>CM049307.1:18019078-23162300 GCA_026874595.1 Sipunculus nudus
AAGTGCATAGCTTAGCCTTTGCAATTGGTACCAGATAATTCCTATATGCTATCCAAACAATTCTGTCACCAAAATTATATGCTATTACTTATTTTAGTAAACCCATAAGATATTGCAAAATATTTCTAGTATCAAGATTTTTCACATCACTTCCACATATTATCTAAGAAATCTCATTAGAAAACCCATTTGAATTATGGGCAATTGCTGTTAACTTTTCAGGGGGATGATTCTTGAAGTTGTATACATGGAGTCATTTTTTTTAATTTGTTGAACACATATCTTAGGAATTAAGAAAAATGCTACACTTAGTAAGTAAGCAGATTTTCTCTACTTATAATGATCTTGTTAATTTGTTTATTAGATGATGGGTTTACAATTTGTCTTTGATAATGATAACCGGCATGCAAAGGGTTTTATAGGGCCCTTTTCCATGCCCGCGTTTCCGCGCGCTGAAAATATCGCGCAAGTGTAAATCAGGTATACCTTTTCCATGCAGGCGCGTTTCCGCCCCCGGGTTGAAATGAACATCGTGGGATGAGCGATTTTTCAGCGCGCGTTTCCGCGCGCGGAAAAATCGCACCAGTGTAAATCATGTGTCCCTTTTCCATGCACGAGAAAAAAAAAAAAAAGATTTACAAAATAGGCTAATTGGTTTCGTTCTTTGATTTAGTTCAGGCATAGGTGGCTATTAGGCGTTGTTAAGCCAAAGGTGACCAACCCTAGTTGACTAATGAGGTAACTTAGCCTACTGATTTATGTTTCTTTCAGCATATTTGTGGGTTTTCCTTTTCCACTTTTTTAAATCCAAGCATTTTGCAGAAGCGGATCCAGGGGGGGGGGGTCCAGGGGGTCCGGACACCCCCTTTTTCACCCGAAGCAACCTTTTATAAGGGGTTTTAGACGTAATTTTGCGGCCTGGACCCCCCTTTTCCAGACGTGATGACCTTTTTTTTAGGATTTTCATTAGTCCTCCTGGGTTGGACCCCCCCTTTTCCTAAATCCTGGATCCGCCCCTGTTTTGGTAGCAAAAACTGAAGACATGCCATTTTAATTATAAATTATGTGGCAGAGGTTTAAAGTGTGAAAATCCCCATTTTATTCCACACACATTCAAAACATAGGAGGACATAATACAATGGGCCACACACCCCTTGTCAAATATTGGGGGTAAATATATTTGTGGGTTTTTCTTTTCCACTTTTTAAAATCCAAGCATTTTGGTAGCAATTTTAAAAACTGGAGACATGCCATTTAATTATGAATTCTTTGGCAGGGGTTTAAAGTGTGAAAATCCCCATTTTATCCCACACACATTCAAAACATTGGAGGGTATAATACAACGGGCCATACCCCCTTGTCAAATATTGAGGGGTAAATTTAACCCCCCCCCCCCCCCCCCCAGGATTTACGCCTATGGTGAAAGCAACATCATCAAATGATGCTTTTTGTGAGTCTAATGCTATTTATTAAATCTCTCCGCAGGCAACCGTAAGAGATAAACCTGCCTGGATAAGTTAAAAATTTGACATGTCCTCTTTTAAAACAACATTCTTCTTTATTCATATGCAACATTTTAAACCAAATTAAGATACATTTGATAAAAAAGACCCACCACTCCCACAGCTTGTACACATTTTACCACCTTTAAGGCTTTATACCCAATTTTTTAAATTTCATTTGTGTCAGTTGACGTCCATATCAGATCCTTCAGATGTAGTGACATTAAAGTTCCATTTTGAACTAAAATGACAGTCAGGTCACTATAAGGTGACTTCCGATCTGTGTTTAATTGTTGCACACCCAAGAGGTGGGAATACCGTGACATCTAGTGGTCTTTTAGAGAATCAAATAGATGGCGATGTATGCTTTGTTGATCTCGCCGGCCACGAGATCAGGACCTTATGTAAATTCGATCCTGATTGGTTCTTGGTTCTATAAGCGTTAGTAAGAGCTTCACTGATTGGTCCTTTCGAAAGGAGGGAACTTCAAAGCAGAGAGAACCAGGCGAAGCACAGGGTTTGTCTATTTGATATTTTAAAATGTGGTGATAGCTCTTATTGTTCTCTATAAATAAGTAATCTGGGTTAACTTAACATGACAGCAGTTATGTGATATGTCATAAAAGCAAGAGGAATGTACACTTCAGTATACTTTGAGAGATTTTAAACCCCTAAATTAAGCATTCTTTTGAATGAAATCTGTAGATAATGTAGCACCAGGCAATAAGCAATACGATTTGTCTGAAACATCACGTGGAAAATTCGAATGAACATAATTTCATTGGTTTTAAATTGAAGATTCCGAGTTAAAACTTTGTCGTCATCGGTCACTATTATTTTTAGATAAATGCATGTCGAACAAGTAAAGGTATAGGTGCATCGTATTTGGCCAACTTCGGATCTTTTGAATTTTAAAGCATGAAGTTCAGAAGTTCAGAAAAGTTGACCACCTGGGACACCCGTTCGGGACTGTGTGCTGTTTTTTTGTTTGGTCATTAGTCCAGGGTTGAACCTGTACTTTTCCTAAATCCTGGGTCCACCCCTGAAGTTTAAAAAGTGAATCCTTATATATCGAACAAGTAATGACTAAACTAAAGGTCCCCCCCAACACCAAAAACACCAGTGTTTCAGGGACGTGTGAGGAAACAACTTGTAAAGACACATTTACACTTATCCATTATTTCCTTCCGCACCTGCTTAGAACTGTCGTCCGTCAAATTTGAGTAAGTTAATAAATATATGGGGCTTTCACACCTATATCAGCTTCCACACCCATATTTACATCATTGTTGGCACATATTGGTATGGGACTGGTTCACTACCAAAGAGGACAATGGGCGTGGAAGGGAATCCCTACCATGATATCTAGGGTTGGGACGGTTACTGGTATACGGTATTATCACGATATCTGACCGCTATGGTTATCATACCGTCAACTTTCCTATTATCGCGATATCATGATATCAATTTTTGTTCACGATTTTGGTTCACAAGCAAGCCCTTGAAGTTCAAAATAAATTTATTTCAAAGAATCGCATTTATTTTCATAAACCACGTGTATTGGAATACACGCGTGTTGGTGGAAGCATGTGCTCACAGACTTTGGGATGAGTTGGAAATGTCCGGAAGTAGCAGGATGAATCAGAAAGGACAAAAGCTTGAGCATTCCAGGAGAAAATAACATTGTAATGAAAGTGCAATAAATACACACATTTATGCTTTTATTGCATGGAACGAAAATATCAACATAAAAGTGTCACCACTGAATCGAACATTCCATACGGGTTGCATATTTTGCCATATAAAATTGAGATGATATATTTAGCCAAGATTCGTATGACACGCTCTCCGAAAATTCGCCGGGATTCTCCGGCTTTTATGTAGCTATAGGAAACTGATGGAAAGTTCTGACAAGCATGATTCCACGATGGGGGCAGGACTTCCCACGCCTCATGCTTGCGCACCTGCAGGACCTTCATGCAAATTACATCACTTAATGAGTCATTCTGTAGTACTGGCACAGTAGGTATAAATTATATTAATACTTAACCCCTTGTATAAAGTCAAGACTTTAAAGGTGGTTGTTATAAATATCATTATTGATGGCTTATTAATGCCATTATATATAATTGAAAATATTGCGATATCACGGTGTATCGCGATAAAATTAGAATAATTATCATGATATCAAAAACCCATATCGTCCCAACACTAATGATGTCAAATAATAAAGGGTATTCTGGAAAGTCCTTGTGTCTTACCCTATAAGATAATGCCATAAACAGTTGATTTTCAATATGAAAGGTTAGAATTTGTAGGTTAGCATTCAATGTTTTACAGTCCTGCTCACAAAAGCTTTAATTATTTATTGATAATCATATAATGTTTGAACTAGAAGTAGAATCATATATGATCCATCACTTAACTACTGTCTAGGAACAAAGGAGCGGGGTCTTTGGTAATTTGTTATACAGACAGAGAAGTCAATGCCATGAATAAATGTGTATTTCAGGGAATATATATATATTTAATTTACTAGTAAGCCTATGATAAAACATATAATATACAGGGTTACAGCTAGATAAATTTGAGCGCTGGCTAAAATTATGGACATTGGCAAAGCAAGCGGAAGTGGTCACGGCGGTATCAGAATATGTAAGCTTTTCTTTGTTTTCTGTGTGCAACTGTTTTTAAATGATTATTTTGGCTCTGGATTGATTCCTTTTTTGTAAACATACTTATTTAATGCAGTGTTTGGGTTATAAAAACCAAAGTTTCATTGCTGGTGGCTGTTTTTTGACAATCTTTAACCTCATTTGTACCAGTCAGTAGGTTGCCAGTGTTAGCTTTGTTCCAGCAGGCAGAAGTCCATCCCTGCTACCCCCAGCTGGCATTGCTATAACCCTGTATATATTTTTATTGATTAAGTGATTAATTATAATACACTTAAGAGAAAAATATCTTGAATCTTTAGACAGTGAAGACATAGAGAACTCATACCTCGGCCCATTGTTTCACATTTTTACAGTACTTTTATCAATAAAACATTGAAAGTGGATTGCTTTGTGGGTGTACAGACAACCTGATGTGAAAGTGGCTTCTGGCTATCAAAAACTGGCTACTGTATATCATTTTATGTTGGATTTTATTTTTCAGTGTGAACTTAAAATGTACCAGACTTTGCTAGTCATTTAAACAAACTTCATTTACACTGTTAATAATAATAGATATCATGTTAAAACAAGCTTTTTTACAAGTTAATGTAAAATAAATTCTATATATGGGACTTCTTAAATACAGAATTCAGTGATAATCTGCGTCTAAGGGGTAACATAATCCCACCTTGAAGAAAATGATGATCAAGCACAGGCTGACTGATATCCACTTAACAATAACCTGCTGATTCAGTCACCTATCTTTTGCAGTGCACACCACAACAGCAATTGTTACCAGTATTTATGCCCAGGCTAAAGGAGTCTGTCAGGCTGTCATG
Source organism: Sipunculus nudus (assembly GCA_026874595.1). Classification (NCBI taxonomy): domain Eukaryota; kingdom Metazoa; phylum Annelida; class Sipuncula; order Golfingiida; family Sipunculidae; genus Sipunculus; species Sipunculus nudus. The sequence goes on from CM049307.1 coordinate 18,024,074, forward strand.
ACTTGTTAGCTCTTATGTAAAGTAGTACTACTATGTTGATGTACTCTGTGCTGAATTGGACATATATATATATATATATATATATATATATATATAATATATATATATATATATATATATGTGTGTGTGTCTGTGACTGTATATCATATATTACACTGCTTTATAATTTGGAAATTATATGCAGCACAAAAAGTTTTCAGAAAAGTCCATATCATGATTCATATTGCCATAAAACCCAGATTTGGAATTTAAGGCTTATTGCGCAACCCGGGTAAACTTGGGTATTACCAACCTGGGTATTGCCCACCCAACCCTGTCAAAAAGACCTCTGTACCAGGTTTAAAATATATATTTATGAGGTCTAATATGTATATGAAACAGCTTAATGTTTAATATTAAATTTAGGATTTTGTTGCCAGGGATGCTACCTTAGTTAATTCAATGCCTGAATGACCCATATTTAATTCACGGTCATTTGTAGGATAATTTATGGAGCCAAAGATGATTAAGAGACAGAGTCTATCTTGGGCTTCTGTTTGAAAAAGTTTTGATTCAAAGCTGTCAACATTGTTGTTGGATTATAATTAATTAATATCATTTATTTCAGCAGTTGGAGGAGCAGTAAACTTCAGTATGGAGAACTACATCAAGATAGAAAAAATTGGGGAAGGTCAGAATTGCTCTTTTTGTTATTACTTATTTAATTTGGCACAACTTGATTTTCTTTTTATTACATAGATAGCCTTTGTTACAGATGTCTCTTTTATTGTGTGCTGTTGACATTCTGATTGGTGTTTGACTCAAGCTCTGGGCGTTGCTATACTACAGCGTTCCATGTTTTAGCTGGCTTCGGGCCGCCCATGTGTTAACACAACGGTCATGCTAGTCTAGGGCTTTCTTGCCTGGCCTAGCAGGGCCGGCCCACGTGTGAACACTGGTATTTAGAAACACAGCAATGTTGTTCTAGATGTTTCCTGTAATGTGTACTATTGGGTTCTTTGGATTGTTAGAGAAATGGAAATTTCTCCGCTTGGGGTGAGAAGTTATAAATAAGGGGCTGTGTTTTAGAGCCAGGGGAGAGGAGAGAAATATTCCAGCGGACACAGAAGCGTGTAAGTCAGTTGTGGACCTTTTCCGATAAGTGCTGCAATTATAGATTTTCTACTAAATTTGTGACGGATCTTATATAGTCTTTAGTTTGCTTTCGGGATTATAACAAGAACTGTAATCTTGGATTACAACAGATTGATTTTGTGAATGAACTGGACTGTTATTGTTATGGAGTAGGAGAGTGCATATTTGTGACTTAACACATATTTCAAGGAATATTTCACATTTCACAAATACAAGCTCAGTTTCAGGCATGTCAGACTAAACAATGAATGACTTCTCATAATTGATGACAACCGACAACCAGTCATCCAGTCACACACATATAGGCTTCTCTCGAAATTTAATCAGAGAACAGTACCCCAAACCATTAAGACCTATTTTAAGCCTTTGTAAACAGAAATAGTGTCACAGAATGACTTATGTGAACATTTAGTCTTTATGAGGGAATGGTAGAACACAATTAAAACATGTTATTTTATGAGACACCACGTGTATATAAGCACTGTCCTCCAGATAGGACTGAAATAATATTGAGGTCAGTCTATAACTGGATGTATGTCAGGTCAGACTTGGGATTTTCCAGAATACTATCAACCAATAGATTCTGGTGAAAACTCTGAAAGCTCTGATGTAACTGTGACCTACTTTGGTTCATCCAGTAAGGTTTAGCTTTTATGACGAAATGCAGAAATATGGATATGTACGTCTCATATGTCATAAGAAAGCTCTGTAACAAAACTATCTGTAGTGCGCGCTTTGAAGGATACTGGGCCGATCTTTCAGAGAGAGAGACGGACAATCTCTTGCCAGGCCGGCAGGCCTTGGCAGAGATTGTCCCAGAACTCTTGCTATTTAATAAAGACTTCTGTCACCAAACTGGTCTTGGAACAATGTCAGCCACCAACATCAGCAACTGCTTGTGATAGTGTGGGGACATCCCCAACCCTGCATTTGTATCATTATTCTCTGAGAAGATTTATGTGAACTGTTCATCTCGGTTGTACGTTATAAAGGACTTGTTATCACTGTGACAGTGGTGGTATCCAGGTACTGTTTACTTTATTTATATACTTGTATTGATTTGCTGTTGTACTGTTGTTATACCATGAAATTGTAGTGAATTAGTGTATTGTAATGTTAGGATTGTTTTAAGAATAAAATTATAATGATTTGTTTACAAAAAAAAAACACTGACTTCTTTATTCATTCCCCTAGACATTACGCGCTGCCTAGTGTTACAGAATTTTTTATCTCCACAACAAAATTTAAGCTCTTAACGACTATGTGATCTGCTGATATTAGGTTTTGCAACACCTTGCACAAACAATTCTGGTGTAGCTAGTTTCCATAAAGCAACAGTGGCAAGTTTTTACCATGGGAGAGTGAAGTACCTTAAAGTGCTAGAACAAGGTAGAAACTAAAAGCATGTGAAACCCTGGCTGCGGGCCCTTGAATGAAATGGAATGGTCGGGCTACACATGTTCAGCGAATAGTTCCATGAAGATTCTGACCAAAAATGTGGAGCAAGTTTTCTTCTCATTTTTATTTTATATTGCTTGTAACAAAATGCAAGGAGGATATAAAAATTCTTTTTAATATTGCTTATGGGGAACCAACAATTTTATCCATTTTCAGTTCTACCTGTCCGCTGAAAGATGTCAGATGTTGCATTATTTTTACACTTATTCACCTGAAGGGTTTAGGTAGGAGCAGGAATTAACAATTATATCAAGGATTTTATTTATACCCATTTACAACACAAATAAAGCAGTGGCAGTTCAGTAGGACAGTTTTTTAGTGTGGTCTAAATTGGATGTATGAGTCAACAAATCTGGCATACTAGAAAAAAAGCATCTGTGAATGTGAAACCATTTGAGACTGAGTTAATGTATAAAAATTTTAAATTTTTTATGGAGATTCTCATGACCCTCTACCCTTATCTACTTGTTTTTTCTTTATCAATTTTGGTGAGGCAAACCAGACCCAAAGATCTTGCTAACATGATAAGATATCTCATGATATTCCTTATAAAAGCTTAAAAAGTAATGTCATTGTGAGAACCTATTCCATGTTTTTGTGTCAGTGGCATGAAATGGACACTGCACAGAACAGTTCTGATGTCAAAATATGATGTTATGCACCAAAGATTTAGCTGCAACTGCAGGTCCAGTGATCAACAGCTTAATGCCTATTTTTTACAATGCCTGGTTCACACGCTTCTGGCTTCATAGTTTCATCATACAAAATATAGCATGACCACAGGCGGACAAACATGGTCACTTGCTGGGGACGCCATGAATTACAGATACTATGTTCACCAAACAGGTGGACCCCACAGTAAATTAAATAAAATTTGTTACATATTCAAATATGGTTCTGAAATTAGGGATTTTCCTCTGTTTCTTGGTTTTGGGTAAGCCTTTTTGACTTACATGACTTACCAGAGAGTTATCATAAAAATAGTGGAAAGGGTTGTGGATGGATTTGTTACACAAAAGATACTTCCCTGGAATCTTAATTTCAGTATTTGATAAAAAAAAATATATATATAAAAACCATGAGACATACAAATCTGAACGAACAAATGAGCATTTTTAGTGTTGGAAGCCTATTGATAAACTGTAAAAATAACTTAATTAATATAGTGCACAATTTGATTTTTAAAGTATGATTTAAATATTATGAATCAATAGACATTTGAATTTTTTCTTTCTCACCAGGCACCTATGGTGTTGTGTACAAAGGTCGTAACAAAAAGACAGGGAAGGATGTGGCTCTGAAGAAGATCCGCCTGGAGAGTGAAGAGGAAGGTGTGCCATCCACCGCCATCAGAGAAATCTCGTTACTGAAAGAACTGAAGCATCCTAACATTGTGCTGTTAGTATAAACAGGATATAATGCCCTTGATTACTGTGGTTACTTACATTGGGAAATTAGGTTGTTTGATATATTTAAGCACAGGAAATTGTGAAAACTATTTTTTTATATTTTTTTGTTAAATATAATCTGTTTGACAGGTGCAAGCTTACAGCAAATTGTACAGCCAACATGATCTGATCTGTTCCTGGAGATGAAGTTTAGGGATAGTTAAGAAAATTTAATTGTTAATTTGTAGGCTGCCCTATGGCCAGCACTGCCTATGAGACCTGGGTCAATTTAGATTTTTCATTATCTTGCCAGCAAGGATCAAGCTGCTGTATGCTACCCAGATATCTTGCTTCAGAGAGCTGCTCATGCGTCTCTTTCATGAAAAGCCTGTACACATTGTGGCAGAAACTACTTTTGCCACCTTGATCTTCAATTTCAGTTCCTTTTTAGCTCAGCTGACGACGTCATCAGGGCTATATAGATCACTTTTTGCCTGTCGGTCTTCCAACCGTTAACAGGGCAGACATTGTATCTGTTAGTCCTAGAATCTCTAAACACAACATCCTGGCAGGTTCTGCCATCCTGGGCAAATGTCATGGTCATGGTAACCAAAATTCTGTGACCTATGGGTCAAAAAATGATTTTGAGAACCCAGACGGTCAGATGGGTCACAGATTGTATCTGTCAGGCCTAGAATCTTCTAACATGTGTACATCCAGGCAGGTTCTGGTTAATTCTCCTTGGAAACATGAAAATAGGTCATGGTAACACATACTGCATCCTTTAGTCAAAAAACATGAATTTGAGCACCCAGACAGTCGGATTGGGTACATATTGTATCAGTTAAGCCTAGAATCTTCTAAAGTAATAGTTTTGGAGATCCTAGGAAAATGTCCTTGGAAACCTGAAATTAAGTCACTGTAACTTGTATTCTATGACCTATAGGAAAAAGATGTCACCCTGAATGTCAGATGGGCACAAATTATATTTGTAAGGCCTAGAATCTTCTAACACAGAATCTGGTGAGGTTCTAGGCAAATCTCCTTAGAAACCTGAAAATTAGGTCATGGTGACCTATATTCTGTGACCTACAGGCTGAAAACATTTAGTTAGAAAGCATTAAGATAGCTAGACACAAATTGTAGCAGTTGGACATAGAACTTAGCATCTAGGGAGTTCTTGGTAAAATCTTCTTGGAAACCTTAAATTGAAGGTAGCTGTAACTTATAAGCTAGGGCCTATGGACAAAACACCTGATATTGAGCTCTCTGGAAGTCATTCTATCCATTGTTGAAGGTTTCTATTCATATATTTTTACACCAGATTTTAATATTAATAATAAAACATGGATCAGGTGTATGTCAAATTCAGCTGAACTTCATGGCCCATAGGCCACTTGTTTTCAAATAATAATAATAATAATAATAACGTTTTATTACAGACTCATGGTCCATATACAAACAATGAAAGAAATGAGAATAGAAAGAAAAAAAACAGTAGAAAGCCAATTACACAACATTTAGGCTAGCTGCATTATTACTTATAATCTAATAACAAACATCTTCTGGTTATGAACATTAAACAAGTCGGACTTTAAATATAAATCAGATTCATACAAAGGACTGACATACAGGTTGTCAGATTCTGTTATTCTCATTTTCAGTGAAAAGATCTGTTTGCGCATTAGTGCATCAAAAGTGGTAATGTTGCGACTTATTAGTTCTTTGCTGATGCTGCAATGTTTTGGAAAGCCAAGAAATATTCTAAAAGCATTAATGTACGCCACTTTCACCTTTTCTATGCTGGACTTTCTATATTTACTCCAGAGACTGGCACAAAACATTTTAAATAATAATATCTTAACTGTTTCTGAGCAAAGTTTGAATTTTTGTTTTAACATATTAGCTGGTACGTACAGTAAGCGAATTTGTCGCAATATATCATTGTCATCTTGCAGTTTGCTGTTGATTATGCAACCTAAATATTTGTACTGCTTGACAGGGGATAAAAGCGTTTGTCCCATTTTGAGACATGGGTCAGATGAAGCCCAAGTTTTACCTTTTCCCATTATGTGCATATACACAGATTTTGTCATATTAAATTTGATATTATGCGAAATACCATAGTCATAGGCAAGATTTATTAGTTTTTGCAGACCTTTGACCTACGGAGCAAAAACCACTATATCATCAGCGTACATAAGATGATTGATGATATTTTTGTCAATACAACAACCAATTGTGTGTGTGTTTAATTTAGAGCTCAAATTGTTCATGTTAATATTGAACACGAGTGGCGACAACACCCCTCCTTGTCAAACACATAAGTGGTTGTGAAATAGTACAGAGATTCTTTGGTGCATATACCAGTAATACACGATTCTGACAAGGTATAAAGGAACACCGTTCCTTAAAAGCTTGTAGAATAAAGTTGTATGACAAACTCTATCAAAAGCCGATGATGAAAACACACAAACATAAGTGATCCCATCTACTGGTAAAATCGAAGAATCTCTTTTAGCAACCCTACACAAAGCTCTTTGCCATGACCCGTTTTGTATCCGAACTGCTTGTCAGTTACATTAAAAAAGTGTTTAATTTTCTCATAAATCACAAACTCAAAGAGTTTAGACATTATAGTGGACAGTGCTATGGGCCTGTAATTGGCTTTATCAGTTGTACTCTGTGTTTTATTCTTAACTACCACCACAATTATACTGCTCATCATATGTTCAGGCATATGACCATGTATGAGGAGTGAAGTGAACAGTGAACATTATGGTTGTACAAGTGCGTCCTTCACGTGAATGTAGTGTTCTGCTCCTAAACCATCTGGGTCATAGGACTTTCCGGATTTAAGTTTAGACAGAGCGACCATCATTTCAGACTCACACGTATGTTTTGCATGACAAATCTAAAATTGCTTGATATTTCATTTAACAGTTCAGCATCATGATGCACGCAAGTAAAAAGGGATTTGTAGTGTGCCTGCCACATGTCTAAAATTTCTTTGTCGCCTGTAATGCCACTGACCGTATGCATGCACGGGTAGGCGAACGGCCATTTCTTGTTCTTACACATGTTCCCTCAATTTGAACCATCTTCTTTCTATTGTAGATAGTGAAGCTAGCCTTAGAAAAATAGATAATTAATCTTATATATATATAAATCATCCCTGACAGCCCTAGACTCTGTGTTTGTCCAAGAATAATGATGCTAAACAAATTTCAGCATTGGGAAATTTAATTAGTTGATTAAAGTATTAAGTTAATATGACATTGATTTGTGTTTGATTCTTTTTTTTTAAGAGTTATTTGACCCTTTTTTGTAACTAATACTTTCAGTCTGGAAGAAGTTTTAATGCAGGAGAACAAGTTGTACCTGGTGTTTGAGTTCCTGTCCATGGACCTTAAGAAGTATATGGACTCTATTCCTAGTGGCCAGTACATGGACAAGATGCTTGCCAAGGTATGTTCCAAACTTCCCATACAGTTACTTCAAAAGACTCCACAGTCTACTCACACAAGTATATTACAGAGGTATTTTCAGCCTGAACTATACACAGGTATAATATGAGATAATTATTTGGGCTGAACTGCACACACATACCTGGAGCCATAACACACAGGTATGGTATGTGATAACGTGCTGGCCTTTAACATTGCCAACGGTACTTGGTGTTCAGTGCTTCTCAGCTGCATACGTATAGCTCACTTTGTTAAAGTCCCAACAATGACAGTATGTATCAAATATGTGCACTGGTAATTAGCGTAGATATTTCTTACTATACACATTGTTCTTAGGAGGCTTTTCTTTGCTTGCAGAGTTACACATACCAGATTCTACAGGGTATTCTGTTCTGTCATTACCGCCGTGTCCTACACAGAGACCTGAAACCACAGAATCTTCTGATCGACAGCAAGGGACTGATCAAGCTAGCTGATCTTGGTCTGGCCAGAGCATTTGGTATCCCGGTCAGAGTATATACACATGAGGTAACTTTAAATCAACAAGCATGGCTTAGTATCACAATAAGCCACTAACAGTTAAAGGGATCTGGCCCACAGGCATAGGAGTCAAGACTAGACATTGGGAAAATAGTGGTGAATCAGTGTTAATTGAAATTTGTATAGTTATATCAGTTATTTATATTTACTATGCCATTTCTCTGAGTATCTGGGTATATGGGGTTCAGTTTTTGTAACAGCGGTTTCATTGATATCGTAATCAGTCATTCTGCCAAAGTTAAAACGTTACATTGATTACTTATTTAAATGAAATTTTGTTTTTCTCTACATAAAAAGTTTTGTAAATGAATAGATGGACATAGATAGTGTTTAGGAGTATAAACTTCTTAATAGTAATATAATAATTTCAACTCAGAAATAGACAACTGAATGTCTGTTCACAGCTCTGTTATTATGATAATATGGAAATTCTTCAAACGCACAATTATTGTAAAATATGAAACCAACATTCAGTTACAATGTCTGCATGATCATATAAATTTTTATTTTCAGATAAGGCAGCTTTTGCTGTGGCTACTTGCAAGGTTCATTTATTTTAACGTTTATTTTATATACAGGTTGTTACACTGTGGTACCGGGCCCCTGAGGTCCTCCTTGGTTCACCTCGTTACTCAGCTGGAGTTGACATCTGGAGTGTAGGGTGTATCTTCGCAGAAATGATCACAAAGAGACCTCTCTTCCACGGAGACTCTGAGATTGATCAGCTGTTCAGGATATTCAGGTACTCCAGATGAACCAGCTGTGTAATGTTATTTTTACAATTATTGTAATGTTATTTTTGGACTTATGTTATTTTTAGACTTGTTTTGTTGTAATTTTAAAATGATGAAAAATGATATTTAATGGGACTCTTTTTGTCAAGGATTTTTCTCCTCTTTCAAATGTGGCCGGCATTTTTGTATGCAGACAGGATAACTGGGGCAGAAAAAAAATCCATTGTCATTTATGATACCATTCATTAGCCTTCTCTCTATACACTTGTGTCACAGGATTTTTGAGATTGATATTGGTTTGTATTAAAGCATGTTTGATTCAGAGAAGATACACTACCTTGTATTTATAAAAGAAAATATGATCAGTTCACACATGAACGTCAGTTATTTATAAATTATCCATAATTGTGCTAGTGTTATATTATCTTTGGTTATGTGGAGAAAGTTCTGTCAGTATATATCTTTTGCACACATACAAAGCCATGTGAAATTTCTGTTTAGGTTTTTTTTTTCAATTTTGTCTGCAGAAATTTTCACTAATTGTCAAACTCCATGTAACTTCAGCACAATTTGAGATGATTTTTAGTTGTCTGACACTCATATTCTAGTTGATATTTTTCTCCAGAAGACAGCTCTGTCATTATGAATTCAATGGTTTTTAATGTTAGAGCCTCAGGGAGAGACAATAATGCTTATCTACAAGGAGTGAATGATTTATGAAATCTTCAAGGTTATGATTCGAGAATCTTCATGCACATATGTATATCTGCTTGACAAGCTCTTTACAACTAGCAGTAAAATGTATTTTTAGAAAGATTTTACTCGTACTCTGACAAATTACATAAATAAAATATGCAACATGGAATACTAGAGATGGATAGATCTCCTGACATCACTACATCTCTTCATATCCACCCACCCTCTTTATTTAATGAATCTTACTTAAAAGCTATACATATGGAGTTACAAAACTAAACATTTTTAAACTTCTTTATTGTAAAATCTTTCATGAAGGTTTTATTTTATTTGTAATGTTAAATACGGTTTGAAAAGTGGATTGAAAGCCAGAGTAAGGAAATCTATTTGTGCCACTCTCATGCTCTGCTACAATATTTTTTATATTTTTTTGTAGAGTGCTGAAGACACCGACAGAGGAAGACTGGCCTGGCGTTAGCTCTCTTCCCGACTATAAACCCTCATTCCCCCACTGGACAAATTTCACACTTCAGTCGTCTGTAAAACAGATGGATGAAACTGGTCTTGAACTGCTCAAAGTAAGTCCAGCTTGCGTATTGGCAGTTGTTCTTACCAATTAAAAGTACTTAGTAATGTGCTATGATGGGTATTATCTTCTGCTGTCACTGTATCAGATTATTTTACCTGAGTACAAAGGTTTCCTAGGTAACCACCCTGGCTTACAGGCTCCGTGTCTCTTCCTCACCAGTTTTACGTTGTTTTGGTTCTGTGTGTTGATCAATACAATCCAAGTGTGCCTGTTTATTAAAACAAGACCACGTGGCAGAAAGGTATGATATTGTGCATTAGGGAAAACTATAAAGCAGGAAGGAAGATTAACTTGTCATGAATCTTAAATGATTTGTTATTTTTTGCCACAGTCTTTATTTTATTGCATATCGGCCCTCTGACATTATGACCAGATTACTGGCTGTCAGAGTTCCTTTACATCTACGTCTGAGGAACGCATTATAAGGCCCTATGAGGATGGAAATATTGTCGTCATTTTTGAAACCCCATGGCCTACAGGTACACTGTCAATTGACATAAACCAGACTAATCAATAGCAATTTTTGTGTACTTTCTAACAACACTAAACATGAGTGAGAAATGTACCCTTTTAACTTGGCATTTTGTTGAACCTCTCCGCATGTTTGTTGAATTTCTGAATGTGTGAATACAGTCATGGCTCTGATGCAGCTAACTTGTACTTGATACAGGAAATAACTCGTTACCAAAGAGAGGGGGTTTTAGTTTGCGTTGTGAGTTTACATGTATTTTCTTGTGTTAATTCATCATTCGTAGCATAATGTTAAGATTATATGCTGTTTACCATAGTATGAATGCATCATGTTGGAAGACAACTGTGATGCATTCCGCTATGTTGCTTGTATCATGATTCAAGTAGGCATACCAGCCCAATTATCGTTGCTTATTGAGTTTGGTTGTCACAGCTATATTTATGATAGGAGTGCTGGAAGCTTGTGTTTGTTGTCCATTGTGCCAATGATGGCACCTTGTGCAAGTTTATTTCTTTATATAATATGCATATACAAAAGATGAGTATTTCAGAACAAAATCCTTGCAGATACTGTAATAATTCCTTCAGAGAGCACAGTATTTCACTTATACCTAAAATGCCAAGTAGAAGAATTGGTACTTTTAATCTTTCTCTCAATGTTTTTTTAGGTGTAAGATGACACATAAGGACTCCTAATTTCATGTGTTTTACTTACCTTTAGATATTCACCTCCAGAATTAATCAATATTGTTGATCTTCATTGTATTAGGTAACACCTGGTATGCTTTTCTAATTATTTATACACTTTACTTCATATATGTAATGAGTAATGTCAAAATTGCTTGTCAGTAGATTGCTATGTGTTTTTTGATAATGTCAATTAAACAGGCTGTTTTATGTCCCTTGATGGGATAAGTGGTGATTATTTCCCCTCTCTTCCAGGAAACTTTGATCTATGATCCTTCTAAAAGAATATCAGCAAGACAGGCTCTGAAGCACCCATATTTTGACGACCTTGACAAATCAACACTACCATCCAACACTTGCTGAACCCTGTCAGTGTTACACGATCTTACTGAGACTGTCATGACATTCATGATCACTGCCTACAGCCATTCTTGATCTACAACCACAGCCATAATTGGTGCTACACAAGACATACAGGTTGACCCTGGAGGGACAACACTTCACTAGTTACGGCAGCTGATGAGTTTTGATGACTCTCACATTGTGCACTCACATCGTTCAACATCGTTTCCATCCACTGTGAGTGCCCTGCTGGTAAATTTGAAATTGTTTTTTTTTTAACTGCCACATTTTCAGCTATTGTACAGTCAGTTTCACATCTGTTGTATTTTTATCTTTACATCAATTTCACCTGAACGCTCTGTACGTTATATATAATATATATTTACATTTGTGAAACAGATTTTTTTGTACCCCAAGATTGTATTATATTCATCAGTTGAATACCCTGACACACTAACAAGGGCATGTTTTGGTGATATGATAAAAATGAGTTTGGTGAAATGAGTTAAAAAATGTGTGTCCAAATGTCAGGATGCCAGTACATGTCCTTGCTATGCCATGGGTGTTTTGCAAATATACAAGTACTGGTATGTCTCTTTTCCTGGGAAAAATATATTTAAATTCAAGCTTGACATAGCCTTGATATACATTTGCAAATAGTCACATTTTTATTAAGCTTTTTGATTTTATTTATCTACACTCCATGTCATGAAATTTAATGGCACTGCTAGCTGCTATGGCAAAAGTTCAGTTGGACATATGGATTTGTAATATATGGATTGTCTCTATTCCTGTTCAGAGCACTCTTTTAAATGGCACAATATGCCTTTGTCAGATGTTCACAGAAAATTCCAGGGACAAATCAAACCATAGTCTAATCGTAAACAGTCCCAAACAGTACTATGTGTGTCAGGGGAAAGGGGGGGGGGGAGGGGGGGGGGGGAGGGGGGATTTCACAATATTTGGTGAAGGGGCCATTGCAGCACTATCTGTCAGGAACTATGTGAAGTACACAAGAACAGGTATGAAGATAGTCCCTCTAATATATATATACACAACTTCTAATCAAATCACCTTTAGGCAGATCTTGCCCACAGATAGGAAGGTGTGCATGCATGTTTTATAAGATTTTAATTGACATTGGACCAGGATTGTAATTCTGGTGTCAGTTTTCTGCCTGTCCTGCATTCTGACATCATGTGCAAATCCAGTGTAATACATGTACAAATTCAGGCAGGCAGCACATGTCAGTACTGATGGCCTATATTTGATGAGTAGTGTATGTTTTACATTTGGTTACTACCTGATGAAAACTGAGCTTCTTGAGACTTGACAGACCTGCTACAGAAACCTTACTGTTAAAAGATTAGGTAGAATTTTAACTGAAACAGTTTGGAATTTGTGATCCTTTGTGATTTGTGTTAGTATAATGGACCAAAACACAGTGCCAGTGGTTCATACTGGTAGGTAAGGCTAATGAGGTATTGATTCTGCTTGCTATGTATTGTAAATATCCAGCAATGAAGTTGAGTTTGTCCACCCCACCATTGCATGTGCTAGCAGGTGTCATCTATTGTTAATTGATGTAAATTGTGTTTAACTTTGCACATGTTAATAAGTGTAATGTGAATACATGCGTTTATATGCAACAAATTACACAAATCTGCATGTGTGAAAGTTCAGTCTGTGTTGTTGAATGTATGTGACAGAAAAGCAAGATGAGCTTAACTTTGAGACTGCCAGATATAATAGCGCATACACAAACATTTATATATTTTCTGAATGTCATATATATTGTATGATTCACTGTACAAAATAAAATTAATCAAGTAACATCTTGGGCTTAGTCCTTTTATGCTGTAATGTTGAATTTGGGTTTTGCTCCATGCGTTTGTGACTACTGTTTGACCAATAACATTTTAAATGAAAGTGTGGTGTCCTCCGCTAGATGGAGGGTCTGGATAGGCTCACTGTTGTTTCTACAGTGTAATGCTGCGAACCACTGCCCCTGACAATCCTTTCAATCAAAATTACACCAACAAATATCAGAAATATATTTTTCAACCTTTGCATGAGCATAAATATTGTTCAAACAACAAAGCCTATTAAAAGTGGGGTTATTAGCTTCACTATGAAATCAAACTTCACCTGGTATTGTTCCATAATGGGTTTATATCTTGCAAAACTAAATATCCCAAAAGTGGGTAATCATTACTAGTAACAACTAATGGCGCAACTGCCAGTTCATTTCTCATTTCATGCAGTTTACCTCCCCATCACTGCCACTCTGGAACTAATTGACACATTTTTCAATTTGCCTTTCAAAAGCCTTTTTAGCCAGCCTTTTTATAACCAGGTCTTGACCTGTACAATGACAGTAACCTTTCAACCTAGTGAAAATTCTACAAGACCCAATTATCAATATGAGAACATAGTGGCTTGATTTTGAAGACAATCAGTATGCTTGATCTTGGATAGCTTTGGACTAGTGGCGTTACCTCAGGACCACTGCAGGCCTTTAATTTGATTATTCTTAGGAAGACAATGGGAGCCCGAGAATAAAAACCCCTGGTTGACTTCATTTTGTTGACCTCTTACTGTTTCCTATGGGACATGGTTGTTTGAACTTGGTTTTTCTTTTTTTTTTTTTTACATATTTACACACTTGAATACAAGTTAGCTATATCCTGGTCCCAGTTTTCGTAAATTGGATCATAAGCATTCTTGGTGGGTCTGCGAAACCTGGAAACTGTTCTTTACTAGCCCGTTACTCCAGACCCTACTGGTGTAATCCTTTTTTGGGGGTGGGATTTTGTACAGTTCCCCAGCAGCAACACAACTTGAACATAAGTATTTGACAGCTTTTGAAACAATGCGTGTGCATAGAAATTGGTTAGAGGAAAAAGCCCCTGTATCGAGTGACTTTGACTTTAATGATTTTATATTTGGTTGAAATCCCAAAACAAAATTTGTCAAGAAAAAGTGTGACTGAAGATCTTGGATAGTTTTGACCTTACCCAGGAGTGGTGGTGCCATCTACAATCCTTCAGTTTTTTTTGTGCATATTTCAGAACCATGAAAATGAGTCTTCTCTGTGTTCTTGGTCTCTGAAAATAAAAATATTTTTAATTTGATAATAAAATTGAGATGTGGTTCATGAACCCCTATAAATCTGTAAGGACACACAGTTTGAATAATATAAGCCCAACTCTATCTTTCATACATGACACTAAAAGATGTTAATTTTTACTACCATTGTTCCATTGTACGTAAAATATTATACATGCGTTCAGTTATTTTATGGATTGCCTTGAATTTTCGTATGACCTTGATTGCCGAGAATGGTAGCGCCATATGTTTTTTCATGCAAGTTTTGTAATGATATTAAGAATGGCAAAAAGCATCCATGTGAAGGTTTGGTTAACTTTTAACTTTTTTTGTAATTCTTGTCTGCCTCTGAGCCCCCCCCCCCCCCCCCCGTTTGACCCCATAGTTCACCTACAAAAATCTTCCGAGGTGCAGCGATGGATCTTTCTCAGACGGTCTTTCGTGCTACCGACCATGAGCTGGGTACGTGTCGTAACTTTTAGACCTAGAGGATTCTTAGTTATAGGCCTATTCTATATACAGTTAGGTCCTGGTAAAATCTCAGTATTACGTAACAGTGACCAATATCCTGCGACCTACTCTGGGACACGATTTTGAGCACCCCTTAAAGTTAGTATTTATAAAGAATAATCTGCCCCATTCACAATTTTTAATCTTCCAACTTGCAAATTTGAACAAAATCCGCCAAACTAATTACTCAGAAATGTCACCGAGATTTGATTGGTCAGTTTAGAGAAAATTTCATATAGACTGGATTGCCTTGAAATTAGGTATGTGTGTTGATCATTGGTCAATAAACTTGATAAGACTTGTGTTGAGACGGACGAATAGTATTCGGACAGCGAACATCTCCTGACCACACATACACGTGTTTCAGTAATAACGAATTACTTCGCCAGATGTCAGCATAAACAATAAGGGTCCCCACTTTTTGAAATATCGTTGATATCCATCGGTACACCTTTGAGAGATCTAGTACACTCACAAAAACAGACCGCTCAGACGTGTGAGAAACAATTATCATTCTCATATTAACATTATTCGTTCCATGGAGGCTAAGATATTAAGAAATTTTTCACTCTGCCAAAACGGGGGTAAAGTTCAGACATAATCCGTATCATGTTTAATATAAGAGGAACTGAGGGCAGATAAATAAATAAACACTATGGATGCTTTCCTTGTTTTACCACTCACCGGAAGGGGAAAATTCAACTGATGTACACATTATCATTATCTCTCTATCAGAGGCGAACTAGGGCAAAGAGACCCTGAACGGAAATTATATTTTTGTTGAAAATGGATAAAACCGAAAGTATTAAAGCTGTTAAAGATGATATATTTTAGATTATTTTATAGTTCGATGCCACGTATAGTAACCGAGCGAAAACTAAAAAAACTGCACATTTTCTCAACATTGTGAAGATCAGTTGAATGGTGCCACCCGTCAATAATTCACAACGGATAAATTGGTTCCAGATTTCAATACATTTATATACGAAATTGTTGCAATCATTCTTCATGTTTGTCACAAAAATTATGCCGGACATAAACACTAAGTAACATTCGTTAGCTTTAGCGTGACATTCTAGTCACAATAAACCAACTGAAGTAACATTAGTAAGCCCGAGTTTGATAAATCTTTCCACCATAAAGTCGTGTTTCCATTCATCCTTAAATCTCGTACGTCTCGTACGCAAAAAATCGGATCCCTCTTTTTAAGATGAACTCTTTCCATATGTCCGTTTTAACGTGCTCCGCATGCGTATCCGCAAAAACGGACAGCATCGAAACGGATCGGTGAGCGATTCATCCGTTTTACGGATGGCAAAAATGCCTACATTCCCCAACAGTCCCCCAACAGTGTGATGAGACATATTGACCTTCTCCCTGCCTGTCGTCCTTGAAGTTTCAAAAGAGGTACGTTAAAGGTATCCGCAAGAAAAACGTACGTACTTATGGAAACAGTTTTTGTGGACTGCGCACTATAGAACGTACGTACGTCTTTTGCGGATACGTTTTTTTGCGGATACATGGAAACACAGCTTAACAGAGTTCCACTCATGGACGCTTTGTTCTGTGTTCTGCTCATGGACAGCCTGATCAGACTGATCGATACAGCTGGAGCATGACTGAAATCAGATGAGTTATAATCTGTTTCAGTTATCTGATAAGTAATCTCACCCATGCATGGTTAATAAGAATGATCTGAAATTTTAAGAGATGTAAAACCACTGGGACTTTCATAATGAATTGGTGGGAGATTATCAAACGTAGTTTAACTAGGTCGCCAGCCAACATATTAATGTAAACTATTTTTTGTATATACCACACGTGTTTCGAGAACTGCAGCCTTCCTGTGGTGCTCTTTTCATATAATCTTTCGCTCAATGTTACATTTTACCTCATTCACAGATCTTTAGAAAGGAAGAGGGGGGGGGGGGTGTACAGGAGGGATCCCCCCCCCCCCTCTGATTGTGTAGACATTTATTTTGAATATTTAGGCTGTAATGGCACAATCTGTGCAAATTTAAAAGCATCATGATGCGAAATCCAGCTCTTTTTAGCGAACCTGTGAGCTTATGCGATGGCGAGGCGGCGTTCGTCCGACGTCCGCCGTCCAATGTACTTTAACCTATGTTATCTCAAAAATCGTTAGAGCTAGCAGCACCAAATTTCGTGGAAGAACTAGTCACATGTCAAACTTTATCGGATTGAACTTATATTTTTTTTGCTTTCTGCTTTTGGGTGATTCTATGAAAAAGCGACCCATAGCAATGTGGCAACTGTAGCTTTTCGAAGGTGGCAGCGTGGGTCCGAGACCAGTGTCGTTTTAATGTATGGAAATCTCTACGTCCGTAACAGATGAAAGTAGCGCAGTTCACCCTCACAAAATATTTTAACTGACGTCTATTTAATGGAGGGTCGATATAAAAATCATTTCAGTTACAAGACACAACATCGTTTAAACAAAGCAATTTATCTGCGCATAATGTGAACAAATACTTGCATCTGAAAGAAAACATGTCTCTGGTACAACGCATATTCAAATAATATTTACCGGTCTCACATTTACTGTTCAGGGTTTACTTTTACAGGCAAACGTTACATGAATGACGCTAACAATAGTTTTACAATTTCAATAAGGTAAAGGCAAATGGATGTATATGACCCATTATTTGATAATAAATCAAGAAGTAATATAAAGATTTATTCAACATATGAAAGGTAACACACAAATGGAAGCATGGATTATATAAGAAAAACCTAATCGTAACACAAATTATTAAGTGTAACATTAATGACTAAGGTAACAGAAATGAGATATCTTATTCTAACATCATAGGAAAACGAGCTTAATCTACTTTGGACTTTACTCAGTGTAATTCATCTTGGTAAATTGGTACCGGTAAACCTAAAATTAGGTCATGGTGACCTATTATTCTGCAAGCTATGGGCTGAAAACATGATTTTAAGACAGTCAGAAGGGCACAAATTGTATCCGTTAGGCCTAGAATCTTCTATTGTTACACCCAGGGTGGTCCTGGGCAAATCTCCTAGGAAACCTGAAACTAGGTCAAGGTGACCTATATTCCGCAAGCTATACGTCGAAAGCATGATTTTGAGCACCCAGGCAGTGCACAATTTGTATCCGTTATAAGCTCTAGAATCTTCTTACACAATATCAATGTAGGTTCTGGACAAATCCCGTTGGAAACCTGAAACTAGGTCATGGTGTTCCATATTCTGCGAGGCATTCCAGGCAGTCAGATAGGTCAGAAATTGTATTTATTAGCTCTAGAATCTTTTTTAACGAATATCCAGGGAGATCCTTGGCAAACCTCAATGGAAACCTGGAATACGGTTATGGTGACCTATAGAATGCAAGCTAAAGGCCGAAAATATGATTTGATGGGCACAAATCGTATGCATTAGATTGATAATCTGCTAAGGCAGCATCAAGGGAGTTCCTAGTGGATTTCCTTTGAAGTCTAAAATAAGTTTATGGTGACATATATTCTGCTACTGGTCAGAAGCATGATTTTGAACAGTCAGACTAGTTAAAATTTTATCCATTCGCCATAAAATCTCCTAGCATAACATCCAGGGAGGTCCTTAGCACATCTTCTTAGAAACCTGATATTAGATCATACTGACCATATTCTGTGAGCAATGGACAAAACAATTATTTGAACACCCAGGCAGTCAGACAAATTGCATCCATTAGCCTTGGAATCTTCTTATTGATCACCCAGAAAGTCTTGGGCAAGCATCCTTGAAAACCTGAAACTGGATCATGCTGACTTACCAAAAACATAATTTTGAGCATCCAGACTTAAATGTCAATGTAAAATCAAGGGAGGTCCTGGGCAAGTTTGCTTTAACTCTGTACTTAAATCACTGTGACATATATTCTTTGAGCTTTATAAAAAACATTAATTACTGTGAAAGACAGATAGGCAAAAATCATAACGGGTGGACCTAGAACCTTCTAACTTAGATTCAGTAGGTCTCGGGCAAATTTCTTTCAACACCTGAGATTAGCTCATTTTGGATTATATTTTGTGAGCTATGGAAAACCTAATTTGAGCACCCAGAAACTCAGACGAAGCCTTAATCATAAGAAACGTCTTACTTATTGTATATGGAGACCGTTATAATTTCTCTTCGGACAACCAAAATAAGGTTACTGTGACCTATATTCTGCAGGATATGTAAAAGAACATGATTTGAAAACCCATATATCAGATTTGTACATTTTATTACAGTTCGATATGAAAGCTTCTATTTGATTAAGATCCGGGGAGACCCTTGTAAAAATTTCTTGGACACCTTATATAAGGTCAGTGTCACTATAGTTTGTGAGCTATGTGAAAGAGCATGCTTACAGCACTCTATTAGACGTGCACAATTCGCAACAGCTTTACCTAGAAGTTTCTATTTTAATTAAGATTTAAAGAGGGCCCTGTAAAATGTTCTTGGAAACGCTAAATAAGGTCAGTGTGACCAATATTCTTTATTTAGCACCCGTTTGGTAAGATGGACACAAATAGTAGCAGTTGGACATAGAAAAATAAAATCTTCTCGGAAACCCTAAAAGAGGTCGCGATATCCTGCTTTTAAGGTCTATGAACAAAAAAAGTATGATTCTGAAGACTCATTCTTTTCATTGTTCAAGTTTCCTGAACAATTTTTTTTTCACGAGATCATAACATAAATTATTAATACATGCATCGTCCGTGTGTGCAATTCAGATGGGCGTCATGGCCCATGGGCTGCTTGTTTGGTAACTTATGGCAGAATGTGATTCAAGGCATTTCTTTACAGTGCTTTTATTAGGAAGAAAAATGCTAAGTAACACTTTAGTTTTACTCTGTGTCATTGGTGCATTTTTAACACACACACACACACACACACACATATATATATACCAGTATAATCAATATAATACATTGAGGTTCAATACATCACAGTGAAAGTGCTCTACCGTACGGGGAGCATTAATAATATTATACTATGTGTATAGTTAGCTTAATTTCATGATGTACTACAGTACTGTTTCGTGGGTTCAGGTTGCTAGCCGGCCCACTCCTCAGGTACAAACTGAAATGATAATGTGTGAATTTTGTCCGTTTAAACTAGCTGGATTAAGCTTGGGTTATTGGGTTCGTTAAGGTTTTCGTGGTCAGGGTAGCTATTGTGTTTATTTGGTGGGGATTTGTAGGATTACTTGATATTATACGGCAGGTGCTTGGCCCTGTGTTTACATGTGGAGGTCAGTTCGCTCCTATTATTTAATGTGCTCTGTTCCGGTCTGCATATGATGAAATATTTATCCGTGTTGCATAAATTACATTTCTTTGTAGTGGTTGAATATGCCCTGCGTTTCGCGAGTATTTTCCACCTGATGGCATATAGTGTTTTTTCGTCTTTCAGGGTCCATACATACTGGCTTAACGTGGTGCTGTTTCGGTATTTCTTGTTTTTAAAGCTGCTGGTGTGTCCGTAGTACCGTGTTTTGAATGTGTCCTCTGTCAGTCCAATATATGTTTCAGTGTGGTTATTGTCTTGTCTAGTGACTGTGGCCTTGTAAATTACACTCCGTGTTAAACATCCTTCCTTGATTGGGCATTCATTTTTATTTCTGCAGTTGCAATTTGCGTTGTTAACTTCCGTGTTTCCTTTCTCTCTTTTCTAGCTTTAAATCTTTTGCTTATGTGCCGATATTATTTGTTTCATGTTTGGCATGCAGCTGTAGCTGAGTTTGACTGTATTTCGGTTCAGAATTTTGTACAATTTATGGTGCTGGGGAAAGCACTTATCTAGGAGTTGCAGGAACTTCTTGCCGATGTTTGTTTTTACATTTGCGCTATATGGTGGGTTGAACCAAGTGATGTTTCTCGCTCTTTTTCTTTTTTTTTTTACTGCTTGTGGCGGGTTGATGCGGTCCGGTGTATTTAAGTGTGTAGCTATATCCGCTTTTTCGTAATGCTTCTTGGTATGGTGGTGCTGCTGTGTTGAATACTTCTGCGCTGGATGAAATGGTGTACCAGTATATATATTTCTGTCTCTGTATTTTCTGGCCGCTGTTCCCCATTGTCTTCCTTGTTTCCTATTTTCTCGAACATATTTTTAAGCGCACTTTGCGCACTTTTCCTCTCTATTGGTCGGTTTTTATTTTTCCTTAAAGAGTTTGCATCCGTTATAGATCCCCTGTCTATATGCAGCCTGTCGTTTAAATACTTTAAATGTCTTTAAATACTAGAAATTGCCCTTTTCCACAAAAATACATAAGGAAACCATTTAATATAACCGTGTTGTAACCTTATTGAAGAAATGATAGAAACATATTTATAATATGAATGATATTTTCTAATATAAGTAACATTACATGTGTATTTTGTCATTTATGTTATGACAATGTCAAATCTGTTAAAACAGAATTGTAACAAAAATGATTTGTAACAGTACTGATGTATTTACCATGAACACTAAATTTTCTTTTTGGTATCCTATGATTCTCGTCCATACTGTTTATTTCAAGCAATGTCACTCATACTTTATTCGCTTATTCATACTTTAGTCTGAGTGACCCATAAATTATTATGTTGAAATATGACTAACCATTTAAGCACATATAATTATACGTATTACTTCGCTAAAACCAAATATTAAAACAATTATTTGATTGAGAAATATAACTCTGGTAAAAAGACATAACAGAAATGACGTATACACCCATCTTTAAGTGATAAAAAGCGTAAAATAACAGCAGTGGTAGCCCAGAAGTGCTCTTTCTCGGAACTAACACCTTCGTTATGATTGTATGTATAGCATTTGTACATCAGTTGCAACAGATATATACGCATGTGTTATCTGTGTAACAATAGACACCAATGGGCCGCTTTTGTTTATAGAACCACCCTTTTACTTAGATTTTATTGAGAAAAAGGCTAAATAAAAAACTTTAAAAATCTTCACCACCGAAATTGTCTGTCCTAATTGTTAAATATTTTAGAGAAATAATCTTAGAAACCAACTTTCCAAGTTTGTTCGAACGGTTCTAGTCCGGTGAATTTTTGCCTAGTTACAGGAAGCTGAACTTAGTCATTTGGCCTAAAAAGGGCCCAAAATGACAATATCAGAAATGGCTAGTGCCATCATCACTAAATTGTATTCAAATGTTGTTCACATGATTTATATTTGAAATTGAGGTATTGGGGGCGCCACCTGCATCAACTTTCTTGTACGAGGGTCATCGATCAACACTTCATTAACCCATAATTTCTTTGGAACAGCGGGAGCTAGCATTCCCAAATTTTATGCAAAACATATCAAATGTTGTGGGATTTAGCTTTTTGTGGCGCCACCTGCATTAACTTACATCTTATGAGGATAAGCTAAAATCCCTTTGAAAATCTTTTTCTCTGAAATCATTTAGCCAAATTGTTTAATGATGCCAGAGATGAGCTCTCTCAAGTATGTTCAAATGGTTTGGGTTTAATGAATTTTGGCAGAGTTACAGGAATTTGGACATTGTCAAGTAAGCATACTAACATAACAATCTCAGAAACGACTGGGGCTAGCATAACCAAGTTTTGTGCAAATGTTGGTCACATGACTCATATTTGAAATTGCAGTTTTTGTGCCGCCACCTACATAGACTTTTTTACGGGCAAAAACCTTACAATTTTAGCCTCTTCCAACTTAAGAATGATAGAAATGCCAAGCTGAATTGTTAAATTTGTCACAAGAATTATACTTGGGTGTTTTTTTTCAATTGTGTAAGATCAGATTGGGTTCATTGATTTTTTTTGTAGATTCCTAGATAGCTGAAGTTGGTCTTGTCCCATAATTAACTCTATTTCAAACTGAGGACTGCAATAGTCTGCATAACTGATTTTTTTTCAACGTCTGTTACATTGCACAAAAATGATTCTTAGGAGGCCTTTGTTCAAGTTTACTGAAATGATGTTTGGCAGAATTTTTGGACCTTTAACAATGAAAGGACTGCGTCTTTAATTATACTAAACATTAAATAAAAACTTATGAATATGTCAGGTGGAAGAAAAATATTACTGCCAACTATATCAGATTTGGAAACAGGCCTAAAGTCAGTCTGGATATATTTATTGCTTTGGCAGACTGCCAACTGTATCAGATTATGCAACTGGTAAAGAATTCACTCAGTGCAACCAGGTACAGGTCAAAAGATTACTCAGTGCAGTGAGGTGTAAGTCAAGAGTTCACTCAATGCAGTAGCTTAGGCCAGCAATTTGTCACAGTTCACTCGGGGCAACTTCCTTTCTCACCTAGGCCTGGTCAGCCCCAGTGCACCGAACTCAAGAGAAGTTTGATGTATTGGCCTGATATTTTGACCTGTCTATGCGTCTTTTATGGCTTTTTCGTTCACGAGACAAACGAGATATATATATCGGATATGACAGAGATATCCGTTATATATATATATATATATATATATATATATATATATATATATATATATATATATAGAGAGAGAGAGAGAGAGAGAGAGAGAGAGAGAGAGAGAGTAATCCAGATTAGGCACGTTGTACAAATCCACGTTGTAATAACCACAACCACACTCCAGTGAACAACCAGTTGTTCAATGTACAACCCCTCTAGTCATACCGTTCTGAAGAGTGCCGTACAATAGTACGAAACTAATTAGTCAACACGATGCTTACAATCGTTTGATTCCTTACACATGATATATATGTTGATACGCTCTGGTTTTACCATAGAGCACTTTGTATCAGTGCATTGCCAACAGCCTAGAAAGAACAATTAAAAATCAGTCTGAAATTGGATATATGTATACATCTCTCAGCAATAAATCTAAAACATGCACACGCGTAGGGAAACATCCTTGGCCGTCAGAACTCTTATCTACAGAGAAACCACCTGTGGTCTGACGGAAGGCTCATGCAAAACATAACAAGTCTGTATCAAACTTTGGTCGATTGGTAGTCATTAAGGCCAGCATGACCGCATGACAGACCGGCTGGAACCATAAACGGTGTATACCCTCAACCCCGGGCACAGGAAAGGTCGGGGCGCTCAGCCGTGCAGTACAACCGGGATACTTGCAATCATACATTGTATACAGGTGAAAGTGCAGGATTCATCGGTATGTCGGCCTTATTTCTGTTATGATCGATCATGTTATCTCACACGTATGTAGGTCACTGTTTTTGCCATAGTAAGGCTGGAGTTTAACATCAGCTTTATCTATACCCCGATGTTCACTTAAGGTTAGCGCTGATTGATTAAAATAGGTCCACGCTGATGTATACTTAACAAAACAATCATGTCCACACGTGTAACGTCATGTTTTTATGAAATAATTAAAATGCTCTGGGAGACTTGTGTTCGTCATTTTAAACCAGGGGCGGACACAGGATCTGGAGGGGGGGGGGGGGGGGGGACTCCGCACTCTAGTACATGAATACTGGTTGACTTTATATACACAGCTCTCGCATTTATAATTATGGGGAAGAATATGGTAGGAGGAGAAAATATGGCGCCGTTGTTCGTTATTACGCGTATAATATGCTATTTCCTAGATGATAAAATTCGAAAATTGCGCATCCCTCTTAATCTTCCCCTGTAAACATCTGCACCTGCAAATGCAACACGATGCATGGTATATATCCAATGACTCATAACTCACACACGGCAAATCGTGTGGTATTCTACCGACATACACTCCTACGTCGTATGCATGTGTTAAGATGAGTATGCGCGTGACGGAGGGTATGTTACTCCTTACTAACAAGACCTCCATAAAGGTCTCCACCAGTTTGGAACTGTATGACGACAGGGACTGGATGTTTTAACTTTCGTACATAAAAAAAAACTTAAGGGCGGATCCATGATTTTGAAAAGGGGAGGGTCCAACCGAGGAAGTCTCATAAGAAAAAACATAAAAGGTTCAAAGATCCTGTAAGGGAGGGGTCCAGGCCGGAAATATATTGGTTAAAATCCCTGAAAAAATATCTTGCGGCTCAATCGGAGGGGGTCTGGACACTCTGGATCCGCCACTGCTCTCTTCACTAAATGCATACACTGGGGAGGGGAAATTTTTTTTTTATTCACACAATCCCTAATCAGCAGAGTTGTTAAAACGATTCGGTGCAGTCTAGTGGTCTAAGTGGTCATGTTTTCGGCCAGCTCTCGAAAATCGAACCCATGGCACATGACGAGACTGCACAGTATTAAATGTATTATTAAGCTTCAGCTTTTGTTAAGTACAGCTATTTTAACTGCCAGTATCTTTTCACCTTTTGTAGTATATACACCACGAGCTCCTGCCAAGTGGTATTTACAAGTAAGAAGGATTGTCGCCTTAACTATGAGATCTGACGCGTCATGTTATTACATGAAACAACGATGGACAAAATATTATTTTTAAATGTACAATATCTCAAGAAAGGACAAATCTGACCGCTCGTCATACGAGATCACATGACCTTGCATGAAGGATTTACAGGGCAGCTGCTGACGTCATCCATAAGCATTACGAGGTAGGCCCCCTATGTCATGCTTTTGTCTTTTTTTGTAATTATTAGCTGTACAGGTAATCGTGTTCTCTCGAGCCTGAAACAGCCAAATATTTTGTTACAAAGACCGATCAACAAGCGAGTGTTAAATAAAATAATAAAAAAAAGTTTGAAGAGTTTCATTATTATAGTGTGCAGAGTATCCTTGTTACAATCGGGACAGTCTATGGCATCTATACGGGGACTTGAATGTACAGCATTCACTAACAAGGACTGTTGTGATTTGAAATATATGTGTAGTAATTTACTTGATATAAGCCATAAACATGTTCATGGTTACGGTAAAATGTTCTGCATAAAATTCCTCACATCATTTTTTTAACAAAGAAAAAAAAAAGAAACCTTGTATAAATTTCATATTTTCCTTATTTTGTTTTTAAACAGACATGGCCGAGAGCAGAGTACCATTGCTTCAGGAATCTGGCGATGAACAAGACATTGAAGAATTCGGCCAGATTTCGGATAGATACAAAATTGATGATGATATTAGCTTCATGGGCGATACTAAACATGGCCCAATATCCAAAACCAGAGCCGTGATCGGTGCCATGGCGACGCTGATGTTGCTCGTTCTAGCACTGACCTGTGGCGCCCTCTTGATTGGCAGTATGCTTCCTGGGTTCAGTACTTCCGGGCCACCTGACTGGTCAGGAGGGCTAGAACATGGGTGGACAAGGATATATGATGGCTTCAGTGTGTATACCATTTTCACTCTCAAATGTTTAATTTTTTATTGTTTTTACAGTGATGATTTATTATATTAACATTAACTTTGCTTGAATTTATTTTTCGTTTTAACAGTGAATGTTCAATTTAGTTTTAACTTTACCGTAACTTTTCGAGACTTATGATTTTTTTCACAGAAGCTGTAAGATACTTGGAAAAATACTTTTTTTATTATATATATATTTTTTACTTAGAGGTCCAGCGCCTTGAACACTAGGCTCTGTCCAATATATAATAATAAAGACACTATCTCGGCTTAATGTCCCTTTCTTGTAACATACATGCAGAATACGTCTATACCTGACCCATGCTATCTTTAAAATATTAAAATACATAGGTAGTCACATGCATGTGTTCTCCAGCTTTGCACTGTGCTATCATGTGACGTTCATGTTTTTGAAGGATCAGAATCCGCAACTCGGCTGGTTGATGTTGACGGAGATGGAATTCTTGACGTCATTTTTGCGATTTCTCGTGAGCCCGAGATCGCATACACACAACGAAGAAGCGAGGACGCACGCATCTGCAAAGCTCTTGGTTTGTATATCTCAGTTAAGCTCTGTTTTATCCACCAGAACTAAATCTTCGGTATTCGACCTAGCTTAGAGATTTGAGTAAAATCGTATTTGCTCGAAAATCAGTAGTTACAAGCATTCGATCTCATTAGTTTGCTAATTAGTGAATGTATCTGTACGGTCCTGCTCTGCATATAGGTCTATATATGAAGGTGTTCGTAACTTTATGGAAAAAAAATGATCTGGAACAAATTGTCAATAGAGACGGTATATATCAACATTATAACCAAAATATGTACTATAAAAAACGAGGATATGTGACCAGTTGTGTGAAAGTTATTATAATTAACACGCGTAATAATTTTTAATTTACAAATTTGGATTTCAGGCGTCTCCTCCCCCTGTGGAGGTCACGTGATCGCCTTACGTGGGATAGACGGACGCGAGTTGTGGCGGGTTTCAACACACATGGAAGTTTTTGCCATAAACTGTGCGGGAATAGATGTGAACCAGGACGGCACCACAGACTGTCTGTGTTCTGGTCGATTTGCGACATTCCTAGCCATAGATCCTCTTACGGGTAGGCAAAATTAATAAAATGGAAAAAGCGTCCGATAGCTGTGGAGACGCAAACCCTGCGCGGAAGATGATGCTCAAAGAAAATATCTCGAGACAGTACCCTTGAATGTTAGATGTTAACCATCATTGATTGTACATTAGAACTTTTTCTTTCCTGCAAACATGTCTAAAAAAACACCTCAAGGCATTGTGATATTGCTGCCCTAGACTTTACAAAACGATCACCATCCATGATCATCAGAAAAACTATAACTGAAGAGACGGTGATTACTTACGGGAGAAAATATGACAGGGCACGGGGAAAGTCAAAGAAGCCATTTAATATTTAATATTTGATTTTGCATTTTTCCTTTGGTACTTTTCAATTAGACCCATATTCATATTATACAGGCAAGATAAACAAGAGAGATCCCTTGGTTGTCCTTGGTTCCTTCTTTTAACATGAGAATTGTGTAAATAGGCTGTCAGTTTATCAAAAAAACCTCTGGACCTATATTATTAAATTTTGTTTTAAACGAGACCTTTTTTTTTAATTTTTCCAGCTTGTTGCATTGTTGCATTTTTGCATTTGTCCAGCACACACCATTTTATTCATCACGATACGCTAAAGCTAATATTGACTGTCTGCTTGGTCTGACAGGGAAAGTTCTATGGCGGTGGTCCTCGGAATTCCTTCAAGATGACTGGAGTATTTTCTATCCGCTCCCCCTGGCGGACTGGGACAGAGATGGTGTACCGGAAGTTCTCATTACACATTCTGGTAACCCAAGGTACGGTCCTCAGGTATGTATAAGGAAGCGAAGTTTTTTTTAGAAGTTAAAGTTTTTGAATAGGTTATTGCGTATATATATATATATATATATATATATATATATATATATATATATATATAGATAAATGGTATTTGACCACGATACGATCGTATTTTCAGAAAAAAGGCCGTTTAATTTACATTTTCACGGATTGGGTAACATTAAAAGTTCTTCATCATGGCAAAGGTATCATATTTTCAATACAACTGCAACATATTGGAGACTATAAGTGCTGTTAACTTTAGTTATTGTCTAAAGATTTTAAAATATCTGCCTGGTTGCCATTTTGGATTTAACATGATATTGCACGCAAAAGAAAATTACTGATTGTGCTCTGGCAGCCATATTGGACCTCGGATGGGTCTGTAATTTGATAGGGCTGAAGCCCTCATAGGCATCAATGATCCCTGTGAATTTGAGAAAAAGCTCAAGAATATTCTGTATTAAATATTGCGTGCGAAAGAAAATCACTGATTATGCTGTGGCGGTCATAATGGATTTCGGTGAGGTCTGTAGTCCTCATTGGCATCAATCATACCTGTGAATTTGAGAAAGACCAAATGTGTTCTTTTTGAGATAAAGCGCGCGAAAGTAAATTAACAATGGTTCTCTTTCGGCCATATTGGTTTTCCAGCGGGTCATAGCCCAATAGACACCAATCATCTCTGTGAATTTCAGAAAGATCAAGCATGCTCTATTTTAGATATTGTGCACGAAAGAAAATCACCAATTGTGCTCTGGAGGCCATAATGGTTTCCAGCGGTATCTAATTCGATAGGTATACGGAGTACTTATAGACATCCATCATCCTTGTGAATTTGGAAAGATAAAATGTATTCTGTCTGAGATAATTCGCGCGATAGACAATGACACTGCATGACGGACGGACGCTGAGCCGGACGGAAGGATGGACAGACGGACAACGCGATCATTATAGGGATCATTGTGTGTAGTTCAACAAATTCTATAAGTTTTTTTTTTAAGTTGAGTTTTTCAAAGAGGAAAAAAAGTGTATTCACAACTGTTGCGCTGTACTTGACATATAAAAACAAGAATGGCAAGAGTATTACTTTAATAGGGTCTTGTAGCAAAGGGTATCGATTACGATAAATTTGCACGCTATGAAACCGAAATAATAAAATGAAAAGATATTACGTTTTTGGTACA
Organism: Sipunculus nudus; assembly: GCA_026874595.1. NCBI lineage: Eukaryota > Metazoa > Annelida > Sipuncula > Golfingiida > Sipunculidae > Sipunculus > Sipunculus nudus. The sequence continues at coordinate 18,053,568 of CM049307.1, forward strand.
ATTTATATTCGACTAATCCCACCATTAATGGATTTAGGTATGTCGTCTTTGAACTTAGGTACCGAAACGTGCAAGGAATCAGATATAATTCTAGCCTGGGATGTTCAGTCATTTATTTTCGGTATTTAACAATGCATTATACTGTCAGTTTAAATATCAAGTCAGGAATTATATAACAACCTTGACATAACAACATTGATCCTTTTCAACATAAGACATGAGCTTAAATCACCACATATCCTGCATGGTACATTCAACCTAGCATTTATATAAAAAAGGACACTCCATTTAAATGCAAGATAATTATGATATCTTTTATATCATAAATTGTCAACGACTTGTTAAAGCAAAACTACAGCTTTTTTCCAACTGACCTCGAACTTTGACCTTTTTACACTACAGGAACATGAACGTGAACCAGGTCGATTAATTCTCATATCTGGAGCGACAGGAAGATCTATAGGACCATATATAAACATGACAGACGGTCGGGAGTCGTACATGTCTCCCCTACTTCATCGTACAGAGCGTGGCCAAGATTTCGTCATATTCGGAACCGGTGGTGAGACGGTCACAGGTGGTCTATACGCTGTGGCAGCCTGTGACCTCCATCGCTACTTCCTGACAGATGGCATCTCCAATTGCCCGGATGATATCAGGAGGTGGGCCCCTGAAAAACCTCGAGATTCAAATGGGATATTCAACATATTCAGGTAACCTTAAACCAGATGTAAAATCTAGTTATGTTTTTATTATTGTGCACTATTAAGTACTTTAGTCTTCTTTGCCGTTCTTTATAAATTTGGCTCCTTATTTATATTTATTCGTACACTTACAAGTCTTCACGATTGACAGAAGACCAAACATTTTCCCATGAATTGTATCATAGAATGTTGATTATCGTTTTTTGGAACGTTTTGCCTTAAATATGCAGATAAATTTGTATTTTAAAATATCTTGTTATACCAGGTTTATACAGACATCAGTGTAGTTAACATAGGGAATTAAGGCTTAAAGTCCTTACAAAGGAACTCATTATAATCATCAGTCTCCTTTACAAAAATAAATTGCCAAGCTGTGTGGACAGATTAACAAAATATGTCAATCACATTTCTTCAGTAAAACAAGTTTGAACAACCCTTACTGTTTGAATGGTCTGACTATTTCTGATACCACCGATGACTAGGTAGGCCAAAAGTATCCACGTGATCTGTGTGAAGGTATCTTGCGACTATCTACAGGGCACGAGAGAAAGGATTGGCTGCTCCTCCCTTGTTGATAGACATGACCAAGGACGGGGTCAAGGACATCATGTTGGTCACCTTCGACGCAGAAGTCGTCCTTCTCGATGGACAGACCCTGCAGGATGTGTGGCAGAAACGCCTGTACTTCCCCGGATATGAAGTATATAGGTATGCTGAACCATATTGATATATAAGGCAGGAACAGTTCTTGAAATTTTGAGTGAAAGCGGCCAAAAGTTAATATTATCGCCCCAATCGCATCGAGATTTTATTTTTGCCATTGGCCACCGTGAAACTTCTCGGCCTGCAGACTGCTCAGTCCGTCCCGTGGCAAAAGAAATATGTGATATCTCCAATAAAATATATATAGTAGTTAATGAAAAATTATTTAATGTATTAATCAGGGGAAAATTAGGGTGGTAATCAAAGTGATAGTAATAATTAAAGTAGTTAAACAATTCTCGTTAATTTCTAATATACTTACTACACAAAACCCACGGGCACTTACTGCTTCAGTAATTGTATACAATAGTCTTGTACCTATCATTGGCGTGTTAATGCAATTTAAGGTCCCGTAGCTGTTCTGATTAACTGGTGGTTATCCTCTGTTATAGTCGTTCCAAAATGGGGTACCCATTGAGGTTTGATATTAATTCCCTTAAATTTATATTTGTTTCACACTTGACATCAAAGTTTATCAAAGACTAAAGGCCTAGCATGAATTGAGAAACTCCTGTTTCGTATGGATGTTATTTGAAAGTGACATGGCGTCTGCCATGGGCTACGAACGTTACTTTGATATTTATATGTTATTTTTTAAATGTTTGTGGCACTAGCCAACTAATCAGGAACTTTTAAATGTAGTTTTTCAAGCATATGAATAGCCAATCAGTCAGGAGCTTTAAAATGTAGTTGTTTGAGTATATGAATGGTGACCTTGACATTCATTGATTGTGGTTGTAATTTAAAAAAAAGACTGTTTTCTTATACAATGATCCTACTGCATTGCTGTTATAGTTTACAAGGTATGTTTTTTTATTTCGTTTGGGCTGATTTGGTCTATGTCTCTTTCCATCATGTCGGCCGGTTCACTTTTTTACATTGTCCTGATAATTAATAAAAATTTTGCTCACGCTCAATGGACAGCTTTATGTGGAACATGTTATTAAACAGAGGTTGCCCGCATACATAACTGGTGCCGCTTAAATCATGTACTTGACTAGACGGGACGCTTTTAGTCTCTAGTTATAATTATTTTAACTAAGTTGGTTGCAGTGAGGAGATCAAAACCAGATAACCGCAACAAGGGCCTACAAATTGTAGTCCTGTAATTACTTATATAATCTAATAAAATGTATATATATGCCACGTCGTACAATATTTAAATTAATCTGGTCTGATGAGATGTAAATGTTTGACTTATATGACATATGTGAACAATGTCTTTGCTTAATGAATAGCATGTTTTTATACAGTTCCCCTGTCCCCGGGCTTTTCACCGATGACGTCACACCGGATATTACGTTGCACTTGGCTAGAGGAACATGGCCGTTATACAACCAGACTCTGGTCAGTAATCAAAGCTTATAGGGTTTTATTCCATATATCATTCCTTATTTAGAAAGAACTCATTTTTTAATTTTATCTCATACAACTTTTGTAAGTTCATTGTGTGATATATGGTTACATATGCATGAATCTAATAAAAAGTATCAGAACGAAAGGTACTAAATAACTTATCGTGAGGGACAATGTCTTATTTATCCAGATTATCATTCTTGACGGTGAAACTGGTGAAATTATCTGGTCAATGTCCTCTAAAGTGATGGACTTCAGTTCAGACCTGGTTTTGCGTACTACGCAAGCAAACCGTGATGTCTTCTTGTTCCGCGTCGCTGGCCGGGAGGATGCAGAACGTGCATACGTCTGGCACGTTGACCAATCAGAGAAAAACGAAACTACGTCTCATCATACACATACACACGGAAGAAAACGCCGCCATTTTGAGTTAAGTAAGTATTCAGATAAGCTTTGTCAGATAAATAAAAGAATTTTGAAAAATAATTGAAATGGTGACTTTTCACTTTTGTTTCAATTGAATGTATAAACCTCTGATTGTCGTAATCACGGATAAAGACAATGTCAAATCACGGATGTCATATCACTGCATTCACAGTTTTCATCTTAGACAAAAATAGAATAATGTAAATGCATTGCTTTCGTATATCTATACGTCATGTTTCAATATGTTTTGTCTAGAGGAAGACGGTCAACAGTCGTGCCAGTACAACAGCACAGAGTCACGGCCTAGAGCTGAATTATTTATGGTGGATCGATCCAGTGTAAAATCCCCTTTGAAAGTTGGCGACTCCGGCCTGCTGAAATATTACTACAGTAAGTCATACACTAGCATGCTGGAACAATGCTACATTAAGTTACTACCATCGTACTGGAACTATATCACATTATGTTACCATCGGCGTGCTGGAAATATACAGCATTAATTTACCACACGCGTGCTGGAACTATACTACATTAAGTTACCACCATCGTGCTGGAACAATACTACATAAAGTTACCATCAGCTTGCTGGAACAATACTACATTAAGTTACCACCAGGGTGCTGGAATAAATGCTACAAGTTACCACCATCGTGCTGGAACAATACTACATTAAGTCACAACCAGCGTGCTGGAACAATACTACATTAAGTTACCACCAGCGTGCTGGAATAATACTACATTAAGTTACCACTAGCGTGCATGAACAATACTACATTAAAGTTACCACCATCGTACTGGAACTATACTACATTAATTTACCTCATTACATCATGCTGGAACAATACTACATTATGTTACCACAAGCGTGCTGGAATATTACTTCATTATGTTACCACCAGCGTGCTGGAACAATACTACATTAAGTCACCACCAGCGTGCTGGAATAATACTACATTAAGTCACCACCAGCGTACTGGAATGATACTAAATAATGTTACCACTAGCGTGCATGAACAATACTACATTAAGTCACCACCATCGTGCTGGAACAATACTACATTAAGACATTAAGTCACCACCAGCGTGCTGGAACAATACTACATTAAGTCACCACCAGCGTGCTGGAACAATACTACATTAAGTCACCACCAGCGTGCTGGAACAATACTACATTAAGTCACCACCATCGTGCTGGAACAATACTACATTAAGTTACCACCATCGTACTGGAACTATACTACATTAAGACACCACCAGCGTGCTGGAACTACACTACATTAAGTTACCACAATCGTGCTGGAACAATACTACATTAAGTTACCACCATCGTACTGGAACAATACAACATTAAGTCACCACCAGCGTACTGGAACTATACTACACTAAGTTACCACCAGCGTGCTGGAACTATACTACATTAAGTTACCACCAGCGTGCAGGAACAATACTACATTAAGTCACCACCAGCGTGCTGGAACAATACTACATTAAGTTACCACCATCGTACTGGAACTATACTACATTAAGTCACCACCATCGTGCTGGAACTATACTACAGTAAGTCACCACCATCGTACTGGAACAATGCTACATTAAGTCACAACCAGCGTGCTGGAACAATACTACATTAAGTTACCACCAGCGTGCTGGAACTATACTACATTAAGTCACCACCAGCGTGCTGGAATGATACTACATAATGTTACCACTAGCGTGCAGGAACAATACTACATTAAGTAACCACCATCATGCAGGAACAATACTACATTAAGTCACCACCAGCGTGCAGGAACTATACTACATTAAGTCACCACCACCGTGCTGGAACTATACTACATTAAGTCACCACCATCGTGCTGGAACTATACTACATTAAGTCACCACCATCGTGCTGGAACTATACTACATTAAGTCACCACCAGCGTACTGGAACAATACTACATTAAGTCACAACCAGCGTGCTGGAACTATACTACATTAAGTCACCACCATCGTGCTGGAACTGTACTACATTAAGTCACCACCATCGTGCTGGAACTATACTACATTAAGTCACAACCAGCGTGCTGGAACTATACTACATTAAGTCACCACCATCGTGCTGGAACTATACTACATTAAGTCACCACCATCGTACTGGAACAATACTACATTAAGTCACAACCAGCGTGCTGGAACAATACTACATTAAGTCACCACCAGCGTACTGGAACAAAACTACATAATGTTACCACTAGCGTGCAGGAACAATACTACATTAAGTAACCACCATCGTGCTGGAACAATACTACGTTAAGTCACCACCAGCGTGCTGGAACAATACTACATTAAGTCACCACCAGCGTGCTTGAACAATACTACATTAAGTCACTCAACCAGCGTGCTGGAACAATACTACATTAAGTCACCACCAGCGTGCTGGAACAATACTACATTAAGTTACCACTAGCGTGCTGGAACAATACTACATTAAGTTACCATGCACCAGCGTGCTGGAATAATACTACATAATGTTACCACTAGCGTGCAGGAACAATACTACATTAAGTTACCACCATCGTACTGGAACTATACTACATTAAGTTACCACCAGCGTCCTGGAACTATACTAAATTAAGTCACCACCAGCGTGCTGGAACAATACTACATTAAGTTACCACCAGCGTGCTGGAACAATACTACATTAAGTTACCACCAGCGTGCTGGAACAATACTACATTAAGTCACCACCAGCGTGCTGGAACAATACTACATTAAGTTACCATGCACCAGCGTGCTGGAATAATACTACATAATGTTACCACTAGCGTGCAGGAACAATACTAAATTAAGTTACCACCATGGTACTGGAACTATACTACATTAAGTTACCACCAGGGTGCTGGAACTATACTACATTAAGTCACCACCTGCGTGCTTGAATGATACTACATAATGTTACCACTAGCGTGCAGGAACAATACTACATTAAGTTACCACCATCGTACTGGAACTATACTACATTAAGTAACCACCAGTGTCCTGGAACTATACTAAATTAAGTCACCACCAGCGTGCTGGAACAATACTACATTAAGTTACCACCAGCGTGCTGGAACAATACTACATTAAGTTACCACCAGCGTGCAGGAACAATACTACATTAAGTCACCACCAGCGTGCTGGAACAATACTACATTAAGTCACCACCAGCGTGCTGGAACAATACTACATTAAGTTACCACTAGCGTGCTGGAACAATACTACATTAAGTTACCATGCACCAGCGTGCTGGAATAATACTACAAAATGTTACCACTAGCGTGTAGGAACAATACTACATTAAGTTACCACCATCGTACTGGAACTATACTACATTAAGTTACCACCAGCGTCCTGGAACTATAATACATTAAGTCACCACCAGCGTGCTGGAACAACACTACATTAAGTTACCACCAGCGTGCTGGAACTATACTACATTAAGTCACCACCATCGTGCTGGAATGATACTACATAATGTTACCACAATCGTGCTGGAACAATACTACATTAAGTTACCACCAGCGTGCTGGAACTATACTACATTAAGTCACAACCAGCGTGCTGGAACTATACTACATTAAGTCACCACCAGCGTGCTGGAACAATACTATATTAAGTCATCACCAGCGTGCTGGAACGATACTACATTAAGTCACCACCAGCGTGCTGGAACAATACTACATTAAGTCACAACCAGCGTGCTGGAACAATACTACATTAAGTCACCACCAGCGTGCTGGAACAATACTACATTAAGTCACCACCAGCGTGCTGGAATGATACTACATAATGTTACCACTAGCGTGCAGGAACAATACTACATTAAGTAACCACCATCGTACTGGAACTATACCACATTAAGTTACCACCAGCTTGCTCGAACAATGCTTCATTAAATACCTTTAGCGTGCTGGAACAATTCTACATTAAGTTACCACTGTCGTGCTGGAACAATACTACATTATGTTACCACCAGCGTGCTGGAATAGTACTTCATCATGTTACCACCAGAGTGCTGGAATAATACTACATAATGTTACTACTAGCGTGCTGGAATAATACTTCATTAAGTTACCAACAGCGTGCTGAAATAATAATACTACACTAAGTTACCAACAGCGTGCGGGCATAATACTATTTTATGTAACCACCGGCGTGCTATAATAATGTTATACAGTTATTCATACACAGTTGTGCTGGAATATAACTTCAGTTAGTTGTTAGCTTATGTTAAACATTTGTAGGCTTATGGAATAATTATGGTGGAAAAATGTAATGAAGATAGTTGCTGATAGTTTTGATAAATATTACGTTTTTGCTTGCATATTGGACTATGATAAATCACGGGTGCCTGCCATTCGCTGGCTAGCAAACAGTTACAACATGTTCAATGTTAAGATTGTAGAAATTAATAAGGCTCCCCACAAACTACAAGGTTATCATTCAAAAATATCTGGCCGACTAAGTGATGTCTATTATCCTGAACGGAGTCTTTGCTGTGTTTCACTGATCTGTTTTATACTGAAGACATCACTGAGAAGGGGGAAGACTACGCCAAGCTGTATAAGGCAGTGGACGGAGGCCGCTGGTTTATGGGAGAGCCGTACCACAGTAACGAATCAGACATCACCTGTGCGTTTGGATATCCAGTGGAGATAAGCACAGGTAGGGGGCGAGCGGTATATAACAATACTACTGCTACTGCTACTTTCACTAGTGCTGCTACTACTACAACAACTACTACTACTACCACTAGGGCTACTAAAAGTACTACTACTACTACCACTAGTGGTTCTGCTACTACTACTTCTACTACTACTACTACTGATAATAATAATAATGATAATAATAATAATGATGAAAATAAACGCTTTTACTTGATTAATTTTCATTTTTAGAATAATATACCTTTTTCGCCATTGAGATTACATCACTTCATCATTTCTTCAAAAGTGTAAAATTACTGATCATCAGAATGCAGTGATGAAGATTTTTACGTTAACCTTTGATCTAATGTAAATTAAGCATTTTTACATAGGTTAATTTAGTTTTAAGTAGATATGAAATTCACGAATAGCACCCCGGCGTGATTTGTTTATTACGCAAGGCGACAAAAGATAACAACTGTGCTTGTAATCCCCCCCCCCCAAAAAAGTATCAAATTTACAAAGATAATCAGCAAGCTTCATTTCTTCTTTGAAAAATTACGGCGTGATTTGTAGTGAACAGATACATAAATACATCATCTTGTAGGCGCCGTTGGTGACGTTGACGGTGACGGACATCCCGAGGTTATCGTGGTCTACAGCACCTTGGTTCAACTAACAAACTGGTTCGGCACTCCATTCCGTCAGATGCCCGTCACAAAAATAACGAAAACGAGTCTCAAGGACGCCATGTCTCGAAATCAGCACGTGATTACAAAAAATATTACCTACAAAGAACTGAGGCATGGTAGAGACCCGCCAATAAACGCTGTAAAGTTTTTACCGGATAAACTACAGACTTACGCGGGATATATGGGAACTGACGCCAGGTCTACGTATGAAGGAACATAACCCTCAGGGTCGATCATACACAATTTGTTCACATATTTATGGGGAAGAAATGTCTTGGTTGTAGTTGTAGTTTCATGTTCTTTTTTGGCGAAAGTGATAATTAAAGGATACTTTTGGGCAAATCAGACATAAGCGGTGGAAATTGGCTTTATTTGCTTTATTGATAAAATATTGTAAGGTCCAGGCATGTCAATAATACATGCTGTATATTGTGAAATGTTCACCAAGTATCCGTATAGCCGATGTTATTAAAAAGGGTGATAACAGAAACTTATCAACACAAGGGTCGTTCTTTCATTTCTCACCAAAACTATGATAATTATGACTTGCCGCACTAATTATAAATTCAAATTGGCTAATCAGTCTCCTGGCAAGAACTGAACAATAGGACCAACCATCCTCAATCAGACCACTATCTTCTCTATTTCATTTGGAAGCCAAGAAAAAAACCGGAATCTAAAGATCTTGCATTCTTAGCTGGAGGAGCCGCCATAAACATTGACTGAGCCGAAAGATAAACATGCAAATAATCCAGTTAAATCTGTACGATACAAAAAAAATGTTTCACGCAGAAATGGATTTCAGCTAAAAAATTACACGAATATTATGGAGGAGAAGATTACCACATTGCTCTCACAGTTTTACCAACGTATCCAGAAAGGAACGCATTATTCCAACGAAGCACATGAATTCAAATTTCTAAATTTACTTTCAGTCACCACTCGTCTTCCGCTCGTTTTATTCACCCGACATCCAACTTTTATCACACATGTTCACACCTGTCTCTCGTCTCATCCATGAATGCTTGATCATGACTCTGCCTTTATATTTCATGATGCTTATACATCATATATATGGTTATATGAATGATAAAAGTTACAAATTACTCCAATAATGTGGGCTAACTTCACCAGGTTCTGACAATGATCTGTCACCCTCTGGTGTTCCCAGTTGACGTCTAGATCGTTCAAATGTTTATCTCATCTCTTTTTAACTCTCCAGTTCACGGATCTGTTTGATCAACTGTTAATACTGAAAATCTCTTATTTCTAAATCATAGATATATTACAAATGGAAACCCTATTACAAAGCTCGAGGGAAAATCAGTTTATTCTAAGCCATCGCGTTCAGGATTTCCTTTCCCGGTCTGTCGTCCGTAAATATCAAAATTTCTCGCAGGTCAATTTTTTAAATGCCAAAAATAATTTTCTTGAATAGATGGAATTTCTTGCCCGACTCTCTATATTATTCACCCAATCAAATATAATTTAATTACTTTTTTATAGTGGTAAGCTATAGTAAATAAAGTTTTCTTTGATAAGATTTTTATCCCCTTGATCATTTTTCTTGCTATCAGAAAAAGATGTCATATGCAAGAAATTTTACCTTTGGATATTATGATGAATGAAATTGATCTTATGATATTATAATATCCTTGTCTTAATAAAATATAGATAAATTTATTTGAATTTAAGCATGCGGCCTATAAATCAAGGAAAATATCACGTGGATTTTTTGTCGGCAGAATTTTTTTTATAAAAATGTTATCTTTACAAGAAAATTATTTTTGGCAGTATACGTAGTGAAACGGGCGCGGTAGCGGACAGGTTTGTACCAGAAGGTATAGGTTGATTTTAATTTAATGTAAAACAGACGGAAAACCAGAAACAAGTGTTAACGAACCACCTTTGACTGTGGTCAGGAGGGTATGCTTTTATTCCCGTTTATGTGTATATTGTTCACAACAAAACGCATACAATCACGATCGGAATCTCATTAAATATTCAGGGAATTTCAGGAAGGGACCAAGGATGAAAGAAGGTTTTTTTTTGTGTGTCGATCCGGGAAATGGTCCAGATTTAGGTACGCAATCAAGGAATATTCACAAAAGTTCAGACACGAATGAACCTTGGAAAATCGGTCGAATAAATGAATGACAACTTGGCGGAGGCTTCCTTAGAATGCAGATTTCTAGTTGTTATGTGTTGTGAAATATGAACATCCTAATATAGATGTATCTTATATATTCGGTGAAGTCCGATTCCTAATAATCATTACAAAAGCACCAATTTTATATATAATATATATATATATATATATATATATATATATATATATATATATACCTACTAAAACATGAGCTACTTTTTAAGTTCTTCGTTTTAACATGGATTTTAATTTATGTTAAGTCAAGTGTAAACTCATTTGTTTAGCATATTTCCAAGTCAACTATGATGTCAAGGCATGGAATGACATGTTGAAAGAAGCTTGGAATGGGATGGGTGTGTGTGTGTGTGGGGGGGGGGGGGGGGTTAAGGAAATTGGCTCAGTCACCAAAGTTAAACAAATTTCGGATCTGCTGTTTCCAAAACATATGCACATCACATCCTCAGAAATGTTAAGGTATTACTTTACTTAGATAAAATGCAGTTGTACATGAAAGACTCATAAGGATATATTTAATTACCAGGATACTTTGTCGTAAGTACAAGTTATATTTTTTTTCTGTCATCATCTTTATTTGATGTACAAACATCATTCTAATTATATAATTTATCGCTAGACGGCAGCACCTTGAGCTACAGGTTTGAAGTTTTATTATTGCTGGACCCGGCAATATGAAACACCACCTCACGCCAAGTTCAACAGAAATATCAGCAGACAGAATTGCGTGGATTTATAAAAAGAAATAAGAAATGATCATGCAGGAGTTTTAATCAATCTGCTCTAATATTTAAATGTATACATTGTATTTATTTATTTAATTCATATCAATAATCATACATAGAAAATTTGTCATCACATCGCAGGAAACCAAAAAAAAAAAAAAAGCTCATCGGACAAGAGACCATTATAGATTTAAGTCCACGTACAAACGTTATTTTTGGAAGAAATGCTTATACGCAACCACCTCACTTTTTAAAGAACGAAACGAAGAAAAAGTGGTTCAGCTGAGTGTGAATATGACAATAATTTTCCGAAATCCTAGAAATTTGAAAAGGACTCAGAAGACATGAAGGTTTTGGATACCCTTAACGTTTAACATTTAATGTAGGACATGAAACCTAATTATAAAGGACCAATCAGCAACTGAGTAAAACTACTAAAATCGACTAAAGGTAGTGGTCTGTTGACCGGGGACGTTTTATTAGACACGGTATAAATGCATGGGCGGGTTTTCATTCCAGGTATCAATTTCACCACACTCCGCATTTTTTCTTTCATGTTACTTCCCCTTGTTTGGGAATAGTCGCGCGTGTTCAGGGCTAGACCTCTTTTCCCGCAGTCTTGTTATGGTAAACAGACATACGTTCGCGCACTTTTTACCTACTCGCAGAAATATAACAGCGCATAAAACAGATGAACTTGAGGTGTACTAAGCTCTTGTTCCGGGATTTCTTTTCCCGGGGGGGGGGGGGGGGGGCTTTTGTATTCAGCAAAGCAGGGGCGGATCTAGGATTATCGAAAGATGAGGCTCTAAGGCCCCTTTTCCATGCTCGCGGAAACTTTTCCGCGCGCGGAATCCCCCCTTCCCGTGACGTGTTTTCACAAGGGATTCCCCGCCCAAAAGCCTTCCCGGCATCATGTCAAGCATGTGCCTGCTATTTACTGTTCACTGTATGCATGTATACATTTAAAATTTCGTTGTATTTGCAAGAACGTACAGTTTTTATTACGGCACAGTGTGCTATCGACAGGCTGATGGGGATCGTATATAGGCTGTAGGCTTTAAGAGATTGTTCACTGTCCGTAATAAGATATTTAACACCCCCGCAGCACATATATATGTTTATATAAAATATATAATCATGCATTAAAGTAGACAAGCAGAACAGCAGTTAAGTATGATTTGTCGCAATGCATGATAGAGACCTATGCTGGGGCGTGCTCAAACAAACTGCATTCTCGTCCTTGACCTCCACAAGAAGGCTCACCCGCGCGCGTTTCCGCGTGCATGGAAAAGGTACACATGATTTACACCGGTGCGACTTTTCCGCGCGCGGAAACGCGCGCTGAAAAATCGCGCATCGCACGATGTCGATTTCACAGGCGCGCGGAAACGCGCGCGTTTCCGCGTGCATGGAAAAGGTATACCTGATTTACACTTGCGCGATTTTTCCATGGAAAAGGTCCCTCACCTAGGAATACTAAAAGATAACCCTAAAAAATGTTCCTCAGTCCCGAAAAGGAGGGGTTCCAGGTCGCTAAATTTGGTTTGAAACCCCTAAAAAGGCTCTTTCGGCTCCCCCCCCCCCCCCAAAAAAAAAGGGGGGGGGGGGGGGGTCCTCCCCCTGTGCATAAACATAACGGGAGTTAATAAACATATTATAGCAAATAAATATGAACCTTTGAAGTTGTGAGTCCTCGGTAATGAACTAACATGTACCCTTTTGTGGTTTTCGTATCCGTATACTGCTACACGTTTGATTGTGGGCAACAGATGTTATCACCAGACTAGCGCTGTCCCCGGCTACATCCCCCGTCAAGTGCGCCTCTGTATCCGCTCACGTGTGTTATCTAGGACAATCAACATACAGTGATTGCACTAAATAATATAACTGATTTCCACTTGTTCACAGTGTTTCACGGTGCACGACGTTTCTTATTACAGTGACAGTCACTTCTCATTGAAGTTTCAGCTTATTGTGTGTCATTATCATTTCCACACACAGGATGGCGCCAGACTTGCAGCTGGTATAGCCATTATATCGCTCCAATCTTCCGCCAGAGGTCGTTTCCATGCAAAACGATTGTACTTTGCGCAGTGTGACGCCGCTTCGGAAGCACAATGATGTCACGTCTGCCATGGAACACCTCTTCTTCGCCTACTCAGCGTACACAGTAAACCCAAACACAAATTCTTGAAATGATTTTTTAAAATTAGGATGCCAGCTGAATATGTAATCTCTGCTAACGTCATCTGAGTTCGGGATACCAAAGAACGGACACTAGGCGCTTAATTATTTAGATTAGGTTAAAAAAAGAATGTTGTTTCCTAGGTGCTCCGTATCAAACATTTTTATTTTGATTTTCAAAAAAGATTTATCGATTTTGAGCTCTAACAGCTCACTCATTTCTTTTAAGAAAATAAAATAAAGTCTGGATTACATTCCCTTTGTTATGTTGTGTTTTATAAAACAATTATTTTATTACATGTTTTCCTCTGATCATATGAAATTTCCATCTAAAACCTATTATAAAAATGCCCGCAGTGATTTTTTTAAAGAAAAAAAAAATGCCCGAGAGACGTACCTTTATTTATAACGTTATATTGCAGCCTCGTCCGAAAATCTGGAACAAATAATCTATATATGAGTATCACCTAAATATAATGATATTGACATCTGCACATTTTAAATGTTTATTTACAAACAGAACGATTTAGCATTATTCATAATTAATTGAAAACAATACTAATGTCTTATTGTAGAAGACGATACTTATTGTCCTAATTTTTTAGCTTGCTTTTCTTTCGAAGTATATCTTGTCCATAACTGCAAGTAGGAAAACACTAAAACTGAACTAAGTATCTGATTAAATGTTTAATTCGTCATTACTACTCAGAGATATATATGCGGTGCGAGAATAATAACAAAGTTAATGATTGACTATAGTTTGTTGAGACTAGTCTGTCGTATATACAATCCATTTACATTTTTAAAAGACTGAGAACCCAAAAGTTAGTGAGAAAGACATCATCATGCCAGTATATTACAAATGTTTCAAACATAAATTTACTTCATTGTTCTGTACTTAGGGGAAAACACAGACTTTTATACATTGCAAGTATGACAGTTACTATAAAGAAACGACAAAAGGTATATACACTTTTTTTTTGCTCTGACAGGTGCACCTTTTTTGTATGTACATGTTATTAATATTACGGACACTGAGCTCGCAACAGACCCTGATACTATTAATTGTAAAAGTGTGGTAGCAGCTAAATTGATATAGAGGTTGTTCCTGATTAGATCAACATCTTAAAATATATATTTCAATTTCACTATAATATATTAGATAAGGAATGAAAATAACACAATTTAAGTCTTGAGATATAGCTATTATTTGACTGCCTCGGTATATAATTTTCTCACATGCCATCTCAAGTCTTCGTTTAACCTGTAGTAGGACGGGTGCAAAAGTATATACATGTTGTAATCCAAATGGTTTTTCAACAGCAAACAACCTTTCGAACCCCGACTCTTTGTTACAAACAGGAGAATGTCCATATTCATTCAACTTTAAAGGACCCGAGGCGTTTCCTATAGCATATTCCTCCCCCTCTAAGCTGCACGTCTTCTGAAGCTTGTGTCTGAAGCGATTTGATGCCAAAATCTCAAGGCACACGTCATCTGAAGTTTGCGTAGGTAGAAAACGACTTCACGTATTGGCTTGCCGCCTCATGCAGCCATTGGTAATGGGCCTGGAATATGACATAAATTAGTTTTACAGAGGAAAACCCATTAAGGTCCCGCTCATTTAGGTCACACCATCAATTGTTATATGGACTCCGAGAAAGTGATGATGTATTTTTAATTATTATTCAAGACAATACTTTTAAAACTTGACCAGGAAAAATATAAAAAAAGTTTCAATTCTTTAAATGGTGCATGCTATACAGCACAGAAATTTGTCTATTTTCCATTTCTCATTTGAAAAAAAAAAAAAGGAGATAGAGAGAGAAGAAAAAGAAACAATCCACGAAGAAGGGAGCTGCGAATCCGTCTACAGCAACTGACTTTTTTTTATTCATGAATTTTTATCGTGAATGAGAACAGTCAAGGTGGCCTTTATACATTCTTCACATAAAATTATTTATGATAGCGTACATTATATTTATATCAAAACCATTTATCTGTACTATTTTTGCAGTCGTGTAATTTTAAAGGAAAACAGCCTTGCAGTTCAGATCAGTACGTGGTGAGCCCCTGTAAGGTTATATGGTGTACATTATGAGTTTGGGAACTGCTTGCATATAAACTTAACAGTTTTGAAGGTGACATGAATTATGGGAAGATTTCTGCTTAAGATAAAACTTACCAGTGAGGGGATGAATTCAGGTCGGCTGGTCCGGATTTTTTTGACTGCGGAGAACACGTCAACCTCCTGGTCGTTCATAATCTTCTTACAGATCTGGATGAGAGCGCAAAACAGGCCGCTCTCCTCAAAACCATACCTGGCAAACAATTGTTCTCTGGATAAAAACTCTCTCATACACACAAATACCCACACCCACGCACGGTGTTGTAACACATAATAATTTAACATTAAATGATTTATGTGATACGGCATTTAAAGAATACAGGAAAATATATGAAATATATAGAAATGCTTATCAAATTTAAATTTTTTTACCCGTTACATGCTAGCAACCGGTATAATAAGTTTACCTGTAGCCACTCTTCGCCCGGATGTATCAAGGAAATATGCATTTATTTTCATATGCGACTACGTAACATACTGGATATGAATAACGGTCTACTGGTTATATAACGTACTGGCTTGGAAAAATGGTCTACCGTTAAACGTAACGCGCTGGCAGAGTACAATGGGCTACTTGTATACGTAATGTACCGGCAACGTATAATGGTCTTCTAGTATATGTTACGTATCGGCAGTGTATAATGATCTACCAGTATACGTTACGTTCCGGCAGTTTAACATGGTCTACTGGAACATGTAACGTACCGGCAGTATATAATGGTCTATTGGTATACGTAAAGTAGCGGCAGTGTATAATGGTCTACTAGTATACATAACGTACCGGTCGTGTATAATGGTCTACTAGTATGCTAAAGGTATCGGCAATGTATAATGGTCTACTCGTATACGTAATGTACCGGCAGTATATAGTGTTCTACTGGAATATGTTACGTACCGGTAGTGTATAAAAGTATACTAGTATATGTAACGTACCGGCAGTGTATAATGGTCTTCTGGTATACATAACGTACCGGCAGTGCATAATGGTCTACTGGAATACATAACGTCCCGGCAGTGCATAATGGTCTACTGGAATACGTAACGTACCAGCAGTGTATAATGGTCTACTAGTATACGTAACGTACCGGCAGTGTATAAGGATACGTCCCTCCGGGTCTGCTTGGTGGATCAGATTGACGCATTCAATCAACGACAGATACACTGCGGGGTCGGGCAGCTTTCTGTCGTTGTGGTCACTGTGCACGGCGACCTGTTGAAGGTGCTTTTCCTCTCCTTTCTGCAAGAATTAATGCATTTGTATCTATTTCTATAGAAATCGGATTCATGGTAATGTCTATTAATACACAAGCGAAATGGTATTAATCAGATATGCAAGCATAAGTTATAAAAAGGTTTATATGTCTGCTGCTCCCAAAGCAAAAAAAAAAAAAATAAAATAAAATATGATGATCAATGTAACCTGAATTTCAGAAGAAATAATACACAAGTTAATATTGGTCCAAATGTAGTTTAAATGGGTTTGTGTTTTTAGAGTATGCAAGGAAGATAATCTAGGTGGAACTTTCAGAGTATTTAGGACGGATGTTTAATATTAAACTAAAAAATTAATCATTCACGCACCCAGCATATAAGAATAACAGACGCCACTCTTCAAAGTAAAATGCAATGTATTATTATATGACTGTGCCCGCATCTGCCAGGGAGGTCATAATTATGTCCGGGATTTATGTAACATTTATAACAATTATAGTGGTACAATATCGACACAAAAAGCAATAATAATCTAGAAAAAAAACCTTTGACTTAATGTAAATAAGCACACATTTCATTGCAGTAATTATGGACATTGGGAATGCAGAAAGCCAGAGTGAAACACTCTAAAATATGGACAACACAATGTGACTCTCGTATTACCATATAATTAATGCGGCATAATTTTGTTTTAAAATAAGAAACTATGGGTACAGAACACACAAATGAATTAACATGATTGAAGTATCGTACCTTGTGCTTGAAGCGTACCCATCGCCTGATGTAATGGTCCTCTTCAGCTACAGATTTAAGGGTTACAACGAATGGTCCATAATTCTCCTCGGTGCTCGAAAAATAATCAGGAAATCCCTAGAACAGCAAAATAACTGGAATGTAAATATGAATATTTTCCTTGCTTGGTTTCCTGAAGTGACACCGGAAGACATAAGCTTATAAAATGCGTCAAAGCGTTCAGCTGTAATTTTTATATATCTTTGGAAGATCTTCTCACTGAAAATTTATTTAGATTTGCATTTTTTTTGCAACTGTTGCTGTCTCGAAAAGACCTGAAACTCTCTGTGAAACTCGACCGGAAAATATTACTCCAATGATGGCAAAAGAATCTGAGTTGATAAATCAAAATCAGTCAATTACAACATTTTGGCAATTTGGTCATTTTATATTTAGAACAACTCTGACAATGATTAAAATATATTTGAGATATCGTCCAGCCTAACGTAAGTTTTAGGAAAAGAAATAGATTCTCTTGTTATTGAAAGTCGCGACCTTTTTATGACAACGGTGTTGCTTCATTGTGATTTAAATACTGGTCTTGGAATTTAATCGTGTACCCTCACTTTTATTCCGGTTTCATTTAGTGCAACAATGATAGTGCAAGTATAGTCGTGCACCAAACGCCAGAAGTCCACCATGGTGGTTTCCATTGGTGACTGTGTGACCAGGACGCCATCTTTCTTCTCATTCGCCTGTATGAGATTAAAGATTCAAATTTTAAAGTATCAAAAATATAAATAATCTGGTTTAACGTATATTATAAAAACCAAAATAACATGGTTAACATTGAATGCGGTTGTTAAAATGTTAAAAACAACAGCCAATCATGATAACGCCAAAACAAATATCTCCCACTATGGGTAGGAGGAGATAATAATTATATTTCCGCAGCTAATAACAATATTCAAACATTTTTATCTAATCTTTTGGATATTTAAACTATCGAATTACACTATCAAGCGGTTTAAGAGGCTGATTTTGAATGTGTGACCAATATTAGGCGGATGTTAGATGTGCATACATTGACAAAGACAGCGTTGATGTAGTCGTTGCCATTAGGAACAGGCGTCATCAGTAATGGACGTCCCTGATTGGTCGGCACTCTGGCTGGATCACGGTTCTTTTCTGTGTTCGCTGGATCGTGACTATTCGAGTAGGCTTCTGTATCGAACCCGGGGCTTAGCTTTTCCAACACCTAGAAACACGATCACATGTAATAAATGTTCAAAACATAACCATATTTTTTGAATGTTCAAAACACAAGCATATGTAATAAATGTTAAAAACAACAGAATATATAATGAGTGTTCAAAAACAGAAGCATATGTAATAAGTGTTCAAAACAACAGCATATGTAATGAGTGTTCAAAACACAAGCATATGTAATGAGTGTTCAAAACACAAGCATATGTAATGAGTGTTCAAAACACAAGCATATGTAATGAGTGTTCAAAAGAAAAGCATATGTAATGAGTGTTCAAAAGAAAAGCATATGTAATGAGTGTTAAAAACACAAACATATGTGGAGTGTTCAAAACAAAAGCATATGTAATGAGTGTTAAAAACACAAACATATGTGATGAGTGTTCAAAACACAAGCATATGTAATGAGTGTTAAAAACACAAGCATAAGTAATGAGTGTTCAAAACACAAGCATATGTAATGAGTGTTCAAAACTCAAGCATATGTAATGATTTTTCAAAACACAAGCATATAATGAATGTTTGAAACACAAGCATGTGTAATGAGTTTTCATTAGATTTTAAGAAGCACCAATTTATTTAAGGAAGGGTATCTTTTGAACAAGTCTCAAATTATAAATGTAGGGAACAAGGATAATTGTAGAAAAATGCTTCCTTTGTTCATCTGTACCTCTGCCACATAAGCCCCTTCAAGATATTCCGGTAAACGTATAATATTCTAAATCAAGTATCAATTTTAATGTATAATAAAACTACCTAAAGGAAAGCCTTAAGCGTACACTGGTGTTGCTAGATGTTGTAATTTACATTTTAAAAATCCACTTGCTAATTTATAATAAACCACATGTGAACATTCACCTATAGAGTTAACAAGAGATATCTTTTGAAAAAGAAATTCTGAACCATAATATAACTTGTGAGAGGTTTCCAAGACCTCTAACATCAGGTTTATTCATTACCCAGATCGTACAAAGCCAGTAGGTATACACTTCAACAGAAAACATCTGACCCAACGATTTCCCTTTATTTCA
The DNA here is from genome assembly GCA_026874595.1 of Sipunculus nudus. NCBI lineage: Eukaryota > Metazoa > Annelida > Sipuncula > Golfingiida > Sipunculidae > Sipunculus > Sipunculus nudus. The sequence continues at coordinate 18,073,623 of CM049307.1, forward strand.
AAGTCCCTAAACACTTCCACTATTTCTGTACGCAAGGTATATGTATACGCCGCAAGTCTTAACCGATCAACTACATTTGTGCGACGGCGGGTAAGACAGGTTTGACGCCAAATGAATCCAGTAAAAATTGTGTTTAAGGCCTAGCTGACTGAGTGATGTAAGGGGTAATACCCGTGTTAGAAGTAAGAGAAACATGGACGAAACATGAGAGCTCGGGAAATGGCGTGTAAGTTCCAGGGTTGCATTTCTGGACAAAACCCATGACACGGCGATGACTTCCTAAGTTACGACTATGATGCTGTGCATTTAATGAGGATGAAACCAAACGACATTTTAATTATACCATTTTTAAGCCTCGTGGAAACCGAGTATACAACAGTATGTAAAAATAAAGTGTAAAAACTAAGCGTAAACAATCCATGTCTCTTATCTTAAATGCGCTGGTGTGAATTTATGAAATTTGGGTAAAATGTACTGCAGCTTTCAGCTGATTTCAACATTCTGTACCCTAAGTATGTAAGACTACAGGCCATATGCCGCGGTCCTCCTGCCCACTGTGTGATATACATGGTGAGATTACCTGGAACTGGTCTCTAAGTATCTGGTCACGGTCCTGAGCGTCCCATTCCTCCAGGTCTGATGTTTGGTATAACGTAGTACCACAGTGAAGGGCCACCAGAAGAGACTCGTGGATGAACTTGTACTGGTCCTGTGTAGTACAACAGGAGAAAATTGAACGGATTTATATACACAATTAACATTTTATAGTCAGTACTCTAAATGTCACTCAAATAAAACTCGACGACCACGTCCGAACGAGGTTGTGAGATTTAAATGAACGTCAGCCATACATGTTACTGACAAACGAACTTCTATTGCTTCAGGGCAGGAGATATTTAATGTGATATACTTTACGAAAATTTCGGTAGTTTATAACGCTGATGCTATAAGATCCGAGTTTTATATATTATGTTATACTAAACTCATATCGTACACGCGGACGCACGCACAGAAGCACACACACAGTGGTCCTCACCAGACTCTGAACCATGTTGACGCGATGCTGCCTTAGTTGAAGGACACACTTGTACACACTGACTCGTCCTTCTACTGCGGCTTGTCGGAGCAGGTGGTCTACGGCCAGGAACGTACCCGTACGACCAACACCAGCGCTGTATGGGAAAAATACCGTGTAGGGTTATAATGAAAACACTACCATGCTGACCCAGGTAATGTTTAAGTTTCTAGGAAATTCAACCATTTACTGTCAAATTACAAACAAGTGAACCATGGGTCATGACGCTCAGCTTACTGTCATGCCATTTTGTCCTGACGTTCACAAACATTAGTTATATTTTTGAAGAATAGCGTAGTATTATTCAACCTGTTGATGATGAAAGGGAAATATTTGTGACAGAGATACTTTATATCAATTTTATCATCCATGTTAATGCACCTGTCAGTCTCAAAATCCATCTTAAACTTCTAGATAATACAATTGAAAAAAAAAAAAACCGGAAAAACCGGTCTAATTAAATAGATGAAAACTTCAAAACTGAAAATTTGCAAGTAATGTCAATGAAATTCTTGCAGAAATTATTGAGAAATATGCATGCGAAATGTATATATAAGTAAAATTTAAGAAAATTCTTTCAGTGTTTACGTCCACTCGTGAATGTTTGTTAAACAGAAATCTCAAAATCATGTTTGTGCTGCACAGCCTGCAGAATATAGGTCATGTAACCTGTGCTCACCTGCAATGGACCACGGTCGGTCCCCTAGTGACGTCATAGAGCTCGTTAGCCCTCTTATGGAACATCAGGAATGAAGAGGCGCTCTGAGGAACTCCGTGATCCGGCCATTTTGTGAACTGTAGCTGCACCAATTCCCTGATCGTATTACCCTGATTATAAACACAATTTATAACTGTACAAAATTACATACTTATATATCGTAATATATGTATGCAGAGTGTAATCAAGATATATGAGACCGCGATATGACCAAGTACATGTAAATTGTTCCACTGACCTGTGTCTAGCTGTTTTGAATTTTTTTTTGGAAACTTAATTTTAAAACCGTACGTTGCAATGATAACCTAAGACTTAATCTTCTACAACATTAAATATATCAAATATCTAAATGCACAGCATCTGACGGCAATAAATGAGAGTCACGGTCACATAAAAACAGCCACGATTGGCGGCGGCTGATTGGTGAAAAATTATTTTTTAAAAACAAATGAACAGATTGACAATATCTGGTTGAAAAATGTGTACATCACCCGTGTATTACTGTATTATTATTGCATTTATGGGAATATGTTTCGAATTTAACATTGGCAAGATTTAACCTATCTCGGACTTTGATCCAGGGTTTCAATGTAGCCGGGAGGTAATAAGAAATCACGTTTCCTGTTGTCGTGCGTATCTCAGCTTAACCAGGACATGTGCAATCTCTTGACCAGGGGACTAAAGACAGCAGCATGTGTATAAATCAAAACCATTTGCATGCGAATGTAATTATACAAGGATTGGTTGGCCAAAGATAATACGTGGCAAACATTCTTTGTCAGGAGAATGGTAAACTGACATACTTTGGAAGAATACCCCAAAATGGATGACTATGAGGAGCGTGGGTTTAGTGTATGAATGAAGGAGCCTACCCTACAAGAAAACCTATGTAAAAATCTTTATTATTTCTATTATATTATTTCCTATTACAACTTTATATTAAAAGCACACGAAAATGTCATAAATTTAAATGTACAAGTTTTATATGATACAGGTACAGATTTGTTGTGTCTTCCTTCTGCTTTTGCAGTTATAAAGCTTATTTTATTGAAAACATGATCCTTAATAGTGAAATGAGAATAATAAAGTGTAATTCCTTTCAATGTAAACATATTTTCTGAGGGTGGTTACCTTCACCAGAGCGAGCTTCCGCTGTACATAGTATGGGTAGGTGTTTACGCTGTTTAGGGTAACCAATATTTCTCCAAAGGTCAAAGTCTGTCGTTGTTCTGGCCAATATTTCTCACATTTGGTCTGAAATAAGAGTAAAAATTCTAATAAACAGAGAAGCAATGTAAAGTTATTTTTGTTTAAATTTTATTTTACGATGAAATTTTGTGGCCTTTTTGATGAAATGACATAATTTGATCTGAAATATAAATCATAAGAATTAAAAAAGAAGAAAAAAAGATTTTTAACAGTCGGAAACAAATATAACATCAATCATGTGTTTTTGAAAATTGGTAAATGAATTATTGTTTTGGTATCCAATAAGTACATGTAGCACCACTAATATAGTATCATGACTTTAATATTATTATTATTACTATTATATATATATATATATATATATATAGCTCTTCGACCTTTGATTATATTTCTGTCAATCGTCACCATGAAAGGATCTAAGAATAACGCAGAAACCATAAAGGTACATCTCTAAAGTTGATACTTTTTTGCGTCTTATGTAACACAGGTATTTAAAATAAGCACTGCACGTTTGTTTACAGTAACTACATTACACGGTTTGATTACAGAAATTGTTTTCATGTAACAAACAACAGAACAAACGTTCATTTATGTCTGTAATCTAATATTAAACAGATGGTTGTTAATGGAATGGGTCTCTACTTTCTTGTGATTGTCTTGTCAAATGTGGGGTTCTACCTTTTTGTCTTCTTTGAGATTGGTAACCATGACGACTAGAGGCACGTTATATTCCCACAGCATTTGTATGAAGTCCTTCGTTGAGGAAGGGTTTGGTCCTGGTTTGTAGTGAGACAAATATTACGTTCACTCAGCGGTAAACATTGAAAAAAAATCAGATATATATTGAAATACTATTATATTCAAGAAACATTATGTTTTTTTTTTATAGAAAATGCAGTGACTGAAAACATTGAATTTTAATGGATACATAGAGACAATAAACAATAATGGTTTTGATATAAGGAACAAAGGCATGTATTTTATATTGTTTTAAAGTATATATCTTTTTTCAAAAGACATTTCTTGTTAACTCTATAGGTGAATGCTCGCATGTGGTTTACCATAAATTAGCAAGTGTTTTTTTTAATGTAAATTACACAACCCCGGTGTACGCTTAAAGCTTTCCTTTAGGTACTTTTATTATACATTAAGATTGATACTTGATTTAGAATATTATACGTATATAGGAATATCTTGAAGGGGCCTATGTGGCAGACGTACAGATGAACAAAGAAAGCATATATGTCTACAATTATCCTAGTATAGTTTGAGTGTGGTGTATATAAAATTTTGAGACAAAAATAAAGTCATTTCCGAAATCGATTTACTATGTATTTGCCTTTCCCTGAAAATGTTCCAACGGTATTTCTTTTGTTTATAATATGAAAATAGCACCTACCTTGGGTCGCTATGAACTCTTTTGGCTGGTCATAACTCTGCAATAAAAGGAATTTTCTTATTTAGTTGGTCAGTCAGAGATTGAACTTAAGAACGGTAGATAAGAATCTTGCGTGTTTATTGTTGTAAATATTTCTGCTTCCCACTTATGAACAGTTCAGGGGAATTTGATTTATTTGATTTCGTCGGAGTAAATGATGACATTCCCGATAAGAATGGGTTTTATCGACATTATGATAAAAACTCACGGGTACGTAGCTCGCATTGATATAGCCAAACAGAGGACCGTTGTTGTCGCTGCCGATCAGGATCCTGTTGTCGTCGTCTGAAACAGGATAATCATGTGCATAATATGCATGGCTATGTTTCTTATGATTACATATATATATATATATATATATATATATATATATATATATATATATATATAATCTCTCTCTCTCTCTCTCATAAACTTTAACACACATAAAACTTGCTGAGAGACCCGTGTACATTATTTTTGCATGGAATAAAATGGGAAAATGAGGAAGGGTTTCAGTTCAGTAATTACAGTCAGAAAAAAGGACAAATTAAGCTTAGCATAATGTTAGTGTATTTTTTTCATGCATGTTGAGTGAACTGTCAAAATAACAGCATTGCCCGCCCCAAAATCCTCATGTGTTTTTATCGACTGAAATAAAATAAAAAAAAAAACTGCTGTCATAATGCGCGTCTGTTATGCGATATATTCATATGTATCAATATTTGAGCCAGTCATAATGAACGTTTCGACATTTCGTCCCTATGACATCAGAAAGAGTACGACCAGCGGTTTACCACCCCAATATGAGTACCCCCTCAATCGTGTACTGCTACAATGTTATCAGTAGTTTTGGGGGTCGGTCCGGCCATTTTCTTTAAAACTGTGTGTAATTAAGTTAATTGTTGATCTATTTGGCCTCTGTGCAAGGCTAATAAGCACACAAAATTTCACGACAATAAATATAACATTTCTTTTCAATTAAAACTACAGTGAACTTTCAAAACTGTAATAGTGTCACTTTTGAGGATCTGATTAGGTCAATATTTAAGTGATGCATGCAAGTCAAGGTTGATGGATTGCTGAGCAAATAACTTCACATGACTTTGCATCCCCCAGTCTTAAAAAAAAATTGGTAAAAACTATGAAAACGGTAAGATATGTAGATCATGCACATGAGCTGAACCTTTCAAAAATTAATGGTAATACTAAATTTGAGCAAAAAGTCGGTATTTTAGCCCTGATATTATAGGGTTGTACTCTGCTCATGGACGGACAACCAGACGGATGGAATCCGAACAAAGATGCATGTACCACTATAGCGCAGATATATTCCTTCTCAGCTGAGGTAAAACTATATCCTCTGCGTTTGAAACATATCTGCTATTTTATGGTGGAGGTTTTAGAGGTAAGGGTGTAAATTTTTTTTTATACAACCCTGGTGGAATTATAATGACAAGGAAGGACTTGCAGATTCAGTGATGTTATAAACTGATTAATTATCAGCTGTATAACCACGAAACAATAATTTTGGACCTCCAGTGCTTCTAATTCTTTTATACAACAGGGTTCTCGGTTTGGTTTGATAATTCCTTTCCCTTTTATATTTGATTACATTGGAAAGTAGTCACAATGGACAATATATTTTACTTATATTGGAATGTACTCGCATGGGACAGACAATATATTTTGATTATATTGGAGAATACTTACATGGGACAATATTCTTGAACCTGTTCTTATCCTGTAGTTCCTTCTTTAGGCCAACCGAACAGTCTCTCGATGAACCATTCGGGAAACTCTACAATAAAATAAAATTCACTTTTCTGTTATATCATTATGATTAACAAAATCATTAACAAATTACCTGTTCACATTTTAATACAAATTAGCCAATTAGTTATTTTCTGAAGGAAAAAAGGAAATACAATTGAATGTCGATATTGGTGTGTTGTATCCTCAGCTTATAACTTTATCACAATAAAAGATAACTGATTGCCATTTCTGAAGTTTAGTGGTCGGATTCTAAATCCATAACATGAATAAGGGGCGTATATGCAGAAAAATGTTATTCGTGAGACGGAATGGGAAAACAAAACTGCCGGTCATTTAAGAAATTGTTTAATCTGTTCACACTGAATGGGCACACATTTGTAAATCATGGAAAGTCACGTTTGATTTACCATAATATAGTTCCTGAGAATTTGACTGTTTGACATTAGCTTTCAGTTCCTATGCCAAGTGAAAGTGTCATAATTCATGGATTTTCTGAAGTGTATAAAGTGATTCTGTAACTATATACCTTACAGGTACTTCAATGGCGCTGTATGCGTACTACATATATTTTAGTTGAAAAGTATAACAGATATCCAAATCTGAAAATCGTATTAAATATGCTGACCTAAGAAAATGAGACAAATCTTGACGAAAGTGCTGCATTCATGGTTTGTTAATAAATGATACATACGTTGATACATGATTAAGACGTTTATAGTTGAAGTACCTTGTATTCCTCCTTGAAGCCACCCTGTATCTTGTTTATATGCTTCACGTAGCCCGGCAGCATATCGACAGGGATAGCCGTGCTGTCATATGTCTGATTGTTTTTGTCGTTCAAGTTTTCATATAACTCACTGTCTTCGGCCTGATCTTCTTTCTGGTCGGCTAGAAGCATAAGAAAGGTATTACCAACATAAACGAGGACAGATATAAAGATGGTTAAAGTTTAATTATAAATTACCATAGAGGTTACCATAAGCTTTAAAATGTTATTTGCAAATATTAACTGAAACTACAAAAATACTTTTTTTTGGGAGAGTTCATACATTTTTAAATATGTCACTTTATACCTGCAGGTTAAATTTTTTATAAAGAAGTGACAAATAGTGGTGAATGTTGATAAACGGATCAGATAAAGCTCACGTACCTGCGTTAAAATGATAAGATATATTCGCAGTGTTCTGATCTTTCTCTGCAGTTCTTTTTCTCCTAATAACGAAATATGGCACCAATTTATGAGTTTACAAATTTTATTGATATGTAAGTATATAAAATGTATATATATATATAAAGTTTGATAACCCTCCTTCTACGAGTCACCCCCCCCCCCCCTCCAACCCCACCCCACCCTTGAAGATAAATTGACGTTACTGCACCATTATCTTGCAGCGGGGCATTCGTGGCGTTCATCAAACCCAAGCAATGAGAGGAACCACCAACCAATCGGACCAACTCTTACTGATAATGTAGAGTTAGTTCCAACTGCAAATCACATTGACAGAGTTCGCACGACACCAGTTAAAAAGCTCGAGATATCCTTATCCTTGGAGGCCAGAGCTCAGATCCATCAGCAACTAGATGTCACCTAAGCATGGTCAGCTTCAATCCTATCCAATAAGTGACTGTTAAAAGCCAGTGGACCGCACAAAGAACAATCCCCAAACATGAAACATTATCATCATGTCTCACTCAGCTGTTATCCACCATTTGGGATAGTAAGACAATGCCCCAGGGGCGACGCCGCGACCAAAGTCCATCTGTTCGGCATAATTTGGACAGGTACTGCTGGGACAACCATTGGGGCATCTGGCTACTATCGCTAGCAGGAAAGTTCATGGCTTTTTTCATCACCAAGAGCCACACACGTCACATCACTGAAACAATGTACATGGTTATTAAGGCCTAGCGCGGCATTCGAGCTTCTTGCGGCACATCAGACATGATCTCCTCTCTCAGACACAGTCTGGCGAAGTAAAGAAAACAGAACCGGGACTTTTATATGGTGTTTTGTGGACCTCGCCAAGGCCTTTGATGGGAGAAATTGGTTGTCCCACCATGAGGATAAATGTCATGCGCTTGATTTATTTGTTGGCCATGTTATGACCAGGGCTTCTTCATCTCCGGTGTGTTCCCAGTCAACAATAATAGGAAACAGAACTGTGTCATAGCACCGCTTCATTATACATTATCTTTTCTACAGTGTTTTATGATTCCATCAAATACTTTGGCAAAAGTGTCATGATTTGCTTTCACCCGGATGTCATAGATGGACATAGATATCATCTATACGCTGATGAATGCTGCCTGGTCATTGTATGAGAGTCATCTGACTATCGGCAATGACTTTTCCAGAGCCAATGTGCGATAAAGCCTGACTGTCAGCTTTATGAAGATGGATGAACCCCATCCAGTTCGCCCCGACACACTCCAAACATAACCTGTCATTACCATGACCAATAAACCAATCAAGAGTATGGAACCATATCTTAAAATCCCAGGATAGACCATCAAGTGATAACATGAAACAGCAAAGCCAGTGGGTCTTTTAGGCTCCTGCAGCACCCTCTGTTGGCAGACCGGAGTTTACTACCAGACCTGGGAGCCAGCCGTTGACATGTAAATCGGCTGGCTAGAAGAAAAAATGGCTGGCTAGCCGGCTCAGGACTAAGATCAATGATGATGGCTGAGTGGACAACGTTGTGGCTGGCTAGCCGGCTAAGCCGTACAGATGAGGCAAATATTTAATGGACAAAATGTTGTCTCAGTCTGATGCGATTATATTTATATGTACAATAATATGAAACAAACTTAACGAGTATTTTGACAAGGTAATTGCCCTTTTGATAAATTAATTTTTATTCATTATCAGGCGTTTACAAGGACAGTGAGTGGTTACGTGTTTTCAGATCTAAAAAATATAGCGTGTTTTGGTGAAGCTGAGCGCTTATTTGATCAGATGAAAATTGTCATGATTTTCCTCATTTCTTTTGAGAGACGTTGGATACACATAAATTATTTGATCTCAACTGATATAACTGTACATTGCTAAAAGCATCTAGGAAAATCAAAGGTTTCAATTCAGCTATTGAGATATACAAATATATCGATGTTTGCATCCACTGAGCAACTGTTTTCGTGCGCTCACTTGCAAGACAGTTCAACCAAATAATCGTTTTTCGTGTGCCGAACTTTCGTGTGTCATGACTTGACGGACTGTTTGCTTCATTTTTTTTAATTGTATCACATGGGGTTATGTGAAAGGACAGGAAATTTTGTCAATATATATATATATATATATATATATATATATATATACTGAATTTTCCGGTCGCAATTGTATACGTATTTGTTACGAGTCTTAATTGAAAAATTGAAATAGAATTTCTATCATGAATTTTCGCAGGTGTCAGCCTCAATCATCCCCGTGAACTCTGTGACCGTTAATATGTTCATGCTGCAACATGTTTGTCAGTGGTTGAAGCAGCCAGTGTCTGCAGCTGTTTGACACTGATTTGGTCTCGTGTTTTAACTTCAAATTGCAAACAAATCAGACTTGCTTAAAAGTTTAGTTTCTGCTTAAGGTTTTTATGACATTTATCCATAGGTGTTTACGCGAATGACATTTGTATCATGATTATAATGTAAGGTAGTAACGGGCGGTCGCTGGCTGCCGACATCGTTTCACAGTTATACGAAAACATGCATGCCTTATGTTTGCTGGAAACAATGATTAAATTTTTTCCATACATGTAACAGTTTTTCCCTATGGTTTTCGTTCATTTAATCCTGAATGTAAACCGAGAAGTATATCATTTTTTTCTTAATAGTGCACATCGACCTCAATAACTTTAAATGATCAAGTATCTGTATCTGACTGAATACACTTCGGAATGATCTGGATTCTGGCAATTTTTCTCTTATTTCTGAGCAACCGGGGTTAGAGAAACGCTATTGATCAAACGGGGAATATGCCAGTTATCCGGTCTGAAAAGGGGGCTTGCGGGAACCTTGTTAACTGTCTAACATAATGACTTAAAACTTCTACAAAATTAATCATGCATTACCATTGCGAAGCCATGCAGCTCAGTGAAATCTGCTGGAGATGGGTTCGTGTGAACATATTCCTGTAGTAACTATTTACAAGTATGCAAGTATGCAAGCGAATATCCTTTTTTTTTCATCAGCTGATCAGTATTTCACCGGCGGCTGAGCCGGTGTTTAATAATCGGCGGCTGGCGCAATTCGGCGGCTCAAGAAGACTATCGGCGGCGGCTTGCTTATAAAATAAACGGCGGCGGCTGGCGAATTTCGGCGGCGGCTCCCAGGTCTGTTTACTACCAAGTACGAAGATTCAGGTTTACCAGACAGTAGGCCCTTCCATCCCTCCTGCCGCATGGCTGTGGAACGTGGACGTAATATTGCCCACACAGAAGCTGGAGCATTTCAATATACGATATCGTAGGAAGATTTGTGGCGTCGACCGGAAGGACAAAGTCACTAACTCAGATGTCGTAGGAAGGTTGATTTATGAACATTACCAGCATTGAGTTTATGAATATGCGAGCCGTCTTCGCTCGGTCGGGCATATGACACGTATAACGCGTATTGGGTCGAGCGCATAGACAAGGCTGTCCTTTTCGGTTAAATGTAGGAAGGACGCTGATCAAGGGGTTGGTAAATTAGTGGTACTAAGATATCCTCAAAGCGTCCTTGAAGTCAAGCAGATCTGATCCAGCGACGTCGGGAATTGGCCAGTTAAATAGAGTGTATGCTGTCATGAATTGGGCTATTAAGCCACCGTGGGCACAGACATTACTTACAGGCAGCACGGGGAACGAGATTTGTCATTGACGAGGGCCGATTTCTTCATCATATACAAAAACATATCATATAATATGAACCAAAATGTATCAATATGCGGTGTGTGTGTGTACCTGATGTAGAAGACAATCAGCAGGACCGCGAGCAGTAGAACCAGCAAAACCACGCCTATAGCAGCCCCAGCCTTCCCTCCAGGGCTCAACTTTGTCTTCGAGACTGAAAAAAATTTTATAATATTAAAACTAAAGGTTCCTAAATTAGAGATATTCATCAACAAATCCCCATCACTACATTAATATAATATCAGTTATGCGAAATGTATATGTTAATTCTCAGATGAGCATGAGCATCATGAACGTATCAAACCTATTAAAAATGGATAATTCAGGCTGGCATCCAGACAGGGTTAAGGGAGACCCCCGGCTCCTCACTACGATATTTCCGGCAGCTTCGTGAATTATGGTACAAAATTTGGTAAAAATATTGTAAAAGATAATTTCAAGAATAAACTGTTGTTTTACCAAAACTTAGTTATGGACTTCAGGCAAATAGCAAATGTACTACACTAGCTGATAAACCCAGTATACCGGGCTTTTTACCGGGGTTTTGGAGATATATTTACTGAGATATTGAATGTTGGTCTATTTTTTTATTATAAAAGTTAAAAGAAAATATAGATTTTAAGTGGGATACCCTCGGAATACGATATGTACAAATATTATTTACCGTTATTTTGTGGCGCTGTGCTCGTGGCAAAAATCATACTCCGGTGTGCTTACCTTGAAGACCTGGTCAGTGATGGTTTACATTGCAAACCGGAATGAGACTCTGAGGCATACAGAGTTTCGTTGATATTTGACGGGTTTCTGTCGTTGGGCGTATATAGAATAGGTTGATGAGAGGAACACGTGAAAGATTAATTAAATGTACGTTGCAAGGAAACCATTCCTGAAGAAGGAAACAGAAATATGCATACATTGTAAGTAGCAGAAGCAGATCCATGCAGTGGGTCCGTATCCCATTTTCAACCACCGCAACCTTTTTTATTCATCGTACCAGACAAATTTTGAGGCCTGAAACCCCTGCCACCACACCCCAGCCCTGTTCCATATGGGTGCCCATATGGCCGATCTTCGCGCCTCGGGGGTCTGGTCCCCGTCGGAACGCCTCCTGCATATCAATGTCCTAGAACTTCGAGCTGTCCGTCGCGCGATCTCCCGCTGGTCTCACCGCTTACTAGGCCGTCACATTCTCGTACGGACCGACAACACCACGGTCGTGGCATATATAAACAGGAAGGGCGGTACTCGGTCTCCCTCACTGATGCAGGAGACCTACCTATTGTTCAATCTGTGTATCTGACTCCGGGCCTCGATCCGTGCGTCTCATCTTCCGGGCGTATCGAACATTCTAGCCGACGCACTTTCCCGTCGCCCCGCGTCTCCACCTCCGCCGGTGTTCCTTCCGCTCCCTGTCATTCCGGGTCTCTTCACTCGACTGGGGCGTCCGGAATTTGATCTGTTCGATTTTCCCTTCCCCCCCCCCCCCCCAGTTCTCGTGCCTACCGCGACGCGTCTACGTCACCCTCGCGACCGTCTCCCCGACACCCTACCGTCCGTGTGGTCTAACAGTTTTCTCTACGCATTTCCGGTTCACCATCTCATCCGCCGTATCCTCCTCCGCCTGTCCCGAGCGGACCAGACAGATCTCCTCCTCATCCTCCCGTTTCCTCTGTGGCGCTCGCTTCTCTCCGGACCTTATTTGTTCTAGGTTCTTATTTGAATCCGGCATTTCAAGTCCGGCTGCTCTCCTTGCCTCGGCTCCCCGTCGCCGTTCTTCGGACCGCATTTATGACTCCCGGTGGCGTCTCTTTACCGGTTGGGCGTCTGCCCGTGGAATCTCTCCTTTAGATCCGTCGCTTGCTGCGGTTTTGGATTTTTTTCGTGTTTTTCTGCAGGATAAACATTTATCCTATCAGCCTTTTCGTGGCTATCGTGCCGCCCTGCTGTCCGTGCTCCGTCCGCTAGGTCACGATCGTGTCCTTCATCATCCGTTGGTGACGGATTTTCTCAAGGGGGTACATGCCCGCGGGTCTCGTCCTCGCTATGTCTCGCCTTCCTGTCGCCTGGACGTTGTCTTACGTCACCTCCGCGAACCCCCTTATGAGCCTCTGCGTTCGGCACATCTTCTGCATTTGTCTCGAAAAACGGTTTTCCTCCTTGCTCTTGCGTCTGCCGGTCGCCGCTCTGAGCTTCATGCTCTCGTGGCTGATTCGAAATTTACGCAAATTGCGGCCACCCTACATTTCCCTCCTGACTTTTATAGAAAGAACCAAAATTTCGATGATCCTCCGTCACCTTGGCACGTTCCGGCCCTCCCTAACGGTCAGTACCGTTACGGGGCTACAAATTGCCCTGTTCGTGCTTTACGTTACTATCTTAAAGCTACTCATTCTTTACGGGGGGGGGGGGGGGCACAAGAAGTTTTTTATTTCAACGAAAGTCACCACTTCAAACAAAGAAATTAGCCCTATCACCATTTGTGCGTGGCTAAAAGCTACTATTGTCGCCTAATATGATTTGGCTTCTCCTTCAACCTTAGAGCAGCTTCACATCAATGTTCATGACATTCGAGCCCTTTCTACATCGTTGGGCCATTTATCGGGGATTTCCCCAAATCAACTGGTCAAGAAAGGCTATTGGAAGTCGCCTTCAACCTTCACCCGCTTTTATCTCAAGGATGTCCAGTTACAAGCTTCGGGCCTTTATTCCTTCGACCCTGTCATTGCGGCGGGTGAGGTACTACAGTTTTCCAGACCGTCCTCGCCTTCTACGTCTGTTCCGGAGGCGACGTCTTCGTCTGCTCCATCCCAGCAATGATGTTCTCCTTATTCCGTCGTTCCAGGTAGGTATCCCCTCCCCAAGGTTTATCTGTTATATTCTCATTAATACAGGAACAGCTCACAATGTTTACGTAATAAAACCCCCCATTCCCTCCCTGTGAATGGTGGTTTTGTTAGTAAACTGTTGTGAGCTTTTTTGTATTACAAACAACGCTCCCTCCCAGTCCACTTCATTCCGCCCTCGAAAAAAGTGATTACAGGAAACGGAAGTGTGACCTAGATACACGGGAACGAGGCGGGATGGGCAATAATAGGCCAAATAAGGGAAAATTTTCGGTTGGCTTACTCTGGCGTATTAACTTTAACAGAGAAAATTCTCATTAATACAGAAAAGCTCACAACAGTTTATTAACAAAACCACCATTCACAGGGAGGGAATGGGGGGGGGGGGGGGGGTGTTCTCTTTTACTGACCACGCATGTGGGTCAAATCCCTAACTGAAAGCAAGCGTTATTCATATGAACAATAGTCCTTAGTGTTAGAGGTTAGTGACCACGAAGCACGCATTCCGGTGATTGCCGAAGGCAGTTCGGCCATGCTCGTTAAAAAAAAACAAACGGAAATCACTCAAAATTATATGTACATTAAAAATTATTTATTTTCATATCGCCTATGTCACTGCGGGGATAATAACCTTTCATATGATGTATGGCACAATACTGTACACAACGCGGTTTTAGAGAACATTGCGAACTGACGTCAACCGAATTCCTTTTATAAGTATTAGATTGAACTGCATTGCCTGTCCTTGTTTTCACTCGCCATGCAGCGTATTGTTAAAATTACAATTCATCTAATCCTACAACCGTATTACTTGATAATTCAGTTGATATCAGTAACAGTCAGAGGAGATATATTGATCGTTTGATTAAAGCATGCTGAACATATGGTAATGTGTTATTCCCTTCTCTTTTATGCAAATCCTATATCAACAGACGTTATCCAATTCTTTTCAAATTCAAATTCACTGTACATGTGTGTGTCTGTTTGTGTGTGTGTGCATGTGAATGTCTGTGTGTGTATCTGTGTACGCGTCTTACCTGTGTCGCATGAAGGGCCTTCATAGCCAGTTTTACAAGAACAAGTTCCATCAATGCCGCACGGACTCCAACATCCGGGAGCGCATGCGTGTTCACATTGATTGCCATAGAAACCGGTTTTACAACGCTTGCAGGTCCCATTACCAATCATGCATCCTTCTTCACCGCAAGTCTTTGGACAAGATTCATTACAGGAAGGTCCATAATACCCGAGAAGACAAGCCACGCACATCCCGTTCCCCCTCAGACAAGTGTTACCTTTACACCCAGAGGGGCATTCCGTTTGGCACTTTAGGCCATATTTACCAGTGATACAGTTGATGCAGTGACCTGTTGCCCGCGCACAGCCTTCGTTGGTGCAGTTTCTATCGCAAGCAATGCTGCAGTGGGGCCCATGGAAGCCTTTCCTGCATTCTGTGCATTTACCATTCGACTGATTGCAGGTGTCTCGTAAACAATTTTCAGGGCAGTTTTGCAAACAGCTGATGCCGTAAAACCCTGGGATGCACCCTGAACAGTCCCCGTGTGTTTGCCCACATGTATTCTCAGCGCAGTTCTTTGAACATCTGGCGTCACAAAAACTGCCATGATATCCTGGTTTGCAGCCAATACAACGTCCGTCGTTCTTTTCACATTTGTCATTACAAAATTTGGGGCATGTCCGCTCACAGTGTGATCCGAAGTTAGACGAAACGCATGTTTCACAGTCGCCCCCCTCTTTTTTGCATCTGCCATCACAGTTTTTCGGACACCTCTGGTTACAACTGTAGCCATGAAAACCAGTTATACAATTAAGACAATATCCATTACTTCGGTCACAGCTGCCTGCAGTGCAGTGAAATTCACGCTCACAGTGATCACCGAAGTGACCACCTTTGCATCCATCAACGCACTTCCCCCTCCTGTAACATTTCGCCGTCTTGCAGTTGGGTGAACAGGAGATTTTGCATCGGTCTCCGTAACTACCATCTTGACATTTTATACAGTTCCCAGAACTTTGATAACAACCTCCTGTTATCGTACAGTTTCCCGGACAGGTTGAGCTGCATGTGTTACCATAAAAACCCTTTTTGCAGGAATTACAGCGACTTCCGTCTCGATTGCATGTTCCTTCACAATTTGCTGGACATTGTTTGTCACATCTGTCGCCATGCCATCCCGATTTACATGAGGCGCAGACACCGGTCTCCCTGTTACACGTCCCTTGACAGCCAGAACAGGATTTATCGCAATAAACCCCATATTTACCTTCAGCACATTCTACAGGGTATGCAAGGAGAACGGTTATATAATTATAAGATTTTTTCATTTTTCACATTCTATGAACACATATTGAGTGTGTAAACAATTAGCAAACTTCCATTTGAAAAAATACAGAATCTGTAAATGCCAAACAGGTCAATAGTGTGATAGGTACAAATTTGCATATATGGTATTTAAAATATCCCATCTTCACCACAAACCAAGATAAAAAATTCTTGATGATAAAGAAATATCCTGCTCTGTGCGCTTTATAATTTGACGCGGGGCACATATGCAAACCAAAGATTGAATACATGTTACAAACCTTGACATGTATACCCTTTGAAGTTGTTATGACAACCCGACTGACAGACGCCAGTAGCCGAGTTACACGTATTCTGCTGGTCGCTGCAGTGACACTCAGATTGACAGTTGATTCCAAATCTACTCCTAGGACATGCTGCAGCATACATAAAAATCATTCATTCGTCATACGTGTCTGTTTAATATTATAATACCTTATTTTTTTATATTATTATTATAACAACTACATCAAACTGACGCAATTCATGAATTTCAATTAATTCAGGGTTTTTGTCTTTAAGGACATTTGTTGCATACATAACAGTTACCATGCGTTTTATGCAGTTTCCGGACATGTTTTTTAAGAAATTTCAAGCAAGAATTATATTGAGATAAAATAAGGCTTGGAAACAAAAAATTGCATAAAAAACATGATTTTAAAATGTCCGATATGTATATACATAATCCTTTACCTCATGGAAGTTATATTTACTAATGGAATTTAATACCTGGCCTTTAATTTAGATTTCTTTCCTCGGTGTACAGGAGCGGTGCTGCCAATTTTCATTAACCAAATTTTATTTTTTATGAATAAAGCAATCATATTAGCGGCTCCGTCTATAGAAAGTTAGTATTGACAATAAACTTCATGTCAATATGTTCTCTCACTGCTCAACTAATGTACAATCGTATGTGTGTGTGTATCTCTATATATATGTTAATATATATATATATATATATATATATATATATATATATATATATATATATATATATATATGAGCGTATCCAGGGGTAGCCGCAAGAGTCATGCCCCCCCCCCCCGGCTTTGCATGTAATATTGAAGGAAATCGTTCCAGAGAATAATATCTATACTTAGAGAATTAAAGCAAGAGAGTAATTTTTTCTCTTGCTTTTCAGTCTTAAAAATGGTACAAGAATATATATTTATATATAAATTTAAATTTGTATATATATATATATGTGTATAAGTGTATAGGGCCACGTTTAAATAATTATTATGGTTTCCAATTGAGATATTGATAAAAAAGGAATTTCAACAATGGGAACCCTCATTCGCATATTCAATAAAAATACTCACTAACCGTTTTTATATGAATCTTTGGCCAAATACAAGTCTAGACATATTGTTTGACCAATTATCATACATATTTTTATTTTCTTGGGATATTGAGGAAAACAGAAGTTAATAACGGCAATGATACGATCGATTTAAATATTGTTCTAGGTCATTGTGAGGACAACAAACTTCAAAAGTATCAGTGGATCCCTGCCAACACAAATCTTTCGAAATTGAACTATAAACAGTTCATATATTGTCTTGTTTTCAAGTGTTACTCTTTAATTTAAGTCTTCAATAATTAAAACTAATCTTGAATTTTACTATTATTCACAAATAATATTTGTTATATGTGATTTTCATGGTCATCCAAAGTTTCGCAGCAAAACTGTGATGTTAACATACAGACAAACACTGTAAACACTCACCGCACTTTCTTAAGGTACACCACTCATATTGTCTTCCAAACCCAGTAAAACACCATGTTCTCTTGCTTTTGCTTGGGTCACGACAATAGTTTGCACTTTTCCATTTGCTTTTTTCAGGAAACTCTTCGTCCCGGTAATCGTATCTGGACCAATTTACACAACGCCCTCCTCGACCACCCGTCGATTTCCTTCCTACGTAATGGCGCTCTGTGGGATCATTGTATGTACAATCTGAGCCTAAAATGAAAGGATGCATCAATAAAGAGACACGGTAACATGGGTATATGATTAAGTTATTAAATCGTTCACTTGCATCAAGTGTGACAGAACTGCCATGCCAGAGTGGGCCTCCTCATTCAGCTCAGACGGTGCTTATAGACTTATAAGTTCTGTTGAATAATGACAGTAGTTTGGCTACAACTCCTGCTTCTCTTATTCCCCCTCCCCCTCTGCTACCTAGTAACGATTTAAATTCAGTTCGCTCGGTTGTCTTCTCATCATGCAGGTTCAAATATTTCCGTCATTATTTACGCCATTACATATACTTGACGATTTGAACACCTACTAGCAAGATATTCATTTAATATAGAGCTCACACACCCACACATATATACAAAAAGGAAAACCCTGTACCACAATGGAAAACAAGCATTTGAATGGGAAAGAAAACATATGATGATGATCCGATACCTAAAATGTGAATGTATTGTTCTAGCCTCAAAATGTTATCGAAATCTGCTAATTACTTTGTTCAAAGATGCTAACAGACAAACGAACCGACGAAACAAGGAAAACATTGTAACCAGAGGACTGTGACTTAGTTATTGTATTTCATATTCAAGAAGGGAGAATTGAGTTTTGATAATTTATTGTACATAAATATGGAGTTTCATGTTAAGATATTAGCGTGGGGACTTTGGTTAGAGAGCACAAGTGATTCGTTAATCAGTTTAAATCCATGTGAGCCGTCTCTGTTTGGCGGTCTCTATAGTGAAGATTGTTTGTTGTAGACTTCAAGGGAGGAGCATCTCTTTAGTTTAGTTTTCTCAGGGTCTTGTCTCTGGAGGCGTATCCTTATAAAAATTCATGTAATTATTGGCAGTCGACATAAAAGGGAGTGTTTATTGGCCAGTAGGCGGTCAGGACTTACGACGTCAGCAAGCATATACAATTCGTGAATCAGATGATATTCGCAACGATTGCCCGACCAGTGCGCCAGCTCGGTATAGCCTGATGATATCTGTAGTCTAGGGGGAGGTCTGCATGCATCAGGAGGCTAGACAACTGAGAGATGATGACTATAAGCATAGATAATTAGTGTCTCAGGAAGGCCACGGTGATTACTCTACAACGGACTTCAACACGGGCATGGCATTTTGATGACGAACCTGTAATCTTGCGATTTATACTTGTTGTGAGCGCTTGCAGGAATACGCTCCCGAGGCAGCGCAAATTTTGCGCACCTAAAGAAGCTACCGATTTTCCCGCTGCCTGCTTTGGCCGTTTATTATGCACTTAAACACCAGGTGTTGCACATGGCCTGTCTGCTGAAAAAAAAACTGCTAATGTGACGAGCAGCCAACCAAATGCAAGTCAACAAACACTCTAAAGGCATCAGGCTCCGCCCAGAAACCACGTGCGGGGCAATTCTCTCTAAGCCTGTGGCCAGTTCAAACGGTCGCCGGGGCGATGAGCTGTCACGAAATGAACAACATTGGCTTCGTGTATTCCTCGCTTGGCTGGTAAACCGTTTTGTCTTCCAGCACATGGTCTCATCTGAATGGACCAAAATACAGTGCTCCCCTCTGGTGTAGAGATTCAGCAAACAAGGTCAAAACAAACAGCGCTTACGATATAGGTAGTTGGCCTATGGGTAAAGTGCTGTGTAAAGAACGTATTGCAGGAACAGCCCGAGAACTTTATTTGAACGCGAAACTGTAGTGGTTCTGCAAACCGCTGGATGGAAGCATATTTGGTTACCTAGAGCTGAATGATACTAGGCGACATCAATTGTGAAAGATATTGATTCTTAGCCCAGATTGAATAGTCTGTGCGTTAACAAGTAAGTGCTGTTTGAACTGTGTTTCAAGTGGCACATGAGTATACTCCAGCGAGCAACTGTAAGTGGACTGATTGTACTGTGTACACAGCACGAGCAAGCAGTGAGTGGAGCAGCATAATATTCCGATGCCACGTGTCCGCGATGGTCATGTTATCAGGAGAAGTTTAAACAAGGGACTACTCTGTGTAGTGTGGTAAACGGACTTAGTGATTTTTCTGTGTTTATTACCGGACGCTAGTGCTCTTCATTGCTGATATATATGGAGCACCTCTCCAGAGAAATGTGTCTTCTTTCTTTTATATATTGATTTGTTTTTGTTAACTCGTGTTTTTTTTTATCTTCTGGGGTGTACGTATGTATGAGTTTCAGCCAGGTGGTTTAACAGTTAAAAGAACCTGATCGTTCACATTTTTAATGGTGTGACACTCCCGGAAGAGGCATATGAATACTGTAATAATAATAATAATAATAATAATAATCATAATAAACTCACTGAGTAGACATCCAGGTCCCCATGACGTACCGGGACATGTTCCCTTACACTCCCCTGTCCTTTTGTCACAGTCCTCAGAACACGTGCATCGGTACTGGCAGTTCCATCCGAAAGAACCTCTTTGACAAACTAGTAAACATCATATATTATTCAATACTTTTTGGAATGACGGACCCTGGACAGAAAAAAAACTGTTGAAATCTTGGAAGGATCGGCAAGATATCCTCAAACCAAGCTAGACATTTTTGTTCGCCTGCTATCCTGTTTGATTCAACAAACATCTCGAAAATTATGTTAACCCCCCTCCCGCCCCCAACATACACCACACAAATTTAACCAGTTCTTCTTTGACCTAATGCATACTCTTAATATATGACCTCGCTATATTTCATTAGATTCCATAAAGATATTTTTGAGATAGTTATTTTGAAAAGGTATATAAACCAACAAGTTCGGGGGGGGGGGGGGGGGCAAGCCCAGTAATAGCGTCGTTATGGTGACGTCGCCATCACGCATGGAACATGAGTGCCATGCAATATCAATTAGTGGAATAACTGATTGAAACATAAAACGTTTACTTTGACTTGACATGATTTCTCTTTTTCATTTATACAAATTAAAGTGTCTTTCATAAATTTTGACAATGATAAGATTAATGATATGGTGACAGTTGACATTACGATAAGAGGCCCTATCAATATAGAAAAACTGCCTGCTGAAATAGCCATATCCTTGTATAACTATCCTAATTTATGCATCTTTCCTCATACTGAACAGGAAGGATAGCTTAAACGATGGGGCGGAACGATTATTACAATACAGAGCAGTTCTTGATGGGGATCTAGCCAAATTCGGTACCTTTTGGTCAGCTATTCTGTTAACATGTGTACACATCTCCGAAAATACATTCTCCGCAGCAAAATTTAATCTCCTTCAAAAATAAAAAGGCCTAACAAATAGAATAATATCGAAAAACAGCCCGAAACTACACAAGTTGCACCATTGAAACAACTATTCTCAAAATGCTTCCACACCATATGGAAGGGGGATGCTCCACCCCATCCTAGTGCCAACGATCCCACTCGCTTCGCGGTCGCAACTCGATAGGCTCATGCCTTACAATGTTCTACGCAATTACAGTGGGATACAAACCTTACCAAAAGCCAGATTTTGCGTTTTTACAACAATATCAAATCAGATATTTCAATAGGTCCAACTTGATGGTCATGCAGTAAAATGAAAAATATTACAATGGAATAGTGTATGTTTATGTCGTAATCGCAAAAGGAAAAAAAAAAGATCATGTACTACATTATCATGTATACCATATCTCTCCAGCGACATAACCTGATGGACTGTTTTTCCATTTTACCGGCAACAAATTACTCTAAATAATTTATTACAATCAGAGCATAATATATATACAAATATAACATAAGAGACATAATGAAAGGCAAAGCATCCAAAACCTAAGACATTTTACTTACCCTGGTTGTTTGCCAAGGACGGGGAGAAGACTACGCCGTAAATGACCATCACTTCCAACCATACTCCATACCTAGATGTAAATATAGGAATAATGAAATGCAACATTATCAATTAGAATGTCTGCAATTGCAGAGTGTTCGCCAAAAAAGTCAAATGGTTCGTGAATTAATAAACCAGCGCAGCCTATATATGCTTTCATGTAAATGACACACATAAGCCCGCACGCACCAACACAGATTCATGCCAACGGGAGCGTTAGGGTTCGGCGAAATACATGCTGTGTACAGTGGAAAAGCGGTACCTAGCTGTCCCTACAGAAGCGGATCCAGGGGGCGGGGGGTCCAAACCCCCTCTTTTGCAGCCACAACCTTTTTCAAGGGTTTAAGACCACTTTTTCTGGCCTTGACCCCGCTTTTCCTGACATCGGGACCTTATTTCAGTCATTAGACCACCTTTTCTTAAATCCTGGATCCGCCCCTGCGGCCGATGTATCCGATGTCAATTGAAACGCCCTCATTCACCTCGTTTGATCACATGATTCAACAGATGACGCAAACAGAGTGACAACATCGGGAACACGTCGGAGAAATATAAGAAAACATCTTGAGAGATCAGCAAACATTTAGAACATTGGGGTAACATCGGAACACATCGGGATAACATCGTGTTAACATCTAGGTAACATCGGTATGACATGTACTCCCGATATGTTATCCGATGCCGGTACGATTTGTTCAGAAGTGTTCCGAAGTTATTCCAATGTTATCCCGATGTCATCCCGACTCTCTAAATTTTTGAGTATGTTAAAAATGTCCGATGTCACCCCGATCTTTTCTCACTTCCCGATGTCATCCTGGTGTCAGCCGTTGTGTAAAATAGTGTTACTCCGATGTGAGGTCGATCTTACATCTGGACACATCGGTAACGACACTGACGATGTGTGAGCCGTCTTAATGACAGTTGGTCTGTTTCAGTGTGATAGTATTTGTCTGTAGGCCTATGTTGTTTAAAGATGATCCAGTCAGGCTCGGGTGATTTTTTTGAAGATTGTTTGCACATTAATACATTTTCAATTCCGAAAACCAATAGCCAATTAATTTTACGTATTTTCCAAGGATTAAAAAAATACTTGCTTAAAAATTTTACTTAAGCCCCGTTCCCACTTTCACGAATTTGACGCCGAATCGCCACGATGTTGAATTCGTGGCGATTCGTGGCCAATCGGCCTGTCGAGTGATAAAAATTCCATCACGACCACGATATTGTACGAAAGGAGTACGATGCCAGTACGATTGGCTACGACAGTGATCCGAAGCCAGCACGATATGACACGACACTTTTAAGAATGTTCACGGCTCAGTGACGACGTCTAAGATACTCGTACGATATTTCCACGATTGATCTGTGAATTGTGGACGATACTCCTACGATCATTCAATTTTGCTACGGATTGTTAGATAGCTATATATGAGATATATGGCTATTGTAATGTCACAAAGAAGACGATATTAGTAAAAGGACACCATAACAACACTTTACTCAACTTCTCCAGATATTTTAATTTGACAAAAGTTATCCAGTTTAAAACACTGATAATATATGTCTCATTTGATTTGAGTAATTAGACAATTACGACTTATTTATGTGGTGGCAAATACGATGTTAACTTCTTTAAGTCCAAGTAGACGACCGTCTTAATCGGATGTAAAATATCTGTATTCTCAAAATATTGGTTAAAATATCTTATTGATTCAGCTCTCAATGTGATATAAGATTCTGTTAAAATCAATTTGTGATAGGCTCAGTTTATTCTCCCATAGTAAAATAGGAAATTCGTAATTTATTATATTGACCATATGTTTAAGTATGACGAAACTGTATAATATATTCAGCTTCTTTAAACTGTTTTGGTTCAAATTTATTTTGTCAACCAATATTAACGATAAAAAAAATTGCTTTAAAACAAATTTACGAATCTACATGGTTTACTCACTGAAAAAAAACTTCCTTGTTTGTTTACAAAGAAGATACAAATTACAAAGGAAACGTAATTTGATTCAGCTTCTTCAAATTATTTTAGTTCAAATTTAGTTGGAACCAATAACCACAATACAAATCTTCTTTAAAACAAATTTACAAATCTACACAATGTTCTTACTTCTAAACCTTATTCCTCATTGGTTTGTAAGAAGTTAAAAATCACTAAGAAAATAAAATTTTCCGTTACATTATGATGTCAGTTCTTGATGATTCGTCACCTAATTCGTGGAAGTAGGAAGGGGCTTTATGAACGTGACTCTCTCTTGAGAGGTTCTTGTGGTAGTCGTATTGTAGTCGTGTTGAAGTCGTGTCGATGTCGTTGTCCTTCGTGAGCATTCGTGACATCGTTTTACATCACGAATTTACAAGAATTATGAAGACTCTCATACGACTTACCAAGAAACTGTTACGACTTAGCTAGGACTTGTGACGACAAAGCTTAATTTTTGAACATTTCAAAAATAGCGCCACGAATTCTGAGTGCACAAGACCTCGCTACGAACATTACCGAATGTTCAAGACATCATCTACGACACTCACACGACGTCCCTACGAATTTTAATGATGTAAGTTCGTGGCGATTCGGCGTCAAATTCGTGAAAGTGGGAACGGGGCTTTAGATGTTCACAACTGTAAACTGCTGTCCTAACCAGGAGAGTTCATAACAACAAAGGGTTGCTTTATCCGTATGATCATAATCAGATATCAGTGACCTGATCAAAAGTACGGCCATAAAAGTAACAAACACATGATATGATCATAAATAGATACCCTGTGACCTGTTTATAAGTACAACAGCATACACATATATGCTCATATGACTAAAAAACATTGACAAAATTGTTGTGTGAACGTATGTATATATATATATATATATATATATATATATATGTATGTATGTTTGTACAGGGCATACATTATATATTTGCAGAGAGAGAGAGAGAGAGAGAGAGAGAGAGAGAGAGAGAGAGAGAGAGAGAATCAATGGAATGCTGTTTGTCACAATTATGTCACTGTTTTAGTAGGAATATTATATCTATTCAGTTTATGTTCCCTTCTAAATTCTTTTTTCTTCAGCGTATCGGCTTGGTAATTCAATAAGTAAATATTCAGTAATGATCTTCGCTTACTTTATTACCGGTATTCAAAAAACAGTGTTACTATAAATACACAAGTGTTTTATATCCAATGAGTATTTTTTATTCTAGATCAAATGGCATTGTGTATTAAAGAGTTTCGGAACTTGTGCCATCCTAACCTTGAATGTACCAAAATCATGTATTGAAGTTTAAAACTGTGATTAATTGGAACCAATTTCACTTCCTTGTCCCTATATATGACCGTCTTGACCCTGAAAACTCCGTTTTAACAAGCATGCCTAAAATATGCTCCATAGACGCCAATGATCGTGATTCAGTTATACATAATATTAGGGCCGGAATTATTTAGGTCAGTTTATTTCACGGAGGAAATATGGCATAATTACTGGGTAACTGCTGGAGGCATCGGCATGTGTATGAGACACATAGTCACAACTATAGATAATACTCAGAAAAACGGAAACTGTTTTACAAGGAAGAGCACTGGGCAGTGTTTCGGTGGAAAATACGATTAGATTTAGCGATATGATTACTTTCTGACTTATATCCAGATTCTGATATATAGATGCTAGATAAAAATGTGTGTTGGATTTTGTATTCGAGACTGGTAACGCGTGGCCAGGTAACCATTGTCTTGTGTAAGCGGATACTTATTATACGCCGGTACACATCATGTCACGCGATTAAACTGAATCAATATGGTGTTATTTGTATACTGTATAACAAATGTACACTTGATTACAGGATCGTACTCGAAAAGGACCCCCCTCATGAAGGATCCCATTTAAAAAGAAAATGTCCTATGAATCAACGCTATAGCCTCTAATGAAGGTTGTAAAGCAAAGATAACTCCTACCAGCAGTAAAGTATACCAGAGACATATTAAAGTGAGATGGGTACTATTCAGTCTCTGTGCCTTCAGTTGGAGGAGACCTAAATATTATATGAAACATTGTTCTATATAGTACGGTGGCTGATTTAGGACACAGAAAAAAAAATATTTATCTCGGGATCTTGAGATAACATCTCGAGATCTGGACGTAAATTTCGCAAAAAAAATTTTAGGAAGCAAAAAAAAAATTTAGGAAGCAAAAAAAAAAAAAAGAATACGAAGCAAAAACAAATTTACGAAGCAAAAAAAATTTAAGAAAAAAAATTTGGGAAAAAAAATTTTAGGAAGCAAAATAAATATATATTTCGAGATCTCCAGATAAAATGTCACACTTGTACGAACCATTCGAAGCTGAATTGACATAAAGCAAAGCAACGTTAAAGGGGCAGTATACGTTAAGAGTGCTAAGTATTGCAATTATAAAACAAAGACCATGTATACTGTGTTTAACTGAATGGTAATACAATATAATTAATTTAAAATCAATCAAGTTTGTATATCCCCTAAGATAAGGCGAGTTGAAGAAAAGTTCAATATAAATTCAATATTTAATTATTCATATCCGTAAGGAAGATGTCAAAGCCTAAAGAAACTGAAACATTCTACCTGAACGGCGGAATCGGAGCCATGCTGTTAAATCACTCAAATAGAAATGTTTAGGTCTGCATGCATGCATTGTAGGTACCTTATTATTTTAAAAATACAAACAAATATGAGCTTCTTATAGGAACACCCTTTTTGTGCAATTTCTTTCAGCTTTTGTTTTTATTGAAATGGTGTGTTGTTTTATGGAACATGTATTAGACCATCAATAATGTAAATATGCTAAAAATGATTACTGTGTTTTCGGGTAGGTACGCTGGGGGGGGGGGGGGGGGCGCTTCAGCCCCAAAAGCCCAAGTCTTTATCCACTTTAGCTATAACTTTAGCTCAGATTACCTGTAGTCAACCTATCTATATAAATGTTTTATTTTCATAAATTCACGGTTTAAATATTTCGATAAGCTCTCATCATGTTTCTTCTTCAGCAAAATGCTCTGCTTTGCTCTTAAAGTCGCTATTCACCTGCCTTATTTATAGAATCCGGCTAACTCTGCATATACATATTAAAGAAGTGAAGGTAATCATAAAAATAATCTACACTGTTATAAATAAAGCTTCTTGTAAAGGTTCTTAGACATTATGGAGGTTTTTCATATGTTAAAATACCTTAAGGCCCCAAACGGCTGTGCTGAAAGGTTCTCTCTGCCACGAAAGACCTTCTGACTGCTTCATTTATTAGTTCATCAGGGGGCCACAGGTGCCGCTGTGATCAAAAAGGTTTTCGGCATCCCAAAAAAACCTTCAGCTATTACGAAACAAGCGCGGGAAATTAAAAGCGTGCTTTTGTGTCCTGTCGCCATCTTGACTGAAACAGCCGTAGCAGCAGCAGCAAGTGTACTAGCTTTATACAGAATTTCAGACTTTCGTCACTTTCAAGTGGTGTTGTGAGTATAGTTTTCAATTACAATTCTTTCATTTTATATGTCTGTATATTAAATCAAATCATGTCTGTAGTTTCAATTAAACTAGGATATATTTAATATGAAGTATATGTTTGTTTATCTCTTGTGAGAAAGGGATATATATTATATGGAGTTTCACTTTCTCTTTTATAAATGGAATCTATATCAATATTAATATATATATGATATATATATATATCTTTATATATATATATATATATATATATATATATATATATATATTTATTTATTTATGTGTGTGTATGTGTAATATATAGATTGCAAAGATGCTTGTTTAAATTTTCAGCACAGGGATAGGGATTTCATGTTTACGTGTACGTGCTGTGTTAGCAGTGCTGGTCTGCTTTTAGGGTCAGCAGACCTGCACTGCTGATCAAATATGAGGAACCCACCTGTGGCTGTAAGGCCTGATTTTTGCATGCTGGAGGGACTGCACTTTACATAACACATATACGAGTATAGTTGACCCACATAGCTAATGTTAGATTACAGCCCTGTCCGCGCACTGGACAGGCTGTCCACTCTAATTAAGCCCTCGAGGATCCTGTCTGCACAGATTGAGGTCGTGCGTGTGAACACATTATATAGATAGCTATGGACTTAGGTCACCATATATTGCAGTGGACATAAGCTAATAAAGGAGGTTTCATTGGGTGGCAGAAAAGGGTAACAAGGAATTACCAATCTGTATCAAGAATCCAATTTTTACATTATATTGATCTGGGCAGTATGTTATATAAAGTTTTTATACTCTTTTATTTTACAGATCTTGAATTCAGGACGCTTAAAGAATGCTGCCATCCATTTTTGGAGAGAATGAAAAGCTGTTGGTGGTGGAAGAGAAAGAGGTACACATAAGATTTATGTATCTATTTTATATTAAATATTAAATATATATGCTTTATTTCTCTGTGAATTTACACAAGAATTGTAGGTAACTTAACATGTGTATCAAATTATGTAACTTTAACGCATACGTGTATACAATTGATATAGTGAACTTAATTCATCAAGTGACAGTATGGGGCGACCTATAAATTGCTAGACAGGAATACAAATTTATTTGTTAAAGATAATTATGTATCGCTAAATAATGGTAAGTTTTAGCCATTTTGTGGTGTCTTATTGAATATAGTTTAAGGCTGAACATTTGTTGAATTCTTTTACAGGATCCCCAGTCCTTTTCCAGTCGTATAGTGGAAGAGAAGGGTGGCTTCCGAGTGTACATGTAAACAGAAGAGTTCCTCACCAAAACAAGAAGAAATTTCTTCACGCCATAGAATATTGCTTTGCATCCTCTGGGCTTTATTGAAAGGATACCCTAAAGTACTCAACATCTTATGTTTAGTATTTGATAATGAAGAATTTTTGTTTTATTGCTTTGGATTATATATATATATATATATATATATATATATATATATATAATATATATATATATAATGTGTCACAATATTTCTTTGAACAGTTTTGTTCTAATAAACTGTGTATTATGACCATTTTTGACTTCCTTGTTCATATTATCCTTTGAGTGACGAGAGAGTGCGAAATAAATGGCCATTTGCATTAGTAGAGATTTTTTTTGGCCATCGAAAAAGATTATTGTATGGTAATACAAGAGGTTCTTATTTGTACAGAAAACCTTATTATGAGGGTTTTCTGGTATTCAAAAAAGGTTTTAAAAAGGTTTTTATGCATCACAGAGCGTTTTCCAGAAAACCCTCAGCTTTGGGGTTTTCTTTAAACCCCTTAAAAGGTTTTTCTATAGGGTCAGTTTAAAAACCTTTTTAAAACCTATAGAAAAAACCTTTATTTCTAACAGTGTAGGTGAACATAATCTATTAAACCTTTCATAAAAATGAGCCAATCCCATGGGTAGAGGCGGTGTCTTTGTCTATATCCACGTGTTTTTATAACATGGGTCGGAGGGGGGGGGGATGCAAAAATTGCCACCGATCGTAATAGAAAGACGTCCGGCAGAAACATCTGGCTTCAATTCAGAGAGTACAGAGTGCTGTAAATGACAAATACTGCATTGCTTCACATGCTCTAACGAATATCAACGAGTTATCTTTTAATAACTCGGTAACATGTTTTTATCTGTATGTTAACACTTGCTCAAGTGCCTTGTGTACAAGTAGCCTGTAGATAAAATGTTTGTACGTCAAAGTGGCATTATTCACATTCCCAGCTAGCGTTACCTTTAATTTTTTTTTAGTTGCTTCCTAATTTTTTTTGTTTTTTGCTTTCAAATGTTTTTTTGCTTCCTAAAATTTTTTTTGCTTCCTAAAATTTTTTTTTTTGCTTCCTAGAAATTTTTTTTTTTGCTTCCTAAAATTTTTTTTTTGCGAAATTTTTTTTTTGCTTCCTAAATTTTTTTTTTTTGCGAAATACTATGTCGAAATTCTATGTCGAGATCTTTTTTTGTCCTAAATCAGCCACCGTAATATAGGACGGGATTTATACCTACATTCTTTTCAAATAATACATATAGTCATTCGTAAACATCTCTGATGCCCCTCAGGCATGGTCCCTCTTGGTTCTTTAGTCGTAAAATATCACAATATGGCCTATTGATGGGACAATTCATTGACGACTCTTAAGGCTTATTGCTTCGTCTTTATAAAAATAAAATAACGATGGGTCTGGTATATCTAACAAATCAGAGGATAAATACTTAAGCTCAGCCAGGTGAAAAAGGAGTGAGTTGACCCCACTGACTCTTCCCAGCTTACGGCCCTGCTTTGTCCATGCGTTCAGCTGTCTGTATGTATAGAAAAGTCATGGACTAGAGCGGTGAGATCGCAGACACGGAAGACGGGCGGATGCCGGGCCCTGGGTGTCTTCCAGAACTTCAGTTTGGTCGGAATTTACATCTGCGGGTGGTGAAATTATGAGGATAAATCAAAGCATTGTCATTGAATATATAAATTTCGCCCAGTATGTGGCCCATTGGTGTTCAGGGCTCGCGGTATGTACTCATTTAAGAGTTATATATTTACTATGGGCAGGTTCTTAGTTTACGTAAAATATATGAACATTTTATATAATTAGTTCATATGCCAATATGCCCTGGACAAACATGTTAGCCACAAACTATTGCTTATGGCCATAAATTGAACCTCTGTGTGAAAATAACATATCTTACCTCATTTTCAAAATCAACTGAAGAGGCTGCGGACAGAGTTTAGGCTCAGGCCAAGTGCTACTGTAGTTGTGAAGGTTCTGATAATTTGATGAATGCGCATGCGCAGTCGTTTTCAATTGTTATCTATCAGTTGATCAGCTCATACACGGATGTAACCAGGATAACTGTGAAAACGTTATAAACACTGATTGTCGTCCGCTACAGATGTCAGACTACACGAGAAATGATAAACAAGTCCCAAATATCTTCCTCGTTTCAAATAATATTTCAAACTATTTGTATAGATTATACAAAGATTAGATTTAGTATCATAAATTCAGAATACTTAGTGTATTATAATAAGTATTAATAAGAGAGCTGAATACTCACATAGAAAATCATACTATCATACATACACAACCGCACCTACACAATCCCACGCACACGCACCACAGACTACTTGAAATTCCTTATATATGTGATTAAGAAGAACCGTCAACGCTCTAGCACAGAATTTTACCTCCCCCCTTCTGGAGTAATACATAACTGTAGGACGTGAGTATAGGAAAAGACTGGTATACGCTACTTGATATGGTCATTTTATATGTCATTTTTAGGTATTTCACAGCGCATGCCCCGCTACAGGCGCTCAGGGTAGCGATACAGAAAGTCACGTTCACTCACGTGCTCGCATTTGCGTTCGCTTAGGCCAAAATAAAATAAAAGGTGTGGT
Organism: Sipunculus nudus; assembly: GCA_026874595.1. Taxonomy (NCBI): domain Eukaryota; kingdom Metazoa; phylum Annelida; class Sipuncula; order Golfingiida; family Sipunculidae; genus Sipunculus; species Sipunculus nudus. The sequence goes on from CM049307.1 coordinate 18,105,099, forward strand.
TCTCAGGCACCGCCCGCCTCAATTTTAAACCCCCGCATAAAAAATTTTTATTTTGATTTTCAATGGAAACTTACCCATTTTGAGCTGCAGCCGCTCGGACATTTCTTTCAAGAAGATAAAACCATACAATTTCCTTTGTTATGTAGTGCTTTTAATTGTTTAGCAAAATAAATCTGTTATTATCATGCTTTTCCTTATCATTTGACATTTTTATCGAAACATACCAAAAATTAAAAAAAAAAAGTGCCTGAGAACCATACCATTTTTTTTTTAATTTGGCCTTACGCTTATATGGAAGCGTTCCAGTTATAGTACCATAGAATAGATTATTATTGAGTTCGCTTTTACTGACGCGCTTACCGAAAGGTAGCTTTAACCATTCCAAGGAAAAGGCAAAACACGATAATAGCCTCATTTAATCATAAATCATATTCTAATTTGAGACAATAGGATATCAAATATTTGTTCTGAATCATATGTTGGAAGTACGTGGCTTGTTCTGTCCTTTCACCAAGCAAACTAAAATGGGTGAATATCGGGTCATTTACTGCTACAAAATATTATCAGTTATTGTGAAATTAGTGCATAATGAGATAAACTTCATACCTACCTTTTTAGCTGATGTTACCCAGTACCTGGTGCATGGATTTCCTTATGATTTTGACGTTTAATTTTCCAGGTGCATAAATTTTATGGTCCATGCACCTACATTTTCTTTCATTATAACATTCTTTCTTTAATAATACCCACTTTTTCAGACTGGACAGGCTCATCCCACCTTGAAATTATAATTTATAATTCAAGAATTGTTGGTGGTCAACATTCAGGTGACCCCTGAATGTTTTACACTTTCCCCTACAAACTTCCCAGTTCCCGCAAATGTGGGATTAAATGACCATTTTATTTATTGATAAAAAAGGTGAAATGGTCAATGTATGTACCACTCTAAAGCTTGTTTTTTATACGAACTTTTTATGGTTGGTCTATAGGACAACTACCCCCTGGACTATTAACCCCTGGATAAAATTATTTTTGTTAAATGTGTACATTAAATAGTATATTCCTTGTCCATATGCAATGATTCATATCAAGGGGTAATTGTCCGGGGGGTAATTGTCCCCGATGGTAATTGGCTCGGGGGTTATTAACCATGAAAGGGGTTACCCCCTGGATAACTTTATTTTTGTTAAATGTGTACATTAAATAGTATATTCCATGTACATATGCAATTAACCATATCAAGGGGTAATTGTCCGGGGGTAATTGTCCGCGGTGGTAATTGGATTGGGGGTAATTAACCGTGAAAGGGGGTAAATTGTCGCGGGGAGTAGCTGTCAGGGGGTAATTGTCGGGGGGTAATTGTGGGGGGGGGGGGGGGTAATTGTCCGGGGCGGTAGTTGTCTTATTGCCATCGGGTAACGGGAATACATATCAGAAAAAAAACATTTATACCGCAGACAACATTGTGCTTGAGTTGATTTATGTCTTGACAAGCATTAAGCATTTGTCTCAGGTATAACTGATACCTAGCAGACATTAGAATTTTCCGAGGTCTGGAAAAAAACATGAAAATTAAATATCACAACTGCTTGCCGCCGAGCACATTGGACTTTGCTGCGGGTTGTCAGTGTATGGCCACCAGTAAGTAGCCAGTTAATTTTATCCAATGGTTGAGCCTCCTTTCCACTGAAATACCCAATATTGGCTCTATGTCGCTTTCTTCAGCCTTTAATATTTGCAGTCGTGTAAACATAATGATTAATACCTATTGTAGAATATGCCTCGACCATTCTTAAGGCACCCTTCTTAAGTCATCCTTCGGCCAGAGGTCGTTTCTACTCAAAACGAATGTCTTTCCGTTTGGGATTGTGGGACGGCCGAGACTATATTTGTCTCAACTGACAAACTCCCAAATCAAAATTTATCACAATACAAGAAAAAGGCTTTTGTTCATATTGCCCATGTGTATGCTATCCAGATTAGACCTTTGAATTGAAACTATCACCTCGTAACGTTCATGCACAGCATGAATTAGCCTTAAACCAACTCTTATCCAACATATTTTAAAGGACTACATTTCTCGTATACCTGCACCACTGGTGTATTTAGACGCCCCATAGCACTGTGGGAAAAAGCTTTCTTTACCAACAAACCCTATCCGGCAGAGTCGTACTCTTGTGAGTTCAATAAGCCTGTGTTACCATACAAGGTATATACAAAAAGTGACTGAATGATGATGTCTCTTTTTTTAGTCAAGTCAACGAATGACTTAGGTTGGACAAAAATGTTATCATTGGTTCTCACCTGAAATGGATTCATTTATGATGTCTCAGTTCACAAATAAAACCCAACCCGATTCAATCCCTGGCAAAATGTCTTTTTCACCAAAAAATCAAGATGGCCGCCATTATAAGGGGTGAAATATTTTAATGGCCATAATTCCATAACTAACTGACATAAAACACATTTACGATGTCATTTCCAACTAACATTGGGATGCCCGTTCATTTGGTGACACTTCTGAGGTCATCAATGGTACACTTCCGGTATATGGTCAAGGTCAATGTCAAACTTAGCAGAAAAAAGCCAAAAGCGCCATGATATGGCATTTTTTCCAACCAATGTTATAAAAACATATCTCAAGCAGTATTTTCACTTGACATTAGGCTTCCTATATTTGGTGATACCTCTGGGGTCATGAAAGGTACACATCATGCATTAAGGGCAAGGTCAATGTCATCCTTCCAAGAGAAAAAACAACAGTCGCCATGATATAACATGGTTTTGCAAGTAGTGGCATAAAAATGCATTTAAGTTGTCATTTCTAACTAACTTAAAAATACCCATGCACTTGGTAGCACTTCTGAGGCCTGAAAATGCATATTTCATGCATCAAGGTCATGGTCAAAGTCATATTTGAAAGAAAAAAGTAACGCTCGTAATGGTATGGTACTTTTTCCAACGTGTTACAGAAAAATATTTAAGTGTCATTTCCACTTGACTTTAGGATGCTGAGTATGCCAATTAATTTGTTGATACAATAAGGTCATAAAGGTACCTATCGAGCAATAAGGCCTAGGTCAAAGCCAAACTTTGCAAGGTCAAAGTAACAATCGTCATTATATAGCATGTTTTTGCAGGAAAGTGACATAGAAACACATACAAGGGGTCTTTTTCGTCTAATTTTAGAATGCACATATTCATTTGTTTGTAGTTTCGAGGCCAAGCAAAGTTCATATCATGCATTAAGTTTAAGGTCATGTTCTTTAACAAAAACTGAAAACTGTCCATGACATGGTATGTATTTTTGCAAGAAAGTGCAAAATAAATCATTCAAAGTGTCTTTTCCATCTTACTTCAGAATGGACTTTCATGTGGTGATGGTTCTGAGGCCAGGTTCTAAACTGCATAAGGTTTAGGTCAAGATCTTAGGAATACAGTAAAATTGTCGATGATGTCGCATGTTTTTGCAAGATAATGACATAGAAAAACATTAAGGGCATCACTTTCAACTAACAATAGAATTCCAACTTATTTGGTGATATTGCTTAGGCCATAATTGGAACAAATCATGCATTGTGTTCCTGGGTAATATTAAATTTGGTAGGGGAAATAAGCCAAACTTATAATACGATACATTTTGATAAAATATGACACTAATGAGATGTTGGTAGGCCTTTTAACTTGTCACTGTGACTGATTTGATTGTACCGAATCGTCGAAAACGAAAACAAATTTCACAATCGCGTGTTATAATACGTTTTAACATGCATCTATCGTACCATATATATGCATAGTTCATGTACATTCCATGAATTTGGGAACCTTCAGCATTTTCTTCTTCAAGCGTACCCCTACTTTTAGTTTGTGTTAAATTCATGCAAGCAAGTTTTTAGCATTAGCCACTTACTGTTTTATACAGCAGATAATCAGGTAAACGCTTTTGAGATCAGGTTTTTTCTACAGTTGCACTTTACTATTTTGATAGGTTCAGATGATGCTGGTTGATGCTGATGAGCAAACAGAAGGAAATAATGATGATTATGATTGTTTTCATGATGATGAAGAAGATAATTATGATATTCTAAATGATGAATAGGTTAACAACTTCATGGGTCGTAGATACATGTAATATATTTAATGATGATATCAAATTATTAATCACATGTATTGTTTAAAGCAAATATCAAGTTTGACTTCAATGATTGGTGCCATGTTAACAAAATCACGGGGATGGGCATTTTCCTGACAAGTTTGGCATTGGCCTTGACCTTGATGAATGGTATGTATCTTTCCTAACCACAGGAGAACCACCGAATCAATGGGCATTCTGATATTAGCTAGAAGTTACATCTTAAATGTCACTTTGTTGCAAAAACATGTCATATCTTGGGCAGTACTAGTGTTTTTCAATCAAACCTGACATTGACCTTGATGCGTCATATGGACCTTTCTTGGCCTAAAAACTATCACCAAAATTGAACAATCTAAATTTAGATGGAAATGACCCTTCGAATTTGCTTCTATGTTGCGTTCGTGCAAAACACATCCTATATCATTATGATTACTTTTTTTTCTTCCAGGTTTGACCTTCATGCATGGTATGTACCTTTCCTGAACTTAGAAGTACCGTACCACCAAATGCATTAGCATACCACAGTTAGTTAGAATTGACGACTGAAAGGCATTTCTTTGTCATTTTCTTGTTAAACATGCCATCTCATGGCGACTGTTGCTACTTCTCTTCAAAGTTTAACTTTGACCTTACAGCATTATATATATCATTTTGACCTCAGATGTATCGATAAATGAATGGGCAGCCTAATTTCAAATGTAAATAATACTTCAGATAAGTTTTTTTTTTATATAAAATTTGCTTTTAAAATGCCATATCATGGAGAGTTTGGCCCTTTTTCTGTCAAATTTAATCCTGACCTTGATCTTTATACATGATATGTAACTATTATGACCTTAAAGTGCCATCAGATGAACGGGCATCCTAATATTAGTTGGAAATGACACCTTAAATGTGGTTCTACGACAGTTAGTTATGAAATTATGGCCATTTAAATATTAAACCCCATATAATGACGGCCATTTTGGATTTTCGATGAAAATGACACTTTACCATGGTTGGAATCTGGTGGGATTTTATTTGTGCATTAAGACATGATAAACAATTTAGGTGAGAAACCTTTGATAACATTTTTGTCCAGCCTCCAATGATAAAAATCGTTCATTGGCTAGACTATTTGTTTCCTATCTTTTCAGGTCTATATGTGACCCAGTTGGTATTACGCCATTCTGTAACGAGCATACATCAGTCAAACGGGTAGCTCTGATCAGCTGAAGCACATATGATGCCATATGTCACTTCAAAATATCTGAACAATTAATTGGTTTTATGATGTGTATTATTAGATATTATAACGGATACACTGATGAGTTTTGACTTAATGGATTTCCATTTTGAGGGTCTTCTAATTTGATGGGCAGACAGTTCAATATGCTGGATAACAGGGTTTGTCTAATTGCACACAAGAACCGGAGACATTTTGCGCGAAAACTAACGACCTTACCTGTATATAAATAAGTTTATAATGTTGAAGCAGCCATCTCTGCAAGAAAATATATAATCATTTCTAATGAGGAACAGCACAGTAATGAGATGCAGAAAAACGTTTTACCGACCATCCCGGTGTTTCTGTCTGTCTACTCTTCACTTTGTCATGGGGAAACAGAGACAGATCAAATATTTTCTTAGCACTGTTCCTTTCAAAGAATAATTATTGATCTGAAGGTTGGCCATAACTGCCACATTTGGAACACCTTTTGAAAATGCAGACGTAATACATTTACAAAATCTTTATGGGTTTACATACTTGTGTGACCAATATATGACCAACATGTTGTGTTAAAGAGTGCATCTACTGCTCAACAAAGATCAAGGAATGTCACAGTAGTCGTGTTGGATTATGACACACCCAAAATGCCAAGGGCTGACAACTAGGCGCTTAATTGCTGAGCCACAAATTACTGTTTTACAATAGAGTTGTTGTCTCATAGTATGTCATAATTCAGATATCTCCTTGACTACCAAAAAAATGCTGTTCGTCTTTTATGTTTTCCGCTATAGTCTATATACAATCAGCTGCCCTGCGAGTGACAATGATATTAAAATAACAAGATAAAAGGGCGGATCCAGGATTTTAGAAAAAAAAGGGGGGGGGATAACCCAGGAGTATTAATGATAAAACCTAAAAAAGATGTCCCCAGATCCGGTGGTTTGGTCCGGACAGGAAAAAAATTAGTCTGAAATCCTTTCAAATGCGTCGGCTGAAAGGGGGGGGGGGGTACGGACCCCCTGCATCGGCTTCAAAAATACAACGAAAAATTTCGTTAAAAAAGAACTTCCCTGAGAATTTTCATGAGTTGAAAGGTTACGTAATCCTCTAAATACTTGAATAAGAAGTTCCCTTAGAACATTTATAATTATATAGGTTTAAAAATCTTGTTAAACCATACACCAAGAGTATGATAATTAGTCAAAAAAGACAACAGAATGTCCTTATACTAAGAAAATGGACACAGGTACACACAGAGAGATACTTACATTTACAGCTATGACGGAGAAAACCGTTTTCCCGCTGATAAAATGTTCAAACGGGCAGCATAGGCGAGTGATCAAAGTCATTTTAGTGATCTAAGAACTCTGCAAATAAAACATAAATATATGGTTGCATTTTCCAGGTTGATAACTTGTTTATCATGTTTTCTGTCATCTATACAAAAGCAAAACCAGTTTCCGCATATAAAGGGAAGCAGTCTTGTTACTGCGATAATGCCCCCTGCCCCTCCCCTTTTTTATGCCAAAGATAACAAGTGCCCCTGCTCGCTGGACACTTAAGTTTTTCTTCACTCCAACAAAATATTATAGATTATATAAAATTTGAATTATATATTATACAAAATTTAATTAAAATCATCGCTATTTAAAAATAATCAACACACTTTGATACAGGCTAACATTTATGACAATTCAATCAGGCAATTGGCACATGCAATAATCTATTTTTTAAGGAAAAATCTAATCCATAATACAATAATTAAGGATCTCATGCACTAATAATCAAGAAAAAAAACGGCTCACAAAATGCTGCGGCACAAAATGAAAAATCTGACAAGCCTCGTCTCCATTAGTCTGGTAAATATTAAAAAAAATATTAAATACGCGAGACAAAGCATGCAAATGTATGAAAGAAGCACAAGCTGTTTTCTAGGAAAAGCATATTCGTTTGGAGTGTTATGGGATCAATTTAAGGATGAGGTTAATTGCCCGTATCGCCATTCTGTTCTAAATAGACTGATGGACAGAGTGATCGGAAATGAAAGGACCAGTATAGGTTTCTGTAATTAGGCAGCATACGGCATAAGGTATCAGTTATAATCTACTGGTAAGCTGTTAGATTACCTTGTCATTTCTGCACAACTGAAATAAAAAAGAGGTATTATACTCTCCGAAGACGTATATTAACCTTATATTTATATATCAATTACAAATGTATAAATAGAAGTTTTACCTCCCAAATTCTGTTTAGCTCAGCTGACTGATAGCATGACGCTTTTATAGCCATGGCGCTTTTACCGTCGTCCATCCGGTTGTCCTTCCTTCGTTTCCGCAAGGCACAAATCGTAGCCGATTGACACTGAAACTTCTAACTAAATATCTAGAGAGGTCTATAAAAAATCTTCTTGAAAACATTTAAATTAGGGCACTGCAACCTATATCCTCCGAGCTCTGGGGCATGTTTGTACACTCCAGAATAATTAAAAATTTGATATAAAACTTCCATAATCTTAATAATTTTAACATGGATTGTCAGGAATCTTGACTGTTAAAGTTGATTATTGCTAGATCTGTCAGTTTCCCTAAACTGTATGCACCACCTGTATTTTTCTCTTACTTTTTTGGAGACCGACAAATGACAGCACTTTCTCATCTAGAGTCCTGTATTTTTTTCTATTTTATGCATTTATTTTTTTATTTTTCGAATACCATATTACATTGACGGTTTCACTTTCTCAACTGTGAATTCAGCTTGTGTCCTAAAACCTGGTGTATTTATCATTTCTTTCCCTCTCCCCCATATTGTTTTCAGTCCCATAGTCTGCTTGAACTCTAGGATTAATGTGGCCCTTTTACCATTTAAAGTACTGACGATTTTCCCCTCACATTTTACACACCAGTTGTTTCCACCATGTTCTCAGATAGGTCAGAAAAACTTATGACCTTGACTTTGATCTCCAGTGTCTGTGCAGCCGTATTTAAGGATATTTATGAACCTCAAAACTTTTAAAGCACTGCATATTTTTCATCATATTTCGAGCACCTATTGTTTCAGCCAAGTTCTTGAAGAAATTCCAAAATTGAATTTTATTAGTGGAAATTTAGGATATTTGTGAACCCTTTATGTTTTAAAGTACTGGTAAAACTTTTTGAAGTACTGGCAATCTTTTAGGAACTCCTTACCTGATAATAGGGAAGAAACCTGTTGATTTTTAGTTCACAGGGTCAGAGCTCAAGGTCATAGGTCAGTGGTTAACCTTCATAAGACTTTGCGTATATCTTAAATGATCAGAGGGTTCATTTTTACCATATGTAATGAATTATTTTGATTTTCATTTTCAGTTCTAGTTTTAGGCTCAAGATTAACATTAAAGTTTGCATCATATATTTCTTCGTTAAAATACTAGATGCACGTTAATATGTCTATCTGTCTATTTACTGTATCGAGAATAATGTTACAAGTGTTCTATGCTTTCCTTAGCTGCTGTACAAGTACAAAATGGACTCTCGATTTCTCAGAATTAAAATGAGTATTAAAACAAAAGATAAGTACGGTTGCTGATTTAGGACACAATTTTTTTTATGCCGAGATCTCGAGATAAAATTACAGCGAAAAAAAAACATTTAAGTCCCAATTGGCGTTGTACGAACCGTTCGATGCTAAATTGACGTAAAGCAAAACAAAGTTAAAGGGACCCACTCCGATATCTGACGTATATCAAATAAACATTATCCCTTGAACCTTCGAAAAAAAAATGAGCCAATCCCATTGGGTATAGGTTGTGGCTTTAGTTTAAACCCACGTGTTTACAAAATTACTCGGGGGGGGGGGGGGGATTAGTGTGGTTTAAGAACAAAGCAGAGCATTTTGCAGAAGGAAAATCATGATGAGAGATGATTGAAATACATGTATTTGAATCATTTATTCATTGATTTGAATGATTTATGATTTAAATAGGTTCACTAAAGGTAATCTGAGGTATAGTAATAGTCAATAACTATACCTAAGATTAGCTTTTTTATTGTGAAACTATCTACTATTATAAATTATAACCATGGGCGATTTTTTTCAGTTTACCTTAAGTAAACCTGTCTTTTATAATAGACTAAAACCAAAGCTCAGATTTCCTTAAGTCAACCTATTTCGGTAACGACCGGCGGCCCTCCCATGTAAACATGTGGATATAAACAAAAAAGGACAATCTGTACCCGGCGAGATTGGTTCACAGGATTATGTTTATTTGACAGACATTAGATATATGATTTGGCCCGTTTATCTTACGTCAATTAAACATCGAATCGTTCGTACAACGCCAACGGGACTTAATTATTTTTATCAGGGAAACTTTAACTCGAGATAATTTTTTTTGTGTCCTTATTTTCTTTGTCGAGATATCGAGATATTAATCGAGACCTCGAGATGTTATTTCGAAATCTCGAGATATTTTCTCGAGATCTTGATATAAAATTATTTTTTATTCTGTGTCCTTAATCAACCACCGTTGATAGGCCCTAAACCTGATTTTTTTGAAAATTATCTCAAATTTTCCAAAGGTTAACAAGAAATACTTGTCATCAATTTTCTTAGTTTGATACAAATGTTTTCTCAGAGCATTAAATTAAACATCATAAGATCTCTTGGGGACCGATAAAAGGTTAAATTTACTTATTAAAAAAATCATTTTTACAAAAAAAAAAACACCCGTTTTTTTTCAAATATTTATTTTATTTGTTACAATAAACATGATAGATAAGAAGTTGTCCGGCCGTCTGTCCGTCCGTTTGCAAGGCACAAACCGTAACCGCTGGCTCTAGGAATTTTTAAGTACATGAAGGGATGTAAAATTAATCTCCTTTAATACCTGAAACTAGGGCTCTGTAACCTATATTCTCCGAGCTATGTGGCTTTACTTTAAAATTTATAATTAAAAATTTGATACAAATCCTCGAGTATCTTAATAATCAACCCATGGTTTGCCGAGAATCTTGCCTTGAATATTGACCATGACTAGTTTGGTCAGTTCCCAAAAATTGGTCGCGCGACCTAAATTATATTCTAATTTTTATGATTTTTTTCTGTTTTGAGACCGTTAAATGCACGCAGTCATGTCACTTTCACAGCTGTGGTTTCATCCAGTGTCCTGAAACCCGGTGTGTTTATTGATTATGGGTGGTTTTTTCAGTTCCTGAAGGCTGGTATTTTTCTATTTTTATGCAGTTTCCCATTTATTTTGAGATTGCAAGACTATATTGATACTATCATATTCGCAACTTACGTTTCACCTGTGTCCTGAAACCTTGTGTGTGTATTAGGGTCCCGCTTGAATAAGCGGATGCCCTATTTAAATCACCCTGTCCGTCTGTCTTTTCGTCTATCTGTATGTTTGTCAAATTTGTTTCTTGATGATAACTCCAGTTTGGCTTTATTTATGGATTTCATCCGGCAAATGTCAAGGTCACAGGACCCACTTCTTTAAACGATTGTGGATGTATTTTAAGTCTAACTTTTCAACGCAAAACCTTTCATCTTTCAGATATTGCTCACCTGCCAATAAATGAAGACACTTATGGATTAGGGTCACATGTTCAAGGTCACAGGGAACATCCATTCACAAATAAGTTTTTCGATGAAAACTTCAGTTTGGGTAGACAGGTCGGTTTCAAACTGATCACAGGACCCATATTTTGGAAAAAAAAAACTCATAAACATATCCTTAAAGACACATTTAGCTGAGCGTCGTGACACATAGGTCCCTAGTTAATGGAATATAATGCAAATGCACACAACCCTGTTTCAGGTTATTTTAATCAGGATTCAGCAGTCGTGTACTTGTACAGGAACCTGGTGAAACTTGTAAGCCTGCTAAAAAGGACCCGTTCTTGTTAAAATTCACACATGGGAAAGTCCGTTAAAAATATAAGTTGGGTAAAACAAAGAATCCCTTAAATTGCCTGCAAACTTTACCGAATTTCCTCATTTCTCGGTACTAAGAGATTCTCAGAAGTCTGCTTCATTGCCTGAATATTGCCAGCTAGATAATTTATTTATTAAGTTTTAATAAAAGTTTTAAACAGGTATACCCTTATAAATGCATAATTCGATGTTTGGGACCGCATAAACTGTGAAATCTGTTTTTAGTTTATGTCAAGTTTGTTTGTTGTTCAGGTAAAACTGTTTTACATGCATATCGCTGCTTTGATCTTTTTTTCGGTGTCAGTAAAACCGATCTGTTTTCGCTAAACATCTTTCGAGTTAATCTTTCTGAACGGTTGATTTAACGGTTGATATTTTACAGACCCTTTTTAGAATTGATTCTGTTTCATCTGTGACCAAAATATACTCCATTTCTACGTGTAAGAAATAAAACGCATTTTACTCTGATTTAGCGGAAGTCTTTCGGAATAGTTAATTTTGTACTCTCGACTTTTCATGGGATGGCTTTCGCATTTTTTACCTCCTTTTTTCACCATTTTGTTACGAAAGCAAGTACACGCAAATTTATTTATAACAACTGGACACAATGCTCACAAGACAACCGGTCAGTGGACAACTGCTCTCAAGACAACCGGTCAGTGGACAACTGCTCACAAGACAACCGGTCAGTGAACAACTGCTCACAAGACAACCGGTCAGTTGACAACTGCTCACAAGACAACCGGTCAGTGAACAACTGCTCACAAAATAACCGTTCACTGGACAACAGCTCACAAGACAACCGGTGAATCGTTCAGTAGACAACAGCTAACAATGCTCACAAGACAACCGTTCAGTGAACAACTGCACATAAGAAAACCAGTCAGTGAACAACAGCACACAAGAAAACCTTTCAAAGAAAACTGCTCACAACCGGTCAGTGAACAACTGCTCCCAAGATTACCGGTAAGTGAACAACAGCTCACAAGACAACCGATCAGTGGACAACTGCTCACAAGACAACCGGTCAGTGGACAACTGCTCACAAGACAACCGATCAGTGGACAACAACTCACAAGGAAACCAGTCAGTGGACAACTGCTCACAAGACATCCGTTCATTGGACAACTGCTCACAAGACAATCGGTCCGTGATCAACTGCTCACAAGAAAACCTGTCAGTGAACAACATTTCACTAGACAAACGGACAACAACTCACAAGACAACCGGTCAGTGGACAACAACTCACCAGACAACCGGTCAGTAGACAACAGCTCACAAGACAACCTTTAAAAAACGCTCACAAAACAACCTTTCAAAGAAAACTGCTCACAAGACAACCGGTCAGTTAACAACTGCTCACAAGAAATTCAGTAAGTGAACAACAGCTCATAAGACAACCGGTCAGTGAACAACAGCTTACAAGACAACCTTTCAAAGAAAAACTGCTCACAAGACAACCTTTCAAAGAAAAACTGCTCACAAGACAACCGATCAGTGAACAACTGCGCACAAGACAACCGTTCAGTGGACAACAACTCACAAGACAACCGTTCAGTGGACAACAGCTCACAAGACAACCGTTCAAAGAACAGGACTTTTGGCAATGGTATAAAACTGAAAGAAAAATATGCTTACATCTGACATTTCAGGTTTTGGACACATCAGAAAGGGGTTTGAAGGAAAAGAATCAGTGTTCCTCTATGCAATCCTGACTGCAGGAAGAGTCTTTCGAAGACAACACGCTTATATCCTAAAATAAGCATATTGCATAAATAAAAATAAATTACAAGAGTAATACATAGACATTGAAGTAGACACAACCTCTAAAATAGTAAAATATACTCACGTATGTAAATCTTAACCCTCATTTTATTAAAAATGCTGACCTGTCTGTTATTTTTTCTATTCTTAAATTTACAATTTTAGATCACAAGTTTTATTCTAGCCAGACGCCATGGAAATCCTCGGCCGACCGCGCGATCAGGCCTCGGATGTATGTATGGCCGTATCATACACCACCAATTATGGTATAATAATGTGTATTATACGGGCTTGATCTGTTATAGAACATCAAATTAACCAGGTTCCGACTGTAATTTAAATAGAAACTTAAGATAATCATAGATTCCTCACCAAAGATGGACCTCCTGGCGTGACTTTTAACCTAGTGCAATCCTAATCAGTGTATCAGGGATTTTTCTACTTTATTCTTTGAATCTGTATTGTCTTGAAATTTTAAAGGTAGGGTGTACGAGGACTCGCAGGACTTGTAAATTGCAAATTAACATTTAAATACACAATCAGAATTAAACAAGGGCCCAAGAATCCAAAGCTCACGGGTGAATATTTCTTCTATGGTAACACTTTCGCTATAGAAACAAGAATGATTCTATTTCATGTTGGACGTTTCGGACGGGCCGTTTTTTTCATGAAAATGCTAAAAGGTCTGAATTGAATGGAAATCGGTACAAATCTAGGCCAATCCAATCAAATAATATGCCTGCAAAAGAACTGAAAGAAATATGTAGACAGTTTTCTAGATATTTGCATAATGACAGGGATATATGTTAGGATGATGCCCCCATTTTCATTTTAGATTATGACATACGCTAAGACGACATAACTGTCACATTGCTAAAAATGTATATACTTTACAACCGGCCTTAAGCACACAGAAACGCAAATAATTTAGGGTTACATAAATTGAAGGTGACGCTAACAAATTGGCCTTGCTCACTTGGTTTAACAAAAACAGGTATATCATATTGTGAGTATCTGTGTAGCAATTGTTTAGATAAGGTATTAACAGACAGACAGCGGACTGAAGGATGGACTACGCAAAAGCTCTACAGCTCACAGGTCAACCGTGTCTTTAGTAGCAGCAATATATGCATTATTTAAATAAAAATTGATAACCGGCTGGTGGAAGGCTGTAGCGTGCTGGTTAAGGAGCTGGACTCAGGAAATGAAGTTTGTTAATCCCTACATTACCATCCCAGAACTGTCCCCCGGTTCAGTTTTAACACTTTATCAGTTGTTCCTCAATATCAACTTAACTGTTGTTCTGTGATCCCCTGATATGTACATATTCCGAAACCTAAGAATATTCCCCACAATGTGGCGTATGAAAACCAAAGTTTTCTCGAAACTGGTTGATTTTATTTAAATAAAAATAAATATTGGTTTATCGATATTTCTTAACCATTTCCAAAACATTACATTTTCAACATATAAGGTTGTAAACAAAATGCGTACGTCAGGGCCTACCATTAAAAGGAAGCCGTTTTTGGTGAAAATTAAAAAGAAATAATCTATGCTCATTTCAAATCTAATTGCCTTATAAAATCATAATTTTGTAAGTAAGTTCCCGATTAAAAAAAATGTAAATATGTCTTAGGGTTAACTCATATTTTTCATATCAGTAGTCTTAGTTATGTTGGAATATAGAGTTTTGGTCAAATACCAGAAATGTTTTAAGATATTTTAAAATCTTTTTAAATATTTCTTGGGATGAGGTAACAGCCTCCATTTTTGTGCGAAACTAACTACGTATATGGGCATCTGCAGAATTCCATTCCGGTTTCGAACTACGTGACAGGGAAATATCACACGCCTCCCCTCATTTTATATCCTGGCGTTAACAGGCGAAGTGAATTAATTTCGAAATGCCGACACCTGAAGCCACCGAACCGTGTAAAAAGAAACAGGCGAAGTGAATTAATTTAATTTCGAAATGCCGACACCTGAAGCCATCGAACCGTGTAAAAAGAAACAGGCGAAGTTAATTAATTTCGAAATGCCGACACCTGAAGCCAGCGAACCGTGTAAAAAGAAACAGGCGAAGCGAATTAATTTCGAAATGCCGACACCTGAAGCCACCGAACCGTGTAAAAAGAAACAGGCGAAGTGAATTAATTTAATTTCGAAATGCCGACACCTGAAGCCATCGAACCGTGTAAAAAGAAAGTAACAGTTATAGCTGGGTCCCCAACAAGCGTCAGTAATCTGTTGATCGCCCGGGGCCGATACCGGCAACGGCGTTAAACTCGGAGTAATAACACGATGCACCAGTGTGCTTAACGTTTAGTATATATATATATATATTTATTTATTCACAGGAATAAATGTGTGCATGTGAATGGGGGTTATATTACGACTTTTGCCCTGTAAAAAAGGCGACCGGCGTAGAACCGACGGACAAAACCGATCGGTACAGCTCAGTATAAATGAGAG
Source organism: Sipunculus nudus (assembly GCA_026874595.1). Classification (NCBI taxonomy): domain Eukaryota; kingdom Metazoa; phylum Annelida; class Sipuncula; order Golfingiida; family Sipunculidae; genus Sipunculus; species Sipunculus nudus. The sequence continues at coordinate 18,120,596 of CM049307.1, forward strand.
TCAGCTGAGCTAAAAATGTTCAAGGTTCATTCTTTTCAGAGAGGATGATAAAACACAGTAGGCCTATATAAGAAAGATAATCATCAACTTTCCGTTAGAGAAGAGATAATGGAAATCGAATTTACATCCTGGATGTTGCACGGGTCTCTCAAAGAAAATATTTATTTCGTGTGTGGTTGCTTCAGTCTGAATGTGATGTCGCGTAGACAAAGGTTCCTAAATAAACAGATTCTTAATTTCTTATACAGTGCATTCAGCATTCGTTTGAAAGGTTCAAACAAACGTATTTGACCGCGCACGTGTGTAATACGTATATGTGAGCGAGCGAGCTTAAAAGTGTGTAAGCGAGTGTATGCATGTTTGGACGTTTATGTCCAGGTGAGCGTGTGTGTTTTGGCGAGTATTACAGGCGAGGTAACGTGTATTAGGGCGTGCGATTGTGTGAGCGTGTGTTAAGTGAGCATGTGTATGCTAGTGTGTGTTAGGGGCGTACCAACATGTGCATGTTCGTGTCTTAGGGGCGAGCCAATATGTGCATGTTCGTGTTTAAGGGGCGTGCCTATTAGTGCATGAACGTGAGTTAGGGGCTTGTCTATGTATGCATGTTCGTGTGTTAGGGGCGTGCCTTTGTGTGCATGTACGTGAGTTAGTAGCGTGTTAACAGGAAAAGACGTGGATCAATTTCAAAAACATTTATTGACGCACCATCATAAACATCATATTGTTTCACTCTACCTTTTTTCATTTTTTTTTAATATTGAACGCACAAGTAGAAGGTAGGGTTACCCTCCGTTGTAAAGTGCTCTATGGCCTATACAGACTAGGCCAGAGCAGTATAACTCTGAAGAAAAACAACACTGTAAATTCACTACAGTCTGTTTCACGGGATGCGACCCGATCATCAGGTGAATGTTGTTAGAATGACACTGATCCTATTAAAACCACAATAAACCTCTGTGCCCTGTTATGTTCCAGTATCGCACGTGTACCCCGCCCAATCCTATTGTGCCCCCGAGGACAATAGGATCAGTGTCAGTCATTAAATGTTCCCCCAGATACGCACAAAGCATAATCTAGTAATCTCGTAAAGTCTCGCATTTCAAACTACGCCGTTAGCTTCTTTCTAACAACATTCACCTGATGATTGGGTCGCATCCCGTGAAACAGACTGTAGTGAATTTACAGTGTTGTTTTTCTTCAGAGTTATATATATATATATATATATATATATATATATATATATATATATATATATATATACACATATTTGGCATATAATGCTAACTTAACTACGTATATGTACATCTTCAGAATTCCATTCCGGTTTTGGACTACGTGCCAGGGTAGTATCATACGCTTCCTCTAATTTTTTATATCCTGTCGTTGACCAGGGCCGGTGACTATTGCACCTTAGGGCCCTTGGTGCGTAATAGTCCCCATAGCTGGGTCATACCATCGAGGAACCTCTTAAAGGCGCACTCGTTTATGAGGTTAACACGGATGTGGGACACGACCTTCCCATTAAGCCTGTAGAGCGCTCACCCTGGGTGGGGGCCGACCGTGAGAAATATCACTGCCTCGGTGAAACTCACGATCTCCCGGCTTTAAAGGGACACAATCACCTATAAATGATTGTTGAATTAACATGAAAAAATAGATTCCTCCCTTTAAAATAAATTTGTACCTGCCAAAGTATTGCCCTGAAACCGTTTGCTTACTCCTGTAAACGAGTGTTAAAATAGTAAACCGGGCGCGATCAAAGGTGTGAACTTTAACACAGCGCGTTTATCGCCCGGCCACAACACGTCAATGAGGAGAGGCCCTGACTGACTAAGCCCCCCCCCCAAATGTAATTCATGTTCCGGCTGGCTAAAACACCCTGTGTTAGGGCGTGGTCTTATTATGGTAAACAGACACACATGGACTGTGTTTACCAACACGCAGACCCATAACAAAGTGTTAAACAGCCGTGTACGAGGTACTGAAACTGTGTGTTGGGGTGGTTTTGCTGGGGAAACTATTTGTTAAAGCAAAACCAAACTGATAGTGTGAAGGAATAGGCATTATGCTCTAGATTATGTCCCTTTAAGTCCTGTTCTATACCCCTGAGGCACAGAAACAAGCAGTAATTGTTGTTATTATTATTATCATTGCCTCCGCCGAGAGGGTTTGCGTTAAGTTTCCATTAGTACGCGTGTTTATGGGGGTGTGTTTGTTCACGACATAACTAACATGAACTGAATCTTATGAATTTTTAGGGGCGGAGCAAAAAGCCTGCGGTGGTAAGGTCAACTGACGCATCTTCAGTCTTGTCTGAATGTTTACTAAATTTGAATATTAAATTACCACGGATGTTCTGTTGTTTGCCAAAAGCAACATTTCTAAATATTGAAGCTTTACCATCACCACCAAGGCTCCCCTATCAAAAGTTTTGTTGAATTCGTAAATCCACAAAATGTTGATATATTATGTAAAGATTTTGACTTTTTTTCTCAGTATAAAAATATTTGATACATAAATTTTATCTGAAATGATCTTTAAAATGATCTGGTCTTTTTAACAATTTGTGAATATAGGCTGTATGTTAAAGAAAATCCGAAAGTCTTCTTATTCTCAGTTATACAGAGGAGTTAAATGTTTAATTTATAAATTTTACAAATTATTTAATATAAATAAAATTTTAAATGTTATTGATAAATATATTTTGTTTTTTGATAACATGACCAATATATCAACTGAATAAAAACTAGATTAACATTTAACATCATTACTATCATGCAAACCAAGTCTAGTTAAAATATATATAATAGGATATATATGTATATATAAAGTATTTTGAGCAACATAAATCATACTTCTGTGATACATATGAATTAGTGATAAATAGTCGGATATATCTTACAACAAATATTTCCCCCATTTTGTTCACTGTTACCTATGTACATACGCTCGTATTGAGCCGTCTGGTAGATCTTAATTGTCCTTGAGGCTCACCTCTTTGAAGTGACCGTCCCGACGCGTTGGGATTGCTGCGTCGTAGCATTCTGCTGACTTTGTTTTGTTTTACAGAATATCTGATAAAAATGATAACGAAACATTCTTCCGCTGATGCAATACAGAGGAAAGTTCACAACGCTGTTTAAAGTAAGCAGATAAACACTGATTTCAAGTATAATATACGTGATGACCCGCCAGTTAGACTCTATCGAGCCCTCTCTGTAACCGTATGACGCAACAGTAATCGTCACGCTGAAGGGTGTTAGCAAGATGAGATACGTTATGGCCACGGAAAGGAGCATGCGTGTGCTGCTGTTGGAGCAGTTCCGGTTGAACGCGGCTGACTCTGACATATTTCGGCAGTTTTCATCAAGCCTGCGGAGCTTTGCTAGTATTAAAATATTGATGACAAGGAGAACTACCCCTGGTATAAGGAGTATTGCAAAGAGTTCTATCTTCTGCCAAACCTTGTAGTAGTAAAATTCGGCTTGAGGAGTTATCAACTTAAAATGGTGTCCCTCGGCGAATATGGGTCCGTGTAGACGTTCTCCGTCAAACAGAATTGCCCATTGAAGTCCCAAAGGAAACGTGATGACGATCAAGGTAACCGAGACTTTGAAGGCGATTCTGGGTGTGCACAATGAAGCCCTTTTGAAGGGGAAGAACACCACAATCAAACGATCAATGGCAACAACAAGTAACATCCAACGGGATGTGTAGGACGACCAGTAACAAAACATTCCGTACATCTTACAGCGCAGGACGCAGCGGAGGTTCCACCTTGTAGTTGGTAAATACTCAAAAAAGCGGGGAACAGTGAGGGTTACGATGAAAATTGTGTCAAAAACAGCCAAAAATGTCATGTAAATGTTCGCTGAGACACGACGCATCTGGGGTCTGGTCAACACTAGCACGCTCAAGATATTAAACACCGTCCCGACTGGAAAAGCCAGTCCGCAATACACAACGGAAACCCATCCTAGAATCTTATTTACACGTGTAATAAATGACAGGTCCCTGGTCGCTGTCATTAAGTTTGAAGATGGGGCCGCAGTGAAGGATAAAGTGTCATTGTCTTTCTGCAATAAGTTCAAGTTTGAAGCCAGCGTCATAGCTTTTTGGTCTTCCGTTGATACTGAAAATCTTTTAATTATTGCCAGGCCAGGGGTTTGAGTGTTCTGGTTACCCCTTGATAACTTGAATAACTTCTGGGTACTTCTGATAACTTCTGGGAACGTTGTCAAGCGAGCTGCAAGTACATCTTTATCATTCTTCAAGATGTTTAAATTTGAGACTGCTGAGATACCAGAAGTCGGCATTCCTCTCTCGGTCTTTGAGATGTTTAAATTTGAGCCTGTCGAGATACCAGAAGTCGGCATACCTTTGTCCGTCTTCGAGATGTTTAAATTTGAGCCAGTTGAGATACCAGAAGTCGGCATGCTATTGTCCGTCTTCGAGATGTTTAAATTTGAGCCTGTTGAGATACCAGAAGTCGGCATGCTATTGTCCGTCTTCGAGATGTTTAAATATGAGACTGTTGAGATACCAGAAGTCGGCATGCTATTGTCCGTCTTCGAGATGTTTACATTTGAGACTGTTAAAATACTAGAAACTAACACATCTTTGGGTCCTTTCATGAAGGTTAGGTTGGGTTTCCTTGCTCCTCCGAAAGTTAGCATACGCTTGTGTCCCTTCTTGACTCTGAAGGGAATTGCTGATTTACTAGAAAGTGTCCCATCATTTGTCCCTGTTGAAAAGGGATAACCAAAGCGTAATGCCATACTAGCTGTGACAGTCTCGTTTTCAGTATCACTGCCAAATGTCTGTGTAACCGACTTTTTGGTCGCAAAAGTGACAAATATGAATATCATCAGTAGACCGACGAACATGTTTAGGTTCATATTGATGAAGCTCAGTCCTTGTAAGTTAGATGGAAACAAGCCTAAGCCAATTTAATATCAAATAATGTAAAGAAATGATATATTCCTGTCAGAATGTAAAACATCTTTGTGTCCCGTGATAAAGTTCAAGCTGAATCCTTATTTGGCATGATGTTAAATTATATACTGTCATTATCAAATTCATCATATGCAGTTTCAAACTTATCACTACTGTCAAGTGTAAACTCGGCCGTCTCTGTTATGAAGAATAAAAAAATAATCGTTGACCACTACCAAGCTTTTCTCAAAATGGTTTGTCATGACGCACATGAAGTAATGTTATGTTATCATGTCAACGAGTGTAAACTATTACTGTTCCATTGTTATGACATTTTTGACTGATGACGTCTTACTTGGAATTTCCTGAGTTCAGAGAATAATCTTCACAGCTTCATCATCTCCGGATACATCATATACACGTGCTGCAACTTTGAGCTGTTGTTTACAGATGTCTGCTCTGCAGTCTACGGTGCGGGCTGTTTACTACTTAGAGGTACACGTGACCGTTCTTAATTAACATAACTTCTTTGGCTTCCCTGAGCCTGAGTGGTTAATATATACGAGTATATGATATTGATCGCAGGAAGACATGCAAAACCAAACTGCAGCATTCGCAGGTTAAAACTGGCCAGCTGATTAGCCATTGCAAAACCTATAATTCATCTGTGTAAATAAATTACGCCAATGAAATCTGTTTGATCTATACATACCGTTATACCGCTAAACTTCAAAGCTCAGGCAATAGAGATGCGTCTTATAAAGGTGGGAAAAATGATTTTAAAGGACTACTGCTTTATAAAGATCTCTGTACTCTGCAACCTTTAGCTGTCGTTGCATACGGAGTTCGTCGTCTTTTATAAATGATATTCTTCGAAGGATCTAGAAGATTATTATATGATCTTTTGATGGTATCAGATAAAACGTTTTGAGTTCACAAAAAACAAAATCCATTATTTTTTAATCTTATATCTTGATTGCATCCGATGCTACATATTAAACCTTTATCGAGGCCTTTTCTTGTCAATTCCAGCTAAACATGGTATAATTAATACTTTCCTGTTAATAAGAGTTACTGTACAGATTGGCCTTATCAGAAACCCGACTGTGTTCTTGCTGTTTCTCAAAGCCTCATTACCAAGTTTAGACGATCCCAGGCCCGGGTCGTCAACAGGAACAGATCACGCATCCATAAATAATTTTGACCACATATAGTTCATGATGTGAATTTGAGTCAAGTTATGTCTCTGACGGAGTTTTGAGCTTGTCTATCCACAGACTGTTAGTAAACACGGTACATACGCCAATGCTGACAAACACAAAAACTATGAAATTTAAGGGGGTTTGCTGCATGCACATACGCGAAAGTTGAATGTCACTCATTGTAAAACCTCCTTTTGGAAAACTCTAGTTTGTGTGGCTTGATGACAAAAGTCATTGTTGAATGAGTTTCGATAATTCTGGTGGGCCCCCACATTTTATAAACACGTGATATTAACATGATAAAAAGAAAAAGCAGAAAAAAAATAAATAAATAAAAAATAAATAAAAAACAAACAAAAGCGAGTCTGCTGATATCATTGTGCTTCCCAAAGCACAGAAACAGTTTCGTACAAATAACGTAATACAGTTTTTATTTTTTATTAGAACATAACATAATAAGTATACTGAATAATTCGCTTCAGAGATAAATAAATCACTAAAGATTATACATGTCTGATTGTGTTAAAATATCTTTGACGACGATAATTGATAATAATTAATCTATCCACCACAGCCCAAATGCTCCGCCCTTTTAACCTATTTATAATAATGAGGCCTCAAACCGTCCTACTCAGAAGGTCTACGATGCACACGGTATCGAGAGCTACTTACAACATAATAATGACTTCGCAAAGATCGATAACGTACAACGTCGCAGTGACTGATGTCATCAACTGGTATCATGGTAGACTTACTTTTTTACATGGTTAATTCGCGAAATCTCATGGCTTTGATTTAGTTTAGTTTTTTTCATGGTTAATCCGCCGAGTCTCTTACCTATGGTTTAGTTTTTTTCATTGTAATCTCGCCCGGTCTCTTAGCTATGATTTACTTTTTCCTCATGGTCAATTCGCCGAGTCTCTTAGCTATGATTTAGTTTTTTTCATGCTTAATTCGCCGAGTCTCTTAGCTATCATTAAGTTTTCCTCATGGTTAAATCGCCCAGTCTCTTGGCTATGATTTAATTTTCCCTATGGTTAATTTGCAGATTCTCTTAGCTATGATTTAGTTTTCCTCATGGTAAATTCGCCCAGTCTCTTAGCTATGATTTAGTTTTCCTCATGGTAAATTCGCCAAGTCTCTTGGCTATAATTAAGTTTTTCTCATGATTTATTCGCCCAGTCTCTTAGCTATATTCTAGTTTTCCTCATAATTAATTTGCACATTCTCTTAGCTATGATTTAGTTTTTCTCATGATTAATTCGCTCAGTCTCCTAGCTATGATTTAGTTTTTTTTTCATGGTTAATTCGCCCATTCTCTTAACTATGATTTAGTTTTTTTTCGTGGTAAATTCGCCCATTCTCTTAGCTATGATTTAGTTTTTTTTTCAAGGTTAATTCGCCGAGTCTCTTTGCTATGATTTAGTTTATTTCATGGTTAATTCGCCCATTCTCTTAGCTATGATTTACGTTTTCCTCATGATTAATTCGCCCATTCTCTTAGCTTTGATTTAGTTTTCCTCATGGATAATTCGCTCAGTCTCTAAGCTATGATTTAGGTTTTTCCTCATGGTTAATTCCCCAGTCTCTTAGCTTTCAATGTCACTCTCTGGCAATTTCTAGGACCCGGCAAATTATATTAATGATTCTCGGACTGGCATGCTTGTCTCGGCATGAGCCAGCACACGTATAGATAACTCATATTATTTCTGTATATAACTATATAGCTCATGTTGTTCCGAAATTTAAATATATAGAAATATAAATAAAAAATCTCGTATTATCATGGAATGACGGCCGAACATAAAATGATAAACCAATTTAGTCCATGGCCATTAGGATAGCTCCCCCCCCCCAACCCGGGGGTTCTGTAATGATTATTGATTCAGTAATTTTTTGATAGAGGAACTTAAAGCTATATTCAGCTGGCCTTACCAAGTTGGCATTTGAGTAGCCTTCAACATTTTTAAATTTGTCGTTTTAAGTCTTTTTTTATTAGATTAATTAGATTTTTTATGAATTGTCTTTCAAAATGACCAATATATATATATATATATATATATATATATATATATATATATATATATATATATATATATATATATATCTTAACTAGCAAGAAAAAGAAATAAAATTGTACTTATTCCATGATCTGCAGACAAGTATTATGGAAGTCAAGCTTCTTGACAAAGAACTTGACACGACCAACATTACTTTTCAAAATCTGGGGACCATAAGAAACAATAAAAAAACTCAAATTATGAAGTATATCTAACAAATTATAACATTCATTTCATAATTTAGAGACCTTAGGAAACAATAAAATGAAAAAATCCATATTATTTATTGTGTCAAAACTTTTGGTTAAAAAATACGTTACAAAAAGAAAATTCAAAATTATTGTGTAAATTGGATATAGCTGCACTTAATAATCATGCAACACATCCAAATACAAAATAAAATATTCAGCAATGAAAGGAAAGTAAAATGGTGTTTATTTTGCCACCATCGGGATAATATTAAGAAAGTTACAGTCGATTTTGTGACCATACTCCCTTAACCGATTTCCGTCAGTCGCAAACCTCGAAGTTTGACGCGGTTTGATAAAAAGGACCATTTCTCGAAAAGTCCTTCTTGTTTCAAGTGCCAAAATTCATTTTCACCCTCCAGGGACCTCCAGGTATAGAAAATTCGGGTCTAGAAAATTCCCCCGGGGGGGGGGGGGCTTTACCCCTACTAGCCGATGGACTACTAGCTTTGGCATCAGACAAGTAAAATCCGGGAATCACCTGGATACACGTGTCATAAGCGCATCTATTACGCTAAGAACGTCAAACCTATAATCTCCACCAGAGTTCACTACCGCTACGCTTATATCACGACTGTTAAAGGCGCACCATTTTGGCAAGATTCTTGCCCAAAACAAAGAGGGGAGTTTTCCCCAAAAGTAATTTATGCGTTAGGACACAAATGTCATGCTATTTTTTATAGTAATCCTAATAATTAGAAGGATACATAATTAACTGATTATTTTGCTTTATCACACATGCGCAAGCTTCAATTGATCTCTGTAGGTGTAAAAACATAAATATTCATCTGCCAGGTTGTAAACAAAGACACATGGAACAATGACGCTCACTTCAGCGTCATCGAGACCAACATGTCCCTTAATATCGAGCCGACATGCAGAAATCTCACGTCATGTTTGAGGCTGATCCTTGTATATGATATTTAAAGGACTTCCGACCAAAAAAGTAGGTTTTTCGGTGATGTGTTTCCTCACAAACCAACCGATGTGTTCATAATAAGATCATCCTTGGACGTAAGTAAATACTTCAATGCTTGAATCTGCTTTTCCCTAAGCACCAAGTAGCTGTCAAATGTCATCACGACTTCTAATAATTTTTTTCTACATCCATGTGGCCCATGTTGCCATCATATAAGCGAAGATTGACCCGACGTCATTCATGACCGTGTCAAAAGGAGATAGTCCGTAGCCTTTAACAGAGGTAATATTCGCGTAGCGGTAGTGTCCTCTGGTGGAGATTGCTTCAAACTCCTCATGGACTCGATTTCGCTTGGTGTTACGTGATACTCATGTGACCACATTCAGGTGAACCAAGTGCAATTTAAATAAAAAAAAAAAATTGCAATCAAAAAGTGAAGTATGGATCACTTTTGATAAATATATATGATACTGCGTGTATTGTAAACAACATAAGCACACCGTAAAATCAATATATCCAGTAAACATCGTTCGTTCATTGCAAAGCAGTTTCGTGAAATCAAAAGTGTGTCAACGTGTATGGGTAAGTAGATTATAAATATAATGAATATACTGTTTGATCTCGATCTCACAGCCCTATCTTTTAACTGTTTTTTTTTAATCGTACACAATTATAGCGGCATGTTGAGTATTTATGCGGCATGCATATTATGGAGTATATGTAAAATAAATTTTAATCACTACATGAACAGTGTAAACAATATATTTATACAAAATAAAGCTTTTCCCATGTTCTTGTAACTGTTTAGATCTTCCGTACGTCATTTATGGTAGCTCTAACCAGATTCTTTAATATGAATAATCTCATATAAGTTTTATTAATTGCCGTCACTCAATATAATATTGAACGAATGGGTTTTTGTGGTTTGTGTGACTAATTTAAATGAGACAACTCAGCAGGCTTTGCACAGTGATAAAAATACATGCAGTTGTGTCAAACTGTTGCCGCTTCAGCAACTCTCTGCGAATCTCTAGAGTCCGCCGATAGATGATCTTAGTGAAATTTACCACATAGGATCTGATACCTACAGGTTATATTAATGTCTGAAAGGAGAGCATGACCAAATATTTTTTGCGCAACAAATTTTTTTTTTTATCGCCGCTCCGATTTTTTGCAGATAATATTTAAATTTTATGAATCAGCACGAATTTCCTCGGTAATGGTGTTATTTTTCCTCTGAAATGAAAAACCTAAAAATCTTTAAGGTATTTTATTTAAAAATTGACAATATATTTTGCGTTTAATTACAATAATTTTTCAAGAATTAAGCATTTTTGCGTTCTTCCTGGAAGTTTGCTAAAGTTTTACTGTTTTTGTCTCGACCGTTAAACTTTTCAAAAGAGTAAAAAGATAAAATGTTCCGCTTACTTAGTAATTTTGTTCACAATTGTCTTGCTATGGCCTCATAGCTTATATATAATTAATGTCCTCCCTGTGTCAGGAAACATCTTCGACAAGTGTCTCATGGGAGCTGTTTGCCACTCCGCCCGTTGGACCTCTCAGGTGGCAGAGACCTGGACCAATTTCGGCCTGGGAGGGGGTTAGGAACGCCATCGAGGACCACCCGGAAACGGATGGTCTATAAAACGAGACAAGTGAAGACTGCCTGTACCTCAACATCCGGGCACCAGGTGGCGTTAACACAGGGCACAGAAATTAAATAAAATAAATGTCTTAATTGATGAGTGAAGAGTATGTTTAGTAGTGAAAAAAAATCAAATCAAATGCTAAGTATTCATTACTCTAAAGTACAACATACATACTCATAATCCAGACTTACTTAGTTTATACATTTAAAATTGACAGATAATGCTCAATCTTAATTTGATAATGTCGCAAAGGACAATCTAACCTTTCTAATTACAGAGCCTCCCGGTCCGTCATGGTATTCTGCCATGGAGTTGGTTTCATGTAGAGAAGTCGACCCTCTACCCGGGAAACGTATGCATTAAGGGACGGCAGATTTGCACTGGAGTGGGTCAGAGATAACATCGCAGGCTTTGGTGGCGATCCAAACCAAGTTGTTAAATACTTTATGGACATTCGTCAGGGGCTGCTATGGTCAGTCACATGATGGCGTCTTTACAGGCACGAAACCTATTTCATAGGGTTTTAGCCATTAGCGGGGTGTTTGCTGACCATTTGGTTGTCCTACAGATATTTCAGCCGACATGGTGCATGCATGTCTCCGTGAGAACGATGACGACTTGGACGAGGGGACTTACACAGACAGCAGTCACAGCACAGTACCTGTTTTGGAAGGCGTGTTATCGACAGAGTTATCAAATTCACCAGTCCTAGGTCAATGGCTCACACGGTGATGACCTGTTATCATGGTTTGGCAGAATTCCGCGAACAACGTCTTGAAGAATATAGTCCCATTAACTTGAGAACCCGTGACAGTTTACCAACATTTGCTCATAATCTTGGGTATAATGGGTAAGTTGCTTCTGTTTTAATACAGCAGTTACTTTTAACATTTAAATGCTTCAAGACTTGTTTTTATATAATTAAAGATTAAATCAGCATCGTAAAACATGGCTAATATGATGTTACTTTTAAAGTTTCGAGATTACACCGTCCCTGATCACACCGTATCGTGTGATTTGCCGGTAGAGGGTGAGAGCTGTGGAACATTAATCATGGCTTGACCAGAACGTTAGTAAAAGTTTCAGAAAACAGTTGAATATGATTTGAGAGAGTGACAAGAGGTATGCAAGCCTGCCCAGTTAGGAATATAGAGAGATGCACAGATATCCGAGTGTTCGAAATATCAGGATGTAAGGAAAAACATTGGAAAAGACAAATTATATAAGGACACTGATAAGGACAAAAATTACAACCTTCTTCAAACAGTATTTTGCAAAGAAAATTGTATTTAAATAGAATAATGACCCACCTTAGTATTACCTGTTAAAATAATGAAGATCGGAGGTTAATCACCCTTGCCACTTCTGTACTCCTTCGTTCACCGCTGTTCGGCTGTTGACCCAATTTAAGTTTTCCAAGGAGATATACCCAGAACCTCCCTAGATATATCGTAAGGCTGCTTTTCCACGAGTGCAACGCATTCGCCGCACGACATGCCGCACGGGTTATCGCGCCGCAAAAACGTAGTCATATTTTTTTGTGCTGTTTGAGGAGATTGAATGTGTCAGTGCTGGTGGTTTGGGCATGGCTCGGCAGGTGGCGACATCTGTGATGCACTATAGTAAACATCAGAAACTGATCTCTAGCGGAAAGACGAGATACTAAACCCCCTGTTTTTCTGGAATAAAATAAAATTTCAGGTGTTGATCTCGAGTTTGATGTATGACATGATACCAAACACTCGAAAGAAAAAACTTTTCAAGAGCACCCAACATGTGCACCCATGTGCTTGGGAATACGTAGTCTCTTACACAGACACACGGTGGCGCTCCGCTTGTGCAAGAGGCTAGGGAATACGTCCCTATATCCTGGAGCTCTGTTCCTGCAGTCCTGATGAAGGTTTCGCCTAATGGGGCGTTGAACGCGTGTCGCAGAAATCGCTACACTCGCGATTTTAGCCTCGCGACATTCTTGTCTTGCGGGAACCCCCATCCATGGAAAGGCACATGGGTTAAACACTATAGCGATTCTGCCGCCAACGCATCGCAGAAAAATTGCGCTCATGGAAAGGCAGCCTAAGAAGATTCTAAGCATAACATATATATACGATTTTTGCAAGTCTGACAATCAATATGCACATCTGACATCTTATCCCTATAGGTTACAAAATATAGTACCTAATTTCATGTTTCCATGGACATTTACTCCAGAATATAACATTGGAAGATTCTAGGTCTAATGGACACAATTTGTGCCCTTTTTGACTGTCTTGTGCTCAAAATCATGTCTTTGGCCCGTAGGTCCCCGAATATAGGTCACGGTGACCTAATTTTATGTTTTCAATGACATTTGCCGAAGACCCTTTTTTTCATTTTTTTTTACATTTTATTGCACCACATACAGATGTTCTTTACACACATGTAACATAGATACATGTAATGACAAGGACATGCATACAAACCTGACATTCAATACATCTTACATGAAGGGAAACGTGATTACATAAACACACATTAGCTCAAGAGCTGCCTAACTGGTGACCTTTTTTTAAGGTGAAGGTTTAATTTATTATTTTTACATGCTATGAGATATTCAGTATTTTGCATGTCTTTTAATTTACTTTTAACTACCTGAAATAAATTTCCATGTTTTTCACATATTCTTCTATATAGTACATATTTATAAACAAGAATCACAGTATTTATCAACACATTATCCATAGTCACAGGAAAACAACCATATAAAATATTACATAGATTATAGTTTGGCAAAATAAGATTTACTGCTTTCAACCATTCTCTCATTTGTATATAGAAGTTCCTTGCTGTATTACAGTAAAAAAATAAATGAGCAATTGATTCATTATAGACAAAACAGTAATTACACCTTGGAGAGTCTATCAAGTTCCAACTATAAAGATTCTTGTGGACGGGTAGATAATGATTTATAATTTTAAACTGAAACTCACGAAGCTATGTTTCATTAGTGCAACTATAGATTCCTTCATATGCTTGTTGCCAGTACTCCAGACCGTTATCCCGCAGTCTATTTACACATGCAGGTTCTTTAAACAAATAGCTTACCAGCTTTTGATACACTGTTCTACTATCTAATTTTAACAAATATTCTTCTTTATTGCCATTCATAATCTTAACATCAATTTGGAGTTTTTACTTCCAATCACTTGGTATAGCACATATAGGGCTGTTCAATGAAAACATAGTCAGTTCTAACTTTGCACTTCTTTTGGCGAAATCGAGTTCCATAAATGCTTTGAAATTACCATTTTCATCAATTATATCCCTTAAATATTTTACATTTATGCCAAAGAGACTGCGATAAAATACTGATTGATTATTAACCAATATATATTTGTTATTCCATAAGAATTGACTTGTTATCTCTGCTTAAGTTGTTGGTGGATTGTTAGCACAGTTACACCATTCTCTAAAACATGCTAAATAAAATGGAGCACAGGACATTGGAAAACATTTAATATCATAGTTCTGGTGTATTCCGTCTCTACCCCCGATAGCTTTACACTTTATATCAAGTAGGGTTCTAGCTGTTCCTTTAAATTTCCTGATAAGATTAGCTACCCAAATTATTCTTTGTGTTTTATATCGTATATCAATATTTGGTAGCTTTAATCCGCCCAAAGTATATGACCCAATTGCTGTGCTAAATTTTACCTTAGCCCTACTATTTTTCCAAACGAATTTATTTATAGTATCTTGTACTTCATTTCAAAATCTTTTAGGAGGTTCAAGCATAGTCATTACATATAGTACTTTAGAAACAGCTAGTGATCTCATCACCTCTATGCGTCCGTAAACGGTGAGTGATCTACCCTTCCGTATATTTAATACCTTCTTCAAATTTTCAAGGCATCTGTTAAAATTAAGCTCGTCCACAATTTTCTGGTTATATGAATAATATATACCAAGTATTTTCATGGCGTCCTGTTTTAAATTTACTAATTTAAGTTGGAATGGATTATCAGCTTTATTTTTCCATTTACCCATCCATGCAATTTCAGACTTACCCAGATTTATTTTCAATGAAGAATATGTCGAATATACATCAAATATAGCGAGAACATTATGTAAAGAATCAAGGTCTTTTAAAAACAAGCTTGTATCATCGGCGTACATACACATCTTTACTTCAAAGTTATTTATCTTTATTTGCCGAAGACCTCTTAGAATGTTACATTTGAAAATTCTAGGCCTAATGGATAGATTTGTGCACCGTCTGACTGTCTTAAAACTCAAAATCATGTTTCCGTGCATTTCATAGTTTCCAAGGAGATTTGCCTATGATCTCCATGGATACCACCAGAAGTTTCCAGTGTATCGGTTGCGATTTGTGCTCTGTTAAAGGACGGACAGACGATGGAGAAAGGGTGATCGCCATAGCTCAGTTGACTGTGGATTTTTTAACAAGAAATTAAGTACCATGCAGAAAATTAATGGTGTCTAAAATACCTATTTTCAAAGAACTGCTCATCATTATAACCCCGACATACTCTCAGTCATACTCATTGCTCAGCTATGAGGAGTATGAAAAACGTGCATGAAAGATCCTCAATACCTGTTGTTATAGTTTTCTTTTTTTCTTGTTGCTAAAACTGAAAAATAAGGGCACTACGGTACTGAAACTACAGAAACGACCAAACGATTATGGTTGACAAAAATTATTGACATTTACGTCATAATAGGCCTACTAATCGTATTTTTTTTTTTTTATTTATTTTTTTATTACCCAAAAAAAATACAGACAGTTATAACACCCATGATTACAAGACAATACACAAAACAGTAATGAAACTAACATACAAAAGAACATACAAAAAAGGGTACTATATACAAAGTACATATATATATACAAAATGACCTGTTTGTTCAAAGTACAGTATGCCTAACAATATATCACCTTTTCCATCTATATATAATTTTAGAAATACTTATAATGTAAAGTTAAACAAGCTCAATATTATTGTTTTCCTTTATATGTCAAATAGTGTCATACAAATTATCTATTATGTAGTAATGGATCAAGTTTCCGTTGTCCTTCTGATATTTTGCCACAAAAGTTTCCATTTTTTTGTTTTTTTCTGCAGGCTTATCTGTACATTCAATCTTCCTTTGATAATCCATGTATTTTTTAAAGTTTTCAAGGTTTATCTGAACAGAATCTTTAGTTCTATATATAAAAGCTTTTGCATGTATAAGAATTTTATTTTCCATTCTCATATTCTTTTCAGATATTCCTAAAATAATATTCCTTTCTGTAAATAAACTAATTGGTAAACCATAAAAAATGCTTATATCTTGCCAAAACTGTTTAACAATAGAACAATTACAAAAGAAATGCTCATACTTTTCTACCTCTGTATGACAAAACCTACAATATGGGTCTTCAGTAAAACCAAACTTATATAATCTCTCTTTAAGATATAAATAATTATGGAGTATTTTAAACTGAAACTCACTCACTTTCTTTTCTTTACATAATGTTAGACTATTGGTATATAAAAGACCCCACTCTTCATCTGTTACATCATATTTAGTACTAAACTTTTGCCTTGTACTGGAATCCTGTGTTTTAACAAGACTAATAAAATAATCATATACCTGCTTTGCAATAACATTTTCAACTGCAACTGGCCCTTGTCTTGTTTTACAATTAAATTCATTTTGTAAAATCGACTGTCCATTATATTCCCAGTGATTCAATATTTTACTTTGTTTAATTATTGACCTATAAACCAAATAATCTCTTTGTTTTGCTCCTTTTTCTTCCCACTCTTTAAAACTGACTGGATTCCCATTCACACCAAATAAGTGTTTTACATATATTAAACCTGACTGATAAAGTGACTTACAGAAGAACGGTTTGCCTTTTATTTTAATATTCTTATTATTCCATATGCAATAAGATAACTCTGGAATACGAACTTGCTTCCATGCAATAAACATATCTATGTATACATCTGGCATTGAACCTTTTAGACAGTTTTTGGTATAGTTACACTCTAACAATAATTTTGTGTTCCCAAATATATCACAAAATGAGTCTATAAACAATTTCCAATATTTTTTGGTTTTATCTAAATATCTTTTAATCCACATTATCTGTTGCGCTTTTATATAGCAATCAATACTTAACATATTCAGCCCCCCATTTTCAAATGGTTTATCAGCAGATCTCTTTTAACTCTTCCCTTTTTCTGTCCCTTCCATATAAAACACCATAATACATTATTTAATCGTTTTTTATAAGTTTCCGGCATATTAAAATTAGCCAAGAGATGAGAGAGTTTAGAAAAACATAGTGTTTTAACTATTAAAATTCGCCCTTGCAATGTTAAATTTCTGTGTTTCCACATGTTTGTTATATCATATATGCTATTAATTTTATTTTCAAAATTTAATGTATTACTCATTTCTGTATTATATGATATATATGTGCCTAGCACTTTCACACATTTTGACCACACTAGCCCTAAAGGTTTACTATTGCTATCTTTGTTTTTTCCTAACCACATTGCTTCAGTTTTAGCATTATTAATGTGTAAACCTGAACATTTAGTAAACTCTCTGAACAAATCTAGAACAGTTTTAAGCGAGTCCAAATCTCTTAAGATAACAGTGGTGTCATCAGCATATAAAACCAATTTTACCTCCTTATTTTTAATCTTTATACCATGAATGTCTTGATTATTCCTAATATTAACTGCAATTATTTCTAAACAGATGATAAATAAATACGGTGATAAGGGGTCTCCTTGTCTAACTCCTCTTCCTATTTTAAAATATCCTGAAGAATGTCCATTATTCATAATACAAGCTTCCACGTTTTTATACAATACTTTAACCCATTTAATAAATGATTCACCAAAATTAAATCTTTTTAGCGCTGCAAAAATAAACTGCCATTCCACTGTATCGAACGCTTTTTCAAAATCGATTGTTGCCAATAGCCATTTAATTTACATTTATCTATATAAAATAAAGAATCTAAGATGGTTCTTATTGCCTCTGTCATAGATGTATTTTTTACATATCCAAATTGGTTTCTATGTATGATTTTTGACAAAACATGTTTAACTCTAAACGATAAGGCTTTAGTCATTATTTTATAATCGGTGTTTAATAACGAAATTGGACGCCAATTCTTTAATTTTGTTCTATCTTTATCTTTCTTTTCAATTAATGTAATTACAGCCTGCCGCTGTGATGGAGTCAGGCTACCCTGATCAAGTGGAAAATTAAAACTATGCACAATTATAGATCCTATTTTATTCCAAAAAGTTTTATAGAACTCTGCTGTTAATCCATCGTTCCCTGGTGATTTGTCCTTTTTAAATGTTTTCAATACTTTAAAACATTCCTCAGCTGTTAAATAGCCTTCACAGTACTCCTGATCTTCCTTTGTTAATCTAGGAATTGTTTTATTATTAAAAAACAATTAGTTTCGAGATTTACTGTATCATTAACTTGAGAGGAGTATAGGTTATGAAAAAATTTCTTTTCTTCAGCTAAAATATTATTTATACCTGTTACAGAATTTCCATTATCGTTAACCAAGAGCTTAACATGTTTCTTATTTCCATTTCTTTTTTCTAAATTATAAAAGTATTTTGTACTTTTTTCACCGTACTCGACCCATCTTCTTTTAGCTCTTGTAATAATTCCCTGTACTTTTTTATCATAAAGCTCTTGTAATTCTTGATATAATAATTCATACTTTTCCCTTTCAACTTCTTGGTCTTCCAAAGCTTGTAGTTCACCAATAAGAACCAATTCCCTCTCTTTAGTATCTTTATTTTTACATTTAGAAAAATAAATGGTTTTTCTTCTTATTCTGTACTTAATTAACTCCCAAAAACTGTTAGGATTAAATTCATCTTTTTCTTTTAGCCATTCATCTATCTGTTTGTTCATAAAAACAATAAATTTATTATCCTCTAAAAGTTGATTATTAAATTTCCAATAGCCCTTCCCTCTAATATCCTCTGAAGGTTTCTTAAGTGTTATAGTTATTCCTGAATGATCCGACTTAAATGCCGGGATAATATTAACATCTAGGACATAATCTTGTAAATGACTGGTAATGAGAAAATAGTCTATTCTACTATTTAGTTTTTTTTACTTCTGTCGCCACGTGTATTGTTCTTTTTCTGGATATTTTATTCTCCATATATCTTTTACATTTAATAATGTTTTTATCTTCATGATTTCTTTTATAACTACTAATCGTATTTGTAGGTTATGAGCTTTAGCACTATATATATATATATATATATATATATATATATATATATATATATATATATATATATATTTAAATATAAATATATATATAAAAATTATATCCACGTATTATGTCTACATTGGTGATTGCAGTCACATTTCACTCGGAGGGCATTATAACCTCCGCCAAAGAAGGCTGTAACAGGGTACATACCAGATTCGGGCTCACAAGAGTACGACTTTGCTTTTTAGGGAATGTGGAATTTGTGGGTAAACATATCCTTTCCCTAAAATGTACTGGGGCTTCTTTCTACACCAGCGGCGTAGGCATAAATGTAGTGACAGGGTAATGAAGTCCATCAAAATACTTATACATTTAATACATTTTATGGCCAATTACATGAATATAGTTGGTTTTGTTATAAGGAATTCACGGTATAACTATACTCTTTCGTAAGTATGCGCATTAGCAATGTTAACAGGTGTTCCTTTGAACTGTAATTTTGATTTTGAAGTCTGACATTTGTCCCGGCTATTCCCATAATTCCTGACTGGAAGAGATTTGTTTAAACGGAAAGACCTCTGGTGGAAATGTGTCTACTTCCTACCCATGCCCCGTTACCTTGGTAACTGTTGGTCTGTTTTACGTTCCGTAAATGAGGCGATCAGGCGATGCTTCTTGCCTCGTTAATATGGTAGCATGACTAATGTGGCCAGGTGCACTACTAACTATGTCAGTATTGGCCTAGACGATAGCGCCATCTGAGGGTAGTGTACCGTACTATATCTATGGAAGTTGGGGAGTTTCCGTAAGCGTTCGGTAAAAACGAAGTCAGAACATAAAACATGGCGGAACGCTAGCAGGGTTAGTAAGATTTGTTAGGGAAATCCCTTCCTAGAGCCGATAATGGTGGTGACAGCTGCTAGTTTCCCTGCCGATTGACGGTAAATGTTATTCAGATTATTTGGAACGTCACCTTAAGTGTAGTCCATCTGTTAATAGTCAGTTAGAACTTGGAACCAATCTTCTTGATTGGGATTAACTGCATTTAATGCGGCGATACCCACGATCGCACAGCGTAGCATAGTAAGAGAGCACGGGAGCTAGGGTTAGATTGGGATTAGCCCCACGTGGTCCGTAAGACCGATGGCATCAGTATTCGTTTTTTATTTTTTTTTTTGTGACGAGTTAGATCGCAATGCCACTTTTCAAAGAGTTTAATGCAAATTTAAGAGAGTCCATTGTTATTATATTGCCATAGTTGCTGTTGTAAAGGTTGATTTGAGCTGAGAATTGTTCAGTCAATTCGGATAACACTTAGGCTTGGTATATTAATTGTACACCACGCTGCTTGTAATGAGTTTGATGTTAATAGCTACAGCTGGCAATTTTCATCAACATGGCGTACGAAACTGTGTTGTAGGCTGTGATGCGTGACTGACAGCTCAGGCCGTATTGTCAAGACCGACAAGAGTTTTAACACCCACGGATTACTAGTGGTTAGTATACTTGTAGTGTTTGGTTAGATACTGTAGCCACCTCTATAGGACTTATCATATCTTGATACACTGATACAACTGTAACATTAATTTATTAGTTGGCAACTTCTTTATGACTTTAACCTGGGTTATAATAGTAACTTGCTGGTGATTTAACCTGAGGTGATGAAGGTTATATGAAACCGAACATGTATTCACTGATGATAGGAAAATTGATGTGATGGAGATTCTAGAGCGTCTGTTATGTTAATATTTACTATATATGTCATTTATGTGTTATGTAACAGCTAAGAGTAAGGGAATAACCAGTAAACTGAGCATGGTTTGATGCAACCTTTTTTTTATATGTTTCATCAGGTTGTATTGTCTCATACTTAAAGTAATCATTTTGTTTCATCAAGCTGTATTGTCACATACTTAATGTAATCATTTAATTTTGCAGGGTGTGTTTTTTGGTTATAGCGGTTGCAACGTGATTTGCATGCCTGGTGCTACAACAGTAATTGAGATCATCTAAGGACAGATTATTAGTAAAGATATTCCAATCAAGTGAACTTGTTGTGAGCTCTTTGTCAGACATCTGACCCATAAACCCCTACCTGTACAGCCCCAACTGTCAGAAGTGGGATGATGCCTGGAATCTGTGGTGATGCCTTCCACGTGTGATGATGCCTGGAATCTGTGGTGATGCCTTTCACCTGTGATGATGTCTTTAATCCGTGATGATGCCTGGACCCTGTGGTAATGCCTTTCACCTGTGATGATGTCTTTAATCCGTGATGATGCCTGGAATCTGTGGTGATGCCTTTCACCTGTGATGATGTCTTTAATTCGTGATGATGTCTGGACTCTGCGGTGATGCCTTTCACCTGTTATGATGTCTTTAATCTGTGATGATGCCTGGAATCTGTGCTGATGCCTTTCACCTGTGATGATGTCTTTAATCCGTGATGATGCCTGGAATCTGTGGTGATGCCTGATGCTATCTGCCCTGAAGGTGTTAACATTTAGAAGTCTGTGAGACTTGTTCTACATTATAGAGACTTGGTTAATATATTAACATGACTATTGTTTACCATGGAAGTGCATCGTAAGTTACAACGTTAAGCTGTTTGTATAGGCATACTGTAGCTGTGAGACTGACTGGGGATAACCAGCACCGGACAGGACATTTGATTTCGAGGCTGTGACAGACAAAACTAGAGTGTAAGAGGCACCCATGCTGTGTCTGTGAGTTTGTGGTTTATCTGTTGAGTATATTGGCTTGCAATTAATGATTAATTCTTTAATGTCTAAATGGCTTACAATGCATGCTTATATACGACCATTGTGTTTGATGAAACTGCTGTGGTGCAGATTCAATGCAAACTACCTGGTAATTTGTTGGCACAGTGCTCTGATTGGTGCACTAAGATATGTGTTCACCCGGACAGATTGAATTTTCATTCATTTAATATTACATTGGTGTATTGTGGTTCCGCTGGTATATTGTGTATACTCATTATTGATATCAGAGGTGTGGTAATTTATATGAGGCGACAAGTGCGTCTTGTCAACTCACTGTTTGGTGGTACGGAACCATATGCTGTATTATGGGTAGATACAAGGGGACCTGAATGATTGATATATATGTGTCGTTATATGTAATACACTGACTTGCTTTTATGTTCTGCTACAGTTAGGTGGTAAGACAGGTCTTCATTTTTGTATTTGCAATTCAACAGAGGCCTTTAATTGGCCAGGGCAATTGAAGGTTCATTCTTCAAAGTAACATTTGGTGTTGAACTATTTAAGGTGGAGAAGAGGTGTGTATTATTTTTTTTCTGTAAGAGTCCGGACAGGTATAATTCATCGCATAATGTGTACTCCCTGTAGGAGCCAACACTATTTTGTGAATCATTGGTTTAACTTTGCTGAGGCTACCGAACATATGATGTGTAGAGAGTTAGGCGTCCAGTTAGTTTATGAAACATTACTAGGGGCTAGAGTTTGTAGCCCAGAAACTGTACAACAGGAGACATTTGGTAGCTGAGCACCTTATTACCTGGTTAATGTATTGGTTTATGTAGAGAACTTCTGCATAATTGGGGCTTTTGTATGAACTAAACACTAGTGTGACAATTTATCACAAATCATTATGGCTGATTTAGAAAACTTGAAAAAGCAGGTTGAAGACCTGCAGCGTATTGTGCAAGAACAAGGGGAGAGTCCTGTCACCAGAGTTGTACAAACCTATCAGAGGCTGAGGCACTTTGACTGCACTACACCGGACTTTGATGATTGGCTTTCAGAGGTCGAGAGGGCGCTGCGTGGTCAAGGCTTGACTGGTCGGATGGTGGTAGATTTCATCAAATCCCATCTCGAAGGGGCTGCGAGGGAGGAAGTGAGGTATGCCAGTGATGACAAGAAAAAGGAACTAGAAGCAATATTCTCCATACTCCGTGAGGCTATCGGTGAGAAACGGTCAACTACGCCGCTTATGGATGCCTTTTTTTGTGCATAGACAGCGAGAGAAGGAAAAGCTAAGAGAGTTCAATCATGGACTTCTGGGATTACCGGTTCGAGTGAGACGTAAAGACCCGGATATATTCCCGATGAAGACCAGGTGGTGGGTGACCGGTTTCCGGAAAAGGTTAGAGATGGGCATTTGAGGAGAGAGTTAAAGAGATATAACAGGGAGCATCCAGATACCACCTTTCTTGACATAAGAGAGGAAGCAATTGGTTGGGCAGAGGAAGGCGAAATACATGCAAACACGACTCGCAGGGGGACTACAGCACAAGAGGTCAATGTCTGTAGTGACTGGACCAGTATTGGTGCTGACACCAAGGGACTTGCGGGGAAGAGCAGGGAAGTAGAGTCACTGCAGGAGCAGCTGAAGATCCTCCTGAAGGTGCAAGAACAGCAGCAGCAACAGATCAAGAAACGGGGGAAATAATAAACACCCTCCTAAGATGTTTTTTTAACCAGCAGGCAACAGGGGTCAAGGAAGCCTATCACCTCAAGCCACTGGAGAGACAGGTCGGTGTTTTGGATGCAACCAGGTAAGACACTTGAGACGAAACTGCCCAAACCGCAAACATAAAGGGAACATTGAAAAGAGGTTGTTGCGTACCCCGTAGAACAGTACAAGACAGTTGGCAAGAGACCAGTCACCAAGGCGAAGTTCGCTGGGGTCGAGGTGGATAGCCTTGTGGATACCGGCTCCATGGTGATCACAATTAGCGAGACTTTCTTCTCAGACTGGATCCGAACCGAGGGTCGCTACATCGTGGACTCAGTAGATTGGCTCACTTAGGGCCGCCAATGGTATAGAGGTCCCATATGTAGGACTTGCCATTCTCGATTTGGAGGTGCATGGGACATTGATATGTGATGTAGGAGTACTGGTTGTTAAGCACACTCCAATGACTATAGAAGCACGGAAGAGGTTACCGGGTATGTTGGGATCCAGTGTGCTGATGCACATCCAAGACTTGGCTTGGCTCATAAAAATGGAAGACACCGAGGGAGATGGGTTTTCGGTAGTCAGAGTAGCTGAAACACAAGGGGTGTACATTCCATCCCTTAGTTTTAGCCCAGTTAAGGTTAGCGGACCGGTGGGTGGCTCTGTTTCCGTATTAGAGCCCTTGAAGGACATGACTCAACTGCCAAAGAATCTGCGAGTGGTGCCCACATCAAATGGGAGAAACCAACCGTTCCCCACCTATATGTGGTTTGGGCAAGCCCCAAGTGCGTGCAATTGGTTAATCATGGCACTCGGAAAGTGTGCATCAAACCCAGGACACCAACTGGAAAGGTAACTAAAGTGGAAGCGGTCCACACAGAACGTTTTGAGGTCTGATTGGCAGGACAAGATATTCTAATTAAGAAGAATGGCCAGGATCAAAGCCAAGCTACACCCAGGGATGGTGGCCATGTCCCTTCGAAAGACATGTTTGACTTCAAGTCTATCGAGCTAAACAAAGGAGATGTGCTGGGATTATTTCGGGATTCAGGATATATTCTACAAGAAGGGTGCACCTTTGAGCTGCACCCCACTGGTACAGCGTCACATAGTCACAGAAAGAGTATCCAGTCCTTCAGGAGACTGTCGCCTCAGTTGTGGAGGGAAGTGAAGTGTCATCTCGAAGACCTGCTCCAGCGAGGTATCATATGTGAGAGCAATTCGCCGTAAGCGTCACCGATGGTGGTGGTACGCAAGCGAGCCGGCCAGATACGTCTGGGCGTCGATTATAGAAAACTGACTCAAAGTATAAGGAGAGATTGGTCCCCATTTCCGAGGATTAGAGAATCCCTTGAGGCCCTCGGAAGTGCAACCGTATTTAGTACTCTAGATTTGGCGACAGCCTATTTACAAGTGAAAGTGGCTGCAGAAGACCGCCACAAGACTGCATTTGCAACGCCAGCGGGGCTATATGAGTTTCAGAGGATGCCATTTGGCTTGGTGAATAGTTCCGCGACATGGCAGCGACTTATGAGCACTGTTTTTAGAGAAGACCTCTATGATACTCTCCTGGTGTATTTGGACGATACAATCCTGTACTCGCCGACATGGGAGGAACACTTACCCAGACTAGAGAACGTCTTCAAAAAGCTAAGGACACATGGGCTCAAGCTTTCTCTGCGGTAGTGTCACTTTTTCAGACCAAGGTCAATTACTTGGGACATGTTGTTACATCCGAAGGGGTTAGCCCAGATTAGTTGCGTGGAGTGCTGGCAGAGACCAACTACCTTGAAGGATTTGAGGACATTTCTTGGATTCTGCTCTTGTTATAGGAGATTCGTTCCAAAATTCGCCAGCCGAGTGTCTCCATTAAATGACTTGGTTAGTACCTTACCGAAACTACAGAAAACCAAGAGGCAGAGCGTCCCCATCGGACAGCATTGGGACTCGAGGTGTCAAGGAGCGTTCCAGGATATCAGGCAGGCCTTAACAACAACCCAAGTTCTCAGTTTTGCAGGCTTTAACACTGCCGTTTGTGGTGGAGACTGATGCGTCATGTCAAGGCTTAGGGGCAATACTCAGGCAAGTTCATAGAGGGGAGCGAAAAGTCATCGCCTACGCAAGCAGAGGGTTACGCTTAGGAGAAAGGAACATGGATAAGTACAGTTTCAAGAAGCTCGAGTTGTTGGCCCTGAAGTGGGCCATCACTGAAAAGTTCAGGGAGGACCTCCAAGAGAAGCCCTTTACAGTCATTACGGACAACTATCCGTTGACCCTTTGGGACCGAGATGGTAAGGAGGAACCCGCTGAGGAGGATACACATACTCTCTATGCATTAGCAGCCTACTCAGATGACATTGACTTGCCCACAGATAGTTCACCAAAGTCAAGTGAGATCCTTTGGGAGGCTTCGTGTACCACACGTTCGGACCTTGAACTTCCGATGAAGGTTTGGAAGTATGGTACTCGCGAGAAGCAACCTTTCCTAAGCGACGCTTTAGAGGCTACTCTGCTGCCGCACTTGTCCAAAAAAAGCCTTAGCAGATGTACAAGGTAAGGACCCCATAATAAGACCATTCCTCGGAGATTGGCGCATAATACTATACCGCTATTGAGAGAGAGGCGTAGGAAACCGCGAGAAAATCAATTGATGTACCGATAATAGGATCGCTTCCAGGAGACAGAGGGGATCCTCTACAGACATGTTAAAGATCCAAAAACTGGGACCCTTTAAACAGCTTGTACTGCCTGCAGAGTTACGTGACCAACTGTTAGGTGCCCTTCATGACGGAAACGGACACCAGGGGTTGAAAGGACGGAACAAATGGTCCGAAAGAGAATGGATTGCGCGTTGTGGCCGATGCACTCTGTCCAAGTACAAAAGGATGAAGACGCCCCTGGGTACGATACCTGCAGTCAGGCCACTGGAAGTTGTTGCGATCGATTTCACGGTCCTAGAGCCCGCGACAGATGGAAGAGAAAACATTCTCGTCATCACTGATGTGTTCACAAAGTGGACTGTCGCAGTCCCAATGCGCGACCAGAAGGTCACAACAGTCGCTCAAGTGTTACGCCGAGAGTGGTTTTCAAGGTATTGTGCACCAGCACGCTTACACAGTGATAGAGGCCGTGATTTCGAGGGCCACGTTGTCCGTGCCTTGTGTGAGACGTATGGAGTGAAGAAGTCAAGAACAACTGCGTACAGGCCCAAATCCAATGGGCAATGTGAACGGTTCAACCGGAACCTACACGATTTATTGAGGTCCCTCGAGGCAAACAGAGTAAGTGTTTGCTTATAATGTCACCCCCACTCGTCGACAGGATACAACCCATTTTACTTATTGTTTGGTCGGGATTGGATAAACCAGAACTGGATACTGGAGAGATACCCTGGGTGATGGCACACAAACGTCGGATGCGAGAAGTGTACACTATTGTACAGAGGAACCTTACAAAGGCAGCACACATGCGTAAGCAAAGACATAATGTGACTGCACGTGAACAGCCGTTCAGAGCTGGGAACATATGTCCGGATGCGAAATCGACTTCGGGAGAGGCATAAGATAGCCGATGCCTTTCATGCAGAACTGTACAAGATCCTGTCGCAGTTCGAGGACAAGGATGTATATAACATACAAAGAGATGATGGCGAAAGAGCACCAAAATGGGTAAATCGAGAATAACTTTTACTAGTTGACGACAATCCAGAAGTAGCTGGGGATGCAGAGCTGGAGGATCAACCGAATGAGACTCTTGTACTTCAGCGAGATCCACCACGGGCTCTTGCAGGAGCCGATCCACGTGAGAACGTGCGACCGAACGACGCCGGCCGTGCCGCGCAGATACCCTAAGCGGGCGAATGCTGGACAGCATACTAATACGCATCACGAGCCTCGGTATGTGCCGGGGAACGAGCTGGAAGCTCGAGAGAAGCCGAACCCATTGAATATTACTGTTCAAACCTGCATCATTGTTTAAGAATGAGAATAGCTGGTAGATTTTGTGCCTCATTGGGCGATCACCGAGTTTTGATAGCTGCATAACTGTTGTCCATGTTAGTAAGTTAAGTTGCTCTTCACACTGTTCTTCGTAATTGAGACTGTACCCTACGCCTGGTAACTTTTGGTTCAGCTTAGGATAGGTACCATCCGGAGGATCGGATTCAGTTAAATGCTGGGTGGATGTGGCCAGGCGCACTTCTAACGATGTCAGTATTGGCCTAGACGATAGCGCCATCTGAGGGTAGTGTACCGTACTAGATCTAGAGATGTTCGGGAGTTTCCGTGACCCTTCGATAGAAACGTAGTCAGAACATAAAACATGACGGAACGCTAGCAGGGTTAGGAAGATTTGTGAGGGAAATCCCTTCGTAGAGCCGATAACGGTGGTGACAGCTGCTTGTTTCCCTGCCGATTGACGGTAAATGTTATTCAGATAATTTGGAACGTCACCTTAAGCATAGCCCATCTGTTAATCAATCTTCTTGATTGGGATTATACCCACGTGTTCCGTAAGGCCGGTGGCATCAGTATTCGCTGTTTTTTTTTTTTGACGAGTTAGATCGTAATGCCACTTTATCGTATGCTCAAAAGCTGATATAGTCCATGGATTTGCTTAATCTCGGTAGTAGTGTAATCAGTGTAGTCTAAACGGTATGCACAAAGGAGGACCAAAGAAGGTTTAGCCACACTAAGTACTAACCCCCTAAACCTTGTACTAAACCCAATGTATGAATAATAACGAAGCAGGTCAGCAAGGTCACTATGGGGATTCCCCAGAGAAAACAACAGTTAAGAGCAATTTTACTGCTGTCTTTTGCTGTACAGTGTATGTAAGGGCTAGTGACTGTGTAATATTTGTGTAACCAATCCTATAAAACCTCCTACAACTGATAGGTCAGTTAAAACATGTAAAATGAGCCTCTTTAGTTCAAACTTTCAGCCATGCTGAGCTATTGTGATGGGTCTTTGATCATTACAAGCCCGGATATTTTTTTCTAAAGGGGGGTGTCAAGGAAGATGTCAAGGCACATACTTTATATATAATTAGTGAATTATATAACAAATACATAGTAAATATAAATATATAATATGCATATATTTTATGTTGTATGGCCAAGGACTCATGTGATATCTGGAGCCCCCCCCCCCCAAAAAAAAAGTAGGCACGCAATGTAATGAGCCTCGAAAAAAAACGAGGCCAGATATAAACTCTACTAGGATTTATAATACCTAAAATCAAATATTGTGTAAATATATGGTAAATAATGCATTTTAGGGGATTCGGAGCAATATTATGCATAATTCATAAGTCGGATAAAAAAGGTTTTGCCGAGAGCAGGGAAGGGGTACCCAAACCCCCAAAACCCTCTCTGGATTGATCTTAGTTCAGTATCTCTCGGTCAAGCCATTAACAGGACATACGATACTGACCTAGAGAGACCTTGGTAAACATCATGACAGGTCCTGCAGAAATCTCCTGGCAAACTTGGTATTAGCTCCGTGAACACCTTGAAAATTACATTTTCTGAATGTTAAAGGCTTTTGAACAAAATTTATAATAATAGCTCAAGAAAATAAAATAATGTATATACTCCACACATGTGTACAACCCTGCTTGCAGATTTTTGACAACATTGCCACAAACAGCTCCTCATGAAGGTCACCTCACAGGTTTTATGTTTCACAAAAATCAGTCAATTTGGAGTACCAAATGATGAAACAAAGCTCCAGTTTCCATATAAAATGAAGAAATTTACTGCGCTTATTCATTTTTATAGCTCGACCTACTGTATTTGAATATTGGTGTCATCTAAATGTTTAATGGTTTATACGGAAATTCAAGATTGGTACTGAGACTGACACCTGACTTTTATGTAACAGTAAACTCTGCACTCTTACATGTGACTTGTCTTAATTAAGATAGAATGAGTCTCTCCGTCAGACCTGTAATCCCTTTTTAGTATGGAGATATTTACAAAAACATTGGCCAAATATAATTCCTGAAAAATATGAATAATAGAAATGAGGTATCACTCTAATCAGTCAATTTTGAGTGAAAATCCATAATCCAGCTGCAATCTCTAAATAAAATTAATGCACGGAATCCCTTTTTCATTTTCATTTTTTAATGAGATAGTGGTTCTCTCTGTGATTTAGAGACTGTCATCCAAGAGTCATGTGAGAGTTTTACCTCTGAACTTTTATGATTTTTCACTAAAACTGGTCCATTAAGCAAAAAAAAAATTATCCTCCAAAATCTCAGTAATTAATGAATAATAATCGATGATAACATGCTATATATGTGACCCTTGGATATCTTTATAGACTGAAAAATGCTATAGTAGCACCACTTTTTTTCATACATATATATATTTGCAGATCCGATGGCTAGGCTGACAAATAGCATTCATGCATGGGTTATATATCATATAAATAGGACTAACATTGATGAAATGTCACTGCAAAAGGTCTATATTGAGTAATATTAATACAGAAGCACGAATTTATCAGTTCACAAGGATTGTTTCGAAATTCGTATTTTATGTAGATCTTACATTAATTTAACTTTATGACGGGGGAGGGGGGGAGGGCTCCTAAACCTTTTTGTAGGCTATTCTAATGGCTATTTTGAGACTTGCAAATATCAGGCAGCAAGCATGTTTGTTAGCACTATATATGAGTCTGATTATATCAGGGATTTGGCGCCAAGTAAATACTGTTCATCATATTTAAGGCAATGATTGAAAAGCATGCATGCTCTATAGTGATCACCTTGTTTTTACGTTCGTCCATCAGTGACGCAAATTTTCGCGCACAGTATCTCAAAAGTAATATTTTTGATCTTGCTCAGATTCATTGGTATGATTGGCGTATGAGAGCTCCAGATCTTTGGCGTGACAGGCCCACTGAAAATCCAATATGTCCACCGGATTAAAATGGGTGATTTTCTATCGCGCAGTATTTTAAGAGAATATGCGTGAATATTTTTGTCCAAAATCCATTGGGGTGATTGCTGCCCTTGAGTGCTCCGACCCATCAAATTACAGACCTGTCTAATATCTAATATTCTTTCACATTATTGAAATCTATTATTATAACCAAGAGGGGGTATGGCTGTCAGGCAAATATTCAAAACTCTTGTATATTATATCAATAATTAGTTTCTGCCGTGCTTTTACTGACTTTTAGTCCTTATTGAATTATTTTAGATGCTATACTTAAGACCAGTATACAACAAAAAATATGATATTAATTTTATGACTGAAAAGGTAAAAGATTAATGGCAATATATTATTCAGTTACTAGTGGACCCACCATAAGGTCCATGGTTTTGAAATGATAAATTGATAAAGCCAAATTTCAGCACCTTATATAGTTGCATTCTGTGTCAAATGTCATGGACTCAAAC
Organism: Sipunculus nudus; assembly: GCA_026874595.1. NCBI lineage: Eukaryota > Metazoa > Annelida > Sipuncula > Golfingiida > Sipunculidae > Sipunculus > Sipunculus nudus. The sequence goes on from CM049307.1 coordinate 18,151,725, forward strand.
AGTATATATATATATACAAAAAATAATATGAGTATTATACGGTTAAGAGCTATAAATATACATGCTATAACAAACATTTAAACACAATTCGCAAGGGAAACTTTATTGTTAAATTCCTGCTCTTTTATGCTACAAAGCAAACATATTACATGTGACACTGTTTTTCTTAATTTTATCAGACGGGTCTTCAACAAGAATTGCTGTTAGGGCCAATGTCAGCATATCACATGTATTTGGGGTTAATAAATTATTGGCGTAAAAACATTTTTATACATTAATACTTTTAACAACCCATAAAATGGTTCAAATGCAATGAATTTTGGCACTTAGTCCGACCTTAAACTACCCCCCTACCAGGTCTAACTTTTTGCTTAAATCTCGGACTAAAATGCAGAGATAAACTCAGTTAATCTCTAGTCTGTTTTTGAGCATACGGTCTAAAGTTGGTCTGCAGATTAAACTGAGACTAACCATTAGTCGGCCTTTGTGCATACGGCCCTAAGAGTTTAATGCAAATGTAAGAGAGTCCATTGTTGTTATATTACCACAGTTGCTGTTGTAAAGGTTGATTTGAGCTGAGAATTGTTCAGTCAATTCGGATTACACGTAGGCTTATTAATATTAATTGTACACCACGCTGCCTGTAACGAGTTTAATGTTTATGGCTAGAGCTGGCAATATTCATCATCATGGCGTATGAAACTGTGTTATAGGCTGTGATGTGTGACTGACAGCTCAGGCCGTATTGTCAAGACTGACAAGAGCTTTAACACCCACGGATTATTAGTGGTTAGTATACTTGTAGTGTTTGATTAGATACTGCAGCCACCTGTATAGGACTTATCATGTCTTGATACACTGATACAACTGTAAAATTAATTTCTTAGTTGGCAACTTCTTTATGACTTTAACCTGGGTTATAATAGTAACTTGCTGGTGATTTAACCTGAGGTGATGAAGGTTATATGAAACCGAACATGTATTCACTGATGATAGGAAAATTGATGTGATGGAGATTCTAGAGCGTCTGTTATGTTAATATTTACTATATTTGTCTTTGATGTGTTATGTAACAGCTAAGAGTAAGGGAATAATCAGTGAACTGAGCATGGTTCAATGGAATCTTATTTTTTTTAGATATGTTTCATCAGGCTGTATTGTCTCATACTTAATATAATTATCTTATTTTACAGGGTGTTTCTTTTTTTGTTATAGCGGGTGCAACGTGATTTGCATGCCTAGTGCTACAACCCTGGAATTGTGAGGTCATCTAAGGACAGATTATTATTAAAGAGATTCCAATCAAGTGAACTTGTTGTGAGCTCTTTGTCAGGCATCTGATCCCCAAACCCCAACCTGTACAGCCCCAGCTGGTTACACTAATATTTTATAAGAGAATGTGTTTCGAAAATATAATCTATTCCAGCACCCCTGTCCACCTGATATTTCGAGATCATTTTTATACAATGCACTAGAGCTTGCCTTTAAGTTTATTTACCCCAGAGGCAAATCAGACAAATGTGGCAATTATCTAACAAGCAGCAAAATAATACTCTCCCCCGCATTGATTCCATATGATTAATTCAGAATATAAAATGACTGAACAGATATAAGATCTTGCAACATATCATGCTGTGACGACCTAAGATGACGGACTAAAACTACAGGTGGACACTAGTTTAGCGGCTTACTGCTGTCTTGAGGACTCCAGACTGGTACCCCACATATATATATATACCAAGTATATATAGGACTAGATATTTATCACATTTTTAAAACGAGGGAGGGCATATGGGGGGTGGGGGGGGGGGGGGGGGCCGCACACACATAAATAGGCCTATTAGCTCTTGAGAGCTAGAGGAAGGGTGGTGGATGGTGACTTGTAATAGGCATATCTCCTCACATGGACCGGTTTGGAATATTTTGAACAATAGAACATAAAATATGCATTTTTTTGCAGTATTTTGACCAATTTTCTACTTTTTTAATCACATGTTGCACCACATTAAAAATGATGAATTTTGAATTTACATAATCATGTGTGCCATATTTATAATATTTATAATACACTTATATATAGTCTGGGTCCAATGTTAATAATAATTCAGATCCTATACTGGGGTTTTAGGCCTTATTTTACTCAAACCCATCGAACGCATGGCATGAAACAAATATAGGCCTACTAAGAGGATAAATGCTATTTTAAAACTTACATGAAGTTTAAAGGTAGGCATAAATGCGAAATTAATATCACCCTGAACAGAGGTAGTTGGTTGTGGGGGGGGGGGGGGGGGTTCTCGACCGCCGAAGCCCCCAGTCATTCATAAGGTTGGTTTAAAAAAAAAGGTTGTTGGTTAAGAGCAGGAGAGGGCTGCGCCTACTGTTCCATGACTGAGACGGGCCCTGTATGAATAAACCTTGTTTAAGGAATGTCAGTGACCTTGACTTATGCGCGGCGAATATGCATTATCCCGTGAAAAATAAAAAAAAATTAAAAAAAAAATAGCGGAAACGGCCAGGGTTCATCAAGTGGGTTATTGCTGCATGTGCTGTGTTTGGTGGGTTGATAATATACCACTCCCGATGGAAGAGTAAAGCCGGGACATGCGTTTTGAGCTTTTTCAGTTATTTTCGCCGCTAGACATGATGGTCGTCCGGTTTATTTGGTAATTGTTTGTCCACTTGTTAAAAAAAATGTTTAAAAACAATATTCTTCGATACTCGTCAGTAGAAATTCCGACGTGCATCCTACCCACCCCGTGGTTAAATGGTTTAGTCTACTTTGCTGGAACTATATGCTGTTACATGATTGACAGAAAAATCCGTGGCTGTCGCGCAGTGTTACAGAGATTTTTTTCTAATGAAATTATTGATGCAATCGACAAGATTACCTATCGCGCAAGAATAGCGGCGGACTGACAAGAAGTAATACGGCATGCAACAAAAACTAAGACGCAGATGCGGCTGAGGGTGCACCGTGCAGGAGAATTGGCGCGAACTCATCCGTTCCAAGGTTCTCATGAATCGTGGGCTTTAGGGAGAATAGTGAAAGCTGATTTTGGTAAGAATCATTTAATTTTTACCACAGCCGAATAAATGCTGACCTAGTTTAAAAGAATGTATAGTGGTTATGCAAAACAACACATCAAATGAAATCATATATACACCTGAACATATTTTATTCTTTAAAAAAATGTTCATGTGTATGATTTCATTTTGATGTGTTATTTTTTCTACTTTAGAAACTTCAGAGCATTGTTAAGAACAGGGGCGGACTGGGCCGCCGGGACACCGGGAAGTTTCGATGGCTTGAAATTAATGCACATAAATGCGGGGCAGCAATTTGGTCACGCTAAAATCTGAGTGTACTTCGCAACTTCGTCAGGGCCTCTGGAGGAAAAGTCCAGTTTATAACAGTCATAGACGAAGCGGGGTCTCGTATAAACAATATTTTTTAATGCTTTGGTGGAAATGTGAATGTGAAGTCATCATTAGCCCAAGGCCAAATTGAGCTGGAAAGGGCCTCTAGCATATCTTACTAAGGGCTTTTTAATTTTCAAAAATGCAAATGCATATATAAACACCTTATACAAGCCCAATTCACATCACGTCAACGAGCCCCTACCAGTTTTCTGGCAAAAGTGGACTTTTTAAACGAACTTCGGCCGGACATTGTTTAGGACTCGCTGGAAAATTTTGCTCGGCAGCAGCTCGCCGGGGCCTCCAGCATCGCTGGTGGATTTTTGGGGTCGTCCGAAGAGAGCTCTATTTTTTAGTTAAAAAAAGTCCTCTGGGCAGAATTTTTTAGCTAAGCTGACTTTCAGTCATGCTGAGCTATAGCGATCACTCTTTGTCCGTCGTCCGTCTGTCCGTTAACCTGGCGCAAATCGTAACCGCTGGACTTAGAATCTTTAAACTTGACATTCTGAGAGGTCGATGAAAAATCTCCTTGGAAACCAGAAATTAGGTCTCTGTTACCCATATATATATACCTAAGTATCCCCCCCCCCAAGAATTGTCAAAAATTTCATTAAAAAAACTTCAATATCGCGTTAATTACATCAGTGATGGTCATGATTTTTGGCATACATATTGATCATGAGATGTTCCATCAGTTCCTGCAGCCTGGTGGCGCCATCTGTATTTTTCGATTTTTTACGAATTTTTTCTCTATTTTTGAGACCTTTAAAAATATGAACATCTGTTAACAGGGCACAAATCGTAAAGACTGGACCTAGAATCTTCATTCTTGACACACAGGGAGACCCATGAAAAGTCTCTATGGAAACCTGAAATTAGGTCTCTGTTACCCATATCCTTTGAGCTGTGGGGCTCCAAATTACTCCCCAGAATAATGGAAATTTGATAAAAAAAAAAAACTGCAACATCTCAATAACTACAACACTGATGGTCATGATATTTGGCATACATATTGATCAAGAGGTGTTCCATTAGTTCTTGCAGACTGGTTGCGCTACCTGTATTTTTTCAAATTTTTACAATTTTTTTTCTCTATTTATAAGACCTTTAAGGATGTAGTTATCTGTCAACGGGGTACAAATCGTAACGACTGGACCTAGAATCTTCATTCTTGACACACAGGGAGACACATGAAAAAGTCTACATGAAAACCTGAAATTAGGTCTCTGTTACCCATATCGTTTAAGCTATGGCACTCCAAAGTACAGCTCGGAATAATGGAAAATTTGATACAAAAGCTGAAGTATCTGAACAACTAATGCAGAGATCACCATAATTGTGTGCATGGATATTGATCATGGAATGTTTCATCAGTTTCTGCAGACTGGTGGCACCACCTATATTTGTTCGTTTTTTTTTACGAATTTTTTTCTCTACTTCTGCCACCTTTAAAGAAATGAGCATCTGTTAACAGGGCACAAATCGTATAGACTGAACCTAGAATCTTCATTCTTGACACACAGGGAGACCCATGAAAAGTCTCCATGGAAAACTGAAATTAGGTCTCTTTTACCAATATCCTTTAAGCTGTATGGCTCCAAAATAACCCTAAGAATAATGAAAAATTTGATACAAAAACTGCAGTATCTCAATAACTACAACACTGATGGTCATGATTTTTGGCATACATATTGATCATGAGGTGTTCCATCAGTTTCTGCAGACTGGTGGCGCCACCTGTATTTTTTTCAAATTTTTTACGATTTTTTTCTCTATTTTTGAGACCTTTGAAGATGTGGTTATCAGTCACCAGGGTACAAATCGTAAAAACTGGACCTAGAATCTTCATTCTTGTCATTCAAGGAGGCCCATGAAAAGTGTCTGTGGAAACCTGAAATTAGGTCTCTGTTTCCCATATCCTTCAAGCTATAGGACTCCGAAGTATCCCTCAGAATAATGAAAAATTTGATACAAAAGCTGAAGTATCTGAACAACTAATGCAGAGATCATCATGATTCTTTGCATGGATATTGATTATGGAGTGTTTCATCAGTTTCTGCAGACTGGTGGTGCCACCTGTATTTTATTCAATTTTTCGAATTTTTTTCTCTATTTTTGTGACCTTTAAGGATGCTGTCATCTGTTTACATGGCACAAATTGTAACAACTGGACCTAGAATCTTCATTCTTGTCATGCAAGGAGGCCCATGAAAAGTGTCTGTGGAAACCTGAAATTAGGTCTCTGTTACCCATATCCTTCAAGCTATAGGACTCCGAAGTATCCCTCAGAATAATGGAAAATTTAATACAAAAGCTGAAGTATCTGAGCAATTAATGCAGAGATCACCATGATTCTTTGCATGCATATTGACCATTAAGTCTTTTTATTAGTTTCTGCAGACTGGTGGAGCCACGTGTATTTTTTACGCATTTTTTCTCTATTTTTGAGATATATAAATACAGACACAATCTTGGCCTGTTGTGTAATCTGTTTGATGCTTCAGTTGAATGGGTATATACTACCATTCAGATGATGAAATTTCCTTTTGCGAATCACTTTCCAGTCAGCTGAGCGTCATGACCCATGGGTCACTTGTCTAAATTCGGAATTATGATCGGGTCACATGTGAACTGCTGCACCCTCATTCTGGTTGACCTCTGACCTTTCCTCTCTGCCCATCGTCCATTTGTGCGTCTATTTCCACACATAAACCCACAAATCTCGGACACCGTTTGTACAATCAGGCTAAACATTTTGCACAAATGTAGCCCTTGGATAGCTTTATAGTATAACATACACTAAAAATGGCAGCGTCCTGTTTGTCTGCCGTGGGCTAAAATTACTTATATCTCTGCAGTGGTTTGACTTGTTCACCGGAAATTCGGCATGTGTATACATCCTTGATAGCTTTCTAGATTATATGACAAGCACCACCTACAGTCATGTGTGCGTGGCAGACATCCATGCTAATATGTAACACATCTAACTCTATTTCCCCTTGCCATCCAATACATGCCTCACTTCACCTGTCCTACTTGATTTTGGCAAGTACACATAGTGGCTTGTCGACTACTCGTATTCTAGTTACATATATAAGTAATCTAGACTTTTATTTTGCATATGAGTTGTAAACAATCTATTATATAGTTGCTTAAGTGTGCATTGCTGTCTTATTCGGCAACTGTATTAAATAGATGTTTAATTATATTACAGTTATTCATTCATCGCATTCAAAACCGCCTCTGAACTCGTGGTACGTACAACTTGACATTTTCTTACAAAGTCACCCCTGTTAAGCAGATCCTTATAATACAGGTTACAAAAGACTGGCTGGGGCGTACACTCTTCACCCTGGAGAGCTTTTAGCAACAGCTGATAATTTTCAGTTGGATATTTACCAGCAGATGATGCCTGTGGTGAATAATCAATATCAGAATGGGATATATAGCTTTAATGGAGAGTCTGTATTTAAATCACAGAAACATAATATATTATCTTTAATAAATTTACAGATACATAATAATTAACATGAAAGCTACAGATTGATTGTACTAATGCATGTAACTATTATATTTTCATATTGACACACTATTGCCCCTAAAGCCAGGGTTTATTCGTAAAAAAGTACTTGCAATTATAATTAAGGCTCAGCATGCATTGGGCATTATACCAAAAAAAACACATTAAAATGCAAATATGATGTCTCACCATCATCAGTAAATCCTCTCTTGCATTCATCCTCAAAATAGTGGAATGCATTTTCCTCTTCGTGTTTGTTGATTGCTTCTTTAACTTGTTCAAAGGTGGAATAAACTGAGAAGTGGGCCATGACATCTGTGTGCCGTATGAAGATAACATTTGTCACAGGCTGGATCAAAATTTTATTTAAATTAAATGTTTATATCTACTTTTTATTGTATAACATTTTCTATAACTTTTATTTCTTAAATTTACAGGAAAATGTGGGACTGGCCCTTCAGTGTGATTGCCATAGCTGTTTGCTTCAGCAGTGCCAACTATTATATTTGGAAATAATTACAAGGATTTTATTCGGACAGAATACAATACAGTGAAAACTCGAAGCAAGTGCATATCTATATTTGTTCCATATGTAGCATCTAAGAGCGCTTTTAAATTAATATAATATATATTATATTTATAATTGAAATGTATTTTTTAATTCTTATAATAAATCTAAAGTATATATATTTGATGTGTGTATGTATAATATAAAGAAAGAGACATAAATTAATGTGTGTATTATATATTTTGTTTACCTTTATATTTGTATTTTTTTCTGTTACAAGTGTTGAATTACTGTAAATATGATTAGATTACTACTTGTGTATTACTTACCTATAGAGGGAACACTGCGAATCTGGGAAGATCCAGAATCTGGATGCAGAATACAAAAATCTACATAGATCTTCCCATATTCTCATTCTTCCCTCTCTATCTCTGTCTTGCTCTCTCTCTCTCTCTCTCTCTCTCTCTCTCTCTCTCTCTCTATATATATATATATATATATATATATATAAATATAAATTTTCATACATGCATATATAATTACGTATATTTATTTTCATACATTTATATGTTAAATTGTGTACTGTACAAGGAATGTCAAAGGAAGTGCAGATCTGTTTTTTCCATATGTAGCATTTAAGAGCTCTGTTTATTTATATATATAATATATATTATAATTATAATTTGTATTATATAATATATTAATATATATTATACATCTAAAATATATAAAACATATATGTAAATATATAAACTGTGTGCATAAAATATTGTATATATTGTGTATAAATATAATATAAAGAAAGAGACAAATTACTGTGTATTATATATTGTTGTTTACCTTTATATTTGTATTTTTTTCTGTTACAAGTGTTGAATTACTATAAATATTAATATTACTTCTTGTGAATTAATACATGAATATAGAGGGAAGACTGATAATCTGGGCATATATATATACATTTCATACATACTTCTATAACCCTTTACTGTTCAGATTAGCCTGTGGATTGTCACACTTCTACTGTTCAGATTTATTTTGCATTTTTTCCACATTTTGACATGAATCTATATAAGAGACACTAACTCAGTAACCGTTAAAGGTATCTTTGTGAAATTTTCAGCTTTTACTGTCAGGTATATGTCCTTCATGTTATTTTATTTATTTTCTACATATCTGGTTTGATATGTATGTAACTAAGGTATAGACAGGTAAAAACAGGTAAATCTGTACTACCTGTATTTTCACTCACTGGTATATCACCAAAAGGACCCCTTTCATCCTGTTCAGGTAACCCATGAACCATTTGATAAAAAAAGGGAAATGTAAGGATTTTTTTTTCATTCTAAGGTAATTATAAATTAAAGGTTAGAAAAAGGTAAATGATTTGGTTTAACACTGGAAAGGGAACCACCGACGAACCAGAATGTGCTAGTAAAATTGGATTTTTCTGTGGAAATCATATATTTTTCACCTGAAAAGCTTGCTGACCAAAAGAGCACATTCTATGACTATTAACATATAACACATATGTTTACCTGTACAGGTAAGAAAAGGTAAATTATTTTTTTTTCTGAATATGTACGCAAACACCTTGTTCATCATTATAGTTACTATAAATTAATACCTTCTCTATTTATGGACTGTATAATTAATTTTGATATAAGAACAGGTGCTTTTAATACAGTAATTAAGTTACCGATGTGAATAGTACCTTTGTTCTTCAACTGATCTAATTACCTGTGACAGTGACAAAATCATGCTGAAAAGTGGCTGGTGAGAGTATGGATAAACAAGTGTCAACTGTGTAAAACCATTATATTTTGATTTTTCAGACATGTAAAACATAAATTGATAATTTTGGTTACAGTTACACATAAAAACATACTCACCTGTACAGGTGAGTTCAGGTAAATCCAGGTAAATTATTTTTTAATGAAGTATATATTTTATACATGTAATTAGGGAGAACAAAAAAACAAACAACTTAATTTTGAGTGCCATGTGTAAAATTTATGAATTACAGGTACTAACTGCACTATTTATTGGGTTACCTGAAATGATACCTTTGATCTTAAACAGATTTAATTACCTTTGTAAGTACAGAATATAAAGACAACTTTTCATTTTAAAAGTGGAAAGGAAATTTTTGAAGGAGTCAAAACAATATACAGAAGCTATCTTTTAATGAACTGCACAGCCATGAGACTTGTGCATTTCAATTTTGCCAATTGCTACCTGTAAAAGTTTACTCACCTGCACAGGTAAGATCAGGTAAATAAAGGTAAATTCTCATTTTTTAAATTTAAATTTGCACTTGTTATAAGGAACATCACAATAAAAACTATTTACTTTTGTCCAATGTGCAAAATATATAATTTATGGGTGTAAAATGCACAAATTATCTGGTTACCTGTAATATACCTTTTTATGTCAAATTAATATATTTTAACATGTGCAGGCAAAATCAAATCGCCGACGGATTATAAAATAAAATCTGGAAAATTGTGTCTACTCTGTTTACATTTCATGCAATAATAAAATTGCTGTTTAGTTGGTCTGTCGCGTTTATCTGCACAGGTAAAAATCCAGGTGCGACAGGTAAACAGGTGTGCACTTGGTTCGATCAACGATTAGCCTTAATAAACGTTGATATATCCAAATTTTTCCCATTCTAAACAGTGCAGATGTACTAAAATTTGAAATAAAAATCAAAACAAATATGTCTTACACTTGTGAAAACTGTTATTTTCCCAATTGAGGGTATCCATGCAATTTCTTTTGAAGTACCCGCCCCTCCGCGGCTGACGGTGATTGAGGGATAATGAGTGAATTCAGCAATGTGTAGCACACAAGGTACATTAATGACGCGGTTTTGCGGACTTTAGTCGCAGGATTAACCTATCTAGTCAATATAACGGAAAAATAAAAATAAATTAAACTTTTACTGGGCAATTAAGATGCAAGACGACACGTCTGTTTGGGTTTCTTTCCTGAATGGTCCAATTCAACCGCGTCATCCCTCAGCCAGCGATGACGCACTGACGCTGCAAACTTTTCTCACCCAATCGCATCTACTTTTACATCGGCAAGGTTCACGTGACTGGGTCTGGCGTGTTTACTTTGTAAAGTCTTTTAAATGGACAAGGTTCACGTGACTGAGTCTGGCGTGTTTATTATAAGAGGCATCATGAGATGCAGTGCCGACTGGTTGTCGAATTATTCTTTTTTTTTTTTTTTTTTTGGGGGGGGGGGGGGGGGGTTGTTTGTTGGAGTTACCTGGAAACATCCTTTCACGTCATGCAATATATGTATATGCATTAGAATGGATTCTTTCCCGCAGGGATCATAAACAATGAGAACACGTACTGATAGTACTTAGATAGTAGAACAATAATTCATTACATATATAATATATATGCACATTAATGTAAACAAATCGTTATTAACAAGAATATAAAATAACGGAAAATCAATATTTTTTATTGTTGGAAAGGTGTTTTTAAAATGTGCTATTGGGATAATGCATATAATACCAAAGTTTATAAACGTGGGAAAACGATACTAAACTGTGAAGTAACACCAAAGAAACATGTTTTTCACAGTACATTTTAATGTATGTTATGTTATTCAAATATATAGGCCTACGTATGTCCAACAATGCCTATCAAAATTATGCCTAGTTACTATGATTTCATAGCAGTACATTCTGGTATCTTAGAGGAAAATTGCACGTTCATATCTTTATGCACTTACTTATCCAGGTCTTCAATTTGCACTTTATTTCAATGACATTTAAATGAAGCATAATTACGTTATGAAATTAATATAAAAATGGAAATATAATATATAATTACATTTTTTCAATTCAACTTCACTTGAAGAAAAGTAGGAAATTTATTTAATAATTTTGAGACGCACAATTCCTTGGTTAACTAGATGTATACACGAGACCTAACTTCAAATCATATATCTAATCTGGTAACCTCCGTATGCAACTTTGTACATTTAAGCCCTCATATAGTCAGAATGCAGAAGTCATGCACTGCTGATAAAACTTCAGCTTCAGCAGGAATGCATGCGGTCTCCCCAGGCTGCAAGGTGGTGATTTCACGGAGATGCAGAGTTCCAGTTAATTATAAAACAACATGCAGCAACAATTCAATAATTCTAAAGAAGCGCCTGGAATGTTCCAAAAACTTCTTATAAATTATGATCCCTTTGGTGTTTGTTTATTTATTTATTTTGTATTCACCAGTCCCGTCAGCTGTAGAGACGCGGACCATGACCTACACCTTGCAATTATACATGTCGTTCGGTTCCCGAACATTGTAAATGATATCCTTTGTTGATTAATGTAATAGGTGCCAATTTAAAGTAGTAATTTTCACTCCGAATCCCTGCCTGGTTGGCCACATGATGTGTGCTGTCTTTCCGCTAAAATCTTCTGTGTGATAGGAAAATTTCCGTATGCTAATAAAACTGTCAATGAAACGTGAAAATGACAAGGTCGGGTGGGTAAAAATAGAAGCCGACACCCTGTGGTATTTTAGGTCTTCGAAAGGGGCAAGTTTGAGACAAAGCCATCAAACATTTTGCAATATAGATATATTTGTATACCTGCGTCTTTTAAATCTTATCTTACAGCAATAGAAAGGTACAATTATATTTCAGTCTAATTTGTCCACCTGCATGGTTTCTCGTCATTTTGAATACACCGTGCGCATGCATATCGAAAGTCCGCATCTTCGGTCTTTATATTTTACTTTCACTGTGTCACCGTCACTATATATATACGCTATAGCTTCTAATTTAAGATTGGCAAATGCATTTTATTCATTTGTCCTGCATGTATCATGACTGAGACTGACTCCGCCGTATGACTTTAAAGGATTATCATGACCAAGACACATTTTCCATATTTAATCCCTGGGCCATGCATGCACGGTGGCTGGGTTTTGAGAGCGATATCAATATAAAGCGGCATTTATACCGGGCGCACGGTATATGCGATATATATGCAGCCGGTCTGCGGTATACACTATGTATTTTTTATGAATATAGGCAGCGAATGAAACCGATTTGAGAAATTGACATGGATGAAATGTAAAAAGGAGTTATAAGTTCTGGTATTAGTGGTAAGATTTTATGTTTAAAAGGTACAAACATTTAACGCAGTACTATTCCTTACAACAATGAATAGCCTGTTATAGACAAACATGTATTACCAAAAAAATATTATTTACTTCAATTCATAATATAATAGGTTATATTTTTATAATTTTATTTGCTATGTGCCATATATATTTAAGGATGTTTTGCAGCTCCTCCGAAAATCTGTTTCACTGGCAGTGACAGTGCTTTTTTCAATCACTAATGAAAATCATAATACGCACATACTATATACATGTGTGTATATATATATATATATATATATATATATATATATATATATATATATAGGCCTATATACACACACACGCACACACAAAAGCGCGCACACGTGCACGTAAACATGTAGCCTATACATATACAGAAAGTACTACACATATACAAATTTGTAAAATCTGTTCAGTATGTGTTGAAACCGTATTAATACATATTTGTTCAAGCGTACAAGTCACTTACTGTCTTGTCTTACATATTCAAGGATCTGGGTGTAAGCGTGCAGTTCCACGTACGTCGTATAATAATTACATCAATATTTCATGAAGTATATTATCATTATATTTTACACTGGAAAATTAACTATATCCATAAATTATCTGGCACTTTCTAAGTTAAGACGGTATTAATTTTATTTTCAATCCAAAAGTCTCTTAGAATGATTGACAGTTCTTGTGCACGGCCGATTGTGCCCGATAACGATTGTACATAGAATGTTTGGCACAGAAATGATCACTAGTAAACAATCAGACATCACATATATATACGACATGATATATGACAGTATCTTCGATTTTTATTTATGAAAATATGTTAATATTTAAAATAAATACTCATCTTATTATATGATATAGGTAAAACATGGTTTTCCAGTGCCATTACATGACACAATTAGGAGGTCACTCAGATCACGTGCGTGGTGTCTGTCAAACGCGTCAGTCAGTCGGACGGCTATCATTGGTCACAAGTTAAACCAATAAAAAAAGGGATAATATATGATCTTGGAAATATTTAACGGAAGTTAACTCTGTAAACCTGTAAACACATTGCACTTGGTTTTCTCACTGGAATTGATAGCCAACATTAAGTGATTTACCGATTTCTGATGAATTTAGCGCAAGTGTCTGATTTTACTCTCGCAGGCGACATGTTACCAGGGCCCACGTAACAAGGCCACGTGAGTGAAAGTCAATCATTTTTATTTTTTTCCAACAAGTCGGCGTCCGCGCCAGTTTGGATCTTGGTCACATGTTAGAACAACTCTTGACGTTCTGCTCTTTCATTTAAGTACAAATATGATAGATGACAATAGATATTTCACCCCCAAAACTTGCCCCAATTACGGGTATGTAAAATGGGCTTTAGCGCGCCCTGGCGGGCGCCTTTGAATTCTTGGCCTGTGACAAAGGTCAGACTGACGCATTATTTTCACTATATATTATCATTGTAAATAAAGGTGAATTGCTTGCATACCTGACCACATATTGACAGTTCCGGCACATTGGCCTGAGAGACCAAACTGAACTCTGTTTACAAATGTGGAGAAAGTGGCGCCTCATGTGACTCGTTTGAGAACTATGGGCCTAGTTCTGTCTCATTCTGAAGATGGCAGCATCTCCTGGAGCAAACTGTGGAAAAGGCACACCTCTCACAGCATCTTGTGTCAAATTTTTTTCTCTGCAGATAAAAATATTTTCTTCGCATGATTAAAAAGCTAAAATCCTATATTATCCAATAATAGAAGCCACATATTGATGGCCCTCCTATTAGTTTGAGGGTGACACCCTTCAGCCCGGCCCTGTCATATTACATTTAGTCCAGTGGACCCTACACAAAATGGGGCCAAGTGCTCTAATTGCCGCTCACACCCAAACCGCGCGCCCGCCAAGGCGGTATTGGAGTTTAAAGGCATAATTACATATATTTATTTAGATACATTTATATATTAAATTGTGTACTGCACAAGGAAAAAAGCAAATTCAATGCATATCTGTTTATTCCATATGTTGCATGTTTATTTATATAATATAGATTACATTTATTATTTATATGTAATGTATAATATATATATAATACATAAAAAGTATACATTACATTTATACATACATACACACACATATATATATATAAATATATATATAAATATTGTGTATATAATATTGTGTATTGTGTGAATATATAATATAATCAAAGATATATAAATTACTGTGTTTCATATATTTTTGTATACCTTTTATATTTGTAGTTTTGTTCTGTTCAGTGTTGAATTACTGTTCATATTTTTTAAATTTTAAATCGAATAACTTTCAAATGCTAAATTAAGTTTCATGAATATAAGTAAATTCTTTTATAATTTTTTTTTTTTTTCATTTTCATTTGTGTTTTGCTTTTTTGAACTATTAAAATTCTGTGGAGTGCCATTCTTGCAACAACAACAAAGCATTTAATTACCATATACCTAGTTCCATATGGACATGTACATAATGTGCACAATGATGTGCTGGTATACATAATTATATTATAACCCAAAGATATATATTTGTCATATAAACACTTATTAATTTCATTATTAATTTTTGGTTCAAGTGCCAGACAGGATTTTTTAGGTATGCTGTTACAATTATTTATAAAAATAAAAATTTTGTGTAAAATATTATTGTTAAAACCTTTTTAATTATATATATATATATATATATATATATATATATATATAATTATAAAGATATATAACATATCTAATATTTTAAGAAGTATATACATTTAATTTACCTGCGTGCTATATATTTTTATCGATTTATATATAACCGAGCCAATACATTTCTTAATATTGAGAAATGAATAAAGTATAATACATTTTTTTCTTATACATAATATATACTTAAAATGTAACTGTGAATTTAATATATGTTAATTATAATAAATAAATATATATAAGATAACAGTTGAAACAATATAATTATAAATCATTAAAATGATAAATAATCCTTTTATAAGTATAAAAAATTAGCTGCTGTGTCACAAATTTTAAAAATAACAATCCCTCCTCCCATAAAGCTACTAAAAGCACGATTGATATATATATATATATATATATATATACATATATATACATATATATATATATATATATATATATATATATATATATATATATATATTACAGAAAGGGTTTGATTGCCATTCCAGGATCAAAGTGCTCGATACATAAAGTAGAGCTGCTATAAGTTTATAAAAATGCATCAATGCATAAATGTCACTACCCGCAGGTTTCGTGCGCACTGCGTGGCACTCATCAGGTGACTGAATGGGGTTGGTTTGTGTTCATGTGTGGGTGCGTGTGCGAGATTATTTACGGTTGGCTGGTTTTTGTTGTATGATGCCTGCAAGTGTTAAGTAATTCACTTCGTTTATTAAGGAGTAGCGTTCTTTTGTAAGTCATAATTTGTAGCTTTTCTTGTTCGCATAGGTTACACCTGTTATTCATTGTTGTTGTAGTTGGCTTAGCTATAATAGACCATGTGACACTGTGTGAGGTGCCTTGGCGTTTCAGTTTCCAAATATACTTTGATAGTTCTGTTTCTGTTTCATACCTCTCGTATTTAAACGACTTCTTGTGGTTCGCATAGCGGCTTTTAAAAGTATTATTATATCAGCTTTGTAAACAACACTTGTTGTTAGGTAGTCGCCGTTCAGTGGACATTCTCCTTTATTCCTGCAGTTGCAAGCTCGCTTGGGTTGGGGGGTTCGATGTTTGTTGTAGAACTTTTTAGTTGTGGTTTCTAATGATGCTGCCCAGATTTGGGAGACAGCTGTAGCTGACTTTTATAGTGTTTTTATTGAAGAGTTTGTGAAGAGGGCTGCCGGGTGGGAAATGTTTGTCAGTCAGGCGCAGGAACATTTTTCCAACGTTTGTTTTTACGCTCTTGCAGAAAGGGGGGTTGAACCATATGATGTTTCTTCTCCGTTTATTCTTCTGTTTGTTTTTGTTTTGCTGGGGTTTGCTGTACCTAATTCTTTCGTTGTGTCCTGAGTTTTCTAGAGCGTCGTTATAGATGTGGGCGGTGGAATGGAATGATTCTTCGTCGTGGGAGAGCTGTGATATACGTTTGCCGATCGCTTCTGGAATTTGCTTTATGATTTGAGGTGGGTGGTTGGACAATTTATGCACATATAAAGGGCTGTCATTTGGTTTTCTGTACGGCTTATATGAGTTGTTCTTCAGGTCGAAAGTCACGTCAAGGAAATTAACTGTGTTTAGGTTGGATTCGGCTGTGATCTTGATGCCTAGAAGCTGGAGTTCTGAAGTTTTTTTTGTTCTGAGTTTGTCTGCTGCTCGTCCCGTCATTCCTTTGAGTACGGCTAATCCGTCATCCCGGTACAGTCCTATGTTTTCTGAGGGGATTATTTTACTGAGCGTGTGAAGTATGAACAGTCCTACGTTCTCGCAGATTTCTGCCCCGTCAAAACTGCCCATAGTGACGTCAAATGACGGGTTGTTCCTTATATAAATATATTTATATATCCTATATATAAATTCACTACAGTTTGTTTCACGGGATGCGACCCGATCATCAGGTGAATGTTGTTAGAATAATTTTCACCCACCAGACCCAGACAGGGTGGCGCCAACTTAGGCTCATATGTCGTCTGCTAAAAAAAATTGTAGACTTGCGCTCTTGACAATTAAAAATATAAAACCCCAGGAAACTTTTTCGATTTCCCACACATATATGAAATTCTTTTATTTAAATGTCCTTTCAAAATAGGATTTCTTGCAATACATTTGTGTATCAAACCTATTTTTCTCATTAAAAACAATGCCAAATAGATAAATAATAGGATGAACCAGTCTGCGAATGCCTGAGCAAGTCATTACCCACAATTTTTTTACGACCCTATGCCGGAGGCATGGCCGGGTACTAGTCTATGCAGCAGTAGGCCGCTAAACTAGTGTCTACCAAAACTACATCCTCATGACGATTTGCAGTGATGACGTCACAGTGGTTTTTGTGCGTCATATGTTTGTTACGTCACACAATATCCCTCCTACATCATATGGATAAACAGATATGGCCACTTGAACTGCCACAATAATTTCTGCACCTCATTCTATAGTCCGTTCCAGCACCCCTGTCCACCTGCCAGTCATTTTTCGCGATTATTTGGGGTTTTTTTTGCGAATCAAATAACGCCAAAACTTTATGACCTTGGGGCAAAAAGAGGAAAAGAAAACCTAATTAACTATTATGGAAATAATAGCCTACCTTATGTCATTTTCCTGTAAACAATTTAAAACCATTTTATGGGTAACTATTCTATTCTGTAGCGACATCTTGCCACACATCTGTGAAATGGGCATATCAGGGAAAAGTGATGACGTCACAATAGACGTGAAGTACTAAAGAGGCACCAACATTCACGGAACCAATAATCAAGAGCTGCTGACCCCTGTATATAGCGGGACTTGTTTTCTCCGCGTGCACGCGCTTCACTGTAACGTCACATTACTTTATATCCATATCCAAGGAGGATAAACAATGGTCACTAATTTGAGACGCCATGAACCACGGATATATATGAGACATATCAACCAGGCCATTGGTGCATATTTTGTTTGGCAGAAAAGTCTTATGTTGAGATAATCGCGGAAAACAGGTGAACAAGGGGGGGGGGGATGAAACGGACTATAGACAAGTTAACACCGTCAAGGCGTCGCAAAGTAAATATATTTATTTCATGCTTATTTAAATAATCCTAAATCGCAACATTACTTCCTTTGATAAAAACTAATTTGTAGCGGCAAACAAAATATATTTGAAAGAAATATCGCGAAACATTAGTTGGACAGGGGTGTACACACTGATAAAAGCACACATGAAACAGGCAAAGGTGAATAAATACACATGGAATAAAGTAACTTGCATATTCCTGATTCCGCAGTTACTGTAATTACATTGTAATAAAAAAAAAAGTTCAAATACAGAAGTGATCATAACAAAGCGAATAAAAAGTCACTGCATAAAATACAGTGTCTCTGAGATATCACCTTAAACAGTTATTGTGTTGAAGATATCATCTGAAGTATGTTGTGCGTTTAGGATATCAACTTTGATCAGTCACAGAGATGGTACAATATGAGGTCTTTCTGCATGACTTTATATCAAATGAACATAAAAGCTATTCGTATGCAACCAATGCCCTTATATCACCTGAAATCTGTTGTGCGTCTAGGATATCATCTTAGATCAGCAACGGCGATAATACAATATAAGTTTTTTTTCAGCATGACTTATATCTCGTGTTCATTAAAGCTTATTGCATGCAACCAATTGATACCGCTGATATCACCTTTGTGTCTCAAATATCACCTAAGATCAGTCGCAGAGATAATACAATAGAAGTTTTTTTTTCTGCATGACATATCTCATAAACTTTAAAGCTATTTGTATGCAACCAATACACTAAACATGTATATCACTTGAAATATGTTGTGCATCTATGATATCACCTTAGATCAGTCACAGAGATAATACAATATAAGGTCTTTCTGCAGGACTTATAACACATGGACATTAAAGCTAATTGTATCTACCAATACATCCGACAGTCCAGTTACCTAGACTTTATATGTTTATTTTTTTATAAAAGTATAAACGACTTACTGTCCGACGAGATACAAAATTTAAGCTTTCGAACAATAACATAACCATGAAGCTTGATTCTTATATTGGTTGTAGTGGTTTTGAGTTCTGAAGACAAAGCAATCCTGAAGCTACGTTTGCGTAAAACTGATGGCACCTTTCATGTACAAACGGCCCCGAAACTTTGATTTTGTTTGAGGGCCTTATATGCCTTTTCCCTCTCTGTTCATGCAGTACGAAGAACAGTCGCTCATTTATATGTATGTGTGTGTGTGTGTGTGTAGTTTGCTCTACAATTTAATTTATACATGCCATTTTCTTGTGTATCCTTGAATATATTTACATAAACGTACATGCAATGATTTTAAAGCAAAAACAAAAAAACAGAGTTAACTTAATAAATTACTCTTTTGCTAAAACAAATCATCAAATAAATTTTTAATTATTTTACTACCTGTCATGCACCAGGCGAAATCTTAAAATACAGAGAGTGAAACTTGATCACAGAAAACTTTTCAAAGGCTTTAACAAAATCTGCCAGTTCCTTAGCAGTGGGTCCAACCGCTGAATTTTTAGGGGTTAATATTTTATTTGGCCCTTCTAACTTTGGTTTAACCTTGTTGAGTTTGTCGGTTAAGACAACTATTGGTGAACTGACGGACCCTCGTACAAACGCAGGCACACGAGGATTCTGTAGGAAATTGTGTTCGCGATACATGTTGTCATGTGCCTTATCCCATTTCACAATATCAACAACCTTGTCCAAAGGACACACCTGTTTTCCTGAGTTCCCACAATGCATCACCGGAAGTATCAATGTTCTGTTCAATATGGCGGATACACTTAACGCAGTATCCAATGCACTGCGCTCATCAGCACCAAAAGTTGGTATACAGTTGTCATATGTAAAATATTTGCGCGTGGTGCTAGAATAATACTGATTCTGGTCCAAGTACCATGCTCCTAGTTCCCGAAATCTGTACCGCTTCATGCGAAACCAGAAACTCCAATTGTTATGGAATATAACAAACTTACTGATATCATATGTGTGAATATTGACTTGGACATGGTGTATCTCATACCCCGTTGGAAACTGGTCGAAGGGCAGTGTCCCATATTTAAGTGTATGTTCCTTTTGTGATTTCTTCATCTGTTCGTTTAAGACCACCTGATCCCATGAATTGGGGTGTTTGCGCATGATATCTACAGAACGTCTAAGCAACTGCCTGGTATTTTCAGTGGCTCGAAATAAAACAATACCAACGCATAGTTTATCAAAACCCCCTCTGTTGTCTATCTCTATTTCTATATCACAATCTTTACATTTGAAAAACGGAAACGGATTTTTAACAAAAACATTATCCAGATCAAGAAGCAGCACCGTGTAACCAAGGGAAACTAGTCGGTAAGACATGATAAATTTCATTGCGCCCTTCTTTTTGAATTCTGGGCTCAGAAAACGATGTTCATTTTTGGATAGACTTGTCAGTGAAGTTTCGAGGTACGCCAAGCAGCCGTGTTCTCGGAGTTGCTTGTTTGAGTATTCTCCCAAAGTGACAGGTAGTAAATTGTTCACCTTGCACATTCGTGCAGATTCGGCAAAATTCAAGAACATCTCAACATATGCGTCATCTAGAATGGCAATGGTGACCACTCGTCGAGGACCGGCTGGAGTGTAGGTGGCAACCCTGTCTGCGATACAGGCAAGGTCAGTGCTGTTGCAGCCTCCCGTTGGCGGAATAGTAGAAGTTTGCGTGCTCGTATTATTGGCTGGCTTACCCTTCATGGGATTTAGCATGTGCGCAATCTTTATGATTTGATGGCCGTATTGGTAGGTGGACGGAATCATCAACAATATTGTAAAAACTGTAATCACACATATGGTTACAAGCACCCCACGTTTCAAAGTCGACATGTTGACCCGGTCTGCTCAGATCTGAAAAGACAACCAAAAAAGAAAACGAGAGAAAACAGTCCAAATTTACGTCAGCATCACAGTAATATAAGTTTTAGGTAATTTGTAACTCGTGCCAGTGATGAACTGATGTGAACTGTGGAACTACCTTCATAAATAATATTACAGTTCAATCCAGCAGTTCACTTTCTCATCTTTAGGTTTCATGTAATGTCTGGCTGACTCTGCGTACATATAAATGAACTAAAGGTAATTAATGTTAAGAAAAATCCTTTTTGATGGATGCATGTGCTTGCGTACCTACATGCTGTTAGTAAACGCGGTTATGTCGACAAACAGAAAATAAAAAAATTTTTTTAAGTGGTTGGATGCATATTTTAGGAAGTTGAAAGGTCACTTGGTGTCAACTTGTTCGTCTGTCTTGCCGTCAGATGTCTTCTTGGCGAGCCTCCACATATTATATTAACAAGTCAATATAAACAAAACAACCTGTGTGCGCTGTGATCGGCATTTTCTGGCCTGTTTTTTTTAAGGTTCAAGGAATTATCTTAAACTAAAAGACGTCAGAAATTGGAATGGTCTTCTTTAAGGACTTCCTAATGTCATGCTTCTTAGCGATACACGTTTATTAAGCCCGGGTCCAAAGGACGAGAGACATGTAGGGGTTAATGTGATGTGGCAGGCCTGACAGATCGGTTTTGCAAGGGCGTTTTGCAACTTTGCAACTTCCGCATATATGAAACAAAAAACCAAAGATAATCTTTTTTTTCGTTTGTTAAGATTGCTGTGTTGCTTGTTAATAAAGAAGCTCATATATCTGTCTCAGGGGTGATATAAACAAGTTTCTTAACAGGAATTCCCTAGAGTTCATTAAAATGCAGGCGGAGTAAGCCAGAAAGCACATAAATTCTATAGAAAAAGTTGGTGACTATATAGCTGGATTTAATAAACAACGGGAATACTTTATATTAGCCCCTCTCCTTCAAATGAATAAACTGTACTACTAACTGAGTCAAAATATGGAGTAAGGACCTAAAAATGCATCGGCGATTCAAAATACTCGATATTCAAGCAAATTTGCCGAAAGAATACTAAAACATGCGACGATCCTTGAAATAGTTCATATGAACAACACGTAGATTAGCATTAACAATGATACCTGTAAGTAAAAATGGGCATGATTATTACGCGAATGATCGAGTCAGGGGCGTCAAACCCAGCGGTGAGCTGTTCAGTCTTGCTCTGTTTTCTACCCCATATTAAATCATTATGCAATCATGCCTACGGCTCGATAATAATATTTCCGTCATTTTTCACAACAGGTACATTTTCATCATAGCAATCGATAGATATGTTTGTCTACTTTCTAATCCCCCCTCCCCCCGCATTTCAGAAATCTGGCCGCATGAATAAAAGCATGTCTCGCACGGGTTTCTGGGCGATAACCGACTTGGAGCGGTCCAGGAAATGTCTGGTTACCATAGAGATCAGGGGCGTCAATATAGGGGGGATGGGGGGTATATTTCCCCCCCCCCCACATTTTGGCAGGGGGACGATCAATGAAATCATCCCCCCCCCCACCTTTCAGAGAAAAATATTATAATATTGCAAATGCAATATATTAATGAATATATTAAAGACTTTGGATCTATTAACTAAAAAATGTTAATTCTAAACCTTGCTTAGAATTCACAAAATAACTTATTTTCTGAGACATTATAATTATTGAAATATGATTTAGTATCTATATATTAATAGCGTAAGGCGATTTTTGTGATTTACGTATCTCCTCTGATACCGCCGTACGGATTGCCGTGATTTTTTACATACATATGCTCCGGGATTGTCCGAAGAGATTCCACCCAATTTTATTTGCAATATTTGCGTATTGCGTGCATAATTAATAATTTTAATATTTGATCCCCCGCGGGCGCCTCTTTTCTTTGTGTCTTCGGGCCTGGTAACACAAAGGCCATAGAGTGTGTGATCGCGGGACAGGGTTTTACTCCGGGGGCCCTATCTTGGGTTTTCTTACATTTTGCGGTGACTGGCCCGATATAATCCTCATCGGCGATCCCTTCTCAAAAGGGAAATCTTTGAAAGAATTGTTTTGCAGGAGCCCTCTTCGTGACCTGATATGCTTGAGTGCACATCTATCGGGTCACATGAATGGATAGGCTGAAAAAAGGAATGGTTCTCAGGCACTTTTATTTCAAAAACCTGTGAGGCCGGGCGATATTTTACCTTTGTTTTGTATGTTTCGATAAAAATTTCATATGATCAGGAAAAAAAGGAAATTAACAGTAAACACACAAAAGAAATTCATAAAAAAGGAAATCTGATCAAAATGGTATTATTTTATCTTCTTGAAAGATAAAAATCAAAATAAATTTTTTTTAAGCGGGGGGGGGGGGGGGGGGGGGGGAATGCGGTGCCTGAGAACCATACCTTTTATTTTTGTATTGGTCTTATACAGTCGCATGCACTTGGTCGCACGAAGTGCAGGGCTTTGCATGCGATTGAGATCCTTGACAAATATTCACCAACACATGTAGGCCTTTATAGATGTAAAGAAAATGTTAATCAAATTCATGATGTGAACATGTGTTGAGTGGCACCACCAAAGTTATAAACACATAATACTGAATTAAGATTTTTTTTTTTTACATCGAGACTTTTTTCTCATTACTGCAGTTTAAAATGTAAAACCCCTGTAAAAATGTATATTTAATACGTTTGTACTGGTATTTGTTTGTTTTACATGCGTGTGCCATCACATTTGCAATTACGTTTATGTATTGCTCTTTGTTTTAAAGACTTTTAAATCTTTCATTCAGTATGTATACTTAATGCGTATTAGCCATAGCCATCATTGTTACAAATAAAACTGGTATTTTTTGCATTTCCTTATAAGGTCTATTCCGTGGACGGTTTCTTTGTATGTATATGTAATACTGTTGATCAGTTTCTCATGTCACATGATACATGTGTTGGTGACTATTTGTCAAAGATCCCCACCACATGCATGTTAGACACTGGTTTCGGGTGACCGTGTTCGACAGTACGCTGTTCCGATACATGTTCCGAACGCCGTTCCGAAATATATTTATCCACAACACCATACATATAATGAATCTATATATAAATAGCGTAACGCGATTTGTGTGATTTTCCGTATCTCCGGATATTCTGTGGATTTCCGATACCACCGTACGGATTGTCGTATTCGTCCCAAACCGCTAGTATTTGCTAGTATATATATAATTATATATCTATATAAATATATATATATATATATATATATATATATATATATATAGTTGAATATGTCACTCAGAGACGCTGAAAAGGTATTTATATACACGTCTATATATATATTTATATTTATACAAAGTCATCCCCCTACCCTGGAAGATAAATTTACGCCACTGATAGAGATTGATATACATTTTGGATTGTGAGTTCACATGTTTTCTTTTATGTTGATTCATCACTCGTAGCCTTATATCAAAGGGGCCAAATCACCTATTGACCTTTATGACTAATGGTAATCCCCAGGAACTTTCATAAAAAATAAGCCAGAAAACGTGGATATCACCGCACACAGGCTGCTTTTTTAAATATAACAAGGTGTTTATAATGCTTTGGAGACCGCCAAATTAATCAAAACAAATTAAACAAGGGCTACTCCTGCAAGTCAGATAAGTCAGATTTTTGCAAATGGCGTTAAGCAACAAGTGACCTTTCTACCTCCGCATATATGCAACCTACCACCTAAGGTTACGTTTTTCCCGTTTGTCAACAATTCTGTGTTTACAAACCCGTTGTTGATAAACAAGTTCACACATCCTTCACGAATGACTAATAAGAACTTTTCACAACCATAATTACCTTTAGATGATTAATATATGCACAGAGGAAGCCAGGAATCTTAAATTCTTTTTCAAAGGGGAGGTAATAGGGCACCTTTGAATTACGGGTTGTTTACCACGATATCGATCAACTAGAATGGATGGCCGTTGCAGTGCGCTTTCCCGTATGACTTGAGCCACGACACAATTATAGGCTAACAGGTCCAAATTTTTTTTATAAATTGTGTACACAATTAATATTAGTATAGCGACGGTCAAAGAATTTTATATCTATATAAATAATACTCAGTTTTGTTTTCTCCACATCGGGTTTCACTTTGATGAGGACCGGCCACACTCATCGTCGGTGAGCTCTTCTGGGACCAGTGTATAACTAGATAAAGTATCTTTTCAAGATACGCCTAAAACCACTTTTTGATGATATTAATTCATTTTTGAAAATGCGAAAGTGCTTATAAATTGCACAAATATGGGTCAAGATTAACCAAAAAATGATCAGTTTGAAAGATTCATAAGTCGATGCCTTCCACTAAATAAGAACAAAGTCCAATCAAAACCCTTGATCCTATGGCGCTAACAAACAAATGATGCCCAAACTCTGCTGTGACTTGACCTTGAGAGCATGTGTTAAGGTAATGAGCAGACTGAGTACCATAACACAAACTCATGAATAATGCAGGGGTTGGTCCAATTCTGATGAATAATAAAGGAGCCAATACCACTGATGAAGGTATCCTGTTTGACTAAGTTTCATGTCTAAATTAGGCCAAAATGACCTAATTTTAGAAAACTATGTGAAATCAGAATGCTGCAATACTGATACATAAGAAAATTTGACAGATTGCCAAAGACACGCCAAAAGCTACTTTTTCATGATATTGAGCCACTGGTGGAAATGCAAACGTGCTAATACATTGAACAAACATAGGTCAAGGTCAACCAAAAATTAATCAGTCTGAGTGTCCTTTGTCGATGCTTTCAAGTAAATAAAACAAAATCCTATAAAACCCTTGATGCTATCTCGCTAACAAACAAATGATGCCCAAAGTCTTCTGCGACCTGACCTTGAGAGCATGTGTCAAGGTCATTAGCAAAATTGTAACTATGACGCGAAATGATGAATAATGCATGGTTTGGTCCAATTCTGATGAATAATAGAGGGGCCAATAGGATTTGTACAAGCATGCTGTCTGACCTAATGTTATGACTAAATAACCTTGACATTAGTCAATAGCGATTTTGTCCGCATTCTGCATTTCGTACATAGGGAATAAATATCGTTCGTCGAATACGCACACACCTTGTCAAGTCAATGCGTGATGATTCTATAGTCACTCAGACACTGCACGTTTGACATACTTTTTTTTTGGGGGGGGGGGGGGGGGGTACTAGTATGTAAATTTCTTGAGTTTAACAAATATTTTCCCATGATAATCAAGGTTTTGTAAGTAATATGTGATTTAAAAAGTCTATTATTGAGTTGCGTTTCTCCTCCAATACGTTTAAAAAGCAACCGCTCATATTTGATAAACGCTTCGTCACGTGATCGCATTCAGGATAAGTTGTTTTCTTTTGTGCTTTTTCGTGCCAACTTGCCCCACAATTTATAACTTTAACAACTGATTCCCATTAGTACATTTTTCTCCAGTGCGCTTGAGCCAAAGACATTATGGCCTCCATACATGTCACCATTTTTGGGCCGGGTGGGGCTGGTATGTTTGTGCATCCTGGGCCCAGTTTTTTCGGAAGGGATAAGGGGTTTCCCCGAGTGGTATTGAATGTCTTGCCGGGAATAATAGACCCTGCCATGGATGTTCCGCGTGAATCACTGGTGTACTTTTTGAAAAATACACATTAATAGTATACATGGTGAAGAATATAAATTAAAATTTTACATGATGAAAAGTGTACATAAAAGTACCATTGTAACGAATATGCCGCTTACCATGTGTAATTGCATATTTTGAGTGAGTTCTTTCGCCATGCAGCGGGGGATGCAGTGAGTCGGTCTGTTAATTATCTGTGTAGCGTGGTCGTTAAGTGGAGCATGGTGGCGTTATGGTTGAGGCGCAGAGTTGATGGGTCACGTCCCGTTCAGACAACCATCCACGCGAAGGGTGCGCTCTCTCCAACATGAATGAATGGGCACTGGTCCTCGGCGGCAGGCAGTTATGGCTCAGGACGGATAAATTTCTAGCACCTTTTATCGCCCTGCTGAGGTTGATTGCTCCCTAGGTTTTCGAGAAAAGCTACAAGAATGAACAGATAAGGAAGACATTGCAAAGTGTGAACTCGGATGAGGTTGGTTAAAAAAAAATGATACAAAAGCTCCAATATCTGAATAACTAATGCATTGATTGCCATGATTCTTTTCATGCATATTGATCATGGAGTGTTTCATCATTTCCCGAAGACTGGTGGTGCCACTAATTTTTTTACGCATATTTTTTTCTCTATTTTTGAGACCTCCACATGAAGCAGTCTGTCCGCTAACAGGGCACAAATCGAAACGGTTAGACTTGGAAACTTTTATCTGAACATCCAGGGCGGTCCTTGGCAAATCTCCTTAGAAACCTGAAATTAGCTCATAGTGACCTATATCTTTTTTGAAATACAGGCTGATAACATGATTTTGAGCACCCAGACGGGCCAAAAATTGTATCCACCAGGCCTCGAATCTTCCTACGTTACACCAATGAAGGTCCATCAAAATTAAAAATTTTAAACAAAAGCTCCAGTTTCTTAATAACTATTGCATTGATTTCCATGATTCTTTCTATGCATATTAATCATGGAGTGTTTCATCATTTCCTGAAGACTGCGGGCGCAACCTGTATTTTTCCTATTTAAAACGCATTTTTCTCTCTATTTTTGAGGCCTTCAGTTGAAGCAGTCCGTCCGTTTAACAGGACAAAAATCGAACTCGTAGACCTAGAAGCTTCTAATCTGTATATCCAGGGAGGTCCTAGGCAAATCTCTATGGACACTAGAAATTTGGTCATGATGACCTATATTTTGTGAACTACAGGCTGAAAACATAATTTTGAGCAACCAGTCAATCAGACGGGACACAAATTGTATCCGCTATGCCTCGAATCTTCTAATGTTACACCTATAGAGGTCCATAAAAAATCTCCTCGGAAACCTGTGACTTAAATCCTGTGAGCTATAGGGCTCGAAAATACCCCCCCCCCCGAATAATTGGTAATTTGATACAAAAGCTCCAGTATCTGAATAACTTATGCATTGATTTCTATGTGCCTTCCGTTTACAAGGCACAAATCGTAACTGAATGACTTAGAAACTTCTAACTGTACATCAAGGTAGGTCCTTGGTAAATCTCTTTGCATTCAAAAATTTAAGTCACTGTGACCTATAATTTGTGAGTTATACGCGTTATTGTCTGTTTCTAGCACTGTGCAAATCTGACCTGTGTTAGAATTCTAGGCTGCATTACAAACGTTTTCCACTCAATATGGAAACTAAAACATTTTGCATCAACTACACATATAACAATGTTGTCATGCAAAGAATTAAGAAAATCGGCCCAGCCAGTCCTTCAGAAATGTTTCGGGCAAAATTGCAAAATGTTAACATTTCAGCTGTTGATGTATGAAATTCATACTTTAGATAAAATATCTCAGAAATAATTGCATGAATCTTTCAGAAATGAGGTAAGTTTATTTTCACGAATAGCCCTTTCTCCTGTTAAAGACTGGTGGCGCCACCTACATTTTTTACGCATTTCTTTCTTTATTTTTTGGTACTCAGGAATCACGGCTGGCCAGATTTTATCAAGGCAAAATCGTGACTGCTTGACGTAGAATCTTTTTTATAATATTCTGGTAGGTCCTTAATAAATCTCCTTGCATACCAAAAGAATACAAGTCAGCTGAGCGTCATGACCCATAATTCACTTGTTATATAAAGCATTGATTTCGTCTCAATAATTTCCCACCTAGCAAACTTATTTTTTCTTCAATCTGCCTAATATCCATTTAACATCTAAATGGTCTCCCTTGGATCACCTAGCATTTATTTAACACCCAAATGGGTCTCCCTGGCTCCTAGCTCCAAACAATGTCATTATGGACTTGATCTGTTAATCCTTTTTACATAGTGGCAGTAAGCATTGTTTAGAATCAGACTTGACTGACATGTGATCGATTTATCCTTTGTTGGTATAGATACCTAGCTCGTGCATAAGAGCAACATGACTCGCGGGTTTTTTTTAATGAAATGATGTGCGTCATGACTTTAAAATGAACATATGAGCGTCATAACGTGGATGTGACTCCCTCATTCGACCGAGTCTTCTACATACACAAATGGCGTATGTATACATGAAGTGAAGAGGGCAATATAGTCCGTTCAATTACGTTTGTTTCAAGGCAAAATACAAAAAAAAAATTGGTTTTTGTGTGGAAAGACTTCACGTAATAAGTAATGTTTTGTAAGCATGCGCATGTGAAATGTAAACAGAAGGTGGTTTTCTTTAGATGTAACAGAGTTTGACAGTTGAGAAATGTAATTCCGGCCGTCACACAGTGCCCGACAGGAAAGGGATGGGTTTGAGACAAAATAACCTCTGGCGGAAGGGTGGATGTGAGTGTCGCTTTCAAATACTGGCTAAGTGACAAAATATTGTTGGGAACCCATCTACACTTACAGCTGATGTGAGCCGTTCTACACACAGAGGGGTTATCTATGAATGTCAAGGATGGATCTCATGCACAAAGCACGCTTTTAAGCCGAAATCGAACTGTTTCGCCTGGGAATTGTAAATAACAACAATTAAGTAAATGGAGCAAATAAAGAGCATGCATTGACAACATCCATTCCAAATATAATCAACCTATTTTTCAGTGATACATATTTTACATGTTTATTGATAAACCTGTGGATCTATTTTGCGGTGTGATATCCGTGACGCGGGATTGTAAATATAAACAGATACTTATGAACGTGCTTCCTTAGATAGTTTACGTCATACAGCTGTTGCCAGTATTGGTGCAGTGATCTTTGTTGTGATCATTTCAACATTGTGAATACAGATTACATCGATGAATTGAGTGATTAACCCTTACTGCATGCTGAAATAAGAAATGAGTGGTTAGGGATCGGGAGTCACATGTTTTTCACATTTATTGACTATGCAAAGGGGTAGGTGACCTGGTCAAATATCAGGTCAATAATGTTTGAATCCGTCAATGTCAGCAGGGTTTGTTCCCATGTACCATAGATCTTGCCCCATGCGCTGAGTTTGAATAAGAGCTTGCATTTTACGCCTGTACTGCAGGACGCAAAGCTCAGCAACCAGAGTGAGTCACGTGACCACAACTGGCGCAGTGGAGAAAAGAAACCTAGGTAAATATGCGAAATAATACAAGTAAGTCAACAAAAGCTGAATTATTTTCATTTACATCGACTCTCACTTCCTCCGTTAGAAAGGAACATAATTTCCTTTTTGTTACAATTTATTTCAACAGGAAGGCTCATTCAGCATGCGCTGTTTTTTTTTTCAATTATGTTCTGCTAGAATTAAAGATAAAATAAAAAAAATGTTTGACATGCAGACATGAGAACAATGAGGAAGTAGATAACGCATATATGACATTCCATTTATATACTTAAACCTTTTGGATGATCGAGTACATTAACAATCAAAAATATAGTTTGACCACTTATTTCATCATTGATTACTTAAGTTATAACATGGAAATACGTTATCTCTATAAAATATGAATATGTCATATAAAAACGTAAAGGGGGTCAAAGAAGTAAAGAAAGACAAATAATTGACTTTATTGGAGTGTGCGTTTCAACATTACCTTGAAGGACAATCCTGGAGGGAAATGATTTGGCTTCATGCATGGATTTGAGTAACGAGTCTACGAGGTTTGGTTTTCGGGAGTACGAAATTATCCATACAGACATCTCCTAATGCATAACTATGACCATGCATGTATTGTTTAATCTAGATAATACGTTAAAAAGGGACGGAGCTTTTCCGTGGTAACACTCGAATATGAGAATTAATAGAAAGTAAAAATAAAGAGTATTTTTGCTGTAAGTGATTACTGAGAGTGGTGTGAGATTTCATTTTTCATGTTAAACCAAAATAAAAAGGGTCTTTGATTTCAGATAATCAGCACATAACAATAAGCTAAAACACATGCATGTTATGTTGATCAAGGGATTCAATACAGGTGTGATGGGGTAGATATCTATATATATATATATATATATATATATATATATATATATTGATGTATACATATATTGGATATGGAAGAAAATAAAGGTAATCATCCCCCTGCTGGTAAGAAAGTTAGATTTATACACGGGAAATAAAATGATACTATATATATATATATATATATGTATCAATATTCGTATAGGTTTACAAAAAAAAGTAATGAGTCATCCTCTCACCCTTTGAAGATAAATTGAAGCCACAGGATATAATTAAGGTAACAGTCAACATTCTTGAATCATTCCTAGTTGTACTGCACGTTTTATATATTACACCTGCCAACCCCTATTAAAATATATGAATTAAATTACTCGGGTAACTTTCGTTCTAAGTGTTAACCCACATATTTAAGCGTCTCTAAACTGCTCTTATTTTAAAATAAAAATAATTAAATTATTCGTTATTGGAAACCGGTCTCTGAAATATATCATGATTTACTACATTAGAATTCTAGTTTAAAAGTTAATTACATTGCTTGGTTACATCATCTTCGAGATGATTAGCTGGTTGTGAAACTTACTTCATTTCTCAGGCAGTTTACTGCTCCTTGATCCCCTGGGAACAGACGATTACACTACAGAATCAACTTGAAGTCGCCCAATCCTGCTTGTATTTATATGAGCGTCCATACGAGAGCACAAAGGGACCGGTGGTTATGATTCTCTTAATGATTTACATGTTCAGACACCTAACTCTGAGGCCAGTAGTCCATAACCACATCGACCTGGCCTAACAAGACAGATTTCTTTTAGTGGTCTAGGACAAGTACAGTCAACACTGATGTGATCCTTTATTGATATAGGAGAACGGCAACTACCGGGGCGTAGCCAAGGGGGGGGGGGCTGCAGGGGGCCATGCCTCCCCCCCCCCCCCCGTCCCGGTCGCATCCAGTACTCGCCGTCCTTTCCGAATTTTCACTTAATCTAATTAATATATATATATATACATGTATATATATATATATATATATATATATATATATATATATATATATATATATATATGCTTTAAATCAGTGGCGGTATATGCTATAAGTGACGATTGAG
The DNA here is from genome assembly GCA_026874595.1 of Sipunculus nudus. NCBI lineage: Eukaryota > Metazoa > Annelida > Sipuncula > Golfingiida > Sipunculidae > Sipunculus > Sipunculus nudus. The sequence continues at coordinate 18,184,069 of CM049307.1, forward strand.
AGGGGGCGCCTTCGGCGCGCGGCCCCCCGTTGAGCTGCAAAATCTCTCATTTTATTCATTTCCGATTTTCGAGATTAATATTCGTTTTTCATATTTCTTATTATTTATAAGCTAAAATTCCCTCAAAATGTCCTCTTGACATTGTATATTCAAAATTTCCCAATATGTGAGGGGGAAACCCCCTCCCATACCCACCCCATGCACCTGTAACTAACCTTAATAAAACCATGTTTCATAATTGAAAATAAAAAAATATATTTTTTCTTACATCGAAACAATAAAGTATAGTAATACTATAATGATAATAATAATATTAAGAAAATATACACAACATTATATATACATGCATGTAAGCGCCCCTTGCTCCCCCCCCCCCCCCCCTTTTCGAATTTCTTGATCCGCCCCTCCCTCAATCCTGGCGACGCCCCTGAACTAATACATGACACTATTCAGTCAGGTGTCCACGTGAACTGCCTATAGTTACAACTTACAAGGACCTCTATTAGCCATACACCAGGGTAAACAGACCGTCAACAGGTGCACGTTTCCGCAGGGATCGAGGGCAAGAACCGCTGACAGGCACAAGAGCATGTTGTTTGAATATGCAGCCATTTTAACTCAGCTGACCGAAATTCAGCTGAGGTACAGGAATGGAGCTTTGTCTGTCGTCCGGCCGGCTTTCAGAGCAAGGCTAAAATGGTGACTGCTGGCCCACGAAGCATATAAGAAACACAGAGCGAGGTAAGACCCAATTGTGACCTGTATGTACTACAGGGCCAACTGGGTCTACAACGGAGATTTAAAAAAAATCTCCCTTAAATTTATTCACTGCCAAATATATCCTCCGAGCTATGTAAGTACCCTCCCCCCCCCCCCCTCGGAATAATCAAATCTTTATTACAAAACCTCCACTATCTTGAAAATTAATGCATGGATTGCCTTGAATCTTGCCTTTTATATATTTACCAAGGCTAGTTTTGTCAACTCCCGCAAACTGGTGGCACTATCTGTATTTTTTTTCTAATTTTCAAGATTTTTTCCCTTTTTTTATCAGACGATCAAATATCAGCAATCATGTCAGTTTCTCAGCAGAGCAATTGAACAAAGGTTATCTGAGCTATAAAGATCACAACTGTCCGATCACAATATGACTCTTCAATGTGCACGAGGATCGTTTCTATATCCGTCAGAAACTGACCAGATTTACAGGCATACATAAACTACATTGATTCATAAATGTCTAAAACTGCAGTCCTGCACGAGTTTTTGCTTGCAGATGATTAGCTCATCGAGTAGCTCTAGTTGGTCGTAATCTATGATTCCGCCCCAAGGCGTAACAATGATGGTGATGTCCGCTGTGGCCGATAGACGTCGCCATTGGAACTGTGGTGTTGTCAACCTGCATACATGAGCATTCTTCCATGTTTTAGCGTTATGAGTCGTGGCAGTTATTTCTATCTGTGATGATCTAGTAGCCACTTGCTTATTGTGGTTTTCTTTCTGGAGGTAGGTGGGGTCGAAAGGTTTTCCTGATCTTTTCTTTCTTGGGCTTATTCTCTTGCCTTCAGTCTTTCATGGTGATGATCTCTCAAAGGCTAGAACTCTACTCAGGCTTAGGTTGTCATCAAAATGTTTCTCCGTATTTACGTCTTGACAGTCTTCAAATTCTTCTTCAGATGATTGGGCTGCTGTATCCATTGGGCAGGCGTCCCTATGAGGACGACATCTAGCAGACGCTGTTTTGGTTACCTGGTGGTAGGTTGGCGGTTGCTTAGGTGTTTGAGCAAATGTAGTTGTCATTTGTGGTTCCGTTTGACTTGCAATAGTCGCTTTCTTGCGTTCTGTCTGAGTGGCTTTCCTGATCTGGTAGGTATTTTTAGGGTCTGTGTGGTACTTTTATTCTTAGCACTTACAGGGGTATCTGTATAGATAATATTGGTTTTCTGCGTCGGGTTTACTTGTACCATATATTTTGTCTTGGTGGTCCATAACTGGTGGTTGGCTTGAACTGGGTTCTCGGTCTCCATAGGTGTTTGGAGTTGCTGACTTGGCAGTGTGGTCTGGTTCAAGCTCAGTGATTTCTTGTATTTCCTTTAGGCAGTGCATCCCTAGTACGCAGATGAATGGGCTTTTTAAAATTCCCGCGTTCCCGCATCGTATGGTTGGTGAAATGCTATGACCGCTGAGATGCTCACCCCGCACTTGTAACATGATTTGGTTTCTGTCAGGTTGGGTTATTTAACATCGGCTCTGTACGTTTCTATAGAGAATCCCTCGGGCCAAATCGTAATGCCTTGGTCAAAGCTTCACACGCATGCTTGGTTTCCCATTCAGGGTCATCAGTTAGCATGGTTCCCAGCCTGCCTTGCGCTGGGAGGGAGTCCGGACTCCCCCTTCCCTTTTTTTCATCCGCTGCAAGCTTTTTTATGGGTTTCAGACAAAATTTTGTGGCCTGGCTCTCCCCCCTTTTTCGGACCTAATGATCTTTTTTTTTTGGGGGGGGGGGGGGTTCATAAGTCCTCCTTGGTCGGCCCCCTTTACCTAAATCCAGGATCCGCCCATGATTTCAACTATGCTAGGTCAGCAGTCTGACTGCTGTTGTTGTTTCACGTTGTTGTCATGGAGATGGTAAAGCAAATCGGTCTCCGGTATGTCGACAGGGACGCCTACATGACGATAGGATACTCCTTTATTTCTTTGCTTAGCCGTGGGTATCTGATTTGTAGTCGGAAGTTCCGGTATTCTTATCCATAGTTGAGGTGAGCTCCGACGTCAGCGGTCGTAGGATGGACGTAAATTCTATCTCTGGTCCTAGCATTGGTGTCGAAGTAGATATCAGGAAACGCTTTTCTGAGAAGTTGGTTCCGCTTATTCCTGCTTCTTGTGTAGAAGCGATATCCAGTATCCATGCTGAGCGTCAACATGACAACATGACTCTCAGGCTTCTGACATCAACTGACTGGCCTGCCCGTCTTCTCCAGTATATCAAAAATCGACGTTTGGGGTGGCAGGCTGTCGCTATGCTGAGCGCTGCTTTCAGGTAATTGTCTGTTGCATCTTGAAGACACTTCAGGGAACACGTCTGGTCACTCTGAGAGTTAATTCACGACTGGTCTCACACGAGTACTCGGGGCCTCATTTCGGAGTCGAGTAGTCGGTTAGAATTAATCTGAGTCGAGCGCACGGGTTCTATAGAATTCCTTCCAGACATATACTCAATACGCCTCATCGGCCTAATTCATATAAACCTAAACCAAAATCACCAGCATTATATATTAATCTGATCTTTGCAACATCATTACATTCATTATATTATTTATGAGATTATCATCACACTGACCCATGAGGCAATTAAAAGACACCAATCTTACTAATTTTTCAAAGTAATTAAAGATGACTTACCTAAGGGACGGTATCATTATATGTCAGCTAACAGTGACATAGTTAACTGGTAGCCATCATGATCACTCTGTGACTGTATACAGAGAAAATTTATCTGGTGGCAATCTGAAATTTGAATACGAACAAATATGAAAGTCAGTATAACAACTCACGATATTATATGTTGATACGACGTGGCAAAAAAGGAATGTCTCTGGCCGTAGATAATCGATAACAGCATTGTGCAGACTGTACCTAATTATATGGAAACACGTTGCCATGGTAGTATTGTTGTATACAGTATTAAGTATGAATCTGCACAAATGAAATATAAAATCAAATCGGTAAACGATAAACTGTAAAACGTAAATGGTAATAAAACAATGAGCTAACTGCCGCTTGCTGATCTGTGCACAGTTTCAATATGGCAAATGTTTGATATACAGCACATATATATATATATATAATTATATATAGTTTTAAGGTTGTTTTAAGTGCTTGTGGTATAGTGCTCCATACAGTTAAGGTACAGCAGGTTAGTTAAACATTAAGAACGTTGGAGCATGGTGTTATTACTCAGTTTCACGAGGTTACCGGTATCGGCACCCGGGCGATCATCAGATAAATGTTAATAGTTACTGACTATTCCGAGAAGAATAATCAAGGCCAACAGGTCTATTGCGAACCTGTGCAATGGGATATACATTAGGTAGGATGCTTCCATGCTGGACCATTACTTTCATGTACACGTGTGGCATGTATATGTACAATGCAAGTACTAAACATTTTGAACCCGAGTATAAGCACCAATCACACAAACCTCTATTCTGAAATACTGGCATGGATGTAAACAACAAAAACGGATTGTAGGTGGCACCACCTGACTTGTGTATGAGAATGCCATCGGAAATGAATGGACATACATGTACTTCAAACCACTCTCGGGCTATGTGTACAGATGCATGAAACCCCAAAACAATTGCAGATGGCGCTACAAATCTTGTATACAGCCAAACACCGACATGTATGGACATACATAATTTCAGGCTGATATGTCAAATCACTCCTGAGAAAAAAGCAGGGACATTCACTGTGCAAAATTATTGTGGATGGCGCCACCAGTCTTGTATACTACGAAGCTATCCGAGATGAATACTGTACATATGCCCAGTTTCAGGCTGAAATATTAAATCCCTCCTAAGAAATAAGCAGGGACATACACTGTTAAAAAAATATCGTAGATGGCGCCACCAGTCTTGTATTCGACGAAGCTATCCAATATGTAAATATTTGCACAATTTCGGGCTAAAATATCAAATCCCTCCTGAGAAATAAGCAGGTACATACAGTGTGAAAAAAATCATTGAAGGTGGCGACACTGTGTCATCATAAACCATTTTTAGGCAGAAAGAGGCTAAAATTACGGGGGTTTAACCCGTAAAAAAACAGGTCGATGTAGGTGGCGCCGCAAAAATCTCAATTTCAAATGTAAGTCATATGACCAACATTTGCACAAAACTTGGTGGTGCTAGATCCTGTCGTTTTGGTATGCTTAGTTAGTTCAAATTCCTGTAACTCGGCCAAAATGCATCGAACTACAACCATCTGAACAAACTCGAGAGTGCTTGTCTCTTGAGTCATATCTGCGAAATATTGCACAATTTGGATGAATGATTTTGGAGAAGGGGATTTTCAAAGGGTTTCAAGCTTTTGCCTCGTAAAATGTAAGTCGATGCAAGTGGCGCCACAAAAGGATCAATCCCGCAACATCTGATATTTGACTGATTTTTGTGTAAAATTTGGGGATGCCAGCTCCTGATATTCCTGACAAAGCAGTGGTTAATATACTGCTGACTGATAACCCCAGTACATAAAAGTCGATGCAGTTGGCACCACCAATTCCTCAATTTCAAATATTAGTCATGTGACCAAAATTTGCATACAATTTAGTAATGATAGCTCCAGCCATATCTGATATTATATTTTTAGCATGCATTTTATGCCAAATGACTAAGTTCAGCTGCCTGTAACTCTGCCAAAAATCTGAAACCATTAGAACAAACCCGAGATATATTGTTCCTGGGATCATTTCTGTGAAATATCAGAAAATTTAGCTGAGCAGTTTCAGAGAAGAAAATTTAAATTTGTTTAGCCTTTTCCCTATAAAATATAAGTTAATACAGATAGCTAAAAAAAGCAAAAACTGTGACATTTTATGGGTGACTGATTTTCGGCATAAAACATGGTGATGCTAGCTCTTGCCAATTTTGAGATAGTATTGGTTAACGTACAGACGACGGAAGACGCCACACCATCGCAAAACGAAAATTTACATAAAAGGCACCAAGGTTTTTGATAATTAACTGTAATCTGGTAATGTTTGTGAAGGCGTGCTTAGACTGGTAGGCCAGATTATCCGGCAAAGCCCAATGCGTATGGATTAAAGCGCATGTTGATAGAAACTGAATCATACGTGAGATACCGTACCTTGAGCCCTGGATGTACTGGCCACTGGTTCAGTTTATTTACATTGCGTAACGGAACACTTCCGTCCCTCTTTGGTGTGTCCAGTCAGCAGTACTTTCTTTTGAGTATAGCAATTCTAGTGACAGCTAATTACGGGGTGCAAAGGCACATGTCACGCATGTTATATATTCAGAAAAATGCTTGCTGGTGGTGCAATATTATTCGGAACACACTCTGTTAGATATACTGCATATGGACAAGCAATTTATATATATATATATATATATATATATATATATATATATATATATATATATATATATATTAATTTATTTCTTAAGTATTGATAAAGGTAAGTATTTATTTTCCTTGTTATGAGTTATATTTACCACTTAGTATTCCCTTGCACAACCAATATTCCAAAAGAATTCACCATTGGAAAAAGTATTCCAAAATACACATACTCACCAGTTTGTGAGGTCAGTATTGATCCGAATATTCCTGGACCTGTAAAAGCAACGCAAGTGAAAGACGTCGCAACATTTGGAAGTACACATTTCCACCAGCCACTCATCGACATCAATTCCGTCATACCTTACCATCTATACTGGGTCTTATTGGAACACGTTCCGGATGAAACATATTCCTTAAGTTTTTTTTGCCAAAGTTTATAATTCAGATGTAATTGGATAAGACAGTGTTTAGAAGAAATCGCTTAAGTGTTACACTTCGTTAAGTATTCCACGATGAGATTTATAGTCCACCGGTCAAGTAATTTGTGAATGAGGTTTGTAAATTTTTACATAGAAGAGTGAACACGAGCATAAACCATAGTATAAGCAGCGGCAACAACAAGGGTTCCTTTCAACTGCATGCCGTCATATCTCCGGCTCAGCCATACTAACATGGCAACAAGTGCTTAAGTCTTCAAAAGTGGATTAAAAATAAGTCATTTTTATATACCATTGTTATAAAAGATAATTATATTTTATATATAATGATATTTTTATACATGAAAAATATACTATTTTTATTCATGATTTGTGAAATTACCATACAGTTAATAGTTAGGTCTGTGTACTTACTTTGATAATCACAGCAGAAATGTGTTGGTAAGGCCAAAAAATAATAAGGAAGGGTGCTCATGCAGACACCGCGCGCGTCAATTAAGATTTTTACATGTATAATTTTCATCTAAAATAATGCCTGTGAGTCCGACCTTTATATATTGTACAGGGGCGGATCCAGGATTTTGCTAGTAGGGAGGCTGGTGGATACTCACCATAATCATAGCTATAGGGTACGTTTCCCGATAGTAAGTCACTTAGTGTTTATAAAAATCAGAATTCTGTGCCTGTTGAAGATGATAATCTCCCCTAGTTCTAATCTTAAACTTCAGAATTAATATTTAATAAAAAAATCGACAGGTATTGATGAATGAGAGAAGGCGGTAATAGATATGGACAGTATCACATTTAGACTTTTGAATTCACTTATTTTTCAATCTAAAATTCCATAATTTGCTGATTGGAAACTAATTAAACAAAATGTGCAAATATTAATATATATTGCTGATACACGGTCTACAACAAAACGTTATTGTAGACTCAAATGTCAGAAAATTTAATCAGCTCGCCTCACACTGCCGCCCACAGTAACACAAAATATTCCACTGTGTTAAAGTTATTTACATTGATTGGGAATTTAAATTTGTCGTTAAAAAGTCAAACCATGTTTCATGTATTGATTATATAATTTTACATTCGCACGGTTTGCTGTAAATATGATATTCGGTTTTGTTAAATGCTTGTACAATATACGAATGGAAAATTAGGTTGATTAAAAGCAGAATTAAAAACTGAAATTTTAATTAATGTTTAATTAATTTTAAATAATTGGACCGGACCGCTTGGACTGGCTTCAGCAAGAGCGGACCAGAATCGAACCACTTATGTATTGTACAGGACCGAATGGTCCGGCCCGATCCGGTTCGGTCCGCTCCTCTGGTTATGACACAGGTTTCTTTGTCAAGAAGTACCCTGAAGTGGACTTTCACCAAAAATTACCAGAACACAAGTGAAACGGTGAAACAAATACTACAAGAATAGAAGGTTTTATTGAAAGCATATGCAAGGTTTATAAAAACGGGAATCTAAAACACGTCTGCCACAATATAGGGGGGGGGGGGGCATATGATATTTAAAGGCGTGCTTATTCTGATATCTGACGTCTATTTATCTAAAGGTAATCTCTTGAGCCATTTATTAAAATAGGCAAGAAAAAAAGTGAAGTACCTTACAAAGTTTGTTCATATTGTTATATCAACGTGTTTATTTACATGTAGGTACCGCAAAAACTCTTCAAACACATTCAACAAGGACATCTGGTTGCACGTCAAACGACAGAGAAGGGGTCTTGCTACTATGGCTGTTGAACTTCAATATATATGCAACCAACCACCAAAGGTTACATGATTTTCCGTTGATCAACATTGCTGTTTATACTAAAAGCTTGTGGATAAACATATAAGAACTTTATATTGATATTTATATATTATCCCTAACATGGATTATACATAGGGTCCATTAATATGTACGCAGAGTAAGCCAGAGATTATATGAATTCGATAAAAATAGTAGGTAAATACCTTGCTTTAGTATGACTTCTTAAAATGCAACATTTAATATAACTCCTAAACCCATCTGTAATTTATCCTTCTTAGTGTCGGATTTACATGGTAGCAAAAGTATATCAAACGAGACGGTTTTTTTAGGTCCATCGATGAATATATGCTTATGTGCATTTAAGCTCACAGTATATTGCGTTGTTATTTATTTTATTCCTAGGGCAAATGGCAGTTAAATGATTTGATAATTCAGCTAGGTGACAGATATGACTGTAATTTCCACACGTTTTCCATTAAAACTATGAAGTGCTCAATTATTCAGTCCTGCAGATCTAATCTGTATTCTATTAAACAGATCGATAAGGGATACCAAAATGGCAGAAGTACATAAATCTGTACCGATATCCCGTATAAAGTTAAAACCCCATATGTACATAATAGTCAACCGGCCACCCCCTGAAACGTGCTTATATATGATTTAAGATGGCATATTTAGTTCATGGCTGGCAACCGCGCGAGAAAGAATGACCATGGTCCAAGATTCCAGAATTACCAGGTTGTCATGGAAGCATTTGAACTTCAAGGTCAAAGTTCATGGTCAAAAGGTCAAATGTTGTCAAATTTTATTTTCACTTTAACCAGCAAATAACCTGCAATTCTAATAATAAAAATGAGATTGTCCTGGAATATGTTAATTTTTACTGATGGATTATATGTTTAATTAAAATGATATTGTGACAATAAATGCCAATTACTCCTTTAATATTGGGTTTATGTTAAAGACAAGGACGCATTTCAGTTTCATTTAGTTTGAGGTTCCTTTCATACGTAAGATGACACAAATTGAATGAGTTTTTGGACGCTTCCAATGGTTAGATGTTGTTTTGTTAACATCATTTTGTATACATGGTTACATTCAAGGTCAAAGGGCCAAGGGTAAACAAAAATCATAAAGAATAATATAACTACGTTTCAGTATCCTTATCCAACTGCGATGTTTGATTTATATGCATTAAAAAAAAAATTCAAAAGGTCCACATTTTTTCAAAAGACATTTTTTCATGGGCCTTTTCACAATGACATAAATTAAAAAGCATTGATCAGGTACCAACAATGAGTCCAAAGACCTTGCATATTGCATGACGTAAATCTATCCAAAGTCCAGCAATTCTGAAACTGAGCCATCCGCTTCAGGCTGGTGGCACTCACTGTGAAAACAGGGGCGCCCATTTTCGTTCATTGTCAGGGCTTGCCTAAATCTTTTGCAAAATAAGCCCATCAGGTTGTTTTTGTCGGGCGCAGGCCCTAGTTAGAACTGTTACAATTAAGTAATATATTATAGGCTGACACACTCTCTAGTAGCTATGTTGGACAAACAAAAGCCTCATTGGAAGTTGCTGCTCACGCTTAAGTCATGTCGTGTTATGCATGGGGCACGAAAGTCCTGATGGTAAGACATTATAGATACGATTCTGTCATTAGTTCAGGTAACGTCAGTGTGTGGTGTTGAATTTCGCCGTGGTTTATCTAACTTAAGTCACATTCAGAACGTCAACATATTATCTCCAGAAAACTGAAAAAAATATATCCTTTCTATACTTAAACATCACTTGAACATCAATTTTAAAATTAATCTTAATAATTTGATAGAAAAGACACATTACCAGCAGGCGCGGATCCAGGAATTCACCCCCCCCCCCCCCCGGTCCGGACCTGACCCATCGTCAATGATTCTCACCCCTTAGGCAAAGTAGTTCTAACTCTATGCATAGGCAAAAAACAAGCAGAATCTGAGGCTTTGTATTTTGAACAACAACATTTGACCTGTGACCTAGGTTAGCTTGCTTTTACCTTCTTGATCAAAAGTTTAAGCCAATTTTCATGCACAACTGTTGAACAAAATACATAACAGCATGAGAACAGCTTTGGCAAACTATTGGTCACACGTAGCTTACTTAGTTTTTGCGCCTGTGTACAGCCTGTATATATGTATTGAAATTTTAGACTTCTTTACAAAGTCTCTGAGAGGGCAAGTTTTTTTTACCTGCATGGTTTAATATTCTGCGACCTTTGGGACGAAAATTTGATTTGAGCGCCCTGAATGTCATATGAGCAGAAACCGTATATGTTAGGTTTAGAATCTTCAAACGCTACACAGGGAATTTCTAGGCAAATTCATGGTGATCTATATTCAGCGACCTACAGGCCGAAGACCTGAATGATTTAGAACACCCAGATAGGGCACCGATTGTATCCGTTGGGCCTAGAATCTTCTAATGTAATATTCACGGAGGTCCTGGGTAAATGTCCGTGGAAACATGAAATAAGGTCACTGTGGAGCAATGGGGAAACGATTACCTATATTCTGTGAGATAGGCAAGAGACATGATTTGAGCATTTTGGTATAAATGTTAGTAGTTGGACCTAAAAAAGTTCTGTTTATTTATGATCCAAGGAGAGCCCTGTAAAATCTTCTTGGAAACCCTAAATAAAGTCACAGTGACCCATATTCTATGAGCATATAGCACCCTTTAAGTTAGATGTGTGCAAATCGTAGCAATCTACATAGAAATTGGCATCTAGGGAGTTCTTGGTAAAATCTTCTTGGAAACCCTAAATAAGGACACTGTATCATATTTCTAAGGCCTATGGGCAAAACGATTTTGAGCACCCTGGCAGTCATTCTATCTTTAACAAATATATATCATAACATTAATATAATAATGATTAATACATGCATCACCTGTTTGTCAAATGCAGCTCAGCGTCAAGGTCAATGGGCCAGTTGTTTATTATTATTATTTGGATACAATATGCGTGGAAATGTGCATGCTTATCAGGACAAAAACAAAATTCAATGTATGGTGCATGTAATCTACACAAAAGTAGTTATTTTTCGATACCTTTAAGATTTTTAAAAAAAAAACAAAACAAGAAAACAAATCAGCAACAAAACCCTCATTTGCCACAAAAATACACTAGAAACTGGATCGGCGAATCAGTAAAACATCAGTTGAATTTGTTTGAGCACTTTCTGCTCGAAGCAAAATCCACAGCCAAACCAGCCCAGGTATACGAGTCCTAGCATGTCTTTTCCCATGTCAATGTCATATTCAATCTAGCCCAGCGTGATTATTGCAAGACATTGCATAATACTTATACGCAGGTATATACCAGCTGGTCATCGCTGATGTCGCCCCGTTATGACATCGACTAGACATGGAGCAACATTAGCTTGGACACATCGGGGCATATCGGGGTGACATCTGGATATTTTTATAACATTTTCAAAAATGTTTAGTGACGGGTCACTCCGGAACATATCGGGGGTACATCGGCTTGGCATCGGAATACATCGGAACAGCCTACTGGGACACATCGAAATAAGCCAGTAAGCCAGTCGATGTGTAAGCCAGTCTTAAAGCGGGAAAGTCAGTATTAATATGAGTTGGTAGGTTAACGAAAACATCAGAACTATAAGTACCCAGAAACACAACCCAAAGGCAACCGCTCAAGACAATATATATATGATAGAACAACCTGCAAACTATTAAACACAGAATATATACATAAACCAAAAATAAATCTTTACAAGCGCACTCGGACAAGCAAAATGGCCTAAATATAAATTTAATTTTTCTCTATATATAGTCCTCTAAAATCAGACTACCATCACACCAGTTAAGTTAGCAGACTTGTTCAGTGAGCTGGAGTTTTCATCAATTACTGTTTATAGAGCTATTAATCTCCATTTTTAAATGAAACGTTTAACTTTATGATTTTGCTAATGATTTTTTATCTGTTTAATGCTTAATTATCCTCAAACGAAATGTAAAAAAAAAAAAATAATTATTATCCTTTCAAAGAATAACAAGACCACGTAAATAGTAAATATGTCATCAACAAAAACTGCGGGTAGTTGGTAAAATGCCAATTGGGCTACATGAAAATTTTTCATGAGAAAATTAGTAATATAAAAGACATGTATTGATATAATTAACAGGGTTTTCAGCAGCAACTCTGACAAAATTCCTTGAGTTTTCCCGGACTTAACCCTGACATTCAGTTGGTTTTCAAGTATAAATCATCACAAAAATGTTTTATGTGGTTTCAAAACGTCATTTTCCAGCCAAGGCTTCAATGGAAAAATGCATGGAACATCAGAATCATACATCAGATCCTGCATTCTTTATATTACTGCTCATGAACAGAATCGGTCTATCATTAATTGTTGGTGTTGTATGTTGTGTATCTATGCTCTGCATCATCAAACTTAGATTTCTGTACAAAAATTTTAAGGAAACAGGGGTAACTCCTCCAAACTTATCATATTTTTATTAGAGATACCAAACTCTTTCAACATGATAACAAAATTCGAACGCCACAGCGATTAAAAATTCCTTTACCTCTTCCTGACTTCCAAAGATATCAAATAATTCCCTGACTTTTCCCTGACCTTGAAAAAAATAATTTTTACCCTGACCGCTGGCAACCCTTATTAACATTGAGCTTAAATTTGTCCAAAGATATTGCAAATTTTTTTAAACCCATTCACCTTGGCAGGGGCTTCCCACTTTCTGGTACTTCTCGCATTTACATGTGATCTCCCCCTCCCTTCTTTGGCTAAAATCCTACGCATGCCCTTGGAAAAGGTCCAAAATATATTTGATCACAACCCACCCAGAATAAATCCTGGATACACACCTGTTTCAGATATGTTTGTTGTTTTTAAGCCTCACATGGGGAGACACATTTTTTTCAGTCCCATCATCTGTCTTTTTTTTCAAAACTGCGGATTTTTTTTTAATTATTAAGACAGCTTTAACCTTTGAAAGTTTATATTTTCTTCAAATATTACACTAATTGTTTCTGCCATGTTCTGAGAAGAGTTCGAAAAATTGGTGACCAGGATCTTGATCATAATCTTTAAGTTAAATCAGCTAAATTAATGATCAATCTCTTCAGTATTTCAAGTGAATGTGATAACTAATATTTTGTCCACAAATCTGTTGACATGTTCCACCCAATGTCTCAGATGGAGCCCGCCGCCATTTTGTGTCACAGCCAGCCGAGTTAAGATGAAGCCGGGTTTATATAGTGGCGCCGCCGATGTTTCATTATACCGAAGTAAGCCGATGTTGCGCATCTCATTTTGGCTTGAGAAGAAATTAAAAAAAAAAGATAAATATTTTTTTATTTAAAATGCCCGAAACATACTCAGACTGACGGACAAACTATGAAAAGTGTTGGCTTATGAAACCACATGGATAAACTATACTCGATATTTAATCACAAACTTAAGTTTGATGTAAAACGGATGCAAATAAGTCACATTTATTATAGATCACTTATTCAAATAAAACGGGTGCTTTATAACATCGTCAAGAAACAGGCTTCAGGGTCAGGCACGAAACTTAATTTACCACAAACGTCAGCCGTCTTTTTGTCCAAGCGAGCCGCATATGAGTGCCTAACATTACTCCGGGCTCTGTTCTCAAAGGAGTTTGAAAATTGGTGACCTTGATCCTACTCTTCTATTGTACAACCTGAATGACAAGATTGACTGGATTCAGTCTGCACATGTGTGACCCACCACTTTCGAAAGATGTCAGAAGCTCAATGGTCAAGTTCATATCTAAATTAAGTTAATCCCCATATGATTTTCATGGGAAGAAATTCCTGTTGTGAATGTTAGGCTAAAATGGTTTGCTAGTCAGCTGTTCTAAGGGTATAATAAGAGATTCAAAATTCGAAGTATCAGAGAACTGTTAAGCTTGTCCGATTATCTGATGAGCCATGCTCTGACAACGGTTGTGTCAGGATTAGACTGGTCCGATTATCTGATGAGCCATGCTCTGACCACGGTTGTGTCAGGATTAGACTGGTCCGATTATCTGATGAGCCATGCTCTGACCACGGTTGTGTCAGGATTAGACTGGTCCGATTATCTGGTGAGCCATGCTCTGACCACGGATGTGTCAGGATTAGACTGGTCCGATTATCTGATGAGCCATGCTCTGACCACGGTTGTGTCAGGATTAGACTGGTCCGATTATCTGATGAGCCATGCTCTGACCACAGTTGTGTCAGGATTAGACTGGTCCGATTATCTGATGAGCCATAATCTGACCAAGGTTGTGTCAGGATTAGACTGGTCCGATTATCTGATGAGCCATGCTCTGACCACGGTTGTGTCAGGATTACTGGTCCGATTATCTGATGAGCCATGCTCTGACCACGGTTGTGTCAGGATTAGACTGGTCCGATTATCTGATGAGCCATGCTCTGACCACGGTTGTGTCAGGATTAGACTGGTCCGAAAACCTGATGAGCCATGCTCTGACCACGGTTGTGTCAGGATTAGACTGGTCCGATTATCTGATGAGCCATGCTCTGACCACGGTTGTGTCAGGATTAGACTGGTCCGATTATCTGATGTGCCATGCTCTGACCACGGTTGTGTAAGGATTAGACTGGTCCGATTATCTGATGAGCCATGCTCTGACCACGGTTGTGTCAGGAGTAGACTGGTCCGATTATCTGATGAGCCATGCTCTGACCACGGTTGTGTCAGGAGTAGACTGGTCCGATTATCTGATGAGCCATGCTCTGACCACGGTAGTGTCAGGAGTAGACTGGTCCGATTATCTGATGAGCCATGCTCTGACCACGGTTGTGTCAGGATTAGACTGGTCCGATTATCTGATGAGCCATGCTCTGACCACGGTTGTGTCAGGATTAGACTGGTCCGATTATCTGATGAGCCATGCTCTGACCACGGTTGTGTCAGGATTAGACTGGTCCGATTATCTGATGAGCCATGCTCTGACCACGGTTGTGTCAGGATTAGACTGGTCCGATTATCCGATGAGCCATGCTCTGACCACGGTTGTGTCAGGAGTAGACTGGTCCGATTATCTGATGAGGCATGCTCTGACCACGGATGTGTCAGGATTAGACTGGTCCGATTATCTGATGAGCCATGCTCTGACCACGGTTGTGTCAGGATTAGACTGGTCCGATTATCTGATGAGCCATGCTCTGACCACAGTTGTGTCAGGATTAGACTGGTCCGATTATCTGATGAGCCATAATCTGACCAAGTTTGTGTCAGGATTAGACTGGTCCGATTATCTGATGAGCCATGCTCTGACCACGGTTGTGTCAGGATTACTGGTCCGATTATCTGATGAGCCATGCTCTGACCACGGTTGTGTCAGGATTAGACTGGTCCGATATTCTGATGAGCCATGCTCTGACCACGGTTGTGTCAGGATTAGACTGGTCCGATTATCTGATGAGCCATGCTCTGACCACGGTTGTGTCAGGATTAGACTGGTCCGATTATCTGATGTGCCATGCTCTGACCACGGTTGTGTAAGGATAAGACTGGTCCGATTATCTGATGAGCCATGGTCTGACCACGGTTGTGTCAGGAGTAGACTGGTCCGATTATCTGATGAGCCATGCTCTGACCACGGTTGTGTCAGGAGTAGACTGGTCCGATTATCTGATGAGCCATGCTCTGACCACGGTAGTGTCAGGATTAGACTGGTCCGATTATCTGATGTGCCATGCTCTGACCAAGGTTGTGTCAGGATTAGACTGGTCCGATTATCTGATGAGCCATGCTCTGACCACGGTTGTGTCAGGATTAGACTGGTCCGATTATCTGATGAGCCATGCTCTGACCACGGTTGTGTCAGGATTAGACTGGTCCGATTATCTGATGAGCCATGCTCTGACCACGGTTGTGTCAGGATTAGACTGGTCCGATTATCTGATGAGCAATGCTCTGACCACGGTTGTGTCAGGATTAGACTGGGCCGATTATCTAATGAGCCATGCTCTGACCATGGTTGTGTCAGGATTAGACTGGTCCGATTATCTAACGAGCCATGCTCTGACCATGGTTGTGTCATGGTGTGATGTATGTCCGTACGCGATGGCAGGGCACTCACGAATGGACCTTAGAACCATCGACCCAGGAACAACAGGAACGCGTTGACCCGTGTCGCTTACAGTCACCTATTGAACTCCGGCAACAACAAATAAACGAACAAAGAGAACGTTTTCATTCATTCATTAACAGCGGTTAAACAACCTGAACTGGAATTTAAAAGTGGATCGATCGATATTGCGTTAAGGTCCACAGACACTATAAATACCCTTCATTTAGTGATTTTGAATTGGGTTGCAAACAAGAACTGATATCCAGGGATATCCAGGCCTGATGATATGTAGTCTCCTTGTGATAAGGCGGAGATTTTTTGGACGTTTTGGATTTTATTAGGGTTGTGCACGGATTATGAACTGAACTTTCGTTATGACTCCTCAGAGCAACCCCGGAGTCATTTTTATTTCGTCGAACCAGCACCAGTGACTTTGATTTACAGCAAATACGTATTTCTTCATTTTGTACCGCACCCAGATTTAGTTATTATGTGTTAGAGACTTTGTGTTGATGTATTGTGTATATATAGTAAATAATGTTTGTTTAAATAATTATATATATTTTGTACTATATTTGTGAGTCAGTTTTCATTTAACATCTTCGTTGTGTGAGTGGAACTCGGGGATGTTGTGTGCTACACGCAACACAGGGTAACACTGGAATTGTTTCAGATAGGGAAAAGGGTATCGGAATAAACACCAGATGCATTATAATTCGTTAAAAAAAGGTAAAAAAAGCAAAAGGTTGTAAATTAAAGCAGAGTATATTTTTTTGCAGAAATCGTAAAGTATTACCTTATTTATCTTTTGGCCTTGCAATGTAACTTAGAAAATGAAAAGTTATTCTTTTTTAAAAATGAATAGGCTTTACAAGATTAGTTCATAACTTCCAAACAAGTTTGCAAAATCTAAACAAAACGGTACATTTCAGCAAATTATTTCTCAAATGTTTCGGTCAAAATAGTGTCAATAAAGCCATTATCATGGTATAGAAATTTTAGATTGAATTTGCCTTCAACCTTAACAATTTAGCCATATTTTATTTATACTGTAATACCTTAATAAAGAAACAACTCACTTAATACATGATTAAAGTGAAAGTACATAATATTGGATTCATTGTTGGAAAATAATATAATTGGCAATGAAAGGTGCTGAATCCAAATCTGCTGTATGCCCAGCTGGCAAATGGACCGAAATGCTTCAAAATTATTGGTTTCCATGGCAACCTGTGTTAATTATTCCAGTAATTCTGATGTTTAAATAAATGGCCATAACTTTCTTGATTTTAAACATAAAACATTTTAACAAACACTTAAATGTAGAAAATTAATATATTTTTCCTACAAGTGCAGTTTTGTGACATTGCATAATTTACATATCTTGCTGTAAATAAATATATGCAAATTTTATTATTAAATTTAATACTTTTCGCCCAAAAACTTATCTTCAAAGCCCTCCTACTTACATAATATAATTTCCTTCACCTTTCAAATTTATTCTCGTAAAAGTACACATTATACGAGAAACAAACTAAAGATTGTTTCTAACATGCTTCTAATAATTCCATACTTAATACCATACTATCTACATCTGCAAGTTACAGACCGGGACATATCCACATGTGAACAATTCCTTATAAATATAATAGGTTTTTTTTAAAGGTCGCTCTTATGCAGCAATTATCTATTTTAAAGTTTTTAAATTTTTTTTATAATGATTATGTGCATATTTTGCATATATTTTAACAGAAAATACCTGGTCAATAATGATCAGTTTGTACCTTATCAATTTTTATGGATTATTTTAAGAAAAAGTTGCCTGCAAGTGTCTTTTCTTTTCCCCCTAAGGTAAGTCTAATTGCATATTAAATGTAAACCTAATGGATCCATGAAGGAATGGGGAATTCTTTGAATTTGATAAAATTTACAAAATAGATTGTAAGCCGCTCCGACTTTCAGTCATCTTGTAATTAAGCAACACGTTTTATTCCGTCGTCCTTCCCTAAGGCCATCCTTCGGGCCATTAGTAGGGCCCATATCGTAACCATACTATATCATATACCATACATTTTAGGTAATCATTAATCCAAATCTGTTGGACACCCTGCTAAAAATGGCCCAATGTGCCTCAAAATTGATGGATTCCATGGCAACCTAGATTAATTTTGCAATTACGCTGATATTTCAATATTGGCCATAAATTTGTTGATTTTATACATGAAATGTTGAAATAAACGCCAATATGCAGTATTCCAAAAGTGCAGGTCTATAACATTTTGTAATACGCATCATATTCTACAGGCATATTTATACACATTTTTATCAGAAAAAAAACCCAAATATTTTTGTTCCTAAAACGTACGTTACTCCATCCTTTGCTTAATCACTTCTTCAGTTTACATTAAGGCTATTAGGGTAAACGGGTATATAAAGAGTATAACAAATTAATAGTTGTTTTTAACCTGCATATCTTATGCTTAAATATTAATGAATATTGATGAATGTTAGGATTAATACCAGTATATGCTTGTATATACGTCCTTAGAATATGGATTGAATTAGTAAATGCCAACATAGTTTTGCGGCCTTCAAAAAAAGGGGCCCCCCACCTGGTCCACCTTCCAAATTGATATTTTAAGTTATTGTAGATATGTAAGTTATGCAGGTCACAAAACTGCACTTGCAGGAAAAAATATTAATTTGCTACATTTTAGTGTTTGTTTCAATGTTTGCGTTTAAAATCAACAAAGTTATAGCCATCTATATAAACATCAGAATTACTGGATAATTAACACAGGATTCCATCGAAATTTTGAAGCATTTTGGTTCAATTTCCAGCTGGACATACAGCAGATTTGGATTCATCACCATTCATTGCCCCTGAATAGACGGTATGCCATGCATTTACATGATTTGCCTCCGGAACTTTAAATATGCACATTTTATTTATATTCTGCCTAGTCTATATATTTTCTCTATGATTCTGTCCACCCTTGTCTGCCCGTTGACCTTGGATGTAACCAAAGAAGGCAAAAAAAAAAAAGGTCAACCAAACAACATAAAACCATTTGGAAGCCTCTAAAACTCCTTTATATCATCTTCATCTTAAATATGACAGGAACCTCAAACTAAATTAACTGAAATACGTCCATGTCTTCAACATAAACCCAAAATTAAAGGAGTATTAAATTGGTATTTATTTTAATCATATTTTTCTTAAATAACATATATTCCATGAGTAAAAATCAACAAATATCAGTACAACCTCATTTTCATTATTAGCATTGCAGGTCATTTGCAAATATAGGTAAAAAAAACTTTGGCCACATTTGACCTTATGACATTGAACTGAGGACAAATGCCTCTTTGGCCACCAGGTGATTCTGAAACCTCGGACCATGGTCATAACTTCTAGCGCAGTTGCCTGTTTTGAATAAAAAATGCCATCGAACTTTTTTAGGGTCTTGGCCAGTCAAGTATAATGTATGATCAGTAATGATGGGCCTTGATTCGGGAGAGAGGGGCATCGGCCTACCTGTCCCCCTTTTTTAGGATGGGGGATAAAGTGCCTTTTCGTCCCCTAATTTCTAACTGTAATAACATGCATAATTTCCACAATAAATATTTCGAGACAATTCCATCATCCAGATATTTAATGGTTTCTTCTTGATTGCCTCAGTAGGCCTGTTCTTTCAAAGATTAATATTGAGTACGCGGTTTATAGTAAAGGTAATTTTTAATGGTGTTTATCACTTTTATATGTTCGGAAACACCTTGAACTGGACACATGAGGACATCCCAAGGAAGAAACCAAGGGGGGGGGGGACTTTCTGGTCCATGCATGGTGAAAAGGGCGCGCCATTGAGGTATATACCCTAGCCATGGGGCCTTATCACAAAGAACTGTTCCAAGGGGACGCAAATCCAGTAGCTTGTTGTAACTTACCTGCAGCAAGAAAACCCTATAAATCCTTAAATGCAACCACACCAGGCATCACTGGAATAAAATCCGCATGCATTCTATGTTTTCTATGATGGAGTGCAATGTTCCGAGAATCTCCCAACAGGACAGTAATCTCCATACCAGCAACAGTTTCACACTGTTTCTTAACCACATGTGAGAATCTATACCTTATACATTATTCAACTGATCAGCGCCTGTTGTGATTTGTTTATATAAGATGTACAATGCAGAAGCTTGATAAATGTGTAGCACTCAAATGCCCTACTTGGTCTATATTATCAGTGAACCGTAATAAACGGATACCTCGGAGCATTCAAAACCAGTTATCCAAGCAAACCCGTATTAGTTTCGTTCCTTAGCCCTATTAATATATTTATTCGAACGTAACAGTGTCCGCTTAACCAGTCGGATGTAATTCCTTCCAAAATATCCCACATGCACTTGGGTCCAATTAGCCTCTGCACTTGCAAATATTAAAAAAGGCATATGGCATTCGTGGAGCGTGACAGTTCAATGGTACGGTACCGGAAATCTGTTTCTGAAATTTGACAATCTGTTCTTTACAATGCCTGCATATATATCTACACAAATGAGTAAGAAGTTAAGTCAGTCTAGATAATGGCCAGGACTTTGATTGGGAATGTTAGCTTGGCTTTATGATGTATTGCTAAAATTCGAACTGTATGTTGTTACAAAATCCAGTGGCCTTTGACCATGGTTGACTGCATCCATGGTGAGAGTAACATGATACACAAATCAATAGAAGTTGCTGATGAAAAACTATTAACAAACACACTAGAACGTATTATCCCCAGACAATTAAAATTAACCCAAACTGCCCACCTCCTGGTCTTAAATAGGCCCCTTTTTTCAGAAGCATAAAATGAAACTTGACAAGGCCAAAGCCTTGAGGTTTGACTTTCAAAACTATGGTCAAGGTCACTAGTCATGAAAAAATCTGAGATATTGGTGGAAGTATTTCAGATGCAGTACTTCAAAAGTTGGGGGGTTAACAAAAATCCTATATATTCGCATATTTGACTTTGAAAAGACCAAACTTATGGTCACCAGTCTTCAAACATTTCTGAAATTTTGGTGGAAACAACCTTTATGTATCAAACTTGAAGAAATCAAATACTGTACTTCAAAAGTTACGGGGTTCACAAAAATCCTATGTTTCCGCAGATTTGACCTTGAAAAACAGAGTCAAGGTCACCAGTTACAAACATGTGGAAGATAATGGTGGAAACAATCTGTGTGGCAAATTTGAAGAAAAAAGATAGGTTACTTTAAAAGTTATGGGGTTCACAACAATCCTATATAGCGGCAGATTTGACCTTGAAGGTCAAGGTCAAAGGTTTTCATACTCTTTCGTCAGCTTATCATCTGATATCGTTTTTTTCGCCTCAGATTATATAGATTAGTTCTATATTCATGCTTCATCATTGGCGAGTTTACTTATTAACTAAATTTTTACAATTATCAATTTAAAAACATTAAAGACAGTTCACATGATTGTACAGGACGCCACAAAATAATGAAGTCGGTCTATACAAACATTCATAATTCATGGTCTTCATCACATGTACCTTTAAGTTTACCCCATTTCATAATATGTTTAGATATAACACCTTTATTATTTGCTATGTACCTTTCTGTAACTTCTGTTTGTGCTAAAATCTTTCTAAACATTGGAAACAAAGAGGATGAGTTGTCCTCTCTTTGTATGTGCAATACATATTTAAATAACAACAAAATCTGATTAATCAATAAATTATCTGAGTTGACTGGGACAACATCATACAATATAGTATTAAGTGACAGCTCTGGCAGATTAATATCGCTATTATGTAACTATGACTTTGCTCCAAAAAAGGTTTTTGGTTACTGTACATTCAAAAAATAAATGAAGTATACTTTCATTATAATTGAACCGAAATGAACATCTGGGTGTTTCTGTTATTTTCCACTTATATAGCTTTTCATTCATTGTAATATGGTTATTCACCAGTTTATACTGGAATTCTCTCATATAGGTGTCAATAATTGTTCTATATATACTTTCATATACATCTTGCCACTTAATATCAATGTTATTTGTTATATTTAATGTATTAAAAAACTTCTGAGCTGTTGCAGGTTTCCATTTTTTTTCAACCAGTGTACCATATATTTTTCTCGATCATATTTTGTCTATGTACTCAAGTCCATTGGTTGTTACAATAATCTCTGTATCAGTATCAACTGCATGTATCACAGTATTCAAAAACAAAGTTTCCCATGGTTTTGGTATTGCATTCCTCAATGCAACCCAATACATATAATCAAGGGCACTTTTTTTTAAATGTATCATGTGTTATCCATGTTCCATTCTCATCCACTAAATCTTTAACATAACAAATGCCCACATTGTGCAATCTCTTATTGTAAATAGACATTTCATTCATAGTAATATATTTGCCCAGTCTTCAAAACACTTAATATAAAATTAAGGTAAAATCTTAGGTAAAATATGAACATTGAAGTTACTTCTGACACACTTTAATCTACCAATTCTCCTTAACTTGTGATTTATTATCTCAGTTATTGTAGACGAAGAATACTAAAAAGTCGCTTGACCCACATAATTCTCTGTGTCTGTTTCTTACTTTCAATATCTGGGACATTGATTCCCCCATTTTCATATTTCCCGATGATAGTGTTATATTTGACTTTTGATCTTTTACCCCTCCATATAAAGTCACAGAGAAGTCTTTTTAGATGTTTCAATGTATGTTTTGGTGGTATCAACATATTTGTCCTATATATTGTAAATATTTGTACTATATATAGTAAACCTTTGATATTGCTAACGTACATGCAACTTCCGCCCTACCACATATTGATAGGTTCCGGCTTTTCCAAATTGACAGAGTTATTGCCAGGTTGTTATTAACACGTGTAAAATTATCTTTATTGGTCAAATCCTTATTATAAGAAAAGTAAATTCAAAGTATTTTTATAGATGCCTGTGTCAAGTCTATCCATTTCAGATTATACAGTTGTCTTGCAACATGTTTCAATGACTCTATGCACGCAACCTCTGATTTAGTACGGTTTATCTTTAGTGAGGAAAAATATTCAAATATTTCAATTACAGTAAGTACATGCCCAGGTGATTCAACATTTTCAACAAATATTGTAGTATCATCAACAAACATGCATAGTTTAATATGTGTATTTCCAATATCTATTCCTTTTATATCATAATTATTCCTTATTTTGATTGCAAATATTTCAATAATTAAGATAAATATATATGCAGCTAATGGATCACCTTGCCGTGTGTCTCTTTGTAACTTAAAATAACCAGTTGTAAAACCATTGTTCAAAATTGAACTTTGTACATCAGTATGTACCATTTTAATCCACATTTAAATCATCATCAAAACCGAAATACCTCAATGTTTCATACATAAAGCCATGATCGACGCTATCAAAAGTAGCCTCTAGATCAGCTGCAAACATTATTCAAGGCTTGTTTTCAACTTGAGTATAATGCAACACATCCCATATTAATCTGATTGGTTCTCCAATATATCTTCCTGGTATGAAAGCATACTGGTAATTTTTTATTAGTTTTGGAAGATATTTTTCTATTCTCTTTTCTAAAATTTTACTCAATATTTTTACGTCAACATTTAGCAAACTTATAGGTCTCCATCCATTTAAATGTTTAAGATCCTTCCCTGGTTTAGGAATTAACTTGACAAGGGCTTGCTTTTGAGAAGTTGTCAAAGATGCATGTTCATTAGTTTCATTTAAGCAATCTGTTAAGCAATTGCCAAGTTCACTAAATAAAGCTAAATAGAATTCTTTTGTCAATCCATCATTACCTGGAGTTTTATTGTTCTTCATTAATTTCAAACTAGAATATACCTCATTTATTGTAATCAAACGCCCACATGCTTTCACTTCAGACTCGCATAATGTATTCTCATGTAGAGGGAGACCTTCTAAATAACTGTGTAACTCTTGCTCAGTATAAAAAGTTTTTTTTCCTTGTATTTATCCATAAAAGAATTTTTGATAAATGACATGATTTCTGCTTGACACATGATATCTTTTCCGTCTTTTGTTAGAGTCCTTACCACACCTTTCTTATGATTATGTTTTTCGAGGTTCAGAAAGTATTTTGTGTTTCTCTCACCTTGTTTTAACCACTGTGCCCTTGATCTCACTATTATACCTTTAGTAATCTTATCATAATGATTCTGTAACTTAAGTTTCATACTGTAATATGCCTGTTTAGACTCTATTGTATCTGTGCTTTTTATGTTATGTTCTAGTTTGGAGACCTCTTCTTCCAATAGTTTACCCTTTTCCTTAAATTGTCTGGCTTTATCTTTACTATATTTAATAGTATTCTGTCTAATCTTGTACTTTAAGTACTCCCATGTAAATCTTGCTGTGTCACCTTTCACTTCGTTTTTCCATACATTTATTTCATATTTAAAAGCACTTATATATTCTTTATCATTAATTAAATCATTATTGAAACACCAGTGCGACGGTCCTCTGCTGACATCTTTTAATTTGTTTACTTTTAACAAAACTGCTGAGTGATCAGTGCTTACGGCATATATGATATCACAATATTCAACAAGTGACTGAATAGCCTTTGAATTAAAGGAGTTGAGGATCGCCAGGTAAAGGATTTTGCATTTTCATGTTTTACACGCCATATATCACATATATCTTATAGTTCCATCATAGAACATAGTTTATTGACTGAAGCCTGTTTCACATATGTTCTGCCTCCATCAGCATCATGCTCAGTAAGATGTACATTAAAATCTCCTCCCCAGATAAGATCAATATGTTTAATATTGCCTCAAAAACATTTTGAAAAAAAGGCAACTTGCTGTGATTCATAATTTGGTGCATAAGTATTAACAATCATACAGTGTAGACCTTCAATTTCACATTCAATTAGAATATATCTTCCATTATTATCAATATTCTTATCAATTTTCTTGAATTTAACATTTTTACCGACAAGTATAGATACTCCACATAATTTGGTGCTCCCATGAGACAGATAAATGTTACCACGCCACTGTTTAGACCATTTGGTTTCATCTTGTTTAATGCAATGACATTCTTGCAAGAAACTGATCCCATTGTGTGCTTTGTGTTTCACCAACCAATTAAATATCTGTCTTCTGTTAACATAATTTCTTATCCCTCTCACATTCAAAGAAAGGACCTGAAATTGTATATTATCTGCCATGTTGCTTTGTAGAGTTACTTCTCTCATAAGTATAGGGTATTTCATGTTATAAAAAAGAAGTTTGCTTTCTCCTATGTCACTCAGCTGATAACAAAACAAGACCTTCTTAACAGTAAATATACATAAAAAACATACAACACATACAAAATTAAACATAATTGTCAGTTTATTTAAATGCCAGACAGTATATTACTTTCATACATATTTATTCGGATGTAGGTAACTGCTCGAATGATTCACCATAATTATTTCTCTGATGTCTCCTTTTAAAACTGTTATGAAAACTTTACCATCCCATGTCCAAGAGTCTTTAACCATTGGATGGTTTCTTGCCATATAAAAGAGTTGATGCAACTCTTTACACAGGTCATCAGCCATGACAATACCTGTATCCTTCAACTGCCTCCTTTCTCTCATGACTGATCTTTTGACATCCCTCCTTACAAATTTAACTAATATAGCCCTTGGCTTACTGTCAGGGTCTCTGGGCTGTCTGCCTACTCGATGGGCAACATCAACTTCTGTCACATCCAGATCAAACCTCAGTTTCTCTCTGCAAAGGTTTTTTAACCAATACTACACACATTTCTGACCCTTCTGTGTTACTGTGACTTTCTAGTACACCAAATATCCTAACACTCGATTTTCTTGAATATTGCTCTAATTCAATTGCCCTTCTCTTGGGATCTGTAGCTTCAGTGGCTGACTTATTACATTGCTCCTCTAGAGTACCGATTCTATCTGAAAGCTTTGACATATCAGATTTGATTTCTTTATTTTCATTTTCAAGAGTAAGTACTCTAGCCTCTAAACATTCAACAGTTTTTTCGTATTTCCCAGTTACTTGTCTGACTATTTTCACTTCAAGCTCTGTAAGCATTTTCTTTAAGGTTTCCTTTGACACACCTGCCATTTTTATACTATGTGGTTTATCTTGTTTGTCAGATGAAATAAACTTTTTAACTCTTTGTGGACTGTATGGAGATGTCGAGAATGAACTAGATATATATGTTCTTTGTCTTTTTGATTTACCATTCATATCATAATCTTACATTCATTCAGAGAAATGTTTAGCACAAGTAAAAATTAACCCATCAATATAACATGGTCAATACTGCCAGGCATGGACTGGAATTCAATAGCACATTGTTATCAAGCACTTGAATGACTCACACAACAACCTGACCGAGAGACCTGGTGCTTTGTGCATGGTACGCTGACCACAGCCAAAAGCGTTATGCAATACCCCTTGCCAGTGTCAACAATATGAAGGGGTAGACCTAAATATAAAGAAAGTTAAATATCAAAATTATGGAAAAAGTACTTACCTTCCGGCTTCAATTTTCAGATGTTCCAATAGACTGGTAGTAAGTTTATATCCTGGCCAAAAATGTAACTACTAAACAAAGTAAAACTTTATCAAAATTTGCTTCAATTGCAGAGCAACTGCAGTTTGCTTGTGTGTTCTCTCATGCACCAGGGCTCTCTCCGATCTGATATCTTACATTTTGATTTTCAGAAAGATACATTTATTTATCCACTTGAGGAACAATGTTTTTTATTTTTGCTAAATATGGAAATTTCCAAGGTAATAGTAAAGGTCATGACCCGAATTTTAATAGACTTCATCCTACTCATATATATATATGTGTTGCATGTGCATAATATGTAATAAATGTATTAGTTTTTTACTGATAATGCTCACAGTACTGCCAAGTTGTAATGATGGAGGTATAAAAAGACAAGAAAACAAGAAAAGGATACTAGGTCTCTCATACAAGCAAAATTTATCCAAGGTCTTAAGTCAATTTGATTTTTTTTACCAATCCATGCATCCTTTCTTTAGATTTTAAAGATTTTGTGTTATTTTCACCAAAAATTGAAACATGGTCCAAATTTCATTAGGCCTCATCCATGACCCATAAATATGCATGTGCAGAATGAAAGAAATCTTTTCAATGCTTTTTTACTTGTAAAACTTTCTGTACTCACAGTACTGTAAAGTGGCAAATGATAGAATTTTATCATCTGAATGCCAAATTTTGTAGGTATTAGCCCAATTCAACTGTAGCTATTAACGTTCTTCAAAATCAAAATGGAAAAGTTTCATGATAATATGTCCAGCCATTTCAATAAAATCTAGCCTTTTTGTATGCACTCAGCTAAAAATAACCATGCACATTTTGAAGGACATTCCTGGATGTCAATACATAAGATTCTAGGTCCAACAGTAAAGTTTTGTACCCTGTCTGACTGTCTGGAGGCTTCAATGTTTTTGCCCAGTAATATTGATATTGCAAGACTTCCGGTCGAGACCCCCCCCCCCCCCGCTGTCAGCCTTTTTTTTAGGTAATTTTATGCATGACACCCGTCGACCCCTTCCATGTAAAAATCCTAGATCCGCGCCTGATGTCATGTTAGAAGATTCTAGACCTAGAGTATACAATTTGTGCCCCGTCTGACAGGGTGCTTAGAATCATGTTTTCAGGCTGTAATTATAAAATATAGGTCACCATGACCTAATTTCAGGTTTCCAAGGAGATTTGCCTATGTAAGGACTTCCTTTGAAGTACATTTAGATGTTTCTAGGTCTAACAATTATTATTTGTAGCCTGTAAATTGACGAGCTGCTTCATCAGGACTCAAAAATAGAGAAAAACCAATACAGTATTTTGAGATACTGTGATGCATATGAAAAATTTACAGATGGACAGGCAAGTGGACAGAATGGACTTGTACTTTTTTCCACTTCAGGGGAATAATGCATTCAACTTTATATTAAACCCTACTTTTTTTTAGCTTATCATCTTTTCCATTAAAAGTTTTTATCATATTCTTTTTAAATTTACAGGTTTTATAAATTTGTTATAAAAACAAGGAACTCATTGGTTTCATCGCTCAGCTGAATTTTGGAAAATATTAGTAACTGCAAAATATTTTTATTTCTTTTGGTTTTTATGTATATTACCTTTTGAAATGCTAAGAGAAAATAGCCCTGCTAAAATGAAACTCCGTAAATTATAGAATAATGGACATGAGCTAAACCATTTAGTGATGCACCAAGGGAAAATATGGGCCTACGGTTAGTGTTATATAAAAGTAACGTTTCATAAACCACAAATGTGTGCAGGTGATTAAGTTTTCAAAAGTTAAATATATTGCATTATGAGTTAAAAATAAATCCCACAACGTTTGACCAATATTCCTAATTAAAAATTAAGTTAACAGTGTTATTCACACATAGGCCTGGCCGACTTTTATGAGATATGAATGAAATGCTACAAAGTATTTATATCTTCTTAAATTTTGTCAGTTAGCACTTACATTAGATCCTAATATTTTATCACATTTGAATATTAGGATTAATTTCCTGAACATTTTTTTCTTTAAAATATCAAAATTGTCCAAGTGTCTACAAAAATAATTGATTTAACATTAAAATTATAAGATTCGTCTTGTTTATTAGTCCTGTGAATTGAAGGGTTGGTGGGGGGGGGGGGGTCTCCTTTGTCCTTTGTAGAGAGAGAGAGAGAGAGAAAGAGAGAAAGAGAGGTTCCCTGTGGTATTAACTGCAGACAGCCTGATCAAGCTCAA
This sequence comes from Sipunculus nudus, assembly GCA_026874595.1. Classification (NCBI taxonomy): domain Eukaryota; kingdom Metazoa; phylum Annelida; class Sipuncula; order Golfingiida; family Sipunculidae; genus Sipunculus; species Sipunculus nudus. The sequence continues at coordinate 18,213,326 of CM049307.1, forward strand.
CTGAAGAGAGGGCTTGCCCGAGTGATGTTATTACATAACAACAGCCTGGGGAGTATAGAGAGCTGCACTGAATGACCTATAGTGACTAAAGTGGACTGCTTGACAATGTAAAGGAATACAACAAGAGTCTCCAAAAAAATCAATAACTAACCTAATTTTTGCAGCTTTTATTTTCAAATTTCAGATTTTAACAGATTAAATCCTTATGTGTACATGCTGTGAAAATTAAATCCACAGTACTTACAGGAAAAAAACGTGCCATGGCCACATGTGGGCAAAATTTAAGGTACTGATTTTATATTTATGCTAATAACTTAAAAAAATTACAAAATTCATATCTAATTTTCGGTATATAATTGAATCTTGATTATATGAAGTTATTATCTCTGAAAGAAAGTCTCTAGCGTCAGCAATTCTTATGTTCAGTGAGTAAATATTTTTCATAATTTTTTACAAGGTGCATTTTTTGGGGGCCCATAACTTCAACAAATTATGCAATACTGACCTAATTTTTGGTATGTACATAGGCAATGCATGGAAGAATATGAATATTTACTATGATCAAATACAGATGAGTGGTTTTAAGATTAGGTAGTCTTGAACTATAACATTGGGTTTTTTAATGGAAAACGGAGGGTTTTCCTTAATATCTCAAAGGAACGAAGTCCTGATGACCCAAATTTCGGTATGGTAGAATATTTTGGGGACATCTAACTGTATGCTAAATATTGGATTCTTAGGTCCAACGGTTTTAAAACGTGCCATGTTAACGGACAGACGGCCGGACGGACAAAGGACAACGACTATAGCTCAGATGACTTATATTCAGCTGAGCTAAAAATCTGAAAAAAGTTAAAATCTCAGAATTTTAAGTTGCATCATTATTAAGAATTGTAAGTTTAGCTCACATCAGGTCATATTATTTATACACATATATTTTATTATTTTTAAATCATCTCAGCTATAATTTATCACTGGAATTGATATTCAATTTCACACCTGGTGAAGTTTTATTCTTCTGAAATAAGGAGGGGAGAGGGGAGCAGGGCAGAGGGTTAACCTGTCAGTAGTGGCCAAGGCAAGCTGCTTGGAGTGGGTTTTATAACACACGTGAAAGGTTGTACTTGGTGTGCTTGATGTAAACAACACTTGACATGGTGTATGTAAACTTGAATTAAAGCTACTTTTTTCAATCAATTCCTTTGAAATTTCAGGTTTTAACGGATGAAATATGATCGTGTTAACATGCTTTGAAAATTCAATCCACAGCACGTACATGATAAAAACTTGCCATGGTCAAATTTGGGCAACATTTAGGGTACAGATTTTATATTTACAGTAATAACTTGAAAAAAAATTCAAAATTCACATGTAATTTTCATTATACAATTGAATCTTGATAAAATAAAGTTATAATCCTGAAAAAAGTCTCTAGCTTCAGCAATTCTCATGTTAAGAAAATATATTTCCTGATTTTTTACAAAGTGCATAATGTTCTGGCCCATACAAATTACACAATACTGACATAGTTTCTTGTATGTATATAATAAATATTTAGAGGAATATATAAGTGAAATATGATCAAAACCAGATCAGTGGTTTTGATATTAAGCAGCCTTGAAGTGTAACAGAGGGTTTATAATTTTAAAAAAAATGAAGTTTTTCCTTAATATCTTGAAGGAACAAAGTCCTAGTGACCCAATTTTCAGTATGGAAGCATATTTTGGGGACATCTAACTGTATGCAAAAATTTTGGACTCATAGGTCCAACGGTTTCAAAACATGTCCTGTTATCGGACAGATGGCCAGGCGCCGGACTGACTTACAGTCAGCTGAGCTAATATTCCATAAAAATTCGAAAAATATAGGTGGCACCACCAGTCTTTAAGAAATGATGAAACACTATTTGATAAATATATATATAAAGAATCATGGCTATCAATGCATCAGTTATTCAGATATTGGAGCTTTTGTATATGAATTTTTATTGTTCTCGGGGTTCTTACGAGCCCGACAGCTTTAGGTCAAAGTGACCTTATCTGAGGTGTCAAAGGAGAATTTTATGGACCTCCATGGGTTTTCCATTAGAAGTTTCTAGGTCAAGTGGTTACAATTTGAGTCCGTTTAGACAGATAGACAAACAGACAAAGGACAGAGTGATTGCTAGAGCTCAGATGACTTTCAGTCAGCTCTGCTACAAAACAAAAACAAACAGCTGTGCCACCTGTCTTGCATACATGACTTAGCTATCCAAGATTTCTAGTCAATTTGATTTTTGGATCGATCTATGCAACCATTATTTAGATATTTAAGATTCTGTGCGATTTTCACCAGAAATGGACCTATTCAAGGTCAAGGTTACTCTCCTATTAAAGGTCATGATCTCATTTCTATCAGCCATTTCTATGCACATGTAAAGTGTGGTAAAGATCTGTGAAATATTTTTTTAGTTATCGCGCAGACAAGATTTATCTGCAGCAGTTGTGGGACCATTCTAAAACCATAGTATCCCTGACTTTGTCTGGGGATACAATGATTGTTAATGGATGTTTACCACTGGGTGAATGACTGAAGCTTCATGACATTAGAGACAGATAAGATAAAATTTTCTCACTCCTAAACAGACACAAATAAGCATAGGAAATTGCTAAATGATGTGTGATATTTATTGATTACAAATAACATCATTACAATAAACAGTGCATTGTGACACAAGATGAATAATCTTAACATGGACGGATTGGCTGACTACTGGTGCCCAATGTACTGAGAGATATAAAACCTGCACCCCACCCAAGCTGTCGGCCCAACATACTGTCTAACCAAGTGACTGTCCAATTCATGCCCCTACCCTGGCTACTGATACCCCCTGTCTTCAAGCTATCAGCTTACCTGAATTTCCAATACTGGACCAAACACTCAAGCTAACAACACATCTTTGCCTCCTAGGCAAAGACGAACATAATAATAGTAATATCATTGTCATCTGCTCCAGGTTCAAAAAAAAGGGAACATGCTCCAGTTGATTTTAATAATTAAATAGCTAAATTATAATAATGAAGGTATAAGCACCATACCTTATAGCAGAAACATGATGTTAGAGGGCTGACATGAGATGACAGCTGCAGCACCAGGATCAGATCATTAGATAATGTATACAACGTGTTTCCTGGATAATGGCTGTTGTTGATTGTCACATAGATATAAATTATGCACCTTCACTATGAAACAATGTATCAGTTGTACTGAAAACACACTCATAATCTGTTTCATCTATAAGGGGTGTGCATGAACATGTTCTCTGTGCTGTTATCAGGTTATGACTTTTAACAGCCTCTCTGTGGTTGCACAAAGCAAAAGTACTTATAGATACTTCGCTTTTCATGATTTCATAATTTCTAAGCATTGACTTTTTAATATGAAGAATTATCTACAAAATATACTGAATAAATTGGAAAAACTGCTGTTTTTCCAACCCTCAAGAGCCATTTCTGATGTAAAGTAGCTGTAAAAAAAACATATACATCCTTAACAATTATCATGCCTGTGCTGTTGCTGGCAAAATTAGGGTCAAGTTGAGAGGGGCTAGGTTTGCCCTGATTTCACTAACTTATGTGGAACAAATTTTTGCATACAAGCTTTACTCACAGGCAAATGACATGAGCACATTCTTAGATACCTACATTAGTTTGTCATTGGTAAAACTGACAAAATCAATTCACCATGTAACACATGGCACTACTACTGAAAATCCTGACACCCTTTTCAGATATTCTGAAATAAAAATAATTTAACCTGGTACATAGTAATACTGACAAATCAAGACAAACTCCTTCACGTCAATTAAATACAGAAAAAAAATAAAATAAAAAGCAAGTAAGCCTCCTAATAATGTCAGTTGCTTTATTTCTAAGCCAGTCAAAAATGTGTGGCTCATATACCTCATGGATCTATCAGTTAACAATGCTATAATTGAGGCCAATGAGCCAAATAAGTTATTAAATTTACTGCTACATGGCATGATCAGACTGCAATTGGTATGAGGAGGGAAGCCAATTCAAACAGTGCCACCTATCTTCATCTAACTAAACTTGAAGTGTGAGTGATTAACTGAACCTAAGTAAAACCATGGTTCAGCTTTGTCATAACACCATGAATATAGCAAGGATATGTTGACTGTGGCAGTATGTTTTGATGTTTTTCTACGTAAATGTCAGGGGTTTAAGATCTCCTTCAACTCTATTCAACCATTAAGGATTCAGAGCACAGGTGTTATGTATGAATAATAAAACAAGATTCCTTTATCTTTTTTAAGTGATTGATTTCAGTAGCGAATACAATTATTAATTGCCTGTCAAGTCAAAATGTGGATCAGTTTGAGTGGGGTTCAGTGTAACTGACATATCAGTAAAGTTCTCAGAAATCATTGTTTCCATCTCCCAGGGTCAGTTTGAGTGGGGTTCAATGTAACTGACATATCAGTAATGTTCTCTGAAATTATTGTTGCTATCTCCCTGGGTCAACTTGAGTAGAGTTCAATGTAATTGACATATCAGTTAGTTTCTCAGAAATCATTGTCACTATCTCCCAGGTCTCCTGGCTGCTGACGAGGCTGTCCTCTCATCCTCATATTTGGTGCTGGGCTGTCGTCCATGTCATCTTCACTGTCATCATCCAGGTCATCACCATCGATGTCAATCTCAGAGTCATCAGATCCGACATCACTATCCTGTCAATGAGTAACATAAAGGTGTGGTCAGCTCTAAGTGCAACAAGCAAACCATGACAATCGAAGACCAGAATATTTACTTAAGTTTAGTCATTTTAAAATTCTAGTTTAGATTCTTCAGTCACTTGCTGCAATATGACAAATGGCACAATGCCTCTCATTTGTTTCAAACATCTTTAACAGCAAATATTATGTATGAATTGAGATCATTTCAGCTACAAAACCATTTATGACAAGGGTATATACATTCTGTACCCATGCATTCTTTCTATTATGATTGAAACTTCTTACATGCAGCAGTGTTCAGTGATAATGGTGCCGAAAGAGGTACTGGTACTAAGTGGAATAACTGTGTCCAATTGAATAATTACCACTCAAGACGAAGGTCAGGGCACAAGCACTTGCAAGGGACTGCTTTTTGAGACATTTAAAGGTCTGAAAAAAGGCATCATGAATGCCATTTGAGTTTTTTTTCTTCATTAACATTCCATGTTAATCACTGCCTTTAACTTTTGTCAGCTGTGTTTCGGCCAAATGAGCAGGCATAGTAGGTTTTGTCAACAGAAATCAAATACAAACCAGAAAATGTGACAGGAACCTCACTGTCAAAGAACAAGTAGGGTTATAACCTTTAATATTATATGAGTGAAATAAAGCAAAATATGATCTTTCTTGTTAATATTTCTTGACCTGTAAACTTGTGTCAGTTATTGCTAACAGGTTTCACCAGTGAGATGGGAAAGGTCTTTTGAGTGCTTGAGTCCAAAATATGCTATATAAATAAGTTTGATAATGAATTCTTATATCAATATAATGATTTAGTGTACATCTGCCTGAAAAGGAATTTAAACAGGGAGAATAAACAAAACTCTGATGGACATAAAATAAAACCAGAGCTCATTCTTAAATAAAAACTAGAATACGGGTAGTCGACAAGCGACTACGTGTGTCCGCCAAAATCAGGGTGGAAAGGATGAAGTGAGGCATGGATTGAGTGGCAAGGGGAAACAGAGTTAAGTGTTGCATATTAGCATGGATGTCTGCAGCCGAAATGTGTATGTAGGTTGCGCCACCTACCACAAAATCCAGAAAGCTGTCCAAGTTGTATACATATGCAAAATTTAAGGCAGATAAGTCAAACCACTACAAGTACATGAGTGATTTTAGCCCACAGAAGACAAACAGATGGATGCTGTGCAAAAATGGTTGCAGGTGGCGCCACCAGTTTTGCGTATGATAAAGAGTAATGTGTGATCTATACACATGCAAAACTTTGGCCAAATCGGTCAAAGAGCTTGGATGTCTGCAGCGTAAACATGAATGTAGGTGGCGCCACCTGTCATAAAATCAAGAAAGCTATCCAGGATGTATATGCATGCCCAATTTCAGGTGAATTAGTCAAACCACTGCAGAGATATGAGTGATTTTAACCCAAGGCAGACAAACAGATGGACACTGTGCAAATATGGTTGCAGGTGGCGTCACCATTTTTTGTGTATGTTATAATGCTATCCAAGGGCTTCATTTGTACAAAATTTTTGTCCTGATCGTTCAAAAGGTTCCCGAGATATGTGGATTTATGTGTGAAAACAGATGCACAAATGGACGCTGGGCAGAGAGGAAAGGTCAGAGGTCAACGGCAATTGGTCAGGCACCAGTTCACATGTGACCCAATAATTGGTGTAAGTTTCGGAAAAATCCATCCAGTAGTCTCAGAGGAGTTCTTTGGAAACGAACGTGACGCGGCGGTGGAACCAGGTCAAAAACATAGTATCGGCAAAACTTCATTTTGGCAGATACAAATAATAGCTTTTCTCAATTTCTGAAACCAAGCTGTTTATTAAATGTATTTAATTATTTTATACTGGTCCTTACTTGTATATATGTTAATCCATTTTATTTGTAACAAATACTGTATGGCCAAAATAAAAAAAGGTATGGTTCTCAGGCACTTTTTTTCATAAATCAATGCGGGCGGGCAGTTTTTTTTTTTTTTATTTTTTGGTGTGTTTCGATATAGATGTCACATTATAAGGAAAAAGCATGATAATAGCAGATTAACAACTAAAATCACTACATAATAAAGGAAATTGTATGGTTTTATCTTCTTGAAAGAAATGTCCGAGCGGCTGAAGCTCAAAATTGGTAAGTTTCGATTGAAAATCAAATATAAAAATTTTTGATTGGGGGGGGGGGGGGTTTAAAATTGATGCGGGCGGTGCTTGAGAACCATACCTTTTATTTTTTTTGGCCTATTTACACTTTTTTTATTTTGCTAATGGATCCAAATACATATTCATTTTCATAAAGGGCAATTAAAATGTATGAATAAATATTTAAACAGGCATAAAATCAACAACAAAAAATGATAAATTCCAACTAAACAGAAACATCCTGAGATTTGGGAGACCTTTGATTTTTGTTTGGAGGGCCCAGGTAATGGCTTTGCTATTACTTCAATTTGTGATGAATCTTGCTGGTCTGAAGAAGACTGAAGAGAAATACCATTATAAATGCTGGACCTACTGTGCAGAAAGCTTTGTTATAATACTCTTATAATACTGCAGGTACCAACCAAACACTACATCAATACCATGCTCCACCCTTCATCTACTAACAAAGAAATTATCAGAAGCACATAAAGTACAGCCAGCACCATCTTGTGAAGACTACAGCAATGCTCCAGACATTTCCACCACATTACAGCTGAAATATTGTAGCTACCAACCAGAAAATATATCTTGAGTTTTGCATTCAACACTAAAAGAATATTAATGCTGAAGTAACCATGCTCAAAACATTACTTATGTGCTGCAGGTAGCAACCAGAGCAAATCATTATTGCAGTTATAAACCAGAAAACACAACTTTAATGCTTGATTCATGATCCAGAAATAATTACTTCTGCTGTTGCTATCCAGAAACAATCACCTTTATACTGAATTAAACAGCAAGAGTGTAGCAATTATTTATATAGTTATCAAAGGATTAGCGCAGACATGCTTGACCTCAAGAAACAGGTCACTCAAACATAAGCATATAATTTATCACATGACAAGGTAAAGCACCCACAGCAATTACAGTTAGTTATTGGCTACAAAACAAAATAAATTATTTGAACACATTAACAATCACCATGACTTCAGGAAGCATTATCTGCCACTTAACTGCTGCTCAAGGCTGCAGCCTACTTCACTGGTGTTATCATTCACTTTAAGCCGACCAGTACTATGGTAAATACAGTCAAGCCCGCTTATTGTCATGTCGGTGGTGCATGCATAAATTATGATAATAACCAGGATGTGACATTATGAGGGCTTCAACACTGATGTCCTTTTCAGTCATAGAAGAAGCGTTATGTCTCAAATGATATTAAATAAATCATCAATAAAAAGTGAACAGAAACGTTTATGAATATTTTTATTGCATAATTCTTTCCTCAACTATTATGCCTTATTTTCTGGATATCTTATTAATGACTCGAACTTCCATGATCGTCTTTATGATAGCACTGTTTGTGGAGCAGGCATCGTCATGCCATTGTCAATTTTCTGAAGTTTCGCCGCGATAGAGGTTTTGGACTCCGTATCTCCACCAGTGCTCACAAAACCTCCAGCTTTACATGGACCCTTAAAGAGGATTTCCAGTCTTAAGCAACATTTAGAGCTCCTGCTTCATATCATTTCGGTGAAACATCACTGAGTGGTTAACCGCAGCCTTTCAAAGGACAGGAGTTCATTATGTATGATATGAGAATGCTAACATCGCCCTTGTTAACGTACAAAGAAACGGAATGATCTGGATTAGCGTGGTATCTTAAGACGTTAATTAGCTAAGGGACGGGGAGTGACCTGCATGCATCACTGCACTTGCCTGCCGCATACAGGTTGGAGATGCGATCATTTGACACACCTGACCGATTACAGGCTCTTGGCCTCGTTGATCACCGTGTCAGCATTTGATTTGATATTAACTGCGAACTGGTATCACTGTCAAGGGTTCCAAGCATGACAATAAATGGGATTATGAAAATATTCCTAATATTAATCTGTCAGATTTACCATTGTTTATTTGGTAAATGGTTTGGGATTTCAGATTTATGTGCCAATAAAGAGGATTTTCTATTCACTGATATGACACAAAGTGGGCTCAACTGTGCTCCTGAATATTTTATATATCACTTGGATCTATCTGTTAGTGACCAGGTTCCTTTGCTCTGTATTTCTGTGTTATGCTCATCAGCAAAAACTGTAAGCCCTAAACCTGGGGTGTGAGGTGTGTGAGGGGGGAGGATGGGGGTGCACTCACGAGGCGCCAAATGAGTTAAAGAATTTAATCCAATTTTATTTAAAGGGTTCATTTTAAGGGCAATAACATAAATGTATTTTCTCAGTGAATACTGATTTAACTTACATCTTCATCATCAATATCCATTCCCATTGAACCAACGACCTGGCCGCCTGATGTCTTTGCTGCCACCCCTGCTGCTGGCCCACCAGCGCCCCCTGCTGGCACTGAAGCAAAGTAAACATCACAAATGGTGACCTGGCATGATAACAGAGAAAATCAGCTAACATGACTCTCAAATTACCTAGTTTTTTTTTACATACAGAAACTATATATTTTCTTCATTATACATATAAAGAATAAAATGCACATTAAAAATGAAATATTTAAAATAGTAAATATTAAATGATAAATAGAAATATTAATATATACTAAAATATAATATATTAAATATAATAATAATATATAATATTTAGTATTAAGTATAATAATCATTATATTGATAAATAAAACATGCCCAAGTGACAAGATACAACAGACCCAGCCATTTAGACTAATGAACATAAATTAACAGGTAAGCAGAACTTACTGCGTCGCTGCCGACTGTGGGTTGGTCGTTCTTTCTTTGGATTTTTCTCATCTTCTGAATCAGATTCACTAACATCATCATCTGGCATAAAGAAAATTTTAAAATTTACAATATTAATATGGCCTACACCAGGGCTGAATGGATCAAACAGAATTCAATCAATATAGATTTTGGCCACTCTAAATTCTGTACAACTGCGGTAATTCAAGCTTTTCATGGGTAACTCCTTAAGTATATCAAACAGTATCTATGGTGACTTGTCAAGCATTGTCTCTGCAAGGAGGGTATGTATTCATCCTTGTTTGTGTGTGAGTTTGTGTGAATGCAATCTCACGAAATTTTCAGGGCATTTTGGATATTGGTCAATGAAGAATCTATGAGATTTTGGTGTGCATCCGGCACATGATCTGCATTCAGGAATTTCATCAAGAAATATTCTCATGTACAGTCACCTATGCATGAATGAACATGGGGATATTGGCTGTTTCAAATAATGCAAAATGGTTTTCGGAGCATCCCATAATAGGGATCCGGACATGGCAGAGGCTTGCATTCCTTAGCATGCAGATTTCATATTTATTCTATGGTTTTCTAGTCTGCAGCTTTGTGTGTTTATTGTATATATTTTTGTTTGTTTGAACTGTCAAATGCATTTTAAGTGATGACTGTTCTTGCATTGTGTCCTACTGCAGCATCTGCTATCACAATATTTTGATGGGAAAAACGCAATCCTTCAGCCTTCCTTAATGACAACACTTAGTCTAGTGGTTAACATGCTGATCCAGATAAAATTTCAAAGGTATAGTTTATAAGCCATGGCTAATGCTTTGTTTTCCTTCAGACAACATCTTAATCCAGCTCAGTTTGAGGAAATTTGTGGCCTGACAATAGATCATTAAGTCAGCAGCATATATTAATCAGGTATTTTCACTGGTCACAGTTTCCAGAAATAGTTAATATGGACTGTTGAATTTGTATCCAGAAACAAAAAGAGAGCTTTCCATCAGCCTTCCCCCCTCCCCCCCCCCCCCCCCCCCGAATGGTTCACAGTAATGGTGACAATTTAAACCAGTCCTGTGATGTCAACAGAAAATCAAAGTGTCTCACCCCCAAAAGCATCAGCACTTTCTAGGTCTTCCTTCGTCATCTTCTTCTCCTCTGTTTTGAGTTTCTCTGCAATCTGTCTCAGGTTGAGTTCTGTAGCCTGAAAGAAACAAATCATATACAACATTAAATTTAAACTTTATTTATTTTACATGGATTGTACAACTAGTTATAACAACTAATACAAGGCACTCTCCATGGCTGGGATGTTGGCACTCGGTAGTCGATAAGGGTGGAGGAAACCAGAGTACCCTGAGAAAACCACTGACCTTTGATTGGCAACTACAACCCACTCTCATAGCCAAACATTATACATCAATCATATACCATATACATCAATCATATATATCTTTATACATCAATCATATACAACTTTATACATCCAAGTCATTCAATCTTCTCCATTACAGATCATATCTTTATCTTTCTAATCATAACCTTCATCATGATTTCCTAGCAGTGGATCCAGAGGGCTAGGTTCAGGGGGTCTGTCCCCCCCCCCCTTTTTAAGGGGGTTCAAACCCAATTTTGTGGCCTGGACCATGTTCAAGGGGTTTCTGGATCTGAGGACCTTTTTCAGGATTTTTCATAAAAAGTTTTCCTTGGCTGGACAACTCCCCCCCCCCCCACCGGTCCCTCCCCCCCTTATCCTGGATCTGCCTCTGTTTCCCACACCTTGCAATAAACCTGAACATTTGCAGACTGGTGATAGAAACATGAGTGGCTAAAATCTTGTCTCTTCTTAAAGTCTTAAAAGAGTAACAATATATTGATTATTGCACATCTGGGAGATATATACTAAATAAGCTACTTCTTGACAAATGGAATTATATACACTTTCACTGACCTCTAATTTGTCTTGTTCTGTCCTGTTGTAGTCCTCTAGCAGCTGTTCTAGGTAGCACTGGTTCCTGAACTTCTGTATATATTCAGCATACAGCTTCTGCAGATCTTCCTCTAACCTTTCATACTCATCCATGTAGGCAGGCCTGCAAAATAAACATATATATATATATATTTATATAATCCTGATGATACAGTATTATCCCAGGTTGCAGACACCCCTCCTGGAATGGACACCAAGGTTAACAGATAGTCTTTTGGCCGACCAAATGTTTTTACTATTTAAAGAACCCTCTGGTGTGGACATCTCTCTATTCAGGACAACAGACACCTTTTGTCCACCTAACAGTTAAAATTCCCCATGTCTGGGCAAAAACATTATAAATGCAAATACAATTTGCTTCTGGCATGCCTCTAATGAGTTATAAATCAGAAATCATTTCATTTAATCTATGATTGTAAGTTCAGCTGTCTGACAAAAAATCAGTAAAAAAGCCTGATCAACATAGAGTTAAAATAAACATTATTCACATAAAATATTAATTGAGAGGCTTATAATACTGGGTAAACCAGACTACATTTCAGGCTTGCCAAAGGTAAATGACCAAAAAAAGAGAACGTGCACTGGAAAAAAGGGTTAACTTTTTTTAATTAAAGAGTGAAAAAAAAGAATAAAATTAGAATGAATCTCGACACATATGGTTCTTTAAGTCAGAAACATACATGGCAAACATCCCCTGCATTAAGTTAAGGAGCATTTTCCACATGATGTGACACATTTTGAACATTTGCACACAAAAAATTGTGAAATGACCCATTCTAGTTCTAACTGGACTGTTTAAGCAGGAGAGAAAAAGTATATATCTTTCACTGAAAAAAAAGAGTAAAAAAAGAGAGCTGCTGAAAAGAAGGGTAAAAAAGAGTAATTAGCGTTATTTTCAGGAAAATCCTTAAAAAAGTGACTCTTATAAAAAAACTAGATGTGTCGGAAGGACACAAATGCCCCTGCCTGGGGCAAGTTAGAAACATTTGTTAAATTTTGTAAAATTGTTGAAGTTCAGGAAGTGTTGTATGGTCAAAAGTAGGTCAACAAGGGCAAAATGCAAACTCAATCTGTAAAGGGTCATTATCAAGCAACACACCAAAAATCAGGCCAGTATCTGCAGGCATTGTGAAAAAAAGTCCATATAGGTGCATTTCTCATGAAAATTTCTGTCTTTCATGAAATTTTCTATGTTCAGGATCTGTCATATGGTGAAAAATAGGTTAACTGGGACGAAACGCGAACTAGATCTGTAAGTGGTCATTATGCGCCCACAGACCAAACATTAGGCCAGTATCTGTAAGCATTGTATTGCGAAACTAGAATATTAGCAAAAGTTGATAATCATTTATAAATTTAAATTGGAGAGGTATATACCATGTTTCATAACAATCCACCAAATGCTTCCTGAGAAATAAGCTCCTAAGTTTTTTTCTATACTAAGCTCTGTGATATTGAAAAGTAGGTCAAGATCACCCATCTTTGAACTTGACCAAGATTTTGTAAATATAATGCAATAGCACTGAAGAAATGAAGTTCCTGTGTTGAATACCTTTAGAGATATCCTGCACAAAAGGCCAAAATTGAAAAAATCCGATAAAATTTCATTAAAAAATCAGAAATTGCAGGTTGCGCCACCAAAATTGTGCAGCACATACAGACCATCAGTCCCAATGATCATAGTAAGTTTTGTGAAATTCCACACAATGGTTCCTTAGATATAAACTTCTGAGTGTCTTTCTATAATCAGCTCTAAAATGTAGAAAAATGGGTCAAGGTCACCCATCTTCGAACTTGACAGAGATTTTATCGATATACATCTTCACTGATGAAATAAAATTCCAACGGTGAATCCTTTTAGAGATATCCCGCTCACAAGGTAAAAGTTAACAGACGCGGAACGGACGGACAGACGGACAGCTTGGGTGACGACAATAGCCCATCAGCCTATGAGCTGAGGGCTAAAAACGGCTGTACATGTGTATTTGTCATGAAAATTTCTATTTTTCATTAATTTTTCTAAGTTTAGGAGCTGTAAAACGGTCAAAAAAAGGTCAACCAGGACGAAACGCGAACTTGATCTGTAACTGGTCATTATCTGCCCACACACCAAAAATCAGGCCAATATCTGCAGGCACTGCGAAAAAAGTCTGTACATGTGTATTTGTCAATAAAATTTCTATTTTTCATGAAATTTTCTAAGTTTAGGAGCAGTAAAACGGTCAAAAGTAGGTCAACGGGGACGAAATGCAAACTCAATCTGTAACTGGTCATTTTCTGCCCACACACCAAAAATCAGGCCAATATCTGCAGGCATTGGGAAAAAAAGTCCGTACATGTGTATTTGTCAATAAAATTTCTATTTTACATGAAATTTTCTAAGTTTAGGAGCCGTAAAACGGTCAAAAGTAGGTCAACCGGGACGAAACGCGAACTCGATCTGTAACTGGTCATTATCTGCCCACACACCAAAAATCAGGCCAATATCTGCAGGCATTGCAAAAAAAAGTCCGTACATGTGTATTTGTCATGAAAATTTCTATTTTTCATGAAATTTTCTAAGTTTAGGAGCCGTAAAACGGTCAAAAGTAGGTCAACCAGGACGAAACGCAAACTCGATCTGTAACTGGTCATTATCTGCCCACACACCAAAAATCAGGCCAATATCTGCAGGCATTGTGAAAAAAAGTCCGTACAACTGTTTGATTTCGGAATGATGGAATGACGGACATGGGTAAAACTATATGCCCAGGCCACTTTGTGGCGGGGGCATAAAAATATCTGGTAGGCCTGACTTAAATAAAGGTTTATATCCCATTCCTGGATCTAAGACAGTTGCCGGAACAGGACAACCTGACCCCCACTGGGGTGGACACTATGCAATAAATGACAAATCTTCTGGTCCATGACTGTCTGCTATTAGAGAGGTTTCACTGTATTTGTTATGACTGGTTACGATGAACACCGGTTCTGGTGAGCAACAAATCCTTAGTCCAATGATAATAATGGTTAAAATAAGCAACAGACAACCTTAGAGGCACCACAGCTGAAAGTTGAGCACCCAACATGGCAGTGATCTACCCAGTATTTAATCAGTGAGCTGGTCAACTATTGTCAAATCAGAAAAAATCAACACTTTGAGTTGGGCCATTTGCTTTATGACTACAAATGACCAAAATCAACACAAATTGTAAATTTTTAGAGCCACATAATAAACTGATCACACTTTAGTGTTTTTTTACATGAAATGCAGTCCTCTTTTCTGCTGATGTTAAAGTATATCTTCAAAGGAGGTGAGCACTCAAAACCTCTCCAAGCTATACACAAACACCCTCACACACACACACACATGACACTTTTTATTTATGCCATTAAAATCACATAAACCTTCAGGTGAGATGACTACATGGGTTTGTTTACATTTAGTGCCTGGTCTATGTCTGCCTGTGTTAAGTACCTGACACTCTGTAGAGTCTGTAAACGTTTCTGGTTACGCTCCAGCTCGGTTTTCTTCTTCTCGATCTTGGCTTCCAGGTTTGCCTCATCTGATGCCACATTATCTATCATATTCACCGTCTTTTTTATCTCTTGCTGCAACATCACATAAACAGAACTGATTTAACAGCTTAAAATCCTTTCTCATATTTACAAACCATATCGTAATGTAAAAGATTCAACAGCAAATGCTTTCATACATATTTTGGCTCTGGGATTAAATGCCATTCTTGATCTCCACCTCAACTAGAAAATGTCCAGAGCACCTAATTCCCTCCCATATGGAATCTGAAAATGTGTACTTTGCCTTGTAACATGTTCTGAATTTGACTAAGAACCTAATTATGAAATCAGAAAATATCATCAAATAAACCAAGAATGCATTTAAGCCTAATCAAAGGAGGAAAATAAATTAAATTCCTGCCTTACTTATTAGGAATTGGTGTTACTAGCACTTTTATATATAAGAAATGTTTTATTTAAAATCAAAATGTTTGTAAAAAATTCAAAAACTGATCAAAATGTGACTAAAACATAATCAGGTTAGGGGACCTATAAGATAAACCTGGTTCTTAATTTGGAATAGATCTGAGTTACAGTTTTTAAGATATTGCACTGTATATGAAGGTTTTTTTTTTAAGGATATAAAAATTTGTAAAATATATCTAAAATCAACCAAGTGAGACCAAAACAACACAAGATAACCTGCCATCTTAGATGGATGTTGATTTGATTAAAAGCATTGAGATATCACATGGCATCAGAACTGTTTACAGATTGGCAGATGGATAGAAAGACAGAACACAAGACTGATGGACTGAGCTGACCACCACATCACTGACACCACTGAGGCACGGCCACTAGATAATCATATGTTTACATCTGCCATACACTGCCACTAGATAATCATATATCTACATCTACCATACATGGCCAATAGATAATCATATATTTACATCTACCATACATGGCCACTAGATAATCATATATTTACATCTACCATACATGGCCACTATATAATCATATATTTACATCTACCATACATGGCCACTAGATAATCATATATTTACATCTACCATACATGGCCACTAGATAATCATACATTTACATCTACCATACATGGCCACTAGATAATCAAATATTTACATCTACCATACATGGCCACTAGATAATCAAATATTTACATCTACCATACATGGCCACTAGATAATCAAATATTTACATCTACCACACATGGCCACTAGATAATCATATATTTACATCTACCACACATGGCCACTAGATAATCATACATTTACATCTACCATACATGGCCACTAGATAATCAAATATTTACATCTACCATACATGGCCACTAGATAATCATATATTTACATCTATCATACATGGCCACTAGATAATCATATATTTACATCTACCATACATGGCCACAAGATAATCATATATTTACATCTACCATACATTGCCACTAGATAATCATATATTTACATCTACCATACATGGCCACTAGATAATCATATATTTACATCTACCATACATGGCAACTAGATGATCATACAATTACATCTACCATACAAAGCCACTAGATAATCAATTATTTACATCTACCATACATGGCCACTAGATAATCATATATTTACATCTACCATACATGGCCACTAGATGATCATACAATTACATCTACCATACAAAGCCACTAGATAATCATATATTTAAATCTACCGTACACAGCCAATAGATAATCATATATTTAAATCTACCGTACACAGCCAATAGATAATCATATATTTACATCTACCATACATGGCCACTAGATAATCATACATTTACATCTACCATACATGGCCACTAGATAATCAAATATTTACATCTACCATACATGGCCACTAGATAATCAAATATTTACATCTACCATACATGGCCACTAGATAATCAAATATTTACATCTACCACACATGGCCACTAGATAATCATATATTTACATCTACCACACATGGCCACTAGATAATCATACATTTACATCTACCATACATGGCCACTAGATAATCAAATATTTACATCTACCATACATGGCCACTAGATAATCATATATTTACATCTATCATACATGGCCACTAGATAATCATATATTTACATCTACCATACATGGCCACAAGATAATCATATATTTACATCTACCATACATGGCCACTAGATAATCATATATTTACATCTACCATACATGGCCACTAGATAATCATATATTTACATCTACCATACATGGCAACTAGATGATCATACAATTACATCTACCATACAAAGCCACTAGATAATCATATATTTACATCTACCATACATGGCCACAAGATAATCATATATTTACATCTACCATACATGGCCACTAGATGATCATACAATTACATCTACCATACAAAGCCACTAGATAATCATATATTTACATCTACCGTACACAGCCAATAGATAATCATATATTTACATCTACCATACAGAAAATTTCGTCAAATTCTACATAGAGATTTCCTGACTGCATAAAATTTAAACACAGCTTCCCTTTCACGTGGATTATGATTACACTAGTATTCCTTTGAGGCTTGTTGCTTATTATCCTGTGTAAGTCTGTCCTTCCTTTGTATTTCCACATGTACAAATATTATAAAACACTTCTTAATACAGTACAAACTGTGAAGTATATTAGTTTACAACAGTACAATGTGCTACACATAAGTTTATGTCAATAGGTATATCTGCTACACATGACATATCTTGTTTTAATTAAATGACCCAGTACTGCCTCACTGTTTTCATGTGGATGTGTGTGGGTATGTGTGTAAGTTCACATACCTCTACAACTCTTGGATGTGTGTATGTATGTTCACATACCTCTACAGCTCGTGGTTGTGTGTGACTGTGTATGCTCACATACCTCTACAGCTCATGGATGTGTGTGCATGTATGTGTGTAAGTTCACATACCTCTACAGCTCTTATAGAACCAGCCAGCCCCTTTTCTACTTCATTGATTTCCAAGGGACGGGCAATCACCATGGACCTTTGTTCCTGTGATATAATCAAGTAAATATGATTCACTATCAATACCACATGCCAATAAAATACTGAAATAAAGATGATGAATTATGTGTTATGTATCCCTAATCTTGCTTAATGATGTTTCCCCTGAACTATCCCTGGCTTCTGCTATGTAAAAATTAAAAACTTATGACATTCTATAACCTCAATGACATCCTTGCAAACGAAAAAGATTGACTTTAAAAAATTCCATAAACCCTTGATGGACAAAGCCACGAACCCCTTTTTACTTAGTCCTTTTTTTGCTGCCATTGCATATTTATCTTAGCAAGTATATAGATTAAAGGAAAACACAAAATGTACAGAAAGAACCTGGGAGTATACTTTAATGTCTTACCCTTAAATCAATCTCTTTGCCCAACAGGTCATACAGGGATGCTCCCTTTGATGTAATATCTGACGCGAGTCTTCTGGCCTCCTTCAGTTCACTCACCTGTACACAGTATACATGGGAAACAACTTAACCTCCTCTTAATATTCCTTAAACAGATAGGTATACCTGTTTATTTACTTATTTATTATTATAAAACCCAATATAAACCTCTAAAATGCTAAAGATTGACTGGTTTGTTTTTTTTAGTTAGGTTAAAGATTATGTTCTATATCTGCCATAATAAATGACATGAATGTGGATATTAAAAGCAAAAACATTTTCCATCCTTACATATACCAAAGATAATAACACTGATGACAAAGACAATATACAATAATGTAAAACCAATGTCTGACTGCACTTTACTGACTGATTTTTTTCTCTTTTTTTTAATGTAACTTCTTTTTGAGTAAGGACTGAAAATGATTTGCTAACTGTGTCAAGTTCAGGGTTTTCAATTCTTACTTCTAATGTACTGTTTAACCAATCTGCTTCCATTTACTTACTGTATTTCACATTGTAGACTTTAAGGCAAGTCATTTCAAGATATTTTATTATACAAATGCATTCAGTCTCTTGCTTTTATTTCCCCAGAACAGACACAGAGATCTAACCCTGGATCAGAGTTTCCCCAAGTACAATAGAGCATCATTTTATCTAAACAGCTTTGGGGACAAGGGTTTCATTCACATAAACGAGTGTATGGATAAATGATTTTACAGGATACACCTGGGCTACCAACCTGTTGCTAAATACCAAACGAAATACACATTAGCAACAATACTCATAGAACAGAGCATAGCCAATCAGTTATCATTTCTATCAACTATTATTTTTGTTATTTCTAAAGACATGGTCCTGTGTATCATTTTGTCTTATTTGGATAATTACTGCAGACTCAGGATCCTAAAATAAAAGCAGTAAAAGTGAATTATAGGTATTACAAACTGGTATTAATCATACTTAGTTATTCCTTTGAATCAAGTATGATGTTCTCTTATTTTTATGTGAACCTTATGAAAATTTGTGCATGCTGATGAAATCACTGATCTAATTAGTTCCATGTCAGAGTAAGAAAATGAAGGACAGACCATCTGTTAGTACGTTAGTTTTAAGCAGGTCACCTTTACTGCACTTGCCCATACCTCAGGCAGGATGAGGATAACATGGACTGGTAGCTGTACTCATTAATGATTATTATGCATCATTACTCCAACTTTTAAACCAGCTATTCAACACTATACTGAAACAACACTAAACCGAAACAACACTGTACTGAATTTCTTTGACAGAGGCTAGAAACTTACCCTGGATGAGACATCAAAGTTTACTGATGATACATCATCCTCTGAGCTCTGGTCAGTGGTCACGTTAGTCTTCATGGCACTGTACAGTACTGATGTTACTTTGAGCAGCTCCTTCACAGCATAACCATCTGCCTGGTACAGCTTCTTTGTGTTCAGTTTGATGTGAGCTTTGGTGGCCTGGTTAAAAAAGGATGTTTAAAGTCTGATATCACCTGACATCTCCTTCCTTCATTGTGTCAACACAATCTTAATAATCATTCATATTACATGTATCCAGTACCTGATTGAATCCACTGAAAAGACTGTATTTGTAACATAAAGATGAATTATTAATTAACATTAAAGGTCTTTATTATGATTATGAATACTAACTATCACTGATGATAATGTATATCCAGAAACATAAAAATAGAAAATGCCAAAATAAATAATTTTACAGTAAATTGTTTATAATTATCTGCTCTTGTGTAATCAACACAGCCACAAATTAGTACACCCCTCTTGCCTGCACATTATCTATTGTGTTCTTTATCTTTAAAAAAATAATTTATATATTTAGCTAATTAGAGAGACATACTGTGGTTGGCTTTGTATTTTTTTGTGATTTTCCCTTTCGGAGTTCTTATGTGATTTCACCATCCAGACAAAAAGCGGAAATTACAACATAAATTATCACAAGTGTGAAAAGGATGAGACACATTATCAACAGATATCATGAAACATCCATCATTTTCTAATCTTGACTAACAGGTATAACATAAAAAGTATTATTATTATTATAACTGTTATTATTAAAAATATTCATTTTTTGCCCTTCAACTTTTAATGCCTTATGCACTAATAACGTATTACACATGAGATGCTGATGAAGATATAGTAAAAAGGACTACACACCTGTGTTAATGAGGCTGCCTGATTGATGTAGGTTCATTTTTATCATTGTGTCCTGTTGCAAATATCATGGTTTTGAAACAATTACAAACTCAAAGCCAACCACCATACCATTCTTGTTTAACTTAAATAAAACTTTGGCAAAGATGAAAATACAGCTGTGTGTTTACTAGTTTTAAACAAGTTTCATTCTCATTTTAACATTAAAATTACCCTATTACCTCTACTATTATTTATAAGGTAACTGAAACTCACCATGAACTGGGCTACAGATTTGATGAAGATGACACGGTCTTGTTCTGCATCAACATCTGGTGGAATATCAGCATTGGGATCATACCTTAAATGTTGAAAATGTTTAACATGAACAGGAACCCTCCCATATAAACGTTCATAATAAACGTACTAAATGTAGTCTGAATAAGTGTAATCATTGCTGGTTGGTCTTGTTCAGTATCAACGTCTTGTGGAATATCTGCACTGGGGTAATACCTGAATTTTTTAAAATACATAGTGAGAATAAGAATTCTTCTATATCAGTGACCATTTTAAATGTACTATATTTAATTCATTTGAACTGCATTTATTTAACATGTAATTATAATAACTAATGCGAGGCACTCTCTATGTCTCCGTTGGAGCACTTCATAGAAAGTAGGAGTCTAGAAAACCAGAGGACCCAGAGGACACCACTGACTTGGACAGGCGACTATGCACTCAGCCATGCCAAGAATCAAATGAGGATTATCAGTGGAGAGAGCAATCTACTGATGCCTAACCTCAAATGTTATAAGGTAAAATCATGGTATTTTGGTTAAACACATCACAGACCGGTATATCAACTGCTAAGTATTATTAATATGATCTCCAAATATCAATTTGCATCATTAATCTCTCTGACTGAATAAATATGTATCTACCATTTGCCAATGATATCATACATTCCAACAATCACAATTTATGTCTTAAATTATAATAAACTAATTTTGAATAAAACTGAATTTGAATTGAAAAACTGAAGTAAGCACAGGTCTGACACAATGAAAGTTTACATGATTTTTTTAATTAAGACTACTAATCTTACCTGTGGACAAGCCATTTGAGTACCTCACACACCAGACCAAAGTTGGGTGTCCTGAAGTTTTCCATAGAAATCAGACGGCGGTACCCAAGAGCCCGCATCATCTCTGTGAAATCTGTCAACAAAGAGGAATATGTCACAGTGGTCTTAAGCTAACAATGGGAGTGTGTGTTAATTGAGAAAACATACACCTTGATTAATCTCAAAATGTGCTGCTAAATAAAACATTCATGAGTCTTTGATAATGGTGACAGTCCATAAGATCTAATATACAAGTGCAGGTTCCAGTTGATGTTTGAAGTATCAAATTTTGATATTTTCCATGTTGTTATGTTACAGTCAAATGAATATTATTAAAATGTGGAAAAGAGTGTGTTGAGAGAGTATAATATCTAACACTCCTGCCAGTGGCATTTATCAAGGTGATATCAAGAGCCAAAGGTCAGAAGTCCCACTGCAGTGTCCTAGTAGATGTTCATGTAAACTTTCATATATGACTAGGATGATGTAATCAGAGCCCTTGCCCTGAAAACTGTCATTGAGTCAAACTTTTTACTGGATGATGCAGTCAGGGCCTCGGACTTGTGGGTTTCTCAGGCCTTTAGGTTGAACACGGTCCAAAAGTGATTGTGAATATTCTGTGGTTTGCAACATATTCACTGCAATATATTTTCACATTTTCAGTTTTATCCTAATTATAGTGTTTCATGAGGATTCCATTTTCACAAGGTAATCCTTTCACAATCTTATCATACAGTTAACAGAGTATATCCATCATTATAAAGACAATAAGAATGTGCACAAAATCTTTAAATTTGACAAAGCATGACCTAGCTAAGAGAATAAACAACCTTGTTCATTATCATATAATATAAAAGATATCATATTTTTAGTTGATAGTTAGCATAAAACATCTGATATTATTTAAAACATCAATCTTTTGCTTTGTGCCATTTGAAGCTACAGGCATACAAAACATACATAATATATTAGTGAG
This sequence comes from Sipunculus nudus, assembly GCA_026874595.1. Taxonomy (NCBI): domain Eukaryota; kingdom Metazoa; phylum Annelida; class Sipuncula; order Golfingiida; family Sipunculidae; genus Sipunculus; species Sipunculus nudus. The sequence goes on from CM049307.1 coordinate 18,236,150, forward strand.
ACTACAGTATACAGGGCTATTCATCAGTGTAAATGGAACAACTTAATTAAGGAAACATTCTTTTGCATATATAACAATATTTAATCCCTTGTGATCATAAAGCCAATCAAACTATCTGGTTATAAGCTTACAGTATGAGCATTCTTTTATAAATTGGCAGTTATGGTAGTAATGAAGGTGGGAGACCTCAGACCATAATTCAGGGATACAAGCTAAAACTGTCAGAGAACATAAGGAAAACCTAAAATAGTGGTGTATTCACTTGATGTTTTTTTTTGTATCATGGTTTAATTAATTCAGTTTAAATAAAATTTTCCTCACTTTTAATTTGTTGAGCATATTTCTATTTTTCCATATGCTTACCAGTTTATCTTCAGCAGATACTGGCCCCTTATTTAATGAAGTGTCTCAGACCCTCTGCTGTGCCCAAATAAGTAAGAAGTTAGTTCTTCTTTTACATTACTACATATATGGTGTGAATGAGACTGCTCATAAAGATAAATTAAGAAAACAGACAGGAGGAGTTACCTGCATTGTAATAATAAATATTAATCAATCTATGAAAATACTTGGGGAACTGTAAAGGGGTTTGACTATTAATCTTATTATAGGATTAATAGTTGCACCTTTCTTTAGTTTTATGGGTATATTTCATAGATTAGAATAATTCAAGGTAATTCCCACTATTTCCCAGGAATTCCCACTGCCCTGGAAAATATGCTTATTTTCCAGGAAATTGACAACCCTGGGAAGCCTCCACCTTAAATCAAGCTGTTCAAACAGAAAATTGTTCTCCAATTACACGACAGATGGCAATATAAATAAACCAAAATTAACCCCCACTGGTACCTTCTCTTCATGGCTCAGTTAGTGCCATGTAGGACTCCTGATCTAGAGATTGTAGGTTCAATTCTAACTTCAGCGACTTCTAACATTCACTTGTAGTTCATATTACAATAGATGTTATGGTAACAGTGCAGTACATGTGACCTGCCTGAAACTAGCTTCCTTACTAATGGTCTGTCCTTATTTTTCTTGCTCACTTGATGATTCCATCAAATTTAACATTTTTCATAAAATCCACATAAAATGAGACAACATCAAATTTGATTCAAGGGAAAAATTAAGTATGAGTAATGTCAGTTAACAGCAGGTCACGTATACTGCACTTTATCCGGTGAAACGAGTGTACATGTTCCAGAATGATGGTGCAATTCTGAACATGCTCTTGATTGTGCCATTAACCCATTATGGCATTAGTATTACAGCCTTAATTTTCATAAAATGTCTATAGTCGGTCCCAAAAACCCTTGTCTGCTTTTGTGTTAAGTATTGATATATCATGTAAAAAGTCTTCACTTGCAACACTTTAGCGTAATTTATGCTGATGGACCATAGAAGCCATCTTCCCTGGACTGCTGAACAGAATATGCGTGTGGTGCTTGTTTGATAACAGAGACGTCACAAAGATGTCACACTCACAATGATCGGTCACGTGTCACCTTCGACTGACTGACGTCATCAGTTGCCTGGCTTGTTTATTATCAGTTCTTTGGTGATGAAAAAGTTGTTAAAGCTATAACCTGTTTTGTCATATTTTGGATTATTTGTCCCATACAAAATCAGAGCAAGGTACGGCATTATTTTTTAACACAGTCAGTCGCAGGAATAGCTCCTGCAACCACTTGGCCAGGATTGTTGTAGTGTCTCACATGTATGAAAAATTATCCAAGAAACACATGCGGACATGGGCACTGGGACTGACTATACACAATGATATTGAAGGGGGTTTCCCTTTCTATACCCTCCCTCCATGCATCCAAGTAATTGCAGTATTCTAGAACTGTGTATGACATACAAAATACACCCCTGATTATTAAATAAGACTAAGACTAGTAGTAAGAGCAATTAATTAAATTCAAAATAAGCACTCCATACTCACCAACTGTAGACAGTGTAATGTAAGTGTAAAATTGTAACACTATAAGACCAAGTTGTGGCTCTGTTTACTTCTGTTGTAAATAGAGCCACAACTGGGTCTATAAGTAGTATAAGTTAACAGTATCTGACATATTAAAATTATATATATTATTACATTACATATACTGATATAGTATATAATTATAAAAAGATATATTTACAAAGTCATCTTGAAACATGAAACTGCTTTCTCATCCGGTTTAATCACAGGAAAATTACGACTTACTTCTGAGATCTCTGTACGACATGCTGACTGTTTTATGAGTCTAGGTGCACGTTTTCAGCCTCTCCTGTCAAATTACTGCCTGGAATGTTTACCTCAAGCTGCTGGATACCGAAACTTCCGGAATTAGACTTCCGCTCGCGAGGGGGCGCTGTTTCGACCAGCTCAGTCTAGTTTCTCAAAAGGACGTCAGATGCCGCCACCAGCGCTAAGCCTGTGAAATGCTAAATGCTGGAGAATCACAAAATGTGGCTTTTTTCAGGTGATAAGACATTAATAGAAAAAGAACAACTTTGAGATACCATTAACGATATATTCTCAGTACTGTTCAGTGTATATATGCACAGATTACGAAACGTTCATAGTTCATGTAAGTCTCGACGAAGACTGAAGTGTAAATGTAAATCAACGTCAGCTAGGTCCCATGATAAAGTTCTTATTAATTCAACAAAGCTGAACGATTCGTTTCCTTCGAAGTTTGTCTATATCTGCCTCTTTTTTGTGCAGATAAAGTTTTTTTTCTTTAAATATACAAAACGGCAATAGACGCTCTATAAATGCTTAAATTATTGTTTAGAATGTAGGGAACAGTTTAAGGAAAATTATTATATTCTTTCTTTAAACGTAAACTTTATAGTTCACTTTACTATGTTTTGACTATCTGTTTAACTTACATTGCTGTAATTTTTATATTGATTTTCAATGTACCGTATGTATTCGTTTCAAGGAGGACATAAATATAATCAATCCTTCCGCCCGTGGTCGTTTCTACCCTTTTGGATACGATAATTATTCCTGACTATTGAGTATAACTGGCTGAGAGCAGCACGTCTGACAGTGTGGGATACAGGGTAACGATCGAGGTCAGCTCAGTCTTTCCTGCCACCTGGCGACAAGATGTACATTTAAACATGTCACTCAGACCGCTTGTACAGCTGAATCCAGCAGATTTCCAACTGCCATTTGAAAATCCGTGTCATAAAGAATCGCACTCTTATGACCAGTGCTTACTTATAAACTTATTTATTGTATCCGCCAAAACAGAGTTTTGCGGATACTATTTTTTCAGCTGGCCGCCGCCGCCCCCGCCGCCGCGTAGGTGTCCGGAGAACTCCTCCGTAACCGCTGGGCGGAATTTTACGAAACCCTGGATTATGTTCGGGTCATATGTGAACTGCTGCGCCCCGATTTTGTTTTGACCTCTGACCTTTCCTCTCCGCTCTGAGTCCATTTGTGCGTCTGCTTCCACACATAAACCCACATATCTCGGGAACCGTTTGACCGATCAGGCTAAAAATTTTACACAAATGTAGCCCTTGGATAGCTTTATAACATACACTTAAAATGGTGGCGCCACCTGCAACCATTTTTGCACAGTGTCCATCTGTTCATCTGCCTTGGGATAAAATCAGTCATATCTCTGCATTGGTTGGACTTATTCACCTGAAATTCGGCATGCGTATACATCCTGGATAGCTTTTTCGATTATGTGACAGGTGGCGCCACCTACATTCACGTTTACGCTGCAGACATCCTAGCTCATATCTTGGGAACCGGTTGACCGATCAGGCTACAAATTTTATACAAATGTAGCCCTTGGATAGCTTTATAAAATACACTAAAAATGGTGGCGCCACCTGCAACCACTTTTGCACAGCGTCCGTCTGTTTGTCTGCCGTGGGATAAAATCACTTATATTTCGGCAGTGGTTTGACATATCCACCTAAAATTTTGCAGGTTTATACATCCTGGATAGCGTTTTCGATTTTGTGACAGGTGGCGCCACCTACATTCTAGTTTACGCTGCAGACATCCAAGCTCATATCTCGGAAACTGTTTGACCGATTAGGCCAAAATTTTGCATGTGTATAGATATCACATAGCTCTTTATCATGCACAAAACTGGAGGGGCCACCTGCAACCATTTTTGCACAGCTTCTGTCTGTTTGTCTGCCGTGGGCTAAAATCACTCATATCTCTGTAGTAGTTTGACTTATCTGCCTAAAGATTTTGCATGTTTATACATCTTGGATTGCTTTCTCGATTTTTTTGGCAGGTGGCGCCACCTACATTTATGTGACAGCTTTCTGCATTTGTGGTAGGTGGCGCACCCTACATATACATTTTGGCTGCAGACATCCATGCTAATATGCAACACACCTTACTCTATTTTCCCTTGCCACTCAATCCATGCCTCACTTCACCCGTTCCACTCTGATTTCGGCGGATACAAGTAGTCGCTTGTCGACTACCCGTATTCTAGTTTTACATGGATTGTACAAATAGTTATTATAACTAATCGAGGCACTCTCCATGGCTACAGTGATGGTGTTCGGTAGTCTGCAGGGGTGGAGGAAACCGGAGTACCCGGTGAAAACGACCGGCCTTGGACGGGCAACTACGACCCACTCTCTTGGCCACAACTACTTTGACGTTGCATTTATCTAATACTTATAAAAGGAATTCGGTTCACGTTTGTTCGCAATGTTCCCTAAAACCGCGTTGTTTACATTACTGTGCCATACATCATTTTAAAGGTTATTATCCCCGCAGTGACATAAAAGATATGAGAATAAATCATTTTTAATGTACATATAATTTTAAGTGATCTTTCCTTTTTTTACTTACTTGCACGGAGGTTAGACCGAACACAGTCGAACTGCCTTCGGCAATGACCGGAAAGCGTGCATGAATAACGCTTGCTTTCAGTGAGGGATTTGACGCTTTCTGGCCTTACATCTGAACGAGGCTCTCACCAATGTGCGTGGCCAGTAAAAGAGAAAAACACATGTTTCTCGCTTTATGAAATAGAGAGTTCAACCCAGTGAGATTAATGACAAAACCTAATTCAAGGTCCCAATTTCAGGAACAGGGTTGGGGTTCTGAGTCCCGTTAGGTCCGCTTCTGCTACGGATACGAGGTATGCTTATTTCTGTTTCTTTCTTCAGGAACAGTTTCCTTGCAATGTACATTTGTTAAATCTTTCATGCATTCCTCACATCAACCTAATCTTTATACGTCCAACGAGAGAATCCATGCAGTCAAATATCATCGAAAACCTGAATGTCCCGCGTCTCATTCCGGTTCGCAATGTAAACATCATCACTGACCAGGTCTTCAAGGTAAACATACCGGGGTATGAATATCTTGCCACGAGCACAGCGCCACAAAATAAATGTAAAAAATATTTATACATATCTTATTGAGACTGTTTCCCACTGAAAACCTTCATTTTCTGTTAACTTTTAGAATGAAAAATGAGCCAACATTCCACATCTCAGTTAATATATCTCCCCAACCCCGGTAATAAGTCCGGTATACCGGGTTTATCAGCTAGTTTTAATATAAAAGGAAGATTTAAAATATTTTAAGTTCTGATTTATATAAGGGTATATGCTGTTTTTAATATTCTTTTTTTTCAATGGCATTGAGGTAATTTTTGACTGATATGTCGTGAAGAAAGTCCTTTTTCTAAAATCATGAACACGCATCTGTAGCAAGAAATAATCTATAGGAAAATATAGTTTTGGTGAGTTTTGTAAAAATTCCTCACAGCCCCGGTAAATTATCGCGGCGACATTAAAAGTAAACGGACGGACAGACGGACCGTGGGCATATACCATATATACCATACCGTGATAGACGGGCGTATAAAATATAGGTCAGATCAGTCGAACTGAAATGCGGATCAGGATCAAGGTCCATCAAAAGTCGCACCTTTCCCATGAACTTTCGTTTGTTTTCCGTGCAACACCCGAAAAATTAAAAGATCCACGTTGAAATTTTTAAAATTTTTCCTTACTCTATGGCCCGCTGTCATAAGTCTTTTTTTAAATAAATCTGTTGAGAACTTTTTGAGATATCCTGCTGACTGGGCGGGTACCTAAATTCATGGTCCAAGGGCACTTTAACGTTCATATATATATATATATATATATATATATATATATATATATATATATATATATATATATATATATATATATATAAAGTGAGTAACTAACGTGGTCTGGTGGTCATGGTCAAGTTTTAATTAAAACTTTGTTGTTTTTTTAGATAAATAAAATAAGACCAGTAAGAAGAAGCTGCGACATGGAAGACATGCCTTTCCATTTGAGTGTCAATGCAAGTTTCACAAGCCCATACATAGGCCACAAGCAAGGATAGTTGTAACCAACGGTTGTGCAGTTGACCACCAGGTGTCGGTACCATTTTAGACGCAACGGCAGATCTATGGGGTGTTTGCACTTGGAGTGTCAAATGACAACTTGGTAATATAAATTGAACAAACCAAGACCGGCATGTGGAAGAGACGTAGAAAAGATGACGGACCGGGGTAGCAGCGTTTCGTCCATATTGCTTTGTATGAACGGTGAACACTTCCAGTAACATATACTATTTATATACGCCCTCTGAGCTTTACACCGGCTGACGTCCTCTGTGATGTACATGGGGTGACATCTTCTGAGTTTACATAAGTTGACCAGTGTCTTTTTAGTGTTTACGATAACGAGGCCGACAGATCCCTAACAAAGAGTATATAGTCTTTGTGGATCTTCGTGTCCTCAAGATATATATCTTTGCCGGATGGACATTACGGTCCATGGGCGGACTGTAAATTCTTTGTAGAACCTTTCGCAACATATTTGTACGATAGGTCCAGGGGCCTCAGCTGAAATGACACGTGTAACACCGTGTGAGCCCGTTTATCGCATTTATAAGGAGCCTCCGCAAAACGCGATTTTTCAGCCAGCGGGAACATGTATTACATTTTTTTGGGGGGGGGGGGGGGGGCAAAGTTTTTTCAGGAAATTTCCTGATTGACAGGTTTTGTTGCTCGGGTGAGGCACGGAGTCCCATGCGCTGTGTTTATGTCGACGCGTGTCATCGGCAACTTTTTTTTTAACTCTCGTGTACAGGGGTAGGCGGTTTCAGGGCAATAGTTTGGCAGGTACCAGCTAATTTAAAAGAGAAGACGCTAATTTTGGTGTTAAGTCAACATGCTTTATAGGTAATTAGATCCCTTTAATGTACGGAATGGTCTTCAGAATACCATATTGACGTCTCGTTAATGCGTTGATCAGATTCCGAGACGTCAGAGAAGGTCATGAGACAAGGAAGCCTTTCCTTGTGATCAGGCCAGTGCTGCTATCTGGTTGCAGAAAGAAACATCAACAAAGAATATAAAATTAACCATCGATTTTTCTCCCGTTCAGATTAAAATTCATTTTAATTTATTTACCATAACATCAAATTTCGGGCATCAATATATTAGTGTGCTCCTGGTTATTTCTCATAACTAATTTTATTATTACCACTTTTCCTTCTTATGCTGCTGATACAAATACTACCACTACAACTAATCATAATTAATAATTAATTTAAAAATTAATAAATCAGTGTAAATGTTCTGAGTATTATAGTTATCATATGTCTAAGTCCATAGGTTGATAATACTGAACCACTTCTCGGTTAACCTTGGCGATTGACACCTTAATTGTATTTGAGGCTGTTACGTTTATCGAACGCACGGTCAGAGACGAGAGCGAGCCCAGTACGTTTCGGATCTCCGGGGATTCTTTTCAGAATGGAGTTTTTTATTGTTTAATTTTAATTAAATATTTTGCAATATAATTATAGTAAAATAAAAAAATTCTCATCTGTGATATTTTTCAGCCATATACTTCTTCCATTGTTAGAAATACTTTTAAAAATGAGAGCTGTCCACGACAGCGCAACAGATGTAGTACAACTATATCTCGTCTTTAACCTATCAAGGACTGTTGTTCTAGGGGAGTGTGTTGGTGCTTGTATGATGCGTAGAGCCCGTGTTTCCGTAACACGGTCTGCCAGGGAGTGAGAGCTTTGTGGCCGTACGCCTAATCCGTTTTAGCTGGTTTGTGTCTGTGGGGCCCGACCGTATTCACCAATCGGACTTGGTGGCGTTTGATTCTGTTCCGCTGGGAATCAGCGCTCTTTCTCTAGCGACGAGTTGCATTCAGATAAATTAATCCTAATGCATCATCCGCATCGCATTTAGCACACCGCAGATTAAAGCCAAATCCGCTAGTCTATAAAAATCTCATTTGCCTTACATTTATCAACGGGGAAGCAACAAACGCTATCCACAGAGAATCAGACACTAGTACTTCATATTAGCGAGTAATCCTACACTCCAGCTTTAGCACTCGAGCAAAAAGCGCAAATTAAATTGGCTCTTTTCAGCTTTGTGCGGCACAAAGGTGGTTTTTGCGCCCGCACCGCCCCTGTATTTGGTAGGATTACCCGTTCGATCTCGCCGCACCCACCGGCCGTGAGTGACTGCTGCAGGGGGTTAGCAGCTAATCTAGTTATTGTCCTGTCCAGCATTCCAGCTCGTTCCGCCGCTTAACGAGCTACCAGCTCAACTGTAAGCATTTGTGAATACCTGCCACTTACGTAATCGCCACTACTCCACCACGCCTGTGGGTTTAAATATTTAAGTGTGTTTGAGTATGTCATTTGTGTTCCTCTAATCTGTGATATCAGCATTTTAATTGAATTAAATTTTATCATAATTAATCATGACATTCAATGTATCAATTATCAAATTATACGAGAGAGAATGGTTTCGAAAATACTAAATGTCTTCCCGTTTTAATTAAGTTAACAGGTATATATGTATAAATATACATAAACATATATGTGTGTATACATGTATATATATATTACTGCAACAGGAAGACCTTTATATAACCCCAATCCAACCTACCCTTCTGCCCTCCAAATTTAGGGCATTACGTCTGATATACCATCCCTTGTTCTATCATCTTCATTTTAAAGTTATGATCAAATAACCATGACAGATACAGCCAGGAATAAACAGTCAGGGAATAGTTAAAGCTGACACCATCCACATTTTCAGTATTAACCACCACACACAAAAACAGCCATATAAAGGTTATATAAGAATTACTCATAGGATTTACGGTAAAATCTTAAAGCACTCATATAGAAATAGCCGTAAACAATCATTTATAATCGCCATACCGCATTGAAAAGTTCTCAGCTGTTTTTTTTTTTACAAAATTGTCATTTTGTTCCGCTAAATTCAAATGAAAATATGAATTGCATTGTTTTACTCTGCCCGTCTGAGATTACTGTCAGTTTTTTTATACTGTTTGTCTCTATCTGTCTGCCTTACCGTCCTCCGGCTGTCCATCATTCCTTCCCCTATCCCTCTCCGTCTCCTCTCCCTTCCCCTGTCTCTTTCTTTCTATCTCATTCAATGTTGTTCTCACATCCGCCAGTCAGGCTTGAACAATACATAACGCAGACAAGCTGTTATTTGGTCCTTTGGTCGACCCCTGTGACACCAAAACCTGCGCAGCATGCAGATTTCACAAGCCCATCTCGCCCCGCAAACACGGCAACTCCCGCGAGACTACAATAATCCTACCCTGATTTGAACTAATTGAATAATGAGTGCAGTTACTACTTAGTTTCGGGGCCAATGAAGTTAGCAAGAAGGCTGAGGTAAATAATTAATTTCGATTACCGACTTAATTCAATAATGCTGATCTGTGGCGTACTAATGGAGCATGCGGCAGGGCTTTGGCGCAGCCGCCGTCAGCAGACGACACTTCTTGGCGGCAAACAGCCGCTCCGAGCTAGACGTGCCATGAAAGATCAGTTTGCATGCAGCTCCAACAGAAAGAATGGCCGGGAAGGAAAGGCGGTCCATTGTATAAGGACTTCAAAGATTTGTAATCAAATTGGATACGAATAAGAAGCCCTGCCATGTTTTGTTGATCACCAAAGTTACATGAAAAGAAATGCCATTTCTGTTAATAATACTGTGGTGGACATTATAGCTGCCGTGCCTCAGTTCCTGCCGACCGAATAAAAATATGAATTTATTGCATTAACACATAAAAAAACATGCTATGTTGACGTAGATGTAAGTTCTGGTCCTGACAGTTCTTTATATATATATATATATATATATATATATATATATATATATATATATATATATATATATATCATATATCATATATCATATATTGCATATATAGTATTATTATAATTACTATTATTATTATTATTACCATTATCATCATCATTTATATATCTATATATTATTACTATTATTATTATTATAATTATTATTATTATTATTATTATTATTATTATTATTATTTTTATTATTATTATTATTATTACAAGTGACGAAAGCCTGCATGCTATATGGACACTATATTTAAAGTGAAGATTGACACATATTATTTTACCGTGACACCTAGACTTGGCCCACACAATAAATTCTTTATTAGAAATAAAGTCTGATTTGGTATTATTATAAATATATTAAACTTTTTCAAATTTCGAATTTTAAATGCACCAATCTATATTTGATCCATAATTGTAGAGTAAAATTTTAGTATGTCAATAAAATATTAAAACTATATCTGGGACAAATAATATTATATCAGTTATACGCTGAAAATCAAATTAAATCAAATGATATATATGTATACTAGTATACGTTAAACTGCAATCTCTGCGACTGCATATGACTTTAAGTATTGATACGAAATAGCATTTACGGAAAATCACTTCCATGCATTATTTTTCCCTCTTAAAGAAAATGAGATTTTTTTACTAATTTATTTTCATTTAACTTTATATATGACGTATAATCGAGAAAATGACTGCTTTGGGTATATATGCGCATGTCGAAGTGATGACTGGGGCGATTAAAAGAGGTCAGCGGCGCTGCTAGCGGTGTTAAACAACGGGGAAACGGAGCGAGAGTCACTTATTATCGCACGCCCAGGATCTCTTGACGCAATTAGATCGGCAGCGATTGGCACTTCCATTTAAGGAGGAGCTCTCCAGCCCATATTGTCTGCGGCCCACGGCCATGCTAATTAATGAGCACTACAACACGAACAAAGAGGGCGCTCTGGAGGGACTTCCGCAGGGGGCCATGTAAAATGCATTATCTTAAAAAAAATAAGTGGGAAAGAGATAGAATATAGGCCGGCAGTCTTTGTGCATGAATATTTATGGGAAGTTTACACAATTTTAATAATTAATTGATTGTTTTGAGAAATATCTCGCATCGCCGAGAATCTGAAGCTGGTTTCAATGATAAGAAGTTATTCAATTTTCTTTTATTTATTATTTGTTTCTAAGAAATATTTGAGAAAAATTCAAAATTTAACATAAAAAAATATCACGATTTCTTTAAGAAGTTTAAATGGGAGATCCGATCAGCATGTTAGGTGACATTATATAAGGGAACGGTACTTTTAGATCTAACTTCTACCCACTTAATAAACAACACGGAAACAAAATAAGTATAAGAACAGAATGCAAACTGTGCAATATCTACTGACTATATATATCTTGAATTATATAAAGAAGGTATGCAGCTGCAGCGAACGGGGATTTAGCAGTTAAATTGAAACTCGGTTTTAAGCGAAAAGTAAATTAAAATAAACGCGGGTATTAATTAGTACCATAAACACAAACGTAACTGTGTTAATATGTGATCTTATTATAGATAAATTAAATCAATGAGATAATTTTTAATTTACATTTTTTTTCACAGGAATATCCTTTCTGTATATGTGATCATATTACTGAGCGAAAAACAATACCTCAGGTATAGTGTTGGTCTTTCTCCATGCATGTATCCGCCGATGTACACACATATACACACATATACATCCATTCTATTTATGTAAATACATACATATATAAAGAGTAATCGCATGCTTTCTTGAGCCGGCAGAAGGCCCTCTCGGGACCTTCACCGGGTCCGTTCCTTAATTCCTCTGCAATTTCCACCAAGTTCAGCGGGATAAAAGCGCCAGAAAATGATATATGACTTTTGTGGAATATATAGACATACAGCTATTATAAAATCTAGCGGTTCTGACAAATAATAAGAAATCTGCCAACACTTTTCTTTGTATAATCAAATCATGTCTGTTCGAGTGCAAGCAGACGTTCTTAATATGATGTAGAGATAGACGGCCGGGCTTAAAAAATAAGGAGTAAAGGGAACCAACAAACAGAAATGATTTGTCACTAGTTTGTGGTATATGTTTTCTCTGTATGATACTGGCGTGCATGCATGGTACGTTACACTGTGACACGTGATCGCGTATAACTTTAATGGTACAACATATATACATGTACCACAGTATATGTATAACAGCTCATCCTCTGACCACGCAGCGTGCAGTAGGGATGAATTTCACAGGATTGCTAAAAAACACGAGAAAATAAAAATGTTTATTAAGTTTTCGTTTTCTTTTGCTTAAAAAAAAAGGGAAGCAAGGAAATTGGTTGGATATATGTGATTACGTTGAGCGGGTATGCATGACCCCATGTGAATTATCACATGTATTTGCACAAAGTTGGGCGGCCAAGATTTACTCTCCAAGTCCCATGGCTAATCTTCCAGCGCCTGCACGCTGCAACATTTCACTTAAGCTAAAAACAGTCCAATTTATCTTTAAAAGAGCATAAAACAAGATCTGCTCACATCTGTGCCGAGGGGAGAGATAACCTTGAGGTTGGTGTCCCTCTGCCGGGGCGGAGATCACACGACGTGTTTACGGGGGGTTGACGACAACACACGGGGTGTTTGTAATGAGAAAAACGTCACACGCGGCCTGTGACAGCAGATAGGTTAAATCGGATTATCTTGGGAGATCATCTAAACCAAGTTGGATTAGCGATCCCCAGTAGGATGAGCCTTTTATGATATCAAAGGTAGTCCTCCACAGACAACGCCTTGCAAACCCTGGGTCAGGTTGGCCTTGCATGTACAGCATATACACTGATTGAAACATGCATTAGGTACAGGCCCGGGGGGGGGGGACGATTGAGGGGCTGGTATAAGATTTTAATGTGTGGTCTTGAATGTATCATTTAATAAGTTAAATACCCTTTAATGATTATACTTAAATGTGATTTAGCTGCTCCGCAAAGTATCTCGGGCCGTTGACACGACCACATGCGGGACCGGTGAAAATGGTCCTGTTACTTGGATGGTCGTGTCAGTAGGTGGCCATGTTGATCAACCAAGATCTCAACCGGGCGATAATATGACACCCTAACAAATAATATTCCTTTTTTGTCATGTATATTTGTTATTTTAAAACACAGTCATTTAGTTTCTAATGTATTTGAACAAAGGAAAACAATCATTGGAATGACATGTCAATATTAATTGTTCAGTAACAGATCAATCTCACGTTGCTTCTGGTATGAAAATGGGTCTACCTCGGACTGTTTTAGGAAAGACTATTTAGAACTTTAATTGGCGTATGCATCATCTAGCGGTAGGAATATTGGTTATATCTAGATGTTGTTAAATCATGCATGTCGGATGATTGAAAGAAAGCAAACGACTGCATGATGACTGATTATAAATCGATTATTTAATGTTCCTTTTATTTCACCGTAAACTCTTTATAGAATTATTATAAACATGTTGACCAAGTAAGCTAAGTCTGACTTGTACATGACGCTGAAAGGTCGAGGTGATGACCAAGATGTTGACATTATAGTTCGCTGTATAAGATTCAGTTTTATTGTCGTAAATTCGCTGTATAACTTTGTGTCCCGTCTTTACTATATCACTTGCTGGATTACAATATTTGTTTTCTGGTTAACTTCCTTGCATGCGCATACATAATCCATTTTTATCAACTATACAAAAATGCAATCAGTTTAAATTAAATGTGAAAGAAAATGACCAATCGTCGATATAATTGATTAATTAGCAAACCACTAAAGTATCTCTAGTTTAGAAGCTCAGGATACAGCATTTAATCAGCAAGCATGTAGTTCTGATGGCTGTACATGTATACGTGCCAGCAAATTCGGTTGGTTCAAACACAGAACGGAACACCCTGCCTCGGTCCATGCAACCTCTGCATACATATATACTAGTATAAGGTCGTCCAACAAGCGACTTTTATCGCCCAGTAAATCAAAGTCTGATCAAATCAACATTGTGTGTTTCGGTGTCAGTTAATTTAGCAAAACACGCTTATAACTGGTATACAAATTGCGGTCATCGTGATTTAGGAGAGAAATTAACAATTTTTCCAGCAAACTCTATAAACAATTTAACGTGCCATTTAGGATTAACTGATACAAGAATAAAAAAACGCTGACCGTGGAGGTTTCCTAATACACCCAAGTAACCACGCTAATTAAAGTCTAACAAAGTTGGACTGCCAGCGTGAGATTGCTCATGCGGTCACCATCAACACGGCTATATACATAGTGGTCGTGACACGGATTCATTATATATATATATATATATATATATATATATATATACACCAAGGGCTCATAAAGGTGTTTATTTTCAAGACGAATTTTCAACACCAACGACTGCTGGAGTATTATTAAATTAAACCAGATTTCGTACTCCGGCAAATATATTTAACAGTATAAAGCAATATTAATAATAATTAAAGGTAATAATAAAAAATCACATAACACAGAAAGATTTTTTCTTCGCATTTACTATAGACTCATATTAATCCCTCACAACAACGTTAACCAATATAAAGTGTAATTTTTGTGATGTAATTTAAGACTAATAGTGATAAATTGAAAGAACAAAAAATTGTATAGCAGCTGGAGGATGAACTATACCTATAATATTTCACATGACTTAGTGGAAGATTGGAATTACTTCTGAACAAATTACCCTGTATAAATATATTGAAATAATAAATAAAATAATAATAAGAGTAATCGTCTTTTTAGCGGGGTGGGGGGGTCGCTTGCTGTAAACAGCGACCTCTGTTGGTAAGGATCGCAAATCCATCTGCGTCTTGTGTACAACATAAATTTTTGCCTATAACTCAGTACATAAAGCATACAGACGCTCAGTTGTTTATTAAATTACCTTGTCTTAAGAGAATCTATGTTAGGGGTCCATATAGTTAGCAAGACCATATAGTTAATAATACATGCACTTAACGATAATGGTTCAATATTCGTCGCATCGTGAAGCACGGGTATACATTATATAATGTAACCAGGTACACTACAATAATGAAACCCCTATACAGATATAGAAAAGATACAGACAGTCCTTGCGCAAGCAGCAGTGTCAATACTAACCTGTGCAAGGAAATATCAAAATGACTGAATTTCTTAAAGTGTCCCTGTCAGACTTGCACCAAACAAAGATATATATATACCCGCAGAGGGTCAGCATTGCTAGGACCGCTAAGTTAATCTCAACCAGACATGCATTGGGTAATCTTGTAATCAGTGATTATAACTAATTACATTAGAGTATAAAATTCTTGCGTTAACTTTTGACAATATTAAGGTTTGTATTATGATTTACTTTTTGAAGTTATCATAAAGTAATCGTAATCTTAATCGATTACATAAACTTAATTTGGTAATTGTAATTGTAATAATAATCATTTACTTCCAAAGTAATCGTAATCATATATCGAATACATATATCAAGTAAATACCCAATGTCTGATCTCAACACGGCCAAGTGGAACAGTAAAAAAATATATCCCTTTTTAAACTACATTTGTTCAACAAAGAAAACACACAGTAACATTCAACTTTACCAATTTCTGAAAATACCTTCTTTAAAGCAGGTTTATAGTAGAACTTACAAAACATTAGACGAGAAACTATAACAAAATTTTTAAATTCCTAGGAAGGATATTAGGACAGGGATATCGACTTTTCTAATTAGGTAAACTGACCCATGGGTATATAATGGAAATAAGATGTTTTCCTTATCATTAATAAATTTATAGACATATATAGAAAGTAGGGAAATGTGTTGAGATTTTCACAATAAAGATAGTTCTATTGGTTCAATTTCTTGATGATTTATTGAGGCCATTGAAACAAGCGATATCCTATAAATGTTCATATTATGGTAGGCGTTGTTGAAAGAGAGTATGGTAGAAAAAATGAAGAAAACAGAAAGTGGATAACGGAAATATGACCTCGAAATCGCTTTCTATACAAAAGAACGAATTTCATTTCTCTAAAAGTGAGGGGGGACAAATGATACTTTGTCCCCATCATACTTTGTTTTCATAGCTAAAAAGTTAGGGGGACATGTCTCCCCCCCCCCCCCCCCCCCGCACACACACACCTCCACCCGAAACGAGGCCCATGAGTATACTGACGTTCCTCGTTATTGAGGAAATCGATACTCTTATTACATATTGCTACCATTAAATTAATTTTGTATCCTCTTTGATCACATTAGGGCATGCATTTAGTTTTTTTTTTCGTCCATCACTTTACATATCCTTTATTCAAGTGTTAGTGCACATTGTCACGTGGTGCTTTTATGCCGGTCAAAGGTTCCTCGGAA
Organism: Sipunculus nudus; assembly: GCA_026874595.1. NCBI lineage: Eukaryota > Metazoa > Annelida > Sipuncula > Golfingiida > Sipunculidae > Sipunculus > Sipunculus nudus. The sequence continues at coordinate 18,252,739 of CM049307.1, forward strand.
CTCCTTGTTCGGTATCAGGCGAAATTAATATAATCAAAATGTGAATGATTCATGGCTTCATATACAGATAAACAAAATTGTGCATGTATAATTTCATGACGTGAAAACAGCCTATGATTTTCCAAAAAAATATGCAAAAGAAAGGTGGGAAGGGGGTGCAAAGAGCTAAGACAAGGTAGTTGTTTTAATATTCAGTAAACTTTTCAGTAAATGAGGTCAAGGAAAAGGGGTTTAAAATGTTTCTGCCAAAATGTTACACACCTTAAGCCCCCCAAAAAACGAAAAACTTAGTTCATCCTTTGAAATGATTATCTATCCTTACCAAAAGGGAAAAGTGCAGCCTATACCAAGTGTTGTTTCTATATAGTTATTTTAAAGAAAAATATGCATATGACTGCTTGAAATGAAGTGACATATGAAATAAAGATTTTTTAATCAGTTGTTTTTCACTTACCTTTTTAATCTATTTAATTAATATCCAGTATAAATGCAGTGCATAATAGATATACTATATTTAAAAAAGTAAGAAGCATTTTATCCTCAGAACTTTTATTCAGAAAATGATATACAAAGAACAAGGGACCTGTGGGTCACGGCACGACTCATACCAAGTCAAATTATGCATAAATATATATTTGATTAATTTCAAATAAAAAAATGTTTCAACTGTATTTAAAAGATTTTTCTAAAGAAAATATCACCTAAAACAAAATGCCACAATATTGCTTCTTCAAGGTATTCTTTAAATAATTATTTGTATAATTATCGTTAAAATTTGTACATTAGAGTTTTCAGTACATGCTTAATTTTATTATCTGAATTAAATATTAAGTAAATTCGATTAAAATTCCGTTTTCAAATAAGGTATACACATTGTTGGTTGGATGAGGGAGAAGAATATCATTATGCTGATTACCATCTCAACTATAATTTAATAGTGAAACTAATATTCAGTTTCACACATGGGAAAAAAAGAACCCAAAGGTTTACTCTTCTGAAGTGAGGAATTCCTCATAATGTGAACATCCACACTTTTATATAGCAACATATTTTCCTTTGTCGACATAGTTACATGTGACCCTTCATCATTGTAACCCCTTGTGATACAATACAAAATATAAAACGCAGCCAAGTCTAGAATAAGTTTGGATAAAATATAGAAAATCAATCAATCAATCAATCATTCATTTTGTTTATGGGGAGGGGGGGGGTTGGGAAGCCCAGTTATAAGCTGAGCAAAGGGTGATTCCAGGAGCGGAGCAGGTATACATTATATATAGATATATATATATACATAGGTGAGGGCTGCATGACTCATTGCAGACCACTTGACTGGTTTGGCTTGATGTAAACCACACTTGACATGGTGTATAAACACTTAATTAAAAACTCTCCTTTTTCATCAATTCCTTTCAAATTTAAGATTTTATAAGCTTAAAATGTTATCTGTTCATCATGCGAAAATAAAAGCGAATGTATGTACGGGAAAATATGTGCCATATAGTCAAAGTTGGGCATGGTTTAAGGTAATGATTTTACATAAATGCTTATAACTTAAAAACAATACAAAGTTTTGATCTAATTTCTATTATACAATGCTAACTAAGTTGAATATAGATATATGCTTAAAATAAGCTCTCTATTGCTAAGCTAATGATCATGTTAAGTGAGTAAATATATTTCCGGACTTTTGACAAAGTACATTTTGTTTGGGCCCATAAGATTTATATACGCGATATATACTGAACTAACTTCTGGCATGACATAGAAAATATATGCAGGGATGATCATCTCAAATATGAATAGATTAGCAACAGCGGTTTTCATAGTGGGCAGTTTTGAAGTGTAACAATAGGGTTTTACTGGAAAATAGAGGAATTTCTTTAATTTCTCGAAGGAACAAAGTCGCAGTTACCTAATTTCAGGTTTGGTATAGGAGAACTCAGGGACATCTAACTCTATGTCGAATTTTGGATTCGTCGGTCTAACGGTTTCCAAACTGGCTTTGTCGACGGACGACGGACAAACGGCCATCGATAAACCTCAGATGACTTATCGTCAGCTGAGCGAAAAATGAACGTCTCGTCTATATACGTATCGCGGGTATTGAATTAAGTGTATCGCAATATATACGTATTACACCTGAACAGGCAGGCCGATACACAGCCCTAGAATCGATACATATATATTGCATGTGGCAGATATGACCCTTTCATGATAAATTACTATCGATGATATTCTTGAATGCACGTTTTTAAATAAGGTTACATGTTTGGTTAATCCATGCATGTTTATTGTTACCATGCATAGATATATATAGCACATTGTATGTACTATTATCGTCAATGTATTATGTACTTACATACGCTTATGGAACTATATGTGGGCCTAATTAAGGCCATATATATTTTCTTGATAAAACCATTCATTTCAAGTTATTGCCATAAAAAACATAAATAGCCAGATGATCTTTGTTGACTATAGATATGAAGAACACGATTCCTGCGAATCACAAGCAAGATTATGAGCACTATATATATATATATATATATATACATTAACAGTATATATTCATACTCTGTTTATTGAAGAGAGGGAGCGAAAAGAATGTCAACCTCTTGCGATTACTTATATATATATATATATATATATATGTAAGACAACATCTCTGTTCATTTTTGAATACATGCAATATACATGTTAATTAAATATCATGTGACCATGTTTACTTGTATATATACGGGTTAACGAACTAAACAATATATATATATATATATATATATATATATATATATATATATATATATATATATATATAAAACATGCCTTTATTTATCAAATATATACATACATACATTTTGAATGTATTCATGGGGATATGTTAAAGAGTGGCTTTGTTTCTATTTAAATCATTGTTTCTATATACTTGAATCCACTTGTTGAAGCATATATATGGTAAAATGAATAGATATTGTATTATATGTATAGAAAATAGATGATTGGTGAAAAGCTTTGAATGGTTTTACTCCCTGTACATTTGATGTTATTCTTGTTTTTGTTTTAATAATTTCAAATCATTTAATATATTGCTGTCCTTTTTGTAGTTGATATAATAAAAGTATATAAATATATAACAATATTATTTAATATATTAATATAACTATTAATATCCGAAAATGAACATCGGTATATATAGATCGGCCTGTGGCATGGCAAATCTATAATCTTAAGATGGGTCGGAAAGAATAACTGACATCGGTTATTTGATTCGACTTATCGCGGCATGCATCTCGAAACCTGATTCTCAGACATTTGGGATTGGTAAATGCTTAGTCTTGTCCTATATTTTATTATGTCATGGGTCTTAAGATGGGCGACCGAATATCCGATGCTGAACTGCTGCGTATTGCGCAAGACCCATCGTAAGACGGGTCAGATCGGAAGATGAGGGACAACACATATATATATTTTATTTTTTTTATTTTCTTATATAAATATATATATATATATATATATATATATATATATATATATATATATATATATATATATATGGTGCCTCGGTTTCCTGATAAATATCTGTAATGTTTATATATATAAGCACAAATCCAAAGTTTAAAACACATTTATAAACTCTAAGAATCTTCACTGATTCCTCAATTAAACTTGTTAATTAGCTTATTAAAGGTTGTAAATTATAAACAAGCGTCTGATTAATGTATGCTTTATACTTTCAGCAATGTTCTACTTCCGTCAATCAGACTTAAAAACGTTTTGTTTCTCATGCTATATAATAACTTTTGCCTACCTTCTGCAAATAATCCTTAAGACGTGTACCAGTTAAAGCCATCATGCAGTGTAATCTATTACAGGGATTTCATCATATAAGTGTATTATAATTTGTTTCTATGACGTTAAGGGATGAGAAACGCATTACTTGCATGCATGCAAGTGTGAAGTGTGAATGTATAAGGAACAATGTCCAACTTACAATTTAAATTGTTTTATTTTTACTTATCAACTGTATGAGGATAAAGGTTAAATCTTTGATTTGATATTGTGTGAATTTGCCATTAAAATGCAGTAAATTGCTATGAGCACCTTTACTGGAGATATTAATAGGTGAGTTAAAAAGTAAGGTAAAGCATTTAAACATATAATACAGATGTATGTATTTAAATTCATGTATTTAAATCTAAATATAATGTAAGATCACGTTAATTCATCTTTCATCCTTAAAGCATATATATTATATATAAACATATATATATTTATATATATACATATATATAAATATATATATAAAGATATATATATGAGAACATAAGTTGAACAACAGTTGTGTCTTTTTATAACACATAAAAAATAGATTATTATAAATACTACTATTACAATGAAACCTCATGATAAATATGGATTCGAATGTTAAATATACACTTCCCGACCAGAATTTAACAGGGTACAGATTACAGGTCTCTCGACCTCATGTTATCTTTAACAGGTGATATATTTAAACAATTCTCCGGTACCAGCTGGTCTCTTGACTCCGCTCTCTGTAAGCCAAGCACTCGGGCCGAGTTCCCTATCTTGGCTTTCAGCATGAATACTTAACAGATCCACCGTGAGCAAGGAAAGGAGGTTGGGCAGGCCACTGCTATATGTGTGGCGGAGTGACGATGAGAATCGTAGGGGTATACAAGACAGATACACCGTCCATAGTTTATTGATGCTCTAGTAAGATGTTGTGAGCGTCTTGCCGTGAGACGTTGACTTTGGTGTCAACCCAGAGCACGTGGCACTGTTAATGGTAAAGTATCAAAATGATGTGGGGCAGAAATTGAGTTGCAACTATAAAGTAGTTTTCTTAAGAGCCCCTGAGAACCGCTATCCATCTTAATTCGTCCAAGTTAATCTGGCAGTGAAACAGGCAGGTCGCGGAGCGCTACCAATGGTTTCTCAATCAGGCAAGATTTAACAAAATTCCTGTCAAGTTTGTCAGTTCCAGTAAGTCGTAATTACCAGCGCGAGTGCTGCCCGGCTCTCCGCGTCGCCAGCTGCTTTTGAAGTAGTGTCACATGGTTCTTGTCCCACGGGCAACGGAAAAAGTCGCCTGGCTGTGCGGCGGCATACGGAGCGGGAGGCTACCCGATCCGCCTTCTACAGCGCCCAAGCGCCCACCTCCATTAACCCCAGGCGCAAAAGCCCCATTCTACATATATCAGCGATTCCACCTGCATCCAGCCGCACTCTCCTAAGCAAATTGCGCCAAATTAGATTATTATTTTACGTAATTTACACGCGGTCATTACTTTCCCTAATTTGCTCAATGAAACATAATACAATTACCCGCCACGGCTTTGACAAATTGAGTCGCTCACACGTCGCTCCGGCAGTGTGTGCGACCGGGACCAGATTACATCTTCACTGCTAATTCAAAACTCATTTAATTCCATAATGCCCATCAAATCGCGTTTCAATATTTATAATATCATGACTTAATCACCATCGATCGGTTATCGAGTTAGGCGATCATCAAGCAATTAATCTTCCATTGGTGGTGCGCGCCGGCAAGAATAGCGGGGACTCAATTGAATTTGCATCAGGAATCGTGATGCAGAGGCCCCCTGAATCAGTCTACAGCAGTCGCTGCTACTGTACGGAGCCCCAGGACCAGCGCTCTGGAGACGCGGGGCAGAGTCCTACAGGTGTATACAACTGCTTGTGAATGGAACTGTCCATGCCGGCGACTTATGATTTTTAACGCTTGACCCTGGACGTCAACTATATATCAGCTTTATGAAGAAATATCTACAGAGAGAATATCATTACTTAGCTGAAAAAAATTGTAGGCCACGCCAGAAACATTAAATTTATTTTTTTTTTGTTCTTAAATCTATATATATAGTACGAAAGGATTATCGCGTTTGATAGTGGACTGTGTATGCAGAGAGAACAGTTGCTTCATGCAGTGAGAACAGTTATTTCAAGAGTGCATGGGAGTTTTAAACTAACCATCAAGCTGGGCAACTTGTAAGATTTTAATTAAACTCTTTCAATTAAACTCGTTGTAAAACTGAACAGACTAGTGGAAGATTTGCCTGGACCACGGCTATTCTAGCTGCGTCTTCGGGAGTGAATTATAAATACAAGCACAGTAACCCGAGGTGCTTCCTGCATCAGTCAACACACCTCTCGACACTGCACAAGTAACCGGAGGTAAGTGTGACAGCTAATCTACATACATATATTTCTTAAGTGTAAAAGCAAATTTGAAATTATTAATCTAACAAGTACTAAAATATTCTGTGTTAAAACCTTGCAACTAATATATATATATATATATATATATATATATATATATATATATATATATATATATATATATATATATATATAATGTATATATATATGATAGAATTATAATGAAAAATACTTCAATGATTTTATTTAAAACGTTCTTATTGCTCACATTTAAGTTTAATTATGAATATATATATATATATATATTGTATTCAAATAACTGGGTTTCATATAAAAGTTAGTTATTTATCAGTTTTATAACTCCTATTCATTCTTGTAGGTTATAAAACTGGAGAACTTATTTAAATGTCAGTTAGAAAACTGGAGAACTGGTTTAAAATATCTGAAGGCCTATTCAAGAGATGATAAATAGAGAAATCTCATGCAGAAATATATAAAGCTTTTAATCAAATTTCTCCACTCTGTATTCTTAATGAGTGGTATATTGTCAACAAGAATTACAGAACAGGAACATGAACATACAGACAACATTTCAGCACCTTTCCTGAAAACTACAGTCAGTAATTTGAAAAATTATGATTGATAATCTTGAATGGCTTATCTCACCTTTATTGAGCAAAGAATAATTTGTTTCTTTTTTTTACATTGTCATTATATCTGCCATATATATATATATATATATATATATATATATATATATATATATATATATATATATTCCATTTGAAATATCTATAAAACGCATGTCTGAAATTAATAATTATCATATAAAATCGGAGTATAGTGGTCTGAGATAAAAGTTAAAAATAAAAATATATCACAAAGAATTTGAAAATGAATGATATATTCAGTTTGTGACATTATTTAGTGTAAAGAATATTTTAATATTGACAGAATTAATAATAAAAAGAACACCGTCAAAAATATGTTGATACTACTACTACTACTACTACTACTACTACAATAATAATAATAATAATAATAATAATAATTATAATAATAATATTGGTATATTAATATAATTAATAAATAAATAAATAATGAAAGGAGGAAAATTTCTCGGATTTTTTAAAATGAAGACATGCCATGCACAATGGTTTGCCATATATATACAATTATTTCAATGTTTCACTTGCAGTACTGTCCTCTTTCATTTGTAAAACGATATATGGCATGTTGATTATGGTTAATATATCTTACTGCTTATTTAATTTGCAAAGATACACTTCCCGGTAAGGATAACAGCCACCGTCTCATCTGTGCTCTCTCGTTGCAGATGTTTTGTTACCACTGTCCGCCGACAGGGCCGCTCTCGTCGCCGAGTCGCTTTTCCGTGGAATATCCCCATCTCGCCTCAAGTCCATGTGAGTGTCAGTCTCTGTACCTATAGAAGTCTCAGATATTCATAATATAAGATCCAGTCTGTGAGTGTGTTGAAACATTCGTTAATATTGTAAATATATATATATATTAAAAAATATGCCACAAAAACTTCCATTCCTATAAAAAGTATTATATCTCCGTAAGTATGTTACTGCATATGTTTGTGTTTCTGTTAATATCTGTGGGTTTCTGCTTGTCGCATGTGTTTATTCCAAGGAATTACGATCTTGCATTTAAAGAGAATTTTTTTTTAATTTAAATTTACAAGAATATTTTATGGAATAAAATATTTAAATATTTATTTAAATTTAAACTTATATACAACACACATGTATATAAATGCTTTGAGTAATAAAAAAATTTAACAGCATCTTTGTTTCTTTACTTTATATACGTAAAAAGGTACTCTTTAATAGCTCAATGATAGCACCTGTATTCTGTGTATATAAACCTGAATTACCTTAAAAATATATGTTTATAAATTAGATGTGCTAAAGCTTGATTGTTATGCAAATTCTTCGCCTTGTTTAACGTGAGCATATACTCTATTGAGAAAAAAAGATATTTACACTCAATTTCAAACTTAAAGATAAATGAATCATGAAATTAAAATAAGCAGTTTAGATTTACAGTTTCTGTGTGTATTTTAAAGTTAAATATAAGCATATTTGCTTTTTTATTGTGCTTTTGAATTTTCGGTGAAATAAATGCATGTGTACATATATAATTGTTCTTTATTTTAATTGTATGTTTCCTTTTCTGCCATTAAACGTATCTGTGTATACAAAAGTAAAAACACGGTTCGCATTAAAAAGCCAGTTGACTTATTGTTGAATTTATATATATATTTATATATATATAGATTTATATATATATATGAATATATATATGACAGTTTTAAAATCTACATGATATTGTCATGCAGTTTAACATAAAGACCATTATTTATACTTATTAAATTATACTTACATTATATCATACTTGCGCGTATAATTTTGATGCGTATATAAAACAATCAATTTAAGAAAATATGAAAAAATTACTTCGATAATATTATATGTATATTCCCAATCCATTTTTTTCGCACATTTTTTAAAGCTCTTAAACTATTTAATTAAGGGAATGAATATGCATGTGCTTCCATTGAATCACTTTCGTGTTTTTCTTTTATTAAAAAAAATGTTTTACAATAATGCCGTTATCTATTTATTACGTTTAAATTTGTTTTGAAATGTCATATAATTATTCGATATATATTCTTCAAGGCAACAACCAATTCTTGTCTCTTTTACTAATTGCATGGTAATTGTTATATATTTAACTTGGTATACATGCAATATATCACACAAATAGTTCAATGCAAGTGACATATAACAGTTTTTGTCATCTATACTTTCTCTCATGTATGGTGATTAATCATATACTATAAATAGTCATTTACCTTATTTGTAAATTTGTGATATATTTAGACGGAACGTTTGCACTTCACCCTGAACTCCATGACGACAGTTTTGCGCGGAGGAAGCAACGACGCAACCGAACCACTTTCACGATGCAACAGGTATTATATATATATATTCGACTTGTTATTTATTGTTATTTATTGTATATAGATTACATATATGTATACATGTATATGTGAAGAAAATATATGTATACCAAAAACAGCGTGTATACTATAGTGTACGTAATAATGAAGTGCTATTTGCCTTTTCTTTAAATATCTTTAAATATCATGACATATATAGTTTATAAAGTATATATATATATATATATATATATATATATATATAATGTAGAAACTGTTCCGTTTTATAGGGATGTACATAATAGAGCTAGTTAAATGTGTTTCGTTAACATTAAAAAAAATGTCACCTGCTGAGATATACAGTCGACATGCTGGTTTCCATGGTAATGCTCTTTATCTTCCTATTTATAGCTTGAAGAGCTAGAGAAGGCCTTTGCACAGACGCATTACCCGGATGTGTTTACTCGGGAAGACCTCGCCATGCGTATCAACTTGACGGAAGCTCGAGTACAGGTCAGTTACCTCGTAACAACCCAAATGTGTTATAAATGTTAGCGGGACATGTGAATACAGTTGTATCGGATATCATACATATACGAGTAGAAAAGGTTTGAAAAAATTATGTCGAATATTCTACTCACGCTATGATGGTCTGCTTTGAAAAGGATATGTATATATAGACATTTAACGCCCTGCCTTAATATATGTATATATAAGCAGCGTGATCAAAAAGTATATATACACACAAATACGGAAACTTTTATATGAACATGAATAATGATCTTTCCATGTAATGATTTCTAAAGGCAAAGACATATTTTGTCTTCCCATATATCAGGTAAAGATAAAATATTTTGCCATTTCATCATTAACCTGTATGAAACTGAACCGGCCTGCATGCATGGTTTAACTGCATGCACATGAGGTTGATATATAAAACTGCTACTGATTATAAGTGCCTCGAAGGTATAAAAAAAATCATAGATTTAAGTGTGGTTGAATGTCTATAGAATGGGCCGAATCTATAGGTGCATGTTCTGTAAAGTGGAAGGGGGGGGGGGGATGCTGGGGATAGGTCGATGAAAATGAAACTAAATCATGCTGTTAAAAGAAAATGTATTGCTTTATATATATAGAATAGAGAATAACAGCTTCTTTATTTATATTTTGATAGGAAAAATGAAATATTTATAGTTCACTATGTTTAGAGGTTTGTAAAAACAAAAGACATTCTTCAATTAAGGTATGTAAAGGGGCTTGTATCTCATAGCCTACGCCCCCCCCCCCCCCCCCATCCCCAAGATCCGGCCGGCCCTGACTCAATGCATGCACGTCAGGTTTATATTAGTACATGTATTTCGACCCTTGGTTATATTTTGATTTATATATAAGTATATTTCCTTGAATCATTAAGATTTATATCTATAAGTTGAAGGATATACGGTGAGAGGGTCACCGTTTTATGTATATTTTTTAAAATATAAATATATATACTTATATATGTGCGTTAGTGCATGTGCGAATGAAATGCAATGAAAGGAAAATTTATCCAAGCAAACAAAACATGTATATATAAGGGGACAATCGGCATATTCCCACGCACTGTGTATATATTAACAAGCGAAGTGCAATTAAGTTCATCAAATGTATTTAATCTTTATTATTTCATGTACTAAAGCAGATAACAATATTACTTCATCCATGTATGCATGCTGATGATAATGATGTGCGCTATATATAGATTTGCTCCAGTGTCCTCAAACGGCAGGTTATGACTTTTGTGTTTTTTTTTCTTTTAAACACGTGTACCTGAAATCCATTTAGAATGTATAAAAAACATATTTTTTATTCTCATATAGTTCCTCAAAAAGTACCTCCAATAGGCAAGCATGCATGGCTCTTCGTGGCTATTTTTTTCTTTCTAAAACTTGTTAACATCAAACTGTTCCTATAATGATAAGTATAAAAATTAAAACTGACAAATATGTATATATATCTATATATATATATATTGTAAATATATATATATATATATATATATGCACTGACCAGTTATATAGTCAGAGGCGTTACTAATATATCATTATGGTAAATTAACAGTGATAACTATACATTTATATAGCAGTTTTATAGCTTGTATTCATGCACGCGATGCATATACATATAATATAATATATTGTATATGATATCCGCTTTTTAATATATAAACCACGAAAACACACGTGTACATGTGTACTTGGTTGAAACGTGTGCATGCATGCACACGTATACATATGTACATGCACGATGATGATATATATATATATATATATATATATATATATATATATATAGTGTATAGTTTAACGTGCATTAAGACTTGCATGCAGTACCCTTTTAGTGATACTGTAGTATATATGTAGTTCTTATACAATAATTAGGCGTGCCAATGTACCATTAAAAATTAACAAAAAAGTTTATTGCTAATTAAATAAATAAATAAAAAGGATTCCCAATATCAAACTAATTTCTCCTCAAAGGGACTCGACATTTGTTATGTCCACGTCACCCAGACGAACATTAGTCTCTATCTATTATTATAGTTTTATTTTGAATATTCCCCATTTGATCTTTTAAAAAGTACGATGACTTTTACATGGACGATTTAGTGGCACCCTACATGGATTGGAAGAGTTTCGACGTGCCCTCGTGAATTAGGGTTATTTCTCGAGTTCTGATATTAATCAAAATCATAAATAAAAAAAAAAAACCACTTAAGAACAGATGATAGGATGCACCATAGAACTGATATTTAAACTGGAAATACAACCCCAGTTGATAAAATTATACGCGCGGTCTGCAAATGTACAGAGAATGTCTCCTAACGTCGAAATAGTTGATTGTGATTTCTGGCAAATGAAATAAACTGGCTTTTGGCTCTGTGCAAACAGATCTGTCGAGTGTCGTCCCTGGGGCCTGCTCGAGCCTGATGGCATTAACACCAACATCATTTTACGGTATGGGTCACGGGGGGTGTGGGGTTAGGGAGAGGTAACCATGACCTTCCTGACCTTTCACGCCTGGATTGCCCGGCCCCCTGGGGTAGGGATCTCACCCCGGGGATCAGAGACCAATGTTGGTCTACACAAATTACGTTAGCTCCCCTCTGGCCCGGGCGTTTGCACCAGAGCCCGACGTTCATTAATTTATTAGCAGCGTTCCCAAAGCTGTGCGGACCAAAGGCACAGGTGTTAGTCTTCTAATCAAATAAGTGCGTTTGCATAATGCGATAAACAAATATATCAGAGAGAATGCAGTGAACATCAGCTCCAATTGAAGGCCAAAAGGAAATATTTGCCAATAAGTTTTCATCAATTGGCGGCCCATTCCCCGTAATGGCATGAAAATGCTAGTAATTGTGTTACTTCACATTATCCCTGTAGTCGCCTGTTGAAACACCATTATCAAACAGGGCACCAGCGGTGGGCCGAGCCATCCATGCTTGATCCTGTAGCTAAATAGCACAGATCAACCCAACTTGTAGGGTCCCCTGTCCCGCTATAGAAGCCCCCGTCCGGCGAAACACATCAAAAGCCACAAAGATTAATGTTTCCACAGACGCTATTGTGGCGGCACCCGGCCTTCAGAGCTCTGCTTGAAGAACACACCGTCTCAAAGCAAGGGATAATTAGTTCGTGCAATTTGCTGGATCAAGTTTTACCGAAACATGCCCCGGGTAATATCACTCATGTTTTGCGGCTGTAGGGATTTAACGGGACACGAAAATTAAATTAATTGGGTGCTAATGTAGTGTGATGAACATGGATTCGGCACGCGTCCACGGAGTCGCCTCTTTGTTCCGGTCCGACCGCTTAGACTGCCCCGTCGGTCTAGTGCGCCCAGCGAATTACATGCCCCACTCAAAAAGGTCCCGCCACACGTCCAAGTTGAAATCAAGACATTCCGTATTTATACACAACGGACGGAAGACATTACTAAATTGTCCGCTTTACTCGTCTCAGGGCGAGCTCGAACATGCCCAACACGACACCAAAGCACCGCGCAATATCCCTATATATCATGCGGCAGAAATGTCAAGTGGCTTCAGATCGGGAAAGAAAGGGGTTTATCGTTTTCTTGCTGTTGTCCCCCGTGTGTGTCCTGATCCGGACCGCTCCCTAACTCCTACAGACATAATAGCAAAGCTTTCACGCCAGTTGATCCATTAAACCCCGCCTTGGGTTGATCTAATGTGTAACATACACAACCATTTTTATAATTAGCTTGTATATCGATGGCATGATATTACCTTGACAAAAAAAAGTGACTCAGCAGGCCGATATTCACAATACTGTAAAGTCAGGAATATAATAAATATAATTGCCTTCAGCTCTGATTAGCCCGACTCGGATTCAGACTCAAACCCTGTATTCATCAGACGATGAATTAATGCATCCATGCATTTACCAAGAAAAAAGAAATTAAACTCAATATATAATCTCTCCTTCCAATTTATATTTCGAAATATACACACACAAAATATATGATATACATTTATGAGTTTACATTATACATTATATACAGCTGTTGACAAAAACTTGCATGAATTGTATGACATTAATAAAAACAATTTAACTTTTTCACAAGCCGAAACTAAGCCATGTAAAACAATAGTATAAAATAAGACAAGTAAATTTATAAATATATATAAATAAAAAGATAAGAGTACTATTGTATAAAGGTGATTGTTGCGTTCATGATTCCAGAGTACTTATTTTCTTTTATCATCATCAATCGTAAATACAGGAACTGTAGGATCAATTACCTGTAAAAATTCATCAGAAAAAATTACCGTAGAAATACTTGAGTATATCTTTAAGTAATAACATTTTTACAAATGAATCTCGATGTGTTCAATAAAGCACACATATTTCAATAAATGTTATAATACCATGCTTGTATAGTATTTAAAAAGCAGTTATATTTAGTGTTTTTTTGTATTTGTAGATGAGCCAAATTTGCTCTCAATTTAAATTATATAACGAAATGTGGAGTTCTAATGTACCTATAGATAATAAGACACATATATTATAAAATATTAAAACAAATAAACCATATATATATTTTTAAAATAATTAAACTAGAATTTTCATTTTCTTTCAAAATATTTTAACCCCTTGCAGTGATGGCAGAATATTAACCGGAGTCTAAAAAAACGCCTTTATAACTGTTCCTGATATAAGACAATTTGTGTTAACTCTCTAGAAAATAATAGAAAAAATAACTGCTCATGTATAGGCAGACATTAAACCTGAAAATCAAGGAAACAGTTAAATATAAACTTAGACTTAATTATTGAATAAGTAATTCTACATAAACTTGTTATCTCCATTGTTCATTCGTTTGTCAGTGCGTATGTCTATTAACAGCTTATATGTATTTATATATCTACGCGCTCAAGTGTTTCTGCATTTGCAAAAATTGTAATGTTTCTTTGAACGTATGCATAGACTAGGATGGTGCATGTCCTGCATTCTGTCCGACTTGCAGTCCCGTCAACACCCCCATCACAATATTCACCATTAATCCTATTTATATATAGTGCCTCTTGAGTTGTATTGCCTTATTGACAAATTTCCTGTTCTTTCCTTTTTTTAAAATAAAATTAGAAATTCTCTTCAACGATTTTTTTTTGCACACAGGTTTGGTTCCAAAACAGACGTGCAAAGTGGAGGAAGAGTGAACGATTTTCACAAGGCAACCAGTCAGACGGAGAAGAAAAAGTGAGCGGAGAACAAATCAATGAAGACGAACAGGCCGAAGACCAGTCAAGTGACGTAGTAGAGGACGGAGAGAACGTTACAAGTCACATGATCCAACATGAAAATATTAACGTCACAGAGGACACAGAGTGTAGCTTAAAAAGCGAAAGTGATACCTCATCAGAATGCCGTTCAAATGAACTCGAGCCAAAAATGTTTAATCAGGAAAACAGTGACAATAACAACACTGAAAAAATACGTCCTATGAAACCTGATCCCAATGATCAAGACGTATTTGTTGTTTCATCTGGCACCCCTGCACGTGAACATTCTAGCGAAAACACCCACCAGAAAGACGAGGATGACGAGCAAAGGGAATCAACACGAAGCTTCGGCGAGCGGAAGGTGACCGCAGCAGACGACAGTCAAAGAAGCCCGCCAGTTTCACCAGAATCCACAGAGGAGTACCGTGAGAGATCCCCGCTAGGTGGCGCTCACAGGTATCCCCTGGAATCACATTTCTCGCCCGGTCGCGCGTTACCTAGCGACAGTCTAGGGTTTGGACACAGTAAGCACCTGCCCGTCAGTCTGCCGGGGGTTCTGCCCACTTACCCCGGTCCAGGTCTTGGTCCTCATCTTATCCACTCACCACCTACGTCACAATCCCTGCTGAACTGGCACCTCAGGACGCCGCCGTCAAAACTAGACTTGTTCACCGCCTCAAGCATGTGAGTACCATTTTGCTTTTGATAATTTGATATTAAGATTATTTTTGTCTTAAAACAGAATCCTTTAGTTTCCATAAAGTCAATATTCCATAGTTTTGACAATTTCTCATTTTTATATTACTAGAGCATCGAGCACTTAATTGTTTATATCGCCGGCTTGCGTTAAGATATGCATAAGCTTAATACTTAAATCATGATTTAAAACGGTTTAAAGTCTTCAATAACTAACACACACACACACACACCAGATTTTATCAGATCTCCTATGAAAATTTGAAGTATATATAAAATAATAAAATGAAACTATATAACCCTTTATTTTTATATGTTCTGTTTATATAATGAAAAAACATGATTTAAATATGATATTATGTTAGTATCATGCAGGGCCATTAGCGTGTTTATATATATATGTTTGTAAAAAATATTGGCAATCAAATTATAAGATGCCATAACTGAGGCCTGTCTTTTTTATGATTTAACAAATTTCCGTCATGTTTTGTCAATTTTTGGTTCATTACACCTTATCTCTGTGAGCTGGTAAGTCGCGTTTCTTTAGTTATCCAAGTCTTATTACCCAAATTGACGGATCATGAGGACTTTACTTAATTGTGTACGACTCCAACAGACTGCTGCATCTCACGGCGACAGCCATTGACTCTTCAACATGAAAAACAGAAGCAAATGACGTAGAACTGGTGTTCATTATAGACCACCATAAAAATTACATAAATAATCGGTGAAGGTCCGTGACTGCGCAACCAAGGAAAAAAAGAAGTCTATTTTGCCTTATTCTGTGTTCATGCTATATGATTCTGGACTTTGGGACATTAAAAATACAAATTAGAAATGTAATTTACGCGTGCAATTCCTGCACAACATTCAGACGAGGAACAGGGACCTGTGCCGTTGGAAGCGTATATATATATATATATATATATATATATATATATATACCACGGGCTGGTCTGAATTAGCATATATACATTTAAAGTCATGCACCTTCATTAATATTGCGGACTGGTGCCACCTATAGCACAAATATATAGGCGTCAACGACTTCGGACCGGTGTAAAGACTTGGGGTTAACCTCCTTCCCCCACCAATTTCAGGTTATCCCAATAACATGAAATCGATTTCGGAGTTCAGATGGTAGTCTGGTCCTAATTTCCGGTTATCTCCGCACTGTTCTGAAGATTTAAATATAAATGATAACTCCTTTTTTTTGTTTTATAATGTCAATACACCACGTAAAAAAGAAGAGATTTAAAAGCGCGGATTCAATCTATGAAAATAAAAAAAATGTTAATTACTAGTATTTTGTTAATTATATTTATATTGACACATAAACTACACCGACTTACATGTCACTTTACATGCAAATATAAAATATACGAAGAGTCACACTAATTTTGGAATTCAAGATGAGAGATGAGTTATTGGAGCGGGGGGGGGGAGGTGTTAATCTGAAACGGGAGTATAAGATGACATGGTTCAATCGGTCCAAAATAAGGAAATGCAGTCTCCCAGGACCTGCGGCGAACAGATATATATATTCTCCTTCGCACCTATATATATATATAGACGCCCAGGACAGCGGACTAACGCCGCTTACCATGCGCATGCGCGCTTCCTGAGGAAAAACAGGCCGACTCTACATACCTTTTTATTCACACCTAACAACATTTATTTCCTCACTGATTTTCCGTTTGGATAAATTTAGCCAGCAAATATAAATATGCAGGTGACCAACTGTTAACGATGTGTTCTTTTTGTTTCTAGGCCGCCCCTCAAGTCAGACCCCTTGTTGCTCCACCGGCCGTTCCTCCCGCTTCACACCGGACTGGCCTCGCCATATGCTTCGTCATTCGCAACAGGAAAAGGTAATTATGAAGAAAAGTAATTTTTAAAAGTTTTGGCTGTAATATGATAAACCGAGAAGAGAACGGTATTTTGTAGTCACTTCAAATCTGTGATAATTATAAAGAAAAGAACACTGGAGGCACTGAAGATATATATGTATATATATATATATATATATATATATATATATATATATATATATATATATATATATACCTGCACCCTATCTTTAGATATTTAACATGATGAATGGGAGATCTTGAGAGAGAGAGAGAGAGAGAGAGAGAGAGAGAGAGAGAGAGAGAGAGAGAGAGAAAGCACCATTTAAAGGTTAGGAATTCCTATATATAAATTGGACTACTATCTTCACTTATCAGTGTGCTGTTTTCAACATTCCAATAGTGTACCATCCTTAGATAAGTTGCCTTCGGAGAGGATGCCATGTTTCCACCCATTTCTGTTTGTTTGTTTGTTGGCAGGTTTACATTGCGGACCCAGTAGGATTGTTTTGCTGTGGCGGAGGTGCTTCCGGGTTTCAAATATGTTTTTTCCCTTGCAGGTTCACCGGGATGTTCTTGCTGTTCCGGTGGTTTCTTTGGGCCTTTGGATCGCCGGGGTTTAGCGCCCGGCCCCGCGGGTGGTTCCATGTTCTTACCCGGGGACAGACGGACCACTAGTGTTGCCGACCTACGAAGAAAAGCGCGAGAGCACGCGGAAGCTATCGGTACTAACCCCAACTCCACCGAGGTCACAAGGTCACAGTCATGAGTGACTCAAGCGCCAGCCAATGAAAATCTGTGGATACAGATTATTCTAGAGTAAAGAACACATTTATTGTGATACTATAAAACGTGAACATTATCATATATTTTTTATCAAAAAGAGTTTCCTTTCAACTTTAACCACAACAAAACTGAATATAACATGTATGTGACCCATTCTGATATAAAATTTACCGTGTTCGGAATGTTGTAGACATGTATCTACGACTTCACATATTTATATTTCCTGACCAGAAGCACCTGTAATGGTCAGCATATAGACTGGCACCCAACGCTTGAGATGTCCTGCTTATATGTGCCAGTTATTTTATCTGGTATATTCTGGTGTAAAAATGACCCCTAGTTAAGTGAATGACTTGTTCGGTCAAGTACAAGTAGTTTGGTGTTGCAGAATCGGAGACTGCATTTTCACCTTGGCTAAAAAATTTATGTATCGCGACGTACAAAGCTGTCTATAGTTCCACATGACCATTCGATTTTGCAGAGTAACTAATGTAAAGTAAATAATTTTGTATCCCTGTTGTAAGCGTTTTGTGATAAGGCCTGGCAACTTACATTCTAGTGGTGTGCTTATTTTTAAGGATTTTTTTCTTATATTTTACTTTAATTAAAAATTGTTTTATATATTCATGCCTGTTGATTTTCGATATTTCATCGAAATAATGTTTCATGAGTTTGTATACAAAGTATGGTTTTCTTTTTTTTAATTCATTCATGTTTATGTCGTGGTTGCTTGATTTAGGGAAGTGCTATGATATCTCATGTTAATACATTATTGATAATATTAATAGTAATATTAATATAGGCCATTCTTTGATATACATTTATATTATCATTTCATTTTAGCCTTACAAAATGAAATAATTTCATGTCATTATTGAATATGATTTCCGCTCTTGTACAGAATCACAGAGTATGGCCCGAATATTGACCACCCCGCTTACTCGACCACTCTGTATGATCCTGAATGTTCATGTTAGCGGGGTTTTCTGTATATGTATGTTCATATATCAAGAATAGTCTGCATGGAGAGTGTAAGAATGCGTCGAATAGTCGGTGCAATTGAATCGAAGCCAGTCATTGATGGATAATCGATTCGGACATGCATATTTTTTTGTCTCTAGCTCAAACCTAAGGACAGATAAACAATTAATATTACGTGATGAAGCACTTTTATTGAACAAAGAAGTTTATCCTGTTTAATAATAAATTTTATTGCGGAAAAATCATTCATTAAAATTCATTAATAAAAAAATGCCTGCATAATTTGATGGTACAGTAAAGGGTGATAACTTTTAATTATTTCTTGGTCTATGCATAGACTCATTTCAGCTTAATCTGGGAAGAAAAGGGTCAGTAGATATACGTCTCCAACAGATTATTAAAACTTTTAACTATTATGATTGTTTACAAGAATCGATTCAACGATTAGCAATCGACAATTTAATTGAATGGTAGATCCCTTAGCAATTCATAGGCTGGGTCTATAGTCATATAGGAAAAAGGTTATCAGGACAATCAGCAGCGCCCTCTTTTAATGTCTCAGTGCATTTGCCCACGAGCATGCGCAGTGCGTACTGGTCGTCCACTGTGTTGATGTCCAGTTGTCTGCAGATTATGTTTGAATAAAACCAGGCACATGCCAAAGAATCCGTCAGCAAGCTCACCTTAAAGGTATCATAATCAGCAAAAAACCTATATCTAAAATCAGTCAAAAAGTTTTTAAAAAAATAATAATAGACCCCATAAAGTATACATTATTGTATATGTAACCCTGGAACAGAGTTCTTTCGCTTATATAGGCCTAATGCATATTCGTTTTCACATGATGTTTTAACATTTTGAAAAAAAAAAATAAAATAAATAAATATACGCTATTTTAGACAACCAGCCAAGCCAAATTTTTGTGGACTAATATGAAACTACATGTCAATATTTCAAAAGCCATTTTACCCTTTATATTGTGTTTAAAATATGTTTGATCAATATAACGGACCCCATCATGCAGCATAACTGTCGGTCGGTAGTGGAAATGGCCTTTTACTGAATTAAGGAATTGCCTGTTACCATGAAGTGTTGATGTGTATATTTATGACGACGCCGTCAATAGCACCTAGGATGGCAAATCAAGATTAATAATTGGAGTGATCCTAGCTGGTGTTTGTCTCAGCATTCAGCTGTGCCAGTGTGTATCTGAGTTCTCCTGTATAAGCACCCAGTATGTTTGGGCTTGCATCTTGTAAATGACGTTTGTTTTCGGGAAACGTGTTTGTTGGCTTGCACGGAGTTCGTTCACGCCTTTTATACATGTTTCATGTGTACAGCGAGTTGTTGGTTGTTGTAATAAAATAATCAATGAAAACCACCATACATTTCGTTTCGTTTGATTTATTGATATCTTGTTCTCTGTATTATGTGTCATTAGCTTATCCTACCCGTTCATTATCTGCACTTGAAGACCAGTTTAGTTTCAGACATAATGTGACAGACGGTGTCATTATATAACGAAGACCGGCTAAGCTATTTTAAAATCAATAAATTACCAAACAACACATCCGTGACAGGCGAACAATTTGTTGCACAGTCCAGAGAAATACATTGGAATAACATGGCCAAGGATAATTTGTAATTTAACTAGAAAATGTTCAAAGGACTGAATCCTGCACCAAAGGGGTATGTGAAAATATGTACACACAAAAGGTGCACTTGGTGCAGGCTTAAAGCAGAGGACCTAATCTGCTGCTAATACGGAAAGTGACTTGTGTGAGAAATGATTACTTTGCCTTGTAATCAAATCATAAACATGACAAAGATACCGCATGTAGAAAAAAAAATCTCAAAACAAATTAAGAATGCGCCCAAACGTAATCAAGTGAGGATAACAATAAATATACCTGCCTTGTTAATTAGAAATGAACTTTAGTAACACTTTTTAAGATACTGAGTTGCATATAAATGTTTGACTTTAAGTATAAAAATTTAAAGTAAATCCCACAATCAATCAACTCATGACCTTAACTTGTTCAGGTAAGGTGACCTTTAAGATATGTCCGCCATCTTAAGGACACATGTAATTCAGTGATAGTTGTAAATCTTGCCGTGCTTATGAAATGTTTAGGATATCAAAATTCATTAAAAAATTAAAAAAATGAGAGTTCTCAAAAGAAATCCAAAAAGAACCAAGTGTGAACAAAACCAAAACAGCTCTGGAGACCCGTAAGACACACTTACTACTATAATTAGAAGTAGTTTCCAGTAAACCTTTTGAGAAAGCGTGACACATATGAAATTTAAAAATTTTGTAAACAAAATTTCATTAAAAAATAAAAAATCATTCAAGTGTGACCAAAACCTAATCAGCTCTGTAGACCCATAAGATGCACCTGCTACAACAATAAGGAGTAGATCTGAGTAAAACTTTTTTGAGTTATCGCGTCGCATATGAATTATAAAATGTTTGAATAAAAAATCATAAAAATCCAAACATGATCCATTTGTGACCAAAACCTAATCAGCTCTGGAGACTCATAAGATACACCTGCTACTACAATTAGAAGTAGATCTGAGTAAAACGTTTCGAGCTATCGCGTCTCATAACAAATGTTTACGGACGGACGGATTACGGACGGACGGACTGCCCGATTAACGCTCCGATGGACGGCACGACAGACAGACAGACAGAAGGAGCTGATCACTATATCCTCCGCTCTGCTGGGGGGGGGGGATAAGCAACACATGAGACCTAAGTCTATTTCAAGCTCTACTTTACACACATTTTTTTTAATATAATAAAAATATGTTTGTTGATGGTCTCTGAAGTAAACATTTGTGATCTCGGAGTGTATAAGAGACCCCCAGTCCCGGATTAAGTGTAACACACTGTTCTCTCCCTTGGTACACGATCGTAGTTCGTCAGGTGGCGCTGCAATCATTCGTTAAAATAAAGTGAAATATATCAAGGGATCTGGGTGAACATATGAGATATGACCCCCAAGACACGTTTTGCATCATTCCGGAAAGTTAAAGACAAAATCGTGGATATCCGTGGCCTATAGCTATACATGAAGAGATGCGTGACAAAAGTCTCTTGTGAGTACTTGAGAGAGAGAGAGAGAGAGAGAGAGAGAGAGAGAGAGAGAGAGAGAGAGGGGGGGGGGGGGAAGGGAGAGAAAGAGAGGAAGAGAGAGAAGTAAATAAATCCAGTGTATGCGTTTGTCAGTCAGTTGGTCACTATTGTTAAAAGAGACTCTCTAGACAAACCAGCTTTCAACTTTGCGTCAATAACAGTGTACAGTCGTTCTGGACACCCCGGTCAGGAATCAATATCAGTCTTTCATATCTTGTACTTCGTTGCTAGGCTTGAGTAACACGGGTTCACTTAAGAGTAATTTATAAAAATGCTGCCCGATAAAAAAAATCATGTTATCGATATGATGCAGTCATTCCGACAAAATCACAATGACTGGATAATTTGCCTCTAGCGTTCGATACCATCAGAAATCAATGTAAAGAGATAAAGAAAGATTAATGAAATTTTCACAGAGATCAAACCAAAGCATTGGAATAACAGAGATTACATACAAGGTAATTCCTTGCCTTGATGTGTTCTAAGATCAGTCTAGGAGTCTTAACTCCAAAATTACAGACCTAACAAGCTCATTCTATTCAAATTGCGATCAAGTATTATCTAGCCCCAAACCATTAACACCTTTTATTGACTTTGCATCCTCCCCTCTTTCCATTTTATCTGAGAACACCAGTATATATATTCTGATTTTAAGCACCATCGACTGAGTACCATGAGTACCATGTTAGGTCAACGTTCGTAGTTTGTTACCCAAAATAGAAGAGATTCGTCTGTTATGTTCTCGTTTTAACCATCATGTATATCATTAACAGAATCGTTGCTTGATAACCACGTTTTTGATTCAGAAATACAGACTGATGATTTATTACTTTTTAGATCTGACAGGAACCAACATGGCGGAGGAGTTATCACGTAGGTACTACCGTCTTTAAAACGGTAGATGGTCATATTCAACTCCGATGTTGCTGAATGTGTGTGGGTTAAACTCATTTTGGGGAAGACACCTGTCTTAATCGGTTCCATATATAGATCGCCTAATTCCAATTCTAATTACATCGGTGAACTACACAATTTACTTGCTTTTACCCTTAATTTGTGCATGCATAATGTTCTTCTACTTGGCGCTTTTTATGTAGACTGTCTTCGCTCCGAGACTTACATTGCTAGTAAATTAGACTTACACTGAAAAAAATCTTCGGCCTTAAACAACTTGTAACAGAACCTACTCGTTTTACTTAGCTTACTTCTACAATGATCGAATTGATATTTCCTCACATCCCAGTATGCATTCAAAGGTTAAAGTTCACCCTTTATGCATCACTGATTCAAATTTATCGATGAATTATCGAAATCCAACTTTTTTTCAAGAATTATGCTTATTTCTGATGAAAAAAAAAAATTAAGTGCGATAATCTAGTAAACGCGAATTTGGAATCTTTTAATTTTAAAACATTATACAACCAGTTTGTTTTGTCACAGATGTTGTAAATAAATTGCAGTATTAAAGGAGATATACTGGGAATGTCAGGGTTCTTCCTTAAAATTGCCGCACCTTATATTTCACCTCCATAAGCCACATTTTTAACCTCTCCCTTCAAACCGGCGAATTACCAACAGACTGGAAGACTGTCAGAATCACTCTCATATATAAAGGATCTGGAAGTAGGGATGATCCGAATAAAATTTCGTGTACAGGCCGAAAATAATAGAAGAGTTCGGTAAATCAAGCCTCATCACATTTTTTAAAAATTATAATCTGTTTTCAGATAAAAAGTTTACTTCTCTACCCAACGTCCAACTTCTTTTGCCTTGCATAGAATTATTGATGACTGCTTATAATCAGCCTCAGTAATAATAATGTCACTGCTGCATGCTTTCTCGAGGTAAAAAAAAAGTTTCGATAGCCTTGATCACACCTGTCTTACTTTCTTAAATGAGCAACTATGACATAAAAGGTATCCCGCGAATGTGGTTCAAATTCTACCTGGCTAATAGAAACCAAGCTGTTTACTCGAACGGAGTTCTTTCCAAACAACGCACCTTGGGCATAAGCACTCCACAGGGCATTGTACTTTGACTTTTATTATTCTTTTTTTTTTTATTTAAATGAACTAGTAATGTTCCTTAGTGAGATATGTGTCATTTACGTTGATGATAATTCTATTTATTGTTCTGTGAATTCAGCCGAGAAAGCAATGGAGTTATTACAAGTAAAGCTCACAATTGCACTTGAATCGTTTAGAGAGAATCAGCTCTGTATAAATCCCCAATAACCACCAGTCATATTTTTTGGCCCGAGGTCCAAAACTAATGGAATTTAAATGAATATTTGGATAGATAAGGTGAACTAGGTACCTTTTGATTACACAAAGCTTTAAGATTTATCATCGTCGCTTGTCTTGCGTTGAAAAAAAATAAACAACTTGTGTGAGATAAAATAACATCAAAACGTGGTCTTCTTTACAGACTTAGCAGAAACTCAGGTATGTCTAATTAAAACACAATGTATTATGCTTTAATGCAGAGTCAATTTGATTAATGCATATCTGTTTGGAGTAATTTCTCCAAAACACAGTTATTACAACCCAAAAAACTTCAAAATAAAGCTGTGCGAATTGTTACTAAAACCTATGATACAAATGTATACTCTTTATATATCCTTAAAGAGACCCTCTCACCTATCTGACCTTTATAAACCAAAGGTTATCCCCTTCATGAAATAGGCCCGAAAACGTATTGTTTTGTTTATATCAACATGTTTGTAATATTTGGGGGCCGCCAGAATAAAACAAATTCAACGAGGGCATCTGACAGCAGAGCTTTGCAAATGGCTTTTTGCAACAAGTGACCTTTATATACCCCCGCATATATGCAACCTACCACCTAAGGTTATAGGCTTTTCCCGTCTGCCAATATTGTTTTGTTTACAAACATGTTGTTGATGAAAAAGTTCATACATCCTTCACGAAGGCTTTATAAGAACTTTTCACATTCCAAAATTACCTTTAGATCATTAATATATACACAGAGGAAGCCAGAAATCACATAAATTCTTTTTCAAAAACTGAAACATTGGGTTGGATGAGTGTTCAATAGAGATACCAATACTTTGTTTCTTAAGTTATGTTTAAATGTTTGTCTGGTAATGCTCCTTCTCCCTTACGCATACTTTCAACCGTGTTAATATTTCATATGATACTCGTTTTTCTCAAGGCTTCAATTTTTTATTACCCAAGCTAAACAGAGAATCCGTGAAAACAGGTCTTACATATGCTGGTCCCATCCAGTGGAATACTTTACATGTGAACATCAAACCGGCCAACAGTATCTACCAGTTTAAATCATAGAACAAGCAGGATATGCCATAGCACTTTTCTCGGTCATTACTTCTCTGTTATGCATTCCTATATTGGTACCATATTATCTAATATGATAATCGCAAAATCACAATCTTAAATATTTATTTGATTTTTAATGAAGCTTCTTATTTAATCATATTCATTTAATATTCTGTGTATATATTTTTGTGTATTGTGTATTTTAATTTTTATATGTATGCATGTATTTAAGTTTCCATTTTTGTATGTAACTATGTACTCACCTGATAGCATCTTTACCGGGACCCTATAGAAAAAAACAGCTCATAGTGAATAATAGGCTGTCCTGGTTATATATGTATTATAAATAAATAAATACCCAACTTATACCCGGGGACAGAGCTTTCGTCTCGTATAGTCAAATAACCCTTTGATTTAAATTTATATGACTTGATCCCGATTACTGCCAACATTTAATGGATTGATCCTTGTTTGTTACCCTAACTCTTCCAAAAAATTAATCAAAATCCGTTGATAACTTCCTGCTAACAGAGAGAGATTTCAATGTTTACAGAAAGACATTACTTAATGATTAACCATGTTCGAAATGATATAAATGATTTATTCATAGACTTTGGTAAATTGACTGAAAGTAATCTTAGCTAAAACCATGGTCCTTTGTCCGTCTTCTTTGCGTCCATTAAAAAGACATTAGTCATACCGTTTTGACCCAGAAACTTTTAACTTAAAATTCAGGAAAGATCTTATATTATATTGTGTAGAAATGTTCACGAAAGCTGTATACATGCCAAATAAGTATATTTAATTACTTATATATTTTTATTGCTTTAATATCAGTTAAAAGCTTAATTGCTTTTTATCATAAAGTTGTTGCTTCATATGATGAAAAAGGCACTTTTGATACACCATAAATGCAAGTTATGTAAAAATGAGTTAAAACTAGGGACAAATGGGTCACGGCGCTCAGCTTAAGTTTGAATTTTTTGCAAATGCAAGATATTCTATTTTAATGTTTTTCATTTATATAAGCATATGAGAAGCTAAGAGGAAAGAGGCCCCTTCACTTGGTTATAGTAAAGTTCTAAATATATGATTGCAAACTAATACTCTGACAAGACTGTCATGAAGAAAAACAGTAAAAGTTTTGAGATACTGTGATGCATATGAAAAATTTACAGATGGACAGGCCAGTGGACAGAATGGACTAATACCTTTATTTCACTTTCAAGGGAATAATGCATTTAAGTTTATATATAAGCCTATTATTTAAGCATATCCACTTTTTCTATTAAAATAGTTTTTATCTGATTAATTTTTTTTATTTACAAGTTTTATAAATTTGTATAAAAAAAACACTGAAAATATAAGTTAAAATATTAGAATTCTAAGTTGCAATCACTATATATCCAGAGTGTAGCTCATATTGGGTCATATCATGCATACACATATATGTTAATTATTTTTAAATCACAAATGTTTAAACTGAATTTAAAAGAAAATAATGCCACAACATTGCATCTACAAGATTATTCCTTGAATCACTATAATCTAATTCACCAAATTAAAATAAAAGATTCAATAAAAAATTTGGTAAAACAAAAACATCTTTTCAAATAAAGTAAAATCTGAAATGTAGCATTACATAGCCAAGAATAAAATGAAATACAGAAAATTATAACATTCATCTAGTTAATGCACCATCTAGGGGGGGGGGTGTCCAGGGCAGAGGGGAAGCCTGCTAGTAGTGGCCAAGCTGAGCCAAGGCAAGCTGCCTGGGGTTGGTTACATAATACAAGTGAAGGCTGTACTACTAGGTGGGCTAGATGTAAACAACACTTGACATGGTGCATGAAAACTTGAATAGAAGTTACTCTTTTCAATCAATTCAGATTTTAAAAGATTAAATCCTTATGTATATATGCTGTGAACATTAAATCAACAGTGCTTACAGGGAAAAAACGTGCCATTGCCAAAGTTGGACAAAATTTAAGGTATTGATTTTTTATTTATGCTAATAACTTGAAAAATTTGCAAAATTCAGATTATGCAATACTGACATCATTTCTGGCATGTAGATAGTGAATGTATAGAAAAATATGTATATTAAATATGATCAAAGTTAGATCAGTGGTTTTGATATAAGGCAGTCTTAAAGTGTAACAATGGGTTTTTAATGGAAAAATGAAGTTTTTCATTAATATTTCGAAGGAATTCAGTCCTAGTGACCAAATTCTTGGCATGATAGGGATTTTGGAGACATCTAACTGTATGCCATTTTTAAGGAACTTAGAGCTGAAGCTCGGGAGCTGAGCTCTAGCAAACTGCATAGCACTAGCTTGATGTAAACAATATGTGACATGGTGCTTGAAAACTTGAATAAAATCTACAGTTTTTGATCAACTGGTTTCAAATTTTTGGTGTTAACAGTTGAAATGCTAACAAAAACATGCTTTGAAAATTAAATCCACAGCAGTTACAGGAAAAAAAGTGCCATGGTCAAAGTTGGGGCAAAATTTAAGGTACCAATTTTTTATTTTTTCTAATATTTTAAAAAATTTAAAAGATTTTGATCTAATTTTGGGTATACAATTTAATTTTGATTAATAAAAGTAATATTACTGGAAAATAGTGCTTAGCTTTAACAAGTTTTGTGTTAAGTGATCAAATTTCTTTCCTGATTTTTTACAAAATGCATTATGTTTGGGCCCATAACTTTTTTATATTACATAATACAGACCTAATTTCTGGCATGTACATAGGAACTATATAGAGGATCATTTATGGTACATATGAGGAAAAACAGATGAGTAGTTTTGATATTAGGTAGTCCTAAAGTGTGAAAATAGTTTTTTAAATAAAAAATTGAGGTTTTTCCTTAATTTCTGAAAGAAACGAAGTCGCAAAGACCCAGTTTTCGGCTTGGTATGAGATCTTGGGGACATCTAACATTATGCCAAATTTTGGATTCCTAGGTCTTACGGTTTCAAAACGTGCCACATCTACGGACGGACGGACGGACAGACGGACGGACGACGGACAATGGACCACGACTATAGCTCAGATGACTTATAGTCAGCTGAGCTAAAAATCCTCGTGTCCTAAAATAGCCATAGTATAGGAAATTTAGTAAAACATAAAAACACCCAGTGCCATCTATAGCATGAGGTGTGAACTTAAGCTGCCCTTTTATAACAACCTATATTTATTGTCGCGTTTTATAAAATGATCAGGTCTAAAACTCAAGTCTATTAATAATTCTGTTTCCTGAGATACCATAATTGTTCTCGAAAAAATGGGTTTAAGGGACCTATTCACACAACATGTTGCAGGTATGTGAAATATATAAGAAATATTGTGTTTTCTCCTTAAAATATTATGGTATTTACCAAAATTTGTTCTAAAACTGTTTGCTTACCTACGTAACTTATGTATTGCGCGAACGGTGGTGCCAGATATAAACATAGAACAAACGCAACCTGAAAACATTATTTTTACAAATTTTAGCTGTTATTTCTTCTATGTTTTCCTTCTTTTATCTCATTTTTTTTCCTGTTTGGGACTATGCGGATGATTGGACCTCCGGCCATGCAGTCTTGGTAAAGAGATATACGTGGACTGTGTTTATTCATACACAGCTGTGTTTTCTTATGCACAGAACCAGAACAACATATAAGCTAAAACAGTTGACTGAGGAGTAACAAGTCTGTTTGCCGGGATGGCTTTGCTCGGAAACTTTTGTATTCAACCATCCGAATAACGGGAGACAATGCCCATATTATTGCAAATGTTTATGTACCTTTTAGCTAGCTGGAGGACTGATTTATAGTCGGCATTAAGGCTTAGATCTTCTATAAGCTTAATATTATGGGATCATTCATATGTCCGTCTCAATGCTATATGTCAGCAACTGCAAAGAATGGATTTACGATGATACATGTTTGCATATTTGACCTATCCGCAGTGGTGGGGGACTCGAGCCCACTTTTCGATCAACTCGGACTTGAACTCGAGGGTCCCCGACTCCATCTAGAGTCAATGGAAGGAAAGCTCTGTCACATATGAGGACGTTTATATACATGTGAAAACTTAGCGTCATATCGACCCTCTGGCTTTACGACCAGATTACTAACGCCAGAGTGTCATTACATCTAAGTCTGAGAAACGAATTACAAGGTTTATGAAGATGCAAATATTTTCGTCATTTCAAAAAACGCTTCATGGCCTACAGGTACACTGTCAATCAACATAAACCTGACCAATCGTAAGCATTTATTGTGTTCTTTCTAATAATAGCAAATATGAGCGAGAGAAGTTCCGTTTAAACCCAGCAAATTGGTTAACCACACGGCATGTTTGTTGAATTTATGACCGCATGGCTCGCACAGGTTACAGGACGCAGACAGCTTGCAGGCGATACAGGAAATGTCCATGAAGATGGTGTTTCAGTTTGGGTTGTGAGCTCACATGTGTATTATTGTGTTTATTTATCATTCTTAGCATAATATTGAGGTTATGGGCCGTTTACCACGATATGAATGGAACGTGATGCAAGAACATTGCGATCCATTCCCCGATATTACTTGTATCACGACTCGAGTAGGCTTACCAGCCCAATATCCGATTGCCTAATGAGTCGGGTTGTCACGGCTAGTGCAAACTGCACTAACAGGATATAACAAAATCAGCTTTAGCTCATCGGGAACTAAGTGTAATGAAACGTTTGATTAAAAAATATGTATAACTATCTAAAATTCCAACTTTAAATTTCTTTTTAAGAAGTAGATAATTCTGACACTTTAGTTCCAAATGACTCGCACTCGCTGAATGTGAACTTGGACTCGATCCTTAAGAACCCGACTCGGACTTCATTAGCCTAGACTCGGACTTGCACTCGGAGTTGAATGGTGATTACTAGTATTTGACTACTTTCTACCCGTCAGTGAATCTGAACAAATATATATATATATATATATATATATATATATATATATACATATATATATATACATGAACAATAAATGAACATGACGGTCTGCATTTCTTGGGTCACCGTGTTTCCTAAATGAGGCAGCACTCTACTGCACACCCGTTTAAATCCTTTAATTTTTTATACATAATTGAAAAAAAAACAAACAAAACGTAGCCTCAACTCGTAGGCAATGGTACACATCGTTAGATAAATATAAATGTTTTTTTTTAATCTTGGACACGTATATGTATATTGGGCTTGAAACTTTGTGCTTGACATCAGATGAATTTGGTGACAGGGACAGCCCCGGCATAATCAACGCCTGTCACTGAGATTATTCCCTCTAGCCCCACGGTTGATGCATATCTTCAGTCACACGCAGGTCGCTCAATGTTTCTTTCAAGGCACCGGATTTTAAAACTGTCTGAAAAAAAAAATCGAACGTACCAAACATGAGAATAAGACAAAGTATGCGGCTCTCTATTTCACTCTTTCATATATACTTGTGCGTGATCCTAGTGTTGGCGAGAGAACGGGTTATACTATACTTGACATCCTTAGTCATTAATTTTGTGTATAGTCGGATGGGACGGGGGAGGGAGGGTGGGGGTCGGGGGGGGGGGGGGGGGGGGGTCATGGCTTGCGCACAATTAAACAGTGATTGAGTATTTTAGATAGTAAAACATAATTATCACTATACATATCTATTTTTTTTTTTAAATTCATCGTGACAGGGATTTGGGCAAAACTTTGTCTTTAAAAGCCGTACATTTCGTCAAAAGCTTGAAGCTGACACAATTCATCGATATGATGTTGGACCTGCCTTTCCATGCATCAGTATACCGATCAGAGACAAATATATAACCTCTTTTTTCAGTCAGCGTTTTGCGTCTTCGCGATGGTATATAAATGATTGACATTCTAAGGCATAACGATCCTGTCATTAGACCAACTTCGGTTTGGCAGAACGAAGTGAAAGTTTATTTGTCGCTTGTTTTAAATATCAGTGATGATGGTCATTTTAGTTGCATCTACATCCCAGTCATTTTATTAATTTACAATTTTCAGTTGTCATTTAGGGTCCTCGTGTACATAACTATACTACTGGACTGTCAATAAAGAGAGCGTAGAAAAACGTCCAGGCGAACAACCCTACCATATCTGTTCACTGGATCCCACGACATTTTGATGGGTTTCCTTAGCCTTTGTCTCACCCATATGTTTCGGTGAGTCGAGCACAATCCTGCTTTATATGAGACACTAATAAGCAAACATGCACAGTTGAAGACATAACCTCCTGGATGGACGTTACTAGTACATACTTTTATATGTAGATAACCATTATCTAAATTTGGGCCCACGACCCAGGGGCGGATCAAGGATAAAGGATTAAGGTAAAGGAGGGGTACACCAAGGAGGACGTATGATAAAAACTTAAAAAGAAGCAGGTCCTGAAAGGGGGTGGGGGACGGAAATGTGGTCTGATACCCTAAGAAAAGTTATTTTGGCTGAAGGGCTGGGTTGGTTGGGGGGGGGGGGGGGTTCCGGACCCCCTGGACTCTTCCCCTGGTTCCGCTTCTGCCTCGACCATCCACCTGCACAGAAGCGTAGCCAGGACCCAGAGAAGAAGTGCCGGATTGCTTGGTATATTCCCACTGGACAAATTGTGCACACGAATGTATCCCAGTATTAACGAGAATTGCGAATGGATAAAACAGTGTCAATTTTACAAACATTTAACTCATTAATCATTTATCATTTGTGTGGAATGTATGATTCATTAACTCCAGATTGTTAATTATATCACATGATAACGATAATGATACCAACAAGACCCATCGTTTCATATTCTGAAAAATGACTTTGTTACTATGATTTTTTTTGGCTGATATTTCGAGTCTGGAATTGGTGAAAACGTTGTCATTAGTCATGTGTAGGTAGTATAAGTGACAGTGGCCCCCTCCACACCCCCTGTCTATGCCCCTGTCTGCACACTCGTCAACCTCCTATAATGAGTCTGGTTCTTGTCGATGTTACATCAAGGACGTAACACTATATAGGTTATATATAGATACACAGTGGAACAGTTTATTTATATAAATGCAAATGGACGCTTAGTGGTATATCAGTTGTCTAACTAACTCATATTTATAGTCTAGATAGACTTTGTTGTCAGTAAATTGCATTGGAAACTATATCGAAAATTTTACTCCAACAATTAAATGTTTGCAGATTAATTTTCACAATAACATCAATTGTTTAAGTAAACTGGTTTAAATTATCTAATTCTTGGGTTAAAAGAAAGTAAACTTTGCTTTTGCTTGAGATGAAAGCATTTGCCACTGCTGTTTTAAGCGAATTGAACGTAATTCCCAGAAGGCAATTATTAATTCAGTTATGACGTTAATATTTTTTTGTTATCTCAAGCGTCTGGGAGACAAAAATGTCTATTAGATATTCTGTTTGCAAACCCGTGGCTCATATTGTGTGGAGGTATGTATTCAGGCTTGGTTCAATTTGACCAGGTGGTGGCTGGCGGGCAAAGTTTCAGAGTTAACGTCTTTATATGGAGCGGACAATCGAATCTTGTGGCTGAATATATAATAGAACATTCGGAAATAAAGTTATTAGGAATTCAGTCCCCTTTGGCTCCCCTTAGCAGCGACTTGATTCAATCAGCCACCCGCGCTTGCCCCGTTGACACCCGAAGCGAGACATCACCAAACACACTCCGGTCCGCCAAAAACTCCCTGTGCCACGCGCACAATCTAATCATCTAATATAGCAGTATTAATTATTTAGAAAGCCATCACTGCTAGCAATAAGGATGCAAATAGGATGCCACGGGAAGGTCGGGGCACCAAAACACCCTGCCGCTTGTCAGCACGCTGTATCCCTCAGGGGACTGCAGGCCTGGCGAAATCTCGAAAAAATACAAGACAGATTTGTTATGAGAAAATGACCCCTGTCGTCTGCGACAAAAATAAGTGGTTCTGGCATCATGGGAAGAAGTGCAGGTCATGTGACACTGTCAGAAAAGGTGAAAAGTTGAATCATGTCATAATCACACTTTTTCGCTACCAATTGAATTGCCGCACCTTCTGTCGATAATTTTCCCGGAGTCAACAAGAAATCTACTTAGTGACACCAGTCTTGTCCGCGACAAGTTTCCCCGGTTTAAGTGAGCTCCTCACGTTTGAGGAATGATTTTACGCCATACGATTTTACGGCATCTCTACTTTCGTGTGCTGATTTAATAAGCTCCAAATACATGCTTACCTTTTTATAATTCA
The DNA here is from genome assembly GCA_026874595.1 of Sipunculus nudus. Taxonomy (NCBI): domain Eukaryota; kingdom Metazoa; phylum Annelida; class Sipuncula; order Golfingiida; family Sipunculidae; genus Sipunculus; species Sipunculus nudus. The sequence continues at coordinate 18,286,712 of CM049307.1, forward strand.
TATATCTATTTTGCCCATTTTTAATGTTATTTACAGACTATATTTGTCAGTAGTCCATATAGTATAGGTCGGTATATTAGGCCTACGCCATGTACCCCTAGCACCATACGTGAAACCGTGATGTTTTGCATTTGTTTCAGTTTTCATGTAACTTGGGGATTTAAAACTTTTTTTCAGACACTGAGAAAGTTGCTACTCTTTTTCGGTTTTATAAACTAATATCAACTGGATTCCAGTTCGAAGTGAAACGTCTGTGTAAAAACTACCTTGACCCACGTGAATAATTCTTCACACGCAGACGTTTAACCCCTGGTGACACCTACCGGTGATTCATCAGACTTTTAAATAAAAACCCTTCATACAATCACACATTTTGTCATATCTGACCATTTATGTACGATTAGTTTATTAAATATAGGAGAAAACCCGCGGTCTGACTAAAAATGTACGAACGCGCCAAATTGTCCAAGTAGTCTGCTTCTGTCTCGCAGGACCCCCGCCATTCGGCTACTTGCCGCCTTGGGCCCCAAGAGACGTGCCAATAAGCTGAATTTCAACCACTTTAGCTAGTTTACGTTTCCTGTGCGAAACCAAATCAGAAATCAAAGGACTGATTTTCACAGACCGAGTGGTCTAAATCTGATTTCCACGACAATTCAAATTTGTGGCAATGCACTGAGTAAATTGCGGCTCTAAATGAGCTCTGGGCGCAGGTCTATTGTTGAGAGGGCCACGATAAACCCAATCAGGCTTGTCGAAATGTTGTCAGTTACACACGCAAGAAGTGATCAATTGAGTATTGACAGGCCCATGGTTGTTGCGGGTCCTTTGCTGGTACCAATCTAATTGACTGTTGATCAGCGTCAAGCTCCGGCAGGACAACATCAAAAATACGCGAAAATTTCTTTACCACTAAAAATCCAAACTCGTTTTCTAGACCTGATCAATGCCAAAAATGGCGTTACCTGTCAATGAAGTTAGTCCTCCACTACTGTCAAGCCAAATAAACGCAGACCACAGTGAGGATTCACTGGCTGCCGGCGAAGCTCCTCGCATAGTTAACAAAATAAAACGCCGTAAATCACCTCCAATTTTTCATATGTAGACAAGAGTAATTGTGTACAGTACAACTACTATTCGTTTTTTGTAACCGTCATAACACACTCTATATTGTTGCACGGACGGTCATATATATGTTAGATTGGCCAATAATGAAAATTCCCCAGGCTTTCTGGTTTGTTATTCGTATTAAAAACACCATATTAAGTTATTAGATAAAGGCTTGCACATAAATGTAGGCGCGGATATCGCAGCGGCCAAAGTTATTACGTCCCGGGGTACCTGAACTTAAATGTTGTTTGTATTGGTTCATCGATTTGCCATCTATAGATTCGATAGAACTCTTGACACGACATTGTGTTAGCCAGGTGTTATAGATTAAGATTTGGTAATAAAATATTAAAGACATATCTAGTAAATCAATTAAAACTTCATTTCAATGTTTTGTGTCACATCTATGGAATTTAAAAAAAAATATTTGGTACTGATTTACATTTTCGCTCTGATCAATATTTACGTTTGATGTTTTCTCCTGTCCACATTAAGGCACAACTTCCTCGAAATCCGCCATGGCCAGAGGCGTGTTTTAAGGAGAGGGGAGCGCTAAAGGAACAACCTCCTATTCAGTCCCCTAATCTGGCAACACATATGCTAATAAACTTCGTACCAAATATTTGTTACAATAAAACGCATGGACTATTCAGTCAAAAATAATATTTTTTTTTCGGTGTTCATGATCGGGTTCACCTTTATTTTTATGTATTCGATGTATAGATTTAAAATAATTTCATTGCTTTATTTAATTATAGAATGGACAATGGCAGTCTCGATATGTTTTTGATTCTTTCCTAATGCAATGGGAAGTGTTAAATATAATGCATCACAATGCACAGTCTACAAACCATATAAAGCTTGTACAGGAGCCCCCCCCCCCCCCCCGCCCCCCCCCCCCCAAAAGTCCACCTTACGTGCTTTTACGCCGTGTCCTCACTATTTCTTCGAAGCATGGGTACGCCACTGATAGCATGCAACAACAAGTTATGGTCCTTCAGGAAAAGTTGCTGTACCTTTATGATGTTCGAGGTAAAGAGATGAAAGTTCGAAGCAGTTGTCTCAACAAGAAGACAACTCGATGTAAAACATGACAAGATACAATCACGCCTACGATGCTGTGCTTCCCCTTGAAGAATTTTCCATCAGATAGTTGTTACTGATTTTAATGCATATATTTTGTTACATTTAGTTCACCTTGGTAGTTTGTCTATTTAAGGTTAAATCCTTTTGCATTATTTCCAACAAATAGTCAACAAATATGTAAAAATATCTCATGATCGGCTTTAACCCTGCGATTCCCCCCCCCCCCCCCCAAGTCATTGTCCAGAAACGTAGGCAAATGTAGAATTTCCTATCTGATCATCATTCTCTATTGTATACACGAGCTTTAAGTAACATATATCTTGCGATTCTGAGCAGATTTTCTACAGAAAAAAATTATGCACTGGTGTGTGTGAAGTCAGTCGACCTTCGTGACAATATTCTGTGTGCCCTGTAACTTTTCTGAAGAAATCATAAACCAGATGGTGAATTTGATAAAAATATGAAAACTATCGAGTTAAGCGTGCCACCAACATTTGCCAGGTCCAGGAAACAATCTTAACAAGGCCTACAGGCCTAATGCGAACCTGTGCAATGGGATATACAACAGTTAAGCGTGCCACCAACATTTGCCAGGTCCAGGATACAATCTTAACAAGGCCTACAGGCCTAATGCGAACCTGTGCAATGGGATATACAACAGGTATAATGCTTCCATTGTGGACCGTTACAAGTACATCTGTAACATGTACATGTATATGTACAATGCAAGCACTGAACATTTTGTACCTGAGTGCATGCACCAATTACACAAACGTCACTGCTGAAATACTGGTAAAGGTGCACACAACACAAAAATGAATGTAAGTGACACCACCAGTCTTGCATACGAGAAAGTCATTAAAGATTTATAGCCATTTACAATTATATGCTTTAAACCACTCTTCGGCTATGTGCCCAGATTCATAAAACAACTAGATACAGGTAGTCGAAAGCCACTACGTTTATCCGCCGAAATAAGAGATGTACAGATGAAGTGAGGCATGGATTGAGTGGTTACGGGAAACAGAGTGAGATGGATGTCTGCCATATAAACATGATTGTAGGTTGTACCACCCGAGGCCAATGCTGCAAATCATTCCTGAAAAAAGGGCATTAATTTATTCAACAAAAATCGTAAGGTAAGTGGCGCCAACTTTCTGGTTTATGATAAAAACTTTCCATGATGGACGAACATGGCAAATTTCAGACTAATACCTTGAACCACTTCTGAGATATGAGCAATTTTCAACCAAAGCACATATATGAATAGACACCATGGGAAAACGATTGTAGATGGCATCACCAGTTCAAGAGGTGGAATCCAAGATCTATGGATATGCACAATTTCAGGCCAAGACTGCAAATCACTCCTGAGAAAAGGGCATTGATTTATTCTGTGAAAACCAGAAGCCAGGTGGCGCTACGTGACAGCTTTCCAAAATGGATGAACATGCCAAATTTCCTAACAATACCTTGACCAACTCCTGGGATATCAGCAATTTTCACCCAAAGTACATGTACAGCCACAAGTCTTGAACCCAACATGGATGAGTCTAAGATGTATGGATATATCCAATTTCAGGCCAATACCACAAATCACTACTGAGATAAGGTCATAAATTTATTCAACGCAAACAGATAAGTAAGAGGCGCCACCTGTCTGGTTTATGAGAACACATTCCAAGAAGAATAAACATGCCAAATTTAGGAAATTTCAAGTCCCTACTTGTAATAACTTTGAATTAAACAGACTTGCATTGACTTGTTTAAAATAATACAATGAAATTAACATGAAAACTCACCACCAAGCTGTTATAGTAGTCAGAATGCAGCACATAGGCCCCTTCCAATCCTGGCACTGTGCAAAAGCAATTTAAAGAGGTGCCATAAAATTTGCTGATGGTCAACATCCACGCACTGGCAAATCTTGGCAATCTGCCAATGGTAAACCAAGTGCTGCCACCTGTACACAAAAGTGGCCCCAACTTAAAAAGAATTTGAAATACATTTTCCAAATACAAACTGCTTTTCAGCTGACTTTTTATATAAAAAAGAAATTAGGAATATATGAAAAATTACTACAGATGCATACTGCAAAATTATAATACAGATACATCTCATTGATGGCAAAATCTTGATTTTAGTTGAGTATGGATACCAATTATTTATAATCCATGTACAGCCATCTTTATACAGCCACAGAGAGCTGTATACCCTGCTAATGATGACATTACTTTTTGAGGGTGAGGCGCTGTAAGTGTCTCTCTCCTCTTCGACTTTTCCCGATCTTTCTGGTCCCCGGTGCAGGTAGGTGGCGGACTCTCTTGGCTTTTGAGGGCCTGGCTTGTCGGTGGCGTCTCGTCTATCAGCTCAGCAAAATTAATAGTCTAAAGAGAAAACCGGGGCGGTGATCCCAGATCACCTCAACCGTGTCTGTCTAGTGACTTTAAAAGCAAGATCTAGTCTAGAGCTGTACACCTGTGATTGTTAACATTGCTTGGCATGAGGAATATCTAAAATCATATTTCTCTACATTTTTTAAAAGCTTTTAAAAACATTCTTATCAATATTTACCATTGATAACCTGAAATCTAAGTGTCTAGAGGCATGATGTAACGGATGCTGATAAACTGGTGCCAGATGACGAAGTTCAACTTCCTGTAACTCGGCCAAAAATCACCGAACTTAAACTTGAGAGAGATTGTTCCAGGAATCATTTCTGTGAAATATTGGACAATTTGGCCGAGAAGTTTCGGAGAAAAAGATTTTTAAAGGTTTTGAGCTTTTTTCCCTATCAAATATAAGAAAACGCAGTTAGCCAAAAAATAAGCAAAATCTGATAGAGTTTTTTAGATGACTAATGTTTTGCATAAAATTTGGTGATGCTAACTCTTGCAGGTTTTAAATGAGTATGGGTTAATGAACAACGGCCGACGGACGCCGGACGACGCCTCGCATTGGCTCACAGGTTCGCTAACAATTACATAAATATCACTGCAGAAATTCTGGCATGGGTGCACACAACACAAAAACAAGTGACCCATGGGTCACGGCGCTCAGCTGAAGCAAAATATTCTATTGTTATGTTTTTCATATATATAACCATATGAGAAGCTAGGAGGAAAGGGGCCCTGCTACTTGGTTATAGCAAAGTTCTTAATATATATGACTGCAAAAAAAATACTGTGACAAGACTGTCATGAAGAAACACAGTTTTGAGATTCTGTGATGCATATGAAAAATTACAGATGGACCGGCAAGTGGACATGGAAGGATATAGAGACTAAATATGATAAAAAAACAGATCAGTTGTTTTGATATTAGGCAGCCTTGAAGTGTAACAATTGCTTTTGATGGAAAAAATAGGGTTTTTCTTAAAATCTCGAAGGAACGAAGTCCTAGTGACCAAATTTTTTATATGGGAGGAGATTTCGGGGACATCTAACTGTTTGCAATTTTGGATTCGTATGTCCAACGGTTTCAAAATGTGCCCTGTAAACAGCCGAACGGACGATGGACAAAGGAACACGACTATAGTTCAGATGACATATATTTTTTAAATTTGCAAAAAAATAAATATCTGAAAATAAAACTTAATTCAGGATTGGAAAAGTTGTATTCATTGGATCTGAAACAGAAATCAGTTCAAGAATGTAAGTAATGCAACATATCTGGTTTGCGTGTGTGTTGGGGGGGGGGGGGGGGGGGCAGGGTTGCCACATGTGATTTTACATTTGTAAAAGCAGTGTTGCATCACTAATATGTTTACCCAGTGTACAAGGCTGTAGGGAACAGACATGGCTGGTCTGGAGGTTCAAAATGTAAATATATTAGAGCCTCAGAAAAACTTCAATAACTAGAATAATTTTGAGCCTTTTACTTTCAAATTTTCAGAATTTAACATATTATGTATTATAACTTATTATATATTAACATATTATAACATATCTATGTATTTGCATAATATGAAAGAAATCTGTCCATTAGTTTTTGACTTATAATGCTCACAGTACTGTCGAGTAGCAATTTTGGGGATATTAAACGGCATGAAAACAAGTAAAGAATAATAGGTGGCGCCACCACCTTTCTGGAACATGACAACCCTATCCATGATCTTCGATCAACTTGATTTTGGGATCAATCCATGCAAGTTTTCTTGAGATATTTAAGAATTTGTGTGATTTTCCCCAAAATTGAACCTATTCAAGGTCAAGGTCACTCTCCTAGTTGAGGTCATGACCTCATTTTAAATAGGCGTCGTCCTCTCACCCATATCTATACATATACCAAGTTTGGTAAAGATCCGTGAAATATTTTTTGAGTTATTGTGTCCAAAAGAAATCTCTGCAGCGGCGGCTGCATGACCGTGCCTAAACCATAGTATCTCCAGACTATGTCTGGCGATCGATTATTACAGATGCATATTGAATGCAAAATTGTAATACAGATACATCTCACTGATGGCAAAATCTTGAATTAATATGACTATGGATACCAATTATTTATAATCCATGTACAGCCGTCTTTATATACCCATAGACAGCTGTATACCTGTGATTGTAAACATTGCCTGGCATGAGGAATATCTAAAAATCATAAATCTACATTTTTTAAAAGCTTTTAAAAACATTCTTGTCAATATTAACCATAGATAACCTGAAATCTAAATGTCTGGAGGCATGATGTAATAAATGCTGATAAACTGGTGCCAGTCTAGATGTGTCTGCTTCACACAGCTAACATATATGGTAAAATGACTCAATTCAATCTTTATAATTCAGCCAAAATTAATTCTTTGGAACCATAAAAGACAATTATTAAAAGAATTTTTTCAGGGGATTATTCTTGTAAAATATTAAACAAATTGGCCTCAGTAGCATTAGTCAAAAAACGTTTTACAGGTTTATAACTCATATGGGAAAATACAGCAAAATGGCTAAGTTAAGCGTCCCATAACTCAGCCAAAAATCACTGAACCAAAACCATTTGAACAAACTTGAATTATCATCATCTAAGGATAATTAATGTGTAAGATTTAATAATTTGGCCAAGTGGTTTTTGAGGAGGAGATCTTTGTAGCCACTGAGCTAATATGGGCTGTTACAGCATATGACTAAATTTAGCTTCCCATAACTCAGCCATAAGTCACTGAACTGAGACCATTTGAACAAACTTCAGAAAGCACTACCCTAGAATCATTTCTGTGCAATATTAAACTATTTGGCCATATGGTTTCAGAGAAGAAATTTTTTGTAGCCATCAGTATGATACAGGCACTGATGACCCCCGTACAAAAAAAAGGCTGATGCAGGTGGCGCCACCAATACCTAAATTTCAGATATGTCTCATGTAAACAACATTGGCATAAAATTTGGTGATGATAGCTCCAGCCATTTCTGAGATTGTAATTTAAGTATGCTTTTTTGGACAGATGACTAAGTTCAACTTACTGTAACCATTCGAACAAACTTCAGAAAGATTGTTCCAGGGATCATTTCTGTGAAATATTGGACAATTTGGCTGAACAGTTTCGTCGAAGAAGATTTTTAAAGCTTTTTTAGCTTTTTCCCTATAAAATCTATGAAAATGCATTTAGCCAAAAAATAAGCAAAATCTGATATAGTTTTTTAGATGACTAATTTTTTGCATAAAATTTGGTGATGCTACCTCTTGCCGTTTTCAAGAGAGTATGGGTTAACGTACAGACGACTAACGACAGATGCCGCCACACCATCGCATAAGCTCACAGGTTCGCTAAAAAATTTAAAGATTTTGACCTAATTTTTGGTATACAATTAAATTTTGATTAATTAAAATTGTATTACTGAAAAAAGTCCCTAGCTTTAACACTTTTTCTCTTGAGTGACCAAATATCTTTCCTGATTTTTTACAAAGTTCATTATGTTTGGGCCCATAACTTTTTAAAATTTTATAATACTGACTTAATTTCTGGCATTTTCATAGGAACAATACAGAGGAATATTTATGGTAAAAATGAAGAAAACCAGGTGAGTGGTTTTGATATTAGACATTCCTGAAGTGTAAAAATAGATTGTTAATAAAAAAATTGAAGTTTTTCCTATATATCTCGAAGGAACTAAGTCCTATTTACCAAATTTATGGCATGGTAGATTTGCGGGACATCTAACTGTAAGCCGAATTTCAGATTCATAGGTCCAATGGTGTCGAAACGCGCCAGTCTTACGGACGGACATCCGGACAGACAGACGGACAGACAACGGTCCATGACTATAGCTAAAATGACTTGTAGTCAGCTGAGCTAATGATTGTAGCTGACACCATCAGTCTTGTGTACAACGAAGCTATCAGAGATATATAAATATGCCAATTTTAGACTGATATTTCAAAACCCTCCTGTAAAATAAGCAGGGCCATACACTGTGCAAAAACTATTTAAGGTGGCACCACCAGTTTTGTATATGACAAAGCTATCCGATATGTATAAATATGCCCAATTTCAGGCTGATATATCAAATTTCTTTGTAGAAATAAGCATGCACATGCACTGTGCAAAAGTCATTGAAGGTGGAGACACCAGTCTTGTGAAGAGAAAGCCATCAAAGACACATAGACAGGTCAAAATAACAGGCAAATACATCAAACTTACCTGGAGTCTGATGCACTGGGCTCACCAGGCTTAGGTGAGAAAACAGTTTTGGAGAAGATTTTTAAAGGTTTTTAGTTTTTTTCCTATAAAATCCAAGTAAATGCAGATAGCAAAAAAAAGAAATAAAAAAATAAGCTGAATCCCACAACATTTGATATGTGACAGATTATTGCATTAAATATAGCGATGTTAGCTCCTGCTATTCCTGAGAAATTATGGGTTAATGTACAGATGACTGATGACCCCTGTACAAAAAAGGTCAATGCAGGTGGCGCCACTAATTGAATTTCATATATGACTCATGTGACCAACACTGGCAAAATTTGGTGATGATAGCTCAGGCTGTTTCTGAGATTGTCCTTTTAGTATGCTTTTTTGGACAGATGACTGAGTTCAACTTCCTGTAACTTAGCTAAAATTCACTGAACTTTGTCCATTCAAACAAACTTGACAGAGAAGGTATAAGAGATTATTTCTGTGAAATATTGAACAATTTGGCTGGACCGTTTCAGAGGAGAAGATTTTAAAAGGCTTTTTAGCTTTTTCCCTATAAAATCTAGGAAAATGCAGTTAGCCAAAAAATAAGCACAATCCGATATAGTTTTTTAGATGACTAATTTTTTGCATAAAATTTCGTGATGCTACCTCTTGCCGTTTTCAAGATAGTATGGGTTAACGTACAGACGACAGACGCCGCCACACCATCGCATTAGCTCACAGGTTCCCAAAAAATATTATCATCTGAGAGAAAATATCTGACTGGACACAGAAAACTTATTCAAAGCCATTTAATAAATGCAATTTCCATTTACAATGCAGATGTAGTATAATAACTGATATAATAACAATTGAATAGAGCCACACAAGCAGAAATGTCATTTATTACTATATATATATATATATATATATATATATATATATATATATATATATATATATATATATATATATATATGATACAATAGATCTACAGTATGTCTTATCATCAGAAAAAAACAATGTGAAATGTGGCTGTTCATCATGAGAAAATATTGAATTCTTGTGTAACCAATACATTTTTTTATTAATTTTATTTTTACTGGATGACTTAAATGTAATCTGCATAACTGTCCTGAACCTGGTATATGTATATTAATAAATTAATGCTTCACTTGGTTTTAATTAGATAGTAAATATAAGGAAAATGTACAGGAATTAAACAACTGTCTTTAAATTTTCTGACAGTACAACTACATTAATAGCAGAGGTTACATTGTACATACGATTTAAAACTGTACAACACAACCCTACGTATTACGGCCATTCTTTTACACTTACAACTGATACATTTTACATAGATTTCTTTGTGAACCCAATTTTTAAGTCTTTTTATCCATGATATTACTGTAACTGTACCAGTTTTTGCAACAGACAAGTCACTAAATGTTTAAACAACAAGACTGCATGTTGTGACACAGAAATGGTACAATTCCCATTATGTTCATGTACGGCTTAACTTTCTTTAAACAGAATTTTACATTTATTCTACTTGTCACTATTGGAAACACTGATTTTATTTTTATAATCAACACTTTGTAACACTGAATTTTACAGGTTATACTTGGTAACACTGATTCTGACACACTGCACTTTTTGAGACAGATTTTTACACAATGCAAATTCTGTAAAACATATATTTTTAGTGAGTACCAATAAATGTAATCAAAATGGTGGTTTTTAGTAGGTTAATTGCTATTTTTCACTAATTTAGTCACACAGTCTATTTTGCAAATTACAGCTTTTAAAATTCCACTCTCTTAAACTGGAGCATGTCTTCTTGCAGAAGAATACGCTGTTTGATGTTCACATCAAATCCTGAATCCTGACGGTCTTACGTACAGCATTTGTGAAACCCTCCTTGAAATGGAACCAAATCTCAGTGTTGATCTCCTTCTTTGGCTCTGAAATGAAAAGGAAAAGAAAATGCAGAGGAATTCCATAAGTTAACCAGTTATTAGAGCCAGAGACTCATTTGTTATCACTGTTTATCTTCATTATGAAAGCTGCTAGCTGTGCCTTCCTGTTGTTTTTGGGAAGGCTTGGACTTTGTCATTTCACTTATCACGATGGTGCCATAACACTGAATAATACAATAGCAAACTGAATTTTAGGGTAAAAACTCAGGATCACTAAATCCTGATATGATTATCAACATTAGTAATGGTTATAAAATTAATTTCTGAAAAGACATCAGGAAGTAATTTACAATTGCTAGATATTTACTCAGGGCACACCAGATTTGATTCCTATGACATGAATGGTTACCCTAACTGTTTAGACCTGACACAAAAGCCTATGTCCATGACTCTGCTTTTCATACCTCCTATTCATATCTGTGAAATGGGGGTCCATGTCCTAACTGTACACACCTGTGAAAAGGGGGTCCATGTCCTAACTGTTCACACCCGTGAAACAAGGGTCAGTGCCCCAGCTGTACATAAATGTGGGTCCATGTTGTATTTGTACATACCTGTGAAATGATGGTCCTTGTCCTAACTGTACACACTCATGAAATGGGGTCCATGTCCTAACTGTTCATACCTGTGAAATGGGGGTCCATGCCCTAGCTTTTCATAACTGTGAAATGGGGGGTCCATGTCCTAGCTGTAAAGACTTGTGATATGGGGGTCCATGTATTAACTATTCACACCTGTGAAATGATGGTCCTTGTCCTAACTGTACACACTCGTGAAATGGGGTCCATGTCTAGCTATTCATAACTGTGAAATGGGGGGTCCATGTCCTAGCTGTTAATACCAGTGAAACGGGGGTCCATGTCCTAACTGATCATACCAGTGAAATGGGGGTCCATCTCCTAACTGTTCATACCTGTAAAATGGTGGTTCATCTCATAACAGTACATACAGGGTTCCATGTCCTAACTGTTCATACCTGTGGCACAGGAGTCTAAGCCCTTACTCTTCAAACTTGTGAAACGGGTGTCCATGGCCAAGCTGTTCCTACCTGAGATTAAGGAATTCATACCCTAGATGGTCATAGTCATACCTCAGACATAACATTCTAAGCACACCCTGCTCCTACCTTTGACATGGAAGGGGGTATCACATGAATGACAACAACCAAAACAGATAATCAGTAGCAGCCTGAGTGTAGAAGATAGTGAGTTTGTTTGTTGTTTTTGTAGTTTGTATAATTACACAAGTGGTATAAATACTCAGACCTATAAACAAAAGGATGAGGCGAGGGGGAGTTTCTGTAGGATGACAGTAATCAGTCGTCTTAATGGCTCACAGCTGATTCTGGCCATCAATCCCATCCTCAGACTTGTTAGCAATCTGCTTTTATAGGGAGTACATGATAATTTGCCAGTTAATGGCATTACAAAGAGGTCCGACTGTTTTCCCCAGCATGCAGCAAGGTTTAGCCAGCTTCAGGTCTACCTCACCAGCAAATGGAAGTTGCAAATGCTCCTTGGTCTCATTAGATCACCAGACACACTTGGTTAACCTAATTACCGGTATCAAATGACAGTAGCCACCGACTGTCACAGTGGCTGAGACCTCCATCTGTACCGATTACAGCAGAGCGACATGGCCTTTAGCAAGGCCGCCAACTGACGCATGATACTATTATAGTGTCACATACAGGCAGCAGGGGGAGTAGCGGGGGCCTGACTGTCGATAAAAAACCAGTGTGTCGTTTTTATTGAAGCAGCACTCGGGAGGTGTTACAAATGATCCGGGGCTGTCAGCCCAGTTGGATCCGGGGTCACTCCTGGCACTGCCACACTGTGAAGCAGCTACTTGATGCTGTGAGCGGGTGGGAGCTCCCTGATTGGAAAATGGACCTGGGCTAATCACATAAAATACTATCAATATTTAATGCAACCAGATTACCTAAGCCGGCTGTCACACACTAGAAATCAAGCCAACACCCCGCCATGGTTGAGACGTGAGGTGACAGGGGACTGCTCTGATCTCTTGTCTCCTGGCATCAACGGGTCACCAAACTCTGATCCAATCATATGCCACCAAAGTTTGATCTCCTCCTGACTGTCATTTGAACAGGTCATGACCCCTCCAGTCAGAATCCTCCTGATAATAGCCGGAGGATGCAAAATCATACACCAAAGTTCACTCAGACAGGTCTTCTGCCTGCCACAACTACTCACTGAAGTTCATTATTTATTAATTAGATTAAGCCTTGAATTTACAGGGCAAAAATGTATATATAAAATAAAGGAAACAAAGTTTAATTTATAGAAACATTTAATATTTTTGTTGTAAAAGAAATGCAGTAGATGCTTTTTAGTCATGAGGAGATCATCAAATTTGAGTGAAATCAGTCATTCTTCTTTTAAGTACTCAACAAAGACAACTAATGATTACATCACAATAAAAAGAAAGTCTCTGATGAAAAAATAGACCATAAAAATCACAAGGACCTGGTTTTATGATATTCTCCAGAAAAATCTGAGCAGTTTTCTTGACATTGACCTTGAGAGTTTTTGGCAAAGTTTAGATCAGCAAAATATGCAGCTTTTAATGCAAAATGCATTCTATGCCCGTCTAATGTAATTAAATAAGCACAAATTTTTCAGAGAACTAAATTCAGGTGAGAAACTCTATTGCCTAATTGGTAAATATTAAGAGCAAGTTTCATGAAAATCCATCAATTTGTTTAAGTCATCAAAGTCTGGTAACCTCATGATGCATGTTATGTTTATGTTTTGTATCACTGATTGCACCTGGGCAATAGTGTATCTCCTCTTGATTACAGGGGTAAGCAAATGGCTTTAGAATGAAATATAAGCAGATGCCATGATATTTAAAGGAGAAAACGCACACTACATGTATATTTAACTTACAATGTACCTTGTATGTGAGTAGTTCCCTTTATAGGAAGCCTCTCCAACAGCCCTCTGGTTATTACAGTCAAGGTCCAATGGCTTAAATAATGCTTTGGTAAATGAGAGAAAATGGACAGATCATCATCTTGACTGTACAAAGTCTATCCATGATGTAGTGCCCTCTGACAAAAGAATCTCCAACCTGTGTCAGAGTGCCTTTACATCTTGTATGGAGTGCCATGCTACAAGGCTCTATGAGTATGCAAATATTTTCATCATTTTTGACAATGCCTAATGACCTACAGGTACACAGTCACTAAATATAAACAAGACCAGTCATTAGATATGTTTGTGTACTTTCTTATAAAAACTTGTATGTTTGAGAAAAATTCCATTTAAATCGATTTATCTTCCTGCATGTTTGTTGTATTTCTGGCCACACAAGGGTGTTCTGCATGGGTCACTGCACGAAAGCTAACTGGTATGCCATAAACAACTGACCTGTTAACATAGAGATGGATTGACACTTTTGTTTGTGAGCTAATATATATATTCTTTTGTGTTAATTCATCACTTGTAGCCTAACATTAAGATTATTGACTATTTATCATGGTCTCATGACTCAAGTACAGGCTTATACCAGGCCTTTAGAGTCATGCATCCGTGGCTAGCTTTGACTACTTTCAGCTTTTCTTAAAGATAAAGCATGTTTAAACTTTACAGATGACCATCATACATTCAAAGGGGTATCACCACAGCTAAGTAACACAAAAGTAAGCTAAGCCAAAAAAAGAAGGATTAACCAAATGATGAACTCAGACGACTTGGGGTGCATTGTCTCCATAAACGTAGAGAAATCACCCTTACCCTACCGCCCCCTTTTCCGCTAAACCCAAACTAAGTTGACCTGAACAGAATAACACCCAGTTACCAGAGGAAACCAAACACTTACTTGGGTGACCTAGTGTTACAAGGTGTACACCCAGAATACAAAACAGGCTCCCACTAGGTAAACAACACCCAATTGTAATTAAGTCATAGGACAGGTTTCTGTTGAGTTTACAACCTGAGCTGTGACTAGAACATGATTGACTGCCGAAGCTCATCCTGAGAGGATGAATATTGAACTATCTTACAAAAAAAAAGGTGCACCAGCGACAGAACTTCGTGACTACATGACTACCTGGCCAAGGGTATTTGACACAATAATTACACAAGGCTTTCATTCTTGTCAGATACTGCAGATTCAAGAACATTCTTTGAATCTGTTGAATGCTCTACCTACATTATGACAAGAAAAAGACAGGTGTATTCTGGTACCAGATTTCATTATAAATGAGTAACATTTTATGCTACCCCACAATATAACTGAGTAACATTCCATCCCATCCCACCACTAGGCCTAGCAATGATAGCTAGGGTTTTCCTGAACATTGTACACTGGCCAGGTAAGTTGACAGCAATGTACAAACGTCCAAGTGGTTAGCTCATTTACTTTTAGTTGGCATAAAGTGTATCAAAAGAGCACAGCGTATGCATATTATATGTCTGTCATATGTCTTCTAACCCCTGACTTAGTCAAGCCAAAGCCAAAAGAAGTATACGCTCATCGAGCAACTACTGGTTGCTGCGGTCAAGACCTCAGCCCTGTGCGCTCCTTAAGCATGTTCTCTGAGACAACAGTCGCAGTGCCACGCCAAGCCAAGCAGGTAGCCGTAGAGGGCGCCACCATCCATCTCGAGCCGTTGTCCTTTTTAGAAAGCTACAGCATCCACAGCCACAAAGCCAGAAGCAACCTACATTCCCTCAACCGATCCCAGCTGCGAAGACCCAGCCATGCCATTCAAGAGCTGAACTCGATCCTGTAAACGACTCTGCTTCGAGACTCATAGCCCTTGTACTTGCGGTTTCAGCCATTTGGACCGTTTTAACCGGGTTTCCCCGATTATGCAAGTTTTTAGCAAGTTTTTTCTTCATCGGCTAACGTAATCAAATCAAATCCATCATATTCTTAGTAAATTAAAATGGCAATCATGCCAATACTATAAGTTAGCAGATGGACAGACAGACAGGCCGTGAGCATTACTTAATACGTTCCATCTAAAACGGGCGTATGAAAATGGCCATGTGACGTTTAATATGAATCACTTAATTGTTGGATGATATGCCTCAAAAGTTAATATAACTTGAATACGGGTAGTCAACAAACAACTGTGTTTCCGCCAAAATCAGAGTAGGACGGGTGAAGTGAAGCAAGGATTGAGTGGCAAGGGGAAAAGGAGTTAGATGTGTTAAATATTAGCATGGATGTCTGCCATGTAAACATGATTGTAGGTGGCGCCACCTGTAATTTCAGGTGTACAAGTCAAACCACTGCCGAGATATGAGTGATTTTAACCCAAGTCAAACTAACAGATGAACGCTGTGCAAAAACAGTTGCAGGTGGCGCCACCAGTTTCTTGTATGATAAAGAGCTATGTGAGATCTTAACACAAGCAAATTTTCAGAAAGATACATCAAACTAGTCTGGAAATATAAGCATGATTGTCTGCAGTGTTAACGTGGATGTAGGTGGCGCCACCTGTCATAAAATCAAGAAAGCTACCCAGGATGTATACGCATGTCAAATTTTAGATGAATTAGTCAAACCACTGCAGAGATATGAGTAATTTTAACCCAAGGCAGACTAACAGATGGACACTGTGCAAATATGGTTGCAGGTGGCGCCACCATTTTTTGTGTATGTTATAAAGCTATCCAAGGGCTACATTTGTACAAAATTTTTTTCCTGATTGGTCAAAAGAGTCCAAAGATATGTGGGTTAATGTGTCAAAACAGAGGCACAGATAAATGCACTGGAGAGAAGAAAGGTCAGAGGTCAATGCCAATTTGTTAGGCACCAGTTCACATGTGACCCTATAATTGGTGTAAGTTTTGGAAAAATCAGTAGTCTCAGGGGAGTTCTCTGAAAACGAGCGTGGATGCGGCTGCAGAACCCGTTCAAAAACGTAGTATCCACATAATTTTGTTTTGGC
The DNA here is from genome assembly GCA_026874595.1 of Sipunculus nudus. NCBI lineage: Eukaryota > Metazoa > Annelida > Sipuncula > Golfingiida > Sipunculidae > Sipunculus > Sipunculus nudus. The sequence continues at coordinate 18,303,420 of CM049307.1, forward strand.
GGATACAATAATTATTCAATGACAATATCTACTTTCTGGCTCAACCACTATTTCATCATGTTGTAGGTTGGTCAAACATGTGTCAATGTTCCTTTTGCATCATCGCCAAATAATATGAAATGGAAACTCATACTATTGACATGAAGCTCTGCAAAATGTTGTCATTGTAGCCATATAATTTTAATTCTGTGATCCAAATAAAGGAATTTATTCTATCTCACTCTAGATATGAGATAATGATATGCGTTCTTACTCAAGTCAATGATTTAACCTTCCTAAAGTTAATATTATGTGATCTTTTAGGTAGGCTGCTTGAGATCTCTTTCAAGTTATAGTATTCTAATCTCAACCAGGAAATGTTTTTAAATCTGACTAAAATAGCTTTCTGTCTCATGCAGGTAAACCATTATTATCTCTATCAGATAAACATGTTGTAATTTGACTCAGGATGGTGGTTTTTATCTTATAACTTGTTATCTCACACAGGTAAACTATCAGTATCTCACCTTCTCTTCCAGCTTTCTTGACCTCTACTTCCTTCCTTTCAATTTTTCGGCCAAAGAAGTCCACCAGCGGCTGAAATGAAAAAAAAACAAAAACTAGATGTGTCGGAACGACACAAATGCCCCCGCCTTGGGCAAATTAGAAACATTTGTAAAATTTGGAAAATTTTTTAAGTTCAGGAGGTGTCCTATGGTCAAAAGTAGGTCAACAAGGGCAAAATGCAAACTCGATCTGTAACAGGTCATTATCAAGCAACACACCAAAAATCATGCCAGTATATGCAGGTATTGTGAAAAAAAGTCCATACATGTGCATTTTCCATAAAAATTTGTCTTTCATGAAATTTTCTATGTTTAGGAGCCGTAAAACAATCAAAAGTAGGTCAACCGGGATGAAACGCAAACTCGATCTGTAACTGTCATTATCTGCCCACACAAAAAAAATCAGGGTGGTATCTGCAGGCATTGAGGAGAAAAAGTCAGTACATATGCATTTGTTATGAAAATTTCTATTTTTCATGAAACTTTCTATGTTCAGGAGCAGTCAAATGGTCAAAAGTAGGTCAACTGGGACAAAACAAAAACTCGATCTGTAACTGGTCATTATCTGCCCACACACCAAAAATCAGGCCCGTATCTGCAGGCACTGCGAAAAAAAGTCCATACATGTGCACCTTTTTATGAAATTTTCTATGTTAGAGCACCGTCAAACGGTCAAAAATAGGTCAACTGGGACAAAACGTGAACTTGATCTGTAACTGGTCATTATCTGCCCACACACCAAAAAATCAGGCCAAAATCTGCAGGTATTGTGAAGAAAAGTCTGTACAAGTGTATTTGTCATGAAAATATATATTTTACATGAAATTTTCTATGTTTAGGAGCCGTAAAACAGTCAAAAGTAGGTCAACCGGGACGAAATGCGAACTCCATCTGTAACTGGTCAATATCTGCCAACACACCAAAAATCAGGCCAATATCTGCAGGCATTGCAGAAAAAGTCCATACATGTGTATTTGTCATGAAATTTCATATTTTTCATGAAATTTTCTATGTTCAGGAGCCGTAAAACGGTCAAAAGTAGGTCAACCAGGATGAAACGCGAACCCAATCTGGAACTGGTCTATATCTGCCCACACACCAAAAATTAGGCCAATATCTGCAGGCATTGCAAAAAAAGTCTGTACATGTGTATCTGTCATGAATATTTCTATTTTTCATGAAATTTCCTAAGTTTAGGAGCCGTAAAACGGTCAAAAGTAGGTCAACCGGGACGAAACGTGAACTCGATCTGTAACTGGTCTATATCTGCCCACACACCAAAAATCAGGCCAATATCTGCAGGCATTGCGAAAAAAAATCCGTTCATGTGTATCTGTCATGAATATTTCTATTTTTCATGAAAATTTCTAAGTTTAGGAGCCGTAAAACGGTCAAAAGTTGGTCAACCCGGACGAAACGCCAACTCGATCTGTAACTGGTCTATATCTGTCCACACACCAAAAATCAGGCCAATATCTGTAGGCACTGCGAAAAAAAATCCGTACATGTATATTTGTCATGAAATTTCTTTTTTTTTTTAAATTTTCTATGTTCAGGAGCCGTAAAACGGTCAAAAGTAGGTCAACCAGGACGAAACGCAAACTCGATCTGAAACTGGTCTATATCTACTTGCACACCAAAAATCAGTCCAATATCTTTAGGCATTGCTAAAAAAAGTCTGTACATGTGTATCTGTCATGAATATTTCTATTTTTCATGAAATTTTCTAAGTTAAGGAGCCGTAAAACGGTCAAAAGTTGGTCAACCGGGACGAAACGCGAACTCGATCTGTAACTGGTCCATATCTGCCCACACACCATAAATCAGGCCAATATCTGCAGGCATTGCGAAAAAAAGTCCGTACATGTGTATCTGTCATGAATATTTCTATTTTTCATGAAAATTTCTAAGTTTAGGAGCCATAGAACGATCAAAAGTAGGTCAACCAGGACGAAACGCCAACTTGATCTGTAACTGGTCTATATCTGTCCACACACCAAAAATCAGGCCAATATCTGCAGGCACTGCGAAAAAAAGTCTGTACATGTGTATTTGTCATGAAATTTCACATTTTTCATGAAATTTTCTATGTTCAGGAGCCGTAAAACGGTCAAAAGTAAATCAACCAGGACGAAACGCAAACTCGATCTGTAACTGGTCTATATCTGCTCACACACCAAAAATCAGGCCAATATCTGCAGGCATTGCGAAAAAAAGTCCGTACATGTGTATCTGTCGTGAATATTTCTATTTTTCATGAAATTTTCTAAGTTTAGGAGCCGTAAAACGGTCAAAAGTAGGTCAACCGGGACGAAACGCGAACTCGATCTGTAACTGGTCTATATCTGCCCACACACCAAAAATCAGGCCAATATCTGCAGGCATTGCGAAAAAAAGTCCGTACAACTGTTTGATTTCGGAATGACGGAAGGACGGAATGACGGACATGGGTAAAACTATATGCCCCGGCCACTTTGTGGCGGGGGCATAAAAACACACAGCCTCAATAAAACATGAAATTTTCATTTTAAGTAACTTGACCCCCACCCCTTTTTCAGCCGGCACAACCTTTTATAAAGGGTTTCAGACCAATATTAGTTACCTGGACCCCCTTTTTATTAGGCCATGAGATCTTTCTTCCAAAAGGGAGGGGGAGAGATCCAGAAACACCCCCATCCCCTCCCCACCGCATCCACTTTTCTACCAACAAGGCATGCATATTCCCATTTCATTCTGTTGGAAAAACTTCCTTGCCGGTAAACATACATTAAAATAATCTTTCATATCTTCCTTACATCAATCTTGTCTTTATACATCAAACATTAACTAGAAAACTGACAGGTCAGGAAGGGCCCTGCAAAAGATGCAGTCATTATAAACTGAAGTACTGTGAATTTGTTGTACTTTCGTAGCATGGGCTGATAGAGTGATATTTGAAAATTTAAGAACCTGTAAAGAACAGCTGACATGTATAAAGAAAATATATGGTAAAGTGAAAATGTTCAAAGCTATCAAACTAATGATATAAAAGAACTGCATGCATTTTTAGTTTCTGTATTTGTGTATTACCTGTGCCAATTATTCTTGGTTTAAGTCTTGGCTGGGCTGTGTCAAATATTTTTCCAGTATTTGTATGTTGAATTGGCCATATTATATGTGAGGCTTAAGTCTGTACATGAACCTTGTAGTATAAGAGAGAGTCAGTTGCTGGTTAGTAGTGATAAAATGGTCATTCTCTTGAACTGAGATTTAGCTGTTTTTTGGCTTGGGTCTACAGATGCGCTGTGTTGTGTAGAATGACTACATATGAATATCAATGTAAATTTGTTGATGGTCACTATAAAAGGTCCAAATTCCTTGAGATGTTGGATGTGGAGATTTGGTCTAAATAAGAGCCACCGTGGTGCGTTGGGCCAGTGTATTCTTTTCTGGGGAATCTTCAAATTGTCTGTACAAAATATGCTGTGAAAATGTAATGCCACTGTACACGAGTGACTCGAAAAAGATTCATCCATTTCTGTCCTGCTGAAGGAGACACCAGCAACTGAACACCAAACTGTGTATTACTTTTTTTTCCTTCTGACCCAAATATCAATAAGTTTCTCCCTTAGGCCATGGGTGATACATATTATGTTTGAATCCTATCCATCATATGTTAGGGGAGTAATTATGCAGAAACAAATTTGATTGTTCATCAAATTCTTTGCGATTTGTTGCATTAACATAATTTGGGAATTATAGCCTCTGTCAAGGTCATCCATATTCGAACTTGACCTAGCCCTTCATAACAAACATTACTGGTGCAAGTTCAGTGAGTGTTAGTAAAATTGTTTGCGAGCTATTTGGTTAACATAATTTTAGCATTATCACCTCTGTGACCTTGAAAATCCATCAAGGTCACCTTTCTTCAAACATGATGTAGCCCATCAAAAGGTCCATCACTGCCGTGAGTCTGGGGACCTTATTTGAAATCCTTTTTGTGAGTTATTGTGTTAACAATGTGTGTCCTTTTGCATGCATATTTGCTAAGAGAGCGAGACCTTACTAGGTGTTCAGTAATGGTTTTAACTGCATAACTTACAGAAAAATGGCTGACTTTGACCATAATAATGCCTCATTGCTGTTGACATGAGGACCTGTTCTACTGTTAAGGTGGAACAAACAATTATGGTTACAATTATGATTTCTGCCCTGCTGAAAGAGGGACCTAAAATTTAACAACAAACTGTGAATAACTTTTTTGACCTTTGACCTCCGGACCCCAAAATCAATAGGGATCTTCCATAATTGATGGTTAATACATATTTCAGGTCTGAACTCAATCCGTCAATCCTAACTGGAGTTATCAACCGAAAAAGAATTTGTGGATGGACGGACAGAAGGACGGACAGCTAGACAGACGGACAGACAGACAGACAGACGGACAGGTCGATTACTATAGGGCACCCGCTTTTCAATCGAGTCCCTAATAATACAAGGCCCAAAGGCCTAATGTGAATCTGTGCATGGAGTATGGATGGATGTTTATTTTTTAAATTTAGTATTGATACTTTTATGTCCTGCATATTTACTTTAGTCACTATGATTTCAGCCAAATGGACATTTAGGATCTGCTTGTTTTGGACTAAGACATTTTAAAACTAGGATGTATCAGTCAGGATATTTCCAATATGTCATTTTTGCCAGGGAGGATTATTGGGACAGATGAACAGACAATGTGGCAGCATGGTTTTGGAGAAGAACATGTTAAAAATTTTTTTTTAGATTTTTCCCTATAAAATCTAAGAAAATGCAGTTAGCCAGGAATTAAGCAAAATCAGAATTTTTCAGATGACTAACCTTTTGCAAAAACTTTGGTGTTGCTAGCTCCTGCCCTTTTTGAGATAGCTATGAAGCACGGCGGAAGACGCCACACCATCGCATAAGCTCACACATTCGCTAAAAAAGCAAACCAAGTTTTTTCAAACAGTTGAAAGATTTGTCCACTAGTTCTAATCTGGGCATTCTGCATCTAGATGATGTGTCTAGACATCTAGACACATTGTTTTAGACGCCAGCCAGAGCCAGGTCAGTTGCCATGGTGATGTCTGGACCTCACCTTGTTGAACTGATTGACCTCTTGACTTGGCATGTTGAAACTTGGCATGTTGTAAAATCTGTTTTCAAACACTGAAAGCTTTTTTCATTTGGCTACACTGCTTTTTTAAAGCTGCCTTTACCCAATTTATTCTTATAAAAAACTTATAGAACCCTACCATAGAATAATTTGTAAAGTTTAAACCAATCAGCTTAACAGTTTCACCATAAAACAGTGTATAAGCCAGAAGAGTGTAAAATTACATTACATTAAAACATCTGAGCTACTGTGATGCATATAAAAAATTTACAGATGGACAGGCAAGTGGACAGAATGGACTGATACCTTTATTTCACTTTCAGGGGAATTATGCATTTAAGTTTATATTAAACCCTATTTTTTTTTAATATCCACTTTTCCATTAATAGTTTTTATCAGATGCATTTTTTTTAATTTACAAGTTTAATAAATTTGTAATGAAAAATCTGAAAATTTAAGTTAAAATATCAGAACTGTAAGTTATTTATCCAGAATTTAGCTCACATCAGGTCATATTATGCATACACATATTTTATCATTTCTAAATCACTAATGTTTAAAGTGAATTTAAAAGGTAACAATGCAGTAACATGGCATCTTCAAGATTATTCCTTGAATCAAAATTAAAAAGTTTTGTACATTGGAGTTTTCAGTACATGCTTTTATTCACTAAAATAAAAGATTCAGTAAATTTGATAAAATAAAAACATCTTTTCAAATGAAGTAAACACACTGTTGGTTGAATGGACAAACAATATCATTATGCTAATTACTATTTCAGCTATAATTTGTTACTGGAATTAATATTAAATTTAACACCTGGTGAAGTTTTATTCTTCTGAAGTAAGGAATGCCTTATCTGATGAACATCCAAACTTTCATAGCAAAATACCACTTTGTGGACACAATTAAATGTGCACTTTGATCATTGTAACCCTGATTAAATGTAGCAACTGCCTAGAAACAGAATGAATCAATTACAGAAAATTATAACATTCAACTAGTTTATGCAGGGGGTGCAGGGAAGAGGGGAAGCCTGCCAAGAGGGGAAGCTGGCCAAGCTGAGCCAAGGCAAGCTGCCTGGAGTGGGTTACATAACACAGATGAAGGCTGTACTAGGTGGGCTTGATGTAAACAACACTTGACATGGTGTATGAAAACTTGAATAAATGTTACTCTTTTCAGTCAATTCCCTTGAAACTTCAGATTTAAAAGATTAAATCCTTATGTGTATATGCTGTGAAAATTAAATTAATAGTGCTCACAGGGAAAAAAGTGCCGTGGTCAAAGTTTGACAAATTTAAGGTATTAATTTTTTATTTATGCTAATAACTTAAAAAATTTGCAAAATTCAGATCTAATTTTGGGTATACAATTGGATCTTAATTAAATGTAGTAATATCCAAGATAAAAGTCTCTAGCTTCAGCAATTCTCATGTTAAGTAATGTGAGTAAATATATTTCCCAATTTTTAAAAAGTTCATTATGTTTGGGCCCATAACTTCAAGAAATAAAGCAATACTGACCTAAAATATTATCAAAAACAGATCAGTGGTATGATATAAGGCAGTCCTGTTGGTGTAACAATGGGTTTATAATGAAAACAGATGTTTTTCCTTTATATCTTGAAGGAACGAAGTCCTAGTGACCCTATTTTTGGCATGGTAGAAGAATTTCGGGACATCTCACTGCATGCAAATTTTGGAATGGTAGGTCCAATGGTTTTAAAATGTGCCCTGTTAATGTATGACGGACAAAGGACCATGACTATAGCTCATATGACAGCTGAGCTAAAAACTGTAAAAATATTTGTACATAGCTTATTGAGACAGTATCCCAGTGAAAATATATATTTTATTTTAATATTTAGAATACAAGTGACCCATGGGTCATGGTGCTAGGCTGACTGACATGTTGACAATATGTCCTTGCACAGGCAACTAATTAAGATAATGTAGGTGGCATTTTGTTCATGCATATAAGCTTAAGTCCATCAAGACCCATAGGCACACCAAATCTGATGACAATCGAACCAGCCTTTCCTGAGGAATCTGGCAATTTGTGTATTTTGCTTTATTTCTTGGGTTTTTGAACTTACCCTGAAACTCAAAGAATAAAGGTCACAGTGACCCAATTTCAGGTTTCTGGGGAGAACTTTTGAGGAACTCTCAGGATGATAGGTTAGAAGATTCTGGGTCAAATGGTTTTGATTTGTGCCCTTCTTTGGTATCAAATTTTCAATTAGGGGGCCTGGACAGCTTAGTGGTAAAACGCTTGGCTGTCTCCGCTGGTGACCCGGGTTCAATCCCCTGCATGGCTAAGAGAGTGGGTTGTAGTTGCCCATCCAAGGCTGGTGGTTTTCTCTGGGTTCTACGGTTTCCTCCACCTATACAGTCTACTGAAAGACACAATCTGAACCAGGGAGAGTCCGCGATTAGTTATAATTACTATTTGTACAATCCATGTACAATCCATGTAAAATTAATAAGTTTATATATATATATATATATATATATATATATATATATATATATATATATTTATATATAAATTTAAATTATTCTCAGGGGTACTAAGAAGCCCCATTGCTCGGAGAATATTGGTAACAGAGACCGAATTTCAGGTTTCCAAGAAGAGTTTTTATGGACCTCCCTGGATTTTAAGTAAGATTCTAGGTCCAATGGTTATGATTTGTGCCTTGCTTTGGTATAAAATTTTCAGTTATTCTCAGGGGTACTTATAAGCCCCATAGCTGTGAGAATATGGGTAACAGAGACCTAATTTCAAGGATATTTTTTTAGAGACCTCTCTGGATGTCAAGTTAATAGATTATAGGACCAATGGTTACATTTGTGCCCTGTTAATTGATAACTGTATCTTTAAAAGTCTCAAAAATAGAGAAAACTATGTGTTAAAATTCATAAAATGTGGCAACCCCAGTATGCAGGAACTGACAAAACACTCCTTGATCAATATGCATGCAAAGAATCATGGTGATAAATGCATTGGATGTTCAGATACTGGACCTTTTGTATCAAACTTTTAATTATTCTGGGGGTAATTCTGAGCCCCAGAGCTCAAGAAAATATGGGTAACAGAGAACTTATATCAGGTTTCTGAAGAGAACTTTTGAGGAACTCTCAGGATGTCAAGTTAGAAGATTCTAGGTCCAATGATTATGATTTGTGCCCTGCTTTGGTATCAAATTTTCAATAATTCTGGGGGGCATTTCTGAGCCCCATAGCTCGGAGATAATGGGTAATAGAGGCCTAATTAAAGGTTTCCGAGGAAATTTTTCATGGACTTCCCAGGATGTCAAGTAATAAGATCTCAGGTCTAATGGTTACAATTTGTGCCCTATTAACATACAACCGCAACTTTGAAGGTTTCAAAAATAGAGAGAAATTTGAAAAAAAATTCAGCTGGCACAACCAGTCTGCAAGAACTGATGAAACACTCCATGATGAATATGAATGCAAGGAATCATGGTGATCCATGCATTAGTTGTTCAGATACTGGAGCCTTTGTATAATTTTTTTCATTATTCTGGGGGTACTTCTGAGCCCCATAGCTCAGAGGATATCGGTAACAGAGACCTAATTTCAGGTTTCCATGAATATTTTTCATGGACTCCCTGAATGACAAGTATGAAGATTTGAGGTCAGATAGTAAGGATTTGTGCCTTGTTAACAGAAGACCACATCTTTGATTGTCTAAAAAATAGAGAGAAAATGCGTATTTTTTTTTTTTAATCCAGGTGGTGTCACCAGTCTGTAAGAACTGATGAAACAGTCCATTATGAATATGCATGCAAAGAATCATGGTGATCAATGCATTAGTTGTTCAGATACTGAAACATTTGTATCAAATTTTCATTATTCCAGGGGATATTCTGAGCCCTGTAGCTCAGTAGGATAGTAGAGACCTAATTTCAGGTTTCAATGGAGATTTTTCATGGACCTCTAAGCATGTCAAGTTAGAAGATTCCAGGTCCTGCGGTTGTGATTTGTGCCAGGATAACGGACGGAGAGACAGATGGACGCTGGAGAAAAGAGAGATCACTAAAGCTCAGATGACTTTTAGTGAGTTGATTAGTTTGGAAAACCATAGTGGCACCAACCATCACTTAAATCTGCATATATAAATCACATGATCAGTGACCTGTAAATTTTTTTCTGTTAACTGTAGCCATTCCTAAAATAATTGACAATACAGATTATGTATGGAACACATCAAATAGTCAAACTTCATGACTAGAAAAATTTAAATTCTATGAAGATGTCATGTGATTCAACTTACAATCTCTGAATTCTCCATGTGCTGTTGAATAACTGTCCCAGATATAAACCTTAAAGTGTTCATATTTTCTGATTTAACAAAGAAAATACTATGAAATAAACCCATTCAACACTAACTGCTGACTTCTTTAATAAAATTACAGAACACTAAACAGAAGCCGCCAACCGGCTCTACTGACCCAAACAACCAACCTGATCTATGAAACCAAACAACCCACATGATCTAAGGATCCAAACAACCCACCTGCTGTGGAAACAAACAACCCACCTGATCTGTTGACCCCAACAAGCCACCTGATCTGTGGAACCAAACAACTTATCTGATCTGTGGAACTTAACAACCTGTCTGTTCTGTGGAACCAATCAACCCACCTGCTTTGCCAAACCAATCGACCCACCTGATCGGTGAAAACAACTGACCTGATTTGTGAACCCAAACAACTGACCTGATCTGTGAAACCAAACAACTGACCTGATTTGTGAAACCAAACAACTGACCTGATTTGTAAAACCAAACAAATGACCTGATTTGTGAAACCAAACAACTGACCTGATCTGTGAAACCAAACAACTGACCTGATCTGTGAAACCAAACAACTGACCTGACCTGTGAAACCAAACATCTGACCTGATCTGTGAAACCAAACAACTGACCTGATTTGTGAAACCAAACAACTGACCTGATTTGTGAAACCAAACAACTGACCTGATCTGTGAAACCAAATAACTGACCTGATCTGGTAAACCAAACAACTGACCTGATCTGTGAAACCAAACAACTGACCTGATCTGTGGAACCAAGCAACCTGTCTGATCTGAGGAACCAAACAACCAACCTGCTCTGTGGAAGAAAGCAACCTGTGGGACCTGAAGAACCAAACAACCTGTCTGATCTGTAGAAGCAAGCAACCTTTCTGACCTGAGGAACCAAACAACCCGTCTTATCTGTGGAACCAAACAACCCACCTGATCTGTGGAACCAAGCAATCTGTCTGATCTGTGGTATCAAACAACCTTCCTATGAGGAACCAAACAACACATCTGACCTGTGGAACCAAACAACCCACCTGATTGGTGGAACCAAACAACCTACGTGATCTATGGAACCAAACAACCCACCTGATCTGAGGAACCAAACAACCCACCTGGTCTTCGGAACCAAACGACCCACCTGCTCTGAGGAACCAAACAACCAACCTGCTCTGTGGAATTATACAACCAACCTGCTCTGTGGAACCAAACAGCTTCAAAAAGCAGGAACCAACCAACCTATCATTACAAGTTATAACAAACTGAAATCATCAAAGAATTTTGGTTTAAATATGGCACAAATTTCCAATTTTATGGTTCCAGGTTGAAAAACCTACTACCAAAAGTGAATCTCTTAAAGAGCTCAAAAGTATGTCACTGTGGCCTAGTTTTTTTGGTACGAAAGTAGGCCATGACAGCCCTTGTGAATGTCAAGTGTGAACTCCTTCTAGGTCAAACAGTCAGCTCTCTCAATGACCAGCCAATTTGACAAGAAAAAGGCAGCCCATTAAACACAGATGACATTCACACTAAGAGGTACAGAAGTACACCACTGCAGTGTTTATGAATCGGAACTGATCACCAGTCAGAAAAGGCATTATCTGAAAACAGACTGTTTGAGGGCAGGTGGGTAACTTGGTGAAAACACTGGTGAAGAGTTCTTGCTGAACACAACATTGCATCTAATCTATGTAATTTTGTCAATTCTTAATTCATTAGTGCTGATGTGTTAATTAAAAGTGTAAAACTGTTATCTAGTATTTTAATGGCTCATCAGGTAATTAATCTATCTGGCTCCTGACAAGCCAAGACCACCAGCTGCTCGTAACAGGCCAAACTTTTACACACTGACACAAAAACATTCTTCAATGCCTTGGCTGCTATATAGAGTTTAAAGGTTGATTAAAACTGTTGTTATTTTCAGAGTTGAGTAAAGAACAATATTCCACAGCTGATAACCATAACCTTATTTATTTATCAGTTTTCTTATTCATTCCTAGCTGTGAGTTGATGGTAAGTATACAATGATTGTATTTATGAAACACAGTTGGTTTAGAAGCAGAATGTATCACAGACTGTCGGGAGTCAGTGGTGGCATCTGAACTGCCTACTGTAAAGCCTTTTTTACACACTGAAGACATTTGTATAACCTTGAAAAAACAAGGGACCCATGGGTCACATCGCTCAGCTGAATTTTGGAAAATATTAGTAACTGCAAAATATTTTTAATTCTTTTGGTTTTTCATGTATATTATCATTATAAAAGCTATGAGAAAATGGCCCTGCTAAAATGAAACTGTAAATTATAGAATAATGGACATGAGCTAAACCATTTAGTGATGCACCAAGGGAACAAATAGGCCTACGGTAAGTGTAATATTAAAGTAACATTTCATAAACAAATAATGTGTGAAGGTAATTAAGTTTTCAAAAGTTAAATATATGGCCATATGAGTTAACAAGGGACCCATGGGTCATGGCGCTCAGCTGTTCTATATGATAAAAAATATGATTTAGGAAAGAGGCACATGCTTGTTTTGTGTGGTAATAAATATAAGCTTTATTATGAGTTGTTGGTGTTTAGCTTATGTATGATTTTGATAGTATCTTTGGAGACTGGGAAGAGGATTTATTTCATTTATTTTATTAACAAATGGAGTGCTATTGTCACACAGATTTTGACTTGGCCATATAACTTATAAGCAGCACATATGATAAAAGAGTTTTACTATTTATTAAAATTTAATAACAAATATTGTGCCAATATAATTTTTATTAAAAAAACAAGGGACCTATGGGTCACTATGCTCAGCTGAAGATGACCTTGAAGGTAAAAATCTAAAATAATATCAAATGGTTATGCTGTGTAAGAGGAAGAGATAATAAAGGCCATGGTTGGTTTATATGATTGTTTTGTATTGATGAGCAAGAAATTGTTGCAAATAATATTTTGTGACCTAACCATGTGTTTCCTAATGTTGAAATTGAAGCATGTGAGCAGTTTGTGAACAAATGATCTGTAATATTACCATGATCATTAGTTGGCTTTTTGATTAACTGTTGACATTTCAGTAGTTTACACATTTGTTCAATTGAATCTATTTTTTGTATAATATATATTATTAAATATAAATGTATTTTTTTAATGAAATTTATACAGTTGAAATATAACTAATTAACAACATAAAACAGGGCAAACAAAGCCTGATCTCAAATTCTGCTGAGGCAGGAAAATAATGAACAATTGTTTGTATTAAATCCTCATTTTTTTATTACATCAATTTTTTTTATTATAAGTTTATATTTCTATACATTTCCAATATAACATATATATCCGAATATAAAAGTTGATTCATAATTCTTAATTGCATCATCATAAATCTCAATCTTGTCAGATAACACCACATCATGCATACAAATGTTTATTTATTTTTTACCACAAAAATATATCTTTTAAATCTGCAAAACAATAAATATCTTAAAATAATACTTGATTTAGATTTCACAATTTTTAAATGTGTCTTTATTTATCCATAATGTGCTTCATATTTTATAAATTTAAGCATACTGATGGGTTCAATTATATTTGTTAAAATCATTTAAAAGAAAATTGATTTATTCAAAAATGCCACATTACACAACATTGCATCTTCTGGATTACACCTTGAATTACCTTTTCAAGGAAAGTTTTTGCATATCAGAGTGGAAACAGCATTACAATGAAGGAGATACAGTGAAAACAATAACAATTACTGCATAACACTTGGTGGGTTGGGTTTGCGGGGGGTGGGGGGGTGGGGGGGGGGGGGTGATTGGGATGGTGATATGAGAATAACTGTACACCTGTCACAGCAGAGGATCTCCCCAAGTGACTGTAACAAATCAGAAACCCTGGCATAGCTGACTTCCATTGACCTTGAGTGGGACCCTGCATTTGTAATCTGTAATCAAAGCAAATGACTACAACAGAGCCTCAAGAAAAAATCAATAAATAGCCTTATTTTCAAGCTTTTATTTTCAACTTTCAGATTTAAACAAATTAAATATTTATGTTTACATGCTGTGAAAATTAAATCATTGGTACTAACAGAAAAAAAACGTGCCATGGTCAAAGTTGGGCAAAATTTAAGGTACTGATTTTATTTTTATGCAAATAACTTAAAAAATTTACAAAATTCAGATTTAATTTTGGGTAAACAATTGAATCTTAATTAAACATAGTAATATACTTGGGAAAATAGACTCTAGTTTCAAAATTTTTCATGTTAAGTGAGTTAATATTTTTCCTGATTTTTTACAAAATCCATTATGTTTGGGCCCATAACTTAAAGAATTTATACTTAACAGACTTAATTTCTGGCATGTACATAGAAACTATATAGAGGAATATTTATGGTAAATATGAGGAAAAACATATGAGTGGTTTTGATATTAGGCAGTCCTGAAGTTTGAAAGTAGGTTTTTAATAAAAAATTGAGGTTTTTCCTTAATTTCTCAAAGGAACGAATTCGCAAAGACCCAGTTTTCGGCTTGGCAGGAGATCTTGGGGACATCTAACATTATGCTGAATTTTGGATTCCTAGGTCTTACGGTTTCAAAACGTGCCACATCTACAGACTGACGGACGAACGGACGATGGACAATGGACCACGACTATAGCTCAGATGACTTATAGTCAGCTGAGCTAATAATAAGAAAATCATATGATTTTTTAAAATAAAATATAACTGAAATGATTATTGAAATAATATTATAGAATATATTCATGAATGCATTCATGAATGAAAGTATCTGCACTGGTATTCAAATACTTTCATTTTTACCTGAATCCCATTCTTATGCAAAAAAATTTTTTAATGCAGTACATATTCATATTTGTATTCAAATACATTTGCAAAGCATTCGCACCATGTCTAGTATTTATTTAGTTTTAGCCAAACAAAGATGTTGAGAATCCAGAATATACAAAATTCACAAATTTAAATAATGATCATAAGTACCTGGTTTTATGGCTTTTATTTATATTTAAAAAAAATAAATGTAATATATTCACTTTGGACTACTTTCACATCAATCTACACACTAGACACAGTAGGAATCTAGATTAATATTATCAACTGCATCTTTGTCTATCATTAATTTCCTTCATATGATCCCTAATGATTAGTAATAAATAATATGATTTATTTTTTTTATCATTAAAATTTCACTGAAAAATACCATAGGTGACTGCATGGTGTTATTTGGAATAACATTGACATTGACATTCTATCCATCCATACAAGATTCTTACATCATCAGTAACTGCAAGTTAATTTTCTGTTACTCATCAACTAACAAATTCCTTTTCTATTAATTTTTCTTTAATTTGTTATAAAAAAAACAAAACAAAATTATTAATTTATTGTTTATTGTTATGTTGTTTTTCAAAACAACTACTAGATGAGTTGGGTTGGACACATGGATCAACTGTGGCTGGGCATTAGCTGCCTGGCTGCCCCAGTGTATGCTTCGCTCAAGCATGCATAATCTGATGAAAGGTCAACAAGGTCAACATACAGGTGACTGAAGAGGGGCTGGATTAAGCCTGGGTGTGACATGGTCTCATATAAACATTAATAAAAGCTACAATATTTGCCCAATTTCTTTCAGCTTTCTAAACTACAAAGATGAAATCCTTATGTGTGCATGATATGAAAATTATATCAACAGTGCTCTCAGGAAACAAAGGTGCCATGGTCAAAGTTGGGCAAAATTTAAGGTACTAATTTTTTATTTATACTAATAACTTATAAAATTTGAAAAATTCAGAACTAATTTTTGGTATTCAATTGAATCTTGATTAAATAATGTTACATCCCTGACAAAAAAATCTCTAGCTTCAGCAATCCTCTTGTTAAGGGAGTAAATATATTTCTTGATTTTTTAAAAAGTGCATTATGTTTGGGCCCATAACTTAAAACAATTACGCAATACTGACATCATTTCTGGCATGTGCATAGCAAATGTATAGAAAAATATGTATATTATATAAAATCAAAGTCAGATCAGTGGTTTTGATATTAGGCAGTCTTACAGTGAAACAATGAGTTTTAATGGAAAAATGAAGTTTTTCATTAATATTTCGAAGGAATGAAGTCCTAGTGATAAAATTCTTGGCATGGCAGGGGATTTTGGAGACATCTAACTGTATGCTAAATTTAAGGAACTTAGAGCTGAAGCTGGGGAGCTGAGCTCTAGCAAACTGCATAACACTAGCTTGATGTTAACTTGATGTGACATGGTGCTTGAAAACTTGAATAAAATCTACAGTTTTTGATCAACTGGTTTCAATTTTTTGGTGTTAACAGTTGAAATGCTGCCAAAAACATGCTGTGAAAATTAAATCCACAGTACTTACAGGAAAAAAACGTGCCATGGTCAAACTTGGGCAAAATTTAAGGTACCAATTTTATATTTTTGCCAATATTTAAAAAAATTTAACAGATTTTGATATAATTTTTGGTATACAATTAAATTTTGATCAATTAAAGTTGTATTACTGAAAAAAAGTCCCTACCTTTAACACTTTTGGTCTTAAGTGACCAAATATCTTTCCTGATTTTTTACAAAGTCCATTATGTTTGGGCCCATAACTTTTTTAAATTTAGTAATACTGACTTAATTTCTTGCATGTACATAGGAACTATATAGAGGAATATTTATGGTAAATATGAAGAAAACCAGATGAGTGATTTTGATATTAGGCAGTCCTGAATTGTGAAAATAGATTTCTAATAAAAAACTGAGGTTTTTCCTTAATATCTCGAAGGAACGAAGTCCTATTGACCCAATTTTCGGCATGGTAGGAGATTTTTGGGACATCTAACTGTACGGCAAATTTCAGATTCGTAGGTCCAATGGTGTCGAAACGTGCCAGTTGGACAGACTGCCAGACGGACAGATGGACGGACGACGGACAATGGACCACGACTATAGCTCAGATGACTTATAGTCAGCTGAGCCAAAAATTAATCCAACAAAGTTTGACCAATATTCCTAATTTTAATACTAAGTTAACAGTGTTATTCACACCTAGGCCCTGCCAACTTTAAGAGATATGAATGAAATGCTACAAAGTATTTATATCTTCTTAAATCTTGTCAGTTAGCACTTACATTAGATCCTAATATTTTATCACATTTGAATATTAGGATTAAATTCCTGAATTTTTTTTCTTTTAAACAATCAAAATTGTCCAAGTCTCATCAAAAAGAATTTATTTAACATTAAAATTATAAGATTCATCTTGTTTATTAGTCCTGTGTATTGAAGGGGTGGGTGGGGGGAGGGGTCTCCGTTGTTACTGCTCGTTGCTGAAAAAAATGTTAATTTTAAGATTCATCTAGTTCATAGTACAGGTCTGTCAACAGAATGGGGGTGGGGGGGGGGGGGGGGGGAGCGGGGGTTACCAGAGAAAAAGGCTCCCTGTGGTATGGTATTAACTGCAGACAGCCTGATCAAGCTCAACTCAGTGGAGAGAGCTGCACTGTATGACCTACAGTCACCAAAGTGGACTGCTTGACAATGTAAGGGAATACAATAAGAGTCTTCAAAATAAATTAAATTACTAGCCTAATTTTGCAGCTTTTATTTTCAAATTTCAGATTTTAACAGATAAAATCCTTATGTGCACATGCTGTGAAAATTAAATTCCACAGTACTTACAGGAAACAAGGGACCCATGGGTCACGGCGCTCAGCTGATCGTGATTGGACTATAAATGTTTCTCCACTGTGATACTATATCGAGTCAATAAAGCTTATGAATATCATGTACATGTTAGGCTATTATAAAGGAATGTAATGTAATATGTGAGTAAATGATAAATGAAATTACCTGACTGATGGACTAATAGAGTCAAATAAAGTGGTTTATTTTTTATTTATTTAGGAGGGGTTGAAAATGTGATATATTTGAGCAAATATGAATGCAATGACAGCAGTAATAAGCAGTAGTAGAATGATGATAAGGCTATTTGTTGAAGGATCTAAAGTGTATGGTAGTCTGCAAGCGTTCAATTTGACAGATATGATGTTATGATTAACTATGCTGATGAAGTGATTTATGAATATGTGACTGTATGACACAATATCTCTTTAGTCTTGACAAGGTACATTATTGTGATGCCCACTATGTCTACATATTACACAATATTGACATAATTTCTGGCATGTACATAGGTACCTATGGACGAATAGTTATACAAAATATTAAAGTATGAATATATCTGATTCATCTTGTTCTTGCTTACTGAGGCTGACTTTGGGATGGGGTTCGGAGAAGGGAAAAGTGAGGGCAGCACGAAGGTGGATGTAGAAATATTCTATTGTAATGTTTTTCATTTATATAAGAATATGAAAAGCCAAGAGTCAAGGGGCCCTCCTACTTGGTTATAGTAAAGTTCTAAATATATGATTGCAAACTAATACTCTGACAAGACTTTCATGAAGAAAAACAGTAAAAGTTTTGAGATACTGTGTTGCATACGAAAATTTATAGTTGGACAGGCAAGTGGACAGAATAGACTAATACCTTTATTTCACTTTCAAGAGAATAATGCATTTAAGTTTAAATATAATCCTATTTTTTTAAGCAGATCCACTTTTTCCATTAAGAAGTTTTTATCTGAATCATTTTTTTTATTTACAGGTTTATAAATTTTTAATTAAAAAACCTGAAAATAAAAGTTAAAATATTAGAATTGTTGCAAAAGTTGCAATCATTATATATACATAGTAAAAAACATTGGGTCATATTATGCATACACATATATTTTATTATTTTTAAATCATAAATGTTTAAACTGATTTTAAAAGAAAATAATGCCACAACATGGCATCTACAAGAATATTCCTTGAATCACTATTAAAAAGTTTTGCACATTGGAGTTTTCAGGACATGCTTAATTTTATTCACCAAAATAAAATAAAAGTAAATTTGATAAAATAAAACATCTTTTCAAATAAAGTATACACACTGTTGGTTGAATGAGGGACAAACAATATCATTGTGCTAATTACTATCCCAGTTTTAATTAATTACTGGATTTAATAGTCAATTTCACACCTGGTGAAGTTTTTACTCTTCTGAAGTAAGGAATTACTTATCTCATGAACATCCACACTTTCACAGCAATACACCACTTTGTGGACACAATTAAATGTACACTTTAATCATTGTAACCCTGGTGGTACAATACAAAATCTAAAATGTAGCATGTCCAAGAATAAAATAAAATACGGAAAAATTATAACATTCATCTAGTTTATGCACCAGCTGGGGGGGGATAAGTGCAGGGCAAAGGGGAAGCCTGCTAGTAGTGGCCAAGCTGGGCCAAGGTAAGCTGCCTGGGGTGGGTTACATAATGCAAGTGAAGGCTGTACTACTAGGTGGGCTAGATGTAAACAACAATTGACATGGTGTATGAAAACATGAATAAAAGCTATTCATTCCAATCAATTTCTTTTGAATGTTCAGATTTTAAAAGATTAAATCCTTATGCATATATGCTGGGAAAATTAAATCAACAGTGCCAAAGTTGGACAAAATTTAAGATATTGATTTTTTATTTATGCTAATAACTTGAAAAATTTGCAAAATTCAGATCTAATTTTGGGTAAACAATTGAATCTTGATTAAATAAAGTTATATTCCTGAAAAAAAGTCTCTAGGTTCAGCAATTCTCATGTTAGGTGAGTAAATATATTTCCTGATTTTTTAAAAAATTGCATTATGTTTTGGCCCATAACTTCAAAATAATACCCAATACTGACCTAATTTTTGGTATGTTCATAGAAAATGTATAAAAGAATGTGATTACTAAATACGATCAAAAACAGATCAGTGGTTTTGATATTAGGCAGCCTTGAAGTGTAACAATGGCTTTTTTTTTATGGAAAACAGAGTTTTTTTCCTTAATATCTCGAAGGAACAAAGTCCTAATGACTGAATTTTCGGTATGGTAGGAGATTTTGGGGACATCTAAAATTATGTCAACAGCCTGGGGAGCATAGAGATGTGCACTGAATGACCTACAGTCATCAAAGTGGACTGCCTGACAATGTAAGGGAATACAACAAGAGCCTCCAAAAAAATTCAATTAATAGCCTAATTTTGCAGCTTTTATTTTCAAATTTCAGATTTTAACAGATTAAATCCTTATGTATACATGGTGTGAAAATTAAATCCACAGTACTTACAGGAAAAAAACGTGCCATGGCCAAAGTTGGGCAAAATTTAAGGTACCAATTTTATATTTTTGCCAATATTTAAAAAAAAATTTACAAATTTTGATCTAATTTTTGGTATACAATTAAATTTTTATTAATTAAAGTTGTATTACTGAAAAAAAAGTCCCTACCTTTAACACTTTTGGTCTTAAGTGACCAAATATCTTCCTGATTTTTTTACAAAGTCCATTATGTTTGGGCCCATTACTTTTTTAAATTATATAATACTGACTTAATATCTGGCATGTACATAGGAACTATATAGAGGAATATTTATGGTAAATATGAAGAAATCCAGATGAGTGGTTTTGATATTAGGCAGTCCTGAAGTGTGAAAATCGATTTCTAATAAAAAATTGAGGTTTTTCCTTAATATCTCAAAGGAACGAAGTCCTATTGACCCAATTTTTGGCATGGTAGGAGATTATGGGGACAACTAACTGTATGCCAAAATTCAGATTCGTAGGTCCAACGGTGTCGAAACGTGCCAGTCTTACGGACGGACATCCAGACGGACAGACGGACGGACGACGGACAATGGACCATGACTATAGCTCAGATGACTTATAGTCAGCTGAGCTAAAAAACGTGCTGTGGCCAAAGTTGGGCAAAATTTAAGGTACCAATTTTTATTTTTGCTAATATTTTAAACAAGGGACCTATGGGTCACGACGCTCAGCTGTTATATATGGTAAAAAAATATTATTTAGAAATGAGGCACATGCTGGTTTTGTGTGGTAATAAATATAAGCTGTATTATGAGTTGTTGTTGTTTAGCTTATGTATGATTTTGATAGTACCTTTGGAGACAGGGAAGAAGATTGATTTCATTTATTTTATTAACAATTGGAGAACTATTGTCACACAGATTTTGACTTGGCCATATAACTTATAAGCAGAACATATAATATAAGAGTTTAACTATTTATTAAAAAAATTACAAATATTGTCCCAAATATAATTTTTATTAAAAATAATAAGAGAATCATATGATTTTTTTAAATGAAATATAACTGATATGATTATTAAAATAATATTAAAGAATATATTCATGAATGCATTCATGAATACATTTTGAAAGTATTTGCACGAGTATTCATATACTTTCATTTTTACCTGAATTCCCATTCTTTATGCAAGAAATTTTATAATGGAGTACATAATCATATTCGTATTTAAATACAATTACAAAGTATTCGTTCTATGTCTGGTATTTATTCAATTTTCACCAAACAATGATGTTGAGAATCCAGAATATACATAATTCACACATTTAAATAATGATCATAAGTACCTGGTTTTATGGCTTTTATTTATATTAAAAACTAACTGTAAAAAATTCATTTTGGACTAATTTCACATCAATGTACACACTAGACACAGTAGGAATCTAGATTAATATTATCAACTGCATCTTTGTCTATCATTAATTTCCTTCATATGATCCCTAATGATTAGTAATGAATAATATGATTTACTTCTTTATCATTAAAATTGAACTGAAAAATGCCATAGGTGACTGCATGGTGTTATTTGGAACATGTGACATTCTACCCATCGACACAAGATTCTTATATCATCAGTAACTGCAAGTTTATTTCCTGTTATTATAAACTAACAAATTCCTTTTCTATTTTTCTTTAATTTGTTATTATAAACCAATAAAAATTTATTAATTTGTTGTTTATTGTTATGTTGTTGGTTAAAACTACTAGATGAGTTGGGTTGGACACCTGGATCAACTGTGGCTGGCCATAAGCTGCCTGGATTCCTGTATGCCTCGCCTCAAGCGTGCATAATTTGATGAAAGGTCAACAAGGTCAACATACAGGTGACTCAAGAGGGGCTGGAGAGAGCCAAAGTCTGACAGGGTCTCATAAAAAACATTAATAAAAGCTACGATTTTTTGGCCAATTTCTTTCAGCTTTCTAAATTAAAAAGCTGAAATCCTTATGTGTGCATGATATGAAAATTATATCAACAGTGCTCACGTGAAACAAACGTGCCATGGTCACAGTTGGGCAAAATTTAAGGTACTAATTTTATATTTATACTAATAACTTATAAAATTTGAAAAATTCAGAACTAATTTTTGGTATTCAATTGAATCTTGATTAAATAATGTTACATCCCTGACAAAAAAATCTCTAGCAATGCCCTTGTTAAGGGAGTAAATATATTTCTTGATTTTTTACAAAGTGCATTATGTTTGGGCCCATAACTTAAAACAATTACGCAATACTGACATCATTCTGGGATGTGCATAGAGAATGAAAAATATGTATATTGTTTATGATTAAAGTCAGATCAGTGGTTTTGATATTAGGCAGTCTTGAAGTGTAACAATGGGTTTTTAATGGAAAAATGAAGTTTTTCATTAATATCTCGAAGGTATTAAGTCCTAGTGACCAAATTCTTGGCATGGTAGGGGATTTTGGAGACATCTAACTGTATGCTGAATTTAAGGAACTTAGAGCTGAAGCTGGGGAGCTGAGCTTTTGCAAACTGCATAACACTAGCTTGATGTAAACAATATGTTACAAGGTGCTTGAAAACTTGATTAAAATCTACAGTTTTTGATCAACTGGTTTCAAATTTTTGGTGTTAACAGTTGAAATGCTGCCAAAACATGCTGTGAAAATTAAATCCACAGTACTTACAGGAAAAAAACGTGCCATGGTCAAAGTTGGGCAAAATTTAAGGTACCAATTTTTTATTTTTATTAATATTTTAAAAAATTTAAAAGATTTTCATCTAATTTTGGGTATACAATTTAATTTTGATTAATTAAAGTTATATTACTGGAAAAAAGATCCACAGCTTTAACATTTTTTGTGTTAAGTGATCAAATCTTTCCTTATTTTTTTCAAATGCATTATGTTTGGGCCCAGAACTTTTTTCAATTAAATAATACAGACATAATTTCTGGCATGTACATAGGAACTATATAGAGGAATATTTATGGTAAATATGAGGAAAAACAGATGAGTGGTTTTGATATTAGGCAGTCCTAAAGTGTTAAAATAGGTTTTTAATAAAAAATTGAGGTTTTTCCTTAATTTCTCAAAGGAACGAAGTTGCAAAGACCCAGTTTTCGGCTTGGTAGGAGATCTTGGGGACATCTAACATAATGCCGAATTTTGGATTCCTAGGTCTTACGGTTTCAAAACGTGCCACATCTACGGACGGACGGACGGACGGACAGACGGACAGACGGACAATGGACCACGACTATAGCTCAAATGACTTATAGTCAGCTGAGCTAAAAATTTAAAAGATTTTGATCTAATTTTGGGTATACAATTTAATTTTGATTAATTAAAGTAATAATACTTGGAAAAAAGTCCTTAGCTTTAACATGTTTTATGTTAAGCGATCAAATATCTTTTCTGATTTTTTACAAAATGCATTATGTTTGAGCCCATAACTTTTTTAAATTATATAATACAGACCTTATTTCTGGCATGTATACAGGAACTATATAGAGGAATATTTATGGTAAATATGAGGAAAAACAGATGAGTGGTTTTGATATTAGGCAGTCCTGAAGTGTGAAAATAGATTTCTAATAAAAAATTGAGGTTTTTCCTTAATATCTCGAAGGAACAAAGTCCTATTGACCCAATTTTTGGCATGGTAGGAGATTTTGGGGGACATCTACCTGTATGCCAAATTTCAGATTCGTAGGTCCAATGGTGTCGAAACGTGCCAGTCTTACAGACGGACATTGGTAGGAGATCTTGGGGACATCTAACATTATGCCAAATTTTGTATTCCTAGGTCTTACGGTTTCAAAAAGTGCCACATCTACGGACGGACAGACGGACAGACAATGGACCACGACTATAGCTCAGATGACTTATAGTCAGCTGAGCTAAAAACAGCTATGACACTACATGCACATAGGGAAGATATCATGGCAACACTGAACTTTAACCAACTGACAGATGGCCAGACTATTGGTAGCAGGGGCCTGTGTCTCTGTGTTTACAACAGAGCCACAATTGGGTCTAGGCGAGAGCTTACTAGCAGAGTGTTGACAGGTGTAATGAATTCTTAAGTCTGAATGCCACATAAATTTTCTACTGTTTGTATCATATAAATGTATTTGCTGAATTTAGCAAGAAACATCAGGAGTTGATACCCAGCAATTGATGCTGAAAAAAAATTTAGATGTTCATGAGATAAGAATACAAAATAAATTTATATAACACCTAATTATCACTAAAAACAAGTCACATATTATAGATTGCATATAATTAAGTAAAACCCTTCTGAACACAGATGCATTTATTTAAAGTAGGGAAGAGTCACACCCTGTAAATATAAAGTGTGAATGTAAACCTAGTACACTAATAAGAAATTTTAGTTTTCACTGCATAAATACTGCCTCATCTTAACATTCCCAAGAATACCAAACACAAAGTTAAACTATTTATTTTGAGACACAGATGGGAGCATTCTCAGCTTCTATGAAACAAGTTTCACTTTACACTTAATGTTGCATCATGAGTTATGTAAACACAGACTTAAATATGTCTCAAACATTATCTGGAATTTCCACATTTACAAATAAGTACGACCTAAAACAGACATAACAGTACCTTTGTATCTCTTGGCAGTTTGAAAGTTACAAGGGCACCAGGTCCTATAAAAGCCAACAGAGGCATGCCACATAACAGAAAGGTTTTACTGCATGTTAATTAATTCCAAAGAAACACTGTTAATATTCTGATGTGTTTTTCTTAAAATAATACCGCCTAGAAGTAATTAAAATTGAAATGGAACTGGATAACAATGATTGTCTAAAATAATGACAAATTAAATGTGATGGTGGCCGCACAGACCTTCTTAGTAAGATAATTTACCTGCATGACAATTAAACAAGTAACGAGAAGCAATTAGACAGGATATCCCTAACAGCTGAGACCCACAATTCACACCTTTGGTGAGCAAATTTGAGTAAAACAATGACAGCATTTCTGTTTAAGCTAAGAAAACGTTTCTTTTTTTTATTATCCTGGCCAGAATTAACTAGATAAAATTATTTCCCTCTTTACAGAGTTTAAAATTACACTATTTAATAATAAAAAATATAAAACACTGACTGCTGGCAAGGTTAATGAATCATATTTGTGAACCGGATATAAAACTGCACAAAATTACAGAAGTTAAAATGTGTGAATGCTTATTCAATTGACATAAATCATGAGTAAAAAGTACTGGTTTTATCATTTTGATTTTGCTGTGATGAAACAATGCAGATTTGATAAAGAAATGCTGCGACTATTAATTTTCCCACAGCGATGCTCGCCTCCAGCTGCCCATGGGAAGAACAAGCACAACATTCGTCAAAATTTGCCAAAAAGTGTCAAAAACGAGCACATCTTTAATTATCAAGTGGGGAAAATGTCATTTGATCAGGTGGCACTGTTGTTCTTATTAACTAACGTTTGACATCTGTGATTTGGCTCAATCCTTAATGAAACTGCGGCCCAGGCTACGAAGCTGAGTCATTTTTGTCATATTCTCCGAGCATATCAAAACCTTCACACCCTCCCTACACAGAGGCCATTCAGGGCCACTGAGCTGCGCAATGATTTCACCGAGCATTTCCCCAGGGCAAGCCGCCCCTTCCAATTTCTGCATGCCTGCATCCGCTAAATACATTACAGACAGGAGGACATGCTTAATAATGTGATTAGGTTGTTGAGTTTTAGAGGGTGATTTGATTGTCGCCGTCATTGTTTCCACGTTCAGACCAGAGGCTACCTTCAGCTCTGAGCGGTGTCTTTGTTGTTCCATGGCATGCTTCCAGAATGAGTCCGTTTAATTCTCTGCATGGCTCAAAGTAATTGTAATTGTCTCATTTTATGCTGTCATTGGGGGCCTAATCACTACATAATGATGTTAACTGGGCATAATTTGGGCCATGGATTCTGATCAGAAGCTTCATGTCGCAAAGTGCCTCTTGTCTCTGGACACTAATGGATGCCCTCTCGTACCCGCGACTCACAACACAGCAACCTCCACCGTCTAAAGCCTCCCCAGCTTCATTTTTAAATGAACGGTTGACATTTACTTGCTTCTCAGATTGCATTTGTTGGCGGGCTAATGTCAGGCTAATTAGATTATCAATTACTTAGCTCAGTGCTTAATTTAACTTAAGTTCCTCAAATTCCAGTAACTTCTATTTACTGTGACTTGGTATTACTATTTCAGAATAATGATCAATTATGTCTCAAGCTGTCTATTAAGACCCAGTGGGTATAATTATAACAGCAGTCTCTAGTATCATCTTATTTTTATTTAAACTGAATTCTTCTTTGTTTAATGAAGTAATTGTGTTAAAACCAATTATCAAAATTTAATCAAAAGGCACAAATGGCTGCATTGGATGAATGCAGACCTGTAATTTTAAACCCAATGTAAAAGTTTTCATTGCTCATTTTTCAGTGAATGTTCATTGTTTCTGTCACACAAACCTAAACAATATTGTAGATGCTAGTAAATCTCACCATTTTATTGTAGCCATCCCACTGTTCTTTCTTGCTGTCAACCTGTACTCCATAAGTTTATAATTACTGTGAAATCATACTGATTTCCTGTGTGTTCTTCTCATTACTGAGACTGGAAAATGTTAAGCTCAGGGGCCAAATCCCCAAGCAAGCAGGAATATGAGAAACAATTGTGACTTAAAAATACAAACATAAAATCAGGATTTCAATGTAGCTTTAGCTTTAGATTTTAATTTGATTACACATACACATCTTTCAGTGACACACTAATGGCCAGGGAACAAAAGTATAGTACAGGAAGAAAAAAAGGAGAGAAGAGCTCCACCAATATAGGTGTAATATGTGGTGTACCTTACATTTCAGTGAGGTAGAGAGGAGAGATGCCTAGAGGCCATCATAGGCAGTGACAGTATTTGAGAGTCAAAATAAAAAAAACTTAATAACAAATGAGCAGGTATGGTGGCATGATCCCCTCACTCTTTGTGTATATAACAGTATTCATTACTGATAATTGTGTTTATCCCTATATGTAATAATTTAACTACACAAGCATTAGTTAAACATTATAATGATTTGTGCACTTATTTAACTAGTCCATTGGAATACAACCATATGATTTTTCCACTTTATAAACGACCCATTATTATGTAACCATCCGACTGTTCTATGAAATTACTGTGAAATCCAATCTGATGACCACTCCATTAACATGACCATTCCACTAAGACCAGCACGTTTTTGAGGTCCCAGAAAATTTAATGTAAGTTGTGATATAAAACCTCATGGTAACATGACTGCCCTGCTATGATGACCAATGACCACTTTCTTCTGTCCAAAATCATAAAATAACCACAACCACTGGCAGTGGTGGGGACCACTTCATCCACTGAGCAATCACAAGCACAACTTCATTTACATAAATTAGCACCTTGTAGTACTAGGGTTCAGTTAGGAACCCTGCTGATCAGTGGGTATCTGGTATCAATGGATCCTATAGCTGTTAAATTGTTTACCTCGTTAGCTGTTAAGAGTACTACCATGATTACCTTTGTTAATCCCTGTAATTAATTGTCTGGTTTGTAATTGGTTGAGTCAGGCTGATGAAATGGGTGGTCCGCCAACATACTGTGACTTGCTTCATATTCGTGAGGTTAAATATTTGCAGTTTTCACTTTGTCAGAGTTTGGTGTGGGTTTCCTTTAAGCTACTTACCATAATGTAACATGCACAATGTACATTACAATTATTATATTAGTAACTTATTAAATTAGTTGCATGTGGAGATAAGGGAACATTAAATACTGAATACTGTTCACGAGGGTTTTAATTTTGTGATATTCGCGCATGTGAAATAATCACGAAAATGAAACCCTCAGGAAAAATTGGCCAGTTGAGTATGTCCTTCTTGTTTAGTGTAACAAATACTTGTTTGTGAATAGGTTAGGACAGTGTGAAATCTAATACTTATAAAATGAATTCGCTTCACCTCTGTTCCCAATGTTCTTTGAAACCACACTGCATATGACACTGTGCCATACCTCATTTTAAAGGTTATTATTCCCGCAGTGACATAGCCGCTATGACAATCAATAATTTTTCATGTACACAAAGTTTTAGTGATTTTACCTGCTTTCAACATTGTGCGGAGAGTACCATGTAACGAAAGCAGTCGAACTTCCTTCGGCAAACACCGGAATGCATCCTTTTTGTTATTCACAACAATCCCTCAAGCATGGGATTAAGCAGCTTAAATTAAGGTCTGTGGTGCATGTGAATAACCCTACTCTCTTGCAGTGAGGGATTAAGCATGTTTGGCTCTGACCCACGTGCATGGTCGGTAAATGTAAACAAGGGACCTATGGGTCACTGTGCTCAGCTGACTTTAACCTTGAAGGTAAAAATCTAAAATAATATCAAATGGAGAATAAGTGTAAGAGGAAGAGGTAATAAAGGCCATGGTTGGTTTATATGATTGGTTTGTATTGATGAGCAAGAAATTGTTGCAAAAAATATTTTGTGACCTGACCATGTGTTTCCTAATGTTTAAACTAAAGCATTTGAGCAGTTTGTGAACAAATGATCTGTACTATTACCATGATCATTAGTTGTTTTTTTCGATTAACTGTAGACATTTCAGTAGTTTACACATTTGTTCAATTGGATCTATTTTTTGTATAATATATATTATTAAATATATATGTATTTTTTTAATGATATGTATACAGTTGAAATAGAGCTAATAAACAACATAAAACGGGGCAAACAAAGCCTGATCTCAAATTCTGCTGAGGCAGGAAAATAATGAACAAATGTTTGTATTAAATCCTCATTTTTTTTTTTATCACATCAATTTATTTTCTAATTTAAGTTTATATTTCTATACATTTCCAATTTTATATATATATCTGAATATAAAAGTTGATTCATAATTCTCAACTGCATCATCATAAATCTCAATCTTGTCAGATAACACAACATCATGCATACAAATGTTTATTTATCTTTTAAATCTGCAAAACAATAAATATCTAAAAATAATACTTGAATTAGATTTCACAATTTTTAATTGTGTCTTTATTTATCCATAATGTGCTTCATATTTTATAATAATTTAAGCATACTGATGGGTTCAATTATATTTGTTAAAATCATTTAAAAGAAAATTGATTTCTTTAAAAATGCTACATTACACAACATTGCATCTTCTTGATTACACCTTGAATTATTTTTTCAAGGAAAGTTTTTGCATATCGGAGTGGAAACAGCATTACAATTAAGGAGATACAGTGAAAACAATAACAATTAGTGCATAACACTTGGTGGGTTGGGTTTGCCGGGGGGGGGGGGGGGGGTGATTGGGGTGGTGATATGAGAATAACTGTACACCTGTCACAGCAGGGGATCTCCCCCAGTGACTGTAACAATTTAAATCAGAAACCCTGGCATAGCTGACTTCCAGTAACCTGGAGTGGGACCCTGCATCTGTAATCAAAGCAAGTGACTACAGAAAAAAAAATCAATAAGTTTAATTTTCAAGCTTTTATTTTCAAATTTCAGATTTAGACAAACTAAATATTTATGTTTATATGCTGTGAAAATTAAATCAATGGTGCTTACAGGAAAAAAACGTGCCATGGTCAAAGTTGGGCAAAATTTAAGGTACTGATTTTTTTTTAAGCTTATAACTAAAAAAATTTACAAAATTCAGATCTAATTTTTGGTAAACAATTGAATCTTAATTAAACATAGTTATATACTTGAGAAAATAGACTCTAGTTTCAAAATTTTTCATGTTAAGTGAGTTATTATTTTTCCTGATTTTTTACAAAGTCCATTATGTTTGGGCCCATAACTTAAAGAATTTATACTTTACAGACTTAATTTCTTGCATGTACATAGGAACTATATAGAGGAATATTTATGGTAAATATGAGGAAAAACAGATGAGTGGTTTTGATATTAGGCAGTCCTGAAGTGTGAAAATAGAATTTTAATAAAAAATTGAGGTTTTCCTTAATTTCTCAAAGGAATGAAGTCGCAAAGACCCAGTTATCGGCTTGGTAGGAGATCTTGGGGACATCTAACATTATGCTGAATTTTGGATTCCTAGGTCTTAACGTGCCACATCTACGGACGGACGGATAGACAGAAGGACGACGGACAATGGACCACGACTATAGCTCAGATGACTTATAGTCAGCTGAGCTAAAAACACAACTCTTGCTTTATGAAAAGGAGGGCTTCAACCAAGGAGGATTGATGACAAAATCTAATAAAATGTCTACATTTCTGAAACAGGGGTGAGGATAGGTGGAGGCGGGATATACAGGCCTCAAAATTGGTCTGATCTGATAAACAAGGGACCCATGGGTCAAGGCGCTCAGCTGTTATATATGATAAAAAAACATGATTTAGAAATGAGGCACATGCTTGTTTTGTGTGGATATAAATATAAGCTATATTATGAGTTGTGGGTGTTTAACTTATGTATGATTTTGATAGTATCTTTGGAGACAGGGAAGAGGATTGATTTCATTTATTTTATTAACAAATGGAGTGCTATTGTCACACAGATTTTGACTTGGCCATATAACTTATAAGCAGAACATTTAATATAAGAGTTTAACTATTTATTAAAAATAACTAGAATACGGGTAGTCGAGCGACTACGTGTATCCGCCTAAATCAGAGTGGAACGGGTGAAGTGAGGCATGGATTGAGTGGCAAGGGGAAATAGAGTGAAGTGTTGCATATTAGCATGGATGTCTGCAGCCAAATGGTGTATGTAGGTTGCGCCACCTACCACAAAATCCAGAAAGCCGTCCAAGTTGTATACATATGCAAAATTTGAGGCAGATAAGTCAAACCACTATATGTTTATGAGTGATTTTAGCCCGTGGCAGACAAACAGATGGACGCTGTGCAAAAATGGTTAAAGATGGCGCCACCAGTTTTGCGTATGATAAAGAGCTATGTGAGAACTATACACATGCAAAACTTTGGCCCAATCGGTCAAACGGTTCCCAAGATATGAGCTTGGATGTCTGCTGCATAAACTAGAATGCAGGTGGCGCCACCTGTCATAAAATCAAGAGAACTGTCCGGGATGTATAAACCTGCAAAAGTTTAGGCAGATATGTCAAACCACTGCCGAGATATGAGTGATTTTATCTCATGGCAGACAAACAGACGGGAGCTGTGCAAAAATGGCTGCAGGTGGCGCCACCAGTTTTGCGTATGTTATAGAGCTCTCTAAGGGCTACATTTGTGCAAAAAAATTTTCCTGATCCATCAAACGGTTCCCGAGATGTGGGTTTATGTGTGGAAACAGACGACGCACAAACGGACACAGAGCGCAGAGGAAAGGTCAGAGGTCAAAACAAAATCGGGGCCCAGCAGTTCACATGTGACCCGAACATAATCCCGGGTTTTGTAAAATTCCGCCCAGCGGTTACGGAGGAGTTCTCCGGACACCTACGCGGCGGCGGCGGCGTACAGCTGAAAACATAGTATCCGCAAAACTCTGTTTTGGCGGATACAATTACAAATTGTCCCAAATACAATTTTCATTAAAAATAATAAGAGAATGGTATGATTTTTTAAAATAAAATACAACTGAAATGATTATTAAAATAATGTCAAAGAATATATTCATGAATGCATTCATGAATACATTTTGAAAGTATTTGCACTGGTATTCATATACTTTCATTTTTACCTGAATTCCCATTCTTATGCAAGAAATTTTATAATGGAGTGCATATTCATATTCGTATTCAAATATATTTGCAAAGTATTCACACCATGTCTGGTTTTTATTCAGTTTTCACCAAACAATGATGTTGAGAATCTAGAATATACAAAATTCACACATTTAAATAATGATCATAAGTACCTGGTTTTATCGCTATTATTCATATTAAAAAAAAATAAATGTAATATATTCATTTTGGACTAATTTCACATCAATGTACACACTAGACACAGCAGGAATCTAGATGAATATTATCAACTGCATCTTTGTCTATCATTAATTTCCTTCATATGATCCCTAATGATTAGTAATGAATAATATGATTTATTTTTTTATCATTAAATTGAACTGAACTAGATGTGTCTGAACGACACGAATGCCCCTGCCTTTGGCAAATTAGAAACATTTGTAAAATTTGGAAAATTTTTTAAGTTCAGGAGGTGTCGTATGGTCAAAAGTAGGTCAACAAGGGCAAAATGCAAACTCGATCTGTAACAGGTCATTATCAAGCAACACACCAAAAATCATGCCAGTATATGCAGGCATTGTGAAAAAAAGTCCATACTTGTGCATTTTCCATAAAAATTTCTGTCTTTCATGAAATTTTCTATGTTTAGGAGCCGTAAAACAATCAAAAGTAGGTCAACCGGGATGAAATGCAAACTCGATCTGTAACTGTCATTATCTGCCCACACAAAAAAATAAGGGTGGTATCTGCAGGCATTGAGGAAAAAGTCAGTACATATGCATTTGTTATGAAAATTTATATTTTTCATGAAACTTTCTATGTTCAGGAGCAGTCAAATGGTCAAAAGTAGGTCAACTGAGACAAAACAAGAACTCGATCTGTAACTGGTCATTATCTGCCTACACACCAAAAATCAGGCCCGTATCTGCAGGCACTGCGAAAAAAAGTCCATACATGTGCACCTTTTTATGAAATTTTCTATGTTAGAGCACCGTCAAACGGTCAAAAATAGGTCAACTGGGACAAAACATGAACTTGATCTGTAACTGGTCAATATCTGCTCACACACCAAAAATCAGGCCAATATCTGCAGGTATTGTGAAGAAAAGTCTGTACAAGTGTATTTGTCATGAAAATATATATTTTACATGAAATTTTCTATGTTCAGGAGCAGTAAAACAGTCAAAAGAAGGTCAACCGGGACGAAATGCGAACTCCATCTGTAACTGGTCAATATCTGCAGACACACCAAAAATCAGGCCAATATCTGCAGGCATTGCAGAAAAAGTCCGTACATGTGTATTTGTCATGAAATTTCATATTTTTCATGAAATTTTCTATGTTCAGGAGCCGTAAAACGGTCAAAAGTAGGTCAACCGGGACGAAACGTGAACTCGATCTGTAACTGGTGTATATCTGCCCACAAACCAAAAATTAGGCCAATATCTGCAAGCATTGCGAAAAAAAGTCTGTACATGTGTATCTGTCATGAATATTTCTATTTTTCATGAAATTTTCTAAGTTTAGGAGCCGTAAAACGGTCAAAAGTAGGTCAACTAGGACGAAACGTGAACTCGATCTGTAACTGGTCTATATCCGCCCACACACCAAAAATCAGGCCAATATCTGCAGGCATTGTGAAAAAAAGTCCATACATGTGTATCTGTCATGAATATTTCTATTTTTCATGAGGAAAAACAGATGAGTGGTTTTGATATTAGGCAGTCCTGAAGTGTGAAAATAGTTTTTTAATAAAAAATTGAGGTTTTTCCTGAATTTCTCAAAGGAACGAAGTCACAAAGACCCAGTTTTTGGCTTGGTAGGAGATCTTGGGGACATCTAACATTATGCCGAATTTTGGATTCCTAGGTCTTATGGTTTCAAAACAGATGGACGACGGACAATGGACCACGACTATAGCTCAGATGACTTATAGTCAGCTGAGCTAAAAAAACAGTTGCGACTTCATTTGGGTTCACTTCTGCTACCAAAGAGGTATGCATGTTTCCATATCTTTCTTCAGGAATAGTTTCCTTGCCTTAAAACGTACATTTAATTCATCGTTCATGTCTTCCTCACATCAACTTATACTTTGTATGTCCACCAATCATAACCAGTCAAAGATAATCGAAAACCTGAATGTCCCCGTGCCCCATTCTGGTTCGCAAATGTAAACATTACTCACCAAGTCTTCAAGGTAAACATACCGTTATATGAATTTCTTGCCACAAGCACAGCGCCACAAAATAAATAAATAAAAAAATATTTATACAAATCTTATTGAGACAGTATCCCAGTGAAAATCTATTTTTTTAAACTTTTAGAATAAAAAAGGAGCCAACATTCCTCATCCTATTTAATTCATCTCCCCAACCCCATTAAAAAGCCCAGTATACCGGGTTTACCAGCTAGTTTTATAATAAATTGCATCCATGCAGGTAAAAGGAAAACGTTCCCTTAAATTTGAACTAAACTACCTCTGCTGTGTGTATGGACCCATTGTTATACGAGTAGAATATCACAAACTTATGACAATTTCAGCCTTGCGAATATGACGCCAACCACACTATGTGGAAATTCAGAAAGTAACAGAGAAAGATATAATTTGTATTATCAATCTTTGAATTACAGGTAACATAAAATGTATACTAATATTGATTCTACTGGTACAATATACATGAGATGCCATTGAAGCTATAGAATAAATTACTGTTCACCAGTGCTGATGTGGATTCTTATTCACAAAAGTTTTATTTTTGTGACAATTTAATCTTCATGAATATCGCGAATTTAGATTCCTCGCGAACAACAATAGTTATGATAAAGGCTGCGAACTACCAGGTAGCTTTCTCCAAACAAGTGACCCATGGGTCATGACGCTCAGCCGACTGACATGTTGACAATATGCCCTTGCATCGGGAACTAATTAAGATAATGGAGATGGCACTATCATTCATGCAAGTTAGCTTGAGTTCATTAAGATGCATAAGCACACTAAATTTTAGGACAATCCATTCACCCGTTCCTGAGGAATCTCAAAATTTGTGTGTTTTTTGCATTATTTCTGGGGTCTTCAAACATGCCGCATAAATTGAAAAAATATGAGTTATAGACACCTATAATTTCAAGTTTACAAGGAGAATTATTATGGACCTCCCTGGATGTCAAATCAGAAGATTCTAGGTCCAATGGTTATAATTTGTGCACTTCTTTTGTTTAAAACTTTAAATTGTTTTGAGGTCACTTTTAAGCGCCATAGCTCAAATGGTATCGGTAACAGAGACCTAATTCAGGTTTCCTTGAAGACTTTTCATGGATCTTCAAGGACGTCAAGTTGAAAGATTCTAAGTCTAGTCAATATGATATGTGCCCTGTTAACAGATGACTGCATATTCTTGATCAATATCTATGAAAAGAATCATGGTGATCAATGCATTAGTTGTTCAGATACTTGAGCTTTGGTTTCTATTTTTCCATTACTCTGGGGGAATTTCCCCATAGCTCAGAGGTTTTGGGTAACAGAGACCTAATTTCAGGTTTCCAAAGACTTTTCATGGGCCTCCTTGCATGTCAAAATAGAAGATTCAAGGTCCAGCAGTAACAATTTGTGCCCTGCTAACAGATGACCACATCTTTAAAGGTCTCAAAAATTGAGTAAAAAAATCATTAAATTAAAAAAAAATACAGGTGGCGCCACCTGTCTGAAGAAACTGATGAAACACTCCATGATCAATTTCCATACAAAGAATCATGGTGAACAATGCATTAATTGTTAAGATACTTGAAGCTTTTCTATGAAATTTTCCATTATTCTGGGGGGTACTTCGCAGCCCCTAAGCTGGAAGAATATGGGTAACAGAGACCTAATTTCAGGTTTCCATGGAGATTTTTCATGGACCTCTCTGGATGTCAAGTTAGAAGATTCTTGATCTAGGAGTTACAATTTGTGCCCTGTTAACAGATGACCGCATCTTTAATGGTCTCAAAAAAAGAGTTGAAAAAAAAATCATTAAATAAAAAACAAGGCCTACAGGCCTAATGTGAACCTGTGCATTGGGAAATACACCAGGTATAATGCTTCAATGCTGGACCATGACTTCTCATGTATATGAACAATGCAGGTACTAAACATTTTGACCCAAAATGAATTTACATATGTGGTTGGTCATTATTAAATCAAGTTTGAAGCCAGTCTGTCTATCCAAAGCAGAATTATCATCCATAAACTAATTTGTGAATGGATGGGCCCTGTGACCTTGACCTTTGACCTATGACCCAAAAATCAAACAAAATCTTCCCCAAGTGGCAGGTTAGAAATATCTTGAACATGGAAGGTTTGCAATGAAAAGTTTGACTTCAAATGCATACACATTCCTCAGTGTTGGGCCATTTATAAGTTAAGTTTGAAACCAATATATCAAACTTAACTGGAGTTATCATCTGGAAACTAATTTGTGTGGATGGACGGATTGACAGACATACAAACAGACAGACTGACAGACAGGGTGATTAGTATAGGGCATCCACTTGTTATCAATAAACACACCAGGTTTTGGGACACCAGATGTAATGACAGCTGAAAAACTGACATGATTGTTGTCATTTTATAGTAAATAAATAGAAAAATATTTGTTGAAATAGGAAAACCATCACATTTCAGGAACTGACAAAACTAGTCATGGTCAATATTCAAGGCAAGATTCATGACAAACCATGCATTAATCACAAGATATTGGAGGTTTAGTATCAAATTTTTTTTACTATTCTGGGGGGTTCTTTCAAGCCACATACTAGTAGCTTGAAGGAAAAAGGTCGCAGTGACCTAATTTCAGGTTTCGAAGGAAATTTTTAATTGACTTCCCTGGATGTTCACTTAGAAGTTTCTAGGACCAGCTGTTATGATTTGTACCCTGCTAACGGACATTCAGACGGACGACTGACAAAGCACCATTCCTATACCTCAGTTGACTTACAGTCAGCTGAGCTAAAAATGACTGTAGCTGGCACCACCAGTCTTGTATACAAAAAGGTTTCAGAGATATATACATATGCCCAAGTTCAGACTGATATATCTAACCCCTCCTGAGAAATAAGCAGAGACACACCCTGTGCAAAAAATTATTGTAGGTGGCACCACCAGTCTTGTATACGACAAGTATACAATAATTAAAATACGATAGGTATAAATATGCCCAATTTCAGGATGATATAGCAAATTCCTCTATAGAAATAAGCAGGCACAAAAGTAACACACTGTGCAAATGTCACTGTAGGTGGTGACACTTGTCTTGTGAACGAGAAACCCATCAAAGACACATAGACAGGTCAAGATATTAGGCCAATACTTACCTTAAGTCTGATGCATGGGGCTGACCACGCTTAGGTGAGAAAGCCAGTTGCCCCGAGTGAACTGTGACAAATTTGCTGGCTCAGGCTACTGCACTGAGTGAACTCATGACCTGCACCTGGCTAGACTGGGGGAACTTTTGACCTGTACCTGGCTGCACTGAGTGAACTCTTGACCAGTTGCCTAATCTGATACAGTTGGCAGTCTGCCAAAGCTATAAATAGATTGGCTCCACATGCAGCCCTGAGGGGCATGACACCCAACACAACTAGGGACCCATGGGTCTCAACGCTCAGTTGAATTTGTCTATAAGGATATTTTGAAAGAAACTTTTCAGAATGACAGTCCTATGACCTTAACCAATGACCTTGAAACAAAAAAATCTTAGAACTTAATATCCTTGAACTTGCAGCATTAGGATTATTGTAACAATCTTTTAAAAAGTGACCTTGACCTCTGACCAGATAACCTCAAATTCTACAGGTTTCCTCACTTTGGGCAAGTAAGCCATGTGTGAACGTTGGAAAGTTCAGGATGAAAAGAACGATTTACAGTGCATCCACAATCTTTTTAAAGGTGTGGCTTCTGTGACCTTCAACTTAGATCACTGGTCCCTGAAAATCAAAATGAATTTACATATGTGGTTGGTCATTATTAAATCAAGTTTGAAGCCAGTCTGTCTATCCAAAGCAGAATTATCATCCATAAACTAATTTGTGAATGGATGGGCCCTGTGACCTTGACCTTTGACCTATGACCCAAAAATCAAACAAAATCTTCCCCAAGTGGCAGGTTAGAAATATCTTGAACATGGAAGGTTTGCGATGAAAAGTTTGGCTTCAAATGCATACACATTCCTTGGTGATGGGCTATTTATAAGTTAAGTTTGAAACCAATATATCAAACTTAACTGGAGTTATCATCTGGAAACTAATTTGTGTGGATGGACGGATTGACAGACATACAAACAGAAAGACTGACAGACAGGGTGATTAGTATAGGGCATCCACTTGTGATCAATAAACACACCAGGTTTTGGGACACCAGATGTAATGACAGCTGAAAAACTGACATGATTGTTGTCATTTTATAGTAAATAAATAGAAAAATATTTGTTAAAATAGGAAAACCAACACGTTTCAGGAACTGACAAAACTAGTCATGGTCAATATTCAAGGCAAAATTCATGCCAAACCATGCATTAATTATCAAGATATTGGAGGTTTTGTATCAAATTTTTTCTATCCTTGGGGTACTTTCAAGCCCCATAGCTCGAAGGAAAAAGGTCGCAGTGACCTAATTTCCGTTTCCAAGGAAATTTTTAATTGATCTCCCTGGATGTTCACTTAGAAGTTTCTAGGACCAGCTGTTATGATTTGTGCCCTGCTAACGGACGGCCAGACGTCCAGACGGACGACGGACAAAGCGCCATTCCTATACCTCAGTAGACTTACAGTCAGCTGAGCTAAAAATGATTGTAGCTAGCACCACCAGTCTTGTTTACAAAAAGGTTTCAGAGATACATACATATGCCCAAGTTCAGACTGATATATCAAACCCCTCTTGAGAAATAAGCAGGGACACACACTGTGCAAAAATTATTTTAGGTGGCACCACCAGTCTTGTATATGACAAGTTTACGATAATTAAAATACGATAGGGGTATAAATATGCCCAATTTCAGGATGATATATTAAATTCCTCTGTAGAAATAAGCAGGCACAAAAGTAACACACTGAGCAAATGTCATTGTAGGTGGTGACACCTGTCTTGTGAATGAGAAACCCATCAAAGACACATAGACAGGTCAAAATATTAGGCCAATACATCAAACTAACCTTAAGTCTGATTCATGGGGCTGACCACGCTTAGGTGAGAAAGGCAGTTGCCCCCAGTGAACTGTGACAAATTTGCTAGCTCAGGCTACTGCACTGAGTGAACTCATGTCTGCACCTGGCTAGACTGGGTGAACATTTTACCTGTTCCTGACTGCACTGAGTGAACTCTTGACCTGTTGCCTAATCTGATACAGTTGGCAGTCTGCCAAAGCTATAAATAGATTGGCTACACATGCAGCCCTGAGGGGCATGACACCCATGAGGTGATCACATGGTGCCCATGAGGTGTTCACATGTCACCCATGAGGGGATCACATGCCTTGTGCACTGAGTGAACTCTTGACCTATATCTTGCTGCACTGAATGAACTCTTGATCTATTGCCAAATCTGAAACAGCTGGCAGTTTCTTAACCTATGTAAATATACAGACACAATCTTGGCCTGTTGGCAAATCTGTTTACACATACTGAAAGACTTTGGCTAAAATGCTTTTTTTTCAAGCTGAAATATTCATAAACTTTTTATCAAAATATCTAGAAAAATAAAAGATTCAGTTCATCATTGTTAAAGGTCAAATTATTCTGCCAAAAATCATTCAAGTAAACTGGAACAAATACCACCTAAGAATAATTTTTATGCCATGTAACAGAAGTTATAATTGAAACAATAATTTTGTAGAAGAACAGTTTTGCAGTCCTCAGTTTGAGTTAGACATAATAATGGCCATAAGACCAACTTAAGTTTTTCTGATATGATTGAAAGAACCATGTCCTACAATAATTCTTTTGAAAAATTGAACGATTCAACTTGACAGTTTCATCATAAACTTTTAAAGCTGAAAGAGGCTAAATTATGAGGTTTTTGCCCAAAACAAAACAGGTCCATGTAGGTGGCACTTCAAAATCTGCAACTTCAAATACGAGTCATGTGACCAACATTTGCACAATACTTGGTAATGCTAGCTTCTGTCATTTCTGAGATAACTTTGTCAGTAAGCTTACTTGGCCAAATGACCGTTCACATTCATTTAACTCCACTAAAATTCATCAAATGCAAACCATTTGAACAAACTTGAGAGTGCTTGCTTCTGGGATCATTTCTGTAAAATATTTAACAATTTGGCTTGACCGTTTCAGAGGAGAAGATTTTTGAAGGTTTTTTTAGCTTTTTCTCTATAAAATCTAAGAAAATGCAGATTTTTTTCAAATGGCTAATTTTTTGCATTAAATTTCATGATGCTAGCTCCAGTTGTTTTTGAAATAGTATGGGTTAACGTATACCTGTGATTGTAAACATAACCTGGCATGAGGATAGCTAAAATCATTAATCTACATTTTTTAAAATCTGCTTCACACAGCTAACATATATGGTAAAATGACTCAATTCAATCTTTATTATTCAGCCAAAATTCATTCTTTGGAACTATAAAAGACAATTATTATAAGAATTATTCAGGGGATTATTCTTGTAAAATATTAAACAAATTGGCCTTAGTGGGGTCAGTCAAAAAACGTTTTGCAGGTTCATAACTCATATGGGAAAATAAAGCAAAATGGCTAAGTTAAGCTTCCAATAACTCAGCCAAAAATCACTGAACCAAAACCATTTGAACAAACTTGAATTATCAACATCTAAGGATAATTAATATGTGAGATTTAAGAATTTGGCCCAGTGGTTTTTGAGAAGAAGATCTTTGTAGCAACTGAGCTAAAATGGGCAGTTATGGCATATGACTAAATTCAGCTTCCCATAACTCAGCCAAAAGTCACTGAACTGAGACCATTTGAACAAACTTCAGAAAGCATTACCCTAGGATCATTTCTGTGCGATATTAAACAATTTGGCCAAATGGTTTCAGAGAAGAAGTTTTTTGTAGCTGTCTGTATGATACGGGCACTGATGACCCCCGTTCAAAAAAGGCCGATGCAGGTGGCGCCACCAATACCTGAATTTCAGACATGACTCATGTGACCAACATTGGCATAAAATTTGGTGATGACAGCTCCAGCCGATTCTAAGATTGTAATTTTAGTATGTATTTTTGGACAGATGACTAAGTTCAACTAGCTGTAACTCGGCCAAAAATCGTCAAACTTAAACCATTCGAACAAACTTGAGAGAGATTGTTCCGGGGATCATTTCTGTGAAACACTGGACAATTTGGCTGAACAGTTTTGGAGAAGAAGATTTTTAAAGTTTTTTTTTAGCTTTTTCTCTATAAAATCTAAGAAAATGCAGTTAGCCAAAAAATAAGCAAAATCGGATAGTTTTTTAGATGACTTATTTTTTGCAGAAAATTTCTTGATGCCAACTCTTGCCATTTTCAAGATAGTATGGGTTAACGTACAGACGACGGACAACGCCACACCAGATGACTTACAGTTAACTGAGCTAAAAACAAGTGTAGGAGGCGCCACCAGTCATGAACAGCAGCTAAAGATATCAATATCTTACTGCAGACAGAGCTTATTTCTGGGGTACTCAACCTGCCCCACCCCCCCCCCAAACTCAGGGAATACATTTTTTCAAGGACCTAATTTCTGGTTTCCAATGAGATTTTTTTAAGACCTCTGAGACTGCCCTGGTTATGATCCTTGCCCTAAGGGTGATGAAGTTTGTGCCCTATTAATGCAACAGACAAAGTGACGCTAGACTTTTTAGTCTGCTGAGCTTAAATTTTGCTAAAATGAAACAAAACTATATGGGTCATGGTATTATGAAAGCAACAGGTGATATGATTAAAGGCCTTATTTTCAACTAAAGAATTTAAGATTTGAGAGAATGGTAACAAAATATCACAAAAAAATATATGCAGCACAGACAGATTCTAAATGTCTGAAACAGGTGTGCAGGCTGATTTGTATTTTTGTATATTTTGAAGAAGGAGTTGGCCTGATCTTGTTGAAAAATTAAATTTTAACGCAAATTTTTTTATTCAAAATAAATGTTTCTTAATTTTACATTAAGTTTGCATAGAATTAAAAGAAGTGTCACTAGTTTCTAAGCACTTAGTGACAGCTAAAGCTATCTGAGATCGATACACACACAAGTCAGTCATTACTGAAAATTGATAATTCAGTTTTGTTGCATATTTTAATTAAATAGGTTGATTTTAGGGAAATTTTAACATTTGTTATTGAAAATTTTGGACAACTGACCAAGTTGATTTGACCAAGTTTATTCACACTCTAAAGTTAACAGAGATGCATGCTTGAATTAAGTAAATTACAGACATTATATGATATGTTGCCTGGGGACTCACCCGGACATCATAAGATGACGTCACGAAGTGATGTAACCACCCCGGTTTCCACGTTTATGGATCCATCCTGCTATAAGTGACTACTGACGCGCTTTGAGAAACATAAACACTATTCTGGGACCATTCAGTACTGGTTTTGCAGAACTGACGGCGGTATCCTTTTTTCTCAAGCTGGTGACCTTGACCTTGATCTTTATGGTCAAATTTGTATACTGAGAATAAATTTATTTAAAATAAAGTATATTGTATTTTTTTTAGCAAAAGATAGAAAACATAAAATTGTAAATATAATTAACAGTTCCATATGTACACATATGCTCACTTTAGACAAGAGTCCTTTATGACGTGTATGTGATGCATCACATAAAAACTGTGGAATGAAGCTTTTGTAGTACTAATGGATGGTCATGTGTATACCAAAGATTTCCTTTGAGCATAATTTAAGAGTTCAATATCACAGTTATTTTGTTAAATAATTCATTTTAAAATT
The DNA here is from genome assembly GCA_026874595.1 of Sipunculus nudus. NCBI lineage: Eukaryota > Metazoa > Annelida > Sipuncula > Golfingiida > Sipunculidae > Sipunculus > Sipunculus nudus. The sequence continues at coordinate 18,346,358 of CM049307.1, forward strand.
ATAAGTAGACTTATTGTAATATAAATGCATTTTTCTCTTCATTGTTCTAAGACAGTGTTCCACATTCCAAATGTGACTCTATGTGAATAATGACCACTGCAACAACAAAATATGCTGCATAACAAAATGAATTATTATAAATCATTTTCACAAGTACCTTCTGGGCTATTCTAATTGATAGATGCTATGTTATAAATAAACATTTAATTCTGATATAATATTTTGCCAAAGCAAAGATTTTGAGCAACTAGGCCATAAAGTTCCAAAATATTCATAATATTCAAAATATTTAATGCATTCTTGATTTAATACAGATTAAAAGGTAGCATATTCATCTGAGCACTACAATTACAGACCAATTGTTGAGTTACTGGGACCTGTAAAGACAGCTTCTCAAAATTTTATTGACAAATATGTACTAAATGGTGCAAAAGACACTGGTAGCTTTGCAAGGAACTTTGGTTTACTAGGTGGAAGACCTATCAAGACTAAAGGGATGTTTTACATATAAAGTGCAAAATGTTAGTTATATTGTTGATTATACTGATATTGACTCATACCCTAAGGGAAACTACATTTCATACAAACAAAGATATACAAAGATGCAACCTTATTTGAGAAATCCATATGAAGAAAATACAATAATTAAATGCATAAACAAACATAAAGAACCAGCGTTTTGAAGGGGAATCTGAAATCACAGGGAATAGGATGAAACTCATTTTACGTTAGGGGTTTTTACGTTAGGGGTTTTTACGTTAGGGGTTTTCTGAAATAGATTTACTCTAACAACAAGTTAACTTCTTCCTGTTTCAAGATACCAGCATCAATCTGAAGTGAGAGTAAACTGAAATCCTTACATCAGTGCCCAAGTTTTTTCATCAAAGCCTTTGTAACAAAATTTTGCATGTAACTATGTATTTTATAATGTGGTTGAATGGGTCAATGGCCTGCAGGTGGCGCTGTCTACTGAATGATGCATGTACTAAATGTAATTACTAAGCCCGCAGGGTTTCATGTTTCATAGGCATGAGGCCAGGAATAAAACAGAATACATTGGAGGGAATCTGTAAAATTCTATCCAGGTTTCATATTACCTGTCAGGGTTTTAACCAGGAAGATTCTGGTCTAAATTCATTCTTTTAGACATTAAGTATGCTTTTAAACTAGGCTACTATCTTTATAATTTGTTATATGGAGCTTCTTGCAGGGTGGTGTTATCTATTAAACTTAAAACTCTTTGCCTAAAAATATGCTACATAGGTACTTTTTATGGATATATGTTTTGTTTCTGCTTTATGAATAAATAGTTGATTAAAACTAATAATGCACAGTTTGGGAGTGCATACAGCTTCCAAAAAGCCGAGGTCGAATACAGGGTTTACAATTCATACAACGATGGCAGGAACCCTGCCCCCGTCACAACCTTAAAAGTAAGGGCAAGGCAAATTCAATATCACGTGTTAATCTGTCCAAAGGTCAATATTTGCAAATTAATCATATTGGAGATGTAACAAAAAAAACCCCAAAAAATAAAAAAAAGAAAATCCTCATCGACAGCTTGCACTCCTGAGACACTTGCATCTAAAGAAAGTCCCCTCCTTCCTACCCTCGGCCACAGAAATCTTGACCCAAATATTGAAATGGAATTAATTAATCAACTCATATATGACTACCTATCCTAAACCAAGACGGCAGTGATATATTGCATGCTTACACCAAGAGGCATCGGAACTAATGGACAATACAGATTGAGATGATAGGAAAATATAGTTATTTCATGATGATATGACAATAGACTGTCAACCAAAGTTATGGATTGTGAATATGCTTAGCTCCTTTTGTCATTGTTGTAAACCTCATAATTTCGTGAGAGACAGATATTCATGGCATTTTGTTTGGCTGTGAAGTTAGCCTTTCATGTCTTAAACATGTTTCCATGTGCGTGCATTGTCATCAGAGCCCCTGTGGATCTTTATCCAATTAGCGAGATTAACAAAGAACATATGAAAGGTGAAGAATCTTAATTGGTGAGTTACCGTACTCTCCTGGAATTCTTTACCTGAGCAGTACAAAGAATGTTTAATTCTGAAGACAAGTTGCCTAAAAGTGTGAGGATATTATTACTAAGCAGAAAATGGCAGCTGATTTACAGATGAGGAAAATCCGTGTATCCTAACATAGATTTTAGGTAATAAATGGGAGGTTCAACATCTTATGGTGGCCATGTTGAAAAGGTGGATAGCTTTATAACATACATAATAAGTGACCCATGGGTCATGACGCTCAGCTGACTGGGAAGAGATTTGCAATAGGAAATTTTTTTATCTGAATGGTAGTATATAAACATTGAACTGAAGCATCAAACAGATTAACCAACAGGCTGAGATTGTGTCTGTATTAATATATCTCAAGAATAGAAAAAAAGGCGTAAACTTTAAAAAAAATACAGGTGGCTCCATCAGTCTGCAGAAACTAATAAAAACACTTAATGGTCAATATCCATGCAAAGAAGCATGGTGGTCTCTAGATTAGTTGTTCAGATATTTCAGCTTTTGTGTCAGATTTTCCATTATTCTAAGGGGTACTTTGGAGTTCCATAGCTTGAAGGATATGGGTAACAGAGACCTAATTTCAGGTTTCCACAGACACTTTTCATGGGCCTCCTTGCATGACAAGAATGAAGATTCTAGGTCCAGTTGTTACAATTTTTACCCTGTTGACAGATAACCACATCTTTAAAGGTCTCAAAAATAGAGAAAATAATTCGTAAAAAATTGAAAAAAAATAGAGGTGGCGCACCCAGTCTGCAGAAACTGATGAAACATCTCATGATTAATATGTATGCCAAAAATCATGATCTTCAGTGATGAGGTTAATCAGATATTGAAGTTTTTGTATAAAATTTTTGACTATTCTGTGGGGTACTTTGGGGCCCCACAGCTCAAAGGATATGGGTAACAGAGACCTAATTTCTGGTTTCCACAGAGACTTTTCATAGGTCTCTCAGAATGTCAAGAATGAAGATTCTAGGTCCAGTCTTTACGATTTGTGCCCTGTTGACAGATGTCCACATTTTTAAAGGTCTCAAAAATATAGAACAAAATTCGTAAAAAATCGAAAAATACAGGTGGCGCTACCAGTCTGCAGGAACTGATGGAACATCTCATGATCAATATGTATGCCAAAAATCATGACCATCAGTGATGTAGTTAATGAGATACTGAAGTTTTTGTAGGAAATTTTTTACTATTCTGGGGGGGGGGGGGGGGGGTTACTTTGGGGCCACATAGCTCAAAGGATATGGGTAACAGAGACCTAATTCTAGGTTTCTAAGGAGATTTTTCATGGACCTCTCTGGATGTAAAGTAAGAAGATTCCAGGTCCAGCGGTTACGAATTGTGCCCTGTTAACGGACAGACGCCCGGACGGCCGGACAACTGGACGGCCAACGGACAAAAGGTGATCCCTATAGCTCAGATGACTGACAGTCAGCTGAGCTAAAAATGGTGGGGCCACCTGCAACCATTTTTGCACAGCTTCTTTCTGTTCATCTGCCTTGGAATAAAATCACTCATTTCTCTGCATTGGTTGGACATATCCATCTGAAATTTTGCATGTGTATACATCCTGGACAGCTTTCTTGATTTTTATCCACGCTCATATCTCATGAACTGTCTGACCAAATGGGCCAAAATTTTGCATGTGTATAGATCTGATATAGCTCTTCATCATATGCAAAACTGGTGGCGCCACCTGAAACCATTTCTGCACAGCGTCCATCTGTTTGTCTGCCGTGGGATAAAATCACTCATATCTCTGCACTGGTTTGACTTATCTGCCCAAACTTTTGCAGGTTTATACATCTTGGACAGCTTTCTTGATTTTATGACAGGTGGCACCACCTACATTCACATTTACGCTGCAGACATCCATGGTTATATCTTGGAAACCATTTGGCCGATTGGGCCAAAATTTTGCATGTGTATAGATCTCACATAGCTCTTTATCATACGCAAAACTGGTGGCACCACCTGCAACCATTTTTGCACAGCGTCTGTTTGTTTGTTTTTCATGGACTAAAAATCACTCATATCTCAACAGTGGTTTGACTTTCTGCATTTGTATACAACTCTTATAGCTGCCTGGATTTTGTGGTAGGTTGCACACCCTACATACACATTTCGGCTGCAGACATCCATGCTTATATGCAACACACCTCACTCTATTTCCCCTTGTTACTCAATCCATGCCTCACTTCACCCGTCCCACTCTAATTTCGGCGGATACACGTAGTCGCTTGTCGACTACCCGTATTCTAGTTTTATTGTGTATTTGAGCAAGAACCGGTAGAATACAGGTCACCATTACCAAATTTCTTAAATTTCATTTGGGCCTGGATGTTAATTTACTTTAAGTTAAAATATCAATATTAAATGTGGCCTGCCAACAACCAGCTGAAAAATGCTAGGATAATTGACAAAAAAGGCAACTGCTATTGCTTGGCAAAGCTAGACGTCAGTGGAACTAAAAATAAATAGAGCAATCCTCAGGTCTTTAAGTCAAAACTTAATACATCCATCATGTTTTGTGACCTCTGACCTCATTGTATCCACCAAAACAGAGTTTTGCGGATACTATGTTTTCAGCTGCACGCCGCCGCCACCGCGTAGGTGTCCGGAGAACTCCTCCGTAACCGCTGGGCGGAATTTTACGAAACCCGGGATTATGTTCGGGTCACATGTGAACTGCTGCGCCCCGATTTTGTTTTGACCTCTGACCTTTCCTCTGCACTCTGCATCCGTTTGTGCGTCTGTTTCCACACATAAATCCACATATCTCGGGAACCGTTTGACAGATCAGGAATATTTTTTGCACAAATGTAGCCCTTGGAGAGCTTTATAACATACACAAAAAATGGTGGCGCCACCTGCAACCATGTTTGCACAGTGTCCATCTGTTCGTCTGCCTTGGGTTAAAATCACTCATATCTCTGCAGTGATTTGACTAATTCACCTGAAATTTGGCATGCGTATTCATCCTGGATAGCTTTACTGATTTTATGACAGGTGGCGCCACCTACAATCACGTTTACGCTGCAGACATCCAAGCTCATATCTCGGGAACCGTTTGACCGATTGGGCCAAAATTTTGCATGTCTATAGATCTCACATAGCTCTTTATCATACGCAAAACTGGTGGCACCACCTGCAGCTTTATTTGCACAGCTCCCGTCTATTTGTCTGCCATGGGATAAAATCACTCATATCTCGGCAGTGGTTTGACATATCTGCCTAAAATTTTGCAGGTTTATACATCCCCGACAGCTCTCTTGATTTTATGACAGGTGGCGCCACCTGCATTCTAGTTTATGCAGCAGACAGCCAAGCTCATATTTTGGGAACCGTTTGACCGATTGGGCCAAAGTTTTGCATGTGTATAGTTCTCACATAGCTCTTTATCATACGCAAAACTGGTGGCGCCACCTTCAACCATTTTAGCACAGCGTCCATCTGTTTGTCTGCCACGGGCTAAAATCACTCATAAACATATAGTGGTTTGACTTATCTGCCTCAAATTTTGCATATGTATACAACTTGGACGGCTTTCTGGATTTTGTGGTAGGTGGCGCAACCTACATACACCATTTGGCTGCAGACATCCATGCTAATATGCAACACTTCACTCTATTTCCCCTTGCCACTCAATCCATGCCTCACTTCACCCGTTCCACTCTGATTTAGGCGGATACACGTAGTCGCTTGTCAACTACCAGTATTCTAGTTAAATATGTGAATTTTGCCCAGAATTTAATTTAGGCGAGAAACTGTATTGAGTAATATTTATAATGAGTTTCACAAAAATCCATCAGATTTTTGTTAAGTCATCATGGTGTAGCAAAAGTCTGGTGACCTCTGACCTCATTAATTATGTATGGATTTTGCCATGAATTCACTGTATGCAAGATATTATATTGGTTAATATATCTGTTGAGTTTCATCAAAATCCATCATACTCCTGGTATGTTATCGCGGTGACACAACAAGGTATCCTGGTGACCTCTGACACCATTAAACATATGTGGATTTTGCCTAAAATCAATATCTACTGAGACAATTTTTTGCTAAGTAGTTGTGGAGAGTTTCGTGAAAATCCATCAGAGACAATGATCTCATAACCCAAAAAGATGACATATCATCAAGGCTGGTTAGTCTAGTAGGAAATAGGGGGTATCATGCACCCTCTGAAATATACTTCTAATTGGTGTTTCTATATTGCAAGAAATGTGTAGAAAATGATTAGCTATGTTAAAAAGTTGTCCGGATGTCCCACATATGATTTTTATGCAAATTAGTGCCGCCATTACCGAAAAATCTATTATTCGCTATATCTCAGCCTGTAATGCAGATAACTCAACAAATAATGTGTCTAGACCCATGTTTTCATGGTTAAAGATTGTGATAAAACTACTCTTGAAGTAACAGCATGCGTCCATGGCATCTTAGTATGCATATTAGTGCCGATATTACGGAAAAATCCATTTTTTTTATGTATCTCAGTCAATATTGCAGATAACTCATCAAATAAGGTGTCTAGAACCATGTTTTGAGGGGCAAATATTATAAAATTACTCTTGATGTGAGCTCATGTGTCTGTGGCAAATTTATGCTGTCATAGCTGACAAAAATCTGTTGTTTTTTCCCTGATCTTTCAGAAGATTTATGGGGGTTGCATGATACCCTTTTCTTAACCTGTTGCTATTAGCCTTGGTATTAATAGTCATTTCTCTTTTCCATTCCAGATAAACAGTGTAGTAGAGCGTGGTGGTAGCATAGTGTAGTTTGGTGGTGGTAGAAGTACTAACCCATCATGCCCAAAAAAAAGCGTGGACGGGGCATGGATGCTGCAACCCCCACTCCCCAAAGACTTACCTGCATTCTTCATTTACAGGCATTGTCTGACCATGGTCATTTTACACCCCTCAGTGGAATCATAGGAACTGCCAATGAAAAACTACAGCAGCTTCATAACATCCGAGACTGACGTCTCCACCAAGCACATGACTCCCAATATCGTATGCAGTCAGTGTGTGACCAGATCCCCACAACTCTCCCTGATGACCTGGAAAGTTTTGGGTATCACCGCCAGTGTTATCAGCGATTTACTGGAAACCTCCATCTTCTGGGAGATGATGCAGAACCAGAAGTATCAACCTCACAATGGCATCACTCTCCTCGTAAACTGTCTTCTGGACCCATCTTCCCACCACAGTGTATTTTCTGTGACAAAGTGGAGATCAAAGGTGCTGATCGCAAAACTGAGAGAGTTGAAAACTTCTAGTCTTATAAGAATAAAGACAATGCATGGGAGCAAATCGAAACACGGGCCCAGAAATTGGTTCTAGTTCGACTTCATCGACAGGTCAAAGACAAAGACCTTTTTGCTTGTGAGGCCAAACACCATCCATCATGCTTCAAATCTTTCCGCACAGCATTCGCTAACTACGAACGCAATTTTCACAAGGCCAAGGGATCAAAGGATACTGATTATGCTTGCATGTCAGCTGCCCATGAGAAGGCACTCAGCTTAGTACTGGAGCATATTCAAACCCATGTTGTCCAGCAGAATGAGGTACTTCAGCTATCTTCCTTGCGTTTGCTTTATGTTGAAGAACTGAAACAGCATGGATATGAGAACCCAAACTATCGCTCTGAGAAACTACTGAAACGCCTACAGAATGACCCAATCAAGGACGATGTCAGCTTTATGAAGGTGAATCGTGACAGAGGTGATGCTATTTCATTCTGGCTTGTGTACAATTCAAAAACCACTGTTTCTAATGCCCTTGCAAGAGCCTACACTCTAGGAAGCGCAGATAAGTACCAAGATGTTGCTCTCCTCCTTCGGCATAATATTCTTAAAGCTTTCAGCCTGTCCAAAGGACTACCCTGGCCACCGACAGCTGATGACATTGAGCTCAGTTCTGAAAAGCTCCTACCTCAAGACCTTGTCCGTTTCCTCAGCATTGTTATGGTTGGCAAGGAAGATTTAGAGATGAGCAAAAAGATGAAGCGTCTGGTATTCTCCATTGGGCAAGATCTGTGCCGTGCAGTGTCTGAGGGAAAATGGAAGTTACAAAAACACATGCTCCTTTGTGTGACTGTCAGGCACCTGTTCCAAAGCAAGCAGCTCACCACAATATTACACAGGCTTGGCCACTCTGAGAGCTACGATTTTGGCTTAGAGTTGGCCAGGGTAGTCCTTTGGACAGGCTGAAAGCTTGAAGAATATTATGCCGAAGGAGGAGAGCAACATCTTGGTACTTATCTGCGCTTCCTAGAGTGTAGGCTCTTGCAAGGGCATTAGAAACAGTGGTTTTTGAATTGTACACAAGCCAGAATGAAATAGCATCACCTTTGTCACGATTCACCTTCATGAAGCTGACATCGTCCTTGATTTGGTCATTCTGTAGGCGTTTCAGTAGTTTCTCAGAGCGATAGTTTGGGTTCTCATATCCATGCTGTTTCAGTTCTTCAACATAAAGCAAACGCAAGGAAGATAGCTAGAGTACCTCATTCTGCTGGACAACATGGGTTTGAATATGCTCCAGTACTAAGCTGAGTGCCTTCTCATGGGCAGCTGACATGCAAGCATAATCAGTATCCTTTGATCCTTTGGCCTTGTGAATATTGCGTTCGTAGTTAGCGAATGCTGTGCGGAAAGATTTGAAGCATGATGGATGGTGTTTGGCCTCACAAGCAAAAAGGTCTTTGTCTTTGACCTGTCGATGAAGTCGAACTAGACCCAATTCCTCGGCCCGTGTTTCGATTTGCTCCCATGCATTGTCTTTATTCTTATAAGACGAGAAGTTTTCAACTCTCTCAGTTTTGCAATCAGCACCTTTGATCTCCACTTTGTCACAGAAAATACACTGTGGTGGGAAGATGGGTCCAGAAGACAGTTTACGAGGGGAGTGATGCCATTGTGAGGTTGATGTTTCTGGTTCTGCATCATCTCCCAGAAGATGGAGGTTGCAAGTAAATCGCTAATAACACTGGCGGTGATACCCAAAACTTTCCTTGTCATCAGGGAAAGTTGTGGGGATCTGGTCACACAATGACTGCATACGATATGGGGAGTCATGTGCTTGGTGGAGACGTCGGTCTCGGATGTTATGAAGCTGCTGTAGTTTTTCATTGGCAGTTCCTTTGATTCCACTGAGGGGTGTAAAATGACCATGGTCAGACAATGCCTGTAAATGAAGAATGAAGGTAAGTCTTTGGGGAGTGGGGGTTGCAGCATCCATGCTCCGTCCACGATTTCTTTTGGGCATGATGGGTTAGTACTTCTACCACCACCAAACTACACTATGCTACCACCACGCTCTACTACACTGTTTATCTGGAATGGAAAAGAGAAATGACTATTAATACCAAGGCTAATAGCAACAGGTTAAGAAAAGGGTATCATGCAACCCCCATAAATCTTCTGAAAGATCAGGGAAAAAACAACAGATTTTTGTCAGCTATGACAGCATTAATTTGCCACAGACACATGAGCTCACTTCAAGAGTAATTTTATAATATTTGCCCCTCAAAACATGGTTCTAGACACCTTATTTGTTGAGTTATCTGCAATATTGACTGAGATACATAAAAAAATGGATTTTTCCGTAATGTCGGCACTAATATGCATACTAAGATGCCATGGACGCATGCTGTTACTTCAAGAGTAGTTTTATCACAATCTTTAACCATGAAAACATGGGTCTAGACACATTATTTGTTGAGTTATCTGCATTACAGGCTGAGATATAGCGAATAATAGATTTTTCGGTAATGGCGGCACTAATTTGCATAAAAATCATATGTGGGACATCCGGACAACTTTTTAACATAGCTAATCATTTTCTACACATTTTTTGCAATATAGAAACACCAATTAGAAGTATATTTCAGGGGGGTGCATGATGACCCCTATTTCCAACTGGACTAGGTCTACTGCCTGGCAGAAAGGGCAGATGGCAGAAATAAGGCAGAAAACCATTCAGGCCAAGTTGGCACTCATGGAAGAAGACAAAGAGAATTGTGCACTTAAGAATGATAAAATGTAACTATTAAACCTCAAGTTTTCATGTTGCATGAAAGGCTAGGAGTATTCAATGAGCTATAAACTTTACCTATACAATAACAGCAAATCACTTGGGCTTTATTTCACCATTGCCTTGGAGTCACTTGTAGGATCTAGTAGACATCTAAAAAAGCCGCTTCAATGTCAATGATGATCTTTTTACCCATCAGAAACTATGTTTAAACCCTGCCTTGAAGTGTGCTGCAACGGTGTATCTCTCTGGTAGGAAGACCTGTACACTTTTTTCAATCACCACCCTTTTTTTTGGCTCTGAGGAAAACTGTGAATACTAGTAAAACTAGGGACCCATGGGTCGAGACTCAGCTAAATTTGTTTATGAGGATATGTTTACGAGCTTTTACAAATTGGGTCCTGTGATCAGTTTAAAGCCAACCTATCTACCCAAACTGGAGTTATCATCCATAAACTTATTTCTGAATAGATGGGTCCTGTGACCTTGATCTTTGACCTAATGACACCAAAATTAACAGGAAAATTCTCCTATTGGCAGGTGCGCTATATGTGGAAGACTAAAAATTTGCAATGAAAAGTTTGTTTTTAAATGCATCCACATTCGTTCTAAAGTAGTGGGTCTGGTGACCTTGACCTTTGATCTCATGACCCCCGAATCAACAGTTCTTACTTAATGTTGGGCCATAAATAAGTCAAGGTTGAAACCAATATTTCAATCAAAACTGGTGTTATCATCCAGACACAAATATGTGGACAGATGGCCCCTGTCACCTTGACCTTGTGACCAAAGAATCAATCAGGTTCTTCCCCTGTTGGCAGGTCAGCTATATGTACAAGATGGAAGGTTTGGGATAAAAAGTTTGGCTAAAAATGCATCAACAATCTTTCTAAATAAGTGGGTCCTGTGACCTTGACCTTTGTCCTCATGACCCAAAAGTTCTTGCTTTATTGATGAGCCATATATGAGTCAAGTTTAAAATCCATTTGTCAACCAAACTGGAGTTATCATCATGAAAAAAATTTGACATACAAATAAAGACGAACAGACAGACAGACAGGGTGATAAATAGAGGGCATCCACTTATCCAAGTGGGGCCCTAATAAACACACAAGTTTTCAGGATACAGGTAAAACCACAGTTGCAAATCTAATAGTATCAATATAATTTGGCAGTGTTAAAATAAAGGAAAACAAGGGACCCATGGGTCATTGTGCTCAGCTGAAGTTGACCTTAAAGGTAAAAATCTAAAATAATATCAAATGAGATAAAGTGATAGCGGAAGAGGTAATATAGGCCATGGTTGGTTTATATGATTAGTTTATATGGATGTGCAAGAAATTTTTGCAAATAATATTTTATGACCTGACTATGTGTTTCCTAATGTTGAAACTGAAGCATGTGAGCAGTTTGTGAACAAATGATCTGTACCATTACCATGATCATTAGTTGGCTTTTTGATTAACTGCTGACATTTCAGTAGAGAACACATTTGTTCAATCGAATCTATTTTTTATAATATATATTATTAAATATATGTATTATTCTATTTTATTAAATGTACATAATTGAAATATAACTAATGTCCCCAGTCCATAGATGAAAGGACTTGGTGGTGGTGGTGGTGGAGGGGGGGGGAGGGGTATGTGGAATTGTGGGAGTTACAATATTTCTGTATTATAATACAGTAAAGCCCGCTTATTGTCATATCGGCGGTGCAAACATAAATTATGACAATAGCCAGGATGTGACATTATGCAGGTTTCAACATTGATGTCCTTTTGAGTCACAGAAGTGCATTAAGTTCAAATTATATTAAATAAATTGTCAATAAAAAGGAAACAGAAACATTTGCCAATATTTTTATTGCACAACAGCATTTTAAATTACGTTTACATGCACCTGACAATTTATTTCCTGTAAGTTTTACTGCATATACATACAGGGCAAACATAGCTTGATCTTCAATTCTGCTGAGGCAGGAAAATAATGAACAAATGTTTGTATTAGATCCTCATTTTTTTATCAAATCAATTTTTTTTATTATAAGTTTATATTTCTATACATTTCCAATATTACATATATATCTGAATATAAACATAGATTCATAATTCTAAATTGCATCATCATAAATCTCAATCTTATACAACAACACCACATCATGCATACAAATGTTAATTTATTTTTAACAATAAATATCTAAAAATAATACTTGATTCAGATTTCACAATTTTAAATTGTGCCTTTATTTGCTACATATTTTATAAATTTAAGCATAATGATGGGTTTAATTATATTTGTTAAAATTATTTAAAAGAAACAAAACATGGCATCTTCTGGATTACACCTTGAATTACTTTTTCAAGGAAAGTCTTTGTATATTGGAGTGGAAACAGCATTACAATTAAGGAGATACAGTAAAAACAATAACAAATACAATACGGGTAGTTGACAAGCGACTATGCGTATCCGCCAAAATCAGAGTGGGAAGGGTGAAGTGAGGCATGGATTGAGTGGTAAGGGGAAATAGAGTGATGTGTGTTGCAAATTAGCATAGATGTCTGCAGCCGAAATGTGTATGTAGGTTGCGCCACCTACCACAAAATAGAAAACAAGGGACCTATGGGTCACTGTGCTCAGCTGACGTTAACCTTGAAGGTGAAAATCTAAAATAATATCTAATGTAGATAAAGTGTAAGAGGAAGAGGTAATAAAGGCCATGGTTGGTTTATATGATTGGTTTGTATTGATGAGAAAGAAACTGTTGCAAAAAATATTTTGTGACCTGACCATGTGTTTCCTAATGTTGAAACTAAAGCATGTGAGCAGTTTGTGAACAAATGATCTGTACTATTACCATGATCATTAGTTGGTTTTTCGATTAACTGTTGACATTTCAGTAGTTTACACATTTGTTCAATTGAATCTATTTTTTTGTATAATATATATTATTGAATATATATGTATTTTATTTATGAAATGTATACAGTTGAAATATAGCTAATTAACAACATAAAACAGGGCAAACAAAGCCTGATCTCAAATTCTGCTGAGGCAGGAAAATAATGAAGAAATGTTTGTATTAAATCCTGATTTTTTATCACATCAATTATTTTCTAATTTAAGTTTATATTTCTATACATTTCCAATTTAACATATATATCTGAATATAAAAGTTGATTCATAATTCTCAATTGCATCATCATAGTTCTCAATCTTGTCAGATAACACCACATCATGCATACAAATGTTTATTTATTTTTTACCACAAAAATATATCTTTTAAATCTGCAAAACAATAAATATCTAAAAATAATACTTGATTTAGATTTCACAATTTTTAATTGTGTCTTTATTTATCCATAATGTGCTTCATATTTTATAATAATTTAAGCATACTGATGGGTTCCTTTATATTTGTTAAAATCATTTAAAAGAAAATTGATTTCTTTAAAAATGCTACATTACACAACATTGCATCTTCTGGATTACACCTTGATTTATTTTTTCAAGGAAAGTTTTTGCATATCGGAGTGGAAACAGCATTACAATTAAGGAGACACAGTGAAAACAATAACAATTACTGCATAACACTTGGTGGGTTGGGTTTGCGGGGGGTGGGGGGGGGGGGTGGGGGGGGGGGCGGGTGATTGGGGTGGTGATATGAGAATAACTGTACACGTGTCACAGCAGGGGATCTCCCCCAGTGACTGTAACAAATCAGAAACCCTGGCATAGCGACTTCCAGTGACCTGGAGTGGGACCCTGCATCTGTAATCAAAGCAAGTGACTACAGAAAAAAAATCAATAACTAGCTTAATTTTCAAGCTTTTATTTCCAAATTTCAGATTTAGACAAACTAAATATTTATGTTTACATGCTGTGAAAATTAAATCAATGGTGCTTACAGGAAAAAAAAAAACGTGCCATGGTCAAAGTTGGGCAAAATTTAAGGTACTGTTTTTTTTTTATGCTAATAACTTAAAAAATTTACAAAATTCAGATCTAATTTTGGGTAAACAATTGAATCTTAATTAAACATAGTTATATACTTGAAAAAATAGACTCTAGTTTCAAAATTTTTCATGTTAAGTGAGTTATTATTTTTCCTGATTTTTTACAAAGTCCAATATGTTTGGGCCCACAACTTAAAGAATTTATACTTTACAGACTTAATTTCTGGCATGTACATAGGAACTATATAGAGGAATATTAATGGTAAATATGAGGAAAAACAGATGAGTGGTTTTGATATGAGGCAGTCCTGAAGTGTGAAAATAGGATTTTAATAAAAAATTGAGGTTTTTCCTTAATTTCTCAAAGGAACGAAGTCGCAAAGACCCAGTTTTCGGCTTGGTAGGAGATCTTGGGGACATCTAACATTATGCTGAATTTTGGATTCCTAGGTCTTACGGTTTCAAAACGTGCCACATCTACGGACGGACGGACGGACGGACGGACAGACGGACGGACAACGGACAATGGACCACGACTATAGCTCAGATGACTTATAGTCAGCTGAGCTAAAAAGCTATCCAAGATGTATATACATGCAAAATTTTAGGCAGATAACTCAAACCACTACTGAGATATGAGTGATTTTAGCCCATGGCAGACAAACAGACAGACATTGTGCAAAAATGATTGCATGTGGTGCCTCAAGTTTTGTGTATAATAAAGAGCTATGTGAAATCAAAACACATGCAAAATTTCAGGAGTATACAGTAAACTAGTACTGAGATATAAGCCTGGATGTCTGCAGCATAAACATAAATGTAGGTGGTGCCACCTGCCACAAAATCTAGAAAGCTATCCAAGATGTATAAACCTGCAAAATTTTAGGCAGATATGTCAAACCACTGCCGAGATATGAGTGATTTTATCCCACGGCAGACAAACAGACGGTCGCTGTGAAAAAATTGTTGCAGGTGGCGCCACCAGTTTTGCGTATGATAAAAAGCTATGTTGAGATCTATACACATGCAAACTTTTGGCCCAATAGGTCAAACAGTTCCTGAGATATGAGCTTGGCAGTCTGCAGCGTTAACGTAAATGTAGGTGGCACCACCTGTCGTAAAATCAAGAAAGCTATCCAAGATCTGTACACATGCAAAATTTCAGGTTGATAAGTCCTTCAATGCCGAGATATGAGTGATTTTATCCCAAGGCAGATGAACAGATGGACACTGTGCAAAAATGGTTGCAGGTGGCACCACCATTTTTTGTATGATGAAGAGCTATATGAGATCTTTACAAGCAAAATTTTGGCCCATTTGGTCAGACAGTTCCCGAGATATGAGCTTGGATGTCTGCAACATTAATGTGAATGTAGATGGCGCCATCTGTCATAAAATCAAGAAAGCTATCCAGGATGTAGACACATGCAAAATTTGGGTTGGATAAGTCCAACCAATGCAGAGATGAGATTGATTTTATCCGAAGGCAGATGAACAGATGGACGCTGTGCAAAAATGGTTGCAGGTGGCCCCACCATTTTTAGGCTTTTTAGGCTATGTTATAAAGCTATCCAAGGGCTACATTCGTGCAAAATTTTTAGCCTGATCATTCAAACGGTTCCCGAGATATGTGGGTTTAGGTGTGGAAACAGACGCACAAATGGATGCTGGGCAGAGGAAATGTCAGAGGTCAACTAACAAGTCCTACAGGCTTATTACAAACCTGTGCAATGGGATTACTCCAGGTTAAATGCTTCAATGCTGGACCATTACTTTTCAAGAACATGTGTAACATGTATATGAACAATGCAAGTTCTAAACACTTTGAACAAGAAACAATTACACAAACATCACTGCTAAATTTCTGGCATGGGTGCACACAACACAAAAATGATTGTAGCTGGCACCACCAGTCTTGTATACAATGAAGAGATATATATACATATGCCCAATGTCAGACGTAGGGGGCCTGGACAGCTGAGTGGTAAAATGCTTGGCTCTCTCCGCTGGCAACCCGTGTTTGATTCCAGGCTTGGCCATGAGAGTGGGTTGTAGTTGCCCGTCAATGGTCGGTGCTTTTCTCTGGGTACTATGGTTTCCTCCACCCTTGCAGACTAAAAAATGCCACCACCGGAGCAATGGAGAGTGCCCGATGAGTTATATTAACTATTTGTACAATCCATGTAAAACAAATAAGTGTATATTCATATGTCTAACCTCTCCTGAGAAATAAGCAGGGACATACACTGTGCAAAGATTACTGTAGGTGGCGCCACAAGTCTTGACACAATAAAGCTACCCAATATAAATAAACATGCCCAATTTTAGGCTGATGTATCAAAATCCTCTGTAGAAATAAGCAGGTGCATACACTGCAAAAGTCAATGTAGGTGGCACCACCTGTCTTGTAAATGAGAATACCATAAAAAATGCATAGACAGGTCAAAATATCAGGCCAATACATCAAACTTACCTTGAGTTTGATGCACTGGGCTCACGAGGCTTAGGTGAGTAAGGCAGTTCCCTCTCGAGTGAACTGTGACAAATTGCTGCCTAAAGCTACTGCACTGAGTGAACTTTTGACCTGTACCTGGCTGCACTGAGTGAACCTTGACCTGTTACATAATCTGACACAGTTGGCAGTCTACCAAAGCTATAAATTGATCCAGGCTGAACAGTGGTGCCAAATCTGATGCTTTGAGCAGTCTGCCAAAGCTATAAATAGAATGCAGCTACTGAACTGAGTGAACTTTTGACCTATACCTGGCTGCACTTCTTCCAATCCTGACACTGTGCCAAAACTATTTATAGAGCTGACATCATCTTTGCTAATGGCCAACATCAAGGCACTGGCAATCTGCCAATGGTAAAGCAAGTGCTGCCATCTGTTCACAAAAGTGGTCCCTACTTAAAATAACTTTAAAATTAATTTTCTCAATACAAAATGCTTTTCAGCAGATTTTTTTATAAAAAAGAAATCACAAATATCTTTAAAATTATTACAGATGCATACTGAATGCAAAATCATAATACAGATATATCTCATTGATGGCAAATTCTTGAATTAAGCTGAGTAGGGATCCCAATAATTTATAATCCATGTACAGTTGTCTTTATATAGCCACAGAACTCAAAATCCATGATGGTAACATTGCCTGGTATGATGAATAACTTAAATCATAAATCTAATTTTTTTAAAAGCTATTAAAAAACATTGTCAATATCAACCAAAGATAACCTAAAATCTAAATTGTCTAGTTGCATGATGTAATAGATGCAGATAAACTGGTGCCAGGCTAGATGTAACAGCATCACACAGCTAACATATATGGTAAAATGACTCAATTCAATCTCCATAATTCAGCCAAAAATCATTCATGTGAAACCATTAAAGACGATTCTTATAAGAACTAGATGTGGTCGGACAATGGTCCTCAGAGGGCCCCATGTTTCTGCTAGTGCTGGACTAGTTTGCATATAGGTGCAAAAATTAAGTTAAATTTGAAAAAATATCACAAACAGAGCAGGCTTTTATCAATATGCATGAGGGAAAAAAATCATACTAGATTAAAGAAGATATGTCTGAAATAATGTGTGCAATAGAAAATCACCAAATGTAGTCTATTAGCCATATTTGATTTAAAGCAAGTCTGTAATTCAATAGGTCTGGAGCCCTCATAGGGACCAATGATCCCTGTAAATTTGGAAAAGCTGAAGTATGTTGTTGTTTAGTTATCATGCACGAAAGAAAATCAGCAATTGGGCAGTGGGGGCCATATTGAAATTCCAACAGGTCTGTAATTGAAAAGGTCTGGAGCCCTTACAGGTACCAGTCATCCCTGTGAATTTTGGGAAAGCTGCAGTAGGTTGTTTTTGTGTTATTGCGCACAAAAGAAAATCAGCGATAGGGCTGTGGAGGCCATATTGGAATTCAAACAGGTCTGTATTTCAACAGGTCTGGAGCGGTCATAGGTACCAATCATCCCTGTGAATTTGGGAAAGCTTCAGTAAGTTGATGTTGAGTTATTGTGTGCAAAAGAAAATCAACAATTTGGCTGTGGAGGCCATATTTGAATTCTGATAAGTCTGTAATTCGAAAGGTCTTGAGCCCTCATAGGTACCAGTCATCCCTGTGAATTTAGGAAAGCTGCAGTATGTTGTTGTTGACTTATTGCGTGCAAAAGAAAATTAGCGACTGGGTTGTGGTGGCCATATTTGAATTCAGACAAGTCTGTAATTCGATAGGTCGGGAGCCCTCATAGGTACCAATCTTCCCTGTGAATTTAGGAAAGCTGCAGTATGTTGTTGTTGGGTTATTGCGTGTTAAGAAAATCAACAATTGGGCAGTGGCAGCCATATTTAAATTCCGACAAGCCTGTAATTTGATAGGTTTGGAGCCCTCATTGGTACCAATCAGCCCTGTGAATTTGGGAAAACAGCAGTATGTTGTTGTTGAGTTATCGCGCACGAAAGAAAGTGTCACTGACGGAAGGACAGACTGACATGGTGATCACTATAGGGCACCGCTTGTCAAGCGGGGCCCTAATTATTGTGGGGATTATTCTTGTAAAATATTTAACAAACTGGCTTCAAAGGCGTCAGGCAGAAAACATTTCACAGGTTTATAACTCATATAGGAAGATATAGCAAACTGGCTAAGTTCAGCTTCCAGTAACTCAGCCAAAATGCACTGAACCAAAACATTTGAACAAACTTGAATTATCAACATCTGAGGAAAAGTAATGTGTGAGATTTAAGAATTTGGTTTTGAGAAGAAGATCTTGTAAGCACTTAGCTAAAATGGGCTGTTACAGCATATGACTAAATTCAGCTTCCCATACCTAAGCCAAAAGTCACTGAACAGAGACAATTTGAACGAACTTCAGAAAACACTACACCAGGATCATTTCTGTGCGATTTTAAACATTTTGGCCATATGGTTTCAGAGAAGAAGTTTTTTGTAACCCTCAGTGTGATACAGGCGCTGATGACCCCGTACAAAAAAGGCCGATGCAGGTGGCGCCACCATTACCTCAATTTCAGATATGACTCATGTGACCAACATTGGCATAAAATTTGGTGATGATAGCTCTAGCCGTTTCTGAGACTGAAATTTTAATATGCTTTTTTGGACAGATGACAAAGTTCAACCTCCTGTAACTTGGCCAAAAATCTCCTAACTGGAACCATTCGAACAAACTTGAGAGAGTTTGTTCCAGGGATCATTTCTGTGAAATATATGATAATATGGCTGGACAGTTTTGGAGAAGAAAATTTTTAAAGCTTTTTTAGCTTTTTTCCTATAAAATCTAAGAAAATGCAGTTAGAAAAAAATAAACAAAATCCAATAGAGATTTTCAGATGACTGATTATTTGCAAAAATAGCTATGGTTAACTTACAGAAGATGCACAACGCACCACATGCAACGGACGACGCTGCACCATTGCATAAGCTCACAGGTTTGCTAGAAATGAGGGCACAGCAGTTCACATTTGACCAAATCATAATCCCAAATTTAAAAAAATTTCGCCTAGTGGTTACGGAAACCTATGCAGCAGTGGCGGCGTCCGACTGAAAATATTGTATCCACAAAACTCTGTTTTGGCAGATAGAATTACTGCATAAAACTTGGTGGGTTGGGTTTGGGGGGGGGGGGGGAACAGGGTGGTGTGATATGAGAATAACTGTACACCTGTCACAGCAGGGGATCTCCCCCAGTAACTGTAACAAACCAAAAACCCTGGCATAGCTGACCTGGAGTTGGACCCTGCACCTGGACCAAGCAAATGACTACAATAGAGCCTCAAGAAAAAAATTGATACTTGCCTAATTTTCAAGCTTTTATTTTCAAATTTCCGATTTAAACAAATTAAATACTTATGTTTACATGCTGTGAAAATTAAATCAATTGTACTTACAGGAAACAAGTGACCCATGGGTCATGACTCTCAGCTGACTGGGAAGAGATTTGCAAAAGGAAATTTTATCATCTGAATGGTAGTATATACCTATTCAACTGAAGCATCAAACAGATTAACCAACAGGCTGAGATTGTGTCTGTATTAATCTATCTAAAAAATAGAGAAAAAAATTAAAAAAAAATACAGGTGGCTCCACAAGTCTGCAGAAACTAATAAAAACACTTAATGGTCAATATCCATGCAAAGAAGCATGGTGGTCTCTGGATTAGTTGTTCAGATACTTCAGCTTTTGTATCAAATTTTCAATTATTCTGGGGGATACTTTGGAGTCCTATAGCTTGGAGGATATGGGTAACAGAGACCTAATTTCAGGTTTCCACAGACACTTTTCATGGGCCTTCTTGCATGACAAGAATGAAGATTCTAGGTCCAGTTGTTGCAATTTGTACCTGTTGACAGATAACCACATCTTTATTGTCAAAAGTACGTCAACAAGGGCAAAATGCAAACTCGATCTGTAACAGGTCATTATCAAGCAACACACCAAAAATCATGCCAGTATATGCAGGCATTGTGAAAAAAAGTCCATACAAGTGCATTTTTCATATAAATTTCTGTCTTTCATGAAATTTTCTATGTTCAGGATCTGTCATATGGTCAAAAATAGGTTAACTGGGCCGAAACGCGAACTCGACCTGTAAGTGGTCATTATGCGCCCACAGACCAAACATTGGGCCAGTATCTGTAAGCATTGCATTGCGAAACTAGAATATTAGCAAAAGCTGGTAATCAGTTATAAATTTAAATTGGAGAGGTATGTACCATGTTTTATAACAATCCACCAAATGCTTCCTGAGAAATATCCCCCTAAGTTTTTTTTCTATACTAAGCTCTGTGACATTGAAAAGTAGGTCAAGACCACCCATCTTTGAACCTGACCAAGATTTTGTAAATATGATGCAAAAGCACTGATGTCATGAAGTTCCTTAGTTGAATACCTCTGGAGATATCCTGCACAAAAGGCCAAAAAATCCGATAAAATTTCATTAAAAAATCAGAAATTGCAGGTGACGCCACCAAAATTGTGCAGCACGTACAGACCATCAGTCCCAATGATCATAGTAAGTTTTGTGAAAATCCACACAATGGTTCCTTAGATATAAGCTTTTGAGTGTTTTGTTATAATCAGCTCTAAAATGTAGAAAAATGGGTCAAGGTCACCCATCTTTGAACTTAACCGAGATTTTATCGATATACATCTTCACTGATGAAATAAAATTCCAACAGTGAATCCTTTTAGAGATATCCCGCTCACAAGGTAAAAGTTAACAGACGCGGAACGGACGGACGGACAGACACCCGACAGACAGATGGACGGATAGACGGACAGCTTGGCTGACGACAATAGCTCATCAGCCTATGAGCTGAGGGCTAAAAACGGCTGTACATGTACATTTGTCATGAAAATTTATATTTTTCATGAAATTTTCTATGTTTAGGAGCTGTAAAACAATCAAAAGTAGGTCAACCGGGACGAAACGCGAACTCGATCTGTAACTGGTCATTATCTGCCCACACACCAAAAATCAGGCCAATATCTGCAGGCTTTGCGAAAAAAAGAGTCCGTACATGTGTATTTGTCATGAAAATTTTTATTTTACATGAAATTTTCTAAGTTTAGGAGCTGTAAAACAGTCAAAAGTAGGTCAACTGGGACGAAACGCAAACTCGATCTGTAACTGGTCAATATCTGCATACACACCAAAAATCAGGCCAATATCTGCAGGCATTGCGAAAAAAAGTCCGTACATGTGTATTTGTCATGAAATTTCTATTTTTCATGAAACTTTCTAAGTTAAGGAGCCGTAAAACAGTCAAAAGTAGGTCAACCTGGAGGAAATGCGAACTCGATCTGTAACTGGTCAATATCTGCATACACACCAAAAATCAGGCCAATATCTGCAAGCATTGCGAAAAAAGTCCGTACATGTGTATTTGTCATGAAAATTTCTACTTTTCATGAAATTTTCTAAGTTTAGGAGCCGTAAAATGGTCAAAAGTAGGTCAACCAGAACGAAACGCGAATTCAATCTGTTACTGGTCATTATCTGCCCACACACCAAAAATCAGGCCAATATCTGCAGGCATTGCGAAAAAAAGTCCGTACAACTGTTTGATTTCGGAAGGACGGAAGGACGGACTTGGGTAAAACTATATGCCCCGGCCACTTTGTGGCGGGGGCATAAAAATTGAAAAATACGGTTGGGCCACCAGTCTGCAGAAACTGATGAAACACTCCATGATCAATATCCATGCAAACAATTATGGTGATCTCTTCATTAGTTGTTCAGATACTTCAGCTTTTGTATCAAATTTTCCATTATTCTGCGCTGTACTTTGGGGCCCCATAGCTCAAGGATATGGGTAACAGAGACCTAATTTCTGGTTTCCAAGGAGATTTTTCATTGACCACTCAGAATATCAAGTTACAAGATTCTAGGTCCAGCGGTTACGATTTGTGCCTGGTTAACAGACAGACAGACGGACGGACGGACATACAGACAGACGGACAAAGAGTGATCGCTATAGCTCAGCATGACTGAAAGTCAGCTGAGCTAAAAAACGTGCCATGGTCAAAGTTGGCAAAATTTAAGGTACTGATTTTATTTTTATGCTTGTAACTTAAAAAATTTATAAAATTCAGATCTTATTTTGGGTAAACAATTGATTCTTAATTAAACAATATATACTTGGGAAAATAGTCTCTAGTTTCAAAATTTTTCAAGTGAGTAAAAAAATTTTCCTGATTTTTTGCAAAGTTCATTTTGTTCGGGCCAATAACTTCAAGAAATTATATTTATCGGAGTTAATTTCTGGCATGCATACAGGAAATATATAAGAGATTACTTCTGGTAAATATTAAGATAAACAGATAAGTGGTTTTGATATAAGGTGGTCTTGAAGTGTGATAATAGGTTTTTAATGGAAATTTGAGGTTTTTCCTATATATCTCGAAGGAACAAAGTCATATTGACCCAATTTTCGGTATGGTAGGAGATTCTGAGGACATCTAATAGTATGCTTAATTTAGGATTCATAGGTCTAACAGTTTCAAAACGTGCAAGTCTAATTGACGGACAGACGGAAGAACAGACGACGGACAATGGACTTACAGTCAGCTGAGCTAAAAATGCATCAAATATAGAAAAAATACAGGTGGCACCACCAGTCTTCAGGAACTCAAGAAACCAATCATAATCAATAAACACACTGGGTTTCAGGACACTGGATGAAACCACAGCTGAGAAACTGACATAACTGCTGTTAACTGATTGTCTAAAAAAAATAAAATGGAAAAAATTGTAAAATTAGAAAAACTAAGGTGGCACTACCAGTTTTTGGGAAATGACAAAACTAGTCATGGTCAATATTCAAGGCAAGATTCATAGCATTGATGGATTAATTATAAAGATACTGGAGGTTTTGTATCAAATTTTTAATTATTCTGGAGGGTACTTCCAAGCTCTTTAGCTTGGAGGATATAGGTCACAGTGACCTTATTTCAGGTTTCCAAGGAGATTCTTTTATTAACCTACCTGGATATTCCGTTAAAAGTTTCTAGGATTAGCAGTTACGATTTGTGCCCTTCTAATGGATGGCTGGATGGACGACAGACAAAGCACCATTCCTATACCTCAGTTGACTTTCAGTCAACTGAGCAAATTATAGGAGTGTAAAAGCCCCTGTACAAGCC
Organism: Sipunculus nudus; assembly: GCA_026874595.1. Lineage (NCBI taxonomy): Eukaryota > Metazoa > Annelida > Sipuncula > Golfingiida > Sipunculidae > Sipunculus > Sipunculus nudus. Next base: position 18,370,092 of record CM049307.1, read on the forward strand.
CTGTACCATCCTACAAACTATGACAGAAATGTTATTTTTTATAAGTTATATATGGCACCACCGATGAGAGTACTATATCATAACACACACAAAACTCAATATGGCATGGTGGTGGGGGCCCAACTCACTGAGAATGTGACATGATATTCCAAGGCTGCATGTCCTAAACAAGCGCAGCTCTTGCTGGAAGCGGAAGCACCTAAGCAGGCTGGCAGCCCTTCTTTTCAGGGCTGGGCCTAACTTGATTATATCAGGCCAAATCTGATTCCTTAATAGAGGTGGGACAAAACTAAGCACAAAATCACCTCCGTCCTATCAGGTGTCAAAAATGAGGGCAAATCCCAATTTGCTTTAATTATACACACACTACAAGGAAGGAGAGGCGCTGGGGAAAACCAATTAGTTCAACCCAGGTTAATCACACGGTGGCTATTGTTGGGAAGCGTAATGTCTCATTACTTAGCCCCACTCTCCTACCCAAAAGGTGATTAGTCATTAATTACCCAGAATGCACTATTGTATGCCAACAGATTTACAGGCTCCGGGATGGCCCCCAAATAGAATATACGTCCACCCTGGATCCCTAATCTAAAGAGCTGATGGGAGGTTTTGCATCAGCACATGATTTCTGAATGGACCCAACTTTCATTAGTTTGATTTGGGCCAGTATGAAACCAGCAAAACAACCTCAGAACATGCCTTATCTTGCAGGAGTGAAAAGTCTTAGTCAGGCGCATCTGAAAGGAGCTTATACAAAAAGAAATCCCACAATCTGGCATCATGAAATTACTTGTGAGTCAATGTGATTTGGGATATCTTCTTTTGATACTTGGGTAATTAAATAAGACAACTTATGCCTCCACTCAGAGTTTGTTCTTTCTGGCTTGCTTTTTCTCTTCTTATCATGTCACATCACACAGGCCTCCAGTGGCCATTTTCCTTATGAATCTGTACAGCTTCAATGGTATTGTCAAATATATAAAACAACACTGCTCTTCAAATCTGCTGAATCATCCAGTTACTAAAACAAACTCAAGTAATTGACAATTTTTTACAGTTTGCTGAATTCAATCCAAACTCAAGCTATTTCTCCAGAAATTTCCAGTTATGGGACCAAAGAAAATGAGCTGATTTTGTAAGCACTGAATTACCAGGACATAATTAATACATTGGTTTTCCATGGCAACAAATCATAGATAAGTTTTTAATAATTTGACACCAACACAAATTGTAGCAATTAATTAATAGCAAAGGTTATCACAAATTAATAACTACTCATAAAAATAAAATCTCAAATTAATTCTCAAACAAAATTTCAATAAAACATAAGGTTGCATCATAAGCTGAATCACATAAAAAATTATGATTGAGAAATCAGCATCTTCTGGGTAAATATGGTGATTAGTTGTTTCTATTATTTCAATTGCTACTGTAGAAATTACTCAAAAACTGTAGTATATTAAGTGAATATACAATTAATTAGAAATCATAAACAAATATAAGACAAGGCTTGAATTACTTTTTGAAAATATGTGCTTATCAATTTCCAAATTAATTAGCAAATAGTCAAAACTGATGAGCAAAAATAAAATTGTTTCCCAATAGAGCATTTCATCAGTTTTGCATTCTTTTGACTGTTATATTACATAACAGTTTGTTCCATTCTTTTTTCTAATTTCTTTGCATTTTCCACTGAAGAGTAAAAGTTTATATTTATATATAAATGTGCTGTGAAGACAGTTGGAAGATCCTTTAACAACACGGTGTGCGGCTGACATCGATACTATGTACATCCTATAACACTGCGTCACTCAGTCTGCTTTACAGAAACAGGACAGGTTCATTTGAGAGGTCTATTCATATGAGCTAATTTTTTATATATATTTTTTTTATAATATAATGGATAACTTTTCAAAAATAATTCTAAACAAAAACACATTTTTTCTTGCTGATCTGTGCGCAGAACTTTTTTATTGGGGTTCCACCATATCGGTACCGCAGGAGGGTATGCCTTGTGAGAATGTCAATGTACCTGCAACAGGACTAAATACCCAGAAAAGCAGACCAGATAATAGGAAAGAGCACACAGAACACATTATTTAATTTTGATTTTTTCACCAAATTTTTTTGCTGAAAACTGTAATCAGGATGTTTACAGACTTGTAATGTTGTATTGTCACTGATGATGTAAACTAACATCACTGGCACTTAGACCTGTAATGTTGTATTGTCACTGATGATGTAAACTAACATCACTGGCACTTAGACCTGGTTATGATTTGGATGAAATAGTAAAAACGGGCACAATGTGTGCACACGGCCAGTTTAATGAATGTGGATAATTTGCTTTGCTAAAGTAATTACATATAATTATTCTGATTCACATTGGTGAAAGCAATCATGTCCAGTCCACCGAAGCAGGAACTTTTTGTCAATGCAAAAACACTAAGGTCAGACAGTTACATCAGCAGGGTCTGAGGTCAGCTGATGTCTTTTTAAATAAAGTGAAGGTCAAATAATAGATGCATGGGCCAAATGATGTTGATGCCATGTCAGCCATTGGGTGTGTGGGTCAGGTGTCACAGGTGTCGACACGATAGGCTTTCTGGGGAAACTTATGCAGCTAGCACAAGTTAGTTTATACATCATTCAAAGAAGCCTGCCTACATTAGAATTAACAGAATGCTGCGGTCTATTGTCATGCACCTGCTTAATTATATGGGTACAAAGTATATGGCTGCATTTCACCGTGCACTGGTGTCCCAGAAGTCGCTCTCCTTCAAAGGCAAGCCATACATTTCAACTGATTCATAGACACAGCGATAGGATATGGAAAATGGTTTGCAACAGGTCTATTTTGCATCCTAAACTGCGATGCAATACCCCTTATTTCAAACCTTGATGAGAACAAATTAGGATGCAATTGTTGCAGGAGACTTTGTAAAAGGACTGGCTTCTGTTCCACTCTGCAATTAAAGGGTCGGGTTTGTCCAAGAGGGATTATACTTATATCTTTAATGGGTTTTGTTCCTACAGGAATTGGTCATCAACCCTAAATTCTGAGGAAAATCAAACCCAAAGGTACTCAGCCTGGCAAGTCAGTGGAGCTGACCATTATAGCTGCTGCTGCGATACCACAGTAACAAATCTTAAACTGATCTGCCTACCGTATCTAAGTCTTCTTTGATTGCTTTTGCTTCCAGTTTCTGTCTTAAGTGATTTGGAAGCTGTTTCTCCTTCGTCTGTCCATCCTGCTTGGTTTTGATGCTGAAATAAATAATGATATGATTATCAATGTATCGTAAAAAAGGAATGAGGTAACAAAATTTGCTTTCATCTCAAAGTGAACATGGCTGTAACTGGATGTGTAAAGTCTTATGACTACTGGATACCCCACGAGTGCCAACCCTCCCCCCCCATCCCACCCTTTCATGAGATGTACTGCATCACCTTGCTTCAGAAACACAGGGTCACCTGTCTAGTTACTCTAATAGCTATGAATGGAGCAAATTGGGCCTGTATCACAAAGGTAAATAATCCTTTGAATTAAAAATATATCAGGTGATCAATCCAGAATACCTCCAAAATTTTATGGAATTTTCCTTGGGTTTTACCCTAACCCTCCACAAAATTTCACCAAAATATGTTCATAATTTTAACACAAGGCCTACAGGCCTAATGCAAACCTGTGCAAAGTTTGGGAGTATGAATGAAGGTTTATTTTTAAAATTTAATATTGATCCTCTTATGTCCTGCATATCTACCTTAGTCATTATGATTACAGCAAAATGGACGTTTCAGACAGGCAAGTTTTGGATTAGGACATTTTAAAACTAGGATATATTAGTCAGGATATTTCAGATTTGTTCTTTATACCATGAAGGATAATTGGGACAGATAAAGCAGCATGGTTTCAGAGAAGAACATTTTTTAATGTTTTATAGCTTCTTCCCTATAAAATCTCAGAAAATGCAGTTAGCCAAATCTGATAGAATTTTTTAGATGACAAATTTTTTGCAAAAAAATTTGGTGATGCTAGCTCCTGCTCTTTTTGAGACAGCTATGACACACGAGGGACGACGGAAGACAGACGACGCCACACCACTGCATAAGCTCACCCATTGGCTAAAAATGCAAACCAAGTTTTTTCAAACAGCTAAAAGATACAGATCCAATGGTTCTAATCTGGGAATTCTGAGTCTAGACGATGTGTCTAGACGTCTAGACGCTGTGTCTAGACACATTGTCTAGACACCAGACAGAGCCAGGTCAGTTGCCATGGTGATGTCTGGACCCAACCTGGTTGTACTGAGTGACCTCTTGACTTGGCTGCTGAAACTCAGCTTGTTGTCAAATCGGTTTTCAAACACAGAATTTTTTTCAATTGGCTACTCTGCTTTTTTAAAGCTGCATTTACCCAATCTATTCTTATAAAACTAGCAGAACCCTACTATAGAATAATTCGTGTAAAGTTTAAACCAATCAGCTTAACAGTTTCATCATAAAACAGTGTATAAGCTAGAAGAGTCTAAAATTACATTTTCGCTTGTAAAACAGATCAATGTAGGTGGTGCCACCAATATCTCAATTTCAGATATGACATATGTGACCAACATTGGCACTAAATTTGGTGATGATAGCTCTATTCGTTTCTGAGATTTTAATTTTAGTGTGCCTTTTTGATGACTAAGTTCAATCTCCTGTAACTCGACCAAAAATCTCCGAACTGGAACCATTCATACAAACTTGACAAAGATTGTTCCAGGGATCATTTCTGTGAAATATTGGAAAATTTGGCTGTAAAGTTTCTGAGAAGAAGATTTTTAAAGCTATTTTAGCTCTTTCCCTATAAAATCTCAGAAAATGCAGTTAGAAAACAAGGGACCCATGGCTTACGGCACTCAGCTGATGATGACAGTTATAACTGCATCACCATAGATTTTTGAAGTTGCAATAAAAATACTATCCTCAGTGCTCAGGGAACTATGGCTCAATGACTTGGGGGGGGGGGGGGGACAGTTGCAACACCTTTGGATATAAATACAGAATACGGAATTAAATTCAATGGTGCTTACAGGGACCGTTGGGAGTTAAAGCACCTCTGCATATACCTAAAGGATAAAATTGAATTTAAATGAAATTATTTGTAAATATTACAAAACAGGCAGAGAGATGGAAAACAAAGCAAATAAATTTAATTTCCATTCTACTGAGACTGAAAAATAATGAAAAAATATTTGCATTAATTCCTATTTTTTCTTTTTTAAGTCATTTTACTATATATTTACATTATATCATATATATCTGAATATTTAAATTGATTCACAAATCTAAATTGCATCAACATTTATACTTAATTTAGTCAGGTAACATCACATTATGCAAAAAGATATATTTCTTTTTTTTTATAAAATATATTTTTTAAATTTGCAAAGCAATAAATATATGAAAATAACACTCCAGAATTCACAATTTTAAATTGCACCTTTATTTATCCATGATTCCTTTCATATATTATCAAATTATGCCTACAAATGGGTTAAATTAAATTTTGTTTAATTATTTAAAAGGAAATAATTTCTTAAAAATGCTACATCAGAACAACATGGCATCTCTTGGATTACTTCTTGAATTAATATTTCAAGAAAAGTTGTGCACATTGGATCAAAAACAGTTTTACATTTAAAGAAATACAGTTGACAGTAACAAACCATGTATTGCAATATAATTGGTGATGGTGGGGGGGGGGGGGACTGGGGGGGGGGGGGGTTTAGGGTAGGGCCCATGAGAATAAATGTATATCAGTGCTGCATCACTAATAAGGTTGCCTGGGCAAGGCTGTAGTGAGCAAGAGTGGGGTCTTGGATATACAAAATGTAAATACATTAGAGCATCTGATAAACTTCAATAAGCTTTTACTTTCAAATTTCAGAATTCGACAGGTTAAATCCACATGTATCCTGGCTGTGAAAAATATATTAAATATACTTACAAGAAAAAAAAGTGCCATGGTCAAATTTGGGCAAAATTTAAGGTACCAATTTTATATTTTTGTTTATATTTTTATAAATTTAAAAGATTTTAATCCAATTTTGGGTATACAATTAAATTTTGATCAATTAAAGTTATATTACTGAAGAAAAGTCCCTAGCTTTAACCTTTTTTTGTGTTAAGTGACTAAATATTTTTCCTGATTTTTTTACAAATTGCAATATGTTTAGGCCCATAACTTTTTTTAAATCATATAATAGAGACCTCATTTCTGGCATGTTAATAGGAACATTTATATAGAGGAACATTTATGGTAAATATGAGAAAAAACAGATGAGTGGTTTTTATATTAGGCAGTCCTGAAGTGTGAAAATAGGTTTTTAAATAAAATTGAGGTTTTTCCTTAATTTCTCAAAGGAACAAAGTCTGAAGTTTTATTTGGTTGGACAAGACCTCACTGAAATGCTTTATAAATTTCCTTCACTTGTACTTTTTAGTAAATATAAAAATAGACAAGACTTGTATTAAAATATAGATGAAGATATAATCTAAGTAATTTTAAGTCTACCCTTGCCTATTTATAATCTAATTAAGATATTATCATTCCATCTAATATCACTTTTGTTATTTGTTATCACATTCTGATCTTTTCTTTAATGCTTAAAGACATCAATAAGCCTTGTTTGTATGGCAGTTTTCATTACATAATCATTTACTGTTTTATGGTTTGATAAGTTGTTGAATTAGCACAACATGAATGAAACTATTATTATTATCATCATTATTATTTCTTTTTTATTATTATTATCATTATTATTATTATTATTATCATCATTATTATGTGCCTACATTTTACAAATGAGTCATGCTACACAGGAAAATTTAATGATTATAAGTTATTCTGATTCAATCTAATTCTTTAAATGAACTAATTTTATTTTCATTAAATTTTTTACAAGAATACATATATATGTCTTTTATGAAATGCAATATCTTTTTAAACTTTCTAGTGTTACCATATAAACTTGGGTTCTGTGAAGAGAAAGTAATGTGTTTTCTTCCCACCAGATGACACTACCAGTAACATGAATTACTTCAAGCCTGGTGTTTGTACAGTAAAAATAATTTTGTGGCATGCAGCAAAACACAAAAATAAGCTACTCATTGAACTGTTGAGCAAAAAAAGGAACAGTTTCACAAAGTGTTTACATAATAAGGGCACATAGAACTTGATAAAAAGACTAAAATCAATAGAATATGAAATCCTTCAGGACAACTTCACTTTATGTTCAAATTAGACTTCACTTCAAGTAAGACTCTTAAATAAAGTTTTCTTCTCTTTACACACTGGAGAATCCTTTTATGCCCATGAGTAAATAACTGAATGTTGTCTATCACTCATTTCAAGGCTAAACTTACTATCACTGGCTCTGGTGAGTTTGCCAACATTTTTATATTCATGTCACAATCATATATAATTTGTCATATTTCCTTCATATTTCGGTTTATCATATTTATATTATTTCAAATGTTATACCAAAGAAATGTGACAGTATCAAAAATAAAAGAGTGTAAACCTGAATATAAATATACATGATACCATAACCTGACACAATTATACCAGCTCATTGAGCTCATTGACAAGGGGACGCTTAATTATATGTTTGTGCAGTTCTAAAATTTCCTTAAAATAAACCTTTACCTGAATAAAGTTATATTCTTGTGTAGTTCATGCAGTTCCTGAAAGGTGGCACTGCAATAGCCTCTCATGAAACAAGGGACCCATGAGTCATGGCGCTCAGCTGTTATCCAATACTTATAAAAGGAATTCAATTCACGTTTGTTCGCGATGTTCTCTAAAACCGCGCTGTGTACAATATTGTGCCATACATCATTTTAAAGGTTATTATCCCCGCAGTGACACTGGTGATATGAAAATAAATGATTTTTAATATACATATAATTTTGAGTGATTTTTCGGTTTTTTTACCGAGCACAGCTGAACTGCCTTTGGCAATCACCGGAATGCGTGCATCGTGGTCACTTAACCTCTAACACTAAGGACTATTGTTCAAATGAATAACGCTTGCTTTCAATGAGGGATTTGACCCACGTGTGTGGTCAGTAAAAGAGAAAAACACATGTTTCTCGCTTTATGAAATGGAGAGTTCAACCCAGGAGGATTAATGACAAAACCTAATTCAAGGTCCCAATTTCAGGAACAGGCGTGGGGTGGGGTGGAGTGGTGTCTGGGGTTTCAGGCCTCAAAATTTGTCTGATACGATGAAACAAAAAACATTGCGGTGGTTGAAAATGAATACGGACCCTCTGCATGGAGTCCCATTGGGTCCGCTTCTGCTACTTACGAGGTATGCATATTTCTGTTTCTTTCTTCAGGAACAGTTTCCTTGCAACGTACATTTAATAAATCTTTCTTGTGTTCCTCACATCAACCTAATTTTTATACGTCCACCGATAGAATCCAGTCAAATATCATCAAAAACCTGAATGCCCCTGCGTTTCATTCCGGTTCGCAGTGTCAACACCATCACTGGCCAGGTCATCAAGGTAAACATACCGTGGTATAAATTTCTTGCCACGAGAACAGAACCACAAAATAAATGTTAAAAATATTGGAGGGACTGCAGGATCACTCACGCACTGTCTCCGCCAGTTTATAAGTTTATACGGACGGATGGTATGATGTTAAGGATTCATGTAATTTAAAAGTAAGTGGCAAAATTAAGATACAAGCAGCTCTACATAGAAACGTTTTCTGTTCACAGAAGTGTTGTCCCTCAGTGAGGTGCGCGAGTTATTCTGCAGTCATGCCAAAATGTTTATACATAACTTATGGAGACAGTTTAATTCCCATTGAAAACCTATATTTTCTGTTAACTTTTAGAATAAAAAAAAATGAGCCAACATTTCACATCTCAGTTAATAATTCTCCCCAACCCCGGTAATAAGCCCGGTATACTGGGTCTATCAGCTATTATATGATAAAAAATATGATTTGGAAATGAGGCACATGCTGGTTTTGTGTGGTAATAAATATAAGCTGTATTATGAGTTGTTGGTGTTTAGCTTATGTATGATTTTGATAGTATCTTTTGAGACGGGGTGGAGGATTGATTTTATTTAATATATACTGATAAGTATATATTGTACTGTGTAATACATTTAAATTGTGCCTATGAATTATATGAACCAACAAGAAACATGTTGAAGTTATAAATAAGTCTGGATGGAAAGGGGGGGGAGAGAGAGAGAAAGAGAGAAAGTGACTGAGGGGGAGCATTCAACAGCGCTTATAAGGAAAAAGATTTATAATGATATAATTAAATTATATATTTAATGATAAACAGAGATGGACAGACAGAGCTAATCACTTAATGTCCCATTCTACTGAGGCAAGAACATGCCAATTAGATCCTAATTTTATTACACTAATTTTTTACTCATTTCATAAATTCTTACACAGTTGCTATAAAACAAAAAGGCAAGTCCACAGGTGCAAGACCTCAATTGCAAAGGGGGGTAAATGGTGAGAGTGACAACACCTCTCCTATAGTATACACACAGGATATGAAATTTAAGGCCACAGAACTTACAGGAGTATACGTTTATTCATAATTATTAAATATTTAAAAACAGAATTTAGACAGGGAGATGGGCAAACAAAGCCAATCACTTTATTTCATGTTCTGCTGAGGCAGGAAAAAAATGAACAAATGTTTGCATAAGATCCTTATTCTTTTTATTACATCATTTCTTTTTAAGTTCATAATTTATATGCATTTGTAATATAACATGTATCTGAATATATAGTTTGATTCACAATTCTAAATTGATCACCATTTATTCCTAATTTTGTCAGATAACAACACAATATGCATACACATGTATTTATTTTTACAACAAAAATATATATATATTTTAAATATTTGCAAAACAATAAACATCTGAAAATAAAATTTGATGGCCCCTTTATTCATCCATAATTTGGTTCATATATATTATCAAATTAAGCTTATTGATGGGTTTAATTAAATTTTAATTAGTTAAATTATGTTTAAAGAAAATAATTTCATTAACAAGTGACCCATGGGTCATGACGCTCAGCTGACTGGGAAGAGATTCACAAAAGGAAATTTTATCATCAGAATGGTAGATACGGGTCCATTCAACTGAAGCATCAAACCGATTAACCAACAGGCCAAGATTTAGTCTGTATTTATATATCTGAAAAAAAGAGAAAAAATGTGTAAACTTTAAAAACTAGAATACGGGTAGCCGACAAGTGACTACGTGTATCTGCCAAAATCAGAGTGAAGTGAGGCATGGGTTGAGTGGCAAGGGGAAACAGAGTGAGGTATGTTGCATATTAGCATGGATGTCTGCAGCCTAAATGTGTATGTAGGTTGTGCAACCTGCCACAAATCCAGAAAGCTGTCCAAGTTGTATACATATGCAAAATTTTAGGCAGAAAAGTCAAACCACTACATGGATATGAGTGATTTTAGCCCACGGCAGACAAACAGACAGACGCTGTGCAAAAATGGTTGCAGTTTTGTGTATGATAAAGACCTATGTGAGATCTAAACACAAGCACAATTTTGGCCCAATCGGTCAAATGGTTCCTGAGATATTAGCTTGGATGTGTGCAGCGTTAACTAGAATGTAGGTGGCGCCACCTGTCATAAAATCAAGAAAGCTATCCAGGATGTATAAAACCCCCCCATTCCCTCCCTGTGAATGGTGGTTTTGTTAGTAAACTGTTGTGAGCTTTTCTGTATTAATGAGAATTTTCTCTGTTAAAGTTTATACGCCAGAGTAAGCCAACCGAAAATTTTCCCTTATTGGGCCTATTATCGCCCATCCCGCCTCGTTCCCGTGTATCTAGGTCACACTTCCGTTACCCATAACCACATTTTCGAAGGCGTAAGGAAGAGGACTGGGAGGGAGCGATGTTTGTAATACAGAAAAGCTCACAACAGTTTACTAACAAAACCACCATTCACAGGGAGGGAATGGGGGGGTTTTATTACGTAAACATAATTGTGAGCTGTTTCTGTATTAATGAGAAAAAAACAGACATGCCTTGGGGAGGGAGCACCTACCTGTAACGCTGGAACGAGGAATCTCAGTGCTGGGATGGAGCAGCAGTCGACGGCGGTGGCGGAACCGACGGAGAGGAAGAAGATGGCTGGGAAAATTGGAGTACCTCACCAGACGCTATCACAGGGCCCATGGAGTAGAGGCCCGAAGCCTGGAGCTGAACATCTTTCAGATAGAAGCGTGTGAATGTAGATGGAGATTTCCAGTATTCCTTTCTTGGCCAACTGATTGGGGGAAATCCCGGAGAAATGGGCCAAGGAAGTCGAAATTGCCCGAATGTCATGGGCCTTGATGTGAAATTGGTCCAACGTGGATTGAGAAGCAGAGTCATATGCGGCGACGATAGTAGCTTTGAGCCAAGAACTAATTGTGATAGGGCTAATCTCCTTATTGGAAGATGTGACTTTTGTAGAAATAAACAATTTCTTGCGCCCCCCCCGTAAAGGATGAGTAGCCTTTAGATAATAACGCAACGCACGAACCGGGCAATTGGTAGCCCCATAACGGTACTGACCGTTAGGGAGGGCTGGAACGTGCCAAGCAGACGGAGGGTCATCGAAATTTTGATTTTTCCTATAAAAATCCGGCGGAAAATGGAGGGTGGCCGACGAACCGTCGGCCGCAATTTGCGTGAATTTCGAATCAGCCACAAGGGCATGAAGCTCAGAACGGCGACCAGCCAAGGCAAGAGCAAGGAGGAAAACCATTTTCCGAGACAAATGGAGAAGATGGGCCGAACGCAACGGCTCAGAAGGGGGTTCCCGGAGGTGACTTAAGACGACGTCCAGGCGCCAGGAAGGCGCAACATACCGGGGACGAGAAGCACGGGCATGAACCCCCTTGAGAAAGTCCGACACCAACGGGTGATGAAGGACACGATTGTGACCCAGCGGACGGAGCACCGACAGCAGGGCGGCGCGATAGCCACGCAGAGAGAGATAGGATAAACGTTTATCCTGGAGTAAGAACACGAAAAAATCCAAAACAGCCGCAAGCGACGGATCTAAAGGGGAGATTCCGCGGGAAGACGCCCACTCCGTGAAGAGACGCCACCGGGAGTCGTAGATGCGGTCTGAAGAACGGCGACGGGGAGCCGAGGCAAGGAGAGCAGCCGGACTTGAAATGCCCTGATCCTTGAGGTGTCCGATGAGAGCACGCATGCGCAGAGGGCACGACCGAAACGGGCGACGCGCTCGAGGGAACGACGGGAGCGCGAAGCGGAGCGGTAGTATAAGCGGGGGGCGAGAGAGAAGCGAGCGCCACAGAGGAAACCAGGGAGCCGCAGGATGAAACAGAAGGATGAGAAGCAGGGTAGTCTGGTCCGCGTGGGACAAGCGGAGAAGGACACGGCGGATGAGACCACCTGGACGGCGGCGTGTCGGGGAGACGGTCGCGAGGGTGACGTTGACGCGTCTCGGAAGGCACGAGAACGGGGGGGGGGACGGAAAATCGAACAGATCGAATTCCGGCCGCCCCAGGCGAGCGAAAACACTCCGAATAACCGGGAGCGGAAGGAGTGGTGGGGAAGGAAGAGACGCCGGATGACGAGAAAGGGCGTCCGCGAGGATGTTTGACACGCCCGGAAGATGGGATGCACGAACGGATGCCCGGAGAGAGAGGCATAGATCGAACAAAAGGTAAGTCTCCTGCATGAGCGAGGGAGACCAAGTACCGCCCTGCTTGTTGATATAGGCCACCACCTTGGTATTGTCGGTCCGGATGAGAATGTGACGTCCGAACAAGCGGGGAGACCAGTGGGAGATCGCGCGACGGACGGCACGCAGTTCAAGGATATTGATATAGAGCAGACGTTCCGACGGGGACCATATCCCGGAAGCGCGAAGATCGGCGAGATGGGCCCCCCAACCGAGGAGAGACGCATCGGTATAGATGGTGCAATCGACATCCCTGGAAAAAGGAACGCCGCGCAGGAGAAAGGAAAGGTCCAATCAGGGACGAAGGGACCGCCAGGTGTTCCGAAACGGGAGGACCGTAGGACGAACCGAGGTGAACCGGAGAAGGCCGTGACGGCGCAAGATAGACTGAATCGGACGGAGGTACAGTCGGCCGAACGGGATGAAGGACGCGGCCCAGTTGAGAGCACCGTGGAGAGAGGCCGCTGTGCGCGAGTCGACACGGCGCTGCGTGAGAAATGAACGAATCAGGCGGCGGAGTTTGAGAGCAAAATCGCGCCAGAGCGACGCTGTGCTGGACGCAAAATCGAGCGTGACACCCAGAAATTGGAGGGACTTGGTGGGAGTGAGAAGAGACTTCTCCGCATTGACCAGGAAGCGGAGGTTCCGGAGTAAGACAAGAACCCGGGAGCGATGTGACAGTAGGAGGGAGCGATCGGCCGCATGGACCAGCCAATCGTCCAGATAAGGGAGCACAGAAATGCCCTGGGAACGGAGATAACTCGTGACCGTGTGAACCAACATGGTAAAAATCCAGGGGGCCACGTTGATCCCGAACGGAAGGGCCCGGAATTGATAAACGCGGTTCTGGTACGCGAAGCGAAGAAACGGTTGAGACGAGGGATGGATGGGAACGTGAAAATAGGCATCCGTAAGGTCTATCTTGAACGCCCAATCCATCCGCCGAACAATGCGGAGCACAGCATGGATATTGAACATCCGAAACGGGGGCGGACGGATGAACGAATTGAGGCGCTTCAGGTCTATGATCGGGCGCCAACAGCCGTGCGGTTTGGGAACGAGAAAAAGGCGAGAGTAAAACCCCACGGTGGAAGGGGAAACCTCGAAAATGGCCCGTTTGTCTAACATCGATTGAATGGCCTCCTCCAAAGCGAGGCGTTTTGCCGGATCGGGCGGAGGCGGAGTGAAGAACGGGTGCAATGTGACGGGAGGTGCGTGCAAAAACGTAAGACGGAACCCCGAACTTGACGGTGCTGAGAATTAAACGCTGTGAGGTGATACCCGCCCACGCGGGAAAATGGGCGCTGAGACGAGCGCCGACCGGAGCGATAGAGTCATTTCTTGGTCGAACCTCGATTAGAGGAGCGACCACGAAAGGGCTGAGAACGGCCGGAACGGCCTGAAGGACGAGAAGACGTAGCAGGCGCGCGCCGAGGCGGAGCGGAAGCAGTAACCGGAGGCCGAGGGCGGGGAACGCGGAAGGAGGGCCGAGGCGCAAGAGAGGCGCATCAGAGCGTTCTAAGGTGCGGTCAAAGAGAGGTCGTAAGTGGCCGCCAAACAGCAGGGAACCGGTAAAAGGTTGACTATAAAGTTCGGTTAACTCCGCCTGAGTAAGCTCCGGCTTGAAGTGTTTTAACGACTGAATGCAAGCCGTGCGGCGTAATAAGATGCAATTTTCCACCAGGCGCCAAACGACCTGATTTAACTCAGCGCATGTATGGGCAGAAGCCTGCCAGATGTCGTTGAGAGTGAGCGAGTCCGGAGAAACGGCGAGCAAGCTAGTGACAGCCTGTAAGTCGTTAACCATGCCGGCCGCTTGCCGGCCGAGCCCCTCCAGATCCGACAAGTGACGATCCGAAAGGTGGACAGAGGACGGAAATAAAGACTTTCCGTCCGCAAACGGCTGTTCCAGGCCGGACTCGAGGCGCATGGGAGCCGACGGAATATCCGGGTTATCCGGAAAAGGGAGCAAGCGATCGAAACAGGTAGCCCGGTACCCACGTGAATTCCAGAGGGTACCGGGGGACCAAGGTTTCTCCGAACCCGGCGGAAGCGGGGCCCCAGTAGCAGTGGAGCGAGACCCCGAGACCAGCGCGTGGTGCTCACGTAAGAGAGCCCCCGTGTATTCGGAAAACTCCATACACACGGCGGGCGCGGCTGAGGGCGACTGCAGGGCGGCAGGATTAAAAAATGAACTGGCCGCCGACGCTGAGGAAGTCCGAGGTTGTAACCTACAAAACTTCAGACCAGAAGGGTTAGCCTCCTGGGTGGAGGTAGCCACAAGGTCCAGAAGCGCAGATTTGCGCGTATGCCAAGCCTGGCGTTGCAGCGCTATCTCCGACCACTGGTCAGGGGCCAGGGTGGGATCGGCTGACTGAGAAGATGGGGACCCTGGAGAACCCCGGGAAGGGGGAGCCAGAGAGACCCGCTGAGCCGGAACAACCGGAGGCTGGAAACAGGAAGCCGGGGAACGAGCAGCAGCAGGACCCATCCTGGAAGGAGCCGGAACCGGATCCGTCGGCCGCACAGCAGACGGCATCTGAAATAAAGAGCCGGCCGGCTGGGTAGTAACGGCCGGAGACGGAGGAACCGGCCGCCCGGAAACGGAGGCAGGAGGGATCGACGCACTTACCTGCACCCCAGGAAGGGCCGGGCGATCCAGAGGGACGGCTCCAGCCGGCCCCGGCGACAAAGATGGAACACGGCGAGGAGCCGGGGGCAACGAGAACGGCCGGGGAGAAAGGACCGGGGGCGCCGGGGGGGGGGGGGGCGCCGGACGGACAGCTGCGGGTCTAGACGAATCGTCTAGATCTGACATCAATGATGAACAAAACTGGGACAATTTATGTAATATGGAATATGCAGATGAGCTGTCAGAACGGGAGGCCGTGTGAACTGGGGAATATTTCCGTTTCCGGGAATGAGACAGCAACGATTTTACAGTCGAAACCACAGGAGAGGTGACAGGACCGGCGGGAACGGACGGTGAACGCAACACGGCCGTGGTGCGGTCAACCAGGGTAGGCTCCCCCCCCTCCCCCCTGGAGACAACCAAGGGGCCAGACAAGGGAAGAACGGAGGGGGAATCCCCAATAACCGGGGAATGAACCCAATCCTGGAATAAGGCCCACTTGTCAGTGGACCACGTCTGGCAATGGAAACAAGGATCAGCCGGACCACGGCAGGAGTCATTGTTGGTGCGCAACTATAACAAGTGGGGTGGGAGTCCCAAACCAGGATTATAGTGCCACAAGAGACACAATAGGAGGGGTTCTCCATGGCGGGCAAGGCAAAATAAGAATAACTTACAATCAGTTGGCAAACTCAAAACGACAAACCCAACAGTGGACGAATCTCGCAGCGCGGGATCATACATCCATCATGGCGTACGCCAGAAGAAAATGTGGTTATGGGTAACGGAAGTGTGACCTAGATACACGGGAACGAGGCGGGATGGGCGATAATAGGCCAAATAAGGGAAAATTTCCGGTTGGCTTACTCTGGCGTATAAACTATAACAGAGAAAATTCTCATTAATACAGAAACAGCTCACAATTATGTTTACGTAATAAAACTGCAAAATTTTAGGCAGTTATGTCAAACCACTACAGAGAAATGAGTGATTTTAGGCCACGGCAGACCAACAGACAGACGCTGTGCAAAATGTGCAAAAATGGTTGCAGGTGGCCCCTCCAGTTTTGTGTATGATAAAGAGCTATGTTAGATCTATACACATGCAAAATTTTGGCCCGATCGGTCAAACGGTTCCCCAGATATGAGCTTGGATGTCATCAGCGTGAACGTGAATGTAGGTGGTGCCACCTGTCATAAAATCAAGAAAGCTATCCAGGATGTATAAAACTGCAAAATTTTAGGCAGATATGTCTAACCACTGCCGAGATATGAGTGATTTTAACCAAAGGCAGATGAACAGATGGACACTGTGCAAACATGGTTACAGGTGGCGCCACCATTTTTTGTGTATGTTATAGAGCTATCCAAGGGCTTCATTAGTATAAATTTTATTTCCTGATCAGTCAAACGGTTCCCGAGATATGAGCTTGGAAAGCTGATAAAATCAAGTCCCAGAGGAGCTCTCTGGAAACGAACGTGGCAACGGTGGAGGAACCCGGTCAAAAACATAGTATCCACAAAACTTTGTTTTGGCGGGTACAAAAATACAGGTGGCCTCCAGGTTTTCCACCAGTCTGCAGAAACTAATAAAAACACTTACAAACATCAATATCCATGCAAAGAATCATGGTGATCTCCCCATTAGTTGTTCAGATACTTCAGCTTTTGTATCAAATTGTCCATTATTCTGAGGGATACTTCGGAGTCCTATAGCTTGAAGGATATGGGTAACAGAGACCTAATTTTAAGTTTCCACAGGCACTTTTCATGGGCCTTCTTGCATGACAAGAATGAAGATTCTAGGTCCAGTTGTTGCAATTTGTACCCTGTTGACAGATAACCACATCTTTAAAGGTATCAAAAAAAGAGAAAAAAAATCGTAAAAATTTGAAAAAAATAGAGGTGGCGCACCCAGTCTGCAGAAACTGATGGAACAGGTCATGATCAATATGTATGCCAAAAATCATGACCATCAGTGTTGTAGTTATTGAGATACTGCAGTTTTTGTATCAAATTTTCCATTATTCTGGGGGGTAATTTGGAGCCATACAGCTTAAAGAATATGGGTAACAGAGACCTAATTTCAGGTTTCCATGGAGACTTTTCATGGGTCTCCCTGTGTGTCAAGAATGAAGATTCTAGGTCCAGTTTTAATGATTTGTGCCCTGTTAACAGATGTTTATAACTTTAAAGGTCTCAAAAATAGAGAAAAAAAATTCGTAAAAAAACCCGAACAAATACAGGTGGTGCCACCAGTCTGCAGAAACTGATGAAACACTCCATGATCAATATCCATGAAAACAATTATGGTGATCTCTGCATTAGTTGTTCAGATACTTCAGCTTTTGTATCAAATTTTCCATTATTCTGAGCTGTACTTTGGAGTGCCATAGCTCAAAGGATATGGGTAACAAAGACCTAATTTCAGGTGTCCATGGAGACTTATCATGGGTCTCCCTGTGTGTCAACAATGAAGATTCTAGGTCCAGTCCTTACGATTTGTACCCTGTTGACAGATAACTACATCCTGACAGGTCTCGAAAATAGAGAAAAAAAAATTGTGAAAATTTGAAAAAATACAGGTGGCACCACCAGTCTGCAGGTACTGATTAAACACCTCTTGATCAATATGTATGCCCAAAATCAAGACCATCAGTGTTGTAGTTATTGAGATGTTGCAGTTTGTTTTTATCAAATTTTCCATTATTCTGGGGGGTTATTGGGAGCCCCCCATAGCTCAAAGGATATGGGTAACAGAGACCTTATTTCAGGTTTCCATGCAGACTTTTTATGGACCTCTCAGTGTGTCAAGAATGAAGATTCTAGGTCCAGTCTTTATGATTTGTGCCCTGTTAACAGCTGTTCATATTTTTAAATTCGTAAAAAATCGAAAAATACAGTTGGCGCCACCAGTCTGCAGGAAGTCATGGAACATCTCATGATCAATATGTATGCCAAAAATCATGACCATCAGTCAAGTAGTTAATGAGATATTGAAGTTTTTGTATGAAATTTTTGACTTTTCTGGGGGGTACTTTGGGGCCCCATAGCTCGAAGGATATGGGTAACAGAGACCTAATTTCTGGTTTCCAAGGAGATTTTTCATGGACCTCCCAGAATCCCAAGTTACAAGGTTCTAGGTTCAGCGGTTACGATTTGTGCCTGGTTAACTGAAGGACAGACGGACGACGGACAAAGAGTGATCGCTATAGCTCAGATGACTTTCAGTCAGCTGAGCTAAAAATGTTACAACACCAAAACAGATTTTGGATTAGTCCTTGATTTATAACAGTTTTGAACTATTGAATGGAAACAGCTTTACAATTAAGGAAATACATTTCAAACAATAACAAGTTATTTCCATGAGGAGAGGAATTGATATAGAGCTGTGCCCTGTTTTCCAATCCTCATTGCTTTGTTTTGCAATAAAAATATTGTTTAAACCAAGTTATTTCCATGAAAAAAAAAAGCCTCTAGCTTCAACAATTCTCATGTTAAGTGAGTATATATTTGTCCTGATCTTTTTACAAAGTGCGTTATGTTTGGGCCCATAAGTTCAAGAAATTACACAATACTGACCTAATTTCTGGTATGTACATAGGAAATATCTTGAGGAATATTTTTAATAAGATCAAAAACAGATCAGTGGTTTTAATATTGGACAGTCTTGAAATGAAACAGTCGGTTTTAAATGGAAAATTGAGGGTTTTCCTTCATATTTTGAAGGAATGAAGACGTAGTGACCGTGTTTTTGGTATGGAAGGAGACTTCAGACCCCTAGGTCCAACAGTTACAAACAGAAAGTGCCAGTTTGATGGATGGATGGACCAACAGTTGACAAAGGACCATCGCTATAGCTCAGTTGACTTAAAATCAGCAGAGCTAAAATTACATAAAATAAAGAAAATATAGATGGCAACACCAGTCTTGCACAGCTGAACGAGCTAAACATAATCAATAAACATAATCAAATTTCAGAAAGATAAAAGAATTCACCAATGAGTTATTTTATCTAAAGTTTGAATTTCACACATTGACACAAATGTATTTACAGACCAGGGTATGTCAAATGGAAACCTCATAGAATAATAAAATATATAGTCAGGGAAACTTAGTTTATAATATTTAAAAACATTGAACTTTTTGTTGTCATTGGTTGTTTACATACTATTGCCAATTGGGCTGGTGGATTATTCAACAGGAATTATTTATTGGGTAAGGAACTGATCTTACTGTACTACCGTTTATTATGATTAGCTGACGAAGGATTCTAGAGAATTCATGTAGTTCTAGAGGTAGTTGATATTTTCCAGTAGACAGGTTCTAGAGGTCAAGAGAACATTTGTTGACCAGTCCCAAAGATTCCTTGCGGGAGAAATATAAGGAAGTCAGCCCAATGCCATTTAGAACAATCAGTCAACAGAGTTTTTATGAGCCAGTCACGTTCTTCAGACAGGACCTGTTATGTCAGATGTAGTCTGGCTTTAGGCGGGGTGTTCTGTTATGTCAGATGTAGTCTGGCACTAGGCGGGGTGTTCTGTTATGTCAGATGTAGTCTGGCACTAGGCGGGGTGTTCTGTTATGTCAGATGTAGTCTGGCACTAGGGGGGTGTTCTGTTATGTCAGATGTAGTCTGGCACTAGGCGGGGTGTTCTGTTATGTCAGATGTAGTCTGGCACTAGGCGGGGTGTTCTGTTATGTCAGATGTAGTCTGGCACTAGGCGGGGTGTTCTGTTATGTCAGATGTAGTCTGGCACTAGGCGGGGTGTTCTGTTATGTCAGATGTAGTCTGGCTTTAGGCGGGGTGTTCTGTTATGTCAGATGTAGTCTGGCACTAGGCGGGGTGTTCTGTTATGTCAGATGTAGTCTGGCACTAGGCGGGGTGTTCTGTTATGTCAGATGTAGTCTGGCACTAGGGGGGTGTTCTGTTATGTCAGATGTAGTCTGGCACTAGGCGGGGTGTTCTGTTATGTCAGATGTAGTCTGGCACTAGGCGGGGTGTTCTGTTATGTCAGATGTAGTCTGGCACTAGGCGGGGTGTTCTGTTATGTCAGATGTAGTCTGGCACTAGGCGGGGTGTTCTGTCGAGTACTGCTTTAGGATGATTATTGGTACTGGAGTTGTATATGTTTAGGCGAGCAGGGCATGGAGATACTGTGAGAGGACTTTGTATTTGTTGAAGAATTGTATTTCTGAGCCTGTTAATGGCAGGGGAAAGCCAGAGAACTCAGTTAAAAACATTGTGTTTGTGAAGATTAGAGCCAGTTTATGACAACGGTGGCCAATCATTGGATGTTACTGAATTAACTTGTGTTTGTTTACCCCTAGACATGTAATTATTCTGGACTTTGGGGTGAAAGATCCCGGGATATATATGTCCCCTGCAAGTGTGGTGTGACACATATCAATAGCCCAAACCTTTAAAATTTAGCAATTTGTGTCTGCAACAGTTCTGAAGACCTAGCTTTGCCGATTTTCTTCATTTTTTGCATGGTAACAATGTTATATAAGCAGAAGATGCACAATGTTTTAGTGTTGCTGTTGAATGCAAAAGTCACAAGTCTAATTTTCTAAGTGCTAGAAACACAAAATTGTATGTAACTAGCAAAATACAGGTAAGGTTGATTTTTGTTATGGAAGAAGATGTACCGAGGACCGACCTGGATATTAAGTCAGAAGTTTCTAAATTAATGGTTACGATTTGTGCCTTGTTAATGGATGGAGAGGAATTGCATGATGAAAGTTGAGTGGTACCACCATCAATTATAATGTAACCAAGTTTTCAGATACATACTGCAATATAATTTGTAAGAAATGTGTGCTTTAGTTGCAATGAAGTACAGGGATACTTCTCCTTTCAGGATTTAATAACTTAGGAAAAACACTGTATTACAGACAACCAGAGCTATCCCATTTAAAAAAGAATTGGAAATCCAAAAGACTAAAATGCATACATTCTTCTTTTGGCAAGACCAAAGGCCTAATACTGAAACAGTGGCAATATTAATCATAGGAGTTACCCTCTGCAACCAATAATACAACAGGAAGGATGATCACCCTTTAATGTAACATGCTGAATAAATATTAGTTGAAAGGCTGCTAAAATGAATTCACTTAGATAGAAAAGTATTGTAAATTCAAATTGTTGTTAAGACAAATAAATTTTCAGCGTCACAGAGTGCTCTGGCCATATATGTTCAGTGCTGCCATCTGTCAAACCTGTTCAAAATCATGTTCATCTTAAAAGTACCATTCAATGTGCACCTAAAAGGACACATCTCTTTTCAAAATTTTCTGTCTCCTCTGTTCCTCAATGTTAAGTCATTACATAAAACTACATAACCTGTCGACAAAATTATCATGACAATACAAACAAACATCTTTTGAATTGTACATATACACAATTGGAATGAAAGACCCCTTCTCTTCAAGAGAGAAGAAACTGATCATAACATAGACTGGTAAATAAACAATGCAGAGAAATAGACAGACAACATAGTACAATCACAGCAATAACTTTTCCTACCTTGCTTTTTTAACCTCTTTTTCACCTTCTGACTTCCTCATTCTCTCAAGTTCAATCTAAAATCAAATAAACACAAGCTTAAACATAAATATTAACTCATTCTCACATACAGAAACAAACATATATACAAACACTAAACTAGCCTTACATAGCTACAAGTGGGAAGATGTTTATCTCTAACAAAGCTACAACAATTCCTCTGGTATACAAGTCAAATGAATATGAGCCTAAATGAGCCTAACAGGCCTTTTTTCATCAAACTTAATATAATCAGTTACTAATGAAGACAGCCTTAATTAAAACCACTGTGATACTGTTTATCCATAAGGTATGGAGTTCATTTATTTGAAAATCTTGATTTGAAAATGTAATATTTTCATTTTATGACTCCTGTTTAAAATGGATTTTCATTTTATGACTCCTGTTTAAAATGGGCAACCATTTTAGACTAAAGACTAAAGACTCCTCCACAGACAAATATGTGCACAACAAATTTTTTATCCCTGTAAAAATTCTATTTGTTTTTAATTATTTTGACTAATTTCCAGTTAAGCACAGGTTAAATGTGGTTACAGTGTATGCTAATTGCAGTAAAAATAGTGAACCTCAGTTCTAAACAGTATATCTGTAATACCAATGACCCCAAGAAATTAAAGACAAGTATATACCTGTTTCATACAGTGCATACATGTACACTAGTTAATGACTGCAACAAGTGTGCAATGGCTGTTCACCCAGGGCAATGTTTGGACAGGAATTATTACATAAACAAATAGACCAATTCATATTTTTAGCCAATCAAATTCTCTTATTTTTCACTTGACCTGAGGGATTTTTCTTAATTTCCCTGACTTTTCCTTGACTGGATAGAGGGAAATGCATTTCCGATGTTTTCCCCAATTTCTGGGATCACCTGGGACCTTGTCATGCACATTGATTTTATAGTGGACTAACCTCCCTTGCTATCAGCTGTTTTGCGGCGTAGGTCAGTTGTTTGTGGGGCTTAGTGCCTGGAAATTTTGCAATCTCATCCACATGCCTGTAGATAAAAGAGAAAAAATATATGGTGAAAAGACAGATAAAACATGCAGAGAACCAAAAAACATCATGAACTTAAATATATCACATGCAAATGTACAATTAATATATCATGATCTGCTGGCAGAGACATAGGTAACCTTCAACAATGAAAATGAAATTAAGAGAGATTTATGGTAAAATAACTACGAAGAAGATTTAATATAGAGATGAATCAACTGTTTTGGTCATTACATGTTTGAATCACACATTTACAAAGAGCAATGCTGTTATTCATTACAATAACAAACACACAGATACTGTAGCATGTTTATCTGGATCTTCATCTGATGATTACATGTCATTGTTCTGTATACAACTAAGATACACATGGATCTTCATCTGATGATTATATGACATTGTTCTGTATACAACTAAGATACACATGGATCTTCATCTGATGATTACATGTCATTGTTCTGTATGCAACTAAGATACACATGGATCTTCATCTGATGATTACATGTCATTGTTCTGTATACAACTAAATACACATGGATCTTCATCTGATGATTACATGTCATTGTTCTGTATACAACTAAATACACATGGATCTTCATCTGATGATTACATGTCATTGTTCTGTATACAACTAAATACACATGGATCTTCATCTGATGATTACATGTCATTGTTCTGTATACAACTAAGATACACATGGATCTTCATCTAATGATTACATGACATTGTTCTGTATACAACTAAGATACACATGGATCTTCATCTGATGATTACATGACATTGTTCTGTATGCAACTAAGATACACATGGATCTTCATCTGATGAAAACATGTCATTGTTCTGTATACAACTAAAATACACATGGATCTTCATCTGATAATAACATGTTATTGTTCTGTATACAAACTAAGATACACATGGATCTTCATCTGATGATTACATGTCATTGTTCTGAATACAACTAAAATACACATGGATCTTCATCTGATGATAACATGTCATTGTTCTGTATACAACTAAAATACACATGGATCTTCATCTGATAATTACATGTCATTGTTCTATATACAACTAAGATACACATGGATCTTCATCTGATGATTACATGACATTGTTCTGTATACAACTAAGATACACATGGATCTTCATCTGATGATTACATGACATTGTTCTGTATACAACTAAAATACACATGGATCTTCATCTGATGATTACATGACATTGTTCTGTATACAACTAAGATACACATGGATCTTCATCTGATGATTACATGACATTGTTCTGTATACAACTAAGATACACATGGATCTTCATCTGATAATTACATGTCATTGTTCTGTATACAACTAAAATACACATGAATCTTCATCTAATGATTACATGTCATTGTTCTGTATACAACTAAGATACACATGGATCTTCATCTGATGATAACATGTCATTGTTCTGTATACAACTAAGATACACATGGATCTTCATCTGATGATTACATGACATTGTTCTGTCTACAACTAAGATACACATGGATCTTAATCTGATGATTACATGACATTGTTCTGTATAAAACTAAGATACAAATGGATCTTCAACTGATGGTTACATGTCATTGTTCTGTATACAACTAAGATACACATGGATCTTCAACTGATGGTTACATGTCATTGTTCTGTATACAACTAAGATACACATGGATCTTCAACTGATGGTTACATGTCATTGTTCTGTATACAACTAAGATACACATGGATCTTCAACTGATGGTTACATGTCATTGTTCTGTATACAACTAAGATACACATGGATCTTCATCTGATGATTACATGACATTGTTCTGTATACAACTAAGATACACATGGATCTTCATCTGATGATTACATGACATTGTCCTGTATACAACTAAGATACCCATGGATCTTCATCTGATGATTACATGACATTGTCCTGTATACAACTAAAATACACATGGATCTTCATCTGATGATTACATGACATTGTTCTGTATACAACTAAAATACACATGGATCTTCATCTGCTGATTACATGACATTGTTCTGTATACAACTAAGATACACATGAATCTTTCTATCCAGGATGCAACTTTCAGCACAAGCCAGCATGAACTTGCAAAATAAGTTTAAATCAAATTTCAGTGGAGCAGGCTTTGCAGGCCTTGCCCAGTGGGATGTTCACTGGTCTGGTGCCTTAGGTTAGAATGAGGTAAGCTACATGTTTTTCACTGATTCTGCATAAAATGGGACTGTATGACATGGATTAATTGATCTTATACTGCTTCAGTGTATGCCATCTCCTGGTCCACTCAGAACTTCTCAGTCTCAATGTATACTAACTTAAATCTGTCAAGTGCACCAGAAAAGGTAATGCTAAGTGAAGAGTTTCTGACTTTTACTGGTCATGTTGCAAAGGAAGCTCACTTCTCTTAGAATGGGTTAGTTTTTAAACCATCCATTCCATGAACTAAGATCTAACTGACTCTGTTTTTCTAGCTGTTTAAAAGGGACAGTGTATTTATTATGACATCCAATTCTCCAAGAGTAACTTGTCATTAAAATAAATGTTTTGCATCAGTCAATAAGCCAGTAATCACATGTAGTGGATTTACAGAATACTCACGGATCTAGGGTGTATATGTACTGGCCCTCGACAGTGCGTTCTTGGTGGTAAGTCAGATTATAGGCCATCATTATATGGATGAGATGTGATAAATCTGCTTTTTCTCTTGTGCTGTATAACTGTGTATTTACCTGTGACAGAAAAGTTTAACATACATGTAATTCATGTCAAACTAGAATTTCTTAGCACCACAGGTGCCATAGTATCCCAAGAAAATTAAAATCCCCCCCTATAAAAAATAGGCCCCCATCTTCAGCGGCATATACTGACACTTGATTTGGACCATAGTTTCTTCCATCTATCATCTTGAGAAACAATATATTTCACCTAATATGGGAATATTCAAGGGTCAAGACCACTCTCATAGGAGAGGTCATGATCCAAATTTAAATATACCTCATCCCATAACCTATATCTATGTATAAGAATAATATGAAAGAAATCTGTCCATTAGTTTTTGACTTATAATGCTCACACTACTGTCATGTGGCAATGACGGGGGTATTTAAAGGCATGAAAACAAGAAAAGGATAATAGGTGATGCGACCATTTCCTGTATATGACATTATAGAATTATTGATCTATCTATCGAGTATTTCTTCAGATATTTTCAGCAAATTTGGTACTAATCAAGGTCAAGGTCACTCTTCAATAAAGGTCATGACCCCATTTTAAACAGGCTTTGTCCTCTCAACCATATCTATGCACATTTAAAGTTTGGTTAAGACCTGTGAAATCTTTCTCAAGTTATCTCTTCCAAATGAAATCTTAGCTGCAGCATGTCCATGCCTGAACCATAGCATCCCCCAACTTTATCTGGGGATACAATGATGGAAAAGATGCACAATCCCAGACAAAAACATTTCACACAAATTCAAGTGAAAAATGTCCAGTATTTACCTGGAATTTCATCCCAAATTCAACAAGAGCACCGATGCATATTGTTACAGGTGCTCTTTTTATTGTGTGACATGGGCGTAACTCCTATTGTGGCACTCATTACTGGCCGCGTATTACATTCTATGTTTAATCCGTGTTGGTTGAACTCTTGTTTTCATGTGAGCCTTGAGCTTTCACACCTGGTCGTGCATCACGTGATGAGTGTGTGGAGATACACAGCGCTGTTCTTTCTAGAGAATTCCTGAAACGTGTGTTGTGCAAGACCTTATAGACTATTTGAAAAGTGGAAAATTCCCAGCTTGGGGTGTGAAGGTATATAAAGGGGCTGTTTTTTAGAACCAGAGGGCAGACAGCAGAGCAGATACCATTGGACGCAGAAGCGTGTGTCAGATTCTAAGACCTTATCCGACGAATGCGGCAATTATACATTTTCAAAGATTTTTTCCTGGATTTTATACATTTGGACTTCAGTTTACTTTCTGTGTTGTTGCAAGAACTTTCCACTGGACTGTCATTCTCTGAGAGTTTACATTCAAAGGACTTATCGTGGTGATGGTGTTGGTATCCAGGTATTGTACCATTATCTTTCTGTGTGATTGTATTGACTTGTTGCTATAATGCTGTTTTACTGTATAATTGTATTAATTTAGTGTATTGTATTGTTAGGGTTGTTTTAAGAATAAATTATAATTATTTGTTAACAAAAAACCACTGACTTCTTTATTCATTCCCCTAGACATTTCAGCCTGCCTAGTGTTACAGAATCTGATTTTTTTATCTCCATTACAAAATTTGTGTTTATCACACATACGTGATCTGTTTATATTAGGTTGCGTAACAATATTTTGCGCCCTCTGACCTCATATAATATGCATGAATTTGCTGACAATGTAATTCAGGTGCGAAACTGTACTGGGTAACACTCATCAGGAGTTCAATGAAAATCTGTCAGATTTTTGGTTAGTCAAGGTGGTGCCACCAAAGTGTAGTGACCTCATTATTATGCATGAATTTTGCTAGAAATCAAACTTAGGTAAGATATCATATAGAAAATCTATTATATTCCTTGTACGCTATCTTGGCAACACCACAAATTGGTCTGTACAAAGCAACCTGGTGACCTCTGACCTCATTAAGTATGCATGAACTTGCTGAGAATTTAATTGAGGTGAGAAACTCTATTGGTATATATGAATAATGAGTTTCATGAAAATCCATAGGATTTTTGGTAAGTCACCATGGTGCCTCCAAAGTGCGGTGACCTTTGTCCTCATTAAATATGTGTGGATTTGGATGGAAATATTTTATTGATTAACATATCTGTTGAGTTTGATCAAAATCTATCATATTCCTTGTAAGTTATCACAGCGACACCACAAAGTAGCCTAATTTATTGGTTAGTAGTTATTGGGAGTTTTTTGATAATCATTCAAAGCCGCGGTGAATTACCGTGGCAACACTAAGAGTTAATGGATAGATGGACAGACAGTGGATATACCATAATATGTCCCTTCATAGAAGGGCCTATAAAAATTTAAGCCATTTCTTTTTCCAGCTTCAACCTTAATACTTTCATTTGATCCTACCTATAAATAGGTAAACATTCAACAATGACAGGACATTTATCTATTTATTCTGCACTGTTAGACAAATCTTCAGAATATTGTTTTCCCTGCAATACCTAAATTATGTTTCAAAAATATCATCCAGATATTTTGCTGCTTTTGTTAAAACACTTTTCAAGTTAAAATACAAATTTTTCCAGGATATTCCAGACCTATGATATTCTAATGACATTTTCAAAGACATTTAAGGATTTAGACCATTTTCCTTAATTTAGTGGTAGTTACTTACCGGTCTAAGTGTGGGCTGAATGATGTCTATCAGGGGAGGCAGGACTTCTGTAACCATGACAACTACATTCAAATTTTTCCTGACAGATGGCACAACCTCTGACATCAGACTGGAGACAAGCGTACTGGACCTGGACTGCTTGGTAAAGGTCTGTTAAAAGCAGAACTTGTGAGGTTCATCTGTGTTTGTAACAGGGTGGGAAATAAACATGCTCACACGATCTAGTTGGTATGATAATCAAAACGCACTTGCCTTTTTTCAATTAAAACTTGAATGTTTTTCTACGACAAATGTAGACTGCCACTAAGTATAAGTATTTTGAGAAAATGTATATTCATAATTTACATATGGCAACACACATTCATCTGCATGCATGAATAAAGAAGAATATATATAACAAGTTGATACTTACCTCATACTGACTGTGTGGTAGCTGATACTAACCTGATAATAACTGTGTGGGTAGTTGATACTAACCTTTCACTGACTGTGTGTGTAGTTGATACTAACTGAAAGTGTGGGTAGTTGATACTCACCTCATATTGACTGTGTGGGTAGTTGATACTTACCTCATACTGACTGTGTTGGTATTTGATATTTACCTCATACTGACTGTGGGGGTAGTTCATACTTACCTTATACTGACTGTGTGGGTAGTTGATATTTAGCTCATACTGACTGCGTGGGTAGTTGATACTTACCTCATACTGACAGTGTTGGTATTTGATATTTACCTCATACTGACTGTGTGGGTTGTATATACTTACCTCATACTGACTGTGTGGGTAGTTGATATTTACCTCATACTGACTGTGTGGGTAGCTGATACTTACCTCATACTGAATATGTGGGTAGTTGATATTTACCTCATACTGACTGTGTGGGTAGTTCATACTTACCTCATACTGACAGTGTTGGTATTTGATATTTACCTCATACTGACAGTGTTGATATTTGATACTTGCCTCATACTGACTGTGTGGGTAGTTGATTATTACCTCATACTGACAGTGTTGGTATTTGATATTTACCTCATACTGACAGTGTTGGTATTTGATATTTACCTCATACTGACTGTGTTGGTATTTGATATTTACCTCATACTGACTGTGTGGGTAGTTGATACTTACCTCATACTGACAGTGTTGGCAGTTGTTACATACCTCATACTGACTGTGTGGGTATTTGATATTTACCTCATACTGACAGTGTTTGTATTTGATATTTACCTCATACAGACTGTGTTGGTATTTGATATTTACCTCATACTTACTGTGTGGGTAGTTCATACTTACCTCATACTGACTGTGTGGGTATTTGATATTTACCTCATACTTACTGTGTGGGTAGTTCATAGTTAACTCATTCTGACTGTGTGGGTATTTGATATTTACCTCATACTGACTGTGTGGATAGTTCATACTAACCTCATACTGACTGTGTGGGTATTTGATATTTACCTCATACTTACTGTGTGGGTAGTTCATACTTAACTCATACTGACTGTAAGTATTTGATATTTACCTCATACTGATTGTGGGGTAGTTGATATTTACCTCATACTGATTGTGTTGGTATTTGATACTTACCTCATGCTGACTGTGTTGGTAGTTGATATGTTCATCATACTGACTGTGTGGGTGGTTGATACTCACCTCATACTGACTGTGTTGGTATTTGACACTTACATCATACTGACTGTGTTGGTATTTGATACTTACCTCATACTGACTGTGTTGGTATTTGATACTTACCTCATACTGACTGTGTTGGTATTTGATATTTACCTCATACTGACTGTGTTGGTATTTGATACCTACCTCATACTGACTGTGTGGGTAGTTCATACTTACCTCATACTGACTGTGTGGGTAGTTGATATGTTCATCATACTGACTGTGTGGGTAGTTGATACTTACCTCATATGACAGTGTTGGTATTTGATATTTACCTCATTATGACTGTGTTGGTATTTGATACATACCTCATACTGACTATGTGGGTAGTTGATTTTGTTTGGATGGTTCGAAGCAAACAGAAGATGGAAGATGACTGGGAGATATGTTGTATATCGCATGAGAATATAGTTCTGGGACTGCAAGATTTCCCTCCCAAGTAAGTCCACAAAACACAACCAATCACTGGCCATCATCATCTGGTAAAAAAAGGAAAATTATTCAGTGAACAAAATAAAGCTAATCAATGTTGAACATCACCAGTAATCTGAAGATTTTAATACACATAAATTCATTAATGTTGTTGTGTCCTTATAAAATATGTGTGCTTGCATATCCTCACATGACAGAGTACAACTTTCTCATTCTTCATTTCCTTCACTCACCGTCTGTAAATGTGGGTCCTTGACCTTGGCCTCAAGGTAATTTTCATGTAACCCCTGCATGACCTTTTCCCTTTCCCCAGCAGCTTCAGCTAACATCAAGGCATTGTGGAATCTACAAAAGAGGTAAAAATTACAATGGATTTTCACAATGACTCTGAAAGAATCATACAGGAAGAGCATTGATTTTACTCTACAACATAAAAGGCATATATCCACAAACATCACATCCTAAGAGGTATTCAAATAAAAATAGCTTTGTATATTTGTACCTCAACATGTCTCAGCCATAGTTGTTCAGGTGTCTTTTGAAGAACAATCAGTTACATTTCAGAGGTTATTTGGATCACAATAATATCTTTTTGTTAAAAGGATTGTTTACAATTGCAAGAAAGGGCAATCTGTCCTGTCCAAGGTCAAAACCACTGTCATTCACTGATTTTAAAGGAAACCTAAAGGATAAACTTTATATTATATATAAATTATGTAATAATATAAAATTTATTTCCTGGGCTTATAAATGTACCACATGCCAAATTTGTATCAGGATCCTTGTAATATTTCAGATTCGGTGATTCTAAATGTTGTAAAAGGTATGCAGTATCTGATTTTTAGAGTGGATTTTTATTGCACAGATAGTAAGTTTTGGAGAATTGTAATGGTTGTGTAGTTGAAAGTAAATTTTCATCAACAACACACACTATTAAGAACATACACATGCAAAGCAAATCTAGTGTCAAAGATCACTGTATGTCACTGCTACTATCAATAACCTTGAAAAATAAACACTCATGAATAAAACACAATACATTCAGAACTTCACGAAAAGTATTAAGACTTTCTAAAGAATCAAGGTGCGGGATACATGAATTATAATTCAAAGATTCATACATCTATCATTCTACCAAATTATAGGTCTTTTTAATTCTAGTTTTACTGTTTATAAGGAGCTTATTTAAATTATAACCAAATATATCTAATGCTGTGATCACTAATGACTGAGTTGCATGTTTTATTTAGAGTTAGACAATAAACATGTTCTATATTTGTTAATTATTTTTTTAGTATTATACAAATTAAATGGTGGCTGATTCAAGACACAGGATATTTTTATTTACTGAGATATTACTGAAAGATATTTGATATCAAGATATTATTTCAATATCTCAAGATAATTAAAAATTTCCAGTGTCCTAATTCAGCCACTGTCAGATTAACATCAACATAATTTAATGTAAGAAGTTTTTATCAATACAGTTAATTTCTCCAAAGAAAGAAAATGGCTAACTGAAGATGATTTAAGATTCAGGCCTTTGAGTTACACTTTACGGGGTTACTTTTGGTTGCTGTACCACCCTTTGCTGGAACTTCTAACTTTCCCCAGGCAAACAGTTAACCATTAATGTTAAGCTCTGGGACCTTACATGACAACATGTGAAGCCTAGCCTTTCACTGTGACATAAGTTTATGAATGATAAACTGACACTCGTTCCTACCTCGCTGTCATGGAGAGATTGTTTTCTAAAGCAGAACGATGGTCATCTTCAAAATTCATATTCCCTCTATCATGAGGGTTAATGTATCTTTTCCTGAAAATAAAAACAAATATTTCTTATTTCAGTTATTTATTACACACAGCTAATAATATGAATCCTGAAATTTGTGCCCATGTTCAATGATGCAAGGAAACAAGTTGTTTGATGATACATGTAATTCAGTGAACAATCGTGTCAAAGCACAGCAATTCATATAGCAATTCAAAATTTTGAACTTGCATATTATTATAAATATTGTAGCAGTACCAAAATTACATATGCAAATGACTGTTTTACCAAGCATCATGGAAATCACTTGTGATGTCCGGATAGAAAGCATCAGTCATAAAAGGAGTATGTTTGCTGCTTGATTACTTACCTTTTAGGCCTTGGCATTTGAAATATACTTTGCCATACAGAGAATAAACTTTTATGTGCATCCTTCTGTCCCACACTGACAGACCCGACCATCTGTAACGTCAACTCCTGCTGACGGCCACTCACAAACTGTAAAACACATTATTGTCAAGGACTTCAGTTGAGTGTGAAAGTATCTTTATCTTGTATTTAACATCATCTTGTATTTTATTTGAACAACCACTGAAATTTACCACTGTCTTGTTGTGATACGGCCATAAGCTTCACTTTACATTTTTTTTAGGATTAAACTGGAAAGGTCATTATAAAATTAATGTTTTGTATATTATGCTCTGTTTTGAAATTTAATTACATCAATATATAAAGTGAAAGTGAAATAGAAACAAACACATTCATGCAGAAATACTAATAATACCTGTAGGGTGTTCAAACATGATCGAATGTCATTGTCTGCCTTTTCACACAAAGCGTGTATTGCTGTCATGTCAGTGCGAAGTTTTTCACGGCGACTTATCTGCAAAAGTCATATATAATCTTTCAAGAGGGTGAATAACAATTGGAATAACATAAATATATGACATTAACTTTGCATGATTATAAGGAAATGAACTGAGATTAATTGGGCATCATATATTTTATTTTCATAACTAAATAACCAAACAACACACAGCTAACTCATCTACATTTAAAAGTTCTTACATTGTTTAAATGCATGAAAAACACTTAAGTCCACCTCTATGGAATAACCAGGGTATCAGGGCTCCCACAACTTATATATTACTACGCTCAAAAAGAAAGTCCAGCCTGAATGGCGAAAGAAAATTTAAAATAAGGCAACTGAATAATGAATGTCTTTGCCCAACGTCAAAGTAATTCAGCATAAAAATTACAAAAAAATGTGCTCTGTTAATCTCGTTAATGTATGTCTTCCATTAAGACAACAAGCCCGTGATGGAACATTGTATGCCTTAAGCTTGTCTATAATACACTGCATATGGAGACACAAACACATGAGTACGACAGCTGTGCTCTAAATTGTGTGGGTGTATGCTAATCTGTAACAAATAAGCATACCACGAGCATATAATCTGTACATGTTTATTCATAAATAATTGACTGTTGTATGCTAATTGACCTAGAGTATGCACAACACATGATGATTTGCATAGGGATTCCCACAGACATCATTGGTTTTGGCCTGGATGCTTTATGCATATGATTTTGTCCACATGTTCCCACCAGGTAGTAGGCACCCCTTAAGCGTCCTGCGCATATTATGCAAATTAACTTGTCGAGCATCAGAACTTTCTGAAGTCTAGCTATCATGATCCAGGTAAAATTTGTATGATGTCACAAAAATCTCACAAGTTTCTTTGGGACATCAGCTAAAGCTAAAGGAGGACCATGGGGCTTGACCTATTGATGTTTGTGCTGTTTCCATGGTCACTACATCCTTAGTCTCTTACAGAAACATATGGTAGCACTACCAGCGCATTCTGCATTCACTATTTTTGTCAACAAATTTATGTGTAGCAACAAAATATGGTTATCTGTGACAGGAGTTCTTATAAAGTTCCATATAGGCCTTACTTGTATACACAGCCCCCGATGATAGATGTTTGATGCCAAACTGTCAACATTGAGCAACGTTTTGACTTTTGAACCAGTCTTTGACTATTAAACACAAATTTCGGCTAAAATAAAACAGATTTCACTAAAATTATGGCTAAAAATGTTTTCAAAAGAAAGTGGGCCCTGGGGTATCCATATTATAACAAGGGACCCATGGGTCACGGCGCTCAGCTGTTATATATGATAAAAAATATGATTTGGGAAAGAGGCATATGCTGGTTTTGTGTGGTAATAAATATAAGCTTTATTATGAGTTGTTGGTGTTTAGCTTATGTATGATTTTGATATTTTATTTGGAGACAGGGAAGAGGAATGATTTCATTTATTTTATTAACAAATGGAGTGCTATTGTCACACAGATTTTGACTTGGCCATATAACTTATAAGCAGCACATATAATAAAAGAGTTTAACTATTTATTAAAATTTAATAACAAATATTGTGCCAATATAATTTTTATTAAAAATAATAAGAGAATCATATGATTTTTGAAATAAAACATAACTGAAATAATTATTAAAATAATATTATAGAATATATGCATTCATGAATACATTTTGAAAGTATTTGCACTGGTATTCAAATACTTTCATTTTTACCTGAATCCCATTCTTATGCAAGAAATTTTATAATGGAGTACATATTCATATTCATATTCATATACATTTGCAAAGTATTTGCACCATGTCTGGTATTTATTCAGTTTTAGCCAAACAATGATGTTGAGAATCCAGAATATAAACAAAGGACCCATGGGTCATGACAAAAGTTTGAAATTTTAGCAAATGCAAAATATGAAAAATATTTTATTGTAATGTTTTATATTTATATAAGCATATGAGAAGCTAAGAGGAAAGGGCCCTCCTACTTGGTTATAGTAAAGTTCTCAATATATGATTGCAAACTAATACTCTGACAAGACTGTCATGAAAAAAAAACAGTAAAAGTTTTGAGATACTGTGATGCATATGAAAAATTTACAGATAGACAGGCAAGTGGACAGAATGGACTAATACCGTCATTTCACTTTCAAGGGAATAATGCATTTAAGTTAATATATAAGCCTATTTTTTTTAAGCATATCCACTTTTTTCAATAATAGTTTTTATCTGATTCATTTTTTTTTTATTTACAAGTGTTATAAATTTGTAATATAAAAGTGAAAATATAAGTTAAAATATTAGAATTCTAAGCAGCAATCATTACATATCCAGATTGTAACTCACATTGGGTCATATTATGCATACACATATTTTATTATTTTTAAATCAAATGTTTAAACTGAATGTAAAAGAAAATAATGCCACAACATGGCATCTACAAAATTATTCCTTGAATCCCTTTTAAAAAGTTTTGCACATTGGAGTTTTCAGGACATGCTTAATTTTATTCACCGAAATAAAACAAAAAATTTAGTAAATTTGATAAAATAAAAACATCTTTTCAAATAAAGTATACACACTGTTGGTTGAATGAGGGACAAACAATATCATTATGCTAATTACAATCTCAGCTATAATTAATAACTGGAATTAATAGTCAATTTTACACCTGGTGAAGTTTTACTCTTCTGAAGTAAAGCATTACTTATCTGATGAACATCCACACTTTCATAGCAATACATCACTTTGTGGACACAATTAAATGTGCACTTTAATCATTGTAACCCTGGTGGTACAATACAAAATCTAAAATGTAGCATGTCCAAGAATAAAATAAAATACAGAAAGTTATAACATTCATCTAGTTTATGCACCAGCTGGGGGGGGGGGGGGGGGGGGTTGAGTGCAGGGCAGAGGAGAAGCCTGCTAGTAGTGGCCAAGCTGGGTCAAGGCAAGCTGCCTGGGGTGGGTTACATAATGCAAGTGAAGGCTGTACTACTAGGTGGGCCAGATGTAAACAACACTTGACATGGTGTATGAAAACTTGAATAAAAGCTACTCTTTTCAAACAATTTCTTTGAAATTTCAGATTTTAAAAGATTAAATCCTTATGTATATATGCTGTGAAAATTAAATCAACAGTGCTTACAGGGAAAAAACGTGCCACTGCCAAAGTTGGACAAAATTTAAGGTATTGATTTTTTATTTATGCTAATAACTTGAAAAATTTGCAAAATTCAGATCTAATTTTGGGCAAACAATTGAATCTTGATTAAATAAAAGTTATATTCCTGAAAAAAAGTCTTCAGCTTCAGCAATTCTCATGTTAAGTAAGCAAATATATTTCCTGATTTTTAAAAAATTGCATTATATTTGGGCCTATAATTTCAAAATAATACCCAATACTGACCTAATTTTTGGTATGTGCACAGAAAATGTGTGGAAGAATATGAATACTAAATATGATCAAAAACAGATCAGTGGTTTTGATATTAGGCAGACTTGAAGTGTAACAATTGCTTTTTTATAGAAAACGGAGGTTTTTCCTTAATATCTCGAAGGAACGAAGTTCTAATAACCCAATTTTCGGTATGGTAGGAGATTTTGGGGACATCTAATGGTATGCAGAATTTTGGATTCGTAGGTCCAACGGTTTTAAAACGTGCCCTGTTAACGGACGGACGGCCGGACGGCCGACGGACAAAGGACCACGACTATAGCTCAGATGACTTACAGTCAGCTGATCTAATAAAACTATGCTGTTATCAAGCAGGCATTCTGGATTTCAGGTTTTCTATTTAAACAGTGAAAAAAAGATTAATTGTGAAGTCAGTTTCCAGGCATAAAAGAATTAACACAACAGCCAAAGCAATAACTGCAGAAATCCAATGCTGGGTTCTTTATTGCAAAAGCTAAGTGTATTTTCCCTATCCTGTATGACCGGATGAGAGTGCAAATGAAGGGATTCAACACCTGCCTAAAGACAGGGTCAAACATATATATCTGAATTTCATTTAGTTTTAAATGAAATAAAATAGAACTATAGTTTAGACAGATCTACAGGAATTTTTACCTCCATAAGTCGGCCAGCAAGACGAGAAGACAGTGTGGGTGGAAAATGAACCACTAACGCCACCTGGCGAAGCTGTCGTAACGCAGGAGCATACCTGTAAGTGACAATGGAACTGTCAGCTTAATGGCATAGAGTAAATACTGTCAGGTTAAATACATATGCCAAATTTAACATTAATGAATTTTTATTTAAGAATTGTAACCAATATATATTTATATCACACTGTATCTTTAAAATATTTGTATTATGGCGAATGTGTCACAGATAAAAATTTTAAGAAATATTAACATACTTGTATACATTTTACCAAAAGTATATAAAAATATTTAATATTCACACTTTACTGATTTTATAAGGGGAGAAACAGAAGAACAGTACAACCAATAACTTGTACAAGTTGACCAACAATACTCACAAGTCATTACAGATACAGATGATTGGTCTTCTCAGCAGGTCTCCTTCTTTCTTCTTCTTTTTACCTGTGGGTTCTCCTGTTCTTTTGATGAGAGATATCAGCACGTTGATTGCAGCCTAAAATCACAACAAGGGACCCATGGGTCACGGCGCTCAGCTGATGGTGACAGTTATAACTGCATCATCATTGATTTTTAGCTCAGCTGACTATAAGTCATCTGAGCTATAGTCATGGTCCATTGTCCGTCGTCCGTCCGTCTGTCTGTCCGTCCGTCCGTCTGGATGTCCGTCCGTAAGACTGGCACGTTTCGACACCGTTGGACCTACGAATCTGAATTTCAGCATACAGTTAGATGTCCCCATAATCTCCTACCATGCCAAAAATTCGGTCAATAGGACTTCGTTTCTTTGAGATATTAAGGAAAAACCTCATTTTTTTATTAGAAATCTATTTTCACACTTCAGGAATGCCTAATATCAAAACCACTCATCTGGTTTTCTTCATATTAACCATAAATATTCCTCTATATAGTTCCTATGTACATGCCAGATATTAAGTCAGTATTATATAATTTAAAAAAGTTATGGGCCCAAACATAATGGACTTTGTAAAAAAATCAGGAAGATATTTGGTCACTTAAGACCAAAAGTGTTAAAGGCAGGGACTTTTTTTTCAGTAATACAACTTTAATTAATAAAAATTTAATTGTATACCAAAAATTAGATCAAAATTTGTTAAATTTTTTCAAATATTGGCAAAAATATAAAATTGGTACCTTAAATTTTGCCCAACTTTGGCCATGGCACGTTTTTTTCCTGTAAGTTCTGTGGGTTTAACTTTCACACCATGTATACATAAGGATTTAATCTGTAAAAATCTGAAATTTGGAAATAAAAGCTGCAAAATTAGGCTAGTTATTGAATTTTTTTGGAGGCTCTTGTTGTATTCCCTTACATTGTCAGGCAGTCCACTTTGATGACTGTAGGTCATTCAGTGCCCATCCCTATGCTCCCCAGGCTGTTGACATAATTTTAGATGTCCCCAAAATCTCCTACCATACCGAAAATTGGGTCATTAGGACTTTGTTCCTTCGAGATATTAAGGAAAAAAACTCTGTTTTCCATAAAAAAAGCCATTGTTACACTTCAAGGCTGCCTAATATCAAAACCACTGATCTGTTTTTGATCGTATTTAGTAATCACATTCTTTTATACATTTTCTATGAACATACCAAAAATTAGGTCAGTATTGGGTATTATTTTGAAATTATGGGCCAAAACATAATGCAATTTTTTAAAAAATCAGGAAATATATTTGCTCACTTAACATGAGAATTGCTGAACCTAGAGACTTTTTTTCAGGAATATAACTTTATTTAATCAAGATTCAATTGTTTCCCAAAATTAGATCTGAATTTTGCAAATTTTTCAAGTTATTAGCATAAATAAAAAATCAATACCTTAAATTTTGTCCAACTTTGGCACTGTTGATTTAATTTTCCCAGCATATATGCATAAGGATTTAATCTTTTAAAATCTGAACATTCAAAAGAAATTG
Source organism: Sipunculus nudus (assembly GCA_026874595.1). Classification (NCBI taxonomy): domain Eukaryota; kingdom Metazoa; phylum Annelida; class Sipuncula; order Golfingiida; family Sipunculidae; genus Sipunculus; species Sipunculus nudus. The sequence continues at coordinate 18,409,252 of CM049307.1, forward strand.
ATTGGAATGAATAGCTTTTATTAATGTTTTCATACACCATGTCAAGTGTTGTTTACATCAAGCCCACCTAGTAGTACAGCCTTCACTTGCATTATGTAACCCACCCCAGGCAGCTTACCTTGGCCCAGCTTGGCCACTACTAGCAGGCTTCCCCTTTGCCCTGCACTTATCCCCCCCCCCAGCTGGTGCATAAACTAGATGAATGTTATAATTTTTCTGTATTTTATTTTATTCTTGGACATGCTACATTTTAGATTTTGTATTGTACCACCAGGGTTACAATGATTAAATTTACTTTTCAAAATTACTTTTATTTTATTTTGGTGAATAAAATTAAGCATGTCCTGAAAACTCCAATGTGCAAAACTTTTTATTGTGATTCAAGGAATATTCTTGTAGATGCCATGTTGTGGCATTATTTTCTTTTAAAATCAGTTTAAACATTTATGATTTAAAAATAATAAAATATATGTGTATGCATAATATGACCCAATGTTTTTTACTATGTATATATAATGATTGCAACTTTTGCAACAATTCTAATATTTTAACTTTTATTTTCAGGTTTTTTAATTAAAAATTTATAAACCTGTAAATAAAAAAAATGATTCAGATAAAAACTTCTTAATGGAAAAAGTGGATCTGCTTATAAAAATAGGATTATATTTAAACTTAAATGCATTATTCTCTTGAAAGTGAAATAAAGGTATTAGTCCATTCTGTCCACTTGCCTGTCCAACTATAAATTTTCGTATGCAACACAGTATCTCAAAACTTTTACTGTTTTTCTTCATGACAGTCTTGTCAGAGTATTAGTTTGCAATCATATATTTAGAACTTTACTATAACCAAGTAGGAGGGCCCCTTTCCCCTTAGCTTTTCATATTCTTATATAAATGAAAAACATTACAATAGAATATTTCTACATCCACCTTCGTGCTGCCCTCACTTTTCCCTTCTCCGAACCCCATCCCAAAGTCAGCCTCAGTAAGCAAGAACAAGATGAATCAGATATATTCATACTTTAATATTTTGTATAACTATTCGTCCATAGGTATCTATGTACATGCCAGAAATTATGTCAATATTGTGTAATATGTAGACATAGTGGGCATCACAATAATGTACCTTGTCAAGACTAAAGAGATATTGTGTCATACAGTCACATATTCATAAATCACTTCATCAGCATAGTTAATCATAACATCATATCTGTCAAATTGAACGCTTGCAGACTACCATACACTTTAGATCCTTCAACAAATAGCCTTATTATCATTCTACTACTGCCTATAACTGCTGTCATTGCATTCATATTTGCTCAAATATATCACAATTTTCAACCCCTCCTAAATAAATAAAAAATAAACCACTTTATTTGACTCTATTAATCCATCAGTCAGGTAATTTCATTTATCATTTACTCACATATTACATTACATTCCTTTATAATAGCCTAACATGTACATGATATTCATAAGCTTTATCGACTCGATATAGTATCACAGTGGAGAAACATTTATAGTCCAATCACGATCAGCTGAGCGCCGTGACCCATGGGTCCCTTGTTTGAAGTTGCAATAAAAATACTATCCTCAGTGCTCAGGAACTAGGGCTCAATGACTGGGGGGGGGGGGGGAAGAGTTACACCACCTTTGGATATAAATACAGAATACGGAATTAAATTCAATGGTGCTTACAGGGACTGGTGGGAGATACAGCACCTCTGCATATACGTAAAGGATAAAATTTAATTTAAATGAAATTATTTTTAAATATTTAAAAACAGGCAGAGAGATGGAAAACAAAGCAAATAACTTTAATTTCCATTCTACTGAGACAGGAAAATAATTAACAATTATTTGCATTAGATCCAATTTTTTCTTTTGTTAAGTCATTTTTTTTATATCATATATATCTGAATATTTAAACTGATTCACTTATCTAAATTGCATCAACATTTATACTTTATTTAGTCAGGTAACATCACATTATGCACACAGATATATTTCTTTTTTTTTTTATAAAATATATTTTTTAAATTTTCAAAGCAATAAATATATGAAAATAACACTCCAGAATTCACAATTTTAAATTGCACCTTTATTTATCCATGATTTGTTTTATATATTATCAAATTATGCCTACTGACGGGTAAAATTATATTTTGTTTAATTATTTAAAAGGAAATAATTTCTTTAAAATGCTACATCAAAACAATGTGGCATCTCTTAGATTACTTCTTGAATTAATATTTCAAGAAAAGTTGTGCACATTTGATCAAAAACAGCTTTACATTTAAAGAAATACAGTTGACAATAACAAACCATGTATTGCAATATAATTGGTAATAGTGGTGGTGGGGGGGGGGGGGGACGGGGGGGGGGGGGGTGTTAGGGTAGGGCCCATGAGAATAAGTGTATGTTTATTACAACAGGGGTGTTCTGCCAGTACTGTATCACTAATAAGGTTACCTAGGCAAGGCTGTAGTGAGCAAGAGTGGGGTCTTGGATAAACAAAATGCAAATCCATAAGAGCATCTGAAATGTTAAGTGACCAAATATTTTTCCTGATTTTTTACAAGTGCAATAAGTTTGGGCCCATAACTTTTTAAAATTATATAATACAGACCTTATTTCTGGCATGTATATAGGAACTACATAAAGGAATATTTAAGGTAAATATAAGGAAAAACAGATAAGTGGTTTTGATATTAGGCAGTCCTGATGTGTAAAAATAGGTTTTTAATAAAAAGGTTTTTCCTTAATTTCTCAAAAGAACGAAGCTGCAAAGACCCAGTTTTCGGCTTGGTGGTAGATCTTGGGGACATCTAACATTATGCCGAATTTTTAATTTCCTAGGTCTTACAGTTTCAAAACTTGCCACATCTACGGCCAGACAGACGGACGGACGAAGGACAATGGACCACGACCATAGCTCAGTGGACTTATAGTCAGCTGAGCTAATAAAAAACTCCAGAAGAATATATGAAATTCACCTGACAGATACTTGTGATATCATAATATTAAAAAGATAGTAAGAATAGAAGCCTTCAGAATATACATAACCTTGCCTGACAAATATGTTTCTTTTCAAATAATCAAAATCAAATAATTTTGGAATTAGACACATTATAAAATTATGCTGCTATGTATGATGTGTAAAATTCACTTGCAGCTAACTGACAGTATAGGGCCTCCTAGTGGCTGCAATGTTTATATTGATTATTATCTCTGCTTGCCCACTGATTATCAATGAAATACCAACCATAGTATGGCATAAGAATCTGTGAAATTAATTTAAATTAATGCAAATTACTTATAGATATAATTCTCATCATGTTAGTAAAAGCTGTATATGTGACACCTCAATCACATATTGATGACAATGTCAACGAAAATGCTTGATGTTTCAACCACACTGAATTGTCTAACTGTACATGAGCAGACCCTTGACGCCTTAATTTGTGTTTGCCATGCGATGAATATACTGAAAAAAAAACAAGCTGTAATTTGTTCTGTCTGCGATATTATTTTATGGAGATTTTATCAATTTTGTGATATTGATACCTGAAAGCATTTGATGTTTTTATCAGTCCAACTGGATCAATCAACATATCAAGATATAAATTACCTGTGGTGCCCCGTCAATCTCATCAATCACCAGACAGTTAGGTCTGGGGTCGGCTCCCATCACGGCCTTCATCTGTGTAGAAGCCTCCAGCTGTGTACGGAACGCATCAGCTGATCTGTCATCACTGTAAGTAAAGGAGGGTAGGCTCTATCATATTATGTCACTCTTTGTTATAAACCTAAAGAAATTTTATTTGTGGCTTGAACTCTACATTTGCAGGAAAAAATAAAATAGAGGGATATTTCCAAGTTTTTTTGCCACTGAAATTAAAGTATTACAAAAAAACATTAAAAGCTCATGGTAAAGTAGTTGTAGTAATGTAAGTGCATCTTGTCCACACAAGTAAACATTTATTAGGGGAATAAATGTGATATTAACTAAGCAATACATTGATATGGTCTTAGCTTAACAATGACCTGTTTATATAAAGGCTGATTCTTTTACTCATAACAGTGCTGTGCCTACAAGGGTACAGTAGAAGGCTTGACATTAACAGTTTACAGCTTGCACCACTGGTTGGTCAAACAAAACCTTTACTCTAAGGCCTGAATCTCAGCCCTCTTCAATAAGCCATTTTCTTTCTTGGGTAAAAAATAAAAAACTACCTATATGTAAATCCTTACAAATACTAAAGTCAAGGATATTATCAGCAAACAAACATTTAAAAATGTTTATTGTCTAACACTAAAGGTTTATCCATATATTCTACATGTAACCTGTGACATCCAGCTTTTAGTGTGTACACAAAATGGCAGCCCCCATGAGTGGTTTCAAGAAACTAGGAGAAGTATACTTACCAGGGTTCAATAAAGCCATAGGGATGTGACACTAAAGTATTCTGAATACAGTGTCCTGGTGAGGACATTTGCAAAAGTTTATAGCTGAAAATAATTTTTGGACCACCCAAAAACCTTCAAATTATATGAGGATGCAAAAGTACAAACAACATAATCATGTGAATACTGTTACACACTTTTTGAGTTTGTGATCACTAATTATTGAAGGACAAGAAAAATTCATGTTAAGCAAGTAAAAGCTATATGTTACCTGCCTGACAGGGAAAGTATTTTTAAAAGTTTTTGAGCCCTGCAGTTGAGATATACTAACCTTGCATTCATTTCTACCACATTGTACCCAGCATGCCTTGCTATAACATGAGCCAAAGTTGTCTTTCCAAGACCTGGGGGTCCACACAGCAGTGCAACCTGGAATGAAAGAATGAAAGTGGTAACCACATTAATTTGACAAAGTAACAGGCAGGCTTACATGTAAGAGTCCCTACATTTCCCTGGAGAAGGTAGCTAGTTTCCTAACTGTTAAATTTCATCTCAACAGGAATATTTTTCTGAGCTTTCCATGTTACTACCATATTGAATAGTAATTTATACAACCCAGATTTTCCAATGGCTGGCCTCTGTTTGCGAGCCTTCAGTCTGGTAAAGTTTATCTATGCCATATAATGTTAATAGGGGATATTGCCATTGCAGTCTCTTGTGTAAATGGAGGAGAAAAACCACAGGCTGGCACAGCCGAAAGCCCATTTATGCAGGCAAGTGTGATTCAGCCAGATGGCCATTAGCACTGTCTTATCTGACCAACCCCACTGCATCACCTTATATATGCTATTGACTCTGTTTATTTAATGTGATCATTGAACAAATATAAGGCTGCAATTTATTTTGTTGGTTTGCTGCAAGGAAGATTAAATGAAACTTGCAAAACCTGACATTTATCTGTAAATGAAAGACCGTGTCCATTGATATAAGATAAAGTTATAGTGCAATATGTTATTTCTAAGCTTTTTCACGTTCATGCTACCAAATTAATTTCAACTCAACAACAGTCAATCAAGACAAGACCATGTTCAATATCAGGATAATTTGAAATGAAAAGCATTTTGCACAGTGCACACGCAGCTGTATTGAATGAATGGGCTTGACAGGCTCTCCGCCAGGGGCACTAGTTGTTTGCCTGCAATTTTTCAGGCAGGCAGGCAGGCAGATTCTACCTCCACACACGAGAGTATCTGTATTAGTGATATCCCGTATTGATCTCACTAGATGACAGCACTAATAACTGAATGGTCTTAAGCCAGAAATGGACTATGTCATGCATGAGACACACACAAGTACATGCAGAACCATCAAACTCAGTGTTTCATAAATCATATCTAATTGTGATATCACATGAGTTCATCTCATTTACCTGGTGTTCAACCTTCATATGATGCAAAATTTTGAAATACAAAGGATTCTCTACTCTGACTGGACATCAGGGCTTAATATTAACAGTTAACCCATGTTGACATTCCAGAAAATGGTGGCAGGGCAACCAAAAGTTTGCTCCTTTTGCCTGACTGGGCAACACATACAGCCTTCTTGAGGAAATGAAATTGTCCATCTTAAATTAACTGTATTTTTTTCTGTGCAAATACTGAGAAGAAATATTAACAATATATTATTGTTGATAAATAATCATGTTGAACACCTTTTGTTGTACTTTTGGCTGCCATCACTATTTTTGTAGGACAAGTAAAAATTCATGTAGTTTAAGTAAAAGCTAGATGTGACATGCCTTACTGGGCCCCTGCTTTCTATAGTTAATGTTGAGCCCTGGTCATTCACAAGAGATATCTTACCTTCTGACTAGGTCTTCCATGATTGTCATACTCCTCCTCAACCTCTGGGGCGTACTTATTTGGGAACTGACCCTTAGTTTCTTGTTTTTTCTTGTCTTTGGTTTCCTCTTTTTTCCTCTTCTCTTTTCCAAAAACCATGTGGTCCCATAACTTCAACCACCGTAGCATCGTACGATTTGTACTCTAAAAGTTTAAAAAGTAAATCAAGTGGTAATCTGAAAGCGCATTTGTCATGTACACACTGTAACTCTATACATTTACAAATGCAAACTTAATATATTAAATGAAAGACCATAAGAAAACAGCTCTGGCATTCATTAAACACTCACTTTATCAAATGCCTTTATTTTTATACAGCATGTTAGCTCATTGTCTTTTACTTAGAATGTTTATACAATAATATGAAACTCAATGATAAACCTGATACCTATTGGGTATGCTCCCATCAGGTGATAAGTAAAAAGAAGGAAAACAGCCATTCCAACTGGGGTGATTTTCTGTGTAAAAATAATCTCGTCACACTGACCAAACTCTTTATCAAAGGATTTTAGGTAGAAAGTTTACAATGAGAACTCAAAGGGCCCTCAGGAACACATTTTGTGAAAGAATGTAATATGCTCTCATACACACCCGCACTATACTGATTAAACATTTGAACTTGCATTTCCTGACCTTACCAAACTTTTTGGTTGTGGATGGCACAAGTTTGTGCTTGACTGTGCCATAACTCTTGCTTCCAGACTGTCACCAGGTTTGATATTGGTTTTGATAGTGCAACCAGGGTGCTAATAATGTATTGTCAGTCAATGATGTGGCACTGAGAGATCCACAGCAAATGATGGAAGGAGAAACAATAGGTCCAGCAGAGACCTACACTGTCCACTACTGAAACTAGAATTCATGAGGGACTGGTAGTCTTCACTATTTGGACATATGGTAGGTCTCCACTGGACCGTGCTAAGACTTGATAAAAGGCAAGAACAAACTGAGGAGTACAACAAATCAAAATCAGTAATTAGTTCACGTGTTGGTGAAAATTGGGAAGTGAGAGTTAAGGCACGGTCCAGAAGAGTTTTAATCAAAGTCCATGTCATGAAACTAAATAACTGAAGAGTATTGTTCCCTAATTTATTAGTATTCAGATAATCAAGAGTTTGGCTTTCGGTGAATTATTTGGTCTAGCACACAGAGCTTACCTACCTCGTCACTCAGAAGATCGGTGTAACAACTTGGAGAGTAACGGGTTACCCATAATGCTTCAGTTGGACTAGACTGGTCCTCTGTCTCTGATGATATCAATTCACCATTCTGCAGGATTGCTTCACCAGAGCCATCTTGACTGAAATCCAAATCAGTTCTTTAATTACATATACATTCTGAATCAGACTTTCCTGATATTTCCTCCATCGTTTTCTTTGTACTATATTTTGGCTTTTAATCTAGCCCTGGAAGCCACTATCTCCCTGTTGTTCTTTATATGGCTGCTATACCCTGATCAGACTGACCAACCAGTTGGGGGGGGGGGGGGGGGTTCCTAAATGGTGAGACAAACAAGCATGACAAAAGTATTAAAACAGGAAAAACTTTCATGGTAAGACTTACACTATTTACAGTTTACACACATATTTGTCCTTATATTCCAGTCTGCTAATGAGTATCTGTACATGATTCCAAAACATTCAGCCAAACAAATGTTAATGACAGATTTTTTCATATCTTACACAAAATATTCATGACTCTCATTCATGGAATTTGATACAGTAAATATAAAATAGATTTTCAGTGCCATATGGGGAGAAATGGAGGTCTGCGAATCATTATTTCAGAACTTTTTCACAGCTCTTTAATATTCTTTCATTCATGATATTTTGTTTATACAATATCTTATTGCAAAATAGCAAGAGGATTAGAAAACAGGGCACAGCCCTATATTAATTCTCCTCCTAAATTTTTTGGGTACTGAATGTATAAATTTTAAAATTATAAGACTCAGTAAGGGATACCTGCTGTATTTTTAAACCTTAAAGATTTTTAAAACAAGGCCTACATGCCTAGTGTGAACCTGTGCATAAGAAAATACACCAGGTATAATGCTTCAATGCTGGACCATTACATGAACATGAACAATGCAAGTACTAAACATTTTGAATAAGAAACAATAACAAAAACATCACTGCTGAAATTCTGGCATGGGTGCACACAACACAAAAATGATTGTAGCTGGCACCACCAGTCTTGTATACAACAAAGCTATCAGAGATATATACATATGCCCAATTTCAGGCTGATATATCAAATTCCTCTGTAGAAATAAGCAGGCACATACACTGTGCAAAAGTCATTGTAGGTGGCGACACTTCGTCTTGTGAATGAGAAAGCCATCAAAGACACATAGACTGGTCAAAATATCAGGCCAATACATCAAACTTACCTTGAGTCTGATGCATGGGGCTGACCAGGCTTAGGTGAGAAAGGCAGTTGCCCCGAATGAACTGTGACAAATTTGCTAGCTGGCTCAGGCTACTGCCCTAAGTGAACTCATGACCTGCACCTGGCTAGACTGAGTGAACTTTTAACCTGTACCTGGCTGCACTGAGTGAACTCTTGACCTGTTGCATAATCTGACCCAGTTGGTAGTCCACATGCAGCCCTGAGGGGCATGACACCCATGAGTTGATCACATGGTGGCCATGAGATGTTCACATATCACCCATGAGGTGATCACATGCCATGTGCTTGGCTGCACTGACTGAACTCTTGACCTATATCTAACTGCACTGAATGAACTCTTGATCTGTTGCCAGATCTGAAACAGTTAGCAGTTTATCAACCTATTAAAAGATACAAACACAATCTTGGTCTGTTGGTCAATCTGTTTACACATACTGAAAGACTTTGGCTAAAATGGTTTTTTTCAAGCTGACATATTCATAAACTTATTATCGAAATATCTAAAATAACAAAAGATGCGGTTCTTTCATTGTTAAAGGTCCAATAATTCTGCCAAAAATCATTCAAGTAAACTTGAACAAAGGCTACCTAAGAATAATTTTTGTGCAATGTTACAGAAGTTATAATTGAAACAATTTTGTAGAAGAACAGTTTTGCAGTCCTCAGTTTGAATTAGACATAATAATGGCCATAAGACCAACTTAAGCTTTTCTGATATGATCGAAAGAACCATGTCCTAGGAGAATTCTTTTGAAAAACTGAACTATTCAACTTGACAGTTTCATCATAATCATTTTATGCTGAAAGAGGCTAAAATTACGAGGTTTTTGCTAATAAAAAACAGGTCAATGGCACCACAAAATCTGCAACTTCAAATATGAGTCATGTGAACAACATTTGCACAATACTTGGTGATGCTTGCTTCTGTCATTTCTGAGATTACTATGTCAGTATGCTTAATTGGCCAAATGACTGTTCAAATTTGTGTAACACCACTTAAATTCATCAAATGCAAACCATTTGAACAAAATTGAAAGGGCTTGCCTCTTGGATCATTTTTGTTAAATATTGAACAATTTGGCTGGACCATTTACAAGAAGACGACTTTTAAAGTAATAAACAAGGGACCTATGGCTCACTGTGCTCAGCTGAAGTTAACCTTGAAGGTAAAAATCTAAAATAATATCAAATGGAGATTAAGTGTAAGAGGAAGAGGTTATAAAGGCCATGGTTGGTTTATATGATTGGTTTGTATTGATGAGCAAGAAATTGTTGCAAATAATATTTTGTGACCTGACCATGTGTTTCCTAATGTTGAAACTGAAGCATGTGAGCAGTTTGTGAACAAATGATCTGTACAATTACCATTATCATTAGTTGGCTTTTCGATTAACTGTTGACATTTCAGTAGTTTACACATTTGTTCAATCAAATCTTTTTTTTTGTATAATATATATTATTAAATATATGTTTTTTTTTTATGAAATGTATACAGTTGAAATATAACTAATTAACAACATAAAACATGGCAAACAAAGCCTGATCTCAAATTCTGCTGATGCAGGAAAATAATGAACAAATGTTTGTAATAAATCCTCATTTTTTTATCACATCAATTTTTTTTTAATTTAAGTTTATATTTCTATAAATTTTCAATATAACATATATATCTGAATATAAAAGTTGATTCATAATTCTCAATTGCATCATCATAAATCTCAATCTTGTCAGATAACACCACATCATGCATACAAATGTTTATTTATTTTTTACCACAAAAATATATCTTTTAAATCTGCAAAACAATAAATATCTAAAAAAAATACTTGATTTAGATTTTACAATTTTTAATTGTGTCTTTATTTATCCATAATGTGCTTCATATTTTATCATAATTTAAGCATACTGATGGGTTCCATTATGGTAAAATCATTTAAAAGAAAAATGATTTCTTTAAAAATGCTACATTACACAACATTGCATCTTCTGGATTACACCTTGAATTACTTTTTCAAGGAAAGTTTTTGCATATCAGAGTGGAAGCAGCATTACAATTAAGGAGATACAGTGAAAACAATAACAATACTGCATAACACTTGGTGGGTTGTGTTTGCGGGGGGGGGGGGGGGGGGGGGGGTCATTGGGGTGGTGATATGAGAATAACTGTACACTTGTCACAGCAGGGGATCTCCCCCAGTGACTGTAACAAATCAGAAACCCTGGCATAGCTGACTTCCAGTGACCTGGAGTGGGACCCTGCACCTGTAATCTGTAAACAAAGCAAATGACTACAATAGAGCCTCAAGAAAAAAATCAATAACTAGCTTAATTTTCAAGCTTTTACTTCCAAATTTCAGATTTAAACAAATTAAATATTTATGTTTACATGCTGTGAAATTTAAATCAATGGTACTTACAGGAAAAAAAGTGCCATGGTCAAAGTTGGGCAAAATTTAAGGTACTGATTTTATTTTTATGCTAATTACTTAAAAAATTTACAAAATTCAGATCTAATTTTGGGTAAACAATTGAATCTTAATTAAACATAGTTATATACTTGGGAAAACAGACTCTAGTTTCAAAATTTTTCATGTTAAGTGAGTAAATATTTTTCCTGATTTTTTACAAAGTCCATTATGTTTGGGCCCATAACTTAAAGAATTTATACTTAACAGACTTAATTTCTGGCATGTACATAGGATCTATATAGAAGAATATTTATGGTAAATATGAGGAAAAACAGATGAGTAGTTTTGATATTAGGCAGTCCTGAAGTCTGAAAATAGGATTTTAATAAAAAATTGAGGTTTTTCCTTAATTTCTCAAAGGAACGAAGTCGCAAAGACCCAGTTTTCGGCTTGGTAGGAGATCTTGGGGACATCTAACATTATGCTGAATTTTGGATTCCTAGGTCTTACGGTTTCAAAACGTGCCACATCTACGGACGGACGACGGACGGACGGACGGACAGACGGACGGACGACGGACAATGGACCACGACTATAGCTCAGATGACTTATAGTCAGCTGAGCTAAAAACAGGTCAATGGCACCACAAAATCTGCAACTTCAAATATGAGTCATGTGAACAACATTTGCACAATACTTGGTGATGCTTGCTTCTGTCATTTCTGAGATTACTATGTCAGTATGCTTAATTGGCCAAATGACTGTTCAAATTTGTGTAACACCACTTAAATTCATCAAATGCAAACCATTTGAACAAAATTGAAAGGGCTTGCCTCTTGGATCATTTTTGTTAAATATTGAACAATTTGGCTGGACCATTTACAAGAAGACGACTTTTAAAGGTTTTTCAGCTTTTTCCCTATAAAATCTAAGTAAATGCAGATAGCAAAAAAATAAGCTGAATCCCACAACATTTGATATGTGACAGATTATTGCATTAAATCTAGGGATGGTAGCTCCTGCACACCTGAGAAATTATGGGTTAATGTACAGATGACCAATGACCCCCGTACAAAAAATGGTCAATGCAGGTGGCGCCACCAATACATGAATTTCATATATGACTCATGTGACCAACACTGGCATAAAATTTGGTGATGATAGCTCCAGCCTTTTCTGAGATTGCCATTTTAGTATGCGTTTGGACAGTTAGCTAAGTTTAACTTTCTGTAACTCGGCCAAAATTCACCAAACTTGAACCATTCGAACAAACTTGAGAGAGATGGTATAAAAGATTATTTCTGTGAAAGATTGAACAATTTGGCTTGAATGTTTCGGAGGAGAAGATTTTTAAAGGTTTTTTTAGCTTTTTCTCTATAAAATCTAAGAAAATGCAGAGTTTTTCAGATGGCTAATTTTTTGCATTAAATTTCACAATACTAGCTATAGTTGTTTTCGAAATAGTATGGGTTAACAACGACGACAGACGATGCCAGACCATCGCATTAGCTCACAGGTTCGCTAAAAATTACAACAGTTGCATACTGAATGCAAAATTATAATACAGATACATCTCACTGATGGCAAAATCTTGAATAAAGTTGAGTATGAATACCAATTATTTATAATCCATGTACAGCCATCTTTATACACCCACAGAGAGCTATATACCTGTGATTGTAAACACAGCATTTATTTAGCATAAATCTACATTTTTTAAAAGCTTTTAAAAAATATTCTTGTCAATATTAACCATAGATAACCTGAAATCTAAATGTCTAGAGGCATTATGTAATGGATGCTGATAAACTGGTGCCAGGCTAGATGTATCTGCTTCACACAGCTAACATATATGGTAAAATGACTCAATTCAATCTTTATAATTCAGCCAAAATTCATTCTTTGGAACCATAAAAGACAATCATTATAAGAATTATTCAGAGGATCATTCCTGTAAAATATTAAACAAATTAGCCTCAGTGGCATCAGACAAAAAAAGTTTTGCAGGTTTATAACTCATATGGGAAAATACATCAAAATGGCTAAGTTAAGCTTCCCATAACTCAGCCAAAATTTACTGAACCAAAACCATTTGAACAAACTTGAATTATCAACATCTAAGGATAATTAATGTGTGAGATTTAAGAATTTGGCCCAGTTGTTTTTGAGAAGAAGTTCTTTGTAGCCACTGAGCTAAAATGGGTTGTTATGGCATATGACTAAATTCAGCTTCCCATAACTCAGCCAAAAGTCACTGAACTGAGACCATTTGAACAAACTTCAGAAAGCACTACCCTAAGATCATTTCTGTGCGATATTAAACAATTTGGCCATATGGTTTCAGAGAAGAAGATTTTTGTAGCAGTCAGTATGATACGGGCACTGATGACCCCCGTACAAAAAAGGCCGATGCAGGTGGCGCCACCAATACCTCAATTTCAGATATGACTTATGTGACCAACATTGGCATAAAATTTAGTGATGACAGCTCCAGCCATTTCTGAGATTGTAATTTTAGTATGCTTTTTTAAACAGATGACTAAGTTCAACTTCCTGTAACTTGGCCAAAAATCACCGAACTTAAACCATTTGAACAAACTTGAGAGAGATTGTTCCAGGAATCATTTCTGTGATATATTGGACAATTTGGCTGAACAGTTTCGGAGAAGAAGATTTTTTAAAGCTTTTTTTAGCTTTTTCCCTATAAAATCTAAGAAAATGCAATTAGCCAAAATATAAGCAAAATCCGATAGAGTTTTTTTCGAAGACTAATTTTTTGCATAAAATTTCGTGATGCTAACTCTTGCCGTTTTCAAGATAGTATAGGTTAACGTACAGATGATGGACGACGAACGCCGGACGACGCCACACCATCGCATAAGCTCACAGGTTCGCTAAAAAGAGTGAAGGGTCGGGCAGGTAAAACATATGACTTTTGCATATTAGTTATGTTAAAATAAGGTTTACAAGGGGTCTTTCTAAGGTGCAAATTTTGTAAACCTCACTGCTAAATAAACAAACATATATCCTAAGCAAATTCTCATAAGACTAGTAGCCAATATACTTCCCACTCAGTTTCTAACTGTGAAGACTTGTACCTTAAGGAGTAATATACTTAGCCTACCTATTTATATATTCTGTGATCCGTCGTGATTCTTCTAACACCTTTCTGGTTCGCTATAAAAAAAAGACCACAGTCACCTTGGTTTGTATACAACAAGTATATAGTAAACAACAAATTTACTACATAGTGGGTTTTAACTTGGTTAAGTTCAAAGATGAATTTAAGCAAACAACCCTGGGTTCACATTCTAAACCTTTCAACAAATTAAAGAACCTTATAGGAAATTTCATGGATAAATCTCATGCAGTTCTGAATTCTTGATTTTCATGGTTTTTAAGGATGTGTTTGAACTCTGAAACCTCTTTTTTTCTTAAATGGATTAAGGATACATACAATGGACATATATTGCATAATATGCAATCCAAAGTTATATATAATACAAGATATGAAGAAACGTCTAGCAATCAGGCCACTATATTCTGCTCAACCTTTTTTTTTATAATAATTATGAATTAATTTTACTGACCCTCTCTTCTATCTGGGCCTTGAGATCCAGCACAGATGTGCCCAGCATGCTGAAAGACTGCCCCTGTTCAGCCACTCCTGCCACCTGGTGTTAATAATGAAAATTATATTATAAAGCTATTATATCATGTGTTTAAATTTAACTGATAAGACCAAAATAATGAAAGGTTGGCTTCTCAGGTACCTTTCTTGTCAATTTTGACCCTCCAAAGGAATTTAAGAAAAAAAAATAAAGACAAAAATGTATGGGAGTTTTCATCATAAGCTGACATTAATTATGAAGTCTAACATTAACTGTATGTATTTGAATACTGGTGTTTTCAGAGCAATGTTGATATTGACAAGAAATGTGCAGAAGTTGCAAACCACTGAACAAACAGGAGAGAAACTGGTGGCTTATTTTCAAAGTATAGCAATACCTCACGTATGGACCACCCCAGTTTAGTAACCAGCTCAAAATAATGACCACTCTTTTACGATCCTCATTCTCTTCAGACCTCACTAAGATCTCTTCATTGAGGTTCTGTTGGTGGTCATAATTTCAAGGTTTCACTGTTCATACTTGAAGAAAATCCAGAGAATTCCTGGTGTAAACAACTTTATAAAAGAGCAAAGTAACACCGACATCATAATATCATGATATAAACTATATAATTATCATGATATAAAAGACTGGTATCATCCCAACACTAAAGGTAAGGTTTCTATAATATCACTGCTGTAGCAAAGTCTTATACAGGAGCTGGTATGTCTGCAAAGCTGTTTAGCGAAGTGGGAATGGCACATGACTGAATGTTCCAACAACATACATGAAAAAATATGCTGCCAAGCCAATTCTGGTATAGCTAGAAATAAGCCAGCCAATAAACACTTTAAGTTCACTTAAATTAGGAAATTTTGTTATTGATTCAATTCACACATTTCTTGTGTATAGCCTGTCATTTTGTCTAACACTGGTTTGTTTTAATGTTTGAATGAATTATGCAAAGTAAATACACCTAAAGAATGAATACCTCAAACTTATTCTATCTTTCTCACCTCCAAAGTAGAACCTGCACTTCTCATCTCAGGGTTTACAGTATTTTACTGATACTAGTTCACTAATATTTATTCATGGATTTCAGAGAAATCTTGTACACAATGAACTGACAAACATAACACAGGCAAGATTCGAAATATAACCTATGTCAAACTTTGTTGCTTGGGTAAAAAATATGACCATTCATCAATATTTATGTGTTAATCTCAAAGAATCTGTTTAGTCATACCTCTTCATCCAGCTTTTCTTCATCTAATAAGGACATGTACATGTAGTGACCATCCAATCCACGGATCGTCATAAAATCACTGTCAGGAACGTGGTGATGGACTGGTCGACGGCTCCATGGGTCATCATCTAGAGAATTCATAAACAGGCTTCATTAGGCACAATAAACCCCAAAACAGCAGTGACACTTTACTTGTTTATATACTATAGAGCTTGTCTATATACTTGTTTATATACTATATAATTTGTTTATATACTTGTTTTTAAACTTTATACCTTGTCTATATACTTGTTTATAGACTATATTACTTGTCTACATACTTGTTTATTCATCTTTTCTGTAATCATGTAGCAATAAGTTAAGAAGTTTCAGAACATGTTCACACTTTTTCATCTGTGTTACTACCCACTATAAACACAGCTTAAGGTCCAGTACTAAGAATGCTTTGTGAGTGATGCTTGTGATTTTCTTGTATCATTAATCAAATGTAGGCGTTATGCATATGTGATGTAAGACTCAGCACACACCTGAACAGTATGTTTGCAACCCCTATGTATTTTTTGTCAATCATAAATTTGTTCCTGCGTTTCATTCTAGACAAAATTTAACTTGACAAAGGTTACATAAAATATAATCACCCATATTTATTTTTATTTATATATTTATATATAATATATAAAAAAACAAACATGTTTTATAAACACTTTTTAAGTTTTGTTTGCATAATCACTGCTGAAAAACCAACATAACATCATGCACACCAAACACTATGTCCACATTACATATGCCCTTTCCTCCAAATGTAAATGTAACATGGATCTATTTTAGAGGTAGGTTATGTGTACATTTGGCTTAACACAATATCCATTCACCTTGATGCTGTGGCCGGACTCTTTGTGTTGTTCTCT
This sequence comes from Sipunculus nudus, assembly GCA_026874595.1. NCBI lineage: Eukaryota > Metazoa > Annelida > Sipuncula > Golfingiida > Sipunculidae > Sipunculus > Sipunculus nudus. The sequence continues at coordinate 18,426,147 of CM049307.1, forward strand.
TTGCTGCTTGTGTTTTATTCTGACGTTTGATTGCACTGATTTCGTCTGGTGATGGTGGAGGGGTGATTTCAAAGTCATCATCTCCATTCTCTACGACAGCCTCCTGACGTGGCTTCTTCTTCCTTGGTTCTGTAACATGTAAAACAAGGATATGTATTGTATATTACAAACAGCCACTTTTGTCTCTGTATAGGTACTTTATAATGTGTAGTTTTAAGTTAAAATTAAACCTACACTGATTTCTATGCATTTCATTTGTATCAGGTAGAGAGTTATAAACAGATCTTGTTGAAAGTCCCGCTATGTCCAGTTGGACACAAGTCCTTAAACTGCTTAAGAACAGTGTAGAATGAACAGGTGCAGTTTTCTCCGTGCAAGGCTCAATTTAGTTATAAGGGCCCCACAATTGTTAATATTATGTATTTTCTGGTAATCCTTCAGTCATTCCTCCATGTTATGGTTGTCTCCTTATCTACAAAACTTTACTTAATAAACTTAAAATAATATGAAAAGGAAGACAGTCACAGACTGCTGTTCCCAGTTCTTCTGCCATCTTGTTAGGGAAGAGTAAACTACAAATTTATTTTTAACACTGAATTCTAGAATTTGCATTCTGGTCTAGAACATCTCCTTCAATGACAAAGAGATTATGGAGACCTAAATTGTGTTCAATTTGCAAGTGGAAATGTGGGATGGTCTCTGAATCACAGGTCTGGAAAGACATGTATACTGTATTTATTCCAATTTGGCAATCCCTCTTATTTCTCAGCCCCAAAAAATATTCTGAAAAAAATTTCTAAAATGACTCTAAATTCGCGACTGCTGACGATGTTTTCTGTTGACGATTTAAAGGTGAAATGCCTCTGTCTCTCACGGCACCACAGTTTGTATCTGACTAGATTCTTATTACATTGAGCATCCACATCAAACTTGTTTTCCATAAAATTTTTGAAGATACAAAGATTGGTTTTTCATTATATATAAACATGATAAAGAGTTCAAGATCAAAATGGGTGTCCTTGACGAAGCAAACTCGTGTAACATTCCTGGTACGTGGATCTTTAGCTTTATAAAGTCTTCTTCCAACTTCCGTTCAGCTGCTTGTCCCTTTTCGGCCCGCCGATATCGCCGCCTGGTGGGTTAACTTGAAACAGCTGGTAGTTACATGAGTTGCCGTCTATGTCAAGTGATCGTACCTATACGTGAAGTAGTGATCATTTTGTGAAGTGATTGAGCTCAGTTTGATTAATTATTTGCGGACTCCGTAAAATTCATGTGATGGTAGGAAGCCCGTTTGTAGGAAATACTGTTAAGCTAACAAAACAAACTTATAAAATACCAAATTATCACTCAATAAATATGACCGCTCGAGTGTCAGAGCGGCTCTGCGTCTCTAAGGAATGTTATCAAACCGCGTGCCTCTAAAATCTCAACCACCGAAAATTCTGCAGGAAGATAATTTTCGAATATTCTCCATTATCTCGACCTCTGAGAAAATTAATTATTTTTAAGTGGTCGCCAAATTAGAATAAATACGGTATATACAAACAGACATGCCCCAAATACAGTATCCTTACAACTTTTGGTAATTAATTAATGTAGTTAGACTGATGTTTATATTACATGAGGAATTTTCCACAAACCAATGACTGGAAGGTCTTCATTTTCCACAGCATCTTCTTCATCTGACAGACCTTCAAACATGGCGCTAGAGTTTCGTTTTATCTGGCCGTTTGATCTGTTTGACTTTAGCTTGACCTCTGGGCTAAGTTCAAGGCCACTGCTGTCAAGAGGGGTGGGTAAACTGTCGTTGAGATTTGTATGGCGTGTTCGATTTGATGACGGAGTTGTGAAGTCCAAGGTTTTCTTGGATCTGGGACCTTCCTCATGAATATCTGTGAAATAAATCAACCACATAAATATGTATTATGCAAATCAGAGAAAACAGAGAATTTCTGAACCCCTTTCCCTCATTTATACAACATATTATACCTAATAAAGTAATATCCGACACATCCTTTCTTTGAACTTCAAAGACCTATCCTCTCAACTACTTGTTTTGATCAGTGTCCCTTGCACCTTTACAGTTAAGATAATATTTCTAAATCTAATATAAATTTGGTCTGTGTGAATATATAATCACTTCACATGGCCCATGATCAGATCAACCACTCATGTTCAATGTTTACATATCTGGGTTTTTTTCTAATGTGCCCTACGGCATTATATTTTGTATATTTTATGTGTACACTTATAATATTTTATACAAGTTATATCTAATTCTAGGAAATTTACCTAACTCTAATCAGTTGAGGCTATATATCTAGACTATGATTATCTAGCCTAAATTTAGTCAATAGATCTGCATGTTTGCTTTTTTTCATTTTTGTAATATTTACTCATTCCTGGCTGATTTTTGCTGCTGCTGGGAGCTTGATCATTGCCAACTGGGCATTTTTGCTGTTAATTATGGCCACACAGTTTTTTTCTCAAATTTATTCATATCTTTGGTTTCAATGGAGAACATAAAAAAAGTGCTGAATAAAGTTCTAACACATGGAGATGTCTGTACATAATTAAATTTACAAAATTGTCATCTTAAATTAACATGTTGATATACCTATTTATGGGACAGCCATTTTTCTCACCATTCCTGCTTTATTCATTGAAGTTGCACCAGTTGTACTTGAAGTTTAAGTTTAAAGATAAATGTGTAGGTAAGGTTTTTTTCATTGCCTATTTTTCCATTGTCTATTTTTCCATGGCCTATTTTACAATTTTTAACACATATTATAAACAAAAGTATTATGGATACATAAAGTATTCTGTATATATATAAAATATTCTGTAACATTTTCTGTAATATACTGGAGATGTACACTTTTTGAAAGGTGATATTTTTTAAGTTATTGTGTCTTCCCTCATAACATTATGCATCACATTAATGACATTCCCTAGAAAATAAGCTATATTTTGAGCATTTTTGGTCATAATAAATAAAATATATTGTTTAACTCTAAAGGCCTTACTCTTAGTTAAGTTTACATTCTCATTATTACAGAATGATAAAATTTTGAAAATAATGTGTTGAAAATAGAACAATAGTCTTTTAAAACAAGGGACCCATGGGTCACATCGCTCAGCTGAATTTTGGAAAAAAATATTAGCAACTGCAAAATATTTTTATTTCTTTTGGTTTTTCATATATACAAGCATTTGAAAAGCTAAGAGAAAATTGGCCTGCTAAAATGAAACTCTGTAAATTATAGGATAATGGGCATAAGCTAAAGCATATGCACTGTGTAAAAAATGAAACCTGTGGCCTGAAACAATTTAATGTACACCAAGGGAAAAAATGGGCCAACAGTTTGTGTTATATAAAAGTTACATTTCATAAACAAATAATGTGTGAAGATAATTAAGTTTTCAAAAGTTTAATATATGGCCATATGAGTTAAAAATTAATCCCACAAAGTTTGACCAATATTTCTGGTTTTAAAACTAAGTTTAACAGTGTTATTCACACCTAGGCCCAGCCAACTTTAAAGATATGAAAGTATTTAGATAGATATGAAAAGATATATCATTAGATAGATATTAGTAGATATGAAAGAGCTACAAAGTATTTATATCTTCTTAAATCTAGTCAGTTAGCACTTACATTAGATCCTAATATTATATCACATTTGAATATTAAGATCAAAATTCCTGAACATTTTTTTCTTTAAAAAATCAAAATTGTCCAAGTCTCAACAAAAAGAATTTATAAAACATTAAAATTATAAGATTTGTCTTGTTTATTAGTCCTGTGTATTAAAGGGATGGGTGGGGGGAGGGGTCTCTGTTGTTACTGCTCGTTGCTGAAAAAAATGTGAAATTAGAAGATTCATCTTATTTAAAGTACAAGTCTGTCAAGAGAATGGGGGGGGGGGGGGGGGAGAGTCAGAGAAAGGCTCCTTGTGGTATTAACTGCAGACAGCCCGATCAAGCTCAACAAGAGAGAGAGGGCTTGCCCCAGTGATGGGATTACATAACAACAGCCTGGGGAGTATAGAGAGCTGCAATGAAAGACCTACAGTGACCAAAGTGGACTGCTTGACAATGTAAGGGAATACAACAAGAGCCTCCAAAAAAATTTAAAAAACTAGCCTAATTTTGCAGCTTTTATTTTCAAATTTCAGATTTGGACAGATTAAATCCGCATGTGTACATGCTGTAAAAATGAAATCCACAATACTTACAGGAAAAAAACGTGCCGTGGCCAAAGTTAAGCAAAATTTAAGGTACTGATTTTATATTTAAGCTAATAACTTGAAAAAATTGCAAAATTCAGATCTAATTTTCGTTATACAATTGAATCTTGATTAAATGAAGTTATATCCTGATTTTTCACAAGGTGCATTATGTCTGGGACCATAACTTCAACAAATTACACAATAATGACCTAATTTTTTATATGTACATAGGAAATGTATGGAACAATATGAATATTAACTATGATTAAATTCAGATCAGTGGTTTTTATATTGGGCAGTCTTGAACTGTAACAATGAGTTTTTAATGGAAAAGAGAGGTTTCCCTCAATATCTTGAAGGAACGAAGTCTTAGTGACCCAATTTGCAGTATGGTAGGAGATTTTGGAGACATCTAACTGTATGCAAAATTTTGGATTAGTAGGTCCAACGATTTCAAAACCTGCCCTGTTAACAGACAGATGGCCGGACGACGGACAAATGACCACGACTATAGCTCAGATGACTTGTAGTCAGCTGAGCTAAATAAAAGAGCAACTATAGGATCAGTCACACTCTGTCTTGACAAGGTATATATGTGTATATGGATGGTCAATATGATGCTTCAAATTTATTTAATGATTGCAAGAGGCAGGTAAAAATAGGTAGCAAAAATCAATAAACATGCAATAAAATATAAACACATTCCTGTTCACAGAAGTGTTATGTCTCAGAGAAGTGTGTTATTTCTTTAAAAAAAAACAAACTAAAAGAGTAAAATACACAATTCCTCCCAGTTTAGATGTAGACCTGATTAAAAACGTACCTTCACATCACTGACCCATCTTTGGGTTCTGTTACTCTGTATGTGGCAAGGCCTAGTACAGAGTGGGTTATCACTCATGGGCAATCAAAATATTGAAGTTAACTTGTAAAATCATGTACAGTCCGTTCCACAACCCCTGTCCACCTGATTTTCACGATTATCTCGACATAATTTATGTCATAAGACAAACTTGCCAAACAAAATTTGCATAAATTGCAGACAGACGATGCATAATTTTTGGTACTCTATTATTCACTTTACTGCCTGGTTGACATGCCTCATATCCATGGTTCATAGCGTCCCCAACATGTGACCATTGTTTATCTTCCTTGGATATGGTTATTGAGTATGTGACATAACAGTGAAGCAAGTGCACAAGAATACAATTCATACAGTAGACATGGGTTGGCAGCTCTTGATTACTGACAATTGGTCCTGTGAATATGGGCGCCTCTTTTGTGAGTCATGTCTATTGATAAAGTCATCACTGTTCCCTGCAATGTACATTTAGTGGATTGGTGGCAAGATGTCACTACAGAACAGACTAATTCATGTACTCGTAAAATGATTTTAAATTATTTACAGAAAAAATGACACATGTCAGGCTATTAAAGTATTATTTCATTAAAAGTTAATTATTAAATAAAATTAATTTACGCATTTTCCTCTCTCTGCACCAGAAGCAAAAAGTTTTCGCGTGCTTTGACTCACAAAAAAATATTCGCGAAACAAACAGGTGGACAGGGGTAGAGAGACAGTAGGGCTATAATTATAATGAGTTGAGAACTAGCTCAGTAGCTGTCACTGACAGACTGACCAGCCCTCCTTACCATTTTCGAGGTCCTGGAGCGCCTCTAGCTCATCCGCATACTCCTCTTCAAAGAAGTATTCTTCCTCCATTTCGCAGTATCTACCAGCGTTATCAATCTTGGTGATCTTGTGGGTATGTTTTTCTTATACAGTGTGACTATTGTGTCAAAATAATGTTTTCTGTCACCTGTCAATGGGCGCTGCCATATTGGAAATTTGGCGGGAGTGATCACGACAGCGCCCTCTATAAACATTTCAAGAAAGTAGTAACATATTTTGCTGATAGATGGCAGCTCGTGATAGACGCTATTTCATGCGCAGGAAGTAGAAGTAGTTGTAGTAAAAATAAAAATACTAATAATAATCTTATAATTTTTCTGTCAATTATCCTGTACAATAAGTAAAATGTATTCTGAAAGTGCATCTTGCATCCCCCTGGATCCGCCTATGTTGTAGAACTCCTTGAATTTATAGTACCATTAGTCTATTAAAACTGTTGGAGATGAATAAATATGACATATTTAAAGGCGATCGATAGAGCTTTTGATTATTCACTCACAATGCATGGACGGATTTAAGTGATATAAAAAATCTCTTGGTGCCATTTTTAATGCGCTAATTGAGACAACTTTACCGATATTTTTCAAGGGGACGGGAAGATAATATATTTAGGCCTATGTAAAAGAGGAAAGTTCTTCTTAATGGTTTTCAATGGTGCGTAGTCCATATCCGTAGTCCGCATGTTTGTGTAGTACGTATGATTAGTCCGTGTCCACAAAGTCTTTTTCCATTACTTAAGGTGGTTTTCTGTAAATGCGTAGTCCTCATTTATAATCTGCATGCTAGTCCATATCCGCAAAGTCGTTTTCCATTAGTACGTATGCGTAGTCCGTGTTGAAAGGTGCTCGATAACTTGAGTTGTTTTGCAAGTCATTTCATCATATAGCTATTGTATATTTTTATATATTAGCAACAAAAGCTAGTTTAAATCAACTTTAATGATATCAACTTTGAAAGTTTCGAAATTGACCTTATAGAACTACTTTTTTCCCGCGGTATTGATCGTACGCTTCAAACATTTAGAAAATACTTTGTTTGATCAAAAGAAGACACAATTAAAAATGCTTATATATTAATTTGGTTTCCTAAAAAGTGATGTTTGAAATGGCATTTGTACCATTCAAATATAGATAATATTTATACAACACGGCCTGAAAGTGAAACTCCCACGTTAAAACCTTAAATTGATCAGGGGTTTGGAATGCGTACTGCGCAAAAATCGCGCCCGGCTGCGTGCGGATAATGACACCGCATATGGTCTCCATGTATGGTCTATAAGCATACTACGCATACCGATAAATACAAACGACCAAGTAAAAAACTCAATACAAAGCGGATTTTGTATGAACATTTTATCCAAATAACGACTTTGGATACGGATTATACATACGTATAAACCACCATAAGTTTGCGATCAAATTGTAACATTTACTTCAACGGGTCTAAACCACTCAAAAAGAGTCTTGACCATTAATGTACTAAAACCGTGTTTACGCAACGCAGCTCGCAGAATATGAATCACCACGACAAAGCTTAGGGATTTCCCAAGAATATGTCTGGTTGTAAAGCAAGAACTTTTCATGTGTCATGGTAACGATTCTGCTTTTAAAACCCCTGTCACACTTATTCGGAATCAGCAGGAATAAAGCAGAATGAAGCCGGAATGAAGAATTTTCAAGGTTCGCGCCACATTCGGAAGGGAATTTCGAGCTGAATTTTTTTCTTACAGCTTTGTATGAATTTAGGTTGGAATCTACTTAGAATCCTCCTCAAATGATTCTTGCACATTCAGGGTGTATAAGCTCTCGAATGCAGCTCAATGTAGTTTGAACACAGGGGTAATATTGAGAATGCTATTAGAATGCAGTCAGAATATTTAGAATGCACTTCGAATGCCGTACAAGTGCGGTTCGATTGCTGGCCGAATACCAATCGAAGTCTGGTTGAAAGGTGCCATGATTGCTGTACGAATTCCCCTCGAATGCAGTCGGAACGCTCCCAGAATGGCCGCCGATTATGGTCTGTACGTACAAGAATTCAAAACAGAATGCAGCTCGAATGAACTTCAGCGGTCCTTAGAATGTTAGACAAATTTCACGAGTGTATGAAGAATGGCGGCGAAATGCTATTCGATAGGGTATAAAATGCAGCCGAATCATCAGTCTTGCTTTCAGAGGATAGTGCTGCTTGCTGATGGCCCTCGGCCACTATGCCCATATATGAAGCAGGAAGAGGGGCTGTGGACTCAGCTTCAGATTCTGAAGTTGCTTGGGTATTTAAAAAAAAACAGGAGCTCTTCAGCTTTGCAGCTGCAGCTGACTTTGTTTTTATGCGATTCGGCGGTGTTCTGAATTACGTGCGGACTCATTCGAGGGCCAATCAGGAAGTTCCGACTGCATTCGAGCCGCAGTCGAGCGGCAATCAAAATATTCGGACGGAATTCGAAGTGCATTCCAGCTAAATTCTTTTACAATCGAAAAAGATTCCGGCAGCAATCGAGATGCATTCGAGCTGCATTCCGGCTGAATCGAGACGCATTCAGGACATCCTGGCAGGATTTGAAGTGGCTTACCGTTTCTCATGTACCTCGAATTGGGATGAGAATGTTTCGAATGCTGTTGGAATGCCAGAAGAATATTTCGAATGCAGTCATTGTGCAGTTAGAACGCACTTCGAATGCCATTCGATATTTCTCCACTTGGAATGCTACTCGAATGTTTTGAGCATGAGGAAAACATTCGAGCAAACCACAAGAAATGGGCCCGAATATTTGGAATGCACTCATGCAGAATACAGTCAGATTTTTTAATGTACTTCGAATTTCCAGGAACAAAGCAAGAATTCCGACGGGATTTCGCCTCTATAGTGTGACGGGAGTTGTAAGGACGCCGGCCTGGTCGACGGACGGGAGAATGACGGACCGGATTTACATATATAATATTTCATAATAAACTCAGAAATGGGATCAAAGTCTGTATTTATAATTAATGTAAAATTTAATTTCCATTATATAAATATTATTCTTTGAATAGGGATGATAAATTTGACCATCACCTCCTGTGCTAAAACGTGGGGGGGGGGGATATATACCCATAACCCCCTTGTACTGACGCCCCTGCGGACGTACATGCAGGTTTGCGTAGCAGGACTAAAATTACGCTGGGATAAAATGAAATGTGATGTACAGATGATACAAGCGTTAGCTGAAGCCAACATTCAGCAACCAGACCGCCGTCTGGTAAAAACATAATTTCTGAGATTATTTGTCGAACGGTGTTTATATATTAGGGGCGGATCAGGGATTTTAGAAAGTTCAACCCCATGCTGAATGACTAAAAGAAACCCTTAAAAAAGGTCCTCTGGTTCGGAAAAGAGCGGGTCCAGGTCGCAAAATTTGGTTTGAAGCCCTAAAAAGGTTGTTTCGGATTTAAAAAAAAACTCCCACTGTATGGTTATCGGACTCAATATATGGCAGGGCATAATAATATTATGTCCGATCAAGTCTGGCTACAGAGCACTGCGTCTTCCAAGGATCACCGCTGCATGGGGGTATGGGAGTTTGCTGGACAGTAAAAATACCGGGACCATTGTTCAGAATAGATGTGAAAACCTTATTAACAACTAGTTTTCACAATAATCTGACGAAGTACCACAGACGATTGAGATTTTTGGAACAACAGACCGTGTTTTCACCGACCGGGAGGCCTGTGTTTATAAGCCCCATTTCTCGTTTGTCCCACAGTATTCCAGCTTCATTTAAACAACAATCATATCTTATGACAATACCTTTAGACAAATGAAATATAAATTGAAGAATATTTTGGAATAACTATTAAACTAACACTTTTAATTCATACTAATGAGAAATGTAGGCCTACTTTCACATGACACCTCGTGTGGCTACCGGTATATGAGCATCCGATTCGGCCGTATGATGCACATGATCGTTTCTTAATTATTGAATGAGCAGATGATGAATATCCACTTCCGTTGATTCTAATAATTCTTAAACTCGCAGCTGTTATAATTAACTCCTTCTTGTATTATAACTCCACGATAAAACAGAAAAGCTTCACACACGCCTTCACATTAAGAAAAGCAATTTTATAGGACAAGCGAAATCGAGTGTAGGCTTATGAATTGAGTTTAATATTATCAAACTGTCGTCTTCATGGAAACTAAATTCTTATGATTTCAAGTGATTGCATAAATAGTGTTATGACTGTAACCAAATATCTCAGAAATTGCTACAACTATTATAGTGTGACTTATGTTGACATGTGACTGGTAAGCAGATAGATGTAAACTACAGATGGCGCCACCTATTATTGAATAACCTCTGAAGTTACTTCTGAATATCATGTTTCGATCACGATTACCCCTTATCATGCACAATACTTCACAGAATCAACATTAGACCCCTGGGACTCATGGTTTACATTTTATTGAAAAAAAACTCGCAAAACGCATTCATTTTATTCGAGGAGAGCAGACGACCCTTACGAGCAATGTGCATGCTTGTGGATAAGTATTAATACTGGCCCTTATTACATACTGGTTACGAATATCTAGTGGCCATGAAGCTCAGTTTAATATGACAAATCACTGAAAGCCAAAACACCAGATTATAGGTCACCAGTTAATCTGGGAATTGTGAGATTTGTTAGAATTGGTCTACATGAAAAGTATTAACTTCCCAAATCTAATGATACCTTGATAAGGGTCAGTTTGACAACTGTCTTTCTCAACAACCAACCCAGGCTCCTACAGTCTTTATATAAATTTTGCATGATAGTGGTTAACAATAAAATATATGAATGAGTGAATGAGAGAGCGCGAGAGAGTGTGTGTGTGAGAGAGAGAAACAAAATTACGGACCGGGGAGGGGGGGGGGGGGGGGGTAAGAGGACTGCGACACCGAAAATGGTGTATCCCGTCCTCATGGTGACCACATAAGTTTTCTTTGTGACAAGCTTAAATTGGTTCGTTTTATATCTGGAGCTTAAAGAAATAAAAAACAACTCACTTTTGTACAATCAAAATGGTATATTGTAGGTATAAATTTTTATAATTAAACATTATATACAATTTAAAGAAACGTTCAGGAAAGAATTATAAACAATCATCCCCATCAATCACATGCCTTCAATGATTAATTAGATATATATCCCATAATAAAATGTACAATCAAACATAAGATGTCCTAATCAGTCAACAGATTAAAACAGGAGTTATACAATGCGCTATAACAAGTAAGAAGGAGAAAACGATAGATCATTATGTATTGCGCTTCCAAACGTTTTTTTTTCCGGGAGCAAGCAGATTTTAAGAGGTGATAAACAGGTTTATAGTTAGACTTTGATGCAAAACTTGGTAGAAAGTTGTAAAATATGATGTTTATTCTCATTCCAATGTAACACAATTTCAATAAAATATGGCCTTATGGTATAAATACTCTACAGTCTATGCACGACAATTCCCAATGAAATTTTTATATAAAACACCTCGATTCATTGGCCAGTTTTATTGCTTGAGAATCGTGTCAGATTCCCTGCTCAGCTACTGGATTTAAATGTTAGCCCCTACGTTACACCTGGCAATAGCACACCTACTCATATTGTCTTTGACGTCGTGTCTGTATATCAAGATACCCAATACTGTACTGCAAATAACAAACGTGAAGAATTCACGGTCATGCTTAATAAAATGTTGGTTATCATAAATTTATTTATTCACATGATAAAATCATAATTTGTGTTTATTCCTCAAGTTTTCATAAAAATAAAACAAATTCAAAACCGTACTCATGTCCTAATTTTTCTGATGTAAAGAGAATATACAGCGGAACCTTTATATTATGGAAACCAGCTGGAAGTTTTTTTTTCATTAATGGGACTGCCTCACATGTCTACAACATAGAGATGTCTACAAAAGAGAGGTGTCGATAAATACAGGTTCCCCTGTGTCTATAAAATTCATTGCATTTTAAATAATATCTCAATTTTACATCCTGTTTCACTTTGTCTTCACAAGACCCACGTGTATTTATTATTCTTAAATACTTTATCAAATGTATAATCATGATTAGTAGACTGTGGGTCGCTTTATATTCTAAATTTTCACGTTTTTCAGTGTTTTTGCAAAGGGTTCCATTTTCTTAATCTTTCCATAAAAACCACGCACATCCATTACATAAAATATATTCATTACTATTTAATATGCTACTATATGATTTGACAAAATCCAAGGGAACATTAAAAAAAGGGAATTCTGTTTCTTCATTAGCAAATGATATAGTTTACCCTTTGACACTACAGACTTGGGTAATATACACGAGGTACTAAGTATATATAAATGTCTGTTCACCTTTAAAGAGGAGATATCTTATCCACAAAGGTTTAGTTTTCGCTAAATAACAAAATGAAAACTTGCAGATAAAATTGTTCTGAGGAGCAGAAACTTGAATCTGATTTATGCAGCGGCTACAAAAAACTTATTAATCAGCAATAGCATCAGAACAACAAACAGTCATCAATCTTAAATTCTTCCACACACATTAAATGAGAACCTTAAAAAATCTGTAGTTTTCATATATGCCCAATTAAACAATTATTTTTGCCATTCCTTTTTTATGCTAGCAATACTACAACCAGTCAAGGAAGTATACACAACAGTTAATTTAACAAATTACACTGGTGCGTCTGCTCTGCAGTAACAATATTTTGGAGTATGTTATCTCAAGCTTATCTATCACAAATAGTTCATGCTACCTAATACAGATGGCAGCACATGCAAGCTCTCGCTCTCTCTCTCTCTTTCTCTCTCAACGAAACTATTGTCACTGGAAACATGGCATTCGGAGCCAAAAGTTTTATCAACGGCTGACAAAAGAATCAAAGTATGTCAATAATAAACATTAAAATTCTTATTATGGTTTGAATTTTCATATTTTATATATAGTCCGTCCCAAAACCCTTGTCCGCATGTTATGTCGCGATAATGATTTTTAGAATATTCTTTAAAAATTCCCTTTTGCCTGAAGTTGATGAACAGATATTCCGCCGATTTTGTGTAAAGGGTTATATATCATGTAAAACGTATATACTTATATATATACGTATATACTCTTTTGCGTGATTTATGCTGAAATAGCGTGGATTGCGTCTTCCCGGCACTGCTGGACAGTACACTCCTCCATGGTACACTTTCCATGTCTATGGCTGCGTTCGGTATTTGTTAGACAACAGTGACGTCACAAAGACGTCACAATGATCTGTCGCGCGTCACCTTCAATTGACTGTCGTCATTAGTTTGACTGGCTTGTTTATTATCAGTTCTCAGGCAAGGAATAAGTCGTAAACGCTGTAACTTGTTTTGTCATATTTTGGATTATTTGTCTCAAACAAAATCAAAGCAAGGTAAGGCATTACTTTTTTAGCAGGTAGTCGGCGGAATAGCTCCTGCAACCTTTGGACAAGAAAGGTATACATTGCTATACTTATTTGAAAAATTATCCCAGAAAACATGCGGACACGGGTACTGGGACGGACTCTATAGCAAATCTGTTATTATAAACCAAGAACATTCGTGCAACAATCTATTTGGTACCACCTCGGATATGACATTAGTTACACAGATGAAGCTGTAACAAGGATGCTTTAAAATAAAAGTGAAGGACAGGCACATAACAAGATAATCAACATTTTTATTTGGGATGCACCATTAAAGCCTTGTGCATAAACACACCTAGAATCTGTACTGCTTTCTTCCATGAGATGTTTCCGATTCTGTCTGAATACTCGGGCCCGGCGGAAGCATTTTGAGATTGGACAGGCTCTTCGGGTAGACATGCAAGCTGTGCATGTGACCGATTGCCTTGTCTGTTCCCAGGCGGATGAAAATGTTTTGAAATGTATACAGTATTCTTATCAGATATTTTCTTTATTTTCATTTCTGTTACAGAAATGCCTTTTGTTAATATTAATTATTAAGCCTATATGACTTATTCCTTTATTTCAGCTTACTATTTCAAACTCCATTAAAAGAAATTTCGGCTTACTATTTCAAACTTCATTAAAAGAAATTATCAACTTTCATGTAGGACAGGCTTAACTTTGGCTATAAGGGGCGTTCCCACTTCCACGAACGGGTCCCCCGATATGCTACGAACTGGACATGTTTTGGCTTCATGGCTCTTCGTCGGAGTTCATGAAGTGCTTCTGCGTAATTCGTACCACTTACGTGCCGACTATTGGCGTAGCGTGAATGAGCGTACACTTCGATTTTAGTTTTGAGTCGACTCAAAACCTTTTGGCCGCCGCTACGAATTGTCAAATTTTTGTAGGTCATATGTAACTCGTAGCCTTAGAAGCGCTTCGTAGTCCGTGGAAGATACTTCGTGGTAGATCTCGAGTTTTACGTGTTTATTCGGTATACGTTGGGGCAAAGCGAGATACTGCGTGGGTAATTAACCAGCACGTATATCACTATGTAAACGCCACGAAGTACTCCGAATCCTTAAGAACTGGCTACGATATAGCTATATATAGCTAAACGTAACTAAGCAGTACCTAAAAATAAGTTAGAAATAGTTCATTAAGACGTACTACCAATTAACCCGAAGTACTAACGCTACAGCAAGAAGTACTTACGATCAATTCTGACGTATTACTAAGAGGCTACGTTACAAATACAAAGCCTCTTCCAAGTGTGGCGAAATAAAAAAAACGTTTATAACGTTGTCTTCATGTATAAACTAGAAATGTGCATTCCAATCGTTTCATGTCTCGGTCACGTGGGGGTCCCTCTTGCGGGATACTCCCTGGTACATCCACGAAAACATGAGCTCATCGGGCATTCACACATTCATTATGCGACACTCGCACGCTCATCAAAGGACATACGCTCAGTATATGATATTTTCATATTCTTCTATAATGGGCAAATGTGAATGTTCTATGTCCAGCGTATGAACGTCATATGAGCAGTGTGTTAATATCCAATAGTCAGTGAATATCCTATACGCTCTTGTACAAGTTCGTCCATATTTTACAAGTGAAATAACGTTAAAATTACAACAGTTTGAATCCGAGGGATGCCAACCTCTTTGATTCCTCATTTAAATAGTTTACCCCAACTTACAGCGTTGCCTTAAGCGTTATGAAGCGTAGCAGCTTAGTTCTAGAGAATCGCAAGAATACTTACCGATGCGTAGCTAATCGTCTGTGCTCGGTATATATCGTTACGAAGGTCTTTGTTGTTCGTAGCAGAGAGTCGACACAATTTGCAGATTTATCGTGACGAACTCCTTATAGCTACGAAATGCTTCATGTCTGATTCGAAGTAGCATCGTCCGACTTTCTATCGGCGTATTCATTGTCATGACATCAGGGCCGAATCGCGCGGAATTTAACCTTCGATATCTTTCCTGTTCGTAGCTCATCGGGAAATCAATTCGTGGAAATGGGAACGCCCTTTAAGAGTTAAAACTACCTGATTGAACCTTGCCCCTTGTTTCGCAAAATATTGGTGAGGCTCTAGCCTGTCCTTCCTCACCGCTTCCGGCGGCACTAATACCATAAACCCTACTCTTGTAGCCAACTAAACCCATCCTGCTCGGCTGTATGTCCTGTCATGTTACAGCAGAGGTTTATATGTTTGTTGGTTTGTTTGTTTTTTTTTTTAGAAAATTAATAACATAACAAGAAGAGCGCAACAAGCTACACATAATGTTTCAATTAACACGGCAAGAAAATAAAAATTGACACTGGGCTGCATGGATATCATGAAGTATACAACATAACAACAGCAGCGAAAGTGACAAAGCAGGCTTGTACATTTCATGTGAAACTGACGCAGTAATGCTAGATGTTGTACAGATCAGGGATGTGTGCACATTTCAGGTGAATTAACAAAGTAACAAAAAGGCGAAACTGATAAAAGAAGCTTGTGAGTTTCTAGTGATATCAACACAGTAAAACAAGAATTAAAACTATGAACACAAATAGTGCAACAGTGGATTAAATCATAATCTATAATTTAGTGTACAATATAAAAGTGTATCTGAAGCACCTGGTAATATTAACAAATCTAAATTATATTTGTTTGTTACAAATTTTCAATTAAAAACATGAAATCTATGAAATCTAACTTCTCTTTTTTACATGGCACATCAAATCAGCTGCATCAAATAAATCAGATAGCTATCACATGGACAGATACAATTACACAGGTCAAATGACATACAGAACATAACCATGTTTAAATACATAACCATTTAAAATCATAAATTACCTCACTGAAATTTTCCCTGATCATTACTTATTTTAATCATAGTTAGGTTTGTAAATACTAACACTAATTCTTGGAATCTGCCTGATTATAATACCTTTGTGGCTCCTATTCTCAGAAATCATTGTAAAGTTTTGCTTTTATACAATTGTTATGCCCATGCTGTGCATTTGCATAAAGACACATAAGTAAACTTTAATTTCAACAAAGTAATTTAAGGAACCTTACCATAAGTATCACAGATATGATAAGAAACTTGACCTTATCATTATCATTTAAATATAGACATGACAACATATAGCAATAATTATAATAACATTATTATATATTAAATAAAATTGTGTTTATTTGACTTGCATTATTAACCAGCTTTTGCCAAGCTGGTCTCACGGCAATAGAAAAGAAACAAGTATGGAAACTCTAAAAGCAGTCTTACAAACAGTTAACATTGTCATTAACTTGGTGCTTCGTGAGGTACACAGTGCTGGTAATGTTGCGGGTGGACAGACCAATGTTATAATCTGACATAAATATAATAACACGAGTTATAATGGTGAGGAATATAGACAACATGCAAGCATTATAAATATACAAGGTCTGAGATTCATCATGGCAGTGTTGATTTGATGGATGGTGATATACATACCATATTCTCGGCCCTTTATAACATCCATCTAACAAATAAATAGAGATGAACTTACTGGAAGTTGTAGATTGAAATACTGGACCCTAATAACAGCTTTGTGTGGAAAGGGTTGAGTTTATTTTCTTTTCATTATAATGAACTATTTACTGCATGTTTCTCAGTATTGAAGTCCAATACAGCATAAAACAGAAAGAAACAACCATCTAATTCACAGATAGAACCATTGATAAACTAAACTGGCGTTAAAAAAATTAATGTCATAATTGAAGTATAAGTTAAAAATAATGGCCTACAGTATATGGTATAAGATACTGTATTCTGCCACAAGGACGTTGTAACATGGGTTTAGATGAGGGCTGCAGCTTTAACTTGGTAACATTACACTGGACTTTGAAAATATACAAGGTGATTATAAATTACACTAAATATAGAAAATAAAAAAAGCATGCTCTATTTAACGGAAAAAGGGCACTTTGTAATAATGTTAAGCCAACTGTAGGTTTTAATTTTGATTCAGATCATTTAATTACAAAACTTTTTTGCACTTCATTATTTGAGATGACAGAACAAGTGCACCTGGACAAAAGGAAGAAACTAATATATAATATAAACGGTGCACAGAAAGAGAAACTATATAACCCTCCAACTAGGTATTATGTCCAAAATGCAAAATTTTTATCTACATTTTGCAAGTGATCAATTGTCACTTTGTAATTTGTGAACCATATTTGTATTGCCCCATAGTTTTGCATTAAGTACTACATTAATTACTTCGCCCTCAGTTTGAGTACTTACAGTATCAGAGTACAAGCAACACTGCCAAAAAATTCACTAAACCTAATACCTACAAAGAATCGCAAACAACATAACACCAGTCATGCCACAAACCTTCATGTGTTATGGTGCCTTTCCACATATGTAGGGCCCAGTGCAAGAAAAATGAAAGTACAGTATGGACTCTTTTATTTGCCAATCCTAGGTCTTAACGCCCCATGGTTATTTGTAGGGGTGGCGTTTATCAAAGATTTTATGTACAGAACTACTGAACTTAGTTACCTTCTCTTCCAAGAAACATTTGAACCTAAGAATATAAAACAATTATTTAAATGTAATTTGCATTAAAATAAATTCATTCAGTTTGTTCAGTTGAAATCACTGAAGCAAAACCAAGTTTGATGAGTGAGGGTAAAGGGACACAAAAAACAATGGGACCAAATTTGATTTTATGGCATGAGATAAGTTTGGCCATTGAATTGGTGGAAAATGAATGAGTTTATACTGTACTTCAAACTTATTATTCCCAATCCATAAGTGGTTTCCCTGGCTAAAATTCACCTATGAGGAGTGGAGTGAATGAAAACCAACATTTCTGGAAAGGCAACCTTGGCTTGAGATAATGTATCCTAATATTCCAAACTAAATTCATATCTACCTCATAAAAACAATACACTGACACCAGCAAACAGGCAATGCAAGGATTTTCATAAATATATATACATTTTGACAAATTATCTGCAAGAAATTTCTGCAAGAAATCTTTCATTATTGGATTAAAAACGAAATAATCAGCAACACTGAATTTATAACAACAACGAGTAATTTGATTAAAACAAGATGAATAGGTTAAAACAGAGAAATATTTGAATAACAAAAAATTGTCCATGGATGGTAACTTATACACTTTTAAACATCAAATGTGATTTTTTTTCTTTAACACCAACATGCGACACATCTAATGTCTAGTCATAAAATAACTAATTATAATACCTATAGTCCACTGTAACAGCAGCTCTCCTACAACAAGCAATAAGTGAAGCTTGAGATCTCATCTGATGCTGTACTATCATCACATTACCGTTAGATAGATGAATCAATAAAATTTGATTTTTTTAACAGATTATCCCCACTTAAGGACTGGAACCATTTGCATATTCAATGAAAGGTTTATGTTAACAGTAGAATATGTAAAGATGACATCAGCTTTACAGATGACCCTATGAGTTGACGAGTCGCTGCTTCTCGGTTGGCAGTGCAGGGCCCCGATAGTTGTGCGGTATCCGATTGGGCATTTTGTGACCCAAGTGATCTGCATAGCTATTTCTGTAAGGATCGCTGGGAATTTTATAATCTGGAACAACATTAGCATAGCTCGGTGGTCCCCATTCAAGATTGTGAATTCTATCATGACTGTGTGGTCCATTCACCATTCTCTTGCTTTGGAGCTGTTTAAAATGCTCTCTCTCTAACCCATCAGAGTCTGTGTCACTAGCACTGGTATCTGATGACATATCGTCCGGGTAACTATTAGTTCCACCTTGTACCAGGTCATCAGACATATCAAGGCCATGCGTCACACCTTCAAGGTCACTATCATTATTATCATAATCACTATGAGCCTCAACATCAAGGGAAATATTCTGAGAACCAGTTTCACTTTCTCCCTTTCCCCCAGTATCAGCAGTGCCTGAGAGCTGCTCCCCAGTTCCGTGTGCTGATTCCGTCTTGGAACTCTGGGAAGGGGAGCTGTGCCGCGATGGTTCTGGATCTGATTCTATGACAGCGCTGACAACTGTAGCCGAGTTGTTGGGATACCTGGGATTGATGAGGTCTGTATCGGGTGTGGCCGTGACGGCCATCAGGCGGTCTCGCTGTAGGCTACCTGAACTTGACCTTGGGATGTTTACATTTGGACGAGGTGGATGCATGGGATCTGTCATGTTTGGCTTCTCTCCAGGACCATCTATAATCGTCTCTCTCATGTACTGTAAAGGGTTGTATTCATCTGTCTGCGTTCCAAAATCTTTTGAATCATTAGAAGGCTGCAAGAAAGGATAAGAATTAGACATATATTAAACTGAATCAAATTTAAACTAATGAACATCCCTTTTTTAAATTATGCCTGATACTGGAAGATTCCTTTAGATAATCAAATAAATACAAATCAAAATATAATAAAAAATATAATTAAATAAATTCATGATTTATTAATATTTGGTCACATCCTATTAGGGAAACCTATATACAACACCCCAGATTTTGTTACAGTCAAGAAAAGGAGATTCAAGGCCACAGTCAATATGAATGTTGGCATTAAGGTAAAGACAGGTTCATGCACATAATCTGTTAATGACATGTAACAAAATATTTCTGTGAACAAGTGACCCATGGGTCATGACGCTCAGCTGACTGGGAAGAGATTTGCAAAAGGAAATTTTATCATCTGAATGGTATTATATACCCATTCAACTGAAGCATCAAACAGATTAACCAACAGGCGAAGATTGTGTCTGTATTTATATATCTAAAAATAGAGAAAAAATGCGTAAACTTGAAAAAAAATACAGGTGGCTCCACCAGTCTGCAGAAACTAATAAAAACACTCCATAATCAATATCCATGCAAAGAATCATGGTGATCTCTGCAATAGTTGTTCAGATACTTTAGCTTTTGTATTAAATTATCCATTAATCTGAGGGATACTTCGGAGTCCTATAGCTTGAAGGATATGGGTAACAGAGGCCTAATTTCAGGTTTCCACAGACACTTTTCATGGGCCTCCTTGCATGACAAGAATGAAGATTCTAGGTCCTGTTGTCACGGTTACAATTTGTGCCACATTAACAGATGACAGCATCCTTAAAGGTCTCAAAATAGAGAAAAAATTAGAAAAAAATGAATAAAATAAAGGTGGCACCACCAGTCTGCAGAAACTGATGAAACACTCCGTAATCAATATCCATGCAAAGAATCATGGTGATCTCTGCATTAGTTGTTCAGATAATTCAGCTTTTGTATCAAATTGTCCATTATTCTGAGCTGTACTTTGGAGTGCCATAGCTCAAAGGATATGGGTAACAGAGACCTTATTTCATGTTTCCATGGAGACTTTTCATAGGTCTCTCACTGTATGAAGATTCTAGGTCTAGTCTTTACGATTTGTGCCCTGTTAACAGATGTTCACATTTTTAAAGGTCTAAAAAATAGAGAAAAAAATTCGTAAAAAATCGAAAAATACAGGTGGCGCCACCAGTCTGCAGGAACTGATGGAACATCCCATGATCAATATGTATGCCAAAAATCATGACCATCAGTGATGTAATTAATGAGATATTGAAGTTATTGTATGAAATTTTTGACTATTCTGGGGGGTTCTTTGGGGCCCCATAGCTCAAAGGATATTGGTAACAGAGACTTAATTTCAGGTTTCCAAGGAGATTTTTTATGGACCTTTCAGAATGTCAAGATACAAGATTCTAGGTCCAGCGGTTACGATTTGTGCCTGGTTAACGGACAGACGGACGGACAAAGAGTGATCGCTATAGCTCAGATGTTTTACAATCAGCTGAGCTAAAAATTTGGTCACTGATTTAATGTCACAATGGTTTACTGTATCATAATATAAACAATATACTAATTATATGATTTGCGCAAGTTATGTTGAATACAAAGACGGCCATGGTGACTTTTCTCATTCTCAATTATCCTGTTATTACCAACCATCAGTGACTAGCTGGCTAAACCGTTATACATCTATAATGTGGTTTTATCTAAATACAATTTGCAATCAATGTAATTTAAATAACTTGAATTAAATACATTGTAAAATTAAATTAAGCACATTGTAAAATTAAGTTGACTTCACAGTAATAGTAGAATACGGGTAGTCGATAAGCAACTACATGTATCCGGCAAATCACAGAGGCATAGGTAAAGTAAAGCATTGAATACTCCTAACATGACATGACTCCAAATTGGTGGCATCCGAGATGCCATTAAACTCCTCATATATGTGCACTATTCACCAAAAACAGATCTACAGATGGATACACCCTGCAACATTTCAGGCCAAGACACCAATCCACTACTTAGAAAAAGTGCATCAATGTATTCTATAAAACTGGAACTGCAGATGGCGCCACCTGTCTGGTCTACAACAATTCTATCCAAGGTGGATAAACATGCAAAATTTCAGGCTGATACATCCATCCACTCCTGAAACATGGGTGATTTTTACCCAAAGTATATGGACAGATGGACATGTGAAAAAAATTGCAGATGGCAACACCAGTTTTGAATACAGGATGGAGACCAATAAATTTAACCACTCCTGAGATATGAGAAATTTTCATTCAAAGCCAATTCACAGATGAATCCCATGCAAGAACGGTTGCTGATGGGGCCACCAGTCTTTATTACAAGATGGAGGTATCCAAGATCTATAGATATGCACTATTTCAGCCCAATACAGCAAACCACTCCTGAGTAAAGGGCATTAATTTATTCTACAAAAATGGGAAGGTGGGTGGTGCCACCTGTCTGGTCTACAAAATAACTCTCTAAGATGGATGGACATGCCAAATTTCAGACTAATACATTGAACCACACATGAGATATGAGCAATTTTCACCTAAAGTAAATGTATGAATGGAGGCCAAGCAAAAACGTTTGTAGTAGGCACAACAATGGCACCACGAGATGCAGGTATCAAAGATCTATGGACATGCACAATTTCAGCCCAATACATTTAACCAATCTCTATGATGAACAGATGGCAAATGCATGGATGGACGATAGCATAAATGATTGTAGCTGGTTCCAAGAGTCTCAAGTAGGAAATGAAGAGATCCAAGATCTATAGACATGCAAAATTTCAGCTCAATACATTAAACCACACCTGAGATATTGTCTGGTGTCACAAAGAAACCCAGATTCATACTGCAAATATAGGATTGCAGGTTGCACCATCTGTCTTTGTTAGACAACTACATAGTTGAGCGAATAACTAAGCCAGGTTTTGGAAAGATCAGTCCAAGGGTCTCAGAGGAGTTCTCAAGAAACTATCAAAACTTTGTTTTGGAAGATACAATTAAACTTAAATACATTGTATAAAATATGAATATCCGGATCCCACAGGTCTGTCAGTGGTTTGATTGCATGATGTGATTTGTCACCTATTAATCTGAACCATACAGAAGCTGCAGTTACATATATTGTTACAACACCCATATCATGATTATAAGTGAATTAAATCCTGGGTTCAGTATGAACTACAGCTGTATCATGATTTTACCTGTGAATTAAATCCTGGGTTCAGATCTGCGAGGCTCGGCACCTGTGCTTCCATGGCTGACAGCTGCTTGTATGTGCCGTTAGATGACGGTGCCTGCTGTGCCAGCTTCCTTTGCCTCTTCCGATAGAACTCTTTCCGTCGTTTCCTATCAGTGAATTAGGACCATTATATAAGAGGCATGCTATATAACTATTATCATATTATGTATGATTTATTCTAGGATTTAAATATAATGTTATAATTTCTTTATAAAGTGTTGTATAATATTACTTATAATAGGGCTGGCACGATTGATTGATATATTGATTAATCATTTGATTCTGGTGGTCGGATACGATTATTGATGAGAAAGCCAAGAATTTATCTCATGAAATGAACCCAATTTTAATAACATGGAGACAAAGAGACAAAGCCATGGTTGTAATTGTATGACCAACAGGGCAGCAGCAATCCCGTGCTGCAATCGGTTCACAGGGGACATCAGTGTCCATCTTCTTCATTTTCGGGGAGCTTGACGTAGGCCAGATTTCCTCTAGGAACCACTTATTTTCAATAATTTTACGTTTCTTATATTAAACATGCTGTGTGCCTTGTGTGATCACTGGACAAAAGTGGGACAAAGTAAAATGCCTAAACTTCTTATATTATTGCCAACTTTGGCCGCGGGAACTACACAACAAAATAATTTATGCATGAGTCTTGTAAACTTTACTATATATTTTGCAACTTTAATATCAATATTTATAGACATCGATCACCCAACCTGAGCCAATAATTGATATAAAAAAGCTGCTGATTGCCAGCCCTAACTCATAACAAATTGTATTGTATTCATTTAATCTTTATTACATACAGTACATATGAAGTGAGGATTCACTATTGTTTAACATCTTCATGTGGTGCGATTTTAAAAAGAAATATGGAACTCTACAGATGTATACACTTATTTTATATTTACAGCATAAAACAAGGGACCCATGGGTCATGGCGCTCAGCTGCTATATATGATAAAAAAATATGATTTAGAAATGAGGCACATGCTTGTTTTGTGTGGAAATAAATATAAGCTGTATTATGAGTTGTGGGTGTTTAGCTTGTGTATGATTTTGATAGTATCTTTGGAGACAGAGAAGAGGATTGATTTCATTTATTTTATTAACAAATGGAGTGCTATTGTCACACAGATTTTGACTTGGCCATATAACTTATAAGCAGAACATATAATATTTATTAAAAATAATTACAAATTGTCCCAAATACAATTTTTATTAAAAATAATAAGAGAATCGTATGATTTTTTAAAATAAAATACAACTGAAATGACTATTAAAATAATATCAAAGAATATATTCATGAATGCATTCATGAATACATTTTAATAGTATTTGCACTGGTATTCATATACTTTTATTTTTACCTGAATTCCCATTCTTATGCAAGAAATTTTATAATGGAGTACATATTCATATTCGTATTCAAATACATTTGCAAAGTATTTGCACCATGTCTGGTATTTATTCAGTTTTCACCAAACAATGATGTTGAGAATCCAGAATATACAAAATTAACACATTTAAATAATGATCATAAATACCTGGTTTTATGGCTTTTATTCATATTTAAAAAAAATAAATGTTATATAATCATTTTAGACTAATTTCACTTCAATGTACACACTAGACACAGCAGGAATCTAGATTAATATTATCAACTGCATCTTTGTCTATCATTAATTTCCATCATATTATCCCTAATGATTAGTAATGAATAATATGATTTATTTTTTATCATTAAAATTGAACTGAAAAATACCATAGGTGACTGCATGGTGTTATTTGGAATATGTGACATTCTATCAATCGAGACAAGATTCTTATATCATCAGTAACTGCAAGTTAATTTCCTGTTATTATCAACTAACAAATTCCTTTTCTATTTTTCTTTAATTTGTTATTAAAAACCAATAAAAATTTATTAATTTATTGTTTATTGTTATGCTGTTATGTTGTTAGTTAAAACTACGATGTGTTGGGTTGGACACCTGGCCATAAGCTGCCTGGCTGCCCCACTGTATGCCTCGGGTCAAGCGTGCATAAATTGATGAAAGGTCAACAAGATCAACATACAGGTGATTCAAAAGGGGCTGGGGAGAGCTAAGGTCTGCCATGGTCTCATAAAAACATTAATAAGAGCTACAATTTTTGGCCAATTTCTTTCAGCTTTCTAAACTAAAAAGCTGAAATCCTTATGTGTGCATGATATGAAAATAATATCAACAGTGCTCACAGGAAACAAACGTGCCATGGTCAAAATATGGCAACATTTAAGGTACTTATTTTATATTTATACTTATAACTTATAGAATTTGAAAATTTCAGAATCTTGATCAAATAATGTTCCATCCCTGACAAAAAATCTCTAGCTTCAGCAATCCTCTTGTTAAGGGAGTAAATATATTTCTTGATTTTTTACAAAGTGCATTATGTTTGGGCCAATAACAATTACGCAATACTGACATCATTTCTGGCATGTGCATAGAGAATGTATAGATAAATATGTATATTATATATGATTAAAGTCAGATCAGTGGTTTTGATATTAAGCAGTCTTGAAGTGTAACAATGGGTTTTTAATGGAAAAATGAAGTTTTTCATTAATATCTCGATTGTCCTAGTGACCAAATTCTTGGCATGGTAGGGGATTTTGGAGAAATCTAATTGTATGCCAAATTTTAGGAACTGAGAGCTGAAGCTTGGGAGCTGAGCTCTTGCAAACTGCATAACACTAGCTTGATGTAAACAATATGTTACATGGTGCTTGTAAACTTGAATAAAATCAACTGGTTTCAAATTTTTGGTGTTAACAGACAAAATGCTAACAAAAACATGCTGTGAAAATTAAATCCACAGTACTTACAGGAAAAAAACGTGCCATGGTCAAAGTTGGGCAAAATTTAAGGTACCAATTTTTGTTAATATTTCAAAAATTTTAAAGATTTTGATCTAATTTTTGGTATACAATTTAATTTTGATTAATTAAAGTAATATTACTGGAAAAAAAGTTCATAGCTTTAACATGTTTTGTGTGAAGTGATCAAATATCTTTCCTGATTTTTTACAAAATGCATTATGTTTGGGCCCATAACTTTTTTAAATTATATAATATAGACATAATTTCTGGCATGTACATAGGAACTATATAGGGGAATATTTATGATAAATATGAGGAAAAACAGATGAGTAGTTTTGATATTAGGCAGTCCTGAAGTGTGAAAATAGGTTTTTAATAAAAAAATTGAGGTTTTTCCTTAATTTCTCAAAGGAACAAAGTCGCAAAGACCCAGTTTTCGGCTTGGTAGGAGATCTTGGATTCCTAGGTCTCAGGGTTTCAAAACGTGCCACATCTACGGACGGACGGACGGACAGATGGATGGACGACGGACAATGGACCATGACTATAGCTCAGATGACTTATAGTCAGCTGAGCTAAAAATGGAGGCAGTTACCTCCACAAGAAAATAGATTTGATAAGCAAGTTAAAACAAGCCAATTAGGTATACCTTGCACCTGCACTATGTAATATATGGAACTTGTAGCCTGAAATCATTTAATGATTCAATGAGGAAAAAAAAAACCAGTTAATTTTTAGCATATCCTTTTTTGCATGAATAGTTTTAACCATTTTCATTTTTATTTTAATTTACAAACTTTATAAATATGCATAAAAAAATTATGAAAATATAAGTTAATTCAGAATTGTAGGTTGCATCATTATTAACCCTTAGTTTGGCACCCATTAAGTCAAATTATGCATAGGTATATATATTTTAATATTTTTTAATTCACAAAATTTTTAAAGTGAATTTAAAATTTTGTAAAAGAAAAATCACTTAAAAACATAATGCCACAACAGGCCATCTTCAAGATTATTCTTTGAACCATTATTAAAAAATAGTTTTGTACACTGGAGTTTGCTTATTTTTATTATCTAAATAAAAGATGCAGTAAATTTGATTAAACCTGACTGATATTAAGCTGAGCTAAAAATGGAAGGAGATGTAGATGTGAAGGTATTACCATTAAATATAAATAAGTTTATATTTGATTCCATATGTATGTGTACTAACCTTGCCATGCAGTAAGCTGCTACAAACATGATGGCTAGTAGACAAACCCCGATGATTATGCCAGCCATAGTCACCGTGCGGTCATACTGCATGTCTCCTTGCACTGTAAATCACAACCACAAATACAGAATTGATTCATGAACAGCTAGGTCTGGACTTACAGTTTTAAAAATAGATAATAACTTCACAAAGCATCAAATTATTAATTGTTTATATGTTTATAGAACATATTCATAATCTAAATTTGTTTCAAAAGCTGTAAATAAACCTATTTTTATAAATAAAACAAATAGCAATTCAAGAACACATTATTTTTAGTAAGTATAATAAATTGAAGCAAAAGTTAAATGTGATAAAAAATTGATCTTTTAATAGTTTTCAATCAGCTTAATAGAATAGTACTGTATCATTCATATCTAGTGAGCACACTACACAAATGAAAATAAAATGGTATCACTCACAAACAGTGTACACACAGGAACAATAAAAAGAAAATCTAACAATCAGTACCCACATGGCAAAGTCTGACACAGCAGTGTTCACATTTTATGCAACAAAAAAATCCACATTTAGCAGAAATAACAAAATTATGAAGGAGAGAGCAGAACTGCAAGCATCAAACTGAAATTACAGGTATAAATTCACATAGTCTGTACACTGTGTTAATGAAAAGCTAAAAGGAGAAAATATCAGCTTTGTTATAAGACTATAAGATACAGTCCTTGATGCCAGATATGGATAATTTTCATTTTCATAATCTCTATTTGACTTACACAGGTATATGTATACAACATCATATTACATCAAGAATAAACAGAACATATGTTTATGCTAAGCTAGGGTTATGGGGTTAAAAACAAGGTCATGTAGACCATTTTCTGTTCTGAAGATGGATCCTGATCGGGAGTCTATAAATATTACATTATTACACAAGTCAAGGAAAGTTAATAAGTTCAATAAATACTTTACCTTTCCAGTTAGGTAACTCAATAATAAAAGAGATAATTCCACAGAAACAGTCTCCATGAACAGGGAAGGGCGGGCAAGCAGACATGCTACTGACATAGGGTATCACTTAACTATACAGAGCAAGTCAGCTAAGGAACACGTGATCAGTTTTACAACTTGTTTTTTATTATGCTTCACATTCTGAAATGATTCTGCAGGTCTATATACAACAAGCAAAAAGCATGAATACTTAAAGAATAAATGTAAAACAAATGGCACCATACAGGCACAAGTACAATGATATTAGTAAATTAATGCTGATGGACAAATGAAAATTCAAACCAATTCCCTTCAAATGCAACTCAATTCAAAATCCCCAGTAGTAAACCCCCATCTGTAAATACTACCACCATACTGTAACAGTGTAAGTGCACAAACAATAAGTGGTCATGCGATAATCCATGCAAAGACTCAACATTACGTACACTTGAGCATTTTTATCAAATGGTAGAAGTTGGAATACTGGCAACGAGGACCCATGAACTCAGTGGTGCACCTATAGACAAATTACATAATAATTTGTATGATCATGAATATTCATAACCTTGTGAATATTTATGCTGACCTCTGGTCACTGGTAGCATGACATGCACAGATGATGGGAGAGTGCAGTTATTTGTATAGCATTAATAGGTTAATCTGCTAAGCACTACAGGTAGAACAAATAAATGACCTTGTGTATGACCTTGACCTCATATATAACCTTGACCTCTGTTTTGACATACTGATTAGGTACAGTGTTCGGACAGAAATCACAGAAATTCCCTCACCAACAGAAATGAGATTTTTTTTTTTACAAAAGCCATATTTAATTTTAAAAAAATAAGTAAGCTGGCAGTTCCATCTAAATTAAATGCAGTATTTTGTGGGAGTTAATGTATGTATTGTGAACTTATTTATCTTTATAATTTGATAATTACAGTCTCATTAACTCTCATGACTGGTACTGTTCTTATGACATTCTGCATGCTATAATTAATGTTAAATACTATTAAGTCAAACTAGAATAATAAATAAAAATATTAAACACCAGAACTTATTAAGCATTATTAACAGGGGAAAGAAATGAGACTTTCTAGGTAAAAAAATATATACCTGTTAACTGGCAATAAGAACGGGGCTCAACTTGAACATTAAACTGCTTGCCAGAGGTAGGTAAATGTTCCAAAAAGTGGTAGTATGGCAACTAAAAATCAGCTTCTACCTACTCAACTGTGCCAGTTGGTCAAACATAAGCTTTTACCTTAAGGCTTGCAATTGAATCTGAACTACTGGTAATCTTCAGTCAGCCATTTTTTTCTTGGAAAAATGAAATTATATTGATAAAACCTATATATCTTAAATTACCTGTGCATTTATCTGAACAAATACTACAGAGATTATCTATTACTTATAATATATAAACATGTTTATTGTCTCACAATCAATGAAACATGTTCTTGGCTGAAGTAGCTGATATTTTGGTTGGATAAGTAAAAGCTTTACATTAATTGCTGGACTCGGCAACTAATTTCAAAAGTTATTTTAAGTCAATTAAGCCCTGTATAACATAAAATGTGGTAGACATCTAATTGGTTTTAACAAACTAATCTGCCAGCAATCTATGGTTATCAATATAATTATAATCTGAAAAGTCTGTAACCCCCAAAAAAATGAACATCATATCCTAGCTGTTGGTAGGTAAGCAAGGTATGGTGTATGTATGGTGAGGTTTTAAAATAAATGATTTTTTTTTACTGTAGTCTGCTCCCAGCACTGCAACCCAGTTAATTGTTTACGTATATATGACAGATTTATTATTATTTATTTTAATAGATTGTATAGTCTATTTGTACTTTTCTGATGGAAAAATGATATTTTTTTCATGACTCTATAGAATATTTACATGCTTATGATGAAACTATGGTTTCTTTTCTAGAATAAATGCTAAAATTTACATAGATATAAATGACGGATCCATAATTATTATTAAATTACCAATATTATTTTACTAGTCTGTATACTGTATTTTACAGAAATTAGATTATTTTATCGGACTACAAATGTATTAACATTAACATTAACCATCCTTTGGTGAACCAAAAGCATTCACATTGGTTTTGACTGACCTATCTAAAAAACCCACCTGTGAATTAAGACCACTTGTGGCCAGTCCCACAGGTGGTCTCATAACACAGGATACACAGAACATGATCAAACTATGATTGACACTATGAAACTATGACAGCTATAATTATTTTACTTAAATGTAAGACTTTTGTTACATGAATATGATGAAATTATGGTTATTTAACTGAAATGTGTGCTGCATCTGCACATATATATAAGACTTAATTTATATAATTTAACTGATTTGCTTTATTTGTCTTCAAAGTTACAGTGATGGTAATGGACAGTTCCTCCACCAAGCTACTATTGATAAATCAGTCCAGTTAAAGGGCAGAGCAATAAATCCATTCTAGGAAGAATATGGTTAAAGTTAACGATACAGACTGGTTTGATTTCACCTTTATTGAAAAAATAAACCACCACAGATCAGCTGGATGAATCAGAGATCAAAGGAGGTCCAAGGCATCAGAACAGCAGATTCCCCATCACCAGTTAAAGCCCTGCAACCTCAGCCATCCTGAAGTCATCCTCATCCCTACGACATTCCTGACAATTACTTATAGTCCACAAAACTGCCTAGATATTGGCGCTCTGTCTATTTTCATTTTAAATGTGTCCATAAGAAAATCTTGTAATAACAAAAACATCAGGAAGACAATTCCACAAAAAGTTAATAAGTCTGGCCCTGATTAGTAGTGGTAAAACTCAATTTAATAAGCGTCATATGTTTTTCCCCATTTAATTATTTATCATGAAATAATACATTTTTTATTCTGCAGAATGTCAAGCGAAAGTCAGGTGATTGGTATGTGACCAATCAGGATTCTTCAGGATAGCTAGTGTATGTAAAGCTCAGAGAGTTACTTATACATATTCATGAATCTGCACTACATACTCCTCGTTTCATCAATTCCAGGGATCTTCAAGAGCTGACACTGCCGTCCAACAAAATCCTTATGGCACCTGTTAGACAAGCATTATTGGATACAACAATAAACTACGAGAATGAGTGACTGCCTGGTAGAAGCAGCTGACCCAAGCAGGGCTGAAAGTGTCCAAGAT
Organism: Sipunculus nudus; assembly: GCA_026874595.1. Classification (NCBI taxonomy): domain Eukaryota; kingdom Metazoa; phylum Annelida; class Sipuncula; order Golfingiida; family Sipunculidae; genus Sipunculus; species Sipunculus nudus. The sequence continues at coordinate 18,457,386 of CM049307.1, forward strand.
GGACAGAGTTCTTGTTAAAGTTACAATTTGTTAGAAACAAAACTTTATCATCAATACGTTGCGGATAAGGTTAAATACTGGTTACCATAATAAGGTTAGGAAATACCCCTTTAATACAAAAACTGAGGATTATAAACATATTTTGAGGATAAAAATTAACATACTGACAAACAGCAGACTGTATCAAATTATGGATTTTGAGAGGAAAAAAAAAATCCATAATTTGATTTGTTTAATGTAACTTTCATTTTCTTCAATGTATAAAATTGATGGCCATTCTCAATACATCAGTACACCAGCATAATTTGACCTTGGTTACCATGGAAACTACACCCGTTTTTAAGAAAGCTGTCATCCTCCAATAGAATCAAACCTGTAAACTAGTAAAAAAAAAGTTGGTATTTACTGCTCATGCTTTTAATACCAATTTTGTGTCTTCCATTACTATACAAAAAACTATATTTTTAAGCTTGTTAAGGTGGTGCCATTTTAAAAGTATTTTAAACATGGTCCATCATAACTCAAGCTTCAGGAAGGCTATCAGTATTAATGCATATTTTCTGGTACATTTTCATTAGCTCTCCTTTAGCAATATTGTTTTATATGACACAAATATAAATAAAAAAATGTAATATTTATATGAAAATTTCACAAGAAATGTTGAAAACTATAAAAAAAACTAATGACTTCAGTATTTGCATTTCAGGGAAGTCTAGCAATGCCAATTTATATTTTATTTTATTATGTTTAAGTGATCAAATTTAAACTCCTCAGTGAAACATAGTGTCAGACTGCTAAAGGATCAATGTTTTGCAGACGATAATACCCTCCACAAATGCTGTATGGTGTAACAGAATGGTACATTGTATCTTATTCAAATTTAAATTGACTCTTAATCTAGGAAGCATAACTACATAACTACAGGACCTTTTAAAGGGTCCTCAATACGCCTCTCAATGTTAAGCTGAAACTTCACCATGTTAAATCCTACACCTATGTCTTGATATCAGATAAATGTGAGTTAAGAGGGTTTGCACTAATTTTAAGGTGGCCAGTTACAGTTTATATAACCAGCTCATGATTACTATAAGCATACTGTAGTGTATGAAGAATGTTAATAATTATTGTTGTTTTGCTAATTATTCCTATTGAATAAGTGCAATATCATCATACAGATAAACTGAATGATTCAAGTTAAGTTTACAATGGAATTAAGTATATTTTATCTAATAAACCTGTGATGCATAAACTTTAAATTTAAAATATCACATACACTAATGATAAATTATATATATAGTGAAAAGATATTTTCTACAATATTAAAAAAATTTCTTTTTGGGAAAATGGTGACAAACATTCCATTTAAAGGCCATCATAGAATATGTGGCTTGTGGGACAATTCCAAATCATTTATTTGGATATGTCACAGAAGGTCCAAATGTAAAATATTTAAGCAGCACAGTGGAGATAATAATAAAAATATATCAAAGAAGGCTGTTTAAATTTTTAACTGATAACTGGAAGTAACTTGACAAGACAATGTTATGGAATGGAACACTCGAGTGATGGGATAAAATACTTGACGTTACATGATGAAATACTTGACTTAATGGAATGAATAACGTGACATTTCGTGATGAAATACTTTATGTTACAGGATGAAATACTTGACATTATGGTAGGAAATACTTAATGTTACATGATGAAATACTTGCCGGCAGAATCTCTCCCCGAGAGAAGCAGAGTACAAACAGTCCCCATTGTTGTAACAGAAGTTCTTCATCTCTGGCTCACAAAGCACATACTTGACATGGGGAGAATGAGTGGTTTGAGAATGGCTGACAGTTGTATTACCTAAAAAAACAAAAAGGAAACATTACATAACAAAGCATCAACAACACAGACACAATCTGATAATATGTGACATTAGGACCCTGACTGGTTCAGAATTTGACTTTATATATAAACTGTCCTAATAATTATAATTTATAAAAACATTTGTTTTCAAATCAAATATCTTAGTGGATATGATATAGATGGCTCGGCTTGATGTGTATGAACACATTACAAAAGATTAAACAGTGGAATAATTAAATGAACAATACACTGGTAAACTGTTTCAAATTTATCGTGACTGATTCTAAAAGCAGAATTATATACTAATTACCAAATATCTAATGATAAACATGTCTTACCATGTGATAATGAAACTGGAACTTCCTGAACTGAAATGACAAAAGCAAATTATTATTTTTTTTTTATTCTAAACAGAAATACTAATATAATCACTGATACCATATTCCTTTGCTTGTACAGCAACTTTTCATGGCTATTTTTGCTTGTCTCTATTGGCTCCTGTCTTAGCAAAAACACTCAAAGTAGCTAATCAATTATTCTGGCTTCTGGGTCAAGAGGTATAGCAAAGAACACTTAGTCGGGAGAACTTGATTTAAAATCTCAACCAAGATTTTCACAAGCAGCATTCAGGTGCACTGCCGGCTTAATGGAAGGGCTGTACTCCACAGTTGTAATTCAATCACAACTGAGTGTGCCTTGTTGGACTTCCTCATTGGTAATACCCAGCAATGGGAATGATTACACACCCAGGGCCTGCAGGTGCAGTAATCACCAGGCCTGGTTAACACAAGGAAAAAAATGAATGGTACCCCATATTTGATTTCTAATCACTTTTTTAAGTCTCTATATTTTAGATTTATAATTTTTATTATTTAAAAAAGACCTAACATAAATATTTTTATTTTCTTTTTATCAATTTAACCAATTCTATGATAACTGGCAAAAATATCTTGCTCTTCTTGACCATATATAATTCTCTTTCATTTTACTAACATAATCATATTTTTTGGTAACATTATGCAACCTTCATAAATATCTTGCTTTTATAATCAAAAGAGCTAGATTTTGCTTTCATTATTTGCAGATGACCTGACATAAATATTTTACCAGATACCTGACCCAGGTCAAACTTTTATTATTTTCCTAATACCTTACATTCACAGCTTTAACTTTCCCTTCCATGCGCCTTGACACCATCATCACAATTATTCTTTCCTTTTACTTACTTCATAACCACTTCATCTTAAACCTTCCTCTTTCTAAAAATATACAAAGAACTTAACAAGAGATCTCTGAACAATATATAAAATGAGGACTTGATCTTATATCTGACTTCATGAGAGATAAAGAGGGAAATCCAATATCTGTTATTTAACAGACATACATTTCTAACTTATTCGCTCTCAGTTGCCGACACTTCTAACAGAATGACAGGAATAATGGAGGCATTGATAATAATGTTATTATATTCCTAAATTTTCTCTGTCCTCAGTTTCTCAGCAGCTGTCAGAGATGGTTGTAAATTTACAAGTGCTTTTACCAGCTAATAAAACTATGTGACAGCTAAGTTATAAGTATGCAGCATCCCTCTTGTTTGTTTAGAACTTTAAAACTTAAAGTTTTCATCATCTGCCATCAAACAATTGAAAGTGGATTAGTGTGCAAGACCTTCACCAGATGGCCCCACATACCTTCGATCTTCTTCATGCTAAGATCCATCATTGAACTGAAGGGTGGGAAACCAGCACATATATGACAGAATGTTATGAAGTGTTTGATCAGGGAACCTCAGGGTCAGAGGTGTATAAACATCTCTTATGGTAGCCCTGGTTCAGACTAAGGAAACCACCCAGACTATTATACCTACAAATGTAATAAAAAACCCAGGCAGACTTTTTACAATGCCCAGTAAATTGCCTATTCCACATGAGGCTACAAATCTGTCCAATATATTTTTGTTTGATGTATGTGGCCCTGATGCTGCGGCCTAATGCTGCTCCTCTTCTGCTATGGCTCCTGGGGGTGTCATCTCAAACAGTGAGCATCCCAGGCCACCCTGCTGTGTTCAATAAAAAGCTTCACCATTATCGGTGCCAAATTTGGCTCACCAGCTACAAACCCTGGACGATGTTGTGATATGGCCAAACTCAAGACAAAACTATCAATATTTATGGTACGATGACAACATTTAAGGCCCTGGTTTGTTTCACTTGTATTGCTTCTCCATTGCTCCAAGGCTCTAAGACAGTTGAACCATGCAGGCTGTCAACCTCAAAATCTAAACACAAGGAAGTCATACAAATATTGAAACAGTCAAGGACCAATCCACAATGTATCATGTGAATACGTGCCCTCCAGCCACGGCTGGATGAAGACCAGAAGTCTGAGCATCAGATTCCTGAGTTAATGCAGGGAATCAACATTTTAGACTCGTATCTATATATCTATCATATTATAAATATACATATACCACTAAATCTGCACTGTCAGTTTGTCTCCTCAAACCAGCAGAAACAAGCCATGACACTGGGACAGTTTTGGCTTCAGTGTACTAACTAAGATGACCTACAGGATGCATTCCATTTTGGGCCTTCAACTTGACAGAGTCATGGACAGCACACTGACTTACAGGATGCACACCAATTTTGGCCTTCAACTTGACAGAGTCATGTACAGCACACTGACTTACAGGATGCACACCAATTTGGGCCTTCAACTTGACAGAGTCATGTACAGCACACTGACTTACAGGATGCATACCAATTTGGGCCTTCAACTTGACAGAGTCATGTACAGCACACTGACTTACAGGATGCACACCAATTTTGGCCTTCAACTTGACAGTTTTGTACAGCAACTGACCTACAGGATGCATTCCATTTTGGGCCTTCAACTTGACAGAGTCATGTACAGCACACTGACTTACAGGATGCATTCCATTTTGGGCCTTCAACTTGACAGAGTCATGGACAGCACACTGACCTACAGGATGCACACCAATTTGGGCCTTCAACTTGACAGAGTCATGTACAGCACACTGACTTACAGGATGCATTCCATTTTGGGCCTTCAACTTGACAGAGTCATGGACAGCACACTGACCTACAGGATGCATACCAAATTGGGCCTTCAACTTGACAGAGTCATGGACAGCACACTGACCTACAGGGTGCATACCAATTTTGGCCTTCACCATGACAATAACTGTATATTGCCAGATCTTAGATAAAGGGTATGGTTTTTCTTCACTTCTGTCTGCATGTCTCCCTGTTTGTTTCTTTGTCTGTTTACAAGATATCTTAAAATATTATTAAATGATTTTTTAAGCAATGTTTCATACAGATGGGTTATGAGGTCAAGAAGTATATTAGATTTTAGAAGAAACCAAAATCATTGTCTTTTTGTATTTTGTCTTGTTGGAATAAACCATCACTGGTGGTGACATCAAGTGTAGAAATCTGGTACTATTCCGAAGTCACAATAACTCTCCATAGCTCAGGCCATGGTGTTTGTAGCTCACACACTGGATCACTTCACATTTAGTTTATAAATCAGAATTTTTATGCTGTTAATGAACTATCTATCCTGTGAGTGCTTTCTGTCAGTTTTCTTTCAGATCCACACAATACAGCTGACGCTCCCTGTGCTGGATTCAGTCCTGCTCTGCGACCTTGTGTACTCCTCTATAAGAGAACATCATTTTCATCCATCACTCCCTAATGGCCCTCTGGTGGGGCTGATGTACCCAGTGGTCAATACTGAGTCTCCAGCTCTCTCAGATGCTGCCCCAGCCTGCTTTATCACTTGATCCAGGTGATGCTACAGCCCTGGATGAGGCTGTTATCTACAGCCCTGTGATGGCTGCAACACAGCACAGTTCTGAGGGAGACAGGAGCTGAAGAAGCCGGCAACCATGATAAAACAGACATCTGAATATACAGGTCAAAAGGCTGTGTGTGTGGCAAAGTTAGCAGCATTCCTAGAACAGCATGACCACAAAGTCTGAAAGCTCACACTGACAATGGGCAAAGTTTGCTGCATTCCTGGAACAGCACCACCACAGAGTCTGAAAGCTCCACTGACAAGGTGGCCGGGATTCATATCTAAACAAGCTTCAAGTATATCTCTCTACCACACCATGTTTACACTGTTAACGACTATCTTAATGTTACTGACACTGGCACTTATCACCTCTTCACCTTAGTTGACCCCTAAGACCAGGTATACACTTATTAAACAGAATAAGTGGAACTGACCTAAAGTGTTCAAGGGAATTTCTTGGTTTCGTTCAAGAAAATCAGACATATTCCAACACAGCAAATCACTGTCCCTCATTCCAAATCATAATTTGAAATAACTGTGGACATAATTGTAAACCTAACTACTGGTAGCTGGGAAGAAATCTGAATGGCTGCAGCTGGGATAATCAGTTAAAATTAGGGCAGCCAAAACATAATTACATTTTGGACTGAAATACATTCTTTATGCTGTGGTCTTAATACATTCCTTCTACTTAACAATTTCATTCAATCAAAGTTTCTGCTCACATGAGGAGTATTTGTCACAAACTGCCACCATGTGCTGGCACAGGGCCAAGATTTTTAAGCCATTGGATTTTACCAATCAATGGACACCACTTCCGGGCGTTGGTGAAGTTTGAATGATTGACATGGTGCAAGTAACACACTGCTCCCCTTGTGGCAGTCTAAAGCAAATCAGATTTAGTGGAAATTTCAAGCATTTGCAGTAATAGGTTTGACATTCTATTTATAGTTTGCTGTGAATCTTAACATATGGATCATTTGTTCATAGTGTAATAACTGGATAAAACTCTAAATATAGTCTGTTTTTATTCACAACATGTTTTTTTAGCTCATCACACTGACAGGCAACTGACGTATAGGAAAGGCACTTTGTCTGCATTCGTCTGACCGTCCATTAGCAGGGCACAAATCTTAACTGCTGGACCTAAAAACTTCGTAGAAATCCAGGGAAGTCAACTCCTTGGAAACAACCTGAAATAAGTTCAGTGAAACCTATAACCTCCAAGCTATGGGGCTTGTAAATACCCCCCAGAATAAATAAAATTTGACACAAATCTTCCAGTATCTTAATAATTAATGCATGGATTGCCACGAATCTTGCCTTTAATATTGACCATGATTAGTTTCTTCAGTTCCTAAAAACTGGTGGTGCCACCTTTTTCTATTTTTTACGATTATTTTTCTGTTTTTGAGACGGTCAAATAGCAGCAATAATGTCCGTTTCTCAGCCATGGTTTAATCCAATATCCTGAGACCATGGTGTTTTTTGATTATGATTTGTTTTTTACAGTTCCTGAAGATTAGGAGCACCACCTGCATTTCTTTTATTTTTTATACATTTTTCCTTTATTTTGAGACTGCCAATTGATATTGATACTATCAGATTCACAACTGTGGTTTCATCTGTGTCCTGATTTCTTGCGTTGTTTATTAGGGCCCCGTTTGAATAAGCGGATGCTTATAATAAATTACCCTGTCTGTCTGTTCGTCTTTCTGTTTGTCCATCAAATTTGTTCCTGAAGATAACTCCAATTGAGACTGAATTTCAAACTAGACTTACATATGACCCATCTCTAACGCAAGAACTCTATTGATATTGGGGTTGTGAGGTCAAAGGTCAAGGTCACAGGACCCACATATAGAAAAATTGTGGATGTATTTCAAGCCAAACTTTTCATCCCCAACCTTCCTTCTTGCTCATATAGCTGACCTGCCAATAGGAGAAGAACCTGACTGATTTTGTGGTCACAAGTCAAAGTTCAAGGTCACAGGGGAACATTTGTCAGCAAATTAGTTTCCAGATAAGAACTCCAATTTGGATTGACATAACTACTGGTTTCAAACTTGACTTATATATGACCCACAATTAATTTAACAACCCTTTCGATTTTACGGTCATGAGGTCAAAGGTCAAGGTCACAGGACTAACTTCTTTAACAAGATTGTGGATGTATTTTAAGCCCAACTTTTCATCCCAAACCTTCCGTCTTCCACATAGCGCACCTGCCAATATAGGAAGGTTCCTTTAGATTTTTGGGTCATTAGGTCAGAGGGTCAAGGGCACAGGGCCCATCCATTCACAAATTAGCTTATGGATGATAACTCCAGTTTGGGAAGAGAATTTAGCTTCAAACTGATCACAGGACCAATATTTTGAAAGAGCTCATAAACCTATGCTTTAAGACAAATTAAATTTAGCTGAGCGTTGAGACCCATGGTTCCCTAGTTTTAATATATGATTCTATTTTGACACATTACATTATTTGCCCCAGGCATTTGTTCTGAAAACCCTTTGAAGTTACAGACATTGGGATATGTCTAAGAAATCTTCAATTATTGATTGATTTATAGGATGGAGCCTCAATGCTCAGATGTATGAACAGTTACAGGGAACAGGACAAAAGTTCAATCAAGTCTGCATGCCTGGGGCACATCTGTCACCTTGAGACTGATGGCTTAAGGACATCCAGCAGTTGAATATTGAATTACTCAGTATTTATGTCCAAAAAGCTTTACAAATAATCATATTAGCAACAATTTGCTTACACTTCAAATTCAGAGAAATTTTTGTGCACAATTTAATAATAACCATTTATCAAATTTTCAAAGGGCAATTCAGATCATAAATTGACTATTTCATTTATCGTCATAATAATCCCAAGACAGGTTGCATATACATGAATATTTTCCAGATAAAGTCTAGTCTTTTGGTTGATTTCCCTCTCTTCTGGAGCCAGACAGATATTCCTCACATGAGCATCTCCTGATCAATATTTTAAAATCCCATTTTAGGGTCGTAAGTTGAGCCATATCAGCTCCACTAAGACTGTACTTGTTTGTATGCCATTGTCATCAATCCAAATGTGACCAGCATTTTTATCTCCAGATAATGGATTTTTAAACATAAAACTTCCATACTATACGAAATGATGTTATCAAGAGGGCCTTCATTTAAAACAAAGGACTGGGCCACACACAAAAAAATTTGTTCTAAGGAATCAGGGCTCTTATTTTTTTGCAGCTGAAAGATTTGTGCTTGTATGTGCACAAAGCTCTAGGTTATGTATTGATTGTGCATTGTTTGTTGATCCTGCTCAATTGAAGTAAACAAAAAGGTACAATGGAAAATCGACAAAACTTTGTATTGGTAATAAAAACTTTTAATGAATTTCAGCATGCATATTTTTTTTTCTTCCAGAATACTGGCAAAAGTTTTGATTTGACAGGTTAATTACCTTTGAATTCTAAAATTTGATTTTTAAAAAGTATTCCTGCATTATCCAGGGATCTGCAAAATTATTTTTTCATGCAGCCTTATCACTGTAGAAACACTCCCTCACTGCTGAGGCATCAGATTTGAAAGAACTCTCTCCAATTAAGACAATTTGTCTCTCTAGACAAAGCATTTAGCAGCCTTAAAATAAAGCTTACTGATAATACCCCCATGGCTTCCTTATATACCTATCAATTTACAAAGCACAGCACATAACTTTTGATGAACCTTGAAATATTTTTGTTTCGTGGCTGCTGACTGCATGAAGATTCATAAACTTTTTTGTCCTGTATATAATACAAAAGTGTTAATTATAAGAATATACGTGCTAATACAGGTAAGACATTTAAAATAGGGAATTAGGGTTCATTAAAGTATTTTATACCTGAAGCATTAAATAAAACAACCGTCAACAGTCCAGTAATATATTGAGATATTTGAATACTACTAGCCACATATGTCTAGTACAAATAAGAAAAGTGTCACACAGTTACATTTAACAAATATTAAGCTTCCATTTGTATTTCAGATGACATAGTGCTTGCAGCCTTTGTTCCTCTGTGTTTGCTCTTGTTTTGTCTATGGCAGCTACAGCAGTGTCTTCACTCCCTTCCATCTGTGTCTGCTCCAGAGGTGTCAGGTCAAACCAATATTCACTGAAATCAGCTGTTTATAGATCAAAACTATCTCTTTCCCATCTATGTCTTGTCCCTGCAAACTATATTATCTGATTCTGACCTAGCAGTTTCAAGTCCACTGCCACCTGCATTTACCTGTGTATGTCCAGCTGTATCTGGAGCCACCTGCATCTGTAGGTGTGTGCTCCAGCCCTGTCAGGCACCACCAGTGTCTGTCTGTGTGTGCTAAGGCTCTAAGACACTGTGCATGTCTTTGTGTCTTTCACTGTGTGCACAGTTGTGGAAGGTGCAACCAGTGTATGTCTGTATGTGTTCCAGCTGAATCAGGCACCTCATGTGTATCTCTTTAAGTAATGAACCTGTGTCAGGCACCACTTGTGTCTGTCTGTGTCTGCTCCAGCTGTGTCAGATGATACCTGTGTCTATGTCTTCTCTAACTATATCAGGTGACACCTGAGTCTCTGTTCCAGCTGATCAGATCCAAACCATTCCATTGTTCATACACCGTAAATGGAATCAAGAATTTTGATTTGCATCTCTGTATTGTATGGTAATGACTACCAGGAATAAACCTTGGGTTTTTTAGGGTAATTTGAGAGGTGACAGGCTTTGACTTAGCAGCACAGACTCCCTGTGACTAGAGAACCTTTCACAAAAGCACTGCCAGTTTGCCACCCTTACAAATTCTGGCTGGTGCCCTAGTAAAGACGCAGGATATAAATTTAGAAGTACAAAATTGATCTGCCTGATCTGTAATCCACTCATCCCCTTTGGCTGGCTGCTGGCTTGATTCGATTCTGGCACTCTCGGTGTGCAGTGCTGCTAAATATTTCAACACAAACATTGACAACATCTATGTCAGCAGATCAAACAGAAGCAACAGTTACAACCACATATAATGTCTGACTGTGACTTGTATTGTTTGTTCAGGAATATTGAACTTCTGGTCATCTAAAAGCTTCAGACCCTGTTGATGCATTATATCTTCAAAGCAAAATATTGATATGTTAAAAAAAAAAGATTATGTGACAGTAGTGATTCACATGTGCAGTGAAAAAATTAGTATATCAAATTATGTCTAACCTAATTTACACTAATTTAACACACCATGTAGTGGAACATAAAACCACATGCACTGTGCTGTGGTCAGCCTCAGTTACTACAAGTTAAGCAACACTAAATATAACCCTGCACCATTTCAGTTTCAATTCTCAGTTTCAGTTCTGGTTTTGTAATTTCTGAAAAAAGGTCAATCTATGGCAGCTATAGCAGTGTCAATTCTCAATTCCAGAACTTCCCAGATTCAAACATCATATTAGTGTGGTCAGCCTCAGTTACTACTAAAGTAACACTTAATATATCCTGCACTGTTTCAGTTTCAATTCTCATTTCAAGGAGTTCCCAGATTCCAACATCATATTAGTGTGGTCAGCCTCAGTTACTACATATGTAACACTAAATATAACCCTGCACTGTTTCAGTTTCAATTCCCATTTCTAGGAGTTCCCAGATTCCAACATCATATTAGTGTGGTCAGCCTCAGTTACTACATATGTAACACTAAATATAACCCTGCACTGTTTCAGTTTCAATTCCCATTTCTAGGAGTTCCCAGATTCCAACATCATATTAGTGTGGTCAGCCTCAGTTACTACTTAAGTACCACAAAATATAACCCTGCACTGTTTCAGTTTCAATTCTCATTTCTAGGAGTTCCCGGATTAATACATCATATTAGTGTGGTCAGCCTCAGTTACTACTTAAGTACCACAAAATATAACCCTGCACTGTTTCAGTTTCAATTCTCATTTCTAGGAGTTCCCGGATTAACACATCATATTAGTGTGGTCACCCTCAGTTAATACATATGTAACACTAAATATAACCCTGCACTGTTTCAGTTTCAATTCTCATTTCTAGGAGTTCCCGGATTAACACATCATATTAGTGTGGTCAGCCTCAGTTACTACTAAAATAACACTTAATATAATCCTGCACTGTTTCAGTTTCAATTCCCATTTCTAGGAGTTCCCAGATTCCAACATCATATTAGTGTGGTCAGCCTCAGTTACTACATACGTAACAGTAAATATAACCCTGCACTGTTTCAGTTTCAATTCTCAGTTTCAGTTCTGGTTTTGTACTTTCTGAAAAAAAGTCAATCTATGGCAGCTATAGCAGTGTCAATTCTCAATTCCAGAACTTCCCAGATTCAAACATCATATTAGTGTGGTCAGCCTCAGTTACTACTAAAGTAACACTTAATATAATCCTGCACTGTTTCAGTTTCAATTCTCATTTCTAGGAGTTCCCAGATTCCAACATCATATTAGTGTGGTCAGCCTCAGTTACTACATATGTAACACTAAATATAACCCTGCACCATTTCAGTTTCAATTCTCAGTTTCAGTTCTGGTTTTGTAATTTCTGAAAAAAGGTCAATCTATGGCAGCTATAGCAGTGTCAATTCTCAATTCCAGAACTTCCCAGATTCAAACATCATATTAGTGTGGTCAGCCTCAGTTACTACTAAAGTAACACTTAATATAATCCTGCACTGTTTCAGTTTCAATTCTCATTTCTAGGAGTTCCCAGATTCCAACATCATATTAGTGTGGTCAGCCTCAGTTACTACATATGTAACACTAAATATAACCCTGCACTGTTTCAGTTTCAATTCCCATTTCTAGGAGTTCCCAGATTCCAACATCATATTAGTGTGGTCAGCCTCAGTTACTACATATGTAACACTAAATGTAACCCTGCACTGTTTCAGTTTCAATTCCCATTTCTAGGAGTTCCCAGATTCCAACATCATATTAGTGTGGTCAGCCTCAGTTACTACTTAAGTACCACAAAATATAACCCTGCACTGTTTCAGTTTCAATTCTCATTTCTAGGAGTTCCCGGATTAACACATCATATTAGTGTGGTCAGCCTCAGTTACTACTTAAGTACCACAAAATATAACCCTGCACTGTTTCAGTTTCAATTCTCATTTCTAGGAGTTCCCGGATTAACACATCATATTAGTGTGGTCAGCCTCAGTTACTACTTAAGTACCACAAAATATAACCCTGCACTGTTTCAGTTTCAATTCTCATTTCTAGGAGTTCCCGGATTAACACATCATATTAGTGTGGTCAGCCTCAGTTAATACATATGTAACACAAAATATAACCCTGCACTGTTCCAGTTTCAATTCTCATTTCTAGGAGTTCCCGGATTAACACATCATATTAGTGTGGTCAGCCTCAGTTACTACTAAAATAACACTTAATATAATCCTGCACTGTTTCAGTTTCAATTCCCATTTCTAGGAGTTCCCAGATTCCAACATCATATTAGTGTGGTCAGCCTCAGTTACTACATATGTAACAGTAAATATAACCCTGCACTGTTTCAGTTTCAATTCTCATTTCTAGGAGTTCCCAGATTCAAACATCATATTAGTGTGGTCAGCCTCAGTTACTACTTAAGTAACACTTGATATAATCCTGCACTGTTTCAGTTTCAATTCCCATTTCTAGGAGTTCCCAGATTCCAACATCATATTAGTGTGGTCAGCCTCAGTTACTACATATGTAACACTAAATATAACCCTGCACTGTTTCAGTTTCAATTCCCATTTCTAGGAGTTCCCGGATTAACACATCATATTAGTCATCATTTCTGCAACCTTGTATACCACAGCAAGCATCAATTCTAGGAATTTCTGGAACAGTATCTTGTACAGCAATAATAAACAGCATTAATATACCATTTCAACCTTCAGGAAAATTTTGTGCAGCATTAATATACCACTTGCCTAAGTAGATTATAACCTTATATCATCCCCCAGTATACAATAGAAGCTTAATAAACATAAACATAGTGATACATCAGTATGCGATTCATGCTGTTCCTTGGACTTTCTTTTGTTTTCTTCATTCACATTGTCAGGGTTATTAACTATAGAAAAGCAGCACATGTAGGATGTTTATGGATGCCTTGGGCTCACAGCCAGGGCAGTAAAATCGGGAGCATTAAGTACGCAGACATGTTCTATGAAGTACAACTTGATTTACCTAAGTGTTTGTGTCAGTCCCACCAGCTTCTTGCCACTGTAGCTGCAGTTATACATCAATTTGTATCAACCAACAAAGTAAAAAGAACTGATTTCTTTTCAAATGTTGTCACATTTACACCCATTACTTACGGGAAGCAGCTAGGAATATCTGTATGTTGTCATGACAACAAGTGCGAATATTTATCAATTAAAGAGAACATTAGGCTAAAGAATGTGTGACATCATTTACCACATATGGATGATGTAAATCTCTTGTGTCATGGTTGAATTTGCTGTAATCCAGAATATCTGAGAGCTCAAGATTCTGACAAAAACACTTTAAAATTCCCTTGTCAGTGCTTTTAAGAAATTAGTGAATTATGAGTTAAAGAGTGATCTTTGTATTACACTTACAAAACAGTTTACGTACAATACTAAAAGCAAACAGACTTGCACAGAATTGTTTATTACAAACCTATAACATATTTTATGGTAAATGCCTTAGTTCATAGATCTGTGCCTCCTATGATGTATAATCCTCAAGATCAAAAGCTAAGAATGATGTTGCTTTTAGGGAAATCTTTTTAGTATAAAGACCAAAAAGACTGCAGTAGGATACACTGTCAATAACAGGAAAACGTCAGTAATTCCAGTCAATGGACTCCCCAGAATTGGGTTCACCAGCATAGGAGTTTATAAAATGTTATCTATACTATGATTAACTAGGACCATAATAGAGTTGATCATAGCCAGGTGGTCATATGACCACAAATCGGTTGCATTTTTATGGTGGTCATCTAGCGAGGTCTGGTATAAAGAGTAAAAAAAAAAAAGAATTGGGACCATGAAAATGTGGTCATCATTTTGAGGTGGTTGCTAAATGAAGGTGGTCGTTAAGCTGGTTTTATTGCATTGGATATATTGACATGACTCCTTTCTCTTTGAAATAGTACTGTGTTGCTTTATGTAAAAATTCAAACCAGGTGCATCTGCATTTATTGAAATTTTAATGTATCTCCACATAATTTAATCAAAACATCAGTATTTGCATTCAAATGAACTTATACATGTATTTGAACCAAACTCAGCTAGCACATGGATAAAGGATAATTGCCACTTGTCTGTACATCTGTTTTTCCTAATTAAGTAAATGCTAAAGTCACTGCCATCTAGTGGAAGTATTTGTAGTAAAGAAGATTCCCAAGGCAAGAAAACATAATCCTGTGAGATGACCATGATAAATTCAGATTTTCAGCTCTTTGTGAGGATCAGCTAATCATTATGATGAAATATTAGGAATTAAAGTAAGAATAACAACTCGGCTGTCCTGCCGCTTCTCTGTAATCTATAATGCATCATCTGTCAAGTCATCTGTCAACCGAAACACTATGGGAGATTTTCATCCTATGATAGATCACACTGGATGCACTGATGCATCCAGCTACACAAAATATGCTCTTAGTGGCAATTTAAAGTAAAATAGGCTGGAACCACGAGGTTTAAAAGGATCAGATAGGCCACACCATAAAATTTGTACTTTCAAAAAAATGCTCCTATATTTCATGGAACCTCTTTCGAGAATGAGAGTAAAATCCTCTATTTTATATACTATTAATTTTTTTATGTTGCCGGTATCCCTTCAAATTAATAATAATTAACAATATAATAATATATATAACTAGATGTGGTCTGACTATTGTCCTCAGAGGGCCCCGCATTTCTGCTAGTGCTGGACTAGTTTACATATGGTTGAAAAAATTAAGTTAAATTTGAAAAATATGACAAACAGAAACAGGTTTTTATCCATATCCATAAGGGAAAAAATCCTACTGGATCAAATAATATTTAAGAAGATATGTGGAACGTGTTGGCGTAATGGTTAGGGCGCTGGACCTGTGACTGAAGGGTTTAGATCGCCGTCTTTGCTAAGACTCCTGGCCAAAGTCTTTACCATAAGGGTGATCTCTCTCGACCCAGGAGTGAATGGGTACTGGTCATGGGTGGCAGGCAAATGTAGAACAAATAACCTTCTAGCACCTGTAATGGCTGCTTGGGTTGTATGCTCCCCGGGGAGCCGAGAAAAGCAACAAGACTGAACAGGCCCAAAAGACCAGGAAGGCAAAGTGTTAAAGTCGCCTGAGACTGCGACTACAGTGGTAATAGAAGACTATAAACCCCGTACCTTTACCTTTACCTTTATATGTCTGAAATAATGTGTGCAATAGAATATAACCAAATGTTGTCTGTTAGCCACATTTGATTTTGAGCAAGTCTGTAATTCAATAGGTCTGGAGCCCTCATAGGTACCAACCATCCCTGTGATTTAGGGAAAGCTGCAGTAGGTTGTTGTTGAGTTATTGCATACAAAAGAAAATCAACGATCAGGCAGTGGTGGCCATATTGGAATTCAAACATGTCTGTTATTCAATAAGTCTTGAGCCCTCATAGGTACCAACCATCCCTGTGAATTAGGGAAAGCTGCAGTAGGTTGTTGATGAGTTTTTGCATGCGAAAGAAAATTAGCGATTGGGCTGTAGCGGCCATACTGGACTTCTGACAAGTCTTTAATTCAATAGGTCTGTAGCCCTTATAGGTACCAATCATCCCTGTGAAAGTTAAATGTATGACTGAAAGTTGACTAAACTCCGTAACTTTCATGTGAAGCATTTACAGAACTGTAGTATATCTCTGTGGCCTTCCTACATGATGGCATATATGAACATACTGTTATCTTGTCCAAATTTATGTTTTAAAAAACTTTGCTCTGGTCTCAGGCAATTTTTCCCCGATTCTGTAGAAATACTCATTTCATGTGGCCTTGTATATGTATGAGGGGACTGTTTCCATGGAGACCAAAAAATTTAGAGAAATTGAAAGGCTGAAGGAAATGCTATATAGTATAAAGGTAGAAAAATGTTTCAAAATTTTTTTGGGTAAAATATGCATGAAAGAAACACTACCATGTTTTTATTCATGTCCTGTTACTAAAGCTAGAGTTAACTGTTTAGTGCGCGCTATCATGGAGACACTTGATTCAGGTATTTTGATGATATTTATGAGGGGTTCACTTGTGTACTATGGCAATAACACCTGCCAAGCTGACAGGTATATACCTCATATACAACAATTAAATACTACACGATCAATGATAGTACACACAGTGGGTAGAACGTGGATAAACCTTGTTTACTACATGGTGTACATTACTATATATGGAACAAAAGGTGCGAGGTCATGTAGTAGCTAGACCACCTAGTGAGAGTCTACGTGCCTCCTGTCTTTTACACAATGTACAGGTATGTCTTTGTGCACAACATGTTTGTTTGACACCCTGGTGTAAGAGGCCAATTGGGATGAAAAACATACAGACCCAGAAAATTCAAGTGAATAAGGACAAAGGCCTCAATATTTTGTAGCTATATATCACTGTAGCATCAAGATTTGATAATACCATCCCTCCTGTGCTCCAGATGGCCCAGTCTGCCACTGCTTGGTGTTTACTTGAATACAGGATGATGTTTATTTAATGAAATTACCTGAAGATTGAATAAATTATCACTGCCTTGGTTTGATATAAAACCTTTGGGAAAAAGGCATGCATTTTGCCTCCTTCACACCTTTTGTAAATTTTGTCTGTCTCAAATGGCATTTTTTCTGTGGACATTATGTCCTGTGGCATTTTTTCTGTGGACATTATGTCCTGTGGCATTTTTTCTGTGGACATTATGTCCTGTGGCATTTTTTCTGTGGTTATTATGTCCTGTGGTATTTTGTCTGTGGATATTATGTCCTGTGGCTTTTGTTGGTGGACATTATGTCCTGTGACATTTTTTCTGTGGACATTATGTCCTGTGGCGTTTTGTCTGTGGATATTATGTCTTGCGGCATTTTGTCTGTGGATATTATGTCTTGTGGCATTTTGTCTTTGGACATTATGTCCTGTCCATTTTTGTCTTTGGACAATAGGTTCTGTCCCATTTTGTCTGTGGACATTATGTCTTGTGGCATACAGTAAATTTACATCTTCTCCAAGCTTCAATAAGACTTCCTGTTCTGTTGGTTCAAGTCTTTCAGCCCAAGAACAGGAAATATCAGAGGTCTCATCTGTAAAGTTAATGTAAGGTTTAATCTCTATAGAGCCATCCTCCTATATATCAAGTAATAACTAGAATATCAGCAAAAGCTGACAAAAACCCTAAGCCACAAGAACAGTGTTTAAAGGTGGTAACAGTAACAAGTACGAAATATTTGTTCTCAAATGGATGTATATCAGTACATGTCTCAGTTATATATTTAAACTGGAGAGGTATGTACCATGTTTCATAACAATCCACCAAATATTGCTTCCTGAGTAATAAGCTCCTTAGTCTTACTCTATTCTAAGCTCTGTAACCTTTAGAGTAGGTCAAGGTCACCCATCTTTGAACATGACATAGATTTTGTAAATATGCATCAGCACTGAAGAAATAATATTCCTACGGTGAATCCCATCTTCGAACTTGGCCGAATTTTTGTAGATATACATCTTCACCGAAAAAGGATTCCAACAGTGTGTCCTTGAAGAGATATCCCGTTTACAGCGCCAAAGTTGAAAAATCTGAGAAAAATTCATAAAAAATCAGAAATTGTAGGTGGCGCCCCCTAACTTGTGTAGCAGGTACAGACCATCAGTCTCAATGATCATACTAAGTTTTGTGAAAATCCAGCCAATGGTTCCTGAGAAATAAGCTTCCAAGTGTTTTTTTATAATCAGCTGTAAAACATAGAAAAATAGGTCAAGGTCACCCATCTTCGTACTTGACCGAGATTTTGTCGACATACATTTTCACCAATGAAAAACAATTCCTACGGTAAAATCCTTTTAGAGATATCCTGCTCACAAGGTAAAAGTTAACGGACGCCCAACAGATGGAAGGACGAATGGACAGCTTGGGTTATGACAATAGCCCATCAGCTTAAAGGCTGAGGGCTAAAACCTACTGGTACTTCCTTGCTACTGGCTAGTGTTACGAAAATGTTAATAAATATCATTATTGCATCAGTAGGTTACAACTAAAAATGCAATAATCCTATATATCAAAAGCTTGACATTTTTCTATTACCGTAACTAAGGCTGAATCTTAAAAAAAGAAATAAAGCAAACTGAAATGATTAAAATCAAAAACAGAGAGGTATTTAAACTGAGTGGTTAATGATTAAAATAAAGATTTCTTTGATACATGTTAGATCTGAATCTCAAGGACAACTGAAATATTTCCAGTACCTGTTTTCAGAATCAAAATGTTCTTTCACATCATGAACTACACACATGCTTCAAATCCAGTTCCTCAAGTATTCACTTTTATAAACTGTTATTAATTGACACCAGTGAGAAAGAGAGTTGTACCACTATCATGACCTGATATCAGGTTTATCTGGAGTGGCATCAATTTATCAACAATGGAATGTGTTATACCTGTACGTTAGGACATTTATATGTACAGTGATACACACAGATTTGATCATATGAAGTATCTTTCCATACAGATGCTTTAAGAGAGCTCTACACTTTTTCAGAATGCTTGCTACCTTGTGAATATTTTAGGGGACCAGCTTGTATTTTGTTTTCTAGGGCGGCTGGGTTTTTTTCATCTTAAACAGACAAGTATTACATAATATCCATCATTTATTAAAGAATAAGTAATTCTATACTGATGTTTTATTCACTGGCATTTGTTACAGGTAAATATTAACCATCACTGATAAACAAACATAAAAATGTAATGTTTTAAAGGGATCAGCCCTTGTACGTATATATATCACATGTTGACTCCTGAGGATAATAAAAACCTTGACATACCTGTGGCTGAGACATTTCCTGAGTCTAGTGTAATATTGGCAGGTGATTCAGTGGTAAAGTAAGTATAGTTCTGTATAAATTCAAGAGTGTCATTCAACTGTATCCATCCTGTAGTATTGTTTTCATTCCCTGAAGGTATGTAAAGACTGATTTCTCTTTCCGGAGCCATTGTTGGTAGTGTAATCCACAGCAACGGTGTACACGTGGACTATGGAAATCCATTAGTGCTTGGTACAGGGCATGTACAAAGTCTGTTTGACCACATGACTGGCCATCCCTATCAATATTCAGTATTAAGGACCTGAGTAAATTTGTTACACTCAGTGAGGGGGTTGATACCACTTCCGTGTTGTTGACCCAACTCTCCGGTCAGCTGAACATACAGTCTCTGCAGCTATAAGATTTTTGTGATTTCACTGAAGATGCTGATATGATCAAGTATGTAAATGCTGGCAGTGATTTATAATAATCCAGAGCAGACCAGGTATCAATACAATCAACTGTGAGCTTGTTATATACACCAGGAGTCCAATCAATGAATATAATAACTACCACTACTACTTTATACCTGAATCAAGGTGTCTACATTATTCAAGAATCGACATGTCACAGTGTCACAGTATCACACACCCTTAATAAGTGATTTCTACTGATGCCTATATTTCAAGCTATCTTATAACAGCATAAAGTAACTTTGAATCAAAAGTATATGGATCACCTTCAAAATATATTATGAAACTGTTTCTTGGTGGTGCCTTCCTGTAGTAGTACAAAATTCCTCCAACAGATGTCACCACAAGAAGCAGGTTTTTGTAACTGCACAGAAGTAGAAACTGATGAAAACAACCCTGAATCAACTTCTGAATCCAGATCAACTTAAAACTTAATTTACTTGTCCTCCTCAAGATAGAACTTTCTGAAAAAGTCTACTTAAATCTATCAAGATCATTTTGTGATATCTTGTATCAAGACAAACAAAACAGACATACAAACCTATAGACAGATATTGGTAACAGTACCACCTTGGTGACCCCTGTCTTGAGGCAATGAAGCCACCACTGTGTGCTGACATCTTAATTATGATGATCAGACAAAGAAATTCAAGAACCTCCTGACCTTGAGAGCATGAACATGAGGATCCTTGTCTTGCAAGGAATCGTTGGGGATTTTTAATTCTCCTGTGAACTTAAAGAGTAAAGATTTTTGTTGACATCAAAGTTCTTTTATTGACATTCGTCTTTAAGCATGGTCCCTATGAGGATCATCAGAGAAAACCAAGTGCCCTGAAGATTTCCTCAGCGGCCTCTGATATACAGGCAAAGGTCGGACTTGTTTTAGTAAGTTCTCTTAAAGTCAAAGTGTGTTCAGTCATACTGGCTTATATATCTGAGACCTCGTCTGAGGTCAGCTACAGGTCTGTGACCTCAGTTAAATACACAGCCGGGTAAAACATAGTGCATCATGGGATATGTCAGTCATACATTCAGCAAGGTCGTTATGAGCTTTATCAGGTGTTCACGGCCATACAGCTGTGTTAATGGTACCTATTCTAAAGCTCCTCTGTCTTCTGGTAACCAATAGAAAAAAAAGAAACAAATTATATAAAAAAATAACCTCGATTGTAATTTGCCCTAAGTCATGTTAGGAATCACCCGAAGTGATTTTACATTCCTAAGTAATACCATTATCCACCTATACAAGCCATACACAGGAGTGGAAGTATTAAAATACACACTGTATATCAGTGTTTGCCCTTATAATGTTGCCAGTTTTTCCCATGTTCCATTGTCAATTTAACCTTGGTCATTGTGGGCTTATGTTCAGCTACTGCTGTTATTTTTCTAAACCATATGAGGGGATCATGATCTCTCATTTTGAAAAAGCATTGAAATACCTTGTATAAATGACTACATATATGTATACTACATTAGTTGCACTAAACATAAAATATAATGTAATAAGAAAGATAGAAAAAAGATTTTAAAGATAAAAATCTAAAAGCAAAATGTCATTTTGCTGTAATGATCTTGTCACATAATCAAAAGTTCAGAAATTACCAAAATCTCTTAGAAAAATAACAAAAGAATATGGAAAAATATAGTATCATAGTTACAGATACATCAACAGATGCACAAGAAAGAAGCCCCCCCCCCCCCCCCCCCCCCCCGGCCCCCTGATTAGCTGTAGCATATTTTATTTTATCTATTATTTGCCAGTTATTTGTAATCAATTTTAATTTTTTTTAATATCATTTTATACCCAATCAATTAAATTATTATGTTAAGAAACCCCCTCCCATACCCTCCCCATGGACAATTAATTAATTTTACAAAAAAAACCCTGGCTCTAGATTTCATTCTTATAGGTAAAATAAAAAAAATAAATTTTTCATTGACTTATAATACATTCCATTGTAATAATAATTAAAATATATATATATATATATATATATATATATTATGGTAATATTACATAAATAATTCATTATTTAGGGACATATAAATATATAAATACAAAACAAAAATGATATACACAATTTAAGAACTTATATTTTCTTAATACCCATTCACTACTAACTGAGTATTAGAGCCCCCGTGTTCTAGAATTTCTGGATCTGCAGCGTGAAGCACATGTCAATGCTGCATTAGTCTTATTTAAGTACTATAAATGTTGTAAAGAACATTAAAAGCTCCTAATTCTACTGAAATACAATATATCATCTGGCAGTGCTTTGGTTTTGAACTCTTATTTAAGTACTATAAATGTTGTAAAGAACATTAAAAGCTCCTAATTCTACTGAAATACAATATATCATCTGGCAGTGCTTTGGTTTTGACCTAAGTAAAGTTCCTTCAACAAATATAACTCAAACTAAGATGTTTATAAACATTTCATTAAAAAGGAAACAACCAACCTGACATTATGCAGAAGTTTTCAAAAGTAATTTGCAATCTGGGTTATTCATTTTAGATTTCTGAGCATATATAAAATGGGTATAAATATAAACATACACCTTGATGTTGGTTATGGGTCATGCACATGAAGTTCACTCCTTCCATACAAAACATTAACACACTTTTATTAGGTAATTAACTTACTATACAGTGTCATGTGACATACCACACTTATTTGGTATTACATTTCATTCTGTTACCGTTATCCTAGTATACAAGTTCCATACTCAGTGAGTTCAGAAAGCTTATCATGGTTTGTCCTTGATTTTTAGTAGGAACTGCCAGTAATCAAGCAGGAGCCAGTGATAGAATTTTATCACTAGAGAACTGGGGTGAGCACTGAAACTCCCATGGATCATTATTGAACAGACTGGAGTCAGCACTGAATATACAGGAAGCATGATTAAGTGGCCTGAAGTAATCACAGTATCTGCAGACAGTACTGTCAGCTAACTAAAACAAAGTTACATTCCCTGGAAGGACTGGTCAGCTGGAGTCAAAATCTGAATCTGCAGGAAATATTAAAAGAAAACTGGAATCAGAATTTTATGTTGAGGAATCATTAGTTAGATGGAGTCAGCCCTGTATCTGCTGAGCTAACAGGGGTTTTGTGAACTAACAGGAGTAAAAACTCAAATCTGCAAGAAGCATTAAATTGGTAATTAAGATCACTGGAATAAAATCAAAATGAAATAGCATACAGCATTGGTGAGCTTATAGGGTATTTGTGATATCTAAACATTCAGCAGTGAATATGCTTAAAGTTACATAAACATTTGAAATACTGTGTATTAACTCGCCCTGTTATTTAATTTGACTGAATGCAAAAGTTTCACAGCAAAACCCGCCCAATACACAGACTTACAAACTCAATTAAGTTCACCTGTTTTGTACTTAATTATGATTCCCTGCAATAGTAAACAAAGTTCACATGTGTCTGTTTACAATAACAAGACTGAATGACCAGATAAGTAAAAAACAAATCCCAAACAAGGACCTGATGCAAAAAAAAGAAGCACTGGTAGAAAGCTTGAAAAATATTGATTTGTGAAGTTGTGCAGTTCAGCCACAAGGTGGCATGTGTGCTATGTTTATCCTTTGCTCTACTGACAACATCTAGTGCAAGTTTATTTAAGAGTAAGTAAGAATATGCAAACAGTTTCAAAAATGAAATATTAGCAAATTCCAAAATATCTGAAAGGGCCAAATCACCTATTAACCTTTATAAACTAAAGGTAATCTCTTGGAGCTTTTTATCTCACCTCTGCTTGTTTAGTTTATATCAAGAGTTTATAATATGTAGGGGTCCTGTGGTTACTATTTGTGCCCTGCTAACAGACGACTGGACATACCGATGGCTGCACAGAAAACAGACAAAGTGTCATACCTATTCCTCAGTTGACTTTCAGTCAGCTGAGCTAATAACAAGTGACCCATGGGTCATGACGCTCAGCCCACTGACATGTTGACAATATGTCCTTGCACAGGAAACTACCGTTTCCCCCCGTGGATAATCCGCTACCGTAGATAATCCACACCCCCATTTAGAGCAACAATTTCTGAGGAAAAACACATAACCCTGTGTATAATACGCAGCCTGCTTCTAGCCAAAATCTTGAATGCTACAATTTGTATTTGCCGTAGTCATCAAATGTTCACTGACTCCATGGGGGTAAACTTTGCCAGTCAGACCGACAAGTCTCTTAGAAGAAGATAGTTACACTTAAAATAGCAAAAAGGTTATTCTCCTTTAGCTGTCGAGTGTAAAAAAAGGTGCTGTCAAATGTGCAATACTGACTAGTACCTGTTTTAAGTAAGATATAATTTACTGGACAACCACCTGTAAAATGCGAGCAAATTACGCCCACTTTATATTATATCAGTCCCTTTCCAAACTCCTTTATATTATCAATATATAAATGCTGTGAAAAACGACCACCTGGCTATTACAGATTACGAGTTTTTTTTCTTACCAAATTGTTATATTACTATTAAATTGACCTGCCTAATACCGGCACTTGTGCTTATCAAGCGCTGACCCGGTTGATTGCCCATGGGTGAAGTTGCGATCACCTGTATGGGCTCACCGTTTGTTCGATTGCACGTAAGTGGAGGTGCCCCTGATGTACAGCTGATCAATCTGACCATGACGATGTACACAATAGGGTAACTAATTAACAAAGAAAACCACTAGGCAATAATTCCTCCCTTGGCTCAAGTTGTTTAGAAAGTAATTAAGTGTATCACAGATAATTTCCTAAGAGAATAAATGACCCGGCATAAAAACCCCAGTGTTGGTGCCAACTGCGCCATCTACCAACTGACAATGACATTAAATGAGATCAGCCAGACCATGCATCGTCATGCATATTTCAGTTCACAAATCATCAATGTTCTTCGGCTGTAACTACATTAATGGTATATTTAAGTATTTGAAATTATGACAGTAAATAAAACCTATTATTATGTTTTTTTAAGCCTAATTTGATAAAGTTCAGTGTGTACACACTTCATTTGCATAAAATCCTTATTATCACTCACCGTCTGCCCACTAAATGATGTCCAATGTGATGGGGAAAATAGTTTGGAATTATGCTTCCATGTATAATACGCACCTATGTTTTTTATTTCTATTTAATGGAGAAAAAGTGCGGTTTATCCACAGGGGAAAATGGTAATTACAATAAATTAGGTGGCATCATCATTCATGCATATTAGCTTAAGTTCATCAAGATCCATTAGCACACCAAATTTGACGACAATCCAACCAGCCTTTCCTGAGGAACCTGGCAATTTGTGTGTATTTTTCATTAATTCTGGAATGTTCAAACATACCCAAAAACTCTGAGAATATAGGTCTGTGACCCAATTTCAGGTTTTGAGGGGAGAACTTTAGAGGAACTCTCAGGATGCCAAGTGAGAAGATTCTGGGTCCAATGGTTATGATTTGTGCCCCACTTTGGTATCAAATTTTAAAATATTCTGTAATGTGCTTATAAGCCCCATTGCTCATAGAATATGGGTAAAAGAGACCTAATTTCAGGTTTCCAAGGAGACTTTTCATGGACCTCCCTGGATTTTAAGTTAGAAGATTTTAGGTCCAATGGTAATAATTTGTGCCCAATTTGGTATCAAATTTTCAATTATGCTAGGGGTGCTTATAAGCCCCATAGCTCAGAGAATATGGGTAACAGAGACCTTTTTTCAGGTTTCCAAGGATATTTTTCATTGACCTCCCTGCCCTGTCAATAAACGACCGCATCTTTGAAGGCCTCAAAAATAGAGAGAAAATGCATAAAAATTGGGAAAAATCCAGGTGGCGCCACCAGCTTGCAATAACTGATGAAACACTCCATGATGAACATGCATGCAAAGAATTATGGCAATCAATGCACAATTTGTTAAAATACTAGAGCTTTTGTATCAAATGTTAAGTTATTCTTGGGGGTCTACTGAGCCCCATAGCTCAAAGAATATGGGTAACAGAGACCTAATTTCAGGTTTCCATGGAGATTAAAGGTCTCAAAAATAGAGAAAAAAATCATTAAAAAATTGAAAAAATACAGGTGGCACCACCAGTCAGCTAGAACTGATGAAACACCCCATGATGAATATGCATGCATAGAATCAAGGTGATCAATGAACTATTTGTTGAGATACCAGAGCTTTTGTATCAAATTTTAAGTTGTTCTTGGTGGTACTTCAAAGCCCTATAGCTCAGAGGTTATGGGTAACAGAGACCTAATTCCAGGTTTTCAAGGAGACTTTTAATGGGCCTCCCTGCATGTCAGGATAGAAGATTCTAAGTCCAGTGGTTAAGATTTGTGCCCTGTTAAAATATAACCGCATCTTTTAAGGTCACAAAAATAGAGAAAAAAATCGAAAAATATACAAATGGGGTCAACAGTCTACAGAAACTGATGGAACACTCCATAACCAATATCCATGCAAAAATCATGGTGATCTATGCATTAGTTGTTCTGATACTTGAGCTTTTGTATCAAATTTTCCAGAATTCCGGGGGGGGGGGGGGGGGGGTACTTCAGAGCCCCATAGCTCAAAGAATATGGGTAACAGAGACCAAATTCCAGGTTTTCAATGAGAATTTTCATGGACCCCCCTGGATTTAAGTTAGAAGATTCCAGGTCCAGCAGTTACTATTTGTGCACTGTTAAAGGACAGACCGCCAGATGGTTGGATGGCCGGATGGACAACGGACAAAGGGCGATTGCTATAGCTCAGATGACTTACAGTCAGCTGAGCTAATAATGAACCAGACTGTATCATATCTTAATACTGCCACAAGAATATCTATAACCTAAAAGCTTACCTGCAATGGAAATTTCTTTTTCAACTGTTCCTAACACATTCTCTGCTATGCATTTGTAAAATCCCGAGTGGTTGGAGTTGAAATTCTTAATCTGTAGTCGAGAACCTTTTCTATATCTAAAAGACAGATAAATACAAGTATATCAGTAAGAGTCAGTCAAAGAAAACCCCATCTAAAAGCTAAACCAAAAATAATATTCACATAACTAGCTGTCTCTTTAATGACAACATAACAATTCCAACTGGTCATATAGATATCTGCCATCATGTGTTAGCAGATTTCTGGAAAGAGCTAACCCATAAAACATATAATTTTATATAACATTCTCATATAATTAAGAATTACAACATGATATGGAAAATCAGATGGAATTTAGGAAAACAAATAAGAAAAACAATGAGGACATGATATATTATAATATGGAATCTTCTAGTAATATGGAATCTTCAAGGAATATTGAATATTCAAGGAATTCTCAAAATAAACACTCACTCTCTTATGAAAAAAAAAACCAGTTATGTTTAACAGAAATATATTATGCGGAGGATAAGGTTAGCAGTTCAACTGTGAGACTGACATATAATTTCATATTATGATTAGAAAGTCTAGCTGAATAAAGACTCTCTGGTATAACAGAAGAAAAAAATACCATCATGTCGCCAAAGGAATCGATCTGCAAAGAAAACAGAAGACGAAGCAGAAAATACAATCTCTGCATGGCTGGAAAGTCTTCAAGTATTTCTGATTGTGACTGGCTAAAGATCAATGTCATCTATAAGAGGAGGCCAAAATCAGATCACAGGGGTCCTAAAGCAAACAACAACAGACTAACGACAGCAGACTATACAGGCCCCAGGCTGAATGCTATACTTTTATCCTGCAAGCAGAGATTGGGGATACTCCTCTCTTCAAGCAGCATGCATTAATAAGTATCAGAATGAAAGCTGCCCGTTAACAATGTGATTAATGATCTTCCTGTAAGCAATACATCTATCTGGCTGTCTCAGTTGCTGTCCCAGCCACAGTCAACACCAGGAAACAGCCAATAGCCAGGACAACGTTAATTAATGTCTCTTAAAAGGGCAAAAGATAATCATTCTCCATACCGGGTGCTCATATTTTTACTGAGCAGAAACCAAAGGTCTTTATGATCAAATTTGACAAGCATGGCTGTGCAAATATTATCAGACTTATTGTCCAAATTTGATATAAATAAAAAAATTGCTTATATTTCTTTTGAAAACTAGTAACACTCATCATACCAGCCTGTTATGAATATTTTGTGAATGATTACATCATGATCAATTAAAGGTTTTCCTGTTAGGATTATTCCATTAAGATCATATTTTCCTCCAGTATAGATTATTTAACATCAAGTCTATTTTCCTTAAATTGATGTCACATCAGGCTTAACGACCAGTGATTTACCTCCATTAGTTATGGGGGTTACATCAATCTCATCCATGTCTGTTTATTATTCTTTCGGTCTCTTTAATTGCATGTCTCATCAAGGCACTTACATAAAAATGTGCAAGGAACAAATTGCTTGCTTAGACCTCATCAAGGCCTACAACCTCGTTAACTATTCACATGTGTGTCTTGAACCTTGTATAGACTTTTCACAAGCCTATTTTTGCCCTTGTAAAGACTTTTCTTATAGACACATATACTGTGGTTGGCCTCATATTCTCGAGGCTGAAATTTTGCAATTTCTTCATTTTGAACGTTTGTGAGGGTTTCATTTTTGCCACTGCACCATAATCTGTATTTGCATTTATTATAAAAATAAATATAAATCCCACAATACCTCACTCAATACTGTATAGTCATTGTATTATGATCAGTGTCATATTTTGACCTGTTGATGTTTTGACAATTATTATTGCATGTATTGAAGGTTGTGATACCATCTACATATTATGTTGTTGATTAACAAACCATATTTCCAGAGGTGTGAAAATTAATCCATTAGTGCAGATGCATCATACTCTCTTGTTCATCATAGAAAAAAGTGCAGCTTATTCCCAAGGGATTAATTTTTCGTGATTTCTTCCCATTTGCGAATATGATTAAATTAGAACCCTCGTGACACAAAGGCAACCACAGTATACATATCCAGAGAAAGATCAAATGACTTCTTGAAAACATGGTGAAATGTATGTGTGACATCATGCTCTTCATCACAGTTGTGTGAATTAGTAATACCCATGCTATGCATGGTTTGGGGCAAACACATCAATCCGTACTGTGGTATCATGTTCCACCGGAAATCCGGAGATATGGAAAATCGCACAAATTGCAATACGCTAATAATATATAAATCGATTATATATATGGTGTTATGCATAAACATACTGATTTCAATACATTGGACGGAGAATTTTTCGGATAAGTTGATATGATAAATGAAATAATTTTTTAAATGAAAATATATACATAAATGTATTATGTTGAACATCGCTATTTAAAGTTGCTCTCCGATTTTTCTTGCAACAAAATGGCACTGTGTAAAAAGCTGGTGACACATCCCAACTTTTATTTGCTACCCATCAATGCATCCGTTTATTGCATTAATGTAAAAATATTGGAAACTATATTTTCAACTAGAATATGGGTAGTCAACAAGCGACTACGAGTATCCGCCAAAATCAGAGTGGAACATGTGAAGCATGGATTGAGTGGCAAAGGGAAATAGTGTGAGGTGTGTTGCATATTAGCAGCGGAAATGTGTATGTAGGTTGCGCCACCTACTACAAATCCAGAAAGCTGTCAGAGCTGTATTAATATGCAAAATTTTAGGCAGAAAAGTCAAACCACTACATGTATACGAGTGATTTTATCCCACAGCAGAAAAACAGAAAGACTTGTGCAAAAATGGTGGCAGGTAGCACCACGAATTTTGTTTATGATTAAGAGCTATGTGAGATCTATACACATGCAAAATTTCAGGGGGATATGTCAAACCATTCCTGAGATATAAACCTGAATGTCTGCAGTTTTAACAAATGTAGGTGGCGTGACCTGCCAAAAAAATTGAGAAAGCTATCTAAGATGTATAAACACACACAATTTCTAGGCAGATAAGTCAAATCACTACAGAGATATGAGTGATTTTAGCCCACAGCAGACAAACAGACAGATGCTGTGCAAAAACGGTTGCAGGTGGCCCCTCCAGTATTGTGTATAATAAAGAGCTATGTGATATCTATACACATGCAAAATTTTGGCCCAATTGGTCAAACGGTTCCCAATGTTATGAGCTTGAATGTCGGCAGTGTAAACTAGATTGTAGGTGGTGCCACCTGTCATAAAATCAAGAAAGCTGTCCAGGATGTATAAACCTGCAAAATTTTAGGCAGTTATGTCAAACCACTACAGAGATATGAGTGATATTAGCCCACAGCAGACAAACAGACAGATGCTGTGCAAAAATGGTTGCAGGTGGTCCCTCCAGTATTGTGTATGATAAAGAGCTATGAGAGATCTATATACATGCAAAATTTTGGCCCAATCGGTCAAAAGGTTCCCGAGATATGAGCTTGGATGTCTGCAGCATAAACTAGAATGTAGGTGGCGCCACCTGTCATAAAATCAAGAAAGCTGTCCAGGATGTATAAAACTGCAAAATTTTAGGCAGATATGTCAATTAAACCACTGCTGAAATATGAATGATATAATCCCACTGCAGACAAACAGACTGACGCTGTGCAAACATGGTTGCAGGTGGTGCCACCATTTTTTTTGGTATTTTATATAGCTATCCAACAGCTACATTTGTACAAAAAACTTTCCTGATCAGTCAATAGTTCCCGAGAAATGTGGGTTTATGTATGGAAACAGACGCACAAATGGACGCTGGGCAGAGAGGAAAGGTCAGAGGTCAATACAAATTGGTTAGGCACCAGTTAACATGTGAACTGATAATTGGTGTAAGTTTTGGAAAAATCTGTCCAGTAGTCTCAGAGGAGTTCTCTGGAAACAAACACTGCGGCGGTGGCGGCAGCGGAACCCGGTCAAAAACATAGTATCCGCAAAACTTCATTTTGGCGGATACAATTACACATGACACATACCTCTGGCAAAGATTATCAGCTGCAATCAACGCATGCATGCGTTTATCGCAGACTTTGAGTCCTGCTCAATTTTTGCAATTAACGCACCCGTTAAACGCACAAGACGTGAAATCAGGGAATCCCTCACTTCCATTACCAATATATTAATATTAAAGTTCATTGAAGGGGAATAACTGTAGGGAAGCATCATCATGTCTATAACACTCAACATGAATCTAATTGTGTATCACTGAAAAATAGCAACAATGCTTTTGATGCAATAAAACTTGACATTTAAAGTGGAAGCAAAAGAAAGCCTTATAAGCACGGGCGCCAGGACAATTATTTTTGTGAGGGGGATGGAGTCCTATCCCATATTAATTTAATTAAAACATAATTATTCGTTATATTTTACTGAAAAATTGAAATTACTCTCTTTTCTATTTAGAGTATTACCTAAATTGTTTATCAATGTCATATCTAGTGATCATATGTTAAACAATTCTTCATTGGGAATGTTACCTGTAAACATCAAATATGTGCCAAAATCACACTGCCTTTTATGCTTGAAAAAATCTCTTGTGTGACTTTGCCACAGAAACGTCTATGGTTATTAAATGTTATTTTTGAACTCTTTATGTGTAAGAAATGTAAAGTGATTTCTTCATGTATAAATGGATCTAGTCCATGAGATTAAGGATATGTCTCCTGGATTACAGGCACTTCCTGTTTATTTCATGAAGGTAACCATGGAGCTCCTGCAGCTCAAAGACAAAACACATTTACACATTCCTTGTTATGCAAATCATGTTATGTAGCAAAATACCTCAAATTTACCTAGAGCTTTATGTTTCAATTTCAACAGTTAAATACTTACTTATAAAACACGTTACTCAGTATTTCAGTCAGAATATATATCTTCAGGGTTTAGGTAAAATAAACAACTTTGCTTTCAGTTAAAGGCATTTTATTGCTTATCACAGAGCAAGTCATATTTTTCTTTTACTATAGAAGAATTTTAACAAAATTATTTATTATTATGAAAGATTGATAAATTTTTCACAAATTACATATGAAAAACAATTATTGTCTGGAGTACATAGTTAAAATATTTATATTATATGACAAATATTATCAAAATATTTAAAACAAGATTTCTGGTTTCAAAATATACAGCAACTGGATTGTATTTAACAAAAAGAGTACTTAAAGCATGCAAGAATTGAAGACAGAAGAGCATTTCAAAAGTTAACATTGCACCCTAAAGAATCAATAATAACATCACACTGTGTTCTGAAAATGTATGTTTCATCTGGATATTTGTGGGACAAGAACTAGCTAGGTACCACTTTCAGTGGTCCTCTGTATGGAAGCAATGAATAATTTATGTTTGGCCAAAGTATTCCTGTAGACTAGTTTGGAATGCCTCGTTAAACACACCCTTTGTGTACTGGATACTAGGATTCAGATTCCCTTGGGGGTATCCCAGAAGCCCCAGCATATTTAACAGTAATTAACCTCCATCAATACTTGACATCTCTACCTGCAGGTCATCTTGGTGCTGCAGTGGGACTGTACATTCCTCAGTCTAATACCACTAAACATGTCTGTCTTCAGGCAGTTTGTCTGGTCACAGACACAAAAAACTTGGTTACCATGAGTGTACGTAGCAGGAATCAATAGAGGCAACATGGGCAGCTAACTAAACGCTGGCTACGATCTTATTCACAAGCCGGAGGAAAGAAAATTGTTATCTGATTAAAGCACGGACCTTGTGGCTCTTGCTAGCTGCCTGGACTGCTAATTATAACAGTCTACTTCATCGATTCATCAGCTCTGTTTCCTGATAGTTCTGCGTGATCAACAAGTTCTGCCCCCCCCCCCAACAAGCAAGCTTCCAGCTACTGTTACTCTGCCAATCAGCACAGCATGAACAGCTGTTGACAAGACAGTTCTATTTCCTGTCAATGCTGTTGACATACTGAGACTGAGGGTCTGCCAGCACCATGGTCAGAGGCTGTTATTGCTGAAGTGAAAGTGTGCAGGACACTCAAGGCTAAGCCAGGGACTGTGAAAGACACAATTCAGTAATTGCTGCGGTCAACATTAATTTCACTACCAAACACGAAATGACATATTAATGACCCCAGTGGCTCTTACCATGGGTTAATTAACTCCATGGGTGTTAATAGCTCATGGGCAAAAACAGCTTGTACTGAGCAAAACAACTGTATCCAGTTCAATGTTATAGCTTAGACATACATATGTTTAACTTATAGGTCATTGTAAGTGATCCTAGAGTTATGCCATTTCTACCAGCCGTTCTAATAAAAAAAAGTGTCCGCCAGAGTTTTTTTTAAATTCAGTGTGAGCTGAGTATTAGTTTATCAAGAGAAGATCAAGATCACATGTCGGACTTGTGACAAATACAGCATTAATATTCACTGACAGTAAAGTAGACAAATTGCCGACCAGAAGGGTTGAAGGAAAAAACTACATGTGAAAGGTGATAAACTCTGTTGCACACTTCATGTGCAAATTGTATGTTGCTTAATGCAGACCAAAAAGTTCAATGATATCAGAGAAGGACCATGAAATTAACAGGTTATATTTGAGCTCTCTCTTTGTCTCCCCATTGTTACTCATTATAATACCACACAGTTCAGTTAGAGCTCTTCCTCTTGGTATATACTGGTATACTCAGTAATTTCAGATGATCTGTCTTTTCTATAACTGAACACCTTCTGCAGGCACCATTTCTCCCGCTACCTACTCTTGACACTTCTGACGTTCGCTCTGCATGTCTACAGACCTACTGACTCTGTCCTCTTGATATTCAGCCAATGTTTTGGCTGATCTAGCTGTTTATGCTGATATTCAGTGAGGCTGATTTTAGGAGCTGCATCTGTGGTATTATTCCTGCTGGTTTGCCTCATGTGAAGCTGCAGGAATCAAATTGATTATTCCATGGTCAAATATGACTTTAACCCTGGTGGAATCGTTCCAACAGTGAAGGCTGAACAGTCAGACCAACACCTCTCCAGGGACCATCCCTGGTTTGTCCTCATTTTAGCCCTGCTTCCTGCCTCCTCCCTATACTGCAGCAGCAGAGTCCGGACATTTATCAGTGCTGTCATTTCTCCTCACCAGCAAGCTAGACGTTATACCCATAACAACATCATCTTTTTTGCTAGTTACACTGAATCAAGTACTTCAGGAAACAAACATTACTATGGCAAATGATTATCTAAATTTTCTTTACAGAAGATATCATTGCAGAAAAAGCTAATTGTTCATCTTTCCTTTTTTAATCAAATAAAACAAATTAATAGTAAAATTAGTCACACAAACAATTTTGACTAGGTTGCCCTTTTCTGGGTAAAGACCAGACTGAAACTAGTCAATGTACCTTGAAAAACTGAATATACATAGGCATTTTATGTCTTACAATGTCCTTCATTTTATAATGATTAAATTTATTATAAAAAAAATTAAATTACCCCCTGCTATTTTAAGCCTGTCTCATTTTATATACAATTAATATAAATTATAAAATACTATATAAATTGTACTTTAAATTTGTCTATAATGAATGGCTATTCATGGCTTAATCTTTTTTCTGTTACATTCCTCTGTTTGTCATTTCTGACTATGAAATTATATTCAAAACATGTAGATTACGTACGACTTGGATTAAACTTAAATTAATTTGTACAGATATTTGCCATAACGTGTGGGGACAGTGAGAAAAAATGCATAACATACTAAATAAATCAATGTATGATGGCATTATGCATTATTTTTCATTCATTATAATTGTGTATAAATGTGTATATAGAAATATTCCACTCCTCAGAATCAAGTATGTGTAAGGAAAAAGAGGAAACCTCATGAGTATGTGAGAGACAAGTCCTTGACTACTACAAATTGGACAGTGTGTGCACACTTCCTGTGAGGGATCACATTCTTGTAACTCCCCCATATATGTCAAGACCGCCATTAAATTATCATAGAGCATTACTCAAATATCAGGCACAATAGATAAATACGTAGGAGTATATGAGTGGGTGGAGGTACACTTCCCCAATTATTAAGACCAGTCCATTTTATACATGGAAGTCAACTTATCTTCCGCTGGCCTCTTATTGACTATTGGCTCTAGGCACACCCAGAATGTACTGAGTAGTTATCAGTTTACCTTGGTTATCTCAACACAGATCAAAATAACCCTTGTGTTAAAGTGCACCTTTTATAAGATCAGTAGTTTGTAACTGCAATATATATGTTTATTCAATACTGGTATGTTTAATTTTTCTATCACTTGGCATAATAATTATATTTACCGGTATCCTTAATATAAATCTAATCCACCTCATTCATTGCTTCCTGTACATTTTACTTTAAATCTGAATAACTGTATTTTTTCTAAAAGTATTCAAATATCATACACAGAGACCATAAAAAGACTTTGAAACATTCTAAATGTCCACAGGCCTTATTTAAAGTCACATGCCAAAGTTACATTTAAAATTGCATTTTAATTTACAGATGATTAGAACAGCCCCAAAAGACCATTATAGCCATATTCTATCTGATATGTCACTTGCATACAAAAAGAAACTTAATTTCTCTGACTTGATAAACAATGCAAATAGACATTCATGCTATATTCACCTTCTTTCAGCCTGAGCTACATAGAACTTAACCTCCTGTTTACCATATCAGCCCTGAGATACAAGTATTTATGAGGTGTTAACAAATACAGGAGCTCTGTTTATGACAGTGTGTGTGAGCAGTCAACATAAAACAATAGCACATGTAATCTCAGGTATGCCAGTGTTCCCTCTGCTGTTCATAATTTTGCAGTCTTTACATTCTTGGCACCTGGTATGCATTTTAGATTTTGTGTCCTTGATCAATTACTGTCATTCTAAACGCTTTACAAAATAGTCCACTGAAATACATTGTTCATGTATACAATACAAATGTATGTATACAATAAAGCTTTACTTATTTGACAAATGTGGTATTTATGGGGCATGGTCATTCTAAACATAAAGTAAACCTGTCTTACTAGACCTCCTGTCTAAAAGCATTCACAATGGATCTTATAAATGACCTGTTTAATAAGACCATCTGCAAATTCAGACCACTTTTGGCCAGTCCCACAGGTGGTCTCATAAGTCATAACACGGGTTTCACTGTATATTAGACACATCATTGATTGATATATAGAAAGATTTCTGGTTTATCATCAACTGCTAATTAAAGATGATATATAGTGATTTACAATTTTATCACTGTTAGTTATTTGGTTAGTTTGTTTGGTAACACCTTGACCTTAAAAGTTACAATCAGACTTTGTTTAAATTCTTTGGACAATTAAGTGATAAAGAAAGAGCAGTATATTATTTGTGGAGTTTACTGGATTAACATGTTATGTTTTTTAACTTAAATGTTGCCACTGTAATCTAGGTCAATTTGTTTACATCAAATTTTGATGAAGGCCACTTTAGTTCTGGTGGGAAGAGCTGACATGTGATGTAACCATTAAGCTGGTGAACTGTGAAACATGTGATCTCAGCTTGCATTAATTGACTTACATACCATACCCCAGAGTATGATCAAGAGTCCACTAATATTCTGTTGAGTCTCTAGGTGTTCTCTAGTTATCAAAGTATTTCCTTATGTTTTACAAAAGTATAAAATTATTCAACTGAATAAATGCAGGGGTTAGAATTAAATTTTCAATATTTGATCATCAATGTCATGTGCTTTGTAATGATAATCAGGGTTAATTCTTCTTGACACTGTATGTCTGAGCCCTCTATGACAGATTTGGGACTCTATTTTATGTGCTTTATATAATAAACATCTGATTGACCGTTTAGTTTTAAGAGTGCTGGTAAGCAGAGAATCTGAGCAGCATAAATTGTCTATGCTTGGAATAATACAACCCTGATTGGCTGTCTGGGTTTTGAAGTGCAGCAACGTAGAAAAACACATACGTTATCACTGTCCAGGGTGTGTGGATAGTTTAGCAAAGTCTAGCAAATATTTCATGTCATAATTTTTTACAGTCCTCTGCGGCACAGAACAGCTCAGTTTTTGAGCTGGCCAGATTTAAATCAACTTCATTTCATGAAGTTGCCCTGTTTTCAGATATATATTTGTGCATTTTCTTATCTATATTCCAAATTGTCCAAAATGTTTTTAAACTATTCTTTGTGTGAAAGGGATGCATACTACAAGGAGATAGTATGCATGGCTGTGTGTTTTTTATTTGTATTTTGACAGTAATACTGACAATAGCATGTAACTTATAAACTTTACATCAGTTTTCAATGAGTACTTGTGAATTCCTTAAATACTAATGTTATTTGAGAAAGTTCACTCAATATTTAGCTGCATCCAGCAATATGTGAAAGGCCAGATGCAATTTTTTACACTCAATACACGTTTTGACATGTAGCTTTAAACAATGAAACAGCCAGGCATAAAAAATCACAAATAATTATGACTCTTATTTTCTACTTGAAAAGTGCCTCTACAGCATCTGGAAACTGATGACCATGGCATTTTCACCAGAATAATAAATTGTCTAGACTGAGATAGCTGTAGACAACAAACCCTTAGCTGTTATTTTGCTGACATTTGAAAGCTACACAAATGGAAAAAAAATGAACTAATCTTCTGAGGCCTTTTCACTGTTATTATGTGAAATATGAATTGATAACCTGGGCTACAGTATTATCATTTCACTGTGACTCTAAAACTTTGTTTCATGTAAATGAAGATCAGGATGCATAAATATGCCTTGTAATGTTATGTTTCTATAAATATGTTAGATTTACTGACAGTAAACCTTTGACATGCCTCGTGATAATGCATGGATATGTGTAGAGGATTTGATGATATATGTAAGCTGCTCTTGCTGACCAGTCATTTAACTGGAAAGTGGTCACTTTTGCTATCTGCAAATCACCTCTCGGCAGTCCATTTTGGTTGATGCACATGTCGAGGACATGGGTATGTACATAGGGACACAGTTCACCAGATCACACAGTTCATACTATAATAGAAGTTACATTTTTCTCCATGATGGACTATGAATGAAAACCAGATTGGTGGATATACATGGAAACACAGCTTTAAGCTTCTAAAGCAGTCGTGATGAAATGCTAATTACTCTTTCCATTCTGTAGCACTGACTGACCAATATTCAGCCGAGCTAAAAATATATTATGGCCATTTCAAGGAAAGATATTTATATCAAGATCTGTTCGTGATCAAAGGAAGATCCAAGAAGAAAAAAGACATAATGGCCATTTCAAAGAAAAATATTTTATATAAAGATATGTTACAGAAGCTAGACAGCAAAGAAAAAAGACAGAATGGCTATTTAAAAAAACAGATATTTTTTAATCAATTTATGTTACAAATAAGTACTTTACAGATGCTGAATATCACTGTGACATTGACCAAGTCATGAACAACTGTAAAAAATTAAAACTACACATGTCTAAGCGAAACAGTCAGACATAAATTTTAAAAACTAAAATTACAGTTTGCTACACATGAAAGAATGCCCTGACAATTTATTGAGAATCCAAATATAGTTCACACATTATAGGTGCATAGTGGCTGGTCCTAATACTAAAGAGTTGTGCAAATTATTTTGGATGCAAATAATTTTAAATACAAACTCCTTATTTTTTTAATTATAAATTTTATACTTATTAGTCAATGATACATGCACTTAGAAGTATACTGTTTTTTTTTCTGATTAAAGCTCCAAGCAGGTATAAAATATAATGTAACATTAAATAAACTAAAATGAAAGGGTTATGGACCATGTAGGTCATACAATATGTTAGTAGAAAATGCAGAACTTACTGTTTGACCCTCATTCCTGGCTGTCTCCTGAACTCTTTATTTCGGAAGAACCATTTTATATTAGGCTGAGGAGACCCTTTCACGATACACTTCAATACTATTTTATTCCCATGCTCCTGTTTACCATCAACCTTCAATTGCACTGTTGGTTTTGATGCTGTAACATAAAAATATATGCATTAATAAATATAAACATATGTAGTTCTATATACATTTATATTTTTATGACAATTGTGTATATTTTTCCTTAGGCTTTGGTGTATACCTACAAGATGAAGACTAAAACAAGCACAAAATTTCTAATATTTTACCCAATCTGAAACTTCATGTTAAACTTTGCATAAAGTTTATTATGGGGAGACAAGACAGCCGAAACTGTGGTTTATTACAGTGATGTTGAGCTTAAGTCCTAATCTGGAATTGTGTATGGACTTGAGTTGACATACTCAGGGATTCAGACCTGGACTTAACAGCACTGGACTCAGTTTCAGACTTCAGATAAAAGTTTTAAACTTAGATAGGGTTTTAACCCTACATATTTAGGTGTCAAGGTTTAAACCTACATGAGAAATGGCTTGAAACTATCAACATGTTTATTTAGTTACTGCAACCCTTCAGTCTAGAATATCTAATGGTTTTATAAACAATTCTGTCCCAGTACACCAGCCCAGGTTGACCCTGGACAGTCCAGGTGCCTGCACAGCCAATAAGTACAGCACTGTAATATTTATTAATGTCCCCTGGCACTGGATTGTTTCTCAGCTCTCACAGCGGCTGACAGCCAGTCATGTCTGGAGGGGCTGCTCCAGTCATGCAATGTAACCTGCACGTCAGCCACAGTGTTGCTGAAATTAGTTTTTCTTATTTTTCTCTAAAATGTGTTATTTAGAAACATGAATTTCACAGGTTTATTTCTTGGCATGCTGAGTTTATATTCATGTTCATCTACAACCTGTAAGCAGATCTTGTGATTATGAACTTAGTACGCCCCAAGTATTGCTCATACATATAATGATCAAATATGTCCATGGCAGTAAAACAGTCAGGTAACTGGACTCCTATCTGCCAGGCTGTGGTTAATGCCAGCTGGCGAACAATGCTCCATTACTGAATTCTTTGGGGGCATACTCGGTTGAAAGTGAAACGGCACAAGGAGGACCATGAAGAATTTTATATTTTGACCGGATATGTTATACATGTATATCTGTGTAGAAAAAATTGTACACACTATTTTTCTGTTGTAATTTGTATTTTTTTTCTTTCACTTTGAATAAAGTAATACAATTTGTACACAGTTTTGAAATTTTTTTTTTAATGTGGCTACCCTTAGCAAAATGAAAAGTTTGCCGCTGCTTTGCTGCAACCTTGCTGCAAAGCAGCAGAAACCAAAATAGGCTGCAAGAAGAGTGTGCAGGAAGGCTGCAGCTAGCTGCATGCTTCCCGCTGCCTGGCAAAGGCTGCAGGAAAGTGTGCAGCAAATCTGAATTGTGTGCTGGAAGGTTGCGGGAGGGTCGCGGCTAGCCGCAGTCCTATGGAGTATTTTAATACTGTGTGCAGGAAGGCTGCGGGAGGGTTGCGGCTAGCCGCAGTCTCACAGAGTTAACTGGATGCTGTGCGCAGGAAGGCTGCGGGAGGATTGCAGCTAGCCGCAGTCTCATAGAGTTAACTGGATGCTGTGCGCAGGAAGGCTGCGGGAGGGTTGCGGCTAGCCGCAGTCTCAAAGAGTCAACTGGATGTTGTGCGCAGGAAGGCTGCGGGAGGGTTGCGGCTAGCCGCAGTCTTTTACAGTTTTATTTGCCCTACTTTTCCTGTCTTACCCGTCTGTGATTGGCTAAACTGATTTTGGAGGGAAAGGCAGCCATTTTTGCCAAATTAGGAAAAGACAGTGCTTTGTTAGCTCTTCTAAAAATATGAAGATCTGTGCCAAATAGCTCAGGTAAGAGTAACATTCAACAGATCCAGCATGTTCAGAGGACTTATTGGATTAATTAGAACATACAATCAGTTGATGGGAGGAACAAAGAGAGGGTGTTATGTTACTACCACCAGTAAGTTTGAACTACATATTTGTACCCTAAGGGCTGCCGCAGCAAGCATTGATAAAGGGCTGCCCAGCACTGATAAGATTGATTTTTACTCAAGTAATTTTATACAAAGAAAGTGTAGTATTAAATTTAATTTTGTGTAAAAGTAAAAACTAAGATTAATGGTGGGATTGAAAGATGTATTCAAGCTGGAAGGCAGAAATATCATTGGCAGCATGAATAAAATTCTGTGGTTAACGTGTATATCATGCATTTATTGAACTCCAATGCGTTTTGAGTTTTATTGATTTGATATTAAACAGTAACTTTAAATAAGGTTTTGTTTTCATCTTCACACAAATTTTAAAATACTTAGGCTAAGCTTCATTTAAAGTTGATTTGCTAAATTCTGTTTGACGTATGTCTATAGATGTCACCCTAAGTAAATGGGAAATTCCTAACAATATTGAAGTAACCCAATGTCACTTTGTGGTTCATGTTTCTAGTCCTTGGCCTGACAATAAACTCACCCAGAACTTTTATTCAGCTATGTAGCTACACAACTTCATGCAGGATTCGTGTGACTGTGTAGTGTGTACTCTGATTCATATTCATCAAGGTGTAATTTCTAACAAAGCTTGATTAAGTTTGGTTTATATTTAAAAGCCATTATGGATTAAGGTTTAATTGTATGTGCAAATTAAATGGAGTTTCATGAGAGCTTGTTCTGTTGAGTACCTGCATTTATATTTGGAGCAGAGACAGTCACCAACTAATGACATGGCATGTCTGCTTGTAAACAATAAGTGAGCCCACGTGATATTGTTTATACATATCATGGCTAGCTGCTATCTAATTGGCCCCTGCTACGGGAAAGTGTGCGAGAAGCTGCGGGAAAGTGTGCGAGAAGCTGCAGGAAGTGTGCAAGGCTGCAGGAAGTGTTCGAGAAGGCTGCAGGAAAGTGTGCGAGAAGGCTGCGGGAAAGTGTGCAAGGCTGCAGGAAGTGTAAAAGAAGGCTGCGGGAAAGTGTGCGAGAAGGCTGCGGGAAAGTGTGCGAGAAGCTGCAGGAAGTGTGCAAGGCTTCAGGAAGTGTGCGAGAAGGCTGCGGGAAAGTGTGCGAGAAGGCTGCGGGAAAGTGTGCGAGAAGCTGCAGGAAGTGTGCAAGGCTGCAGGAAGTGTGCGGGAAGGCTGCGGGAAAGTGTGAAAGAAGGCTGCAGGAAAGTGTGCGAGAAGCTGCAGGAAGTGTGTGAGGCTGCGGGAAGTGTGCGAGAAGGCTGCGGGAAAGTGTGCGAGAAGGCTGCAGGAAAAGGGCTGCGGGAAAAGGGCTGCAGGAAGTGTGCGAGAAAGGCTGAGGGAAGTGTGCGAGAAAGGCTGCGGGAAGTGTGCGAGAAAGGCTGCGGAAAGGCTGCAGGAAAAGGGCTGCGGGAAGGCTGCAGGAAAAGGGCTGCGGGAACACTGGTTGCAGCAAGCCTGCAGCAAGGTTGCCGCAAACTAATTTGCATGGCAATTTGTGACCTTGCTGCAAGGTTGCTGCAAAGCTGCAGCAAGTTTGCAGCAACTATGCGCGGCAAGCTCGTTTTTTGCTAAGGGTAGTTTGAAGACGAGCATTATAAATGCATGGCCCGATTTAAGCTTCCCTTCCCATCCCATTTAGACCCTCGATCAACCGCCACCCTCACTTACCGCCAAAAATTTGCCCGGTTCCAAGGTGGGCGAATGAAAGAGGTTAGACTGTATTAAACCATTGGACTAGCTCCTATGCTGAATGGTAATTTTATTTGATAAAGATTGCCAACATTTAGAAATTTTAGGAAAGCTAAACTGATTAGACATGCAAAGAGACTTCATCCATGGTGGCAAAGACTTACAAGTTATGATATTTGAGTGGCTCAATCTGCAAGGGGACCAGTGTGATTTTTTATGGTTCTGACAAGGATAAATATATATATATATATATACATATATATATATATGAGAAATAAATTAAAATACATAAAAACTGAAAAAAAAACGAACAAATGCTCCATTTATATACAATCAATTTCACAGAGTAACAGTATAACAAAGATTGTGACATGTCAACCAAGATACTCTAAGACACATTTATACCTACAGCTTAAACATCTACTACAGCTAAACTTCTCAAGACGATGCAAAACTTTTTCTAATACCCCTAAACTGCAGCCTTGTTGTGGCAAGTCATTATCTAAACAAATTTAAAAAGGTTATTTTCTCACAAAATTTGTAAAATTTAATCAAGGATTTTCTGATGATAATTATGATCTATATTTCTTTGGATATAAGCCAGAATCAATTCGACTTAATATTAATTGACAAATTCATTTAATAAACAATATTAACCACTTTCCAACAGTCCGCCCCATATTTCTCTGTCCACTGACATTTTTATAAGCAATACAGCTTTGTACAGAGGAGAGGTAATTATTATCAGGCAAGAAGTCAGTTCACTCTTTAACAACATCATGGTCTGTTCTTACGAGGCACTGTAGCTTCAGCAGAATGAAAATACAATCCAGCAAAAACTTAGCAATTCCAGGGACGCTTCATTCAAACAGCTAGACTAATTAATGGTAACTTTCTTCTAGGAATATTTCATTTTTTAGTGGAATGAGACTGCTAAATGTTTACAAGATGTCAGAAACAGTTGCCCACTAAAGCCACAAAGCTGATCACATTTCAAAATATTTACTGTTTTCCCAGCATGAATTTGTAATTTGAACAGGGAATTGGCCACAGATCAAAGACATATAAGCAGGTTTCAGGGCATATAAATAAAGACTGTTATCTTAACGGTTTACTTCTTATGTGGTAACCTGTTCCCAGCAATTGCTGGTTAAGAAAAAAAAAAACAAGAAAAGCAGCCATTTAAATCTCATGAAGAGCAAACTAGTTCCTAGTTTCTTCCTACTTGAAACAAATTCTGGTGTCTTAAGACGTGATAATTTTGCCAGGCAGAGAACATCTGGTTCCACAAGTCTCTTGTTACATGATTTAAATTGATACCAAATTTAACTCCATTGTTGTGTTTACAGACTAAGGCTCTCATTTCTGGCAAAAATATGTAAATTTATATAAAAGAGACACTTGATCTTAATTGAAATTGTTATTGTGGTATTAGATTTTCAAAAAATTTAAAACAATGTTTTGTAATGCTTTGTAATTATGTCTTGTTAACATTATCATAAAACTAATTATATTTCAGAAATTAAAATTCCTTGAATCCATCTATTATATCACGTTAATATCAACACAAAAAGACTCGATCTGTCAACTGGTTGCCTGAGAATCGATTAATCAGAATCTTATGTGAACACTTATTGGAAGCACATAAACAAGACAATAATAGGAAATATTCTGGTTTTGTTAATTTGAATACAAATGAAAAGATTACATGATCAGTTTATTAACAAAAGATTTGTGCAGAAGTTATATTTTATTTTCTTCTTTGTTAGTGGACACTGTTGTGAACAAAAAAAAATAAAGAGTGAATGGCAGATTAAATCTCTTGGAAAGCTAGACTTCAAGGAAATACAGGTTGTTGAACTTTTGGAGATGATCTGCAGCTCTGCATGTGCTGATCAATAAAAAAAACTTGGTTTCCTGTACATCTCATTTGAAAGAACTGCCATGGATACTGAAATCTTGTGGTGAAATTTACAACCATTTTGTAGGATTATGGATTAAGGTGATCCATATACATATTATAATTAATTATTACAAACTTAAAGCCATCTATTCACCTAGTACCTTTTTTTGTAGAATTAATTTATGTGGTTTCTGGCTAAGTCTGTACACAAAGTAATGAGCTGTAGGTTATTTCTGTCAAGAAATGTTTGGATTATTTTGGATTATTCATATGTCTGAATTATTTTGGCAGCCCTCCACATGTTATAAACACCT
Organism: Sipunculus nudus; assembly: GCA_026874595.1. NCBI lineage: Eukaryota > Metazoa > Annelida > Sipuncula > Golfingiida > Sipunculidae > Sipunculus > Sipunculus nudus. The sequence continues at coordinate 18,502,262 of CM049307.1, forward strand.
TGATATAAACAAACACAAACAGCCTGTGTGTGATGGGATTGACATTTTCTGGCACATTTTTCTTAAATGGTTCAGGGGTTTATCTTTAGCTAACTGACATCAAATATTGGAATAGGCTCCTTGAAGATGTTGGAAGTGATGTGTTTACTGCAATTGCTCTCTAGTTTCTTCAATTTTCAGTACCCAGAGAATCATGGAAAATAAAAAAAGACAATATTCCCATGAAGATCAACATATCCCAAATAATATTTATAACCCATAATGACTTCAAACATATCTATACCCTGCAGGTCTGGGCAGGGCTGTTATACTACGCTGTTGGCTGAGCTCATCATTCTTGCTAGATAAACCAGTCAGTCTCTGGTACATATCATATCATTACATGCATCATAACAAGACTAGAGTCATCTTGATATAATGAAACCTTGTTTTATGGAGAGACAATCTGTCAGTGTCAAGTGTCCATGAAATGATGATCAACCCACAATAACTGTTTACTGGGAGAGATTGGTAGTAATTTATGTGTCAAAGCATCACTTGTGCATACAGAACCTTTACTTAAAATACTGTGGCTGCAGCAGGCCCCTGGTCTGATTAAATATACATTAAACATAGCTGGAGCACCCATACCTCACAGCAGTAAAATTAATATTCAAGTATTTTCATCTGATATTCTGCTCTTTTGAGCTTCTAATAGAGAAAAACTGACCCCTGCAATTTTAAATCTTTAAAAGGATATCCAACAGGGAACATTTGTTACCAAGTCATGCTCTTCTGGCATTATCATTATACAGTCAGCATGTTATTATAATGAGCCTCTTCCTTAAACTCATGACAAGGAATATTCATTTTCTATTGTTCATTTTCCACCATTCTTTATCAAATCAAATTTAACTGGGTTTTGTTGTTACATCTGATTTTTATGAGATTGGGTAGTTAATTAAATGTTTGAGTTACTCATTATATGCTTTTTAAAAGGCTTCTTTAATATTGTGAGAAAGAAAAATCTGTTTATCCTAAGGTGAGACCTAATTGTCATTACCTGATTATAGGGCTTACCTTTGCTCTGGTAGGCAGAACTAACCTGTGATGCAACCACTGAAGTAGTCAACCATGACACATGTTCTCAGCTTAGATTCATATGTTAATTTCATCTGTTTATATCACACATCAAAGTGATCAAGATCCTGGTAATATTCCACATCAGGTGATTCAGAATCTTGATGGAGCAATATGTGCAGTCTCTGACAGCTTTCTAGTTTAATGCTGGCATGACTTATGGTGGCATTCCATATATATGCGTATGCAGAACGTATGCATTACGTATGCATATGTAGCTAGGAATCAGACATAATATTCTCTTTGAGGCATTCCATATATGCATATGCAGCATGTATGCATCATGCGTATGCAGCATGTTTCGATCGCTCACTGTAGCATGTTAACGAACGGGGAAATTCCAAACTTACAAGTCAGTGACAGGGAATTCCTTTGGCAGATGACTTCTCTACCCCTGCAGCTCTATACTGTAGGCCCAATTTTTGCTGCATATGTACCGCATATGCAAACGTATGAAAGGAATCATAGACGTCCATTTTCTAGCTGCATACCCATACGTATCGTATATGTACTTCAAATGCACATATGGAATGCCAGTTTTAAACATTAATCACACCTATGCCTAACAAGACTACTAACATTTTACTTGTTCTTAGATTTAGGTGCCTTATATATGATAAAACCTCATGCCAAAATTGTCAAAGTCAGATAATTTATATATATATATATAGGAATTAAGTTCAACATAACTGGTTTATGTGTTTTAGTTTGACTATATTTTGCATTGGCTTATAAGGAAATGGTGGAACAGTTGTGCTTGTATATTATCTCATAAAAATATATGATACACAGTCAGGAAGGTCACATGACAATACACACCCTTGACTGATGAAAGAAGTGGTCAATATGAGACTTTACACAGCACATTATGAGGTGGCCATGAAGATGGACAGGATCCACGACCATTAAAAGGCATTGTGACCAACAGACAGTCTGAATATTTATTAATGTGTACTTGGACCAGTGGCCAACTCCAAACATAAGAAACCATCATCTGTTAATTAAGTCTGCCATTAAATGGACCCTGGTGACTGCTGGGCTGCAGAGAGGCTGGGTCAGTCAGTACAAGAGGGGGAGATTTCCATGGCCTTGTGCTTATTCTTCAAGGAAAAAAATTGAGATGTCAACCTTTTAAAATCAGATTTTTTTTTCTTTACTCAATGCAGTTGGAAAAATCAGTATTTTGGATTTGTACTGACCAATTACGTGAAACTTTACTAGGTTTACCCCGGTACTCAACTATTGTTTTCGCACAACACATGAGACTCATGACAAAACAGGTTTTTTGACAAAACATTTTGCTATCACAAAACATCAGATAAAGGAAACAGCTTTAAGACACGCATGATGATGGGCTGAGCAGGGAGTATAGATATCCTGATGTTTAATGTCTGACACCATTTTAAACTAACCCACTCTGAGGTAATCTATGGGGGAAAAAAAGTGACCTCATACTTTTGATGTCATTTTACAGTCACATAATCTAAGTTCAGGTGAGATATTTAATATTGGATGGACATCTTCAATTAATTTTTGAATGACTAGAATAAAATGATATTTTACTTCATTTTATATATTAACAAGGGAATATAATTAAGCTTTAAGCTCATCCTATTTTACCTAGAGTATCATAAATCAAATGTTACATGTCATTTATAATCTTATAGCTAAGAGATTCTTGTGGGTATACAAGAGTCAGGACACTGGTTTCCATGGAAACTGTTTCACCTCTAGGTCTCCTGTATCCACAATATCACTTATCCATCATTGCTGGGATATTTCTAACACCCCAACCAAAGACTGGAGATTCATGACCCCTCTGTTCTATAGCGCTGTTAATACTTATGCCTGAATGTAACTTCACAGTTGCATGGCAATGTCACCTTGTCGCACTTGGACAAAAGTTGTCCTTAAGTTATTGATTGCTGTTGCTGTTAGAACAATTCTTGGTCCAATCTGAACCCAGACAAACAGCCATTTTCTGTTATCTTCCAATGTATAAACCTTAAAGGTGTGTAGACATATTCAATAAATGTCTGATTTTAATCAAGCGTGCTGTGAAACATACAAACAAATTCTATATACATATAGCTGAAGATGTCTCTAGATCATAATGCCTGTATACATAACCAACTGAAAAAAAAATTTACCAGTAATCTCAGCCAATATTAGACATTTGTCCAAACCCTCAAAACCCTGATCAGGTTTCAGTCTTGCAGAAACCCTGATTGAGATCTAGGCAATACCAGAATACTGATTAACACTTCACCTAGCTATGTCACTAAATTATGGAAAGTTTTACCATGCAAGGTCAGACGAGTTCTGACAACTCATATCTAAAACAATTTCACCAATTAATGAAGAATCATTTTCAACCACTAACAGCTGCAGATATATACACAGACACACACAGTTAATTCTAGTGAAAACAAGCTGTACTAAGCAAACAAGTGAAATGGGAAGAGCATGTAAGAATATTTTGACGAATCATAATTTAAGCTCAGCGAATGTTAGAAAAATGCTGAGCATATGTGACAGTGTTTTGGGTTTGTAACATATTGGTGGTCATTATGAAGGGTTTTGCTTATATACATATATGACTTGAATATATATGACATGTTTAACAGCTCTCATTTGTATAATTCTGTGAGCTGATTTCTATTTAACCTTGAATGTAATGCTGCATTATCATTTCAGTACAAAGTCCTTTTTCCACATAGCTTCCAGACATGCAACTGTATATATAGGAAAGTTCACTACTGCTCAGCTTTATATTTTACACCCATCCACTACTTTTATTTCTTATCTGACCAAAGTAGATCACTACTTGTGTAATCATGTGACTATAGATCATCAACAGTGACTCAATGATAATGTCTGATCATATGGTAATCACTCAAATTTATCATCATAACCAATGTGATTACAAGTCATTCATGCAACCACTCAACCATGTATACAGAGAAATTCATATTTGAGGATGAGAGATCACAGGAACATAAAATATGTCTCAATTACAATGAAATATGACGTTCTAATGTCAGATAACATAAAGTAAAACCTCACTGTGTAAAATGGACTGACAAAATCTTTCAGACACATCCAAGGTCCAATACATGTAGGCCTTACACCTGCTAATAATTTAGCTGTATCCAGGCACCCACTTTTACTCTTCATACACAGTTAAATATACTGGTAGGTCGAAACTCCAGTCTAGACGCTCCCGAGGCAGCGGAAATCTTAAGCTTCTGATTTTCACGCTGCCAGCTTTGACCGTTTATGATATATTTAGACACCAGATGGCGGTTCGTTGTCCGCTGAAAAAAACGTGCGCAAGATGTGAGAAGCAGCTATAGCCAACCAGATGGTGATAACAAATACTTGACAGGCATCCTAGCTCTGCCCATAGCTGCACTTCAAGCGCCGCTTGATGAGAGTTAACGGTTGAGTTTTAATTGCTCCCTCTGTATTCTGGCATCATCGACCAATTCGATTATGACATTATGACTGTGTTAGCATAGCCATGTATCTGTTGTCTGCAGAACTGAAACCAGCCAGCGAGGTGTGCATGCAGCCTTTGTTGTTACGTTTCGTTTGAATTACAACTCACCGGCTGGGCATCCTATACATAGCCCAAGGCCCAAAGCAAACCACGTCTGGGGCAATTCTCTTTGAGCCTGTGGCCTGTTCAGACAGTTACGGGGGCGATGTGCTGTCACTCAAAATGAACATGACTGGCTCTGTGTATTCCTCGCTTGGCCGTGTCTTCCAGCACAAGGTCTCATCTGATTAGACAAAAATACAGTGCTCCCTTCTGGTGTAGCAATTCAGGATACGAGGTCATAACAAACAGCGCTTACGATATAGGGAGTAGGCCTATAGTTAAAGCGCTGTGTAAAGAGCGTATCCAGTCTGACGTAAATTTTATTTTAATAAATAGTAAAAAAAATAATAAGGTGGAGGAAGCAGTGCTCTTGAAAGCAAAACAGTTTGTAGTTAAATCAGCAAGGGCACTGCTGACTGACAAACTTATCGAAACTCAAATAATATAATGTTTGAAACATACACTGATGCCTGAATTGGCAGGTAAGGGCTATATATAACCAGCCCCATGCAAGTGTAAGTGCTAATAATTAAAGCACTGTATAAAGCACAAGAACACATGCAGGCACAGGCAGCCACAGTATGTGTCAAAATAAAGGAAATGTGTTAGAGCAGGAAGGAGGACTGGACGGATGGAAATTTCCAAATCTTGTCTTACTGGTTCCAAAGGTATAAAAGAACAAAAATAACAAAATGACAAGTGAAACAGCTAGAATGAAGAGCTGCTGGGGTGATGGAATATTAAAGCAACAGCAGTAGTCTTGAACAGAAGAGGAATATGAATGCTAGAATATGATTGGTTGAAGGTTTTCAGGGGATTTCTGACATTCCTGTGAACACCCGATTCTGCAATGAGTGGACTCATTGAATATGTATTACAAGTTTTCCAAATGGAAGAGGTGACAGGGTCAATTTATTTAAAAAATGGATGCCAGTGTGATGGATGAGAAGTTACATAAAGCTGCCTTGTTCAGCAAAATAAATGGTGAGTTATGCAGAGGTTGATATTAAATATCAGTAAATCCCGTCTCATTTTAGTCCCCAATGCTTTTAAAAGATATCTAATGTACCAACTGTCTGGCTCTAGTTTCACATGGATTCCACATGATCCGGGTAGAACTTTAATCATTTTAAGTGCCATACACATGAAAGTGCTAAGTAATCCATCTACGAGGCCATGTATATCTCATTTATGCAACCCATTTATGATCAAAGAGATAAAATTCTAAGTGGCATAAGTGGAGTTTATTGAGGCATTAGAGTATATGAGCAGCTGATATATCACATGATAACTGATGTAGAAACATGCCTGCATGAGCCAAGACTCACTCCATCAGTTAGTATAACCAATCTAGTGTATTTTTGTATTTTAATTACCATTTTTAGATCACTTGAAAGCACTTGTACATTACATGAGGTCAAAATGAACAAGTCAAGGACTGAACCAGAATCTGAGCAAAAAAAATCAAGGCATACCTTGATAGTTAAAGTGATAAGAACAACAGATATTACATGGCATTCTTATCTCCTACATGTTAAATGTTTCAGCTGAATTTTTGGACAGATCATGTTTACATTTCAAACATTTGTTGTTGGTACATACCTCAGGTATTTCAAGCATGTTGTAATACTTGTCAATGACATTACATTAGACATATGTATTTGTAATATCATATATGATGAACAAATGGATGTTTCTCTCTCTCTCTCTCTCTCTCTCTCTCTCTCTCTCGCTCTCTCTCTCCCACACATAAATTCTCTGCAATTTCTATGTCTTGTTCTCTCTCTCTTTCCCCCTCTCTCTCGTTTTTTCTCTCTCTTATTCTTTTTCTCATCGTGTCTCACTCTCTCTCTGTCATACTGTCTCTCACTCTCTTTTTCACTCTTAACTCTTCCTCTTGTTCTCTCTCTCTCTCTCTCTCTCTCTCTCTTTCTCTCTCTCTCTCTCACCCATCCTTTGCAGCCTATTCATATCTTGAGATTCCATGTTTTCAAGTGTATCTTCAAGTATCCCCTGTCAGTATCCAGAGGGTATTGTCCATAGGGTTGATCGAGGAACCTTAACATTTAGATCAACAGCCAGGGAAAGTATAACTGACGGACCAGCTGATAGAAACCACATGAAGCTGAGAGGAGAAGGCTCGGCATGATGGGAACCGTTAAGTCTTAGACTCACCTGAAAGGATATCATACCTACAGTAAATAAACATATACCCCCACAGCAGGTACACAGGGCTCAGGGAACATACAGAGCTGGTCAAGTAGTAAAGTGGCCCCCAGGTAAGTACACCCTATAACGTACAAAGAACACACAAAGAACCCAAACCAGGCTCTGCTTAGTGGTCACATATGATGGAATCTTGAGTAAAATATCCATGGACATTTTGTCCGGTGGTATTTTGTTCAGAATGTAACATGCCATGGTATTTTGTCAAAGATATAACAACCTTTTCATTTTGTCAATTTGTCTGGGACATTTCATTTCCTTTGATATTTCATTATTGGACATATTTTGTGGTACTTTGAAGGATGTTAATCTGTGGATGTCATGTGACTTAAATAGTTCCCACACTATTTAAGTGTTTTGTACACTAGACAAAACACTGAACAAATTAAGGGAGTGACTGTTGACTACATCATCCGTATGATAAGAGTTGATAAATTATATCACTCCTCCCTGTACACTACATTAAAACGTCATGATGTAATTATGTACATCAGTAGAGTAATATACCTGTATCTGATACACTCCATGACCCTTATGATAAGTGATAGATACTTCTCTGTGCCATTACTATCATCATAAGATTCAAAATACAGCTTTAAATGTCTGGGATGTCAGGCACGAAAATATGGCTTCATATGTGTCCAAATCTTAGGTGACTGTGTTAAATTTGAAAGGCTGTGTACAGTTGAATTTTTCTTTCATTTTAAGTCATTTTTGTATCATTATATGATTAACTAGAATACAGGTAGTCGACTAGCTGCAACTACATGTATCGACCAAAATCAGAGTGGAACACATGAAGTCAGGCATGGATTGAGTGGCAAGGCGAAAGAGAATGAGGTGTGTTGCATATTAGCATGGATGTCTGCAGCTGAAATGTGTATGTAGGTTGTGCCACCTACAATAAAATCCAGTAAGCTGTTTAAGTTGTATACATGTGCAAAATTTAAGGCTGATAAGTCAAACCACTGCCGAGATATGAGTGATTTTATCCCACGGCAGACAAACAGATGGATGCTGTGCAAAAATGATTGCAGTGGCCCCTCCAGTTCTGTATATGATAAAGAGCTATGTGAGATCTATACACATGCAAAATTTTGGCCTCATTGGTCAAACGGTTCCTGAGATATGAGGGTTGATGTCTGCAGCATAAACTAGAATGTAGGTGGCTCCACCTGTCATAAAATCAAGAAAGCTGTCCAAGTTATATTCATATGCAAAATTTAAGGCTGATTAGTCAAACCACTACATGTATATGAGTGATTTTATCCCACAGCAGACAGACAGGACTTGTGCAAAAATGGTGGCAGGTGGCCCCGACAATTTTGTGTATGATTAAGAACTATGTGAGATCTATACACATGCAAAATTTCAGGGGGATATGTCAAACTAGTCCAGAGATAAAAGCATGGATGTCTACAGCGTGAACGTGAATGTAGGGGGCACCACCTGTCATAAAATCAAAGAAGCTATCCAGGATGTATATGCGTGCCAAATTTCAGGTGAATTAGTCACACCACTGCAGAGATATGAGTCATTTAACCCAACACAGATGAATAGATGGTCACTGTGCAAACAAGGCGCCACCATTTTTTGTGTGTTTTAAAGCTATCCAAGGGCTACATTTTTACAAAATCTTTTTCCTGATCGGTCAAATGGTTCCTGAGATGTGGGTTTATGTGTGGAAACAGACGCACAAATGGACACTGGGCAGAGATGAAAGGTCAGAGGTCAATGCCAATTGGTTAGGCACCAGTTCACATGTGACCCGATAATTAGTGTAAGTTTTGGAAAAATCAATCCAGTAGTCTGAGAGGAGTTCTCCGGAAACAAATGCCGCAGCTGCGGCGGAACCCAGTCAAAAACATAGTATCCGCAAAACTTCATTTTGGCGGATACAAATATTGGGTCACTATATGCTTTTATATTTGATTAGAGTGAAACCTAAGATTAGGTGTTAGCACAGAGTCTACAAAACTGGCTCCTTTTTGAAGCAGTCAGCACATGGTCAGTCACTGCTGCAAAAGCTAACTTTAATCCTCTTGGTCCAACTTTAAGAAATTTCACGTCCTGTCAGATGCTTAGGTCCTCAGAACCAAGCGTCCAAGTGAGATTTCAGGCATCATAGATGCTTATCAGCCCCATTTTCCTGAAAGCTCTCTTCTACATCCTAATGATATAATTTGTCTATACACTGTGATAACTATATCCTCAAATACATCCTACTATTATACATAATTTACCATTATCTTATTTCATGGTTGACACTTGTTCCGCCTTGCTTATTTGCTTTATATGGACATATTTTACAGCACTTTGCTATGGTGGATACAAGGTAAACATATGCATAAAGATTACACCCTAAAACCATAGACAATAACCCGTCAAAAGGCACGGCAGACATTACCAGAGCCTCACTGGGGCCAAATGAAGTGCTGCATGCAATAGGGACATGAATATCCTAACATACAATATAGCTTGTAATTGAACCGTCCTCCAGTCAAGCATGTATAAACTTGAATTGATCAGACACAGTAAAAGGCCACTATACCAAGCTATAAATTCTCACTGGCTCATCCCCTAGCTGTACAGAGGAAGGCAGGCTGGTGTCCCTAAGTAACTCCTTATATAGTTGTTTTCATATATTCCTGTCATCTAATATTAAGAGTACTCAGTCTTAGGTGATCTTTCAATATTCCTTAAAATACCTTAATTAGTTTACCGATAAAATGAGGGCAATATGTTGTTGAGGATATTTTTAATGTGATGGATATTACATTAGAATTAATCTTAACATAACATAATAGCTTTTTACTTCGTAGAAAGTAATTGGAAATGTATATGGATGATATCAACTTTATGACAAAATGGTAAGTTATTATTCAACAATAAAAGTCAAATATTTCACAATTATTATTTTAATTACTGGTAATGATATGTCACTATTCTGCAATGATATGTCACTATTCAGCTATAACATGTTAATACTAGGCAAATGGTTGATATAGATGCTAACATTAAGCCTAATATACTATCTGCATTGAGCAAGGAATTCATAACAAGTTTTATTTATTCAAAGTTTATTGTCAATCCTCAAATTTATTTGTTATGGCTTTGTCCTTTGCCTAAAAAACCCTGCTTCAAATAATGGGTCTGGATATCAAGTGTCTACCAACACTTCAATCACAGGGCCTAATGTCAGCTTACTATGTTATCAATGTGATCATGTATTTGCACGACCAGAGCATGTAAAAACAGGCCTGCATTATTACACAGGTGTGTTTTTTACCACACAACCTGTCTCATTACATGAAGAAGGTGTACTAGATAACAGCCTGATGAAAGTACAATAGTGTACAATATGGAGATATGTCTGTGCAATAATTGTGTGCCATGTGTTGTAAACTGCATGCTGGTGGGGCTAACTGCTCATCTCTTCCTTCATATTTATGGCTGAGATTAAATAGCACTCGATCAATCAGACTTCCAATACAATTCCGACCAGTTTTACATAATCAAGTAGTCAAGGAGGTAAAGCTTGGCAGTTATTACAACAAGAAACCGTTTAATCAATGGGGAGTTGTGGCTGTTCCCTGTACATAGATACTTGCCAATGTGGCTACCATACCAACCAGCTTATGAGCCGGCTGTATCAGTCGAAGGGAGCCCTGTAGGACTGTGGAGACTCAACGACCAATATCACTGCCCAGCAGGGTTGATACCCAAACCAAACACTTAAATTTACTGACCTTGATTTGAACTCATGTTGACTTAGTATCCAAGCTTATTGACGTACTGTCCTGTTTGGTTGTGTGGTATACACTTGTGGTTGTGAATAGTTGCCGATCACATGGAGAGAAGACTCCCGCTATCTCTGATTGGTTAATATGGCAGTACTTTAATGAATGAGGGATAGGAACACACAGATCCTATTCACTACTGTGGTGCAGACCTAAGACATGTCACAGAGTAGGTGCCAAGTCAGAGTGTATGCTACAATGTTCCCCTTGGTCAGCGATGCATGGCAGCAGCATGAACCTAAACTATGTACACAATATTCTTGTGATGAATCAGTCCACCAAGTGTGATGAAATAACAGACTCAGGGGATGTTGATTGCACATATTGATGGCAGTTATGGTAATATGATCACCGGAATAGGTATGAAAGGGAAAGTACTTAAGACACTTAACTTTCTGCTTAATTAAGGCAAGCTTTAACCATCAATAAACAGTCTACAAAACAAAATCCTTCTTTCTAGGAAGAGTAGAAGTGCCTACGTCATCACAAATTCTGTTTATTTCTTTCTAACAAAGCCATCCTTTCTGTTACAATCTCTAAAGAAGACAACTTGTGCTGATAACGATTCAGTTAAGTGTAATATATTAAATTGCTTGATTACCATGTATGTGTTAATAAATGAAAACACGAGAAAATGGTGTTTTAAAGAAAGGTATTCACTGAAACAAATTATGTTAAAGAGGCTTTATTAGGCAAGCAAGTTAACTACTCTTCAAAACATAAGATTCTGACTATGACAGTTTGTTAGAATTTTAATTCATGAAATATGAGAAGTAGTTGGCAATCAAAGAAAAGTATTCAGTGAATAAATGCCTTGTTTCAATATCAGGTAATTTACTGGCTCTTCAGACAAGACAGACCCCTGACAGTTAATTACAATTCTACAATTCAGAAACAGCCCAAGCTTCCACTAACTATTACCTGTTAATATAGCATAATATCTGTTCCTGCATTGGAACAGGTCAATGGGACTTTGGCCAGGTTTGTTTGAGACAGCTAGGTTTTCCATTAGCCAAGTTGGTGATTTAGCCCTGTCACAAAAATTAAGTCAAATTCCTTATTAATTATGAGCAAATATTGAGAACAACCATGTTAGAATATTCTTGGCAAAATTCCTGACATCTCACAACCTTAAACCACCACACAGTTGCATGTCAGTGGTTGAGGTCCAACGCCATGCAATTATAATAAAGATTACAGCAGCATGATCAGCCACAGAGTACTAAATTTGATGTGAATCTGATGAAAGATAAGACCAATCAGATATGCCATCTTCATTAGAAGAATATCCAATTAACATTTTTTTAACTTACATTGCATACAGAATACTAGTCAAGCTTAAATTCTTAAAAAAAATTAAAAAGGTTTAAATAAAAAATAAGCATGATCAGAGATCTTCAGACCCTCATCAGACTTATAAAACATGTTTGCCAGTTTAATTAGAAGTGGTTTTAGTGATATCAGACCAGGCTGGGATCATCTACACAAGGATCAACCACCTCATAAATTACTCCTAGATATTCATATGTCTGGTTAAAATGCATCTGCTGGTAACATTACATTATATGAAACCATCCTTCAAATACAGTGAACATCTTTACCTAGTATTACCAACAGATTACTGAGCAGAAAAATACCCCTGCTCTGCTTCATGCTGGGTTAATAATGCACACAGACTTTATGAAAAATTGAACCAGACAAGTGACTTAAGACTGCACCAAATATTGATCAGAATTCATAAGCAGAATGGCAGTGCTGTATATATTTATATTACAGCTCTCTGTCATGGATGATTTACATTCAGAGACCCCTGACTTTGGAGATTAACATCTTATGGCTGGCTGATCCTTCCTGTGACAGGGCTGGACCAGCCCTCCTCATCCTCCCCATCAGATGAGGATATCTGACAGACCCAGCATCTTAAACTACCTTATCTCACTTACATGCATATTGCTTATCTAGTCTGATGTTACATTTATTTTCTTATCTAGGCCTATATACGTATATCTTATCACAGGGAAACATCCAGGTCTCATATTCAAATCATTTTTGTTTTGGAACTGATGACTGCTTGGAATGAATAAGAATAAATATATATAGGCCAAGTATAAAATATTTAAGGTATAAAGTCCAATTGTCAGATTTGTACTGTTGGTTTTAGTGGTTTGAAGAGTATCTGGACTATAACAAAAGATAGAATTTAAGCTCCCTGTATCACCTACTGCCAAGTCTAATAGGATAATGCATAAAAAGCTTCATCTTTATACTGCCATACTTTCCAGTTTTAATTGTTCAAGTTCCCTGACTGGTGTGTCTTTTCATCATGCATCACTAGTTTCAGTATGTCTGGCATGAGATCCAAACCATCTGAGCAGTTTCCTTTATTACCACCAGGGGGCATACACTGCATTACTAATTTCCCTGAGCATGCCATTCTGTCAGTGCAACTATTCTGATATTATTCTAAAAACTGGATCTTACATAACTGACATGAATATAAATCTAACAAGTTCATACCTAGGTACTCAGAAAATTTATGATCACCTTAAAGTTTCAATTAATCAACAAAATTAACTTGTAAGACTGGTACAGCAGCATGGTAATTATGTAAATTAAATGAATTATTATATCACAACCATTCTGTGCATGAGCTTTTAACTCTTTAAATTACTAAAAATAGGTCTTTATCTTAAATCATTTTTTAGAGTGTTGTATTCCTATCCATATTACCCAGCCAGCACTACATGAGCAGCAGGCCTGTAACCAATTCTACCCCATATCACAACCATCCCTCTTATGGTTCATATTATTAGGGAATGTATTATTGTACCATAATAATATATTCTTACTGCAATGTAAAAAGCTTATTAAGTAATGACTGGGTAGGGAGGTTTGGTAGGAGTGAGTGTGGAGCAGTATGCCACGGAATTAACAGAGAGGTGTGGGAGGAGCAGTATGACACAGGTATGAAGAGAGAGGTGAGGGTGGAGCAGTATGACACAGGTATTAACAGAAAGGTTAGGATGGACCAGTATGAACACAGTATTTACAGAGAGGTGAGGGTGCAGTATGACACAGGTATTGACAGAGAGGTGAAGGTGGAGCAGTATGACACAGGTATGAACAGAGAGGTGAAGGTGGAGCAGTATGACACAGGTATTAACAGAAAGGTTAGGATGGACCAGTATGAACACAGTATTTACAGAGAGGTGAGGGTGCAGTACGACACAGGTATTGACAGAGAGGTGAAGGTGGAGCAGTATGACACAGGTATGAACAGAGAGGTGAGGGTGGAGCAGTATGACACAGGTATTAACAGAAAGGTTAGGATGGACCAGTATGAACACAGTATTAACAGAGAGGTGTGAGTGGAGCAGTATGACACAGGTATTAACAGAAAGGTTAGGATGGACCAGTATGAACACAGTATTTACAGAGAGGTGAGGGTGCAGTATGACACAGGTATTGACAGAGAGGTGAAGGTGGAGCAGTATGACACAGGTATGAACAGAGAGGTGAAGGTGGAGCAGTATGACACGGGTATTAACAGAAAGGTTAGGATGGACCAGTATGAACACAGTATTTACAGAGAGGTGAGGGTGCAGTATGACACAGGTATTGACAGAGAGGTGAAGGTGGAGCAGTATGACACAGGTATGAACAAAGAGGTGAGGGTGGAGCAGTATGACACAGGTATTAACAGAAAGGTTAGGATGGACCAGTATGAACACAGTATTAACAGAGAGGTGTGAGTGGAGCAGTATGACACAGGTATTAACAGAGGGGTGTGAGTGGAGCAGTATGACACAGGAGTCAACACAGAGGTGTGAGTGGAGCAGTATGACATAGGTGTTAAGAGAGGTGAGGGTGGAGCAGTATGACAAAGGTGTTTAGAGAGGTGAGGGTGGAGTGGTATGTCACAGGACTATAATTAGAGAGGTGTGGGAGGACCAGTATGACAAATGTATAAACAGAGAGGTGAAGGTTGAGCAGTATGACACAGGTATTAACAGAGAGGTGAAGGTGGAGCAGTATGAACACAGTATTTACAGAGAGGTGAGGGTGCAGTATGACACAGGTTTTAACAGACTGGTGAGGGTGGAGCAGTATGACACAGGTATTGACAGACTGGTGAAGGTGGAGAAGTATGACACAGGTATGAACAGAGAGGCGAGGGTGGAGCAGTATGACACAGGTATTAACAGAAAGGTTAGGATGGACCAGTATGAACACAGTATTTACAGAGAGGTGAGGGTGCAGTATGACACAGGTACTGACAGAGAGGTGAAGGTGGAGCAGTATGACACAGGTATGAACAGAGAGGTGAAGGTGGAGCAGTATGACACAGGTATTAACAGAAAGGTTAGGATGGACCAGTATGAACACAGTATTTACAGAGAGGTGAGGGTGCAGTATGACACAGGTACTGATAGAGAGGTGAAGGTGGAGCAGTATGACACAGGTATGAACAGAGAGGTGAGGGTGGAGCAGTATGACACAGGTATTAACAGAAAGGTTAGGATGGACCAGTATGAACACAGTATTTACAGAGAGGTGAGGGTGCAGTATGACACAGGTATTGACACAGAGGTGAAGGTGGAGCAGTATGACACAGGTATGAACAGAGAGGTGTGGGAGGAGCAGTATGCCACGGTGGAGCAGTATGACACAGGTATTAACAGAAAGGTTAGGATGGACCAGTATGAACACAGTATTTACAGAGAGGTGGGGGTGCAGTATGACACAGGTATTGACAGAGAGGTGAAGGTGGAGCAGTATGCCACGGTATTAACAGAGAGGTGTGGGAGGAGCAGTATGACACAGTATTAACAGAGAGGTGTGAGTGGAGCAGTATGACACAGGTATTAACAAAGGGTGAGGGTGGAGCAGTATGACACAGGAGTCAACACAGAGGTGAGAGTGGGGCAGTATGACATAGGTGTTAAGAGAGGTGAGGGTGGAACAGTATGACAAAAGTGTTTAGAGAGGTGAGGGTGGAGTGGTATGTCACAGGACTATAATTAGAGAGGTGTGGGAGGACCAGTATGACAAATGTATAAACAGAGAGGTGAAGGTTGAGCAGTAGGACACAGGTATTAACAGAAAGGTTAGGATGGACCAGTATGAACACAGTATTTACAGAGAGGTGAGGGTGCAGTATGACACAGGTATTGACAGAGATGTGAAGGTTGAGCAGTATGACACAGGTATGAACAGAGAGGTGAAGGTGGAGCAGTATGAACACAGGTATTAACAGACTGGTGAGGGTGGAGCAGTATGACACAGGTATTAACAGAGAGGTGTGGGAGGAGCAGTATGACACAGGTATAAACAGAGAGGTGTGGGAGGAGCAGTATGACACAGGTATAAACAGAGAGGTGAGGGTGGAGCAGTATGACACAGGTATTAACAGACTGGTGCTGTGTGGAGCAGTATGACACAGGTATTAACAGAGATGTGTGGGAGGAGCAGTATGACACAGGTATTAACAGACTGGTGCTGTGTAGAGCAGTATGACACAGGTTTTAACAGACCGGTGAGGGTGGAGCAGTATGACACAGGTATTGACAGACTGGTGAGGGTGGAGCAGTATGACACAGGTATGAACAGAGAGGTGAGGGTGGAGCAGTATGACACAGGTATTAACAGACTGGTGAGGGTGGAGCAGTATGACACAGGTGTAAAGAGAGGTGAAGGTGGAGCAGTATGACACAGGTATTAACAGACTGGTGAGGGTGGAGCAGTATGACACAGGTATTAACAGAGAGGTGTGGGAGGAGCAGTATGAAACAGGTATAAACAGACTGGTGAGGGTGGAGCAGTATGACACAGGTATTAACAGACTGGTGAGGGTGGAGCAGTATGACACAGGTATTAACAGACTGGTGAGAATGGAGCAGTATGACACAGGTATTAACAGAGAGGTGTGGGAGGAGCAGTTTGACACAGGTATAAACAGAAAGGTGTGGGAGGAGCAGTATGATACAGGTATAAACAGAGAGGTGAAGGTGGAGCAGTATGACACAGGTATTAACAGACTGGTGCTGTGTGGAGCAGTATGACACAGGTATTAACAGACTGGTGAGGGTGGAGCAGTATGACACAGGTATTAACAGACTGGTGAGGGTGGAGCAGAATGATAGGTATTTACAGAGAGGAGAAGGGGCTTCTCGGATAGTTCGGGTGATAATAATGCTGGGACAGCAGGGAGAGGGTGCTGTAATACTTGAGCAGCTTGCTGAAGTACTAATGTGGGGCTGAAGTAGTTAGGGTATTGCTGTGAGAGCTCTTGTCAGCCTGGTGGTAGCCAGTCAAATGCTGCACAGACCAGTGTTGATAACATGGGCTGTTTCCAGGGCATCCCTCATCAGTCATTGGTGGTTGCTAAGTTACTCATCCATCTGGTTGTCTGGTGTACCAGCTGACCCAGGTAGCCTGTCAGACAGCTGCTGTGGCTGCCAGATGGGTAGGCCAGTCTTGCAGGTGCTGCCTGCACACTCAGGGCCAGTACTGGTCGCTATGATGCTCTAATGGTAATTACCCTACCCTGTTATTGAGGGTTAATATGAGGTAGGGTATTGTGGTAAGAATGCTTCAACAATAACAGCTCAGCCAGTGGCTCAAAACAAAAAAATAGGTAACTTTATCAAGTGGTCTCAATCCAATATACAAATTGCCATTTGGCAGGTCCAGCCGGAGAAAACAACACCTACACACCTTATGTGACTGACACAGTTTCCTTACCTGGTGAAATATGAATTTCATACAGATTTGAAATGATGAATGTGTATCATCAGTATGGTTTTTGAAATTTTTTAAATCTCCTTAAGTGCATTACTTATAGAATAAGCACTACCCAGCCAAAGTGTAAGGCACTTGCCCTCTACTACTTAGTGAACAGCTGTACCTGTGACATGAACATGGTTATGTACGCACACCTATTGCTTGATTATCTGAGTAGGTTCACCTGTATGGGTGTGTCTTTGAAAATGTACCTGTTGCAGTCTACACCTGGTCATGCAGGTTTACCTGTATAATATGATAATTTACAAATGTTAGAGTAAACCTATTCAGGTTTACCTGTATGGGGTACACCTGATACTGTACATGTTGTAATGTACACATGACCAGGTTTACCTGTACAGTGTGCATCTGACAATATACACATGTTGTAGTACACATCTGGTCAAGTTTACCTCATGTAGTACACCAGATAATGTACATACTGCAGTGTACAACTGGCTTGATTTACTTACAGGTATGGTTTGTATGTATACCTGTAGGTGCTTGATAGTTAATCTACACTTTAATCATCTAATGTATATACCTGACTGGTGTGATAACACTTGACAGATGCTTTGGGAACAAGTCAGCAAAGTAAAACAAGTGGTGATGAATTAGAAATTTATATAACCAAATTTTGGTTTATGAAAAATCATTGTTGCAAACCTATTATTTTTCCTGAAATCCAAATATAATGGGCTGCAAAGGGAACGAGAATATAAAAAGAAAATAAGAGAACATGAGAGAGAGAGAGATGGAGAGATAAAAGAGAGAGAGAAAGAAAGAAAAAGGAGAAAGATAAGCAATTAATAAAGAGACCAGCTGCAAAATTTTTTGTATAGTAATCTTTTATATAAGATGATGGCCTTGTGAACTTGAAATCTAATATACTTCATATTTTTTCTTGTTCATGTGAATCTGATTTTGTGAAACATTAGCTAACATTTGATTTGTCCAACCCTGCATATTGAAGTCAAAACAGGGTCTACCAGAAACACACTTTTTACAATAATCTGTGAACCACACAGCAGGGCTCCACATTTTCTTTTGAAAGTACTTGCCGAGCTGGGCATGTGACATCTAAGTTTCACTTGCCTTACAAAAATCAGATGGCACACCTAGCAACACAAAGCATGTTTCACATGATTGTATTTACGTTTTATTGCATGTAAGACAATAAACACATTATAATATTTGTTGTCAGTAACATTACTCATAGTGTTTGAACACACATAATTTTCTTATTGTGTATATAAGTGGTATCAATATGATTTAATTTATTCTAGAATGTAAATGGCAAACTGGGGATAATTAAAGATTTTGCAGAATCAGGCCTTATGGTAAAGAATATGTCTGCCTGGCAAGTAGGAGCCAACTTTTGCTTTCCCTACAACCATTTTCTGCAACTTTTACTTGCCCCAGGCTAGTGGTTAACTAATAATGTTCAGTCCTGACATGGTCCCTTGAAATGGTACCATATTATTTTAAAACATGGACCAAAGTCTCTCAACAAGGGGAAATGTTTGTTATTGGCTTTATTTGTACTTTAAATTTTAAATAAAAACAGGTTTGCAATACCCTGTTGATTAATGTGTCATCAGTCAGCTAATGCAAAGTCTTTGTGTTTACAAAGTTTTTAACATCTAGCACAGAATGTTTTGCTTTGAAGTTCTAATGACCTGTAGAAAAGTTAAAACATATACTCCACAGGTACCACATAAAATGAATGAATAAATAAGTAGAGGCATGAGGTTTTATTGCCTGTCAAAATGGAATAATTAGTGTGCAAGTTTGTAATGAGGCAGGCTTTCCTACTATTAGGTGAAAAATATATGTAAACATTAGAGAAAATTGTGCTAAAATTTTGGGTAATCTCAGTCCAATAAGTGTTTATGGAAATGAACAAATGGATACATGTCAGATTTGCTATATATATATATATATATATATATATATATATATATATATATATATATATAGTGTAGAATATCATGAAAATCTGTATGGGTGATGGAATGAATATGACTAATAAATGAACGCATACACATCTTCCTCAAAAACAAATTTACAAATTAAACAATAGACAAGTCATTCTCACTTTGTTTCAGTTATCATAAAATTCAGTTATGTAAAAGTTAGTGTCCATGTGCCCCTCTGAAATATTGAGTCTACTGACATGTTAGAGTGGTAGCATAAGCCATATCAGATATGGAACTGAAAGTTTCAGAAAGAAAAGAAATATTTTCCTCTGTCTTCATAGTTATTTTTTTTTGTCTATATGTCTTTTTATCAATGTATCAAGTTTAAATGACAAAAATTAGACAAGATGTTTAATTATATTCAAGAATACTGGAAGATGCTGTGATATAAATAAAGCCTCATGAAGAAGATTCAATTGTGTACCATTGATGTAATAGAAAGTAAACAGATATCACAGAATACTGGTAATATTTCTGAAGACAAAAATGACGCATGAAAGGGACAAACTTGAGACAGGATACCAAAGAAATGAACAAGAAACCATGTTTCAAGAAGATTGATTATACAACTATAGCTCAGGTGTAACAACAATGCACTAATAAGAATTCACTGCTGTTCAAGAATTTGTGAAATCCTACACAATCAAAGAACAATGTCAAAGAATCTCACTGTGACACTACATATAGATAACCCAGTAAATTAATATAACTAGGGACCCATTGGTTTTGATGCTCATCTGGATTTGTCTGTAAGGATATGTTTATGAGCTTTTTCATAATATGGGTACAGTGATCAGTTTGATGCTTACCTGTCTACCCAAACTGGTGTTATCATCCATAAACTATAATTTGTAAATGGATGGGCCCTGTGACCTTTGCACTAGCCACCCCAAAATCAAAAGGAAAAAACCTTCCACAATTAGCAGGTGCGCCACATGGAATATGGTAGGTTTGGGATGAAAAAGTTTGGGTTAAAATGCATCATCAATCTTTTAAAGAAGTGGGTCCTGTGACCTTGACCTTTGACCTCATGACCACAAAATAAAAAGGGTTCTTACATATTTGGTGGGCATATATCAGTCAAGTTTTAAAAACTAATATATCAACCCAACCTGGAGTTATCATCTGGAAACAAATATGTGGACAGATGGCCCCTGTGACCTTGACCTTTGACCTAGTGACCCCCTAATCAATCAGATTCTTTTCCTATTGGCAGGTCAGCTGTATGTGCAAGATCGAAAATTTGAGAAGAAAAGTTTGGCTTAAAATGCATCTGCATTCTTTCTAAATATGTGGGTCCTGTGACCTTGAACTTTGACCTCATGACTCAAAAATCAATAAAGGTCTTGCCATATAAAAGTCAAGTTTGAAATTCATATGTCAATCCAAACTGAATTTATCATCATGTATCATATTGGCGGACATACAGAAAGACAAACAGACAGACAGGGTGATTAATAAAGGGCATCCACTTATTCAAGCAGGGCCCTAATAAACACACAAGGTTTCAGGACACAGATGAAACCACAATTGCAAATCTGATAGTGGCAATATAATCTAAAAAAAGGAGAATTAAGGAAAAAATGCATAAAAAATAGAAACAAGGGCACTGCAAAGCGAGCATCCCCTCACATGGGAGCATAATGATATGGGGTGTATTACGCAAGTGTTAAAATGAGGAGGGGAGGTGTGTGAGCTTGAGCTTTGACGTCAAACTCAATAAGTTGTACGTGTATGGGTGGGTGAGGCATATGTGAAGGAGAAAGCTTAAGATCAAATGATTTGGTTTAAAATTGATCAATATGGTATACTGAGACGCATGGGAAGACGGACAGGAAGACGGATGTACAAACATGGGAGTTAGTATATCCGCTGTTGCAAATTTGATATGAGGGGATAATAACATATTGGGCTAGCAACTCAATTAACGTAAGAAGGATTGGGTCCAGTTAAAAAAAGCATATGGCACAAGGGCACTGCAAAGTGGAGCATGACATAGCAGATGCTTAAAATGGGTCCACAAGCCTTTTCAAGAAGTTAGTGCTGTGGCTGTGACCTTTGACCCCAAGACCTCAAAATCGTTAGGTTTCTTCATCCATGGGTGGGTGAGCCATATGTGCAGATGAAAGGTTCAGGTCAAACAGTTTGGCTTGAAATCGATCCACAAGCTTTCTCAAGAAGTGGGTGCTGTGGCAGTGACCTCTGACCCTGTGACCTCAAGATCGATAGGTTTCTTCATCCATGGGTGGGTGAGCCATATATTCAGATGAAAGGTTTATGTCAAACAGTTTGGCTTAAAATCGATCCACAAGCTTTCTCAAGAAGTGGGTGCTGTGGCAGTGACCTCTGACCCTGTGACCTCAAAACACAAAGGTTTCTTCATCCATGGGTGGGTAAGCCATACATGCAAGATGAAAGGTCTAGGTCAAATGGTTTGGTCCACAAGCTTTTCAAGAAGTGGGTGCTGTGGCCTTGACCTTTGACCCCGTGACCTCAAAATCATTAGGTTTCTTCATCTATGGGTGGATCAGCTATGTGCTAGATGAAAGGTTAAGGTCAAACAGCTTTTCTTAAAATGGGTCCACAAGCTTTTTCAAGAAGTGGGTGCTGTGGCCGTGACCTTTGACCCCGTGACCTCAAAATCAATAGGTTTCTTCATCCATGGGTGGGTGAGCCATGTGTACAAGATAAAAGATTTAGGTCATACTGATTTGCTTAAAATGGGTCCACAAGCTTTTTTAAGAAGTGGGTGCTGTGGGTGTGACCTTTGACCCGTGACCTCAAAATCGATAGGTTTCTTCATCCATGGTTGGGTGAGCCATATGTGCAAGATGAAAGGTTTAGGTCATACGGTTTTGCTTAAAATGGGTCCACAAGATTTTTCAAGAAGTGGGTGCTGTGGCCGTGACCTTTGACCTCAAAATCGATAGGTTTCTTTATCCATGGTTGAGTGAGCCATATGTGCAAGATGAAAGGTTAAGGTCGTACGGTTTTGCTTAAAATGGGTCCACAAGCAAGAAGTGGACGCTGTGGCAGTGACCTTTGACCCTGTGACCTCGAAATCGATAAGTTTCTTCATCCATGGGTGGGTAAGCCATATGTGCGAGATGAAGGGTTTAGGTCAAATGGTTTTGCTTGAAATCGATCCACAAGCTTTTTCAAGAAGTGGGTGCTGTGGCCCTGACCTTTGACCCCGTGACCTCAAAATCAATAAGTTTCTGCATCCATGGGTGGGTAAGCTATATGTGCAAGATGAAGGGTTTAGGTCAAAAGGTTTTGCTTAAAATGGATCCACAAGCTTTTTCAAGAAGCAGGTGCTATGGCCGTGACCTTTGACCTCAAGTTTCTTCATCCATGGATTGGTAAGCCATATGTAAGAGATAGAAGGTTTTGCGCAGACGGTTTGGCTTGAAATTGATCCACAAGGCAATTTCATACGGACAGACCGACGGACAAACAGACGGACGGATGCACAAATGGAGGCGTTACTATATCCCTTTCGTAACTTCTAGCAAGGGGATAACAAGGCCTACAGGCCTAAGTGAACCTGTGCAAAGTTTGGGAGTATGAATGGAGGTTTACTTTTAAAATCTAATATTGCATATCTACCTTAGTCATTATGAATTCAGCCAATTGGACGTTTCAGACCTGCACGTTTCGGACTAGGACATTTTAAAACTAGGATGCATCAGTCAGGATATTTCTGATATGTCCTTTTGGCCAGGGAGGATTACTGGGACAGATAAACGGACAATTTGGTAGCATGGTTTTGGAGAAGAACATTTTTAAATGTTTTTCAGCTTTTTCCCCATATGGTGATTGAGGTGATAGCAAGGATAACTCAAATTCACTCTTGCACCCTAGCGCAGGCTTTAATCATCAGAAAACTGAACCACACCTAAAAAGAAAGAAACAAAAACTAATACTACTACACATGCATAAGAAACAAAAAACTACTATGACTGCATAGAAATGAGTTCATACAGATCACAACCTTTTCGTCCACTGGTTGGAAAAAGGTCACAGATTCAGTGCTATTTAAAACTAACTTCTTGAAGACAAGTGAAAATCTGTTCAGTAAGGGACATTCTTAAAAGTTAATCTTTAAGATTCTGGGCCGGAGCAATGCACCAGTAGGGTAACATTTAGTATTCTCCTCCAGAGCGAATGCATCTGGCACGGGCAAAGTCCACAGGGAAGTTTACAGATTGCTTGGTCTGTAGAAAAGGAGTAAGTGTGTCTCTGGCTGAGCTGTAACAGGGGCACTTGGTGCTACAGCATCTTTTTTTGCAGTTTCATGGTCCTTGTCTGTTACATCAGGAAGAGCAGATTCTTCATCTCCAACAGTGGATGGACACCCCTAGGTGCCAGGTGTCCCACAGAAACAGTAGTTTCATGCCCTTCAGGAAAACAAACATGGGAGTAAGCTGAATAAGCAGCCTGCAGTAGGTCAACCTCTTCTACTAGAGGTTCATATTTGCTAGCCCGAACATGTCGACGTAGTAGCACCTACCCAGGTCTGGTAAGCCAGGTTGGGACAGAAGAACCACTTACTGAACAGCGTTGATGCCTGAACATTCTCTCATGCAGAGTTGCATTGGTTGCAGTACAAAGCAGGGATTTCAGGGAATGTAGGACATCTGGAAGCATATGTTCCCAAGCTGTGACAGGAAGGTCATGGGACCTGAGAGCAAGATTGACAGCTTTCCAAATAACACCTCTGTACCTTTCAGTTTGCCCATTTCCTTGCGGATTGTAAGCAGTTGTACGGCTAGTGGCCACACCTCGACTGTGCAGGAAGTTTGTTAGTTCTGATGACATGAATGCAGCTCCTCTGTGAGAGTGAATATATGCTGGCAATCCTAAAGTGGAAAAGAGAGATGTATGCACTTAATAACAGAGTCAGCATCAACATTTGGACATGTATAGGCCCAAGGAAAATCTGAGTACTCATCAATGACTACTAACAGTGCTGGATGGCAAAGGGCCCTTGAAGTCTATGTTGAGTCGCTCCAGTGGTTGGGTGGCCTATACCAGTTTGCCTTCAAACTTCTGTTATCGAGGTTTAAGCTCAGCACAATCAGGGCATGAACTATACAACTTGCAAATATCATAAACTGAGTAGGGGGGGGGGGGTTACAGCATTTCACAAAATGAATCATTCTAGTGACTCCTGGATGACACAGAGATTCGTGCAGATGTTTCAATGTTTTCTCATCACTTGTAACCATAGAGCACTGAATGCGAGAGAATGTATCAGGTGCCACATTCTCCTTTCCTGATCTATACACAATTTCATATCTGTAGCTTGCAAGTTCAATGCGCCACCTTTGGAGTTTTTTATTCTTGATCTTTCCTCTGTTCTGTTTGACAAACATAAAACTGACAGATCTTTGATCAGTGACTAGTTGGAAATGAATTCCAAGCAGGTAGTGTTTTCACTTTCTCAGTGCTTCCATGTTAGCCTATGCCTCCTTTTCTTCAGCTGGATGGCGGCGTTCAGAGGTATTCAGTGTTCTTGAGAAAAAGGCAACAGATCTACAATTTTGATTGAGAGTAGCAGCAATCGCAAACTCAGAGGCATCTGTCTCTATGACTAAGGGAGCATTCCTATCAACTTTTACTACTACTGCTTAGCTAATGTCCTGTTTCAGTGTTCTAAATGCTTTAACAGCTTCCTTGGCTAGAGGGAATGACTGAGATTGACCAGTGGATGCACTTTAGTGGAGCAGTTTTGGATCCACTGAGCATAGTAAGAGAACATACCCAATACTCTCTCAAGTTCCCTTTTTGTTTAGGGGAGAGGAAGCTCAAGCAATGGTCTTAAACATTCTGGGTCAGGTCTGTAACTGCCATGTGAGACTGTGTAGCCTAGGATGTACAGTGTTTCTGTAGAGTAGATAGTCTTTGTTTCATTGAATTATTGCTTCTTTCGATTTGCTACTTGCAAGAATTTCTGGAGATTTTTATCATTGTCACCATAAGCATAGATCCTGCATAGCTTGTTTTCTGTGATTATATTATCTATTGTGCGCTGAAACGCAGCCACACTGTTTGTCACACCAAATGGAATGCGAGTGAACTGATAGAGTTTCTAGTCAGCTTCAAAACCAGTGACATGGTTCTCTTGTTCAAGGATAGGTACTTGATGGTAGGTGCTCTTCAAGTCCAGGGTAGTGAAGATGAACTGAGCGATATTTTCAATAATTTCATCGATTCTTGGAAGGAAGTATGCATAAAGTTGAGTGAAACGATTGATACCCTTGGAATAATCAACCACCATCTTTTTTTTGTGTCTCTCATCCTTGGTAACCAAAACTTGGGCTCTCCAGGGTGACTCGCTGTGTTCAATGATTTTGTGTTCTAGCAACCTGTTTACTTCCTGATGGATGAAGTTGCAGTCCTCCTCTGAGAAGCGTCAAGACTTAACAGCTATTGGGTGGCAGTCAGCTGTGAGGTGTTTAAAAATGGGGGTGCACTCACAGAAGCAGGGGTGACAGAATTCAACCTTAGTGGTGGCCTTGATCCTGCAAATGTGACTTCTAAGGAGTGTTGTCCAAGAAAGTCATGGCCCAGTAGCACTAGAGCACAAAGAGATTTAAGAAATAGGAGCTTTACTTGAGTATACTCCTGCCCTAACAAATTGAGGGTAACATAGCAGTATACTTTAATATCTACACTGAGTGAGGAGTCAGCCATTTTCACTTTGCTGAGGCGAAGGTATTATCTCAATATTCAGTTGTTTCACCAGCTCGGTGTCTATATAGCTGTCAGAGCTTCCTTTATCTAGCAAAACAACTGTTTCATTCTGACCGTTTAGTTTGCACTAAACCAATTTTCTGTGTTAATTGCTTGTTCCAGTTGTAGCAGTGATTGTTGCAAGTGTAGAAGGGACAATAGCGGACGCATTTTCCCTGGGTGCAGTCCTGCAAACTTTTGAGAAATGCCCCTTCTTTTGACATTGATGGCATATCTCGTCTCGAGCAGGGCACCTGCTCCCAGCGGCCAAGGGTTTCCACAGAAAAAAACAGCTAGTTTTGTTAGTTGCTCCTGCCATTAGATTGTCACTTGGATGGGAATCACTTTCATCTGGAAACGAAGAACTTTCCCTGCAGGTGCTTAGTGGTTTGTTTTGGTGGCATTCAGCATGAAAGAGGACAAGTGATAAGTTGCACTTTGTTTTTGAGCACTCTCAAGTGATCTAGCTTGATCAAAAGCAGTCTGCAGTGTCAAGGTTGTGTTCTCTAGAAGCCTTGGTGTATGGAATTAGACTGTAGTCCATTAATGAAGGCATCACAAATGTAATAATCGGGTTTTGATCTGCATCAACGGCCTGAAAGTTACATTCTTTACTCAGTGACTTCAGAACTTGCATATATGCATTTAGGCTTTCAGTACTTAGCCTCCTGGCTTCTAGTGGCAAGAACATGATGTGCAAATACCTCATTTTTAGGTTTCACATATAGGGTGTTGAGCATTTTTATTGCAGCAGTATATGTTTCAGCCTCAGCAATACAGTAGAACAAGTCAGCAGATATATAGTTTACGAGAGTTTTGAGTTTCATGATTTCAACGTCAGTCCCCTTTTGTGGTTAAATGACCCCAATAAAGTTTTCGAAAGTTCTGTAAAAGTTGGTCTATCGTTTGGCTGCTTCTGGGTGAGACAGGTCGATTTCAAACACTTGTGGACGTAGCAGGCATTCCATTTGACAATTAAATTGTGGAGATTGAGATGATAGCAAGGATAACTCAAATTCACTCTTGAACCCTAGCACAGGCTCTAATCATCAGTAAAACTGAACATATCACCTACAAAGAAAGAATAAAAAACTACTACTACTACACATGCATAAGAAACAAAAAACTACAATGACTGCACAGGAATGAGTTCATACAGATCCCAACACCCTATAAAATCTAAGAAAATACAGTTAGCCAAGAACTAAGCAAAATCTGATAGAATGTTTTAGATGACTAATTTTTTGCAAAAAAATGGGTGATGCTAGCTCCTGCCCTTTTTGAGATAGCTATGACGCACGACGCACAACACCGCATAAGCTCACAGATTCGCTATAAATGCAATCCAGGTTTTTTCAAACAGTTGAAAGATGTGTCCACTAGTTCTAATCTGGGCATATTGCATCTAGATGATGTGTCTAGATGTCAAGTTGATATGTCTAGACGGATGATGTGTCTAGATGCCAGACAGAGCCATGGTGATGTCTGTACCACACCTGGTTGAACTGAGTAACCTCTTGACCTGGCATGATGAAAGTTGGCATTATGTCAAATCTGTTTTCAAACACTGAAAGCCTTTTTCAACTGGCTACACTGGATTTTTAAAGCTGCATTTACCCAATCTATAGATTATAAAACTGGCAGAACTCTACTATAGAATGATTCTTGTTAAGTTTAAACCAATCAGCTTTCATCATAAAAACAGCATAAAAGCTAGAAGAGTCTGAAAATACATTTTTGCTCATTAAAAACAGAGCATAGTAGGTTGTGCCACCAATACCTCATTTTCAGATATGACTTATGTGACAAACATTGGCTTAAAATTTGGTGATGACAGCTCCAGCAGTTTCTGAGATTTTGATTTTAGTGTGCCTTTTTGGACAGATGACGAATTTCAACTTCCTGTAACTCAGCCAAATATCACAGAACTTGAACCATACGAACAAATTTTAGAGAGATTGTTCCAGGGATTATTTCTGTGAAATATTGAACAATCTGGCTAGACAGTTTTGGAGAAGAAGATTTTTTAAGCTTTTTTAGCTTTTTCCCTTTAAAATCCAGGAAAATGCATTTAGAAAAAAATAAACAAAGTCCGATAGAGTTTTTTAGATGACTGATAATTTGCAAAAAAATTGGTGATGCTAGCTCCTGCAGTTTTTGAGATAGCTATGGTTAACGTACAGATGATGCACGACACACAGACGCACAACACTGCACCATAGCATAAGCTCACAGGTTCACTAAAAATACAGGTGGCACCACCAGTCTTCAGAAATTGAAGAAACCAATTATAATCAATAAACATACCACGTTTCAGGACACTGGATGAAAACACAGCAGAGAAACTGACATATTTGTTTTCATTTGACTGTCTCAAAAACAGAAAAAATCGTGAAAATTAGAAATATATGGGGGCACTATACCTCAGTTGACTTTCAGTCAGCTGAGCTAAAAAGTGTATTACACCTAGACTTGTCGGATCTAGTTCATTTTGTTTTGTATGATACTTTGAATAGGTGCTACTACATGAATCTGAGATATCAATAGTTTGCCATACTGTTCAATGCTATCAGTAAGTGAAAGTTTACCCAGAGCAAAATGAAAAGCTGAATTATCAAAGAGTGAAAGATTACCAGCAAACAAGACTTAACGAACTAGCACAAAATCATGGATCTAGCCACACAGTGTAAATAAGACACATACTGAAATAAAGTGCCCAAGGAGGAGGGCTGCACGAGAAATCCATGAACACTGTAACATCGACAAGTACACACATGCCTGTACAGTATCCTGATGACTGGGTTAGTGGGCTGCATGCACATAGTCAGTCAATCAATAACACTTACTAACAAGCAGTCCTGATTACTTGACTGATTCTGATATTGACCTCCAATCAATTCTCAAATGAGATTGATTTTCACATTTCATACTCCTATCACTGACTTTATGAACCAAGGTCTGTAAAGAACTAATGAATGCATCGGTCCCATGATCAAAGCTGCCCCTGGCTTTAAAGGCACAATTGTACACTGCAGAAATCAAATCCACAACTAAGCCATAACATAATATTCTTGTATTTCAAATACGGCTGCAGTAAGTTTCAATTATGGACAATCTTGGAGGTCAGAGAATGCATTCTGATAAATCATGAATCCAGGGCTTTCAGGGAGGAGAACCAGTGCACTCAAGCTTGAAACCTTGCCAGACACTTCACCTCCTTAGAAAATGTTTAAATATTTCCATGTCCGAGGTCTTCATATCACAACAATAATTTGAAATGTTTATTTCTGCTTTGGTATCGACCCCATATTCTAAAGTCTGAGGCCAGAAGCATTCATTTTCATTGAATATCTATATGGTTATTTATTACACTGATGCAGGGGTTAGGTTTTTGATCCACAGCCTTACAGGCTAAGACAAGATCCCAAGGACCAGCTGGACCAACCCCAGCATGATTCATCACAGCCTGACCCTCCAGTAATGGGCATTATGGGATCAGTGGGCAGTATATGGGCAGCTCATAACCCCGCAGGCCAAGCCCAGGATCACTGGATATCAAGATCAGAGCTGGCTTCATAAGGCACTAACCATTTCTATAGATCATCAGGAACCCCAGAATTCCAACCTCAGCTACGACTCAAGGCATATATATATCAAGGCAGTCTGTTCTGCAACAATCAATAGGGTCTTTTACATTCCCAAGAAATGCACTTAAATTTGTTCAGAACGTAAAACCATTGCTACAGGGGTAATTATTCATGACAAATGTGAAAATAATATAAATCAAGAGCCATCTTCTTACATGTAGTTTACTTATTTGCTGGTTTCCACTTATAAGATCATTATACCTAAAAGAGTGCATCCATTTCAATGGAAGGCAAATTTTAGATAAAATAATCTACCATTGCATATTATAGCCAGGGGCAGATTAAGAGGGGCCCAGGGGGAACTAAACATCTGGAAGATGAAAAATATATGCTAATAATAAGAAGTAGTGCCTGGATTTTGTTTCTTGTGCTTTTTTTACATTATATTTGTCAATGATACATAATGTATACATTTTACAAGTACTTCCAGCAAACTTGTTTACATGTGCATGGGGGTGTTGAGCCCCCTCTTTTCTAGGATTGGCGACTAGGGCCATGTGCCCTGCAGGTTCTACAAGAATAAACAGGCCACACAATATGGAAGTTGAAGTGTACTGTCAAATGAAACTGCAGGATATCAGAATATGGGCCCACTTTATATACTGTACCCTTCATATGATAATATATTTCACAATAATGCTTATTATTTATATAGCAGTGATTAATTAAAAATTAAACATTTAACACAAGAATGCTAAGTACACAACATTTGTGAAGGATACTGAACAGTTTTATCACAAACAAAACCTTTTCATTTCTACCTTGGTACATGTCAATTCACCATGTGCATCAAACATGTTTGGATCAATACAAATTGCTTTGAAGGCGGATACAAAAGATTTCACTGGTGGATAATAACTGCACAAAATAGTTTATTAGATGCTTATTCCAGTTGTATTGAGTAACCATGTGTTTTGCCATGAATGTTTTGCACATTTCATTTTTATCATTAATTGCCTGAATATCTCAAAGAGTAAAATCGCTGTAACTTTTTCTAAAATATGGATTGTTATTTTAATTATCATGAAATTGGTATGCTATTATGTACCTTTTCCAACCAATTCATCAGAATGTTTTATTTCTTTTACTGTCCATTTAGTTACTTTCTTCCCCATTCCATTAATCTGTATTTTTCCAAGAATCCTCAAAGATTTGTTACAATGGGAAGAACATGTTCTTGCAATCTGCTCTAGGAATCAACAGGGCTACAATACAGTCAATACTACACACAATTTTCAGGCCTTCAGGTTTTTCCAATTACAAATTGATAAATATTTTGATACATTTTAGTATGACTTTCATACCTGAAATATTTCTAGATAATCTCACAATTTTAATATTAGTTGGACTTGGAATTCAAGATGACTTGGACTAAAAGGTGGACTTGGACTTGAACCTCAAGGATTTGGACTCGAGTAGCCTGGACTCTGACTTGCACTAAGATGGTGTGAGATCGACGACATCACCAATGTTCTTATTATGACACCTGATGGAACACCCAATATTCTAACAGAATATCCAGTGTTCAATCTGATTTGACAGAATGTACAGTAGTCATATTGAATCTTTACCATACTGTCTATTCCACAACATTGAACTAATTGAGTAGGAATCCACTGATTAAATATTCTTTTACAGGATTCCCCTGTGAATATCAAAAGACTGATTTCAGACATCTATAACATGTATCCTAAGTTAACATAATAACAACATGTGAACAATGACAAGCTAAATTGTTGATAGCTGTTGAAAAGCATGATGTAAATTTAATCATATCTACAACAAATAAATGATCAAAGAATTGATAAATGATCTATTCATAATCTATAATGTACATATAATAATGTATAATTAATAATCTACTCAAATAAGCTTCTGAGATAACAGCTATAGAGGCAAACCTAGTACCCTCTGCAGAAACAACAGTTTCTTTGGTCAGACAACCAGACAATATCCTTGGTGCATAAACAGGAGGAAAAGATTAAAACGACTGAAGCAATTCCTGTGGTACAGATAACATCAAAGCCACTTCTGAGGAGAGAATAGCTGGATACTGCCTGGAGACTATCTGGCAAGGATTCTGACATCCCTGATCAATATTTAACACTATGTGAAAGGAAGCAACTGCCTGGCCTTTATAGAAGCCGCCTGTACATTTAACTTGACCAACATGCCCTTCCTGGCCAGCGATATCAAGAATAGGGCCATATGTACTTCAAACAATACGGTAATTGCCATTTTAGTAAAGATTTAAAAGGAAATATCTGTAAAGAAATTAAAAAGAGTACAATAAGAGTGTTAAGTCATAAAATCAGCCGTACGCTGCAGCAGCAATCTTATCTAAAGCAGATCAGATGCGATCTGAGCCAACCACATGTTTACGTGAACTATACTTCATCCTCTTGTGAGGGACTGTTTGTTTGGCTGCTAAAGTTATTATAAGAGTTGCCATATATTCTAATGGGAATCAATTCTAATGATATTGAAATTGTAATTACTATTGTGCTTTTTTTCAGTATATTTGAAATAAAAATTAAATTCATAATAATAACTATCTATAAACTTATTATTTTATGATTTTATCTGAATAGAAGTCGTACCTTAATTATATTTGATTTTATTTGAAATAAAACTTACGGAATTAGTTTTTCCTCTTGATTTTTGGGCAAATTCTTGTTGGTATGCATCTGTGATCACATATTAAAATATCCAAAATACATTGGGATGTATCCATTTACAGCTTTAGATTAAACTATGATTCATTAATTTATAAAGATCTTCATGAACCATCTGGCCTGATTCCTAGCTGTCCAACCACAACCAGGTCCAGATCTTGACTGCCTCAACCACCATCAAATCAGATCTGGATTGCATCAAACAGCATCTGACCTGACCTTGACTGCATCAAACAGCATCTGACCCAGACCTGGACTGCACATCTCACCCAGATCAGGACTGAATCAAACACCATCTGACCCGACCTGGACTGCATCAAACAGCATCTCACCCAGACCTGGACTGCATCAAACAGCATCTCACCCAGATCAGGACTGAATCAAACACCATCTGACCCGACCTGGACTGCATCAAACAGCATCTCACCCAGACCTGGACTGCATCAAACACCATCTCACCCCGACCTGGACTGCATCAACCACCATCTCACCCAGATCAGGACTGTATTAAACACCATCTGACCCAGATCAGGACTGAATCAAACACCATCTGACCCGACCTGGACTGCATCAAACAGCATCTGACCCAGACCTGGACTGCATCAAACAGCATCTGACCCAGACCTGGACTGCACCAAACACCATCTCACCCAGATCAGGACTGTATCAAACACCATCTGACCCGACCTGGACTGCATCAAACACCATCTGACCTGACCTTGACTGCATCAAACAGCATCTGACCCAGACCTGGACTGCACATCTCACCCAGATCAGGACTGAATCAAACACCATCTGACCCGACCTGGACTGCATCAAACAGCATCTCACCCAGACCTGGACTGCATCAAACAGCATCTCACCCAGATCAGGACTGAATCAAACACCATCTGACCCGACCTGGACTGCATCAAACAGCATCTCACCCAGACCTGGACTGCATCAAACACCATCTCACCCCGACCTGGACTGCATCAACCACCATCTCACCCAGATCAGGACTGTATTAAACACCATCTGACCCAGATCAGGACTGAATCAAACACCATCTGACCCGACCTGGACTGCATCAAACAGCATCTGACCCAGACCTGGACTGCATCAAACAGCATCTGACCCAGACCTGGACTGCACCAAACACCATCTCACCCAGATCAGGACTGTATCAAACACCATCTGACCCGACCTGGACTGCATCAAACACCATCTGACCCGACCTGGACTGCATCAAACAGCATCTGACCCAGACCTGGACTGCATCAAACAGCATCTGACCCAGACCTGGACTGCACAAAACACCATCTCACCCAGATCAGGACTGAATCAAACACCATCTGACCCGACCTGGACTGCATCAAACACCATCTGACCCGACCTGGACTGCATCAAACAGCATCTCACCCAGATCAGGACTGAATCAAACACCATCTGACCCGACCTGGACTGCATCAAACAGCATCTGACCCAGACCTGGACTGCACCAAACACCATCTCACCCAGATCAGGACTGTATCAAACACCCGCTGACACAGATCTGGACTGCATCAAACACCATCTGACCAAGACCTAAACTGCACCAAACACCATCTCACCAAGATCTGGACTGTATCAAACACCAGCTGACCCAGATCTGGACTGCACCAAACACTTTTTGACCCAGATCTGGACTGCACCAAACACCAGCTGACCCAGATCTGGACTGCACCATACACCATCTGATCCAGATCTGGACTTCACCAAACACCAGCTGACCCAGATCTGGACTGTACCCAACACCAGCTGACCCAGATCTGGACTTCACCAAACACCAGCTGACCCAGATCTGGACTGTACCAAACACCATCTGATCCAGATCTGGACTTCACCAAACACCAGCTGACCCAGATCTGGACTGTACCAAACACCATCTGATCCAGATCTGGACTTCACCATACACCAGCTGACCCAGATCTGGACTGCACCAAACACCATCTGATCCAGATCTGGACTTCATCAAACATGAATTGACCCAACTCTGAACTGCATCAAACACAAATTTTACAGAGATCTGGACTGCATCAAACATCATCTTACCAAGACAAGTACTGCATCAAACACTACCTGTTAAGA
The DNA here is from genome assembly GCA_026874595.1 of Sipunculus nudus. Lineage (NCBI taxonomy): Eukaryota > Metazoa > Annelida > Sipuncula > Golfingiida > Sipunculidae > Sipunculus > Sipunculus nudus. The sequence continues at coordinate 18,536,942 of CM049307.1, forward strand.
TCTGGACTGCATCAAACACCATCTGATCCAACCTGGACTGTATCAAACACTATCTGACCCAGACCTAGACTGCACCAAACACCATCTGATCCAAATCTGGACTTCACCAAATACCAGCTGACCAAGATCTGGACTGTACCAAACATCAGCTGACCCAGATCTGGACTGCACAAAACACCAACTTGCCCAGATCTGGACTGCACCAAACACCATCTATTAAGGTCTGGACTGCATTAAACACCATCTGACCCAGATCTGGACTGCACTAAACACCATCTGATCCAAATCTGTATTGCACCAAACACCACCTGAATCACATCTGGACTGCACCAAACACCATCTGACCCAGATCTGGACTGCACCAAACGATCCAGTTCTGGAGTGCCTCAAAAACCATCTGATCCAGATCTGGACTGCCTCAAATACACCTGATCAAGATCTGTACTGTCAAAAACACGAACCTACTGTTCCTGATCATGGCTTCTTTAGACAACACATATACTAAAACTGAGCTGCTTGAAACACCAGCTGACCAAGACATGGGATACAAAGAAATGCTCTGATTTTGACCCAAGCTGTTCCATGTAACATTACCGTAATCAGTTCTGGAATGCACCAAACACCATCTAATCCAGATCTGGACTGCACTGAACACCATTTGATCCAGATCTGGACTGCACTAAATTCCACCTGATCTAGACCTGGGTAGTCTCAAATGATTTCTGGTTCAGATTCTGCAAAAACCAACTCATATAGACCAGACAAGAGTTTCCTCAAATGACAACTTGTGCAGAGCTGTGTTGTGCAACAGGTCTACATAACAGCTGTTTATAAAACAAACACTGAGACCATATATGGACTGTTTTTACAATAGCTTGTCTTGAATTTAACCTTGCACAAGTCTCAAGAAAGGGTGACTAAAAGATAGAAACAGACTCTGGGTTTAGATGTAGAGGATGATTGAACTTTTTTTGTACAGCTGATGATAGCTGATGATTCAACCACTGCCTGGTATATCATTTACCCTACAATGTTAATGGCCACATCAAGATTTACTAAACCATCAACAGTAAAATCTAATTCAAGCATGCTTGAACTTGCATATATAATCTATAAAGTTTGCAAAGCAAGGGCTCCTCAGCATGTTCTGAAGCTGTATATATCCTGTTAGTATATTCCCAGATTCGTTAAACGGTTCGTTTGTCCAATCTGATTTACCTCCACAGGCAATTAAGCCAGCACTGACACCCCACTGCACCGAATTCCAACCAGATTCAGGTTACAAGGCTATAAAGCAGACTACAGTATGTGATGAGCCTGGCTACAGGATGGGACTAGTTAGCAGGACTCGACCTCTCACTGTATGCAGTATGCTCTGTTAATCCATTCGTAGATGAGTTTAATGGCTGGACTGAGAGACTGAGCTGATCTACCTCAATAGGTAATTAAACCAGCACTGATAATTAATTATCCTGCTCATAACAGTCACAGCTAGTCATAAAACCTGCATGTTGCTGAACAGCCTAGAAACACTATATAAAGCAGGAATGACACGTGGATACAGCAGAGAGACCACAGCCAGGGCCTGCAGCATCAAGCCCCATGCAGTTGTGTGTGACTAGATTTAATCAATAGTATGTATTGACGGGCCCCGGAAGCAGCAGCAGGGTTTAGCAGTCAGCCATGCAGGTCTTGTCAATACCAGGAACCGACATTTATCCCCTCCACTGTTCCTGATTAGCTGAGATTTATACAGAAAACACAAAATCCTACCATAGACTGTCTTAGAAAAACAGCCTCCTTGGGCAGATGTAAGATATTGAAAAACATAATTCTCCCTTGGAACTTGGAATCTATTAAAACCACAACTCCCCTGAAAGCTCAGAATACAAAGTATATCCAATTTACTGTGTAACCCAGCTTGAACTTAAGAACCAGTTATTCTTCTGTTGTAAAGCCCTGTCACAGCCTCTTGGAGAGAGCCCTGTCCAGGGGATCCCCAAGAAACCAACTAGCATTTAATCTCCTGGGGAGGCATTCTTTGTCCTTTTAGCTTAGATTGCTGCTAAGAGAACTGAAATGTGTTCACTGTATGATCCCTGAGAAATGGGAGGTGCTCAATGAATATCCCATACTCTCTTTCCTGCTGGCTTTCAGATAACTATTTCACTTCTATTCTGCCTGTTCATATACGTAAGCTGTTCCCATCACATAGTGCTACCATTCTGAATTGCTGGGAGGAATTTAATATGTCTCCAATATAATCAATTAAATTCACTGTTTGAAAGTATTAAATACCACATGAGTGTCAATGTGTCACAGAAATCACTTCCCTACATTATAGAAACATCAATGAGGGTCCCCAGTATTTTTTTTTCAATTCTAAATAAAACAAGTTATAAATTTTTAACATTACACATGATGTTTCAAATAGCTGCAAATCATCCTTTATATAGCCATCTTCTAAAATGATTAGAAAGACATAAGATTACCATTTTTTTGTCAGTGCAGCAAGCAAGGCACATATATCTTACAGATAAATTGAATGAGTATGTTTTTCTCTCTATCACATAAAAACTGGACCTTAGATTTTAATATATTTACAAATAATACTTTTTAATAATAAAAATTTACTGAAACTGTAAACTGAAACTAAATTTATACAGAGCATACATTAAATTTCCTTTGCTTTAAACCTAAATGAGAATTTAGTAGAATCTTAATATAATTTTCTTATAAAATATATTCATATATATTTGGTACCTAGAACTTTACCACAACACAAAGTAATTGGCTTTAACATTTCTGTTACATTTGTTAACTCGGCTATATTTTGTTTCCAGTGGATAACAGTCCTATACAAAATGGAAAACTTTCCAATTTCCTTTTTACAAATATAGCATTGGGAAGAAAAAAAAATTTGGTGATTTTATAATAGTTGGAAAACATAACCCCATCTTAAACAACCCAGCAGCACTTTTTGTTATGACATATATCAGACCATATGTGTGGAAGTTCACTGCTGGCTGACATTAATAATATGTAAGATATTGGATATTTTCATTCAGTACTGATGTGTTCCAGAGCCCGGGGACCACGGAAGCAATTATCCTCCAAACCTTGGTAGTCTCCTGTGACCATACTCTGGTTATTACAGCTCTCACTCTCATGACTTTCAATGAGGCGAGGTGACTCATTAACAGATATAGCAAAGTTAAGCCCGGGTGATGAATACCTGGGGACCTCCTGTCATACAATAAGTCAAACATGGTCGGAAATTTGTCATTCCTGAGTTCTTCAAGAAGAAATATCAAGTTGGCAGAGCCTGAGATCTTAAGGTTTCCAAACTCACTGGGTGACTGTGTGGACATGTAACCTGGAATTTTTTTAAAATAATCAAATGGTGCAAAAATATAAGGCAGAAAAAGTTACTTTAATTTTTACTAAAAAAAAACAACCTGATTGTCTGAATTTTTACCTCCACCACGATGGTAAGTGTTCATCCCTGTCTGTGTGAGTATTTTTGCATTGTTCATAACATAACTCAGATAATCATGAATGGAAACTCAGCAAATGTTCAGGGCATTTTTGGAATGAGCCAATGAAGAATCAAGCAGATTTTGGTGCAGCTACGGCACATGATCTGGATCCTAATCAAAGAATATTCACAAATGTAGAGTCACTTATGCAAAAATGAAACTGTGAATAAGGGGCGAATAAGTGAATGCAAATCCTACAATAGGGATCATCCTCCCCTCCACATGGTTGACGCTTGCATTCCTTAGGATGCAGATTTAAAGTGTTGGTAATAAAACATGATTTTCTAACATACAGTGTAAGCATAACTATATTATACCTCTGACAGTAAATGAGAAAGTTAAAAGTATAGAAAGATATTTTTACATTTAAATTATGTGTATGCACTGAACACAAGTGAATACTGCACCCCTGCCATTCCCTTCATGAAAACTTTAAGACATAGCAGTCAAAAGCCAGAATGCAAGAGACTGATGAACCAATACTTGTATAAATCTCACACTGAAAGCATGAGACTAGGTTCATGTCTGTACATCAAAAGCTACTCATCTTCTTCAAAAAGTACTTCTTCCTTTTTTACATATAGAATAGCAGCATTGTTAAGCAGTCTATTTATATACATGAAATGAGGTGGATTTAGACTAGGGTGCAGATGGTACAATATATGCATAATTACTACTGACAAGCTGTGTCAGGATATTGTGTTGTGCACTGTTTCTTCCCTATAGTTCTGCATGCAAGTTATATATAAAGTCTATAAGTACTCCCAGCACACTTGTTTATCTATACCATGGTACTGCTGCATTCCCCCTTTTTGAGGTCCACTATCCGCCGCCCCTGAAGCCACTACAAAGCTAAAACCATTAGCCACATTTTACTGAAGGTATCAAGACAACTACTGTAGAGCTGTTTACATAAAGGACCACGTTGTCACAGTTTGAGACTATAGACCTTATAGAACAGGGGATACAGGTACCCTCAAGCATTCTACAAACAAATGTCCCTGCCTCCAGGATATTGCTGCAAGATCATGCACTGCTGTTCTTAATGGAAAGCTGTTCACGGTGGCCCTTGAAAAATAGTTATTTTCCTTGCTGATCTAGGATGTTTCTGGTACATAATAAATCAATTTTTTTGAGTATTTATAACTTCACCTATAGGATGGTTTATATATGTCTATGACTGATGGTAGATAAAATGTCTTTCAAGAGTTAAGTTCAATATGGTTCACTCTGGATAGATCTGGGATTTATTTTACCTGAAATATGATCCATAAATACAGGTAATACAGATAATTTTTTTTGTATTGCTGAACTGGTGTTCATTTCTTAGGAAAATATGAATCCTTAACAATAAATTTTTTACATACGGCCTCATTAAATAGGATTTTGTTTTCTCTATTGTTCTGTACCACACAGAAATCAACAAGACAAATTAACTTGACAACTTGATAAGTAAGTATTAAAAAAGAGAAAGTCTAACTCATAAAGAACTATTTATTTTTAGAAAAAAAATGATAGGTCCATGGCCTGTTGGTGATACTGTCTATTGAATGAGGATGAAGGTATAAACATGATAAGAATGATATGTTATTATTAGGCCTTCTGGATTTCAGGTTTTATATGTGCACAGGGTTATGAACAATCCAGAAGTCATAATCTGTCTCTGAGGTTCAATGAGATTACACAATTTTGCCGTTGAGGCACTGTCGGGGTTTGAACCAGGGACCTTCAGCTCTGAAGTCCACAAGGCTAAATCCTACCCCACATAAAGATCTATTTACAAGTTTGAAAAAAGAATATATATTGCATTAGTATAAGCAAAATAAGTTCACCATTAACTGTAAGTACTTGCAAGTGTATTTAAAAAAAGTCCCTGTATTATTTAATATAAAACATACAAGACACCTGTTTTGTACTTAAGTCATATCTAGATCTCTATCAACTTTAATCCTCTTTGAAGTCAACCAGCTTGAAGCACAGATTGCACATGATATAAAATAACAATAATGCGTCCCATATCAAGAAAAGCTATTCTCAAATTCATATTAGTGAAAAATCACAGCAGAAGCATATATCTTTGTCAGCTAAAGAATTACTTTATGAGGATAATATATTTTGAGATAAAGAAAATACACAACTTTTTCTTGATTTAATATCATTAAATGTGCAAGTTTCCAGGCGATTCAGAGAAGATATATCTGTCTATTGAGGACGGGGGACACACAAGTATACTTTTATTGATCACAAACCACATATATATGTACACAGTGATATATTTATATACACATTTCACTGAACTTTTTCAATAAACAATGCTAATGACTGCAAAAAGCTCTGGTAACACCTCTTTTTTGAGCTATAAAATTCTCTTATACTCAAGACAGCTCATGAGTTATTTACCAAAACACAATATGACCCTGGACTATAACCTAGAATATCACCTCATAATGGAGCAGAGTATGCATCATAAGACAATATGTGGACTAGATGTGGTAAAACTATCTCTATATTTACATAACTAATGATGACACATGTGGGGAATGAGCTCCAGTAAATGTCCCGAAAGAAGTTGCTGGACTTCAACAGCAGTCCGACTGTAATGTAACTGGTGATTTAGGTTTTTATTTCCTATAAAAATATTGAATCAGTCTTGGAAATCAATATTCCAACAAAGATTACATGGTAAAGGTCACAGCAACTGAAGTCAAGGTCATCGTTTCAAGCTTATGTGGGTCAAGGTCTGTATCAAGTGTTTTGCTCTCTCTGTTGACCTAAAAAGTAGGCGAGTTAAAACAGATGTGTTCTCCAGTACATAAAAAGTTGCAACATTTCACTAAATTGACCAGATGTAAAAGAAAACACAATAACTTGTCAACATCTCATTTTTAATTTAAGTAAAATCCCACTAAGAAGAATACCTTAATAAACATCCAAATATTGTTGATATACTGTGGGGTTGTGTTTTTGACAAGCAGTCTTGGCTGGAACACAAATAGTAAAGTTTTCATGGAAGAATTTTAGTTAATGAAGCAGTTATCAGCAAGGCTGTTACCAAGTCTCCATGCCAACATGGTGTCACACAACACAATAATGCAGCAAGGTAAGTGTCCTTCAGCTGATATTGGCAATATTACTCAATCATTTAATCAGTTAATTTTATGTGACACTGTTAAGTGAATTCTTTGTCTAAAGCAGCATGCAATTAACTGCTTTGCAGTGTGCCAACAGAAACTACAGCACATAGTGTTAAGAGTATCTTTAATCTGTTTACCTAATTCTTGCCATAAATCTTAAGTTCTGTAAAAAATAAAATGAGGTCACACTAGCCTAGTTTTAATAAAAACAAGGGACCCATGGGTCACTGTGCTCAGCTGAAGTTGACCTTTAAGGCAAATTTCTAAATAATATCAAATGGCGATAAAGTGTAAGAGGAAGAGGTAATAAAGGCCATGGTTGGTTTATATGATTGGTTTGTATTGTTGAGCAAAAAATTGTTGCAAATAATATTTTGTGACCTGACCATGTGTTTCCTAATGTTGAAACTGAAGCATGTGAGCAGTCTGTGAACAAATGATCTGTACTATTACCATGATCATTAGTTGGTTTTTTGATTAACTGTTGACATTTCAGTAGTTTACACATTTGTTCAATTGAATCTATTTTTTGTTTAATATATATTTTTAAATGTATATGAATTTTTTATGTAATGTATACAACTGAAATATAACTAATTAACAACATAAAACAGGGCAAACAAAGCCTGATCTCAAATTCTGCTGAGGTAGGAAAATAATGAACAAATGTTTGTATAAAATCCTCATTTTTTTATCACATCAATTTTTTTCAATTTAAATTTATATTTCTATACATTTCCAATATAACATATATATCTGAATATAAAAGTTGATTCATAATTCTCAATTGCATCATCATAAATCTCAATCTTGTCTGATAACACCACATCATAGGGTGTGATATGAGAATAACTGTACACCTGTCACAGCAGGGGATCTCCCCCAGTGACTGTAACAAATCAGAAACCCTGGCATAGCTGACTTCCAGTGACCTGGAGTGGGACCCTGCATCTGTAATCTGTAATCAAAGCAAATGACTACAATAGGGCCTCAAGAAAAAATATCAATAACTAGCTTAATTTTCAAGCTTTTATTTTCAAATTTCAGATTTAAACAAATTAAATATTTATGTTTACATGCTTTGAAAATTAAACCAATGGTACTTACAGGAAAAAAACGTACCAAAGTTGGGCAAAATTTATGGTACTGATTTTATTTTTATGCTAATAACTTAAAAAATTTACAAAATTCAGATCTAATTTTGGGTAAACAATTGAATCTTAATTAAACATAGTAATATACTTGGGAAAATAGACTCTTTAGTTTCATAATTTTTCATGTTAAGTGAGTAAATATTTTTCCAGATTTTTTACAAAGTCCATTATGTTTGGGCCCATAACTTAAAGAATTTATACTTAACAGACTTAATTTCTGGCATGTACATAGGAACTATATAGAGGAATATTTATGGTAAATATGAGAAAAAACAGATGAGTGGTTTTGATATTAGGCAGTCCTGAAGTGTAAAAATAGGTTTTTAATAAAAAATTGAGGTTTTTCCTAAATTTCTTAAAGGAACAAAGTCGCAAAGACCCAGTTTTCGGCTTGGTAGGAGATCTTGGGGACATCTAACATTATGCTGAATTTTGGATTCCTAGGTCTTACGGTTTCAAAACGTGCCACATCTACGGACGGACGGATGGACGTACAGACAGACGGACGACGGACAATGGACCACGACTATAGCTCAGATGACTTATAGTCAGCTGAGCTAACAAGGGAAAAGTTGATCTGTGGAGCAGATCTAGTTTGTCCCCAGCCTGATGTAGGAAAAGCTAGAACAAAAGTTGTTAAAATATGTATGAAACTTGAGATGGGTCAATGTCACACACCAATATTACCTCTGTGGCCTTGAAAACTGCGTGAAGGTCATCCATATTCCAACTTGACCTATAATTTGGAAACTGAGCCTCAAATTCTTTTTGAGTTATCCATTTTCATACATGAGCTAGCCCTTCAGGTGGTGCATCAAAGCTGCAAGTTTGATGAGCGCACCTAAGATTCTTCTAGAGTTATTGCATCAACACTAATTTAGCATTATCGCCACTGTGACCTTGAAAAATGCATCAAGGTCATCCATGTTCTCACTTGACCTAGCCCTTGATAAGGTGCATCAATGCTGCAGATTTGGTGACTGTACATCAAATTATTTTGGAGTTATTGCATTAACATCATTTAAGCATAATCGCCACGGTGACCTTGAAAAATACGTCAAGGTCTTCCATGTTCGAACTTGACCTAGCACTTGATAATGTGCATCAATGCTGTAAGTTTGGTGACTGTACTTCAAAATTCTTTTGAGTTATTGTGTAAAAAAATGTGTGTCGGCAGACAGACAGACAGACGGACGGATGGATGGACAAATGAATGCAAGACGGAAGGAAGGCACCTTTGGTGACGGTAGGGGGCAAAAAGTCAGTTCAGTGACTTCACCTTGACAATACCAACTTCATGTACTATATATGGTGCAACAGCCGAGGTCTAGTCCAGTAGTTATTCCAAAAATCAAATATCTAGTATATGAGCTATTCTTATACACAAACTGGTCACACAGATCTGGACAACAGAACAAACTATTGGACAATTATATATGTGTACTCAAAAGATCTGTAACAAATGTTACCTACAAGAGCTGTGAACCTTGATGGATTTAGGCAGTTGGGAGGGCTATGGTATTCTTCCATAAAGCCAATACAGAATACCTTCATAGATCAATTTGTTGACATTACCCAAGCAGCACAAAAGCATACCGACATACAAAGATTGTATACATAACTGATGTGGGTTTGGCTGGATTGTCTGCGTGAAATCTTTGCACGCCAGACAATTTGGGACACGGAAAATGTATGTTATAATGGACTGCATACCACATATTGTATAAATCATAATTGATCAAACCCAAGTTCTGGCACACATGGCAGGGCATGCACAGTAAACTATTAATAAAATTACTGAATTATTTATCTTGAATTTGTAAGCCCAAGCTGTCAGCTGGTGTGAATGGTTAACCAAACAGTCACCAGTGAGTTACTTTCATGTTCCTAACAAGACAAGTTTACTTTCATCTGTTTATGACTTTTGCTGAAGACTTTTTGCTCCATTTCTGATAAAATACTTTAATAATCTGCTACATTTATACAGCACTTCTTAATTTAGCAAATTCTTAATACCAAAAAGCACCTGACACTGGCTTCAAACATAATTATGATACTGGATACATGTTGATATGTAGATAAAATTTTCCACTGATTTCTGTCTATAAATACTCTTGATGTGTGAACACCAATGTTTTATATAGATGGTTTATCAATACAATTTTGTTGAAAGTTCACCTTGGCAGAAGTTGAAATATTTTATTATATAACTTTGCGTGGAACTTTGACTGCATGGTTTAGCCTGGTGGTAGAATTTGGTATTTATAGGCAAGGTGGTCTAGAGAGAATGCTGACTTCACAGATAGTACATTATATAGCTCTTTTGTGCAATCTAGCTTAAAACATATGCATATTTATGGAAATATCATAAAGCCATTTTACATAAATTTATATATAAATATATTATATACATATATCATGACATCTTGTAAAATCATCAGTTTCAGAGAAGAAATGACAATAGGTTAGAATTTATTTATTACATAATGATAATTAAGAAGACTAAAGTAACTAATTTATCCATTTTAAGCCATTTCACAATTAATTTTCTTGAAGAAACTGCAAATGATGATTGAGATATAATAGAGATTATACTGATTAAGAAATTAACAATACATTGAATATTCCCATGCAGAGCTCCAGTCATAATCCATAATTGCAACACTGTAACCTTTGTAGCTTCCTTTGTAGGTGTACAATCTACACATGCCATCATGCCTGCGGGCCTTGTAAACACTGAAATCTCATGAAAGCCTATGATTGAGAGAGTTAGATTCGTGATTGACCAAGTTAGCTCAGCACGCACGGCCCTTAATGGACGTGCAATCAAAGTACTCGAGGTCTCTGTCCTGCAGGTTCCCAGGCCGCCAGTACTTACATGTATATATTCTGGTCTCTTTCCCAGAGCTCCCACAGTGTGGGCTGTCTAGAGAGGGTACTACACTACATGTGGTATAAATATAAATACACGCATCCACCTCTACAAATTGTGCAGAATAAACATCAGCAAGTGTTGCACAATGAATCCAGTAACATAAGCACCCATCCACATGTACAAATAATGTGTACAGAATTAACTAGTATAACATCATGAGAAGCATGTGGACAAGATGATATAATTAGTTTTTATAAAACCACACACCAATGCATTCAATCAAACAGAGGCAGAAAACAAGATCTGTCACTTATGTCATTTATTAAAATGACCCAATAATCAGATTGGCAGATTCCAAATTAAATGTCAATCATTCCAGGCATTCAAGTAAATAGTCAAAGATTGCATGGGTGAGGATATTAATATGTACAAGTTAGTTATTATAATGCATTTAAGCTCCTCAAGGGGCACTGCCAGGTGAATTCAATCACCAACCCTTAGCAAAATGAAAAGTTTGCCGCTGCTTTGCTGCAACCGTGCTGCAAAGCAGCAGAAACCAAAATAGGCTGCAAGAAGAGTGTGCAGGAAGGCTGCGGCTAGTTGCATGCTTCCCGCTGCCTGGCAAAGGCTGCAGGAAAGTGTGCAGCAAATCTGAATTGTGTGCTGGAAGGTTGCGGGAGGGTTGCGGCTAGCCGCAGTCCTATAGAGTATTTTAATACTGTGTGCAGGAAGGCTGCGGGAGGGTTGCGGCTAGCCGCAGCCTCATAGAGTTAACTGGATGCTGTGCGCAGGAAGGCTGCGGGAGGATTGCGGCTAGCCGCAGTCTAATAGAGTTAACTGGATGCTGTGCGCAGGAAGGCTGCAGGAGGGTTGCGGCTAGCCGCAGTCTTTTACAGTTTTATTTGCTCTACTATTTCCTGTCTTACCCTGCTGTGATTGGCTAAACTGATTTTGGAGGGAAAGGCAGCCATTTTTGCAAAATTAGTAAAAGACAGTGCTTTGTTAGCTCTTCTAAAAATATGAAGATCTGTGCCAAATAGCTCAAGTAAGAGTAACATTAACAGATCCAGCATGTTCAGAGGACTCATTGGATTAATTAGAACATACAATTAGTTGATGGGAGGAACAAAGAGAGGGTGTTATGTTACTACCACCAGTAAGTTTGAACTACATATTTGTACCCTAAGGGATGCCTCAGCAAGCATTGATAAAGGGCTGCCCAGCACTGATAAGATTGATTTTTCCTCAAGTAATTTTATACACAGAAAGTGTAGTATTAAATTTTATTTTGTGGAAAAGTAAAAACTAAGTCTAAGATTAATGGTGGGATTGAAAGATGTTTTCAAGCTGGAAGGCAGATATATCAAAGGCAGCATGAAAACAATTCTGTGGTTAACGTGTATATCATGCATTTATTGAACTCCAATGCATTTTGAGTTTTATTGATTTGAATATGAAACAGTAACTTTAAATAAGGTTTTGTTTTCATCTTCACACAAACTTTAAAATTCTCAGGCTAAGCTTCATTTAAAGTTGATTTGCTAAATTCTGTTTGACTTATGTCTATAGATGTCACCCTAAGTAAACGGGAAATTCCTAACAATATTGAAGTAACCCAATGTCACTTTGTGGTTCATGTTTCCAGTCCTTGGCCTGACAATATACTCACCCAGAACTTTTATTCAGCTATGTAGCTACACAACTTCATGCAGGATTCGTGTGACTGCATGTGTATTGTGTACTCTGATTCATATTCATCAAGGTGTAATTTCTAACAAAGCTTCATTAAGTTTGGTTTATATTTAAAAGCCATTATGGATTAAGGTTTAATTGTATGTGCAAATTAAATGGAGTTTCATGAGAGCTTGTTCTGTTGAGTACCTGCATTTATATTTGGAGCAGAGACAGTCACTGACTAATGACATGGCATGTCTGCTTGTTTACAATAACTGAGCCCACGTGCTATTGTTTATACATATCATGGCTGCTATCTAATTGGCCCCTGCTGCGGGAAAGTGTGCGAGAAGGCTGCGGGAAAGTGTGCGAGAAGCTGCAGAAAGTGTGCAAGGCTGCAGGAAGTGTGCGAGAAGGCTGCGGGAAAGTGTGCAAGAAGGCTGCGGGAAAGTGTGTGAGAAGGCTGTAGGAAAGTGTGCGAGGCTGCGGGAAGTGTGCGAGAAGGCTGCGGGAAAGTGTGCGAGAAGGCTGCAGGAAAAGGGCTGCGGGAACATTGGTTGCAGCAAGCCTGCAGCAAGGTTGCCGCAAACTAATTTGCATGGCAAATTGTGACCTTGCTGCAAGGTTGCTGCAAAGCTGCGGGAAAGTGTGCTAGAAGCTGCAGAAAGTGTGCAAGGCTGCAGGAAGTGTGCGAGAAGGCTGCGGGAAAGTGTGCAAGAAGGCTGCGGGAAAGTGTGCGAGAAGGCTGCGGGAAAGTGTGCGAGAAGGCTGCAGGAAAAGGGCTGCGGGAACATTGGTTGCAGCAAGCCTGCAGCAAGGTTGCCGCAAACTAATTTGCATGGCAAATTGTGACCTTGCTGCAAGGTTGCTGCAAAGCTGCAGCAAGTTTGCAGCAACAGTGCGCGGCAAGCTTGTTTTTTGCTAAGGGAAGTGATAAAATTATAATTATAAACACATAACATAATGCTGGGGTAACCAAAAAAGACCACCCAAGCATAATAACACAAAGGCATAGAACTCGAGCACTGCATGTATATGCAGGAAATGTGACAATGTCAAAATGGAGCACAAAAAACAAGGGACCCATAGCTCTAAGCTGTTATTTATGATCATAAAATATGATTTGGAAGAAGGTATAGACAAATGTTGGTTTTGTGTGGTAATATAAGCTGATTTATGAGGATAATGGCGTTTAACTCAAGTAATATAAAGATTTTGATAAAATCCTTGGAGAGGGAAAAGGGATGACGTCATTTATATTATTTACATTTGGAGAAGGATCGCTATTGTTCCACAGGTTTTGACTTGGCCTAATAACTTTATCTATATTCCAGCATAAGTATTTGAAAAAAAATGTCCACTACAAGTCATGTAAATTATCATGCTTTTTACAAAGGAGTTATCTGTTATTCAATAATTACAGGTTACCTATACCCAAGAGTAGCACTAGCACAAATGATATGAGAGTTTAACTATTTATTAAAAATTGATTACAACTATTTGACCAAATATAATTTTAATTAAGAATACTTTTAATACAAATAATAATATAATTGAAATAAATGATTATTAAAATAATATTATAAATGTATTCATGAGCATTTCATAAATGTTCTATACCATACAACAAGTGACCAATGGGTCATGATGCTCAGCTTTTCATTCACAAAACAAATTTTATCATCTGAATGCCAAATTTTGTAAGTGGTATCCCCATTCAACTGAAGCTTAGCTCTGAGGATATGGGTAACAGAGACCTATTCTAAGGTTTCTTAGGAGATTTTTTTATGGACCTCCCTAGATGTGAAGTTAAAAGATTCTAGGTGCAATGGTTATGATTTGTGCCCTGTTAACAGACAACCACATCTTTCAAATTCTCAAAAAATAAGTGTAAAATTTGAAAAAAAAATCCATGTGGCAATAACAGTCTGCAGGAACTGATGAAACACTTCTGGATCAATATGCATGCCAAAAATTATGGTGATCAATGCATTAGTTATTCAGATACTGGAGCTTTTGGAACAAACTTGTAATCATTCTGGGGGGTACTTTCAAGCCCCATATCTCATATGATATGGGTAACAGACATTATTTCAGGTTTCCAAGGAGATTTTCATGGACCTATCTTGATGTAAAGTTAGCTGATAGAAAAATAACCTGCACAAGAGTGTGATAAAATAACTACCTCCAGACAAGTATATAAAGCTGTCCCAAACTAAACCCTATGAATAATCAGTTTAATCGGTATCATAAAACAGATGTTAAGGCAAATCTAACTTAATATCCCTGAAAATAACCAGTACACAGTATTGCCATGAGGTTCAGTATTTGAAAATCTGGATCTTCCGGTGCTAGATGTAAGAATAACTGTGATGAGAAAAATCAATAAAGAATGTATGTGAATCAAGCACTTTCTCTGCCAGACTTGTAAGTAAACTGTATTCAAAATAACACATATAGCAGATTAACTATACATACTGCTTTGTCTGAGCTACGGCTGTCTTCACAGTCAAATGAGTAAACCTCCGCATGTGCAAAGGACCATGTTGTGCAATAAATTTCAAAATATTAAGTCTGTTAAACAAAACATATCTTACCTAAATAGACTTTCCTTATCATTTATTTAGTCTACAAAACAAGAGGTTCAAATTTTAATTCCCTATTTGTTTGATTCCCCATTAAAACAGTTCATTTTTCAGCTACATGTTCAATTGTTAAACTTATATTAAACTTGTTAAAATGATAAAATGATATAACAAAGCCTCAACCCTGCTTGCACTGCTTCTTTTTGCTTGAAGCATCTGCTAATCAATTTTTATTCTACTCTGTTATATGACACAGGCTTTTTTCCACATGAATTTCTTTTATTTTTCTTTGCAGGGTGCCAAGTGACAGCAGGTCAGGCTTTTCCCCTTCTTGCTATTTTATTCTAAAGTAATAATATAACACAAGTGTTTCTCCAACTTGCCATGTTTTTCATGCAGCATGATATAATATGTCAGTGATGTTACAGGCTTTTCCCCAACCGCTTTTTCTTTCTGTATCATGATATATAACATGAAACAATCACCCTGCCTAAAATGTCTAAATGTTGTTTTATGATTATCCCCCTCAACCAGCCATGGTTTACTCTGCACTGTTATATGTCAGTGCCCCCTGCCCCTCTCTTCAACAGCTGTTATGTTAATTTGTGATGGCCAAAAGCTATCCTTTGCCTGTTACTAAATGAATATATGATGTTACAGGCATATCCTAAGTCAGATCCAGACCAATATTATTTCATTGGGTATTATTATGACTAGTAATCTTCTCAACATGCCAATCATTTAAGCTACTATAAAGATAACTTTGAAAATAATAGATGAACAAGTTATTAGAATATCTGATCAGAACACATCACTCTCATGTTTCACTTTGAGAATCAAGATAAAAATTTTAAAACAAATCTAAGAGCTTAATAATCAGCAAAAATCTGATAATAAACTGCAACAGGTCCAGAGTGCCCAAATACTAAACTCATAACAATTATTAACCTTTTCCCATTGAATACTGAATGTCTCTGTTAAAACCATTAGTTTTATCTATCACCATAAAAATCATTTCTAAGAAACACAATTTTCAATCCTTACAACATGTAGTTTTAAATGAGAAAGCTGATTATCATGAAATACCATGAATTCCAGACAATCCTAAATGATTACCACTTTCATTCAAGCTCATTCACATGGATTTCTGGTTCTTGTCTTTGTAAAGCCAGTAACTTGTCCCTGTTTAATCTAGAAGCTCTTGAAAAAGCTGAGGTCACTGATGAGTTCTATTGTTGCTTGTGAGCGCTTTCAGCAGGATTAATCAATTTACATGCAGAGCAGTAAATATTTACAAAGTAAGCTGCAATTGTACCAAGCAGAAAACTCCACAGGCCGGGTGAATGTAAAAATTAAAAATGTCTTCCGTTCACTTCTGGAATGTTTACCAAAGGCGGGATGAATGCTAGAATCATGAATGACTGAATCTTGAAGGTAAAATATAGAAATATTAGTGGTCCCTGAGTGCAGATCCAGAAAAAATTACTTCCTAAAAGAACACGTCATCCTGGAAGTATGCTTTCTAAGTAACTTCAAGTAAAATAAAAATGGTGTGCAAGTTAAAATAAGTAAGGAAATGTATAGAACCAATTTCCTGTGGAATTAAATTATCTAGGCATGACAAAAATTTCTTTTTTTAGCTCAATCAACCTATCAGGAGAAAAATTCTATCTTGGACAATGACAGGAAAAGGAATTAGATCATGTACTTGCTCAATCAACCTATCATGTACTTTTGTGGGGATTTTCTATTTCTTATTCTCTATTATTTTTTTTTATTTTGTACATTTTTTTACTCTATCTGAAGATATGTCATCTTATTTTTTTAGTCAATGATATATTGCTTGTGGTTTGAACCGTCCCTGGCCAGAATCTTTGCTTTCTTGTTGTACACCACAAAGCAAGCCACAGTTTTTACTCCTATACCATGAAATCCAGCATTCTTGTTGCTGCTAAAGCAGAAGTCTTGTAAGTCTGTTTGAACCCACTTTGTAAAGGTTTGCATTCTGTTGTACCCAATAACAAATCCTGTTCTTTTGTTTCATTTAAAAAAAAAAAAGATGTTTTCCAAGTCTGAAACGGACCTCCACATAGCTTTTTTTGCTGAATGTATCTGGACCATGAGCTGAGCACTGAGGGATATTTTGTATATAACCCCAAAAAACAAGAACTGAGGAAGGAAAAAGGAATGTCTGGCAGACTTACTTTGGACATGAGAAAAATGGAGTCCTGCAGGACTGCTACTATGACATTGAGTGAATTTTGATAAGATCAAGAATGAAAAATAGAAAACATTTTGACTACAAATTGATTTCAATGTTTATTAAATTTGTTAAAAACTTAAAACAAGTCTGTGGCCACTGGTGTGAAAGTAAATTTCAAACAAAACAAACACAAAAAGACTTACAAATTATAGCCGAAATAAAAAATAAAACAGATAAAGGAAAGAAGTTCTCAGTCATATATCCTATAAGGCTATAAAGGCACCCATAATCCATACTAATTTTCCTTTTGCTTATTCATAAATTAATACACCTGATAAATCATTTGGCTTGCTTTAGTCAGAGAAAGAGCCAGGCAAACAATGTTGAGGTACTAGTTGACACTACTAGAGGATTGTTAATAATACAAAAGTATACAGTTGGTCAATTATCAGCTTGTTACTTCGGTCCCTCTCTGTATTTCAGCTTATCACTCAAGAAACGTTTTATCGGAGTAACTTAATTGTCAAAACAGCAGACAATACTTGTTATTAAAGTCTGCCTGAACAAACATTCCCAAGAAAACCAACAGTGGCATGGACCTATCCAACAGCAACTGCTAAAACATGCTGAAAACCAGACTTATTTTCTGAGAGACAAATTACTTATTCTTCCTGTGGAAGGAGATAACCTAACATGCTGTAGCTGGTTTCTTGAAAAATAGCAATCAGTTATCCAAAAGCATATGTCTGTTATCTCAGCTTGAACAAGGGGAGCTGCACACATTCACAAACATACTGAAGCCTATATAGATATAAATCACAAATTGTTTTTTTTTCTGTTAGGTCTTGCAGACACTTGGGTTTAACAGACTGTGATCATCTCTTGACCTAAAGTTGGGTAACAGTCTGTTTGGATCGACTAACATTCAGTTTCACACATCAGGATAGTTCCCTAAATGGTAGTAGACAGTTCCACATTCTCTCACAATATTCTACATGGAAGATATAAGAAGCAGATTTGCAGAGTGATGGCTTTCTTTATCATTCAAAAATATTAACATCCCTGGTTATATTACCTGTTTCTGATTTTCTGTGCCAATGGTAATAGAATGACCAGAAAATGACTGACAAAAATAAAAGAAAAAAAGAGAAGGGAACAAAAGTTATAATTTTGGTAAAATATTATTTCTTATTTTAGAGGACTAAAATGAAAATTTGAACCACACATGAAGAACAACTCAAAGAGATTTTACTTGATAGCAATTCAGTTCAATTTTACAAGGACTTCTATTGTTGGCTTTAACACAAATGAGGTTTTTATAACTTTAGGGATGTCACAGTAAGATTTTACTTTTTCTTCTGTAGTCCATTCAGTGTGTCGGTTTGTATTATTCAATATTACCACCAGTTCTTTATAAGACTAGGAGATGCAGATCCAAGTAATGCAATTTTTACACAACAGAGGTATTTAATAAGATCAAATCACGTACCAAAGATATCAGAGACATAACAAGGAAGACACCAATAATTTTGGTAGGATTCATTAACAAGTTGCTCATGGGCCATGACGCTCAGCTAATTTAGACTGGGTGCTAATTTTTTTTATTAATGTTATATGTTGTCTGTGAGAATAGCCTATGGCTAAAGTGACGGTGTTGAAAAAATGGACAGAAAATAAAAATTTCAGGATTCATAGGAGACCTGCCCAGGACCCCTCCTGGATTCCACAATAGAGCATTCCAAGGAAAATGGATACAATTTGTACCCTGTCTGTCTTGGTGCTCAAAATCATGTTTCTGGTCCACAGCTGGCAGAATATAGGTCACCATGATCCAATTTCAGGGTTCCAAGGAGAATTACCGAGTTTCCCTGACTGTCATGTTAGAAGATTCTAGGGCTAATGGATACAATTTGTGCCTTGTCAGTCTGGGTGCTCAAAACCATTTTTCAGCCCATAAGTCACACGATATAGGACACCATGACCTAATTTCAGGTTTCCAAGGACACTTGACCAAGACCTCCCTGAATTTTATATTAAAAGATTCTAGGCCTAATGGATACAATTTGTGCCCTGTCTGACTGTTTGGATGCTTAAATGACATTTTTTCTGATAGGTTGCAAAATATAGGTCATGGTGACCTAATTTTGGGTTTCTACGGAGATTTGGATGTACAGTTAGTAGTTTCTAGGTCTAACGGTTACAATTTGTGCCCTATTAATGGCCGGAAGGCCAGACGCTGGACGCTGGACAAAGGGTGATCACTATAGCTCAGATGACTTACAGTCAGCTGAGCTAAAAACCAAACTGACCAATTACAGAAATTATATTTACATAACACATGGTGAGCTTAAATTTCTTCAGTCAACAAATGGTATGTTGTTCCTCAGTCAGATACATAAGCTTTGGTATAGTCTTGGCTTGATTTCAAATAGATTCAATACAGAATTCAATATGTCCACAAACTTCAAACTAACAAATGTATGAGCTTTAGGCTGCCAAGGAAGAGGTTTAAGAGACAGTTGAATGTTGTGACTGCCCGGAACTCAGGCTGATATAAAGCCATCCAAAGGTTAAATCACAATGTGCCACGGGGGCATATACCTTGATCCCAGGGAAAGCAAAAAGTCAAATGTTCTATTTGTGTTAGACGTTGGGCAGCTGTTTCCTGGAGGCTATGTAAGGAGTTGGAGCAAGCTGAAATGCCTGGCTTCTCAAGATATCAGCCTTTTTTTATGCCTCAACAATCAACTCATCACCAGCACTAATACCTAGTTGTAACAGGGTCAGAGGAACTCGCTGAGTGCTGCATTCCAGCAACTTTAGGATTTTTTTACCCATGTAAATCTTGCACATATAGCTCAGATTAAATGTAAACCCTGCATTTAAAGCTCACCAGAAATGTAAACTAATTTGCACCTTTAGGTTTTGCCAGTCTTTCTTAATTTTTCACTGCTTATATTTTTATATGCATATACCTTTATAAGCTCTGAGATCTAGAAAACATCGGATTCCTACCACTATAGTAAAAGCTCTGAACTCTAGCCATTTTTGACTAAATTTTAATATTCAAAATATTTTGAAATATTTCTTAATTACACTAATTATTATTTTAGAAATGTATAGTAAAATTTATCCTGCAATTATAACATGATGTATTAGACATACAAGAGTCAACACTAGTCAGAGTTACCTTTTTTCCAACAGCATATTTTGATGATCAGAACTATTCCAGTCAGTATTTCATTTAAATTGTACAAGCATTGGTATCATAAAATAGTTTTACAATGCTCTGTAGCAATAATGCCTGAAAGAAAACCAAGACAGAATCAAACACAGGACACCCCTTTGTGGCAAAATATGGTCTTAAAGGGACCTATTCCAATATCTGAAGTCTATCAACTGATGAGGACCCTTGAATCTTTTATCATAATAGGCCAGAAAATGTTGACCCCTTGCTCCATAGGCTGTTTGTACAGGCTTTTAGTTTTGTTTATATATCCACTCGTGTATGACATTAGGGGGGGGGGTCAAAATAATCTGAACACATCCAAGAAGGACATTTAGCAGCACATCCGATAACAAAAGTTTTACAAATATTGTTCTGCAACTAGTGACCTTCATTTTCCACACATATGGAACCACAACCTTCAGTTACCGTTTTCCTGTTTGTCAGCATGGGTGCATGTAGCCTGTTAACTAAGAGCTTTTAGATAAACAAACTTCAACATTCATCCCAAAGGCTTAGCAGAAATAACCTACAGTTTACTCATATGTAGCATGCAGAGCTGGCCAGAAATCCCACCCATTCTAAAGAATAACGGTAACTAAGAGGGTGAAATTTTCAGTTCTTACAGAAAACTGTGTATATTCAAGTGTCTATAGTGTCAGTATAAAAAATTAATAAAGAGATTTATACTAGGGAGAGACCTGCTAGGCCTTGATCTCTAAATACGTCCTAATCTAAAACATAATCAATACCAGAGTGAGTAAAAAAACCTCCACTGACTTTAACAATATTGTTCTAATTATAACAAAATTAGTTGTGTATGATGTGTGGATTTACGAAATAGTGGCCAGGGTGATTTAATATTTATAAATTGATATTATCCTAGAGACGACTATGCTAAAGTTGAAGGATTCACAGATACCATTTTGTTTGAATGGTAAAGATACTGTGTTCAAAAAAACTTTCTCCAAAAATGAATGTTAGGCCTGGGTATTATAAATTGGGGTTCAATCCAATTTGGTGATCAACTTTTGCTTTTTGATTCAATTATGCATCTGATTATTGCAAACAATCATATTTTCTCCCAGACAGGTTTATCCACTGGACATTTTCTTCCCAAATGATGCTTTGACAAACTTTATAACATTTCTCAGGGTTTCTGAAGACTAGATAATAATTAAATCTTCTCATGCATTTATATTACATTAACTCAGATTGCAGGAAATAAATTTATTTCTCTAATATAATTGGCTTGCTACATCATGCATGCATCTTCCTTATTATGACTGACAGTATTCACGCTGAACTTTTATCATGGAAATCCTCTGTGGCCAAGCCTAGCATTGGCACATTTTTGGTCTTGAATTGGATGGAATGATGAAAAGTGTGTCCTAAGGGGATCATTTCTTTATTTCTCAATAAATCCGGATATATTTCAAATTATATATTGAATGTGGGTTCTCAGGATTATCTGTCAACAACTATGATTGGTCAACACCTACGAATGTGGATCAAGGCAGAAAGCAGTTTGTTACTCTGAATCAAGACCTCAGAAACCTAATTTATAAGAGGTAAGTATCAGCTAATAATGTGATCCCTGCATGTATAATTGAGTTCCCTGGAATAAAGACTATCAAAACAAGATTGTGGACCTGCCTTCTGCAATCATAGTACCTTTAATAGCAGGCTTGAATGTAAATAAGTGAGCAGCATCGACGGGATATATGATGAACCTAACAATTTTGTATCCGTGACATAATCATCACAAAGTATACATATTATTTTACCATTATAGGACCAAAGGACCCAGTCTGGACTTTTTCAATTCATAGGGAGAGGATGCAAAACCAAATGACACAGACTGTGTGCAAAATTAAATTTAGCGAATCCAGTCAGTTCTGAAAGCAAGGAAATAAAAGAATCTAAATAATGTTTCCATTCTACCCTCACTTTTCTTAATTCTATATATCGGTACAAGAATAATAAATACCATAAGAGTATTTGATGGAATTACCACCTGGGAATTCAAACCCTTGTAATGACTGATAATCATGCAGGTATTGCAATTTACAGTGATGACAGTTTATGAGTCACTATACCTGGATACTTGAACTTGTATTAAAATATATATCAGAACTACAACTGAAATAAGCATAACAGATGTTATCTGATGAATGAAAACTCCAAACCCCATCTTAACCACCTCGGTTATGGGAAAAGTCTCCTTTAAGCACAAGACAGTACAGGTTTCCGGAGCTGTAGAAACCATGCAGCCTCAGTGGTGTCATCAGTAAGGTGGCGAGCCCCAGCTCCAGCCTAATGGCCCCAGTGAGCGATAAATAAAAGCCAACTGTCTCGGCCCCCACCAGATGGCTCCAGAGTAATCACCGGAGACCCCAAGGTCAATACTAACAATCATTAATTCATCAGGCAAAAAGTGTATTCCTGGAGCAAACCAGTACTGCCTGTATAGAAGCGATCAATGCAATGGTAAAAGAAGGCAGCAATGGCTGTTCCTGGGCAACGCCAACTTGATCAACGCGTATTAAGCCTCTTGACTGCTTACAAAGCTTTCCTGTATTATTCTGATTATATGGAGATGGTTCATAAAAACTGATCCTCCATCTAATCTTAAAACTCCTTTGTAATTATCCACTGACAGCTAGCTGCCAACCTGAACTTTAATTATCTTAGGCTGATAAATGTCTTCTTTACAGCACAGGAAACTGTACCAGCAGCTTCTTCTGCAATAGGTAGTGGCTAGCAATTTTTGTGTGTGTATACATGCATTAATAGGTGCAGTCAATCATGGCACACAAATTTACAGCATGCTTCAAACAGTGGAACCTATTGTATATGTTCATGTTTCTACAGATTCAGACTCTGAGGGTTTGGCAGAAATTGCAAACCACATGGCCTGTAATACCATAAAATACAACCCAATACACTATCATACATTTGCATACATTATATTTACCACTTTCATCTCCTCAGGGAATAAACTTCACATCGAACCCAATATACATCCCTGCCAGACCCTCAAGTGTCTTAATCTTCATGTACAAACCTATACACACACCACTGTAAAACCATCAGGGTCTGAGCCTTCACATGCAGACCAAATCATAAATGACTCCAAGACACTCATAAGTGTCTGAACCTTCACATGAAACCCAAAACAGTAACTACTCCAAAACCCTCATTAGGGTCTGAACCGTCATATACAAACCAATACACACACTGTCATATCCTCCCTGCCTAACTTTCACAAACAGTACCAAAGGCCAGCAGTTCATTCCTCATTTGCCTGTCACCCACCACCAGTACCTATTCACAAAATCTTATTGGAGAAAAGGTAAGAATGGGACTTGAACTCAAAACCTTCTGACCAAAGGTCTCTAAACAAAGCACCAAAAACCCATTTATGTCGATTTGTATTCAACTTTTACCCTGTAGGCTATAATGTGCCTCAATGCAACTCAATATTCACACTACTATCATCATCAATGAAGGTGACTGTATAAGAGATGCCACTGTCATCCTGTTGGCTATAATACACCTGTTGTGGTTCTTAAGGGTTGTTTGACTGTGTTAGCAATGTTGTCCTGATGGCTGTGTTAGAGTTGTCTTTCTGGTGGCTGTTTGACAGTGTTAGAGTTATGTTTCTGGTGGCTGTTTGACTGTGTCAGATTTGTGGTTCTGAAGGCTGGATGACAGTGTCAGAGTTGTGATTCTGGTGGCTGTATGACTGTGTTAGAGTTGATGTTCTGTTGGCTGTTTGACTGTGTTAGAGTTGTCCTTCTGATGGCTGTGACTGTGTTAGAGTGGTAGCTCTGATGGTTG
Source organism: Sipunculus nudus (assembly GCA_026874595.1). Taxonomy (NCBI): domain Eukaryota; kingdom Metazoa; phylum Annelida; class Sipuncula; order Golfingiida; family Sipunculidae; genus Sipunculus; species Sipunculus nudus. The sequence goes on from CM049307.1 coordinate 18,561,175, forward strand.
TATGACTGTAGTAGAGTTGAGGTTCTGATAGCTGTATGACTGTGTTAGGGTTTTGATTCTGATGGCTGTATGACTGTGTTAGAGATGTTGATCTGATGGTTGTAAGATTCTGTCAGAGTTGTTGTTCTGGTGGATGTGTGATTGTGTTAGGGTTGTTGTTCTGGTGGTTGTATGACTGTGTTAGAGTTATGGTTCTGGTAGCTGTATGACTGTGTTAGAGTTGTGGTTCTGGTGGCTGTATGACTGTGTTAGAGTTGTTGTTCTGGTGGCTGTATGACTGTGTTAGAGTTGTGGTTCTGGTAGCTGTATGACTGTGTTAGAGTTGTGGTTCTGGTGGCTGTATGACTGTGTTAGACTTGTGGTTCTGGTGGCTGTATGACTGTGTTAGAATTATGGTTCTGGTAGCTGTATGACTGTGTTAGAGTTGTGGTTCTGGCGGTTGTATGACTGTGTTAGAGTTGTGGTTCTGGTGGTTGTATGACTGTGTTAGAGTTATGGTTCTGGTGGCTGTATGACTATGTTAGATTTGTGGTTCTGGTGGCTGTATGACTGTGTTAGAGTTGTCGTTCTGGTGGTTGTATGACTGTGTTAGAGTTATGGTTCTGGTTGTTGTATGACTGTGTTAGAGTTGTGGTTCTGGTGGCTGTATGACTGTGTTAGAGTTGTGGTTCTGGTGGCTGTATGACTGTGTTAGAGTTGTGGTTCTGGTGGCTGTATGACTGTGTTAGAGTTATGGTTCTGGTGGTTGTATGACTGTGTTAGAGATATGGTTCTGATGGCTGTATGACTGTTAGAGTTGTGGTTCTGGTGGCTGTATGACTGTGTTAGAGTTGTTGATCTGATGGTTGTATGACTGTGTTAGAGATATGGTTCTGGTGGCTGTATGACTGTTAGAGTTGTGGTTCTGGTGGTTGTATGACTGTGTTAGAGTTATGGTTCTGGTAGCTGTATGACTGTGTTAGAGTTGTGGTTCTGGCGGTTGTATGACTGTGTTAGAGTTGTGGTTCTGGTGGTTGTATGACTGTGTTAGAGTTATGGTTCTGGTGGTTGTATGACTGTGTTAGAGTTATGGTTCTGGTTGTTGTATGACTGTGTTAGAGTTGTGGTTCTGGTGGCTGTATGACTGTGTTAGAGTTGTGGTTCTGGTGGCTGTATGACTGTGTTAGAGTTGTGGTTCTGGTGGCTGTATGACTGTGTTAGAGTTATGGTTCTGGTGGTTGTATGACTGTGTTAGAGATATGGTTCTGATGGCTGTATGACTGTTAGAGTTGTGGTTCTGGTGGCTGTATGACTGTGTTAGAGTTGTTGATCTGATGGTTGTATGACTGTGTTAGAGATATGGTTCTGGTGGCTGTATGACTGTTAGAGTTGTGGTTCTGGTGGTTGTATGACTGTGTTAGAGTTATGGTTCTGGTGGCTGTATGACTGTGTTAGAGTTATGGTTCTGGTGGCTGTATGACTATGTTAGAGTTGTGGTTCTGGTGGCTGTATGACTGTGTTAGAGTTGTCGTTCTGGTGGTTGTATGACTGTGTTGGAGTTATGGTTCTGGTTGTTGTATGACTGCGTTAGAGTTGTGGTTCTGGTGGCTGTATGACTGTGTTAGAGTTGTGGTTCTGGTGGCTGTATGACTGTTTTAGAGTTGCTGTTCTGGTGGCTGTAGGACTGTGTTAGAGTTGTGGTTCTGGTGGTTGTATGACTGTATTAGAGTTGTGGTTCTGATATCTTTATGACTGTGTTAGAGTTGTTATTCTGGTGGCTGTATGACTGTGTTAGAGTTGTTGTTCTGGGGGTTGTATGACTATGTTAGAGTTGTGGTTCTGGTAGCTGTATGACTGTGTTAGAGTTGTTGTTCTGGTGGTTGTATGACTGTCTTAGAGTTGTGGATCTGATGGTTATATAACTGTATTAGAGTTGAGGTTCTGGTGGTTGTATGACTGTGTTAGAGTTGTGGTTCCGGTGGCTGTATGACTGTGTTAGAGTTATGGTACTGGTGGTTGTATGACTGTGTTAGAGTTGTGGATCTGATGGTTATATAATTGTATTAGAGTTGAGGTTCTGGTGGTTGTATGACTATGTTAGAGTTGTGGTTCTGGTAGCTGTATGACTGTGTTAGAGTTGTTGTTCTGGTAGCTGTATGACTGTGTTAGAGTTGTTGTTCTGGTGGCTGTATGACTGTGTTAGAGTTGTTGTTCTGGGGGTTGTATGACTGTATTAGAGTTGTGGTTCTGATGGCTTTATGACTGTGTTAGAGTTGTTATTCTGGTGGCTGTATGACTGTGTTAGAGTTGTTGTTCTGGGGGTTGTATGACTATGTTAGAGTTGTGGTTCTGGTAGCTGTATGACTGTGTTAGAGTTGTTGGTCTGGTGGTTGTATGACTGTGTTAGAGTTGTGGATCTGATGGTTATATAATTGTATTAGAGTTGATGTTCTGGTGGTTGTATGACTGTGTTAGAGTTGTTGTTCTGGGGGTTGTATGACTGTATTAGAGTTGTGGTTCTGGTGGCTGTATGACTGTTTTAGAGTTTTTGTTCTGGTGGCTGTATGACTGTGTAAGAGTTTTTGTTCTGGTGGCTGTATGACTGTGTTAGGGTTGTGGTTCTGGTTGTTGTATGACTGTGTTAGGGTTGTGGTTCTGGTTGTTGTATGACTGTGTTAGAGTTGTGGTTCTGATGGCTGTATGACTGTGTTAGGGTTGTGGTTCTGGTTGTTGTATGGCTGTGTTAGAGTTGTGGTTCTGGTGGCTGTATGACTGTGTTAGGGTTGTGGTTCTGGTTGTTGTATGACTGTGTTAGGGTTGTGGTTCTGGTTGTTGTATGACTGTGTTAGAGTTGTGGTTCTGATGGCTGTATGACTGTGTTAGGGTTGTGGTTCTGGTTGTTGTATGGCTGTGTTAGAGTTGTGGCTCGATGGCTGTATTATCTCTTTCCTGCCAGACCTTGTTTCTCCTACCTCAGGTGAGAGGTTGGATAAGAAGCCATCCATCAGTTCACACTGCAGACCCTCTGAGATGTCTCTCCCATCTCCTCCATCAAACTGACGGCCATAAACCAGACAAACCAATCCCCTAGCCAGACAACTGTACCCATTTTGGAGAAGCACCGAAGAAGGCTCTCACTGCCCAGCCTCTTATATGATCAGTGACGGGATGGTTTTCATTGAACTAAGCAGCTTATACACGATTCTCACGCAAGTATCCCAATCCTTGATGCAATATTACACACAACAGTGGGCTGGCAGTTTACCCAGGCATCCAGACCAACCACTACATACATCAAGTTTTTATTGCAAATTTAGGACCAATGTGTATGGCAGCCATATGAGATCCTGGGATATCCCAAGTGATAAGAGATGCTGCATCATCCAGGGAATAATAAAAACATCTGCTTGTAATATGCTTTAGTTATAAAGAAAACTTTACCCTGCCAGGAGGAAATTTTATCCAAAGAATTATGAGGAGGAACCTAATGACTTGGTCCATTAGTCTGTAGAATTTTACTATAATGAATAATAAATATATATTACTTTTCTGAAAACCTATTGATCCAACCCTCATGTCTTCCTTGGGTGACCTTGACCTTCCCTGTAAACTGTACATTCCATCTGCTTTCTCTGCTTGTGTAAATAAATGGATTTCCTGGGTTTTCTTTTACACATAAATTCTGTTACCTCGTCACAAATGCTCTATGATTGTCTTTAGAAATATAAATTAAAACATTATACATAGTTGTTAACAGATTGCAAGATCAAATGATAAATTTAGAAAGAGAAAATGAAAGTACAACTTGACAAAACCTTTTGTTTGCACATCAGCCACAATCCATGACACATGAATCCCAGAATTTTATTGGGGCTAAATTCATCAAAAACTTTTTAAAAACTATTTCGTAATAATCTTTTAAAAACAATATATATCTCATGTCAGATCTAAGGAAAGCCTATAAATTAAAATATACTGAATAAGCAGTTCTTTTCCTGGTCATTTTTTTCATGCATGTAAGCAAACTGGGAATTTGTACATACAGGTACTGAAAACTTTCACCTAAGGACCATTCCATGACCAACTGAACTGTTATAGCTATAATGAGTGCCATGTTTCTGCTCCAAGCAAAACAAATATTTGCCTGTCATAAATTACTAACGCAGCAATCTGGGCATGTACACAATCTCTTCCACAGGCCCTGATAATGGTCAAGATAAATTAAACAGGGTTTTGTGGTACTTTTTATATTCCTGATTCTGCTCAAAACAGTCATCATCTCTCTGCCTTGTATTAAGGACTAGCTGATTACAAATGCACCACATGGCCAAATAATGAAAGCTTGAATCCATTTAGGGATGTGAGCTAATGACAGACACATTAAATGGATGGTCATCATGTCCGAGCCAATAACAGTTATGTAGATCAGTCATGGACAAGGCTACCAATCAATAATTTGTTCACTCTTAACTGTTCTGTCCCCCAGAATGTCCAAGCTCTTGCACACTGTCTGTAGTACCATTACTGATGCTACATGAACTGTCCTTATTATAGCACTAAAAACAGTGCATACATTGTCTCTATTAAGACATTAGTTACAGTGCACACATTGTCTCTATTAAGACATTACTAACAGTACATACATTGTCTCTATTAAGACATTAGTTACAGTGCACAAATTGTCTCTATTAAGACATTACTAATAGTGCATACATTGTCTCTATTAAGACATTAATGACAGTACATGTATACTTTATCCCTATTATGGCATTACTGACAGTACATACATTGTCCTTAAGTTTCGATTCCTTTTACGCAGTCCCAATACATACATTATTTCACTGTCATTATTATACTACCATTGATGGTACATACATTGTCCTTATTACAGGGCTTTAACTTAGCTCCTGTAGAAATACAGAAATTGTATATTAGCACTTCAAAAAAATATAAAGGAGTTAAGATTTTCAGCAAATAATACAGGAAAATATAAGAGTTGTTTAATCAGTGACAGTTAACTTAACATGAACATCTATTCTCCAAGCAGCATACATCCAATACATCGGAGCCTAGCTACTAGCTACTATATTATATCATTACTGATATTACATGTATACATTATCACTGTAATGTCTTTTAATACTGATGGTACTATCTAGATATATCATATTAAACTCAACTTATTAAAGCACTACACAGTATGACTTCTGTTAATTTTGTTTATGGCTGACCAGCATGTATTGAAGACAAAACATTTTATGAAGTCATTGTGATAAAACATCAATGTTTGCAAATAATAAAGCAAACTTTTACTGTTCAAATTTGAGACAGATAATGGATAACAGTGACCTGACATTGACCGTTCTCTCATTACTCTCTGTTAACCAGAATTTATTAAAACATGAGCACCTCTGGGGAATCATAATAGGAAACATTTTTTGTGTCTACCTCTGATGTTTATAACAGCCTGGTGATGTGGTTTCTATTAGGTTTAATTTAAATCCAGTCATTTTATTACATCTTTGCAATCAAAATGATATTATCATCATTTATGGTGAGGTTATCAGCAAGTGAGGAAAAGGAATTTAAAATATAGTTTTATATTCATTGACTATTATTTAGTTTTGTTACAGAAATTTACTAGAATATACATAAATATGTGTGAATATAACATGCTGCTATTTGCATTTCATTAAATAATTTTACAGTAATTAACAAACTAAGAGGAGAAAATTAGTCATGTGATGTCTGCTCCAGAAATAATGATTGTGGGGTGTGATCCCTCTGTGTTAAAACTTGGAATAATTGCAAAATAATTTGCCATTCAACTTGATTAATCATGTCTGACATCGACTGAACACATTTTAATTTGTCAGTCAGAATATTAATGGTGATCCTTTGCTTTTAATGTTTGGTGCATGTAATATGATGTGAATGTGAAATATTATACCGGTAACCTATACCAATAATATGCTTCAATTATCATTAACTAGCTGGTCTATTTACATCTGATCAACCAATGAAAGATCAGTTCCTTTATGTAATCTATATTATAATTGAGGTGGCACTAAATCAGTCTTTTTAACATTTTTAATAAATGTGTGCCACAAGTGATGCGAAGTATGTCCTAAGGGTGTGATTTTCCATAATTTCCTTTAAATCCTGATGAACTTCACTTTATTTGGGAAATTGCAGCACTAGCTATGTCTGAATTAATCCAACTGGTGGATCAAGACTTGGAAAACCTGTTCCATATGAACCCATCTGAAGAAGCCTAGACATGTCCCAACACAAGAACGGCTAATGAGCAAGTTTACTTCGATCCTTCAAAGAATTCACCTTAACCAACCCAACCTCTCTGAATACCGGTAATCCCATTTATCCCCATTTATTTTTCTGGCAGTACCATCATATTTAACACTGTCAATTCATGATCCAAACCATCCTGAATATTGGTAGTAGAATACTGGTATTCTTTGTGGAATGTATCTTGACTTTAACTTAAGTACATAAGTCCATTATAATTAAGTCTGCAAATATACTTTTTTTTTTAGAAAACTCTAAAACTGGACCTTTCAATAGAACTCTTGAGACTCATTTACACTAGACAATGCAAGTCAGGCTAAAATTTGGTGTGTATTAAGGGCCATAAAAGATGAAGTATGTATCATATATATAGTTTTACAATTAAGTAACTTGCTCAACAGTATGGGTTTGGTATAGGGATGGTCAAGTACAAGTAGTTCCTTTTTAAGGATAGTGTTTCTATTCCTGTGCCTCGGAACTTATGTGTCATTATATACATACCAACCCCGTCCTGTCACACCTGTTATCAAATAGTATAAACTCTCCAACTTTAAGTGGTGTATGCTTATGTGCAAGCCGACAAAAAATAAAACTAAAGGATATCCCTGCACACCTGCAACTCCTCCCACACATGACACATGTTCTTTGCAGAAAACACCAAAAGCCCATGAAGGTGATGTCAAATCAACTACCATTAACATAATTATTCTTTCACATATCCTGTGTTTGATTTAAGCAGTTTACTTGGTGATATTTAACTGGATTTTGCATATGGGTAGACCTATTTTTATTACTTTTATAAAAGTCAGGTACTAGTATTCAACAAAAAGAAAAAATCCTGTTTTATTGTGTTAACTAAACAAAAGTGAACACCCTTTCATGGAGACCTTATCACTCTGTAACTGCCTGCTCTTGTGGCTTGCAATTCATTCATAAATACCCCCCCCCCTACCTCCTAGACGGTTTTGTCATTTGACTTACATGTCCAGCATATACTGGACCAGGTTATTTCAGGCACATTTTCTTACAGGGGTGGAACCTGTCCCAAATGAATTAGCTAAATATCTTCAGATTTAGTAAATAAATTTGTAACAATTTTTTTTATCTGTTTGAATTATATGAGAAGTACTGCAACATTTTGTTTTGGTAAACTTGAAATTAACATTGATCACAATATAGGTAAAATACTGCAATATAAATAGTATCTGGCAACATATTTCAACCTTGTAGGCATGAGATACAACAATTTCTTTCCTAGAAAGCAAAATCCCAAAATTTGTTTTGAAAAACACTACATTTTTGTTCATTCAATAAAAACTGCTGGAGTATGACTCCTGCTGGCATTCCAGTGTACGGATACTGAAGCTGTCACTTTCTGGTACTGCTGGTCTCTGCATTACTCCAGGTGAAGTTAATTATCACTAAGGTATGCCCGAAACAAACACTTTACCTGTGACTTATCTCTATGTCTGCACCTTGCACAGGTGTGTTCAGTTATCAGTGAATCCTCCCTCGCAAACAAAACAAACAAAGTATGCCATATCACAGACAGTGGTAACCCCCACACAAACATATCAAACACTGTGTTATTAATTTGTTTATATGATCATACACCTTGGACCTGAGGGAAGTGGGATGAGCAAGGAGGAGTCAAACCAGAAACATATGATATAACAATGAGTCACTTGTCACTGAAAAAACACTGAGTACTGACAGGTGCTGACAGTAAATTTTAATATACATATATTGGCAACTGGACAGAGGTATGATTTTAACCATTGGTTTAGTTGATCAGGCTTTACAGCCAGCAGTGTATGCCAGGCTGGAGGATCCTTCATCAGGCTGTACTGCCAGCAGTGTGTGCCAGACTGGAGGATCCTTCATCAGCCTGTACAGCCAGCAGTGTGTGCCAGGCTGGAGGATCCTTCAGCACACTGTACAGCCTGCAGTGTGCGCCAGGCTGGAGGATCCTTCAGCACACTGTTAAGGCGGCAGTGTGCGCCAGACTGGAGGATCTTTCAGCACACTGTACAGTCGGCAGTGTGTGCCAGGCTGGAGGATCCTTCAGCACACTGTACAGTCGGCAGTGTGTGCCAGGCTGGAGGATCCTTCAGCACAATGTACAGTCGGCAGTGTGTGCCAGGCTGGAGGTTCCTTCAGCACACTGTACAGTCGGCAGTGTGTGCCAGGCTGGAGGATACTTCAGCACACTGTACAGTCGGCAGTGTGTGCCAGGCTGGAGGATCCTTCAGCACACTGTACAGTCGGCAGTGTGTGCCAGGCTGGAGGATCCTTCAGCACACTGTACAGTCGGCAGTGTGTGCCAGGCTGGAGGATCCTTCAGCACACTGTACAGTCAGCAGTGTGTGCCAGGCTGGAGGATCCTTCAGCACACTGTACAGTCGGCAGTGTGTGCCAGGCTGGAGGATCCTTCAGCACACTGTACAGTCGGCAGTGTGTGCCAGGCTGGAGGATCCTTCAGCACACTGTACAGTCGGCAGTGTGTGCCAGGCTGGAGGATCCTTCAGCACACTGTACAGTCGGCAGTGTGTGCCAGGCTGGAGGATCCTTCAGACCACTGTACAGTCGGCAGTGTGTGCCAGGCTGGAGGATCCTTCAGCACACTGTACAGTCGGCAGTGTGTGCCAGGCTGGAGGATCCTTCAGCACACTGTACAGTCGGCAGTGTGTGCCAGGCTGGAGGATCCTTCAGCACACTGTACAGTCAGTAGTGTGTGCCAGGCTGGAGGATACTTCAGCACACTGTACAGCTATGCTTATTGATCAGGACGGTAGGTCTGAGGGGTCTCCATACCTTAACCAATAACAATACCAGGCCAGCGCATGGTCAACCCCCAGTCCTAGACTATTGCCAGCCCTGCTCTGTTGGCAATGCCAAATCAATTTTATCTAGGTTGTCTGTTTGATCAGTCTTGCATGGCTTCCCCTATATCCAGTAATTACATCAACGGCAATTTTATTTCAACATACAGATCCAATCTATAATTACCTGTGTATAGATGCATGACACACAGTAAAAATACATCTTTTCTCTTTGTATAATTCTGGTAAGACTCTCTGTACAATTTCTTATTTGTAATACTGCAGAATTATCTGATATTGTGTGGAATGTATTTTACGTCTCAAATACAGGAATATAAAAAAAAATAATTATTATCAGTATAAGGCAAGTTATCATAGCAGATATAATCCTGAAATCCGTTCACATCACATCAGCAAATTTCCGAGTTAACTAAGTTACACATATAAATATTCATTGCCATGGCAGTATGTTTATGTCCCTGTGGTGACTCTCCATTCATAATATGAATGGTAATCAAATATCTGCATGTGTTCCCTGCTGATAAATAAGCCAAGCTTATAGCGCATCACAGACTAAAAAACAAGCACGCTTACCAGCTTACATATTCGTTATAATGGATGGGGAGGATTAACAGAAAATATTTCCTTACCACAATCCGTACAAATAATCCTCTTCATTTTTTTAATGTCATCCTTCAAGTACGGTACAATTACCACGGGGCTTTTATTATCAGCTGTTTTGATAAAAACGAAATATCTACTCCTTTTCTGGAGGTCGCGGCACGAATGTGGTCCATATTCTCCCACGGTTACGTGCCGATACTGTCCGTTGGTTTTCTTGGGCAAATTGCCCTTTAATAATTTCCTTACGGTAAACGTCGTATTAGATACGTCTGTAATATGCCGTATGGATGTGACCCGCCCCTCAAAAACAATATCATGGCTGTAAGCAAGGGATGCTGAATCGTTGAATTTAGGAAGCTTGCACGTCCTTTCAAATGCAGCCACTAAGCCAGCTGTCAAAAGGAAAAGGTATATTCTCCTTAAAAGACATTGCTTCCACCTGTATCCCGCCATATCCTGGAGACCTCACCGGCACATGTTCCCCCGTTATGGTTAAGCCAGCATGCTCTCTATCCCGGCTTACACGACCCAATGTTTACCACATCTCCCGGAAGTCGATGCGCGAACCGTAATTCATTCATAAATTCTAAGGGGGGTCACCAGGGTCGTTGCGTATACATTAAATAATCATAAAGCTCTAACATATATAGAAAAACACAATTCTGAAGTATGCTTATTTATCTGCAGCACAGCTGTATAGTATTATGAGTAAATGGGTTAATATGTCCACACGGTTAGAGGCGAACGATTAGAGCGGGGGCTGCTCCCCTAGCAACCATAATGAGCATGGTCCATGTTAGGTCACACTGCAAGGCGCTTTCTTTGATGTGGTTGAGCGTGGACAGGTGAAACGGGCAGGTCCTGTTTAGATTAGGATAAGTGTGTACATACCGGCCCGATTGCTCCCCTATTACGTACACTATAACGGTACTATGTCCTCAATGAATGGCAAGTGGAAGAATTAATTCCAAATATGGTAAATAATGTCAGCACATGCCAAGACTGTCAGCTCGCTGCCTGGGTGCTTCTCTATATCATCCTGGCCAATTATTGTACTGTGATATCCTGTGTCGTCTATCCCACGAAGGCGCAGAGAAACGTTACTGATGTCTACTGAAATCTTATCATATGAAGCGTAGGTGTTAGGCATTTACGAGTGTTGTAGTTGACCTCTTTATAATCCTTACAGGGGATTCTTGTATAAAAGTAATTTGTAAGCAACTAAGCATGAAAATCTTCTTTTGCGGGTACACACCATTCTAGTTCATTCTCCCTATATATTATCTATCCTTTTAGGTTTTTCATGGCTACCTGCAACTGGGCAATTTCTGGGCCGCACATTCAGCCTCCATTTATGAATGCACAACAAGAAAGAACAATCAAACGAGAAATGTTGGCGCTACAAGCCTGAAGCTAGGCAATTTCAAGTAGAGTTAGCGTCCAAAAGTTATCAATTTACATCCTGAAATAAAATAAAATAAAATTAAAAAAAAAAAAACATTAAACAGTAAATGAAAATCTATCGTTAGCTAGGACAGATCGGTTTCTATATCAGTTTCTGTACATCAGCCTGTATCTCCCGTTTTAATAACGCGTATATTATCACAGTTACATTCCTTTGTTTCTATATCAGTTTCTGTACATCAGCCTGTATCTCCCGTTTTAATAACGCGTATATTATCACAGTGACATTCCTTTTCGATAAACCGATCCTATCGGAATTTAAGCACACCTTTAAAATAACGTCAGCATTTTCGTTTCACCTGACAAGTCACGTTGAATGTGTCCTGCGGTTGTCATATACCCTCTCACCATTCGTTATTCCCATTACGATGCAGGCATGCGGTGATACCCGCAATATGTGATCTGGCCAATGTAACGTTCTGTGATACCTCAATGTAATGTGTATTATGTGATGTGGTGAATATATATACCGGGATATATATATACACCAAGCTGATATAATCTTTACGTTGCATGTGGGTTACGTTACGTTCTAACTCATCCCACCTGCGCGAAGTACACGAACGGTACAAAGACACGACAGGGCGCTTAAATTAATCACCGGGCAGTCATTTATAATGTATAACTTCTAATCAGCGGATGTGTTTAATTGGCTGTCTTCACAGCCTTAATTCCCAAAGCGCACTTGGTGTTTTGACTTTACCTGTATCTGTTACTTACTTTAATTGGTGGCTTTAGGCCTCCATGGATATTTCTGTAAGTTTTTCCTCCAGGATATATATATATATATATATATATATATATATATATATATATATTATAAAAAAGGTCATTTTTAGTGTTAGCAATTTATTGTGGTGGATTAGTGTAACACCCATAAATCAAACCAAGAAATTTTACAGGCACTCCGGATGACCATGATAATTATGTTTTATGTACAAATTCTTTACATTCTTCATGATATAAGCCATTTCGTTTGGCCCGGCTGAGGGCTACTTAAACTCATTCACGTATTTGTTGTCGGCGAAAGAGCTAACCTGTGATGCAACTCTTGCGTTTATGAACCGTGACACAAGTTCATTCTAGACTTGCAATCATATGTTCCCTACACTTGAGTAGGATACACCAATAATGATCAATATAAAATATAACTTTAAAAATTCCGAGGAAATTTTATGAAATCTCATGAAATTATGCTACTAAAAATTATAGTATACATTTGACTGGACCTGTTGCAAGTGCCTTGTAGTAATACTTATGACTTTCTTAATCTCCAGTTAAAATTTCTTTTAACTTGACAGTTTTTAATGGACTCGGATTTGGATTCCGGTTGCAAATTAACCGAGCTCGAAGAGGGTGGACTCGGACTTGGGTAATGTGTACCCGAAAAATTGTCATATTTTCATTCATAATTAATTTAAAATATTTATATTGTATAAATATTATCAATGAAAATATGAAAGATCCACTTTAGTTTATTAATCGATTACAATGCAATTCTTGAGTATAATGAAAGGTCGGTTGACCTTGGACCATTTCTTATTTGATGCCGATTCGAAAACGCATTATTAAATGTTTGTGCAGTTCTTAACTTTTCTTAGAATATTCCTGTGTTCTGGAATGACTGCAGGCCAAGTCTTGAATGGTAGAACTGGTGACCGATAGGGCACCATACTCCTCATGATCAGCTACTCCGGGCCGTCGTCACTCGTCCTTATCAAAGAAAACTAGGCGACAGCTTATACATAGAGCTTGTGCCAAAACATTCCTGGTTTGTGTTTCAGGTTGGCCGAGTAGGGGTTTGCTTTTTAACTATAGTAACTATACCCTCCACTATATATCTCACTATCTAATCGTAGAGAGTACACGTTGGACTGTTCATGTAGCCTGATATAATGGCGTATAAAGAGTAATCTTTTACTTGTACAACATTGATTTTAGACTTTCACCAAGTTGAACAGGCGACAGATGCCATAATATGGCAATTTCATTACATTTTTCACATTGTTACGAAGTCTTCCGTGTTTGACCACCATCTTCAATGACACTGATATTTTTCAACTGACTTCGTTGAGTCAAAAGCTTTAGACTCGCCCTGTCCATGAAATGGTTAAAACTTAATTGTTGCCTCTGACAGAGAAATCAAACATTCTCTCACGGTCTTGTAATGCTTAGTGTCGGTATTACACGGGGGTATGTACGTGTATCGGTGCATGGAATCACGTATTATTGATAGCAAACAAAAATACTAACGCCCTGACAGGGCTATCAAAGCTACTCGGTGGAGCGGGTATTTCCTAAAGTTTAGCGAGGGTGGGAAATAACAATTAAAGACTAAAGCTGGTGTCCACTTGTGCGGATACTGATGCCGACGCGGCTAAAATAGCGCACAAGGAAATTAAAAAGACTGTCTGTTTATGCGGTGCGGAATGCGGTATACGGCGTGTGGCTGCGGATAAGTTTTTGCCAACCGGACCATGTAGCTACGGGTACGGAAACGCATGCGGGAACGTGTCATTTTTGAAGAGGTGAAGGACTAAAACCACACTGTCGAACGTCTATAATGGACACGCACTCAAAAAAGTATCCGCATCCGTATCCGCATAAGGGTCGATATAAAACAAGGGGATACTTTAAAGTTCTCATTGTGCACTAGCCCTTCAAATTTCACACCCGCAGGCAAGTAGAAGACCACATTATGTATAACCGGGAGTGTTGTAGGAGTCTCTGAGAACCAGGGAACTGGTGTGCGCGCTATGCATGTTACCTGTCCCTAAATGACGAAGTGGGCATTTCCTCGATTATGACAGAGTATATCTATTTTATTCGTAAAAAACAAGATACAAAATCTCGATATTGGTTATAGTGATATATCGATTCATCCCTGTCGTTTGCATGAAATCTGATTATTCGGCAGTGAAATATCTGAAATTTGTATGTAGATTAATCTGGTTTATTTGTAAAGTTCATGGTTCTCGATTGTAATTATGTGAAAGAGTAATTTCATCATAAAAAATAGCGATCAGAGATTCAGCATTAGACAGTGTATTACGTTTTTGGGCATGTCGCTGTTCCTTGAATTTTTCATCATCAGACGCCGCTGAACATATTCTCTTTTAATTAATAGTTTCATGTTCACTAAATTTCTCTCACAAGAATGTCAATCTGAATCTCCGCTGACCATGTGCCACTGTATATGGAGCATTACATCTTTATCATCCCCAAAAGATATTTTCCTGAGACGAAAGTGTTAATATAAAGACCCTGTGTATCACTTAAAAAAAGCATGATAAAAATAATAAAGTTGACAAATTTTCTGGAACTAGGAGGACTCTGGAATGTCATTTGTCTGTGCCTGTTTATTGATTATATAGTCGTTTTCTTTTGGACATGTTTTTGATGTCTCAGTCATCTTTGAAGAGAAAGGCTGGACGGCAGCACTGCCATCTGCTGGCAATACCTTAAACTAGCGATACTCATATTAGTTACCGTGTAGAACCGTGTGTCATCACCAACATGGACAACATCACTATCATCAGCGTTATCAACACCACTAGAATGATCACCGTCATAGATACCCGCTTCCTCACCAGCACCACCACCAAAAACATCGCTACCAGTGTCACCACCCTCACTATCACTAGTTTTATCACATCCACCACCAGTGTCATCATAAACATTATCACTATCATCAGGCTAACCACCACCAGGACCACCAGTATAATAAAAAAACAATATCACTATCATTAAATTTATTACTACTACCAGTATCACCGTGAAGAACATCACTATCATCAGCTTTATTACCACCACCAGTATCACCATTATACTCACCTTCATCAGTTTAACCACCAAGACCAGTGTCATCAGCTTTACTTCCACAGCTAGTATCAACACCGTCACTGATACCCTATCACCAACTTTACCTGTTAACACTACCGCCAATGGTATCATCATCGCCAGGACAACCTCACAATTATCAAATTCACTGCATGTTGTATTGTATTTTTTTATTCGAGTCATACTTATCAAATTAAATACATTAGTGTATATATATATATATATATATATATATATATATATATATATATATATATATATATATATATAAATTAGCACCCTGAGGGCGGTCCAGCCCTTTAATCCATTCCACATAACGAGAACATTTTGACGCAGATATTTGCACAAGTTGTTTCTGCTTACTTATGTCACATCTCAGCCATCTATACATCCAAAGAAATTAACCAACCAGGACTTTATTTTACAGAAAATCATACCTGTCCAGCAACAGATACTAACCAATCATGATGATTGGGAAATCATCATGAAACACAAACACCCCGCAAACCTTAAATGGTTTAGTCTGTACGTTCAAATATAAGTGACATTTTTTACATTGTTACTAATTGTAACATTATATGTGGTCCTTTAATCTCTCATTTACTTGTGTTGGGAGTAAAGCAGAATAGGCGCCCCTGGTGGCTACCGCCTGTAATCAACAAGTACACGGCCGCCGACGTCAACATTTGGGTGCTTGTGCAAGGACACGTTCTGCAATAACATAAGCACATTCATTTTCATCGATGAATATAATTTTTTAAGTACCAGCATTCAACAGTGGTATCAATTATGCCGTCGTATTTTAATAAGTGATTCTGACTTTCTTGTTTTCTTAAAAAAAAAAATCGATTAAGTTTAGTCCCGCATTGGATTCGTCTTTTCCTCCTTCAGGTTATTCAAGGTGAAATCATTTTACATAGTATGTTTTTTTTATTACATAGTAGTGGCGGATGCAGGAAACGAAGACCCAACCCCCTCCCTTTCCCGTACAAAGAGTGTGGTTTGCCTGTTCTTTCAGAGATTTAGTGACTTTTTTCTGAAACTGTTAAACCAACATTAAAGAGCAAATTTGTGTTCTTTTATTCAAATATATCATTGTCCTTATTGTAGGAGATTGTAGGTCTGCCAAGCCGTTAGTAATAAGTTTGCCGCCTAAATATGTAAAATACAATAAACTCACCAACTTATGACCAATATTGACGATCTGACGATGTATGCCCAGCTGCCATTGCTGCAATAAACATAAATGATTAAAGAAAAACGCGCAGTAAAATAATTTTGGAATTTCATGAGTGAATGTGCGTGCGTGTTGTGTTATAAGGAATAAATAGCAGTGTGTTTCAAACAGTTGCAAATGATTGTTAGTTTTGTCCTTGTCGCGAGCGTTTAGTTTTCTTGTCATTACAGTCAAAGTTAATCAGTCGTTAACATTTTCATGCACTTTGCATGGATTCGTTACCTCGGCAGATTCCAAGGATTTCCTTTTTGATATAAACGACTAGAGCCCCTGTTATTCTCAGGTCATAGGGAAAAATAACGGTTCCACTAACTCAGTAAAATCTTAGTATCAGATCAACATTTTGTCCCCATATATATATATATATATATATATATATATATATATATATATATATAAAATTTAAATTGAATTATATCAATTTATTAAAACCCCTAGCAACCACTTATGTAGTTCCACAAATCGCCAATACCCACAAAATATCATATATCAGCGTTAAAGCAAGTTCTAGTGTAGTAGCGGTGTGTTTGACGTCACTCACCTCAAACCTCTCCCGCTTCTCA
Organism: Sipunculus nudus; assembly: GCA_026874595.1. NCBI lineage: Eukaryota > Metazoa > Annelida > Sipuncula > Golfingiida > Sipunculidae > Sipunculus > Sipunculus nudus. The sequence continues at coordinate 18,578,010 of CM049307.1, forward strand.
ATGTGCCATTCATTGGGCAACGTCCATTGTTCCGGCAATGGTTGTGACGTCATAAGTCGAATTCCGGTCATTTCCAAGCCGCTTGATATTGTGCTGCCGGTTTCATAATACTCAGAGCCCATTCTGCGTAGTATTGAAAAATCTGACTTCTGCAATAACAAGAAAATATGGTAAAATAAGTTGTCTAGACCGGCTCTGTCTTGACGTCCTTGACTTTGAAAGCAAGATACACTAGTGCTTGCCACATCGATCCTTAAAACGCATTGGATATAAATCAATTTTTATTCACGTCTTGAGGGGTTCATTTGGAGAAACAATGTTTATAAACATAATTCTTATTATTTGACAGTACAACATGTATTTTCATGCTTCGCCCTTTTATTATTATACACCTTTCTCGGCGTTTTTATTTACTCCGTGAAGTTACGTAGTTGGTTCCGAACAGTCGCTTTAAGTGTATACAACCTCCTGGGGCTCTACTGACACGGCTGTTCACTTTTGTGAGGAAGCAGGCGGGCCCTGGAGGAAATTCTAATCATTGCGATGTCCACTCCCTGTCTCGTGATTACCGAAAACACGACTGGTTCCGAATACAGCGTAACAATAAATACTTGCGATAGTATTATGGAAGAAACCACTTTCGGTTGTATTATTTGGTTATGATTTTTTCGGATCTGCAATATCTTGTGTTTTTAACTTGACCTTGTCAATTTTGAAAGATTATGTTGGTGAAGTTATATTTTTTTGAAGTATTTTTTTTAAAGAAGTGTTTCCATTCCTATCAGTACCGAATATCATATTTAGTTCAGTAATAACTTATATGACAATACCCATGATGTCTGAATACATACATTTCTTAAATGATACATACCTGGAGACGGAGGCTGTAGTTTATATTTTCATTTGGGAGTCGGTTCTTGTTACACTATCAGTTTCCTTGCTACGTGTCACGGGTGCTTCCTGTTCAGCAAATCAGTGAACTAGTGATACCCTACGTTGCCATACATACACACCACACACCCAGACAACATTACTGGCTGCCAAGAAAACTGAATCCTCCATCGTATTAATATTTAATGTCCACTCTGTTAAGCAGAACTTTGCGTGTTAGCGGGTACCTGCACACAAAGTTTGTGGGGGAGGTATCCATGGAAACTTTACAGGTTTCCTGAGTATCATTTGATCGGCATATTGTTTGTTTCTATTTAATGCTAGTATTATAAATGTCCTCTATCCAATCTTTTTTTTCTGAGGTACTCCTCTGTTTCTTTGACCTTTTTTATTCTGACAGACATTTTATATATGTAAAATTTATTGCTCTCTGTGTATCCGTGTGTGTGTACGTTTCTGTCCATACAGGCTATACAATTTCACTTATACTCCTTAGTTTATTTGACTTATCAAATGGTAATTAATGAACCTTTTTGGTAGATATAATTGTTATTTTTATTGAGATAACATATGTATTCACCTTTAATATTATATGAAAGAAAAATGTGGGTGACATTTGGATGAAAAATGTACACATCATTTACGAGAAGTAATAATGAAGGGATTAAAATTACAAAAGAATTATATATACATCGGAAATTGGATTTCGTATCAGTCGGGATTTATTCGTAACAGTTCATATGAAAATTCAAGATTATTGCTTAGGTTAACAAAAACATAAAAATGACTTGTTTGTTGCAACTTTATTCCTGCAGTAACCACACCCTGAGTGTAATGTTACGTACAATGTATAACAGTTATAAAGCTCTTTGGAGAAAGTTGAGTAAATTAGATTAATCATGCATTTGACAGTATATACATAATAATATTATGTGTGTGTACAAGTAAATAAAAAAATATAAAACATGAAATACATTGAATTTATAATAGACAGTTTATGTGTCACATAGACGAACTTAAACATAAATAACATTATACACACTGCTATAAGGGGGAGACGAGGTAAGAAAATTACATTTAGTTAACACAATATACTAGCATTGGTCACTGGCTTTTATCCCCGCTGCACTTATTTCAGTAAAGACATGTAACTTTGTGCATTGATGTACAGGTATAGCTTAAGCGTCGTGTGTGATGTCATGACATCACGAACAATAAAACTGAATATGACAGAATAGAATTTAATTATCACGGACTGAAACCGGTTTCAATCCCCAGTTGGTATGTAACTATGAATAATCTATATACAGTTATAAACATATATACACAGATAAAAAATTCACTTCTATAGAGGGAATAGAATGCATTTCTTCACTTCAAATGTGGCAACTTTCTTTCAAGGACCTCTGAACATTTGGTGTGACCTGAAAAGATATAACGTGAGATTAACCAGATTGTTTAAAAAAAAAATATCTATGTTAAATTGAAAACCAAACTGTTTTTTTTCCTGTGAGAGTAACTTAAGTGTATCACATGACATATTACAACTAAGGGACAGTGATGTTACTTTCTCATGTCACAAAAAAAGTAGCTGAAAAACGATACTATGAAACACACAGGGCAGTCAAGGCTCTTAAATTTAGTCAAATAAAAATTTTGTACGATACCAGGAATTTAACATCAGGCAGCAAAGTGATCCTTTGTAGATTTTTGCACAATCTTCTATCCTAAATAACTCAAATAATTAAGTTTCCACCCGGACATAGCCGATTATAAATTCTCTCATTACCTCTGACTTGGGCGAGCTGATAGACAGACATGAGTTTATATTCTGTTGCCGTGTTGTTTGTTTTGAAGTAATGTTTTCCAGGTTCCCTCAGCCCGTGGTTCAGGATAACCTCCACACAGTCAGGATTGTTATACTCGACAGCCGTGAACAACGCCGCCTCGTAACGGTTGATCTCAGTCAGACCATCTTGGCCAAAGAAAAACGATTTGTTGAAGGAGATCATGTAAGCCTTGTCTATTACATCTGAAATAACAAAACGTATATGTGTCAGGGATGTCTAATATACTGTAAAAAGTGTGTAAAATTATCATTTGAGATGCATTCGGAACAGAAATTTGTAGAAAATGTAGAAAATTTAAAGAACCTGTTAAGTAATTTTATATGACAGTAACAAAAATGTTAGCATTCTGTTGGCCGACAACAGGACTTGACATTAAGGGTGAACCGCTTGCCCTGGGCAAGTAAAACTTTCAGAAAGCGGTGGTAGGGCAGCCAAAAGTAGGCTCCTACTTGCTCGACTGGGTAAGTGGGTGCAACATAAACCTTTACACAAAGCCCTGAATGCTAATTAATCTTAAGTCAGCCATTTTCTTTTTAGGAGAAGTGAAATCACTGTAATACCTCTGTCTTAAATAACCTGCATGTTTATCTGTGCAATTGCTAAAGAGTAATATTATTAACAAATAAGCATTTGAACATGTATATTGTTGCAAAATAATCATGTGAATCACATTTTTGTGGTTGTGACCACGATTTCTGATTTTTGTGGGATAAGTAAAAATTCATGGAGGGGAAGTAAAAGCCATATAGTTATTGCTTTCCATGGGCAAGAACTTTTAAAAGTTACTGTCGAGCCCTCTACAGCTGTCCTCTTTTTGTCAATTAGTCAGATTAACTTCAAAGAGTGTTTCCCCCGTGCTCCGATAACTTTTTTACCCCATGATCTTTGTCACAGGCGATTATATCTAAAACAAATTTTACTTTGTGAATATCCCCCTTTTCGACAACAGAGCGAAATAGGGAATAAGCTATACAATTTACAACCATGAACATTAGGCCATGGCCAAAATATATCACATGTGCATGCAAATCTGACACTTATGAATATTACTCTGACAAAATGCATGGCCATTTTGTAATTCAGCCGTATTTGGGATCTAGCGCAAACACGGACAGGAAAAATAAAATAAAATAAACGATTGGCACTTAGGCCACCTCTTATAAATATTTTGAATAAAAATTTGTTTTAGAAATAAACTCAACTTCCCGAAAATAATGCTGTATGCATGAGAGCAACGTTGAAAGCACCTTGCTAATATCAGAAAATAATTCCATGTTCTCTGTGTACAATAAAGCCCAGTTCGTACCTTTAAGACTGAAGTATTCCTGGATGGTTTTATAGTTGCGGCTTCTCGTCAGGAGAAGTTCCAGGATGTCATGGTTACCCATCATGGCGGCATACTCAAGACACGTGACCTCGCCGATCTTCAGCTGTACACTGATAACACGACTCTCCTATGAATAAGGAAATTATTATATTTCACTGATATCTCATGATATATGTTTACATATATATGTTTATATATATATTATACACTGCTTCAGACATATTTTAATAAAAGACATTCTACTGGAACATATAGGATACATAATCAGCATAAAATATTTTGTAAATTAAAGAAAATAAATATAACAGTCCGCATGTCAATATTGTTATTGTTCTTAAGACTGTTATTTAATGATTTGTTATGAGTAACAAATTATATATAGAAAAGTAAAGTGAATACATGTGTAATACATACCCTGGTGAGTTCGTCAAGTCGCTGGACATCATTGTTAAACACAGCTTCTTCAAGCGGTGACTGGAAACTTCCTGAAGTATATACCACTTGAGGAAATTTACCAAAGTGGTCAAAGACATATCCTGATCCGTTTGAAATTTTTCTGTAACTAACAAAAGAAATAAATAAATCGATATAAACAAATAACAGCAATACAAGATGTATGCTCCGTGTGGGCATATAATGCTAGTGCCATCTGTCGGAGAAGTAGAAAACTAATGGTAGCCCATCAATTTTACAGGTTCGTGAAATACTGGAATCTGATCAGCAGTTCCAGCACACATGCAAAATAAAAATAAATAAATAAATGAAGTTAAGGATAACATGTATGCCCATATTTTGGCCAAGAAATTTTTAAATTAAATTTAACTGACAATTCCTTTGAAATTAGGTTGGATAAATTATGATAAATATAAAGAAAAAAATCCACCATGGGTAAAAAGGTGAATCGTTACGCAGGTGTAAAATATATTATTTATAAATCTAAGAAAATATGAAATATAAGGTAAAGCATTATATTATTTTGTGTTAGGCATTTCTGCGCTTTTCTGTAGATATATAACAGTAGAAAAATATACTTATAATATGAAAATGGTTACCTTGGATTGACTGCAGGAGGAAGCATGTTGGTATTTTGCTGTCTGGTTTATCTGATACCTATGACCGTTGTGACGCTATGCCTCCCTGCTATGGTTTTTATCTACTGCCTCAACAGTCATCATGTTAAAACAAGCCCGAACACCAAGCCTGTGATCATTCATGTGTGTCCAGTTGTGACGTCGCTGTTACAATTATACCTGAAGGTATTAATTAACGAACAAGTCACTGCTTATCGAAAATACTTCGTGACTCACCTGGGAATTAATTAACATGCGTGATTAAACAGGAACGGGTGTATTCAGGTCAACACTTGATTAACAGCTTGTTACTAGCCAAATTATAATTTTGATATGAAAAATAATCAGGTAGTTATTTCCTTATTTAGTGACAACTAATCTTTAACCAGGAATCAGTGTTATTTTATTTTATCGATATACTGTCAATCTCAAAAATCACTAACCGCCAACTTGAGCGGATCTGTTCTGTTATACTTGTTTGTTCCTGTCTTACCAAGTCGAGACCATATATATATATATATATATATATATATATATATATATATATATATATATATATTAAGGTATGTGATGAATCTGGATCACGACCGTCGGTTTCGCCTCGTCGGCTCGTCAGGTGACTGAAATTCAGCTAGTTGCGATATTGGTTTTTATAATTTCTTTTTAGCACGGTTGGGTGCCCTTGGACCATGGCGGCAGGTGGAAACAATTTCCGAACGTTTATGAATATATATAAACATATATGTAAGTATATATTGCCAACACGTTCGCTGTCTTCAGTGCCGTCTATATTAGTGCTGTTGATCCTATTTTTCTGAAGTTAAATTTGAGTGGTACCAAGGATTACCATTCTCTGATTAAAAATTCGTGTGAAGTTTGGAATCGACTCTCCACGGTTTATACGAAACGACTCTGCTGAGTTATCACAAACCTCCAAAAATAATGACGTTTCTGAGAAATCTTAAATCTAGCAGGCCGGTATTCGTTAGACGACATACAACACCCATATCATGTCCATAGCGCCTCCTTCTGTCCGATAATTGTACTAGATATTCACAGCACAATCTTGGGCTATTCTGGGCATTCAGTACTATATTTAAACTTTTAAATTAACATTGACGATTGAAAGCTATAAAAAAAGTTATTTTTTTTGCGTTATATTCATAAAACCCGTTATAATAAGGGTCATGACGCCACCGATCCTAAATATACTTGACATAATAACTTTCCTAATGTTCACGGCATTAGGTTTAAAGTATTTTTTGCGTCTGTTATAACGTCACATGCAGAGTTCTTATGTAATTAAACTTGCTAGACACAACATGAAGGAACCCATGCAGATTTGAGGCCAGGTTATGACGTGTTTAAGAAATGATTATGTCTGTCGGATTAATCGTAATCACAACACGATTTATTATTTAGCCCGCATATGACAGTTTACGGGAGCAGCTGGTAATCTATAGTTATCAGGACAATCATTTCCATAATTCGTAATCCTGGGAATACGACCATAAATGACAAAGAAATCAGGTAGAAATTTTTATTTAATTAATAATATTATATTAGTTTTTATTTTTTTTAAATAATTTTAATTCAATTTGATTAGGGAAAGATTACTGGATTTGATGAGATTTTTGCATTTCCATTTAAATCCTATCAACGGCAATTAGATTTTCCGGTGTGTATATATAGAGGATTAATGTTAACCGCCTTCTGTGCTAACCAAATTAATGTACTAGGGAACATCGTGGTCCTTTCTGGTAAAACATATACTGTCCATTAAGACTTTGTTTCTTTTATTAACATTGACAAATACAGAACAATCTAAGTGTACATGTTCGACCTGAATAACTTACGAATTCTGCATGTCCAGTTTGTTCAGAGTGACTTGAACCCTCGTTGACGGGGCTATTTCTTTCACGATGACAGTCACAGACGTTCAACTGATACACGACATAGACTAAACAGTGTCTGTTATTAGATTAAAGATATACTTTATTTTATCTTACAGGTTTTGTACAACTAGTTATAACAACATATTAGTTAAAATAACTAAAACGTTATAATTGCAAGGAACTCTTCATGGCTCAGATGTGGAATTCGGTTGTCTCTAAAGATGGATGAGACCCTAGACGGAGAACTTCAATCCATTCTCCTAACCACACCGGGGATCGAACCCTGGTCGCTAGCGGAGTGCCGAGCGTTTTACCTGTTTTCGATTCTACAATTACCTTGCAGCTTCTGTTTACAATAAATTTTATGCATTCCATTCAGACTTTTTCAAGACCGTTTTTTGGGAACACCTTGAACCAATCTCTTGCCAATGAGTAGAACTTTGAGCAACAGCACATTTTATATTTCAACGAGAGTGTGTCATAATATGTCAGTAAAGACCGATATAAATCTATGGACATGGCTAATATTCATTATATTTTCCAGTATATTTCATGAATGTGTGCAGCTTTTATTTGACATAGCAAGACTGTTTGACAGTGAATCAACATGGTGAACACTGCGATGAGGATTTTGTAAAATACCATGTTGTTGCACCACCTTAATAAAACCCGAAATTTTACTGATAAATAAACATCCAATTGAACAACTCACTTAGCCTTATACTTGCAGTGGATGAACTTACCTTGATCAATATAATCTCGATCATACTAAGTGTTTTAAACACTCTCACGGTATGAAATAGAAGATATAGAGTTCGCATAGTTTAATTCTCATATTTCCGATAGAAAGCCAGCTTGTTTCCTCTTGTGGCTCAGATCTGAAAAATTGAACCATAAATATCGGCACTCCTCAAGGGACAGTACTAAGATCGATACTATTTCTTATCTACGGGCGTATCAATGGTTGTTCGAGCTAAATGAATAACAATTGTATACTTTATGCTGAATATATCATATTAGTATTTTGTGCTAATTCTACCGATAAACCAATCAGCCATTTTTACAAAGGCTAATTGACACTGCCCTAAGATGGTTCAGAGTAAATCATAAATGTATCAACCCTGCTACATCAATTATTGTGATATTTAGCCATATATTATTTTATTAAGAATATTAACATTAACAATATTACCCTCATACCTGAAAACCATACACAACTGTTTGGTTTGATCATCGACTCCTTGTCAATCATCGCTTAAAATGGAAAGATCATGTAGATTAAATATGCGAACAATTTATAAAAAAAAATTCGTGTCCTTGACCGACTTGCCGAGTTTCTACAAACACCAACTCAACAGAAATATTATTCTCTTAATCAAAGCCACATTTACTATCGTATTTCTGTTTGTTAGTTTCCAACTAATCCAGAGAATCCAAAATAAAATTGCTTTGATTGTTACAAAAAACTTCGGTTTAAAATCTAAAATGTTTCCAACGTTGCTAATCATTCAGCTAGGTTATATGACATTGGAACAGAGATATCGCTATTTTTTAGTGTTTGGAACATACCTGGTGACGCACCCGATGCATTTAAATATGGCCTAAAAAATATTGCACGTATCCCGTGCAATACACAATTAATGGCCATCCTTGCCATCAGTGATCAAAGAACTGACAGGTTTAAATCAAGTTTTCTTTATGCATATTTGCATCATATGAATGAAATTCAGAGTAATTTAAGATGCACCACTGATGAAACTTTACAAATCTTTTCAGCAATAATTTCTTGTATTAAGACTAGGAATGTTATTCCTACTTATCTGCTTTATTATTTCTATATTCTTATATTTGTTTCATAGTTATACATCTATGTAATTTATATAGGTATATGTTTAGATTACTATTTTGAACACATTATATATTCCATGACTGTAACTTATAAGCATATATATGTATATATATATATATATATATATATATATATATATTAATAGTGTATATGCCTCTGTGATGTTTCCAGGATCGCGTAGAAAAACAGCCGAACATGTTGAATGGGCCATCCTGGTAAAACATGTGTAAATTAAAATAAATGAATAAAAAATGTGTTTATATATGCGTAAATTGATAAATAAAACCATCGACTACGGCATTGATTCTTATTTGTGCCTTATCGATAATCATCTGGATCATCTTCATTCTGTCAGTATATTAATATAAGTCGCCAGCCCTGGTATATAGGTCTGTAATGCAGGCTTCAATGAAACAACAATGTCAGAACTGACACCAACGGCTAACATGCTTTTATTTAAATATAATATGTTTAGACATGGACTAAGACTCTAGTTATTGGTCTCGGTCGTGCTCAACTTGCTGCTAACTCAAGCATACAAATCAACAAAAGACAATAACCAAGTGTATTAACTTTCATTTGATATAATGGTACAAAGGTTTTTATTTTTACCAGACGCCTTGATCATTGTCATGCTACAGCTAAGTATAGTAACAGTGATACATTCAAAGCGTCGGATGCCCCACTGTGTCTTGAAAACATTTACATAAACACACGCATATATAAAATCTTAATATATGTAATCTAAAAATAAAGGGCTCGTCCAGTACAGAGATCGCACAGTCCGTGCAACAGAGAGCACATGAGTAGTATGACGTAATCACTTAGTGTTCTATCAGGTGGTAATAATAATCTACAGCACGTTTGTATGGAGTAAACAAGGGTTAAAAAGTAAAATGGTCTCGCGAATCCCTTGTAACACCGCTATACTTCTTCATCTGAACTTCTGGTAACATTTAAAGCCGGGCACCTTTCTCCATTACCACAATATCAAGCTCAAACTGCAAATTAACACAGATACGATGGTGTTATCACCCAACATGTCAATAAATATCCGCAATGTGGTTCTCTCTCTTATATCGTCTCTGGAATCAGCGATGAACCCCTAACAATTGCTGCTGAGTATGTTTCGTCCACAATAACTCTGGCACTAGTCTGGCTGGACTTGACACATACATAGGATCTACCTGCTTCCAGTTTAGACTAAATAAGACTCCACTCTTGGACTCAGGCACCGACGTTCCACCCTCGGCGCTCTTGGCTCGACTGTCAACCATCTTAAAGTTTTCCCCAAAGCCCTCATTTGTCATATTTGTTTCATTTGTGAATAAATATAAACTTATTGGCGATAATGTAGCCTAAATGTAACTGTGATATGATTTAACGCCAATGCCCAATAACCTGATAATGACACAAGAGATGACACAATATCAGAGAGCTTAGATGACGTCATCAAAGCTCTCTGACAATATGACGTGTATGTCCCTGTTGGTAACGGGAACTCTCGGCCCCAGAGACACTCGTCCCAGAGACACTCGGCCCCAGCGACTCTCGGCCCCAGAGACACTCGGCCCCTGAGACGCTCGGTCCCAGAGACACTCGGCCCCTAGTCAGCAAGACTCAGCGACACTCGGCCCCGTCCGGTCGCCGCCCCCAGAGACACTCGGCCCAGGGGTCTAGCCTCGGGAAACCCCTCAGAAAACCTTCCCGTAGTTATCCCTTCCGGGCCAGAGGTCTGATACTAGCTCCCCGTCTTACATAGCTTAGAAAAACCCCTCAGAAAACAACCTTCCCGTAGATATACTGAGTCGGAAGTCGGAGAATGGAAGCCCGTTTTTTTACCGTCTTAGGTTCATTAGGGAAGAGTTTAATGAGTCAAAACAAAAACAAGAGAAAGTTAAAGTAAAACGTATTTATTAATTGAAAAGAGTGTTTAATGTTAAATATTTAGTTCCTGATTATGATAATAGCCAATATATACACAAACTGAAATAGAAAACGTTCCAAATATCACAGTATGAATTAAGTATATGAAAGTTACCCGTAAAGTCTCCAAATTACAAATTAAAAAGTAGGCTAATATACAAGTTTACTGTCAATTTACCCACATATATAAAACAAATCAAAGTAGAAAGTGTTTTCTACTTCGTGTTTTCTACTTCTAATTTCTAACGTTAATGTTATGACTAATGACAGAGCGTACATAAAGAAGCAAGAATACACACACAATGCCAAAATCTTAAAGAAACGGTAAATTCTGTCCACCTGGCTTGTTAATGACTTCATGGTTAGTTGATTATGGATATGCTCAATCAGGGGTTTACCGAACTTACTATGCAATCAAAGGTCATTGTTATGATGGCAGTAATCACAGCCAACAAGATCACAAAGACGGCAATTAGACTTTGATCAATACCGAGACAAACGGATCAACACCGAGGTAAATTTAACGGTGACAATTTCTCATTTTATATCAGTTATTTCTTGATTCATTTATATAAATACTACAGCGTATTATAAAAAAAAAATATGAACACCGATTATATTTGGCTCCTACAACGTTTATTGCATCCATTTATTTGGCGTGACCACTACAGGATAATGGTTCAGCACCTTTTATTTAACCATCTATAAATTTTTATAAGTCATATACAAAGATAATTTTATGATATCAGGACTACACGAAGATATGTTTCACAAGAAAGGACGGTCCGTGCCGAGGCCTGGCCCCAATATTTTTTTTGGGGTATGTTAATGCGGCCTTCAGGAAACAGTTGAAATGAACGAACACATAAGCTTACGAAAACTAATAATTTAAGAGGAGACATAACACCTGGCCATGCATTTTTATTGTGTGTAAAATACATATAATTTGTGGAATATGATAAGAAAAATTTTATGGATTATTATACAGATATTGTTTCAGAAATAAACATGGTTTTAATTTTTATATACACCAATATATATATATATATATATATATATATATATATATATATATATATATATATATATTGTATGTGCTATATTTTTTATTTTATGGAAAATTTAACTTTAATTGCTTCGTGGCGTTCAACTAGGGCCTACATGCAGGCCACCACGACTAAGGAACTTCTCCAATTCGAGTGGCTCATCAAGTGAGGGGATAACAATCCAGAAGAGATAACTACGGGAAGGTTGTTTTCTGAGGGGTTTCGCGAGGCCAGTATCGGACCCGATGCCCTTGGCCGAGTGTCTCTGGGGGCGGCAACCGGACGGGGCCGAGTGTCGCTGGGTCCTGCTGACTAGGGGCCGAGTGTCTCTGGGGCCGAGCGTCTCAGGGGCCGAGTGTCTCTGGGACCGAGCGTCTCAGGGGCCGAGTGTCTCTGGGGCCGAGAGTCGCTGGGGCCGAGTGTCTCTGGGACGAGTGTCTCTGGGGCCGAGAGTTCCTGTATTCGTCCCTGTTACTAGAATGAACACGTGACCCAAACTGGGCTGTCTGAAACACTGGTATTTATTCTTAGCAAGCTAAATGACGCTATAAACTGTATTGCATGCGCTGATTGAACAAAAATATAAAAAAAAAAACTACGGATTTTGATTCACAGTATGATGAGTGTCTCAAAACTTTTCACTTCATAACGTCTGTGTGATACAATAAACATAAAACAATAGCCACTCATGAATCCATATGTATGGGAAGTTAAGCTAAAAGAACTTGACAAAGAAATTTTCAGTAAAATAACAAAAAATTTCCAAATTCGAATGCTAAACATTTACGGGTCATACTACACGTTTAAAATTGGAAGCATCTGTAATTATGTGTACCACCAATACGTCCTCAGGTCACGGGTTTAGATTCATTGTATAGTTTACAAAACCAATAACCTATGTACAAAAATGAGTCAAATAAAAATGGATGGAATAATATGGTTGAATGTATAGAAAGTCATTAACAAATATTAATGTAAAATGTACACGTAAATATACAGTGTCCTTGGTTACCTCGGTTACAGACATCGTCTGTCTGAAATTTTATATATGTTTAAACTGCTGTCGTATCTTTAGGCTGGAGGCGTAAAGGGTGTCCTAACGCCCTCTGTAACTGTATCCAGAAGGTTTCTCGTTTTTGGCGTTCTTTCGGCCACTCTATGTAAGTCATAGTATCAAACAAGCATGCATGCAAGCAAAAGCGGCACCAAGCCTCGCTGTTTCATATGAAGTACCTTGTAATGAACAACTGCTATAATGCCCTGACGACCCTTGTTGACAAAATGCGCATGCGCTAATAATGTTTCTGTTTGACACCATCCACTCTTCACAAAACATTTTGTGATGAAGAGGATCGTGGGGCGGCTTGTAGAGATACAATGAAGGATGTTCTCCATGATCGAGACGCCGCCGAGAAAATCTTTCAGGTCAAAACAAAACTGGTATGTAAATTGTAGCAATTTACCTACAATTACGTAGCATGTTATATCTACACCATCTGTGCCAAAGGTACATGACCCTATAACGTCTTCTGTATATCACATTGAATGTCAGAATTAGACTAAGTGTCAGAATGTACAACCTGAATGGTACTCTAATCCAGTCTGGGTCACTACAGTCTGTTTTCAAAACCCTAAGTGCCTCCAGGAGTTTAATGACAGTTCCGTTATCATAGGTACACGAGAGTGCAGGATAGCAAAACAGCCGTATGCTAAGTTTAAGCAATTCGGAAAACGAACGCTGAGTGTTACAGGAACAAAACAAGGGATTCCCGCGCAAGTCTAGATGAAGAACAGTTGAGTTGGGCCTCCCATCTGGTATAGTCTTTATCTCCTGTAATAAACTATTTGGCAAGCTTTTGAGATGGTTGTATCTAATGTCCAGAAAAGTTAGATTTCTAGCATCTTGAATGGAAAAGTTGACAATGGAAAGTTGATTTCTACCCAGGTCTAGACGTTTTAGATCATATAGACCACTAAATATATTAGCTGGTAATGTTCTGATGTTGTTATATGACAAGTCAACCAGTTTTATCCCTTTGTTCTTGGAGAAAAAATCGGCGGAGTGATTGGCTTCAAAGAAAGCCTTTGGAAGTGATCCTCCGAGAAGAATTGTATCGATGTTAGTCGATTCCCACACCACCCTGTTATCAAGAAAACGTAAGTTTACGCCACGTATATATACATAACGTAACGTACTTGTGCATGGGAGTGTTCCATTTATTGCGGTTATTACCGTTTTCTCCAGGTCCATAATCTCCAGCGGCATTTCATCGAAGCACCAGTTATGCTTGTTAAAATCAAATATGATACCTGTCCCTAAGTAATGGTCCATAAGCAAAACTCTGAGCCTCTTAAGTCCAATTATCACATGAATTCTGTCTCGAATCATCTGCGACAGCTGCCTGTTTCTTACCAAATGCTGATTTCTCAAACTGATTGCTTCATTAATTTGTACCGCATTTGATGCCTGAAAAGAAACACTATCTGGTTTATAGTACTTGTAAGAAAATGACGTTATCTCGACCCATCTCTCCATGCAAGGCAAGGGGATTTGACATGCGAAATCTATAAATGTGATGTTTGGCATCAACAGAGGTTCAAATAGACCCGGGCTAAATCCAAAAATATGGTTCCCCGTCATATGAAGTTCGGTCACGTGGGGGAAATCAAATGCATTTCCTTCAACGGCAGCAATCATATTATAGTCAAAGGTTGAGATAGTTTAGTCTCATATGTCTAAAACAAACACTAAAGGATTCTTTAAGTATCCACTGACCAGTGCCGGCGTTACTCCCGCGATAAAAACAAAGTGTTAAGTTACGTAATGATGGAGAAATGTTATACATAGTTTTCAGGAAACTTTCGTGGGGGAAATATATGTCTGGCATAAATGAAACAGGAAGTGTTCTGAGTTTTACCAATGGAACAAACACCTCTTCAGGAATGGGTACTCTGAAAGGTGTTATGTCAGATACGAATTCGTCAAGGAGCAGTGTTTGCAGATTGACCAAAGATCGGAATGCCCAGGATTCCAGGTAATACATCTGATAATATGATAGGTCGAGATGTTGAAGTTGGTCATAAGATAAGAAAGAATCATTCTGTATAATTTCTATTATATTATGAGATAAGTCCAGACTACCGATGCGTTTTGATATCCAGGATGAACATTTAGGCAATATAAACAAAAATCTTCGGGAACAGTTTGCTGTAGGATTCGAAACATTTTCAAATGAACAAGCACATGTCTCACCTATACCCATACATTGCATGTAAATCAGAGCTCTTTTTTTTCTGTTTTGTTTCCAAAGAATATTTTACTGGTCTTACTCGTATCAGAAGAATAAGCTGATTCTGACATCAGAATACACCAAAGTGTTATCGTTTAAAGAACTTGTGCTACTATGTATGCCATGTGTAGATAAAGACAACAATTTTCCCTGTTTCGTAAGAGACAATCTATCCAAAACGTTCCCCTGTATTGTTACTTGTCTTTGTAAAGGGCTGAAGTTCAACACAAGAAAGTTTATTTTTGCCATCAACTCTTCACAAAGATGCTATCCAGTACTCTCTTCTATAGTGATTTTAGTCTGTTTCATGGTCTGTGGTTCAAGGCCAGAATGTTCCTTTTGAATTTATATATATATATAAACTACCAAAACTCCATAGCAGCGTTCTTTGTCAGATGACACGATTCAACACAACGAAAAAGTTTCTTTTGTCGCCGTATAGATACACCCAAGACACACGCAGTGGCGATTCTTGTTTGTTTGATGTCCGTAAGTTTTACAAGCAAGAGAATGTTTCTGTCTAAAGCTGTGTCAGCCAGGTGTTCTTCTTCTTGCCTTAGGAATAAAATATTTAATTTTTTATCTTTTTTTTAATCTTTGTTAAACGTCATTTTTTATATCTAAATTATCTGTTTACATAAGTGTGATTTTGTTATGTATTCTGATTAATAAAAAAAATATGTGAAACGTTCAAAGTATGCATCAAATGTTCGGCTACAACATGTTTTTGAATTAAAAAATCATTAAAATCATTATTAAATGAGGAGCGCTTCAAGGTGTCTTGTGGAGTTGTTGATATACTGCCCCTTTTTATTGCAATATTAAACAATGTATATGATGAATATATCAATTTCTTTCTTATTCCAATGTCTTATTAGCAAAAGGATTTTGTTGGTAACATTTACGAGAAACGCCGTAACTGCACCTTTAGTTGGTGAAATACACTGAAAATAAACCTGGCTTTATAGAAAAATATGGCTTTGGTATTTTCTGAGCCAGAGAAGCCGGTTTATCAAGTGTATTTAAAAAGTGTTAATATTTTTTTAAATATTTTATTTTGGTGGAGGTAATCATTTTTTTAAATGCTGACTCATCTAATTCTAAACCTAAGTATGTACATCTGCAGAGTTTCAATTTCGGTTCGGGACTACTTGACAGGGCGGTAGCACTCGCTTCCTATACTTTTATTTTGTATCCCGGTGTCACCTAGGCCCGGTGTCTACCGCACCCGCGGGGTCCTGGGGGTGTAATAATTCCCAATGCTGGGTCAGAACACCGAGGAACCCCCCCAAAGACGTACTCGTATGTAAGTGACAGGCGGCTGTGGGGCATAGCCTCCCATTAAGTTTGTAGAGCGCTCACCCTTAGTTGGAGCCGACCGTTAAAAACCTCACCGCCTCGGACGAGATTCGAACCCACGATCCCCTCACTCTGAGTCCTGCGCTCTACCCCTGGGCCACAGAAGCCGGTTTAAGTGTTAATACTTACAATCTTCTATGATTCACGAGATAATTTGCAATACATACAGGTGCTTGTCGGTCCAATGTGAGTTTGTGTACACCCAGTTCGGAACGAGGATATTATATTCTATTGCAAAGTCCCGTCTAACCTACCATTCATAAGACATTTCTTACGACAGCCCGGCGATTGACCCGCGTCCTACCTATAATGGTCCTACAAATGTTCTACCTTTGTAGGTCATTCATGCGACCGCCGTGGGTTTGTCTCAAGCCTTTAGCCTAAGTCTCAACGATTTAGACCTTCGTACGATTTCAGCAGGGCTACGACAGATGGAACCGTCGTAGGTTTTGGAGAGTTATATTTTAATATTTCGTGGAAGCGTTCACAAATAAAATATATTCCACGACGGTTGTTGGTAAATTGGTCTTGGCTGTCTAAGTCTAATCGAACGCTCTTCCAGTCGTATGAGGTCCCTACGATGGTCGTAAAACAAAGAAAAATCTCCAAACGTTTCTGTCGTAGACCTGTCGTATGTATATTGTGCGATGTATGTGACTTAGCCTTTAGACAAACCCACGGCGGTCGTATGAAAGACCTGTATCGGTAGAACATACATAGGACCGTCATTAGTAGAACGTGCATCGGCATTTTTGGACAGTGGACGTCCACCACTTGCATACTCAACAAAATATGCCAAAATCGGAAGATCTTCCTACCTTCGACTTGAGATTGCCGTGAGTTGCACTTGGGGATGCCGTACGGCCACCTTAAGACAAAATAATTTCGTAAGATTGCCTTAAGTATGCAGTAGGAAAATCCAACGGCACCTTAACAAAAAATCGTAAAAACTCAAGGCCGTCATACGACAAAAATTATTTAATTTCCTCACGAATGCGTAACTTCTTAAGAAGGCCGCAAGAGTCTTAGCCCCCTATAAGAAATGTCTGCGAACTCTAGAATTCGTAGGAACTGGGAGATTCGTACGAAACTATCGAGCGTACAAATCTTTGTGACGGTAGCGTTTTCTTTAACGTCAGACCGATCTCGCAGGTCTGTTGTACGATGCCTTACGGCTGTTTACGATTACCTGCGACTTTCGTACGATTTTATTTGGTTATCTTAAGCCCAAAGAATCGTCGGACTTTCCTACGACAGGCCAACGATTGCCCCACGTTCTACCTATGACGGTCCTACGAATAATTTACCGTTGTAGGTCATTCCTGTGACCGCTGTGGGTTTATCTTAGGATTATTATTCTATTTTACGGCCGTTGTAGGAAGAGTGTACGATTAGACTTAGACATCTCTGACCAAATTTGCCAGGGCCGTCGTACAGCATATATTTTATGTTTACGCTTCCACGAAATTGTAAAAAAGAACCTCTCCCAAACCTACAACATTTCCATCCTTCGTAGCCCTGCTGGAATCGTACGACAGTCAAAATTGTAGGTTGTTTGTGTCAGCAAATTATTGTACAAGGCGTTAATAACTTGAAATCAGTTCACCCTGACAGGAGTATGGCATTCAATGAATACTTACATAGTAAAATTTTGAAACATATAACACGTCATTTCCCTCTCGATAACTATTACGCTTATTACACTTCTAAAATCTAAATTACAAGCAAAAATTTGTTTTTATATTTTTTTATTTTTGCATTGAGTCTGTAACAATAACCAGGAGAAAATGAGTAAAGAAAGTTTCTTTGAATAATTCTGATAAAAACCGTAATACGGCACAACGTATTTCATCTATTGTAAGTTCCTATTGTTACATAGTACCAAGGTACTCCGTCAATGAAGAAAGATTTTTTTTTCATTAGTTATCACTGATTAATTAATTGCGTCAACGCAAACTCTAAGACAAGCAAATAATTACGATGTGACGCAGAAGAGACATTCTGAATTCATTTGACATGTTTGTGTTTAGAACACATAACATATATAGCTTTGTTTACGTCCGTATGAACTAATAAACATTATAAAAACAAATCTTATGAAAACTTTAATTGACAAGTGACCAAAGAAAGCAGAGTAATCGTAGTCTGCTACAGAGCATTTCCACATATACCTCATTCAGGGAATACGATAACAAATTAAGTAAAAACCAGCTACATCTGGTAAAAATTAATCAAGGCAGAACTAATCACCTAGCTTGGCAAGACTTTAACCTTTCCAATCGCAAATTTGTTTATAAATGTCAGTGTACTTTTCAGGTAACAATGTAAGATATTCAATAACATCTTCAACCAGATTTGGCTAATTTTAAACGTCGAGTTACATTAACACTGTTATGTTCTGGTAAACATGATAGTGTCACAGGTCCATCATTATTTTTTTCTTATACATACTAACGGCAAAGTTATAACATGACTTGATTTAGACAGTAAAGGTCCTAAAATTACAGATGTGACTAGTTCAGTGGACGTGGATCAGGTTTATTACTCGATCAGTGGTAGAGATCAAGCTTGGGAACACCAAGCTGGATGTCTAGTGGCCATATTTGATTCTGATGGGTCTGAAATTTCATTCTTGCACACTATTAAAGTGTCCAGTGTTTTTTTAGTTAAATTTTAGTCAGTTGGTCAAACTGTTCTTAAGATGAATGCCAAAGAGTGTGACATGATGGACAGACGGAAAACTGTGATTACTATATATAAGGCAGTAACTTACTAGGCAGAACGTAATTCATACATTTTCTTAAGGTAAAATGATACTCGGTGTTGATTAAATTGAATAAATGTAATTCAAAAGTCACTTGGCATATTTTATATTCATTTATTGCAAGGTACCAGATTTATAAAATATATACTACAATATGACGCACAACAATGACAATGACTATACAAATATTTATATTGAATATACAATCCAACTGGAATGTCACAAGTAAAATTCTCACAGAATGACTTCTATGCATCAGTCATAGTAACACTGAAAATATATCTAAGCAGATGACGCTCATCTGCTAAGACAGGACGGTATAGGGATAAGATTTCTTCACTTCGATTGCTATAAAACCCAACCTAGCACCTATAAACACTTGGTGTGACCGGCAAATACAAACCACGTAGATTATTTATAATATAAAGAAAGATAATGATTAATATATTCGCTGGTAATCAAAATAATACTCGGTGGGGGGTGTAGAGCTGGGACCTATTGACATTATTTAGCAAACTATATATATATATATATATATATATATTGTTACAAAGACAAATTGCTCAGGGGAAAATACTGGGCCGATCCGGGATTCGAACCCATAACGGTGGCGCACAAGTCCGGCGTACCAACCGCTTCGCTGGCAAAGCAAGCTTTACTAGCGAGACAGTTCGGTCCGCTTTTATGTCACCCCGTAACAATATATATATATATATATATATATATATATATATATATATATATATATATATATATATTTATATATATTATATATATTGTCAAGATAGATTAGGCATAGTGATAGGATAACATCGGCCATAATTATCTGCATGAA
The DNA here is from genome assembly GCA_026874595.1 of Sipunculus nudus. Taxonomy (NCBI): domain Eukaryota; kingdom Metazoa; phylum Annelida; class Sipuncula; order Golfingiida; family Sipunculidae; genus Sipunculus; species Sipunculus nudus. Next base: position 18,598,112 of record CM049307.1, read on the forward strand.
CCTTTGGAAGATCACCTGGGCATTGACTTCTCCGAAGGACATGGCATTCAATTCCTAAAATCCAAATGCCTCCGCCGTGAAAGCAGGCTTCAGGTTATCGGCCTCTTGACTTACCCTGGTCTCAGATCGAATGAGGAGGAATATTTGCAGCAGACTAGCTAGACGATACGAAGATCTACATTGGCAGCAGATAGATTGTTGAAATTTAGCTAACGATGATCTATGCAAAAATACAACATTCCATCCAGACATTCGCCCTGGAATAAGGGTTGCAACTTTTTCTAATAATTCAAATTTCAAGCATTTCTTTCATGTGATTTCTCTCCTTCTGGTACAAAGGTCGAGGAATAGAGTGGTGTCGGGTAGAGCTATTTCACGTTTTACCTTGTCAGTACGACAATAGATTGGTAAATAAATCGACGAATAAGAAATAAAAAAGAAAAAGAAAAAGCAATCGTTGGACGATTCGTTAAACCCAAGAAAGAAAGAAAGAAAGGTAAAACGTCCCCGTAAATATAGATCCTTGGATAATGTGGATACATCAATTGTCCTGAATGTTATTATTTTATTTTACCTGTTTAAAACTATTGTCCTATTCATGATCTGGAGGAGTAAAGGTAGTCCTAACGCCCTGTGTAACTGCATCCAGAACACTGCTCGTTTATTATGTTCTTTCGGCCACTCTATTTAAGTTACAGTATCAAACAAACACTTCCGTATGAAACCAAAACGTTTTGTGATGAAGAGGATCGTGTGACGCCTAAAAGAGATACAACGGAGGATTTTCTCTATAATTGAGACGCCACTTAGAATTTCCTTTATGTCAAAACAAAACTGGTATGTAACTTGTTCCCATCTCTTAGTGTCAGTTGGTTGGTATCATGGCCTCCCATACGTGAAAAAAGCTCATTCAATAGCCACTATTTATCTTTCGCACAATATGCTATGAAAGTATCAAAGTCATGTTTTTCCTCCCGATTTTGTGCCTTCCACCGTGGCATGGTATATAGACACCATTTGTGCCAAAGGTATATGTCTCTATAACGTTTTCTTATGTAACGTTCAATGTCTGTTCACAGTATGATACCTATTGTGAAAATGTACAAACCAAATGTAGCTCAATAAAAAAATTCTAGACCACTACATTCTGCAACCGCTGAAATGCTTCAACTGTAAACTTGAGTGTCGGAGGCGAATGTGCGTTTCTATAGAGGCCGATCAACCGAACGTCAATTTAAAGCATATTGAAAAATGACCACTGGGTATAACAGGAACAGACAAATGGGTTCCGCGCAAGTCTGGGTTAAGCATATATGATCTGGACTGCTCATGTGTTATATTCTTAAACTCACGTTATAACCTCTATGGCAAGCTTTGGAGATTGTTGTAACAAATATCCAGAAAAGTGATATTTCTAACATCTTCAATGGAAAAGTTGATCGTGGAAATTTGATTTCTACCCAGGTCTAGAAGCTGCAGATCATTGAGACCACTAAATTTAGCAGGCAGTGATCTGATATTGTTGTATGATAAGCCTCTCTGCTGGAGCTTTTAAGTCTTCGAGAATATAAACGAGGAGTGATTGCTTTCAAAGTGCCTGACATCCAAAATCTATAAATGTAATATTTTGCATCAATAGAAGTTCAAAGAGACACCCCTTAGCTTAATCAATAAGTACGGTTCCCTCTCATGTGAAGTTCGGTCACGTGGGGGGAATGCAATGCGTTTCTTTCAAAGGAAGCAATCATATTATGGTAAAGGTTGATATAGTTGAGTTACGTGTGTATATAATAAGGACTAAAGTCTTCCTTAAGTATCCATTAATCGAATCCCTTGTTGCTCCCACGGAAACGTTGTAGTTTTAAATTGCGTAATGATGATTAAATGTTACACATAGCCTTGAGATAATGGTCATACATAAAATATACATGTTGCATATTTGATACTGATATTTTTCTGAGTTATACCAATGGCACAAACACCTCTGGAACGGGTTCTCTGAAAATCGCAGTGTCGGATACAAATCCATCAAGTAGTATAGTTTGCAGAGTAACCAAAAATCAGAATGCTCAAGGCTCCAGGAAGTATATTTGATTATATGAGAGATTAGGATGTTCAAGTTTGCCAGGAGAAAGAGTCATTCTGTATAATTTGAATTTGACTTCATGACAAGTCCAGAGCAGACTATGGTTTAATATCGAGAATGGACATTTTGGCACGGCAGACAGAAAACTTCGGGAACGTTTCCAGTTGTCGTTGTATTCAGTCTGACCAAAACACCCTCTGGTAATGAATTTCTTAATGACCTAAAGTTCATCACGAGAATGTTTTTGGTTGTCGACGTAAACAAGCTACCAGAACACCCACCAGTAGTGATTATTGTCTGTTTTCTTCCTGAGGTTACACCAGAAAGTTTTCTTTTCTCCTGTTGGATGTAAGCTATCAAAATATTCCCCAATATAGTGTCTTTATTCTGTTTGAGGGCCTTAGGTGCAACCAGAGAACATTCCGTTTATGTAACCATATAAAATAACCCAAAACACTTTCCAGTAGGGAATATAACCTGTGATGACATAAATTCAACACGAAAACGTTTTTGGTTGTGGTCGTATACAAGGTTTCCACAACACTGACCAGTGGTGACTCTTGTCTGTTTGATGACCTGAAGTATCTCCCCTGTTGTTTCCATATATATGCTATCCAGAAACACTACTTTTTATTGTCCGAGGAATAAGATATGTTCATTTTATATCTTGAAGGTTTGAAATATGTAGTATTTGATTTTTAATTTAGTTATCTTATAACCTTGGAATAAGTATGATTATATTTACGATTGAAATGACGGACACATTTTGAACAAATCTTGGACACTTTCAGCTTAAGTTTTCAATAAAAATTCATTAACACATCCATAAAACGAACAGAGGGTAAGGTTTACATTAAGTTTTACGAATTTAGGTCGAATATGAAAGCCGTTTATGTTTGTCAAATGACTGACAGATAACCGTGGAAATAATGACCACGACCACGTGTTTCATTTATAAAAACATAATGTGTACTAACAGTTTTCTCGTTTGCAAAAAAAAAAAAAAAAAAAAAAAAGAATGAGCCACACTTACCCACCTTGCTTCTCTTCTTCTGCTTTCGAATTTGTCCCACGTGATTAGTGAGTTGAGAGGTTTGACTTTGTGACATTAAATTTCCGAAGTCTTATAATGACTGTTTTATAATGTCTTCAATTTTAATTGTACTTTAAATCAGGTTTAAATTACTCCAGCTGACGTTTTTATAAATAAATATTTTACTCCGTATACATATCACACGATTTGGCTGGCCAACGTGACTTGCCGATGCCTCTGTTTAAATTTTTCATTTAAAAACTGTGACACAGCGTGAGTTTATAATCCATGAACCATGTCAGGACCATGGCACACAGTTACTCCCGCTGTCTGAACCGGTCGGTGCCGTATTATGCATTTGTTTATCATAAACATGTGTTCCCTTCTTTTAAATCTTAATGGTACAAATCCTGTGTCAGTTAGTGAAGCGCTAATCACCTTTTTCATTTTTTTCGACATTTGGATTAACTTTTTATAATTGGATTCTGTCTATATTATAAATGTATTGTAAGCTGTTACACGCAGTGAAATCAGTTAGTGGTCCCCTTGTGGTTATGAAACAGCTGGTGCCATAGCATTACCTCGGTTTATTTTCGCTTAATCCTTCAAATTCATGAAAAAGTTATTTTTTTTGGTTAAAAATATACATATGTCATTGTTTTAATGGTTTATAACCGTACACTTATTTTTTCTATATCTTTTTAGTTAATTATGTTTTATGGCATGTTTGCCTCATGTGTTAAAAATAGAAACCGCTGTTTCGTAAAATGCATATTTTGATATTCCTCCTATGAGCTGTTTATGATTGCAGAAGGATAGATAAAATCTATTACACCAGAATTTCTGCAACTTTACCTGAGCACTCATCAAATTATATACCAGCAATAAATACTTACGATATTTTATGATTTAAACCGCAATTTTTTTGCCGTCCTTATGAGCGTCTATTTTTCTGTCCAGCTCCGGTATTCGGAAAATCTTTTTACATCTTTACATCAACGTCCCGTCTTAACTACACACGAAAAATGAACAGGGATGTACGCTTGGATTTTTTAAAAAAAATTTCTAACAATTTCATTTACATTTAAAAGATATTTAAATGTTTCCTGCCATAAAACTGTGCAATGAAGGAGCCGCTTGTTCATGTTGTAAGACTAAGAGTTCAGGAGAAACCTACTGTAAATGATAAATATTTTGTTCAGACAACTTCGGGAAATATCTTTTGACTCCAGTAACCCATATGCACATAAAAATGGTGTGTAATCTAGCGGCCTCCTCTGTGTAACAAGGAAATGTTTAGTAATTTATGATATAACAGAGATATACATGTGACTAATTCAGAACCGTTTGTGTCACTTGTGTTCGTTAAACTCAGTTTGTGAGGTTCCACCACTAAAACTTTATATATGTATATATATATATATATATATATATATATTTATTTATATATATATTTATATTTATTGCTTGCCGGAAATCTTCGATTTCGGCAAGCATGTTCGTCAGTTGCGTATGTCTGTTTGTCTCTTTTTTGTTTGTTTGTCACGACTCTCCAGGCCACACTTTTGCATCAATCAACTTGAAACTTACAGGCTTGATTGACAAACCGATTTCTAGGTGCCCTATTGTTTTTGGTCAACATTGCTCCAAGGTCAAGGGTCAAAGTCACGACAGGTATGGTTAACGGTTTTTGCACTATAACTTCGCCATAAATAGGCTTATCCACTTCTGCAATAGCTCATTTTTTTCGTCATCACCTGGCCTTTCTTTTGACATGTAGCTTACTTAAATTTGCCGTTACCATGGTTACATTTTTTGGGCAAAAATCATGGAAATTGGAAATAAGACGACCATTTTTTGTAACTTTGTCAATTTTTAAGCTACAGACGTCTAGTTTTGGTCATTATGTACCTTATAGGCAGCTTGACATGATAAAACTGAAAGTCTCGCCAAATCTCGCACCATTTCTCGTCAAACGAGTCTTCGAGATTTCATTAAATATGACCTACAGGTTGCATTTTTTTAACAATGGCTTTGAAATTGATATATTTTGTGTTATTTATAAATATCTCGAAATCAGTTTTTCATTTTTGGAAATAGCCACCAGGGGGCGTGGTACCTGAAACACTGTAACATATCATTTTTCTGCAATATCTAAAATAATTTTAAACATGGCACAATTTTTATCGTTGTATCTTAAACTAGGAACATTGGCTTATTCCTCCGCACATGTAGCTTTGTGCTGCCGTTACCATGGTTACCAAATTTGTGGGTTAAACTTGACGATCTGAAAATATGCAGTTTTTGGCTTCTATCTCGGTTAATATTTATGTTTCAAGGGTCTAGTTTTTTGCATAAGGCTGCTTCCCCTTGGTTCTAAGTCATTCAATTGCAAGTCTCGTCAAATTTCGCTCGGTTTATCGTCAAACGAGAAAAAACGAGATTTCACGGAAATGCTTATAACTCGGCGACTTTTACAGCTACACAGGTCTAGTTTTCGGCATTTCATAACATATGACCAGCTTGACACGCCAGAAAGGAAATCAGGCCAAATCTCGCACCATATCTCGTCAAGCGAGAGAAAAACGAGATATCATGGAAATGCTTATAACTAGGCGACTTTTACAGCTACTCAGGTCTAGTTTTTGGCATTTGGTAACATTTGGCCAGCTTGACATAGTAAAACTGCGATACTTGGCGAAATCTCGCACTATATCTGGTCAAATGTGGAAAAACGAGATTTCACAGAAATGCATATAAGTCGGCGACTTTCACGGCTAGACAGGTCTAGTTTTTGGCATTCATTAACATTTGGACGGCTTGACATGACAAACCTGTAAGACTGGCCAAATCTCGCACCATATCTCGTCAAACGATAAATAAGGAGATTTCACAGAAATGCTACTAACTCGGCGACTTTTACAGCTAGACAGATGTAGTTTTCGCCATTTCATAACATTTAGAGAGTTTGATATGACAGATCTACAAGACTGGCCAAATCCTGCACCATATCTCGTCAAACGAGAAAACCCGAGAGTACACGGAAATGCTTATAACTCGGCGACTTTTACAGCTAGACGGATCTAGTTTTCGCCATTTCGTAACGTTTGGCCGTCTTGACATAACAAAACTGCTCGTCTTGCCAAATCTCGTACTATATCTCGTCAAGCGAGAAAAAAAACATGATTTCACATAAAAGCTGATAACACGGCGACTTTTGCAGCTAGACAGGTCTAGTTTCCGGCCTTTTTTTAATATTTGACAAACCTGACATGACAAAACTGGAAATCTCGCCAAAGCTCGCACCATTTCCCGTCAAACGAGAAAACACGAGATTTCATGCAAATGCTTATAACTCAGCGGCTTTTATAGCTAGACAGGTCTAGTTTTCGGCATTTCATATCATTTGGCCAGCTTGACATGACAAACCTGAAAACGTCTCACTGCTTCTTGTCAAACGAGATTAACGGGATTTCATGAAAAAATTTTGAACTTGGTCCCTTTTACACTAGAAAGATATGCAGCTGTTAAAGGTCAGCATGCATAAATAAACATATTATCCGTTTCTGCTGCCCCCACAATGTTGCTCATTCATATGACTGTTTCTACATGCACTCTATGTCTATCTGTCTGTATCATTTCCATTTCCAGCAAGCGCGTGACCTCTGGTCATCTTGTTTATTTATTTGGGTATATAACGTCTGTTGATACGTGATGAAAGAATGCATGGGAAACGGTTTCTGGTATATACATTATTTCTGATATATATATATATATATATATATATATATATATATATAATTATTCGGTACATTTAATTAAGACATTACACTCTGCTTGATAAGACTTAACATGACTTTAACATGAGATAACAGGATGGTCTCATGGGGTAGTATATTTTTCAGGTAAACATGTAAATGTTTAATAATATCGTCTTCCTTGTAACCAAGATTGAGCTAACCTTACACATTTTTATGTTTCTTTCTGGTAAACCTGTATTTATTTTTTATCCAAAAATATTTGTTAGTATATAAGCAAATTTAAATGTTTTATCTAGACTGTGGTCGTAGAGGTCCTGTATAAATGACCTATCATTCCCATGCATTCAGTTCTTGAGAAAATGCCCATAAAAGAAAATTCCAAGGTGTCTGTTTGGAAGTCTTTATGGATTTCTGATGGACTATAAATTTGATAGCGCACATTTTCTCATATGTATAAACCCCCAGTAAAAGTTCACAAAATATTAGCCTTGAAGTCTTGTCGTGTTTCTGATGGTTCCAAATTTAAGAACGCACATTTTTTCATATACAAAAATTTCCAGAAGAAATGTCAAGGCAGTACATTGCTTAATCGAGCATGCGCACTACACGTCCTGATCGTCTACCGTGTCATTGTAAAATAAGCCAGTAGTGTGGATTGTTGTTTAATGGTTTCATGTATAAGCTACGCTCTCCCACAAAAACCTCTTTGTTAAAGATAGGGTAGCTTCTCTCTTTAGTAATTTGATATATGATTGAATATGGTCTTTCTTTGTCAATAAAACAGAACCAAATGTTACGTTTCAAACGTTGCGAATAGATGTAGCTAGTTAAATGTTAAAATATTGTTAGAACTATTCGCTTTATAAAACTTGCAAATGGAATTCCAAGATGGTTGTATAATAGTAAATATGGATTTCTGATGGGCCTAAAATATGATTTGTGGACGCTTTGTAGGGACCTGCCTTAATTCAGCAAAACTTATATATATATATATATATATATATATATATATATATTCCAAAAAAAGGCCATAATACATGAAAAGACCATCATGCGACAAAAAAATCTAATATCAAGAATGCAGTACCAAGTTCTTAAGAAGGCCGCAATATTCTATGCCCCTCTAAGAAATGTCTGCGAACTCTAGAATTCGTGGGAACTGGGATATTCGTGCGAACCCATCGTTCATACGAACCTCTGTGACCGTAGCAAAAAAGGCCTTACAACAGGCCGATGTCGTAGGTCTGTTTTACGATGCCTTATGACTGTGTTGCGATAAACCTACGACTTTTGGACGATTTCTTTGGTTATCTGAGGCCATAAAAATCTTAGGACCTTCGTACGACAGTCCAACGATTGCCGCATGTTCTACCTATATGACGGTCCAACAAATATTCTATCGTTGTAGGTCATTCCTGCGACCGCCATGGGTTTATTTTAGGACTCTTACGGCCGTCGTAGGAAGAGCGTATGATAAGACTAAAGACATCCCTGACCAATTTTCCAACGACCGTCGTATAACATATGTTTTATGTGTGAATGCTTCCACGAAATTGTAAAAAGAACCTCTCCAAAACCTACGACGATTCCATCCGTCGTAGTCCTGCTGAAACCGTACGAGAGTCAAAATCGTAGGTTGTTTGTGATTAAGGCTTAAAGCGTGGGCAAATTATTGTACTAGGCGTAAATTACTAGAACTCTGATCACCTTGAGGAGAGTATGGCATTCAATGAACACTTAAATTGTAAAATTTACGACCACGAAACATATAACACGTCATTTTCCACTCGATCGTTTTTACACTTATTTCACTTCTTTAATCTAGGTTACAAGCAATTTTTTTAGTTTGTATGACCTTTTTAATTTTGCATTTTTGGAGTCTGTGACAATAACCAGGAGAACATGAGTAAAGAAAGTTGCTTTGAATAATTTCGGAAAAAATAGTTATACGGGACAGCGTATTACATCTATAATAAGTGCCTATTGTTAAAAAGTACCGAGGTACCCCGTAAATAAAGAAAAAAATGGAGTTTTTTATTGGTTATCACTGATTAATAAAATAACATCAACGCAAAATCTAAGACAAGCAATTAATTAGCTGTGACGCAGAACAACCAATCTGATTTCATTTGACATGTTTGTTTTTTTAATAACATTACATATGTAGCCTTTTTTTAAGTCTGTAGGAACTAATAAACATTTTAAAAACAAATTTGATAAAAAATGTAATTGACAAAGTGATCAAAGAAAGCAGAGTGATCGGAGTCTGCAACAGAACGGTTCAACATATACCTCATCAAGGGAATACAACAACAAATTCAGAAAAACCAGGTACCTATGGTACATTTAATCATGGCAGAACTAACCACCTAGCTTGGTGAGACTTAACATGTCAAATCACAAGTGTGTTCATAAGTGCAGGTGTATTTTTCAGGTAACAATGTAGATATTCAATAACATCGTTAACCAGATTTGTCTTATTAAAAAACATTGAGCTACATTTACACGATTATGGTCCATTTCTGGTAAACATGACAGTGTCACTGGTCATTAACGGGACAGTTGTAACATGACGTGATTTGGACAGTAAAGGTCCTCAGATGATAGATGTGACTAGTTCAGTGGATAAGGTCTATTGCTCGAACAGTGCTAGAGTTAAAGCTTTGGAACTTCAAGCTGGATGACTGGTGGCCATATTGGATTTCTGATGGTTCTGAAATTTTATAATTACACACTCTAAAATTGTCCAGCATTTTTTCAGGTAATTTATGGGCATTTGGTCAATCGGTTCTTAAGATATACGCATACGTGTACAGATGGACAGACGGAAAACTGTAATTACTATATATAAGGCAGTAACAGTACTAGGCAGACCGTAATTAACATGCAATTGTAAGGTATAATGATATGTGGTGATGATTTGGACGATAAATGTGATTGAAAATCTCACTATACGGTAACCTGTGGTGAAACACATAATAACGAATTAATGATCCTTGACTGTTGGACGACGCGAGACAGTTGTTACTTCTTATACCCCACAACGTTCGTTATAAATATTATCACTATTAACTGGCATGTATTGCATAATTGCATAATTGCTTTTCCCCGTAGAAACCTAGAGGGATGAATAAGAATAAATATCAAATTTTTATTTAAAATTTAAATTCTCTTATTACCTCTGACTCGAGCTGATGGACAGACATGAGTTAATATTCTGTTCCCGTGTTGTTTGTTTTGAAGTAATGTTTTCCAGGTTCCCTGAGCCTTCAGCCCGTGGTTCAAGATAACCTCCACACAGTCAGGATTGTTATACTCGACAGCCGTGAACAACGCCGCCTCGTAACGGTTGATCTCCATCAGACCATCTTGTTACATGAAAAATAATTTGATGAAGAAAATCATGTACGCCTTGTCTTTAATATCTGAAAATAATTAAGTTCAAATATGTTAATACATTTATCGAGTATTGTTTACTATTTCATTATGGGGTCAGTCTTGCCGAATGTTAGTAGTGGAACGATTTTTTATCATTTTTTTTTAGATTTTTAAATCTTTACTATTGAAATCAAACATAGATGTAGGCATATAAGAGCGAAAAGTGACTACACACTTGGAACATCGCTGTATGACTCTTAATAAATGTATGTATAATAAATAATTTTATCTATTTACGTATATCTTATAAGTAGTCAATGTATGCTGTCTAGTGCTTTACAGTGAATATTTGTGTGTGTATATTTTCCGGCAATATTTTTAAATATAAAACAACAAAATTCTGTCTAAATGCTTAGAGAATAAAGGATTATTATTATGGGATAAACTTTTTTTTATTTTATATGGATTATACAGCTAGTTTTAACAGTTAATACGAGGCACTCTTCTTGGCTCGGATGGTAGAGTTCAGTGGTCTGTAGAGGTGGAGAAACTCTGGGGCCCGAAGAAAACCCCCGACCTCGGATGGCCCACTACAACCCACTCTCATGGCAACTCCGGGGATCGAACCCGGTCGTTAGCGGAGAGAGTCTAGCGTGTTACCATTCGACTGTCCAGGCCTCACAATACATGTTGTTATTATAGTTATTTTGGTGAATTTGAATGAATTATAATGTTTTACAATTTTTACCTTTAAGATAGAAGTATTCCTGGATGGTTTTATAGTTGCAGCTCCTCGTCATGAGAAGTTCCAGGATGCCATGGATACCCATCATGACGGCGTACTCCAGACACGTGACCTCGCCGATCTTCAGCTGTACACTGATAACTCGTCTCTCCTATAATTAAAAAAAAGATAAACTACAGTCATATACTATATACACACCATAATGCTATTTAAGACTAAATACTGTACAAATATAATGCGAGACATGAGTGCAAGTGTGTGTTTTATAAAAAAATTAAATGTGACATACTTTTGTTAATTCGTCAAGTCGCTGGACGTTATTGTCGAACGCAGCTTCTAGCCGTGACTGGAAACTCGCTCAAGTGTAAATCATCTCCGGGATTTTACCGAAGTGGTCAACACACACCCGGACCCGATTATTATCTTTCTGTAAAAAGAGAAACAACAAAATAATGAAACATCTGGAGGGAAAATGTTCAAATGTGTAGATTTCCTAGAATGTGGTTAAAAAGGCACGGAAGCGTATGGCTGCCAACTGGTAAAGTTAAAATAATAATTTATCTCGTACGTACGACATACTATCTCATACAAAACTCATACTAACTCGTACGTTCGACATAATATCTCACACGTACGACATAATAAATCATACGGATCTGATTTACAGACAACCAAACAAGCCAATGATATATGCTTTAGCAATATACATATGCCCAGTAATGAATGTCCCTTGCAAACATGCTTAAGCAATATATATATGTCCAATAATGAATGTCCCTTGCAAACAGCATGAACACCGTTAATAAGAACACATTAAGATATATTTATATACAATCTTTATTTATACACATATATGTATATGTATATATATATATATATATATATATATATATATATATATATATATATATATAGCCTATTGTCACTTGCGGGGGATTCCTATGCTTATATAGCAATTAAGATCTGGAAATAAAATTTAGAAACGAGACAATGCACAAGTGCCTCTGTTCATCTGTTTCAAATGTGATGAAACCAACTATCCTTGATCTGATAGTGACATCATACATGAGTACCTCTAGAAATAAACTCACTTTTATTAAAACATACATTTATGTATATAGCCTTATTTTAGCAATAGTCTGATTTATATATAATATGTATTGGTAATGAGCCAATAAATCTGTTATACCAATGATTGGTCGCTATCTTTTATAATCGATTAAACTGGTTGAATATTTGTGTTCTTATATCTCCAGCGGGATTAGATTCTTTACATATGCATGCATAATCGTTTGTTTTTAACCGATTATGTATATATATATATATATATATATATATATATATATATATATATAGTGAAACTTGTTTAAAGCGTTGGCCTTAGATGTTTCCCGGGGCGAGTGATCAGTGTCCTCCGGAGATGGCGTATCATGTCCGTTTTCGTCAGGTTCATTTACTCTTAGAATGTTGGTTGAGCTGAAATCTGCTGTCCGTTGCCCGCAGTAGTGAGGTGTCTGCCCTATAGAGGTTACGCTTATACATAATTTATAGCAAATTTGAAGGGATTTAACTTTCTTGTCCGTTATATCCAGTTGAGAGGTGTCCGTTAGACAGTTTTCACTGTATATATGAGAGAGATTTCCGATCGTAGCTGAGAGTTTAAAATCCACGTCAAGTGGCTTCTAACGGGAACTATTGACGTTTCACATACAGGGTATATTAAGTATACATCAAATACTGTGTAGTCCCCTCAAAGCATTACTGTATCTGTAAATATTTCATCTTAAAACCGATTGCTTAATCCGTTACACAAGTGGAAAAAAGCTTGCCCCGGTCGTGATCAACGACAAAAACAACTTTAGCGCTCACGCCACCTGGTGGTGGTATAGCCCAACTTCACAAATCAAGGTTTTTCAAGCTTCTCTGGGTGTTTATTCTTTCATGTGTCTTCCCTTTTCATAATTTACACGTGTGCGGGACAAAGATCTTTCCTCTAGTCACGAGGTCTAGTAATGGTAAACAGTAACACCTGGACTGCATTACCTCACAGACAAAATTAATGACAAGTATAAAACCGGTGAATAGGAAATATTAAGCCCTAACTTTTTTAATTATTTAGTTCAAAATGAAAATTATACGTACTCCATCAAATGGGTTGTGGACTGTTCCGCTACCCAAATATCATATCAATGGCTGTATATGTATTAAATATTTTTAACGATCCACTACACTGTGCGTTATATCAAAAATCTAATTTTTAGATCAATTATGAATATAAGAAACCTAACTCATTCTATTTTTATCTTTTCTGTTTGTTTGCAATTTGGCAAAGGCAATATTTTTTTCTTACTAACAACAGTATGACAGGTTAACTGTAATAACATCATACGCTGCCAACAGGATTTAATCACCTATCTAAAAATGAAAGTTCTGTATATGACCTGCAGACAACGACTTGACAAATTCGCTACCTTGAAATATTTAAGAAAACTAGACACAGAAAAATGATATAATTGAATATCATTTAAATATGTAGTATATATAAATAAATAAAGGAATATATATATATATATATGTTGGTTTTAACGGTGTTCCAGCTGTTTGCAAGGAGGTGGAGAGCAGACATTATTTAACATATAGTCTGTGAATCATATCCGTAAGATTTATTGTCTTACGTACGAGGTAATATGTCGTACTTACGAGATAATATGTAGTATCGTACGAGATAATACGTCATACGTACGAGATAAAAAATTATTTTTATTTTACCAGGTGGCAGCTTACGCTTCCGTTAAAATGCACCATTTTTGAAGTAAGTCTATTTTTCAAGAAATTTTAAATCAGAGTGTAAATGTATATATCGATACGGTTGTTGCTAGTGCCACCTGCTCAGTTTTTCTGGTACTAAAGTGTTCACTGTTTGACCATGATGTGAAATTACTGAAAATGAATTTGTTAACATGTGACTTACTACTGCATAAGCAAAAAAAAAAAATCATAATTAAAAAACACGTAAGGTTCTTGATACAGGTTTTGGAATCTGAAACAAAAAATGTAGCGACCATGGGTAAAAATACCTTAAATAAAACTGCAACTGCCTGACAAATCTCCTGTTGTCTTTCATAAGTGTGTATGATCTGCCCTGCAATAACTAGATATATAAGTGAACTCAACTTTAAAAAATGTGAAATATAACTAGTTGTCTTGAATCGTTGGTGAGTGGAAGCATGTTGTTATTCCGGAATTTTATTCCTGTTACCTGTCTGACGATGTCTAACAATCCTATGGTTTATAAAAGGTAATATAGAACCGAGCATGTCAGGACAAGCTATCATACCTGCAACATCAGTAATCACGTTGTAACATGCCTCGTCATCAACATTACTGATAAAGTTCGAATCAGCGCGAATCATTCATATTTGCTACTCTGACACCTGAAGGTATTAATTAATCTGTCCAATTAATTTACCTGGTACACTCACCTGAAATACATTTATTCTAGGTAATTAACCAGGGGAAGATGTTTTCAAATCAAAACCGATTGACCAATTATCTGTAACAAATTTGAAAAATCGTGATATAATGAACAGACAAATTCAAATGTTATCAAGTTTTTCATGTATGATATTTTTGCAGGCCATGATGGAAAGTTCTGAAATTACCAAAACACCGCAGGGTCAGAGCTACTGAATTCTTTCATCGTTAGATCATTGTCATTCCCATTGATAAATATATGATATGTACTATGGAGTTAGTTTGACCAAACAGTCTAAAAAAATAAAGTCCTATTAAAATAATAACAAACACTATTGAAACAGGTAAATTACAGAGGCCGGCTTAAAGATGGAAATTTGTTTTTGTAATAAACATCGCATTTTAACCGAAGAATCTGCACAATGATTTTTGCATTAAAGGAAACAAGCGAATTTTTACATTAGCGAACAGTCTTGTTAAAATCTGGATTAATCCTGTTGACTGTGTGACATTTTTCTCACTTGTCGCTGGCGACATCTGATGCTTATTAACTGTACTAAATAAACATAACTAAACCGAGTTGTATTAATGTTAAACGTTTATTTCTAAACATATGTAACCCTTTACTTCTGAATCAATATATATATATATATATATATATATATATATATATATATATATATATATATATATATATATATATAGTCACGTTACATAAGTGTATACAATTAAATCTTCCTTGGACAATCAAGATAGTGGTTTCTGATGCAGGTTAAGCTGACTTTTTTTCTAAAGAAATACTATTGTCACACAGTCCCAAGGTTAATTAGAAATGTACAAAAAATATAATAATCACAGGTGCCTGGTTTGTGATTTAACATGTGTGCTGGGCGACATATGGAGAGTAATCGGAACGTTACGAAGAAGAAACAAAGTGGTTTTAGTTAATTTATTTCTTCCCAACGGAACATCTTTTAATTTTTTTTGTTATCTACTGGATCTTATAATCATCACAGCGCGGGTGTTCATTAAGGACAGATATGAACTCTTGTTAGCTCGATTGATGAAAGAGCAGGCATGTACGTATTCACCTTTTCATTGTAAGTCATGGTGATCAAATGTTAATCAAACTCTGCAATGAGATCAGTCTATAAACATGTCTTCCCATTCCAGATCTTCCAGTTCTAACAAAATTAACCTAAAGGTGCCAAAAAGGACCTGCATTATATTTTTCTTTTCTTAACTTTTAATCACCCTTTTAAAGGGTTTGGCGTCTGAGGGTTTGATATTAGTAAAAGCTCATGGCTATTGTAGTATTTATTATAAGAACCTACGTTACTTCGATGACTTAGATAACGTGAACAGTCTAACTTACCGTTGATTGGCTTTCCTTGCATATATTTCAATTCATTTACAAGACCCTTAGTGATTTTTACATACACGAGAGGAAGCAATATTTTCAAAGAGTGAACCAGGGAGAAAACGGTACTGTATTACTCTGCTTCTAACTCATCTTTTCAGACAGGAACCATCATTTCCACGGACGAAGAATATGAACCCATCGTACCAAAAGCTTGGAATCTGAGCTAGTCGACTAAACCCGACATGTTTTCGTTAATGAAAAACAGGTACGAACTGATATTGGGGTATGGTTATGCAAAGACGCAGAGAATTACCAGACGTAAGATTTGGGTCAAAGCAGGAGAGAAACCACTATTTTTAAAGTTTTATGACAGCCGATGAAGATTCTCGTAGTTGATTTCATATGCGGTTTGTCTTTCGCTCATACAGGAAGATGAATGAAAAAAATTACGATGTTTAGGTCGAACTTTGAAACACTAAATGTTCATGTCTACACAATTCACGCAGCGGTTACACACTACAGCCGTTCTGTTTCTCATTCGCTTCAACCCCTGTTTTGTATAGCAAGCTTCTCCGGGTTTCACCACCAGGGATGGTACAGGGCAATACAGTCGCATTGTGCATACGACTCCAAATTTCAAACCCGCAAAATCCAGCTCTCATTGTTTTGATGCACAATGCGATACCACTCTCTGATCGATTACAATTCTTGGTTTTGAATTCTGTCCCATCCTTGGTGTATAAACCCAGAAAAACTAACTCTACAAAGCAGCGGTTAAGGCGAAGGAGATTTGTAATGACATCAGTGTATAACTGCAGCGTAAAGGAGTGTCTTTTTCTTAAGTGTCATAATTACATAAAAAACTGATTTGATTAGACTGCCATTGTTGAAATATCATTGTAAGACCCCGACCCCGCCGTTAAGACATTTGATCTGCCTCCTCTTCCTCTTTACCCGTGTGACCTCACTGCTCCTGTTCCTCTTCTTCGTCACCCGTGTGACCTCACTGCTCCTGTTCTTCTTCCTCTTCACCCGTGTGAACTCACTGCTCCTGTTCCTCTTCTTCGTCACCCGTGTGATCTCATCGCTCTTTCTCCCCTTCCTCTTCACCCGTGTGACCTCACTGCTCCTGCTCCCCGTCTTCGTCACCCGTGTGACCTTACTGCTCCTGCTCCTCTTCCTCGTCACCTGTGTGATCTCATCGCTCTTTCTCCCCTTCTTCTTCACCCGTGTGACCTCACTGCTCCTGTTCCTCTTCTTCGTCACCCGTGTGACCTCACTGCTCCTGTTCCTCTTCCTCTTCTCCCGTGTGACCTCACTGCTCCTGTTCCTCTTCTTCGTCACCCGTGTGACCTCACTGCTCCTGTTCCTCTTCTTCGTCACCCGTTTGACTTCACTGCGCCAACCCCTCTCCATAATCACCCGTGTGACCTCACTGCTCCTGTTCCTCTTCTTCGTCACCTGTGTGACCACACTACTCCTGCTCCTCTTCATCATCACCTGTGTGACCTCACTGCTCCTATTCCTCTTCTTCGTCACCTGTGCGACCTCACTGCTTCTGCTCCTCTCCCACATCTACTATGTGAATTCTCTGTACCTGCTCCTCTTCCTCGTCACCTGTGTGACCTCTCTGCTCCTGCTCCTCTTCTTCGTCACCCGTTTGACCTCACTGCGCCACCCTCTCTCCCTCATCACCTCTGTGACCTTACTGTTCCTGTTCCTCTTCTTCGTCACCTGTGTGACCTAACTGCTTTTGCTCCTCTCCAACATCTACTATGTGAATTCTCTGTACCTGCTCCTCTTCCGCGCCACCTCCTCTCCCTCGTTACCTGTATGATGTGACTTCTCCTGTTCCTCTTTTTCGTCATCTGTGCGACCTCACTGCTCCTGCCCCTGTCCCTCATCAGCTATGTAAATTCTCTGTTCCTGTTCCTTTTCCTCGTCACCTGTGTGACCTCACTGCTCCTGCTTTTCTTCATCGTCACCCGTGTTACCTCACTGCTCCTGTTCCCCTTCCTCAAAACTCAGCCTACTGCTGCCACGCTTTATCATCTGTCCTTCGATTTAAACTGTTACTCTTAATCATCTTCATTCTCGTTTGGCACCACAGAGTGAGGGAAACCGGAAATATTTTAGTACCTTTTGCATTAGACTTGTGTAAGACCCTTTCAAAATCAGATCAACGAACGGATAATATGTAAAAAATCGTGTCTTTATTAACACCGAGCATGCAGGAGAACTCATTTAACTTATTAATCATTCAGGAAAGAAATATAAGAAATCCCAATAGAGCAATTATTTCTTGACAGAAATAATCACACAACCACCCACAATGTGGAATTAGTTCCCATCGCCTACGTCCTCCGGTTCTTTAAACAATAATTAAATTAAAAACGGAGGATAATGCAAATAATGAAGGCAGTAATAGATGGTTGATTTAACGTCCAACCGTTAGCCGCTCAATCAATTAATGCAGAAAGTATTGTCTAAGAAAAATCAAATTTTAATTGGAACAAAACGCAATATAAATCATCCCTAAGCAAGACGAATGTTATTTAACTATAATATAATTTTCTTTCTCACGAAGAACTTTAATGTTTTATGTATCTCATATTTAGACGCGCATTATTGTACCATGTCCCTCTCAACAAAACGGCCGGGTCATTTAATATGTTTGTTTAGTTCCCAACGGCGCTAGCCACACACACAAACATTAACTTTAAAATGTAATTTCAATATACTGAAATTTTGCATTTTGTCCATTTCCCACGGTTCCCGTGTTGGTTTTCCATGTCGCCATATAAACCGTAATCCGCCTGGATATATGACGTTGGTTTCAACAGCTGAGACACATTAACGGATGACTTGCAGATGGGCCATTTCGGCCATCTGTTTATTTACTTATATATTTATCTTTTCTTATGTAGTAGTTACTATTGGTTAATTGTTTAGGTTTTTACTGTTCCAGTGCTGCCACTCTAGATTTAATGGGGGAAAAGTATAAAATATTAAGCCAAAATTCAAAATTCTCTGAAAAAAAGTAAAATTTAATACCAAACAGCGCAATTTTTGTAAAAGTTTACAGCATGTGATTCGTCTAAAAAGCTTCAGGTATAGGAGTTGTAGTTATTTTTTTATTATAGCATGACTCCTCATAATTCCAAATATCCAGTTATTTTGTCAAACATGGGCAAGATCACAAAAAAACAAGTACAAACATAATTCCATTTATATTATATATTAACACAGTATGTATACTGCACTCAATAAGTTCATCTAAACAGCCAAAGATCCTCACTTGAAAATGGTTATTTAGGAAAACAGTATTGAAATGAATTAACAACAGAAAAAAAGTATGAAAAAAGTATAAAAGAAGTCCTTCCTAAAAAGAGAATTTCACTTTCAAAAAAGTATAGAGTGGCAGCACTGCTGTTCCCGCCGAACGCATCAGAACTGACAAGGTGAATCGCTGAGCGCGTTTATATATACCGTACATCTGGTCTACCGAATTAAGGGAATACAGTGGTAACGTGGTATATTAACAATAAAAGACAAGATGGCCTAAAATAATTGAAAAGATCGATCTTGACAGTCCCAGACCCAAAGTCGGACCACAAAGTCTGACAAAACTCAAAAAGAAGTCCCAAAAATACCTGGTAAAAGATTAGCTGAAATCTTTGATTTAACACAGCAAGAATATGGAAAATGTATGTGACCTGATTCTTCTGCTTTGTGGACTGATTCATTTATAAGCAAGAAGCCTGAAAAAACATCAATTATCTGTTGTCTTCATTTCTTTCGAATTTTAAGGGATTTTACGCTAGAATGTAGATCAACAACATATTCACTCATGTATGCTTGACACATTTAAACTAACTAACTCTCAGCTGCTTTTGGAATAACACATGTATTATGATATAAATTAAAAATTATAACTAAATTTTACTAGAGTTTAGGCTTTGAAATTGTTCCTGTGATCTAAAACCTGTCTACTTCGTACTTTCTGCTTATGTGACTTTCTTCACACGGGTAGGTGTATATACTATCTTTTCCCACTAATAAATTAGTACTTTGAGGATGGGGAGATAGTACTCTCTGTCAGATATTACTTTATTAGTTCAAACATGTATGCATGTACCAGTACTTGGAAGAAGAGTGATGGGTTGGACATTCAATATTACTCTCTCACAGATAGATACATTTATACATAAAGAAGGTTGCTATACCAAACTCACAACAAGGCCCATAGATGTGTATCAAATGGAATTATTTTTTTATTATAATGATACCTTAAAAGTGCTCAGTTTAGTACTGTACATATTCTGTGATAGATAATTGAAATTTAATTGAAGAACTTACAAACTGTTGAATTAGCAGGAGGCACATAACAGTTGTAATTTTCAAATTCAACAAGTTGTCAAAGAAAAAATGCATGGATGTTCTGTTTTATTTTACTTTTTATGCTGGAAGTTGATCATTGGTCCAAGTATGTGAAAATATTAATAAAGGTTGCTGTCTAGGCTTTATAAATTATATAAACTGTTGTAAGCTTTTAATCATATCATATATGTACAGAGGCTACATCATAATGGTATTGTATATATGTATGGAAGAGGTAGGTGAGAAATCACCATTGCAAACTAATTTTATATTGAGGCATTATGAAACACACTGCTGACAAGGCTTTAAAATGGATACTCCTTTTCAAAATCAGCTGGGTATAATTAAAAAACAAAGTGAGTTGACAATGTAAATTCTAATTTAAAAAAAAAATAAATTTGAGTTTACCAGCACATGCAATAGAATATATGTATAAAAGTAATTTTTGTATTTTTTTTATAAATCTTAAAGGTTAAATCATTTTTTTTTAATATGTTGTCCTATAGCCACACTTAATATAATCCATTAGAACATAAAATAATTTATCGAAGACATGAACATTCATTAATGTTACTGTTCCTATGTAAGGACTCAGCATTTTATTTATTCTTTTGTTAACTGTATTCTGTAACTATATAAATATTAAATATATGTGGCCTGGATGACATCCCAGGCATCTGATTTGGACTGAACAATATTGTCAATAATAATAATACAACAAAAAATATAATCCATCACACTCGTCTGTCAGACGTATAGATGCATTGAATATAGATGTATGGAGAAAAAGTCTTTAAAATGTGAAAGGACTTGGTCAAGCGTGCCATAAATAAGATTGACTTCCGGGACTACGAGGCCTGTTTATATACCTCGCTGACTTCCGTGTGTGCTTGATATTTGAAACATATAATAACGTTAGATATGGAATAACCCGTCGCGTTTTGCAAGTTATAATGCCGTATAGACCTACCATGCAGTCTAATATAAATGCCTGCCGATTCGTGTATTAATGGCTAGCCTGGTTTAGCACAAAAGCGGTCTGATCTATGGAGAATGCGAGGCAATTCAGTAAAATATTGCAAGAAAGTAGTCAAAATACTCATTTGGCACAAGTTATTTGTCTCGAGGGCCAATTTATATCTGTATGGTATATTTATTTAATAAATAAAATCACATTTAAATAATGTAACAATCAACTCTATCACTGGAATATAGAGAAACATCTGTTTGTGAGGTACTGGGTTGGATGCAATTCCCTGGCTGTCATAAAGATGTAAATTCTGGAAGGATTAAACTGTTATAAGCTAATCAATCAGGGAAAGTTTCTATTATTCATGGTCATTTACAGCGGCCCGACTAATCGCGTCGGAATGAATCCTCCGGAAAAAAGTTTGCTTAATCCATTTAAACATGACAGAAAAATTAACCGTTCTAACAAAATGACAGTTATAGAAAGACCGGTACGCGAGCAAGCGCTCGTCAACGTCCGTTGCCGTTAATAAGGAAATAAAAAGACGCTGAAGGGAGCCGGGCAAAAGGATACGCCTACAAAAACTGGCTGAATGAAGGGGTCCGTTTGCATTGTAAAGGCCCGGATTCAGTTCTCACTAATTGCCGGAGGACACAAACACCTGTTTATGAGAGAAACCTAAAAAAGCTGAACCGGATGACAAGCACACAATGATTCGCCAGTCTCAGATTGACGGCATATCATAAATAAGAAAGGGGATATTTATTGCTGTACATTCAATACCAAAACAGTTGTTCTTTTTATACGTTTAATTTTCTGACATCGAATGGAGGGTGATTCGTGTTGTTCTGACTAATGTGGTTAAAAACCTTGTTTCTGACAGTTTGATTTTTGATCACGTCGACGCGTCGTTTTTCCAGTCATTTCTCTGATTAAAGCATGTGTTACCGATTCACGTGTCTCTAGACTGACAGGATAATATGTCAACAACACGAGCAAGGTTTTATACTGTTAAACGGTTCCAATATATATACATATTTAATTGCCATAAATATTTAAAGTGCTATAGGGTTTATAAGGTAATATGGTGTTTAAACCCTGTAAACATTATACTTTTCATTGGGAATAAGAATTATTAAAGCAACCATTTCAGAAGATAAAGCATTCAGGGTGAATGAATGATTTCACTGTAAAGAGGTCATAAAAATATTCACACGTGCACCAATTAATGTCTATGCAATACAGATGGTAACAGAAGTATACCGTAAAACAGGTAACTAAATTAATGAAGAATGTTAATGTGTATGCTTAATGGACGACATCGAAGATACTATGAATGCCCACCATTGACCCACTACAGCTAGGTATAATCGTTTATCATGCGACCTCCTTCGGTACAGGACGAAAAACAATACACTCGAAGCGATACTTGGTATATGGTTACGATATAAACCATGTTTCATATAACACTGACAGAGAGCGTTTCTTGTTTATCAATATACACATGTATATCCTTCTAGCAAATATTGTTAAAACATCTACAGAATCACTTAACGGGCGACAAAAATGTTAACATTTAAAATGACCTTTGACATATATCTTAACGTATCATTATTGTTAAGATTCAATGGGCCAACAATTACATCCTATCCACTTCAGATCCCACAGTATGTCACTGTGAACCATAAAGAATGTCCAATCCAGTGGGATATGTTTGGTCATTGTACACAAAAAAACTTAAAAAAGTTAGCTTTAATTAAAACTTGATATTCTTGGTCTCATGTGCCACTAGCAAAGTTACCAGTAAACCTATATATGAAACTGCTTGAAATTTATCTCCAAACTTTTTCTTTCCTGATTATTCATGTTCTTAATTTTTTTTGCAAGTGCTATCACGTTTCGGAGAAATTTATCCATAACCGGCTTAATATCAATTTCAGAAATATCAGAACTAATGGAAAAATTACTTCTTTATAACATATTTCTCCTTAGTAAAAAATACATGTGTCAAATATTCATTACTTGTAGTTACTTAGAAATGTGGATTTAAAGGTTGAGCATTTTAGTTAGTCAGAAATCTGAGATAAAGGCAAAGAACTTTCCTCGTGCATTATCGAGGACAGTGTAGAATTGATAGGATGTTACTACGATTGACAAACATATGTTATTTTCACCCATAATGTTATTTCACAAGCTGTATAGAAGCACGGAATTCATGTTTATTCTAAGTGTCTGAGGACGGAGCCAACGTGTATGGCCTCTAAGCACCCTTTTTCTTATTGTCGGGAATACTGTTCATCCTTCAAAAGCTGGACAAAATTAAATTGAGCTATAAAGAATCTTATCTAATTTTTACCTAAGGTCAACCAAGATATGTTATAAATAAACGTAAGCACTGGATCCTATTTTTACTCCTCTATTCTAATAGCTAAATGTTTCGTAATACTCCCAAAAAAATTTTTTTTTAGAAAGGACAGTGGATAAATTATATTATTCGAGAGACGCCAGGAGAAACAGAGAACATATGACCCTCCTGACCCTTCCTATTTTAATAACCTCCAATCTGACTGAAAAAATGTTCCTATGTTGGGTATTCGATCGTTTCGTCCCTGCAAGGTAGCATGTAAACATATTGCAAATTGCGTCGAAGAACTATCGACTCGTATCGATATTTCGATTAATTGATTTGGTACTAGTTCCTACATTTAAAGTATGGACCACGCATTTACCAAAATACTGTAACAATTGTTTAAATACTTATATGTTCAAAATTCGCCTGAAAGATCACATGCACATGTATATATGGATCCAAACTGATTAAGAAAGTGAAGACGAGATATTACATGATAAACGTAAATAAACAGCTGTTTTGAGGGGTATAATGAGTCATAGGGGGTAATCCGAAATCGATTTCAGAAAACCCCCGTAATCTGTAACGGGGGAAATATTAAATCACTATACAACGGTTTGCTTCCAAGAAATACCCTTGTATCACAGGATACAAATTTGGCAGGGAATTTCTGTACATGTAATGTCTTCTTTTGTTTAACAGCTAATGCACTGAACATTCTTTCAGGAGAAAATATCTCGCGGCCCAAATCTACACGTCTTAAATCTTTTACAAGGTGAATTGTTTACCGCGCCCGTCTCCTTTTATTTTTAAAGACTTTTTAAACCCATGTTGCCCACCTATAATTCTATCAATATTTGAAAGTGGATTACAGCTTGTTAGGTTTTGCTTCACGGCCAGCAAAGCAGTGTTTAAGAGCTGACAGGTACCTTGTTTTAGCTCCTTATATATCTGAATTTGTTGCTTGGTTAGAAACTTCGTAAGTCCTCTTTATGTCCTTTTCAGTAGATTTCTTTTTCAATTTTGTACATCTTCGCTTGATGCTGTGCTTGTTTTTGCATGTCAATTTGTGGCTTAGCAGCTTTTTGTCCATGTATATAACAACATTACCAGACTTTACAGAAAGCTTTCTCAGGGTACGTTGACGCCTGGAGTAAGCAAGCTTTATTATTATATATGACTGCGTGTACGAACAACAGCAAGTTAACAGAAAAATCATGACTCATTTTAATATTGGTTATTCAAAATTAACACTTACTTTAAGAATAATTCTGACTGTAGACCAAGGCCCCGATACAGATTGCTACCAAGTAGTTCGTAGAAAAACCCTTTACCCCTTGGATACACAGCTAGGCCGACAGACGAATAACTGATTTCGCGCTTATCTTAGACATTCGAGCTGAAAGAGCACTTAGGTACTCGAGTCCGAGTTATTCTTAACGATTAGTCGAGTCTGAATTCAAAACTCGAGTATTACTTGTTTCGGCCTGCATTTTATCTTTTTTTTTTGTGTTTATAAATTAGGCTTATACAAATCTTATCAGTTTCCTATAGATTTTAAAGCAGATGTTCATGCACATTAACGTATCACGTGCACTATCACTTCACATGCACCGTAATATTTAATATAAAGCTGTTATACTTACTTATATGCAGCAAGCACATGGGGCACACA
The DNA here is from genome assembly GCA_026874595.1 of Sipunculus nudus. NCBI lineage: Eukaryota > Metazoa > Annelida > Sipuncula > Golfingiida > Sipunculidae > Sipunculus > Sipunculus nudus. The sequence continues at coordinate 18,623,327 of CM049307.1, forward strand.
AATAACTCAGGTTCCTTGTACAGGAAAACCTTGATATTTGGACTACCAAAGGGGCCTCGATAAATTGGTATATAAAAATTAAGAGATTAAATGTTCACGTTGTCGTGTACTCGATTGTACTCGGGGCCCCAGTCGGGAAATGATTTTCTAGTGCTCAAGTCAAAAATTTCCTGCTCGTTTCAGCCCTACAGTACAAACACGGCCGGCATTACCTTGTGCTAGAGGGTTCTGCATGGCATGTACATTCCAGGAAATCTGGTCTCCCTTAATTAACTACAGTACATGAGAAAACACCCTAAATTACTTTCGTTAAAAACATCAGCCTCACACACACTCTCTGCAGCCAAGCCCTCCCACACACGGACAAGACACATAATACCTGAAGTTTATGCCCAGAATATTCCCCGAAGTCCCTTATTGTGCTTGATGCAAAAGTGCATTATAAAACAGCAAATGCTTTTGAGAACAGTATGGTTTTCATATAAAGTGGCATCAGTTCAACAATGTACTAGTAAAATACACGTTTAATGTAGTGTGACAGTACACAGGCACAAACAATAATAAAACATACATCAGCTAGTTTTTATGCATATGGTAAACTAGACATTTCTGAAAAAAATGATGATGATGATGATGATGATATATATATATATATATATATATATATATATATATATCAAGACACAAACCCTCAGTTTCTCAGTGAACAGCTTAGACAAAAACATGTACGGCGATCCTTATGTAGAAGCGAACAGAAAAATACATAAATCATTCCTCGTGTGCTTAGTCAGTAGAAAGTCGTCTCCTTGACGTCACTAACATATACAAAGTTGGTTAGTCTTGGGCCAAGCGTTCTTCGCATGAGTCCGTCTGTATAATAAGGTTGCCAGGAAGGGGACTTTGTCATGTTCCGACCATTTGTAATGGAAACCGGGGGATGTCGGCAACAGGAAACTTGGCGATGCTCGGGTCATTTATGGGTGCAATCACAAGGGGGATTTCCGCTCGACCAGAACGTTAGAAGACCGACCTGCCCAGAATAAACCAGGTAAATGTTATTCATTTGAGGAAGATGAACAGACCTGAGATAGAACGGCGCATCCAGGCCACACCCCAGAACAAACCTGTCATAATGAGCAAGGAATACTGGCGAAGAATCATGTCTGCTAAAGATTATGACAATAATATATAACGCCCATTGTCATCAAACGATCATACCTTCAAGATATCCGTTAACGAAGTTACACGGGTGAGCCTGTTTGAGGGATATTCTGGTGCCCTTGGCTCTATTGGCTGTATATTGTGCACACATTGCTTCAGTACTTCTGTATCTTATTTTTATTTTCTTTTTAGTATCAAACATATTCGATCTGGTACATCATGTAGTAAACTTAACTTTCCCAATTTGTTTCTTTTATTGGTAGTACGACTGCTGGTCTCAAGGAAGGAATTAAGTAAAGTAACAGGAGTGACTCGGTAATTGAAGTAAAATACTACGAAATATACGATTCGGCGGGAAGTGTCTCTGACTTCATAGCAATACACTGTGTGTTCAATGGATTTAAATATCAATTTACGATAGTACCCTTATCATATCCACCACACAACATGTGTGTTTCGATTGCTTGTGTATTCTGAAGATGAGTAATTTCCTCATTATTTATTTGATAGCCATACGAGGAAACCAGGCAGATAATACAACGTCCTGAAAATATTTATGAATTTAGATTAAACGATCATCAGGGTTTCTGGACATAGGTAACCATATTCTGATCAGATGAACCTCGTACACATGGGGCCTTGAAGAAAAATGTTTGGAACACCTGTTAGATGATTGTGTTTTAGCGTTTGTGTTTATAGAAATGTATGTCGACGACACATTCAACGCTCTAAATCGAAAGTACGCATATTTATATGCAGACTTATTCTTATTAATATTTTAACCGGTTTAAGCCAAAGCAAAAATACTACCGATGTATACGCTCCTCACTCAGCGGTTATACACTACAGTCACCCCGCGTCTCCTTTTGTTTTTAACCGCCGCTTTGTACAAGAAGGTTCTCTGGGTGGGCACAGAGCAACCAATTGTAATCAGACGAATGAGGACATGTCATCACAATTTGCATCCAACTCCAAATTTTCAAACATGCGACACCCGCCTTCCGTGGCGTGATTGCACAGGGACATCCGCTCTCGTTGGTCTAATTCTTGGTCTTTTGCCTGAACCGGCAGTTAAAAACAATAGGAGACCGACGACTGCAGTGCATAACCGCTGCGTGAAGACCCTAACTGAAGTACTGATCCTTATATGTACCATTGTATATTAACGTCAACAGTTCCTTTAAATTTGAAAAGTATTAATACATGGTATATAAGATCCAAGAGAACTTTGCAAAATGTATATATATATACGTCTGCAGAGTTCCATTCCGGTTTCGGACTACGTGTCAGGGGCTTTCTCATTCACTCTGCAGAGCATTCATCCTGGTTCGGGGTGGTGGTGGGGGGGGGGGGGGGGGGGGGGGGGCAACCGTGAAAATCTCACCGCCTCGGCCGAGTATCGAACTCACAATCTTCCGGCTGTGAGCCCTGTGCTCTACAACTGAGCCACAGCAGCCGGTGAGATATGGAGACTTATTTTTTTAAATATTTGCTTATTTCAGTGAAACTCTTTGCATGAGCAGCACTTTCTTTCTAGGCACACAAGTAAATGACAATTTCGCACGTAGATGTGGTATTCTTCCATCTATGTGTTCTCCAGGTCTCTCGGAAACTGTTGTCTCTCTTAGTTGCTAGGGTATCTTCATCACTCGAGATATAATATATTAATACTGACTTCATCTTATAAAGGAAAAACACATGTCCATTATCGTGATTGGATGCTGTGAGGAAGTATGGGAGAAACATCATCCCTAAACTTTATTACAGGCATCTTGTGTACGAAAGACGGACCTGATGGTTTTGTTTGTTTGGCAGCAAAACAGTTACATAATTATCCATATATTTGGATGTACAACCTATATTTTTAATATTTTATTTGACAATGATTGACTTACTGTAATATTGAGTTCATGAATCTTTTGACTCATTTCCCAAATTATGATGCTCCTTTCTCACAAGGTTTTTTTAAAATTAGCAATGTTATAAAATTATTGGAGTTAGACATATGTCATATTTGTCATTTTACTTGTCCATATCTCTGTGTTCAAGCCATGTCAAAAGTTAATTAGGGGTTTAAAGGAACATAGTTGCAGTAAGAGATGGAGAGCTTGATATTTTGTTTTGATATGCTTTTTTTTAAATTTTAGATTAAGATCGTTTAGTCCTGTTTGCAAATTTGTTTTCTTTTTAGCAAGGAACTGGTAGCAACTGGTGTTTTGTTGCTCCTGCTGTAGCAGTCTCATTAATGCAATTAACTCGCATATGCGAGAGAAACATTTATTTGTACATATGTAATGTACCAGTGATGTTTTCGAGCATATGTGCGTATGTCTTTATAATATAAATTTATTTTTGTTGGACTCGGCCTGATTTATCGAGTCCTTACCTATGAGTCCGAGTACCAGTCCCAGTCCAGGACCCTTGAGTCCATGTCCGAGTCCTTAAAAAAACGGCCTCGAGTCCGGACTCGGGTCAAAGTAAGGACTCCAGTCTAACATTACTGCATGAAGCCCTTTGTCACTTCTTAGAACCTTTATTATGAAAAAATCTCAAGATACTTAATTCTTCTGATCTCTAAGTGCACACGTCTCTAGTCTACAGTTGAAAACCCCTCTACCCATAAAGAGCGGTAAGCGGCGCCGCTTTATAGTTTCACCAGACAGGATCAGCTACAAACATGGTTTCTTATTTATTTAATCTTGAGATCAGTCATGTTTACCGTTTGATCTGAAAAAAATCACCTAGAGGTGTACGTGTTCATCACATTAAGCCCAGCAGACGACACCTGAGCCATATCCGGCATTAATTACCGCACCATATGGCGATTAATTCCAGTGCTCTTGCCATCGTGTTTTGTGTAAAATCGGCCATTTTCACTAATTTGATTCCACGGATTCCTTGATGTTATTTTTTACAAAACAAAAAATTAGAAAAAAATCAAGAAGACTCATCTTTGTTAAGTGCTAATTAAATGAAATCCATACCTTTGCTTATATGATAAATTTATAATTAAACCTAATAATAACTGCTATTAAATGTTATTAACATTTCTAGTAAATGGTAAAATTCTAGACTGAGTGGAAATAATATTACGTTCTGATTAATAACCTTCCTGTATGATATAATCACTGTTATTAAAACACAGCTAATCTCAAAATCGATATAACTTTACAAATATCTATGATGTCCTAACGAATCATAATCTCTCTTCTTTGTGATGGCATAAGGAGCCTTTCTTTTTTTGCATCCGGTTATGTTCTAATTAGCTTTATCGCCGAAAATGTACAATCTGAAATAAGAGGATTAAGAATTCTCATTACTTGTGTTCATTTCCGGTCAAATCGTATGTCTTACAGGTTTTGTTTGGCTTCCTGTCACTTTGATCCTCCTATCCTGTGTTTATTACGGCCTCCTGGTGTGGATGTGAACCCCTTTATAGGAACAAAGGATAGGACGACATTATTAAAGATAAAAGGGATATACAGGATCAGATGTAATCCCCGCTTTCAAGCTACAGTACCTTTGGCTCTCTCTCTCTCTCTCTCTCTCTCTCTCTCTCTCTCTATATATATATATATATATATATATATATATGAATGAACACCTGAAAGCTGGACACTTGGGAAGTGTCATATATCTTTTATGCATGTTCCGGTATTCAAAACTTTTATCGTATGGAGATTAAGCTTGAACAGTTAGATAATATCGTTGTTCAAGCCCTAAAAGATGAAACGGTACTTAAAGAACTCTCAAAGCGCACCTCCACCAGTCCTTTGTATCAAGACGCGAAAGTTAAATTCATTCAACACTTCCTGGTTGGAGGATTTGTGTCGTCACTGAATTATATTAATTACTTATTAAGGTATCTTGTATTCGTTAACCAAATAAACGACAAAAGCCAATGAGCAAGTGAACAATTTATGATTGATACATTTTAATGGTTCATTGACATATAAACTCCCGCACTCACCTAGGGGCATTTCGCCCCTGTCAAAGATAACATAAAATATAAATGCCTACTGAGACATGTATATCCAGCTACCATCAAATATTGTATATTTGTATTATTTACTTTGATTTTTAACAAGTTGTTAACACTGTTTTAGTTTGTACTCTTTGAGGCTCTTTCGTCTTGATTTATTTCTAAAAGCGTCGTATTTACTTATTTCACAAATCAACACGAAAACGGTCGCCATATGTGCTGCGAGGGGGGAGACTGTTATGTGTCAGACACTCCATGCAGGTGTTGGCTCGTGTGTTAATGGTATAACCACGGGGGGCTCATATCCACTGTGTTCCCATGTATCTTTAACGAAAGTGTCGTTAGGGCGTTGTAAAAACCCAATGGCTGTGTCAGGACTGGATTTGATGGAATCCAACAGGGTTGGTTCGCACCAGACCGGACTGTTTTGTAGAATCAGTCTGGAGGTTAAGAAATAACCTGGCGCGGAAAGACTTCTTTTTACCGACATATTATCCGATGTTTGTTACAGTTATATTTTGTAGTCATACTTATACCAACTAACCAAGAACTTTCACTGTGATCTTGCTGAAAATCACCATGAAACATTAATGAAACCCATCAGATCTTTTGGAGCCTGTATATAGAGCCCATGTGGCTTCACCTGAGTTGTATTCTTGAGAATTTCTAACTTTTAACATTTTTTTCATTAATAACACCCAGAGAAAGGAAGTCAATGATATTTTACCTGCGGCCGTTCTCAATTTACAATCTTTTATGTGCTTGTTTGCCATGATGTCAAACACCTCAATAAGATATGAAGGATATCAGTAACCTTTTACAATAAGATATGTCATGTAATGAGCCCGGCACGACATTTACAGCTGCAGTGTAGTATATAAGCATAGCATGAGATGCCTATCCGCCCTGTGCGGTTATAATCCACATCTTTCTGTAAGCAATTTCTCTTCTCCCAACGCAAGGAAAGACCTTGCTTCATTTGATCGCCAGACCCGCTATCATGAACTATTTTCATGGCAATTGGCCATTAGGTGACTCTCGAGAACACTCGGCAAAAATATTTAACACGTGTATAAAGGTTTGTAAACCAATCCCGCTTCCGGAGCATGTGTTTTTTTGTGAACACGTTTGAATACTGTGCACTCTTTACTTTTGTTACCTTGGATATGATTGGCCGCTATATCGGTCAAATCATGAATATCGAAGATATACCAGACCAGAAAGCGTGCGGCCATGATCAGGCATGAATGTGTAGCTGCCGTGTGCAGTTATAATCCCGGCATGGGGTGTGAAACTGCTGTGTGTAGTTATGATATCGGCATGATATGTAAAACTACCGTGTGTAGTTATGATCCCGGCATGGGGTGTGAAACTGCCGTGTGTAGTTATGATCCCGGCATGGGGTGTGAAACTGCAGTGTGTAGTGATTATCCCGGCATGGAGTGTGAAACTGCCGTGTGTAGTTATGATCCCGGCATGGGGTGTGAAACTGCCGTGTGTAGTTATTATCCCGGCATGGGGTGTGAAACTGCCGTGTGCAGTTATGATCCCGGTATGGGGTGTGAAACTGCCGTGTGTAGTTATGATCCCGGTATGGGATGTGAAACTGCCGTGTGTAGTTATGATCCCGGTATGGGGTGTGAAACTGCCGTGTGTAGTTATGATCCCGGAATGGGGTGTGAAACTGCCGTGTGTAGTTACGATCCCGGAATGGTTTGTGAAACTGCCGTGTGTAGTTATGATCGCGGCATGATGTGTGAAACTGCCGTGTGTAGTTATGATCGCGGCATGGGTTGTGAAACTGCCGTGTGTAGTTATGATCGCGCCATGGGGTGTGAAACTGCCGTGTGTAGTTATGATCCCGGTATTGGGTGTGCAACTGCTGTGTGCTGTTCGGATTTCAGCATGAGTTGTGAAACTGCCGTTATATACTAGGGAAAACATGTATTGCTGTTGTCCGCTGCATGCTTAAATGTCACAACTCCGTCTCCTCTGTGATTTACAAGGCAAATACCAATTACAGTGGGTTCTTTTAGTTTCCTTTACTGGTTTACCTGAAGATGACTGTTTGAAAGACGTATCAATTTTTAAAGGGTGGCTCATTTATCTCAAATACTTTTTTTTTGTGAAACTTGTAGAGGTCTTTGACATATCGTACATCGATTTAAATTGCACAATAACGAAATCTTATACTTTGGCTCATTGGCGTGCTGCAAACTTCAAGAGGCATCGAGACGCCAAGGCTGTCAGCACGGCTAGCTTGGTCTGCAGTTGAATTCCAACGGAGCGTAATCAAATACCCATGACAGGCACAGCGTAGTCAGCCGTGAACAGACGAACCCAAGGTCGAACTTAGCATTTAAAAAAACAAGAACTACGTGCAAATTACCATTCACTGTCGGGCGTGAGCCGTTAACAGATAGGGAATTGCGCAACAGACGAAAGGTGACTGCCCCCTAACAAAGACCTTCAGCTCTATAACTCTTCATCCATGTACAGTGTCGTTTCAATTGTCAAGGCACCTTGTCACACGCCGACTTCCAATTACCAATTAAATTTAAAATCCTTGGTCGCGCTAGGAAATTTGAGTAGAAATTAAAAGAAAATGGAAAGTGTCACATTTATCTTGCCATGGACCGCATGAAGTCCCATGGATAATCATACTGTTTATTGAATGATGCTTCGTGGTTCTGTTCATTCATTACTCGATACTAACCAAGCCATCTTTATGTCATTACAGAACCGGATTCTAGTTGATGATGATTGGTGACGTCATCAATGTAAAATGTTAACTGCGTATTTATTTAAAAAAAAAATGATCAATTATTTAATAATATCAGATGTTGTGACTTAAATTAGTTAACGTGGACCTGAAAACCTTTATTTTCCATTTGTGGATATACATTGACTTTTAATTTAATTTTTTTAATAATTCTCTCAGATATGTACATTTGTTCTGTCACAGGACGGAGAAAAAGAAATTTGATACATCTTTGAAAGGTGTATGTCCTTCAGTGCTGCTTTAGATTTGATGTCATAAATTTTATTTTTCTTGCCATCCCATCATAGTATAAGCGGTCTATTCCCTTGTCATCTTAGTGTGGCGGTGAGATGAAACATTTCCGTATCGATATCTGCTAAAGGAAAATAAAAGAAATTGATCATTTTATGAGCCCGTATATAAAGATACTAGCTTGTATAAAGAGACAACGTTTGATCGTCCATGAAGCAATTATTTGGTCCTCTGTGGGATGACATTATTTTGCCTTCTGTATAAACCAAAGTGAATTTAAAGTTACATCAGTATTGACATGTTGAAAGATGTTTTTTTTTGCACACAACCAATACTTTTCACTCTAGGACCACTACAGCTGAAACCACTTATGACACTTTAGGCAAGGATTATTTTCTACCATCGGCTGAGTATTGCTTGGTAAATTATAACACGTGTTTCACCTATTTAGACAACAAAGCCCTATAGTAAGGGTTTGTTCATACCTGCAGTATTAAGTGACAGTGATTGTTTTAATTTTCCTTTATAAAGGCATTTTACGGCAACTGGTTGGAAAATGAATGTACTTGAAGCGAATAAAAACCCAGAATCATGATTTATGACGTGTATTTCCCTTGAGACCAGGCCCTTCAGAAGTCTAATGATTTATTCAGAAGGAGGCTACTTAATTGTCAGGGGAATAATTGGGCGTGGTTCACTTGGCGTCTGTTACACTTGAAACGCCGATATGGGCGCCTCACTGGAACAATCACTATTGTTATAATGAAGTAGCTATAACAGTTGTAATAACGTACATTTTTACAAGACTCCCGACACGCTCCCGAGGATATAAGAATGTTTTAGGACATGACACAAAAACATAGGAATGAATAGTTCATCGGATATTTCCTTGAATAATATAGGGCCAATATAGGTGGTTTCCCTGCACAATCGTGGTTTGCACGGTAATGTTACATGGCCATCCATCCCCCAAGGTGTATTTAATTGAGATATGCTTGTTTTCAACAATAATAGGTTTATATAACAAATATTATTTATTAATAACCATGATACTGAAGACACAATTGTGCAGTTGAAGTATAAGAAAATACTTGAAAATTCACAGTGTAATTGTTCGAAAATGCTGGAAATTATAGGAGGCTATCTTGTTCATTGGAAAATATAGGAATTATATCATTATTTTATGTTATTGTTATTGATATTACAATTACTATATTCGGGTTTGCGTTTCCCACAACCTCAAGTCTCAGTTAATTTGCCATTATATTATTACCGTTGTGGTTTTCTTAGCAATACTAATTATTAGTTATAACCTTTCAAAATTAATAGCAGAAGAATCTCGGGAGGGGTTACAATTTTTGTTGTTGGTGGAGGTAACGGTCTCCATTTTTAATGCTAACTCAACCACGTATATGTTTATCTGCAGAATCCCAATCTCGTTTTGGACTACATGACATGGCAGTATCACACGCTTTCTCTCATTTTATATCCTGGTGTCAACCAGGCCCTGTGACTACTGCACCTATAGCTGGGTCATACCCCGAGGAACCCCCGAATGGCGCACTCGTTTGTGAATGAAACACCGCCTTGAGCCTGAAGAGCGCTCACTCTGGGTCGGGAAGGACGGTGAAAAATCTCATCGCCTCTGCTGAGATCTCCCAACTTGAGTCTCTACTATAAGAGGTTACTGTTATTTCTGCTGTTTTGGGATATCTCAGAGTGAGTACTGAGCTGCAAATAATTTGTAGGCAGATGTTAAAAATTAAATCTGACCCGTTCTTATAACTTCCAGTGACGTATCGATGCAGCTTGATCTCCGTGACCCGACTAGTGACATCCGGGATTTATGTGTTGGCAAAATGGCAGCCGTAGGAGCGGTTTTGGGACACTAGGAGAAAGATATCATTCAGGGTTGGATAAGGACAAGGTGAAGCGACGAAGGTACTCAGAAGACAGGAGGAGTAAATCTACGGAGAGAGTCTGGTGAGGGAGGGGACATGTATCCGCATAGTATGGGGAGGGATAACGTTGTTCTCAGACCACGCCAAAATCCTCAGATTATAGGAAGAATAACATTTATTTCACAGCAGTTTACCACATAAATAAACGAATTCTTCAAATTAAAGGCGGTCATTTAAACCACAGTTATGATGATGTCCACGTATTATAAACAATCCTTACAATAACCTTATAACAAAGCTTCCGTTCAGATTATTGTCGTTGGATATGGGTAACATATACATATACATATAGCATTGAGAATACACTGCAAAAAATGGGGGTTAGTTACCATTTCAAAGTAGGTGCAACATGTCTCACTTTATAATTTGTTGTAGATAGAGACATGTTTAAAAAATGTGGTACGGCACTTCAATTTTCTTTTAGTCGTGAGATGCTTCAACATGTTTGACACACGTTTAAACATATTTCGCTCCTTATCAAATCGAACGGGTGTGCTTTTTTCGGTGTTTTATTGGACACTTCATGACGGAAACACGTGGTTAACGGAACGGATTAAAAGACAAGTTATAGTACAGTAGAAAACTACCTGAGATTGGATATGGAAGGAAATAAGGAATGGTCAGTGGACGAAGTCGTAGCATGGGCTCAACGCATATATTCAAAGTGGAAGAAGCTGCATACAGACTGAAAGGTTAATTACCGCTGTTCACTCCAAACACCTCTATTATCACTCAGTCATAACCATTCAATTGACTTCTAATGCATGAAATGGCGAATACATGAATGGCAAACATTTGAAAGAAATACATGTATATCATTGCTTTTCAGCTGCTTATAACTAAGTATATGTCAACTGAGCCCTAGCGATGACCGTGCGTCCGTCGTCCGTCCGTCTGCCTGCCGGCGCGTTTGGATACTTGTTGACCTACAGATTTAAATTCCACATAGTACATACAGTTATAGTCTCTTCAACTGCCCCTGTACAGGTGTTTATTTTTGTGCTGACTGATTGGTAAGGCGAACAACCCCAATATTTTTTGCGCCAGGGGTAGAAAGAGGAAAATGCATTGTAATTGATGAGGAAAACTTTGATTTACATGATGTGATTTTCCTGCAAACAAGTTATAACATGATTCGAGAAGAAAGCCAAGATTTGGCGACATTTTCATAACCCCATAAAATGGACATGGCGGACTGTGAGAGAATTTGCAAAGGAGGCACCCATAAGTACTGGACCATAGGGCATATCCAAGATTTTTGGAAGGTTGCGTTCATTGTTACCCCTAGGGACTAATACCCTCCCAGAGATTTACAATATCCAGAAGAGGAAAATAACAAATAGGGATTTGTGAGAAACAAATATTCGCATTTCCCTCTTTAAAGGCTTGAGTCAAGTACAAGGCATCTCTACCTCAGTACAAGTAGGCTACTTTAGAATTAAAATGTACAAATACAAGTTCATGATTTTAATGCACTCGAGTACAAGTACAGGGGTCTGTACTTAAGTACAAGTGCCTTTCATTGTGCAAAAATAAGATAATTTTTTCTGAGTATTTATTTGTATATGTTTAACTATATTATATACACAGTCATATGTTTGCACAGCCTGCACTTTTGATTTGTATTGATTTATTGTAAATAATTTATAGTTTGCATTATAGTTTAATTGATTTACCTTAATAGCCTCATGAAACCCACTTTTAGGGTAAATTTGAATTCCTTTGATGCCACTAGGAATTCTTCAAATCGTCTCTGTGTATAACATGACATTACCCACCTATTCAAAATTCCAATGAAAGAAATTATTTAAAATTTAGTACACTCAATATACTAAAAATAAATCCTGCATGGCAAAATTTTCCAAAACTTTAAAGAGAACAGTGCTATAGTAATATGACTTGCTGTGAGCTAATTGATAAGCAGTGATTTTCTGTTGATGTTTTTTCATTTAATAAACATCTGAGCAGAGTGTGGAGAAGATTGGAAATGCCGCATTGAGTTATTTCTTTTATTTAATTTTAATTTGGATTTTTTAGTTTAACAAGAAGTGAAGTTATTGGCTCAGAGTATGAAGGAATCTCAGTAAATATTATACATACATTTTTAAAAGGTACACAATTTTAAGCCCCTAGTAACAGTAATCCACCTTTTTCCTTCTCTAAATTGTTGAATAAAAACGTAAATTTTCAGTTTTTTGGGTAGACACAATCATGATAGAGAAAAAAAAAACTTTTTTTTTAGATATTGCATGTTCATTATTAGATATTAGTTCATTAAACAGTGGATCGCAGTTACTGGGGGCTTAAAATAGTGTACCTTAAAAATTAATTTGCTATATGTTCAAAATCATGTGGAAATGAACGAAAAATTAAAAAATTACTACTATAATACATATTTCTGTACCATGTTTAAAGTAAAACAGTATACTTTATGGGGTCTTATATGAAAATAAATCACTTTTGAATTGATTTTAAATATATGGGTTTCAAACAGTGTTGTCTCCTTAAAGTTTTTATTTCTTATCTTAGCGAATGTGATGTTCTAGGTGAAGTGAAAAAAGCTACAGAGTTATAGACTGAAAGATACTGTAATTGTATTTATTGTTTTATTAGTGTTTGACACTGATATTCAAAGTTTCAGATTTCAGTAAATCATAACTTATAAGTCGTCCAACACGAAGTACACTTCAAGAACAAGATACAGAAAATTCAAGAAACATTTAACCGAATTTCAACAAGTAATGTTTCTCATTGTGTCCAGTTTAAACTAAATACTAAGCAACTAGTGTAATGATAAAACATGTTTTACCATTGAAAACGTATTTAAAAAAAAATGGGACAAAAAGGCGTTTCAAGATATAAGGAAGTTTCAAGTTGAAACAGGCTTATTAGTTTTTAAAAGGTGTTCAGAGGTGTTTTACTGGAAAACTTGTTCCAATACCAAACATGTGAAAATAAACGTGTTTCAAATAACAATACCGTTTGACAAGAAAAAGCTTGTAATAGCAAAACATGTTTAAGTTGAATTTGAAATATTTTTTACAGCTATTTGAAACACATTTTACAATGAAATATGTTGAGATATTGTGACTTTTTCAACAACTGGGACAAACAGGCCTTCCAAACTAATGCATGAAACGTATCTCCAGCTTTTGGAGTGTAGCCATATAACGAATTTATACATATAAATGACGGACGCTGTGCAAAAATGCAGGTGGCGCCACCGGTTTTGCGTATGATATAAAGCTATGTGAGATCTGTACACATGCAAAATTTCAAGAGGATACGTCAAGCCAGTCCTGAGATATAAGCCTGGATGTCTGCAGCCTGAACGTAAAAGTAGGTAGACAAACAGATGGACGCTGTGCAAAAATTGTTGCAGGTGGCGCCACAAGTTTTGCGTATGATAAAGAGCCATGTGAGAACTATATACATGCAATACTTCAGGAGGATACTTCAAACTAGTCCTGAGATATATTCCTGGATGTCTGGAGCCTGAAGGTGAATGTAGGTGGCGCCTCCTTTCATAAAATAAAGAAAGCTATCCAGGATTCACTGCAGAGATATGAGTGATTTTATCCCAAGGCAGATGAACAGATGGACGCTGTGTAAAAATGATTGCAGGTTGCCACCATTTTTTATGGTAGTAATAAAGCTATCCAAGGGCTACATTTATGCAAAATATTTTTTCCTGATTGGGTCAAACGAGTCCGAAGATATGTGGGTTAATGTGTCGAAACAGACGCACAGATGGACGCACTGGAAAGAGGGAAGGTCAGAGGTCAACGCAAAATATTTTTGCACCAGTTCACATTTGACCGGATAATCGTGTAAAGTTTCGAAAGAATCTGTCCAGTGGTCTCAGAGTTCTTTCCGGAAACTTCAGTTCCACAGCTCGACTTATGGACTTTTATAAAAATCCTAAATGCATTAGGGGTTTACATTTATCATTGAATGCAAATGGGTTTACAAAAACTTTGAAAACATGGTATCAAACATTTTTCCACTGTTTATTGAGCCACATAGTCGTGCCTTAATTATTAAAAATACACACCACGTTTATCACATTTCTTTCATATGTCATTTGTCAAAATAGTGTACTTATATTGCATTACATCGTATTGTTCTGGTAGCAGAACCACCCTTGATTAATTGAAAATGCTTTATATAATATACTCGTCACATGGTAAATTTTCAACCTACCTTTTTTTAATTAAGATGTATGTGGTTGTAAAAGTGACCTGCTTTTCAATAGTATGTACTCAGAAACCACAACTGATGATTATCTGAACAAGCCAAACTGCGCTCAGCATAACAGATTTATAAAGTTTTTTATTATTTTATCCGTACAGGAAACACAATTTAAAAGTCTTATAATTTCTTTTTATCTACACGAAGGTATTTTTCCTAGATATAATTGTACCTGCCAGGATCAAAGTCGCTTCTGTCTTTGGAAGTTCCACCTCCCCTAGATTGAATGTACGACTGCCCCGGGCTTTTGGTGTTCGAACAACTTACAGTTTGTTTTTCCGCTTGTTAGACCTTCCATTAAATCCCAGAGGTCGGGTGAATACGACAGAAATTCACAAAGGCCGACAAGTTTAATACCTTAGCAATGTCAAAAAAGTTACAGAATCACAATCCTGTCAAAGAAGAAGGTACATAATGACACAGACGAAAAGGAATTTATACGGTTATTAAGGAGAGCCCTGTCATGCCTGATTCAGTGCTAAGAAGTAGGATTGTCAATAATAAAAAGAACTTTGTACACTGAAGCCTGATATTCTAATGAATACTTGAGAGCTGACAGGTAAACATCAAGACCACACTGTATTTTTCTGAACAATGCACATAGGTATAATGTTATTGTTATGTTAATAAAAGTGCTGCAGTGCAATAAACTCAGACAATGAACTCACTTTACTTAGTTCAACTTCCATTTTTAAATGCAGTTTATTTTAAACCTATTTAAATGTAAGCGGTATACAAGTACCGCGTTTTTATAACCCATAAACAAGAACTTATCATGCGATAAGAATTTATGTACCACTTGATTTGTACATCAAAATATTTTTAAACAAGATTTAAGAAAATGTGATTTGTAGGCTCTTCCTTGTGCCAGGTTAAGTTAATTCACCGAAAAGATACCGCATCTAGCGCCACAGTGTTTAAGTTAATGCAGACAGTGTCATCTAAACCCTTATCTATTCCATACGTTTACTTTGCATCAACTAATATTCAATTCACAAATGTTGCACGTGTGGGACAGAGTAAGCGGCCCAAGTCAACTTCTGTTAAACTGAAGCAAGGCCAAGACTGAAACTCATGGATTATCTTCAGATCTCTAGAAAAGATATACAGAGACGAAGAAATCAGGGCCTTTCTCAATAACTAAACTTGGACAATCTGAAGGTTAAAGGAAAAGAGTAACTTCATCAAATTTGAAACTGCAGCTGAAACCGCAATCCCTAAACCCACAGAGGTTGAAACTCACACTGTTTTCTCTGAATGGCAAGTAACGACGTCACTGGGGGTAGTCAGGACCGTCAGCGTCCAGTTCTGGACTGTTCCAGTGTCTGTCCTGTCTTCCCCTCTGATGATCTAAACCTGCAACCGACGGACACTCGTTTCCAGCAGTAAAGTGGTTTGGAAACAGTCAATACAACGAGTATTTGCGATATGGGATAATTAGTCGTAAATTGCCGATTCTCGGTGTGTTGACAGTTGAGTGCTGAAATCAAGTGCCTATGCAGAGAGAGAGAGAGAGAGAGAGAGAGAGAGAGAGAGAGAGATGCTCTAATATGGCTTAATCACTAATGTTAATAAATATTGCAAATTCCTAATGTAATGATAGCTTTATTTATTTTTCTTCAATAATTTCGGCAAAGTCCGATTCAACCTAAACCATTCAAAATGACTAGTGTCGTAGACATTTTTTTTCGTTCCCTAACATGGTCTGTTCCATGACCGGGCTTTCAGGAACATAAAAAGATTTTGTCTCGAATGAATGAAAAAAGCAAAACGATCAATTTCTTTTGGGAGATTACATAATCAAAATTCTGTCTAGCCATGAGAGTTTCCAGGGTATTATTAAAATTGGTCAAACATTTACACATACAAAAAATTTTCAGCATGCAGACATTGTTCCAGGCAATTAAAGTCTGGTGTGCCTGGCAAACACAATACAGTCGAGCACAATACCGCCCACTCCTAAACCGTCAGCCAACTACGGCTCTTAATACCACAAGGTGTTACGTTACAATCTGACATCCGTTCTACAGTTATGAAAACAGTTATAAACGAATCAGTGTGAGGAATATGGCCATAAAAAGCGACAATTATGACAATATGGAATCGGTTGCAGCATCGATACAAAACTTATCCCCCCCCCTAAAATGAATGTTTCATTTCCTTACAAACAAATGGCCAAAAGCTGCACCGGCACGTGAAGACACTGCACACTGCCACGTAGGCGGAGATAAGAACATCTTAGCTACTCAACTGTTGTCTCTTAACATTCCAAAAATAGTATTAATCTCATTCTGAGAAGAAATCATATGTCGTGTCCTATTGAAAATCATGATTTATTAAATGTCACTCCTGATTGTTCCTTTTCAAGTTAAAACATAACGCCGGTAATAATATGTTACATTTTTTTTTATCTTTTGAAGGAAACTTCATAACTTGATACCTACGGTTGTACTTTCTTAGACATCAGAACACTGTCTGACTATACTAGGGTGGTTTGTCTGATACCCACTTTAAAATTTTTAACAGATTTTGATTAAACTTTGCAGACGGTAAGGGCAATAACCCTTTAAAAAGTTTTTTTAATTTAACGAGAACCCATGGACACAAAACAACGGGGACTACTAAAAATAATTTGCCTTTACCCAAACCAAAGTCTGAACATGATATTTCCTCATTGGCTTATTCTGGTCCTTTCTAATGGGAAAAAAAACTGCCAGCTCATATCCGAATCCTTACGACACCTCTAGTATTTAAGATAGAGTTAAAGCATTTTCTTTTAAAGTATTAATACTGAATAATCACATTAACTCTTGTGGTTTTATGTTTACTTTTATATATGGATATTTATCCGATATTTTAACATTGTGGACTGTGTAATGTTACGCATGTGGTTGTTTTTACATATCTTGTTTCGCCACAGTTCGTTTATAATATCTTGTAGGATTTGAAAATTTCATTTATGTCTTAGAATACACATTGTAGTTCTCTTTCATCTCATTGCCTATCTATATATTCTATGATCTTCCTCTATTGTTCTAATATAATCAAAAATGTAACAGGAGCCCACTGAAAAACAGCATTAAGCTGAATAGGCTTTTCTGATAAAATAATGTGTATTTTATAAATAATCAAACACTTAAAATTTCGATGTACAATGTTTTTGTTCATGGGGCTTCTATACCACTGCTATGTTTATCCCGGCCAACGGCGAGACTCTTTGGTATTAGGGGCAGCTTTTATTCTGGTGAGTAAAACTGACCTGTGATGAGACAGTCGAGTTTGAGAAGCAATGGGTTTGACTTTTTTATGATTACAGACTCCATCTTTTATATATATGAAAATAGCATGAGCTTTAGCAATTTGTAACTGTAGATAAAACACGAAACCATATAAACACTTGTCCAACGTAATATCAAAGAAGGAAAGACAGAATATACGTTGGTTTATGAAAAGATTATTGTTAATAAATACTGCAGAACCAACGTGACCGAAAAAATGAAGAAATTCAGCCAGCACAACACACATGAGAAATATTCCTTAACCAAGTGAAAGGAAAGTAAGGAAAGATGTCTTGCGAAGTACAGATAAAAAACTGATTATACACGTAGCATCGACAAGGAAAGCATTATGGATAGATAAACAGTCTCCTTGGGAGAAATTGCAAAACCGCAACATTAGATTGACGACCGGCAGTATTTCTGACCGAAGCCCTCTTTGAATTTGACCACATCATCACAAAAGCCAAGGGTAAGTTAAATTGTATTTCCTTTAGTACAAGGAAAAAGATTCTGTACGTCTATCTTTATATATATATATATATATATATATATATATATATATATATATATATATTGTGCCGTTTCAATAATTTCAAATATTGTTCGTTTTCTTTCATAATTGATTAAACTGTTGGTATTTTAGCATTACGAATAAGTATCCACCTGTAAGGAATTCTTATAATTTAACAAAAAAAAATTCTTATCAATGGTATAATAAGGACTAAACACGAAGCAGTGAACAGCATTAAAACTTGTAAGCGAATTAGTGTCAACAATCCTTCCATTATCTCAACCTTTCATCGTGATGTACAGGTCCGACTAAATTCACTCGGTCAACACTTGAGGTATAATTCTATAAAGAATATTGCTCCACGGTTATATAAAGGCTACATTAAACATCGATTTATAATCGATTATCAGTATTATTTTGTTTCAGGCACCGACCGATTTTCGGGATCACAAGGCCAAAGGTTAATGTCACAGGGCCAATCTGTCCACAAGTTAGTTCATGGAGGATATCGCCAGTTACGAAAAACAGATTGGCTTCAGATTTATCTAGTCGTTTTATTGATAGTCCACCACTTACGTAGATCGTAACTATTGTAGACGCATTGCAATTAAATATTTTCATTCCAAACTTTCAACCTTTGCCATATGACTTACCTGCCAAAGTGGTGTGTTCCCACTTTTTAAAGCGATTGAAATGAAAAATAACATTGTGTAAGTTTACGGATAGCAAGTCATCAAATTTATAGGTCTCAAGGTCAATAGTCTAGGTCACAGGACCCACATTAAAAAAAACAACTTATTAAAATATCCTTATAGACAAATTCAGTTGGGCATAGGGAACCGTAGCCATGACAACCAGAATCAGTAGGGAATGATAATTGGGGTTGTAAGCCTACCTGAGTCGTGATACAATCAATATCGAGGAATGCATCGCAGTGTTCTTCCATTTTCTTGCATTCATATTGTGGTTAACAGCCCATGATCTTAACATTATGCTTCGAATAATGAATTAACACAAGAGAATACATTTGAACTCACAACCCAAACTGAAACTTCGTCTTCATGGTAAAGGGTCATATCCTGTTTCACTTACAAAAATTGGCTACATCCAGCAACCCGTGCGAGCGATGACTGTATTCACGCAGTCAGAAATTCAACAAACATGTGGAGGGATTTACCAATATGCTGAGTTAAAACGGAACTGTTCTCACTCATATATGTCCAGTTTACAAATTTGATCTACCATTGGTCCCATTTAAATAGGACCAATTTAATAAATTAAAAAACTAATCATTTATTTTTTTTAAATCCAGTTTTTTTTCAAGTATTTTGATTTAAAAAGGGGTTCTCGCCAAGGTCTGGGGATTTCAGGGTATCACTCATGCAACACTCCTGGTTAAACACGCAGAGGGAGTCTATTGGTACTTCTAGACCATTGATCTTTATGAAGTTCTTATTTTAATATATATATTTTCTCTTTATATTCACTTACGTGTGGCTTGCTGGAAATGGTTAACAACTGCATTAAAAGTAAATGCCAATGAACAGACCTGACATTTAATCTGTTACGATTTCAGCAGTTTTTATCTTGGGGAATTAATTAGGTACTCCCACGGTATCTCAACCAGTGGATATTGCAGATTTTTCCAAATCCAGTGGAGGAGACATATTTTGCCGTTCATTCGTCATCATTATTCTATGATTACTGCAATGTGCAGTTTATTTTCTTCTTGAGACAATTTTTAACCCTCAGGACAAATAATTTTCATGCACTTGTAAATAATGCGAATAAATAGTATATATAGTATATAACACGTTAGAATAAAACGCACATCCTGCAATTTATATATATATATGTGATTGTGTGTGTGTGAAGAAGGACACTCCTGATATGTCATTGCTGACTCTTCTTCAGTTCAGGTTTTTCTAAGCAGGGGACCAAACATTTTCCACGTGCCATAATCTGCAGTTTTAAAGGTTATAGAACAAATCTTAACCACCTACTTTCAAAATTTAATCTAGCTCAGGCGCTAGCTGGAAAAGACCCAGCAGCCTTGAGCTCCGAAGTCATAACGCCATGATAACAATATATTGATGTTTGTATAGTCCGGGACCTAATTCTGTAGGAGCTCTAATAAACGGAATGGTTCAACCAATCACAGAGGCAAAAGATTTGATTAACGAAAAAATTTGATTGAGGTCTGAGATTCTGACCATTCTATATTTTAACAAATTTAAAGTGAATGGCTCGTATACATTAATTATGGGATTGTCAATATTACTGAAATGGAAAGATACGAATGTAGGCATGATAATGTATGTCAAAACTTGTCTGATTTAGGATTGAAATATGTGATATGTGAGAAGAAAATTAACGTTATTAAGATATACTATCTTCAATTGCGGACTTTTCTTGAAAAATTAATGATGCGAATAAGAGAGAACCATGTTTTTTTTATTCATCAAGGATAAATGTCTGCACAACATTAGATCACTGCAATTAAGAAGGCCTCTTTGAATATCAAATGTAAATCCATATTCGATAATATATGAACATATAAAAAAGCATATATCATCTTTTTCATATATACCTTATATATAATTGAAGATGAATTGTTGTACAGAACTTATCAGTCTGATATATATATATATATATATATATATATATATATATATATATATATATATATGTTAATTTTTGTTTCTTATCCTATTGCTTGTTTACCACATGTCAAGGTGTTTAATTATTCAGTAATACTTAACACTCGTAAATGGCAGCTTTGCCCATATGTGTCTTTTCCCACTTAATTTCGTTTTCATTTCTGCAAAACATATTCATATATTTTGATGATAATGTATTGTTTGAAAATAGAGTACAGAAAATGAAATATACATGCATGGTGTATTTGACGTCAGGTATTTTAAGTTAACATTTTATTATTAGTTAACACTATTCGAAGTGTGAATTAAACTGTTTAAATTTTTTTTCTCTTCATTGGTCTCACACTGTACCTTTACAAGACTGTTATTACATATCTTACACTCCGTCTTTTTTACAGACAGAGAATAAATTTTTAAGACTGAAAATTTTCATAAGATTTTAATTTCGTAACATCGGAAGAACAACGCCCAAGCTTAAAATGCTTATAATACACTACTTCAGTGTTCGGCCAAATACCCTTCTCTACCTACCCAATACCAGACTACTTATTAGCAGGACATTATAGAAAATGTAGACACTGCTATTATTAGTGTAAAATCACATAGGCAGATGTTGCAAGAAATGTACTTTCCCCTAAACAATATGAGTAATATAATTAAAAAAAACGTGTATTATCCGAAACTAAATCAGTTTTAATTGTGTCCCAGGTTAACCTTAACCATCTCTTCTCTTTTTAAACAAAATGTACAGTTTATTAAAGTAAACTCAAGAAAATCCATCCATGAATACATGGAAACTGCTTCCGTTCCCAAAATACCTCGCAGCATGTGTTAGATAATTAACGTAAAATTAGGCCTAATCCGTGATTATATACAGTGCAAATAGGTCCAAAAAAATAATTTTTTTCTTGGGGCATGTATAAGTACTGAATATAGTGAAAGTTACACCGACTAGTTTAATGCAAAAGAATAATAATAAATCAATTTTTTATTGGAATCGAAATTCTTATTTCCTAAAATATTTTTTATTAATATATACATATAGTTGTTACTTATATTATTAGACCCGTAAAAGACCTTTCCAGTGATATCTTCTTTATAACAAGTGGCCCATGGGCCATGACGCTCAGCTGAATTCAAGGAATGTTGAACAATGAGCAAAATGACTGACAGAGTGCAAACAAATCATGAATTTTGTGAAGAGTCCTTAGAAATGGGTTTCAGTGGGCTTTTGGACAGATGACAACTTCATTTGAAGGTCTCATAAATAGAAAAAAAAAATGCGTAAAAATTTGAAAAAAAACAGGTAGTGCCACCAGTCTGCAGGAACTGATGAAACACTCCATGATCAATATATATCCAAAGAATCATGGCTGTCATCAAATTTTTAATTATTCTTGGGGGTATTAATGAGCCCTATAGCTCAGAGAATATGGGTAACAGAAACCTAATTTCAGGTTTCCAAGGAGATTTTTCATTAGTCTCCCTGGATGTCAAGTAAAAAGTTTCTAGGTACAGCAGTTACAGTTTGTGGCATATTAACAGATGGCCATTTCATTTGAAGGTCTCATAAATAGAGAAAAAATGCCTAAAAATTTGAAAAAAAATACAGGTGGCGCCACCAGTTTGCAGGAACTGATGGAACACTCCATGATCAATATGCCTGCAAAGAATCATGGAGATCAATGCATTAGTTATTCAGATACTGGAGCTTTTGTTTGTATCAAATTTTTAATTATTCTGAGGGGTACTTACTACGAAGGATATGGGTAACAGAGACCTAATTTCCTGTTTTCACAGAGACTTTTCATGAACCTCCCTTGATGTCAAGTTAGAAGAATCTAGGTCCAGAGTTTACAATTTGTCCCCTGTTACCAGATGCGACTTCTTTGAAGGTCTCAAAAATAAAGAAAAAAAATCGTAAAAATTGAAAAAGATACAGATGGCGCCACCAGTTTGCAGGAACTGATAAAACATCCCATGATCAATATTCATGCAAAGAATCGTGGTGATCAATGCAGTAGTTATTCAGAGACTTGAGCTTTTTTATCCAATTTATCCATTATTCTGAGGGGTACTTTGGAGCCCCATAGCTCAAAGAAAATGGGTAACAGAGACTAATTTCTAGTTTCCACGGAGACTTTTCATAGGTCTCTCAGAATATCAAGAATGAAGATTCTAGTTCCAGTTTTTATGATTTGTGCCCTGTTCACAGTTGTTCACATTTTAAAGGTCTCAAAAATAGAGAAAATAATTCGTAAAAAATCGAAAAATACAGGTGGCGCCACCAGTCTGCAGAAACTGATGAAACATCTCATGATTAATATGTATGCTAAAAATTATGACTATCAGTGATGTAGTTAATGAGATATTGAAGTTTTTGTATGAAATTTTTCACTCTTCGGGGGGGGGGGGGTGGTACTTTGGGGCCCCATAGCTCAAAGGATATGGGTAACAGAGACCTAATTTCTGATTTCCATGGAGACTTTTCATAGGTTTCTCAGAATGTCAAGAATGAAGATTCTAGGTCCAGTCTTTACGATTTGTGCCCTGTTAACAGATGTCCACATTTTTAAAGGTCTCAAAAATAGAGAAAAAAAATCGTAAAAATCGAAAAATACAGGTGGCGCCACCAGTCTGCAGAAACTGATGAAACATCTTATGATCAATATGTATGCCAAAAATCATGACCATCAGTGATGTAGTTAATGAGATATTGAAGTTTTTGTAAGAAATATTTTACTATTCTGTGGGGTACTTTGGGGCCCCATAGCTTGAAGGATATCGACAACGGAGACCTAATTTCTTGTTTCCATGGAGACTTTTTATAGGTCTCTCAGAATGTCAAGTATGAAGATTCTTGGTCCAGTCTTTACGATTTGTGCCCTGTTAACAGATGTCCACATTTTTAAAGGTCTCAAAAATAGAGAAAAAAATTCGTAAAAATTCGAAAAATACAGGTAGCGCCACCAGTCTGCAGGAACTGATGGAACATCTCATGATCAATATGTATGCCAAAAATTATGACCATCAGTGATGTAGTTAATGATACTGAAGTTTTTGTATGAAATTTTTGACTATTCTGGGGGGTACTTGCGGGCCCCATAGCTCGAAGGATATGGTTAAGAGAGACCAGAGATTCCAGGTGTAGCGGGGCCGATTTGTGCCCTGTTAACGGACAGACGACTGGACGGACGACGGACAAAAGGTGATCCCTATAGCTCAGATGACTTACAGTCAGCTGAGTTAAAAATTGGACGATTAGAAGCTATGATTATCACATATACGTTACCCCTTCCCCTTATCATCTTCACGCTCTAATGGTCATGCGTCGGCTACAAAAGGGCCAGTAGCACAACACTGATACCACAATTTGACAGTTCTACCCCCAAGCGGTGATCTGGTGGAGTCAAGGTTACCTTAGCTGTGTGGTAGGTTGAGCGACGATCTTTTTGTCTGGCCCATGCTCCTTGACTGATCCACATCTTAAACATTTCGGCACGCAAATGTATCGCCGTTCTCGGGCAAAAATGTCATACATCAGCTCACTTTCAACACACAATATGATCGCAATATGATTAATATACCCCCCCCCCCGATGTTTAAATGTTCCCAATTACAAAGCCACAGTTTCTACTGGTTTTTGCCTATGCATAGAGTAAGGCCTATACTTCGCGTCGGGAATGACAGTCACTGACGATTGGTAATGTGTCTATTCGATCAAATTATTTAGATTATTTAAAACGCAATGATGTTTGAGCAGAAAGGATATATTTCATTAATTTTTTTTGGAGATAATAAACTAACGCTCTGAATGACACTCTAAGCAGGGCCTCCGAGAGAAATATTTCGAGGCGGTACAAAAGGTTTCCGGCCCCCTCCTTTTTCTTCGTTATAATAACCATTCAGTTTTACGGATGTAATAATTCTTTATTCGATTTGAATCCAAGGCTATACTTATAGAAGCAGTTTTCTAAAGATTGGACTGTAACAGAGGGATGCATAGTTTTTTTCCATTTAATGCCAGTATATTATATCATATATATACTTTATAAACATGCTAAACTGAAATAAAAATCAGATGTAGGTCTTAGCAGGTATCCCTATAACCTCAGGCTCAAGGCAGACAAGCTACTGTACGTACAAGAGGTTACCCACACTACAGTATGTGCTTCTCATGCTATTTGTACTATGTTACAGGTGCTCTTTTTATTTTGTGACCCGGGCGTAACTCGTGTTGTGGCGCCCTCGCCGGGCCGCTTGTTGCACTCTATGTTTAATCCGTAGTGGTTGAACTCTCGTTGTCATGCTAGCTTGGGGCTTTCTCGCCTGGCCGAGGTCACGTGTGGACCCTGGTATGTCGAGGCACAGCGATGTTCTTCTAGATGATTCCTGTAACGCGTGTTTCCTGTGTATTTTGTTAGATCCTTAGACTGTTCGAGAAGTGGTTCGAGAAAATTCTCGGCTTGGGGCAAGAAGTTATAAATAGGGGGCTGTGTTTTAAAGCCGAGAGAGAGGTGTGAAGATTCCAGCGGACACAGACGTGTTTATGTCAGTTTATGGGACCTGTCCGATTATCCAGTAATTTCAGGGATTCTATTATTACTAACTCTATACAATTTAATGCTGCCTGCCTCAAGTTTACTTTCTGGATTGTTACAAGAGCTTTACATTGGACTGTTATTCTCCGAGAGGATTGGTGTGGACTTTTCATCCGGCATAGACATTTAAAGAATATATCGTTGTGACGGTGGTGGTATCCAGGTACTGTGCATATTGTTTATTTTACTATGTAATAGTATTGATTTGTTGTTATACCGCTGCTTTACTGTATAATCGTATTGATTAAGTGTATTGTAATGTAAGGGTTGTTTTAAGAATAAATTATAGTTATTTGTTAACAAAAAACCACTTACTTCTTTATTCATTCCCCTAGACATTTTACGCTGCCTAGTATTACAGAGTCTGATTTTTTTATCTCCATTACAATATTTGTGTTCATCACGCATACGCAATCTGTTTATATTAGGTTCCATAACATAAAATTGGAGGCTCGTCTGGGAGGCTTAATAGTTTTGAAAATTTATTAGGCCTTGACCTAGACACATTCTTTTATCATACATTGTTTACAAGATTAGATATTGTTTACAGTTCTTGGTTTACAGGATTTATCTTGGTGGTTTTTTTGTAATTGTTTTAACATCATAACATGGCAGATTTCAAACCTGAAACATTTGTTGACGATCCCGACCCTGATCAACTTGAACAGTTGACAAAGGAACAGTTGTTGCGTTTGGGACAACACTAAGGGCAAAGTGTGAAAAAAGCTTTGAGAAAGCCTGATATCATTGCTTAATTCATGCAAGATCTAGTTAGCAAAGGTTTAAGTGAAGATGAAACATAAAAAAAAAATGACAATCTTGCTATGCAATTAGAATTTAAAAAAATGGAAATGCAACATGAGCTAGCATTAAAACAGTTAGAGAGGGAAGAACATGAAAGGTTAGAAAGAGAAAGACTAGAAAAAAAAAATAGAAAGACAAAGACTAGAAAAAGAAAAAGAAATTGAGTTAAAACGCCTGGAGTTAGAAAGTCTAAGTGCTGCCCCAACTCATTGTTTTGATGTTACTAAACACATTAGACTCGTCCCACCTTTGCAAGAAAAAGAGGTTGATAAATATTTCCTACAGTTTGAGAAGGTAGCTGAAAATTTAAGATGGCCTAAGGAAAATTGGACTATGCTGCTACAAAGTGTATTGACTGGTAAGGCCAGAGAAATTTATACAGAGCTTTCAGTAAAAGCTGCTGCTGACTATGACCTGGTAAAACGGTTAATCCTAAGAGGTTATGAGTTACCGCCAGAAATTCAGACATTGTGAAAGCGCAAAGAATAGACCTACGTCGAATTTGCTAGGACAAAAGGGCAGTTGTTTGATCGCTGGTGTAGTTCTAAAAATGTAATGAAAGATTATGACAATTTGCCTCAGTTGATTTTGCTTGAAGAATTTAAGCGCTGCAATAACGCAGATGTTAAAACTCTTCTTGATGAGAAAAGTCCTGAAACAGTTGACATTGCTGCTCAATTAGCTGATGATTATTCATAACACACAAAATGTCCTTTACTAGCAATTCAAACCAGTCATTCACAAACAAGAATGTAAATTAGTACGGTCAAAAGAAGTTTAAAGCGCAGTCACCCAGTAGAAGTAGTCCTGATAATTCAGCAAAGTCCATTGCTACACCTCAGTCCACGTCCACTGTGTCTAAGTCCAACAAAGACCAGTCATTTTCAAAGAAAATCTGTAATTACTGCAAAAAGGAAGGTCATCTAATATCTGACTGCTGGACACTTGCAAATAAACCAAATATCAAACCTTCTGGTTTTGTTTCCAAATCTATGCATAGCATAGTACAGGCTCTTTTCGTGTAGGTAGGGGGTACAACTCCTTTATTGACTCTGGTAAAGAGTTTGATTCTACGGAGGCCCAAGTGCTGTCTGAATCCAAAGAAGAATCCGTAGCTTGCGGGGTAAAAACCTCAGTAGATTCCGGCGAGGAATTTAATAAGGCTAGGTCCTTTCAAGACTCCTGCGAGAAGTATTCTCTGGAAAAGGCTAAGTCCTTTTATGACTCTTGCGAGAGTATTTCAAATGAGGCCAGGTCCTCTTATGACAAAGAGAAGTTTGTTTCTGCTGAAGAAGATTCCTCTTTTGACTCCCATAAGCAGTTTGGTGATAAAAAGGATGTAGAATCCTTAAATGACTCTGAAAAAGAGTTTATGACTGACACTGTCAATGTCAGTTCTTTGTTTGATGAAGCTGAGGTAGTAGATTCCTCTCCTGATTCTGAAATGGAGTTATTTGAGCCATTCATACATGATGGTTTTGTATCACTTTCAAGTGATTTTTCAGACTCTACCCCTATTAGAATTTTGAGGGACACTGGTTCAGGCCAGACTGTCATGTTAGCAAACACTTTGCCATTTTCTAATAGGTCTTTTATTGGTGTACATGCACTTGTTAATGGTGAGTTTTCAGACAAGCACACTTCAGTTCCGCTTCACAGTATCCATTTAAAGGCCGATTTGATTTGTGGGAATATTACTGTGGGCATAAGAACTATTTTACCCTTTAACGGAATTCAGTTGCTTCAGGCAATGATGTTGAAGGTGACAACGTACAGCCTGTACCAATAGTGACAGAAAAGCCGTCACTTGTCAGGACACTGATCCGGAAATTTAGGAAATTCCTGGTTTGTATCCTTCATGTGCTGTAACTAGATCTAAGACCAAGAAAAACACACATGAGGATAATGGTCCAGATAATAACGCTCTGGGAGTCACTAGTGACTCGTCTAATGACTCGCCCGTACAGGATGCAGCATTCTCAAGGTCAGAACTTATCGGGGAACAGCATAAATCCCCTGATATTTCATGTTTGTTTCCAAGGGCAGTTTCTAAAGATGAACTGTCACAGAACCTAGTTTGTTTTTATGTTAAAAATGGAGTGCTTATGCGTAAATGGCGACCACCCGATGTATGCGCTGATGATGAGTGGGCCATCAAACATCAAATAGTAATGCCCAAAAGCTTTCGCAATGGAAATCTGAGCATGGCACATGAGGCTCCTTTGTCTGACCATTTAGGTATAAATAAAACTTATCAGAAAGTTAGCACACACTTCTATTGGCCTTACCTCAGGAAAGATGTTGTACAATATTGTAAATCATGCCATACATGCCAGATGGTAGGCAAGCCCAATCAGAATCCTCCTAAGGCCCCACTTAGGCCTATTCCTGCTTTCGAGGAACCATTCAGTAGGATTATTGTTGATTGTGTTTGACCACTGCCAAAAACAAAATCTGGACATGAATACTTGCTGACAATTATGTGCGCATCTACCAGATTCCCTGAGGCAATACCATTGCGCAAAATTATTGCCAAAAGTGTTGTCAAAGCTATGACCAAGTTTTTTACAACTTTTGGATTACCAAAATCCGTCCAGTCTGACCAAGGGTCTAATTTTATGTCTGGCTTATTCCAGTAATTTATGCTTGAGCTAGGTATAAAACAGTACAGCTCTTCGCCATATTATCCTGAAAGTCAGGGCGCCCTCGAGCGTTTTCACCAGACATTAAAAAACAGGATTAGGACCTATTGCTATGACACAAAGAAAGACTGGGATGAAGGAATCCGTCTATTGCTGTTTGCTGTCAGAGAATCCTTTCAAGAGTCCTTGGGTTTCAGTCCCTTTGAACTAGTTTTCGGACATGGACCGCGAACTTAATTTCCATTGAAACTGCTTAAAGAAAAACTCTTGTGTGAAAATCCTGATTCTCTTAGTTTAGTGTCTCAGACTTTCGCACTAAACTACACAATGCTTGTGAGATTGCAAAGTCAAATCTTAAATCTGCACAAAATAAAATGAATACAAAGTATGACATGCACACAGTAAGTAGGACGTTTGAGCCTCGTGAAAAGGTCCTTGCCTTACTTCCCATCCCTGGCAGACCTCTGCAAGCTAGGTATTTTGGTCCTTACATTGTTGACACGAAAGTCAGTGATTTAAATTGCATACTGGTGACATCAGGTAGGCGTTAGAAGAAAGTTAACATGTTGAAACCATATTATGACAGAAATAGCACATCAGATGTTGTACATAATGTTACTGCTGTAAATTGTGTAAACACTGAGCCAGACCCAGTTAAAGTAGATACTGATTGTAAGTGAGATGTAGACATTCAGTATTGTACAGTACCATTAAAAAACTCAGACGTACTTAAAAACCTAGATGCCAAACTGTCACACCTCACTGCATAACAAGAAGAAGACCTCAAGAACATGCTGCGGAATTATTAACATTTGTTTAGTGACATTCCAACGCGAACTAACATGTTTTGCCATGACGTCGATGTTGGCGAGGCAAGCGCAGTCAAGCAGCATCCCTATAGACTGAATCCAGAGAAGCAAAAGTATCTACAGGATGAGATTCAATATTTGCTGGACAATGATTTTATTTAAACTAGTAACAGTAACTGGAGCTCACCGTGTATTCCTGTGCCAAAACCTGATGGAAGGTACCATATGTGCACAGATTATCGAAAGCTGAACTCTGTCACCAAGACTGACACGGTCCCGATTCCGAGGATCGATGATTGTATTGATAGAGTCGGTAGCTCCAGATATGTTTCCAAGTTTGACTTGCTAAAAGGATTCTGGCAATTTCCGCTGACAGAACAAGGGAAAGAAGTGTCCGCATTTGTGACGCCGCAAGGACTGTACCAGTATAAAGTTATGCCGTTTGGCATGAAGAACTCGCCAGCCACGTTCCAGCGTCTCTTCCATATGGTTGTCAAGGACATTCAGGGCTGCGACGCATATACTGATGACCTTTTCGTGTACAGCGACACCTGGGAGAAACAAATTCTTCGCGACCTCATCGAAAGACTCAGCGAAGCGCGTCCATCAACTTAGTAAAATCTGAGTTGTGTCATGCACAAGTAACATTTTTGGGTCATATTGTATGGCAGGGACAGGTTAAACCTGTTGATGCTAAGATAACTGCTATTTCTGCATTTCCTAGGCCAGAGAACATAAAGCAAATTATGCGTTTTCTTGATATGGCTGGATACTACAGAAAATTTTGTCCAAATTTTTTCTGCTGTAGTTGAACCTTTGACTAATTTGTTAGAGAAGAAACAAAAGTTAGTATGGAATGTTCAGTGTGAAAATGCATTTCAGCATTCGAAAGCAATTTTGCAAAGTTCACCAGTTTTAGCAGCTGAAGACTTTTCTGTACCTTTTAAGTTAGGTTAGCGGTAGATGCTAGTGATACTGCTGCTGGTGCTGTGTTGTTACAAGAAGGCAATGATGGCATAGATCATAAAATTTGTTATTTCTCTAGAAAGGTTAATGCAAACGAGAAAAACTACTCCACTATTGAAAATGAATGTTTGGCTTTGATTTTGGCATTGCATCATTTTGAAGTTTATGATTCTTCATCAGTCAGGCCTATCATTGTCTTCAGTGATCACAATCCCCTCACGTTCATGAACCAGTTGAAGTGTAAAAATCAAAGATTGTTGAGATGGAGTTTGTTCTTACAGGATTACAACCTTGAAATCAAACACATTAAAGGGACAGAAAATGTACTTGCTGATTGTTTATCGAGATGTATATGAAATGTTGTAAACGAGATTTTTATGTAATGTTGTAAGATGATTTTTGAGATGTTGTTATACTTTAGTGATTGTGATCGCAGAAAGAAAGTTTTCCGAGAAAACTTTCTTTTTTTCCTTACAGGAGGGGGAGTGTTACAGATGCTCTTTTTAATGGGTGACACGGGCGTAACTCGTGTTGTGGCGCCCTCGCCGGGCCGCTTGTTGCACTATATGTTTAATCCGTAGTGCTTGAACTCTCGTTGTCATGCTAG
The DNA here is from genome assembly GCA_026874595.1 of Sipunculus nudus. Lineage (NCBI taxonomy): Eukaryota > Metazoa > Annelida > Sipuncula > Golfingiida > Sipunculidae > Sipunculus > Sipunculus nudus. Next base: position 18,654,573 of record CM049307.1, read on the forward strand.
CTTGGGGCTTTCTCGCCTGGCCGAGGTCACGTGTGGACCCTGGTATGTCGAGGCACAGCGATGTTCTTCTAGATGATTCTTGTAACGCGTGTTTTATGTGTATTATGTTAGATCCTTAGACTTTTTTGAGAAGTGGAAAATTCTCGGCTTGGGGCAAGAAGTTATAAATAGGGGGCTGTGATTTAAAGCCGAGAGAGAGGTGAGAAGATTCCGGCGAACACAGACGTGTTTATGTCGGTTTGTGGGACCTGTCCGTTTATCCAGTAATTTCAGGGATTCTATTATTACCAACTCTATACTTTCTGAATTTTTACATGAGCTTTACATTGGACTGTTATTCTCCGAGAGGATTGGTGTGGACTTTTCATCCGGCATAGACATTTTAAAGAACTTATCGTTGTGACGGTGGTGGTATCCAGGTACTGTGCACATTGTTTATTTTACTATGTGATTGTATTGATTTGTTGTTATACCGCTGTTTTACTGTATAATTGTATTGATTTAGTGTATTGTAATGTTAGGGTTGTTTTAAGAATAAATTATAGTTATTTGTTAACAAAAAAACACTGACTTCTTAATTCATTCCCCTAGACATTTCACGCTGGCTGGTGTTACAGAATCTGATTTTTTATCTCCAATACAATATTTGTGTTCATCACGCATACGTTATCTGTTTATATTAGGTTCCGTAACAACTATTAACAACAATACGATCACGATAACGACAAAACGAATTGAAACTTGGAAGAATAAAAAATATTTACAGGAACATAATAAGGGGTTAAAATAGTTTGATAAATTATCACGTGCCGCCGCAGCCAAGTCGAGTGCATATGCGTCAGCTTGTTACATACTAGGATTTATAAACAAAATGAAAGCGACTCCCCCCCCCCCCCCCCCAAAGAAAAGCACCCTTACAGATTAAAAAGAAATAAAATAAAAGGGGTCTCTCCACTGAATCATTTTATATATCGCATGAATAAATAAATTAATTTTGTTCCTTGAATAATTATATTTACGAGCACTTAACAAGTGCAACTAACCAACAAACGGCATGTACTTTCGGAAGCAAAGTGTACGCTTTCAAAAGCCCTCCGGACCATGTAAAATAAATGCAAATAAATATTAATTTTGGTTAATTCCTTCCATGTACGGATCTCTTGTACTAAATAGAAAAATTTGTCATTCTGTTATATACCGTAACTATTGTGCCCCAATACTCGGTATATATTTCTACATTTCTCTGCATTCTAATAGGCCTTAAGAATCCCTGGCCCATCCAGGCCCTGTGGACCCGTCGGGTTAAAACCTATATAATGTGATTTAAGACAAATGAGAGACTTAAATTTTCAAGTATGTTCGGGTGTTCTTCACATAGGAAACTCCTGACGGGTCTCGGTCCCTTTGGTAACTCACCATTAGAAACTATACATTACCATTTCGTAAAACACGTGACTTCATCATTTTCGAGCTTTTCTTGTGCCTCATTGAAAATTCCTAGGCAAAAATAAAATCAAGTGAGACTTCCACATTTTCAAACATTTCATTGGACCCTATAGGAAATCCTGGTCGGTGCGGGTCCCTTAATTTAGACCCCTCAATTTGGATTAAAAAATACATTTACATGTTTCTCAAATGTGAAATGACAAACGGGATGCGCATTTCTGTCGCCCTATACCGGAACCTCGCTGGGTCTCCTTACTAAAATTTATATAAGCTAAAATAAAAACTAAATGAGACCTACATATTCAAACATATTCTTCTACTCTATGGGGAAATTCCTAGTCGAACGGGCACCCTTTGGGCCCGTCATGCCCCTGTTACGGTGTACCTGCTGACTTCACCGCTCATAGGACCTGCTTAAAATTAGATAAAAACCAGCGGGGATTAAACACCAGACACTGACGTTACCTGAAACAACCAGAGAACCATTATTTAATGGCTAACCGTCAGGATTGTCGTGCTCCATATAACCTATGCATGAACAGCAGCTTCCAATGAGGATTTTGTTTTGTCCATCATAGCTACTAGAGGGTGTCATCATATACCGTTACTAAATCGAAACAGTTAAAACTATGCCCTGGGCCTAACATAAACAATATAGTGAGCTTATTTTGCAAAAGGTTTAAGCACGCCCTGACAATTTATAAAATTGGGTGCCCCCTAAAAATTTATTGAACAGATTTTAGGGGGGGGGGCGCCTGTTGCGCCCCCCTCTAAACACGCCCCTGGTAGTCAGAGAATATCCCTGAACACAAAAGTCTTCCATCCATCCTTTTAATCTGATCAGAGTGTTCGGTTTCTTCGGAAAAAGATATAGCATAGAGGATTAAACGATATTAACTATTTGCACTCGAGTATAGAAGTCTATACATTTGTTTTCAAATACCCGTCAGCTGTGACGCACACCTTATAAAGTATAGGACGTATGCGTTAGTAAATGTCAGTTTTTCATTGTTTTCCGTATAGACGCCTAAGGGCGTGTGTCTGAACTGTTTAGATCTTCTTTGAAAACATATCATTAACATAACACATTCGTTCCTAGAGCATGAAGTCTTTTGTCATGGAGACTGTTCTGTTTCTATAATAAACAGAGTGTGCGACTGAATGGTATTACTTTAATATCCGTTATGGTTATTCGTTATTATTTTTTACAATGCCTCATTCAAGGGCATTAATGCTTTTTATATTAGAGCCCCTTCTTTTCACATAAATCTGGGCAGAGTGAATTTAGTTCAAGTCATTACACGAAACTTTAAAACACGCGCGCAAGGACACACACACATGCACAATAAATTGGCCTCACTGATTCGAACAGCCGTGAGATCCCTTGTTTCAATATATTAATCGTAAATAGTTTAAAAGTCGGTCAATTTATATTAATCCCTATGTCAAAATGTCACAAATATATTTTTAAAGCGCAGATTTTAACTAAAGTGCTCATCTTTAGTCGTAAGCTTACTATTAACGTTGGACGACTTTCATATTCAGAGGGAACCTACTTCAAGTTATCAGCGCTAACGACAGGTCGCTTAGAGAAAGCATTGTAATATAATATATCTTTGGTGATCCTAATTGCTTAATGACCCTAAAATGACTTCATAGAAAATCTGCTTCTGTGGTGTATGGGTAGAACACAGGCCTCCACGCCGGAGGATCGTGAGTTCAAATCTCAGCAGTAACTCGCTTCTCGTCAACCCAGGACGAGGACTCTGCAGGCCAATCACGTAAGAGGGCGCCACAGGTGTTCCTTAATTTAATGATCCAGCAACGGGGATGAATATACACCCAGGACCCCCAGTTGTGGTAGACAAGGGTCATGGGTAACTAGTTGACAACATATTAAGGAGAGAGGAAAAGCGTGCTGCCGTCCTTTCACATAGTCGATATAGCTGAAATGGAATGTTGCAGATGTACATAGTTAGGTTATTTAAAAACAAAGGAAGTTGATACCTCTACCAAATATAAAAACAATCATTGAAATATAAGACCAGGTATTCGTTTTGCGGCACATACTCAATGGAATGATATTGTTTAAATTCAGAACAAATAAAGAACAAGAATTCTATGATTAAAAGAAAAACAATATTAAGGACTATATTGTGTGTTATTTAATAATGCGTCAAGGCCTGTAAACTGTGGATATAGAATGACTACAGATTAACGCACTTTATTTACCGAGGAGTTCATTAATGATTAACCATGTTTTTTTCATATTACTTGTCACTAATTCATTTTAACATTGTCTTTAATTCGCTATTCTGTTGTGATTTTGATCCATTATATTCCCTAATCAATCATCATTCACGCATTTTTTTTCTTGTCATCATATTCTCAGGCCTGAATAGGTTCCAGGCCATAGGTATTAGCTACATCATTTTCTGTGTAATATACTTAGGCTTGGTTTTGGTTTTTTAATTAACTATTGTCTTTTCATTTTAAATTTAATCAAACAGGGCTGACATTAATAAAAAACAACTTTAAATTGACCTTTAATACCCACCGACTGTTCCATGAAATGCTCCAGAGATCAACGAGGACGAAAGCTGAGAAAAAATGTTGTCTGAAGACAACAGAGTTCGCCAGTACGGGGCATTCTGAAAACATATAGCGCCGCAGGGGTTAATTAAAAGTTCAACACAAATATCTTCACTGGCAATGGAGCAATGAGCCCAGCAAAAACTTTAACCTGACTTTTTCATCAAAAAAGGTGGTCTGTGACCTTGACTTTGAACCCCCAAAATTATATTGGAGATTCCTGACCCATGTAGCCATGGCTACATATATAAAATATCAAAACAATAGGGTAAGTGGTTCTTGAGTTATAGATTTTTCCCAAAATTTTAAGCTCAGCTTGTTTGGGTCCTGCACAAATTTGTTTGTAAAGTGTTAATTAATGGGCCAGTAGTGAAATATGGGGAAAGTTTTAATAGCTGTGCTATGTATTGCCCCTGCTCATCAGTCTGCAAAGTTTCATTGATATCTTCATTAACAATGGAGCAATGAGTCCCATCACCAAAAATCTTTGAATTCACTTGTTCATTAAAACGGGGTGTTGTGACCTTTACTTTTAAACCTTTGATCCCCAAATCATAAGAGGGGTTACCGACCACATATACAATACATATGTGTAATAATAAAGCAATAGGGTAAGTGGTTGGCGAGTTATAAATAGTTTACAAAAACATTTAACTGGGATGTTAGCGGACGCCAACGCTGACTATGACGCCGATGATGCCGGGGGGAGGGGGGTGGGGGGGGGGGGGGGGTGGGGCGGGGGGAGAGATCACGGTACAGGCTCTCGTGAACTTCGTCGAGGCGACCTTTAAAGCCATCTTCTCTGGATGAATTTTAAATTTTAATTCCTTAAGATTTTATCTGAAACTGTAACGTTGTTGTCTGTCTGTCGGATATATGTGTTCGTGTAGACACTCACAGAGGGCTTATTATAATGACGGAAGCTAAGGTCAACGACAAACGTATCTATAAAACGTTTACCCTATACAAAGATGGACTTCTCGTAGCCGTGAAATTACAATGTAAATTAGGATATGTGGAATACCGACACCATCTGTTGCAGTCTGGTGTCAGAAATGTCTGTGTAATTTATTGTGTATTAATTTATTGATAAAAAAGCAGAAATATCTCCTGACTAAATTAAAAATATTAGAGTGTGTGTTGAAGTCTCCCCAAGGTGCAACAATGTAATTCATTATATGAAACGTAAAACAGACTAGACCATCCAGAGGAGATTGGCATGTTGGAAGACAATGTAACAGTACAGATAAGAACCTCCAGGGGGCAGACTATAAGATCAATGAGATACGGCGATCAAAATTTACCTTCTGCATCATGCATTTCGATGACCAGACATCTGTCGTTCTCCCAATAAGACCTACGTACAGTTAATCAAACATGTTATATTCGCCCCATGTCCCAAGTCATTTTATCTTATTTTACAGGTTGTTTATTATTTGGCTTAGAACACAGGACACAGTAATTGTGCAAAGTAACTCAGATCTTGCATATCCTATGAATTCTTTCCTCCCTTTTCTGCAGTAGCCCACAGCAATGATACACATTCAGGAAACTCACTGGTGTCAACTGTCGTAAACCTTTATGTTTTTTTTATTACAGAAATATTTTAACACAATGCATGTATAAATCAACAAATTAAAACCGTCCGGTATTTCATTCCAATCCGTACAGGTAAAAATTAACAATAATAAAAACACGTTAATGGTTCCATAAACGTCAGAATCAGAACCAATGTCACATGAATTGATGACTCTTGCAATTTATTGCTCCTTAGAAATGAGTCATAGAAAAGATGAAATAAATGCAGGAAAAATAAATGCAGGAACATAACACAGGTGTGACTGCAACCTTATTTTAGGAATCAACCTGGCAGAGTGGACGAGTTCAGGATAGTGAGTACCCTATTAGCGGTGATGATGTATGGTAATTTCGAAAGGTAGTAGAGGTGGATATCCCTTCAGCTCCGTGTCCACCAGAACGAGTATAGAGTGGAGTGTGGCTTAGTCTCCGAAATAGTAGGTACGGAAACGCATGTGAGTATATGTGCGTACTCTATGTTTATGTTTATGTATAAACATATTTTTTGTATTCTTCAATTTCTAGCTTTCTATCCTTGATTAACATAAAGCCAACTGACCTCTGGTACGGATGTGGTGCAGGTTCGGTACGAGTACACGCATGCATACACGTTTTGTGTATGTTTGTATATATATTTGTCACACACATATATATATATATATATATATATATATATATATATATATATATACGTCCGCATCCGTGCATGTTGACACGTAGCTTTAATTTCCTTGTTTTGCCGTGTTTTTTGTCATTCTTCCGATGGTTCATTGCAACATCGCCTAAAATTCGATAATTTTAAAGTTTATTTTTCACATCACATATAATGTTTTTGAATTAATGCAACATTTTTTAAGAATACAAGTCGTTGCATCTGAATTATCACCTTGATCTGTATAAGATGCTTTCACATGTATTCATTGTTACACAAGGATTTCTCATCACAATGACAAACAGCATAATTAGCCTTAAGAAAGTTGCCTCAAGTTAAATCAAAAAGGAAAGGGTCTTTGGAAATTAAATACATCCTTTTTAGAGGAAGCTGAATACATTAAAACTATAATCGACAGTAAAACAAATTGGCTTAAAGAAATAGAATCAGTTAAAGACCCAAGGATAGTATGGGAATTCCTGAAATATAAGATAAGACAATGTTCAATCAGATACGGAAAACAAAAAGCAAAAATAAAAAAGGACAAGGAGAAGGATTTACAAAAAAATATTCAGTTAATACAAAACCAAATTGCTATAGCTAGAGATGTGATAGAGATTGAATCCCTTGAAAAGAAAATAGATGAGAAAAAACAAGAATTAGAAATAATTGAAAATAAAAATGTAGAAGGAACAATACTAAGATCCAAAATAAGGTGGTATGAATTAGGGGAGAAAAAAAATAAATATTTTTTAAATCTAGAAAAAAGGAACTCCGCTAAAAAGACCATAAAGAAATTAATTTTGGAAGATGGAGGGATTGTTGTTAATGAAAATGATATTTTATATCAGACTTCCAATTATTATGAAAAGTTATATTCATCCACATTGAATAAACATGAATCACCAATACAAAATTATATGAATAATGATAATGAAACGATCCTGAATGATGAAGATCAGAGTCAGTGTGATGGGAAACTAACCCAAGAAGAATGCTATAAAGCGCTGTTTTTAATGAAAACAAATAAAAGCCCAGGAAATAATGGTATTAATGCTGAATTCTATAAAAAAATTTGGCATATCTTTGGAAAATACATAGTGGATTGTTTTAATTATTCAAGTGAAATTGGTGAACTATCAGCTTCGCAAAGACAAGCTATTATTACTGTGATTGATAAAAATAAAGACCGCACAAAGATACAAAATTGGAGACCAATTTCACTACTAAATGTGGATTACAAAATTGGAGCAAAAGCATTGTCTCTCAGATTGCAAAAGGTTATTCCAAAATTAATTCATTTAAATCAAACAGGTTACGTAAAAGGAAGGGATATATTTACTAATATAATTCTACTAAATGAAGTAATTTTACATACAGAAGAACATATGATGGAAGGCCTAATTCTTGCATTAGATTATGAGAAAGCTTTTGACAGCTTGGAATGGCCTTTTTTAATTTCTGTATTAAAATTTTTCAATTTTGGAGCATCCTTTATTACCTGGATAAAAACCCTATATAACAATATAAGCAGCTGTGTCATTAATAATGGAACAACTTCCCAATATTTTCCCGTAAAGAGAGGAGTGCGCCAAGGCGATCCTTTATCCCCATATCTTTTTATTCTGTGCATAAAACTTTTAGCAATAAAGATTAGAAAAAAAAAAAATATAGGAGTAGATATTTATGGTCAAGAAATAAAGCTGATGTTATTCGCTGATGATATAACAGCAGTAGTTAAAATTATTGAATCGGCAAAAAAATTATTAGGAGAAGCAGACAAATTTAGAAAGGTATCAGGATTAAAATTGAATATTAATAAAACAGAAGCAATGTAGATAGGCTCAAAAAGAAATGAACTCACAAAACCCTTACATATAAAATGGCCAGAAGATGGTATTAAAATATTAGGTATATATTTTTCATGTAATGTAGAAAAAGCTGTCCATCTGAATTTCGATGAGAAAATAAGGAAGATGAAAATAGCTGCCCAGATCTGGACAACTAGAAATTTGACCTTAATTGGTAAAATACAAATAATTAAGTCATATCTTATATCCAAATTCCAGTATATTTTTACATGCATCACAGTACCCCGAAAATATCTGTTGGAAACAAACAGAACAATATTTGAGTTTCTATGGAACTCAAAAAAGGAAAAACTTAAAAGAACTTTAATGATACAACCAATAAAATATGGAGGACTGAATGTACATCATACAGAATGTGTGATACAAACATATTTAATTTCATGGCTGAAAAAATATTAAAAAAAATGGAGAGAATCAGCTGATGATTATTTGGGTTAAGATATTTAAAGATAATGGAATGGATCTGAGCCTTTTGTTAAAATGTGAATGTAGTAATGAATTTATTTCAATGCTTAATGTAAATATATTCTATATAGATCTCTTAAAAGCCTGGAATAAAGTTAGATACAAGAGAAGCTTCATGCATCAAGTCATTTGGTTTAATGAGAATATAGGCTCATGCAGCAAAGTTTATTTCAGTTAGAGTTTGTATGAGGCAGGGCTGATTTATGTTAAAGATGCATTTGATAATAATGGAAATGTTGTGCCCTTCACCACATGGCAGAATAGAGGTGTTAAATTGTTAGAGTATATAAAATGGAGGGCAATTGTTCAAAAAGTAAAAAGTTCATGTATATATCTAGAAACAGAGAGGATTAACTCAAAGGAAGAAATTCCTAGTTTTACTTTAGCTGAACTTGATAATGGTAAAGTATTAGATCTGAAATCCTGTAATTCAAAAAAGATTTATGAAATATTGGTCAGCTCAGTAGATTCTACATGTAAACACCTTGTCCCAAGAATTTTTAGATTTTGTGATACATGTAGTTTAGAAAATATTGACTGGGAGAAAGTCTTTCAGTTAGCTTTCAAAGTTTGTATAGATACTAAAACCAGATGTTTTCAGTTTAAAATATTGCACAATATTTCAGCTAATAATTATTGGTTAAACAAATGGGGAATAATAGATAATGATCTCTGTACATTTTGTCAACTGGAGATTGAGACTGTTGAGCATCTTTACTGGTCTTGTTTATGTGTTCAACACATTTGGCAGAAATCAATACCTATCTATTCAGAATCTGAGCAAAATTATATTCTGGACAAAAGTGTACTCTTGGGGAATCCTAATTTTGGTGTTAGTATCAATTTATTCATTATCTTAACCAAGTGTTACATTTATCAGAGCAGGCAACAGAATCAAAAACTATCATTTGACAGATTAAAAAATACCTGAATAATATTCGAAATATTGAATTTAATATATTTGTGCGAAAAGGAAACACAGATCTTTTCTATGACAGGTGGCACTCTATTAAGGTATAACATTTTGTTAAATTAATTAGAGAAGTAAAACATATTATTTACACAAACAGTCATGTAAGTGTATAAAGCTTGTTTTTTTAACTTCTATGTATATTGGTATATACATAGTAGTATACATCAAAATACTCATGTATACCCATATATTCTGTCGATTTGTATTGTCTTGCTTAGTATGTAACGATGTATTTTGTAGTTTTGAACAAACAGGTGTGCAGGACAACATATAGGAAGATTTTCCTAGTCTATGTATTGTTTTTGGGAAATAAAAATTCATAAAAAAAAAGTTGCCTCATTAAAGTAATTTTAGAAACAAATGAGCTTCATTCTGAGTAATATGTGACCTTTTTTTCTTAAAAATAAAGAACCTGATTATTTCAATATTGTGTTTGTGAGTTTACAGAACTTGTCACGAGAAACTTTAGAAATACATTTGGGAATCATCAAGAAAAAAAATTGTCTGAAGTTTAAACGATTAGTTAACTGCCTGAATAACATAAGATATGTGTGTAAAATAAAGTTCTTTGTACTATTATTACCAAAAGCAGCCATAATCTGAACGTTATCCTAGTTCACATTCAAGATTGGCATCGAAATGTATTTAAATTAGTCAGGCATCAAAGGTAGCTCATTTGTCCCCCTTACGATTCTCACCCTGTCAACAACATGATTAAATAGTCGCGATAAACCCTGTGGGAGTAGAAATTTTATTCCTGCCCAAGCTTCATTTAAAATGATGCATGTTTTAAAACGTATTTAATCAATTTGAAGGTTTAAAAAATATCCATTATTATCTGTGCCATGTAGAAATTAGTGCCAGGTTTTTATTAATTAGTGAATGACATACCAAGTCTTCTTTAAAATTTTATCAGGTTTACGACATTCGGTTTGTCCTTTTCTCGATTATTCTTAATTATATGGAAGGATAAAACTGTAATGGCGTCTAATTCCTAGAATGGCGTATGAAATATGCATGAAATGTCCTACGAAGCTTGTTGGACATCTGCTACCTGAAAACCTGATGGAAGGAATATGATATCGTGGCTGACAGCCAAGGACACGGGGTGGTCACGTCTCCAGGTAGAATATAATTTCTTCTCTATTAAAATACAAATATTGGCTTCATGTGGACAACTTTAGAACGTCATTCCTCACACTTTAAATAGCTTAAGTTGACACTGATTAGTAATAAACAGAGCTTAAAAAAACTGGGACCTGTACATCCACAGAAAATACCTAATTTGTCTGTCGTATGTGACCAAGTCAATGTTAAGAAACATTTATTTTAAAAAGAAAAAATTTAATTTACACTCCCAGTTCGGTATTAAATTAAAGAATGTCAAGATGTTATTTCTCCAACTTAAAGATTAATAATAGTATTAAATAGTTGTAAAATATGATTAAATGCAATCCAAGTTTGTTCTTTCAATTATAATATATATATATATATATATATATATATATATATATATATATATATATATAATGTTAAATGGTATATCATATGAAAAAAAGGATCTAAATACATATTCATAAATGTTAAATTAACTATAACCATACTTATGGGTTTATTAGAACAGTATATTTATTTCAAAGGATCAAAGATGCATACATCTCTGCAGTAAATGCTGCTTTAAGCAGCCTTATAGTTCACTGGTTGATAAAAGCCCTATTGGGCATAAAGATACAAGTGTTTCAGGGGGTTTTATTTAAAAATATATGTTTATATTCTGAATAATATTTGGAAGGGATGGGTATAGTTTTCATTAGTGCCCAACCAGACAGCTTTTGAAAACGTAGCATTCAGCATTCACCGAACATGGTCTTGGGAAAAAAACATAAAAAAAGATTTTATTTTGAAATTGGAATTTTATACTTAAGATATTATATAGGTGTTATATGTAAAATATCTACATCATCACATATTACGTTATGGTCTTCTACACGGTACTGGTGTGTGGTTACGTTGCAAGACAAGCTGGAAATTGATATTTCGTTAAGGATGACTTCATATCTCTTGATATAATATACATAATGGCTAAAGGAGTAGGAAAGTTTATTTGGAAATAATAAAATAAAAAAATGTTGAAACTGTATTGAACATAGCATCCCTAATAAAGTGAGCATTTACGTCTTTTAGATAATATGTTTTCTGAGTTCAGTTCTGAACGCGTTAAGGTAGACAAAGAACAAGACCTAAGTACGGACGCACAGACGAGGCGCTAAGACTTTGAAATACTTTCAGTAAATGTCAAGTTTCTCTTTTAGTGAAAACCGTCAAAGACATCATACCTGTCAGTGTGATTAGCTGATCCTGGTCTGAGGCCTTACAGGTTTATAAAAGGCTAAACCTGGCACGTTAAGGTTTCTCCTCTGTCCTGCTTCTCAGCACTTGGAAGGAAATTAAAGGACTGCCTGTGGTTTACTCCGATCGTGACTTACTTCTGTCAGTCATCCAAATAGATGATCAATAATGGTTCTGTATTTATTATCAGGAGATTCGAGAACCTTCGCTCAAGAGAGAGATGATTACACAGCTTGTTGAATAAAAGGTCTTTATTTCAAACAGAAAATGGATACTCTCAAATATTTTTGCCTTTTTTCAAGAAGATTGATTGATATTGCTCTTGACTTTGCAACAGTCAAACTGTTAATTGTTAACTGAGCTCATAAGAAAATCTGTAAAAAACAGATGGCTCCTCATTTTAAGCTCAGCTGACTCAAAGTAATCTGAGCTTAAGCGATCCCTCTTTGTGCTACTGTTTGTCTGTCCGTAAACATTTCACGAATAATAACCACTGGGCCTAAAAAAATCTAACTTCACATCCAGGGAGGTCAATCAAGAATCTCCTTGAGTACCTAAATTAGGTCACTGTGGACTATTTTTCCGAGTCATGGGGACTGTTTGTGCATCCAAGAATAATGTAAACAATGATTCAAAAGCTCAAGTATCTGAATACATTATGCAGTGATTGCCAAGATTTTTTAAAAGCATATTGATCATGGACAGTTTCGTGAGTTCTTGACGATAAGGGACATTACTTGTATAATTAAACGTTTAAGCGCTTCTTTCTCTGTTTTTTAGACCTTTTAATGAAGCAGTCTGGACGTTAACAGGACAAAAACATAATTATTTGACTTAGAAAACATATAACTCTGCATCAATAGAGGTCCTGGGCAAAACTCCTTGGAAACATGCAATTAGGTCATGGTGACCTATATTCTGCGAGCTACTGCCGAAAACATAATTCGGAGCAAACAGACATTAAGACAGGGTAGAAATTGTATCCATTATATCTAGAAACTTCTAACTGTACATCCATGAGGTCCTAGGCAAATCTCCTCGGAAATCTGAAATTTCGTCATTTTGACCTATGTTCTTCGAGTTACTGGGAGAAAAACAAGAATTTGAGCACACAGATAGTCAAACGGGAAAAAATTACATATGTTTGGCCTAGAATCTTCTAATATGACATTCAGGGAGGTCCTGTGTAAATGTGCAAGGAAACATGAATTTAGATCATCATGACCTCTCAGAGGACATTGAAAACTGGTGACCTTGATCTTATTCTTCTCTTGTACAACTGTTATAGACCAATCATGATTGGGTTCAGTGCACATATGTGACCCATCACTTACGAAAAACATGGTCGACTGCCGTGTCAGAAGGTCAAAGGTCAAGATAACATCTAAAGTTAATCTTAATATGCCTCTCAGATAATGAAATTCATGTTGTGAATGTTAGCCTTAAATGGCATGCTGGTCAGCTGAGCTTCATAACCCTTTGTTCACTGTTTTCAAAATTTTTCAGTTATGCCATGTAAAGGTATATATCCAAATATATAATCTCTATATAACATCTGTGATATATATTGACCTAATTTCAAATGAATCTTATTTTACAACACTTGAACACTTCGTCTGAAAATTATTGTCATCGTTCAACTTTGCAGCAAAGTTGTTTGATCCTATGTTCATATTAGTCAACCTTCGGATATATGGTTCCCTTTCAGATGTTTTATTTTTTGGCTTGGAAGTACTTGGTATAACACATACCGCAAAAATTAAACCATACAAATGTGAACCCGAGTCTGTAGGCCCATCACATCACACAAGTTATCCGGTTCAAGCTTATCCCATTGAAATAAGCCCGACTCGAGTAGCCTGATCTTGACAAAGTGAAATCTACTGACACGTCCTTCACAGACGAGTGGTTACAAGCTCCGCCTATTTCACTGGCTATCCAGGTTCATTTCCCGGAGTGGCAATGGAAGTGGGTTTCATTAAATATATATACCAACAACACAGTGGTGGAAACTCGTTTATTGCGAAATCTGAAAAAAACGCATCACATCACTTTGACTGACGCGCTGCCAAGTCAAATATTATATACATATGATACATTACATATATGACATGAGTCATTACCTTATAATATACAAAATTATACAAAATGAAAAGATTCGGCATGAATACTCGAGGCTGACAACGATATCAGTTACAAGCGTCGTCGAAATAGCTTAGTCTTGCGTAGTTGCCCTATACACCACTTGATACGAGATAACTGGTTAAATAATCCATCAACGATCAAATTAATGAAAAATGTATTCATGATAATCCAATTAATATCCAACAGTTGTAATTAATATACGTTACATGACTATGGTACTTTACAGCTAAAGAACTTTTCTACGTACAGAAAATACATATACGTACCTGAAAAAACGCATCACATCACTTTAACTGACTTGTTTAAATCTTAAAATTAAAAATATAAAATATATAGTTGCTATAGCTTTATTGCTAAACACTTGAAACAGATAATCTAAAAAGTTCAACTTCCGGCCAACACGCGATAATCTCCGTGTCATGAACACCAATGTGTGTTGCGGGTGTGTCGGTCAATTAGTTTGTTATTTTGGCTGCACGACACACTTCACGAAACGCTAGGCGACTCAAACCGACACAACCTAGTGTCGGTGTGTGTCGCCTGATTTCTGTGTCGGTCTGCGTCGCGCTGTTTCGAGATGCGTGTCGGCCTTGGTGGGTTCACCCCTTAATATACAGTGGATTGTTTGTCCCAACCTGTGTGACGACAGAATAACAACTGTTGTGACGACCTTGTACATGTACAGTTAAAGTGACTACATTAATCAAACCTATTGTATTTGACAAAACAAGGAATACATAAATCACACCCTGTCATTCATATATATATATATATATATATATATATATATATATATATATATATATATATATATGTATATATATATATATATATATATATATATATATATATGAATTAATATCCACCAGGAATTATCTGTCAGGAATTCCAGCTGAATATCGCACCTAGATATGTCTTTTTTTATAACATTTATTTAGACAAAACATATACAGTACATATACTCAGAAAACATTTCAAAGTCAAAGCATTTCAAAGTCAATTCAAAAATCTTGGAAAAGCGCAGTATGATATATGTCAGACAAAATGCAACAATGACAAAATAAAAAAAAAAGAAAAGGGGGAAAATAATAAGGCAAAAAAAAAATATATCATAAAAGCACATGAAGGGGAAAAAATTTGAAAAAATAAAAAATAAAAGGATGCATATTACTATATATAAGTATACACACATATATTCTACATATGCACATACATATCATATGCACAGATATCCAAATATAAACCGAGTAAGAATTTAAAGATACCCCATTATTTATAAAGTACTTTTAGTTCGTCTTTTTTTTCTGCAATATTTTTTTCAATTTTATAAATCTTCTTTGCATAATTGATACCATCCAATGCTCTTGGTTTCACTGCTTTACATCTACATGTATATAAGTATTTTTTAAAAATAAGCAATATGAGATTTAGTATATCATACTCTTTGACACCTAATATCACTGGCTTTACGTCCAATATTATTGTTTGATATCTCATTTTCTTGTTAAACCAACAGGCTAATTCGGACCAATATCCTTGAGTAATAGGGCATCCCCAAAACAAATGTGTCAAGGATTCTCTTCCTTCTTCACAAACAGAACAAGTCTCTTTATCTTTGACACCAATTTTGAATAAAAATGTTTTTTTTTGTGTTAATACTCTATGTATCAAATTAAACTGAAATATCCTTAGGGTTGTAGACTAAGTAAGCTTCACTATATGCAAAAAGGAATAAAGGATATATTTTTTTGAGTCATATTCAATATTTAGGTCCCTTGTCCATTTTCTTAATATTCTTTCGGGTTCTACATATAAAGGTCTGACCAGTTCATTGTATGCAATTTGTGTCACATTTTTCACCTTAAATAATTGGAAAAAGTTACTTATATAATTGTCATCTTCATTTGTATGCAATAAAATTTCTTTCCACTCTTTCGGAATCGAATCCAATAATCCTCTGTATTCAAGAATATTAACTTTTTTTAACCCTCAGGCAGATTTCTTCATATATAGGAAATCTCTTAATATCATCTCTTAATACTGGTTAGTTATCCACCCGAACATGTGAGTTCAACCAGATATTCTGATTACCAATTTCTGTTACTCCTTTGACTTGGTCTTTATAATTTTATGCACACCATGATTGAAGAACATCTTTCCAGAAGGTATTTGTGTTTACATAACTATATCGTATGGAACCTATGGGCCATGGAAACTATTATGGGAATATAATATGAAAAAATTCTGTACCCTACCAGGGATGATTTTTTATTGCTCATACACAATGCACATGCTTAAGAATTCTGTAAAGCAAATTGATACCTTTTATTCTGTAGTACTGAGAGCTTGGTATATTATTAGGTATGATACTGAAAATATATATGATCAGGTTGTATGGTATAATTCTTATTTAAAAACCAATTTCTTTTATATTAACTTATTCCAGGCTGGTTTATGGTTTGTCAGGGATCTTTTTAATGAAAATGGTGAAGTTATACCTTTTAGAGAGTGGCAAAAACGGGGTGTTTTACCAAGATTCTATATGAAGTGGAGGGCAACAGTGTCTATTGTGAGGTAAATATTGACTTAATTAATGTGCCCAATATTCTTACGCAGAAACCATTATCAACTGAACTGTGTATTGATTTTGACCTTAAATTTAATAGATGTGATTCAAAAAGGTTGTATTCATTTTATGTACAAAAACACTTATTTTTAAAATTAACTCCAAATATCAGTAAATATGTTGATACCGATGAAGATACAGACTGGAATGAAGTCTTTTTGATTCCTTTTAAAACATGTTTTAATGTGAAATATCGCTTTTTGCAGTTTAGAATATTGCATGATATATTAATAAACAATTACTGGTTAACTAAGTTGAAGGTAAAATCAGATAAAAGTTGTATTTTATGTAAATGCCAGGTAGAAAATCTAGAACATATGTTTTGGTTTTGTCCTCATTTAGTTACGTTATGGAGTCATTTTACTGAATGGTGGAATGAACACACTAATGAGAGAATTGTTTTAAGTAAAAGAGACGTCTTACTTGGAAAGATAAAGGGCAGAAATGATTTAAATTTACTTATTATTTTAGTGAAATACTCCATTTACTCTGCTCGTCTAAAACAGGTGAAATTATATTGGATAAGGGTAAAGCAACAAATAAAAAATGTTTTTGAAATTGAAAAGCATATAGCAAGTAAAAATTTAAATTAAAAAAAAATCGATATTATGAAACATGTAGGACTATATCTTCCATGTTAAGTAATTAAGTTTACATTGACTCAGTGTATTCTGTTCATTGTTTTTGTGCTTGTATTTTTCTAACTATAGTAAAACATATGTATTTTATGCGACAAAAAAAAAAACTATATCGTGCATCCTCTTTGGCCAAATTACATTTAAAAAAATAATCACTTCCTCTGATCATACTGAGTACGTCTTGTTTATATTCTTCGGTGTCCTTCTTTAATATTAGTCTTCTGACCCATACGACTTTCAAAGATGTTATGTATGTTCTAGGTTGGACCATATTAAGGCCTCCATTGTCATATGATGAAATTTAAGATTTCCTTTTAATTTTAATTCTGGCTTGTTGGACCATATAAATCTAAACAGTCTCTGTTCAACCGTATTTATAAAATC
The DNA here is from genome assembly GCA_026874595.1 of Sipunculus nudus. Lineage (NCBI taxonomy): Eukaryota > Metazoa > Annelida > Sipuncula > Golfingiida > Sipunculidae > Sipunculus > Sipunculus nudus. Next base: position 18,672,292 of record CM049307.1, read on the forward strand.
ATCACCAGGTGTAGGTAATACTGAAAATAAATATGTATGCTGTGATAACCCAAAAGTTTTAAGAATTGTAATTTTTCCAAGTAATGTAAGATTTCGATATGACCAAACATTAAGCACACTGATTAATTTTCCCATAGCAAGGAGAAAATTCAGGTTTTTCAAAGTATTTGGCTCTAGGGTTACCTTTACTCCCAGTACATCAACTGGGCCATATGACCATTTCAGATTCAAATTTTCAATTTCTTCTTTCACTGAGCTATCGTTAGTCATGAGCAATGGCATCACTGTTGTCTTATTTAAATTTATCACAAGACCTGAAATTTTAGAGAAATTCATAAAAACTTTTAGTGCTTCTTTAACTGATGACACATCTTTCAAGGTAAGAACAGTGTCACCTGCATATTGTGCAAGTTTTCCTCCTGGCATGTAACTGTTAATTCGATTATTGTTCCTGATAGTTAATGCTAAACACTATGCACATAAAATAAACAGGTATGGGGAGAGAGGACACCCTTGTCTAACTTCTCTTGAAATACTAAAGTAATCAGACACCCACCAATTGTTTATGATACAACTGCTAATGTCATTATACAGAACACTGCACCATTTTTGTATAACAGAGCTTATGTCGAAATATTTCAAAGTTTGCTCAAGAAAATTCCATTCCAATTTATTATAAGCTTTTTCAAAATCTATTGTCATAAGAAGCCCATTTAATCTTGTTCTCTTTGCATGATAGATATTATTTAAAACTTATACCTGTTTTTAAGAAATCCTGTTTGGTTGTGGTGTATTATGTCTGGCAAAATCTTTTTTATCCTTGAAGCTATTACCCAAGCGATAATTTTATAGTCAACATTCATCAGAGAAATAGGTCGCCAATTTTTTATTTCTGTATTATCTTTACCTTTTTTTAGGGATCAAACTTATTACACCTTGTTTTTGAGATATTTGGAAGTTCACCACCATCATAGATATAGCTTACTGCTTGCATGAAATATGCACCTTGTTCTCACCGTGTTCATACCATCTTGTTTAACATCGGATTATGGCTCTCTCTGTTTTCTCCTGTATCATCTTTTATAGTTTATCTTTAGTGTTTAGGTAATTTATGTCATCACTACCGTTTAACTCTTTCAGGATTTTTAATTTTCTTTAAAATATTTGTATTTCCTTTTTCCTTTTTCTTGCTTTCTCAATTCCAGATTTAATGCTTTCCCTTCTAATGTACATTTTCATGGTTTCCCACAGCAGCAGTTGGTTTGTTCCCGGATTTTCTTCAACTACATCTTTAATTGTTTAATTCATAAGTTTTATATAATCATTTCCTTTTAAGAATGAAGTGTTTGATTTCCACAAGCCAGGACCCTTTTGTTTTACTGAAGTTTGTAAGCCTAAAATCATTGCACTGTGATTAGATTTGTACTTTGGCAGGATGTCAGTGTTCACACAGTTATTAATTAGACCTTGTGATACCACAAAGAAGTCAAGGCGGCAGTGTACTGGCTGTGGCTGCTTTCTAGACCATGTAAATTTTTTTAATTCTGGGGTTTTAAACCTCCAAATGTCCACTAAATCAGCTTCTTCCATATATTGTAGTATCACTTTTGACTTAGTTTATTTGTTACCTTTCTTCCTCCCCTCTTGTCCTTTGCTAAGTTAAGTACCATGTTCCAGTCTAAAACAAAAATTCTATATCATTAGGCAAGTTTCCAACTTTTTTGAATATTTCATCGAAAAATACTGGTGTGTCGTTATTTGGAGCATAAACATAAGCCAGAGTCATACGCATACCTGCAATAGTACAGTCTAATATAATGAACCGATCATTTACATCAATATCTTTTGTGTGGATTTTGTGTTGAACATGATTCTTTACTAATATTGCAACACCTCTGGAGTTACTATTGCCATGGCTACAGATCATCGTGTGCCCCCATTCTGCAAGCGACTTTTTTCTGTTCTTTCTATATTATATGTTTCTTGTATCATTATAATAGCATGTTTCTTGTTCTACAACCAATAAAATGTTTCCCTCCTCTTTTTGTAATCAGCCCTGGCATTAATCGATAATAAGTATATTACACTATCATCCATATTTGGTTTCTTCTATAATTTCTATTGTGAATATTTCCATCTTTGTAGCACATCGAAATAAATTTAAGGTAAGCAAAACCGCCATAATATTGTAGGTTATCACTGTCCTTCTGAAATCTATATCGTAACATGTGTTTTAGTTTTTTTGGAAAAGAGATATATCCAGCCAGCGTAACTGATATAAGTTTTCCTGTCATGTTGTATCAATAAAATAGATCTAAGTTATATTGATTCAGCTGTCAATGATAAATTATATACATGGAGACTGATGGACATAATTAGATATTTACTTTGTTCTATTGATAGAGAATCAATTATTCATTTGTTTTGTGTATATTTTATGGTTAAATGTCTTTATTTTCATATTATAAATTGGGCTAAACAGGCTGATATTTACATGCCACCATTAACAACAGATATTATGAGTCTAAGTCACCAATAAGGTGTGCCTTTCAAAATACTTGTTGATTTAACATCAATATATATTTCTGTGTGTGAGTTTGTGTGAATGTAACATGTCTCGAGTGGTTAATCCTATGTCCGTATCCCCTCTATCCGAAGTCCTGGCTCCATCATTTAGAACTAATCCGATCGGTAAGATTAAATCCTTATATTTAGTGTGACAGTGGTCATATATTTAAATAAGGTGCATCGTCACAAGAAAATGTACATGATATGTGGCATTGTGATGAATTTATCATAAATAGCTTTGTGTTCAACTAGTAAAAGTTATGATAATTTACTTGGGTAATTTAACATATGACCTTTTAAATTATAAGAAATTAATAGGTCGTCAATCGTTAATAAAGTACCTCTATTTAATACGATTTCGTTCGCCAATTAAATCATCCATTCCTTTTCCCTTGTGAATTAACATTTGTTTCACCTCAATTACTCAGAAGTAATTGTTTTAAAATCAGATATTGTAATTTTGACTTTTCACATAAGAAGACTGTAATAGGTATTACTAATTTGAAATGACTGTCAAGTTTTTGCAAACATTTTATTAAATAGCGTTATAATTAACGTTTTGTTATTTGAACAGATTGGAACCGACAATGGCTTAATTATTATTACTTTGATTTATCTTAGATATGTCTCCTCATATATATATATATATATATATATATATATATATATATATATATATATATATATATATATATATATATATACACATATATATTTTTTATATATATTTATATATATGTATATAAATATATAACTGAATATAACTGTATATAATTATATATATATACACACACAATAAAACATCGTTCTCTTGTATATATAGGGCGTGTTATTAGTACCAAATACTCCCATAAGACGTCAGACTGGAAACAGATGATCAGGAAGATGGTTCGTTCTTTGAACACAGTTTAATTTCAACCCGACAATTACCAATATTTTTTATGATCCCGTGTACACAGATTAAAATTACACAGATTCAAATAAACAGGAAGAGTGCCGGGAATTAATAACTGCTACAGAAAAGCTTCGCTACACTTCTATAGGCTGCACAGATCAAAGGGCCCTGGGATTAATAAATTCTTATTTACTCCTATTACCTTAAGTTTAAACGAAGGGGTTGCGGTGGTTTTATGAAATACGGTTTAGTGTTTCAACAGGTAACCTTAAGTGATTGATATCCTTCATTGCATGCATATAAAGGGCAGATTACTGGTTTATTAATGGGCAAGTCGTGCTGTTCGTGCGGGGAACTGTTAAACTGCATGTTGTGCCATCACAATGCGGAAACGGCCAATTTATATAAAGAACAATTTGATCGATATTGAGTATGCATTAGAGGCTTTTTAACATTAATTTAGTCTATTATTACCATGGTATTAGCTATTACTTTATATCCGGAGAAGAAAGATATTAAATACCTGTTGGCATGCAAAGGAAAAATTAATGTTGATTTACAAGGTATGGCGGTGGGTATGTTTTTACCCGTGTTTTTATGAATCTGTTTGCGTGTGCTGCGTGTTTGTTTAGTTTATTACAAAATAAATTTAAAGGTTCGCGCTGGCTATCATTCAATTTCTGCGTTGGAAGGCTAAAACTGTCGACTGATGTGGAAATGGATACCATACTGGTAATATTTTGTCGGTTTGTACATTTGTCTTCAAGCAAGGACCGGCCACATAGCTGACGCCTGGTGTTACTACCGAGTATGAAGTGTGGAAACTGTGTTTTGAAGCAAGTAAAGAAAATTACCTTTGCTGACAAAACTCTGAAGTGAACACCCTGTGAGGGAACGTTAATTTCCACCTAGCAAAACACTTTATTTTCATAGCAAATTGCCTATTTTTTATCTTAATACAGCAGTAAGCCAATATTACAAATCCAGCCCAGTTTTAAAATACCACTTTAAATTGCGACTAGGCAAATGAGGCAAAAAAAAAATTAAATTCAAATACCATGGTAAATGTATACATATACACATCAGAATTAGTCAATGACACTTATGAAAACAATTGTGGCAGAATATGTTATTACAAAACCATTACATAATTTTCAACGGCAAACTTTATTTGGTGTTTAAGACATTTTTAAAACTGCATTTGCGTTTGAAAATGAAATATTTTTATTTTGAAATTTAATGCCAATACATTTGAGCGCATGCCTGGTCATGTATTAAAGCTCTGAAGCAAAGTCCTAAACTAGACTGTTATTATTTTATGTCAGGTTATTAGTGACATATGACGTGCCATATGTTTGAAAGAAACTGAACGATTCTGGCTTCTGTGGTTCAGGGGTAGAGCTCAGGACTCAAAGTCGGGAGATTGTGAGTTCGTTTCTCAGCAGAGGCGGTGAGATTTTTTAATTATCAGTGCCCCCCTAGGGTGAGCGCTGTGCAGGCTTAATCGGAGGGTCGTGCCCCACGGCCGTGTTTCACTCACAAACCGGTGCGCCTTTTGGGGGGGTTCCTCGGTGGTATAAACCTGGTTAACGCCAGGATAAAAAATGAGTGGAAGCGTGTGATACTGCCCTGTCACGTAGTCCGAAACCCGAATGGAATTCTGCAGATGTATGCTCTTAGTTAAGCTAGCATTAACAGAATGGAGAAGATGAGCTCCAACAAAAGAAATCACTAAAAAAAAATGAACGATGCTGGGTAAAAGTTGCCCAACCGACTACCTTTATTTCCCTGTGTGTGGTATTGAATACAAAATTTTAATATTGTTTTAGATGTGAATATTGTTTTAAGAGTATGAAGAAGCTAAAGAATTATGTAATTGTTTGTCCTTTTAAATGTCAGTCTTGATGATGAGTGTAAAGAATACGCTATATGCGACAGACATCTAGTGACATATTCCTGTACTAAATATTGATATGTCAGTGTTTAGCAAGTATCCGTTATTTGCTATGAGAACTCTTGAGAGACTGCCCTTACAAAAAAAATGAAAAAATGCACAAATGAGCCCTAACGCGCAATTTGTTCCTATTTTTTTCTGCAAGGAGCGGGTAATTGGCAAGTATTGTTGAGAAGAGGACCTGTCCATCTAATGGAACATGAATTTATTTAATTCTAGTCTGTGTACATCATTACCCATCAAAGGTTTTCTGAAAACCTAGGTAGTAAAAAGCAGTTTATTTGTTTCAGGTGTCCATATAATCTCTCATTAGCAAATGTCAGCCACATCAAGAGGAAACCGTAAAGACATCATTGTTGGCCGTGTGATTCATCGTTACGTGTGTGAGTGGGCATTCTAGAACACAGACGCTGAGACTGGGGTTTCCGCCTGTTCAATTTTACTCTAATTGGTTGGTTATTTAGGTCAGAAGAGGACGAGCTACTAGGGACGGACCAAGAGTACGGATACAAATACAATATTATTATAGTGACCGATGCGAATGAGGGAAATCATACCTGTAATGGTTATTTGACGACAGCTTACAAGGTTGATACCGGGGTTACTTGGCTAAATTATGGAGTCCTCTCCTTTCCAGATACTGAGGTATGATAATGTTTGCCCTGAATATAAATCTGTCTCTTAATAATTTTAAAGAAACTGTCACCGGTATTGACATCTTTCGGGGAAAGGTGACAGTATTTAGACAGGCTGGTCTTTAGGCATGGAAGAGTTGATGATTTTGAAAACGATCAGGGTGAACATCCCATTGATTAGGAAACAATACGATATTCCACTCATGCATCTTGTTAAAAGAAAAAACGATAAGTTTAAGGCAGCAAGCGTGGCCACAGATCACCAGTAACTAGAGAAGTATGAGGGGCAACCCTTCGCTTACATTCTACATAGCCTGAATTTTTTATCTAACTGTGGACGTATTGTCGTTTGTTAGGGCGTCGTCTTTGGCCTAACCGAGATCTGTTATGCTGCCGCATGCAAAGAAACAACATTCGCGTCTGACTGCTAAAACGCCACCGCTTTGAAGCGGTGCTTAAAGACCCTCAGTTTTCTAAAGGACCCAAACAGTACGGGGATTGATGAGAAACGTGATGAGGGACTCTGCAAAGGACAATACATCGGATTCATTATTTACATGCCCCGTGTGGCCTCGTTCTATGTCAATGTTTTATGTATGAGCAATCTTTCTTTTCTACGAATGTGAAAAAAGCCAATATTTGTCTATACAGCGAATTCAAAGACCACCGGTCTTGTGATGGACAGACGAGCTTTTGATGTATAGAAATCCTTTTGTAAGCATGTCCTTTAAACTTACCCAAATTGTACTCTTTATGTCAAGATTAAATCTGATGTGTGTACTCTATACAGTTTTCTGTACGTGTTCGAGTTAAATTTATCTTCCCAGGTGCTGTCGAAAACAGAAGGTTCTTTCATGTAAACTGATGGAACGTTTCCCTTTCGGATTTAAAGATTAATCTTCTGAAGGTCACAATTCTGTTGAAATCTGCACTTATCTGAACTTGTTTGCGTTACGACCAGATGTTCAAGTGCCGACTGCCTTTTCTTCAGCGTTGGTAGGTGGATACTTGGCTAGAACCCTTGGACATAGCAACAGTTAAAAGTCTTTTAGAAAGTGTTTATGTTTTTTTATTTATCTTCATGCAAATTGTCGTCTAAATTTGCAATGATATCATTTAATTTCTTTTAAAATCAGGGCTTGTTCCTCGCCTAATCCCATGACCATCAAACGGTTTGATTTAATCTATATCTGTAGTATTGCCAATTAGCATATCATTATAACAACGAACGGGATATTATCTACTTCTGTAAAGGGTCATCATTTTAAAATTCATTATCACTGTAACCCACCAGAAACATTTCATTATCCGGAGAACAGCAAAGTATTGTCTATCGTTAAGTTTCGTATTAAAAACAATATTTTGTGTGTTCTGCGTGAGCCACTGTAAAAACAGGTTTTGATTTTCTCCGAAAATATAAAAATGATTTATGATTGTAATCAAGATTGGAACTTTACGTCTGTTTGTTATTCAGACACAGAAAGAAACCTAATGCAGAGCCCTTACTCTGGTTGTAAATGTATCAATTTCAATGTTTTCTGAATTTTTACAGCAACTGAATGGGAAAGTGAAAAAAATAAACATTGCCCTATTACCTCCATCACAGGGAGACGCTTTTATGGAAGACATTTACAGCTAACTTTGTCGTTCTGGTTTATCGCTGACTCCCAGATTGCTCCCGGACTGCTGTTTTAATAAATCTAATTAGTGTGTGCTGCAAATTTATACAACCAAATTTATGAAAGCTTTTTAGTCTTTGGAACATACCCATATTTTCTATGACCACCATTGTTTCATATAATTAATTTACGAAAGACGGGCTGTGTCAGTCTTGATTAGGTAGAGTAAGTCACCAACGTAAAACACAGAAAAATCTAGAGAATCTCCTTGAGCGTGGTCTATGTAATTAGCTATGGTTCTCTCGTAGACCTCCATTAGAGGACAATCCAATCTTTCATCTCCCAGAAAAAGGACATCCTCACTGGGTTTGTCTGAGGTCAGTCACGCCTAATATATCATTTTCTGACAAGAACATTGAACAGGTTTATAGGCTTTATCGGTCTATATTGCCACAGGTAAGGTTGTGACCACAATGTTAATTCTTCCCTGAACACACACCAGCTCATTAGCAACGATTTGTTACACTGTGTGCCACATTTACCAGTAGAGAAATTTCTTCGGTTCATTACTTCTGGTACAGATCCCGCCCTTTCACCACTCATTCTAGCTCTCGTTTTGTTCGGCGCGTGAGGAGAATATACCATGGTTTATGATTAATTAAATTAAGAACAACCAGTGGAACTGATAAATAACGGGAACTGAAAGCTAGAATAAAAAGGAAAACCTTATTAACCTTTTTCAAGTAGCAACGTAACACAGATACCTGTAAATTAAACATGATTGCCTTTACTTTGGACCTTACAAGATAAATCTACACTACAGAAGTTAGGACCTGCATTGTAATAATCCATGATACGTAGTTAGTACTGGGAATGGTATAGAGTTCATTTGGGTGACTTTAAGAGTTTATTTAAAAAAATACCGTCTCCCTAGGGGGCCATTTTTTTCCCATGAGAAGTCTGAAATTCGTCCCACGATTAATGAAGTACTTTATTTGTACTTCATTCACTGTGGAAACAAGGAAAGGCAGAATTGTGTCATATATATACATTGCTAGACATGTATTTATGCAGGTTGACCACTTATTGTTTCTAAAAAGTGATACACGGATAACGGTCAACTCAAGGTGATCAGACAATTGAGTAGTTGGCTGTCACTTATTCAAATTAATGCCCGGGGGTACAGCCGTATATTCATGACATGCCAAGAATGGAGCACCGGGGCTTAGTGTCACCGGATACCATTATCGGCTTCCTACAGAAAGAAATACACTCAAGTACCAATGGACATTTCATTTAAATAATGGCTCTATTTCTTCAGGTATTGTCGCCTATTCCGTTCAAGTTTTGGCAGTCTCTCGCCCCTGAATCCTCACTAACATGAGATACTCTCTTCTCTAAACCCTTTGCAAGCACTAATATGGGCAATACACCAGCCACGGTCTGATGTTGGTATTTGACGAATGATGTACTCTGTGAATGTAATGTCAGTGATGGCAAGTTCTGCAGCTGTTTGGAAATTGTCCATAACTGTAAATCCACCCCTTGTAATAGCTTTCCCCGGAAAATCTATACCTCAGTTTACCCGCTTTGCTAGTCCTGAGCGGACGAGATGACATCGGCATTAAATCTTCATTCATTTGTCATCGGGGCATGAATAATATAAGGTTTACCGGCTAGCACGGTTCGTTACACAGCTGGCTAGCAAGTTTGGGCAGAGCAAAGGAAATTTAAATTGTGCAGTCTTTTTAAAGCAGGCTGGGTTCTTAAATCCGGAAAAAAGATAAAAATGTTGGGACATCAGTAGATAATTGATGGAACAATTATTGTGGACAGATGCGTTGTATATTTCATTGACACAAACTTTGAAAGGTTATCTATTGTGTTAGCGAGTTCCGGTGATTGCGTTTGTTCCACCAGTTACGTAGATTTTTTAAGAAAAACATTTGCAAGAGTACGTCACCATATAGATCATTCGTTTTACTGTAAACTTTGTTTAGGTATCAATATTACTTACATGAACCATAGCATGACTAAAAATTGAAGCTGTCTCAAGTAGGTGGGGGAAAATAGAACTACCTGCTATTTTTCGTGTTTATTTAGAACACTGAATATTGACAACACAGATAAAACAACTATTGGCATAGTAACCCAAGCGTCTTTCCCTGAATCTTTATTTCAAGGAATATATGTAAAAATATTGAAAAAGGGTCCGATGAAATACAATATTTCATTTATTATCTAATATTAATACAGTAAAATACTGTGACATACATACACTCTTCAATAATACCTCTTCAAATCCCGTTTGGCTAAGTTCTGAAGGATTTCATCGAGCGATAAATACATAAAGTTATTGTCAGAAATATATATATTTCGGGATGCGACCCGATCATCACGTGAATGTTGTTAGAATGAAGCTGACATCGTGGTTTATATTCATTATTTATATTTATTATTTAAGAAGCACCTTTTGTAAACCTATTCATTGACTATAATGCGATTTGGTATTGTTAATGTATCCAATGTTAGACAATATTCAATATGTAAAACGGGTACCTTCATGTATCCGTTTATTTTATATGTACATACATCATTAACATTACATATTTTATCTGGTATAGAAAAGGCGTTCAAGTAAAACCATGAAACAGAACCTGTCATGTTTTTTTTTATAATAACCAGTCTACGGTATTATGACGTAAAATAGCGGCCTCTACGTTACCATATTATATGAGTGCCTTTGCTGTCACTGATAACGTGTAAAACATTGAGTTTCTGTAAAAACTTTCCATTTCCAAGAACACTGGCTAATTGCTAAATATCTGATAAGCAAAAGTGTATTTGAATCCTGCTTGATGATATGTTGCGATTTATATCATAGGTTTATATGATCTTCGCTTGATTTACACATATAAAAATGTGTGTACTATATTTTATGCTGTGTATTTTATGATTCATTCACAGTATGACTGTGGGGGAGAGGAAAACACATGTTTATAATGAAAATTTGATATCTTGTACCACTGCCTGAAAAGTATATTTATAAAAAACATAAGCTCAAAAGTTTCTTTTTTTCCATTCGAGTGTATATATAGTAAGTTTGTCTATAGATATACTTTGATCGTCTTATATCACAATTAAATAATTACATTTGTTTTATAATATTCTCACATTTAATTTTATACCGTCAAAGTTTAAGTAATGTGAATAAAGCTTCACATTGTTTCACAAGTTATCACTGATATTTGATTAAATTGATTGAAAACCCGAAAAAAATTTTTTTTATCTCTCTCTTAAAGACTTTATTGTTAAATACTATGTGACAAGATAAACTTGTTGGTTCATTTAAACTTACAGCTTCCGCGCTTTACCATTGACAGCCGCAATATACGGTTAAAAATGTCAGTGTACGTCGAACAGAGGCTACTTGCAAAAGACTCCAGAATTAATCATGTGTACCAAATACATCCCAAGGGAAATTATACAGCAAAGATGTTTAACAAATTTTTCAGGCACTTCTGGTGTAATGGATATAAATGCCTTCACGATATATTTTCAGAATTCTCAGAACTTAAAATTTAGAGATGATATCAGAGAGCTTATATTTTCTGTAAAGTCATGGTTTTTATGCGCTGCCAATAAAACGATAAATTGAAAATTTCTAGTTAGATGAAAATGTATAGATCATTGTGCTATATTACTGAGTGTTTTCAGTTTATCGCATATCAAACGTACATTTCTTTCATAAGAATTGTCCTTGGCATGATCCAACACGAATGCTAGACGGTTATTTTGATGTAGAGCTGGACTATCTGTTTGCTTCTAGAAACGAAATAATTCTCCGGAGGTTGATCCCGTAACCGGACTGAATATCTTCAAGTGAGCAAGACAATGAAAAAAAATACCAACATGTGGTGCAGGTGTTTGTACATAGATCTTTGTGCAAAAGATATATTTCACAAGTTTCAACCTGTAATGTTTCATATATCCATTAGATCAATTAGATGTCAGAGTTGAGCCATTGCTGTCTGTCTGATTGTTCACAAACGTCTGTGCTAGATTTCAAAGGATTTGTACAGTAAATATTTGGAGGAGCTGATTTTTTCTAGTGTCCGTGAATATTTCTTCAAATCTCTTCTTGGCGTTAGCGTAGGTAAATGCACTTTATACACCAAGTTTTGAATTTAGTAGGAAACACAGTACAGCTGTATAGGTGTTAATTGTGTCTAATGCTGTCTCGTTGTGAAATGTGACCTAACTAACTAAGGGGAAAAAACAGGCGCTTGAATATTCCTCTAATTCCTGGCATGTTACGTCATCGTACTAATATCTGCCGTTATTATCACCAGATTACAGTCCATGAGGTTATATACAGGACAAGAGGAAACATAAATTCTTTTATAAAGTGAACTGTACTTGTCATTCGGATTGCTCAGGGGACGGTTGCCTGCGTCAGATATCTCATTGTATGATATTTTCTAGAGATATATTGCTTCAAGCTTGGGTTGTTTTCTTGGGTGTAGTATTTCTTGTGTAAATGACTATACTGCTTGATGCAGCACGTTCGGGGAGTTTAAAATTGGAGATTGTAAACGTTAATCTTTGTCGCAGGGAAGCTATACATTTAAAAAGAAAAGTGTAAAACGTTTTATTCTGAATTTTTTTTTTGGTTCTAATAATAAGTCATCTCATGTGATATAAGTGGAAGGGTAGAGTCTGCTAATAATGCCTGATTTATCAACGGTAATATTTCATTATTTTTGCAATTTACAAATCATAGTCCTTTAGGTGATGGACCATTCCATACGCAGCCTTGTCCTCAAAGCTCTGTGAAACTCTGTTGCAAGTCATACTTGACTTTCTAAACAGAACCCAAATAAACCGAATGTCATATGTTATAATCGGCCTTCTATGCAAACCTGACCCTAGAAAAACAGATTTTGACATGTTATAATCGGCCTTCAATGTAAAACGTGACCCAAGATAAACAGATTGTTACATGTTATAATCGGCCTTAAATGTAAACCTGACCCTAGATAAACATATTTTTACATGTTTTAATTGGCCTTCCATGCAAACCTAATCCTAGATAAACCGACACATATTATATCCGGCCTTACATGCAAACCTAGCCCTAGATAAACAGATTGTCACATACTATATCCGGCCTTCCATGCAAACCTGACACTAGATAAACAGATTTTCACATGTTGAAATTGCCTTCCATGCAAACCTGACCCTAGAAAAACAGTTTGTTACATGTTATAATCGGCCTTCAATGCAAACCTGACCTTAGATAAACAGATTTTAACATGTTTTAATTGGCCTTCCGTGCGAACCTGACCCTAGTTAAACCGACTGTGACATGTTGTTATTGGCCTTCCATGCAAACCTGCCCCTAGATAAACCGACACATATTATATCCGGCCTTACATGCAAATCTGGCCCAAGATAAACAGTTTGTCACATACTATATCCGGCCTTCCATGCAAACCTGACCCTAGATAAACAGATTTTCACATGTTGAAATTGCCTTCCATGCAAACCTGACCCCAGAAAAATAGTTGTACATGTTATAATCGGCCTTCAATTGAACCTGACCTTAGATAAACAGATTGTTACATGTTATAATCGGCCTTCAATGTAAACCTGACCCTAGATAAACATATTTTTACATGTTTTAATTGGCCTTCCATGCAAACCTAATCCTAGATAAACCGATTGTCACATGTTGTTATTGGCCTTCCATGCAAACCTGCCCCTAGATAAACCGACACATATTATATCCGGCCTTACATGCAAACCTGGCCCTAGATAAACTGATTGTCACATACTATATCCGGCCTTTCATGCAAACCTGACCCTAGATAAACAGATTTTCACATGTTGAAATTGCCTTCCATGCAAACCTGACCCTAGAAAAACAGTTTGTTACATGTTATAATCGGCCTTCAATGCAAACCTGACCTTAGATAAACAGATTTTAACATGTTTTAATTGGCCTTCCGTGCGAACCTGACCCTAGATAAACCGACTGTCACATATTGTTATTGGCCTTCCATGCAAACCTGCCCCTAGATAAACCGACACATATTATATCCGGCCTTACATGCAAATCTGGCCCTAGATAAACAGATTGTCACATACTATATCCGGCCTTCCATGCAAACCTGACCCTAGATAAACAGATTTTCACATGTTGAAATTGCCTTCCATGCAAACCTGACCCTAGAAAAATAGTTTGTTACATGTTATAATCGGCCTTTAATGCAAACCTGACCTTAGATAAACAGATTGTTACATGTTATAATCGGCCTTCAATGTAAACCTGACCCTAGATAAACATATTTTTACATGTTTTAATTGACCTTCCATGCAAACCTGACCCTAGATAAACCGTCTGTCACATGTTGTAATTGGCCTTCCATGCAAACCTGCCCCTAGATAAACCGAATGTCACATATTATATCCGGCCTTCCATGCAAACCTGACCTTAGATAAACAGATTGTCACATACTTTATCCGGCCTTTCATGCAAGCCTGACCCTAGATAAACCGAATGTCACATATTATATCCGGCCTTCCATGCAAACCTGGCCCTAGATAGACAGATTTTCACATGTTGAAATTGCCTTCCATGTAAACCTGACCACTAGAGATACAGATTTTCACATATTATATCCAAACCTGACCCTAGAAAAACAGATTGTTACATGTTATAATCGGCCTTCAATGCAAACCAGACCTTAGATAAACAGTTTTTACATGTTTTAATTGGCCTTCCATGCAAACCTGACCCTAGAAAAACAGATTTTCACATACTATATCCGGCCCTCCATGCAAACCTGACCCTAGATAAACAGATTTTTACATGGTGTAATTGGTCTTCCATGCAAACCTGACCCTAGGTTAACCGATTGTCACATGTTGTTATTCGCCTTCCATGCAAACCTGATCCTATAAACTGATTATCACACGTAATAATTCACCCTCCACGCAAACCTGACCCTAGATAAACCGAATTTCACATATTATAATCGGCCTTCCATGCAAACCTCATCCTGTAAACAGTTATTCACACGTTATAATTCACCTTCCAGGCAAACCTGACCCTAGAAAAACCGATTTTTACATATAATATCTGGCCTTCCATTGAAACATGACCTTAGAAAAACCGATTGTATCATATTAAATCCGGCCTCCCATGCAAACCTGACCCTAGATAAACCGGTTGTTACATGTTATAATCGGCCTTCAATGCAAACCTGGCCCTAGATAAATAGATTGTCACATATGATATCCAACCATGCAAACCTGACCCTAGATAAACCGCTTGTTACATGTTATAATCGGCCTTCCATACAAACCCAGCCTTAGATAAACAGATTTTCACATACTGTGGTTGCCTTCTTATTTTCGGTTATTCGCGGATGCCCTGTGACCGCGAAATTCACACCACGCAGATCTGAATGCATACCAGGCCATGAGCATAATCTTCAGCCCGTAGTGATTTCTATCGAGCCTGGTGTATTTACTTAAAGTTACAGTGATTCATGGAGAAAAACTGAGGCCAATTATAGTAGTATCGTTTTGCTTTGATGCGAAAACTGTGACTTTTTGCATTTTTTCCAGCCGCCCAGCACGACTTGAAAGTGTCAATGCATGCCCGGCAGTAATATTTAAAAAAAATTAAGCAGTGAAAAAAATACACGGGTGCACGTTTTTCTCGCGCTGTTTCACCTGTATTTCAACTAGTGATCCCTATTAGATTCATTTGAAGTGTATGTGTGCCAAGCTATATGACATCCAGTGGCGCTTAAAATGAATATTTAAGAGTAGGTACTCTTTCCGTTGTGCCGTATTTAGTTATTTTTAATGAATAAAATTTGCAACCTGAAGTAGTTAACGTAGCTGCTAGGGAAGCGCCACCTTGTATCGGTATAAACGACTAATGCTAATGGTACAACCAACATCCAATGACGCGCCAAACTATTTTGATAACCTTAATACTGGCCTTATCAAGACAGTTTCCCTAAAGTTATAACACGGTTGTGTAGTCACAGGTTTGTTTCTCACACCTTTACTGACATGTAATTGTTTTGATTGAGACTTGGCCCTGAACTAATTACAGCCAGCGTGGTCATGCAATGCTTCCAGCACTAGTCGGCTCGGCCGTCCGTGGCTGTTCAAATATGCTATATCCGGACAGAAAAAAAGTGTCCATATAATAGATAAAAGTGAAATCAGCGATTTATTAATGACAGAGCGCGAAAAAGGAACCCCGTGAAAGTTAAAAAAAAACCGCAAAAATTCAGCCCCGCCGATATAAAGGCAACCACAGTATAACATCCGGCCTTCCATGCAAACCTGACCCTAGATAAAACGATTGTTACATGTTATAATCGGCCTCCCATGCAAACCTGACCCTAGATAAACCGATGTCCACATATTATAATTGGCCTTCCATGCAAACCTGACCCTAGATAAACCGATTGTCACATGTTGTTATTGGCCTTCCATGCAAACCTGCCCCTAGATAAACCGACACATATTATATCCGGCCTTCCATGCAAACCTGACCCTAGATAAGCAGATTTTTACATGGTGTAATTGGTCTTCCATGCAAACCTTACCCTAGAAAAACCTATTGTCACATCTTATAATCGATCTTCCATGCAAACCTGACCCAGATAAACCGATTGTTACATGTTATAATCGACCCCCCATTCAAAAGTGACTTTAGATAAAGCATTGTTACATGTTAAAATATGTCAAAATCAGCCATCCACACAAACCCTACATTAGATAAACCGGTTGATACATGTCAAGAAGCGGATTCGGGGGGGGGGGGGGGGGGGTTGTTTAGGGCTTTTTCTTTAAACCAATTTTACCGGCCTGGTTCCTCCTTGCAAGACCAGCCTTTGTTATAAGTCCTCCTGGATTATAACCCCCTTTTACTGAAAATATATTGAGCTATAGGGGTCGCAGTCAAATAATACTTAAATGGTAAGTCATGATAAGTTGCTTAGTCCGGTATGCAAGTGATATGAAATCTTTATCAATGTGAAGAAATCCGGTTTGTTTTGGTTAAGCTTACTGAAAATATATTGGGCTATAGGGGTCGACAGTCCATTCGTTCGTCCGCCTAACAACAGACCACAGAATTCAGACTTTTGTGGAAACAAAGAATATGGACTAATGCATCTATATTTTCCGGCTTATTTTAAACTGATTGTCGGGACATTTATCATGTCAATAGTTATTAAAGACGTTGCTGCCGCAGTCGAATTCAGGCGCCACTTATCTTCTCTTTTTTTTTTAACATATGTACTTGTATTTTAAAAAGAAACCTTAGAGGTATGGGTCCGTCCAATTGACTCTCATGAAATTTCTCACGGTTATTGTTCTTGAATAACTGCTGCAAAAGTATGGAAGTGCAATCCTCATCAGTCTTTTCTGACGCAATTTAGTTGTGTTCTGGACCGACGTCCAACACCCACTGTCTACTGTTTGGTATCGACTCTTTTTAAAAGGGCCTTCAGAATATTGTTCATATATTATAGACGGATGATATGTTGTTGTACCACCTGTTACCAACTTTCTGCGAGTCTAGATCATCTTTTCCAATTCATCCACGTACGTCAGATGATTTGAACTTTAAAACATGGTCAGATATTACTTCAAAATGGCTCATTCATAAAACTTTAAACATATATTATTAACGATTTCGTGCATGCATTTGCATACATAATGCCCAGTCTGTAATGGCTGCCTATATCGGCATAACATTTTAATTATACACGAATATTAAGTTAGAGACTAGCATGTTTAGGTAAGCAGTAAAATGCTTTTATGATTATATGTTGACATATTATGTTATTTTTTATTGTTTCCAACAGTTTAGATTGAATATAAGGCTCTTGGTGGGCTGAGAATGACAGGCTCGGCTCTTATGCAGGGTATAAATCGTAACCATAAGTTTAAACTTTAGACATATCGAGGTAAATTCTCATTTTGAAAATTGGTAAATATGAATCAAGTTTTTGGTCTATAGTTATCGGTGCCTTTTATGTTTTTATCAATTATTTTAATATCCATTTACCTCTCCCTCTGAGCATTCCATCATAATTGTTATTATTTTTTATCAAATGTTTTACACAGCGCTCGACTGTTACATGATATTGTTTCAAATACATGTATTCTAAGGCGTCTTACACGAGTTGAGGCAGGTAACTGAGAATTTATGCAATGAAATACATCCACTTATAATATAATCATTCCATCATTCTGTTTATATTGTTTTTTTATCGTAGTTGATTGTTGATAACTTTGATATTAGTTCTTTGGTCGGGGACAAGAGTCATTCACTGGTACTAGGGGTTTCCTTTGTTCCGACCTTTAAGGTAACCATGGTATTGGTGAAATCTTAATCAAATTCCAACAGGATTGATATATTTCCTGCACTTGTGTGGCACACATCTGGCGGATGTATATTTGTAGTCTGTGACTACTGTCTAGTTTTCTTAGGTGTTAGTTTAAGGTAATAATTGCGGTTTCATGCCGAGACATTTTAAATACAGCTGTATTAGTTATAATGGTGACCATATATTCGTTTCATGTGTTCTCACATCCTAAATCCAATTACTGGTTCAGGTTTTTTTCGAACCTTTAATATTTTTGTACTCCGTGCAGGCAAATTATCTGAGGCATGGCCATGAATGGTAGCAGTTTTCGATTTATATTATGACGAAGAATATTTTTTTTGTGTAAAAATTATTGCACTCTCTTCACAAACCGTTATGGTAATGTGGTGCTTATGTCATCGCCCGACTGTTATGGTAGTATGGAGATAAAACTTCACGTGATAAAAAAGTTTATGACTGGGTATAGTATCGTCGGGAGCTTGATAAATAATCTGCTAGTTTAGTTTTATAATGTAATGGCTTTTTGTCCATCAGCTTTTATGTTCTAGAATCCAAAAACTCTCTATTGCATATCATTATAAAGATCCGCATGGAATAACATTACAAGAGAACGTGAATATTTCGGCCCAACTGACGAGTTTTGCTTTGATCCTGTAACGCACTCTTGTGTCATCTTCCAGATGAATACTTATATTCCTTACGGTACGATTATGCAGTAATAATATTGCTTTATGGCACAAAAATAAGGAAATTTCAGTGGTTGTCCTTGATATTTGAATAATTGGATGTTCCTGAGAAGTGGCAAAACTGCTTTTTATTGGCGTAAACTGATGGGATTAATATATCATTGGATCTCTGATGAGTGTTTTAGGCCGTCTTCTCGGTTACAAGTTTTAAACTTTGGGCATAACTGGAATTTTATATTACAATATATCAGTAAACATTAAAATGCAATGGGCTAACTTAACCACCGTGCTTTTCCTAATGAAAGTCAGCCTTGGAACAAGTCTGCAGCGAAGTCAATGACATAGTATACATTAATTTTACTCCTTTCGCTATTATCATCATTATGATCAAATATTTAAAAATAGTTTCGCTATATAAGATTTACACATATACAGTATTCAATATTTCTGTAATTATTCAGTCATTTTTTTTACAATTTGCACGCGATTACTTTTCCTGTAGGCCATTAAGGAACTAGGCAACATTACATTCTCATTCATTGCCTACAAAGGTTAAGGTTGTCATGAAAATATGTTCGTGTATCTGTATGAATTATTTCTTTAAGAATTATTATGAAAAATCACTAGTGTGTTCCTACGGCACAATTACAGTTATAACAACTTTATGATTTTTAATGGCAAAAATATGTTGTAAAATGCTAGTCCTACCTGTTCAAACAATCAAGTCAATACAGGGGGATGGGGGTATAATACCCCCCTATTAAGCACGGGTGTGGTCAATGTAATCATCCCCCCTGATACTGAGATAATATTATTTTTAAAGTGGAAATGAAATATAAATTAATAATTAGAATAATATACTTTGGATTTCATTTCTGAGTTTAATATGAAATACTATAAGTCTATATCTTAACCTGGTTTAGCATTAAAAAAATTTTAAAACATAATACTAATTTTTTAAAAACGTTTACTAAACTGGTATATATATATGAAATGTGTCACACGGACAATAAAAGGTGGGTGGATATATATATATATATATATATATATATATTATATATATATATATATAATGATACATAAGTTGTTTTTCTGGACAGGGTGGGTTTACAAAAGGGCTCGACAACGTACCTGTCGCTGGAGCTGGTGTACCTCAGAAGAAACTGAGAATTAATGTAATGAGATGTGGTCACTGTAAAAAGGTAGAGTTACCCTCCGTTGTAAAGTGCCCTATGATATATATATATATATATATATACATATAAACATAATAAAACAGTTTCACTGCCTTTTACACTTGAGGTAAGGACCCATTGCTTAAACTTCCACAAAATTGTCCTTTTCTTTTATTCTCATTCTGGGTCATCTTTGCAGGAAGGTTAAAAGTTTTACAGTTGAACATATTTCTTGATTAAATTCTACGCTCTTTACACAGCGCCTGCCTATAGGCATACTTTCTTAAGAAACTTAGGCGCACAATTAAACTCAAGAGAAAACGAAATGAACGGAATTTGCCTTTATTTTCCATGTACTAGGTCGATCATGAAGAAATAAACAAGATGACCAGAGGTCACGCGCTTGCCGGAAATGGAAATGATAGAGGCAGATAGACAGAGAGTGCATGTAGAAACAGTCATATGAATGAGCAACATTGTGGGGGCAGCAGAAACGGATAATATGTTTATTTATGCATGCTGACCTTTAACAGCTGCATATCTTTCTAGTATAAAAGGGACCAAGTTCAAATTTTTTTCATGAAATCCCGTTAATCTCGTTTGACAAGAAGCAGTGAGACGTTTTCAGGTTTGTCATGTCAAGCTAGCCAAATGATATGAAATGCCGAAAACTAGACCTGTCTAGCTATAAAAGCCGCTGAGTTATAAGCATTTGCATGAAATCTCGTGTTTTCTCGTTTGACGGGAAATGGTGCGAGCTTTGGCGAGATTTCCAGTTTTGTCATGTCAGGTTTGTCAATTATTACAAAATGCCGGAAACTAGACCTGTCTAGCTGGAAAAGTCGCCGTGTTATCAGCATTTACGTGAAATCATTGTTTTTTTCTCGCTTGACGAGATATAGTACGAGATTTGGCAAGACGAGCAGTTTTATTATGTCAAGACGGCCAAACGTTACGAAATGGCGAAAACTAGATCCGTCTAGCTGTAAAAGTCGCCAAGTTATAAGCATTTCCGTGTACTCTCGTGTTTTCTCGTTTGACGAGATATGGTGCAGGATTTGGCCAGTCTTGTAGATTTGTCATATCAAACTCTCTAAATGTTATGAAATGGCGAAAACTACATCTGTCTAGCTGTAAAAGTCGCCGAGTTATTAGCATTTCTGTGAAATCTCCTTTTTTATCGTTTGACGAGATATGGTGCGAGATTTGGCCAGTCTTGCAGGTTTGTCATGTCAAGCCGTCCAAATGTTAATGAATGCCAAAAACTAGACCTGTCTAGCCGTGAAAGTCGCCGACTTATATGCATTTCTGTGAAATCTCGTTTTTCCACATTTGACCAGATATAGTGCGAGATTTCGCCAAGTATCGCAGTTTTACTATGTCAAGTTGGCCAAATGTTACCAAATGCCAAAAACTAGACCTGAGTAGCTGTAAAAGTCGCCTAGTTATAAGCATTTCCATGATATCTCGTTTTTTTCTCGCTTGACGAGATATGGTGCGAGATTTGGCCTGATTTCTTTTCTAGCGTGTCAAGCTGGTTATATGTTATGAAATGCCGAAAACTAGACCTGTGTAGCTGTAAAAGTCGCCGAGTTATAAGCATTTCTGTGAAATCTCGTTTTTTCTCGTTTGACGGTAAACCGAGCGAAATTTGACGAGACTTTCAATTGAATGACTAAGAACCAAGGGGAAGCAGCCTTATGCAAAAAACTAGACCCTTGAAACATAAATATTAACCGAGATAGAAGCCAAAAAATGCATATTTTCAGATCGTCAAGTTTAACCCACAAATTTTGTAACCATGGTAACGGCAGTACAAAGCTACATGTGCGGAGGAATAAGCCAATGTTCCTAGTTTCAGATACGACCAAAAAAATGGTGTCACGTTTAATATTTTTTGAGATATTGCAGAAAAATGATATGTTACAGTGTTTCATGTACCACGCCCCCTGGTGGCTATTTCCAAAAAATGAAAAATTGATTTCGAGATATTTATAAATGACAGAAAATATATCAATTTCAAAGCCACTGTTAAAAAAATGCGACCTGTAGGTCATATTTTATGAAATCTCGGAAACTCTCGTTTGGCGAGAAATGGTGCGAGATTTGGCGAGACTTTCAGTTTTATCATGTCAAGCTGCCCATAAGGTACATAATGACCAAAACCAGACGTCTGTAGCTTAAAAATTGACAAAGTTACAAAAAATGGTCGTGTTATTTCCAATTTCCATGATTTTTGCCCAAAAAAATGTAACCATGGTAACGGCAAATTTAAGTAAGCTACATGTCAAAAGAAAGGCCAGGTGATGACGAAAAAAATGAGCTATTGCAGATGTGGATAAGCCTATTTATGGCGAAGTTATAGTGCAAAAACCGTTAACCATACCTGTCTTGACCTTGACCCTTGACCTTGGAGCATAGTTGACCAAAAACAATAGGGCACCTAGAAATCGGTTTGTCAATCAAGCCTGTAAGTTTCAAGTTGATTGATGCAAAAGTGTGACCTGGAGAGTCGTGACAAACAAACAAACAAACTAGACGACCATAGGTCGAACGCTTGCCGGAATTCGGAAGTGAAACACAGACGGACAGACAGAACATATTGTCGGTTTTCTATTAATGGAATGACTCTCAGAGACATTGCTGAGAATATGTGGCCCGTAGAATGACATATGAGACAAAAGAACAGGCAAGCAGACAAAGCTGACAACAAAAGACGAACAGACAGACATACTGACTTTGTGAGACAAGATTGACACCAGATGACATAAGCTAGTTATTGAGAAGATTCAAAGGAAGAAAATGAGTTATAATTTATGTAATTTAGATTTATAGTTTACGAGGTATGGCGAATTAATGATATACTTGGGAGGCGCGACTGTAGCGCCCTCTAGCAGACATATTCCGAAGACGACAAATGCGTTTCGTATTATTAGTGTATGACATGAGATGTCTCAGTTTCAAAAGGATTCTGTCAAAGCTGTGGCCTGTAGAATGCTATATGTAAGGCGTAAGAACCAGCAAGCAGGTGACTTAGAGGATAACATACAAACAGATGGACACACTGACAAAGTGACAGAAGATTGAAACCAGATGCCTTAATCAGGTTATGGAGAAGACTCAAAGGAAGAAAATAAGCTATAGCTTATGTAACTGAGGCTTTGGGTGTAGAGTAATGGCCAATACAATGGGATGAGTGTGAGAGTCATGTGCAGCGCCCACTAGTGGCCATATCCGGAAAATGAAAAAATTATTTCTAGATATTAGTGTAAGACTTAAGATGTAATAGTTTCAAAAGGATTCTTTCAAAACTGTGGCCTGTAGAATGCTATATGTTAGACGCAAGAGCAAGCAGGCGAATTTGAGGACAACTGACAAACAGACAGACACACTGACAAAGTGTCACAAAATAGTGACCAGATGACTACACTAGGTTATGGAGAAGACTCAGAGAAAGAAAATAAGCTATAGTTTATGTAATTGAGGCTTATAATTTTGGAGATATGGCCAAAATATGATATGTTCGGGAGGTTCGCATCCAGCGCCCCCTAGCGGCCCTATTCAAAAAGTGAAAAAATGATTTCGAGATACTAGTGTAGGACTTGTAATATGTCAGTTTCAAAAAGATTCCTGCAATAATGTGGCCTTTGGCGCAAGATGAATGAAATCTCGAAATATCTCTATTCACGAGATATTTTACGAGATACTGCAAGACTTCTTATAAAATCTTGTAGTACTAGTTGAATGCTACCTGATGCAAAAAACTAGATCACTCTAGCTTTAAAACTGACAAAGTTAGAAAAATAAGATCCCTTATTTTCGAATATCATGACTTTTCCCCAAAAAATTGTAACCATGGTTACGGCAAATTTGAGTCAGCTACACACCAGATGACAGGCCTTGGAATGATGATTAAAATGAGCTATTGTTGAAGTAGATACGACTAACAGTCACAAAGATATGAAGAAAAAAACGTTTTGAGAAGTTTTGACGACGTTGACCTTGACCTTTGACCTATTTTAACCAAAAACAATAGGGCACCTAGAAATTATGTTTTCCAACATCCCTGTAAGTTTCAAGGTTATTGTGGCAAAATTGTGGCCAGGAGAGTGGTGACAAACAAACAAACAAACAAACTAGACGACCATAGGTCGAACGCTTGCCGGAATTTTAAAATGATAGACAGACGGACAGAAAGATCAAACTGTCGGTTTTCTATATTTTTTAGTTACTTTTAGAGTAATTTCTCGGATTCTGTGGCCTGTTGAACGACATATATCTCAAATAAAAACATGAAAGCAGAGACAGCTTACATTAACTGACAAACAGACAGACATACTGACAAAGTGACACAAGACTGACACCAGAGGACTTTACCTGGTTATGGAGAATACTCAGACGAAGAAAATAAGCTATAGTTTATGTAATTGAGGCTTATTATTTCTGAGATATGACTAAAAGATGATATGTTGGAGAGGTTCGCATCAAGCGCCCCCTAGCGGCCATATCTGGAAAATGAAAAACTGCTTTGGGATAATACTGTAAGATATAAGATATATCAGTTTCAAAATGATTCCTGCTTACTTGTGGACTCATGCTATTACTAAGCGATATCTCGAACTATCTCGTTTGACATGATGACTTGTAATATAATCAAATAACACTTCTTGTATGTTACCTGATGCAAAAAAACTAGACCTCTCTAGCTTTAAAACTCCCAAAGTTAGAAAAATAAGACCCCATCATGAATTTCCCCCCAAAATGCGTAATTAAGGTTACAGCAAATTTGAGGCATCTACACACCAAAAGAAAGGCCTGGGAATGACAATGAAAATGAGCTAGGGTTGAAGTAGATACGACTTAAATTAACAATGATATGAAGGAAAAAAACTATTTTTGGGGTTTTTGTGACCTTGACCTTTCACAGATCATGGCCAAAACCATGGCACCGAGGGACATTTATTTTACAGAATTCCTGTAAATATGGGCAATTAAATCACAGATGACGTGTGAACATCACAAAATGGTTAATTATATATATCAAGTATGTTAACTTAAATTGAATATACTGAGTGAATTATTGAATAAAACAGGCGTGTAACAGAAATTGAAATCATTTTTAAAGATTGTCTGTATGTATATTGATATTTTAAATAGGAACCACCCTGTTTATACACAAGAAGAAAAAAAAATTAAATGCATGTATGATACGGATATTATCTATGAGAGTCCTAAATCTTTTTTATTTTGTTAAAAGATGTGGTTTGACCAGTCCAAATATATATATATATATATATATATATATATATATATATATATATATGTTTATATATATATATATATATGTGTGTTTATAGATGTTTATATATATATATATATATAAATATATATATATATTTATATGAAATGACAAAATAATATCATTTAAGTAACAAAACCCAAGTATGGTGGGGTCAAAACCGCCACACAGGTCATTTATGTACATGTATAAGACATATACTATATACTGGTGGGTAAGACCTGTATGAGCGGCCCAAATCCCACTGTTCTGCCAGTAATCCTTTCTTGGCTTCTCTTGGAGGGTAAAATAAAATGTGCCGCTCTCCAAGTTCAAGTTTCATAGGCCTATGGCAATACTTTTTTTAAATCTTCCTTTTAACTTTCATGTTCCGTATGTAATAATTTAAGTATATTGTATATATGACAATGAGAACTGTCAATAAAATCTTATGGTGAATTTGTGAGATAAATGTTGTATTTGTTTTTAGTAAAAAAAAGACACTGCATGCGATACATCCAGATATTATTTACATGAAAATAATATCCTTTAATCTGTAATAAAGTAAGTATTAATTTTACTTTAACTATAACTTTTGAAAGTTAACACTTCGTATATTATTACATATTGTCAATGAATATTATTTATCTTGTGTATTGTTGAAATAAACAGTGTAATGATCGTATTCTTATTATTACTTATTCATGGTGGTCATTAAGTCACACATTAACCATAGAATATACAAGTCCCATGTACTATCTCATGCATGTGTGATTCCAAGTGAATTTTTTTTTATTTGTTTTAATAATTACCAAAAGATGCATCTTCCCTTTTACTTTAATGAACAGCTTAATTATTCAAGAATGTAGGCCTACCTTTCATTGTATTTCGGTAGATTCTTGATGTTTTTCGGTATTCTTTTTCATTTGAATAATGAGAATATATATGTCGATCACCAAAATTTGAGTCGAGTTCGCGCTTTGTCAGTACAACAAATCTGTAACTAACATCCATAACAGCGATCTTGCATCTTTGAATCGTGTGAATGTCCATTGGTTCATTTTCAACATGGGTACAATATAAAAAGAACTATACAATTAAATTCGTATCCTCGTCATTAAACAGTTACTAACCTTTTCACCAGAGATATATGCCAAGTACATGGATATAAGTAATCACAGGAGAAAACATATCTTCGCATGCACATGACCACATCAATACATTGACTGGGACACGCGCTTCGACAGGACCAAGATTGTTACATTTTGTTTAAACTCATTAGGAGCTGCTGTGAAGAGTGACGCGCATATGTAGGGTAAATGTAACATTTTTTACTCTGTTTACCAATGTTTAACAAAAGAGGGGGTACAGGAACATATAGGCTGTGTCTTATGACTTTCTGAAACTGGCATATAAAATGTCCATATGGACTCATATATGGATGCGTCAAATCAAGCGTTGTCCAATCCCTGCGTTTCTCCTCCTCTTAACAGAAATGTCAAACGGGCCCGCGTGCAGGTTTCAGAGCCCGAAAGCTTCCGTGACAACCGTGTGGGCCTAATTCACAGGCGCGGACTGAAAAAAAGCAGGTCCGGACTGAATGCATGTTACTTATGAAAGGGACACAGTGTGTGCTTTATTTGCATGTCATGCAAAGAGTGTCTGTAGTTACATATTTTATACGGCGGCGGCTATAATTTTTGCAGTCATGGGAAAGCGTGTCTGTCTTTCATACTAAAACGCGTGCATGCATGCGTGATGGCATATGTATATGTGCATGCGGCTTTCCATTTTTTACAAAGTTGCTAAAACGTGTGGGGACCGTACATAATTAAACAAAAGAGGCCATGGGCAGAAAGGCCATGAAATGCCCATTCAAATGGTGTACAGCTTATGCATCTTAAATGTTTAGTTTTGGAGATATGGCTAAACAATTATACTAGGTATGGGGTTGCAGTGGAGCGCCCCCTAGCGGTCATTTTCCCAAAGGTGAAAAACTGCCATCGAGATATTAATGTGTGACATAACAGGTATCAGTTTCAAAACGATTCCTGCAATTCTGTGGCCCCTAGGGCACCTTTCATTGAAACCGCGAAAATCTCATTCGGCGAGAAACGGTGCGAGATTCGGCGAGATTTTTTATTGGATCACCAAGAACTCACCAAGGGCTTCAAGTTGCAAAAGAATTGACCTCCTTAGCATAAAAACTGACAGAGTTAGAAGCTCAAAACTGCATATTTTCCAAATTCAAAAGTTTTACCCCAAAAATAGAGAAATCTGGCAATAGCGCACTTTTTCACCTATGCGCAAAAATAAGCCCATGGACTCTAGTTAAAGGTGCTGTGATGGAAATGGCCCAATGTTTAATAGTTGTGGAGGTATAGCACCAAAACAAATTTTCATGTTTTTTCATCTGCAACGCCCCCTGGCGGCCATTTCCAAAATCTGAAAAAACAATTTCGAGATATTCTTATGTTACATAAAATATCTCAGAATCAGGGCGATTGCTGCAAATTTGAAAAATATCATGAAATTCCATGATTTCTCCCCCAAAAATGTAACCATGGTAACGGCAAATTTAAGTAAGCTACATGTCAAAAGAAAGGCCAGGTGATGACGAAAAAAATGAGCTATTGCAGAAGTGGATAAGCCTATTTATGGCGAAGTTATAGTGCAAAAACCGTTAACCATACCTGTCGTGACCTTGACCCTTGACCTTGGAGCAATGTTGACCAAAAACAAATGGGCACCTAGAAATTATGTTTTCGAACATCCCTGTAAGTTTCAAGGTTATTGTGGCAAAATTGTGGCCAGGAGAGTGGTGACAAACAAACAAACAAACAAACTAGACGACCATAGGTCGAACGCTTGCCGGAATTCGGAAGTGAAACACAGACGGACAGACAGAACATATTGTCGGTTTTCTATTAATGGAATGACTCTCAGGGACATTGCTGAGAATATGTGGCCCGTAGAATGACATATGAGACAAAAGAACAGGCAAGCAGACAAAGCTGACAACAAAAGACAAACAGACAGATATACTGACTTTTTGAGACAAGATTGACACCAGATGACATAAGCTAGTTATTGAGAAGATTCAAAGGAAGAAAATGAGTTATAATTTATGTAATTTAGATTTATAGTTTACGAGGTATGGCGAATTAATGATATACTTGGGAGGCTCGACTGTAGCGCCCTCTAGCAGACATATTCCGAAGACGACAAATGCGTTTCGTATTATTAGTGTATGACATGAGATGTCTCAGTTTCAAAAGGATTCCGTCAAAGCTGTGGCCTGTAGAATGCTATATGTAAGGCGTAAGAACCAGCAAGCAGGCGACTTTGAGGATAACGGACAAACAGATGGGCACACTGACAAAGTGACAGAAGATTGAAACCAGATGCCTTAATCAGGTTATGGAGAAGACTCAAAGGAAGAAAATAAGCTATAGCTTATGTAACTGAGGCTTTGGGTGTAGAGATATGGCCAATACAATGGTATGTGTGTGAGAGTCATGTGCAGCGCCCACTACTGGCCATATCCGGAAAATGAAAAATTTGTTTCTAGATATTAGTGTAAGACATAAGATGTAATAGTTTCAAAAGGATTCCGTCAAAACTGTGGCCTACAGAATGTTATATGTGAGACGCAAGAGCCAACAAGCAGGCGAATTTGAGGACAACTGACAAACAGACGAAAACACTGACAAAGTGACTCAAAATTGAGTCCAGATGACTTCTCCAGGTTATGGAGAAGACTCAAAGGAAGAAAAAAGCTACAGTTTATGTAACTGAGGTTTATAGTTTTGGAGATATTGCCAAAGCATGATATGTTGGGAGAGGTTCGAGTTCAGCGCCCCCTAGCGGACATATCCGGAAAATGAAAAATTGGTTTCGAGATATTAGTGTAAGACTTAAGATGTAATAGTTTCAAAAGGATTCTTTCAAAACTGTGGCCTGTAGAATGCTACATGTGAGACGCAAGAGCAAGCAGGTGAATTTGAGGACAACTGACAAACAGACAGACACACTGACAAAGTGTCACAAAATTGTGACCAGATGACTACACTAGGTTATGGAGAAGACTCAGAGGAAGAAAATAAGCTATAGTTTATGTAATTGAGGCTTATAATTTTGGAGATATGGCCAAAATATGATATGTTCGGGAGGTTCGCATCCAGCGCCCCCTAGCGGCCCTATTCAAAAAGTGAAAAAACGATTTCGAGATACTAGTGTAGGACTTATAATATGTCAGTTTCAAAAAGATTCCTGCAAAAATGTGGCCTTTGGCGCAAGATGAATGAAATCTCGAAATATCTCTATTCACGAGACATTTTACGAGATACTGCAAGACTTGTAATAAAATCTTGTAGTACTAGTTGATTGCTTCCTGATGCAAAAAACTAGATCACTCTAGCTTTAAAACTGACAAAGTTACAAAAATTAGACCCCTTATTTTCGAATATCATGACTTTTCCCCAAAAATTTGTTACCATGGTTACTTCAAATTTGAGTCAGCTACACATCAGATGACAGGCCAGGTGATGACAAAAAAAATGAGCTATTGCAGAAATGGATAAGCCTATTTATGGCGAAGTTATAGTGCAAAAACCGTTAACCATACCTGTCGTGACCTTGACCTTTGACCTTTGACCTATTTTAACCAAAAACAATAGGGCACCTAGACATTATGTTTTTCATCATCCCTGTAAGTTTCAAGGTGATTGTGGCAAAATTGTGGCCAGGAGAGTGCAGACAAACAAACAAACAAGATGACCAGAGGTCACGCGCTTGCCGGAAATGGAAATGATACAGACAGATAGACAGAGAGTGCATGTAGAAACAGTCATATGAATGAGCAACATTGTGGGGGCAGCAGAAACGGATAATATGTTTATTTATGCATGCTGACCTTTAACAGCTGCATATCTTTCTAGTGTAAAAGGGACCAAGTTCAAAATTTTTTCATGAAATCCCGTTAATCTCGTTTGACAAGAAGCAGTGAGACGTTTTCAGGTTTGTCATGTCAAGCTGGCCAAATGATATGAAATGCCGAAAACTAGACCTGTCTAGCTATAAAAGCCGCTGAGTTATAAGCATTTGCATGAAATCTCGTGTTTTCTCGTTTGACGGGAAATGGTGCAAGCTTTGGCAAGATTTCCAGTTTTGTCATGTCAGGTTTGTCAAATATTACAAAATGCCGGAAACTAGACCTGTCTAGCTGCAAAAGTCGCCGTGTTATCAGCATTTACGTGAAATCATGTTTTTTTCTCACTTGACGAGATATAGTACGAGATTTGGCAAGACGAGCAGTTTTATTATGTCAAGACGGCCAAACGTTACGAAATGGCAAAAACTAGATCCGTCTAGCTGTAAAAGTCGCCAAGTTATAAGCATTTCCGTGTACTCTCGTGTTTTCTCGTTTGACGAGATATGGTGCAGGATTTGGCCAGTCTTGTAGATTTGTCATATCAAACTCTCTAAATGTTATGAAATGGCGAAAACTACATCTGTCTAGCTGTAAAAGTCGCCGAGTTATTAGCATGTCTGTGAAATCTCCTTTTTTATCGTTTGACGAGATATGGTGCGAGATTTGGCCAGTCTTGCAGGTTTGTCATGTAAAGCCGTCCAAATGTTAATGAATGCCAAAAACTAGACCTGTCTAGCCGTGAAAGTCGCCGACTTATATGCATTTCTGTGAAATCTCGTTTTTCCACATTTGACCAGATATAGTGCGAGATTTCGCCAAGTATCACAGTTTTACTATGTCAAGTTGGCCAAATGTTACCAAATGCCAAAAACTAGACCTGAGTAGCTGTAAAAGTCGCCTAGTTATAAGCATTTCCATGATATCTCGTTTTTTTCTCGCTTGACGAGATATGGTGCGAGATTTGGCCTGATTTCTTTTCTGGCGTGTCAAGCTGGTCATATGTTATGAAATGCAGGAAACTAGACCTGTGTAGCTGTAAAAGTCGCCGAGTTATAAGCATTTCTGTGAAATCTCGTTTTTTCTCGTTTGACGATAAACCGAGCGAAATTTGACGAGACTTGCAATTGAATGACTTAGAACCAAGGGGAAGCAGCCTCATGCAAAAAACTAGACCCTTGAAACATAAATATTAACCGAGATAGAAGCCAAAAACTGCATATTTTCAGATCGTCAAGTTTAACCCACAAATTTGGTAACCATGGTAACGGCAGCACAAAGCTACATGTGCGGAGGAATAAGCCAATGTTCCTAGTTTAAGATACAACGATAAAAATTGTGCCATGTTTAAAATTATTTTAGATATTGCAGAAAAATGATATGTTACAGTGTTCCAGGTACCACGCCCCCTGGTGGCTATTTCCAAAAAATGAAAAACTGATTTCGAGATATTTATAAATAACACAAAATATATCAATTTCAAAGCCATTGTTAAAAAAATGCAACCTGTAGGTCATATTTAATGAAATCTCGAAGACTCTCGTTTGACGAGAAATGGTGCGAGATTTGGCGAGACTTTTAGTTTTATCATGTCAAGCTGCCTATAAGGTACATAATGACCAAAACCAGACGTCTGTAGCTTAAAAATTGACAAAGTTACAAAAAATGGTCGTGTTATTTCCAATTTCCATGATTTTTGCCCAAAAAATGTAACCATGGTAACGGCACTTGCATATTTGTCGTGTCAAGCTGGTCTAGTGGAACTAAATGCCGAAAACCAGACGTGTCTAGCTGTCAAACTGGCCCAGTTATAAGCATTTCCGTGAAATCCCGTGTTTTCTCGTTTGACGAGATAAGGTGCGAGATTTGGCCTGTCTTGCAGCTCTGTCGTGTCAAGCTTGTTTGGTGGAACGAAATGCCGAAAACCAGACCTGTCTAGCTGTAAAAGTCGCTGAGTTATAAGCATTTCCGCGAAGTCTCGTTTTTTCTCGTTTGACGAGATATGGCGCGAGATTTGGCGTAACTTTCAGTTCTGTCGTGTCAAGCTGGTCATGTGGAACAAAATGCCGAAAACTAGATCTGCCTAGCTTAAAAACTGACAAAGTTACAAAAAATGGTCGTGTTATTTCCAATTCCCATGATTTTTGCCCAAAAAATGTAACCATGGTAACGGCAAATTTAAGTAAGCTACATATCAAAAGAAAGGCCAGGTGATGACGAAAAAAATGAGCTATTGCAGAAGTGGATAAGCCTATTTATGGCGAAGTTATAGTGCAAAAACCGTTAACCACACCTGTCGTGACCTTGACCCTTGACCTTAGAGCAATGTTGACCAAAAACAATAGGGTTCCAGGGTGTTCGGTTGTCAATCAACCCTGTAAGGGTCATGTCGATTGCTGCAAAATTGTGGCCAGGAGAGCGCAGACAAACACACAAATAAACAAACTAGACGACCATAGGTCGAACGCTTGCCGGAAATCGGAAGTGAAACACAGACGGAGAGACAGAACATATTGTTGGTTTTCTATTAATGGAATGACCCTCAGGGACATTGCTGAGAATATGTGGCCCGTAGAATGACATATGAGACAAAAGAACAGGCAAGCAGAC
This sequence comes from Sipunculus nudus, assembly GCA_026874595.1. Taxonomy (NCBI): domain Eukaryota; kingdom Metazoa; phylum Annelida; class Sipuncula; order Golfingiida; family Sipunculidae; genus Sipunculus; species Sipunculus nudus. The sequence continues at coordinate 18,705,069 of CM049307.1, forward strand.
AAAGCTGACAACAAAAGACGAACAGACAGACATACTGACTTTGTGAGACAAGATTGACACCAGATGACTTAACCTAGTTATGGAGAAGATTCAAAGGAAGAAAATGAGTTATAATTTATGTAATTTAGATTTTTAGTTTTGGAGGTATGGCGAATTAATGATATACTTGGGAGGCTCGACTGTAGTGCCCTCTGGCGGACATATTTCGAAGACGACAAATGCGTTTCGTATTATCAGTGTATGACATGAGATGTCCCAGTTTCAAAAGGATTCCGTCAAAGCTGTGGCCTGTAGAATGCTATATGTAAGGCGTAAGAACCAGCAGGCAGGCGACTTTGAGGATAACGGACAAACAGATGGACACACTGACAAAGTGACAGAAGATTGAAACCAGATGCCTTAATCAGGTTAAGGAGAAGACTCAAAGGAAGAAAATAAGCTAAAGTTTATGTAACTGAGGTTTTGGGTGTAGAGATATGGCCAATATAATGGTATGTGTGTGATGGTCGTGTGCAGCGCCCACTAGTGGCCATATCCCTATAATGAAAAATTTATTTCTAGATATTAGTGTAAGACATAAGATGTAATAGTTTCAAAAGGATTCCGTCAAAACTGTGGCCTATAGAATGCTATATGTGAGACGCAAGAGCAAGCAGGCGAATTTGAGGACAACTGACAAACAGACGGACACAATGACAAAGTGACACAACATTGAGATCAGATGACATTATCAGTTTATGGAGAAGACTCAGAGGGAAAAAATAAGCTATAGTTTATGTAATTGAGGCTTTGGGTTTTAGAGATATGGCCAATGTAATGATATCTGTGTGAGGGTCGTGTGCAGCGCCCCCTAGCAGCCATATTCAAAAAATGAAAAAACAATTTCGAGATACTAGTGTAGGACTTATGATATGTCAGTTTCAAAAAGATTCCTGCAATAATGTGGCCGTTGGCGCAAGATGAATGAAATCTCGAAATATCTCTATTCACGAGATATTTTACGAGATACTGCAAGACTTGTAATAAAATCTTGTAGTACTAGTTGAGAGCTACCTGATGCAAAAAACTAGATCACTCTAGCTTTAAAACTGACAAAGTTAGAAAAATAAGATCCCTTATTTTCGAATATCATGACTTTTCCCCAAAAAATTGTAACCATGGTTACGGCAAATTTGAGTCAGCTACACACCAGATGACAGGCCTTGGAATGACGATTAAAATGAGCTATTGTTGAAGTAGATACGACTAATAGTCACAAAGATATGAAGAAATAAACGTTTTGAGAAGTTTTGACGACCTTGACCTTGACCTTTGACCTACTTTAACCAAAAACAATGGGGCACCTAGAAATTATGTTTTCCAACATCCCTGTAAGTTTCAAGGTTATTGTGGCAAAATTGTGGCCAGGAGAGTGGTGACAAACAAACAAACAAACAAGAACAAGCAAGTAGGCGAATTTGAGGACAACTGACAAACAGACGGACACACTGACAAAGTGACTCAAGACTGAGTCCAGATGACTACTCCAGATTATGGAGACGACTCAAAGGAAGAAAAAAGCTACAGTCTATGTAACTGAGGTTTATAGTTTTGGAGATATTGCCAAAGCATGATATGTTGGGAGAGGTTCGAGTTCAGCGCCCCCTAGCGGCCATATCCGGAAAATGGAAAATTGGTTTCGAGATATTAGTGTAAGACTTAAGATGTAATAGTTTCAAAAGGATTCTTTCAAAACTGTAGCCTGTAGAATGCTATATGTGAGACGCAAGAGCAAGCAGGCGAATTTCAGGACAACTGACAAACAGACGGACACAATGACAAAGTGACACAACATTGAGACCAGATGACATCATCAGTTTATGGAGAAGACTCAGAGGGAAAAAATAAGCTATAGTTTATGTGATTGAGGCTTTGGGTTTTAGAGATATGGCCAATGTTATGATATCTGTGTGAGGGTCGTGTGCAGCGCCCCCTAGCAGCCATATTCAAAAAATGAAAAAACCATTTCGAGATACTAGTGTAGGACTTATGATATGTCAGTTTCAAAAAGATTCCTGCAATAATGTGGCCGTTGGCGCAAGATGAATGAAATCTCGAAATATCTCTATTCACGAGATATTTTACGAGATACTGCAAGACTTGTAATAAAATCTTGTAGTACTAGTTGAGAGCTACCTGATGCAAAAAACTAGATCACTCTAGCTTTAAAACTGACAAAGTTAGAAAAATAAGATCCCTTATTTTCGAATATCATGACTTTTCCCCAAAAAATTGTAACCATGGTTACGGCAAATTTGAGTCAGCTACACACCAGATGACAGGCCTTGGAATGACGATTAAAATGAGCTATTGTTGAAGTAGATACGACTAATAGTCACAAAGATATGAAGAAAAAAACGTTTTGAGAAGTTTTGACGACCTTGACCTTGACCTTTGACCTACTTTAACCAAAAACAATGGGGCACCTAGAAATTATGTTTTCCAACATCCCTGTAAGTTTCAAGGTTATTGTGGCAAAATTGTGGCCAGGAGAGTGGTGACAAACAAACAAACAAACAAGAACAAGCAAGTAGGCGAATTTGAGGACAACTGACAAACAGACGGACACACTGACAAAGTGACTCAAGACTGAGTCCAGATGACTACTCCAGATTATGGAGACGACTCAAAGGAAGAAAAAAGCTACAGTCTATGTAACTGAGGTTTATAGTTTTGGAGATATTGCCAAAGCATGATATGTTGGGAGAGGTTCGAGTTCAGCGCCCCCTAGCGGCCATATCCGGAAAATGGAAAATTGGTTTCGAGATATTAGTGTAAGACTTAAGATGTAATAGTTTCAAAAGGATTCTTTCAAAACTGTAGCCTGTAGAATGCTATATGTGAGACGCAAGAGCAAGCAGGCGAATTTCAGGACAACTGACAAACAGACGGACACAATGACAAAGTGACACAACATTGAGACCAGATGACATCATCAGTTTATGGAGAAGACTCAGAGGGAAAAAATAAGCTATAGTTTATGTGATTGAGGCTTTGGGTTTTAGAGATATGGCCAATGTTATGATATCTGTGTGAGGGTCGTGTGCAGCGCCCCCTAGCAGCCATATTCAAAAAATGAAAAAACCATTTCGAGATACTAGTGTAGGACTTATGATATGTCAGTTTCAAAAAGATTCCTGCAATAATGTGGCCGTTGGCGCAAGATGAATGAAATCTCGAAATATCTCTATTCACGAGATATTTTACGAGATACTGCAAGACTTGTAATAAAATCTTGTAGTACTAGTTGAGAGCTACCTGATGCAAAAAACTAGATCACTCTAGCTTTAAAACTGACAAAGTTAGAAAAATAAGATCCCTTATTTTCGAATATCATGACTTTTCCCCAAAAAATTGTAACCATGGTTACGGCAAATTTGAGTCAGCTACACACCAGATGACAGGCCTTGGAATGACGATTAAAATGAGCTATTGTTGAAGTAGATACGACTAATAGTCACAAAGATATGAAGAAAAAAACGTTTTGAGAAGTTTTGACGACCTTGACCTTGACCTTTGACCTACTTTAACCAAAAACAATGGGGCACCTAGAAATTATGTTTTCCAACATCCCTGTAAGTTTCAAGGTTATTGTGGCAAAATTGTGGCCAGGAGAGTGGTGACAAACAAACAAACAAACAAGAACAAGCAAGTAGGCGAATTTGAGGACAACTGACAAACAGACGGACACACTGACAAAGTGACTCAAGACTGAGTCCAGATGACTACTCCAGATTATGGAGACGACTCAAAGGAAGAAAAAAGCTACAGTCTATGTAACTGAGGTTTATAGTTTTGGAGATATTGCCAAAGCATGATATGTTGGGAGAGGTTCGAGTTCAGCGCCCCCTAGCGGCCATATCCGGAAAATGGAAAATTGGTTTCGAGATATTAGTGTAAGACTTAAGATGTAATAGTTTCAAAAGGATTCTTTCAAAACTGTAGCCTGTAGAATGCTATATGTGAGACGCAAGAGCAAGCAGGCGAAATTCAGGACAACTGACAAACAGACGGACACAATGACAAAGTGACACAACATTGAGACCAGATGACATCATCAGTTTATGGAGAAGACTCAGAGGGAAAAAATAAGCTATAGTTTATGTGATTGAGGCTTTGGGTTTTAGAGATATGGCCAATGTTATGATATCTGTGTGAGGGTCGTGTGCAGCGCCCCCTAGCAGCCATATTCAAAAAATGAAAAAACCATTTCGAGATACTAGTGTAGGACTTATGATATGTCAGTTTCAAAAAGATTCCTGCAATAATGTGGCCGTTGGCGCAAGATGAATGAAATCTCGAAATATCTCTATTCACGAGATATTTTACGAGATACTGCAAGACTTGTAATAAAATCTTGTAGTACTAGTTGAGAGCTACCTGATGCAAAAAACTAGATCACTCTAGCTTTAAAACTGACAAAGTTAGAAAAATAAGATCCCTTATTTTCGAATATCATGACTTTTCCCCAAAAAATTGTAACCATGGTTACGGCAAATTTGAGTCAGCTACACACCAGATGACAGGCCTTGGAATGACGATTAAAATGAGCTATTGTTGAAGTAGATACGACTAATAGTCACAAAGATATGAAGAAAAAAACGTTTTGAGAAGTTTTGACGACCTTGACCTTGACCTTTGACCTACTTTAACCAAAAACAATGGGGCACCTAGAAATTATGTTTTCCAACATCCCTGTAAGTTTCAAGGTTATTGTGGCAAAATTGTGGCCAGGAGAGTGGTGACAAACAAACAAACAAACAAGAACAAGCAAGTAGGCGAATTTGAGGACAACTGACAAACAGACGGACACACTGACAAAGTGACTCAAGACTGAGTCCAGATGACTACTCCAGATTATGGAGACGACTCAAAGGAAGAAAAAAGCTACAGTCTATGTAACTGAGGTTTATAGTTTTGGAGATATTGCCAAAGCATGATATGTTGGGAGAGGTTCGAGTTCAGCGCCCCCTAGCGGCCATATCCGGAAAATGGAAAATTGGTTTCGAGATATTAGTGTAAGACTTAAGATGTAATAGTTTCAAAAGGATTCTTTCAAAACTGTAGCCTGTAGAATGCTATATGTGAGACGCAAGAGCAAGCAGTCGAATTTCAGGACAACTGACAAACAGACGGACACAATGACAAAGTGACACAACATTGAGACCAGATGACATCATCAGTTTATGGAGAAGACTCAGAGGGAAAAAATAAGCTATAGTTTATGTAATTGAGGCTTTGGGTTTTAGAGATATGGCCAATGTAATGATATGTGTGTGAGGTTCGTGTGCAGCGCCCCCTAGCAGCCATATTCAAAAAATGAAAAAAACATTTCGAGATACTAGTGTAGGACTTATGATATGTCAGTTTCAAAAAGATTCCTGCAATAATGTGGCCTTCGGCGCAAGATGAATGAAATCTCGAAATATCTCTATTCACGAGATATTTTACGAGATACTGCAAGACTTGTAATAAAATCTTGTAGTACTAGTTGAGAGCTACCTGATGCAAAAAACTAGATCACTCTAGCTTTAAAACTGACAAAGTTAGAAAAATAAGATCCCTTATTTTCGAATATCATGACTTTTCCCCAAAAAATTGTAACCATGGTTACGGCAAATTTGAGTCAGCTACACACCAGATGACAGGCCTTGGAATGACGATTAAAATGAGCTATTGTTGAAGTAGATACGACTAATAGTCACAAAGATATGAAGAAAAAAACGTTTTGAGAAGTTTTGACGACCTTGACCTTGACCTTTGACCTACTTTAACCAAAAACAATGGGGCACCTAGAAATTATGTTTTCCAACATCCCTGTAAGTTTCAAGGTTATTGTGGCAAAATTGTGGCCAGGAGAGTGGTGACAAACAAACAAACAAACAAGAACAAGCAAGTAGGCGAATTTGAGGACAACTGACAAACAGACGGACACACTGACAAAGTGACTCAAGACTGAGTCCAGATGACTACTCCAGATTATGGAGACGACTCAAAGGAAGAAAAAAGCTACAGTCTATGTAACTGAGGTTTATAGTTTTGGAGATATTGCCAAAGCATGATATGTTGGGAGAGGTTCGAGTTCAGCGCCCCCTAGCGGCCATATCCGGAAAATGGAAAATTGGTTTCGAGATATTAGTGTAAGACTTAAGATGTAATAGTTTCAAAAGGATTCTTTCAAAACTGTAGCCTGTAGAATGCTATATGTGAGACGCAAGAGCAAGCAGTCGAATTTCAGGACAACTGACAAATAGACGGACACAATGACAAAGTGACACAACATTGAGACCAGATGACATCATCAGTTTATGGAGAAGACTCAGAGGGAAAAAATAAGCTATAGTTTATGTAATTGAGGCTTTGGGTTTTAGAGATATGGCCAATGTAATGATATGTGTGTGAGGTTCGTGTGCAGCGCCCCCTAGCAGCCATATTCAAAAAATGAAAAAACCATTTCGAGATACTAGTGTAGGACTTATGATATGTCAGTTTCAAAAAGATTCCTGCAATAATGTGGCCTTCGGCGCAAGATGAATGAAATCTCGAAATATCTCTATTCACGAGAAATTTTTCGAGATACTGCAAGACTTTTTATAAAATCTTGTAGTACTAGTTGAATGCTACCTGAGGCAAAAAACTAGATCACTCTAGCTTTAAAACTGACAAAGTTACAAAAATTAGACCCCTTATTTTCGAATATCATGACTTTTCCCCAAAAAATTGTAACCATGGTTACGGCAAATTTGAGTCAGCTACACACCAGATGACAGGCCTTGGAATGACGATTAAAATGAGCTATTGTTGAAGTAGATACGACTAATAGTCACAAAGATATGAAGAAAAAAACGTTTTGAGAAGTTTTGACGACCTCGACCTTGACCTTTGACCTACTTTAACCAAAAACAATGGGGCACCTAGAAATTATGTTTTCCAACATCCCTGTAAGTTTCAAGGTTATTGTGGCAAAATTGTGGCCAGGAGAGTGGTGACAAACAAACAAACAAACAAGAACAAGCAAGTAGGCGAATTTGAGGACAACTGACAAACAGACGGACACACTGACAAAGTGACTCAAGACTGAGTCCAGATGACTACTCCAGATTATGGAGACGACTCAAAGGAAGAAAAAAGCTACAGTCTATGTAACTGAGGTTTATAGTTTTGGAGATATTGCCAAAGCATGATATGTTGGGAGAGGTTCGAGTTCAGCGCCCCCTAGCGGCCATATCCGGAAAATGGAAAATTGGTTTCGAGATATTAGTGTAAGACTTAAGATGTAATAGTTTCAAAAGGATTCTTTCAAAACTGTAGCCTGTAGAATGCTATATGTGAGACGCAAGAGCAAGCAGTCGAATTTCAGGACAACTGACAAACAGACGGACACAATGACAAAGTGACACAACATTGAGACCAGATGACATCATCAGTTTATGGAGAAGACTCAGAGGGAAAAAAATAAGCTATAGTTTATGTAATTGAGGCTTTGGGTTTTAGAGATATGGCCAATGTAATGATATGTGTGTGAGGTTCGTGTGCAGCGCCCCCTAGCAGCCATATTCAAAAAATGAAAAATCCATTTCGAGATACTAGTGTAGGACTTATGATATGTCAGTTTCAAAAAGATTCCTGCAATAATGTGGCCTTCGGCGCAAGATGAATGAAATCTCGAAATATCTCTATTCACGAGATATTTTTCGAGATACTGCAAGACTTTTTATAAAATCTTGTAGTACTAGTTGAATGCTACCTGATGCAAAAAACTAGATCACTCTAGCTTTAAAACTGACAAAGTTACAAAAATTAGACCCCTTATTTTCGAATATCATGACTTTTCCCCAAAAATTTGTTACCATGGTTACTTCAAATTTGAGTCAGCTACACATCAGATGACAGGCCAGGTGATGACAAAAAAAATGAGCTATTGCAGAAATGGATAAGCCTATTTATGGCGAAGTTATAGTGCAAAAACCGTTAACCATACCTGTCGTGACCTTGACCTTTGACCTTTGACCTATTTTAACCAAAAACAATAGGGCACCTAGACATTATGTTTTTCATCATCCCTGTAAGTTTCAAGGTGATTGTGGCAAAATTGTGGCCAGGAGAGTGGTGACAAACAAACAAACAGACAAACAGACAAACAGACATACGCAACTGAGTAATATGCTTGCCGAAATCTTTGATTCCGGCAAGCAACAAACAGACAGACAGACAAACAGACATACGCAACTGACCAATATGCTTGCGGAAATCGAAGATTTCCGGCAAGCAATAAAGTATGGACTGTGCCTCCAACATGTATGATCACAGATGGGGCCCGGAGAGGCCGTCACGGACCGCTGCACACGCCGGCCGCCCACCGTAGGGACCCTGCCGCCACTTGCGGCGACGGCGAGTGTCTTCGTGGTATGGCGATAAACGGCGCGAGATTTGACGAGACTAACAATGTGACCCCTGAATGTGACTGCGAGTGTCAGCCGCTATCCAGCGCTGCAAACCATGTGTCTGTAGCGTGAAAAATGACTGAATTATAGGCATTTCTTTGAATGGTCACGTGTTCTCGTTTCACGAGAAACGGTGCGAGATATGACGAGACTTACGATTGAACGGCTTAGAACTAGAGGGATGCTGTCTAACGCCAAAAACCAGACCTTTCTATCGCAAATATCAACAGAGATAGAATCTGGAAAACTCCGAATTTTCAGATTGTCAAGTTTTACCCCAAAATTGGGTAACCATGGTAACGGCAGCACAAAGCAACATGTGCGAAGAGATAAGCCAATGTTCCTAGTTTCAGAAACGACAAAAAAAAATGGTGTCACGTTTAATATTTTTTGAGATATTGCAGAAAAATGACATGTTACAGTGTTTCATGTACCACGCCCCCTGGTGGCTATTTCCAAAAAATGAAAAACTGATTTCGAGATATTTATAAATAACACAAAATATATCAATTTCAAAGCCATTGTTAAAAAAATGCAACCTGTAGGTCATATTTAATGAAATCTCGAAGACTCTCGTTTGACGAGAAATGGTGCGAGATTTGGCGAGACTTTCAGTTTTATCCTGTCAAGCTGCCCATAAGGTACATAATGACCAAAACCAGACGTCTGTAGCTTAAAAATTGACAAAGTTACAAAAAATGGTCGTGTTATTTCCAATTTCCATGATTTTTGCCCAAAAAATGTAACCATGGTAACGGCAAATTTAAGTAAGCTACATGTCAAAAGAAAGGCCAGGTGATGACGAAAAAAATGAGCTATTGCAGAAGTGGATAAGTATATTTATGGCGAAGTTATAGTGCAAAAACCGTTAACCATACCTGTCGTGACCTTGACCCTTGACCTTGGAGCAATGTTGACCAAAAACAATAGGGCACCTAGAAATTACGTTTTCGAACATCCCTGTAAGTTTCAAGGTTATTGTGGCAAAATTGTGGCCAGGAGAGTGGTGACAAACAAACAAACAAACTAGACGACCATAGGTCGAACGCTTGCCGGAAATCGGAAGTGAAACACAGACGGAGAGACAGAACATATTGTTGGTTTTCTATTAATGGAATGACCCTCAGGGACATTGCTGAGAATATGTGGCCCGTAGAATGACATATGAGACAAAAGAACAGGCAAGCAGACAAAGCTGACAACAAAAGACGAACAGACAGACATACTGACTTTGTGAGACAAGATTGACACCAGATGACTTAACCTAGTTATGGAGAAGATTCAAAGGAAGAAAATGAGTTATAATTTATGTAATTTAGATTTTTAGTTTTGGAGGTATGGCGAATTAATGATATACTTGGGAGGCTCGACTGTAGTGCCCTCTGGCGGACATATTTCGAAGACGACAAATGCGTTTCGTATTATCAGTGTATGACATGAGATGTCCCAGTTTCAAAAGGATTCCGTCAAAGCTGTGGCCTGTAGAATGCTATATGTAAGGCGTAAGAACCAGCAGGCAGGCGACTTTGAGGATAACGGACAAACAGATGGACACACTGACAAAGTGACAGAAGATTGAAACCAGATGCCTTAATCAGGTTAAGGAGAAGACTCAAAGGAAGAAAATAAGCTAAAGTTTATGTAACTGAGGTTTTGGGTGTAGAGATATGGCCAATACAATGGTATGTGTGTGATGGTCGTGTGCAGCGCCCACTAGTGGCCATATCCCTATAATGAAAAATTTATTTCTAGATATTAGTGTAAGACATAAGATGTAATAGTTTCAAAAGGATTCCGTCAAAACTGTGGCCTATAGAATGCTATATGTGAGACGCAAGAGCAAGCAGGCGAATTTCAGGACAACTGACAAACAGACGGACACAATGGCAAAGTGACACAACATTGAGATCAGATGACATTATCAGTTTATGGAGAAGACTCAGAGGGAAAAAATAAGCTATAGTTTATGTAATTGAGGCTTTGGGTTTTAGAGATATGGCCAATGTAATGATATCTGTGTGAGGGTCGTGTGCAGCGCCTCCTAGCAGACATATTCAAAAAATGAAAAAACAATTTCGAGATACTAGTGTAGGACTTATGATATGTCAGTTTCAAAAAGATTCCTGCAATAATGTGGCCGTTGGCGCAAGATGAATGAAATCTCGAAATATCTCTATTCACGAGATATTTTACGAGATACTGCAAGACTTGTAATAAAATCTTGTAGTACTAGTTGAGAGCTACCTGATGCAAAAAACTAGATCACTCTAGCTTTAAAATTGACAAAGTTAGAAAAATAAGATCCCTTATTTTCGAATATCATGACTTTTCCCCAAAAAATTGTAACCATGGTTACGGCAAATTTGAGTCAGCTACACACCAGATGACAGGCCTTGGAATGACGATTAAAATGAGCTATTGTTGAAGTAGATACGACTAATAGTCACAAAGATATGAAGAAAAAAAACGTTTTGAGAAGTTTTGACGACCTTGACCTTGACCTTTGACCTACTTTAACCAAAAACAATGGGGCACCTAGAAATTATGTTTTCCAACATCCCTGTAAGTTTCAAGGTTATTGTGGCAAAATTGTGGCCAGGAGAGTGGTGACAAACAAACAAACAAACAAGAACAAGCAAGTAGGCGAATTTGAGGACAACTGACAAACAGACGGACACACTGACAAAGTGACTCAAGACTGAGTCCAGATGACTACTCCAGATTATGGAGACGACTCAAAGGAAGAAAAAAGCTACAGTCTATGTAACTGAGGTTTATAGTTTTGGAGATATTGCCAAAGCATGATATGTTGGGAGAGGTTCGAGTTCAGCGCCCCCTAGCGGCCATATCCCGAAAATGGAAAATTGGTTTCGAGATATTAGTGTAAGACTTAAGATGTAATAGTTTCAAAAGGATTCTTTCAAAACTGTAGCCTGTAGAATGCTATATGTGAGACGCAAGAGCAAGCAGTCGAATTTCAGGACAACTGACAAACAGACGGACACAATGACAAAGTGACACAACATTGAGACCAGATGACATCATCAGTTTATGGAGAAGACTCAGAGGGAAAAAATAAGCTATAGTTTATGTAATTGAGGCTTTGGGTTTTAGAGATATGGCCAATGTAATGATATGTGTGTGAGGTTCGTGTGCAGCGCCCCCTAGCAGCCATATTCAAAAAATGAAAAAAACATTTCGAGATACTAGTGTAGGACTTATGATATGTCAGTTTCAAAAAGATTCCTGCAATAATGTGGCCTTCGGCGCAAGATGAATGAAATCTCGAAATATCTCTATTCACGAGATATTTTTCGAGATACTGCAAGACTTTTTATAAAATCTTGTAGTACTAGTTGAATGCTACCTGATGCAAAAAACTAGATCACTCTAGCTTTAAAACTGACAAAGTTACAAAAATTAGACCCCTTATTTTCGAATATCATGACTTTTCCCCAAAAATTTGTTACCATGGTTACTTCAAATTTGAGTCAGCTACACATCAGATGACAGGCCAGGTGATGACGAAAAAAATGAGCTATTGCAGAAGTGGATAAGCCTATTTATGGCGAAGTTATAGTGCAAAAACCATTAACCATACCTGTCGTGACCTTGACCTTTGACCTTTGACCTATTTTAACCAAAAACAATAGGGCACCTAGACATTATGTTTTTCATCATCCCTGTAAGTTTCAAGGTTATTGTGGCAAAATTGTGGCCAGGAGAGTGGTGACAAACAAACAAACAGACAGACAGACAGACAGACAGACAGACAGACAGACAAACAGACATACGCAACTGACCAATATGCTTGCCGAAATCTTTGATTCCGGCAAGCAACAAACAGACAGACAGACAAACAGACATACGCAACTGACCAATATGCTTGCGGAAATCGAAGATTTCCGGCAAGCAATAAAGTATGGACTGTGCCTCCAACATGTATGATCACAGATGGGGCCCGGAGAGGCCGTCACGGACCGCTGCACACGCCGGCCGCCCACCGTAGGGACCCTGCCGCCACTTGCGGCGACGGCGAGTGTCTTCGTGGTATGGCGAAAAACGGCGCGAGATTTGACGAGACTAACAATGTGACCCCTGAATTTGACTGCGAGTGTCAGCCGCTATCCAGCGCTGCAAACCATGTGTCTGTAGCGTGAAAAATGACTGAATTATAGGCATTTCTTTGAATGGTCACGTGTTCTCGTTCCACGAGAAACGGTGCGAGATATGACGAGACTTACGATTGAACGGCTTAGAACTAGAGGGATGCTGTCTAACGCCAAAAACCAGACCTTTCTATCGCAAATATCAACAGAGATAGAATCTGGAAAACTCCGAATTTTCAGATTGTCAAGTTTTACCCCAAAATTGGGTAACCATGGTAACGGCAGCACAAAGCAACATGTGCGAAGAGATAAGCCAATGTTCCTAGTTTCAGAAACGACAAAAAAAAATGGTGTCACGTTTAATATTTTTTGAGATATTGCAGAAAAATGACATGTTACAGTGTTTCATGTACCACGCCCCCTGGTGGCTATTTCCAAAAAATGAAAAACTGATTTCGAGATATTTATAAATAACACAAAATATATCAATTTCAAAGCCATTGTTAAAAAAATGCAACCTGTAGGTCATATTTAATGAAATCTCGAAGACTCTCGTTTGACGAGAAATGGTGCGAGATTTGGCGAGACTTTCAGTTTTATCCTGTCAAGCTGCCCATAAGGTACATAATGACCAAAACCAGACGTCTGTAGCTTAAAAATTGACAAAGTTACAAAAAATGGTCGTGTTATTTCCAATTTCCATGATTTTTGCCCAAAAAATGTAACCATGGTAACGGCAAATTTAAGTAAGCTACATGTCAAAAGAAAGGCCAGGTGATGACGAAAAAAATGAGCTATTGCAGAAGTGGATAAGCCTATTTATGGCGAAGTTATAGTGCAAAAACCGTTAACCATACCTGTCGTGACCTTGACCCTTGACCTTGGAGCAATGTTGACCAAAAACAATAGGGCACCTAGAAATTACGTTTTCGAACATCCCTGTAAGTTTCAAGGTTATTGTGGCAAAATTGTGGCCAGGAGAGTGGTGACAAACAAACAAACAAACAAACAGACAGACAGACAAACAGACATACGCAACTGACCAATATGCTTGCGGAAATCGAAGATTTCCGGCAAGCAAAAAACAAACAGACAAATGGACATACGCAACTGACCAACCAACTTGCCGAAATCGAAGATTTCCGGCAAGCAACAAACAAACTAGACGACCATAGGTCGAACGCTTGCCGGAAATCGGAAGTGAAACACAGACGGACAGAAAGAACATATTGTCGGTTTTCTATTAATGGAATGACTCTCAGGGACATTGCTGAGAATATGTGGCCCGTAGAATGACATATGAGACAAAAGAACAGGCAAGCAGACAAAACTGACAACAAAAGACGAACAGAGGGACATAGTGACTTTGTGAGACAAGATTGACACCAGATGACATAACCTAGTGATTGAGAAGATTCAAAGGAAGAAAATGAGTTATAATTTATGTAATTTAGATTTATAGTTTTGGAGGTATGGCGAATTATATATATACTTGGGAGGCTCGACTGTAGCGCCCTCTAGGAGACATATTCCGAAGACGACAAATGCGTTTCGTATTATTAGTGTATGACATGAGATGTCCCAGTTTTAAAAGGATTCCGTCAAAGCCGTGGCCTGTAGAATGCTATATGTAAGGCGTAAGAACCAGCAAGCAGGCGACTTTGAGGATAACGGTCAAACAGATGGACACACTGACAAAGTGACAGAAGATTGAAACCAGATGCCTTAATCAGGTTATGGAGAAGATTCAAAGGAAGAAAATAAGCTATAGTTTATATAACAGAGGCTTTTGGTGTAGAGATATGGCCAATATAATGGTATGTGTGAGGGTCGTGTGCAGCGCCCACTAGTGGCCATATCCGGAAAATGAAAAATTTATTTTTAGATATTAGTGTAAGACATAAGATGTAATAGTTTCAAAAAGATTCCCTCAAAACTATGGCCTATAGAATGCTACATGTGAGACGCAAGAGCCAACAATTAAGCAGGCGAATTTGAGGACAACTGACAAACAGACGAAAACACTGACAAAGTGACTCAAGATTGAGTCCAGATGACTAATCCAGGTTATGGAGAAGACTCAAAGGAAGAAAAAAGCTACAGTTTATGTAACTGAGGTTTATAGTTTTGGAGATATTGCCAAAGCATGATATGTTCGGAGAGGTTCGAGTTCAGCGCCCCCTAGCGGCCATATCCGGAAAATGAAAAATTGGTTTCGAGATATTAGTGTAAGACTTAAGATGTAATAGTTTCAAAAGGATTCTTTCAAAACTGTGGCCTGTAGAATGCTATATGTGAGACGCAAGAGCAGGAAGGCGAATTTGAGGACAACTGACAAACAGACAGACACACTGACAAAGTGTCACAAAATTGTGACCAGATGACTACACTAGGTTATGGAGAAAACTCAGAGGAAGAAAATAAGCTATAGTTTATGTAATTGAGGCTTATAATTTTTGAGATATGGCCAAAATATGATATGTTCGGGAGGTTCGCATCCAGCGCCCCCTAGCGGCCCTATTCAAAAAATGAAAAAACAATTTCGAGATACTAGTATAGGACTTATAATATGTCAGTTTCAAAAAGATTCCTGCAATAATGTGGCCTTTGGCGCAAGATGAATTAAATCTCGAAATATCTCTAATCACGAGATATTTTACGAGATACTGCAAGACTTGTAATAAAATCTTGTAGTACTAGTTGAATGCTTCCTGATGCAAAAAACTAGATCACTCTAGCTTTAAAACTGACAAAGTTACAAAAATAAGACCCCTTATTTTCGAATATCATGACTTTTCCCCAAAAATTTGTAACCATGGTTACTTCAAATTTGAGTCAGCTACACACCAGATGACAGGCCAGGTGATGACGAAAAAAATGAGCTATTGCAGAAGTGGATAAGCCTATTTATGACGAAGTTATAGTGCAAAAACCGTTAACCATACCTGTCGTGACCTTGACCTTTGACCTTTGACCTATTTTAACCAAAAACAATAGGGCACCTAGACATTATGTTTTTCATCATCCCTGTAAGTTTCAAGGTGATTGTGGCAACATTGTGGCCAGGAGAGTGCAGACAAACAAACAAACAAACAAACAAACAGACTAGACGACCAGAGGTCGAACGCTTGCCGGAAGTTGAAATGACAGACAGATGGACAGACAGAACATATTGTGGGTTTTCTATTATTTGAATGACCCTCAGCGTTTGCTGAGAAGTTGTGGCCTGTAAAATGACATATCAGACAAAACAACGAGGAAGCAGACAAAGCTGACCACAAAAGACTAACAGACAAACATACTGACACATCTGTGATAACAGATTACCAGACAAAAGTGCCGAAGGTAAAGAAGAGCAAAATTAGCGATGGTTTATGTAGATAAGGTTTATTATTTTGGAGATATGGCCAAAACATGATATGTTGGGGAGGTGAAGGTGCAGCGCCCCCTAGTGGCTAAATGAAAAATCTGTTTTGAGATATTAGTGAAACACATAAGATGTACCAGTTTTAAAAGGATTCCTGAAAAAAAAACTGTGGCCTGTAGAATGCTATATATGAGACGCAAGAACCAGCAAGTAGGCGGATTTGAGGACAACTGACAAACAGACAAACACACTGACAAAGTCATACAAGAATGAGACCAGATGACATTACTAGGTCATGGAGAAGACTCAGGGAAAGAAAATAAGCCATAGTTTCTGTAATTGAGGCTTTGGGTTTTAGAGATATGGTCAATATAAGGATATGTGTGTGAGGGTCAGGTGCAGCGCCACCTAGCGGCCATATCCGGAAAATGAAAAAAAATTGTGAGAAAATATAACATGCATCAGTTTTCAAACTCTTCTTTAAAAACTGTGGCCTGTAGAATGCTATATGCGAGACGCAAGAATCAGCAAGCAGCAAAATTTGAGGACAACTGACAAACAGACGGACACACTGACAAAGTGACACAAGATTGAGACCAGATGACATTTTCAGTTTATGGAGAAGACTCAGAGGGAAAAAATAAGCTATAGTTTATGTAATTGAGCTTTGGGTTTTAGAGATATGGCCAATGTAATGATATGTGTGTGAGGGTCGTATGCAGCGCCCCCTAGCAGCAATATTCAAAAAATGAAAAAACCATTTCGAGATACTAGTGTAGGACTTATGATATGTCAGTTTCAAAATGATTCCTGCAATAATGTGGCCTTTGGCGCAAGATGAATGAAATCTCGAAATATCTCTATTCACGAGATATTTTACGAGATACTGCAAGACATGTAATAAAATCTTGTAGTACTAGTTGAATGCTACCTGATGCAAAAAACTAGGTCTCTCTAGCTTTAACACTGACAAAGTTAGAAAAATAAGACCCCTTAATTTCGAATATCATGACTTTTCCCCCAAAATTTATAACCATGGTTACGGCAAATTTGAGTCAGCTACACACCAGATGACAGGCCTTGGAATGACAATTAAAATGAGCTATTGTTGAAGTAGATACAACTAATAGTCACAAAGATATGAAGAAAAAACCGTTTTGAGAAGTTTTGATGACCTTGACCTTGACCTTTCACTTATTTTGACCAAAAACAATAAGGCACCTAGAATTTTGGTTGTTTATCATCCCTGAAAGTTTCAAGGTGATTGTGGCAAAATTGTGGCCAGGAGAGTGATGACAAACAAACAAATGAGGTTGATACGACCATATTTGACCAAGTGATGAAGAAAAGAAAATTTCGAGGTTTTTCGATGACCTTGTCCTTGACCTATATTGACGAAAAACGATAGAGCACCTTGCATTTTATTTTTTCGTCATCTCTGTAAGTTTCAAGGTGATTGCGGCAAAACTGTGGCTTGTAGTGTCGTAAATGTGAGACAGAACAACAAGGCCGTTGACAAAATTGACAACAACAGAGGAACAGACAGACATACTGACAAGGTGACACATGGCCAGCAAAGGTTGAGCACCCTTTGATATGGAGAATGGAAAGACGAACAAAATGAGGTAAGAATGAGGTTGATACGACAATTTGTGACAAAGTTTTGAGGAAAATACGGTTTCGAGGTTTTTTGAGGGTCTTGACCTTGACCTTTGACCTATTTAATAAAAAACAAAAGACTGCCTAGAATTTTGCTTGTCCATCATCTCTAAAAGTTTCAAGGTTATTGCTGCAAAACTATGGCCTGTAGTGTCGTAAATGTCCGAAAGAACAACAAGGCCGTTGACAAAATTGACAACAACCCTGAAACAGACAGACATACTGACAAGGTGACACAAGGCCAACAAAGGATCATCATACCAGGATATGGGCAATGGAAAGACGAACAAAATGAGGTAAGAATGAGGTTGATACGACAATTTTTAACCAAGTTATGAGGAAAATAAAATTTTGAGGTTTTTTGATGACCTTGACCTTAACCGTTTACCTTCATTAACCAAAAACAATAGGGCACCTAGAAATTTAATTCTCCATCATCTCTGAAAGTTTCAAGGTGATTGTGGCAAAATTGTGGCCAGGAGAGTGCAGACAGACAGACGGACAGACAGACAGACAGACGGACAGACAGACAGACAGACAAACAGACATACGCAACTGAGCAATATGCTTGCCGAAATCTTTGATTCCGGCAAGCAACTAGCTGCAAAAGTCGCGGTGTTATCAGCAGTTACGTGAAATCATGTTTTTTTCTCGCTTGACGAGATATAGTACGAGATTTGGCAAGACGAGCAGTTTTATTATGTCTTCTCGTGTGACGAGATATGGTGCAGGATTTGGCCAGTCTTGAAGATTTGTCTTATCAAACTCTCTAAATGTTATGAAATGGCGAAAACTACATCGGTCTAGCTGTAAAAGTCGCCGAGTTATTAGCATTTCTGTGAAATCTCCTTTTTCATCGTTTGACGAGGTATGGTGCGAGATTTGGCCAGTCTTGCAGGTTTGTCATGTCAAGCCGTCCAAATGTTAATGAATGCCGAAAACTAGACCTGTCTAGCTGTAAAACTCGCCGAGTTATAAGCATTTCCGTGAAATCTCGTGTTTTCTCGTTTGACGAGATACGGTGCGAGATTTGGCCTGACTTGCACATCTATCGTGTCAAGCTGGTCATGTGGAAGGAAATGCCGGAAACCAGACCTGTCTAGCTGTAAAACTGGCCGAGTTATAAGCATTTCCGTGAAATTTCGTGTTTTCTCGTTTGACGAGATACGGTGCGAGATTTTGCCAGACTTGCATATCTGTCGTGTCAAGCTGGTCTAGTGGAACTAAATGCCGGAAACCAGACCTGTCTAGTTGTAAAAGTCGCCGAGTTATAAGCTTTTCCGCGAAGTCTCTTTTTTTCTCGTTTGACGAGATATGGCGCGAGATTTGGCGTGACTTTCATTTCTGTCGTGTCAAGCTGGTCATGTGGAACAAAATGCCGAAAACTAGATGTGCCTAGCTTAAAAACTGACAAAGTTACAAAAAATGGTCGTGTTATTTCCAATTTCCATGATTTTTGCCCAAAAAATGTAACCATGGTAACGGCAAATTTAAGTAAGCTACATATCAAAAGAAAGGCCAGGTGATGACAAAAAAAAATGAGCTATTGCAGAAATGGATAAGCCTATTTATGGCGAAGTTATAGTGCAAAAACCGTTAACCACACCTGCCGTGACCTTGACCCTTGACCTTGGAGCAATGTTGACCAAAAACAATAGGGTTCCAGGGTGTTCGGTTGTCAATCAACCCTGTAAGGGTCATGTCGATTGCTGCAAAATTGTGGCCAGGAGAGCGCAGACAAACAAACAAAAAAACAAACAAAAAAACAAAAAAACAGACAAATGGACATACGCAACTGACCAACATGCTTGCCGGAAATCTTCCGGCAAGCAACAAGATGACCAGAGGTCACGCGCTTGCCGGAAATGGAAATGATACAGACAGATAGACAGAGAGTGCATGTAGAAACAGTCATATGAATGAGCAACAATGGGGGGCAGCAGAAACGGATAATATGTTTATTTATGCATGCTGACCTTTAACAGCTGCATATCTTTCTAGTGTAAAAGGGACAAAGTTCAAAATTTTTTCATGAAATCCCGTTAATCTCGTTTGACAAGAAGCAGTGAGACGTTTTCAGGTGTGTCATGTCAAGCTGGCCAAATGATATGAAATGCCGAAAACTAGACCTGCCTAGCTATAAAAGCCGCTGAGTTATAAGTATTTGCATGAAATGTCGTGTTTTCTCGTTTGACGGGAAATTGTGCGAGCTTTGGCGAGATTTCCAGTTTTGTCATGTCAGGTTTGTCAAATATTACAAAATGCCGGAAACTAGACCTGTCTAGCTTCAAAAGTAGCCGTGTCATCAGCATTTACGTGAAATCATGTTTTTTTCTCGCTTGACGAGATATAGTACGAGATTTGGCAAGACGAGCAGTTTTATTATGTCAAGACGGCCAAACGTTACGAAATGGCGAAAACTAGATCCGTCTAGCTGTAAAAGTCGCCGAGTTATAAGCATTTCCGTGTACTCTCGTGTTTTCTCGTTTGACGAGATATGGTGCAGGATTTGGCCAGTCTTGTAGATTTGTCATATCAAACTCTCTAAATGTTATGAAATGGCGAAAACTACATCTGTCTAGCTGTAAAAGTCGCCGAGTTATTAGCATGTCTGTGAAATCTCCTTTTTTATCGTTTGACGAGATATGGTGCGAGATTTGGCCAGTCTTGCAGGTTTGTCATGTCAAGCCGTCCAAATGTTAATGAATGCCATAAACTAGACCTGTCTAGCCGTGAAAGTCGCCGACTTATATGCATTTCTGTGAAATCTCGTTTTTCCACATTTGACCAGATATAGTGCGAGATTTTGCCAAGTATCGCAGTTTTACTATGTCAAGTTGGCCAAATGTTACCAAATGCCAAAAACTAGACCTGAGTAGCTGTAAAAGTCGCCTAGTTATAAGCATTTCCATGATATCTCGTTTTTTTCTCGCTTGACGAGATATGGTGCGAGATTTGGCCTGATTTCTTTTCTGGCGTGTCAAGCTGGTCATATGTTATGAAATGCCGGAAACTAGACCTGTGTAGCTGTAAAAGTCGCCGAGTTATAAGCATTTCTGTGAAATCTCGTTTTTTCTCGTTTGACGATAAACCGAGCGAAATTTGACGAGACTTGCAATTGAATGACATAGAACCAAGGGGAAGCAGCCTTATACAAAAAACTAGACCCTTGAAACATAAATATTAACCGAGATAGAAGCCAAAAACTGCATATTTTCAGATCGTCAAGTTTAACCCACAAATTTGGTAACCATGGTAACGGCAGCACAAAGCTACATGTGCGGAGGAATAAGCCAATGTTCCTAGTTTAAGATACAACGATAAAAATTGTGCCATGTTTAAAATTATTTTAGATATTGCAGAAAAATGATATGTTACAGTGTTTCAGGTACCACGCCCCCTGGTGGCTATTTCCAAAAAATGAAAATCTGATTTCGAGATATTTATAAATAACACAAAATATATCAATTTCAAAGCCATTGTTAAAAAAATGCAACCTGTAGGTCATATTTAATGAAATCTCGAAGACTCTCGTTTGACGAGAAATGGTGCGAGATTTGGCGAGATTTTCAGTTTTATCATGTCAAGCTGCCTATAACGTACATAATGACCAAAACCAGACGTCTGTAGCTTATAAATTGACAAAGTTACAAAAAATGGTCGTGTTATTTCCAATTTCCATGATTTTTGCCCAAAAAATATAACCATGGTAACGGCACTTGCATATCTGTCGTGTCAAGCTGGTCTAGTGGAACTAAATGCCGAAAACCAGACGTGTCTAGCTGTAAAACTGGCCCAGTTATAAGCATTTCCGTGAAATCCCGTGTTTTCTCGTTTGACGAGATACGGTGCGAGATTTGGCCTGTCTTGCAGCTCTGTCGTGTCAAGCTTGTTTGGTGGAACGAAATGCCGAAAACCAGACCTGTCTAGCTGTAAAAGTCGCCGAGTTATAAGCATTTCCGCGAAGTCTCGTTTTTTCTCGATTGACGAGATATGGCGCGAGGTTTTGCGTGACTTTCAGTTCTGTCGTGTCAAGCTGATCATGTGGAACAAAATGCCGAAAACTAGATCTGCCTAGCTTAAAAAACTGACAAAGTTACAAAAAAATGGTCGTGTTATTTCCAATTTCCATGATTTTTGCCCAAAAAATGTAACCATGGTAACGGCAAATTTAAGTAAGCTACATATCAAAAGAAAGGACAAGTGATGACGAAAAAAATGAGCTATTGCAGAAGTGGATAAGCCTATTTATGGCGAAGTTATAGTGCAAAAACCGTTAACCACACCTGTCGTGACCTTGACCCTTGACCTTGGAGCAATGTTGACCAAAAACAATAGGGTTCCAGGGTGTTTGGTTGTCAATCAACCCTGTAAGGGTCATGTCGATTGCTGCAAAATTGTGGCCAGGAGAGCGCAGACAAACACACAAAAAAACAAACAAGATGACCAGAGGTCACGCGCTTGCCGGAAATGGAAATGATACAGACAGATAGACAGAGAGTGCATGTAGAAACAGTCATATGAATGAGCAACATTGTCGGGGCAGCAGAAACGGATAATATGTTTATTTATGCATGCTGACCTTTAACAGCTGCATATCTTTCTAGTGTAAAAGGGACCAAGTTCAAAATTTTTTCCTGAAATCCCGTTTATCTTGTTTGACAAGAAGCAGTGAGACGTTTTTCAGGTTTGTCATGTCAAGCTGGCCAAATGATATGAAATGCCGAAAACCAGACCTGTCTAGCTATAAAAGCCGCTGAGTTATAAGCATTTGCATGAAATCTCGTGTTTTCTCGTTTGACGGGAAATGGTGCGAGCTTTGGCGAGATTTCCAGTTTTGTCATGTCAGGTTTGTCAAATATTACAAAATGCCGGAAACTAGACCTGTCTAGCTGCAAAAGTCGCCGTCTTATCAGCATTTACGTGAAATCATGTTTTTTTCTCGCTTGACGAGATATAGTACGAGATTTGGCAAGACGAGCAGTTTTATTATGTCAAGACGGCCAAACGTTACGAAAAGGCGAAAACTAGATCCGTCTAGCTGTAAAAGTCGCCGAGTTATAAGCATTTCCGTGTACTCTCGTGTTTTCTCGTGTGACGAGATATGGTGCAGGATTTGGCCAGTCTTGAAGATTTGTCATATCAAACTCTCTAAATGTTATGAAATGGCGAAAACTACATCTGTCTAGCTGTAAAAGTCGCCGAGTTATTAGCATTTCTGTGAAATCTCCTTTTTCATCGTTTGACGAGATATGGTGCGAGATTTGGCCAATCTTGCAGGTTTGTCATGTCAAGCCGTCCAAATGTTAATGAATGCCGAAAACTAGACCTGTCTAGCTGTAAAACTCGCCGAGTTATAAGCATTTCCGTGAAATCTCGTGTTTTCTCGTTTGACGAGATAGGGTGCGAGATTTGGCCTGACTTGCACATCTATCGTGTCAAGCTGGTCATGTGGAAGGAAATGCCGGAAACCAGACCTGTCTAGCTGTAAAACTGGCCGAGTTATAAGCATTTCCGTGAAATTTCGTGTTTTCTCGTTTGACGAGATACGGTGCGAGATTTTGCCAGACTTGCATATCTGTCGTGTCAAGCTGGTCTAGTGGAACTAAATGCCGAAAACCACACGTGTCTAGCTGTAAAACTGGCCTAGTTATAAGCATTTCCGTGAAATCTCGTGTTTTCTCGTTTGACGAGATACGGTGCGAGATTTGGCCTGTCTTGCAGCTCTGTCGTGTCAAGCTTGTTTGGTGGAACGAAATGCCGAAAACCAGACTTGTCTAGCTGTAAAAGTCGCCGAGTTATAAGCATTTCCGCGAAGTCTCGTTTTTTCTCGTTTGACGAGATATGGCGCGAGATTTGGCGTGACTTTCAGTTCTGTCGTGTCAAGCTGGTCATGTGGAACAAAATGCCGAAAACTAGATCTGCCTAGCTTAAAAACTGACAAAGTTACAAAAAAATGGTCGTTTTATTTCCAATTTCCATGATTTTTGCCCAAAAAATGTAACCATGGTAACGGCAAATTTAAGTTAGCTACATATCAAAAGAAAGGCCAGGTGATGACGAAAAAAATGAGCTATTGCAGAAGTGGATAAGCCTATTTATGGCGAAGTTATAGAGCAAAAACCGTTAACCACACCTGTCGTGACCTTGACCCTTGACCTTGGAGCAATGTTGACCAAAAACAATAGGGTTCCAGGGTGTTCGGTTGTCAATCGTCCCTGTAAGGGTCATGTCGATTGCTGCAAAATTGTGGCCAGGAGAGCGCAGACAAACACACAAAAAAACAAAAAAACAAAAAAACAAAAAAACAAAAAAACAAGATGACCAGAGGTCACGCGCTTGCCGGAAATGGAAATGATTCAGACAGATAGATAGAGAGTGCATGTAGAAACAGTCATATGAATGAGTAACATTGTGGGGGCAGCAGAAACGGATAATATGTTTATTTATGCATGCTGACCTTTAACAGCTGCATATCTTTCTAGTGTAAAAGGGACCAAGTTCAAAATTTTTTCATGAAATCCCGTTAATCTCGTTTGACAAGAAGCAGTGAGACGTTTTCAGGTTTGTCATGTCAAGCTGGTCATATGTGACAAAATGCCGAAAACTAGAACTACTTTGTTGTAAAAGGCGCCGAGTTATAAGCATTTCAGTGACATCTCGTTTGTTCACGTTGCACAAGATATGGTGCGAGATTTGGGCAGACTTATGGCTTTTATCTAATCAAGCAGTTCATATGTGACACAATGCCGAAAACTAGACCTTCGTACCTGTAAAAATCGCCGAGTTAAAAGCATTTTGGTGAAATCTCGTGTTTTCTCGTTTGACGAGATACGGTGCGAGATTGTGCCTGACTTGGAGTTCTGTCATGTCAAGCAGGTCATGTGGAACTAAATGCCGAAAACTAGACCTGTCTAGCTGCAGTTCCGTGAAATCTCGTGTTTTCTCGTTTGACGGGATACGGTGCGAGATTTTGCCTGACATGCATGTCTGTCGTGTCAAGCTGGTCTAGTGGAACAAAATGCCGAAAACCAGACCTGTCTATCTGTAAAACTCGCCGAATTATAACCAATGCCGTGAAATCTCATGTTTTCTCGTTTGACGAGGTACGGTGCGACATTCGGCCTGACTTTCAGTTCTGTCATGTCCAGCAGGTCATGTGAAAGAAAATGCCGAAAACTAGACCTGTCTAGCTGTAAAACTCGCCGAGTTATAAGAATTTCCGTGAAATCTCGTGTTTTCTCGTTTGACGAGATAGGGTGCGAGATTTGGCCTGACTTGCACATCTATCGTGTCAAGCTGGTCATGTGGAAGGAAATGCCGGAAACCAGACGTGTCTAGCTGTAAAACTGGCCCAGTTATAAGCATTTCCGTGAAATTTCGTGTTTTCTCGTTTGACGAGATACGGTGCGAGATTTTGCCAGACTTGCATATCTGTCGTGTCAAGCTGGTCTAGTGGAACTAATTGCCGAAAACCAGACGTGTCTAGCTGTAAAACTGGCCCAGTTATAAGCATTTCCGTGACATCCCGTGTTTTCTCGTTTGACGAGATACGGTGCGAGATTTGGCCTGTCTTGCAGCTCTGTCGTGTCAAGCTTGTGTGGTGGAACGAAATGCCGAAAACCAGACCTGTCTAGCTGTAAAAGTCGCCGAGTTATAAGCATTTCCGCGAAGTCTCGTTTTTTCTCGTTTGACGAGATATGGCGCGAGATTTGGCGTGACTTTCAGTTCTGTCGTGTCAAGCTGGTCATGTGGAACAAAATGCCGAAAACTAGATCTGCCTAGCTTAAAAACTGACAAAGTTACAAAAAAATGGTCGTGTTATTTCCAATTTCCATGATTTTTGCCCAAAAAATGTAACCATGGTAACGGCAAATTTAAGTAAGCTACATATCAAAAGAAAGGCCAGGTGATGACGAAAAAAATGAGCTATTGCAGAAGTGGATAAGCCTTTTTATGGCGAAGTTATAGTGCAAAAACCGTTAACCACACCTGTCGTGACCTTGACCCTTGACCTTGGAGCAATGTTGACCAAAAACAATAGGGTTCCAGGGTGTTCGGTTGTCAATCAACCCTGTAAGGGTCATGTCGATTGCTGCAAAATTGTGGCCAGGAGAGCGCAGACAAACACACAAAAAAACAAACAAAAAAACAAAAAAACAGACAAATGGACATACGCAACTGACCAACATGCTTGCCGGAAATCTTCCGGCAAGCAACAAACAGACAAATGGACATACGCAACTGACCAACATGCTTGCCGGAAATCTTCCGGCAAGCAAAAAACAAATAAACAGACAAATGGACATACGCAACTGACCAACCAACTTGCCGAAATCGAAGATTTCCGGCAAGCAACAAACAGACATACGCAACTGAGTAATATGCTTGCCGAAATCTTTGATTCCGGCAAGCAACAAACAGACAAACAGACATACGCAACTGAGTAATATGCTTGCCGAAATCTTTGATTCCGGCAAGCAACAAACAGACAGACAGACAAACAGACATACGCAACTGACCAATATGCTTGCCGAAATCTTTGATTCCGGCAAGCAACAAACAGACAAAGAGACAAACAGACATACGCGACTGACGAACATGCTTGCCGAAATCGAAGATTTCCGGCAAGCAATGAAAATAAAAAATAAAAGAGGCTTATCTAAGACAAATCTCGAAGGGACTGGGCGACTTAATATGAGCTTATCCTTTATTTATAGAAGAACCAAAGACAACACACATTTGTACAATCCCTGGTCAATTAGAATGCCATATGCATTACTTGGCCATGGTCAATCCAAGGATAACCTGGCTGTCACATGTCATACTCGGCCATGCGCTCATTCCCAGGATAAACTGGCTTTCACATGTCGTACCCGGCCAAGATTCCTTGAGGACAGAGGTATATTGTCAAATCTTGCAACAAGCAGTTCACGCAGAAATCGATCATGCTTTTTGCCTTATATTGGAAACCTCGAACTTATCTAATATCATTCATAGCGGGTCTTCAGGAACTATTCCTTGAACTCACTATTACCTTTTTGAGGTCAGCAGTCTACTAAAACGTGTTTCTATTTTTGTATGTTTTGCCTGAATATTTTCTGTTCTCTGGTTGCTCTTAGAACAAATTGTTTTTACGGTGTGGAAAGAGGCGGGAAAATGGAATTATTTTCTGATACATGGATCATAGAAGTAAGTGCTTTTTGACTGCTGTCTGCTTTGTACTTGCTGTAATAAGAGGTTGTGACTTAATTATTGTATTGCATGTTTAAGCAGGGAGAATAACCAGATGATCTTTTTTTATAATTTGTTGTACATTAATATGAAGTATCGTGTTGAGATGTGAGCTTGAGACCTTAGATCTGAGAGCACACGTGCCTCGTTTGATGTTACATTCAGTAGAGTTTAATTCCGTTGGAGCCGTCTCTGTCTAGATGATCTCTATAGTAACGTTGTTTATTGTAGAATTCAAAGGTTGAACGCCTGCTAAGTTTCCTTTTTTCAGGGTTTGATCTCGTGAGGCGTGTCCATCTTAATGTTCATGTTATTATTGACGGTCGGCATAATATGATTTGGTGATTGGCCAGAAGACGGTAGGGACTTGCTACGTCTGCAAGCACATAGAAATCCTGCTTGAGAAGAAATTTGCTACAATTGCCTGTTCAATGCGCCAGTTTGGGTGTAGTTTGAAAATTGTCTGCTGTCTAGAGGCAAGTCTGCGTCAGTCAGAGTCTGTGCAGCGGAGAGACGATGTTTATAAGCGTAAATGGTCAGTTCCTGAGGAGGGCCACGTTGAAACCTCTGTAACTGACTTAAAGAGTGGATATCGCAATTGCCGACGGATTGGTGATCGGATGATTTTGTATCTGTTGTGAGCACGTCTATTAACAGGCCAAGGACTTTATTTGCACGCGAAACTTTAGAGACACTGAATATCGTTGTGAGGAGACATATAGGGTTACCTAGTACTGGATGATTCAAGGAGACATCTACTATGGAAGACATTGATTTTAAGTTCATATTGAATAAGCTGTGAGTCTATCAGTCAGTGTTTGAGAACTGTGCCTCGAAGGGCCAACGTGTACTCCGGCGAGAAACTGTTGACGGTTGGACTCTGTGCTTATTCAAGTGAACTGATTGTGCTGTGTACACAGTTTGAGCGAACTGCGATGTGAGCGGCTTTGCATTTCGATGTCACGTGTGCGTGATAGTCATGTGATCAGGAGCAGTATACAAAGAGGACACCCCTGTGTATAACGGACTTAGTGATTTCGTGTTTCTTATTTGACGCTATTTATCTTCAGTGTTTATATGTATGGTCTCATCATACCAGAGAAAGTAAATATATTAATTTTTAATATATTGATTTGCTTTGTCAAATCATGTCTTATATATCTTTTGGAGTGTATGTTTACGTATATGTTAAAGCCGGTCTGGTTTATCATTAAATAGAACCTGGGCGTTCATATTTTTAGGGTGTGTCACTTGCAATATTTCACTATAAAGTTCCTATAAAAATAAGCTGACTTATTGTGAGATAGAATAAATATTGCCCTATATCTGTACCTAACTTTAAATACATTATATTTTCTCTTATGTCTTTTCAAAATCATGACTCCTTATAATTAATTACATAAAATTTTAATGTTCTGAAAGGCAGTTGCATTGAAAATTTTAATACTCTGAATATTAGTTGAATTGCAAATCTTTTTTTCATGTTTGACTCTCTTTATATATTTTTAACCAGTTTAGTTAACTTAAACATTTATTTCATACCCACATCTTGTATTTTGTTAGGAAACTTTTTGAGGAAATAGCATGAAAAATCAAGAGTTAAAAATCAATAATGTCAAACATCTTTTTTAGGGTGACCCTGTAACTGGTGGATAGTTGTTAATATGATTTTCTGCAAGCTGTCCCGTCTTTCTTTTCTATAAACCAGCGGAGCAAATTGTGTTGTAATTTTTTCTGTATGCTTGTACTTCAGTGTGCCAAATAAAACAAGTTGCTAAGTTGCCGTCTGAGTATAGGTAATCTGAGAGTCCGAAAGTTCCATTATCAGAATCGCCATTTCATTTAAAATCAGACTTTCCTACAAGTTACATTGTTGCAGTGTATTGATCTGTATTTTGCAGACCATTTGAATTTCTAACATAACAAATCATTGTAAAACAGTTTCACTGTGTTTTCATTTGACGTATTGCGAATTGCTTCAAACTTTATCAAAAGAGTTTTTCGTCTTTTTTCCATCCCGAGTTATTAATGTGGTAAAGTTAAAATATTAGTTAAGCCTTTCATCTGACAGATTTGTGCATTATCAGCTGACAGAACGTGAATGGAATTGCGTTTCGTTTTCAATACAGTCGATGGTTCATAAAGAAAAAAAATATGAAGGGCAAAGAAAGTAAAGTAATCGTAACCCTAAAAAGATCTTGAGTTGGCTTACAAACTCTTGAAAGACCGGCTGTTACATGCAATACAAACCCTGGAAACACCTACTGTCACATCCAATACAAACATTGAATAGACCGGCTGATACATTCCATACAGACCCTGAATGGCCGGCTGTTATATGCCATATGAACCCTGGAAAGAACGACTGTCAAATCCCATACAAACCCTGGAAAGACCGGCTGTTACATGTCATATAAACCTCGGATAAATCTACGGTTACATGCCATACAAACCCTAGATAAACCGGCTGTTACAAGTGTTAGAACTTCATTCGCTCGTTCTGTCAGTGGAACTTGCCAGAATCCTTTAAGCAAGTCAAACTTGTAGAAATATCGGGAGCTACCGACTCTATCAATACAATCATCGATCCTCGGAATCGGGAACGTACGTGTCAGTCTTGGTGACAGAGTTCAGTTTTCGATAATCGGTGTACATACGGTAACTTCCATCAGGTTTGGGCACGAGAATAATGGTCAACTCCAGTTATTGTTACTAGGTTTAATACAGTAATTGTCCACCAAATATTGAAGCACATCTTGTAGATATTTAAATACATAAAAAACATAAAATACATATTTAAAATCCCTGTCTTTCTTGTCAACAATGTAAGGACCAAAATACCTAGCTTGTAAAGACCTGCAAGGGATGGGTAGTAAGGCAAGGACCTTTTCACCAAGCTCAAAACGTCCTACTTACAATGTGTTTGTCATACTTTGTTTTCATTTTACTTTATGCAGCTTTTAGATTAGACTTTGCAATCTCACAAGCATTGTATAGTTTAGTGCGAAAGTCTGAGACATACTGCAAGAAATAAAGAGAATCAGGATTTTCACACAATTTTTTTTCTTTAAGCAATTTTAATGGACCTCGAACTTAGTGTCCGAAAACTAGTTCAAGGGGACTGAAACCAAGGACTCTTGAAAAGATTTTCTGACAGCAAACAGCAATAGGTGGATTCCTTCATCCAAGTTTTTCTGTGTGTCATAACAATAGGTCCTAATCATGTTTTTAATGTCTGGTGAAAAAGCCCGAGGGCGCCCTGACTTTCAGGATGGTATGGCCAAGAGCAGTACTGTTGTATACCTATCGTAAGCATAACTTGCTGGAATAAGCCAGACACAAAATTAGACCCTTGGTCAGACTGGACAGATTTTGGCAATCCAAACGTTGTAAAAACCTTGGTCAGAGCTTTGACAACACTTTTGGCATTAATTTTGCGCAATGGTATTGCCTCAGGGAACCTGGTAGATGCGTACATAACTGTCAGCAAGTATTCATGTCCAGATTTTGTTTTGGGCAGTGGTCCAACACAATCAACAATAATCCTACTGAATGGTTCCTCGAAAGCAGGAATAGGCCTAAGTTGGGCTTCAGGAGGATTCTGATTGGTCTCGCCTGTCATCTGGCATGTGTGGCAGGATTTACAGTATTGTACAACATCTGTCCTGAGATTAGGCCAATAGAAGTGTGTACTAACTTTGCGTGAGCCTTCTTGGCCAGACTAAGAAGCCTCATGTGCCTTGCTTAGAATTTCATTGCGATATCTTATTGGCAGTACTTTTTGATGTTTGAAGGCCCACTCATCATCAGCGCATAAATCAGGTGGTCGCCATTCACGCATAAGCACTCCATTGTTAACACAGAACAAACTAGTTTTGTGAAAGTTCATCTTCGGAACTGCCCTGGGAAACAAACATGAAATATCAGAGTGCTTATGCTATTCCGCGATAAGTTCTGACCTTGAAAATGCTGCATCCTGTACTGGCGAGTCACGAGTGACTCCCAGAGTGTTATTACCTGGACCATTATCCTCATGTGTATTTTTCTTGACCATGGATCTAGTTACAGCACATGAAGGATACAATTGAGGAAATTCCTGATTTTCAGGAACAGTGTCATGATTAAGTGACGGCTTTTCTGTCACTATTGGTAAAGGCTGTACTTTTTCAGCTGCAAGTAGCATCAAGTTTTCATCATTGCCTAGTAGCAACTGAATTCCCTTTAAGGGCAAAGTAATTCTTATGCCCACAGTAATATTCTTAGAAATCAGATCTGACTTTAAATTTACACTGTGAAGCAGAACTCAAGTGTGTGTGTCTGAAAACACACCTTTAACAAGTGCATGTGCACCAGTAAAAGACTTATTAGAAAATGGCAAAGTGTTTTCTTACATGAGAGTTTGGCCGGAACCAGTGTCCCTCATAATTCTAATAGGGGTAGAATCTGAAAAAAAAAAAACACTTGAAAGTGATACAAACCATCATGTATAAATGGCTGAAATAACTTCATGTCAGAGTAAGGAGAGGAATCTACTATCTAGTTTTGTTTTATCAAACAAAGAACTGACACAGTCAGTCATAAACTCTTTTTCACAGTCACAACAGGAATCTACATCCTTATTAAAATCAAACTCACATGGGAGTCAACATTGGAATTTTCCTCAGCAGAAACAAACTTCTGTTTGTTATAAGAAGACCTGGCCTCATTTGAAATACTCTCGCAAGAGTCATAAAAGGACTTAGCCCTATTTAGAGCATACTCCTCGCAGGAGTTTTGAAAGGAACTAGCCTTATTAAATTCCTTGCAGGAATCAAATAAGGTTTTTACTCGACAAACTACGGATTCTTCTTTGCCGTCAGACGGCACCTTGGCCTCTGTAGCATCGGACTCTTTTTTTAGAGACAATAAAGGAGTTGTACCCCTTATTTACATGAAAAGAGCTTGGCTCTTGTACTATGCTATGCATACTTTTTAAAACAAAACCATAAGGTTTGCTCTTTGGTTTATTCGCAAGTTTCCAGCAATCAGATATTAGATGACCTTCCTTCTTGCAGTAATTACATATTTTTTTCGAAAATGACTGGTCTTTGTTGGACTTAGACGTGGACGTAGACTGAGGTGTAGCAATGGACTTTTTTGAACTATCAGGACTACTAGTACTTGGTGACCGCGCCTTAAACTTCTTTTGACCATTCTGATGTTAATTTTTGTTTGTGAATGACTGGTTTGATTTGCTAGCAAAGGAAATTTTATGAGTTAATAAATAATATTTTTCTCTTTCTTTTCCGATGTCTCAGTAATTTATTTTCTTTATTTGTTTTTTCATCATTGACATCGGAAAGCAAAAGTATTGTATTAATTGTTTTAACACAGAACATATATATGACAGAATGTTAACAAAACATAACTACTTTAAAACATTATTGATCAATCTAGTTTGGCTAACACAATGTTGCATACAGAACATCCATACATCCAATAAACCTTCCGTTTATTCTTTGATGCCTCGGCTAATCATGATATTCGTCGTATTGTTTGATACACCATTGTCTTCCACAATGTAATATAAAAAAAATTTCATTACTGTTCTTATGAAACATATGTTCCTATATGTTTACATGGCTTTTTACACAAGAATACACGTACAGCATGGAAGTTTGAAGTAATATATAATGTAAAATCTAGTAATTTATTTATATACTATTACACTACTGAGACTAAGAAAGTGTTTGATTATGACGTTGTATCAAGAATTTATGTTTTCATAGAATGGTTTCCAGATTTCAATATAGTTTTTCTCCTGTCCTTTTTTGCACAAATATTTTTCTACAATTTAATTCAAATATTATATTATCAAAAAAAAGAGAGAGAGAACTGTTTCTTCAAGCATTTTCTAGTATGTATGATTTTTTTTCACCCAAAATGATTAGAAACTTGAGGTTTTTACGATATTTGACGATGTTATTTTCGTAACACCCAAACACAATTTCTCTAATATTAACTGAAAACGTGCATAACGGGCTATATGTCTCCCAAACTTTTTGTAATTTTTTCTAGAAGTCAACTATATTAACACAACAGAAAAATCTGTGCTCCATGGTCCAATATTACTTTCACAATAATCGCAAAGTCCATTGTCAACTAAGTTCATTCGATGCAACCTCTCTTTAAACGGGAGTATCCGATGTAAAAATTTAAAACGAAAGTCTTGATACTAATCAAGTACCGGTTTGGGTCACCAATGTATAGTTTGAATTGATCAACAGATATATTTTATATTTGTTGCTAGTATGTTAATGCAGTAGGTTTTTCATATTTCGGTTTTATTAACAAATTGATTTACTTTGCAGGAAACTGAGGTTGTTATTGAAAGTATTCTGAAGATTATTTTCAGCCAGGTCTCGACTTGAATTATTATTTGCCTGTTCTCCTAAAATATCCTTCCACAGTTTTGGTATTGCTTTAAGGAGGCTGTGATTTTCAAGAAAAATAGATTTTACGTTGTATTGCTCAATAAACGGATCGAGAGTATAGAACTGTCCATGTTCATCCAGGATATCTTGCACGTACTTTATTCCACGTTTATACCAATGACAGTAGAATATCCCTTGTCGATAGAAAGGTGAAGTGATAGATTGATTATACCATAGTAATTCATGCATTACATCCCTCGCATTTGTTGGTGGTATTAATCATTTTGTTTCTTTTAGAGATTTGAAATTACTTTGATAATATCAAACGGTTGCATTAAAGGCGGTATTTTAAAACTACAACGACTTGAAAGCATATCTGTTATTTTCATAAATTTGTCTCCAATGTATGATTTTATTAAGCCTTCAATTAACGGAATACCCCCATTGTTGATTCGCTTTATCATATTTAATTTTATAACATTATTTTGGGTTTCAATATCAGGCAATTTTAGCCCCCCCCCCCATTATTATTGTTCTTATCATGACATTGTTTATTCTTTGTCTCTTGTGATTCCATATAAATGAATTTATTAATTCTTGAGCTTCTTTCATATAAGTAGCAGAGATATCAAACACAGACATACAGTATATAACCTATGACATTCCAAGTGATTCAGCAATAAGGATTTTCCCACTTAAGGTGAGGGACCGCTGTTCCCATAATCGGAACAAAGTTTCCATTTTAGACATTTTTTCTTTCACATTTTACTGCATGGTTTCAGTTTCGTTATCGCAAAATGTTATACCAAGTGTCTTAAATGTTTCAGTTGACCACCTGACAGGAAGATCCCCATCTTCTTTGCCGGCTCGGCATCCTAGCCAACTGGTTTCAGTTTTACCCATATTTGCCTTCAGACCGGAATATTTCCCAAAACATTGTAATGTTTCAAGGATATTTTTACCCGATTCTATATCAGCTACAGAGCCGGTTGTGTCATCGGCCAACTGCGAAAGCTTAATTTCATTTCGATCAATTTTTATTCCTCTAATCAATTTGTTATTTTTGATATTAACCGCAAATAGTTCCACTGCTAATACAAATAATATAGGGATAACGGACATCCTTGTCGGACTCCCCTTTGCATTTCAAAGCGAGGTGATATATGTCCATTATTTTGAATACAGCTGCTTATGTCTGCATACATTATTTTGACCCTATTAGAAGATTTTTCTGGTATATTAAACTCTTGTAAAGTTTGCCACAAGAACGGCAATTCCAAAGTGTCAAAAGCCTTTTCATGGTCGATTAGTAAAAGAATATTTGGGAGATAGTAATCTTTGATATATTTATAATATCTTGTATTGTTCTTATGTTTTCACCCATTTATCTCCCTGGGACATATCCTGTTTGGTTCGGATGAATCAAAGATGGTAAAAATGGTTTAAGTCTGTTTGAAAGTACTTTAGATAATATTTTGTAATCTCCTGGAAGTAAAGATATCGGTCTCCAGTTTTTTTAATAATCGTTTGTCCTCATCTTTCTTTGGCAAAAGTGAGATGATGCTTCGTTTCTGTTCCGTGGAAATAAACCCAGTTTAATATGAATAATTAATAGATTAAAAAAAAATCTAAGATATATTCCCAGAAACACAGATAAAATTAGGATGTAAAGCCATCCATACCCGGGCTTTTATTGGGCTTAAACTGACTCAGTGCTTCGTGACATTCGGAGATAGCTGTAGGTTTTCAAATCTGTTTAAAGTGTTTTTATTGATTCAACATAGTTATCATCTATGAGGAGTTCATTACTGAACTTCCAGTAGCTAGGTCCTTTTTTTTATTCAAGCTACCTTGTAATGATAAAGTAATAATTTTATGGTCTGAAAGAGTCAACACTACAAAAGTGGAGTTTTAATATAAGGCATAAAAGGTGTCCAAAACTAAAACATAATCTAACCTGGACGCAACTGTTAGGTTAAGTTGAATTCTTGTATATACTCTTTTATCAGGATTTTAATTGTCGCCATGCATCGATTAAAGAGAAATCTTTTAATAATTTAATCATACTTATTGCCGGTTTACTTTTCATTTCCTTCCAACCTCCTCTTTCTGGGGATTCAACAGAAAATTAAAATCTCCCCCAATTAAAACTGCCTTATCTGTGAAGAAATATAAGTATTCTCGCAATTTATCAATTGTCATTATTTGTTCTCTTACCCGGTCTTTAGTAGGAAAACATTAACTAATACAAAAGTAGTGTCATCTATTGAACATTCTAACAGTAGGATACGACCATATTGATCTCTTACAACATTACTGACAGAAATTTTAATATCATTGGTCCACAGAACGCCAACACCTTTACTATTGTGTGTGCATGACGAAATATGATTTTGGAACCCCATTCTTGACACCACAGCATTTCATCCCTCTGTTGACTGTGGGTTTCTTGCAAAGAAGTAATGCATGTTTTGTAACCTCTTAACCAAGTAAACAATTTTCGTCTTTTAAAATTATCCTGAATTCCCCTCACATTGAGGCTATTTAATTGAAAGTTGAATGACATATATACTTATAAGTATCATCAAGATGTTTAAAATCTTCCTCATATCAAATAATAGATACAGTCTTGAATTTTTACTTTCTATAATCAAACCATAATTTCGATTTAGTTTATATTTGTCTGTCTCATATATTATATATTTTGTATCGTGATTTCGAAGTGTATTGGATCCTCATTTATGTATACGTTTTTGGCTTCACCCATAAATTTCAGTTTATTTTCTGCTTTGTACACCTTTGATTTCATGTTAATAAGATATGAATTTAACCAAAATTGGATTGGGTTTGCTATCTTGGTTGTCTTGTGTAAATCTCCCGACCCGATGAGACCTGTCGATGTTCGACTCGACGATGTCTGATTTCAGTTGTTTATGAAGTCCACTACTTTTTTATCATTGTCATCGTCTTTGTTTTCCTCACAATCGTTTGTAATTCTTAATGAAGTACGGCGAGAATATTGACTTTGATGGTCTAACTGATTATGCAAGTCTTCAACTCTGTGATTGAGATATTGCACCCTTTTCTTCCAGACCGACAACCCGTTCCTCAAGTTCTTTTTCTTAGCACAGACTGCCGATTCTACAATGTTTTAACGCATTTTGCACTGCATCCGTTGCTAAGGCTTCCATAAGAAATTGTGTAAATATTCTGGACTAAGCTGACCAAGGGGGATCAGTCTCTTCTGTAACACTTACATCTGTCTCAGCCCGGTCCTGTGATAAGGGTCGGTCTTCCGACTCATCAAGTAATACTGCGTGTTCCTGAATATTTTACTTTTTAATTGGTTGTGTGGGAGGACTGGATGAGGAATCGCTAAAATTTCGATTTCAAGTATTACTTGTTTTGGTTTTGATTTTACTATGTCCAGACGTTGCGTTAGATGAACCTCTGTTCTTACCCTATGACCCCTTGTTAGTGATTCGTCCGGTCATTGTGGGCTTTGAATAGAAATCCTTCTATTTATGGCAGGCATGTGCGTGATCTAAAGGCCAGCGGAGCGTAAAGAACTCATTGACTAGGGGTTAAGTTGTAGTTACGCATTTAATGAATTAATGAAGATACAAACCTTAACACATTTTTATGGCAACTAAATACACTTAATATGTGATTATCTAAATGTAAAGGGTAGTTTATTAGTCAAATGCAAATGTATATATGTCTATTGATTTGGGATATATTACATATGCCCTCGCATAGAAACTAATGTATCCTATATATTAAAAATTATGAGTATTTCTGCGTTATACATGGAAAAAGCTGGGCCACACAAAAAGCAAAATTGTCAGCGATCACTAAATAAGGTACAGTTCTAGTTACAGCACCTTTTGGACACTCCTCAACACAGGCCTATTGTGGTCTACGTGGCATATGCACTACCTCTCGGCGAGTGAACAAGTTTAGTTGTTTTACAGATATTTTGAGTATTTAAACATCTATTTTTACCACATATGTATTGGAAACCGTACTCACTTTATATATATAGGTAAAGTCTATGTCACCTTCTGCCAGTACAATACGAAAAAATAGTTCAGAAACAGCGGAGCCGATCAAACATACAGCCTACTCCTGAAGCGCCATCTACCGGTATCTATATGTTAATGAAAATTAATCGGCTAATTGAGTAGCAAATCAAGTGTTTCAGGACTTTTCTCATCAATGAAAGTTTAAACATCTGCGTTAATGCAGCGCTAAAATTCTTCAAGCCAAATCAACTGGCGCAAATTTTCATAATTTTTCATTACATTTTAGAACTACACGAGCGATTAAACAACTGCTCTTTAGTCCTTGCAAATTCTACATAGGTCTGATATATGCGCTCTTACCAATTTTTGAGACTCTAGCGGTAAGCCTCCGGAACTAACTCATAACCTTTTAGGATTTACCAATTAACCTTGTCATAGTCAGCATCGGCTTCTACTGAAAAGCTCTGTATAAATTTCTCTGGCCTTGCCAGTCAATTCACTTTGTAAAAGCATAGTACAGTTTTCCATGGGCAATTTAAATTTTCTGCTACCGTCTCAAAGTGTAAGAAATATTTATTGAACTCTTTTTCTTGAAAAGATGGAACAAATCTAATGTGTTTAGTAGCATAAAAACTGTGAGTTGGGGCAGCATATAGACCATGTTCTAGTTTAAGTCTTTTTAACTCCAGTCGTTTTAACACAATATCTTTTTCTTTTTGTTTTTCTAGTTCTAACTGTTTTAATGCTAGTTCATGTTGCATTTCTAACTTTTTTAATTCTAACTGCATAGCAAGGCTGTCATTTTTTCCACTTTACCTTCTTAAATTAATCCTTTGCTACCTGTTCAAGTAGATCAGGGTCTGGATCTTCAACGAATGCCTCAGGTGTGAAATCTGTCATGTTAAAATGTTAAAACAATATAAAAAAAACACTGAGATAGACCTTGTAAAAAAGTATTATAAACAATGTGTCTAGGTCAAGGCCTAATAAATGTTCAAAACTATTTAGCCTCCCGGACAAGCCCTCAATTTTATGTTACGGAACCTTATAATAACAGATTACGATATCGTGATGAGCACAAACCCATGTTACGCAGACAAAAAATTAGATTCCACAACACTAGGCAGCGTGGAATGTCTAGGGGAATAAAAATAATTATAATATATTCTTAGAACAATCCTAATAATACAAAAAATTAAATCAATACAATTACACAGTATGAAAGACATAACAATCATAAAAATTTCCATCACCAGTGTCCCGTTCCTAGGCTGTGATTCCTGGATACCACAACTGTCACAGTCCAACAAGAGTCTTTTAGCACAAATAATCCACATTAACAGTTCAAGTAAATCTTCCCCGGAGAATAGTCCAATTAAATTAAATTAAATGTAATTCAGAAGTGAAGTTTCGGTAAAACCCAAAGGCGAACTGAAGACAATCTATATATTAAATCTTTATAAAGTCTGTATAGAGTCCATAGAATATCTATAACTATGCAATTATCGGAGTAGGTCCCAAGACTGACGAGAAACTCGAACCATTTTGTGCCCGCTGGTATTTTTCTTTCTGCCGGCTCCAAATACAGCCCCTATTTAAAGCTTTTTTTAAAATAAATTTTTTTTAAAGAATTAGAAAGCTGACAAAAAGTTAGTATGACTGAAAATACATTAATTGAGCCACAAATGCTTAAAATGAAAGCTGGTTTTGAAGAGCAAGTGGTAGACACTTATGAAAAGTGTAAAAAGAAAAATATGATTTGAGATTTAAGTATGGGCCTTTGTCCGTCAACCCTTCGTCCACCCGTCTGCCCGTCCATTAAGTGAACAAAAGAAGTGTCTGAAACACCTTCTTTAAAACCGAATTTTAAGTTACTGTGATCTATATACTCTGGTTTATTGAAACAATCCGAGAAAGGTGCTAGCACCCAAGAAGTAAGTATAATAATAGTATATGTGCATAAAAATGAATCCAGTATGAAAAGCTGTACGGATGTTTATGAAATTAGGCGTGCCTTTACACCTAGAAGAAATTATTCTACTGCTAAATTCATCTGTTCTCTATTTTTAAGCCAAACCTCTTATCTGCCAAATATATTTGCACTCCGATTCTATTTCAAGCGACCTGGAAAGTCAACAAGTCTCGCCGGCCGGCGAGTGCCAGCACACACATACTTTTTTGTGCAAATAAGCAGATTTTCCGTTTATTTTGGTCGTCTTTGATTTCATCTCCAGGATTATTATTGGGTCAAGAATGGTGAAAAGAACTGAAGGTACGTTGTAAATCAGAATTTTATCGAATTTTCCGGCTTGAACAATCGGCATTTGGGAGGACGGTTTTACCCATTTTTCGTTTTTAAACAGATAAGCCGGCCTCTCTTCTACCAATTTTTCATTCGACGTTTTGCCGTAGGATCGGTAGATGTGAGGGTGCTCCCAGCCGGAACCTTTAAGAATCCGGCAGGAAAAATAGGCTGCAAAAATTCTTGACAATGTCAAGGATTTCCGGCGTGCTCCTAAATATATCTCAATTACAGCCACATTGGTTGTGTGTTACATAAAGAAGGAATACATCATGTGGTCTTTTTGACAGGAAAGCTGGCATACACTGATTTTTTTTTGTGTGAAGTGTTTGACAATCATATCAATAGATACTCGCTGCTCCCGTGGAAAATACACGGCTCTGTCTAATGTATATTTTTGTAGTGAGCTGATAGGAACTAAACGACGCATATTTTAATCCTAAGGTTTTTGCATGAACTGTTGTCATGTGTTTCACTTATTTGATATAAAGATTACTTCTTCTGGATTTCTCAAGGAACACCCAAAATATCAACATAGAAAATAAAATTTTTCTATTCTAGAATCACACACAAAACAAATATTTTTGAAAGAGACGTGAGGTATATACAAGGATTACGAATTTTTAAGTGAGAAGTTTTTTTTCGATAAACAACATAGGTCCGACAGGTTCATTGCTTGGGAAATATCGTAGATATAATGATTGTATATAGAAGCTTTCTACCGTGAAATTATATGAAAGATACTTTGTATGAGTTGAAGCTCAGGCGACATCGTAAAATACGATGTTTATTCAGTGTAGTCAGTGGAGGGTATAGTCTGAGGCATGTTTACAGACACATGCGTTATTTGTATACACATGCATATGTCGTTGAAGTCACTTGTTCGTGAAACGTATAGCTGCCAATGTGAAAAAGATAGTCCCGGAAAAATATATTCCAACAGAATTAAACTGTTGGTTTAGAGGGGACCATTCACCTACATTTTGATAAAGAATTTATGTGATTATCTGGCTTCCTCTGTGTATATATTAATGATTAAAGGGCAATTTTGGTTGTGAAAAGTTCTTATAAGACCTTCGTGAAGAATATGTGAACTTATTTATCAACATGTTTGTAAACACAGCAATGTTGACAAAAGGAAAAACATGTAACTCAAGGTGGTAAGGTGATAGGTTGCTTATATGCGGAGGCAGAATGGTCATTTGTTGCAAGGTGCCATTTGCAAAGCACTGGCTTATCTGAGTTGCTGCCAGATGCCTTTGTTGAATTTGTTTAGATATTTTGGCGGGCCCCCACTCATTATAAACACGTTTAAATAAACAAAACAAAGAGCCTGTGTGCGAAGTTATCCACGTTTTCTAGCTTATTTTTTTATGAAAGCTCTGTGGGATAACCTTTAGTTTATAAAGTCAGATGGGTGATTAGGCCCCTTTAACTACTGTAAATTGTCATGGAATAAGCAGGTATGATGCAAAATTGACAGCTCTCCCAGATAAAAAGAAAGCAGGTTGATATATTTCGATGAAAGCATTGAGCAAAGAAACCGATTCAGCCTTGGTTCGTTGCATTGTCTTTCAGCAAATGAACGCAAAATGTAATATACAGATTTTGCTGAAAATTTGTAGAGGTTTTCGTAATCCATTACATTTTTGGTGGTTATCGGATTCGCCATTATATATTTTTTTTTCTTAAAATCCCCGAGGCGCCTCCTGAAAAAGCGTCACAGGCGTGGAGGACCTTGCAGCACAAAAGAAATAGGAGCAACTTATGGTGATATATTAAAATTATTAATTATTCAGCTTAATAGGGCATAATCCCGCAAAATAAAACAAACTTGTCCTGGAAGAGCACAGCACCGATACGTCTGCGGAATTTGTGAGTAAAATCAGGACGGACGCAGGTAAACCGTGGTCTAGAAAAAAACCCAACTCCGTATTAATTATATAGAAGATTAATTGATGAGGAAGCTACAGGTTTTTGCCACATTCCTGTATAAAGATGGATTTATGTTACTCTTTAAACATCAAAAATCGAACAAATTGAACAACCA
Source organism: Sipunculus nudus (assembly GCA_026874595.1). Taxonomy (NCBI): domain Eukaryota; kingdom Metazoa; phylum Annelida; class Sipuncula; order Golfingiida; family Sipunculidae; genus Sipunculus; species Sipunculus nudus. Next base: position 18,746,711 of record CM049307.1, read on the forward strand.
TGCTGATTACATACATAAGTTGTATAAGTCAATTGAGATAATAGCTTCGTATATGTCTTGGCAACTCCTTTCGCTGATATTCAGCTCTACAGTTATAATCGAACATTTAAAGAGGACAGACTATGACAGGATTCAATACAAGTAATTTCACAATATTGTTATTAATAATCATAATTATCTGAATTTACTCATTTTACACTGAAATAAAGTTAAAGAGAATCACCAAACACTGGGGATGTATAAAATGATAAGGTTGAAAACATCAACCTTGCTTCCTGTGACGTTGTATATATTTGCCATAATATATACTCCTCAATACCAGTATCTTGCTTTTTGCAGGATCAATTTAAAGATATAGGATGCAAACAGCGTGTGACTGGACACGCTGTCTCCTATTATTACTAATAGATATTTTATATATTTTGATGGTTATCCAATGATTGTAAAGTTTATTCCGTTTTCATTTTACTTTCTATTACACATCATACGACTAACGGAAGAAAGTGTCAACTGTTCTATAAGGTTTGCTCACACGCTTATACAACCAGTCAGAAAACTTCTGAATGAAAGTACCGTTTCTTCGAAACGTTCATGGAAAGACACTCTAGGTGACGGAGCTACAAGGGTTTCCGCAGTCTCAGGGTTTTATTGTATGGGTGTGTATTTTTTCGCTTTTTTTAAACTTTTCGCCTGGTGATGCATAATAAAAAAATTAATATGTCTATACACTCGACGGATTTCTTTTGGTATAAAACTTCGCTCAACTGTATTATCCTTTTTCCGACCCTGATCTGACTGGGTAGTGACGTCAAGAACAATTCAAGCTGGATATTTATCTTGATAAAACCAGGCAAAGAGGTTATCGGATGACAGAGGAAATCTGCAGATCGCGTACGAACTTCTTTTCCATTCAGTCCGTAGTGAATAAAAAAATAAAGTTAAGTAATCTTAAACCTAAACAAATATGGAGAGCGTTTGCCGAAGTGCTATGGGGGTTTCCAATATATTTGTCTGATATAACAAAGCCGATTTTCTTTCAGCTTATGGCATGGCCTACAGCCACGGGAGAACGATCTTATATTTCACAGGGGTATCTAAGTACTTGGGTGGTTAGTGGGGCAACGACCATTAAAGGTATTTGCTTTTTTTGCAGAATATTAAGCAGAGAGTCATGTCAGTACCCTGGATCACAAACCTATACAGAGAGAAGTACGCCGCAAATATTCTGTTTGAATGAATGACTTAAAATGTTGCCCATTTAAATAGGGGGATCACAATTACTACTCTTAGATCCGATCTGGTACTACTTGTCAAATTATAAAAGACCTTTTTATTATGTAATGTAAACACAAATTGTTGAAAGCAGCAAACCGATTCTCCTTGGGTATATCCCATGGTTTCCTCTGTCAGTCTTGGAAAATCAAATGTCATGATCGTTCAACGTTAAAGGGACCCATTCACATACCAAGGATGTTAGATATTTAACGAAATAAAGTATTTTCTCCTTAAAATATTATGTTATCTTCCAATATTTCGTTTTAAACGCGTCTGCATACTCCTGTGCACAACTGGAAGGAAAGCTTGCACCCGGCGCGATCCGTGGTGCAAAGTATTATCATAACACTTGTCATGGGACCTGACGTTGCGTTACATTAACTTCATGGAAACTTGTTGCACGGAATAGAGAGCAAGCTCCCTCGAACGATAATAACAGAAAAACAGGTCAGATATCTGCTAATGTACATTATATATATTCACAAATGGTTTATGGATGTTTATTTCAAAATTTTTCGACAACAAAGTGCAAAAACCTGACGGTATACTCCCTTAACTCACTGCATTAATATCCATTTGTCGACTGACGGCTATCGTGCAGCGTAATGACCATACATGCATATAATTAAGCGGTACGGCAGTTTCACACTAGGCGGCTTGCGCGTAGCCCATGGTCCGCTTTGGCCTAAAATGCATGTCTATCTTAAAAATGTTTAAATTTAATCATGGAAAGTTTTCAGTGAACTGTTCGGTGGGCTATAACAAGCTGTTATCTGTTAGATTGCTTCATTAACGATTTAAGGCAATATTCTGACCTTTGTTTATTATCTGTTAAACTCCTACGTGTTTGGAAAAAAGCGTTGAAAGACGCTGGCCAATAGGAAACAGCTTGCCGAGATAATGGCGAACAGAAGATCCTGTCAGCAACTTCTGGATTAAAAATTTAGACTGTAAAGATTTTCAGATACCGTGGCAAGTATTATTTTGCTTGACGCTTATTTTGTATCTCGGAAAATGAATGTATTTTCCAAGACTGCAGTAGCTAGCACCTCAGTCTTGATCGAGAATAAAATACCACCTGATTGTCGTAACGAGCTTTCAACCTCTATTTCTTCGTTCTTGTTACTTCTCCGTTTTGGGGAGTTGTCCTGAATGTGCAAGATTGAATCACTGGTCAGTGTTACCGACACACAGAACCATGTGAATAGGAGCTTCACAGCTTCAGCGAGAAAACTTTTGTATTCAGCCAAAATGAACCATATGGCGTGAGATAATGCACACATTGTTTCACATTGTTATGTATCGTTAAGACTTGCTGATATGGTTGAATATTTGCTCACATTGACTCATTTTATTGGTGTCCTTTACTGAAAAAAACATTCTGAGTCATTGATAAGTTATAAAAACAAGTAATATAAGTTATAAAACTCTAAAGGTTATACACATTCTGTACCATTTCTTTGATGCTCCAGGCTGGTCAGGCAGGGTGAATGTTTCCAAACCTTATGATTCAATGACAAGCCAGCGTATAATTGCCATATCCTCGAATTAAAACTGGAACCCCGCCTTGCGAGCAACCCACAACTGCGACCATCCCCAATGTCCCAGTGATGGCCGTTATTGTTGGGTTCTAATGTACATATAAACGAGGTTTGGCTTTAGAGCTACGTGCAGGTCTATAAATCTATGTAATAACATTTGTTTACTACACTTTACTACGGCAAAGACCATGAAGGATAAAATAAAACTGAGCAATTTTGATAATTAGAACCTACTTAAAGATTTATTATATTATTCAGGATTTGATTAATTTTCTTAACAAAATATTAACTTATTTCAAAACGAATTAATACATGTGAGCTCATTTGTACTAATCATTCGTTGCGCTTTTTACTTCACCTTTGAAGAAGAAGAATAAATTATAATTATCTTGTTCCAACAAATTGCCGAATAAAATGTTCAACAATGATAGAGAAGAATTATCATGAAAAGAAAATAAGTAATTATGCTATGATTAAACAGATGAATTGGCCAACGGTAAATGTCGAACTACTGTTTTTTCATTAATTGAAAGCAGAAACGTAAAGCAAAATAGTCATTTATTCATTGTTTTGCAACAGAAAATGAAAAAGAGACAATTACTACATAGGGAAACAGCTTCCATAGTGGCAGCGTAATATGTTGAGAAACTTGACTTAAGTTCAGAAAACTTTAAAAGCAAACGCCTGATTTTTCATGTCCTCACTTGTATATGTCGTGGGCAATGACACTCAAAGCGGAGAAGTAATTAATTTATAGCCTGCGTACATGTCTCACGATGCCTTGACGTCACCTGGCAAACTGGTTTTTATTCAGTGGAATGTAATGATTGAACATTCAAGATTGTCCATTAATTCTTTGGTTCTCCTTTGGCTTTAATGCTACGTAAACACTAGACCGCGATTACCTCAATTTTTTTTTATTTTCTAAAATACAGATTTTCTAAAATAGACAGATCGTAGATCAAAATCGTGGTGAGGGATTGCGAGGGATCTCCATAATCGTAAGTGGTTTTTATGATCGTTCATGCCGATTTTTTTTAAATTGTTAGAGCGTGGAAGAACGCAATGGAGCGTGGCGGGCAACTCGTTATATAGCTTAGTATAAAATCCATGATTCCTCTGTGGAGCCAATGGACAGACTGATGAAATGTAAAATCGACCTCCTTTTTATACCGATCTTGTCCATATCGTGTTTAATCGCCCTCTCATATCATAGCATAAGGCAAAAAAAGATAATGAAACAGTATGAACGTAAGAGAACAAAAGCAAGAGTCAGAGATCGTAGATCAACATCGTGATGATCCTAAAAGACCGCAACGGATCGTCATAGAATGGCAACAGATCTTCATAAATGTTAAGGAATCGGAAATTGTCGGTAGATCTTGTCCAGGATCCTAACAGTGTATTGTATTATACTGAAGCATATAACACCGTAAAAAGCGAACAAAATGGGAGAATTTAAACAAAAGGTTCCACGATCATGAAGATCTGCAACGATCTTTTGTTCGCATCCAATCCGCATAATCGTGTAAAAGCAGATAAACAAAGTCTACAACTCCATTCTGCTTCATTCAGGCAGCATCCAGTAAATCCTATACCCTGTTCGTGGGTGAACATACAACAGTTCAGGCAGCATCCAGTAAATCCGGTTCTGTGTTCGTGGATGAACATACAACGTTTCAGGCAGCATCAAGTAAATCCTATACTGTGTTCGTGGATGAAAATAAAACAGTTCAGGCAGCATCCAGTAAATCCGGTTCTGTGTTCGTGGATGAACATACAACAATTCAGGCAGCATCCAGTAAATCCTATACTGTGTTCGTGGATGAAAGTAAAACAGTTCAGGCAGCATCCAGTAAATCCGGTTCTGTGTTCGTGGATGAACATACAACAATTCAGGCAGCATCCAGTAAATCCTATACTGTGTTCGTGGATGAAAATAAAACAGTTCAGGCAGCATCCAGTAAATCCTATACTGTGTTCGTGGATGAATATAAAACAGTTCAGGCAGCATCCAGTAAATCCTATACTGTGTTCGTGGATGAACATACAACGGTTCAGGCAGCATCCAGTAAATCCTATACAGTGTTCGTGGATGAACATACAACAGTTCATGCAGCATCCAGTAAATCCTATACTGTGTTTGTGGATGAAAATAAAACAGTTCAGGCAGCATCCAGTAAATCCTATACTGTGTTCGTGGATGAATATAAAACAGTTCAGGCAGCATCCAGTAAATCCTATACTGTGTTCGTGGATGAACATACAACGGTTCAGGCAGCATCCAGTAAATCCTATACTGTGTTCGTGGATGAACATACAACAGTTCATGCAGCATCCAGTAAATCCAATACTGTGTTCGTGGATGAATATAAAACAGTTCAGGCAGCATCCAGTTAATCCTATACTGTGTTCGTGGATGAACATACAACAGTTCAGGCAGCATCCAGTAAATCCTTTACTGTGTTCATGGATGAAAATAAAACAGTTCAGGCAGCATCCAGTAAATCCTAAACTGTGTTCGTGGACGAACATTCAACAGCCTGGTTTCACTTGCTACAATAACAAGTGAATGATACTCCCGTCGTGTATCTAGTGACCTCTGACCTCATCAAATATTCTTGAATTTTGATGAGAAGCTTATTCAGGTGAGAAACTCTATTGGTTAATATGTTTAATGAGTTTTATAAAAATCCAAGGTGCCTCCAAAGTGCGGTGACCTGTGACCTTATTAAATATGCATGGATTTTGTTGGAAATCGAGTTATGGCATGTATGTATATGAAATCAACAAGCTAGAAAGGTAAACGAAATCTGCTGCGAATCATATATAATGATTTACAGGAAAATATCATCGAACTTCAAAGTATATGGGAAAAATAATTTATGAGGTCGGCCCTTCGTTAGTCAGCGTATTTGAATACATTTTACCATCGTCTTCAACTCCATCTAATGCATTATCAACATCCTTCCAACTATGGAAGTTAGCTATAAGGTCATGCAACCTTGTCCAAACAACAGCTGACGTAGGGATTTCCATGAATGGTTGTGGGCAATGGACTCGTCTTCCAACTAGAAATCTGCAATCTTAGGAATGCAGATCCCTTTAAATGGGGGTTTCACAGGGCAGACGAACGATTTGCAAAGGATAGGAATGTCGAAAAATGTCAAAGTCCAACATTCGTATTTCAGGCTCCGAATGTTCCAAACATGCGCGGGGATACGTATGCGTCGTACACTGTTCGCGGGAGTCGCATTTAGTTCGGCGTGAATTAAAAAAAGGTGAAATTTCTTGCGAACGATTCCCGCATCCCGGGTCGTGATTGGCTCGTGATTTGTTCTGGAAAACGTCTAAAACCCTTCGTCATATGCGCACAACATTCTCACGACGAGCGTAATATTCGCAAAATTCTCCGTGAAACCGTATCCGTTTGGAGAATGTTCCGTGAAAGCAGCGAAGTTCATCCGATCATTTCTTGACCTATTCTCGACCTGTTCGCGTACTTGTTGAGAACAGGTGTTTCCGCCAGAGGAGCAAATGCGAGCATTTCAATCGGTCGCAAGACAAACGCGCGACATATAAGTACGAATGTCGCATGAACATCGCATGGCGTTCGTTATTCGCTTTCAATTCAAAATTGGAAGCTTCCTCAGAACAGGGACTGAGAGCTTGCAGCTCCACTAGCTTGTTATCACTGACCTCTGGGCAAGAACTGATAATGGCGATGCACTTCAATGCATTTCATTGCATTTATATATACTACACAGATGTCGCTGTGATCCGGAGCCACACAAAAAATAGTATCGATTCTTCATTGGCCCATTCCCAAGATTACCTGAAATTTTATGGGATTCATTTATAATTGCGCAAGTTATATTAGAACAAACACCAGCACACCTAGACATATACCCACACACACACAAGAACTGGAATGAACGCATATCCTTTTGGCGGTGCTGATTACGCTTGGAACTATTGAATACACCTGCTGCATGTGTATCTATGTAGGTAGTGGAGATAATTTAAATAGGTTGGAAAACATATTACATGGACAGAATTTGTAATAAACATCTGGTGAAACAAGTGGAATTTGTTTCATTTTTGTACAAGCCATATACACAGACAGGTCTTGCTTGATTGTGTCATTTTATGATTTTGACAATTGAGACAGGTAGTCCCGGCCGTCCCACAATTCCTTACTGGAAGAGGGTTTGTTTTAAGTAGCAAAGACCTCTTGTGGAAGGGTGGCATTTGCGACGAAAGTTGATTCTTTTGGTTGAGTAACAGCTGTTAATATTATGATTTTAATAAAATCACCTTCTGTTGTACTTAATTCCGGAAACCTTCTAACGGAAAATTTAGTTACAGACACAGAGGTCTTGGAAATCAGTTTATATTAAACATAATATGTTTAAAACAAACATAATAAATTGATCATTCTTCAAAGATTTGCCGCTGACATCAAAAATAATTTAGGCAAATAAAATATCCTGCCCCGATCTAAGGTATCAGACCAGCAATGGTTAACATCAAGGAAAAAGGTAACGGCCTTCTTAGATTCTGTTTAAGTCCTGATTTCTAACATTCGGGAACTACCCCGAACTAATGCGAACAGATTTTTGTGAACGGGGTGCAGGGACGAATATAAATATTATACAACAGTCGATTGTTTCGATTGAGTCGAGTAAAAATCAATATTTAAAAGGGAGCATAAATTTGGCATAAAGTGATATATTACACCATTAACCAGCAGCACTGCAGGTTAGTTCGGGGAAGGATGGTGAAGCCAAACTGAAAGACCGAATCACTCTCATTTATTGTCTAAAAATACCAAGATGAACGCTTATTATTTTTTTAATGTTTTCCATGTAACACCGAGAAGTCGGCCACAAGTATCAAATCACAAGTTGATGCCTTCCAAATATATATACATTAAACCATTGAATTTATCATTTATATCATGTGGGCGTGCATCATTTCTCATTTACTGCCTAAACCTAACTCTTGTTATATAAACCACGTACACTTAGTACAAGAACATTGTGTTTTTATATTTGCATATGAACAGTGTTAATGAGACTGTCTGGGTTATAATGTATTCATACGTATATGGGTATCATGTGAACTCGTGGACATCAGATACTGTGGTCGGCTTTATATTTGCGAGGCTGAAATTTCACGATTTCTTCATTCTTTACATTTCACGAGGGTTTCATTTTCGCTATTGCAAAAGAACCTATAAAATCTAAGTACGGCAGTATTTGTATTGATTTTAAATTTCAAGAATTAATCCTACAATACCTCAATCATTTCTGGTTCAGTCATTCACTTTGTCCGGTATCATAATCGATATATCTCGTGTGTTTACCACTTGTTTACAATTACTTATGGCTTATGCCTTTATGCATGGGCCAGTTTGGATACCATGCAAAGATTAGGTTGTGACTGTAGGTTGTTTCCATAGGTATAAGAAGTAATCTGTTTATGTAGATGCATCATCCCCTCTTGTTCATCTTAGTTGAGAGGCCTCCTATTCCCGAGGGTTTCATATTCGGGATTATGTTAACTTCGCGAATATCGCGAAATTGAAATCCTTGCGAATAAAAAGGCAACCACAGTACTAGAGAATATAGTTAATTTGAATTAAACTATCAAACATGAAAGAAACTATTTAAATGTGGACTTCTGACGGGGAAACTGAGGAGGTAATGTCTTTTATTGTGAGCTGTCAACTTTCAAATAAAAAAAAAAACTCATTTCATTTTTTAGCTCAGCTGACTGTAAGTCATCTGAGCTTTAGCAATCACTCTTTGTCCGTCCGGTCGTCCGGTCGTCTGTCCGTTAACAGGGCACAAATCGTAACCGCTGGACCTGGAATCCTCTAATTTTACATCCAGAGAGGTCCATGAAAAATCTCCTTGGACACTTGGAATTAAGTCTCTGTTACCCATATTCTTCGAGCTATGGGGCTCCAAAGTACCCCCCAGTAAAATGAAAAAAATTGATACAAAAGCTCAAGTATCGGAACAACTAATGCATTGATCACCATGATTCTTTGATTTTTTACGATTTTTTTCTCTATTTTTGAGACCTTAAAAGATGCGGTCATCTGATAACAGGGTACAAATCATAATGACTGGACCTAGAATCTTCTGTATTAACATGCAGTACAGAGAGGCCAATGAAAAGTCGCCTTGAAAACCTAAAATTATGTCTCTGTTACCCAAAACCTCAGAGCTATGGGGCTCTGAAGTATCCCCCAGAATAATGGAAAATTTGATACAAAAGCTCAAGTATCTGAACAACTAATGCATTGATCACCATGATTCTTTGCATGGATTTTGATCATGGAGTGTTTCATCAGTTTCTGCAGTCTGGTGGCACCACCTGTATTTTTTTTTATTTTTAACGATTTTTTTTCTCTGTTTATGATACCTTAAAAGATGCGGTCATCTGATAACATGACACAAATCGTAACAACTTGACCTAGAATCTTCTATCTTGACACGCAGGGAGGCCCGTGAAAAGTCTCCTTGGAAACCTAAAATTATGTCTCTGTTACCCAAAACCTTAGAGCTATGTGGCTCTGAAGTATGCCCCAGAATAATTGTGAAGTTTGATACAAAAGCTCAAGTATCTGAACAACTAATGCATTGATCATCATGATTCTTTGCATAGATATTGATCATGGAGGTTTCATCAATTTCTGCAGGCTGGTGGCGCCACCTGTATTTTTTCGATTTTTTACGATTTTTTTCTCTCTATTTTTGAGACCTTAAAAGATGCGGTCATCTGATAACAGGGCACAAATTATAACGACTGGACCTAGAATCTTCTATCTTGACATGCAGAGAGGTCCATGAAAATCTCCTTGGACACCTGGAAATAAGTCTCTGTTACCCATATTCTTCGAGCTATGGGGCTCCAAAGTACCCCCCAGAAAAATGGAAAATTTTATACAAACGCTCAAGTATCTGACAACTTATATATTGATCACCATGATTTTTGCATGGATATTGGTCATGAAATGTTTCATCAGTGTCTGTAGACTGGTGGCGCCACCTGTTTTTTATTTGTTGTGATTTTTTTCTCTGTTTTTTAGACCCTTAAAGATGTGGTCATCCTTTAACAGTGCACAAATCGTAACCATTGGTCCTAGATTCTTCTTACTTAACATCCAGGGAGGTCCATGAAAAGTCTTCTTGGAAACCTGAAATTAGGTCTCTGTTACCCATATTTTCCAAGCTATGGGGCTTATAAGTACCCCCAGAATAATTGAAAATTTGATACCAAAGCAGGGCACAATCATAACCATTGGACCTAGAATCTTCTATTTTGACAGGTCACTGTGACCTATATTATCTAAGTTACAGGCAATGTTTGAGTACCCCAGAAATAGTACAAAATACACACAAATTGCCAGATTCCTCAGGAGCAGCTGGATGGATTGTCATCAAATTTGATGTGCTTATGGGTGTTGATTAACTTCAGCTAATATGCATGAACTATGATGCCACCTACATTATCTTAATTTGTTGCTGTGCAAGGACATATTGTCAATATGCCAGTCGGCTGCGCGTCATGACCCATGGGTCACTTGTCAATTTTTTTTCATATATTTTGAGGAAAAGAGTGATAAAAAAGGCTCGTGTTGTCTGACTGTAAATATTGAATTATCTGTAAGTCGACAATATCAACAGCATGTGCTTGGTCTTCAAATGCATGTAACAGCGAAAAAAGTCAGTAAATTCTCTGAACAGTTTCCATCCACATCAAGACATTCATGTTCACGAAAAGTCTGTGTAGGTAAATAGACAAAAAGTTAAGTAGCCAAACAGTACAGAAGAGCATACCAGATGACCTGGCATGAAGATACATAAAGCTAAACGGATAAATCGACTACGAGCACTTTTTACCGCAAAGTCCCCTCAACAGTCTCAGCTTCCCCTGGGACACAAATAGTTTCAAGGGAAATTAAGTTTATTGCATCTTAAAAGTAGATATGAATGATAAACGTCTCAAAAGGAAAAAAAATACATACTGTGTAATGCTTTACCAGACAAAAGAACCTAACTGACTGTCTAAAGGGACAGTGATTTGAAAAATAGCTTCGAAGCCACTGACTATATTCATGAAAGTCAACGAACAGGTTGTTTATGAAAGATATGTTTGTGATGGACATACTTATACATATTGAAACCAATGTTTGTAAAACGTATCAAGTTTGAAGCACAGCTAGGCCTATTTTGTCACCTACCTCCGGGTACATCTGAAGTATGAAACATGCATGCCAGAAAAAGAAATTTCAGGCAAATATATAAACGCATTTGCAATCAGTCAAAAAGTTGTTTTGAATTTATATTAAACCTCGGTTATAAAACACCTACATTTATAATCCGTCAGAAAGTTGTTTTGAATCCATATTACACCCCATGGTATAGATATCAATTCAAGGACGGTCGTCCAGCATTCTTCTTGATGATATAAGTATTATATATATATTATATAAAATATTACAAGTATAAAATTATAACAGGGTAAAAAGTAAACAAAAAATAAACTAAATGACAATATTTGAAAATATGTTGTTGTTGTCATCTTTTCTGTAACATGCTTATAACATTTTTTTTACTGATTTTGAATATGGAGATTTTGACAAGAATGCTACTTTAGATTTTATTAATTTTATTTGTTCAATATTAATTCGGATATGTTCAGGCGCTCCCATATTTCTGCTGTTGATTGCACTCTTCGGTTGGGCCTGTTAGGTGTCACTGTCAAAATCTGTCAACAAAGCTGTCCCCCCCCCCCCCCCCCCCCCCAATTATTTTGGGATTTAATGGAAGGAGGGGACAGCATATGTTTATGCATCTGAAAAAGAATGAAATGTCAACTTTAGTCAGTTAAAATCATATATTCTCATTATTTTTTTTGTCATGCTTTATGATATGAAATTTCTTAACTTATACCACCAACATTAAGATAACTCTAAACTAATCACCTCTTTCCTGCCTCCAGAGCTAATCTTCTCTATTAGTGCCAGTTTCCTTCGCCAGGTGTCGATTATCCTATCCCGAGGAAACCCCTCTCCGTGCAGACAACACAATTTGTTGTTACGTCACACCTTTGTCTCCAGTGTCTCTTCGTGTTATACCCTATATCTAGGGTTAATTTATGCTTTTATGATGACTATTCATCTTATTTTAGACGAGGACATTGCATTTTAACTCCTTTACACCGGCTAAGTGTGAATAATCCATATGAATTGCATCATTAATATGAACCCACTGCACTGTGTGATTGTTAAACAACAATTGCTAAAAGGACAGACGGTGCACATCCTGTTTACTTCAATACACCTTTCACTCAGGTTTATTGTCATGTAATTTAGAAAATATTGAATTCTTATTTACTGTCCGTCACGTCGAGCTTAGAACACCCGGTTCTCATTAACATCCACATCACGGTGTATACAGACTAGGACCGATCAAATTACCTGTTTCCGTTTAAGAACGGCCATGAAGTCCTTATTTTTCATCCCGACAGGCAGATGAAAATGGCAGGGTGACGGTAGTGTTTCATATTTTTCCATTAGATACCGAGAAAATATCTTAATAAAATATTCCATTCGTTTATGTTACTGAGCGACAGACACGATTTTTAAAGTAAGGGTACGAGTGGTATACCCTTATTTCCGACATCTTGTTTGTGACATTTCAGGTTTATCATTGAACAAGTTTCCCTGCTTGATACATGATAAATTGGTTTAGATATATGGCCTTGCGATAGCCCCTTCGTAAATCAATGTCAAATGTCTACAGTTTTATTGAAACATAGGTGTAAAAGGCATTCTTAGAAACAAATTGGCATCATTTCCGAAAGTTTAAGACTAAAAACAACATGGCCACACAGGGTTTCATTGACAAAAGTTCAAATATAGATATTACGGACAATATAAATGTTTCATAAACTATAAACTTCTTATAAACAATAAACTTCTGCTTTTTCTTAAATTTTATTCTCCTAATTATCTATTTTCCCTTTATATCATTAAGTACTCGCATAGACATTTCATGAGTGGAATCATTTTGGCGAACATAATCAGCTGTCAACGAAAAGTGTTCATTTTCTCCTTGGCGAAGAGCGCGCCCTCTTGTAGGGATGACTTGTACCGTTAAGGACAACCATGTGGGACAGCCTAGAAACAGGATGCGAACCCACAACCTTATAGTGACAAGATGTATCCTGTTCAGGGCCGAATATAGGATCCTTCAAAGTAGATTTGATGGGTCCTGTTGGAATAAATGCTAATAAGATAAGCTTCAAAAATAAAACTTCACTACAAGTCATATAATAATCAAAGTAACTGATCAGTAACTTATGATACTACAATAAAACATATATATATATATATATATATATATATATATATATAATTTACAGAGCTTTGTGAAAAAGAAATATATTTTCATGGTTTTACAGGCGTTGCATCCAAAACAAACCTCCCTTAAGTTATTCATTTAGTAAATTACAACAACAAAACAAGATGCTCGTTCTCTGTCCCCCGCTTTTTGTGCGAGTTCATCTGTTACCAGGCTGATAAATAAAACATCGCTGACAAACACATTGTATTGCATTGATTTTATGATGGCACATCATCTACATCACGTCAACATCCACATCATGTCATCCACATCATCTACATCACGTCAACATCCACATCATGTCATCCTCATCATCTTTATCACGTAAAAAATCCACATCATGTCATCCACATCATCAACATCACGTCAATATCCACATCATGTCACCCCCATCATCAACATCACGTCAATATCCACATCATATCATCCACATCATTAACATCACGCCAACATCCACATCTTGTCATTCACATCTTCTACATCACGTCACCATCCACATATAATATCACCTGCATAACGTCAACATCCAAATATGTCACCTACATCACGTCAACATCCACATATTATGTCATCTACATCACTTCAATGTCCACATTTAATGTCTTCTACATCACGTCAACTTCACCCTGGACACTGGCGATGCTTACAAGTAGATCTACACCAGTAGATCTACACAATCACAAAAACCCTTCACTTAATTTTAACATTTAGGTCACGTCACTGGCATTACGTTACACGGAACAAAGGCACAAATTACTCCAACTTTTATAAGCCAATAACCCTGAATACATCTTCTTTTTGTTGAGAACTCTTTTTTGCATCTCATTTGTGGCAGTTGGCTTTCTTTTCTGTAGCCCCTGTATAACATGGTTGATCTGAATGTTGCAGCATCACGTGAAAAGCATAGCCATTTCATCACAGATATCCCAATATGGTCACTAAAAACATATTCTAATTCACTGCATGAGAGTTTTAAATGTTAAAGTCGTGTGTAGGTGTCCCTTTCCAAAGAATGACAACGCACGGTGCACATACAGAATATGTAGCTGCAAAATTAAACCCCGATAAATCCCGTTCTGACAGTTAAACGAAATCCGGCGTGCTTTTTTCTTTCCCGAGCGGAAGAGATCATAAATAAGATAGGGGATGCGTCAATTTATTTTCAGGTGGGGGGGGGGGGTGTTGACTCGCAGGCGTCGGAGTGTAATAATAAATAATCAAAGTAAGGACAACTGTTTTATGAACACACATACATATACATATAGTTTTATAATAGAAAATAATAATCTTTTATAAATTGAAATAAGATAGGAATGGCGTCAATCTATCTTCAAGGGGGTTAATCCTTTATATATATATATATATATATATATATATATATATATATATATATGTATGTATAACATACGTTCAATCATAATATATATATATTTATATATTGATTTAATTCATTGATAAAATTATCAATAAAACGTTAACAGAGCATCGATTTTAGATATGATTTGTGGATGTAATGATGTCGTCAAAAAACTAGATGACGTCAGCAATTAATATTAAACCTTAAAACTGACAGGCCTCTGATGACACTGGTCCCTTGGCCTTCAACTGTTTTATCCTTTGGCTTTACAAGGCGTTTTCTGTTTTAATGAGGAAACTCTTTAGTATGAGTTGGTGCAGTTCTAAAATTTCCTTAGAAAATGCTTAGCTGTTATTAAGACGCCAGTATCACGAGGCGGCCTGTTGTGACGACATTATTAGGGAATGGTTAAGGATAACTTGAGACCGTCTGGGACTTTCAGGTGAGAAAAGGGTCAGTTAAATGTTAACACTTGCCACATATCACGTGTCAAGGGCGTGATAATTTGAGAGCTCTCAGGGATATTTTTATAGTTCGGCCCCTCTGTATTTACTGCCTTATTCATTGCCTTACGACCCGTGGTATACAAAACAAATCCGTTCACACATTATACAACATATCTTGAATTCCCTTTGTGACAATGTCTGCAGAAGGAAAATGGACTTTGATTATATGTTATTTTCATGCTTTTAAAAATTAAATTGAGCTTTCTAGATTATAATTAAGGAGGAGTTGTTGTAATGTTCCCCTTTTATGGTGCTCGGAACAGGGCTACGTAAAATCTGCACATATATATATATATATATATATATATATATATATATATATATATATATATATACTTTTTTCAGTGTCCGTACCGTTTTGACTTTCTGACTCAGATTCTGATTTGTGCAAGATGATAAACCTTTGACATTTTTAAAATAACAGGAAATACAAAATAGCCGCTGGAGAAGCATAGCAAAACTTTTTTCTGTTTTTATCTTGACAACTGCAATTGTGTTGTTTTCACAATACATTCCAAAATCTGGAACCAATCGGCGTTTGAATTAGAATAAATATATATATATATATATATATATATATATATATAAGGAAACAAGGTCCTACCTATATGTCATTAATCCTTGTTTTGACTATGAGAAAGTATGCCTAAGATCTAAGCCGTTAAAATACTTCTTACCCAATGTCCAGTCCCATAAAAAACTTCGCTTTCGTCATTTTGTCCTAAACAACAGTCACTAAATTAGCTACATTAACAAGTTAGCTACGTTATAAAAACAAAGGGTTATGTAGCTCATGGAACTCCTAGGCCTGATTACCGTCAACTGCTGCGTCATAATAACCGCTAAGCCGCATGGGTAAGCAATGACAGTGAACTTCCATACAGTTTGATTTGTATTATTGCCTCCGCCATGAGGGTATGAGTTCATTCCCGTTCGTGTTTGTGTGTGTTTTGCTTGTGCGGGTGCTTGTGTGTTTGTTCACAACCTTACGCTATCATGAATCCCAAGAAATTTTCAGGGCATTTTGGAATCGATTAGATGTTGGTGTGAATCCGGCGCATGATCCGGATTCAGAAACTTGGATTATGGGCCAAGGAAGTGAATGAAAACACATGGCGGAGGCTTGCATTCCTCAGAACACTTATTTCTAACTAAAGACATGCATGTTCCAAATATCAGTACATGTATTTGCAACACTCACTAGAGCACAACCTGGAACTGCATAGCAAAATCTCCAAACTTTACGTTCTGGCTCTGAAGTGGAGGTGACGGCTGGGGTAAATCCTACACGCTTCAGCTATTTGCATGTTGTCACAATGTGGCTGTTTTTGCCCATCTTAAACATGTTATATAGCATACTTTGCCTTTCAGGTATTTTTTTAATTAGACAGTCGACATGTATATATTCCGCTGGGAGGAATTATTTCAAGCAGAGACGTAAAGGTGCCATATAAGTCTTCCTCTTGAAGCAGTCGTAAACCAAACCGTCTGCTGAATATTTTCTTCTAATTTGACAGACAAAATAAATTACAAAACATTATTTTAAGGAAGGAAATCGGCTCATCTGAATGGCCTGAGGCCAGACCAACTGTGAGAGATTATCGAGTCACAGACTGTCATATTGGAAATCATCAATTTTCCTGGACTTTCAATGGCCTGGAGGAAGAGCTAGATATGCAAAAGTTATTTTGTAATAAAATCACAGGCACACTAGACAGTAAAAGCAACAGGGATCGCAGGCGCCTGGGGAATTGTGATATTTTTACGATTATTATCATCAAGATTTTAAGAACTAGACAACAGTTTTTTTTTAATCTTTCAAATCATGTTTAAGGTTTGACGAAAATCAAGAAAACAGTTAACTTTTCTCGGCTTTTAATAATGTCACAGTTGGACCGAAAAAAAACTACCCATATCTCCATTCCTTTATTTTAAACTACTTGGAGAGACCATGTAAAGCACAGACATATCCATAGCACTTTCATAAGAAACTTTCTCATCTTTTGTGTTTAACAGATTATATCGCCAGTTTCAGGTCAGAACGTATCATCCCAAAATCTAAAGATATCGACAAACTTATTATGTAAAATCAGCCGCATTCCTCGCTGTCCAGTCGTAAACAGTCTGACACAGAAACACGCATTGACACACAAACATTATAGTCGCCAAGATTTATATATTTTTTACGCTCCGTTTGATACGGTCCACATGTAGCGATCATAAAAAAACACGGGGACAGTTAATATATCTTAACCACAGACAGAGAAAACAAACAAATCATTTTTGCTGTTACATGTTTACAAATCTTTCCGAGGGATGAATAAACCACTTGATATAACATTGCCGCTTCTGCTAGTATGATTGATTACATGTTTTTCTTCTGCAGGATGTGGCGGCTGTCAATAAAAATGTGTTGTCAATGTGTACGCATCATATGAAACTTCTTTTCTTTATAATTTGCATTATAATTTTAAAAACCGCATGAAATTAAAACGCTGACTTATTTCATTTTTATTTGCCACTTACCATGGCATTTCATATATACCAGTATCGTCTGGACTTTTAGATAAATTGAATACATTGGGTTCATTAATTAATCTCTTCATACAGAGACTGAGAAAAATGAGACTCCGGTTACATACACTTTAACACTTTGGAATCTCAAGTTTGTACGGTGGTGCTGTTCTTTTTTAAATAAACAACGTTCATGTACTAAAGAATTAATGGCCTTTGTCAGTTCGAGGACCTCGCCTCAACATTGTAAACAGATCATTGACACTTAACAATCGCTGTGTCCTGAGATACATTCCAACCCTGGTCCGGTTACAACTAACATGTCTGCAAAAAAATATTGATATGGTAACATATATAGTAACAGAAACTTGGTTGGATTCATGTACTGATGACA
Organism: Sipunculus nudus; assembly: GCA_026874595.1. Taxonomy (NCBI): domain Eukaryota; kingdom Metazoa; phylum Annelida; class Sipuncula; order Golfingiida; family Sipunculidae; genus Sipunculus; species Sipunculus nudus. Next base: position 18,764,722 of record CM049307.1, read on the forward strand.
ATTTAATTTGTATTAATGGCTTTAATCCGCCAGTCCGTAAAGACAAAAACCGTAGAGGTGGCGGTGTTGCTGTTTATGTCAATAATACCCTATCGTTCATTAGAGAAGTTGACTTAGAATTGAGGGGGTGTGGAAAGTGTATGGTTAGAGATTGATATGAATGATAAAATATTTTTTTGGAGTATATTATAAACCATCATAACCTAGACATATTGAGTCCTTTGTCTAGCTGTAATTAATGTACTTTATGGTTGTCAGTACCTCCTTAAAAGGGTAAACCGGAGTCATATATCCTACTACGGATTTGAAGGGTTTAAGGAACAATTTAGAACAGCACCTTGGGACGCCCGCCCGCTACACGTTTTTTGATGATGTAGCAGATATTGTCAACTACCGTGACAATATTATCATTATTAAATTGTTAATGAATAGGTTCCCAATATTGAACTTTTGATCAAACCAAAAGATAAACCCTGGATGAAATATAGATTGAAACAACTGTTTATGGGAAAAGAAATAGAGCTTGAAAAAGGCTCCGACAGTCAAACGAACTAGAATACTATTTTGCTATAAAAGGATTAGAAATTCTGTCATCCTGGAAAATCGTAAAGCGTACAAAAATATATGTTTAATATTAACCAGTAAACTTTCCGATCCTGCCACATCCAGCAGGTATTGTGAAAAAATATGTCGGTCTGTTTTTCAAGATAAACATGTTCAAATATCCTGCCTTTGGTTACTGAAGAGGAAATTACATCAAACAATACCAATAAGACAGATTGTTTTTAATGAATTTTAATGAATATTTTTCGTCCTAGTTTACTATTGAGGATGCAGATAAAGTTTGGCCTAGTTACAACAATCTCAGCCATTTCTTCTTAAGTTTTGTCTGAAGATGGTGTCAGAATTGTTATGTCAAAGCTTTATATAAGAAAGGCAACAGGTCCGGGAGGAATAGGTACTTTTATTCTAAAAGACACACATGATGTTCTTTGCAAACCACTTTCTATATTTTTCAATTATCTATTAATAACGGGCGAATTTCCTGATGAATGGAAACGGGCACATATCATACCAGTTTATTAAAAGAGAGCCAGAAACAAGGTTGAACATTAGTGTCGATTTTAAATAATTAAAAAAAATTAAAACGTGTTATAGCGAAGAAATTGTATATACTTATAGGTATTACGCTCACTCATAATTTATCGTGGTCAGAAGATATGAACAAAATTTGTCCAAAGGCCACGGAGAGTATTTATTTATTAAAATATTATCGTTGTACACTGTCTAAAATGGTACTTGAAAGATTACATAAATCTATGGTTCTGACTTTATCCGAATATGGCTGTCAGTGTTGAATAATTGTACTGCTAAACTTTACAATTAGCTGGAGTGCATTCAAGAAGAGCAGCCTTGATCTGCACTGGGGCATTGATGACTACGAGGACGCAGAAAAATAATTAAACTCCGCATCAAACACTCAGATTGTTCATGATCTTGTCCACTTTTAAGCGTATGACTCTAGGATTTGGACGTTCCTACTTTATTTGTTTAGTATCTAATCTTCATGAAAATCAACAGAATGAGAAACTGTGGGCATCAGCTAATATGAGAGTATCATTTTTTTCAGAAGGCAATCTACTAAAGTCTTTTTGCCATGCGCATGCAGACTTTGGAATAATTTACTTTTGTCCATACGTGGTCGTGATAATTTAAATACCTTTAAAAATACTCCAAGGATTAGGATGCTTTCAGTTCATTTTAATCACAGAAGTTCTGTTTTCAGATTAAGGTTCCTAGAAATTACAATTACAAGACTTAAACGTGGGGCTTGTATGCTGAATCGCTATCTCTTTGTTATCGGTAGGATAGATAATGCCGCCTCTTTATCTCATGCCTACCATGAAATGATCAGAGACAGTACTTGCTGGAAAACATAAGATCTTTATTTAATGAAAGTAATTTTGACCTGGCACCTTATTTTTGCCTTGAATCACAAACAAAGAAAATCGGCTTTAAAGTGAATACATTTGTTAATTGGAAATGACGTGCCTATGAAAACAAGGAATGAACTTTTTGACCTTGTTCAAGAGTGCATCGTACAAAAAAAGCGTTTAAATAAAATCGCTTAACCGTCCTAAAAAAAAATAAAATACCATCTGCATAATCTAGGTATTATTGTTGTTTCTTCTCATTAAATATTTACCTGTATTTTCATACAATGTTAAATGAAATATTGTTTGTAGATTTTTTTTGTTTTTCAATAGTTGAAGTTTATGTCTGTGTATTTGTTTAATTGCGCTGCATATGAAAGCATTTACAGATGGTGTGTAAATGTGCATGTATTATAGTTGAAGGTATATGTGTGACATTATGATACACTTACATTCTCATAATTGTTTTTAATTGTTGAATTTGGCGTGCAAGTATCTTACGACATGTTTGTGCTTATTGCATTTTCTGTTACAACATTATACACATTATATACAAATTATATACAAATACACTAATATTAGCCAAAAAAAGCAATGTTGTAATACTGTTAAAATAATTATATTTAAACTATTACCTAAAAAAATAGAACTTCAGCTGTTATAGTAAGGAACGGGCTTCCTAGTCACATCAGAGATGAACTCACATTTTACGCTTTAACAAACTTGCATAGACTTTTCTTTTTAAACAAGCATACTTTATAAAATGGATTGTATGGGTCATTCTACAAAAAATGTACAATTCTAGAGTAGCAACAAAAAGAACAGAAACGTTGGTACATCTGAAAGTCATGTAGCATTGAACAAAATTGCGCTAACAGGAGTAAGTCTAGAATACTGAAATATTAGTTGTAAAATGGAATTCCAGATCTCGTATGCATTACCAAGAGTTTTCTGAACATATCATGCCCAAAGTCAAATAGTTAAATCAAATTATTTTTTTAAATTTTTCATAAGATTTATTCCTTATAACACCACTGACTATAACATGTTACACCACTGACGATTGGGTAATACCACTGAAAATCTTATACCAACAAGCTTAAATTTTCTTAGAATCCCGTAACTATTAGAAATCCTTGTTAAATATCCATTCAAATCGAGATACAATATAATAACATTGCATCACAGGTAGGTAAATTATTTAAAAAAATAACTTATTGTATAGTAGATCCCCGGCTAAAAGAAAATATAACTCAAAGGTCCCGATGCTTCACAGATTGGATAATCGGCCTGTAAAGGCAAGTCATGTAACGTCTTAGAATAGAACTTCAGCTGTTATATTAAGGAACGGGCTTCCTAGTCACATTTTACGCTTTAACAAACTTGTATAGACTTTTCTTTTTAAACAAGCATACTTTATAAAATGGATTGTATGGGTCATATTCTACAAAAAAATTTAGAGTAGCAACAAATGAAAAAAACTAATGTTTTCTTGTCCAGAAATATTTAATTTTATGAAAAGTACATACACCTTGAACATTAAAGAAAAGAAAATATAACTCAAAGGTCACGATGCTTCACAGCTTGGATAATCAGCTTGAAAAGGCAAGTCATGTAACGTCTTATATATATATATATATATATATATATATATATATATATACGAATGATATTTGCACGCTTAAGATAGTACAAGATGAAACATTTATTAATACATCGGGAACCAGCGAGCAAAACTGGGAAACATTGTATTCCATCTGTGAAAACGACAACTGTATTTGGTCTTAAATAATTAGACGAACATCACTTCATAAGCACCATGTGTGCATTCATAATGGAAACAAACTGACAAAGTTCACTGGATATTGAACTCTTTTTGACTGGATTGATCAATCCATGGCCTTCCACTGGCCTTCATCAATGACCAGATAACGCTCGTTATCTGGTAGATGGGGGTATCAGACAAAGGATCTGATCCTCATTATACCAATCAATGTCTGGGCGAGGATTTTGTAACGGTTTTTACCTGTACAGTGCACACAATTTACCTTGACATCATTTTTTGCAATTTCTAATATCTTCCCAGGTTATGTCTCCTCGTCATAACTTAAAACACACCAGCACCCGATGTGGTCAGTATTAATTGTGTCATCTGAACAATTATCAGGGGTCACCTGGACAACCTTTGGAGCTGTAAGAGTACCGTGATCTACATTATCTGTCGTAGAAAACTGTTTGAGCTTATGGCATGGGCTATAACATGGCATGGGCTATGGCCTGTCTTTGACAGTGCAGGTGCAGCCAATATCTCAGCACATGATCTGGCCTGGGGAAAGTGATAAGACTTGAATCGCACAGTACCTTTTATAGTACTTACACAGATGGCGGAGAGTGCCTCAGCCCTATTTTTGATTGAGGACTCGTGTATGTAAAATAATTCAGTATTTGAATTGTTGGCTTTGAGTTCTCTCTAGAGAATTTTAGCATGAGGTAAGTCTTTGCCCAGTGATACCAGTCTGTCTATAGAGTATTTTAGCATGAGATAAGTCTTTGCCCAGTGATACCAGTGTGTCTGCAGGTCTCTTGAGTGACTCTTCAATGCCATGGCTGGCCTCGAAGAAGTTGCAGGTTGCTGCTGTGAATCCTTTATTTAAGGTTTCTGTGGAGAGTAAATAGAAGTAATACTTCTGTTTATATTGAGTGGCGGGTCCATCACTGAAAAAATGTAAAACTTTGACTGCTATATAATTAATTTTTATCATCTGCAGTACTGTCTCTAGATAAGACCATATTGCAGTTTGATCATGTTAACTTGATGCTGAGTTGCTAAAAACATGAGATATGGACTGTTGTGTAGAACACCGGTGTGAAGGGATGCCTGTTGGTGAGATCCTCCAGAATGAGCAGCCTCGATCTCACTTGAATATTTGCAGTTGTAGTTTTCGCTAAAATCTATGTGAATCATGCATTCAGCATCTATGAGTTTGACGCCGATCCCGATTGATAATGTACTGCCACCTAATTTTAAAAAGATGGCGCGTAAACTTATCAAGGCTGCCGTGAAACAAATCAACAAGATCAAATTCTGAAGAAACTACCTCCTCTTTCACAGTAATGACAGACGTTGATTTTTCGCCATTACGCTCAAATTCAGTTTTCTTTGTACACCACTGTACGTACGTGACATCGTCATTCTCAGGCCGGCTGGCTGTTTGATATGAATTACACAATTGAATCTGCAATTTCTTCAAGATTTTATGATGAAATTATTTTAACAGTGAATAGCTTGTCCGATTTTTATGTGTTTTGCATGGACAGCTCATTCTATCTGCGTTCTTTTTGGGGCCAACCCAAAATGGTCTTTGTTTACAGAAGAAAGAATATGAAACTTCTGTATCAGGTTCTGCGTTATATTTCTTATGCAAGTTCAACATTGTATCTAAAAGAATGCGTCTTTGTTTTTTCACCTGTTTGACTGTGACTGTATTTTTTTTACGCCAGTGGTGAGTCTACTGACATCATCCCTCAAATAGAACTCACTGATCTGTTTTTGGCGACTGATCGCTTCAAGTCTTCTTTTACACTTACACAGGTAATTGTTGCGGTAAATACGCCGTTAGAACGCACCTGATAATGACTTTGCGAAATGTCGCAGTTTAGTTTATACTTTTTTATGAGGTTTCCAGAGAAGAATCTGGAAATAACTTGCCGCTCTCGTTCAGACTTAGAAGAAGCATACATGGTTCTGATGTCCTTTAAAGTGAAAAGAAATACTAAATATTTCTTCACCACAGTGGTACTTAGTTTGGTCAAAGGTCTCTTTATTTTTGTTGTTGGTCACAAAGGTGACTTGAGCCCACTTCACTTCTGTGAAGTCTCATCTTGTACTTGTTAGTTAATCTGATTTGCTGTTTAGTTAATCTGATTTGCTGTTGAAGCTCTTTCTCCAAAGCTATCTTTCACGGTACATTTTAGAGCTACTAACTTTGACTCTCTTCGTCCTCGTGTCATCTGCCCGAAGAAATAAAAGTAAATATAACTTAAAATCTTGCACTGAGATTTAACTAGTTTATATGATTGATGTAGGACAAAAGTAGCCCTTCCCATAGTGAAAAGTAAGGGGGTAAGGACAACCCCTACCCCACCCCGCATCACACAAACAATATATATATATACAATATATTGTAATTATTGACGATCATTATATACAAATAAATTTAAACGAAAACTTGATTATATCATTACCAACTAGTGCTCTGATGAAAATAAAATTAATCGGAATTTTTCCAATAGGATATTTATAACCGGTCAATGCATCATCTATTTTTTTCAAGACTTTATGCAATTTTTGAATAGTTCATGATTAAAAAAAAGATCTTTATGTACCACCCCTGCCTTTAAATTGCAGCTGATAAATAAACCTAACATAATTAAAAGTGCAGATATAAGTTTATATTATAATTATTACATATTAAGATATATTTATAACGCAAAATATCAAATAATAATAATAAAATTGCCCGGGCAATAAAGGTCAGCAGTTGTACCGTGGGTCAGTGGAATGACCAAGGAAACTATAACACTATACTGACCAGTCACACCACTTACACTTTATTTTAAAAAATAAACTGTCCCTTCTAACAGCCATGCTCTTCAATACTGAGTGTGGCTACTATGTTAACATTTATATTTCAGTTCCCTCTGGTTCATTTTAAATAATCTTACCTTAAAAAAAAAAGAATTAGAACACCACTGACTATGAATAAAAAAAACACGCATAAGAACTGTTGGGATAATGTATAAATTGGGAATAAACAGTTAAAAATTACCATTCTGCCTAGCGTCTGCTTCAGTGATGTTGGAAGGCCCCCTGGTGTTGAAAAATGGAGCTCTAGGGATCATTATTTGTTTTGTCTTCCTTTTTGTCTCAAGTATCGCCACTGACAGAAAAAAATCAGTGACAATAAATTCCCTTGAAATCTATGTTATACAACGCAGCAAACATTCCAAAATCACTCCGTGGTTTTCCTTGGAATTATATTAATCAAAGAACATTAACAGGTTTATTTTAAAGTTCAAAGTTTTTCAGTTAAATGAGATAGAGTAATGGAACCACAGGAGAATAACAGTAGGTAACTGTACATTTTCCACCCCAATTTCTAAGAAAATAATTAATTAATTAAATTAGTAGATAGTTCATCTATTCACATTTATTTGAGTAGTTATGTCATAATTAAGGATAATATTAAGCATAAAATATTAAAAGAGATGTAATGTTCATATATTTTTAGAGTAACTCAAGTTTTAACGTTTTTTTCGAGAATGTCCCGTATATCTTTTTATAGTATTTTATATTCTAAGTAGATACGTTTCATGTATTGTAAAGCGCCTTAGAGCATGTTTTAGAATATGAATATCGCGCTTTAGAATTGCTTGTACTAGAATTTATTATGTTGTACATCGAGAATGATTAGATTGAAAGGTATCCTTAGCTCGCCGGAACGAAGTTCAGGAGAGTTTACACCGTATCCCCGGCGTCGTCGGCGTCAGCATCGGCGGCGTCCGTAGACACCCCGGTTTAAAGTTTTTTTAAACATTCACTGCCGATCCAGATATTCCCCCAGTGCTATGTCCTGCAACAGTCTCTGGGAGCTCCGGGCGAGTCAGTCCTAGGTGATCTCAAAGCCAGATTAATGCCTACTTGGATAATCATAATATTCCAACCCTTCCAACCAAATGCGGTCAATACAAAGGCAATATTCATACAACAGTATTAGTTTGCACTTAACAAACAAAGTGTGTACAGATCCAAACCCAGCTAAGGTTAAAGTTTTGGGATAACATTTTATAGCTCGACAACCACTAGCCATATAGCTTTCATATTTCATATATCTATTGTATAGGAGGATTGAAATCCCCTATTGGATTCGGCGGGCTAAAGGTAAAAGGTCAAGATCACCCCGTTGTTCAGGAACATATCAGGTTAAAGTTATTTTAGTGAGGTCCTTAGCTCAATTGCTTATGAAGATATTTCCATTAAACTTAGTACACTGATAAACAGTGACAATACCCATCACAGTTATTAGAATCTTCCCCATATTTTAATGTTCGGGTCACCAATTAGCACTTTACGAACAAAATTTGTACAGATCACAACCCAGCACTGGTTAAAGATTTGGGGTCACTTTTTACAACGCAACAACCACTCCCCCCATATATTCCACATTTTCATTTTCCACAGGTTGTGAATCTCCCAAATAATTTTTTTTTTTTTTTGGGGGGGGGGGGGGTTAAAGGTTTAGGCCACAGGTCATCTTTGTTCATGAAAAACTTTCTGTTTTGCTTATTGTTTCATTGCTAATGAAGATATTCTGTTAAATATATGCTGATGTTCTGTGGTATTAACTATAGATTATATAGATTAACTAGGTCGAGTTTTATAACATGCAAAATCCATACATATTTAAGGAGATCGGAGGTCACCAATCTATTTTATGGTGTCGCTGCTCTCCCTTAGCTGGAATATAATGGATGTTTATGAAACTCAAAAAGATATATTAACCAATATATTATTTCACTTTAGTTTGATTCCTAAGTTTGATCGATGCACATTTAATTGATCAGAGGTCACAAGAAATATGACGGGCATATTATACACCCCTGTGGTGCGCTTTGTTTCTGAATTCCCGTACCGGCGAGCTCTGTTGTCCTCAGATGACTTGTTAAACCACTGATGACTTATGTATATTCTGCACATAAATACACAGTAATTTATGTATTTCATTTAAAGTCTATTTAACGTCTATTATAACGAGCTATTTTAACACGTGTAGTATTTTTATTGAAGTTGGTTATTTATGACGGCCTAGTTCAGGCATATTAAGAACAAGAAGCCGGAATAAATGTTTATATTTGTGACATTTACATGCCCAACATAGCAACTAATTCTACGTGACAGGAATACCATGTACAATACGACAGTTTGGATTGCTTGTCATACGAGTGAACATTAGCAACCCTCCGTTAAAATTTTTTAAACTCATTCATTTCGGTGATAATTTAATGAAATTGGACGCTTTTCTGTTATCATGAATAAAAATGAATTATTCACATTTTAAATTGCAATCGCTGTCCATGATGTTAATTGGACACCAGTTATTCTCCAGAAATAATAATGTTAACATAACCTGAATTACCCGAGTCAAGGTTTTATGGATGTTAAATTGTCTGAAAACTTGGTGTCAAATTTATTTCTGGTCTTAACGTGACAGCCTGTCTCAGGAAATGAATATTATTATCTCCTCAGCTAGATATAAGCAAAACATACGGGACGAAGACAGATACTCTTAATAAGTTAAGTCAACACACCTGTTTTATCTCTGATTAAACTGTTACAACACATTCCCTATCCGGTTATACGTGCGTACATACATACACACAGATACACACATACATACACACATATATATACATACAAACACATACATAAATACGGCTTCGATCCCCGGCGTGCCTATGGGTAGTACATCCAAGGTCGGTGGTTTTCTCCGGGTCCGCTTTCCTCCACCCCTGCAGATTACCGAACGCCACCATCTGATCCATGTAGAGTGCCTTGCATTAGTTATTATAACTAGCTGCAAATCCATGTAAGATAAATGAGTTTATATTAAACATAACTTACATCATGATGCCTCTTCAATTATACATACACATTGTCACGGAACCTAATATCAACAGATCACGTAAGCGTGATGAACATAAATTTTGTAATGGAGAAAAAAAAAAATCAGATTCTGTAACACTAGGCAGGGTCCAATGTCTTAGGGAATGAATAAAGAAGTCAATGTATTTTTATAATAAATACCTATAATTTATTCTTAAAACAACCCTAACATCACAATACACCAAATCAATACAATTACATAGTACAACAACAGTACAACAGCAAATCAATACAATCACACAGCCTAATAAACAAAGTGCACAGTACCTGGATACCACCACTGTCACAGCGACAAGTCCGTTAAAGCATACAACTCAGAAGAACACTTCACACAAATCATCTCAGAGAATAACAGTCCAATGTAATCACAAAATCAATCTACTGTAATCCAGTTCATTCACCAAATCAATCCGCGCAATCCCAAAGTGAAGTTCCTGTCATAATCCCGAAAGCAAACGGAAGACTATATAAGATCTGTCACAAATCCAGAAGAAAATCTATAATTACCGCACTGATCGGAATAGATCCCTCAAACTGACTTTCACGCTTCTGTGTCCGCTGGAATATTCTCTCACCTCTCTCTCTGCTCTAAAATACAGCCCCTATTTATAGCTCCTCACCTCAAGCCGAGAACTTTCCATTTCTCGAACAATCCAAAGAATCTAAAATGATACACAGTAAACACGCGTTACAGGAAACATCTAGAAAAAGAGCGCTGTGTCTATACATGACAGGGTTCACACGTGAGCTCGCCCCGGCTCGGCCAGGCGAGAAAGCCCCAAGCTAGCACGACAACGAGAGTTCAACCAGTACGGATTAAACTGAGAGTGCAACACCCGGCCAGGCGAGGCCGCTACAACACGAGTTACGCCCGTGTCACACAATAAAAAAGACATCTGTAACAACATATACACACGCACACACACATATACATATTTATACTTACGTAAATTTACTAGTATTTGAATGTATGTAAATATATACACACATACACATACATACATTACATCAAAATCCTTCTCAAATGATACAATCCCATATACACATGCCCACTTAAAGATATATATATATATATATATATATATATATATATATATATATATATTTATATGTATAATCTTCCCTCTTTCTTTGTGGAGATAAGGCCCTGGTTTGCAAAAGGTTGTCAGACTACCTTTTTTTTTGTTAGCCCCTGTCGGTCTACACGGAATGGTTCCTCAGTCATGTGTTCATATCTAACTTTTAAATAGAAGATTGGGCGACACGACTACGACCCGTGCAGATGCCGTGCCAGCTGATCCGTCCGCTAATTTTACTATTTTTACATTTATCGTGTATTGTTCACGTCAGTGTTCTCGTAGTCTTAACGCCTACTTTGCTGCTAAACAACGCCACCTGCCAAGAAAAAGAACCATAACGATATTAGTATAAGTGAAGGAAAATAGATACCGTCAAGAGAATAAAAATGTTATGAAAATAAAATAAAAATTATCATTCAAGCTTATAAAATCTGCTTGAGTCTAATATGGATATTCAATTAGGAGATACTAGTTTTAAATTTCTGTTAATGTTTGAAAGATTTGATTTAAACTTGATCAGACTTGTTGGATGATTAGATTATACAGGCTTGTTAAAATCAATTATGGAAGCTCTGAAGAGATTCCTTTGCAATAGGTTTTTGCAGCTGATGAGGAATAAGTGCCCAATAATTAACAACATGTTACAATTAAGCTTTCTCCAATGTTTCTCTTGGGGCAAATATGAGCTTGTTTCGCGAGTTGCGGAGAGTCGCAAGATTAAACAGAAAGTGTTAATTTATAAATCATGCACCAAAATGATCATTTTTTTGTACGTGGTTGAACATCAGAGCGCATTGGAGAAAATAATAATTGGTTAATGTAACGCCCACTATTTTCTTGTTCACTTTAATGTGTATAAAATCAATCAAATTAATACCACCAAATCGGTCTCTCAATGGATTTTTTTGGCCGCAAAAGCAATGTAACACAGTAGAAGAGCAACAATACCCGAAGGCCATAACACTCAACTTGATTTTAAACCAAGAGGATACATGGAAACGTTTAAAAAATAAAATAAAATAAGAGTTTGGTACAGAAACGTCATTCTTAAAGTTGCTACTAGTTAATTTCCACACCATGGTCATTCCATAACCTAACAATCCTTGTATAAATAGATAAATAATTTTTCTACTCAAGTCGGGTCATTTCACCATTTAAAATATGACACGATAAGAGGGGATTCCGTTAAGTCGAAGATGAGTGATAAAACTGACATTTATATCTATAAGAAATATCTGTTTACATATAAGAATAGGAAACTTTGAACAGGACGATACCCTAACCGTGTGTAAAAAAATCGTAACAAAGTAAGGTGGGACATTTCCAAAACATTATTGGGTTTTGGTATAGCATTGCCAAGTTTATGGAAGTAGATTTCCGACCATCGTTTGTTTTGCCATGCTAGAGGTTACATGTGCTCGAATTATATAAATAAATTAACATGGGTAAGAAAGACTACCAGCATGCAGATGCACGTCAAAATCATGTCCGACAGCAAGGGTTATCTGAACAATTTAAATTTATGGATATCGCAACATTGAGCCTATGATTTATCCAGATTTGTCATAGATAATCTATTTTCACCTACAGTTTCATCCAACCTTACAATTTATTTGTTAATATTATTTATTTAATTTATTGTACCCTCCTGTATACACCTGTAGATTTACCTCGCGCCCAGGGGAGCACACAAATCATGCGGTCACACAAGAGCCGTTTTTTTCACACAAAAAGCGTACTTAATACCGTTTCTCTAAGACCAACTCAATATACCGCACTCGGTAAACATCGTTTTCTTACTTCGTCAGAACAAGACTTATTTAGTGCTTTATTCGATGCCGTATTCGACTGACTTCTCGTCATACGCTTTGTTTTCAGGTTTAGCATATTCTTTCTATTATTCATGCATTGGGGAAACAGTATTCGACAAGGTATTCACCTTATAATATCAATGAATTGGTATCGAAACTACCTCCAGATGTGGTTTCACCGATGGGGATCGAAACGCGAATGCATTCGATTTAAGTATGAACAGATTGTGGATTTAGAGGCAATAAAACCGTATTCGATACGGTAGTCAGTGAATATTAATGCAGTGTTAACACAGCTTTGGTTATTCTTTCGACCATTCTGCCATGATCCAAGCCATCCACTCATTGGTGTCACACCCCCGAAGGAATGGACACTCAAGGTTCAAATCACCACAAACAACGGTAATTTAACTATTTGCTCTTCCCCACATGGTAATTAAATTAAGCTAGAAGCTCTAACTGTCACATCTCTACTCTAGTCTGAGTAATTATCAAGGATATAACAGTGGATTACCATATCAAAGTATAACCCTGCATTAACTTAAACGGCTAAGCCAATCCTAATAGCACGCTCGCCGTAGGAATGGACATTCCAGATTCTTTTAATCGGTAAAACTCACACATACACTCAAGAGGATGAAAATGCACTGGTAAACAAAACCAAAAATATATGAAAAAGTACACGTACACTTCTCTGGGGAGGTATCGATGATCACTAGAGTCCATATAATCACACAAAATCACTAAGTTCTGTTTACTCCTTGATGAACACTACACACGAAAGGTCCTTTTGTTTGAACGGCTGCTGATCAAATGATCGAGGCACTCGTGACATTGGAATGCCAGCTATTAGTCCAAGCCGCTTACACTGCGTATACACAGACGATCTCTAGCACTTCATACCGCTAAACAATCTGGGTCAACATCGTTCTCCACTGAACTGCTAGCTCGCCATACAAAGCGAAAATCCTGATTAGCCTATAAATTGTCCTGGTTACTGGTCTTCAATACGGTAGAAACACATATGTTCAAGTTTTCCAAGTCTTACTTTAAAATAAGATTCAACTCTCAAGTCCGTTAGAGAGATTCTTCGTGGCCGTCTAGAGCCATTGATGTACTATGCCCAGGAACATCATCTGATCAGACAATATCGGATTCTCCACTAGCCTCCACGAGGCCTACTGACGTCAGGCATCTTGCCCGCCTTTTGGCCAATGATCTCACACTATTATGCACTATTATGTGGCCTGTCATAAACTGCATGAATACTAAAATGTACGCACCACCAGAGAGCAAAACATGGGAAAAATTAAGTATTCAGGTTCGTTGCCTTTTAAGTCTACAGTAAAAATGTTATAACAGGAACTATCTAGACCGATTCTCACGGAATTATAACTGTACCAAAACTAATATCAAATAAGACACCTTGGTGCTCTAAGCGCAGTTCTCACGCTAACATCTAAACATGATATTCCATATTAATGTCAACAAATGAAAGAAGCAATCATCGAGTTTTACTCCTTAGTTGAATATGCAAAAAAATAACTAAGTCAGAGTTCTCTGGTGACAATCAGTCGTTGCCTGTCCACAGTCTGAATATAATCACCTGCTCAGATCAGGTAAGCAGGTAGTGAAGACCTGCTCTGTTGTAGTTAGGGGGCTTCTGTATACATTTACTGTTGTCTGTCTTTGATGTCATGGATCTTTCTTCCTGTTGTTTTGTTGCTCCATCCTTGGCTAGACCGTCTGCTATTCATTACGAATTACTTGCAATGCGATGATATCCACGGCACAGTGACTCTTGAGAGTCTGATTAAGGACGCAAGAGCAGACGTCAGGTCATGCAATTCTCTGTCCCTGCCATTCTGAAGGCTCTGTAGGTCAGACAGAGCATCTGCCAGGAACATTTCATTTTAAAACTTATACACTTAAAATGTGTAGAGTAACAGCCGTTAGCGAAGGCGATCATTTCTTTTCTTCCTTCTAGGTAAATAATGAAGATTCTGGTGGCCACCATTTCCGTTTGCCTGTTCAATGTACACACGGGTCCAGCTGTCTTGCGGGTAGTTGTGGCGGCAGTTCTCCATGGTGTAAGACATCTTTTCAATACTCTCCTCATTTTTTTGCCATCGCCGGGGATCCTACATTGAATCTGGGATGAGATCACATTATTCCAAGCAAGGTTCTCAAGTGCGAGTGGGTTCACTACGGGAACTTGATCCACATATTCTTTGGGCGTTGTTTTTAGAATCCTCGATTGGTTGATGTAGCTTCCTCTTTTCAGTCTCCCAATCTTGGCTGTCATATTCTTACCTTCACTTGGTGTCCTGCGAGTATCTGTTTAACTTTGCAGCTTGTACAAGAAACCTGGTTACTTTACGGTCCCCAAGATATTCTTGCCCTGTGATGGTCTCAAATTGGTTTATGGGTCTAATTTTCATCCCTCAAGTAATTAGTCTGGATGCTTAATTCAGCACTTAACTAAATTTGTCAACATTTTCAGCAGTGCCCAGGATGTTATACCATACTCCAGAAGTGGTCTGACTATTCCGGTGTACATTTTCTTGAGGTTTTTGGAATTTGCACCCCATGTTTTGCCTGCAATTTTTTTTTTTCATGAGGGCAAAAAACGCACCTTTGCTCTAGCTTTAGCATTGTCAACCGTGCCTCCAGGTCAGCCTCTTATCAAAACTCGTCCCCAGGTATATGGGGTTGTATTCTGCTGACAACGTATGATCATTCATCCTGAGTGAGGCTCTCTGCTGTTTGGTAGAGAGGTTGAAGATGGTATTGGTGGTTTTACAGGGGTTAACTGGAATGAGCCTCTGTTTTTTCCAAGCCTTTCAGTATAGATGGCACTGTAGACATGGCGTAGAGGGCTCTGACTTTGGTATTGATGAGCCGTTCCATTAGTTGACAAATCAGGATGAGTCAAGCTGATTGATCGATAACTTTCAACCTTGGTCTTTACCTTTCTTGTGAAAGGGCACCATGTTGCCAGATCTGTGGGACATGCTAGTCTTCTAAGTAATGTGTTCACAGACCCAGTAGTTTGATTTTTGCTCTCATGCCTAGATGTTGAAGAATCTGATTCATGATACTATCTGGCTCGGGAGGTCTTTTTAAAGTATGCAAAGCTTCCTCAGACACTCATGTTGAATAGCTCGTTCATATAATTCGTTTTCAGATCCTGATGGATCCTGTTACTGAGTTCTTCATAAACCTGATGTTTTCTATGCAACGGTACAGTGAAATTACTGATCTTCTCATAACTATCTGCTAAACAGTCTGCCCTTTTCAACATCTCTCCGCCTTGTTGTATCATAATGGGGGACACTTATGCTTGTTGTTGAGTGCCATTTGTAAGTTTCCACAATATGTGTTCTTCCTCGTCCAGATTGAGTCACTCTGTCGTTTATCTCCAGCTGGATCTCGCAGCTTGGATGTAATACTTTTTGTACTTGGCACAGGTGGCTTTATCGGTGTTGTTGTTCTAAACGGTTGGGTTTATTTCAAAATCTTCCCTGGTTCTTCAGACTTTGTTCTCATTTTCCTGCAATTCCTTTTTCCAGTATGGCGTGTAGTTCTAACGCGCACCCCTTGGGACAGTTTCTTAAGCCGCTGAATGAAACAAGTGGTTGCACTTTTAATGTTATGGTCTATTGTTTGTATTCTCTGGGAATTTGAAAAAAAAACATATTTTTTTTGCATTTTGAGGTATACTGCTAAGACGAAAACTCTCCCGCAAAATACATATGCGAACCAATAACATAATCTTCAAAACAAGTTCTGCTTCAGGATCTAATTGTAATCAAAATTCAAGTAAAATATCTGTGAACTAACATAAAAATACACATTCTATAGTTTAGATTTTAAAATAATTGTAACCAGTAGATTTACATTCAGCTCGGGTGTCAGATCACTTGGACTCGAAGAAGACACGAGTTTGACTCGAAACTCAAGGACTCGGACTAGTACCCGGCTGACTTGGACTCGAACTTGTGACGGGACTCGGACTGTGTTGTCTCGACTACATCGCTGGTTGTGTGGACAAAGAACGATGCCCATCTCTCCACTGCAGGGGCATCAGGGGGGATGGTGGTATATATACCCCCACTTTTTTGGAAGGGGGGAAGGCCAATGCACAACTTCCAATATCCATATCTGTGT
Organism: Sipunculus nudus; assembly: GCA_026874595.1. Taxonomy (NCBI): domain Eukaryota; kingdom Metazoa; phylum Annelida; class Sipuncula; order Golfingiida; family Sipunculidae; genus Sipunculus; species Sipunculus nudus. The sequence continues at coordinate 18,781,439 of CM049307.1, forward strand.
ATGGATATTGAGACCATCTTTAGTCAGAGGGGGAACCCTCAGATGACTTGACTTATGTTAAATAGTCCCACTTCGTCCGTAATATTCAATGACCCGGACACATGCGAAAAAAATGTTGACTAAGCAGGTTGTTAGCTTTCTACGGAAAAAAAAACGTTTTTTTCCGCGGGGCAGGGGGCGTTCCATGGCCACATGCCGTCTGCTAGGGGAGATCTGCATTACAAGTTTTCCTTTGTCTATGGAATGGTGAAAAACCGAACTTGGGGTTGGAATTTCTGAAGAGATATTAAGTTGCACAATTCGAATAATTTTATAGTTTCAGTTCTTAGATGTTAAATCTTGATAATTTAGTTCCCGTTTGCGCAGAAGTAACTGTCGTAAAATTCACAGTCACAACCCTGCCTTTCTCAAAGCAAACACTCAAAGCTTTACCATTATCCAAAATGGTTAAGCATGCAAAATTTTGAAAAACGTTGCCCACGAAATCATATTATATTATATTTCGATACCCTCTCTCTGTCTCTGTCCCTGTCTCTCTCTCTATATATATATTTAAACATAATGGACACGAACAGAACGGAACTATGTAAAATGTTGAATTATGGAAGGAATAGGATGACCATTGAAAATAGTAAAATGTAGATGGCGCAACCACCTTTATGATGCACGTGTATAGAAAAGTTAGAATCAAAAGAGCTATTGTTGGTAATATCTACAACAAATGGACACTGACGTTGAAAATGCAGGGCAGTCATTTGGAAGTCAACTAAAATACATAATTATAAGAGTCAATTCGAAGCATATCAATACGTAATATGGAAACGTTAGATAATATGGAAAAATCTTTGAAGTATGTATAGTTGTGACTCTGGAGTTACCAATTAAACTTGACAGAAGTGAAAGAGAAACGTGGTCAAGCTGACCTCTCAAACATCTTATGTAGTTTTCTTGGTTTTGCTTGCCGAACCTAATTGAGAACAGCTATCTCGTATTATTATCCAGACTTGTTATGTTGTAGGAGTGCAATTACATCTCGAAAGTGGCGTGGATCCCGGCAGTCTGTTCATTAGTGGGACTTATACCGGGATGAACCTGTCACAGCAAACAGGAAAGGACCTATTTCAAACAGCAGAAAGAGACCTAACGGATGTACTTTATATAAATATATATCCTAAGTACCCAGGTTAATCTTAATAAGGAATTAGTGTTTACGTGAGGGCGCTTTATTTGCCACAGGACATAACATTTTTTATATTAAAGCAAACATGAATCATTGGTTCCTATGTACAAGACTGTTCGACAGGAAATTATTACGAAAATGTCATTATTACGAAAAATGGTTACTATACAGTTAATATGAATGAGATGAAACATGTGGAAAATTTGTCATTCGATATCGGTTAGTATCTTTCAGATATTACACGTAAGTAGCTGAATATTCACTTTGTCTACTCTCTAATCTAAACATTTTTTAATAAAAGTTTAATATAATAAATAACCAGATGATTCTGATGGGTGATTCTGACACAATTCTTTATTATCTCTTGTCGAGAAATCATAATGGCAGGAGTCTATAATACTACGTCAACTAATGGTGATACACATACGTTAAAAAGGGGTTATTCATATCACCAAACGTTATGATTGGGACCTTTTCTTCCAGGCAAAGATTACAACTTTCACTAGGGAGCTTTCTAGGTGGTGTGCACTTGAGGACCAGCCAGTTTATCGAATATGGGGTGTTTGTTTTCTGTTGGAGCCAAATGAACGTTGAGAGTTCCGAGTCTTTTGCGTACTTGGGGTGGCTGAATGATTTCTTGTTGTTCCAGAATCAGGATTTAAAGTCGGTGCCGGCAAGTCTGATGTAGGTTTCTCCGAGGTGGGGTTGTGACGTCAGCGGCATAGATAATACCAGCTTAATAGGCCTGCCCCATGAAGGTCTTTTTACGGCAATTGCATCCGCTGGGTTGCGTTTTGTTCTGTACGCTCGAATGCTAACTGTTTTTTACATTTCTAAACTGACTGTTTTCGATCATATGTAGCAGGTTGTCCTCAAAATGTTTCATTTCAGGATTTTTTAGGTCGAATGTTTGATTGTTTTCCCTGTTTGTTGTATCCTCGTTACTGTCATTCTGTGCATCAGCTCTTAGCATCATATATATATATCTTGCTTGATGTATAAAGAAATACACATGATCATATGCGATTTAATTTATGAATGTGACGTTTCTATCATCTGCAAGTTATCTGTTATCTGAAAGATCTGGAGTGATTAAGAACACTTGGACATTCGACGGTAATATCTGCTTACGGCTCAATGACGAGAGCAAGAAACTGTTACTCAAATAACTGACTTAATGGATTTTGTTATTTGTTATTTCAGTTGAATTAGAGTTTGGCATTCGTATATAAAGAGCGGTTCTTTTTCATTTCACAGGTACACATGAACATTAACTGTTAAAGTCGTTCATTACAGAATAGTTGCATGACTGACGTGCATCTAGGTTTAATCGTTAGTCCGATAGAGGCGTTTATTCATAGTGTACATTATAAGACCGGCGGCACATGGGTAGTGGGACGGTTCGGTTTTTGTCCATGTGATTCTGTATGTGCTGTTTATTTTTTATTTCACAATATCTTTCTTCATTTTTGCTGTAAAAATAAATTACGCTGAAGAAATGCCATTGGACAGGGCGATTGTTCATATAGTTGTTACACCATGCATGATGAGCTTTTTATCAAGAGCATGGGCTTCGTCCTAAAATCTGAGAAATGCGACTTCTGGTTCAGATTAGATAGACTATTTCTACCTTTTTTCTTTTCACTATTCGCATTAACAGATATAGCTGAACTGTTATCTTCGTGTTATTTTATGTCTTATGTTTATTGTTTATGACAGGCCTTTCTATTTTTTTTAATTTTTACTTCGTAGTGATATTACAATGTTACATCAAGGATGATAAACTGAATTATATACTTGCTCTTTGTACACAACGAACAAAATATTTTGCCGCTAAAACTGCTTGTACCTGAATAAGGAGGGGGTGGTCAAACATTCAAGACTACACTATTTCATTAACCATTTATTGGAATTTCATTAACACAAAATTGTTTAACTGTTGGTTGGTTAATTTATTTCTACAGCGAGGGCCCGTAGAATACGTTCATGTTCTAAAGAATTCATGGCCTTTGTCAGTTTGTGGACCTCGCGCCAACATTGTAAACAGATCATTGACACTTAGCAATCACTGTGTCCTGAGGTACATTCCAACCCTGGTCTGGGTACAACTAACATGTCTACTGAAAGACAATCCTCACGATTTATAATTTGTCATGTAAATATTCGCAGTATCTGAGAGCAAAGGAAAATTGAAAAATATGAGTTAAGTAATACTAAAAAATATTGATATGGTAACATATATAGTAACAGAAACTTGGTTGGAATCATGTATTGGATAATAGCTTTAATCCGCCAGTCCGTAAAGACAAAACCTTAGAGGTGGGGGTGTGGCTATTTATGTCAATTATACCCTACCATTCATTAGAAGAGTTGACTTAGAACTGGAGGGTGTTACAAGTATATGGTTAGAGATTTATATGGAAAAAAATATTGTTTTGGAGTATATTGTAGACCATCAAGACAAAGTGCTGAGGTTTTATTGAAACCTTAAATGTTACTATTGACAGAGCGGTCGAAGAAAATCCTTATTCATTATTTATAACATCCGACTTAAATGATAGGTGTACTACTTGGGGACTCAGCACATCTGAATAGTGACCTAGGTAACGAATTGTTTGAGCTCGTCTCGTCTCATGGCTTATGTCAGTTTGTAGATCAACCAACCAGAATAACCGAATACACTCATTCTCTGTTGGACATTGTAATTACGGTTTAAATCTGGAAGAGTACATAACCAGAAGCTGATCCTGGGGTGGGGGAGGGGGCAGGGGTCCGCCCCCCCTTTTTTTCACCCGAAGCAACCTTAAAGGGTTTTTGACGAAATTTTGCGGCCTTGACCCCCCCTTTCCGGACCTGATGACCTTTTTTAGGATTTTCATTAGTCCTTCTGGGTTAGACCCCCTTTTCCTAAATTCTGGATCCGCCCCTGATAACTTAGACATATTGAGTCCTTTGTCAAGCTGTGATCACTGTACTTAATTTATTATGGTCGGTATCTCTCAAAAAGTGTAAGCCGGAGTCATATAAGCGAACTGTATTCTACTATGATCGTGCTGATTTGGGGGTTTAAGGGAGTAATTGGGAACTGTTCCTTGGGACACCTGCTACAGTGTTATGATGAAGTTGCAAATATTGTCAACTACCATGAAAATATTATCATTAAACTCGTATGACTTGTTAAACCACTGATGACATGTATATTCTGCACATAAATACATTTATGTATTTCATTTAACGTCCATTATAACGAGCTATTTTAACACGTGTAGTTGTATTTTTATTGAAGTTGGTTATTTATGACGGCCTAGTTCAGGCATATTAAGAACAAGAAGCCGGAATAAATGTTTATATTTGTGACATTTACATGCCCAACAAAGCTAGTAATTCTACGTGACAGGAATACCATGTACAATACGACAGTTTGGATTGCTTGTCATACGAGTGAACATTAGCAATCCCCCGTTAAAATTTTTTAAACTCATTCATTTCGGTGATAATTTAATGAAATTGGACGCTTTTCTGTTATCATGAATAAAAATGAATTATTCACATTTTAAATTGCAATCGCTGTCCATGATGTTAATTGTACACCAGTTATTCTCCAGAAATAATAAAGTTAACATAACCTGAATTACCCGAGTCAAGGTTTTGTGGATGTTAAATTGTCTGAAAACTTGGTATCAAATTTATTTCTGGTCTTAACGTGACAGCCTGTCTCAGGAAATGAATATTATTATCTCCTCAGCTAGATATAAGCAAAACATACGGGACGAAGACAGATACTCTTAATAAGTTAAGTCAACATACCTTATTTATCTCTGATTAAACTGTTACAACACATTCCCTATCCGGTTATACGTGCGTACATACATACACACAGATACACACATACATACACACATATATACATACAAACACATACATAAATACGGCTTCGATCCCCGGCGTGCCTATGGGTAGTACATCCAAGGTCGGTGGTTTTCTCCGGGTCCGCTTTCCTCCACCCCTGCAGATTACCGAACGCCACCATCTGATCCATGTAGAGTGCCTTGCATTAGTTATTATAACTAGCTGCAAATCCATGTAAGATAAATGAGTTTATATTAAACATAACTTACATCATGATGCCTCTTCAATTATACATACACATTGTCACGGAACCTAATATCAACAAATCACGTAAGCGTGATGAACATAAATTTTGTAATGGAGAAAAAAAAATCAGATTCTGTAACACTAGGCAGCGTCCAATGTCTTAGGGAATGAATAAAGAAGTCAATGTATTTTTATAATAAATACCTATAATTTATTCTTAAAACAACCCCAACATCACAATACACCAAATCAATACAATAACATAGTACAACAACAGTACAACAGCAAATCAATACAATCACACAGCCTAATAAACAAAGTGCACAGTACCTGGATACCACCACTGTCACAGCGACAAGTCCGTTAAAGCATATAACTCAGAAGAACACTTCACACAAATCATCTCAGAGAATAACAGTCCAATGTAATCACAAAATCAATCTACTGTAATCCAGTTCATTCACCAAATCAATCCGCGCAATCCCAAAGTGAAGTTCCTGTCATAATCCTGAAAGCAAACGGAAGACTATATAAGATCTGTCACAAATCCAGAAGAAAATCTATAATTGCCGCACTTATCGGAATAGATCCCTCAAACTGACTTACACGCTTCTGTATCTGCTGGAATATTCTCTCACCTCTCTCTCTGCTCTAAAACACAGCCCCTATTTATAGCTCCTCACCTCAAGCCGAGAACTTTTCATTTCTCGAACAATACAAAGAATCTAAAATGATACACAGTAAACACGCATTACAGGAAACATCTAGAAAAAGAGCGCTGTGTCTATACATGACAGGGTTAACACGTGAGCTCGCCCCGGCTCGGCCAGGCGAGAAAGCCCGAAGCTAGCACGACAGCGAGAGTTCAACCAGTACGGATTAAACTGTGAGTGCAACACCCGGCCAGGCGAGGCCGCTACAACACGAGTTACGCCCGTGTCACACAATAAAAAAGACATCTGTAACAACATATACACACGCACACACACATATACATATTTATACTTACGTAAATTTACTAGTATTTAAATGTATGTAAATATATACACACATACACATACATACATTACAACAAAATCCTTCTCAAATGATACAATCCCATATACACATGCCCACACAAAGATATATATATATATATATATATATATATATATATATATATATATAATCTTCCCTCTTTCTTTGTGGCGATAAGGCCCTTGTTTGCAAAAGGTTGTCAGACTACCTTTTTTTTTGTTAGCCCCTGTCGGTCTACACGGAATGGTTCCTTAGTCATGTGTTCATATCTAACTTTTAAATAGAAGATTGGGCGACACGACTACGACCCGTGCAGAAGCCGTGCCAGCTGATCCGTCCGCCAATTTTACTTTTTTTACATTTATCGTGTATTGTTCACGTCAGTGTTCTCGTAGTCTTAAAGCCTACTTTGCTGCTAAACAACGCCACCTGCCAAGAAAAAGAACCATAACGATATTAGAATAAGTGAAGGAAAATAGATACCGTCAAGAGAATAAAAATGTTATGAAAATAAAATAAAAAATATTATTCAAGCTTATAAAATCTGCTTGAGTCTAATATGGATATTCAATTAGGAGATACTAGTTTTAAATTTCTGTTAATGTTTGAAAGATTTGATATAAACTTGATCAGACTTGTTGGATGATAAGATTATAAAGGCTTGTTAAAATCAATTATGGAAGCTCTGAAAAGATTCCTTTGCAATAGGTTTTTGCAGCTGATGAGGAATAAGTGCCCAATAATTAACAACATGTTACAATTAAGCTTTCTCCAATGTTTCTCTCGGGGCAAATATGAGCTTGTTTCGCGAGTTGCGGAGAGTCGCAAGATTAAACAGAAAGTGTTAATTTATAAATCATGCACCAAAATGATCATTTTTTTGTACGTGGTTGAACATCAGAGCGCATTGGAGAAAATAATAATTGGTTAATGTAACGCCCACTATTTTCTTGTTCACTTTAATGTGTATAGAATCAATCAAATTAATACCACCAAATCGGTCTCTCAATGGATTGTTTGGCCGCAAAAGCAATGTAACACAGTAGAAGAGCAACAATACCCGAAGGCCACAACACTCAACTTGATTTTAAACCAAGAGGATACATGGAAACGTTTAAAAAATAAAAATAAAATAAGAGTTTGGTACAGAAACGTCATTCTTACAGTTGCTACTTGTTAATTTCCACACCATGGTCATTCCATAACCTAACAATCCTTGTATAAATAGATAAATAATTTTTCTACTCAAGTCGGGTCATTCCACCATTTAAAATATGACACGATAAGAGGGGATTCCGTTAAATCGAAGATGAGTGATAAAACTGACATTTATATCTATAAGAAATATCTGTTTACATATAAGAATAGGAATCTTTAAACAGGACGATGCCCTAAGCGTGTGTAAAAAATCGTAACAAAGTAAGGTGGGACATTTCCAAAACATTATTGGGTTTTGGTATAGCATTTCCAAGTTTTTGGAAGTAGATTTCCGACCATCATTTGTTTTGCCATGCTCAGGTTACATGTGCTCGAATTATATAAATAAATGAACTTGGGTAAGATAGACTACCAGCATGCAGATGCACGTCAAAATCCTGTCCGACAGCAAGGGTTATCTGAACAATTTAAATTTATGGATATCGCAACATTGAGTCTATGATTTTTCCAGATTTGTCATAGATAATCTATTTTCACCTACAGTTTCATCCAACCTTACAATTTATTTGTTAATATTATTTATTTAATTTATTGTACCCTCCTGTATACACCTGTATATTTACCTCGCGCCCAGGGGAGCACACAAATCATGCGGTCACACAAGAGCCGTTTTCACACAAAAAGCGTGTTTAATACCGTTTTTCTAAGACCAACTCAATATACCGCACTCGGTAAACATCGTTTTCTTACTTCGTCAGAACAAGACTTATTCAGTGCTTTATTCGATGCCGTATTCGACTGACTTCTCGTCATATGCTTTGTTTTCAGGTTTAGCATATTCTTTCTATTATTCATGCATTGGGGAAACAGTATTCGACAAGGTATTCACCTTATAATATCAATGAATTGGTATCGAAACTATCTCCAGATGTGGTTTCACCGATGGGGATCGCAACGCGAATGCATTCGATTTAAGTATGAACAGATTGTGGATTTAGAGGCAATAAAACCGTATTCGATACGGTAGTCAGTGAATATTAATGCAGTGTTAACACAGCTTTGGTTATTCTTTCGACCATTCGGCCATGATCCAAGCCATCCACTCATTGGTGTCACACCCCCGAAGGAATGGACACTCAAGGTTCAAATCACCACAAACAACGGTAATTAAACTATTTGCTCTTCCCCACATGGTAATTAAATTAAGCTAGAAGCTCTAACTGTCACATCTCTACTCTAGTCTGAGTAATTATCAAGGATATAACAGTGGATTACCATATCAAAGTATAACCCTGCATTAACTTAAACGGCTAAGCCAATCCTAATAGCACACTCGCCGTAGGAATGGACATACCAGATTCTTTTAATCGGTAAAACTCACACATACACTCAAGAGGATGAAAATGCACTGGTAAACAAAACCAAAAATATATAAAAAAGTACACGTACAGTTCTCTGGCGAGGTATCGATTATCACTAGAGTCCATATAATCATACAAAATCACTAAGTTCTGTTTACTCCTTGATGAACACTACACACGAAAGTTCCTTTTGTTTGAACGGCTGCTGATCAAATGATGACACTTGTGACATTGGAATGCCAGCTATTAGTCCAAGCCGCTTACACTGCGTATAAACAGACGATCTCTAGCATTTCATACCGCTAAACAAATCTGGGTCAACATCGTTCTCCACTGAACTGCTAGCTCGCCATACAAAGCGAAAATCCTGATTAGCCTATAAATTGTCCTGGTTACTGGTCTTCACTACGGTAGAAACACATATGTTCAAGTTTTCCAAGTCTTACTTTAAAATACGATTCAACTCTCAAGTCCGTTAGAGAGATTCTTCGTGGCCGTCTAGAGCCATTGATGTACTACGCCCAGGAACATCATCTGATCAGACAATACCGAATTCTCCACTAGACTCCACGAGGCTTGCTGACGTCAGGCATCTTGCCCGCCTTTTGGCCAATAATCTCACACTATTATGTTCTATTATGCGGCCTGTCATAAACTGCATGAATACTAAAATGTACGCACCTCCAGAGAGCAAAACATGGGAAAAATTAAGTATTCAGGTTCGTTGCCTTTGAATCCTACAGTAAAAAATGTTATAACAGGAACGATCTAGACCGATTCTCACGGAATTATAACTTTACCAAAACTAATATCATATAAGACACCTTGGTGCTCTAAACGCAGTTCTCACGCTAACATTTAAACATGATATTCCATATTAATGTCAACAAATGAAAGAAGCAATCATCGAGTTTTACTCCTTAGTTGAATATGCAAAAAATAACTAAGTCAGAGTTCTCTGGTGACAATCGGTCGTTGCCTGTCCACAGTCTGAATATAATCACCTGCTCAGATCAGGTAAGCAGGTAGTGAAGACCTGCTCTGTTGTAGTTAGGGGCCTATGTATACATTTACTGTTGTCTGTCTTTGATGTCATGGATCTGTCGTCCTATTGTTTTGTTGCTCCATCCTTGGCTAGACCGTCTGCTATTCATTACGAATTACTTGCAATGCGATGATATCCACGGCACAGTGACTCATGAGATTCTGCTCAAGGACGCAAGAGCAGACGTCAGGTCATGCAATTCTCTGTCCCTGCCATTCTGAAGGCTCTGTAGGTCAGACAGAGCATCTGTCAGGAACACTTCTTTTTAAAACTTATACACTTAAAATCTGTAGAGTAACAACCGGTAGCGAGCGCGATCATTTCTTTTCTTCCTTCTAGGTAAATAATGAAGATTCTGGGGGCCACCATTTCCGTTTGCCTGTTCAGTGTACACACGGGTCCAGCTGTCTTGCGGGTAGTTGTGGCGGCAGTTCTCCATGGTGTAAGACATCTTTTCAATACTCTCCTCATTTTTTGCCATCGCCGGGGATGCTACATTGAATCTGGGATGAGATCACATTATTCCAAGCAAGGTTCTCAAGTGCGAGTGGGTTCACTACGGGAACTTGATCCACATATTCTTTGGGCGTTGTTTTTAGAATCCTCGATTAGTTGATGTAGCTTCCTCTTTTCAGTCTCCCAATCTTGGCTGTCACATTCTTACCTTCACTTGGTGTCCTGCGAGTATCTATTTAACTTTGCAGCTTGTACAAAAAACCTGGTTACTTTACGGTCCCCAAGATATTCTTGCCCTGTGATGGTCTCAAATTGGTTTATGGGTCTAATTTTCATCCCTCAAGTAATTAGTCTGGATGCTTAATTCAGCACTAAACTAAATTTGTCAACATTTTCAGCAGTGCCCAGGATGTTATACCATACTCCAGAAGTGGTCTGACTATTCCGGTGTACATTTTCTTGAGGATTTTGGAATTTGCACCCCATGTTGTGCCTGCAAATTTTGTTTTTCATGTGGGCAAAAAACGCACCTTTGCTCTAGCTTTAGCATTGTCAACCGTGCCTCCAGGTCAGCCTCTTATCAAAACCCTTCCCCAGGTATATGGGGTTGTATTCTGCTGACAACGTATGGTCATTAATCCTGAGTGAGGCTCTCTGCTGTTTGGTAGAGAGGTTGAAGATAGTATTGGTGGTTTTACAGGGGTTAACTGGAATGAGTGTATGTTTTTTCCAAGCCTTTCAGTATAGATGGCACTGTAGACATGGCGTAGAGGGCTCTGACTTTGGTATGGATTAGCCGTTCCATTAGTTGACAAATCAGGATGAGTCAAGCTGATTGATCGATAACTTTCAAACTTGGTCTTTACCTTTCTTGTGAAAGGGCACCATGTTGCCAGATCTGTCGGACATGCTAGTCTTCTAAGTAATGTGTTCACAGACCCAGTAGTTTGATTTTTGCTCTCATGCCTAGATGTTGAAGAATCTGATTCATGATCCTATCCAGCTCGGGAGGTCTTTTTAAAGTATACAAAGCTTCCTCAGACACTCATGTTGAATAGCTTGTTCATATAATCCGTTTTCAGATCTTGATGGATCCTGTTACTGAGTTCTTCGTAAACCTGATGTTTTCTATCCAACGGTACAGTGAAATTACTGACCTTCTCATAACTATCTGCAAAACATATTTTTTGCATTTTGAGGTATACTGCTAAGACGAAAACTCTCCCGCAAATTACATATGCAAACCAATAACATAATCTTCAAAACAAGTTCTGCTTCAGGATCTAATTGTAATCAAAATTCAAGTAAAATATCTGTGAACTAACATAAAAATACACATTTTATAGTTTAGATTTTAAAATAATTGTAACCAGGAGATTTACATTGAGCTCGGGTGTCAGATCACTCGGACTCGAAGAAGACACGAGTTTGACTCGAAACTCAAGGGCTCGGACTAGTACCCGGCTGACTTGGACTCGAACTTGTGACGGGACTCAGACTGTGTTGACTCGACTACGTCGCTGGTTGTGTGGACAAAGAACGATGCCCATCTCTCCACTGCAGGGGCATCAGGGGGGATGGTGGTATATATACCCCCACTTTTTTGGAAGGGGGGATGGCCAATGTTATCATCTCCCCCACTTTTAAGAGAATAATATTATAATATATTGCAAATGAAATATATTAATAAATAAAATTAAAGACTTTTCATCCATTTACTCAAAAATGTTATATCTAAACTTTGCTTTGAATTACAAAATAACTTATTTTCTATTACAATAACATAATTATATAATAATTATATTATAATTACTTGAAATATGATTATATATATAATAATTATATATTTATTTTTATATATATATATATATATATATAGTGATAATTTACGAAAATGTTCAGTTACACATTAACACGTGTTTTCATGCATATGCAATCTTCAGATGTGATCTATCAACGGTTGGTGCGGTTATGTAATCATGTGTTGATGCACTCAGCCATGGTCAGGTGAGAATGTTCGGGGATCAGGATTATGCCTGCATTTCGAAATGATTTCTGATATTTTGTTCAGCCTTTGTGACTTCGGGAATGTTATTATTTGTTCCTTTTCTTCGAGGCAGAGATTACAAGTGCCATTGCGGAGCTTTCTCGGTGACCGCTTTTAACAACCCGCCTGCTGATTGAATATAGGGTGTTCTGATTCTTCTGTAGCCAAATGTACTTTGAGAGTTCGGAATCTTTTTCATATTTTTGGTGATTAAATGATTTTTTGTGGTTTCTGTACCGTGATTTGAAATCGGTACCAGCAAGTCCTATATATGTCTTGGCGTTTTGACCGTGGCGGCATATACAATGCCGGCTTGAAGGCATGCTCCTTTAAGGGGGCATTCTGATTTGTTCCGGCAGTTCATCCGCTGTTTTTCGTTGTGTTGTTGTCGCTAAGTAGTTGTTTGTTGTGTTTCTGAATTATATTTTGCATGCTGGCCATGGTGCTGTAGCTGACTTTTACAGTGTTCTTATTGAATATTTTGTGTAGTATGTTGCCGGGCGGGAAATGCTTTTTTACAAGTTTTAAAAATTTACAGGCAACATTCGTTTTCACATTTAAACTAAATGGTGGATTAAACCAGAGAATGTTCCGCCTCCGACATTTTTTGTTCTTTTGGTCTTTTGATGGTGGTGGTTAGTATGTCATTTCCTGGGACTGCTGACGGTGCCCGCATGATTCTAGTGCGTCGGTGTACACTTGTGTTGTATTGACGAATGCGTCTCTACTACTTTAAGGCTAGTAATTGCGTCTTGAAACTCCGACAGGGATTTGTTTTAGTACTGTTGGGGGGTGGTTTGAGTTTGTGTTAACGTACAGGGGTTGGTCGTTGGGTTTTCTGTATGGCTGGTGGCTGCCCATCTTGAGTTGAGTGTAACGTCCAGGTAATTTACGAAATGTTTGCTTACTTCTGTGGTGATTCTAAGGCCGTACTCCGAGAACAGTTCTTTTAATTTTGATGTAATTTTTGTCGAGGTCCTTGCCGTGATGTTCTTTAAGTTCTTGAACGCCGCGAGCCCGTCGTCTCGGTACAATCCGATTGACTGTTTGTCGAAGTGGCAGCTGAGTCCGTTGAGAATGTAGAGGCCAACTAGTTCGCACACCTCTCCCCCGTCTAGACTTCCCATGGTAACATCAAAGTTTTCTGTGGTGCCCTTCTTTGCCCATGCCATGCCGTTGTTAAAAAGGATGGACTCTCGTGAGTGCATTATCACTTCCATTTCTAGGTCTGAGATTTTCGTTGTTTGTTTTGCCCATTTTATAGCGTCCGTGAGTAGTTTTTTTGGTGATGGAGGGGTAAAATTCGATGATGTCAAACATGATGAATGTGTGGAATTTTTTATCTGGGATGTTTTTGAACCATTCCAGTACGTTAGCCGTGCTTGTCCACTGGTTTACCGAGGTTGCTGTCCTGATTGACCTGTTGATAGATTCAAGGATGATCTTGCTTGGTCTCCCCATCTCACTTTTGGCTGGGTTAATAAGGCGGCAGCTGGGATTAGTGGTAAAGTTGGGTTTATGGTCTTTGAGCGTCAGGAAGGCCTGTTTTTCTGTCATATTGTCGATCCTGTCGTCGATGTTTAATTCAGTGGCGATTCTGTGGAGATTCCTGTTGATGTTGGTTACGTAATCCTGATTGACATTTTTTTGTATTTTGCGGTTATATTGTCTGTTAACAGTTTGTTGTATGTCGAGGTGTCCATTTTGTAGTAATTCCTTGTTTTGTCGGCTTGCACGTAGACTTTGCGTGAAGAATTGATGTTTTTTATGTCTGTCCTCAACTGTCTCTGGAAACTGTTGTTTACGTTTCTATGATGGATGTTCTCAACCATTTCCAGTAGGTCATCCTCAAAGGATTTGATCTTGGGGATTTGCGGTGGGTTTCTTTTAGTTTTCAGTCCGAATTTTTGTGTGTTTTCCCGGTTCATCTTACCCTCGTTCTGGTCTTCCTTATGGAGGAAGTGGAAGGATGTAAATTTTTAAAACTTGTAAAAAAGCATTTCCCGCCCGGCAACATACTACACAAAATATTCAATAAGAACACTGTTAAAGTCAGCTACAGCACCATGGCCAGCATGCACAATATAATTCAGAAACACAACAAACAAATATTTAGCAACAACAAATCAGAATGTCCCCTTAAAGGAGCATGCCTTCAAGCCGGCATTGTATATGGCGTCACGTTCAAAACGCACTTGCTGGTACCGATTTCAAATCACGGTACAGAAACCACAAAAAATCATTTAATCACCAAAAATATGAAAAAGATTCCAAACTCTCAAAGTACATTTGGCTACAGAAGAATCAGAACACCCTATATTCAATCAGCTGGCGGGTTGTTAAAAGCGCTCCCCCGAGAAAGCTCCGCTATGGCTCTTGTAATCTCTGCCTCGAAGAAAAGGTACAAATAATAACATTCCCGAAGTCACAAAGGCTGAACAAAAGATCAGAAATCATTTCGAAATGCAGGCATAATCCTGATCCCCGAACATTCCGACCTGACCATGGCTGAGTGCACCAACACATGATTACATAACCGCACCTACCGTTGACAGATAACATCTGAAGATTGCATATGCATGAAAACACGCGTTAATGTGTAACTGAACATTTTCGTAAATTATCACTATGTACCAGCTCTTAGCATCCCGCTGATAGAGCACTATTGGATTCGTTCTGCAGAAATATAAACTATTGATATATATAGTTGAATATGTCACTCAGGGACGCTGGAAAAAGTATAGATGTGTGTATTGAAATATACAAAGTCATCCCACCACCCTGGAAGAAAAATTGACGCCACTGCTCCACTGGCATTTGGTTTGATGCTCGACTGTCTCTTAAACCAATGCTGATTCTCAAACATCTATCAATCCTTGAATATTAAAAAAAAGATAACCATCACAACCAATTTGCGATAATGGTATTCCAACGGTCCCTCCTTCCTCATGCGTCCTGGCTATCTTTATCACTGATATAATTCCTGCAATTACATTGACTTAGTGTCTGTAATATCATGCAATCTCCGTTAGATCACTACATATCTACTTGCTACCCTGGTCCACTTCTTGTCCACTTCAGTATCTCGCGCAGGCTCAGCACAACTTCCAATATCCATATCTGTGTATGGATATTGAGACCATCTTTAGTCAGAGGGGGAACCCTCAGATGACTTGACTTATGTTAAACAGTCCCACTTCGTCCGTAATATTCAATGACCCGGACACATGCGAAAAAAATGTT
Organism: Sipunculus nudus; assembly: GCA_026874595.1. Lineage (NCBI taxonomy): Eukaryota > Metazoa > Annelida > Sipuncula > Golfingiida > Sipunculidae > Sipunculus > Sipunculus nudus. Next base: position 18,797,041 of record CM049307.1, read on the forward strand.
GACTAAGCTGGTTGTTAGCTTTCTAAGGAAACCAAAGCGTTTTTTTTCCGCGGGGCAGGGGGCGTTCCATGGCCACATGCCGTCTGCTAGGGGAGATCTGCATTACAAGTTTTCCTTTGTCTATGGAATGGTGAAAAACCGAACTTGGGGTTGGAATTTCTGAAGAGATATTAAGTTGCACAATTCGAACGATTTTATAGTTTCAGTTCTTAGATGTTAAATCTTGATGATTTAGTTCCCGTTTGCGCCGAAGTAACTGTCGTAAAATTCACAGTCACAACCCTGCCTTTCTCAAAGCAAACACTCAAAGCTTTACCATTATCCAAAATGGTTAAGCATGCAAAATTTTGAAAAACGTTGCCCACGAAACCATATTATATTATATTTCGAGACCTGCCCTCTGTCTCTGTCCCTGTCTCTCTCTCTCTATATATATTTAAACATAATGGACACGAACAGAACGGAACTATGTAAAATGTTGGAATACGGAAGGAATAGGATGACCATTGAAAATAGTAAAATGTAGATGGCGCAACCACCTTTATGATGTACGTGTATAGAAAATTTAGAATCAAAAGAGCTATTGTTGGTAATATCTACAACAAATGGACACTGACGTTGAAAGTGCAGGGCAGTCATTTGGAAGTCAACTAAATACATAATTATCAGGGTCAATTCGAAGCATATCAATACGTAATATGGAAACGTTAGATAATATGGAAAAATCTATGAAGTATGTATAGTTGTGACTCTGGAGTTACCAATTAAACTTGACAGATGTGAAGGAGAAACGTGGTCAAGCTGACCTCACCAACATCTTATGTAGTTTTCTTGGTCTTTGCTTGCCGAACCTAATTGAGAACAGCTATCTCGTATTATTATCCAGACTTGTTATGTTGTGGGAGTGCAATTACATCTCGAAAGTGGCGTGGATCCCGGCAGTCTGTTCATTAGTGGGACTTATACCGGGATGAACCTGTCACAGCAAACAGGAAAGGACCTATTTCAAACAGCAGAAAGAGACCTAACGGATGTACTTTATATAAATATATATCTTAAGTACCCAGGTTAATCTTAATGAGGAATTAGTGTTTACGTGAGGGCGCTTTATTTGCCACAGGACATAACATTATTTATATTAAAGCAAACATGAATCATTGGTTCCTATGTACAAGACTGGAAATTATGACGAAAATGTCATTATTACGAAAAATGGTTACTATACAGTTAATATGAATGAGATGAAACAAGTGGAAAATTTGTTGTTCGATATCGGTTAGTATCTTTCAGATATTACACGTAAGTAGCTGAATATTCACTATGTCTACCCTCTAATCTAAACATTTTTAAATAAAAGTTTAATATAATAAATAACCAGATGATTCTGATGGGTGATTCTAACACAATTATTCATTATCTCTTGTCGAGAAATCATAATGGCAGGAGTCTATAATACTACGTCAACTAATGGTGATCCACATACGTTAAAAAGGGGTTATTCATATCACCAAACGTTATGATTGGGACCTTTTTCTTCCAGGCAAAGATTACAACTTCCACTGGGGAGCTTTCTAGGTGGTGTGCACTTGAGGACCCGCCAGTTTATTGAATATGGGGTGTTTGTTTTCTGTTGGAGCCAAATGAACGTTGAGAGTTCCGAGTCTTTTGCGTACTTGGGGTGGCTGAATGATTTCTTGTTGTTCCAGAATCCGGATTTTAAGTCCGTGCCGGTAAGTCTGATGTAGGTTTCTCCGAGGTTGGGGTTGTGACGTCAGCGGCATAGATAATACCAGCTTAATAGGCCTGCCCCTTGAAGGTCTTTTTACGGCAATTGCATCCGCTGGGCTTCGTTTTGTTCTGTCCGCTCGAATGCTAACTGTTTTTTACATTTCTAAACTGACTGTTTTCGATCATTTGTAGCAGGTTGTCCTCAAAATGTTTCATTTCAGAATTTTTTGAGGCCGAATGATTGATTGTTTTCCCTGTTTGTTGTATCCTCGTTATTGTCATTCTGTGCATCAGCTCTTAGCACCAGGCTAATAGAGCACTGTTAGATTCGTTTAGCTCTTATAATATATATATATATATATATATATATATATATATATATATATATATATATCTTGCTTGATGTATGAAGAAATACACATGATCATATGCGATTTAATTTATGAATGTGACGTTTCTATCATCTGCAAGTTATCTGTTATCTGAAAGATCTGGAGTGATTAAGAACACTTGGACATTCGACGGTAATATCTGCTTACGGCTCAATGACGAGAGCAAGAAACTGTTACTCCAATAACTGACTTAATGGATTTTGTTATTTGTTATTTCAGTTGAATTAGAGTTTGGGATTCGTATATAAAGAGCGGTTCTTTTTCATTTTACAGGTACACATGAACATTAACTGTTGAAGTCATTCATTACAGAATAGTTGCATGACTGACGTGCATCTAGGTTTAATCGTTAGTCCGATAGAGGCGTTTATTCATAGTGTACATTATAAGACCGCCGGCACATGGGTAGTGCGACGGTTTGGTTTTTGTCTATGTGATTCTGTATGTGCTGTTTATTTTTTATTCCACAATATCTTTCTTCATTTTTGCTGTAAAAATAAATTACGCTGAAGTAATGCCATTGGACAGGGCGATTGTTCATATAGTTGTTACACCATGCATGATGAGCTTTTTATCAAGAGCATGGGCTTCGTCCGAAAATCTGAGAAATGCGACTTCTGGTTCAGATTAGATAGACTATTTCTACCTTTTTTCTTTTCACTGTTCGCATTAACAGATATAACTGAACTGTTACCTTCGTGTTATTTTATATCTTATGTTTATTGTTTATGACAGGCCTTTCTATTTTTTTTATTTTTACTTCGTAGTGATATTACAATGTTACATCAAGGATGATAAACTGAATTATATACTTGCTCTTTGTACACAACGAACAAAATATTTTGCCGCTAAAACTGCTTGTACCTGAATAAGGAGGGGGTGGTCAAACATTCAAGAATACATTATTTCATTAACTATTTATTGGAATTTCATTAACACAAAAATTGTTTAACTGTTTGTTGATTAATTTATTTCTACAGCGAGGGCCCGTAGAATACGTTCATGTTCTAAAGAATTCATGGCCTTTGTCAGTTTGTGGACCTCGCGCCAACATTTTAAACAGATCATTGACACTTAGCAATCGCTGTGTCCTAAGGTACATTCCAACCCTGGTCCGGGTACAACTAACATGTCTACTGAAAGACAATCCTCACGATTTATAATTTGTCATGTAAATATTCGCAGTATCTGAGAGCAAAGGAAAATTGAAAAATATGAGTTAAGTAATACTAAAAAAAATATTGATATGGTAACATATATAGTACAGAAACTTGGTTGGAATCATGTATTGATGACAAATTTAAATTGGATAATAGCTTTAATCCGCCAGTCCGTAAAGACAAAAACCTTAGAGGTGGCGGTGTGGCTATTTATGTCAATAATACCCTACCATTCATTAGAAGAGTTGACTTAGAACTGGAGGGAGTTACAAGTATATGGTTAGAGATTTATATGGAAAAAATATTGTTTTGGAGTATATTGTAGACCATCAAGACAAAGTGCTAAGGTTTTATTGAAATCTTAAATGTTACTATTGACAGAGCGGTCGAAGAAAATCCTTATTCATTATTTATAACATCCGACTAAAATGATAGGTGTACTACTTGGGGACTCAGCACATCTGAATAGTGACCTAGGTAACGAATTGTTTGAGCTCGTCTCGTCTCATGGCTTATGTCAGTTAGTAGATCAACCAACCAGAATAACTGAATACACTCATTCTCTGTTGGACATTGTAATTACGGATTTAATCTGGAAGAGTACATAACCAGAAGCTGATCCTGGGTTGGGGGAGGGGGCAGGGGGTCCGCCCCCCCCCCTTTTTTTCACCCGAAGCAACCTTAAAGGGTTTTTGACGAAATTTTGCGGCCTTGACCCCCCCTTTCCGGACCTGATGACCTTTTTTTAGGATTTTCATTAGTCCTTCTGGGTTAGACCCCCCTTTTCCTAAATTCTGGATCCGCCCCTGATAACTTAGACATATTGAGTCCTTTGTCAAGCTGTGATCACTGTACTTAATTTTTTATGGTCGGTATCTCTTAAAAAGTGTAAGCCGGAGTCATATAAGCGAACTGTATTCTACTATGATCGTGCTGATTTGGGGGTTTAAGGGAGTAATTGGGAACTGTTCCTTGGGACACCTGCTACAGTGTTATGATGAAGTTGCAAATATTGTCAACTACCATGAAAATATTATCATTAAACTCGTAAATGAATACGTTCACAATTATTTTTGATCAAACAAAAAGAAAAACCCTGGATGAACAATAGATTGAAACTACTGTTTAGGAAAAGAAATATTGTTTAGAAAAAAGGTTCCGACGGTCAAACGAACAAGAACACTATTTAGTCTATGAAAGGATAAGAAATAATATCGTCCTGGAAAATCGTAAATCGTACAAAAATAGAAGCTTAATATCAACCAGAAACTGTGCGATCCTATCACATTCAGGAGGTATTGGTTGAAAATATGTAAGTCTGTTTTTCAAGATAAACATTCTCAAAATGTCCCTCCCTTGGTTACTGATAAAGAAATTATATCAAATAATGATAATTAGGCAGATTACTTAAATAAATATTCTGCGCCCTTATGTAATATTTGAGGATGCTGATTCAGTTTTGCCTAGTATGGAAAAAATAACAACCTCGACCATTTCTTCTATAATTGTGTCTGAAGGTGATGTCAGAATGTTATGTCAGAGCTTTATGTAAGAAAGGCAACAGGTCCTGGAGGAATAAGTAATTTTATTCTAAAAAAAAAATTAAAAAAAAAACTTTCATGGGTGTCAGGAATGTTCTACTCTATTTATACGAGGCTATTTGAGTAATAAGAAACAGTGTGTTATTCTGCAAGGGGAAAATCACAATATGCAAAAAAAAAAAAAAAAATCTGGAGTTCCACAAGCTCGATATTAGGTCCCTTGTTATTCCTTGTATATGTTAATGACAGTTATTTAAAATTTATAAAACAACATAAGATTATATGCTGATGACACGTGTTTATTTTTAGTAAGTAAGGATCCAGTCCGTGGTATGGCACGCTTATATACATGGGTCAATGACTGGTTTCTGATAATTTACTAACAAAACTCAAACTACATGTCTCTCTAACCGTTAAGACAAAGGTTATTCTCCATTGGTTTTAAATGGGGTTCATTTCCAAGAAGTTTAAAGCCTTATATACTTGGGTATTACGCTCACTCATAATTTACCGTGGTCGGAACATATACACGGAATTTGACAGAAGGCCATGAAGAGGCTTGGTATATTAAAATATTATCGTTGTACACTATCTAAAAAGGTACTTGAGAGATTTAATAAATCTATGGTTCTGGCTTTACTCGAATATGGCTGTCAATGTAAATAATTGTAGCTGGAGTGTATTCATAGAAGAGCAGCCTTGAGCTGCAATGGAGCATTGATGACTAAAGGGACGCAGAAAACAAGTTAAACTGGACTCCACTCCAAACACGAGCGAGTTCATGATCTTGTCTACTTTTAAGCGTATGACATTTGGATTTGGGCCATCTCTTCATGAAAATCAACAGAATGTAAAAAACTGTGGTCATCAGTTCATAAAAGAGTTCTAATAAAAGAGAATCATTTTTTTTTCAGAAGCAAGCGACTATAGTCTTCTTTGCCATACGCCTGCAGACTTTGGAATAATTTACTTTTGTCCATAAGTGGTCGTGATAATTTACATACCATTTAGAATAATCTAAGGATTAAGATGCTTTCTGGTCAGTTTAATCACAGAAGTTCTGTTTTCAGATAAAGGTTTCTAGAAATTAGAATTACAAGACTTAAACTTGGTGCTTGTATGCTGTATCGCTATCTCTTTGTCATCGGTAGGATAGATATTGTTGGCTCTTCCTCTCAGGTCTACTTTAAAATGATCAGAGACAGTACTCTGGAAAACATAAGAAATTTATCTAATGAAAGTAAAATTGATCTGGCACCTAATTTTTGCCTTGAATGGCGAACAAAGAAAACCCGACTTAAAATTGTGGACATTTTGTTAAATCGCAATGACGTTCCTATGATGAACAGGAATAAACTTTATGATCTTGTACAAGAGTACATCGCACAAGAACGCATTAAATCAAATTTAATGTCGTTTAACCATCTTGAAAAGAGACTAAATAAATTTCAATATGCCAAAATCTAGGTATTATCGTTGATTCTTTTAATTATATATTTACTTGTATTTTCATATCATGTTAAATGTAATATTGTTCATAGGTGTTGCTTGTATTTGTATAGTTTAGGTATATGTCTGTGTATTTATTTAATTGTGCTGCATATGGAAGCATTTACATGTGGTGAGGTGTGTATATGCTGTCCATCTATTATAATTGAAGGTATATGTATGACATTATAATACACTTACATTTTCATGATTGTTTTTAACTGTTGAATTTGGCGTGCAAGTATCATACGACATATCATTAACATGTTTGTGCTTATTGCATGTTCTGTTACAATATAGTTCTTTTTATATTCATATGTTGTTGTATGGCCAGGAGAACAATCATATTAGCCACATAGCTATATTGTAATCCTGTTACAATAAATATGTTACATATGGAAATATGATCCTTAGGGCTTCAGCTGTTATATTCAGGAATGCGCTTCCTAGTAACATCAGAGATGAACTCTTACTTTACGGTTTACGAAACTTGTATAGACTTACTTTTTAACCAAGTATACTTTATAAAAGTGATTGTATATCTTTTTATAGTATTTGAAGTTCTTAGTAAATACATTTTAAGCGCCTTAGAACATGTTTTAGAATATGAATAGGGCGTTTTAGAATTACTTGTACTAGAATTTATTATATTGTACATCAAACAATTATTAGATTTAAATGTATTGAGGTTGTCAGACTCTACTTTTTTTCTGTTAGCCCCTATCGGTCTACACGGAATGGTTCCTCAGTCGTGTGTTCATATCTAACTTTTAAATAGAAGATTGGGCGACACGACTACGACCCGTGCAGATTCCGTGCCAGCTGATCCGGCCGGCATTTTACTTTTTCTTACATTTATCGTGTATTGTTCACGTCAGTGTTCTCGTCTTAACGCCTACTTTGCTGCTAAACAACGCCACCTGCCAAGGAAAAGAACCATAACGATATTAGAATAAGTGAAGGAAAATAGATACCGTCAAGAGAATAAAGATGTTATGAAAATAAAATAAAAAATATTATTCAAGCTTATAAAATCTGCTTAAGTGTAATATAGTTAATCAATTAGGAGATACTAGTTTTATTGAATCAACATTTTCCGTAAATGTTTGAAAGATTTGCTTTAAACTTGATCAGACTTGTTGGATAATTAGATTATACAGACTTGTTAAAATCAATAATTGAAGGTGTGAAGAGATTCCTTTGCAACAGGTTTTTGCAGCTGATGAGGAACAAGTGCACAATAATTAACAACATGTTACATAATTGAGCTTTCTCCAATGTTTCTCTCGGGGCAAACACGAGCTTGTTTCGCGAGTTGCCGATAGTCGCAAGATTAAACAGAATGTGTTAGTTTATAAATCATGCACCAAAATGATCCATTTTTATACGTGGTTGAACACCAGAGGGCATAGGAGAAAATAATAATTGGTTAATGTAACGCCCACTTTTATCTTTTTCACTTTAATGTGTATAGAATCAATCAATACCACAAAATCGGTCCATCAATGGATTGTTTGGCCGCAAAAACAATGTAACACAGTAGAAGGGCAGCAATACCCGAAGGCGATAACACTCAACTAGATTTTAAACCAAGAAGGTACATGGAAACGTTTTAAAAATTAAAATAAAATAAGAGTTTGGTACAGAAACGTCATTCTTAAGGTTGCTACTAATTAATTTCCACACCATGGTCATTCTATAACCTAACAATCCTCGTAAAAATGGATATATAATTTTTCCACTCAAGTCAGGTCGTTCCACCAGTTAAAATATGACACGATAAGAGACGATTCCGTTAAATCGAAGATAGTAATAAAACTGATATTTATTTCTATATTTATAAGAAATATCTGTTTACGTATAAGAATAGGAAGCTTTTGAACAGGACGATAACCTACCTGTGTAAAAAAACGTAACAAAGTAAGTTGGGACATTTCCAAAACTTTAATGGGATTTGTTATAGCATTGCCAAGTTTATGGAAGGAGATGTCCCGACCATCATTTGTTTTGCCATTCTCAGATAACATGTGCTCGATTTATACAAATAAATGAACTTAGGTAAGCTATATTACCAGCACGCAGATGCACGTCATAAATCCTGTCCGACAGCAAAGGTATTCTGAACAATTAAAATTTATGGATATCGCAACATTGAGTCTATGATTTTTCCAGATTTGTCATAGATAATTTATTTTTATCTACAGTTACATCCAACCTTACAATTTATTTGTTAATATTATTTATTTAATTTATTGTACCCTCCTGTATACACCTGTAGATTTACCTCGCGCCCAGGGGAGCACACAAATCATGCGGTCACACAAGAGCCGTTTTCACACAAAAAGCGTGTTTAATACCGTTTTTCTAAGACCAACTCAATATACCGCACTCGGTAAACATCGTTTTCATACTTCGCCAGAACAAGACTTATTCAGTGCTTTATTCGATGCCGTATTCGACCGACTTCTCGTCATATGCTTTGCTTGCAGGTAAGGCATATTCTTTCTATTATTCATGCCTTGGAAATGGTATTCGACATGCATACTTTTGATAGATAGTCAGCTTGTTATAATATCAATGAATTGGTATCGAACCTACCTCCAGATGTGGTTTCACCGATGGGGATCAAAACGCAAATGTATACGATTGTTGTATGAACAAATGGTGGATTTAGAGGAAATAAAACCGTATTCGATACGGTAGTCAGTGAATATGAATGCAATATTTACACAGCTTTGGTTATTCTATCGACCAATCGCCCATGATCAAAGCCATTCACTCATTGGTGTCACACCGCCGAAGGAATGGACACTCAAGGTTCAAATCACCACAAACACCGTAATTAAACTATTTGCTCTACTCCACATGGTAATTAAATTAAGCTAGAAGCTCTAACTGTCACACCTCTACTCTAGTCTGAGTAATTATCAAGGATATAACAGTGGATTACCATATCAAAGTATTAACCTGCATTAACTTAAACGGCTAAGCCAATCCTAATAGCACGCTCGCCAACGGATTAAGTATTCAGGTGCGTTGCCTTTGAAGTCTACAGTAAACAAAGTTATAACACGAACCATCTAGACTGATTCTCAAGGAATTATAACCGTACCAAAACTAATGTCAAATAAGATACCTGGGTTCTCTAAACCAAGTTCTCACGCTAACATCTATACATGATACTCTATATTAATGTACAACAAATGAAAGAAGCAATCATCAAGTTTTACTCCTTAGTTGAATATGCAATAAAATAACTAAGTCACAAATCTCTGATGACAATTGGTCGTTGCCTTTCCACAGTCTGAATATAATCACCTGCTCAGATCAGGTAAGCAGGTAGTAAGGATCTGCTCTGTTGTAGTTAGGGGGCTGCTGTATACATTTACTGTTGTCTGTCTTTGATGTCATGGATCTTTCTTCCTGTTGTTTTGTTGCTCCATCCCTGGCTAGACCGTCTGCTATTTCATTACGAATTACTTGCAATGCGATGATTTCCACGGCACAGTGACTGTTGTGAGTCTGCTCAAGGACGCAAGAGCAGAGATCAGGTCATACAATTCTCTGTACATGCCAATCTGAAGGCTCTGTAGGTCAGACAGAGCATCTGCCAGGAACATTTCATTTTAAAACTTATACACTTAAAATGTGTAGAGTAACGGCCGTTAGCGAAGGCGATCATTTCTTTTCTTCCTTCTAGGTAATTAATGAAGATTCCGGTGGCCACCATGTTCGTTTGCCTGTTCAGTATACACACGGTTCCAGCAGGTCCAGTCTTGCGGGTAGTTGTCGCGGATGTGCTCAATGGTGTAAGACATCTTTTCAATACTGCCCTCATTTTTTGCCATCACCGGGGATGCTACATTGAATCTGGGATGAGATCACATTATTCCAAGCAAGGTTCTCAAGTGCGAGTGAGATCCCAACGGGATCTTGATCCACATATTCTTGGTGTGTTGTTTTTAGAATCCTCGATTGGTTGATGAAGCTTCCTCTTTTCAGTCTTCCACTTCTTGGCTGTCACATTCTATCCTTCACTGGGTGTCCTGCGAGTATTTGTTTAAATTTGCAGCTTGTACAAGAAACTTGGTAAATTTTCGGTACTGAAGATATTCTTGCCTTGTGATGGTCTCTAATTGGCTTATAGGTCTATTTTCCATCGCTCCAGTAATTGGTCTGAATGCTTAATTCAGCACTCCACTAACTATCAAAATTATCAGCAGTGCCCAGGATGTTTTACCGTACTCCAGAAGTTGTCTGACCCTGCCGGTGTACATTTTCTTGAGGATTTTGGAAATTGCACCCCATCTTGTACCTAAAAATATTTTTTTCATGTGGGCAAAAACGCACCTTTGCTCTAGTTTTATCAATTGTCAACCGTGGATCCAGGTCAGCCTCTTATCAAAAGTCATCCCCAGGTATATGGGGTTGTTCTCTGCCGGCAACGTATGTTCATTCATCCTGAGTTTGGCCTTCTGCTGTTTGGTGGAGAGGTTGAAGATGGTATTGGTGGTTTTACTGGGGTTGACTGTAATGAGCAACTGGTTTGTCCAGGCCTTTCAGTGCCGTCTGCAGTTGGCCATTGTCAGGTATTCCTCAGTGCACCAAAGGACCAGGTTATCAGTATAGATGGCACTTTAGACATGGATTAGAGAGCTCTGACAAAGTCATTGTTGAATATTAGTAACAGGGTTGGACAAAGCACACTTCCCCGTGGGACTCCTTTCTTCAGTGTCTTCTATCGGCTGAATGGCCAATTTACGTGGACTCTGGTCGTCCGGTTTTTCAAGTACTGGGAAGTCCACTTAACCACTTAAAATTTAGCCTGAAACGCCACTCTTCAGGATGTTCAGCCTCAGTCCATCTTTCCAGACTTTGTCAAAGGCTTTTTCATGTCTATCCATATTATAGGAGTGTGATTCTTTTCCTGAAAACCATCTTAAAACTTTTGAGCAATGTATGCTATTTATCTTCGGTTTAGTGTTTTTTCTCCAGGCCAGGTGCAGAGAGACTGTGGTATTGATGAGCCGTTCCATGAGTTGACCAATCAGCATGAGTCAAGCTGATTGGTCGATAACTTTCAACCTTGGTCTTTACCTTTCTTATGAAAGGGCACCATATTGCCAGATCTGTGGAACATGCTAGTCTTCTAAGTAATGTGTACACAGACCCAGTAGTTTGATTTTTGCTCTCAAGTAGATGTTAAAGTATCTGATTCATGATCTTATCTGGCTCGGGAGGTCTCTTTTAAGTATCCAGAGCTTCTTCAGATACTCATGTTTAATAGCTTCATATAATCTGTTTTAAGATCCTGATGGATCCCGTTTCTGAGTTCTTCGTGAGTTCTTCTATCCAACGGTACAGTGATGTTACTGACCTTCTCATAACTATCTGCAAAACAGTCTGCTGCTTATACTCTTGTCAACATCTCTCCGCCTTGTTGTATCATAATGGGGGACACATTTGGTGCTTGTTGTTGAGTGCCATTTGTAAGTTTCCACAATTTGTGTTCTTCCTCGTCCAGATTGAATCACTCTGTCGTTTATCTCCAATTGTATCTCACAGGTTGGATGTAATACTTTTTGTACTAAGCACAGGTGGCTTTATCAGTTTTGTTGTTTTAAACGGTTGGGTTTAATTCAATATTTTCCCTGGTCTTACAGACTTTGTTCTCGTTTTCTTGCATTTCCTCTTTCCAGTATGGCCTGCAGTTCTAACGTGCACCCGCTGAGACAGTTTCTTAAGTTGCTGCTTGAAACTAGAGGTTGTACTATTAATGTTATGGTCTATTGTTTGTATTCTTTAAATTTGGAAAACATATTCCAATCAGCATTGTGAGTGTTTTAGCATTTTGAGGTCTGTACTGCTTAGACAAAAACTCGGCCGCAAAATACATATGCGAACTAATAACATAATCTTCAAAAGAGGTTCTGCTTCAGGATCTTATTGTAATCAAAATTCAAGTAAAATATCTGTGAACTAACATAAAAATACACATTCTATAGTTTAGATTTTTAAATTATTGTAACAAGGAGATTTACATTCAACTCGCTTGTCAGATCACTCGGACTCGAAGAAGACACGAGTTTGATTCGAACCTCAAGGACTCGGACTAGTATCCGGCTGACTTGGTCTCGAACTTGTGACGGGACTCAGATTGTGTCAACTCGACTACGTCGCTGGTTGTGTGGACAAAGAACGATGCCCATCTATCCACTTACATTTTGTTTGATGCGTGACTGTCTTTTAAAACAATGCTAATTCTCAAACATCCCTCATTCCTTTGAATATTAAAAAAATAACCATCACAACCTATTGCCGATAATGGTATTCCAACGGTCCCTCTTTCCTCATGCGTACTGGGTATCATTATCACTCATATAACTCGTGCAATTACGTTGACTTAGTGTCTGTAATATCATGCAATCTCCGTTACATCACAACATATCAACCTGCTACCGTGGTCCACTTCTTGTCCACTTCAGTATCTCGCGCAGGCTCAGCAAAACTTCCAATATTGAGTCTCTGTATGGATATTGAGGCCATCTTTGGTCAGATGGGGAACCCTCAGATGACTTGTCTTATGTTAAATAGTCCCACTTCGTACGTTATATTCAATGACACGGACACATGCGAAAAAAATGTTCCTTAGCAGTGTTTTTTTTCGCGGGGCACGGGGCGTTCTATGGCCACATGCCGTCTGCTAGAGGTGATCTGCTTTATAAGTATTCCTTTGCCCATGGCCGGATGAAAAACCGAACTTAATGGTAATGGGAACTGGGGCTGGAATTTCTGAACTGATATTAAGTTGCACAATTTGGACGATTTCATGGTTTTAGGTCACAGCTGTTAAATCTTGATGATTTAGTTCACGTTTGGGCAGAAGTATCTGTCGTAAAATTCACAGTCCAAACCCTGCCTTGCTCGAGGCGAACACTCAAAGCTAAACCATTATCCAAAATGGTTAAGCATGCAGAATTTAAAAAAAAAAAGTTGCCAAGGAAACCATATAATATTATATTTCGAGACCAGGTAGATTTTGTCCAGATTTTCATGTAGGTTTGAAAAAACTCTCTATCTGTCTGTCTGCCTCTCTCACTCTATATATACATATATATATATTTAAACATAATGGACACGAACAGAACTGAACTATGTAAAATGTTGAAATACGGAAGGAATAGGATGACCTTTAAAAATAGTAAAATGTATATGGCGCTACCACCTTTATGCGCATAAAAAGTTAGAATCAATGGAGCTTTTGTTGGGAATATCTACAACAAATGGACACTGACGTTGAAAGTGCAGGGCAGTCATTTGAAAGTCAACTAAAATACATAATTATGAAGGTCAATTCGAAGCATATCAATTCGTAATATGGAAACATTAGATAATATGGAAAATCTTTGAAGTATGTATAGTTGTGACTCTGGAGTTACCAATTAAACTTGACAGATGTGAAAGAGAAACGTGGTCAAGTTGACATTACAAACATCTTATGTAGTTTTCGTGGTCTTTGCTTGCCGAACCTAATTGAGAACAGCTATCTCGTATTAGTATCCAGACTTGTTATGTTGTGGGAGTGCAATTACATCTCGAAAGTGGCGTGGATCCCGGCAGTCTGTTCATTAGTGGGACTTATACCGGGATGAGCCTGTCACAGCAAACAGGAGAGGACCTATTTCAAACAGCAGAAAGAGACCTAACGGATGTACTTTATATAAATATATATCCTAAGTACCCAGGTTAATCTTAATAAGGAATTAGTGTTTATGTGAGGGCGCTTTATTTGCCACAGGACATAACATTTTTTATATTAAAGCAAACATGAATCATTGGTTCCTATGTACAAGACTGGAAATTATGACGAAAATGTCATTATTACGAAAAATGGTTACTATACAGTTAATATGAATGAGATGATACAAGTTTCTTTTAGATATTACACGTAAGTAGCTGAACATTCATTTTGTAAACCGTCTAGTCTTTAGAATTTTCATAAAACTATAATATAATAAATAACCACATGATTCTGATGGGTGATTCCGATACAATTCTTTATTATCGCTTGTCCTGAAATCGTAATAGCAGGAGTATATAATACTGCGTCAACTAATGCTGATCCGCATACGTTAAAAAAGGGGTTATTCGTATCACCGTACACACGAGGTTTTTTTAAATTATATTATGTTCAATCTGTCTCTGAGGTAAGGTCATTTTCCTCAAGCTGATTTTGTTCCATACAGAGATATTTTAGAAAACGGTAATTTTATAAATATTGGAGAAGTTTAAAGTAGGGAATGTGGTAGAATAGCGCATTAGAGTGTCTTAAGTTATAACACGTGTAAGTCACAATTGTATTATTATAGAATAAAAATTATTATAATCATTATATCGATTGAATTTTTCTTATATTCCCATGAGTTTCAGTTAAAAAACCCCTTCAATTCATACAAAAAGTTCCACTAATTTTAAATTCCTATTCTCTTTGCGCATCCCTTCCTTCACATATTGTCAATTCCTCTCCACTCTGTTGCGTCTTTGTTTAATTTTTGATACCCTTTTCGACTTCAGTTCCTCTAAACACCTTATAATTCTAGATAATTTACTTATGGTTAGACCGTTAGAGTAATTTCTTGACACCTAGTCTTCAAAGTCCCAAAGCATAATACAACGCCACAATTGGGATTCAGCGTTATTGAATCAATGTTTCCTTTTTGGCGATAGGTTTATTTTCCCCTTTTGTTCTTTATTTCTATAGAAATACCTTGCGTATATTATGTTTTTGTAATCTGGAACAAAAATCTGTGTTTGTATTCCACCTAGCTCCACGACACTTTCCATCAACTCCAATAAGTTATTGTGGTCAATAAAATACATCCAATGCAGTGTATGTAAAGTAAATGGTAAATTATTTATTAGGCTCAACAACATCACCTATCTTTTTTGGTCTTCACGGGCGCTATCAGTGGTGAACGGTGGGGAAAGTCGACCCCCTTATCTACATGCCTTGTATTGTCACTTTCAACAGATCGGCCGCCCATAGTACTGGAAGGACCTTAGAGTCTTCCGGGTGATTTTCAAATGACTTAAATGTTGAAAATCCTCTCAGTTTACATTATTATCATACAACCTGTTCCAAGAATTCCGTTCTTTGTACAATGAAAAAGTATACTTACTTGTCAGGACATAAGCAAAATGATAAAAAAATATTTATGAATAATTAAATGGATGTTACAAGTCACTTTTATTTTCGAGGTTTTTTTTAATAAAATCACAGCATTCTGGCGAAATAAGAGTAATATAAATAACGATTTTTTAAATACAATCCAATGGTGATAAATAATCAATAAAATATAGAGAAGTTATAAATATGTTATATATGGGCACGATATGATTGTACTGACATACATGGGTATGAGGAGACAGGAGTAAAGAACATTGTACGCGTGAATTACATTTATTTATGACTGGCATATTCGGGGACTCCTACCGGGTTGATGGGCGGGTTTCCACGGTTCGAGGGGGCATTGGCCGTGATCACTGGTAGTTTCTGATAAATTGGGCTGCGGTACACCCTTCGCGATTTATGTCGTCACTGATCAGGATTTATGGGAGAATATTGAATATTTCCGCCCCGAGGACATACTTGGCATTGTCCTCGACATTTCTGGACCTAAAACATGCATTTTCATGTTTCTCGTACTTTGAGGTCAAATGATGACCATATTCATCTCAATCAATCCTAGGGCGAAATTTACTAGCCGTGAAAACCCGACTCAGTAGGCAATCGGATAATTGGGCTGGTAAGACTACTCGAGTCGTGATACAAGTAATATAGAGGAATGTATCGCAGTGGTATAAGAATGATAAATTAACGCAATAACATACATGTGAGTTCACAACCTAAATTGAAACACCGTCTCCATGGACTCGGGTTATTTCCCGTATCGTCTGCAAGCTGCCTGCGTCCTGTAACTCGTGCGAGCCATGCTTGTATTCATGCAGTCATACATTCAACAAACATGCCGAGGGTTTTACCAATGCGCTGGATTATAATGCTTATTCTCGCTTAAATTAGGTATTATAAGAAAGTACAACAAAAATGCTAACGAGTGGTCCGGCTGGTTTATGTTGATTGACAGTGTACCTGTAGGCCATGAAGCGTTGTCAGAAATGAAGAAAATATATGCATCTTCATAAAACCTTATAATACGTTCCTCAGACTTCAGATGTAAAGACACTCTGGCGCCAGTAAGCTGGTCGTAATGCCAGAGTATCGATATAAGGCTAGAAATTTACCAACCAGAGGACGAAGAGCTCTCAGCATCAGTGCGCCAGCTCTGTGGAATAAGTTGCATGCATTTATAAAATAGATGTGTATCCATTCAAGAATATATCAAGCTTTAAGTATATCTCACTGTTTCACGCAAAATCATAGCGACATTTTATGATCCTCTTGTGAACCAATCTATTAAACATAGTTAATCAACATCATGCTTATTTAATCTGAATAATTTTGCTCCACTCTTTATCAGATATAAGAAGCATGCATATTCTTTTCAATGAATAGTAGCGTGATCCATGTTTTTTTCGGGCGTGAATTTAAGTACTTCCCCGGGCAAAGGATCTTTTAATAGTGCTTAGTGTAAGTGCATGCAGGTGTGCCGCTGTGGAGATATATTATTGGTTTTTAAATACAAAAATGACGAGGGTAGATGAAGGTCAAGCAAACATTTCAAAACTGTTATATTATCTCGTGTAACATACCTCATACCATAGTACAAGCTATACAAGATTTCCTCATGAATAGACTTTTCCCAATGTCCATCAAACGGAGTTGATCCGATGTCCTCATATTGAGTAATTGCTTCCTTATAATCATTAATAGATCCAAAATATGTTAAGTGAAAGCGATTTTTCATCCTCTCACCGAAATACCATTATAGCTGTACTATACAACTCATCTCGAATTCAATTTTTTTTCGAAATGAATAGATCAATATTGTTTTAGCGCACCAACAGCCACTACACTTTATGTCTTCATACCCCTTTGTTTAAGATTGTGAAGACATGTAAATCATCTAGAATACTTTAAAGGTGGCTTCTTTAGTTTAAATAAGTTGTCGTTGTTCAGGTAATAAAGATCTTCTATTTACTTTACTGTATGGTTGACATAAAGACCAGAGCTCCCTCGTTGAGCGTATTTTTCTCTATCGATTGGAAATGCCTTTTGTCAATCATTCATGCACTTTATATAAGGCCCCGTATTTTTATCAAATGTGTCCCCTTGGTTTCATTTTTTTGTGCTCTTTCCTCCTAAAATTGAAGAGTGTCTTTGTGTTTCTTTATTTTCCCTTTTATTAATGTCATCCAGTCTCTCATGGACTATAGTTTTGTTAGGCTTTGGATTTGGATTTCTGTTAGGTTGTGCATATGATATACTTTGTATCTTCATAATTGATACTTAGATGAACATATCACATTCTTGAACACATTATCTATGCTGTTGCATTTAACCTTAATGCGTTTATTGATAACCTCGGAACTACTCCATATAAGATACAGGAGATAAATTGACAGCGGAATTTGATAGAATGAACATGCTTACCTCTGTTCAAAACTCTCGGAGCTCAATCGGTTGAACAAGGGCTAAACATAATTTTTAAACTAAACTTAATACTTACAAAGTCGATAAACGTATTTAAACATTTAATCACGTTTTTCAGGTGAAAGACACGGCGTGAGTCAGAAATCATCGGAAATTATTTAAGCCGGAAGGAAGTTTTTTTTTTGTAGCAGTCGCATCTTACCCAGTTCCCCTAGTAATGCGCCTCCCTCTTCAAGTCCGAAACATGTACAGAGAATATCCCAAGTACCGGTGGCCCGTAATAACGATTAACCGGGGGATAAAGCAAATGTTATTTTCTTCAGGAAATTATCGGCCTCCGTGTAGTAGTAATCTGTCCTCATAGCCGCAAATCCATCACATTTACTAGCGCACTGAATCATTAATCTGGGAAAGAACCAACCCTTACCCTTATTTAACATGTTAAGTGTCTCCAATCGTAAGGAAAACTCACAACTAATCACCATCAGATGAGGCGATTTGATTTTTATGTGGCATTAACAATATTCTAGAAAACATAAGATAACCCTCATAGTTGTAATAGATGGTATTAAAGTATAATGCCTGACAAACAAACGATGAAGTTAAATATATTTATTGGTGGTGTACAGTGTTCGCAGCCAAAAGAAGATGTCCATCCTTCATCATTCTTTAACAGCACAGAGATTTCATGGATAAGAAACAAGGTAAACTAAGTTTAAACCGATTACTTCCCGTGGCGGCATAAATTTGATAAAAGTTTTTTTTCTTATTCATTTAAGCTCCTATAGTGAGGAGTGAAAAAAGTTCACGACCAGAGTTAACCCGTGGTTTGTTAATTTGTTTATTGAGTATCAGGGAAAGATGAAACTCTACGTAGCTTGTTTTCTTCGTAATTCAAAATACTAGCTACATTAGCGGTCGTGCGTGCAGAAGGGTGAAAGTGGGTCCGTTCGGCCATACAATCTTGCAACATTGTGTCCTCTACATCGAAAAAATGTTCATTGTTAAAAGTAAATGTATCTACCACATGTATATATACCATTGTAATAAGTTGTATTTTAAAGGTTCATGTAAGCATTCAATGGAAGTGTGCAGGTGTGTGTTTCTGGAGGATTGTTTGATAAGTTAACCCCTTTTGTAATAAATTGATTCCATCTGCCAAAAATGTTTGAAATGTCATGAATTTGAAACAGAAGACCTTTCAAAACACATTTTGCCAAACCACAAACAACACTTTATTTGTCATATTATTTCATCAGTCAACCTGATTCAACAAAGAACCACATAAACTGAGTGGAGACATTTCTTCTCCAGCACATTCATCATTCAATATGAAACATTTACTTATATCTAATAACGCTTTTACTAATGTTAGGTTTCATCAGAGGTATAACACTCACGATGAGTTCTTTTCATTGATCTTATACACTATCCATTTTTTATTCTAATTTATCGCAGTTTTTCTACTAAAACTTAAAAGCGGAATATAGTTGACTGATTTGGGATTGACCTACAGGGCAGATCAAGCGACTGTGCCTTTAACATTTAAAATGTAGATAATTAATGGCATTTATTTAATGAATGACATATGACATGTTATATGACACACACACATATATAATATTATTAAAATTGATAATTAATAAACATTTTATTTATGTAATAAATGATTGCAACCAGATCCATCCAAATTCTCCCCTGATTCACCCAAACATTTAATTACTTCGTCCTTATACAGATGCTTCCTGTTTTCACTGTACTTAGTGTAAATTAGTGTCTAGTGTTAAGTTAAAATTGAAATATTATCAAAAAAGGAAAAGGGTCCACGGAGGTTAAGCAACACGCAGCCATTAGTCATTGATTACAGAATAAAATTAAAATGATTTGACTGTCAAGGTTTTAATTAACAGTTACATTAGCATGCATCTACCGTCAAAGAGGGTGATAAGGTCCTTATGGTATTGTAATGGAAGTCCATACATCAAACTGTTTAAAACATACTAATTCAACTGTTCAACGTTATAAGTAAAGTATAACTGTAGTAGTCTGTCAATTAAAAGTTTCTTCCAAGGAATTTTAATTTAAAAATGTACCACAAATAGAATGGGGAATTGCCTGCTCGTTTGGCATTTCTGTTTAACGTTCTTGGGTTGATATCATAACTCTTACTGTACAGAAGAAGTGTCATACATCATTGTCACGAATCCAGTATAAATAACTATTTCAATGTAGTTGCATATTCATTCTGCGGGTTTTATTCTTCCTTTTGTCTAGTGAGGTTATGTGAACAACTCTCACCATCAAATGAAAGTGAAAGAGGGAAAATAAACTAGCTTCTGATGATGTTTGTTTTTATAAAAGTTAATAATGTTAGTTTCACCTGGTATCTGTAATTTATGGAGCCCAAATCATTCCTCAAGGGAGCAAAGTTATTTTCTGAATTGTAATTAGTTTAACCTTTTAAAGAAATTAAATTATATTAGCCAAACAGAAATATTTTATTGATTGCATATGAATTGATTTTGACATAACAAAATGGCTTTCAAGTTTATTGTATATATTGTATGTTTTTAGCTTGTTGAAAGAAAAGTCGTCTTGTGGATTTTGTATTGTTGGATCTGTCAGCAGCATTCGACACTTTTAGTCATCAGGGTTTTTGTTTACTTTATACACTCCATCAGTAATACTTTAGCGGGTTCTCGTTCTTGCCTACAAATAGATAGCTCGTCCTCTATTTGTGCCTCAAAAAAACTGTATCACAAACAAACACCCTCCTCAAACGACTTCAACGGTCCATAGACATTTCCGGAAGACGTTTTATCAGGCTCCAGCAATAGAGCACGGCATGAACAAAACAAATAATTACATATTAACATGGATTTATTACCAATGCACATTTGCATGATAATAATAAATGACACTTATTAATGAATTAATAAATCGGTTTAACATCGGAGTCTACAGCATTCTCCCACCTCTTGGAGTGTTACAATCCAACACTAATATAATTATTATTGAGAGTAAACATAGCACAACATACTTTCATTAAATATACATATCATACATTAAATAAAAGAACAATATAATGTGGAGTGGGTAGATAATGCTCCTTAAAAGCCCAGCCTTTGTCTGCCATATCTAGTTATGGGGATAGGATTTTTATCAGCACCGCTAGCAGAAAGGGCATCTTAAAATCATTGATTCACGAGGACTGATCAGGTGGGTTATTCTGACCTGTCCCTGGGACAAGGATTTGGGTACATTCATGTATTGCATGAGGCTGCGATGTCATGTCAACCGGCTCAGTTGTAACCTCTAACTTGTGTAGCAATTGAATGGGTCTAATGAAATTACCTTTGGCTGTTTTGACGCTATCAGCTCTTATATTTCCATCTCTACCAAGGAACACCTCATTCAACATGCCTGGAGGCCACTGTGATCGAGGTCTATCCTCATCCCGGATAAGCACCACAGAATCCTCTTTCAACTTACCTTTGGCCTCAGATCCCTTCCAAGGAGGCAGCTTTCTGATATAGTTATTGCTCCATAACAACCAGAAATGATCTAATATATAATTGCTTCCTTGCTTTGTCCCTACTAACAAAGTCAATATCCCCAGATATAACTTTCCACTTATCTTTGCAGACTTGGAACAAGAGTCAAAAGCATGGTACCTGATCATAATCTACAAATGTCAAGGGCCTAGAATTTATGCTTGCTTCAGAGTTGTTTCTAATTCGCACCTTGTTAGAGCCATTATACCAAGTGTCTTTCTGAGTGCCGACATGATTGTTCCTATCCATCTCTCCCATCATCCTCCCCCCAGGGGGCTCTAGGCACTATGTACTTCCACTTGGGACTACGTGTCCCCTATATACTGATAATTTCACATATAGCTGCTTTGAATAATCTGGCGTTTTCTGAATACAATACAGAAGGTATTCCGCGACGGGAAATGAATCGTCTCAACACTGATATGCAATCATCTGATGAGAGTGAATTCACCAGCTCAATATGCAGAGCCCTCACCAACCCACTTGTGAATAATAACACATGGAACTTTTGTCTTGGGTGATCACACATAGAAGCCCTGCGTGGTCCAAACCATTCACTCTAAAGGGGAAAGATTTTGTCACTCTGTCTCCCGGTAAAGGAGCCATGACTTGGATACGTAGCTTGGAATCATACCTTTTACATTTAGCTTTTGCCCGATTAGCAAAACGGCGAGCTCCTACAATCCAATAATGACACAGAAACCACCATTCTGTCAACCCTTGTATGCTTTACAACATATGATAAAATCTATCTACCAGAGGCGACAAATGCCCCTTTTGGCAGTATGATGGGGGAATTTCTCATAATATAACAAATCAGCAAATTATAGCCTACTCCTTACTATCAGAAGACCACCTTGACCAATAAAAGGATTGAATTTCCGTATGGAAGATGACTTCGGTACTGAACTACCATCTTTAACAGCAGATATCTCATCTCTATAATTCCGTGACTGAATGAATTTGGAAAACGGTATGCTTATCTGTACTCAGTTTATCAAATGTGAGACCAGCAGTAGGACGTAATTGAGATTCTGAAATCTAAAAAAAAAGAATGTGCAGGAAACTTAGAACCTAGCCAAGAAAGCTGAAGCACTTTCAAATGTGCCTCATCTAGTTGCATCAAACACTGGTGACTAAGGGCTACTACTTGAAACCAAATTTGGGCGTTGTTGCTTGTTTACATTATTCAGCACTGACCGACTCATTCATAGTATCAACAGGTTCACAGTCATTCGTAAAGTGTTCTTGTCCCTCAGCAAGAAACACAGGGCCAGACAACCACATTGGGGAATTCATCAGCTCATCAGCAGAAATTCCTCTTGTTTACAAATCGGCAGGATTTTTTAAAACTTGACAGTGACACCAAAATGAAGAATATGTAAGTTTCTGTGTCTCAGTGACCCTGTTTCTGATATAGACCTTCTATCTATGGGTTTCGGCTCTGGACAGTGCTATAGCTTCCATCGATTCTGCCAACATCGGTAACACATGATGGGGAACCGTAACGCCTCCTTAACAAACACGATGAGTCTACAAGAAGTTCAAGCCTGGGCAAGAAAATCTGTTTCAGAGGTGTAACTTTAGCCTCTGATAGGACTAAACAGGATTTCTTAGTCCCGTCCTTGCACTTGGCAAGAATGTACACACGTGCCCCATAAGCCTTCTCACTGGCATCCCCGAAAGCATGAAGGGTGATATCATCAATGTCTTTCCAACCCTCATTTGAGTATGTTCTCTGAATATACTAGAGCATTTCTAGGTCCTTAATCCATTGAAGGAGTTGTCTCGTCAAGTTGTCTTTAAGTTCATTATCACAGACACAGGCAATTCTCCAGATATCTTGGGATAAACATTTCCCTTGTATATCAAAGGGAGCAATGAGCCCAAAGTGTGTCGTATACCCTTGACACAATACTCAAGACCACCCTCTTGGTAACTAGCGTATGTTTTTGATGCCGTCAAAGGAAAAGCTACCTTTTCCTGCCGTCCACTGAAGACCCAATAGCTTAGTCTCTCAGCTTTTGCCCTTTAATTTAGGTTCAAAATTTCAGACACTTCTTCACTGTTAGAACATTATTTTGAAAATGAAATACCAGTTTTCCCCATGATATGGGAAGCTTCTGAAACTTTGCCACAGGCTTCCAAATCGTCATCAACCCCTGACAGCCAGTCATCAACGTACATATTATCCTTTAGTTCCTGCTCAACACGTGTATCTGGAACAGTCTTGAGGTGATACATGACAGTTGCATTTAAGAAGAAAGGACTGGCTCGATTCCCGAATGGGAATCTGACAAACCTAATAATTACTCTGAATTATCAACCTTCAACAGGAATTAATGCACATCTAAGTCCAATTTCTTTACCTTGATCTGTGAGAAAGCCTTTGTAATATTTGCAGTAATGGCTACTTTCAATCTTTAATAACGAATTAGAATACTGACCAGGTTTGGTGTCAAGCTAGGTCCTGTTTCCGTACAATCGTTCAGAGATATGCCATTATGTCCCCTATGCGTAAAAGACAGGTCTAACGGTAGTATTACATCATCTGCCCCTACGACAGGTCTAGGGGGCAAGTAAAATGTAGGATCGGGGGTAACCAACTCGCCTGCACGAAATAATGATACCAAAATTCTCCATATTTGTAATAACGTCCTGATAGCAAAGCTCTAAACCAGGGGTTCTAGCTAACTGCTGAGGCGTTTCCTGGCTCACTTCTCATTATTCATGACTTTACCTTTGACCTCACCTGATTTCAATGGCAATGGAACCTCATAACGGCCATCTGAAAAGCTCACCTGCTGTGAGAATTCTAAAAGTACCTGATAAGAATATTGAGATATGTCATCTGTAATGCCAATGGATTCAAGTTCCTAGACTCGATGCAATGTTTGTCAGAGACATTACTTAAACATTACAGCTGATGCCCTGAGCTTCATACAGCAGGTGCCTTGTTTATGGATTCATCACAAGTGCCGGAAAGAATCCACCAAACAGTCCTCTACGCAGCAAAACCTGGCCTAGTGTATCTTGTGTATGAAGTTAACAGGTTCAGTTACACATCCAACCAAGTATAATATCTACATTTACTTGCTTACTTTCGTTGTGCTCAAAAGTAAATTGACCAAAGGGTTGTAGTACCCCCACACGGGACCATTGGGCAATATATATAGGGAACAACGCTTAGGTTCTCTGTGGCCAAAACATTAACTAAACAGTCATTAACATCGTTAAAATTGTGACTGAAGTTTGACTCACCAGTTTTAGAACCAAAGAGACAATAAGAGTAAGTTGAAACCCATTCCGGACAAACTTTGTCAATCAAGGCGGAAGCGTTCAACAAATTAACATTACTAGCTGCTCTCTGCTGCTCAGTAGTTTGGTCAAGGTCAGGGGTATAGGTTGGTGCATTAGAATTCGATTGAGAACTCACAGGAGATCCCAGTTTGTTAGGGACATAAATTCTACACAATACAAGGTGATATCGCCGAATAAATTTAGCACATATTTTTTTCAGTTACCCTGTTCAATTACTTTTTTGCAAACTTACACTTTTCAAAACATCTAAAACAGAGTTCAGCTTGTTGTATTTTGTCCCTGCGTTCTTCAAGGGACAACCGTTTAAGATCCCAGCAGCGCTCAGGTCTTTTCTCAGAGTCCAGCGGCGTAACACGTAATGTCTGGGACCGCTCTCGGCTCTCGTTTTCGCTACGAAGATAGTCCAGTAAAACTGCAAGTCTGACTCATGACCTTCAACTTGCCCACCCTCACCTTAAACGAGTCTTATTGTAAATGCGATAAAATAAGCGGAATCAAAATCACCCCATACTGCTCACCCTAATCACCAAGAGTATCTATGCTGCGAATATGACTCAGTAACTCTCAAAAGATTACTTACAGATGATCTTGAAATAACATATATATTCAATAGTTCTTGAATACGATGAAAGGTATTTTTTCTTTCTACCATACCTGTTCTTGAGCAGATCAATTGCTATCTGATGGCAGTAAGATGGCTGTTCTTGAACAACCAGCTTAGCCTCACCCTTAAGTTAAGAGAGTAAACAGAAAAAAAACAGGCCATTCAGTCGGTTATCAACTGACAGTAGGGAAGTCTAATTTTGGCAATTTCGCGTCGACTGACAGACATCCGTGATAAATTACTACTATCACTAGCTACTTTAGACTCCGTTTAAAGCTAGTATTTGCGGTATTGGGTACTCTTCCCTGAAATCAGCAGCCTCCACAATGTCCACGGACAATTCTTCCTTGGTAACTGCATTTCCACATTAAACTGGGCATTATATCCAAGCCTTTATCAAACTCCTTAAGAGCATCCTTTGTCCGCTGTTTTAGCGAGCTGTTTCAGATTTTTGGGAGCAATTTTGGAGGCACGTTTAGCCCAACCATTGGTACCTGCACGCACTCTTTTCACGCCAGCGATTATGGTTGATTGGTCACATGGAAATCATAACGTCCACATGAATCTTCAAAGTGTGCCTACACAATGTACCCTCAATGACACCTAATGATTACAACAAATGGTCCTGTACTAGAACTACTCACCCTGAATAGTTCCTCAAGACACATATTCTCTATAAGATTTCTGTTACTGTGGTGACAAATCACACGCCAGTAATGTTGACAGAAGTTCCAAAAAGTGTATCAGCATACAAAGGCTGTAAAATTCACAATACTCTCAGTTCTGAAGTGTGTATGACGTACACAGAGGGTACAAACATAACTTGAGTCTCTTACCGAATGAATAGCCTCCGCCAATCACAACAAGGCGCACGGACGACTACAGTCTCAAACCAATTACGTAGCCTCCACTTATCATAGCAATCTGCAGGGACGACTACAAACGATATAATACTCATATGAAAAGTTCAGTATTGACTACAATGCCAGTACTAATGGATATAATACCCTCGACTTCTTAAGTTCTCTTCATTGACACACAAACCACTGCCCGACGGTTCCCCATGCGTATTGCGGGACGATGAAAATCACATTATCGCCCACGACATCGAGGCAATTGAGGAGCTAAGCAAAAAAGGCAATTTGACTAAATAAACTGATATTCTTGCCATTTTCTGGTCTCGACACCATGTAGTGGTTTCTCGTTCTTGCCCATTACTAGATTATTCTCTATTTATTTCTGACCAAAAAAAACACGCTCCTCCAAAGACATCAAGGGCTCATTGACATTTCCGGAAGTCGTTTTATTAAGCTTAAACAATAGAGCACCACATAGGAAAACTACACCCAGTTTGTCAAAGAATGGATGAATACGTTTATCCTGAAGTTGAATAAGTCTTTAACTTAGTCTTGGTAATTTCTTCCAAAACATCATAATTCTACCAGTCCCCTCACTTAAGGTCGGTAAACCTATAGCTGATGGGTCTCTGCAAGATATATACATAGGCGTCATTGTTGGCTCAATTTTAAGTATGAAATCACATCTTCAGAATATCTTTAAGCGTGCATATTTACAACTTGGGAGCATTGCGACACTTAAAAAGTTTCTGAACGAGAACTGTCTACTGAAGCTGGTGCATGCCTTTATAACATAACAAAAACTAGATTATTGTAATTCTTTACTATTTGGCCTGCCTCAGTCCAGTCTTTACCCACGGCAACAAGCTCAGAAATTAGCCGCATGGGTCACCAGTGGCACCGAACCAGGGGATCATAACAATCCTGTATTGAAATCTCTCCAGAGGCTCCCTGTACGCCAACATATAGAGTACTAGGTCTTAGTGATGGTATTAAATGTATTAATGGTGAGACCCCTGGATACTAAGATGAGCTGATCGTTCCATATGAACGACAAGGTCTCTCAGGTCAGCAGATCTGCACCAAGTGGTATTACCATTCACACGGTCGACTTTGGCTATGGAACAAGCTTTCAGTTTTCGAATATATATCGGATAATTGGGCTGGTAAGACTACTCGAGTCGTGATACAAGTAATATAGAGGAATGTATCGTAGTGGTATAAGAATGATAAATTAACGCAATAACATACATGTGAGTTCACAACCTAAATTGAAACACCGTCTCCATGGACTCGGGTTATTTCCCGTATCGTCTGCAAGCTGCCTGCGTCCTGTAACTCGTGCGAGCCATGCTTGTATTCATGCAGTCATACATTCAACAAACATGCCGAGGGTTTTACCAATGCGCTGGATTATAATGCTTATTCT
This sequence comes from Sipunculus nudus, assembly GCA_026874595.1. Classification (NCBI taxonomy): domain Eukaryota; kingdom Metazoa; phylum Annelida; class Sipuncula; order Golfingiida; family Sipunculidae; genus Sipunculus; species Sipunculus nudus. The sequence goes on from CM049307.1 coordinate 18,824,726, forward strand.
CGCTTAAATTAGGTATTATAAGAAAGTACAACAAAAATGCTAACGAGTGGTCCGGCTGGTTTATGTTGATTGACAGTGTACCTGTAGGCCATGAAGCGTTGTCAGAAATGAAGAAAATATATGCATCTTCATAAAACCTTATAATACGTTCCTCAGACTTCAGATGTAAAGACACTCTGGCGCCAGTAAGCTGGTCGTAATGCCAGAGTATCAATATAAGGCTAGAAATTTACCAACCAGAGGACGAAGAGCTCTCAGCATCAGTGCGCCAGCTCTGTGGAATAAGTTGCATGCATTTATAAAATAGATGTGTATCCATTCAAGAATATATCAAGCTTTAAGTATATCTCACTGTTTCACGCAAAATCATAGCGACATTTTATGATCCTCTTGTGAACCAATCTATTAAACATAGTTAATCAACATCATGCTTATTTAATCTGAATAATTTTGCTCCACTCTTTATCAGATATAAGAAGCATGCATATTCTTTTCAATGAATAGTAGCGTGATCCATGTTTTTTTCGGGCGTGAATTTAAGTACTTCCCCGGGCAAAGGATCTTTTAATAGTGCTTAGTGTAAGTGCATGCAGGTGTGCCGCTGTGGAGATCTATTATTGGTTTTTAAATACAAAAATGACGAGGGTAGATGAAGGTCAAGCAAACATTTCAAAACTGTTATATTATCTCGTGTAACATACCTCATACCATAGTACAAGCTATACAAGATTTCCTCATGAATAGACTTTTCCCAATGTCCATCAAACGGAGTTGATCCGATGTCCTCATATTGAGTAATTGCTTCCTTATAATCATTAATAGATCCAAAATATGTTAAGTGAAAGCGATTTTTCATCCTCTCACCGAAATACCATTATAGCTGTACTATACAACTCATCTCGAATTCAATTTTTTTTCGAAATGAATAGATCAATATTGTTTGAGCGCACCAACAGCCACTACACTTTATGTCTTCATACCCCTTTGTTTAAGATTGCGAAGACATGTAAATCATCTAGAATACTTTAAAGGTGGCTTCTTTAGTTTAAATAAGTTGTCGTTGTTCAGGTAATAAAGATCTTCTATTTACTTTACTGTATGGTTGACATAAAGACCAGAGCTCCCTCGTTGAGCGTATTTTTCTCTATCGATTGGAAATGCCTTTTGTCAATCATTCATGCACTTTATATAAGGCCCCGTATTTTTATCAAATGTGTCCCCTTGGTTTCATTTTTTTGTGCTCTTTCCTCCTAAAATTGAAGAGTGTCTTTGTGTTTCTTTATTTTCCCTTTTATTAATGTCATCCAGTCTCTCATGGACTATAGTTTTGTTAGGCTTTGGATTTGGATTTCTGTTAGGTTGTGCATATGATATACTTTGTATCTTCATAATTGATACTTAGATGAACATATCACATTCTTGAACACATTATCTATGCTGTTGCATTTAACCTTAATGCGTTTATTGATAACCTCGGAACTACTCCATATAAGATACAGGAGATAAATTGACAGCGGAATTTGATAGAATGAACATGCTTACCTCTGTTCAAAACTCTCGGAGCTCAATCGGTTGAACAAGGGCTAAACATAATTTTTAAACTAAACTTAATACTTACAAAGTCGATAAACGTATTTAAACATTTAATCACGTTTTTCAGGTGAAAGACACGGCGTGAGTCAGAAATCATCGGAAATTATTTAAGCCGGAAGGAAGTTTTTTTTTTGTAGCAGTCGCATCTTACCCAGTTCCCCTAGTAATGCGCCTCCCTCTTCAAGTCCGAAACATGTACAGAGAATATCCCAAGTACCGGTGGCCCGTAATAACGATTAACCGGGGGATAAAGCAAATGTTATTTTCTTCAGGAAATTATCGGCCTCCGTGTAGTAGTAATCTGTCCTCATAGCCGCAAATCCATCACATTTACTAGCGCACTGAATCATTAATCTGGGAAAGAACCAACCCTTACCCTTATTTAACATGTTAAGTGTCTCCAATCGTAAGGAAAACTCACAACTAATCACCATCAGATGAGGCGATTTGATTTTTATGTGGCATTAACAATATTCTAGAAAACATAAGATAACCCTCATAGTTGTAATAGATGGTATTAAAGTATAATGCCTGACAAACAAACGATGAAGTTAAATATATTTATTGGTGGTGTACAGTGTTCGCAGCCAAAAGAAGATGTCCATCCTTCATCATTCTTTAACAGCACAGAGATTTCATGGATAAGAAACAAGGTAAACTAAGTTTAAACCGATTACTTCCCGTGGCGGCATAAATTTGATAAAAGTTTTTTTTCTTATTCATTTAAGCTCCTATAGTGAGGAGTGAAAAAAGTTCACGACCAGAGTTAACCCGTGGTTTGTTAATTTGTTTATTGAGTATCAGGGAAAGATGAAACTCTACGTAGCTTGTTTTCTTCGTAATTCAAAATACTAGCTACATTAGCGGTCGTGCGTGCAGAAGGGTGAAAGTGGGTCCGTTCGGCCATACAATCTTGCAACATTGTGTCCTCTACATCGAAAAAATGTTCATTGTTAAAAGTAAATGTATCTACCACATGTATATATACCATTGTAATAAGTTGTATTTTAAAGGTTCATGTAAGCATTCAATGGAAGTGTGCAGGTGTGTGTTTCTGGAGGATTGTTTGATAAGTTAACCCCTTTTGTAATAAATTGATTCCATCTGCCAAAAATGTTTGAAATGTCATGAATTTGAAACAGAAGACCTTTCAAAACACATTTTGCCAAACCACAAACAACACTTTATTTGTCATATTATTTCATCAGTCAACCTGATTCAACAAATAACCACATAAACTGAGTGGAGACATTTCTTCTCCAGCACATTCATCATTCAATATGAAACATTTACTTATATCTAATAACGCTTTTACTAATGTTAGGTTTCATCAGAGGTATAACACTCACGATGAGTTCTTTTCATTGATCTTATACACTATCCATTTTTTATTCTAATTTATCGCAGTTTTTCTACTAAAACTTAAAAGCGGAATATAGACTGATTTGGGATTGACCTACAGGGCAGATCAAGCGACTGTGCCTTTAACATTTAAAATGTAGATAATTAATGGCATTTATTTAATGAATGACATATGACATGTTATATGACACACACACATATATAATATTATTAAAATTGATAATTAATAAACATTTTATTTATGTAATAAATGATTGCAACCAGATCCATCCAAATTCTCCCCTGATTCACCCAAACATTTAATTACTTCGTCCTTATACAGATGCTTCCTGTTTTCACTGTACTTAGTGTAAATTAGTGTCTAGTGTTAAGTTAAAATTGAAATATTATCAAAAAAGGAAAAGGGTCCACGGAGGTTAAGCAACACGCAGCCATTAGTCATTGATTACAGAATAAAATTAAAATGATTTGACTGTCAAGGTTTTAATTAACAGTTACATTAGCATGCATCTACCGTCAAAGAGGGTGATAAGGTCCTTATGGTATTGTAATGGAAGTCCATACATCAAACTGTTTAAAACATACTAATTCAACTGTTCAACGTTATAAGTAAAGTATAACTGTAGTAGTCTGTCAATTAAAAGTTTCTTCCAAGGAATTTTAATTTAAAAATGTACCACAAATAGAATGGGGAATTGCCTGCTCGTTTGGCATTTCTGTTTAACGTTCTTGGGTTGATATCATAACTCTTACTGTACAGAAGAAGTGTCATACATCATTGTCACGAATCCAGTATAAATAACTATTTCAATGTAGTTGCATATTCATTCTGCGGGTTTTATTCTTCCTTTTGTCTAGTGAGGTTATGTGAACAACTCTCACCATCAAATGAAAGTGAAAGAGGGAAAATAAACTAGCTTCTGATGATGTTTGTTTTTATAAAAGTTAATAATGTTAGTTTCACCTGGTATCTGTAATTTATGGAGCCCAAATCATTCCTCAAGGGAGCAAAGTTATTTTCTGAATTGTAATTAGTTTAACCTTTTAAAGAAATTAAATTATATTAGACAAACAGAAATATTTTATTGATTGCATATGAATTGATTTTGACATAACAAAATGGCTTTCAAGTTTATTGTATATATTGTATGTTTTTAGCTTGTTGAAAGAAAAGTCGTCTTGTGGATTTTGTATTGTTGGATCTGTCAGCAGCATTCGACACTTTTAGTCATCAGGGTTTTTGTTTACTTTATACACTCCATCAGTAATACTTTAGCGGGTTCTCGTTCTTGCCTACAAATAGATAGCTCGTCCTCTATTTGTGCCTCAAAAAAACTGTATCACAAACAAACACCCTCCTCAAACGACTTCAACGGTCCATAGACATTTCCGGAAGACGTTTTATCAGGCTCCAGCAATAGAGCACGGCATGAACAAAACAAATAATTACATATTAACATGGATTTATTACCAATGCACATTTGCATGATAATAATAAATGACACTTATTAATGAATTAATAAATCGGTTTAACATCGGAGTCTACAGCATTCTCCCACCTCTTGGAGTGTTACAATCCAACACTAATATAATTATTATTGAGAGTAAACATAGCACAACATACTTTCATTAAATATACATATCATACATTAAATAAAAGAACAATATAATGTGGAGTGGGTAGATAATGCTCCTTAAAAGCCCAGCCTTTGTCTGCCATATCTAGTTATGGGGATAGGATTTTTATCAGCACCGCTAGCAGAAAGGGCATCTTAAAATCATTGATTCACGAGGACTGATCAGGTGGGTTATTCTGACCTGTCCCTGGGACAAGGATTTGGGTACATTCATGTATTGCATGAGGCTGCGATGTCATGTCAACCGGCTCAGTTGTAACCTCTAACTTGTGTAGCAATTGAATGGGTCTAATGAAATTACCTTTGGCTGTTTTGACGCTATCAGCTCTTATATTTCCATCTCTACCAAGGAACACCTCATTCAACATGCCTGGAGGCCACTGTGATCGAGGTCTATCCTCATCCCGGATAAGCACCACAGAATCCTCTTTCAACTTACCTTTGGCCTCAGATCCCTTCCAAGGAGGCAGCTTTCTGATATAGTTATTGCTCCATAACAACCAGAAATGATCTAATATATAATTGCTTCCTTGCTTTGTCCCTACTAACAAAGTCAATATCCCCAGATATAACTTTCCACTTATCTTTGCAGACTTGGAACAAGAGTCAAAAGCATGGTACCTGATCATAATCTACAAATGTCAAGGGCCTAGAATTTATGCTTGCTTCAGAGTTGTTTCTAATTCGCACCTTGTTAGAGCCATTATACCAAGTGTCTTTCTGAGTGCCGACATGATTGTTCCTATCCATCTCTCCCATCATCCTCCCCCCAGGGGGCTCTAGGCACTATGTACTTCCACTTGGGACTACGTGTCCCCTATATACTGATAATTTCACATATAGCTGCTTTGAATGATCTGGCGTTTTCTGAATACAATACAGAAGGTATTCCGCGACGGGAAATGAATCGTCTCAACACTGATATGCAATCATCTGATGAGAGTGAATTCACCAGCTCAATATGCAGAGCCCTCACCAACCCACTTGTGAATAATAACACATGGAACTTTTGTCTTGGGTGATCACACATAGAAGCCCTGCGTGGTCCAAACCATTCACTCTAAAGGGGAAAGATTTTGTCACTCTGTCTCCCGGTAAAGGAGCCATGACTTGGATACGTAGCTTGGAATCATACCTTTTACATTTAGCTTTTGCCCGATTAGCAAAACGGCGAGCTCCTACAATCCAATAATGACACAGAAACCACCATTCTGTCAACCCTTGTATGCTTTACAACATATGATAAAATCTATCTACCAGAGGCGACAAATGCCCCTTTTGGCAGTATGATGGGGGAATTTCTCATAATATAACAAATCAGCAAATTATAGCCTACTCCTTACTATCAGAAGACCACCTTGACCAATAAAAGGATTGAATTTCCGTATGGAAGATGACTTCGGTACTGAACTACCATCTTTAACAGCAGATATCTCATCTCTATAATTCCGTGACTGAATGAATTTGGAAAACGGTATGCTTATCTGTACTCAGTTTATCAAATGTGAGACCAGCAGTAGGACGTAATTGAGATTCTGAAATCTAAAAAAAAAGAATGTGCAGGAAACTTAGAACCTAGCCAAGAAAGCTGAAGCACTTTCAAATGTGCCTCATCTAGTTGCATCAAACACTGGTGACTAAGGGCTACTACTTGAAACCAAATTTGGGCGTTGTTGCTTGTTTACATTATTCAGCACTGACCGACTCATTCATAGTATCAACAGGTTCACAGTCATTCGTAAAGTGTTCTTGTCCCTCAGCAAGAAACACAGGGCCAGACAACCACATTGGGGAATTCATCAGCTCATCAGCAGAAATTCCTCTTGTTTACAAATCGGCAGGATTTTTTAAAACTTGACAGTGACACCAAAATGAAGAATATGTAAGTTTCTGTGTCTCAGTGACCCTGTTTCTGATATAGACCTTCTATCTATGGGTTTCGGCTCTGGACAGTGCTATAGCTTCCATCGAATCTGCCAACATCGGTAACACATGATGGGGAACCGTAACGCCTCCTTAACAAACACGATGAGTCTACAAGAAGTTCAAGCCTGGGCAAGAAAATCTGTTTCAGAGGTGTAACTTTAGCCTCTGATAGGACTAAACAGGATTTCTTAGTCCCGTCCTTGCACTTGGCAAGAATGTACACACGTGCCCCATAAGCCTTCTCACTGGCATCCCCGAAAGCATGAAGGGTGATATCATCAATGTCTTTCCAACCCTCATTTGAGTATGTTCTCTGAATATACTAGAGCATTTCTAGGTCCTTAATCCATTGAAGGAGTTGTCTCGTCAAGTTGTCTTTAAGTTCATTATCACAGACACAGGCAATTCTCCAGATATCTTGGGATAAACATTTCCCTTGTATATCAAAGGGAGCAATGAGCCCAAAGTGTGTCGTATACCCTTGACACAATACTCAAGACCACCCTCTTGGTAACTAGCGTATGTTTTTGATGCCGTCAAAGGAAAAGCTACCTTTTCCTGCCGTCCACTGAAGACCCAATAGCTTAGTCTCTCAGCTTTTGCCCTTGAATTTAGGTTCAAAATTTCAGACACTTCTTCACTGTTAGAACATTATTTTGAAAATGAAATACCAGTTTTCCCCATGATATGGGAAGCTTCTGAAACTTTGCCACAGGCTTCCAAATCGTCATCAACCCCTGACAGCCAGTCATCAACGTACATATTATCCTTTAGTTCCTGCTCAACACGTGTATCTGGAACAGTCTTGAGGTGATACATGACAGTTGCATTTAAGAAGAAAGGACTGGCTCGATTCCCGAATGGGAATCTGACAAACCTAATAATTACTCTGAATTATCAACCTTCAACAGGAATTAATGCACATCTAAGTCCAATTTCTTTACCTTGATCTGTGAGAAAGCCTTTGTAATATTTGCAGTAATGGCTACTTTCAATCTTTAATAACGAATTAGAATACTGACCAGGTTTGGTGTCAAGCTAGGTCCTGTTTCCGTACAATCGTTCAGAGATATGCCATTATGTCCCCTATGCGTAAAAGACAGGTCTAACGGTAGTATTACATCATCTGCCCCTACGACAGGTCTAGGGGGCAAGTAAAATGTAGGATCGGGGGTAACCAACTCGCCTGCACGAAATAATGATACCAAAATTCTCCATATTTGTAATAACGTCCTGATAGCAAAGCTCTAAACCAGGGGTTCTAGCTAACTGCTGAGGCGTTTCCTGGCTCACTTCTCATTATTCATGACTTTACCTTTGACCTCACCTGATTTCAATGGCAATGGAACCTCATAACGGCCATCTGAAAAGCTCACCTGCTGTGAGAATTCTAAAAGTACCTGATAAGAATATTGAGATATGTCATCTGTAATGCCAATGGATTCAAGTTCCCAGACTCGATGCAATGTTTGTCAGAGACATTACTTAAACATTACAGCTGATGCCCTGAGCTTCATACAGCAGGTGCCTTGTTTATGGATTCATCACAAGTGCCGGAAAGAATCCACCAAACAGTCCTCTACGCAGCAAAACCTGGCCTAGTGTATCTTGTGTATGAAGTTAACAGGTTCAGTTACACATCCAACCAAGTATAATATCTACATTTACTTGCTTACTTTCGTTGTGCTCAAAAGTAAATTGACCAAAGGGTTGTAGTACCCCCACACGGGACCATTGGGCAATATATATAGGGAACAACGCTTAGGTTCTCTGTGGCCAAAACATTAACTAAACAGTCATTAACATCGTTAAAATTGTGACTGAAGTTTGACTCACCAGTTTTAGAACCAAAGAGACAATAAGAGTAAGTTGAAACCCATTCCGGACAAACTTTGTCAATCAAGGCGGAAGACGCATATAACCTTTCAGAACCCACGTAAAACAACACTGTTACCTCATGGACCCCCTTAGTGCCAGAAAGCAGTACACGGGTTGTCTGTGGTAAAAAAAAAAACGCTTTCCAAGGGAAGCGTTCAACAAATTAACATTACTAGCTGCTCTCTGCTGCTCAGTAGTTTGGTCAAGGTCAGGGGTATAGGTTGGTGCATTAGAATTCGATTGAGAACTCACAGGAGATCCCAGTTTGTTAGGGACATAAATTCTACACAATACAAGGTGATATCGCCGAATAAATTTAGCACATATTTTTTTCAGTTACCCTGTTCAATTACTTTTTTGCAAACTTACACTTTTCAAAACATCTAAAACAGAGTTCAGCTTGTTGTATTTTGTCCCTGCGTTCTTCAAGGGACAACCGTTTAAGATCCCAGCAGCGCTCAGGTCTTTTCTTAGAGTCCAGCGGCGTAACACGTAATGTCTGGGACCGCTCTCGGCTCTCGTTTTCGCTACGAAGATAGTCCAGTAAAACTGCAAGTCTGACTCATGACCTTCAACTTGCCCACCCTCACCTTAAACGAGTCTTATTGTAAATGCGATAAAATAAGCGGAATCAAAATCACCCCATACTGCTCACCCTAATCACCAAGAGTATCTATGCTGCGAATATGACTCAGTAACTCTCAAAAGATTACTTACAGATGATCTTGAAATAACATATATATTCAATAGTTCTTGAATACGATGAAAGGTATTTTTTCTTTCTACCATACCTGTTCTTGAGCAGATCAATTGCTATCTGATGGCAGTAAGATGGCTGTTCTTGAACAGCCAGCTTAGCCTCACCCTTAAGTTAAGAGAGTAAACAGAAAAAAAAACAGGCCATTCAGTCGGTTATCAACTGACAGTAGGGAAGTCTAATTTTGGCAATTTCGCGTCGACTGACAGACATCCGTGATAAATTACTACTATCACTAGCTACTTTAGACTCCGTTTAAAGCTAGTATTTGCGGTATTGGGTACTCTTCCCTGAAATCAGCAGCCTCCACAATGTCCACGGACAATTCTTCCTTGGTAACTGCATTTCCACATTAAACTGGGCATTATATCCAAGCCTTTATCAAACTCCTTAAGAGCATCCTTTGTCCGCTGTTTTAGCGAGCTGTTTCAGATTTTTGGGAGCAATTTTGGAGGCACGTTTAGCCCAACCATTGGTACCTGCACGCACTCTTTTCACGCCAGCGATTATGGTTGATTGGTCACATGGAAAACATAACGTCCACATGAATCTTCAAAGTGTGCCTACACAATGTACCCTCAATGACACCTAATGATTACAACAAATGGTCCTGTACTAGAACTACTCACCCTGAATAGTTCCTCAAGACACATATTCTCTATAAGATTTCTGTTACTGTGGTGACAAATCACACGCCAGTAATGTTGACAGAAGTTCCAAAAAGTGTATCAGCATACAAAGGCTGTAAAATTCACAATACTCTCAGTTCTGAAGTGTGTATGACGTACACAGAGGGTACAAACATAACTTGAGTCTCTTACCGAATGAATAGCCTCCGCCAATCACAACAAGGCGCACGGACGACTACAGTCTCAAACCAATTACGTAGCCTCCACTTATCATAGCAATCTGCAGGGACGACTACAAACGATATAATACTCATATGAAAAGTTCAGTATTGACTACAATGCCAGTACTAATGGATATAATACCCTCGACTTCTTAAGTTCTCTTCATTGACACACAAACCACTGCCCGACGGTTCCCCATGCGTATTGCGGGACGATGAAAATCACATTATCGCCCACGACATCGAGGCAATTGAGGAGCTAAGCAAAAAAGGCAATTTGACTAAATAAACTGATATTCTTGCCATTTTCTGGTCTCGACACCATGTAGTGGTTTCTCGTTCTTGCCCATTACTAGATTATTCTCTATTTATTTCTGACCAAAAAAAACACGCTCCTCCAAAGACATCAAGGGCTCATTGACATTTCCGGAAGTCGTTTTATTAAGCTTAAACAATAGAGCACCACATAGGAAAACTACACCCAGTTTGTCAAAGAATGGATGAATACGTTTATCCTGAAGTTGAATAAGTCTTTAACTTAGTCTTGGTAATTTCTTCCAAAACATCATAATTCTACCAGTCCCCTCACTTAAGGTCGGTAAACCTATAGCTGATGGGTCTCTGCAAGATATATACATAGGCGTCATTGTTGGCTCAATTTTAAGTATGAAATCACATCTTCAGAATATCTTTAAGCGTGCATATTTACAACTTGGGAGCATTGCGACACTTAAAAAGTTTCTGAACGAGAACTGTCTACTGAAGCTGGTGCATGCCTTTATAACATAACAAAAACTAGATTATTGTAATTCTTTACTATTTGGCCTGCCTCAGTCCAGTCTTTACCCACGGCAACAAGCTCAGAAATTAGCCGCATGGGTCACCAGTGGCACCGAACCAGGGGATCATAACAATCCTGTATTGAAATCTCTCCAGAGGCTCCCTGTACGCCAACATATAGAGTACTAGGTCTTAGTGATGGTATTAAATGTATTAATGGTGAGACCCCTGGATACTAAGATGAGCTGATCGTTCCATATGAACGACAAGGTCTCTCAGGTCAGCAGATCTGCACCAAGTGGTATTACCATTCACACGGTCGACTTTGGCTATGGAACAAGCTTTCAGTTTTCAGGGCATAGATTATGCTAGGTGATACTCCTGAGTTGCTTCACTTTGTTTTTCATTTCGACTGATGGTACTTCCTTAATCAGTAGACATTTGTAAAGTAAGTATACTGTTGACCCAGAACCAGAAAATCTAACATAGTTGGACAGTATTATGTTCAGTATGTCATCAACATGTAGATCAAAGCTTGGCCATCAAGATCAGTAGATAATACTGGACTGTAATACTTGCAGCATACCGTGACAGAACAATCACTGCCTCTTGATATATATTGCCTGGGAATCAACTAGTGATATCATTTTTAGATAGGTCTATTATCCACTGTGTCTATTGGCTCTCTTCGAGGTCGATAACTAGAGTAGGAAACAGCTATTATTCTTGAAATATCCATAACCTTTAGTGGTGAAGAAATCATAAGGCGGTTACATTATATTTTGTGTCCGACACGCTTGTGACAGATTCGTTTGTGTCGACAAAAATTCCTGACAAAACTCAGAACAATTTATTTGACGATTTATTAAATTTACAATTTAATGGAGACTTGCGTTTCACATTTAAAATATGAAATTATGTCATTTAACAGAAATAAATGTTCGTCAGGAGCCCACTATAAAGGAAGAATCACTTCCGTAGCGCAGTGGCCACCCATATCGCAGCGGAAAGTTTCAACAAAAATTCCTCATACTTTAAGGTTATTCGATTGATTTCAATACATATATGAATAAACACAAATCTGATTTTGATCTGCTTATTATGAGTAATAACATGTTCAAGATGAAAAAACAACGTAATACAGCCTAGGCAGAGTCGTAACTGTGCAGCCACAAATTCAACTACCTTATTTAGATAAAGGGTAAAAAGTCTACAAACAGGGAATATTTTGTAGGCTCATCTGAGGGTCGACAGACTTATTTAACTCTACTAAACTGCTGATTAAGTTGCATGGTTTTCAGTTATTCTGTTTTGACTTTGATCAACATATATAAAAAATCAAGGAGCATTGTACATTGTGAGGAAGATTTATAAAGAATATACAGATGTAGATGGTACGGTGTAATGAAATTTTATAAGTATGCAAATATGAGAGGAAAGTAAGAAACAATCTTATATTTGTTTCTCGAGTAATGTGTACTTTAACCAAAATAAATTTTAAGCTGAAGGAAGTTATACTTTGTAGGAAGGAGGAATTATATAAGTATTTGGAAAAAAAAGAGTAAGATTTTATCATAAAATTTGCATATATTTGCTAGAGCATATGTAAATTAAGAATTGTCACATAATATATATATAAACTTGCTACATTTTAGGGTTATTTCAATGTTTAACGTTTAAAACTAACAAAGTTATAGCCATTTATTTAAACATCAGAATTACTGGATAAAAAACACTGGTTGCTATGGACACAACCAATATTGAAGCATTTTGGTGCATTTACAAACAGGAGTAACAGGACATACAGCAGATTTGGAATCAGCACCTTTCATTGCCCCTGAATAGACTGTATGCCATGTATTAACATGATTTGCCTTCAGGACTTTAAATATGCACATTTTCTAATATTCTGTCTAGTCTAGATACTGTTTCGTAAACAATCAAGTAAAAAATTTTAAAATGCTATATAATACAGAAGACTAGGAGCAGAGATCCTGATCAATGTGTCACGTTAACAATTACTTTAAAAACAAATACTGACTTTATTTACACAAAGTCAGTTATATGTCATATACTTTCACTGGCCAACGTTTAAAACGCTTAGACCGCATAGCCTAGCCAATTAATTAAAATGTTTTCATCACTAATACAATCTCTGTCATTTCGGATTAATAAAGAGAGGGAATGATCAAAATGAACGTCAAAACATTTTCATGTTATTCGTTTGTAGTGAAGATAAGTGCCTTCGCTGGCGATTGTAAAGTGCTACGTTTTGCAGGGTGATTAGATTTGTACACACAATTTAAACTAATGGTAGGACATAAATCACACACTTGGACGCTTTTCTGAACGACAGGCAATCAGATCAGTTCTACAAAAGCCAATCTACCAGAAAAGGCATTTCCTTAGTCCAGGTATTGCTTGACAGAATTGAATAAATAGTCCGTCTTGTGATATATCTAGAGCTAACGCGGGAACGCTGGTATTATCGTCAGAGGCTCGTAAAAAGCGGGTATCCACACTCAGGTTCCGATAAATCAGTTGTTACAGCTAGGTTGGTAATTAGGAAAATGTGGCCTGCTTTACATCCAGGCGAACAAAGATCTGCTTTATTTAAGAGACATTGATGTAGATGATTTATTTCTCAAGTCATCGGTCTGTACGGCTTCTCATGGACGCGACATGATATTCAACAGCTGCACACTTTCATCTTCTTCATTGTTTAAATCTGACCCTGATAACAATTTCATTTTGAATTTTTAATTAAATTAAAGAGTTTTTAAATATAAAACCTCCTCTATTTGGGTAAATCTGAAAAAGTTGCTATCTGGAATGTTCTTTTCTCTAAACAGTTCACTAGTTATTAAACGGTCTTTTTCTTTTTGCATAATAAGCAGATAACATTACGGTCGTCTCATTATAACGAATAGAACGAATGTGTTTCATGGGAATTCGCTCTTTCTATTATATTTCGATGTATAGTTATTTACCTACGCTCCACACACAGCGGTTTCACACTCAGGCCGTTGAGAATAGATGTTGGATATCTGAATTTGTCGCTGGATGCACAATGCGATCCCAAGTTCCCATTGGTCTGATTACAATTCTTTACTTTGTGCCCACCCTGGTGGTCATGCCCAGAGAACCGTGTAATACAAAGCATCGGCTAAATCTGAAAGGAAACCTTTGACTGCAATGTACAACCTCTGCTTGAGGAGCGTATAATTTACCTGGAAATATCATTGGTAATTATTATTACCGGTCTTGATATCGATGGCTTAATAAAGACATATCATGTAGTTTCTTAAAAATGAAACGCAGGAGAAATTAATTTTATTTAAAACAAATGTACAGCATGAAAAAAAGAACACTGTGAGCCTTTTCCGTTAGCATTTTATCATGTATTACTCGACCTTGAGCTTGCATATTTTTGACCAATATAAACAAGACTCCTATTCTCAGGTGATACAACGCACGAAAACGGATCACTTGACGTAAATCTACAGTCATGCCTTACCTCTTGTCGTTGACTGTACAGGATGTACATATTGCATACACAAATATACATTTATATATTTGTAATATCGACAAAAAAACACTATCATCAGCATTCACCATTTACAGAATTACGTTTTTAGTTGTTAAATTGATCGCGTGCTCGATAAAGGATCACCGAGGCGGCACGGGTTGTAGGCCATGTCGGATTGCAGATCTCTAACCTAAAGTTGTAACATAATTGGGGTGATTGTCGAAGAACCGAGCACTCCAGTATCGATCGTGACTCAGTTTTAACCGGAAATATGGTTGGATACATTGATATATGACTGAAGATGTCAGACTGTATAACAAGCAGAGATGGTCACTCGCTTGATGAGTCAGTGACCTACCTGCATGTATAAACAAGCTTGGCGGGCCATTAATACTACCTGATAAAAATTACGAGAACGTAAAAAGTGGGACAATTGCGAGAGGTTCCTATAAAACTAAGTTATAGTTCAGCTTAAGTATCGGGTTAGATTAACAACACGCGTGAGACAAGAAAAGCAAACGTATGGAATTACGTCCGTCATTTTGCATCCTTTCCATTTAATATTTGAGTATTATGATTCAATGACCAGGAATCAAGCATGATGGTGAATAAAAGTGAAACAATACAACAGTAGAATTTAAAATAAATACCTTTTAGTCTGTAGTAACCAAAAATATGATATGTGGTACTACATATTGCTACATATAACATAGATCCCCATACAAGTCTATACGATCCTTTTATATCTGCTACTTTTAGCGTCTGTGATACTTGAAGTATCTGGTAACAGACGATATAATATATGTGAAAAATCACCATTTTGTGCTATATTGATCAACAACAAAATTTATTATCATTAAACTCAATAAATTCAAGGTATTTAATTTCATTTGTATCAACCTATTAATTTCTCTTTGCCAGAACAGGCATCCATTATCTTAAGAGTACTCTAACCATTTTTTAACTTAAATGGGGAATTTTCGTCGATTTGTTTTACTATGATTTTCTGATTTTGTTAACTTTATCAAAGCAGAAAAGACATTTTGCATGAATGAAAAATGTTAATATACAACATGAAAATATACAATATTTTTTTCTCTAAATTTGTAGTGGTAAAATGGCCTTGCACAAGGATGCTAGTTATAAACTGTTAAATATAATTGAATCTGAAAACGAAAGTTACAGCATAAAATTTGCCGTGTCATACCAACTGAAACCTCGTTTTATATATATTATGTTTCGTAACATTGTACTTGCCTCGAAAGCTTTACTTAAACAGCTTACAAAACATGCCAGCTCTGTCTCTCTGTTATTGTATGTTCTTTCAGAATTGAAAAGAAAGACCTTACTACTCTTCCGCCAGAGGTCGTTTCTATTCGAGGTCGTTTCTATTCGAAACGAATCTCTTTTGTGTGGGCACTGTGGGACGACCGGGATTCCTTGTCTCAATTGTCAAACTTTAAAATTAAAATTTGTTACATCTCAAGAAAAGACCTTCCGCTTACATTCGATATGCGTATACTTACAAATATTTTGTAAGTCCTCTTCACTACTTTTATACCTATGCCGTTGGTGTATTTAGCATTGTGTGGGTCAGATTTCAACTCCAACAATCACCAAACAGCGGACTCGTACATTTGTGAGTCCGAGTCTGCGCAGTAGGAGACCTTACCTCGAGCAGAGAGGCTGACCGCACTAAGACGATAATAGCCTTAAAATCTGATAGGGCAGACACTCATCCTTTATCGTTAAATGTTTTTACATCGTTTTAGAAACTTCGTCAAAGAATAAACATACTTGGTTACAGTTATACCTCGTGTGAAGTAATGCTGCATTCGATACCTCTGGCTAATATGGTAATTACAAGTTGACAAGACGAAATAAGCGTTCGACACATGGTCTAATTGGTATTTACCACTGGCGAAATGGGGCTTGTTGGAGCAACCCATTTGTTATACTTGACGACCTTCGCCTTCATCTACGACAATGACGGCATCCAAGGAGCAAACCCAAGATTTTCTTGTGAAAATAATACTTATTATACAGTTATTATAAATGACTTTAACAAATGAGACATGAAACATATAATAAACGAGACTAAATCCTTGTTTTGGTTACTATGGCAACCTAAATATCCAGTCAATGGACCTTTTGTTCTTATAATTGAGTACCGAAATTTCCTTTGCACCTCTTGACATCTTGTGTTCACCATAAATTCTAGAGGTAACGAATGTCTTTTCTCTGTCTTTCTCTCTGTGTCTCTCTCACCTTGCAAACATATCGCGATTTATCGTTTACCAAAAATATCCATAAGAAAGGCCACTTTAAATCGTCGCCAATTTTAAGAATTTATAAAAAGAAGGGGCTTTGGAGTTGAACGGACATGACCCCTCATGGAAGACTTGGAAATAATGAAAGATGACTTGGAAATACTGAAAGATGTCCGACGCTGGTGCTCTTTTTGGTATTTGGTCAGGATGGTACTTCTATATTTAGAAAAAAAAGTAAAGATAGAACACGCTTAATTTTCCTCAAGCTTCTTACATGTTACGAATTTAATGGCAGATCTTTCTGAATTTGACAACAAAATCACAATAATGAGAAGTCATGTTTTCACAAACACTTTTATGTTTGTTCCAAACCGCTTATAGGTGCCTATTCCGAAATTAGACGACGTATATTATCCAAAGATAATGCCCCACACCTTACAGATAAGCCAGAAAACGGATTTCTTACTTTACACTAGCTCCCATTTTGTTAATATCCTTATATTTTTAATATGTGGGGGTCCGCCAAATAATGAAAAAAACATTCAACAAGGACATCTGGCGGCAGGTTAGACGAACCATTTTCGCAAACGGCGTTTTGCCCATATACCACTAAGCCCCTTCATTTTTCCCTTTAATGGCACATCCGAGATTACTCACAGCTTGTAGATGAACAGCTCATACATATACGTCATTACGACCATATCAGGATGTACGTACAGTTAATTAAAATGTACACAGAATGAGAGAGAAATCTCAAGTCACTACGACCTTAGCAGGAAGTACGTACAGTTCATTAAAATGTACACAGAATGAGAGAGAAATCTCAAGTCACTACGACCATAGCAGGAAGTACATACAGTTCATTAACCTGTACACAGAAGGAGAGAGAAATCTCAAGTCACTACGACCATAGCAGGAAGTACGTACAGTTCATTAAAATGTACACAGAATGAGAGAGAAATCTCAAGTCACTACGACCATAGCAGGAAGTACGTACAGTTCATTAATATGTACACAGAATGAGAGAGAAATCTCACGTCACTACGACCTTAGCAGGAAGTACGTACAGTTCATTAAAATGTACACAGAACGAGAGAGAAATCTCAAGTCACTACGACCATAGCAGGAAGTACGTACAGTTCATTAATATGTGCACAGAATGAGAGAGAAATCTCAAGTCACTACGACCTTAGCATGAAGTACGTACAGTTCATTAAAATGTACACAGAATGAGAGAGAAATCTCAAGTCACTACGACCATAGCAGGAAGTACGTACAGTTCATTAATATGTACACAGAATGAGAGAGAAATCTCAAGTCACTACGACCTTAGCAGGAAGTACGTACAGTTAATTAAAATGTACACAGAATGAGAGAGAAATCTCAAGTCACTACGACCATAGCAGGAAGTACGTACAGTTCATTAATATGTACACAGAATGAGAGAGAAATCTCAAGTCACTACGACCTTAGCAGGAAGTACGTACAGTTCATTAAAATGTACACAGAACGAGAGAGAAATCTCAAGTCACTACGACCATAGCAGGAAGTACGTACAGTTCATTAATATGTACACAGAAGGAGAGAAAAATCTCAAGTCACTACGACCATAGCAGGAAGTACATACAGTTCATTAACCTGTACACAGAAGGAGAGAGAAATCTCAAGTCACTACGACCATAGCAGGAAGTACGTACAGTTCATTCAAATGTACACAGAATGAGAGAGAAATCTCAAGTCACTACGACCATAGCAGGAAGTACGTACAGTTCATTAATATGTACACAGAATGAGAGAGAAATCTCAAGTCACTACGACCTTAGCAGGAAGTACGTACAGTTCATTAAAATGTACACAGAATGAGAGAGAAATCTCAAGTCACTACGACCATAGCAGGAAGTACGTACAGTTCATTAATATGTACACAGAATGAGAGAGAAATCTCAAGTCACTACGACCATAGCAGGAAGTACATACAGTTCATTAACCTGTACAACACAGAAGGAGAGAGAAATCTCAAGTCACTACGACCATAGCAGGAAGTACGTACAGTTCATTAAAATGTACACAGAAGGAGAGAGAAATCTCAAGTCACTACGACCATAGCAGGAAGTACGTACAGTTCATTAATATGTACACAGAATGAGAGAGAAATCTCAAGTCACTACGACCTTAGCAGGAAGTACGTACAGTTCATTAAAATGTACACAGAACGAGAGAGAAATCTCAAGTCACTACGACCATAGCAGGAAGTACGTACAGTTCATTAATATGTACACAGAATGAGAGAGAAATCTCAAGTCACTACGACCTTAGCAGGAAGTACGTACAGTTCATTAAAATGTACACAGAATGAGAGAGAAATCTCAAGTCACTACGACCATAGCAGGAAGTACGTACAGTTCATTAATATGTACACAGAATGAGAGAGAAATCTCAAGTCACTACGACCTTAGCAGGAAGTACGTACAGTTCATTAAAATGTACACAGAACGAGAGAGAAATCTCAAGTCACTACAACCATAGCAGGAAGTACGTACAGTTCGTTAAAATGTACACAGAACGAGAGAGAAATCTCAAGTCACTACGACAATAGCAGGAAGTACGTACAGTTCATTAATATGTACACAGAATGAGAGAGAAATCTCAAGTCACTACGACCATAGCAGGAAGTACGTACAGTTCATTAAAATGTACACAGAATGAGAGAGAAATCTCAAGTCACTACGACCATAGCAGGAAGTACGTACAGTTCATTAATATGTACACAGAATGAGAGAGAAATCTCAAGTCACTACGACCTTAGCAGGAAGTACGTACAGTTCATTAAAATGTACACAGAACGAGAGAGAAATCTCAAGTCACTACGACCATAGCAGGAAGTACGTACAGTTCATTAATATGTACACAGAATGAGAGAGAAATCTCAAGTCACTACGACCTTTGCAGGAAGTACGTACAGTTCATTAAAATGTACACAGAATGAGAGAGAAATCTCAAGTCACCACGACCATAGCAGGAAGTACGTACAGTTCATTAATATGTACACAGAATGAGAGAGAAATCTCAAGTCACTACGACCTTAGCAGGAAGTACGTACAGTTCATTAAAATGTACACAGAATGAGAGAGAAATCTCAAGTCACTACGACCATAGCAGGAAGTACGTACAGTTCATTAATATGTACACAGAATGAGAGAGAAATCTCAAGTCACTACGACCTTAGCAGGAAGTACGTACAGTTAATTAAAATGTACACAGAATGAGAGAGAAATCTCAAGTCACTACGACCATAGCAGGAAGTACGTACAGTTCATTAATATGTACACAGAATGAGAGAGAAATCTCAAGTCACTACGACCTTAGCAGGAAGTACGTACAGTTCATTAAAATGTACACAGAACGAGAGAGAAATCTCAAGTCACTACGACCATAGCAGGAAGTACGTACAGTTCATTAATATGTACACAGAACGAGAGAGAAATCTCAAGTCACTACGACCATAGCAGGAAGTACATACAGTTCATTAACCTGTACACAGAAGGAGAGAGAAATCTCAAGTCACTACGACCATAGCAGGAAGTACGTACAGTTCATTCAAATGTACACAGAATGAGAGAGAAATCTCAAGTCACTACGACCATAGCAGGAAGTACGTACAGTTCATTAATATGTACACAGAATGAGAGAGAAATCTCAAGTCACTACGACCTTAGCAGGAAGTACGTACAGTTCATTAAAATGTACACAGAATGAGAGAGAAATCTCAAGTCACTACGACCATAGCAGGAAGTACGTACAGTTCATTAATATGTACACAGAATGAGAGAGAAATCTCAAGTCACTACGACCATAGCAGGAAGTACGTACAGTTCATTATCCTGTACACAGAAGGAGAGAGAAATCTCAAGTCACTACGACCATAGCAGGAAGTACGTACAGTTCATTAAAATGTACACAGAATGAGAGAGAAATCTCAAGTCACTACGACCATAGCAGGAAGTACGTACAGTTCATTAATATGTACACAGAATGAGAGAGAAATCTCAAGTCACTACGACCTTAGCAGGAAGTACGTACAGTTCATTAAAATGTACACAGAACGAGAGAGAAATCTCAAGTCACTACGACCATAGCAGGAAGTACGTACAGTTCATTAATATGTACACAGAATGAGAGAGAAATCTCAAGTCACTACGACCTTAGCAGGAAGTACGTACAGTTCATTAAAATGTACACAGAATGAGAGAGAAATCTCAAGTCACTACGACCATAGCAGGAAGTACGTACAGTTCATTAATATGTACACAGAATGAGAGAGAAATCTCAAGTCACTACGACCTTAGCAGGAAGTACGTACAGTTCATTAAAATGTACACAGAACGAGAGAGAAATCTCAAGTCACTACGACCATAGCAGGAAGTACGTACAGTTCGTTAAAATGTACACAGAACGAGAGAGAAATCTCAAGTCACTACGACCATAGCAGGAAGTACGTACAGTTCATTAATATGTACACAGAATGAGAGAGAAATCTCAAGTCACTACGACCATAGCAGGAAGTACGTACAGTTCATTAAAATGTACACAGAATGAGAGAGAAATCTCAAGTCACTACGACCATAACAGGAAGTACGTACAGTTCATTAATATGTACACAGAATGAGAGAGAAATCTCAAGTCACTACGACCTTAGCAGGAAGTACGTACAGTTCATTAAAATGTACACAGAACGAGAGAGAAATCTCAAGTCACTACGACCATAGCAGGAAGTACGTACAGTTCATTAATATGTACACAGAATGAGAGAGAAATCTCAAGTCACTACGACCTTTGCAGGAAGTACGTACAGTTCATTAAAATGTACACAGAATGAGAGAGAAATCTCAAGTCACCACGACCATAGCAGGAAGTACGTACAGTTCATTAATATGTACACAGAATGAGAGAGAAATCTCAAGTCACTACGACCCTAGCAGGAAGTACGTACAGTTCATTAAAATGTACACAGAATGAGAGAGAAATCTCAAGTCACTACGACCATAGCAGGAAGTACGTACAGTTCATTAATATGTACACAGAATGAGAGAGAAATCTCAAGTCACTACGACCTTAGCAGGAAGTACGTACAGTTCATTAAAATGTACACAGAATGAGAGAGAAATCTCAAGTCACTACGACCATAACAGGAAGTACGTACAGTTCATTAATATGTCCACAGAATGAGAGAGAAATCTCAAGTCACTTCGACCTTAGCAGGAAGTACGTACAGTTCATTAATATGTACACAGAATGAGAGAGAAATCTCAAGTCATTACGACCATAGCAGGAAGTACGTACAGTTCATTAATATGTACACAGAATGAGAGATAAATCTCAAGTCACTACGACCATAGCAGGAATTACGTACAGTTCATTAAAATGTACACAGAATGAGAGAGAAATCTCAAGTCACTACGACCATAGCAGGAAGTACCTACAGTTCATTAATATGTACACAGAATGAGAGAGAAAACTCAAGTCACTACGACCATAGCAGGAAGAACGTACAGTTCATTAAAATGTACACAGTTAGAGAGAGAAATCGCAAGTCACTACGACCATAGCAAGAAGTACGTACAGTTTATAAAAATGTACACATAATGAGAGAGAAATCTCAAGTCACTACGACCATAGCAGGAAGTACGTACAGTTCATTAATATGTATACAGAACGAGAGCGAAATCTGAAGTCACTACGACCATAGCTGGAAGTACGTGCAGTTCATTAATATGTACACAGAACGACAGCGAAATCTCAAGTCACTACGACCATAGTAGGAAGTACGTACAGTTCATTAATATGTACACAGAATGAGAGAGAAATCTCAAGTCACTACAACCTTAGCAGGAAGTACGTACAGTTCATTAAAATGTACACAGAACGAGAGAGAAATCTCAAGTCACTACGACCATAGCAGGAAGTACGTACAGTTCATTAATATGTACACAGAATGAGAGAGAAATCTCAAGTCACTACGACCTTAGCAGGAAGTACGTACAGTTCATTAAAATGTACACAGAATGAGAGAGAAATCTCAAGTCACTACGACCATAGCAGGAAGTACGTACAGTTCATTAATATGTACACAGAATGAGAGAGAAATCTCAAGTCACTACGACCTTAGCAGGAAGTACGTACAGTTCATTAAAATGTACACAGAATGAGAGAGAAATCTCAAGTCACTACGACCATAGCAGGAAGTACGTACAGTTCATTAATATGTACACAGAATGAGAGAGAAATCTCAAGTCACTACGACCTTAGCAGGAAGTACGTACAGTTCATTAAAATGTACACAGAACGAGAGAGAAATCTCAAGTCACTACGACCATAGCAGGAAGTACGTACAGTTCGTTAAAATGTACACAGAACGAGAGAGAAATCTCAAGTCACTACGACCATAGCAGGAAGTACGTACAGTTCATTAATATGTACACAGAATGAGAGAGAAATCTCAAGTCACTACGACCATGGCAGGAAGTACGTACAGTTCATTAAAATGTACACAGAATGAGAGAGAAATCTCAAGTCACTACGACCATAGCAGGAAGTACGTACAGTTCATTAATATGTACACAGAATGAGAGAGAAATCTCAAGTCACTACGACCTTAGCAGGAAGTACGTACAGTTCATTAAAATGTACACAGAACGAGAGCGAAAAATCTAGTCACTACGACCATAGCAGGAAGTACATACAGTTCATTATCCTGTACACAGAAGGAGAGAGAAATCTCAAGTCACTACGACCATAGCAGGAAGTACGTACAGTTCATTAAAATGTACACAGAATGAGAGAGAAATCTCAAGTCACTACGACCATAGCAGGAAGTACGTACAGTTCATTAATATGTACACAGAATGAGAGAGAAATCTCAAGTCACTACGACCTTAGCAGGAAGTACGTACAGTTCATTAAAATGTACACAGAACGAGAGAGAAATCTCAAGTCACTACGACCATAGCAGGAAGTACGTACAGTTCATTAATATGTACACAGAATGAGAGAGAAATCTCAAGTCACTACGACCTTAGCAGGAAGTACGTACAGTTCATTAAAATGTACACAGAATGAGAGAGAAATCTCAAGTCACTACGACCATAGCAGGAAGTACGTACAGTTCATTAATATGTACACAGAATGAGAGAGAAATCTCAAGTCACTACGACCTTAGCAGGAAGTACGTACAGTTCATTAAAATGTACACAGAACGAGAGAGAAATCTCAAGTCACTACGACCATAGCAGGAAGTACGTACAGTTCGTTAAAATGTACACAGAACGAGAGAGAAATCTCAAGTCACTACGACCATAGCAGGAAGTACGTACAGTTCATTAATATGTACACAGAATGAGAGAGAAATCTCAAGTCACTACGACCATAGCAGGAAGTACGTACAGTTCATTAAAATGTACACAGAATGAGAGAGAAATCTCAAGTCACTACGACCATAGCAGGAAGTACGTACAGTTCATTAATATGTACACAGAATGAGAGAGAAATCTCAAGTCACTACGACCTTAGCAGGAAGTACGTACAGTTCATTAAAATGTACACAGAACGAGAGAGAAATCTCAAGTCACTACGACCATAGCAGGAAGTACGTACAGTTCATTAATATGTACACAGAATGAGAGAGAAATCTCAAGTCACTACGACCTTTGCAGGAAGTACGTACAGTTCATTAAAATGTACACAGAATGAGAGAGAAATCTCAAGTCACCACGACCATAGCAGGAAGTACGTACAGTTCATTAATATGTACACAGAATGAGAGAGAAATCTCAAGTCACTACGACCCTAGCAGGAAGTACGTACAGTTCATTAAAATGTACACAGAATGAGAGAGAAATCTCAAGTCACTACGACCATAGCAGGAAGTACGTACAGTTCATTAATATGTACACAGAATGAGAGAGAAATCTCAAGTCACTACGACCTTAGCAGGAAGTACGTACAGTTCATTAAAATGTACACAGAATGAGAGAGAAATCTCAAGTCACTACGACCATAACAGGAAGTACGTACAGTTCATTAATATGTCCACAGAATGAGAGAGAAATCTCAAGTCACTTCGACCTTAGCAGGAAGTACGTACAGTTCATTAATATGTACACAGAATGAGAGAGAAATCTCAAGTCATTACGACCATAGCAGGAAGTACGTACAGTTCATTAATATGTACACAGAATGAGAGAGAAATCTCAAGTCACTACGACCATAGCAGGAATTACGTACAGTTCATTAAAATGTACACAGAATGAGAGAGAAATCTCAAGTCACTACGACCATAGCAGGAAGTACGTACAGTTCATTAATATGTACACAGAATGAGAGAGAAAACTCAAGTCACTACGACCATAGCAGGAAGAACGTACAGTTCATTAAAATGTACACAGTTAGAGAGAGAAATCGCAAGTCACTACGACCATAGCAAGAAGTACGTACAGTTTATAAAAATGTACACATAATGAGAGAGAAATCTCAAGTCACTACGACCACAGCAGGAAGTACGTACAGTTCATTAATATGTATACAGAACGAGAGCGAAATCTGAAGTCACTACGACCATAGCTGGAAGTACGTGCAGTTCATTAATATGTACACAGAACGACAGCGAAATCTCAAGTCACTACGACCATAGTAGGAAGTACGTACAGTTCATTAATATGTACACAGAATGAGAGAGAAATCTCAGGTCACTACAACCTTAGCAGGAAGTACGTACAGTTCATTAAAATGTACACAGAACGAGAGAGAAATCTCAAGTCACTACGACCATAGCAGGAAGTACGTACAGTTCATTAATATGTACACAGAATGAGAGAGAAATCTCAAGTCACTACGACCTTAGCAGGAAGTACGTACAGTTCATTAAAATGTACACAGAATGAGAGAGAAATCTCAAGTCACTACGACCATAGCAGGAAGTACGTACAGTTCATTAATATGTACACAGAATGAGAGAGAAATCTCAAGTCACTACGACCTTAGCAGGAAGTACGTACAGTTCATTAAAATGTACACAGAATGAGAGAGAAATCTCAAGTCACTACGACCATAGCAGGAAGTACGTACAGTTCATTAATATGTACACAGAATGAGAGAGAAATCTCAAGTCACTACGACCTTAGCAGGAAGTACGTACAGTTCATTAAAATGTACACAGAACGAGAGAGAAATCTCAAGTCACTACGACCATAGCAGGAAGTACGTACAGTTCGTTAAAATGTACACAGAACGAGAGAGAAATCTCAAGTCACTACGACCATAGCAGGAAGTACGTACAGTTCATTAACCTGTACACAGAATGAGAGAGAAATCTCAAGTCACTACGACCATGGCAGGAAGTACGTACAGTTCATTAAAATGTACACAGAATGAGAGAGAAATCTCAAGTCACTACGACCATAGCAGGAAGTACGTACAGTTCATTAATATGTACACAGAATGAGAGAGAAATCTCAAGTCACTACGACCTTAGCAGGAAGTACGTACAGTTCATTAAAATGTACACAGAACGAGAGCGAAAAATCTAGTCACTACGACCATAGCAGGAAGTACGTACAGTTCATTAATATGTACACAGAATGAGAGAGAAATCTCAAGTCACTACGACCTTAGCAGGAAGTACGTACAGTTCATTAAAATGTACACAGAATGAGAGAGAAATCTCAAGTCACCACGACCATAGCAGGAAGTACGTACAGTTCATTAATATGTACACAGAATGAGAGAGAAATCTCAAGTCACTACGACCATAGCAGGAAGTACGTACAGTTCATTAATATGTCCACAGTATGAGAGAGAAATCTCAAGTCACTTCGACCTTAGCAGGAAGTACGAACAGTTCATTAATATGTACACAGAATGAGAGAGAAATCTGAAGTCACTACGACCATAGCAGGAAGTACGTACAGTTCATTAAAATGTACACAGAATGAGAGAGAAATCTCAAGTCACTACGACCTTAGCAGGAAGTACGTACAGTTCATTAAAATGTACACAGAATGAGAGAGAAATCTCAAGTCACTACGACCATAGCAGGAAGTACGTACAGTTCATTAATATGTACACAGAATGAGAGAGAAATCTCAAGTCACTACGACCTTAGCAGGAAGTACGTACAGTTCGTTAAAATGTACACAGAACGAGAGAGAAATCTCAAGTCACTACGACCATAGCAGGAAGTACGTACAGTTCATTAAAATGTACACAGAACGAGAGAGAAATCTCAAGTCACTACGACCATAGCAGGAAGTACGTACAGTTCATTAATATGTACACAGAATGAGAGAGAAATCTCAAGTCACTACGACCTTTGCAGGAAGTACGTACAGTTCATTAAAATGTACACAGAATGAGAGAGAAATCTCAAGTCACCACGACCATAGCAGGAAGTACGTACAGTTCATTAATATGTACACAGAATGAGAGAGAAATCTCAAGTCACTACGACCCTAGCAGGAAGTACGTACAGTTCATTAAAATGTACACAGAATGAGAGAGAAATCTCAAGTCACTACGACCATAGCAGGAAGTACGTACAGTTCATTAATATGTACACAGAATGAGAGAGAAATCTCAAGTCACTACGACCTTAGCAGGAAATACGTACAGTTCATTAAAATGTACACAGAATGAGAGAGAAATCTCAAGTCACTACGACCATAACAGGAAGTACGTACAGTTCATTAATATGTCCACAGAATGAGAGAGAAATCTCAAGTCACTTCGACCTTAGCAGGAAGTACGTACAGTTCATTAATATGTACACAGAATGAGAGAGAAATCTCAAGTCATTACGACCACAGCAGGAAGTACGTACAGTTCATTAATATGTACACAGAATGAGAGATAAATCTCAAGTCACTACGACCATAGCAGGAAGTACGTACAGTTCATTAAAATGTACACAGAATGAGAGAGAAATCTCAAGTCACTACGACCATAGCAGGAAGTACGTACAGTTCATTAATATGTACACAGAATGAGAGAGAAAACTCAAGTCACTACGACCATAGCAGGAAGAACGTACAGTTCATTAAAATGTACACAGTTAGAGAGAGAAATCGCAAGTCACTACGACCATAGCAAGAAGTACGTACAGTTTATAAAAATGTACACATAATGAGAGAGAAATCTCAAGTCACTTCGACCATAGCAGGAAGTACGTACAGTTCATTAATCTGTATACAGAACGAGAGCGAAATCTGAAGTCACTACGACCATAGCTGGAAGTACGTGCAGTTCATTAATATGTACACAGAACGACAGCGAAATCTCAAGTCACTACGACCATAGTAGGAAGTACGTACAGTTCATTAATATGTACACAGAATGAGAGAGAAATCTCAAGTCACTACGACCTTAGCAGGAAGTACGTACAGTTCATTAAAATGTACACAGAACGAGAGAGAAATCTCAAGTCACTACGACCATAGCAGGAAGTACGTACAGTTCATTAATGTGTACACAGAATGAGAGAGAAATCTCAAGTCACTACGACCTTAGCAGGAAGAACGTACAGTTCATTAAAATGTACACAGAATGAGAGAGAAATCTCAAGTCACTACGACCATAGCAGGAAGTACGTACAGTTCATTAATATGTACACAGAATGAGAGAGAAATCTCAAGTCACTACGACCTTAGCAGGAAGTACGTACAGTTCATTAAAATGTACACAGAATGAGAGAGAAATCTCAAGTCACTACGACCATAGCAGGAAGTACGTACAGTTCATTAATATGTACACAGAATGAGAGAGAAATCTCAAGTCACTACGACCTTAGCAGGAAGTACGTACAGTTCATTAAAATGTACACAGAACGAGAGAGAAATCTCAAGTCACTACGACCATAGCATCAAGTACGTACAGTTCGTTAAAATGTACACAGAACGAGAGAGAAATCTCAAGTCACTACGACCATAGCAGGAAGTACGTACAGTTCATTAATATGTACACAGAATGAGAGAGAAATCTCAAGTCACTACGACCATGGCAGGAAGTACGTACAGTTCATTAAAATGTACACAGAATGAGAGAGAAATCTCAAGTCACTACGACCATAGCAGGAAGTACGTACAGTTCATTAATATGTACACAGAATGAGAGAGAAATCTCAAGTCACTACGACCTTAGCAGGAAGTACGTACAGTTCATTAAAATGTACACAGAACGAGAGAGAAATCTCAAGTCACTACGACCATAGCAGGAAGTACGTACAGTTCATTAATATGTACACAGAATGAGAGAGAAATCTCAAGTCACTACGACCTTAGCAGGAAGTACGTACAGTTCATTAAAATGTACACAGAATGAGAGAGAAATCTCAAGTCACCACGACCATAGCAGGAAGTACGTACAGTTCATTAATATGTACACAGAATGAGAGAGAAATCTCAAGTCACTACGACCATAGCAGGAAGTACGTACAGTTCATTAATATGTCCACAGTATGAGAGAGAAATCTCAAGTCACTTCGACCTTAGCAGGAAGTACGAACAGTTCATTAATATGTACACAGAATGAGAGAGAAATCTGAAGTCACTACGACCATAGCAGGAAGTACGTACAGTTCATTAAAATGTACACAGAATGAGAGAGAAATCTCAAGTCACTACGACCTTAGCAGGAAGTACGTACAGTTCATTAAAATGTACACAGAATGAGAGAGAAATCTCAAGTCACTACGACCATAGCAGGAAGTACGTACAGTTCATTAATATGTACACAGAATGAGAGAGAAATCTCAAGTCACTACGACCTTAGCAGGAAGTACGTACAGTTCGTTAAAATGTACACAGAACGAGAGAGAAATCTCAAGTCACTACGACCATAGCAGGAAGTACGTACAGTTCATTAATATGTACAAAGAATGAGAGAGAAATCTCAAGTCACTACGACCATAGCAGGAAGTACGTACAGTTCATTAAAATGTACACAGAATGAGAGAGAAATCTCAAGTCACTACGACCATAGCAGGAAGTACGTACAGTTCATTAATATGTACACAGAATGAGAGAGAAATCTCAAGTCACTACGACCTTAGCAGGAAGTACGTACAGTTCATTAATATGTACACAGAATGAGAGAGAAATCTCAAGTCACTACGACCTTAGCAGGAAGTACGTACAGTTCATTAAAATGTACACAGAACGAGAGAGAAATCTCAAGTCACTACGACCATAGCAGGAACTACGTACAGTTCATTAATATGTACACAGAATGAGAGAGAAATCTCAAGTCACTACGACCTTAGCAGGAAGTACGTACAGTTCATTAAAATGTACACAGAATGAGAGAGAAATCTCAAGTCACCACGACCATAGCAGGAAGTACGTACAGTTCATTAATATGTACACAGAATGAGAGAGAAATCTCAAGTCACTACGGCCATAGCAGGAAGTACGTACAGTTCATTAATATGTCCACAGTATGAGAGAGAAATCTCAAGTCACTTCGACCTTAGCAGGAAGTACGAACAGTTCATTAATATGTACACAGAATGAGAGAGAAATCTGAAGTCACTACGACCATAGCAGGAAGTACGTACAGTTCATTAAAATGTACACAGAATGAGAGAGAAATCTCAAGTCACTACGACCTTAGCAGGAAGTACGTACAGTTCATTAAAATGTACACAGAATGAGAGAGAAATCTCAAGTCACTACGACCATAGCAGGAAGTACGTACAGTTCATTAATATGTACACAGAATGAGAGAGAAATCTCAAGTCACTACGACCTTAGCAGGAAGTACGTACAGTTCATTAAAATGTACACAGAACGAGGGAGAAATCTCAAGTCACTACGACCATAGCAGGAACTACGTACAGTTCATTAATATGTACACAGAATGAGAGAGAAATCTCAAGTCACTACGACCTTAGCAGGAAGTACGTACAGTTCATTAAAATGTACACAGAATGAGAGAGAAATCTCAAGTCACCACGACCATAGCAGGAAGTACGTACAGTTCATTAATATGTACACAGAATGAGAGAGAAATCTCAAGTCACTACGGCCATAGCAGGAAGTACGTACAGTTCATTAATATGTCCACAGTATGAGAGAGAAATCTCAAGTCACTTCGACCTTAGCAGGAAGTACGAACAGTTCATTAATATGTACACAGAATGAGAGAGAAATCTGAAGTCACTACGACCATAGCAGGAAGTACGTACAGTTCATTAAAATGTACACAGAATGAGAGAGAAATCTCAAGTCACTACGACCTTAGCAGGAAGTACGTACAGTTCATTAAAATGTACACAGAATGAGAGAGAAATCTCAAGTCACTACGACCATAGCAGGAAGTACGTACAGTTCATTAATATGTACACAGAATGAGAGAGAAATCTCAAGTCACTACGACCTTAGCAGGAAGTACGTACAGTTCGTTAAAATGTACACAGAACGAGAGAGAAATCTCAAGTCACTACGACCATAGCAGGAAGTACGTACAGTTCATTAATATGTACAAAGAATGAGAGAGAAATCTCAAGTCACTACGACCATAGCAGGAAGTACGTACAGTTCATTAAAATGTACACAGAATGAGAGAGAAATCTCAAGTCACTACGACCATAGCAGGAAGTACGTACAGTTCATTAATATGTACACAGAATGAGAGAGAAATCTCAAGTCACTACGACCTTAGCAGGAAGTACGTACAGTTCATTAAAATGTACACAGAACGAGAGAGAAATCTCAAGTCACTACGACCATAGCAGGAAGTACGTACAGTTCATTAATATGTACACAGAATGAGAGAGAAATCTCAAGTCACTACGACCTTAGCAGGAAGTACGTACAGTTCAGTAATATGTACACAGAATGAGAGAGATCTCTCAAGTCACTACGACCTTAGCAGGAAGTACGTACAGTTTATTAAAATGTACACAGAATGAGAGAGAAATCTCAAGTCACTACGACCATAGCAGGAAGTACGTACAGTTCATTAATATGTACACAGAATGAGAGAGAAATCTCAAGTCACTACGACCTTAGCAGGAAGTACGTACAGTTCATTAAAATGTACACAGAATGAGAGAGAAATCTCAAGTCACTACGACCATAGCAGGAAGTACGTACAGTTCATTAATATGTCCACAGTATGAGAGAGATATCTCAAGTCACTTCGACCTTAGCAGGAAGTACGAACAGTTCATTAATATGTACACAGAATGAGAGAGAAATCTGAAGTCACTACGACCATAGCAGGAAGTACGTACAGTTCATTAAAATGTACACAGAACGAGAGAGAAATCTCAAGTCACTACGACCATAGCAGGAAGTACGTACAGTTCATTAATATGTACACAGAATGAGAGATAAATCTCAAGTCACTACGACCATAGCAGGAAGTACGTACAGTTCATTAAAATGTACACAGAATGAGAGAGAAATCTCAAGTCACTACGACCATAGCAGGAAGTACGTACAGTTCATTAATATGTACACAGAATGAGAGAGAAATCTCAAGTCACTACGACCATAGCAGGAAGTTCGTACAGTTCATTAAAATGTACACAGATCGAGAGAGAAATCGCAAGTCACTACGACCATAGCAAGAAGTACGTACAGTTTATAAAAATGTACACATAATGAGAGAGAAATTTCAAGTCACTACGACCATAGCAGGAAGTACGTACAGTTCATTAATATGTATACAGAACGAGAGCGAAATCTCAAGTCACTACGACCATAGCTGGAAGTACGTACAGTTCATTAATATGTACACAGAACGACAGCGAAATCTCAAGTCACTACGACCATAGCTGGAAGTACGAACAGTTCATTAATATGTACACGGAATGAGAGAGAAATATCAAGTCACTACGACCTTAGCAGGAAGTACGTATAGTTCATTAATATGTACACAGAATGAGAGAGAAATCTCAAGTCACTATGACCATAGCAGGAAGTACGTACAGTTCATTAAAATGTACACAGAGCGAGAGAAATCTCAAGTCACTACGACCATAGCAGGAAGTACGTACAGTTCATTAAAATGTACACAGAACGAGAGAGAAATCTCAAGTCACTACGACCATAGCAGGAAGTACGTACAGTTCATTAATATGTACACAGAATAAGAGAGAAATCTGAAGTCACTACGACCATAGCAGGAAGTACGTACAGTTCATTAATATGTACACAGAATGAGAGAGAAATCTCAAGTCACTACGACCTTAGCAGGAAGTACGTACAGTTCATTAATCTGTACACAGAAGGAGAGAGAAATCTCAAGTCACTACGACCATAGCAGGAAGTACGTACAGTTCATTAATCTGTACACAGAAGGAGAGAGAAATCTCAAGTCACTTCGACCATAGCAGGAAGTACGTACAGTTCATTAATATGTACACAGAATGAGAGAGAAATCTCAGGTCACTACG
This sequence comes from Sipunculus nudus, assembly GCA_026874595.1. NCBI lineage: Eukaryota > Metazoa > Annelida > Sipuncula > Golfingiida > Sipunculidae > Sipunculus > Sipunculus nudus. The sequence continues at coordinate 18,857,755 of CM049307.1, forward strand.
ACCATAGCAGGAAGTACGTACAGTTCATTAAAATGTACACAGAACGAGAGAGAAATCTCAAGTGACCACGACCATAGCAGGAAGTACGTACAGTTCATTAAAATGTACACAGAACGAGAGAGAAATCTCAAGTCACTACGACCATAGCAGGAAGTACCTACAGTTCATTAATATGTACACAGAATGAGAGAGAAATCTCAGGTCAGTACGACCATAGCAGGAAGTACGTACAGTTCATTAATATGTACACAGAACGAGAGAGAAATCTCAGGTCACTACGACCATAGCAGGAAGTACGTACAGTTCATTAATATGTACACAGAATGAGAGAGAAATCTCAGGTCACTACGACCATAGCAGGAAGACGTACAGTTCATTAATATGTACACAGAATGAGAGAGAAATCTCAAGTCACTACGACCATAGCAGGAAGTACGTACAGTTCATTAATATGTACACAGAATGAGAGAGAAATCTCAAGTCACTACGACCTTAGCAGGAATCTCGTACAGTTCATTAAAATGTACACAGAATGAGAAAGAAATCTCATGTCACTACGACCATAGCAGGAAGTACGTACAGTTCATTAAAATGTACACAGAATGAGAGAGAAATCTCAAGTCACTACGACCATAGCAGGAAGTACGTACAGTTCATTAATATGTACACAGAATGAGAGAGAAATCTCAAGTCACTACGACCATAGCAGGAAGTACGTACAGTTCATTAATCTGTACACAGAAGGAGAGAGAAATCTCAAGTCACTACGACCATAGCAGGAAGTACGTACAGTTCATTAATATGTACACAGAATGAGAGAGAAATCTCAGGTCACTACGACCATAGCAGGAAGTACGTACAGTTCATTAAAATGTACACAGAACGAGAGAGAAATCTCAAGTGACCACGACCATAGCAGGAAGTACGTACAGTTCATTAATATGTACACAGAACGAGAGAGAAATCTCAAGTCACTACGACCATAGCAGGAAGTACCTACAGTTCATTAATATGTCCACAGAATATAGAGAGAAATCTCAGGTCACTACAACCATAGCAGGAAGTACGTACAATTCATTAATATGTACACAGAACGAGAGAGAAATCTCAAGTCACTACGACCATTGCAGGAAGTACGTACAGTTCATTAATATGTACACAGAATGAGAGAGAAATCTCAGGTCACTACGACCATAGCAGGAAGACGTACAGTTCATTAATATGTCCACAGAATGAGAGAGAAATCTCAAGTCACTACGACCATAGCAGGAAGTACGTACAGTTTAAATATGTACACAGAATGAGAGAGAAATCTCAAGTCTCTACGACCTTAGCAGGAATCTCGTACAGTTCATTAAAATGTACACAGAATGAGAAAGAAATCTCAAGTCACTACGACCATAGCAGAAAGTACGTACAGTTCATTAATATGTCCACAGAAGGAGAGAGAAATCTCAAGTCACTTCGACCTTAGCAGGAAGTACGTACAGTTCATTAATATGTACACAGAATGAGAGAGAAATCTCAAGTCACTACGACCATAGCAGGAAGTACGTACAGTTCATTAAAATGTACACAGAACGAGAGAGAAATCTCAAGTCACTACGACCATATCAGGAAGTACGTACAGTTCATTAATATGTACACAGAATGAGAGAGAAATCTCAAGTCACTACGACCTTAGCAGGAAGTACGTACAGTTTATTAAAATGTACACAGAATGAGAGAGAAATCTCAAGTCACTACGACCATAGCAGGAAGTACGTATAGTTCATTAATATGTACACAGAATGAGAGAGAAATCTCAAGTCACTACGACCTTAGCAGGAAGTACGTACAGTTCATTAAAATGTACACAGAATGAGAGAGAAATCTCAAGTCACTACGACCATAGCAGGAAGTACGTACAGTTCATTAATATGTACACAGAATGAGAGAGAAATCTCAAGTCACTACGACCTTAGCAGGAAGTACGTACAGTTTATTAAAATGTACACAGAATGAGAGAGAAATCTCAAGTCACTACGACCATAGCAGGAAGTACGTACAGTTCATTAATATGTACACAGAATGAGAGAGAAATCTCAAGTCACTACGACCTTAGCAGGAAGTACGTACAGTTCATTAAAATGTACACAGAATGAGAGAGAAATCTCAAGTCACTACGACCATAGCAGGAAGTACGTACAGTTCATTAATATGTCCACAGTATGAGAGAGAAATCTCAAGTCACTTCGACCTTAGCAGGAAGTACGAACAGTTCATTAATATGTACACAGAATGAGAGAGAAATCTGAAGTCACTACGACCATAGCAGGAAGTACGTACAGTTCATTAAAATGTACACAGAATGAGAGAGAAATCTCAAGTCACTACGACCTTAGCAGGAAGTACGTACAGTTCATTAAAATGTACACAGAATGAGAGAGAAATCTCAAGTCACTACGACCATAGCAGGAAGTACGTACAGTTCATTAATATGTACACAGAATGAGAGAGAAATCTCAAGTCACTACGACCTTACCAGGAAGTACGTACAGTTCATTAAAATGTACACAGAACGAGAGAGAAATCTCAAGTCACTACGACCATAGCAGGAAGTACGTACAGTTCGTTAAAATGTACACAGAACGAGAGAGAAATCTCAAGTCACTACGACCATAGCAGGAAGTAAGTACAGTTCATTAATATGTACAGAGAATGAGAGAGAAATCTCAAGTCACTACGACCATAGCAGGAAGTACGTACAGTTCATTAAAATGTACACAGAATGAGAGAGAAATCTCAAGTCACTACGACCATAGCAGGAAGTACGTACAGTTCATTAATATGTACACAGAATGAGAGAGAAATCTCAAGTCACAACGACCTTAGCAGGAAGTACGTACAGTTCATTAAAATGTACACAGAATGAGAGAGAAATCTCAAGTCACAACGACCTTAGCAGGAAGTACGTACAGTTCATTAAAATGTACACAGAACGAGAGAGAAATCTCAAGTCACTACGACCATAGCAGGAAGTACGTACAGTTCATTAATATGTACACAGAATGAGAGAGAAATCTCAAGTCACTACGACCTTAGCAGGAAGTACGTACAGTTCATTAAAATGTACACAGAATGAGAGAGAAATCTCAAGTCACCACGACCATAGCAGGAAGTACGTACAGTTCATTAATATGTACACAGAATGAGAGAGAAATCTCAAGTCACTACGACCTTAGCAGGAAGTACGTACAGTTTATTAAAATGTACACAGAATGAGAGAGAAATCTCAAGTCACTACGACCATAGCAGGAAGTACGTACAGTTCATTAATATGTACACAGAATGAGAGAGAAATCTCAAGTCACTACGACCTTAGCAGGAAGTACGTACAGTTCATTAAAATGTACACAGAATGAGAGAGAAATCTCAAGTCACTACGACCATAGCAGGAAGTACGTACAGTTCATTAATATGTCCACAGTATGAGAGAGAAATCTCAAGTCACTTCGACCTTAGCAGGAAGTACGAACAGTTCTTTAATATGTACACAGAATGAGAGAGAAATCTGAAGTCACTACGACCATAGCAGGAAGTACGTACAGTTCATTAAAATGTACACAGAACGAGAGAGAAATCTCAAGTCACTACGACCATAGCAGGAAGTAGGTACAGTTCATTAATATGTACACAGAATGAGAGATAAATCTCAAGTCACTACGACCATAGCAGGAAGTACGTACAGTTCATTAAAATGTACACAGAATGAGAGAGAAATCTCAAGTCACTACGACCATAGCAAGAAGTACGTACAGTTCATTAATATGTACACAGAATGAGAGAGAAATCTCAAGTCACTACGACCATAGCAGGAAGTTCGTACAGTTCATTAAAATGTACACAGATCGAGAGAGAAATCGCAAGTCACTACGACCATAGCAAGAAGTACGTACAGTTTATAAAAATGTACACATAATGAGAGAGAAATCTCAAGTCACTACGACCATAGCAGGAAGTACGTACAGTTCATTAATATGTATACAGAACGAGAGCGAAATCTCAAGTCACTACGACCATAGCTGGAAGTACGTACAGTTCATTAATATGTACACAGAACGACAGCGAAATCTCATGTCACTACGACCATAGCAGGAAGTACGAACAGTTCATTAATATGTACACGGAATGAGAGAGAAATCTCAAGTCACTACGACCATAGCAGGAAGTACGTACAGTTCATTAATATGTACACAGAATGAGAGAGAAATCTCAAGTCACTATGACCATAGCAGGAAGTACGTACAGTTCATTAAAATGTACACAGAACGAGAGAAATCTCAAGTCACTACGACCATAGCAGGAAGTACGTACAGTTCATTAAAATGTACACAGAACGAGAGAGAAATCTCAAGTCACTACGACCATAGCAGGAAGTACGTACAGTTCATTAATCTGTACACAGAAGGAGAGAGAAATCTCAAGTCACTACGACCATAGCAGGAAGTACGTACAGTTCATTAATATGTACACAGAATGAGAGAGAAATCTCAGGTCACTACGACCATAGCAGGAAGTACGTACAGTTCATTAAAATGTACACAGAATGAGAGAGAAATCTCAGGTCACTACGACCATGGCAGGAAGACGTACAGTTCATTAATATGTCCACAGAATGAGAGAGAAATCTCAAGTCACTACGACCATAGCAGGAAGTACGTACAGTTCATTAATATGTACACAGAATGAGAGAGAAATCTCAAGTCACTACGACCTTAGCAGGAATATCGTACAGTTCATTAAAATGTACACAGAATGAGAAAGAAATCTCAAGTCACTACGACCATAGCAGAAAGTACGTACAGTTCATTAATATGTACACAGAACGAGAGAGAAATCTCAAGTCACTACGACCATAGCAGGAAGTACGTACAGTTCATTAATATGTACACAGAATGAGAGAGAAATCTCAAGTGACCACGACCATAGCAGGAAGTACGTATAGTTCATTAATATGTACACAGAACGAGAGAGAAATCTCAAGTCACTACGACCATAGCAGGAAGTACGTACAGTTCATTAAAATGTACACAGAACGAGAAAGAAATCTCAAGTCACTACGACCATAGCAGGAAGTACGTACAGTTCATTAATATGTACACAGAACGAGAGAGAAATCTCAAGTCACTACGACCATAGCAGGAAGTACGTACAGTTCATTAATATGTACACAGAATGAGAGAGAAATCTCAAGTGACCACGACCATAGCAGGAAGTACGTACAGTTCATTAATATGTCCACAGAATGAGAGAGAAATCTCAAGTCACTACGACCATAGCAGGAAGTACGTACAGTTCATTAATATGTCCACAGAATGAGAGAGAAATCTCAAGTCACTACGACCATAGCAGGAAGTACGTACAGTTCATTAATATGTACACAGAACGAGAGAGAAATCTCAAGTCACTACGACCATAGCAGGAAGTACGTACAGTTCATAAATATGTACACAGAATGAGAGAGAAATCTCAAGTCACTACGACCATAGCAGGAAGTACGTACAGTTCATTAATATGTCCACAGAATGAGAGAGAAATCTCAAGTCACTACGACCATAGCAGGAAATACGTACAGTTCATTAATATGTACACAGAACGAGAGAGAAATCTCAAGTCACTACGACCATAGCAGGAAGTACGTACAGTTCATTAAAATGTACACATAACGAGAGAGAAATCTCAAGTCACTACGACCATAGCAGGAAGTACGTACAGTTTATTAATATGTACACAGAATGAGAGAGAAATCTCAAGTCACTACGACCATAGCAGGAAGTACGTACAGTTCATTAATATGTACACAGAATGAGAGAGAAATCTCAGGTCAATACGACCATAGCAGGAAGTACGTACAGTTCATTAATATGTTCACAGAATGAGAGAGAAAGCTCAAGTCACTACGACCATAGCAGGAAGTACGTACAGTTCATTAATATGTACACAGAACGAGAGAGAAATCTCAAGTCACTACGACCATTGCAGGAAGTACGTACAGTTCATTAATATTTACACAGAATGAGAGAGAAATCTCAAGTCACTACGACCATAGCAGGAAGTACGTACAGTTCATTAATATGTACACAGAACGAGAGAGAAATATCAGGTCACTACGACCATTGCAGGAAGTATGTACAGTTCATTAATATTTACACAGAATGAGAGAGAAATCTCAAGTCACTACGACCATAGCAGGAAGTACGTACATTTCATTAATATGTACACAGAATGAGAGAGAAATCTCAAGTCACTACGACCTTAGCAGGAAGTACGTACAGTTCATTAAAATGTACACAGAATGAGAGAGAAATCTCAGGTCACTACGACCATAGCAGGAAGTACGTAAAAATCATTAATATGTACACAGAACGAGAGAGAAATCTCAAGTCACTACGACCATAGCAAGAAGTACGTACAGTTTATAAAAATGTACATATAATGAGAGAGAAATCTCAAGTCACTACGACCATAACAGGAAGTACGTACATTTCATTAATATGTATATAGAACGAGAGCGAAATCTGAAGTCACTACGACCATAGCTGGAAGTACGTACAGTTCATTAAAATTTACACAGAACGAGAAAGAAATCTCAAGTCACTACGACCATAGCAGGAAGTACGTACAGTTCATTAATATGTACACAGAATGAGAGAGAAATCTCAAGTCACTACGACCTTAGCAGGAAGTACGTACAGTTCATTAAAATGTACACAGAATGAGAGAGAAATCTCAGGTCACTACGACCATAGCAGGAAGTACGTAAAAATCATTAATATGTACACAGAACGAGAGAGAAATCTCAAGTCACTACGACCATAGCAAGAAGTACGTACAGTTTATAAAAATGTACACATAATGAGAGAGAAATCTCAAGTCACTACGACCATAACAGGAAGTACGTACATTTCATTAATATGTATATAGAACGAGAGCGAAATCTGAAGTCACTACGACCATAGCTGGAAGTACATACAGTTCATTAAAATGTACACAGAACGAGAGCGAAATCTCAAGTCACTACGACCATAGCAGGAAGTACGTACACTTCATTAAAATTTACACAGAACGAGAAAGAAATCTCAAGTCACTACGACCATAGCAGGAAGTACGTACAGTTCATTAATATGTACACAGAATGAGAGAGATATCTCAAGTCACTACGACCATAGCAGGAAGTACGTGCAGTTCATTATTATGTACACAGAACGAGAGAGAAATCTCAAGTCACTACGACCATTGCAGGAAGTACGTACAGTTCAATAAAATGTACACAGAACGAGAAAGAAATCTCAAGTCACTACGACCATAGCAGGTAGTACGTACAGTTCATTAATATGTACACAGAATGAGAGAGAAATCTCAAGTCACCACGACCATAGCAGGAAGTACGTAAAAATCATTAATATGTACACAGAACGAGAGAGAAATCTCAAGTCACTACGACCATAGCAGGAAGTACCTACAGTTCATTAATTTGTCCACAGAATGAGAGAGAAATCTCAGGTCACTACGACCATAGCAGGAAGTACGTACAGTTCATTAATATGTACACAGAACGAGAGAGAAATCTCAAGTCACTACGACCATAGCAGGAAGTACGTACAGTTCATTAATATGTACACAGAATGAGAGAGAAATCTCAGGTCACTACGACCATGGCAGGAAGACGTACAGTTCATTAATATGTCCACAGAATGAGAGAGAAATCTCAAGTCACTACGACCATAGCAGGAAGTACGTACAGTTCATTAATATGTACACAGAATGAGAGAGAAATCTCAAGTCACTACGACCTTAGCAGGAATATCGTACAGTTCATTAAAATGTACACAGAATGAGAAAGAAATCTCAAGTCACTACGACCATAGCAGAAAGTACGTACAGTTCATTAATATGTACACAGAATGAGAGAGAAATCTCAAGTCACTTCGACCTTAGCAGGAAGTACGTACAGTTCATTAATATGTACACAGAATGAGAGAGAAATCTCAAGTCACTACGACCATAGCAGGAAGTACGTACAGTTCATTAAAATGTACACAGAACGAGAGAGAAATCTCAAGTCACTACGACCATATCAGGAAGTACGTACAGTTCATTAATATGTACACAGAATGAGAGAGAAATTTCAAGTCACTACGACCATAGCAGGAAGCACGTACAGTTCATTAAAATGTACACAGAATGAGAGAGAAATCTCAAGTCACTACGACCATAGCAGGAAGTACGTACAGTTCATTAAAATGTACACATAACGAGAGCGAAATCTCAAGTCACTACGACCATAGCAGGAAGTACGTACAGTTCATTAAAATTTACACAGAACGAGAAAGAAATCTCAAGTCACTACGACCATAGCAGGAAGTACGTACAGTTCATTAATATGTACACAGAATGAGAGAGATATCTCAAGTCACTACGACCATAGCAGGAAGTACGTGCAGTTCATTATTATGTACACAGAACGAGAGAGAAATCTCAAGTCACTACGACCATTGCAGGAAGTACGTACAGTTCAATAAAATGTACACAGAACGAGAAAGAAATCTCAAGTCACTACGACCATAGCAGGTAGTACGTACAGTTCATTAATATGTACACAGAATGAGAGAGAAATCTCAAGTCACCACGACCATAGCAGGAAGTACGTAAAAATCATTAATATGTACACAGAACGAGAGAGAAATCTCAAGTCACTACGACCATAGCAGGAAGTACCTACAGTTCATTAATTTGTCCACAGAATGAGAGAGAAATCTCAGGTCACTACGACCATAGCAGGAAGTACGTACAGTTCATTAATATGTACACAGAACGAGAGAGAAATCTCAAGTCACTACGACCATAGCAGGAAGTACGTACAGTTCATTAATATGTACACAGAATGAGAGAGAAATCTCAGGTCACTACGACCATGGCAGGAAGACGTACAGTTCATTAATATGTCCACAGAATGAGAGAGAAATCTCAAGTCACTACGACCATAGCAGGAAGTACGTACAGTTCATTAATATGTACACAGAATGAGAGAGAAATCTCAAGTCACTACGACCTTAGCAGGAATATCGTACAGTTCATTAAAATGTACACAGAATGAGAAAGAAATCTCAAGTCACTACGACCATAGCAGAAAGTACGTACAGTTCATTAATATGTACACAGAATGAGAGAGAAATCTCAAGTCACTTCGACCTTAGCAGGAAGTACGTACAGTTCATTAATATGTACACAGAATGAGAGAGAAATCTCAAGTCACTACGACCATAGCAGGAAGTACGTAAAGTTCATTAAAATGTACACAGAACGAGAGAGAAATCTCAAGTCACTACGACCATATCAGGAAGTACGTACAGTTCATTAATATGTACACAGAATGAGAGAGAAATTTCAAGTCACTACGACCATAGCAGGAAGCACGTACAGTTCATTAAAATGTACACAGAATGAGAGAGAAATCTCAAGTCACTACGACCATAGCAGGAAGTACGTACAGTTCATTAAAATGTACACATAACGAGAGAGAAATCTCAAGTCACTACGACCATAGCAGGAAGTACGTACAGTTTATTAATATGTACACAGAATGAGAGAGAAATCTCAAGTCACTACGACCATAGCAGGAAGTACGTACAGTTCATTAATATGTACACAGAATGAGAGAGAAATCTCAGGTCAATACGACCATAGCAGGAAGTACGTACAGTTCATTAATATGTATACAGAATGAGAGAGAAATCTCAAGTCACTACGACCTTAGCCGGAAGTACGTACAGTTCATTAAAATGTACACAGAATGAGAGAGAAATCTCAGGTCACTACGACCTTAGCCGGAAGTACGTACAGTTCATTAAAATGTACACAGAATGAGAGAGAAATCTCAAGTCACTACGACCATAGCAGGAAGTACGTACAGTTCATTAATATGTACACAGAACGAGAGAGAAATCTCAAGTCACTACGACCATAGCAGGAAGTACGAACAGTTCATTAATATGTACACAGAATGAGAGAGAAATCTCAAGTCACTACGACCTTAGCAGGAAGTACGTACAGTTCATTAATATGTACACAGAATGAGAGAGAAATCTCAAGTCTACTACGACCTTAGCAGGAAGTACGTACAGTTCATTAATATGTACACAGAATGAGAGAAAAATCTCAAGTCTACTACGACCATAGCAGGAAGTACGTACAGTTCATTAAAATGTACACAGAACGAGAGAGAAATCTCAAGTCACTACGACCATAGCAGGAAGTACGTACAGTTCATTAAAATGTACGCAGAACGAGAAAGAAATCTCAAGTCGCTACGACCATAGCAGGAAGTACGTACAGTTCATTAATATGTACACAGAATGAGAGAGAAATCTCAAGTCACTACGACCATAGCAGGAAGTACGTACAGTTCATTAATATGTACACAGAACGAGAGAGAAATCACAAGTCACTACGACCATAGCAGGAAGTACGTACAGTTCATTAATATGTACACAGAATGAGAGAGAAATCTCAAGTGACCACGACCATAGCAGGAAGTACGTACAGTTCATTAATATGTACACAGAATGAGAGAGAAATCTCAAGTCACTACGACCATAGCAGGAAGTACGTACAGTTCATTAATATGTACACAGAATGAGAGAGAAATCTCAAGTCACTACGACCAAAGCAGGAAGTACGTACAGTTCATTAATATGTCCACAGAATGAGAGAGTAATCTCAAGTCACTACGACCATAGCAGGAAGTACGTACAGTTCATTAATATGTCCACAGAATGAGAGAGAAATCTCAAGTCACTACGACCATAGCAGGAAGTACGTACAGTTCATTAATATGTACACAGAACGAGAGAGAAATCTCAAGTCACTACGACCATAGCAGGAAGTACGTACAGTTCATTAATATGTACACAGAATGAGAGAGAAATCTCGAACGACCATAGCAGGAAGTACGTACAGTTCATTAATATGTACACAGAATGAGAGAGAAATCTCAAGTCACTACGACCTTAGCAGGAAGTACGTACAGTTCATTAAAATGTACACAGAACGAGAGAGAAATCTCAAGTCACTACGACCATAGCAGGAAGTACGTACAGTTCGTTAAAATGTACACAGAACGAGAGAGAAATCTCAAGTCACTACGACCATAGCAGGAAGTACGTACAGTTCATTAATATGTACACAGAATGAGAGAGAAATCTCAAGTCACTACGACCATGGCAGGAAGTACGTACAGTTCATTAAAATGTACACAGAATGAGAGAGAAATCTCAAGTCACTACGACCATAGCAGGAAGTACGTACAGTTCATTAATATGTACACAGAATGAGAGAGAAATCTCAAGTCACTACGACCTTAGCAGGAAGTACGTACAGTTCATTAAAATGTACACAGAACGAGAGAGAAATCTCAAGTCACTACGACCATAGCAGGAAGTACGTACAGTTCATTAATATGTACACAGAATGAGAGAGAAATCTCAAGTCACTACGACCTTAGCAGGAAGTACGTACAGTTCATTAAAATGTACACAGAATGAGAGAGAAATCTCAAGTCACCACGACCATAGCAGGAAGTACGTACAGTTCATTAATATGTACACAGAATGAGAGAGAAATCTCAAGTCACTACGACCATAGCAGGAAGTACGTACAGTTCATTAATATGTCCACAGTATGAGAGAGAAATCTCAAGTCACTTCGACCTTAGCAGGAAGTACGAACAGTTCATTAATATGTACACAGAATGAGAGAGAAATCTGAAGTCACTACGACCATAGCAGGAAGTACGTACAGTTCATTAAAATGTACACAGAATGAGAGAGAAATCTCAAGTCACTACGACCTTAGCAGGAAGTACGTACAGTTCATTAAAATGTACACAGAATGAGAGAGAAATCTCAAGTCACTACGACCATAGCAGGAAGTACGTACAGTTCATTAATATGTACACAGAATGAGAGAGAAATCTCAAGTCACTACGACCTTAGCAGGAAGTACGTACAGTTCGTTAAAATGTACACAGAACGAGAGAGAAATCTCAAGTCACTACGACCATAGCAGGAAGTACGTACAGTTCATTAATATGTACAAAGAATGAGAGAGAAATCTCAAGTCACTACGACCATAGCAGGAAGTACGTACAGTTCATTAAAATGTACACAGAATGAGAGAGAAATCTCAAGTCACTACGACCATAGCAGGAAGTACGTACAGTTCATTAATATGTACACAGAATGAGAGAGAAATCTCAAGTCACTACGACCTTAGCAGGAAGTACGTACAGTTCATTAATATGTACACAGAATGAGAGAGAAATCTCAAGTCACTACGACCTTAGCAGGAAGTACGTACAGTTCATTAAAATGTACACAGAACGAGAGAGAAATCTCAAGTCACTACGACCATAGCAGGAACTACGTACAGTTCATTAATATGTACACAGAATGAGAGAGAAATCTCAAGTCACTACGACCTTAGCAGGAAGTACGTACAGTTCATTAAAATGTACACAGAATGAGAGAGAAATCTCAAGTCACCACGACCATAGCAGGAAGTACGTACAGTTCATTAATATGTACACAGAATGAGAGAGAAATCTCAAGTCACTACGGCCATAGCAGGAAGTACGTACAGTTCATTAATATGTCCACAGTATGAGAGAGAAATCTCAAGTCACTTCGACCTTAGCAGGAAGTACGAACAGTTCATTAATATGTACACAGAATGAGAGAGAAATCTGAAGTCACTACGACCATAGCAGGAAGTACGTACAGTTCATTAAAATGTACACAGAATGAGAGAGAAATCTCAAGTCACTACGACCTTAGCAGGAAGTACGTACAGTTCATTAAAATGTACACAGAATGAGAGAGAAATCTCAAGTCACTACGACCATAGCAGGAAGTACGTACAGTTCATTAATATGTACACAGAATGAGAGAGAAATCTCAAGTCACTACGACCTTAGCAGGAAGTACGTACAGTTCGTTAAAATGTACACAGAACGAGAGAGAAATCTCAAGTCACTACGACCATAGCAGGAAGTACGTACAGTTCATTAATATGTACACAGAATGAGAGAGAAATCTCAAGTCACTACGACCTTAGCAGGAAGTACGTACAGTTCATTAATATGTACACAGAATGAGAGAGAAATCTCAAGTCACTACGACCTTAGCAGGAAGTACGTACAGTTCATTAAAATGTACACAGAACGAGGGAGAAATCTCAAGTCACTACGACCATAGCAGGAACTACGTACAGTTCATTAATATGTACACAGAATGAGAGAGAAATCTCAAGTCACTACGACCTTAGCAGGAAGTACGTACAGTTCATTAAAATGTACACAGAATGAGAGAGAAATCTCAAGTCACCACGACCATAGCAGGAAGTACGTACAGTTCATTAATATGTACACAGAATGAGAGAGAAATCTCAAGTCACTACGGCCATAGCAGGAAGTACGTACAGTTCATTAATATGTCCACAGTATGAGAGAGAAATCTCAAGTCACTTCGACCTTAGCAGGAAGTACGAACAGTTCATTAATATGTACACAGAATGAGAGAGAAATCTGAAGTCACTACGACCATAGCAGGAAGTACGTACAGTTCATTAAAATGTACACAGAATGAGAGAGAAATCTCAAGTCACTACGACCTTAGCAGGAAGTACGTACAGTTCATTAAAATGTACACAGAATGAGAGAGAAATCTCAAGTCACTACGACCATAGCAGGAAGTACGTACAGTTCATTAATATGTACACAGAATGAGAGAGAAATCTCAAGTCACTACGACCTTAGCAGGAAGTACGTACAGTTCGTTAAAATGTACACAGAACGAGAGAGAAATCTCAAGTCACTACGACCATAGCAGGAAGTACGTACAGTTCATTAATATGTACAAAGAATGAGAGAGAAATCTCAAGTCACTACGACCATAGCAGGAAGTACGTACAGTTCATTAAAATGTACACAGAATGAGAGAGAAATCTCAAGTCACTACGACCATAGCAGGAAGTACGTACAGTTCATTAATATGTACACAGAATGAGAGAGAAATCTCAAGTCACTACGACCTTAGCAGGAAGTACGTACAGTTCATTAAAATGTACACAGAACGAGAGAGAAATCTCAAGTCACTACGACCATAGCAGGAAGTACGTACAGTTCATTAATATGTACACAGAATGAGAGAGAAATCTCAAGTCACTACGACCTTAGCAGGAAGTACGTACAGTTCATTAATATGTACACAGAATGAGAGAGATCTCTCAAGTCACTACGACCTTAGCAGGAAGTACGTACAGTTTATTAAAATGTACACAGAATGAGAGAGAAATCTCAAGTCACTACGACCATAGCAGGAAGTACGTACAGTTCATTAATATGTACACAGAATGAGAGAGAAATCTCAAGTCACTACGACCTTAGCAGGAAGTACGTACAGTTCATTAAAATGTACACAGAATGAGAGAGAAATCTCAAGTCACTACGACCATAGCAGGAAGTACGTACAGTTCATTAATATGTCCACAGTATGAGAGAGATATCTCAAGTCACTTCGACCTTAGCAGGAAGTACGAACAGTTCATTAATATGTACACAGAATGAGAGAGAAATCTGAAGTCACTACGACCATAGCAGGAAGTACGTACAGTTCATTAAAATGTACACAGAACGAGAGAGAAATCTCAAGTCACTACGACCATAGCAGGAAGTACGTACAGTTCATTAATATGTACACAGAATGAGAGATAAATCTCAAGTCACTACGACCATAGCAGGAAGTACGTACAGTTCATTAAAATGTACACAGAATGAGAGAGAAATCTCAAGTCACTACGACCATAGCAGGAAGTACGTACAGTTCATTAATATGTACACAGAATGAGAGAGAAATCTCAAGTCACTACGACCATAGCAGGAAGTTCGTACAGTTCATTAAAATGTACACAGATCGAGAGAGAAATCGCAAGTCACTACGACCATAGCAAGAAGTACGTACAGTTTATAAAAATGTACACATAATGAGAGAGAAATTTCAAGTCACTACGACCATAGCAGGAAGTACGTACAGTTCATTAATATGTATACAGAACGAGAGCGAAATCTCAAGTCACTACGACCATAGCTGGAAGTACGTACAGTTCATTAATATGTACACAGAACGACAGCGAAATCTCAAGTCACTACGACCATAGCTGGAAGTACGAACAGTTCATTAATATGTACACGGAATGAGAGAGAAATATCAAGTCACTACGACCTTAGCAGGAAGTACGTATAGTTCATTAATATGTACACAGAATGAGAGAGAAATCTCAAGTCACTATGACCATAGCAGGAAGTACGTACAGTTCATTAAAATGTACACAGAGCGAGAGAAATCTCAAGTCACTACGACCTTAGCAGGAAGTACGTACAGTTCATTAAAATGTACACAGAACGAGAGAGAAATCTCAAGTCACTACGACCATAGCAGGAAGTACGTACAGTTCATTAATATGTACACAGAATAAGAGAGAAATCTGAAGTCACTACGACCATAGCAGGAAGTACGTACAGTTCATTAATATGTACACAGAATGAGAGAGAAATCTCAAGTCACTACGACCTTAGCAGGAAGTACGTACAGTTCATTAATCTGTACACAGAAGGAGAGAGAAATCTCAAGTCACTACGACCATAGCAGGAAGTACGTACAGTTCATTAATCTGTACACAGAAAGAGAGAGAAATCTCAAGTCACTTCGACCATAGCAGGAAGTACGTACAGTTCATTAATATGTACACAGAATGAGAGAGAAATCTCAGGTCACTACGACCATAGCAGGAAGTACGTACAGTTCATTAAAATGTACACAGAACGAGAGAGAAATCTCAAGTGACCACGACCATAGCAGGAAGTACGTACAGTTCATTAAAATGTACACAGAACGAGAGAGAAATCTCAAGTCACTACGACCATAGCAGGAAGTACCTACAGTTCATTAATATGTACACAGAATGAGAGAGAAATCTCAGGTCAGTACGACCATAGCAGGAAGTACGTACAGTTCATTAATATGTACACAGAACGAGAGAGAAATCTCAGGTCACTACGACCATAGCAGGAAGTACGTACAGTTCATTAATATGTACACAGAATGAGAGAGAAATCTCAGGTCACTACGACCATAGCAGGAAGACGTACAGTTCATTAATATGTACACAGAATGAGAGAGAAATCTCAAGTCACTACGACCATAGCAGGAAGTACGTACAGTTCATTAATATGTACACAGAATGAGAGAGAAATCTCAAGTCACTACGACCTTAGCAGGAATCTCGTACAGTTCATTAAAATGTACACAGAATGAGAAAGAAATCTCATGTCACTACGACCATAGCAGGAAGTACGTACAGTTCATTAAAATGTACACAGAATGAGAGAGAAATCTCAAGTCACTACGACCATAGCAGGAAGTACGTACAGTTCATTAATATGTACACAGAATGAGAGAGAAATCTCAAGTCACTACGACCATAGCAGGAAGTACGTACAGTTCATTAATCTGTACACAGAAGGAGAGAGAAATCTCAAGTCACTACGACCATAGCAGGAAGTACGTACAGTTCATTAATATGTACACAGAATGAGAGAGAAATCTCAGGTCACTACGACCATAGCAGGAAGTACGTACAGTTCATTAAAATGTACACAGAACGAGAGAGAAATCTCAAGTGACCACGACCATAGCAGGAAGTACGTACAGTTCATTAATATGTACACAGAACGAGAGAGAAATCTCAAGTCACTACGACTATAGCAGGAAGTACCTACAGTTCATTAATATGTCCACAGAATGAGAGAGAAATCTCAGGTCACTACAACCATAGCAGGAAGTACGTACAATTCATTAATATGTACACAGAACGAGAGAGAAATCTCAAGTCACTACGACCATAGCAGGAAGTACGTACAGTTCATTAATATGTACACAGAATGAGAGAGAAATCTCAGGTCACTACGACCATAGCAGGAAGACGTACAGTTCATTAATATGTCCACAGAATGAGAGAGAAATCTCAAGTCACTACGACCATAGCAGGAAGTACGTACAGTTTAAATATGTACACAGAATGAGAGAGAAATCTCAAGTCTCTACGACCTTAGCAGGAATCTCGTACAGTTCATTAAAATGTACACAGAATGAGAAAGAAATCTCAAGTCACTACGACCATAGCAGAAAGTACGTACAGTTCATTAATATGTCCACAGAAGGAGAGAGAAATCTCAAGTCACTTCGACCTTAGCAGGAAGTACGTACAGTTCATTAATATGTACACAGAATGAGAGAGAAATCTCAAGTCACTACGACCATAGCAGGAAGTACGTACAGTTCATTAAAATGTACACAGAACGAGAGAGAAATCTCAAGTCACTACGACCATATCAGGAAGTACGTACAGTTCATTAATATGTACACAGAATGAGAGAGAAATCTCAAGTCACTACGACCTTAGCAGGAAGTACGTACAGTTTATTAAAATGTACACAGAATGAGAGAGAAATCTCAAGTCACTACGACCATAGCAGGAAGTACGTACAGTTCATTAATATGTACACAGAATGAGAGAGAAATCTCAAGTCACTACGACCTTAGCAGGAAGTACGTACAGTTCATTAAAATGTACACAGAATGAGAGAGAAATCTCAAGTCACTACGACCATAGCAGGAAGTACGTACAGTTCATTAATATGTACACAGAATGAGAGAGAAATCTCAAGTCACTACGACCTTAGCAGGAAGTACGTACAGTTTATTAAAATGTACACAGAATGAGAGAGAAATCTCAAGTCACTACGACCATAGCAGGAAGTACGTACAGTTCATTAATATGTACACAGAATGAGAGAGAAATCTCAAGTCACTACGACCTTAGCAGGAAGTACGTACAGTTCATTAAAATGTACACAGAATGAGAGAGAAATCTCAAGTCACTACGACCATAGCAGGAAGTACGTACAGTTCATTAATATGTCCACAGTATGAGAGAGAAATCTCAAGTCACTTCGACCTTAGCAGGAAGTACGAACAGTTCATTAATATGTACACAGAATGAGAGAGAAATCTGAAGTCACTACGACCATAGCAGGAAGTACGTACAGTTCATTAAAATGTACACAGAATGAGAGAGAAATCTCAAGTCACTACGACCTTAGCAGGAAGTACGTACAGTTCATTAAAATGTACACAGAATGAGAGAGAAATCTCAAGTCACTACGACCAT
The DNA here is from genome assembly GCA_026874595.1 of Sipunculus nudus. Taxonomy (NCBI): domain Eukaryota; kingdom Metazoa; phylum Annelida; class Sipuncula; order Golfingiida; family Sipunculidae; genus Sipunculus; species Sipunculus nudus. The sequence continues at coordinate 18,876,082 of CM049307.1, forward strand.
AGCAGGAAGTACGTACAGTTCATTAATATGTACACAGAATGAGAGAGAAATCTCAAGTCACTACGACCTTACCAGGAAGTACGTACAGTTCATTAAAATGTACACAGAACGAGAGAGAAATCTCAAGTCACTACGACCATAGCAGGAAGTACGTACAGTTCGTTAAAATGTACACAGAACGAGAGAGAAATCTCAAGTCACTACGACCATAGCAGGAAGTAAGTACAGTTCATTAATATGTACAGAGAATGAGAGAGAAATCTCAAGTCACTACGACCATAGCAGGAAGTACGTACAGTTCATTAAAATGTACACAGAATGAGAGAGAAATCTCAAGTCACTACGACCATAGCAGGAAGTACGTACAGTTCATTAATATGTACACAGAATGAGAGAGAAATCTCAAGTCACAACGACCTTAGCAGGAAGTACGTACAGTTCATTAAAATGTACACAGAATGAGAGAGAAATCTCAAGTCACAACGACCTTAGCAGGAAGTACGTACAGTTCATTAAAATGTACACAGAACGAGAGAGAAATCTCAAGTCACTACGACCATAGCAGGAAGTACGTACAGTTCATTAATATGTACACAGAATGAGAGAGAAATCTCAAGTCACTACGACCTTAGCAGGAAGTACGTACAGTTCATTAAAATGTACACAGAATGAGAGAGAAATCTCAAGTCACCACGACCATAGCAGGAAGTACGTACAGTTCATTAATATGTACACAGAATGAGAGAGAAATCTCAAGTCACTACGACCTTAGCAGGAAGTACGTACAGTTTATTAAAATGTACACAGAATGAGAGAGAAATCTCAAGTCACTACGACCATAGCAGGAAGTACGTACAGTTCATTAATATGTACACAGAATGAGAGAGAAATCTCAAGTCACTACGACCTTAGCAGGAAGTACGTACAGTTCATTAAAATGTACACAGAATGAGAGAGAAATCTCAAGTCACTACGACCATAGCAGGAAGTACGTACAGTTCATTAGTATGTCCACAGTATGAGAGAGAAATCTCAAGTCACTTCGACCTTAGCAGGAAGTACGAACAGTTCTTTAATATGTACACAGAATGAGAGAGAAATCTGAAGTCACTACGACCATAGCAGGAAGTACGTACAGTTCATTAAAATGTACACAGAACGAGAGAGAAATCTCAAGTCACTACGACCATAGCAGGAAGTAGGTACAGTTCATTAATATGTACACAGAATGAGAGATAAATCTCAAGTCACTACGACCATAGCAGGAAGTACGTACAGTTCATTAAAATGTACACAGAATGAGAGAGAAATCTCAAGTCACTACGACCATAGCAAGAAGTACGTACAGTTCATTAATATGTACACAGAATGAGAGAGAAATCTCAAGTCACTACGACCATAGCAGGAAGTTCGTACAGTTCATTAAAATGTACACAGATCGAGAGAGAAATCGCAAGTCACTACGACCATAGCAAGAAGTACGTACAGTTTATAAAAATGTACACATAATGAGAGAGAAATCTCAAGTCACTACGACCATAGCAGGAAGTACGTACAGTTCATTAATATGTATACAGAACGAGAGCGAAATCTCAAGTCACTACGACCATAGCTGGAAGTACGTACAGTTCATTAATATGTACACAGAACGACAGCGAAATCTCATGTCACTACGACCATAGCAGGAAGTACGAACAGTTCATTAATATGTACACGGAATGAGAGAGAAATCTCAAGTCACTACGACCATAGCAGGAAGTACGTACAGTTCATTAATATGTACACAGAATGAGAGAGAAATCTCAAGTCACTATGACCATAGCAGGAAGTACGTACAGTTCATTAAAATGTACACAGAACGAGAGAAATCTCAAGTCACTACGACCATAGCAGGAAGTACGTACAGTTCATTAAAATGTACACAGAACGAGAGAGAAATCTCAAGTCACTACGACCATAGCAGGAAGTACGTACAGTTCATTAATATGTACACAGAATAAGAGAGAAATCTCAAGTCACTACGACCATAGCAGGAAGTACGTACAGTTCATTAATATGTACACAGAATGAGAGAGAAATCTCAAGTCACTACGACCTTAGCAGGAAGTACGTACAGTTCATTAATCTGTACACAGAAGGAGAGAGAAATCTCAAGTCACTACGACCATAGCAGGAAGTACGTACAGTTCATTAATCTGTACACAGAAGGAGAGAGAAATCTCAAGTCACTACGACCATAGCAGGAAGTACGTACAGTTCATTAATATGTACACAGAATGAGAGAGAAATCTCAGGTCACTACGACCATAGCAGGAAGTACGTACAGTTCATTAAAATGTACACAGAATGAGAGAGAAATCTCAGGTCACTACGACCATGGCAGGAAGACGTACAGTTCATTAATATGTCCACAGAATGAGAGAGAAATCTCAAGTCACTACGACCATAGCAGGAAGTACGTACAGTTCATTAATATGTACACAGAATGAGAGAGAAATCTCAAGTCACTACGACCTTAGCAGGAATATCGTACAGTTCATTAAAATGTACACAGAATGAGAAAGAAATCTCAAGTCACTACGACCATAGCAGAAAGTACGTACAGTTCATTAATATGTACACAGAACGAGAGAGAAATCTCAAGTCACTACGACCATAGCAGGAAGTACGTACAGTTCATTAATATGTACACAGAATGAGAGAGAAATCTCAAGTGACCACGACCATAGCAGGAAGTACGTATAGTTCATTAATATGTACACAGAACGAGAGAGAAATCTCAAGTCACTACGACCATAGCAGGAAGTACGTACAGTTCATTAAAATGTACACAGAACGAGAAAGAAATCTCAAGTCACTACGACCATAGCAGGAAGTACGTACAGTTCATTAATATGTACACAGAACGAGAGAGAAATCTCAAGTCACTACGACCATAGCAGGAAGTACGTACAGTTCATTAATATGTACACAGAATGAGAGAGAAATCTCAAGTGACCACGACCATAGCAGGAAGTACGTACAGTTCATTAATATGTCCACAGAATGAGAGAGAAATCTCAAGTCACTACGACCATAGCAGGAAGTACGTACAGTTCATTAATATGTCCACAGAATGAGAGAGAAATCTCAAGTCACTACGACCATAGCAGGAAGTACGTACAGTTCATTAATATGTACACAGAACGAGAGAGAAATCTCAAGTCACTACGACCATAGCAGGAAGTACGTACAGTTCATAAATATGTACACAGAATGAGAGAGAAATCTCAAGTCACTACGACCATAGCAGGAAGTACGTACAGTTCATTAATATGTCCACAGAATGAGAGAGAAATCTCAAGTCACTACGACCATAGCAGGAAATACGTACAGTTCATTAATATGTACACAGAACGAGAGAGAAATCTCAAGTCACTACGACCATAGCAGGAAGTACGTACAGTTCATTAAAATGTACACATAACGAGAGAGAAATCTCAAGTCACTACGACCATAGCAGGAAGTACGTACAGTTTATTAATATGTACACAGAATGAGAGAGAAATCTCAAGTCACTACGACCATAGCAGGAAGTACGTACAGTTCATTAATATGTACACAGAATGAGAGAGAAATCTCAGGTCAATACGACCATAGCAGGAAGTACGTACAGTTCATTAATATGTTCACAGAATGAGAGAGAAAGCTCAAGTCACTACGACCATAGCAGGAAGTACGTACAGTTCATTAATATGTACACAGAACGAGAGAGAAATCTCAAGTCACTACGACCATTGCAGGAAGTACGTACAGTTCATTAATATTTACACAGAATGAGAGAGAAATCTCAAGTCACTACGACCATAGCAGGAAGTACGTACAGTTCATTAATATGTACACAGAACGAGAGAGAAATCTCAGGTCACTACGACCATTGCAGGAAGTATGTACAGTTCATTAATATTTACACAGAATGAGAGAGAAATCTCAAGTCACTACGACCATAGCAGGAAGTACGTACATTTCATTAATATGTACACAGAATGAGAGAGAAATCTCAAGTCACTACGACCTTAGCAGGAAGTACGTACAGTTCATTAAAATGTACACAGAATGAGAGAGAAATCTCAGGTCACTACGACCATAGCAGGAAGTACGTAAAAATCATTAATATGTACACAGAACGAGAGAGAAATCTCAAGTCACTACGACCATAGCAAGAAGTACGTACAGTTTATAAAAATGTACATATAATGAGAGAGAAATCTCAAGTCACTACGACCATAACAGGAAGTACGTACATTTCATTAATATGTATATAGAACGAGAGCGAAATCTGAAGTCACTACGACCATAGCTGGAAGTACGTACAGTTCATTAAAATTTACACAGAACGAGAAAGAAATCTCAAGTCACTACGACCATAGCAGGAAGTACGTACAGTTCATTAATATGTACACAGAATGAGAGAGAAATCTCAAGTCACTACGACCTTAGCAGGAAGTACGTACAGTTCATTAAAATGTACACAGAATGAGAGAGAAATCTCAGGTCACTACGACCATAGCAGGAAGTACGTAAAAATCATTAATATGTACACAGAACGAGAGAGAAATCTCAAGTCACTACGACCATAGCAAGAAGTACGTACAGTTTATAAAAATGTACACATAATGAGAGAGAAATCTCAAGTCACTACGACCATAACAGGAAGTACGTACATTTCATTAATATGTATATAGAACGAGAGCGAAATCTGAAGTCACTACGACCATAGCTGGAAGTACATACAGTTCATTAAAATGTACACAGAACGAGAGCGAAATCTCAAGTCACTACGACCATAGCAGGAAGTACGTACAGTTCATTAAAATTTACACAGAACGAGAAAGAAATCTCAAGTCACTACGACCATAGCAGGAAGTACGTACAGTTCATTAATATGTACACAGAATGAGAGAGATATCTCAAGTCACTACGACCATAGCAGGAAGTACGTGCAGTTCATTATTATGTACACAGAACGAGAGAGAAATCTCAAGTCACTACGACCATTGCAGGAAGTACGTACAGTTCAATAAAATGTACACAGAACGAGAAAGAAATCTCAAGTCACTACGACCATAGCAGGTAGTACGTACAGTTCATTAATATGTACACAGAATGAGAGAGAAATCTCAAGTCATCACGACCATAGCAGGAAGTACGTAAAAATCATTAATATGTACACAGAACGAGAGAGAAATCTCAAGTCACTACGACCATAGCAGGAAGTACCTACAGTTCATTAATTTGTCCACAGAATGAGAGAGAAATCTCAGGTCACTACGACCATAGCAGGAAGTACGTACAGTTCATTAATATGTACACAGAACGAGAGAGAAATCTCAAGTCACTACGACCATAGCAGGAAGTACGTACAGTTCATTAATATGTACACAGAATGAGAGAGAAATCTCAGGTCACTACGACCATGGCAGGAAGACGTACAGTTCATTAATATGTCCACAGAATGAGAGAGAAATCTCAAGTCACTACGACCATAGCAGGAAGTACGTACAGTTCATTAATATGTACACAGAATGAGAGAGAAATCTCAAGTCACTACGACCTTAGCAGGAATATCGTACAGTTCATTAAAATGTACACAGAATGAGAAAGAAATCTCAAGTCACTACGACCATAGCAGAAAGTACGTACAGTTCATTAATATGTACACAGAATGAGAGAGAAATCTCAAGTCACTTCGACCTTAGCAGGAAGTACGTACAGTTCATTAATATGTACACAGAATGAGAGAGAAATCTCAAGTCACTACGACCATAGCAGGAAGTACGTACAGTTCATTAAAATGTACACAGAACGAGAGAGAAATCTCAAGTCACTACGACCATATCAGGAAGTACGTACAGTTCATTAATATGTACACAGAATGAGAGAGAAATTTCAAGTCACTACGACCATAGCAGGAAGCACGTACAGTTCATTAAAATGTACACAGAATGAGAGAGAAATCTCAAGTCACTACGACCATAGCAGGAAGTACGTACAGTTCATTAAAATGTACACATAACGAGAGAGAAATCTCAAGTCACTACGACCATAGCAGGAAGTACGTACAGTTTATTAATATGTACACAGAATGAGAGAGAAATCTCAAGTCACTACGACCATAGCAGGAAGTACGTACAGTTCATTAATATGTACACAGAATGAGAGAGAAATCTCAGGTCAATACGACCATAGCAGGAAGTACGTACAGTTCATTAATATGTACACAGAATGAGAGAGAAATCTCAAGTCACTACGACCTTAGCCGGAAGTACGTACAGTTCATTAAAATGTACACAGAATGAGAGAGAAATCTCAGGTCACTACGACCTTAGCCGGAAGTACGTACAGTTCATTAAAATGTACACAGAATGAGAGAGAAATCTCAAGTCACTACGACCATAGCAGGAAGTACGTACAGTTCATTAATATGTACACAGAACGAGAGAGAAATCTCAAGTCACTACGACCATAGCAGGAAGTACGAACAGTTCATTAATATGTACACAGAATGAGAGAGAAATCTCAAGTCACTACGACCTTAGCAGGAAGTACGTACAGTTCATTAATATGTACACAGAATGAGAGAGAAATCTCAAGTCTACTACGACCTTAGCAGGAAGTACGTACAGTTCATTAATATGTACACAGAATGAGAGAAAAATCTCAAGTCTACTACGACCATAGCAGGAAGTACGTACAGTTCATTAAAATGTACACAGAACGAGAGAGAAATCTCAAGTCACTACGACCATAGCAGGAAGTATGTACAGTTCATTAATATTTACACAGAATGAGAGAGAAATCTCAAGTCACTACGACCATAGCAGGAAGTACGTACATTTCATTAATATGTACACAGAATGAGAGAGAAATCTCAAGTCACTACGACCTTAGCAGGAAGTACGTACAGTTCATTAATATGTACACAGAACGAGAGAGAAATCTCAAGTCACTACGACCATAGCAGGAAGTACGTACAGTTCATTAAAATGTACGCAGAACGAGAAAGAAATCTCAAGTCGCTACGACCATAGCAGGAAGTACGTACAGTTCATTAATATGTACACAGAATGAGAGAGAAATCTCAAGTCACTACGACCATAGCAGGAAGTACGTACAGTTCATTAATATGTACACAGAACGAGAGAGAAATCACAAGTCACTACGACCATAGCAGGAAGTACGTACAGTTCATTAATATGTACACAGAATGAGAGAGAAATCTCAAGTGACCACGACCATAGCAGGAAGTACGTACAGTTCATTAATATGTACACAGAATGAGAGAGAAATCTCAAGTCACTACGACCATAGCAGGAAGTACGTACAGTTCATTAATATGTACACAGAATGAGAGAGAAATCTCAAGTCACTACGACCAAAGCAGGAAGTACGTACAGTTCATTAATATGTCCACAGAATGAGAGAGTAATCTCAAGTCACTACGACCATAGCAGGAAGTACGTACAGTTCATTAATATGTCCACAGAATGAGAGAGAAATCTCAAGTCACTACGACCATAGCAGGAAGTACGTACAGTTCATTAATATGTACACAGAACGAGAGAGAAATCTCAAGTCACTACGACCATAGCAGGAAGTACGTACAGTTCATTAATATGTACACAGAATGAGAGAGAAATCTCGAACGACCATAGCAGGAAGTACGTACAGTTCATTAATATGTCCACAGAATGAGAGAGAAATCTCAGGTCACTACGACCATAGCCGGAAGTACGTAAAAATCATTAATATGTACACAGAACGAGAGAGAAATCTCAAGTCACTTCGACCATAGCAGGAAGTATGTTCAGTTCATTAAAATGTACACAGAACGAGAGAGAAATCTCAAGTCACTACGACCATAGCAGGAAGTACGTACAGTTCATAAATATGTACACAGAACGAGAGAGAAATCTCAAGTCACTACGACCATAGCAGGAAGTACGTACAGTTCATTAAAATGTCCACAGAACGAGAGAGAAATCTCAAGTCACTACGACCATAGCAGGAAGTACGTACAGTTCATTAATATGTACACAGAATGAGAGAGAAATCTCAAGTCACTACGACCTTAGCAGGAATTACGTACAGTTCATTAAAATGTACACAGAATGAGAGAGAAATCTCAAGTCACCACGACCATAGCAGGAAGTACGTACAGTTCATTAATATGTACACAGAATGAGAGAGAAATCTCAAGTCACTACGACCTGAGCAGGAAGTACGTACAGTTTATTAAAATGTACACAGAATGAGAGAGAAATCTCAAGTCACTACGACCATAGCAGGAAGTACGTACAGTTCATTAATATGTACACAGAATGAGAGAGAAATCTCAAGTCACTACGACCTTAGCAGGAAGTACGTACAGTTCATTAAAATGTACACAGAATGAGAGAGAAATCTCAAGTCACTACGACCATAGCAGGAAGTACGTACAGTTCATTAATATGTCCACAGTATGAGAGAGAAATCTCAAGTCACTTCGACCTTAGCAGGAAGTACGTACAGTTTATTAAAATGTACACAGAATGAGAGAGAAATCTCAAGTCACTACGACCATAGCAGGAAGTACGTACAGTTCATTAATATGTACACAGAATGAGAGAGAAATCTCAAGTCACTACGACCTTAGCAGGAAGTACGTACAGTTCATTAAAATGTACACAGAATGAGAGAGAAATCTCAAGTCACTACGACCATAGCAGGAAGTACGTACAGTTCATTAATATGTCCACAGTATGAGAGAGAAATCTCAAGTCACTTCGACCTTAGCAGGAAGTACGAACAGTTCTTTAATATGTACACAGAATGAGAGAGAAATCTGAAGTCACTACGACCATAGCAGGAAGTACGTACAGTTCATTAAAATGTACACAGAACGAGAGAGAAATCTCAAGTCACTACGACCATAGCAGGAAGTACGTACAGTTCATTAATATGTACACAGAATGAGAGATAAATCTCAAGTCACTACGACCATAGCAGGAAGTACGTACAGTTCATTAAAATGTACACAGAATGAGAGAGAAATCTCAAGTCACTACGACCATAGCAGGAAGTACGTACAGTTCATTAATATGTACACAGAATGAGAGAGAAATCTCAAGTCACTACGACCATAGCAGGAAGTTCGTACAGTTCATTAAAATGTACACAGATCGAGAGAGAAATCTCAAGTCACTACGACCATAGCAAGAAGTACGTACAGTTTATAAAAATGTACACATAATGAGAGAGAAATCTCAAGTCACTACGACCATAGCAGGAAGTACGTACAGTTCATTAATATGTATACAGAACGAGAACGAAATCTCAGGTCACTACGACCATAGCAGGAAGTACGTACAGTTCATTAATATGTACAAAGAACGACAGCGAAATCTCAAGTGACCACGACCATAACAGGAAGTACGTACAGTTCATTAATATGTACACAGAACGAGAGAGAAATCTCAAGTCACTACGACCATAGCAGGAAGTACCTACAGTTCATTAATATGTCCACAGAATGAGAGAGAAATCTCAGGTCACTACGACCATAGCAGGAAGTACGTACAGTTCATTAATATGTACACAGAACGAGAGAGAAATCTCAAGTCACTACGACCATAGCAGGAAGTACGTACAGTTCATTAATATGTACACAGAATGAGAGAGAAATCTCAGGTCACTACGACCATAGCAGGAAGACGTACAGTTCATTAATATGTCCACAGAATGAGAGAGAAATCTCAAGTCACTACGACCATAGCAGGAAGTATGTACAGTTCATTAATATGTACACAGAATGAGAGAGAAATCTCAAGTCACTACGACCTTAGCAGGAATCTCGTACAGTTCATTAAAATGTACACAGAATGAGAAAGAAATCTCAAGTCACTACGACCATAGCAGAAAGTACGTACAGTTCATTAATATGTCCACAGAATGAGAGAGAAATCTCAAGTCACTTCGACCTTAGCAGGAAGTACGTACAGTTCATTAATATGTACACAGAATGAGAGAGAAATCTCAAGTCACTACGACCATAGCAGGAAGTACGTACAGTTCATTAAAATGTACACAGAACGAGAGAGAAATCTCAAGTGACCACGACCATAGCAGGAAGTACGTACAATTCATTAATATGTACACAGAACGAGAGAGAAATCTCAAGTCACTACGACCATAGCAGGAAGTACCTACAGTTCATTAATATGTCCACAGAATGAGAGAGAAATCTCAGGTCACTACGACCATAGCAGGAAGTACGTACAGTTCATTAATATGTACACAGAACGAGAGAGAAATCTCAAGTCACTACGACCATAGCAGGAAGTACGTACAGTTCATTAATATGTACACAGAATGAGAGAGAAATCTCAGGTCACTACGACCATAGCAGGAAGACGTACAGTTCATTAATATGTCCACAGAATGAGAGAGAAATCTCAAGTCACTACGACCATAGCAGGAAGTACGTACAGTTTATTAATATGTCCACAGAATGAGAGAGAAATCTCAAGTCACTACGACCATAGCAGGAAGTACGTACAGTTCATTAATATGTACACAGAACGAGAGAGAAATCTCAAGTCACTACGACCATTGCAGGAAGTATGTACAGTTCATTAATATTTACACAGAATGAGAGAGAAATCTCAAGTCACTACGACCATAGCAGGAAGTACGTACAGTTCATTAATATGTACACAGAATGAGAGAGAAATCTCAAGTCACTACGACCTTAGCAGGAAGTACGTACAGTTCATTAAAATGTACACAGAATGAGAGAGAAATCTCAGGTCACTACGACCATAGCAGGAAGTACGTAAAAATCATTAATATGTACACAGAACGAGAGAGAAATCTCAAGTCACTACGACCATAGCAAGAAGTACGTACAGTTTATAAAAATGTACACATAATGAGAGAGAAATCTCAAGTCACTACGACCATAACAGGAAGTACGTACATTTCATTAATATGTATATAGAACGAGAGCGAAATCTGAAGTCACTACGACCATAGCTGGAAGTACATACAGTTCATTAAAATGTACACAGAACGAGAGAGAAATCTCAAGTCACTACGACCATAGCAGGAAGTACGTACAGTTCATTAAAATTTACACAGAACGAGAAAGAAATCTCAAGTCACTACGACCATAGCAGGAAGTACGTACAGTTCATTAATATGTACACAGAATGAGAGAGAAATCTCAAGTCACTACGACCATAGCAGGAAGTACGTACAGTTCATTAATATGTACACAGAATGAGAGAGAAATCTCAAGTCACTACGACCATAGCAGGAAGTACGTACAGTTCATTAATATGTCCACAGAATGAGAGAGAAATCTCAAGTCACTACGACCATAGCAGGAAGTACGTACAGTTCATTAATATGTCCACAGAATGAGAGAGAAATCTCAAGTCACTACGACCATAGCTGGAAGTACGTACAGTTCATTAATATGTACACAGAACGAGAGAGAAATCTCAAGTCACTACGACCATAGCAGGAAGTACGTACAGTTCATAAATATGTACACAGAATGAGAGAGAAATCTCAAGTCACTACGACCATAGCAGGAAGTACGTACAGTTCATTAATATGTCCACAGAATGAGAGAGAAATCTCAAGTCACTACGACCATAGCAGGAAATACGTACAGTTCATTAATATGTACACAGAACGAGAGAGAAATCTCAAGTCACTACGACCATAGTAGGAAGTACGTACAGTTCATTAAAATGTACACAGAACGAGAGAGAAATCTCAAGTCACTACGACCATAGCAGGAAGTACCTACAGTTTATTAATATGTACACAGAATGAGAGAGAAATCTCAAGTCACTACGACCATAGCAGGAAGTACGTACAGTTCATTAATATGTCCACAGAATGAGAGAGTAATCTCAAGTCACTACGACCATAGCAGGAAGTACGTACAGTTCATTAATATGTCCACAGAATGAGAGAGTAATCTCAAGTCACTACGACCATAGCAGGAAGTACGTACAGTTCATTAATATGTACACAGAACGAGAGAGAAATCTCAAGTCACTACGACCATAGCAGGAAGTACGTACAGTTCATTAATATGTACACAGAATGAGAGAAATCTCAAGTCACTACGACCATAGCAGGAAGTACGTACAGTTCATTAATATGTACACAGAATGAGAGAGAAATCTCAGGTCACTACGACCATAGCCGGAAGTACGTAAAAATCATTAATATGTACACAGAACGAGAGAGAAATCTCAAGTCACTTCGACCATAGCAGGAAGTATGTTCAGTTCATTAAAATGTACACAGAACGAGAGAGAAATCTCAAGTCACTACGACCATAGCAGGAAGTACGTACAGTTCATAAATATGTACACAGAACGAGAGAGAAATCTCAAGTCACTACGACCATAGCAGGAAGTACGTACAGTTCATTAAAATGTACACAGAACGAGAGAGAAATCTCAAGTCACTACGACCATAGCAGGAAGTACGTACAGTTCATTAATATGTACACAGAATGAGAGAGAAATCTCAAGTCACTACGACCATAGCAGGAAGTACGTACAGTTCATTAATATGTACACAGAATGAGAGAGAAATCTCAGGTCACTACGACCATAGCAGGAAGTACGTACAGTTCATTAATATGTACACAGAATGGGAGAGAAATCTCAGGTCACTACGACCATAGCAGGAAGTACGTACAGTTCATTAATATGTACACAGAACGAGAGAGAAATCTCAAGTCACTACGACCATTGCAGGAAGTACGTACAGTTCATTAATATTTACACAGAATTCGAGAGAAATCTCAAGTCACTACGACCATAGCAGGAAGTACGTACAGTTCATTAATATGTACACAGAATGAGAGAGAAATCTCAAGTCACTACGACCTTAGCAGGAAGTACGTACAGTTCATTAAAATGTACACATAATGAGAGAGAAATCTCAGGTCACTACGACCATAGCAGGAAGTACGTACAGTTCAATAATATGTACACAGAACGAGAGAGAAATCTCAAGTCACTACGACCATAGCAGGAAGTACGTACAGTTCATTAATATGTACACAGAATGAGAGAGAAATCTCAAGTCACTACGACCATAGCAGGAAGTACGAACAGTTCATTAACATGTACACAGAATGAGAGAGAAATCTCAAGTCACTACGACCTTAGCAGGAAGTACGTACAGTTCATTAATATGTACACAGAATGAGAGAGAAATCTCAAGTCACTACGACCATAGCAGGAAGTACGTACAGTTCATTAAAATGTACACAGAATGAGAGAGAAATCTCAAGTCACTACGACCATAGCAGGAAGTACGTACAGTTCATTAATATGTACACAGAATGAGAGAGAAATCTCAAGTCACTACGACCATAGCAGGAAGTACCTACAGTTCATTAATATGTACACAGAATGAGAGAGAAATCTCAAGTCACTACGACCATAGCAGGAAGTACCTACAGTTCATTAATATGTACACAGAATGAGAGAGAAATCTCAAGTCACTACGACCATAGCAGGAAGTACCTACAGTTCATTAATATGTACACAGAATGAGAGAGAAATCTCAAGTCACTACGACCATAGCAGGAAGTACCTACAGTTCATTAATATGTACACAGAATGAGAGAGAAATCTCAAGTCACTACGACCATAGCAGGAAGTACGTACAGTTCATTAAAATGTACACAGAACGAAAGAGAAATCTCAAGTCACTACGACCATAGCAGGAAGTACGTACAGTTCATTAATATGTAAACAGAATGAGAGAGAAATCTCAAGTCACTACGACCATAGCAGGAAGTACGTACAGTTCATTAATATGTACACAGAATGAGAGAGAAATCTCAAGTCACTTCGACCATAGCAGGAAGTATGTTCAGTTCATTAATATGTCCACAGAATGAGAGAGAAATCTCAAGTCACTTCGACCATAGCAGGAAGTACGTACAGTTCATTAATATGTACACAGAATGAGAGAGAAATCTCAAGTCACTACGACCATAGCAGGAAGTACGTACAGTTCATTAATATGTTCACAGAATGAGAGAGAAATCTCAAGTCACTACGACCATAGCAGGAAGTACCTACAGTTCATTAATATGTCCACAGAATGAGAGAGAAATCTCAAGTCACTACGACCATAGCAGGAAGTACGTACAGTTCATTAATATGTCCACAGAATGAGTGAGAAATCTCAAGTCACTTCGACCATAGCAGGAAGTATGTTCAGTTCATCAATATGTCCACAGAATGAGAGAGAAATCTCAAGTCACTTCGACCATAGCAGGAAGTACGTACAGTTCATTAATATGTACACCGAATGAGAGAGAAATCTCAAGTCACTTCGACCATAGCAGGAAGTACGTACAGTTCATTAATATGTACACAGAATGAGAGAGAAATCTCAAGTCACTACGACCATAGCAGGAAGTACGTACAGTTCATTAATATGTCCACAGAATGAGAGAGAAATCTCAAGTCACTACGACCATAGCAGGAAGTACGTACAGTTCATTAATATGTCCACAGAATGAGAGAGAAATCTCAAGTCACTTCGACCATAGCAGGAAGTATGTTCAGTTCATTAATATGTCCACAGAATGAGAGAGAAATCTCAAGTCACTACGACCATAGCAGGAAGTACGTGCAGTTCATTAATATGTCCACAGAATGAGAAAGAAATCTCATACATGATCATGAACACGATTAAGTAACATGGAGGCAAAATATATCGGTATTTGAACTGTCACCTTGGAAAAAGGCCAATGCCAATACCCATATTTTCACATTACTACTTAATCGTTTCCAATAAACTTGATTTTCTTTGCGAATCATGTGGTGGGACGAGGTGTTCCATTATGTCATACACAGCCAGACTTTGCAAAGTACGTAGGTCGAAACCAATATACTTATTCAGCCATACATATTTATTGATATTTACGGAAAACATTTGCTTGTTTATAATCTGATATATCCTTCCACGTTAGTCTCAACCGACTTCTGAATCCAATGCTCGGTTAAGCAATTGCGAGCATGCTCGGTTAATTACACACCTTAACTGCTATATGAAGAATATTTTAAGAGACTCTCATCTGATGGAACTAAAAACACGAAAAGTACACAGAAAGCAAAGCTTTTCACTCATGAACAAAAACACAGGCACCAGAAACTCACCAGTCTTTACATGATTATCATTCATGCAAGAAGCAGTCACTTCGGAGAGCTTTCAGTTACCATTAAATGAAAGGCAACACATCGTCCGATCTTAGCTGAAGCAGCCATGTAACGTATGTACCAGGCTTTAATTTATTCATAAAGAAAGCATACCTAGTGTAAGGTGATTTAGTGTCAGCTTTCCACTTTTCAGTCCTTAGTCCGCGCTTAATAGATTTATCGTCCTTTCTTCTGCTAAGTCTCATGACAGTCTTCGTTTGTTTATGCAAATATAGAACATGTATTATAAACAAATGCAAATATACACTTATGTGCTGAAACATGCAGTGTTGGTAATGTAATAATATATTACTTTTAGTATATTTGAGTTCGTCAGGACAATAACGGGCGAATAATGTTAACTGACATAACTTCCTTCAGCTCCTATAAACTTAATAATGGTCTTAAGGCGGAAAAATGCGAAGCCATCATCATCTAAAACTTAGGCTTTATTTTCCATGAATAACTTTGATCGAGCATATCCATGGTTTTAACACCCATCCATGCGTTGCAACAACAGACCACTGTCAGAAATTATATGCAATTCCATAGATGTTTTAATATCACGGATTTGCCCCTTAATTAGACAATTCCCTTGAGCCATTACCTTAGAATCTGCACCAGTACACATGTCAAACGATTTCATTTAACCGTTCCTGTTACTTCCGTGATAAATAATTCACAAACATGATTATTGATAGGTGTGAGGGGGTTCTTTAACTTTTCCAGTAGTTTTTCAAAGTGAAACGTTTCTTCTACAACGTCTTAGAGAATAAAGGTCAGCCTATTCATTTTTGTACACGTTGTCCTTTTTCCTAAACGAATTGCAAAAAGGTATAATTGCTGTTTTCTTAATAGACCCTTCGTGGACGAAAGGGAGCGGATGTACCAGTTTTGGACATAATGTCAGCTATAAAAGATGCCCTTTCTAAAAAAAAAATATTATTCCCCATGTCAAAGTGTAAAGCTATTAGCCAAAAGATTAAATTGGACAGAGGAAATGTAACAGTCCATATGCAGAACATGAAATCAATCAGAAAAGCGCTTTATAAAGATCTGGGCTTGTCAGAGAGTTGAATTACTGTCTGGAGACGATACATACAGATTATCCGCGGGCAAACAGTATGAAATTGACATCGCGTTCTGTCATCTAGTCGTAACGTTCCGCGGAGCATAAGAAAACATGTTTCTTTGTCCGTCCACATAACCTTTGAAATGTCTCTGGAAAAAATTGTCACGTTTTTATGCCCAGCCAACGATGGGCAACGTTGAGGGGTATAATTCATTTTCTCATGTTACGCGTTGCTTTTAGATTGTTCAATGTTTGCTAGGTAGGAGACGATCAGTTTCCTACATTTTGTGCTAAAAGGAATACAGATTTTAATTATTTATTCTCCCGGATGCATTATATATTGTTTTGATGCAGGAATACCAGCGTCAAATGTATCAGGATCATGTTAATATTATGTCTCATTGTGAAGTTGAATAAGTGGGCCAAAAGCATGAATTGATTCATATTGAGGGGAAAAGGCATACTTACAGAGGCTCACAATGACAGAAATATATAAGCACGCTTGAGATTGAACTTTTGTGGGAGAACTTATTTATAACTAATCGGTACACATCTAAGGTAGATGATTAATTCTTAAAACAGTCATGATTGTTGAATTACCGGATTGTCTGTGATGGTCTGCTGTGATACTGTCAGCGGAATTCTGTTGTACGAGGGAGGTCAATTATTAATATAATATATCAGGACTACCCTAGTTTATTACGCGAGAACGAGTGATTTGTAATGTAAGTAATTTACAAGTTTTAATTTTTTACATACAATCTTTATATAAAAATCAGAATAAATCTTTGGACTTGGATGCAAAAAAAAGATAAAAATGATAAGCCATGAAAGGTACCACGAGGATTAAATGACTCTACTGATGAAAGTCATCTCGATGTTAGTATCGTGGTCTCTAATGTACATTTTAAGTGGAGATAATATGGCTCGAATGGTCATCAGGGAAGCATGAGATGGTAATTAATCTTCTAATGAGCCTGCCAGTTTGGACCAAAGGATCCCCTTAAATATATGATCCATTATGTTATGTGAAAGTAGAAACCGTATCATGGAACAAACAAACAGTTCCTGTATCATCGAGAAGGCAGCACGGTGTACCATGTCTACTCTGTCTCAAAGGTATTTAAAGTCGGTCTGAAGATTGAAAATCAGATCTAGGACTAAACATAATTATAAGTCTGCCTTTGATAATACCGCCCTGAGAACCTTGGCCATATAAGGATACATCATCTTCCTGTTGTCGCCCCTGTGAACACATGCACTGTATTCTGGTAGTTTTTACACTCTGCTCTGGCTATATAGATGCATGAGCACGGACCTCGGAGCAAAGCCGTCCTGACTATACGTCACGTGGTAATATTAATATTAATGAGAAAGGCATTGCATCATCATTGAATGGTTTGATTACCCCCATTTTTGCATTCTATATTCTTAGCTGACATAACATAGATCCATGTTCATATATTACTGGCATAGTCTCTTATCACATGGACATTGTATGGGAAATTTCTTCCGCCAGTAGAAACCTAAATAGCTGTGTGAACAGCAACAGCTAGGCATTTGTATGAATGGCCCTCTAATGTACGCTAATATACTTGACAATTCAATGAGGCAGTTAATGTAGTTCATATCCTTACTTTTTGTAAGATGAGATGCAAATCTGAGAGATGTGTAAGGAAAATATGAAGAAAGCATTATGTCATGTTCAAAATTATTCACTTTATTATCCTAAAAATTGAGTAAGGACAATAACTTTAATAACCCAACGCCCTTTGTTAAAGGGAGGGTCTAATGTCCCAGGGCCCCACTGAAACGAGATGCATGTCTGGACTAAGTAGTTTCACATTACAAATACCTCCATTCCCTTTAGTATGAGCAGATGTAAATTGCCCATAGCCTGAAGGCGAATTGAAAATTATATCTATGCAGTGTGATTTTCTTTAAATGAGAAGACATATTTTATGTGTTGTTGAAATATGTGCTTGTACTTGCCTTTATGTCGATCCATTACGTTTATGATTCGCATTACCTCAAGGTAGTTGTTTATATATAAGTAGAACACCACGCAAGCGCTTCATATTTACAACTCATTTCATATAATATGACATAAAATGTAGCGGATATGCTTTGATGAAATGTGATGAAAGTTACAAAAAGTTTAATATTTTTAGCCTATGACCTATCAGAAATGATCTTTGCATGTTAATAACTACAGTCCTTAAACATTGCATATAATGTACTAGGGACGTGGAAGGCATCTTGGTCTTATTATTGTAGTCTTAAAGTGAAGATTACATGGCTCCAATAGTCATGGAATGTTAATTGATCTTTTGATGAATTGGACCAAGGACTCCTTATTCATCACGATCCGTCTTCTTGCGTTTGAGTAAAACCGTGTCATGGCCATACCATGGTTTCCTATTTTAATGATGCAGCAGCTTTAAAGATTTTATATGTATTCCTGTTATTAGATTAACAAGAATTAGAAAAAATAATATCTTCACATTCTCAGAGTTATATAATTGTAGAGCCGTTGCAGCGATTTCAGATTTCCTCATTCACATTACCCCCCCCCCCCCTCGGCAACCTGTTTATACAATGGGGGGGGGGGGGGGGGTTTACCCTTACCCTCAACCCCATCCTCAGACCGTACCTCACGATTTAAAATCACCCCCTTAATTAAGAACAGTGGATTAATCTTTATTCATGATGCATTCATGTTTCCAATATATATTCAACATACATGCGGAGGGGTTCACCAATATGCCGAGTTAAACGGAACCTTTCTCGCTCATGTTTGGTGTTGTTAGACTTCTAAAGCTTACGATAAGTATGGTTATATGTAGGCCATGAGGCGTTGTCAGAAATGACGATAATTTTTTAATCCTCGTGAAGCGTTAAAGTGCCATCCTCGCTGAGAGCTAGTAAGGTTGTTGTAGATTCTCTAATGTCAGAGGTCCGGAATGGCGCTAATGGTTCTATTCATATTCATAAGATAACCAACGTTTTGCAGTCAATGGCTTGGTTAAATCTGAATAGCTATATACCGTATTTAAATTATAAACTAGATAGAGTATATAACTTATGGCGTATCTCAGATAAAATTTATCTTAAAAATAGTTTTTTTATCAATTCGTGGTAAATCAATATTTGTCAAGTTGCGTGTCTCGGCGTCTCAGACTGATTTGAGAGGTTTATCTTGGTTTTACTGCTATCGGGAATGACTGAATCGTGCAAACAGAATTGTGGGTAAAAATGCACTCGTTACCTAATAAAACAAAGGGCGTACTCTCAAAACGAAGTGTTTTAGTTAAGAGCTGTCGTAACGTCAAATTTAATAGCTGTTATATAGGAGTCTCTAATAATACGAGTGGCCTCCGTTGCAAAGTCTGTCAGCACCGTCCGTGCTGGCGGGAATCGATTCGAGACTGGTATATGTTGAAAGATAACTTTTCTGAAATATTGTTCTCAGTTTGTGATGAATTCCCTATTGTAAAATAAAGGATATTTTGTGCTAGCGACGCCCGATTTAATGTTAATAGGCAAATTTTCAGTTCTATACGAAGTAAATTTAAACCTATTTATTTTACATGGATTGTACAAATAGTTATAATTACTCATCGAGGCACTCTCCATGGCTCGGTTGATGGCGTTCGGTAGTCTGCAGGGGTGGAGGAAAACCGGTGTACCTGGAGAAAACCACCGGCCTTGGACGGGCAACTTCAACCCACTCTCATAGCCACGCCAGGGATCGAACCCGGGTCGCCAGCGGAGAGAGCCAAGCGTTTTACCACTCAGCTGTAAAGGGTTCCTCCATGGCTCATTAGCGACCACAGGGCGAAAATGTTTGCGAAGTGTCGTGACATCACGGAAAAGTATTTGCAAACTTATGAATAAATACATGTTTTCTTTGTTAACTGCTGGATGTTAGATACATCTTCTTTAATATCTTCATCAATGACTGGCTTACATTGTGTCTGTCTAAATGTTTGTCTGTATGCGTATTTACTAGATAGATGTGAAATTTGTCTGAATGTCTAGCTGTGTAAGTATTCACCAGAGAGATGTGAAATATCTCTTAATATTTAGCTCTGTAAGTATTTCCCAGACAGATGTGATATGTGTCTGAATGTCTAGCTCTGTAAGTATTTACCGGATAGTTGTGAAATGTGTTTGAATGTAAAGCTCTAAGTATTTCCCGGATAGATGTGAAATGTTTCATATTGTTTAGCTCTGTAAGTATTAACCAGACAGATATGAAATGTGTCTTAATGTTTAGCTCTGTCAGTATTTAACAGATCGATTCGAAATGTTTCAGTTTTAAGGTCTGTCTGTATACGTACTGTTACAGGTGCCCCTTTTTAATGTGTGCACAAGTCTTACAGATGTCTTTTTGTATTGTGTGACACGGGCGTAACTCGTGTTGTAGCGGCCTCGCCTTGCCGGTTGTTGCACAGGTGCACAGGTATTGTTCTCTTCGATTGTTTGTAAAAGGGAATTTTCTAGAGTTTTCGGATGAAAGGTTATAAATAGGGGCTGTGTTTTAGAGCCGGGAGAGAGGTGAGAGAATATTCCAGCTGGCACAGAAGCGTGTATGTCAGTTTGTTGGACCTATTCCGATAAGCGCGGCAATTATAGATTTTCTTCAGATTTTCTTCTGGATTTGTGACGAATCTTATTTGGTCTTCAGTTTATATTCGGGATTGTTACAAGAGCTTTACATTGGCCTGTTATTCTCCGAGAGAATTTGTGTGAACTGTTCTTCCGGCTTATACATTTTTAAGGTCTTATCGCTGAGACAGTGGTGGTATCCAGGTACTGTGCACTTTGTTTATTTTACTTTGTGATTGTATTGGTTTGTTGTTATACTGCTGTTATACTGTTTATTTGTATTGATTTAGTGTATTGTAATGTTAGGGTTGTTTTAAGAATAAATTATAGTTATTTGTTAACAAAAAAACACTGACCTTTTTATTCATTCCCCTAGACATTTGACGCTGCCTAGTGTTACAGAATCTGATTTTTTATCTCCTTGACAAAATTTATGTTCATCACGCATACGTGACCTGTTGATATTAGGTTCCGTAACAATATATATATATATATATATATATATATATATATATATATATATATATATATATATGATATTGATATAAAAAAACCTGAAACATTGTGATTTGTAAAAGCTAGGCGTTCACCTGGTGCATGTTTAGCTGTTCCCTTTTTTATATCATCGTAATATGCTGAGATATTAATTTGCAGGTTCACTGTAGGGTGTATTGGATACATGTCGCGTTTCCATAGTAAGGATTTTTATGGGGAAGTTGTAAAAAGATGAAATGTTACGCTACACGGAAGTATTCTTATTTAAGTACTCCATAAGTACGATTCAACTTTATTAATTTATTTTATCATGTGAAATACATTAAAAAGTAAATTCTTATAAAAAAAAGTAAATTCAAACAATAATTTAATTGAACCAAAGAATATTTTATAGGCATAGTTATGAATTTTTTAGTATAGTGTCAACAACGATGATAGTCTCAACATACTTGGACATCCTGGAGTTTCCTCACTCTCATGAGGAGCATACAGTACAAGCATCCTTAATAGGCGCTATAATGTAGCCTGGGGTCTGAGCGCGGTTAACGGGCTAACGAGACGCGACCATACACCACACACGCCCAGCTCTGGTCATACTGCTGTATCCAGCTGCCCCTGGTGTAAGTCTGGTGAATGCTGAAGTACGGCCACCTTTGAAGCATCTGCATCTTTCTTGTATTATGAATACTAGCGGTAAACCCTTAATTCCATCATATTACATAAATCCGAAATGTAACTATAAATGCCGACATGTGACTTAATCCGACATGTGACTTTATTCAGACATGTGACTTGTGACATCCGCTTTTTAGACTGCGCACAATGGCAGCAACCCTGAGTGGTTTCGATTTTTTTCGACGTCAGGGTTTGGTAAGGGATTGGGACAAGAAAGTACCCCGAGGACAGTCTGAAGGTGGTAAACTGAGGGAGTTTGGTTGCCATTTTACCCGTATTTTTCTAGTAGAGTCCGGATGCCTACTCACTCATCCGAATATTATAGTACGATGGCAATTTTACTGGCATAAATAGCGCACTCAAAAGACAAACATTCAAAGACAGAAATATATCCATGCTGTTAATTCATTTATACAGTGGCTTCATTCAGCGTTATTAACATGTTTAAATCAGAAGTCATGACGTGAATGCCCCTACCGACGCTTGTTTTTAGGAATATCTGGTTTTACATAATGTTAAGACACCAGTTCACCACTGATTAAACATGGAACACGTTAATTACTGTCACACCAAGTTACAAATTTGCGGACAGTCCAAAATAGTTAAGTATCCATTTCAAGCCAGGTTTTCTACAGCACGTGAGGCAGTGGGAAGGATCGTTTTAAATATTTGTTGCAATAAATAAGTAAACACACAAGCATAATGTATATTCAGTATTCACACTTGAATATCAGTTTCATTCCAAAAACGACAGGTGGCGCTGCAATATTTTTGCCAGGAAACGCTGGCATAGTTTCTATGGAATCGAAAACCCCTTAGAGATATAATGTAAAATGTCTTAAAGCATTCGTTGAAAGTGGGAAATGTTACCCCTTAGGACACATTTGACATGGTTCATAAGACCAAAAACGGACATTTCCTATTCGTATTCACAGATAAGCATGGTTGGGTGGCACCGCCGTCAGTTATAAATTTATCATTCTCAAACAGGGCACATCGTTCCTCTATGTTTCTTTTTACTTTTATTGATGATCCATGCATTAATGGCATAACAGTACAAGACCCAATCTATTCCTCACCGAATCATAATGACCAATTTGGTCAGCTTATATACAGAGTACCTTATGCAAGTCGACTTCGTACATCAAATCGATAAACATGCAAGGACACGGAATCACAATTAATGCACTGAGTCTGTTGCAGCGATAAAAATAACTTAACTACGTCAATAGTGAGCGACATAACGCGGCAGCTCCTCCCGTCGGTCCTGCCTCAGCAATCAGGCCCACAATGTCAGTTTTTGTTTAGGATGCGCGGAGGTGCCACATGTGGGTGGACGCCGGATGGTGAGCGACCGTCTTTATTCGTACCACGATCTCATCAGAACAGCGGATCCTGCTTTTGTATCAAGCCTCTGTGTACAGCCTAATATAACATGAACTCTTACTTTATAATGGTGTCGTTGTACCTGACTACTAAGATTCCTTCATAGTTACAGACAAAATCACATTCATTACAAAGACCCGTACACACGAACCGATATTTTCAATTCTAACGAGACATCTGCCTTCCACGGAATGCGAGTCTCGGCCATGCATGCGGGGTTCCTATAGTGGGATGCTCCAAAAACGGTGTTTGCATTCTCTCATTCGGCCCATTGCCCGGTTTACTCTTGCATATTCCTTGATGACGACCGGGTCACGTTCCGGGTCCACACGAGTCTAATCGATTCTTCACTGGCCCATTCCCGAGCTGTTTTAAAATTTTCTTAAGATTCCGTTAATGATTGTATGAATGATGTTGTGAACATACACACACACCCTCACAAAACGGGATGAACGCCTACCCTCCTGGCGAAGACAATAAATCACGGTTCTCACAAAACGAAGTTGATGCACTTCATGTCAATCTGCCCTTTGCATACACAGCCGCACATGTATGCACACACATGCACACAACGCGTGATTCTAAAGATATATACATAAGGCGTTATCCTGGTATAAAGGCGTTATTAAAGAGACCCGTTCCCGGAATGTTTGAACTCATCCTGTTTCATGTATTTACACAGATCCAAGTTGGTGCTCGTTGTTTATTAACAAATCGTTCGTTGTAACATAATCCTTGGCTTGCCTGGAGTGAAATGATATGCAAAATCGCCAAAATTCAAGAGTGTCTAGATGTAATTCAACTTGACTGTACTCCGCTGGGGAACTGTGTCCGGTAACGAGCGGCAACCATGGGATTTTACCAATATTCTTAATATAATTGTCACAATTCTGGGACAATACGACGATCATAATATTTATTGACCAAATCAAGACTGTGCACATATTTTACAATCTGACATTATGAGAGCAAAGGGGCACTGAATAAATCGATTTTGAATGATCATGTTGGGATTATACACGATGAAAACTGGCATATCCAATTTGTCAGTGTAGAAGACTAATTGTGAACCATTAAGTAGTATTGAGTAAAAACGCTCGATTCTTACTGCATCACGTATTTCAGTCTTTACAACGTGGATCCTTCAGGGTTCTCCATTAGCCCGTGCTGCAGACGTAACTACGATGGCCGTATTTTCGTAAGAGGGCTTCGTTAATGGGAAAACGTGACCAACGTATCAAAAGGCAAAGAATGAGCAGTCAAAGATACCAAATGAAGACTCAAAGAATCCCTGGCATCAAAAGGAGAATCTTTGGATGCTCCACGATAATGACGACTCCGGATTGGAAATGTTAATGTATGGTCTCTCAATCTGTTGTGGACGGAAAATGAGATTAAATAATGCGACAAATACAGTGAACCTGTGTAATAAGACCACGAAAGGGATTTACCAAAAGTGGTCTTAATTCACAGGCGGTCTTATTTGAAAGGTCAGTTTTAACTTATATGAGTGCTTTTGGTTCACTCAAAGGTGGTCTTATATTACAGGTGGTCTTTCAAACAGCTGCCACTGTATAATATACACATATATTGGCTATTACAGTCTTGAAAATGGTGGGTTTTTAGAGCACGCTTTTCTAAGCCACAATGGTACTGACAGTCTTAGTTTTGGTCTTATTAGGAAAAAACAGTTATTCAGATTGTTTTCTGAAATATGAACAATCAACCAAACGCGTCAAGTTTCTGTTATGAGAACAATCACGGACTCAGGTCAACGTTCTGTAATGGGAATTATCACGCACTCATGTTCCCGTTCTGTAATAAGAACAATCACTCGCTCAGATTAGGTGTTCTGTTTCGTGAGTTATCTCGCACCCAGGTCATGGTTTTTTAATCTAAACAATTACTCACCGAATCATTGTTCAGTAACGAGAACCATCACGCACACGCGTTACCGCTTCCTGAATAGAACCAAAAACACTGCAATTAGGGTCATCACTCTACTGTAATGATAACACGTCGCCACAAGCTGGCATAAAATGACTCCTACATAACTCTAGCTCTTGTTTAATCCTTATTAAGATAACTTTGTCCCTTAAACAGATCACCCGAATACTCCTAGGTTGAAAATACTCAATTTCGCCATCACTAATTATTACCATCTACCCTAGCTACTTCTGAACGATTGATGAAGAAGGTCAATACATTTTAAAATCTTCCTTTAGATTATTAGAAAAGGATCATATTTCTTCAGCCGGGCAGCTTATCACGTGACTTGGTTATAAAGACGAGCTTTGAAGCACAGGAAAACATTCTAATAGAAAGAACTAAAATAATGCCATCTGTCTCAAAAAAGGCTTTTTATATTTTGTTCGAAATAATTGAAATTCTTGTTTCAAAGGACGTTGTTTATGTTTTGAATATATTGGTTCTCCTTGAGGTTATGCGGAACAGGATTTTCAATTAGACGCTGCAGAACGAAGGTGTCACAACAGTGTAACTGTAATCGCAAGACTCTCCAAGGAAACCACTGGTTTTGATAAAGCAGCACGATTATAGGTTGGTACCCAGCGCTATTATTGCCCCACTTCTTGTACAAATCAGTAATTTAAATAATCATAATTAGTATCAGCTAAAACTCTTCCGTGCAAACGACAACAGACTTTCAAGGAGATTCCTTCCTTTTATAGACCAAAGCCTTATAAGGTTACAGTGGCTGACTAGACAATACCGACTTTATCGTCAATTCCAGTTTAGACAACATCGACTTTGTGTACAGAAAAAAATTGCAACCCTCATAGCTCTCAGAGATTGCATTTCTCTGCCACAGTCATTTCTTATCATATCCTCAGCATCATTTAAATTCACCAAGTTTAACTATGTTAAATGGAATACCAACTGTTCCAACCAGATGTACAAACTGGATGTGTTTCATAAGAATTACCCCTTTTCTGGTTTACTTCCGGGGTACTTCCGTACTTTTTCATGACAGAAACGGGTGTGAACATTATCTCCAGCCAAATGGTAATAAAACCACAATTCCCGGCATGAAACCAGCTAACCCTGCTGTAAGGGATGTCAGAGAATTGACTTAACCTGTATGTCACGGTGTTTACACCGTTGTCGCGTTGGAACATATACGCGTGATTTTGGCCAGGTTTGTCAGAGTTAGGTTTTCCATTGGCCGAGTTCACCTGCAGGATTCCCTTTCTGATAAGACGACGCTTCGATCTCCCAAAACAATGTAAGTCTTGACGCTTCGTTTGTCGTAATTTAAAGAAACCAATTCCACCCGGAAGAATCAATATATATATATCCTCTTTGCTAATACAAAAACTATTTACTTATACTTGTACTAATATCAGACCGAAGTAGCTTGGTCATGTTAAATTTTCCGACTCCCTTTTTATCAAGTCTGAGAGAATCCCGACAGCATCAATATTTTTTAGAGCTAACTGACAGAACTACAACTGATTACCGCGTGATCCATTTTAATACCCTCTCGGCAAATATATTATATTGCCTGAAATTGTCCATGTGAAGTCAATGCACGTGTTTCACTAAATTGATCTTCTCGTATGAGTCATTCACCCCATCCCCATATAAAAAGCAGGAATGAAAATGAAGTCATCGTGTGATCTGTGATATGTTTATAAAATTGGAAAAGCTTCTCCCGAAGCGTTGTATTTTTAATTATATTATGTCGTCAGGGGAATCAGAACTTATTACGAGAAGTTTGAAAAATACTGAATTTCATAGATGTTTTATATTTTTGTCCCTATGGGCTGTCAGTAACAGCTATGTGAAAGTCTTTTCCTTATTTACGTAATCGCTTACGGACCTTAATATGATGCATGCCACTGATTGTTTAAGAGACTTAATTTAATGGTTTTTGTTTTATATAAATGTCATTAAGCATAGCATAACCAACCTGTCATCGTCAGATGTTATTCTGCAGATGTAATAACATAAATATGAAAAGTCTTGACTATGCTCGATAAACTTTACAGTATACGGAGATTTATAGCCAATTCCAGATACCTATATGCCTTTCGGTACAATTTTTGGACATTCGTGTTGTAACAATTATTACCAAAATTTCGCACGTGACAGGTGACCTTAATTTTTAATTCAATATTTGACGAAATGAAACATTTTTGTTAACTCCATAACTTTTGATGTATTGCATATTATTGCTCTCAGATTTAACACACAACTTGATTTAACCGAGTTCTTTGACGCGTATGAAAATTTGTGAACTTGGTCAGAAATTTCAGTGTCAAATATGGTTCATTTTTTATAGCGTAATAGAGTAAGGGTGAGCGTAATTTTAGGACAACTATTTGAAGAAATATCATACATAATATGTCGGTATTCTCTACTTTAACGGCGTGAACAACTACATGTTCAAAAAGAAACGACAATATTCTGCATCTACGTGTGCAAACATTTTTATATATGTTAATTTTGCCTTTTTGAATCGAGCAAATTTTCCATAAAAGACAGATAGATACATGTAGCTAAATATCTGTGTATGTTGCCTAATGTACCGACGCCAGAGTATCGATCCTGCACAAATCCCTTTACATCAAAGGATATATCGCTTTGTACTGCCACTTATAATGCGTTTATTAACGTTCGTGTGTTTTTGTATGTGTGCGTTTGTGTGTTTGTTCACAACTTAACTCACGCACTCATGAACGGAATCTAATGAAATTTTCAGGGCTTTTCGGGAATGCGCCGAGGATGAATCGATTAGCATTTGCTGTGCATCTAGCACCTTCTCTGGATTATGGAGCGTCATCAGGATTATTCACAAATGTACGCACACTTGTTTACACTTATGCACGAATGAACCTTGGAATATAAGCAAAAGAATAAGTGAATGGACATGTGGTTCCGCCTCATCAGTGTGGTCCAGTCACCTGTTTAGGTCATGCTCGAGCGCGCAGAACCTCGGAGTATGTCCAGTGTGTTCGCATAGCGCTTCTGTGCTCCCAAGGCGGAAGCATGTATCCATTTGGATGCACATTTCTAGTTCATAATTATTTTCCCATCCCTACATATTTTGAAATGGGAATAAAAACAAGTGACCCAGGAGACATAACGCTCAGCTGACTTTGAAAACATTCACAAAAGGATTTTTATCATTGCCATATTTTGTAGGAGGTATCCCCATTAATTTTAAGCATAGCGCAGAGGAAATGGGTAACAGAGACCTAATTTCAGGTTTCCATGGGAATATTTCATGGTCCTGCCTGGATGTCATGTTCGAAGTTTCTAACTCCAATGGTTTAAATTTGTGCCCTGTCAACAGATGACCACATCTTTAAAGCTCTCAAAATAGAGAAAAAAATACATAAAATTTAAAAAAGAAAAAAAAATCCAGATGGCGCCAGTTGTCTGCAGGAACTAATAGATGACTCCATGTCCAATATGCATGCAAAGAATCATGGTGATCAATGCATTGGTTGTTCAGATACTAGAGCTCTTGTATCAAATTTTCCATTATTCCGAGGGAAACTTCGGAGCCTAATAGCTTGGAGGATAAAGATTACAGAGACCTAATTCATGTTTTAAAGGAGATTTTTCATGGGCTTCCCTGCACGTCAAGAGAGATGATTTCAGGTTCAGTCGTTACGATTTGTGCCCTGTTAGCAGATGACTGCATCTTTAAAGGTCTCAAAATAAAGAAAAAAATCGTAAAAAAAATAAAAAATAGGTGGCGCCACAAGTCTGCAGAACCGGATGAAACACGCCATGATCAATATCCATGCAAAGAATCATGGTGATCAATGCATTAGTTGTTCAGATACTTGAGCTTTTGTATCAAATATTCCATTATTCAACGGGGTACTTCGGAGCCCTATAGCTTAGAGGTTATATGTAACAGAAGCCTGATTTCTGGTTTCCGATGAGATTTTTCATGGGCCTCCCTAGATGTGAAATTAGCAGATTCGTGAACCAGCGGTTACGATTTGTGCCTGGTTAACGGACAGATAAACGGACGGACGGAGGGACGCCGGACAAAGTGTGATAGCTATAGCTCAGATGACTTTCAGTCAGCTGAGCTAAAAGTACCTTATTCACACCTTGATCAAAATTATCTTTAAATTGATTAACATTCAAATAGAATCTTTGTATTTTTTAAAAGATAGTTATATGGCCTGTTGGTAGCACTGTCTATGGAAAGAGGATATAGGTACCCATATGATAAGAATATGTTATTATTAAGCCCTCTGGATTTAAGGTTTTATATGCACGGGATAAGGACTAATCCAGGAGTAATAACCTGTAGTTAATACATTAGAGCGAATCACTGAGGTTCTAGCGAGATTTCACCATTATACCATTGAGGCAGTGGCGGGCTTCGAACCGGGGACCTTCAGCTCGGAAGTTCAGCGCCTTAAGCACCAGGCTACGTCCTACCCTTTCTATTTGATAAATTGAATAAATACCAAGAAAAAGATATGATACTCAAAATTACTTTTATGCAGAATATTTGATGAAAAATAATTATCTCCTGACCAATAACCCTAAACTGTCCGCACTTCATCTTAAATAGAATACCTGAGTATATCCCAAGATCGGCTTCTAGATAACCCTGCCCTGCCTAACGCTTGGAGTGGTTACCGATAACGTCACATTATGTGATGAATTGTAATATATGAGGAAAGCTGCTCTCGCCTACGTCGCTGTGTTACAATGAATGAGTGTCCGATGTGTCGTCGTGAGTGATTGATCGTAATACATGGGTTCACCCTGATGCAACCTAACCAAGTAATTACACGGTAAACTTATTTGCACACAGAACATACATTAACTATGTCTTTTTGTTTGTCCTTCTGTCTTTTCGTCTTCCTGCCGTATTTTTTTTGTATGGGAAAAACCTCAAGTAATCTTGCCCGCCGACAAGCTACACAGAGGATATCCCTGTCGATATATCTGTTTTCTGTTTGTCCATCTGCCTTTGCCCTTTTCATGTTTGTTTAGACATTCATTTGACTACGTTATGTCCAAAATAGTAAGCAGATGCCAATAAAAGTTTTCAGAACTTCCACAGATGTTCTTGGAGTGATCGGATTGTTTGTACCTCTGTCTGTCACTAAGGACCTGTCAATTGTAGGTGTTATTAAAACTCAAGCAAATGACTAGATTTTATCTTAATTTTTCATGTGAAATGGATGTTGGCGGAGGTTACGGCTTCCTTATATCTCCTGTCATCAAAATCCTGTTTAACTTTAAATACACTGTACTTACTAAAGTCGGGTCCGATCTTTGTGGTTCAACGTTTATATGCACATGACCCGGGAAATGGCGTCGGCCAGGAGAGCGATGTTCTGTTAGCCCGATAATTCGTATTCCGGATTTATTTATTCTTTCCAGGGCGCCTAGTGCAAATAAGCCCAATGGCCGCCATACCGAAACTCGGCAGGAAGATGAGCGATATATCGAACAAAAGTCTTTACAGTGTCCATACAATGTCCATACATTCTGTTCGACAAGATAAAAATTGTAACGGATTTCCTATTAAAAACATGACAAAATCCAGGTTTTTTAAATTTTGTTAATGTAACATGAGCCTGGTAACATGAGTACTGTATGGCCGTAGCTGAGCGTAGTAGGCTAGATCAGTTAGAATTATAAGAATACAGTAGAACAAACGGGGTTTTACTACTCATGGAAAGCGTTTTAATAACACTTAAGAGTATAGGACCAAGTTGATATTGAAAAAAAAAACAGAAAAAAATTACAATGATAATTTATATAATAAAAACCTGAGAAATCTTAAATGATGCTGGGGTACTTGACAGTATGATATGATATCCATTGGTTACTGATAGGTTAAACCACCCACATACTTCATTGTCATTGCCTACGATCAGTCAGACAGACCGGTATATTGTTTGTAGTTCACGTGTTTCTAACATAATTTCCAAATACGTACTAATAAATAGGACTGGGTTATTCTTTCAGCTGCCACAGGGACTAATCCCAGTAAATCACGCATCTGTTCAAGTAAACGGGCTGTTCCATTAAGCAGGGCTTTGATGCATTAAAAATAATTAGGCCCTTGTGCGTGTAATCGCAAGAATTAAAGGCTGGGTAGGGGCGTGCGTCCTTTTCCACTGATAATTGATGTCGTCTGAGCACCATACTAGATAGGTAGGGGGTGCGGCCGGATCAGCTGGACGAACAAACATACTTAGCTGTTGTACGATCCATCAGGCCCGCACCCTCTGTCTCGTTGCACTTCAAAGGCATCCTTTCAATAAACCCAGATGCCGCGGCGAGCCAAAGCCATCCGGTCAGAGAATGAAACTTTTTTTTACCAGACACAGCTCCTGCATAGATTTTTCAAACAGGAAACTTTTTAATATCACTGCTTTTATTTTTATTTATTCCACCTGAACTAGTTTTTATCTTCTAAATTAATCTCCATCATTAGCTTCATTATGATATTCAACTGAACAATCAACAGTGTATTAAATCAACTTTAAAATTGTTATTTGATGGTACATCACAGTAAGATCAATGCGACAAAACGGTTTACTGGAGAGCTGACGGTTATCTGAATCCAAGTGAAGAATTACATTTGAATAACACTTTTCGTGTTTTATAGTCAACATTATAAGAATCGCCAATTTGTTTCAATCCATGATTTTTATCTTGATATAGTTTTTTATTGTGGTAAAAGCACATTAACAATAGTTCCCAGCTCGTGTTCTGGCTGTGCAGTTTGCTCATGAATAGTGCATGAGTCTGGGTAAGAAACGGACCGATATTTCTCTAAAAAAAGTGTGACCACATTTTACTTAATTATATTTTTTGCATGATAAAATTGACGATCCTGCGCATTTTATGATATCATGTTTTTGTATGATATATATATATATATATATATATATATATATATATATATATATATATACATATATTGCTACAAACTGTCGAAAAAGGGTAATTTGCCGAAAATACCGTAAATGACTTCGTGTCAAAGACGTTCTGAGCCGACCTGATGAATCCACAGAAATATACTTAAATACCATGTTATACCATGTTAAACTAAAAAAGTCTATGTGATGTGCGTTTAATGTGACGACGTCCTGCCGCCAGAAGTAAACGAATGTCGAGTGTGTGTGTATTGCACTGGTCATGTCACGTGATATGTTAACTTGATATATAGCACTTAAAACCAAGAGAGACACGGGAGAAATACGTTAATCCACATTATGTTACAACATATTTTCTTATTCTAACATAATAATATCCTTTTTTTTAATAAGATGTGAGAAAAGTGTAAAAACATATTTTTATTTATAAATAATGACATTATTCAGGTATCATCTCATTTATTAATATTGATATATAGTGTGTCTACATTTAGTAGTTAGAAATATAAAAAAAAAGTGGTATGACCATTTTTAAATATATTCTTACATCATAATATCCCTTATTTTTTCTATATTTAATCCTTTTTTTAAACCAAGTGACCATATATTTACCATCATAAAATTAGATAGGTAAAAAGTGTGGTCACATCTTATTTTTGTCAATATATGTATTGGTAAAAAATAAATGTCATACCATATGTGACCACATTTTATGATATTATATATATAATACAAACTTTTGTCGAAATACCCTATCTTTTCAATATTTATAATGGTAAAAAATGTGGTCACTTGGTTTAAAAGAAAAAAGGCAGGTTAAAAGATAAAATAATAAGGGATATCAGGATATAAGTGTAAATTTAAGTGGTCACATGATTTGATTAAATAAATGAATAAAAATAAAAAAAATGCACATTATTATGTGTTTATGAATATGAAAAGTGAAACACTCATTAAAAAAAATGAAAGTTCATACATATGATTCATAAAATTAGATGATATGCCCAACATGGTCCCGTGTTTATCCCGCGTAGGTCTCGAATTTAAGGTCTACCAGTCTGTTACTCATGGGGAGTAATATATATATATATATATATATATATATATATATATATATATATATATATGCTTGTGTTCGTATGTATATATATACATAAATATGTGTGTGGGTGTTTGTGTGCACGGGAAGTTCATTATATAATATATAGTGATAAAAAATATCAAAAGTGTACATTGTAGAATGATCACTGAGTGCATTTTTATAACTCTCAGTCAATCACTCTACTTTCAGGTATAAACAAATTGTCCTGCACATTATTTCATGACAGTAATATTTTATTTTGTTTCTGATTAAATTATAACCATGAGAATCGATTATCATAAGATCAGGTATCTAGATATCATCTTGATCATGACAGTGTACACTGCTACATGATTAAGAATAGAACTAGTATCAAGTATTCCTTTAAGTATTTAAGTCTAGGAGAAGTGATATTGTTAATGAACAATAAATGAATCCAAATTTATATGAATTAACCAATAAATGATAAATGATTAATCACTCTAAAAAAATCATAATATCAAGAATGATGATAAAAATAATAAACGGGGTAAAATTAAAATTATCAAAATTATATTCCCTACCAACCTGCAGTTTGCAGAATTTGAAAAGCTAAGCAAACTGTGTTTACAAAGCTTGATTAAAAGGATTTTGTCAAGCATGGTAAATAATAAAATAAAACCCAATGGGATTTCGGAAGTAAATTGTATAAATATATGTTTATCATCGTTCGAGCCATTTCTTATTATGCCATGTGATGATGACCATATGACGTAATAAGGTAAAATGCAGGAGAGAAACATACATGTTAAGTCCTTATTCTCTTAAACGGTGGAGGAGTATGAACGCTTTAAGTGGTAGATGTCGCAGAAGTTTCTTGTCATCTAGTCAAAGAAATGCCCGAATGTTTGGCGCCTCTTATCCCTTCTGTTCGCGAAGTTTAAACGCATTCAGTGATACAATATGTATATAACATGAGGCCGAAGTTTCAAGATTGCTTAAATTTTCCATGTCAAAGGTAAACTTTCAGAAGAATGCTTTACTTCTTGTGCTGATACTCTGCCTTTAGATTCAGTAGTTTACTACACGGGGGCAGAACTTGCCTAAAAAAAGAAGAAACTTGCAGGAGTGACTTTATAACTCATCATTAACCACAATTGCCAGGATTTATAAAGAAAACACTATATAAGTTTATTTTCATTGTCAAATTCATGCAACAGTTTCATCCACTTTCTTGAAGACAAGGCACATATTTTCTCAGCAATTCCCATAAATGTCAAGTTTCATTCATTCTAATGTGCTCAATTTTTAATATATTACGAGGAAAATAATAATTTTGATGATACTTAGTTTTCTTTAACAAAAAAAAAAAAAAAAAAAAAAAAGGATATGAAATTTGTAGGAATGGTTTTCTTTTTTGGTCGTTCCATGTGAAATCAACAAATACCTTCTGAATGGCCATCTCTGTTTTGCCTAATACTTCATGTTGATCCTTTCAATTTTCCGTATAGCAAATATGCAAAACTTTAAGCCGTGTATCTGCAAAAATTGTGTAAATTTGAAAACTTAAACCTAACAAATGAGCATGGCCCTAATTTTCTATAAAAAATATATATATGTTGCAAAAATGTTACAAGTTTCCGTAAGCTATTACTTTTCTAACTATCCATTCTGAATGCATGAAACCTGTAGGGGCTGCACTCGACTTCTTAGACAGATGGAAAACTAAAAATTTACAAAGTTATACCCTGGTAAAAATTTTGTAAAAAAATGAAATTCCAGCCTCTCTGACCAACTCTTTCTGACCTAAACTAGATTTTCAATTTGATAAATACATGTTACTAACTTTCCAGATTTCAAATTTTAAAGCTGAGTTTTCACAACTGAACATTTATGATAGATCTGCAGTTTTTTTCCTCTCACAGTTCCTTACATTTCTTAAGTAAACGTCTGAAGAGCTATTCTATATGTTTCCTGATTAAATAATTAAAGAAGACCATTGAACATAATTTTATGACGGGAATGCTTGTTTGCAATGATTCTGTTGTGATGATTCTTTATTATATAAAGTTATAAATTAACTATTCTCGCAAGGGATTTTTCTCGGTTTAACTGTCCTTTTAAGACATTTCTTATCATTCCCCTTCATACATTATTTGGTATTCTAAAAAGCAATACACAATCTATAGACTATGTCTACACTGACCTCTTATATTGGAACGATTTTGAAGACATGTTTTTCCTTCAATAAAATTTTAAAATCTTGAAATAGACTTATTTAATTTATTTTTCCTTTTCAGTCAAAATACTTGAGAACCTAAGGAAAAGAATGATGTATAGATTATGAAGATATCATAAATTTAATCTTTTTTTTTATTAAATTGTTTACTTGTTTTCTAATTTACCTTGCTTTTGGCCGAATGCATTATGATTTATGAGAATAATTGTAGAATAATTAAACATGTAAATTCATATGATAAATAGATTATCATACAGCTTTAGAGCTATGGAGGTTCTAGTCTGCATAATAAATTGTGTACTTTACGATAAAAGTAATAACGGTCAGACTGTAATTGAATATTATGAGCGTAACTCCATTGCAGATACAATATATACGGAAACCTTAAGGTGAAACCATGAATAACGAATTTACCGATACTTGAATGTTTGACGACGCAAGACAGTTGTTACTTCTAATACCTCACAACGTTCGTTATAAATATTATTACGATTGACTGGTATGTATTGCGTAATAACTACAGTTTTGCTTTTTCCCCCACCTGGATAGAGCAAGAGTTTAATTGATCAGTCGATTACACTCATAGACGACAGTTGCATGTTTACGTTTTTGGCTGCATGACGTCATCAAGTTGTATTAAATCAATAGAAATATGGATATTTTGAAATAAAATTGTCTCTCTATCTATATATGCATGAAAAGATATTTTGACTGTAATTTTTGTTAGACATCATCTATTTGTTTAACACGGTATGTATGTAAATTACAGTGTATTCATGACGTCGGCTGAGAACGTCTTTGACACGACGTCAGTTTGGGTGTTTTCAGCAAACTACCCTTTTTCGACAGTTTGTAGCCAAATATATTTATATTTAATTTACAAAGAAAAAAAATACAATGTCATTAGATGCGCCAGATCATCAACTTTAACATGCAAGAATTTTTTTATTGAAATGTGGTCACAATTTTTGTTAGACTATGAAAGTTTAATGTGACAAAACAGTTAACTGGAAACCCCACGGTTTTTTCTTAATCCTAGTGAAGAATTACATCTGAATAACACATTTTATGTTATATATTCAACGGTATAAGAATTGTCAGTTTGTCTAAATCCATGATTTTTATCCTGATATAGTGCTTACTGTGGTTTAAACACATAACAATAGTTCCCAACTCGTGTTCTGGCTGTGCAGTTTGTTCATGAATAGTGCATGAGCCAGGGCGTCAGCCGACTTTTGTGGTGGAAAAACATGTCCGAATAATTATTAGATAAAGGAAATGTACCTAAATATTCGCCAGGGAAGGCTAATACTGCGTTAAGAGGAATGTTACATAATCAATAATATTGTATCCTATCTTTAAGGGACATGGTTTTCAACAGAATCAGCTAAAATACAATATTAGTGTGTTTCCCGGCTTCAGTGGTCCATGGGGGAGTGGCACCAGGATATAAATCAAAACGACAGGAAACGAGTGCTACAGTCCCAAACCGAAATGACACTGTGTAGATGTACAAAGGTCAAAAATTAGATAAATCTACATTTAAATCGAGGCGGAGAATTCCACCAAAATCATTTAAATAATAAAAGTAATATATATATATATATATATATATATATATATATATATATATATATATATATATATATATATATCGCACATTCGTAAAGCACTCATACAACGAACTACTAACAAGCGCCAATACAATAAAACCGAGACAATAAAAAGGAAAACCCATATGAGCTAATTAAGTCCGAGATAAATCAATTAAAATATGACTAAACAGTGACAAAAACTACCAGCCGGCGTCTTTTTAATATATTAAAGGGGCCTAATCACCTGTAAAGCATGTTAAATTAACACGAAAAATGTTACGAAAAAATAAAAAGTTTATAAATAAAAGTTTATGTAACAGGAAAAGACGGGATGTTAAATATGTTACATTACATGAACTGATTTATATGATGTTTTGTAAGATAAACTTATAAAACCATATAACAAAATTTCTGCGTTGATCTAGCTTAAGTTAAAAATTAACGAAATACCAGTCTTCATGTTCCATATCACTAAAATGTGCTGCAAAAATTTAATTATAGACACAAAATGACAATAAAACTTGTCAGTTTGTGCCTTCAAAATATTTATAATAATATTTATTTGAAACCTTCAGGGATAACCTCAAATTATGTCCAGGCTACCACAGCGGAGGGGTTGGGGGTGATTTAAAAAGGGTAGGGAAGAAGGAGACGACTCCCGAGCTCCCTCATGGCCTCAGCAACGTGACAGTGGATGGATAAGAGGGTTTTTGAACGAAAGAGGTTAAATAGGATAAGTTATAATATTGTAGGTGCACACATAAAGGCCAACCTAAAGGTGTCCAAGAGATACGATCCAGCGCACCTCCAGGGCCAACGACCCTGCGACAACGCGGGAAGTCGGATGAACCACTTCCGCCGAAAGAATGTCTACTTGATAAGTACTGTGTGACGGCCGAGACTACCTGTCAAATTTTAAATAAATATTTGTTACACTTCACGGATTCATGTTCTATTTATATTTCAAAATTGGATGCTTAAGAAATATTTACCATTACGTCCTCACAACAAAACATGCATGTTTATGAAAGCTGCCGTGAGATAATTCTAATCCAACATATTTGAGCGGATTGCATATACCCTCTTCACTACATTTCAATCTACGCCGCTGGTTTTTTTTTTTTGTAGCAGTCGTGGTGCATTGTGGAGGTCAGATTATGATACCCATAACCCCTAGACAGCAGACTCTTGTGAGACCGAATCTGATCTGTGTGTCGGAAGATCCAGCTGAGCAGCAGCCACTCGATGACATCCCTTCCACCTACACGCTGTCTATAACTCTTTTAAATGAAAACTTATATCAGAATATGGGGGGATAACCTTGAACGGGGTTAGCTTGAAACCGATAGTCTCTGCACCTCCCAACCATGTTAGGCTGTTTCAAGGTCTTTTATTCCCGAAGGGTTTTAGGAGGCGGCTGACAACGCAGTAGTCACACGTCAGCTTGTTATAAAGGTGTCGCCAACAGTCGCGGCGTTAACAACAGCTTCCGGGGTGACACAGCCATTGATCCGCTGACGGAGCTGAACTAGCGCGGCCTCTTGAGAGTTTACAGCCGTGAACACTCGGCGCCACGCCTCCGGCCAATCACTACCGCTGTCATGTTCAATCAGTGTTCTCATTAGCTAATCACGGGATTAAAATCAACATACCGGTAAACGTCTGCAAGGCGTGTACACTCATTTACGACGAATATACGTTTTCTTCCTTCGGGAAGCTATGTTTATTTAACAGACGAAGATAGAATAATTTTTCTCAGGCTCTTCAACCATCTGACCATGTTGTGATGGAGCAGCTGTCAGAACAGATCATACTGCGTCTAAATGTTTTTCAGGACCCTTTATACTTAACATTATGGAATATGACAACTCCAATTGTCATCTTCTCCTATTCGAAGACTCCCTGGTTCCCTAACCGGACATATTTCACCCACAATTCCCAGGCACTTATTTTGTAGCCTTAATTTTTCGTGGGTTTGCATTAAAGGGTATTCTGGTATGTTGAATTCGGGGCTTTCACATGATGTCACACCTTTCGTAAACTAAACTCAAGTTAAATAGATTGAGTTATAGATGTTACTACAATATAGTTTCGTGCTTAAATGAAATGACATGAAAAATCCTAGTTATGACACTTTACATTGAGATGATTTTTTATAGTGGAAGATAAGCCAATATCGTATTTAATGATACTGATTATAATATTTTTAATAATAAAAATATGATAATTTATTTTATAATCATTTTTATTATATTATTATTATTATTATTATTATTATTATTATTATTATTATTAGTAGTAGTAGTAGTAGTATTATAGTAGTAGTAGTAGTATAAGTATTATCATTTTTATTAGAGGTCTTTGGATTCATAAATTGTGAGAAGTTGACTACCCTATATACTAACTTCAAGGTTTCAAAACCCGCATGATTCATTTTGATCCACGGTATGATTAATCTTGACCTAGCTGATCCGCCTGATACAGGTTCCGTAAATAAAATGATTAGATATGCTACCTGATCAGACCAAGAGTTAACTTAGCGGGCCAAGCCAATCAAGCTAGGATAATTTTTCAATGGCTTCACATTACCCCCTCGCTGAAGCTCATATCACTATTAATTATATTCTGCAAAGTGAGGCTTCAAAATTTATCAATTTTATCCAATATAGGGATGAAATAAAAGCATGCGTGTTTTGGAGAGATTCGGTGTTTGTGATAGCAAGACTTGAGATAGCACCCTGGTCACCCCTCCATTTTCAGCAGCATATACTGACACTTGGCAAGCGACTCTGGAACATCTATCAACTTGGGAAAGAATTTTTTTCACCGAATATGGGGCCATTACAGAGAATCACTCTTATGAAAAGGGGATAAATTTATACTATAAAAATGGTAAAGTAGGTGGCGCCACCTGTCTGGTTGACAAGAAAACTCTCCATGATGGATGTACATGCCAAATTAGAGACCAGGACATTGAAGGACTCCTCAGAAATGAGCAGTTTTCATCTAAAACAAATGTACATATGGCCACCACACAAAAAAAAGACAGATGGCGCCACCAGTCTTGCATACAGTTTCAGACCAATACAGCACACCACTCCTAAAAATGAACATTAATTAATTCTACAAAAAAGGAAAGGAAGGTAGCGCCACCTGTCGGGTTTACGAGAAAACTTTCAAAGATGGATGGAGATGTCAAATTTCAGACAAATACCTTGAACCACTCCGGAGTTATAAGCAATTTTCACCAAAAGCACATGTACAGATGGACGCCACGGCAAAAAATTGCAGATGGCACCACCAGTCTTGAGTAAAAGATGGAGGAGTGCAACATGTACATGCACAATTTCAGCCCAATCTGTCCATAAGTTTTAGACTTTTAATGTTCACAGTACTGTCAAATGACAATGATGGGGTATTAAAAATTACGAAAACAAGAGAAAGACAGAAGGTTGCGCCACCTGTCTTCCGCAAAAGACAAAGCTATCCAAGATCTTCGGTCAATTTGATTTTTAGACCAATCCATGCATCCTCTATTGAGATATTTATGATTTCCTGTGATTTTCTCCATATATGGCAATATTCAAGGTCAAGGCCACACTCATAGGAAAGGTCATGACCCCAATTTAACATTACATCATTCCATAACCCATGTCTATTTATATGCATAATATGAAAGAAATCTGTCCATTAGTTTTTATCTTATAATGCTCACAGTATTGTTAAGTGGCAATGAAGGGGATATTAAACGGCACGTAAACAAGAAAAGGATAACAGGTGGCGCCACCAGTTTCCGGTACACGACAACACTATACAAGATCTTCGGTCACGATGATTTTTGGATCAATCCATGCAACATTTATTGAGATATTTAAGAATTTATGTGATTATCCCCCATAATGGACCTATTCAAGGTCAAGGTCACTCTCCTAGAAAAGGTCATGACCCCATTTTGAATAGGCTTCGTCCTCTCACCCATATCTATGCACATGTCAAGTTTCGTAAAGATCCGTAAAGATTTTTTGAGTTATCGCGTCCAAACGAAATCTCGGCGGCGGCGCACCGTGCTTAAACCATAGTATCTCTAGACTTCGTATATAGATGGATCGTGGAGTAAAAAACCGGGTTCATGGTATTTGGGGTTAATCCGGTTCCTGTGTGTCTGTTTTTACGTGTTTGTGATTTTTGATCTGTGGATATTTATGTTTTTTTTATGGTGAAATGGAGCTTGTTTTCTAACAAGTGAGTGTTTCAGGCAGTTTGTTTTACTTTTAAAAGAACCTGGTCGTTCACATCTTTCGTGGTGTGACACCATAGATCGACTGCTGACCAACTTCCGACATTTCCAGCTCTGTCAGTCTCTCTGTCCCTCTTTCTCCCTCCGGAGGACAAAACTTCGTAATCCGACCCCGTTCTTGACCCCGTCACTAATGAGTTCTTATTTTGACATTGGTACACCTAAAATAAGATCCTTCAGTATATTAAGTGTTACAGAACCTATTGAATGTGACTGGCCTGGTTTGATTAGACACTGGTGTTGGAGCAGAGGTCTCGTGTTTGGTACACTAATTAATCACAGGGCCTGTTGCAGGCACGACCCATGTCTGACCCGCTCTCTCATTAGACAACTGGTACCAGCGTCACTTTACATTAGTATACATACCACTTCGCGGTTACCATTGTCTTTGTATATCCGCTGTGTACACTAGTATCTGCTGAGTAGGAGATACTGAAAATACGTAATGTTATAGTGGATCCTATGAAATTATTTTATGCAGTCACTACGTTAAAAGTTATCCTGTTATTATTTAATACTAGCATATCACCAACTGTTCAAATGTATAATCAAAGGTAAACTAATGTAAAGACACTGTCAAATGTCAACGCTTTTATTAATACTTTTCAATGTGAAGGGGTATTGTATAAAGATTCTATCCCGCAGCATGAAGAAGGACACACACTGCTCTGGTTGCTTGATGCCTTTGTTGTCTTCTGACCTTATACACAGCATCACGTAAACTTTGATTCTGGAGCCTAACCACAGCATCTCAGTTTCCCCAGCAAGTCACAACATCCCATAACGACCAACTGCACATACAAGAGCACAGCATCTAAACCAGGTCACATAGCCACTGGAGGCTGTCTCCCGTCCCCCTGTCTGAAGGACAACGAAGACGCTGCAAGTATCGTGTGAACGGGTTTCGATGCGACAAAAAAATGGTGCAGTATTGGAGTGGAAGAATTGACAAATCGGCCACGTGCCTGGTGCTTAGCCAGCGTTAAAAGGATGCACGTATAAGGTATCAAGGGTTCCAGTTTATTACTCCCGGTATCAATGGTATAGTTTACCAGGATTTTTTTCATGAGTTTCTTCATAGCCAATTTCTTTTGTCCCTCCCTCCTTCAAACCATTAGCAATGGACAATTCTTGAACATTTGACCTAGAAATTTCTATTTTGACATTGAGACAGGTCATTTCCTAGAGAACCCATATACTGCAAGTTTCATCGATTTTGCAAGATAGGTGGCGCCTCCTAAAATTCTTCCAATTTTACCTTTAATATAATTGCCATTGACCAAAAAATTGATGTAAAAATTGTAACGGGGTGATATAAAAGCGGACCGCACTGTCTCGCTAGAGAAGTTTGTTTTTCTAGCGAAGCGGTTGGAAAGCCGGACATGCGCGCCACTGACATGGGTTCGAATACCGGATCGGCCCAATATTTTCCCCTGAGCAATTTATCTTCGTAATAAATGGGGGCTCGTCCGGGATGACGGTAAACTTTGTGACCTAGGGAGTTAGTTCACCAAAGTGTGACTCCTGGGATGATTAGTCTTGTTCTGAAAGCAGAGAGCTCTTTAGAGGGGGTGTGTTACGGGGTGACATAAAAGCGGACCGAACTGTCTCGCTAAAGAAGCTTGTTTTTCTAGCGAAGCTTTTGGAACACCAGACATGTGCGCCAGCGACATGGGTTCGAATCCAGGATCGGCCCGATATTTTCCTCTGAGCAATTTGTCTTCGTAACAAAGTTTAACTGTGCAGTCATACGTTTTCCAACAATTCATAAAACTGAAATAGTGTGATTCCGTCAGACTCATGCTTAAATAGAAAGTTCTTTAAAAGTGTTACTAATGCTATAATTTCGGAAATATCACTATGTTCGATCCATTTTGAGTGTTAATACATAGGAAACCAATAATTTGTCTTTAAATAGTGTATTGATTATTTCGAAACTTATACATAGTGCTATTTATTGTATGTAGGTCTTTGATACTTGATTAGTTAGGCAGTCCAGTGGTGCCACTAGAATGATAGCGCAAATGTAATGTTTATTTTTACATTGCAAAATCACCTTGTTTTAGGGGAGTTCACTTCAAGCAAAAGCAAACTCATTGACCCTTTACAGACGGTTATAAAGTTTTATGATGTTTCAAATTAAATTGTTTATTCTATGGGTGAAGTGAAACCTTATTTAATATTGTTCAAGTGTCATAAAGACCTTATTTGCTAAAATAAGGCAAGTAATTAATGAAGAAAGATGCTTTCAATAGAAAAATATGAAAAGTACAACAAACATTCGAAAATATCATGTGATGGACATTTAAAACTAATTTAAATCTAAACCTCATAATCCATACACCATGTTCAACATTAAAAACACTGCAGTAAATGGGAAAATAATACGTCAAAGCGAGTTTTGCCATCTTAATTTTATTACATAACGTATTGCTCCGAACAGTTAAACTGTGTTGAAATAACTTTAAATCTTTTCTTTTTACGTCCTGAGGCTGAGGATCCATAAAAGA
The DNA here is from genome assembly GCA_026874595.1 of Sipunculus nudus. Classification (NCBI taxonomy): domain Eukaryota; kingdom Metazoa; phylum Annelida; class Sipuncula; order Golfingiida; family Sipunculidae; genus Sipunculus; species Sipunculus nudus. The sequence continues at coordinate 18,920,185 of CM049307.1, forward strand.
AGAAATAAAAAATATCTACATATACAAAGAAGTTCAAAACATAAGAGTGCTGAACCGATCCGCGTATATCGTATTACTGTAGCAAATGTTATCGGTCCTAAAGCCATTTTGGATCTCCGTCCCATTGAAGTCTTGCAGTAGGATCATCTTTCTTCGGGGATATGAAACCCAGATTTGCCCGCGGGGAAATCCGAAGGTTACGGTTAATTAAAGTCATACCGTGCATGGATTTAGTTCAAAGTTGGAATACCATTTCATCCCCTTTCAAAATAAAATATATGAGTTTAATAGTGGGACCCCTTTAGCCTGGAGATAAAATACCTGTTAATAAGACGAGGTGTATATGTAAAAAAAGTATAAATGAAAGCCAGTCTAAGGTCCCCTGTGACAGATCAAACTCGAGTATAACTTAAGGGTGAGCCATTTATTTTCTTTGTATAAGCTCGAGTTGGTTTTCTCCACGCACATTTTTATATTATACCCAAGGACTTAAAGCTCTTATGTCCACTATTCTTCTCTTTCATTAAAGGCCCTGTAGAGATACATATGGACATATGGTGAATTAGAGTTAATGGTCCAGGACACGTAGCTATCGGACATGAATCCTTGCTAATTTGGGATAATAGCGAGGGACTCGGAGGCCATTAGCGGCTTAAAGGAGGAGGAGATGCACTCAGCCTGAGCGGATCACCTGGACATTTCTTTTCTCTACGTCTAGTAAAATATTCATTTGAGTAAACACCACGGAAACCCCTGCAGAACCAACACCTTTAAGCAGCATAATCTGACACGTACGTCTTATCTTTCTCCAAAGAATATACACAGATAAAACAGACAGAAAGCCTCTCTCAAAACTCTTCACTTTTTCACCTTTAATTCGACAGCAAATCACAACAAATCTAAACACTAAATACTTAAGGGCCAATAAATGTAAAATTATTTTGAAAGTATGATTATATAAAAAATGATCATGTCTTCACCGCCATTAATCTGGGGTGGATATTTATTTGTTTGCAGGCGGAAGGAGATACCTTAGAGACCGGTCTTATAAGTTTGGGTTTACAGCATTGCTTTAGCATATTGATTGTTGTTAGCGGTAGTTAGGCATGATTTGTGATTGATGCAACAAGATTTATAGGAAATATTTGGCACCCTTCGGGTCAAACACTTGTACAGAGGATCCTTTGATACCCGCTCTGTGCGGCAAATTTTCAGATGATCTGATGAAGGTCGAGTCACACAGGCCTATATAATTGGTACCAAGTTTTCGCCGACCGATACCGAATCGTTGCACGGCAGGTCGTGACATTGGCTGGTCACGACCGATCCGACTGGGTGGTACGACGCGTCGCCCGACCTTACCTGTTCAGGTTACACTTCTTCAACGTATGTCGCAAAAATAGAATATATCAGTTCGCCGTAAAGGTCGTTGAGGTAGAGGTAAAAAGCTTATTTCTCAATCGGCCGTACTGGGCTCCTACGGCGTGTTTGCGTCCACATTTGGTAAAAAAAACTCACGTGCCACGCAAGCGTTTCTTTCGAAATCGAGGTCGCAGACAGTCTGTAAACATGTACGGAGAATGTTGGACAGGCCGTACCCATAAGGCAATGGGCACTTGCTCCCTCACTACGTGAGACGTTCGTCATAAACCACGGATTTTCTTCTGATTAGATTGCACGTCTCACTTGCTTACGCCTTGCGGGGGAGCAAGTTACACTTGTTGTTTGATGAGAATTCGTATAGTTTGATGGAAATGTCCAACATCCTCCGTACGTGCTAACGACCTTGAAATTTCGCCAGGGCAACTTGCGTGGCACGTGAGATTCCGCACAACGTTTGACGGAAACAGGCAGTAGGTGCCCGTACGGCCCTTTGTGACCTAGTATTCTTTAATACGTCGGGCCCGGTCACCGCACACCGTAGAGTACCGTAGGGGTTTTGGACCGCAGGAATACTTAGGCCTCGGTCACAACTCGCTATATACGGTCATCGCCACCGTAGATCACCGTTCGGTTTTTGAAAGGCAGGAATACTTATGCGACCGACGTGCGGGAATGGCAAGGTGTCTTCCTCATTCTCAGGGCATTTGCGCGGTAAAATAAACTAACTCTGCGGACGCCACAAGCTAACCTTGCGGAAGCCGCAAAGACCCTTAATTAACGACAGCCGCAGGTACATAGTATGTTTCTCGAGTCGCCGAGTAGACGTTAAAAATCACACGGGCATCCTATGATATTCGTACAACTACTGTACGGTGTCCGTACGGAGCCGGTAAGTGGCTGCCTGACGCTAGGCCGCCGCATCAACGTTAGCGCTTGCGCTAATGTCAGTTAAGCCCCGGTCACAACCCACCGTGCGTGTTTTTAGTCCGTTCGTTTTTTGGGGAGGCCGTGGCTTCGCTTTTAAATATATTGAAGAAATCTTATGCATGACGGGGGGTTTTGGGGGGTCGAGAACCCCTGCCATGGCACCCGTTGACCCCTTCCTGCAAAAAAAGAAAAATCCTGGATCAGTGCGCACAACGTGCGTTGTAAGTGCGGAGCACGTGCTTACTCGGTTCGGTCAACATGATTTCTGAGTGCTCATAGGACAGCTGAACTGGGGAAGTGCTGAGTAAGCACTGACGACGCACATATCACGTGCTCAGCACGCACGTGCTAAGTGCAACGTCCGTATAGCAAGTGACCGTGGGAAAAAAATTAAAAGACTCACGGAGCCAGTGCGTTGTGCACTCATTGGCTACACGAACTTAGTAAAGGTTTCTCGTGCACTCAAAATACTACGGTGTGTCTGCGTGCTCCCAAATCCGTACTGAGGCGGTACTTACCACGAACATATCCCCAAATTTTGCCACGGTTTTGCAAGTAAACAGCACGCACTTGCAAGTACGGCGGGTTGGGACCACGGCTCTAGTAAGGTCTTCCGTGCGACGTCCTACTGAATGTATTGAGATAGACATAAGATCTTTTGCCATTATTTTCCCACACAATCTCCTAATAATACGTTCTTTCCTTCAGAAGTATAACCCTGTTTAAACCGAACGGCATAACAATTTTTTTATAGTACTAGAAAAGGAGTGTAACTGTCACTATACTGTTACAAGGATCTCAGTTCCAATGAGTACTCGTAAAAATTATTCCCATTTCGAAAAGTTCTACGTGCGATATGTTCTACTACTAAGTAATCGTAGGTACCTCTACATGCTGGCGCAACCGCTCGCCGAGGACTTTTACATAAACGAGACCATTCGGTGTTATTGCACTAAACAATATCTCACTCAAGGACCGGCTAATAAATAATCACACGAGCAGCCCTATGGCGGAATAAATGCAGGGAAACATGACCCTTAAACTGACCAACTGATTAAGAGCGCTCGTTATATGACACCTTGACAACAATTTTATGACACATATCGGAGATGGTCGGTAAATAAAAGTCCTGACTATGAAACCTTGGCTGCATGATTGGGTCCATATCTTACAAATATCAGGTTGAGTGAAAATAAATCTAAATCCTCTTCCCACAGTTGCAACAATGGATATTAGTATTTGAACACCCAGAGTTTTGCTTCTTTTATATTATCAGGTTCCGAATTTCAGTTATTCATTATCAAGAAAACCACATCTGACACAAACTGTAATGAATACATCACAGCCATGATCTATGAGTTTATGTAGAGATATTTTATCGTGGAGGCTCAGGTGAGGGGTTTTGGCCAAGACCATCAGCGACCATATTAAATTTACCTTTAGGACATAGTAAAACACAGCTGCTAAACACTGAAAATTAACAACAAGCGTATGAAGTTAGGTTCAATCGGTCGTGTGACGAGTCACTGGGATCGCTGGTGGTTACGAACGACCGCAGGAGGCATAGCGGTCGTGAGGAGGTCTTTGAACCTGCACCAAACCTCTTAGTGACCGGCGTGGTCGTAGGTAGTCGAAACTGGTCGAAAGCTGTCTTTACGTGTCAGCAGATTACGATGATCCTGTCCATCATACGACCACATGACTAGTCGCAAGATTATTATGGATGGTTTGCGCTGGTCAAACGACAAATCGCAGGCGGTCTCTCTTGGTCGTACCCTTGTCGTAATAAAGTCTTATCTAAATATTCAGTCACCAAGACCGCCTGTTTTGTGCTACTAATCGCGACATCCTAATCTTGCACGAGAGACTCACCACTCCTAGTAATTTCCAGTTTTCTGTTGCCGAACTTTTATATACCAGCAGTTGGGTTGAACTCGAACATTTTGAAGTCTCATTGTTATCTTATTCGTAAACGTATTGGACGTAAACGAGAAATAATCGGGAAGCAAATGAGAAAACAACGAGTGTATCTTCGAATCCTTCGTTGTTGTTTTGTTACTGCATGAGATCTGCATTTTAAGTAACAAAATGGCGTTAGTCTCTTTCGTAAGCATTTCTAGGAAGGATCATGAAGCATCTAATGCTAATATTCCTATGCTCTTCTGAAACAGGTGTTAATTTTGAAAGAATATACCTATTTCGGGGCCGCGGATTAACAGAAAAGAGGAAAGTGGCTTTACCAGGCTTGTTTTAATGTTCATAAATACGGTGGAATCCCTGTACGTGTTCAGATAAAAGCTTTAAAGGACGCTATACAAAGCGTTCCTTTAGTTGCAAAGTGAAAGCTTCTGTAGGTGTCCAGCTACCAAATCATGTTTACCCTTCACAAAAACTATACACATTATTAAAAAATGGTTAATGCTGACGCTTAAGACCTAAAGTCAAGGGAACACTTCACTTTAGTTTTGGAGGGGCATACAAACTGATACTTTGAAGTGACTTATTAATGTAGACCTAAAAATACCGAACTTTCAAAACTCCACATCTAGCCCTACCACATAAAAAATCAAAACCGGCCAAGGAATAAAGGAGATGGAAGATTTTTGGTGTTCCATCATTGATGAATTTAAAAATTCTGTGTAGTAGCTGAACAGCCATCTCCCAGCACGATTAGAATACAACAAACACGAGCAAGATCAGTCAAGAAACAAAGGAGAAGAACTATTATTTTCCAAGTGTGGACGGACGCCAGACCGAAGGACAAAATCCATGGCACAAGCCTATCGAGCTTATGGCCCGGATGAGCTTACATGAAAGGGCCCAATTTCCATGTCTGACGTGTATATAATAAAATGAATACATTGAGCCTTTAATTTAAATTAGCCGAGGAGAGAGGAATCGGCCGTTCCCATTGTGCACAAGCTGTCCCTTTTCTTAAATCCATGTGCTTATAACTATTGTGGGGACCCGTTAAGATGTCCGTCAATCGCCACCATGTGGCAAATTATAAAAAACAGAGGTTTGTAAATGGCAGAGGAAGACATTGCTTGCGTGCGTCAACAGTTACCTCCGGTCACTTTATTTTGTTTGTTACCATGGGCCCATGTGCCGTGTTTACTAACAGCTTGTGGATATACCCACTCATCCATCCATCATAGAGGCATTATAAGAACTCTTCTGCGCAGAAGTTTTTAATTGTGTACCCTGAGTCGTCCAGAAAACATATATTTAATACATAAGGCTGGAAAATAGCTGACTTAAAAGAGTAACAGGATATTAAGGTTTGAAGGAATTCACTGAAAGTGACTGATCGCAACTTAAATGTACATTTCTATCTAATTGTCAATGGTGGTAATTGAATGGGCTGCATTATTTTCATTTTGTGATCCAATGGTATTTGTCCAGAAACCTTAAAACAAAGAAGAGTTCGACTCTCATGGTGATCAACAGAATGGTTCCTTTAATGGCTCACAGAATACAGATCTTAAGAAACTTTTTCCAGGATCTTTTTTAGTATTTAGCAAGAATTTTTACTAGCTATAACAGTAACGATTTGTGCTCAGCTTGCAGACACGGATCCAGGGGGGGGGAAGTTCAGGGGGTCCGGAACCCCCCCCCCCCACCCCTTTTTCACCCGAAGCAACCTTTTTTACGGGGTTTTAAACGTAATTTTGCGGCCTGGAACCCCCCCCCCCCCTTTTCCAGACCTGATGACCTTTTTTTTAGGATTTTCATTGGTCTCCTGGGTTGGAACCCCCCCTCCCCCTTTTCCTAAATCCTGGATCCGGCCCTGGCTTGAGGACGATCCGACAAGAAATCAATGGACCAAGAACCATCGCTAAATTTCAGCATGGCTTGATATCAGAAAAGCTCTTCACCATAAATTGTTTTTTTGAAAGTAATTAAGCATTGCATGATCGAATTAGTAGACTGAATGCATTCTGGTTCAATATTTTTAAACTTCATCATCTCATTGCGTGCTTTTAATCACGATTACTTGCTTTCTTTTCTGCAATGAAAATCATAAAGGGGTGTTTTTTTTCAATCGTGTGTATAATTGTTACCCTTAATTTTTATGAGCTTTTTGTGTAGGGGAGAGATAAAACACATTAAGACTTTACCTTCGAAATTACAAATGATCTTTTTTTATGTTTCAAAACTGAAATGTGTTATGAGTGTAATGAAGTTAGTTTTAAATAAGTTTAACTAGTTTTATAATGTTTAAGATAAACTTGCGTGAAAACGCTTAAATATACTCATACAAGATATCTATATGCTAATTAGCCTTCCCCTCCATTTTAATATGGGTTCTGTCAATAATATAAAGATGCATCTACACGTGTTGTGAAAATGTTGCGGCGAATTATAGTTTAAACTTTTAATTGTATAAAATGAATACGATTTGGGTATACCCTTTAAAGATAAAATAATGCTGACAGAATTAAATATTACAATCAGGGACTTATTGGACAATTCTCATCTACAGTTAGACCTTGTGGGGCCATTCCCATCTCCTCATGCCAGCATATAAATAAATGCAATATTGCAAAAATATCCTTATACCGGTATATGTATTTAGAAATGATAGCACCAGAAACATGAACCTTGTCAGCTAATAAAAGCCCTATTTCTTAGCGTCGTTGTCTGGTAAAAACACTTATCTATTGCACTGAAATGTGAATTTTCAGGGGCGGATCTAGCTTTTTTTCCAAGGGGGGGGGGTTGAGGGGCTGAGCTGGGTATTGCGATGGAGCGTAGCGAAGGAGCCCGAGTGAGCGAAGCTAGCGAGGGGGGGGGGGGGGAGGTGTGGGAGGGGGTATCCCCCTCCCACAGTAGGGAGATTTTTCATTTTTAGGGTAGCCAGCTTGCGCTTTTAAGCATACTTGCATGCTCTTTTTTTCTCTCTTTCGGGTTTGTCCCAACGGCGATGTAGAGCATAGTCCACAAGGCGCGATGCAGAGCATAGTCCACAAGTCTGTGAGCCGCGTAGCGTCGCGCAAATTTTCATTTATTTTTTTTTTGCTATTTGAACCCCCATAAGTGATGTTTTCCTGTCATCTTTTTTTTATTTTCAAGTTTATATTTTAATTGGTACTCAAAACAACATATCGTTTGTAAAACCTTTTTATCAAACTGAAGCACACAATTGTCAATGACACAATTCTTGCACAGTAGCATTATGATATACTATCAAGTCTCACTAGACAGTTGTGCATAGATAGTGGTTTTTAGCAAGACGGAGCACACAGTCATGTGGTTAGTCAAACAAGATGGAGCTGCACAAGAGTCGCCTTGGATTAGCCCTGACGAAGTGCTTGACCACCTCTGCCGTGTCTAGCTGTGCTGCTTGCCTGTAGTGGACTGCCATCAAGGTGAGGCCCGCCAGCCTCTCCTCTGACCTGGAGGAACGTAGGTAAGTCTTCACACGTCTGAGGGCACTGAATGAACGCTCAGCCTCGCAGGACCCAATTGGTGACGTGCAGCCAACTAAAATCAGTTCTCTGATGTTGGGGAAGACGTCAGCATCAGCTAGTGGCAGGGTGTCGATCAGGTTGACAGGGGCGTCATCTTTCTGACAGAGTGCCGTGCAGAAACTCTTCCAGCGCACCAGCTCTCTCTGAAAGCACAAAATAAAATAAATAAATAAACGATATACATAATATACAATATCTACACAATATCCACAACCTTTTCACTATTAAATGTGAGGTGTCATATCGTACCTTCAGGGCCAGGGGAAAAGAGAGATCCTTCTCCCAGAAGAGCAGATCCTCAGCCAGTGACTCGGCATCCGCGAGCCTTACCATCACCAGAGGGACAAGTGACATGATTGACTTCATTCCACGGTTGTCAGCCGAGAACCTGTCGTTCAGCTCCTGTAGAAATCTGTCCATGAAAGGAATCCCAGCAGTTCTCTTGTAGTAATCACTGCAAAATACGAAAGTTTCAAAGGCTCGAGACACTGGTGACACCATCATAATATCGTCTCTGTTTAAGGCGCATCACAAGAAACGTATAATGGTAGCTGTGTGGAAACTGTACGCTACATAAATAGCCCCGTCCGATTCATGCCATGGTATGACTTTTAAACGAGCAGTACTGTTTTAACTAAATGTCTTTTTTATAACTAAAGCACTCGGTTGGGGGACCCCTCCCAGTACATGTATTCCTCGAACCCCTCCCCCAATCTCACATTTGGATGAATTTGGGGGAAAATGTTGTATAATATGGCAATTGTAACACAAACATGAGACACACTTGTACTGCTATATCGAGAGAAACCTATGGTTACCATGGCAACGATGACTCCACCCACACCAAAAACAAGTATAGACTTCTTTACTGTACCATAATGCACCACCATGCCAAATTTGAAGTTGATCCGAGAAGAAATGTGGCAGGTAGAGCGCTCACAAGAAAATCTCTGCGGCGGACGCGGACAAAGTGGCGCGACGAGGCCAAATCCATTGTATCCCTCCGAAGTCTGTTCAGGGTATACAGTAAAGTAATACAAACCTGGCTGTGTCAGCTGGAGTATTTGCACGGTGTGTCTGGTGCTTGGCTCTTCTAGGGACTGCGATCTCTCCCCCAACATCAGCAGCAATCCTCTCGGCCTCTGTACACCAGTTCCTCCAGACCGAGTCGAAGTCCGCTCTCATTCTTCTTACCTCATCAATAGCTGTGTCGATGAGGTTGTAAGCGGCAACCACATCAGCATCTCCCTTCTGGAGTTGGGTGCTCAGGCCTTTCACTGTATCCAGACCATTGACAAGGATGACCAAGGCTATGATGTTGCGGCCATTCCTGAGAGAGGTCATGAATCCCTGAGCCCTGGTACGGGTTTCAGCATCCCAGTCCCACGATGACTCGATCTCTGCATATTCCCCTGGTTGCACCATGGCGTGCATGCATGTGAATACGTACTCATAAAGAGAACGGAATATCTCCAGACAGTCGTGCCTCTCTGTCCATCTCGTTTTGCAGAGCCCTTTGGGTTTTTGAACGCGACTTTCTGGTGCATAGGTGCCGAGTATCGTTTCCAGGAAGCGTTGTCGTTTCGGAGACAGATGAAAGAAGAGATGGATCTCATTAATCACGTCGATCATGTTGCATAGTACTTCTACTTTGCATGCTTTGCCAATGGCCTAGCTCAGAACATGTGAGCGGCAATGCGTGTACAGCGCCAGTGGGTTCTTATCTTTGATCACGGCCTGAGCTCCTCTTTTGTCACTAGCCATTGAAGACGCTCCATCATATGACTGCCCACGCATATCCTGTACATCAAGGCCATGCTTGTCGAGGAGGCTTAAGATGGATTCTGCAATCCTCTTACCAGTCGCCCTCTGCAGATGAAGAAAGTCCAGGAAGACCTCCCTGATGTGAGGCTTCCTATCAGTGATATCCACAAACCTCAAGCACAGTGACAGTACTTCTTGATTTCCGTGCGGATCGGTCACCTCGTCAGCCATGACGCTGAAGTATTTCACATGTTTCAGAGGTGCCAAGATGTTGTCATGCAAGCAGTTCGCAATGACAGTAATGATCTCATTCTGTATTGTTTTTGATGTGTACTGTTGGTTCTTCTTTCCCTGCTCCAAATGTTCCTGGAGGATCGGATCACATTTGGCAGCGTGCTCTAGAATTGCATTGAAGACTCCACGGTTGGTGAGCGGGTCTGCTGTTCTGTCATCTCTGTGACCACGTAACGGTAGTGCCTCCATGCCACACAGCTTGGCGGTATTTACAATCACTGAGAGGATGTGCATATTCTTATCGGAGAGCGCCTGGCCCTTACTGTCAAGAATGGTGTCAATTCTGGCTTCAGGGTTGGTGTACGTGGCCAGAAATGCCTTTCCCATCACCATTGCATCATGGTGGTATTTGTGTGCGTCATGCAGTGTGAGAATGCCATCTTTACCCTTGGCCTTGCTGAAGTTCTTGAATGGGGTCTTCACCAGGGTTCCAAGCACTCCTTTGGCCAACTTGGCTTGGAACAAGACGCAGTACTTGCAGTAGCCTACACCTTGTGAATGGGAGTATGAAAGCCACTCATAGTCTTTGAGCCATGACTCTTGAAAGATGAGTGGGACTCGCTTGCCCTTCTTTGTGACCTCATATGTTACAAACTCTCTTCCTTGGTAGCTATGTGTTAAGTAGTGATTGCGATCACTGTTAGTGGCAACAGACGACTGCCCCGACACCAACAACCCAATGTCCCGGTGGTATGGTAGCTCTGTTCCTGTAGCCCTAGTGCTGCTAGCCTGGGTTGGGTCACTCGGGGGTACTGAACCACTGTCTTGAGGGATATTGGTGTGATCAGTAAGAGTGGGGGTGGTCCCATCACTAGAAATGTCCGAGTGCAGGTTAGGATTAGTTATAGTGCATGAAGCAGCGACAGTATGAGCCTTGGGCTGAGAGTGAGATACAGAATCGGGTGTCAGACTAGGTGAAGTTTCATGGCTAGTATGTACAGCTTGCTCTTCCCCACCACCAGAAGACGCACATCTGCAAAGTCAAATAAATTGTAACTGCCACTGTAGTACAGAAGGTAGATCAGGCATTTAAGAAATTTTAAGAATATTTTAATGTTACAAGGAATATTTTGACCAAAAATTAGCTTTCAATAACCTTTTTATTAGAATTATAGACGAAAATCTGATTTTGTGCATAAATTTGCATAATTAATTAATTGAAAATTTAAAATTTAAAATTTGATTTTTTTTTTCAAAATTTTACTACATATTCTTAGTTTACAGACTCTACTTGTGTGTCAATTTTTGACAGACTATTGGAGTTAACATAATTCTACATCTATTCAGATGCTGCTGATAGCTATTACTGGAACCATTAATATGACTGGACACTTGTCTGTACACTCGAGAACAGGGCTGTTGGGGTGTCGAGGACAGGAGCTGGACAAGTACAGGGCGGGGGGTGGGGGGGGGGGGGGGGCGAGTTAAGAGGTATTGAGTGCCGGGTATTTTGAGAGAAAAGCCAAGTCCTTGTTTAACCCGATTATGTTTGTTCTTAGGGATTGGATGTACTTTTGTTCAGATGTTAATCTGTCTTTCTGGAGGGAAAGTTACCTTTAAGAATGGTGCATGTTAAATCTTGGAGAAAATGGTCGGATTTGTTAAAATGTGCGGCTACGGGGAATCCGGGTGTGTTGTCGCGAATGTTTTTTTGTGATTGTTCATTCTGAATCTTTAGCATTTTTTTAGAAAATTTAGCAGCAAAATAAAAATACTATGATCGTTTGAAATGTTGGCGTTGATGTTTCTCTTTTATTTATGTTCATTGACTATATATATATATATATATATATATATATATATATATATATATATATATATATATATACAGGGAAAGTGTAATTCTGGAAGGACGGGGAGATGCGACCTGGGGGGGGCATGGCCCCCTGCGGCCCTCCTTGGCTACGCCCCTGATAAAACCAAAGATGACGACTCCAATATAAGAGATTTCTACAGTATAATTGTAGATATCTAGTGATAATATGCCAGTACTTTGGTTAAGCAGAAATGTTATCTTTTATTTCATTTGGGACAATAAATATGATTTTCCAAAATGGACTTGGGTCGTTCTTGTAATCATATACCCAATTGTATTTTACTCAACACGCAGGTGCGAAATGCTTTCACTTCACCTTGCACGAACGAATCATGCACATCATAATAGTAGTAGCCGTATTCGACTGGTACTTTTTCGAGGAGTAAAATTAAGCTCCGCCCACTTTCGAGGTCGCCAAGAAGTAGTACTCAGAAGGTCGTCAGTCGAATAAAGTCAAGTAAAAAAATGGCTGCCCATGACGATAGAGATAGCCGCCGAAGTTGAAGCCACATTTTTTTTTATATTAAGTCTGTTGAAATCTACAGGGAGCCAGTCACTGAAAAAAAGAAATTGACACGAGCGGGGAGTTCGTGTAACACAGACTACCAGACGAAAATAAAATGTGTAGATTGGGGAGAATGTGCTTCACAAAATCGACCAGTCGAATACGCCTACTAGTTTTGTTACACACCTCACTTTGCATTCGCATTCGCCTGTCAAAATACAATTGCACAGTACAGTACTGTAGGCTTACCTAAAAAAGTCTTTCACTGATGTTTGCTTTCTCTTTTTGGGGACACTTTCCATGATTATTTTCGGGTCCTTCTCCTCACAAATGAGCACTAGTAAGCACTGAGGCAGGGAACATGTGCATGCGATGGGCTTACTCACTGCGTCCAACATGGGCAGGCGATAGGTTAGGCGTGCCGCGTGATGAGAACCACTCATACTAAGCTTGTCCCATAGGCGGGTATAAATATGTTACATTTTGTACATTTCCCGGCTGTGATGTAGTTTCACCAACTATCTCATGGCGCGCTCATCAGCAATACTCGCACTGTATCAATGCAATACGCGCACTGCATCAATGCAATACGCGCACCGTCATCAATGCAATACTCGCACCGTCATCAATGCAATTTACGCGCACTGCATCAATGCAATACGCGCACCGTCATCAATGCAATACGCGCACCGTCATCAATGCAATACGCGCACCGTCATCAATGCAATTCGCGCACCGTCATCAATGCAATACGCGCACTGCATCAATGCAATGCCGTCGTCATCAAGTCACATCATGATCATGTCAGAATTTTATGAGCAGGAGAGCTATAATTTCACACCTTTTCTCAATGAATGTGTTAATGAAAGTAACACGTGCATGCGATGGGAATTTTGCGTCCAACATAGGCAGGCGATAGGGTAGGCGTGCTGCGTGCACTACACAATGCCTGCAAGTGTCTGTGGCTGGGCCTGCATGAGACAGAGTCGAGTGCGAGGAACATACTGTGTGGGTCTAGACACATGATGACGTTTTCTATGCACATATCACGGTGATATGTGCATAGAAAAAGTAACACATGTTCACTTCCTACTAGTCCGGGGGGGGGGGGGGGGGTGTAAACCTATTGCCCGAGGCTGAGCCTCTTTTTTTTGGCAGCCCAAGGGGGGGGGGGGGGGGGTTTAAACCCCCAAACCCCCCCCCCGTAGATCCGCCACTGATTTTATATTATTACTTTTATCTAATTTTTACTGCGGCAGCGGTACGCGGTAGCAGTATGTGGTCGTGGCAAGGTCGATTTCTTTGATGCGGTCGCGGTTGCGGCTGAAATATATGTATTTTAATATTTTGGCTCGATCCGCAAACACAACCATACAGCATCTGCTACCGCGTTCAGGAATTACCTAGCATCATTGCCGCCCAGGTCGGTCTTAGAAATTACCGCCCCTCTTACAAAACATTACAAAACTGGACAACATATAGAAACACATCACGTCAAATCTCCTTATTATAGTCTTTTGGTTAACAACAACGCAACTATATGTATTCTTGAGCAAGAAATTCCTTAACCACTCACTGATTATGTAAATAATCAATACTCTAATTTTAAACAAGTACATTTCATTATGAAGTTCACACAAAACCAAGAAATCGTAACTCGGGGAAAAAATCACACTGCAGGATACACATATAATGTGGTAACTTTATATTCATGTACACACGATGTATGATAAGCTTTAACTTAACGTGAAAAAATAAAATTCATTTGCTGAGGGTTATTCAATTCTCAATCTCGTTACTTCTATATTTCAACCACTTGTTATCATATATGAAAGAAGCTATACCTAATAGAGTGCTGTGATATGCATGGTGCTGCAGTCTCAACTCAAAACGCGGTATTTCATGAGTTATATTTAGGCAGGGTATGTTTAATATTTTCAGATAAAAAAAGAACCAATGTTTTAATAAACTGTGACTTTTTTTGTTTAATACAATATCCTCAAAGTTAAAAGTGTGCTTTTAATTCAAGACTACATCAATGTCATTTTAGATTCAGTGACTATGTTTCTTTACTTTACGAGATTCTATTTATGAACTTATAACTATTTGTTATTAAGTAGGATTTTAATAACTTTCAAGTAATTTTATCATTGAAATATATATTATATCTTATATATTAACATATCATAACATACAACAATTGTCTGTAGGTTGCGGATAATTAAACGGTTGATAGTACAGGCAGTTTTGAACTCTAAAATGTACCACTGATACTTGATAGTGATATATATATACTGAACGTGTGGCATAGCGGCCAGGGGGATTCATCACGTCGAAGATTCATGATAGATATATATTTGTAATGCGAAAGATAAAATAACTCCTACATATGTTTGGGTTAAAAATTGTTATTATTCAAGTCACTTATAAGATTAGGCAAGTCATATGAACATTAAATTTTATTTACTGGAATTTAGGAGAATTCAAGAGTTCAAGCGAGGACATTCTTTATACATTCGGAGAAAAAAAAACAACAAAATTCGTTAAAATATTTTCGGCCTGTTGTGTAAGACAGACACTCCACCCCTACCACTATGGGCCATAGGTCTTCTTGCAGTATTTCCCCCTAATTAGTACCCCCTATAGGGATTTCTGTACACGTAGACGGCCCTAAAATGCGCCCCTTGGCATGACTAGTCAGATTACCGATGGCGTTCTGACATTGTAGAACTGCCGATCTAATGAAGAAGAACAAAAGATTTGTATTTCTTCTTCCCATGATGCACAGGCTGTTTATGTTTCTTATATCGTTTTTAAAACGTGTGGGGACCTGAGCATGCCCATCTCTTGCCCATGGCAAATAATACGAAACAGAGGTTTGCAAATGGAAGAAGGCATTGCTGGATAAGCATGCTCTTGCCGACAACATCTGGTGCGTATTTATGCAGTTACCTCGTTAGATTTCTGTTTGTCAACATGGGCTCGTGTACTGTGTTTGCTAACAGCTTGTAGATATACATGCTCATACATCCATTATAGGGGCGATATAAGAACTCTGCTGAGCAGAAATTCATAACCGTGTACACAGAGTAGTCCAGAAATCACATACATTTTAGCAAATAAGGCAGGTAAAGGTTGCTATAAAGTTTAACAGGATATTTAGGTTTAACTAAATTTCACCGAAATTAGCATTTGCAGTAAAATGTAACAACGTAAAGTTATATTTTTGGAAACTAGTTTGGCTTATTATATGGTGATACTGAATTGAACGCATTATTTTCATTTAGTGATCCCATGCTAATTTTTTTGTTAGCAACTTTAAAGAAGCAGAATAGAGTTATTTTTTAACTAATTTGAGGTTTCAAAAAAGATTTTACCAGGATCTGTCTGGGTATTAAGCAAGTTTTTTCTAGGTCTACCATTGACGGGTTAGTCCTGTTATAGGACGGTCCGACGGGAGGACATAAACAAGAAGACCACAATGATCACCATGGCTGAAAGTCAGATCAGTTCATAACCATAATGCATTAAATATCACTTTAGAAAGTAATTTATGCATTGCATGAATTTTTCTAGTTTTTAAACAAAGTGATTGGGTCATTTTTTTTAAACTTCAACACCTTGTGTTTTTTTAATCATGATTATTTGCTTATTTCCAAAGGACGCAAAGAAAAATGTATGGGAATGATGCTTTAAAAAAAATCTTATCGTTATGGTTACGGTTCAACTAAACACTTGTTCTGAGCTTGTTGTGTGTGAGAGAGATAAAACACATGCAGATTTACAAAATATTTGTTCAAAATTGATATGTGATATAAGTGTAATAAAGTTTGTTTAAAATACGATTTATCTAGTTTTAAATTGTTACAGGAAAACTTGCCCAAAACACTAAAATACATTAATTCAATATATTTTTATATTCATTAGCCGTTCCCTCCATCTTTATGGGCACTGCAAGTAATATAAGGATGTAAGTACTCATATATTGTGACATTTTTGCAGTAAATTATATTTTATACTGGTATGTTTATCGGGCTGTTTATACGCTCAATGATTATTGCAAGAAAATTAATTGATTTATATATTTCCTTTGAAGATAAGATATGCTTATAAATTACAATGATGGACTTTTGAGAAATTCCCGCCTAAAAAGAGGGACTTGTGGGACAATTCCCAACTATCATAGAGGGACTTGTGGGACTACTCCCACCTACATAGAGGGAGTTCTGGGACAATTCCCAACTACAAAGAGGTACTTGTGGGACAATTCCATCCTAAATAGAGGGACTTGTGGGACAATTCCCACCTACAAATAGGTACTTGTGGGACAATTCCATCCTAAATAGAGGGACTTGTGGGACAATTCCATCCTCAATAGAGGGACTTGTGGGACAATTCCCACCTACATAGAAGGACTTGTGGGACAATTCCCCCCTACATGGAGGTACTTGTGGGACAATACCCACCTACATAGAGGTACTTGTGGGACAATTCAATCCTAAATAGAGGGACTTGTGGGACAATTCCCACCTATATAGAGGGACTTGTGGGACAATTCCCACCTACATAGAGGGAGTTCTGGGACAATTCCCACCTACATAGAGGGACTTGTGGGACAATTCCCACCTACATAGAGGGAGTTCTGGGACAATTCCCACCTACATAGATAGAGGGACTTGTGGGACAATTCCATCCTAAATAGAGGGACTTGTGGGACAATTCCCACCTACATAGAGGGAGTTCTGGGACAATTCCCACCTACATAGAGGGACTTGTGGGACAATTCCATCCTAAATAGAAGGACTTGTGGGACAATTCCCACCTACAAAGAGGTACTTGTGGGACAATTCGATCCTAAATAGAGGGACTTGAGGGACAATTCCCACCTACATAGAGGGAGTTCTGGGACAATTCCCACCTACATAGAGGGAGTTCTGGGACAATTCCCACCTACATAGAGGGAGTTCTGGGACAATTCCCACCTACATAGAGGGACTTGTTGGACAATTCCCACCTACATAGAGGGGGTTCTGGGACAATTCCATCCTAAATAGAGGGACTTGTGGGACAATTCCCACCTACATAGAGGGACTTGTGGGACAATTCCATCCTAAATAGAGGGACTTGTGGGACAATTCCCACCTTCAAAGAGGTACTTGTAGGAAAATTCCCACCTACATAGAGGGACTTGTGGGACAATTCCCACCTACATAGAGGGACTTGTGGGACAATTCCCACCTACATAGAGGGAGTTCTGGGACAATTCCCACCTAAATAGAGGGACTTGTGGGACAATTCCCACCTACAAAGAGGTACTTGTGGGACAATTCGATCCTAAATAGAGGGACTTGTGGGACAATTCCCACCTACATAGAGGGAGTTCTGGGACAATTCCCACCTACATAGAGGGACTTGTGGGACAATTCCCACCTACATAGAGGGGGTTCTGGGACAATTCCATCCTAAATAGAGGGACTTGTGGGACTATTCCCACCTACATAGAGGGACTTGTGGGACAATTCCATCCTAAATAGAGGGACTTGTGGGACAATTCCCACCTACAAAGAGGTACTTGTAGGACAATTCCCACCTACATAGAGGGACTTTTGGGACAATTGCCACCTACATAGAGGGACTTGTGGGACAATTCCCACCTACATAGAGGGAGTTCTGGGACAATTCCCACCTACATAGAGGGACTTGTGGGACAATTCCATCCTAAATAGAGGGACTTGTGGGACAATTCCCACCTACATAGAGGGAGTTCTGGGACAATTCCCACCTACATAGAGGGACTTGTGGGACAATTCCCAACTATCATAGAGGTACTTGTGGGACAATTCCATCCTAAATAGAGGGAGTTCTGGGACAATTCTCACCTACATAAAGGGACTTGTGGGACAATTCCATCCTAAATAGAGGGACTTGTGGGGCAATTCCCACCTACATAGAGGGAGTTCTGGGAGGATTCCAACCTACATAGAGGGACTTGTGGGACAATTCCCAACTATCATAGGGGAACTTGTGGGACAATGCCCACCTACATAGAGGGAGTTCTGGGACAATTCCAACCTACATAGAGGGACTTGTGGGACAATTCCATCCTAAATAGAGGGACTTGTGGGACAATTCCCACCAACAAAGAGGTAATTGTAGGACAATTCCATCCTAAATAGAGGGACTTGTCGGACAATTCGATCCTAAATAGAGGGACTTGTGGGACAATTCCCACCTACATAGAGGGAGTTCTTGGACGATTCCCACCTACATAGAGGGACTTGTGGGACAATTCCCAACTATTATAGGGGGACTTGTGGGACAATTCCCACCTACATAGAGGGAGTTCTGGGACAATTCCCACCTACATAGAGGGACTTGTGGGACAATTCAATCCTAAATAGATGGACTTGTGGGACAATTCGCACCAACAAAGAGGTAATTGTGGGACAATTCCATCCTAAATAGAGGGACTTGTGGGACAATTCCCACCTACATAGAGGGACTTGTGGGACAATTCCCACCTACATAGAGGGACTTGTGGGACAATTCCCACCTACATAGAGGGACTTGTGGGATAATTCCCACATACTTAGAGGGACTTATAGGACTATTCATGCAACATATAGGGAATTATGGGACTATTCCCGCATACAATGGGGTACTTATGACATACCATTGCCATCTCTGAATTTTGAGTCTTATTGGACGATGTATTTGCCTTTTACCTTCTGGCTTCATGCCAGCAATATAAATACACTCATACGGGTATATTTAGAAATGTTCAGCACCTTGATCATGAGAGATTTTCCTCACTTCATAGTCTTTGCAGCTAATGTCAGCCCTCTTCTTAAGCATCATCGTCTAGTAGAAACGCCTAAATACTGCACTGAAATATAAATTTGGCCTTTCAAGATGATCCAAGACCAATGTTCATATCAGTAGCTTCAGCCAAGACACAGTTACCTATCGAGGACCAAAAGAAATTGAGCCTTTATGCCCATATATGCATGGGTTACGAACTATTAAATGCTTTCTGCATTCCAAACTTTCATCCCTGAAGGGATAGTTGACCGTAATCAATTCTTTCCAATGAAATATTATGTTGCACTATATTTTTTCCTTGTATCACGTTTAATTGAATTATCGATCACTTGCAGTCCTAAAATGTTTATTACATGAAAATACCTGTATGTTAATGTCCTTTAAATATATATATATATATATATATATATATATATATATATATATATATATATATATATATATTGTTACGGAACCTAATATATACAGATCACGTATGCGTGATTCTGTAACACTAGGCATCGTGAAATGTCTAGGGGAATGGATAAAGAAGTCAGTGTTTTTTTGTAAACAAATAACTATAATTCATTCTTAAAATAACCCTAACAATACAATACACTTAATCAATACAATTATACAGTAAAACAGCGGTATATCAACAAGTCAATGCAATCACATAGAAAAATAATGTGCACAGTACCTGGATACCAACACCATCACAGCGATAAGTCCTTTAATTGTAAGCTCTCGTTGAATGACAGTCCAGTGTAAAGCTCTTGCAACAATCCAGAAAGTCCAAATGCATAAAATCCAGGAGAAAGTCTTTGAAAAATTATTATTGCCGCATTCGTCGGATAAGGTCCTAGAAACACGCTTCTGCATCCGCTGGAATCTGCTCTGCTGCTCTCTGCCCTGCCCAAAACACAGCCCCTTATATACCTTCACACCTCAAGCCGGGAATTTTCCACTTCTCGAACAGTCCATAAGATCTTGCACAACACGCGTTTCAGGAATTCTCTAGAAAAACAGCGCTGTGTATCTCTACAAACCATGGTGTACACGTGATCTCGCCCCAAGCCAGCACGATAACAAGAGTTCAACCAATACGGATTAAACATAGAATGTAATACGCGGTCAGACACGAGTGCCACAACAGGAGTTTAGCCCGTGTCATATATATATATATATATATATATATATATATATATATATATATATATATATATATAATATATGTATGTATATGTAAATATACACGGTAATAAGTGTTATAGCCGTGATAGTCTGTAGTTGAAGCGAAAGTTAAGATAAACAGTGACGCCTTTTAGATAGAGTAACTAGTTTGTTTCTGCATTCCTAACGTGTGTTAATAAACTAGTTAGTCTATCTAAAAGATGTCACTGTTTATCTTGACCTTTGCAGTAAATATACATACATACATGCATACCCACATACCCACATACTTACAATAGGTATATGTTATTAAAGGATATAGGATCATTTAAACTTATTTTATATGGATTTTAGTAGTGGCTAATGCTGGGCACTCTCTATGGAACGGATGGTTGCATTCAGTTGTCCCTAGGATAAGAAGCAAAATAATACGTTGAAAATGACAGGCAAACATATATATTATGTAATGTTTTATAACAATGTTTTCTCAGGGAAACATGTTAATTAAAAACACTTAAAACACTTCTGTATATTTCGGCAAGCATTTAAGTATTTAAGACATCTGGATTCGGGTTTTCAGGAAAATAAAAGAATAAACGACTTTAAGGAATAAATTTTCGGAGATTAATCACACACATTATGTCATGCTGTGAATAATATTTTGGTTTATATATGGAGAAATTATAATTTATTAAAATGAGTGGTTTATTTATGATACATGCCATCACATAGGGTCCAAGAAATGTCAAGTATTTGGTTGAAGGACCTCAGGTGAACCGCCTAAATTAACATTTGGAGACACTTAGCCACGTTTTCGTTATTGTAACGGACGTTCCCTAACTTCCGTTAAAATTACATCAATTTGAGGCATTTACGAACGAGAAGAAAATAACGAACCACTTGGTACCTATCATATAGGGCTGTCTGACTGAGTTTTCCCGCGCAGAGCGGGTAAAAAAAATCTTCTGTTTAAGTGTTTGCCCCACAGGGAGCCAAACATTTCCTAAATCTTGCTTCATCAATCATAAATCATTCCTAACCATCGCTAACCACAATCAATATGCTTCTTCCGCTGGTAAACAAATAAATTTCCATCCCAAAAATGAATTGGCAATAAAGACTTTTTTCTTTATGAAATCAGATTAAAAAAAATAATTTTACATTTATTGGCCCTGTGGGCTTTTTATCAATTAACTCTATATCATTTTGAATATAGGTTTTCACCAAAATGAAACGCTCGCAAATCACTTTAAAAAATGCAAAACGCAAAATTCACCTCACGAAAGAAATTGAACTGCGCAGTAACTGGGGAGATGTCGGGCCATCCTCAGTCCGATCGGCACCGTACGTGACACCGTATTCAAAGTCTACAGTATATGAGATAACTACGGACCATATCTTCGTGATTGGTCGGTGGTATAACAGTTTGTTTATATATACCAGTTGCTGAATGGCACAAGATTACACTAGTCATATCGGGTAGCTCGAAAACTTTAGCCCCATCTGACAGGGGGAGACTCCGGAAATGACCGAGAAGCAGTAACTGTAAAAAAGGTTTATAGATATTTCCTATATATACACATAGTACAAATATTCAAACCATACAGAGTATTTAATACATTTAAATTAAGCAATTCTTTAGTAGAAAGAAAGAAAATATGACCTCAAAACTGATTAATAATGGGAAAACTGTTAAATACTTACACATTATATAAATATGAAAAAAATGTGAACTAGTATTATACACAATTGAACATCATTCCTGTAGTCGTGTTTTTTTTTTAAACATAAGGGTGACATACGAGAAAAAAAAACATTTCCTGTCATAGCACCTATTTAGAGGACCTTACTGCCAGTTTCATTGCCTCTACCTGATGAAGTTTGGATCGGATAGCTTCTATAAAAGTCGAGAGCACTAGCTGAACACTGGACTGAAGGAGAAAATGTTTTAATGAATGTATTTTTGCGTCAGATAGAATATCTTTTGTGTGAGGGAATACATAATCCGTGGAAAAGAAATGTGTTACCCGAGATAAGCAGCGTAGCTGAGCCATTCAGTACAACAGACAAAACAGCTACCAAACCGACCTAAATGTCTGCAAGTGTGGGCACTGTGGCCTTCCTGGGCTACTTTGACTGTCCTTGGGCTGGAATTTGTTTGCTGTTAGCTATCTTATCTCTATATCTTACAAATATCCTGATATTATGTTAAAAGATGATGGTTAGTTTTAATGCTGACTCTCTCCCTTCTCTGCTGAGGAAATTCTCCCATGTCTCTGTTAATTCAACCGTCTTTATCAGTTCACATAGGCTGAAAAGCTTCACAAAGTTTGAAGAGCTTACACAAGCATTAAGGTTGTTATATGTTGTGTAATTCCTAAAACCAAACATCTTGGTTTAAAACATTATGTCTGGCTATTAGATAAAGGGGAGGCTGAAAACAATCCCAAACTGAACACGCATTAAAAAGCATGTTAAAGAAAGCCGAGAGAATCAGAGAGCCTTATCGTCGTCACATGAGATTGAGCTTCACAAGATCATGAATTGATTTTATCAAATGGATTCCTTTTAGATATGGAATTCAAACGACCTTAAATTGATTATGCGACTGGAGCTTTGTGACATGCAAACATTCAATTTCCAAACGATAACACGCGTAACCTAGAATTTAAGTTGATATTGTCTAGACAAAACATATTGCCCGTGGCGTATTTTTGCAATGGTAATTTTTTCTAGTTATTCAGAAGTATGAACCTGTCTCGGGGATAGATCCAGAATTTAAGAAAAGGAGGAGTCCAAACCAGGAGGACTAATGACAAAACCTAAAATAAAGTGCCCATGTCGGTAAAGGGGAGGGGGGGGGGGGGCGGTCAAGGTCTCATAAATTGATCTGAAACCCTGAGAAAACGGTTGCGGCGGAACCCTTGGACCCCCTCCCCAACCCCCCCCCCCCCCAACCCCCCCCCCCCCCCCCCCAATCCGCTTCTGTGTCCTTGGCTCACGGAGCGACAGACGTATGCCTTAAATATTTTATGTTTAATTATGACCTGAGAGCTCTCTGTCATTGTCTGCCAGGTGTGAGTCAACATCCAGGTGGTCACCAAGTACCTTTGAATAATGGAAGAGTTCTATCAGAGATTGCTTTTCACCGTCATTTCCTCAGATCAACATTAAGAAAAGTAAATAAGAGGTTTAATGTAATGACTAAAATAAGGAATGATTGATTACAAATGAATAAAACACAGAACTGTATATACGTGTCATACAGCGTACAGGTGTTAATAACACAAAGATTTAAAGCCAGCTATTCACCTAGCTATTTGTAGAATATATTGGATTTTTTGTCTTACTCTGTGTACATATTAAGGAACTGTTGATAATACCCGTTCATAAAATTCGGATGTATAAGCTTGATTATCTACAATCTGTAACCACGATAAATGCGGCTATG
Organism: Sipunculus nudus; assembly: GCA_026874595.1. NCBI lineage: Eukaryota > Metazoa > Annelida > Sipuncula > Golfingiida > Sipunculidae > Sipunculus > Sipunculus nudus. The sequence continues at coordinate 18,943,773 of CM049307.1, forward strand.
TTGACAAAGAGATAACATGTAACCTGAGGTGGTTTGTTGCATACGTACGAGAGTGGAAAGGTCACAAGTTGGAAAAACGCCCTTTATAAAACCAGTTCGTCTAACTTGTCGCTAGACGTCCTTGTTGATTGCGTTTGGATTATATTGTCGAGACCCCCGTTTGTTAAAAACATGTGGATATGAACAAACAGCCTGTGAACGGTAGGTATCGGCGTTTTTTGGCCTATTTAAGTCAAAGTATCCAGGGATTATCTCGAGTTATAGAGACATCAGAATAATATATCGGTATAGACTCCTTTAAGAAAATTAAGTAATGATTATCCCCGACTTTATAAAAAAGTAACCTTATTCCACTGAATTATATTCAGCACCGTCCGGTTTCCCAAGTTCATTGTTATTGCCTACATTAACAAGGGCCTTATGAGTTGAATATTTGACAGGGTCAAGCTTACAGGAACGGGAGGATAAGCGAATCTAATGCGCAAAATGTTTTCACACGCGGGTTAGCTGGCTAGTGCAAACTACCTTACACAAGTCAGATAAAAATGTCTACACTCTGCGACTGACAACAGCCTGATTTGGAAAGCTGATACTTAATTGTGTTTTCATACAATCTCAGCCTAAGCATAATTAATTAAACATGGTAATTATTTGAACATGATTCTCTGGTGATTAACAGATTTAATTTATGAATGTGTTATCATAAGCCAACGATGATGATAAACCTCCGTGGAAAGCCGATTATAAGTTCCTGGAAATAATCCCGGATAACAGCTAATTACAAATAACAAATACATATCACTCAGGTTAATGATGCTGTTCGTATACGTAACCTAGGAGTGTTTTGCAATATTCCCTTGTGTTATATAATGTATATAATTTTTATAATAAATAAATATAATAATTTATATATAATTTTAGAGCATACCTGTCATGGTAAATCTTAAAACTATTCTAAAGAACAGATCTTGAAATATTTTATCATAATTATCTTAATATATAAACTTGATGGTGTTTATACATTTCAACCTGCTGCATATTTTGTCAATATTTAAGTATTATAGGAACAGTGGCCTGGGTATGCCTTTGTCTATAGATGCACAGGGATGTGTGTGTTCATAAAACCTCTCAACCATAAGGCTAGCTCAGTTTTAAAGACCGCCCTGTCTTGAAATCAGAATACTCACTAAGTCCTTGTAATTCATCATTAATGACTAAGTCGGACATCGAAAGTACGGGAATTGAGGAAGGGATTATTTGTAGGACTTCAGGTGCTGCTGTAATTTAAGCCTCGGTCACAACCCGTTGCGGTCACCGCACATCGTAGATCACCGTTCAGTTTTTGAAATCACATGAATACTTATGTGGCCGACGTGCGAGAATGGCAAGGTGTCTACCTCATTCTCACGGCCGTCGCACGGTAAAATAAGCTAACCCTGCGGACGCCGCAAGTTAACCTTGCGGAAGCCGAAAGACCCCTTACGACAGCCGCAGGTACGCCGTACGTCTCTCGTGTAGCCGAATAGGCATTAACAATCGCACGGGCATCCTACGAGCTCTCTACGTCTACTGTAAGGTGGCCTTACGGAGTCCGTAAGTTGCTAGTCTGACGCACGGCCGCCGCATCAAGTTAAATTGTCAGTTACGGTCGTTGCGGAGACCCTGCGGCCTATAAAAAACGCACGGTTGCCGTGCGTCTACCGCAGGGAATAGCCAAAAACACTCGCCGTACGGCGACAGTATTCCGGTCGAGACCGAGACTTAAGGTTTGTCACAGAAGACGAAGGTGAATAATATGCGGCTTTCGAAAAATTATAAACATGATAAACCTCTTTTATCAGTCAGATAAACGATATTATGGCTTTAAACTAGAATTTTTATAAATAGATATAATATTTTTAAATAAAATAAATAGCTGCCATGGTAACTCTTATAATAAACTTTCAAAGAGGGAAATGTCTAGAATTTGTCTTCGTATAAATTTGACTCGTATAATTAACATTTAAAAAATGATGGCTGACCTAATTTTACGTTTTCGTCAAACATTTATCCGTGTTGCTGTGCAATAGTTTATTTTCACATGTTACATGTAATGACAATGTCATGCATAAAAAAAAGAGGATGAAAGGAATATAATACATCCTAAAGGGATTTTCAGTCAAACATGTTGACGGTATATATATATATATATATATATATATATATATATATATATATATATATATATATATATATATATATATAAAACACTGAAGAAAAACAACCCTCTAAATTCAGAACAGTCTGTTTCACGGGATGCGACCCGATCATCAGGTGAATGTGGTTAGAATAAAGCTAACGGCATGGTTTGAAAAGCCGAGACTTTACGAGATTACGAGATTATGCTTTGTGCGTATGGGAGGGGGGAGGGGAGCATGTGAAAGACTGACACTGATCCTTTTGTCCTTGGGGGCACAATAGGATTGATCGGGTTACACGTGCGATACTGGAACATAACAGGGCAAAGAGGGCAAAGTCTGTTGTTGTTTTAATGTTTATATTTAATACAAAGCTATTTTACCAGGATGCCCAATTAGCATAGTAAACCGCTATTTAATAGGGTCCTGGGTACAGTGAACATTTCAGTAGTATACACATATGATATAAAATACACATATACTATGAAAATACACAATATAAAAGGCAAATATACAATATAAAAAGCAAATATACTATACTCATACCAAATGGACTCGACTCGATAAACTCACCATGGGATAGACAGCAACCACCTGAACAGGTAAGTCATCCGAGCGGATGCTAGTGGTTGGGGGAGGGGGGGGGGGGATGAGCGGTCACGTTGAAATATTTGTTTTTTGAGTGAATTTGTTTTGATGGCGGTATTTGGAGAGAATTTCAGCTCTTGAGTTCAACAATGATCAAGGGGAGGCCGTTGCTGTAAGTAGCTTTTCAGACAAACAGAGATCACAGTTTCTAGTCCCACAGAAGTAAGGTGCTGCCTTGGCAGAGATTTCCCGGGAGAGCTTGTAATTGATATTGTTGTCTTTTAGTGACCAGGCGTGTTTAGACAGTTCAATGTTTTTAGCGTGGGATCTATTACGAAAGGATTGTTTGTGGTTATTGTATCTGGTCTTGAAATCACCTTCTGTACACCCTATGTAGTGTTTCTCGTCATTGTCTGTTCTAACTGCTCCCTAAAACACAATGCATTTTAGCTGACACTGACCATTCATAGGACATTCGTCTTTTTTTACGGCAGTTATATGGTTTTTGAGGTACATTCACAGCTTTGTCAGTATTTAAGACCTTCATATTATGTTTGCTGATCAGGTTAGACATGTTGGGTAAACAGCTATAGCTAATTTTCAAATTGTTCCTGTTGAATAGCTTGTGGTACCTATGATGTTTTGGGAAGTGTTTTTTCAACTAGTTTCCTGAATTGTCTGCCAATGTTGGTTTTACATGACGGCTGTAGGGGGGATTGAACTATATTATTTTCCTTTTCCCGTTTCTTTTGCTTTTCACTGCGGGTTCAGCATATTTTAAGCTTTCTGAGAACCTGCTTTTCGCTAAAGCTTTGTCATACGTTGGTTTGGCTTTCATTAATACCACTTCATTGCAGGAGGTATCAGATACACGCTTGCTGATCATCATAGGTATCTGCCTGATAATAGCTGGAGGGTGATTGGATTGTGCGTGGATATAGAGCGGATCATTGTTGGGTTTTCTGTAAGGGTAGAAAATGTCATTTTGGAGGTCAAGTGTTACGACTTAGAAATCTGTGCAGGTCAGGTTAGTTAAAATGGTTATTTTTAACCCTGGGAAAAGAGTTTGATCATTTTCCTACGGGTGCTGTCTGCTTTGGGTCCAGACATGTTGGGGAAACAACCTAAACCGTCATCTCGATACAGACCTAGAGCATTTTCACCAAATTCCTTTTTCAACATATCTAGCAGGTATAAACCAACAATTTCCCATACTTCAGCGCCATCAAAACTGCCCACGGTGACGTCAAAACTAGTATGATCCTTTTTTTTCACCCAGATGTTATCGTTGCTAAACAGTAAGTTTTTTTCCTGCTGTGCAGAATGATTTTGATAACATCATCTGGGATGGAGACCATGCTTTTGGCAAATTTGAGGGCTTTCGTAAGTAGATCTTCTGTGATCGAGGGATAAAAATCAACGATATCAAATTTTATGAACTTTGATTTTTGTTTCAGCTTCAATTGCTTGAACCAAGATATTACCTGTGCGGTATTTTGCGACTGGTTGAGTTTGGTTTTCAGTCTCAGTTGGCTATTGATTTTTTCCAAGTGCTTTTTGCTAATGATACCTGTTTCAGATTCTGCTGGATTTATGAGTCTGCATTTGGGGTTTCGTTCAAAATTATCCTTGTGGTCTTTTAAAGTAATGTAAGCATTGCGCTCCGCCATGACTTCGATCCGGTCCGCTAGGTTAAGAGAACCGGCTATTTCTTTAGCTTCTGTGTTTATATTTTTACAGATATTTTTGTTTGCTTTTTTGTATGTCTTAGTGATGTTTTCTGTTAGGAGTTTATTGTAGTATTCTTTTGGCATACTGTACAGATTGGTGGTCTTATCTGCTTGTACTAGCAGATTGTCAGATTGTCTGATTGTCTTGACGTCTTATATATATATATATATATATATATATATATATATATATATATATATATATATATATAAGATTATTGGATTAATGTCACCATTATTAGCATCGATGGACGGAAAAAGAAACTTTCGTATGACAGGGCCGCACATGGCAAAATCCCCGCGGGAATACCTTGGTAAGTATAATGCATTTCCACTCCCGAATGCACTAACATATCATAATCTTTGAAAGGCTTGAAGCCACCATAAATGCCCCTGGTTGTTTCTTACAATATGGTCTAGTCAAAATACATACTATTTAAACTATCATGAACGGAATGAGTACGATGCTGCATGAATTCCTAAATGTTTATTAACAACTACCGATGTATTCTTGTGTTACTGACCTGATCATTTTGTACAGAAAATAATTACAGTGAAGTTATTAAATTTCGCGCATTGATTTACATTGATTAAGCCTTCTAATGAAACGGGTTTTTTTTTCAGGTTTTCCACAATTAACTAATGTGAAAGCATTTTTCCCTGCAAACTATCCAAACATTTTGCCTTATTTGGAATCCTTCCCCATAACGTGACGTCACTATTTTCGTCTCATCTGCATAAACTCAAATTTCAATTCTATTGAAGTTATAGCTGAAATATTACACCATACAGACCATTACATAAATAGGGCCAAAGGTCAATATCACAGTAGATGTCAAAAGGTCAAACTCTTGCTTTTCTCATTTTATGATTGTCAGTTAAGATGGATATTTCGCTCTGTATAAAAATTCACATTAACATTTATTTTTAATTTCGGACAATTCCTGACACTCATTACATTAACATTACACGCAATATTTTTTTCAGCTTTTGTGTATCTTTACACAATTTTTAAAAGTTCTTACTGAGAGGGTTTCCTTTAAGTTATTTGGAATCTTTGAAACATTACAATATGGTTGCAATATTTTTGAAATCTTTGAAACATTACAAAATGGTTGCAATATTTTTGACCTGTGAGAATTTAGCAATATGAGGGAAGTTCAAAGTGCCCATATAGAGTGTGCTTTAGGGCGCTTTTTGTTACGGGGTGACATAGAAGCGGACCGAACTGAGCAATACTTAGAGCAAAAACAGAATTGTTAGAATGACTCTCGAAGCCGTAAACCAAATAAAGATGAAACAATTTAATATAAAATACCACGCAGTAGTAATTAAAATATACGAGGGCTTCGGCATACATCTCCAGTGAATGTAGAAACACAATAAATAGTTCAACCCTAATTTGTAACGAACAATTTTCTCTCACAATTATTATTTTATCATACAAAATGCCGCTCAGAATAATTCTGTATGACGTTTAACCGCTTCTGAATGCTGTTGAGCAAAAATATATAATTATACACTTTCTGGAAACATGTATGACAAGTGATGGGATCAATATTATTTCACTTAATAGGCCATGAAGGCAAATTGATTTATTATGTCATAGCCGCTTATATAAGGTTGGTCCTATCTTTTCATTTAGAAAAATAAAATAAACGGTCCCCTTACATAGATAAAAGGTGAAACTTCATTCGTCAACCATATACATGTGGTTACTTCCTGTAAACCCCTGGAGATATACATATATTATCTTTTTACTTTTATGAACAATTTCACGCTTAAAGGCGTTAAGATATTGCATAATGCTGCCTTATCTTAGCTCACCTGTGAGCAATACCTATGATGCAGCGGCAGTCGGTCGTTTGCGGGTTTGACTTTTCATTAATATTTCTTGTTCAGTTAGTATACAAAACAATCATTGTATCCGCAAAAAAAAATTGGGGATACTATGTTTTCAGTCATACGCGGCCTTCGCCGCCGTCGCCGCCGCCGCATAGATTTCCGGAGAAACCGGAGAAATCTCCGAAACCACTTGGCGGAATTCTTTAAAATTCGGAATTATGATCGGGTCACAATGTAGCCTTTGGATAGCTTTATAACATACACTAAAAATGGTGGTGCAACCTTCAACCATTTTTGCACAGCGTCCATCTGTTCGTCTGCCCAGGGATAAAATCACTCATATCTCTGCATTGGTTGGACTTATCCATGGTAAATTTTTCATGTGTATACATCCTGGGTTGCTTTCTTTATTTTATGTCAGGTGGCGCCACCTACATTCACGTTCAGGCTGCAGACATCCAGGTTTATATCTTAGGACTGGTTTGCTGTATCCTACTAAAAGCTTGCATGTGTTTAGATCTCACATAACTATTTATCATACGCAAAACTGGAGGCACTGACTGCAATCATTTTTGCACAGCGTCCGTCTGTTTGTCTGCCATGGGATAAAATCACTCATATCTCAGTAGTGGTTTGACTTATCTGCCTAAAATTTTGCATGTTTATACATCTTGGATAGCTTTCTCGATTTTGTGGCAGATGGCGCCAACTACATTTATGTTTACGCTGCAGACACTCAGGCTTATATCTCAGGACTGGTTTGACATATCCCCCTACATATACATAAACGAAGCTGGTTTTCATGCTGAAGAGGTGAATCAAACGTATATACGCAAACACATATAAAAATATCCTGACATACGTACTCGCACCGCGTTTGTAGATGTTGACACGTAACTAAACCCAAATGAAACAACAATATTGTCACTTCCCTGAATTAACATATTTCAAGGGCAACAAATGCCACAGCTCAGAACTTGGTGTCTTAAATGTTCATCATCCTGTTTTACAGGTCTTTTTTCAGACCGAATTCCTCTGAGTAATCCCGGGGTTTTTATGATCCAAGACGCGGTTAATCATTCGCAAAGAATAATCAATCGCTGCTCAATGACGATGCTAATGCTTCATTTGGCATTTAAAAAGTTTGGTTAGGTCCTTTTTTTACTCAATAAGGGTCTTAAAACTTCACATCCCTATCAACAGTTTCCAGATTCGGCCAGTACTTCGCAGTCAACAGATTTATCATATGACTTCAACGGACATTTCATGACGATTGATCAGGTAGTTTCCGCGGATCTGCACCCGCAGATTACAAGTTTAAATGTTAAGCTCTTTGATCCATTATTAAAAAATGTCCTTTTCTTTCAACATTGCTTTTTGCTTAAAGATTCCTGGTCGAGTTTTAATTAAGCCAGGTCTGATTTCCTTTCTGAAATAACGCGAATAGCTCTATGGTTTCAGTTGATAAACTATCTCTTATAGGCTCCCCACGGTGAATGATCCATTTTCTTGGTTCTGTCAACCTTATCTCTGTTTTAAACATTTGTTCTGAGACATGTTTCCTTAACCCTGTCTTCCAATACAATCTCTTAAGAAAACATCCCTGACTCCTTATACCCTCCTGTTCACACGGATTGCTTTCCGTTTTATCACATGGCGTGCACTTGAAATGTCTATGTTAAGAATTGGCCGGTGGTTAAACATTACTTTTGAAACAAAACAGTTATCTATGTGTGTGCCTTATCTAACTAGGATTTTACTTCAACAATACATGCAGTATATTTTTAATACAATTCCAGTTTTGTATTACCAAAATATTTATTAAAAAGAAAACTGGCCGAAATTTATAATATGTATAGTGGGCGTTGGGGCAAACAAGTACATTAGTTTAATATGAGGTAAAGGTACGGTCTCTAGAATCCATTGCCCATCTTTGAATATTAAGCCTATGGTAATAAGAGAAGAGAGAAGAAATAAATAAATATTTTCAAAGAAAATCTTTAAAGCTACGGTGGTTGGCTAAATGTTTGTGTTTTCAATACGCGAGTTATAATTCGCGATATTTGCGAAATGTTGATCACGGCGAAAATGAAACCGACTTGAATAAGACGCCCAGTAAATATAGATGAAACGTCATTTCACTATACCTTAATAGGCATCCTATGTATGTAATTAAAACGTTATCAATGCATTAAAAGTCGAAAGTTTGAAGACAAACGGTGGTAGTTATAAATAATAACATATTTTTGCTACTTGTATATAAAAAATTGATATTTTAAATGTAATAGATATTTCATAATATTTGTCAATAATGAATGTCCCGTCCTTGTTCAGCTCACGACTAAATTGTATTTAATATAGTTTGTTTAGATTTATCGATCGTGAGATCGCGAAAAAATAAATTGAACACTTGTTAAACAAAATAATGTAAAAATAAAAAATCGAGAAAATTTAAACTCGAGAAAATAAAACTAAGCACACTATAAATGATCTTATCAGTGAGATTTGCCAAGAATTTATTAACATCCATAACAATTTGGAGTTTTGCCATAACCGCTCACTGTTCTGATTGTTTTTCACAACTTTGGCCGTGGCAGTTTTGAAGAAAAAGATTTCCTTCAAGCTGTGTATGACGTCAGATATACCAGTGGGCATGATGCACATTCGGTTACCATTCCGTACATAAAACTATTGAGGTATGGTCTTATAGTTTCTTTACATTTTTGTCGCCTACTTCCCCTTCTAGGCTCTAACCTTATTAACACTGTGATTGGCATTTTTCATAACGAGGGTTTCGAATTCGCGAATATTAAACCTTAAGATAAGATGAATAACCTCATAGGTGTACATTCATACCATGAAGCCTAATCAATGGACATACAATTTACGTAATCTATGCATGTGGTGTTGAAATTTTAAAGGCTAAAGATTTATACAATAAATTATTGCACTTCTTTCTTTTTTGTCACATGTAAATCAATACAGGTATGATAAAGCTTATCATACCTTTTACCTTAATTTTATCAATGATAAACAGGAAATTCCACTCTTCCAATGCTCCCTTTGGGCTTTATCCAATAAATATATATAGTTATGCATAGGTTTCTTTATCGCAAAAATGAAACCCTCGCAAAAATAAAAACTGAAAACTGAAACCTCGCAAAAATAAAGCCATCTGAAGTAACTTGGGAGATACCGGGCCGCCCCCCGTCCGATTAGCCCCGCACGTGGCACCATGGTTCAAAGTCTACAGTATGGGAGATATCTACGGACTATCTCAGTACCTTCGACAGGATTACAGCAGTCTGATCGTGTGGCTCGATTGTGCACTTAAGTCCCAACTGACAGGGACAATCCGAATATCTAGAAGCAGAAGTTGTAAATAAGATAAACTTGACATTTAGAGGTTGTTGGTTGCCACCTGAACGAAAAAAAGGTAAAAAAAAATAAAGACTTCCCTTCCATGCTCTCTATTATGGTGTTTCCAATTGCTTGACTACACACAAAGACACCATCACACTCACACACACACACAAACACACACACATATATTGTAAGGACACATAAGATTTACCGAGAGTCCATGGAACATGAGGTTATATCCAAAAACACAGAGTGATACCCTGGGTTTTAAAGCTTTGCTCAGTCTACAACAGTCAAGAGAGCAAGCACACACGAATGTATGTATTTATCTAATTAATAACATATATTTATTATACCTGATTGCCAAAAACCTACATATCCGAGGTTTGGGCACATAAAAGTTCCGCCATAAAGGTAAAGTGCGATTAATTGTATCCGCCAAAACAGACTTTTGCGGATACTTTGTTTTCAGTTGCACGCCGCCGCCGCCGCCGCCGCATAGGTTTCCGGAGAACTCCTCGGTAACCACTGGGCAGAATTTTTTAAAATTTGGAATTATTATCGGGTAACATATGAACTGCTGCGCCCTCATTTTCGGTTGACCCCTGGCCTTTCCTTCCTGCCCAGCGTCCATTTGTGCGTCTGTTTCCATATATAAACCCATATATCTCAGGAACGATAAGATCAATCAAGAAAAAAAATTCACAAATGTAGCCTTTGGATAGGTTTATAACATACAAAATATTGAGGCGCCACCTGCAACCATGTTTGCACAGCGTCCATCTGTTCATCTGCCTTGGGATGAAATCACTCATATCTCTGCAGTGAATGGACTTATCCACCTGAAATTTTGCATGTGTACTCATCCTGGATAGCTTTTTTGATTTTATGACAGGTGGCGCCACCTACATTAATGCTGCAGAAATCCAGGCTTATATCTCAGGACTGATTAGACGTATCCTCCTGAAATTTAGCATGTATATAGATCTCACATAGCTCTTTATCATACGCAAAACTGGTGGCGCCACCTATAACCATTTTTTGTACAGCGTCCGTCTGTTTGTCTGCCATGGGATAAAATCACTCATATCTCGGCAGTGGTTTGAATTATCTGAATAAAATTTTGCAATTGTATACAACTTGGATAACTTTCTTGATTTTCTGGCAGGTGCGCCACCTACATACTCGTTTCGGCAGCAATCGTCCGTGCTAATATGCCTAACTTCACCCGTCCCACTCTGGTTTCGGCTGATACACCTAGTCGCTTGTCGACTGCCAGTATTCTAGTTATGATTTACATTTGCTTCCATTCGTCTTTGCTTGCTCGCACTTTCCTAGTGCCGGTAGGTTTGGTCCAGCCAAGGTGGTAAAATCCTGGGGCCATATCGGCTCTCTGACATTACAACCAGATTATAGGCTGTCAGTGTAGGCTTACCATTCTTATTACCATTGCCTACTGTTACGGAACCTAATATCAAGAGATCACGTAGTCGTGACGAGCCTAAATTTTGTTATGGAGATAAAAAAAAATCAGATACTGTAACATTAGGCAGCGTGAAATGTCTATGGGAATGAATAAAGAAGTCAGTGGATTTTTGTTAACAAATAACCATTTTTTTATTCTGAAAACAACCCTAACATTACAATACACTAAATCAATACAATTACACAGTACAACAACAGTATAACAGCAAATCAATACAATCACACAGCATAATAAACAAAGTGCACAGTACCTGGATACCACCACTGTCACAGCGACAAGTCCTTCAAAATCAGACGAATATTCTCAGAGAATAGCAGCCCAATGTAATCACAAAATCACTCTACTGTATTAAAAAAGTGAAATCCTGGCATAGATCCGAAAGGTAAACTGAAGACTACAAAAAAATTCGTTATAAATAAAGAAAAAAAGCTATATCTGCCGCAATTATAGAAAAAGGTCTACTCTTCGGTGTCCGCTGTATCCGAAAACTCTAGAAAATTCGCTTTCACGAACATTCGAAAAAAAACAATACACGCGCACAGACGTGAACATTCGAGACAGGCAGGGCAGCGAGCTGTTACACTCCACGAGAGTTCAACCAGTATGGATTAAACCAAGCCGCAACACCCGGCCAGGCGAGAAAGCCCCAGGCAGCATGACCGCTGTGTTTACACGTAAGACCCCACGCGTGGGTCGGGCTATGTGGCCATACACATGTAAGACCGCTGCATACAATAAAAGAGACAAAAAACTTTCATTTTGCGATCACAATCACTAAATTTTTACAACATCTCAAAAATCATCTGATTTACTACATTACATAAACATCTCGTTTACAACATTTCATAAACATCTCGATTAACATTCAGCAAGTACATTAATCTTTTATGTCTTATCCTTTAATGTGTTTGATTTCAAGGTTGTAATCCTGTAAGAACAAACTCCATCTAAACAATCTTTGATTTTTACATTTCAACTGGTCATGAACGTGAGGGGATTGTGATCACTGAAGACAATGACAGGCTTGACTGATGAAGTAACATAAACTTCAAAATGTTGCAATGCCAAAATCAAAGACAAACATTCTTTTTCAATACTGGAGTGTTTTTTTTTCTGGTTTGCATAAAACTTTCTTGGAAAATAACAAATTAGATGATCTATGCCATCACTGCCTTCTTGTAACAACACAGCACCAACAGCAGTATCACTAGAGTCTACAGTCAACTTTAAAGGTACAGAAAAGTCTGGAGATCTAAAAACTGGTGAACTTTGCAGAATTGCTTTCAAATTCTGAAATGCATTTTCACACTGAACATTCCATACAAACTTTTGTTTCTTCTATAACAAATTAGTCAAAGGTTCAGCTACAGCAGAAAAATTATGACAAAACTTTCTGTAGTATCAAACCATACCAAGAAAACGCATTGTTTGCTTTCTGTTTTCTGGTCTAGGAAATGCAGAATTAGGACTTATCTTAGCATCAACATGTTTTATCTGACCCTGCCCTACAATATGACCCTAAAATGTTACTTGTGCATGACAAAACTCAGATTTTACTAAGTTGACGGTCAGACGTGCTTCACTGAGTCTTTCGAAGAGGTCGCGAAGAATTTGCAGATGTTTCTCTTAAGTGTCGCTGTACAAGATAATGTCATCAATATATGCGTCGCAGCCCTGAATGTCCTGGACAACCATATGGATGAGGCGCTGGAACATGGCTGGCGAGTTCTTCATGCCAAACGGGAATCGGGAACGTGTCAGTCTTGGTGACAGAGTTCAGTTTTCGATAACCTGTGCACACACGGTAACTTCCATTAGGTTTTGGCACAAGAATACATGGTGAACTCCAGTTACTGTTTCTAGGTTCAATAAAATCATTGTCCAGCAAATATTGAATCTTATCATGCAGCAGGTTCTTGAGGTCTTGTTGTTCTTGTGCGGTAATGTGTGACAGTTTGGCATCCAGGTTTTTAAGCACGTCTGAGATTTTTAAAGGTACTGTTCCACACTGAATGTCCACATCACACTTACAATCAGTATCTACTTTAACCGGGTCAGGGTCAGTTTTTACAAAACTAACAGCAGTAACATTTTGCACAATATCTGATGTGCTATTTCTGTTATAATATGGTTTCAACATGTTAACATGGCACATTTGTTTCTTCCTACGTCTATCTGGTTTCAACAGTATGTAATTTAAATCACTGATCTTCTTGTCAACAATGTAAGGAACAAAACAACTAGCTTGCAGAGGTCTGCCAGGGATGGGAAGCATGTCAAGGACCTTTTCACCAGGCTCAAACGTCCTACTTACAGTGTGCTTGTAATACTTTGTTTTCATTTTACTTTGTGCTGATTTGATATTTGACTTTGCAATCTCACAAGCATTGTGCAGTCCAGTGCAAAAGTCTGAGGTATACTGCAGTAAGCTAAGAGAATCAGGATTTTCACACAAGAGTTTCTCTTTTAGCAGTTTCATTGGAAATTAAGTTCGCGTTCCATGTCCGAAAACTAGTTCAAAGGGACTGAAACCCAAGGACTCTTGAAAGAATTCTCTGACAGCAAACAGATATAGGTGAATTCCTTCATCCCAGTCTTTCTGTGTGTCAAAGCAATAGGTCCTAATCATTTTTTTAATGTCTGGTGAAAACGCTCGAGGGCGCCCTGACTTTCAGGATGGTATGGCGAAGAGCTGTACTGTTTTACACCTAGCACAAGCATAACTTGCTGGAATAAGCCAGACATAAAATTAGACCCTTGGATAGACTGGACAAATTTTGGCAATCCAAAGTTGTGAAAAACTTGGTCTGAGCTTTGACAACACTTTTGGCATTAATTTTGTGCAATGGTATTGCCTCAGGTAGATGTACATATAATTGTCAGCAGGTATTTATGTTCAGATTTTGTTTTTGGCAGTGGTCCAACACAGTCAACAATAATCTTACTGAATGGTTCATAGAAAGCAGGAATAGGCCTAAGTGGGGCATTAGGAGGATTCTGATTGGGCTTGCCTACCATCTGGCATGTATGGCATGATTTACAATATGGTACAACAACTTTCCTGAGGTTAGGCCAATAGAAGTGTGTACTAACTTTCTGATAAGTTTTATTTATACCTAAATGACTAGACAAAGGAGCCGCATGTGCCATGCTTAGAATTTCATTGCGATAGCTTTTGGGCATTACTATTTGATGTTTGATTGCCCAATCATCAACAGCGCATACATCAGGTGGTCGCCATTTACGCAAAAGCACTCCATTTTTTAACATAGAAACAAACTGGATTCTGTGACAGTTCATCTTTAGAAACTGCCCTGGGAAACGAACATGAAATTTTAGGGTCCTTATGCTGTTCCGCGATAAGTTCTGACCTTAAAAATGGTGTATCCTGTACGGGCGAGTCGTTAGACGAGTCACTAGTGACTCCCAGAGTGTTATTATCTGGACCATTATCCTCATGTGTGTTCTTCAACATCATTGCCTAGTAGCAACTGAATTCCCTTAAAGGATAAAATACTTCTTATGCCCACAGTAATATTCCCAGAAATCAAATCTGACTTTAAATGTATACTGTGAAGCGGACCTGAAGTGTGCTTGTCTGAAAACGCACAATTAACAAGTGCATGTACACCAGTAAAGGACCTATTAGAAAATGGCAAAGTGTTTGCTTACATAAGTGTCTTGCCTAAACCAGTGTCCCTCTAAATTCTAATAGGGGTATAATCTGAAAAATCACTTGAAAGTGATACAAAACCATCATGTATGAATGGCTCAAATAACTCCATTTCAGAGTCAGGAGAGGAATCTACTACCTCAGCTTCATCAAACTGAGAACTGACATTGACAGTGTCAGTCATAAACTCTTTTTCTTCTTTTAGGAATCTACATCCATTTTATCATCAAACTCCTCATGGGAGTCAACAGAGGTCTGTTGTTTGTCATAAGAGGACCTGGCCTCATTTGAAATTCTCTCGCAAGAGTCATAAAAGGACTTAGCCTTATTTAGAGAATACTCCTCGCAATAGTTTTGAAAGGACCTAGCCTTATTAAATTCCTCGCAGGAATCACCTGAGGTTTTTACCCCTCAAGCTACGGATTCTTTTTTGGATTCAGACGGCACTTGGGCCTCCGTAGCATCAAACTCTTTATTAGAGTCAACAAAGGAGTTGTACCCCTTATTTACATGAAAAGAGCCTGGCTCTTGTACTATGCTATGCATAGACTTTGAAACAAAACCAGAGGGTTTGCTATTTGGTTTTTTCACAAGTTTCCAGCAGTCAGATATTAGATGACTTTCCTTCTTGCAGTAATTACAGATTTTCTTTGAAAATGACTGGTCTTTGTTGGACTTAGACACAGTGGGCCTGGACTGAGGTGTAGCAATGGACTTGGTTAAACTATCAGGACTACTAGTACTGGGTGACTGCGCTTTAAACTTCTTTTGACCATACGGATTTACATTCTTGTTTGTGAATGACTGGTTTGATTTGCTATTTGAGGACATTTTGTGTGTCAATGAATAATTATAAGCTAATTGAGCTGCAATGTCAAGTGTTTCAGGACTTTTCTCATCAAGAAAAGTTTAACATCTGCGTTAATGCAGAGCTTAAATTCTTCAAGCAAATCAACTGGCGCAAATTGTCAAAATCTTTCATTACATTTTTAGAACTACACCAGCGATCAAACAACTGCTCTTTTGTCCGAGCAAATTCGACGTAGGTCTGTTCTTTGCGCTTTTCCCCGATTTCTGAATTTCTGGTGGTAAGCTTACGGAACTAACTCATAACTTTTCAGGATTAACCGTTTTACCAGGTCATAGTCCGAAGGAGCCTTTACTGAAAGCTCTGTATAAATTTCTCTGGCCTTGCCACTCAATACACTCTGTAACAGCATAGTCCAATTTTTCTTAGGCCATTTTAAATTTTCAGCTACCTTCTCAAAGTATAAGAAATATTTATCAACCTCTTTTTTTTAAAGGTGTGACAAGTCTAATGTGCTTAGTAACATCAAAACTGTGAGTTGGGGCAGCACGTAGACTATGTTTCAGTTTAAGTCTTTCTAGTTCCAGTCGTGTTAACTTAATTTCTTTTTCTTTTTCTAGTCTTTCTCTTTCTAACCTTTCATGTTTTTTCCCTCTCTAACTGTTTTAATGCTAGCTCATGTTGCATTTCTAACTTTTTTAATTCCAACTACATAGCAAGGCTGTCATTTTTTTATGTTTCCACTTCACTCTCTTCAATTAAACCTTTGCTAACTAGATCCTGCATGATTTAAGCAATGATATCAGGCTTTCTCAAAGCTTTTTACACACGTAGCCCTAATTGTTGTCCCAAACGCAACAACTGTTCCTTTGTCAACTGTTCAAGTTGATCAGGGTCGGGATCGTCAAATGTCCCAGGTTTAAAAATGCTACATTGACATGTTGAAACAATAACAAAAAACCACTGAGATAAATCCTGTAAACAATGTATTGTAAATAGTATGTAATCTTGTAAACAATGTATGATAAAACAATGTATCCAGGTGAAGGCCTAATAAATTTTCAAAACTATTAAGCCTCCCAGACGAGCCCCCTATTTTATGTTACGGAACCTAATATCAACAGATCACGTATGCGTGATGAACATAAATCTTGTCAAGGAGATACAAAAATCAGATTCTGTAACTCTAGGCAGCGTGAAATGTCTAGGGGAATGAATAAAAAGTCAGTTTTTTTTGTTAACAAATAACTATAGTTTATTCTTAAAACAACCCTAACATTACAATACACTAACTCAATACAATTACACAGTATAACAGCATTATAACAACAAATCAATACAATCACACACACACACACACAAAAAACAAAGTGCACAGTTCCTGGATACCACTGTCATAGCGATAAGTCCTTTAAAATGTATAAGCCGGAAGAAAAGTTAACACAAACTCTCTCGGAGAATAATTTTGAAGTTCTTCCAAGAGATAAAGGTCGGTCAAGTCTTCATTGAAAAAAGCGTCCTACGTTATATTATTCGGTATGATGAATGTCATCCCTTGATCGCCCACGTCACATTTTATGCTTGAAGTCCGTGGTAGGGCATTTACTCTCTAATGTTTCCATGAACTGACATTGGCTGTACGTAGACTAATTACTTATTTACTCGGGTTATTTAAAGCAGTTGGTAGTGTAATCTTGGTGTGACATATAGCTGTCCCCTAACTATGCATGATAATGTGGCATCCGTTGCCCGTTCTTAGTATATGCATATACGGAATAGTGGATACGATCGTACTAGTGAAGGGACCAAGATAAGTCTCTGGTGTACGCATATCAAGACTCAATTAATCTAATTTTTATAATGTATGGTATAGCAGAGTCAGACTTGTCAGGTGTTCAGAAAACTATAATTTTGTTGCTAAATTGATCTATAGCGGGATTTTGAGGTACACATATGGCGCCATATCTTTTACTGGTAAGTCAAATATAGACTGCAGGGCATATTGTTTCTACTTATCCATAGAGCACTAAATGGACAATCAACAGCTTACAATAAGGTTCTTTAACAGTCTTATTCACCTTGTTGGTCTGTATGAATATCTAGTAGCAATCTGTTGAAACTGCCTGTAACCTCAACAATTACATACGATGATCAGCCATTCATGTATGCAGCACCGGAATTATAGAACAGATTGCCACCTTCAATCCGGACAATGGGATCCTTGGCCCCTTTCATTAAAATCGGATTTGTGTATTAGTTATTCAGTATTTCAATATGCTTTTTATCTTTTGCCGGTAATTTGCACTGAGCGCACTCCAGCCACGCAGACTCCCGTTTTGTCGATTTACGTCTACTCAGTCCGACCTCACATGCACATATCGTCCCTGTATTGTCGATTCACGTCTACCCAGTCCGACCTCACATGCAGACATCGTCCCCGTATTGTAGATTAACGTCTGCTCAGTCCGACGTCACATGCAGACATCGTCCCTGTATTGTCGATTAACGTCTACTCAGTCCGACGTCACAGGCAGACACCGTCCCTGTATTGTCGATTCACGTTCTCAGTCCGACCTAATATGCAGACACAGCCTCTGTTTTATCTTTAAACGTCTACCCAGGGCGACCTCACAAGCAGACCTCTTCTCTCTGTTTTGTTGTTTCACGTCTACTCAGTCCGACGTCACATGCAGACATCGGTACTGTATTGTTGATTGACGGTCTACCCAGTCCGACCTCGCCTGCAGACACTGTCTCCGTTTTGTCGATTCTAGTCTACTGAGTCAGGCCTCACATGCACGTTTTTGGCGGTTCGGCCAAAACGTTTTAGTGCGTTCACATGGATATACTGCCAAATCGGATTGGGAGGGGTATAACTAAATGATCGCCTTTCCCTGATGATCCATATAAAAACAAAGAATTGTTATTTACTTAAGTAGGCCGCACACAGAGCGGAGGAGACGAGACGAGATCGGGCCGGACTTGAATCCGGACGTAGTTATCAAACAAGTGATATTGTACATAAACATGTTTATCTATTTAAATACAGGACATTTTATTTAGAGTGATGTAATATAAAGTAAAAATTTATACATTATAGCACAATACCATTCGTGATATTATTTCTTAATGTGAAATTACATCAATAACAAACATATATATATGCAATGATATATGTTGAACCTGCAGTGAAAAGCAATAGAAACAGGAAAAGGAAAATAATATAGTTTAATTCCCCTTACAGTCGCCATGTAAAAAACAACACAAGCAGAAAATTCATGAAGCTTGTTGAGAAACATTTCCCAAAGCATCACAGGTACCACAAGCTATTCAACAAGAACAATATGAAAATTAGCTAAAGCTGTTTAACCAATATGTCTAACCTGATCAGCAAACATAATATGAAAGTCCGAAATACTAACAAAGCTCCAAATGTACCTCTAAAACCATGTAACTGCCATAAAAAAGATGAATGTCCTACGAAAGGCCAATGCCAGTCGAGATGCGTTGTCTATAAGGCAACAGTTAGAACAGGCAATGACGAGAAATACTACATAGGATGTACTGAAGGTGATTTTAGGACCAGACATAACAACCACAAACAATTCTTTCGTACCAGATCCCACGCTTAAAACACTGAGCTGTCCAATTATGTGTTGACCCTAAAAGACATACATATCAATTACAAGCTCTTCCGGGAAATCTCGCCTAGGGCAGCACCTTACTTTTGTGGGTCTAGAAAGTGTGATCTCTGTTTGTCTGAAAAACTACTTATAGCAACTGCCTCTCCTGGATCACTTAAAGCTTTAAAGCATGAAAAGTAAAACTTAAAAGTGTGTTTTTGTTTAAACAGTAACGTTTTTACTACCCTGAATAAAGACATATGGAGCGCAGTAAAGGAAACGTTTTATGTGTTCCTCAACGTGTCTTTAACACACATTTTAAATGTATCAGAACAGGGGCGGATTAAGGATTTAGAAACAGTAGAGGTCCAACTCGGGGACTAAAGATATAACCTAAAACAAGTGACCCATGGGTCATGACGCTCAGCTGCCAAGCATGACCTGCGACATTATGGGCTGCAATTCACAACTTCTAGTAAAATTGTTGCAGAACCTATTTGCCAATTTTGTTTAAACTTTCTACATTGCCATAAATTCTTATCATATATGTCTGGTTAAAACATAGTGAATGATGGTCTGAGGCAAAATGTATGGTTGTTGAGCTATCAGGAACTAATCCCACAGCTTGCTCGATACCTGTCAGTCTCAAAAGGAATACCACACAGGCCACATATAAGATCAAAATATAGCAAAAGATCAAGGAAATCCATGCAAGAATTATTGTGAAACGGGTGCTTCCATATTAATTTTTATTCAAAACAAGCCAACTGTACTGAGCTTTCATAAATGATGGTCATATTTATTAAGAAATCTTTGACCCAATGCTTGATTACATTAATATACATCCCACTGCATTCACTTTAATAGTTCTTGAGATAATATGTTCTAAAGGAATTTAAAGATGGCGTCCTGGTGGCCATATTGGATTTCTGACAGGTCTGAAATTGAACAACAAACATCCTCTAAAAGGGACCAAACATCATAAAAAAATCACAGAAACTGTCCTGGCAAAAGGATTTCTAAAATGGCTACCTGGCAGACATAATGGTTTTCTGACAAGTCACACATCCTCCAATAAGACACTGAACTTGTAGCAATTGCTTCAAAGAATGTAACAGTTATGAATGTCCAAAACAATTCAAAAGGCATGATCAGGTTGGAGAGCTCTCATATCAGATTTATGAACATGCAAGTCCAATTTGTTTTAATTATCAGCTTGCTATTCAATGGGGTTAGCATGGTAGGTAAACTGCAAAACCTAAAAGAAAAGAAATGCAGAAAGCATCACTAAGAGTCTTTATATCAAATAAAGCCATCCTAAATCCAGGTACAGACCCACATATAATCAGAACAAACACTTGCTGGTATATCTGATGAGTTGTATAATAATATTCAGATATCTAGAAAACTATATTTATTGCTATGATTCCATGATATAAACTGCAAAATGTTCCCATCATTTTATAAATCAGTAGCTAAACTTAACACTTAACTCTCATAGTCTTAATGCCTGGCCAAAGCATTCCGGCAACAGTGTTTTTGTTATGCACTAATGATATATCCTTATCACTTCATGAGCTGATACAAAAGGGAGTCATATATCACAAGTGTCACTGACAATTATGGGCACATAGTGAGATGTACCAGTTGTGAGTGCCATATGGTTATATATACAAGAAAACAAGAAAAATAGAGATGGTCTACAAAATAAGTTATTGTGAACATCCCTGACCTATGACCTTGGCCTTTTGCCCACATATCAACTGGATTCTTTCTAAATGATGGGTAACTACTAACCACTTACATCTGGCCGGGTGTAATTACTTGGCAACCAATGAGTGAATAACTTAGACCTACAACCTTTAACCTCCTGACCAGCTGAACTCAAAATCAATTAGTTATTTCTTCATGCAAAAAGACCCATAAATATGAAGTTTGAATCAAATTCAGTGATGCATAGATGTGGCATATGTGAAAGACTGAATGTTTGGGTTGAACAGTTTCACTTAAAATATGTTCACAAGCATTTAGAACAATATTGTGACCTTGACCTTTGACCTTTTGAACTCAACATCAATAGGCTTCTTCTCCTATTGGTAGGTAAGCCATATATGACAGATGGAAAGTATAGATAGAAAAGTTTGCTGAAAATGACTCCACGCAAGAAGAGGGTGCTGTGAACTTGACCTTTGACCTCAAAATCAACAGGTCTTTTCTCCTGTTGGCAGAGAAGCGATATCAGTGCTGAAAGGTTTGGAATGAAAGGTCTAGCTTGAAATGTGTCCACAACCTTTTAAAAAAGTGGATCCTGTGACCCTGACCTTTGACCTTGTGACCTCAACATCTATAGGATTCTTCTCCCACTTAGTAGGTGAGCTACATGTGAAAGATCAAAGAATTGGGATGAAAGGTTTGGCTTAAAATGCATCCTAAGGCTTTTAAAAAAAAGTTGGTTCTGTGACCTTTGACCTTGTGACCTCAAAATAATTATGGTTCTTCCCCTGTTGGTAGGTGAGCTGTATGTGAAAGATGGAAGGTTTGGGATGAAAATTTTGGCTAAAAGAATTATTTCTGGGGGGTGCAAACACACCCCATAACTTCGAGAATATAGGTCGCAGTGACCTAATTTCAGGTTTGCAAGGAGATCTTTTTAGAACCTCTAAGACTGCATAGGGTTCATGGCCCTAGCCCCTATGGTTACGATTTGTGCCCTGCTAACGGACGGACGGCCGGACGGACAGACGGAAGGACGCCGGACAAAGACCCATCGCTATAGCCCAGCATGACTGAAAGTCAGCTGAGCTAAAAAACGGTCCTCTTGTCCAGGCCGCAATAATTGGTCTGAAACTCTAATTAAGCTTGCGATAGCTGAACGCTGGGGGGGGGGGGGCGCATCTGCAGAAGACTCTGGATAGACGTTTCACATTTAAAGTTAAAACGCGTACTGAAACATTCAGGATGGCACTAAAAATAGCTGCCAGAATGACGAAAAAAGGCAATTTCAATCATTATATATTTGTCTTATGTTTTATTTCAGGCACCCACACAGATATTGTAACTGATACATGCATTAGTTCAAGCTTAACTTGAGGGAATTTGACACAATATAAGACGGTAAGATGATGAGATAGAGACATAATATGCCATCATGCATGCATCCAAAACCTGAGGAAAACAAATTTTTCAGGGTCATCCAACGCCAGAATTATTTGAAAAAGTAATAATTGCCTTGTTTAATCTGAGATGGTAGCCAATATACCCAATATTATTGGTAAAAGCAGGCTGTTAAGTTATCTTTTGTGGTTACATCAGTACATATATGCTCTTTTAAGGTGTCAGTGTTAATTTTTCTTTTATTTATTTGCAAAAAGGTGTCAAAATAACCATGAGTATAAAAGATCTGCCATCCATGGATGGTTACCCGAAACTACCACTGATGTTTATTTTGGTACCTTTATTTTCTTAATATCCAAATGCGTTATATAGACACTTTAGGGACATGGTGGTCCTATAAATTTAGTGTGGGGTACAGTAGACTCCTAACCTCCATGTTTAATATATATTATTCATTTATTTACTGATTAAACCGTTTTAAAGGAATTTGTGGTACAGGGAACCACCTCAATTTTCGTAATGCAACTTTTTAATCAGGCATTTTGGAGGGTGTGCCTGTCAGATCTGCAGATTGCTCAAGATATATATATAAATAAAGTGAAGCGATTTTCACCAGATTTGACGCTTGATGTCAGTGTGTTTGGCCATTATAATCATACTGATGAAACTGTATATGTTAAAATATATATACTTTGTCAGGCTCATCAACCACTGTGAAATGATTTAGAGCTGCACTTATAGAACTGATAAGCCAATCAACTTTAATTTCCGACATTTTTAATGGATGGCTTCAATGTAACTAGCTGTTCGACAACCAACACATTGAAATCATATATGATAAATCTGTAAAATTACTTCTTTTGATAATGACTCCAATTGAGATACAGCAAAAATGTGCTCCAAAGCGAGTACACAGTCAAATATGCTTCAGCTTATTAGTATTTAATCAGTTGAACCAGGATTTCCTGTTGGTGTTTTAACAGAACCTTTATCACCTGTATAAAGCCTGTATGTGTGCCCTTTATTTTATGTAGCACTTCACTTTTGTGGTAATGAAAACTTAGAGAAGAGTCCAAGAAACTTTCTCAGGGCCAAAATAGGAATGGTAACAAATGAATTTTGCACAATACTGTTTAACGATAGGTCACACATTCAGCTGAACACAAAAGTTACATCTCTTGGTTGCAGAAAAAAGAAACACTAAAACCTAATGAAGAGGCAGAATTTATATACCGTATATGACTATATAACTTCTGTTGTCGACCAGTCGAAAAGGCAGATTATTAATTAAGTACTAATCCTAGCCTGATCAAAGTATTCGCTTCATCACACTAAGCCAAGCTCTCACCATGTACAGTGAGGACAATAAGGACACAGGTGCTCGCATCTGTCTCCTCCTATATATATCAGTGTAGCCGACGAATTACGTACTCTTTTTTATTTCCTAATTATGGCACGTAAATTTGCTTTTAAAAGGATTTAATTGATTAAAACAACTGACGCGTCCTAGCCTTTCATGTACGTGATTATAATGTACCTTACCTGGCCTAAATGTCATTATATATGAACATGTAAAATTATCGAGAAAAAAAATCTTTCATATGGCACGGCTTTTCGCCCTAACCTAAAATTAATTCTACAGGTATTTGAACAGCTAAAGAGAACAATTTGAGAATTAAATTGACATAAAGTAAAAAGAATATTTAAAAATTTATGTCCGACTTAAGAATTTGTATAACACCTGTAGATCTGTCCTGAATAAGAGCACCAAGGTTAGTATCTCAAGATTTTAGCAGCTTCTATGAGGGTAGTTTAACTAAGATAAACACAAAATCTGAATTAAACAGCATACAGGTCAAGGAAAAAAGACCTACAGGCCTAATGTGAACCTGTGCAAAGTTTAGGAGTATGAATGGAGGTTTATTTTTTAAATTTAATTTTGATTCTCTTATATCCTGCAGAATACAGGAACTCTCGGCCCCAGGGACACTCGGCCCAGAGACACTCGGCCCATGCGATTCTCGGCCCCAGATACACTCGGCCTAAGAGACACTCGGCCCCAGAGACAGTCGGCCCCTGAGCATGGGGACCTAGCGACACTCGGCCCCGAGGCCGTCGGTCGATCCCAGAGACACTCGGCCCACAGGTCCGATTCAAGCCCCGGGAAACCCCTCGTTAACACATTTGTTCCCGTATAGTAACAAGCTAGATCGACTTGGTATGAATGAAGTAGTGCCTTGGTCGTCTACAAATACCGGTACTTGAATGCCACGAATTTAAGCAACAAAAGCTGAATTTTTTTATGAATAAAACATAATGCACACACAAAGTTTACATATATATATATATATATATATATATATAAATATATATATATATATATATATATATATATATATATATATACAGATATAATGAAAGTAAACCGTGCATAATTCTGAAACAATCAAAAGCATTATTCTATGACAGTCCAAATAATGGTATATCATATGTTTTATATATATATATATATATATGTATATATATGTATGTATGTATATTTTAATACATATTAACATTTTATTTGAAATTCATATAGCTGACTGAATAAATGATGTTGTACAATCGCTCCGCAGTGATAAAGACCAAATATATATATATATATATATATATATATATATATATATATATATATATATACATATATATATATATATATATATATATATACATTAAACAATGGGATCCATATAAATTCAGTATTCATATTTTTTTGTGTATTACGCTGGAGTAATCTTTATTATGGTTTATATAATGAATAAAGAAACAGACGGATAAAACAAGAGAAACTGACGTCATTTACCACAGTTTGATTAAAGGTTGGTTGCCGTCTTTGTAAACTCAATGGAAGTGATGAGTGCAGTCATTACAATGACCATTGTGTGCATAGTAAGTTCGGTAGACCACTGATTGAGCATATCCATAATCAACTAACCAAGAAGTCATTACCAAGCCAGTTGGACATGCTGGTGGCTGAATGAATGAAAGAAAAAAAATTGAATATTTGTTTATAATTACGGTATACATGCATCAGCTTTTTAGGCAGTGTAAAACATTTTAATTAGATTTTATATTCGTTCGAAAGACGGGCATTTTTTGCTCAGTCATTTGAATTCCAATTAAAGAAACTGTTTGTTTATATTTGATTGAAACCTCTTAGGACCTGGCAAAGAGTTTTTCTATTTATAGAACATTCTGCGAGACTGGGGCGGAATACATTTATTTCTATTTCCCATTCCTTTTTATTTGTAAAAAAAGTTGTATGCACAATGTTTAAAAGTTTTCGATTTAAGCATTCAAAGTTTAACTTTTATTCTCAACATATGTTGTTTAAAGTCCAGAATTCTGCAGATTGTGAACATACAAAATAAAGAAGAATGAATAGACAGCCCATTCATTGGATTAATTTAAAAAAATCACCTGTTTAAATCTTATACAAAGTCATGAGCTGGATCAGGGAGTCTGGTTGGCTTATAAACTTGATTGACAGGAGAGGTAGTCATTGTTATTAGGAAATCGGGACTTTTGCTGACATGATTGGGTCAGGTCATAGAATCCAAAGACACTGAAACGGATTTCAATTTATTAACTAAGTCAAACGGAAGTTAAACATACAAATAAGATTTTTTTTTCAGTGGTATAATCACAATAAAGTTTTGCTGTCCTGTCTTACACAATACAAAATTAACGCAAAATGCTATCGGATACATTTAACATAAAGATATTTTATAATATTTCAAGAACAATTTGGAGATTAAAATGATGTAACGGTTTAACTTTAGCCAGACATTTAAATAAAATTTCATTGAAATGGGCAAGGGCGACTCAGTATAACTAAAGTATAACAATTGTGTTGACGAGGGGTTTCCCGGGGCTTGAATCGGACCTGTGGGCCCAGTGTCTCTGGGACCGACCGACGGCCTTGGGTCCGAGTGTCGCTACCTCATCATGCTCAGGGGCCGACTGTCTCTGGGGCCGAGTGTCTCTTGGGCCGTGTGTCTCTGGGGCCGAGAGTCGCTTGGGCCGAGTGTCTCCGGGCCGAGTGTCTCTGGGGCCGAGAGTTCCTGTTACCATCCTGCGTATCAACCTTAGTCATTATGATTTCAGCAAAGTGGACGTTTCGGACCTGCAAGTTTCGAACTAGAACATTTTAAAACTAGGATGTATCAGCCAGGATATTTCGGATATGTTCTTTTTGCCGGGGGGGGGGGGGGGGTTATTGTGACAGAATAACGGACAATTTGGCAGCATGGTTTCGGAAAAGAACATTTAAAATTTTTTTCAGCTTTTTACCCCTAAAAATCTGAGAAAATGCAGTTAGCCAAGAAATAAGCAAAATCCGATAGAATTTTTGAGATGACTAATTTTTGCGAAAAAAAATGGAGATGCTAGCTCCTGCCATTTTTGAGATAGCTATGGCGCACGACGGACGTCGGTCGACGCCACACCATCGCATAAGCTCACAGATTCGCTAAAAATGCAAACCAAGTTTTTTCAAACAGTTGAAAGATATAGTTCCACTAGTTGTAATCTGGGCATTCTGCGTCTAAACGATGTGTCTAGACGATGTGTCAAGACGTCTAGACGATGTGTCTAGACACCATACAGAGCCAGTTCAGTTACCATGGTGATGTCTGGACCTCACCTGGTTGAACTGAGTGACCTCTTGACTTGGCATGTTGTCAAATCTGTTTACAAACACTGAAAGCCTTTTTCAATTAGCTACACTGCTTTTTTACGCTGAATTTACCCAATCTGTCCTTATAAAACTGGCAGAACCCTACCATAGAATAATTCTTGTAATGTTTAAACCTGTCAGCTTAACAGTTTCATCATAAAACAGTGTATAAGCTAGAAGAGTCTAAAATTACATTTTTGTTGTAAAACAACAAACAAATCAATGTAGGTGGCACCACCAGTACGTCAATTTCAGAAATGACATGTGACAAATATTGGCATAAAACTTGGTGATGATAGCTCTAGCCGTTTCTTAGATTTTAATTTTAGTGTGCTTTTTTATTCAGATGAATAAGTGTAACCTCCTGTAACTATTTAAGAAATCACAAAATGAAATAAATATGTTTTGAAAAGGGCGTGAGCTATAA
Organism: Sipunculus nudus; assembly: GCA_026874595.1. NCBI lineage: Eukaryota > Metazoa > Annelida > Sipuncula > Golfingiida > Sipunculidae > Sipunculus > Sipunculus nudus. Next base: position 18,971,324 of record CM049307.1, read on the forward strand.
ACAGAGTGAACAAATTTTGAGCGAGATTTTTTTTCGATAACCATCATGATTAAAATTTATTTTGTTGGCGTAATACCGATCTAATCATATAACGACTGTATATAAAAAACATCTACTGTGAAGATAATTTGAAGAAATTAGATGACTCTTGCTAAGTGAGAGTTTATGAAAGATACTTGGCTGCCTGACGCACGGCTGCCGCATCAACGCTTGCGCTAATGTCAGTTACGGTCGTTGCGGAGTGCCTGCGGCCTTCGAAAAACGCACTGTTGCCGTACGTAAACCGCACGGAATAGCCTAAAACACCCGCCGTATGGCGACTGTATCCCAGGCTTATATATATAGTTGATTTTCAAACAACAGTCATTTGTTGAAGAATAAACCAAAGAATAAAGAATAAAAAATGGTCAAATAGGATAGAGACTAATGTTATTTTTTTTCGGTAAGTTACAATCTAAGTTTTTCTTATGTAACTCAATTCGATTTTTCATAATTAAATTTTACTACAGAATATTATTATTGGAAATCATTTATTGATATTATATTTATTGCAGTACCAAACCTAAGCAATATACTTATTCAAATCAATTTTCAAGGTTCAATTTACCACTTGACTCGATCAGAGAAGTTGGCTCCAGTGCACAGAGTTTCAGTATTTGAAATATATGCCGTTGTGGATGTATTTATATATCCAACAGCATAGATTCAGGGTATCTGGAGGACACTGCACGGGCAAAGGAGCCGTGCGGACACCTCACAGCAGCCATTCGACTTTTCGCATATCACACCGAGCCCTTATGTGTACCGTACGGCAACGGCTGACACCGCAAGGCGCCCGTACGGGAGCCACAGGGATACCTGCAGTTGCCCGTAAGGCGACCGTAAGGGCTGTCTACGACATGTCTACGGCCTTTCCACTGGCTTACGGTGATTTGAAAACGCCGGTAGACTTGAGCGCAGCCAAGTCAGCACCGAGGCGCCCGTACGGCGAGTAAAAATCGAACCGGCGACAGTGAAAAACGTAAGGGTAACTTGCGGGCACTGTGCGAATATAGCCAAAACTGGTGATTTTATTAACCGTAAAAATTTGTCCCGTTAGCTGTATGTGATAGCGGCTTTATACGTTGCTGTCCTGGTTCATAAAACACAATCACGCATCGGAATGAATGCAGAGTAAGAGTATTTTAATTATAGACTGTCATCTGCCAGAATGGTGGTTGAAAATGCATTCGGTCAACTAAAAGGCAGATGGCAGTGTCTTTGAAAGCGTCACGATGGTAGTATTATGTACATGAACAACTCTATCTGTGCCTTTATAACGCTTCATAACATCTGTGAAAGGTACAAGGAGAGGCTCATGGAAGTGCTGCAGTCAGGAACAGAGGATTTTGATCAGCCTCGGAGAAATGCTACTACTATCCCTCTTAGACTCGCATTGTAAGGCTTATATAAGCCCTGCACTGTTCGGCAGTGAAACACTGCCCAGATTATGTGAAATCATTCAGTTTCTTGGCAATATCACGGAAGATGTCAATATTCTGATTGAAGGGACCCAGCATATCCTGCACATGTTCATCAGCCCATATTTCTATGATCTTCCTGGTATCTCTGTCTGACCAATTGACCAGATTTATATTCACATAAAGTATATATCGGTTGATGGAGGCACATGCCGAGACAATTTTGCAGCATTCGCGCATGCGCAATGACCCTCCGGCCCTGTTACAGAATATCTAGGTCTTTCAGAGCGTTCACACGACATTTGCGCAAAGCGGATTAAATGATTCGCATTCAAAACCATTTGAAACCACAAAAAAAAAAAAAACGCTTTTGATTGCCATATGAACGCTCACAACGTTTTCAAAACGGTTTGCACTTGTCGAGTGAAAGGGGTGTCCGTTTTGTCGATTCACGTCTACGAAATCCGACCTCACAGGGACACTGTCTCCGTTTTTCGATTCACGTCTACACAGCCAGACTTAACTTACAGACACTGTCTTCGTTTTGTCGATACAAGTCTAATCAGTGCGAATAAACAAAAAATGTATCAATCAAAAGGTTTTTTTTTTCAATTTGAGGAGACTTTATATATTAGATAATAAGGCGGCTGTTTGCTTTGCTGGAGTTGAGACGTACACTTCCAATAGACTGTTAGAATACCGTAATAATGTATGAGTAAATAACCCAGGGAAACCTTCTATGTACATGGAATGAACCTGATACCAGGCTAGACAAAGCACACGAAGCTATAATATTTGTTGAAGAAAGCTCATGGTGAAATAAATAACTGAACCAGACATGATGCCGGCTGGACATTTAACCAACCTCGAGCTTTAGCTGTCTGAGCAGTTTCTGAATCTTCTGATGGTCCATATTTCAATTTCATCTACTGATATTTTCCCCATTTCCCTAAGACTAATCAACCTCTCTACCCTTTAAGACCAAGATATGTACTGGGGATGACCTTTCAGAGAGGGGCCTATTAGCCCTTCCCGTAAGATGCTACACTTCAAGGTAAAATGCCGTACAGTTATATTCAAATGGGGTAGGTTTTGTGTACGTATATGGATATTCATGTTGTTAAGTATATTTCATTATTATAAAAGGATTAAATATGATATAATAAAATAATATGTCTTGGCCTGACAAAACTTGATTGCTTAATTCCAATGTGCATTTGAATTGGTGTTTAGCATAAACTGATTTACCATGTACTTGAAACCGACACGTCCAACCCTGCACATGAAACCCACACGTCAACACCTGCGCGTGAAACCTACACGTTAAAATCTGAATGTAAAATCTACGCGTTGGATGTAGATCATGGCGCCCTCTTGACTTACATCTAGTTTTTCTGATCAAAGAAACATTCTCTCACAGTTAAAAGTCAAAGGGGAAGTATGTACAGCCGTTCAGTGTAATAATAACTGATATGATACTGTTAAGCTAATATTGGCGATGTAACCTCAAAGCAGGCCCGCGAGGTAAGCTTAAGCTATATACAATAGGTCAAATATTGGCGCTACCCTTCAGACTTTTATATCTCTAGTTTCCAGACATACGAGGCGTGCACTGTTATATATAGCCGCTAGTGTGTTTCTTTTGTATAAATTTAGAGTGCTGTCGTCTGAGAGGCCATGAATGAAAATGAAATCAGGTCAACATCACACGAGGACTTGCAATATCATGTCTATAAAACAAACAATATGTGACAAAGCAGGTACAATTTTCATTTCACAGCAAGATACACAAGAAGAACAGCACTCCCCATGTTTGTCGCCGTCAACATATTTTTTTTCCATGGAGGTCTGACTTCAATAAACTAAGAAGTTTTGCAGGAACAACCTATTATAGCATTTTTTTATAGTTTTATAACATCACTTAGTAAGCATAACATTTCATAAAGGTCGAATTAATCTCAGCAAGTGAACGAAGCGCAAAATCTCCCAACGTGTGGCGGTTAATGTTGTTAAGGAGAGTTTAATACTCTTTGTCATGCTACCTTTTGAGGCGCGGGACCAGGATTTTTTTTTGCAGGGAGGGTATCAAGGCATAGAATTGTCTAAAAAAGGTCGTTAGTTAAAGGCAAGGGGAGGGGGGGGGGGGGGGTCTCGACCCGGAAAACCCCCGTCATGCATAAGATTTTTTTTGGAAAAAAAAGGTCGTTGGTTAAGAGCGGGGGTGGGGGGGACAGTCTGGACCCTGAAAACCCCCGTCATGCATAGGATATGTCTAAAAAAGGTTGTTAGTTGAGACACGGGGAGGGGGGGGGGGGGATCGACCTAAATCTTATGGTCTAAATGGTTTTAACTGATGAATGTCTTTTGTCAATCAGAACGAGTTCATTACATCCGTGAAGGGGAGTGTTGGTAACCTCTACACTTTTTATGTATTATTCGCTGGCCGAGTGTATTGAAATAGTAAAACGGAAATGGTTTTATTAATAAGGTGTTACGGTATATGATTTTGTATGAGAGGCAAAGCTTGGACGCTGTTTAAAATTCCACAGCACAGTTTTCAGTCAGAGAGCACCAAAAGATTTAAGACGTCCTGATACCTTCGTTTAACCCATTTAACCTTGGTTACTAGTGACTAAGTGTTGATGCCGCCTTGATTAAGCCACACGTAAGTAAAACGTTTTTTTTTTTGTTTGTGATTTTATTGTATTGAAACGTTGTATACTGTACTTTGCTTGTTGAGGTACGCTGAACTATAATAAAAATGAATGCATTGTATTCCTGATTGCTTTTGCTAATTTTAATATGAGAACCAGAACAAAAAGGGCAATCCATTTGGGATATAAGTTTTGATCCATTAGAGATTTTTTTCATTGCGTTGCCAAGAGGATTGTTTCCTGTATCAGAAACGTGTTCGTCATTCAAAATGTAAATGACAACTCCATGCAGATGGTTCAAGAGAGACAGCAAGCATAAGTAATGGCATTAAACGTGGAGCGTTCTGTTATTGCAGGACAAGCATGTGCTGTTATGATACTTGAGGTTTGTTGTCCGTTGTGGACTGGCTGTGACACCGAGCTCCTTATGTGCTTTACACGACCCTGAAGGTCTGGAATTACTTAGGTAGCTTGGCTTCCACGCGCTCAGGGTTGTATGGCCTGGTCTGAGCTTGACAGCTTGACTGGAGTGCCCTCTGCAGGAGGGTGTTCTTTACTACCTCATACCTCTTTATATATATATATATATATATATATATATATATATATATATATATAAATGTATATATATAAATGTATATATATATATATATATATATATATATATATATATATATATACATACATACAATCAGTCTGTCACCTACACACACTAGGTAAATTACCCCCACGTTTATCCTGGCAAGCCACTGGTTCATACACCGTATCCTTATTTGCACTTATGTCGGCACATAGAGATGTTCATTAAACCCCAGACTATCTTTAAAGAAGAACTTTCTTTCTCTTTACTCTACCAGGACTAGCCATTCACATGCGATTTGCCATCCGTCTGTTTTATTTTCAGCAAAATGTCATAACATTGCACTTTCATTAAACGTTTATCGAACTAATAAGGCCTTGCCACGGGTTAATTTAAGTGATCTGGAAGCTGACCGGGTTTATATGCCCTATTCTTTTCCCCATTCCGGCGCCACCTGTTATCATAGTCATCTTGACTTGAAATTTAAGTTGAACAAAAGTCCTGAAGTTGCTGATTTTGACATTAAATAAGTCATTATTTTAGAATATAAGATGGATAAAATAAAGTAAGTGTGTAAGGGAATTATTATGCAACCGTTCAAAAAAAAAGAATATTTCAAAATTATCTCTGCAACAACTTGAGTTGATAGGATAAGCAAAGAAAAACTAGCATTTCTGAATGGAGCTAACTATGGCTTATTTAGCAGTCACGACTACGTGTCTATGAACACTCCGACCAACTCGACAGGGTGCAATAATCTGGTTTGTCACAAATATGATACCCCTTGGATACACTGCTGTGATTCTTGTGGGAATTACCCGATATGCCGCTCAGCTGGAGCCCTTACTCCTATGACAGTACAATGAAACGCCGTTCTTGTTCCTCCCCGATTGTCACGCACAAGATTTTTGAAACCATCCAGTCCTGTTCGGTTGATTTAATAATATATTTAACATGTGTATGAAACAATAATATAGTGTCATGGGATATCAGATTTCTTTCAGAGACTTTCAGTAGAGACGTCCTAGGTTAAATGTTTTATCATGAATAATCATTCACCTATTCATATTTATCTTTACATTTTGATTACTGCTTGGTGCATATTACAAAGCGTGAAGCGTATTAATAATTAAAATTTTTACTTTGATTCAATTTCTTAGTTTACTTTGAAATGTCATATATCTAAAACAGGTTTAGAATTGACCTATACTGGAAACATAACACTTTTTAGCTCAGCTTACTGTAAGTCAAGGCTACAGGAGCCACTTCTTTAAAAAGCTTGTAGATACACTTTAAGCCAAATTGTCTGACCAAAACCTTTCATCTTTCACATATTTCCCACTTACCAACAGATGAAGAATCGAATTGATTTCGAGGACAAAGGTCAAATGTTACGGAACATAATATCAACACATCACGTAGTCGTGACGAGCATAAATTTGGTTAAAGAGATAAAACAAAATCAGATTCTGTAACACTAGGCAGCGTGAAATGTCTAGGGGAATGAATAAAGAAGTCAGTGGTTTTTTGTTAACAAATAATTATAATTTATTCTTAAAGCAACCCTAACATTACAATACACTAAATCAATACAATTTCACAGTATAACAACAGTACAACAGCAAATCAATACAAGCAATAAATAAAGTGTACAGTACCTGGATACCACCACTGTCACAGCGACAAAAAGTCCTTTAAAGCATATAATCCAGATGAACAGTTCACATAAAGCTTCTCAGAGAATAACAGTCCAGTTCAATCACAAAATCAATTTGTTGTAATCCAAAAGTGAATTTCTGATAGTGATTCCAAAGGCAAACTGAAGACTAATTAAAATCCGTTACAAATTCGGAGAAAAGATATAACAGCCGCAATTATAGGAAGAGATCCACAAATTGACTTACACCTTTTCTCTGTCCGCTTGGAATATATCTCTCCTCTCTCCTGCCCTAAAACACAGCCCCTTAGTTATAACTTTTCACCTCAAGCCGAGGACTTTCCATTTCTCTAACAATCCAAAGAACCCAATAGTACACACGTCACAGGAAACATCTAGAACAATTAACGCTGTGTTTCTTTATATCTGGGTTCACACGTGGGCCGGCCCGGCGAGAAAGCCCCAGACTAGCATGACCGCTGTGATACACGTCAGACCCCACGCGTTGGCCGGGCTATGCCGCCATAGCAACGGACAATGCTAGCGCTGCATATACACATGTAAGATTGCTGCATACAATAAAAGAGACATCTGTAACAAAGGCCATAGTGCCTACTTCTTTGAGGAGATTGTGGCCACATTTAAAGTCACCGTTTTCATCCGAAACCAACAGCTTTAAATATACTGCTACTGTGTAATACACCTAGTCTAGTTATGCTCCCATGCGAAGAGATGCTCTGCTTTGCGATAGCCTTTTATTTGATTTTAACGCATTTTCTCCCTTCCTTTGAAAACAAACAGAAAAGGCTTTTCTTTTAATAGGGCACGAAACTAAAATTGGATCTAGAAATTATATATATATATATATATATATATATATATATACATAGCAAACTTGGACTATATTTGGAATATAAAAGATTAGCTAAGTTCTATATTAGGTACAACAGCAATGTTTTATACAATCATGATTTCATTACGCTACTTTGAAAAGCAAACAATAGTCTTTCGGATGCGCTCTCTTTGGAATGAGGATAAATAATATAGGCTGTCTACAATGCTCTGTATTCTTTGGGTGACGTGACAATATTTAAATTTACAAATTTCTTTAATTCCAACGACATTGGTTATAGTGAAACTAAAATAGCCTGTGATGTAACAACACTAGCTGTTCCATTTTTGCAAACCTTGAAGTGAATGTCGAACCCAATTAGGCATTTTCTCCCCTAAAGAAAGATAAGTAATATATATATTAAACGATGGAGAAAAACACCGTAAATTCACTACACTATATTTATAATAAATATATATTAAATATTTAATATATATTTATGTTAGTAATGTACATATTTATATATATTAAATATATGTAAATATATATATATATATATATATATATATATATATATATATATATATATATAGAAGGTAGTGTTACCCTCCGATGTTAAGTGCTCTATGGCCTACAGACTAGGCCAGAGCGGTATAACTCTGGAGAAAAAAACAATGTAAATTCACTACAGTCTGTTTCACGGGATGCGACCCGATCATCAGGTGAATGTTGCTATAGCTAATTTTCAAATTGTTCCTTGGCCAAACCCATGTATGACAAAGCTTTAGCGAAGAGTAGGTTCTCAGAAAGTTTAAAATATGTTGAACCCACAGTGAAAAGCAAAAGAAACAGGAAAAGGAAAATAATATGGTTCAATCCCCCCTACAGCCGTCATGTAAAAACCAACATTGCCAGACAATTCATGAAACTAGTTGAAAAACACTTCCGTTAACATCACAGGTACCACAGGTTATTCATCAGGTACAATTTGAAAATATATTCCAGCATTCCATATATCCAGTGATTTTGTAAAACATTGGAAATATCACAGTAAATAATCGCTAATAAAATGCCACTTTTATGAAATATTGACAGAGCATATCGATTTGTTCAGGTAAACCTAAAATCACCGGCTGCAGATGATAATATATGAAAAAAAAGATATAAAAAGTATCAACCCCTCAAAAAATAATGAAAAATGTATAAATTAAAAGCCTGAATATGTTAGTATACGTTTAAATAAATTCTTTATTTTCTAGTTTCTGATGACAAGGAGGGAATATCAGATTCTAATACAGCCGAAGATTGTCACAGTATTGCCGCGTGAAAGGTGGAAAAATTTCAAAACACTTTTTACGAAATGTTCAAAAGCCTTTTTTCCATGGTGCGCGCTAGGAAAGAATAAATACATTAATACACTTTCTATGGGAAAATTAAAAAAAAAATTCAGCAAGAACGTTTTTAATTCTTATGATAAATGATGCAGTAAGTAACCTGACAAATCCAACGTTGACACCTTAAGCAACATTAAGTGGCATTAATCGAGCATTTTCTCACCTCTTCATCCTTTGATTCCGTACACAGACCAAAGATGACCTACAAAATAAAAAAAACTCAAGAGGTTAATTAAATCACTCCCCTACATACAGACCTTTGTTGTGAAAGTCCCTAGGAACTCCGTGTTGTTGTTTATCTAAAGTAAAGCTATCGATTACGTCAAATAACCCATTGTCCTTGGTGACGTTCATTGATTCCCGTGTTTGACAGAGCAGGCGTGCAGAGAGACGGTCCCGAGACGTCGCCTGATGGAAGGGCGCCATCACTTGACCGCCTTTGTATCACGTAAGTGTTTGAAAGCACAATGTTGTTGCGCGGCCGTTGGGAAACCCAGCCTTATTATCACCTGATTTTTTTCAAAGACACGTTTCCGTAACATTTCGTCAGCATGAAACGTGTTTTTGTATTTTTTTATGCGGGATAATGCAATGTTGAAAAATTCTAATGTCACGCAAAAAATAAGCCTTTATGGTTTTCATGAAAGAGTTGAATTGTCTGTGCTCAAAAGTAGAAGGCATAACATGTCTTTGATAGAAAAATTTAAAAAAATAATTTCTCTCGTGACTGTACATACAGTGGTTTACTGAAATATATAAGGTAATTAAAAACAACGAAAATAATAAAGAACATTCGTTTATGTACGAATATTTTAAAATGTATATTTATTAATAGATACCTTCTGTTTCTATCTTTAATGCAACCTGGGAATTGAAATATAGAATCAGTATTTTTCACTAGTGTTTTGATGCTATTTTTTTATTAATTTCATTAATTTGCTGGGTCCTGTAGACGGAGATGTTCCATGTTGGTCCGTATTCGCTAATATGACAGCAAGATGCAATGTTATTTGCAGGACTATTGGACAAAATAACGCTAGTAGTACTTCTGTTCATGTTTATCTGAAACTGTTGTTTTTTTGTCTGTGGATAAATCACTATAGTATTTATCTAGTATGTTGCTGAGGCATCACTCTCTGCATGAATACTTAACTAATATCTAAAAATATATATCAAGTATTAAGACACAAATGATAATTGAATGTTCTTGCGTAAGATTGCAGTTATCATAAGTAGAATGTTAAAATTAGCCCATTTAAGATGACAAACTAGAAAAACTGAAAAACCTCACTAAAAAACATAACGCTATATTGTCTTAAATAACGCACGATGAAAATAAAACATTAAATGATAATCAAATGTTGCCTGATTCAGCCCTTTTCTCATAATGAACCAGCGTCGACGCATGTTATTCCTTAATGAGTCTAATCTTTCCGGCTGAGGTTGATTGAAAATGTGCTCGTTTTCACCATTAATAAAAGAGATTTTAGACATTGACGAGGAAGCAATCATCTGCAAATCCAGCTTTTCCTTTTTTAATCGCTAGTTGGCGGGTTTAAACTAGGACAGCTTTAAGATTTGATCAGATAAAGGTTTGAACTAGATGACAGCAATGTTTACAGACAGCATATCCTTACCTGTTTCGGACTCCTACAAGTAATAAAGGTTGATGATGAATGGAGTACATCTATTTAAACAATCGAAGTATCTCAAAATGTTAATCAAACAACAAAAGGGGAAGCGGAAAATTAGTTGAACCGTTTGACACCTGGCCCGTATTTGCTGATCCGGACACAGTTAAACTACCTCCGAATCCATTTCATTTTTAGACTACACAATATTCATTTACGTTCAGATTCGCGTGGATGCATTACTTATAAGGTGGTGTATAGGTCGCGTATTCTAGCACATTCTCGCTAATATAATATTAATATATATGCCTTGTGGAATGAAATCGACAAGCGCAAAGATTCGTGTGACGTTACTTTGCTCAGTGACATGCCTTCTAGACTGGTACCCCGCTCTATTATGGCACCGCTGCTCTAGGCAAATCATAGAGACGGGCGTACAACGCCATCTTATGTACTCCCGGCAGACTGGTTCCAACTCCAGTATGTAATCATATATGATAAAAATAAGCATTTCGTTTGCTCAGAGAAGTTACCAAAAGTTGGCTGTACATTACATGTGACATTAATGATTAGAATAATAGATATTAATAATAAATCACAGCTACGCACTGTGGAATATCAAAGATCCAGTATTATCTTATTATCAATACATCCATCATTCTATTTTTGGTGCAACAACTGATTCTTAAATATTTGAAAACTAGAAATAATTGAATAAAGTTATTTTAAAAGAAATCTTCATGATCGCATGAACGTCCATGACAACCGGTTTAAGCGTGCATACTGGAGTTGGAACCAGTCTACATGTAAGTCAGGAGTTGCAACTGGGAGTACTTAAGATAGCGGTGTACACCTGTCTCCATGCTTGGCTGAGGGCCATAATAGAGCAGGGTACCAGTCTACATGCCTTCCCGAATGCAATCGACTAGCATCACGTGGCGTGTGACTCGCTATGCTCTGTGACGCGCGGCCCGGGATTGACAACAAAGTTGTATCTGAATATGGAATGTGTGCGCCCTTGGCGTTTTTTTACGTGAGTACGTGTGAAAGCATTGCGACTGTTCACGATTATTTGTGTTGATGAAATGAGTAGCCGTTTAATAAAATCATTTTGAGCCGGCGTATTTGGCTTTGCCTTCGTATTCGGGCAGACGTATCATCGATCGGCCTTATAGTACAGGGGCAAAATGGAAAAAAATCTGGCACTAGATGTTAATTTTCTATACTCTGTACCTTCTATACCTTCAAGGTGAATCGTCAAGGTCACAAGGTCAAATGAGTTTAATTTTTATTTTTTATCTATATGTTTGAATAAAGTTAAGAATCTATCATAATAATTGAGTATAAATGAGATATATTGTTTTTCTACTCATGGAATTATTGGAAAATATGAAGATCGATGGCAATTACTCCTTTATTATTGTTTTGTTTTGCTTAATATGGATGCACTTCATTGCCATTTTACATTAGAATCTAGCCATAAATTAAGTGGATTAAATGAGTACATACATGCTTCTATAGGGGTGGATCTGTTAGTTAAGCTGAGTATCTAAGTTATTAGGATAGGAGATGCCTGTCGTCTGTCTGTTTGCCGGCCTATCTTCCCGTGAATAGAGCATCAAAGGTATACGTAAGACCCAGGGATTCAAACTCAATGTCCTTCATGTCAAGTGTTACCTGTATTCTCTGAATTACGGTACAAAGAGAAACGTTTCCTTCCCCTGGAAACCTATGTTTCCAGACATTAAAGATTCTACAGAAGCCACGATATCTCAGGAACGGCTTGATGTACTGCCATTAAATCTGGAGTTTTAATTTAATCGTGAAGGACCTTAACTGGTGGCGCCACCTGAAACATTCTGATAGGTACTGATAGGTTCTCTCTGAAATCCGGAAATTTGGAAATTGTGACCTATATTCTCTGAAATCAGGGGTGAAAACATCTGTCTCTAGTCAGTAAAAAATTCATTAAATGAAAAGATTTCTCAGTTACTGGCTTTATGGATTGGCATAAAATCTGGAATACTCTTTGATCTTGCAGAACTTAAAGTGCTGCAGAATACTGGTATATCGCAACCTGCAATATTATATTTTTTACACATCTTAACTTGTATTTTGAGGTAGCTTCAACAGGGCACAAAAGGTGACCATAAGGCCCAGGAACAGCTCCTGATGGATCTTCCGTGGTTATTAAAAAAAAGCATAGAAGCCTACAAACTGAGAGTTACTGAGTGAAAACACCTATTTCAGCACCTAAGATGCTGAGACTCCTGTGGCATTTAATTAATGTTGGTGTATTAATGTTTCCCAGACTTAAAGTCAGTGATAGTATTGTTTTAGCAAGATCATGCATCAGTGCCACAGACTACTGCTGCAGTATATCTATTATATATATATATATATATATATATATATATATATATATATATATATATATATATAAACTAAAAATAAGTAGTTCACATTTATGTTTGAAAGAGGAAGAAGACTATTTAAGAGGAGGGAGACTTTTAAAAATGGGGTCATGGCCTTCACTATGAGAGTGACCTGGACCTTCTTGTGTAGGTCCCTTTCAGTTAATAGTAATATGTATCTCAATAATGTCTAGATTAATTGTTCTGATAAATCATGGTTCCCACAACTAAAAAACAGCTTTGTCTTGAAATGAAACTGGTGGCGCCACCTAGTCCCTTTGCTGTTTTAGTCCTGTTTAATACCGCATCAAATACTGTGAACAATATAATTAAAGATATTACCGACTTGTTTTTAGTTTGTGCACATGCATATGTATTGACCTTAAGATGAAATGTATTTAAATTGGTATCATTACCTTAAATATGAGAGTGTCCTTGATCAATCAGAAGTTTTGAATTTCATCGAGAAAACGTTATCTTATTAAAAAACTAGTGACCTGATATTCAATTATTGTGAATCCCATAACATTTTCTTACAAACTTTGTGCACCAATTGTTACAATGACATTCACAGTGGAGACTGAAAACTGATAACCTTGAACTTCAAGGTCAGTATATAGTAATGAATTTGTGAACTGTCTAACTTATACCGCAACAAGTACCGCATGTTTTTTCCACATATTTGACTAGCCTTTTGTTTTATTGGAGTGTCAAAAATCTGTGACCTTGAACTGAATCTGTGAACAATTTTAACGCACATTATAATTTATCTATCAAATTAAACACAACTACTGTTTTAAACCAGTTCATAAAATTGAACGGCGAATTTAACCTTGACCTTCAAGATTACATTTGTGCGAATATAGGATTTATAAAGCATGTTTGTTCTTAAAATTTGATACAGTTATTGTTTTAGCCAAGTTCTCATGAGGTTGAAAAATTGCAAATTTAATCTTGATCTTCAAAATCACATTTGGATTATAAGATTTTTTAATACAAAGTTTGATGTCCTACATATTTGTTCCTCAAATTTGATACAGTTAATGTTAAAACCATGTTCTCGGATGAGTTTGAAACCTGCTGAACTTTACCTCAAATAACAAGGTTAAATCAAGCAAAATGTAGGATTACTGTTAATCCCATAACTTTTATCATATTTCCCCCAATCAGATTTAATTGTTTTATCCAAATTCTTGAAGGAGTTTAAAAACTTGTTACCTTGACCTTCAGGTGCATGGTGAAATCTGCCACGTCATGTAACAAAAAAGAAAGCAGCCTATTTAAAGATGTGCCAAATTTCCGGGGTTACTACGGAATATGACAGCAATTCATAGTTCTATTTTACTTGTATTTTTAAGATTGACCCACGGCAGCCATTTGTTTATCCTTTACGTCAAAATGTTTGATAGAAACCCAATAATAAAGGAGAAATGGGCATTTATTTCCACAAAATCCTTCATATTTATGATTTATTTCAAGATTAAAAATCAGTATATCTCATCCAAATTTCACTTTTGAGGTAAAAACTGCATATTATTTGAATTTAATGGGTCAAAATAATATAGCCCCTTATGACCTTGAAATTCGACCTTCAAGGCACACGCTGCTTTTGCAACCGGATTTTTGTGACACCCTTGACGGTGGTCATATTTTCTACTATGGTTGCCGGCCTTAAAAACAAAATCACCTCCTGAGTGTTCCCTTAGCACATTCTAGGGGATTGGTCAGTCAACTATAACTAGTAGTTTTTGTCAATAATTATATTATAAAAATGACAATCTAACCATTGCCCTTCAACCGGTCCCTATTATTGTTTGGCCTCCAATTATAAACTGTAAAGGAAATAAGTCAAATCCGTACTATTTTACATGCAAATCAAATGCATTAATCTTATCATGACATGATTACGCCAAATGCAGATATGGGCACATTTTTTAAAGACCTTAAAGTGACCTTGAATATTAACAGAAAAATGTCGATAAATGATTTTTGGAAACTTTATACACTAAGTATTTCTATATATGTGTGTATGTGTGTGTGTGTGTGTGTGTGTGTAGTCTGGTGTTATATGTCAATGGTGAGTTGGCTGACTGTGCCTCTGCGACCTTGATAAATGTGTAAAGATCATCCGAATTCAAAGTTTACCCGCCCAAGGCCAATATTGTAATATTGCAATAAAACCACAATGGAGTAAAAGGCGAAAAAATGTTATAATGTGATAAAAATTATGATGATATTAAACGACAAACTAAATAAGACAACATTAATTTTGAAATCTCATGACAGGATGTTTTAGTGAACCTTTACATAAATTAAAAGTCACTGCCTTTCCATTATAATCGTATCTGTTGGTGTCACCTTTACCCTTTGTATGAATCTGATGTATTTTTGCCATTTGGTATGAAATTTAAGGATATCCTTTAAAATATCATGGATTGTAAACTTTTTAAATAAGATTAGAGGTGGAATCAAAAATGGAATAGTGGAATAAAAAAATGATTAAAAAACATATGTTTAGTCATAGTTTTTGAGGTTTTGCGTCAAAGTTAAATAAAAATCAGAAAATTCAGCCGAGCTGCATTTCTAGTACTTAAATGTCCTTATTCCTTTTTGGAATTGTGGTATGATTTATTCATTTCATTGTCTGCTTTCCTGGGGTTATATTTTAAGCTATAAATTCTGAAAGAGTGTCAAAATATGAATATATTTTACCTACAGAACTATTAAACAAAAGTTTTGTATAAAATTGGTAAGTTAATGCATTAGAATTATCCGCTAAGACGTAAGTGCATTAAAATTATCCGTCAATTTAGCATGAAACTAAAACATAATGATTGTACAGCACTATGCTTATGATATTAACCAGTCATATTTTATGGTCACAATTTATACCGCTTTATAATGTATTTAAAATGTCAGCTAAATTGTATCCCTAGAATAAATTTAAGGAAATATCTCTGACAACGTAATAAATTAATGATTATTTACCATATTAAATATATATGAAGATAGTAAGACTATGATAAATAGGCAAGGTTATTAAAATATGGGCTGCTTTTTATTACAATATTGGCCGTTCTTACCATTTAGGCCAGTTTTATTTCAATATGGGCACCTTGGATTTATTACAGTTAAGATTGTTGATAGGTTTATTACAATGTTCGTAATAGTTATACCCTGTTATAGCTTGTTGACATTGCTTTGGTACGATTAAGTTATTCATGAATTTGCTTTCGAAAACCCCTCGCAAATTGTTTCTTTAAAACAGACCTAAATGGTAAAAAAATACAAGTGGAGTGTGAATGGAACGTGAATTCCAAGGCAGAAAAAAATCCGATACCGATTCAGTGAATACGCGTTTAGTATGAGCTAAGCGTTAGTGTGTGAAAAAGGCGTTATTCCAGATTCCTGTTCGAATATCCTCCTCTAGTAAGTACCATCCTTTCAGCAACCATTTCCTGCAGTATATAAACCAATCCTATCTACGCCCCAAACATCATGGCAAAAACCGCCCCCTCCTGAACTACTCTCCAGAGTACGTCTTCTGTAGGTCTTATAAGCGAGGATGTGTTAATATACTCTGTTCGCTGAATCTTGACATGATTAAGAGTCAATTTATTTTTTAGATGATATTTACCCCGGTACCTATCTAGTCTTGCCCTTTTGTGGAGAATATTAACTGGCCCTTCAAAAGACCTGCGTGGGCTTTTTGATATTTACATAAAATGTTATATAAAGGTTAGCTTGTTGCAACAGAATTACATATAGTTTCAAGTATAGTAAGGTGCTAATGTACCGATTAATAATAATAAAATAGTAAAATATTACTATTATGTAGCAGATAACAAATACAAGACACCAGATTAGAATAAAGACGAACAAATTTAAAAGTTTTCACATCTTTAATATACAATTGTTTTATTGTTTGTCTCCCATAGAACGATCATTTAAAAAATACTAGGCTAGCTGGTGAAACTAAACAGAGAATATAAAAAAGGACTAACCCCCTGAAAAACAAAGGGATTCAACTCCATACATAAAAAAAAAATTCAGATCTTTGTGTAACAGATGTTACAAAAGCCGTTTACTTTATTAACGGTTTCATTACAGGAATTCCTTTTTATGTAGATGAAAGCTTTTGAGACGGATTCTTAAAGTGGAGAGTTAATAATGAATAATGAAGTGTGATGTCTGCTAGTGAACGATAGATATTAAGTAAATAATAATGAGATGGACCATATAGTGTGAAAAACGCTAGAAAAGTAACAAATTTAACCTTTATCTACACGACTAGCAATTCAAGGCCTGTGATCAGGTTTAGGCCATAAAACAATTTGTTTTATCCCTGAAACTGGGGGTAGCTTGTGGTCTGTTCACCATCTCAAGCTAGCGGAGTTCTCATTCATTATGTGTACCAACTGCCCGTTTCAGAGCCGACAATTCACAAAATGGCTGGCTTAACTTCAAGGATAGATTCACTTAATTTTAATCCCTCATGATTTATTTCCGGCCATAAAAGTAGCGTCCTTTCATCTAGTGTTCTTCTCCTTGCATTAAAAGGGCCCCCAGGGCCCTGTTTTGATGAAAAATCGCGTTGACTACCGCGGCACGGTTTGTATTGAGGAGTAGCGAGTAGCCGTGATACCCTCGATCTGCCTGTAATCCTTCGAGACGCGTTGATCAATGAGATGTGGGTAACAGAGACAGTCACGGCCGGGGACTTTGATAACATGAGGGATTATGCAAAATCACAGTTTGTATAAAATATGATTAAACATAAAAATGGTGGAGATTCAGTGGAAACCAGAGGAGATGTCGCAACGAAACACACTGGAGTGGCTGTATGTGCATGTATGTTTGCCTGTGTTATTGTGTGTGTGTGTGTGAGAGAGAGAGAGAGAGAGAGAGAGAGAGAGAGAGAGAGAGAGAGACCTTGCATAACGGCAGAGATTCTACAATGCGAAAACATATAACCATATTTATTTTGCCCAGTTAAACTAAAAATTTAATCGTAGGCCCGGCGGAAGCATTTTGAGATAGGACAGGCTCTTCGGGTAGACATGCAAGCCCCCCCCCCCCCCCCCCCCAATCCTTTTTAAAAATTAGGTTCAAGATTTTGCAGTGATAAGTTATAAAAGGGGCCCAATCACCAATATGACCTTTATAAACTAAAGGTAATCCCTTGGAGCGTTTATGAAAATAGGCCAGAAAAAGTTGATATAACCGCACACAGTCTCCTTGTTTTGTTATATGAATGTTTATTTTATGTAGGGGCCCGCCAAATAATCAAAGCAAATTCAACAAGGGCATCTTGCGGCAAGTCAGATAAGCCAGAATTTTCCAGATGGCCTTTTGAAACAAGTGACCTTTCTACCTGAGCATATAGGCAACCTACCACCTTAGGTTACATGTTTTTCCCGTTTATCAACATTGCTGTGTTTACTAACATAATGTTCATAATGTTGATAAACAAGTTCATACATCATCATGGGGCCTAATAAGAACTTTTTTTTTTTTTTTTTTTTTTTTTTTTTTTTTTTTTATTTCAAAACAATACAGATACACAAAAACATATAATGATAAACAAAAACATGTAATGATACAGTACAAAAGAACAACAAATGGCACTGCACACGGACAAGATACATAATAGTATATTCTTACAACAAGAGTTCAATATATGATATTTTTATCATGCAAAGTAGAGTAACATTTATAATCAATCATCTACACTCAGAAAGCTATTCAATCTGTTCCATAATGAATTGTGTTGAACAAGTTTCCCTTTATGAATTGCTACTTGTCTCTCAATAGTATAGTATAATTTTATATGTTTAACAGCATCATTTAGAGACAAAGGGTATTCTTTACATCTTGCTACATAAATATAATATTTTATCAACAGGATAATTTTGTCTAACAATTTATCAGAACTTACATTGAACAGTATTATATCTCTAGCATATATCATGGGCAAATTTAAGGTGTCTAACCATATAAATATTTCCGACCATAGCTTTTTAACTTTAGAGCATTCACAGAATAAATGTATCAGTGTTTCTTTTTCTTGCTTACAGAAGGTACATATGTCATATTCTTTTAAACCCATCTTTACCAAAGATTTGTTTAACGTTAAGATTCTATGTAGAATTTTAAACTGGAAGTACCTTAATTTTACAGATATAGTGGTTGAATAAAGATTTTTAAATGCCTCTAATACACTTTTTTTATCACATTCTGGTACATTTTGTTGCCATTTTAGAAAAGTATTTTCTGGGTGTACAAACTTCTGTTTAACAAGTTCAGCGTACATAAATTTTACTGGTTTCACCACTAATAATAGTTTATCAATCTTATACATATATACTATGGCTTCACTACTGTTTCCTTTAATTTCTCTTTTCCATCTTATTGGGACTGCATGTAATATGCTATTGTATGTCATTGTATTGATTTGATGCCCATAGTTCTGTCGCATTTCTTGCAGAGTATAAAATTTATAAGAATTATTCACTTTTTTAGTTAAATGGTAAACATATTTTATACCAGCATCATACCATTTTCTATAAAAAACAATTTTACCGTTTATTTTAAGATTAGAGTTAAACCACAAGGATTGGTTCAAGAATTCATTTACGGTTTCAGGATCATTAAAATTATATTTACACCATTCTTGAATAATTTCTTTCCAAAAAAGATTGACCCCTTTCAGCACTGATGTTTGGTTTACATCTTCAATTTTTAAGTTACATGTGAAAAGATACTCAGTCAAATTATTCAAGCTACAATTAACCAATTGTCTCCATCCTTGTTCCAAACTGGAAGCGAGACATCTATTAATCCATGCCAGTTTTGTAGCTTGTAGTTTAGACCAGATATCTATCATTTCTAGACCACCTTCATCCTTTGGTGCTATTAAAATATTTCGTTTGATTTTATCAATTTTACTGTTCCATATAAAATTAAAGAGGGTAACTTCTATTTCTTTCAGGAATGAAGCAGGTGGATTTGGTAGAACTGATAATTGATATTGTAGCTGAGAGATTAATTCTGATTTAATCACTGTTATTTTCCCCAAAGGTGTTAACTGTCTTTTTGCCCATATATCAATTAAATTCTTAATTTTTTCTAATGTAGGTCTGAAATTCAGGTCACATAGATTTTCTAATTTATTGTTGATTTGAATACCAAGAATTGTAACTGGTCCTGTGCTCCATTGTAGACCCATTTTAATTATTTGGTCTTTACCATATGTATGATTTCCCATTGGCATAACTACTGTTTTTTCAATATTAATTTTTAATCCACTTAATTTCTGAAATTTTTTAAAATCTTCAATCACTTCTTTCATTACCATGTGGCCTCCCCTTAAAAACAAAGTTGTGTCATCTGCGTATTGGGAGATCACATGTTTTTCATTATTTATTTCAATTCCTTTAATATTGATATTGTCCCTGATCCTGTTAGCCAAAAGTTCTGCTGAAATGATATATAGATAAGGTGATAATGGACAGCCTTGTCGCACTCCTCTACCTAATTTAAAAAAACTAGATATCCATCCATTATTTATGACACATGATGAAATATCCTTATAAAAAATTTCAATCCACTTGCAAAAAGTGTCTCCAAAATTATAGAATTTCAATACTTTTTTGAACTTTTTTAAGAACTTTTCATAACCAAAGTTACCCTTAGATCATTAATATATAGAGGAAGCCAGAAATCAAATTCTTTTTCAAAATGTAATGGATCGGCACCTTTAATTCCAATCATACTTGATAATAAAAACCAATGAAAGCCATGTTAATGCTGTTTTTCTCATTGTTATCTGAAATTTTATATATGCAGTTTTTCTGAAAAACCGGAAATAAATGGAAATGTTATTGCTTCATGGCTCTTCGTCGGAGTTCATGAAGCGCTTTCTGCGTATTTCGTGCCACTTACGTGCCGCCTATTGGCGTAGCGTGAATAAGCGTAGAAATCGATTTAAGTTTTTAATTGACTCAAAACTTTTTGGCCGCCGCTACGAATTGTCAAATTTTGTGGGTCATATGTAACTCTTAGTCTTCGAAGCGCTTCGTAGCCCGTGGAAGATACTTCGTGGTAGATCGTGAGCTTGACGTACACTATTCGGTATACGATGCGGCAAATTGGGAATATGAGTAGGTAATTTACCAGTACGTATATCACTTTGTAAACGCCACGAAGTACTAAGAATCCATAGAAACTGTTACGATACAGCTAATAAGTACCTAAGCAGTACTTAAAAATAATTTCGAAAATGATCATTCAGACGTACTACCAATTAACCCGAAGTACTAACGCTACAGCAAGAAGTACTTACGATCCAATTATTACGTTTTACAAAGAGGCTACGTTACAAATAGAAAGCTTCTACCAAGCGTGGCGAAATAAAAGTTTATAACGTTATCTTCATGTATACTAGAAATGTGCATTCCAATCGATTCATGTCTCGGCCATGGGGCGGGGGGGGGGGGGGGGGGGTTCCTATTGTGGCATACTCCCTAACCTGTGTTTGCGTCCACTCACCTCAGAACTAAGAGCACACATTAAAAAAAAAAGGTTTGGGAACTTTGAATTCCAGGTGCTTTTAGTTTATAATTTGAAATTGCTGGTATGCTCAAGATAGCCATATTGCAGATAACCACTGGACACCGTCACTTGGAGGTGCTGGGCGCTCGACCCTTAACTGAACAGATGGCCACACTGCGCGGAGCATGAGGCTGGGCCTTGTCGACATTCACTTATTTGTGCCTAATTGTCCATTCGTGTATTTGCAAATATTACTCGCTGAAGCTCCTGAATCGATAGAATGTGCCTGATGCACACTCCGAAATGCCCAATCTCGAAATGCCCTGGAAATTTCATGAGATTCCGTTCATGACTGCGTGAGTTATGTTACTCACAGGACCGTCTTAACACCATTACGGGCCCCGGGCGATACAATAGGCTGGAACTAATCGGAAACTCCACAAAGTAAACTCATGAACAAGCCAGTTTTTTTTATACCTCCCCCCCCCCACAACCTCACCATACCCCTTTAAGTTTCTCAACGCTCTTTTGTGCGACTGTTTTAAAATTGATCAGTATAGATTTACCTCTATTTTCTCCATACACATAACATTTGCGACATCGAAGGAATATTCAGTTAGTAGTATAATTTTGATTACTGGTATAGGTACACCGTACACGGTGACACCGTGATACAGCGGTCCCGACAGGGATAAAAATAATTTGGTCTAGTAGTAATTAACACTTAACAGTAGCGTATATAAATTCAGACATTTTTATATAGAATGATGACAACTTAAACAACATATAATTAACCAGCCCATCCCCTGATGATTAAAGAGTAATTGCTTGATAAACAAACCCGTAAACACATTGAATAGTCATGTGCACCCTCATATGTTTGCAGGTTTTCACAAAGAATATCAGCTGTATAATGACAAAATTTGCTTAACATCGATACAATTATCCGCAGTTACCACTGCCAAATGACAGTAAATGAGCCCCTTTAATCATCATATATTTATCATTGCAATCAGGCAAGTTCTGCTGTTTCAGAGTGATCACGAGCGAAACAGAACGACTAATATGCAGGTTGAACATTCCTATACCAGCTTGTTCCTTGCACAAAAAAATGCATAACACTGAAAATTAATGAAAAAATAATATATTTTGTTCAAAGGGGCTCTCACTCTATATAGTTATCAATATTTTCTTTCAAATTCAATGTAAATTTACGCGCATATGGCCCCTTCAATGTGTGGGGCCCTTGACCGCACGCCTGCATCCAAATGTCCCAAAAAATCTGTGAATGCGGAAGCATATGAGCATTTTGTGTTTTGGTATGAAAATTAGTAATATGAAATGCAGTTTAAAAGGTTGTGTTTCCACACAGTTTTGATACCTGATAAATCCACGAACACCGCCATACCCATACAGTTCTACAATGCTCACATGTTTCCATCCACACACTGCTCAAAAAAAAAAAAACAGGAACATGTTATTAGATCTGTATTGGTATAGAAACTTGAAAATAAATAAAAATACACTGTTTTTACCCTACCTTGATCTGGTACATG
Source organism: Sipunculus nudus (assembly GCA_026874595.1). NCBI lineage: Eukaryota > Metazoa > Annelida > Sipuncula > Golfingiida > Sipunculidae > Sipunculus > Sipunculus nudus. The sequence continues at coordinate 18,994,055 of CM049307.1, forward strand.
AGCTCATCGGGCATTCACACATTCATTATGCGAAACTCGTACGTTCATCATAGGACATACGCTAAGTATATGATATTTTCATATTATACTATAATGGGCAAAATGTGAATGTCATAACAGCAGTGTGTTACTATCCAATAATCAATAATATTCTATACGCTCTTTAATAAGCTCGTCCATATTTTGCCAATGAAATAACGTAAAGAATACAAATTTTGACTCCTAATTATGCAAATCTCTTTCACTCATTTAAATAGTTTGCCCCAGCACAGCGTTGCCTTAAGTGTCATGAAACGTAGCAGGTTAGATCTTGAGATTCGCAAAATTGCTTACTCGTGATGCGTAGCTAGTCGTATGTGTTCGGTATATATCTTTTCGAATTTCGTAACCTTCGATAGCTTTCCTGATCGTAGCTCATCGGGAAATCAATTCGTGGAAATGGAAACGCCCTTTAAGAGTTAAACTACCTGATTGAACCTTGCCCCTTGTTTTGCAAAATATTGGCGAGGCTCTAGCCTTTCCTGCCTCACCGCTTCCGCCGGCCATAAATTATCAATGTAAATGCGTGGCTGATAAAATATATGTATTATGGTCCATTACTGACTTTAAACAATAACTTGTACACGTAAGCACACATATAACTTGTTAAACATACTATTATACCTGAAATATGGTGCGGATCACCTGGTTATTGTTGCTGACATCAAGAAACGCAGCTTCATTATTGCTTTTGGGCATACATGCAATGCATGCACCAAGAATGGCATTGAAATCCATCCCCTATTTGTTGACATGACGTCGACACAGAAAAAAATAAACGGCAAAAAAAAAAAAAAAAAAAAAAAAACCAGACAGAAAGAGTGAAAGAAAGACAGTCATAGGTGAAACTTTAGCCTCCGGTCTTCTTTGGAGATTTGTGTATAGTGTATATTCTCATGCTCCAAGTGCAGCCGTTCAACTGGAAAGGTAGCATGCTAGTGCACTATGTGTACGGTGTGTGTTTACGGTGTGTGTGTGTGACATCTGACATGAAATACTGAGTGACTCTGACAGCGACTTCACTGGTAAGACTGCTGGGCTAAGGCTGTTAGACGGAGGAGTCCCAGACGGAAGCCATAGCAGTACTTGTCCGTGAATGGAGCTGTCGTACTCGATACAGAAAACAAGATCTGATATTGAGGACTGTCCTTCAACCCATACTGTCCTAGGAAGTTTTATATTTCTCTTTCCTTTTAACTTAATTAAGCGGTTTATTTTGGTCTGGTGGCTTGTTCTCGGATCTTCAGAGTACACGTATTCCAGAGTCCGCTAAAACCCCTTTATACACCTCTTGACTTTCGGAAAGTGTTTTCTTTGCTATAGCACTCAAAGTGAATGTGCCATCACAACACCACTCTCAGTTTCGAACCCAAAGCTCTACATACACCAGTTCAGTAGTAATCAACCAACGCGAATACTGGTTCTGGTAGTTTTTTTTTTTGGGGGGGGGGGGATTAATTGATAACTTCTTTTATAAATGATCGGTTATAACCATTATTAATAGGTGTTTGTGACACTGGTATGAAAATACACATAATCGATGAAAGCAGTAACGAAGACAAGTTCGTATAAAATAATAAAAAAAAATTACATGTAATATAGAGACCCAACATTTAAAGTAAAGAGGAAAACAGATGGCAAAACTCTGACACCAGACTTGTCACATTATATCAAGTTTTCATCATATACATATAACTTTTTGTACGCGTATAAATATATCTGCATTTTATTAAAGAGTACATAGTATATACAATAAATTTCAAATCATATTATTTTAATTATTATTCAATAAGTGAAGACTTTTACAGTGCACATACAACAGATACATATGTTCAAGTAGTCTTAAGTATGATATGCTTCGGTCATCCTGCAATGAAACAAGAAGCTCAGTTTTCCCCTCATATTTATGACAATATATTTTATAAAGTTTGTATTTTGATTGGTAAATATCTATGTGTATAACATGTCAATCAGGGGTAAAATACGGAAGATAAGAGAATCGATAAGATCTCTTCATAGACATGTTTGCTACCTTTCAAAGGTTAATTTTTCTTTCGGAAAATCATGGAAATTAATTCTTACAGTATACGATATAAATAATCTCTATTGGATTTGATTAAATTTCTTTGCATCAGACATATTTTATATTAGTTATCTTACGAGAACAACAGGTCAAGTTAGTGTCCCTGTTCAGTAATTCAGGATAAGATATTTTTCATTTTTTATTAAACAAGAAGTAAACATTCAGGTTGGATATAATGTCAGAAGATCTGTGGTTCATTGAATGTGCTTTATTCGGGTAATATCTTCCTATAGCCCCTTTTCCATGAAAAAACCGCGCATCACGCAATATATGTGAAAAAATATTGATAAAAAATATGGAAAAGGTCTCGAATTTATAAATGACAATAACAATTACAATTGTCCGTAATTAAAAAAAAAACACATATCTCTCATGGACGAAGAAAGAAAAAGTTTCGTTTTCCAAGTTTATAAAATGTTAATATAGAAAAGGAGTCTAGCCATGTCTTGAAGATTATTTAATTCAGCCACTGAATTAAATAAATAAGAAATTGAACAAAAAAGGGATAATATTATTTTTTGTCAATGCGAACTAAAAAAACAATCTTACGTTAAACATGCATGGTCGAAGTATGAATTCTAAGTCTAAATCAAAGTTGAAAAAAATTGTCACAATATACATGAAACATTGATAACTTTAGAGAATAAATTTACTTGACTTTCTCGGTAATAAAAAATAAATTCATAATTCTCTGGGTTCAATAATTAACACAGAATAATTAAAAAAAACAAATGCTATTTTGCCTGTCAGAGACAGATATAGGTGCCTTCTTTTTTAAGGTTTCTTCTTTGGTAATTGAAATAATTTGGTACTGTCGGTTCAATAAGCGGTTCTCAGTTTTCATAGAAGGCGGGTGTTGGTTGTTGTGTAATCCAAGAAACACCCATGGGCATCCTACGGCAAATGTTATTGTGACCATGCATTACTTTTTTTTTTACACAAGCGTGTCCAGTCATGAACTATTCATGTAATAGTGAACCCGGAAACTTCGGCTTTAGACTTGCATTTGACTGATAATAAACAAGCCAGTCAAACTTATGACGTCAGTTAATTGAAGATGACGCGCGACCGAGCATTGTGACGTCACTCTTGTCACAAATACCTAACGCAGCAATAGACATGGAAAGTGTACCATGGAGGAATGTACTGTCAAGCAGTATCGGGAAGACGCCATCCACGGTATTCCAGCATAATAACTCTAAAGAGTCGCAAAGTAAATACGTTTTACATGATGTGTAACTACTTTACACTAAATCGGCGGAATATCTATTTATCTAATTCAGGCCAAAGGACATTTTGTAGAATATTCTTAAAATAATTATCTCGATAAAACATCCGGACAAGGGTTTTGGGTCGGACTATAAATATTTAGGGATTCGATATAATCACACTTTTTTAGTTCTTCATGAAACGTACAGCTTCAAATAAAGAGAAACGTGTGATCAGACAATGATACTATCTTTAATCGCTACAACTATATATATATATATATATATATATATATATATATATATATATATATATATATATATATATATATTTATATATCATATATGCGACTTTAATACGACTTATATTTTCGTATCATTCCATCAGTTTTAAATGTTTTATTTTGCTGGCGTTCACCAGGTCTAGACTTCCCACAATTAGCGTGTCAATGATTAACATTTCTATATTACTTTGTACCAACTAAAATAAAATTGTGTTCATATTGGTCGGTTTAACCTATCAAACATTTAGAAAAATGGGAAGCTGTTATGAAGTGGATACTAATTTCCTTCAGTAAATCCATGCTCTTTGGTTCTAATTATTAATCAGTGATATCTATACATTTGCAAAATCTCCCTCTGCATAACATTCAATAATTCATTAAATCATGGTAGAGCCGTAATAAAAGATGAGAATACCCAAGCATGAAAAACCGGAACAATAGTTCTCGTACACGTATTTTTAATATCTTCGGACATATCTATACATTGCATTTCATGTAGAGAATATTCTTTATGTCTTAATGTAAAATCTACAATATACATAATTTTAATTCATTCAAAACACCTTGTCTATATATGAGCTAGGTTACTGCTAGCCAGTTCCTGAAAAGAAAACCTCTTCTGTACTGTTCTCTTCTGTACTCCGTCGACTCAGATGTCTAAAAAAGTACAGCCTCAGGCCATCTTCATTTCACTCTAAGTTATTACACTTGTCAGTCGTAAGTATGATGCGACCACACGGTTTTGTCTTGCACGGCTAGCACCAGCCCCTGTCAGATTGTTAGAACATTGCGGTTATAAGGTTGACACCCCTCTTTATATATGAATATGTACATTGTTGTATATTTCAATGTTCCTTGGATATTAATGTGTGACGTCTACAGCAGAGAATGATTATGCTGTATAATCATATCCTGTTTAGTCAGTGAGAAGCGACGTCTGGTTTCTGTTGCGTGTACCCTGGGCCATGATCACGCCGATCCCATGCAAACCAAGCATCCTAGTACATCTTCATCATCGTCGAAAGTTTTGTTAATTGTAACGTTTTCATGCGCTTTAATATGATGCAATACGTTTTGGATTGATCCTGGACAAGATCTACTTCGCGATTGGATCGCCGATCCCTTCCTTCCTTTCTGTGAATACCTGTAACGATTTTATGACGATCCGCTGCGGTCGTTTACGATCTACACGATTTGCATCTATGACCTTTTAAACTTGTTAACTTCCCTTATGTTTATAACTGATTTCTTTTACCTTTAATAAGGAAGAACGGCTAACGCATCAGAGAGTGTCATTGCTCAACAGTGGGCCCAAACGAGGTTGAGTGCGAACCCTTACATGTGTCGGCACAGCGACTTTGCATGCAACAAGGAGAACTGGCGGCCCAATAAGGTGTGCGGCATATATTATATCGAGAGCTGTATGAATATCCATGCTGGTTCATAATATATAGAGATGGAACTAGTATACACAGAAAAGTCGGTTCTCTGCCATTGGGAAAAGAACCCATGATCTTCCGATTTCCAGTCACACTCTTGGGAGAACTCCGACTACGTCACTTCGCTGGTTCCTATAAAAGTGTGCGAATACACAGAGGGGTAAGTGATCCGTCGAATCTTAGTGGTTAATGCAGCCGACGGGAAATCGGAAAATCATGGGTTCGATTCCAATCGGCAGAGAACCGAATTTTCTGTGTATTCTAGTTCTCTCTCTCTCTCTCTCTCTCTCTCTCTCTCATATATATATATATATATATATATATATATATATATATTCCATGGGACTGTGATGCTGCAAAAACCACATTTTATGTAAATTGTTGATTAATATTTACATAAATTATAAAAGTCGTTCTCTTTAGTGTCTGTTAATGTGATATTAGGATTGTATACAATGAGAGACCCCAGAGAGAAAATTCTCATTGTATAGACGGGTCAAAACATGGAAAATATAGCACAACCCCCAAGAAATTGCAAGAAATTGTTCACCATTATTGGACACCGGTGAAGTTGTTATTTTCAAAAGGGCGTCCCAGAGGGCCGCCAAGCCCCTCAGATGGCAATTAATCATTTAGTTTTCAACACACAGTTATTTTGGTATCTACTGCTTGGTTTTATGGGGTCCCGAAACCCACTGGAACCAATGAAATCATCTTAACGTATTAATATTACAAGCAAATAAAAGATGACGTTCAAAATCGCTACCAAACCTTTAAAAATATAAATTAAATCATTCTGAACCATTTTCATCATAGAGTTTTTACTTAATCTTCTCCTAAGTTTTTTTTTTTTGTCCAGAAATCCATTGGATCCAACAGAAAGATCATTACGTATTTATTTCACTGACAAATCCAAGTCTTTTTTTCATCATAGAGTGGCAAATTATCAAACTATCATTATATTTATTGGTTTGTGCATCCATTAATCCAAATAAAACATCGCTGTATAGTAATGTGACGGACAAATCAAAGATTGCGTCAAATGGCTGCCGGTTACGTCATTAACAATAAATATTCGTAAGTCATATATTATTGCCTTATACTTTTTTACGGTTAATTATTGCCAAGTTTTAAAGATGTTGGCGAATAAACTTGAACATGCAGGTCACCTATGTTTCCAAGGTAGCATCCAAGAAGTGAATAGCGTAGTAATTCTACACTAATATTGTCGAGAGGAGTTACTGTTCTATCGATGATGACAATTTGGTGTCTGCCACTAGGCTTAGTGTCTAAAAATGAGAAATTAAACCTAGTAGTAAATTCATGAGTATTCAGGTATTCTAAATATCAAACATCCTTAAGGACAAAGCAAAGTGTAAATACAGAAGTAGAATGATTAACCATTTTAACATTCTTTAATAGTTATACATATGCATGTTACATATACATGTATATGTTAGCAGCATGTCTCCCAGTATGTTCGACAGAGCTTATTCTTATTGCACTGGAGCTGGATTTGGTCTTGGTATCGATACCTGACCTCATGTACAGGTCAGAGTTCTGGACCTTGGAGTTCAATTCCCTCCCTTACATCAAATGGCAAGTTAATTTCTTATCCTCGAGTACTTTACATTCTTTATGTTCTATTCTCAACTTAATTTCACTTTTTTATAAATGTCTAAAGTTTTTTTTCAGTACATAGGTAGCCATCTTGGATGTCATATTTATTATGTTAAGATACATGATTACCCAATAATACTTCTTCATGTTTTAATGACTTTACTTGTACACCCTAAATCCTAGAGACCTACATCAAATTAACGTTTGGATAAAAAAAATTGCTTCTTACCAAATTTGTTCATGATTATTCCATTTTATCAGGCCATCCAGTTTACTATGTCGGGTGTATAGGTTGCCAGCTGATTCAGGCTTTATTCTTGACCTTTTTTCCAACAAGCAAGGTTTAACCCTTAAAAAGAACAGTTACTGACACAAAAATTACGGGAATAAATTAAGGAGTGACTGTAAATGATGTAATCGGTATCATTTTTTTTAGCTATCTTTGATTTGCCAGTTAGGTGACTACACAGCGATGCGTTATTTGGTTTCAAAGGATTCACAAACCAACTCTATGATGAAACATGAATGCTTTATGGCAATATTGTTACAGATGTCTCTTTTATTGTATGCAGCAGTCTTACATGTGTATGTGCAGCGCTAACATATTCTGTTGCCATGGGCGACACGCGAGCCGGGCCGGCTCCCGTGTGAACCCTGACATGTAGAAACACAGCGTTCTTTGTTTTAGTTTGTTCTTTAGGCGTGTGTATTATTGGTTCTTTAGATTGTTCGGAAAATGGAAAGTTCTCGGCTTGAGGTGAAAAGTTATAAATAAGGGGCTGTATTTAGAGCCGGGAGAGAGAAGAGAGAGAATTATTCCTGTTTACACGGAAGGGAGTTAGCCAGTTTGTGGACATATCCGATAATTTCAGCAGTTATATACTTTTTTTTCTAATTTGTAACGGATTTTATGTAGTCTTCATTTTGCTTTTGGGATCACTATCAGAACTTCACTTTTGGATTACAACAAATTGATTCTGCTGTTGTAGTATTGTTATACTGTGAAATTGTATTGATTTAGTGTATTGTCATGTTAGGGTTGTTTTAAGAATAAATTATAATTATTTGTTAACAAAAACCAATGATTTCTTTATTAATTCCCCTAGACATTTCACGCTGCCTAGTGTTACAGAATCTGATTTTGTTTTATCTTCATAACCAAATTTATGCTCGTCACGACTACGTGATCTCTTGATATTAGGTTCCGAAACAATGTTTAAGGACTTGGCGGGCATTTCGGGCGCCATCTCGGTATTGCCAATATCATAAATACGGAATATTTTTATTGGTTCCAATACATTTCTGGATCCAAATTACCTAGTAGTAGATACTAAAATTACAACTTAATGATGAAAAAATGATTGATTAATATCAATTTTTAAGGCCATGACGGCCATTTTGGACGTCATCTTTCATTAACCGGTAAAATTAATACGTAATGATGTTTTCATTGGTGCCAATGGATTTCTGGACCCCAAAAACCTAGTTCGTTTATGGCCATCTGAGGGGCTTGGCGGCCATTGTGGACGCCATTTTTAAAATAATAACTTTCCCGGAGTTTATTTTTCGTTACAGTGATATATTGTTAGGTTGGTCGTATATTACAGAGAATCACCATAAAATAATATCTTACAATTTGTTGGAGGGAATTCATATTGTGACCCGTCTATTATGTTGCACATATATTAACGAAGGATCGAATCCAGGGTAAGACGCATCTCCTCGAGCAGCTTATAATTAAAATACTGATAATCATACGCAACCTTGGCTGCAATAGGCCGAAAAAAACTTGTGACACTTGTCCCGTTATGAAATTACACTGTGATTGATGGTGTCGGTGCTTTAAAGCTATTTTTCTTTGTTATCAGGACTGGCCCTCGGGAGAAATATTCATACCAATCACTCGTCTGGTTCGATGATCGATTACCGATACAATAATACTCTTTGGGTTAAGCATTAAGAGAAGGAGGAACAGCAACTCTTTATGTTGTGTATATATTAACTGAGAATTGAACCCAAGGTGAGACACACCAACGGGAGAATCTACTCTCTTTTACTACTACATAAAGGCCACCTGGGCTGCCACAAGCAATGTAAACCCTACCCTTGTGACACGTTATCAACGTTTTCGTCAAGTTATCAAATCTGGGTAATTCAGGGCAGGCGCGAATCCAGGTTTTGTTTTTTTGCAGGCAGGGGTCAACGGCTGTCATGCATAAATGTTGTCTAAAATGTCGATGGGTGAGAGCGGGGGGGGGGGGGGGGTCTCGACCCCTAAAATTCGATTTGTCTAAAAAAAGGTCATGGGTACAGAGGGGGGTCGGTTTGACCTCCCCCCATCCCCCCCCACCCCCCCTTTACGTCTCCTCTCGATCCGCGCCTGCAGGGTGTTGGTTTGTTAAAACTATATACACGATCTTTGTTATAAGGGCTGACTATCGGTGGAAAGGTAACTATTGATTATTGGCCCGGATTAAGCGATCCATACAAAGCCACTTTTTCTAGACGTGATTAGTATGCGTTTTAAGGGGCGATTCCACATGCGATCTTTGACCGGAAGTAGTAAAAGCGTCCTTATGACAAGTGTCTTTGCTGTATTTTGCCTTACTCTTGTGTGCGTTTCCTCACAGTTTCTTTGCGTATTCTTGCATTGTATCATGTTGTGTCACCTTCACCTGCCATAACACGAATTGTGTTGAACATGTTCACAATATTTCAACACAACACGTCTCAGTCTGATCCTCATGCTAATGAGTGTGTGCGCGTTGTCATATTGTGACATGTTAAAACACATGGATATAAAAAACTGTCTGAGGGGTCGGCATATATTATATAAGTATCAAGGGATTATATTTATTTGATAGACGTTAGTTATCAGAGTAGGCCATCTAAACTTCTCGTATTTTGTAATTATTCTGCTTTGTTGTCACTACACGTTTAATGTTAGTTTTCATTTCGCTTTTGCATTCCGTATGCGGTCGATAGATCACCATATTTGGTGTTTTAAATTTAGAAAATACCTATGGATTTTTTAATGACTCGGTTTTTTTTCATTAATCGGCTATCCTTTCACCTTTTTTGCCAGTTTTCTTAATTGACAAATTAATTAATTTTTCTATTGCATTTCATACATCCGATCATATTTTAATCTTCTATTGCATTTCATACACCCGATCATATTTTAATCTTTAAATTTATTGTAATTTGTTATTTTCTAATGTTTATAAAAGATAAAACTGATAAAGTCACTAATGGTGGAACATTCAAGTTTAAATTTCATGAGAATATTTGTTATTCATCAAGCATACCTCATTTAAAGAATGCACATTTACAATAAGGATAATGCAAGTTTGAAACAGACCGACAACAATTTTTTTTTAGCAAACTCTGGTGCGACATTTTCAGACCTGCACCAAAGACAAGTTAAGTTTAGCCAATGATTATAATTAAAACTTGAGTGACGAGTGATAATTATAAACGCCCTATGTATCCTTGAAACCATTTCAAAGCGTACGTGTTATATACTGATGTAACCGTCCAAAGGAAAGTGTTCCTACTGCCTGATTTATTAGAGATTCGGGTAGAACGTCTGCCTTGTGTTTCAAGGTTATGTTTTCGAATCCGCATTCTGCCTAAATTCAATTTTCACCCGTTTCACACACACACACACACACACACACACGCACACATATATATATATATATCAGAGTTGGGTCCAAAAGTACTCGTAGTCATAGTACTCGTACTCATGAGTACTTTTTTGAGTACTCAGTACTTGTACTCGAGTACTTTGAAAGTACTCGGTACTTATATGAATACTTCATGAGTACTTTTGGGTATTTCATATTTTTCTAAATAAACTTTAATCTCAATTTATTTGATTTAATAATAGTTTTTTTATAGAATATTATAGTAAGATATATATAATATATAACATATATAATATCATATATTATAGTACTTAAAGTAATCCATCTTTTAATATAACTGAAACTATTACAGCATTGATAACTACTACTATTACTTTGCTTCTTTTACTAAAACTAACACTTTTATTTAATATAAAATATAAATAAATTGAACTATTTTATTATTAATACATTCATGCAATTCATGTGTACATGTGTACAGCATTATATATTTCCAGCAAGATAAGTACATAGTGTTCAATAAAACATTTAATCAGCAAATTCATCCTGAGTAAAATTTAAGAGAAAAAAATTCTAATTTTTGAAAGATCCCTAAATAAAAAAAAAAAAAAGATTTGCCACAATTCAATACAAATAAATATACTCAGAACCTGTTCATCCTAACATAAATTCAGCAGTGCTCTGGGGTCTGGGCTAATCAAGCTTGAATTGATTTATATATGAAACTAAATGTGAGTGTAGGTTTAGCAGATTTTCAGTGCATGGGAATTGTAGTCTTTGATGAGCTCTGTACACAGTCTGTGGCACAACTAAGACTCAACTGTTGACTGTCAACTGATTGACCCAGGAAAAGCTGTGACTATCAGACCACACACCCTGTAGTAGCTACAACAGAGGCTGCAGCATCACATTCTACTTTCAGCTGACAATAACTTCCAAACATACTGTGTATGCTCACAAAGGACTTCTCCAATGTTTAATGACCAAGCCTACTTAATGAATCAACAAGGAGAACCAGGGGTTAACCTCAAGCAAAAGCCTTCTGTCCAGTGCCCACTGGACCATGAAAGCACACAGCATTAACTAATCACACTACACTGGGCCCTTCATTGTGCTCTATCAACTTAATCAAACAAACACTCAATTCATCAGATGTGTTAGCCTAGGGTTGTAATTGGAAAGCAATAGCTATTATTCTATTACTAGGGGTACTATAACCATCACTAGTTCATATTTATTTTTCTATCAATTGTAATAGTACTCTTACAAACTTTGAAAACCTGTAATATTCTATTTATATAACACATTACTATCGCCTCATTCCTTGTAATAATAACTGACGTAACTGTTGTTAATACTCATAAATTTTTACACAAGATGAATGATATGGTCATATATTTTCACATATACCGGTTGTCATTAAATATCATCATTAGGCTACAGCCACATGTTATTCATAAGCTGATATTATATAAATAATAACGTATGGTTGTTATTATTATTATAATTATTATCATTGTTATTATTAAATGATTACATATTGCTAACATATGGTTACATGTTTTATAAAATGTCAGTGAGATTTCCTTTAACATTATAACTTTTATTTATTAACTTTTATGTTATTTTTTTATGTTGTAGTCTCTGAACATTCCCATCACTACTTAGAATTTGCATAATACAACATTTAGTAAATTGTTTATCCTGTCCTGGCTAGAAATATATTTTTGAGAACCTACGAGACCAGATGTTTCTTCAATGCAAATAAGTTAATGCTCTGATATATTTCAACTGTATATGGCCTGTTAATATGCCCTTGAGTTTACAGTTTTCGCCTCGGTATTTTGATTAAGCATACAACAACATTATATATATTTTTATTTTGTACTGGGTTTTCATTAATAAAAATAATTTTAACTTACTGGGAGTTTATTTAATTTATAATAACATTGACCAAGTTTGGTTACAAAAAATACTCATTTAAGTTTTCATGAGTACATTTTGAGTACTCGGTACTCGTACTCGAGTACTTTTGGAAAAGGGCAAAAGTACTCATCCTTGTACTCGAGTACTTTTAAAGTACTCAGTACTCGTACTCGAGTACTCGGACCCAACTCTGATATATATATATATATATATATATATATATATATATATATTGTTATGGAAACTAATAACAACAGATCACGTAATCGTGATGAGCACAAATTGTTACGGAGATAAAAAAAATCAGATTCTGTAACACGACGCAGCGTAATATGTTTATAAGGGAATGAATGAAGAAGTCAGTGTTTTTTTTTGTTAACAAATAATTATTATTTATTCTTAGAACAATCCTAACATTAAAATACACTAAATCAATACAATTACACAGTATATCAATAAAATGTACAATACCAGAGTGTCCGGATCCTAGGCTTTGCTTTCTGAATACCACCACTGTCACAGCTCAACAAGAGTCCTTTAACACCAATAATCCACGTAAAAAGTAATAATCCAAAGGCAAATTGGAGCGATCCGTATTATATTATTAAGTTCGTATCGTATTAAGTCCGATAAATATTTGACACCACTGCAATCATCGGAAAGGTCCCAAAACTGACGAGAAAATACCACTCTTAGTACTCGCTGGAATTTTCCTTTCTGCCGGCTCCAAACAGTGCCCCTAATTTAAAACTTCTCACTCAAAAATTTAAGAAATGGAAAATTCCAAAAAACAATACACACGCCAATGAACAGACCCTTACCATTTAGAACAAAAAATAACGTTGTGTCTCGATCTACACTTCAGACCCCACACTCGAGCCAGCGCCCAACAAGCGAGGTACCCATAGCAACGAAAGATGCCTGCGCTACACGAATCAGCATGTCAACAGACATATGTAACACTCCTGTGCACAATAAAACAGATACCTGTAACAATATATATATATATATATATATATATATATATATATATATATATAGTTTTACTGTAGATCTGTAGTACATGAAGTTAAACAAACTGTATACGATATATATATATATATATATATATATATATATATATATATTTATATGCATCTGTTAATGCTGACATGGGATAGAAAAACTTCTGTCCCTTATGGAAGTATTCAACGGTATATGGATCAATCCAAGTTACACTGATATGACTACAGGTTCCCGCTGCTTAATTAAAAGATCATCTATCCAAATTTCATTTCCAAATTAATATTGGAGATCCTATAGAAAAAGTGATTGTGAACAATGGGAAATAGGGCACAATTATATTTCTAGATTGATTTAAATCAGGTTTTAAAAAGAATCCACCTGCGTTACTATCTATTATACTTTTGCGAGCTCTTGTCAGGATATCAATTGATGATACATCAATATCATTAACCAGCCATTAATCAGCGAAAACATATTTCTATTTATATATATTAGAACATTTATATATTGTTTCCGTGTGAAGGCGAAGACAAAAAGTCACCGAAATATATTGGGAGTTATTTGTCCATAGTATAAATGGATCTATTCCGATATCGTACGCTTATAAACTGATCCGTTGAAGTTTTTATTTGATAGGCCAGAAAACGTTGATTCGTCGAACACAGGCTGTTCTTTTTGTTTATATCCACGTATTTATAACATACAGGGGACCTGCCAATATAATGTAAGCACAATAAGTGGGGATGCACCAAGGTTTTTCAAAGAACGTTTTGCCACTAGTGACCCCTTCCACTTTCCCAAATATGCAACCAACCACCTAAGGTTACATGGTTTTTCTGTTTGTCAATATTGCTGTGTTTACTAACAGCTTGTAGATAACAAGTTCATGCATCCGTCACAGAGGCGTTATATGAACTCTAAACAAGAACTACCGACGGAAGAATAAGCCAGAAATCATATGAATTCTTTAGAAAAGGTAGGTGGAATAGCTGAATTTAATTCTTAAGAAAGTTGATAACAGGTGATTTAAAAGTGAGTTTAAGTGCAAGAGAATAGTGGTTTGACTCCATACATTCAAACAAACCACGGTTGTTATACACCCGTAACCGCTAAGACCCTGCTGACAAAATTACCGTTGAAAAGCCAAGTGGAACCAGTGCGGAGAGTTGACATGGGCGTAAGCGTTAGCGTTTGGTGGTGTATTGACTACTGTGTAAGGCAGGTCTAATGAGACAGGGAGCGCCGCACCACTAAGCTTCAAGCGACATCTTTCAGTGGCACGCTCATTCTGTCGTGGGCAGCGCGTCTAGCGAGATGCTCTCAGATAGAAGTCTGCTGACGCTATATTAAATACAGCGCAAGGTTTCTTCATTTGGTGTTGGACTCGCCCGCGCTTTGGACTTGACGACAAGGAGCTATATCTTTCTACAGGCTAACCTGATTTCTAAAGACTTGATTGAAGACGTAAAGAACATTCGGGGAGTTATAAACCAGAATATAATTCACCTGGCATTGGTAAGTAAATCCTAATACGTTTAAAACGTTTTTTGTGTGTTGTCTTAAGATGTTGTGAAACGGGGAGAGGGGATCCTTCAAAACAAGGGATCAAATTTTGTTACTATTGCCGGCCATAGCTGTCGAATATTCTGGCGTTTGTACAGAGTTCGTAAGGTTTCTAAATTCAGGATACGCCTAGGTGTGTTGTCAAGACTACATATGAAACCTCAGTGTTTAACACATATTTGTCGTTGTGAACAGTTCATGCTGTTCCGTTTTTGTCTAACCATTCTTTCGCTCATTGTTTAACCTGATTGCTTAAGGTTTACGAAACATTAAAGTAAATATTATAATGAGGAATTTCCCGTTGTGCTAGTTTTCAAATGTAGTTATTACCAGTTGTTTCACTGTTTAACGATTAATTCCAAGGATAAATAATCATGTTATACTATTATCCGTTTTTCTCCTCCTGAATCTTATTTAGTAAAGAGCTTCTAAATCAGCCTTAAAAAAATACCTTTTTTATTTGTTATCATTATAATAATTTTAACCTATAATGGAAAACCTAGATTCAAGGGGGTTTTATGAACGACATAATAAACGACAGAAGAACACATTTATAAAAAGATTGCGAATAATATATTTTGCGCTTTGTTATTACTATAAATTGTTTAGCTGATATGGGCCATTGGAAAAAACTAAGTGCGATATTAAGAATGGTATTAAGAACAAATTTCGAAATGAATTGTGGATAATATATCTTGCGTTTGTTGTAACTGTTAATATTTTTATATGTGATGGGTTTTTATCTGTTATTGTAAATTAAATACGATATTTTAAAGGATAATAAAATCACATTTAACCACTCAGTAAGACGTTAACATTCAATAACAAAAGCTCTCGGCCGTTTTAGATTTCACCTTTGAAGGGGCTATGCAGAAAATCGATATCATTCTCAAACGATGATTAAAAATGTGAAATTTTAATCAAAATTAACACACAGAACTACACATATACAAACACAGACGGCGGTAATTTTCTGGCGTAAATAGCTTAATAATGTTCTTTATGTAACGTTTCCATTTGTTCAAATCTTGTGTAATTAATAACGTTTAGTGATATCACCAAAACATACAAGTGGCATAATGCGTGGGAATTTCTGCGTGTGGCTAGATTACAAACAGAGTACTCCTATAAGTGGAAAATTATTAATTTGAAAAACTTTTTCTGCCCACCTTTTTATTTGCCTGCAGCAAAATATTGATGATGGACTATGCGGTTAAAATCATAATAAAACAACAGTTCCATCCGTGCATGATTACTGTTAAATGATAGGTTTCCGCCAGTGGAAGAACCACACCTGCCTAAGAGACCTTTATCTATTTTTCTTGTTTCTCTAATGGGCCAATGTTTCCGGGTGTCGACTAGATAGGAGCAAAGGGACTTTATTTGTGATCAGACAAACCTTGGCCTTATCCCAAATATTCCGCCTTTGCACGCACGTGTAAATGGGCTGACTCAAAAGTGACGCCCCCAGCCTTACCCGCTGATATTGATTAGGACTTTGCCGGTATAAACAAATGCAACGCTTGGCCAAAACAACTTTCAGTGAGACGTCAGCAGTAATGATTGCTAACTATTCAGGCCGGCAAAAGGTATGGACAGAACACTTTGTCAGGGTAAATAAAGATATTTAACCGCACAAACAGCTCTCCGGCTGCTTACCTAATCACACGGTTGCTGCTGACCGTATCGAACAAGAGTCCTAATTCATGCAATCTTATTCAACGGATTTTCCGCCACTTTGGTATCTAGTCACACTTGATCGTTTTTAATCGTGACGAATAGCTGTAAACCATAAAACAGCCTTGTATTTACACTTTAATGTAATAAATAATAATATCAGTCCATAAGAGGCTGTCTTATTGTGCAGTATTATTGGGAATTCAACACTTAAGTCAGGCAACCTGATGTCCGGCGCTTAATTAACGTAAATCATGCAGGGATGTATTATTTCTTAACAGCAGACAGTAGAATTTTTAATAAAGGAATGGCAAATAAATGACACTGTAACAGATCTTTTTTTCACTACAATCTCACGTCTCTTGAGTAATAAAAAAATCTTAAGTTGGATTTCTGAAAATATAACTCTGCAATGAATAAAATTAATAATTAAATTATTTACTACATCATGACTACATCTTGTTCAATACAGCCCTCTTTGGACCACTTCGGTTTATTTCGAGTTATATATGAATTAAGGACGAACATTTTCAGAGATAACACAATTCTGCCGGCACATTCAGTCACCTGAAGAGTCCTGACGAAATAGCAAAAATTCGATGAGATAAGAATTAATTCCGTGAGGACAGGTAGGACTGGCGTCTCGTGGAAGCGGAGTACCGCCTGCCAAGCTTTTAGGGCCGGGAGGGGTTATCATATTCATGGACCAGATCCCAAACCAGTTATCAGACCAGTGCGTGGCGTCTGTTAGTGTCAGCTTCTAACAAGCCACGATTTGTAGGCATGAGAAGGCTTTGGCTTGCGTGCAGCAGACTGGAGCAGTGCTACTCATTGGGTGTCTACAGAGGTTCCAGGCAGGCTGCTGTGCAGTCTTACTGTGAGAGCCTGATCTTCTGCTGCTACTCCTGCCGCTAAAGGCAGCATTCAAGAAGGCCCTTCCGGTCGGGGCTGGCCTTGCATTAATCCCACAGAAACGTCGTCTCGAAACGGTGGTTAAGTATGCACATTGAACTGAGAATAAAATAAAGATCAACAGTTTCTGCACCGACGTAAGTAAACATGGAATCAATTCAAAGGCAAAATTACAACATCGTAAATATAAATTAATCCTTATCGTTATGAAACAATTATTAATGGATCACAAACAAAAACGTTTTTAAAATTAAAAAACAAACGGATTGAGAAAATAAAACTGTCATAAGTGATAGCTCCCGGCCTTATAAATATACAGTGATTTTTCTTTCTTTCGTATACCATCGCCCATGCCAAAAAGCCTGTTATAGGAAATGTTTGTGGTTTAAGGTGAGAGTTCAGGTGAAACATCTGGTTTGATGATCTCAACAAAGATATTGGATACATTTTCAAACGATACACTTTAGAGTAACGTCAAGACATGATTAGGGTGTTTTAATGATTATTATTTGCAAAACAAGAACCAGTTGATACACTTTAGAGTAACGTCAAGACATGATTAGGGTGTTTTAATAATTATCATTTGCAAAACAAGAACCGTAAATCCATTTCGACCAACAGTCTTGGCGTAGCGATAACACCAATGTCCCTTATTGAATTTTCTCCCTAAGTCGGTTCTTTTTTTTAAAATGAACACATCTGGTCGTAAATTCGGTAATAATTTTAACTATTAAGATTACACATGGAAGTCTCTTCTTAAAGAAAACCCATTTATGCATTAGTTATTCACAGACGTTCCTGAAGTCTTGGTCACATTTTGTCTTATGGTTTACACTGTAACAGCGCAGATAACAAACTTCATCTGATAAAATATTGAAGGCACTTACGGGGATTGTGTAGTCGATGGTTTCCTCAGAAGGATTTTAACTTTATTAATGATTCAGGACCTGATTATTTTTATTCTCTTTGAGACCATATCTCCTTAGCCGAATCACACGATGGGGCAGTTTTTACAGGGATGGACATAGTAGGAAAAACCCCTAGGCACGGAAGTAACTATCTTAAACGAAACTTATCAAATCATTTAAAATTTTTACTACTCTGGGACTTTCATCACATCATAACATAACGTTTCTTATTTTCTTTATTCAGTAGTTATAATGATTTGGTCATGGTCACTGTGATTTAGCAATGGGGTTACTTATAAAAAGGTAATTGTTATTTACGGTAACTCTCGCTTTTGCTTATCAATGCCATCTTGTGTTCATTTAGTGAAACACATAACGTTTGAGTAAGGCATTAAAACTGGTTAATTCCTTTGTTTATTATTATACATTTGAGTGGATTACTAAAAGGAATACATAAAGCTTCACTACGTTGCATTAAAATATGATTAAAGTTAACATTTAATCGAAAAGATAGATATGTTAAACTTCTAAATTGTTCAAAATTTGAATACTAGATGGCGCTGATAAGCAAGTGCGGGAGTTACCGTACGTAACAATAATCTTGTTCAATGGTTCCCTATCATATAGCTTTGTTATTTTAATAATAAACCCTTCATTGATGGCGCTGCCATTCGTGTGCCCCATGAAAGTTTGAGTATGAGCCACTTTTTGAAAGACCAGTATATTAAACAGACAGGAAGAGGCGAACCAGGGTCTATAGTTATGCTATCGGCTGAAGGGGAAATCTCCCAGCGGCCAAGTCCGTCCCTGTACTTCATACCAGATTGAAAATCCTCAGAACAGACCAGTCTAGCGGAAAGAAGTCAGTCTCCTATACCTCCTGGGGCCTAGGTCAGATGCTCTGAATCACTCAACAAATTAGGCCGTAGCACTTTAAAAATCCGTTTCTCGGCAGGCAGCAGATTTATTATTGAATCCTGTATAAAAAATATATATATTCACTAACGTAAAGGCATCTGTTAAAGAGCACAATGGATCTACGACAACAAAGTAACCATGAAACACCTACTGTTAAAACAAGAGTTGGCGCCATTAACGCCGAGGTGTGTCTTGATGTAAATAGTAAGGATGTGCTGGTAGCAGATATTGTGGTAATCTATATCATTACAAATTGTCAGTTGGTAGACAATAGTATCAGCATGTTATCTAGCTTACGTAAAACCCCCCTACATGAATAGCCCTCCGTCTGACTCGTGTTACACCACTCTCACGCTCCCCTCTCATTTGTTTACCAACGTGTTTTTATTGATTTCGCTTTCGGGCATGAATCCCCGTATTAATTTAAATCACACTAGCCAGTCTCAAAACTACCTGTGTGGAAGCTGCTTGTAATAGATTTTGAAATGTTATTCACAGTCCCGAGGCAGTCTACGTGACTTCACTCAGCATATAAATCAGGTGTTTATCCGGCCGTTCCTAGGTAGTAGAATGTCAATAAGTAACGTATTAATATCTATCACAAAGGTTTGCTTGTGTAAATGTTATTTACCCACCGGTCAATACAGGCTTTACGATCCTATCCATCAACGAGCAAAAACCGTCCTAGCCATTGACGCCCTGTAACTTACACCGTCCCAACCATCGTCGCTTTGAAACATACACGGTCCCAGCAATCGCCGCACTGTTACAAACACCATCCAAGCCATCGACGCTCTGTTACATACACCGTCCTAGCCATCGACGCTCTGTTACATACACGTTCCTAGCCATCGACGCTCTGTTACATACACGGTCCTAGCCATCGACGCTCTGTTACATACACAGGCCCAGGCATCGGCCCTCTGTTACATACACGGTCCTAGGCATCAACGCTCTGTTACATACACCGTCCTAGCCATCGACGCTCTGTTACATACACCTTCTTAGATTGACGCTCTGTTACATTCACGGTCCTAGGCATCGACGCTCTGTTACAAACACGGTCCTAGGTATCGACGCTCTGTAATATACACCGTTTTAGCTATCGACGCTGTGTTACATACACCGTCTTAGCCATCGACGCTCTGTTACATACATCGTCTAAGCCATCGACGCTGTGTTACATACACGTCCAAAAAAATGACGCCCTGTAACAAACACCGGCCTATGCATCGACGCTTTGAAGCATAGACGGTCCTAGGCATCGACGCTCTGTTACATACCCGGTCCTAGGCATCGACGTTCTGTTACATACACGGGCCTAGGTATCGACGCTCTGTTACATACACGGTCCTAGGCATCGACGGTCTGTTACATTCATGTTCTAAGCCATCGACGCTGTGATACATACACGGTCCTAGTCATCGACGCTCTGTTACATACCCGTTCATAGCCATCGACGCCGTGTTACATACTCTATCAAAGCCACCGACGCTGTGTTATGTACACCGTCCTTGACATCAACGCTCTGTTAAATACACGGTCCTAGGCATCGACGCTCTGTAACATACACCGTCCTAGCCATCGACGCTCTGTTACATACATGGTCCTAGCCATCGACGCTCTGTTACATACACGGTCCTAGCCATCGACGCTCTGTTACATACACGGTCCTAGCCATCGACGCTCTGTTACATACACGGTCCTAGGCATCGACGGTCTGTTACATTCATGTTCTAAGCCATCGACGCTGTGATACATACACGGTCCTAGTCATCGACGCTCTTTTACATACCCGTTCATAGCCATCGACGCCGTGTTACATACTCTATCAAAGCCACTGACGCTGTGTTATGTACACCGTCCTTGACATCAACGCTCTGTTAAATACACGGTCCTAGGCATCGACGCTCTGTAACATACACCGTCCTAGCCATCGACGCTCTGTTACATACACGGTCCTAGCCATCGACGCTCTGTTACATACACGGTCCTAGCCATCGACGCTCTGTTACATACACAGGCCCAGGCATCGGCGCTCTGTTACATACACGGCCCTAGGCATCAACGCTCTGTTACATACACCGTCCTAGCCATCGACGCTCTGTTACATACACCGTCTTAGATTGACGCTCTGTTACATTCACGGTCCTAGGCATCGACGCTCTGTTACATACACGGGCCCAGGCATCGACGCTCTGTTACAAACACGGTCCTAGGGATCGACGCTCTGTAATATACACCGTTTTAGCTATCGACGCTGTGTTACATACACCGTCTTAGCCATCGACGCTCTGTTACATACATCGTCTAAGCCATCGACGCTGTGTTACATACACGTCCAAAAAAATGACGCCCTGTAACAAACACCGGCCTATGCATCGACGCTTTGTAACATAGACGGTCCTAGGCATCGACGCTCTGTTACATACCCGGTCCTAGGGATCGACGCTCTGTTACATACACGGGCCTAGCCATCGACGCTTTGTTACATACACGGTCCAAGGCATCGACGCTCTGTTACACACACGATCCTAGGCATCGACGCTCTGTTACATACACGGGCCTAGGCATCGACGCTCTGTTACATACACGGTCCTAGGCATCGACGGTCTGTTACATTCATGTTCTAAGCCATCGACGCTGTGATACATACACGGTCCTAGTCATCGACGCTCTGTTACATACCCGTTCATAGCCATCGACGCCGTGTTACATACTCTATCAAAGCCACCGACGCTGTGTTATATACACCGTCCTTGACATCAACGCTCTGTTAAATACACGGTCCTAGGCATCGACGCTCTGTAACATACACCGTCCTAGCCATCGACGCTCTGTTACAAACTTCGTCTTAGGCATACACGGTCCTAGGCATCAACGCTCTGTTACAAACACCGTCCAAACAAATGACGCCCTGTAACATACACGGTCCATGGCATCGACGCTTTGTAACATACACGGTCATAGCCATCGCCGCACTGTTACATGAACCGTCCTTGCCATCGACGCTGTGTTACATACACGGTCCTAGGCATCGACGCTCTGTTACATACACGGTCCTAGGCATCAACGCTCTGTTACAAACACAAATGACGTCCAAACAAATGACGCCCTGTAACATACACGGTACATGGCATCGACGCTTTGTAACATACACGGTCATAGCCATCGCCGCACTGTTACTTGAACCGTCCTTGCCATCGACGCTCTGTTACATACACGTTCCTAGCCATCGACGCTCTGTTAAATAAACCGTCCTAGACATCCACGCTTTGTTACATACACGCTCTGTTACATACACGGTCCTAGGCATCAACGCTCTGTTACAAACACCGTCCAAACAAATGACGCCCTGTAACATACACGGTCCATGGCATCGACGCTTTGTAACATACACGGTCATAGCCATCGCCGCACTGTTACATGAACCGTCCTTGCCATCGACGCTGTGTTACATACACGGTCCTAGGCATCGACGCTCTGTTACATACACGGTCCTAGGCATCAACGCTCTGTTACAAACACAAATGACGTCCAAACAAATGACGCCCTGTAACATACACGGTACATGGCATCGACGCTTTGTAACATACACGGTCATAGCCATCGCCGCACTGTTACTTGAACCGTCCTTGCCATCGACGCTCTGTTACATACACGTTCCTAGCCATCGACGCTCTGTTAAATAAACCGTCCTAGACATCCACGCTTTGTTACATACACGTTCCTAGCCATCGACGCTCTGTTAAATAAACCTTCCTAGACATCGACGCTTTGTTACATACACGTTCCTAGCCATCGACGCTCTTTACATACACGTTCCTAGACATCGACGCTAGGTTATATGCACGGAAGTAGCCATCGATGCTGTGTTTCATACATTATCCTGGGCATCAACGTGGAAAACACAGACGATTATTGCCACTCTCTCTGTTTAATGCGCGCCACTAGACACCCATGCTGTGTGAGATACATGATTCTTGAAATCAAACATTTGCTACATACACGATCCTTGTCATTTTCTTTTAATGTATGTTTCAATGTAATATGGTCCATTAAACAAAAGCTAACATTTTGTAACGGTAAAATGGCTCATGAACCCGTTTTTATGAGCTGTGCTCTGGTTTCTCAATAAATTAAATTCTTAATAAATTATTAATATGTCAAGTGTTCTATTTGTTGATTGGTCTATTCTAATGTCGAATGTTTCGTCCTTGGCACATGGATAACCCTCGCACAATATTTCTGTTTAATTCATTTTGAGCTTTTGGAGTTGCTGTGTTGGCAAACAGAGAGCAGACGTATATTCTTAGCTTTCAGCGGCCGAGAATTTTTTTATGACATAGAAGTAATCATATGTAAAACAGAAGTGAAATCAACATTGATGACGTCGTAAGAAATGGCAAGAACTGTATAAATTATAAATAGAATGGATTAATGTCTCTCCCCTCCCTTAATTTGAGGGGGGGGGGACATGCACTACCTCAAAAGTTATGGTGTTTATTTCCACATATGCAAGTTTTCGCACTCCTCCAAGAGCTTGGTGGAAATAAACTGGTGGGTCGACTTAAAGGAAAACATGCGGCCCTAAAAATGGTAAAGCGTTCACCAAAATCCTTATTTCCGCAGAGTGAACCTTGAAAATCGAGGTCAGGTTCATCACTTTTTAGACATGTCCCAGGTGTAAGTAGAAAAAATATGTTTAAAATATGGAGGGTTGTAATAATAACGCGCACAAGGATATCTTACAGACAACGACGACAAAAGTCGACACACGACGGGACGGATAGCAACATGTGTCCCCCGGATACACCTTGCTCGTGTTTTTGTTTTCAGTATTTATCTGACTGCTAGTGACAATTATGTAGCAATATTACGATATAAAAATGATTATGGGAGTTTATTTTTTATAGTGTCACGTAAAATAATACAAGAAAAAATACAATAAATGTCTGATTATAATACCCACCCGCGCAGAGGTTGACATGACTCTCAGTACTAGAGTGGATAAATATATCAACTAGAGACGTAAGTTAATAACAAATGTTCTGTGGAGCATTCTGACTACAAACGGTCTTTGTTTCTCAAATTTATATATATATTTTTTTTTTAATTTGAAAGATATGTGAAAGTATAGAACATCGGTTAGGAGACAATGGATCAAATTTATTGAGGTACGCGCAACGGTTTGGTGTTTTCTTGTTAGCTACATGTGCTTAAAAACGAAGGAATTATCACAGATTGCATGTTTTGGTTCCTACCGGTACGACCAAAAGCCAGCCATAGGAGCCCTTGTTGTCAAGGCAGCAACGAAGGCGTTGCAGGGCGCGACAATGTCACAATGAAGGCCTGGATTTGTGACAGGCTTTTCATTGATTTCGACGGAAAGTTGGCAGCGTGCATGACAGAACCGTAGCTTACCTCTCCCAGGGTTCAATTTGTACACTTCTCAAGGTTTTCCGAGATCATCGTACTGAATTAAAAGTGAATTACAAAAAGGGCGCTTACTTGTTATCTAGTGTAACACCAGAACGGATTCTATTATCTATTAGAATTCCATCTCCGATCAATATAGAGTTGCGGAAAGATCCAAGTGTGTACATTATACCGCGGCCAGGAAATATGGTTTTTCATATTTGAAATAGGCAACTATCAGAATTTGCCTGAGTGTATTTTTATGGCGGATAAATAATACGTGAAAATGTCAATTTAATAATAAAGAAAGATTAACGTGTAGCGCTAATTCACTCCGAATGCTTGGCTGATATTTCACGACAATGGAAATGAAAATTTAAACAGGTATACGGTCACGTCGAAATGAAATATTAACATAGCAGTTCAGTGCTAATAGCTTCTTTATATATTTTGCAAAAACAGATATGCAGAATTCACAAAGAGGCACTTAAATCAGACTCTGTATAACGATCCTCCCACAATGCCACGCCGGGTACATGTTACGTCGACTTTGAAACTACGTGCGAAAAGAAACCGTGTGTTTTGGAACGATATTTTCACTTTCTCTTTGCAACCAGTATCGTTGTTGAGCCATTTTCACTTTCTCTTTGCAACCAGTATAGCTGTTGAGCCATTTTCACTTTCCCTTTGCAACCAGTATCGCTGTTGAGCAATTCTTTTCCATGCCAACAAAATTTCGACAAAATCTTTAATCAAAATCGGTGGCGGTATAATGTGAAAACGGGGATAAACATTCGTCGTATGTGTCGTTTATCTTGCCCTCGCCTTTTTTGTCATCAGATTTTGCTAAATGACGGACATGAAGCTTAAAAGTTGCACTCGGTGCGATGATTGCGCGGGATAAAATAAAGAAATTCAGGATACTTTGCACAGAAATTGATTCAATATAAAATCTCCCCTCAGGCCGACGCATGGTTCCGATTTCTATGTTGTGATGCTGATAAAGGTCGCACTTAAAAGAAGGCCTAATATGCGTAGGTCTTCACATACATCAAACATTAAGCCAATGCAAAGCCCCAGGCCCCGTGGGTGTCTTTTAAAGGGACACGGTACTGAAGCTAATAGAGAACGTGTGGCTCCGGTTAAATAACGCCAAGTCCAAAGGCAAAAGTCAAAAGCTAGATTGGTAGGCGTAGAGCGCATACCTGCGCCTCTGTTTCCGGATTAAGTTTTCCTTGGCGGTTTAGTGGTATACATTCCCGACACCCGACTTATGATATCGGGCATCCGGGTTTTAGGCCGTGCCAAACAATTTTGCGGTTGCGGGAAAGCATTTGCGATGCTTGCGTTGAATACATCGAATACGTAAGTTCCGTTCATGCGCAAGTTTTCTTATTTCATTTTTATTATTATTATTATTTCTTTTGCCAGCGGCAGGTTAAGCCTGTGTAACACATCGCGAATCGCATCGAAATTCTCGATGAAGAAACAAATATTTTCTCTAATTCTGGCATAGGGAATGCAGTATTCATGTCATATTGTTCCTACTGATGTTCACTTTCTTTAAACTACAGTTGTGCTCAATCAATGCTTCACGTAGTAATATATACATCTTCTAAAACACCTAGCAGCCGCTGGTACGCAGATGTTTCTCAAGGTTCAATTAATATTCCACGTATACCATATTGGCACAGACACCAGATAAAAAGTTGGATATCTATAGTGTTCAGAGTCTTGTATTTGTGTCATTTTTGTAGCATCCCAAATGTGAGAATTTCATATTAAGCACGGAAAAAATATACCAATTTTGTATTAGGGGCTATAAATTAAAGAATATGCAACTCTGATATATATATATATATATATATATATATATATATATATATATATATATATGTATATATATATATGAGAATATCGATGGTCTGATACATACCTGAATACTTACATACAAACATACATACATAAATACATATACATGTATTATTCTGCGTGGACCTGCGTGTACGACTGATTCTGATTGCGCAAATTGACAATTTAATCTTCAAGTACTTTGAAATAGAAAACAACTCCATAGCCACCTGATCTCAATGGTTCTCAAAGTTTATTGAACATGATGAGGCTCTTTATGCAGACGCCGAGTGCAGTCTCAATTCGGTGGGTACGCCGTGTGACTCGATTAATTACCGCTCACGGAAGGATTCATTGTAAAGCTACAGTTCCACTGAAGCAGGCAGTACTACGGATAGGCAAGGATTACCACGGATCACCCCGGGGTGGGGATCCGGGTGCTTTTTGGCAGAAATTATCCCAGTAGAGCCCCGGATTATCTCGGCAGAGCTACGTCTCACCACGGTCCGCCAAGGATGCGCTACGGATTTCTGTTATTGTTTGCCGCGCTAGTCCGGGGTGATCCGCAGCTCCGACGGGGCACTGCCGTGGAAGTCCTGGGCTCTGCCGTATTGGTCCGTCGCTCTCTCGGGGTAGTTTTCATTGTACCGGACCTCCAAGGACTGTCACGGCAGTGGCACAGACACCCACGGCAAAGCCCCGTCAGAGTTACGGATGAGCCCCGGATCACCCCGGATTACATTCCGACCCGGATCACCACGAATCGCCCCGGCAGTTTTTTGACATTCAAAGACTGCCGGCTCGCCCTCCCGGACCGCCCCGGACCATTCCAGACTATTCCGGACCATCCTGACCACCCCGGCAGCGCTACGGCTTACACCCCGGACCTATCCGTGGCACTGCCGAAGCTCTGCCTGGTCCTCTATGGGACTTATACTTTAGGGGTCTTTGAGCAAAGACGCTTCTGCAGACGTGTACAACCCACATGAACGAAACTGGTTTAGTCATTCCATGGGGCCAGTAATACCGGAGTCTAATAATCCACGCTGGGTGAATTATGAATACATGAATTCGATTGAATGTAACTCCCACGTAAAGCGTAATGACGGTCTCACCAGATTTCCTTTACATGTATTCCACATGGTTCTCGTATTCGCATAATGCAGTATGTTACAAATGTGCTGCGAAATTTGTAGGTGGTTATAAAGGTCACGGCAGAGGAAATTGTTCCTGTAAAAGATTAAGCTAAACTGCATGAAGAAACATAACTTCCAAAATATCAATGTGGTAATATTGTAGTTCATTAAATAATTTGTGGGAAATAATAAAAAATATGAATTAAAGCGTTTCTTGCAGTCATGAGGACAAAAACTGATATTGCTCTATGAAACCCATAGCGTGGTTGTTACATAGTGTGGTATACGTCATAATTGTCTACGGGACTCGTCAGCATCACATGCCCACGGGGATAGGTGGTATCAAGGCTAGAGATGTGCCTATGTCTAACTGTGCTTCGGCACCCCACAACTGCTTCCGGTAATTGAAATATGTGCTTTCACCTACACAGCTCCCGAAAGCCGTTGTAACCGAAAATACCATCTTCTCTGAGGCACTTGGCGGTCTCCGGCATATCTTGGCGGTCTCTGGCTGCCAATTTAAGCATCAGGTCTTAGGCGAGATGACTGGGGTGGTGGGCAATCTAGATGTCTCAAGTGACATCAACAAGTCTTCATGGACAAATCAACAAATGCTGACACCTATTCGTGGACAGCTGGACCGCTGAATCCGCCCCAATAGATGTTACAATTGCTGAACTAATGGAGAAATGGATCTTTGCATGTAAGGTTGTCTGGTTGGTACTTTGGTTGGGATAAGTGTGGCAACCCCCCGCCGTTCCATTTGCGCGTGGTCCTCCTTCCCTAATCCGATAGACCTCGTACTTTAACCCGGGACCTGGCGACATGAATCCCCAAAACAGACTAGTACAATATTTGGTGGCTTTATACCTTTGTACTTGTATGACGAATTCTCGAGAAGAATATGTTTCAATAAAGAAAAATCTTAGCTGTCGTCTTCGCAACGATGAAAACAGTTCACGCTACCGTGTCTCAAAATGTTTAACAATTTAGACCTGTGTTTGTGTGTGTATATGCGTATATCAAAATAAATCAGTAACTTATCCCAAAATATAAATAGCATTTAGAGAAATGGACAGAGCAGGTCAAGTCGTAAGTCACTGTAACATACACTCCTCACGCGGTACACTCCAGTCGTTCCATATCTCCTTCGCTTTAACCGCTGCTTTGCTTAGCAAGATTGTCCTGGTTTCACAACCAGGGCTAGCACAGGGCAAAAATTGTATTCAGACCAATGAGGACGTTGTATCGCAGGATGCATCCAACTTCTTATTTCAAACAACGGCACTCTGCTCATATTTGTTTGAGGTACAATGCGATATCACTCCCACCGGCCTGAATATAATTCTTGGCCTTGTGCCAGCCCTGGTGTATACACCACGAAAAAGTTGTTGTAAAAAGCAGCGGTTAGAGCGAAAGGTATCTTAAACATCTGCAGCGATAACCGCTGCGTTAAAAGGGTAACTTTAACATTATCGGGACATGCACAGACTGATTTGTTTTAATTTTACATATAAACAGTATATGAAACAAATACATGTTTGCGGTTAAACGCATGTTCGTTAATATTCTGCCGATTGCGTATAGGTTGTGAAAACGACATTTTACACTCATATATTTATTTCACACTTGTTCACACTGCGTGTGTGCGAATGCCGTATAGATTCGTGTATCAAACAACCTCTCATGTGTTTTCATACAGAGAATGATATAACAGAGAACACAGAATGGTCCTAATTGAATGTTTATATCTTGATAGACTTGACATCATATGACATACTTGTTCTCTGAACGGATGGTGTGATATGTGTTTGAATGTCCAGTATACAGTTTGGTTGGATCACTCCCTGAAATTCCTGTCCCGGCCTCAGTTTTTTCTAATGTCGTCTTCGGGTCGATCTCGTGTGTCTCCGCATAAAAGCAAAGGCGGCTCCAGTGAATCGGAAAATTAAGCATAGACGTCGGGAAAAGCATACAAACTATACTTCACCAACATTTGTTCTGTGCAGTTTTCCCATGTTCAGATTCACATAGAGAAATAAAATATGTAAGGCCGTCAATTAGTAATTAATTAACAGAACTTCGGAAAGGAATTTAGTACTATAAAACTGAATGGTTATGCTTTGAAGTGATTTATAAAGAGGTATACTATGATTCTTAAAATTGTTTAGTTTGTTGAATTTACCCCCCGCCCCCGGTTAATTGCCCCATCAACATTTTTCTGCCTCATTTGCAAAATTTAAAAGTAACCTTCAGAAACCATAAGCATAAAGGAAAATAGAGACCTTCCCTTATAAAATATTACTCGGATAAGAATGAACTATGTCTATTTGTTATTTAGAACTTTCATTATAAGTTCTATTTAACATTTAAAATCTATTTTACCAATCTGAATACATTAAAGAACATTGTATCAACATGGCTCTGTTATAATTCCTTACTGACTCGGTATAAAGTGATCTTGTAAGATGCAGATATTAAAACCTTTATTATTTATCTCTCTCATTACGAGCTTTCAAGGAAGCAAAAATGTTGTGACACACTGCAGTGTTGTACATTATTCTGGAGACCATAAGTTTGTAAACAGCTTATGTACCGGGCGCTTCGTTTGTGACAGCTAGGGCTTTTTGATCTTTTTTATCTGCACGTGAAACCGTGATTCGCTCGTTTCAACAACTAATAAATATTATGGCTACAGTATATTATACGTATTCAAGCGGCGGTTATTGATAATATAAGTAGTTTTTAATCACAAAATTGATCGGATATTGCCCAGGAAGCGGCACTTTCCCGAACGGATAAAAATTCAAATGCATGGCCATTACAAACGAAGCCTTTGTCTGTTCCATGGTGAAACACGGGCGATATTTGTGCAGGGCACCAGGCAATATTATTCTGACTTCACGTTTCTCTAAAGGGGACGCCTTTGTCAGTACGAATACACCGGAGAAGCGCATCCTTTTGTCTGCAATCGGACAATTACGCGCCTTATGGACTTATCCCAGAATTTTGCGGCGACCACTAGCCCAAATAAAAAAATACACATATTCCGAAATAAAGGATACCGACAAAAAAAAACACTTTTGAATCAGTATTTTAGTAAATGTTTAATCGCTTGACATGCAAGACACAATTGAGTAACCAATTACAGTTTGGCGCAGCTAAAAAATAAACATGCAGCTTAATAACATAACACAAATAATCTTCCGAATAATCGATTATCATACACTTGTTTATTAATTATCTTTCGGTACATATACATCATTATGCTTAAGTGTCCACATTTTTAAGACTTCATTATTGCCAGGCCCGACGAGAGAATAAAATACAGCATGAACCCTCGCACATCAGTCACATGATATCTAGATACATCGGACAGGTGTTAAAAATCGCTCTACAAGTCGTGCCTGCAATACAAATTTATCATTTCTCCTTGCCAAGGTGAAGAGTAAAGTATTTTTCTCTCCAGTGACGGGAACTTTATGTTGTGCCGAGAATGTCTTAAATGCACATTTTTTTTTCTTTCTCACTTGACATGGCTGCGTCAAACCTGAACCGATCTAGTGATAATTCCTGGGATAATGAAATTGGCATTGAATGTAGATAGCTGAATACAAATCCTTGCAGACAACTCAGCCTCTTACAAAACTGTCAGTGTCAAAGGTCTTACAGCTCAATACGCCAGGCGTTTTCTATGATTGTAATCTGGAGACGGGTTAAATTTGCAGACAGATTGGCGGAGGGACATTTATTTGCAGGAAGCATCTTACAGTAAGTGATGGGAACCATTAGATGAATAAATCATAGAAAGCATTAAGATCAACGTGAGGGTGACAAGACTTCGATATTAATGCAGAGACGGTCGACCTCGGGGTTACCTCATGCATGTTAAATGAGAAAACGTGTTATTCAATATTTTGCGCTTGTAACCTTCCCTTAAAAATAAAGCTGTGTTCCTGTGGAGGCCAGTACACTTTCCATTCCCTAGCTCATCACTGCATTATCCGATCCTAAAACAGTCATTTCTTTTATATTGTTGTCGATGCCTCTCTCTGACGTACTGAAGAAAACTGTTGTTATGTTTTTGTACCAGTCTGATAGATGAATTTCATCACAACGTATAGGCAGCGGTGTCTTAATCTGGTCAGGTAGGAGCGGAGACAGATTAATGCAAGCATTGTTTGTAAACTCTCCCGGATACTGAAACACTCCTTATTACTCCTTTCAATTTAAAAACTAGATCATGGCGAGGAAATCGCTCATAAAATGTTTACTTGCTTTTGCTTTTGAAGTTCTTCTTGTCATATGTCTTGTTTATCCCCAACAATAGTCTCTCAATAAACAGATTTTTCTTCTTCAGACCACCCATCATGCAATTAACATGCATTTATTTTTTCTATAAGACGCCAGATTGGAAATCACCATACAGTTTTCACGAAGAAAACTCGCTGCATTAGATTCCATGGAAGTGCATTTTAGATTGATTAATTTAAATGAAAGTAATAACGAGTTTCTGTAGATTAGTATTGGTTTCATAATCCTTGCAGAGATAAAACAGTACGGTGATATCAAACAAATTAATATTATTTTGTCTAGTTTCTTTCTGAAATCAATGATAAATATAATTAATTTGGTAAAATCCATGCGATTTTACAACCGTCGTAAAAAAAATCCGGTTATTTGTGTAATCGTCTCTAATTTAATTTTCCTAGGGATTGTTTAGAAATCACGAGACAGAACAGTTTTGCTTGGTTTCTTGTCATTTTATAATGTGACTCATTAAACAAGTCCTCGCATGAGGTGAACGATAAAACGTGCTTTTGATTGGGAATGATTTCTCTGTAACATCATGATGTTTATGAAGGGTATATGTATATTCACAGTACGCAAGAGGAGTATAACAATAACACATAAAGACAAAACATCAGACTGCTGATTAAGATGGGCACAATGAACCATCGGTACCGGAAATTAGCTTTATCCTGCCATAAAGGATCACTACAGGGTTGTCCTGAACTTAGCCCTTATTACTTCCGATGAATATTGAATGTTCTCATAAATAAGATGGATCTTACGTGTAATTACATGAAGTACAGTCCTGTTAGGTGTCTTTCTTTGATATACTCTGAGACCTATTTATTTGAAACTGTTTATATCACTCACAAACATCATCGGTATGACTGATATCAAGAGGACTGACAAAAATTTACTGATCAAAATATATCAGATGATCCGAAGAGTTTTACAAACATGAACTATCCAAAATATGAAGCGTAAAAACATGAACTTATAAGACTAAACCTTGCTATGTTTGAAAATCACACTTTATTTCCTATAATATGCTAGCTGTTGCAGCGCTGTGAAATATGCGTCCAGTTATTTGGTGAATGAAATATAATTAATGAATTTTAAATTGTATCCAATGTATTTCCTCGCTCCTTTAAATTATTTTATCTCTTTTGTTTTCGTTATATTTTTTTATTTACATCGATTGACCTTATCAAGTAAATCATATTTTATTTTCTTTGTCTAGACTAAACAAGAGACCAATTAAGGGGAATAAACTCCAAATTAAACTAGTATAACATCATTGAATATTTCTGCTTAATCCATTATTTAGTCACGTGACCAGCCTCGTCCATTTAAATTGTATATATCTTCTGTTTCATTATATTTTTGTTATTTACATCGATTGACCTTATCAAGTAAATCGTATTTTCTTCTTCTATACTAAAACAAGAGACCAATTAAGGGGAATATACTTTAAATTAAACTAGTATTACATGATTGAATATTTCTGCTTGATGCCTTACTTAGTCACGTGACCAACCTCATTTGGAAAAAGCTACACAAACGAATAAATAACGAATAAAAACAATGACAAGCCTCGGCTGCAGATTTATCTCAGTTTAGAAAGATGACGATTGCCTCATTAACTGTGTATCGTTTGTATCAAATTACCGAATTAGTTATTTTCGATTTCATTAATAGCTGTTTCCTAAGGAAAATACAGGCTATGAGATTTTTTTTCAGCTTATACTTAATTTGAGCAATATTTGCAGAAACAAACCTTGAAATGGTTTTCCGTACTCGGGAAGCATCATTTATCAGATAATGGAATCAATAAACTCCAAAATACCTCTGGAGAAAACGAAGTGGTTTTGGCTGGGTATAATATTTGTATTCAGTCGTCCAGAACAGAAAACGAGACACAATTTCAATCAGAACCAGATAGTAAATGACCAATAAACTTTAGACCCGCCGTAAGGCTGAGCCAAGAACGTGCATGAAATGGTGTCCTGCCAAAGGTTTCGACTCGGTCCGTTTTATAACAACACCTCCGAATCGGTCAGCGATAGGGGTGTAATTCCTTACTGAACAAAGCGGAAAGTTCATATCTAACACTTGTGTATCAATTACTTTATTAATTGACCCATTCAATTAAAATGCCATTTCATACATCAGGAATACACGTATAATTTTCACAGGGAAATTGGCTTAGAACTGGACAAATATTTATTATAACGATATTTCATGTGAAACATCATGAATGAAAATTCATTTTAGATATAATTTTGTACTATCCTTTAAACTAAATCCTAACTCTGTTTTTAAGTAGTGTTACAAAGCACGCCTAATTACCAATTAGACGTGTCGCTTAGTCATCCTTTCATTTTAAATCACCAAATCACGCAGAACATAGACTGTTCCCTAGAGTTGGTTTTTTACCTCTAACTGGGGGCTATCATAATGAGGAAGGTATTTTCGTTGGAAACATTGTATGTATTTGTGACCATTATTGGCTTGCGCTCTGTTTCAATCAGCAACTTGGTACCTTGGTACATTCCAATGAAAAACAGAACTAAATATGGAAAATGCTATGAAAAGGTCATATGATGAACCTTTTAAATTTGTTAAATAGAATCTAAGAACAGAATAAGGAATTTCTATTTTATTGGTTTACAGAAGCTATTTATATAATAAAATTCTGAACCAAACCATCAACCTAAAAAATAAAGAGTCAGAACAACATTGACATACTTAATTAACGAAGTGTAGCATTATCATTATCATTACACTGCCGGAATAAGGCTGTTGTTCAAACTATTACCAAATTGTTTTCCTGTCCGTTAATTTCAAGAATGGTACAACGTTTATGTACGCAAACAGAAGTATTTGTTTGATTAATTCAAAAACATCCCCTCCTTTTTGATGTCAGTTTAGCATGTCTATACCGTGTAAACTGATCAGTCCTCTAACTGATATGGAAGGCACTTTTAAGTCAATCTCGCCCTTGTCTAACCTCCCTATCAGTTGTGTTTAGTAAAAGATACCGGGTGACAAGCTGTTCTGTCGGCCCAATATATCCAATAAACCAGCAAAGTACGGTAACACAATGCATTATTCGGCCGATTCATTTTAATCCTTTCTGGTTGGTTCATTGTGTGTTGATTCCTGGAATCATAGTGTAGCGGTAAAGCTTCGCCTTCGGCAGTATTTATACCTGGAAAAGCCTTTTCAATTGGGATCTTTATGGGGCTTACAGCGTTGCTTTACAAGCTTACTCGAGGGATGTTTCAGAATCAAGTCTGAGAGGTAATAAACCATGATAGTATAGTTCAAGGCAGGTCTATAAATAATCCAGTAGCAACGAAGCGTAAACCATACACCCGACTCCTTTTGCGTTACAGGCATGGTTCGCCTTAATGCCTCTAAATTGTAGCCGAGGGAGACCTTATATTATCTTAAAGATGGGCGTAACATCCAAGCAACGAACGGTGGTTACAGTGGCTCAGTTTTTCATCAAGGGGGTGACTCGCAGTCATTGGAGGGTAATCAAAGTTTGGACAACTACATAAGCACACACAACCATATATATATATATATATATATATATATATATATATATATATATATATTTCAGTACTTAAACACACTAACTTGTGTCCGACAGCTCTGTTTCGTAAGGGTATGGGCCCTCACTCGTCAGTAACACTGAGTGGTCTTGTCGGGGCTCCTTATACTTGATCCAGGAGATTTGTAGTTGGTCAGCAGGTATTTTGACCTGCCTGCATGTCGCTGCGATTTCATTTCTTTTGTTGAGAGTGCATAATAAGGGGCGATGAATAATAAAGTACTTTTCCTCCAAACAAAGGTTACCTGATTTAGATGAATACGCTCTGGCTTTGCTTATCAACTTCCATTGTATGCTATTTTGCACATTTAAGTCCTTTATTTTACAAATGTATTCGCTTAGTGTGGTGGAATTTCGTCTCTTTTCGTTTTTGAAGCTAGATTTGTGGGCCGTGTAGCGTGTTCTGAATGTGTTTTCTGTTAGGCCGATGTAGGTTTCTTGTCTCAGATTGTCTAGAGGTGTTACGGTGGCCTGGTACACAATGTTTGTTGTTAATCAGTTACCCTCCAATGGGCAAGTTTGTTTGTCGGTACAGTTGCATTTCTTCGGTTCAGTTTGTTGCGCACTGAATTTGTTCAATATCTCCTGTTGTGCCTATTTGGCCCATGTTTGGCATGCAGCTATAACTTAGCTTTACTGTAATTTTATTCAGTAGTTTGTGGAGCTTGTGCTGGGGTGGAAAGCATTTGTCAAGAAGATTAAAAATTTTTTTTCCAATGTTTGTGGTCACGTTGTCGCTAAATGGTGGGTTGAACCAAGTTATATTTCTCCTTCTGTTGTTTTTTGTCCTTTTAGTTTTCGTTTCTTTGTCCGAGTCGCTGTGTGAGTGGAAACGTAGTTTGTAATTGTAGCCGCTCTCTTGTAGCGCATTCTGTTAGGTGTGTTTAAGTCCTGAAATATATGTATTGCAGCTCCTTGTATTAGTTGAGCACTTTAAAACCCCCTGGTTTTATATATATATAAATATTTTTGTTTCCCCGACAGATCCTAACACGCCCCGTCCAAACATATATGTATTATAATAAATATAAATGTTATATTTATACATAAATCGTGGATGCACTTTCAGTATTCCTAAATAAGAAATCGTAAGTTTTGTTTTAGACTAGTATTTGGTTTTCATTTTACTTATTGCTGAGGTGGCGCCCTCTAGAGTTTTCCCATTTCGTTTCTGATTGATATCGATCCTGGACAATCGAATAATATCGCCTCGGATTAGGATCACATCTGTCAGCCGAATATCTGGTTATAATAAGCCCAAGTGCTCATCGGACAAACACACGTTCGGGTTGTAGACTTCATGGGGCTTCATGAAATGACTTTTTGGAAGCCCTCTGTTTGTAGGTATTGCAAATCACTTCATCATTCGTTGTCGCGTCAGAGCGATAACTAGAAGTACACCAACACTCCCTGAGCCTGTCAGTGAGCTGCCTTCTATGTTTTGTTATCTGTGTGTTGGCGTGTGTGTCCATCTGTTTGTAATCATTATGTAGTTTCGGTGAGATGTTTTAAAATGAAGCAATAATGAAGGTTGCAGGAGTATTTTTTGGCGGGGGGGGGGCATGTAGGGATTTCAAGAGTTTAAGACACAGATAATGATACTCGGTTAATTTGTAAATGTATTTGCATGTCCATTTATTATTCATGTCCTGCTTTTCCTCTGGTAGGTCGGGTATTTTCACATTATATAAGTAAAAATAAGAGTTTTCAAGATGTCATAGACCTGAAAAACGATGGGCTTTGACAAAGATTGGCTGCCGTCCACTGATATCAAACATATTGTTAAAGTGATATCTGTGAAAATTTATTATCGCTTTTAAAGCACTTTTAACACAGGCTCTAAACACAGCCCCTAATTTATAGCTTCTCACCCTAAAGCCTAGAAACTTCTATTTCTCGAACAATCTAAAGAACCCAGCAATACATAATACACACGCGCCCAAAGAACAATACATGACACGCGCTCATAGAGCGCGACCAGCCCAGAAAGTTCCAGAATAGCATGAGCGCTGTGTTTCTACACGTCAGAGTTCAACCAATGCGGATTCCGAGCCTGCAACACCCGGCCAAACGAGGTTGATACAGCAGCGACGAGCCACGCCCGCGCCACAGGAATCAAGTGTCAACAGACATCTGTTACAATTTCCATACACATATGTATATTTTATTTACTTAAGATAACTTTTTAAAAAATATAAAATCAATGTTTCATGTAAATTCTAATTTGGTAACCCATTAACCATGACAACCAGATCACATCGTCCGTAATAAAGCTTGCTTAATACACATTTGACGATAAATCTGACTGAAAAATCAGGAGATAGATGTTATCACTGATAGAGCCCCCTTCTTAGGCCGCTTCACTTCAACACACCCAGGCAGTAAAACTGATAAATTATTTGATTCAGCTGCACTGAGTTGTTTGAAGTTCTCTTTACTCTTTCTCCGTATTTGTCAACACCTTCTGACTTTCAATAATGTTTTTATCACGTGTCACATTGATAGTATTTACAATGGCATTTACTTTGTGGGGATGCAAAAGGAGAGACGGTATAATTCATCATTTCCAGAGGCGACATACACCTGACAAAGAACCTAAGACGCTCAGGACAATGTAATATTTTTTTTTATGTTTCATGTTTACTGCATAAGGAGTAAACCTAGGTTATGAAGATTAATTCCCTCCAGATGACAGGGTCGTACTCCTCAGAGGGACCAGCTCACGTTTGCCGGTCTTGCTCAGTATGACAGATGCTGGGAAGGAAGCCGGCCCGCTGTCCCGGCGGACAGGCTGCCAAGACATGTTATATGCTTTTAATTGAGTACCTTCCTAATCGGGTATTAATTTAGAATGGATGGCCGTCTGGCCGGATTTCTGTTTCTCTTATAACCGACAAGGTATATTATTCAATTAACGAAGCTGTGTTCTCGAGTCATTGGGTTTCAGGTGCTGTTATATAAAAGGTTATTATTCAGGAAACATTTCCTACAACTGACTTTTTCATTATACATTCAAAACCATTCATTATTCTGCTGAGGTATACTGTTATCAAGTATAGTATTTTTAGTTAATGGTTCTTTGGTTGTGTATGTCTTATTATATATCGTCATAAGAAATATATTCTAATTGTTATCCCCAGGGGCAGTGATTTTAGTCTTTATCTGCCCGTCAAGGGTTTTTCTTGGTAAATAAATTATACAGCACTGTAAACAACAGAGGAATCAGTCGGTGATCGTGACATTAAGTAAAGATATACTTTAGAAACAATTATTGTTTTAGGACGGACAACATGGTGTACCTGGTTGTTTAACATTTACATGGCTAGTCCATGTCGTATGTCGCAAATCTTTTTAAGATTCTGTGACGACATAAACCATGGCACACTCACACCTTACGTTCAATAAAAACAACTCATGCGATAAAAATATATAAACATATTTAATATAATAAACTAGGAAATTAAGACATTTTGATCTCTTTTGTACGAAAAAATACCCCAATAAAATCGCCAAAATATACAATTATTGTTCTCATAAATAATTAACTAAATATTTTCCTGATTTTGGCAGACCTATTTCACTTGATTATGTTTGGGCAAGCAATTCACGCATGTTATATTAAACAAGGGCTGAAAAAGAGGGCGCCATAATATTAAAGAACCTCGCGTACCTGATGATAGACCTGAATGATGTTAAATCTTCACATGTTTTTTTAGTTTTTTTTTTATATTTATAAGCTACAAAATTTATGCCTGATCGTTTCATTGCTAGGATAATTGTTATTAACCTTGATTTTATTGTATCAGCTTTTATCAGTTTATGGATTTTACCAGTAGACTCTTTTTTTCACGCACGGCCGTCTGTTCTATTTATATTTTACTATTCAACTATAAATGTCCAAATCAGC
Organism: Sipunculus nudus; assembly: GCA_026874595.1. NCBI lineage: Eukaryota > Metazoa > Annelida > Sipuncula > Golfingiida > Sipunculidae > Sipunculus > Sipunculus nudus. Next base: position 19,033,514 of record CM049307.1, read on the forward strand.
AGTTATTGTATTTTTGATACTCCTGAGAAACCTGAAATAAGTCAACATGGCTCCATATCTGCAAAATAAAGGTAAAGGACACAATATTCGCCTTATAATCAAAAGAAATAACTGTAAAACATAGTTATCTCGTTTAAGGGTTTTAATATAAGGAGCACTTGAATGCCGTTAATTGACCGTAGCTCGGTTTATAGAAAGCTCACATGTACTGCAGGGTTTTCAAGCAGCCGGGGTTTCGCTACCTCAGCAAATATCAAGGGCGTTGCGATATAGTGGGCGCTGTTTGGTGAACTTGAATGAACAGTTCCATTTTACAGGGACAGGTCTAAAGGTTCACTGAAAATATACTGCTTTTACGTTACTACCAAAATCCTCCCTTCCTCTAGATTTGAATGTCTAGGTGGCAAAAGGACTCATGTGCGAGGAGACGTTACATATGAATATGAGTGCATGCATGTGTACAAGGTTTTCGATATTTTTCTAAACAAATTGTGTCATATTTACATATATTGTTAAATTTTTCTTATATATATTTTTATATATAAATATATATATATATATATATATATATATATATTATATAAACTGTTTGAATGATATATTCCATTTCTTTTGTGAAATATTTACTGTACTATTTTAAGAAAAAAATATAGACATTAAATAAATTGGTCACCTTTTTTTTAACATAACGAGTTCTTTAGCACAAAAAGTAACTTATTTCCCTTTTTACATCAATACATGAGACTGCCTGGAAAGAGTGAAGCAATTATACATTCTTCCAAAATATGAGATACAAGGTACAGGTCTCATTTCATGAAATATCCCTTTCTTTTGTGTGCTTTTCTTGGCGTTTAAATTAAAGTCGGTGGAACGTCTGTGGCAATAAAATAGTTGGGAGAATAAAATCTGACCTTTGGGAATTATAACCACCCAGTTTGTCATTTCAAAATAGCATGCTTATAATAAGAATAGTACATTACATGTATATCATCATATAGCAGTTATAGCGTCTTGATGACATTTCCTGCGTTATGATCGATCCTTTTGAGACGGCGGAGCTCACCAAGGGAAGCCGTGCTGATAGTATTAGTTAAGGTTGGTCAAATTAACATCACTGTCAACCACACGGACCTAGGTACGTGTGAGGGTGTACTAATATATTAAAACACGAAACAAATCACTCTGTTTTATTTTTATACGTTATGAAATGAGGAGCAGGGGCAAAGATATCCAAAATGAGCAAAATATCTCGGACAACTAACTGTGAATTAAGCGTGCGATTGTCATTGTTTTTATAATTTTTTTATTAAACTTTTATTTTGTCCATTCTATTATTTTCTTTATTGAACTGAAATATTACTTGTACAAAGACACAAGGTGTCACAGCTGTCCTTGTTTTGAACCCCATCAGACACCAGCACAAATCAAATCTCAACATAGCATTCGATTTTTTTAACTATAGATAAGATTTTTCAAAAAGTGTTTATATTTATTCAATTTATAGGATACATGAAATCAAAAGGAATGGCCAGTCCAGGTGGTCAAGTGGTCAGCTGGAGAATAACTGAACCAGATCACTGGAAGCTTAGAGCTTGGCTTTAAAAATGCCCGTGTCTTATAATAATGATTCCTCCGGCAGGTAGCGAACGGTATCATATGTTACTCTCAGTTTGTCTGTTAGCGTACATGCAGTTTGTCTCTCAGCAAATTTAGGAAAACTTCTTAACAAATTTTGTTGAAATTTTGTGGGAGGTTAGGAAACACCCAAGGAACAGTCTCTTACATTTTGGAGGTAATCTGGGTCACCATAAAATATAATTGAAAGGATTGTATCCCATCGTTAGGGTTATATCATTATGATAGAGCAATTGATCGTAATTAGAGGATGGCTTGAGGATCATCCTGTCGGGGCTTTGATGTCTTCAACAGCATCTTATTGGGGATATTTTTGGAGACCCAAGCTTTTTCGGACCACACTTGAGCCTGCAAAACTTGTACAGTTTGCGGTTACGTCATGCTGAATTGACATGCTGCGTGATAGCCACAACAGTTTTTCCGGAAAGAATCAGAGGCGTGCCAGGGTGTTTCAATTGGCTTGGGCCGGTATAATAGTCTTACCGATAGAAATAATTTAATGCAGGTTACATTGGTTTGTTTGAACTTTACGTACATAACATGGAGGCAGTGTCCTCTATAATCTGCCCAAATGAGAAATCCAGAAATGAGATATAATTCTTCTCATGTGGCTAATTTAATTCGCCACACCTAACAGAATTATCCACCATATAAACTGCAATATTACATTCATCACGGCTCTGAAATTAGAACTGTTTGTGTTTGTCTCGCCGGCCTTTCTATTTCGGCCAGAGACCTAAGAAACGTTATGTTTCGACATTCAGTGCAGACGGTTCATCCTATGTGACATTTTTACCAACATCGTAACATTGTTGATCCGGTGATAAACTTTGACTTTTAACAATATCTGAATAATTTTTATACTTAAGTAAAAAGGCGTTGTCAAAAGCAAGTTCCGTGAAAGGAATTTGTGTGTTACATTGCCTATGGTGAAATCGCAATCCCAATACCATGTCTTTTTCACGGGAACAGTAATATATTTTAACACACACACACACACATGTTTGACTTTACGACAATGGCATTTTAACTTACTTCGGGGGTTAACAAATACCGTTTATATATTTGATGAAAAGACACCAACATTTTTAATGACTGGCAGGATAAACTACTGCAGTCAGTTTCCGGTATTGTCATATTGGATTTTAAAACGGCCAATTTGATTTAATTCGAGCATAAATTTGTCACCGCTCTTTTGATATATTTCAAATTAATAATTAGATAAAAAGCTCGGATATCAATGGAAAGTAGAAAAATGCTCATGCTTGTTGCATAAAAGAATCCCTCATTTCAATCAAATTTGAACAGTTATCGATCTATCCTGAGCAACTGTAGGTATTATGCATCCCTCGATTAGGAAAACATTGATTCATGGTAAAGAACTGGGGATCGGCGAAGTGTCAACTCTTGCGAGTTATTACATATTCAACGCGGTACCGAAACAGAAGAAAAAAAGACATGAAACGGTGCCTGTGGAGCCCCTTGCTAACCACAGCACCGCACTCTTTTGTTGCTGAAATGCAAATCGTTAGGAATTAACCATGTCATTTCACTTACCCATCTACGACTTACGTACTTATAGGCCCGTCATCCCCTTAGTAGCGTACACTATGAACTCTAGCTTATACAACATTAGGCTTCCTTTTCTATAGTTCTAGCCAGGTGTATCCGATTCTTTTGCTTCATTTTCTTAGTCCTTTCACCAGGTATTACAAAGAAATAACCTTATTCTAATCTGTATGAAATATTCATTGTCAAGGAAAAGTATTAAATATAGATTAAAAAAAACTGTTAAATGACTAGGGTGAAAGTAGGTTACCAGATAATTATTACGTAGATACCCTATTTCAGTTTATATATTTGCTGGGTTTTAATTTAAGTACTAGACAGTTTCCGGGGAGGTTCATCAGTGTTGGCAGTGACCGGAGTCCCAGTATACGGGCACACGTCACAGAGAATACACGGGCTGTCTCCACAGTTGTCACGACCTAAGTTTGTTTAAATTCTGTCTTGCCAACCGTATTACCCTGGTACCGAATACCCTAATGCTTGGAACCTCTGTTGCAAATACAGTATGTGTTGTACAATACATTAATCCAGACATACTGGTGCTTCTCCATTGTGATGAAGGCAGAGCTTGAGGGCGCGGATGTCTCCTGCACACGGAGCACACCTGGGCTTGAGCTCTAATAATACGCACGCCATAGTGGTATGAAGTTCATCAGACGGTCGGCCGTGATCACACTGACAGGAATTCATGGGGCCTGCTTGGAATATGGACCTGTGTATAAGATTTTACTTCATATTTAAATATATTTATATAATGTACTAGCAATCAAACAACGCTTGCCATATAATCTGACCATTGACATTTAGCGATTATTCCCTTGACCTGATTATCACACTGTTTTTCACATAAAACTAATGGGGAAGCAAAAGCCTAAAATGAAATTTTAGTGGTTATTAAATGTTTTATGGTGAGTTTTGAGTGGTTATTTACATATTTGATCATGAGTTTTGAGTGGTTATTAAATGTTTATGGTGAGTTTTGGGTGATGGTTTACATGTTTCATGGTGAGTTTTGAATGGTTATTTACATGTTTTACGGTGAGTGTTGGGTGATTATTTATAATGTTTTATGACGAGTTTTGAGTGGTTAGTTACATGTTTTACGGTGAGTATTGAGTGGTAATTTACCCGTTTAATCGTGAGTTTTGGGTGATGATTTACATGTTTTATTATAAGTTTTGAGTCGTTATTTACGATGTTTTATGGTGTTTTGAGTGGTTATTACATTCTTTATGGTGAGTTTTGAGTGGTTATTTACATGTTTTATGATAGGTTTCGAGTGGTATTTACATTGGTATTATGGAGAGTTTTGAGTGGTTATTAAATGTTTTATGGTGAGTTTTGAGTGGTTATTTACATGTTTTATGAGAAGTTTTGAGTGGTTATTTACATGATCTATGAAAATTTTTGAGTGGTTATTTACATTTTTGGACGTTCAGAACTGTTGCTCGTATGTCATGCTCCTGTAGTCATGCCAAATCATCCAAAGTGAACGCATACCAAACAAGGATAATATCATGTCAGTAAGTCTGCCGAGGATCGTCCAAGTAATTTGTTTCATAGCTATTACAAGCGACCTGGAAACCGCACAGACTGTCTTAGCTAGCTGATAACCAGAGACTAGTCGGCTTACCACCTCTCTGTCTGATGGAACTAGCCACTATTACCCTACGGGCAGCCTAAACAGCTCTACTTCTGCGGCCATCACAGCCAAATACCAGGTTACTTCACCGGCTCAGACCACTTCTTTGATCAGCCTTTCAGGCCTCTCGCTTTCTTCCGGTTCTGGCAGGAGCTTATTTTGTTGAGACATAGTATATTTGATTAGAGAGAGACACCGCTTACCTTGCGGGTGGACTGTCTCTCTAAATGGGTCTTCAAAGGTCGGGCCCTCGCCCGGAAGACGAATGAGGATTCTGGGATACCGTGACATGGAAGCAGACTAGTATTACTGGACGAACCGGATGTGACCTCAAGACTCTAACCGTGGCTTTTGATCTCGATGTCGTTACACGGTATTAATGTCACTGTCAGAGACAGTGAATCATGTAGTCTGTATATATATATATATATATATATATATATATATATATATATATATATATATATATATATATATATATGTGTGTGTGTGTGTGTGTGTGTGTGTGTGTAGGTTTATATAAATATATTTTAATGAACAGTAATAATGTCGACATTCCAACTTATTACAAAAATAGTTAAATTTAAAAAAGACAAAATAATCATAATATTATTATTTTACATTACCACTTCTTTGTTCACACTGGTTTTTCGCGGTAATAATTTTTACATTTATTCTAATAACAATTAATGATAACCTGTTACAATATATAATTGACTAGCTGATAAAACCGGTAACCGGGCTTTTTATCTGGTTTTGGGGGATGTATTAAATGAGATGAAGAAGGCTGTCTTAATTTTTTATTCTTAAAGGTAAAACAAAATAATTTTCCATGAGATACTGCTAAAATATGATATGTACCAATATTTTACATTTATCTTGTGGCACTGTAATCGTGGCAGGAAATTCATAAATCTGAATATTTACCTTGAAAACCTTGTCAATGATAATGTTTACATTTGCAAACCGGAATAGGCATTCAGACTTAAGAAGATCTTTTACTGGTTATATTTATTATTATTGTTAGACTTATAAAGGATAGGTTGATGTTTGGGAAGGTATAAAAGATTAATTAAATGTGAAGGAAGCTGCTCCTAAAGACAGTAACGGGAATATTCATTAAACGGTAGTCACAAACGCGGAACCAGGCCCCCCACACACACACCTTTTTTCAAAGAATGGAATAAGATATTATGTAGGGACTATAAGTGATATACGCAAAATGGAAAAACCACTATAATTAAGAAAACAAGATTCATTGATGAAATCTTGAAGGAAGGCATGGGTTGTGGAGCCCTGTTCCCCTTGATTATCGGCCGGGTAATATCCTTGTTGATTTTATGTAACATTCTCCTCAAAGACAGTCTGTCTATGAATGTTGTTACGGAACCTAATATCAACAGATCACGTATGCGTGATGAACATAAATTTTGTAATGGAAACAAAATCAGATTCTGTAACACTAGGCAGCATGAAATGTCTAGGGGGTTGAATAAAGAAGTCAGTGTTTTTTTGTTAACAAATAACTATATTTTATTCTTAAAACAACCCTAACATTACAATACACTAAATCAATACAATTACACAGTATAACAGCAGTATAACAGCAAATCAATACAATCACACAGTAAAATAAACAAAGTGCACAGTACCTGGATACCACCACTGTCACAGCGATAACAAGTCCTTTATAACGGACAAGCCAGATGAACAGTTCACATTTATCTTCTCAGAGAATAACAGTCCAGTTCATTCACAAAATCATTCCGTTGTTATCCCAAAGTGAAGTTCATGTTATAATCCCGAACGTAAACTGAAGACTATATAAGATCCGTCTCAAATTTAGAAGAAAATCTATAATTGCCGCACTTATCGGAAAAGGTCCACAACTGACTTACACGCTTCTGTATCCGCTGGAATCTTTCTCTCCTCTCTCTCTCGGCTCTAAAACACCGCCCCCTATTTATAACTTCTCACCTCCAGCCGAGAACCTTCCATTTCTCGAACAATCCAAAGAATCTAACATGATACACAATAAACACGCGTTACAGGAAACATCTAGAAAAAGAACGCTGTGTCTATACATGTCAGGGTTCACACGTGACCCAGGCCAGGCGAAAAAGCCCCAGACTAGCATGACAGCGAGAGTTCAACCAGCACAGATTGAACTAAGAGTTCAACACCCGGCCAGGCGAGGCCACAACAACACGAGTTAGGCGCGTGTAGACATCTGTAACAATGTCACTGATAAATTTTCTGCACAAATTTATTAATACAGCACGCGTGTACGCCGAAAACAGGAGAAATGTAAATTACAAAAATTAAGTAAAAGTAAATGGACCAAATATATCGACAACATCCATGCCAAATAAAACCAACAGAAGGTATTTGTCCATGACACATATTTATATATTGATAATCCTGTGGATCTATTTTGCGGTGAAGTGTCCGTGATGCGGCATTGTAAATATAAACAGAAACTGATGCATTTGCTACCTTGGATAGTTTATCTAATACAATTGTTTCATGAATTGTAGAAGATGTAAGTACACGATGATAGTGCAGTGACACTTGTTGTGGTCATACAACATTATTCAAAAGGATTACCTGGCTAAACGGGGGATTCACCATCATTGCATGCTGACATGAGAAATGAGTGCCAAGGGATGGAGAGTCACATGTTTTTCACATTTACTGACCATGCACGTGGGTCAGTGACTGGGTCAAATGTCATGCAAAACTCATGATTTAATCCGTCACTGACAGCAGGGGTTATCCATATGCGCAAAAGTCCTTAATCGGCGACGACGCAGGCTTGCCGGTCTTTGCAGATGGCACATCAGTGATTTTCGATGGTAACCTTCACGCAATTAAAAAAATAAATAAATAAAAAAATTACTCAAAAAGATGCGTTCATAAAATAATTATTTATTCTCATATTAAGTATTAAATGATACATTAGTTATGAAATAGATATATGCAATTCATGAAGCCGTCGACCTGTATGGAAGGGCCTCAAAATACAAATGCGTCATCAAAAAGTGGTTATTGTGTCATCAGAAAGTGATCATTACGCCACAGAAAGTGTTCATTATGATGCATCATGCCGGTAGTTAATGAGCACACTGCGCAGAATAGGACTCACAAGAGTACGACACTACTGGTTAAAGTTTGTGGCCGTCAAAATCTGACCCTTACAATGCACCGCTTCTTCTAAATACACTGATGGTATAGGAAGTGAAGAGGGCAGTGAAGAGGGCAATGTGGCGCGTTAATGTACGTGGGATAAGAATTGTTTCAAGGCAAGTTACATAAACATGGCTGTTTCCGTGGTAAGGACACAGAATAAGTGATATTATTGCAGGCATGCGCAGATGAAATGTAAACAGAAGGCGTTTCATTGAAATGTAACAAATTGTGATTTTAAAGTTTGTAATATAGTAGAGGTTGTGGTTATGGATATTTTGTGTTGTCATTATCTACCTTGTGTCGTTATTGTACCTGAATTAGACCTATTTTAAGACCGGCAGTTTAGATTGTGAGCAAATGTCAGAATACAATAATTTATATTTCATTTTCAATTCATTTTATGGAATTCATTCATTACATTGCTGTCTGGCAATCGTCATGATTGTCTGTTATTTTTGTTAGACTAATTGGGCTGTCCCACTTAGGCAACTCTACAGGCGACCAGGTTGTCGCCGGGTGGTCGCCTGTATGGTCGCCTGTAGTCGCCTGAAGTCGTCCCGAGACGTATGACCTCGAAGCTGTCGCCTCTGGATTTTCAAAATGTTCAAAATTTTCAGGCGACAGCTTTTTTGTCGCCAGTGAGCGTAGCCTGTTTTCTACTGACGTAGGTGCTGTCGTAGGCTGTCGCCAGCTGACGCGGGTTGTCGTAGGTGCTGTCGTAGGCTGTCGCCAGGTGACGTGGGTTATCGTGTGTGTTGTTGTGGGCAGTTGTTACTTGAAATAAGGCATATCCTTGTCTCCGTCTCCTCATATAGCACATGGTAGAGACTCGTCGACGCTTCTCGCGGGTGGACGAAGCAAGAATTCTGGTGTCGTAGGTTGTCGCAGATGTGGTCGTAGGTTGTCGTAGGTGATTGTCCTTTATCGCGGCGACTGTGTCGCCTGTTGTCGGCAGGATGTCGTAGCTTGTCGTCAGACAGTTGTCAACCATTTGTAGCTTGTCGTAGACTATTGTCGTAGCGGATGTCCTGTCGCCTGTTTTTCAGAGACCATGAGGCGACAGCCTGATCGCCTGTAGTCGCCTGTAGAGTCGACTAAGTTGTACAGCCCCATAACAGGTAAACAAATGTCCCTTTTTTCACATGGGAAATTATGGGAGGAGTCAGTTGGATGCTGGTAGTGAATTCTAGCAGAATAGGCAATATACATATATCATTATTACGGTTGTAAGATGAATACGTAGGTGATGGAGCAATGCCAGGTCGTTTAATGTTAGGTGCTAATGTTTCTAAATTATTAAACTTTGCTTAGAGTAAGCACATCAAACTATAGTGCATTATTCACAAGTCATTTAGTTACATCTGAATTATTAGTTTTTATTTTATAATTATAAATGTATCTATTAATTCTTGCACTTGAAGGTTTAGTATAAACATGATAACAAGCATGCAATCGCTACATTTAATTCCATATTTTTAAATCCTGCTTAAACATGCGCCCTGGTTACAAAGAATATAGTGGCACGACCTACACTGAACATGGGAAGGCCCTTCTGTTATTGTGCGGGAAAAAAACGGATTCAATGAAGCAGGCTAAATCAATCCGTTTACTTTGCGCGTTGTATTACAATTACCTTGACAGTTTACCTTGTTCAAAGAGATGAGGTTAAAGCGAGTGCAATATCATCAGTTGCTTAGATAAGTGGGGGGGGGGGGGGGGGGGGTCATTGTCGGATGACGTCAGAGCCCTGCTTAGTAACTTTCTAAAGCATTCCAGCGAACTAATCGAAAGGGACCGCAGTGTTTATATTAGATATTTTGTTGGAGGGAAATAATCCGCCCCGAGTCAGCAAGTTGCTTGAATAAAATACATCATCGGTCCAGGGCACTAATAAATAATGCTGTGACAAGTGACATAGCTCTACATGACAAGTTTCATCACCTGAACAAACAATTTCAACAGTCAGCGTATTGGTCTACAGGTAGTACGTCTTGTTTGCCTTGTCCCGTAAAATCCTGAAAAATCATTCAGCAATGGGGCCGTCATTCAGCGTCAGATCCGTATTGATCTGGCATTAAGACCCATGGTGTTTATTTTCTTTGCTTATTTCTGGCTGCATGAAGCAGAATAATATCCCGTCGCAAATAAAGAAATCTGGGGAAATGATATATTGGGAAGCCCCGTCAGCGATGGTTTCAAACGTCTTGACAGCCCCCAGCCTAATGTTCACTCCCGCTGGCACTGTCTTACAGGCATGACAATGATGATGTCACCGTTAACTCAATATTACCGGATGTTTTTTATAAGTCCTGGTAAACGACATTTGTAGCGCATACAATGGGCTTCGTATGGTTTAGATTTAATATGTATAATATCGGAAGAATCTTGCAAAAAAACAGTACACAGTCTGGTAGAGTAATCATTACTGTGTCCTGTGTTTCTCATCCCGATTATTTTTACCTCTCAATTTTAATTTGAGGTATAACAGCTTAGACGCCGGAAAGTTAATCTTTACAGGCATAACTCTCGTTAAGCTTTGTACTTTTAATATGTAAAAGAGATGCCATCAAACATCGTTATTCTACAGTCGCACACAATGACTTTCTCCCGTTCCTCACTTGATAAGAGATCCAACCAAACGCATTTTATTTTATCATGCATGCATTCCTGATTTGTTCAGTAGGTTTTATGAAACATTCTGGAACAAAAACATAGTCTTGGTGTAAAATATCATTTGTAATGCTGGTTATGACTATTTAAATTTGCTTTACTTTATAGGGTTTCAGCTAACCGGACAGGAACTTTGTATCTGAAAAGGGGGTAACTTTCTATTTTGTATTCAAATGTCAAATTTAATTTTACAAATGGCTTGGTACTTGTGTTTTAAAAGGAATGACACATATGTAACATATTTAGCACTTAAATATGGAATAGAAATTTCGATGATCAGTACATCTTTGAATGTCTTAATTGGATAAATCCCCCCCCCAACTTTTTGACAAGGGGGAGATGGTCAATGTAATCATCCCCCCTATTATTCAGAGAATAATATATATATATATATATATATATATATATATATATATATATATAATATTGCAAATTAATATATATTGCAAATTCACAATATAAATAGAATTACAGACTTTTGTTTCATTTATGAGTTTACTATGAAATATTATCTAAATCTAGTTTTGAATTAACTTATATACTAGAAACATAATACCTTATTTTCTAAAATTTTTTACTTAATTGCAATATATTTGAGAGTTATTAAGTAATATATCATTCCGGCGCTAATATATTTTACATGTGTCATACAGATGATATATTTATATGTGTGCGTGAGTGTGGATTTGTGTGTGTGTGTGCGAGTCATCCCCCCCCCCCCCCCCGGGAAGATAAATTGACGCCACTGATCTTTATACAACGTATATGAGTAAGCAAACCAAGGCGCATGTACACACAATAAGTATATGTACCTTATATAACGGTAATATAAGGTCGCTATTTAGTGCTTGGTAATGGCGGTAACGGCGTATTGGAAATAAGATGATTCCACATCAGCACCTATTTATGTTCAAGGGGGGGGGGGGGGGGGATGACTCGCAGGCGTGGGAGGGTAATCAAAGTTGGGCCAGCTTTTATATAATAAATATATCTTTATTGTCTGTGAGACACATTTAGGATATATTACAATAAAGTATAGGGTTTTTAAATAAGGTATGTTTCCTGTAAACATTAATTCTAAACTAGGTTTTATTATATAATTTTTATAGTAAATTTAGAAATGGAACCAAAGTCTATAAAGCTTATTATTGAAATATTATTTTCCGATTTATAAAAATTAATCTCTGAAAACCGGGGAGATGAATACGTTGACCATACCCCCCGCAACTGTGGTTCCATAACGAGTTAATGTTTGTAAATTAATTGATTACCCTAGCAACACTTTTGTTTCAACACCTTAATCTGTAGCATTCAAGAAAGTTCCTGCACAGCAGGGGAATAGGGTGTCAATTTGGCGCACCCTGGGGTGCCCTCTATTCGTGTTGTCTCAAGCGTCATCTGCATTCTTTGATTAATTGCCCCACGTGGGACCAGAGAACATAAGTTTTATTACGTCCCGGGGTGGCAGACAACACGGGGGACGTGTTAAACCTGCGTGGCCTCATTTTACCGTTCAGCTTCTGAATTGAGGGGCGTCTGCCGACGGTCGTATCATCAGTCTATATGTCAGAGTAAGGTATCCATCGACGAACTAACACTCCAAAGTGCTGGACCCCTTGTACTGTTCTGGTCCGCCGGGGAAAACGTTATTTAGAGCTTGTGCCACCGAACATGTGCCGAAGTTCTCGACAATCAAAATAGCCCTGGAAGCTGCCGTGTGATTCACAGGGGACCCTCTTGTGAAACAACCAGATTAACCTAGAAAATGGATTCTCTGCTCATTGTATCATAGCTTAACAGGAAAATTACAGTACCTAAGCACTTATTTCACATTTTTTACATTGTGATGAAAGGAAAATGCGCCCTGGTAATTAATGATATCACCAAACAACGCCTCGCATAAAATCTGAGTTATTCATTTAATTTAACACGTTTTATATAGCTTTTTATTACGCATTTTGACGAGGTTCGTGCCACTAATGAAATTGATATAGGAAAGCGACATCCTCATCTGAAAAACCTAGAAAGACATGTAAGTTATCGTTCTGTTTCGCTAGAAGCCCTATAATCATAGATTTGAATCAAATCGTGGACATAAACATGAACGTTTCAGGCTAGCTATTGGCTTACTACCTTCTCTAGAGAATTTAACTTATTTAACTGTCAACTTTTCGTACATATTGATGAACTCTGGGTAATTCATGTATTGAAACGTTCTTATACCGTATATGTGATGGATGTGTAATATTGTTTATCTACAAGCTGTAAGTAATCACAGCATGCTGACAAACGTAAATGGTTAGTTGCACTGTAGTTGCAAAACTCTGGGACGTCTGACTTGCCGTCTAATATTCTTTTTGAATGTGTTTGGAATTCTTTGGCGGCTCCCCACATGTTATAAACACCCTGATGAAAACAAAACGAGCAGCTTGTGTGTGGTTGGATCGGCGTTTTCTGGCCTATTTTTTATACACAGTTCAAAGGATTGTTTTGAGTTAATATACATCATATATCAGAATAAGACCCTTAAATAAATATCACCGAATGGCAGCTCCGGAATAAATATATTTTTATATATTCTTTTGTCATATACAAAGGGCATATGTAATTTCCGGGCATAAGAAATTTCAGTATAAAATACAATAGCGCAGTAAATAACTGCAGCTCACAAAAAGGATACATATTATTCTAAAACCTAAAAAATAATATAAGGAAGAAACCTACAGCTGATATATCACAATCAAATAGAGAGTGAACTTCATTATTTTTACTGCTTATTTGTCTGCGCTGGAAAAGGTTTCCAGAGTACACCTATTTCCCTTAACCGAGGTGGTCTGATTAATTGCAAAAACTTTATATGTGACCTTTGACCCCAGTCTGGTAAATTCAGTGTAGGTATAAAAGAGTCTATGATCATGATTCCTTCCATGAAATCAATTATCCCTGTCACCTGGTAACCAGTCTGAGACTGCCTGGTCTCCGAGAGCCGCGGTGTGAGTGCCAATCGAAGCCATGTTAATGTGCACATTGCTTCAAAATTAAAGACAGAAAGTCTCAAGGGGTTTTATCCTATCCTTTTTTTCTTCTATATTCAGGTTAATTCCATGCCTCTAGAAATTCAACTTGGTTCAAACCCTCAAAGTCCCAATCATGTCGTCTGAATTCTTGAGTTATTAGAATGAACCATGAAGATGTTTTTCTAAGTCCAGAACTGGACGCTTCCCGTCTCCATAATCCCCCCTCCCACGCCCCGCAAAAGCGTTTGGTGTGGGGTGCGGGGGCTTTTATATTTCCATTTCCACTAACCCTCCTTTTGATCACATGAAGGATCTGAAAACAAATAAGCAACTAGATATTCGATCGGCAAATGGTTAAAAAGGAAACTACATGGGTTCCCGATAAACTAATATAAGATAGAGACAACGGGAAACCGACAACCAACGGCCACTACAAAAGGCTTCAGCTACAGACTCGCCCAAAGTTCTGGGCCTAATTAAAACCAGCTTAACTCATTGTTTCTTCGGGGTGTCCGCATCCATGTCTTTTTTATGTCTATTTTTGTTATTGCGTGTCTGTCTGTTGCAGGATATTTCGGGGTGAACAAATTAGGGCAGATCATGTAAAGAGTACACAACTTGGACACAAAATGCAGTGGTTTAGTGGATTGATTTAGAATTAATGCAACATGATAACTGTGTGAGGGGTGTTGATGAACACCCGCACGTGAAACTCTGCATATATAAGTGTACAGCTCAACACAGTATTACAACATACCTTGATATTTAACAATCAAGTTTAGATGGACTGCGCGGGAGTCGTTTGCCAGAGGCACGGTTGCAACCCGGCCAAGTTTTCAATGGCCCCAGCTGGATACACCGGCGTAGTTTCTGAAAGATTTCGCTGCGATAGTTCCCTCTGAGGAATAATGTCAAATTCTTCAGGATTTGGGTAAATGTGATTTATGCGACCTACTTGGTATCATCCCCGACAGTTCAATAACAAAACGTGCATTTCTGAGGTATGACCGCAGAGGAATTGCGTGACAACAGTTGGATGTCACATCGGCAGATATAATATACAAAGCCAAGGTTCTCTACCTAGATTCTTTTCTGTGAGCCTCTCTAAAAAAGTCGATTGTTATAAAAAAAATCATACTTACAACAAAATATAGGAGAACATAAACGTTAGGGTTTCTAGGCGGAATGAAGCTCCAACGTGCCATCGTTCATGTTTTAGGTTATCGCTGAGCCATAATGAAAATAAAAAAAGGCAGGTATAGAGTCAATGTGCCTGTGGCAGACGTCGCTGATACTTCCTGTTTCGAACTAATTAGCCGTCCCAATTAATAAAAGGATACTGTAGCAACCTTACAAGTCTCGCCAGATTTTCCGGCCTTTTCGTCACCCCGAGAAGATGTACATGCATTTTTAACATGGATAATCAGTAAAGTTTAATATCAACTCTTTAGAAAGTGCATTTGACACTAAGTGCTTCAAGATGATTTCCGTTTTGTAAAAAGACCATGTCATGTAATTTATTTTCCGGAAAAAAAGGAAACAAAATACGACCTGATTTCCCTCACTGATCATGAGGTTTACAAGTAAAGAGGAAGTATGGATATCCTACGTCTGAATCTTTCTTTAAATGAGGAATTTCTCACAGAATAAAGGAAGGTACAATACATCGTATAATTCACTTATCTGTAATATGCCTGATGTATTCATTTGTGTAGCTGACATCAAATTTGACTTAAACCAGCACTGATATATATATATATATATATATATATATATATATATATATATATATATATTGCTATAGATGTCTCTTTTATTGTATGCAGCAGTGTGTTTGTTCAGTTTGTCTGTTGCTATGACGGCATAGCTCGGCCCACGCCGGGGGTCCTAATGTTGTACTAAAATATATTTCGTGACTAAATAATTCTGATTAGGCGGCAGGAAAGCTTATTGTCAGTATTACAGTAAGGTTTTGATACCTAGGCTAGATAGATAGGCAGGCAAGAAGCCCCCGTCGTTAGGTCTGGCAGCCATGGCAAAGCAACCGAGGACGCGCTTTCTGATTGGTTGATATGTTAACTACTAGAGTCTTCAAATGGTGACACCGCAGACATAACAACGGTTCATCTAATCATGCGTGTACTTCAAATTTATCCTGAAACTGATGTGTGCCTATACCCATAATAACTAAATGATGAAGAGATGGACCTCGTAGTGCGTAAAAAACTTTAGGAAAATGTCATACAAGTACAGGTAATAAGGAAATGACCCAGAAAAGTTTCAAATTTAACCGATATTTCCACTTATGGCAATTCAAGCGCCTGTGATTGAAGATTCATAAATACTTTTAATACTGAAACATTATGGTAAAGTTTTTGCCTTGTCTAGAATTTTGCGGAATGCCTTTAAATCTTTGTATTGTTCCATAAATGCTTTTCAATACTTTTACATTTAGGGCATTTTCACTTCTTAACAGTTTTAATCAGAAGGCTCCTGAAGGTAAATCACGGCTAAGAACCCCATGAAACCTTGATCTGGCTGTGTTTTGTAGAGAGTTATGATTGAGTAACTCTACAATTTCCCATTACTCGCATCAAGAATATTTCCCAAGCCATCTGTTAATCAAACGTGACCAATCAGCTTGGTGTACTTGGTCAACAAGAGTCGATACAAGGGCACACCATTTTGAGACTTATTCATAACATACGCAGCCGCCAATTACAGGAGGCGTTGTCCGATCAGAGATGATATTCCATCCAGCCGATAGCTAAATCACAGATAGGGATCAACTAGGACAGCTTCCATACAGGACACCGCTGATCAATGTGGTCGAAGGCAGCTGACAAATCCAAGAAGATGAAGATGGTAATCTATTGCTGATGGATGCTGCGTAATATGTCATTCTGGACACGATTTGGGTTCGTTTGTGGTGAACACCCAATATCAGCGTCACACTGCCTTGGCTGTTAACAGTTGCCCAGTTGCATTGAAGACGCCCAGTCACTATGGTTCTCATATACTTGTGTAGATCTTGATACGTTCTGTGCCAATAAGAAAGTCTTTTACGAGTGTTGATTCAACTGCCTTGGTTATATGTAAAGTTTATTTATTACCTGGTTTGGACTTGTGCATATTTTTCTGTATATTTTTTGTGCATATTTTTTTTCTCCAGCAAATTTTTTATGCATATGGCACGCAACTATTTCCCAACTTATCAATTCATCAGAAGTATACATAATATAGCCGGACCTCTGACTCTTTTTGTAGTATTACATGATCTAGCATTGGCCGGTCGCAGACATTTGGGTTCCTTTACTACAGAAACAATTTTTGAAAGAATGAATTATGAAGGGAAACTAAGGCTGTTTGTCAAGATCTGCTATGGCCTTTTTCACAATAGTTTGCCTGCTAGGTCATTGAACCAGAGAAAGAAACCAGGTCCTCAAAGACCATGCAAAACATTTAACTATCAGAAAAAGCTTTCCCTAGTTTTCATAAATTATGATGTCTTCAGCTGGATGATTCCTTCAAATTATTTTTTTATTTATTTATTTATTTATTTTTTTTTTTTTTGCTTTTTCCTCCATTTTCTTCGGTGAACATTTCTGTTTGAAAAAAAAGTTCTCTTCTGAATGAAAAGCCATCTTTCCCCTGTAACTCTACTTGTGTTTTTAAACTGATTTTATTCCTCGGTGTATCTGGAATATTTTTGTACTAGAAAACAAAGCCATTTCCCAGAGTCATCGTAGTCAACATTTGGCGTGTCGCTGAATATTTCGCAGCAAACGAAGCTGATGAACCGATGTGTCTGTGAGTAAATGACGCCTTCCCTGGGATGTTTATGACAACAGGCTTTACAGTCTCACGGCACCATCGTAATATGTAATGAAAGTTTAAAAATAGACAATGTTTATGATTGACGGATGATGACCTCTCGCTTGCTGTAGCTTGGTTACTCGTGTATGTCTGAGTTCCAGCACAAATCAATCCCCATTTGGAAAACTACCCTTTACAATGGCCACATTCAACAACAGTTCATGCATCATGCACGATTCACGAATATGTCATTAAATTGTTAAGATGGGTCGTCAGGTGGATGTGAAGTATTTTAAGTGGTATTGATGAACTCTAAATGTTTAAATCGTGATATCCCGGGTAAAAAAATTCAATAATGATTTAGCCATTTCATCAAATATGCAACTATTTGTTCTCGGTCCTTTTTCCATGTATTATCGATTCCCTTGGAGCACTCATGTATTAATTTTGCTCCATCAAAGACGGTAACAGAAAATCACATTTGGTCATCAAGTCCTATAATGAAACAAATATGAAGCTGTCTTTGAAGGAAACAAAATTATATTACCTCAACATTTATTTCATTTTACTAGATCAGAGATTGAGGTACCAATCATTTGTAGTACGTCTTCGGTTCAGTTCAGCGCTATACGCAGGCGCGTCACCCATATTGAAATCGGCAGGTTTCTGAAAGGCTTTAAAGATCCATCCTTTCTAGGGGTCAAGTTGTCGCACATAATTCAAGCTTTTACATCATTCATCCTGTGCAGCAATTTGTATGTCATGCCATATAGACCCTAGGGAACAAGTTCACTGAATTGCAGACACCTTTTGTTGATTTCGTATTCCTAAGGGTAGTTATTCTGCTCCCATGAAGGACATAATTACAGGTGTTCAGAACCCATTCATCATCAGTTCATTAACCTTTGCTCGTTAACTACAGCCAGGCCCTGATGATGTTCGTGAATACTGTACCTCTTTTACATTTTTTTACAAAACAAACAAAGACTATCATATTATTTTACTCTAGTGAGAGAAAAAAATGTTTTGAAGATGTAATCGAAAGCAAAAATAGAAAATTAGAAACATTTTCTAAACGAGACAACGCATAACAGATGTTGGCTTAAGGCTCGACCTCAGCGCCATAGCAACAAATCAATTTGGATTTTGCTTTTCTGCCAGAGGCAAACAGTCACAGAGACAAAGCGGGAAATTCATGTCGAGGGAAGAAAGTTTTTTTTATTCAACGGCAAATAGGCCCTCATTTACTTTATGGTGGCATGGAAACCATGATGCTCCGTAATAAGACTGGACTTGGTGACACTTCCCCGCACGCTAACAACAACAGCGGAGTCAGGTTTATTTTACCCTGAATCACAAAAACACATTTTTTATTTCTGATGTGTTTATGATGAAAAAGAATATCCCTAACAGAAAACAATAACAAGGCGGGCTCAATTTCTCCAGTGTTATTGCTTTCTGCAACATTACTGAATATAGTCTTTGGGAAAGTCTAACCTTAAAAATGCAGCCGTGATACGTATATTCACATAATTAATATGCAAAATGTATATATATATATATATATATATATATATATATATATATTGTTACGGAACCTAATAACAACAGATCACGTAGTCGTGACAAGCAAAAAGTTTGTTACGGAGATAAATAATAATCAGATTCTATAACACTATACAGCGTGAAATGTCTAGGGGAATGAATAAAGAAGTCAGTGTTTTGTTTTTTTTTGTTAACAAAAAAATTATAATTTATTCTTGAAACAATCATAACATTACAATACACAAAATCAATACAATTATACATTATAACAACAGCATAACAGTAAATCAATACAATTACACAGTATAACAAATTAAGTGTACAGTACCAGAGTGTCCGGATCCTAGGCTTTGATTCTGGATACCACCAATGTCCCAGCACAACAATCCCAGCAATCCTTTGAAACATATAATCCAGATGAATACTTCACGTAAATCTTCTCAGAGAATAATACTCCAATGTAATCTAAAAATCTATCTGTTGTAAACCAAAAGTAAAGTTGTGGCAATATAGGCATACTGAAGACTGTATAAAATCTGTTACAAATTTCGAAGAATATCCATAAGTTCTGCAATTATCAGATAGGTCCCAAAACTGACTCGTACTCTTACGTGTCCGCTAGAATTTTTCTCTCTCAACCTTGGTTCTAAACACAGCCCCTATTTCTAACTTTTTCATCAGAAAATACTAGAAAATCGAAAATCCCAAAGAACAATAAACACGTGACAGGAACAGACTTGAAGATGAAGAACAAAGAACGCTGTGTTTTTACACTTCTGACCCCACACGCGAGCCAGGCCAACTCGCAGGTCTCCCGTGGCAACGAACAATGCCGGCCCGACAGACACCTGTAACACTCCTGCGCACAATATATATATATATATATATATATATATATATATATATATATATATATATATATATATATATTAATTAGAACCTCGAATATCCGAATCATAACATATGAATATCCGGGACATAACATTTGTTCGGATATTTGATGTTACGGATATTTACATTCAGCTATTACTTGTACAAGAAGTTGGACGCCAGTTGCTGGTTATGTTACTAGAGGTACACGTGAGCAAGGTTCATTTGTCATTTTTCACAGCTGAGTGAACGCCACTCAACAAGTTATCAAATCGGTAATTTGGGAAACGTATATATTTCTAATGTCGTATTTCCATTTCATTAATAGAGGTTAATTTCGGTTCCTCAATTTAAATTCCGAAAAAAGGAATAAAAACAGTGTATACCAAAAACACTCCCCGAAGGACTGTCAGGGGAAATTACTGGAGGCAAGCGACTTTGGCCGATGACGGGGATCCTTGTATGGGGCAGAGAAAATTCAAGGTCGAATGTGATGGAAGCTTTGTAATGTATAAACGAACTGAAACATAGTCGTGTTTCTCACATATACATATATCTATATGAATTTTCTTAAATAAGGTTATAGAGAAATTTTGACTACTTTTAAGACCGTCACTGGATGTTTTATTTGCTTTCCCGTCCACCATTTAATATTTGCGTTAACAAGACCGCCACAGAATATTTAGATACCTTTAATTATTACGTGAAAAAAAATGTTTTAAGTTCTCCCATATGTGCATCTTTAACAACAGGAGTACACAGAATCGGTACTGAACAGTTTAAAAATACTTCTATATGTATCTTTAATAATTAGCAAAATAAGACCGTCAGTGAATAGTTGAGAAAACGCTTTTATGTGCATCTTAGCTTCTTTCACTACAAGCCCACTGTGGGTGGCAGTGCGCCACCGTGTGTCTGTGTAAGACACTATGGTCACCTTTAATAATAAGCGTTAAAATGACCATCACTGAAAAAGTTATAATTGCTTCTATGTGCACTTTCACCTTTTTTTGTAAAAAAGTCACAGAATGGTTTCAGATGCTCCAATGTACAGTTTAAAAGATTGACGTAATCAGAAGCGCCACTGCTTAACTAATAGTTTTAATGACTCAAACGTGTATCTTTAACAACTAGCGTAAACAAAAACGTCATTGAATATTTTTAAATATTTTAGGACCGCCTCTGGTCGATGTGCATTTTAGCGTAAACAAGATCGTCAATCATGGTTTAATGCCCCCATCACATTTAACTAATAGCGTAAACAAAACCGTCGTTGAATGGCTTCAGATGCTCCCATTTCTCCTTTAATTATTCACGTAAACGAGACAGCCCGCGGCGTAGTTACGTGGTTTTTAATAACATACAGACATGATTAAATATTGGTATAAAAATCCAAGTCTGCGTGTCTATCTGAGAAAACATGACTTTTTTTTATTATTATGAGATACTGCCTTGGAAAAATCTTCCGACTTTTTTTCATTTAAAAAAAGATTGCACAAATGCAAAATGATCGCAGAGGCAGCAGTGTTATGTTTTATTTTTATGGGAAAGTGCAATGAAAGGAGAGTTAAAAATGTGAATATTAAGCCGACAGCTATTTGCGGTGTGTGCGTGGCGTAAAGCTAGGGGGCATTAGTTATAAATAATTTATATAAAGAAAAAAAACTACCAGATAATATTTGCTTAAGCAGAATTATAATAACGCCAAGTAACCTTTGTGCATTATCTAAACTAATTTTACACCAGGAGACCATATGATTACAGTAGAGCCGCGATCATTTAAACCGTTCAGAGGACATCCAATAAGTTCGAATAGATGGATCTTTTAAGGAAACTTCTTTTATTTAACGTCTGATGACGGGAATGGACTAATTACGGAGACACTAACCATGCAATCACGTGAAGGCTTGTAACCTGGTGAGTTTCCGGTGCATGTGTTCTTGTTGATAATGCGTGTGATCAGTTTTAATTTCTGGGTAATATTAAATATTGTCACAATGGATGTGATTGGCCGTGATGATTTCGGTCCCATCACTTGTGCCTTTTCAAAAGTCATGATACAGCAGGCCAGATATCCCGCTAACGCAAGCACTCTGCTCAGCCGAGCTTTAGTATGGTTAATCAATACAAAGCACAACAGTACACTGTATGCACTTTACAAGGGGAACTTTATAAGCTGCAATATTTAAGTTCAGCCATTTTTTCGTTTCTTTTGTAAATAATTTAAAGCATTTATCGGTTTGAAATTGAAATAAAGGGAAAACTGTTGCCTCTGAAGTTGTTCAATAGAATAAATATTTACATAAACAAAGGTTTTCTTGCCAAACCACAATTGCTGTAAATGTAATATCATTTTCTCGTTTTAAATATACTCTCCACAATAAATTAAATTAATACTGGCATATATTGAATGCATACATGAGGCAAAACACAGATGTTAAAGGAACAAAATGATTTTGAATGTGTTATAGTTGTTGTTGTTAACGTGTTGCTGTCGTTGCTTGGTGATAAAGATGTTACATAGACGGACTGATAGGATTTAATGATTCTTTAAGCTTTGGTTATCAGTTCTATAGGGTACCTGACCAAGCATTTACTATATAATATAGCCTTAGTATGTGTTAAAGTTATATTGTCTGTCGGATTACTATTATGTTTGGCCCTCGCCTGTTTATTTTCTTATAGCCAGAAGGTGAATGTACTCGGTACATGTAAGTCAGTAATTGGATCCCCTCAGAACGATTTGATTTCCAAGCGAATCAGGGCAAAATTAGCAAGAGCAGGACTAAAGGACAGACTACGTCAGAACAAATTAATGATCGCCATTTCCGTAAAGCGCAGAGTGGTTAGAATGTATGGATGCCATCATTGAATCAGCCACTGGCCCCAACTGAATAATCGAGAACTTTCTGGAAAAAAAACATTTTATAATCAGCTCATATATTAGATATTTCTTATTTATTATTTGGCATTTGCAAGAGCTGATAAGCATGAGCTTTTTTTTATTTCTTCATGCGGAAGCGAGCTGAATTTTCAGTGAAGTCAGAGGTCAGACGATTTGGAATAATTCATCTTCGTTATCTATGTATCGACATTAATCAAATTTCAATACGGAAACATGTTTTATACGTCCACCTCTGACCCAGAGCATGGCGCTGTAAACGTGAATATAATTCTGTAGAAAGGAAACCGGAGACCTTTTATATGTGTTCTGCATTCGAGGTGTCGACATATATACTGAAGTCTTAACAAACAGTAAACACTTACAAATAGCCGGTGACCTTTAGAAGTGTTTAAATCAGTGAAATGGCAGTAAGGTAGTCATATCGGTAAAGTCGATGTTCGTGTTCATCTACTCGATAAAGGAAATAATAATTAAAGTACTCTTCATCATGGACAAAGAGTGTCTTTACTTAAATATTTTTCTTTTGTTCATGATATAAAATTGTATTTCTCCTAACATGACAATGGCTCTGATTAAACAAAATATTGAAAACCTCTTTATATCTTATCTCAGAAATTACATATATACATGCTTTCATAAATTCCTGGTATATTGCAAGGAACTCTACATGAAATAACAATATAATGTTATCCGGTTTATTTTCATCACAGTTTCAACCCACAGATTTGCAAACATATTTGTATAACATTTTGCCTTTTTGTGTTTCTTCTTGCCTATGGAACAGCCTGCAAATTAATATTTCAGGTTTGTTTATTCTTTACTCGGCTGAGTAATATACTGAAGTATATATTATTACTTGACCACCAGCATTAATGAAGGCTGATTGTTGCCAACGTAATATTTGATTTAAATTGTGTTTTTATCTATGTGCGACTTAATAGCAAATAACAAATTTAATAACGTCACGGAATCCCTTTGACAATAGACACACAGGATTTCAGCTCATTAGCTTTTCTTAAGCTAGAGTAAATGCCCGACTATTATAATATTAACCTGAATATAGGCCCAGTAGGTCCTATAGGGCATTTTAGGTTGTATCTCCCCATCTTCCACTGTGAACTTTCATATTCACATTAACATGACAAACAAGATTCTTACTATAACACAATAAGCAGACCGCCAATTATCCACCTCGGTCATGAGTGTTAGGATCCTCATTTAATAGAAATTAATTAATTCGCCATTAGTAAAAGTTGTCAGTTCAATCAGTACTGACAACGTTGTTTTTTCTGTAGAAGGCGCTTTTATGCCGCTGTTATTGTGCTGTCGACAGCAATTTATTTGCTTGTGTGTTCTTCTTTAATTGTTGCTTCTCTGTGACGTGCACGGAGTACAACTTCAGACCGAGAAGCATTAATTATGGGGAACCAGTAATGAGACATAATAATCCTTTTATCCCGCTGAACAAGAAATTTACAAAGTCAGCAAAATGAACCCTCGTCACGGAGCCTGAGAGAAGCCTTCTTCTTTGATTAGATGTGACTTTGTTCTTTGGTCGGCTGTGATAAAACAAAGCAATATCTGGCTGGACGACCTGCGATCTTTTGAAAATTGAATATTAATGCCACGATATGCTGCCTTTATTGTATGACACCACGGAGAGTCCCCGCCATCCCATCATGCATCTGTCCCTTCTACATTATTGCAAGATCATAAGGAGTAAAGGATCGGGGGTTAACTTTAATTAATTTACGGCTGAAGGGAAGCAATTAAATGACTCTTATACACGCCACATTTCCTGGGACACAGTATTTTTACTCATATTGTGTAGCTTGAATTTTCCATATTCTAGCGTTCGTGCATAGGTTATTTTGTTTATGCCTGTGCATGGATATATTAATGTACGTTTATATGTCTACTTGTGGAGGCGCGGTGCGGATGTGGTTGCGGTCAAGTGAAAAGTGACCTAATAAAACAGCAAGTAAAGCTCTGTGTCCACTAGTGCGTTTCCGCATAAGTTTCCGTACCTACCGCTACATGTGGTCCGGTTTGCAAAAACACGCAATCCGGATCTCACTCCGCAACGCACAAAAGGTTACAATCTCACTTATTTCTTTGTGCACGGTTTTAGCCGCGTTCACATCCGTGGACACTTGTGCGTATGTTACGGGTATCCTTATACAGGAGGAGGGATCTCTGAGGATGAAGGCGTTTGAAGGTTAGATCAGAGAAAACGTTTAGAAATAAAAAGAAAATTTTCTGACGTAGATATATCCAGAGTTTCGGTGGTTCTAGGTTTATAAATATGACGTGTTGTCCAGTTCTGGTACATGCACGGTAATAATCCCTAATGTAGCCTCTGTCTCTAGGACAATGTTTAAAAGTCGTCACCAGGGTATACACACGTTAAGTATTTCGCAAATAGACCGCAGTAATGTTTATAAAGGCTTCCTTTGGTACGAGCCGGGGTTCACGAAGTTAATAACATTTTAAAACATAGGCAACCAACACTGTTTGCATAATAACTCTCAACTTTGAGGCAATTTTAGTTTGGTAAATTTACAATTTTATTCCTGTCCCAATAAAAATAAATATTTGTCGAGAGAAAAAACGTCTAATTGAGCAGTGGTGCACAATAATGACATGAAAATATATTACGTCATCGGAATGTGCTGAGGTAAAATCGAAGGAAACTCAATACGTTTTTATCAAGTTTGGCTGAAATAAATTAATGATTTTGTTTACGTTGAATAAAATCACGCGTTCTAAATGATTGGATGATGACGTTTGGGTGATACACAGTTTACAGTTGGCTTTCCTCCAATCTCGTGCACAAGCCTATATGAAGAAACTTCGCCAAAAAGAAGCAATTATCATGCCAACATTCTTGAACCAGTGCCGATTCCCTGGTGGCAATTTGCAAGAAAAACAGCTATAAAAATAGCCATTTAGTAGAAGAGTTCATTGTGTTAAGGAGTGTAGGCAGATAGAGGGAAGGTGGTCAAGAAAAGATTTTTTGGAGTAAACTAGATTTTGGAGTTAAATAGATTTCGAATACCGTATGCCAAGGACAGGAGTCTTTTGGTAAACAATGTGCGACATTTTGGCTTCTGTCGGATCACCGGCATCATGATCGTGGTGGAAAAAAAGTATAATTTTTTATGTATTTATTATATATAATTTATATATGAATTTATTTGATGATTACATATTATTTTGCATAATTATTATTTAAATAAGCATGATTAAATGGCTTATTTTTTATTTTTGATTCTGTCATTTGCTAGCCAGACAGCACGTCAATTGCCAACAAGCGTTTTCCGAAAACCGTAATTAGCCTACGGTTTTTGGTACATTTGGTATTAGCAGTGCACAAGAAATTGGATATTGATATTGATTTCGGTGTTCTGGACTCGGCTTTTCTGGCGTGATCAACTTATTCTGAATTAGAAAAGTTCCCCGTTCTGAAAACTGCATTGCACTATATATATATATATATTAACTATATTCAAAACCTGACGATGAAACGGTGTAATATTTAATTCACAGTCAGAGACGATCACTGCTCTTGCCAAGAAGATGGGTGATTCACGTCAGATAAAAATATAACAGGAACAAATTACTTCAGGTTCAGAAAACATGTCTATCTGACTGAGTTTGAAGGTAGATCGTGATTATTAACTTGGTCATGTCTCCCTCTGAGGCAAACCAATCCACTTCATGGACCAGGGGTTCCAAGCAAATCAAATCTGACAGAGGTTGTCAATTTTGGTCCGTGGACCGAGTCACAAGGGCTTTTGTAAAACATGTGACCCGCCTGCTGCGAGAACTGGAGCTTGTAAGCATTTCCCGAAGGTCATGACAGGACAGGTTATGGGATACTTGCCCATACTGACACTGTTCGGTTTGATTTTGTTCTTGCCTATCGCATGTAAAAGGGACCACCAAGGGCACAAAACACATTTAGGAAAGTACCCGACCTAAGAATGACAGGAATGGCTTGCTGAGTTGGCACCGACTTCCGCAGTTGTAACAGCAAAGTCCGTGCGCAGCTGTGACTTTGTTGCATATATGGAGAAAAGTTTATCATATTAAGCCATTTGTATCATGATAATTTGTTTCTCTGCCCATTCTCTCTCTCTCTCTTTCTCTCTCTCTCTCTCTCTCTCTCTCTCTCTATATATATATATATATATATATATATATATATATATATATTTATATATATATATATATATATATATATATATATATATATATATATATATATATATATATATAGTTACAGGTGCTCTTTTCATTATGTGGCGCGGGCGTAACTCCGCTCGTGTCTGGCCGCGTGTTACATTCTATGTTTAATCCGTACTGGTTGAACTCTCGTTGTCATGTAAGCCTTGGTTTTTCACGCCTGGTCGTGGGTCACGTGATGACCCTGGTGTGTGGGGATACACACGGCTATGTTCTTCTCGATAATGCTTGAAACGTGTGTTGTGAAAGGTCTTATGGACTGTTCAAGAAGTGGAAAATTCTCGGCTCGAGGTGTGAAAGTATATAAGGGGTTGTGTTTAAGCAAGGACAGAGAGCAGCAGAGCAGATTCCAGTGGACGCAGAAGCGTGTGTCAGTTTCTAGGACCTTATCCGACGAATGCGGCAATTATAGATTTTCAAAGACTTTCTCCTGGATTTTATGCATTTGGACTTCAGTTTACTTTCTGCGTTGTTGCAAGAACTTTCCACTGGACTGTCATTCTCCGAGAGTATACATTTAAAGAACTTAACGTGGTGACGGTATTGGTATCTAGGTACTGTGCACATTATTTTCTGTGTGATTGAATTGACTTGTTGCTATACAGCTGTTTTACTGTATAATTGTATTGATTTGAAGTATTGTATTGTTAGGGATTTAGAAATAAATTATAGTTATTTGTCAACAAAAAAACACTGACTTCTTTATTCATTCCCCTAGACATTTCACGCTGCCTAGTGTTACAGAATCTGATTTTTTTATCACCATTACGAAATTCATGTTCGTCACGACTACATGATCTGTTTATATTAGGTTCCGTAACAATATATATATATATATATATATATATATATATATATATATATATTAATCTAATGGTTTAACGCAGTAAAGAACTGCTTTAATGCTCTATGGTATGACACCAGAGCTTTATAATTATACAAAGAGAGGAATCAAATTTTGTCAGACATTTTTACTACTACGTAGTTTCGTGCAACGTGCTGTGCTCATCAGGTATAAGACTGTCTGATTGAGATGGTATAAATATATATAAACGTTTTAACCTGTCGATTTAAGTCATGGTTTCTGCTGAGTTTAAGCCTCGGTCACAGCCGGGATACGGTCATCGTACGGCGAGATTTTTTTGGGCTATTCCGTGCGGTAGACGCACGGCAACCGTGCGTTTTTCAAAGGCCGCAGGGACTCCGCAACGACCGTAACTGACATTAGCGCAAGCGCTTAAGTTGATGCGGCGGCCGTGCATCAGGCAGCCAACTACGGGCTCCGTACGGGCACCGTACATTAGACGTAGGGATGTCGTAGGATGCCCGTGCGATTTTAATGCCTACTCGGCTACCCGAGATACGTGCGGCGTACCTGCGGCTGTTGCAAGGGGTCTTTGCGGCTTCCGCAAGGTTAGCTTGCGGCGTCCGCAGGGTTAGCTTACTTTACCGTGCGAAGGCCGTGAGAATGCGGAAGACACCTTGCCATCGCCGCACGTCGGCCGCATAAGTATTCCTGCGGTTTGACAAATCGAACGGTGATCTGCGGTGTGCGGCATTAACTGAGGCATTAACTGTGCGTGGTAGGTATTTTGACTGTCACATAATGACGCGGAATACGATATAATATCGCGTGGAGCATTTACTCGGCGGACGGTAAAACAATGCGATTTTGGGCCGATGATGTCAACATCCGCAAGATCGCGCTGCATCCATAGGTCATACATGCATTTGGTAAAGACAGCTCATCGGCGCGCGGTATGCGGATCCAGTTCTAGACTGATAATTCCATTTGACCGTAAGTCTCATTCCGCATTCCGTGGGCAGGTTAAACGGTTTAAGATCAAATAAATAGAGCGAGAAAAACCTTTTCCGCATGGCGCTCACTGGTAAACCGACTTTAACGAGAAGTACACTCTTGTGGAGTCTTGGTTAAATTCCATTTGGCAAACAAACATTAAATTCACATTCAGTGAGGCATCTAATAATGATGCACCGGTTTCAGTATTTCAGGTCTCAATTTATGTGGTTTCCATTTACCATTCTTAGCGTTATCTACCTTTCTTTATTATATTTTAATTGAATCATGAAGCCGGTAGAATTCAGGAAGTCTTTTTCGATTATGCATTGATTTATTTTTCTGAAAATAAGAGTATGTGTCGACTTCAGTTTCTTATATGAAAGGAACAAAAAAAAACGAAAGTAATAGGTGCACCATGGTGCGCCGAAAGGTTAGATGTAAAGCAGAATGTATAGAATATAAAAAAAGCAAAAAAAAACTAATTCTCATTTAATCACCTCCGGGAAAATAAGATGAATTGTTTATGACCTCATTTATAAAAAAAAAGGAACAGAAATATGCATAGCTCTGTTGTTATGTGAAATCAGCCTCTGAGTATTCGGCTCAACTTCAGAAATTACAATTCTAAACCTGGAATCTATAACATAATTGACGGTGGAACAACCCAAGCGTAGCCAGGACAGATTTCCTATATTCCTGTTTGGCGCGAAACCAAAAAAGGGTGTAAATTCAGATGGATTGTTTTGCTTTGGCGGAGGTATGCGTTCTAAGCGGTATTTTTTTTTTTCTTTCGGGGGGGGGGGGGGGGGAGTGTTCCCAGTTATAATCGTCTATCATGCCGTACTAAAGCCAACATGGGCATGTGTAACGAAGTCAGATGTCGTTATCTATACCAACATTGTTTCAAAAACTTTAACAAGAAGCAGAGCTCTGTCTATTTATAATAGCGATTGCCTTTACTACATATTCACAGTTAAAATGTGAAAATTGACATGGCGTCAGACTACCTGACTCTGAATACCACCAACTCTACGTATGTCGGCACATGATCTCCTAAGAGGAACCAATGGAGCGGTTAAGCCTATCAAATAGCTGACCAACCCGTGTGCTTTCTCAAGCGCATTCAACCTCGCATCTAAAACCCTCATCACACTGGAAGGCGATCTATAGCTCTGCTCTAAAAATTGGGCCAGATCGCCGTAGTGCGCAGTTAGCGTGCCCTGAGGTCTTTTTGAATTTCGTAGAAGCGAGATAGTGTCTCCTTGGGTTGTCATAACTCATATGGTCGCCAGGGAATGGGGTATCATCGGCCTTCCCGATCCACGGCGCTGGCCCGGCGCACTTAACCACGCTTCTACGGATACCTCGACGGCCCTTATGAGCTCTTTACTCGCTTAGCACGGTGCTGCCGCTGCGCATATGACGTCAGAGCTGCGCTCTCTCTGCGCCCAGTGAGATCACAGGGCGCTGCTGCGGCGCTCTGACAAAGTTTTATAAATACATCGAGGCCATATGTCTCCACCTCCCTGGTTTTGTGGGGCACTTAATCATTGTAGGTCTCTGTGATGGCATCTTGGACATCGGGCACAATGATGCTGATGGTGTTGTGGGCCATTCTGTTGTCATACTGAAGGGTGGGGTACTTGTCACCAGTGGCCAGGTACCTCAGGGTGATGGCTAACTTGAGACTAGGTTCTAATGCTTGACGCTATATGTTATCTTGCTTGCGGAAAGCCGGACCTACCCTCTCCAGCAACTCGTCAAATAAAGCAGGCGCTATCATCAAGTAGTTGAAAAAGGACAGTTCACCTTTAGTGTGAGCTCTCACATGAACTGTTTGTAGTGGCCAAACTGTAATCTTCTTTGAACAGATAGCCATTGACTGACCCACATAGCCTTACGTCTCCTTTTTCGCTCCTTCTGCCTCCTCCTGTCTACTGCCACCTGTTCATGGATCAGTATGATCTGTTGTCCTTGAATAAAGGCAACATAATCATCATCATCATAGCAAGTGCCGTGGTTGGGTTAGAAAAAGAGCATCTCTTTTGAATCCATGTTAAAGTAATTAAGAAAACTGAGTGAACAGTAGGTGAGAGATTAATAAATCTCCTAACTGTCATTTCGCAATGTCATTAAGCAAATAATGCCACCAATTGCATATTTATTCTGCATAATAATACTATTTTCTGCGCAATCTTCTTATTCAGTATTAATGACAAATCACAGTCATTCACCAGATGTCTCAGTGTTAAAATAACGGGTAATTGAGCTGCCAGCATGATTAACTTGATGAAATTTGATTAACAAATTATGGATCATTATCATCGAGGCTGTCATCAGGGCCTCTGGTCTACCTTATGATAAGTGAAGAATTAGGCTGTGCTTACAGGTGTTTGAATGTCCTTTAATCTAACTTTAATTAAGCATTTGTGCAGGCCGTAGATAGATGGAACACTGTGTGATTTGAACAAGATACCATATACGCGATACGCGATCGTGTTATCTGTGTGATCGTGACGCCTGTATTTATAAAAACCTGAACCGGTGGAAGTAATTCCCAAAGTGATTTCAGCAGTCAGACTCGCACACATTTCTAAGTTTTCCCATTTACACCACCGAAAGTTTTCATCGAATATCTTGAATTGAAATTTAGTCATAGGATATTAATTTGTATCTTCCTCTTATGGTTATTGATATTATGTGATTAAATATAATTTAGCTGAAATTATTCTAAGTTTCTTTGGGTCGAGATCTGAGTTTAACAGATTCATGTGGTCTTCAATTTTCAGGTATCTAAAAAAGGTGAAGTCGCCAGAGTTAAATTTCTCGCCTTGCAAATAAACCAATTCCAGATGCGATATTTTAATTAGGAACATTGTATGTTCAGCTGAAATGAGGTATAAGAACGTGACGGATAATTGAATTATTCAGTGTGGCAGGTCTGATAACCTCATGTTTTCTGTAAAGGATTCTTTGAAGTATTAACACTTGGCCCATAAATTTTCGTGAGCAATTACCAGTCGGACCAGCCTTAAAAATTTACCAGTATAAAGAATCTCACCGGTATACTCCTGTATAGTACACGCCAGAGCTACCCACTTTCGGTAATACCATACAAATACATAAGTGCAAGATTATAAAAAAATTATATCCGTTAATGTAACATAAATACGACGTTTTAGTTATTTTCGAAGCTTGCATAAAAATCAAATGATATCAAAATGAATAAAAATATATATTTTTATAATATATATTTTTTTAATTTATCCTAAAAATTCTAACATTCATAATGAGTAACCTTTGTAACCTTCGTTCTTAAGGTGAAGACCGCGGTTTTTTTACTGTTGCCAATAGGTCAAAAGGTTTGCAAACAAAATATTTTGTCCCTGTGAAAACAATGTCACTGAAACATTATTGCCTGAAAAGATAATAATTCGTGTGTGTGACTGACAGTAAAGATGGTAGGTGGTTATAAAAAACAAGTTCAGCTATGATTATTGTTGCTCCATGGTTTCTTGGGAAGCCTAAAGATCTAACATCAGCTGATAATATATGTTAACTGAATGTGAGTTCAAAAGATACCGCAGTGTAAGGTCTCCAAACTATCATTTGGATGGTCTATTTTCTCCCTTGAAATACTTGATACTTCTTATTGAATCAAACTTTTATATTTTTTATACATTATTACATACCTATGTCACCGTTGGCCACTTGTTAAACAATATTTGAGGGTTTTTTCTGCCAGGACATAAATGTAATGCGATTCTTTTAAATATACGATCGAAGGATATGTTTTACATACTGTTTCCATTGGAAACATATTTTACATGAGACAATAATCATCTTGTGAAGAATAGTTTGGAAGGACTGTAATGACACTGATGATATGCATTAGATGAATTCTGGAAATAGTTCTAAGCCAGTTTATGAAAGAATCATTTATCTGCGAAAAAAAAAACATTATATGCTATATGTATACATCATATTGTTGTATGACCATCCATTTTTGGGACGTGTTTTGGTTTAACATTGAAACGTGATACATTTGGTACCCAGAATTTAATGCCAATATGTAATTTTTATACTTATAACACAAATAAGATTTTGATTCACGCGTTCCGTCTACAAAATAAAATATTCAAAACGGTATCTTACAGATATACCATGAAGGTATATATAAAATTTTTAAATGAAAATATTAAACAGATAGATCCTAGATAAATTTGTATAAAATTTCTTTAGCAGGTTACCACTAGAAAATTCAGGAATGACAAACTTTCTTTACCCTTGGGTAAATTTATTATTCCTATTTATATAAAAAAATACCTAGGGACGGTTATTCTTGTTATGAGCTTAAAATAATTAATTTCCTCAATTGTTAGGCAAAAAGGATAAAATGTACGATTGCAGGTGATAAATATGTTTCTCAAACAGATCCTTTTCACCTGCATGTGTTAAAGTAATGGTGTGAGTTTGATTTGCTGGTCCTTATGATAATATACCCCGGGGCACTGTTAGTCCTAAATAATTTCTTGGCGGACAGGTTCATTTCAGGTCTAACAAGTATGAAATTGGATGGTAGATTCGAGGCGGGATATCTGATTTCCGCATCCGGCTACGTCTTTTAGATGCCACGGTAACATGCCTGCAGTCTTCATCAGGTTTTAGACAAGTCTGTAGCCCTGGGCGCTATGTACAGCCACATCAAAGACCAACCCATTGTACAAAATCTTGGCCATGAAACAGTGCCAGATGTACAAAACAAATATCCTCTTTGATTTATCGGATACTGATGTGCTTTTATATTCGTCTTTGCGGTTAGGAATGTTTTTTAGTTGCGGCGATGATTTTATATCTATAATATATATTTATATCTATATATATAATGATTACACAACATGCATGTTCAAAAAGGTTTAGAAATATTACGTAAAAAGTTATGTGCCGCCTTCTCAATTCGATTGAGTTTTATGTAAATCGTCCATAAAACTCCATTACCAACTATTACTTGTCTGAAACTTAAGAAAGGCTATGGCCGGGAACCCATCTAGTCTCAAAGTGCCCTAAAATTCTGATAATCTTGTACCTCGTGCATATTAAAGGAGTAAAAATATAACTTTCTCCATAATCAATGTTCAGTGTTTTGCATGTGTAATTGCAATAACCCGTGACCTATCCTGTGCTCCGTGTATTAAACAAAAGTTATGGACAATCGCTACATGTAGTGAATGTAAATTTACCCTCCGTGCCAAAAAAGGCTGACATTTTACGACGTTTCCACGCTGTGTCTGACCAAATGTGAATTTATATGTAGCTGATTACGACGTACGCAAGGAATACAACGACACGCTTGTCATTGTTAAGTCTATATATGTTGACAAAACACGGAGATACGCTGAAAAAAAGAAGTACAGTGAGTACTTCCTCCAAAACTGATGCGACACTCAGGGTCTCTTGAGGCAGCAGCCAAATAGTAAGATAAAGGATGTTCACCGCGATATCGATGAAGAAGTTAGAAAAAAGAACGTTT
Source organism: Sipunculus nudus (assembly GCA_026874595.1). Classification (NCBI taxonomy): domain Eukaryota; kingdom Metazoa; phylum Annelida; class Sipuncula; order Golfingiida; family Sipunculidae; genus Sipunculus; species Sipunculus nudus. The sequence continues at coordinate 19,067,951 of CM049307.1, forward strand.
TCATGATATGATTACAATGTAAAAAACATGTTTCTGTTAGATAAACAGAACGAGAGAAACAGTCGTGTCGGGAAGCAGTCCATTTATTGTTTAAGGAATTGAACGTCTTAGCTATTCAAACTCAAATTTTACCTCGTCAGACTGGATAATGGCAAAAGAACTCTTTTAACCTCGGTCTCTCTTGGTTATGATTAACATGTCTTTAATATGTCATTTGAAATTCGGAGAATTTATGGATAACATCAACCTATGTTTTTCTGTGCCACTATTCGTTACTTAGAAAATATATTGAAAGGAATCAAGAAGTTGGACTGTGTAACAACTACAATGATTGAAATGAGAACATTCACTGAGAGAAAAATCTATATTATATTTGACGATGGTCACACAGGAGATTTGTCATGGAACTCCTCTGGGGTCAGCCCCCGGATATGCACGCGTTTGTTCTAAAACTAAAACTGTCGGGAATTATGCAAACGTGTCCTGAGGGGGATCATTTTCGTAAGTTATTCATAAATCCAGAGATATTTCACATAATTTTTCTAAGCGGCTATCGCAGCGCCATCTGTGGCAAAAAGCACCCCGTGTTACTCTGAATCAAAGCCTGAAATCTTCCACGGGGTTCCTACAGCATCAACAAACACAACTTAATTTTATATATTAAATGGGTGGTAAGTAGGGTTTTTAAATAAAATTATCTATTGCCTTATCTCTCGCTAATTAATTCAAAAATCATCATTATGCTATTTCCTTGCCCTGTGGAACAACATGTTCAATTTAACGGACGCGTTTTTGTTTTATCTGATTATATTAAAATCGTTTAGCCAGTCTTCATTTTATTGCCATTTGTCGTGTTTGGTCTTCAATTGAAAAATAATGAACGGACAAGAAATGCTAGTACAGGTAATATTATTAGCGGTGAGTAAACATACTGTTGTGGGAGTGAAAAAACATTGGCTATGAGAAACAAACAGTTAAAAAAATAACATTCTTTGCGAGATACATACAGTGACAAAAGTAAGAAATATTCTCTGTCAGAAGACGATACAAAAAAAGAGACTAAAATACATTAAAATAATGATCAGTCACTCTGAGAAATGTGAAGTAGTAGTGCGGGAATATTAGCTTTGACGGAATTGAAGGATATTTTCACAGTGTAGAAATGTAGGCGCATCACGATGTAATAATTTGAAATAATTTCTGTTCGGAAAATAACTGAATTTTGTTACATATTGCAGGTTCTTCTGGCGTAATACCACAGTCACGCCTCGTGTTTCATCAGATCAGACGTTTTGAATAAAGAAAAGACAAAGAAAAGCAGCTTTGTAAGGGACACTTAATTGACATGAGAATAGTCAACTTGGTCCTTGCCGCGGCAGACTTTAAAAATAAAACCATACCCTACAACTCTTTACATTTCCGTGTCTACCGAATATTAACTGGTTTGCATGGGTTGGTATGCTTCGTGCAAGGGTTATAACAGACAAAGCACACGGGTTAATTTTTATTAGTAAATATTCCTATCTCAGGAAAACTTCCCCCAAAAATAACTTGGAAAGTTAAGCTAAGATTCCTCATGCACGGAATGCGGCATGAGAAATTTCATATGTACCGGCACGGCAGCATGCATGTTTCCTGTGTTGCTCCTGGATACCATACGGAACCTTAAAAAAATCCCTACATTTATAGCGGTTCGGTTTGCTGTATGCCGGATCCCGCATATAAGGAAACTCACCTTGTTAATTAATTAAATAGCTTTTTTGTTCGAATCCTGCATTCCGCATGCCACATTCGGCATTCCGTACATAAGGAATATGATATATCATATAAAACCGACACATGGGAAATTTGAGTCATCTCGATCTGATCAAATCGCTTTCTTACATACGAATAGAGAACAATAGATCTGTCAAACTTACAGAGGTAAACGGTTATTTCTTTGAAAAAGATAAATCAAGTTATTCTGAAAATGTTATGTACAATTGTACTTCGGGCATATATTTATTACACCGATGGAATATACAGTAAAGGTTAAGGAGAAGAATATTTAAGAAGATAGTTAGGTAAAGATTACCTAACATATGAAGCTGTCACAAAACGCTTCAGATCTAAGAAATAATTAATCCCTTCGCCCAACCTCTTTGAGCCCTAGGTGCTCAACTAGCAAAATAATGCACGGATGTGGTGTGGGTGCGCGTTGTACGCAAGTAACTGTTGTTTACACACACAGCAGCATCTTGGGATCAGCTGCGTCATTGCTCATACAACGCACTTGATATAGCACTTGAAAATGATGACGTATTATACCCAAATCACTTATCATGTTGCCACACCAGGTTATGGAACTAAGTCATGACTTGTATATCAGATATTTTGGATACAAGGTTTATTAGAGGATATGAACTAAATAAGATGACAAAACACGCACCTGATGGATGCAGCTGATTTTTTATGCAACTAGAAAATGCTTCTTAACGAAGAAAATCATGAGTGTTGTGAAAATCAGAGCATTCAGGGAATTAAGAGCATTGTGCCTGCTAGTTCGATATAATGAACGAACCGGTCGTGTACTTTACATTAGATTAAGATTAAATTAACCAGAGGATATAGGTAAGATTGGACAAAGAGTAACCATTCAAAGACCTGACAGATTTATTTTTCAAATTAAGTTTTTGTATCAACTTGATCGTGATGGAAAACGCCAAACAAAGAGCCTTCATGACAGAATGAAATTACTAGTTTCAATAGGTCATGGTGTACGGAAAGAATACAAGATTATACCTCCTGATTGACTGGATTTACATGACTCAACTTAACATACAACTAGCATAAAATTATGAAGCGGTCTTTCTCTTTTCGTAACATATGTCTAGAATAAAATAATGTACCAGGCTCTCTACAATACATAATTAGACAACACTGGACACTGCACACACACACCCCCCCCCCCCCAACCACTGGATTTTGTGTGTGCGTGTGTGTGTATAGGACACCTTTCAAATAATATTCAGCTTTGATTCAATTCCCTCGATATTCAACTCGATTTCAGCACCCAATGAAAAATGTTGGATTTTGTTACAAAAATGGGCACAAGCAGAAAAAAGATGAGGGGTTGAAGGTTGTTTAATGGTCAAGGTTTAGGACCAAGCTGAAGGTTCTATCCTGGACGGGGTCCTCAAGAGCAATATAATGGAAACTAAATAAAACCACAATGCTTCGCTCTTACCCTCAAGTTACGAATTCCGGTTAATCTTAAATCTAGATGGCTTCATTGATAAAAATTACACTTATAATCCGGACATTTTCTTCCTTATTGATAACAAGTACTCTTATCATCTGGACATTTTCTTTGTCATTGATAACAAGTACTCTTATCATCTGGACATTTTCTTCCTTATTGATAACAAGTACTCTTATCATCGGGACATTTTCTTTGTCATTGATAACAGGTACTCTTGTCATCAGGACATTTTCTTTGTCATTGATAACAAGTACTCTTATCATCTGGACATTTCCTCCCTTATTGAAAAAAGTACACTTATCATCAGGACATTTTCCTCCTTATTGATAACAAGTACTCTTGTCATCTGGACATTTTCTTTGTCATTGATAAAAGTACTCTTATCATCTGGACATTATCTTCCTTATTGAAAACAAGTACTCTTATCATCCGGACATTTTCTTCCTTATTGATAAAAAGTTCTGTTACAGGTGTATGTTTTATTGTGTTACACGGGCGTAACTCGTGTTGTAGCGGCCTCGCCTGGCCGGTTATTGCATTCTCAGTTTAATCCATACTGGATACACTTGTCATGCTAGTTTGGGGCTTTCTCGCCTGGCCGAGTCGGGCAGGCTGACGTGTGAACCAAGATATGTAGAGACACGGCATTCGTTTATCTAGAGGGTTCCTGTAACGCGTGTGTACTGTATATTATGTTAGATTCTTTAGATTGTTCGAGAAATAGAAAGTTCTCGGCTGGAGATGAGGAGTTATATAAAGAGGCTGTGTTTTACAACCGGGAGTTATGCCGTTTGGCATGAAGAACTCCCATGCCACGTTCCAGCGCCTCATATATTAATGACCTGATCGTGTACAGCGACAACTGGAAGAAACATCTGCAAATTCTTCCCGACCTCTTCGAAAGACTAAGTGAAGCACGTCTTACCGTCACCATAGTAAAATCTGAGTTTTGTCATGCACAAGTAATATTTTTGGGTCATATTGCAGGGTCAGGTGAAATCTATTGATGCTAAAATAAGTGCTATTTCTGCATCTCCTAGACCAGAGAACAAAAAGCAAATAATGCGTTTTCTTGGTATAGTTGGATACTACAGGAAGATTTGTCCAATTTTTTCTGCTGCAGCTGAACCTTTGACTAACTTGTTAAAGAAGAAACAAACGTTTTGTATGGAATGTTCAGTGTGAAAATGTATTTCAGAATTTGAAAGCAATTCTGCTAAGTTCACCAGTTTTGGTAGCTCCAGACTTTTCTGTACCTTTTAAGTAAGCTGTTGATGCTAGTGATACTGCTGCTGGTGCTGTGTTGTTACAAGAAGCAAATGATAGCATAGATCATCCAACTTGTTATTTCTCAAGAAAGTTTAATGCAAACCAGAAAAACTACTCCACTATTGAAAAAAGAATGTTTGGCTTTGATTTTGGCATTGCAACATTTTGAAGTTTAGGTTACTTCATCAGTAAAGCCGATCATTGTATTCAGTGATCACAGTCCCTTCACGTTCATGAACAAGTTGAAGTGTAAAAATCAAAGATTGCTGAGATGGAGTTTGTTTTTACAGGAAATCAGACTCGAAATCAGACACATTAAAGGAAAGACAATGTACTTGCTGATTGCTTATCGAGATGTTTATGAAATGTTGTAAACGAGATGTGTATTTAATGTTGTAAATAAGATGTTCTTGAATAAATTATAGTTATTTGTTAACAAAAACACACTGACTTCTTTATTCATTCCCCTAGACATGTCACGCTGCCTAGTGTCACAGAATCTGAATTTTTTTTTTATCTCCTTGACATTATGTTCATCACGCATACGTGATCTGTTGATATTTGGTTCCATAACAGTACACTTATGATCCGGACATTTACTTCCTTATTGATAACAAGTACTCTTATTATCTGGACAATTTCATTTGTCATTGATAACAGGTACTCTTATCATTTGAACATTTTCTTCCTAATTGATAACAGGTACTCTTATCATCTGAACATTTTCTTCCTTATTGATAACAAGTACTTTTGTCATCTGGACATTTTCTTCCTCATTGATAATAGGTTCTCTTATCATCTAGACATTTTCTTCCATCTTCTTCCTTCACTCATATTTTGCCATATTCAAAAGTCTGTAAACTAAATACATACACAAAATTAGCCAACGCTCACATCTGGATATTAATAACCTCAAAGATGTAATTTTACAGATATCTGTTTTATTGTGAGCTGTTGATATGTTTCTTTGATTGTGCGCTGTTGACATTCTGATTCGTGTTTGGCTCAAGCCCTGGGCGTTGCTATTCTACGGCGTTCCTTGTTCTTGCTGGCCGGGTTCGGCCCACGTGTAAACACAGCGGTCATGCTAGTCTGGGGCTTTCTCGCCTGTCCGAGCCGGGCCGACCGACGTGTGAACCCTGATATGTAGAAACACAGCATTCGTTGCTCTAGATGTCTCCTGTAACGTGTGTATTATTGGGTTCTTTGGATTGATCGAGAAATGGAAAGTTCTAAAAGTTACAAATAAGGGGCTGTGTTTTAGAGCCGAGAGGGAGGAGAGATATATTCCAGCGGACACAGAAGAGAGTAAGTCAGTTTGTGGACCTTTTCCTATAATTCCGGCAGTTATAGTTTTTCTTCCTATATGTAACGGATTTTATTAAGTCTTCAGTTTGCCTTTGGGATCACTAACATAACTTCACTTTTGGATTACAACGAATTGAGTTTGTGAATGAACTGGACTTTTATTTTCTGAGAAGATTTATGTGAACTGTTCATCTGGGTTGTACGTTATAAAGGACTTGTTGTCACTGTGACAGTGGTGGTATCCATGTATTGTACACTATAATATATACTTGTATTGATTTACTGTTGTACTGTTGTTTTACTGTGTAATTGTATTGATTAAGTGTATTGTAATGTAAGGGTTGTTTTAAGAATAAATTAAAATTATTTGTTAACAAAAACCACTGACTTCTTTATTCATTCCCCTAGACATTTCACGCTGCCTAGTGTTACAGAATCTGATTTTTTTATCACCATTACGAAATATATGTTCGTCACGACTACGTGATCTGTTGTTATTAGTTTCCGTAACAGTAATAAAATCGGCCTTTCAGAAGACCTACCTGCCTTTAAAAGTCCATGTCATTCATCTACAAATAAAATACAACAAAATCACAAGCATGAAAGAAAACATAACTATCGCCAAATGTAAGATTTATAAATTTATAAGCGTAGACTGTTAAGGGAATACTAAGTGCGTCTCTCAATATTGTTCTGTTAAATATTAAATAATTAAGCTTTCTCTCGTGTGGGGGAAGAGGCTTATACGGGTTGAAGAGTATAATTCTATATCAATATGTGGGCCTTTGTTTCTCCAGCCCTTGGTTGCGCTAGATCTCTAATTCGGCTGATTAACCAAAACTGGCCTCTGGTCAGAGTAATGGTCAAAGATGTGCACTTTACTTTTAATTTGCCATCACCCAATTTTCAAGTTAGTGTCCAAGGGGAATACTTCCTGCAATCAGCAGGCTTCCTCATTACATTTGTTTAAGCCATTTCTGCCATAGAATGCATCATTTGCCATATAGGGGCGTGTTGTACAGAACTTATCCTTGACATTTTCGTTCCTCATAAATTTATTAAAGATTACTTAAAAACAAAATACTAATTAAATTATTATTTTTTAAGTCAGTTATATCTTGGAAGAAGCAAATATTTTTTTTTTAGATTGACAAAAATAGGTGAAGAATAGAAGGACGATTTGTCTAATTATAGTTAAACTGATGAAACTTAGACACTTTTCATCATTTTCTTTAATTCTATATTCTACATGGCTGAGCATTTACCTTTACTTTAAATAACAGTTTTGATATCTAAAGAGTGCAGGTCAAGACCTTTAGAAATAAGAATGTTCTTCAACTGTACGGTATGTATAGGTGTAAGAATAGAAAAATGCTTTTATGTTTTTATTTCTTGTCATGTTCTATATGAGCCTACTCGAATGATGTCAAGCGCTGTATTCTTTGTTCTCACAGGGCTGTGAACGACCGCAGCATCCTGCACTCAGAGAAACAGGGACCACGGGTGAATGCAATCATGTTTTGTTTACTTGGGATCCCCCATTAACCAAGAGGATTCGCATCTCCAAGGAAGCTCATTTTAATCGAATAGCGAGGACTTAATTGGCGCACTGTCTGCGAAGCTAGTGGCGGTGAAACAATATCCCGTGGACATTAATATACGTTAGATGCCAGAGCGTCCACAGGTCCGCCGATGCTGATGAACGCATGAGAGTTGCCTCTAACAGAATTGATAAAAAAACTGAAAAGTGAAATTTTTGCGCAGAAATTTAAAATGGGTTCTGTTGTGCGCTCACCTGAGTATGCCATCGCTACTGTGGAGTCTGAAACTGCCACAAAGAACATGTCAGACTGGCTGCAAAATGTCACTAAACCAGTCAACACTGCCGGTAGCACAGGGCTTGCTCTTGGGGGCCCTCCACACATGGTTGTCATATTATGTTTGGCCTACACGACAGTGTTTATACTGGCAGTTGTTAACAATTCTCTAGTTGTTACGGTTATCTATCGAAATCAACAGATGAGGAACGTTACTAACTACTTCATCGCTAACCTGGCTATAGCCGACATCACTGTCAGCTTCCTGGTTCTACCCATCACCCTCATGTCCAATGTATTCAAAGGTAAGATTTTTTTACTATTGCAGGTCAGAATAGATGACTGTGTATTTTGGCAAGTATCTATAAGCTTTACATTAAAAACTGTGTTTGATAATTTTTGTTAGGCAAATTGTATTAAGCAATTGTACTTAGTAAAGGAAAAGCATTAAATATTTATGAAATAGCTTTGACAAAATAATATTTACCAGGCAACTGTAAGTTCAATATATCTTTTCATGACCAATTAGGTAATGGACATTCACATTTAGACAGTATGAGGTTAGTGACCAGGACCGAAAAGCTATTAATTACATATGCGATGTTATCCAGTCACTTGATCCATATAATTACATGGTACACTTTGGTATACGGGAGAATCACATTGTATATCACATATGCATGTTACTGCATATAATAACATAGTTGTTGTCACTATAATGCTATCCAGGGAAGGGTTATAACATCTCAGAGCTTCCCTGTGCGGGTCGTTGACCTGTGATGCAGCTGTTCTGATTACTCTTAATATTAATTCATAAAAACCTAGTGACTCACCAATAGACCTCCATCATTAGTCCTTAATTAACTCATGTTTTGGCGACGCCAGGATTCGTGATCCATGGAATTATTATTTATACGCATTTGATAAAGTTTACAGACTGCAAGAAAAGTATGTCGCAAGGAAGTCTTAATTCAGAAGTTTTAATTATAACAACTTACCGATTTTATATTGTTTTCGTGATTCATCCTTATTCAATAGACTACATGTCAAAACCGGCCATAGTACGCTCTGAGGAATGGGTAAAATGTCTTGTATGGATTTATAATATTGAACATCTGATACAGAAACACAAAAAAATACCATCTATGTCATAAACTTATTACCTTTACAGTGCAAACTACACACATGGTCGTATCCTGTAAAAAGTACCGCTTGGAGCTTTAGGTTAGAATGCAGAGATCGAGTTATAAAAATAATAACATTCATGCGTTCGACAGAAAAAAACACATTACGTTGCGTGACTTGTGCGTGACTACAGGGTATTATTTCAATGCGCACTCATCATGTAGGCGACCATGGTTCGACTCGCTTTGTAATCTGCGTTTGTCTCCAAGAATACAACATTCATTTCCTGTCAGGCACTTACGAGCTCCCAGACCCCGGACTTTAGTCTCCGAGAAATGCCATTGTAATTAAATAACACAAAGTTCTACAAAGCCAGATAAAGGAACTCATTAATATCGCTTATCCCTGGTATACTCCGTAATTAGATCTTAACAAACCTCTCTCTGGGTGACTGAAAGGTTTCCTAATCTACTGACGTACAATTAATTAGTGTTCACGATGTGTACAAAAACACCTGAACAGGGTTTATTTACGGTATTTGAAATCTACCTTGTTACGGAACCTAATATAAACAGATGACGTATGCGTGATGAACACAAATTTTGTAACGGAGATAAAAAACAAATCAGATTCTGCAACACTAGGCAGCGTGAAATGTCTAGGGGAATTAATAAAGAAGTCAGTGTTTTTTGGTTAACAAATAACTATAACTTATTCTCAAAACAACCCTAACATTACAATATACTAAACCAATACAATTAAACAGTAAAACAGGGGTATAGCAACAAGTTAATACAATCACACAGAAACATAATGGTACAATACCTGGATACCAATACCGTCACCACAATAAGTCCTCTAAATGTAAACTCTCGGAGAATGACAGTCAAGTGGAAAGTACTTGCAACAACACAGAAAGTAAACTGAAGTCAAAATGCATAAAATCCAGGAAAAAGTCCTTGAAAATGTATAATTGCCGCATTCGTCGAATCAGGTCGACACACGCCTCTACGTCCGCTGGTATCTGCTCTGCTGTCCCCTGGTTCTAAAAAAAAAACAGCCCCTTTATATACCTTCACACCCCAAGCCGGGAATTTTCCACTTCTCGAACAGACTATAAGGACCCTACTCAACAGTAAACACGCGTTTCAGGAATTCTCCTGAAAGACAACGCTGTGTATCTACACAAAAAAGGCTCATCACGTGACCCACGACCAGGCGTGAAAACCCAAGGCTCACATGACAACGAGAGTTCAACCAGTACGGACTAAACATAAAATGTAACAACAACACGAGTTACACCCGTGTCACACAATAAAAGTGCACCTGTAACAATATTCCATGTGATTGTACTTTAAACATTGACACTGGAATAATTGAGCTTTGAAGTGGTAGTTCGACAAAACTGACCCCATTTGACGAAAGTTCATTTAGGTTTGGTTTTGGTAAGTCAAACAGAAAGGACTTAAGTATACAGCTACCCTTGACGAAAATGACTGCTAATGGGATAGGCCCAGTCATCATGGGGGGCTACACGGTGCATTATGGTATTATCATGTCAAATGTATTTGCTTTCCAGACTGGCACTTTGGCGAATTCCTGTGCAAATCCGTGCCCTACTTGCAAGGCGTGGCGGTCAGCGCATCGGTAAACACATTAGTGGCCGTAGCGGTTGAGAGGTAAGATAATGGAGGGTCATGACGGGCTGCCATGGTCAGGGCCTTATTCATATCAACCTTAACATCGAATAAGAAAATATTTTATCATATCTCTGACTGCTTTTTTTAATATGACTTTATTCATATTACACATCTAATTGTGCTTCCTTTGATTTGGCAAGATGAAGTAACCGCTGACTAGACAGTTTTTTTGTGTGTTTGTAGAAATCTACAGAACATCTGATTAGTCAGTTTTTTTTAGTGCAAAATGCAAGAGAACCTTTGGTTGGTCCGTTTCTTGTAGGCATTATGCAATATGTGCCAAATTGGTGCAAGTTATAAAACTGATACAAATCTATATAATGTTGCTTATTTAATCAGAATTCCAACCTTGGACACTCAAGCTTATAATTTTAGTTTATCAAGCTGGCAACTAGGCTGTGCACACTAAAGTTGATTATACATTTAAACATTTTCTTGTCACACATGTATGGTATTTCCTTCAAGACGCAGGTATGAAAGGACTGATTATAACCCATATAATCCACGACATAACAATCGGAACATCGTAATTATACGGGTTAAATAATAATATAGTTTACATACGATGGTTGAATTTCAGTACATGGATGAATTGCATGGATTGATGATAATGTTGACAATTAAGGCTTCTCATATTTCTTCTACCAGTCATTATCCTATAACGCCTTCTCTCGCAGTTTTTACAGGAGACCGCTTCCCATTTATAAACAAAGCCTATTTCATTTGTTAAAGAATGGCCTTATTTATTTGCTTTGTCTACGTGTGTGATGCATGGTCCCTGTCCCTTGCTTGTTCAGTGTGGCGTTGGCATATATCAGGAATGAATAGGTTCAGGTAACCGTTTTTATATCTGCTCAAAAGTTTTCGACCCAGCAGCAGCTGATTAAATCCCTTGTTCTGCAGCTCTTCATTATTTCATGGTGTCTAAGAAATGGAATCATCTGCATCATGCTTATATAATACACCTCCTAAAGGGCACAGAGAGGAAATTACCCGTTCCTCCTCTGATATTAGGTCGCCACAAAATAATTACATAAACATGCATGATGAACCTTCCATGTCTGCTCTCAGCGGTTTTTTTTATTCTACACGTTATGCAGCTTCCTTCGCATTTTTTTGCGTGAGCCAAACCCACGCGCTTTTTTTCCTTTATGAGAAAAAGAAATATATTGTTCCAATGTTCTATAGCATGCTCTTTCGCATATTTTTTCTGTGGGCTGTTGACCTGAAGTCTCAGGTATTGTGGCTTAGTATATGGTATTGTACAAGTCTGAAATTGATTTTCAAGGAAGTTCGTCCAAAAACCGAATGACATCTCAGTTCAGTGCGTAATAACGCACGGTTAAGTAATAACAAAATAAGTTTTCATTAGGACAGTTACCTTACTTTTGCTAATAATTAATATATATGTGGTTGGTATTTTTTCAAGTCAGAGCCATGTCTAGTTTCTCTCCGGCATTTTCATTTCCATGTTATTTTTCTGTCAGTACTGAGACATGTTTAATATATCAGCGACGCTCAATAACCGGTCTGGCTGTAAATTAGTATAGGGAATAAATAAACTCACGTTTATCCGCATGAGAGAATATGGTAGTCGTACATAATCTGCGGTGGGGGATGAATCATCTGAGCCTTAATCTGTGCGCCATGATTCAGTATTTCTCGTCTACATCATTAAAAGTAAAATTATTTTCCTCCCACATATATTTTCGCGAAGACATATATTTTGTTACATTTTATGTAAAAGGACTGTTGCATTGGCAGTTCTAATTTTAACATTCAGACAGAAAAGAATCGAGTACAGCGTTATCTATCCTCGAGACATATTTTCAAGCAGAGTAAACTACATTTTTTTCTATCACCGGGAGTTGTGCTCGCCATGAAAGTAGCCCCGCTTAACCATCTACTACCAAGATGTGTACATGTGTTAGTCAGGAAAGTGGCCCCGTTCATCGTTCTAATTCCGAGAGATATGTCTGGCAGGAAAATGGCTCCTTTCAATCTTCTACTAGCGAGAGATGTGTCAGGCAGGAAAGTGGCTCCGTTCATTCCTCTACTAGCGAGAGATGTGTCAGGCAGGAAAGTGGTTCCGTTCATTCCTCTACTAGCGAGAGATGTGCCAGGCAGGAAAGTGGTTCCGTTCATTCCTCTACTAGCGAGAGATGTGTCAGTCAGGGAAGTGGCTCCGTTCAATCCTCTACTACCGAAGATGTGTCAGTCAGGGAAGTGGCTCCGTTCGTTCCTATACCACATAGGTATATCAGCCAGGAAAGTGGTTCCGTTCATTCCTCTACTAGCGAGAGGTGTGTCAGGCAGGAAAGTGGTTCCGTTCATTCCTCTACTCACGAGAGATGTGTCAGGCAGGAAAGTGGTTCCCTTCATTCCTCTACTCACGAGAGATGTGTCAGGCAGGAAAGTGGTTCCCTTCATTCCTCTACTCACGAGAGATGTGTCAGGCAGGAAAGTGGTTCCGTTCATTCCTCTACTCACGAGAGATGTGTCAGGCAGGAAAGTGGTTCCGTTCATTCCTCTACTAGCGAGAGATGTGTCAGGCAGGAAAGTGGTTCCGTTCATTCCTCTACTAGCGAGAGATGTGTCAGGCAGGAAAGTGGTTCCGTTCATTCCTCTACTCACGAGAGATGTGTCAGGCAGGAAAGTGGTTCCGTTCATTCCTCTACTAGCGAGAGATGTGTCAGGCAGGAAAGTGGTTCCCTTCATTCCTCTACTCACGAGAGATGTGTCAGGCAGGAAAGTGGTTCCGTTCATTCCTCTACTCACGAGAGATGTGTCAGGCAGGAAAGTGGTTCCGTTCATTCCTCTACTCACGAGAGATGTGTCAGGCAGAAAAGTGGTTCCGTTCATTCCTCTACTAGCGAGAGATGTGTCAGTCAGGGAAGTGGCTCCGTTCAATCCTCTACTACCGAAGATGTGTCAGTCAGGGAAGTGGCTCCGTTCGTTCCTATACCACATTGGTATATCAGCCAGGAAAGTGAATCCGTTCATTCCTCTACCACAGAGGTATATCAGGCAGGAAAGTGGTTCCATTCATTCCTCTACTACCGAGAGATGTGTCAGTCAGGAAAGTGGTTCCGTTCATTCCTCTACTACCGAGAGATGTGTCAGGAAGGGGAGTGGCTCCGTGCAATCCTCTACTTCCGAGAGATGTGTCAGGCAGGAAAGTGGCTCCGTGCAATCCTCTACTTCCGAGAGATGTGTCAGGCAGGAAAGTGGCTCCGTGCAATCCTCTACTAGCGAGAGATGTGTCAGTCAGGAAAGTGGTTCCGTTCATTCCTCTACTACCGAGAGATGTGTCAGTCAGGAAAGTGGTTCCTTCATTCCTCTACTACCGAAGATGTGTCAGTCAGGAAAGCGGCTCCGTTCGTTCCTCTAACACATAGGTATATCAGCCAGGAAAGTAGCTCCGTTCATTCTTCTAATACTAAGAGATATGTCGGCAGGGAAAGTGGCTTAATTTTTTTCCAGGACATTGGCTCCGTTCATTCCCCTTCTATTGAGACAATATAAGTACAATATGTATTGCGATACACTTAAAGCGATACCCGACAAAAATTACCGATACGCCTCATTTTTCTTTGTGTATCCATACTGATTAAAAACAAGGATACACTGTTTCGCAAACAACTTTAAGATATACCATGATATTAGTCTATCATCGGACATACGGGTCGGCTTGCCAAGGATTGACCAAGAATTGTCGATCATACCACAATGCCGGATCTTATGCGAGTCTTAAAAGGTCCAAATAAGAAATAAAAAGCAGTTTAAGCTTTATAAATTACCAAAATTATAGTTTACGTGATGGTTGTATGCCTTGTTTCTATATTTGTGGGAAGTTTTTTTTGTTTCATCGATACGATGATACAGCAAGCATAGCATATTAGTAAATGTATCGACCTGAGGCATCGATATGTATCGATATATCGATATATTGATACAGCCGTAGAGACTTATATGTATTATAATGGATAATTTTTTTAATATAATTAAAAATAGCTTTTTAAACACATAATCCCTGCTAGGGCGTTTTCTACCCTTCGTTTGTCTAGAAATACGCTAATTACTTAATGAATCATATCTGCATAATGTCAAGCTTTGTCATAAGACTAATTAAAGGCTAAATATTAAATTTTTAGATTTAAGTTTAAGATTTTCACTTAGTTAGAGGAATGTTTTTATATATAAATATATTAAGAGAGGTATATAAAAACATGAAATCCAAATGGAGGAAGAAACCATTCTCCTTTAAAACCTGATAAAGATCTGTCAACCAAGGTGTCAAACATATGTCATTCCTTTCCTTGTTACGCACAGATATCAAGCCGCCAATGTGTAGAGAACATTATATATATATATATATATATATATATATATATATATATATATATATATATATATATTTATATATATATATAGAAGGTAGTGTTACCCTCCGATGTAAAGTGCTCTATGGCCTACAGACTAGGCCAGAGCGGTATAACTCTGATTCAAACAACACTGTTAATTCACAACAGTCTGTTTCACGGGATGCGACCCGATCATCAGGTGAATGTGGTATTAAATATATATATTTGGAGTGCTCATAAAAGCGACCGCCTGTATCGCTAGTGAAGCTTGCTTTTCGCCGGACATGTTCGCCACCGATATGGGTTTGAATTCCCGGTTCGGCCCAATATTCTCCCCTGAGCACAATATTTACGTAATATATATATATATATATATATATATATATATATATATATATATATATATATATATATATATATAGATATATATATATATATATATATGCAGTTTATTCAGTTTGTGTGGTTATTTTATTTATTGAATACATAAACCCTATCAAGACGTTACATCATGACGCGTGGACGTCCTTGTTCGCCAAATGGCTCTGCTGGCGATGTCGAAAGGAACTGTCCTCGCTGATAAATGTACTTCCGGTGTGTGATGTATTAGACGGCTTCCCATCAGCACACCCCTATGATTACTTCCATTAGTATCTGTAAACTTACGTTGTTCATATAATAATAATTGCATGAATATCCCGGCTTAGTTGTATTCATGACTGCTATTTTTCCTTCTTTGCAATGTTAACGTTTTAGCTGGACTAACTGTGATTTTGTTTATTTACTATGACGATTGTTACCGCACTGACCAGAGTGGCAAACTAGATAATTTATAGCTAGTAACCTTTGAATGAAACCTTTTTATTCCAAGGGTAAACAGATATTACCACACCCTTACCCCAGCAGCGCTGACGCACTGTCCGTAGATGGTGAATTTAGAAATCACTACGTCAATGATGATGTCAGCATACCATTATCATTTGGATCGGGAATGCAAATGTTGATAATTTGGTCGTATTAGTAATAGCAGTTTAATTTGATTTCGATGAAATAGGAACATATACTGCAGGCCGGCAGAAAGGCTTTCCATGATGATTCGTTTACTAGCGCATACATATTATGTTTTTATTCCTTTCCCTTAGCTGCTCCTACATGTTTTTTCCTTTGCCTTTGCTGCTCTCACTACTCTGTATTTTATTCCTCTTTGCTGCTCTGCCATGTTGGGGTTTTATCCCTTTCCCTCTGTTACTCTGACATGTTGGATTTCTGTTCCTTTTTCATTTACTGCTCTGGCATGTTGGGTTTTATTCCATTCCCTTTGCTGCTCTGACATGTTGGGTTTTTCATCCTTTCCTTTTGCTGCTCTGACATGTTGTTTATTTATTCCTTCCCCTTTGCTACTCTGACATGTATGGTTTTTATTCCTTTCCCCTTGGTACTCTGGCATGTATGGTTTTTATTCCTTTCCCGTGCTACTATGACATGTTGGGTTTTCATTCCTTTTCCTTTGCTGCTCTAACTTTTTGTTCTTTCTTTCCTTTTGCTGCTCTGACATTCTTTGTTTTTTATTTTTATTCCTTTGCTGCTTTGACAAGCTTTTTTTATTCCTCCAATGTGTGCTCTCGGGCATGATCTCTTTTTTTCTCTTCAACTGCTCTTTACGCACCTTTTGAAAGGAATTCGTTCTAATATCTAATTTATGAAGTTATAATCACCCAGATATTGATAATTACAACTGAAATATGCATTTTAATTTCCTTCTCACTCAAATCAGTGGTTTTCGAAATAGATTGAAGTCCTTAACACCTCTCTTCTCCTTTGACATGGATGGATGACACCACTTGCGTCGATTTTCGTATTCTTTGATTGAGCAAAGTCATGATATTGTTCACTAAGTATTCTGTTATTTTGGTAAGATTTCCGAAACAAAACACATTTAGGTAATCAGATAATTTTATTTTACTCATAACAAATCGTATATGTAATATTGAAAATATATAAAGATAATCAAAAAGAAATATCGGAAAAAGGACATATTTTAAATAAGATATTTACGGAAATTCGAATTCTTTAAACACATGAAAATAAATAAAAGTTCAGGGGTCAAATAAATAAATACACATCAATCTGCTACTAATCAAATTCAAATAAAAATTCACAAAAAGTTTGATAGAAATACACTTTCACTTGAATTATACAATCCATCGGTTTTTATTGCAGAAATACGTCTCTGCTGATGGATATACAAGATATTACCCTGTCACAACGATTGCCTTAATAAAGAAAAACATTTTCTTAATCTTTCTTAATATCTTATATCTTTTTCCCAGTTACCATACCTAATTGTATTTTCTCCTAGAATCAGCTAGAATAGAGCCCTCAAAACGGAATAAAGATGTTGTACTGTTGCACATCCTTCCATTCGTAAACGCAATTCTGAAATACCTAATCAACTGCATCTCATTTATAACGCTAGATAAGCCTCTAAAAAATAAATGACGGATCTTTGTAAACGGGCTTGAACGGAAACAGAAGTTAATCAGAGATAGTACTATACAATTAACATTTCGTGATCCATAGCTTGATGGACTGCAGGGCCGCATCAGTTGGTCCCAAGCCATCTAGAACGCGTGTAAATCTGACAGTCCCGCACAGAGTGGTGAATAGGCTTGCTCCCTGTCTCATTTGTATAAGGATTGATCAAATTATCGCGAATTAAAGCACTGCGGTCGGTCACGCAGAGGAAATGAATTCACTAGAAAATGTTATGCCAGTGTTTGGAACAAACAACCCTCGCCCTTAATGTCATTGAAATAAGAAACCTAACGAGATCAAAAGATATAATAAGGCAATATGACAAACAACTAAAACCTCACCCTTCGGCCATAGGTCGTTTTTACTCCAAACGAAACTTTTCGAGTTAGGCACTTTCGATCGTCCGGGATAACTTGTCTCAAATGTCAAACACTTAAATAAAAATATGTTGCATTTTAATGAAACAACTTCTGTTTACATTTTACATGGGATTTGCTTGTAGTTGCCAACACATTTGAACGGTCTACATAAACCTCTTTACTACATTCATACCTAAGCCGAAATGACCTATCATCACTGTTTGTGGCATTCACTTGTATCATTTGTTTTGTTTTATAAACAGACCTGTACATGATGTAATCAGCGTGTCTCCTTAAAGTCTTAATTTTTCCTCTCCTCTTTCTTTCTGGATGCAAGACTGAATTTCTAGACCACTCGGTTAGCCAGTTTGGTAAGGGAGCGAAGGCGGAAGATTAGAGTACAAAGATGGATCACATAAGCTGAGCAAGATTTTTAAGGCAGCTGAGTCAACCTTTGCAATTTACATATACCATAGGCGGTGAGAATGAAGACGAAAAGGAAAGCTAAACGTCCCCCAAATGGAACCACGGAAGGTGCATATATGTCAACGGATTTGCGTGTAATTTGAGGGCTGATTTGCAGAATCTGTGTCAGGTGGAGATGAAACATATTAAATAAAGAAAGGACGTATTACGTGGGAGCGGGGCCGACGAACATGGAATTTGCTATTAATCAGCTTAAGGAGGACCCCACATGTCGAATTATAATGGACATACCGCAGTAGGATGATGCCGAATAGCCATAAAATTTCGCCATAATTTTTTAAGCTTTTTTTCTTTTTCCCATTCTTTGTGCTAGACCTCCAATCTGGCTGACTATCAAAGACTGACAGAGTGACAGATACCGGTGACATATATGCACCCAATACTTGTTTACCCCGTGACATAATTTCCAAGGTCGTACACTTAAAGGTGTCTAATCAACTACCTTTTGAAAAAGAATTTATTTGATTTTGGCTTCCTCTCTGCATTTATTAATGATCTAAGGGTATTTTGGTTGTGGAAAAATTCTTAGAAGGCTTTTGTGAAGGATGTGTGAACTTGTTTATCAAGAGCATGTTTGTAAACACAGCAATGTTGACAAACGGGAAGAACATGTAACCTCAGGCGGTAGGTTGCATATATGCAGAGGTAGGAAGGTCACTTATTGCAAAAAGCCATGTGCAAAGCTCTGGCTTATCTGACTTGCTGCCAGATGCCCTTGTTTGAATTTGTTTTGATTATTTTGGCAGGCCGGCACATATTATAAACAAGTTGATATCAACAAAACAAGCAACCTGTGTGCACTGATATCCATGTTTTCTTAACTATTTTTTATGAAAGCTCCAAGGGATTACCTTTAGTTTATAAAGGTCAGATAGGTAATTGGGCCCCTTTAATTAGCCTTTCTCAATTATCGCTCGGTTCTGTCAATCTGGCGCTAGATGACAAAACCCCTTGAATTTTATTTAAACTGGCTATGTTCAGAATACTTCTCCCAGGTGAAAGATTCTCACCTTTTATCTTTTATTTACCTCGATCTGAGGTAATTAAGCTTTTTAGCCTATTCACTGTTATTCCTCATTCGCGGGTACCCGAGGGGATTGTTCAGAGAAAGGGGATGGGGAGGGTGGTGGTTGCCCGAGCGCCTACTCGGCGATTGTCGACATTTAGTTTTACATATACCTGAGGATTTACCCAATGTGTTTATTCTTGCTGGTAGTGACGACATTTTATGTGAAAATAGTGATTTTTATCCTGAAATCCAAACATATTCAGCAAATTATTTTACTGAATACGCATGATAAAGGAGAAAGTGTGTAAAGGTATATTGTGTGTCCATGATCAAAGGGTTTTCTTCTATAATAATTATTAATAATAATTATTTATTTTATAAAGCGTAAAATCCTTGATGATACATGCTCCAAAACGCTGTTGCATAACTAGGTTACAATCAGCAATCATTAAACATATTATTGTAAGAATATGAAATTAATGTTCAATTGATTAAAATATTACACTCAGAAGCTTACAGTATTAAATAAGACATATAAAAGTCAAATGACTAGGCATAAAAATAATACATGAACAAATATGTTTTTAATTTACTTTAAATACTGAGAGACTGGTGGCTTCTGTATCTGGTAGGTCATTCCACAGTTTCCGGCCAACAACACTGAATGTCCAATTTTGTACTCAGGACGATATGGTAAAAGGCACGACCAAATGGACACCGATGTTATATAACTTTACTGCGGATAAGTAGATCTGATATGTTCATATACCTTTGGAAGAATAAAAAAACTGCGAATTACCTCATACCAGCCATCAAGATAAATAGAAAGAGTAAAAAATTGTCGATACTCATGAAATGTTCCGGCGCATTGCTTTGACGTTGTAATATATGCGGGTGGTCAGTAAAATTGCATGATACCAGCTAGATAAACCATCCATATCACAGGTAAATGAATCTAAATAAGTAAATACGTTCGCCAATTGTTTCCATTGAAACATTCTTGTTTCACGCTCGAAGATGACGGAAATTATCAAGTTCTCCGTAGTTTTATGTCGATCTAGTTTTATTTTTCTCTATGGACATTCCCCAATATCCTAATATAAGAACATTTCAATGACAGGACCTAAATGATACGAATAATTTTTACCGTGCATTGTCGTTAATGGCTGTTGTTAGGATTCTGTATGTTTGCAAGTTGTTGCAGTTCCTGGAATGCATAAGATTTCAACCCTTTCGTCCCTTAATCACAACATCAACCCCTATCCTCAAAGGCCTCTACCAGATTCTTAGGCGGCCGAAAACCACTCTTTTGAATTTCATGGACGGACGACGCCCCCTCCCTATTAAGCCTCGGTCACAAACGGGATACGGTCGCCGTACGGCGGGTGTTTTAGGCCATTCCGTGCGGTTGAGGTACGGCAACCGTGCGTTTTTTAAAGGCCGCAGGGACCCGCAACGACCGTTACTGACATTAGCGCAAGCGCTTAAGTTGATGCGGCGGCCTTGCGTCAAGCCTCGGTCACAACCGGGATACGGTCGCCGTACGGCGAGTGTTTCAGTTTTTTCCGTGCGGTAGACGCACGGAAACCGTGCGTTTTTCAAAGGCCGCAGGGGCTCCGCAACGACCGTAACTGACATTAGCGCAAGCGCTTAAGTTGATGCGGCGGCCGTGCGTCAGGCAGCCACCAACAGGCTCCGTACGGGCACCGTACAGTAGACGTATGGATGTCGTAGGATGCCCGTGGGATTTTTAACGCCTACTCGGCTACCCAAGAAGACGTAAGGTGTACCTGCGGCTTTCGTAAGGGGTCTTTACGGCTTCCGTAAGGTTAGCTTGCGGCGTCAGCAGGGTTAGCTTACTTTACCGTGCGAATGCCGTGAGAATGAGGAAGACACCTTGCTGTTCCCGCACGTCGGCCGCATAAGTATTCCTGTGGTTTCAGAAACAGAACAGTGATCTACGGTGTGCGGTGACCGCAGCGGGTTGTGACCGAGCCTTTAGATACTTATGATGGATAACTTGTAATTGCACTTTTATCTATGGGACTGCCTAATGAATAAACTATTATAAACCACCAAGTTACAAATTTAGGCGTAAAACAAGTGTAGGCGAGTCATTTGATTGGTTCTACTGCCCTGTTAATAAGTGACATGTGCCAGATATGGTAACAGAACTCGGGTTCGAATTCAGTAAGCCGTTCGATGGGTTTTCCTCTAAATTGAGGGGGAAAATCATGCCGTCAGTGATTCGCGTTGACAAGAGATAACGTTGATAAAAGAAAACAATTACAAATGCCAATGCACTTGTGCAATAACATGATCATTACAACATAACTCAGTACTTTCTACGGTATATACGTAATTTAGCACTGTCCTGGCACAAATGAATTTTAAATGCAATGATGTTTTAATAATCCTCCATAATTAATTAATATAACTTGATTTTGAAGGAGCGTTAGGATTCCTTTTTTTATGCGGCTTGGATATTTACGAAATATCACGTACACGAGCAACTATTATACGTTCTAGTTTTCTCTGGAATTCTCATTACAATACTAGACATGACCATTTGCGGTATTTATGTAACCACCACTCTAAATATCGCTTTCACATGTTAATTATCTGGCCTGTGATGTTACGTCTGGCCCACCGCCGCCACTGATAGGGACAACAGTTCCTGACTGTCGCAAATTTATTCTCCAGTCCGTCTGCTACATGTTATTTTAAAGGTCACTCATTGTAACACAACAGTAGGCGCAATGCCTGTGTGTTATAAACACCACACACTCCGTGACGGTTTGATAAGCTCAATCTTCCCAACGCAACCATTCCTCAAATTTCAGTAGGAGGATTCACGCTTGCAGCTGACCTGTTTTCAAACCCGATGTTAATGTAACCGACTTCCAGCCGTTGTATCGAATAAATAATACCCGTGTGGGTGTACACTCTTAAGTTCAGATTATGACAAAGAAGACCATTTCAATCTGAGCACATATTTATCGTTTATAATAAGCTTCATTTAAAGCCAGCTATTCTCCTACCCTTTCTGTAAAATTTATGTGATTTCTTGTTTCCTTTACGTACATATTAATGACCTTCGGTAATTCCGGCTAAAAAAATTCTTATAATGCCTCTGTGACGGATGTTTACCTACAAGCTGAAAGTAAAGAAGTTAAATGCGCCCATCTTGCCAGACAGTTAAAAACAATGAAGGTAAAAAGAAAAGAAACTGAAGGTAGTAGGTTGCATATGTGCAGAAGTTCATCGAGTTCAATGGTTGCAATACGCCATTTGCAAACCCTGGTTTGTCTGAATTGCCGCCGGATTGGATTATTTGTGTGTTTGGATTATTTTGGCGCGCATCCCAAATGTTATAAACACAGAAATATAAACAAAATGAACAGCCTATAATCGGCGTTTTCTGGCCCCCCTCCCTCTCTCTCTCTCTCTCTCTCTCTCTCTCTCTCTCTCTCTCTCTCTCTTTCTCTCTCTCTCTCTCTCTCTCTCTCTATATATATATATATATTATGAAAGTTTTAATATATTTTCATTTGTTAAAAGACGTCAGATATGGCAAAAGGTCCCTCTAAGGTTTTGTAATGCAGTATTCTGAATGTATTGATGTATGGGATACACATATCCCTAGTGATCGCTCAGGGTTTGTAGTCATCTAGTTGTATATTGTATATTTTAAAAGCTCCCTACTTGTGTATATCGGTTAAGGTTGTATTCTGCACTGATTTACATTCAATAGGAAGGCTGGGAATTCAATTTAGCTTTGACATTTGACTTTGTTTGGCATAAATGCTGAATGTACTATTGTAACTTGTTCCAATTTTTTGCAGCGAGAGGACCGATGCCACGCTCTGTTAATATTTTATTCTCATTTTTATTCCTGGGGCGGTTCCAGGATTTAGAGAAGGGAGGGATTTAATGTGAACACCGAGGGATACATTATTTAAACTCCACGACTAGAGCAATAGCGGCTTTATGTTAAAAGATGGAACACAACCAAACAATGGTAATTCCTTATATTGAGAGGAGGGTTAAACCCCTATTGATCTGTTCCGGATACTCATCAGTTTTCGCAAGTAGAGAATATTATTTTAACGTTTTAATGTCTTTCTTTCAGGTACCTGATCATCTTTTACCCCCGCTCAAACCTGATCACCCCGCAGAAGGCCGGGATCATCATCGCCGTCATCTGGTTAATCCCGATGTGTATTTTGATACCCTGGCCTACTGTGTACGTCACCAGAACCTTCTCGGACGAGTATCGCTCCATCACGTTCTGTCTGCCTGAGTGGGAATCGCCAGCCAATCAAAAAGCCTTCTTCTTAGGTGCTGTTTTCCTCACCTGTTACTTGCTGCCGCTGCTTGGTATCGTGTTGTTCTATTCCATGATTGGTCTACGCGTGTGGAAGCGAAATGTAGCGGGCATCCGGGGGTCTCAGGCCGAAAAGAACATCCAGCAACACAAGATCCGCATTGTACGCATGCTCGTGTTTGTGGCGGTGATGTTTACGTTGTCATGGGTACCACTCTACGTCATCAAACTCAGAATTCTCTTCGGGCCTCGTTTTGACAATCACACGAAGTTAATCGTGATGATGTATATACGGCCTGTTGCACAATGGCTCGGCTCGGCTAACTCCTGCATTAACCCCTTCATCTATTGCTACTTCAGTGAGCTGTTTCGGAAATATATCACTGAGCTTGTCAGGGAAATATTTTGTCTCAAAAAGAAGAGTCGCAGCACGAAAATGGCTACCATGTTGTGAAGAATCTATATACTGAGAAAAAAATGTGTTCCTTTGTGATGAAAGGAGATGAACTGTTCACTTTGACCTCCGACTGTCACCCTGTGTACATATTTAAATGTCTTTCTTCAGTATTTCAAGTTTGTCATGGAGGGTGGAGCCGAAAAGAAGACATAATATAATATTTCGCCTCAGGACGATTTTAAAGAGATTTATTTTAGAAAAACAGATTTTGACATATGATGGGTGACGATGAGTGTATCAGTGAAAATGTCGCATGGACGTTAGTCCTTTATACATTAACTAGGATACGTCATGGTTTATTTCTTAATCTCAGGTACTGTATTGGACGATGAATTGCAGACTATTAAGAAGATACTGCAGTTCGTTCTTTTGCACCGGTATAAATGTATATATGCATGTATATTGTAAAGCAGAACAATAAAAGCTCAAATATAAATGTGTGTTTTATGTGATGTGTATGTCGTTTTTTATAATACAGTTCCAAAAGATCTGTCCCCATGTATAGGAGCTTGATATCGTTCTTCCCTCATTTTGCATTCCTTTGGGAGGCACTAGTCTAATGTTAGACTGGTACTCAGTGCAGCTCTAGGCCAACCACACCGACTCGATTCGACTGGCACACCAAAGCCATTTAGTTCATATAAAGTTCTCCACGATGGTACTGTTCTTAACCCCTTCATTTGGACATGGATGTACATTATACATTTATGTTAATTTTGTATCGGTATATAATAATTCATAAAGGGTATTATTGATTAAGGCATAAGAACTATATCAAGTAAAAATTAAATAATCAAGATTCAAAGCAGATTTTACAGTTTGAACTGATTACATTCTGGTACCTTTTACCTTAATGGTGTAATACAGTGAGTTATGTTCTTCTGCGGCCATTTTATTGGGTTAACCCTACTCAACGACTGGGAGATGTTTTCATAACGAGTACACCTGTACTCACATATGATTTAGCCAGGCTTTTATGAATAAGGTCTGTGACGGCTGACTTCAAAATACACTGGTACAAAGTACTGGTACACTAGTGCTTAGAAAGTACGCTCCTCACAGAGCCGAGAAAAGGTACAAGAAGCAAAAGTCGGATGCGACTGACATTGTCGTTGAAATCAGACAGTCAACCGCATCTTAAAACGTTTTTCTATAAGATTTCATAAACAAATAAAAGGTAGTCAAGGGCTAATTTCAACGGGTGTGTATTTACGATGGTCGGTTCCAACATTCGTCGTTTGCCAACGATCGGTGATCATGTCATAGCTGATTGAAAATAGTAGGTTAAAACCAGGAAGGCCTTTAACGAAGATATGGAACCATATGAATAATCGTATGTAAAATATTTTCATCTTTAAAATGCATTATAGGTCCCTTGACTGTTGGCGACATTGTGCCTTGAAATGAGAATTAAGGTTACCATAAAATAACGTAAAAAATAAACACAGCGGTATACTTTTAATTTCGACATGTGATCTGTGACATCCAGGTTTTAGTGTTTACTTAAAATGGCAGCCTCCATGAGCGGTCACGGGAAACTGGGAGGTATAAACCTGTCATGGATCGACAAGGGCACAGGATGCGACAAGAAAGTGGTCCGAGTGCTCCAGGCGAGGATCACTCTGTGGAGACAGTTTGATAGCAAAGGGAGCGTCGATATGTTTATGGCGGAATAACCCTTTTTAAACAAGCCTCAATAAAAGTAGGATCCCGTGATTCTATCCCGATATCATCGTTTTGCTTTTCAGGTGGTTGCGGGGATCGAACTGAGAATATCCCTCAAAAGTCTTCCGCCTTAAGCTCTAGGCCGCGTTTTATCCTAGGAAATGCGTTGATTTGCAAAGTGTAATATTTAAAATACCTATTGTGTTTGAATGGCTGAAACAGGAACCATATTATAGCGCTAGGCAAAAAAAGGACCAGTGTTCAAAGGTTGAATTATGTAACTGTATAACTGGCCCTTTGATCAATGTTTATTTCTTTCGCTTGTTTGACGAGAACACATTTACATATTATTTTTTAGATCCTTCAGCAACGCTTGTATTAAACTTGCTGGGTTAGTCTTCATCAGACACCCCAATCATACGACTTTCTATGCTAATAACAACAGACACTGTTTTGTCGTCCTTGCAGGCAAATCCTTATTTCATTAATGCCCATTCAGCCAATACCTGACTACCATCATAACAAGATGACGTATTCATCCATCGAATCAAAAGCAAATTCAAGTGATTTATTGTGGGAAAGTAGAGAAAATCACCCTTCATCAAAACCGAATTAGGAATATTTTCGCAACTAGCCACATGGTAATAAACAAAGATCGGGTTGTTTTATCAAAACTGTTTGGAAAGTAAATATCTTATAATAAAAGAAGATATCCTACCGTAATCTTTTTTAAGATGGTTATTATTCAGGTAGATAGGATCTAATATATTACTGAAGAAACTTATATGGCAATATATCATATATGGTAATATAGTTTCTTCAATAATATATTAGACCCCGTCTACCTGAATAATAACCATCTTTAAAACCATCTTTTATCCATTACCTGGTTGGCTGAATAAACACATATATATATATATATATATATATATATATATATATATATGTATATATATATATATATATATATATATATGTAACGGAACCTAATAACAACAGATCACGTAATCGTGATCAGCACAAATTTTGTTAGGGAGATAAAAAAAATCAGATTCCGCAACACTAGGCAGCGTGAAGTAGCTAGGGGAATGAATAAAGAAGTCAGTGTTTTTTGTTAACAAATAATTTTAATTTATTTTTAGAAAAATCCTTACATTACAATACACTTAATCAATACAATTACACAGTATAACAATATAAATGTACCAGAGTGTCCGGATCCTAGGCTTTGATTTCTGGATACCACCACTATCACAGCTCAACAAGAGTCCTTTAACATCAACAATCCACGTGAATAGTAATAATCCAAAGGCAAACTGGAGACAGTCCGTATTATCTGTATTAGGTCCGTTGAATATCGGACACCACTCTTAATATCGGTATGGTCCTAAAACTGACATGAAAGTAACACTCTTAGTGCTCGCTGGTATTATCCTTTCTGCAGGCTCTAAACGATATATATATATAAATAAATATATATACCCATCATTATATTACCAATTTTTTTAAAATAAAATATGCAATTTCAATAAATTCAATTTTACATCAAGTGGTACAATAAAATTATCACAGGCTCTGTGAGGGATCGAAACTATCAAGTAAGTAAATGTTTAACTAAATGTATAAGCCTTCAGTAGACAGACAAATTAAAAAAATTTAACACTCACTCGTCAAAAATATAGCCTTTCTGTAGGTTGTTACCTGAATTCTGAAAATTGGATTAACTGGCTAACCGATTATACAGCTGCTCTTAAGAATATAGATTTTTTTATTTATTTTTTTTTTTTGGGGGGGGGGGGGTAACAGGGTACATTCAGATAATGTATTTGTCATATCCTGCCTATATTCAAAATAGTTTTAACTCGTCCGTTTTTATATTTTTATATATCTGCTCTAGTCTTGCAAATCTCAAGGATGTTAAACTTAAAACACTTCCGATCGTCTAATTAACCTGCGGGACATTGCTTGTTCGTTTATATTATGAGAATCTGCATTCTCCTGGTAATAAGGCGGAGGGTAAGTAAAACTTAAAAATGCGAAAAAGCACAGTCATATAGGAATTAAAGTATAATTGATATGTTATTTCCATTTAAGTCCTTCGGGTAAATAAATTATGTTTTTAGGTTCGTACATTAATTACGATTTTGTTTATTTCTCGTGGTGTTGGTTTTGCGCTTTAAACAATGGCTGTTAATTTCCCTGTTGAACCGGGATTTGAAGGCATTTCCTGTTTTATTCCTATAGAGAATAGACAAAGAAATCATTAGATAAAGTGATGGAATTTACGCCTTTGACCTTAAATGTATCCATTCATATCAGGGCCGGCGGAAGCGGTGTGGCTAGAGCCTAACCAATATTTGACTCGAGAAGGGATGAAATGGCGACAAAAATTACCAATTGGCTTGCTGCCCGCCTCGCAAGCGACCCAGGGGAAGACAGCAATTATAGATTTGCATTTTAAATGCATATGATGCAACTCAAATGCAACGGTGAGGATCTGGAATACCTCGCCCATGGATCACCTGGACTGATAGGGCTTGCTTTGATGTCGCTGCACAGGTATCATTGTGGTTGACACAGATTCCAGACGGGAGGGTTGAACTGTAAACAACACTGAGGGTACATGCCCTCGTTCTAAAATGGAATATCTTAATCCTAGACATCGACTGGGACAATTTAAGTTTGACGTATAGAAATCCTTTACGCCAAGAAATGCGGATCGAAAATGCCATTATGAAGGCCTATATTATATCATCATTTGTACTTGCACATATAGGGACCTTAATTCCTGCAGCATTGGACATTTACCTTTAAAAGTGAAAAAAGTCCTATGTCATTTGTGTTCAGACGAAAGATGCCACCAGATAAAACTTGCACATTTTTTTTAAAAACATGACGACCATGAGCGTACCGGACTTTAAATGCATGTACTTAACAAAGGTTATTGAGCAGAATAGTTTTCTTGATAAAAAAATAAATATTTGAATTGATTTGATGACTTTATAGTCTGACCATGTCATCCAACAAACGCAACGCATCATAACTCACTACAAACCTTTTATTATTTTAAAATTGAAAACTGACAGCATCCTAGATTTATTCTTAATAAGTCCGTCTTTAAAAAAAAATGAGCCCATATACCAAAATAATCCCAGGCTAGGTCGGTATATACGATCCCTAGCATGTCCATCATAACCCAGTGTAGGACTTCCTTTCCAAAATCTCCGGGTCCTCCCTTGTATTTTCACTTTTTCGATAAAATCTTCAATAGTCACTTTTGATAATGTTACAATGACAAGAATTTACGAGTATTGAAAGTTTCCGAAAGTTTGACCCATCGAGTATTTTATTGTCATATTGATTTATCATCATATCATCATCTTCCTCGTCACACAGTAGGTAATTATTTGTGTTAAATCATGCTCTTTTGAATGTACTCTTTTAATAAGTTAATAACTCTTTTCATTACAGCACATTTTAATGGGAAATGATGGTAAAATTGCCAGGTACGATTTGCTTTTTTGGACTTGCGTTTCTAATCCCGTGTCTGCCGGCGTTTTATTAATCTATAATATATGCATATGTACATATATATGCATTTATATATATATACATATATTTTATGTATATATATATATATATATATATATATATATATATATACGTCGGAGAAGATCACATATTGAGTCCAAAGTATAACTATAATATTAAAACTGATACATTTTTCACACCTTGGAAATTACAGATACAGATATTGTACTATAATACATAAATTAAAAGTCAGTGGGGCTGGGGGTGCATTGAGTTCCGAAAGGGGGGGGGGGGGGGTCTCCTCGCACTGCTGCGCTTTTTCATCGCATGCATGCTTTTGTTCCTGAACCTGTCCAACCTGAAAAGGCTTCCGCCAGACCGGCATATCCATGACAGTTCATGATACCGCACATGGTTTGAAATAAACTGTAATGAAAATTAGTGGTTCAGTTAAGTTGTCATAGATGAGGTCAGGTACCCTCTCAAAATACTCAAAATAATGTGTCAACACCAATTTCATGACTTAAAAACTAAATTGTTACCTACATAAAGGATGGCGTCTAGGTGTTAACAGTTTAAATTACAAATAGTCGTGAAAGGAATAATCAGGGGCTGGGGTCTATTTTTAGCAAGAGGGTATGGTCAAAGCAATAATCCCCGATACTGAGAATATAATACTTATGGAATATATTAATAATTATAATAATTATCTTAGACTCTGGTTCCATTTCATGTCTGAGTTTACTTTAAAATATTTTATATCTAAAAAAGGTTTTGAAATAAATTTTTCTTACATCAAAATACCTTATTATTTAAACCTTATATGTCTATTTATAATAATAAAAAATTATCCCAGCTTTGATTACTCTCCCGCGACAACGAGTTACTGCGAACCCATGAGCAAACGAGAGGTAATCGGATGGTCATTGGTTCGATTCCCATACGAAGTGATCCGACTTTTTGTGTTCATGTGTTAGATCTTTTTACGGTGAATCAGCTCGGTTATTCATTCATAGCAGCCTAATGTGAGGTTTGGCTGTCCAATGAAAACAGTATAACAACCCAAAGCCTCTGTTCAATCTCTGTTCAATAAAAAGGACAAACACTTCCCCTGAATATCTCTGCTCCATTGCAGGTGTTTGTAGTGTCTCTCAGGTAACAAAGTGCCTGTTTTTCCAACAACAGGTGGCAGCACCTTCCGACAAGAGACGATGGTTGTATGACTCAAGATCGGTTGCAGCATTGTCAACAATGTGATGGCAACGCCAATAAAAGTCACAGGTGGCAGCACCCTCCGGAAGTTACTTATCTTACCCCATCAGGGCTGAGCATGTTCGCGCAGTCAGACAAAGGGTGACGCACAGTTTAAAGAGAAGAAGCCAAAATAAATATGATGGTTGCCGCATTGTCAAATGAAACTTAGCCTTACAAGGGGTGGTTGCTGAGCTCCTCTCTGTCCAATAAAAAGTAACAAAGCCTGATAAGGGGCGGTTCCATGGTCCATTTTTAGTACCTGTATTGTCTAAAAGCACGCAGTCACAGAATTAACCATGATATGTCCTAGCCACAATACAAGGTGGCAGCACTGTCCAACAAAAGGTGGCAGCATGGCACATTAACAGGTGACCGCACTCTTACATGAGGCGGTTGCACCAACAAACAAGCTATGCCAGCACATCATCTTTCTGTCTTACCAGAAGTGGCATCACACTCCCTGCACTATATAACTGGATAGTTTTGGTTTTAATAGACAAATTATTATAACATTATTTAATATAGTTATAAGAATTAACGATAGTTATGTTATCAAAAGTCAAAGATCCATGCCTGGGCACTAAGGATCTTAGTGGGAGCATTATCAATTTTGACTGTTAAATTTTTCAATTTTTAATTCCTATAATGTTGAAATTAGACCCTTTCCCTGTGTCCTATGTCATATCCACGTGTCGCAATTTTAAGGTTAACTGCTTCCCGTTACCAAAACAGTTTCGAATATAGGGTGGGCTCTTTATATTCTACCCAAATATCCACGTGATTCACAAAACAAGTAAATAACAGTTATAAAATCCGATGGTCCATGAAAGTATAAGGAAAGGTGTGATGTCACTTGAATTTGTAACGACTTGAAAAGTAACTTGTCATTCTTATCAAGCAAATTTATTGCCTGAGAAATGAAAGCGTTTCTAATTGTACATGCTGATATACTCAAGCATATATCAGTTTTCAATATATGGATGTGATTCATCTCTGAGTCAATATTTGCATTTTTTCCTAATTCATTGTCCAAATCAGATCCAATGCCGACTAAAGCTCTAATTATTCTTTCTGCACATTAATCTTTCATTCGGTTTAGGACATAAAATTTTACAAGAAAAGACCGTATAATTCATACTGTAATATGATAAATGCAATACTTTCAATATCCGAAGAAAAAATATAATGAAAGAAGTAATGTGGTATTTTTCTGGTAAAAAATAGATGATTATGCCAGAAAGCGGTCATTACTTAACTCATTTAAGCGGTCCCCTATTGAATTCAAAAGGAAACGATCTTACTCCTCCCACTGACAGAACGAGGAATGTGCACCCCCAATGGATACATGTCTCCGCCATTGGGGCATGTGCTCTGCGAACACACTACACACTGTTACTCGGAGGTGCTGGAAACTCGAGCTTGACCTGACAGTTGGCTGGGCCACAATGATGAGGCGGGACCTAGACACTAATACTCGGAGGTGCTGGACACTCGAGCTTGACCTGACAGTTGCCTGGGCCACAATGATGAGGCGGGACCTAGACACTGTTACTCGGAGGTGCTGGACATTCCAGCTTGACCTGACAGTTGGCTGGGCCACAATGATGAGGTGGGACCTAGACACTGTTACTCGGAGGTGCTGGACACTCGAGCTTGACCTGACAGTTGGCTGGGTCACAATGATGAGGCGGGACCTAGACACTGTTACTCGGAGGTGCTGGACACTCGAGCTTGACCTGATAGTTGGCTGGGCCACAATGATGAGGCGGGACCTAGACACTGTTACTCGGAGGTGCTGGACACTCGAGCCTGACCTGACAGTTGGCTGGGCCACAATGATGAGGCGGGACCTAGAAACTGTTACTCGGAGGTGCTGGACACTCGAGCTAGACCTGACAGTTGGCCGGGCCACAATGATGAGGCGGGACCTAGACACTGTTACTCGGAGGTGCTGAACACTCGAGCTTGACCTGACAGTTGGCCCGGCCACAATGATGAGGCGGGACCTAGACACTGTTACTCGGAGGTGCTGGACACTCGAGCTTGACCTGACAGTTGGCCGGGCCACAATGATGAGGCGGGACCTAGACACTGTTACTCGGAGGTGCTGGACACTCGAGCTTGACCTGACAGTTGGCTGGGCCACAATGATGAGGCGGGACCTAGACCCTATTACTTGGAGGTGCCGGACACTCGAACTTGACCTGACAGTTGGCTGGGCCACAATGATGAGGCGGGACCTAGACACTGTTACTCGGAGGTGCTGGACACTCGAGCTTGACCTGACAGTTGGCCGGGCCACAATGATGAGGCGGGTCCTAGACACTGTTACTCGGAGGTGCTGGACACTCGAGTTTGACCTGACATTTGGCCGGGCCACAATGATGAGGCGGGACCTAGACACTGTTACTCGGAGGTGCTGGACACTCGAGCTTGACCTGACAGTTGGCCGGGCCACAATGATGAGGCGGGACCTAGACACTGTTACTCGGAGGTGCTGGACACTCGAGCTTGAACTGACAGTTGGCCGGGCCACAATGATGAGGCGGGACCTAGACACTGTTACTCGGAGGTGCTGGACACTCGAGCTTGACCTGACAGTTGGCCGGGCCACAATGATGAGGCGGGACCTAGACACTGTTACTCGGAGGTGCTGGACACTCGAGCTTGACCTGACAGTTGGCTGGGCCACAATGATGAGGCGGGACCTAGACACTGTTACTCGGAGGTGCTGGACACTCGAGCTTGACCTGACAGTTGGCTGGGCCACAATGATGAGGCGGGACCTAGACACTGTTACTCGGCGGTGCTGGACACTCCAGCTTGACATGACAGTTGGCTGGGCCACAATGATGAGGCGGGACCTTTCACTTATTTTTTGGCCCATATTATCAGGAATGTTTGTGCATAAGTGACCGAACATTTGTGAATATTCCTTGATGACTTTCCAGAGTCCGGAGAAGATGATGAATCCATAACAAATTCTAATTCCTTGGCCTATTCACGAAATGCCCTAAACATTTCATAGGATTCTGTTCATGATTGCGTGAGTTAAGTTGTAAACAAACAAACACGCACACATATATGAATGAAAATGAATGCATACGTACGTCTTGGGGGACGAAAAGAAGTGAGCGCACCATAACTGAAGTACCGGGAGTACTATCTACTGTCCCACGCGCCAGAGAGCAGGGAACAGGCGTCAAGCGGCGTCTGATTACAGCGTGTCCTGTTGGTCATGCCAGTTGTATCCATGTTTGGTTGTCTGGAATGAACTACAAAGACGGATGACTGTATGTTGTTATTTCGTGACTTAAATAACCTTCCGGAACAGCTTTCCTCGGAGAACATGTAAGAAAAAATATTTAAATAATATTGGTATTAAGAATTTCATGTAGGATTATTACACACATCCTTTTCCCATAAAGACATTGTTATTATAAAGCATCTATTTACTTTTTGAACCTCACCATGAAATAGCTTTCCCATTGTACTGATATAAAAAATAAAGTTCGGACGTGAGGAAGATACTCAAGCTTTTTCAAGGCTTTGATCTTTTAAGCAAAAGCCCCAGAAAGGCAGTTCCATGGACTGGTGATACAGGTGTCCCTTTTGTTGTGCGCTTTTGACATTCTGTTTCGTGTTAGGCTCAAGCCCTGGGCGTCAATCGCTATGGCGTGTAGAGACACAGCGCTCGGTTTAATCTGTACTGGGTAAACACTGGCGTGTAAAGACACAGCGCTCATGCTAATCTGGAATTTTCTGGGCTTGTATTGTTCTTTGGGGCGTGTGTGTATTATGTATTGTTGTGTTCTTTGGATTGTTCGTGAAATAGAAGTTTCTAGGCTTTGACGTGAGAAGCTATAAATTAGTGGCCGTGTTTAGAGCTGAGGGGAGGAGAGAGAAAAATTCCAGCGGACACGGAAGAGTGTGAGTCAGTTTTGGACCTATCCGATAATTTCAGTAGTGTCAGGGATTCTAAGAACTTTGTACGGATTTAGTTGGACTGTCTCCAGTTTGCCTTTGGGATTATTACAAAAGCTTTACTTTGGACTATTTGAACTGTTTAAATGGATTATTAGTTTTAAAGGACTTAATGAGCTGTGACAGTGGTGGTATCCAGAAAAGCCTAGGCCCGGACACTCGACCTGGTACTGTACACTTTATTTATTATACTGTGTAATTGTATTGATTTACTGTTATACTGTTGTTATACTTGGTAATTGTATTGATTTAGAGTATTTGGTAAAGTTAGGGTTGTTTTCAGAATAAATTATAATTATTTGTTAGCAAAAAACCACTGACTTCTTTATTCTTTCCCCTAAACATTTCACGCTGCCTAGTGTTACCGAATCTGATTTTTTCTATCTCCATTACAAAATTTATGCTCGTCACGACTACGTGATCTGTTGTTGTTAGGTTTCGTAACACTGGTCCTGGAGGTTTGCCGCTATGTCTTAATTATCAAAGGAATGATTTTTCGATGAAATCATAAAGTCTCTTCACTATTCATTCGAAAATTTACGGACAAAATAGGATAGTTATCGGTAGGTTTTTATTAACATTTTGACGGATTCTTCTTTTACCCTTTGCAGTCACCTTTTGATTCTTTAATTTCCAGTTCTGCAGGAAATTCGATTTGTTTCTAAACAATGCTTGAAGATGGCACATTACTCAATTTCAATGGCTCATTACTCAGAATTTCTGGCAAACTTTCTCATCGACTCCCTAAATAGTGTTTCAATGTCACACTGGAAATGACATTTTACACTTCTTTCTCGTAAAATATTTGTGGCTTATGAATTCAACATAAAAAAGTTGCGTTTCTTTGAGACCATAACGGTCTTGCAATATTATTGTAACACAGCTATTCGTTTAAGACGTTCACCGGCCTTGGTTACGAGGTTAGTTCTTCCTCGTTTTGCCAGAACAGGCTATTATCACGCTCTCTGGTGGCGGCATTATCAAACAGAAAATGATGGAATGGATAATCCGTATATACATATTTGTATTTGATAAAGTTATTAACTTATCATGGTTGTTAAAATTGTCATGGTCCATGTTGAAGCGCTCTTTACTTTTTATCTTAATTAATGGATATGGCTGATTCTAAAGCCTTCAGTTCCCGAGTAATACCTAAAAAGGCTGTAATGGTTTGTGTGCACAGTTTCTTTTTCTTGTGACCTAACTAAAAAAATAACTAAATAATTACTGTTAATTTTTTCTGAAGACATAAATATACCTGTATTCCGTCTTTAAATTGTATATTTGTATGGAAGATACATGAATGATATATACCGACCTAAATTCCATCTCTGACACTCCACTAAAATGTACAAGCGTTCTTGTGGTAACGTCATAAATTAACGTTTGCTGCGTTGGTATAACCCTGTCCGGTGAGGAATGCATACGGATAGATGTAATGTTTATTTGTTCAAGACTGTAAGGAGATTTCTGTTATTGGTACCTTAACCTTAAAAAAAATACCAAGGTCAACCTAAAATATCAGGATAAATATTCTGATAGAATATAAATATCACCTTTAAAATCTTCATAACTGAGAAGCCAAGTGTTTATGTCAAAAATAAATGTTAACTGTTCACCTTAAGTTTAAAATATTAATAAGATATTATATCGCCAATTCAGACAATGTCATCAGCCAGCATTTCTAACTACTGTTATTGGAATAAACTCAGTCTTTTTTACATGAATTTTGTAATCGATCATGCCACTAATTTATTTGTTATTCAGTAAAAAAATCACCGGAATTCGTGTTTTACCATTATAAAATGAAAAATGTCAAATTGCAAGTATAATAACCTCATTTTTTAGCGAATCTAACGAGATTTAGCGTAGTTTACGTCCTGACTTTGCCATCCAAATTCCTGTTTTTAATTATTATGGCCTACCATATTCTTCTCGTTATTTTCTTAACATGGCTCGCTTAACACTGACCGGCCCAGGGGTGAGTGATTCCCAGTCTTGCCGGTATCAAGGCAAGTCTAAATCTGGCATAAACGCTCAGGGCAAATTTCAGACAAAGTTTCTTTTTGCTTGTAACGGTTGTGATTTCGTGTATTATTTGAGTAGACACTCTGATTCCCTCTTATCACATATATACAAGTTTACAAAAAAAAGCACTTTCTTTCTTTCACAGGTTTTCCGAACATATTTTATAATCGCATTTTTTGCCGACAATGAACCCCGGTAAATACTCCGCAATCGTCGCTTGTGATAAAACAACAATGATGACTTTGCTGCAACCCACTTAGGCGACTCTGCAGGCGACTCAAGGCTGTCGCCTCATGGTCGCCGAAAACAGACGACAGGATCTCCGCTACGACAATAGTCTACGACAAGCTACAACAGGTTGACGACTAACTGACGACAAGCTGCCGACAACCGGCGACACTATCGCCGCGACGAAGGAAAATCACCTGCGACCTATGACCACATCTTCGACAACTTACGAATATACTTGCGACAACCTACTACACCAGAATTCATGCTACGTCCACCCGCGACAAGCCTCGAGTCTCTACCCTGTGCTATGTGAGGAGCCGGAGACAAAGATAGGCCCTGTATCAAGTACACCGGCCCACGACAGGACCTACGACAACCAAAGTCACTTGGCGACAGCCTATGACAGCACCTACGCCAGTAAAAGACAGGCAACCCTCACTGGCGTCAAAAAAGCTGTCGCCTGAGAATTTTGAACATGTTGAAAATCCAGTGGCGACTGGTAAGAGGTCACGCGTCTTAAGGCGATTTCGGGCGAGTACAGGTGACCATACAAGCAACTCCCCGGCGACAATGAGGCGACAGCCTGCTCTCTTGTTGTTGCCTGTAGAGTCGCATTACATCCAACAACATTTGGTGAGGGTTGAATTAAAATTATTTCGTTTAAGATTCATCGGCAAAGATTACATGGAATATTGAAGAGATTTTGCATTAATCAAATCTTTAAGCTTCGACACCTTTTTCCTAACAAAGCAAACAAAATATTTGAAAATTTTAAACGGTTTATGTAATGGTAAATTTTTATTTAAATTATTACACCATTCTAAAATTAGATTGATCCGATTTATTAATAATGACAAGGGCGGATCCAGAAATTCGAAAACAGGGGAGCGCTAATAATCTGGGTAAGTTGTTCATGGGTAATTAGCAATATATATATATATATATATATATATATATATATATATTACCGTGACTATATTTTCAACCAAATAAAAATATATATATATATTTTTTTACATATTTCATATAATTGTTATCTGAGACCATGTGGTGGTGTCCTCCTCCCATATTGAGAACATTGTTATGCAACTGTTATGACCTAACGGGGTGTAGTGACGGAATGAGTCTCTCCCGCTGTTTTATTCACAGGGCTGTTCATAAATATCCTTAACTTATGAATTAGAATGTAATTTACTGTGGATGATTTAATAATTTTATTGCTAAAGAATAAAAAGAGAGATATAAAACTATGAAAATTAATTACGAATAACTATGAAAATAGATAGGATCCGCCTCTGAATGATGTTACAACTAGGAATTTTTAAGGCTTAAGCGAGTCTTTGGAATTTATTAATTTAGGTTGCGTTCTGGACGGCCAGATAAAATGTGTTCCTACTTAGCCCACACATACACAGGGCACGCATCAGGCTTACTGTAATCCCCCGCCCACTAAATAATCCTGGGGCTTTGAGAATTGTGACATTAACAACCTCATTATATAGGCGGTCCTACATCCCCAAAGATAATAATAAATCAGTAAGTCACTAAGAGGAAACAAGGTTACGACTAGTTGTCCTACATGTAAGTCATCGACCGGCTTTCGCTCTAATTTTACTTGGCATTTTAGGTATACATGTTGTAGATGATTGTGATCATGTTAAATCAGCTGGAATCTCTTAAATGTGAAAGACCTTATCTTTAAAGGCCTCTCTCGTATAAATTGACTTTTATAACTATTATTCTAATTGTATTTTATGATTATACCATGATATCTAGAACTTTTACAGTAGTATATATAATGTCGTCCGTACCAACTTTAAACCTTGACATTTCGCACAGTTCTACGTTGAACGAGTTCCAATTTAATGAGTTGTCATAAAGCTAAACTTTTTTTCCGTTTCAGTTTCATTTAAGTTGTTAGACTGTATAACAAGCTGGTTTAGGAGATCTAATTTACTGTTCTGTTATAAAGGAATTCACTTGTACAAAATTTGAAGACAAGCGATTATCTCATTAACGCGAATATGATAGCTGTTCATCGATATAAGTGACATCTGAGGAGTATGTTACATGTTTAATTCTTCGGCAAATTAATCTATAAAGACTGAGGTTCAGTTAGGTGTTTAAATAATTTAAACAATAAGATATAATGATAATAGATAATTGACAACAGTTATACCTGACACATGATCTGGCACACAGCAGTAAGGAATAAACCGAGCTGTCTTAATTTAAATTCAGACACAACGAAGTTTCATTTCATCTGTCTCTTGATAGAACAGGAAATTGGACCGCTGAGGGCGAGTGACAGGTGGTCCAATTAATGAAGAAATGTGCGTGACCTCATGATTTTGAAGGACGACAGTTGATAGATGAAGTAGCTGTGAGATGAAGATGGATAGAGCCATTTACTTTATTGACCAAGCGAACCTACAGCGCTTTCTCTTGACAGACTAAGTTTAAATAAAATACACCTGGAGATTGTTCAAAATACTGTTGTATAGTACCTAACTTAGGATACATTAATGTTACAGGCAAACCTTGTAATCAGGCAGTACACGAAATATTATTGATTCCCTTAGGCTTTTCATGAAATGACTAAAATTCCAGACATTACGTGTAATGACTATATTTTGATGATTACACAATTTTCTTGGAGTGTAACAACCTAAGCTCAATTCCATGTGCTTTCCATTACAAAATAGTATAACCTGTATGTGTTTTGGCTTTGAAGAAGACTTATCTTCTCATATTTATTTAATAATGGATCTGAGGCTTAAGAGGTATTAATGCAAACTCAGAACATGTATTTTGTCAATAATAAATTATTGATCTGCTCAAGTTTAAGCAACCTAAACCACGGGGGTACCAGGAGTAATAAATGACTACTGATCTGCTCAACTTTTACTGATTTACTTTTGAAAATGAAGTGTATATCAGAGTTGGCCAGAGTTTGTTCATCACTTGTCACTTGTTAATGACACCTGAACTGCGTTCAGTTGTTCACTTAGTGAAAATGGCGAATGGCAATTAAATTTAGAGATTTGTTTGAAAATTATGAAAAGTTCTCTATTCCAAGAGCTGCTTACTATTCAACAATTGAAGAGTTAAAGAATGCCTCCGAGACCAATTCATCCAAGTCAAAGCATTGTTATAACATAATGTATTCATATATCGTTTTATATTTCAGTTTATTTATTTGATGTGAGCATTTTCACATATAGCCTAGTAAATGTTGTATATATTTTAAAGAAATTAATTAATCAATCAAACCTTGTCATTTTGGTTTGACGAAATAATTTTTCTGAGTCATTCACATACTTTGTCATTAATACCAAATATAAAACTAACTGT
Organism: Sipunculus nudus; assembly: GCA_026874595.1. NCBI lineage: Eukaryota > Metazoa > Annelida > Sipuncula > Golfingiida > Sipunculidae > Sipunculus > Sipunculus nudus. The sequence continues at coordinate 19,107,995 of CM049307.1, forward strand.
TTTAATCGTTCAAACTCATTATGCCTCGCATCAAATATATCAAAGAACCGGGGAACCGAAATGACACAAATTGGTCACATTTGATAAACATTTGAGGTTTCAACTTTCATCTGTGGGTGCCTAACAATGTACTTGTAACCTTGCACGAAATATTAAGCTTCAATAGGTTCCAGTGATTTTAAACTGAATATATAGCAAAAAATAAAATGAGCTAATTTGTAAGTAAAGAGTGGTATAGTATAAATATGTATTGAAGAATGGTTGAATGAGACTAAAAGGGATCATTCCATATTATTACAAACTTTTGAAGTGTGGACTAAATCGACTAAACAATCATCGCCTTATATTATTTGTACTTCATATGTAGTTCTAATAAGTGCCCTTGTATTAAAGCTATATATGCTTTAGAGCATGAATTGTTGCAGCAGCAAAATAAATCCAATAAACTGATTTTTGCACGACAATGTGTGTGGTCATTCAGCAGTAACAGAACAATCAACAAGAAATTAGTCATTTCGTGTAATGGCTGAGCAACAAAACCAGGAATTTCACATAATGCCTGGAAATTACAGTAAACTGAAATTTTCAGTCATTTCACGTAATGCCTGATTACACAGTTTGCCTGTCACATAAATAAATAACTACATATGCACGCAAACTAAATATATACACAATTATAAGAAAAATAAATCAAATTTTCTCATTTGGCAATTGCAAATGAGTTAATTAAGAATATATATGGCTAAATCCAATTAGAAGCAAGCTATTGAAAATAACAAATATGAGCACCCATTGAATATCTGTTGAATGTAATGCAAAAATTGAAGTGAATACATGTAAAAAAATAGAGTTTTTACTTATTTTTTTACCCAGTTTTTCGTAATTATTTTTTAAGTTACCTTTATTTAAAATCCCCTAGCACTTTAAGTTATCCACAGTTTATTACTTGCTAATTCATAATTTGAGGATATTGATGAACATCTCTGTGATTAAGATAGCATCCAAATTTTCTCTACTGAGGGAGAGAGTCTTTCCATTAATACACTCTGCTGGGTAATAACACCATGGACCTCCCCCCCCCCCCCCCCCCCCAACACACACACTAAAAACTCATTCGCCTATGAGTTAAGCACGGCCTTCCCGTAAGCCAGCAGAGCCCAGCTTGTGTTTTGGTCGATCGTGAACATGTTCTCACTGCTTCCCGGCTGATACTCAAACTCATGGTCTGTGCTCTATTGAGTCCGGTGCGCTGCCCAGACCACAGAAGCCGGTAAAGTTTAATAATGAGACTTTAAAAAATAAATTATTAACCACGAGGATTACATTTAAATGATGATTTATTGCGAGTTATAAATGCTCATGCGCAATTATACCATACAGAAGAATTGCATGTTTGGACTTTCCAGTTTTGTTCAAGTGTTGATGAATTATAAATATTATAGCCGGGCACATGTAAACCCCAAAACCTTAAGTTTGACATTTAAATGACTCTACATTTTATTCATATATAGGTGATATATATATATATAAATATATATATATATATATATATATATATATATATATATATATATATATATAAACCGCTAGCCCATTATTAGCGCCCCCTGTTCTAGAATTTCTGGATCCGCCTCTGCATACACACACACTCACACACACATAGGCCATTGTAACGGGGAATACACCATTGCCCCCCCCCCCCCATTTCTCAATATAGTGCTATAATGATAAGAATGTTATGTCGTCAGAGATGGGTACAGAACCGTGGGGGGGAGGGGTGTCAAGTGTTTTCAAGGAATCGCGAATGTCGAGTGGGTGTATCGGCTGAGGGGTTTGGGCTTGGGAGGGCGTCCCCCTGCTGTGGTGTGTCTTATCTACAAAACCTGAACGAGTTTTGATTAAGCATTTAATTGCCGAGAACCACAGTTTCATGAAAACGAATGAAACATATCATAATATCAGTCATTTTGATATTTTATTCATTTGTAAAAAAACTGCATTTCATTGAAATTTGAAAAGAACTGCGACACTGACAATTTTGTTATCGTCTTATATTTTTTAATAATTGTAGTTTCAGCATAAATTTAATGACAAAATCACATTCATTTAATAAGCAAACCGTGTGAGGGATCATTACATGGTATTCCTCCCTAGTTGTAAACGTTGGAGGAACATGTCCATGTCCCCCCAGTCCACCACCAAATTGCGGCCAAGCAAACCATGTAACTTATAAAACATGGCCAGCCTGACTCGAGTCACATCCCCATTGATAAACAAACAATTTGAATGTAATGCCCCTGGCCATTCGCAAGCAAATCGTCCCTAACAGCAGCTTTGCTTTGATTTATTAGACAATTACTGACCTGCCTTTACCAGGGGAAATGGTTTTCCAGCTGTGTGATCTTTCAATCTCCTTAGACCGTGTTTCAAGGTCCATAAGGTTCTTGCCATGTCTGTCTTGTGACCATTCTCTCTGTATTGTCTTCTGTTATATCAATGTTTTAGTAATTCTCATGGAATTCAGCCTAGGTAATTGTTACTGGATGATTCCTCTTGCATATTATATACTTTTTTTCAAGGTGTTTCGAGCTTTTGTTCAGTAAACAATGTGGTCAACCATCTGTTTGACCATGAAATCGAAGGTTTTTACTTTTTAGGCATGCAGTGGAACATACGGTATTCTACACTTTAGTCAACAGAAATATGAATTCGAGGAGCCGGTCATAATGTGTGTCTACTCGCACAGCGCCATCCAATTAACTCTTAATCTGAGTGAAACCACTTTTGATGGATGTGTACTATGCTTTATATTGTTGACATCTCAGGAAGTTATCAAGTAATCCTGATTTATAAACTTTGTACATATCATGTCATATTATGGAAACAATTATCATAAAATATTTATGAAAATATATAATAAATATTTAATAAAATGTTGTATTGCTAAATCGCGGGATAATAATATCAAAAGCAAAAGACGTTTAATTTTAATATTTTTCAAATGATTGTAATAAAGCATATTTTTATAAAGATCAAATAACTGTAGATAATTATATTCAAATACTGTTGTCATTCATGGAAATGTCAAATAACTGTAAATATTAATAGAGGGATCATAGAAAGATACAAGAATTGAAGATATTTCTACACGGGACGTACGTAAACGATACTAGTGCATTGCAATGACATAGTGTAGTTCTCAGATAGGTTATAAAACCTTCCTGCTTAGGACGAGGCGGTTTATAGGTGGGGCTGAGTTTATCGCTTAATCCATATTTTGGACCCACTTAAGCTCCCCCCCCCCTCACCCACACACACACACACACACCTCCAAGAAAACATCAAAACCATCAATTTAAACTATTTCATTGTCTTTTTTTTTTTCTTTCATATGTCACTTTCTCTTTGCGCCGGGGCTCTATCTAATATGGTTAATTTTCAAAAGTCTGAAGTTTGGCTACAAAATTTCTCTTCGATCACAGATTTGGACTTGGTACTAATTTTTCCCTTGACCTTATACCCTAGGTCCTGTGCTCCTATAAGATACTAGTTTATTTCAAACTTCTGTTCGTGTTTGCGCTAGATTTCAATATGGTTAATTTTTTAAACGCGGAAATTTGGTCACAATATTATTGAAAGGTCACACATTTGCATGTGGTATTTATTTCTTACTTTTACCTAATTACCAAAGTTGTGCACTACGTTGCGGATTCTGTATTACCGCCCATTTCTGCCTTTGCGCTAGATCTCCGATATTGCTGATTTTTTTTAGCTGACTTATGTCCAAAATATTAGTTACAGATGCCGATTTGCCTAACCCTTATTTGACCTAAACCTTATTTCCCCCATTATTTGCCAGTCGTATAAGCCTTATACAGTAGAGCGCCGTATTTCCGAAGGCCGAATTTCGTTACTCCGAAATTTAAACTGATGAACAGAAAATTTATTCGTATTTCCGAATTATTTTTCAAGCATGTACACCGCAAATTAATTTTTGTAATTACGAGTCACAAAGGCCTGCAGTCAGGCGGTTAAACCGAGTGGTGATCCCAATTAACTAGTGCTGGGCCGATGCTGTCGCCGGGGCAAAAAAGTTTGATAACTACAGCTAGTCGCGCAACTTCAGGCTCCGTATACCCCTAGTAAGCGGCCGAGCAGTTTATTCAAGAGCACTTGTGTATTATCAACCATATCTGGTTTGCCTTAAATCAGCTTATTTACTGCCAAGGAGAACACCAATTGAACACGGTCGTCTTGCTGTCACTTACCAGAGATAAGGAGTCAAAGAAAAGAAAACGTGTGCCTAACGTAGTCCCGCACTGACGCCGCCTGCGGGCTGTTAAAGAAACTAACCGAGCAACAATAATGGCGATATCATTTGTCCCTCCCGTGAATTTGTTGAAAAAAATGGCACACAAGTATCCTAAAAACAGGTTTAAATGGGTTTTACCTATAAAACTCTGCAATAAATCTGATACTTTTATAAGTTCCGATCGTAAATTTCATGGGTCAAAAAGAAACACGGTTTTCTATCAGTAATATAGCGTTAATTTAATCATTATTTTTTTTTTTTTTTTTTTCGCCTCAGACTGTTGAATTAACTCAGACTGTTGAATTTAATTTGTCCATGGACTGATGTCCAACAGTTGTTACAATAATATCTGTATCAACCTCTGTTGAGTGTACTTCATTGTTCATAAACATTTTTTTTCCAGCGATATGGTATTGCATTCCTCAATGCTATCCAGTACATATAATCAAGGGGACTTTTCCTAAATACGTCATGTATTTTCCATACTCCTTTCTCGTCAACTAAATCCTTAATATAACAAATGCCCAATTTGTGCATTATATTATTGTACACAGATATTTCATTCTTAGTTATATATTTGTTGTTCCACACAAACTGATAAAGAACATCCTCATGTGTTTTTGGTTCCACTGACAAATAATTTGCCCAGTCTTCAAAACACCTGATATAAAAGTTATGTAAAACATTTGGTAGGATACTAACATCAAAATTACTTCTAATACATCTTAATCCACCAATGTTCCTTAACTTGTAATCCAGTATCTCAGTAGTCTTAGACGACCGATTACAATATAACCGCCTGACCCACAGAATTCTCTGTGATTTTATCTTGCTCTCAATGTCTGGGACATTGATTCCCCCATTTTCATATTTCCCTGTAATTGTAGTATATTTAACCTTAGGTTTTTTCCCCTCCAAATAAAGTCACAGAGAAGTCTTTTGAAATGCTCCAACGTATTTTTTGGCGGTATCATCATATTTGTCACATACAAAACCTTTGGTAGAGCTAATGTACGGGCAACTTCTGCCCTCCCATATATTGAAAGATTTCGAATTTTCCATATTGACATAGTTGTTGCAAGGTTATTTTCCGAACGTGTAAAATTTTCTTTATTAATCAAATCATGATTATAAGAATAATGAATTCCAAGTATTTTTATGGTTGCTTTTGTGAGGTCTACCCATTTCAGATTATACAAATTTTTGGTCACATGTTTTATAGATCCTATACAAGCAACCTCTGATTTCGTATAATTTATCTTAAGTGAAGAAAAATATTGAAATCTTTCAATTACATGAAGAACATTTTCAAGTGATTTAACATTTTCAACAAATAATGTTGTATCATCTGCAAACATGCAGAGTTTGACCTCTTTGTTTCCAATGTCTATTCCTTTTACATGTTTGTCATTTCTAATTTTGATTGCCAATATTTCTATTACAAGGATAAATAAATATGGAACCAGCGGATCGCCTTGCCTGGTCCCTCTTTCTAACTGGAAATACCCTGTGGAAAAGCCATTGTTCATAACTGAGCTTTGTACATCAGTGTGTAATATTTTAATTCATCTGATAAAAGCACTCTCAAAACCAAAATACTTTAAAGTCTCATATATAAAACCATGATCGACACTGTCGAAAGCAGCCTCTAGATCTGCTGCAAACATAATTCCAGGTTTATGTTCCAATTCCGTATAATGCAACACATCCCGTATTAATCTGATCGGTTCTCCAATATATCTTTCCTTAATGAAAGCATATTGGTCATATTTGATTAATTTTGGTAGATATCTTTCTATTCTTTTGACTAATATTTTACTCAATACTTTTAAATCAACATTCAACAAACTTATTGGTCTCCAACCACTTAAGTGTTTTAAATTTTTACCTGGCTTAGGAATTAATTTTACAAGGGCCTGCTTTTGTGAAGATGTCAAAGATCCATGTTCATAATTTTCATTCAAACAATCTGTTAAGCATTCGCCAAGTTCATTAAATAAAGCCAAATAAAATTCCTTTGTCAATCCATCATTACCTGGAGTTTTATTATTCTTCATTGCATTCAAACAGGAATACACCTCATTTCTTGTAATTATATTCCCACATGATTTTGCTTCAGACTCACTGAAAGTATTCTCATGTACAGGAAGACATTCAAAATAGCTGTTGAACTCTTGTTCAGTACAAATTACAAAGTACAAATTTGGTATTTATCAATAAAAGAATTCTTAATAAATGACATGACTGCTGCATGGCCAACAATATCTTGTCCGTCTTTTGACAGAGTTCTTATGACACCTTTTTTATGATTATGTTTTTCTAGGTTCAGGAAGTATTTTGTGCCTCTCTCACCATGCTGCAGCCACTGTGCCCTAGATCTCACTATAATACCTCTAGTTATCTTATCATAATGTTCTTGTAATTTACGTTTCATAGTTTGATACATCTGCTTTGATTCTATGGTGTCTGTACTCTTTATGTTTTGTTCCATCTTATTAACCACTTTTCTAATATTTTACCACTTTCTTTAAACTTTCTAGCTTTACCTTTACTGTACCTAATAGTGTACTCTCTTATTTTGTATTTCAAGTACTCCCATTTAAATCTTGCTGTTTTACTTTTAACTTCATTTTCCATTCAGTAATTTTACACCTGATAACAATTATATATTCTTTGTCATTAATTAAATCATTATTAATACACCAGTGTGACGGTCCCCTGCTGATTTGCTTTAATTTATTTACTTTTAACAGGACTGCTGAGTGATCTGTACTTACAGCAGAAATTATCTCACAACATACAATGAGTAACTGAAGAGAATTTGATATAAAAAAATAATCCAAGCGCCTTTGAATGAAAGGAGTCGGTGACCTCCCTGTAAAAGACTGTATTTTCATGTTTAACACGCCATATATCACAAATATTGAAAACTTCCATCACACTTAAAAGTTTGTTGACTGAAGCCTGCTTCACATTTATTTTGCCTCCATCAGCATCAAATTCAGTGAGATGTACATTAAAATCTCCACCCCAAATAAGATCAATATTTTAATTCTGAGACATATCCAAAATTTCTTCCAACACTTTTTGATAAATAGCAACCTGCTGTGCTTCATAATTCGGTGCATAAATATTAACAAGTATACAGTGAAGTCCTTCAATTTCACATTCAATTATAATATATCTTCCATTGGTGTTAATACTCTTATTAATCTCCTTAAATTCAACGCTTTTACCAACAAGTATAGATACTCCACATGATTTGGTGCTCCCATGAGATAGATACATTTTACCTCGCCACTGTTTAGACCATTTATTTTCATCTTGTATTATGCAGTGACATTCTTGTAGGAAACTGATTCCATGATATGCATTATGTTTTACTAACCAATTAAGTATCTGCCTCCTCTTAACATAACTTCTTATTTCTCTCACATTCAAAGAGAGGACCTGAAACTGTATGTTATCTGCCATGTTGCATGTAAAAAGTTAATTATGTCAAAAGTATGGGGTATTTAAGGTTATCAAAATGAAGTTTATTTTCCCTTGGGTCGCTCAGCAGATCAAAGTACAAGGCCTTAACAATATATTTACATGTAAGACATACAACATTGAACATTATAATTGTCGGGTCATTTATATGCCAGACAGTATGTATATTTATTCAGATGTAGGTAATTCTAGAAATGATTCACCATATTTTATTTCCCTGACATCACCTTTCATATCTTTCAAGAAGACTTTGCCATTCCAGGTCCATGCATCTTTTACCATGGGATTGTTTTTTGCCCTGTTATAGAGTTGATACAACTCTTTACATAAGTCATCAGTCATGACAATTCCTGTACCTTTTAGTTTCCTGCGTTCTCTCATGACTGAACCTTTGACAGCCCTTCTAACAAATTTGACCAGCATGGCCCTAGGTTTACTGTCCCTGGGATGTCTGCCTACCCTATGTGCAACATCAACCTCTGTTGTATCCAGGTCAAACCTCAGTTTTTCTTTAAAAAGCTTTTGCACCAATTCTGTACAGTTTTCTGAACCATTTGTGCTTTGTTCACTCTCAGGTAAACCAAATATTCTGACAGTAGATTTTCTAGAATACTGTTCTAGTTCAATAGCCCTTTTCTTTGCAGCAATAGCCTCAGTGGCTGTCTTATAACACTGTTCCTCTAGAGCTGTTATTTTGTCTGAGAGTTTAACTATTTCAGTTTTGATTTCTGCGTTTTCATGTTCTAGAGTAAGTACCTTAGATTCTAAATGTTCTACTGTTCTTTCATATTTCTCAGTAACTTGTCTGACAATTTTTTTTCTAGTTCTTCAAGCATTTTCTTTAAGGTTTCCTTGGACACACTTGCCATTTTTTTACACTTTGGTTTGTCTTGTTTATCAGATAAAATGATTTATTTTACTCTTGGCGGACTATTTGGAAATGCTGAGGAAGAACTGGATATTACTGATCTTTGTCTTTTTGATTTGCCATTCATATCACAATTTAATTTTCATTTCAGAGAAATATCATGTATCAGAAACCCTGTCAATGTAACATTGTTAATACTGCCCGGCAGGGACTGGAGTTCAATGGTACATTGTTCTCAAAACCCTGTGTGGCTCACACAACAACCCGAGACGAGAGACCTGGTGTTATGTTTATGGTCCACTGACCGCTGCCAAAACGTTATGTAATCAGGGGGGTAATACCCCTAGCCTGTATTTCCAGTATGAAAGGCCAATGCCGAATACAATACAATTTTTAATATTAAAACTATGAAAAAAATACTTATCTTTCTGCTTCAATTTTGAGATCCTCAAAACAACCGGCAACAAGTGTATATCCCTGCCAAACATGAAATTCGTATACACATTACAACCACACCAAAATTCACCTTATCAACAGAGCGACCACAGTGTGTGTGTGCTCTTCCATGCACCAGGGCTCTCCCCAGTTAATCATTAAATGTCGTACAAAATTGTCCCTAGACCCCCGACCGAATTTCCGAAAATTCGTTTTTTCCAAATGAAAAGCTTTTCCCCGACGCTTTCGGAAAAACGGCGCTCTACTGTAATTACAGGTAACAGATTAACCTTATTTCTAAGATACATGCAATGAATCACCCCCGTTACTGATAACTTACGGATAACGCGGGGAGGAAGGTTTTAAGGCCAGGGGACTGCATGGGGTTAGAGTTGGGGAGGGAGGTTTTAAGGCTTGGGATAGGGGTTAGAGCCGGAGAGGGAGGTTTTAAGGCCGGGGATTGGGGTTAGAGCCGGGGGAGAGGGTTTAAGTCCAGGGATTTGATTAAGAGCCAGGGGAGAGGGTTTAAGGCCAGGGATTAGGGTAAGAGCCAGGGGAGGGAGGGTATAAGGCCTTGGACTGGGGTTAGAACCGGAGAGGGGAGACTTCTATTACGATCGCTTGGCCATAGCAATCATCTAGTAGTAAACTGTACTCTTACAATAATACAAACACAATGACTATAGTCAAAATGAACGATTTAATTTTGTTGATCTGTCACATTTTATTCCAGGTATGTGCGTTTGCAAAATCAATCTATTGGAGAAGGATAAAGACAATATATTATTGAGTCACTTGTATAACTAAACTATATTGAAATAAAATTATTCTTACCCGAATCATTATTCCATGGAATGAAGGAATTCATCTCACAATAAAGAAAAAGGGTCACACAAGGTAAACCATTACACTATGAATATGACATGTCCGCAAATGAAACTACACGTACAAAAAAACCACGTGTGATATCTACATGCGTGATGTGTTTTGACCGATTTGCTCGGTCTGGTGATATTAAAGGCCATTAAAGGGATTGCTGACGATAAGAATGTTTCATCATGCTTTTCATCATTCACCATTTTCTTTCCGTTTTTCAAGGGTGCAAGGTGGTTTTAAGTGGGCATGTTTCATACCGATCGCCGACCCGATTGAGTAGTCATATCCCACCTGCTGACTGATTCGTTCGGCTAGTAATATTCACATGCTGACTAAATCGTTCAGATGATCATGTTCCAGGTGGTGACTCGTTCGAGAAGTAGTATCATTGCCGACTGATTCGTTCAACTTGTCAGTCTTCATATTGACTGAATCGTTCGACTTATAATAATCAACCTGCTCGCCGATTCGTTTGGGTAGTCATAACCCATTAGCCGTGACAACCCGACTCAGTAGGCAATCGGATAATTGGGCTGGTAAGCCTACTCGGCGCTAGTAATCTGGTCGTTATGCCAGAGGGTCGATATGACGCTAATAACCATTCTGCTGACTGATTCGTTCGGCTAATAATATTCCACATGCAGACTGATTCGTTCGGCTGGTCTTATCCCACATGTTGACTTATTCAAATAAGTAGTCATATTATACACCTTGTATGAAACGTTCGGGTTGTCATATTGCAACGTGGAATTCTCTATTCCAGCCGTTGTATTCCAAATAATAACTGATTCGGTCGAGTAGTCATATTACGCATGTCTAGTGATTCATTCGAGTTGTTATATTCTGTTCGTGTGAAATATACACTCGTTTGAACAGTAATGGTCTACACATATAGACCGATTTGTTGGCGTGGTCATGATGGATGTAGGCCTATGTTAACCATGAGTAAAGGTATCCCTATTCAATACACATTCCCTGCATGTGTGTGATCATATTGCATACATAAGAATAAGTCATATTCGATGCATGTTTATTAATGCATTTTTCAGACATGGTCCATAAAACTTGACTAATTCGATTCCTTGCTCATTCTCCAAACACGTCAGTTTATTTTCATTTAGTCACTAGCCGACAAGTTGACTCATTTGATGATAGAGTCATATTCGTCGGTCATAATCGAAACATGGCGACTCATCTGCATGCTTTGAAACGTTTCATATACGCTCGCTTATTTGCTCGATTAGTCATAATCTGTTTTGCCTTAACATTAACACTAGCTCAAATATTAGTAAATCGCATTCCAAGCATGACTGTTTCGCTTTATCCATCAAATGCTAGACTGATCATACTGCAGGCAATTTGACTAAGTGCAAAAATATTTTACACCTGTTTCATACAACCACTTGGTTGGCTTGTTCATCTTCCCTTGAGCAACGATTGCTTCTGAGCAAGGACAGTATACCACTTCTGAAAGGTTGGCTGAAATAACAGTAAACGAAGGGATTCATACAGCTGTTGGCTGAGCCGAGCCACTGAGTGACGGGGATAATATACCTCCGCAGCAGTCTCCTGACGTACGAAGTAGTCGATCCTTTTGCGAAAAGCAGTCCCAACTGCAGGCAATAAAAAGGCAACCAAGATAAGGCAAAAATGACGAACACTACCACCAGCATCTTGACAACTCGAAGTTTAGATCGGTGGATGTTCCTTTGAGCTCTGGTGCCGCGCATCCCACGGACCTGGCGTTTCCAGACTCTCATGCCGATGAGCATGTAGAATATACTGATGAAGGCAAGAGGGAATAAGTAACATGCCAGGAACACAATGACCGTGTAGGTCTTCCTCAGAATAAAGTTCCATTCCTGTACACACTGAGCGAGAGGCAGGGCCCCGGGGATGTGGAATACTTTGAGGCGGTAGACGATCGGCCAGGGAATCATGATGCAGATGGGGATGACCCAGATGAAGATCATAAGGATGCCAGCCGAGTATGGCGTCAGTCTGGACGTCCTCGGGTAGAAAATGGCAAGGTATCTACAAAAAGGTACATCATTAAAACACAATTTACCCTAACAGCTACACAAATGGTACAATAATGCAGTACTGGTTTCTATGTAAAAAATTACAAAACTATTTAAAAAAAAATAAAAAAAAATTTAAACTATGGAAAAGGTACGAATCATTACCAAAGTGCGTAGGCCTATGGTACTATTTTACTGTGTGGGCGTCTAAATAAGCTTTGGATATATCCTTTGCTGCTTTTTAAGAATTATGTCACAAGAGTCTAACGTAGATCACATTTTAGCTATTTTTTTTTCAAAACTGAACCAGGCAACAGCACATCATTGTACATAAAAACATCACTGGTATGAAGCATTGACACGACATACCTGTCACTCTAAACAATTTCTTTATATAATAGGTATACACAGACTAATTTACCTATCTTTAAAAAGACGACTTGGATAAAAAGCATAGAAACTGTTAGCACCTGAAAAAGGGGACAACATTAGAACGAATACTTTTTTATATATAATTAAACTAATATACTTTTTTTTTTTAAAAAGTAAAGAGTGTCAGCACTTGTGTAAGCTATTGTGGTAGTACTGTAACGATACTCCAGTGTTCCGTTACATCTTGATACAAAACCAATATGTACCCGTGAACTTTATAACTCAATGAAATGCCACGTCCGATATTGGAATGACTGTCTCCGTGAGAGTAATTGTCAGGACTGTCAGGACTGAAAGTGATAAATAGTTTCTCTTCGGTTAGGAAAGGGCTTCCGTATAGTATATCCGCAACCTGGTATCTGTCTCTGTCCTTGTCTTAATTATTATCGGCGTTTGATATCTAGTGTTCTATGCCTGATCTATATCATATGTCGCTGCCATTTTGTAAGAATAGTGTTTGGAATAAATTACCGTGTCTTGATCTCTGTCTCTCCTTGGATTAACATCGGGTCTGAAAGGTCAGAGTTTGGTATAATCCGGGATACGCACTGCCGCCGCCTTGGTCTTAAACTTTGTTCTGGAGAGTTCTACATGGTATGGTACTCCATGTTTTCCCTTGATCTTAGATCCTACTCGGTCTAGAGGGACTGGGCCTCTAAATAGTGTGCTCAGTAATTCTGGCCTTTTTATGTTTAGTATTTTGATAGCCCCGGTCTTGTAGGTCCAGTTTAGTATGCAAGGGCTTTGCCCTTTTTTTCTCTTGGTATGGATGTGATCCTGATATGACCCATGGAAGTATCGTCTTTCATCAACCACAGTATCACAAGGGAAATGCCTGAAAGGTTGATAAGTCGTGTCCGGGAATTCTGATCTCCTCCTATGTTTTTGTCCTAGTTTAGCCTCGGTATGGTCGGTCTCGTTCGTTATGCCGGACCTCTGCACTGTATCCAGGTTTGGGAGTGATCTTGATATAACACATGGTTGTAGCACGCCTTCATTAACTGCTTTTACACAAGGGGAATGTGTTTTGGTTTTACCTTAACGAATGACAAATTGGTTTGATTATTTAACCTGATCTCATTAAATGTCGTTATTCATATGCGTGTGTCACTTCTGCCACCTAGAGCATTTTGTAAACGCCAGTCGTTGTAATTGTGGCCTATTACATTGTTATCTAACGTTTAGTAATTTAATCTATTTTTCGGATTTTGCCACTTCATTCTTTGTAACTGGATTCAAACTTTCGTTCCATCAATCATGCAGAGAATAACAGATCGTTAATAAAGGAAACGTGAAACTGCCACCGGCGCTGTTTGGCAACATTTAGTTGATATGGCAGGACTGGTCATTAAGGAATCTGCGTTGTCTAAAAAATACTCTGCTGGAAAACTTAATGTGGATTTTTATTTAATGGGAATCCTTTAACTCTCAAATGCAGGGGTATAATCTGTTACATAAATGTAAATTGTTCCTGATATGTGCAATTTGTTTTGCATTAACAAACAATTTAACTATTTATGACATTTTGCATGTAAGTGCACATTAAAATATAACAACACATATGGAATGCTATACAAAATATTGCTCACCTTTCAACTGCAATGGCTGCCAGTGTGTTAACAGAAGCTGCCACTGATACACCTTGCATGTAAGCCATGGCCCGACAAGTGAACGGCCCAAAGAGCCATTCTGTAAAAAATAAAGAATTGAAGGGTAAATCATCAAAGTCAAATCTCACATGATATCTTATGATCATATAATAATGACAACAAAGGTAAGACAACTAAATGTGTTATGTGCGGTTGTTCGCGCTTGAGTTTGATTATGTATTTAGTAATTAGTACTATCCCGGGGAGGATTTAGGGGGGGGGGTAGTCACTAGAGGACTGTGACTTAATTATTGCAATGCATGTTCTAGTAGGGTATATAACAAGATGATTGTTTTGATCATTTATTATACATTAATATGGAGAATTATGTTGAGATATTAGCGTGAGAACTTTGATAAGAGAGCACACATATCTCGTTTGACGTTAATTTCAGTTAAGTTTTATTTCGTTGGAGCCGTCTCTGTTTGGTGGTCTCTATGGTAACGATGAGTTACCATTTAGTTTGGTTTTCTCAGGGTTTGGCTCTGGAGGCATGTTCATATTAAGATTCATGTAGCCTGCCGACGCGCCAGTTCGTGTAGCCTGACGATGTCTGCAAGTCTGTGTGCATCGGAGTCTAGAAAGCTGTAAGATGATGTTTATAGGCGTAGATAGTCGGCGCCTGAGGAAAGCCAAGGTGATTACTCTGTAACGAACTTTAGAGCGAGTATCGCATTTTGCCAATGATTAGCTTGCGATTTATACCTATTGTGAGCGCTTCCAGGGAAAAAACGAGGACATTATTAAAACGCGTAACTTTGGAGATACTGCACATTGCTCTGTGGAAGTTTATTTGGATACCTTGAGCTGGTTGATTCCAGGAGACATCTGCTGTGAAAAACATTTATTCTGAGTCCAGACAGAATAGTCCAGCGAGGGAAGGTTGTTGGTCGGTGTACCATATATCTATAAGTGGACAGATTCTACTACGTACACAGCGCGAGCAAACATTGGGCCGAGCAGTGCAATTTTCCGATGTTACGTGTGCATGATGGTAATGTGATCAGGAGAAGTGTAAACAAGGGACTAAATGTGCAGTGTGGTTAACGGACTTGGTGATTATTTCTGTGTTTATTACCGGACATTTATGATCATCAGTGCTTGAATGTATTGAGAGCCTCCCTAAAGAAACGAAAGTGTATGTTTTCTTTAATGAATTGATATGTTTTAGTTAAACCATGTCTTATTTTTCTTTTGGATTGTTTGTATGTATGTGTCAGCCAGTTGGTTTGACAGTTAAAAGAACATGGTTGTTCACATCTCTAGTGGTGTGACAGGCCTTCAGGGGGCGCGAACCTTCCTTTTTCGACCAAAGCAAATCTGGTAGTGCTTTATAGCGAAAAACAGCCGGATTCTGCACCATGACCCATTTCAAACAACCAAAAACTGCGTCATATATTTTCAAATAAAGTTTCTATACACGATAATTGGTGTTCCGAATGCCATAACCACCATCCCCCCCCCCTTGAGCCCCTATTCTTTTGTAAATTCTTGTATCCGCCCCTACTGATAATTAAATTAATATACAAAATGACACGGAAAAGATGATAATCGAACAAAGACCAAATCTTTTAATTCATCTGAGAAAATTCTGCATGTTGCTCGGGTTCGAATATATGTTGAAACATTAACTAATCATTATCCTTTATAAAATAAACGTTATTTAATTTACATGGTTTGTACAAATAATTCTTTTTGCAAATCGAGCCACTCTCCATGGCTCAGGTGGCTTTCGGCAGTGTCTAGAATTTGAGCGGCATCAGACGGGCCACTACAACCGGCTCACATACAAACTCATTAGAATACAATCCGTATCGCCAGCTGAGAGAGCCGAGCGTTTAACGACTCGGCTGTCCAGGCCCAATATCATTGCCATTATAATTTTAATAGTTGTACCAAATAACAACCGTTTTGTTTGAACACCATTATTAGATTATCTTACTTGGTTTCCCTTAACCTCACATGTAAAGTTATAATCAAATTGACCAATGTAGTATTTCCAAACGGCCTAGTTAGGAAAAAGACTATCATTTACTGAGTTAAGGCCTCAAACGCATTAAAATAAGTACTAGTATGAAATGAACTCATATTTCACAAGGCTTTGTCAAGCAAATAAAATTGTTCTGCAAGACTCTCAAATTCCCTGGCCATGCCTTATTATTACAGGTTTCTATCCCCAGGTGGCATGAGCGTCGACCTTAGAATATTGCAATGTTTTTCTTAGGATAATAGTTAAATAAAAACAATGCTGTTTTATCAGAGGACAAGCAATACAAAAGCTCCACTAACGAAAATGGACCATAATTAAATTCATTTTTCTTCTAGATAAACAAACTGCTCAATACGTAAAAACTGCTAAAAATGTTCTTAACGGAGGCTGCTTTGGTAAACAATTTAAATAAAGCCTGTATCTCACTGGGCTGCGACAGCTTTGCGACAAATTGTGGTTTCATTCGCGAGAGAGTCTCAAAACATTCGCGGCGGTTCTAATTTTCCTCGGGTGATTCGCAAAGTGTCGCTAACATGTCGCACAAATATTGAACATGTTCGGATAATTCGCAAAACAAAATGTCTCGCAAAATAGTCGCAGAGGTGTCGCTTGTGTCTCAAACCCGTCTCAAACATGTCTCGAACTATTCTCAAGTCAGTTTCCGCGAGTCAGGAATTGCGAGAACTGCGAGACAACTTTGAGAGGGGTTTGCGACCTATGCAACTACATTGCAAATATTTAGAGAAAAAAAAATGAGAATCTGACATTCTGGTCGCGAATGGTCGTGAGAATATTTCACAAATGTCGTGCGAATGTCTTGTGAACATCGCACGACATTCGCACGACTGGTATACGAGCTCCAGCCGAATTTTGGGCCAAACACTCGTACGATGTTCGCAAACATGTCGTAAATACCATTCAGTGTGATTGCAAGTGAAAATTGTCGCTAATTTGCGTATTTTTTACAATTGTCGTGTCTTCAACTATTCGCAAGTTGCGCAGTCCAGTGAGATACTACCTTAAGAGTCCTTGTGAAAGTATCACTGTCTCAACTGACGTATTTTGCCTCAAGCTTCTATTGGCTGGTACAAAGGTAGTGACCTTTTCACGAACGACAGGTGGCCATCCCGCAGACGATAAAGTTAAAAAGTGACATGCGGGCGTCTTGATACATCAGAATCCCACGTGTTACGTCCTGCGACGCTCTAGCATTAATTAGTATTTATATACAAGAGTCAGCCAAGAATTCCTTGAAGGCTGTTCCTGTGTATGTTTGGATGTATGTGTTATATTATTACAAAACAAAAGCCATTCCGATAATTGTGAAAGATTTGGTGCAACGATTGATATAAATACGGTTAAAAAGGCTTTTTTTTATTATTAGGGTGAAAATATGCTGAGAATGGGCCAAAATACATCAGAATGGGTCAAAATTTGGAACTGTATGCAAATTGCGTTTTGAGACATATATTTCATGTACGCCCTGTATAAGCCTTTAATAAAAATGTCGTTTGAACCCCGGCGTATTTCTGTCGGCAGTCCTGTATATATGCAAACACCAATGTATCACAGTCTACGGTCCTAATTAAACGTGTAAATGCTAGTATAATTTAGGATTCAAATAACACTAGGCAAATTTAGTAGGTCTTTGTTGTTTTTATAACTTCTTAGTATTTTTTCATGGTGTGCCCTTGGTGCGGTATTATTGACGTCATTCACGAGATGATTAGCACTAAAGCTTTCCTTGGATAAACGCCTACAGAGTTAATCCTTGACCAGGTATCATTCAGTCACACGGATCTGTCAGTCAATCCGGGTGTCAGTTCGAAATCAACTCTCGAAACTGACTCCAGCGAAGGCGTACTTCTCGACTTCTCTATATCTGATCGATACATGCATGCGTCACGTTGTCAGACTTGTGAGTTCGCGCCACATATTACTGTCGTGTAACTCACACAGTGACTTTGCTCATCCATATAATTGTGTTTGTCTGATATTAATATGATGAACACATCAGAAATTTAAGGTGTCAATAAAAGTTACTCTAAGTGTAATCGATGGTCTAAAGCAGGATCGTTATCGAACCATTAATGGACAGTACCAATATTGTGTCTAAAACAGACAGACGTACTGTCAGTTAAAGCCACGCCTCTGTCTAGACAGTCAGAACAACTGTCAGTAGTGACTAAAGTCATGCCTCCGTCAAGACAGTCAAGAGAACACTTAGTAGTGGTTGAAACCATGCCTCTGTCAAGACAGTCAGAATAACTGTCAGTAGTACCTAAAGCCATGCCCCTGTCAAAGCAGACAGACGAACCGTCAGTAGTGTCTAAAGCCATGCCTCTGTCAAGACAGTCAGAATAACTGTCAGAGGTGACTCAAGCCATGCCTCTGTCAAAACAGTCAGAATAACTGTCATAAGTGACTAAAGCCATGCCTCTGTCAAAACAGTCAGACGAACCGTCAGTTTTGACTTTAACCATGCCTTTGTCAAGGCAGTCAGAATAACTGTCACTAGTGACTAAAGCCATGCCTCTCTCAAGAAAGTCAGAATTACTGTCTGAAATGACTCAAGCCATGCTTCTGTCAAAACAGTCAGAATAACCGTTAGTAGTGATTAGGCCCCGCCTCTGTCGAAAGAATAAGAATAACTGTCAGTAGTGACACGGGCCATGCCTCTGTCAAGGCATTCAGACGAACCGTCAGTAGTGACTAAAGCTTCTGTCAAGGCAGTCAGACGAACTCCCTGAAAGGGTAGTAGAAACCATGCCTCAGGTGAGACAGTTGGGAGAACCGAACTGTTAAAAAAATTCCCTTTTTTGATTAAGTCGACAGAACTGTCAGTAGTAAGCTAAATCGCTGCTCTGTGCCAAGCAGAACAACCTGTAAAGATGGACTTAAAAAGTGCCACATGCTTAATGTAGTGAGAAGTGGTAATCGGATCTAAATAAGGAGAGTTTTTTCAAATGAAAGCGGGTGTCACAGTCTGCAAAATGTCTTCCACGACTTTCAATATTGAAATCATATGACACTCCATGCCAACGCATTTAGAAAATTCAGTCAGAACCGGGGTTCATTATAAACTAGTGTCAGGGTGTGTATAATGCTAAGATCAAAGTCGTGGCTAATCAGTCACCGAAACAGTTGGCAGGTGTAAGAAGATATTCATCAAGGTAATCATGTTTTAACACAAGCGTAATAGTCATACACAGAAACATTGTATTTCTTTAGTGGGCCGATGTGTGAAGCAGGGTTAAGCAAAATTAATAATACTAATTATACCACGTATGCCGAACGTGAGCCATCCACATTACCACAATTTGCTGATTACCAGTTCTGATGTTGATATCTGAAATATCTCTGAAAACCACCACAATTATTGTTGACATAATACATATGTTTCATTAGTGGCACAAATCCGAGAAATAGGTCGCTGATCGTAATAAATCGACCGGGTTATAAAGCGCCCGACATAAAGCAGAAAATGTTGTGATGGCGAAATGATCCTGTCAGTGGTTTGAGTTGAGTTTTTGTAAATGAATACCGGGACTTTTAACCGATTTTTTTAGAAAATACAGCCCCTTTCAAACTGATCGAAATAGTATACCCAGCGAAAACGATGAATTGTGACATAAATTGATACACCTCGTGTGCCAGGTGAAAGTATGTACAACATTTTTAAGAACTGAATATAAATGATTAAAATGTCACAGTTGTAATTTTTTACATATTTTAAAATCAATGCCTCATTCCATCTTTTATGAAGAAGGTCGGAAATATACGAGAACTTTATTTGTTTCACAGTTTGTTTCAATTTTCCAATAAGATAACAGTTGTAATATTAATTTTTTTCATTTGAATTTTATATTAAATATTTTACATTACATTCATTTCCTTATGTTTCCATATAAAATATTGAAAAAGCAGAAGTAACTAACCTGTGTATATGCTTTGTAATAGCGTCAGCGGCAACACCAAAATGGTGACCAATATGTCGGCCACGGCCAAATTTGCGATGAAGTAGTTAGTGACGGTTCGAAGTTTGTGGTCTCTGAATATTACAGCAATGACCAGGCTATTGTTGACCACGCTGAGGATGAATACGAGTAGATACGCCGTGGACAGCAGGCCTACCATGTAGTCAGGAATCTTAAACAAGTCAAAGGCATGGACCGTCCGATTATCGGGCGCGGGAGTGATCACGTGACGTCCTTCAACGTCGTCTGACACGTTCCACATGATGGAGTTTGTTCTACACTAGTAGTCCTGGATTCATACCATTTGTTTCTTTTCCCATAAGTGATTTGTCAGCATCTTCTGATCTAGTCCATATCTGACAAAATAAGAAAAAATATACAAATTATAAAAAATGTATAAGCCTGCATGCAAGAAGCAGAATTTCATCAAACTTTTTTTAATATAAGCTAATCATTAATATACGTTGTACCTGTTGTATGATGTACTTGCGATTTGCTTACCCTTGTTAACTGTAGATTTACCATAATCAGACCATCGTAACTAGGACAGAAAGGTTGACTTTACATACATAAACTGCAATCCTTCATGGATTGGCCTTGGGCACATAGGATGCCCGGCCGGTGAGCTGTAATTCAATAGAAACGTAACAACAAAGGCTGCGTGAACACCTCGCTGGCTGGTTTCAGTTCCGCAGAATACAGATGCATGGCTACGCTAACACAGTCATACTGTCAGAATCGAATCGGTCGATGATGCGAGAATGCAGAGGGAGCTATTAAAATTCGACCATAAACTGTCATCAAGCGGCGCTTGAAACGCAGCTATGAGCGGACCCAGGATGCCTGTTGAGTGTTTGTTCATTGGCATCTGGTTGGCTGCTTGTCACATCATACGCACGTTTTTTTTCAGCGGACAACGAATAGGATCTGGTATCTAAAAGTTTCACAAACTGTCAACGCAGGCAGCATGAAAATCAGTTGCTTCTTTAGAAGCGCAAGATTGCCGCTTCCTCAGGAGCGTAAAGCCCCCGGGCCACGGCAGGACCTTGGCCTGTCTTTTTCTAAACGTTAGCTCTGACTGTAACAATACTGACATGCGCTGCTAATTTATGACCGGACTCATGCACAGTCGCGTAAACATGCAAACAATTTACAAATACACTTTTTGGCATACACTGAGTTGAGCAAGACATTATCAAAAGCATAGAAAAACCCTCTGAGTACGCTCCCGAGGCAGCGGAAATCTTGCGCTTCTAAAGAAGCTACTGATTTTCTCACTGCCTGCTTTGGCCGTTTATAATGCACTTAAACACCAGGTGGTGCACATTGGGCTGTGTGCTGAAACAAAACTGCTGATGTGACTAGCAGCCAATCAAATGCAAGTCAACAAACACTCGACAGGCACCAGGCTCCGCCCAGAAACCACGTGCGGGGCAATTCTCTCTGAGCTTGTGGCCTGTTCAAACGGCCGCCGATGCGATGAGCTCTCACTCAAAACGAAATGAACAACATTGGCTTCGTGTATTCCTCGCTTGGTTGGTAAACCGTGCGTCTTCCAGCACAGGGTCTCATCTGATTGGACCAAAATACAGTGCTCCCCTTTGGTGTAGAGTTTTTAGGATATAAGGTCATAACAAACAGCGCTTACGATATAGGTAGTTGGCCTATGGGTAAAGCGCTGTGTAAAAGAGCGTAACCTCTGAGGAATATAATATTTAAACTGGATATGCGATTCCTGAATGTCTGAATGATAAAACTGTCGACTGAGTGTCGAGCAAGCAATCTACGGGACTATGACTTCTATGACGAAGAACCTAAAATTCACACTATTACAAAACATAATGATATCATGATAGTATTTCTGGCTGAAGTAATCATAGGACCTAAGATTACATACAATTACCATATACCATAATGGCATTGTAATAGTATTTGTGACTGAACTAATCATAGGGGGCAATGAGAAATCAACTGCAAGGAACTGTGCTACCCTCTCCCCTCCCCCAATCAAAGATAATTTCAACGGACCTACATGTATTCAGTTAATGTTTAGGTAATACTTTAAGCATGCAAAAAAGAGTGCTATGAACCAAGTATAATCTCAGTGATAATACTAACATCCAAAATCTATATTCAAGCAGAAAATACACTAATACCAATCAATGTTATAACAATAAAATGATTTTGAAAAGAGTCACATCATTGGGCAGACGTCAGACTTCTAATATAATCTAATCCCGGGAACGCCATGCAGTAAGTATGAAGCTAAATCAATTATCTCTTACCGTTATGATAGTCGTTCCTTCACATTCAGACTGTTGCTGTGAAGATAAACCCTTATATTAGTTTTTTTTTATTTGATAATTCATATTTTCGATTCCATTTTAAACACATCATATCTAAACTTACACCTATATAAACGTCCTTCTTTTAAAACTGGTAAATTCCATTTATCTCGAGTGTCATCTTGGGACGCCAGATCATATACAATCCCTGCTAATCATTAAGAGACCAGTCGCCAGTCTCTATCATTTACCGATACCTTTTTGTAGTGGTTTCCATATTAGTTAGCTATAACACTAAGGGTTCTTGTCTGAACTTTTGATTTTTTATATATAAAAAATATGCGCAATAAAAGAGTATTTCAATATAAATCTCTCGCTTGTAACCATACCGCAGCTATAGGCAGACATCGTTCAATTAGGTTCACCGGATGTAGACGCGACTATATTAAATCCAGACTGACTGCGGTATTACGCGACAAATCTTACTACTGTTATTAATTGCCTGGCGAAATTAACCTGAATTAAATATGACTCAATTTTTTTCAAGTAATCTGGGGTTTACAGATCTCATTATGGTATTCCCCAAGTGGCAAGGTATTAGAACAGATTCTTTTTTTTTTAATATTTATTTATTTATTTTGGTCTACGATCGAGACCTGCTAACTACAGTTTACTTCAAAAAAGGAGAAGAAAATTTATAGAATTCTCTGAACCTGCCTGATTTCAGCTAATTATATATAAAAGTCCATGTGATGAAAAATAACCATCGCAAAAAACTTAAGTTGGTTCTCCGCTTTGATATTTCGGAAAATATATATTTCGCTCTATGTACATTTTTAAATAATCAGGGTGCAAGTCTACAGACAAAGCTGCATATAATATGTTTCTGATAGAGTTCTTACTGTTGCTGCCTCAAGCTGAGCTTTTAGGTTCTCCTGTTTCAAAAGTGTAATTATGTAGACTCGAGCTTAAAACTCCTTCAGCCAGTTTCCCTACAAAATATTCGTAAACATAAACCAGGTACCCAAGGGTCTTGACGCTTAGCTTAACATGTCTAAAAAGATATTTTTTAATGTGGTGCTGTGACCTTGACTTTGTGACCTTAAAGTGAGAGAGTGCTTCCCCCACTAGTAGGTGACCCAAATGTGAAAAATAGACGGTTTGGAATCTTGAAGATCAGAGTCAAGATCACCAGTTTTCGAGCTCTTCTGAAAACTGACGGAAATACCTGGCTGGTCAAAATTTAGGGGAAAATATGAAATACTACTCCCGTTATCTCGTTCACAAGAACTATAAGATGACTTTGGCCTAGGTCATAATTTTTCGGTTCAGACAAATTATGCAGTGCTTCAAAGTTTGTGTGTATAATTTGACTGATTTGACCTTGAAAATCCTAGCCATAGTCAACATTTTTCGATCTCATCAGAGAACTTGGTTGAAATCACTTTTGTATCGAATTTGGGAACAAAATGTCCAGTGCTTCAAAAGTTATGGCGTACCAACAAGCCCCATAGCTCGGAGGACATACGTCGTAGAGAAGGGAGATATTTTATTGACCTCCATGAACATTTAGTTGAAATTTTTTTCAGATCCAGCAATAACGATTTACGCCGTACCAGCGCCGTTGCTTAACCTCAGCGGATTTTTTATCAACTGATGGAAAAATATATGATGTGCGGCCTCCAGTATTATGCATGTGTCAAAGCGAAGAATTTAGAGCTTAGATTTCTCACAATATTCACATAATACTTCCATATTGATGGTCAATAATATTACTCATATTATTTTAAAACACAAGAACAGCCTAGATAAAAGGCAGAAGATTGTACGCTGACTTTTATATTGTGTTCACTTAGACCCGATATATACATAAAATCAACAATCATGCCATTTAGTATATACGCATATAGAAGGAAATGTCTCAAATCAATATTTAAAAAAATATATATATTTCATGGTGGTCAAGAGGATTAGGTGATCTAACTTCTTTGTGTCCGGAAATGAACTGACAGGCCAACCCGATCACGGAAGACCTCCTCCATGTTGGACACTTGTTCCTGCTGAGGTAGTTGCCATCCTGGTCCTGCGGACCTCACGTTTCCTCCTTCTGTACCTCTGTGTGCAGCTGCATGGCACTCTGTCGATCCTGCGCTTGACTTTCCCACGCATCTGTGTTTTTTTCCAGTGATGCTTTGACGCTGACCTCCGATGAATCTTCAACTAGCCACCAGTTCTTCATAAATTTCTCCATGTTTTGGGAGTCTTGTATCTGTCATGCACCTTGGATCGATGCAAGATGGTGTAGATTGATTAGAGGATGGCACGCGTAATGACCTCAGTGGCTGGAACTTCATCTTGCCATCTAATGTTCATCAGCCGACGGAGGCAGGTCAGGTGAAAGTGATTCGGTTGTTTGGCATGACGTTTTGCATGGACAGTCCATGTCTTGCAGCCATTCAGCAGGGTAGTGATGACTACTGCTTTGTAGACCTGGATCTTGATTTTTCGACGTTGGAGCGGAGTCTACCAAAGGCAATACTGGTTTAGTTACTCTGCTGTTGACTCCGTCATCTATGTTTTCTGTTTTTTTTACAATGTGCTCCCCAGCTATGTGAATTTGTCCACCACCTTCAGATTTATTCTGTGCACCATAATGGAGGGATCAACATATTGCTTTCCTGCTGCTGGCTGGTGAATCACTTCAGTCTTCTTTCTGCTGACTTCATTAGACATAAATGGTTATCTTAGTTAATTGATCAAAAGATATATTTGCTGATTTATGTGTATAAGTTAGAGATTACTTTAT
The DNA here is from genome assembly GCA_026874595.1 of Sipunculus nudus. NCBI lineage: Eukaryota > Metazoa > Annelida > Sipuncula > Golfingiida > Sipunculidae > Sipunculus > Sipunculus nudus. Next base: position 19,133,138 of record CM049307.1, read on the forward strand.
GACATATAGTATTGTAATCTTGTTTAAATCCGAGATCGGTTTGGAGCCTGGTAGTTTTCAGTTGAAAGTTCAACATGTCAAAATATTCTGAGGAAAAGTTGGATGTGAACAGAAAAACGGAGAGGGCCGGAGCTCTGAACTACAGATGGAAAATCATTGCTCAACATCGTTCTGGTAAACAATAAGTTGAAAACAATAAAAAAAAATGGTGTGAACAAATATTTTACACCACATTGATTTCTAAAATTAAAAAGGTAGATATAAAAAATAACCTACTAATGGTCACATATCGTCATATCTTATAAGATAAACAAAGCGATAGTAATAAATCTATAAATCTAGTCTTTAAGTTATTTTTGTATTAAAATTACAATAATCATGACGGTTACAAAGTAAAATAAAACAAGAATCGTTTATCATTATATATGTTATTAAACTCACCAATAACCAATTATAGATGAATATATGATGAAATTAAGACAACAGTAATGGATCTTTTGACAATATCAGAACGTTATATCGTATGTTACTGTGCGAGTTCTATGTCGAGGGAATTAATTTAACCTTTAACAGCGTTTATTATGTCACAAACATTTAATAAAAAATTGTTTGTTCAAAGTTTCTTTTCAGTTCGCGCCAATAATTCAATAATTGTCCGAACCAGACTTTTTTCTTTAATTATGGATGTAAATTGTTGATTCTATATATACAGATAACTTAAAAGATCGTGTAAAAAGAAAACAAAATAATCCCGTACCAGTATAAAAAGGAAGTAAAGCTAAGGGAAAGTGAAGGGACATGCTGAACCGAACTAACAGGAGTTTTTATACAGGGAGATGAAGGAATACGAACCTGGACTATAAAAACAACAACAAAACACACCACTGATAGTCATTCATGTGTCAACAACGGCTGTCCGGTGTACATAAATATACACCTAGCTGAGATGTAACTGAGACATATAAAATAAACCTGACATGATTAATCTGCACAAAGGAAAACTGGGTTCTTGAAAGGGATGCATTTTATTGATGGTATCCTTTGTAATGAGACTCGTCCTACTAGAAAAGGCCAAGGCTGACGTCATAATACCGGCCTTTACTTTTGTATTCATACAATATGGATAGTAAAAACCAATATGCTATGTCTTTAAGCAATGCATATGAATGCTTAAACATGGTCCTTCACGTATCATTTTAAAATACTTTCATTCCTTTTCTTTCACATAGCGTATCATATATTAATACTTCCATCCTTCAAACTTCAATATATCATGAACAAATGAATTATTAAATGTAATATATGAAGACTCCTATATAATTGCTTCACCGACTTATATTTATCAATCCAATCAGGACGTTTAAACAGAATCCCAATCATGTAAGTGATGTTCCTCGAGGATACTCATTTGAATAGTGTTTTTTAATAAGAACATTTTTATACTAACAAGAATACAATTACTTTCCAACCCTGGATAGTTAACGAAAACAAATGAACCAGAAAATGCAACAGTATCGGTTTTTTTATTATAAGCAACATGATCGGACATAAAAAAACATTTGAAGTAAGATTTGTGAATGAATGTGATATATATATATATATATATATATATATATATATATATATATATGTTTACATCTAAACTAAAAAGATTAAAATTATATTAAACATAAGAGTTTATGTAGACCAATGAATATCGGCGTTAGTAATATACAAGAATCAACAGGGTAAGGCAGAATAGCTTTCAGAGCCCCTTGTCAACAGCTGCACAGTGGCAGTAAATTGAACCTCACAACCGCACTGTGTCATAAATGATTACCATCACCTTTCCCATTTTCAAATAATCAAATACCTATATAGTGAGTCAGTCTGTATTTGTCGATGTAGATTCTGTGTCCGCCTGGCAAAAATCCCCGTATGCTCGTGTTTGTATTTTTTCTGCCGTTGAGTTGATTTCAGTTTTAATATTGTTATTTTATTTACAACTGTTAATGGGTCATATAATGTGACTCGCCCTTAAATTAAGACGTTCATTTATAAACCATTCAACGGAGTCATTTACCTCGACGGACGGATAAATTATTTGTTTAAGAGGTGGCCATAATTTGCATATTTAATAAATTGCCCAGGTCCGTTATGATGTCAGAAATCTACATACTGCCAAGGGACACATATTTCGTTCTACAACAACCATCGTGCTACGATTCTTAGGTCCTCTAGCAAGTTCACACAGAAGACAACTCAACACGCTGTCTCCCCATATGAAATATGTCTCTAATACTAATACCTTCATGCTTTTCTGTGCTTGTGTTCATGATATCTAGTGATGCTCTCAGCATTAGCGACATTTCCCCCGACATGCGACAGTCTATCGAATGTCAGAGTGCCATACAATCCATCGTCGAGAACCGCAATGTATTGTTCTATAAGGCTGCAACCATCTTCGACATTTTTATAAAGCCGCATAGCCTACAAGTACACTTTCACCTCAAGTAAACGAGACCGATACTTTTTAACAACACCTACCATGTGTGAAATATCCCGTCAAGACTCAGTATATTGGTAAATCTCCCTGCACTTTTGCTTCATTTATGACCGCATACAGGCATGTTTCCCAATGGATACGTGGACGATAGCCAACGTGTGAGGTGCACAGGTATAGTTGGTTACTAAAGAAATTGTATTTACATGGTGGTATGTATGTTCCCATGTATTCTTAAGTGTAAATTTATCACTTGTAGCCTAATGATAAAATTACAGGATGTGTACAATGATATCAGTGCAAGTGGGCGTCGCAGTGCAGAAATGTAACACTTCATATTGACAATCATCAGAGAGCAGAAAAGTCACAAATATGATATAGATATAAATTCATTGAACCCTCCACTCGCAACGGAGGTGTGATAAAAACATGTTTAATTCATGCTTATCTTGGACTGTGACCGTAAAGACGGACACACCACACAAAATCTTGTCACATTGACGATAATGACATTATTCTTCTGTTTTATGAAAATGGACACGATATCATACAAGTTACACCAACAAGTCTTTCATTCCCGATTGATTAATAATCTGAAGGAAGTGATGTTACACGCGGACATTAGTCACGTTAACGGCCTCGTTTCCATGTGTTACTTTAGGATAATTAACGTTCTTTCAGCGTCACGCGCCCGTGTACGTGTTCCTCCTAAGTAGCTTTGAGTACGCTTTAATAATGGTAATTACTGACCAAACCCACATAGCTGAACAAAAATATCGCAAACTATTTAGATCAATTAGACAAGCCGATTTTGTTTCGGGCAGAGCTTTCACGCCTCCTCTTTCTTTTATGCTACTGTTTACCTCGGGGGTAAGAACCTTAATGGACAATTCACCGAGAATGTTTAGCCTTGTGCGATGAAATGAAAGCAGGAATTTCCCATATATATATATATATATATATATATATATATATATATATATATATATATATATATATACTGAGTGTAAAATGAAAGAATTAACAAAAATATATAATTTGGAAGAAAGTTACAACGAAGACACTTTGAGTGAAATAGTTTTTATTGAGTCTAAAACGGAAAGACCTTTATGAAATGGCAGAAATTATTTAGGACTCTTTTGAATTTTTTTCTCAGTTAAGAAACAAATATTTGGGGTAAACCTAAATGATTAAAAAGAAAAAAAAATGTCGAACTAAACGAATAATTGCAATATTATGCGGACTGATGACCGTATTTATTTGCTAAAATATTAATCTGATACATCCATATAACCATATTGGTCTCACAATAATTAGAGAGCACTGGTCAGACGTTTGGAAATCACATATATACCATTTTCTTCTTTATAGATTACCTACTGGTAATTATTTAATCTCACCGGGATGCCACATAGCTCCGCTTCCGGATTCCCCCAGCTACTGTCTTTTAAGCTGTTGATGGGGAGCTAAGATGATAAGTGTTTCTATACCATGTTACAACTGCAGTTCATGAGAGTAGGCCACATTGATGCAGAATTTAACTGGAACACCTTGTTTCAATCCATATATAGACCAGTTTAGTCAACACGATATAGAACAAGTAACTTTGATATGCTTAACGTTTCCCTGTTCGTCAATTTACTAATAGAAACGGGAAGAATTGCGTATTAATTGTTTATCAAGAGTAATATCTTATAATAAAAATATTAATATAAATACAACAAGATACGTAGATTTCTTCGTCTAAACATTTTATATATTAATTACCATTGAGCGCAAAAGAATGTCTCATGATCAAAGTAATTTATATTAGAATTATTACCAAGTGTGTGAATGAAGGTTCTCTTTGAAGTATCCCTGTTTTATCCCGACTTCAAAAAAAATAATATTGACTAGAATAATATAAAGTTGATAAGTAATACTTGGCAGAGAGAGACATGCAATCAAACGCAGTCAAAGGAGTTACACATATTGTAGAATCATGCAAATGTAGTTATGCCTACCTGTTCCCGGAATGTGTTCAAGGAAACCGACCGGTCCAATCAACAGTTGGCATATATCTTAAATATTCAGCTACATGTGTACTGATGTTGAAGATTACACCTGATAACTTATCGTGAACAGATGTTAATGAGTATAATCAACGGCAATGATGAATTTATAACAGCATCCTGGGTGAGACGACATGTTGCTGGTTCTGATGGACAACTGTTAGTCGTGACTGACAGAGAAGGCACCATGTACCACTATACAGCGGTCACCTATCAGCGCCGTAGTTGGACCACACACGATTGGATGTTCCGTGATCCACTAGCTAATGAAAACTCCTAATTGACTACTTCCTAGCAGTACATGTTTATAAATCATACCATTTAAACCATCAAACCAACTTATCTGACGGGTGTAACTGTCAGTTATATATATTATGAGTATTGAACACGTCAAATCATTTTGATACAACTCTGATTTTCAAGCCTTAGGTAAAGATGACGTTTACACTCAGGTGATCGTCAGGTAACATATTATGCAAATTCAATCAGCAGGTATTGACTACAGCTGAGACATGTACTAGCGTCATATGATTTAAATTCCAATATCTTCGAGTGTTTATATTAAGATCATGTTCCTGCACCACATGGATAATCACTCCGGTAACGTATCATCTTGGAATAACGTGTATGCTTCAGTAAAACGTATATATAAATCATGTTTTCATTATCCCTTTGAGCCAAAGTAAAAATTATATACGTGCTAGTGATAATTATATCATGGACAGAATTTTCATGACATGAAAAATCAAGTCATAATTGCCTTAGGTTTTATAGTTTTATTTTTCATTATTATCCCTTTCTTTATTTAGGCCTCACTTTCTTTATATTATTAAACTGGAGCATTTGAGTCATACATTCTTTATATAAATGTAGGGTTAATTTAAATAGTAAACATTCTTTCACCACTCAATTTTCATTCACGCTTTGGCAACTATTATTCTTATTTTGAATTTTAAATTATAAACACTCATACTCTCACACACACACTTGTTTTCTGGGGGTATATTTCCGGAAATGACATTTATATAAGCTTTATTATATAATAGAAAATGTATGTATCCTGTACTCAAAATAATGAACGGAAAGTCCTAGCTCCATGAGACGTATGCGTGTTTTCTTCAGTATTGTCAATAAAATATTTATAACTGCAAACAGACTCTACATAACCATCTCCATCTAATCGGCCTATCTGATATTTAACAACAGCTATACAATCACATTTTGATAGACTAATAATTATATTTTCATAAATGTGTAGGTAAAGTTAGGATGACAATGCCTACCTTTATTATAATTTCAGAGCGTGCCGATCACACATCTCTGACGAATTTAAGCCATCGCTAAACAATTCAACCGAGCGTGTGTCTTCCAAATTACAGTGCAACAGGAAGTCATAGATGTACATGGTAAAGCCATCTTGAAGTGTTCCTTTACTTAAAGATGCAGAATCTCCTGTGCTGTGATCTTAGCTCTCCTTCCAAGAACGCAGGGGACGCTGGGTAACTCTTGAAATGGCCTGACAAGATTGCAGCTGTATACATGGCATAGATTGGGTTTTTATGACAAAAAGGACCAGGTTTTTAAATGGAAACAGGTGTCCAGATTTCCTACACTAATGAAAATTTATTGAGGCCCAAAAGGTGAAGATGCCAGGAATGATTATCTCGGGTTTTATTTCAAACCTACGGAAGAGCACTCCGGAAAAGAAAAACCACCCTTGCCGTTCTCCATACATATTAGTTCTTGCGACATACATCGTAAATACAGCGCATTAGAGAGCGTTTTAAGGGCGCCCTGTACTACTTACGACCCCATATCTCACTCCCGCGATTTATAAACCACCCATTTGTATTACCCGCCTCCTGATGTATCTTCTCCTTATTTTCATCTGAATTTAGCCATTATAACCAGCGTTTAATTGATTTAAATCATCCTTTATAAACAATTAACTTCTCCGTGCAGAGTAAGACCTACGCATACGTTAATATCCTTGAAAAAAAATCTCCAATTGACCGTTAACCTAACTATTGATATTTATTGTACCGCCATTAGTTAAAAAATCTGGGTCGGATGCAGGATTAAGGAAAAGGGGGGGGTCCAACATTGGAGGACTAATGACAAACCTAAAAAAGGGTCCCCGGGTCAGGAAAGGGAGGGGGGGGGGTCCAGCCCGCAAAAAATTGGTCTGAGACCCTTAAAAAAAGGCTGCGTTAGCTAAAAAAAAAAGGGGGGGGGGTCAGGACCTCTTGGACCCTCACCCTGGATCCGCTTCTGACAATGGTGTGTCCATGTCCAACACCCCACATGAAAGCCACTTTATATGAAAGATTTTTTTTTCAAATTATTACCAAATAAAAAGTATTTTCAATCCCGAGAACACTTTAGCCCAAATGTGACGACACTTATTTTTTTTATATTTTGCTACATCCCGATGTCTGGCTTCTCATGTTTATAGTCAGTTTCAGCATAAATTTACCTTTTTGTTATTATTTAATCTTGTCACGTGTGAATAAGAGAGAGACCGGTTTTGATCATGAGGGTTTATAAACTATCCCTCATTGTGACAATTAAAACCTAAATTAACAAAAAAGTCTAAACTGTAAGGGGGTATCCCCCTCTCATGCTTCCCCCACAACATCATTCATAAATTTTATGTCCGATAACAAAACAATTTAATCAAATACACGTAAATAAATGATTTGTTTTTCTCTGATACGTGACCCATGCAGCTCAAAAAGATATAATAAACAAAAAAATTAAAAGGTTAAGTCTAATAAATCATTAGTTTAAAAAAAAGCGATCTGTCTGCGATAGTTTCAGGTTAAATTACATGGGGAACTGGTTTGTGGCGACACAGTTATACAAATCAATTAACATGTTTCATTACCAGTGATAACACGACCCAGCAGGCATTTCAATTAGGGAATTGAAGCCTGCTTTACATTTGGGACATGCACACTTTTGTTGCAGGAGCAAATAGACAATAACTGCCCTGAAAAGTTTACCAAATAAAAACTGATGCCATTTACCTGCTAAGCATGAATCTGATACATCCTGAACCGAAAATTGTCACATAATGTGAGAAAAAATAAAAGACCAGTCTCCTAATTGCATTATACCATATCAGGATATAGAGTTGCTTACAACAGCATCCAAATCGAATCAAATATTTACCAAAAGACTCTCATTACTTTTTGCATTTTTAACCTATTTGTTAGCTGTACCTATTTTTCATAGTTCTTTTAATCATTTTCTCTACAGAACTTCTATATACAAATAAACGTGTGAATATGTTTGAAGCTACCTGCACGCAGTAGGGTTTGCGCTTCATACTCCTCTTCGGCCCTGCCTGTGATTACAACTTTATTAAACAAATTCAAAGGATACTTCCGGCACCATACTCATAATAGAATTACTGAAATCTTTAGATCCCGCGGAGTCTCGTCGTTGACGAGACACCTACGATAAAACGCAAAGCAATAGCCGTATGACGTCACAATCACGAATATTGCTCTCATCTCAAAAAGGTTAAGAGGTATATATTCTATGGTTGTATTTTTATATCATCAAATTAGGTTGGATATATCCTAAACTTGATTTGCGAACGTTAAAGCAAATTGATAAAGGGGGTCTCCATAAAACATAGTCCGGAATATATCATATAACTATTGCACGAGGAACCTATCTAGACTATTGCACGAGGAATATTTCATTTGACTTTTGCACGAGGAACGTATCTTGTGACTATTGCTCGAGGAATATATCATTTGACTTTTGCATGAGGCATCTGTGTACATGGATATAATTAAGAGAAATTCTGTAAGATGATTCTAGTTATCTTTGAATAACTGGGTAAGCGAGAGGTCTGTAGGCAACAGTTTTGGACGTTGTAAAGACCGGAAGGGATATTCTAAACCGCACGCATGATTACAAGGGTAATTAAATGAGTTTTTCAAAATACTTGCTTTTTATGCTTACAGAGAAGGGACCATTTCGTTAAATATGACCTGTGTTAAAAATTCGTGTCATATTTTTAAACGGGATTTATAATATACTGAGAGATTGTTTTTTATACATAAATTACGAAACTCTGGCAAATGCCATAGTAAAGCTACTGGAGGTCTTCTCAACGATATATTTTTTTTTATTTTACCTACTCCATCTGAATCTTAGTGAACATATCTTTTTATTACTTTCCAGATATGCTATATGAACGACATACCTAACGAGCCATGGAAATCAATTGCTCCGTCTGTTTTAATCAAAATAATATAGGGCATGACAAAATGTAATGCGCAGATTTATCAAATATAGTTCATACTCCTGCCACAAGATGTCATGCTTGTCCTATGATCAGCCCAGTAACTTGACACCCAACATGCAGAGTATTCACAGCAACCATCATCCTTATCATCATCATGATCATCGTCATCTTCCTTATCATCATCACCACCACCATCATCCTTATCATCATCATAATCTTTATCGCCATCATGACCAGCAACATCATCATCATCATCATCATCATCACTTTCATCATCACCCTTATCACCATCATTTTCATTAACATCATGAACTAATTCCTTAGTACATGTTACTACAACTAGAGTGCCACGACCAAATACGATTCTAAGGTACTGAAAATAAACTGTGATCAGCTTTTGAATTTTATTGTACCTACTCCATTATATTAACTTTCGTCACTGCCCGTGAAAATTACAAGCCCCCCTCCCCCCCCCCCCCCCCCCCCCCAGCACTCCATTTAGAAGGGTCTTAGACCCGTTCCCGGTGCGCTGTGAATTTTGATTGAGTCATTTTTGACGAAGATGCCACCAAGCCAAGCAAGGAAGGGAGCCGTTCCAGCCACAAGCGTGTCCAAAAGATTTCGAAGGTTCGTTGAAGGACTCTAGCCGACCACAGCAAACACCCACATCGTAATATCATCAACAGCAGAATGATAGATTCAGCAACTTACCCTTTTAAATATATCTGGCAAAATGTAGCTGGTTAATGAACTCTCTAAGTTCCTTTTACATTTATATCCGTGGGGCAGGACAACTGTATGTGTGTGTGGGGGGGGGGGGGATGTAGCTGATACTCCTTGATACGTGCCCCTGTGCTATGAACACCAAAATATCACAACTGTTCTCTTACGTAACTACTGGGAGCTCTTTTCTGATGTTCCTGTCGCATACACACACACACACAAATATATATATATATATATACCGTGTATTATGTTAGATTCTTCGATTGTTCGAGAAATAGAAGCTTCTCGGCTTTAGGTGAAAAGGTATATATAGGGGCTGTGTTTTAGAGCGAGAGAGAGAGGAGAGAAGATTCCAGGGGACACAGACGTGTGGGACCTATCCGATTATCCAGTAATTTCAGGGATTCTACTTTTACTAACACTTTACAATTTAGTGCTGCCTGCCTCAAGTTTACTTTCTGGATTGTTTCAAGAGCTTTACATTGGACTATTATTCTCCGGGAGAGTTTGTGTGGACTTTTCATTCGGCATATACATTTAAAAGGACTTATCGTTGTGACAGTGGTGGTATCCAGCTACTGTGCACTTTGTTTATTTTACTGTATGATTGTATTGATTTGCTGTATACCGTAATGTTAAGGTTGTTTGAAGAATAGATTATAGTTATTTGTTAACAAAAAACCACTGACTTCTTAATTCATTCCCCTGAACATTTCACGCTGCCTAGTGTTACAGAATCTGAATTTTTTTTATCCCCTTCACAAAATTTATGTTCATCACGCATACGTGTTCTGTTGATATTATCTTCCGTAACAAATATATATATATATATATATATATATATATATATATATATATATATATATATGTTACATACTGTATAATATATCAATGGTTTGTGACAATATAATTATAATTTGAATACGTTTGCGTACTTCGAGGTGTGGGCGGGGTTAAACACTGGCCTTCGTAAATAGTCTTACACACCAAGCTATTCCCGGTTTCGTAAAATCTCGGCTTCCGGTCAAGCATGCATGGTGTCTAGTTTTCCATTCAGTACGGACTTAATGGTCTTCGTCCATTCGAAACCAGTTCCGCTAATTAGTTCAACGAAAGGCCTTTTAATTAATGTTGTTAATGCACAGTCGTATAGATATATGCATTCTATTAGGCGTACTGTTGTACATCATTCGCCACCCACCTGTCATTTCGTAAGGTAAGTTAATGTCGATGATGCGGACTACTGCTGCTCTGTTAATCTGTCCTGTCACTCCAGTATCATACATAAGGTCCATGCCATTAATCCTCCCTAAAATGACATCCGTTGCGAAAGGAACAGATGATGTATTCCATTTTACTTTATGGTTTAATATTTTTGTTTCTGTTAAATAGTCTGCCAAAGATTGGTCAAGAGTTACTTCTTTCAAATAATATGTCCTTGATAAGTATTATTGATATAAAGCTAGCAAGGCGGCTTAAAATAATCTCTTCATTATAATGTTCTATTCAAAAGGTGTTCCGTTTTATGTCAATGTGCATAAATTCTGGAATATTAAAATTATAGGCAGCATGCTGTTGGATTGTTCTCTCAGTTGATGACTAAGAATATTCAGTTAGCACACGAAAAGGAAAGATGGCCAGGAATCAGGTGGAATTTATCCAGTTCCGTCGTTTCAAAACAGAGCGCGTGCCAGCCGAACAGCTTAGTATAAGTGAGATTTTCCAAATATGATTCCCGTATATCCAATGGAACAAACGTTCGAAGGTGCCATGACTTAAATGCTTTCCATGGGTACATATACATTAATCATAAACATCATGTTTTACGCATGAAGTGCTCAGTTCAATCACATATCTGCTGCCCTGTTCATATATATTTTGATTACTCGTTATTCCTGTAACATGTTACATATGCCGCTGACCGCAGTGACGAAGACCACCTTACACCACTCTGGCGAGGACCACTTGAGAGCAAAAAAAAAAAACAAGACCCACCAAATCCGTTTAATGATTAGAAAAGAGAGGGTCACCGGTGTAGCAATTTTACATTACCCTCACTTCAGATTACCCCCTATCCCACCCCAGTGATATTTGGACACCGCTTTCAGATTACCAGGGAGGTACAGGATGAAACCAATCTCAGATTACTCCTACGGGAAACTTGATATCGATTTCAACAAGGTTTAATGATAATATTTTGTATGCCTGGCCTGGAGGGGGGAGGTCTGAATAGTCGAAGGGTAATATAGTCGGTTATCTCCGCTGGCGACCCGGGTTCGTTCCCCGGAGTTGCCACGATAATGGCTTGTAGTGCTACGTATCGAGCATGCCGGTATTTTTCCCAAGGCTCTTCGGTTTCCTCCACCTCTGAACGCTACCACCTGACAGAGTCTTAATTAGTTATAATAGCTAATTGTACAATTCATGTAAAGTAAATAAAGTTTAACATTTTAAAACCTTCTACATTTTAACATATCTCTCTCTAGTTTCATATAGCTCCATGTTAATTGTTTTTATTTACTTTATATTTTGTATTTTCTTTCTTCAGATTTTCTTATCAAATTTAATCTTTGTATATTCTGTCTTGTATTGTGTATCGTATTATATTCCAAGTACTGACTTCAGATCTTGTATCTTTCGCACTTTTTCAGTAAGCATATCTGGAGCTGAAAGTATAAGACATAATTATTTTTATCTAAATCAGCGAGGGTGTAATCCTGAACAGTGTGTGCGAGTAACGTAAAATCAGTCCTACCTTGGAAGTAATCTGAAATCAGATTATATCTCGTTCAGATCATGAATGGGGTAGCTTGCAGTCTTTACACTGGTCTTTCAGTCTGTTCCACTGCGTTGATTCCATTTTATACAAAAAATACTACAACTATAGTGCTCCGACTAATTAAGATTTTGATCGTTTAAATTTTTCTTTTGTGCATTTTTTTACTTGGTCCATATCTTTACCTCTGTCCCTGCTCCGTAAGTTTAGGCTAAATGAATGAGAGGTTGTTCTGGATACCATGCTTAATACCTCTTACAAAATTTTATTGGTTTAGGAATTCAAAAAATTTCAGTTATACATTTATTACCCTTGAGGCGTATCCAGGATTAGGGAAAACTGTGTGTGTTGGGGGGTTGGAGGGTTGAGGTTGTGGAAATATTTGGCAAGGTAAATGGATATCAGATACAGCAAAAATAAAAATATCAATTACTATATGTGCCATGCCGTTTTAAGAATTTGCACATTTAAAAAAATTCAGGAATGTATGCTTTTGAAAACCATTAATACTATCCAGGGGAGAGGACCGTGGCCCCTCACAGATACGCCCCTGTGCTATAGGAACAACATCATATCACCAGTAAACACTGCCCAGTAACTACCCAGGTGCTCTTTTAGACCGTGACTCATGAGTGCTCCCGACATTTCCAGCTTACTTTATGTAAATGGAACCTGTACGCCAACGCCCAATTAGCCTGCCTCATGTGTGACTCGCAAGGGGCAATCCGAGTCTAGTCAAACAAATGCCAGATCTCTAAATTAAACCATGGTGGTCTTTTTACATTAAACTGTCTGAATATGTGGGTTTATTATTTTAAACTTTCCGGTTTCATAGTCAAGTGTTCCTGTTTTAGGAAGCAGACCCCGTCTTACATATTACATTTAAATGGCCTCTTCTAGGTTAACTCTTCAGAATTACTTAATGCAGGATTTAATTTTTTTTATTTTATCAATATAAATTCTTGATTACTGTTAAAATTACGCATATTCTTTTTCTTAATATGATGGATTATTCGAAACAAAATAGTCCAAATTTAAGCAGCAGTCGATTAATCGACATATAGAATGTCATTTTTAATGGAAAAATGCCAGTATCGTATGGATACGATATAACATAGCCCCTTTACTGAATAGATGGGACCAGTCTTTACGCAAAACCTTTTAACAATAGGCCTATATCATGTAATTACCGCATTTACAAGGAAACAATTACTACTAATTTCCCGCTTTTAGTGTAAAAATTACGCATAAAATTCATTTTTTTTTCTGATAATGATAAAGTTTTCGAAAATTAACTGTCAGTGTCCAATTTATAGCAGTCGATCACGTTACGTAGACTATCAAATCTGGTTTTCTCTGTCAATATGGCTATACAGCAACACCTGGACGCACATTACAAATCTAATGTTTAGGTTATGGTAGGGGTTGCTTACCCATTGAAGTATATCGTGGCATGGGATTTTAAATATTTTCGACATGTGGCAATAATTACTGACGGCTTGTCAGGTCTATTAACGTACAGTGCCGGGATCGTTGGTTCTTTTTTAATAAAACATGGTTCTATAGTCTTTCACAAAACCCTTAAGTAATGAACCAAGGTTCAGGCAATTACCGTATTCACAAGAAAAACGCTAATCCCTATGTGCAGTAGACAGAAGACTTTGCTATCGAAAACAGTCTGTTCATTTTAATACAGCAACGCCAGCCGAAAATTAAAGTAGGCCGGGTGCATCAGGTCAACATGTAAGTGTCATCTTCATAATTCTGAGTACAAAATGACTGACGGTATCTTTCCGCCAGGTAAATAGTTCCGAAAGTAAATGCTACAGTTATGAGTCCGCTTAAATTTTATTCATTATGATGTGATCCGAAAAAAGTTTATATTTACCGTTGCCCTAATGAGAAAAGGCTGCCCATACCAAGTGACGGACCGGGTTGCCTCTGGAAGAGTACAAATACAAAGATACAGCGACCCTTTTAAATCAAGTAAAACCTGATTAAACAAAATGACACCATTCATTTCGTGACATACGAATGAAGCGATATGAGGCAGGCTGTCCGAATAAGTTGGTTATACAAGACATCTGACACTGTCCAAACTTTTTATGGCATAGGTCTGTGACGTGTTGTAGTTCACCCTAATTGTCCAATATTATGCGTCCTACGACAGATATTTAACATAATTACTCATTTAATCTATATGTTTGAATTTAAATATTTCTCCATTTATTAAACATGCCGATAACAGATTAAAAACTCGATTTTTCAGTATTTTCCTATATCTTAGAATAAAATACGAATTCTGTGTCAGCTGGCTTCAACTTGACCTGGCATTTAAAACGCAAGGTTTCTTCCGGTACAATAACCATTTCATATTTATAATCATTTGTTATTTATTTGAGGATTTTCAAGGCAATTTTGTACCGTCATCTGAACTTTTAACTACCTGTTATAAGCTCGTGTCTTCAGTTAGACAGGAACTTTTTACCATGATTCTTTTAATGTGTTTTCAGCGTTTAAATTGTGAAGCGCAAAAGAAAAAAAAACATTTGTTCAGATGTAGCGCTATATAAAATAAAAATTTACATTTAATCAACTTATGCAACGGTTCATTCAGTCTTATACATTCATATAGATAAACTATCGGGTTCGCACATAAAATGGTAGATCCTAGGTTGTTAATCTAGGGCTTCAATTAGGACATTAATAAAAAGGAGTTATACCCGGGGGAGGAACCTGCAAACATTATGCGGAACGCATTCAAATATTCGAGTTCTAAATGTCTAATTTTATGAAATATTTGAACACCATCTCCGTGAAACAGAAAAAGGATACTAACAGATCCCTGTATGCGTTGTTAACCTACGCAGACTTTTGGACGATTTAAATGCTTTGATTTCTGGATCTTGTTGTTTTACGTATAATATTGTTTGAAAATAAAAATCCTTGTTAGTTCGGAGATGTAGAAAGATTAATACCTCCTTGAAATTCATGCGCAGTTCATAAAGTTTGGACCGCCTGCTGATGTTCCTTGTCTACTTGACATCAAATTATTACCTGATCAGGGGGTTTGACGCAGTACAGGCGAGAGATACAAACGGAAAGAGAGCCTTTTCATTCTTCAGGTATATGTAAGATATACAGACAAAGCGAAGGGCAAACTGAGTTGATCAAAAGAAACCTAATCACTCTCCCGGCACCTACTGTGGGAGATTTACAGTTCAAAAGTTATCGTAATCAGGATTACATCCTATTTAAGCTGGTTACCAATAGGTTATCTGTACCGTAGTCATATCCCTTAGTCAATGTTGATACAGCTAATGTTCCGTAATAACGTAACAGTAATCAGGAGATTTTCGAAATCATCAACAATTTTTACTTTAATTATTTACGTCACAGAAGCTATATTAATGCAAGATGTTATAATAAAATTAATGATAAATTTATAAATACACCTACTAATGTAACTATTTCTACAACTACTACTATTACCATAAAAACTAATAATAATAACTAGAATGAGGTTGTATTTGCATTGCAAAACCCCATTTATGTCTCCCCTCCTCCCACAAGTTCAAAAAGCATTCACAAATAATTTCTCTTCCGGCTGATTTTACATTGATGATGAAGGTCAAGGTCACCGGATTCTGAACACTTCCGACTTTTTTCGAGAAACTTTTTACATGTAAAAATTCATGAAAATATAATGAGTGCACGCAATTAAGGGATATGATGACACGGAATCAGAGATTAGTTCGACCGTGGCAGTGTTTGGACTTATTCGCCGATCATACAGCTCATCGATTCTATATGCAGGCATTTCGTTTGAAGATTTGTATACATAGAAACAATACATTTGACTATGGGACTGGAATTCGTTTGAATCGTTCACAAAGGCGTATCAGCTGTATATAGCCATACAAACATCGTGCAAGACACTTGTTGCATCACCTGTTGTGTATCGATTATATGTTGCTGCGACTTCATATATTTTATTTTGTAAAGCAGAAAAGTATTATTTTTATTATACAGAAATACTACACAAGAGGACCTAGACTCACAAGAGATAGACAAATACCTGAGAACACACAAATAATTCATCAAAAATATTCTTGACGTTCACCGGATATCAAACCCACAAAAAACAGAACACTGCGCATTGTGGATGTTCTATTCTTATAGGGATGTTGGTGTGTGCAGATAAGAGAGACAGTGCGAAATATTCAATTTCAATGTTAGTTTATACCAAGAAAACTGAAATTCTTGCAGGCAAAACACAACATTTGCCTGAATTTTAAAAACTCTACGCTGAACGATAACAAGGGAATTTGTTTAAGTTTGAGAAAACGACTCGGAACTGTGCGAGGTGTTAACGAACTTACGCTCTTTACACAGCGCTTTAACTATAGGTCTTATATGGTAAGCGCTGTTTGTTATGACCTCGTTTCCTAAATTTCTACACCAGAGGGGAGCACTGTATTTTTTGTCCAATCAGATGAGACTTTGTGCTGGAAGACACGGGCAAGCGAGGAATACACGGAGCCAATCATGTTTATTAAGTTTTGAGTGACAGCTCATCGCCCCGGTAACCGTATGAACAGGCCACAGGCCTATGGTTTACATAGGGCCTTGGGCACATAGGATGCCCGGTCGGTGAGCTGCAATTCAAACGAAACGTAACAACAAAGGCTGCGTGCACACCTCGCTGGTTGGTTTCAGTTCTGCAGACACCAGACACAGGCTACGCTACACAGTCATACTGTCAGAATCGAATCGGTCGATGATGCGAGAATGCAGAGGGAGCGATTTCGAAAGTAAACTTGTCTTCAAACGGCGCTTGAAGCGCAGCTATGGGTGGAGCCAGGATGCCTGTCGCGTGTTTGTTTATTGGCATCTGGTTGGCTGCTTGTCACATCATACGCACGTTTTGTTCAGCGGACAACGAACCGCCATCTGGTGTTTAAATATATCATAAACGGTCAAAGCTGGCAGCGTGAAAATCAGTTGCTTCTTTAGAAGCGTAAGATTTCCGCTGCCTCGGGAGCGTATAACAAACTCTGTATAGCAAATGTCAGTTCTATCAATTACGTGCATTTATTAGGTAATGCTTTTTGTAATTGCTCTTTTTTCACAGACTTGTCTTTACAACTTAATAAAAATGGGTTTCCTTAAAAAACTGTTTTCATTTTGCTTCGGAGGTTTCATCACATTTAAAGGAAACATATATATATATATACATGTATATATATAAATATATTATTTCAGCTATGATCCTTGCAGGTACCCACCTTCTTTGAGAACTGCTTTTATATTTCTTTGCATATCAATCAACACTCTATCAAATATGTATGGACATATGACGTAATTGATTTATCCGAAACGTATAATAGGACATCCTAGACTGTTTTCTTATATAAAAATGCTTTGAAGTTCTATGAAGAACCCTACACATTGGTTCCACCAAGAACCTTTTAAGGTTCCCCATTCAGTCCACCGTGTAGAACTTAGAGGGTTCTTCTCAGAACCTCTAAGGTAATAGGTTCTTTATGGGACCTATAAAATTCCATAAAAGAACCTTAGGGAGGTTAAAAAAAGAACCCCGCTTGAAGGTTCTAGCTAGAACCTTAAAAGGTTCCCCACTCAGTCCACTCTGAAGAACCCTTTCGGGTTCTAGTCGGAACCCTTTTTTCTTAGAGCGTGGTTCAAAAGTTATAGACTTCACAAATAATTTCAATTCCGGGTAATTTGACCTAAAATATCTAGGTCAAGGTCATCAGTTTTAGAAATTCTCAAATCTGAGGATAAAATACACAACTCTTTAAACGTTATGGTGTTAACAAAACAATTTATTTCGGTCTATCTAACCTTGATGATGAAGGTCAAGGATACCGCTTTTCGAACTCAATCGATATATTGATAGTAACAATTCAAATTGCAAATTTCCTTTAAAAAATGTGGAGTCGTTCGCGTTCACAAGCATAAACGCTGACGACCACAACGGACGACGATGACGACGACGGACCAAACACTGTATGTCTGTTACAATGAATTTCCCATTTATTCTTGTTGAACACTTGACTGGCACCCCGCGCTATTATTTTTAACTTAGCCTCTATGTTTTACTATGATTGTGTTAATGAAATACGGTTTCGTTAATAATGATTGCCTTTTCGTGTGATGTACATTCTAACTTTGATGACTCATCCTTTAACCATATAAATCTTCTTCCTTGCGGGTGCTTTATACCATAATGGGTTCTATGATTTCTACCTCTAACTTTAAAAATGTTAAAACGCATATGAACGGTCTTTTCCTGCTCTTCCATATATGTGTATTTGATTACCTTTCAGTTTAAACAGTCGAGCGGGCCTTGCAACATTGCTTTATTCGCAGCTGCCGTAAGTCCTGGGAATTGTTTAAAGCGTGTTATACGAGAGCAAAAGTTAATATCTCCGATAAAAATTTTAGAAAACATCTGAAAGTTTTAGTTCCGGTATAAAAAGCGCTTTGATTAATAGTCATTATATTAGCGCTGTAAAAATGATTAAACATATCCCCCTGCAGACAATATTACAAAGAAGACCATATACCTTTATCGGATGAATGTAATTAGTCTTATTATTTCTCATACAAACGTATTCAGAGGACACAACCCCTGCCAGGAGGACCTTCATCAATATTTGTTGTGTACGCCATCTGTCACGATTCTATACCTCCGTCACCAAGGCGAGCCAAATATCGATGATTAACTATACTATAATAAAATAGGCATTTGCATCATATTAAATCCGTTCAGTCAAAAGGATATTCTGGCGATTCAGATCTACAAAATTGAATGGATTGTGACATTATTATCACCCCTGCACAATATATTCAATATATGCACAAAAAATTTTCAACACAATCTGTCCAGACATTTTTGGGTAAAATTGCCCAGATATAAAGCAAATAAACAAGGATATATATATAATACCTCATGCCACCTTACGGATGTATAATACACACGAATAGGAAATATTGTTACAATAGTGCTTTTTGTATTGAGTACCTCTACATCTGGTCAACGCCTCCCTGTCCACATGCGTCTTCACTTCCCCTGGGCCAGTTTGTCCTTAATTTTAAAGGAGACTTCACAATCACGTCCATGATTATTTACAAAAAAATATCCCAATAGCCCAGCCATGAAGTGATGAAGTGACTCAGATTGAGTCTTTCACACTCGTTACTAAACCTGAAGATCTTCATATAATTATATAAAACTTACAGATGAAAATGATTAGATTGGTGCAGCTTCGAATACAAATGTTAATCGTGTACAAGATGTCATGGGAATGATGAAGTTATCCTGTGGTGGGAAGGAAAGCTTATAAGGGGTTATTGTGTCCATGTTTTATTTTTCTTCCTCCTGTATTTATCCAGATACCAAATACGGCTGACTGGTCAAAATTAACCTTTATTGACGGCATGGTCGTGACCAGGGGATTACTATTAATATTAATTACCACTCAAGAACAGTTTATAAAATAAATAAAAATTAGCAATAAAGCCTAATTTCATTCTTTCTTGATAATCGTATGCTGACAGTTTCAGATAAACTAAGCATTTTGTCACAGCGGTTCGTCTGTGACTGTCGCCCATGCAGGGGAGGCTCCTTAATGAGCCACAAAACCTCTTATTTTTACTACAGGAAATAGTCTCGGTTAGCAGTTTCTCAAGCTAATGAGTAATTTGACAATATGATGGTAATTTGAGTAAGTTTGCAAAATCTCAGCTTCTGGCCAGACATGCCAGGTGTCGAGTTTCCAGTGCGTCCTTTCGTAATCAGTTCCGCTAAGTCAAACAAAAGGCCGTTTATTAAATGTAGTTAATGTAAAGTCGTATAGATATAGGCATTCTATCAGGCGTACTGTTGTACACCCACCGCCACCCTCCTGTCATTTCGTAAGGTAACTTAATGTCGATGATGCGGACTACTGCTACTCTGTAAATCCGTCTTGTCACTCAAATATCATATGTAATGTCCATGCCAATAATCCTCCCTAAAACTGACATCCGTTGTGCAAGGAACAGATGATGTAATCCATTATACTTTATGGTTTGACATTTCTTTTCTGATAGTTTGTCTGCCAAATATTAGTCAAGAGTACCTTCTTTCAAATAATATGTCCTTGATAAGTATAATTGAGAAAAAGCTAGCGAGGCGGTTGAAAAAATTTCTAAAAATCTTTTGCTATTTGTCAATAATGTGGATTAATTCTGGTAAGTAAAGATTATTGTCAGCATGCCCAAGATGGTTGCGCAAGCTAAATCCACAGGATGCTTACAAGGATCAATAAACAGACATTATATTTATCCAGATTACCTCATGACTATAATATAATGTTCAAAACATATTACACTAATACTCTGTCAATAGGTAACTTTGTTAACAGACAAACAAACCAACGGGGGTAGAAAAGTAATACCTGAGGAGGCATAACTATATTAACAGCTTATAGTGTATTTTCTTGACTGGCAAGTTATGGAAAGCTCCCATGCAGTTACATATGGAAATTTTAGGTTTCTCCATAACTGATTTAAATAATTGAGATGTAAAGAAAAAATATTAATTTTCTTTATTCAATCAAAAAGTTTATGTTCCAGGAAATTGTTTAAAAATACGCATATTAAATATAAGCAAAAGAATAAAATTACACTTTTTATTGAGTTTGTGTGTTACAAATGGAATGTCTGAACAAGTTATGGCTGAGAAATGTTAAACTATTGAAAATCAACATTTATTTATATAAGATGAATCGTTACTAAGTATGTTTGTCTTGGTAATCAGGCTAAAAGATCAAACCGGGCAAGTTTCTTCAAATAAGATACCAGGATGCATGTTTCCCTTAACTATTAACTTGTCTCTGAATTGTCTACACTAAGTTAGAGCGCTTGCAAAAGAAAACAACGAGAGGATGACTAGATTTTAATCAGAATGAGATCAAATATTAAAATGTAACACTACGTACTGGTTTTTATGAGATTTATACAACTTTTAGAACATACAAGTGATTGAAAATTACATATATTACTGTAATCAAAAATTCATTTTGAAAATACATAATATATAACTGTTATGATTACATATTATTACTGCAAGGTACATGTGTAAAAGTTATTTTCTGTGTACACGATACAGACGGTAAATATAAAAACTTTAATGATATACAAGGAATAAGTTAGGATTTATAGGATTCAAACCTGGGCTGGCCAAGTTTAAAACATCACCTGACCAGATATCAATCATGAAATCTCCAGCACACGATTGCAATCTTGACTGGCCCTGTTCAATTTTTTTCTTGGCTGGTTCTGCTTAAAACCAGACAAGATTCTAACTGGGCAATGAAACCAGCCCAATTTTAAACCTAAATTGATACTTAGTTTTTACATGGAGTTGAAATTGATAAAATGACACAACGGCATGTTTGCAGTTTATGATTCACTTAATGTCTTTTTCTTAATTATCAATTATATGTGCACTGTATCAATATATATTTGGCACTTCTTTACAGTTTAAATTATCTAGTTTAGAATTAGTGATATATTATTATATAATATTGATATTACCACATTTAATTACACTTTTTTAGATGAATTATATTATATTTTATTTTACTAGCGTTTTGTAAGTGTCATGTATCTCATAGCTTTGACCCAATGTTTATTAACCCTCAAAAAAACCCTTTATGCTACTCAATGACAGACCAAACTATAAAAGACAGATTTTAGTTAACGCTTTGTTGGTTCTTTGTTGGTTGTCTATTTCTGCTGCTAAATAAAAGGGCTTGTTTGATCCTTTTGATCAAAGAATGTTTTTATGTCGCTGAGCACAATGTTGGTGCATCACATGACAGATTAGTAAAATAAAGTCATAAGTAAACTCATTTTAAACAAAGTAAGAGTATATATATATAAATATATATATATATATATATATATATATATATATATATATATTGTAGCATATATTTGTTCAACTTGTGAATATAACAAACAGGAACTATACTTTAATGTTATCGAATGCTTTATTGTTATTTCTTTTTCTTAGAACTGACAAGTCCCTCATATTCAGATATTTTAAGACACTACTTGAAAGTTAAAAATCGTTCCCAATACAATATTTCTACATCTTCAAAAATATTAAGCCAATTAAGACTATTTCGGTGCCACTGAAGAAAAGTAATCAAGAACGATATAAAATATATGATAACAAAAGAGCTACAGTCAATGTTTAACGACTAATGCACATAGAAACTGTCCATGGTGAAGAGAAGGAAATTTGTCAGAAATTAAAGGAATAGTAATCAAATATCCCAAGATGCCTTATCCAACAGTATAACAAGAAAACTGCCGCTATTACTCTGGGGTTACCATTAATGTAAGGGCCTGGTAGGACCTACTTGTCATTTGGACCAATTATGATGGCAGCTAGCGATTCATTCTGCAACATAAATTACACTACCTAGCAAAGTGTGATTCGCCCTTTTGAAATCTACGACAGCACCTGAAGTTTCATATGAAAGAAGAAATAACATATTCTGGAACAGAAGGTCTCAGGCCCATAGATCCAAACGAATGAAAATTTAAAGTCAATAGAGAAATAAATATAACACAAGTGGAACTGCATTGCTTACATTTTACTTATATAAAAGTTATTATAACATCATAATTTACTATTATTATGGGAAGAATGGAAAATGCTATCATCATTCATTCTATGCAAGGTTCCAGTATGAACTAATCTACTACTAATAATTAAAATAACATCAACAACAACAAATACGATAATAATAATTCATATAGTTTTGAGCGAAAAAATATAAAAATGATTTAATAACTAAACAATTAATAAACAAACAAACAAAACCCAACTGAAACAAAATGCCGCCAGAAGTCTGTATGGAAGACATTTCCACATATATTAATGGTATTCATCTTCCCTTGTTCTTTCTTATTTTGAATTGTACTGTAAAATATGAACATGAATGACAATTGTGCCCTTACTATACAATTTATAAAATCATAAGCAAAACAAAACGCAAAAGTTAATATTGTACTTATATTATATTATTTGTGCCATCTGTGCTGTTTCTTAATGTCTGTTCAAAGTTTGTTAATTTTGTATAAAATTCTGTCGAACGTTGAATGATTGAAAAAAAAGATTGCTAATTTTGATGAGTTTGATATCCCTGATTTATTTTTTATTTGATTTTATCGGTTTCATACTTTTCACCTATCAAATATGTTTTCCTAAGTTCTGAATACATATGACACTCCAATATGGAGAAGATGTCATCCTCTATATGTTATATCCATGATTTAAGCAGGACATACATATCTTTTCTTCTATGTTTAAATTTCTTTGTCTGCCTGTTTCTATGGCGAATTTGTGATTTGGGCATGGGAGTTTAGCGGTAGAGAGACAAGATATTTTTTTTAATGTTAACATAGATTAAAAAAACACCATATGAATAATATTTAATACAGGAGCTAATGTCATTTCAATTTCATTTACACTACTCGTAAACATATTGGTTAAATATTCAAATCACTGGCATATAAACCTGAAGTTCTTTGGTGTCTCATATACCGTTTTACACGTTTTAACATTTCATTTATATTTTTACTATTAAAAACTTTTATCTTTGATTCCTGTTGAATTTTCTTCGTAATATTACTTATGTTTATTATGTCTGTTTTTCTTATTTATATTTATTTAATTCTTCTAGATTTCCTGATTTTCTGTAACAATTTTATGTTATCAACTTTATTAGCTTGGCTGTGTTTCATTCTTCATCCCACAAATCAGGTTGACTTCTGTTATATGTATTTCCCTTTTTAACTTCAAATGTGATGTTATAAAACATATTATTTAAACATTTTACTGCTTTATTCAGATCAATATTTATAAGATTTCGTGAATTCTTTTATATATTCATAAGTGATATTCATGTCAATGTTTATTTTATTTGTAATGTCATTAGTTTTTATTGTATGACTAAAGTTCTAAAGTACATTTAATGTGATAATGATCTGAAATATCCTCCATAAGGACTGCAAATAATTTAACAAAACAGAACAACTCGGTTCTAATTATAATGGAATCTACCACACTTTATCCAGTCTGTGTGACGCAGGTTAATTACTAGATAAAATCTGGTGCAAATCTGATATTTGACATATAAAATATGGATATAAAAAAAAAAAATGAAAAAATTTTAAAGAAAATGTTATATGACAGAATATTATGTAATTGTGTATAAAAATTGTGTAATGAAACAGTATTACGTTTACAAATATGTTTGATATAGAATACCTATTTGGGTATTACAGTTTTAAGAGAAAAATTTTTGTATAAAAATTTTTACAGAACGCCATGTTTTCTTAAAAAGTAATAGAATGTATTGAAACACCCCTGCTTTGCTACATGATTTGCTGTAGAATTAATGAATGCTAATGTGGCTGATATGAGATATGTATGTTCAGAATCCATTAATTATTCTCGATTTAAATCGAAATATATATATATATATATATATATATATATATATATATATATATATATATATATATATATATATATATATATATATATATATATATATATATATATACAGTATTTACAACTAAAAGGTTCATTTACATGATGTGTAACTTAACATTTTCGTTGTAAATACTGTTTCGGCTATTTCGTTCAGCACTTATATACTTATATATATATATATATATATATATATATATATATTTTTATATATATATATATATATATATATATATATATATATATATATAGAATTGACAAAACTCTGAAAGCCGCGGGTATATCGTAGGGACCTGATAACAACTGACAGAAGAACTCGGCCCACAGTGCCATTTATCATTTACTAGACCGCTGGTCGACGTCCTCAGCGTGTCATCCTGTCAACGGCTACAAATTGTGATCCATCTATTTTACGGGTCCTTTTTATCGCCGTCCTGGTGTAGAGAAGCCCGATTCCGGTGGATGTGACAGGGCTACATCTGACATTTAACGGTTTACGAATCAGCAGACAGCCACATAAATATCCCACTGTTACCCGTGATTGTTTGACTATATAAAATGGTTTACGTTTCGAATGAGCATCGGGACACCATTATGTATTAGAAAAAAACTTTTTTTCCAAGAATCACCGAACGTAAAAAAAACTTCTTCAATGAAGTGGTACGTAACTCATAATTCTTCCTGACGGCCAACGGTTATCAGGATTTTATGGATAATGTATCACATTAATTTATATACAGATATATCGGGGAAATATATACAAACTCAATTACAGGATTTTCTGCGGCCTCTAAGCCCGTGCTGACGGCAATATACAAGCTATTGCAAAGGAATTAATATGAATATCTACGGATCTTCTTGAACGATACACACTTATAGGTGTTTCCTAGTTAATGTTACATCTGCTGGGAAAACTATTCATCCAATCATCCATGTGCGACCAGCTACTAAAATATTGATTGACTTAATGATGGCCAGGGCAACAGCTGGAATTTTTCTTTAATCATACACGGTATAAAGCATTGGGTTTGGGGGGTCCACCCTAATTAGGGAAGAAACCCGGCATTCAGCGTCCCTTGGGCGGGCATTTGACAAGACACAGACACCTGTGTTCCTAAGCTAGACAGAAAACACCGGCTCGTCAGACATGAAGCCAAGCTGCAGGGGTTCGCGACGACTGAAAGTGGCAAGCAACCACGAAGGATACATGAAGGGAGACGAATGGGGTTAATGACGTCATACATGTTAAGGCATATTCACTGTTTTCGTGTGAAATCCATTTCATTCGTAAAGCAGTTACAAGCATCCGAACTGTCACCCTTCCGACACAGGTCGTTTCTTCTCGAAACGAATCTCTTTTTGGTAGGAAATGTGGAACAGTCAGAACTACTTGTCTCAGCTCTCTCATTTTAAAATCAAATTTTGTTATATTTCAAGGAAACATCTTCTGTTTATATTGTACATATATTTTACAAAATCTAAAACTTACTTTGTATAGTCCTTACCAGAAAACATATTTTAGGAAATTTTATTGTCTTAAAAGAATTATAATCCATTATATATTTGAACGGACTACATCGCTGGTGTATGTAGAACCTGCAGTGCATTGTGGGGGTCAGTTTGCTTCGTGGCCATTGCCATGACTTCCTCAATGTAACATCGACATGTTATAATCGTATTTGTCGTGGATGACAACAGTGTTATCTTAGTGTTGTATGCGTTTCATATTGTCAACGTCCAGTGCTTCGTGGAGCCATCATGCTTTTTCAATATTATATGATATAAGCGTCGGCAGCTTTGTAGTCAAAAGTAATCATCACAATGTTACATGATGTTAGCGTCGACAGCTTGGTGGTTAACATGATCATCACAATGTTACATTAAGTTACTGTTGACAGCTTGATGGTCAAAATGATCATCACAATTTTACATTATGTCAGCTTCGACAGCTTAGTGGTCAACGTAATCATCATAATGTTCCATGATGTTAGCGTCGACAGCTTGGTGTTCAACAAGATCATCACAATGTTACATTATGTTAGCGTGGACAGCTTGGTGATCAACATTATCATCACAATGTTACATTATGTTAGCGTCGACAGCTTGGTGGTTAACGTGATCATCACAATGTTGCATGTTGTTAGCGTCAACAGCTTGGTGGTCAATATGATGATCACAATTTTACATAATGTAAGCGTGGTCAACATCAGGGGTCGTAATAACGCCTAACCGATTGTCTCAGACAGGTAAACACATGCACGGTGAGCCATTTTTCATTTTGTACCAATCCGTTGAAAAACACCTTGATGTTTGCTACATTAGTCGCTGAACACATTAGTTACAAACATGACACAAAATGAAATATTTTACAGGGGGTGATCCACCGACTCCCTATATTTCCCTATAAATAATGTATATAATTTCTCATACTATCCGGAATGTCTATATTTTTCTCAGTGCACTGTCGTGATGTTTATATAACAGTGTTACTATTGAAAACACTCTTTTTGCATGCAAATGTGCATGTAGGATGGTATGTAAGATGGCAAATTCAGGTTTACACTGAGCGATGTGTAACTAAAGGTCTGCTATGACGGTAGGATGCATCTTGAGCGGAAAGGCATTTTTTTTCTGCGAAAAGGCAAACTTGACTGAATGTCTAAGTCGGAAAGTATAGCGATCCCTGAACATGGTCAACACAATGTTACATGATGTAACCGTCTACAGCATAGTGATCAACATGATCATCAAAATGTAACATACAGTTATCTCACCATTTTATTAATCATAAAACATGAGTAGTTTAATTTGGCATGATATCAACGGTTTGCAGGTAACGAACATTTTATAGAATACTATGATTTTAACATTGGAGGCTTGATATTTAATATTGTCATATTTATATTAATTACACACAATGTCAACGCAACCTTTCGGATACGATGAACATATTTTTATGTAACTTAATAACAAGGTCGAATGCTTGATTTTGGTCAAACCTGTCATATCAGTGTTACTTGATAACAGCGTCAACTGAATGATAGTGGTCAAAATGTTTATATATCAATAAACATTATGGCACTGAAATGGCTGGCAAATTGTGAAATTGGGCACTTTATGCATTACCTGACTCGGACCCGATACCATGACAACAATGTGAAAGAAACATTTGAGTAAAAATATCAAAACAAATTGAATTTCTGCGTCTTTGTCTGTCATCCTCCATATTTTCCAGTCGCATGAAAGAAAGTATGATGGCTTTACTTTTAATTTGGTTAGGAGAGCACTTTAGTGTGAAGAAAATCTTACTTACGATTGGTAACAAATAAATGAGATCAACACGAATTATTTGATAAATAAGTACATGGTTGACTATTTAAACATCTCATAATACAGGATTTCAATCGTAATCGTGTTTTTATTTCAGACTCAAGTACTTTAACCATGTTACATGGTACACAGCTGGGTTTAGTGGGCCCACGTGATTAACACAATAATACCTGATGCTCGGTGTCGGTCATCCGGGAACCCTTTGTTCCTTGGTCCAGTGCCAAAAAAATAAGGTACCGTCCTACCAATAGTATCACATGCTAACGTTAACTAGTTGCTGCATAACATATTACATAACCATTTTAATTTTACATTATAATGGTATCATCCCGGTGGCCAGTATTCATATCAAAGTTATTTTATATATATATATGGAGTTTGATTCATAAATAATAATATTCCATATTTCTGTGACATAAGTCACACAATACTGAGAGAGAAGTTATGGAGTTCCCTGACAGTTGTCTTGCAATTAAGTCACACAAAACAAATAAATGTTTAGTAAAAAAGTTATGTATTTCAAATTAGTCACAAAATACTAATAGAGATAAGTAATGTATTTTAAAATAGTCACACAAGTCTGAGAGAGATAAGTTATGTATTTCAAATTAATTACACAATACTAAGAGAGATAATTTATGTATTTCAAATTAGTCTCACACACACTAAGAGAGATAAGTTATGTATTTCAAATTAAACACAAAATACTAAGAGAGGTAAGTTATGTAATTCAAATAAGTTCCACACACACTGAGAGATAAGTAATGTATTTGAATAAAAATCACACATAATAAGAGAGATAAGTTATGTATTTCACATGAGTCGCACAAGTCTGAGAGAGATAAGTTATATGTTTCAAATTTATCACACAATACTAAAAGAGATACGTTATGTATTTAAAATATGTCCCAAACATAATAATAGAGATAAATTTTGCATTTCAAATGAATCACACATACTAAGAGAGATAAGTTTTGTGTTTCATATTAATCACACAATACTAAGAGAGATAAGTTATGTATTTCGAATTAGTACCACACACACTTATACAGATAAGTTATGTATTTCAAATAAGTCACACATACTAAGAGAGATAAGATATGTATTTCAAATTAGTCCCACACATACTTAGAGAAAAAAGTTTAATATATTTCAAATTAATCAAGCAAGTCTGAGCGAGAAAATATGAATTTTCTTGAGATGTACACTGCTCATACAGCGATTATTCTCTGCAGTCGTTCTATATCTCATTGTGTATTATATGCACAATGCGGTACCACGCTCTCATTGGATCATTACAATTGTTTGCCCTGTGCGACGCCTGGTGGTTAGACCCGGAGAATCTTGTTATACAAAGCAGCGGTTATAAAGAAGGAGTTCTTGGACGAATGCAGTGTATAGCCGTCGCATGAGGACTACATAAGAGATATCTTCCATATTAGTCATAAAATACTGAGAGACACAGGTTTTTTTTTAGATTATTTACATAATACTTCAAATGAAATAATATATTTCCATGAGAGATGTCTTACAAATAAGTCTCTCAATACGAAGAGAAATGTTATGGATTATAAATGTTGGGTTCCTTCTGCTGTCCTCAGAAATACCACATGAAGCATGGTCTGCACAAATTAAGAAGGATTCTTTAATCCAGATGTCACAAGAAAGACGTCCCCGTCCGAACAGGCTGTCTGACGTGTCTTTGATTTTTCATGAAGATTAATTGAGGTTCAAGAAGCTCATGTGTGGATGGTATCTGGGTACCGTAGGAGGTGTAGTTATGAAAGATCAGTAAAGGCGACGGCGTTCGAACATTTATCCGCCCGCGAGTTTAATCCTAATCTGGTTAATCTTGCCTGGATTAGGTTTTCTTTGAGTTGATTACGCTCAGTGGATGCATCGATTTTCCTCCTCCTTTGAAGAAGTGATAAAATTCTTAAGGCACAAGTCGATGAAGCCGACATGTAGATGTATTTATACACGACTATACACCAAACTCGGAAAAGTATCAAGTCAATTTTTTTTTATTCTGACAGATCATCACATAGTCGTAGCACCGTAATGACTATATATCCGCATAACCAGTAATAAACAATGTCCAGCCTGTCATTCTAGAAAAAAATGAGTGGCATTTATTCGGGTTTGTCCGTATGGAGTCCTGATGAATTTGTCGTTGAAAATTGAGACCCCGTCACTATATTAACAACAAAAATGTAACATTGTGCATAAACACCTCCTTGAAGAATTGTAACAGTAATTTGTGTAAAATTGTAATTTGGAATGGTGTATTTTTGTTTTAATACAAAAACGGGTTACTTTCTCTTTTCACTATCCGGTGTTGCTTTGAATCTATTCATATCAACAAAATTACAGGACTGTCATTTTGGCTAAAACAGTTCTCCATTGTGCATTAAGATACACCGACCTATCCATGCGTCCAATTTATACCAGTCGCCGATAAATACTCTTAGAAAGAAGGGGCTCTTAACACTCTGGCATAGGTGAACAAGTGTGCATGGAGTGCAAGTACTTTTTCGTACATTACAAATGCCGAGGCATCTTCATACATATGATACTACCAAGTTATAATTTGCCAATCAAATCCAAAGAACAAAAGGTCAATACACTCTTCACACTCAGAACATGAACACATGAACCAGATGGCTTACATTGATTGGTTAGATTGACCATGCCTTCCCGGCAGTGCTAAACGTTTGACAGACTGGTACCCCCCGCTACTATGTCCGTATGCAGACGGACGCACAACGCCATCTTCAGTACACCCGGTAGACTGGCTCACGCGGTCCTGGCTCTTTACCCGTGAAGAGTTTTTTTTAAGATCTTTCTTTTGCCACTTCCAGTTTTAAAATATTTTAGAGGGAGTTGACGCACACACATTTGAATGATGAATGTATATTAATACGATACACTGAATAAGTTTGATGTTCACTGAAGGTGGCATTGATTTATCATTAATATCTGTTAATCTAATCATTAGTGTAACATGAAATGTAGAGCCAACCTTTGGCGACTTCCCCAAGCAAACGAAATGTTATTTTATCTCTTATATTTACAGATTGGAGTTGGAACCAGTCTACCTGAAAGTCTGGATTTGCAACTGGGAGTACTGAAGATGGCGTTGTGCGCCCGTCTCTATGTTTGGCTGAGGTCATTAAAGGCCGTGTCACACAGCCGTTGACGCATAAATTGAGCACAATCTACGCATTAAATTGAAAAATCTGGATTTATACGCGGACATACGAGGAAAAAATTTAGAAAAGTTGGGGGTTATGCGTGAAATTTTGACAGATGATTCACGCAAGAACGACGCATGAACTACGCATAAACTACGTATGAAATACGAATAAACTGCGCAAAGAACACGCATATCCACGGAAAAGCCAAATTCCTAGATAATTCCCACGTAATGTGCGTAGTTCTTAGCGGTATAGGCGATATATAAGTGATACATCTGCGATACATCCGTGTTATATGCGTGAAAGGTTCGTAAAACATACGCGGACATACGTCGTGAAAATCGCCGATTTCGCTTAACAATCTCGTATGTATCGCGCACATGCGCGTATGAATTACGCATGATTTGCGTAAGAACTGCGTATAAACTACGTAGATTACGCATAGATCGCGTAAATCCAAAAAGAGGAAAAATTTTGTGCAGCTCAAAACTGTTTTCGCGTATGTCGGCGTATGCCCACCCCGGCCCCCACTCGCTGCGCATGGCGACAAATGAAATGCGCATGAAAAACTTATGAATTACGTATATCGCGCATGAATTGCGTAACTCCGCGTATGCCTCATATATTTTGCGTACATTATGCGCAATTTATACGCCAACGGCTGTGTGACACGGCCTTAATAGAGCGGGGAACCAGTCTACACGTTTGATCGGAACATTGTACCAGATGTCCGCGTAGAACAAGTGTACGCGAGTCATTTGATTGGTGCTACTTCTCGGTTTTAATCGTATTTTATTCTATTTCCCAGATTTTTTTAATAAAAAAAGAGGGGAGGACCCCTCTAAATACGGTGCTGTATACCTTTTGAATTAAAAGAAAATTGTCCTCGATAAAATATGTTGGCAAGTATTCAAAAGGGCGACTTAAATGCATTGAATTTTAATGTATGTTTAATGCAACCTCAGAGATATTTATTGGACTTACAAACTGTACTAATCACGGTGCTATACACACTTATTCGTGAACAAATTTCAAGTAAACTATTTATTAGGACGTAAAATTAAAGCTTTTTGAAATAAAGTTAAAGTAAAAATATATACCTCTTCTGTTCATGTGGTCCGCATTATAAAGCAAGAGACATTGCCGTTTATTATTTAACATTTTACAATTTATGCACCATAAAAATGCACTCACATAATCCAAGAAACAGCTTTCATATGTTTTGTTGGAACAATTTAAACGGCATCACCCTGCCACTCCACTTAAAATTTCTTCTTGTTTTTACGATTCAATTTTGATCAAAAGACGGCTGCTTGGAAATCAACAAAAAAAAACCCGATTAATGAGCTAATGCTATGGAAACATGTTTTAGTACTTGCTATATCATGTGTACCTGACTGTATTGTAGCTGGAGTTGATATCGGTTTGAGCGTCCATTGATGTAGACGTGAGCTGGCATGGGATGAGCTGCCAAGATGCGATTTGACCAAAAAGTGTGAATTCACTAAATCCCCGGACATTTCTCCTGACACGGAGAAAGGTGTCAAGTCTATTAAGTTAGGTGGAGCTGAGCCATATACTATTTATTTGAAATATTTGAGTCTAGTTTGCCACCCTGTAGTGTGCATAAGCTGGGTGTGGTCACAGTACTCTTGTTAGTCTTTGTACAGTATCTGATTCGTTTTAAAACTCCATTATACCCTTGGGCCACACTAAACAAAATGATTGATCTAAGAACTCCGGGAACCAATAAATATGCTTGTGGTACGATTTGTTAAATTTAACAAGCTTTTTATGGGGAAATACAATAACGCCATTCTTTAAAGGAATGGTGGCAAAAAAGCATAAGAAATATAGCTTGTATAATCAAACATATTTTATCATTTATTCCGGCGATTTACAATATTAAAATTTCTTTTTGTTACACATTTTCCCTGCAAAACATCTTTTCTTCGGGGCATTAGAGGTGGGTGATTTTCTTATTCCAAAACAAATCTGAAGCCGTCAATGGCTGTCCAAAGTTGTTCGTAAATATTTCTGATAACCAATTTGTCAATGTTATTTGGGTGGTTTGTCCTTGGCGAACAAATATCCGCAGAATATATGGGCGTGATTCCTAATTCCAAGGGACAGATGTGCCATAATAATACATTCAAATAGGCTTGTTATATTATAATGAAATTGTACCGTACATAATTAGATGATCACAAGAGGACACTGGACATAATATCTCTATTGTTATATATCACTATCTAACACACAAACCAATTATATAATATCTCTATCATTATATATCTCTATCTAACAATGCAACCAATTACATAATTTCTCTATTTGACGAAATTTTCCAAGAACCTTCAGTCATGCTAGCCAGCTTATTAAGAAGTACAACAGACCAATTACCCTTTGCTAATTCAATTAAATCGTGTCATAATTAACTTTCGCTAAAATTACTTGTTATTACCAGCTGCGGTAGGGTAGTCTATCAGCGTTATTTATAGGACATTGCGTCTCTTGATTGTAACGGAGGCCTTTAATTTATTATAATGAGTGTCTTTGATGGAAATAGATATTATGCAGACCAATACGAGACTAAATCATTACCCCAAAAAAATTTGCAAGATTAAGTTTTATATTCACGGATACTGTGACCTCTCATTGTCCTTTCACATCTGAATATATTTCATTTGCCAACCAATCGTTAACAGCAGCGTCAAGCCAATTTTATCGGATTTTTAACAGAGAACGCCAATGCTTTACCAATGTTTAGTAGTCTGTTATACAGTTTCTCGGAGATTTGGAGGCTATTACCTCTTTCTATTTGCTATGAGACATAAAATATGTTGTGTTAACTTTGCAAGCATGGTTGGGTCATGATTTTGGTAAATTCACTCTCAAGAAGCGAACAGCAACTTCTTAAACTGCACAATTGACACGTTCTACATTTCGTAAAAGTACATGACAACACTGTTAATTATGGAAACAAAAAGCAGTCAGAGATGACCACAGACCTCCGCAAAGACTTTCACGAAACTAACGCTTCAACAACCAAATCCCATGTCCTCTCAAGCGCAAAGCTGCCGCCTAATACTAAAATATACTAACACACAGATACTACTTTATAATTCAGCTATGAAAACCTGTATTATAAAGAAGCACCTGTATGCCACAATGGAATAGATCTATTAGGGCCCCGCTTCAATAAGCGGGTGTCCTAAAGTAATCACCCTGTCCTCCCGTCCGTCCACAAATTCGTTTCCGGATGATAACTCCAGTATGGATGGACATATGTTTTTCAAACTTGATTTATATATGCCCAACCACTAACACAAGAATCCTATTGATTTTGAGGTCATGAGATCAAAAGTCAAGGTCATAGGATCCACATCATTAAAAAGATTGTTGTTGCATTGTAAATGTTTCATCCGATATCTTTCACTTTTGGATTACCTAACAATAGGGGAAGAACCATATTGATTTCGACACCACAAGTTCAAAGGTCAAGGTCATAGGACCATCTTACTGATTTATATGCTGACAAGGCTTACAGTTTAATACATAAAATGTAATTATGCCTCTGTTGCTTGGGATACTTTCCTCCGACACCTTCATTTTGGCTACCAATGATTCAAAATCTTGACGTTCAGTTATTTAAATACTGTTTTTGGTCAGTCCCTTTTCTCTCTGCATGTTGTCGGGTATTTTATTATATTTTTCAAGCATTACCCTGCCCACAAAAGACTTCTCTGCCCCTTTTTGGCGGGGCCCTCTCTGACCTGTCAGTATTCTAGTTTGAATTGAAAAAAAAGATTTAGATTACCTCCACAATTTAATTCATTGTTCCTTGGATATTATCCTAATATATTACTTTAATTGTGCTGAGTTTACATGTTTAACATTTGTACCCCTTGAATACAAAAAAATATATTTTCAGCAATAAAAAACAAAATACATTTTAATACAGTGTTCACTCAAACATTATAAAGACCTTATTGCCAGTCAATCCAGGTAAGCGGCATAATTTCACATTATATTTCATAGTATTATTAAGATGCTTGCCAGTGGGAGATTATTTGGGGAATTTTTCTGCGAGACCAACAGTAAAAACTCATCGAGACAAAGACACAGACCCGTCGATCCTTTTTATGAAATATAGACGGCACTATGAAAATGGGACCAGAACCAGCCATAAACAACCACAGATAAGATCAGCATGAAAAATATTTTTAATAAAATGTTTGTTAAAAAAAACATTCCTGAGAATTTGACTTACACCTAAATGTAATGGACCTTGTGACTTGCCTTGAACCTTTTTATAAACTGGGTAAGTAATAGCACACCAGAGATAGACTGATAACAGTTTTTTGAGACCATATCCATCATTCTGTTGCACTAAAACAATCCCGACCTTCAACATTTTTTTGAAATCTCTGTCGCCATGTGACTTCTCGTTACACAAGACTGGAATCGAGAAACTTCCTTGAGTTTACAATCTTTGGGGAGAACAACCTTTGCTCACAGATCAAGTGACCTAAACATTAAATCCCGGACGTACACGTATCTCGTGACCTAATGTTCTGACCTTGCAATGTAAGCCACGTTGAACACACCCGGTCTCCATCGATATATACTCAAAGTATTCCTTGGAAGGAATGTTACAGATGTCTTTTTTATTGTGTGACACGGGCGCAACTCGTGTTGTAGCGGCCTCACCTGGCCGGGTGTTGCACTCTCAGTTTAATCCGTACTGGTTGAACTCTCGCTCTCACGCTAGTCTGGGGCTTTCTCGCCTGGCCTGAGCCGGGCGGGCTTACGTGTGGACCCTGGTATGTAGAGACACAGCGATGTTGTTCTAGATGTTTCCTGTACTGTGTATCATGTTAGGTTCTTTTCGATACTTCGTGAAAGGGAATTTTCTAGAGATTTCGGATGATAGGTAATAAATAGGGGCCATGTTTTACAACCGAGAGTGAGGTGAGAGAATATTCCAGCGGACACAGAAGAGTATTGCTGAACAGTATTGCACATTGCCTTGCCACAGAAATGTTCAAGAAGAGTCAATACATATGATAACTAAGGTTTTTGTAGGAAAATATATAAAAACACAATCGATACAAAGTAAACCAATAACGTGTCTAAACTTTTAAAAAATATATTCGAAAAAAGTATGGTCGAGTCAAAGTCCAATTCGTAATTCCATATGCACCTAACGATATGGAGGTATCTAAATCTGAAAGTATCCAAAACAGACGGTCTATGTCGATAAATAGCTCATGGACATGCGCTTTATATAGGTCATGTCTCAAATACATAGACACCAAAAGTTTTAGCAGAGTATAGATACAAATTTAACAGCCAGTATTGACCGGCAAACCATCAACCAGTTGCGGTGGCTATGAGGGTTCCGTTATGTCATGTGATATTATTCAATGAATATCAGAGCTTGGTTTCATTGCTTTTCTGAAGAATCCTTTTTGATTTTCAGATTCTGATCCCAATTTTTAGAATACAATTAAGAAAAATAGAGTTTCTTGTCAAATCAATTTGTCTGCTACCTTTATCAATACACATAATTGCTAATTAAAAACATTGATAAAGTCTGACATCCTCACATTAAAGTTCAACAACGGAAACCAACTAATTTTATATGAACATTTCAAATTTTTTTAAGTATAGATCCAGGGCCTGTAGATTACGTTGTCTTATGAATGAGGATGAAAAAAAAACACATGGCAAGCTGATATACAATTAAAATACCATCCGAATTCCAGTTTTTTTATAGGGTGGGAAAAAATAATCAAAATTATGACTTCAAGGCAAATATGATTGCGAAGTCTTATAGCTATATTAGGTGTCTCCCTACCACGATATAATTTTTTATTTATATATATGGAAGCAAATTTGGTAATGTTATTCACTCGGTCGCAACATTTTTCAAAATAGTGTCATTGTCCTCGAAAATCTCTTAGAGTTCCCATTTATCACAAAATGTCCGATATTTAGGATAAAAGAGTAATTGCGGACTAATAAGAGTATAAGTGACAGAATAGAAGTGGAGACTGTTTTTGATATTTTGGAACTTTGGACCACACGTACAAGTTTCTTGGGATGTCGTAAAGCGATCGTAGATATAATTATTGTATCCGCTAAAACAGAGTTTTGCGGAGGCTATATTTTCAGCCGGACGCCGCCGCAAAGGTTTCCGTAGAACTCCGCCG
This sequence comes from Sipunculus nudus, assembly GCA_026874595.1. Lineage (NCBI taxonomy): Eukaryota > Metazoa > Annelida > Sipuncula > Golfingiida > Sipunculidae > Sipunculus > Sipunculus nudus. The sequence continues at coordinate 19,170,762 of CM049307.1, forward strand.
TAACTACTGGACGGAATTTTATGAAACTCGGGATTTTGATCTGGTCACATAGTGGACTGGTGCGCCCTCATTTTTGCTCGACCTCTGATCTTCCCTCTCTTCAGAGCGTAAATCTATGTGTCTGTTTTCACACATAAACCCACACATCCTGAACTCGTTCGACCAATCGGGCTGACATTTTGATTGAGTGCAGCTCTTTGATAGCTTTATAACATACCAAAAAAAACCTGTTGCTGCCATCTACAACAATTTTTGCACAGTGTTTATCTGTTTGTATGCCTTGGGATAAAATCACTCATATCTGGGCAATGGTTTGACTGATCCGCCTGGAATTTTGCATATGTATACATCTCGCAGAGATTTCTCATTTATATGACAGGTGGAGCCACATGCAATCACGTTTAAACTATAGACATCTATGCTAATATCTTAGGACTGGTTTCACGAATCAGCCTGGATTTTTTTTTATGTGTGTACATCTTGGATTTACATTTGTATTATATTTTTCACTGAATTGGCAGGTGGCGCCACCTATTTACACGTTATACGGCAGCCTTCGATGCTTATATCTCAGGATAGGTTTGACATATCGGCATGGCATTTAGCATAAGTATAGGAATGACAGCTTTTACAAATTTGGTGGCCCAACCTACAATTAGTTTTGCATGGTGTCCATTTGTGCATCCGCCTAGGGTAAACTTCACTCATATCTCAGGCATGGTTTGACAGGCGGCGCCACCTGCAATCGTGTTACGTGACACACATCAATGCTAATATGCAACAAATCTCATTCTATTTCCCTTTACCAGGAGTATCGTACTCTTGTCGTGCCACGTCGTCCTATAATGGATTATTTCCACTCATCGTGGAAAATTTGCATCAACCTCGTTCAATTAGGAAACGGAAAGCATAAGCTTCATAATACGCTGCATTTCACCGAGTTCAGACTTAAGCCCCCACATCATTTCACACTTCGACAGCTTACTTTTCTAAAGGACACGTACCTTCCTCACTCCGACCCTCCGTCCACAGCCTGTGTTGTACCAAATCTGACGACAGTTCCAACTAATAAAACGTTGCCTTGCTTTGTAATATAACAACATCATCACCATTTTAGATATCGATTACTTCATCTTTTTCTTTATCATTTAGAAGATCAGGGAAACACACACACACACATACATTTATTTATATATATATATATATATATATATATATATATATTCTATTATAATTTCATTTGAAATAGTTGCTTGCAAATATTTTGGTTTATACTTTCCGCTAGTTTTTTTTTTATTATTTTCTCTTTTTCGTCTTTTGTTCTCTTTGTACTGACTCAATTAAATCGAAATTACTGGTACCTAAAGGTCTTCAGTTAGGGCTCCTCAACATGTCCTCAAATTGGCAGCAAACAAACAAAACAATCTTGACGTGACATTGAATAAGAAATTAGCACGGAGAAAGAAAATCTCCGTTGACATTTTGCAGAGAAACGTTTTGCCAAAAGTCTAGCATATACTTATACTATTCCTTTCCTAAAGATGTACTATGACCTAGCTCCATCTTTCAGTACCTGTCAAACTTTCTCTTATATGATTGATCAGAAATAAAACATACGTTCATTTAGATGAACACAGAATACGTCAAGTCTTTTCATCAGGTACAACATACATCACCAAGTACATTTATTTTCTGATTAAAATATTCATTGTTATATAAAATCAGATTAATTTTTAGTTTCTCTTCTTTCGCTCCCATGTTTAACAGAGGTGGCTCCTATAACAAATATTGTTGCCTTTCTTAAGACGTCGTGCCAGCTGCATTCTTTCAGCCTGATTCAGAGATAATTGATAAAAAGTAATAAATGCACTTCAGGCTGAAAATCCCATTTGTAACATTTTTCAAACAAGTATCATGGTTCACGCATATTTAATCCTAGTCCATATAAAACAACGGCTTATCGATAATTAAACTCGGAAACTTTTACCCTACTCTTGTGTAAATACTCGTTAACGGTAATTTTCTCAATCCGTTGGTTGCAGACTTTTTTCTCCATATAAATTTGCCTTAAGCTTGGAAATGTATTAAGGTTCATACGAAAAACGAGGAGTGATATATTTTAGTGACAGACGCTAAACCAATCCTCAGTGTAATATTAATTATTACTCCTCTGCCATGAAAGTAATTTCATATTACACGCCATGGTAAACCAACCATTGTAACATGTCAAGACTTACACAGATTTAATATTGATCATATAAACATTCTTGAGTACATTATCCTGAACAGTATAGGAACTGGCCAAATATGGCGTTCCGTAAAAATCACAACGAAATGTCCATCAAGCAGTAAAGTTATACATTTTAATCGAAGTAATAACCTTCCATGCTCTATTTCCAAGGTTCTAGTATTTCATCGACAGACACTGCTAAGAAATCTGTCAATCAATAACGTAAAACAATAATGAGCAACTGGTACGGATTATAGCTATTTTAATCTGCGTTGTACCTTGGAACTCATTTCATATAAAATTTAAACAGCAATTGGAAACAGATAAAATAACTGGCGGCCAAATGAAATTGCTGATCTTCATTTGAAAGCCCATTTATTTCAGCTCTTTAAATCGGGAGACAATGTCAGCAATTGTCAGTCAGTCGGTTTTTTTCTATTCCAGTTTCGCAATTTGATAACAAGGGATGACAAATTTAATCAGCTTGACTATTTAGAGAATTAATTTTCATAAAAAGTTGTTATTTTGAGCAATTTCGGTCATTATTATTAAGCATTTAAGAATTATCAATGTCTGCCAATCGTAACCAAAAGAAACACAGTTAAGCTTGTCATTCTCTGGGGGACACTTTCTCCTCATTTGCTTATTTTACATTGCCTCATTGTCTATGGGGATTATTTCAATTTCAAATGTCATATTACCGCTTAACATCACATAAGAAACATTTCAGATGCTCCATCAAATCAAAATAAGTTAAATCATGCTTAATAATCATTTTGAATGTCTTCGTGATTTTTTATTATTTCATGAAATTTCCCAGGCACGTTAGGCCTATTGAATTTTTAAGCGATAATAAGTGAGTTTTTCACTGGTTTACATATACGCATTCTTTGCTAGAGTTTGTATTACACAATTTTAATCATTAAACCTTGTTTGATAGGTTACACAAACATTGTATTGACAAAAAGGCCTCAACAAAGCTACAAAGACTGTAAAGCTACAGTCGATTCATAAAGCCGACAGCACACAGAGAGAACGAGACGAAATCAGACCGGACATAAAGCCGGCCGCACACAGAGAGAAAGAGACGAGATCAGACCGGACACAAAGCCGGCCGCACACAGAGAGAACGAGACGAGATCAGACCGGACATAAAGCCAGCCGCACACAGAGAGAAAGAGACGAGATCAGACCGGACACAAAGCCGGCCGCACACAGAGAGAACGAGACGAGATCAGACCGGGCATAAAGCCGGCCGCACACAGAGAACGAGACGAGATCAGACCGGACATAAAGCCGGCCGCACACAGAGAGAACGAGACGATATCAGACCCGTCATAAAGCCGGACGCACACAGAGAGAACGAGACGATATCAGACCCGTCATAAAGCCGGACGCCAACAGAGAGAACGAGACGAGTCAGACCGGACATATAGCCGGTCGCACACAGAGAGAACGTGACGATATCAGACCGGTCATAAAGCCAGCCGCACACAGAGAGAAAGAGACGAGATCAGACCGGACACAAAGCCGGCCGCACACAGAGAGAACGAGACGAGATCAGACCGGACATAAAGCCAGCCGCACACAGAGAGAAAGAGACGAGATCAGACCGGACACAAAGCCGGCCGTACACAAAGAGAACGAGACGAGATCAGACCGGTCATAAAGCCGGCCACACACAGAGAACGAGACGAGATCAGACCGGACATAAAGCCGGCCGCACACAGAGAGAACGAGACGAGATCAGACATGACATAAAGCCAGCCGCACACAGAGAGAACGAGACGATATCAGACCGGTCATAAAGCCGGACGCCAACAGAGAGAACGAGACGAGATCAGACCCGTCATAAAGCCGGACGCCAACAGAGAGAACGAGACGAGTCAGACCGGACATATAGCCGGTCGCACACAGAGAGAACGAGACGATATCAGACCGGTCATAAAGCCGGCCGCACACAGAGAGAACGAGACGATATCAGACCGGTCATAAAGCCGGACGCCAACAGAGAGAACGAGACGACATCAGACCGACATCTGTTTATATTAGGTTCCGTAACAATATGTATTGTTACAGGTGCTCTTTTTAGTATGTGACACGGGCGTAACTCCTGTTATGGCACTCGTTTCTGGCCGCGTATTACATTCTCTGTTTAATCCGTACTGGTTGAACTCTCGTTGTCATGCTGGCCTTGGGCCTTCTGGCCTGGTCGTGAGTCACGTGTACACCATGGTGAGTGGAGACACACAGCGATGTTCTTCTAGATGATTCCTGTAACGCGTGTTTACTGTGTTGTGTAAGATCTTATAGACTGTTCGAGAAGTGGAAAATTCTGGGCTTGGAGTGAAGAGTATATAAAGGGGCTGTGTTTTAGAGCCGGGGCTGAGAGCAGAGAAGATTTTCAGCTGACGCAGAAGCGTGTGTCAGTTTCTGGGACCTTATCCGACGTGTGCGGCAATTATAGATTTTATTCAGAGTTTCTCAAAGATTTTGTGCATTTGGACTTCAGTTTTCTTTCTGATGTTACAAGAGCTTTACACTGGACTCATTCTCCGAGAGTATACATTTAAAGAACTTATCGTTGTGACGGTGTTGGTATCCAGGTACTGTGCACATTGATTTATTGCATTGATTAATAGTGTATTGTAATGTTAGGGTTGTTTTAAGAATAAATTATAGTTATTTGTTAACAAAAAAACACTGACTTCTTAATTCATTCCCCTAGACATTTCACGCTGCCTGGTGTTGCAGAATCTGATTGTTTTATCTCCATTACAAAATTTGTGTTCATCAAGCATACGTGATCTGCTTATATAAGGTTCCGTAACTATATATATATATATATATATATATTTATATATATATATATATATATATATTTATATTTATATATATATACGATTATTATATTTATATATATTTATATTTATATATATACTTAATTACATTTCAAAAAATTATAATATTATCATAGAAAATAAATTAAATTCTAAGCAGGGTTAGATATAATATTATTAAGTAAATTGATTCAAAGTTTTTAATTCTATATATTAATATATTTCATTTGCAATATTATAATATTATACTTTGAAAAGTGAGGGGATGATTACATTGGCCATCCCCCCTTGCCAAAAAGTGGGGGTATATAAGTGGGGGTATATATACCCCCATCCCCCCCCCCCCCCCTATTGACGCCCCTGAGAACAGACCGAACATAAAGCCGGCCGCACTCAGAGAGAACGAGACCAGATCAGACCGGACACAAAGCCGGCCGCACATAGAGAGAACGAGACGAGATCAGACGGGGCATAAAGCCGGCCGTACACAAAGAGAACGAGACGAGATCAGACCGGACATAAAGCCGGCCGCACACAGAGAGAATGAGACGAGATCAGACCGGACACAAAGCCGGCCGCACACAGAGAGAACGAGACGAGATCAGACGGGGCATAAAGCCGGCCGTACACAGAGAGAACGAGACGATATCAGACCGGTCATAAAGCCGGACGCCAACAGAGAGAACGAGACGAGTCAGACCGGACATATAGCCGGTCGCACACAGAGAGAACGAGACGATATCAGACGGGGCATAAAGCCGGCCGCACACAGAGAGAACGAGACCAGATCAGACCGGACACAAAGCCGGCCGCACATAGAGAGAACGAGACGAGATCAGACGGGGCATAAACCGGCCGTACACAGAGAGATTGAGACGAGATCAGACCGGACATAAAGCCGGCCGCACTCAGAGAGAATGTGACCAGATCAGACCGGACACAAAGCCGGCCGCACATAGAGAGAACGAGACGAGTTCAGACGGGGCATAAAGCCGGCCGTACACAAAGAGAACGAGACGAGATCAGACCGGACATAAAGGCGGCCGCACACATTGAGAATGAGACGAGATCAGACCGGACACAAAGCTGGCCGCACACAGAGAGAACGAGACGAGATCAGACCGGACATAAAGCCAGCCGCACACAGGGAGAACGAGACGATATCAGACCCGTCATAAAGCCGGACGCACACAGAGAGAACGAGACGATATCAGACCGGTCATAAAGCCGGCCGCACACAGAGAGAACGAGACGAGATCAGACCGGACATAAAGCGAGCCGCACAAAGAGAGAACGAGACGATATCAGACCGGACATAAAGCCGGCCGCACACAGAGAGAACGAGACGAGATCAGTTCGGTCATAAAGCCGGCCGCACACAGAGAGAACGAGACGAGATCAGACCGGACATAAAGCCAGCCGCAAACAGAGAGAACGAGACGAGATCAGACCGGTCATAAAGCCAGCCGCACACAGAGAGAACGAGACGAGATCAGACCGGTCATAAAGCCAGCCGCACACAGAGAACGAGACGATATCAGACCAGTCATAAAGCCGGCCGCACACAGAGAGAACGAGACGAGATCAGACCGGACATAAAGCCAGCCGCACACAGAGAGAACGAGACGATATCAGACCGTTCATAAAGCCGGCCGCACACAGAGAGAACGAGACGAGATCAGACCGGACATAAAGCCGGCCGCACACAGAGAGAACGAGACGATATCAGACTGGACTGGACTCACTCCTTTCAAATCCACTACCATTTTTCCCGGTTCGGTTAAAGGGAGGTCGCACACAGAGCGGACCGAACCGAACTGGAATCGTTTCTCTCCTCCCACATGCTTACCGCCAGAGACTTATATAAAAGAATGTTTGAATAAGAATTTGAAACAAAATGCAACGCAAATATATCATTTTGGCATTATATTTCCAAGAACAGAGACTGGAGAAACTCATGTTTAATGAAAATCCAGTCCATGAGATAATGGAATGGCTAAGGAATTAGTATCACAAGTAGCCTATCAAGAAATTTGTAACTAAGGAAGAATATATTAGGTATTATTTTTACAGAGCAAATTGACGAAGCTGTTTATTTATGTTCGATATCTATAAATATGCCACATTGTCCATTGGAATGTACCTGCAACGCCAGATCACTTAAGCTTTTGTTATCCTTAGATTTAAGCAAGTCGGTTAATTGGCAGAATTGGCTGAAACCCAAGAGTTAGGCTGAAACGCACAATTTTTCAACCAGGGTTCGTCTACTTGCTCTAATTCCTTAGGACCACTAGCACATGATCGACAAGTTGTAGTTTGCTTTCTAATTCGGGGGGGGGGGGGGGGGGGGGGGGGGGCGTAGCTGGGCAGTGTGTACTTGAACAATTTAAATAAATAAAACAACACTGTTAACTTGAAATGTAATTTAAACCTAAGCTCTCAACTAATCCGGATGAGGTTCTCCTCAGCCCCCCCCCCCCCCCCCCCCCCCCCCCCCCGGCTCAACAGGTGAATCCAAAGAGGCCGAGACTTCGGTCGAGAGAGTTTAGCCCAGGCAATGTGCAGTGGGCGGAGCCACTAACTTCCTATGTTTGGCTGATAGCAGGTGGTCAATTGATTGATAACTGAAAATGCATCAGTACTGACAGCAGACAGGAGGGCAGTTACAAGCTTGCAGCAGGCTTGTACTTCAACAAGTATTTAGGACTTTAAATCGAGGATTAGCTGAAACGTGTGCTAAATAATGATAGTATTGAGATCTAAGCAGATGATGTCACTGTGTATTGCAAAAGTAGCAGAGATTCAATTACAGCGTACTGTAGTAACAACCTGTTTCGACGAAAACCTGCTCACTCTAAATTATAAAAATAATCTTAAGTCATGCAACTTGGTAATTCCAAAAGGATTGCTGATCAGAAACTCCGGATATCAATACTGGATTTTGACTTTGTTCTGATGAGACTAATTTACTTGGCGGGATAACAGATGCTAATTTATCCTGGTGACCACATGTTAACTCATTATGGAAAAAAAACTTTCTCCAAAGATCGAAGTTCTTAACCGTATATCAAGCTTTCCTTCTCTGCAATCACTGACTAGGTATATAGGACAATCATTCAACCACACATTGACTATGCCCCAAGCATCTGGGGTTATTCCTTATCGTCTACTAACAATATGGTATAACAGATACAAAAAAGAGCTGCCCGAATTATAACCAACATATAGGATAGAAGTAAATGTTATGATCTTAGTAAATAAACTGGGATGGATGAATGTACATCAACGCAATACAAATTTTGTTGCAGGGGAAAGTTTACATTTTGCCAATGAAGCTCACAATCATGGGACTCGAGCTGCTGTGAGCAGTGATTTAGTCGTTACTAAACCTAAAACCAGCTATTTGAGAAGGTATTTACTATTTGCCGGGCCGAAAGTATGAAATAGTTTTTCGAGTGAATCTTGATCAGCCACATCTTTTGCTTCTTTCAAAAAACGAATTATACGAGAAAAAATTTAGAGAATTTATGCTTTATGACATATGATATAGTTGCCTATGTTTATATTTGTGTATGTAGCACTCTATTTGCTTATTCATTGATCATAAAAGAATAATAATTAACATCATTCCATGTTGCTTAATTAGAATATTGCAATGTCCAAGTCTAATAATGTTAGAGAATATTGTATAATTATTGCTTCGTATAGCTCATATTATAGATATATATTGACTGTGATATTTTAGTATTTTGCTTCCTTTATAAGTGTAAATATGACATACTTTCTATTTATGCTTTTATGTTCTGAGTCCCTGTAATTTTACTGTTCATGTTTTATATTTTACCCATGGTATTATGATTAGCTGATCGGTGTATTACCCTGTATGAATATTATGTAAAGAAATAAATAAGATAAAATAAAATGAATTGGTCTGACTATGTTGACCCTTCGTTCTTAACATTTTCCTAAAAATTTGGTTTACATCACTGTGTCTGGTAATAATCCCATTAATAATTAAACAAAGGATATCAATAAATCTATTAAAGTTAACAACTATTTACTCTCTAATTGAGCAATTTATGTGATTCCAAGTTTGAGCCTCCACAGGACTATGTACAGTGTTGTATATTTGTCGTTTCACATTCATCACCATTGTGCTATAATTTAGGCTACTGCATTATATCAGTGCATTGTGGTAGCTCAAATACAGCCTGAAAGGGTGTCTATATATACAATCTGGATAAAGTTTTATGTATTCATATAACAAAAAGACAAATGTTTATATACAGTACCACTAGTTTCACCATAGGCCTATTTAACTTAATAATGGTAATTATAATTATATTTTTGGTTGTTGTTGTTATAATAAATCCGATCCGATTTCGTATTGTCCGCTCTCTGTGCAGCCTGCGATTAGGCCTAATTAAGTTTTCAACTTTATCTATAACATGGTAACTGAAGTTATCCTCCCCACGAACCTTCCCCTTCGAGAGTTTACGATACGCCTATACTGTCTTTGGCTGCCCGTCTATATTTAAAACCCTCTAAAATAGCCTTTCCTGTCCCGAAACACTTTCATAATTCGTTCCACCAGTTTTTGGCATTAATTATGAAACGTTCAAATTTCTGTCCATTAAGTGACAATGATAGAACAGTTTCAGCACGCCACAGATAATGATATCGCTGATTCAGACTTGTTAATTTTACACATCACCGCCTTTTAGTCCCGTCTTCATCCCTCCGTGCAATGACGGCCCTGATGGCGTCCACACGCTGACGGTGTATTTTATTTTATTATGGTAACAAAATGTACCAAATAGCTAACCAACGTCTGTCACAAGGTGTTAATGACTCCGATACTTCGTCCATTATGTCGTGTCAGAGCAGAATGATTCTCAGATAATTATTTATTTTAATTCAAAGTTTTTACGGTTTATTTTTTTTTTTGCGATTACCTTCTAAATAATTACCACCTGATCTACCAAATGACAGGTCAGTTTAAAAAAAACACAAACTGCCTTTGTACAAGACTTTTTTTTATTGAATGGGCACTTATGGGACGTAATCTAATTGTACTGAAAATTTTCATAAGTCGGGGTATTATATGTCTTATTATTATTTTTTTGGTGTTGTTGTCATTCCTATTTTCCTATTTTGTAGAAGAGTGATTTTTCTGGAGGATAATTAACAAATGTCGTTGGTGTCGTGGTTGCCACGGTGATATGCGCGGAATCACGGACGTTTACTGGTCACCTCGCATTACTACGGCTAAGCTTGGAGTACACAAAACACGGATCGACAACAAGTAGGATTATGATAAAGGAAACGCATTTGGCATCGAGCTTTCTTCTATTTCAGTAATTAAAATATAGCACTCATTAAGCTAAAAGAATGAATGACATGTCTCTGTACAATGACCTATAGCCTTGCAACATAAAGGGTGTCTCGATGTGTGTTGACATTTTAATTACTATTACCTGAAATGATCCACTGGCGAATGTCCACTTGATTACCAATGTTTTTCATTTCTAGCTGTATACGAACAGTTTCACATGTGTATCAATAAATACAAACACCTTTGTGACGTACATTGTTAACATAAGGATCAAATATATTTAATTTTTTTATGACTGATGATTTGTGTTGATGAATCTGTTTTTGGTATTTTTACGCTAATTACTTCATTTTCTTCGCGTACTTGGAAAATACAGTTTTTTTTATGTGGCCCTGGGAGTTACTAGTGAAGGAAAATTAATTATTGGTGAATACTGTTTTCACGCCGTAATTAATATCAACTATAATCTTGTTACATCGCTTGTCGTTCTCTTTAAAATATAGTGAACGAGAAATCTATGAACCTGTAAAACATACAGCACACACACACACACACATATATACACTTTTAAATTTTAATGATTGTAAAGAGACGATTCCTACCTGCTTAGCAGTTCTATCAGCCACTTTTGAAAAACTTTTCTACAGCCGTCCGTGGCCCCACGTTTTGCTGTGAAGATTTTCTGTCATGTTGAATCGCTCACTAGCATAAACACATAATGCAGGGCTATATTCGTGATGATGAACAACACCGACGAAACGTTAACGGTAGCAACTACCTGTCGCATATTTCTGAAAATACCACTTAAAACGTTGGTCATAAGTCTGCGAACTATCCACTATAGAAACAAGACGCGCTTGGTAGCTACCCGGTAATGACTGCCACTGGTCTGAGGGGTTTACCGAAGAGCCGAGCTCTGTGGGTGTCGCGGGGCCCGCAAGAACGGAAGCACAGCCGATATGGTAATTCAGCAGACGATCTGCTGCTAATCCCGCCCAAAGCTAGCTCATTCTGTAGCATACCATCAGATCTAGCAGACCCAGCATTGATCGAAAATGGCTCCTTCTGTGTCTTCTGTTTAAGGTTGGTCGTGTCGCACACATCAGGTACCAAGGGTAACATCACACGCACAAATAAACAAATATGTATAAAAAGTTAAGCATTTACTATCCGTGTATTTCATTTTATAAAAAATATGTCATATATATCTGGGATCCGATTATTCGAGACAATCATATTTTTATAAATATTTCGATATTTGCATTATGTCAGCTCTCAAGGTAAAACAAAGTGAACAAGTTTATATATATATATATATATATATATATATATATATATATATATATATATATATATGGATAGATAGATAGATAGATAGATAGATAGATAGATGAGAAATGCAAATGAGAAACTTACCAAATGTATTTATTTTGCGAGTTGGCGCCATTCAGAATCACTGTAAACACCGTATACGTTGAGGAAATGGGAAATTTCTCTTCTCAGTTTACATTTTTTTTATACTTGAATATTTCGCTAATTTATAAATCAAAATAAATGATAAAATGAACAAAAATTAGGCAGACAAGTAGCTTTACCTTGATGTCTGCTGAATGCCATTATAGAAGTACAAAGCTCATACATGGTCATTTTTATTTGCTTCCTGGCGATGCATCTACATTAATTCTACAAAGTCTATACAAAAATAAAGATATAATGACGTGTATACTGAAGGCAATGCTCCTTCACGTCGCTGAATTTCCTTCAGATACATAAACGACCACAAAGTAGGCGCACGTTTGAAATTTTTCAATAAAGCACTGGAAAACTGACATTCGTTTCAACTTAGTGAAAACATGATTAGGGAAGAAAAATATTCATAGGGACGATCTAAGCTTTCTGTCCTTATGAATTTTGAATTAGGAACCACATGAACCTGTATTGTAAAGAAGCATCGTTTATGTGGAACTTCTCTCTTTGAATTTGCATCAGTTATCGTGTCTTGATCAACAGAAGTCACATCCAATATTCCATCGTTCTAGAAGCCTTACGTTTACAGGTGGTGATGTAAACGGCCCAGCGCCATCAGACTGAAGCCATGGTTTAACGGGTCTAGGGCGTCGTCGCGGCTCGCGAAAATGAAATGTGGCCACGTGGTTAAATCTTTCAGTTATATCTTGGGAAAACATATTTTTATCCCCCGCCTGAGCTTAAACGACGTTTTTACTGATCCATTTAGGACGTTAATATATTATTTCGACTGTGACGAAGACTTAAAAAGAAAAATTTTTATTATTTTTATCGATGATCAAATTGAAGCAAAGGATTTTTTTTGGTCTCTTATTCGTTTGCTTGGCAAATTCTGCAAAAGAAAATAAATCTAATAAATATTTTTTATTGATAATTGCAGTGCAAAGATTAATTATTAAAGGTTTTTACACTGCGATTCAGACTTTTGATTCTACACTTTTGAATCAAGTCATCATAATAGATTTTTTTCGACTTACCATGAGTTCAGAATTCTGTCATTTGTCAGTTTCTAAGTCAGGCAAGACTTAAATGGCTACCTTCAATTAACAGCAGCAAATAAAAAGCAAGCACTTTAAAAAGCAATCTAAGCTAGATATCTACGATCGCCGAGCGATATCAAGAGAAGCCTTCCCAGGTTCAACTCTATCACCTATTAATATTTTGAGAATTACTATTTTGAGTTTTGAGGAACAGCCAAATTCGAGATCCAGCGCCAACAAAGTGGGAAATGATGAAGAATAGGCTATGTAATGTACGGCCTTGGAAATAAGGTCAAGATATAATGTACATATTGTTACGGAACCTTATAACAACAGATCACGTAATTGTGATCAGCACAAATTGTGTTACGCACTCAATTTTTTACGATAAAAAAAATCAGATTCTATAACACTAGGCGGCGTATGTCTAGGGGAATCAATAAAGAAGTCCATAAATAATCCACGTAAATAGTAATAATCCAAAGGCAAACTGGAGACAGTCCGTAATAAATCTGTATAAATTCCGTTGAACATCGGACACCACTGCAATTTTTCGGAAAAGGTCCCGAAACTAATGTGAAAGTAACACTCTTAGTGCTCGCTGGTATTTTCCTTTCTCTCGGCTCTAAGCACAGCCTCTAATTTATAGTTTCTCACCCAAAATTCTAGGAATGGAAAATTCCCAAAGAACAATACACACGCACATGAACAGACCTGAAACATCTAGAACAAAGAACGCTGTGTCTCTGCGCATCAGACCCCACACGCGAGCCAACAAGAGAGGTTCCCATAGCAACTAACTATGCCTGCGCTACACGAATCAGAATGTCAACAGACACATGTAACACCCCCGCGCACAACAAAACAGACACCTGTAACAATATCTACATTAACTTGCCTGCATACCGTGTCAGTTTCTTAAAAGCTACAACATCACCTCTGGGTGTTGTACTGACGAGTACGACATGATAATTGTACATCTGTTTCCTATATGTTTACGGAGTCGGTACCGTGAGGTGAACATCCCTTGGCTCATTTATGTGCAGACATGTCTAATTGGCCTGAAACACACCGCGGTGTTACCTAACTTAATATATAACATGAAACAGGGAGAGGTTATCGTCGCCCTAGGATGATCGGATCGACAATTACATTGTCAATGAATCTTTCTTTTGAAGTCCTATTGCACTTTTATGACATCTTCAGACGTGCAGAGTGTGGAGACACTGATCTTCTCAGTCATACACAAATGAAGCTTCACCCTCGATGGAACTATTTCTAGAATTAAAAAAATGAAATTAAATATAATTAACTGAATTGCCAAAATATTGACAAAACAAAATTTAATGTCGTCATTATCTTCGAAATCTTTCTTAGGAAGAAGAATCAGTGTTAGAGTGTCAAGGATAAACTGCTTTCCTTTTCATTAAAACAAAAATGGCTTATTGATTTTAATGGAAAACAACTAAGAAACAATTAATGATTGATTGTTTGAAAGAAAAAAATGAGAACCTAAAGATTCATCCTCATGAATAAATGGTATGACGTTTGCTTCAGTTTAATTAATTTATGGAATCAGAACTGGATAAAATGTTTAATTTCAGTAAAAAAAAATGTCAAATATCATATTTTACTTATTTAAGCAAACACATTCAAACAGAGGTCTATTTGTTTGGATAACGACGATATTTGCTTTCGTAACTTCAATGAGTGATTGACTTAAAAGACATTTATGTTTTGCCTGGTTATCTGATTATGTGACGTGTCATTGACATTACGATGTCACACGACGATGCGTCATTGACACGACAACGCGTCAACTGACCTGTACTGCTTAATACACTGATGACAGCATTTCATTTATAAACGACCACGTGTCATTGACATTATATTGTGACAGATATTAAACCTGGCGCACGTTCTTCGGTATTTTTATAAATGAACGAATACTAAGACTATGAGTTTAAGGATTTTATTTTTTTAAATATAAATATGTCCTAAGAAGGTTATGAAAAAATGAAGAAACTAAAAATTCTGCCCGGTCACGTTATATATTGTAAAGATGAAATGCAATCTTGTGATCAAGGATTTTCTGAAACTAAGGAATGGTCAATTGATCCCAGTAGAAATGCGAGTTGCCTTTAAAGACAGGTTACTTGAGGCGGCTCAAATGACGTAAGGCGCAGTTATTTGTTCAATCAGTGTCCGAGACTGGTGAAAGTGAAAACAAGTACCCTGTTCTACGGGACTCAGGTTTCATCTGACCGTTAATGCCGGGACACGGGCGGTCACATTCATCGGAACAAATAGCGTCATGTTGAGTTTGGTTTGAGGATAATTGTAACAACGATGGATGCTGATACAGACCAAAGGCTTTATCCTCAGCATCTACTCTTAAGCTTCTATTTTTGGAAAGATCCCCAGTCCGACATCTCCTCGACATCTGTCACTGAAGAGAAATCAGTAGCGGCATTTCAGACCAGAATGCGTCTTCTTACTCCGGCGGCGTCCACACATAAAGAAACAAACCTTCCCTCCATCGCCCATATAAACACTGCCTACATCCCACCTGTCTTTCAGTTAAAGGCACAATATTTCACCAAATTTCAACTCGACACTGCCTGGGCAGACTCACACGATGCAGATTGTCATATCTTTTTTTTCCTATATTTAAAAAACACATTTACTTTATGATACGCACTGTAAACGATAATTAACTATATTTGACAAACTGGCAGATACGGACATATTCTTTTCTACCTACCAATAATACAACTTACCGAATATTGGAAGAATTATACAAAACGTGCGGGTCTAGTGAAAACTTTTATATAGTAATAATATAAATTATATAGTTATGATAAAGTAAATTTCGAACAGAAGAAAGGGCTAATCAAAGGTTCTTTTTAGTATTGGAGATATATTGAATGGCTTTGTCAATGTGGTAGATATGTGTATAACTATATCATACACCTGAATATGTAATATGTATTCCTTATGCATGCATAATATAAATAGTGTATATGTAAATTGAAATATTTAATATATATACTTTATATAAACACACTAATTATATACACTATATAAACACTATATACACTGTATATATATATATAGACTGTATATATATATATATATATTATGCATGGATATAGATATTTCGTAACATACGTAATAACATTTCCACGGTAATATTGGCTCGTTTGACATGTCTGGGCGGTTGATGACGTCTTCAAGTGAGGAGAGAGTAATGGGTTCAGAAAAAAACGATAATATTATCACTTGCGATAGGCGCCTAAACTGTATTCCTTTGAGAGTTGGGTTGAGAGGACTTTTGATGGATCAATCAACGCGAAAAAATACCTGCATCTGCTGTTGATGGAAAAGTAACATTGCAATGCTTGTGTTTATGAAACATTTTTCTCCGCCTGAGCCGGCTGTATTTCGCGCATCAACAACCTTTCATTTCGCTGTCAATCAACCCGGCTGGATGTTATCACACCAGAAAGCAGAAGCAAGAAAATGGCGTCCCCTTTTTGCCTGTTTGGTTAGGACGGATGCGCCGCTACGATCGTGGCAGCCCAAGGCGACCCGGTAGGTAATTGGCTGGAATAATAAACAGATACGCTGTGGATTATCTCAGTACAACGAAGTTGTTGTACGATAAGGCTCTTATGATTTGGAAACTTTAAAGAAAATGTGATTTGTATGTTTTTCGTGCTTATTAAAATAACACTGGTCTCCAGGAGTACAGTTAGTACGTGTAGAAAATGCCTGAAGCCGTTTATTATCAGATTTAAGCAGCATTCATAATTAAATGAAAACGCATGGATACTTGCAGAAAAAAAGAAACGGTTCATTAAAGCAAATGCTATATTAAATGACCTAATATGATCATACATGGGTATCAAACTTGGTAAGGACGGATGTGCCGCGGTACGATTGTTGCAGCCCAAGGCGACCCTACAGGTAATTAATTTGCCGGATTTATAAACAGATACAGAGTGGAATATCTCTGTACAACCGAGTTGTTGTACAATAAGGATATTATAATTTGGAAAAATTTTAAAGAAAATGTGATTTGTATGTTTTTCGTGCTTTTTAAAATAACACTGGTCTCCAGGAGAAAACTCATTACGTGTAGAAAATGACTAAAGCCTTTTGATTATAGATTTAAACAGCTAAACAACATGAAAACGCATGGAAACTTGAACAAAAAAGAAAAGGTTTATTTAAGCAAATGCTTAATTAAATGACCAAATACGATCATACACGGGTATCAAATTTCTCAGTTCCCCTGCCTGTTGGTAAGCATTTTCTTTAATCATAAATGGTTAAAAAAAGTTAAAAAGTTTAAAAAGTTCACAGGTTGTTAATTTGTTAACTGAATTACACAAAACAACTGCAAAACGAACTTTCCCAAAACTTTCTGGGGGGGGGGGGAACGCGCCAGGGAAGTCCTCAATAATTTTTGATCCGGATCATTACGGAGGTGCGGATCATACAGGAGTGTTGAACGGTTTGGCGGAGGTGTGCGCTCGTCGGGGTTCCATTCTGGCTATTTATGGTATTTATGTTTTTCAACAGCTTACAAGTAAATGCACACCTGAGACTTTCTTAGACTGAATATGTTCTGTTCTCCTTGGCCCTATATCGTTACCACATAGTCTGGCTTTAAGGCACCTTTCCGCGGGCACACACACTACACGTCTGCTGTGTTCGGATTTCATTTGGATACTGATTCAATACAGGCCAGACGATCAGCAGAAGCCTAGTCGAAAATGACTAGGTTAATTTATATTTCTAGAATGTAACATGTGGCTTAATATGAGCTTTTTTTCAGACCCGCGCAGAAAACACTGAGTTTCATAGTTCCGGGAGACCATAAGCGAGGAAAACTGTTTCATAAAAAACAGAAACCCAAATAGCTATAGAAAGTCCGGTTGCGGCAAGAATTCATTTACGTCAGACAATAATGCGAACGCATGTTTGCGAATTTACATAATTTATTCATTTTGTTCTATTCTGAAGTGACGGTTTACTAAGCTTCTAAGTTTAAGTTATCGTCAGTCCCATGGTGTCACCACTGAAAGTAACAATTCTTTTTTTTTTCCATTTAATTTTCTTTTCTATTGCCCTGCAGCCGAAGAATATCTGTTCGGTCACCATCTGAGCCGTTCTTCTTTTAAACCAGTCACAGAGGCCAGGAACGTGTATGAATAAATTTGCAGTTGTATTACTTTATCGAAACCTCATTTTCTCAAGCTATTGGGAATAGATGAAAGCACGAAACAAAACTGACACAGTGTACCCTCGAGTGAATTAGAACATGATGTTTTTGAGGTGAAAACAGTCAAAAGAAGCTCTTTGGTCTGTTCTCCGTTAATATATCATATAACTAGTAGCCCATGGGCCATGACGCTCAGCTAATTTTGAATGGGTGCTCATGTTTTTTTTTATATGTTGTCTGTGAGAATAGCCTATGGCTAAAGTTTGTGTTGAAAAAATGGACAGAAATAAAAAATTCAGGATCATAGGAGACCTGCCCAGGATCCCCCCGGATTTCACTATAGAGGGTTCCAAGGAAAATAGGTACAATTTGTACCCTGTCTGTCTGGGTGCTCACAATCATGTTTCAGGTCCATAGCTAGCAGAAAAAAGGTCACCATGATCCAATTTCAGGTTTCCAAGGAGAATTGCCTAGGTTTACCCTGAATGTCATGATAGAAGAGTGCAGGGCTGATGGATACAATTTGTGCCCTGTCTGACTGTCTAGGTGCTTATATGACATCTTTTCTAATAGGTTGTGCCTTGTCTGTCTGGCTGCGCAAAACCATTTTTCAGCCCATAGGTCACAAAATATAGGTCATCATGACTTAATTTCAGGTTTCCAAGGAGATTTGTCTAGAAACTCTCAGGATATTGAGTTAGAAGATTCTAGGCCTAATTGATACAATTTGTGCCCTGTCTGACTGTCTAGGTGCTTATATGACATCTTTTCTAATAGGTTGCAAAATATAGGTCATTGTGACCTAATTTCAGTTTTCGTAGGGCACTTGCCAAGGATGTCTCAGAATGTTACATTAGAAGATTCTAGGCCTAACAGATACAATGTGTGCCCTGACTGACTGTCTGGGTGCTTATATTACTTTTTTTTTCCTAAAGGTCGCAAAATATAGGTCATGGTGACCTAATTTCAGTTTTCCACAGACATTTGCCAAGGACGTCTCAGTTGTTACATAAGAAGATTCTAGGCCATACTGATTCAATTTGTGCCCTGTCTGACTGTCTGATGCTGAAAAAAACTTGTTTTCGGCCCGAAAGTCATAAAAACAAGGTCACCATGACCTAATTTTAGGTTTCAAAAGAAATTTGCCCAGAAACTCTCAGGATATTGAGTTAGAAGATTCTAGGCCTAAAGGAAACAATTTATGCCCCGTCTGACATTCAGGGTGCTTGAAATCATGTTTTTGGCCTGTCTGTCCAAATAATATAGGTCACCATGACCTTATTTCAGGTTTCCAAGGAGATTTGCCTAGAAACTCTCAGGATGTTGAGTTAGAAGATTCTAGGGCTCACATATAGGATTTGTCACCATCTGACATTCAGGGTGCTCGAAATCATGTTTTAGGCCCGTAGGTCACAAAATATAGGTCACCATGACCTAATTTCAGGTTTCCAAGGAGATTTGTCTAGAAACTCTCAGGATATTGAGTAATAAGATTCTAGGCCTAATGGAAACAATTTATGCCCCGTCTGACATTCAGGGTGTTTGAAATCATGTTTTCGGTCTGTCGGTCACAAAATATAGCTCACCATGAACTTATTTCAGTTTTTCAAGGATATTTGCCTATGATCTCCCAAAATGTCAGGTTAGAGGTTTCTAAGCCTAATGGATACAATTTTTGCCCCGTCTGATTGTCTGGGTGCTCAAAATCATGTTTTCAGCCCATAGGTCACAAAATATAGGTCACCATGGGTTTCCAAGGAGATTTGCCCAAGACCTCCCTGGATGTACAGTTTGAAGTTTCTTGGTCTAAAAGGTATGATTTGTGCCCTGTTAACGGACAGCCGGCCGGACGGCCGCACGCCTGACAAAAGGTGATCGCTATAGCTCTAATGACATACAGTCAGCTGAGCTAAAAACCTAAAACTTGATATCAGCTGCTGGCTGCCTCCGTGCAGCTGTGTCTGTCTGCGTCTGTTTTTGTGCGTGTAGGTTTGAGTAAGCGCACATGTAGGCGTGCGTGGATGTTTGTTTTCCACGGTGCGTGTGTATGTGTGTGCCCTGCTTACTTTTGATTTACCTGGGTTGCCTACGTTTGTATTTGGGTGCCTGCGTGTGTATGTGCCTGGGTATGCGGACCTTTGTATATGTGCCCTGCTTTCGTGTGTATGTGCCTGGGTATGCGGACATTTGTATATGTGCCCTGCTTTCGTGTGTTTGTGCCTTGGTATGCGTACGTTTGTATTTGTGCGTAGCTTGTGCTTGTGTTCGTGCACTTGAAATGCCGATCAGAACAGCTCATTGGTCATCCCAAACCATACACTAATCCAGCTCTGCTATTTTGATTTGTTGGTAAAGAGAGCATTTCCGCACATTGCACCAGGGCTTCTAAAGCGTGGAGCGTGTTGGCGTAATGGATAAGGCGCTGGACTTGTGACCGCAGGGTCGTGGGTTCGCATCCCGTTCTGACCGCCTTCTGCGCTAAGACCCCTAGGCAAAGTCTTAACCACAAGGGTGCGCTCTCTCGACCCAGGAGTATATGGGTACTGGTCATGGGAGGAAGGCAAATGTAGAACGAATAACCTTCTAGCACCTGATATGGCAGCTTGGGTTGTATGCTCCCCAGGGAGCCGAGAAAAGCTACAAGAATGAACAGGCCAGAAAGACCAGGAAGGTAAAGTTGGATGAGACTGACACCGTCGGTGATAGCAGACTATAAACCCCCACCTTTAAATACACTTATGGCGAAAGTACACACTGCGCAGACTCGCACTCACAAGAATGCGACCCTGCTGTTTATTAATTTTGTAATCAAAATCAAAATCTGACCTCCACAATGCACCGGGGTTTTTTAAATACATCAGCGGCGTAGGTATAAATGTAGTGAAGAGGTTAAGTCCGTTCATATATGGTGGATAAGAACTGTTTCAAGGCTAATTAAATAAACATTGGTGTTTTTGTTGTAAGGACTTCATGGTATAAGCTATATTTTGTTAGCATGCAAATTTGAAATGTAAATAAAGCTGCTTCGATGAAATGTAACGAATTTTGACATTTGAGAAAGGAGTTCCGGCTGTCCCAAGAATTGATTTAGAAGAAACTACCTCTGGGGGTAGGGTGTGTCTTTCTCCAACATTTCTTCCACCCATTATGTGAATTCTTTCGGTTGGCCCAAGCAAATTTTATTCAGATATGTTTGACAATCACTGATGTTAACATTAACGGCCAAACACACCTCTTTAAAAGAACCTTCTCAGTACCCTTTAGACACAGTAGCTACCTTTGTAATTAATACCTAAGTAATAATACTGGTCCTTGACAAACCGGGGGGGGGGGGGGTTAAAATGTGCGAGTACCGTTCTTCGTTCCTCAAGTCGAAGTTCTTTAAGCTTTAGTTGCTCTGTGTTCTCCGTTTCATTGCAGTTTTAGTTAAAAGGAAAGTATATCATCATCTCCTGTTTCAGCCTACACATTCATCCTATCACCGTTGATGCTGAGTCTGTTTAATTGTGTTCCTTGTGAAGACACGCAAATGCATTACATTCTAGTAATCTGAACCCCGCGTACATAATATGGCTCAAGGCAAACTACATATGATGCAGATTAGTCTTCCGGTGCGAGTATTAAGATATACCAGCATTCCTAGCTTGCGTTATCAGGTATCTGTTTGATCGTTTCTCTTTCATTTCTGCACAATTAATTTCGACGAGTTATTGATATTATTTTGATATTATACCGTAGGTATGATAATGTATTATATTTCATCCTAGCTGCACCCTTGGAACATTCACGGTTCTTTAAGATAAACAATTTTGTATTGTGCTGGTAGGGACTCATGTCGCATATTTTAATCCTGAGTTTTCGCGAGTTGTTTTAAGCTCAGCTGATTGTTATCATCTGAGCTATAGCGATCACCCTTTGCCCGTCGTCCATCCGGTTGTCCGACACAAACCGTACCCTTTAGACCGAGAAACTCCAGGGAGGTCCTGAGCAAATCTCCTTAGAAACGTGAAATTAGGTCATGGAGACGTATTCTGCGACCTACGGACAGATAACATTAATTTAAGAGCCCGGACAGTCACACGGGGCACAAATTGTATCCGTTAGGCCTAGTATCTTCTAACCTATAATTCATGGAGGTCCTGGCAAATGTCTAGTAAACATGAAATAAAGTTACTGTGATGTATAATTCTGTCGTTTATAGGGAAAAAATGTAACATGAGCACCCTGAATGTCAGATGGGCACAAATTGTATCTATTAGGCCCAGCATCTTATAACGAAACATCTGCGACGTCCTGGGCAAATATCTTTGGAAACCTAAAATTATTTCATGGAGACCTGTATTCTGCAACCTACGGACCGATGACATGATTTTGAGAATCTTAATAGTCAAAAAATGGTTCCGTTAGGCCTGGAATCTTCTAATGTGTTATTTTGGGAGGTCCTGGGGCAAATCTCCTTTGAAATTTAAAATTAGATCATAGTGACCTATATTCTGGAAGCTGCTAGCTAGATCGAAGCATGATTTTGAGCAGTCACACAGGGCACAAATTGTAGAAATTAGGCCTTGACGCTTATAACATCACACCCAGGGAGATCCTTACAAAATCTTCTTGGAAACCTGAAATAAGGTCACGGTGGCTTGTCTTATGCGAGCTATGGACTAGAAACGTAATATTTTGAGCACCGAAACAGGTTACATTTTGTATTATCCATTTCCCTTGGAATATTTCCATTTCCATTGGAACATTCCATTGCAAAATCCGGGGGGGGGGGGCAGGTTCCTTGAAGAGCCTACTTGAGTCCGGAAATTAAATACTCATTTCTCTTAATTCTTAATTATTAGACACTTAAATATTATAATACATGTCAAATATACAGATTATAAAAAAGTACGTCCGTTTTACAACATACATGAGCCATAGGCTATTTTCACATAACATTCATAACATTTATAAGACAGGAGCACCAAGTCAAATTCAGCTGAGCGTCATGGCCTATGGGTCATTTGTTTTAATATGGTTTACTTACCCCTTCTTTAAAATATAAGCAACGAAAATTTGGCAAACTGTACCATTCATGAAATTACATAAAGAAATGAGTTTTTTGAGGGTATGACATCATCATTGCTGGGGGGGGGTGACGATTTAACAGATATAATGATTGTATGTAGAAGCCACCTACTGTGAAAATAATTTGAAGAGATTTTATGACTAAAGCAAAGTGAAAGTTTATGAAATAAATGTTGAACAAAATTAAGCTTTAAGGAAAGTCTTGATTCGTTGCTATGCCTTTAAGCAAATTAAAGCAAAAATTTATGTTCGGTTTTTGTTGAACATTTGTACAGGGTTACGGTTATCAATAGCCCATTCAAGTTTGGGAGTAATCACAATATAATTCCTCTTATATACCGTCATGACAAAAGATCATTCCTTTGTACACCCCGTGTGGAAGCCGCTCATTCGTATGTATTTGTTCATCAACTCGCAAGGTAAACCCAGTGTTAGTAAAGCATGATAGTGCTCATACATGAAATCGGCCGTACTATTTAAACCAAGGTTATCATGGAAAAATACTTCTGAATGTATAAAAATCAACATACCTGTAAGCCTATAAAAAAGTAATCGTGTAAATGGTCTCAGCTGTTTGTGTCAAATCAAAGTAAAAGTGCTCCCTATTAAAAGATTTTTGTGGACATGTGTTCCGCGCTTGGATTTAAAATCTAAGCTTCCTTCAGACAGAGAAAAAATCCTTAAAAGTCGATATATTGGAAATGGGGTTCAGTGGGGATTACGGGTCGCCTCCTAAAAAAGCGTCACAGGCGAAAAATGTTTGCTAAACATTTGTAGAGAGTTAGGGAAAAGACATATCAATAGTCCATTTCATTTTCGGGGAAATACGAATCACCACAATATATATTTTCTTATAAACCATTATGACAAAGGACCATTCCGAACAAATATATGTGAACCAATCCCCACCCAACGCGAATGCTAATTTAATTGTGGGGCTTCTTTTTGGCAAAAAACAACTTCATAAAACACATGACTATGCCAAACTTGAAAACCATGGTTATCATGTAAAGAAATTTTTGAATGTATAAAAATCAACATACCTGTAACCCATAAAAAAATTGTCAAACGGTGGTCACATCACCGGACTCAGTGCCTAGTGTTGACCAAACTGAAAAGCCCTCGCATTGAAAGCGGAGTCATGCGGTGTTTGGATAAAAACTTTTACTTCCTTTTGAGAGAGAAAATTCCTTTAGAGGCGTTACAATGGATATGGGGATAAATGGAGATTATAATGGACCCGCGTAAGCCTGTATTGCACGGAAATGCCTTTTGGGCAGGACATGCGCTCTGGCCAAGGTCTTAACAGGCCAGTGAAAATCCCCCATGGCGCCTCCTGAAAAAGCGTCACAGGCGTGGAGGACCTTGCAGCACAAAAGAAATAGGGGCACCTAATCGGGAAATATTAAAATTATTAATTATTCAGCTAAATGGGGCATAACCCCGCAAAATAAAACAAACTTGTTCTAGAAGTGCACACCACCGATACGTCTCCAGAATTTGGAGAGTCAAATCAGAATGGAAGCAGATAAACCGTGTTCTAGAAAAAAAAAAGAATCCGTATTAATTATATAGATATTACTTTTGCAAATATGTTACAATCATCACCAGGGGCGGATCCAGGATTTAGGAAAAGGGGGGGTCCAACCCAGGAGGACTAATGAAATTCCTAAAAAAAAGGACATCAGGTCCGAAAAAGGGGGGGTTCAGGTCGCAAAATTTCGTCTAAAACCCTTTAAAAAACGTTGCTTCGGGTGAAAAAGGGGGGGGT
Organism: Sipunculus nudus; assembly: GCA_026874595.1. NCBI lineage: Eukaryota > Metazoa > Annelida > Sipuncula > Golfingiida > Sipunculidae > Sipunculus > Sipunculus nudus. Next base: position 19,195,745 of record CM049307.1, read on the forward strand.
CCGGACCCCCTGGACCCCCCCCCCCCCCCCGGATCCGCTTCTGATCACGAATACCAACTTTAATCAACAGTGATGAATAAACCAGCAGCCATACTTTATGATTTGAAACGTTCTGGTAGCTTATGACTCTGATTGGTTACATGAAAACTTTGCACAATGGCAGGACTTAAAGGTCAGCCCAGTCAGGGTCAAGCCGAGCGGAGCCGAAAATTCGTTCATCCAAAGCGAGCCGACCGTAAATGAATTCGAAAACTGAGAAATAAAATTCCCAAACAGTGAAACCCACAAATAGGCCTAGAGACCTTTATCGGAACTTTAGCGTTAGTCCGATAGTCTGGCCTTATTTTAAGGCCAATGGTAGTTCTCAATTAAAGCCCGCTTATAGACATGTCGTGTACTTACAGGACATATTTAGAACATAATAACAGTTGCAGGGATGTGATATTATGTGGACTCCACGATTAAACTTCCGGACGTGCCAATAACGATGTGCCCTTTTATTTGCATCAGAAGTCAGTTAAGTTGTACCCTCCACATAAGTATCCGCTTCCATCTTCCGTCCACCGTAAAAATCGAGTCAATTTCAATTTGGTGAGCGGATTTAGAGGGTCGCGAAAAATAAATATATGACACAGAATGTTAAACGCTTATTGCCGAAATTTGTATCTTTCATTTTGCGTCTGGTCCCGGTATACCTGTTTTATGTGCCGGTGTGCTGAGCACCTTCCCCTTTTTTCTAATATAAGTGCCAATATCCGCTCCCTGGGGCCGATCGTTGGCGGAGCAGACAAAGGGTGCTGAAGGAGAGCCTGAACGTCATTGGCGAGTAAGGGCTTTTGAAGCATCCCAACGTAGTTTGCACGTTATTTCAGAGATTGAATAATATATCAGGTACCAATTACCCGAAACAGACAATTTCCCAATTGTCAATATAAACAGGTGTCGTAACCATTTGTACCTGTTTATATTGACAAAGTGGCGAACCATTTGTCTCTTCAACCACCAGGAAGCCTGTATATCTGTATTTACTATATTTCAGTTATTTCAATCAAGTTATTGCCAAATCGTAACTATTAGGAACTATTCTGTATCATTCAAGTATTGTGATTATCAACCATTTAAAAGTTATATTGTCAATGTTCAATTCACAAACTGATCACGGGAATATTTCGATGGCCTATTCTTCTAAACATAATTGTATTAATTGCACATGTTTGATCATCACTTGTGGTTACATTTAATCTGATATATTTTTCATTGTTGAAGTTGCATATTCAATGATGTTAGCCTGAATGGATACATGTTAGCTTTATTCTACGATTGTTAGCTTCTTTGTCATTATATTTCAATTATTCATTTAATACTTTTATCTTTTCGGGTATTTTTAATTGCCACCTTAGACAAAGAAGAGAAAGTCATTTTATACTCAAACAAACGGACACAATTAATCACAGAAAAGAAATTTCTGGATTTAAAATATATAAAGCATTTAAAAGTAATATTTTGTCAGGAATATTTCAACAGCATGTATGTATGTATCGGGAAATCTCGTTATATAAGCAGAAATAGTCAGCAGCTTGCACGTATGAACGGTTCAGTGTGCAGAAAAAAAAGTAGGGTAAGTTGTGAACAGAAACGACGAAATAGCCTACTGTCAGATCTGTCGGTATTTTAACATTAACACTAGAACCGGATTCAGAGGGGGGATCCAGGCGGTCCGGACCCCCCCCCCCCCCCCCTCCACCACCCTTTTTAGACGCGACAACTTTTTTGTAAGTTCCAGAAGAAAATTTTACGACCTATGACACCCAAAAAATGTAACATGAGCACCCTGAATGTCAGATGGGCACAAATTGTCTCTATTAGGCCCAGCATCTTATAACGAAACATCTGCGACGTCCTGGGCAAATATCTTTGGAAACCTGAAATTATTTCATGGAGACCTGTATTCTGCAACCTACGGACCGATGACATGATTTTGAGAATCTTAATAGTCAAAAATGGTTCCGTTAGGCCTGGAATCTTCTAATGTGCTATTTTGGGAGGTCCTGGGGCAAATCTCCTTTGAAATTTAAAATTAGATCATAGTGACCTCTATTCTGGAAGCTGCTAGCTAGATCGAAGCATGATTTTGAGCAGTCACACAGGGCACAAATTGTAGAAATTAGGCCTTGACGCTTATAACATCACACCCAGGGAGATCCTTACAAAATCTTCTCGGAAACCTGAAATAAGGTCACGGTGGCTTGTCTTATGCGAGTTATGGACTAGAAACGTAATATTTTGAGCACCGAAACAGGTTACATTTTGTATTATCCATTTCCCTTGGAATATTTCCATTTCCATTGGAACATTCCATTGCAAAATCCGGGGGGGGGGGGGGGCAGGTTCCTTGAAGAGCCTACTTGAGTCCGGAAATTAAATACTCATTTCTCTTAATTCTTAATTATTAGACACTTAAATATTATAATACATGTCAAATATACAGATTATAAAAAAGTACGTCCGTTTTACAACATACATGAGCCATAGGCTATTTTCACATAACATTCATAACATTTATAAGACAGGAGCACCAAGTCAAATTCAGCTGAGCGTCATGGCCTATGGGTCATTTGTTTTAATATGGTTTACTTACCTCTTCTTTAAAATATAAGCAACGAAAATTTGGCAAACTGTACCATTCATGAAATTACATAAAGAAATGATTTTTTTTTTAAAAAGACGTCATCTATATATAGGGTGCACACATTTTGAGTGATATAAACAATAAGGGTATGACATCATCATTGCTGGGGGGGGGGGGGGTGACGATTTAACAGATATAATGATTGTATGTAGAAGCCACCTACTGTGAAAATAATTTGAAGAGATTTTATGACTAAAGCAAAGTGAAAGTTTATGAAATAAATGTTGAACAAAATTAAGCTTTAAGGAAAGTCATGATACGTTGCTATGCCTCTAAGCAAATTAAAGCAAAAATGTATGTTCGGTTTTTGTTGAACATTTGCACAGGGTTACGGTTATCAATAGCCCATTCAAGTTTGGGAGTAATCACAATATAATTCCTCTTATATACCGTCATGACAAAAGATCATTCCTTTGTACACCCCGTGTGGAAGCCGCTCATTCGTATGTATTTGTTCATCAACTCGCAAGGTAAACCCAGTGTTAGTAAAGCATGATAGTGCTCATACATGAAATCGGCCGTACTATTTAAACCAAGGTTATCATGGGAAAATACTTCTGAATGTATAAAAATCAACATACCTGTAAGCCTATAAAAAGGTAATCGTGTAAATGGTCTCAGCTGTTTGTGTCAAATCAAAGGAAAAGTGCTCCCTATTAAAAGATTTTTGTGGACATGTGTTCCGCGCTTGGATTTAAAATCTAAGCTTCCTTCAGACAGAGAAAAAATCCTTAAAAGTCGATATATTGGAAATGGGGTTCAGTGGGGATTACGGGTCGCCTCCTAAAAAAGCGTCACAGGCGAAAAATGTTTGCTTAACATTTGTAGAGAGTTAGGGAAAAGACATATCAATAGTCCATTTCATTTTCGGGGTAATACGAATCACCACAATATATATTTTCTTATAAACCATTATGACAAAGGACCATTCCGAACAAATATATGTGAACCAATCCCCACCCAACGCGAATGCTAATTTAATTGTGGGGCTTCTTTTTGGCAAAAAACAACTTCATAAAACACATGACTATGCCAAACTTGAAAACCATGGTTATCATGTAAAGAAATTTTTGAATGTATAAAAATCAACATACCTGTAACCCATAAAAAAATTGTCAAACGGTGGTCACATCACTGGACTCAGTGCCTAGTGTTGACCAAACTGAAAAGCCCTCGCATTGAAAGCGGAGTCATGCGGTGTTTGGATAAAAACTTTTACTTCCTTTTGAGAGAGAAAATTCCTTTAGAGGCGTTACAATGGATATGGGGATAAATGGAGATTATAATGGACCCGCGTAAGCCTGTATTGCACGGAAATGCCTTTTGGGCAGGACATGCGCTCTGGCCAAGGTCTTAACAGGCCAGTGAAAATCCCCCATGGCGCCTCCTGAAAAAGCGTCACAGGCGTGGAGGACCTTGCAGCACAAAAGATATAGGGGCACCTAATCGGGAAATATTAAAATTATTAATTATTCAGCTTAATGGGGCATAACCCCGCAAAATAAAACAAACTTGTTCTAGAAGTGCACACCACCGATACGTCTCCAGAATTTGGAGAGTCAAATCAGAATGGAAGCAGATAAACCCCTCCACCACCCTTTTTAGACGCGACAACTTTTTTGTAAGTTCCAGAAGAAAATTTTACGACCTATGACACCCAAAAAATGTAACATGAGCACCCTGAATGTCAGATGGGCACAAATTGTCTCTATCAGGCCCAGCATCTTATAACGAAACATCTGCGACGTCCTGGGCAAATATCTTTGGAAACCTGAAATTATTTCATGGAGACCTGTATTCTGCAACCTACGGACCGATGACATGATTTTGAGAATCTTAATAGTCAAAAAATGGTTCCGTTAGGCCTGGAATCTTCTAATGTGTTATTTTGGGAGGTCCTGGGGCAAATCTCCTTTGAAATTTAAAATTAGATCATAGTGACCTATATTCTGGAAGCTGCTAGCTAGATCGAAGCATGATTTTGAGCAGTCACACAGGGCACAAATTGTAGAAATTAGGCCTTGACGCTTATAACATCACACCCAGGGAGATCCTTACAAAATCTTCTCGGAAACCTGAAATAAGGTCACGGTGGCTTGTCTTATGCGAGTTATGGACTAGAAACGTAATATTTTGAGCACCGAAACAGGTTACATTTTGTATTATCCATTTCCCTTGGAATATTTCCATTTCCTTTGGAACATTCCATTGCAAAATCCGGGGGGGGGGGGCAGGTTCCTTGAAGAGCCTACTTGAGTCCGGAAATTAAATACTCATTTCTCTTAATTCTTAATTATTAGACACTTAAATATTATAATACATGTCAAATATACAGATTATAAAAAAGTACGTCCGTTTTACAACATACATGAGCCATAGGCTATTTTCACATAACATTCATAACATTTATAAGACAGGAGCACCAAGTCAAATTCAGCTGAGCGTCATGGCCTATGGGTCATTTGTTTTAATATGGTTTACTTACCTCTTCTTTAAAATATAAGCAACGAAAATTTGGCAAACTGTACCATTCATGAAATTACATAAAGAAATGATTTTTTTTTTTTTAAAAGACGTCATCTATATATAGGGTGCACACATTTTGAGTGATATAAACAATAAGGGTATGACATCATCATTGCTGGGGGGGGGGGGGGGGGGTGACGATTTAACAGATATAATGATTGTATGTAGAAGCCACCTACTGTGAAAATAATTTGAAGAGATTTTATGACTAAAGCAAAGTGAAAGTTTATGAAATAAATGTTGAACAAAATTAAGCTTTAAGGAAAGTCTTGATTCGTTGCTATGCCTCTAAGCAAATTAAAGCAAAAATGTATGTTCGGTTTTTGTTGAACATTTGCACAGGGTTACGGTTATCAATAGCCCATGCATTCAAGTTTGGGAGTAATCACAATATAATTCCTCTTATATACCGTCATGACAAAAGATCATTCCTTTGTACACCCCGTGTGGAAGCCGCTCATTCGTATGTATTTGTTCATCAACTCGCAAGGTAAACCCAGTGTTAGTAAAGCATGATAGTGCTCATACATGAAATCGGCCGTACTATTTAAACCAAGGTTATCATGGGAAAATACTTCTGAATGTATAAAAATCAACATACCTGTAAGCCTATAAAAAGGTAATCGTGTAAATGGTCTCAGCTGTTTGTGTCAAATCAAAGGAAAAGTGCTCCCTATTAAAAGATTTTTGTGGACATGTGTTCCGCGCTTGGATTTAAAATCTAAGCTTCCTTCAGACAGAGAAAAAATCCTTAAAAGTCGATATATTGGAAATGGGGTTCAGTGGGGATTACGGGTCGCCTCCTAAAAAAGCGTCACAGGCGAAAAATGTTTGCTTAACATTTGTAGAGAGTTAGGGAAAAGACATATCAATAGTCCATTTCATTTTCGGGGTAATACGAATCACCACAATATATATTTTCTTATAAACCATTATGACAAAGGACCATTCCGAACCAATATATGTGAACCAATCCCCACCCAACGCGAATGCTAATTTAATTGTGGGGCTTCTTTTTGGCAAAAAACAACTTCATAAAACACATGACTATGCCAAACTTGAAAACCATGGTTATCATGTAAAGAAATTTTTGAATGTATAAAAATCAACATACCTGTAACCCATAAAAAAATTGTCAAACGGTGGTCACATCACTGGACTCAGTGCCTAGTGTTGACCAAACTGAAAAGCCCTCGCATTGAAAGCGGAGTCATGCGGTGTTTGGATAAAAACTTTTACTTCCTTTTGAGAGAGAAAATTCCTTTAGAGGCGTTACAATGGATATGGGGATAAATGGAGATTATAATGGACCCGCGTAAGCCTGTATTGCACGGAAATGCCTTTTGGGCAGGACATGCGCTCTGGCCAAGGTATTAACAGGCCAGTGAAAATCCCCCATGGCGCCTCCTGAAAAAGCGTCACAGGCGTGGAGGACCTTGCAGCACAAAAGAAATAGGGGCACCTAATCGGGAAATATTAAAATTATTAATTATTCAGCTTAATGGGGCATAACCCCGCAAAATAAAACAAACTTGTTCTAGAAGTGCACACCACCGATACGTCTCCAGAATTTGGAGAGTCAAATCAGAATGGAAGCAGATAAACCGTGTTCTAGAAAAAAAACCGAATCCGTATTAATTATATAGATATTACTTTTGCAAATATGCTACAATCATCACGAATACCAACTTTAATCATCAGTGATGAATAAACCAGCAGCCATGCTTTATGATTTGAAACGTTCTGGTAGCTTATGACTCTGATTGGTTACATGAAAACTTTGCACAATGGCAGGACTTAAAGGTCAGCCGAGTCAGGGTCAAGCCGAGCGGAGCCGAAAATTCGTTCATCCAAAGCGAGCCGACCGTATATGAATTCGAAAACTGAGAAATAAAATTCCCAAACAGTGAAACCCACAAATAGGCCTAGAGACCTTTATCGGAACTTTAGCGTTAGTCCGATAGTCTGGCCTTATTTTAAGGCCAATGGTAGTTCTCAATTAAAGCCCGCTTATAGACATGTCGTGTACTTACAGGACATATTTAGAACATAATAACAGTTGCAGGGATGTGATATTATGTGGACTCCACGATTAAACTTCCGGACGTGCCAATAACGATGTGCCCTTTTATTTGCATCAGAAGTCAGTTAAGTTGTACCCTCCACATAAGTATCCGCTTCCATCTTCCGTCCACCGTAAAAATCGAGTCAATTTCAATTTGGTGAGCGGATTTAGAGGGTCGCGAAAAATAAATATATGAGACAGAATGTTAAACGCTTATTGCCGAAATTTGTATCTTTCATTTTGCGTCTGGTCCCGGTATACCTGTTTTATGTGCCGGTGTGCTGAGCACCTTCCCCTTTTTTCTAATATAAGTGCCAATATCCGCTCCCTGGGGCCGATCGTTGGCGGAGCAGACAAAGGGTGCTGAAGGAGAGCCTGAACGTCATTGGCGAGTAAGGGCTTTTGAAGCATCCCAACCTAGTTTGCACGTTATTTCAGAGATTGAATAATATATCAGGTACCAATTACCCGAAACAGACAATTTCCCAATTGTCAATATAAACAGGTGTCGTAACCATTTGTACCTGTTTATATTGACAAAGTGGCGAACCATTTGTCTCTTCAACCACCAGGAAGCCTGTATATCTGTATTTACTATATTTCAGTTATTTCAATCAAGTTATTGCCAAATCGTAACTATTAGGAACTATTCTGTATCATTCAAGTATTGTGATTATCAACCATTTAAAAGTTATATTGTCAATGTTCAATTCACAAACTGATCACGGGAATATTTCGATGGCCTATTCTTCTAAACATAATTGTATTAATTGCACATGTTTGATCATCACTTGTGGTTACATTTAATCTGATATATTTTTCATTGTTGAAGTTGCATATTCAATGATGTTAGCCTGAATGGATACATGTTAGCTTTATTCTACGATTGTTAGCTTCTTTGTCATTATATTTCAATTATTCATTTAATACTTTTATCTTTTCGGGTATTTTTAATTGCCACCTTAGACAAAGAAGAGAAAGTCATTTTATACTCAAACAAACGGACACAATTAATCACAGAAAAGAAATTTCTGGATTTAAAATATATAAAGCATTTAAAAGTAATATTTTGTCAGGAATATTTCAACAGCATGTATGTATGTATCGGGAAATCTCGTTATATAAGCAGAAATAGTCAGCAGCTTGCACGTATGAACGGTTCAGTGTGCAGAAAAAAAAGTAGGGTAAGTTGTGAACAGAAACGACGAAATAGCCTACTGTCAGATCTGTCGGTATTTTAACATTAACACTAGAACCGGATTCAGAGGGGGGATCCAGGCGGTCCGGACACCCCCCCCCCCCCCACCACCCTTTTTAGACGCGAAAACTTTTTTGTAAGTTCCAGAAGAAAATTTTACGACCTATGACACCCAAAAAATGTAACATGAGCACCCTGAATGTCAGATGGGCACAAATTGTCTCTATTAGGCCCAGCATCTTATAACGAAACATCTGCGACGTCCTGGGCAAATATCTTTGGAAACCTGAAATTATTTCATGGAGACCTGTATTCTGCAACCTACGGACCGATGACATGATTTTGAGAATCTTAATAGTCAAAAAATGGTTCCGTTAGGCCTGGAATCTTCTAATGTGCTATTTTGGGAGGTCCTGGGGCAAATCTCCTTTGAAATTTAAAATTAGATCATAGTGACCTATATTCTGGAAGCTGCTAGCTAGATCGAAGCATGATTTTGAGCAGTCACACAGGGCACAAATTGTAGAAATTAGGCCTTGACGCTTATAACATCACACCCAGGGAGATCCTTACAAAATCTTCTCGGAAACCTGAAATAAGGTCACGGTGGCTTGTCTTATGCGAGTTATGGACTAGAAACGTAATATTTTGAGCACCGAAACAGGTTACATTTTGTATTATCCATTTCCCTTGGAATATTTCCATTTCCATTGGAACATTCCATTGCAAAATCCGGGGGGGGGGGGGGCAGGTTCCTTGAAGAGCCTACTTGAGTCCGGAAATTAAATACTCATTTCTCTTAATTCTTAATTATTAGACACTTAAATATTATAATACATGTCAAATATACAGATTATAAAAAAGTACGTCCGTTTTACAACATACATGAGCCATAGGCTATTTTCACATAACATTCATAACATTTATAAGACAGGAGCACCAAGTCAAATTCAGCTGAGCGTCATGGCCTATGGGTCATTTGTTTTAATATGGTTTACTTACCTCTTCTTTAAAATATAAGCAACGAAAATTTGGCAAACTGTACCATTCATGAAATTACATAAAGAAATGATTTTTTTTTTTTAAAAGACGTCATCTATATATAGGGTGCACACATTTTGAGTGATATAAACAATAAGGGTATGACATCATCATTGCTGGGGGGGGGGGGGGGGGTGTGACGATTTAACAGATATAATGATTGTATGTAGAAGCCACCTACTGTGAAAATAATTTGAAGAGATTTTATGACTAAAGCAAAGTGAAAGTTTATGAAATAAATGTTGAACAAAATTAAGCTTTAAGGAAAGTCTTGATTCGTTGCTATGCCTCTAAGCAAATTAAAGCAAAAATGTATGTTCGGTTTTTGTTGAACATTTGCACAGGGTTACGGTTATCAATAGCCCATTCAAGTTTGGGAGTAATCACAATATAATTCCTCTTATATACCGTCATGACAAAAGATCATTCCTTTGTACACCCCGTGTGGAAGCCGCTCATTCGTATGTATTTGTTCATCAACTCGCAAGGTAAACCCAGTGTTAGTAAAGCATGATAGTGCTCATACATGAAATCGGCCGTACTATTTAAACCAAGGTTATCATGGGAAAATACTTCTGAATGTATAAAAATCAACATACCTGTAAGCCTATAAAAAGGTAATCGTGTAAATGGTCTCAGCTGTTTGTGTCAAATCAAAGGAAAAGTGCTCCCTATTAAAAGATTTTTGTGGACATGTGTTCCGCGCTTGGATTTAAAATCTAAGCTTCCTTCAGACAGAGAAAAAATCCTTAAAAGTCGATATATTGGAAATGGGGTTCAGTGGGGATTACGGGTCGCCTCCTAAAAAAGCGTCACAGGCGAAAAATGTTTGCTTAACATTTGTAGAGAGTTAGGGAAAAGACGTATCAATAGTCCATTTCATTTTCGGGGTAATACGAATCACCACAATATATATTTTCTTATAAACCATTATGACAAAGGACCATTCCGAACAAATATATGTGAACCAATCCCCACCCAACGCGAATGCTAATTTAATTGTGGGGCTTCTTTTTGGCAAAAAACAACTTCATAAAACACATGACTATGCCAAACTTGAAAACCATGGTTATCATGTAAAGAAATTTTTGAATGTATAAAAATCAACATACCTGTAACCCATAAAAAAATTGTCAAACGGTGGTCACATCACTGGACTCAGTGCCTAGTGTTGACCAAACTGAAAAGCCCTCGCATTGAAAGCGGAGTCATGCGGTGTTTGGATAAAAACTTTTACTTCCTTTTGAGAGAGAAAATTCCTTTAGAGGCGTTACAATGGATATGGGGATAAATGGAGATTATAATGGACCCGCGTAAGCCTGTATTGCACGGAAATGCCTTTTGGGCAGGACATGCGCTCTGGCCAAGGTCTTAACAGGCCAGTGAAAATCCCCCATGGCGCCTCCTGAAAAAGCGTCACAGGCGTGGAGGACCTTGCAGCACAAAAGAAATAGGGGCACCTAATCGGGAAATATTAAAATTATTAATTATTCAGCTTAATGGGGCATAACCCCGCAAAATAAAACAAACTTGTTCTAGAAGTGCACACCACCGATACGTCTCCAGAATTTGGAGAGTCAAATCAGAATGGAAGCAGATAAACCGTGTTCTAGAAAAAAAACCGAATCCGTATTAATTATATAGATATTACTTTTGCAAATATGCTACAATCATCACGAATACCAACTTTAATCATCAGTGATGAATAAACCAGCAGCCATGCTTTATGATTTGAAACGTTCTGGTAGCTTATGACTCTGATTGGTTACATGAAAACTTTGCACAATGGCAGGACTTAAAGGTCAGCCGAGTCAGGGTCAAGCCGAGCGGAGCCGAAAATTCGTTCATCCAAAGCGAGCCGACCGTATATGAATTCGAAAACTGAGAAATAAAATTCCCAAACAGTGAAACCCACAAATAGGCCTAGAGACCTTTATCGGAACTTTAGCGTTAGTCCGATAGTCTGGCCTTATTTTAAGGCCAATGGTAGTTCTCTATTAAAGCCCGCTTATAGACATGTCGTGTACTTACAGGACATATTTAGAACATAATAACAGTTGCAGGGATGTGATATTATGTGGACTCCACGATTAAACTTCCGGACGTGCCAATAACGATGTGCCCTTTTATTTGCATCAGAAGTCAGTTAAGTTGTACCCTCCACATAAGTATCCGCTTCCATCTTCCGTCCACCGTAAAAATCGAGTCAATTTCAATTTGGTGAGCGGATTTAGAGGGTCGCGAAAAATAAATATATGAGACAGAATGTTAAACGCTTATTGCCGAAATTTGTATCTTTCATTTTGCGTCTGGTCCCGGTATACCTGTTTTATGTGCCGGTGTGCTGAGCACCTTCCCCTTTTTTCTAATATAAGTGCCAATATCCGCTCCCTGGGGCCGATCGTTGGCGGAGCAGACAAAGGGTGCTGAAGGAGAGCCTGAACGTCATTGGCGAGTAAGGGCTTTTGAAGCATCCCAACCTAGTTTGCACGTTATTTCAGAGATTGAATAATATATCAGGTACCAATTACCCGAAACAGACAATTTCCCAATTGTCAATATAAACAGGTGTCGTAACCATTTGTACCTGTTTATATTGACAAAGTGGCGAACCATTTGTCTCTTCAACCACCAGGAAGCCTGTATATCTGTATTTACTATATTTCAGTTATTTCAATCAAGTTATTGCCAAATCGTAATTATTAGGAACTATTCTGTATCATTCAAGTATTGTGATTATCAACCATTTAAAAGTTATATTGTCAATGTTCAATTCACAAACTGATCACGGGAATATTTCGATGGCCTATTCTTCTAAACATAATTGTATTAATTGCACATGTTTGATCATCACTTGTGGTTACATTTAATCTGATATATTTTTCATTGTTGAAGTTGCATATTCAATGATGTTAGCCTATATGGATACATGTTAGCTTTATTCTACGATTGTTAGCTTCTTTGTCATTATATTTCAATTATTCATTTAATACTTTTATCTTTTCGGGTATTTTTAATTGCCACCTTAGACAAAGAAGAGAAAGTCATTTTATACTCAAACAAACGGACACAATTAATCACAGAAAAGAAATTTCTGGATTTAAAATATATAAAGCATTTCAAAGTAATATTTTGTCAGGAATATTTCAACAGCATGTATGTATGTATCGGGAAATCTCGTTATATAAGCAGAAATAGTCAGCAGCTTGCACGTATGAACGGTTCAGTGTGCAGAAAAAAAAGTAGGGTAAGTTGTGAACAGAAACGACGAAATAGCCTACTGTCAGACCTGTCGGTATTTTAACATTAACACCAGAACCGGATTCAGAGGGGGGATCCAGGCGGTCCGGACACCCCCCCCCCCCCCCACCACCCTTTTTAGACGCGACAACTTTTTTGTAAGTTCCAGAAGAAAATTTTACGACCTATGACACCCCCTTCTTAAATTTACCTGAGGGCCGTTTAAAAGGTTTTATGATAAGTCCTTTTTGGTTTAAATATCAATATATCAAAATATTAAATCATCAATAATACTTTTCGTAAAATTAGCGCGAATTATTTAAAGTGATTCTTTGAAATAAATTACGATAATCGGCTGCCCACTTCAGATCCTAAATACGTTTACATAACCATTCTAAGCGGCTCGCTTGAAGTCCAAGGAGACTTTATCAAATCTTATTATTTTATCATATTTGCAATTAGAACTCGATTGCTATAGGTGTTCCATTAGCCGAGTCCATTTTCCTGACACAAAATTCTTATTTCTTATTTATTTGTACACATAAAATTATGTGGTTTGTTCAAGGGTTGACAGCACAGTGCTACCCCACAGGTCTGAATAAAAAAACTTTCAATTTTTGATACTCACAAAACTCAAATTTCGTGAAATATTTAAGAAAACATTTGTTAGGTATGGGTCATTTCTACATACAGTACATATCGTATAACATAAGTCCTACATAACCCTAGAGCACGGGAGCAAAGGAGGTTGATTCGAACATTATGGCCAGCAGGCACGCTAATGGAGCTATTACAACCCATACATATCACATATGACATGTCATATCATGTTTGCCTCTGGGAGGTTGTGTGCGTTTATTCCCGCTTGTGTGTGTGTTTGTGTGTGTGTTAGTTCACAATATAAAAATCATCTGCGGAATTCATGGAATTTGCAAGGCACCTGGGGATTGATCAATCAAGAATATATTAGATTTTTGTGTAGGTCCAGCCCATGATATACATCCAGAAAGGACTTGCAGGAATATTCATCAATATGCAGTCACATATTTACGATTGAACATACGAATATGGGCCGAAAGTGAATTCAAACATTAGTCTGGGGGGAGGGGTACTTCTCCACCAATGAACTTTGGATTATGGACCAATAAATGAATGAAAACACAGGCTGCATCGTACCCTACATCCAGGCGCGCCCACAGGGCGTGCACACCTGAGAACATGCATATGACCTCCGATTTATTTTTATCGGAATCATAAACAGTACAGGGGGTGGGCGTATATATCCCAATCCCACTTTTCAGCAAGGGGGGATGGTCAGTTCAACTCTAATTTGTTTAACGGAGTGAAGTTTACGTGGAATACATGCAGAATTCAAGTTGCGTGTAATTACGACCTCCGACACTCAGTGGTGCTGGAATTTTTGCTCGAACATATATAGAAATCATGGACGCCTTAAACAGGATTCATTGATCGGCGATTGTTGTCAGACGACGGTTACGCCGGAAGTGTACCCTGCTGCGAGCGTAATTAGAAACGGATCCAGGGGAGGATCAAGGGGGCCCGCCTCAAGCTTTTTTAAGGGTTGCATACCTATTGCTTCGTCCTGCCCCCCCCCCCCTTCTTTCTGAAATAGGGGACCTTTTTTAAGGGTCTTGTCATTTGTGCTCCGGGATTGCACCCCTCCTTTCCCCCATTCCTAGAATTGCCCATTGAAATGCCAAGGGTTGGTCGCGAGAAGTTATTTTTTTACTTGTTTGCTAAGAATAAACGATATCTCTCTGACGGGGCTGACGACCGGTTGGCAAATGGAAGGTGTTAGTGCCGCCAGTCGGCAATTTTTGTGTGGGCTGCCCTTTACCATTGAACAAGTCGGCAAACAACGACAATCAACGGTAATAGCCGTCAGATCGCCGACCTACCATTTGCCAACCGACCACCGATCATCTGACTCCACTTCGCCGATCACGTGACCTGACATTATAAATACATGTGCAGTTGTGCATCAGTCGGCGATCATTGTTTCGCCTCTCACCTACTAAACAGGAAGGAGTCTCTCCGGGATTCAGGAAGGGAGGGTGAAGAATTATCTGACAAAAGCAACTGACACACGCTCACACACACATTTACACGTAGCGTGTCTGTTTCCTCCGCCTTTTTGTGGTGTATAAGAATAGCCACTGTAGCAGCATCAGCTGCTACAGCTATAATCGTCCTTACATTACCTCCAAAGTGGCTTTCTAAAAAGAAGGTGTGTCCGGGCTGCCTATATATATATTACCCCTGTAAATGATCTTACGGACATCAGCCAGCACCCACCAAACTGGTCTTTGATTATCACCAATATATCGCCAAACAGTTGCTGAGTAGTCTCCGAGTAACTGCCTATTAAAATTACGTGACTCTCTTTTTTTGTGGGTAATGTTGGCCGAAATATTTTCCAATAGAACAATGGCTTAAATCTTACAAGGCGGCTAACCTGGTAAAGGAACTACTTGACCGTGTGTTAAGTCTTTAGATTACCCGCGGGGGGGGGGGGGGGGGTCTGTACGTAATGTTAGGTTACACCCGCACTGTTAAGATTATCCCCTCGCTTATTTCTTATGCTTTAAACTTATAAAATATATTTTAATAAACCACGTGAAAGATACGAGATTTAAAAGCTGGAATCAATGTTTTGAAAAATATAATTATCGCAAAATGTTAATTATATTTCTGTTGACTCGTATACTTAATTGCGAGCGCATAACGCATTACATGCAAACATAAGATATATAAAGATTCAGCCTAATGTAAGAAATGTGGAAGGAGGAAATTATGAGAACATCAAGCAAATAAATTTAAACTAATTGAGGGGGTTATCTGAAACTGTATAGGGCGTTATCTGAAATCGATTTCAGATAACCCCCTCCTCCTCCCCCCCCCCCCCTCCGGTATCTGACGTGCAGTAATCTAATTTCGCTGCACCAGTTTCAAGATTAAACTTGTCGTGAGAAACATTAGATATCAAATTATTTATCTTACAATAAATTTACTACGACTTCCTGCCGAAACATCTCATTTATTGATCAAAGGTAACCTTTTCAATGGAAACCCTGTAAGTAAATTATTTATAATACTTAGTTACATCTCTGGGTCGATTGGGACAAGCCTCTGATATTATTTAAGACAAATGGCGTTTTGCGTTATTAGGATACCTTGAATGCCTTACCCTTTTTATCTGTTTTATAAGACTGGGGACACGGTGAACAGGAGGGGTTTAGACTCGGCAAATTGCAGGCATGTGAAACTTTTATCTCGCGATCATATATTTTGCATTGGATCACAAAACTGAAATTGGTTTCTGTATCAGCATATCCCTATCATTAGGCAATATTTGAGCAAAATTTGGCATATCAATTCTTAAAACATGTCCTTTACTGTTATAAATGCCACAATAAGTGGCCCTTTTAATGTTAGAATCATGCCAAATTCTCAGTATATCCCCATAAGGGTTGAACTTTGCGGTTCATTCTTATTTGATGATATCCTGTTGTATAAAACCGGCCTCCCATCTACCGAATTTTCCGGCCGATAATATGCCGGCCCGATAAAACGGTAGTGTCGTTAGATGTGAGGATGCTGCCAGCCAGATTTCTTTATAAATCTGACAGGAAAACGCCTGCAAAAATCCTTTTCCATGCACGGTCGAAAAATTCGGTAGATATGACGACGGAATCGAAAATATTAGCCTTTTTTCCAACCTATCTTTCCATCTATTTATAATTATAATAATAAAGTAAATTATTATCATTATCAATAGTAATATAAATATTAATGTAAATATGTCATTCCTGATGCCAATAACGAAATCAGAAGAGTCCAAAAATAAACGGAAATATGTGGTGATCAGCAAGGAAAATCGATGTGCGTGCGGGTATTCACCGGACATCGAGACTTGTAGATTTTGCCAGCCCTTAAAAAATGGGCCGGCAAAACAAATCCTTACATGGGAGGCCTAATTTATACTGGTGGTACATATTTCATTTACATTGGCGAGGGGTATTGTAATTCTTTCATATATACACTCTAAGTACCGCTAAGTACCGTAAGGTACCTTTCCAAATGGGATCGCTGTGTAACTAATTGCTTAATTACTTTTATTTGCATCCTTTGGTGGAACAAAGTCCCCCTACCTTGTGAAAATATCTAAGACTAGCTGATAAACCCGGTAAACTGGGCATTTTTACCAGGGATGTGCATGGAGATGTATTAAAGAAGATGAATCATGGCTAACTTTTTATTCTAAAAGTTAAAAGGAAAGATAGATTTTAAGTGGGATACTCTCTAAGTATGATATGTATAAATATCTGAACATTTTCTCTTTGGCGCTGTGCACCTTGCCAGGAATGCATGGATCGGTTTGTTTACCTTGAAGACTCGGTCAGTGATCAATGTATACATATGTGAACCAGAATAGGACGCGAGGGCACCTGCTTTTTCAAGATTATTGCATAGTTACATATTATATTATTTTTGTTAGATCTATAAAGGATAGATTGATAGAAGAAAGATGTAAAAGGTGAATTAAATGCATTTAAAAGGAAGCTACGGGAATATATATACTTTGTTAGTTGCAATATAAGCGGAACCATGCGTCCGATCCCCCCCCCCCCACCCCCTTCTTTTCAGCCGCGGGAACCTTTCAGAATGGTTTCAGACCATTTCCCCCCTTACCCCGCCTGGAATACCCTTTTCCCGATCTTGGAGCCTATTTTTTGGTTTTGTAGGGAATAAATCATGTGTTCGTTGGAAATCAAATGAAGTAAGAAATAATGTGTTTTATTGAGACTATATATGATGTATTTAAAGTGGGAAACCACTAAAAGTAAGGGAACATTCAATTGGGGAAATCTTGATGGACGACCTGCGCAGCGCAGTATTGGTTATTTGTATTAACCATTGTTTCCCGCTGATTGTCGGCGGATTATGTCCTTGTTAACTTTCTGTCATTTTCCCCACAGACGGTTAAACCTTGATATGATAATAAATTCCGTTTGATAGCCGTGTATAATGTAGGAATATATGTATGGACAAAAAATAACCAGGTTTAAGGCATGTGAAATCTAAGAAATACCGGAGGCTATCATATAGACGTACATTATCAATCAAACACCGCTGAACATTCCGGTAATACAGCGCCGTTTCATGCTGGCATTAAACGGTGTAACACATTCCTAAGTCTTCCCTAACCATGAATATACCAAGAATCCTGTAAAATTGGCTTCTCGGTTGCAGAATCCTTGTGGTTTAGCTGTATCACCGCGAGCCTCCATCCATCATACACATCTCAGTCCCAACACACAGCCTTCCTCCCGCATTATCTGGGATTCACATTTCAGTGGAGAAGATTCCTTTTGATAAATATTTATACAGAACATTTGTGTTTCCTGAATGTTTTATGAGACAAGGTCCACTTCCGGTCACGAGCTAGTGGTTTCATATATTGATCAGCATGTCGGAGAAACTGATGGATATACACAGAGATCTAGGACAGTGACGACACCCGTAAGACTTGATCCAGGAAATTCCAGAGACCCACGTGGAATTAAACGTTACGTCAACGACTGATATTCCAGGGTGTCCAATCATTGAAGTGTCTTCACCGCATTACAGTTTTTTTTTTTATTAAAACGAATACAGAATGTAATTGGGAGCTCTCACATAGCTAATACCTCAACCAACAAACTGAAAGTGATAGCTCTCATTGAGGACAAAGCTTACAAACAAACTGAAAGTGAGAGCTCTCACAGAGCACAAAGCTTACAAACATTCTGAAAGTGAGAGCTCTCACAGAGCACGTATATACCTCCACTGACAAACTGAATGGAATAGTACTTATGGAGCACATACCTCTACCAAAAAAAGGAAAGTGATAGCTTTCACGGAGAACATATCTCCATCAAAAAACTGAGAGTTGGAGCTCTTTCAGAGCACAGACCTCCACCAACAAACTGAAAGTGAGAGCTCTCACAGAACACATACCACCACAAACATAGGGAAAATGAGAGTTCTCACAGAGCACAAACCTCTACCAACAAACTGAAAGGGAAGGCTCTCACAAAGCTACATACCTTCACCAACAAAGGGAAAGTGAGAGCTCTCACAGAGGACATACACCCACCAACAAATAGAAAGTGAGAGCTCTCACAGAGGACATACACCCACCAACAAAGAGAAAAAGAGAGCTCTCATAGAGGACATACACCCACCAACAAAGAGAAAGTGAGAGCTCTCACAGAGGACATACACCCACCAACAAATAGAAAGTGAGAGCTCTCACAGAGGACATACACCCACCAACAAAGAGAAAGTGAGAGCTCTCATAGAGGACATACACCCACCAACAAAGAGAAAGTGAGAGCTTTCATACAGGACATACACCCACCAACAAAAAGAAAGTGAGAGCTCTCACAGAGGACATACACCCACCAACAAAGAGAAAAAGAGAGCTCTCATAGAGGACATACACCCACCAACAAAGAGAAAGTGAGAGCTCTCACAGAGGACATACACCCACCAACAAAGAGAAAGTGAGAGCTCTCATAGAGGACATACACCCACCAACAAAGAGAAAGTGAGAGCTCTCACAGAGGACATACACCCACCAACAAAGAGAAAGTGAGAGCTCTCATACAGGACATACACCCACCAACAAAGAGAAAGTGAGAGCTCTCACAGAGGACATACACCCACCAACAAAGAGAAAGTGAGAGCTCTCATAGAGGACATACACCCACCAACAAAGAGAAAAAGATAGCTCTTATAGAGGACATACACCCACCAACAAAGAGAAAGTGAGAGCTCTCAAAGAGGACATACACCCACCAACAAAGAGAAAGTGAGAGCTCTCACAGAGGACATACACCAACCAACAAAGAGAACGTGAGAGCTCTCACAGAGGACATACACCCACCAACAAAGAGAAAGTGAGAGCTCTCACAGAGGACATACACCCACCAACAAAGAGAAAGTGAGAGCTCTCATAGAGGACATACACCCACCAACAAAGAGAAAAAGAGAGCTCTCATAGAGGACATACACCCACCAACAAAGAGAAAGTGAGAGCTCTCACAGAGGACATACACCCACCAACAAAGAGAAAGTGAGAGCTCTCACAGAGGACATACACCCACCAACAAAGAGAAAGTGAGAGCTCTCATAGAGGACATACACCCGCCAACAAAGAGAAAAGTGAGAGCTCTCATAGAGGACATACACACACCAACAAAGAGAAAGTGAGAGCTCTCACAGAGGACATACACCCACCAACAAAGAGAAAGTGAGAGCTCTCACAGAGGACAATCACCCACCAACAAAGAGAAAGTGAGAGCTCTCAGAGAGGACATACACCCACCAACAAAGAGAAAGTGAGAGCTCTCACAGAGGACATACACCCACCAACAAAGAGAAAGTGAGAGCTCTCACAGAGGACATACACCCATCAACAAAGAGAAAGTGAGAGCTCTCATAGAGGACATACACCCACCAACAAAGAGAAAGTGAGAGCTCTCATAGAGGACATACACCCACCAACAAAGAGAAAGTGAGAGCTCTCACAGAGGACATACACCCACCAACAAAGAGAAAGTGAGAGCTCTCATAGAGGACATACACCCACCAACAAAGAGAAAGTGAGAGCTCTCACAGAGGACATACACCCACCAACAAAGAGAAAGTGAGAGCTCTCATAGAGGACATACACCCACCAACAAAGAGAAAAAGAGATGTCTCATAGAGGACATACACCCACCAACAAAGAGAAAAAGAGAGCTCTCATAGAGGACATACACCCACCAACAAAGAGAAAGTGAGAGCTCTCATAGAGGACATACACCCACCAACAAAGAGAAAGTGAGAGCTCTCACGGAGGACATACACCCACCAACAAAGAGAAAGTGAGAGCTCTCATAGAGGACATACACCCACCAACAAAGAGAAAGTGAGAGCTCTCATAGAGGACATACACCCACCAACAAAGAGAAAGTGAGAGCTCTCACAGAGGACATACACCCACCAACAAAGAGAAAGTGAGAGCTCTCACGGAGGACATACACCCACCAACAAAGAGAAAGTGAGAGCTCTCATAGAGGACATACACCCGCCAACAAAGAGAAAAGTGAGAGCTCTCATAGAGGACATACACACACCAACAAAGAGAAAGTGAGAGCTCTCACAGAGGACATACACCCACCAACAAAGAGAAAGTGAGAGCTCTCACAGAGGACAATCACCCACCAACAAAGAGAAAGTGAGAGCTCTCAGAGAGGACATACACCCACCAACAAAGAGAAAGTGAGAGCTCTCACAGAGGACATACACCCACCAACAAAGAGAAAGTGAGAGCTCTCACAGAGGACATACACCCATCAACAAAGAGAAAGTGAGAGCTCTCATAGAGGACATACACCCACCAACAAAGAGAAAGTGAGAGCTCTCATAGAGGACATACACCCACCAACAAAGAGAAAGTGAGAGCTCTCACAGAGGACATACACCCACCAACAAAGAGAAAGTGAGAGCTCTCATAGAGGACATACACCCACCAACAAAGAGAAAGTGAGAGCTCTCACAGAGGACATACACCCACCAACAAAGAGAAAGTGAGAGCTCTCACAGAGGACATACACCCACCAACAAAGAGAAAAAGAGATGTCTCATAGAGGACATACACCCACCAACAAAGAGAAAAAGAGAGCTCTCATAGAGGACATACACCCACCAACAAAGAGAAAGTGAGAGCTCTCATAGAGGACATACACCCACCAACAAAGAGAAAGTGAGAGCTCTCACGGAGGACATACACCCACCAACAAAGAGAAAGTGAGAGCTCTCATAGAGGACATACACCCACCAACAAAGAGAAAGTGAGAGCTCTCATAGAGGACATACACCCACCAACAAAGAGAAAGTGAGAGCTCTCACAGAGGACATACACCCACCAACAAAGAGAAAGTGAGAGCTCTCATAGAGGACATACACCCACCAACAAAGAGAAAGTGAGAGCTCTCATAGAGGACACACACCCACCAACAAAGAGAAAGTGAGAGCTCTCACAGAGGACATACACCCACCAACAAAGAGAAAGTGAGAGCTCTCATAGAGAACATACACCCACCAACAAAGAGAAAGTGAGAGCTCTCACAGAGGACATACACCCACCAACAAAGAGAAAAAGAGAGCTCTCATAGAGGACATACACCCACCAACAAAGAGAAAGTGAGAGCTCTCATAGAGGACATACACCCACCAACAAAGAGAAAGTGAGAGCTCTCACAGAGGACATACACCCACCAACAAAGAGAAAGTGAGAGCTCTCATAGAGGACATACACCCACCAACAAAGAGAAAGTGAGAGCTCTCATTGAGGACATACACCCACCAACAAAGGGAAAGTGAGAGCTCTCACAGAGGACATACACCCACCAACAAAGGGAAAGTGAGCGCTCTCATAGAGGACATACACCCACCAACAAAGAGAAAGTGAGAGCTCTCTTAGAGGACATACACCCACCAACAAAGAGAAAGTGAGAGCTCTCACAGAGGACATACACCCACCAACAAAGAGAAAGTGAGAGCTCTCACAGAGGACATACACCCACCAACAAAGAGAAAGTGAGAGCTCTCATAGAGGACATACACCCACCAACAAAGAGAAAGTGAGAGCTCTCATAGAGGACATACACCCACCAACAAAGAGAAAAAGATAGCTCTCATAGAGGACATACACCCACCAACAAAGAGAAAGTGAGAGCTCTCATAGAGGACATACACCCACCAACAAAGAGAAAGTGAGAGCTCTCATAGAGGACATACACCCACCAACAAAGAGAAAGTGAGAGCTCTCATAGAGGACATACACCCACCAACAAAGAGAAAGTGAGAGCTCTCATAGAGGACATACACCCACCAACAAAGAGAAAGTGAGAGCTCTCATAGAGGACATACACCCACCAACAAAGAGAAAGTGAGAGCTCTCACAGAGGACATACACCCACCAACAAAGAGAAAGTGAGAGCTCTCATAGAGGACATACACCCACCAACAAAGAGAAAGTGAGAGCTCTCATAGAGGACATACACCCACCAACAAAGAGAAAGTGAGAGCTCTCACAGAGGACATACACCCACCAACAAAGAGAAAGTGAGAGCTCTCATAGAGGACATACACCCACCAACAAAGAGAAAGTGAGAGCTCTCATAGAGGACACACACCCACCAACAAAGAGAAAGTGAGAGCTCTCATAGAGAACATACACCCACCAACAAAGAGAAAAAGAGAGCTCTCATAGAGGACATACACCCACCAAGAAAGAGAAAGTGAGAGCTCTCATAGAGGACATACACCCACCAACAAAGAGAAAGTGAGAGCTCTCACAGAGGACATACACCCACCAACAAAGAGAAAGTGAGAGCTCTCATAGAGGACATACACCCACCAACAAAGAGAAAGTGAGAGCTCTCATAGAGGACATACACCCACCAACAAAGAGAAAGTGAGAGCTCTCACAGAGGACATACACCCACCAACAAAGGGAAAGTGAGCGCTCTCATAGAGGACATACACCCACCAACAAAGAGAAAGTGAGAGCTCTCTTAGAGGACATACACCCACCAACAAAGAGAAAGTGAGAGCTCTCACAGAGGACATACACCCACCAACAAAGAGAAAGTGAGAGCTCTCATACAGGACATACACCCACCAACAAAGAGAAAGTGAGAGCTCTCATAGAGGACATACACCCACCAACAAAGAGAAAGTGAGAGCTCTCATAGAGGACATACACCCACCAACAAAGAGAAAAAGATAGCTCTCATAGAGGACATACACCCACCAACAAAGAGAAAGTGAGAGCTCTCATAGAGGACATACACCCACCAACAAAGAGAAAGTGAGAGCTCTCATAGAGGACATACACCCACCAACAAAGAAAAAGTGAGAGCTCTCATAGAGGACATACACCCACCAACAAAGAGAAAGTGAGAGCTCTCACAGAGGACATACACCCACCAACAAAGAGAAAGTGAGAGCTCTCATAGAGGACATACACCCAACAAAGAGAAAGTGAGAGCTCTCATAGAGGACATACACCCACCAACAAAGGGAAAGTGAGAGCTCTCATAGAGGACATACACCCACCAACAAAGAGAAAGTGAGAGCTCTCATACAGGACATACACCCACCAACAAAGAGAAAGTGAGAGCTCTCATAGAGGACATACACCCACCAACAAAGAGAAAGTGAGAGCTCTCATAGAGGACATACACCCACCAACAAAGAGAAAGTGAGAGCTCTCATAGAGGACATACACCCACCAACAAAGAGAAAGTGAGAGCTCTCATAGAGGACATACACCCACCAACAAAGAGAAAGTGAGAGCTCTCATACAGGACATACACCCACCAACAAAGAGAAAGTGAGAGCTCTCATACAGGACATACACCCACCAACAAAGAGAAAGTGAGAGCTCTCACAGAGGACATACACCCACCAACAAAGAGAAAGTGAGAGCTCTCACAGAGGACATACACCCACCAACAAAGAGAAAGTGAGAGCTCTCATAGAGGACATACACCCACCAACAAAGAGAAAAAGAGAGCTCTCATAGAGGACATACACCCACCAACAAAGAGAAAGTGAGAGCTCTCACAGAGGACATACACCCACCAACAAAGAGAAAGTGAGAGCTCTCACAGAGGACATACACCCACCAACAAAGAGAAAGTGAGAGCTCTCATAGAGGACATACACCCACCAACAAAGAGAAAAAGAGAGCTCTCATAGAGGACATACACCCACCAACAAAGAGAAAGTGAGAGCTCTCACAGAGGACATACACCCACCAACAAAGAGAAAGTGAGAGCTCTCACAGAGGACATACACCCACCAACAAAGAGAAAGTGAGAGCTCTCACAGAGGACATACACCCACCAACAAAGAGAAAGTGAGAGCTCTCACAGAGGACATACACCCACCAACAAAGAGAAAGTGAGAGCTCTCATAGAGGACATACACCCACCAACAAAGAGAAAAAGAGAGCTCTCATAGAGGACATACACCCACCAACAAAGAGAAAGTGAGAGCTCTCACAGAGGACATACACCCACCAACAAAGAGAAAGTGAGAGCTCTCACAGAGGAAATACACCCACCAACAAAGAGAAAGTGAGAGCTCTCATAGAGGACATACACCCGCCAACAAAGAGAAAGTGAGAGCTCTCATAGAGGACATACACACACCAACAAAGAGAAAGTGAGAGCTCTCACAGAGGACATACACCCACCAACAAAGAGAAAGTGAGAGCTCTCACAGAGGACATTCACCCACCAACAAAGAGAAAGTGAGAGCTCTCATAGAGGACATACACCCACCAACAAAGAGAAAGTGAGAGCTCTCACAGAGGACATACACACACCAACAAAGAGAAAGTGAGAGCTCTCACAGAGGACATACACCCACCAACAAAGAGAAAGTGAGAGCTCTCTTAGAGGACATACACCCACCAACAAAGAGAAAGTGAGAGCTCTCATAGAGGACATACACCCACCAACAAAGAGAAAGTGAGAGCTCTCACAGAGGACATACACCCACCAACAAAGAGAAAGTGAGAGCTCTCATACAGGACATACACCCACCAACAAAGAGAAAGTGAGAGCTCTCATAGAGGACATACACCCACCAACAAAGAGAAAGTGAGAGCTCTCATACAGGACATACACCCACCAACAAAGAGAAAGTGAGAGCTCTCATACAGGACATACACCCACCAACAAAGAGAAAGTGAGAGCTCTCATACAGGACATACACCCACCAACAAAGAGAAAGTGAGAGCTCTCATACAGGACATACACCCACCAACAAAGAGAAAGTGAGAGCTCTCATACAGGACATACACCCACCAACAAAGAGAAAGTGAGAGCTCTCACAGAGGACATACACCCACCAACAAAGAGAAAGTGAGAGCTCTCACAGAGGACATACACCCACCAACAAAGAGAAAGTGAGAGCTCTCATAGAGGACATACACCCACCAACAAAGAGAAAAAGAGAGCTCTCATAGAGGACATACACCCACCAACAAAGAGAAAGTGAGAGCTCTCACAGAGGACATACACCCACCAACAAAGAGAAAGTGAGAGCTCTCACAGAGGACATACACCCACCAACAAAGAGAAAGTGAGTGCTCTCATAGAGGACATACACCCACCAACAAAGAGAAAAAGAGAGCTCTCATAGAGGACATACACCCACCAACAAAGAGAAAGTGAGAGCTCTCACAGAGGACATACACCCACCAACAAAGAGAAAGTGAGAGCTCTCACAGAGGACATACACCCACCAACAAAGAGAAAGTGAGAGCTCTCACAGAGGACATACACCCACCAACAAAGAGAAAGTGAGAGCTCTCACAGAGGACATACACCCACCAACAAAGAGAAAGTGAGAGCTCTCATAGAGGACATACACCCACCAACAAAGAGAAAAAGAGAGCTCTCATAGAGGACATACACCCACCAACAAAGAGAAAGTGAGAGCTCTCACAGAGGACATACACCCACCAACAAAGAGAAAGTGAGAGCTCTCACAGAGGAAATACACCCACCAACAAAGAGAAAGTGAGAGCTCTCATAGAGGACATACACCCGCCAACAAAGAGAAAGTGAGAGCTCTCATAGAGGACATACACACACCAACAAAGAGAAAGTGAGAGCTCTCACAGAGGACATACACCCACCAACAAAGAGAAAGTGAGAGCTCTCACAGAGGACATTCACCCACCAACAAAGAGAAAGTGAGAGCTCTCATAGAGGACATACACCCACCAACAAAGAGAAAGTGAGAGCTCTCACAGAGGACATACACACACCAACAAAGAGAAAGTGAGAGCTCTCACAGAGGACATACACCCACCAACAAAGAGAAAGTGAGAGCTCTCTTAGAGGACATACACCCACCAACAAAGAGAAAGTGAGAGCTCTCATAGAGGACATACACCCACCAACAAAGAGAAAGTGAGAGCTCTCACAGAGGACATACACCCACCAACAAAGAGAAAGTGAGAGCTCTCATACAGGACATACACCCACCAACAAAGAGAAAGTGAGAGCTCTCATAGAGGACATACACCCACCAACAAAGAGAAAGTGAGAGCTCTCATACAGGACATACACCCACCAACAAAGAGAAAGTGAGAGCTCTCATACAGGACATACACCCACCAACAAAGAGAAAGTGAGAGCTCTCATACAGGACATACACCCACCAACAAAGAGAAAGTGAGAGCTCTCATACAGGACATACACCCACCAACAAAGAGAAAGTGAGAGCTCTCATACAGGACATACACCCACCAACAAAGAGAAAGTGAGAGCTCTCATACAGGACATACACCCACCAACAAAGAGAAAGTGAGAGCTCTCATAGAGGACATACACCCACCAACAAAGAGAAAGTGAGAGCTCTCATAGAGGACATACACCCACCAACAAAGAGAAAGTGAGAGCTCTCACAGAGGACATACACCCACCAACAAAGAGAAAGTGAGAGCTCTCACAGAGGACATACACCCACCAACAAAGAGAAAGTGAGAGCTCTCACAGAGGACATACACCCACCAACAAAGAGAAAGTGAGAGCTCTCATAGAGGACATACACCCACCAACAAAGAGAAAGTGAGAGCTCTCATAGAGGACATACACCCACCAACAAAGAGAAAGTGAGAGCTCTCATAGAGGACATACACCCACCAACAAAGAGAAAGTGAGAGCTCTCATAGAGGACATACACCCACCAACAAAGAGAAAGTGAGAGCTCTCATAGAGGACATACACCCACCAACAAAGAGAAGGTGAGAGCTCTCATAGAGGACACACACCCACCAACAAAGAGAAAGTGAGAGCTCTCATAGAGGACATACACCCACCAACAAAGAGAAAGTGAGAGCTCTCATAGAGGACATACACACACCAACAAAGAGAAAGTGAGAGCTCTCATAGAGGACATACACCCACCAACAAAGAGAAAGTGAGAGCTCTCATAGAGGACACACACCCACCAACAAAGAGAAAGTGAGAGCTCTCATAGAGGACATACACCCACCAACAAAGAGAAAGTGAGAGCTCTCATAGAGGACACACACCCACCAACAAAGAGAAAGTGAGAGCTCTCATAGAGGACATACACCCACCAACAAATTGAAAGTGAGAGCTCTCATAGAGGACATACACACACCAACAAAGAGAAAGTGAGAGCTCTCATAGAGGACATACACCCACCAACAAAGAGAAAGTGAGAGCTCTCATAGAGGACACACACCCACCAACAAAGAGAAAGTGAGAGCTCTCACAGAGGACATACACCCACCAACAAAGAGAAAGTGAGAGCTCTCACAGAGGACATACACCCACCAACAAAGAGAAAGTGAGAGCTCTCATAGAGGACATACACCCACCAACAAAGAGAAAGTGAGAGCTCTCATAGAGGACATACACCCACCAACAAAGAGAAAGTGAGAGCTCTCATAGAGGACATACACCCACCAACAAAGAGAAAGTGAGAGCTCTCACAGAGGACATACACCCACCAACAAAGAGAAAGTGAGAGCTCTCACAGAGGAAATACACCCACCAACAAAGAGAAGGTGAGAGCTCTCATAGAGGACATACACCCACCAACAAAGAGAAAGTGAGAGCTCTCACAGAGGACATACACCCACCAACAAAGAGAAAGTGAGAGCTCTCACAGAGGACATACACCCACCAACAAAGAGAAAGTGAGAGCTCTCATAGAGGACATACACACACCAACAAAGAGAAAGTGAGAGCTCTCATAGAGGACATACACCCACCAACAAAGAGAAAGTAAGAGCTCTCATAGAGGACATACACCCACCAACAAAGAGAAAGTGAGAGCTCTCATAGAGGACATACACCCACCAACAAAGAGAAAGTGAGAGCTCTCATAGAGGACATACACCCACCAACAAAGAGAAAGTGAGAGCTCTCACAGAGGACATACACCCACCAACAAAGAGAAGGTGAGAGCTCTCATAGAGGACATACACCCACCAACAAAGAGAAAGTGAGAGCTCTCATAGAGGACATACACCCACCAACAAAGAGAAAGTGAGAGCTCTCATAGAGGACATACACCCACCAACAAAGAGAAAGTGAGAGCTCTCATAGAGGACATACACCCACCAACAAAGAGAAAGTGAGAGCTCTCACAGAGGACATACACCCACCAACAAAGAGAAAGTGAGAGCTCTCATAGAGGACATACACCCACCAACAAAGAGAAAGTGAGAGCTCTCATAGAGGACATACACCCACCAACAAAGAGAAAGTGAGAGCTCTCACAGAGGACATACACCCACCAACAAAGAGAAAGTGAGAGCTCTCATAGAGGACATACACCCACCAACAAAGAGAAAGTGAGAGCTCTCACAGAGGACATACACCCACCAACAAAGAGAAAGTGAGAGCTCTCACAGAGGAAATACACCCACCAACAAAGAGAAGGTGAGAGCCCTCATAGAGGACATACACCCACCAACAAAGAGAAAGTGAGAGCTCTCACAGAGGACATACACCCACCAACAAAGAGAAGGTGAGAGCTCTCACAGAGGACATACACCCACCAACAAAGAGAAAGTGAGAGCTCTCATAGAGGACATACACCCACCAACAAAGAGAAAGTGAGAGCTCTCATAGAGGACATACACCCACCAACAAAGAGAAGGTGAGAGCTCTCATAGAGGACATACACACACCAACAAAGAGAAAGTGAGAGCTCTCATAGAGGACATACACCCACCAACAAAGAGAAGGTGAGAGCTCTCATAGAGGACATACACCCACCAACAAAGGGAAAGTGAGAGCTCTCATAGAGGACATACACCCACCAACAAAGAGAAAGTGAGAGCTCTCATAGAGGACATACACCCACCAACAAAGAGAAAGTGAGAGCTCTCACAGAGGACATACACCCACCAACAAAGAGAAGGTGAGAGCTCTCATAGAGGACATACACCCACCAACAAAGAGAAGGTGAGAGCTCTCATAGAGGACATACACCCACCAACAAAGAGAAAGTGAGAGCTCTCATAGAGGACATACACACACCAACAAAGAGAAAGTGAGAGCTCTCATAGAGGACATACACCCACCAACAAAGAGAAGGTGAGAGCTCTCATAGAGGACATACACCCACCAACAAAGAGAAGGTGAGAGCTCTCATAGAGGACATACACCCACCAACAAAGAGAAGGTGAGAGCTCTCATAGAGGACATACACCCACCAACAAAGAGAAAGTGAGAGCTCTCATAGAGGACATAATCCCACCAACAAAGAGAAAGTGAGAGCTCTCATAGAGGACATACACCCACCAACAAAGAGAAGGTGAGAGCTCTCATAGAGGACATACACCCACCAACAAAGAGAAAGTGAGAGCTCTCATAGAGGACATACACCCACCAACAAAGAGAAAGTGAGAGCTCTCATAGAGGACATACACCCACCAACAAAGAGAAAGTGAGAGCTCTCACAGAGGACATACACCCACCAACAAAGAGAAGGTGAGAGCTCTCACAGAGGACATACACCCACCAACAAAGAGAAAGTGAGAGCTCTCACAGAGGACATACACCCACCAACAAAGAGAAAGTGAGAGCTCTCATAGAGGACATACACCCACCAACAAAGAGAAGGTGAGAGCTCTCATAGAGGACATACACACACCAACAAAGAGAAAGTGAGAGCTCTCATAGAGGACATACACCCACCAACAAAGAGAAGGTGAGAGCTCTCATAGAGGACATACACCCACCAACAAAGAGAAAGTGAGAGCTCTCACAGAGGACATACACCCACCAACAAAGAGAAAGTGAGAGCTCTCATAGAGGACATACACCCACCAACAAAGAGAAGGTGAGAGCTCTCATAGAGGACATACACCCACCAACAAAGAGAAGGTGAGAGCTCTCATAGAGGACATACACCCACCAACAAAGAGAAAGTGAGAGCTCTCATAGAGGACATACACCCACCAACAAAGAGAAAGTGAGAGCTCTCATAGAGGACATACACCCACCAACAAAGAGAAAGTGAGAGCTCTCACAGAGGACATACACCCACCAACAAAGAGAAAGTGAGAGCTCTCATAGAGGACATACACCCACCAACAAAGAGAAAGTGAGAGCTCTCATAGAGGACATACACCCACCAACAAAGAGAAGGTGAGAGCTCTCATAGAGGACATACACCCACCAACAAAGAGAAAGTGAGAGCTCTCATAGAGGACATACACACACCAACAAAGAGAAAGTGAGAGCTCTCATAGAGGACATACACCCACCAACAAAGAGAAAGTGAGAGCTCTCATAGAGGACATACACCCACCAACAAAGAGAAAGTGAGAGCTCTCATAGAGGACATACACCCACCAACAAAGAGAAAGTGAGAGCTCTCACAGAGGACATACACCCACCAACAAAGAGAAAGTGAGAGCTCTCATAGAGGACATACACCCACCAACAAAGAGAAAGTGAGAGCTCTCATAGAGGACATACACACACCAACAAAGAGAAAGTGAGAGCTCTCATAGAGGACATACACCCACCAACAAAGAGAAGGTGAGAGCTCTCATAGAGGACATACACCCACCAACAAAGAGAAGGTGAGAGCTCTCATAGAGGACATACACCCACCAACAAAGAGAAGGTGAGAGCTCTCATAGAGGACATACACCCACCAACAAAGAGAAAGTGAGAGCTCTCATAGAGGACATAATCCCACCAACAAAGAGAAAGTGAGAGCTCTCATAGAGGACATACACCCACCAACAAAGAGAAGGTGAGAGCTCTCATAGAGGACATACACCCACCAACAAAGAGAAAGTGAGAGCTCTCATAGAGGACATACACCCACCAACAAAGAGAAAGTGAGAGCTCTCATAGAGGACATACACCCACCAACAAAGAGAAAGTGAGAGCTCTCACAGAGGACATACACCCACCAACAAAGAGAAGGTGAGAGCTCTCACAGAGGACATACACCCACCAACAAAGAGAAAGTGAGAGCTCTCACAGAGGACATACACCCACCAACAAAGAGAAAGTGAGAGCTCTCATAGAGGACATACACCCACCAACAAAGAGAAGGTGAGAGCTCTCATAGAGGACATACACACACCAACAAAGAGAAAGTGAGAGCTCTCATAGAGGACATACACCCACCAACAAAGAGAAGGTGAGAGCTCTCATAGAGGACATACACCCACCAACAAAGAGAAAGTGAGAGCTCTCACAGAGGACATACACCCACCAACAAAGAGAAAGTGAGAGCTCTCATAGAGGACATACACCCACCAACAAAGAGAAGGTGAGAGCTCTCATAGAGGACATACACCCACCAACAAAGAGAAGGTGAGAGCTCTCATAGAGGACATACACCCACCAACAAAGAGAAAGTGAGAGCTCTCATAGAGGACATACACCCACCAACAAAGAGAAAGTGAGAGCTCTCATAGAGGACATACACCCACCAACAAAGAGAAAGTGAGAGCTCTCACAGAGGACATACACCCACCAACAAAGAGAAAGTGAGAGCTCTCATAGAGGACATACACCCACCAACAAAGAGAAAGTGAGAGCTCTCATAGAGGACATACACCCACCAACAAAGAGAAGGTGAGAGCTCTCATAGAGGACATACACCCACCAACAAAGAGAAAGTGAGAGCTCTCATAGAGGACATACACACACCAACAAAGAGAAGGTGAGAGCTCTCATAGAGGACATACACACACCAACAAAGAGAAAGTGAGAGCTCTCATAGAGGACATACACCCACCAACAAAGAGAAAGTGAGAGCTCTCATAGAGGACATACACCCACCAACAAAGAGAAAGTGAGAGCTCTCATAGAGGACATACACACACCAACAAAGAGAAAGTGAGAGCTCTCATAGAGGACATACACCCACCAACAAAGAGAAAGTGAGAGCTCTCATAGAGGACATACACACACCAACAAAGAGAAAGTGAGAGCTCTCATAGAGGACATACACACACCAACAAAGAGAAAGTGAGAGCTCTCATAGAGGACATACACACACCAACAAAGAGAAAGTGAGAGCTCTCATAGAGGACATACACACACCAACAAAGAGAAAGTGAGAGCTCTCATAGAGAACATACACACACCAACAAAGAGAAAGTGAGAGCTCTCATAGAGGACATACACCCACCAACAAAGAGAAAGTGAGAGCTCTCATAGAGGACATACACACACCAACAAAGAGAAAGTGAGAGCTCTCATAGAGGACATACACACACCAACAAAGAGAAAGTGAGAGCTCTCATAGAGGACATACACACACCAACAAAGAGAAAGTGAGAGCTCTCATAGAGGACATACACCCACCAACAAAGAGAAAGTGAGAGCTCTCATAGAGGACATACACACACCAACAAAGAGAAAGTGAGAGCTCTCATAGAGGACATACACACACCAACAAAGAGAAAGTGAGAGCTCTCATAGAGGACATACACCCACCAACAAAGAGAAAGTGAGAGCTCTCATAGAGGACATACACACACCAACAAAGAGAAAGTGAGAGCTCTCATAGAGGACATACACCCACCAACAAAGAGAAAGTGAGAGCTCTCATAGAGGACATACACACACCAACAAAGAGAAAGTGAGAGCTCTCATAGAGGACATACACACACCAACAAAGAGAAAGTGAGAGCTCTCATAGAGGACATACACCCACCAACAAAGAGAAAGTGAGAGCTCTCATAGAGGACATACACACACCAACAAAGAGAAAGTGAGAGCTCTCATAGAGGACATACACCCACCAACAAAGAGAAGGTGAGAGCTCTCATAGAGGACATACACACACCAACAAAGAGGAAGTGAGAGCTCTCATAGAGGACATACACACACCAACAAAGAGAAAGTGAGAGCTCTCATAGAGGACATACACCCACCAACAAAGAGAAAGTGAGAGCTCTCATAGAGGACATACACCCACCAACAAAGAGAAAGTGAGAGCTCTCACAGAGGACATACACCCACCAACAAAGAGAAGGTGAGAGCTCTCATAGAGGACATACACACACCAACAAAGAGAAAGTGAGAGCTCTCACAGAGGACATACACCCACCAACAAAGAGAAAGTGAGAGCTCTCATAGAGGACATACACCCACCAACAAAGAGAAAGTGAGAGCTCTCATAGAGGACATACACCCACCAACAAAGAGAAAGTGAGAGCTCTCATAGAGGACATACACCCACAAACAAAGAGAAAGTGAGAGCTCTCATAGAGGACATACACCCACCAACAAAGAGAAAGTGAGAGCGCTCATAGAGGACATACACCCACCAACAAAGAGAAAGTGAGAGCTCTCATAGATGACATACACCCACCAACAAAGAGAAGGTGAGAGCTCTCATAGAGGACATACACCCACCAACAAAGAGAAAGTGAGAGCTCTCATAGAGGACATACACCCACCAACAAAGGGAAAGTGAGAGCTCTCACAGAGGACATACACACACCAACAAAGAGAAAGTGAGAGCTCTCACAGAGGACATACACCCACCAACAAAGAGAAGGTGAGAGCTCTCATAGAGGACATACACCCACCAACAAAGAGAAGGTGAGAGCTCTCATAGAGGACATACACCCACCAACAAAGAGAAAGTGAGAGCTCTCATAGAGGACATACACCCACCAACAAAGAGAAAGTGAGAGCTCTCACAGAGGACATACACCCACCAACAAAGAAAAAGTGAGAGCTCTCACAGAGGACATACACCCACCAACAAAGAGAAAGTGAGAGCTCTCATAGAGGACATACACCCACCAACAAAGAGAAGGTGAGAGCTCTCATAGAGGACATACACCCACCAACAAAGAGAAAGTGAGAGCTCTCATAGAGGACATACACCCACCAACAAAGAGAAAGTGAGAGCTCTCATAGAGGACATACACACACCAACAAAGAGAAAGTGAGAGCTCTCATAGAGGACATACACCCACCAACAAAGAGAAGGTGAGAGCTCTCATAGAGGACATACACCCACCAACAAAGAGAAAGTGAGAGCTCTCATAGAGGACATACACGAACCAACAAAGAGAAAGTGAGAGCTCTCATAGAGGACACACACCCACCAACAAAGAGAAAGTGAGAGCTCTCATAGAGGACATACACCCACCAACAAAGAGAAGGTGAGAGCTCTCATAGAGGACATACACCCACCAACAAAGAGAAAGTGAGAGCTCTCTTAGAGGACATACACCCACCAACAAAGAGAAAGTGAGAGCTCTCATAGAGGACATACACCCACCAACAAAGAGAAAGTGAGAGCTCTCATAGAGGACATACACCCACCAACAAAGAGAAAGTGAGAGCTCTCATAGAGGACATACACCCACCAACAAAGAGAAAGTGAGAGCTCTCACAGAGGACATACACCCACCAACAAAGAGAAAGTGAGAGCTCTCACAGAGGACATACACCCACCAACAAAGAGAAAGTGAGAGCTCTCACAGAGGACATACACCCACCAACAAAGAGAAAGTGAGAGCTCTCATAGAGGACATACACACACCAACAAAGAGAAAGTGAGAGCTCTCATAGAGGACATACACCCACCAACAAAGAGAAAGTGAGAGCTCTCATAGAGGACATACACCCACCAACAAAGAGAAAGTGAGAGCTCTCATAGAGGACACACACCCACCAACAAAGAGAAAGTGAGAGCTCTCACAGAGGACATACACCCACCAACAAAGAGAAAGTGAGAGCTCTCATAGAGGACATACACACACCAACAAAGAAAAAGTGAGAGCTCTCACAGAGGACATACACACACCAACAAAGAGAAAGTGAGAGCTCTCATAGAGGACATACACCCACCAACAAAGAGAAAGTGAGAGCTCTCACAGAGGACATACACCCACCAACAAAGAGAAAGTGAGAGCTCTCATAGAGGACATACACCCACCAACAAAGAGAAAGTGAGAGCTCTCATAGAGGACATACACCCACCAACAAAGAGAAAGTGAGAGCTCTCACAGAAGACATACACCCACCAACAAAGAGAAAGTGAGAGCTCTCATAGAGGACATACACACACCAACAAAGAGAAAGTGAGAGCTCTCATAGAGGACATACACACACCAACAAAGAGAAAGTGAGAGCTCTCACAGAGGACATACACCCACCAACAAAGAGAAAGTGAGAGCTCTCATAGAGGACATACACCCACCAACAAAGAGAAAGTGAGAGCTCTCATAGAGGACATACACCCACCAACAAAGAGAAAGTGAGAGCTCTCATAGAGGACACACACCCACCAACAAAGAGAAAGTGAGAGCTCTCACAGAGGACATACACCCACCAACAAAGAGAAAGTGAGAGCTCTCATAGAGGACATACACCCACCAACAAAGAGAAAGTGAGAGCTCTCATAGAGGACATACACACACCAACAAAGAGAAAGTGAGAGCTCTCATAGAGGACATACACCCACCAACAAAGAGAAAGTGAGAGCTCTCATAGAGGACATACACCCACCAACAAAGAGAAAGTGAGAGCTCTCATAGAGGACACACACCCACCAACAAAGAGAAAGTAAGAGCTCTCACAGAGGACATACACCCACCAACAAAGAGAAAGTGAGAGCTCTCATAGAGGACATACACACACCAACAAAGAGAAAGTGAGAGCTCTCATAGAGGACATACACCCACCAACAAAGAGAAAGTGAGAGCTCTCACAGAGGACATACACCCACCAACAAAGAGAAAGTGAGAGCTCTCACAGAGGACATACACCCACCAACAAAGAGAAAGTGAGAGCTCTCACAGAGGACATACACACACCAACAAAGAGAAAGTGAGAGCTCTCACAGAGGACATACACCCACCAACAAAGAGAAAGTGAGAGCTCTCACAGAGGACATACACCCACCAACAAAGAGAAAGTGAGAGCTCTCATAGAGGACATACACCCACCAACAAAGAGAAAGTGAGAGCTCTCATAGAGGACACACACCCACCAACAAAGAGAAAGTGAGAGCTCTCACAGAGGACATACACCCACCAACAAAGAGAAAGTGAGAGCTCTCATAGAGGACATACACACACCAACAAAGAGAAAGTGAGAGCTCTCATAGAGGACATACACACACCAACAAAGAGAAGGTGAGAGCTCTCATAGAGGACATACACCCACCAACAAAGAGAAAGTGAGAGCTCTCATAGAGGACATACACCCACCAACAAAGAGAAAGTGAGAGCTCTCATAGAGGACATACACCAACCAACAAAGAGAAAGTGAGAGCTCTCATAGAGGACATATACCCACCAACAAAGAGAAAGTGAGAGCTCTCACAGAGGACATACACCCACCAACAAAGAGAAAGTGAGAGCTCTCATAGAGGACATACACACACCAACAAAGAGAAAGTGAGAGCTCTCACAGAGGACATACACCCACCAACAAAGAGAAAGTGAGAGCTCTCACAGAGGAAATACACCCACCAACAAAGAGAAAGTGAGAGCTCTCATAGAGGACATACACCCGCCAACAAAGAGAAAGTAAGAGCTCTCATAGAGGACATACACACACCAACAAAGAGAAAGTGAGAGCTCTCATAGAGGACATACACACACCAACAAAGAGAAAGTGAGAGCTCTCACAGAGGACATACACCCACCAACAAAGAGAAAGTGAGAGCTCTCATAGAGGACATACACACACCAACAAAGAGAAAGTGAGAGCTCTCACAGAGGACATACACCCACCAACAAAGAGAAAGTGAGAGCTCTCACAGAGGAAATACACCCGCCAACAAAGAGAAAGTGAGAGCTCTCATAGAGGACATACACCCGCCAACAAAGAGAAAGTGAGAGCTCTCATAGAGGACATACACACACCAACAAAGAGAAAGTGAGAGCTCTCACAGAGGACATACACCCACCAACAAAGAGAAAGTGAGAGCTCTCACAGAGGACATTCACCCACCAACAAAGAGAAAGTGAGAGCTCTCATAGAGGACATACACCCACCAACAAAGAGAAAGTGAGAGCTCTCACAGAGGACATACACCCACCAACAAAGAGAAAGTGAGAGCTCTCACAGAGGACATACACCCACCAACAAAGAGAAAGTGAGAGCTCTCATAGAGGACATACACCCACCAACAAAGAGAAAGTGAGAGCTCTCATAGAGGACATACACCCACCAACAAAGAGAAAAAGATAGCTCTCATAGAGGACATACACCCACCAACAAAGAGAAAGTGAGAGCTCTCATAGAGGACATACACCCACCAACAAAGAGAAAGTGAGAGCTCTCACAGAGGACATACACCAACCAACAAAGAGAACGTGAGAGCTCTCACAGAGGACATACACCCACCAACAAAGAGAAAGTGAGAGCTCTCACAGAGGACATACACCCACCAACAAAGAGAAAGTGAGAGCTCTCATAGAGGACATACACCCACCAACAAAGAGAAAAAAGGAGCTCTCATAGAGGACATACACCCACCAACAAAGAGAAAGTGAGAGCTCTCACAGAGGACATACACCCACCAACAAAGAGAAAGTGAGAGCTCTCACAGAGGACATACACCCACCAACAAAGAGAAAGTGAGAGCTCTCATAGAGGACATACACCCGCCAACAAAGAGAAAGTGAGAGCTCTCATAGAGGACATACACACACCAACAAAGAGAAAGTGAGAGCTCTCACAGAGGACATACACCCACCAACAAAGAGAAAGTGAGAGCTCTCACAGAGGACATACACCCACCAACAAAGAGAAAGTGAGAGCTCTCATAGAGGACATACACCCACCAACAAAGAGAAAGTGAGAGCTCTCACAGAGGACATACACCCACCAACAAAGAGAAAGTGAGAGCTCTCACAGAGGACATACACCAACCAACAAAGAGAAAAAGAGAGCTCTCATAGAGGACATACACCCACCAACAAAGAGAAAAAGAGAGCTCTCATAGAGGACATACACCCACCAACAAAGAGAAAGTGAGAGCTCTCATAGAGGACATACACCCACCAACAAAGAGAAAGTGAGAGCTCTCACGGAGGACATACACCCACCAACAAAGAGAAAGTGAGAGCTCTCATAGAGGACATACACCCACCAACAAAGAGAAAGTGAGAGCTCTCATAGAGGACATACACCCACCAACAAAGAGAAAGTGAGAGCTCTCACAGAGGACATACACCCACCAACAAAGAGAAAGTGAGAGCTCTCATAGAGGACATACACCCACCAACAAAGAGAAAGTGAGAGCTCTCATAGAGGACATACACCCACCAACAAAGAGAAAGTGAGAGCTCTCACAGAGGACATACACCCACCAACAAAGAGAAAGTGAGAGCTCTCATAGCGGACATACACCCACCAACAAAGAGAAAGTGAGAGCTCTCACAGAGGACATACACCCACCAACAAAGAGAAAAAGAGAGCTCTCATAGAGGACATACACCCACCAACAAAGAGAAAGTGAAAGCTCTCACAGAGGACATACACCCACCAACAAAGAGAAAGTGAGAGCTCTCATAGAGGACATACACCCACCAACAAAGAGAAAGTGAGAGCTCTCATAGAGGACATACACCCACCAACAAAGAGAAAAAGAGAGCTCTCATA
Organism: Sipunculus nudus; assembly: GCA_026874595.1. Classification (NCBI taxonomy): domain Eukaryota; kingdom Metazoa; phylum Annelida; class Sipuncula; order Golfingiida; family Sipunculidae; genus Sipunculus; species Sipunculus nudus. Next base: position 19,235,239 of record CM049307.1, read on the forward strand.
GAGGACATACACCCACCAACAAAGAGAAAGTGAGAGCTCTCATAGAGGACATACACCCACCAACAAAGAGAAAGTGAGAGCTCTCACATAGGACATACACCCACCAACAAAGAGAAAGTGAGAGCTCTCATAGAGGACATACACCCACCAACAAAGAGAAAGTGAGAGCTCTCACATAGGACATACACCCACCAACAAAGAGAAAGTGAGAGCTCTCATAGAGGACATACACCCACCAACAAAGAGAAAGTGAGAGCTCTCATAGAGGACATACACCCACCAACAAAGGGAAAGTGAGCGCTCTCATGGAGGACATACACCCACCAACAAAGAGAAAGTGAGAGCTCTCATAGAGGACATACACCCACCAACAAAGAGAAAGTGAGAGCTCTCATAGAGGACATACACCCACCAACAAAGAGAAAGTGAGAGCTCTCATAGAGGACATACACCCACCAACAAAGAGAAAGTGAGAGCTCTCACAGAGGACATACACCCACCAACAAAGAGAAAAAGAGAGCTCTCATAGAGGACATACACCCACCAACAAAGAGAAAAATAGAGCTCTCATAGAGGACATACACCCACCAACAAAGAGAAAGTGAGAGCTCTCATAGAGGACATACACCCACCAACAAAGAGAAAGTGAGAGCTCTCACAGAGGACATACACCCACCAACAAAGAGAAAGTGAGAGCTCTCACAGAGGACATACACCCACCAACAAAGAGAAAGTGAGAGCTCTCATAGAGGACATACACCCACCAACAAAGAGAAAGTGAGAGCTCTCATAGAGGACATATACCCACCAACAAAGAGAAAGTGAGAGCTCTCACAGAGGACATACACCCACCAACAAAGAGAAAGTGAGAGCTCTCATAGAGGACATACACCCACCAACAAAGAGAAAGTGAGAGCTCTCATAGAGGACATATACCCACCAACAAAGAGAAAGTGAGAGCTCTCACAGAGGACATACACCCACCAACAAAGAGAAAGTGAGAGCTCTCATAGAGGACATACACCAACCAACAAAGAGAAAGTGAGAGCTCTCATAGAGGACATACACCCACCAACAAAGAGAAAGTGAGAGCTCTCACAGAGGACATACACCCACCAACAAAGAGAAAGTGAGAGCTCTCATAGAGGACATACACCCACCAACAAAGAGAAAGTGAGAGCTCTCATAGAGGACATACACCCACCAACAAAGAGAAAAAGAGAGCTCTCATAGAGGACATACACCCACCAACAAAGAGAAAGTGAGAACTCTCATAGAGGACATACACCAACCAACAAAGAGAAAGTGAGAGCTCTCACAGAGGACATACACCCACCAACAAAGAGAAAGTGAGAGCTCTCATAGAGGACATACACCCACCAACAAAGAGAAAGTGAGAGCTCTCATAGAGGACATACACCCACCAACAAAGAGAAAGTGAGAGCTCTCACAGAGGACATACACCCACCAACCAAGAGAAAGTGAGAGCTCTCATAGAGGACATACACCCACCAACAAAGAGAAAGTGAGAGCTCTCATAGAGGACATACACCCACCAACAAAGAGAAAGTGAGAGCTCTCACAGAGAACATACACCCACCAACAAAGAGAAAGTGAGAGCTCTCATAGAGGACATACACCCACCAACAAAGAGAAAGTGAGAGCTCTCATAGAGGACATACACCCACCAACAAAGAGAAAGTGAGAGCTCTCACAGAGGACATACACCTACCAACAAAGAGAAAGTGAGAGCTCTCATAGAGGACATACACCCACCAACCAAGAGAAAGTGAGAGCTCTCATAGAGGACATACACCCACCAACAAAGAGAAAGTGAGAGCTCTCACAGAGGACATACACCCACTAACAAAGAGAAAGTGAGAGCTCTCATAGAGGACATACACCCACCAACAAAGAGAAAGTGAGAGCTCTCACAGAGGACATACACCCACCAACAAAGAGAAAAAGACAGCTCTCATAGAGGACATACACCCACCAACAAAGAGAAAGTGAGAGCTCTCACAGAGGACATACACCCACCAACAAAGAGAAAGTGAGAGCTCTCACAGAGGACATACACCCACCAACAAAGAGAAAGTGAGAGCTCTCATAGAGGACATACACCCACCAACAAAGAGAAAGTGAGAGCTCTCACAGAGGACATACACCCACCCACAAAGGGAAAGTGAGCGCTCTCATAGAGGACATACACCCACCAACAAAGAGAAAGTGAGAGCTCTCATAGAGGACATACACCCACCAACAAAGAGAAAGTGAGAGCTCTCACAGAGGACATACACCCACCAACAAAGAGAAAGTGAGAGCTCTCACAGAGGACATACACCCACCAACAAAGAGAAAGTGAGAGCTCTCATAGAGGACATACACCCACCAACAAAGAGAAAGTGAGAGCTCTCACAGAGGACATACACCCACCAACAAAGAGAAAGTGAGAGCTCTCACAGAGGACATACACCCACCAACAAAGAGAAAAAGAGAGCTCTCATAGAGGACATACACCCACCAACAAAGAGAAAAAGAGAGCTCTCATAGAGGACATACACCCACCAACAAAGAGAAAGTGAGAGCTCTCATAGAGGACATACACCCACCAACAAAGAGAAAGTGAGAGCTCTCACGGAGGACATACACCCACCAACAAAGAGAAAGTGAGAGCTCTCATAGAGGACATACACCCACCAACAAAGAGAAAGTGAGAGCTCTCATAGAGGACATACACCCACCAACAAAGAGAAAGTGAGAGCTCTCACAGAGGACATACACCCACCAACAAAGAGAAAGTGAGAGCTCTCATAGAGGACATACACCCACCAACAAAGAGAAAGTGAGAGCTCTCATAGAGGACATACACCCACCAACAAAGAGAAAGTGAGAGCTCTCACAGAGGACATACACCCACCAACAAAGAGAAAGTGAGAGCTCTCATAGAGGACATACACGCACCAACAAAGAGAAAGTGAGAGCTCTCATAGAGGACATACACGCACCAACAAAGAGAAAGTGAGAGCTCTCACAGAGGACATACACCCACCAACAAAGAGAAAAAGAGAGCTCTCATAGAGGACATACACCCACCAACAAAGAGAAAGTGAAAGCTCTCACAGAGGACATACACCCACCAACAAAGAGAAAGTGAGAGCTCTCATAGAGGACATACACCCACCAACAAAGAGAAAGTGAGAGCTCTCATAGAGGACATACACCCACCAACAAAGAGAAAAAGAGAGCTCTCATAGAGGACATACACCCACCAACAAAGAGAAAGTGAGAGCTCTCATAGAGGACATACACCCACCAACAAAGAGAAAGTGAGAGCTCTCACATAGGACATACACCCACCAACAAAGAGAAAGTGAGAGCTCTCATAGAGGACATACACCCACCAACAAAGAGAAAGTGAGAGCTCTCATAGAGGACATACACCCACCAACAAAGAGAAAGTGAGAGCTCTCATAGAGGACATACACCCACCAACAAAGAGAAAGTGAGCGCTCTCATAGAGGACATACACCCACCAACAAAGAGAAAGTGAGAGCTCTCATAGAGGACATACACCCACCAACAAAGAGAAAGTGAGAGCTCTCATAGAGGACATACACCCACCAACAAAGAGAAAGTGAGAGCTCTCATAGAGGACATACACCCACCAACAAAGAGAAAGTGAGAGCTCTCACAGAGGACATACACCCACCAACAAAGAGAAAAAGAGAGCTCTCATAGAGGACATACACCCACCAACAAAGAGAAAAATAGAGCTCTCATAGAGGACATACACCCACCAACAAAGAGAAAGTGAGAGCTCTCATAGAGGACATACACCCACCAACAAAGAGAAAGTGAGAGCTCTCACAGAGGACATACACCCACCAACAAAGAGAAAGTGAGAGCTCTCACAGAGGACATACACCCACCAACAAAGAGAAAGTGAGAGCTCTCATAGAGGACATACACCCACCAACAAAGAGAAAGTGAGAGCTCTCATAGAGGACATATACCCACCAACAAAGAGAAAGTGACAGCTCTCACAGAGGACATACACCCACCAACAAAGAGAAAGTGAGAGCTCTCATAGAGGACATACACCCACCAACAAAGAGAAAGTGAGAGCTCTCATAGAGGACATATACCCACCAACAAAGAGAAAGTGAGAGCTCTCACAGAGGACATACACCCACCAACAAAGAGAAAGTGAGAGCTCTCATAGAGGACATACACCAACCAACAAAGAGAAAGTGAGAGCTCTCATAGAGGACATACACCCACCAACAAAGAGAAAGTGAGAGCTCTCACAGAGGACATACACCCACCAACAAAGAGAAAGTGAGAGCTCTCATAGAGGACATACACCCACCAACAAAGAGAAAGTGAGAGCTCTCATAGAGGACATACACCCACCAACAAAGAGAAAAAGAGAGCTCTCATAGAGGACATACACCCACCAACAAAGAGAAAGTGAGAACTCTCATAGAGGACATACACCAACCAACAAAGAGAAAGTGAGAGCTCTCACAGAGGACATACACCCACCAACAAAGAGAAAGTGAGAGCTCTCATAGAGGACATACACCCACCAACAAAGAGAAAGTGAGAGCTCTCATAGAGGACATACACCCACCAACAAAGAGAAAGTGAGAGCTCTCATAGAGGACATACACCCACCAACAAAGAGAAAGTGAGAGCTCTCACAGAGGACATACACCCACTAACAAAGAGAAAGTGAGAGCTCTCATAGAGGACATACACCCACCAACAAAGAGAAAGTGAGAGCTCTCACATAGGACATACACCCACCAACAAAGAGAAAGTGAGAGCTCTCATAGAGGACATACACCCACCAACAAAGAGAAAGTGAGAGCTCTCACAGAGGACATACACCCACCAACAAAGAGAAAGTGAGAGCTCTCATAGAGGACATACACCCACCAACAAAGAGAAAGTGAGAGCTCTCATAGAGGACATACACCCACCAACAAAGAGAAAGTGAGAGCTCTCACAGAGGACATACACCCACCAACAAAGAGAAAGTGAGAGCTCTCATAGAGGACATACACCCACCAACCAAGAGAAAGTGAGAGCTCTCATAGAGGACATACACCCACCAACAAAGAGAAAGTGAGAGCTCTCACAGAGGACATACACCCACTAACAAAGAGAAAGTGAGAGCTCTCATAGAGGACATACACCCACCAACAAAGAGAAAGTGAGAGCTCTCACATAGGACATACACCCACCAACAAAGAGAAAAAGACAGCTCTCATAGAGGACATACACCCACCAACAAAGAGAAAGTGAGAGCTCTCACAGAGGACATACACCCACCAACAAAGAGAAAGTGAGAGCTCTCACAGAGGACATACACCCACCAACAAAGAGAAAGTGAGAGCTCTCATAGAGGACATACACCCACCAACAAAGAGAAAGTGAGAGCTCTCACAGAGGACATACACCCACCAACAAAGAGAAAGTGAGAGCTCTCACAGAGGACATACACCCACCAACAAAGAGAAAAAGAGAGCTCTCATAGAGGACATACACCCACCAACAAAGAGAAAAAGAGAGCTCTCATAGAGGACATACACCCACCAACAAAGAGAAAGTGAGAGCTCTCATAGAGGACATACACCCACCAACAAAGAGAAAGTGAGAGCTCTCACGGAGGACATACAACCACCAACAAAGAGAAAGTGAGAGCTCTCATAGAGGACATACACCCACCAACAAAGAGAAAGTGAGAGCTCTCATAGAGGACATACACCCACCAACAAAGAGAAAGTGAGAGCTCTCACAGAGGACATACACCCACCAACAAAGAGAAAGTGAGAGCTCTCATAGAGGACATACACCCACCAACAAAGAGAAAGTGAGAGCTCTCATAGAGGACATACACCCACCAACAAAGAGAAAGTGAGAGCTCTCACAGAGGACATACACCCACCAACAAAGAGAAAGTGAGAGCTCTCATAGAGGACATACACGCACCAACAAAGAGAAAGTGAGAGCTCTCACAGAGGACATACACCCACCAACAAAGAGAAAAAGAGAGCTCTCATAGAGGACATACACCCACCAACAAAGAGAAAGTGAAAGCTCTCACAGAGGACATACACCCACCAACAAAGAGAAAGTGAGAGCTCTCATAGAGGACATACACCCACCAACAAAGAGAAAGTGAGAGCTCTCATAGAGGACATACACCCACCAACAAAGAGAAAAAGAGAGCTCTCATAGAGGACATACACCCACCAACAAAGAGAAAGTGAGAGCTCTCATAGAGGACATACACCCACCAACAAAGAGAAAGTGAGAGCTCTCACATTGGACATACACCCACCAACAAAGAGAAAGTGAGAGCTCTCATAGAGGACATACACCCACCAACAAAGAGAAAGTGAGAGCTCTCACAGAGGACATACACCCACCAACAAAGAGAAAGTGAGAGCTCTCATAGAGGACATACACCCACCAACAAAGAGAAAGTGAGAGCTCTCATAGAGGACATACACCCACCAACAAAGGGAAAGTGAGCGCTCTCATGGAGGACATACACCCACCAACAAAGAGAAAGTGAGAGCTCTCATAGAGGACATACACCCACCAACAAAGAGAAAGTGAGAGCTCTCACAGAGGACATACACCCACCAACAAAGAGAAAGTGAGAGCTCTCATAGAGGACATACACCCACCAACAAAGAGAAAGTGAGAGCTCTCATAGAGGACATACACCCACCAACAAAGAGAAAGTGAGAGCTCTCACAGAGGACATACACCCACCAACAAAGAGAAAGTGAGAGCTCTCATAGAGGACATACACCCACCAACCAAGAGAAAGTGAGAGCTCTCATAGAAGACATACACCCACCAACAAAGAGAAAGTGAGAGCTCTCACAGAGGACATACACCCACTAACAAAGAGAAAGTGAGAGCTCTCATAGAGGACATACACCCACCAACAAAGAGAAAGTGAGAGCTCTCACATAGGACATACACCCACCAACAAAGAGAAAAAGACAGCTCTCATAGAGGACATACACCCACCAACAAAGGGAAAGTGAGAGCTCTCACAGAGGACATACACCCACCAACAAAGAGAAAGTGAGAGCTCTCACAGAGGACATACACCCACCAACAAAGAGAAAGTGAGAGCTCTCATAGAGGACATACACCCACCAACAAAGAGAAAAAGAGAGCTCTCATAGAGGACATACACCCACCAACAAAGAGAAAAATAGAGCTCTCATAGAGGACATACACCCACCAACAAAGAGAAAGTGAGAGCTCTCATAGAGGACATACACCCACCAACAAAGAGAAAGTGAGAGCTCTCACAGAGGACATACACCCACCAACAAAGAGAAAGTGAGAGCTCTCACAGAGGACATACACCCACCAACAAAGAGAAAGTGAGAGCTCTCATAGAGGACATACACCCACCAACAAAGAGAAAGTGAGAGCTCTCATAGAGGACATATACCCACCAACAAAGAGAAAGTGAGAGCTCTCACAGAGGACATACACCCACCAACAAAGAGAAAGTGAGAGCTCTCATAGAGGACATACACCCACCAACAAAGAGAAAGTGAGAGCTCTCATAGAGGACATATACCCACCAACAAAGAGAAAGTGAGAGCTCTCACAGAGGACATACACCCACCAACAAAGAGAAAGTGAGAGCTCTCATAGAGGACATACACCAACCAACAAAGAGAAAGTGAGAGCTCTCATAGAGGACATACACCCACCAACAAAGAGAAAGTGAGAGCTCTCACAGAGGACATACACCCACCAACAAAGAGAAAGTGAGAGCTCTCATAGAGGACATACACCCACCAACAAAGAGAAAGTGAGAGCTCTCATAGAGGACATACACCCACCAACAAAGAGAAAAAGAGAGCTCTCATAGAGGACATACACCCACCAACAAAGAGAAAGTGAGAACTCTCATAGAGGACATACACCAACCAACAAAGAGAAAGTGAGAGCTCTCACAGAGGACATACACCCACCAACAAAGAGAAAGTGAGAGCTCTCATAGAGGACATACACCCACCAACAAAGAGAAAGTGAGAGCTCTCATAGAGGACATACACCCACCAACAAAGAGAAAGTGAGAGCTCTCACAGAGGACATACACCCACCAACCAAGAGAAAGTGAGAGCTCTCATAGAGGACATACACCCACCAACAAAGAGAAAGTGAGAGCTCTCATAGAGGACATACACCCACCAACAAAGAGAAAGTGAGAGCTCTCACAGAGAACATACACCCACCAACAAAGAGAAAGTGAGAGCTCTCATAGAGGACATACACCCACCAACAAAGAGAAAGTGAGAGCTCTCATAGAGGACATACACCCACCAACAAAGAGAAAGTGAGAGCTCTCACAGAGGACATACACCTACCAACAAAGAGAAAGTGAGAGCTCTCATAGAGGACATACACCCACCAACCAAGAGAAAGTGAGAGCTCTCATAGAGGACATACACCCACCAACAAAGAGAAAGTGAGAGCTCTCACAGAGGACATACACCCACTAACAAAGAGAAAGTGAGAGCTCTCATAGAGGACATACACCCACCAACAAAGAGAAAGTGAGAGCTCTCACAGAGGACATACACCCACCAACAAAGAGAAAAAGACAGCTCTCATAGAGGACATACACCCACCAACAAAGAGAAAGTGAGAGCTCTCACAGAGGACATACACCCACCAACAAAGAGAAAGTGAGAGCTCTCACAGAGGACATACACCCACCAACAAAGAGAAAGTGAGAGCTCTCATAGAGGACATACACCCACCAACAAAGAGAAAGTGAGAGCTCTCACAGAGGACATACACCCACCCACAAAGGGAAAGTGAGCGCTCTCATAGAGGACATACACCCACCAACAAAGAGAAAGTGAGAGCTCTCATAGAGGACATACACCCACCAACAAAGAGAAAGTGAGAGCTCTCACAGAGGACATACACCCACCAACAAAGAGAAAGTGAGAGCTCTCACAGAGGACATACACCCACCAACAAAGAGAAAGTGAGAGCTCTCATAGAGGACATACACCCACCAACAAAGAGAAAGTGAGAGCTCTCACAGAGGACATACACCCACCAACAAAGAGAAAGTGAGAGCTCTCACAGAGGACATACACCCACCAACAAAGAGAAAAAGAGAGCTCTCATAGAGGACATACACCCACCAACAAAGAGAAAAAGAGAGCTCTCATAGAGGACATACACCCACCAACAAAGAGAAAGTGAGAGCTCTCATAGAGGACATACACCCACCAACAAAGAGAAAGTGAGAGCTCTCACGGAGGACATACACCCACCAACAAAGAGAAAGTGAGAGCTCTCATAGAGGACATACACCCACCAACAAAGAGAAAGTGAGAGCTCTCATAGAGGACATACACCCACCAACAAAGAGAAAGTGAGAGCTCTCACAGAGGACATACACCCACCAACAAAGAGAAAGTGAGAGCTCTCATAGAGGACATACACCCACCAACAAAGAGAAAGTGAGAGCTCTCATAGAGGACATACACCCACCAACAAAGAGAAAGTGAGAGCTCTCACAGAGGACATACACCCACCAACAAAGAGAAAGTGAGAGCTCTCATAGAGGACATACACGCACCAACAAAGAGAAAGTGAGAGCTCTCATAGAGGACATACACGCACCAACAAAGAGAAAGTGAGAGCTCTCACAGAGGACATACACCCACCAACAAAGAGAAAAAGAGAGCTCTCATAGAGGACATACACCCACCAACAAAGAGAAAGTGAAAGCTCTCACAGAGGACATACACCCACCAACAAAGAGAAAGTGAGAGCTCTCATAGAGGACATACACCCACCAACAAAGAGAAAGTGAGAGCTCTCATAGAGGACATACACCCACCAACAAAGAGAAAAAGAGAGCTCTCATAGAGGACATACACCCACCAACAAAGAGAAAGTGAGAGCTCTCATAGAGGACATACACCCACCAACAAAGAGAAAGTGAGAGCTCTCACATAGGACATACACCCACCAACAAAGAGAAAGTGAGAGCTCTCATAGAGGACATACACCCACCAACAAAGAGAAAGTGAGAGCTCTCATAGAGGACATACACCCACCAACAAAGAGAAAGTGAGAGCTCTCATAGAGGACATACACCCACCAACAAAGAGAAAGTGAGCGCTCTCATAGAGGACATACACCCACCAACAAAGAGAAAGTGAGAGCTCTCATAGAGGACATACACCCACCAACAAAGAGAAAGTGAGAGCTCTCATAGAGGACATACACCCACCAACAAAGAGAAAGTGAGAGCTCTCATAGAGGACATACACCCACCAACAAAGAGAAAGTGAGAGCTCTCACAGAGGACATACACCCACCAACAAAGAGAAAAAGAGAGCTCTCATAGAGGACATACACCCACCAACAAAGAGAAAAATAGAGCTCTCATAGAGGACATACACCCACCAACAAAGAGAAAGTGAGAGCTCTCATAGAGGACATACACCCACCAACAAAGAGAAAGTGAGAGCTCTCACAGAGGACATACACCCACCAACAAAGAGAAAGTGAGAGCTCTCACAGAGGACATACACCCACCAACAAAGAGAAAGTGAGAGCTCTCATAGAGGACATACACCCACCAACAAAGAGAAAGTGAGAGCTCTCATAGAGGACATATACCCACCAACAAAGAGAAAGTGACAGCTCTCACAGAGGACATACACCCACCAACAAAGAGAAAGTGAGAGCTCTCATAGAGGACATACACCCACCAACAAAGAGAAAGTGAGAGCTCTCATAGAGGACATATACCCACCAACAAAGAGAAAGTGAGAGCTCTCACAGAGGACATACACCCACCAACAAAGAGAAAGTGAGAGCTCTCATAGAGGACATACACCAACCAACAAAGAGAAAGTGAGAGCTCTCATAGAGGACATACACCCACCAACAAAGAGAAAGTGAGAGCTCTCACAGAGGACATACACCCACCAACAAAGAGAAAGTGAGAGCTCTCATAGAGGACATACACCCACCAACAAAGAGAAAGTGAGAGCTCTCATAGAGGACATACACCCACCAACAAAGAGAAAAAGAGAGCTCTCATAGAGGACATACACCCACCAACAAAGAGAAAGTGAGAACTCTCATAGAGGACATACACCAACCAACAAAGAGAAAGTGAGAGCTCTCACAGAGGACATACACCCACCAACAAAGAGAAAGTGAGAGCTCTCATAGAGGACATACACCCACCAACAAAGAGAAAGTGAGAGCTCTCATAGAGGACATACACCCACCAACAAAGAGAAAGTGAGAGCTCTCATAGAGGACATACACCCACCAACAAAGAGAAAGTGAGAGCTCTCACAGAGGACATACACCCACTAACAAAGAGAAAGTGAGAGCTCTCATAGAGGACATACACCCACCAACAAAGAGAAAGTGAGAGCTCTCACATAGGACATACACCCACCAACAAAGAGAAAGTGAGAGCTCTCATAGAGGACATACACCCACCAACAAAGAGAAAGTGAGAGCTCTCACAGAGGACATACACCCACCAACAAAGAGAAAGTGAGAGCTCTCATAGAGGACATACACCCACCAACAAAGAGAAAGTGAGAGCTCTCATAGAGGACATACACCCACCAACAAAGAGAAAGTGAGAGCTCTCACAGAGGACATACACCCACCAACAAAGAGAAAGTGAGAGCTCTCATAGAGGACATACACCCACCAACCAAGAGAAAGTGAGAGCTCTCATAGAGGACATACACCCACCAACAAAGAGAAAGTGAGAGCTCTCACAGAGGACATACACCCACTAACAAAGAGAAAGTGAGAGCTCTCATAGAGGACATACACCCACCAACAAAGAGAAAGTGAGAGCTCTCACATAGGACATACACCCACCAACAAAGAGAAAAAGACAGCTCTCATAGAGGACATACACCCACCAACAAAGAGAAAGTGAGAGCTCTCACAGAGGACATACACCCACCAACAAAGAGAAAGTGAGAGCTCTCACAGAGGACATACACCCACCAACAAAGAGAAAGTGAGAGCTCTCATAGAGGACATACACCCACCAACAAAGAGAAAGTGAGAGCTCTCACAGAGGACATACACCCACCAACAAAGAGAAAGTGAGAGCTCTCACAGAGGACATACACCCACCAACAAAGAGAAAAAGAGAGCTCTCATAGAGGACATACACCCACCAACAAAGAGAAAAAGAGAGCTCTCATAGAGGACATACACCCACCAACAAAGAGAAAGTGAGAGCTCTCATAGAGGACATACACCCACCAACAAAGAGAAAGTGAGAGCTCTCACGGAGGACATACAACCACCAACAAAGAGAAAGTGAGAGCTCTCATAGAGGACATACACCCACCAACAAAGAGAAAGTGAGAGCTCTCATAGAGGACATACACCCACCAACAAAGAGAAAGTGAGAGCTCTCACAGAGGACATACACCCACCAACAAAGAGAAAGTGAGAGCTCTCATAGAGGACATACACCCACCAACAAAGAGAAAGTGAGAGCTCTCATAGAGGACATACACCCACCAACAAAGAGAAAGTGAGAGCTCTCACAGAGGACATACACCCACCAACAAAGAGAAAGTGAGAGCTCTCATAGAGGACATACACGCACCAACAAAGAGAAAGTGAGAGCTCTCACAGAGGACATACACCCACCAACAAAGAGAAAAAGAGAGCTCTCATAGAGGACATACACCCACCAACAAAGAGAAAGTGAAAGCTCTCACAGAGGACATACACCCACCAACAAAGAGAAAGTGAGAGCTCTCATAGAGGACATACACCCACCAACAAAGAGAAAGTGAGAGCTCTCATAGAGGACATACACCCACCAACAAAGAGAAAAAGAGAGCTCTCATAGAGGACATACACCCACCAACAAAGAGAAAGTGAGAGCTCTCATAGAGGACATACACCCACCAACAAAGAGAAAGTGAGAGCTCTCACATTGGACATACACCCACCAACAAAGAGAAAGTGAGAGCTCTCATAGAGGACATACACCCACCAACAAAGAGAAAGTGAGAGCTCTCACAGAGGACATACACCCACCAACAAAGAGAAAGTGAGAGCTCTCATAGAGGACATACACCCACCAACAAAGAGAAAGTGAGAGCTCTCATAGAGGACATACACCCACCAACAAAGGGAAAGTGAGCGCTCTCATGGAGGACATACACCCACCAACAAAGAGAAAGTGAGAGCTCTCATAGAGGACATACACCCACCAACAAAGAGAAAGTGAGAGCTCTCACAGAGGACATACACCCACCAACAAAGAGAAAGTGAGAGCTCTCATAGAGGACATACACCCACCAACAAAGAGAAAGTGAGAGCTCTCATAGAGGACATACACCCACCAACAAAGAGAAAGTGAGAGCTCTCACAGAGGACATACACCCACCAACAAAGAGAAAGTGAGAGCTCTCATAGAGGACATACACCCACCAACCAAGAGAAAGTGAGAGCTCTCATAGAAGACATACACCCACCAACAAAGAGAAAGTGAGAGCTCTCACAGAGGACATACACCCACTAACAAAGAGAAAGTGAGAGCTCTCATAGAGGACATACACCCACCAACAAAGAGAAAGTGAGAGCTCTCACATAGGACATACACCCACCAACAAAGAGAAAAAGACAGCTCTCATAGAGGACATACACCCACCAACAAAGGGAAAGTGAGAGCTCTCACAGAGGACATACACCCACCAACAAAGAGAAAGTGAGAGCTCTCACAGAGGACATACACCCACCAACAAAGAGAAAGTGAGAGCTCTCATAGAGGACATACACCCACCAACAAAGAGAAAGTGAGAGCTCTCACAGAGGACATACACCCACCAACAAAGAGAAAGTGAGAGCTCTCACAGAGGACATACACCCACCAACAAAGAGAAAAAGAGAGCTCTCATAGAGGACATACACCCACCAACAAAGAGAAAAAGAGAGCTCTCATAGAGGACATACACCCACCAACATAGAGAAAGTGAGAGCTCTCATAGAGGACATACACCCACCAACAAAGAGAAAGTGAGAGCTCTCACGGAGGACATACACCCACCAACAAAGAGAAAGTGAGAGCTCTCATAGAGGACATACACCCACCAACAAAGAGAAAGTGAGAGGTCTCATAGAGGACATACACCCACCAACAAAGAGAAAGTGAGAGCTCTCACAGAGGACATACACCCACCAACAAAGAGAAAGTGAGAGCTCTCATAGAGGACATACACCCACCAACAAAGAGAAAGTGAGAGCTCTCATAGAGGACATACACCCACCAACAAAGAGAAAGTGAGAGCTCTCACAGAGGACATACACCCACCAACAAAGAGAAAGTGAGAGCTCTCATAGAGGACATACACGCACCAACAAAGAGAAAGTGAGAGCTCTCACAGAGGACATACACCCACCAACAAAGAGAAAAAGAGAGCTCTCATAGAGGACATACACCCACCAACAAAGAGAAAGTGAAAGCTCTCACAGAGGACATACACCCACCAACAAAGAGAAAGTGAGAGCTCTCATAGAGGACATACACCCACCAACAAAGAGAAAGTGAGAGCTCTCATAGAGGACATACACCCACCAACAAAGAGAAAAAGAGAGCTCTCATAGAGGACATACACCCACCAACAAAGAGAAAGTGAGAGCTCTCATAGAGGACATACACCCACCAACAAAGAGAAAGTGAGAGCTCTCACATAGGACATACACCCACCAACAAAGAGAAAGTGAGAGCTCTCATAGAGGACATACACCCACCAACAAAGAGAAAGTGAGAGCTCTCACAGAGGACATACACCCACCAACAAAGAGAAAGTGAGAGCTCTCATAGAGGACATACACCCACCAACAAAGAGAAAGTGAGAGCTCTCATAGAGGACATACACCCACCAACAAAGGGAAAGTGAGCGCTCTCATGGAGGACATACACCCACCAACAAAGAGAAAGTGAGAGCTCTCATAGAGGACATACACCCACCAACAAAGAGAAAGTGAGAGCTCTCATAGAGGACATACACCCACCAACAAAGAGAAAGTGAGAGCTCTCATAGAGGACATACACCCACCAACAAAGAGAAAGTGAGAGCTCTCACAGAGGACATACACCCACCAACAAAGAGAAAAAGAGAGCTCTCATAGAGGACATACACCCACCAACAAAGAGAAAAATAGAGCTCTCATAGAGGACATACACCCACCAACAAAGAGAAAGTGAGAGCTCTCATAGAGGACATACACCCACCAACAAAGAGAAAGTGATAGCTCTCACAGAGGACATACACCCACCAACAAAGAGAAAGTGAGAGCTCTCACAGAGGACATACACCCACCAACAAAGAGAAAGTGAGAGCTCTCATAGAGGACATACACC
Organism: Sipunculus nudus; assembly: GCA_026874595.1. NCBI lineage: Eukaryota > Metazoa > Annelida > Sipuncula > Golfingiida > Sipunculidae > Sipunculus > Sipunculus nudus. The sequence continues at coordinate 19,250,696 of CM049307.1, forward strand.
CACCAACAAAGAGAAAGTGAGAGCTCTCATAGAGGACATATACCCACCAACAAAGAGAAAGTGAGAGCTCTCATAGAGGACATACACCCACCAACAAAGAGAAAGTGAGAGCTCTCATAGAGGACATACACCCACCAACAAAGAGAAAAAGAGAGCTCTCATAGAGGACATACACCCACCAACAAAGAGAAAGTGAGAACTCTCATAGAGGACATACACCAACCAACAAAGAGAAAGTGAGAGCTCTCACAGAGGACATACACCCACCAACAAAGAGAAAGTGAGAGCTCTCATAGAGGACATACACCCACCAACAAAGAGAAAGTGAGAGCTCTCATAGAGGACATACACCCACCAACAAAGAGAAAGTGAGAGCTCTCACAGAGGACATACACCCACCAACAAAGAGAAAGTGAGAGCTCTCATAGAGGACATACACCCACCAACAAAGAGAAAGTGAGAGCTCTCATAGAGGACATACACCCACCAACAAAGAGAAAGTGAGAGCTCTCACAGAGGACATACACCCACCAACAAAGAGAAAGTGAGAGCTCTCATAGAGGACATACACCCACCAACAAAGAGAAAGTGAGAGCTCTCATAGAGGACATACACCCACCAACAAAGAGAAAGTGAGAGCTCTCACAGAGGACATACACCCACCAACAAAGAGAAAGTGAGAGCTCTCATAGAGGACATACACCCACCAACCAAGAGAAAGTGAGAGCTCTCATAGAGGACATACACCCACCAACAAAGAGAAAGTGAGAGCTCTCACAGAGGACATACACCCACTAACAAAGAGAAAGTGAGAGCTCTCATAGAGGACATACACCCACCAACAAAGAGAAAGTGAGAGCTCTCACATAGGACATACACCCACCAACAAAGAGAAAAAGACAGCTCTCATAGAGGACATACACCCACCAACAAAGAGAAAGTGAGAGCTCTCACAGAGGACATACACCCACCAACAAAGAGAAAGTGAGAGCTCTCACAGAGGACATACACCCACCAACAAAGAGAAAGTGAGAGCTCTCATAGAGGACATACACCCACCAACAAAGAGAAAGTGAGAGCTCTCACAGAGGACATACACCCACCCACAAAGGGAAAGTGAGCGCTCTCATAGAGGACATACACCCACCAACAAAGAGAAAGTGAGAGCTCTCATAGAGGACATACACCCACCAACAAAGAGAAAGTGAGAGCTCTCACAGAGGACATACACCCACCAACAAAGAGAAAAAGAGAGCTCTCATAGAGGACATACACCCACCAACAAAGAGAAAGTGAGAGCTCTCACAGAGGACATACACCCACCAACAAAGAGAAAGTGAGAGCTCTCACAGAGGACATACACCCACCAACAAAGAGAACGTGAGAGCTCTCACAGAGGACACACACCCACCAACAAAGAGAAAGTGAGAGCTCTCACAGAGGACATACACCCACCAACAAAGGGAAAGTGAGCGCTCTCACAGAGGACATACACCCACCAACAAAGAGAAAGTGAGAGCTCTCACAAAGTACAAGCCTCCACCAACAAACTGAAAGGGAGGGCTTTCGCAGAGCACATATCTCCACCAACAAAGGGCGATTGAGAGCGCTCATAGAACTTATACCTGCACCAACAAAGGGAAAGTGAGAACTGTTACGGAGCACTTACCTCTACAAACAAACTGAAATTGAGAGATCTCACAGAGCACATACCTCTACCAACAAACTGAAAGTGTAATCCCCCACAGAGCACATACCTTCACCAACAAACTGACATAGAGAGCTCTCACAGAGCACATACCTCCACCAACTAAAAAACTCGTTTGAGGAACTTGTGTATTTGATATAGTTTTGAGACAGAAATTAATTGAGCTATCTAGTAGTTGGCAAGAACGAGGTCCCGCTACATAGTGTCCAGACCCGGGAAAGGCAAGTATATCGGTTTATTTAGTCAAATTGCCTTTTGAGCCTAGCTATCCATTGCCTTTCGGTAGTCGGCGATAAAGTGTGAGTTTCATCGTCCCGCAAAACTGTTCATATGATCATATGTTCGTATGAGTCTTATTATGTTTGTAGTCGTTCGTGTGCCTTGTTGTGATAGCTGGAGACTTTTCATTCCGTCAGAGACTCAAGTTGTGTAAGTACCCCTTGTGTACGTCATACACATTTCAGAATTGAATTTTTGTTAATTTTATAGCTTGTATATGCTGATATATATTATGGAGAACATAAATGTGCTAAGGGAACTATTGAGGATGAGAAGTTCCAGTACAGAACCTGTTGTTGTAAACATTGTGTGTCGTTGAGGGTTATGTTTTCTTTGTGACCAATCAACCATGTCGCTCGGCCTTTATAGAGCGCGCGCAGGTGCCCGTGGTCGGGCCAACCGTGCTTCCAAACATCTGCAAAAGCTTGTTGACATAGCGGACATTGATAGTCACTGTTTAAAGGATGCTGTTGAGGAGTTCTATAAACGCTTGGATACACTGGACAATGCTCATTTAATGTGAAAATGCAGTTATCCTACGTGTGGAACATGTTCTACCATCTACGCAGAATTGGCAAGATCCGGAACCATCTGGATGAAGAGACAGCAGCAAGGACCATCAACGCCTTGATAACATCAAGATTTGGCAACAACAACAGCCTGTTTGCTCGAACCTCCAATGCTAATATTCATCGCCCCTAGCTTGCACAAAACGCATCAGCCGGAGTACTTACAAGGTCCAAGAAGTATGAGGGCATCGGACCTGTTCTAAAACAACTTCACCGGCTGCCTGTCACCTTTAAACCCCTCACAAAGGTGTATATCACACTGAATGACAGCCTTTATCCACTGTACTTGCGTCAGCGGTTTGTGGAATAATCTTCCCGCAGATCTTTTCGTTCTTCTGATGCAAAAAGAATATTCTGTGTACCTCGCTCTCATAATGTATACGGTGACAGACCAATTTCCATGTCATCACCATGAATTCCTTACCGGACAACAGTCAGAACGTGTTAAAACCTTGCTTCATATAAGCACGCTCTTAAGACACATCTTTATTCTTATCCCTCTGTATCAGCGCGTATAAATTTATATTATGTATGCGCTTTCTAACTTTTTTAACGTATCACTCTATCATATCAACCACTAAGACACTTGCTGTATCAAGCTCAGGGCATCAGCTGTTAAATTTCAGTAATGTTTCTGACTAATCATTGCTTAAATTCTTGGAGCTTAAGTCTTTTGGTATTACAGACATGTCTAAAGATAATGATCATGTACTTCCAGAAATCATGCAGCAGGTGAGCTGTTCAGATGGCCGTTATGAGGTTCCATTGCCATAGAAATCAGGTGAGATGAAAGGTAAAGTAATGAATAATGGGAAGTTAGCCAGGACACGCCTCGACAATTTGTGAAAGCAGTTAGCCAGAACCCCTATTTAGAACGTTGCTATCAGGAAGTATTTACAGACATGGAGATCTCTGGTATCATCGAGGATGATTCAGCAGGTAAGTTGGTTACCCCCAATCCTACATTTTACTTGCCGCATAGACCTGTCGTAAGGGAAGATAATTTAACCACTAACGTTAGACCTGTCTTTGACGCATCTCCGAGGGATAATAGCATATCTCTGAACGATTGGATAAAAACAGGACCTAGCTTGGTACCTAACTTGGTTAGCATACTAATTCGTTTTAGGAGATGGAAAGTAGCCATTTCTGCAGATATTACAAAGGGTTTTCACAGATCCGGGGAAAAAATGGGACCAAAATGTGCATAGATTCCTATTGAAGGTTGATAATTCAGAGAGAATCATGAGGTTTGTCAGAGTCCCATTCGGGAATCGAGCCAGTCCTTTCTTCTTAAATGCAACTGTCATCTATCACCTCAAGACTGTTCCAGATACACGTGTTGTACAAGAGTTGAATGATAACAAGTACATGATGACTGACTGTCAGGGACTGATAACGATGTGCCAGCCTGTGGCATGGTTACGGAAGAGTCAAGTATCATGGAATTACTTGGTATGTCATTTTCAAAATGGTGTTCTAAAAGTGAAGCAGTGTCTGAAATGTTGAATACAAAATTCAAGGGCAAAAGCTTACATACTGGTTCTCTTAAGGTATTGGGTCTTTAGCTTTTTCTTTGACTGCATCGACATTGAACGGCGTCAAAAATTCCTGAATATACTCTGGTAACAAAGAGAGTGGTCTTGAGTATCGTGTCAAGGGTATTTGACCCTTTGGGGCTCCCTTTGTTAGAGATATCTAGAGAATCTGATGTGTCTGGGATGATGAACTTCCAGATAACTTGACAAGACATTTCCTTCAATGGATTAAGAACCTAGAAATGATCTGATATATTCCTAGAACATACTCATATAAGGGTTGGAAAGGCGATGATATCACCCCTCAAGCTTTCGGGGATGCCAGTGAGAAGGCTTATAAGGCATGTGTGTACATTGTTGTCAAGTTAAAGGTAAGTCCTATCAAAGGCTAATGTTGCACCTCTGAAACACATTTCTTTGCCCAAGCTTGAACTTTTTGGAACTTTGATCTTTTGTAGACTCCTCGTGTCTGTTTAAGAGGCGTTACAGCTCCCCGTCCATGTGAGTAATTGATGTTGGACAGATTCGATGGTAGTTTTAGCATGGATCAGAGCAAAACCCCATAGATGGAAGGTCTTTGTTAGAACAGAGTCACTGAGATACGGAAACTTACAAATCCTTCATTTTGTTTTCATTGTCAAAGTATGCTGCCGATTGTTAACAAGAGGAATTTCTGCTGATGAGCTGATGAATTCCCCAGTGTGGTTTTTCTGGTCCTGTGTTTCTTGCTGGAGGACAAGAACAGTTCCCGGATGACTGTTGGCCTGTTGATACTATGAGTGAGTCAGTCAGGGCTGAACAATGTAAACAAGCACAACGATCAATTTTGAATTCACGTAGTAGCCCACAGTCACCAGTGTTTGATGTAAGTAGGCGGGGTACATTTGAAAAGTACATCAGCGTTGTTGGCTGGGTTCTAAGATTCCTGCATAATCTTAAGATTTAAAAATCACAGCGTCTTACTTATCGTACTTATCTGCTGTTAAAGATCGTCGTAATTTACGAAAGCCTTCTTCTTTTCGTAAACTCAATCCTTTCAATGGCCAAGATGGGTTCTGAGAGAAGGCAGTAGGCTAAAATTTTCTGATTTGTCATATGATGAGAAATTCCCCATCATACTGCCAAAGGGGCATCTATCACTTCTGGTAGTAAGCTTTTGTAACGGAACCTAATAACAACAGATCACGTAATCGTGACGAGCATATATTTTGTTACGGAGATAAAAAAAAATCTGATTCCGCAACACTAGGCAGCGTGAAATGTCTAAGGGAATGAATTAAGAAATCAGTGTTTTTTGTCAACAAATAATTATAATTTATTCATAGAACAATCTTAACATTACAATACACTAAATCAATACAATTACATAGTATAACAATAGTAAAAATGTACATCACCAGAGTGTCCGGATCCTAGGCTTGGATTGCTTGATACCACCACTGTCACAGCCCAACAAGAGTCCTTAAACACAAATAATCCACGTAAATAGTTCAAACAAATCTTCCCAGAGAACAGCCCGATTTAAACAATCTGTTGTAATCCAAAAGTGAAGTTCTGGTAATAATCCCAAAGGCAAACTGAAGACAATTCGTATATAAAGTGTGTATAAAATCCGTTGAAGATCTGTAAGTTCTGCAATTATCGGAAAGGTCCAAAAAACAATGACGAGAGAGACACACTCTTCCGTGTCCGCTGGTTTTTTTCTCACTGCCAGCTCTAAAAAAAAACAAATCCTATTTATAGCTTTTTCACCCGAACCCCAGAAACTTCCATTCTGGAACCCTCCGGACTACACAATAATACACGCGCGCCCATAGCGCCTGAACAGACCCGAAATTTCTAGACTACACCGAGTACTGTGTTTACTAAAAGTCAGGGTTCAGAAAGTGAGGTTCCCATAGCAACGCCCAGGGTTTGAGCCTAACAGGAAATCAGAACGCCAGGCGCATAATAAACAGATACATGTTACATTTTCATCATGTGTTGTTGAAGCATCTAGGGGTTGACATAATGGTTGCTTCTCTGCGTTGTCATTATTGGATTATAGGAGCTCGCCGTTAAGCTAAATGGGTCAAAGTTGAATGTCTGACTTGCCAAAGGTATGATTCCAAGGCTTGTATCCAAGTCATGGCTCATTTACCGGGCGACAGAGTGACAAAGTCTTTCCCGTTTGCAGTGACCAGTTTAGAACAGGCAGGACCTTTATCTTGTGTAGATTACCCAAGGCACAAGTTTTATGTGTCATTAATATTCCCATGTGGGGTTGTGAGGGCTCTACATATTGAGCTGGTGAATTCATTGTCATCAGACTATTGCATGTTAGCCTTGAGGCGATTTATTTCGCGTCTTGGAAAACTTACCGTATTTTATTCAAATAACGCCAGACCATTCAAAGCAGCTCAATGTAAAATTATCAGTATATGTATCATGGTATCAGGTAGTATGCCATTAACGCCTTTACATTTACTTACTGGCGGGTCTTCAGGTTTCTAGCCTTTCAAGGTAAGTGGTGTGGTTTTATCTGAGGACATAGACTTGGTTACTAGGGACAAAGCATGTAAACATTTAATAGATCATTTTTGGTTGATCATTGGCTGCTATTCAAGACATCTGCCTTCTTGGAAATGATCTTAGGTGAATGGTAGGTTGAAAGAGGGTTCTGTGATGCTTATCCTGGATGAGGATAGACCTCGATCACAGTGGCCTCTAGGCGTGGTGAATGAGGTATTCCCTGGTAGCGATGGATATGTAAGAGCTGTTCGTGTTAAAACAGCCAAAGGTATTTTCATTAGACTCATTCAATTGCTACACAAGAAAGAGGTTACAACTGAGCTGGTTGACATGACATACCAGCCTCATGCAGAACATGAATGTATCCAAATCAAAAATAAAAATTCTATGAAAAATGCAATTATACGGACGTTTTATTTTGCGTATATATTGAACTGATTTTCAGTGTGTGGTTGGATGATGACCAGTTACAGATCAAGTTTGCGTTTCGTCCCGGCTGAACTTCTTCTGACGCTAGATTTTCCTGAGGAGCGTCCTCCTAACTGCATTTCTAAGTCATCACCAGGGTAAGTTAATATACTACACAAGTTCTTTCTTCTTCTTTTGAGCAATGATGCTTTCTGTCTCTGCAAAATTACTTTTGCACAAACTGCTGAGTCCAATTTAAATTGACAAATATATAGACTTTTATCCATGATTGTTAATGTAATGTTATTTTCATGGAATTTTTTCTCATCATCATTGATCTTGATTTACAGTGCATTGTTAAATCATAAAGAGACAATGATAAAATTCTGGTTCCTTCAGCATTACTTCACTTTAAAAAATATTTCTAATTTTCTGCCGGCGGGGGCATGTCGTTCCGACACAACTAGTTTAATGTATGATATGTATATTTAATGAAAGTATATTGTGCTCTGTTCACTGTCAATAATATGCATATTAGTGTTGGATTGTAACACTCAACAGGTAAGAGACTGCTATAGACTTCGATGAGAAACCCGATTTATTAATTCATTAATGAGCGTCATTTATTTTTATGGGCCGTTGAAGTCGTCTGAGGAGCGTGTGATTCGGTTTTGAGGTACAAATAAATAGAGGACGAGCTGTCTAGTGGGCAAGATCAGGACCCCGCTACAACCTCAATCAACTAACTGAAAGTGAGAGCTCACACAAAGCACATATACTTCCACAAACAAACTAGTCCAGCTGTTAAGAGAAGAATTGTGCAAAAAGTGAAAGAAGCATGAAACTTGGCATAATAGTTGGCCAGACCATACTCAGTATTTTCAGATATAGGGCCAAGCGGAACTCATCCCATGTTGGTCATAATCCAAGATGGCGGCCAAGATGGCCGCCGGATTATAAAATATCAATACATTCAAATACATTATTTGTCCTAGAATACTTTCCAAGTGCACTATTCCTATGTTTTCGGGGTCAATAAATTCATTTATAAGGGTTTAAAGTCTGTAAAATGACTATGTGAATGAATCCTGATTTTGTTTATATTGAAATTGTCCTAAATTGGCTTTCGTTTACTAGCACATGTACATCAAACATTATTTGTTACATTTATAACAGTAGTCGCATACATTGTGATTGTATTCAAATGAAAGTGTCATTTGATGGCTTAGGTTTGTCTGCTTTGTCATGCATTTGGATGCTTAAATTGAGGAACAGTGTTTATTGCAATATTCTTCCTTTGAATTTTCCTTTATTTGCGTGCTTACAAATGTAATTGCTTTGAAGAGGTGATGGTTGCAAAAAACTTATCCTTGGAAATCTGCAATAAAATTAGGATTGAACTTGATATATCCGTAAAAACTAATCATTAGAATGTTTTTAACCTGCTTCTTACTTTTATATCAGACTGAATGCGTGCGTGGCAGGATACAGACCTATGTAAGAAGCTGACACCTGTCAGCTATATAGATTCTGCCTTGTGTACCTACTGAACTTTTAAGTGCTAAAAGTCCCTTTTTCGTCAGCACACCCAACGGTTAAAGTTGATAATTTTTTTCGAATACTGCACCTTCAAATGAAAGTGTCATTTGCTGGGGCAGGTTTTATTATATTAATATTTCATTTCTGATTTCCTCTGTTTGATATCCCATTATTTGCATGCTTACGAATGTATTAACTACTTTGCAGAGGTGAAAGATGAAAGAAACTAAGGTATCTTGTCTCGTATCAAAGTGGGAGCTTGATATATTAGTAAAGAATGGTTAGGAATTTTTAAAATCGACAAACATGATATTAAATTTTACCATCAACTTAACATTCAGATCTTTATTAGTGCAAGTAAAAAATAGAAAAAAGTTCAGCTGAAATTGAATTTTCATGTACTAGTAACATGTATTTGAACATCATGAATGTTTCAAAGGAAAGACTTTTATTTATAATTTATTTAGACTACATGCGTGCATGACAAGAAACGCGCTCATGTAGAAGGTTACACCTGTTTGCTGTATAGATTCTAATCTTCTTTTGTCATGAAGTAATGGCTTTCAGACTGTATGTTGGCATGAAAACAGAATCAAAACACATTTAGAGGTGCGCAAATATTGTTGCTATATGCTACCTTAGTAATATGGTGATAAATGCATGAAATAATCAATACTCATGAAGATACCTTTTGCAGATCACTATTTTTGTGATATGGTGATAATGCAGACTTTAGACTGTTTTCTCGTATGAAGGAACCAAAACGTGTCAGTAAACTATCACTGCCCTTTGTTGTGATGTTTTCTTTGTGATATAGAACTAGTTCCTTGCCAACGAGTTGCCATTAAAGTTTACTTTGCATAATTTGTTTATTTCAACAAAATACTTTCATTTGCTGACATTATGCACGTTTGTAGATTCATGTAGTACCTGCATGTATTGTTAAAAATATTCACTACATGTATGAGTCGGTGCTGCCAGGTTCAAGCTAGTTGATCTTTCATGGATGGATGCTCAGAAAATGGAAAAACAAGGCGGAAGATATAAAGAGTCGGATTCACAAAACAAGGTTAAAATGCACCCTCAGGTCCAAGACATGCATTTTATCTTGGTTTGAGTTTTTATCGACTCGTTTGGTGATTGTAACTTTTCTGTGCTTTCAGCTTCTGAGATCTGGCACCTCAGTACAGTTACACTTTCCCTTTGTCAGTTTAATGTCCAATTGCAGAATGCTTGGGAAACTTATATTTCATACCATCTGCTTCATTAAGTGAACCTACATTTTTGAGAATACTTCTGAATATTATTACTGAACAGAACAGTTTATTAAGGCATTCTTGGTAATATTGCCAGCAATTTTTTATTACATGTGCCTGAATATTTTTTTTAGATTTGGCAGGACAAGAGCGTTTTTCTTCTGGTAAAACACACACAATTCCAACTAACTATCGGTTCTTTTTGTCTTATGTGCAAGGTTCAGTTCGATCTACAATTTTGCTTCTTGTGCACTTGAAGATAAAATATGTACTAGGTCTTCATGCAAGCAAAGAGTCTGGAAGCTGGCAAAAGAACCATTAACTTATAAACAAAAAATTTCTTCAACATGGATTGTTCAACTGGTTATAATAACAACTACAAAGCACTTTCCATGGGTCGGATGTCAAAGTAGTGGACGGAATCAGAGGACACGAAGAAAACAACCGACTCTGTACAGACCACTACAACCCACTCTCATAGCAACATCAGGGATGGAAACATCAAGTGAAGAGAGCCGAGCGTTTTACCAATCGACTGTCCCTTTCATTGCATTGAAAGAGTGTTTAAATACTTAAAATTAACAAATATATTAAATTTCAGCTGGGTAATCAACAAATACGTTTTACCGTTAGATGTGCTGGTAAAAAGGGCAATTTTAGTACAATTTCAATGCCAACAAAATCAGACATCATTCACACATTCATGATACAGACCTCAAACCCTTATAAATGAATTTCATGACCCAAATAACAAAAAAAAAAAAAAAAAAAAAAAAACCCAGTGCACCTGCAATGCATTCTAGGACAAATATAACCGGCTGTATTGGTATTTTATATTACAATGGCCATCTTGGCCGCCATTTTGGATTTTTACCAAGACATGGTGCATTCCGCTCGGCTCCATATCTGAACATATAGAGTATGGTCTGGAAAATTATTATGCCAAGTTTCATTCTTCTTTCATCTTTTGCACAATTCTTCTCAATATGCAGCTTTACCGCTGGACTAAAGGGAATATAACAAAATTCTTGATAAAAAACAGCTAATGAGTATCTGAAGAGGTATGAAACCTCAAAAATTTAATTTCTCAGCCCGAAAAACAATATTAGAGTGCAATGTTTTCTGGGGACATTATAACTCAAGTTTTTCTAATCTGGCGGCCATTTTGGCTGCCATCTTGGATTTTGGCCAAGATAATTTTTTTTCAGCTTGGCCCTATATCTGAAATTCATCAATAAGCTCCAAAAAATACTTTTGCCAACTTTAATGCTCTTTTCATTTTTTGCACAATTCCTCCAAATATGGGAGCTTAACCGCTGTACTAAACTGAAATTGAGAGCTCTCACAGAGCACATACCTCCACCAACAGACTGGAACTGAGAGCTCACACAGAGCACATACCTCCACCAACAAACTGAAATTCAGAGCTCTCACAGAGCACATACCTCCACCAGCAAACTGAAAGTTAGAGCCTTCACTGAGCACATTCCTCCACCAAAAAACTGACAAATAGAGCGCTCTTGCAGAGCGCATACCTCAACCTACAAACTGAAATACCTGCAACACAACATGGCCTTGAAATGAGATAAGGCGGCATTAACAATTTCTTTATACCTGCATGTACATTTGTATTTGCGCATATGCAAAAATGTCAAGGATAGAGATAAATCGGATAAGCTCTTTTATAAAAATGAAATTTGATTAAAAACTTAAGTTGGTAAAATCCGGAGGCGTACAGCAATCCGATTAGGCGCGACATCTTGTGGAGGAATTTGATATTATACTTGGGGTAGGTCTTATATATGTATTGAAGCAAGAAAAAGTTCCTAAAATCTTAAGTCTGATATAGAGGGAGTCCGGTTTCGACGAGGTACGCACCATCTAAGATCTGTCTCATAACCGCCTGTGTTTGCCTGTTTTGTTTTGCTCTGCTAAGTTTAGATAGGATTATTCGTTCAGCTCCTTTTTTGAGGGGTTTGACATAGGCCAAGGAAGTCTTAGTCTTGGTATTGTATGTCTTTGCGATAGAGCACTTTCTGATATTATTTAATTTGATTTTTATATTCAAGTGAACGTCCATGGTAAAGGGAAATGAAATCGATTTCTACAATACAGCGAGAAAAAAATTTCAAGTAAAATATAAAATAAAAAACTTAACATCATTTAGTGGAATACCTAGCTGACGTAAGATCCTGCATACATGTTTTACTTTCGGATTATAAATATAGCTCCAGCAATAATGGGCGACCTGCGAAATAAAAATTTTCAATGGCCTCTAAATAATGGACCAGGCATGGAATATAATGGAGGTCTCGGGCATTGATAGCTTCCAGAAAGCCATGGAACAATCTGACACATGTTAATCACGTTATCGGGTCAGGAGCAGGGGGATTCAATACGGATGCTGCTCCTTCATCAGAGTACATCACACGGCTGGCCTTGGCGCTGTCCAGCTATCAGAGGTCTAAGACAACAGGCGGCATTTCCTTTTTATGGGGCTGCATTATGATTGAATACCACACACTGGTTAGCAGCAACAGTAAAATATTGCCCTTCCCGTCTTTACAAATAAATGCCCGGAGACATCCTGTAAACGTCTCACATGCAGATTTGTATATGACTGCGGCATTTAATCCATGTTATATACGTCAGGCCTTAGGTAATCACACTTAGCTTCTCTACTTTATACATTATCATTAATATAACTTTTATATAAGCATGTTGCCCAGGTAATATCGGAAACGAATTACATTAAAATATAATAATAATAATAATAGAAAGCTGAAGTAATGACATTAAAATAACAAGCGGACTAACCACAAATATACATGAGGACATATCACCATCGCTGTTATTATTCATGACAATAATTATGAATGTTTACATCACCATACATATATTTGGGTTTTTATGATTACATACAGCAGAGTTTGCTGAACAGTCTGGTGACGTAACAGACTTCCATGGACTAGACAGAGAATAGGGACTATCAAAAATATGTATACGTCTTTTGGGAAAAAACAGAAATAAGCATAGCACGACCGCCTCCATTTTTTTATGCTGACTTGTCTAATTAAGTATTTACATTTGCAGAATTCCATTGTACGGTTTTGGGCTTGCGTGACAATTCGGTAGCATTGACTTCCTGTCATTTTATTCCCAGAACCGTTGTTTACTGCACCTGCAGGTCCTGGCTGTGTAATCATCCCCATTGCTGGGTCAAAACACCGAGGAACCCCCCCCAAAGATGCACTTGTTTGTGATACATGACTGTGGGGTACAGCCTTCTCATTAAGCCTGCAGAGCGCTCACCCTGGGTTTTCGGCCGAGCGTGAAAATCTCGACTTCCTGGTTTTGAGTCCGGTGCTCTATCCCTGAGCTACAGGAACCACATCCAATGTTTGAACAAAATCGCCCCAGCCATTTTTTTCCCACTTTATTTGGTAATTTTATAGTAACCGGAATTCCTTCATATTTACACTGTCTCCTGAATTCCGTAATCTCTTTACCCAATTCCAATACTGTCAGGGGATTTTTTTCTTACTTACACTGTCGTCGGAATTCCCTCGTATGTACACTGTCCCTTGAATTCCTCAATCTTTACACTGTCACCGGAATTCCTTCACATTTATTCTCTCGCCTCAATTCCTTCTTATTTACACTGTCACCGGAATTTTACATATTATCACTGTCACCGGAATTCCTTGATATTTACACTGTCACCGGAATTTCTTCATATTTACACCGTGACTGGAATTTTTGCATATTAACACTGTCACCGGAATTCCTTCTTAATAACACTGTCACTGGGATTCTTCATAAACAATGTCACCAAAATTCCTTCATATTCACACTTTAACCAGAATTCCTTCATATTTACTCTCTCAACTTAATTCCTTCTTATTTACACGGTCCCCGGAATCCTTTATATTAACACTGTCACCGGAATTCTTTTATATTTACACTGTGACCGCAGTTCTTGCATATTAACACTGTCATCGGAATTTCTTCATATACACACTTTAAAAACAACACCTGTCAGTTATGAAGGTTCTTCTACAGACACAGAGGGATTTTAACATCAAATCAGAGAACTGAATGTTCATAAAATCTTTACACTGTCACCGGAATTCCTTCATATTTACACTGTGACCGGAATTCCTTCATATTTACAGTCACCGGAATTCCCTTCATATTAACACTGTTACCTGAATTTCTTCATATTCACACTTTCACCGGAATTCCTTCATATTTACGCATTTGTATCAATTTCTGGAGATTGATAACTAAAAAGGAAGTCATATCATAGCAGTCCGGTCAGACAATTTATGTGGAATCATGCATAAAATCACCAGTTTGCCCAATCAAACATATATCTTATAACTGTACAAAGCATAATTCATATCTTCGGCAAAACACTAACAATTTTTTTAACAGGATTAATTTGACTAAAAGTCATACCCAATTTGCAATTTCTAAACAACTGCTACATGGACTGCCTCAGACCTTTTCATTAATTGTTACTTTGTCAGTTGTACAAGACAGCTAATGCCATATATTATATTCTCCATTCGGACCGACTAACCAGTAACAAGTGTCACATTTTGATCCGAGCAATAAATGATTTGTAATTAACCATGAACTTTTGCACATTACCTTAGTACCATGCATGAATGTGAGAAGTCCCGGTCTTAGTCTAGACTTGTTGTGAAGCCAGAAGTCTCAGGCTCCATCTAATTAGTTATGTATTTATTTTAACTCTGTCTTGTCAGACGGTTTACCTGGAATTTTGTATCAGCCCAGTACCAGTGTGTTTCAGAAAAAAAAACTGATCTCAATATACCAGTCCCATTTTTTTTTTTTTAATTTCTATTTTATCCCAAGCCCTTCATCGGGAGATCTACAGGTTCATGAAAGTATTAAGTTGAAAATCAAAGTTATGAAATTAGTATAGTATGTCCCATAGAATTTAGTTGTCTATAGAACGTATACATTCTGTAGCCAGAACCATAGTGTATACAATCCATGACCAAACCATGTTCAACACTACAAGATATACACAATGTGTCCAAAATGTCCAGGATTTTGTTTCAGTAATCTGATTTAATGTGTTTAATGTCTTTTCAAATATTTTAGCCTTGAGTGGTTTACATATTTTAATGAGTCATCTTAAGTTCTTATTGAGCACCAGTAGCCACCCGCCGTAATAGTGAACCAAATCATGCATTCCGGGGTGCTCTTCCTATATTCAGTGGCTTGTGACATTGAATGTATAGATTCTATGGTTAAAACATAGAATGAACACTTTCAATGCCCGCGGCAATGTTCACATTCCATTGTTTGGCGAATGGTTCTAGGGTTTGACCATGGAATGTATGCATTCTATAATTAGTTAAAATTTAAATAAATTTTCCTTCATTAAACCCTTTATGCATTGTATTCGACATATATACGCTTTCCGCCATTTTGAAAGTAATTGTTTCAACGGTTGGCAATATTGAAATCCAGACATATGGATACTTTGGGGTTGTTAGACGAAATATTCATATTATTTTCATATTTATTATTTGACCTATATATATATATAGAAGGTAGAGTGACCCTCCGGTGTAAAGTTCTCTATGGCCTTCAGACAAGGCCAGAGCGATATAACGATGCCCTCCCCGATGCGCACAAAGCATAATCTCGTTATCTCGTAAAGTTTCGGCTTTTCACATCACGCCGTTAGTTTTATTCTAACAATATTCACCTGATGATCGTGTCGCATCCTGTGAAACGGTCTGTAGTGAATTTACAGTGTTGTTTTTCTTCATCGTTTTATATATATTTATATATATTAACTCTCTTCTGTTTGGAACTAACAGCGTCGCTGAAACGGGAGCTTACCTAGCAGACTAACTGGCCTCAGGCAAGGGAGTTTTTCTCTTTGAAAAAGACTTTTAACCATATAAAAGCATTAGGAAAATTATATCAAGTTAATGTATGAAATAACGACAAGAGAGGTTAAAGCATTATAAAAATAATATTCTTCTAAATATATACTGAGCTTCGGGACATTTATACTTCCTGCTGGGTTCTATACATATAAAACCCCGTTCTTGCCTTTCTGTTAAATGTTTTATATAGATAATCACATTAACTAATTTCCGGTATAAACCCGACGTGATTCATATGTATCTGGCCGTCTTCGCTCTTTCTTACTTCCCGAAAGGCTTGTCTCTCTCCTCGCCTTTTCCAGGGAGGCTTATTTGGTAAAATCAATAACCCAAATCGATATTTGATAGGATCAAAATTTGTTTTCACATTTTTCTCTAAACAGTATTAGAGTTCATATAAAAACACGCTAATTAATTATTGGTATAAGATTGGATTGATAAGAAAAACCTTTTAGCCAAATGTATTTTTAGATTCATTAGTCCATATAAACACATGTATATATTATGTAAATGAATCGTGTTTTCGTTTTTATTCGAGTTCTTTCTTGATGATCTACGTTATATAACATTCTAAAAGTCAAGGTCTTAAAAAACCTGTGTTTTGATATAGTCTGAATATTTATGTTCGATTTCCCATAAAACCCTGTGGTGAGCCGCATTTAACTAGCCGGGAGGCGTCATTATCCCTTTAGCTTGGTCTGAATTAGGATTGGCAACTAGATCGGTAAGCACAAATTTATAACTATTCGAAAGCCACGTAACCATGGTTACAGACAGTTCCGGAGATTTATTGCCCGTTTAAAAGAGCAATGCTTACAAAGACAATGTTCGCCTCGTAGAGCGGCGATTTTTCACGGTTTTTATTATGTTGTTCAGTTACATCATCCTACATGAGTGTGATGACCGCCGAGGTCTCCCGTCTTTTACAATCTCTACCAATCACCCTAAGTCAGGGAGTGCCGTGTAAATCGCGCCATTTCTCAATCAGCAGACGACAGTAGCATCTGGTCGTAGCGTCGTCTAAAGCAAAGTGAATTACCTCAAAGAATAGCTAAATATAGCAAATAAGGGATATAGGCAGCTCGTAGAGTGAAAGAGTTACACCCAAAAATGGCTTTCACATTAAAGTGAATGATAAAATTGAAGCACCGGCAGGAAAAGAAGGGACAAATGTATATTTTAGATATAAATATTTAAAGTGGGTCTTAAGTACCTGTGCTCCATTTGAAACATTTCTTACAAATAAATATTATAGAATGATAAAGTTTTGAATTGCCTGTTTAAATATCTACACTGTATAAATAAGTATCTTATCCATATATGACCCCATGATTTGGTTTTTATCGATTCCAAAATTAGTT
Organism: Sipunculus nudus; assembly: GCA_026874595.1. Lineage (NCBI taxonomy): Eukaryota > Metazoa > Annelida > Sipuncula > Golfingiida > Sipunculidae > Sipunculus > Sipunculus nudus. The sequence goes on from CM049307.1 coordinate 19,267,801, forward strand.
TAAATATTCAGTAGAAGTAATGATCAACGTCTGATAGTTTTCATTCATATTGCTCAGTTTTTTTTTTAAATGAAAGAAAGCCAGCATCGACACATCTTGACAGTACCAATGTTCGAATCTCAGCTGCTGTTTCTACATGTCGTCTGGATTTATCACAGACATTGGTTGGCGCGTTGATAAAACAAACAAAAAATAATACCTGCTCCGGATGCTATCCGCTACATCTTCAATATCTACTCTACGTCTAAAATATACTATAATCATATGTCAAGTTCCCATATATCAGTGATGTAGTCGAGTCAACAAGTCGAGTGTAAGTCCGAGTCAAACGCGTCTTTATTCAAAGCACCTGAAAATCTAATATGAAAAGTTGAGTTCATCGTGCGTGTTTTTACACAAGGTTTTTAATCAAAAATTAAATCACATTTAAGTTCAAGTGCAGAAATTGCGTTTTGTGCATAGTCTTAAATTTTTTTGTAATATTCTGTCATTTACCCGCCATGTCAGTCTTTATGGTGTCCAGTTCTAATATGAATGTCAGGCCTTCCAAGACTGAGGGTTTTTTTTATGCTACACTCGACGTGAAGTCCTCTTGATTTCTCGAACATGCCGTCTGACTCCGAGTACAAGTCTGAGTCCAGGACTCTCCAGTCCAAGTCCGAGTCCCTGAAAAAATTGGTCTCGAGTCAGAATTTAAGCTGGAGATAGTGTCACTAGAAGACTGTGTTATTGTATTGCATGTTCAAGTAAGGATTATAACCATATAATTGGTTTGATAATTTGTTGTATATTAAAATGGAGTATCATATTTTTTTTAAATTAGCGTGAGAACTTTGGTTAGAGAGAACACGTGTCTCGTTTCAGGTTAATTTCAGTTAAGTTTAAGTTCGGGGGAGCCTATAGTAACGATTGTTTGTTGTAGACTTCAAAGGATGAGCACCTGTTAAGTTTGGTTTTCTCAGAGTTTCGTCTATGGAAGCGTGTCCATATAGACATTCGCGGAATTATAAGGATTGGCGATTGCCTAGAGGACGGTCAGGACTTATAATGTTATCTGACATAAATAAGTCGTTATTAAGTAGATACAAGCTGCAATTCAGCCCGATCGGCGCACCTGACGATATCTGTAGTCAAGGAGCAGGTCTGCGATCATAGTTTAGGCAGCGGAGAGATGATGTCAATAAGCGTAGAAAGTCGGTGTCTGAGGAAGGCCACGGTGTTTACTCTGTAACGGGCTTCAGAGCGAGCCTCGCATTTTGCCGACGGACTGTTTATCTGACGATTTATACCTGTCTTCCAGGAACACACTAAAAAACATTATTTAAACATGTAACTGTAGAGGCACTGGTTATCATGGTATTCAGGCATATTCGGTTACCTATAGCTGGATGATTCCAAGCGACATCAGCTGTGATAGACATTGATTCTGGGTCCAGGAGCCTGTGCGCTCATTAGTAAGTGCCCTTTGAACTTAGTCTCGAGAAGCACACCAGTACTCCAGCGAGGGACTGTTGGTGGTCGGAACTCCGTGTATCTATAAGTGGACTGATTGTACTATTATACAGCGTGAGCAAACCGTTAGTCGAACAGCGCAACATTCCGATGTCACGTGTGTGCGATTGTCATGTGATCAAGAGAAGTGTAAACAAGGGACTACTCTGTGTAGTGTGGTTAACGGACTTAGGGATTGTTCTGTGTTTATTATCGGGCGCCTGTGATCTTCTTTACTTGTATATATGGAACGCCTCTCCAGAAAAGGTGTCTTCTTTCGGTTATATATTGATTTGTTTTTGTTAACTCGTCTTCTTTGTCTTTTTGGAGTGTACTTTTATATGAGTTTCAGCAAGTTGGTTTGTCAGTTAAAAAAAACCTGGTCGTTCACATCTTTTTCGGTGTGACAGTAAGGACTCGAGTCCTACATCATTGTCAAATATACTTTCTGGCGCGTTGTATTGTTATTTTTATTATTTATTATTAAAATTTTATTCAGGGTGGCTTCCTCAGAATATAATGATGTTCTACAAGGTCCTAATAGTAACTGCAGTTTCAAACATTCATAAAGAAATAGCGTGACAGTATTTTATACTATACAAGTAAACATATATGTGTACAAAATTGTAACTAAATATATCATATATTGTTAGTTCCTGTACTATAGTGACGATTTATAAGATTGTTTTAAATAATATTGAGACATTCGTATAGTGGCCCATTCAGGTTGTTTGGCATTTTCACACCGTTGTATGAAAAGGAGTACAGACAATGATTCAAACCACAAGTGCCATGCGTACATAGAGTTATTGTTTTTTCCCCCACTGAATACTACTATTACAGTCCACATACAATGAGAACATGCTCACCTTGTTTTAAGAGGTAAACATGTATTTTAAAGATGTTATGTCAAGGGATAAGAGAATATTGCTTGGGATCTTTTTAAACTTATCTAAATAAGCTTTCTTATGTAAAGCTTTTCATAATTTCGATCCCTGATAAAAAGATTTTCGCATCAATTTAGTGCTAACGGTATGTAGATTGAATATCTCGTGTTATCGTTGTGGATTTCAGAAAGGGTTTCTGATAGATAACTAAGATAGCCAGGTGCTAGGCCATTAAGGCACTTAAACATAAGTATGATATGAAGGTAAGATAGTCGTTCAGTGATGTTTGCCATTTTAAGGCTGATACATATTGTTGAACTAGATGTACTCATATCATAATTCCAAGAAATTATACGGGCAGCCCTATTCTGGAATTTCCGGACAACGTTCATGTTAGTTTGGCTTTGATGGCCCCAAATAATTAAATCATAATCAATATAGGGTTGTATGGTGGTAATATGAATATGAACGAGTTCCTGTGAAGGTAAAACTATACTTAGACGAGCATTAGCGCCAAATTTAGGTTTTAATTTAGAAATTAGTCAATATGCGCTCTCTACGTAAGATAACTGTCTCATGTTTATCCGAGATTTTGAGCCTGATCAGTATACCGTAGGACTGTATCATTTAACAAAATAGGCGGGTATTATCGTGTAATTTTAGATAACTTTTGTCTGCTCGCGACGATTAGGTAAAATTTTTCCTCTATTATCGTGAGTTTATTCTCTTGAGACCATTGAGATATTCTGTTAATATCAACCTGAATTTTCTGTACGACAGACTCAATAGTAGAACCAGAAATATAAAAGCATGTATCATCAGCAAACAGGCTGATGTAACTGAATTTTGTTTTGTTACAAACATCATTAAGATAAACTAAGTGCTAATGTAGTGTATGAACAGAACCTTTAGGGACTCCCATAGAATTCTGCGAGAAGTCAGAAATTGATCCATTATTTTAAGTGGCCTGAGTCCGATTACTTAGATACAATTTAACCACTCTAATTCTCGATTCTGTATTCAGTAATCATAAAGCTTGTCAAGTTGCCTTAAGTGACATATTGAATCAAAACATTTACAGATATCTAAAAAGCGAACTATTGTTATATTTCCTTTTTCGAATGCTTATAATAATCCAATTTGATGTACTGCTAAGCGGTGACGTAATTGTTGAGTGTTGTTTTATAAATGCCGATTGTGATGGAAATCGAAACTGTGATTGTGATATTAAGTTTGTTTTCATAATGATATGAATATTGTTGCTGAAGTTTGAGACACTTATGGAAAATCAATGGTTAGTAATAGATATAACATGTTTAACAAATTCAAATATATATATATATATATATATATATATATATATATATATATATATATATATATATATATATATATATATATATATATATATATATAAAACCAAGAAATGCTTTGTTTAATTTCATTTAGAAAATTCTTCATGAGTTTGTACGTCACAATCAACATCACGGTTAAAAAAAATCATGGAAAATGGCCTTTATCCAGTACATTTCAATGGTATCTATGCAGTCCATCACCCATTAGGTACAAGGCTCTTAATATTAAACTGGTTCCGGGTCGATATCATCGTAACAGCGAAACCTCACATGTTCCGAGAAGGCCTTGGTCTAAAAGCACTTCGTCTTTTTTTAACACGAATTCAATTTTCTCCCGAGGAGACGATTAGGTTATGCACAACATTTCAACAAAAGTTGGGGTGGGGACTTTCAGTTATTCTTGAAGTCATTAGCTGTGTTGGATTTTATCGTATCCGCAAGAAGTTGACAAAGGACGTGTTCACCCTTACACAAGGGAAAAACATAAACATGTGATTCTCGCTTAAATCTTATCGAGCCTCCCAAATATTTAATAACTTCCCTTGTTCCCTGGCCCTTATATGGAATTTCATGGAAAATTCGGGATGGGGGAGGGGGTAAAGGGCATTGCTTGATTATCATTCAGATAATATTAATTGAATAATTTGTTCAGAATATGCAAATGTACCTTGTCCCCTAGCACACTTTAAGTCCGGCCACAGTATACATAGCCCGTTGTCAGGTGCAACGCACAACCCCTCGTCTTTGCATACAACAAAGGTTTTTCTTGTAAGTTTTTCTCTGTTAGTAAAAATTAATTAAGACCGAAAATTACACAACATGACAAAATGGTCAGATTCGGTCATTTGGAGTGTCTTTAATTATATTATTACCCCCACCCCCCCCCCTCCTACGATCATTTGTGACTTACTTAAAACTGCAATAATTTTTTGTGGCTTGTGGGTCAATTTATGGAAACTTGTTACAGTGAAGACAAATTCATCCCTCCAAAAAGAACAAATCAAGCATATGGACATCGTAACATCAAAGTGACCTCAAAATCTACAGGGTTCTTCCATTCCACTTTCAGATGAAAACTTTTTATAAGAAATGGGTCCTGTGGCCAGGTAAGCTTCCGCTTTAATATAATAAATAAATAGATAATGATTATTTTAAGAATTAATATTGGATGTTTTGGTTATTTTGAAAAAAAAAACAAATGGGATGCACACGTAATGCACAAGAGGAACTGTTTATTGCTTTCTAAAACGAGAATTCTCCCTGTTATTTTCTACCTAAACTGCAATTAAATTGCTTATATTAAATCTTAAATGAAAATCACAAAAGAGACATACTCCATCACGTAAACACCCGTCCATACACACTTCGACAGTCGCCCATCTCTGAAGATACTTGCTCAACCACCCCTTCTACAAATCGATCCTTTAAAACTACATTATTGAAAAAAGGTGTGGGGAATTAATTTTGTTAAACTTTGTAGCAAGGGCCAGGGTGTGCAGAGCGGGGTGGGGTGCGAGCGGAGGGTGAAGAGATTGGGCGTCGCCATATACCCCCCTTCCCCCACCCACAATGGAAAAGGAAAGTGCGCCCCTGAAGAAGGGCAACTCTACCGCTAAGCATCAAACACTCCATGTGATCTAAAGGATCTTGGCGAAAAGATTTTTATGTAGCAATATATAATCTATTAGGTACGTATTAGCATATGCATGCGTCTCAAGAATACGGACACCACTAGTGTTTATGGCGAACAGTGGATACGAATGTCAAAGAAATGCCTGGGTGTAGATGTAATGTTAAAGGGAACGTCTATGTCATTTTAATTTGCTCTAAGATGCAGACTAATTCAAATCTCCATTGTGAGCCAGACAAATTATGATCTTTTATAATTTGTCCAAAGGTTATAAAATGTCATGGGAAGTCATGTTTATTAACTTAAGCATTAATTCATATTAAACCTACTGATCTGCATTGACCAAAAAAACTCATTATTTATATGAAAACCTATTTTGATTTGTTCCATTCTTCAGGTCGTTACACCCGGGATTATATGAGGCTCCGAGACCACGTGGGGTAATTAAGTCGAGCCAATCCCCGGCTGTGTACCAGTATCTTGTTGATAGAATGTGTGTTTGTCTGATGCTGGTAACCCTTTTGTCAGATGAGGATGAACCCTGAGAGCAGTAAGTGGCTGACCTATGGGAGCCAGCTGTTCTTTGTTAAAATGCGTCTACCGAGCACGCAGTATGGGGACTGCGACAGCAGAACGCAGTATGCGGAATGCGATATAAAATCGCAATGGGCCACAATAAAGTATACTGAGTCGACTTGAGACCAGATAGAGTGAATACATCTTCTTTTTTTCTGAAAGAAAAGAACAGGCTACCAAGAGCGGACTTCTTAGCTCGAGCGATAAAAACGAGATTTACCCTGGCCATTTGTAAAATCCAGTTGACTTTGGTTTTTTTTTTTTTTACTAAAATCCAAATTTAATTACTTCTATTGGTCTTTCACCATAAAGGCTCAAAAATATATTTACAGAAATAACCGCTTTTCGCATTGGTAGCGGCATATAATTTGAATTGTCTGAAGTGGTATTCATCCATTCATAGCAACAAATAATGTTTTTTTTCTGATTGGTTATTGGTTGATAACCTCAAAAAATAACTTTTACTTAAACTGAAGAATATAAACTTTTATATATGAAGACATATTAACACAACAAATAAAAATAATACATTACCAATTAAAATGCACCCTTGAAATTATTCATTTCAAAATCAAAATAAATCCAGCGAGACTAACATCATATCGAATTTCCCGAGGATTCCTCGCTCACGGAATGGCTGCATACTAAGTAACGAGGCGCTGTTAACAGCCTTCTAGTGTAGGGGCATATGTAGCAAATTCGTCCTGAGTAAATTTTGTTTGTAAAAATGTGACACCCCATGCATTTTTGTTCTTCACCTTTCTATGAAGCCTTAAAAACATGGTGCCAATTTTTTTATTCAGTTTTGACATGTCTTTCAGCTTGTATTAAAACAGTATTTAAATGTTAAATTAATAAACTTTGACCGAAACATCAACAAAGTTAAGTGGGACAAGAGAATAGGAAAGGTTCTTTTTTAAATGTATTTACATACTAAACATACAAACTTAGTTCTCTGACTAGTTTGGGATTGTCTAAAATCAATTTTTGGTTATATTAAATGTACCTATTTACATACCAAGTATATTTGATAAACACATAGTGTTAAATGCTTAATACACATAGCTTGATTTTTCTTCCTAAAATATGATGGTATCTGCTAATATTTCATTATACACCATTTGAGTACTCCTGTACAAAAGTGATGTTAGGTTTGCGAGATCAGTGGTACAAATGTAAACATAGCGCGCATGCCACCTGGCGGCCAAACCGCGCTACTTTAGAAATCAAGATTTTCTCAAGCATCCCAATATAGTGTATCTTTTTTTTATCTTCCATATGATTTCTCCTTGTTTGGGAGTTGTGCACGCGCAAGATTAGACGACCTCTAGTAATGGTCTAAAGTCTTTTTTTGGTACACAGACACACGTGGACTGTGCTTACTCACACAGAACCATAACGATGAATGAAACAGGTGAATAGGAAATTGTAAGTCCGTGTACAGGGATGGTTTTGCCAAACAAAATGTTGTATTCAGCTATAATAATAATTTACATACTGTTGCAAATGTTTATGTACTTTGAGAGTTTTCTTCAGGGGATAAGTGTTAATTTTTTTCTAAATGCAATGGTAATCTCTAGTCATTTAAGCTATCCGATAAGGTAGCTCCCACCCGTGTAGTTTCCTAGACACTTAATTTCCTATACATTGAGGTAAAAATGAATGGCAGACACACACACACGCATATATAAATGTGTGTGTGTAGAGAGAGTAAGAGTGACGCCTTTTAGATAGTAACAAGTTTATTGATATAAGACTATCTAAAAGGCGTCACTCTTACTCCAAACCTACACTTCCACTACAGACTAACACAGCTATACCACTTATCATTATACTTAGTATATATATATATACTAATCAGACAGTGATGAGCGCTGTACGTTGCACGAAACTACGTGGTAGTAAAAATGTCTGAGATAATTTGATCCGTCTATTTGTATAATAACACACACCACGCACACACGCACAGATATATATATATATATATATATATATATAGAGAGAGAGAGAGAGAGAGAGAGGGGGGGGGGGGTGAGAAGGAGAGAGACAGAAAAAGAGAGACATGTGATGCATTCATACACACTTTTATTTTCTTGCAAAATCATTTAAAATAAAATATTGTTTTACAAGACACGTTTTAATATTTAATTTTAACATTTGCCAAATGAACATACAAGTAATGATTTTATTATTCCTACTTTTTAACAATTTATTATTAAGGGTGTACGTCGGAGAGATCATTAAGCAGTTAGTTGGACGAGCAGTAAGAAACACGAACTAAGTTCAGTTTCTTTGAGTCTTTGTTCCTTGAAAATTACTTAAACATGTGCCGGTTCAGAAAAGTTCAATGTACTTAAAAGGTAATGTGTATGTGATGTTAAAACAACCTTAATGTTGACTTCCTCCATACCGATCCCCATATTATAACCCCAACAAGTTTGTTATTGTTTTTATGGCCAATAACCAAAGACGAAGGCAAGAACCTTTAATAACATTCAAAGCATTTGTTTATTGTATAAGGCACATGTTATTTTGTTAGCTTGTGCAATAAATCAAAATTCTTGATCACGATTTAAGGAAAAACGAGCATTAGTTAAGCAGGTATAAAATGCTTTAGTTTTTGTCTGGAGTTATTTGGTATAAAAATGATAAAAAAATCATGGGCTCTAATCAAAGATGTACATTCCGCTGCTGTATCTGACATACCCTGCATTTAATGGCGTAATCAGTCAGATTTTATAAAATATAAGAATAGACTTTTCTTTATTCTTTATTTCATGGTTGCATTAAATATATATAGTACAAGCTGGGTGCCACTCATTGTCTACAGATTACTATTTTCATAAAAAATGAATGTTGTAACAGTGATCTTGCTCGGACGGATGGAACAGCCTATGTAGCCATTGTTCCATCGCAAGTCATTTAAGGATAATGAAAAAGCGACAAGATAATAATAACAATAATAATAATCAATGATAACAAGCATTTAACTTTACCATTGTTATATTTAAACTTTACCATTGTTTTACCTAGTTTCTGTTAAGATTTGTCCGTTTTTGTTATTTTGTTACCATCGGGGGGGGGGGGGGGGTTAAAGATGGGATAGAAGAATATCTGTAAACACGTACGATAACATTATGACTAATGATGACACTTTTTTTGTTATGATTTGATATTTACTTCAAGTCTGTTTCCTTCAACAGGACTTTTCTAAAATTCTAAATTTTCTAAGGTCCCTTTGTCTTGTTTTTCAAAACACTCTCCTTAATGAATTCTTCAGCAAAACATGCATTTCATTCAATGTTGATTATCTGTCCTTTACATGTCTCAATCTACTGTAAATGTCTGTAAATAAATGTCTATAAATTACTGATGAAAATAGCTACTCCACAGAAGGTATAATTGCTCCATAATGAAATGCTATTGCCCGCACATGGCTGAGGTTATATGAACAATGTTATTATTATTATATATTATTTTGTTACTTAATATGTACTCCATTTCACTGTGAATGGTGGACTAGGTAGAATTTCCTAAAACTTTGGGTTGGGTTAGTGAGGATCTGGCACTAAATCCAGTCAAAATTGTCCTTTTTTTCTGTTGTTTATTCTTCACAAAATATGTAAAAAAATTAGTCATCCAGCTGAAACTTTTATAAATTATTTCTTGGATTATGACCAAAACCAAATTACTCCATAGAATTCCTTAGGAACCTTTAGATATACTTTGGATTAACTAACCGTAAGAGACGTGTTTCTTTACACTATCAGCGAGCGGATAGTGATGTTGGTGATGTAATAGTCGAACAATAGGATGACGCAATAACAAATCATATCAAATGGAAGAATAACAGGGCCATTTTCATATGTTATGTATAAATGAAGAAAATATTTAGTCACTGGTTAAAACCAAGGAAAGTGGCGTCATATACCGTATACGATACAGGTTGCCTGAAAGCAGCAAGTGGTCCGCCATATGTACATTGCACAAACTACCTATGGATACCTTGTTGTCTCTATATGATTTTTTAATGAATATATCAATGACATTTTGTAGAACAATATACTGGTGGACAAACAACAGCTGATTAATTTTCATGGTTAGTCTGATGGATCTTGATGCGGATCCATGTGTTGGCAGAGGTTTGCGCTCTACGGGTGCTCTCTAATATTGTAATAAACGTCTTAACGCAGTCTGTGAGTGTCTAGTCTAAGTTATTGTGATGTAATATATCTTACTAACCATTTTGAGGTGTTTTGTTGTTAAATATCTCTCTTTATGAAATATTTATATATAACGGTCCTTAATTTTTGCTCTAAAATCAATTTGACCTGAAAAAATGACAAAACCACTATGGAAAAATTGGCACCATATTTTTTGTAAAGTTTAAGGTCTAAGGATCACAAAAATGTAGGGTGTCGACTTTTTACAGGGAAAAATTACTCGGTGACATATGCCCCCACACGAAAAGAGAGGATTCACGCCCATACACTGAAATTGTGACAGCATATTTATTGTCGTAATATATATCTTGACAAAGATATTTATTATGTTTATAGGGATTCAAGCGCGTATGGTGTGGTATTTACGTGTGGAGCGGCAAGACACTTCGACATTGACCTGATGAAATCAAACCCGTAGGTCATACATACGATAACCAGGGCCCATGGGTGTTATATCTCGCGCGAATGTGGATCAAATTCTCCATTGAAAATTCCATTTTATCAGGGACCCGGTAAACACTCTAAAATAAAATAGCTAAAACATTTTATCAAATAACCAACACCGCTTGTGTTAGCCTATTTTGAAACCAAAAAGCATTTTAGGGATAGCAATACTATAGTCCTACCTGCAATCCCTATTGCAATACCTGCAATCCGTACTCTTCCGAGTCGAATTCTGAGCAATGTGGCTTTGGTTTAAGACCCCTAATTAGTGGCACAATTATTTCTACGATTTACTATGCTAGATATCCTACAATTTGCCGGAAATCAAGGTCTGCCTCTAAACAAGATTATTGTACGATTTTGTGAGGTGAGATCAGACAAAACTGTATCTTTGTTATTATAATGTATTATTGTGACTAGCTCAATGAGACCGCATATCAAATATCTCGTTCGTATGTCTGGTGGACTAAATATTTGTCCGAGGTGTCTGGAAGCATCTATATATAAATATATATATATATATATATATATATATATATATATATATATATATATATATATATATATATATATATATATCACCAAGGAGTTTTATTTTTTTCACTCTGTATTTTTTTAGTTTCATGAAATTGGAATAATGAAACATTCACATGCAGGTCAAAATTTAAGAAACAGGTTTTCATTTCCGAGTTTAAAGCGTTTACATGATTGCAAAGTTAATTATCCTACTGAAGTGAGATAAAATGCATTATGTAATTTTGCATCCTATAATTTACAATAAGAGAAGTTGGTGGCTTTCAATTACCTTATATAGAATCACTGGAAGTCTGAGAAGACAAAAAAGCTTCAATACTAAACAAGTATCAAGAGCTATCTGTTGCACCGTTGACATTCTTACAAATTTTAACTATAGCATTTTCTTAAGCATTCGACTCTTGACATATCAGGTCACACAGTGTGTTTAACTTTCGGCATCGCCATTGTTGGAAGGCAGCTTTAAAGAAAATAAAGGTTAGCGTCCCTTATAAAGTGTGTGTCGGCATCATTTTTTTTTTAATCCAAGAAAAGCTTGGTAATTCAGTGAATGTCCAGCTACGATCACGATCACTTTCCATATTATTTAAATTCAGCCTAACTCCCTGTCATTTCGATTGAACATTTCAATTTTGAACCAGTGACATTGTAAATCTTGTAAGCATGTTCGCTCTAGATCATAAAAACTCTCTGTGGTGTTTGATGTCTGCTGCATGATGATATCACCCCCCCCCCCCCCCGCCTCCCTTCTTTTGGAATTTTTATTCTAATTCCTACTTCATTGGCTTTCATCTCGCTCTGTCCATTACAAAGGGCTTCAGTCTGGTCTTTAGTGCTCATAGTGGGCCAGCCAAACTCTGAATAGTCCTCTAGAATTACTCTTTACGGCATCGCATGCTAATAGAAGGCATCCATGTGGGATCTGTCCAGTGTTTGGAGGTGAAAAAGCCATGGGTGGATGCAATCGCGAAATTTGAATGTAAAGGTCATCAAGGTGTAACATTTCTGCTTTTTCCTTTTGTGGTGTAATAGTCCAGTTTTTTTTCTATTTAAGATGTCCATAATTTCCAATTATGCAAATCGAGTATTTTAAACTGATAAACTTACAATGAATAAAAAGTGTAGATAATTTACTATATAGGACTTTGATTTCATTGAATTCGTGACCCTGTGTTTGCACTTTACATAGATTGATCGTCTGAATGCACATGGACGCATTCTGCATTTTTTTTTTCATGTGTTATTGTGCTAATGAGTTTTTATACTGTTTTGAGAGAGAATTTTAAAACACTAACATGTACATGCTACTATGGTTACTTTATTGTTAAGAATAAAATATAAAAAAAATCACATAATGTATGTCAATAATCACATTTATTATTGAATATTAATGACTGATTAATCGATTGCATGCAGAATTTATTTTTTCATAACTTGAATGAAAGTCCCAGGTCATATGCAAACATAATGACAGTTATAATCACAAATAATAATGACATTAATTTGGTAATTTGACTGATATTGTCCTCAAAAGCTATACATTATGTTATTTAGTTAAAATATGTTATCTAGCAGGTTTGGTTTGATACCATGCACTATTTTACTTCCTTTTGGACCTGAATGCTGTTTATGAAAGATTGTGTGTTTATTTGAGCTTAAGAACCTGATATCAGCTGTTAAAATCTAGATACAAACATTGATGCTAAGGCGAGCTCTAATCAATTAACACCTTGTGAACATAACATCGATGTACAAGGTCCCTGCTGATGGTATGCGTTGCTAAGGATACAACTGTTAAAGTAGGAAAATGGAGCTATAATTAATTACCTCCGTGTTAAAGTAACATCAAGGTACCTGCTGATGTGATGCATTACGATAAAGCTGTAATCAATTAACTCCGTTTGAAAGTAATATTAACGTACCATAATAAGAATAAGTTAAGTACATAAATAGTCAGATACACAGGTATATAAGAAGAAATAGACATGGGCACCTGTGCTCTTCTTGTCCCCGTTGTACATGGCGAGCGCTTGATATAGTGTGATGGAGCGTATACTTTAGGCTAAGCTAAGAACTAAATTAAGAATCTGGCGTCTCAACAAAATAGTTACCATTAGATGTTATATACTTAAATACGTAATACATAGGTTGCCTCCCACATTAAGCTTCAGTATTTTCTATTTTTGCAATCAAAAGATGTAACTTTGATGTTCAGCTGGAATGTGTGGCCTTTGATCATCAGCAGTGTTCAATAAAGCTATGTCACCATCCACGTCCAGTTTTGTTCCGTTTGAATTTGATAATGACAGTGAGAAAGTTACTTGGGCTGTCTTCTTAGTTTACATCACAAAAAAAATGTGTATTAAAGAAAGGACACTCGTAAACGGTATACAGGAGATAAGGGTTTTACAGATACCAACACCACTATATTGGTCCAATGGATTAATTTCTAATAAACTGAAGCATATTTGACTGTGTACTTGTTTTGGGACACACTTCTGCTTTTTAAACTGAAATAATTATCAAAGATACCTCAAGTAACTGCAAAATCACATTAAACAATCCATAGCAGTCTTTTAAATTACTCTGGATTAGGTTGGTAATTTTACATGTATAGCACAAACGATTTCTTAGTGTTAGATGATTCTGACATACTGTATCTTTTATTAATACGATTTTACCTGTTTACTTATATAGCCCAAAACACAGGTTTGACGTAAAATCTGGTGGGACCTAAACAGAGTGTCTATTAAAAAGCTGTATATGTAACCATCAAAATAAAATGAAATAGCCTGCTTTACCACATATGGTTGGAATATTGGCTTCCATCTCGGAATTAACAAGGCTACCAACATTTTCAAATTATTTTGGCGTCCAAACTTTATTAAATGACAATTTAAGGAACCCTCAAAAGTTGGTTTCGTCAAGTTCGGGATACTGGCATGGGGCATATATTGTGTCTCCAACTTTCTGACAAACTCCCTTAAGTAAAGCATTAACTGATCCATGGATCAGATTTATGTGGGTGCCTGAAGAGCTCATGTCTAGCGTGGAGGCGTAATGGTTAGGGCGCTAGACTTGTGACCGCAGGTTCGTGTCCCGTTCAGACCGCCGTCTTTGCTTAGACACCTGGCCAAAGTCTATACCACAAGGTACGTCCTCTCGACCCAGGAGTGAATGGGTACTGGTCGTGGGCAGCACGCAAATACTAAACAAATACTAGTAACCTTCTAACATCTGTTTTGGTGTTTTGATGATGCTTCCAAGGGAGCCGTTTAAAGATACAAAAATGAACCAGCCCGATAGACCAGAAGGCAAAGTTTTAAAGTCGGCTGAATGTCGACGGTAATGTTATACTTTTAAACACCGTTTCATGTATTGGCGATAAATGCCACCGAATGATCCTATTTGAACTTAAAACACACAATGGTTCATTAAAGCATTTATATTTGATGACTAGTATATAGTGATAGCAATGTCCTTTTTTTCTTCATTGTGTAAGCCACTTTACACCTTATATTTAAATGTAAAACGTCCAGCTAAAGTCTTCTGATAACCACACTTCTCTCCAAAAGAGCTTTATTATAAACAAATATTCATGGAGCTTTTATCTTGCATTTTACGAAATGCGGCCATTTTTCAATTCTGTTATAATTCAAAATGTGGTTAAATACTTTGAGGAACACACAAAAAGCACCCCTTAACTCCGATTCTATAATTCTTGATTAAGAGTAGTGAAAACATTACTAAGTTAACAAAAACACACTATTAGGTTATACTTTTCATTCATTTAAGTGAAAAAAATTATGGACATGATTATTACATGGCTTGCGTACGTGTCACTTGACACAAACATAACCCTAGAGCCTAAAGTCACCGAATATGCATTGGTTTTATTGAAGGGGAAACACTATGCCCGTTCAAGTTCAGTTGTGTTGGGGGTGACATTGAAAAGTGACCTTGTGTCTACAAAAGTGAGAAATCGACCTTGGCTGGCCCATTTTTCGGTTTAACTTTCCACCCACACTTTTTTCTTCACTCTATGATTAATTGATCTAGCATGGATGCCTACTATAAACAAGCAATACCCTATAAAGTAAAAAAAATCAACTGTGGCAGGCGTACTATTATGCCAGGCCGACTTTTGTCCAATTAATTAATTTATTTTTTGTTAACTGGGGCCCTACGACTTTCCTACGACAGCCCAACGATTGCGGTACGTTCTACCTATATGACGGTCCTACGAATGTTCTACCGTTGTAGTTCATTCCTGCGACCTCCTTGGGTTTGTCATAAACCCCTTTCACACATACACGTTCTAGCCACTACGATCACCACGTTCTCGGGAAACGTGGTGGTCTCGGTGTTGAACGTACAATGGTCTCCAGAAGTCGTCACAGAGTCGCCATGATCGCCAACCCTCTACGACAAAGTTTTCCTGTAAAACTTGAGCGCGGTCGATCGCGGCAAACGTGCCGAAACGTACGTCAGAACGTATGCAACGTACAAAAAAAGTAGTGGACGTACAAAGGACGTACGAAGGACGTACATAGAACGCGGGTGGTCGCCATCATTTCTTGATTGAGTCAATTGTACGTCCATACTACGTTCATTGTGCGCTCTTATTACGTCATCAGCGCGTCCTTGGCGTTTTGCATACGTCCTCTTTACGTCCAAGAAGCCCAATAAGGTTCTCTTCACGTTCTGTGAACGTCCATGGCGTCTGTTGTACGTTTTCAGCACGTTCTTACCACGTCATCTCGACGTTCTCAGTGCGTCATTTTTTTAATAAATCTAATTTTGTATTTCAATAAAAAGTTAAGTCCAAATATCGAAGCGTAACAAAATGAATCATAAACTTGGTCCCAATTCCTTATTCCACAATACCCAGAAATGTTATAGTTTATTGTAGTTTAAAATAAATAAAATAAAATAATAAATAGTTTAAAATAATAAATATTAATATACTATTTTCTTTCTTTCTTTTTTTATCAGATGGTTACACACTGTATAATACTCTTCACTGGTGTGACAGTTGCCAGATATACCAATAAGGTATTCTAATCCTGTACTAACTGTTGAACTATTGGGTGTATGTAGAAATAAATGTGTAATTTTTATATTTTATATTTACTTTTTTCAGACTTCATTTTTAGACTATGGGACAAGGCATATAATAAAGTAATAATTTCTATTGAAAAGGCAAATGCAAAATCAACTTTTAATAATAATATATCACAAAATTATAAACATTTCAAACAACTTCCAATTTTTTGCATACATTGCAATTTTACAAAACCACGTTTCAACATACCAACAATTATTATTGCTTAGTGTCTCTTGTTATGCATTGAAATGTAGCTTTAAAAAATTATCGTTCTGGGAAAACGCAGCCTGCCATGGCACAGCTCTTACAGGATGCGAGTAATACCTTGATAAATAATCCCTCACATTTTTTGCTACATTTGTTGCACTGTTGCCACGGCCTGGTTGAAAGTTCACATTTAAGTTTAGTCCTTGACGTCAGGCACCAGGTATACCCTGCAGGTCCTCGCTGCGTAAGAGAGCATTTTGCATAGCAGGATAGCGTCTCCGCATTATATTGTGCAGGCAAACACAAGCCAGAGTCACGCTTTCCACATTCCTTGGAGACAGTTTCAGAGTAGTCAACAAACAGGCAAATCGTTGCACTAATATCCCAAAGGCGTTCTCAACCACTCTTCTGGCTCTTAAAAGCCCGTAATTAAATATCCGCTCTTCGACAGTAGGGTTTCATAATCCCAGGTCCTCAAGAGGAAAGCATCATCTCCGATAATAAAATCGGGTAGATCCTAGTTATCTCCTGGTAGTGGTGTGGGTGGAGGGAAAACAATAGTACCAACCTCTGTTGTAGTCTTGAGTTTGAAGGTCCCGAATATCTGACTGTCCGAACATGATTCATTAGCACCAACATCAACCCAAATGAATATTAGTCCGCATCATCAAGGGCCATCAAAACAATGGAATTGACGCCTTTATAGTTGTAATATGTTGATCTGCATCTCGAAGGACACCAGATTGCGATATGTTTGCCGTCTATAGCTCCAAGGCAGTAGTGAAAATTACATCTTCTGGAGAAAAGTTCAGCAATGTCCAGCCAACCCTGGATGGTGGTAGGTATGGCGAGGACTTCATCAGCATATTCCGAAATAATTGCCTCCGATATGAACCGAGCAAGGGTGTTGTGCGCCACTCGGAAGTTGTACATCAGAGACTTGTATGTGCAGCCAGTGGCCAAGAACCTGAGGGTGCAGGCTAGCTTCATGCAAAGCCTCGAGGCAGTGCTTTCCTCCAGAAGGTGTCTTGACGTTGAATGCGGAGACCAACTCTTCCCAGCAGTTCATAGAACATTTGCGGTTCGAGGCGAAGAAAGTTCTTGAAACTGGCATTGTCAGCCATCTCCAACTCCATCATCAGCTGCTCGTACTGGCCGAAGAGAATTCTGGTTTGCAACTAAGGCCTCACCCATCTCTCACGCCGTTTCCCCATCGTCCCGCATCTCCTCCGCGAAAACAGCCAAGGCGCTTTCTTTTGCAGTAATCAAATCATTCAGAATGGCAACATATATTGCCACCAACATGTGTCTTGCAATAGCTGGTATGATGTTCACTCATCGGAAGTCAGACTGGAATGGTCGCAGTAAGCGTATTAACAACGTAAGAATATCGTACAGGGGGCGTTGTGGACGTACTAAAAGCGTACGGGGATCGCACGTTTTATTTCGCGATCCAGTCGTAAGTCGAACGTACTGGACGTAATGACAACGTACAATAGACGAACAATGAGCGTACGTCGGCGGCGACCATTTCCAACCTCCACGACCACCCACGTTCTCCGAGAACGTTGCGAAACGCGGCCAAACGTACGATCAAATGTGAATGTGTGAAAGGGGCATTAGGTATATAATTATATTACGACCATCGTAGGGACCTCATACGACTACCGTAGGAAGAGCGCACGATAAGACTTAAGCCCAGCATACACGTTACGAAATTTGGATACGATGGGATAGGAAGCAGGATACGACAAAAAATCCTGGCTTTTTGGCTTTTTATCGCAACGTGTATGTTGAGATCCGATACGACGTCCTGCGATCTTGGCTTCGTATCGTATCGTATTTGTTCGAGCATGTTCAAAATTTTCGTATCGTAACTGACAGTCGTAATTCCGCCGCATGAGTGAAAGCCATACCAATTATCTCCTCTTCTTTCTTCCGGGAATTCCTCTTCATCGCCACCTAATAATTAGATAACGCATAAAGCCAATTTTCTGTGGTGTAAATAACTGTTTCATTGGCATTCATGTTGCTGATCAGTATTTGATGTAATTATCCCGTCCCCTTTTGCACGAAATTCGTATAATGTACGTGAAAATATGACACGGATCTCGAGTATTTTAGATACGACGTTGCAATAGGAAATTACAAAATCGTATCCTATCCAAATTTCGTAACGTGTACGCTATGCTTTAGACAGCCCTAACCAATTTTCCCATGACCGTCGTACACGACCGTACACGACCTGTCCCAAACCTGCGATGGTTCCATCCGTCTAATAATTCTGCTGAAATCGTACGGCAGTCAAATTCGTAAGGTGTTTGTGACTATTAGACTTCCCTGACGAATTTCCCCATGACCATCGTACAACAATATTCTATATGTGAATGCTTAAACGAAAATATAGAAAAACTCTCCAAAACCTACGACGATTCCATCTGTCGTAGCCCTGCTGATATCGTTCAACTTTTAAAAAAGGCTTTAACAGAGCATCTATTAAAATCCTGCATATGTAACCATCAAAATAAAATGATGAGCCTGCTTTACCACATATGGTGGGAATATTGGCTTCCATCTCGGAATTAACAAGGCAACCATCATTTTCAAATTATTTTGGCGTCCAAACTTTATTAAATGACAATTTAAGGAACTGACTTAGGCTTATTATGGCTTAAGATACAACGTTTTCCAGCCTTACGTCAAGACGGGGGCGACATATATATATATATATATATATATATATATATATATATATATATATATATATATATATATGGGGGAGGGTTATATATTCCACTTCAGTTTGATAATTATTACAGTATATAAATAATGTGATGTGCTACATGCAAAACTTGGCTGGAATGATTCACTCCGATATTCATCATGCATATAAAAAGAATTTGTCTCATTCGCACATGTGTCTGAGGCAATCGGGAAAAAAAATCATGCCTTTTGAACTGTTTGGGCATGGGTCTGATTTCTGAAAATCTAATAACATTCAACAAAGTCAGCTGAGAGTCATGACCACTCGTCTTTCTGTCATTTCTAAATGATGATCCCCCCAAGTCTGTATCACTTGCAGTAATATTTGTACTAGTACGTACGGCCTGTTTCAGCATTGCAAGACCTTTAGAGTTAAAGTACTCTCAATGATACGCACAGGTTTATAGAAAAATATGTTTTAAAGTTTTCTAATCTAATATATGTTATCCCGATATTTGCATGTAATCTCCCAGTTATAAAACAAGACAGTATATTAGTTACCTACTCATTTGCATTTCACAACCACGATTATACCGATGCCACTCAAGATGTATTCATCTTATTGTTACATAAATCATCCGTCTGATGACAGAAAGCCGTAATAGAAACAAACCTACATTGAACAAAAATATTTAAGTTCTTTTTCAAGGGATAGGAGTTCCAGTTTCCGGCTAAAAAAGTTTGATTTTGCCACCTATTAACATTAATCTTAAAGCCATTTATTATTGGCCTAATATAAGATCATTTGTAGAATAACCTTATATTCTTAGCAGGACTGAGTAAGACGGAATTGATCGAATAACACACAAATCAGGGATATTCGACATTCCAATCCGAATATCACAAAAATTTCATAAATTAGTGACATTCGATATTCGCATGCGTATATAAAATATTTCACATATAAGTGGCATTCGATATTGGATAGTCGCATGCGATATTCGGAGGAAACGCGAAGCGCTTTAACGAGGGGACCTCATATTCACTAAGGACATCTTCTTTTGTTAGATGACTGGCCCTAACAGAAATCCCACAATACACAAGCATATAATGCCGACAAACAAACCTTTGTTCTTGTGATGCATCCTCTGTACTGTGATTCTCTGCACAATAAGCCAATCGGCAGCTAACGGCAAATATTGGTCTAACTCAGTTTTTCATAAGCAAAGTTATGCTCAGAAACTCCCACAAAGGCAGACGCTTAATCAGTTGAGAAAATGTTCATTCGAGTACTCTGTTTTAAAAAGTAATATATAGGAAAATGCTCAAGGATGACAGGTTGTTATCACTTTGGTCTTTTTTTCCGGACCATATGAATATAAAATATCAATCATAAAATACTTGTTATACCCGACCTCATGGTTAGACCAAATATCCTTGCCGTGCTGCCCGGCAGGACTTACGTGTTGTATTTAAGCCTCCCCCATACGCCGTTAATGAGTTTATTTCTATATTCATATTCGGGTAAAATAATATTGTGGAAGAACCATCTGTCATTTTCTTTTTGCCCTATATCTCCAATATGGCTGATTTTCAAAGATGAAATGTGGACAAAAAATATCTTCATGGTCACAAATATGCACCTGTTATTTATATATGACACTGACCTTATTTCGAAAAGTCGTACATTCCATAACCAAATTCATTATCGTTCAGTTGTGGGCGATAGGAAAGGCTTCCAATGATTGAAATGAGTATTCATCTGCCCTGTGAACATACTGTTCTATCAGTTGTTTTAAGCATTAATTCCTTGCGGGTTTGTAGTTAAAATATATCTTACGTTGGAAAATATACCTGACTACTTCTCTTTTGTACAAATGTTCATGTGGCATTCAAAGTGGCAGGCAGCAACTTCTACATTAGTACTACTACTTTTACAACGAAATGATGTTTTCTCTGTGTAAGCAATGTCTATCGCAGTGTATGAAAATACAAGAAATCCGGGCTTAACCATGTGATAAATAAATCTTCTGCACTTTGATAATTCCCTAGTTAAGTTTCTGAATTGGTGAAGGCTGTCTGTATTGCCCTGGGTTCCTCCTTTCTAGTATTTTACTTATCGAATTTTTTATATATAAGTGGTATTCGTTACTTAAAATGGTAAAAGAAATTCCTACCAGTTTCTCTGCATGGGGGGGGGGGGGGGCGGATGATTGCTCAACAGCAGTTTTAAGAAGATGTATTCTAAAAATTCCAAAATCATTTTTGAATCTCAAGTTAACTTTAAGCTCGCACACCCCTATACACTGTTTAAATGAAACAGTTTTACACGACAATGGAATCGCGCTGATGCTGATGACAGAATCACAAAAATACAGTCAAGCAGTGAAGGGAGAAAAGGATACTTAGAAACATACAATGGAAAGAAAATGTATGTAACTTATTACTCGAAGAGTTCTCTAAAAGCAGGTAAGAATAAACTGCGTATAAGATGACTAACAGAGGCCACTATAAATAAACTCTGCGTGTTGGATGACTAACAGAGGCCAAAGGAAGGTATCCAAAGAAGGCCGTACAAAGCAATGAATAGGTCCTTCTTCGTGGAAATAATAGACTCATAAATGCGCTGAGAAAAATGGAACTCGAGACTGAACAGCTGGGTGTAAAGATGTACTCTTTAAAGTTTCCTTAGATGACCAGACGAAAGAAGTCACAATACCTGATTTCAGCCGAAGCCGCCAACATTGATGATCAAGTAGCCTGTGTGACTTACAACTATTCCACGCCCACCTGTTGCCAAAGATATGCGCGGTTTGAATAAATCATACACTGTCACTGACAAACAGTTACCTACGGCTAGATAATTTTTCATTGACCAAAAGTTCGGCACGGGGGCCTGACGAATGTCCATCCAATACACATGTTCACTACATTATGATGAATTCTTTGTGACGGACCTCACGAAATGGCATGATAATAAATTTCCCAACCAAAGATCAAAAATACATGTAAACCTTTTGACAGACAATGAAAATCTTTGTCTGATCGCTTTGTTGCCATGCCCTGTGGACGAGTCTACAGTGGATGTAGAGGAACTTTGTGAATGAACTTATAACCTTCGAAATAAATAATGGTTTCTATTGTTTTATATAACACTATGGAGGAATTCCCTTCTCCCACAGGTTTTCTTTTTTGGCAAGGCGCATGCACATATTTTAAACTGATTCAAGGTTATGCTGAGTTCACCACTTATTCATAACTGAGAAAAAAGTCTTGCCAAGTGCAAACACAGCCGAATCAAGGTCATCCTTTTTGCGTCACAAGTGTGAAATTGACGATACATCCATTGTTTTTTAAAACGACCTCGCAAAACGTTAAACAGTCCGTCAACGATCCAGCTGACCAAAATGGCACCCGTGGATTAAGTAAGTAGATCTTTTTTTTTTTTAAGCATTGCAACTGTCAGAGGGTACTAATTATTTGGGCTTGGTATAAATTATAAATGTTTATATTTCAGTGTGAGTGTTTTGATTGAATTGACATACTTGTGATGAAATGAGAAATGAATTTATATTGGTAACAATTGGCGAAAAACATGAAATGGGATAATTACATTATAACGGGAGAAAATGGTGCAAATGGTACCAATAAATGGAAAAATTTGGCCTGGAGCAATTAAAATTGTTTGAGCAGTTTATAAAGAAACGGCCACAAATGTAGTTTTATGTGGCCTGCTCTGCTATCGTGTTTTTCTTGGGGGGGGGGGGGGGGTCCTCTGTGTCCTCAATATTAGTCATTTGAGAAAATTATCTAATTGATTATATTGTCTTTGATTAGTTAGCACAGTTACAAGATGTAACCCTAAATTTAAATGGGACATATTGAAGCCCTAAATTTTTTAAGCACCTGGTGTGCACAATTAAAAAACTTAGATGTTATGATATAGAATTAGTATGGAATAAAGTAATGAGTAGCCTAGTACAACAAGCTTTAATTAGGAGTTCCAGTGACAGGTCAGGTCTCGTCCGACTATAGTCCATGGCTCGGCAATATGGCTGTGACCCTGACGGTCTTCTCACTAACTTAACAATAATGTGCTGGTATATCACATCATTCGTGACCAGGGCGCTTC
Source organism: Sipunculus nudus (assembly GCA_026874595.1). Taxonomy (NCBI): domain Eukaryota; kingdom Metazoa; phylum Annelida; class Sipuncula; order Golfingiida; family Sipunculidae; genus Sipunculus; species Sipunculus nudus. Next base: position 19,291,090 of record CM049307.1, read on the forward strand.
ACATGTATGCCAACTGTAAAATAAAGCAGATATATGTAGATTGAACATAGTTTAAGCAGCATCTTTGTCATATTGACTCATCTAATTTAGTTTAAGCAGCATCTTTGTCATATTGACTCATCTAATTTAGTTTAAGCAGCATCTTTGTCATATTGACTCATCTAATTTAGTTTAAGCAGCATCTTTGTCATATTGACTCGTATAATTTAGTTTAAGCAGCATCTTTGTCATATTGCCTCATCTAATTTAGTTTAAGCAGCATCTTTGTCATATTGACTCATATAATTTAGTTTAAGCAGCATCTTTGTCATATTGACTCATATAATTTAGTTTAAGCAGCATCTTTGTCATATTGACTCATCTAATTTAGTTTAAGCAGCATCTTTGTCATATTGACTCATCTAATTTAGTTTAAGCAGCGTCTTTGTCATATTGACTCATCTAATTTAGTTTAAGCAGCATCTTTGTCATATTGACTCATCTAATTTAGTTTAAGCAGCATCTTTGTCATATTGACTCATCTAATTTAGTTTAAGCAGCATCTTTGTCATATTGACTCATCTAATTTATTCATCGCTAAGAGAACTCGTATCTTGGTATTTAATCAGTCTTGCACCAAGGTAATGTATATACAGCTTAAGGATAACCGTATTTGATGACGTATATCGTGCTATCAGTTTGTCGAGCTTGATGGTGCCGGAAACTATTGAGCTTATCAACGTTTTAATGTTGTCTCGCCTAGAAGCTTCCGATACCATTTTGTCACATAGAGACATAAAGCCGGATGCTCAGTACCCGATTTTATTACGCGGCACTGTCGGGCGAATTTTAACGCAGATTTTCTTAAAATCGAATTCGATTTAGTTGGCCGATTTTCGGTGTCACATTTACCGACGCGCAAGTTTCCTCTTCTCGATTATCATTTAAGATTGAAATCTGCCACTGAGCTTGCTACAGCAGAAAAACCAAAGGGGTATATTTGTTCTATTTGTGGCTTGTCGGCAGAAATATGCTATGGCAGAATTTTGATTTGCGGGTTAAGAGAAGAGAAGAGTAGAGAAGAGAAGAGATGAGAAGAACTAGTGGTATACAATTCACTTGCGAACTGAGGGAAGAAAATGAACCGTTTATCATAAACTGTATTATGTTATCTATGCACATCTTCAGTCATCTGTTTTATTTGGTAAAATCTTTCATCCAGCATCAGGATATCAGACACCCGCGGGCCATTTCACCTGGCACGCGACTTTCAATAACACACATGGTTTGGGCAATAAATAATCATCAGACTCAAATTTAGAAAATGATATTCTACGTGCACGTGTGTGTGATTTTAAGGATTTCCTCTTTTTATGAATTAATGGACATGATATGTATTCTTCTATATCCTGTGTAATTCAGCTTAATTTTATCAGCCTTTCTCATTTGACTGCTTCTTACAATAAACGTCAATAGCAGCAGATACTTTTGTGTAATTAGGTTTTAATTTTGATTATGATATGCCGTAGAAGTGGGATGATCAGTTATATATCATGCAACTCTCTATAATATATCAGGTCAAATATATTAAAATGGATTTAAGTACAACAATGGTATATATGATGAGAAATCCCTGCCGGTTGCTCAATTAATAAAGTGTGCTAGGGATCCGGCCCTATGAATTGTATTGCATGGGTTTAGTTATAAAAATGAAGTATATATATAATAATGATAGATAGAGAGTGCGGCATATATACCATCACAGAATGTACACCCTGTTTCAAACAAAATAAACAAAATCGGCCGACTTTGTCGCATCCAACGGCTCACTTCACGATTTCGCTAATCGCCCGATAAAATCGGCCGATTTTCTTTGACAGTGTCAAGCCAGCGGCTCACATACCGATTTTATCGGCCGATTCATAGTTTCAGCCGACTATGTACCGACGGGGGTACATTGTCGTGCAGTGTGACACCCCAAGCGACGCAATTTTGTCGGCGTCGGTGTGAAAAATCGGCGTCGCCAAGAGTCTGGCACTGTCAAAGAAAATCGGCCGATTTTGTCGGGCGATTACCGAAATCGTGTAGTGAGCCAATGTTTGCGACAAAGTCGGCCGATATTGTTAATTTTTGTATGTCAGAGTTCACGTTCTGTACGTTGCCACTATTAGTCATAATAAGTATATATTGTATAATGACATATTTCTGTATTTTAAAAAGAAATAAAGACAGATTTTGGTAAAGATTCAAATTTCATGTATTCCTATAAGACGACCTGTAATTTATTAATTATTATAAAGGAGTATTCATTCATATAATTACAATGTGCGAACATTTCTGTAAACATAAGACTGAACGAACAAGGTGTATGTTTGCAAACGCCTATTTATTGCTGGGCTGTTTGGCAATCCTTCCCATTGTGTGACGAGTTACTCTGAAAAATTAACTCAAGCTTATGTAAGAGTTTCCTGGGAAAAATAACACAATTCAATATTTACATCTCAGGGATGGCAATAATCAACTGTATATCTGCTTGTAATCTCTAACCATCATTATAAATTTCTTTCCTTAATGTAGTTTTTTTTTTTTTTGTCCCATCACAGTGTTTTGTCCTATTACAGGTTCCCCTTAAAGTTAGCAAAATCAAAGGTGCCAGAGAAGAAAGTGTCTAAATAAAATAATAAGCCCAAATTAAGAGGAAATGAGAGAAGATATGAATGAATAGCCGAAAACTTTTGAGTGATACAACATCCAGTCCAGTGCACGCAGCATACAAGTCCTGATGTTTACAGGTAACCCAATATATATATAGGCAAAAGCGTGAACGGATCTCTGGTACACTTAATCTTTTTCACGGAGTCGGCGGCATTGGTGGCGATGCTGTACTTTAATACGTTTTAATATATTTTATCTGACATAACAGAGAGTCGCCAGATATATAACTGATCATCACTTGCTACGGGAATTAATAATACAAATTAAAACCTAATCACGCAACATATCTGCTGCTGTTGACGTTTGTTGTGTGTAGCAGTCAAATGAAAAAGGATGATAAAGTGTTTCTGGTTTATACAGGACAGAAGAAGAACACATATCACTTCTTTGAATTTCTAGAAACAGGAAATCCTAGAAATCACACAAACATGCAAGTAGAATGTCATTTTCTAAATTAGAGTTCGTGTCTGGTGAAATAGCCCTTCTGAATGTAGTATCATGATGGTGGATGTTCGGTGTTACCAAATCCTGCAGATCAGCCGCAGCATTCGTTTAAAGGGTTTAAGACCAATCCTTTCGGACATTTTCCGGACCTTGGGACCTTTCTTTTTTTTTTTTTTTTTTTTTTGTGCACCTGGGTTGGACTCCTCTTTTCTTAAATCCTGGACCCGCCCCTGAGATATGTGGAGAAAACCATTAAATTGATGATGGACGGTTCAACCCTCCTGTCTCAGTTCGCATACAAGTGTATTATTTACATGCCACTAGTTCATATCTTCTTTCAAGCCAAGGTTTAACCGTCAGGTCACTCTCCCGCCATAGTATGTTTTTCTTTGGACAAGACACAAAGCGAACAAATATTTCCTTTTATTTTTTTCTCATCGAAAGCTCTGTATTAGATCGCTATAAAGAGACAGACTCCTTCGCCGATAATCGGGAGGTGGGAACAAGCACGTCGGTAAATGTGACACCGAAAATCGGCCAACTAAACCAAGCCGATTTTCAGCCGATTTTGAGAAAAATCTGCCAAAAAAATCGCTCGACAATGTCGCTTGATAAAATCGGATAGTGAGCACCCGGCTTCAGAGTCTTGGCGACGCCGATTTATCACACCGATGCCGACAAAATCGTGTCGCTTGGGGTGTTACACTCCTCGACAATATACATCAGGCGGTACATAGTCGGCCGATCCTATAAATAGGCCGATAAAATTGGTAAAGCCTGCATCACATATCCAAAATGGAGCCTATCCGACTTCTCTGCGAGCAGAAAAGGGCATTTTCGGCAGGAATACGGCCTGTGTTTGCTCGATCACTGCGGACTCCGCCGCGATCTTTAGGGGTCGGCCAGTGATCGCAGGGCACCGAAATCTGTTCTTAAATCAGCGATTTTCTAATGGCGATTTTTGAGCTCGTAAACAGGTGGCCCGTAGATCGCTCGGGCAGCGGCAAACATGCGATCGATTTTCGGGCAGCAATCCAACGATTTAAGACGCATTTTTGCTTTAAACATCGGACGGAGGTCGACAAAGCTGCGGGGCCTCCGCATGGGCTCCCTACGATACTCGAACGACCCCCTCCCGTATCCCGCCCGATTGTACAAAGTCTAACGTGCTGCGAACACGCTCCGTGCTGGTGTCGGGATTACTTCGGCCCCCGGCCGGGCTCCTCCTGTCAACTCAGCTTCCAGTTCATGCTCCGATGAAGCGGACTCAGGTTCTCGTGCCACGTTCTTCTTAGAAACTGGTTTCGTTGCTTCCTTGGTCTTCTTTAGCGGCATCTTAGCTTGCCTCTATTTCTTAGTAGTTGTGCAGCGCTCTGTCATAATTCAAACTTATGATGTGACAAACATTTTACATGCCATATATATGTAATGGCGGGCTTGGAAATCGGCGACTCTCTGTAGGTCAACAAATTCGGCCGGAGGCCATTGGATATGTGACGCAGGCTTTAGTGAGCCGCCGGCTTAAGTCGGAGCATAATGGAGAACTAGCTCACAAGAAGCCGGATAATGATGTCTGTGTCAGCTGACCCGTAACTAGAAGTAGTTCAGTTGATGGTTTGTGACAGAACCGTCGGCGACAGGAGCTTGAAGTTTGTACTCTCTGTGTCAAGACCGTGTGGAGGTTATAATCTTCCGGGGCATAACGTTGAACTGTGAATTGGTAACAGCGATCTAATTGTTTTGTATTTTGATGTTCCAGCATACAGGACACTGCTCGATGAATTTAATTTGCTTACGTGTCCTCTTGATTTCTTACTTCGTCTGAAACGTAGAGAAAGAACCCGGATATATGTCACCCTGAATGTTTTGTGACATCCTCTTATTCTCCGATTACTAATGTTGTCATGTTAAATCTGAAAGCGTTTTTTAAATCTGATTTTAGTTCTATTCGGTGAGTTGACCAGAACAACTAGTCTTATATATTCGCAACTGACTACTACTTTCTTCATTTTGTTATAAATGTTGAAATGCTCTATAAAAAGGGGGTGTTTTATTAATATGCCGCAGAAGTATTTCTCCAAATGTACATGTACAAACATAGGTTTTCTCTGCTATCGTTCAGCGTAGATAAGTAAGAGAAAAACCTACTCCTCAAACCTGTGTTCACATTTTAATAATAATAATTCTAATAATTTTAGGTCAGCTGACCAAGAGTCATTAAGTTGTAACATCACGTTTTGTTCGTCTTCCGGTCGTCAATAAAGCACAAATCGAAACCGTAAGGGCTGGAAAAACATATAGATTCCCTTGGAAACCAAAAAGTAGTTAACTGTTTACTTAATTTTCCGGATTTAAGACAACATGTTTCACCGATTCAGAAGCAAAGACATGTTTTGGTTTAGCTGGGTGCTGTTCAATAATGTTAACAATCTAATATAAACCTCAGCCGTCAAATGGGACTGTGCGATGAAGGTGCATGACCAATGATTTGTTATTACGTAGACTCGAATTGTGCCCCACGGACTATTAACTCTTATGTTAAATTTATCGGCTTTATAAATTATATATGTTTATTGTCATTTTGTTGAAAATAAATTAATTTATTAAGATCTATGTGCAACAATTTTTTTTAAATGCATTTTCCATTAGAATACGTCCGGAAGTCAGCTTGACTGTGGTTGGTCGAACAGACTCTAGTCTGGTACTAGTAAAGTATCAGCAGAAGAAAGCTTCTAGTTGTAGTAGAAAGAAAACATGTCTACACAAATCATAATATTTCATTATACATCCTAATTCAGGTTAAATCAATTTTACAGCCAATAAGAAAATTATGTTGAAATATAACGATGTATTTAACGCTGACTATCCATGTGGTAGAGCCCGTAAAAGGGCGATTTATACGGGAGCAGACAATAAGATATTGTGGTTCCGGAACTAATGATGTCGTGCCATTCTGGCGGATTGGTTTTATAAAGCCCGTGAGTACTGTACGGTAATAGCGCAGATGTCTCTATGGTAACCATTATGACGTAGTCATTCACATTTGGCCATTTAACAGCCTGGGATCTGGAGATTCGCATCTTTTATGCCTCTTTTTCTTACATTAAAAGTTTAGCTTAATGACCTTTAGTAGTGTAATTCCATAGCGCCGCGAGGCCAAATGAGCTATTGAGCAGTTTTAGCTCCTCTGTTTATATGAGATAATGTTTTACTTGCCCCATTAGCCTGTCGTCTGTGTGCTAATCTTATTTCAGCTAAATGCCTCATTTATTTAATCCGGGCTGCATGCTACTTTTCATTGCGCTACTATGAAATGCATTTAGATATAGTCAGTGTAACATCTGGGTTTCATTTAAATAATAAATAAGGCTATTTGAATGACGAGGGTTCTTGCCTAGCAGTAATGCTGTATTTCCATGGTTACAAATAAAAATTGAATATCGCCTCATGAGATTCAGTGGCACAGGGTACATTGTACAGATTTAGATCACCAATTAATAAGTAGCTTTCACAAAACGGCACACATTTCATCAAGTATTTATACGGCTTCATCTGTTTTTGTCACCATGGCCAGGTTGTAAACCACCTCTGGCTTCAGTCCAGTTTTCAGATGACCTCACTGTTTGAATATTACTAGTATTACACAGAATGATCCTAACGCAAACGTGAATTACAAGTATTTTAATGATAAATTATGAGTCACAGCAATTTGTCGACTTTTCTAATTAATTTTATTTGGCACTAAAAATATACTTGTAAAATTATAAATATTATATTCCTATTAAACATGTATACAGAATCAACATTACTTTGTGAGTTGGTCCGTATGTAGTTTTTGCACAAATTGCCATAGGTAAAACAACTTCTCTAATTAATTTTATTTGGCACTAAAAATATACTTTTTATAAAATTATAGATATTATATTCCTTTTAAATATGCATGTATACAGAATAAACATTGCTTTGTGAGTAGGTCCGTATGTCTTTTTGCAGAAGTTACCGAAGGCACAACAATGGATATATATACTCTCGGGACTAAATCCTTTTATGAGCATGATTCCACCTGACCAATGAATGAGCGTTTACATATATAGATTTCCGGTAATAACGCTAGATGATGCTCCAAGTTGATTTATACCGATCATTTCGCAATATATAAAGGCTGTTTATACGGCCCGTCCGATGCATGTACATACAGTTGTCTAGGTTTCATTTTTAAATCCTTGATGATAGTGACTGTCGAAACCTGGATGAGACATAATCAGGCGGGAAAAAGGCCATAATATCGCCTAGTCAAATCCTGGTAGGAGAGTTGTTCAGTCTTCCAGCACCAGGCCTTTATGTAATTGTCATATTTGTCTCTGTAGCCCATTATTCCTCCTGTAGCTCAGGTCTTCTGGCCCTTGGCCTCCCAGGTCCGTGAGATGAACCATTTTCCACCGGCGCATTCTGTAGCCTCTTCACTAAAAACTGCTTGTCTTGTCCTTCCTAGAAGAGAATGAAAAATATAAACTATGTAATTGCATTCCCAAAACGATCAATGGAATCCTCCCCTGTTGACCGCAACTGAGCGATAATGAGGAATCGGTCATGGAGTGAACGACCTTGTAAATTAGGTCAAGGTCAAAATAAATATAAGGTGCACATTTATCACCTATGAGACCTTTGTGTCTAGAGGTAATTATTTTAAATTAGCCATATTTGATATCAATTGCAAACACGGGTAGAAGAAATAAGAAAAACAAAATTGGTGGTTTTGCAAGTCCAGGGAACTAAGAAAGTCCACCAACAAAATCACGTTTGACGCAGATATAGATGTAGATATAAACACAACAAATCCTTTAAACCTCTCATTCATACCCAATGGTGCTTAATAAAATAATAAATGTAAAAGAGGGTATGAAAATATGAAACTAATAACATTAGCCACAATATTGTTGTGATAGAGATTTAGGTTTCAAGTAAGAATCTTGTTTAAGGAAGCTAAATTTGGAAATTGCGGGCAATGTAACTTAAAACTACCGTGTATTGACCAACGGTTTAAGCAGCCTAGATGAGTTCGCGGCTGCTTCATTTGGTAATTTGATAAGACAGCAACTGCGGGAGCTGGTCTTTCGTAAATTTAAAGTCCTGGTCCAGTGTCATGAAAGTGATGAGATGTACTTTTTTTCAGTTGGTGGTGGTTTGATGTATCATTACATGATGCTTTCACCAGTTAATTACTTGGTGCCATTAACACGTGTCGCCAATCAGCATGTGAGTGGATAGTTCTGTTTCAGACTGAAAACTGGGACTAATGGAAAGTATTTTACATTCAGGTAAAATTCACTGCTAATTTTTTCTTCATGAAACTCCCAAACCATGACATCAGGGCATAAAGCCTTGTCCCACTTCGGGGCCGACATGTTTACAGACCCAGTTCTGGGCTGAATGGATAAGGCCCGTGTCTAAATAACCTAACCGGAAGTAACTCCGTCCGGCTGATCCACCTCAGATTTTGTACCGGTGTTTGAATCCTTCCTCATAATTAGGGATTTCATTGATTAAAACACCTCTATGAATCAGTGTGCCGCCTGTATTAAATTACCAACAGAAACCACATACTGGGCACCTTATACATGGCAATTCTCTAATGAACTGAAAGGTATGATGTGTATAAGGGGAGTGCTTAATTAGTTAAATTTCCTGCACGTGGAAACGTGAGCATAAATGACACTAAACGCTCCGTGTGCCGAAAAACAGTCCATAGGAACATCATTTTTGTGTTAAGTTGCTGGTTGGCCCCCGTGCCGTCCTGGAGACCTATCTTATAATTATTTATAATCACAACGCACCTTCGTTATAAGAACCTGGTACTCAAATTTACTTAAAGGGATCCTGAAACTGGAGCACCGGCCTATGTGTGGATATTATTTGTAATGTAAATCCCTTTTATTATGATAAATATTTTATGAACAGGCAAATTAGCTCAAGCAAATTCCACACTCTCAATGAAGGGTCTTTAATATTTTGGTTTAATGATAAATGCTGATTCACTTTTCTGTCATGGAAAATGTTTAGTTTATCAACGGTTTTAAATGAACATTTTCCCCCTGTTTTCATGATTTGTTTTGCCGTTGGCTTGGGTTTCTGATGATCATACATGTTCTAACTATATGTCCCCAACTGTATGTTCCCAAGTTACATGGTCTGTTTTTAGCTCAGCTGACAAAGTCAAATGAGGTAAAGGTATGGCTCTTTGTCGGTCGGCCGTCCGGGAGTCCAGCCGTCCGTTAGCATGGCACAAATCATAACCGCTGGACCTAGATATTTCTAGGTGTACATCCAGGAATGCAAAAAAAAATCTCCTTGGAAACCTGAAATTAGGTCACTGTGACCTGTATCCTCCGAGCTATAGGGCTTGAAAGTACCCCAAAGAATAATTTGAATTTGATACAAAATCTCCAGTATCTTGACAAATAATGCATGGATTACTATGAATCTTGTCTTGAATACTGACCATGATTAGTTTCATAGTTTCTTGACAAATGGTTGCGCCAACTGTAATTTATCTAATTTTAACAATTTTTTCTGTTTTTTTTTAGACAGTCAAATGACAGCTATTATGTCAGTTTATCAGATGTGGTCTCATCAAGTGTCCTGGAACCCTGTGTATTTATTGATTATGATTGGTTTCTTCAGTTCCTGAATACTGGTGGCGCCACCTGTATTTTTTCTTTTTTTTTTATGCAATTTTTCCTTTATTTTGAGACTGCCAAATTATATTGATACTATCAGATTCGCAAATGTGTTTTTGTCCGTGTCCTGAAATCTTGTGTGTTCATTAGGGCCCCGCTTGAAAAAGTGGATGCTTGATAATTTATCACACTGTCCGTCTCTTTGTCTGTTCGTTTTTCTGTACGTCTGTCAAATATGTTTCCTGATGATAACTTCCGACATATTGGATCAACATATGGGTTTCAAACTTGACTTATTTTGGTTGGGGGTCATGAGGTCAAAGGTCAAGGTCACTGGGCCCACATTCAAGCAAAACATTTCATCCAAAACCTTCCGTCTTCCACAAGGAGCACCTGCCAATTGGATAATGTTCCTTTTGACTTTTTTGTCACTAGGTCAAAGGTCAAGGTCACAGGGCCCAGCCATTCTCAAATTAGTTCATGGATGGTACCTCCAGTTTGGGAAGACAGGTTGACTTCAAACTGATCACTTGACCAATATTTTGAAAAAAAGGCCTTTTAGCTGAGCGTTGAGACCCATGGGTCCCTAGTTCTGACATCGTGACGATCGCTCCGGAGTCTAATCATTACTATACTCTATCAATGAAATATCATTGAAGGCATGATTAACATATCACGACAATCTATTTTTTTCCCAGGTTATCTAACATATTTATTATTCAAAAGTGTATTCAAGATGGAGCTGTGGTTACAAAAGGGACCATATTAATACAGCTAACGAAAACTTAAAGCAATCAGGCAAGACAAGAACTGTTCATTCAACGTTCTCCATTCGACTGCTATGTCCTTGCATCATAATATGAATAAGATAATGTCAATCAAGGCTTGTTTTTTTTCTTCAAATACGGTATCCTTCCTTTTCGATTACTTTACAAAACTTAAGTAAGCAATTGATCATATTAAGATTTTCCTTGCAAGCTGCACCCTGGATCGAGGCTGCAAATTTACATTATTCCTGAACATATAGAAAGTAAAAGGAGTATACATAGGTTGGACTCTTCCTTTTCATTCTCGGATAATTACCTGAAAATTCATTTAAAGTTTGAACTTTAAGATAATTCACTTCCTAAAGGTTACATCTGAAACATCATAATTGTTTACATGAGATATTACGGACATGACGGAAACCTGCTAAGACCTTCGTCGAAAGGTTACTGACTGATTGGCCGATCAACCAACATAACATGTTATTTAAAAGTAAATTAAAGTAATTTTAATTTAAATATATATTGGATAAGTAAAATATTAAGACCGAATTTTTTCAGTGTTTGTTACATGGACCGTGTGGAGTATATACAAAGAGACAGGTAGCCGTAGTGAAATATGACGCAACATAGTCTCACTCCTGGGTAAAAGGTCAAATGAAGAATGTTAAAACTTACCATCACTAATTGTTCCTTCATCACGCGTGCCTTCTCTTTGTAAGCTCCAATTATCATCACCAGGTAGTATATGGCCAAACTGAAGAAAAATATAATACGTTATGTCACATTAAAAAAAAAAACAAAAATTTTATACCGCCATGATAAGTCAGAGACTGTCAGGGTTATAATACTTAGCTTCTAAGAGTATTTGTGAAACTAATTTGCTCTGGTTTATCGTCTCCGGATTTTAATAATCTCAGAATTATAAGAGATATCTGAATACTTATAATTTTATCGATATACCTATTATAAAACATCCCGTTTGATAGTCGATTGGCTATTCGGGTTTAAAACTACAAATAAATCTAATTTTCCGTTCAGGGGCAAACCCTCATCACTAGTACCCTAGTACATTTTTACATATAAAATAAAACATTATAATTTAGGAGGTGAGATTTTAAGTAAATGGAAAAATGGCTATTGATATTATTTTTTAGGTTCACTTAATGAAGTGGTAGAAAAAGTAAAAATGACTTACCAGAGTGCAATTAGAAGGGGTATAACCACAGCTGCTGACGTCATCACGGACCATGCCGATTGTAAGCCTTGGGGCCAGCCCAGTACTGTCTCGTCAACAATATTTATCATATAGCTGTATACACGAAATGGTCCACAGCCCCGGGACGGCTTCATCCTGGCAAACAAGCAAAAAACACGAGCCTATTAATGGTATTATATACAGAGTGAGAGCCCTGATATAAAATGTCTGTGCTCTGTAATAATCTAAAATGATGAGTTTTTATGTAATCCTGTGTTTATTTAAATTATGTAGTAAACAGATTTACATATCAGAATATTAAAAGTTAATTAACAATATTGAGATATGTTATGTTTCCTATCATGCAAAATAAAGGACGTATCTGCTGAGTTGCTGGACCTGTGGCCCCAGGTATGGGGATTAACACTTTATTCGCCCTTACACCCTAGCCGCATTCTCTACTACTAGAGTAAGCCAATTTCACCAATAAGTTCATTGGTTATGCCTGCTACCATTATGTTAATGTAGATCAAATAATATTGTCTCCCGTACACCTGCTGCTTAAAATATCATCTTTCCAGTTATAAAAGAAAAGCTTCAAGCATTATCAAGCAAAAAAAAAAAACAGGAATAATACATAAAACCACCCAGTGATATTCTAGTTGACTGTGAAACAGCTGCTTTAACATATAAGACGGTGAGTATACCCTGTCTAATATGAATAAATATTTGGCTGTATAATTACCAATGGGTTCTATAATTAGTATGGGGTTCTATATTTAGCATTGTTACAGGTGCTTTTTTTATTGTGTGACACGGGCGTAACTAGTGTTGTAGTTGCACTCTCAGTTTAATCCGTACTGGTTGAATTCTCATTGTCATGTTAGCTTGGGGCTTTCTCGCCTGACCGAGCCGGGTCAAGATGTCACGTGTGGACCCTGGTATGTAGAGACACAGCGATGTTCTTCTAGATGATTCCTTGAACGCGAGGTGTTGAACAGACGTGTGGGACCTATCTGATTATCCAGTAATTTCAGGGATTCTACTATTACTAACACTTTAAAATTTAGTCCTGCCTGTCGCAAGTTTACTTTCTGAATTGTTACAAGAGCTTTACATTGGACTGTTATTCTCCGGTAGAATTCGTTTGAACTGTTCGCCGGCTTATACATTTAAAAGCACTTATCGACGTGACAGTGGTTGTATGCAGGTACTGTGCTCTTTGTTTATTTGACTGTGTGATTGTATTGATTTGTTGTTGTACTGCTGTGATACTGAGTAATTGTATTGATTAAGTGTATTGTAATGTTAGGGTTGTTTTAAGAATAAATATAATTATTTATTGAAAAAAAACACTGACTTCTTTATTCATTCCCCTAGACATTTCACGCTGCCTAGTGTTTCAGAATCTGATTTTTTTATCTCCATTATAAAATATATGTTCATCATGCATACGTGATCTGTTGCTATTAGGTTCCGTAACAGCATTGATAAGGATTTTTTATACTTACAGAAAGATGACGTAGATAATGGGGAAGGAACACACAGCGTACGTGCTCAGTAAAACCATCATGAACAGCTGCTGAGAGTCGGAGGCCCGGTACGGCTTGCTGGACGGTCGACAGCACACCAGCACTGACAGCTAACAGCCAGAACAGAGACAAATTCAGTCACGAGTATACAGCTTTTGTGAGTATAAATATCATAACATATAATTAATTAGATTACTGCATAAAATTTTAAAATAAAACCATATATGTTAAGCACAAGGTATTTAAATTAACTTTCCATGAACAGAGATTATACAAAATTTAAACAAAAAATATTTAAAATGAAATGATTTGAATAATTTATTTTTGGTAAATAAATGTTTTTAATGAAAAATGATGTTCCTTATTATGTTCAAAAGAAGACAGTGTGGTCTAAAGGTAGTACTTGGATAAAGTTTTTTATGATGCCGGTTCGGACATGCTCTTTTACAACATTTCATTACCACAGCAACATTCTATGACGGGAACTGTAATTACCTTCTTCATGTAGAAAATGAGGAAGTTTTTGACAAAGGCGATGCCGGGAATAATTGGACTGAAGAACATCCCCAACCTGTATCAATAAAAGAAAGTGAGATCTCAAGTACAAGCACGTTATACATAGCAAAACACTCCACAAATACTTAGCATTATCAAGGTTTCCCTAGAGGCGTACAAATAAATCAATTATATTGATTTTTCAGTGTTTACGGTCCCGACTTAATCATCCAATCCTTTAAGTGTTTATAAATATGGGAAGTAATTAAAGGAAGTTTATTTACGAAAACGTTGATGGCGACTTAAATGTAGATCATTAGTACCATCCAGTCCTTTCTATTTAGCAAAATCTAATGCCCAACGCAAAATTCCATAATTGCTTTAAATTAGGGATAAAAGAATTTTAAGTAGGCCCTAAATTTGTAAAATGAAAGACCATGAAAAGCATTGCTTAACCACAAAAGTATTGTAATACTATTCATCTATCTCTCTCCTAATGAAGACCTAGTAAACAGGCCTACACGTTTCTGTTATGACAGCGGGTGTGTTTCCCTTTTTTTCTACCAACTGTCAGCTTTAATATGTAGTGTAACCACTCACCACAAGAGGGCCTCCGAGTAAACCAGGTCAAGAATGTTTTTAGGGATGTCGAATTCCTGAGGACCGATCATTTTTGACAGCTTGCAGTCACACTTGGTGATAATCAATCTGAAATAAATTCCAGTCTTTACAATCTCACTGTAACATAATGCAAGCACAAATAAAACGGTTTTCGTGCTGTGTATCATACGTCCGTTAATATAATAAATCTGCATATATATATACCCCCATACTCCATAATACACTATTTTACACAATTTTCTGTTTTCGTTAATACGAATTATTCAGTATGTGATTCTGCATGACACTATCATTCAGAAGTAAAGTTCTCATTTGATTGACTATATTCGTTTTATTTGGAATGCAAATCTTTTGTATGATCCGCCTGAGAGGATAAAACAATGCTATATTCTGATTTCTATAAAAAGTTTTTAAGCAATCATTATTTTTATATCCGCACCAGAGCATTCAAAAGTGATTTATGTACCTGACTGAAGTGGCGATAAAGGGAGAACTTTGTTAACTAATAGATCAGTGACATTTATCCTTCCGATAATTTCACTTCTGGGGATACAAAGATGACATTATATAAACTTAAGTTTAAAAGTGTACATGATAATTGTCTTGCTTTAAACTTGAACACTTGCAAATTTTTCCAGAGACCAGTTCCTTGAAAGAGTTTCAACAAGACACAAAAAAAGAGTAGCTCTATCAAAGTGTGTTTGTAAAATATGATGATGAAGCTTACTTTCTCGGGAGTTCCACTAGGAAAACTACACAGCAGACGATCAGGAAATCCATAATAACCAGCTTATATAACTCCTGTCCCACGGTGGTCTCCCAGCACTGTAAAAAATCAACAGTGTTTATGAGCATAAGTAGCTTTCTTTCAATCTGCCTACATACAACTAAATTGGCCAAATCGTAATCCTGTTGGGTCTGAGGACATGACCTTGCTATGGTAACAGGGATGTGATTGAAATATACTAGAGTCTTCCTGCCGAAGAGTCAGGGTTTATCAGGTAATTGGTGCATTTATAAGGTCAAAGGTCACATGATTGACCAAACGGAGGTGTCAGTCAGGGTTATTCCTTGAGCTGCTATCATTTTTCACTTCCGTTGTGTAAATCAATAATACTCTTTATCAGCACCAGTGTAAAGTCAACATCCAGGAAATCAAATGGCTGATTTAAGTGATGTATTTACTGTCCCTGTTAAACGCGTTATATAAAAAAAAGACAATCACCTACCCGTATGGATGTACATGGGCCGGTCCCAACGCTGCAATAATCTTTAGTTTCGCAGTTTATTTTCGTAAACAGTGATCCTAACAGGACAGCTACGGACGCAAGCTTTAATAATACCGTTCTGAAAGGAAAAAAAAAAATCAATATACAATGCAACTTTGTGAATTTATGAATCTCTTCGAAATATAAGAAATTATATTACAATATACATATTATCTCAATCTTCACGTATAACCTATTAACACCAACAAAATATTGGTAGCTGTTTATGATTTGCGATATGTATTTGTATAATTTTTCAACATAAATGCATTTGTAATAATGTTTCATTTATCTCTGTTCATTGTTAACCTAACTGCATTATAATAAAAATTACATAAAACGACGAAATCTACTGCACCTCAAAGTAATTAAAATTGAATGGATATGTCGAAGAAAATGCACTAAAAAAGAAAATTAAATATGTACGAAATTTTCTACATTATTTTTCATTAAATAGAAAATATTATGAACTGATTATAAGACTAGAATAATTTTTTTTTTAAATATATGTTGTCATAATTTCTTAAATTAATTACTTTCGAGTGACTGAGTATTTGATATACTGAAACTTAAGCTCTGTGCCTTTGACGAGTTCATTGATGATCAAACAAGATTCCCATGACATTCCCATGCGTTTTTTTTATTATACCTCCCTTGTTAGATTGGTTTGTCTCCAGGTTATTAAACAGCATTAAGCATTAAAATATTATGCACGGATCTGAACAAATTTTGTGGAGGGTGATAGCAAAACACAAATACAATCAATTAAATTTTGGAGATCATCTGGACCGTCATTATATATTTTTAATTCAGATGTTATTGCATAGTAGGCCTAACAGGTAACATGGCAATTTCATTATTCCAGTTGAGGGACGGGCCATTCACAGGTTAATGCAGCTCACCTGTTAACCGTGTTAGTATAATGAACCATGATTATGTGTATCACACAGGAAATTTTGATCATGGAATACTTGCGGAGGTCTCCATGTAGGCCTAGACTGCAACTCTAATTTATGATTCTGATGTGTTTATAAAGAAAACGTCTTAGCACCTGACGAGTGTGATGTTGACCTCTCCAGCTGTGGTGTAATCTTCCAGGATGACGATCTTCTTGAACACGATGGGCAGAACAGCGTTGAGGATAGTTATAGTCAGTGATGTCATATACTCCACAAGCAACTGCACCACCTGGTGGAGGCTGGTGAAATCACTTCTTCTGGTGACCTGTTAGTGAATGAAATAATTAATACGTAGGAAGCCTCGCAAAAAATAGAATTTAATCCTCAGGCAGAGAGATATTTTTTTTTACATTAAGCATCAGGTAAATGAAATAACTATTGTATGAAAAAATGAACTAAAATTAACAAAACTCACAAGTAACAGTTTAGTGATTTCGAATGTTTATACATGCTGGCCACCCCAGCTTTTATCTTTAAACGGATAAGCACATATATGGTTAATAGTCATAATAGCATTTATTTGAATTTTTGCTGTAAAATATAGGAGTAATCATAATACAGAAATGCATGATTCTGACCGTACCTCCAGAGTCTGATTTGTCGTGTAGACAATGAGCCAAGCGGCCCCAGCCAATAGGGCCGCGACCAATAAATTGATTCCCGCTCTGATGCTCCATACTTTACATTTGGTCTTCATACTGCGTCCTTGGCGCTCTGCCTCACGCCGCTGTTCATCAAGACTGCACTGTAGGTATAAAATACAGTATAAAACTCATTGGCGGGGTACAGATTTCTCCAATAATTCCCATTATAAACCTGGTTAAATGTAGTCCGCTCATGGATATTTATATACAATCTATTCAAATATTTAAAATTAGAGAAGCGGTCCGGACGGGACCACCCCCTGGTTACTCAGAGAAAAAAATATAAATAATACATGATGCATATAGTTTTACTATTGCAGGTGCCTTTGCGTTAAATACATGGTATACATAGTCTTTCTTTGAGAGGTTAATTACCCCTTCCTCATGACGCGGTTTGTTGGTTGAAACTAAATCCTTAAAGTCATCTTTTACGGTCGGGTCCAGGGATAAACGGTCCGGTATTTTGTGTAAGCGGTCCGGTCTGGTGCAGCCCAAAATTGTGGACCGGACTAATTTAAATAAATGGAAATATACGTATACTAAACTGCACTTTGTAAATTACCAACCAGAACACCAAGCCTGTTAGAATACTAGCAGAAGAAACCTCGATCGCTTTTTTCTGATAACTGTGCATAAAATTGATTTTATCAGCGTATTCAGGTGAATGAAACAGTGTAACAGAAAGAATGCAATGGGTCTTTTGAACAGTAATTGGTCTTTTATTTCAGATGTATGTAAGTTATATGTCGTATCCTGGGTAAGTTAATAGCCTCTACCTATTCTGTTTGATGTATTATTGCGGTCTTTCTAAAAATTTTAAGACTTTAAAACATTAAGTTTCTGCAGTTAGCTTAGGCTAAACAAAACTTGGTTCTTCCACGGAATCGCCGCTGCTGTTTTTCGTGCATTTTTTTTAGTGAAGCCAATGTCCTAGGTTATGATACTAATTTGTGCTCATCCTTCAATCTCTAAATGAATTCCTAAAGGTAAGGTAAACGGACTGTTGTGTGTTTATCATATGCACCAATAAATTGTTTGTTTACACGTATCTGTCTCGACTGATGATTAAAAAAAATTTCAAAGTACGTTTGTTTGCGCCATTTAATATATATTCTACGTACATAGAACTCCCTTGTGAGGTGTCTGTGAGTGAGCAGGGCCGCAGACTGGTCCGTCAGTCCGTAATCCCAGCTTCCCAGGGTCTTGTTACAGTACATCTGGTGGGTCTCCTCTTTACTGACAATCCTCTCTCCAAAACCACGGGCTGTGCTGCAAAGAGGTATACAATTATAATAATATCTCCTCATCCTACGTTAATACACATCATCCTGGGCTGTGGTTCATCATGTTATGAGTACCATCGTCCTAGTTTTGGACTTAGATTGACATGTACCAATTCTTTTATTAAACTATCTTTTATACAGATGTGTATTCGCAAGTGACTTGGGACATGAGACCTATTTGTTTGATATAGCAGAATATAACCCGACTTTGAACAGTCATTTAAGGATACGTATTATGGTTAAGAAATGAATTCTAAGGGAAATTACACAAAGTAAACCCCAATATTCAATTTTTTTTTTTTAATTTAAATCTTCCATTTATATGCCAAATTAATGGTTTAATCCATTGAGCATATCTGTAGAAAACGACATATATCTGTAAACGTAAAAATTAGAGCCACTGATTAAATCTGTTTTAAATGAGAGTCATGTGATGTATAGATAATCTCCATGGGTACATATATATGGCAGAAATATAAT
Organism: Sipunculus nudus; assembly: GCA_026874595.1. Taxonomy (NCBI): domain Eukaryota; kingdom Metazoa; phylum Annelida; class Sipuncula; order Golfingiida; family Sipunculidae; genus Sipunculus; species Sipunculus nudus. Next base: position 19,310,149 of record CM049307.1, read on the forward strand.
AACGATGATAAGTTATCAGAAGAAGACAGAAGACAGTGCAAAATAGTCCTATTGAGATTATGGAATGACCGTAGATTTTCCATGTTGCGATGAAGCAAATAATGACAGGCCTTTGGTATTATTTTATTGTCAAAATTGTATCCATATTTTCTCCTCGATAAAGACCTTATTATATCCTTGTTATATATATATATATATATATATATATATATATATATATATATATATATATATATATATAAAGGCCCTAGCTACCATCGAATCTGGGTTAATACATGACATATGTATGAATCCATGCGTGATGTTTTATTATTATTAACTTCCCTGACCCATAGCAAACCTGTGACAGACGAACTGACTAACCTGTGTATAAGGAAAACGAGTGATATGAGGAGGCAAGCGCCGGTCACCATCAGATAAGCGAGAGGCATGCTGTAGTTGAACATGGCGTCTCCCGCCGACAGTATCAGCAGACGACCATCCGAGTAGTACCCATAAAACATCACGGTCTGCTCCATCCAGCCCTGCAGAAGGCGCTCGTGTATGTTAGACATTAGCGATAATAGGTTCATACGCGCTCGTATATATAATTTGTTTCTAGATTTCTTGAAATGGAAAATATGTAATGTTACCCATATTTATAATGTAGAACAAGAAATAAAAATATTTTTTTTAATATTTTAAACTTTTTATAGATACATATGATTGAGTTAGAAGAAACCTGTTTTTATACTCACAGTGCCCTGAAGGAAGTCTACAATCAGCTGCAGCGCATCACTTGACACGTTGACGTTGTATAACGCGGAACAGTTGGAGGCAAGATGGATCGCTGTGTTGTTACTGCTGTTTGTGACCACGTATTTATTTGCCTCGTTGTCGGTGAAAACGATCTGAGGTATCACCACAAAAAGGAACATCATCAGAAACAGGAAAAAGTTCAGCAGAAATAGCCATTTCAGGAAGCGGAAATACGTCAGGACACCAGACCCAAACATGGCTGAAAATAAAAAAGGAGGAATGTCATAAATCATCGGAACATATATGACTCTTACCTATTATTGTATATATACACAAATATTGGTAAACTTGACGGATTAATCACGGTGGAGAACATTTTCACTACCTTACCTTCAATTGTCCTGAACGAGTCTTGCCACAGGTTGAGGTATCCAAGTATTTCTTTGAACTGTCTGTTACTGCGTAAACAGCACTGAAAGCAAGTCTGGAACAGCAATGATACAGTGCATTTAAAATAATCAACTCGAAAATCTTTTCTAGCAAATAAGTGACCTAACAAACAACCTATATAGCTTTAAACAGCACTGAAAGCAAGTCTGGAACAGCAATGATACAGTGCATTTAAAATAATCAACTCGAAAATCTTTTCTAGCAAATAAGTGACCTAACAAACAACCTATATAGCTTTCATCTTCGAAAAGTATTTTATTATAAAATTCTTGTTTCATGCCATTTAAATATAATATTACCCTTTTTTAAAAGTTTACTATCCTTTATTTATATTTCACATATATTATATAATTAATATAATATATATTATATATTATTTGTATATTATGCTGTTTTACGTTAGCCTGTTAGCTTAAGCATAATTCTCAGTTAGGGGTATACGCGGTGTGACTGCATTATCCATATCCTTAAGAAAATCACACGGGTGAACTTTTGGACAAAAAACGCGAGATTTATAAGAAATCTGTTTTTTAGATTCTAATTGAAATACAAGCGAAAGTGATAAATAGCATAGTGGCGACACCATCAGGGAGGTAAGGATTTATTAAATATAGTTCATCGTAAAATTCCTTTCTCGATTATAAATACATGTATGTTAAGATATTAAAATCAATATTTTTGGCATGTCCCAATTTGTACAGCCTTCGATGAGCCTGTCCTTCTTGTTACTAATAGCTTTATGATAATTACCAGTTTATTTTTGTACCACCAGTAGTCACAACCTCCGCTCATCAGCTCGGGGCTGTACTCCAATAACTTGGCTCTGGAAATTAGAAAAGTAGCATTAGAATATCAGTCAGTTTTACATTAACAGTTCATGGGTGAATTTGAAAGTTGAATATCCAGTGATTTATACTGTTTTGGTGAACTATAGAAATTAAGAACGGATGATGCCTGAATAAAACGTAAGTGGAAACTGTTGAAATGGTAATGTAATGGGCAACAGAGATACTGAACGGTGTACTGACCTTTGAATGAATAATTGTTTAATTTAAAGTTTAATTCAGAATATTGATTATGCAGCTTGGAGCGATATATTATTATGAAATATTATTATTATTTAAATGCAAGATACTTTGCTCAGAGAGGTATAGAACGAGTGAGAGGCACTTTTTTGGGAAGCTGTTTGGAACAAACTGAACGGGCATGCAATATCCCCGATACAATGCGACGAAAAAAATATACTACTGAATAGCAGATAATAGTCTTTTATGAAACACGTATAGACATGATGAAATATAATTGTGATCAGATAAGGAATTCAGAATTGTGTGAGAGGGAGGTGAGATATTCGGAGATATATGTGCTTTTAATGACAAAAGCAGACAAAGGAGAAGCCCTGAGAAATGAGAGCACGGGAACGAGTGATGAGGAAACAAGACCTTATAAAAAATTCCGTGATAAACGATCTTGAAAATCAACCTACAATCGTCAAGAAATAATTGCTTTTTGAATCCTGGTAAGAAGTCTGCGGTCTGTTATATCAAGAATGTCAAGTAGACGCCTGAAAACAATTAGTTAGTTATTGTGTGGTAAAATAATGGAAGATAAAAAAATAAAGAACTAAATGGGAGACGGGCTCAAAGCTAAAAGAAAGAGGTAGGAGAAATAATCTTTCCATACAACACATGACTTGTGGTTTGGTATAAAGATGATTGAAGTGTATCTTCAAACATATTAAATTAGGAACTGCCAGAAACCAGAAGTACTTTTGTACCAGTTCTGTATTCTTCATACTGCTGCAATTTTTTACTTACGCCGGTTACTGGTCTCCTTTTTTCTCACGTGTATGTTTTTAATAGAGCTTACGGTGTATACTTAGGTAGATTTGAAATTAATTTTTTATACCAGTGACACATATATACCTGCGAAGATAGATGACGCAATGAACACTGGCGAAATTTTAAAATCCAAATTCATTCCAAATCTCTTAGGACACACCGTGGATCTGTACCAAGGGTTCAAATCCAAGAAGTACATTTCTAAGATGAGGCAACAGAGTGGTCGGTGGACAAAAAATAAGAGCCGTGGTCAATCATAGCATACAGATAACTAATATTAATAAATGTTTACCGGAAGACGGTGGACCTATGTTTGATAAAATTATATAGGAAAAGTATATATTACAATTTATTTCATTAATTGTTTAACAATGTGATATAAAAAACACTGTATTGTTTGTTTCGTTTATTAAATATATTTTTAAAACCCATGGATTATAAACCCCTCGTACCTAAGTATCTTCTTGTGTTCAAATGACACAGGCATTTGCTTGATCAATTCCATTTCTTTGATCCTGTCGATCTCGTCGTAATCCCCATCCCCGTCTCGGTCAAAACGTCCTTTTCTGGCCCTTCTCGCCTCAATCTCTACATCAAGAACGACAGATGGCGTGACAGACGGCCGACGACCATGACGAAGGCAAATAGTTGACTTCCGGCGCTGACGAATTGACGCCATTCTCTGTCTAGTGCCGGTGGTGCCCTCTGGGGACCGGCATGCCTGTCTACTGGGCAAGCGCGTTAAAATCTCTCTATCGTCTTCCATCGGGTCTGGCTCATGTGGGCTTCGAGTGATCTCATTTTGACCAATATCTGTAATTAAATGAACATCATGAACTATAGATGTCTGGAAAATGTAAAACAAATATATACATACACGAAACCTTGTTTTCGTAATTATATCTAAGTTAAGCAAAGAAATAACCCAAGCTAATGTTTGAACCTTTTATAAAAAAAATAGGGCAGGAAACGCCGATCCAACCGCTCACAGGCTGTTGCTGTTATCATCAATGTCTTTGAACTTCGAAATTAACCTTTTTAGATATAAATATATACAGCATCAAATTCTTTTATAGCAGATGAGCTTTTTGTTTTCTTGTAAGTCAAGTATATAACTGGCGGAATGGGAGAGTATTTTCAAACTTCCCTACGAGCTTAATGTTTACCAATTATAAATATAGGTCTAAAAAGAAGAATTTTTAAAAGCACTGCGTCAGTAGAGCATTGCACGCGTGTAGGGAACACGTTGGTACAGCCATGTCACAGATTAATTTGTTTTCTCCTGATATAGTCTTATGAGTCTAAAAACAGCAACGCTCCAGGAGATGTTTTGCCATTTTCATGATCTGTGTCGAATATACCTAATTTATCTGTCAACAGTGATACCATCTTGTTTCCAGGGCAACAAACGAGATCTTTATAATGGTGAGTTAATCAAAAACAACCCATCCAGCCACCTTCAGACATGTCTGACGTGAGTAATTGCTTTGTATCTCGTCTGGTCCACAACCATGGTTTCTCTTTTTCAGTGTTTCCGTGTCACATCAATTCTAAATGGTCCTATCTGTTCCTGTATGTTTGGCTGATATAATTCATTTATGATACATATTTTGTAAAGTCCCTGGAGGTAAACTGGAAATGCATTTGGCTCCTTCCCATGATGATTTTAAGATTACTGAAGGTAACCATGTATAATATCCTGCATGGAAGTTCCTCTTTCTATACGTTAATTATTCTAATCATAAACTAACCAAGCGTAGTACACATTTGTAATTCCCTAACGTAGCTTACGTTGACTCTGAGAGAATATTAAAAAAAAATCTTTTACAATGCACAGACAACCTGAATGTATTAGGTTCTGATCTGTCTCGTTAATTGTTAATTAGAAAATAAAAAATGATAAAAATATAAATATATTCTATTTCTTTCTTTATACCTGTTCCATGTGTCTCTATACTTCAAACCAAACTAATGATCAAACAGTTAATAGACTCTTTCGGCAATACATTCAGTCCACAACAAGATCTATCCGTGTGCATAAAGTAAACTACACCACCAAGCTGTCCTGGTATTGCCTAGGAATGAATGATACATGTTCTTCTTTTCAGAATTATAAGATAATAAATGATATTTTTTTATAAATTACCTTTTATTTGCACCTGTAGCCAGAAATATATTGACCTACTTATTATAGATTAAGCCAGTGTTTTTAAGATTACACTATCCCAGTATTAATCATGCTTTGGTATGGAATCTATCTGGTCAAAAATCCGTTTCATTCACTCGAGCCGTCAGATATTTATAGGGAGGGCCGATTAAGTTATTTCATAACCAAGAAACCCCTGATATTTTAACGGAGTTCAAACATGAAAATAATATTGATTTCCAGCACACTCTAGCCTGATACCCTTCGGTGGATCGGGTAATGACTATATCTTATCTGTTCCTTAATGACTATCCCGTTAAACCTGCATACACGCTTAACGTCATGTTTCAAGGCGCACGGGGAAGAAATTGATCGGTTACCAACCAGGCTCATTCCAAAAGCTGCAAAGCCAGGCAAAAAAACATGGTCATATGCATCACATGACATCTGGCAGCAATACCATGTTTAAAGGATACTTAACAAAACAATATAAAGTATATTTTAGGACATTTAATGTGGTATAATTATTAGAAATTCTGTTTCCTACATTCAGCAAAAGTGGATATTAATTCCTAAAAGATCAATCAATGGCAGAATTAGTTGATATCACATTTTAAAATTTGCTGTGTTTCTTGTTCCTTATAATAACCCACGCCAACGTCACTTTTTCGTATAATTACAGTATTTTTTATTATAAATGGAAATGCTACTTCGGAAGCCTGTGGTTCGGAATTAGCATGACCCAGGACTTTTTAGGCCTTATTTCGTGATAGTTCATATCTTGAAATTAGTTTAAATGATGTTAATAAAACAGGAAATAGCACGTTGTACAAAATTACTTTTTTGTAATGTTGTGCTACCTCTTGTGCTAGAAACAGTTCAGCGTTTACTGATTAAACGAGGTACTACCAACAGGCTAGTGGCTGAAAAAAAGTTGAGTAGCATTCTCAGGTCATTACGTAACTGCAACATAGCTTTCTGAGCATTTAACCCATTATTTGTTTTATTTAAAAATAATATTTTGCGTTTCCAGACTTTCTTTTAAAGTAATGATGTGACATAATCATTTATGTTACACTCTTACAATAAAGTACAACCTGACAAAATAGATAAATGCTTGTTGAATATTTAGTCATTTAATAGTTATTTAGTTATTCTAAAATCATGTTGTCCCAGTTGCAAAAGTGATGAGCTTTACCTTAACAGCTAGGTTTAAATACATTTACTGTCCTCTAATGTCACAAATGTTATTAAACCAAACATATAGCCTGTGTCATATAAAACTTATGTTGAACTGACAGCGCTCATTCCATCACCCGGTTGTTTAAAATATTTAATGTGTGCTTTTGATAATCAGCTTTTTAATCAAGATAGATATCACATGGTTTTTATTCTAAAGTGGGATTCATTATGTGAGTGACAGTATATCAATGATAAACTTAAATTCATTGTGGTGTTTCGTTCACATGTTGAAATATTTTTATCTGATTTGATTTATGTCATATAAATAATCTGTAATAGCCATTCACAAAGAGCGTTTGTTCCATTGACTGTTGTTCCCGGCCATAACGCGCAGGTTACATGTTGTTGAGGACTCTATCACAAAAACACAATGGCCGGCCTTTGACTGGTTTCTCGAGTTGGATAGTCATTTACAAAGGCCACCTTGTAGTCAACGCGACACAATAATACAAAATGGCTCAAGGGTCACAGTGCTGTGGTCACCCGAAACACCCAATACACCGGTGTTTTAGGTGAATGTCACGAAACACCACGAAACACTCATTTAAATTTTGAAGCTTAAAACTGGCATCAGTTGGTAAATTATCATCTTTTATATATGTGGATCCAGTATTGTGCCAATACTTGTGCCAAGTAAACCAGAGTATTTTAAAACCAACACAACGTTTAATGTGCCCAGCTTGATTGCGACTGACGATATATATATATATATATATATATATATATGTAGAATCATAGTTTCTACATAAACACTTGCATGAATTTACTCGTATCTGTTACATACCTGTAACAAATGCACAAAAATGTATTTAAAATTTATATACGAGTGTGTTACAGATGTTATTATATATGCCGTATGTATTAAATGTCTCACAAAGAGTGCTCAAGTTTTATTGTTTTCGTGCTATATTACTCATTTCGATATGTATCTAATTACTTTCGCTAATGTGTTTTTAGCAATTTTCGACAAGTGAGTTTGAAGCCACACACATAGTGGCACGAAACTAATTATTTGTTTCCTTGTATATAATACACACACATATATATGTATGTATATATGTATATATGTATATATATATATATATATATATATGAATGAACATAGAGCATTATGATACCGAATCAGAGAATGTTTTGTCGTATACCTCAGACATTTCGTATATATCTCCAGGTTTTACCCATACTTCAAACAATCGGATAACATTTAACACGTAAAATTCTAAGTTCCTACCTCCAAAATTGTCACTTCTTGACGGATGTACCTTCCTGTTAAACATTGTATTTTTGTATAAAGGTAATCTTTGGACAGTTCCTATATCAAAACACGGTGTTTCAGTGTCCAGTTACCAATTACTCCATGAACTAATGCTCCTTTGCGTGACGTCACTCGTGCCAGTGCTATACCCAGTAGCGGCTTGGTCCGTTCGATGAACTTATACCTTGGCTCAATTAAGTCACGGATGGCCGACTGCCCTGTAACCAAGGCCGAGCCAGCGTGACGAACGTAACGAGGAAGTATGTCAGGTCTTGCCCGTTAATTAATGATGATAAAGGGCAGGTCAGCGCGATACACATTATACAATGATGGGCAAGGGAAAAACCGTGACAAATACTGATCGCAAATTATATATATATGAAGAGGATATAATAATGTCTTCCTCGAGGATGAAATGCGGATAGAACATTGACAGGACGCAGAGCATAAAGATTAGGAAGATAATTGTACTGTAGTGAACTCAATGATACATTTGAGACTTTAGAATTTTATAATATATATATAGTTATATATTGCGCAGATTTATGAAAATATCCCAGAACATACAGTAAAGTTTTAAAATGCCGTGCTAGTCTGTTACTTAAAAATGTAAAAGGTTGACACCTTTAGAAAAAGACTAGCTGTGTGTAGGTTCTTGTACACAAGCTTTCGGGTGCTCTTGTACACAAGAGACACCTGAGGAAGGGGGCCGAGCACCCGAAAGCTTGTGTACAAGAACCTACACACAGCTAGTCTTTTTCAAAAGGTGTCAACCATTTACATTACTTCAGAACAGACAGTATTTAACATTAGAGTTATTCTGTAAAGCCCAATGACTTTTTATGATTTGCTCTTGTGACGGGGGTTCAAGCGGATTCGGTGCCATTTTGAAATATTATGCCGGAAGTACTGAGCTATCTGTCGGCTCCCACACTAAACGACCGCTGTCGCACGTTGCTTTAGTTTGTTAAATAATCTTGAAATCCTTAAGTGAGCAGCCATTTGCAAGGGGAAATCTGTATTTCGCACTCAACTATAGTTTATGATGACCGTATTATATTATATTAGTAATATTATTAATATCATTATTGTAAGCCACCATCAACATCACATATGTCAATATGTTGCTATGACACCGTTGGTAACTATATTTTTGTTATTACAAGATGTAATTGATTTTCTCCAAGAGGCCTCATACTGCAATAAACGTTATATGAAACGTAAAGCGTCGATGATCAGCGTGCCTCACCCATCATCACAGTAAAACCGTGAATCATTAGAGCTTCTGCACAGGACCTTGGCAGTGTAAAGATTAAAGATGAACAAAATAGACTAGACGAATTTCCTCTGTTCACTATACTGGAAAATATGAGAAGAACTTCTTTTATAATTGGTAAAACTTTCAGTTTAAACAAGGATATCGGCCATTCTCATCAGAAAACAATTAATCTAAATGTGAAAAGCACTCACTCTAAGTTAAACAAAATTACTCTGAACGGAGACATATTCATTCCAAGGAACGGTTAGCGTTCATTATAATCCTGTGAAATTATTTAGTCATGTCGAGGAACCTTTTCTTCTGAGTCAGAAATCAATCACCTTAATTGAGAAAAATGACCATTCTAAGTTAACAATATAATTATGTCTCACGGAAATCATTCACTCTAAGTCAGAAAATATTACTCTGGAAAATGCTTATTCTAAAGTATAATGGTATTCACTATCAGTCAGGAAGCGTGGCACAAGTCAAGGAAAGCTTTCAGTTGTGTCAGGTGAGTCATTGACTTAGAGTCAATGAAAACTTCACCCCAAGTCCTAGGCCAAGGAGAGCTTAAACGTCCGAGGCAGAAAACACTCAATTAAATAGAGCAAACCCATTAAGTTCCAGAGAGACCTTTCACTCTAGGGCACAGTGGTCTGTCAGGATAGTCGACTTTCGTGATCACTGCTCAGCTGGTGGCAGAAAGGTCAGCAGATTCATAAATTGTTTACGTCAGCACTGCACATGTTGGGACAATTATAAAACATACCACCTGCAAAATTTTAGAAAAATACCCATTAGCTGTAAGATATTATAAAATTATAGGAAACTAGGGGTGGATTAAGAGGAGGACACCTCCCCCCCCCCCCCCCCCCCCCCCCAGCCACACTTTTTTTATAAAAAAATCTGGAAAGAGAACAATATACGCATAATATGAAAAAACAGCACCGGATTTTTAAACTTGTTTCTGCATGCGAGAGATATGCATAGAGTGTACCAGCAGTCCCCGCGCACTTGTTCACCTATGATCTGCAGAATGTTGATGCGTTTATAAGCTCCGACAGGAATATTGTTACACATAGACATTAGCTCACCACGTGATACACGATATTTATAAGGTTTGTTATATAGTTTTTATTCCAAGATCTTCCGTGTACATAGAAACATGGCCGACCTTATTCTCATAAATTTTATATCCAACCCGTGCATAAATCTCATTTAAAACAACTATCGGTGTACGTTCAATTAGCTTGACCTCGAAAAATAGGTCAAGGTCAAAAATGAATATCAGGCGCAAATCGCCAACTTGTGACTTTTACTCCAACCTAAGTTTAGTTTTGTATTATCAGTCGTATTCAGAAATTTACTCCGGGACCTTAAACTACTCCCCCAATATTTGGACCCAAATACCGATATTAAAATTAATCAATTAAGCACCCCCCCCCCCCCTAGCAGGGCCATTCAAATACCTTCATATTGTTTCCAGACAATGAAAATCACTTATAATGCCTTATAAAGCGCGTGGAGACTGTTATATACGTCAGACAGCACTTTCTATCTGTGCAAACATCGCCTTGGTAAAGATAATTGGGATCTCGTATCGCGATGTTTCGGAGCACTGTTGTATCGTTTCAATCAATGAGCCGGGGGGGTCCCCTTCGCGATTACCGTTACACCTGGCTACACATAATCTGGCCCTACTAACCGCCTCACTGTCTTTAATGCTAGAAAATAACCAGCCCCGGGAACATATACGTAAAGCCTAAACTCAGAATATTTGTAATAATATATAACCAGTGTGGTTTATTTCACCCTTCATTAAACCCCGCAGATCATATTGTGAAGTCATGTGACTAGAAATGTTGATGGTGACCAGCCTGAAGTGTGCGTAGACCTAATACACAGGGCTAGACATCGGACTGGTATTGTAAATAGTTGTGGTGTAATAGTGTATACTTTAAGTATACAATAACATAACCAGCGTTGGTCGTCCGCATGGCTGAGTGCGCTGTATAGGCTCAATGTACATAAAACCCTATTTTTTATATAGGAGAATTGAGCATAGGTTATTTCATGCACTAACATGTAAATATGTCAATGTTGATTAATTGGTCGCCATGATATGGAGTGATGACTGAAATAGCCTTCTCACAACCGAAGCTGTCGGTGTAAGTTATATATAAGTTGATCACATGGTTTACAAACGCACGCATACACACGTACTATAAAAATGTATAAAAATAAACTCTGCAACACCTTTAAGCGCCCCTCCCTTTTGGAGAGGGGAAGCTTAATTATGTCGATTGACAGTATCTCACAAAAAATAATTAATAATTAATTAGTTCCATAGACTACTAATCAAACCCCCTCTTTTTCATTTAATGAGAATCCCGTTATATAAAACAGCAAGGCCGGCGAAAGCATTCAGGCTGTGTAGACTAGAGCCTCCCCAATATGGACAGGTTATAAGATAATCAGTGTTATTTCTCCCATAAATGCATATCTATAAACAGGGAAAGTACATCATTTTTAATACTATATATCGTCTGATAAAAGCATTTTGTTCCAACGATTACAGCCTGAACAAACATATATCCAGTCGTCAAACATCGATAATCCATTTGAGGGCTATGGAAAGTCAAAAGTGAAAATATCTTAGCTTCCCTTTGTATGGGTAGTAATAAAATTTAAGAGGTAACATAGATGAAACAGGAAATACAGTTATGAAAGCAATACAAGGCTAAATCATTTGTAATCCCTGTGGCTGCAGGAGAGAGTAATTTTTTTCTTCAGGGAATTCTTCTCCTAAGTGAATACTTAACCTTAAAATAACAAAAATAATTGGACATTTTGAAGAAAATCTGTTCAGTGAGTGTTTACAGCTGCTGCAGATAAATTTGCAAAAAAATACGGAGGTGGCAGCCGATTTACCTGAAATTAATTCTTAAACTTAGATTACTTAGAAACTCTTTCAGGTCTGCAAGGCTCGAGGTGTTATCTATATTTCCTTAATTTTACGCATTTATGGTTGTATTGTTGTATTGTCAACTGTATCAATTGTCAACAAGGAACAAATCGTAAATGTTGGACCAAAATAAATGTCTTATTTAATGTCAAGGTAGGCCATAAGTAATTGTCCTTGCATGCATGCAAGATATCAGGTCACTTTGACCTATCTCCTGGGAGTTCGCATATTTGTGTGTGTTTTAGCACCTCTAAATACCTATACCATTGCTCTTGGCTGCAAAACCAAAACAGATTGCATTCAACGCCCCCCCCCCCCAACAAAAAAAAAAGAAACGTTCATAATCTGCATATATAAAACTGTGGAAAATTACAAAGTCGGTCTAGCCAGTGCTTCAGAATTGTTGCAGACACATTTGTGAAATTCTAACATATGGGCATTGATAAATCAAACTCATAATTTAGATAAAACATCTCAGTTTGCATGGATCTTTCTGAAATGTTGTAATGTCCTATGTTGAGCTAAATAATCATAATACACGATATGGAAAGAGCGACGCAAAAGGGACCGATTTATGCTATGACGGAGAAGGGTAACTGAGCTAAAAATATATGTAACGGACTGCTAGATCCATCAAATATTCGGAAGGTCTCGACATTGGGTTATCATTGAATTCAAAGTGGCTTCTTTGGACTGGTCAGGATCGCTAAAGTGCTATTACGTCACCGGTAATTTTTTGTTTATATTAATAGTTGGGAACTTTGTTACATTATCGGATAACATTATCGGATAGCAAATGTTGGAGAGGTTAGAGAGGGTTTGAGAAAGATTACCTCGGACTCTTATTGGAAGGTTTCTGTTACCTAAACAGCATGTCCAATATGCGTGAAAATGCTTTCATAGTACCTGCACAATTTAAGATACTGATGACACCAACTATTGTGACCACCAGCACCACGCAGAGAGTCGATGCCCCCGCAAACGCCCACACTCTGTTCAATTTCTGTCAGGCCCTCCTGTCCTAAAGTACCAATTTTCTCCATCAGATATCAGCGCCTTCTGACAGTTACTTTCTGGGAGACTGATATACACGCAGATAAAAAATTATCCTGCATCCACATTTTGATCAAGATCAATAAAGTTTTTACCCAAAACATGTCTTTCTTTACTTCTTTTGAGAAACCACCTAAAAGGAAGGTGCAAACAAACCTGTATTTACTGGTTCATTGCTTGTGGTATCTGTACACTCATTAGTTGGGCTATCTTTGGCTCCATTTGTGTTATTATCTATACCGTCACTTACCAGCATTTCCATTGTTTCTGTAACTAACGTATCTTTAGTTTCAGTTGCCATGGTTTTTTTTAATTTTATACACTTTTTCCAAATACAGTAAACCCTCGCCGAACGGCCACTTGACTTAAGCGACCACCTCAAAATAACAACCACTTTTTCACATCCCAATTCTTTTTTGCTTTTTATATCAGACCTCGCTTAGATGATAATCTCGAAAATGCGACCACTTTCTCGAGGTCCCGTGTGTTTGTGGCAATTTCGATGTTTCACTGTACTGGTACACTCACGTCACTTACGTCAGAAATACCACAAATAGTATTTGTCGTATTTATAATAAAAGTTTCTTTACTTTGTATCACCAGTTGTATTTATACTAAAGCAGCCCCTACGGACTTATCAAGGTTTAAAACGTCTTTAATCTTCGTGTGTTGTAATTGTCGATGCACTGGTATCTTAAGTCTTACCGAGGTTGTCTTCTTCGAATCCAGCACTTTTATCATTGTTGTTCATTTTCTGTAAAATGTGTTTCGAGATACGTGTTCTTGGATCTGTGGTATATGTGATGGCAGGAGGAACAGTTCAAGATGTAGTTGCACAAAACTGGGCTAACAACCGGCTGTTCTGGTTACACATGTACAACTCTGGCGTAACCATGGTGACCCAGATACTATTGTTAACTATGTGTATCCTCTATATTTATGTGAAGTCATAAAGAACGAGGTTATGTTTGATCAGAAAACCACAAATTAGGCTGATTGTTCGTAATAACTATTAAACATGTTGAGCAAAGCCGATTTGCCTGTCAACCTTCATCAGCTGGCTACTCGTCTTGTACAATCATAATATCAGAACTTAATTTAGGCTTTGGTTTTAATTTCATCTCATTAACAGGATTTGGGCACAGAGAGAGAGAGAGAGAGAGAGAGAGAGAGAGAGAGAGAGTTACTGGGCCTATGTTGAGCGGATTATGATCTTGACCGAGCAATTAACACAATTAACCCACGCTGAAGTGGATACTTAGGTGGTCACGAGGCATCACGAGAGAACCTGGGCCTATGTGATCGAAACTTTCGCAAATTTGCGATTGCGAGGGGATTTGCGGAAGGTTTGCGAAGGCTCGCAATTTTTTAGCGAAGTGTGCTGAAAACCTCTCGCACGTCTCTCGCGATTTTGCGATTAATCAGCTGCTGCGAACACTCGTAACCCGCGTTTTATTGACTTTCGGGATACGCCTATGTCATACACAGCAGACAGGAATATGCTCAAAAGTGGAAAATGCATTACTTGTTTGATTTTACGTCTCGACGGATCTTCATGTATAGTTTTCCCCGTAAAAAAGTCCGAATCTGCCTTATATGCCTTTACAAATATATATATATATATATATATATATATATATATATATATATATATATATTTATATTTATATATATATATTAATTTATGTTTATGGGCCCAAGGGTTAAGACTGCACTGTATATTGAAAGAAGATGAAGGTAACAAAAATGATATGTAATTATTTACATTAATTATTTCCAGAAATCATATGTGCGCGCCACGCTGCGATTTTAGAACTAATCCCTGACGTTAAAATGACATATCACGATTATTTTCTTAAATGATAGGAGGGAGGGAAGAAGGAGGGACGTTAAACTTCTCGCTGCGTTTTCGAACGCCGATCCAACCTATCCCTAGTTTGCATATTTAATTACATTAATTATGTTAACGACTGGTATCTGCAAAAGATACTTAAACTTGTTTATTCACACTTTCATAACTGTCATAATCATCATGCCTCATTGAGAGAAATTCACTTTTTTATGTGGTATTTACTCTGTATGATATTAAGCAATCCTGTCAACACGATTTATATGCGCAAATGCTTCAATAAATTGTTTGAATGTGCATCTTGTTATTGTTATAATAATAATAATACATTTTAACATATGCATATGTTCTGATTGTTGAGAATGCGGTAAAATCTTATTTATACTTTCAGTGATAATGAGAAAATAGATCTTCAAAAGCAGGAAAATTTCCAAATTATTTATATCATATGATTATTTTAAACATAGTAAAAATCTTATTCATAAAAATTAAGTGTAAGAATTAAATTTCATAATTCGCATTAATGTGAACCTGTATAAATTCATGTCATACAAATTTGATAATTTGCTAAGTTAAGTAATTTTCTAATTTTACACAATTGTGAACCTATCGGAAGTTTATTAATAGACATGTCTGCCATAGAATATGCCATAAACATGCAACCTTAAACAAGTGCCAAAATTAAACTTGAAACATTGATTTGTTACCTCACCATTCTTGTCTTTTGATCGTAACGTTTTTTTTTAAGTTTTTGTGAATTCCTCAGTAGAATCAAATGGTCAATTTTGTACTATTACTGTCAATTATATATTCAAATTCTGCAATACATTACGCTGAGAACCACCGATAGAACCGATAGCACCGATGAAAACATAAGAAATAATTAATCAGCTAATTCAGCTCACGGAATTCTGTTAATATATGATATAATAATGTAAATGGTATATAATTTATGTATTATATGTATTATTTTATAAACCTATAGACATTTATTGACGTAATTGAAATGGAAACTCAGTTCTAAGACTTCAGATTACTAAATTTTCTTTTAAAATTCGAACAATTTATTTCTTAACAGTAAATATAAGATATTTTTCATGAAATATGCATTTTTTTTACTTACTATGTAATCACTATTTAGATATTCAAACTTGTGTATCCACAAAGGATGCCAATTTGTAAGAGAAGGACTACATACGTGATAAAAACGTGTTTAGCCATATTGAATATATAATATATTATGTTAAATATGTTATGAAAATTTAATGAAATAGAAACATATAATGTGCAAAAACATCTATATATTTATTTTATAACTATAAAGTTTAATTATATCAAAATTTTAATAAATTATCATTCTAACATGCATATATATATATATATATATATATATATATATACATATATATAATTATATGAATATTAATGTTTGTATATACACGTGGAATTATTTGAAAAAGAGTTTATAGTAACCATTTAGGCTCGTGCTGGCATTAAAACATGAAGCATTTAAATATCTCGGCTCTATTCCGTGCATGAACAGGGCCAAAAGAGGCAGCGAGGGTCGCTGCGAGAGGTTTTTTAAATTCGCAAATTTACGAGAGCCTGCTCCTTATAGTGAGTTTGCGAAAGTGTTGATCACATCCAAAATCAGTCTGAGAGAGGTTTGCGAAAGGTTTGTGCTCGCAAATACCCTTGCGAGACCTTTGATCACATAGGCCCTGGATTGTACGACTTAATTGATGCCAAACTGTTAGTACATCTGAAGTGAAAATTACACAAGGATCAGTATACTTAAGGTATCCTCATCACGTTCTCAATGCATTACTGCACATATTACTGGAAATTATTGTGGTATATTTTAACGTGTTATTAGGTCAGTACCCTCCGCCTAATTTGGAAAATAATATCAAGCAACACATTAGAAACGAACCTCTGAATATGATAGACTCATTTTTGTCCCCGAAAATATATACGTAATTTAAGGATTATCTTAATGTAGATAAGCAAACGTCCTAACCCCTCGTGTATAATATGTTAAGGGGCATGTGAGGACAGATGAATCATTTATCATTTGCTAGTTTCACTAATTACTTTCTTCAGCTGGTCAATGTGCACTGTGTGAGTATTCGAGTATAACGCGTGAATAGGATCAAACGATTTTATAACCCCCCCCCCCCTTCCGCTGCTGTAGTATAAATTTTCTGCTAACTCAATTTTAATACGTTATAGTGATGATACCCGCCAAAATTTAACAGTTGTGTTCAATGCATTTTTAACTGACGAGAAATCTTTATTGTATTATTATATTAAACTACAACAGGAATAGGTTTCGAACATTACGGAGAATGATATCCTTCAAGGGAATTAATAACTAGTTGCCAGTGTGTTTAAATATAGTGTTTAGATAGAACAAAGGCAATAAAGTACATTGCGTTTGATAGCAATGAGAATTTAAGGGGGAAATAAGACCAAAAACTTTTGCTCTCGCCTGTTTCCCTATAAAAATATATAAGGCCTGCAAAATCACTCTTTTTGAAAAGAGAGTCAAACTTTTATAAGATTCACCGAAAATAACACTAATTAGTCTTCTTCAACAGCACTCTTTTTCCACTTTTTTTTTCAGTAAAAGCGTTCGGGGATCTTATATTCCTATAAGGTTACATAGTCAAGTAGGAAAAAAGAATGGAACAAGATTTCTTTCATATGGAAATGTCCAATATTTGTTGCAACACCTATAAACCGCCCTTATCTTCATGCAGAGGCACGTTGATCAGCCATATGTTTTCTCACATTGGGAGAGATGTATGCACATTTGCAGTATATACCATGCACGCCTTTGGTCAGACTGCGAACAAATTCAGGGGAGTAGGTGTGAGATATCCGACTCTTTTTTTCTGGAGCTCTTGCTATTTTTTTTTCGGTTATTTGCTTTTGGCAGACTTGTATATGTTGCATGTAACGACACTATATATATATATATATATATATATATATATATATATATATATATATATATATTCTATACTATTGCAAAGCTGGGGTGTTATATGAAGTATCCGTGACTACATAACTATTAATATATCTACATAATATTAACAATGTCAGTCAGGGTATAGACATACCCGTGTAGTCGAAGTATTAATCTGACAGACGCGCACATATTCCATAGTACGTCTATCCTCACACACGTCGGCGGAGCTAAGCAGGCGGGGAAGTGTGAATTGCAGATCTTTTCCTGGCGAGTCTGGGAACTCCGTCAGGTCAATATTTGAGGAGGTCCGAACGCTGGCAATTTAACTGAATGAAAATGATAAACTAGCAATTTCTACATCCGAGGTGCAATATTTTCCCACACTGGACATATCCCCTTTAAAAAGGCCCTGTTACAATTGATCATGTAATAATCAACTTATAATGTAACATTAACCGATAATGTTATAAGAAATTAACCGATAATGGAACAAAAAACTGATAACGTATCAGCTAATAATGTAATACCAACCGATAACGTAATAAAAATAACCGATAATACAATACTCACCAATAAGGTAATACAAAATCAACCGATAATGTAATAATATTTGCTGACGGACAACGTTACACGAAATTAAACGATAATGTTTAACCATTAATGTAATAAAAAGGAACCGGTTATGTAATAACACTTTAACATAATCGTTTGAGATCGGTTAGGCAAAATGTAACCAATCTAAACGATAAAGAACTAATTATATACTGAATATATATTGATAAGTCTCTTGCATACCAAACATTAGATCATTGTGACCTACATTCTACGGTACACGTAATTGTTGTACATTTTGGCACTTGTACTACAGTAATAGTGTTCTGTGCCGCAAAACAAATATTTACATTTAACCAAAAAATAACACAGTGTGCATCATCTACACAATTAACATTATAACATGTAAACCAGGGACCCATGAGTCTCGACGCTCAGCTAAATTTTTCTATTACGATAGTTTTCAAAATGTTGGTCCTGTGAACTTGACATTTAATCTAGTGACCAAAAAATCTGAGAACTTGTTATCCTTGAACTTTCAGCATTTTGATTATCATGACAACCTTTTAAAAAAGTGGGTCCACTGACCTCAAATCTACAGATTTCTGTTACTTTGGGCAGGTAAGCCATACGTGACTGATGGAAGGTTTGGGATGTAACGTTTGATCAACAATGCATCCACAATCTTTTTAAAGATGTGGATTCTATGACGTTCACCTTTGACCTCGGGACCCCGGAATCAAAATGATTCTTACTTTAGTGGTGGGTCAATAATAAAACGAGTTTGAAGTCAATCCGTATATCCAAAACAGGGTTATCGTCAATAAATCATTTGTAAATGGATTTGCCCTGTGACCTTGACCTTAGTCCATGTAACCCCAGATCTTCCCTTATTAGCAGGTCGGCAATATTTGATGTATGGGAGGTTTGTAATGAAAAGTTTGGCTTAACAATCTTTTTAAAGGAATGGGTTCTATGACCTTCACCTTAAATTGCGGGACCCCGAAATAATGATAATTACTTAAGTGGTGGGTCATCAATAAATCAAATTGAAGCTAATCTGTGTTCAAAACAGCATTATCGTCCATAAACTAATTTATGAATGGATTTGCCCTGTGTCCATGACCTTTGTCCATGTAACCCCAAATTTGAATAGATTCTTCCCTTAATAGCAGGTCAGCAAAATCTGAAAAATGGAAGGTTCGTGATTAAAAAAAATTGGCTTAAATGCAGTCACATTCTTTTTAAAGAAATGGGTTATGTGACCTTGCCCTTTGACCTCATGACCCGAAATCAAAATGATTCTTACTTTAATGGTGGGTCAATAATAAATCGAGTTTGGTCAATCTGTATATCCAACCTTTGCCCATTCGACCCAAAAAATCAATAAGGTTTCCCTATTGACAGGTCAGCTATATGCGCAAGATTCTGGGTTTTGGAAGAAAAATTTGTCTTAAAAAGGCATCACAAATTTATGATGTTTACTATAGAGCACCCGCTTATGATCATTGAACACACCAGGTTTTGGGACACTAGATGAAACGACAGCTGAGAAACTGACATGATTGTCATTTCTCTTGCCTAAAAATAGAACAAAAATCGTAGAAATTAGAAAAAAATACAGGTGGCGCCACCAGTTTTCAGGTATTTTAAAAACTAAACAAGATTCATGACAAACCACGCATTTGACCTCACCATGAACCTGACGTGACCGAAATAGCATATTCATATGTTGAATAATCATGCGCATAACTGTTCCGTGTACCCAATCAGGTTGCCGAAAATCTGTAAACCGTCAGTCGCCTTACAATAAACAAATTTGCATAATTTGTGAGACCTCCCCCAAAAAGAACACGTGTAGTCTGTACCAGTACTTTAGTCGGCATGTTTTCCGGGATTTTTTTTTTCATACAAAGGAGACACTATAAAACGTTCTAGGCCAAAGGTTGCAGGAGCCATTCCTCCGACTACCGAGTGAATAACAATGTCTTACCTGGCGCTTTATTCGTATGAGACAAATATCCAAAATATCGCAAAACAGTTCAAAATGACTGCAATATAAACAACACTTGAGAACAGAGATATAGCGATTCAAGTTGATGACGTCATCAATGCTACGTCATACGGCATCGACCCTTGTGACGTCACGATTGTGTTGTGAAGAGCTCATGCAACCATGGGCTTGAAAAGCCTTCTGTAAATGAGCATTTCGGGGTCTCATTTTCATAATGAGACGAAAGGGGCCGCATATGGGCTATGGTGATGAGGTCAGTTACTTACAAGCCCCATGGATAGAAGGGTATAGGTCGCAGTGACCTTATTTCAGGTTTCCAAGGAGATTTTTATGGCCTCTATGGTTTTGAACATTAAAACTTCTAGAGTAAGCGGTTACGATTTGTGTCTTGCTATAAAGGACGGATGGACGACGGCAAGGCATTATAACTAAAATACCTCAGTTGACTTTCCGTCAGCGGAGCTTAAAATGAAGAAAATTAAAGCCTGTCCCCCGGAACCCCTACTAATGTAGGTACATTATTTACACATATGTATCCATCACCATGGCAATTTTGATGAAAACCTGCCAATGTGTTTTCACAGCTGCTGCATGCAAATTTTCAAAAATACGGACGTGGCAGCTGATTTTACCTGAAATTCATACTGAAACTAAGATATCTCAGTAAATTTTACATGTTATGTTTTGAAATTTGTTAAGTTTATAAATCTTGGAGAAGCTCTTTTAGGTGTACAAGCCTCTAGTTTCAATCTAGATTTGCTTCATTTTTACTAATTTTTGGTTGTATTGTTTGTATTCAGAAATAATGACTGGAAAATTGTCAGCAAGGCACAAATCGGAAACGTCAGACCAAAAAGATTTCTGACTTAATATCAAGGTAGGTCATTAGTAAATACTCTTGCATGCATACATGTTTTTAACACTTAAAACACTTATTTCGAGGTTTTGGGCTGCAAAACCAAAAATAAATTGCATTAAATTCCCAGAGAAAAAATTGTTCATCATCTGCATATATAATATTGTTTAAAATGGAGAAATTCGGCCATCCCAGTGCTTCAGAACAGTTGCAGACACATTGTTCAAATTCATATTTTTTGTTGTTGATGAATGAAATTCATACTTTAGATAAGATATCTTAGTTTGCATGGATCTTTCTGAAATATTCTGATGTAGAGCTTTAAAAAAATAGTACACGATATGAAGAATGCCATGCAAAAATGCCCGATTTGTGCTCGGATGGACCTATGGTCAACTGAGCTAAAATAATGCAATGGTTTACTAGGTCAATGAAACATGCGGAAGTCTCGAAATTGGATTTAAATTGGCTTCTTTAGACTGGTCAGGTTCGCTAATGTGTTATTACATTACCGGTAAATTTTGTTCATTAATGGTTAGGGAACATTATCAGTTAATTTCGTAATACTTTATCGGTTGAATTTGTATTACATTACCGGTTGATTTTGTATTACATTACCGATTGATTTTGTATTACATTATTGGTTAGCGTTACATTATCAATTGATTTATTATTACTTCATCAGTTTGTGTTACATTATCGGCTAATTTCTCCGTTAATGTTACATTATAGGACGAGTATTACATCAGTTGCAACATGCCCTGTTCTCTGTAGCATATGTTGAAGAGGTCACAAAAGTCAAGGTCACAAACTTGTCCGACAACCTACTTAAAACAATTTGTGTATCAAATTTAAGTAAAAAATATGCACTACTTTAAAAGTAAAGGGATTTACAAAAGTACAAATGTCAAATGTCAAGGTTACAAGTTTTCAAACATGTTCGAAACATGTGAAATCTGAAGAAAAAAATTGATTTAGTCATGAAAAATTATTGGCCTCATTAAAAAATTATAAATGGGGTCTAGGAAGAACTTTTGCAAGTGTACGTATACATGAAATATTACGTTGATTTTTTAACATTAAATATATACACTGTATAGTGTTTTATGGTAATTTTGTAATGAATATAGGGTGTGCAAACGGACTAAGTGACTGTGGAATCGGCAAAATAAAAGTCAACATGACAAGTGAAGATCGTTGCATGCTGGAATGGTGACTTTATTTTTTATTTATAGAATCTAGCATATTTTCATCGATTGCACGGGACTTCTCTAATTGATTTTAGACAACAAAACAAGCCGGTCGTGATATCGTGTCTAACATAATTTGTTATTAGACCCCCGGAGAATGCCCCACCCAGACAATAAATTTTCCGGCTCGTTAGGCATGCATTAGGAAATACAGACGTTAACACTAACTACGGTCCTAGGCGGCAGATGCTCTGCCCTTCACGTCTCCGGAATTGATTCAGCGGAATATATCAGACCTGCAACAGAAAACCATAAAGTAAAATATAATTTGAAAATTGTTGAATGCATTTTCCTTGTACCTTGGCCCTGTCGTTATTAACACATCATTGTAACGGTTGGCGTCTAGAATTCTAAATCGAAATAATTATTTATTAAATAAATGAATTCAAGCCTTTATCGGTTACATGTTATTCAAATTAATCATGTTCAATGACACATCAATGGTATACAGTTTGGTATTGTCATTATTATTAAAGAATCTTGACAAAACTAAGATAGGCCGTGAAGCGTAAATCGTGAGGTGTTAGCAGTAACTCATTCCATTCAATACAAATATATATATACCGGTAAGTAGCTTTCAAAGCGACTGGTGTAAATAAATTTACATTTGATTTTTTTCTTAACTTTGAAAAGGTTATATTGCTATGTAAACTACAGTGTACGATGCAGACCGGGTCGTTATTCTATATCAGAAGCATCATAATTACCACCAATTTAGTAGACAGTTGTAAACGTGTAAAGGTAGTGGCGGATCCAGGATTCATAAGTGTAGGGAAAACCTTTTTTCCTCATTTCACCCAGCATCTCTATAAATAGGAACTTCAGGAGCGTAGCAAGGGCCATGGCTCTAACAACATTCACCTGATGATCAGGTCGCATCTCGTGAAACAGTATGTAGTGAATTTACAGTGTTGTTTTTCTTCAGGGTTACATATATATATATATATATATATATATATATATATATATATATATATATATATACATATATTCTAACCACATTCACCTGATGATCGGGTCGCATCCCGTGAAACAGACTGTTGTGAATTAACAGTGTTGTTTTTCTTCAGAGTTATACCGCTCTGGCCTAGCTTGTAGGCCATAGAGCACTTTACATCGGAGGGTAACACTACCTTCTATATATATATATATATATATATATATATATATATATATATATATATATATATATATATATATATATATATATATAAATGCATGCATTACATTGCGCTTGCTAACAGTGGCGGATTCAGAGGGCCCCCCTTGAGCTGCAATATGTCTCATTTTATCATTTGTATATATTTCTTTTTAGTAATTAGTAATTAGATTTTATTTGAGTTGTCTGCAGTTTATTACTTTCAAATCCATCAGTTGAGGATGAGGATATTTATGAACAGCTGCAAAGCAACAGGCCCTGGTTGGGATTGATCGAGAACAATCTCACGGCTCCTCTGGTGATCCCGGTACTCGAACTCGCGATCTATGCTCTTATAGGAGTCCTCTGTGCTGTCGAAACAACGGACCTTGGTAAAATGCAAAGTTTAACATAAAACTTCAACAGATCACTTACTTTACTGAGAGCATTACATTTAAAAGATAATATTTTTTAAGTTATAAACGTTAATGCGCCTTTGCGCCGTCATTGACTTTAACATGTAGAAACGATTGAAATTTTATATTCTTATTTTGAAGAGATATAAATGTTAAATATTGTACCTCTCTACAGTTTATTGTATATTGTATCTCTCTATCCATATACACATATATAAAACACCTAGTTTTCATTATATCCATACATATTAGCGCCCCTAACTCTCATACCCCCCCCCCCCAATCCTCCCCCCATCCCTCCCCCCCCCCCCCCGTTCTCGATTTGTGAATCCGCCAATGATCATGGCCCTTTCCCCTACGCCTCTGTGACCGTCAAATATCTCTACCAAATATAACAAGGCCATGTGTTCAGTTGTCCATATTTCCTTTGTGACCTTAAATAAAAATCAACTTGTTGAACCCTGGTCATATTTTATGTACGGAGAAAGGGGTTTGCAAGCCCGAACGAAGGCAATTCTTTGCCATGTAAATGATTTTTTTCACAAAATTGCAATTGTCGACAAAAAGTTTGATCACAGGAAAGACATCTGTTGGATATAACGGGCATGGGCCTTGTTGGGGGGGGGGGGGGGGGGGGGGAGGCGGACATTTTCCTCTCACTTTTTATGTGTAGGGAACAAAAGTAACTTTCTTATGATATACACCATTCTTTAGTGGAGATAAATGGACTTCTTGATAACAATGTACAATAGGATAATATTAAAATCTTGAATTAGTGAATTCAAATTAAATTTTTATTCAACCCACCATATAAACTCGGCCCTACACAGTTTGAAATTACATACATGACAGTACAGTTTATCCAAGGTGTTGTACCTTTCAACGTTTTGTTTGTCACATGAGTTATGACAACATATGTAATGTATTCCCTAAACATTTCAACCATGAAAACTACTATATTGAAAGAAGTGTTAAACGTGTTAACACCTAAATTTACATGAGGTTCCTTCTCTCTCTTCTTATATCAAACATACGAGCTCACTTGAAAATTCGAAACTGGTTTCGGTTCCGGGAAAACTGGTTCTTTGTGGTTTCGCTTTGTATTTATAAGACGGTTTCGCTTTTAATAGACAAATTAATCGTAAATTATTTAATATGATTAAAAGGATTTATTATTAAAATATTATCAAATGTTTAGACCATGCCTGGGCACTTTGAGACCACGTTAGAGCATTATTGATGGTGACTGGCCAATTTGTATTGCAATTTTCCATGTGTTCAGCGACATGGACATACAGGAAACGTGCGTCTCATCTTTGGCTATATACAGGGTCAAAGTAGGGAATATTGAATTCAAAACAATTCAGACAGAATGTTTATACCTCAGTCACAGCTAAATAACTCTAACAGGCATCATCAATATCAATTAATAAAATAATTAACACAATTTCACTACTTTGGACAATCACCGCCATCACGCCAGGATAATAGTTTTGGCGAAACCAAAACCACCCGGAGACGGTTCCGCAGTTTCGCTATGACCAGTTTCGGTTTTTTAAGGAGGACATTTCAAAGATATTTAACCAGGATGGCATATTCAGCACAATATGCTGATTTTCAATAGGATCCTTGGTCCTGTTAATATACCCATAAAAGGCAAATTTATGTAAAATTGTAAAATGCTGAACATATAGAATGAAGATAAATACATGAATAGTACGCGAATACCAAAGAAGGCTAGGATAATTGTACACTCTAGGATATTAACTAAAACATATACAACAATATGCAAAAGAGAAAATGACGGTGGCAAACATAAGGTAAGTATTTATAAATCATAAAATGTTCTGCTACATTAAACTCTGTATCAGGGCATAAAAATTCTCGGTAAAAGTCAGAAATCCGACTAAGTGGAAACTGATCCCTAGGACAAGGGCAAACATAATATGTGGCAGCTATATGTACAAGTATAAGTATACATCTTATTACAAAATTTTAGGTGGCGTCGATAAATTGTTCACTATCCGAGGCTGACTTGAAAATAAGCTGATACAAGGCAGGGATCGGAATAATAAAAACTAGACATTAACACATAAACGAAAATACAAATCATGATATTGGTGAACTCATTGGCTATAAACTAAAAAAATACAGCACATATTTAAATTACGAGAGATCTAATAAAATGGTTAATATCAGGTAAGAATACATATAATTATAAAATGTTATGTATCGAACTTTTTGTACAAGTATTTAAAATGATTGCTTTCTGAGGCGGTCTTTAAATAAAATGGCAGGTGATTCCAAAGAGAGGGGCCAGCGTAACAAAAACTGGACTTTAAACTTTCACTTCTGGGCATAGGTAAGGTTAAACTGAGGTTAGCAGAAGATCTTGTTTTGTATGGAATCTCTTGATAATTAAGAGAATTTTAAAAATATTCAGGTACGTCTTCAGACAAACATTTATATACAAGTACACTCATAAAGTAGCGATACCTTTGCTCCACAGTCATTCAACCTATAGTTTGTTATTTAAAGACGCAGACAATATGTTGCTATCAATTTTTAGCTCAGCTGACTGTGAGTCATCTGAGCCATAGGCGTGGTCCATTGTCCGTCGTCCGTCCGTCTGTCCGTCCGTTCGACCTTAGATGTAGCACGTTTTGAAACCGTAAGACCTAGGAATCCAAAATTTGGCATAATGTTAAATGTCCCCAAGATCTCCTACCAAGCCGAAAACTGGGTCTTTACGACTTCGTTCCTTTGAGAAATTAAGGAAAAACCTCAATTTTTTATTAAAAACCTATTTTCACACTTCAGGACTGCCTAATATCAAAACCACTCATCTGTTTTTCCTCATATTTACTATAAATAATCCTCTCTATAGTTCCTATGTACATGCCAGAAATTAGGTCTGTATTACATAATTAAAAAAGTAATGGGCCCAAACATAATGCATTTTGTAAATAATCAGGAAAGAAATTTGATCACATAATACAAAAGTTGTTAAAGCCAAGTAATTTTTTTCCAGTAATATAACTTTTATTAATCAAAATTAAATTGAATACTTAAATTTAGAACAAAATATTTTAAATTTTTTAAAATATTAGCAAAAATAAATAATTGGTACCTTAAATTTTGCCAAAATTTGACCATGGCACGTTTTTCTCCTGAAACTGCTATGAAATTAATTTTCACAGAATTTTTTATTAGCATTTCAACTGTTAACATCAAAAATTTGAAACCAGTTGATCAAAAACTGTAGATTTTATTCAAGTTTTCAAGCACCATGTCACATATTGTTTACATCAAGCTAGTGTTATGCAGTTTGCAAGAGCTCAGGTCCCCAGCTTCAGCTCTCAGTTCCTAAAATTTGGTATGCAATTAGATGTCTCCAAAATCCCCTACCATGCCAAGAATTTGGTCACTAGGACTTAATACCTTTGAGATATTAATGAAAAACTTCATTTTTCCATTAAAACCCATTGTTACACTTCAAGACTGCCTAATATCAAAACCACTGATCTGACTTTAATAATATATAATAAACATATTTTTCTATACATTCTCTATGCACATGCAAGAAATGATGTCAGTATTGCGTAACTGTTTTAAGTTATGGGCCAAAACTTAATGCACTTTGTAAAAAATCAAGAAATATATTTACTCCCTTAACAAGAGGATTTCTGAAGCTTTAGATTTTTTGTCAGGGATGTAACATTATTTTATCAAGATTCAATTGAATACCCAAAATTAGTTCTGAATTTTTCAAATTTTATAAGTTATTAGTATAAATATAAAATTAGTACCTTAAATTTTGCCAAACTTTGACCATGGCACGTTTGTTTCCTGTGAGCACTGTTGATACAATTTTATATCATGCACACATAAGGATTTCAGCTTTTTAGTTTAGAAAGCTGAAAGAAATTGGCCAAAAATTGTAGCTTTTATTAATGTTTTTATGAGACCATGTCAGACCTTAGCTCTCCCCAGCCCCTCTTGAGTCACCTGTATGTTGACCTTGTTGACCTTTCATCAAATTATGCACGCTTGATGCGAGGCATACACTGGGACAGCCAGGCAGCTTAAGGCCAGTCACTGTTGATCCAGGTGTCCAACCCAACTCATCTAGTAGTTTTAACTAACAACATAACAATAAACAATAAATTAATAAATTTTTATTGGTTTTTAAATAACAAAAAAAATTGGAAAAGGAATTTGTTAGTTAATAATAACAGGAAATTAACTTGCAGTTACTGATGATATAAGAATCTTGTATCGATTGATAGAATGTCACGTATTCCAAATAACACCATGCAGTCACCTATGGTATTTTTCAGTTCAATTTTAATGATAAAAAAATAAATCATATTATTCATTACTAATCATTAGGGATCATATGAAGGATATTAATGATAGACAAAGATGCAGTTGATAATATTAATCTAGATTCCTGCTGTGTCTAGTGTGTACATTGATGTGAAATTAGTCCAAAGTGAATATAGTACATTTATTTTTTTTATATGAATAAAAGCCATAAAACCAGGTACTTATGATTTAAATGTGTGAATTTTGTATATTCTGGATTCTCAACATCATTGTTTGGTGAAAACTGAATAAATACCAGACATGGTGTGAATACTTTGCAAATGTATTTGAATCCGAATATGAATATGTACTCCATTATAACATTTCTTGCATAAGAATGGGAATTCAGGTAAAATTGAAAGTATATGAATACCAGTACAAATACTTTCAAAATGTATTCATGAATGCATTCATTAATATATTTTTTGATATTATTTTAATAATCATTTCAGTTGTATTTTATTTTAAAAATCATACGATTCTCTATTATTTTTAATAAAAATTATATTTGGGACAATTTGTAGTTATTTTTAATAAATAGTTAAATTCTTATATTATATGTTCTGCTTATAAGTTATATGGCCAAGTCAAAATCTGTGTGACAATAGCACTCCATTTGTTAATAAAATAAATGAAATCAATCCTCTTCCCTGTCTCCAAAGATACTATCAAAATCATACATAAGCTAAACACCCACAACTCATAATAAAGCTTATATTTATTTCGACACAAAACAAGCATGTGCCTCATTTCTAAATCATATTTTTTATCATATATAACAGCTGAGCGCCGTGACCCATGGGTCCCTTGTTTTAGTTACGATGCGTGCAGCCTTATTCTGTAGTTTTTGGATTCGACTTAAATGTGATTTAAAACAATTTCCCCAAACATATATACAGTAATCGATGTGGCTTTGAAAAAGAGCAAAATATATAGTATTTAAACTGGAAGTGGGAATTTTATTTACTTAGTCGGAAAAGTAGTCCTATAATTTAGATTTTAATTTTTCACACAAGAATTAAATGTGCTTTTTCCACGTCAGCTTGGAGTCGATGATGACACCAAGTAATTTTGTGCTATCCAAAGGATGTAATATAACATCATTTATAACGATCCTCTGATTGGAAGATCGTGTTTTCTGATTATTTCCAAAAACACTGCTGTAGATTTCATAGGGTTTATACGAAGTCGATTATCCTTAAACCGTTAAAGAACGATGTCAATTTGTTTTCAAAGTCGGATAAACGCTGAAGCAGGTGAAGCTGAGGACATAAAAATGAGATATCATCATATATTTTTCATTTAAGTGTTTCGGTAAGTCGTTAACGTACACAAGGAACATAACTGGTCCTCGTACTGTGCCTTGCGGAGTTCCGTTATCCAAACACTCTTTAGAGTATACACTATTCGTGTAAACTGACTGTCGTCTTTTAGATAAATAACTTTTAAACTAAATGAGATCAGTATCTATGATGCCGTATTAGTTGAATTTACGTAATAAAATGGAATGATTTAGGCAATCAAATCCCCTTTTTTATTTCCAAAAATCAGGCTGCTGTAATCCTATTCTTGTTAATATTAATTAGAGCAATTCATCAGCAATCATCTAGATCTATTTTCAAGATAAGCGAACTGTTTATCAGAGTAAATTAGATTTTCATGGACAAATGAGATTAAGTTATACTTTTTTCTAATATTTTAGGTACATGACCAAATAATAAAAATTGGTCGATTATTGTTTGGATCACTCTTGGCACCCGCACTTCTATATATAGGAACGATCTTAGCAGTTTTACAGTCATCAGGTATTAAGCCAGATTGATGAAAATGATTAAACAAATACGCAAGACAAGGTGCAATGAATGGAGCGGCTATTTTAAGGAAAAAAACCCGACATGCCAAGAATGCCGTCACTGACACGCGGCTTTATTTTCAATAATTGAGATATAAAAAAATTAGTAGGTACAGTAGGAAAATGAAAAGATTTTGGAAGATTCTTAAGAGATTCATGGGTATTACCCATGTGTACACTGCCAGTAGGGTTGGCATTTTGAAAACTCTTACTGATTTTTGCTCCAACAGTACTAATTAATCATTGAATGTATCGGAATTAATGTCGGATGTAGTATAATTACTTGACGATCAGACGGTATTATCTGTTTTAAGGCTTTCAAAGATACCTGTTGGATTTGAATTATTTGGAGTGATTAAATTAGTATATAGAATAGGCGACCAGCGTATATTTCTTTGGTAACTTGATTCCGCAGACGTTTATATAATGCAGAAGCGGATCCAGGGGGGGGGTCCAGGGGGTCCGGACCCCCCCCCCCCCCCCTTTTTCAGCAGAAACAACGTTTATTTAAGGGCTTCAGACAAAATTTTGCCGCCTGGACCCCCCCTTTTTCAGACCTGAGGACCTTTTTTTAAGGGTTTTCATTTGTCCTCCTGGGTTGGACCCCCCCCCCTTTTCCTAAATCCTGGATCCGACCCTGTAATGTCCAGTCTCGGGGGTTATTAGTTTGCCTAGCTTTCTTGTGTGCTGATTCTCGAGAATATATCATATTCAGTACTTTACTTGTGAGCCATTTGTTGTTAGTTGATCTGACACGACGGTTGTTCAAATGGCCCATGGTTATTGCATACCTTAACAAATTCATATCGCCACATTTGCCATGCAGCATTTATATCAGTAACGTGTAAAATGTGAGTTAAAAATGCAGAAGAGAGCAATTCATAAACTAGAATACGGGTAGTCGACAAGCGACTACGTGTATCCGCCTAAATCAGAGTGGAACGGGTGAAGTGAGGCATGGATTGAGTGGCAAGGGGAAATAGAGTGAAGTGTTGCATATAAGCATGGATGTCTGCAGCCAAATTGTGTATGTAGGTTGCGCCACCTACCACAAAATCCAGAAAGCCGTCCAAGTTGTATACATATGCAAACTTTAAGGCAGATAAGTCAAACCACTACATGTATATGAGTGATTTTAGCCCGTGGCAGACAAACAGATGGACGCTGTGCAAAAATGTATGCAGGTGGCGCCACCAGTTTTTCGTATGATAAAGAGCTATGTGTGAACTATACACATGCAAAACTTTGGCCCAATTGGTCAAACGGTTCCCAAGATATGAGCTTAGATGTCTGCTGCATAAACTAGAATGTAGGTGGCGCCACCTGTCATAAAATCAAGAGAGCTGTCGGGGATGTATAAACCTGCAAAGTTTTAGGCAGATATGTCAAACCACTGCCGAGATATGAGTGATTTTATCCCATGGCAGACAAATAGACGGGAGATGTGCAAAAATGGCTGCAGGTGGCACCATCAGTTTTGCGTATGATAAAGAGCTATGTGAGATCCATACACATGCAAAATTTTGGCCCAATCGGTCAAACGGTTCCCGAGATATGAGCTTGGAAGTCTGCAGCGTAAACGTGAAGGTAGGTGGCGCCACCTGTCATAAAATCAGAAAAGCTATCCAGGATGTATACGCATGCTGAATTTCAGGTGAATTAGTCAAACCACTGCAGAGATATGAGTGATTTTAACCCAAGGCAGACGAACAGATGGACACTGTGCAAACATGGTTGCAGGTGGCGCCACCATTTTTTGTGTATGTTATAAAGCTCTCCAAGGGCTACATTTGTGGGAAAAAAATTTCCTGATCTGTCTAACGGTTCCCGAGATATGTGGGTTTATGTGTGGAAACAGACGCACAAAGAACACAGAGCGCAGAGGAAAGGTCAGAGGTCAAAACAAAATCGGGGCGCAGCAGTTCACATGTGACCCGAAAATAATCCCGTGTTTCGTAAAAGTCCGCCAAGCGGTTACGAAGGAGTTCTCCGGACACCTACGCGGCGGCGGCGGTGGTAGGCTGAAAACATAGTATCCGCAAAACTCTGTTTTGGCGGATACAATGAAGTTTATTTTATTGAAGTTACGCAGACTGCGGGAAGATATTGATTTGTTAGAATTGATTTGTGGTTGTTTCTTTATGACTGCTGTAACAAGGAAATGGTCACCTAAGCTTAAAGGATGGACATCAGTAGTTGAAAACATATCGGGATCGGATGTAAAATTAAATCTATTTTCGTAGATGAAGTCGGACTAATTCGAGTCGGTTTTGTTATGATTTGTCGAAGACCGAATATTTTCTCAAACAAATCTATATTGCTGGCATTAACCTTCTCAGGACACATATAGTCAAAATTAAAATCTCTTAATAAGATGACATGCTTAAAACAACTTACAGCTTGGCCAACAATATTCGCTATTATTAAGTGAACGGATTCCCGGAAGTGGCCGAAACCAGTTTCGAAACTTTGAGTGGGCCCTAATTAAACTTGAATCAGCAATGACTAAACTTTCACGCAAAGTACTAGAGCTCATTGTCATATATTTAAAATATATATATATATAACTCTGGAGAAAAACAACACTGTAAATTCACTACAGTCTGTTTCACGGGATGCGACCCGATCATCAATCAGGTGAATGTTGTTAGATTCTATCAACATTCACCAGATGATCGTGTCGCATCCCGTGAAACAGACTGTAGTGAATTTACAGTGTTGTTTTTCTCCAGAGTTATACCGCTCTGGCCTAGTCTGTAGGCCATAGAGCACTTTTCATCGGAGGGTAACACTACCTTCTACTATATATATATATATATATATATATATATATATATATATATATTAGAGGCAGCGTTACATGGAAATTTGCTTTTTGTATAAGGTAGGAAATAGTCAGTTGAACAGTGCTTTACTGAAATGAAAATTGAACCAGGGAGGCACTATGGATTAATAATATTTATTTACCCGTTCCTTTCACAACTTTATTTTGTTTTACTTTCATTTGTGTGGTCTAAATGTTTTAACCTTCCTTCCAAATTTTTCTTTTCCATATCCTCCTCCATTATGAACCCAAAGGGATTACTTAACCACCATATCCAAACCTGCGACTTATTTTCTCACGAGCCTTTATAAAAGCATATTATTATCATTTTCTTAAACAAAAAATTGTTGAAAGTAAAACGGAATGCAAGTTTGATCCAATGATGATGCATCTTGATCAAAGTATTCTTCTCAGATTCATTAATTCCTTTCAACATCTGTAGTCATTCAGGTTAAATATATAACAATTTATTTTATTAATATTAGTTCATTTGCAGAGAGTAGAATAAAAAAACGCTAAAAGACTATATTTGCCAACATAAAATGTTATGATCATGGACAGGAAAATTCACAGTGGTACCTATGGATGGTTGGTTAAAAGAATATGCCCAATAAATTAAAACTGACATACATAAAAACAACATAAAAATAATACATTTGGTTCATTGTATCTGAGCATAGGGGTTGTTAAATTTCAATATGTAGATATTTATATGTATATCCAATAGTAGGGGCTCTTCCATAATGGAGGGGCCTTGATGTGCAGACCTATAGGTAGCATTGTTTTGGGAAAAAGTAAGAGATAACTTCAATCTTAAGGGGACACCGAGACAAAAACTGAAATATCGCCAATATGTTGTTGTATTATAAAGTTTAACAGAACTTATTATAGTGAATAGAGAG
The DNA here is from genome assembly GCA_026874595.1 of Sipunculus nudus. NCBI lineage: Eukaryota > Metazoa > Annelida > Sipuncula > Golfingiida > Sipunculidae > Sipunculus > Sipunculus nudus. Next base: position 19,344,095 of record CM049307.1, read on the forward strand.
GATTCACGCCAGAGTCCATTTACAAAGAGGCGTTGTCAGTCACTTGGTGCTTTTGGTTCTTTTAAAAGAACGAATGACTGAAACAGGTTGTGATAGCAATGGTTAGGAAGGAAATCTACTTGAAATAAACATAGCGATGTTATGTATATATACTGTTAACTTTAAAATGGCGAATGAAATATATGCAAGACAGTAAAAAATAAAGTTTGGAACGCTAGGGGGCGTGCCCCCTGTGCTCCCTTCTAATCTCATGACAGAAAATTCATATTAATCATTCGTACTTGTATTTTGGATAATTATGAGCAAATCGTAAAACAAAGTAAAAATAATGAGATTATTATTTTACTATCGTATATAAATTCTTAGCACGAATCAAATTTATTTCTTAAACTCTAAAAATGAATATATAAGCACGACTTTGAAAATGATACTAAATGAAGCAGGCTAGTTCAACATATCTCCCCCAGTAATACATTATCTGGCATATTCATATCACAAATAACATTACTCTTTCGCTCGTCTGTGGCAGCCGCATAAGACGTGGGGTAACCTTTTCCGGAGTATCCTGTGAAAGTTAACTGTGTCACCTATAAGGGATACTTTATTTAAGCAGCCTTCTTATAAAAAAGATACTAATAGCTGATAGTTGGTAACTTAAGGATGGATATGCCGACCTTTTTAGCACACTCAGTAACACGAGACATTTATTTTCGTAATTCAAGGCTTGGCCTGCTTAACCGTGTGAGTAGCCTTGGTGTTACTGAACATGTAATTTGTGGTAGAGTCTTGTATGTTTATTCCAGAATGAACACCTGGGTTACCTATAGTTCCACCAGAGGTTATATTCACACGCTTTGAAAACGTTCAGTAACAATTTAACAAATGGACAGTTTTAGGGAGTCGTATGCATGCAGCTCATGAACATGTAAGGCCACATATACAAAAGGACCATCATTGGAAACAAAATCGAGACGACAGTGGGTCTTTGATATTGCGACATGACCTATTATCGCAAATCCCATGCAAGCTGATATATTTTTCATTGTTTATAATCAAGCTGAAAGTGAACTGAATCCAGTTCTTGCATGGCCGTTTTTGGCTTACTGAATTACGTTCCAATCGTTCGTACAATGTACTAGGTCACTCGTGTGAGTAAAGAAGCGCATATAAGGAACTTTGGCCAAAGTTAAGCTGCGAAAGCCAATTCCGTGACACAAGTCGCTCAAGAATATCATTTATCTACATTTGTTTTGCCTAAAATCCAAATTCAAATATAAACTGATGTTATATTTGATACAAGTTGAAAATGTGTACCCATTTTAATCTCTCTATTTACAGCCAAAATATCAAAATAATTAGATATAATATATTAATTTATATATTATTCAAATATGCAAATTATCTCATGAATGATACAAAAATGTCCCAAGCAGAAATCGATTCTTCAGGAAAAATGACTCATGGATCAGTTAAAAAAATTTGGTAGTGACGATTATCGAACTGATCTAGGGAATGCCCTATCATTCTTGCTTTGTTCAGTAAGCTACGTTCTGTTATGCTGTATGTATGACGTTTGATGATTGCATGCAGGTAGGAGGGTATAATTGAAGAGTTAATCCTGTGTTTTTTTTTTTGTCATGGTAAACATAGGCGACTCGGGCTTTCACAGACAAGGTTTAAAGCCCTCATGTTACAAATATTATTTCTGACACCCATTTTGAAAGGGTTCAACATTCGCATACAAAAAATAATTTGCTTAATGTGGAATATGTTGTGAAATAAATATAAATCTGCAACAGACAGATCACAACCTTTAAACTCGTTTACTGGAGGGTGGTGGCGTTATGCTTAGGGCGCTGGACTCGTGGCCGCGAGTTTGTGGGTTCGCCACACGGTCTGACCGCCTCCCGCGCTAAGACATCCGGTATTTGTCTTTATCAAATGTTTAAGCCCTTTCCATCCTACAGTGATTGGCTACAAACAGGGAAATGTAAACCGAATAACCTTAAGGCACGTGTTATGGCTGCTCGGGCAAGGCTCCCCGGCGAGCCCAGAAAGACTACAATAATGAACAGGCCCGACGAGACTGATAAAAGACTATTTATATAAACCCCTACCTTTACCTTAACTACACAGAAGGACATCTTCTTGCTTTGATAAAATCTGATTAAGTTGAGTAAAACCATTCTGACAGGGATAGCATGCTGAGCCGAATAGGTAGCACCGTCTGAACTTCTTTGACTGGCAGTTATGACATGCATTCGGTACATCTGTTGAGTTTGATCAAGTGAGGCTTCTTGCGTCAAACTCACATAACAGAACGTAGATCAATTAACAACCGCGTGAATTGATACAATGATTACAAACGGACATCATGTAGCTTTAAGTGTATTACACGGCAATGAATATAATTCAATGGGCGTCTGTGATGTTCTTCTAACGAATATACAACATGAGATATGCATGCAGGGCCTTATATAAACCACATAAAATGGACGTTGTGATTTTAGCGACGGTCGGTGATAAGGCCTATCACGGAATAAGCATACACAATTCTAGTTATCGAAGGACTCACTTCAAAACCCGCCCTCAATCCGTGGGAGCAAAGACATCTCGCAGTTTCCTTATATCTAATGCATTCATTGATGGAATTAGCTGAAAAGTAGTAAAAGCTAACCTCCACTACAACCACGACTGTGAAGTTCGACGGTAACCTGGCTGGCCGTACTGTCTTACCACTAGAACATGATCAGCTCAGACTGCAGGGGAGCGGATACAACAAATGGTTGCCCAAATTTCAAGCATCCATATTGACATTTACTAAAATTCCCTTCAGGTACTGTGGACATCGTGCCGAAAATGTGTATGCAATATCACGTTAGATTCGAAGTCATTTCACCGTTTCTAGAGGCCGTATTTGCCATATACGGCCGCCACCAATGAGACCGTAGTATTGCGGGTTTTAAATGAGATCAAACTTGGTGAAACAAACTCTCTCCCCCCCCCCCCCCCCCCCTCAATGGTTAAAACATACTTGGCCCGATGTCAGTACCCTGGTTGATCGTATACGGCAAAAATGGCCTCTGCCAGCAAAAAGTAAATTCAACTCGAATGAAAAGGGAAATAGGACAAAGTTTTATTTTTCATATTCATATGTATATTTTATATGAACGTTATTTTATGTTAATAAGAAATACATAATTTCAAGGAATCAGTATGCAAGATGTATGAGGAAGCCTTAATTAACATTAGAACTGAGAGGTGGTGCAGATTACTCTCAACGACAAGGTTAGAATACGGACTGTTGTCTTGTATTTTTCTTAGGCTATGGTTACATGGGATTTGATGAAAATGACACATCTTCACATGACTTTATAATCATTTCTTATAATATATCTATAAAATATGAAATTAAGCCGGGTTTTTTTTTTAACTCTGGAAAATTTTCACACGTTAACAATGACTAGAAAGTAGCGTGGGGATCTCTGCTGTAATATTTCCGCTTATACTATCAAATTTTCAAAAGCACACAAAGTCACAGATTGCACCTATTTAAAATACCCCACCAACAGCCTATTCTTTCCAGAACACGCCAATACCTACAATACATAAAAAGCAAACACTGGAGGGTCTCTTTCTGCCACCTAAAACCATTAAAAACAGAAAACCGGACTGATCACACCACTGACTGCCAGGCTGCTTTGCCACGACTGGCCGACTTCTATGCATATGAATAAGACTCTTTCGACCTTTAGTTTAGTATAATTTAATTCCACTTGACATCCTGAATTTACATTTAAATGAAAAGCAACACATCATTTATTAAAAATATCACTTTATTGATTACAAATACAGCTTTTAGGACTCGTCTGAGTTATACTTTGTATACTCACCGAATTTCAAAATAAAATACACATCTCCAAACAGGCTACCACTGTAAAACAGTTCTCACACGCCCTCCTTACCTCGTCATTTGCTTATCTTATCGTCATTTTTATTATAACACATATAAATGTCAAACCTCAATCATTCGTATAAATTATCCAATGAACGTTAAGATGATTTATTTTCTAAGAAAGAGACATATACATGAATATAAAATGGCAGCTCTAAAGATTTGGTAACAGAATAATCATTATTTGAACAAGATATTTCGTGACATTCTCCGCATGAAATGTTGTCAAATACACACTAAAACGTGTATACACACTTATCTTGAAGCCTTATACAAAGGTAACAACAGAAGTATACTATCGTCACCTGATGAACACATGGACTCATCCATACAGATAAACACTAGTCTGATAAGGCCCACCTGGAAAATGAGCCAGTCAGGTGCCTAATCGTGTTTCTTTGTGTAGAACAGGCCAACTTTCCGTGCAAATTATTGGAAGGTTGTCAATATTTGTCATGCAGAATGATTTGAAAACCATTAGTCCTTGTCATACTTATATTCAAGAAGTAAGATATGAAATGCGGTCGCAAGTTGTTATATCACTAGCTGCTGAATATCTGATATCCGAAAATGTCAATATTTTGCAGTTAATAATGATCTGATTATAATATGCAGGTTTGTCTATGCAGCCAGTAACTGTTTTGTACACATGAAGGCCTGAGATTTTTTTAATCTATTAGCCTGTAACAGGAGTCGCCCAATAACAACCATACAAGTCTAAATCTATGAAAATTAACGATTTCAGCACTTGTGCAGTTTTATGAATTATAATTTAGTTCACTTGATCACTAAATAATCCCTAATTTATAATCGTTATTATTATCATAATTATTATAATATATATATATATATATATATATATATATATATATATATATATATATATATATATAACACACTGAACACTCAATTTTGTCGGTTGGTCTTTTGTTCTCAAATATCGTTTGTTTGATCAGCACAAGGGGGCGCTCAAATATGTTTCACGCACACGTTCTTGCCTGACAGCTCTCACAGTACCAACCCTAAACAAATAATGTGGTAACGAACCAATCCATAACAAACAAACAAACAAAAAACAAATTAATTCTAACACACAACCAACTCTAAAATGCATTCACAGATCTGTTGGAATATTGTCCAGAGAGAAAACATGTGCTTAAGCAAAACATTTAAAGATTTTTTAATGAATGTTTTTGGCATAAATTTAAAATCCCGCGGTGTGCTGAATTGCTTGCCGCCCTTCAAATCCTTCAATATTTTCCTGTGATACAGACACTTTTCATTTTAAATCACCAGGGATTAAAGTATCGTAAAACACAGGCACAACAAACCTGTGCTGAAACATTGAACAGATAGGATGCAATAAAACAAACACTTCATGAGCACGGAAGCAAAAATTATTCATTTAAATCACACACACGCACAAATGCACACACTCAGACAATGAAGCTTATCATTATGTAAACAGACACACTGACCCTCAAGTACTTTCGTATACATAATGGTTGGCCTTAAAGATGTATATGCTTAGATGTATATCTCCTTTTTTTGGAATGTGCTAACTACAAGCATACACACCATACAGCTGTGCATGCTTTAATCGACTAGGTGCCACTGATGTAGATCACATATACAATATGTACAAAACTATCATGTAAATAACATCTTAAACATCACAGACTAAGTATTTTCTTTATAACATTATAAACAAGGCACTTCTGGGTAATATATCTAAAAACAGGGAGGCTGGTGATGTTGCCAGGGATGTAACAACAACAAATGTACAGTAATATCAACAAAGGTATACAACAGATATGTGCATTTAACTCTATCCAGTAATAATATAAAATATATTACGGCAAACATAAAGCAAAACTCCCATCAATTCATTTGCTGCCAACCATCTTGAACTACATACGCATGCTAATCTGGTAGCTGTACACAATATATATTTATTATTCAATAGATTATAACGCATTTTTAAAAGTAAGTGGAAATCTGTTTCCAATACTTTAAAGTTGAAGTTCTTGAAGTTCTCTTAACAAATCAAAGGTCGCTAAATTGGTAGTTACAGAATGCCTACCTATATTTCAGAACAAAGAACCTGTTAATCACATCCTCATCTTAACTATTGCTCTGTATATCAAATCTGGAAACCTGGCCACTAGTCTGAATGTCATTGTTCTGATCCCTAACTAGGGCTCTGTATGTCCTGATCCCTAAACCAGGGCTCTGCATGTCATCTTAACCAAGAGGTTTCATGTTATGTCCTTAGCATTTACCAAAGCTTAAAGCATTATATCTGAATGTCCTGATCCCTAACCAGGGCTCTGCATGTCCTGATCCCTAACCAGGGCTCTGCATGTCCTGATCCGTAACTTGCGCTCTGCATGTCATCTTAATCAAGGGGTTTCATGTTATGTCCTAATCACTTACCAAAGCTTAGAGCATTATATCCTGATCCCTTACCAAGGTTCTGTATGTCTTGTCCTGATCCCTAACCAAGGATATGAATGTCATGTCTTGATCCTTAACTACCGCTTGTCAAGTCCTGATCCATGTCCAGGGCCCTAAGCACGATTTTGTATCTCATGTCCTGTATGTCATGTGTCAGGATATGTATAAAGGTATGCTGATGCGAGGTCTAGATATATAAAGGTATGTTGGAGCAGGTTGTGGAAATTCAGAGTATAGTCTGAATATATATGTAAAGATATGTAGGCAAGTAATTTAGATATTTAAAAAATATGTGGGTGAAGGTTCCAGATAGTTAATCATATGTGGGTGAAGGTTCCAGATATTTACAGGTATATGGATACAGGAATAACATAGTTTAAGGTATGCAGGTGAAGGATCCATAACTGTCAATGTACAAGGGTGCATGATTGAGATATGAAAAGGATTCTTGGCGCAGGGTGCCGATATGTTAATGAATGAGGGTGTCAGGAAGCATGTATGTAATGATGTGGCTGAAGGGCTGGATATGTATCAAGCTCTGGTTGCAGGGTCTAGATATGTAACTGGCTAAAAGTCTGGGGTTTTGGAATGTATCTGGATATTTATATTGGAAAAAGGTTCTGATTTCTTTAACTAAGGTCACAGTTACCTACTTCCACACTTTAAAACTATAACGAGCTCTAGCAACTGCAGAAAATGTCCTGCGAACAGGTGGAAAACCAGGTGAAAGGTCGTTGAGGTCAAGTTTTGGAAAATAAAATATGCAGGAGCCCTAATTTCAAACATATTATGGATCTAAGTAAGCTGCATTTAAACAAAGGCATATTGTTTCCGATAGATGATTATGATAAAACCTTCCAACTTTAACTGTTGATACATATCCTGTATCAGGTGTCCCAGGACACAGGTCCAACTTATTTAATTGTCATTATTCTTACCTACACACCAAAGGAAGTTTTAACATTGCATTTAACTCATTTCAGATTGATTGTCTTTGCTGCATACAACCACAATAGTGCTGACACTTGGCTGTGCATGCTTTGACAAATGAATTCTTCCTATTGCAGGTTTCTGCCAAGTCTCGACGTTTTTATTCTACCAATACCTTGCTGACACTGATAAAATTGTTCTTGTGTTAGTGACATGATGATTGTTTATGGCACAGGCAGCCTATGCAAACAGTATATTAGTGCAATGAGATGTAACAAAACATTCAATCCATATATTGAGAAAATTACCTATCCTTCACACAAGCAGCCCATATGTTACAGAAAATAAAAAGTTACAACTGTTTAGGATAAAAAAATACAAATGACAAACTTAAATAAAGCATAACATGTGTTTGATAAAAAATCAGAATGCACTCCCTCATGACTGAGGACTGAACACACAAACGTTTAATCCCTCAATCTACACATTTGTCTCTTGTGGTATAGAATGTCCGTGATTGACAGACACTGGACTATTGGAGGAACTGCGAGGTTGGTCTGTACTTAAAGCCACATTAGGTCGGTGTCTGGAGGCTTTCCACTGAGACCAAGCATCTCCCATTTCTGACTGATAAAAAGTACTGACATGTTTAGCCTGTGCTGCTGGTTTAGCCTGTGATGTAGGAGGAGCTAGGGGGTTTGGTTTGGATTTTGTGTTCGTCTGATTTACGATGTTATGCATTGCCTGAAGCTGCCAGTCTGAGGAGTCGGCCGAGTGGACCTTGTGCTCTTTAGGAGCTACAGGCGGAGGCCCCGGCTCACCTCGCTTAAAATGACCATTGTAATGTACAGAGTTTACCATACTGACGTGATAACGAGAATTGTTCCCAGAAATAACACAAGGCACCGCACCTGTGTACTTGTATGTATGATTTGGCAAGTTTGAAACAGAACTGTATGGTCTAGTAGTCCTGTGAGGTATATTGACAGGATTTATAGCTCTTAATGCAGTCTTCTGTGGTTGTGGGGACAATGGGACATGTTGCTTCTTTGGTGGAATTTGGGGTGACCTTGACACTTGTCTAGGTGACTTTGACACATCACAGACATCACTACCTTGATGTCCATTAGTTGTTGTGACCTTTGGTGACCTTTTAACCTGGTCAGGGGAGGAGGCAGGTGAGAGAGACTCACTTCTAATAGGCAGTTCAGGAGGTAAATCCACAATTTGACCTTGTCCTTTCCTCACAATCACAGGGGAGGCTGCATGTTCTGTCTGGCCATTATGCAGTTTCTCCTGGTAAGATGACGTGACACTGGAGACACTCTGAGTGTCTGTAGATGAGGAATGACGTGGAGATGTAGACATGTATTCTGAAGGCTCTGTTTCATGTTGTTGTGGGACTCCATTGGGTTGCTTCACATTGCGGGACTGGTCACTATTGCTAGAGGGAGAAACAGGCTGCTTACTTTGAATTTTTTCAGGTGGGAGTGCACTTGTCTCCGTACCAGTAGCAGATACAAGTGTAGTTTTAAAATCAGTGTGGTAGGATGGACTGTGTTGTGCTGGCACAGTCATAGCTTGAGATAGGAGTGTCTGTTTTCCCGTGGGTGAGCTTGGTGGTCCTGGCTGGTGATTCAGGTTCTGGGCAGAGCTACTTCTGGCTGGGTGTGAGATCGTTCCCGTCATGGCAGGTGGTCCTTCATCAAAGGACCTGCTTGCCAGCATGACCATCGCAGCCTCATTCTGAGAATGGTAGATTAACTGCTGAGCAACAGGTGTGCAGCCAAACTTTGACTTTTCCAACACAGGAGGGTGGTTGACCTGCCTTCCTGATGGTGGTTTTCCACTTGGTGGTTTGTAGGGTAAAGAATGATATGATAAATTTTCAACAGCCCCAGCTGAGTCTGATGCAACAGAACCACCGGCTGGGTTTGTCCTCTGAGTCCTTTGAGGGCTGTAGACAACACGTTGATGGAAGCCAGGGCTTCTGGGAGGGAGGTTGACAGTGGCTGGGTGTAACAATCCTGTACCTGCTGATAAGCTCCCCATAGATTTACTGTGTGTTATCATGGGCGTAGCAGCCATACTTCCTCCCTGACCGGTGTCCAGGTGCCCATCCGGGGTGGATGGATGACTCTTAGTAGGTTGTCTCAGAGTCGCGTATACTTCCACATTAGAGTTCTGTATCTTTTCCAGGTTCTGGTTGTATGGACTTTTATCTGAAATACATGGACTTCCATATTAAATATTTTGTATTATTGTGTTTCCTTAAATACACAATTTACACAGTTTACACAATCTGAAATAAATGCACGGTCACCTAATATCAATGGATTTTTCATGGCTGACACATAAAAGAGTTTTTACCTGAAATAGTTGTATCTGAAACTAGAAAGCAGTCTGAGACCACATATATACCTCTGCCCACATTTTAGTCACCAGATCCTGAATATTACGATCCAGAATATTTCAACGATCCTGTTGTATGTTAAGCAGGCACAGTAAATATATGAATAAAGCCAAATCAAATATGTGTCACAGTTCCTAAATTCTTTCAGCGCATCATTATTCATCATAGGCAGACATTATAGGGTCTGCCTGTAAGAATTGCTAGATCAGTGGCTTATACCAATAAATGGTCTCTCCTCTGGCAAAGATAAATAAATTTACATCAATGATAATATATCCCCTGGCAGAGGCTTAACAAATCTGATTTTATCTAAAGACATGGACTTAGATGAGAAATACCTGCAGTGTTATATTGTGATGCACAATCCTGCATCTACACTAACTGGACTCATTTTTCTATATATAGATCATACAGCATATTATTATATTACTATAACAATATTATTAAATAAACATGTAACTTGATGTCCTTTCTAGGTAAAAAGCTTGGAATTTCATGTTTTTTAGATGCTGTATTATTTTGAACAGATTTACACACTTAAATGGAAAAGTAATTGATTAATGTCTGAAATACATGAAATTTCAAGTAGAGGTAGGTGGCTTCTTGAACACTTAGGTTTTGTATGCTTCTGAATGAATATATGGTATTCTGAAACAGGTCTGTTATCAATAAAACATATTCGTACCATAAATATATTTGTTACATTTATTACTGTTACTTATTCGTACACATTTGAGCATGAGGATTTTAATGACTTTGCCTAAATATATGATAGATATCTTATGGTGTATGATTAAAATCTGCATAAAGTTTCCCTGTATGTGCATGAACTCTTCTTGCACACATCCATGTACTATTTTGATCATACAGTTGTGAAGGATGAGCAACTTATTGCCTTATTAGGAGACCTTATTTGATTTGTTTCAATGATACACAGTTACACTTGCATGATAAAAATTTTACATATTTTGTTAATTAACTAAACGGAATACTTTTTCATCTAAGTATAAAAGCCAAAGACCACTGATACCAGATCAAACATCATACCAGATAATATAACCTAAGAACTTTTTCCTATGGCTGCAATTTTAAAAAATTATTTAGAGGTAGCAGAGTTTAAAAATTTCCAATACAGATGGAAATGAGAGGACTTATCAAAATACAAGAATCCATAATGTCAGATTTAAGATTAACAAATTGAATACTGGTCCATCATTCCACTTTCACATTTACTACCTGCATGAAATATAAGTATTGTTTGAGCAGAGGTATGTCAGCTTGTATGCTGATAAGGTAAGCTTACCATGGGCGGCAAATTTGTACTGGTTCTTTGGCAGTTTTGGTGAGTACTTAAATTCAATGACTTGATCAATCCAATGACCTTGACTTTGGATCATTTGTCCTTCAGTGATCTTGAGGTTTCTCCGTTTGTAAAACAGTAAATATGCTTCTTTGGTAACTACTTGGTTTGGTTCAACTTCTATGACCCGCGTGTCATCAAATAAATGCCACTTTTCTGTTATGGAATTCTTGCAGAAGGCTAAAAAAGAATGAATATACTTGTAACTGAACTATAACAACAATAAATTTCAACAGTTACAAGTTGGCCATGGCCCAAACCTGTTAATTTGTAGGGCCGTAATAAGTAACTCGTGCACCCAAACACCATGATACAGAGTAGGCCATGACCTGGCCAGTCATGTGATGAACCCATTCATGACAAGACATTGTAGTAAACAAATTTGTTTGCAAACCCTTTTCAAGTTTTTGTTTAAATAATTCATTACTCTGCTGCATATTGATTATTATGTATTCATGATATTTTGCTTTAAAACTTGTTCAGTACCAATGTATGCAGCTTTTACCAATGAGGATGTAGGAAATTAATGAATTTGCATATAAGATAAAGTTCAGTATGGTAAGATTATTAAAACTCTTCTTTTTATTTTAACACATAACCACCCGGCTATATCATACCCCAACAGAGTTACATCTATTATTATGTCTGTTGCACTTTTTTATACATTACAGGTTTTTAACATGGCATGCTAATAATATTCTAAAAGTAAGGACCCATGTCTACCAGTATAACTGTGAATAAGACTTTTATGAGATTCTCATAAGTACTGTTCTAATTTAGATATGCACTGGAGGGTACTGCAGACATTAAATCAAATTGCTGATCAAACTCTTAATATTTATACACAAATCAACATTAAACTGATGTTAAACTGTGTTTTTTTACCAAGCTGCCTTTAATTAAAGAGGTTTAAATGAGAAGACGGACCTACCTGTGTAATGACCGCCAGCCATGTTACCATAGTGATTACAAACAGAGTACAGATCGTAAGTGTAATAGTCCTCAGAGTTCCCGTTCACCTCAGGTTTAGACATGACATGTGAACGCATGTCAAGCCCCACCACAGGAAAGTCTACCATCATGTTCAACTTGTTACGTTCAGACCCATCCTGTAAAAGGACATATTCCCAATAATTTTTCTAATTCATAAAAAATATAGAATTATAAAACTTCATAAGAATGTTCAACATCTTACTGTCATAAATATGGAGAATTCTAATCAGCTGAATAACCAACATTTCAATGTAATGAATATTTTAATTTCAATCTCATGAATATTTAACTTCTCACTCCTATTAAAATTCAACATTTCACTCTTATGCATAAGCAACAAGTCAATGTCCTGAATATTCAACATCTTGTAGTTTGGTGGGGGGGGGGGGTCACTATATCTAGGAGGGACCACTGACCAACATGCTTTATATCTGTGTGTGTGTGTGTGAGGGTGTGTGTGTGTGTGTGTGGAGGGGGGGGGGTTAATTTATCTGGGAGGGATCACAAACCAACATGCTTCATATCTGTGTGTGTGGGAGGAACCACAAACTAAGCTGCTTTGTAGTTTTGTGTGTGTGTGGGGGGGGGGGGGGCGGGGGTTATCACTGACCTGTCTGAACCTCTTAAGGTGGACCACCAGAATATCTGGAAGGGACCACAAACTCAGCTGTTTTGTAGTCTCATGCTGTTTCCCATGGCAGGATGGACAGTCCCAGGCGTCCTCTGCTCCAAGCTAGAATCATAAAACAGCAAAATCAAGATGAGAATCAAAGTACACATTATTCTCAATTGGTCTTAAATCATTCACTGCCAAGATACCTGTGGGTTTTATTTAAACTTTCAATCACACAGTAATGAGTGTACTATATATCAGTGACAGTAGTAAACAGTACAGACTAATTCACAGCACTGAATACAGTAGCCCAAGCTCCAATGGCCTCCCCCAGTGTACACTTTAAAGAGCCCATGAAGATCCTTCTGGCATGCTGACACTCAGGTTGACAATAACATAATGATAACTTCACCAAAACATTACGCTGCCCCTCTAAGCACACAGCCATGCTGCAGATCTACATGTGAAGAACACTGCACTGACTGACCTTTTCCTCCAGGGTGTACAGTCTGAAGCAGTCATCAAGACTCGCAACTCCCAGCAGACCCTCCACCTTCCTTGACTGGTGCAAGCTCTCGTGATCCTCTATCAGGTCATGTGTATGTGAGAACACTCTAAAAAACATCAGGATAACGTGAGAATACTCTACAGCACATCAGGATGAGGTCATGTGTCTGTGAGAATACTCTATTAAACATCAGGATAATGAGGTCATGTGTCTGTGAAAATACTCTACAAAACATCAGGATAATGAGGTCATGTGTCTGTGAAAATACTCTACAAAACATCAGGATAATGAGGTCATGTGTCTGTGAGAATACTCTATAAAACATCAGGATAATGAGGTCATGTGTCTGTGAGAATACTCTATAAAACATCAGGATAATGAGGTCATGTGTCTGTGAGAATACTCTACAAAACATCAGGATAATGAGGTCTTGTGTCTGTGAGAATACTCTAAAAAACATCAGGATGAGGTCATTGGTCTGTGAGAATACTCTACAAAACATCAGGATAATGAGGTCATGTGTCTGTGAGAATACTCTATAAAACATCAGGATAATGAGGTCATGTGTCTGTGAGAATACTCTATAAAACATAAGGATAATGAGGTCATGTGTCTGTGAGAATACTCTACAAAACATCAGGATAATAAGGTCATGTGTCTGTGAGAATACTATACAAAACATCAGGATAATGAGGTCATGTGTCTGTGAGAATACTCTAAAAAAATCAGGATAATGTGAGAATACTCTAAAGCACATCAGGATAATGAGGTCATGTGTCTGTGAGAATACTCTACAAAACATCAGGATAATGAGGTCATGTGTCTGTGAGAATACTCTACAAAACATCAGGATAATGAGGTCATGTGTCTGTGAGAATACTCTATAAAACACTAGGATAATGAGGTCATGTGTCTGTGAGAATACTCTACAAAACATCAGGATAATGAGGTCATCTGTCTGTAAGAATACTCTACAAAACATCAGGATAATGAGGTCATGTGTCTGTGAAAATACTCTACAAAACATCAGGATAATGAGGTCATGTGTCTGTGAGAATACTCTATAAAACATCAGGATAATGAGGTCATGTGTCTGTGAGAATACTCTACAAAACATCAGGATAATGAGGTCATGTGTCTGTGAGAATACTCTACAAAACATCAGGATGAGGTCATGTGTCTGTGAGAATACTCTACAAAACATCAGGATAATGAGGTCATGTGTCTGTGAGAATACTCTATAAAACATCAGGATAATGAGGTCATGTGTCTGTGAGAATACTCTACAAAACATCAGGATAATGAGGTCATGTGTCTGTGAGAATACTCTATAAAACACTAGGATAATGAGGTCATGTGTCTGTGAGAATACTCTACAAAACATCAGGATAATGAGGTCATCTGTCTGTAAGAATACTCTACAAAACATCAGGATAATGAGGTCATGTGTCTGTGAAAATACTCTACAAAACATCAGGATAATGAGGTCATGTGTCTGTGAGAATACTCTATAAAACATCAGGATAATGAGGTCATGTGTCTGTGAGAATACTCTAAAAAATCAGGATAATGTGAGAATACTCTAAAGCACATCAGGATAATGAGGTCATGTGTCTGTGAGAATACTCTACAAAACATCAGGATAATGAGGTCATGTGTCTGTGAGAATACTCTACAAAACATCAGGATAATGAGGTCATGTGTCTGTGAGAATACTCTATAAAACATCAGGATAATGAGGTCATGTGTCTGTAAGAATACTCTACAAAACATCAGGATAATGAGGTCATCTGTCTGTAAGAATACTCTACAAAACATCAGGATAATGAGGTCATGTGTCTGTGAGAATACTCTACAAAACATCAGGATAATGAGGTCATGTGTCTGTGAGAATACTCTACAAAACATCAGGATAATGAAGTCATGTGTCTGTGAGAATACTCTACAAAACATTTGGATAATGAAATCATGTGTCTGTGAGAATACTCTATAAAACATCAGGATAATGAGGTCATGTGTCTGTGAGAATACTCTACAAAACATCAGGATAATGAGGTCATGTGTCTGTGAGAATACTCTATAAAACATCAGGATAATGAGATCATGTGTCTGTGAGAATACTCTACAAAACATCAGGATAATGAGGTCATGTGTCTGTGAGAATACTCTACAAAACATCAGGATAATGAGGTCATGTGTCTATGAGAATACTCTATAAAACAGTAGCAAGAGAACGGTTCCAACAAAAGCAGTATGAATTCAGTTTAATTAATGTTTTGTAAAAGATGAGATAGCTGATAATGATATCTTCATTTTTTCTTCAAGATGTTAAAGATATAACAACTGGAACACACAACTAATACCAGTAAATTTTTATAGTATTAATAAGTCAACTATTTCTCCCATCAATAAATTTGTGAAATATAATACTGAATTTTCAACATTATTTTCAAGATAACTTTATCTCTAAAGATATGAAACAGCTAGCAATAAGTATTTGCTGGCTTTAAGTATCAGCAAATCAGGAAGTATTACCTGTTTTTAGTCTGTGGATCCCATTCAACAATGAGTTTGAGATGATTTGGTCCAGCTTTTCTGGTGCTTTGAGATAAGGACCTAGAGAACACATAAAGTGCATAGATGACAAGAAAGTAAACAAATGAACCAAAGGTATGACAGAAGACTTAACAAGGGACCTGAGGGTCACAATGCCCAACTGAAATTGATTCTGAGAATATTTGTATAAAATCCTAGTGGCTGTGTTGACTGTGCACTTTTATGGACTACATGACAGATGGAGGAGTCTCTCATATCACATACATTGTATTTGTAAAAGTTTCAGTATTTCAACTATGTATCTGTTATATGCATGTAAATATATCCAATGGTAACTTATGAAACCCTGAAAATGATACAATAATGGAAATAAGCTGAAGCATTGATTGCTGTGAAAAAAAATAAAATTTTCCTTTTGAAAATGAGCATAAACTAAATTTGATAAGCAAGTTAACAAGCCAATTAGGTAACATAGCATCTGTACTGCGTATATATGAAACTTGTTGCCTGAAACCTTTCATTAGTGCAATAAGGGGAAAAAATTAGTAATGGACCTAAGTGTTATATGAAAAGATACATTTCAAAAACAAACTAGATGTTTTTAAATCATATAAAAAGATATAAATATATGTCAAGTCTTAATGTTACTTGTAATGTACATTTTTACACTCCTGTGTACAGATCTAATGGAATGGGAAAAAACGTTGTGTATGTAAAATTTCATTCATTGCTAAAAATTAAGTTCAAGCCAAATGCAGATTTTATTACCAGTACCTTAGCTGAGACTGTAACAGGACCATTTATTGTATAGTCTGATCATTCATTATTCTTATTAAAAATAAAGATGGAAAAAACAGTTCATATATAATCTTTTAATGTGACATGTTACATTGTGACAAGAATGCGATATTCAAGTTAGGCTCTACTGTTTAGTGTATTCAGAAGTGCTCATGCTAATTTAGTTTTCCATGTCTGACGCTCTGAATTTACAGGTAACATTTAAAAAATTAATTATTACAACAGCAATTATTACGTGTCTGTGCATTCCTGCACATGTTCCATATGAATCAGCAAGTAGTCCCCCAGCCAAGGGTAATAAATGACATGCTGTCAACAATAGCTGATAAGAGGCTGGAGTGCTCAGCTGTACACGTGTACAGGGTAGCACTCTCAGCACTGGCCAGTTCTTAATGAAATTTGTGGTGGCACATCTTGTAACAAGTTGTGTGTAAAGTAAAATAAAATTACCATAGAAAAAAAATAAAACAACAATTCTTTTTTATATTTACTCTCATAATTTCAGGCTTCTGTCTATCTTTATTGGACATGTATTTGCCTTTACGCCTTTCCCAGTCTGAATCATAAAACTTCACGATCGACGATCTCATCGACTGTTTATAACTGGTCAAAGTATATTAATTTACATCGGCACAACATCGTTCTGTCGAATCAAGTTATATACTAGATGTGTCGGAACGACACGAATGCCCCCGCCTGGGGCAAATTAGAAACATTTGTAAAATTTTGAAAATTTTTTTAAGTTCAGGAGGTGTCGTATGGTCAAAAGTAGGTCAACAAGGGCAAAATGCAAACTCAATCTGTAACGGGTCATTATCAAGCAACACACCAAAAATCATGCCAGTATATGCAGGCATTGTGAAAAAAAGTCCATACATGTGCATTTTCCATAAAAATTTCTGTCCTTCATGAAATTTTTTATGTTTAGGAGCTGTAAAACAATCAAAAGTAGGTCAATCAGGACGAAATGCGAACTTGATCTGTAACTGGTAATTATCTGCCCACACACCAAAAATCAGGCCAATATCTGTAGGTATTGCGAAGAAAAGTCTGTACAAGTGTATTTGTATTGAAAATTTATATTTTTCATGAAATTTTCTATGTTCAGGAGCCATAAAACAATCAAAAGTAGATCAACTGGGACAAAACGCGAACTCGATCTGTAACTGGTCAATATCTGCCCACACACCAAAAATCAGGCCAATATCTGCAGGCATTGCGAAAAAAAGTCTGTACATGTGTATTTGTCATGAAATTTCATATTTTTCATGAAATTTTCTATGTACAACTGTTTGATTTCGGAAGGACGGAAGGATGGAAGGACGGAATGACAGACATGGGTAAAACTATATGCCCTGGCCACTTTGTGGCGGGGGCATAAAAATGTGTATATGTAATAGTTCTTAATAGTTGAATATATGGTCCTGTGAGCTAAAAACTAAATCCCATTAACGTTTGCCAAATATTCCAGATTAAATGAGTGTCCCAGTGTTATTCATACCAAGGACTAGCCACCTTAAAGAGATATGAATTAAATGATACAAAGTATTTACACCGTATTATATATATTAAAACATGTCAATGAGCCTTTATTAGATCCTAATATTTAATCATATTCAAATAAAAGAATTATTACAAAAATTTGCAATTTGTAAAGCTTGGGTTTCAAATCCTAAAAATTTATTTTGTTTAACAAAATTCTAAAATTTTCAAGTCAGAACAAAAATTAAATTTAACAATGAAATAATAATATTCAACTTGTTTACTTGGCTTGTCAATGGTTACATTAACAGCCTCAGGTGGCCACACCACCTATGGCATAGGCTATGCCTGATATAAACATGTTCTTCTAAAAACTTGGATAAAAGCTACAATTTGTTATCAACTGCTTTTACATTTAACTTAAATCCAAAAACATGGACTCTATAAAATTAAATCAACAGTACTTATAGACAAAAAACGGAGCAACTAAGGGGAACCTAACTAAGCTAGCCAAAGGAAGCCAGGAGTGAAAGGTGTTATGTAATAGCTTGGGGAGGCCAGGGCTGTAGCACCAGCTGAGCTTATCACACTGTACTGAGCTGGCCTGATGTAAATACTTGCATGGAGGGTGATAACTTTAGTAAAAGCTTCAGTTTTTGACCAACTGCTTTCAAATTTCAGCCTTATGTTATAACAGCCAAACTGACCGAACATGACAGGTTTAGGATAAGCTCCTGGAATCCCGCTGATATAATAACACGTCACTTACGATTCTACTGCCTGCACATAGAACGGATGATCCACATCTGCAGGGAGGTAAATCCAACAGCCAGAATCACTGTCAAGGACACGGAATGTGAACTCAGGGACCCCAGCCTGAAAGGTCAAGATCATGTCAAGGTGAATGGTGAATGTTGACAAAAAATGGCAGACAATCATGTTCCCTACTATTTTTAAACAAAACAACACAGCACAAACTGTATTGAAGGACTCAAGTAGCAATCCATAATACTATATTTGTCCTTCTGGTTTTGTATTTTAATACATTACTTCCCTGACATGTGGGTTCCTACAGTGATGTTAAACCAGCTCCATTCAGTATTATTTACCTGCTTGGGAGGGTTGTAGTTACAGCATTTCTTCAGCATCTCATGGACCTTATCTTTGAGCTCCTTATAAGATATGTCTCTGGGAACCTGGAGGACAAACGGCCTGCTGAATCTGGAATAAAAAAGCAGAGCAAGGCTAGACAAATATGTCTGACAAAATTTCTTGATAGATTATTATAGCACATATTTATAATTTTTATTTATTATCAATGAATACTGAGAAAACAAGGACCTTAAAAGCATTAATAGTAGGGATTTCTTTGTCACTGTATTGTATTTAATTGCATTGTACCATTATCTTTTGAAACATGTTAATATATATCTTGTATCTTAGGAGAGGAATTAATATAGGGCTATGCCCTGTTTTCTGATCCTTACTGATGATTCAATAAACTACTATTTACACCAAATATGTCTGACAATAAATCAGTTTACAAACCAACAAGGGCACCGTACATTATCTGACCTTAAACTCAATACGGTTATTCATCCATGTGTGGGTGAGCCATATGTGAATGATAAAAGGTTTAGGTTTAGAGGTTTGGCTTAAAATCAATCCACAAGCTTTTTCAAAAAGTGGGTCCCAAGGCCTTGACCATTGACCCCATGACCTCAAAACTGATAGGGTTCTTTATCCATGTGTGGGTGAAAGAGGAGAGGTTAAGGTAAAACAATTTGGCTTAAAATTGATCCATAAGGCAATCCCGGACATATGAACGGAGTGAATGATGAACGGACCCATGAAAGGATGTGTTACTATATTCCCTCCTGCAACTTTGTTGCGAGGGGATAATAAGGTTACTATGACCTAATTTTTTCTTCCAAGATAAAATCTAAACGTGACATATTTGGATGTCAAGTAAGATGTGTCTAGCCCTAACATAAACAAAATGTGTTCTGCTAATGAAGGGACAGTTGGTCACACTGAAGAAACACAGAGGACTAACTGTTTATCTTAACATGGCTGACAGACATGGTCATTCTTTTTTCAATATTGTGAGTGCAGTAGTACCTTTTAATTGGTTTAACCTATCAGAAATACATTCTCCAATGAAGGTCTCTCTGGTCAACATTCTATTTTGCATACTGTGTTTTAGGTAAATGTCTACAGCTTTTCCTTACCGAAGGGGTTCAGATAAAATCATTCAAAGATGTTACTACAGAAGAATATTTTGCCTTTTTTTTTGGACTGATGTGGCCAATATGGCTGGGATAAGTAAATATAAAATGTGAAATATTGTTATAGACTTATAAACACAGTGCTGCCCATTAAAGCCTTGAAACTGATCCTCAAGTAGTATCCCCATTAAGAAAATATGAACATGAATGAAAATAGACAACTGCTTCTAACATTCCATGCTCAACATTTCTGTATAAAGATGATAGCTGTATTTGATTTTTTTTAATATGATGCTGACCTAAAGTTTATATAGAGTTGAATATCCAACTGTAACTCCTTAGAAGTATTTCAGACTGCCTTAATATCAAATATAAATAAGCTCATGTCCTGAGCCATATAAACAATCAAATATAACCCTTTATATCAAATCTTTGCAAATGTGTCTTAAAAGGAACTGCACTGATCCTGCATTTTCTGTAAATGTCAGAATGATTGTTTCAGGAAATGGAGATGCACAGAGATTTTGTACACTGAGCTGTCTTACCTCTGGCTATTTTCCCCCACTCCTGTTCTGTTGAGCAGTATGACTACTAGGCCTCGAGACATGAGGTACTCAGTTTGAGACTCCTCTGAGCAGTTTGTCTGAGGAGTTTCTATACACCAAACCTGGTCCCCTGTCCTGATGTCACTCACTGGCTGGTCGTCACTCAAGGTTCGCTGGAATACACTGGTTCCAATCTCTGTCAGCACCATCTGTAACAAGACAACAGTTCAAATCTCTGTCAATACCTACTGTAACAAGACTACAGTTCAAATCTGCCAATACCATCTGTAACAAGACAACAGTTCAAATCTCTGTCAATACAACTGTAACATGACAATAGTTCAAATCTCTGTCAATACCATCTGTAACAAGACAAAAATTTAAATCTCTGTCAATACCTACTGTAACAAGACTACAGTTCAAATCTGCCAATACCATCTGTAACAAGACAACAGTTCAAATCTCTGTCAATACCATCTGTAACAAGACAACAGTTCAAATCTCTGTCAAGCCATCTATTTATAACAAGACAAAAGTTTAAATCTCTACCAGTACCATCTGAAACAGGAGAAAAGTTCCGAACTCTGACAACATTTGTAACAAGACAAAAGTTCCTATCTCTGAGAGTCCTATCTGTAACATGAAAAAAGTTCAAATCTCTGTTAGAACCATATAAAAAGAGAAAAGTTTCAAACTCTGTCAATACCATCAAAAACACTATAAAAGTTCCTATCTCTGACAGCCCCTTCTGTAACAGGACAGAAGTTCAAATCTCTGTCAGAATCATCTGTCACAAGGGAAAAGTTGATCTCTGGAACAGATCCAGTATGTCCCCAGCCTGTTGTGGAAATAGCTGGAAAAAAGTTGTGAATGCCTGTATGAAATTTGAGATGGGTCAATGCCATCCACCAAGATTACTTCTCCAACCTTGAAAACTGCATCAAGGTCATTCATATTCAATCTTGACCTAGCCCTTAAAGCGGTATGTAAATGCTGCAGATTTGGTGAACGTCTCTCAAATTCTTTTCAAGTTATTGCATTAAATTCATTTTAGCATTATTGACCTGTTTGACCTCAAAAATGTGTCAAGGTCATCCGTATTTGAACTTGACCTAGCACTTAATAAAGTTCATCATAGCTGCAAGACTGGTGACTGTGTCTCAATTTTTTTTTAGTTATCGCTTGAACATCCTTTTAGCATTATTGACACTGCAACCTTGAAATGTTTAGATTGTCCCCAGCCTGTCCAGGAAATAGCTGAAAAAAGGTTGTGAATACCTGTATGAAATTTGAGATGGGTTTATGTCACCCAACAAGATTACCTCTGTGAACTTGAAAACTGCATTAAGGTCAACCATATTCAAATTTGACCTAGCCCTTAATGAGGTGCATCAAAGCTGTAAGTTTGGTGACCACGCCTCAAATTCTTTCAAGTATTAGGGTTAACATCATTTTAGCATTATCACCTATGTGACCTTGAAAAATAAGTCAAGGTCAGCCATGCTTGAATGTGACCTAGCCCTTCTTGAGGTGCATCTATGCTGCAAGTTTGGTGACTGTACCTCAAATCCTATTCAAGTTACTGAATTAACATCATAGCTGTGACGGATGGACAGAGGGACAGATGGAAACTCACCATTTCTATTTCCCCCATCAACGGCGCCTTCGGGGACAGCTGGGGACCACAAGAGGAAATTTCCACACTCTTTCAATACCATTATAAACAAGATAAAAGTTTAAATCTCTGTCAGTGCCATTTGGAACCAGACCAGTTCCTATATCTGACAACATCTGTAACAAGACTAAATTCCTATTTCTGACAGCAGCATTTGTAACAAGACAAAGTACATCAAGTGTCAATAGCATTTGTCTTGTTCATCTATAAACAAGAAAACAAGATGAAGGACATCAGTACATATAACAAAGTGGTCCATTACTTTACATATACAATCTGGTTGGACAAATGCTAACATCCAGTCATGATTTTGTCTCTCCCTCTGTCCTGTAGTGTGGAGGTACACATTTTGTCTCCTGATATCAGTGATAAAAACATTTGGGTCATGTAGAAAATCCCCTATGAAGACATTTGGTGCATTAACACAGGCATTATGTACTAACCAATATATTTGTGGTCCAAACTGTTAAACTTTTTAACTGTCCTAATGTGCATTCCAAAATGCCAAGACCAGAGCCTGCACTTGGCGCCTCCTGTTGGTTGACAAGGATACTACAATGAAATGCTCATGGATTCTCTTCTGACTATTCACCTTTAAATAACAACCAGATGACAAATTGACTGAGACATGAATACAGATCTCTGCAGCTACAAAAATTGTTAATGTGCTTTACTGTGGGTTAGTTAGATACCTGGCCTGTATTATATACTTTAGATAAATGAGGTTCCCGCTGAAAAATAATTTGATTAGATAATGTGGGGCAGTGATGTCAGACTCAAGTCTAACTTTTCTAGGGAACTGTACTCAGACTTGTACTCAAACTCGGACATGAGGACTCGGGAAATCAAATAGAGTCAATCTCAAGTCCAGTAGAAAGCTATGTCACATGCTACAAAGACTTATAATATACAAGCACCATCTACCCAAAGAATATTAGGCATACCAAATTATGACTATAGTTACCAAACATTAGGTTGGCATTGAGGTTAAAAGGTAATTTAAAATTCAAGTAAAACAAGCAAATTTGTGGAATTAATGTCCCCCGCTTTGGGCTCTTGTTGTTTTTCATGCTTGATAAAGGTCAGACAGACAGAGTGACAGACAGACAGACAGAAGCCAGACACTCCAAAACAAATCCCAACCAGGTATGCATGAGAGCAATCACTGACCAAAATTTGAATGAAATCGGATAATATTTAGGTAAGTTATCCCAAAGAAACAAAAACCTGACAGAGTGACAGACAGACTGACAGACATAAGCCAGACACTCCAAAATCAATCCAAACCAAGGTATGCATGAGAGCAATCACTGCCTAAAACTTGAATGAAATCGGATAATATTTAGGAAAGTTATCGCATGGAAACGAAAACCTGACAGACAGAGAGACAAAGTGACAGACAGACAGAAGCCAGACAATCCAAAACCAATCCCAACCAAGGTATGCATAAGAGCAATCACTGACCCAAATTTGGATGAAATTGTATAATAATTAGGAAAGTTATCGCACAGAAACGAAACCTGATGGACTGACATAGAGACAGACAGACAGACAAACCCAAAACAATGTCCTCCGCATCCGCGGAGCAGGGGACAAAAATTTATAAACTATCTCCAAAATACACATGATAATCTAAAACATCCATTTCAAATTTCTTTTAAAAAGCAAATATGTATTTGACTCAGACTCAGATTTATACTTGGCTTCTAAGTGACTAAAACTCAAAGAAGGAGGACTTGGTCTGGAACTTCAAGGACTCAGACTTGGACTCAGACTTGAGTAGCTTGGACTCAGACTTGCACTTGGACTCAGATGTTGTGGACTCAATTACATCAATGGAAGAGGGTTCTAATGAACCATGGTGACCATTTGGGGAATACATTCATAACAAGATAAATCAATTAAAATGGTAAGTAGGTTGTAGGCCTTATACTGCCTCAAAAATGTATTATAATTTAAGCAAATTTAGTTGAGGAGAAGACAGATGCAACTGAAAAATGTTTCTAGGAAATGTGCAAGAAGGGACTGTTGATCAACTGAGGTAGTGCTATAAATATGTGGGTTGGTTACCTTTCATGTTTGATATAAAACAAATCAAACAAGCATAAAATTTCATCAAAATAATCAATTTGCTATTAAACTTGTTTTTACTCAGGAAAAATATGATAAATAATTTCACAATGGGGACTTTTTTCACTATTCTTGATCACAGCCACATGTTAAATAGCTCACTTTGACCACAAATGTAAAAATTTAATATTTTTAGTAAGTCTCCCCAATCTGTCAATACAACATCTAAAACATCTCAATAACTGTATGGATGTACTGTGACGAATCATATTGACAAGCTGATATTCGTTACCTGTCTATTGAATGAGTTACCTGATTCTCAGAAAGTGATGTCACTCTGTTGATTCCTCTCCTCAGGTCTGCGACACGTCCGTTCCGGTCCACAACCACACCTATCACGCGAACACTCGATGATGCCTGGTTGGCCACATGTACCGTTATGGCTCGATTAATTTTCTGTGGGATTGGCAGTGACACGGACAGGAATGGGTCGTATGTGTTACTCTGTCTTTGGCAAGAAGGGCACATGAGAGAAGAACACAACCAGGCTTGAAACAGGTCGTACACGAAACTTTTATTGCAGCGCTGATGTTCTGCTATTACTTCTGATGCAGACTCAGGACTGGATATGTTTCCCTGAAAGTATAAATGTCAATACAATCAGTACACCATCTCCATAACATCAACAATCATTATCATGAGAACAATAACAGAATTCAGTCCTTTAACACATAACATAATCATGCAAATATGCTTCCTTTCCTTCCTGGAATCAGCCTGAGTTCAAAGGTGAAAATCACATATTTTGCATATATATACCATGTCACTAATATTTATAATTATGTGTGTGATTGACTGTCAAACCAGAAGAAAATCAATAAAGAAGAAAGGGATACCACACAATGGTTCCCTTAATCTTTCAGGTGACAACTTTTTTTAATGACAGAGGTAGCTGTTCATTCAAGTAAAATGTGGAAGGGCAGCTAAACGAGTTGAGAGGTCATGTAGTGAGCCTCCTTGGAAAACTTTCCTGATCTGTTTCATTAAAAGCTATAAAACAAGTTCATTCTTCCATCTTAAATATTCAGCTTAACAAAGACCAAGAACAATACATTCATCTGTTGTGAAAAAGTCATCTCAGAAAGTTCAGGGAAATTTACAACCAAACATCAGTGTGTATGAATATGTCAAGGCCCAGATCCCGATCTGGACCAATCAGCAATTGGTCCAGACCAGATCCCAATCAGGATTTGGTCCGGCCTAAACCCGGATCTGGATTTGGTCCAGACCAAATCTCGATTGGGATCTGGGCGGGACCAATTCCTGATTGGTCAAGACCAAATCCCGATCGGGATTAAGCCTGGCCTAAACCCTGACTGGGATCTGGTCTGAACCCGTTCCTGATTGAGATTCCATGGCAGACAAGAGCAGGCTTTTGAGTTAATGTTATTTCATAAGGTTAAAACATGAAAATAATTAACCAAGTTGAGAAAAATATAATTTTATATATATTAATATATGTAATAAAAACATGAATATATACATATATTTAGTTGAAAATGTTGATAGGAGAGGTTATAAATTGTTGGTTTTCATGAAATCAGGACTTTTCATTTGAATGTAAGCTGTTTATGAGTTGATACAAGTTAAAAATATCCATATTTGAAAACTGGGGACTGAAAACTTCATATGATACTTAACTTCTTATATATGTCATCCATCTAACAATTTATTCTACCTACAAAACGCATCAAATATATACACTTATTTACACAGTAAGTCAGCTTAAACTAGTTCAATTGTTATATAAACTAGATGTGTCGGAACGACACGAATGCCCCCGCCTGGGGAAAATCAGAAACATTTGTTAAATTTTGTAAAATTTTTTAAGTTCAGGAGGTGTCATATGGTCAAAAGTAGGTCAACAAGGGCAAAATGCAAACTCTATGTGTAACGGGTCATTATCAAGCAACACACTAAAAATCAGGCCAGTTTATGCAGGCATTGTGAAAAAAGTCAATATATACATGTGCATTTTTCATAAAAATTTCTGTCTTTCATAAAAAAAACTTTCTATGTTCAGGATCTGTCATATGGTCAAAAATAGGTCAATTGGGATGAAAAGCGAACTCGATCTGTAAGTGGTCATTATGCGCCCACAGACCAAACATTAGGCCAGTATCTGTAAGCATTGCATTGCTAAACTAGAATATTAGCAAAAGCTGATAATCAGTTATAAATTTAAATTGGACAGATATGTACCATGTTTCATAACAACTCATCAAATGGTTCCTGAGATGTAAGCTTCCGAGTGTTTTTGTATAATCAGCTCTAAAACAAAGAAAAATAGGTCAAGGTCACCCATCTTTGCACTTGACCAATACTTTGTTGATATACATCTTCACTGATGAAATAAAATTCCAACGGTGAATCCTTTTAGAGATATCCCGCTCACAAGGCCAAAATTGAAAAATCTGATGAAAAAATTGATTAAAAAATCAGAAATTGCAGGTGGCACCACCAAAATTGCACAGCACGTACAGACCATCCCAATGATCATAGTAAGTTTTGTGAAAATCCACACAATGGTTCCTGAGACATAGGCTTCTGAGTGTTTTTCTATAATCAGCTCTAAGATGTAGAAAAATGGGTCAAGGTCACCCATCTTCGAACTTGACTCAGATTTTATCGATATACATCTTCACTGATGAAATAAAATTCCAATGGTGAATCCTTTTAAAGATATCCCGCTCACAAGGTAAAAGTTAAGAGACGCAGGATGGACAGACGCCCGATGGACAGACAGACAGGCGGACAGAAGGACAGCTTGGGTGACGACAATAGCCCATCAGCATAGGAGCTGAGGGCTAAAAACGGCTGTACATGTACATGTCATAAAAATTTATATTTTTCATAAAATTTTCTATGTTTAGGAGCCGTAAAACAATCAAAAGAAGGTCCACTGACACGAAACGCGAACTCGATCTGTAACTGGTCATTATCTGCCCACACACCAAAAATCAGGCCAATATCTGCAGGCATTGCGAAAAAAAAATCGTACATGTGTATTTGTCATGAAAATTTATTTTTTTTCATGAAATTTTCTATGTTTAGGAGCCGTAAAACGGTCAAAAGTACGTCAACTGGGACAAAATGCAAACTCGATCTGTAACTGGTCAATATCTGCCAACACACCAAAAATGAGGCCAATATCTGTTGGCATTGTGAAAAAAAGTCCATACATGTGTATTTGTCATGAAAACTTCTATTTTTCATGAAATTTTCTAAGTTTAGGAGCCGTAAAACGGTCAAAAGTAGGTCAACCGGGATGAAACAAAACCACACACCAAAATTAGGCCAATATCTGCAGGCATTGCGAAAAAAAGTCCGTACAACTGTTTGATTTCGGAAAGACAGAAGGACGGAAGGACGGAATGACAGACATAGGTTAAACTATTTGCCCCAGCCACTTTGTGGCGGGGGCATAAAAATTAATAAACAATCTGATGAAAATACTGGAAATAACAATTCAACTTGAAAAATAATACAAGGACTTGAAAAATAATTACAATAAATATAATCACTCAACTAACTCAAACTTATTTATTAATTAAGTTATTAATATAGAATAATTAACACTGACTACAAAACTCAATTAATTCAAACTTATATATTAATTAAGTTATTAATATAGAATAATTAACACTGACTACAAACTAAATTAACATTTATCATTATTTATTAAGTTATAATTTCAGACATCCTGTCAGGGATATAGGCATGCTCTGAATCTAGGTCCAGGTTTCATTGCGGGTCTTGCTGGTACCCAGGATGTGACCTTATCTTTACTTATCAATATTTCAGAAGTAAGGTTGTTCAAATGGGTCAACTGTCTCCCAAATTTAAACAGTGAGTGCATGAAAATAGGTTTGGCTGAACTGCACTTTTTCAGTTTTTGGTAACTGGCCATCACATATTGGTTTGGGTTGGTCTACCTATCCATGACCACTCAAACATCTATATAAATCTGATTCTACCTATCAATAATAAGAGAATTACAAATATAATGGGCCTCCTATTTGAAAGTTTGCTCACTGAAGAATAAACCACCTTTGTGATGGTGAAGATCACCACATTAACCACGCACTACCACATTTACTCGTTATACACAAACAGAACTGACATAAAGAACAACCACAGTACAGACGCATGATGTGGGTTTGTGGTTTCCTACAGGGACACACCCCCCGTATATCATAAGAGATCAGTACATCAATGAATCACCAGCCGTTATCAGATTATACATGTTAACTATACAGATCATCTCTCTGTGTGTATATCCAAATGCACAGGATATAAGGAAACCAAGATGATACCATCTAACCCATATGTACCAAACCTAGTGGAAAACATGCTATATTTTCAATGTTGCACCCGGTATATCATATGGAACTGACAAAAAACTCCACATGTAGCAATTCATTTTGCCTGATGGGCATTCTGTATGGCAGAACCACAAGTATGGAATCTCACATTTAGTCAATGTTGATTATTATCCCCATTCTGTATATGCATTTCATGCTTAACAGTAACAAAATGCAAACTGATAGAGTATAATATGTATTACTTTCCACTACTTCATATTTCCTGTTATATCATTAAAACTTGAATGATTAATGCCTCTTTGACCACATTGTATTGAACATATATAATCATATGAAAGCAAATTAGAAATATTTGTTAAAGTTTGTAAAATTTTCTCTTTTCAGGAGCTGTCATATGGTAAGGAGTAGGTGAACCAGGACAAAATGCAAACATGATCTGTAAATGGTCGTTGTGCACCCACACACACACACACACAAAGGCCAATATCCACAGGCATTGCAAAAAAAAAGTCTGTACATAAACATTTATCATGAAAATTTCAATTTTTATGAAATTTCTATGTTCAGGAACTGTCATACAGTCAAAAGTAAGTCACCTGTGACGAAACACAAACTCGATCCGTAACTGGTAATAATCTGCCTTACACATCAAAAATCAGGCTAACATCTGCAGGAACTGCGAAAAAAAGTCTGTTCATGTGCATTTATCATGAAAATTTTAATTTTTCATGAAATTTTCTATGTTCAGGAGCCGTGATACGGTCAAAAGTAGGTCCACCAGGACAAAGCACAAACTCCATCTGTAAGTGGTCATTATGCCCCAACACACCAAATATTAGGCTGATATCTGCAAGCATTGCGAAAAAAGGCTGTACATAAGAATACAGTCAAAAGTAGGTCAAATGGGACAAAACGCAAACTTGATCTGTAAGTGGTCATTATGCACCCACACACCAAAAATTAGGCCAATATCTGCAAGCACTGCAAAAAAAGGCTGTACATAAGCATTTGTCATGAAAATTTAGGTGGAGTATAAAATGAAAAATATGGTTCAATAGTGAGTGAATCTTCATATCAATGGTCCTCACATCATCACATCATTAGGATTTTCTCATTATAATAAACCTTTCATCAGACATCCAAGTACCACCATCAAACCAAAACCTCCCCTTGGTCTTCTGTGTTTCATCTATGTGATACAGTTTTAGTAACTTTTAATTACCCCAAATTTACCATCTGTCATCACTGCTTTAACAACCATCAGCATTACTTTAAAACCTGAATATACAATTCCTTAGGTCAGCAGGAACACAAAAATCTTCAGTTATACTGAAGCACAGCCCTTGAGACTAAGGCCTGAAATATGAAACTATTACTAGAGTGTATCGGACAATGGTCCTCAGAGGGCCCCGCATTTCTGCTAGTGCTGGACTAGTTTACATATGGGTGAAAAATTAAGTAAAATTTGAAAAATATGACAAACAGAAACAGGTATTTATCAATATGCATGAGGGAAAAAATCCTACTGGATCAAATGATATTTAAGAAGATACGTCTGAAAAAAATGTGCAATAGAAAATCACTGAATGTAGTCTGCTAGCCATATTTGATTTGGAGCAAGTTTGTAATTCAATGGTTCTAGAGCCCTCATCCCTGTGAATTTGGGAAAGCTGCAGAATGTTGTTGTTGAGTTATCACACCAGAAGAAAATCAGGGATTGGGCTGTGGCAGCCATATTGGAATTCAGACAGGGCTGTTATTCAATAGGTCTGGAGCCCTCATAGGTAACAATCATCCCAGTGAATTTGGAAAAGCTGCAGTAGGTTGTTATAGAATTATTGGCACCAAAGAAAACCAGAGATTGGGCTGCGGGGGCCATACTGGAATTCCGACAGGTCTGTATTCAATAGGTCTGGAGCCCTCATAGATACCAATGATCCCTGTGAATTTTTTTTTTTTTTTTGGAGGTAACCGCCTTCAATTTTTTATGCTAGCTTAACTTATTATATGTACATCTGCAGATTTCCATTCCGGTTTTGGACTACGTGACAGGGCAGTATCACACACTTCCTCTCATTTGATATCCTGGCGTTAACCAGGCCCGGTGACTACTGCACCTGCAGACCCTGGGTTGGTAATCATACCATCAAAGACCCCCGAAAGGCGCAGCCGTTTGTGAGTGAAAATGGCCATTGGGCACGACCTTCCCATTAAGCCTGCAGAGCGCGATCACCTTGGGTGGGGGCCGACCGTGAAAAACCTCACCGCCTCGGCCGAGGTTTGAACTCACGACCTCCCGGCTTTGAGTCCTGCACTCTTCCCCTGAGCCACAGAAGCCAAGAACCATAGGAAATCAGCAATCAGGCTATGGTGGCCATATTGGAACTCTGACAGGTCTGTAATTCAATAGGTCTGGAGCTGTCATAGGTACAAATCATCCCTGTGAATTTGGAAAAGCTGCAGTATGTTGTTGTTGAGTTATTGCGTGTGAAAGAAAGTGTCACTGACGGAAGGACGGACTGACACAGTGATCACTATAGAGCACCACTTGTCAAGCAGGGCCCTAATAATAAATGATTACCTGTTAACTTTGCAAGGTTAAAAATAAGATTCACAGCACTTGCTGAAGTAATGCATATGTCAGAGACGAGATTAAAATCCAGGCGGATTTTAAATTCGCCTAGACGAGATTGCGATTGTGATCTCGCCTAGACGAGATTGCAATTGTGATCTCGGCTAGACGGATTTTAAACTCGCCTAGACAAGATCACAATCGCAATCTCGCCTAGGCGAGATTAAAATCCTTCATGGAGCAGGCCAGGATTTTAATCTCGCCTAGGCGAGTTTAAAATCCGTCTGGTGTCATCCAGGCGAGTTTAAAATCTGCCTGATATTACTTAGGCGAGTTTAAAATCTGCCTAGGCGAGATTAAAATAGTGATCTGATCTAATTTCCTAATATATTAAGCATTGTAATTGACATATGAAAGATGTTTCCAGTCAGATTTTCAATATTTTAACACTGAATGGTTATATATAGTTAAAAGGTAATATATTTATTAATATTTACAGAATATTATAGTATTAATGTAATAATTAACTTTTTTACAGTAATGCAATAGTTATTCATGTGATAATTAACATTAATTTTGGAAACAGAATTATGAAATAGATATTTGATTATTATTTGCACCTTTGATGTGTTTCATGTGGTCTACAGCATCCTTATCATACCAATTATTTACAAAACATTTATTAATCTTTATTTTTTTTCTCCAGTTTTCTTAAAAAACTTGTGTTTGTAAATATCACTAATAATTTTTACAAAAAAATAATTTGTAATTGTATTTAAATATATGCAATTAGAGAGTAACAAGAGGTATATTGAAGCACACTTATGAGATATTATGAAGAGCAAATCTGGGGGAAAAAGTCATCCACTTGCATATTGAATCAATCATAGATAGATAGATAGATAGATAGATTAGTCTAGATAGCTATTACTTCACTATTTAATGAGTATATTACACATTAACATAAACAATCATCCTATTTGATAGTTCTTACAGGACAAACATAACAAATTAGTTGGTTGATCTAGTTCAAATGTTTCTTTTCACCCAGGTATTCAACACTCAACAGTCAAAACATGTACACTTATGGTACAAAATATGCAGGGTATCAGTATTTATGATGGACTTTGATACACCATCCATTTTTTTTGGTAATTAAACATCATATGAGAAAAGGTAAAAGTTGATACACAGATGTATGCATGTGAATATTTCTTTTTCTTATTTAGTCTTTTCTTATAATGTATATAATATTCTTCTGATCTTTTTTTTAATGTTTTGTGAGGCATTTTGTGAAGCTTCAATATTTATGTAGACTGTGTTACAAGATAACTGCCTTTTTTTGGACAGTATTATATCATATCAGAAAAAATATGATTTCTAGATTCATAGAGTAATAGATCATTTATGCATGTGAACATGCATTGAATTATATTGATAAAAAATAAATGAGCTATGTTCCTTTTGTCTTTTTAAAATACTACATTACTAATATTACTAATACCAGTTTCCCTTCAAATAAATATTGACAACAAAATTATTATGTAAATAATCAGCAGCAGCCCACATCATATATCATTTTAATATGCCATATACAATACCAATGTAAGTTTCTTATTACCTAGTTTATAAATAAAAATATAAAATAAAAAAAATTAATGTTAATTATTACATAAATATTATAATATTCTGTAAATATTATTAAATATAAATTACTTGTGAACGATACATAACCATATTAATAAAAAATATATAATATAAAATATTCCATTTCCAAAATTAATGTTAATTATTACATTAATAATATAATATTCTGTAAATATTAATAAATATATAACTTGTGAACTATACATAACCATTAAGTGTCAAAATATTAAAAATCTGACTGAAAACATCTTTCCTAAGTCAATTACAATGCATAATTTATTGGGAAATTAGATCAGATCACTATTTTAATCTCGCCTAGGCAGATTTTAATCTCGCCCAAGTGATATCAGGCAGATTTTAAACTCGCCTGGATGACACCAGACAGATTTTAAACTCGCCTAGGCGAGATTAAAATCCTGGCCTGCTCCATGATGGATTTTAATCTCGCCTAGGCGAGATTGCGATTGTGATCTCGTCTAGGCGAGTTTAAAATCCATCTAGCCGAGATCACAATTGCAATCTCGCCTAGGCGAGATCACAATCGCAATCTCGTCTAGGCGAATTTAAAATCCGCCTGGATTTCAATCTCGTCTCTGACACATACATGCAGTAAAACACAGTTGTTTTCATTTACACTCTCAAATTTCTTCTCTATTAATGTAAATGAAAACTAATCAAATGTTGGTAATATTCATCCTTCTAAGCTCTCTTCACATTTAACACATATTCATACAAAATACAGTATTAACAAAACACAATCATCAAAACAGAGTATAATCTGATTCATATACTCCATGAAACACACATCAAACAATGTTAACACTTGTACTGTGTATACACACCCTGATACTTCTATTTCTATAAATAAACTGTTGTACATTTGAATACCTGAGATAAATCTGTGTCACCTATGATCTGGTAATACCTGCACAAGGCTGACTTTTCCTGATAACCTGACGACCTGTTACAAATCACATATACACCAACAGGTAAATAACATACATACTGCCCTAATGAGTTTAAAAGGTAAATCTGTACTTCTAATATTTTCCAAAAGTGATACATACAGGGAACAGGTTTGTCTGTTGACCATTTCATTAAAAAGTGTCCCAAAGACCATGACATTCAGATGAGCTTGGTGGATTCAAAAGCTTGCAAAAGATTGCACGAAAAGTTAATTAAATTTAATAAAACAAGACTATCTGACTGATTTCAAAACTTTTTTTCACTAACAAGATATATTTAATCAGGGTCACATGACTTAATTAAAATCTAATTGGATAACTAGCTACAAATATTTGAATACTGAATCTCAAAGCAGGAAGGCCTATCTGCTTTTGATGCCTCAAAGACTACAGTTTTCAAAATGCTTGTATAGACAAACTCTTGCATTAAAAATGTGCTTGCAAGGTTGTGGGCCACCCAAACAACAAAAAGTTGGGAAATTACTAAAACAGTAAAATACTGGAATGTGTATTTTGTGGTAAATCTGTTGATTCTTTGTGAGAAATGACATGTGATATTAGATGGCCTATGAGCATATTAATTATTATGACTAATTCAACCTGCAAGATGGTATTAACTCACATGCATGAAGCATCAGAAAAAAAAGATATGTGGTCTGAGGAGTATATAATTCATAATTCTATGAGCCCCTCAATACAACAGAGAAAACATCAAAACCTGTAGATGAATGAGACTTAAAGAAGTGGGGTCCTTGCTATTTAGTTATAGGCCTACCCTATGCAGAACACCACACACAGTTGCACCCAGTCCCCTGTTGTGGGTGACTTCATTATATGGTAACCAAATCCATGTAAATGATCACTATGTAACACTAAAAGCCATTCACCCTTCTCCACAAAAACCTATGGTATTTCCTTTATAATACTTTTTAAAGCCAAAACTTTTATATCTGAGGCCGAAGAACATGACAATTGAGTTTGTTTAGTCTAGTAACATCAAGGTGAATTACATAACACATACCTTGTGCGATACTCTATTATGTTCTTTTACTTCCGATGGCCTGCACCTTTTCCTGAGGTCTCCTAATCTATTATACCTGGAGGACATTTTGCTCAACTGTGTAATATAAATGTCAAGGCCCAAACTACGATGCAGGTTTGTTGCCTCAGAACACCCACACCTGCTCAACATGACAGGGCCTTTATACAACTTTCTTCTATGCAAAATAAAATCAACCATCAGCAAACTAATAGATGGTCTAGACCACAATATAATTAGGGTCTAGACTGAGCCAAAGCACTAATTTCTGAAAATATAAAGAAAATCAGAAACAACTGCAGTAGTTTATGCATGTCATCACTGCTTTTGTATACAAGGACAACTTGAAACCAAGTCAATTTGCTCTATTATATTCAAAATGAAACATAAAATTCTGACATGTTTACCCTTTCTGCTTCAGGTCTTACTGTACTTGAATAGAGTGCAAAAACATTCCATAGCTGGTAACACTGTATAACACATATTTATGCATCTGACATTTATCTGAAGTCACTGCCAAAATTAAAATTACTTTTTTTACTCTGATATGCAGCACATTTGTAATAATATCCTCAGAAAATCTTTCCTGTTGGCACACACTGTGAGTTTAAATGAACATTATTTCCTGTTAAAAAACTCTCATGAATGGAATCAACTTGTTTGATAATTATCCTGTTTTAATTGGTAAGGTAATGCAGGGATGGAAATTTAACAATGGGAACCTACACTCCCCTGACCAGAGGAAACCTCCCATAACCCGATCTGAAGTCTGGTTGATCAACTAAATGCCAGACAAACATTTTTATTTATATGTGTGAGGGTTATTGTTGTTGTGATAAAAAACTGAAAATTCTTTTAGACGTAAAATGCATTTATTTTATTTTGTATTTCTACAGATTTCAACATTTTTATTTGAAGGACTCTTCATGGTTCACGGTTGGCGTTCAGTATATGTAAGGTTGGAGGAAAACCTGAGGCCCTGGAGAAAACCACCAATCTACTACTACCAGCTCCCATAACCACACCAGGAATCAAACTTGGGTGGCAACTGAATGTGAAAATGGCTTCTCTTTTTACATTTGGCGCCGTATGTGATTTCAAATAAACATGAACATAATTTTTTTAACACATTTATGATTTAAAATTACTGAATTACAATTCAGATTTACATGTGACTAGAGATACAGAACATAATAAACACATTATTTATCACATATTCAGCTAAAAAAAACAAGGAACCCATGGGTCACGGCGCTCAGCTGTTATATATGATAAAAAAATATGATTTAGAAATGAGGAACATGCTTGTTTTGTGTGGAAATAAATATAAGCTTTATTATGAGTTGTTGGTGTTTAGCTTATGTATGATTTTGATAGTATCTTTGGAGACAGGGAAGAGGATCGATTTAATTTATTTTATTAACAAATGGAGTGCTATTGTCACACAGATTTTGACTTGGCCATATAACTTATAAGCAGAACATATTATATAAGAGTTTAACTATTTATTAAAAATAATTACAAATTGTCCCAAATAACATTTTTATTAAAAATAATAAGAGAATCGTATGATTTAAAAAAAAAATACAACTGAAATTATTATCAAAATAATATCAAAGAATATATTCATGAATGCATCCATGAATACATTTTGAAAGTATTTGCACTGATATTCATATACTTTCATTTTTACCTGAATTCCCATTCTTATGCAAGAAATTTTATAATGGAGTACATATTCATATTCTTATTCAAATACATTTGCAAAGTATTCACACCATGTCTGGTATTTATTCAGTTTTCACCAAACAATGATGTTGAGAATCAAGAATATACAAAATTCAAGCATTTATAAAATGATCATAAGTGACTGGTTTTGTGGTTTTATTCATATTAAAAAAAAAATGTAATAAATTCATTTTGGACTAATTTCACACCAATGTACACACTAGACACAGCAGGAATCTAGATTAATATTATCAGCTGCATCTTTGTCTATCATTAATATCCTTCAAATGATCCCTAATGATTAGTAATGAATAATCTGATTTATTTTTTATCATTAAAACTGAACTGAAAAATACCATAGGTGACTGCATGGTGTTATTTGGAATACGTGACATTCTATCAATCGATACAAGATTCTTATATCATCAGTAACTGCAAGTTAATTTCCTGTTATTATCAACTAACAAATTCCTTTTCCATTTTTCTTTAATTTGTTATTAAAAACCAAAAAAATGTATTAATTTATTGTTTATTGTTATATTGTTAGTTAAAACTACTAGATGAGTTGGGTTGGACACCTGGATCAACTGTGGCTGGCCATAAGCTGCCTGGCTGCCTCAGTATATGCCTCGCCTCAAGCGTGCATAATTTGATGAAAGGTCAACAAGGTCAACATACAGGTGACTCAAGAGGGGCTGGGGAGAGCTTAGGTCTGACATGGTCTCATATAAACATTAATAAAAGCTACAATTTTTGGCCAATTTCTTTCAGCTTTCTAAACTAAAAAGCTGAAATTCTTTGGTGTGCATAATATGAAAATTATACAAACAGTGCTCACAGGAAACAAACATGCCATGGTCAAAGTCTGGCAAAATTTAAGGTACTAATTTTATATTTATACTAATAACTTATAAAATTTGAAAAATTCAGAACTAATTTTGGGTGTTCAACTGAATCTTGATTAAATAATGTTACATCCCAGACAAAAATCTCTAGCTTCAGCAATCCTCTTGTTAAGGGAGTAAATA
Organism: Sipunculus nudus; assembly: GCA_026874595.1. NCBI lineage: Eukaryota > Metazoa > Annelida > Sipuncula > Golfingiida > Sipunculidae > Sipunculus > Sipunculus nudus. Next base: position 19,382,042 of record CM049307.1, read on the forward strand.
TATTTCTTGATGAAGTGCATTATGTTTGTGCCCATAACTGAAAACAATTACGCAATACTGACATCATTTCTGGCATGTGCATAGAGAATGTACAGAAAGATATGTATATTATATATGATTAAAGTCAGATCAGTGGTTTTGGGTCACAAAGACCCAGTTTTCGGCTTGGTAGGAGATCTTGGGGACATCTAACATTATGCCGAATTTTGGATTCCTAGGTCTTACGATTTCAAAACATGACTTATAGTCAGCTGAGCTAAAAACAGCTGTTCTCCTCAGATAACACTATAAATGACAGTTTTAGGAACCTTACAAGATACATTTTTAACTTGATTTTTATATTTCAATTCTTATTTACTTTACATACTTTACTTTATATACTTCATATTTACAGCTTTATTATAACTTTAAGCACTTTTACAGCCACAGTTTTAATTATTATAAGGTTTAAATGTCATTTTACTGGCAAAGCATATTACATTTGTCATATTATATCCTGCGCCATCATGTCACTTGAGATTTCTACTACAAACCAGGCATGTAGGCACATAACTTGTCAAATATTTAACAACCTTCATTCCTGAGTTATCATGCAGGAGGGGACAAGCTGACTTTTTTAATGAGCCACAACCTGAAGTACAGTAGACAATTTTATATATGTTTACACATGGCTGAAAGCACAGGCCCCTGTAATGAGTGATTTAAGTAGTCCACCATTCAGTCGATACACCTGTTCCATTCAAGGGCCATCAGTATTGTACAGTTACACCTGTCCATGGCAGTTTTAATGGGTGAGCATGTACTTATTTGAATGAGATGACCCTCTGTTCTGTGCGACCTGTCTCTAGTCTCTACCTCAGAACATCTAGACTAAGGTTGACTGTATATCAAAGGTATATGTCTGTAATATGTACAGCTATTCTATAACTGTTCATATAAAATACCTCCATTTAGTGTTTGTAGTATTAAAGAGAACTGTTTTAAAACATTCAACTGTTGGCTTATTGGGTACTTCCTCTGGTAAGATCAGTGTTTGACTCTGTCCTAGTATGAAATGCAGTTCTAGTGAAATAAATCAGCATCTGGATAAAGTTGCAGATCCAGTAACATTGTTTGGCTACAGAGGAGGTATGTGCTCACAGAGTGCTATTTGAATTATGTACTGTCAATGTTAAAATAAATTTGGTATACAGATCAGCAAGTTAATTTTATTTTTTTTTTATAATTGCATTTAAATATATGATAAGTGCATTTATGCTTCCCAAAAACAATTGGAAGTAACATTTGAAGACCTTCAGCGGTGGCACATATAAGGGCCTGCATTTATTTTTTTACACTTATTTTCCATTTATTAATTGTTACAGTTACACACACATCAAAAACAGCAGCAGTCAGGTCATTTCAAGTAGTGTGTTATGTTAGTAGGTTAATGCAGGTTTAATCTTCCAAGATCAGTGCCTACTGTTATTTATTCAATTAAAAAATGACATTACTATAACAAACAATATGACGCGCAGTGCAGAATGACCTTTAATCTTCCACTCTGCACTCATAAACAACTATTGGTTGATTTGATCAGCACTTAGTGCTCAACAGGTTTGTCCTGATATGACATCACCCAGCCAATATTAACAGGTCTATATTCCTCCAGTCTGGCCTGATTTATGACACAGAGTACTGAGGGGTCATGACAAAAGATATCCATTGTGCCCATGTGTAGTATTGAGAACCTTTATACCTTTATACATTTAATCACAGCCAAGATTTTCCATAAATTTTAATTTTTAAAACAAGGGACCTATGGGTCACTGTGCTCAGCTGACGTTAACCTTGAAGGTAAAAATCTAAAATAATATCAAATGGAGATAAAGTGTAAGAAGAAGAGGTAATAAAGGCCATAGTTGGTTTATATGATTGGTTTGTATTGATGAGCAAGAAATTGTTGCAAAAAATATTTTGTGACCTGACCATGTGTTTCCTACTGTTGAAACTAAAGCATGTGAGCAGTTTGTGAACAAATGATCTGTACTATTACCATGATCATTAGTTGGTTTTTCGATTAACTGTTGACATTTCAGTAGTTTACACATTTGTTCAATTGAATCTATTTTTTGTATAATATATATTATTAAATATATATGTATTTTTTTTATGAAATGTATACAGTTGAAATATAGCTAATTAACAACATAAAACAGGGCAAACAAAGCCTGATCTCAAATTCTGCTGAGGCAGGAAAATAATGAACAAATGTTTGTATTAAATCCTGATTTTTTTATCACATCAATTATTTTCTAATTTAAGTTTATATTTCTAAACATTTCCAATATAACATATATATCTGAATATAAAAGCTGATTCATAATTCTCAATTGCATCATCATAAATCTCAATCTTGTCAGATAACACCACATCATGCATACAAATGTTTATTAATTTTTTACCACAAAAATATATCTTTTAAATCTGTAAAACAATATCTAAAAATAATACTTGATTTAGACTTCACAATTTTTAATTGTGTCTTTATTTATCCATAATGGGCTTCATATTTTATAATAATTTAAGCATACTGATGGTTTCATTTATATTTGTTAAAATCATTTAAAAGAAAATTGATTTCTTTAAAAATGCTACATTACACAACATTGCATCTTCTGGATTACACCTTGAATTATTTTTTCAAGGAAAGTTTTTGCATATAGCAGTGGAAACAGCATTACAATTAAGGAGATACAGTGAAAACAATAACAATTACTGCATAACACTTGGTGGGTTGGGTTTGCCGGGGGGGGGGGGGGGGGGGGGGGGGGGGGGTGATTGGGGTGGTGATATGAGAATAACTGTACACCTGTCACAGCAGGGGATCTCCCCCAGTGACTGTAACAAATCAGAAACCCTGGCATAGCTGACTTCCAGTGACCTGGAGTGGGACCCTGCATCTGTAATCAAAGCAAGTGACTACAGAAAAAAAATCCATAACTAGCTTAATTTTCAAGCTTTTATTTTAAAATTTCAGATTTAGACAAACTAAATATTTATGTTTACATGCTGTGAAAATTAAATCAATGGTGCTTACAGGTAAAAAACGTGCCATGGTCAAAGTTGGGCAAAATTTAAGGTACTGATTTATTTTTTATGCTAATAACTTAAAAAATTTACAAAATTCAGATCTAATTTTGGGTTAACAACTGAATCTTAATTAAACATAGTTATATACTTGAGAAAATAGACCCTAGTTTAAAAATTTTTCATGTTAAAATAGTTATTATTTTTCCTGATTTTTTACAAAATCCATTATGTTTGGGCCCATAACTTAAAGAATTTATACATTACAGACTTAATTTCTGGCATGTACATAGGAACTATATAGAGGAATATTTATGGTAAATATGAGGAAAAACAGATGAGTGGTTTTGATATTAGGCAGTCCTGAAGTGTGAAAATAGGATTTTAATAAAAAATTGAGGTTTTTGCTTAATTTCTCAAAGGAACGAAGTCGCAAAGACCCAGTTTTCGGCTTGGAAGGAGATCTTGGTGACATCTAACATTATGCTGAATTTTGGATTCCTAGGTCTTACGGTTTCAAAACATGCCACATCTACGGACGGACGGACAGACGGACGGACGAGGGACAATGGACCACGACTATAGCTCAGATGACTTATAGTCAGCTGAGCTAAAAATTAATTAAAGAGACTGTGAATATACCTGAATTTTAATCTCAGGTGAGACAAGTATACACTCTCCAGAGACCAACTTTCACATGTGATCATTGGTATGGTTTACAGGTTTTAAAATAGCAAACTTGAAGGCAGAAGCTCTGAATATTTTTCATTCTGATGGTTAAACCTTACAGCTTACATTATAATGAGAGTAGGTACATATCATAGTTATTCAAAGGTTTACTGTTCTAAAGATAACCTTGGTTAATTAATATAACAAAGTGTGAGTAATTTTACACCAAAATTCATCATACAACTTGAACTAGCGTATTTATCATGATATTCAGCACAAACACACACACACACACTGATAATGCCCCATTGCTTCAGTTTTATAACAAGGAAGTGGCCAGAACCAGGTTAACTTGTAACACACCCACACACCTTGCCAAGCTGACAACTTGACATATATAACATGGTTTACAAATTAACTTTAAATACATCTAAATAACACTTTGAAATCTGATTTACAGTTTATTAATTAACCTGTTATACACCCACACACCTGTCAAATTGAGGTATAAAGTACACCTGTATGCATCAAGAGTCATATTATCCTGACCTTTGCTTTGAACTGAACGCAGGAAAATGGCTTGTTATCATTAAATAAAATAGTAACATATCAGAAACCCTAATGAAACCCATTTTGTCCAAGCTAGAAATATGGTATCAAAAGGAACAAGACCCAACAGATTACATGTAAATATTTGTACTTGTCCTTCTAATAAATCCTTCACTTTTTTAAACTTGAAAGAAAAATATACCACCTGAATGTGACTACTTCCTAATTAGGTCAGGAAACCCATTAAATACACCTGTTACTTTTACAAGTGTATCTGAATTACTTTAGGTAGTCATACTGAACAACTATACATTCATCTAGTTTTGGAAGGTATGTCCTAATACATACACCCCACCCAATCCCCTTTTCTGCAGCCTGTGTGTAGGGGTAGGTGGATGATTTACTTTTCGGGATGTGTTGCACTAGAGCAAGCATTTGAGTCTAGAGAGTGTCTAGGATAACCTGACAGGCTTAAAAATTTGTTGCATTATAATATACCATAGAAATTAAAAAGTAAATCATTTATTACCCAATTAAAAATTAGCTTGCAGTTCTTTTTAACCATAAAAGATAGAATAAAAAAAAAGATTTCTGAATTTAAACTTTTAAATCAACTTTTATAAACAAAATTAAACTGCTTATTTCTTAAAAAGCTAATGTTATGCATGGTTTTATTTTTCAATTTTCCCTGTAAATTATAATACAAAAATTGTTTAAACCTGTCATATTGTCCTTTACACCCATAAGTTTCTAAAAGGGGGATTAGCGGACAGGTTGTGGCATTTCATCTCATGGAGGTTGTAATTAGCAGGTCATGGACACAGCTTTGTGGTCTCAGTAACCACTCCCTGACCGTGCTGGGCCTTCATGCTGTGTACTATCTCCTGTCTTTATCCAGCCTGTAAGCAGACTGACAGATGCTGAGGCAGCTCATGTATGTCCAGGATAAGGCCACTTGATGGTGAAATTAATGGGGATTCTCAGACTGACTGGTCAGATTAAGTGCTGGACTGTGAGACAGAGTACCAGCTAGCCACAATAATCATGGTAGTGCATGCTGGGATTTCTGTCCAGGTTTCTTTGGTACCAGGTGGTCAAACACCTGTGAAAACTGTCTTAAGAAAAAAGCTTATGCTCAAAAATGCCTTGGCGGGTAGAGGGGTAGTAAAATCTTATTGTCAATAGCCTTTAAGAATAAGGAAGTTTAATCTGAAAAATACACTCTATTAGAATATATTTAGACCGGTAAATATTAAGTTTTGTCACTTATCACTGAAGAGTAACCCAGTAAAGCTATGACGCTACAGAATATGAACCAAAGTTCACAGAATAAGCTGCAGATATGACATGAGACTTGAATGATAAGCAGTGGAGGCAAGAAGGTATGCTGGCCACAACTTAACTATTTCCAGGAAATAGAATTTAGTATATTAACAAAATGTCAGCTCCCACTTGCCAAACTGGGCTATTTGGTCTAATAAGAACCTTTATCCAAAGCCTTTCAAGAATCTTAATTAATCTTCAGCTGGCCATTATCTTTCCTGAGAAGAAATTCTAATCATATTACCTGTGCATTTGGAAATACACCAGGTATAATGCTTCAATGCTGGACCATTACTTTTCATGTATATGAACAATGCAAGTACTAAACATTTTGAATAAGAAACAATTACACAAACATCACTGCTACAATTCTGGCATGGGTGCACACAACACAAAAATGATTGTAACTGGCACCACCAATCTTGTATACAACCAAGCTATCAGAGATATATACATATGCCCAATTTCAGACTGATATATCAAACCCCTCCTGTGAGATAAGCAGGGACACACATTGTGAAAAAATTATTGTAGGTGGCACAACTAGTCTTGTATATGACAAAGCTATTTGATATGTAATTTCAGGCTGATATATCAAATTCCTCTGTAGAAATAAGCAGGCACACACAATGTGCAAAAGTCATAGTAGGTGGTGGCACCTGTCTTGTTAACAAGAAAGCCATCAAAGACACAGAGACAGGTCAAAATATCAGGCCACTACATCAAACTTACCTTGAGTCTGATGCATGGGGCTGACTAGGCTTAGGTATGAAAGGCAGTAACCCCGAGAGAAGAAGACTTTTAAAGGTTTTTCAGCTTTTTCCCTATAAAATCTAAGTAAATGCAGATAGAAAAAAATAAGCTGAATCCCACAACATTTGATATGCGACAGATTAAAGCATAAAATCTGGGGATGGTAGCTCCTGCTATTCCTGAGAAATCATATGTTAATGTACAGATGACCAATGACCCCTGTACAAAAAAAAGGTCAATGCAGGTGGCGCCACCAATACCTGAATTTCATATATGGCACATGTGTGTGACACAAATGTGCTACCCGCCTAGTGTATGTCAAATGGAATGTCATAAATAATGAAATAAGTTAGGGAAAACATAATTTCTGCAGTGCATTAAAAGGTCAGTTTATATTAAAATGAAATATCAGATCATAAAGTGTAGTTAGAGAGACAGAGCTAATAATATTTGGTAAAGTTGTCAGCTGTTGTTGTCATCATGTTTGTTTACATCCGTGCTGACGACGCTGGGGAATTGTTCCATAGTATTTTATTTATTATGTAAGTAAATGGACTTACTGTACCATGATTTATTATAATTAGATGACAGAAGGTTCTAGAGAATTCAGGTAATGTGTATTTTCCAATAGGTAAATTCTAGAAAATCCCGTAGGTGCTAGTCTTGACCAGAAACGACTTGATTGTTCTAGAGACTTCTAGAAGTTTCGGTTACCCAGGTATAAATAGGGCGGTGTCAAGGCCGGGGGGAGAAGTGAGTGAATGGAAGTTAACGTCGACTGGTGACAGGTCGTTTTATGTCAACGACAGATTAGTTGAACACCGAGCGGGGTGTGATACAAATTCCGCGAGGACAGTATTAGTCCTGGAGAGAATATACATATGTGCAGCCGATCAGGGTGTTAGAAGATATACGTGATTGGTATTTGTTGAAGACGTTGTTATTGTGAGATTGGAGCCAGTCAACGACAACGGTGGCCAATTGTTGGATGTTACCCGAATAAACCGTGTTCTTCAGTTCAGACAACGAGTGGTATTTTGGACTTTTCTGTGTGAAAGAACTCGGGAATATATGTCCGCTGCGTGTGTGGTGTGACATATATAAGTGGGGGCTCGTCCGGTGACAGACAGCGGAAGAAATCAAGTAGAAATTCAACAGATCGAAGTGTGGATTGGGCGATAATCGGCAAGATACGTAAAATCCAGAAGTACTACTGCCAGAAGTCGGTATAATTCTGATAGCAGTGAGATCGACTGTGCTGTAACAACATGGCATCTACAGTCCAGCAGTTGATTAAAGTTGGTCAAGAGTTGGGATATGAAGGACCTGCCTTGCAAGAGTTTGTAAGGGAACAGCAGGCCGCCGACAGAGAGGAAAGGCAAAGAGAGAGAGAAAGAGAGAGGGAAAGAGAGAGGGAACAAGCAGCTAGAGAAGAAAGAGAGAGACAGAGAGAAATTGAAAGTGATCAAGCAGCAAGAGAAGAAAGAGAGAGAGAAAGACAACATGAACTCCTCATGTTGGAAAGACGACTCCAGCTTCAAGAGAGGACTGCTCAGCCCCAGACTCCTGTAATGACAGCAGATGTTCGCTGCCCTGAATTACCCAGATTCACTGAGCGAGATGACCTAGACAGCTACTTGATGAGGTTCGAAAGATTTGCTGAACAAGCCAAGTGGAAAAGAGATTCCTGGTCAACTCGTCTATCAGCACTTCTGACAGGCAAGGCTTTGGACTGTTATTGTCGTTTGTCTGATAATCAATGTTTAGATTACAATGTTGTAAAGACAGCCTTGTTAAATAGATATGGGTATACAGAAGATGGTTTCAGGATTAAACTAGACATTTCTTGGCACCGCAGGTGCCAGAGTATCCCCAGACATAGTAGGCCCCCCTCCTACAAGAACAGACCCCCATTTTGAGCAGCATATACTGACACTTGGCATATTTATTGTTTATTCCATCTAACGATCCACAATCTTGTTGAAGATGTTGGTCCTGTGACCTTGATCTTTTTAAAGATGTGTCCTGTGACCTTGACCTTTGATCTCATAACCCCAAAATCAATTTGGGTCTTGCTTTTCCAATGGGACATATGCAAGTCAAGTTTGAAATCTATACATCAATAAAGCAGGAATTATCATCCAGAAACTAATTTTTGGACAGATGGCTCCTGTGACCTTCACCTTTGACCTTGTGACCTCAAAATTGATAGTGTTCTTCCTCTCTTGGCAGGAGAACTATATGTGTAAGATGAAATATATGAGATGAAATGTTTGACTGAAAATGCATCCACATCTTTTTAAAGATGTGTCCTGTGACCTTGACCTTTGACCTCATGACCCCAAAATCAATTTTGGTCTTACTTTTCCAATTGGACATATACAAGTCAAGTTTGAAATACATACATCAATAAAAGCAGGAATTATCATCCAGAAACTAATTTTTGGACATATGGCTCCTGTGACCTTCATCTTTGACCTTGTGACCTCAAAACTGATAGGGTCTTCCACTCTTGGCAGGTGAACTATATGTGCAAGAGGAAAGATCTGAGATGAATTGTTTGGCTGAAAATGCATCCACAATCTTTTTAAAGAGGTTTCCTGTGACCTTGACCTTTGACCTCATGACCCCAAAATCAATTTGGGTCTTGCTTTTCTAATGGGTCAATAACAAAGCCAAGTTTGAAATCCATACATCAGTAAAAGATGGAATTATCATCCAGAAACTAATTTTTGGACAGATGGCTCCTGTGACCTTCACCTTTGACCTTGTGACCTCAAAACTGATAGGGTTCTTCCTCTCTTGGCAGGTGAACTATATGTGCAAGATGAAAGACCTGAGATGAAATGTTTGGCTGAAAATGCATCCACATCTTTTTAAAGATGTGACCTTGACCTTTGACCTCATGACCCCAAAATCAATTTGGGTCTTGCTTTTCCAATGGGACATATATAAGTCAAGTTTGAAATCCATACATCAATAAAAGCAGGAATTATCATCCAGAAACTAATTTTTGGACATATGGCTCCTGTGACCTTCACCTTTGACCTTGTGACCTCAAAATTGATAGGGGTCTTCCACTCTTGGCAGGTGAACTATATGTGCAAGATGAAAGATCTGAGATGAATTGTTTGGCTGAAAATGCATCCACAATCTTTTTATAGATGTGTCCTGTGACCTTGACCTTTGACCTCATGACCCCAAATTCAATTCCGGTCTTGCTTTTCCAATGGGTCAAGTACAAGTCAAGTTTGAAATCCAAACATCAATAAAAGAAGGAATTATCATCCAGAAACTAATTTTTGGACAGATGGCTCCTGTGACCTTCACCTTTGACCTTGTGACCTCAAATCTGATAGGGTTCTTCCTCTCTTGGCAGGTGAACTATATGTGCAAGATGAAAGACCTGAGATGAAATGTTTGGCTGAAAATGCATCCACATCTTTTTAAAGATGTGACCTTGACCTTTGACCTCATGACCCCAAAATCAATTTGGGTCTTGCTTTTCCAATGGGACATATATAAGTCAAGTTTGAAATCCATACATCAATAAAAGCAGGAATTATCATCCAGAAACTAATTTTTGGACATATGGCTCCTGTGACCTTCACCTTTGACCTTGTGACTAGTGTTGGGACGATATGGGTTTTTGATATCATGATAATTATTCAAATTTTATCGCGATATACCGTGATATCGCGATATTTTTAATTATATATAATGGCATTAATAAGCCACCAATAATGGTATTTATAACAACCACCTTTAAAGTCTTGACTTTATACAAGGGGTTGAGTATTAATATCATTTATACCAATTGTGCCAGTACCACAGAATGACTCATTAAGTGATGTAAGTTGCATGAAGGTCCTGCAGGTGTGCAAGCTTGAGGGGCGGGAAGTCCTGCCCCCATCGTCGAATCACGCTTGTCAGAACTTTCCATCAGTTTCCTATAGCTACATAAAAGCCGAAGAATCCCGGCGAATTTTCGGAGAGCGTGTCATACCAATCATGGCTAAATAAACCATCTCAATTTTATATGGCAAAATATGCAACCCGTATGGAATGTTCGATTCAGTGGTGACACTTTTATGTTGACATTTTCGTTCCATGCAATAAAAGCATAAATATGTGTATTTATTGCTCTTTCATTATAATGTTATTTTCTCCTGGAATTCTCAAGCTTTTGTCCTCTCCGATTCATCCTGCTACTTCCGGACATTTCCGACTAATCCCGAAGTCTGTAAGCACACGGTTCCACCCACACGCGTGTATTCAAATACATGTGGTTATAAAAATAAATGTGATTCTTTGAAATAAATTTATTTTGCACTTCAAGGGCTTGCTTGTGAACCAAAATCGTAAACAAAAATTGATATCGTGGTATCGCGATAATAGGAAAGTTGACGGTATGATAACCGTAGCTGTCAGATATCGTGATAATACCGTATACCGGTAACCGTCCCAACCCTACTTGTGACCTCAAAATTGATAGGGGTCTTCCACTCTTGGCAGGTGAACTATATGTGCAAGATGAAAGATCTGAGATGAATTGTTTGGCTGAAAATGCATCCACAATCTTTTTATAGAGGTTTCCTGTGACCTTGACCTTTGACCTCATGACCCCAAATTCAATTCCGGTCTTGCTTTTCCAATGGGTTAAGTACAAGTCAAGTTTGAAATCCAAACATCAATAAAAGAAGGAATTATCATCCAGAAACTAATTTTTGGACAGATGGCTCCTGTGACCTTCACCTTTGACCTTGTGACCTCAAATCTGATAGGGTTCTTCCTCTCTTGGCAGGTGAACTATATGTGCAAGATGAAAGACCTGAGATGAAATGTTTGGCTGAAAATGCATCCACATCTTTTTAAAGATGTGACCTTGACCTTTGACCTCATGACCCCAAAATCAATTTGGGTCTTGCTTTTCCAATGGCACATATATAAGTCAAGTTTGAAATCCATACATCAATAAAAGCAGGAATTATCATCCAGAAACTAATTTTTGGACATATGGCTCCTGTGACCTTCACCTTTGACCTTGTGACCTCAAAATTGATAGGGGTCTTCCACTCTTGGCAGGTGAACTATATGTGCAAGATGAAAGATCTGAGATGAATTGTTTGGCTGAAAATGCATCCACAATCTTTTTATAGAGGTTTCCTGTGACCTTGACCTTTGACCTTATGACCCCAAATTCAATTCCAGTCTTGCTTTTCCAATGGGTCAAATTCAAGTCAAGTTTTGAAATCAAAACATCAATAAAAGAAGGAATTATCATCCAGAAACTAATTTTTGGACAGATGGCTCCTGTGACCTTCACCTTTGACCTTGTGACCTCAAAATTGATAGGGTTCTTCCTCTCTTGGCAGGTGAACTATATGTGCAAGATGAAAGATCTGAGATGAAATGTTTGGCTTAAAATGCATCCACATCTTTTTAAAGATGTGTCCTGTGACCTTGACCTTTGACCTCATGACCCCAAAATCAATTTGGGTCTTGCTTTTCCAATGGCACATATATAAGTCAAGTTTGAAATCCATACATCAATAAAAGCAGGAATTATCATCCAGAAACTAATTTTTGGACATATGGCTCCTGTGACCTTCACCTTTGACCTTGTGACCTCAAAATTGATAGGGGTCTTCCACTCTTGGCAGGTGAACTATATGTGCAAGATGAAAGATCTGAGATGAATTGTTTGGCTGAAAATGCATCCACAATCTTTTTATAGAGGTTTCCTGTGACCTTGACCTTTGACCTCATGACCCCAAAATCAATTTGAGTCTTGCTTTTTAATGGGACATATATAAGTCAATTTTGAAATCATTACATCAATAAAAGCAGGAATTATCATCCAGAAACTAATTTTTGGACAGATAGCTCCTGTGGCCTTGACCTTTGACCTTGTGACCCCAAAATTTATATGGATCATCCATTATTGGCAAGTGAGCTATATATTCAAGATGGAAGACCTGGGATGAAGGTTTGGCTTAAAATGCATCCAAAGTATCTTTTAAAATGCCAGTCCAGTGACCTTGACCTTTGACCTCATGACCCTAGAACCTATAGGGTTCTTACTTTAGTGGTGGGCCATACATAAGTCATGTTTGAAATCCATATGGCTATCAACACTGGAGATATCATAAGAGGTGTGTGATTTTCACCATATATGGCAATATTCAAGGTCAAGGCCACTATCATAGGAAAGGTCATGACCCCAATTTAAATAAGCATCATCCCATAACCCATACCTATGTATATGCATAATATAAAAGAAATCTGTCCATTAGTTTTTGACTTATAATGCTCACAGTGCTGTAAGGTGGCAATTTAGGGGGTATTAAACGGCACGAAAACAAGTAAAGAATAATAGGTGGCGCCACCAGTTTCTGGAACATGACAACCCTATCCATGATCTTCCATCAACTTGATTTTGGGATAAATCCATGCAAGATTTCTTGAGATATTAAAGAATTTGTGTGATTTTCCCCAAAATTGGACCTATTCAAGGTCAAGGACACTCTCCTAGTAAAGGTCATGACCTCATTTTAAATAGGCGTCGTCCTCTTACCCATATCTATACATATACCAAGTTTGGTAAAGTTCCGTGAAATATTTTTTGGGTTATCGCGCCAACAAGATTCATATGCGGCGGCGGCGGCGGCGGCGGCGGCGGCGGCGGCGGCGGCGGGACCGGTATGAAAACATAGTATCCCCCGACTTTGTCTGGGGATACAATTAAGAGAGTGTAAGCCAGAGGACTCAGAAAGTCCGGGTCAATTTATTGTGAGACTGCAGGGTTATTTAGATAGGTGGGTAGAGTTATCTCATACAGAGAGTACGTTTGAGGGAATCTGTGATTTGATAGTAAAAGAGCAGTTCATTAACTCTTGTCCCAGTGATCTAGCTGTACACCTGCGTCAGGAAGCCCCTGGTACTTTATCAGAACTAGCGGAGCTGGCAGATCACTTCTTAGTAGCTAGACGTAGACAGTTGGCAAATAGACAGCAGCATGTTAAGCCCGGTGTGAACCACAACCCACCAAGTGGCCAGACACAGTCGGATAGTCAGTTACAATGTTACATATGTAAGAAAGCTGGTCACAAAGCATCTGATTGTAAACTGAAGGATCAAGGGGCTAGTTGTTATAAGTGTGGGAAGCCTGGCCATTTGGCACGTGATTGTAGGAATCTTCCTTTGAGAGATAGTAAGAATGACCGAAGTCAGGTAAGCCATAGAGTGAACCAGGCTGTGATTGACAAGGAGCCAACAGCAGCTAGTGTTGCTTATATTGGTGCAGAAAGGGAGATTGACTTAGTCAATGATGTAGAAGCTCAGTCAGGCCTTCAAGTAGACCAATGTATACATAGTGCTGGTGCTCAGGACATGGCACGATTTGAAGGGCGACTGCCAGTTGCTCAGGGTAAAGTGGGAGAAAATGAGGTAATTATGATGAAAGACACTGGGTGTGATGGTGTTATTGTGAAGACTGATCTGGTAGGTAGTGATCAGTTGTTAGATCGGATGACACGTGTTATTGGTTTTAATCGACGTGTGAGTATACATCGTATGGCTAGGATAGAAATAGACACACCATATTATGTTGGTAGCGTAGAAGCTATTTGTGAAGATAATCCCATGTTTGATTTGATTGTTGGAAACATTGAGGGGGTCCGTGAGGTTCCAGACCCTGAATGGCATGTCAGTGCTGTAACTACCAGGGCCCAAGATAAGCAATATAAGCAGCTAAAGCCATTAGCAGTATTTGAGGGTGTAAAAGGAGAGCAAGTTAGCAGAGATAGGCTTATTGAGCTCCAACAAGCTGACCAGAGTTTGCAGAAATATAGAGACAGTGCTAGCCAAAAACAGGATCAGGATCAAAATGTATCATTTGCTATAAAATCAGGGGTACTGTATCGTCTGTATACAGATAAGTCAGACCCAGCAGAGAAAATCATTAAGCAGATTGTAGTACCTGAACCCCTCCGTCAAGGTGTCATGGAGATTGCTCATGACTCCATAATGAGTGGTCATATGGGCGTGAAAAAAACCACCAATAGAATTCGGTCAAATTTTTATTGGCCAGGAATGAGTCGTGATGTTGCGAGGTTTTGTGCGTCATGCGACAGATGCTAGAAAACGGCTAATAAAGGTTCTGTTCCTCGTGTTCCATTAGAAAAGATGCCTCTTATAGACATGCCCTTTAAACGATGTGCAGTAGATATCATTGGGCCTATTACGCCACCTAGTGAGCAGGGACATCAATACATTTTGACCTTAGTGGATTATGCCACCCGTTACCCTGAGGCTGTAGCATTGAAGAACATTCAGACAGAAACGGTGGCTGAAGCTCTTGTAGATATCTATAGTAGGATTGGTATCCCAGAAGAGATACTGAGTGATCAGGGCACTCAGTTTATTTCACAGTGTATGCAAGAGGTGTCTCGTTTATTAAGCATCAAGAGGCTAACCTCAAGTCCGTATCACCCCATATGTAATGGACTTGTAGAGAGATTTAATGGAACTCTTAAAAAAATGTTAAGGAGGTTGTGTGAAGAACAACCTCGACAGTGGCATAGATATCTCAATGCTCTGTTGTTTGCGTACCGAGAGGTACCACAGGAATCTACTGGTTTCTCACCATTTGAATTATTGTATGGGCGCACAGTCAGAGGACCCATGCAGATTCTTAAAGAGTTGTGGACCAAGGAAGTAGAAACCCCTGAAATACAAAATAGCTATCAATATGTTTTTGAATTAAGAGACCGGTTGGAACAAACCTTGGAGATGGCCCAAGCTGAACTATCTAAAGCTCAGACTCGTTACAAGGGTTACTATGACAACAAGGCCAAAATTAGGAAACTGCAGGTTGGAGATCAGGTGCTCGTGTTACTTCCTACAGACCACAACAAGTTGTTGATGCAGTGGAAGGGACCTTACCAGGTAGAGGGCATAATTGGTAGAAATGATTACAGGGTTAAGGTTAATGGGAAGGGAAAGATCTATCACATTAATTTGTTAAGGAAATATGTGGCCCGAGCAGCACCTGAGTCAAAGCAGACTAATGAACAAGTTAACACAAAATGTGGTGGAGCCTTGTTAGAAGTAGTCTGTGCGACAGTAGTAGAACCCACTGATACTGATGTACCTGGTACTACTAACTTGGTAGAACATCATGTTCAGTTAACATCTGATGAGCCAGTTAAGTGTAAACCATACCCTGTACCTTATGCTATCAGAGAATCTCTGAAAAAGGATATTGATGATATGTTAAAGATGGGAATTATCCGTGAGTCAACATCATGTTACGCGTCACCAGTGGTGGTGGTCCGTAAGCGTGATGGAACAAATAGAGTATGTGTGGACTATCGCAAGTTGAATAAGATCACAATAGTGGATCCTGAGCCTGTAAACAGAGTTGATGATGTGTTCAGCAGATTAAGTGAAGATAGGTATTTCACTAAGATTGACTTGAGTAAAGGTTATTGGCAAGTACCAGTAGCAGAGCAAGATGTATATAAAACAGCTTTTGTTACACCTGATGGAAGATATGAGTTTTTAAAGATGCCATTTGGTATGGTTAACTCGGGAGCCACGCTGGTCCGAGGAGTTCGTAAAATGTTAGATGGAATGAATTGTGTAGACAGTTATGTAGATGACTTGTTAGTACACACCAAGACGTGGGAAGATCATGTCAGTGTACTTAGGGAGTTACTTAGTCGTATGAGAGATGCTGGTTTAACTGCTAGACCTACCAAGTGTTGGTTAGGGACTACCAGTCTGGACTTTTTAGGTCACCAAATAGAACTGAATGGTGTAGGTCCTCAAAATGATAATGTATGTAAAATTGACAGAGTAGTCAGACCTAAAACAAAGAAGGAAATCCGATCATTCATTGGCCTGGTTGGATATTACAGGAACTATATTCCTAATTTCGCTACTATAGCAGCTCCTCTTACGGATTTGACTAAAAAGGGTAAGCCTAATAAAATAGAGTGGCATGAGCCTCAAGAGAGGGCATATTGTACACTGAAAGAGTATTTGGCTAGGAAACCCATTCTCAGGTTAGCTGATCCAAAGAAACCATTTGTTCTGCAGACAGATGCTTCAGATGTAGGAGTCGGTGCTATTTTATTGCAAGAATATGATTCACAGTTATTTCCTGTATCATATGCTAGCAAAAAATTGTCAAACAGAGAACAGAAGTACTCAACTATAGAGAAAGAATGCCTTGCATTAGTTTGGGGGGTAAATAAGTTCAAGTTATATCTCACAGGAACTGAATTTGTTGTGCAAACAGATCATCAGCCTCTCACTTACTTGAACAAAGCTAAATTCATCAATGACAGAGTAATGAGATGGGCAATGTATTTGCAGAACTACAAATTTCACATTAAATCAATCCAGGGTAGTAAAAACAATGCAGCTGACTTCTTAAGTCGTGTTGTGTAAAATAGATCTGAAACAGGAAAATAAAGGGTAAACCATGTAAATATGAATGATATGAATGTACATAATATAATGTTATGTTGAAATGGCTTGAAGGTTGTATTGTAGATTAAAATATGGATGTACTTTAAAGGAGTTTGCATTATTGTTTATATGTTTAATGATGTTCAAATAATATGATGAGAGTGTAATGTTATACATGTGTTGATTAGTTACAAATAGTAAAACCAATATATGTACACACATGTAAGCAATGTAATACTGTCATCAATGTACTAAATGGAAACTTGTGATTTACATGATGATGCATTTAATATAGTAATAGTACACATTTGTGTTGTTGTTAGGTACTGGAAAAATATCTTTCAGAGATTTTTCTTGAAAAATATCTTTCAGAGATTTTTCTTAAAGGGGGGCGTGTGACACAAATGTGCTACCCGCCTAGTGTATGTCAAATGGAATGTCATAAATAATGAAATAAGTTAGGGAAAACATAATTTCTGCAGTGCATTAAAAGGTCAGTTTATATTAAAATGAAATATCAGATCATAAAGTGTAGTTAGAGAGACAGAGCTAATAATATTTGGTAAAGTTGTCAGCTGTTGTTGTCATCATGTTTGTTTACATCCGTGCTGACGACGCTGGGGAATTGTTCCATAGTATTTTATTTATTATGTAAGTAAATGGACTTACTGTACCATGATTTATTATAATTAGATGACAGAAGGTTCTAGAGAATTCAGGTAATGTGTATTTTCCAATAGGTAAATTCTAGAAAATCCCGTAGGTGCTAGTCTTGACCAGAAACGACTTGATTGTTCTAGAGACTTCTAGAAGTTTCGGTTACCCAGGTATAAATAGGGCGGTGTCAAGGCCGGGGGGAGAAGTGAGTGAATGGAAGTTAACGTCGACTGGTGACAGGTCGTTTTATGTCAACGACAGATTAGTTGAACACCGAGCGGGGTGTGTTACAAATTCCGCGAGGACAGTATTAGTCCTGGAGAGAATATACATATGTGCAGCCGATCAGGGCGTTAGAAGATATACGTGATTGGTATTTGTTGAAGACGTTGTTATTGTGAGATTGGAGCCAGTCAACGACGACGGTGGCCAATTGTTGGATGTTACCCGAATAAACCGTGTTCTTCAGTTCAGACAACGAGTGGTATTTTGGACTTTTCTGTGTGAAAGAACTCGGGAATATATGTCCGCTGCGTGTGTGGTGTGACAGTGACCAACACTGGCATAAAATTTGGTGATGATAGCTCTGGCCGTATCTGAGATTGTCATTTTAGTATGCTTTTTTGGACAGATGACAGGTTCAACTTCTGTAACCTGGCCAAAAATTACCAAACTTGAACCTTTTGAACAAACTTGAGAGAGATTATTTCTGTGAAATATTGAACAATATTTCTTGACAGTTTTGGAGGAGAAGATTTTTAAAGGTTTTTTAGCTTTTTCTCTATAAAATCTGAGAAAATGCAGAGTTTTTAAGATGGCTAATTTTTGGCATTAAATTTCATGATGCTAGCTCCAGTTGTTTTCGAGATAGTGTGGGTTACATACAGACAACTGACGCCGCAACATTATCGCATTAGCTCACAAGTTCGATAAAAATTACTACAGATGCATACTCATTCAATGCAAAATTATAATACAGATACATCTCACTGATGGCAAATTCTTGAATTAAGTTTAGAATGGATACCAATTATTTATAATCCATGTACAGCCGTCTTTATATACTCACAGAGTGTTGTATGCCTGTGATTCAGATTGTAAACATTGCTTGGCATGAGGAATATCTAAAATCATAAATCTACAATTTTTAAAAGCTTTTAAAAAACATTCTTTTCAATAATTACCATAGATAAACTGAAATCTAACTGTCTAGAGGCATGATTTTAACGGATGCTGATAAGCTGGTGCAAGGCTAGATGTACTTGCTTCACACAGCTAATATAAATGGTAAAATGACTCTATTCTATTTTTATAATTCAGCCTAAATTCATTCTTTAGAACCATAAAAGACAATTATTATAAGAATTATTCAGGGGATTATTCTTGTAAAATATTTAACAAATTGGCCTCAGTGGCGTCAGTCAAAAAACGTTTTGCAGGTTTATAACTCATATGAGAAAATACAGCAAAATGGCTAAGTTAAGCTTCCCATAACTCAGCCAAAAATCACTGAACCACAACCATTTGAACAAACTTGAATTATCAACATCTAAAGATAATTAATGTGAGATTTAAGAATTTGGCCCAGTGGTTTTTGAGAAGAAGATCTTTGTAGCCACTGAGCTAAAATTGGCTGTTATGGCATATGACTAAATTCAGCTTCCCATAACTCAGCCAAAAGTCACTGAACAGAGACCAATTGAACAAACTTCAGAAAGCACTACCCTAGGATCATTTCTGTGCCATATCAAACAATTTGGCCGAATGATTTATGAGAAGAAGTTTTTTGTAGCCGTCAGTATGATACAGGCACTGATGACCGCTGTTCAAAAAAGGCCAATGCAGGTGGCGCCACCAGTATCTCAATTTCAGATATGACTCATGTGACCAACACTGGCATAAAATTTGGTGCTGATAGCTCCAGCCGTTTCTGAGATTGTAATTTTAGTATGCTTTTTTGGAAAGATGACTAAGTTCAACTTCCTGTAATGCCACACTTTGCATAAGCTCACAGATTCGCTAAAAATACTCAAAAGAAATATCACTGTCACACAAAAATTTGAACATGTTTATTGTGTATTAAGCAATTAAACAGGTAAAACAATCATTTGGAACACATTTTCTGATTGTGGCTGTAACCACTGATTTTTGTAGGGGAAGTAAAAATTATGAGGGCAAGCAAGGAAGACCTTACTTGGTTAGTTAGTTGGGCATGTACTTTCAAAAGTTAATGTCGAGCCCTGCCGGCTTTGTATGCTGACAGGTGTAACACAGCAAGCTCTACAGGCTCAATGCCTCCTGTGCAGTCTGCAGCAATGGGACCTAAACATAAATTAATCATGAGTCTTTCTTCTGATTTGTGCACTGCATGTTGTCACATCACACACTTCAAAAAGAATATGTTCATGACCTTGAATACTGCAATAAATTCCATGCAATCCATTGACATAAGGAACTTTTCTGTTGATACCAATGTTCAATGATTTAATGTAAAATTCCACTTATTCTTTTCTAAAAGACACTTTCAAGAGTCAAAATTTATTCTAATTTAATGAGTATTCTAAGAAAGAACTTGACCTGACAACATGTTAACAGTGCATGCTGACCAGTGCTGCTTTGGTATTTTAAACCAGTAATAAATCAAATGCATTGGCCTTGCATTTTAAAAGGAAACAAATGTAAGATCAAAGTAACCAGGACCAGAGAAATCCTACAAATGTAACATACTGGTAAAACAACTGCCAGTAAATATTTGACAATGAGCCCCTGTGAGATTAAAGACAGATTCTGGATGTAAACCAAACTAAGAAAACTGAGAAACTGATATGTGAAATGTGCACCAGAATGTAAATAACACTGCTAATAAAGCTACAATAAGATATGAATGCTGTTTATCATCACATGATCAATATTACAAAATTTATTATTACAATATCATTTAAATACAATCAACAATAAAACAGCTGATTGATACCTAATTTATCAGAAGACAAACACCTATACTGGTATCAAACAACTTAAGGTTGTGCACGTGACACAGTCCTCTGATAAGAATTAATGTAGAGTGAGTACAAATAATTAACTCAAACAGCATGAAGTACCTCAGGGTCACTGGCAGATGTATGTCACTGGTACTACAGTAAATATATACACAGTACTGGCATACCATCATCTGCACAGCCATCTGACATTCTCAGTGTGTCTGATCTTGAGCCAGGTGTGTGTATACCGGGCCTGTGACTGATGACCCTGGTATGTAGCAGTGTTGATAGGAACCGCCAGCAAGTATGTTCCCAATGCTGTCCTTGATAACAAAGTCTACGCTTCACATAAAGGCAGTGAAAGAAATCAACATTGGCCAACAAGTCTGATACATCTGGAAGTCTTTATATTCCAACTGTATTATGTGTGCTTTGACCTAATATGTAAACATTTGGTGTGATTGTTTCCCACTTAAATGTGATGAGTTTAGTATTATTTTGTGTGAATAAAATATTTTAACAAAAATGTGTTTCTACTTTTCATGACAAAACATATAAAATCTCTTTTTACAATGGTCATTTAATAACATTAAAATATGGTCATAATATAAATTTAGCAAAATGAATCTGCCTCTACAATTAAAAGGATATCACTTAAAAAATTAAAGCTTGGTAGAACGATAATTCCCTTTCTTCCTGGAAGAAAACAAAATTCTCATTCTTCCCTGGAAAAATTAGAATAAAATCATAGTATGAAATGACTTTCATTTTCATTTTCGAATAGGAATCATTACATACTATCACTTGATTCTCATTTATCCCAGGACAATTAAGGACAATCTTATTCTTTGACAACTTCATCTCAAGAACCTGTCCTAGTTATTATTACAATAATAATACAAAACATGAAGGAACCTGTTGATATAAACATGTATAATATTTATCTAAACTTGCAACTGTAAGCTTCATTTTACATTCACATAATACTATTTTAAGTGAGTGAATATTCATTTTTTTTAACAGCTTGAACATTTCAAAATTTATGTGAAAGAGAGATAATCAAAGTTTCTTTTTGAAAAAGAAGTAATGTAGACATAACAAATGAAAAAAAATAAAATAG
Source organism: Sipunculus nudus (assembly GCA_026874595.1). Lineage (NCBI taxonomy): Eukaryota > Metazoa > Annelida > Sipuncula > Golfingiida > Sipunculidae > Sipunculus > Sipunculus nudus. The sequence continues at coordinate 19,403,642 of CM049307.1, forward strand.
TTAAAGGTTGCCATAAATGATTCTGGTTCTTCTCGGAATATATGAGAATTCTCATTTTTCCAAGGTTTGAATTTTAAAACTTAATTCCAGTCTCTCCAGGAAAAAAGAGAATTCTCAATCTTCCCAGGAGAGACTGGAATTCTCATTTTTCCTTGGAAGAGTGAGAATTCTCATTTTTTTCTGGGAAGAGCAGGAATAATTTTAAACCATCTCTTGATTCTCATTTTTCCCAGGAAGAATGAGAATTCCCATTTTCCCAGGAAGATTATGGATCTTCCCAGATCTCATTCTCATATATATATATTCATATATATATATATGTGTGTGTGTGTGTGTTACAGTCAATGTGTAAAATTAGTTAATTTGGAAATTACCTGAAAATTTCAGTCAATTTACAAATTGCCTGATTCACTCAGGCACTTTATAAAATGACTGAAATTTTCAAGCATTTTACAAATTGACTGAAAAATTCCTATTCTTCCTGGGAAGATTCTGGATCTTCCCAAATTCTCATTCTTCCCTCGACAAATGCTCAATGCACACCAGCATTGCTCCCTTGATGTGGAATCAAAGGGTGAGTTTTTCACACTTTAGAAAATCCATTTTATCTTTAAAGAGGTCTCTATACTCTTTCAAAACTAATGGACATCACTTTTTGTTATAAAGAATAAAAATTAAACTCTTGAGGTTAATCTAAAAGTGACCCTGAACTGAATGATCAGCCTCATGTAAAACAAACAAGATCTTCAAAGAGGCTAATGACCGGGTGAACCAATTGGAGCCTAAGCTTCAACAAGCGACATTGTGTGGGTTGTAAACATAGAATATAAAATAATGAAACAAAGTAAATCACTTTTGATGATCCATATAAAACACTGCAGTCTTCTGGATACGTCTATTCTTGAAATCTCAGCACTTCATTTTCTCAAAAAGTCTTCCACACAAAATCACTTGAATCCAAAATTGTCTACAGAATCTTTAACTAATCTATTAACTTAATTATTATTTTTATTTCTAAAGAACAAGGTTTATGATCAAAGGCTATACATTCTTTAACCATCTTTGACAAAGCTTTGTTATATAATTTAGCACTGTGAACATGTGGGTCGGTTTAATCCACTGGATAAATCCGGATTAATCCAGATCAGATAAAACAGGTTTTCTCCAGTTTTATCCAAAGTTTGGGTGTATACTGTCTGTGAAGTAGACATTTTATATTAAGTTTAGCTTTCCACTGTAAAAAATACTTATAAGGAACATTGATGTCTAGTTAACTGAGTTATTATGTGACCATTTTTTATACATAAAACTCATTGTTTTTGTCACAGATAGTCATGCCATGATTTTGATAATAATTTTGAAACTTGAAATTATTTTTCTTCTTTAGAGAGGTCAGTTAAAGAATGAATTTTAAAAACATTATCACCTATTTGTACATTAAATATAATAAAGCTAAACAACTACAGTTCGCACATGTTAAGTTAAAACTCCACAATCAGTGGTACTATATATTCATATATCATATATTCACAGATAAGCATCTATTCTTATATCTGACAGAGATGTACAAAATCCAGTCATTTATTGCATAAATGACTTAAGATATACAGTGATATCAGTCACTTGGTCAATAATTTTGTGCGGGTGACCTTTCAAGAAGCAAATGATAAAATATTTGAAAAGCTATCTTGCCCAAGTAGGTTTCTCTGAATTTGGGGTCGTAGTGTGATTCCTTGACTTTTTCCACAGGTAAGGGATGTTTACACAAGTAGCAACAGTGGGCTACCATTTGACACCCACCCAGTCATGACAGCCTGAGAGGAGAAACCTCCATTGGATCAAAGTCTTTCAGGCATCCTCTTCCACAGAGTCTATAATTAGTTGTTGACAATTGGACTGCAAAAGTCACCCTATAAGCCTGCCCTGAGACTATGAGTAAATATTTGGTTGCTGATTGAGGATGATGCTATAAAGATGATACATCCTATTAAGAAACTCGCTACTAGCCAGAAAAGTAACATAGAAGACAAAGGGACAGCTCCTCATTCTGGTGGGTTGAGCATAAGCTAATAGTGGATGCTGACAACAGTTAAACATGAACCTGGAGGAAATTGCCAGTTGGATATAAAACATATATTGTTAACACCTTCTGAACTTATTTATCCAGATTATCTTTCATGTTAACTTAATTTTACAAGGTAATTCTTAGTTTGATCCAGTTTAATTCTGTATATAATCTGGATAAAACTGGATTAAACTGAATAAAACCCAGTTTTATCCACTGTCCTGGATTAAACAAGTTTTATCCGGATAAAGCCCAACCCTGCCTTCAAAATTTATTGTGTTCACAAGATATCCTAGTTTCCTACAGAATACAATGTGGACAGATGTGGATGACGACAGACTTTGGCACTGAAAACAACATGTCTGCCCTAGAGGGGGGAGACAAAATGACCAGACTACAAGGAGTGCCATTAAAGAGCTTTTGACATTAACTATTAATGTAGAACTATTTGAGATTTTGGGTTAATGTGTATCTGCTGCAAAAATAGTAAGAGTTATATTTCTGGTAAGATATTATATCAATGAAGGTAACAAGTTGCAATTTCATAAAAATAACTGCAATATTACTGAATAAACTTTCCAGAAACTTGAAATATTTCAGATATTATTCACAGAAGTAAACACCAGCAGTAAAATAACCTGTAAGGACAATATTAATCTGACACATTAATATTTATAGTACTTGAAAAGATATTAAGTACTAAGTAAACTAGATGAAAATTGTATTATATTATGACTTGTACATAGAATGTTCATTGTTTAGTCTTTTAAGTGCACTACCACTTTATATCTGAATATAAACAGGATTCATTTGGTGTATGTTTACAAAATAACAAAATATCTTTTTTAATATCAAGACTTATCTGCCAATGATTTGTTGGTTTTTTAGCTACTGTATAAGCCTTAAAAAGCTACACATCTAATTTTCCTTAACCAGCTTTCCTGTTTAAACAAGGAGTAGAAGTATATATAATGCAAAGCAGTTTAAGTACATTAGACTATTAGTAGACTTTATGAAGAAAGAAAGCAGTAGCAAGTCAGGTTCATTCAGTGCTGAATGAAAAATATTACCCACACGTACAGCATAATAATTAATGAAAAAAAATTTACACTTCTACCGGTTTTATAACTGCCATTTTCAGAAAATACTGCCAAGTGGTCAGATAAACTTATCAGATCTAATTATCTGTGTGTGAGGATTCACAGAATATCCAGTATAAATCCTGTAGATAATATGTTTCTAGCCCCATACATAATTAATTATAATATAAAGCTTTACATAACCCACCAATGGTACTTACTCCCTAATCAGTACATTTTAACTATCTTGCTGTGTGTGAATATGCATAATGTTACCTGTTATCAGCATAATCCACAAATCTTGTTACAAGCTTTGCTCATTGACTTATCTAATTAAACTGGATGTTCTTCCATTCCTACTTAAATTTCCTGTGAGTCATAATTCAGATCCCCTAAATGAATGGCCAAGTGCAATGCTTGTGTGAAATCTGAAGGATGAAACACATAGCAATTACAACTTGTATTCATAAATGTGTGAATGTTACTGTAAAGCCCTGTTCATGAAGCATACTGCTCTGCATGATTTTAAGAACCAGTGAGTCGATGTTCCTCAGTTGAGAATCTTAGGTGTTCAAAGACAATTCCTTGGTGCCAAAAGTTTCACCTGTATAACCATTAATATGACAAACTGATGTCACTGAAGGTAGACATTTAGATTAAGCAAAACATGGTGGGATAAATGAACCTTTAATTAAATTCAGGTATATCAAGTTAACAAAAAGACTAACTCACAGATGCATAAGGAGAAACTTTATGAAATATCTCTTTTCACAAAATTTTTTTTTTGAGAAGCAGTACAAAATATACCTCAATTGTCATCTGATACTATACATGTACAGTTTGTGTCTGGATGACCTTAGTAAGGTCCTTCCATTATAATTCATACATGTATACCATCTGAGTTCAGGTATGAACAAAACCAAACCTCTCTGTTGCATAAGAGGGATGAATGACAGGGAAAAGTAGTGAAACAGGTAATGACCAAACCCTGTAACTCAGGCATGTTATAGTTACCTCATCTGATTGTGGGTGATACCATCACAACATGATAGATACGAGCATCCAAGGCTGACAGGTTCTATAGTTCATTGTTGGCTTAAGGGGGAACATGACACTTTAAACTACCAATGGAATTTCTTAGATAATTTGCACATGATATCTACAAAACATACTTTCTAAAATTATGAAATGAAATTTGGGGGTCAATGTGCTTATTTTTGCAGTATATGAAGTTGAAAATTGACACTTGTGGTTGGTTTTTATATGATATTATAACTAAGGGGGAAACAAAAGTTGCATATTTTAGAAAACTGACCAATGTATTTTTCATAATATTCTAAATAAACATGCAGAATTAAATATTCATCTTATTTATAGACAAAAATGTGTAGGTCAATGGGTTAATTTTTTAAATATTAGGCCAAAATATGAAAATTTTGGACATTATTAGTTTAGAAAAAAACCCAAAGGTGGCACTGGTGGTAGTGAGACAGAGAGCAAGTCCACACATAAATGGCTTCTGGCGTCAACAATATATGATCAGCCTTTAAGATGCCCATATAAAAAGAAATATAAATATCAGCACTAAAAAACTATGGGTATATCCTAATTATCCCTTCAGAATTACACCATCAGTGTCACTTACAATCATACGGTAATATTTATGCTCTTTTTCGTCATCTACTTGCAACTGTCAAAACTGACAGTCGACAACATAGCCGTTGGTATATTCCTGCACTTGAGCCTCTTCTGGTAATATTATGGTGAAAATTTCTTTGTAGAACTTTGGTACTATTTAAAAAAATAATTAAATAAAGCTGTCACACTGAGCATTTCTACAATTATTGTTCATCGTAGTTACTTTTCCAAAAAAAGAAGCCCTGAAGCGATGACGTTGTTCATGACAACAAAAGTCACAAACGGCAAAATATGTAGCCTCTTGATAATATAATTAAACCAGATATTTTTAATTTGCAGTGTCATCAGTAGGGGGCGCCAGTAAAGTGTTATGTTCCCCCTTAACCTAGTTGCTGACGTGATTAACTTAAACAGGCCAAGGTCCTCAGGGCTCTACAACCCCCCCCTCCCCCCGAACTAATTAGTCTGTTTATTCAGCAATTAGTGATTCATTTCACTCTGGATATAAACTACTGCAGCATGACCTTAGAACTACACCAATTTATCTCTTGATGGCTAGGCATAAAATCACAGATCTAAACTATTTTTTACAAAAGATCACATAAAAAGACATGTGTGTGTACATGTATGTACATATATTCTGCACTTTTTTTCTTGTGGGGTTTCTGACTATTTTGCTTGTTGCTTGTCAATCACCCACCTTAGACTGTGGAGTTTGTGTACTTACCTTAGACTTGTGCTTTTTCTTGATTACAGCAGTATTCAGATCCTCATGAACCTTATCAAGCAGCCAGATGAAGAATTCTTGAGCATCATGCTGAGCATTCCCACGATACTGTCCAGCATGTCTGCCTACTACTGATAAAAAGTCAAACGATGCCTCAGGAATATAATTACAGGTCCACAAACATTTCAGCAGCTGGCACAACTGGTCAGTCACCTCACCTCTCGTTCCATATTTTTTGGCACTAGCTTTGCTTTTTTTCTGTTCTAACTTATATTTATTGGTCACAAAAAACTCTGCGAAACTATCTGTGTGACCCAGGCACTGTATAATGGCATTCATAAAGCACGTATTTCCATGGTTTCTTAGACCAACCATGGCTGGTACTTGGTTGTTTAGGTACGTTTTCATTGGTGGAGAATCCGTGTGTCCTCCTGTCGCACCACCAGCATTGTTCAACGGCACCTTCTGAACCGCATTATTTTGGCCGTGTCTCGGTGAACCTCGTCTGCTTTTCCTCCACAATGTATTCCTAAATGAAAATTTCCGAGACAGACTGGATGTGGAAATGTTTAAATCGATGGAATTTGATGATTTAGGCCGAAACAGCCTCTGAAGAAAAGCACCAACCTTGTGTCGTTTCTTAGTGTCAGCTGTAAGTGAGGAGTTGTGCTCTGACAGATCAGAGTCTGTGGACTTATCTCCCGATTGTAATTTTGGAACACTCTGACTAACAAAACGGTGACGTTCTTCTAAACTATTAGTACACATACTGCTCGTAGACTCATGGTTGGTTGGTTTTTGATAAGAGGGAACTTGGTCGCCACCCGGAGTGTCTAAAACCAGGTCAGATTTGGTATCAGCGCTGGCCTGGCGACCCCCTGGCACTTTGACATCCATATTGGGGCCGTACGATATAACGAGGGTTTCTTTGTCTTATCTCGGTCCGTCCTGTCACATTTCGTTACGGTGATTAAGTCATCTTGACGCCTGTGAACAAAAATAGGCTCCTAGCCACTATTCTTCTGACCCAAGCCGGAAACCTACCTACCATCGTATTTACCTGCGCGTCAGAACAAAGTTGTCCACCATTACAATATCTGCATGGTTTGTTCTCTCAAAACCAGCGATTAGGGAAGCATCGGTTGATTTAGGACGAAAACATTTCTTCTAAATATTTAATACATCTTCTTTTCACATAATGTCGAACATATATTTGATCCAGCCGAACAAATCAATAATATTACTGATTGATACTGATCAATGTTTAGAAATCACTCTTTTCTCAGTGTTTTGACTCACCTGGCGGGGTGAAGGTCAAGGTAAGGGGAATCACACTAAACGCGGGTCCGTACGCAGGTCCGCGCACGGACCGGTGCTCACAATGCGCGGAACACATCTCCCTAAACGCGGACCTACGCGGACTAGTGCCTTCCTCAATATATATATATGCTTTCTATCTTGATTATATCTGAATGATATTTGATATTCAACAAATGTCGTGCTTTTTGTACATTTTCCTATTAACGAATACGGAGTTTAAGTTCATATTTTTTAATTTTACTTACAATTTTTTTTCTGTAGCAAACCCTATCCGGGATCTCGAGCTCTATTTACTGTCTTAGCCGTACATGTACTTTGTTTCCCTGAAACCAATGAAGTCAAATATATTTGGATTTGAAAATTTCTAATTAATTATGATCACACTCAATAGTGAGCATAATAACTTTTTTCAATTAAAACGGTATCATTACCTTTAGTAATGATTTAATAGTAATATTTATAAGAAATTATAATATAATAGTTGTTATTATTATTTTTATTATTATTTTTATTTTTATTATCTTTCAACATCCGGTAGTCAAAGTTCTGCTTTTTGAGCAGTTAATCTAGATCATTATGTTCGAAAGGTATAATTGATATTTTGTCAAATACTCAAGCTCATTATTCATCCATTATACGTACATTAGAAAGATAAAAGAAAATCTAGCTAAAAGTTAGCCGTGATATATAAACATGATCTCTCTCTCTCTCTCTCTCTCACTCTCTCTCTCTCTCTCTCTCTCTCTCTCTCTCTCTCTCTCTTTATAAATTTTGCAAAGAGAAAATTGAATGCATCATACCTATACTTAACCAACAGAGATATATGGAAGACTGTGGTCTCTTTGCCATCGCAAATAACGTTGAATTTGGCTTTACAAAGTTTAACGGAATACAAATGGGAAAAACAAATTTGATTTTTGATCAAGACATGCTCAGGGGTCACTTAGTTTATTCTTTAGAGCAAGGGAAAATGGAATGTTTTCCTAAAAGAAAAGGTTCTAGGCCAACCAGCTTCAAATCCCACCGTGTCACTGTGATCACTGTGTAGAAAACATGACTGCATGCGACAATTATGATTGCACAAAATGGTCCCACAAATCATGCCAAAAAGTGACAACTTTTGAAAGAGGAAATACCGTGCACAATGCTTGAAATGACGGGGATCATGTTTTCGCCACGTGGTTGCATTTTTAAATCAATGTCGACCCAATATGCATTGTAAAGGGTAGACTACAATGAAATATATATATATGATTGGTGTAGACCAAAATTATTTAGGTATGTTAGATCTAGAGACTTCATTTGGATCTAATTTCTTCAGTTAGCTTTTTTTCTTGGGTTAGGAGGAGGAGATGATGTTACACGGAGGACCATAATAGATAATATGGTTTTTATGTTGATATGGCAAGAGATGAAGTATAAATAGTAAAACTATAGTGTTTTGTAGTCGTAATTTTGCAAGTTTGTGTCTGTATTATGAGAATGAAAGAGAGGTAGTAAATGTTAAAGTTAGTACTTTTCAATGATGGAACAAATATATTCTAATTATGAGTTGCCTTAATGATAGTAACTGCATATGTATGACGCTGACACTATACAAATGAATTCTGATAATAGTCAACGCAAAGTGCTGTGATAATTCAAACAACAATGTTGTTCTTTATTTATTTTAAACTAGATTTATCGCAATTCTAGAAGTTTTCATCCTATATCCCTGAAAGTGCTTGAATAAAGTACATAATGTTTTACTATTTAACAATTTTAGGTATACACTTTACAAATTTACTTAGCTTATCAACTTCATATAATATTGATTTTCACCGGCAATGTTTATCAGCTGTGATGAATTATATGTACAAGATACATACATATTTATGGAAGGTGGGTTTTCATGATTCTTTTTTCGTCTTTAGTGAAAAGTGATGCTCTTATGTATTCAGATATTTTAAAGTAAATATTTAAAAGAATATGATATCATTGACAGTGCTTTGAACAATGTAGTTATAACTATTTTCCTGTGAGATTTATGTATATTTATTTTTATGTGTGTCTGCCTCTTGTCTGTGAATTATGACTATTGAAATGGTTTCGTCCAGTGTTAATAAAAAGAATGAAACGATGATCAAAATGTATTGTTTTTTTTTTTTTTTTTTTTTCTTGGTTTTTCTTTATGCTTATGCAGTTCTGACTCAAACGTCTTTGAAGATTAAAAATAATATAAAATAATATAAAAAAGGCCAATACGAGTCCTCGAGAACTGTTAAAAACACAGCTTTCGTCAGTAATCAACTTTTATTTACTAATAATAAAGACAGAAAACATATTATGGAATTAAGGTCCGCGTAGGTCTGCGTTTAGATGTGTTCCGCGCTGTGTGAGCAACGCTGTTTGAGCACTGGTGGTCCGTGCGCGGACCCGCGTTTAGGGTGATCCCAAGGTTAGGGCCGCTCATATCAACCGGAAAATTTGCTGGGTAAGGGAAAACAAACAACAAAAATTTTGACAGAAGGTTAATTGGTTCAACAAGTTGCTGTACCGTTTTAAGGAATGACAGCGTTTGTATCATGTAGCAAAACTGAAATGGCACTATTTGGTGCCAGTAACTGGCACTGTACAATGCGCGGGTACATACAAGGGCGATATTTGATGAATGAATATCAGTCTCATGTGTCCGTCTGTGCATGTGTTCTTCGAGTGAATGTGTGTGTTAGTGTGTGTGTGTGTGGGGGGGGGGGGGGGGTTGCTTCACTTGTCATATCTCACAACCTCGTATTTGCTCAATAAAGCATTGCAGAATGTTGACAACATTTTACAAATTTGTTTTATTATCATTAATTAATTAAATTTATACTTGTAATTTTGTATATAAGTTGTAAATAGGTAGATCAGAAAAAAAATTAAATTATATAATTTTGAAATTAAATTTATATCAGTGGATAGGAAATTTGATGAAAATTAATTTTTGTTTTTAATGTGATTTGGAATCATTATTAGTTTCAGAGATATTTAAGAAAAACTACTCTTGAATTTGAGTGAACTTGGCTCAGGATCAGCTGTCAGAGCTTGGCCCCACCCACACCTGTCATGTGTGTCTCATGTGTACTAATTAACTATTAATTTACTCTTACTACCAATACTTTTTTTGTTATTATGTTTAGTCTATTTATTAATGTTTATTGGTGCTATTTAATTAAAAATAATTTTAATTTAATTAAGAGTTCATGTATATTGTGGAGCCTGTTTTAGTTCAAAATTCACCACAGTCATCCAGCTTTGAAAAGTCAAAACAATCATACAATATACCAATCATATAAATTATATTACTGTATCTCAGAAAAAAATTAAATACAAGTTTTTTTTGACAATTTTATTACCAACACCCATAAAAATGCAAAAAAATGCTAAAAATGACTGCAGGTAAAACATGTTATGTTCTGAAAATAGCTTATATACAATTGCTTGCTATCATACATGTATATTTATCTATTGTTCTTGTTAATTTAGTATCACAATTGGTAAATGGTATATATCACATCACCAAAATATGTAAGGAGAAAGATTCTGGTGTAGCATATCACAGATATATAATTACAACATCAAATATGAGATTACTTGAAGATAAAATTGATCACAGTCTGAATACCCTTGAGAACATAAAACATCTTATGTTCTGAAAATCGCTGTTATATACAATTGTTTGCTATCATACATGTATATTTATCTAATGTTCTTGTTAAATTAGTATCACAATTGTTAAATGTTATATATCACATCACCAAACTCTGTAAGCAGAAAGATTATGGTGTAGCATATCACAGATATATCAGTACAACATCCCATATTCATATAAATTTTTTATCAGTGTAATTTCTAAATCACTCTGGATGATATCAACTATCACTTCTGACACTGTCATGTAGCAAACATCAGTTCCATTTGCAAAGTGAAGTTCAAATTCATGTTGATTTTGACTGTTGTACTGTAACCCAGCAAATACACCCTCACACCATAACTTTTGCCCTTCACTCTCCCAAGCCTGTATGAATGTTTTACTAACTAAATCTTGAGGATTTTTCATTATCTGAACCAAGTCCAAGTTACCCTCAGGAATTTCACATCTGATTAAATCTGCCAGATGTGATTTGAGTTGTGTCACTGTTGTTTTGCTCATAAGTATTTTATTTTCAAGAGCAAAATTTAGTACTTTGGTTCTCATGTTGATTTGAGCCTTTAATGCAGCCAAAGAACGTGTATTATTCAGTCCCGTGAATTTGCTTTCCATTTCCTCTATATTTTGCCATAGGCCAACATTCTGAAATAAATTCTCGAACCATGATTCATACTTATTCCTCTCTTTATCTTCACGCAGCAACATCTTTTTCCGATCCTGAGTCATCTGTTCCTGAACTAACTGGATATTTCGACGACTCTGTTCCCTATCTTCTTCAGCCACTTCTCTAGCCTGCTTGATGACCAGCCGAGTGCGTTCTCCCTTTTCTGTTTGGCTTTGCTGTTGGAACCAAGCTCCTTTTTTTATTCGTTTTAAACATGACTTTTGATTCAACATAGCTGGCCTTTGCACTTGGCGCCCTTGCAATAAACTGGTCTCCTATAGCAAAGTTTCTCTCCCCACTAATGTTGGTTGCACTGCACGACTGTGCTTGTAGCTGAACTTGAGGGGATGGATTCCAGAGTATACCGCCAGGAATTTGATCTGAGCACTGTCGCAGCATGACCTGATGACAAGCAGCACACAAGTCCTGTAGGAGAAGACGAGTTTCTGTATTATTCTTGTTTTCTGTAAGGAGTGCTTCCAACACTGAATCATTTTGAATTGTGACCTCACAAAACACACGGTGGATTTGATTGTAGGAGCGGTGATGCATCAACAGCCCATGTTTCCAGTTTCTGAACAGCCTCATGGTATTTTGTATTCATATCCAGAATATTATCCGTCTTCCCCAGGAAGCGCATCCATGGACCGGTGACTATTTTACCTAACAGCCCCATAGCCCTTAATGTAATGTTGACAGTTTGTATTTTCAGGGCATTGCATATGCTACTGTGCACTGCATTCTTGGGTGGAAAGACTGAAGAAAAAAAGTCTAATATTGCTGCACTCATAAGGTACAGAGCACCACTGTTAAAAAAATAAACATGGAACCTGTTCCCAACAAACCGATTATATATATTTGCTTCTGATTTGACAATCCCATTACTTTTCAAATATTGAGACAGTTCCCGTTTACACGAGTATTTGGTGTCATGGAATATTTTGGAGACAGTTCTTACTGGAGCCTGAATGTTGCTCTCTCCCCTGTGTGTGAAAGGCATTTGTGCTTGCTTTCCATCTGAGCTCAATTCAGTGTTTTTTTCAAACTGTACTAATACTTTATCACAATCTTTAGCTAGTGTATCCAGTGGATGCATAGCACATTTGAACTGATTTAACTTGGTGCCTTTTTCATTTTCGCGAATCCGATCAACAGCCGCATTTGTTGCACACTGGTCTGTCATAGTATTCCATACTTTGTCAAGAATTGTGAATTTGGTGTCATTTGGTATTCGAGTTCTCTCGATTGCAGACATGCTATGGTATATGCTCTTGCAATAATCTGTGGCCTTACCACCAACTTGTTCATTAAGACCTAACATGTAAGTGTCTTTGGCTGTACTCATTTCTATTTCTACCAAATGTCCTACATTTTTAGTTGTTCCATCATACTTTAAGGTACAATTTTCTTGATTCATCAATCCTTCCTTGACTTGTTGCCTTGAGATGACTTTCATTTATTTTGTAAATTGATTTTGGCTAGCATATGATGGAAGTGTCCCTTCAAGCTGTGCACCTGTCACACAAGTCAAAACTTTTTTAATGGCCTCTGAGACATTACTCTGAGCGATACCTAATGACTGCAGGGAGTATAGCTAGCTTCTCGTACTAGTGGGGTATATGTTTTCCCGTCCAGTTTTGTATAAATAACTGGGATATTTTCCTTGTCCTCCTCCAGTTCACAAAGCATATTTTCCTGATATTGACTGACCTCATCCTTTTTTTGATGATTTTGTTCTTATCTGTAATGTTCTTGTGGAACTGAACCTGTGCTTGCTTCACCTGACTCACGACTTTGCTATCAACATTTTTTTTTGGCTGCTGCATTATTCTTCAAACGCACCTTATCTCTCCGAAGCTGCCTACATTACTTTCTCAGCAAAGAAACAGAGTCCGTTTTGTTCTGCTTTGGTTGATTTGTTTGAACTAAAGCTTTATATTTGTTCTTCCATTTAAGAATGGAAGCTGTTTTCCTCCTTTGTGCCTGATTGATTCACTTTGGATTGTAGTACACAATTTTTTTTACGCAGAGCAAGGTTTGCAACTTGGAGTGTCTCATTTTCTTGTTTTAAGGCTAAATTCTCAGTCCGGAGTTGATTGACACATTCTTGTAATGTATGTATCTCTGCTGCCAATTTCTCATTAGTTTCCTTTTCTACAGTTATGGCAAATTCCTCAAATCTGGGCCTTTTCAAATGGATTTCATGGTCATCATGGTTTTTTTCATGAGTACGTTTTCTTGTGCTTGATGATTTGGAAAGTTCAAACTGTTGTTGCATGAATTGCAACAATTTCTCAGCATCTCGTTTGTTTTTTTGTAGCTTGACTTTTTTCTGTTTTACATTATTGAAGCACCGAATGAGATGACTGTCTGAATGCTCACACACATCTGGAAATGAGTTTTTCAAGGCATATTTCACTTCTTTCTTCATACTATATGGGTCACAGGAAATGGGGCTAAAAGTGAGACCATGCCACCCGTGGCGACCCCTGACGGATTCTGACGTACCTAAGCAAGGCAGACAACTGACACTATTGCAGACACTTAATCTCATTCCCTTCAAATTTGCCTCTTTATTATGTTTAACATAAACTCGGTAAAGTGGACATTTCCCAATCCCGGACTATGGATGAACTTTCCCGTCCTGTCTGTGTATCCAGAACGTATTGCAACCCTCTAAAGGGGACAGACATAGGGACTTCTATTTTTAGCTCAGCTGACTACAAGTCATCTGAGCTACATTCATGCTCCATCGTCCGTCTGTTCATCTGACCAACTGGCACATTTAGAAACTGTTAGACCTACAAATCCAAAATTTGGCACACAAAAAGATGTCCCTAAAATCTCCTTCCATACTGAAAATTGGGTCAATATGACTTTGTTCCTTCAAGATATTTAGGAAAAACTTCAAATTTCCATTAAAAACCTATTATCATACTTCAGGACTGCCTTATATCAAAACCACATATCTGGTTTTCTCAATATTTACCAGAAGTAATCCCCTATATATTTCCTATATACATGCCAGAAATAAAGTCTGTTAAGTGTAATTTCATTAAGTTATAGGCCCTTAAACATAATGGACTTTGGAAAAAAACAGAAAAAAGTATTTACTCAATTCACATGAAAAATTTTGAAACTAGAGACTTCTCTCCCAACTATATAACTTTGTTTAATTAAGATTCAATTGTATACCCAAAATTAGATCTGAATTTTGTAAAGTTATTAGCATAAATATAAAATCAGTACCTTAAATTTTGCCCAACTTTGACCATGGCAGGTTTTTTTCTGTGAGTACTATTGATTTAATTTTCACACCATGTAAATGTAAGTATATAATTTGTTTAAATCTGAAATTTGAAAATGAAATCTTGAAAATTAGGCTAGGTATTGATTTTTTTCTTAAGGCTCTATTGTAGTCATTTGCTTAGTCCAGATGCAGCGTCCCACTCCAGGTCACTGGAAGTCAGCTATGCCAGGGTTTCTGATTTGTAACAGTCACTTGGGGAGATTCTCTGCTGTGACTGGTGTACAGTTATTCTCATATTACCACCCCAGTCCCCCCTGCAAACCCAACCCACCAAGTGTTATGCAGTAATTGTTATTGTTTACTGTATCTCCTTAAATGTAATGCTGTTTCCACTCCAATATACAAAAACTTTTTTTTTGAAAAAGTAGTTCAAGGTGTAATCCAGAAGATGCCATGTGTTAATGTAGCATTTTTAAAGAAATCAATTATTTTAAATGATTTTAATAAATATGATTAAACCCATCAGTATGCATAAATTGATAAAATATTAAGCAAATTATGGATAAATAAAGGCACAATTTAAAATAGTGAAATCTGAATTGAGTAATATTTTTTTTATATTTATTGTTTTGCAAATTTAAAAGATATATTTTTGTGGTAAAAAATAAATAAACATTTGTATGCATGATGTGGTGTTATCTGACAAGATTGAGATTTATGTTGATGCATTTAGAATTATGAATCAACTTTTATATTCAGGTATATATGTTATATTGGAAATGTATAGAAATATAAACTTACAATAAAAAAAATTTAGGATCTAAGGCCAAAATAAAAAAAAGGTATGGTTCTCAGGCACTTTTTTTCAGAAATCAGTGCAGGCGGGCGTTTTTTTTTATTTCTAATTTTTTGGTATGTTTCGATAAAAACGTCAAATGAAAAGGGAAAAGCATTAAAATAGTAGATTTATTTTGCTAAACAAGTAACAACACTACAAAACAAAGGTAATTGTATGACTTTTTCTTCTTGAAAGAAATATCTGAGCGGCTGCAGCTTGAAATTGGTGAGTTTCTATTGATAATCAAAATAAAAATTTTTTATGCGGAGGTTTAAAATTGATGTGGGCGGTGCCTGAGAACCATACCTTTAATTTGTTTTGGCCTAATACCAACATTTGTTCATTATTTTCCTGCTTAAGCAGAATTTGTGATCAGGCTTTGTTTGCCCTGTATTTAGATGCAGAAGTGTTGTTAATCCCCACCATCTCCCCACCCCCCCCCCCCCCCCCCCCCCCCCCCCCCCGCTGCCATTGATTCTGGTGCACCTGCGCACTGGGACATTAGTTTTTATTGCAAATGTGTAAAATTTATTTTATTTAAAAATAATAGGATTAGAAAAAAATCTTATTGAAACATATTTTTGCCTTAGGAGAATGGAACATAATGTGATCAGCTCTGTCCATCCTCTCTCCCTTATCATTAAATATATATTCATTATGAAATTTTTCCTATAAGCACTGTTGAAATAACTTTCATATGTGTTTGGAATTAAGCTATCTAAGTCTGAAATTTGACAGCAAATTATATATTCAGTTGTGTATTATTTGCAGATGTTAAACTTTACAAAAAATTGATATAATAAATAAATTAAGAAATAATTGAAACTTCCTACATTATCAGCTTTGTTTGTCTGCCAGTCTGTATGTCCTTTTTTAAATATTTATTAATAATGAATGAATTTTTTTTATCCTGTAGGCATTGTTAAATTAAGTGAAAATCCTATGTATATACACTATAATAATACAGATATGTTGTAACTCCCATCATTCCACAACCCCCCCCCCCCCCCCTTTCGACACCACAAAGACCATTCATTGGGGGACATTAGTTATATTTCAACTGGAAACATTTCATAAAATTAAAATACATATATTTAATAATATATAAAAAAATATATTCAATGGAACAAATGTATAAACTACTGAAATGTAAATAGTTAATCAAAAAGCCAACTAATGATCATGGTAATAGTACAGATCTTTGTTTACAAACTGCTCACATGCTTCAGTTTCAACATTAAGAAACACATGGTCAGGTCACAAAATATTATTTGCAACAATTTCTTGCTCATCAATACAAACCAATCATATAAACCAATGATGGCCTATATTACCTCTTCCTATCACAGTTTCTCTCCATTTGATATTATTTTAGATTTTTACCTTCAAGGTCAACTTCAGCTGAGCACTGTGACCCATGGGTCCCTTTTTGTTCATTTATTTGCCGGGAGATGGCGATCTGAGGTCATGACCTTGTATGACCTGTTTTGGTCAAAGTGACAGCCTGAGGACTAGTGTAATTTGGTGAATTTGCCTTTAATTCAACAACACTATACCACCAAAGACTAATGTCAGTGCTTTGTGATTAGTGTCATGCATGGTTAGCTTTAATTAGTAAGCGAAATTTGCACTTTGTTGCGACAAATGCATGGTGAGGTGTTTCTCACATGAATCATTAATTAACTCACAAACGTTGTTTGTATTGTTTTTCAATTTCAAGGCTGTTGATTTTCGCTGTTTAAACTGCCTATCCCAAGCAGGGGCATTTGCTTAAGGACCATGTCAACACATACCACATTTAAAAGGGTCATTTATATTTGGAGCCTAAATATAAAGTGAACTGTCTGAGAGTCATTCATTCTATGCTTCTTAATCACAATGACCAGAACTCCAGATTATTAATCACTATCTTCATTTTATTTAAATATATATATATATATTTTTATATATTACTTATTTATATATAAAATCTTTTCAGAATAGACCTTAAATATAATTTATAACTTTCAAATTTAATGTCCCATAAATTAAAATAACAGTATTAATAAATTAACACAACTCCTCTAATCAGGACAACTCACTAATCAGAACAAAATTTTCAGTCCCTTGAGTCAGTACTGAAAATTTCATCAAATTACTGTAATGTACAACACAATACAAATTTAGAATTAAACTTTTTATTAGCAACCCTGTGAGCTTATGCATTGATGGAGCATAGTCTGTCCTTGCGTTAACCCATGCTGTCTCAAAAACAGCAGGAGCTAGCATCACCAAAATAAATGTGAAAAATTGGTCATCTAAAAAAATTATCAGATTTTGCTCAATGATTTGCTATCTGCATTTACTTAGATTGTATAGGGCAAAGGCTAAAAAAATTTTAAAATCTTCTCTGAAACTATCCAGCCAAATTTTCCACAGAAATCATCCAGGAAACAATCTTAATCAAGTCTGTTCAAATGGTTTCAGTTTGGTGGTGTTTGGCTGAGTTAGGGGAAGCTGAACTTGGTCATTTGCCAAAAAACTTAATAAAATGACAATCTCAGAAACAGCTGGAGCTATCTTCACCAAATTTTTTGGAAATATTGGTCATATGAGTCATATTTGAAATTGAAGTTTTTGTGGTGCCACCTGCATCAACCTTTTTTGTACAGGGTCATTAGTCATCAGTATATTTACCTAAAATTTCTCAGGAATAGCAGAAGCTAGCATCCCCAGATTTTATGCTAAAGTCAGTCAGATGTCAAATGTTGTGGAATTGAGCTTTTTGTGGCACTACCTGCTTCAGCTTTTATTTTACAGGGGAAAAGCTTAAAAATCTACTTCTCTGAAATCAATCGCCAAATTGTTCAATATTCCACAGAAATCATCTCAGAGATTAGCATTCTCATGTTTATTCAAATGGTTTGGGTTTGATGAATTTTGGCGAAGTTATAAGAATTTGAACTTAGTTATTTGGCCAAGTAAGCATACTAACATAACATTCTCAGAAACAACAGGAGCTAGCATCACCAAGTTTTCAGCAAATGTTGGTCACATGATTCATACTTGAAATTTAGGTCTTTTGTGGTGCCACCTACATTAACCTGGTTTTTTTATCGGCAATAACCTTGTAATTTAAGCCTCCTTCAGATTAAAAATGTTTTAAAACTCAAGCTGATCAAATGGTATAATTTTTCACAAAATTATTCTAGGGTGTAGGGTTCTCTCCGTCAAATAAGAATATAGATTGGATTCATTGATTTTGGTTAGTGTCACAGAAAACTGAAGTGGTCTTGTGGCCATTAGTAAGACTATTTTAAACTCAGGGTTGCAAAAGTCTCCTTCAAATGTTATTTCAATTTATGTAACATTGCACAAAAATGATTCATAAGTGGCCTTCGTTCAAGTTTACTTTAATGATTTTTGGCACAATGATTAGACCTTTAAAAATGAAAGGACTGCATCTTTTAATATTCTAAAATTCTAATATTTTTATTTAAAAAAATCTTATAGATGCATCAGTTTAAAAAAAAGCATTTCAGCCAAAGTCTTTTTTTAGTATGTGTAAACAGATTTACCAACAGGCCAAGATTGTGTCTGTATCTATAAATAGCTTGGCAGACTGCCAACTTTTTCAGATTTTGGCAACAGGCCAAAGGTCAGCCTTGATCTATTTAAAGATTTGACAGACTGCTCACTGCATCAGATTTGGCACCAAAGTTTTGCCATTGCACAGGTTTGCATTAGGCCTGTAGGCCTTGTTGAATGTTTAGTACTTGCATTGTACTTGAAAAGTAATGGTCAAGCATGTTATCATGGAAGCAGTATACATAATATATATATCCGATTGCACAGGTTCGCATTAGGCCTGTAGGTCTTTTTATAAATATGAATACAATTCTGTCAGCAATCATAAGTGTTTTCAAACAGTTCAAACATATTACTTTGATATAATAATACAAATTAGATTAAGTATGAAACAACCTGCAGGAACAGAGTGCTTGTTCTCTGGTGGACATTAATGGTGTAAGAAATGGACAATTGTTATGGTTTGGTTTCCTCCTCATTTACTGTCATGCTTCATACATACTGAATAAGTTTCATAAGTTTTATACTTTCCTATACTTTTATTGCTAGACTAAAGTGAACTCATGTCAGTTATTTCTGCAAAAATTCCTACAAATATGTTATGTAAGGAAGAGCAAACCTGTTTCAAATAGCTCAGGTACTTGAAAATTATTTATGGGATTGAAATGAGTTAAAATACTGACTGTTGGGAAAGGGTGTGGAATTTGCAAAGTCAAGTTCCATTTGTTCACCTAAATCATTAATCATTGGCAACAAAAGATTTAAAATTTTCTTCCGTGAAATTCTATATTATCTTTATAAGACAGGCAGTCTCATGACCTCCCAGATTTCCCCCCTTCCCCCCCCCCCAACACATACATTTGCACACACATACAGTTACACAAAAAACATCCACTAGAGACATTTTAAACCTATAAAATATCTTTATGCAAATACAAAATGAACAAAAAATTCTGGAAAAAAATCTTTGTATCAATATTATAATTACAACATTTTTATATGGTAGTATATTATTAGATACATTATTTACAGATGTCAAGATGTTGAAGAAACTTCTCAAATGCCAGTATGGACCAACCAACACATACTCCATTACAAGTCCGCTGGGGCTGTTAGAGGTGGTCAGCTGTCCACACGGTCTCCACTCACTGTCACTCCCAACTGAGATGACTGATGTGACCTTCTCCCCAGACACCAGGTCAGTTCATCTTTTGCCAGTCCATTTCAATAAGAGCACCAGTGTGACAGATTCTTAAGCAGTGATAGGATCACACAGCATACAACAGTGACATTTCAGCAATTTTTTTAAGATATGTATTCTGATTCTATCTGTAAGGTAGATGATCTTTTTGATTGTACATCAAGGTCTGTCAGTTATTGTTGAAAGATAAGTATTTATTTAACAAGGGAATCTATAAGTTAAGTGTAGATGTACAACTCTGTCTAACAACGGGGTATCTGAGGTTTAGCAACAACAGGCAAAGTATTGCATTCTCTGGGGTCCCTTATGAACATGTTCCTGAGTTTAACCAATAGAAGGATCAAGCTGGTTGAAATTAGCCTTAAAATACCTTTATAACCTCTTTATAAGCTCACAGGAACCTCCGACAAATAATTAATCTCATCATAATATTATTAGGCCATAATAGTTTATCAGTGACCTTAATGACATGTACTTAACAATCAGGTAATTTCTGTAAACTTTTGGTGTTATAACTATCTTACATTGAATCAAATTTTTCCACATAATCTGTTTGAAGCATTGATGTGAAGATCAAAGACCAGCGGTTCCCTGATAACGGTTACACCTACAAGCCAGCACTACAGTGTGTGAGCTGGCTGCAGGACTTCTTCACCAGTGGCTGTGCAGAATCAAGCCTTCCACCAATATGCTTCTTCCAGAACCGGAAAGGAACAGACCCAGGTAAGACCATTCATGGAACAAAGATAAAATATATATATATAAAGACCAAGTTTAATGTGTCAAATGTCTTTAAAGCAAACCTGTGAGCTTATGCGATGGTGCGGCAGTGTCTGTCTGCCGTTCAAAGTTGGCTGTCCGCCGTCCATGGCTGTAAGTCAGAAACCGTTGGAGCTAGCAGCTTCAAATTACATGTAAGAATTAGTTACATGGGAAACTCATTGGCCTAGAGCTTATTATTGGGTATCTGCATTAATTTAGATTTTATAGAGAAAAAGCTTAAAAACCTTTAAAAATCTTCTTCACTGAAACTGTCCAGCCAAATTGTCCAATATTTCACAGAAATGTTCCCTGGAACAATCTCTCTCTAGTTTGTTTGAATGGTTCCAGTGGTGATTTTTGACCGAGTTACAGGAAGTTGAACTTAGTCATTTGCATACTGAAATTACAATCTCAGAAAAGGCTGGAGCTATCATCATCAAATATTATGTTAAAGTTAGTCACTTGAGTCATATCTGAAATTGAGGTATTGGTGGCGCCACCTGCATTGGTCTTTTTGTATGGGGGTCAACAGTGCCCAAAGCATACAGAGGGCTACAAAAACTTCTTCTCTGAATGTGTAAAGCCAAATTGTTTAATATTGCACAGAAATGCTCCTAGGGTAGTGCTTTCTTAAGTTTGTTCAAATGGTCTCTGTTCACTTTTGGCCGAGTTTGGGGAGCTGAATGTAGTCAAATGTTATAGCAGCCCATTTCTGCTCAGTGGCTACACAGATTGTCTTCTCAAAAACCCCTGGGTCAAATTCTTTAATATCACACATGAATGATCCTTAGATGTTGATAATTCAAATTTGTTCAAATGGTTTTGATTCAGTGATTTTCCTAGTTTTTATACAGACAAAGTTAAAAAAAGATATAAAAATCTTCTTCTCCGAAACTTTCAAGCCAAATTGTCCAATATTTCACAGAAATGATCCCTAGAACAATCTATGGCAAATTTGTTTGAATGGCCCCAGTTTGGTGATTTTTGGCCGAGTTACAGGAGGTTTAACTTAGTGCAAAAAAGCATACTAAATTTAAAATCTCAGAAACAGCTGGAGCTGTTATCACCAAATTTTATGCCAATGAGTTATATCTGAAATTGAGGTGTTGGTGGCGCCATCTACATTTGATCTGTTTTTACAAGCAAAAATGAAAGTTTAGACTCTTCTAGCTTATACACTGTTTTTTAAAGAAACTGTTAAGCTGATTGGTTTAAGCTTTACAAGAATTGTTCCATGGTATTATTCTGTCAGTTTTATAAGAATAAATTGGGTTAATGCAGCTTTAAAAAAGCAGTGTAGCCAACTGAACAGGCTTTCAGTGTTTGAAATCAGATTTGGCTGCATGGCAAGTTTCAACATGTCAAGAGGTCAATCAGTAGTGCACTCAGGTGCAGTCCAGACATCACCATGACAATTGACCTGGCTCTGCCTAGTGTCCAGATACAGTCTAGATGTCTAGACAGTGTCTAGACATCTAGTACCTGCCAACTGTCTCAGATTTTACAAAAGGTCAAGTTACGCTCTGTATCTTTAAATAACTTTGGCAGACTGCCAACCATTTCAGATTTGCCAAGAGGTCAAGTTTCAGTCTGTAAGAGCCAGTGGTAAGTTTCAGTCTTTAAGAGCCAGTGGTACAGTTACATGTGGCACCCTTGACCTGGGGGAAAGCTGAGCCTCCATTGCCAGGATGTATGAGTAGGTGTGACTCAACACCAAGGCTAAAAGAGGAACTTGTTCTTAGAATTTATAGAAAAAAGCTAAAAATCATTTTAAAATGTTCTTCTCCGAAACCATGCTACCAAATTTTCTGTTCATCTGTCCCAATATCCCTCCATGGCAAAAAGAACATATTGGATATATCCTGACTGATACATCCTAGTTTTAAAATGTCCTAGTCCGAAATGTGCAGGTCTGAAACGTCCATTTGGCTGAAATCAGAATGACTAAGGTAGATATGCAGGACATTAGAGGATCAGTATTAAATTTAAAAAATAAATATTCATACTCCTTGCACACGTTTACAATGTAGGCCTTGTTGTAAAATAGCTACCACCTACCCCTCTTTCACCATAAGTTGACTGACCCATCAACACTCCGTATGATAATGTTGGCTGTCCTAGGGGTATGGGGAGATCTCACTTGTTCTCTGGTGAGATGAGAGAGACGTGTGGCCTCTGTCCAGCTGTTGTTGAAGGTCTGGATAACCTGGTTGGTATGCCTGCTTCTCATGAGGCAGCACTTATTGGAAGTCTTTATGACTTGCTACAGAGATAAAAGTAAATCAATATAAGGGGAAACTTTTCTGAGTGCCCACCACTGGTTGATGTTACCAGGAACTCTAGGCAGGTGACCTTAATCACATATTCATTCAATGAATAATCATGAGCACAGCAGTTGGGAGCAACCAATTAATTTACCGTTGGTAATGTAAACAGTCATTCACCTGACAAGTGCAAAATTTGCAAAATTTTGGTGACTCTCCCAAAGAGAATACTTATAGTCTTCAGCAGTACCCATTTCTTCATGTTTTCTGGTATTTTTTTTTATACAAAGAAGACAGTATCAAAAGTTCTGGGCCAAACTTTGAAGGTTTCAGCAGCCATTCTGCCAACTACCAAGTGAATAATAATGTGTTACCCTGCACGTAATTCATATGAGAAATATTTTCCAAAATATGGCAGGACACTTCACAATGTCTGCGATAAATTCATCGATGGAGAACAGAGAAATAGCATTCCAGGTAATGATGTCAGTCAATGTGACGTCATATGTCATCAACCTTTATGGGGTCACTATTGTCTTGTAAACAACACTCATAACCATGGGCATGGAAGGCCTTCTGTGTTGGCACTTTGGGGGCTCATTAGCATAATTAGGATAAAAAGGCAGAGCGTATGGGCAGTGTTGGTTAGGTCAATTGAATAGCTCTTTAATTATCATGTTTAACCTAGGGACTGGCAGAATAATGTTAATAATACCCACCATCAACAATTCTGACAGACCTTTCGGCCATTTTGGTCATTTAAAACTAAATTGCTATGTTGTTTTGCTTTATCTGTGAAAGAAATCTTAGAACCTGATAGATGATAATTTTTAATGCTAATGTCAATATTTATCCTTTCTTATCTTGAAATGTGAATATGAAAAGTTCCCTGTTTAAGGTGTCTTTTAGCAAGACATTTGTTAACAAACATATGGTTTTAGAATTTTGATCCTGAAATTTATTTAGTACACATATATATCTTGAACAAGCTGTGCTGGACTTAAATGCAGGATGTGACATTGTAGTTCACTTACTCACCTGAAGTGAATAAAATAGTGTGGGCCAGTGCACTAGTGTTTCAACTTCCCCCCTGGTACATACAAGGATGATGCATTTAATTAAGAACATAAATATGACATCAAGAATACCAGAAACTGTGTGTAGCCCTAAATCTGAACTTATTTTCATTTATTATGCATTTTCTTTATAAGAATGAACAGAAGAACATATTTCAAGGACTACTTGTATTCCTATGAGAACCAGTGAGCTTTTGGCTGTACTGCTTTTCTGTTTATGTTGATCTCTGTGAAAATGATTACTACTGATTGAATAATTTAAACATCACCATGCATATTTTAACTAAAAAAATTTGTTTAAATACTTCACCTCCAGTTTATTTAATCAGGAAATTCCTATTTCTTAGTGATTTTATTTTTCATTTTCGAAGGAGCATCATTCACATACAGAGTGTGGCGTGCATTAGCAGAACAAGTTCCATACGGACAGACCATATCCTACAGAGATCTCGCCAAACTAAGTGGGAATGAGAAAGCAAGCCGAGCAGTTGGCCAAGCCATGCGTAACAATCCAGTGGTGCTCATTATACCATGTCATCGAGTCATTCTGAGCAGCGGTGAGCAGGGCAACTACAGCAGGGGACGCATCAACTCCGTCAAAGCTTGGCTCATAAACCACGAGGCATCCAGTGGGTGCCATACAAAATAACAGTGTTTGTTTTCTTCAACCAACCTGTCATAAGTTTCTCTATCAGATGTGTGATGTGTTAAACAGCACTAGGATCATACATGCTGGACTACATACAAGTTTAAACACAAAATGCACAAGTTCTCATATACTGCCAAATACAAATAAAAATACTGGTACAACTAATCTACATTTTCAGATGTCAACTCAAATACAGAATGCCAAATATAAGCACTAATTCTAAGATATAAGCACTGTGAGAAATTCAAGATAGAGATAAAAAGTTCAAATATTGTACAATTTAAATTTCAGATCTTATCAGTTACAGGGGTGGATGCCAGGTTGTGGAAAAAAGAGGAGGTTACTATTTACACCATGGGATTTGTTGCCTGAAAAAGGTTCTTCATTGCAGGAAGGGTTTAAAGCCTTAACAATTCAGAAAAAAGGCTTTAAGAAGGGTAATATATCCCAGTGATAGAAGGGGGTGGTTAAACCCCTAACCCCTCCTCCTTGAGCAGCCTCTAATTTCTACATAAAATCAAATGAAATAAATCAAAGAGAGACTGTTTTCAGATATTAGTTATTAAATAGATATTTAATAACTGAACCAACAATTTTCACACTTGACAAACAAAGACATAGTATTTGAACAGTTTTTAACCAAATACATAGAGTGCAGATAACAAATACAAATCATAAATCTCAGACTAAGATAAAGTACAAACACAAATACACAAATCTGCATTATGTGAATACATGTACAAATACTATGTTATCACAGGCCTGGTACTGGTCTTCTTAATGTGGTCTAATTACATGTTTTTGTGCCTTGAAAAATAAATGATCAGAGGTCATGTTTTAAAAGCTTTTTTTCATTGTTGAATATAAAGTAAAATAATTTTGTTTAGAATAATTGTTATATTTCACTACCATGTGCAGGGATAAGAAAACACTAGGGAAAGCGTGTTCAGGAACAGCAGTTTTTCTCAGCATGTATGAAAATGTGAAATTCATGAATTAATGTATTGTATATCACCTCTCCAGGACTTTCATATATAGGTAGCAAAGTGAAAAATTAAGGGAGACTAAAATTCAGGTATTTGTTACATATGATCAAAACCTTGACTTATTTGATGAGTTGGACAAATTTCATTTGCCATTTATATGTGTGACTAAGAGATCCAGCTCTCTGGTATGGTACATAAACCAAGCCCTTTGGGCACGTCTATTCAAATGTTCAAATATTACTTCCACCAGGTATTTGTGTCCTTTTATTTTCGATAATATATGATATTAAATAGGGAACATTGTGGTTATTTTTTTACTTTTTTTTCACATGCCTTGTGGTTAAGAAAGGATATTTTATTAGCTTTCAAAATTTATCAGTTAAAGGTGCTTATTCTTTTAGGTATATATGAAATACAGTGTACTCTCTTGGAAATTAATTAGTATCTGATAAGTTTTCATTGTAAATCCATTTTGTATGAATATACACAAAAGAAATAAACCTGCAAAAGAGAAAAGTGGCTCAAAAGAAAATGTTAACAAAGCATCCTGCAGCAGCAAAACTATTGCAGATCCAGATGGTGACCATCAGTCAAAAATCTGCTTCATGATTCATGACAAGTACATTTTCCTTCTCTGATTGAAAGTTTTCTCATTGTGAAGTATCACACCTTAGGCCACGCGTCTTGTTATAGTTAACAGACACACTTTGATTGTATTTATGAACACACAGAAACAAAACCGAATATAAAACTTAGTACCTTTAAAGTACCTGCTCATTGTTAACTGGCTGTTAATTATGTCAAACAAACAATAAGAAGATATGGTTAGAATCTGCTGTTACCTGATGAATGTAATTCCAGCTTCTGAACGTAAAGAGAATGATAGGTAAATTTTAATTTGGTTTTCTGCTGTTGATTTTCAGTTTCTGAATTGTAAAGAGAACAATAAGTGAACTTTAGGTGGATTTTCTGCTGTTTTTATCTATGTTCAACATGTATACATTTGTGTTCAGTCATTGGCATTTGATAATTTTATTTTTATACTTTATTCAAGGTTAAAAAAAATCACAGGATTAAATGCACTTCTGTTGATGTTTGTGTTTTTTTTTCTCAGTGTGTTGCTGGTATGTTTTACTTTGTTTAGGAGCCAGTGTTTTGTATTAGGAAGGGATGAATTCAAAACCTGTTGAGAGAACTTTTAGTGATTTAAAGCTTAAATTAGAATATGGACAGTCAACAAGCAACTACAGGTATACACCAATTCACAGAGGCATGGATAAACTGAAGCATGGAATCTCTCCTCTCATTCCAGCTCTCCAAATTTGTGGCATCCGAGATCCCTAAGTATCCCAAAGATGCATAGCAGGGCTGGACCAAACTAAAAGATTATTGCACATGGCACCAAGTATTAAATGCGTGGTATTAAATGAATAAATATTATTTATAATGCCATTCTAGATCTATGGAAAATATATTCAAAATTTCCGGCACTTACGTCAGACTACTCTGAATTAAACGATAAATGTATTTAAGAAAACCATGAAAAAAGATACGCAAAATTTTAGACTGTTACATTGAGCGAGTCTTAGATATGTGTGATTTTTAACAAAAAAAGCAGACATGCAGGTGGACGCCATGATTACTTTAAGAGTCATGATTTTTTAATATTCAAAACTTAACGAAATACAGGAACTATAGAAGAGTATAAGCCCTACAATTTTTACTGTTAAGACAATAGCCTGATGTTATATATATTAAACCTGATTTACACAATACCTGACTTATGAAACAGGCATTGTATATATGTACGCAATGAATGAAATGGGCACCATGTATAGTCTCGACAAGATACATCTTGTAATTCAGCGTCAGGATCCATTGTAACGGCCGACGGTCTCATGGTCACCCACAAACCGGAATAACGGTCACAGTAATTAGACTTTTTTATTGTTATAGGTTATATTCACATAGAGTCCACAGAACCACAAACCCTTGTGATCATATAATTATAGATAATAGCCGTGTACTAGTAATGAAGAGTATTTGTTATTACTATTACAGTGGTGTTATCTATAATTATATTATTTCCAGGTATTGTGACAGAACGCTACACAAACACGCCCTTGCCCCCCCCCCCCCCCCTTATATTCGACCCCTCGGATTGGGGAATCCCTGTGTCATAGTTGAGCATTTCTGGTCGCGATATTCTTGCCTATTCTTGAGGTCATGCTATCGTCAAACTACCTCGGTTCAGTTTTTATTATTTTGCTTTAGAATATATATTAAAATAACTCATCCAAAATGACATATACATATTTTGAGTCCTCAGAATACCTCCTATTCGATCTGCTATATATAAATAAAGTTTGTGTTGTTGGTCTAAATAATTTATTTTTAATCAAAATTTTCATTTTTATTTAAAAAAAAACATGATAAATCTCACATCTGCAGTAAGTAAGAATTTAACAATGACATCTTCAAATGCACATAAATCTCTTCAAATTTTCAAAATTTTTAGACGATACATAGACCTTTACTTTACTGCCTATCACTAGCTTTATTACATAAATATAGAAGCTAGCAAATGTTGTCATATCTCTGGTCAGAGTGGTTGTTGGTAGGTGCAGCTGTTATATTATTTGAGGTCTGTCTCGGGAGGGGAATATATATAAACAATTTATATTACTGCGTAACATTTCAGTCTATGAAAAATAGATATAGGGGGAAGGATATTGAGTTTTTTTAGCGAACCTGTGAGCTTACGCGATGGCGCAGTGACGTCCGTCCGTCGTCAGACGTCCGCCGTCCAGGGCTGTAAGTCAGAAACCGTCGCAGCTAGCAGCTCCAAATTACATGTAAGAATTAGTCACATGGGAAACTTGGTGCCCTGGAGCTTATTATTGGGTATCTGCATTAATTTAGATTTTATAGAGAAAAAGCTTAAAAACCTTTAAAAATCTTCTTCTCTGAAACTGTCCAGCCAAATTGTCCAATATTTCACAGAAATGTTCCCTGGAACAATCTCTCTCAAATTTGTTCGAATGGTTCCAGTTCGGAGATTTTTGGTCGAGTTACAGGAGGTTGAACTTAGTCATCTGTCCGAAAAGCACACTAAAATTAAAATCTCAGAAACGGCTAGAGCTTTAATCACCAAATTTTATACCAATGTTTGTCACACATGTCATATCTGATTTTGAGGTATTGGTGGCGCCACCTACATTGATGTGTTTTTTACAAGCGAAAATGTAATTTTAAACTCTTCTAGCCTATACACTGATATATGATGAAACTGTTAAGCTGATTGGTTTAAACTTTACAAGAATTATTCTATGGTAGGGTTCTGCCAGTTTTATAAGAATAGATTTGGTAAATAAAGTTTTAAAAAAGCATTGTAGCCAATTGAAAAAGGCTTTCTGTATTTGAAAACATTTGACAAAATGCTGAGTTTCAGCAGCCAAGTTAAGAGGTCACTCAGTACAAACAGGTGGGGTCCAGACATCACCATTGCAACTGACCTGGCTCTGGGGGGGGGGGGGGGGGGGGTGTCTAGACAATGTGTCTAGACGTCTAGACACAATGTTTAGATGCAGAATTCCCAGATTATTGGAACTATATTTTTCAACTGTTTGAAAAAACTTGGTTTGCATTTTAAGCGAATCGGGTTTATCATCAGGTCACATGTGAACTGCTGCGCCCTCATTTTTGGTTGACCTCACCTTTCCTTGCTGCCCAGCGTCCATTTGTGCGTCTGTTTCCACACATAAACCTGTCTCGGGAACCGTTTGACCGATCAGGCTAAATATTTTGCACAAATGTAGCCCTTTGATAGCTTTATAACATGCACTAAAAATGGTGGCGCCACCTGCAACCATTTCTGCACAGCGTCCATCTGTTCATCTGCCTTGGGATAATATCACTCATATCTCAGAAGTGGTTTGACTTATCCACCTGAAATTTTGCAGGTTTATACATCCTGGACAGCTTTCTCGATTTTATGACAGGTGGCGCCACTTACATTCACGTTTACTCTGCAGACATCCAAGCTCATATCTCGGGAACTGTTTGACCGATTGGGCCAAAATTTTGCTTGTGTATAGATCTCACATAGCTCTTCATCATAAGCAAAACTGGTGGCGCCACCTGCAACCACTTATAAACACCGTCCATCTGTTCATCTGCCTTGGGATAAAATCACTCGTATCTCAGAAGTGGTTTGACTTATCCACCTGAA
This sequence comes from Sipunculus nudus, assembly GCA_026874595.1. NCBI lineage: Eukaryota > Metazoa > Annelida > Sipuncula > Golfingiida > Sipunculidae > Sipunculus > Sipunculus nudus. Next base: position 19,433,629 of record CM049307.1, read on the forward strand.
ATTTTGCAGGTTTATACATCCTGGACAGCTTTCTCGATTTTATGAAGGTGGCGCCACCTACATTCACATTTACTCTGCAGACATCCAAGCTCATATCTCGGGAACCGTTTGACCGATTGGGCATAATTTTGCTTGTGTATAGATCTCACATAGCTCTTCATCATAAGCAAAACTGGTGGCGCCACCTGCAACCACTTATGAACACCGTCCATCTGTTCATCTGCCTTGAGATAAAATCACTCATATCTCAGAAGTGGTTTGACTTATCCACCTGAAATTTTGCAGGTTTATACGTCCTGGACAGCTTTCTCGATTTTATGACGGGTGGCGCCACCGACATTCACGTTTACTCTGCAGACATCCAAGCTCATATCTCGGGAACTGTTTGACCGATTGGGCCAAAATTTTGCTTGTGTATAGATCTCACATAGCTCTTCATCATAGGCAAAACTGGTGGCGCCACCTGCAACCATTTATGAACACCGTCCATCTGTTCATCTGCATTGGGATAAAATCACTCATATCTCAGAAGTGGTTTGACTTATCCACCTGAAATTTTGCAGGTTTATACATCCTGGAAAGCTTTCTCGATTTTATTACAGGTGGCGCCACCTACAATCACGTTTACTCTGCAGACATCCAAGCTCATATCTCGAGAACTGTTTGACCGATTGGGCCAAAATTTGCTTGTGTATAGATCTCACATAGCTCTTCATCATAAGCAAAACTCGTGGCGCCACCTGCGACCACTTATGAACACCGTCCATCTGTTCATCTGCTTTGGGATAAAATCACTCATATCTCAGAAGTGGTTTGACTTATCCACCTGAAATTTTGCAGGTTTATTCATCCTGGAAAGCTTTCTCGATTTTATGACAGGTGGCGCCACCTACATTCACATTTACTCTGCAGACATCCAAGCTCATATCTCGGGAACCGTTTGACCGATTGGGCAAAAATTTTGCATGTGTATAGATCTTACATAGCTCTTCATCATAAGCAAAACTGGTGGCACCACCTGCAACCACTTATAAACACCGTCCATCTGTTCATCTGCCTTGGGATAAAATCACTCATATCTCAGAAGTGGTTTGACTTATCCACCTGAAATTTTGCAGGTTTATACGTCCTGGACAGCTTTCTCGATTTTATGACGGGTGGCGCCACCTACATTCACGTTTACTCTGCAGACATCCAAGCTCATATCTCGGGAACTGTTTGACCGATTGGGCCAAAATTTTGCTTGTGTATAGATCTCACATAGCTCTTCATCATAGGCAAAACTGGTGGCGCCACCTGCAACCATTTATGAACACCGTCCATCTGTTCATCTGCATTGGGATAAAATCACTCATATCTCAGAAGTGGTTTGACTTATCCACCTGAAATTTTGCAGGTTTATACATCCTGGAAAGCTTTCTCGATTTTATTACAGGTGGCGCCACCTACAATCACGTTTACTCTGCAGACATCCAAGCTCATATCTCGAGAACTGTTTGACCGATTGGGCCAAAATTTGCTTGTGTATAGATCTCACATAGCTCTTCATCATAAGCAAAACTGGTGGCGCCACCTGCGACCACTTATGAACACCGTCCATCTGTTCATCTGCCTTGGGATAAAATCACTCATATCTCAGAAGTGGTTTGACTTATCCACCTGAAATTTTGCAGGTTTATACATCCTGGAAAGCTTTCTCGATTTTATTACAGGTGGCGCCACCTACAATCACGTTTACTCTGCAGACATCCAAGCTCATATCTCGAGAACTGTTTGACCGATTGGGCCAAAATTTGCTTGTGTATAGATCTCACATAGCTCTTCATCATAAGCAAAACTCGTGGCGCCACCTGCGACCACTTATGAACACCGTCCATCTGTTCATCTGCTTTGGGATAAAATCACTCATATCTCAGAAGTGGTTTGACTTATCCACCTGAAATTTTGCAGGTTTATTCATCCTGGAAAGCTTTCTCGATTTTATGACAGGTGGCGCCACCTACATTCACATTTACTCTGCAGACATCCAAGCTCATATCTCGGGAACCGTTTGACCGATTGGGCAAAAATTTTGCATGTGTATAGATCTTACATAGCTCTTCATCATAAGCAAAACTGGTGGCACCACCTGCAACCACTTATAAACACCGTCCATCTGTTCATCTGCCTTGGGATAAAATCACTCATATCTCAGAAGTGGTTTGACTTATCCACCTGAAATTTTGCAGGTTTATACGTCCTGGACAGCTTTCTCGATTTTATGACGGGTGGCGCCACCTACATTCACGTTTACTCTGCAGACATCCAAGCTCATATCTCGGGAACTGTTTGACCGATTGGGCCAAAATTTTGCTTGTGTATAGATCTCACATAGCTCTTCATCATAGGCAAAACTGGTGGCGCCACCTGCAACCATTTATGAACACCGTCCATCTGTTCATCTGCATTGGGATAAAATCACTCATATCTCAGAAGTGGTTTGACTTATCCACCTGAAATTTTGCAGGTTTATACATCCTGGAAAGCTTTCTCGATTTTATTACAGGTGGCGCCACCTACAATCACGTTTACTCTGCAGACATCCAAGCTCATATCTCGAGAACTGTTTGACCGATTGGGCCAAAATTTGCTTGTGTATAGATCTCACATAGCTCTTCATCATAAGCAAAACTGGTGGCGCCACCTGCGACCACTTATGAACACCGTCCATCTGTTCATCTGCCTTGGGATAAAATCACTCATATCTCAGAAGTGGTTTGACTTATCCACCTGAAATTTTGCAGGTTTATTCATCCTGGAAAGCTTTCTCGATTTTATGACAGGTGGCGCCACCTACATTCACATTTACTCTGCAGACATCCAAGCTCATATCTCGGGAACCGTTTGACCGATTGGGCATAATTTTGCTTGTGTATAGATCTCACATAGCTCTTCATCATAAGCAAAACTGGTGGCGCCACCTGCAACCACTTATGAACACCGTCCATCTGTTCATCTGCCTTGAGATAAAATCACTCATATCTCAGAAGTGGTTTGACTTATCCACCTGAAATTTTGCAGGTTTATACGTCCTGGACAGCTTTCTCGATTTTATGACGGGTGGCGCCACCTACATTCACGTTTACTCTGCAGACATCCAAGCTCATATCTCGAGAACTGTTTGACCGATTGGGCCAAAATTTGCTTGTGTATAGATCTCACATAGCTCTTCATCATAAGCAAAACTGGTGGCGCCACCTGCGACCACTTATGAACACCGTCCATCTGTTCATCTGCCTTGGGATAAAATCACTCATATCTCAGAAGTGGTTTGACTTATCCACCTGAAATTTTGCAGGTTTATTCATCCTGGAGAGCTTTCTCGGTTTTATGACAGGTGGCGCCACCTACATTCACATTTACTCTGCAGACATCCAAGCTCATATCTCGGGAACCGTTTGACCGATTGGGCATAATTTTGCTTGTGTATAGATCTCACATAGCTCTTCATCATAAGCAAAACTGGTGGCGCCACCTGCAACCACTTATGAACACCGTCCATCTGTTCATCTGCCTTGAGATAAAATCACTCATATCTCAGAAGTGGTTTGACTTATCCACCTGAAATTTTGCAGGTTTATACATCCTGGACAATTTTCTCGATTTTATGACTCGTGGCACCACCTACATTCGCGTTTACGCTGCAGACATCCATGCTAATATGCAATACACCTCACTCTATTCCCCTTGCCACTTAATCCATCCCTCACTTCACCCGTCCCACTCTGATTTCTGTGGATACACATGGTCGCTTGTCGACTACCCATATTTTAGTTTTAAAATGTCCTAGTCTGAAACTTGCAGGTCCGAAATGTCCATTTTGCTGAAATCATAATGACTAAGGTAATGTGCAAGACTTAAAAGGATCAATATTAAATTTTAAAAATAAGCCTCCATTCATACTCCCAAACTTTGCACAGGTTCGCATTGGGCCTGTAGGCCTTGTTTTAATATGCATTGTGAAGTGGACATTTTAAGCACCTGCAGCATAAACTATGAGGATTTGATGTATTATAACTACTATTCTCTTAAATGATTGCATGACGTATAGTCAAACTTAACGGGGTGTTCCTCGGTGTTATGACCCAGCAGAGTTTAATAATAGAAAGACCCCTTCCTTCGTTACAGGCCTTGAAGTATTTGGTTGCTACCTTTATCCAGAGTAGGCTGAAATCACAGAGCTGTTCATTCAGATTCTCAACTTATTATTTGGAAGTAAATAAACTGTGGATAATGTGATAATTTAATTGCTAGGGAGTAAAAAGGGGGAGCGGGATCCGCTTCTGGTTTATAAACATGCACTTATATACACATGAAACCATGATCAAACGAGTAACCATGACAATGTAATTATAACTATATTGCTAGTTGATAAACATGCACTGTACACCACGACAAAATTTACAAGTCACCAAGATAATGTCGTTTGCATGGCAGCCTGTAATGTATGATACTGTGTTAATTATGCACGTCTATAGTTCGCTAGTCAAATGGGTCTACATCATTATCAGGTTTCATATTTTTAGCTATCAGGATATCTATATGCTGTACCCTTCAACACGTAGCTTCGCAGATACTATGTTTCACGCTAGGTCCAATGCCACAACCACACTCGGTTCCTAAGAACCAATTAACTGCATGGAGTTTTCCAAAAAGTGGCATCATTATAGTTGCTTTGAAATACCATTCTGAAATGTTGTCCATAGATCTTGTGGGTTTTATATTTCTTTCTAAAGAATGGTGGCGCAAGCTGCAATTGTTTTTGTTCGGCATCCATCCGTGCGTCTGTATTGGGTGAAATATCCAGTATCTCCGATAGGTATGGTTTGATGTATCGTCCTGAAATTTGCAGGTGCATCCATCTTGGACACAAGACTGCATGGTCACACAAGATTGCTGGCATTGCCTACATTTATTTTCCCTCATTGCGACTGTTTAGGGAGAAAACGTACAAATTTGTGTGCTTAAACTGTTTGGAGATTTTTTCTTAACACAAAATTGGTGCCACCACCTATAATATTTTTGTTGCGTCAGCCTGCGCGTCTTGTGATGCTTTGGCAGCGCTGATGCCAGAAATGTTCAGAGCCCTCTCCTCAATAGGTGTTTCATGCCTCACTTAATCCATGCCCCAGAGATTCCGGCGGATACACGTATAGTCGTTTGCCCATTTTAAGTTCCAACAGAGTTTTGGACAACAAAGAACTGCGACCATTTTGATTTGTTTTCAGACGGACAAAGAAATCGGGCATACATCTATACATGCAAGGCGGCAGCGCTTGACTGGACGGCAAGTCGGATAACCACCAGCTTTCCAATGACTCAGGACGCATCGCTATCTATTGGCAGACAATGAAACTAACATGTCATTGTACCGGTGGTTATCGATTAGCTAAATTTCTTGTGGATCAGTTTGTACGTTTAATATTTACAGTCTTAGGCCGCCGTTTGATTTTTATATGCTCTCAGATGCAATAAAGAGAATATTTTATCATTTATAAATATTTTGCAACCATAATTTAATACCGGAGATGGATATAAGTCTCCGCAGCCGCCCCCTTTTAAACTGATAAATCTGGGAAAATAAAAAAAAAACGTGGTTAAAACAAGAAAACGGTGCCGGAATTCGCCTGTCGCGCCCTTGCTGACACCATATTATATACAGCCTAATTTTTCAAACAGTTTCTTAAGTATGGGCATGTGAGTGGTATACCCCCTTCCCATGCCCTCGACGCCACTTCTTTTTAATTGCATTTGAAATGGTCATTGTGCCCTAATTATCAGCAGCTTTATGGGCTGTCAATAATCAGCTGGCTGGTCGAACTCTGTTGTTACATTAAACCAAGCGTATATAAGAAAATAAATATTATTAGTTTAGAAACTGGAATAATAATTGTAATGAAAGACAACAGAGTAATTTATTTTTATTTCCTCTTATATATGTGTGAAAAAAAAGTAAAATTTGCGCATACAGGACTATAATAATAACAATTTTATAAGTTCCTGGAATAGCCATTGAAGAAAATGAGACAGTTATAGTTTCTATTATTCCTGATCCTAACGTGCTCCCATGCAGTTATATCGATACTAATCTAATTCCAAGGTATATCAGAGCATTCTCTGCGGAACTGCATCCAAACTGTGGTTACTGGATACAAGAGTATGAAGCACAAGAGGACTGTGCTTTTGTTGTTATCGTTTGAGAAGTTTACTTTTCTTTTTTATTGTCCTTTTATATAGATGAAAAAATGTAAGGACATAAAACTTTGATGTAGTATATGAATAAATTTAAGGTGCTTTGGTAATAGATCATATGTCTGTTAAGCTGTTTTCACTTTTCGCCTGTTTAATAAGTCGCCACTATGATAAACAATATTAGGTTTTTTAACTTTCATTTATGAAATCCTAATGGTGTGATCATCATGCGGTAAGTAAATAAGTGTGAATAGTAAGCCAATTAATGTTTCTAAATTTCTGCTTAAATTATTTTTTTATTAACATTTTATAAACAATATGCATTGCTAAACACATGAGAGTTTCCCAATGGAAATTTGTTAACTTATTTAGAATATCATGCAAGTTTGTTTGCCGCGTCCCAGGTCTTCGGGATTGGATCAGTAGACTAATTCGTAATTTTCTCAACAGGTGTCACTACACATGGAAATGGATCGGCGTTTACAAATCCTGGAATTCATGTGCATGGATTTAACGTGTCAATATCCTTACCAACATAATTTCACTTCTTATATAAGTTAAATTACCCCCCCCCCCCCCCCCCCCCGTTTAATATTAATAATGATTTATTATTAGTTTATTACTAATAAAAAAATTATTATTTTTATTTTAATAATAACATTACATTTTTGGTTTATAATACACTTTATCTCCACTTAAACCATGTTATATGTCACGGGTGGATCCAGGATTTAGGAAAAGGAGGGGTCAAACCCAGAAGTACTAAAGACAAAAACTAGAAAAAGGTCCCCAAATCCTGTAAAGGGTTTGTCCCGGCGCACATATTATTCTAAAACCCTTAGAAAGGGTTCGGGCGGCTGAAAAAGTTGATCCGCTTCTGTATGTGTAAAAAATATAGAAATAAGAAATCCAGTTTCAGTGCCAAGTCCAGTGAATGATAATATAATTTTTAAAAAAAAGTAGAATTCGGGAGAGGTTCACAAGCAAGTAAATTTAATGAAAATTATACTTTAAAAACTATACTTTAGCACCACTCCTTCGGACGGAATGGCAAACAAATTGACACAAAGGAAGGTAACATTTGGAATTTTTTTCTGATGATTTATGAGAATTACTGAAGCTCGGCCGGTATACTGTTGATAAAATTTGCTTAAATTTATGAACAGTAATTTCGTTCTGGTTGGATAAATGAAAAGTGACCGCAAGCGAGTCACATGCTATTATGTTCAGATTTTGTTTCCTCACTCCTGCATAAGTCATAATAATCTTTTTTTAAAGGATAGGTCCGTGGTAAGTTGATGGCACTGTCCATATTGAATGAGAATGAAGGTATATATAAGATCAGAATTATATGTTATTATCAAGCCTTCTGGATTTCAGGTTTTCTTTGTTCGCGAATCTCATGAGGTTCAACGAGATTTCACAATTACGCTATTGAGACACCGACAGGGTTCGAACCGGAGACCTTAGGCTTCGAAGTCCATTGCCGTAACCACCATTGGCTAATCATTAATTATATGCCAAAAAAAATGATTTTATTACGCGATATTTCAAACTCATGCAGAAGGTTGCGGGTGTTATTATCCCAGGGATTCACGTCGTTTTGTTGGGTTGCTAGACTATCCATTAATTAGTGAAATTAACAAGGTCAACAATCACTGCAATGCGGATTATCGTATTATGCATCCAAATCAATGTCTGAAACCCATGATGCCCGACTCTCATTAATTGGTTTGTTTACCATTTGGGCCCTGTGCCAAGGACTGGCGGTAAAACCCAGCAAACCCCGCTAAAGTAAGCAGTGGTCGGAAGTCAGCATATAATCACCGCGGAAGGAGAGTGCATCTGCATGTTCATGCATTTAGCATTTTAATCTTTTATCTATTCAGTCTCTTAGATAAAGAGCGCTCTAAACTTTTGATAACATTCGGCCCTAATTACCATTAACATCTTCCAACAGTGAGCCAAATAAATACAAGAAGTAAATCACACTTTTGCACTATTTATTATCCGTTGTTCCAAGAAGTCACATATTTCACTGGAAGAAATATAAATTTTGTCGACCAGTTTATCAATCACTGAATAAAACCATAATTCGAATAGAATTTAATGTATAAAGCGAATTATAAAGAATAGCAAGTTAGTGAAAATATGATTACCATAAATAAATTTATATTTTAATTATAAGCTTAATAATGAGATGCAGCACCAGAGTATAAGCTTCATAACAATTAATGTGTAAAATTAACCGGTGATGCGAGAGATCAGACATAGGTAAACATATATACTATATACCTGCAAAGGTAAACATATATACTATGATTGAAATTTTAAATATTTTCTAAGCTTATAACGATTACTTTAGCAAGGATAATTTTTATAACAAAATTTGTGTTAAACATTCACTTATCTTGGAAGATAAGTATAAAAAATCATTAAATATACACCCAGTATTGGGCATCCCATGTAACAGTCATTGTCAAGAAAAAGTTTTCGGTTCTCTATGAATGTTTCATTATGTCAAGTTTCAATTTGTGTATGTACACTTCGGGACGTGAAAAATGTCTAGAACTACAGATTGCGGTTGCAAAAAAAGACTGATTGACCGTACACCAATAAACCAACGTTCAGGTGCATGAGTCTGGTTAGTTATTGGTGAACAATCTGATGTTCAGTCAGCGTTTGCGTCACCTGCTGAGTTGGAAACCTGCAATATGGCTGTGACAGTTCTGAAGTGGTCGACCTCCGTCATATTATACACATGCAGAAAAAGCGAATTTTGTCATGTATCTGTTTCTGACTCTATGAAGAGCCTTTGCTTCCCCCACTAAGCTTGACTGCATGGAAGTATTTCTGAGGCAAAAAAACACACAGGAAAATTTCACAAGAAATAAAATGTAGATAATGCCACCTTGAAGTTTCGTGCAATTGATATCTCTGATTCGTGGGCACCTTCAACTCAGGGCCGTTTATTCAGTTATATCAGCTGCAAAATTTCAGCGAAAAGGACTCTTTTTTTTGTGAGAAAAAATTAGAGAAAAAAATCTTATGGCTGTATGGACCATCTGGAAATTCTTCAGGGCTACCACAGACACACTAGTCCCTCATCATACCTAAACCACACCGCAGAATAGACTACCAGCTGTGATTTTATTACTCAAGCCAAAATTCATTTTACCATCTAGTAAAAAAAAGTAGCTCTTTCAGCCCACTGTGATCGATATTATTACATTCAGTCACAATAAAATTAAAATTTGAGTTTATTTTGTGTAAATTTTATTTCAGAATTAATATATATCTTCCTTAATAGAACAAGTCGTTCATTTAATGGTTTACTGTATGACTAAAATTAAAAAGTTTAATCAATAACATTTATTATTTTTATGATTATGTTAAAATGTAATGCGCTTTGCATTTGTATTACGTTAAGCCTTTAGGAAATAATGAACATTGTCTATATACGGCAATCTCCACCAGATGTCACTCACTCCGGGATATTTATACGATCATTCTACACCAGATGTCTCTCCGCTACGCTTCAGTGACACCACTGACAAATTCAATATGATTTTAATATTTGCAGCGGCTTCCAAACTCTGTAAAGGGCATTCTGAACAGCACGGTTCAGTGCTTAAACGTCCGACATTACCACCCTTCGGCGTTTCTATTCAAAACGAGCCTCTTCCTGTTAGGAATCGTAGGACAACCGGACTTACCGTCTCAGCTGTCAAACTTCAAAATCCAAATTTGTTTCAAGGAACCAATATATCTTTCAGTGGCGTACCAAAGGGGGGGGGGCGGCGGCAGGGGCGGTCCGCCCCGGGCGACACATTTAGGGGGGCGGCATTTCGGGGAATTAGTATAATGAGTAGCATAAGGAATTCCTCAAAAAATACAAATTTGGCTTTTTTTTTAAGAATTTCAGGGATTAAAAACTGGGCAGTGGAACCAACCAATTATTTGCGGACGATCTCTATAGAGGCAAGCTATACGCAAAAAAGAAATACATATCTGTAGTTATTCTTTGTTAGATCTGTGGTCTTGAAATATCAGAACGCCATCGATTAACTGCCCAGTCATGCACAGGACTGCATTTCAGGGCGGTCGTCTTTACAGAAATCCCTAGCAGCAGCTGGTAATCACCATGGAAAAATCCTGCCAGAAGACCAATGGTGGGGTGGGGTGTCTGTCGTACACATTGTGCGAAATATTTTGACGAATATTGTTACTCTTTCCTTGGAAAGTATAAGGAATTTCCATTCTTGAACCCTTGAATCCCCGAAATTCCATGATATTTATACAGCTTGAAACAACCTGAAATGCCTTTTTTCTATGATTCTCCATACTGTCACATCACACCCAGAGCTATGCAGGAAATATTTTGACTTTAAAATATAATTCTATTATAACTTTCCGGCGGGATAAATCCCCCTGGCCGCTTAGCCACATGTTCAATATACGTATCAAGTATCAGTTTTAACTTTTATATTTACCTGTACTGTTAATTATGTTATTAACAGTTTAATGATCGACTACATACAGATAATTGTTGTACATTGTGACAAATCATTTGAAATTAAATTATAATATATATTTAAATAATATCATTACTTGAAATTTATTAAAATACTTTATTGAATAACAAATAGTCAGAAGTTCATAAATAAAAGCTCACAAAGTGCATAATCACTTTAATTCTAAAATGATTTTGATGCAGCCTTGAAATAAAGTAAGCTTTTAACTTTGAGGATTTTTTAATTAAAAAAAAGTCAGTTTGTCCAAACATTGGATTTTTTTATGTGAAAATATTAAACATGCCCTACGTACATATATAGGCCTAACTGATGAAATTACGCGTTTTCTAGTAAAGACTAAAGTGCCTTGCATGCAGCAGTACCATGCATATCTCTATAGCTCTTTCAGGTGTAGCTGCTTTCATATTCGACAACAAGAAGTGGAATTATAGATGTGACAAGGTATTTGTAATCATTAAAAATGGAATAACACTCACCAAATAAAGTTTTTTCCCCAAGATAAGTATAAAGTAATCATGAATCGTGTTTACATGAATGATGAAAGATCAATTTCCCACATTATATGTGTATCCTGCAGTGTAATCTGTTTTTAGTTACAGTGTATTCGTTTTATTCCATTCTGTTCAATTCATAATGAAATATACTTGTTTGAACTTTTGATTTACATTAGCAAAGCTATGTCTACTCTTTAATATGTGGCGGACGAATTCCTTGCCAGTGCGTTTTTGTCGAATACAAGCCTGTAACAAGTATATTTTACATGATATGTTTCAATATGTTATCCAGTTTTGTAATGTTTTGTTTAGAGGGGCGGCAATTTATAAGACCGCCCCGGGCGGCAATAAGGCTAGGTACGCCGCTGATTTCTTTACATTACACATGCCATTTGTCCTGATTCAGTTTGTGTCTAACAGATTCTACGGGACTAAATTGCCTTTTCACTACATTTATACCTACGCCTCTGATGTATTTAGAAGCCCCAGTGCATGCATTGTGGGGAAAGGAATTCTTTACTCACAATCTCTGACCAGCAGAGTCGCACTCTTCTGAGTAGGATTCTGCGCAGTGTGTGGTATGCATGAAACGTCAGGCAGAGACCCTAGCTGGAGACTGCCTATACGGTAAACAGGCATATAGCGCAACCTCCGCGCAGGGTTAGGGTCTATTGTGCATAATGAATAAACCCTGCTGGCAGTGACTGACTTGAACATGTTTGACCTGACATTTTACCCAGTCACCGCCTTACTTGAATTATCAGTAAATGTAAATAACATGTGACTCTCGATCCCTTGGCATTAATGTCTTATGTCAGCATTTAATAATGGTTATTCCCCAATTCAAGCCGGTAAATCTTTTGCATAATGTTGAAAAGACCACAACAAGTGTCGCTGTATGCACTATCGCCATGCATTTGCATCTTCAACTTTTCTTGAAACAGTTGTATCACGTAAACTATCCAAGGAAGCATGTGTATAAAGCCGACCATACACGAGGCGACATGTCTCGCGACAAGTCGCAGAACACGCTTGTTCCGCGCAAGTCGCACCGTAAAATGGGGGTTAAGCCCGCCATACACGAGGCGACATGTCGCGTGACAAGTCGCAGAACACGCTTACTCCGCGTCATGTCGCACCGTGTATGGGGGTGAGTCGTACATTTTTCTGGGTTGCGCGACATGTCGCAGAAGAAGGACCATGTTTCTTTTTTCTGCGACTTGTCACGCGACATCAGGCAAAGTGTTGGGAAAAGCCAACGAGTATATAACGATTGCATGATCATGCATGCATGTTATCTTGTGATAATGTGACCGTGCATGGTTTCACCGTGTCTGATTAGGGCGCTATGTGTTTGCGTGGTCAACAGGAAACTCAGAAGAAGCTGTGTAGCTATCGCAGAATAACTATGCCTATTTTCTTATATATCTAAATTTATAAGGAGAAACAAGACGGAATATGTCCTAGGCAGAATACATTTTTCGTCACTCGCACTTATATTGATAAATATAATGTTTTTGGTTGACACCTGGAAGTTATGATTGATGCATGTATAGTTTTTATTATAGTTTTGCAGGACATGTTGCAGAACATGCCGCTGTGTGTATGAACTGTTCATGTTGAGCAATTTGTCGCAGAACATTTGTGTTCTGCGACATGTTGCCTCGTGTATGGCCGGCTTAAGTTTCTGTTTATATTTACAATACCGTGTCACGGATATTACACCACAGAATAGATCCACAGGTGTATCAATATATAACATATGTTTCACGGACATATACATTTTGTTGATTATATCTGGAATGGATGCTGTCGCAGCATATTCTATATTTGTTCCATTTACTAAATTTTTGCCATTTACGCTCCTCGGGTGAAATAGCTTGATTTCAGCGTAAAAGCGTGCAGTGCAAAGGAATGTGTGCATGCATGAGATCTATCCTGCATGGACTGTCACAGACAGATCTCATGTGTGGAGAATAGCATCTATAGCACTGTACATAACGGTATGAAAGACACCGTGTCTGGTCTCTCTTTCCCTGCCTCCTCTATAGAAATGTCGTTGTGGGCACTGGAATCAGTCTAGACGGACACTAGGTTGTATTCAAATAATCAAATTACCTGTGGGACAAAATAAAATGCCCGAGGTTTTGGTCTTAATTCTGATACAAAACGAATATATGTACTTTATTGTGTGGTTGTGTACTTTATGTTGTGGTTGATTTCGTTTGCGAAGGTTTTCAAATTCGCGATGTTGACGAAGGAAAACTATCGCGAAAATAAACCATTCGTGAATAAGGTCTTCAGCGTATTCAAATTGAACATTCACATATTGTACAGCCTCATCAACAGACAGCTAATTCACCCCTTTATCTACCAATATATATGAAGAAGGAACCCCACTCCTTAGATGTTTAATTTCTTTGGTCTTCGTCGAATTTAATTATCTACAGTTATGAATATGCTGCGTTGGTTACTGTATCGTGATATCGCGAATATGAAACCCTCGCGAAAATCACGCCTAATCTTTCACACGATCACTTGAATTTTGTTATACAGAAGATTCTAATGCAGCAAATTCTTAGTACCTCCCAAACACCTTATAGCCTTGTTATGGTTTTGCGTGTGAGTAAACACGGTGAAGTGTATATCTGTTAACCATAACAAGGCCGCGTGTCCCAAACATGAACGTGCATGGTTGTGATACATGCACCGGTTGTAAGCCTGGGCCTGGGAAAAAACGGAAAACGGTCCACTTTTTTTATACTTGTGTACAGGAGTAAATCAAAAGGTTTCAGTGTACAATATTTTGGCACTCATAATTCCATTTTAAAGAGAAGACGCTATTTTTCATGTTAAATATTCATGCTTAGGTCCTTTAACCTCGCAAATCTGAAGCTAACCATGCATGCATGGCATAAACTATAATGAAGTAGTGGTTGTCATGTTATCATCGTCGTTTAACTGTTTGTTTCTCCACACAATATCTCGGGGTTTTTTTAATTTTACTTAAATTTAGAGGACAAATAGGACATGACCCAAGGAACTATTAAATCTAAATGTGGCCGTGTGTCAAGCAATACTTGGCGCTATTCGGTTTCAATTCAATAAATACATCCTAATTCTAATCACTTTTTCAATGGGAGCTTTTCAGCGGTTGCGCCTGAGACTTTGACAAGCTTAATGTGACCTCAGATGGAGACTATAAGCAAAACAGGTTTGTCCAGCTAACATCTTAAAAAGCTAACAAAGAATATCAATAAATGAAATCAATAATAAAGCGGTAACGTAGGAGAGGAAGAATTGACATTTTTTTCTGTTCTGTATGTAGTAATTCATTAATTGTAAGTGGGGCGGGCCGGTGAAAATGGCTCTCCGATAACCTTATCACGAAATTTCCAAAATGTCAAACATCTTAAGATATATTAGGATTTGTTTTAAAATTTTACCCTCATGATTCACTTGACACTGCAAGATCAGAAACGGGAATTTCCTATGCATGGGCGTGGCCACACAGGAGTTTCGTGACATCGATTTGGTGCAATGCATGGTGTTTCCGATGGGCCGAGTTCACCCGGATATATACATCACATGCAAGGTTTATGCTTTAATTGGTAGAAGACACCGAGACTGTCCTTTCGAACGATTTCCCAAACAATGTAAAATTCTTCAGGAAATATGAGAAATTGTGGAAATGACACCCTTAGTATTCACTTGGGTCACCGTTAATTATAATACAATGTACATATATTTTACAGCGATATTAAAACAATCCAGGTGCATGCTTTTATAAATGTGTTGCAATAATGTTTTGCAACGTACCCCTGTTAAACACAACATGCCATACTATTCTGATCTGAATGGTCAACCTCTGTAGCTTTTTCTTCATATAATCGTGTTGTGCACCATACTTCTATTCATAAGATGGGTCAGACCCATAACTGATTTTAAGATCAGACCCATTAACCCATCCCCAATGTTTTGGAATCAGGTTTCGAAATGGCGAGATAGGTCAGACCCAAAGACCGGTATCGGTAATTGGTTCAATCCCATCTTAAGATATGTCAGGCCTATTTACCGATCCCCAGTGCCTTTATTGGAATTAGCGTTTAACTTGGCAAGGGCCCATCTTCTATTGCACATATACTGACCTTTATATATAAAAGCCATAAATTAATATGTGAGTTTACCGAGTGGATTGCATTTGGTATGAGTAAAATATAGCATATTTGCCTTTTATATTGTATATTTGCCTTGTATATTGTGTATTTTCATAGGATATGTGTATTTTTATCATATGTATACCACTGATATGTTCACTACTTCCAAGACCCTATTAGAAATCAGTTCAATATGCTATTGAGCATCCTGGTATATATCTTTGTATTATATATAAAATTTACAACAATAACAACCTCTTTGCCCCGCCCTGTTATGTTCCAGTATCGCACGTGTACCCCGACCAATCCTATTGTGCACCCGAGGACAATAGGATCAGTGTCCGTCTTTCACATGCACCCCCCCCCCCCGAATCGCACAAAGCATAATCTCGTAAAGTCTCGGCTTTTCAAACCAAGCCGTTAGCTTCATTCTAACCACATTCACCTGATGATCGGGTCGCATCCCGTGAAAAAGACTGTTGTGAATTAACAGTGTTGTTTTTCTTCAGAGTTATATATATATATATATATATATATATATATATATATATATATATATATATATACCAATGTATATAGAACATTTTAGGATATGGCAAGTATATAAACAAATAAACTTAATGTAAATTCAATGAAGACCTAATATTTCATATGTTGTAAATGTTTGGTATACTACTAATATGATTGTCATCCTTTTAGCTTATTGCTCCACTTGCCAGTAGTCTGCATAAATCGAAAATTGCAATTATGTGGCCAACATATATGGATTTACTTCATGCCACTGATTGATAAATGACTGCAGCTTTGTACTAGACCTTAACACAGTATAACAAATGTGTAATATTATATATATATATGTGTGTGTGTATGAACATGATTATACAAGTTTTCAATACATCTTTTTACTCCTGCAGCTACCCTACACCTGACAACTAGTACACAGACGTTCCTCAAGCCCTGTTGAGCCATGTGGATGGATTGGTTGCAAATGAACATATGGTAAGTGCTATATGAATCCCATGCATTTATAAATACATGTATGATGAATATTTTCTGATAACATTCCACACGGCACTTTTTCTTGCTCAATTAAGTTTTAATTTTGTAATTTTGAAGGCACACATTTTAGGAAATGAAACGGAGGAGGACTCTTAATCTCAGGAACTTACACCCCAATATGAATATTATATAAAGTACATCTCCAATGTAGCATCTAAAATAAAAAATTATCAGGAAGACGTATATTCAGTCATATAAGCTGTGATTCAATGTACACAAAATCCTGCACTCAACTCTGTCTTATTAAATGTGTTTTCATGGAAGTTTACATTTTATTTTGTATTTTCAGACACTCTGGAGAAAACATCTTCGTTACAAATTATGAGTAGTAGGAGGGACCAGAGCAAGTCTATTGTTCAAGTACAGAAACAGAAAATGAAGAGAAAGCTATATGATCGTCACGTGGGTAGCCGTGAACCCAGCCTTGCATGGAGTGGTAAACTACTTGCCAGAAGGGAAGCCGGGGTGGATGACGATACACCTAAAGCTTCACGACTTTTTATGTGAACACTGAAACACACTCAGACAGAACTCTGTCCACATTGTAAGGAATAATCAGTCGTAAAACTGTTGCAGACAAAAACACGTATCACATGTTACATGACCACTTGGTTTTAATAAATATATGTTCCACTTGAAATGTCTGTTATTATATATATATATATATATATATATATATATATATATATATATATATATAAAGAGAAAGAGAGAGAGAGAGAGAAAGAGAGCGATAGAGAGAGAATGAATACGGATGAACCTGTCACAGCAAACATTAGACAACCCGTTTGACAACCCTAGAGGGTTTTCAAATTGATATTTTGACAACCTGGGTTGTTGTTTTAGGTACACCTATTTGACAACCCTAAGATTGTCCATTTGACAACCCTATATGTTTTCACATGTATACCCATGTACACCCGAAATGCAAGTGTATTCTATATAGCATTATGTCATGCTTGCATGTAATCTGTATATGATGTATATTTATTTCATTTTATGTGTAACTAATTTTACCCAGGACCCTACTGAGCTGAATATATATGGTATCCTAGTAAAACATGTTTTAAAATAAAATAAAACAAAATTCCTGTGGGAGGTGTGGGGGGGATTGTTACAAATTGAATTCCTCGGTCGATCCAACAAAGCTGTCGGTGTTTATCGGTATAGCTCGGCATAAATACACAATCAATATGATGCGGGGATTATATAGAGGAGCATTTATTTAATCCTTTATATTCTTCTTTTTTTTACATTCAATCCGTATACATATAGCTCATGATCGGGTATTGGCCTGAACCATCTTAAGACGGTTTGGTCATCTTCAGATGGGCGACAGAAAAACCGATTGGATATTAAGATTGGTCAGATCGGAAGATGGCGCGTAACAAATACTCTATAAAAGTGCTATAAGGCCAAAATAAAAAAAGGTATGCTTCTCAGGCACTTTTTCATAATCCAGACAGATATGTATCAAAGTAAACATTAGTCATGTATATATAAAACCCGGCACGAAATAGACATCAACATGAAGTACACATATTCAGAGTACATTGAACACTTGTAGAAGGTCCTGTCTCATTTTCCAAAGGTCTCTAACGTTTCATATGTTAACATATATGAGTGTTTATATAGGCAATATATCAGATTTTACTTTTCCTATTAATTGCTACCAAAAATGGTCCAAAAACTTGTCTCTTTGCATTACATTAAACCAATATTCAACACATTTTACCCCCCCCCCCCCCAAAAAAAATGATGAATGTAGCCAGTCCTGACACCTCGATATAAACATTAAAGGATGTTTCGATATTCCATATTTCTATATCCGTAACGTACGATTACCGTTTTTTTTTTAAGAAATGTTCATTTTTTTTCCTTTTTGTAGTACCATGGTATCTACCTATGCTATTTCAATATATTCAAATAAAAAAGTAATTTTCTAAAATTGGACTGTCCCGGTCGTTCTTGGATGAGGTAAATTGTTCTTCTTTTTATCTTATCCATTCATTTTTATTTTTCGAAGCTATCCTTAATCACTAGTATGCTAGAAAACCTAGAGGTGTTATATCTTCTCCTCGGTTCGTAAAATTGAAGCCTTTTAGAAATTTACAGCAATGTGTTATGTTCATTTCAGGTGTTTTTGTGGAATTTGGTGGAGTTCTATGGTAAGGCGCAATTAAGGAACAATCCATTATTTTAAGGTAATATGAATCACCATTTTGCTTTTATTTTAGTTCAAAAGATTCTTTTCCATTGTTGGTCTTTTCGTAGCGAGGTATTTACGGTTGGTTTCGTTCTGGCGCTCATCTGTGGGCCGGCTTGGTGAACCGTGACAGAAACACAGGATAGTTATAATAATTATTATTAATTTCCAGAAGCGGATCCGGGGGGGGGGGGGGGGGGTCATCAGAAACAACGTTTTTTTAAGGGCTTCACACGAAATGTTGCGGCCTGAGCCCGCCCCCCCCCCCCTTTTTCCAGACCTGGGGTCCTTTTTTTAGGGTTTCATCAGTACCTCCTGGGTTGGACCCCCCCCCCCCCTTTCCCAAATCCCGGATCCGCCCCTGATTTCATTATTATTGTCATTATTATCACCCCCATCATAATTACCAAGCGACTAGGTAATTGAAATAATAATTATTCTTATCATATCAAGAGCTATAGTTAATAAAATATTTATTTATTTTAACATTTATTTTAACATATTTTACGCAGATGTTATTAAGTGGATCAGCATGTTTATTACAGAGAGGTGAATACTGTGACATTGCAGTCAGGGGCCGGCTGTCACACTTCATATACAGCGGCCCTGGTGGTCGCGCCCTGCAAATGGAACCGAGTGAGCTCACTCAACATGATTACATGTTATTAGCAGAACCACCCTTCACAGCGCTAAGCCGGTGTCTAAAAACACAGCTCACCTACTGATTTGTGTGGGGTGGCTGTCTGAAGGATAGACCCGCCGTCACAAATGAGCTCGGCGCAGCTGGGTTCTGTCAAGGCAGCTCCCCATTCAAATATTGTCACGATCAGTTATTTAATTGATTAAGTGCACAGACAGATGTTGCCTGCAGTGGCGGTATCAATGGCACCGCTACCGCCTTGTACTGGAGGGGTAGCGGCTTCCCAGCCTGTCATGCATGCATATTGATTTTATTTTCGTCTGGCACACGGGCTATCACAAACACTTGTGTCATCACGCATCTAACAGACATAAGCTATTATACATCTGGAAAGGCGGTGAAAGGTTGGTATTCACTGATGTGCGAAGAGGAATGTGATATGTGCCACCCCCGTTTAGAAATGAACTTGCCTGGCCTGGGGCACTTCGATCCAGTATTCAGTTTGCTCAAGAACAAGTAAAACACTTGCAGGAGGCCACCTGGCGCTAGTATTGTGTGGTGGCCTTTCTGAGAGCTGGCCCTTTGCACTAACCCACCCTTGCTTGGCATTTTTAATCGGTGCTCAACCTCTCGCCATATAATTTTGTGTGAGCGGCTTCTCGCGTACATGCCTCACCGAGGCATATAGCGCTTGAGTGAATCCAGTGAAACGTGAACTTGTACGCTCTGATATTTTTGTATGGGCAGCGGCGGTAGCTCTCATGCGAGATAGTAATCTGAAGTAGATTAGTCAATAAATAACGCGCAGCTGCGGGTTAACAGCGAACATCTGGCCGACCCGGCTAGGCGCAGCGCGAGTGAAGCGCCGCATAGCAACACAAGCGAGCGGGGAGCGAAGATATGGAACCGGGGGCCACGGACACCTGTCTGCCCATGTCGAGTTCCACCCCGTCTCCTGGGGGTTCTGGACGTCGGAGAGGGCACAGGACGGAAGCTGATATTTCCCCCAGTACCCCAGGTAGAAAAAATAAACGAAAGATGTCCGAGCCACGCAAGCTGACTGACTTTAGTGTTAAGAAACTGTGTCGAAGCAGGTCAGCTTCCCCAGCTGAGGAAGGCAGTGGCGACATGGATCAAGGGTTGACTGATGAAGCTGGCGGGGTAGGGTTAGGACCCCCATCACCCAATTCAGACACGGGACCACGAGGCATGGATTCCAGACCAGTACACCCTGCATTTGCTGTTCCAGGCTTCGCAGTGCCAGTTGGTGTGCCAATGTTACCGGGATACGGACTACCCCCGGGGTATCCCTCCTACCCAGGGGGCGTTACCCTACCCTCCCCGGGAATGACAGGAATGGGTCACTCACCGACTAACAGTACAACTTCATCAGAGGGTAGGAAAAGTAGTAACAAATCGGGACAAGTGCCAAACAGTGCTGTCATGTCAGGGGGTAACAGAAAAAGAAAAAATTACAAAAACATGACCCGGGAAAGGAGAATAGAGGCGAACGCGCGTGAAAGGTCGAGAGTGCATCTGATAAGCGCGGCTTTTGAAAACCTCCGCCGGGCCGTGCCTTCATATAGCTACAACCAGAGACTGTCAAAACTAGCTATCCTCAGAATAGCATGTAGTTACATCTTATCCCTAGCGCGGCTCGCTGACCAGGACTATAGCCAGGATAGTAGTAATCTTTCATTTTCTGAATGTGTGGATTTGTGTACAAGGACTATACAGACAGAAGGTCGGGCGAGGCGGAGGCACTGACCGCCGGTGGTCAGTTTGGTCGGGTTGCCATCACACAACATACAAGATGCTGGCTTTTCAGCTCTCTCGCCTTGCCGACCCGCTCAATAACAACAGCTCCATCGGGATTAGCTGCGCCAGATGTACACAGCAGATGTTATGCCAGGCTCTGCCAGACCGTTAACCCTTTTAAATCCTGGCGACATGTGACCTGACCTGTGAGGCTTTCAAGGCCTAATCTGATAACACCGGAGTACACATGCATGGAAACTTAATCCACAGAGTTCCAAAGTTTACGTGACCAGTTGAACGTCACGGGGTGTATTACATATATGGATTGAGGTTTTCAAACGGATCTGGCAATCTGAAATACCGGATCTCACTCAATTATATACTCGTCACCATGGATACCGAGCTTACCACACGGATATAGGTGTTGTCACGCTTGGGATATATTAATATACATATATTTTGTACAACAACCTGAAGGAAAGACTAAATGTATCAAACTTACTTAGGATATATTGGTTTCACGAGAAATGATACCTGGTATTTGATGGATGAAGTTAAAATCTTTACAAATCGAATATAATAGTGTTTTATACAAAATGTCAATGGTTCATATATATATACATATATATCACTTAACTCCAGAGTATGGACGGATAAACAAGTGTAAACTGTATAGCTCATGTTACAGGTTGATTATCTTCCTTTTGTTAAGATTTTGCTTCGTATTGAGTGAACTTTCGCGGATATTTTACACTCACCATAGTTGTAAAACTAATTAAGCACGGATTTAATCAGGTGGTGCACCAGCTGTCATACTCGTAATCATGGTTTGAGAATCAGAAATTTACGACAATCATAGGGCAGTGTTTGAAGGCTGAGGGTACGGTTATCAGGGAACTGTAATCATGTAGACAAGAGGACATCGGCAGTCCGATTGCATCTGTTCTGTGGTTATCTTGTTTTAATATCGTTGTTTGTTATTCCGAGAGTTTGCCTTCATTCAAGTGCAGTCCACGGGACTTGTTCGTTAGTAAAAATATGTCTCTACTGAGTAGTTCATGTTAGTCATTCATTAACACTATATGATCTCTAATTTAAAAAGGGCTAAATATGTGCCTGTTCTGCCTATATATATATATATATATATATATATATATATATATATATATATATATATATACTTTTAGCTATATGTAAGAAAGCCGCGTGTACTATATATGCAACGTTTTGGCATGGGATGATATCCTTCCCCTCTGATTTGTTTAAAATCATTAATTTTACAGTTGGATCTAGACGCAAGGAAAATGGCGAAACACTAGATTCCATTTATTTAGATTCAGCAGGTTTAACAATTGGGGGAGAAACTCGTGCTGTGGGTCCCTGAGACTCGTCTTCGGTTCTGTTGCAAGACTTTCCCGTGATCCGTTTATTGAAGATGACATCGGATGTACTTTCCGTCAGAAGCTATATAGCAAAAGCCACCAAGCACCGGCTCGTCTGTTAGAGGTTTAACAGAATTTTAAGTCATTTTTCTCAAATGTAACATCTATATAGCTATGTCGTATATACAGTCTGTAACTTTTGTTATCTCAAGGGAGCCTTTAACTATATAAGACGCATGTTTGTCAAATATTGGTATATCTGCATGGTCAATACAAGGAAAAGATCGTCTTAAGTCTGTCGTCTCTTTTTTATTAAAACTATTTTAGCGCAAGTGATTTTAATCAGTTTATAAAAGACTTATTGTTGTTAAAATATTGAGATATGGGAGATATGGATAAAGATGAGTGAAAAAGACGGTGTCTGGTTCTTTTTTAGTCAGTCAGCATGTTATATAAAGAAATACAATTCAAGTAATCTTACTCAAAAGATATGTGCTGCTATAGGGTAATGAAGTACCTCACAATGACTTAGTGCAGTCTATTTATACATTGTCTGCAACGGTCTCCGGGAACTGTTTCCCCGGATACATAGAATGTATATGGTTTTGTCATAGAGTGAAACTTCATGATGCTAATGTGGATAAAAACAGACTTATCTGCTTACCAGATAGCAAAAGTTTTCTTGGACGCCTAATTTATGACATGTTGAGTTGATATGGTGACATGATAAGATGCTATATATATAGTGTTAGCCTTAAAGGTAACATGTAACTTACCATGTTCGCGGTAAGCTGAAATTGACGGATTAGTCGAGGTGTTTCATGTTATATAAGTTCATTCATGCATAAAATTGAACACACACGTTTGTACACTTAATTTTAATTTTGTGAAAGATGCGTACAGCTTAACACGTGCGTTCAGGTAATAACAGTCTATAATGACAGTGTTTTTGACGGTTCATATGTTTGCTTTTGTTTTTAAGAACGGTGGGTTATCAGATTTAGATATACATATATAAATTTAGGTTTCGTTCTCTATACCTCTTAAACTGTGAAAACTATAGGTTGTGACAATCTCTTAACATTATCATATAGTATGAACTATATATGTAATAAAATATGTATATAATTATACATATTAGGATATATAAATGTACATATATACATACATACATAAATATATATATATATATATGGTAACCCTCTTGGCACACCTGCAGGGACTACATTGTTACGTTACAGGTGCTCATTGTTGTGGATGTGATTGTTTATTGTATACTAATGTGCTATGAATATTAAACGTTTATGATAATCTGCCCGTTTTGTGTCATATTTCTGCATATTTGTAAATGGTCAGCAAGTGTTTATGAAAACCTTAGCCCGAGTTTCAGCTTTGTATTTGGATATTAACATTTAGCTCAGCTGACTGAAAATCAACTGAGGTATAGGAATGGCGATTTGTCCGTCCTCCGTCCGTTAGCAGGGCACAGATCGTAACCGCTGACCCTAGATACCTGTAACTTTATATTCAGGGAGGTCCATGAAATTCCCCTTGAAAACCTGAAATAAGGTCACTATGAATTATATTCTCCGAGCTACGGGGCTTGTAATCCCCCACCCCGAGCTTCAAAATTTTTAATTGAAACTTTGATACAAAACCTCCAGTATCTTGATAAATAATGCATTGATTGCCCTGAATCTTGCCTTGAATATTGACCATGGCTAACTTGTCAGGTCAATAAACTAGTGGCGCCATCTGGATTTCTAATTTTTACGATTTTTTTTCTGTTTTTGAGACCGTCAAACAACTGCATTTATGTCAGTTTCTCAGCTGTGGTTTTTCATCTAGTGTCCCCTAACCAAATGTGTATATTCATTATGACTGGTTTCTTCAGTTCTTGAAGACTGGTGGCGCTACCTGTATTTTTTCCTATTTTTTGCATTTTTTTTCTTTATTTTGAGACTGCCATATTTTATTGACACTAACATATTTTCGTCTAGTGTCCAGAAACCTTGGGTGTTTATTAGGGCCCCGCTTGAACAAGCGGATGCCCAATAGTGAACACCCTGTCCATCAGTTTGTCTATCTGTATGTCCGTCAAATTTCCTGATGAAAACTCCATTTTGGATTAACATATCGATTTCAAACCTGATTTATTTATGGTTACTCCTAAAGCAAGAACTCGATTGATTTTGGGGTCGTGAGGTCAAAGGTCATGGTCACAGGACCCACTTATTCAAAAGATTATGGATGCATTTCAAGCCAAACGTATCGCCCAAAACCTTCTGTCTAGCACATATAGCTGACCTGCCAACAGGGGTAGAAGCTGATTGATTTCAGGGTGGCAAGGTCAGAGGTCAAGGTCACAGGGGTCATCTGTCCACATATTTGTTGAAACTGAATAAAGGATTATTTCGTAAACGACTGCACAAGCAGGGAGCTAGCATGCATAACTCCCCCCCCCCCCCCCCCCCCCCAAAAAAAAAAAAGAAAATGTGATCTCAAATTCGTGATGTGTTTGTAGTAATTTAATACCTATTAAACGAACATTTTTCACTCTGTCCCTCTTGTGATACAAATTCTTTAAGTACACCTAAACAGGTATTTACCTCTGCAAGTGTGTCATTGCTTGGAATAAAAAAAGGTACAAGATTCACGTGTGTTATGTAACTGAGTAGTTTGTAAGCTTAACAGTTAATGGAGTCATTTATTTTCTAGATACTTCCCGAGTAAAACACAGGCGACTATAGTGGATGGTTGAGCTTTCGTTTCAGTTGTTCCTCGTTATATTCAGGGAGGTTAGTTTTGTAATAGTTGCTCAGTTTTTGGGAGTGACCCGAGTGAAGCCCGTGTTACTACCAGCGTCGGGCCGTGCGTTGATCCCTCTCAGCGCTTAGCTCGCCTGGTTTATCGCCGCAGCTGGTGGGTTGCTCCTGAAACCAGCGATACAACGAGCCTGCCTTGTTTACCTGGAGGCCCGTTAACAAGCACACACCTGGCTGCCTGAATAGATAATATTGACAGGTCGTCGAGGGCACGGTCTGGGGCCAGTAGACAGGTGTGCGACACCGTCTCTCATGTTCACACATGTCGTCTATTGGTTTTACAGCGCAGGGAGGGAGAATATTAAATGCGCCCGGCACGTTGTAGTTGACTGCTCGTCAGTCTGTAGAGACACCTGCTCGCCCCCCCGATTCATCCTACCGACTGACGGACCGTAAATTAGCGAGTACACATATACAAAGTGACAAAACAGAAGCTCATTCTTTATACCTCTTCAACCAAAAAAATACCTGTTCATAATAAAAAGAGGGGGTTGGGCGACAGAATATAGATATTGAACATTTTTTTGTGTATATTAAAAATGTATTGAACATTTTTTTTTAAATATAAGCTATAGATATGTTATAGGTGATGTTTATATAAAATTATAAAAATAAATGTTAAAGGTGCCCATTCACCTACCTTTTGAGAAAGAAATTATGTGATTTCTGGCTTCCACTGTGTATATATTATTGATCTAAGGTTAATTTTTGTTGTGAGAAGTTCTTATAACGCCTTCGTGATGGATGCGTGAACTTGTTTATCAACAACCTGTTGACAAACGGGAAAAACATGTCACCTAAGGTTGTAGGTTGCATATATGCGGAGGTAGAAAGGTCACTTGTTGCAAAACGTCATTTGCAAAGCTCTGGCTTAACTGACTTGCTTCCAGATATACCCTTGTTGAATTTGTTTTATTTTGGCGGGTCCCCACAAATTATATACACGTTGATGTAAACAAAACAAGCAGCCTGTGTGCGGTGATATCCACGTTTTCTGGCATATTTTTGTAAAATCTTCAAGGGATTACCTTTAGTTCATAAATGTCAGATAGGTGATTGGTCCCCTTAAATCAGTAGACATGTTTCTGCCCTCTTGCAATTTGTTCTTTGTCTGAGGCTTTCTGGTATAAAGAAGTGTGTCTTTAGCCAAATATCACAGATGAAATTTAAAATGAATTCTATATATTAATTTGAAGACTCGGGTGTGGTCCAAAAAAGTGTTTTCCACTTAATACGTACAGATATACCATCCCATTGCAAACAACTTCTCTCAGCTGATGCTGATGTCCTTGGAGTATTTTCCTGTCGCATCCGAGTTGTGTCGTCATTACCGAACCCTGGCAGGTTTATTTCTCCCAATCTCTTGAAACCACTCATGGGGGCTGCCATTTTGCGTTTACACTAAAGGGAGCACAGGAAATAATATGTACTTTTGTAATATTCGTAATAGATGTCGAAATCGTGAATTAAACTTGGGATGTATACAAATTAGCCAAATATAGCTGGTGATCCAGAAATACAGACTGTAATACAAGCACGGAGCCTAAAATTTTCAGTATAAGCTGATACCTGGCTATTATCGTCACTCGTTAAATTTTACCATGTGAGCAAAATATCTAAAAGAGAATTAAATAAAGATGTTTCGTTTTTTTCAGGCCAGATGCTTATCAACAACATCCCGGGCAGGTTAGTCAAGGTCACAGAGCTATTTATAAAAAATAATATCTTTTGAGTTAATTTCTCATGATCCGCTAGGTGCCATGGTTCGTTATGAAATATGGTGCGGTTATTGGCTTGGTGATCTGTTAATGCTATACACTAGGTGGGTTGCGCCATCTACAACATCACATGCAATTTTCAGGAATTTTTGTAATTTATTTTTTTATTGTGAGCGGGATATCGAATAAGAATTCAACATAGAAACATAATTTATTCAGTCCAAATGCGTGTAAACAAATTCTGAATATATGAATTTAAATTAATTTATATAGACTTTTTAATTCTTGCCTTGATATCTAAAAAGGAATTAAATATATAAAGGTACTTCGTTTTTGGAGTGGTGGGGGTGTGAGCTTGTGAGCTTCTGTTGAAATTCTAGTTAATCACGGTAGAACACACCAAACTGTACAGGTATATATATATATATATATATATATATATATATATATATATATATATATATATATATATATGCGTATATCATAAAAGAAAAACTAAAAAAGGCATGAAAATTTACATACATGTATATATGGAGCCAGGGAAGCCTTAATATATGTGCGGATGTTAAACATTAATTACAAATGCATGCTTCTTTACCATCGCTCAAACAGTTTTTTGTGGTGTTTGTAACTTCAGTCTTTATTTATTTGTGTTTTACGTGCCTAACAATTAAACCTTTGTAGTAAGTCCACCGTGCTTAAGTCCTGAAGTTCTATACTTATAATGAAGTCATTTCTGTGTCACGGGTCTTTGTATTTGAAGAGTACGAGAACTCAAACAAGAACGCTCGTGAACATTGTGTAAACAAAACCACGTGCATGCACGCTTGTCTGAATGTGCTTGGTTTGCGCATCACTAAAATACATATACCGACTTATGCTTAATATTTTATAGTAATATATTTTAAATTATTTTTACTTACTGTTAGTCTTATAGTCTTGTATATCTACAATATATATCTCTTAGCCCAGACTTCATTTCAACTTTACAAAAATACATATATATATATATATATATATATATATATATTATAAAATAAATACATCCAATTAAACAAATGTGTATAAACTACTGAACTGTTAACAATTTTTCAAAAAGCCAACAAATGATCATGGCAATAATATACATTTTATAGTTTCAAACTGCTCACATCTAGTAACATTTAAATGTACATGAAAATGTACAAGACGCCACTATAGTTTCATTTCACAGCTTTCCTAGATATACTCTTTGATATATTTTCTGATCAATATTCATCTGATCAATAGATCAACACTCCTCACGCAGCGGTTCTATATCTCCATCACTTTAACAGTTGCATTGTATAGCAAGACTCTTCAGGTTGCACCATCATGGTTGCACCATCATGGTTTCTAAATAAGGCACAGGGCAAAGCATATCAAATCATATCAGAGCAAACCATATCAGAGCGTGATATCGCATTCTACACCCAACTCCAAGTTTGAAACAAGTGACACTAGGCTCTGGATGGTCTGATTCAGGGTCCCATGCCCTGGCCCTGGTGTTGAAACCCCGAAAACTTGCTTAACTAAGCAGCGGTTAATTAATCAGTAGAGGAGATCTGGAACTACGTACTGCAGGGTATAACCGCGCTCTGTAAGAAGTGTAACCTGGAAAAACAATTACATGTTCTGAATAAGCCTGGATCTGGATTTAAACGTGCTAAAAACGATGTTTTCAATCGCAGAAGAACATTATGGCCTAATTTAAGGTTTTCAAGATTTCCTCGTGACCTCCCGGGATGCTGAGTGAGAGGTTTACAGGCCAAAGCGTTACGACTGTCCAGCGAATGTCAATTAATGGACACTAGACAAAGGGCTATCCCTGTACCTCAGAACACTGTCTTTATTTTCATCTGTAATAATTCCTTTTTAATCATAGCCATTTTTGTAAAGATGAGAAGGGTCTGGTTTTTCATATTTTCAAAGTATATAAACGATTTCTTTTGGCGGGAGAAGTGTATGATGACTGAAATTATACTAAGTTTCATTATCCTTCTTATATTCGGTTACTCTCCAACAACAATAATTCCAGTTTGTTTTCAAGTGGGTAATGTGGACTTTTACCGATCCGTTAATTGTGAATTTTCATAATTAAAGGTAAGTACTTTAGCCAGCACGAGTAAAACACATTTATACATTCGAGTACTTGACGCATTAATAACCTATGATTTCCTGAAGCATTAGTCATAACACACAGGTATCCATTAAAAGAGACCTTCCGTCTCAAAGAGCCACCCCCGCTTGACATCTTAAGCCAAGCTAGTGAGAGATGTTGGTTTTCTGTATTTATCACACGGACCCCCACTCGGCCTTGCGTTTAAGTAACGGGGACATATCTAGTTATTCAATCTGACAGTGCGTGTATTCATCAGGTGACAGTGAGCCTTGTGAGGCATGGGGTGTGTCCGTTCGCTCCGTTTCTCTGGCAACAACAGCTGGTGGCAGACTGCACACCATGCCGTCTGTTACAATTGTGTCAAAGAGGTCATTGTGCAGCGTGCATGTGTACCGCCGCCTGGCGTGTGGGGTCTTGGGCCGGCCCCGCAGGTCACGGGTAGCAGGTGCAAAAGAAGGCGGTTTAGAATGGAAATGAGGGCACCAAGCTTTGCTGTATCACCACCTATCTCCTGCTCCGCCAGCCTGAATAATTTTCATGTCCTGCGCAGACCCCTGAGAGAAGCCCGTCACTAATTGGGCCGGCACCTGGCGACTCGTATGGGTTCTTTATCGTGTCACCAGCTGGCCATCCTCCGCCTTCACTAACATCAACGTCCCCCGGGGCCTCGGATCTCCATTAGGGCCAAGCACGCACCAGCTTGGACAGAATCCTGCCGCTTGGTTTGTTTTTAATCTAATGGCTATGCTCGACGAAAGAACACTGGTATGCGAGTCGAATCCGGCCCAGCTGTGATTCTGCAGACAGCAGATCAGAGGTCAGAGTTAGACACTTGCTGGCTGCTAGTTTATAAGACGGCTTGGTATCAAGTGGTATGGGCTGAAAGAATTCCCAGCTGTGGTATTTGTTCATGTGATTCTTATCACTGGAGCGGGGGGCTCAAGTATTTACCCAGATGTGATCAAAATGTGCAAAAAATATGGAACCTCCGCTGTGTTCCCGTCCAAAAATCGCGACAGGCATTTACTTACGACTTCAACGTGTTACAGGTTTCAGATCGTGGCAACATAATTATCCTCACAGTATTACATTTGTGATGTAATACATCCTGAAATATTTGAGTGTGTGACATGCCAACGAATGCACACACACTATTTCTGGTGGAGAGTCACACGGCCAGATGTATGTGACAGCCAAGCTTTCCCTGCAGACCTGGACAGGGGCGGATCCAGGATATCGGAAAGGGAGAAAACCTGCACAAGGTCCAAAAGTCCAGAAAGGGGGGGGGGGAACTCAGGTCTCAAAGGTGGTTTGAAACCTAAGAAAATGTGGCGGCTGAAAAAAAGTGGGTCCTGATCCTCCGCCCCCCCCCCCCCCCCCCCCCCCGTTATGGATCCGCTTATGTTGGTTTCTCACCATAAATTTAATTATCGTAAATTAAAACCTTTACGGAGCTACGGCACTTCATCGAGTTGGTATGACTCGGGGCCATTAGCAAATTATGAGGACTCGAATTCGCCTCATTAAACCCATAACTGACTCAAATGTACTTGTTACTTGTCGAAAATTCACGACATTTCCCAAAAGAATTAGATAAACACATGTAGATACCCGGAAGGGGCAGGGTCTGTATGCGGATGCTGGACCTGACATGATGTCATTTTTACAGAAAAGTGTTAGGGCTGAAAGGAGTACTCGAGTACTCGAGTCCGGGTAATACTTACCGAGTACTCGAGTCCAAAATTTGGACTCGAGTACTCGTGTTTGTACATATATGCATGCATATCTGAAATTACTGCAAATTTACGGGCAGTCTGTAGGCCTATTTATATTCATTATCACAGCCTGACATAGGGCTCTAAACATATGCTAGTCAAATTAACACGGGTCTTGTTATGACATATATCTGTTTCTTCGTTTGGATAAAGTTAAATCGTCACGAAGTCAAATATATGCCTATTTTGCATCGGTAAACAGATGTCCGTTTTATCTTACATCGTTGCCATGCATGGTAACGAGTACTCGAGTCCGAGTCGGGTAATGCCTATCGGGTACTCGAGTCCAAAAAATTGTACCCGTTTCAGCCCTAAAAAGTGTACATACCTCAGCCAAGGTTATTTTGTCACCCCTGAATACTTTTTTTGGATGGTTTGAACGTTAGTTGCATTGCACAAAAAATTTTACGGATCAGGTGTCCACGAAAATATGTGGAGGGGTGGCCCGGGGAAGAACCCAATACATTAATGTCAAGATATTAAAAATAAATGAACGTTTCAAGCTAATTGTATAATCTCACCTTGCACATATATATACCCTGTCTTGCACAGCATCCGCACTGTCCGTCAATATATATTTTTTTATGTGTACTCCAGTTTAGGCACAGTTCGCGGGGTTGGGGGGGGGGGGGTTCCTATGTAATTTGCAAATTAAGACTGCCCGTATCATTATGTAAACACCTATTTTCATTAATTAAGCAGAGTCGCAATTTACTTTGACGTACTGATGTAAAAAGATCCATGCATGTGAGATAATTTATATTTGTATATGCCAAGGAACGGGATTTGTTAGATACCTTGAAGTAATTTCTGGTGCAGAGATATTAGTATACTGAACAGTAATGTCCACCTAGTGAAGAGGTGAATTTGAAGGTAAAGAAGGTGAATTTGAAGCTGCAAAACTATCACAAGCAATGAAATTTGCAATGTTTATATAGATAAGAGTGAAGCAATATATAGAATTCTGTGTTTGTTGATGAAATTTTCTGTCATTATTTCTCCTTTAATATTGTGTGTATATTTAACTTAACAGTATTACTATAAATCTTGTTTGTGTCGAATAAGTGCTGGGAACACTGCTTCTACATGGTAAAATTCCAGCTGACACAGGCAACTCGGGGCAGTTACAATTAAACGCTTCGCTTGTTACAATGAAATTTCTATATTTATTTATTAAAATTTCATAAATTTCTGAATGTGCCTTGGAAGATATGTATGTGTTTATGTAATTCAATAAAATGGGCAAGTTCAAGTGTCTTCACATTTTAAGTTTAATTTAAATTGTTTTGACACTTGCAAGTGAAAACTATTTTTCAACATTGTAGCTTATTTTTGCGTCGTGGTGTAACCAGTAATAAAATAAAAAAGGTTAATCATTATTTTCATATATACCTGTCACCATGCAAAATAAAAATTAAATACCCTCAACCGACTCTTTTTATATTGATACGGACACATAAAATGCGTTGAATTTGGCTTAATATTATAATTTCAAACACAATCAATAGTTTCCCCTCAGCTACATTGATATTTTATCAAACATGGGTGACGGTAGTTCGCGGGTCAGTATGGTGGCGCCATCTACATTATAATGAGGATGTTCATTTTTTCCCCATTTTCATAGGACAACTTTAAAATGAAAGATTGTACAAGCCTGGTAGAGAGGGATCTTTAACTGCGTAATAAAAGTAAAATTGTGTCATGTAAGAAGAATGTAATGCAAACCATTTCTTCACAGTTAGGATTTTGAGGCGTTTTCTGCACTTAGTCTGCACCTATTAAACAGAAATATTCGATAGAAATTATCTCAAAGTTGTGCTGAATAACAAAAAATAATAGAATGAAATACGTATAGAAAGACGGAAAACCCAGTTAAAGCAAGCAAAGAAAATATTGAACGATTGCAATGTACCAACACCAAAATTGTCGCATTTATACATTTGATAGAGAAATGAGGAATTAGCAGTGGTCAGTCCTTTGGACAATTATCTTACTCCCATGTCCATACTCATTAACAAAAACAGTTTTCACCTTAACTTACGGTGCCTTAAGAATCAATTTAGAAAGATACTTGAAATACAATATATCAGAAGTACAATTTCAGTTTTAGGTTTTCAGCGGTATTAAGGTTCTGCAGATCAGTATCTATAGATAACCGATCCATTCTGGTCATGTTCCGACATGCCTGAAGTACTTGATCAGTCCCCGCTATATACAGAGCCCGACCTCGTGAGGAGGCATTACTGTCAGTCTTAATAACCCCATCCCGACCCTTCTCCGGGGAGCCGGACCCTGATGGTTCCGGCACGGTCGATCTAATCCTTTAGGGGGTCTGAGGGTCATCTTTGGTTTACAGCCACATGTCAATCAAGAAAAAGACGGAATAACTGAAGGAGCGCTCAGTACCAGCGCCCAGATGCAACGGGGAGCTGCTGGACCACTAATGTCTCCCCGGGCTCACATCACACATGGCCCCGGGAAGGAAGGGAGTGAGGTGGATAGGTCTGTGAAAGATTGATGATCAACATGTCGGAGCAGCTGTCCCCCTTCTCATCTTATCCCGGCAGCTCCCAGCATTAACAATAATGATGACAATGCATTGCTACTTGCTTGGTGTTGCCCTGCGTGGCTCTTTCTTTCCCCGGCTGATGGCAGTTTCTCTCTATAGACAGAGGTAGTGCTATTTATTCCCCGGCCCACTCTCCGGCGGTAATGACCCGCTGTGTAAGCCTACTTGAGAGGATCAAGACTCAAGCTCTGATGAAGACGACTCGCTGTTGACATCATCCAGTCACATAATGGCATTACAAATGAAAGGTCCTAACCTTAAACAATACCAGCCGTATATAGGCTCGTTATATGCCATGATTGATTATAATTGTTAATTGATAGGTGGGATAAGATGTCTATAAGGTTTTACAGATCCGGTTGCTAATTGGAAAGAAAAAGTTACGCTGAATTATAATAAGACGTGCACACACACACACACACACTCACACACACACACATACACACTCTCTCTCTCTCTCTCTCTCTCTCTCTATATATATATATATATATATATATATATATATATATATATATATATATATATATATACATATATATCTTCTCTGACATAAAACACTCGATCTAAAATATGAGGCAGTTTGTAATATATAGGTAAGTTTTCTTCCAAATCAAAAAGTGACAGGAAAACTTGCCTTCAATTAACATAAGTTAGAATAGATATTTGCCAACTTGTGGCGAGTATGGCAGAATGTTTGACAAGCACACCGTAGCAAAATACAATGGGTGGGTTAAATACCACTTGTTTAAAATGAGAGTCATAAAAGTATACATAGTCAGACTGGCTCGTAACCCTGTCAGTATAGTGGAATTCACACCGGGGCCTAATTGTTCCAAGCCCTATCTGGGCCTCCTCAATTATCTTTGCAAACATGGCATGACACACCGCCTCCAAGTTAAAGATGCACTTTATCCATGTATATCAATTATTAAATCTACGACAGTTTCACAGATAATGACAAGGGTTTGACAGATGAACACCTGAATTTACTGAATAACGATCTCCTGATGGGTAAAAAGATAGATACTGTATGGTACTTTATACACCTGTCCGACTGCTACGGTTTTCTACAACAATAGAATTATATAATAATTAGCTCGCACTTAACATAGTGTGGACTTAATGTGACATCTAACCGTTCAAATATATTACATTCGTTTTGTTTTAATTAGATAGATACAGTTGATATATAAGATGAGGTTGCCTTAGTAATAAAGCATATTTTCATACACATACATAAAATGAAGAAGCCTTATAAAATAATCAACGGTTCTCAAAACTTATATGCCTGATTCTTGCCGGCGAACAACAGGCCAAAGAAAAATTGAAACCAGAAGAAAGTGAAGCACGTAAATGAATATTCTTTTAATCTGACAACAGTCTGTTCCAAATTGACTTGGTGTTCAGCTTCCTAATAAACCGAGTTGCATGGAGGGACTTTTGTTTATTTCAAAATTGATAAACAAGAGAGGAAATGCGTAATCCAAATAATAGTATATAAAGTATCGCTTGGCAGAATATGCATATGATTGAAATGTTACAGTTTTAAATGAAAATGGGGACAAACTGTTAACATGAAAAAATTGGAAATTGTTTTGCATGTCGTGCACAAAATATGCAGTACGCTCTAGATAAGAATAATAACAAGTGGCCCATGGGCCATGACGCTCAGCTGAATTCAAGGAGCCTTGAACAATGGGCAAAAAGACTCCCAGAGTCAAAATCATGTATTTTGCCGATAGCCCTTAGATATAGGTTACAGAGAACTTAATCTACATCTAGCTGCTACCATTTATGCCCTCCTGACCAATTTAGTGTTAAAATCAAGTTCTTTCACACAGCTTGTAGAAAATGGGTCAGAGTGAAACCCATATCAGGTTTCTGAGGAGATTTAAGGGACCTCCCTGAATGTCATGTATGAGGATTTTAGGCCAAATGGATACAATTTGTGCCCCACCTGACTCGCTTGGTGCTTATGTTTTCTCCCCTTATTTACAAAATATAGTTAACAATGACCTAATTTCAATTTTCCAAGGATATTTCATGGAACTCTAAGGATATCAGTTAGAAGATTCTAGGTCCAACACTCATGATATGTGCCCTGTTAATGGACAACTGCTTCATTTGAAGTTCCCAAAAATAGACATAAAAATGTGTAAAAAAAGTCGAAACTAGAATGGCTCTGTTTTTGCAGTGCAAAACAGATATATTTCTCCCCCTATGGTTCATTCCAAAACATAAAGGGTAAAATATGCAATATCTCAAAACAATGAATCTAGATCTCAGCAGAATAGACTTTGAAGGTCAAGGTCACTGCTTTTCGAACTCTGATGACATTTTGGCAGAAAAACTGTTGTGTCAAATTTGAAGAAAAATCTTCAGTACTTACAAAGTTATTGGGGTCACAATAAGCCTAGAATTGCATATGTTTTGACCTTGAAGATCAAATTTTGAAGGAAAATATGCAGCCCTTCAAATGTTATCTCATCCACAAGACAATAACTATAATTCCACTGGTTTGACCTTGAAGGTCCTGGTCAAGGTCACCAGGTTTCAAACTCTTCTGAGAGATTGGTAGTAACAATTGTTGTACCAAATTTGAGGACAAAATTTGAAATACTACAAAAGTTATGGGGTTCATAAAAATGTTACAAAAAAATACAGGTGGCGCCACCAGACTGCAGAAACTGATGACACAATTCATGATCAATATCTATGCAAATAATCATGGTGATCTCTGCATTAGTTGTTCAGATACTGGAGCTTTTGTATCAAATTTTCCATTATTCTGGGGGGTACTTCGGAGCCCCATAGCTCAGAGGTTATGGGTAACAGAGACCTAATTTCACGTTTCCAAGGAGACTTTTCATGGGCCTCTCTGCATGTCAAGAGAGAAGATTCTAGGTCCAGTCGTTACGATTTGTGCCCTGTTAACAGATGACCTTATCTTAAGAGGTCTCAAAAAAAAAGAGAAAAAAAATCGTAAAAAATCGAAAAAAAATACAGGTGGCACCACCAGTCTGCAGAAACTGATGAAACACTCCATGATCAATATCCATGCAAAAAATCATGGTGATCACTGATCAATGCATTAGTTGTTCAGATACTTGAGCTTTTGTATCAAATTTTCCATTATTCTGGGGGGGGGGGGGGTACTTCGGATCCCCATAGCTCGAAGAATATGGGTAACAGAGACCTAATTTCAGGTTTCCAAGGGATGGACCTCCCAGGATGCCAAGTTAGAAGATTCCAGGTCTAGCGGTTACGATTTGTGCCCTGTTAACGGACGGACGGAAGGCCGGACGGACGACGGACAGAGAGTGATCGCTATAGCTCAGATGACTTTCAGTCAGCTGAGCTAAAAACTAAAGTCCCTAATTCAACACAGACCTCGTAATAGTGGTTTTATGAAAAGAAAAGGAAGAGAGTGGATGTCTTCATGCTGTGTCGGACTTCTGATCTTGTGATGTAAGTTCAGATATACGACAGGAACATGGTTGGACGAACACAAAGAGAACATGCAAGATAAAATTCATCAGAACGTCTCCAGTTGTTACGCCACTCAGACGTTGAAGAGGACAGTTTTTTTTCAGATCTGCTGGCACGGTCAGTTCACCGGTATGAACTGATAGTGTTCTGCATGTGTTATATATTATGAGACCGGCGTTGACTGGTCCACAAGAGCACATCAATGGAAGCATCGCACCAACCGTCTACCTATGATTTTCATAGCTGCTACTCCCGCCACACGATACCTGTTTTATATATATATATATATGCTGATGTTGTTGCCCTCTCAGTGTCTGCTTCCCATGTCGAAGACATAGAAATAATCCCTCTTGTGATATGCGTCTCATCTACCGGTTGGCCCTATCTGAGAAACTCGAGTCTCAAACTTTCTACCACAAAGACAGTCTAATCGATATTTCACCTGAAGAACCACACTGAAATTACTAACTGAAAGTGCAGCTAGACTCTGATGAACTTAGTTTTGACCAAAATCATACTGAATCGCAGAGTCCCTACAAAAACCACCTGGCAAATCAGAATTTAAAGGTTCTGCCAATGTAGCCTAATCAGACGCCAGGCTAGTTCAGACTGGGGTGCATGCTTTTATATATCCTCAGAACTATACCGTCATGGCCATTGCACTATCAGCAGCGGACTACTGCCGTGGACTGGACATGTCCTTTCACGATGCAATGAGGATCCAATGTGGCTGTATCCGATGTAACCCACTCAACCCAATTCCAGACCTTCTCCGGGATTCAACCACATTCGCACTCAGTCACAAATGGATTCAGTAGTCCCTGTAAACCTAGTGGTACCTGAGACGCACACGTCATATATTACAGCATGTGCCATGTTCATCTCACCCTCAAGGTAGAAACCTTCCCAGAAAAGCCTGGGTACAGCTGAACAGACAAAGGTCCGCTTCACTGCAGACATGAAAAGAGCATCGGGGTATATGCCCTTTTTCCTTGTGACCAAATACAGATCTACAGACTTGATGACATAACAAAACCTCAAGTGCCTCATACCGATGTCATCAGGATAATCTTACAGCAGACCTTTAAAGGACTCGGAGGAAAGACGATGTCACCGATGTGACGATGCAGCAAACCTCTAGGGCCAAAGAAATATCCGATTGTATCAGCAATCAGAGAAAAAAACCTCAAGGCCTCGAAGATAAGTGGTGTCATCAGAGTGCCCAGACAATAAACCTGAAAGACCTCGTAGATAACTGGTGTCATCTAAAAGCAAACCTCAAATGCCCTGTAAATAACCTATGTCATCAGAGTGAACAGAGAGCAAACCTCAAGGGCCCCGTAGATAACCTATGTCATCAGATTGAACAGAGAGCAAACCTCAAGGGCCCCGTAGATAACCTATGTCATCAGAGTGAACAGAGAGCAAACCTCAAAGGCCACGTAGATAACCTATGTCATCAGAGTGAACATAGAGCAAACCTCAAGGGCCCCGTAGATAACCGATGTCATCAGAGTGAACAGAGAGCAAACCTCAAAGGCCACGTAGATAACCTATGTCATCAGAGTGAACAGAGAGCAAACCTCAAAGGCCACGTAGATAACCTATGTCATCAGAGTGAACATAGAGCAAACCTCAAGGGCCCCGTAGATAACCGATGTCATCAGAGTGAACAGAGAGCAAACCTCAAAGGCCACGTAGATAACCTATGTCATCAGAGTGAACAGAGAGCAAACCTCAAGGCCCCCGTATATAACCGATGTCATCAGAGTGAAGAGAGCAAACCTCAAGGACCCCGTAGATAACCTATGTCATCAGAGTGAACAGAGAGCAAACCTCAAGGGCCCCGTAGATAACCTATGTCATCAGAGTGAACAAGGAGCAAACCTCAAGGGCCCCGTATATAACCTATGTCATCAGAGTGAACAGAGAGCAAACCTCAAGGGCCCCGTGGAAAACCTATGTCATCAGAGTGAACAGAGAGCAAACCTCAAGGGCCCCGTAGATAACCTATGTCATCAGAGTGAACAGAGAGCAAACCTCAAGGCCCCCGTATATAACCGATGTCATCAGAGTGAAGAGAGCAAACCTCAAGGACCCCGTAGATAACCTATGTCATCAGAGTGAACAGAGAGCAAACCTCAAGGGCCCCGTAGATAACCTATGTCATCAGAGTGAACAGAGAGCAAATCTCTCAGGGCCCCATAGATAACCTATGTCATCAGAGTGAACATAGAGCAAACCTCAAAGGCCACGTAGATAACCGATGTCTTCAGAAAGAACAGAGAACAAACCTCAAGGGCCCCGTTGATAACCTATGTCATCAGATTGAACAGAGAGCAAACCTCAAAGGCCACGTAGATAACCGATGTCTTCAGAATGAACAGAGAATAAACCTCAAGGCCCCGTAGATAACCGATGTCTTCAGAATGAACAGAGAACAAACCTCAAGGCCACGTAGATAACCAATGTCTTCAGAATGAACAGAGAACAAACCTCAAGGCCACGTAGATAACCGATGGCATCAGAGTGGTCAAAGAGTAAACCTGGAGAGCTCCGTAAGATAACCGATGTCATCAGAGTGAACAGGGAGCAAACCTCAAGGGCCCCGTAGATAACCTATGTCATCAGAGTGAACAGAGAGCAAACCTCAAGGGCCCCGTAGATAACCTATGTCTTCAGAATGAAGAGATAACAAACCTCAAGGGCCCCGTAGATAACCTATGTCATCAGAGTGAACAGAGAGCAAACCTCAAAGGCCACGTAGATAATCGATGTCTTCAGAATGAACAGAGAACAAACCTCAAGGCCCCGTAGATAATCGATGTCTTTAGATGAACAGAGAACAAACCTCAAGGCGACGTAGATAACCGATGTCATCAGAGTGGTCAAAGAGTAAACCTGGAGAGCTCCGTAAGATAACCGATGTCATTACAGTGGTCAGAGAGCAAACCTCACGGGCCCCGCAGATAACCGATGTCATCAGAGCGGTCATCCAGAGAGCAAACCCCTAGGGCCCCGTAGATAACCGATGTCATCAGAGCGGTCATCCAGAGAGCAAACCCAAAGGGCCTCGTAAATGGTGGGTTTCATCATAGAAATCAGAATGAACAAAGAGCAAACCTCAAGGGCCCCGTAGATAACCTATGTCATCAGAGTGAACAGAGAGCAAACCTCAAAGGCCACGTATATAAACGATGTCTTCAGAATGAACAGAGAATAAACCTCAAGGCCCCGTAGATAACCGATGTCTTCAGAATGAACAGAGAACAAACCTCAAGGCCACGTAGATAACCGATGTCTTCAGAATGAACAGAGAACAAACCTCAAGGCCATGTAGATAACCGATGGCATCAGAGTGGTCAAAGAGTAAACCTGGAGAGCTCCGTAAGATAACCGATGTCATCAGAGTGAACAGGGAGCAAACCTCAAGGGCCCCGTAGATAACCTATGTCATCAGAGTGAACAGAGAGCAAACCTCAAGGGCCCCGTAGATAACCTATGTCTTCAGAATGAAGAGATAACAAACCTCAAGGGCCCCGTAGATAACCTATGTCATCAGAGTGAACAGAGAGCAAACCTCAAAGGCCACGTAGATAATCGATGTCTTCAGAATGAACAGAGAACAAACCTCAAGGCCCCGTAGATAACCGATGTCTTTAGATGAACAGAGAACAAACCTCAAGGCGACGTAGATAACCGATGTCATCAGAGTGGTCAAAGAGTAAACCTGGAGAGCTCCGTAAGATAACCGATGTCATCACAGTGGTCAGAGAGCAAACCTCACGGGCCCCGCAGATAACCGATGTCATCAGAGCGGTCATCCAGAGAGCAAACCCCTAGGGCCCCGTAGATAACCGATGTCATCAGAGCGGTCATCCAGAGAGCAAACCCAAAGGGCCTCGTAAATGGTGGGTTTCATCATAGAAATCAGCAAACCTCAAGTGCCTCCTAGATAACCGATGTCATCAGAGAATTCAGACAGCAAACCTAAAGGACCCCGTAATTGATAATCGATGTAATCAGGCCTTATGATAATGGATGACATAGTTCAGGAAGCTACCCCTGTGCCACACATATTTAAGGAATATCAACGCTCTGAAAGCCCCATGCACGGATTATAGGGATCACGACGGACATACACCGACTGTTACACCGACAAATATCCTTTCGTGAATTATTCATAAATAATCTGGTGTGTATTACATTTCCTGACCAAAAGTTAACCCGAACTTGTTCTTGCATGAATCATTTCTCCCGACCACATGCATGGGGTATGCATTGGGATATTATCCGTCACACTCCATGGTATTTTGACCTTTAACACCACGCACGGCCACGCTGTATATCTGTTGGCACAATATTTTGCATGACGTATGCCAAAGAAGGCATTCACTGTCGTATCATGTCTGCATGGCCCTGCAGTAGAACAGAAGAGATTTTAGAAAAGGCAAACTTCAAACGGTGTATCTGTACTTATAATATACATGTATTTACATTCATTAAGATGTCCCGAGTTCATGGTAGTTATGTGTTTGAAAAAAAAATCCAGTTCAAATGTTAATCATTTTTTATCGGATCATACAATGCGCAACATTATAATATTTAGACTTTGTGAAAATTCGTTAATTTAAAACTGAAACTGATTGGTAGCAGTGAAGCTATGTACACGTGCATACATATACGGTTTTCAACCACTACAGCGACATGTGCAGTGCAAGTGCGTTTCGGATGTACACATTAAACCGGCAAATTTTAATCGGAGGCCAAATCGCATGTGTAATGTTCATCAAGATGGAGATAAAGGCAGACATTATCCTTCTGAATGTTGCCTTTGCCTTAAAGGGACATAATCAGGAGCAATACTATGCCTGTTCTTTCACACTATCAGTTCAGTTTTGCTTTATACAAAAGTTTCCCAGCAAATTTATCCCAGCACACAGTCTCAGTACCTCGCACAAAGCTGTTTAACACCTTGTTATGGCTCTGCGTGTTGGTAAACACAGTCCACGTATCTGTTTACCATTACAAGGCCGCGTGACCGGAGGTCCCAATATGAACCTTAAGGCCAAAAAAAAATTAAAGGTATGGTTCTCAGGCACCTCCCGCATCAATTTTATAAACCCCCGCATCAACAATTTTTATTTTGATTTTCAATAAAACTTCCCAATTTTGAGCTGCTGTCGCTCCGACATTTCTTTCAAGAAGATAAAACCATACAATTTCCTTTGTTTTGTAGTGCTTTTACTTATTTAGCAAAATAAAACTGTTATTTTTCATGCTTTTCCTTTGTCATTTGACATTTAAATCGAAACATACCAAAAATTTTAAAATAAAAAGAGCGCCCGCCCGCATTGATTTATGAAAAAAGTGCCTGAGAACCATACCTTTTTTTTTATTTTGGCCTAACACATGATGTTTTAGTCAGCGGGAACATGTAATTTACATTATTTTAGCCAAGTCAGTCGAGGCATCTCCTGATTGACACGTGTTATGGCTCCGCGACGCACACGGCCCCACACGCTGCATGTGTTTATGTTGACACCTGTGAATGCGCCCGATACACTGTTTTTAACACTGATTTACAGGAGTAAGCAAACGGTTTCAAGTCAATATTTTGGTAGCTACAGATTTATTTTAAAGGGAACAAGCTATTTTTCGTGTTAATTCAACATGCTTTATAGGTGATTGGGCCCCTTTAAAGGCTTTAGACGCACTTTTCTCTGACGACCACCTGGTTATTATACAGCGTCAACCAGAGTTCGTCATCAGGTCTGGTGTTAAAAATAATGGATCAATCTTACAGCATGCCAGTTGAGTCCGATTTCTTTATTAGCAAAGGGGCAACAATAGGGGATACAATATAAAAGTCTAGAATGTAGGTCCTGCGCCAAAAACAATTTTACCAGGCGCACGAACTTTACCCCTTCAAAACTAACCAAAACCGGAAGACATTTTATTGCTCTACTTTATCGCTAGGCGGCAGCACCTGAAGACCGGGCACTTATTATCAAAACAACAGCGGCTAAATATTCGAAGTGCAAACAACAAAGCAAAGATGTTCTTGAATACACGGCATTGACTGAAGTCTGAAGGGCATTATTATAAACTAACTTTAGGTTGACAGGTTCATGTATTTATGTTTTAAGGTTCTAATTTAAAGCCAGTTATTCACTTACCCTTTCTTCAGAACGAGTGATTTCTAGCTTATTCTCCGTGTATATTAATTAACTTTAGGTAATTTCCTTTAACAAAATGTTCTTATATTGCCTCTGTGACGATGAATGAGCTTGTTTAGCTAAAAGCTGTTGATAAACGCAACAATGTTGACTAATAAAAATCGATGTAAGCTAAGCTGAGGAAGTTGAAAGGTTACTGTAGTCAATTTCAGCTAAGTTGGCCGGTTTAAGTAGTTCCTACATGACATAACAGCAGTCCTCTCATGGGGGCATCCCGAGCGAATGGGTTGGGGGACCATCTCTTATGAGCCATATACCAAATATATACCACAAACACGTACATGCTTTATCTTAGAGGGGATGGCCAGCGTC
The DNA here is from genome assembly GCA_026874595.1 of Sipunculus nudus. Taxonomy (NCBI): domain Eukaryota; kingdom Metazoa; phylum Annelida; class Sipuncula; order Golfingiida; family Sipunculidae; genus Sipunculus; species Sipunculus nudus. The sequence continues at coordinate 19,477,158 of CM049307.1, forward strand.
TGTTTTCCTCTTCAAAATAGTAAAGAACATTCAGAACCATTCCTCTTACTTGGCAAATAATAGGCTTTCCACGAGAAAAGTTACCCTTTTCCCCTGGTAGCTGGTAGCTCTCCTGGGCGTGACAGGCATTTGTTTTGGTGTCTCTTGTTCTTTTATTTTCTTGTTTTTATACACATATAACTGAAATATATCAAATATAAACAGTATCAAGAGAACAGAAAAATTCTGAAGCTGGAACAGTCTCTGAATAAAGTTAAATGATTCAGTCAAGTCAGACAAGCAGCATGTGCACAGAATCAGTGTAATGATACCATTAAAATGACACTGAGAGGCAACATACCAGGACTCACCATGTGCTGGGTTATCTACAGGTCATTAAAAGCCCGAATTCGATGTCAGGGGCCAGTACATTAGTATACAATATAACTGCAGTAAATGGAATAATGATTATTCACAATAAATGTTCTCCGTCAGGATTAGCATTTTGAGATGCTCCCCTCCTGTGGCAATCCAGGGCTGGAGTGACCACCTGGGTTGAGACAGCCTTGGTGGTCACTGCTAATTACCCTCTTAGCAGAATAAAATTTAATATTAAGTAAATAATATAGAGATGGACCATATAGTGTGAAAAACGTTAGGAAAATGTCAGTTTAGTATTACTAGTTAGGCTTTAAGGGAATGGCCAAGAAATGTAACATATTTAACCGATATCTGCACTAATAGCAATTCAAGGGCCTTTAACCCATGATATTCACTTCGTTAACTCGATAACCATAATCCATTAATCACACTAAGCAAGTGACCATTTATGTTCTGAAAAAATACATATGAAGCATAATCTAATTACAATGACAAAAATGGGAATATATCTATGATGGTGCAATGTGCCTGTCGCCTGTGCTGCCCTCTGGTGTCAACCTGTTTAGTCAAACCTACAATCTTGTCAGATCGCTCCAGGTCTCCTGCTCCACCATTTGTTCAAAAAGAATATACGCTTTGACTATAAACTATTAGCAACTATTAACAAGTCCTGTTATTAGTTGTTATAATAATCCATTGTCCAAAGAAATGATTGCTGACGGTATGGTAATGTCTGATTTAGCTCTGCGAGGTGCAGTTCCGCCTTCGAAGTTTCAGACGTATTTTCTCAGTCAGGGTCAATTTTATTAAATAGCTTATAACCTGTTCTTGCGTTGGGACAGGTGCTCGGGATTATCACGGTTTTCTTTTGGAAGGTTATCCCATTGGCCGAATTCACTAGTGTGGTTTCTGATAGATGACTCTGCGATAGACCTTTCGTGAATTAATGTAAAGTCCTCTGGATTTATTGGGAAGTATGGAAAATGGGCCCTTAGGACTTGACGTACTTTCAAACACTTCAAGACCAGAAACGCACATTTCCAAGACGTGGTCACAGACAAGTTGCGTGACAATGTTTGAGTGCCACGTACTACATTCAATTATAGCATACATTATTATTATTATTATTATTATTATTATTATTATTATTATTATTATTATTATCATTATTATTATTATTATATACGTGAACTTTTTCTGCACAATCAGCAAAGAGATAAATTCTGCGTCCCGTTTTGCTGCAAAAATCGATATATTTTAAGTTACATTGTGTATATTATATATATTTGCTACAAAATAAACAACGGCCATAGTTAGAGACATATTTTTTTTCATTTATAAAATATTACAAAAGCGTTTTAACCACCTGTGTTTTTAACATTATTAAATCATAATATGAAAACATATGATCCGTTTAGCAGCATGAAAATATTTAGGAAACATTGTTTACTTGATTTACACAAGCAGAACCCTAGCTTTTGTTCAATATGGTCATAAAATGTTGAATAATACGGCATTATGTATTTACAAAACAAAAGATTAAGTTCAAAATATGGTTATCTCAATTATATTGTTTTCTTCACATGGTTATAATGATAAAAGGAAATGTTTACTTTAACTTTAATACATTTTAACATATTTTCAAATGTTTTTTTGTTTTCCATTAAGTGTTCCGTTGATGTTTTGTTTCAAAAATGTTTTATATATATATATATACATATATATATGTATATATATATATATATATATATATATATATATATATATATATATATTACTCCATTTATATTATAATATTAGAAAAACTATTAGAAAGTCAGGCTTAGATCCACAGGTGTGTCGACATCTGTTGTTTGGTTTGTGGTGCATCACTCTGTGGGTCTCAAGTCATGTGACCAGCCAACATGGCGGAGGGAGAAGAGGAAAGTCTCGAATCATTATTGAGTACGTGTTCATGTTTTACAAAGAAACGCCCCCTTGGCATGTTAGCATTGAAATAGCAGGGCGTCTCATGGCGTAACCGTCCCTGTGTTAATAGTAGACCACAGACATTTTCCTGAGAGGCCAAAAACAAAGTTATTAGCTGTAGAGCACTTAAACGCCGTGTGACCGACCCGGCCGATGACAACTTGTCATAACATCATGACACTTTGTCTTGCTCTTCTCTGGGTATTCATGAGTTTGGCTGGATGATTTTTGCATCTTTCTTATTTCAAACTGAGAGTACTATTATTTACCAGTCGTTATTTTATCCTCAGTTAAATGAGTTCTTGGTACATATTGGTGGAATTATTAAAATTTCATTAAAAATGGGCGTGTTGCTTTTGCTTTGGTTTCGCTATTTAGATAATCCTAAAGTCGTAAAGAATGACGTTTTGTGTATATGTATAAAATATATGTATAAAAATGGTTGATAACGAAATAGAAAATAAATATGAAGACTTCACATAAAAAAATGTTCCTTGCACCGCTTTCCTGCATCACAATACCTACCAGTGTGGTGTTTTAGTTTGTTTATATAAGGCCAAAAAAAATTAAAGGTAATGTTCTCAGGCACTGCCTGCATCAATTTTAACCCCCCGCATTAAAAATTTTATTTTGGTTTTCAACAGAAACTTAACGATTTTGAGCTGCAGCCGCACCAATATTTCTTTCAAGTAGATAAAATCATACAGTTTTTTTTGTTATGTAGTGCTTTAGCTTGTTTCGCAAAATAAATCTTGACATTTTTATCGAAACATACAAAAAATTTTAAAAACGCCCACCAGCATTGATTTGTGAAAGAGTGCCTGAGAACCATACCTTTCTAGCTCAGCTGAATATAAGTCATCGGAGCTATAGTCGTGGTCCTTTGTCCGTCGGTCGTCCGTCTGTTAACAGGGCATGTTTTGAAACTGTTGGACCTACGATTCCAAAATTTTGCATACCATTAGATGTCCCCAAAATCTCCTACCACACTGAAAATTGGGTCATTAGGATTTCGTTCCTTCAAGATATTAAGGGAAAACCTCATTTTCCATAAAAACCAATTGTTACTCTTCAAGACAGCCTAATATCAGAACCACTGATCTGTTTTTGATCATATTTAGTATTCATATTCTTCCATACATATTCTGTGAACAGACAAAAAATTAGGTCAGTGTTGGGTATTTTTTTTTAAGTTATGGGCCAAAATATAATGCAATTTTAAAAAAATCAGGAAATATATTTACTCACCTAACATGAGAATTGCTGAAGCATGAGACTTTTTTTAGGAATATAACTTTATTTAATCAAGATTCAATTGTTTACCCAAAATTAGATCTGAATTTTGCAAATTTTTCAAGTTATTAGCATAAATAAAAAATCAGTACCTTAAATTTTGTCCAACTTTGGCAATGGCACGTTTTTTCCCTGTAAGCACTGTTGTTTTATTACGTAAACATAATTGTGAGCTGTTTCTGTATTAATGAGAATTTTCTCTGTTAAAGTTTATACGCCAGAGTAAGCCAACCGAAAATTTTCCCTTATTGGGCCTATTATCGTTCACGGGGACTTTATCTGATCCCGTTGTTCCCACACGGGGGGGGGGGGGGGGGGAGGGTCCTACCATGGGTGGACACAACACGTCCATGTTACGTTCCCCATCCATTCCACCCTGTGAAGTTACTTCCCAGGTAGTTCTACCGCTAAATATATTAACTATCATTTCCCGTAAGCAGAAGTCCTCCCAAGTTTACTCGGCTTCACATTAGGACCCCAGTCCGCTTATTCCAATTTGAGTAAACTCTCAAGTTTTTGCTCTTCCCTGATGTTGGCTGTAGACGATTCGTCTAGACCCGCGTCCGTTCGTCCGGTTGCCTCACCAACCCGGTTCTCTCACCTAGACCGCTGCCCTCCCCGCCGGCTTCCTTCCTTGTCTACGGAGCTGGCTGTCGCTGTCACGCTGGATTCCTCAGGGCTTCATAGTGCTGAGGTAGGTAATTACGGCCCTCCTGCTTCAACTTTATTTCAGCCGCCCTCGCTTCCTGTGTTTCCGGCTGCTCCGGCGGGCTGTTCTGCGATCCCTGGCTGGCCGTCCATATCTTTGTTTCAGACTCCGGCTGCTATGCTGCCTGCCGACTGGTTCCTGTGGCTTCTCGGCTCGATCCTGCTCCTGGCCGAACGCGGCTTCTTTTTTTCCAGCCTCCGGTCGTTCCGGCGCCCCGTGATTCATTGGATCCCGCATCATGGGATTCTCAGGCTTCGCCTTCAGCTTCTGCTGCCCATTCCGCCTTGGCTACAGACCAGTGGTCGGTGATCGCGCTCCAGCGCCAGTGTGTATGGACTTCACCGTTATTACGGTTTATCTTTGAGGGGAACGCCACGCCGCCGTCTCGGGGTCAATCTCGACCACTACTGGGGCCCCGGTACCGCCCGGGTCTGATAAGGCGAGGTCCCCCGGCCCCCTCTGGTCCTCCCAAGGGTGCTGGACATCATGTTTTGATCGTTTGATCCCTTTTCCGGATCATCCGGCCGTTCCTTCGGCGCTCCTGCATCTATATAGTCCGGGCTGGAAAAACCGTTCGCGGATGGGAATCCCTTCAGTTCTTCTTCCGCCCCGATAACCGACAGTCAACTGTTGGATTAAGAGGGGCTCGGCCGTCTGGCGGCAGGGCTGGTGACTGATTTACCCTAACCACCTCGCTGTCTCATTGGATCCGACCACACTACATGATATCTGTCAAGCGTCAGCCCATGGCTGTGCTGAACACCGGCAGGTTTATGGCGTATTGTAGATCTTGTCTTTTACTGGGCCTCTCGGCCTGTATCCATTCATTATGTACCTTGACACCCGAACTCCAGCTGAATTGGCTGAGCTTTACGCTCAAACTTTTCCGGGGTATCTTCTGTTTGGCGGCCACCTTAAGCCCCTCTGAGACCGTGCATTGGATTGTTCCGACCATCCCGCCTGTTCCAGTTCGGCAACTCCTCCTCCGCGCCGGTCTTCTCACATTCCGTGGTCGCGGCCTACCTGTACGGACCTCTCATCGGCTTGTCGGGCCCCTGCTCTGTCGTCCCATCCTTCCAGCCGTACCAGTCGTGCACAGCCTTTTCACGGTAGTTCCTCGCGCCGAGGTTCGACCCAGAAATGTCTCATTAGGTCTGGTTGACGCTCGTCTAAGCGCCCCCTTTTCCCGCTTGGGCGGGCATAACATCCCATCGTTTAGTTCTCAGCACAATCACGTTTGGGTTTGGTTTTCCGTTTTTGCATGATCCTCCTGTCACCTTGCAAACGTTCTACCCTCAGTCTTACACCGATCCGATCAAACGTCTCGCGTTTGAGGAGGCCATTCCGTCTCTGCTCAACACGGGGGCGATTCTCAAGGTTCCCCCTTCCACCCAGGGATTTTTCCTCTTGTATTTTGCTGGTTCCGAGACCGCACGGACGGGGGCGCCTGATTATCGATCTCAAGCGCCTCTATTTTTTTTTCATTAACTCGCCGCCCTTTCGCCTGTTCAATATTCATGCGGTTCTCCGCCTTATCAGTCGGAGGGTTTAGGCGTTCAAAATATGACCTTACAGATGCTTATTGTCACGTTTCATTCCATCCGTCGTCCCTACCGTTTCTTAGATTCGCCTACCAGTAATGCGTGTATATATTACGTGCCCTTCCGTTCGGGATCAACGTGGGCCCTGGCTTTTTACCCTGCAGGGGATAGCAAAGTCGTCCACACGGTCCCTCGTTACCTCCACTCCAAGGGCCTATCTGTGATCCCTTACCAAGACGATTGGCTTGTCCACCCCGTCCTTACAGTTTCTGGATGTGACTCTCGATTTGCGTCAGGGACTGCGTCTCTACCGCGCGCATTGCTCTCAAGCTCAGGACGCAGATTCTTTCCTTCTGTGTATCGCCGTATCGCTTCTCCTGCCGCTGCTTATCTTCACAGCGCTCTCAACTGGGCCGCCAATTTCACTCCACTCGGTCGGTTATATATCCTTCCGGTTCCGTCTCTCCTGCGCTCCCAGCTTTCTCCATCTCCGTTCGGTTCGTCCTGCGGTCCTCCCGTATCACTGTACGTGGTGGACCCTTCGCCCCTGACTGGACCTTTCCTTCCCCTTCAGGCAGTTTCTTCTCTAAGGGGATCAATTGTACGGTATTCCCAGACACGTCTCTCCTTGGTTGGGGTGACCATTTGGCCGCTCTCCGCGCCTCGGGGGTCTTGTCCCCGTCGGTCCGCCTCCTTCATATCATTGTCCTTGAATTTCGAGCCGTCCGTCGCACGATCTCCCGTTGGTCCCCCCGCTTCATAGGCTGTCACATACTCGTCATGCCCAACTACACCACAGTGGTGGCATGTATAAACAGGCAGGGCGGTCCTCGGTCTCCCTCACTGATGCAGGAGACCTCCCTCTTGTTCCATCTATGTATCACGCTCCGCGCCTCGATCCGAGCGTCTCATCTTCCGGGAGTGTCGAACATTCTAGCAGACGCACTTTCATGTCAGTGACGCGTCTACGTCACCCTCGCAACCGTCTCCCCGCCCACCCGCCCTCCGTTTGGTCTCACCGGTTTCTCTACACGTTTCCGGTGCCCCGGCTCATCCGCCGTATCCTCCTCCGTCTGTCCTGTGCGGACCAGACGGATCTCCTCCTCATCCTCCCATTCATCCTGCGACACCCTGCTTTTCCTGTGGCCCTCTATTTTCACACGTCCACCGCTTCATCTACTGCTCCGGATCGATTTCCCGTCGTTCCAACGAGCACGCCGTACCTTTCGGCGTGCCTTCGGTGCGCTTGCGTGCTCTCATCGGTCACCTCCAGGGTCCGGTCCTTTCAAGTCCAGCTGCTCTCCTTGCCTCGACTCCTCGTCGCCGTTCTTCGGACCGCATCTCTGACCCCCGGTGACGTCTCTTCACCGGTTGGACGTTTGCCCACGGAATCTCCTTTAGTTCCGTCGCTTGCGGCACTTTTGGTATTCATCGGTTATTTCCTACAGGATCATCATTTATCATAACCGTCTATTAGTGGATATCGTGCCGCCCTGCTGTCGGTCCTCCGTCTGTGGAGTCACGATCATGTCCTCCGTCATTCGTTGGTGATGGATTTCTCCTTGGGGTACATGCCCAAGCTTCTCATCCTCGCTACGTCCCTTCTTCCTGGCATCAGGACGTTGTCTTACATCATAGGGAAACAGTTTCCTCCTTACTATTGCATCTGCTGGTCGCCGCTCTGAGCTTCATGCCCTAGTGGCCGACTCGCAATTTACACACCACTGCAGCCGACAATTCATCGGCCACCTTACCTTTCCCTCCGGATTTTATAAGAAGAACCGTCATTTGATGCTCCTCCGTTAAACTGGCACGTTCTGGCACTCCCTCACGGACTGTACCGTTACGGGGCTACCATTTATCCTGTTCGGGCTTTCCGTTACTCTCTTCAAGCTACTCATTCTAAAAAGGGGGGGGGGGGGGGGCGCAAGAAGTTGTTTATTTTAATGAAAGTCACCATTTCAAACAAAGAAATTAGCCCTATCACCATTAGTGCATGGCTAAAAGCTTCCATTATCTCAGCATATGAATCAGCTTCTTCATCCACCTTAGACCAGCTTCACGTCAAAGCTCATGACATCAGGGCCCTTTCTACATCATTGGGCCATTTATCAGGGATCTCCCCAAACCAACTGGTCAAGAAGGCTATTGGAAGTTGCCTTCTACATTCACCCGCTTATATCTCAAGGATGTCCAATAACAAGCTTCGGGCCTTTATTCCTTGGGCCCTGTGATTACGGCGGGTGAGGTCCTACAATTCTCCAGTCTGTCCTCGCCTCCTGCATCTGTTCCGGCAACGACGTCTTCGGCTGCTCCATCACTGCTGTGATGTTCTCCTCATTCCCTCGTTCCAGGTAGGTATCCCCTCCCCAAGGTTTATCTGTTATATTCTCATTAATACAGAAACAGCTCACAATTATGTTTACGTAATAAAACCCCCACATTCCCTCCCTGTGAATGGTGGTTTTGTTAGTAAGGCCAGACTTTTTTAATTCTTTGGTTTTAGAAAACATGTTTGACAAAAGTGATAGGTAGGAGGTAGGGAAAAAAAAAAAAATTGAAAAACCTGGATACTGGTGTTCGTGAATCTTGTATTGAACAGTCGGGTTATAAAATCCATTTTTAAATGGCACCATATAAACCTATATAAAATATATAAAATAATAATTATATAAAAATTAAAATATTATCATCATCCTCTTGAGTTTTCCACATGAATCATACATGTGCCATGTTATTTCAAGCCATTCAGATGTCATCAAAGGTAAAATAATGACAATTAAAAGTTTAAACAGTAAAACTTATAAATGATTTCATACACACCTGAAATTAAACTTCAGTCACTGTCCCTGCCAAGTGAACTGCCTATTTTATAAAGTTTTACAAATTAAAGACCAGTCAAAAACTTATACAAATACAAAATAATAAATTTTTGTCAGATATGCAAGGAGAAAACTTAATTATAATCACTGCTAGCATGATAGACTGCAGTTTTTATTTTTCAGTTGTGAATGACAATAACAATGACAATATGCAACTTGCAGTTTTTCGCCTATTGTTTATCAAATGTTATAGTCCGTTTCATCCCCTCATGTCCACCTGATTTTTGCTATGAAAATTTTTACTAGGTACATTTCAAGGGAAACAATTATAGTGTAAAGGAGAGGATTACAGAACCTAATTTTTAACTAGGTAACTAAATTCCTACCTTATTCCATATTTGAGTAACAGAATTTTTTGAAAATATGAGAAATCAGTCTACATTTTACAACATATCAGACCCACCTTTGGCGGTCAAGGTCATTGGTCACATGCAAAAACAGCCTCAACTGACAGCTTCTGATTGGATGATCTCATGTAAACACTCTAAAAAATATAACTAGTTAAAACAAAGATGGCTACTTATGGAGGGACACACCATATTTGCCAGATCATGATAAAGAGACTGAAATGTTGTGAAACATAAACGGGGGATTTATTGTCAAATTCTTAACTGCATATAAGGTTGTCACTTCCGTATGTTTTTTACTTGGAATATATTGAAAAATATAAACTTTTTTATAAGTAAATCATCTACAAAAAAACAGGTGGACAGCAGGTGGTGAACTGGACTATAACAACATGGAACTTGGGAGTTGTTTGATTCATGACCATGACCTTTCCTTTTTTGTGTTGTGCATGTTTGATAGTCCTTTGAATATACAACAACTGCTAATAAAGTGTGGTTTCCATTGGAGATCACATTGAATAATTCAACTATTTTAAAAGTTTAAAAAATATTAATAATCTTTATTTATTAATAAAGATCTGTATTTCTTACCACGGCCGTGACACTGACAGTACGTACCGTATGCAGTTTAATATGCCGTCACTTGGCCACTGTCAGTCCGTTATTGCTTTTAGGCATCCATACACATTAAAGCTTCCATCACATCCGTTTGGAACAATTAAATGAATCCTTTCAAAGTTTCTGCATTTTAAATTACTTTCATTTTACCTTGCTTTTGTTTTGACTTTAAAAATACCCGCAAAGACTACGCTTCACATAAACTCGCGCCACTAAGACTACAGATAGTCGGAAATCCTGCAGAAACCCTGAGAATTCCTGGAGTTTTCAAAGAATACATGACGACCTCATACAGGATATAATTTCATCTGTTCAGTAATTTTCTTTTATACGTTACAAGACTACGTTTTTAAGTTTTGACAAGTTATAATATTTTTTTAAGAGTAAACTTGTGAAACTTAGCCAATTTGCAGTAAAAATTAGCGTCTGACTTTGAGTGCAATAATTAGTCTTAAGAAGTAAATTTGTTTGTATATCCAGTAAGTTATTAACAGTGGCAAGCTGGTAAAGCCGCTATGCAACCAAACTAATTTTCTTTTCTTATTCACATCTATCTAAAACAAATATGTTTAACGAGGAAAATATGACATAAACGCTGGTTTAAAAATGTACTGTAGTGCAGAAAACGGACTTTGAAAACTCTCCAAGAATTCTCAATTTCCCTGCTGAATCTTTTGACTACTTGATGGCCAATCAATTGCATTTATGGCCCAAGGATACCCTATTGTGATTGGCTTAAACCCTACTTCTGTCATTAAGAAAGTGACCTTCTAAGCCAATCATAAGAGTTCTAACGTTTGAGGTGATCTGATACACACGGTCACTGAACATTTCATTTGTCAACAACCGTGTTGGATTCGGTGACGACATATAAAAGGAAAAAAAGTCAAAATGCCACTTTTATTTTTTTTCTGAAATGAAGATATCGGAGGTTGGCGGGTTTGTAAACCGAAAAATTAAAAAAGTCTGGCCTAATCTGTTGTGAGCTTTTCTGTATTACAAACAACGCTCCCAACCGGTCCACTTCATTCCGCCATCGAAAAAAGTGATTACAGGAAATGGAAGTGTGACCTAGATACACAGGAACGAGGCGGGTTTGGGCGATAATAGGCCCAATAAGGAAAAATTTTCGGTAGGCTTTCTCTGGTGTGTAAACTTTAACAGAGAAAATTCTCATTAATACCGAAAAGCTCACAACAGTTTACTAACAAAACCACCATTCACAGGGAGGGAATGGGGGGATTTAATTTTCACAGCATATATACATAAGGATTTAATCTTTTAAAATCTGAAATTTCAAAGGAATAGATTGAAAAGAGTAGCTTTTATTCAAGTTTTCATACACCATGTCAAGTGTTGTTTACATCTAGCCCACCTAGTAGTAGTCTTCACTTGCATTATGTAACCCACCCAAGGCAGCTTGCCTTGGCTCAGCTTGGCCACTACTAGCAGGCTTCCCATCTGCCCTGCACTCCCCCCCCCCCCCTCCCCCAGATGGTACATAAACTAGATGAATGGTATTATTTTCTATATTTGATTCATCCTTATTCTAGGCTATGCTACATTTTAGATTTTGTATTGTACCACCAGAGTTACAATGATTAAAGTGTGTCCACAAAGTGGTGTATTGCTATGAAAGTGTGGATGTTCATCAGATTAGTAATTCCTTACTTCAGAAGCGTAAAAAACTTCACCAGGTGTGAAATTGACTATTAATTCCAGTAATAAATTAAAGCTTAGATAATAATTGTATCCGCCAAAATGAAGTTTTGCGGATACTATGTTTTTGACCGGGTTCCGCCACCGCCGCTGCATTCGTTTCCGGAGAACTCCTCTGAGACTACTGGACAGATTTTTCAGAAACTTACACAAATTATTGGGTCACATGTGAACTGGTGCCTAACCAAGTGACCATGACCTCTGACCTTTCCTCTCTGCCCCACGTCCGTTTGTGCGTCTGTTCCACACATAAAGCCATATATCTCGGGAACTGTTTGACCGATCAGGAAAAATATTTTACACAAATGTAGCCCTGGAATAGCTTTATAACATACACAACAAATGGTGGGGCCACCTGCAGCCATTTTTGCACAGCGTCCATCTGTTTGTCTGCCTTTGGTTAAAATCACTCTTTTATCTCTGCAGTGGTTTGATCAAATTACTTGTATGCATATACATCCTGGATAGCTTTCTTGATTTTATGACAGGTGGGGCCACCTACATTCACGTTCACGCTGCAGACATTAATGCTTATATCTCCGGAACCGTTTGACCAATCAGGAAACTTTTTTTACACAAATTTAGCCCTTGGATAGCTTTATAACATACACAAAAATGGTGGCACCAGCTGCAGCCATTTTTGCACAGCATCCATCTGTTTGTCTGCTGTGGGATAAATCACTCATATCTCTGCAGTGGTTTGACTTTTCCACATGAAATTTTGCATGTGTATACATCTTGGATATTTTCTCGTTCAAATAACAGGTGGCACCACTTACAATCATGTTTATGTGGCAGAGATCCATTCTAATATGTAACACATGTAACTCTATATACCCTTGCCACTCAATCCATGCCTCACTTCACCCGTCCTCTGATTTTGGCGGATACCTGTAGTCGCTTGTCGACTACCCGTATTCTAGTTAGCACAATGATATTGTTTGTCCCTGATTCAACCAACAGTGTGTATACTTTATTTGAGAAGATGTTTTATTTTCTCAAATTTACTGAATCTTTTATTTTATTTCGGTGAATAAAATTAAGCGTGTACTGAAAACTCCATTGTGCAAAACTTTTTAATAGTGATTCAAGGAATAATCTTGTAGATGCCATGTTGTGGCATTATTTTCTTTTAAATTCAGTTTAAACATTTGTGATTTAAAATAATAAAATATATGTGTATGCATAATATGACCCAATATGAGCTACACTCTGGATATATAATGATTGCAACTTTTGCAACAATTCTAATATTTTTACTTATATTTTCAGTTTTTTTTTAACTCTGGATATATAATGATTGCAACTTTTGCAACAATTCTAATATTTTAACTTATATTTTCAGTTTTTTTAATTAAAAATTTATAAAAATTGTAAATAAAAAAAAAATGATTCAGATAAAAACTTTTAATGGAAAAAGTGGATATGCTAAAATAATAGGGTTATATATAAACTTAAATGCATTATTCCCTTGAAAGTGAAATAAAAGTATTAGTCCATTCTGTCCACTTGCCTGTCCATCTGTAAATTTTATATGCATCACAGTATCTCAAAACTTTTACTGTTTTTCTTCATGACAGTCTTGTCAGAGTATTAGTTTGCAATCATATACTTAGAACTTTACTATAACCAAGTAGGAGGGCCCCTTCCCTCTTAGCTTCTCATATTCTTATATAAATGAGAAACATTACAATAGAATATTTTGCTTATTTTGAATTTGCAAAAATTTCAAACTTCAGCTGAGTGCCGTGACCCATGGGTCCCTTGTTTTTGGCTGATGCCTTTTTTTACAGATTCTAACTCATTTAAGTACTTTAGTAGCCTTTTTTGGGAAGTTTTGAAAGTATGTTACAAATTAGTCCATCTCTGGACCCGATCATCCTGTGCTAGATCTGTTGGATGGACTGTGATCAATTGATCCAACAGATCTAGCATAGAACAACAGGGTCCAGAGATGAACTACTTACAAATAGAAGTGTTTTATAATAATTTCTACACATTTTTCTGCTTCACTTTATCCATTATTTTCATCTTTGATCAAGTGAACACTCATTAAATAAATTTTAGGATTCCTTTTTGAATTATTTCTTGAATCTTCTTGGAAATTAAGACTTGAGATTAATAGCAGCTTCTTTTTTACTGGATGACAGATTATTGTTTTATCTAAGGTCAGAACCAGTACCTGGGACCCACATTTGTGTCATTCCTTCAAGAACCTTTAGCATGGTTAGTTAACTTTTTAAATATATGTTTAGTCTATTGATGGTCTTAGAAGATCTTAGTTGAGATTAGACTGGCCCAGTCAATTGTTGCTTCTGACAGAGAAATCAAAAGTTTCCACATTGTATCACACTTAGTATCGGTACCGCCATCTTGCAGCATCTCATATAACTTATTTACCACTATCTGACCCTCTTATTTCATGGACTGGTAATCTTGGCCGGTTCCCATACAGTCAGTGCCACACATAACCGCCTCGCTGAACTAGGGTCTTTTTCCAGTGACGTCAGCAGTGGTCTTTCCCAGAATCTTTTTCAAAACCAACATGGTTCATTCAGTCTTCACCTATTCTGGGCTTCCAACTGGCAACTAATATTCCCATTTAATTTGTCTTAATACTTTAAGGCCGTTGCTTATGTTGAGTTCGGCGAGACTATAACCCAAAGCCTCCATGTTAACTTTTATCGGACCACCACTCTTCACAGTAGGCCTTACAAACTCTGGCTCAGCCAATCAGCGCGAGATATTCAGGTGCACACGCGATGAGTCCAGTCAAAATGTACTGGCTGACTGAAACGATCATGATTCTTGAGTCGCAATTTGACATATATTTAACGGGTTCAGACAAATGCTGCCAGCTGCTTTTGTCATCTTGGCAGAGGAAATTTTACTGGACCTGTCAGTACAAAATTGTTGCGTTAGTGTCCACAATATACACTTACATTTGGCCCATGGACAGTAATATTTGTTCAGCAGAGATATATCATAGGACACGAAGGTCCATGTGTGGAATACCTGAATACATGATTTCAGTGTGAATGTTACGCTGTTGGTGGTCTCAAGGCAACAATACCACTCACAGGAGGCGTGACGGCATGATATGCAAATACGGGGGAATCATCAGTTCCTCAAAGAGCCTTGTGATGCCTTAATATGCAAATATCAGGGATTCACCATACCAACTTTACGGGGCTTTAGTGATAAGATCTGGCACTGAGTTAAGTCTATCGGTACATGAGATTACATTTTATTTTAAACATTTTATTAGTTAACTCAAATACTAAAGCCCAGGCAGGGTTACATTGAGATCTGTCAGGGCTTAACATGACACCAGTGATATTATATATAAATCTTTGGGAAAATAGTTGTTTCAGTGTTTATTCACCAAAAACTTCTGTGTTCATTATCTATTATGGGCTGGAACCCTCTCCCACAATTGGATATTAATTATACCCTCTTCATCTTTCTGGTTTTACATATATTTACACATAAGAAAATTGATAGTGGAAATAAAACCATAGTAATAACACGTGTAGAACAAAGTATAGTATTGATTAAAGTTTGGTGTTATATATTGTTTTACTTGATACATTTATTGCATTGTACAGGTATTCAGTGTTTACATGTGTAAGAGTCTTGTTCCATCACAGACGCTGCTACCAACCCAGCAAGACGTGATGAAGACTGGGAATGTATCAACAGATTCACAGACCGGGTCAACCAGGAGCTGGAGGGACCACAGATCGCCGTGCGCCTCCTTGCTCACAAGATTCAGTCACCCCAGGAGAGGGAAGCACTGTTTGCACTGACTGTAAGTGTTGTGTGCACATTGGTGATGCAATCAAGTGATTGGTCCATGATTTTACCTTTTTTAATTTTATGAACTAACATCCTTGATTTTATTTTATGGCATCTGATCTTTTTAAAAAAGGCTAGTCCATTTTCAGTGGTTCACTACTAAGTCAAGACATATCAGATTTCAGAAACTGTGCTTGAGAAAATGCAAAGATTTATACAACTGGTGTAATGTTTGGGGTTATTTTATACCCATTTAAAAAAAAGAAATCTCTTTATAAAGGATAATCATTTATAATTTGCAATCCTGACTTTTTTGTGATCAGTTGATGTTATTATTACATGTAAGCACTTCATTGGCAGGCCTATGTGAAGACCATACAGAAGACTTATTCAACACATTCATAACATTATGGCTGAAATCTTTCAGTGTTTATCAGTAAGATACTATATTTAGTGTTACTATTGTATTATCGGTTAGCTGAGCTGGCACATTTTTGTAACTTCAGACCACAGAAGCTTGTGTAAAAAATTGTGGGCAGCGCTTTCATCAAGAAATTGGCAAGTTTAGGTTCTTGAATGAAATGATCAAAGTCATTTCTCCAAAGGTAAGTCAGTGTACATGAAGTAATCTTGCAAAGGTGTCACTATGTTTCAAGTTCATAATTTTTCATGTATTGATTAAGAAATAGTTTTGTAATCAATTATCAGTTCCCTGAATGAAGTACTTAAGTATATTACTTGGATAACTTTCTGGATTTTGTGGCAGTCGGCACCACCTATATACACATTTCAGCTACAGACATCCAAGCTAATATGCAACACACTCTATTTCCCCTTGCCAATTAATCCATGCTTCACTTCACCCGTCCCACTCTGATTTCTGCGGATACATGTAGTCGCTTATCGACTACCTGTATTCTAGTTTTTTTATGAAGACACTTTTAGGTACTAAGAAATTACAAACACCATATTTTATTTACTGGGATGGCCATATATGTTATATGCTCCTAAATTCCATGGGAACCAACATGTTTTTTTCTGTCATGACAGATCTGGTTCAAAAGGCTGAGGTTGCTAGACATCCAACTCATTTTAACATAAACACTGAAAATGATGAGAATTGGACTTTCCAGATATATTAACAGAATAAAAATAATTAATGTCAGTAAATATAATACCAGAAAATTTAATGGGGTTTATCTTTCTTTGAGCTAACCAGTCAACAGAGCGTTCATTATCCCCTTGTTGACTGACATTTTCAGTCAGTTCAGTAATACCTTGCATGTGCAGGTCAGTTCAACAGTTACTTAATTCAAATTTAGAGCCCATTTCAATATTTTCATGAGAGGATTGGGTGAATACATTCAAACTAAATTTTTCTTTCCATCCTTCAGGGGGATTTTTAGTTGGTTCAAAATGTGCCCAATGTGGTGGATTATGGGACTCATCACACATGCATAAACTGATGAATCAAGTCTACTTTTGCCTAATTTCAACCATTTAAACAATTGCTCGAGTGTGATATTATTTTTCTTCAGACTATCTTTTAATTTTTTCATACAGTCATTTAACCAAATAAGAAATGGCAATAATGACATTGTCACACAGCACAAAATGTTATCCGATGCAGCTGACATTGGGACCCCAATGCACTATACAAATCTAATCTGACAATTAAATGGGCACTCTATATGTAATGATACTGTTGTTATTCCTTATAGATAAGCATTGTATTTAAACTGTTTCATTAATTTTTATGTTTAAATCATATGACTAGTTTATAAAACCATGTTTGTACTACGGGGATGTTGGTTGTAGTCTTGCACAGCAGGGAGCCATTATACTTAAATTGCGTAGGTACCAGGAGGTTGGGACACCTTTGAAGTCTGGGTGCAACTTATATTATTGACTTTTCCTTAAACAAATCTTAAAAGGATATTTCCAAGGGGGATCCTAAAAGTCAGGGTGCATCATGTATTAAGGATGTGACTTCTGCAAGGAATTTTACGGTATTTAAGATGGATATGTGCGTGTACCAAATTAAATCTTGTGTCGAGAGGTATTATATAGAAAGATGTTGAATGGCCATGCTGGTCCATCTCATGGAGATATAGAACAAGAATACACAGAAAAAGTCGGATCACCCCCTATGGGAATCGAACCCATGACCCTCCGATCGCCGGTCGTCTGATCTACCACTGAGCTAACAGGGATCCCAACTTCCTCTGTGTATCAGCACACTTTCATAGGAACCAGCGAAGTGACGTCACTACTGTGACTGGTATTATACATACTACATGTGTCGACACGGCGACTTTGCATGCAGCAGTGATAAACTGATGGCCTTTTAAGGTTTGATTCCCATACGGGGTGATCCGACTTTTTCTGTGTATTCTTGTTCTATATCTCCATGAGATGGACCGGCATGGCCATTCAACATCTTTCTATATAATATTTGATGCACACCTGTATTCTGGTTCTATATCTCTGTCGAGAGGTATGTGTAGGCAAAGTCTTTCATTGAGAAATTTATAAAACATGTCTCGCATGATTTTATCTTGGTGTGCAGTACCTAGGAAACCTAACCACTGACAAGGTGAAGAAGAGATGTGTGGAGATAATGTACAGTTGGAAGAGTGGGCTGCCACATGAGAATAAGATAGCAGAGGCATATGACATGTTAAAGAAACAAGGAATCGTCAAAGAAGACCCAGTCTATATAGATCAGGTAAGGGTCCAGATATATGTTATTTTAATAATCTCATGTAGATGTGCCTTTTCTCCATTTATAACTTCATATCTTCATTTGGTAATCAGGTCATTTTCAAGGTAAATAATTTGTTGTACATAAAAGTATCCCTTGCCATAACACGAATATGTAAAAAAATGTTTTCTCTTATTTTAGGATGAATATTATTTGTCACAGCTAATGCACAGCACAAAGTGAACCCATCCCTTAGGTTCTGTACTTGTTTTATCTATCACACTGCACCTACTGCTGCTGTATCTTTGCTTGTATTACTGCAACTTACATTTTACTTTTATCCATAGTACTGTGTGTTTATGAAATAAATAGTCTGATATATTCTGCACTCATAAATTCATTCATCATTCACACAAGGAATCAACTGATGTCGAGTTTTTGTAATCATTTGATATGGTAAATAAAAAAAAATTGTGAAACATCCACTCCTGGAATTGTGAATTAAGTTGAAAGCTCACAACCCTTACAGTTTGCAGTATATATGTTTCATGTTTTTCTCTCTGAAAAAAATCATCTTTTCTCTGACACCTCAGCTTTGCCCAGTAAGTATTCTGTTTCCTGTTATTAGCATCTGTGATCCCAGGTGTCTCATTGTGTCTGTCATTGTCAATATACCCTCAGTTGTTCAGTGTCAGAAAAAATTTGAATGCTGCTTTTTTGCAAATATAGATTAATATCTAATCTATAGTAGATTTTCCCTCTATTGTAGCACATGAACATAACAAGAACTCAACAGCCCCATATGTACATTCTATACCCGAGACATTTTTCCTGTGTCAAGAGTTCAAAGTTCATAGCAATAGATCAAGTGACTTACTCTTACATACTTAACCATGTATATAATATTAATTTTACTCCATAATGTTTTTAGCTCAGCTGACTGAAAGTTGTCTGAGCTATAGCGATCACTCTCTATCTGGCGTTAACCAGGCACAAATCTTAACTGCTGGTTCTAGAATCTTCTAACTCCAAATCTAGGGAGGTCCATGAAAGATCTCCTTGGAAACCAGAAATCAGGTCTCTGTGATCCATAACCTCTGAGCTTTGAAGTATCCCCCAGAATAATGGAAAATTTGAAAAGTTCAAGTATTTGAATAACTAATGCATTGATCACCATTATTCTTTGCATAGATATTGATTATGGGGTGTTTCATCAGTTTCTGCAGACTGGTGGTGCCACCTGTATTTTTTCAATTTTTACAAATTTTTTTCTCTATTTTTGAGACCATAAAAGATGCAGTTTTCTGTCAACAGGGCACAAATCCTAACAACTGAACATAGAATCTTCTATCTTAACATGCAGGGAGGACCATGAAAAGTCTCCTCGGAAACCAGATATCAGGTCTCTGTTCTCAATATTTTTAGACCATCAAAGATGTGGTTGTCTGTTAACAGGGCACAAATCCTATCCATTGCACCTGTGATCTTCTATCTTGAAATCCAGGGAGGTCCATGAAAAATCTCCTTGGAATCCTGAAATTAGGTCTCTTTTACCCATATCCTCTAAGCTTTCCGGCTCAGATGAACCCCCCAGAATAATTAAAAATTTGTTACAAAAGCTCCAGTATCTGAACAACTAATGCATTGATCAACATGATTATTTGCATGCATATTCATAATGGAGTGTTTTTTCAGTTCCTGCAGACTGGTGGTGCCACCTGGATTTTTTTTTTTTCAAATTTTACACATTTTTTTCTCTTTTTTTTTTTGAGACCTTCAAAGATGTGGTTGTCTGTTAACAGGGCACAAATTGTAACCATTGCACCTAGAATCTTCCAACTTGACATCCATGGAGGTCCATGAAAAATTTCCTAAGAAACCTTAAATTAGGTCCCTGTTACCCATATCTGCCGAGCTAAGCTTCAGTTGAATGGGGACACCAACTACAAAATTTGGCATTCAGATGATAACATTTGTTTTTTGAATGTCTTCTTAGTCAGCTGAGCATCATGAACCATGAGTCACTTGTTTTTTTTTTTTTTATCTTTTCCAGTATTGTAATATAAATTACCTTGATATTCAAAGAATGGAGGTAGCTTAAATTTTACTTTGAAGTACTTGATACTTACATGTAAAGATGAAGGTCTTTTTAGTTATTTAAGTCTACTGTCAATCTTGTTTGGTGAGTGTTTTTTTATACTGACAAGTCGAGGCAACTAAAAGAGTGTAGCATGATCTTTAATGCATGATCCCTCTCAGCTGTTATTGATAGTTCTGCTTGTCTGTTTAATATAAAGGTATCTCTGTTGGTGTTTAAAACTGTTTCTTTTCCCCTGCTTTTGAAAATGTTCATTTTATGTACACCAAGTTTATAATGTGTCATTCTGTGTGGTGTTGTTCAGTCATGTTTACATTGTTTTATTTTGGTTCTCTTTACTTTATAAGTAAAATAGTGCATGAATAAGGAAAGTACACCGTCCTTGTAGAAGGGTACGTCCAGCATTTTCACTTATATCACAAAAGGAAGGCTGAGATGGGGGGGGGGGGGGGGGGGCAAAGGGGGGGCATGCCTGAAGGATGTTAGATATTGGCAAGATGCAATTTTTTTTCACTTGCAATTTCCATAAATTGGTAATTAATTCCACAGATGCAGAATGCTGTATTGGAATAAATGCCTTTTGTTAAAAAGAGTCAGTGCAGTATATAAATAAAAGTGTATGCTGGCCAATATCAATATTAAAAACAGAATTTACAAATATTTTTGCACCCCCTTTGATTTCCTGGGCCCAGTATGCTCTTTCCACAGTGCTTTACCTATAGGCCTACTACCTATATCGTAAGCGCTGTTTGTTATGACCTATCGTGAATAGCTACACCAGAGGGGAGCACTGTATTTTTGTCCAATCAGATGACACCTTGTGCTGGAAGACACAGCCAAGCGAGGAATACACGGAGCCAACGTTGTTCATTTCGAGTGACAGCTCATCGCCCCGGTAACCGTCTGAACAGGCCACAGGCTCAGAGAGATTGGCCCCAGACTTGGTTTGCTTAGGGCCTTGGGCACAAAGGATGCCCGGTCAGTGAGCTGTAATTCAAATGAAACGTAACAACAAAGGTTGTGTGCACACCTCCCTGGCTGGTTTCAGTTCAGCAGATAACAGATACATGGCTACGCTAACACAGTCATAATGTCATAATCGAATTGGTCGATGATGCGAGAATGCAGAGGGAGCAATTAAAATTCGACCATAAACTGTCATCAAGCGGCGCTTGGAGAACAGCTATGGACGGACCCAGGATGCCTGTCGAGTGTTTGTTTATTGGCATCAACTTGGCTGCTTTTCACATCATACGCATGTTTTTTTCAGCGGACAACTACCGCCATCTGGTTTGTAAATGTTTGACAAACGGTCAAAGCAGGCAGCATGAAAATCAGTTGCTTTTTTAGAAGCGCAAGATTTCCGCTGCCTCAGGAGCTTTTGGGCCCAGGTATCGTGTTGCCCATGTAGTGCAACCTTGCCATGTTAATTTGAACTTTCAATGTATACTGATTAACGTTACTGTATGTCACATGATTTCATATAAATGTATTACAGACTTACCAACCTCCACCCCCACCACCACCAAAAAATGCTGTGTTTGAAGATGATGAAAAATCTAAGGTATACATCAACCATTCATATTAAGTGATCAGTATTTTTATGATTAACTCACTGGAGAATATCAGTCATGTTTAATGATTGCAGTCATCCTTTGTAAATTTACAGTCAGCCCTTATCTGGTACTTTTTATCTTACCAAGTTGTTGTGTATCAAGTTATTTATACATAAGTAATAGATATTTGCCAAGATCATGCATCTATAATTCTTATCATGAAGTTGAACCATGCCCTTTAATATGGTAAAATGCCAGGTATGACTATCAATTTAGCAGTCACCCTGATATAACCATATGGATTTCAGAATGCAAACCCGTCATTAATTATACTGTATGATAGACTAGGTCTCTATGTTTCTGTAAGTCTACAAATATTCATGTGGTTAACTGACATTGAGTAAGTTTTCTAATGTTGACATGTATATTGTATAATGTCAGTTTGTTCATCATTTCCATGTTTAATTTATTAATCCTGGCTGGATTATTAAAGGAAGTACTTTAACTTTACTTTATTGTACAGCTTCTTGCTAGGCTACTGAAGAGCAAGCATCCAGAAGATCTCCAGGCGGCCAACAGACTCATCAAGAACATGGTCAAACAGGTAAACTGGCTGACTTAGAATACTATGAATGATATGCTGTGGTTGGCTTTATATTTATGGGGATCAATTTTCGCGCTCAAGCAATTTTTCATTGTTATACGGGGTTCCATTTTCGCGATTGGGCATATATGACTATTGTAATAAACACAAAAATAGGTATGAATTCTCTATTACATAAAGTTATGTTTTGCTCAAACAACAATGACCGTCAATGCAGGAACCTGGCCATGCCGCTTCAAAGCGGCCTTGGTTTCACAGCTTGGCCATTACATATCAATATAAATAGGGCCCTCCACTCAACCTAGATCATGTCATGTTCGGATTACGTCATAGAAACATTGTTCAATTGATATAACAAGTTGGTTACGGAAGGACCATATACTCCTGAAGCGGCTGCACACACAAGGTCTGCCAGAACCCTGTGAGTGTGAAGGTGAAGAAAGAGCAGAGTAATTCTAAGCAGCGAATGATCAGATCGACTGACAGCCGACAAAGCGTAGGCGGGGAGAGTTCAAGCAGTTCGACCAAGACCAATGGCTTGCAATCACAATTTAATAAATAAAATCAGACTTGCAGAACTGCATGTAAGAACCAAGCATTTTTAACTCAGCTGACTATAAGTCATCTGAGCTATAGTCGTGGTCCATTGTCCGTCGTCCGTCCTTCTGTCCGTCCGTCCGTCCGTCCGTCCGTAGATGTGGCACGTTTTGAAACCGTAAGACCTAGGAATCCAAAATTCAGCATAATGTTAGATGTCCCCAAGATCTCCTACCAAGCCGAAAACTGGGTCATTGCGACTTCGTTCCTTTGAGAAATAAAGGAAAAACCTCAGTTTTTTATTAAAATCCTATTTTCACACTTCAGGACTGCCTAATATCAAAACCACTAATCTGTTTTTCCTCATATTTACCATAAATATTCCTCTATATAGTTCCTATGTACATGCCAGAAATTAAGTCTGTAAAGTATAAATTCTTTAAGTTATGGGCCCAAACATAATGGACTTTGTAAAAAATCAGGAAAAATAATAACTCACTTAACATGAAAAATTTTGAAACTAGAGTCTATTTTCTCAAGTATATAACTATGTTTAATTAAGATTCAATTGTTTACCCAATATTAGATCCGAATTTTGTAATTTTTTTAAGTTATTAGCATAAAAAAAAATCAGTACCTTAAATTTTGCCCAACTTTGACCATGGCACGTTTTTTTCCTGTAAGCACCATTGATTTAATTTTTACAGCATGTAAACATAAATATTTAGTTTGTCTAAATCTGAAATTTGAAAATAAAAGCTTGAAAATTAAGCTAGTTATTGATTTATTTTCTGTAGTCACGTGCTTTGATTACAGATGCAGGGTCCCACTCCAGGTCACTGGAAGTCAGCTATGCCAGGGTTTCTGATTTGTTACAGTCACTGGGGGAGATCCCCTGCTGTGACAGGTGTACAGTTATTCTCATATCACCATCCCCAATCACCCCCCCCCCCCCCCCCCTGCAAACCCAACCCATCAAGTGTTATGCAGTAATTGTTATTGTTTTCACTGTATCTCCTTAATTGTAATGCTGTTTCCACTCCGATATGCAAAAACTTGAAAAAATAATTCAAGGTGTAATCCAGAAGATGCAATGTTGTGTAATGTAGCATTTTTAAAGAAATCAATTTTCTTTTAAAAGATTTTAACAAATATAATTGAACCCATCAGTATGCTTAAATTATTATAAAATATGAAGCACATTATGGATAAATAAAGACACAATTAAAAATTGTGAAATCTAAATCAAGTATTATATTTAGATATTTATTGTTTTGCAGATTTAAAAGATATATTTTTGTGGTAAAAAATAAATAAACATTTGTATGCATGATGTGGTGTTATCTGACAAGATTGAGATTTATGATGATGCAATTGAGAATTATGAATCAACTTTTATATTCAGATATATATGTTAAATTAGAAATGTATAGAAATATAAACTTAAATTAGAAAATAATTGATGTGATAAAAAAATGAGGATTTAATACAAACATTTGTTCATTATTTTTCTGCCTCAGCAGAATTTGAGATCAGGCTTTGTTTGCCCTATTTATGTTGTTAATTAGCTATATTACAAATGTATACATTTCATAAAAAAATACATATGTAGTTAATAATATATATTATACAAAATAATAGATTCAATTGAACAAATGTGTAAACTACTGAAATGTCAACAGTTAATCAAAAAACCAAGTAATGATCATGGTAATTGTACAGATCATTTGTTCACAAACTGCTCACATGCTTTAGTTTCAACATTAGGAAACACATGGTCAGGTCACAAAATATTTTTTGCAACAATTTCTTGCTCATCAGTACAAACCAATCATATAAACCAACCATGGCCTTTATTACCTCTTCCTCTTACACTTTATCTCCATTTGATATTATTTTAGATTTTTACCTTCAAGGTTAACGTCAGCTGAGCACAGTGACCCATAGGTCCCTTGTTTTATATTTAACTAGATTGTGGATACGTCGCATGCTGCGATTAACATGATGGTCATTTGGATTAATTTATTTCCAACTAATGCCCATTATTGTCACCTGGTGGCAACTACAGAGACTATTTTACCATAACTGCAAGGTTTCATATTTGCGTGGTTTCAATTTCGTGGCTTTTCCACTAACGTGAATATCCAGACTTTGAAACCACCGCAAATAACTAGCCAACCAAAGTATTAAGATTAAACAGT
Source organism: Sipunculus nudus (assembly GCA_026874595.1). NCBI lineage: Eukaryota > Metazoa > Annelida > Sipuncula > Golfingiida > Sipunculidae > Sipunculus > Sipunculus nudus. Next base: position 19,502,093 of record CM049307.1, read on the forward strand.
GATCTATCAGCCTCTGAAAGCAAAGGTTTGTCTTTCAGGTATTTCATTGAAGTGCTGCAGCTTGACACTTTATTATAACAATAAAATATGATTATCGTTTCAGGAATAACCACTTTTTATACTTTTATTCCTTGTTAAATGTTGTTGTACTTCTAACCAGAGTTATGGGTTGATTTCTCACAGTTGGGTGGTTTCTCCATATATTTAGATGTTTAATGTTTTGAACAAGGTAAATAGAAAATCTTCAGTATTGAATGCTAAAATATTGAAAATAGGTCCAAATAAGGGAGTTCTAAATGTCAATATCAAGTGATCCTGGATGTCCTCTTTAGCAGTAAAGTGCTAATGGCATCTTTAGATATGCTTTATCCATGTTGATGGACAAGTATTGTGCATTTTATTAGGCAGCAATCTGTCATACTGTTGCTTATCTGTGACAGAATGACTGGAAAATGCAAAACAATTCCCATAAATCATAGTGCCTTGTTTACATGTTTTCTTACTTAAGGTTAGCTGCTAGTCAAATGATATTATAATTTCTTTGTACTTTTTAGGATGAACAGAGGATGGAAAAGGTCAGCCGCAGAGTTAGTGAACTGGAAGCTGTTAACAACAACGTTAAATTATTAGGAGAGATGCTAGCCCACTATAACCCAAGTTCAAGCTCTGCAGCTGAGAAGGATCTAATGAAGGTCAGACTTATCATTCTTATTAAAGCTCAGTTAGATGAACTTCTGTAAGTTTGTGTAATTAGTGGATTATAAAAATATGTAATATATTTCAAAATGTACAACAGCTTTTTGGAACAGGATATGACATGCATTATAATTTATAGGTTTGCAACACTACAGTGCACCACAAAGGTTAGCGTTTATCCCAAAAAGGCTCTAACACACACACACACACATATATATATATATATATATATATAAATATTTGCAGGAACTCTTTGATAATCTGGAGAAGAGAAGACCCAATTTGTTCCGGTTAGCAAGTGACACAGATGACAAAGACAATGATGGAATGGGTGAGTTTAAATCATCATGATCATGCTTTTACTGTATATGGGAAACCGTGTATTATAAATGTCCACAGCTTTTGTAGTTGCAGTTAAGGTATTGAATGGATGAGTTGAAATTCAGATAATTAGTGCTTTTAACCAATTTTAACCAATTACATTTATAAATGTAGTTAAACTTTATGCCTGTATATATGTGATAATTATAGTCACCAGCTTACCACTGGTGACGATAGTCACTATGATTATCTGTCTGTGTGTATGTTTGTCTCTCTTTCTCTGGTCATTAGCTCAGCTGACTGAAAGTCATCTGAGCTATAGCGATCACTCTTTGTCCGTCGTCCGTCTGTCCGTCTGTCTGTCTGTCCGTCTGTCCGTCTGTCCGTCCGTTAACCAGGCACAAATCGTAACCGCTGGACCTAGAACCTTGTAACTTGGGATTCTGAGAGGTCCATAAAAAATCTCCTTGGAAACCAGAAATTAGGTCTCTGTTACCCATATCCTTCGAGCTATGTGGCCCCAAAGTACCCCCCAGAAAAGTCAAAAATTTCATACAAAAACTTCAATATCTCATTAACTACTTGACTGATGGTCATGATTTTTGGCATACATATTGATCATGAGATGTTATATCACTTCCTGCAGACAGGTGGCGCCACCTGTATTTTTAGATTTTTTACGAATTTTTTTCTCTGTTTTTGAGACCTTTAAAAATGTGAACATCTGTTAACAAGGCACAAATCATAAAGACTGGACTTAGAATCTTAATTCTTGACACACTGAGAGGTCCAAAAAAAATCTCCTTGGAAACCAGAAATTAGGTCTCTGTTACCCATATCCTTTGAGCTATGGGGCCCCAAAGTACCCCCCAGAATAGTAAAAAATTTCATACAAAAACTTCAATATCTCAATAACTACATCACTGATGATCTTCATTTTTGGCATACATATTGATCATGAGATGTTCGATCAGTTCCTGCAGACTGGTGGCGCCATCTATACTGTTTGATTTTTTACGATTTTTTCCTCTATTTTTGAGACCTTTGAGGATGCTGTCATCTGTTAGCGTGGCACAAATCGTAACGACTGGACCTAGAATCTTCATTTTCGACACACTGAGAGACCTATGAAAAGTCTCCATGGAAACCAGAAATTAGGTCTCTGTTACCCATATCCTTCGAGCTATGGGGCCCAAAATTACCCCCCAGAATAGTCAAAAATTTCATACAAAAACTTCAATATCTCATTAACTACATCACTGATGGTCATGATTTTCGACATACATATTGATCATGAGATGTTTCATCAGTTTGTGCAGACTGGTGGCGCCACCTGTATTTTTCAATGTTCACGAATTGTTTTCTCCATTTTTGAGACCTTTAAGGATGTAGTTATCTGTCAACAGAGTACAAATCGTAACGACTGGACCTAGAATCTTCGTTCTTGACACACAGGGAGACCCATGATAAGTCTCCATGGAAACCTGAAATTTGGTCTCTGTTACCCATATCCTTTGAGCTATGGCACTCCAAAGTACAGCTCAGAATAATGGAAAATTTGATACAAAAGCTAAAGTATCTGAACAACTAATGCAGAAATAACCATAATTGTTTGCATGGATATTGATCATGGAGTGTTTCATAAGTTTCTGCAGACTGGTGGCACCACCTGTATTTGTTCGGTTTTTTTTACAAAATTTTTCTGTATTTTTGAGACCTTTAAAGATATGAACATCTGTTAACAGGGCACAAATCATAAAAACTGGACCAAGAATCTTCATTCTTGACACACAGGGAGACCCATGAAAAGTCTCCATGGAAACTTGAAATTAGGTCTCTGTTACCCATATTCTTTAAGCTGTATGGGTCCAAAATACCCCCCCCCCCCCAGAATAATGGAAAATTTGATACAAAAACTGCAGTATTTCAATAACTACAACACTGATGGTCATGATTTTCGGCATACATATTGATCATGAGCTGTTCCATCAGTTTCTGCAGACTGGGTGTGCCACCTCGATTTTTTTTCTAATTTTTACGAATTTTTTTCTTTTTTTTGAGACCTTTAAAGATGTGGTTATCTGTCAACAGGGTACAAATCGCAACAACTGGACCTAGAATCTTCATTCTTGTCATGCAAGGAGGCCCATGAAAGGTGCCTGTGGAAACTTGAAATTAGGTCTCTGTTACCCATATCCTTCAAGCTATAGGACTCCGAAGTATCCCTCAGAATAATGGACAATTTGATACAAAAACTGAAGTATCTGAACAACTAATGCAGAGATCACCATGATTTTTTGCATGGATATTGACCATTAAGTGTTTTTATTAGTTTCTGCAGACTGGTGGAGCCACCTGTATTTTTGTATCCGCCAAAACAAAGTTTTGCGGATACTATGTTTTTGACCGAGTTCCTCCGCCGCGGTGGCGTTCGTTTCCAGAGAGCTCCTCGGAGACTAATGGACCGATTTTTCCCAAACTTACACCTATAATCAGGTCACATGTGAACTGGTGCCTAACCAATTTGCATTGACCTCTGACCTTTCCTCTCTATCCAGTGTCCATTTGTGGGTCTGTTTCCACTCATAAACCCTCATATCTCGGGAACCATTTGACCGATCAGGAAATAAAATTGATACAAATGTAGCCCTTGGATTGCTTTATAACATACACAAAAAATGGTGGCGCCACCTGTAACCATGTTTGCACAGTGTCCATCTGTTCATCTGCCTTGGGTTAAAATCACTCATATCTCTGCAGTGAATTGACTAATTCAACTGAAATTCGTCATGTGTATACATCCAGGATAGCTTTCTTGATTTTATGACAGGTGGCGCCACCTACGTTCACGTTCACGCTGATGACATCCAAGCTTATATCTCGGGAACCGTTTGACCGATCAGGAAATAAAATTTATACAAATGTAGCCCTTTGATAGCTCTGTAACATACACAAAAAATGGTGGCGCCACCTGTAACAATGTTTGCACAGCGTCTGTCTGTTAGTCTGCCGTGGCCTAAAATTACTCATTTCTCTGTAGTGGTTCGACATAACTGCCTAAAATTTTGCAGGTTAATACATCGTGGACAGCTTTCTTGATTTTATGACAGGTGGCGCCACCTACATTCTAGTTAACGCTGGACACATCCAAGCTCATATCTCAGGAACCATTTGACTGATTGGGCCAAAATTGTGCATGTGTTTAGATCTCACATAGGTCTTTATCATACACAAAACTGGAGGGGTTACCTGCAAAGATTTTTGCACAGTGTTTGTCTGTTTGTCTGCCATGGGCAAAAATCGCTCATATACATGTAGTGGTTTGACTTTTCTGCCTAAGATTTTGCAGGTGTATACAACTTGGACAGCTTTCTGGATTTGTGGTAGGTGGCACAACCTACATACACATTTAGGCTGCAGACATCCATGCTAATATGCAACATACCTCACTCTATTTCCCCCTGCCACTCAATCCATGCCTCACTATCCGATTTTGGCAGATACATGTAGTCACTTGTTGGTTACCCGCATTCTAGTTTTAAAAGTTTACACATTTTTCTCTATTTTTGAGATATATAAATACAGACTAAATCTTGGCCTGTTGGTTAATCTGTTTGATGCTTCAGTTGAATGGGTATATACTACCATTCTGATGATAAAATTTCCTTTTGCGAATCTCTTCCCAGTCAGCTGAGCGTCATGACCCATGGGTCACTTGTTTTATCATGCATTCAGATTAAATTGTTTTCTGTGTAACTGTTATCATGAGAGGGCACTGGCAACTATGACAATTGTGTTATATGTTCAGCTGTCTGAATAAACTGTCAGCTATTATCAGAGATTTCTGATTCATACAGATGTTAATGTTGGAGCTGCAAATTCTGATTGATCTTCAAACAGTCTTTCATCAACTGACCTAATCAGCTTGGCATCATGACCATTTGGTCTCTTGTTTACTTTGGGTAATGTCAGTTATTCTTTATATTTTAGCGGAGATTCTGAAGGCTAACGATGATGTGAGTCGTGTGATGGGACAGTTCAGGAGGTTGGTGGAAGGTTCAACTGAGGAGGACAAAAGTGCTCCACCTCCCTTCAATAACAATGGTCAGTAATATTGTAGCATAATAAAAATGCCAAATGAAAACTAAAAATTATGTGGAAACAATGGGACTACAACTCTTAACAGCATAAAAGAGAGATAATTGTTAACTCATGATTGAGCACTTAAGAGAGGTTACAAAGTTTTGAAAGTATTGATTCTAAAAACTATCCGAAGTGCTGTCCATTCATCGGCCTATTTACCATCCTTTCATATATCAATTGTACACAAGAAAATTTGGAATGTTGTCCATGTGGGCAGGTTCTGTGTGATTCAGTTTGAGACAACACCAGCTACATGCTGGCACTGTTTTCTGTTTCAGTTGGTACTACTTCCCTCGTTGATTTAGACTCGCCACAGAAAGAATTGCGTATTGATGGTGGTGATTCCATGCTGGACAGTCAACTTGCTGCTCTTGGTAAGGCTGTGTAATTTAATAGAATCTGCTTTAATTTGTTTAGTATTTAATATTGTAATATATAGAATTATAGAACTTAAAAATGTCTAATGATTGTTTTTTATTATAAATATGCTTAAAGGAAAGCAGGGATGCATCAGTTATGAACTGTATGTGTTATTCATGTATAGTCTGTTTTACTAAGATATGGTAACAATGTCCATATTTTAATGGCAGGTCATACAGGTTTCACCATATTTTGAGTTCTTTTTGTTTAAACATCTTTTGACATCATTGAAAAAAGATACTTAAAAAGCATTAAAGCCTCCCTTGGGATTACTTTAATTGAACTGATACTAGATGCCACCGAACAGCAGTTGAGGGAATACCTTAACAATAATAACAGCTAGCATACTACCCATTCTAGCATTGGGACAGAACTTTGGGGTTTCTTTGTGCAGGGCAGGTTTTCCATTGAATGAGCTCCCTGGACTAGTGTTTGATATATGGTTTTGTGAAAGCTCTGTCATGACATATTTTCAGATTTCCTAGGATTTATCGTAAAATATGAACTATAACTATCCAGACCACAGTTGGCATTGTTCCCATCATTTCAAGAGCAAAATGGGCATTTCCATGACATGGCCACAGAGGAGTTTTGTGATGATGGCTGAGTGCCACCATCTTCAGTTGTAATATGTCATATATGTATAGGTTTGTTGTAGCCTATGACAGTTACAGATAGTGAAAGCTGTACCATGGTGCTGGTGCAGCACAGTCTAAGAATCTTAGTTTTGTATACTGTCAAAGACAATTATAAAGGAGATATTAAAAGTCTTATTATTTTACTTTCATCTCTCTTTCTCTCTCTCTTTGGGGAATATTTGATGATAACAGAATATCATATTTTCATCCACAGGCCTGAATGACAGGACAATTAGCTCAGGCTCTGACAGCCAACCAAACTCTGACATTGCCATGTTGACACAAATACTAGGCCCAAACCAACAAGTAAGTACAGGAATACTGTATGTTTCTATGGTTATGTTGTAAAGAATATCTAAATTATTTACTTTGTTTGGAAAACCTGGTCAATGAACCTGACACATTTCATTGTTTTATCTCCCTCTGTTCATCTGCTTTTGGGAAATACTTTGCTAAGTGGGAAATTCAGTATGAAAATATACATTGCTTTTCATATTTGAGCCATGTAATAGATTAACAAAAATGATTAGACCAGATACCTGCCAGAATATTTGAAAATCTAGGTAATTTGATATCTGAGAAATTGATTAGTTTTTAGCTCAGCTGACTTTCAGTCATGCTGGGCTATAGCGATGGGTCTTTGTCCGTCGTCCTTCCGTCTGTCCGTCCGTTAGCAGGGCACAAATCATAACCGTAGGGGCTAGGGCCATGAACCCTATGCAGTCTTAGAGATAATAAAAGATCTCCTTGCAAACCTGAAATTAGGTCACTGCGACCTATATTCTCGAAGTTATGTGGTGTGTTTGCACCCCCCAGAAATAACTCTTTGAGACAAAATTTTCATCCCAAACCTTCAATCTTTCACATACTACCAACAGGGGAAGAACCATAATTTTTTTTAGGTCAAAAGGTCAAAGGTCAAGGTCACAGGAGCCTTTTCTTTGAAAATTCTGTGGATGCATTTTAAGCCAACCCTTTCATCCCAATTCTTTGATCTTTCACTTATAGCTCACCTACTAAGTTGGAGAAGAATCCTATAGATTTTGAGGTCACAAGGTCAAAGGTCAGGGTCACAGGATCCACTTCTTTGAAAAGGTTGTGGACACATTTCAAGCTAGACTTTTCATTCCAAACCTTCCAGCACTGATATCGCTTCTCTGCCAACAGGGGAAAAGACCTGTTGATTTTGAGGTCAAAGGTCAAGTTCACAGCACCCACTTCTTGCGTGGAGTCATTTTCAGGCAAACTTTTCAATCTGTACCTTCCATCTGTCATATATGGCTTACCTACCAATAAGGGAAGAAGCCTATTGATGTTGAGGTCAAAAAGTCAAAGGTCAAGGTCACAATATTTAATTGTTCTAAATGCTTGTGAGCATATTTCAAGTGTAACTGTTCAACCCAAACCTTCAGTCTTTCACATATGCCACATCTATGCATCACTCAGTTTGACTCAAACTTCATATTTATGGGTCTTTTTGCTTGAATAAATAACTTATTGATTTTGGGGACAGCTGGTCAGCAGGTTAAAGGTTGCAGGTCAAAGTTATTCACCCATTGGTTGCCAAGTAATTACACCAGATTTAAGTGGTTAGTAGTTACCCATCATTTAGAAGGAATCCAGTTGATATATGGGCAAAAGGCCAAGGTCATAGGTCAGGGATGTTCACAATTACTTATTTTATAGACCATCTCTATTTTTCTTGTATATATATAACCATCCCACTCCAGCTGGTACATCTCCCTGTGTGGCTGTAATTGTGAGTGACACTGGTGACATATGACTCCCTTTTGTATCAGCCTATTAAGTGATAAGGCTCAGTGATAGGTACCTCGTTACTTCATAACAAAAACACTGTTGTCAGAATGCTTTAGCCAGGCATTAAGACTATGAGAGTATAGTATTAAGGTTTAGCTACTGGTTTATAAGATGATGGGAACATTTTGCAGTTTATTTTATGGAATCCTAGCAATAAACTTAGTTTCCTAGATATCTGAATATTTTAATATATATCACCACATATAAAAGCAAGTGTTTGTTCTCATAATATGTGGATGTGTACCTTGATTTAGGATGGCTTTTTGTTTTATTTCAAGACTCTTAGTCATGCTTTCTGCATTTCTTTTCTTTCAGGTTTGGCAGTTTACCTACCCTGCTGATCCCATTGAAAAGCAGAGTGATAATAAAAAATATTGGACTTACACTTTTTACAATTGCATATCTATAAATCTGATATGAGGGCCTGGACATGCCTTTTGAATTATTTTGGGCATTCATTACTGGATAATTTGCCCCAAGTTTGGTCTCTTATTGGAGAATGTGGGATATCAAATGTCATACTTGTCAGAAATCCATTATGTCTGCCATTTAGCCACCTTAGAAATTCTTTCTTCAGTGCAGTTTCAGTAATTTTTCTTAAATGTTTGGTCTGATTTAGAGAATGTTTGTTGTCTGATTTCAGACTTGTCAGAAGTCCAATATGGCCACCAGGCAACCATCTTTTTATTCCTTTTGATCATATTATCTCAAGAACAGTTAAAGTGAATGCAGTTGGATGTATATTTATGTAATCTTGTAAAGGATTGGGTCAAATATTTCTGAATAAATATTACCATCATTTATAAAAGTGCAGTACAGTTGGCTTGTATTGAATAAAAATTCATACAGAAGCACCTGTTTCTAAATAATTCTTGCATGTATTTCCTTGATTTTTGCTATATATTTTTATCTTCTATTTGCCCTTTGTGGTGTTCCTTTTGAGACTGACAGGTTTCAAGCAAGCTGTTGGAATAGTTCCTGATAGCTTAACAATCATGCATTTTCCTCAGACCATCAATTCACTGTGTTTTAACCAGACATAGGTGATATATATTTCTGTTGTCATAGAAAATTTTCAACAAATTGGCAAATTGGTTCTTCAAAATTTGACTGAAAGTTGTGAATCTCAGTCCATGATGTCACAGGTCATGCTTGGCAGCTGAGCGTCATGACCCATGGGTCACTTGTTTACAACTTATTGTTCATATTCATTGATTACACACCATAAAACATGCACACTAGCCACCATGCTGGTAAACAATTTCATCAGCAAATATTAAGACGGCTGATATGCATATCTCATGAGGTCAGAGGTCATCAGGCTACTTTTTGGTGTTGTCATGATAACTTATTAGGAATTTGATGGATTTTGATGGAACTCAACAGAAATATTAACCAATATAATATCTTGATATAATAAGTTCCACTACGTTGGCTAACAGTTTGTCACCCCTTGACTGAGCCATAACACTAAGTGCCAACTAACTTAACTACATTTCACAGAGAAATGGTAAGTTTAAGTCCCTGCGAATTCCATGCATATTAAAAGAGATCAGAGGTCAACAGACTTTGATGGTACCTTGATGACTTACCAAAAATCTTGTGGATATTCATAAAACTCACCATAAAAAAATAAACAATACAGTTTCTCACCTGAATTAAATTCTTGTCAAATTCATGCATATATTATGAGGTCAAAGGTTACCAGGCTGGTTTTTAAGGTCACAGCTATAACTTAAGGATTTCAAAGGTTTTAATGAAACTCAACAGAAATATCAACCAGTATAATATCTCAACTAAGTTTGATTCCCAGCAAGCCATGCATATCTCATGATGTGAGAGGTCACCAAACATTAGTGGCATTGTGATGACTTACCAATGGATGGATTTTCATGAAACTTATTATAAATATTAACCAATAATATAAATCTGCTGATTTAAATTCTCGACAAAATTCACTCATACAATGTCAGAAGCCAGAGAACATACATGGGGCATATTATGCAACTTTGTGTTGCTTGTGTATTTATTTGTAAATATAAATTGTATTATGAGTATATGATTTACATATATAAATTATTGCTGTTTTGGGTGTTTTCAGAGTACCAACTTCATGGCTTCAGGTAATACTGGTTTCACAGCATTCAGCCAGGCAGCAGCACCTGTCGCGATTGCTCCTGTCGCTCCGCCTGTGTATTCTAACATTCCAGCGGGACAACCTGGCAGTCTAGGTACTGTGGTGGCTCCAAGGTCGCAGCCTCTCTCTGATCCTTGGGTGCCCACCAACACTCCTGCACACTCTCAGCTTGGGCTTCTAGACACTCCTTTCACTAGTGAGGGTGGTTTCTCGGGTATGTCTCCAAGGCTGTGGCTAATCTCCCCTCTTATACTGCTCATTTTTACTGCACTATGTGCTATTGTTCAGATATCTTTGTAGTGATATTGTAATGAATACTTAAAAAATCACTGTTTAATGTGCCAAATTCTTCAAATTTGCCTCCTTTATTTTATGCACATTGGTTCTGAAAGACTGATATGAAAATTTCTTCTTTATCAAACAATCTTTATAAATAATGAATAAGGCTTCATTTGTCACAATAATATATAATCCTGTTGTTAATTAAATCAATTTTTAAGTGACATTTTGAAAATGTGCAGATGTTTTATTCCAAATTAATTGTAAAGAATGTTCAGTTGTGAGCAAATAGACATGTATGAAAAAACAGGCACATTAACTCTGGCATGCAGGATGCAAATTTTGTCTGTGTCAAATCTTTGAATTCATTGAAACCTTAAATAGATAAAACAGTACAAGTGACCAGTTTTTGTGACTGAATATAATCAGTTACAGAACCATGTAAAATGCTATGTGATTCCCCTTAAGTCTGGAAATCAATAGAAACTACAAATATATCTGAAACCATTGAACATCAAACACGGCTGCAGCATGAGTGCCCTTATTTTCATACAGTTTCCTGCTTTATTTTGTTATAGTTTGTTGCACAGCCTTTTCTTTTCCATGCTACACTTGCTGTTTTATAGTTTGGTGACGTGTAGGTCTCTATCAAATGTGGCTGCAGTCTTACATGCTATTTTTTTCAGCTTAGCTTCCTGCAGGTCTGCTTAGTTGAAATGTGCAGACTAAAGTTTTAAACAGAAATGTAAAAACAATAAAATACTAGTAACGGCATGTTTTGTAATGCTGTGGTCTTGTTTAATACAAAATGAGCCAATTTATTAAATGGATACAAATATTTTTGTATCTATTTGCAAGCCTTTGCTTGACCTGAACTTATACTTGTGCTGCATGGAAAATATTTTTTTTTCAGACTGCATGCTCAAATGATATGTGGAGATCATTTTAAGATTTTTTTACATTATCCATTCACATTTCATTTATTTATAGTCATAGTTCATCATGCAGTACTACTTCCATTGGTATCACATAAAAAAATATTTTTTTGTGTGTGTTTTTTTCTTAATATTTTTAGCTCAGCTGAGTATAAGTCAGCTGAGCTATAGTCATGGTTGTTTGTCCGTCCGTTAAAATGGCACTTTTTGAAACAGTTAGACCTTTGACATACAATTAGTTCTGCTACTTAACCTGAAACTGGGTCACTGCTACTTCATTTCTTTGGGAACTTATGTATTTTATCTACTTATGTAGAAATTAGGTAAATATTGCATAAATTGTTGAAGTTAAGGGCCCAGACATATTGCATTTTGTAATAATGCAGGAATATAATTTACTCATGTGACATGATAATTTATTTAGCTATATTCAACTTAGTTTTAATTGTATGCCAGAAATCATATCAAAATTTTTTAATTGTTTTTGACCGGGTTCCGCCACCCCCCTGCCGCCGCCGCGTTTGTTTCTGGAGAACTCCTCTGAGACTACTAGACCAATGTTTCTGAAACTAACACCAATTATCGGGTCACATTTGAACTGGTGCCTAACCATTTTGCGTTTCCTCTCTCCAGTGCATCTATCTGTACATCTGTTTTGACACATTAACCCACATATCTTTGGACTCGTTTGACCAGTCAGGAAAAAAATTTTACACAAATGTAGCCCTTTGATAGCTTTATAACATACACAAAAAATGGTTGCGGCACCTGCAACCATTTTCACACAGTGTCCATCTTTTCATTTGACTTGGGTTAAAATCACTCAAATCTCGGCAGTGGTTTGACTTATTCTCCTGATATTTGGCACGCGTATACATCCTGGATAGCTTTCTTGATTTTATGACAGGTGGTGCCACCTGCTGTCACGTTCATGCTGCAGATAACTCAGGACTGGTTTGACATACCTTTCTGAAGTGATGCATGTGTTTGAATCTCACATAGCTCTTTTTCACACAAGAAAATGGTGGCGCCACCGGCAACCATTTTTGCACAGAGTCTATCTGTTTGTCTGCTGTGGGATAAAATCACTCATATCTCGGCAGTGGTTTGACTTATTCACCTGAAATTTTGCATGTGTAAATATCTTGGTTAGTTTCTTGTTCAAATAACAGGTGGCGCCACCTTCAGTCATGTTTACATGGCAGACATCAATTCTAATATGTAACACATCTAACTTTATTTCCCCTTGCCACTCAATTCATGCCTCATTTTGCCCCTCCTCCTCTGATTTTGGCGGATACACGCAGTCGCTTGTGTACTACCCGTATTTTAGTTTTAAAATATTAATATAAATGTTAAATAATTTCCTTAAATTTTGCCCAACTTTGACTTTGGCACATTTTTTCCTGTATGTCCTTTCACTTTTATTTACACATGATTGACAGATAAGGTTTAAACTAATAAAATCTGAAATTTGAAAGGAATTGGTGAAAAAGGAGAGCTTTTATTCACATTTTTATACAGCAAGTAAAGTGTTGTTTACATCAAGCCATCTCAGCCCAGTGGTCTGCAGTGAGAGATACAGCCCTCACATATGTTATGCAACTGCTTCACTCCAGGCATCTTCCTTGACTCAGCTTAGCTGGGCTTCCCCTCTGTTCTTCCTCCACCGTGTACAGGATGCACAAATAATTTTCTATATTAATTTCATTCTTATTCTTAACCTTTGCTACATTTTGGATTTGTATTGTATCACAAGAGGTTACAATGAATAAGCTGCACAATGTAATTGTGTCCACAAAGTGATGTATTGCTTTAAAAGTATAGATGTTTATAATATGAGGAATTTATTAATTCAGAAGAGTTAAATTTTTGGTTCTTTTTGACAAGTGTGTAATTGAATATTGATTTGACTATTGACATATTTCATAGTATTTAGCATAATGGTATTGTTTCTCCCTCATCCAACCAACAGTTTGTTTACCTGATTTTAAAAGGGAATTTTTAATCAAATTTACTTAATCTTTTATTTAGATAATAAAATGAAACATGTACTGAAAACTCCAGTGAACAAAACTTTTGTTTGGAATAATGATTCCAAGAATAATCTTGGAGATGCCATGTCGTGGCTTTGTCTTTAAGTGATATTTTTCTATAAAAAAAACTTTTTAATTTAGTTTAAACATTCTGTGATTTAAAAAATAATAAGATATATATGTATGCATAATTTGATTTGATGTGAGCCGAACTAAGGATAGATACTGATGCAACTTACAATTCTAAATTAACTTGTATTTTTAGAATTTATTTAATGCAGATTTTTTAAATTTGTAAATTAAAAAAAAATATTGAATATGGTGAAAACTCTTCATGCAAAAAATTGATATGCTAAAAAAATTCCTTTTTTTCCATATTAAATCATTAAATGGTTTTAGGCTACAAGTTTCAAATATTACCCAGAGCAGATCCAATGTATACCTAGTTGGCTAGTTTTAACTTGCTTACCAAATTTAGTTTATGCTGATTTAAAAATGGAAAATATTAATTCTTGACAGCATTTTATTTCAATTTATACATTTATAAAGTATATTATTATGCTTCAGCTCATGTCAATTATTCTATAATTTTCAAGGTTTTGTATGGTCCCAGTGGATAACTCGATATATTTACATGCATATTACAGTCACTTTGTTGAAACACTGAAACTTGTTACAAATACATGTTTCTCATAATGAGAAACTCCAGCATCTTTATGTAGTCCATAAAAGTGCACAGCTAACACAACCCTGTGGATTTTTATAGATATATTCTCAAAATCAATTTCAGCTGAGCACTGTGACCCACTGGTCCCTTGTTTGGCAGCCTTTTTGAAACAGTCTAACATGAAAATACAGAACTGCTGAATGTCACATTACCAAATACAAAAAGAAAATACACATTGATACAGGTTGTGTGTTGAAAGCATAGCAATCACTCTGCATGAATTTGTTTGACACACATGAAAACACAGGATACAATGTGTTTTTAGCTCAGCTGACTATAAGTCATCTGAGCTATAGTCGTGGTCCTTTGTCCTTCGGCTGTCCGTCCGTCTGCCTGTTAAACTTGCATGTTTTGAAACCATAAGACCTAGGAATCCAAACTTTTGGCATAATGTTAGATGTCCCCAAAATCTCCTACCAAGCCGAAAACTGGGTCTTTGCGCCTTCGTTCCTTTGAGAAATTAAGGAAAAACCTCATTTTTTTTTTAATTAAAAACCTGTTTTCACACTTAAGGACTGCCTAATATCAAAACCACTCATCTGTTTTTCCTCATATTTACCATAAATATTCCTTTGTATAGTTCCTATGTACATGCCAGAAATTAGGTCTATTATATAATTAAAAAAAGTTATGTGCCAAAACATAATGCATTTTGTAAAAAATCAGGAAAGATATTTGATCACTTAACACAAAACATGTTAAAGCTAAGGCCTTTTTTTCCAGTAATATAACTTTAATTAAAAAAAATCAAATGGTATACCCAAAATTAGATCATAATCTTTTAAATTTTTTTAAATATTAGCAAAAAAAAAATTGGCACCTTAAATTTTGCCCAACTTTGACCATGGCACATTTTTTTCCTGTAACTGCTGTGGATTTAATTTTCACAGCATGGTTTTGTTAGCATTTCATCTGTTAACACTAAAAATTTGAAACCAGTTGATCAAAAACTGTAGATTTTATTCAAGTTTTCAAGCACCATGTAACATATTGTTTACATCAAGCTAGTGTAATGCAGGTTGCTAGAGCTCAGCTCCCCAGCTTCAGCTCTAAGTTCCTTAAATTTAGCATACAGTTAGATGTCTCCAGAATCCCATACCATGCTAAGAATTTGGTCACTAGGACTTAATTCCTTTTAGATATTAATGAAAAACTTTATTTTTCCATTAAAAACCCATTGTTACACAAGACTGCCTAATATCAAAACCACTGATCTGACTTTGATCATATATAATATACATATTTTTCTATTCATTCACTATGCTCATGCCAGAAATGATGTCAGTATTGTGTAATTGTTTTAAGTTATGGGCCCAAACATAATGCACTTTGTGAAAAATCAAATTTATTTACTCCCTTAACAAGAAGATTGCTGAAGCTAGAGATTTTTTGTCAGGGATGTAACATTATTTAATCAAGATTCAATTGAATACCCAAAATTAGTTCTGAATTTTTCAAATTTTATAAGTTATTAGTATAAATATAAAATTAGTACCTTAAATTTTGCCCAATTTTGACCATGGCACGTTTGTTTCCTGTGAGCACTGTTGATACAATTTTCTTATCATGCATACATAAGGATTTCAGCTTTTTAGTTTAGAATGCTGAAAGAAAATGGCCAAAAATTGTTGCTTTTATTCATGTTTTTATGAGACCATGTCATAACCAGGCTCTCCAAAGCCCCTCTTCAGTCACCTGTATGTTGACCTTATTGACCTTTCAGCAAATTATACACGCATGAGGGAGGCATACCATGGGGCAGCCAGGCAGCTTATGGCCAGCCACAGTTGATCCAGGTGTCCAACCCAACTTATCTAGTAGTTGCTTTGACCAACAACATAATAAGAAACTATAAATTAATAAATTTTTATTGGTTTTTAATAACAAATTAAAGAAAAATTAATAGAAAAGGAATTTGTTAGTTGTTGAGTAACAGGAAATTAACTTGCAGTTACTGATGATGTAAGAATCTTGTATGGATGGATAGAATTTCAAGTAATCCAAATAACACCATGCAGTCACCTATGGTATTTTCCAGTTCAATTTTTTAATGATAACAAAAATAAATCATATTATTCATTACTAATCATTAGGGATCATATGAAGGAAATTAATGATAGACAAAGATACAGTTGATAATATTTATCTAGATTCCTACTGTGTCTAGTGTGTAGATTGATGTGAAAGTAGTCCAAAGTGAATATATTACATTTATTTTTTTTTAATATAAATAAAAGCGATAAAACCAGGTACTTATGATCCTTATTTAAATTTGTGAATTTTGTATATTCTGGATTCTCAACATCATTGTTTGGCTAAAACTGAATTAATACCAGACATGGTGTAAATACTTTGCAAATGTATTTGAATACGAATATGAATCATTATACAATTTCTTGCATAAGAATGGGAATTCAGGTAAAAATGAAAGTATTTGAATACCAGTGCAAATACTTTCAAAATGTATTCATGAATGCATTCATGAATATATTCTATAATATTATTTTAATAATCATTTCATCATTTTATTTTTAAAAAATCATGATTCTCTTATTATTTTTAATAAAAATTATATTTGGCACAATATTTGTTATTAAATTTTAATAAATAGTTAAACTCATATTATTATATGTGCTGCTTATAAGTTATATGGCCAAGTCAAAATCTGTGTGACAATAGCACTCCATTTGTCAGTAAAATAAATGAAATCAATCCTCTTCCCTGTCTCCAAAGATAGTATCAAAATCATACATAAGCTAAACACCAACAACTCATAATAAAGCTTTTATTTATTACCAAACAAAACCAGCATGTGCCTCATTTCCAAATCATATTTTTTTATCATATATAACAGCTGAGCGCTGTGACCCATGGGTCCTTTGTTTGGTTTTTAGCTCAGCTGACTGTAAGTCAACTGAGGTATAGGAATGGTGACTTGTCTGTCGTCCGGTCTTCTGGGCGTCCCGTTGTTCGGCTGTAAGGCCGTCCGTTAGCAGGGCACAAATCGTAACTGCTGGTCCTAGAAATTTCTGAGTGAATATCCAGGGAGGTCAAAAAAAAATCTCCATGGAAAACTGAAATTATATCACTGCAACCTATATCCTCCGAGCTATGGGGCTTGAAAGTACCCCCAGAATAATAAAAAATTTGATACAGAACCTTCAGTATCTTGATAAATAATGCATGGATTGTCAAGAATCTTGCCTTGAATATTGGCCATGACTAGTTTTGTCAGTTCTTGAAAAATGGTGGCGCCACCTGTATTTTTGTTATTTTAACAAATATTTTTCTATTTTTTTACTGTAAACTGCCAACAATCATGTCAGTTTCTCAGCTGTGATTGCAATTAGCATCCCAAAACCTGGTGTGTTTATTGATCACAAGTTGATGCCCTATAGTAATCACACCGTCTGTCTGTCTGTTTGTCCATCTGGCGGTCTTATCTGTCCATCCACACAAATTGTTTCCAGATGATAACTCCAGGTTGGATTGACACATGGATTTCAAACTTGGACTTTACAATGGCCCACCACTAAAGCAAGAACCTATATGATATTTTTGGTCATGAGGTCAAAGTTCAAGGTCACAGGACTTGCTTATTTAAAAAGATTATGGCTGCATTTTAAGCCAAGCTTTTCATCCCAAACCTTCCATCTTGCACATTTATCTGACTTGCCAGTATGGGGAGAGCATAAATGAAGTTGGGGTCACAAGGTCAAAGGTCAAGGTCACAGGGGCTATCTGTTCACAAATTAGTTTCCAGATGATAACTCCAGTTTAGTTTGACATATTGGTTTCAAACTTGACTTATATATGGCTCACTACTAAATTAAGAACCATGTCAGTTTTAGGATTGAATGGTCAAAGGTCAACGTTACAGGACCCATTTCTTTAAAAAGAATGTATATGCATTTCAAGCCAAACTTTTCATCACAAACCTTGAAAAGTTTGGATCACAAACCTTGGATGATAATTCTGCTTTAGATTGACAAATTGGCTTCAAACTTGATTTATTAATGATCCACCACATAAGTAAATTCATTTTGATTTTCAGGGTCCAGAGATCAAAGTTGAAGGTCACAGGAGCCACATCTTTAAAAAGATTGTAGATGCACTGTAAATCAAACTTTTCAATCCAATCTTTCCATCTTTCACACATGGCTTATTTGCCCAAAGTAAGGAAATCTGTAGATTTTGAGGTTACCAGGTCAGAGGTCAAGGTCACTTTTTAAAAGATTGTTACAATAATCTAAATGCTGCAAGTTCAAGGATAATAAGTTCTAAGATTTTTTGGTCACAAGGTCATTGGTTAAGGTCACAGGACTCTCATTCTGAAAAATCTCTTAAAAAATATCCTCATAGACAAATTCAGCTGAGCGTCGAGACCCATGGGTCCCTAGTTGTACCAGAAGCACTGAGACCTAATTTTCCTTTTTGCTGTCTTTTTGTGTATAATCTGAAAAACTGAAAACCAAGTTACAGTAATAGTTTTTTGTGGTCACATGCCAAGGACTAGGAGTTCACGTTAGAACCACAGTAAACACTTGGAGAAGATAATATTACAAGCACCATGTACATAAACTGTATGACCTTTAACTTAGATTTATTCAGATTGAACGTCTTCCTTAAGTGCTACTGGATTCCTTAATCTGTCCTGAATCACACTGTAGCCTTCATACTTGTGTACATTGTGAACAGTAGTAAAACATAACTAACATGTGTTTTTAAGATGTGACTGGCTCATTTTATTTCCAGAATGTAAAAGCAAAAAAACACTGGTCATATGTATTTGTTACAATTTTTTTTACTTTTTTTCCATGAGTCTTGGTTACCATTGAATGATTATTTAGTTGAAAAATATATCTTTCCCAGTATGAACAATCATAGAAAACTCTAATTTTTTTCAAGAATTGTTTAAGAAATCAGAAGTGAATGTTTATAATCTGTTTATTAGAATAAATGTATGCACCAACTGACTTGTTTAAAAGTTCATGTGTCATTAGTCACATGGATGAGTATAACCAGATCAAAGGAAGACTGCTTTATAGTGAACACATGCACAGCCAGAGCAGCATATTTCTGTTTCCCATATATGTGGTTATTTTTGTGTATTATTTAGTTTGTCAGAGATCCTCTGTGGAAAATTTTAATTACTTTCCAAGTTAAAGTTAATGAGTTGATATTAGCACTTAATAAAGGGAAAAGACATGTTTCAGATAGCTGAGTATTTATGCTAAAGTCTTTGAGATCTCAGTTGGTAAAGGGAGTGGTCATGGCTTTTCATATCCCTTAAATTAATCTTGATATTCTGTCTTTACTTAGAAATCTTTCAGCATTACACAACTTAGGTTTGCGCCACTTTCGTTTCCGGAATAGAACTTTGAGACCACTGGACAGATTTTCCGAAACTTTGCATGATTATCGGGTCACATGTGAACTGGTGCCAAAATATTTTGTGTTGACCTCTGACCTTTCTTGTATTCAGTGCGTCCATCTGTGTTTCTGTTTTAACACATTAACCCACATGTCTTCAGACTCGTTTGACCAATCGGGAAAAAAATTTTGCACAAATGTAGTCCTTGAATAGCTTTATAACATACATAGAAAATGATGGCGCCACCTGCAACCTTTTTTTGCACAGCTTCCATCTGTTCATCTGCCTTGGGATAAAATCACTCATATCTCTGCAGTGAATGGACATGTCCACCTGAAATTTTGCAGGCGTATTCATCCTGGATAGCTTTCTTGATTTTATGACAGGTGGCGCCACCTACATTCACGTTCAGGCTGCAGACATCCAGGCTTATATCTCAGGACTGGTTTGACTTATCCTACGGAACTTTTGCATATGTATAGATCTCACATAGCTTTTTATCATACACAAAACTGGTGGTGCCACCTGCAACCTTTTTTGCTCAGCGTCCATCTGTTTGTCTGCCATCGGATAAAATCACTCATATCTCAGCAGTGGTTTGACTTATCTACCTAAAATTTTGCATGCATATACATCTTGGATAGCTTCCTCCATTAGTGGCAGGTGGCACCACCTACTTTAACGTTCAGGCTGCAGACATCAAAGCTTATATCTCAGGACTGGTTTGATGTATTCTCCTGAAATTTCGCATGTGTATAGATCTCACATAGCTCTTTATTATACACAAAATTGGTGGTGCCACCTGCAACCTTTTTTGCACAGGGTCTGTCTGTTTGTCTGCCATGGGATAAAATCACTCATATCTTAGTTGTGGTTTGACTTATCTGCCTAAAATTTTGCATGCATATACATCTTGGATAGCTTTCTAAATTTTGTGGCAGGTGGTGCCACCTACTTTCACGTTGAGGCTGCAGACATCCGGGCTAATATCTCAGGACTGGTTTGACTTATCTGCCTAAAATTTTACAACTGTATACAACTTGGATAACTTTCTTGATTTTGTGGCAGGTGGTGCCACCTACATACACATTTCGGCTGCAGACATCCATGCTAATATGCAACACACCTCTCTCTATTTCCCCTTTGCCACTCAATCCATGCCGCACTTACCCGTCCCACTCTGGTTTCGGCAGATACACATAGTTGCTTGTATACTACCCGTATTCTAGTTTTTTAAATGTTGTTAATTTAACAAGTTTTTTAAGTGCCAGTTCCTCCATAAAAATGCTCATGATGTCATTAAATTCATTTAAACAACCATTGCTCATATCTCTATCCTAGCCATGAACTTTTACCATCATATTCATGGAGCTGAGGCTCTTGCTCAAGTTAAAGCCAGATTTTCAACTTTTCACCCTGTTATTTCAAGCAGCTAATTCAAGCATACAATATCTGTAAAATTATACTAGATCCTTCTGTATTATAATTCATAGTAGTAACTGATACTGATACAGAGATACATCAATGATTATATGCTGTTTTTAGGTCTGACCCCTCAACCTGCACAGCACCTCAGCCATATGAGTCAGTCTCCAGTCCAGAACAGCCTCACCAGCTCTGTGCTTTCTGCACCAAAGCCCCCGCAAGCAACATCAGCCTTTGACAGCCTAGACATGCTGGGCAAGTCACTGATGGAGCAGTCACTGCCACCAGACAAGAAGCAAGTAGCCAGGTATGTTCACCATGTACACACATGTTCAGCATACCACACACAGTTTAAATGGCAGAGAATGCCACACACCATTCACATTATCTGAGAATACCCAAAACAATGAAATTTCTCTTTGAATAGTCAGAAACCTTGTTTATGTATATTTTGAAGCTAATAGACATGGCTCCATTATTAACTTTTGAAAACACTGGCCCAGTGGGGCAAGTAACATCTAACTTTTACTTGCCCTACATGAACTTTCACTTGTCCTGCAAAAAATCAGTGATCCCAGCGATAAACACAAAAGTGTGTTACACGTGATTATTTTGCATCAATTAACATGTTTAAATGTTTGTTAATAATATTTCTCTTAAGCATTTGCACAGATAAAAATACAGGAAATTTGGGATAGAGGTATAACAAGATTATTTTATTTCTCCAAGAGAGAAAATGACTAACTTAAGATTCGGTAAAATTCAGGTCTTTGAGTAAAGGCTTTGTTGGACCTGCTTGCCCAGTCTTGCAAGTAGGATCAAACTTTTAGTTGCACTACCGCCATTTTCTCAAACTTTAACTTGCCCTGGGCAAACGATGACCTGTTTATATCGAGCACTGATAGACTCATCATACCAAGCATTTGAAATTGGAGCTATCTAGCATTAAAAGATTTAACTTCATTAGGCTTGATGTACATATATGGCAATATCAGTCAGATGGTCATGTCACTGGCTGAAAAAAGGTCAAATATATTAAATTAGTCTTGGGGGGGAACTACTTGTAAATTGGCATCTTACCAACTAGTTTTAAAGTCATAATTTGTGACTAAAACATGTAATTTAATCATTGTATCCCCCAAAACGAAACTGCTGCCACCATATTCGTTTCTGGAGAACTCCTCTGAGACCACTTTACCGATTTTTCTGAAACTTTACCCAATAAACAGGTCACATGTGAACTGCTGCCTAACCATTTAGCATTGACCTCTGACCTTTCCTGTATGCAGTGTGTCTATCTGTGCATCTGTGTTTACACATTTAACCACATATTTTCAGACTCATTAGACTGATCAGGCTGAAATTTTGCACCAGTGTATCTTTTGTGTAGCTTTATATTATACAATTTACTTGTGGCGCCACCTGCAACCATATTTGTACAGTGTCCATTTGTTTGTCTGGCTTGGGTTAAAATCACTCGTATCTCTGCAGTGGTTTGACTAGTTTGCCTGAAATTTGGTATGCGTATACATCCTGGATAGCTTTCTTGATTTTATGACAAATGGCGCCACCTTCATTCACGTTTAGGCTGCAGACATCCATGCTTGTATCTCCAGACTGGTTTGACATATCTTCCTGAAATTTTGATTGTGTTTAAATGTCACATAGCTCTTTATCATACACAAAACTGGTGACGCCACCTGCAACCATTTTTTCACAGCATCCATATGTTCATCTGCCTTGGGATAAAATCACTCTTATCTTGGCAGTGGTTTGACTAATTCACCTGAAATTTGGCATGCATATACATCCTGGATAGCTTTCTTGATTTTATGACAGGTGGCACCACCTTCATTCACTTCATGCTGCAGATGTCCATGCTAATATCTCCGGACTGGTTTGACTTATCTTCCTGAAATTTTGCATGTGTTTAGATGTCACATAGCTCTTTATCATACAAGAAACTGGTTTTGGAAATTTTGCATATGTATACATTTTGGATAGTTTCTCTTTCAGATAACAGGTGGCACCACCTACAATCATGTTTACGTGGCAGACATCCATGCTAATATGTAACACATCTCACTCTATTTCCCCTTGCCACTCAATCCATGCCTCACTTCACCCATCCTACTCTGATTTTGGTGGATACACATAGTCACTTGTTGATTACCCATATTCTAGTTGTCAAATGTTTTGATTACATTAAATTTTTGTAATATTGTATAAAGAATTCCCTTCTTTATAACATGCCATGTTTCCATTTCCATTTACCTTGAATATAATGGCTTTTTTTAACATACTTGCTATTTAGGACATGCTTTACAAGTTGGCTTATTTAAGGTTCTCTTTTGGCAAGTACTTTTAGATAACTTTTATTTTTATGTGGCATATACAATGCCTGTTTCATACTATATCTTTCTTCAGTTTCCCTTCAAACGTTTTTATCCAGGTAATAGCAGTATTTATCAGTCAATAACAGTTTCACTTCAGAATTTCATGTTACAAGTAACTGTGTCTTCCATCATAGGCAGTAACCTTCTGCAAGTAAGTTTTAATTAAATAGTAATGATATATCTTCCTGATTTTCAGTGTTGTTCAGAAACCCAAAGTGCCAATGAACCAGTTGTCACAGCAAGCCCAGCAGATGGCGCCAGTGATGAACCAGGGTCAGATGGCTGCTTCAGGAGGGATGCAGCCAATGCAGCCAGCACCAGCTGCTAACCACATTACTTCCACAGCAGTACCAGCACTGCAGCCCCAGCTGCCAGCCACTGCCAGCCTAGTAGCCAGAGGTGGGATGTCCACTCCCACCCCACCAGCCTCCCTGACAGCATCACCTGCTAAGACCGCTAGTCCCAAGCCAAACATTGAAGTACAGCCTCTGACTGATGTGTTTGTAGCCCTTGAATCTGTGAAACCAGGTCAGTACGCACATTAAACCGACCTCTCCATTGGAAGAACATCATGACTCAAAAAGTGTGTACTTGAAATATAAACAGCTCATCTTCTATTCGTAATGGCATATACAAAATACCACATTTTGCTCTGTATACTATGGATATAAGTATGCTGATCATAGAACAATACGTATGTCAGTACACTTCTGGTGATACCTATTATGTTGACCATCAGCGACTGTTTCCCTTTTGTATAATTTCTGAACAAAAGCACCACCCTCCCCTTATAAACTGCTCTGTTAAGAATTAATAGGTAAGATTACAGGCTTCATTACATATTTCAAGTAATTTTACAGTTTTCTTATATTTCCAGGAATAAGAATCCTATTAATCACATTTCCCTGCATTTACTTGTTTTTCCAAGGCTGACCACTTGATTCCCCACATTGTAACACAAGGAGTAAAAAAAACTTTGACCACATATAAGCAGTGATGGATATTTCATTATTTGTGCTTGTTCAGTCTGCCTTGTATTGTCAATATATTATTTTGTAATTTACATATCTGATATTTGGTCCACAGGCTCCCTGCCACCCCTGACAGCATATGACAAGAAAAACCTGAAAATTGTACTCCACTTTGCCCAAAACTGTCCGCGTGAGGATGTCAGGGTCATGGTCATATCTGTCATGAGCAACAACTCTAGTTCAGTGAAAAATTTCATGTTCCAGGCTGCAGTCCCTAAGGTAAAAGGTCGATTGACATCGTTATTATATGGAAACTTGGTACAAGTAGTGGTGCTCAATAAATATATAGCTCATTTCAATTAATGTCATTTTAGTTAATTAGTTTGCCCATCTGTTAAAAATCTTAATGCAATGAATTAAGGAACCATTTAGCAACTTTCAAAGTAAGTTTATAATGGTTAATATAGCCACTTCAGTTCAGTTGCTGACACACCAGGATAAATTTTTAAAAATCTCTAAGAAAATCTTCAGAAACTGATTAACATGTCAAATTATTGGATTATGATTATGGGAGCATCTTTTGAATTCAATTTCATGCTTGTGAATAAACCAATTTAAAGCAAGAATTCTGGACATGGAATTTAGTAGTGCCCAGTGTGCACTGCCTCAGAGAAAATTTTGGAAATTATCAGGTTACAAAAAAAAATTCACAAAAGACCAATTTTTACAATACATGCACTACGTATATAATATTTATATATTAAATCATTCACTTATAAGTGGTAATATTTTTATAATACATGTACCTGTATAAGTGTACACATGTGCTTGCTTTGATCCTGGTAGCTTCATATGTATATATATAAATTGCAAACAATAACAAAGCTCTTCCTGACAAACTTGTTCGTCCTCCCATTTCCGATCACGTGCCTGAGCTGTCATATGATGATTTCTTAATAATAACGTGTTAATATTATACATGTTCCCCCTCTCAGCTGACTTTTTTCATCTGTTTGTTCATCCAGTCCATGAAGGTGAAGCTGCAACCATCATCAGCGACTGACCTGCCTCCGTACAATCCGATCCTCCCCCCATCAGCCATCACACAGGTCATGTTACTGGCTAATCCAGCCAAGGTCAGTCAGATCATTAAATTTTAAACTGACATGTTTAAAACTTGTTGTCTTGGCTACACTTGTAATATAAACTAACCTAAATCCAAGCAGTTCTTTTTGTGTCAGCTTTGTCGTTTATTTATAACATTTGCTTTTACATTATTTGATGGAAAGACTGGTTTCAGTTGCATCTGGTATTTAGGAATGGTGAAGAAAATACATATGAACAGAAACAAATTTAAAACAAGGGCCTAGATGCACAAATAGTCCCCCGCCATATGTTAATCTGTGAAAGTGTGGCGGGACAGATGGATGTAGATCATTTTATTAGTTTTGAGATTTGCATGATAGGAAATGAAGTATATGTCTTCTTGTATAGTCTATTCTTTAATGGAGTATTTTATATATTTAGTCTTCATGGCTTAAATATTACATTTTAGTACTTAAAATTGTTTTAAATAAATAATGTTGCTAAAAATTAAATACAAAAGTGCTGCATTTATTAGGTTACAAAATAAATCTTATGGAGGAAAAGGACACCTTTGTGTAGTACTTACAATTAAGAAGAATTTAAATGGATAGAATACGAGTTGATTTATGTTGATATTCTTTTTGTATTCCAGGAAAGAATCCGATTGAAATTTAAAGTTACGTATGTGATGGATGACCAGAACCACAGTGATGTCGGGGAGATAGACAGCTTCCCGAATTTGTTTGATGAGAGCTAACAAGAACACAACATAAAATTAGTGGAACAGCATATGTACATAATCATCATCATCATCAGTTCTAACCAGGTCATATAAAACCTTTAGCTAACCTGCTAAGTGTCATAATCAAGTATTGTCACCTAGAGAGCGACCACTTAATCATACACAGGCAGTGCTGATAATATAATTAAAGGTATAAGAAACATATATGATCACTAGATATAGATGAGCAAATGGGACAAACACATCAGAGATGGCTTCTTAATGCTACTTACATGCACACACAGTAAAGCACTTCAAGTGAGGTATTAACAAGCCATGAATGTCTTGATTGTGATATGGTGGTGGTTGCTTTATACCCGTACTTGCTATTCTGTGTACTTACACTACATAACCCCTTATGTACCACACTTTATGCCTGAAGTTAAGGTACGTAAGGTCATACAGATGTCTTACAAAAGCATGATGAGGTTGAAGACTGTGTTCGAAGATGACATTTCATATATTTCATCATTATAGTGGCCAAATTAAGATCTCGGCTTTTATTTAAATTTGGGTACTAAATACAAATTTTTATCTGTTCAGTTCAGTATATCAGTAAATCATTTATTTATAGAGTTTGCTATTATATGAAAATATATAGTATTTATATTTTTAATTTAAATTTTGAAATAATGAAATGTATAATTTTGACATGATTGTAACAAGTTCTGCACATAAAAAAAACTATTTTATTCCATATCCATAAAGTAATTGTTTTTAATAGAAATGCATCCATAGATATCCACTACATTGAAAAATCATGTGATTTAGTCCAAATTAAATTTTTTGAAAAGGCTCTGAAAAGCAATTGAATTAATTGATGTAATGTGCATGAAAATAGATATGATCTGTGTTCATATGCACATTACATGTAAACCGGCTAATAAAATATTTGTATTTCATGATCAAAGAACACTCAAAATGTAATAGTACTAATACATGCAAACCAACAATACAGAGTCCTTGAAGCTGTGTAACAGTAGAGAGTTGCAGTAGATAAACCACTGCTGTAGATTCCTTTTGATCTTGGACTCACATTAATGCAAAAAATGGCCACTAGATGACTGAGAACACCCACATAGATACAGCAGAGGTTCTGTTACTGAGAGAAATGGGAAGTGCCCCTGGATATTTACATGTGTATAAAATCCATGACATGCATGAAATTAAATATAAAGATCTAAATATTACAGTGCTGTTCTCATGATACTTTTGAATGTCATTACATGACAAATATATTATAATTTTCTCATTTTTATGTTGGTCTTATTAACCATGATTCAGTGATATTAACTCTGTCTTAAGTTGTTTGTATTTGTTGATGCTTGTGTTATTGAATAATTATTCAATATCAGTAAATGACTTTATTTAAGATTGATTTCTCCCTGTGCTGTCTTAGCAGATACTCTGTTAGTTTTGTATAAATAAATGATATTTGTAGAGACTTCAAAACTGAATGTTTATATTTTATGGTAACAATTGTCTTCCATGTCTCCCATAGATTAACTCCTTCATTAATTTACTTCAAACTGTTCTCTTCTATTCATTAACAAACATAGCTGTTCTATACTTGTATAATTCCATGTTCATTTTTTTATTGTTACACAAGATTATCTATATATTAGTATTTTTTATCATTAATGGTATGAAAATTAAATGAGCATTTTGTATATTAAATTTGCAGTATTATATTCAAAGTGAACAATGTTGAAAGCAAGGAACTAAATCCACTTTGATGGTGTATGAATCTTAAAAGTCTACAAGGGTATTGAGGAATGATTGATAAACCATATCAATAAAATGTCACTCTTGGCTGCTGTTGAAAGACTTACTGCTATTAAAACCTTGCTGTCTGACTGTGTGAGATTTAAGTTCTATTAAGATGCTTCCCATGTCATGTTATATGATATAGAATCACTTCTGTAGAAAAACTACAATCCATGCTGCATCAGAAAGGTTCTATATTGGTGGCCTTGATCAACCACTGCAGAGACAAGAAATAGCTATGTCATAGTGCTGAGGGCTGTGCATACTAGAACTCATGGAAGTTATCATGCTCCTGAATATTGTATAATTTATAAGCTGCCAGAACAGGTATATATTAAAACATGCATGGCATAGAGGGGAGATATAATCTTTCACAAATTAATTATTCATTTTTGCAATGCATTCATATGATCAGGGGGGCATTTCAGGTAAACCTAGAGCACACCGATTTTGCAGTCTCGCACCATATTTCTGGAGTTATCAAGATATTTTATCAAACATAAAACAAACACTTAGTTCTTGTCCCTATAATAAGGTATTAATGGTATTGTGTGTATTATCAGTAATAGTGTCTGCCAGCTCTGTCCTGGATAAACCATGTAAATCATGATTAATCATCTAGAGCAGATCATATTGTGCACATTTTAAGTCTCCAAAGATTAATGCTTGTCAGGTTAATTGAAAACCCTTATCTTCATTATCTTCACCTTTATCTTCATTTTACTCTCATTACAGTCAGTGCAATGATGATCATCCATGTTTTCATCACCAGGGAATGGTATTAAGAGATTTTGGAGTGTTTCAAATTTAATGTGTAAATCATGTACAGTAATACTAATTGGTTATGATATTTATATCTGGGGAATGACTGTAGGTAGAGAATTTACAGCATTGGTGTGCTGCTTCAGCATTAAAATGTGCTTGGCACCAAGTAGAATGTA
This sequence comes from Sipunculus nudus, assembly GCA_026874595.1. NCBI lineage: Eukaryota > Metazoa > Annelida > Sipuncula > Golfingiida > Sipunculidae > Sipunculus > Sipunculus nudus. The sequence goes on from CM049307.1 coordinate 19,530,984, forward strand.
GACTAGCATTTCCCACATGTACACACCTTAAAATCATTAACAGACACCACAGAAAGGGCTCAGAGGGCTATTATACAGCTGAATCATGATTGCAGCTCCCATCCTTTTCCACCACACTAGTGACATCTTTTGGTGACAAATGATACTAAATGTTTATGAGCAAAGAAATAAATCTGTTGGATCTCAAATGATAATAATAAGATTATTAATAATCTTTCCCTTAAAGGTGTTGAAGTCTTGGCTTGTACCTGGTTTCATTTAACAAAGCATGCAGTCCTGACTCGCAGGATACAAACACAGCAGTGGACCAATATGTACATGCTCTTTAGAAAGGTCTTGTTAAGTGTTACCTTTGACCTGTCAGACAGTTCCAGGCTAAAATGAGGGGACAGAGTAGCCATGCTTGCTTAGTTATTGGTGCATACTGTTATACTGATGTTTGAATCTTCCTTAGTTTGGAATGAAAAAATAATGTGACATGTGACAGTAGCATTATGCATTTTAGCTGTAGTTAGCATACCCGTTGTGGCACATTGTGATTTCCTGATATTCAGGCCTTTGCTAGGACAGTGCATATAATGATGCTCTTGCACAAATGATGGTGATGGCTCAAGGAGGAATGGGATGAGACAAAGTAGATACAGGTGTTGTTACAAACACCTGATTATATTGGACTAGGTTCTTATGGGTATTGGCTGTTTATTTATGAGAAACAGTTCTGTTCTATTGTTGCATGTGGGATACTTAACCTGACAGGTTTCTTACTGTGTGGGATTTTTAACCTGACAGGTCTCTTACTCACAGGTAATTATGATCTGTCACACATTAGCTATGTGTGTAAATTCACTGGCACTTGTATTTAATACTGGAGAAGAAAAAACTGTACTTCGAGAGTAACAGAAACATTTCTCCAATGAATCATGAGTAAGTTGATGAACAGTGGGGAGCTGTGAGGGCAGACAACATGTGTGCTCCTCCACTCACCAATGTGTTGGTAAGGGATTATTTTAACTAATGTTATTTTTAATTTCTCATCGACCTTAAGCTGATGAGAAGAAGTTTGCTACAGGTGAAGAATGAGAATCATTTTCAGCTTGTGTTAGTAGACCAGTCTGTGACATCTGTCATAGGTGGACTAAGCTTTCCAGAGGATGGGAAGTTTAATGGTGATCTTATCTTGTGGGTTTAAACAAATTTTAATTCTGGTGGGCCAATGGTATTATCAAAATATTGGTGCCAGTGGGCTGATAATATCAACTTTGGGACACTTTCAACAAAATTTCAAGGGTCTGTTTTCTCCCCAGTGTCCGTGGTGTCTGTACTGTACACTCATGATAATAAAGGCCAGACTTTGTGATTCTTGTCTTGAAGGGAGGTCCTGTGAATTGTGTTTTACTTCACAGTGGCTGACAGATTCTTTGCTTCATCATTTCTCACCTGTATCAGAACTCTCAACATATTTAAATGTGAATGTGAACAAATAATGAGGTAATCAGCTGGATTACCATTCTGACAGATGCTGTCCAGCTGGATTAGAGATCATCGCAAACCTTAAATGTATCCATATTTGTGTGTTGTGCAAATGATGTATATTTATCCAGGACTATAATTAATTGTGGTCAACACTGCCCCTCCAGGCCTGCAAGAGATGGGGGCTAATCGTTCATGAATATGTCATATTACTTGCTATATATTATGCAAATAAAGTATTCACATGCTGAAAAGGGTCTCTCTTGGTATTTTTTAAGGCTGCAACTGGAAGCAAATGTTAGACTGAACTATGTGACAAGCATTGCCAGACTCGTATTTAAGTACTAATTACAATGATGACATGTTACCTGGGAGCATTCACAAATGGTACTTATGACCTCTACCTGTTTCTAGTCTTGGCCATCTTTTATTAAGATATAACAGCTCTACATTCAAGGATGTGAATTGCTGGTGGTGTTCATCTTTAACATGATAGGATAAGATGTTTATGCTGTTTGAGATCAAATTTTATTGACAGGCCTTCACATGCACATGAATAACTCCATAGAATGCTCTGAATATTGACCTACAACAGTATTAAGTTATTTATTTGGACTTAATCAGTTAGCCATGCTCAGACTTGGTATCGCTTGTGCTCTATTCAGCACTGGTATTTTCATTCTCAATGGAAAGTCTTCTTGTGCAGTATCTCAAAACCTTATTCTGATAGAGTTTTCTCATGGGGCTACATTTAATTAGATTCCTGGTAAATTTTATATTAAAAGACGTAACTTCCAGCTGGGCAGGACATGTGGTCTTCTTTGGTACATATTCCAACTTTTTTTTTAATTATTAGGACTAATTAACCATTACCTTACAAACTATAACTTAATGGACAACACCCTTGGTCTCTTTAGCGGAATCTAGAAATTCTAAACACTCGCGTCAAGATAAATAGAAAGTGTACCAGATTCCCATTTTACTGTATGATTCATTTACATTTATCAAGTCCTGATCAGAAAGGGAACAGAAACCTGATGTGTATTCATGTATGCAGTAATGATAAAAGGATGAGATCTGGATTTGTTCCAGCCCGAGCATAGGGATGGCACTCTTATGGTGTATGCATGTGATATTCCAGCAAGAATTCCAGATTTACAACATTTAAAACCAAGACAACAATAAAATATTATAAACATATATTTATTTTACTGATTATACAATGTATATCCTTTTTACATGATATTATATTACTCAATTAAATTTATACAATATGAATAAGATGTATAACTTGACAAATTCATTAATTGGTTCTTTGTTGACTTTATCATGTATAACATTTTTAACACATTTTGTGTTTCTTGTTTAAGTTGCTTCAAAAGGCACAGGCATCATGCGTATATGTGCTTCATGAATATTTATGATTTAGGTTCAGAGGTCGCATCTTGGTCACATGGTCCTCTGCTCCAGTACTTGAACTATCGTTTTCAACACCACGGGAAGAGACGTGCTAGATCTGTGGCAGCTGTGAAATGAAAAAATATGTACATATACTACATACACACACATACATAAAAACATACTGTGCTGATATTTTATGATTGGATAATCAGTTGACTGACTGATGTCCTAGGATTTATAAGGCATTTAAATTACTTTAAATATACCTTCACTGATACTTCAAAGATAAACAGAAACTTTAGAATTGAAGACTTTCACCCCAGCCTATAAACCTATGGGGGGGGGCCTTAATTATTAAATGAATATCCAAAATTAATATTACACCTATACTTGCTTGTTGTAATGTAAGTATTGTGAGCTTGGAGAACAATTTGTTTACAATAAGAGATCAGGAATACTCAAGGGTACCTACCCTCCTTGACTGACATCATCAGGCGGGTTCATGACAAGGGAGGCCACGCTGTACAAAGAAAAGTCATCTTAGTATTCATTATAAAAGGTCACATTAGTGCCTGTCTGACACAGAAAAATTCATCTTATGATTCACTCATAAAAAGTCATATTTTTGCCTACCTGACACAATGAAAATATTAATCTTATCAGTCAACTTGGTTCTTATATTTGTTTTATATCTGTAAAATTACATCACCAGGTTGAGAGAAAAAAGGAGCCAATGGCAAAAGTCTGTCATATAACATGACAACTTGTCTTCTTGTGTTAAGAAATGGCTTACTGGCCCTGACATCTTTGCAATGCTGACACGTTGTTTGTTACAAATGTGTGTGAATTAATCTGCCTGGTACATGTCTTTGTTACTGTCTCTCCAGAAGTAACATTTGTGGATATGGACATATAGCTATATAGTCCTTTGAGAGAAGTAGATACAAATTATTTTAAGTGTAAGGCCATAAGAACAGACAGAACCAGTAATGTAATACATAGCAGTCAGGTTAGGAACTCCTCCCCAAGATTTTTTATTCTGGTTCAAAGTGCTACTTTATATGATGAAATGGCACAGTTATGGTTACTGTAATAAAAGAGAAACCAGAACCAGCTGGGCATTTTTTTTTTCATGTACAGTATAAAAGAGTATAAAAGAAAATGAAACCAAACTAAGTTGAGTGAAAAGCCTCATTTAAGTTTATACCAGAAAAAAAAATATCTTTCTGTTTGGTTGTCTACCCACAATATCAAATTTTCTTAAAGGATGTCTGTGAATTTTGTGGAAGTTTGATATGTGCTGAGGAAGAAAAGACTAAAGTTTTGGGCATATTTCTGTGCAGATTCAGTTTCTGTTGCAAACTTTACTGCATCAAACAAAGCATCATCAAAAACTTCGGGAAACTTACTTTGGTGATTGTAACAAACTGATTAATTCAGAAGCCCTGTCTGCCAGCACCCCCTGGTGGGCTTTGTCTGAAGCATTCTGAGGCTGACTAAGTTTGCTGATACAGAGAATGGCTCGAGGGATAAGATCCTGACAACGCGAACTTAGCTGGAAACAGAAAAACAGAAATAAACATGTTAAAAAAATTAGCCTGTGGATGATGTCTGTAAATAGTACAAACAGTCCAGTATTGTCTTAGGGAACTATACACACAAGATGCTACACTGTTGGAATAAAGTTGAATTGAAATGGACTAATTTGAGCTACAAGCACCTCAAATTATTTTTTTAGAATTATAACCGTTCTCATACAATGTCTCAAGTTGACTGTTTTTGATAATTCTGTCACTCAAGGATAGACAATTATTCACATGCCACAACTGACTAACTTATTAAATGGATTTTCCAGTTAAAACATGTAAATTTTTAATTAAAAGGAGGAAAAATCAAATTTAAGTTCAAAGGGATGTTTTTTTAGGTAATGTCAAAACAGGAATTGTGACATGATTGCAAGACAAGCTCAATGCTGAATTCCCTCATACTTGATCTCTGGATGAGCAACCAAAATTACCTAGAATTACCTGTTGCCTAGAACTGAAACAAGCCCAACTGAAGCTGTTGTGGAAGCTGTCATGTAAGTGGAAGCTATTTTACAGGAGGCAACTAAAAGCAGGGCTTAGTTTCTACATTTTATAATAGCATGGCCAATGACAAACATCTTGGTAAGGTTTGCACTGAATTTCCATAAAAACTTTGATGAAACCTAAATCATCTATTCAAGGATATATTTCCTCTGTTCAGGTGATAACACTTTCCATCTTAATACACAATCATACCTTAGCTCAAGAACCAATACATTACCATGCACAGTTATACATTGATGAGTGTACTATTATATTAACAGTGTAACAGTACATACCTTTGCCAGTGTACTCATTAGGACACTATATAACCTTAGTGAGCTTTTCTTGCTGCTGAGCTTGACACGGCTACTGAGTTCATAAGCCAGAGCCTCCAGCGCTTCGTACAGTCGGCTTACAATGTCCGGGGTACACGTCTTGTTGTGTCTGCTGCTCCCATACTCACCAACGACCCACACCTAGTAAATATATAACAATGAGAAAGTGTTAGGTATGGTTGGACTTAAAATTTAAGCAATTTTTTTCAAAAAAGTAATTATAAAGGATATATGAACTTGTGCAGAATCTACATATTGAAGTAAAGATAAAATCACACATAACAAATTACAAGTTTTATGTATATAATGAGACTAATACAGACAAACATACTTCTTCCAAAATTACCATCTTCAATGTAATAAGTGGTCCTGCCATAATTAGCACCCACTGGATTTTTTAGAATTTTATTTAGGAAACTTAAGGGATGAGTCACTTTCACCTTAAAAGCTTTAGCAGTACATCAGTCACTTTATTTTCCAACCTCGCACGATGAAAGAATTTGAGGGTATGAAATAATATCAGAGTTTCCCCATAAATATTGGCTAGTATAAGGATACTTTCCCTAGATAAGCGCTAAGCATATAAAATTCCTGGCTGTCCTGATCACTAGATGGCACTGACCACATTGATGTGGAACTCCTCAGTGTCTGGGGCTGGTCTGGTGGAGATTATAAAGTCCAGGACTTCAGCATGCTGGTCCATAAACAGACAGGGGTCATGCTTGAACAGTTTCAGCAGAAACTCTGACAGCTGCCTGAAGATAAACATAACCTTAAATATACTGAACATGTAAAGGTTCTGTTTTTATGATATGACATCAGCCAACTTTACACCTTTCATTCCTGGCCTGATCATTCTTACAACTTTCCAAGGCCCATTTTGAATATAAAGACCCAGGCAGCCATAACAGGCACTAGACAGTTATTTGTTTGACATTTTCCTAAAGCTTTGACCAGTTCACATTCACCCCTGGTTGGAGAGGGTACATATTTGTGGTAAGAAATTTAGCCTGTAGCATGGATGGGGTCTGAACAAGATGTGGCACACAACCTTGAGGTCACAAGTCCTCTCATTCAAAGCTCATACACTTGATGTAATGTTGTCCAAACTCATTAAACCAGAACTATAATATATCTGTGTAATGGCAATTTACACTAGAAAAGCCTCACCTTATGACCACATCAAGCAAGTGGTCACCCTGTTATGAAGGTTCTTGCTTTGGTCTGAGCTGAACATATGCTGGCTTAGCAATGTATTAAACATGGAACATATGGGGTAACAAGCATGCTCCTGGTGGTAGTAAATGTGGCTGGGTTATTGGGGTTTACTGTTTGTGATCTAACACAGATTTAAGAGTTACCATGGCACTGAATTGAGATGTTTATCAAACTGATATTATGATTTAGGTTCTTACTCTCTTACTGTTGAAGTCCAGCCAGGAATGTTGATAAGTTGTGAGCAGCGCTCCAGAATAACCGGAACTATAGGACTGTAAATAGACTGGTCTCCTCTCTCAAACACTTCCTGGGAATAAACACTGGAACAGAGAAGGAACAAGATAACTTTATATAGACTGGCCTCTGCTTTGAAAAATACCATATTTTAATACCAATATAATTTAGAAGTAATAATATTTTCGTGATCTGCACTTACCTCAAGAGAACAGGTACCACGTCTGAGCAAACAGACACTCGTGGATGGTTCACCATGTCAACAAGCACTTGATGGAGCTTGTCAATTCTACAAAATATAAATACATCAAGGAATTGTTTCAAAAGATCTGAAACACTGAGTAAGCTGTGGTTATTGGAACCCAATATATCATAGTAATACTGACTGCTAAGGCTGTAACTATTCACCAGTGCACAGAAACCTCACAATACAATTTTAACAAGAATATGGGTAGTTGACAAGTGACTACGTGTATCCATCAAAATCAGAGTAGGACAGGTGAAGTTAGGCATGGATTGAGTGGCAAGGGGAAATAGCTTTAGATGTGTTACATATTAGCATGGATGTCTGCCAGGTAAACATGACTGTAGGTGGCACCACCTGTTATTGGCACAAGAAACTATCCAAGATATATACACATGCAAAATTTCAGGTGGAAAAGTCAAACCACTGCCGAGATATGAGTGATTTTATACCACAGCAGACAAACAGATAGACTCTGTGCAAAAATGGCCCAGGTGGCGCCACCAGTTTCTTCTATGATAAAGAGCTATGTGAGATCTAAACACATGCATCACTTCAGGTAGGTACGTGAAACCAGTCTGGCAATATAAGCATGGATGTCCGCAGCTTGAATTTGAATGTAGGTGGTGCCACCTGTCATAAAATCAAGAAAGCTATCCAGGATGTATATGCCTGCCAAATTTCAGGTGAATAAGTCAAACCACTGCTGAGATATGAGTATGCTCCTGAGGCAGTGGAAATCTTACGCTTCTAAAGAAGCAACTGATTTTCATGCTGCCAGCTGTGACCGTTTATGATATATTTAGACACCAGATGGCGGTTCGTTGTCCGCTGAACAAGAAGTGCATATGATGGGAAAAGCAGCCAACCAGATGCCAATAAACAAACACGCGACAGGCATCCTGGCTCTGCCTATAGAAGCACTTCAAGCGCTGTTTGAAGTCAAGTTTACTTTCAAATTTTAATTGCTCCCTCTGCATTCTCGCATCATCGACCTATTAAATTCTGACAGTATGACTGTGTTAGCGTAGCCATGTGTCTGGTGTCTGCAGAACTGAAACCAGCCAGCGAGGTGTGCACGCATCCTTTGTTGTCACGTTTCATTTGAATTACATCTCACCGACCGGGCATCCAATGTGCCCAAGGCCCTAAGTAAACCATGTCTGCGGCAATTCTCTCTGAGCCTGTGGCCTGTTCATATGGTTACTAGGGCGATGAGCTGTTACTCAAAACGAAATGAACATGATTGGCTCCGTTTATTCCTTGCTTGGCCGTGTCTTCCAGCACAAGGTCTCATCTGATTGGACAAAAATACAGTGCTCCCCTCTGGTGTAGAGATTCAGGATATGAGGTCATAACCCACAGCGCTTACCATATAGGAAGTATGCCTATAGTTAAAGCGCTGTGTAAAGAGCGTAAGATATGAGTAATTATAACCCAAGTCAAACAAACAGATGAACACTGTGGGAAAATGGTTGCAGGTGGCGCCACCAGTTTTGAGTATGATAAAGAGCTATGTGAGATCTAAACACATGCAATTTTTCAGGAAGATGTGTCAAACCAGTCTGGAGATATTAGCATGGATGTCTGCAGCATGAATGTGATTGTAGGTGGTGCCACCTGTCAAGAAAGCTATCCAGGATGTATACACATGCCATATTTCAGGTGAATAAGTCAAACCACTGGAGAGATACGAGTGATTTTTACCCAAGGCAGATGAACAGGTGGATGCTGTGTAAAAATGGCTGCAAGTGGCGCCACCATTTTTGTGTATGTTATAAAACTATCCGAGGGCTACATTTGTGTAAAAAAATGTTCCTGATGGTCAAACGAGTCCGAAGATATGTGGGTTAATGTGTCAAAACAGATGCACAGATGGACGCACTGGAGAGAGGAAAGGTCAAAGGTAAAATAAAATGGTTAGGCACCAGTTCACATGTGAGTCGATAAGTGGTGTAAGTTTCGGAAAAATTGGTCCAGCAGTCTCAGAGGAGTTCTCCAGAAACGAACGCCACCACACCAGAACCCGGTCAAAAACATAGTATCTTTGTTTTGGCGGAAACAAATACTGTAATAGTATCTTCAGAAGTGGCTTTATATTGATATGTTGATGATATATGACATCTAACAGTGTGACACTTAACTAACAGCCTACCACATTTTATAACAGTCAACAGCAGAGCACATGTAAGGGGAAATACCATTGGCCAGAAATCAGTGAATCACCTTCTAATTGGTTAAAGCCCCTTTCACACATTCACAGATAGCAAAATGAATCATCCCAGACTTTAATCTGTGGTGTTCCAGGGATAGCAGAGCAATTTTGTAATGGGGCTTTCACACATTCACAGATAGCAACACTGATCATCCCAGATTTTCATTCTGGGATCATCCATGTTATCTCTGGCATCACAATGTAAACACTGGGTTTTTACTAGAGAAAATATTAAATCTGCACCCATAAGAAGTCTCCATATGGGGCTCCCAGTGGCCACACAGAGACTCCCTGATGTATATGGTGGCTACACAGAGGTGCATGGTGCCTACCAGGAGTGATACGGATCATTTTCATCCTTGTACTCTGGGACAAAAAACCAAGGATCACACTGGATGTCTGCCCGGTGTTTACATGGTGATGTTCAGTGTTTACACAGTGAACAATGATCTGGAATGATCCGTGTTGCTATCCATGAATGTGTGAAAGGGGCTTAACCACCCAAACCAGTTGAAAAGTCTGTTTCATTATTCATCATTCCTGAAGGGTGGAGGCAGTAGCATGGTGAATTTGAACAAAGAAGAGAAATCACTTGGAATCTGAACTCTGATGCTACTTTAATGTATCACATTGTGTATGGTATCATGCAGTAATTAACGGTTACAGCCCTACTGACTGCAGTTAACACTGGCAGCCTGCTGGAATATCTTTAATGTCAACATCACATAATGTACACCTACAACAGAATACATGGGTTATATTTGCACTGTATGAGAAATTATCATTGCAAATGTTTCTCTATCCACTACACTAGCAACCAACATGCTTTCATCAACAGAATAATGTTAACTTTAATTTGACCTTCAATGATTGAGGATTCCTAATGTCTATCAATAACCTAATTATGGTGTTTCTTACCTTATTACATACAGTGAAACCTGAACCAAGCGACCACTGCCGCCAGCGACCGTCTGTGACTTGCGACCGAAAAATTAATGCACCGAGCTTAATCACTCTTTAATGCCCCTGTGTTGAGCGACCGTTTGTGGTACGCGACCACCGACCGCTCAGATGTGGCCAGTCGCTGGTCTTTACCTCGATCCGTTAAGCGACCACCTGGTGTAGCGGTAGTGGCACCTGGCGTCTTAAGTTTAGACTAAAACGACCGTGCCATTTACCGTCTCTTGAATGTGCAGGTGGCAATGGTGACCTACTTTCCCCTCCAGGTGTCAATGGCCCAGGGCTAGCGTGGTTTTAATCTTTCTCCAAAAGTAAAAGTTCCGCGGATATTGCGAGGGAACATGTAAAACGACGCAATCCTTTAATTCTGATGCCTGTGTACCATTATTTTTTTAGCACAGCCTATCTTTGAACACATCGTATTTGTTTAGCGATTGTCTAAAACATCTTTACGGTAAAGGATCACGTGCTCTAGGGGAAATCCCTCATTAATATTCATCGAATAGAACTACCGTTGTATTTCTGACACCGCGGTCGCATTCACTAAGCTGCGGTCGTTGACCGGAGTTCATAATTAGTCTTAGCGATGTGTAAATAACATTTGCGCGGATTTAATTTTTAAAAAAAGTGAGTCATGAAAGTAAGTTTGTCATAGCCTTAGCGATCAACTGTCATTGCTTATCACACACATTTTGACTTGACAACAAGTCAGTTCGTGACGACAAACTGACGACCTGTTTCGATAACATCAATAGAATATTCATCAATAAGACAATAGGACTCAGTGATCAACAAAGTGACTCAGTGTGTACTCATGGTACATCATTAATTAGCTGTTTGTGTTTGTGCAATATAACAAACAGGCTATTCAAAGCTTTTGATAAAAGCTTTTTTAATAAAGTTATAAAAGGACCAGCTTTCTTTGATAATTATTAATAAGATTCCCTTGTTTAGCAGAGCAAAATTTATTGTTTTAAGTAAATATTGATGTTAACTTGTAAATATTGTTGTGAATATCTTGATTATATACATATATAAATATATATATATATATATATATATATATATATATATATATATATATATATATCCAGTATGTATTTTTATAATAAATAAATAAATGTTTACGTAGACATATATGCCTTGATTTTCCTAATTTGTTCGCTTCATGCTGAGACTTAGACCACCTGAGACTTAAGACCACCTGTGACTTAAGACCGCTTTTGGTGTGGCACATCAGGTGGTCTTACCTCTCAGGTTTTACTGTAATACTTTTGTTGGTATGTCTTTGAATCCATATTCCTTTAAGGTACATGTATTAATTAATTTTTTGTACATTCTGCATCCCTTCTTCTCTGTACACATCTAGCTCTCCTTTCTTAGATGTTTTGCCAAATAGGCCAAGGTTGCTTATTCAACCTTAATAGTTTCATAATTAACTAATTCAAATATTAAAACTAGACATTAATCGGCACCACAGGTGCTTTAGTATCCCCAGACAATTAATGCCCCCCCCCCCCTTTCAGTAAAGGCCCCAATCTTCAGCAGCATCTACTGACACATGGCAAGCGACCATTGTTTCTTCCATCAATCAACTTGAGAAACAATATTTTTCAGCAAATATTGGGGCAAATATGGTTAATCACTCTTGAGAAAAGGGATTAATTTATACTAATAAAATGGTAAGGTAGGTGGTGCCACCTGTCTGGTTGATGAGAAAACTCTAATATGGATGTAAATACATCTTAGATGTACATACAAAATTGCAGACTAACACATTGAACGATTCCTCAGATAGGAGCAATTTTCACCTAAAGCTTATGTACAGATCGACGCCACACAGAAATGCTTGCAGATGGTGCCAGAGTTTTGAATATGAGATGGAGGTATCCAAGATCTATGGACAAGCACAATTTCAAGCCAATATGGCATATCATTCCTGAAAAAAAGGGCATTAGTGTAAACAATAAAAACAATAAGGAAGGTGGTGCCACTTTTCTGCTTTGATGGATGTTCATGCAAAATTTCAGACCAATACATTGAACCACTCCTGAGATATGAGCAATTTTCACCTTAAGTAAAAGTTCGGATGAACGCCACATGAAAATGATTGCAGAAGACACAACAAGTTTTGAATACAAGATTGAGGTATCCCAGATCAATACACATGCACAATTTCAGCCCAATCTGTCCATTAGTTTTTTACTAATAATGCTCAGTAATTAGAGTACTGTCAAGTGGCAATGATGGGTATTAGAAGGCGCAAAACAAGAAAAGGACAGTAAGTGGCACCCCCCTCCTCTGCAGAAAACAAAACTATCAAAGATCTTTGGTTTATTTGATTCTTCAACCAATCCATGCATCCCTTATTGAGATATTATTTTGTTTGATTTTCACTATATATGGCAATATTCAAGGTCAAGGTCACTCTCATGGGAAAGGTCATGGCCCCAAATTAAATATACATCATCCCATAACCTATGCCTATGTATATGCATAATATGACAGAAATCTGTCCTTTAGATTTTTACTTATAATGCTCACAGTACTGTCAAGTGGCAATGATAGGGATATAAAATGGTACGTTAAAAAGAAAAGGACTATAGCTGGTGCCAACAGTTTCCGGTACATGACAACACTATCCAAGATCTTTGGTCAACTTGATTTTTTTATCAATCCATGCAATATTTCTTGAGATATTTAAGGTCAAGGTCACTCCTAGTAAAGGTCATGACCCCATTTTAAAGTCAAGGTCACTCTTCTAGTAAAGGTCATGACCCCATTTTAAATAAGCTTCATCCTCTCACCAATATCTAATGACATGTCAGGTTTGGTAAAGAACCATGAACTATTTTAAGAGTTATCTTGCCTGAAAGAAATCTCTGTGGCAGCAGCAGCACAACTGTGCCTGAACCATAGTATCCTTACTTTCTGGGGTACAAATAATGTAGTCAACCCCCGTAAACAATGATTGAAAAACAAGACAAACCTGTCTATTGTATCACCATGCCCACTCTCTGACCGCAGCATAAATTTGAACATCCCTTGAAACAGTGGATGTTGATAAGCCTCTCTGGATGAATGTACGGAGGCTGTTATGTCCTTGGTGACCCCTGAACTCTGTTGCTGCTTCTCATGTTCCAGGACCAGTGCTGCAGTCACACATGGCAGATCTAACAATGTGTGGAGAACCTAAAACAGACCAACACAAAAGGGCCAGTACTCCCTTGATACCAGATGGCTCTGTGGTTATTAGTATTACTATTTAGTAGTAATATTTTAGTTAAAAGTACACTAAATATCTTTTTCACTAAATGTCTTTCTTAAGAATAAAATCCTGTCATTAATTTCCATGTAATGGATCCATCAAGTTGCTAACAGAAAAATATTTGATAAATAACATGGACATGGATATTTTTGTTATTTACATTTGTGAGAAAATTTTTTCGACAGAACAGTCAGAAATAATGCATCTACCTCCATCTTGGTTGAAGGAGTCAAGAATGAAGGAAGAAGATGTACAAATTCCTCCAGGAATGTCCTTGGATTCCATGCCAGGATCTACAGTACACATAAACTACACACAATTAATCAATCTGAGTTCATGTGTGATGAAACGTTTGAAATTAACTTAACACAAAAATATTTGTTTACATACAAAACAATTTAAACCCCTTTCATAATCTGTATTGTAAACAGAACTTATTTTATCAAAAACAATGTACTTTTTTCATTGTGTCAATTCATGATGAAATCATACATTCCAATCATATGCATCACACTTAAAATATGTTTTAATTTCTTATTACATGAGTTGAGGCTTCAAGCTGACTAAATGAGCAGAACCTGTGAGCTGACACATTGAGCTGAGACCGTGAGCTGACACAGTGAGCTCAGACAGTGATGGAGTCTGAGGAACCAAAAGTCATTTAGTGCTCACCTTGATGATGTTAGGGAAGAACTTAGGTAAAACATCCTGGTTTAAACAGTCTGTGTGGTCCATCAGTAGCAACATCAGTTCAAAACAGAAAGCTTCATTGTGATAATGTGCTGATGACATCTCACCGAAAACATAATCACACTGGGCCTGATTCTGTGATGCCTCACCTATAACAATTGATACTTCTATCAATACAACCCAGATCTAGTATTTAGTGACTACAAGGTAATGGAATTTTAGGGGACCCTCAGATCCAAACTGGTTCAAAGTATTGCAAAGTTGTGCAATTCTATAAATATAATCTTTAATAGGTTGAAAAACTTGACACAGAAAATATGACAGTAAATCAAATAAATAGATTAATCCCAAAATAAATTGATAGTAACAGTAAGTTGAAATGCTATGACATATCCCATAACAGTAGCCAGATCCTTACCTAATATGTCATACAACACATTTCATAACACTGACGTTATTTTTAATACAGAGGCTGATAGTGGGTAACAGAAACATACCATGTTGTAGGAGAAATTGTAGAATATGGACATGAATGTGTGGCTGATCTGTCTTTTCAAGCTGCTGTTTAAGTTGCTGGACTGCTGCGTTTGCTGGCACCAGGGCTGGACTGTGTGACTGGCATACAAGACTGAGGGTCAGCACTGCTTCACTCATACACTACAAGGTAAAATACTCTGATTGGTACCATGTCTGTTCACTGGATGAGAAGTACAACATCAGGGTACACTATATGAATTGTATAACATCAGATGTCTGGTGTGGTAACTGAGAAGTTGTAGTGTAAGCAGTTTACAAGTAATGACCTGCACACCTGGCTCTCTTTAGAACTGTTTTTATGCTAAGATGATTGTTAAAATCCAAACTTATAAATTCACTTACCTGGTTTGAAATAAAAGTCATGACTATCCACAAAGGGTGATAAAAATAGCATCAATCACTTGGAACTAGGTTAACTTTGAAGTTTCAATTTGAGCCTGCCTTCACACATTTCTATTAGACCTTTGAACCTTTGAATTTGTTACGTCTATCAATGCACTTTAAGGACCACTGTTGTTGAGCAGCTAAAGATGACATGTTCTCCCTGTATTTAATTTATGAAAATAAAATCACATAAAGCATGAAGTTGGATGCCCATGTATCTTCTATCTGGAGAAGTTATATATCACTGTTCTTACACTGTACAAACATTAAAGTTTGGATGTTTACATGAGAGCTGATAATTGGCATAGAATAACAAAGTTATTAGACAGAAAAAATAGGTTCATTCATTTACTCACACAGTAGATGAGATCCTGGTCTGCAGGTACTGTTGCCACTGTAAATAAAACTGGACTTAATAATAAGAAAAAAACATACAGATATCAAAAGAAATAATATTATTATATTAATGTTGTATGGATAATGTGAACTACATAAACTCACTTTCAGTTTTAAAAACATTTTTATGTTGGTTACTGAAAGGATATATTTGTTTTCCAGCTGTAACAGAATGTCCCTAGTTTTAAGCTGTCCGTAGGTTTTAAACCAAGTGTAGGATTTATTCCACAGAAAAAAACACAACAACAGCAGGATTTAGTTTAAAATCACAAAAATGGCTGAATGATTTGTCTAAATTTAGAATTATTATTATTATAATGCCAAATATGATAATACTTCCAGTCCTTGGGTAAGAGTCTTTTAAAGACTAGATGAGTCGGAACGACACGAATGCCCGCCTTGGGCAAATTAGAAACATTTGTTAAATTTTCAAAAAATTTTTAAGTTCAGGAGGTGTCATATGGTCAAAAGTAGGTCAACAAGGGCATAATGCAAACTCGATCTGTTACAGGTCATTATCAAGCAACACACCAAAAATCAGGCCAGTATCTGCAGGCACTGTGAAAAAAAGTCCATACATGTGTATTTTCCATAAAAATTTCTGTCTTTCATGAAATTTTCTATGTTTAGGAGCCGTAAAACAATCAAAAGTAGGTCAACCGGGATGAAACGCGAACTCGATCTGTAACTGTCATTATCTGGCCACACATAAAAAATCAGGGTGGTATCAGCAGGCATTGAGGAAAAAAAGTCGGTACATATGCATTTGTTATGAAAATTTCTATTTTTCATGAAACTTTCTATGTTCAGGAGCAGTCAAATGGCCAAAAGTAGGTCAACTGAGATAAAACAAGAACTTGATCTGTAACTGGTCATTATCTGCCTACACACCAAAAATCAGGCCCGTATCTGCAGGCATTGCGAAAAAAAGTCCATACATGTGCACTTTTTTATTAAATTTTCTATGTTAGAGCACCGTCAAACGGTCAAAAGTAGGTCAACTGGGACAAAACATGAACTTGATCTGTAACTGGTCATTATTTGCCCACACACCAAAATACAGGCCAATATCTGCAGGTATTGCAAAAAAAAGTCAGTACATGTGTATTTGTCATGAAAATTTATATTTTTCATGAAATTTTCTATATTCAGGAGCTGTAGACGGTCAAAAGTAGGTCAACTGGGACGAAACGCGAATTCGATCTGTAACTGGTCAATATCTGCCCACACACCAAAAATCAGGCCAATATCTGCAGGCACTGCGAAAAAAAGTCCGTACATGTGTATTTGTTGTGAAAATTTATATTTTTCAAGAAATTTTCTAAGTTAAGGAACAATAAAACGTACAAAAGTAGGTCAACTGGGACGAAACGCAAACTCTATCTGTAACTGGTCATTATCTGCCTACACACCAAAAATCAGGCCAATATCTGCAGGCATTTTGAAAAAAAACGTACATGTGTATCTGTCATAAAAATTTATATTTTTCATGAAATTTTCTAAGTTAAGGAGCCGTAAAACGGTCAAAAGTAGGTCAACTGGGACAAAACGCGAACTCGATCTGTAACTGGTCATTATCTGCCCACACACTAAAAATCAGGCCAATATCTGCAGGCATTGCAAAAAAAAGTCTGTACATGTGTATTTGTCATGAAAATTTATAATTTTCATGAAATTTTCTAAGTTTAGGAGCCGTAAAACGGTCAAAAGTAGGTCAACTGGGACAAAACGCGAACTCCATCTGTAACTGGTCATTATCTGCCCACACACCAAAAATCAGGCCAATATCTGCAGGCATTGTGAAAAAAAGTCTGTACAACTGTTTTATTTCGGAAGGACGGAAGGACGGAATGACGGACATGGGTAAAACTATATGCCCCGGCCACTTTGTGGCGGGGGCATAAAAAGGAGAGCTGCAGGCTACTAAGGTATGCTGGTGCTAAACTTCATCTGTCTCCTTATTACGTGGGACCCTATAGCTAATAATTGAAAGACTTGTCTTGTACCATAGAACAGAAGTTGGTCATAGCATGACTATAGCAAATCATCACCCCAGGCCAGCTCATGAACAAAGTGAAGTCTCCACCCCACTCTGATCCATAGGGCAGCCTACTTTATCATAGGGGTGTTAATTGGTTAGTTCATTTATAGTACTGGTGCGATGTCAACTGCGATGTCAAATGAAGAGGCCACTGGAGTAGACTCTATAAATACTGTTTTGTTTAGAAAATCTTGTACTCAAGAAGTGTACAGTGACCTTTTCATTTACCTTTTGTACATTGCCTTAATACCCTCAAGCAGTAGTCTGTCACTGCTGCAAAAAGCTGACTGCTGCTGTCCTGACCACCAGCCTGGCTGTCAGGTTGACCTCTGACCTGCGTGCATGTGATCCACTGTCTGAGAATACTGAAGCTGTGTACATTCAGAAGCTGGTCATTAGTGTTATACTGGCCTGGAAAAACAAACAAAATGTAAGTGAGACTGATACAGATGAGCCATATGTGCCTGGACATAAACATCATGCAACAGACAAAATCATATGTATAACAAGGGACCTATGGGTCATGGCGCTCAGCTGTTATATATGATAAAAAAATATGATTTAGAAATGAGGCACATGTTGGTTTTATGTGGTAATAAAAATAAGCTGTATTATGAGTTGTTGCTGTTTAGCTTATGTATGATTTTGATAGTACCTTTGGAGACAGGAAAGAGGATTAATTTCATTTATTTTATTAACAAATGGAGAGCGATTGTCACACAGATTTTGACTTGGCCATATAACTTATAAGCAGAACATATAATATAAGAGTTTAACTATTTATTAAAAAAATTACAAATATTGTCCCAAATATAATTTTTATTAAAAATAATAAGAGAATAGTATGATTTTTTCAAATAAAATATAACTGAAATGATTATTAAAATAATATTAAAGAATATATTCATGAATGCATTCATTAATACATTTTGAAAGTATTTGCACTGGTATTCATATACTTTCATTTTTACCTGAATTCCTATTCTTATGAAAGAAATTTTATAATGGAGTACATAGTCATATTTGTGTTTAAATACAATTGCAAAGTATTGGCACCATGTCTGGTATTTATTCAGCTTTCACCAAACAATGATGTTGAGAATCCATAATATACAAAATTCACACATTTAAATAATGATCATAAGTACCTGGTTTTATGGCTTTTATTTATATTTAAAAAAAAATGTAATATATTCATTTTGAACTAATTTCACATCAATGTACTAACTATAGACACAGTAGGAATCTAGATAATAATATTATCAACTGCATCCTTGTCTATCATTAATTTCCTTCATATGATCCCTAATGATTAGTAATGAATAATATGATTTACTTTTTTATTATTAAAATTGAACTGAAAAATACCATAGGTGACTGCATGGTGTTATTTGGAATACGTGACATTCTATCCATAGATACAAGATTCTTATATCATCGGTAACTGCAAGTTAATTTCCTGTTATTATCAACTAACAAATTCCTTTTCTATTTTTCTTTAATTTGTTATTAAAAACCAATAATAATTTATTAATTTATTGTTTATTGTTATGTTGTTGGTTAAAACTACTAGAAGAGTTGGGTTGGACACCTGGATCAACTGTGGCTGGCCATTATATAATAAGCTGCCTGGAGCCCCAGTTTATGCCTCACCTCAAGCATGCATAATTTGCTGAAAGTTCAACAAGGTCAACATACAGGTGACTCAAGAGGTGCTACAGAGAGCCAAGGTCTGACATGGTCTCATAAAAACATTAATAAAAGCTACAATTCTTGGCCAATTTCTTTCAGCTTTTTAAACTAAAAAGCTGAAATCTTTATGAGTGCATGATATGAAAATTATATCAACAGTGCTCACAGGAAACAAACATGCCATGGTCAAAGTTGGGCAAAATTTAAGGTACTAATTTTATATTTATACTAATAACTTATAAAATTTGAAAAATTCAGAACTAAATTTGGGTATTCAATTGAATCTTGATTAAATAATGTTACATCCCTGACAAAAAATCTCTAACTTTAGCAATCCTCTTGTTAAGGGAGTAAATATATTTCTTGATTTTTTACAAAGTGCATTATGTTTGGGCCCATAACTTAAAACAATTGCATGCCAAATTTTAGGAACTGAGAGCTGAAGCTGGGGAGCTGAGCACTTGCAAACTGCATGACACTAGATTGATGTAAACAGTATGTTACATGGTGCTTGAAAACTTGAATAAAATCTACAGTTTTTGATCAACTGGTTTCAAATTTTTGGTGTTTACAGACAAAACGCTAAAAAAAAACATGCTGTGAAAATTAAATCCACAGTACTTACAGGAAAAAAACGTGCCATGGTCAAAGTTGGGCAAAATTTAAAGTACCAATTTTTTATTTTTGTTAATATTTTAAAAAATTTAAAAGATTTTGATCTAATTTTGGGTATACAATTTAATTTTGATTAATTAAACTTATATTACTGGAAAAAAAGTTTATAGCTTTAACATATTTTGTGTTAAGTGATCAAATATCTTTCCTGATTTTTTACACAATGCATTATCTTTGGGCCCATAACTTTTAAAATTTACATAATACAGACATAATTTCTGGCATGTACATAGGAACTATATAGAGGAATAATTATGGTAAATATGAGGAAAAACAGATGAGTGGTTTTGATATTAGGCAGTCCTGAAGTGTAAAAATAGGTTTTTAATAAAAAATTGAGGTTTTTCCTAAAAGGAACGAAGTCGCAAAGACCCAGTTTTCAGCTTGGTAGGAGATCTTGGGGACATCTAACATTATGCTGAATTTTGGATTCCTAGGTCTTACTGTTTCAAAACGTGCCACATCTACGGACGGACGGACGGACAGATGGACGGACGACTGACAATGAACCACGACTATAGCTCAGATGACTTATAGTCAGCTGAGCTAAAAATCAATGTATTTTGTTTATATATTATTTACACTGGAAAAAGACAATACAATGTTTTAAAATTTGTCATAAAATCTAATCATTTAATCTTGACTTTTAATATAAGCTGCGGTGCAAAAGGGGAGAGAGCAAACATACCAAACAATACATACAAAACCACCTGGCGACAACATCTGGTACTACTTTTGTAAAACATTACACTACAAATTTTACCTCTTTTATTTAACTGCTATTAAATTTATCTTTAAAATAAATTAACATATGCAGCCTAAGTCATGGGGAGGATGTGTGTTTATAAGAAACAGTTAGGAACTGAGGAACCAAGTTCTACCTACTTATAATGATAAGCTTCTGTTGACAGACACAAAAGAAGAACATTTTACAGTATTTATTTGTGTATGTCTGAAGAAGTTTTCAAACTATCAGCTAAGTTTGGATAAGAAAAAAGAAAATTATGATCTAAGGAAACCCGTCCTATTTCTTTTTATGGTGCCAGTTCTCTCTCAAATAAATATGTCTTTTTAACATGAAAATTAATGTAAATAAATAAAAAAACACTTTTTTTAATTCTAAAAGCAAACATAGAGTGATAGTTATAAGATTCAAGATTTTGCTAATCCCACCTATGATTAACTCATATATTACTTTATATATACAAAAGCTTCCTCTTCAAGTTAAAAGTGAAGTTAAGTATGTATTTTGTTTCACATGAAGTTAACTTAGGTATATACTTGCCAATATTCAATATAGTAAAGAATTCATTGACTGGTGAACCATCAACCTCGGTGACCTTGGGCATGGATTCTGGTTTGCTCTTAAACAGGCTAGAGCTGTAAGGGTTAGGGGCCTGCTGTAGACTGGCTCCCTTCAACCATTCACTCAGCTGGCTGTCCACAATGCGAATGTGATCTGAAGAGATGTGGAACTCTCATGTACATAATATTTACACTCCATTTTAAAGTGTCAAAGATCCAACACTTTAATGATCAAAACAGCCAAGTAAACCCTGTTAATTATGATACTATAATTCATATCATAGCAAAAGGACATACCTGATAATTATTTTAAAACTCTGAGGGACCTGCAGAAATGCCCTTTTTTATTTATTAGTTGTATGATGGTGACCATCTCTACATGGATTTTTATCAGTACCTTGATCAATATCACAAATCTGAAATTTAAAGCAAAAGTGAGAACTACTAAATGTAATGTAAAACTAAAAGTAAAAGGCAAATTTGTGGAATTTATGTCCTCCACTTCTACCTCTTGTGTTTGATATGTTTTAGTTTTTATTTTCCCCTGAAGATATCTCCACATGTCATAGTGCCTGTGTTTAGTTTTCATTGTCCCCTGATGATGTCTCCACATGTCATGATTTTTTTTTTGGTAAATTGGGAACAAAAAGGAAAATTTTGTTTTGCTTTGGAGCTAGTAATAATAAATTTTCAGACAGACACTCCAAAACCAATCCGAAACAAGATAAGCATGAGAGCAATCACTGACCCAAATTTGAATGAAATCCGATAATATTTAGGAAAGTTATTGCACAGAAATGAAAACCTGACAGATGGACAGACAGACAGACAATATCAAATCAATGTTCCCCGTTCCACAGAAGCGGGGGACAATTACTTAATGTAATTAAAAAATAAAAGTAGGCAGTACTAAATTGACCTTAACAGTATAAGTAAAAAATTAGGCCAAAAATTAGAAACCTCACAAATGTTCTGTTATTCATTGTGCAGTTGAATAAATACTGCCACTGGGACTACTAAACACTTTCAAGGTTAATGTTGGATAAAAGGTATTAAAATATGCTAAATAAAATGAATATAATATTGTGGCTATTATACAATCCTTTTTATAACAGTCAGTTCACTGTTCAAAATTAATTTCTTACCAAGGTTTCAACCTTGGTACAAGTGAGATGAATACTTTCAAATGAGAAAGTGCCCAGACATATCCAGCTGCCATGGTGATAATTATAGTCCTGAGCTCATAAGACTTCTGCTAAACAACAGATGGTAGGACAGCCTATAAAATAGAAAGTTAAAGGGGGAAAGGGAATTTGTATTATATTTTAAACAAGTTATAATTGAAGAATGAATACCCACATACCTTGACTCAGCATGTCCTGCTGTTTACTAACAAGCTGTACCAATGCTGCGAGGGCTGAAGACTGAACCTCCAAACTGTACCCTCTTGACGACAGCCACCTAATGTCAGGACATCACCACTCATATTAAAAGGATAACCCAAATGTTATAATTAGATAAATAATTAATGCATTCAATATCAAAATAAGCAAAAAGGTACTGAACTTACCACACAAGCTTAATGTACTTTATTTTAATATCATATTTAAAAACTAATTACAAAAGAATACAATTATGATTAAATACAGACGATAACTTCTAAAAATGATGAGTGAATGGAATCTCTTGCTGGATTAATTTTTAAGAAGAGCTCCAAGACCTGTTGCTGGGAAGAGGATTGAAAGAAACTATACAATAAGAATGATAGGTTATTAACTAGAAATATGCAATCTCAAGAATGTGGGTAGTCCTTTATGTGGGTAAACCAAAACCCATGTTTTCATTCACTTATTGGTCAATATTCCCAAGTTCATATGTGCATAATTTCCCCCATAAATGTTTGCATTCACTTATTTGGCCCATATTCCTATGTTCAATTGTGCATATGTGACTGCATATGTGTGAATATTCCTGGAAGTCCTTCATGGATCTAGATCATGATCCAGACCCACACCAAAATCTAACTATAACTTCATTGGCCTATTCCAGAGGTGGCCTGAAAACTTCATGGAATTCCATAGTAATGTTGTGAATAAGCACAAACACAAAGACACACATGAATTGGAATTGGAATTTATGCATAAGCTCTTGGCAGTGGCAATTAGCCTTCTGGATTTCAGTTTATACATGAGCAGGGATAAGAATAATCCAGAAGTCAGAACTTATTGTTAAGATTTGAGACCTGAGGGTAAATTGTCTTTGAGGCATTGGCAGGGTTCAAACCAAGGACCTTCTGGTCAGTAATCCAACATGCTCACTGCTTAGATACATCCACGCCCAGACTAAATATGATACATTGACATGGGATAACCAACTACATGTTTCCTTTACATGATGCTTTTTGTCTCATGCTGCATTTATTGGTTATTACACAATGTCTTACCTTATTAACTGTTGCACAAGATGAAGCCACTGGTCATCTGAGGTCTGTGAGAACAGAATGCAACTATAACATTGACATTCAAGGTTAATATGCACATGGTGAGACACCTCTCCCCCTGAATAAAGAACCTAGATATGTACAAAAGTAGATGTTGTGAAAGAACATTCTTGCACATTTGTTTTCTTTATAACAGCAAAGGCAATCAATTAATCTGAAAGCACACCTCCTTATAATATTCAGAGAGTTATCAAGTCAGCTATTTTATGGACAAGTGGACAAATCTGGGTGTTCAAATAATATTCATGATACATCACATTGGTTATTTTTTATGGATTAATTATCTCACATTTATTGTTTGTTTTTGTTTGCAGGATATCAATGTCTTCACCTGAGCCAGCTGCAGATTAATGACATATTGAACATTTTTGTCTGTGTTGGGCACTGGACAGTCCAGTACTGGTCTGGTGGTCAGTGACAGGATTTCATAACACAGGGTTCTGTAGACAGGAAGCACACTGCCCTCAGACAGCACAACATCCCTGAGAAGTCCTGCCAGACTGGAAGGTAACCTGAAAGTTCAAATAATATCTGATACCTAGTATGGCAAGTATTTCTACTGACCATCGCTTCAAATTTACTTAGTTAAACCTTAACTATTAATACTCAAGCACTGTTCCTTTTATTTCATGAAATATAATCTAGCTACTTATAGCAAAAATAGCATTATTATTCTTTCAAGGAAATAAAAGAATAAGATTTAGTCCAAATTTGATTTAAAATGAGATTTTATCAGCAAACCTTTATAAAAAAGTTATAAAAAAAATCACAACCATACTGAATTCTGAAAAAATAACCAAATGAGAAAAATAACTTTTTTTGCCTATCATATAAACATTTGTACAATTTATAGATTTATATTTGTAAGTATATATTTAATATTTTGTATGCTATAGACAGTTACTTTGATGATAATCAGGCATTCAAGCATTGCATTTTTATGTTATTCTGTACATATAATGAAAAAAATTCTTAATAGGGGTTGAGAAAGAATCATGTTTACACTGTATATGTAAATACTGCTGTTGCACGTGCAATTCACAGAAATTTGTATAACAATGGGTTTGTGGCCTCTTATCTTTAAAACTCACCTTGTCACCCTTCCAGCTTGTGCCATCAGAAATAGCTGTCGGAGATGTTCCAGATATCCAGCTTTGTCTGGTCGATCCAAGGACCGCTCAAGTCGTTTTAGGAACACATTCAGCTTTTCATCACTGACAGCTCTGAAAAAAACATAAATTTATATGCATCTATATATCACTCTCTGGTCTGTAATCTATACCCAGTTGTGGCTCTTGGGCATATACTTAGCCACATGAACTCCAGCTTCATTTGTCCAGAGTAGGGAAGGCATGAAAATTCTGCACAGCACTGGTGTGATCCCACTGGAGGGCGCCTGTCAGCAGTATGGCACAGTGCCACACTCCTAACATCCTGGCCCAACCAGCACATGAACCCAGCAGGCTGAAATAATTTGTGAAATGTTGTCAGCTCACTGGGACTAGTGTGCAACCAATGGGGTCATACCAGTGCCTGTCTCATATACGCATGAAAAAGGTACATAATTTTGTTATAAAGCAGATATAAAACAGAAACCATGGTGGCTTGCAGAATATGAAACTATACAGAATGTATCATTACATTTACTCAAAGCACCTATATTTAGTTTCAAAAAGGCCTGCACTAATTCACTGGAAGTTTGCCCATCTTTTAAGTTAATAATATTTCTCAATAAATTTTTTCATGATATTTACAACTGCCGTTAGGTGGCGCTATTATTACTCCACACCCAGATTTAAAAGCCCTCTATTTCCTGTGACCTTCACATCGTCTTGCATGGTGTAATGGCATTAGTGTTTGAGTAATAAGCCGTGCTGCACAGGATCGATTCCAGCGAGGACCAACTTCTGCTCTTTCATGTGAAATTCATGATTTATAATGTATACATGTACTTACACATTTCTGACTAATAATAATATGTCTTTCATCAACAGATTACGCTGCGGTAGGAAATATAAGAGAAGACATTAAGTGGTAGAATATTTTATTCAACTCTCCCAAATGTAGGTACTGATTGTAAATTCGCTCCAAATCATGTGACCCTAAACCAGTCTGCAATATAAGCCTTATAGCTATTTATTATGACTTCAGCAAACACGTTATCACTCATGATGTTTGCAGACAACATCCCCTAACATCAGACTGACTGGTAATTTACAGCTGTGACTAGTCTCCACAGACGTCTTCACTCTAATCTGAGTGGGCGGGGCCAATTAAGTGACTGTCAAACCATCAACGTGGGCGATTATAGGGGTTGTGCGTAATCGTACCTCGCTCGCGCCAGAACTGTGCCGACAGATGAAGTAGACATGGCTGACAAATGTTCTAAAGGCGTCTCCTGATCCAACTTCTTGTGTTAAAATACCCTATAAACCTTGATAAAATGCAGTGTTGGATGTACATAGTTGTACCTATCCTGCACTGTTTTGTTTCCTAGTTCAAGGTGCTATGACAGGTGTCGTTAGTTGTAAACTCAAAACAGTTTCACCTAAATAATATTAGGGTTCAAATATGTTTTATTTAAATCCTCGACGAATAATGACCAACGCCAGACAAAATATGAATAAAATTATTATTCAACAAACCATTTTGATATGTGTTTAATCTTTTGTTTTACAGGATGTTAATATATTAATTAAATGTTATCCTGAATTTTCCGAACCACTTTCCTGGGGAACCACCTTGTGCGCCTGCGTCAGGTAACCTAGCAACTCTGGCACAGCATTGAAAGCAGGCTACTGGGTGCTTGCAGCCTGACAGCTGTCTCTTAAAACATAGATCATCTCATATTTATAAATATTTGATGCACATCAGATAGTTTGCAGGTAAGGATTGCACAACTCCGTCTCAAGTAATATTCAGGTCATACAGTGCAGCGATGTTTAGCCAGACGGTTTAATATTTTAATATTTTATTATTTGACTTCTGTTTGGCTTGTGTTTGTATCACTTTTTATCAGTAAAGATAATATCCCTATAACTATCAGACTGCTAGTGCCACTATATTACCAGATCACCTGTTTTTCAGGTGGTATCCATAATGGTTCTCGGTGATATTGTAGTTTAGCAGGCTTTTTTTTTAATCCAAGGCTTTCCTACAGGCATTTATCATGATTAATTGATGTACCTACATTTTTGTGTACTTGCACTTCTGGTATATTGTATTTGGGCTGTCTTATATATATACAAAAAAGACTATTTTTGGAATAATAAATTATTTTTTTAAGAATCAAAGAGTATCAAATTTCAATATACAATGTGTCTTGGCCATTGTTTTTCAGTGGCATCAGTGATGTAGATATAATGTTATGGCCAACAATTGAATTTCATGGCAAAAAGGACATATTGGCACACAAACTAAAAGGACATATTTATTCAATATATAATTATAACCTTTATTTTCATTCAGATATACACCTCTATGATTATAAAAGAGTAATTACAATGTTTACAAAATGCATACATGAATGTGGAAAAAAAATCAGTGAATATCCCTTTAAATTACACTCTTGCCTGGTTCTCAAACAGAAAAAAAAAATCCTTGAGCCAACCTCCTTTGTTCTAATTGTAATATGGCTGTTTCACAGATCTCGCTGCCAATGGATTTCCTCTTTGTACCTATCAATATCATTTTGTCATGGTACTTGCTGGCTCATCTACTTCACATGCCATTATATATATGGTAGCCATTGGAATGCGATTTCAAGTATTATTGACGATAGTATAATTTTCTGCAGCTATGGGTGCCAGCTTTCATACAATGTTTATTAACTGTCCAAAACATAAACTGTGTAAAAATTGAGAGAAGAGTGAGCTTGATAATAACACAAACTAAAGCAACACTCTTGCAATTAACATAGGGAAGCACTGGCCTTTTTAGAATTATTTATTATAGCTGTACATCAGTTTTTCTTTTCAGATATATGCCAAGTTTGTTTTCCAGATACATACACTTGTTGAGATTTTTTTTAAATCTTTAGTGATTTTATCTATTCCTTTTTTTTAACCAGTTTAAGCACATTTGAACATTACATTGTAAATGAAAGTTCACTATGTAAGAAATAAATTATTATTTAATACAAGAAAATTTGAAATTTAAGTTGCAGCAGAACCCTTTTAGAACAGCAGATTTTACCATGGTCTCCCCCCCCCCCCCCCCCCCCCCCCCCGCCTTCCATCATCACAAGTCACTGATGACAAATTTGGATTGTTTCAACCATGTGTCTCAACTTGAGCAGTGAAAAGTCATAAACCAAGGCTGATCACCTGTAAAAGCTGAGTCTTGAAGTACAGGAAAACCTATCTGCAAGACCACCTGTCCGATGGGACCACCTGTCTAAGACCAACTTTTAGTGGACCAAAATCCTCCACATTGGTTAAAACAGAACTGTCTAATAAGACCACTTGTGAATTGAGACCA
Source organism: Sipunculus nudus (assembly GCA_026874595.1). Taxonomy (NCBI): domain Eukaryota; kingdom Metazoa; phylum Annelida; class Sipuncula; order Golfingiida; family Sipunculidae; genus Sipunculus; species Sipunculus nudus. The sequence goes on from CM049307.1 coordinate 19,559,097, forward strand.
CTTTTGCCCAGTGCCACTGGGTGTCTTATTTCACAGGTTTCACTGTACTGCTTATGTTTTACTTCACTCTTTCAATAAATCTGTTATTATTACATTAGCCTATAAATACATTTATTCCACTCGAGGATTAGATCTTTTGGTTATGGACTGGGGAATGCAAGAGTTATGATATATGACAAATTATGTTATATTAAATGAGTCTTTTAACTTTCCAAAGACCTTTGACCATCAGTAGAGTGAGCATGCTTACTGGACACAGAATTGTACAGCTTTGAAGGACAAATGGAACATCTGTCACTTTATATAAAAGAAACATTCATCAAATTCATATTTAATTCAAATGGTAGTGGTACAGTCTTACTAAGAGATCTATATTTTCAGGTTGTTTTTGATTCAGGGCTTACTTAGAAAAAACTTATACTTTTCATCTGCACCTATTTCCACATGATCAGTAGTTGCTAAGGGGTAGTGATAGATGTGCCAAATTACTGAATTTTGTTTTGAATTGTGCTGCGCTTTGTTAGAGAAAAAAGAAACAAGATTTTGCTCAATAAATGTAGGTATAAGTTAGATCATACTGCAACTGGGCCCTAAAATTATACCTAAAACAATGTTGACATGATAAGAAGAAGAGATAATCAGAATGACGAGTCAAAATTGATTAAACACATCATTGTTCTGCTTTAATCCAGTGTCAGCAATTCTTGAATTTTTTGTTAATTTTACAGTAAAAAAACCAATAGACATACTAGATGGAAATTCATTCTAGAATTTAGCATTGTGTGCCTGCCAAACAAATTAAATGTCACCCTTCTCAGGTATGTCTGAAGACAGCAACTCTGAATAAATATTGATAAATATCTCCTGATACAAAGCCTGGGACTTAAATACACCTGCTTAACAGCTCAATGTCCAACAGTCAGCAGTATTCACCAGAAGTATTATATATAATATTGTTAATGGTTGACCTTCATGTATGGCAATAGCCAACAATTTGGCTGTTTGAAATTAGGGTAATTCATGAAATGAAACTTGTCTTTTGATCAATTGAAAAACATGCCACAGTAAATATAGTGACAAACTTGGGTAAATGACTAAATGTGTACCCATATTTTCATGTAAAAATGTCAAAAGTAATTCTTCTTTGTGAAACCCTAAATGAAAATTCTTTAAAACTATTTTGCCCCAAACATTTAAAATAAGATGACATATGTAGGTGTTTCCAGAAATGAACCTAAATGACCTAAGTCTTTGGCTCATTGTGCTCATTGTGAGCCCATCTTTCTTCCATTTTTATACATGATTTAGACTTGTGTCAGTGCTGTTAAATGCATCGTCTTAAAAAGAATCTGGGGACTGAAATAGGATAGTATAACCAGTTGATTTGTTATATGCACATAGTATAGAACCTGAATTAAGAATCAGGATCTTGTAGTATTTTATGTTTTATAAAAACTCTGCATTAAAATTTTTTCTGTAAATTGTAAAAAAAAATACATCCTATGTAAGAATAGACAATGGAAATAGATCTGATTGTGCACTCCATACCTCCCTTTGTTGCACCATCATTTTCAATTATAGTTGAGGATGAAATAAAATATTTGGAGGTTAATTTTAATAATGAATGACATTTATAATACGTATTGGCAAGAGCTTTCAGTGTGATGTTTCAGGAGCCCTGAAAATGTTTGTCATGTAAAACATTGGGAGACAGGTACTTACATCTTGGTATTGTATCTTCTATTAAACCTCTTAAAGTTAAGATTATGGTGAGTCATTAGGCTCATCTTAGAAAGAGCTTCCTTGTCATACCAATATTAAAGGCATTCTATCATTTCCATCTCTGTAGAAAGTAGACATATACTAGTATAGGGGTCATTCTTTTTTTCCTGCAGAGGATATGATTTTAGTTTTTATGGATATCATGATATCATGCAGCTTAGAAATCCCAAGAGACAGGGCAGTGCATATAAAAGTCTCTTGACTAAACGTAAACAACATAAATGAGGCTTTCACATGCAAAGGGGAACGTGTTATACCTCCCAGAACAGAAACTACAAAGCATTTTATTAATTATTCATACCAGAGTTCATCACAGTTCCTGTTGGGCCCAGTGCTTATGTAATTTGTTTGATCTATGAGATTGTGTTCTCAGTCAGTTGCATCAGTTGATGTTCTAAACATGTGGCATGGTATTATCCTGAGTTGCCTGATAAGGAAATGAAGTTTTTCAATGATCATAAGACCTTTAGTCACTGAGCAAGACAGACCAATCTAGAGTGTGGTGGAGTATTATCAGTTCTTTGCTTGTTTCTCAGTGGATAGAATCAAGGGCAGAAAATTAAATTTCAACAATTTCAGTAACACTTCAGATCTCTGAAAGCCATATTTGGAGTTTGCATATTAGCAGCAACCAATGCAATCATGGCTTTGTCAACAGCAGATAGTGACATCAAACCCCCAAGCCAGCCTAGGAGGTAGCCTATATTTTTTCTGTCAGACCTATATTTCACAGTTTGTATATAAAGTACTGCTAATATCTTTTTCTTATAATTTTTTTATTTAATTAAAATCAATATTTCTTTGTTTTGCAGATCTATTCGTCAGCAATCAGGGACCATGGAAATTGTTTATGTTTACACAAAGAAGCGGTCAGAGTTTGGCCGCCAATGTAACTTTTCTGACCGGCCAGCTGAGCTTCATGTAGACATTCTACCTGATGCCAGCCTGGGGGAGAACTTTATAGAGAGGAACCCATGTGACAATGGCATACAGTGTGCACAGGAAATGTCAGAACATGAGGTCAGTCAGTGATTTTCATGTAATATTTTTCTAGATAACAAAACAGTGAAAGCTCATTGTGTCACTCGTGTTTTATTATAGTTAGCTTATTGTGGTATTATTGACATCAGATACAAGTAGGTTCCCTCAAAATTTAATAATGTCCAACAAGTTTTGTTGAACCCAAGTTTCTTGTCAGTCCTTCTTAGATTGACTTTCAAACAAGGGTTTATTGTACACAAATATTGTATATTAATTTACAGGATAAATTTGTATACCAGTAATAAAAAATGTTTAAAATTGTATTTCTTCTTATTAAATTTTTTTTTTTTTATTATAACTTATTCATACATGTATACTTTACAATACTTTACTGCCCTTACTTTACTATATTCTGTTGTGATGATACCATTCATGTGAATGTGTAACAAGTCACAAAATGGTTTAATGCTTCACACATATAGGCCAGTCACTGAAGTCTACATGCAGTGTATATGCTATTGTGTACATGTATGTATACTTTCATTGTGTAGGTCAACACTGAAAGGTTTGAGACAGAATGTCGAGGTATAAACCACACAGAGGGCGGTTGGCCCAAAGACGTTAATCACCAAGAAGTTGAACAGGTCATGAGGTTCAGAAAGAAGGTCGAAAAAGACGAGATGTATATCAACACCATCACACAGCTCAGCGGGGTCAGTAGCTCCACTATATCTAATGTGTATCAACATCCTAAAGTTTGTTTTGTATTTCACCACTATCACACAACCAAGAGGAGTCGGTTACTGCAATGCAAGTAATTTATATCAAAATCCTTGACAATTCATACTGACCACCCCTGCCCCAATCCTTGACAATCCATATAGACCACTCCTGCCCTAATCCTTGACAATTTGTACAGACCACCCCTGCCTCAATCCTTTTAGTTGACAATTCATACAGCGCACCTATGCCTCAATCCTTGACAATTCATACAGCACACCCCTGCCCCAATCCTTGACAATTCATACAGACCACCCCTGCCCCAATCCTTGACAATTCAAACAGACCACCCCTGCCCCAATCCTTGACATTCATTCAGCATTAAGATCAGTAGAATGAACGTCTCCACTTCTGGTTTCAAAATGTACTGTGATCATTAAAGGTGTACTTAAAATTGAGAAACCATGTTTTTAAAGTAGCGTGCTGGTATTCACAACTTAAATTCTGTTCTACCAGCTCTTTGTGGTGATTTCAGGATGCCCCCCCCCCCCCCATACTTCTGCATCCCTGGCACTCTTCTAGGTATTTCATGGGTATGTCCCCTTTTATATACTCCCATTATATTTCATTTTTGCTCACCTTTTTGAAAAATGTTGAAAATAAAAGGTGTCTTGTTGATGTTAATGGGTTCTTCACTGAATATCTATCTATATGTTTATCAACAGATATATATAAGCAGTGGACTGACTGATATATAGGTAATTACTTCTTAATCAAAGACATCATTTCATGCTGCAGGTGATGGAGCATTGTATCAAACAGAACACAGCTATAGATATCTACGAGGATTACTTCAATGATGCTGATGTAGACACAGGCGAGGAACCACCTTCAGCAAAAACCATCAATGTCTTTAGGTAATTACCTGTATTCTGTTACAGAGTAAATCTGCAGATACATGTACATCCAAATTATTACCCGTTATTGAGTAAACAGGACCCATTGTCAATGCAATTAAGGTTATGATAAAATACTGGTATATTAGCCTTGCCACAGTTTCAAAGCCGATTTATTAAAAATTTACTAGTATTAGATGTCACATATAGTCAGTATAGACAGGTTGATTGAGACTTCTTTGTGATTCTTAGCCTCCAGAAACCTTAAAGCAAGATGCCGCAACTAATATGTACATTTCATGAAGTTAATTATCCTTACTCAGTAGACGGTGCTACAGACAGACAATTTTACCTTTTTAAAGGTATTTTACTAAACATCCCCAGATATGAATTTGTTTTTGTAATCTCCAGTCATCCCTAATATTACATCTAGCTCATTCGTAAATATCCCTGTGTATTGCATGAATTTTTTACTCAATCACTGCTTAATTGGCATTTCAAGTTTTTTTTATCATTAACAGGGATCCATGTGATATCAAGAGAACAAGCACCCATATTTCATGGTTCCCTGATGGTCCAAAGAAGCTTGCTATTGCGTACTGTAATTTGGAGTTCCAAGGGAGTGCACCTGGTACATCCATGGATTCCTATATCTGGGATGTTGGTATGTATCTTATTGATCCTGATTGGTCTATTGTCTGCCCACAGCCAGTTACTATATTTATCTGGCCATAGCTCCTGTTGGTCCATTAGAGTAAGGAATTAAAAAATGTGTAGTGGGTCCCTGTTTAATTTTAGTGGTGTCTACCAGTGCCAGCTGAATAACTGTTTAGATGCCATGTCTACAGTGCTTGCATTTCATACTTTTTCATTCTAATGTTAAATCTTGTACCTTAATTGAGGGTTCACTTCATATGTACTCCTTTATTACAGTATCAAAGACATAGAGAAACATTTACCTTATGATAAAATCCTTTACCTCTGAAAAGAATTGTTTTCTTAAATTTTACTCAAGTGTAGGCAGTTATATAGCTGTTTAATAGATGATAATGATACATACCATGTTTTGTTGATGTGCTGTTCTCTAGGGCTTTAATATACAACCAAAGGGGTTATCATATAACTCAAAAACTGTGTTGGATCTGCCAACATCACTTAAGTTTGTCATTTTTGGACATAAACACATCTAGATTACTTCACCAAATAGCTAGCATAAAACAATGTAACATGTGGTGCTTTTAATTGTCAGTCAGTATTTAGGTTCAGTTGAAACACCTCAGTGTTGGACAGAATATCCTAATCTGTTCTTTGTTGCAGAAAACCCTAACAAACCTGAGATGACCCTGAAGCCTGTATCTCCATTGGTCTGTCTTGAATACAACCCTAAAGATTCACATATTCTAATTGGTGGCCAGTACAATGGCCAGATAGGTGAGATATTTACTTTGAACAGCAATATAGTTTCTGGAGTGCTGCTAACTACTGTTTCATCAATAAAGTGACATTAATATGAAAATGAGGTAACAATTGTCACATTATTAGTTAAAGTGCCGTAGATCAGCAGAATTGTCCCATAAGATGGTTTTAAACAGGGGCCATATTCACTTTGGTAATTTATTCTGACTATACTTGTAAGTTAACTTTGAATTTTTCATGATCCATTATAACATTTGTAGTCATATGTTAAATTATACAACTGCTGTAGCATTCCAAATTTAACTGTGCATGGTTTGAGAAGAAACATTAATAGACATGCCATTGCTTTGGCATTATTTCAAGGACTACTGTGTGCTGACTGGTTGCTGAAGACATGGGACAGAATGCAGAATCTATTCATTTGTTGCTGTTTGTGATATCTTCCATTTAATTCAAATCATAATCAAATTATTGTTTTATTTATATTACTGTTTTATTACATTACAACAGCTAAATCATATATAAACATTTTTATTGGTAAATGGAGGCAGTTGTTTTGAGCTTGAGGTACTTTAAAGATCAATTTATTCAGGAAATTCATTCCAGCCATTATGTGCAGTTGAACATGATTATTTCTTGCGTCTTTTGTCCAGCCTACTGGGACACGAGGAAAGGTTCACAGCCTGTAGAGATGTCACCCATTGAGCAAAGCCATCGTGATCCAGCCTACAAAGTCATCTGGTTACAGTCTAAGTCAGGAACTGAGTGCTTCTCTGCATCCACTGACGGGCAGGTCCTCTGGTGGGACACAAGAAAACTAGGAGAACCGACAGAAAAATTGTACCTCGACCCAACCAAGAAACAAGACTTCACAAAGGCACAAGGAGCTTATGCACTGGAATTTGAGCCAACTATGGTATGTATTTTCTCGATATGTAATGTTATTCTTTGATATTTTGGTCTCTTTATGTCAGTAACTTGCTGTGATGGGCCATGTAGGATGCTCTAAAGATAGATGCCTTATTCACATGATTCAGTATATTTCTGTTACCTTGCACACCATCAAAAGTGACTTCAAAGTAACACCCAAATAATATTTGGTTGATCAATCCTTTAATATAACTTTGCAAAGTGATCAGGAATGTTTAAGCACCTGAATTTTATACTCAAATTATTCCACAGAATTATGATCAACCTCATTAATGCTGTAAGCAATTTCAATCTCTCAGTTGAGGTTTAGTTTTGAATTTTCTTTCATGCATACCAATTAACAAATTATATGCAACTAAAATGAACTGATAAAAAAATATCAATCCATTTTCTCTGTCATTTATTTCTTGTTGTTTGAAAGTTTCATGTTAAGAATATTTCATTTACTCTTGTAGCCCACAAAGTTTATGGTAGGAACAGAACAAGGAACAGTGATGTCATGTAACAGAAAAGCCAAGACACCCGCTGAGAAAATAGTAGCTATTTATCCTGGACACCATGGCCCAGTCTATTCCCTCCAGAGAAATCCATTCTTCCCCAAGAACTTCCTCACAGTCGGTGACTGGACAGCAAGGGTGAGCAAGTTCATCATTTCATTTTCTTTATATTTTGCTCATGTTAATGAATCATTTCAATGTGGTAGTTTTCAAATTAACTGTCTGCACTGCAGTACAGAATTTACGTTTCACATGTATTTTGTCTTCAAAGCCTTGAAAAAATTGTATTATATTTCTTAACATTTCTCATTATTACTGTGACACATCTTTTTAATAAAGATAAAATATTATTTTGCTCAAGAGAAATAAATTAATTTTAGCCCCTAAATTTAAAACTGGCCATCAGTATGATATAATAGTGTTGGCCATTCATTTGACCTTTTTAAATTGTTTATTGCAGATCTGGTCAGAAGATATCAGGGAATCCTCAATCATGTGGACCAAGTAAGTCCTATCAATTTCTATGCTCCTTTTTATTATCTGTGTACAATAAAAATTTAATTTAAACAAATACCAGTAGCTCTGCTCCAAACCCTTAACGAGTGTATGAATTCAAGACTCTACACCTAATTTATGATTATATCAGCAATAAGGTGTCAACTGATTTTCAGCCAAGATATTCCAAGGTACCCCAGCACTAAGACAAATATAAGCATTCAGTTTGTAATAAATAATGTGTACTACATCTTTTTTCTTTGATTTTACAACTTTTTTTCTTGATTTTACCAAGTACATAATAGATCCACTGGCATAGCTTTATCTTTGTTACAGATATCACATGGCTTACCTGACAGACGGTTGCTGGAGCCCAATAAGACCTGCAGTATTCTTCACAACAAAGAAAGACGGTACACTTGATGTCTGGGACTTTGTATTCAAACAGAACGATCCTACCCTAAGTTTACAGGTGACACTTACCATCCCACTTACTAAATAGGCCTAAGTTGGTTTTTTTTTTCAAAATCAAAGACATGGGAAAAACATTCATTTGTTTGCATTTGCTCTTAATGTGATCTTGTATAATTATTGGAAAAATGTTTTGCATTCAGATCTTTCATATAAAAATTGCCCAGCAATATCTTTGCAATTTTCCAATGATTCTAATCAATTTTCATTATACCTTGCAAGTAATTTTTTTTTTTGTGTACTGCAAGTAAGTGCTTGGGCTTCAACTTCTGTGCCACATTTTAACCAAATTTCATGGATGTGTATATTTGTGCTGCCCACATGTGATCCTGAACATTTATATTTGACATTAGTCCATATAGCTGGATTTGACAAGCTTGTTCCATTTGTTAGGTATGTGATGAGCCTTTGTACAGTATTAGAGTACAGGACCATGGAAGGCTGATCGCTACAGGCTCAAATAGTGGCACAACAACACTGCTCGAACTGTCTGATGGTCTGTGTACACTCCAAAGGAATGAAAAAGCAATTGTTACTGCAGTAAGTTTGTTTTGTTTGTATCGTAAGTTGGCATGATGTAAAACTGGGTTTTGTTTTAGCTCTTGTATCACTCTGCAAACAATTGTAGTGCCAAAAATTAATTAATTAAAAGCAGATGTTTTCACTGCAAAAAATAAAAATTTAAAGAAAACATTTACTGTTTCCAGTTCCTAATACTATGTTCAAATTTACTGCAAGGAATTGCATTATGGTTTTAACCTGATAAAGTGGAAGTAAATCAACAAATATACAAGCAATATATCTTGAAAAAAAGGTGTTCCACAATAACAAATATGTGTCCAAGTGCTGGCTGCTTCTTATAAAGAATTTCAACATTTTAAATATACTACTTAAAATGTTGAAACTGATCGTGATACTGATTTTATTTTTACCAAGCTTCAGATGAATTTGTACTCTAAAACATTCTGTCTTATTTTCTAGATGTTTGAGCGTGAAACCAGGAGAGAGAAAATCTTAGATGCCAGACACAGAGAAATGAAGTTAAAAGAAAGAACCAAGAGTTCAGCAGACAAGGTGTGTATTAGTACTTGGCTCATGATGGTATATTTACAGCATTGACCAAACGGTGGTTCTGTAGGCAGTGAGGAACCAACAGTGACCAGGAGTGCAAATAAGAAAAAAATCTGAAAATACGGAAAAACTTGTAAAATGAGTTTCCCTTTTTATCCAGCCAGGGAAAATCTGTGAATTGGAAAAAATGTCTTAATTGGAAAAATATTGAGGAATTTTGTTTTTATGAAATGCTTGGAGCCATGACATGACAATCTGTTGCACATGCAGTCTCCTTATAATTCTAAATATTCCTGCTTTACTATTTAAACATCAGCAGTGGTGAGGGATTATTTAACACAGTTGTTATTACTTTATACTAGGAGTATAATTTGAAGGTCATTTTACTTGACCACACTGACTTCATACTGAGTTAATGCCTTGTTTATGATATTCAGGAGGAAGAGAAGGAACAGGAGGGAGAAGATTATGAAGAAGAGGATCTGATCGCTAAATCGGAGAAAGAATTCTTTGAGATAATTGAACAAGAGCGCAAGAAACAAGAGAGGGAAGCAGCAAGAGATGAAGCACAGCAGGAGAAGGGTGATGAACAGAAGGTAGGTAGCCGTAGATGTTGTCATCTGAGAATCAGCTGTTTCTAATATCCAACATCAGGCAAGATTTATTATCTTTAATGGCTGTCAAGATCTACCATCTAGCAAATATTTTGTGAACTTAATGTTCATTGAATGATCAGATTTATTAAATTTGTTGACCCAAGGTGTATTGAGAAAACTGGACCTTGACTGTTTGATGTTTTCACTCTGAAATTCCTGTGAAATCAAAGTGTTACTTCACATTAAATATTAAAACAGACATGTCTGGGACCAGTTAAACATTGTCCAGATCAGCCTGTGGTCTCATTATTTTTCATTATAATGTGTAATGTCTGTGTGTTATAGGTTTCTCCCATCGCTGAGGAGGATGAAGACGAGAAGACAGATGAACCCAACAGTCACAATGTAAGTAACAGTTATCCTGGCAGACTGACCATAAACACTGCAGTACAGGTAACCATATTTGGCTGTATACAATGACTTTCTCAGTAACAATATACTTGGTATACCAGCCAGCATAGTAATGTATGTGTAATAGAGTACTAGAGTTGTAAACCCTATTTAAGTTTTCTGGTCATGTGTTTAACCCTTTACTTTTCAGATTCAATTTAGACAGGTTTTTTTGGGGCACACTTCTGTATACATTATCTTTTGTGCCTCACTTTGTTGTATTGTATCTTCACCAAATGTCAGCAGTCTAAGGGATTTCTTTGCACCTGGGGAATGGATATCTGAAGAGCTAAAAATAAATATGCAGTATGTTTGACCTCAGAAAATCTGGCCAGCTGAACAAGTTCTGGGTAGTGGCAGTTTTAGCAGTATGAAAGTGTTAAGGACTTTACCACAGGGTCTTTTGCGCAGATGGTTTTGGCCGGGTACATCTAGCTAAACTGTTAAAAAGTCTCAAGTTGCTTACGGGATACATGACAGTATTTCACTTGTTTGTTATACTGGAAGGATTTTTGCATATGTCTGTGCTAATTTCAGGAGAAAGCTGATGATGAAGCTACCAAAGAATAAAGATTTGTATCATCGTAATACCAAGAAAGCTGGGCAGCATGACCATGACTGCCATATATCCATCTGTGACAGACCACCACTAGGCTGGAAATCAGTTGATGAAGGAAAGCAATGACATAAAGGGACGCAACATGTATAATGTGACTTTAGACAGCCAGGATAAAGGGGTTGGCTTTGCAATGACCTGGGATTCAATGCCGTGCCTACACCTGGCAGGAATTATTTATTTGTACTATTCCTGTCTGATGCCCTCCTCCCCCACACCCCTCCACTTTTATACAAAGATAAACCCACAGGCAGCTGTTAATTTAAATACCTCACTGTGTGGTGCCGATTCTGGAGAAGCTGTTCAGGGATGGGTGGAATCATAATTGCACAGTAACCTCTTCCATACAAAACATGCATCAAACATGTAGTCCTAAAGATGCAATTCAATAGCTGCTTGCTGTACTGGAGATATTTATTTGGAATGTGGAATGGGTGAATTACATTTCCTTAAATTAAAATGAGTAATTATTGTGCAGCAGACAGAATAAAAGTGACCTGTTTTGACTGTAGTCTCTAAAACGATGTTTAAAAGTACATGAAGATGAAACCAGTTTGCTGTATATTGTTGCAAGTTTGTTGGACAGTCTAGAAGTTCATCTGCGCTTACTGTACATAACGTAAATCATCATTACTGACTACTGTATTTTGTTATTTTGTGTATTCATCTTTACACAAATATTGAAGTAAAACGTGCCAACTCGGTCTGTAGTTACCTTTACTTAGTTAGGTATGGTCTGTGTGCTTGCCTCTGTGTTATTACTGGTGTGTATGGTGTGTGTGCTTGCTGCATCAAATCTTAACTACTTTTTAATATGGCCAAGTACCAAAAACTGAGAAAAACAGTTTATTTTATTTTCTTACCTTCTGTCTCAAAGGATATCCTCTCTGTTACTCCACTGGACAAGTTTATCGCAGGCAATAACCTTAAAGAAAATTTGATTTATCCAAATTAAAATGGTTAAATTACTGATAGGCCATTCTTACAGTCACACAGTTTCAGAGGAATGGCATCTCTGCACTGTGATATGTTGTAAGCTGTTGTGTAACTTGACAGGCCAAAAGTAACTGTCCCATTACTATATGACTTGACTGGCTGGCCGTCATCATTCACTCTGAGCCCCAGCAGGAAGCCCATAGATATGTTGATTTGCTAGTCATAAGCAGTCATGCACGTCATCTGTGGTCTCACAGGCTGTGAAATGTCATCACTCGCTTGCCCTCTCTGGGTCTATATCAGGAGTACAAAATGTCAATATCTATATGTTCTATCAGTTTTTCCAAAGATTTAATTTTCCAAATAAAATATTAGAAAATTCTTTTTATGTCCCCAAGTATTTATGAGCAGTCAATGAACACCTCCCTTCTTGCTCTGACACAGTGTTATTTTTCTCACAATTAAGTGACAAATGCTCCCAGAATCTAGAGAACTGGTAATAAAATCAATGGTTATTCACAAGAACTTAATTAACTAAGAGAAAATTTAAATAATTTAGCTATGTATTGCCTTCTTTAGAAATAGTATATAGTGAAGTATTATAAATGTCTCCCTTTGTTAGGGTGATTTATAGAAAATGCCCCTCATTTGTGAATTATGAAAATTTTGGGTTGGACATCTATGAACGACAACCGGATATAACTATAAATTGGACATATAGTATGTCAAATGGTGATACAATATTGGATAAAAAAAAAGAAAAAACAGCGCAAGAATAGAAGATGAATATTACACATGCAATTGAGTTGGTTCCTATGTGATGTTTTAAGATCATGATGTTTTGGAAGCAAAAACCTTGTTTGAATCTTTAGAGTTGGTGTTAAACCGTGGAGATATCCGTAAAGAGATATACGAATGGTCAGGGGTATGTTTGGATAAAGTGAGTCAGTATTACCTGAAACGGTATGAGCGTTGTAGAGAGAAATGCGCTAAGGTTGAGATGAAAAATGTTCAGTCGGGAAATACTGAGGGAAGTCCGTCATAAGTTGTTTGAACTATCTAAAATTTAGGTAATTTTGTGATAGATTAGAAGTTGCAAGGTAATAAATTAGTGTGAAGGTCGTGAGCCGTATCATTCTGTCGTGTTCATCCGTACAAGAAGGAAGCGATTGTTACTAGGGAAGCTGCGATGATAAAGAACGATTTGCGTACTATAAAAGAGGGGATTTTGTACGCGGAATCTGTGTGGGACAAGTATTGTAAATATGAACTCCCTCAAGCACAAAGACACCCAATGCAAACTGCCATTGATCACATGTGTGGATATGACTTGCGTTCCACAGGGTTGTGTGAAGGGAGTTGCTTCGTATGTTAGGTAGGGTTTACTACTTACACAATCGATTTGAGAAATGTAGGACCAGTTTCAATTCGCGAATTGGCAACCTTTCAATGCGGATGCAACATCGTTGTACGTGAGTAATAGATTGGAAGAGCTGTGTGAGGTTTTGAATGAACTTATTGATTAAGAAACAGTTTATAAATGAACAGCAAGATTTAGATCCTCCAGACTGTATAACCTACCCTAAACCCGCTACAACCTGTGTGAAAAATAAAAACAATGGAACCTGTGGTTAATATAATGATGAGTATGGAGAAGATGCTGAGGATGAAGTGGCAGGAGCCTCTACTCCTCCTTTGGGTTTAGTTCCACCTTTTTTTGCTACTTTTGAGGGTTTCAAGAGGTGTGTAAAGTATGGTTTAAAAGGGTCATTTCATTTGAAGTTGGGGGATTATTTTATAAATGAGAAAGGTAAGCAACTGGTGCAGGAAGGGTTAGAGTGGTTGGCAAGTGGTTATATCCGGTAGGACGAAGAAGGTATTGTGTGGGAGAAGATAAAAGCTCTGGACCATAAATTAAAAAGCTTTCTATACATTTTGTGACATTCAGAAAGATAAAATGGAAGTCTACGGAGTTCCAGAATTGTATGGGAGAGAGTTTGAAGAGTGGAAAACTGTAGAAAAAATGGCCCATACAATTCCGGAAGAATATTTTGATATATTGCGCGCTTATATGGCCCAGGAAGATTTACCAGGTTACAACAAAACAGACGTTTAAAATAAAGGAGACTGTAAGCATTGACCTGTTGATGTGTAAGAAACTGTTGAGCATGGATCTAGCCACAGATATGAATGTGTTACCTCGTTCGAATGAGGTGTTGGTAACCTACATAATAAAACACATGTACCGAGGGTACCAGTATTTCGTTTTCGCGGGTGTAACGAGTGTTGATATGTCTTGTGATTGATAAACTGGATAAATCTGTGCAAAAGTTGAAGCGTACCAAAAGAGCTTAGAAATTGCTGGAAGACGTGCTGGAAGAAATCGATGGTGATGATGAAGGAGGGATATAGAAGTGGACAAACAATGACTTACACTGCTGACGATGAAGGTGGGGTGGATGAAGTGTGCATAAACAATGAGTAAAATGAAATATTAAATTTCCCTGAGTGATGAAAATGTGGTTAAATTTTTTTACGTTTGTTAATTGTAGTACTGCCCTGCTTGGTAGAGACAATAACATTAGGTCCAGTTAGAATAAGAGTGTGCAGAACGGGAGCTGTAGACATAAATCGCTTGAGACAGAAGCTGACATGGGGAAAAGAAAACGTAGCCGTCGTCAAGGGTGGATATCGTGAAACGTATAACGCCTGAAGCAGGTCTGTGTTTGCGTCCATTTGCAAACATGGAGAGTTAAAATAACGAATCGACTGTGGCGAGTTTGGAACTGTTAGGATTAGAACACGACAGGTTTTGCGGTTGTTGTAGGGGGTTGAAATGCAATTTAGTTCACACTCGTGTTGAAAGGCGTAGTACTTTCAATATCGAAATGTGCCGTCGCGTACTTGATGTTACGTGTTCGGCCGCTTGCCGTGGTACAAAAATGTTTATGGTAAAGTTGGTGTTAAAAGGCTTACCGGCAGGAATAAATGATCGCTGAACAGGGTGAGTGTATGTGGTGGACAAGTTGTTTGAGCAAGGTGAAAGTCACTTCTTGCCTCTACATACCGTGGACTTGACCCCGACACGCCGTTATCGTTACCAGGAATGTATGCGAGCGGATCATTCCTTGCCTCCAGCGTACGAGATGGAATGCAAAATGTTAGCAGGTATGAGCGAGGTGTACAATACCAAGGGCGGGATCCTAGGTTTCCTCGCAAAGGCACACGTAGCCGTTGATCTTATGAAGTTCGTAAGTCAGGTGAAACAAATGGTGAACGCAGAATTGTTAGAGTAGCTAGGAGACAGATTTAGAAGCGAGGTTATTCCCCCCTGTTACGGTGTTCACGTTCCTGCCTGTATAGACCTCGTTGACGTGACCGGTTACAGATACCGAGAAGGTTCCAGGCTTTGTGAGAAATTTGTGTGTATGTACATAAAGGTCAGCCCTCATAAACATGGTGGAAACCCTTTCATCACACATGAGGGGGAACTCTCACCCGTACCAAAATTTGACGTTTGCGGGGGATTCGGAAGTACAATGCCTGAAAGGGAAATGGACTCGCAGCACGAAACAGGGTGTGCAGAATAAACTAGTTGCCGTTATTCGAGAGTTCCTTATGAACTCTTATTTTTATAATGATGAAGGTACAGTCCACGTTGTGCCCAGTTTACAACGTGTGCAGGTGGACACGGTGAAACGCCACTTGCACGGGTTAAACCGCTTAAGAGATCCTGTGAAAAAAAGAAAAGAAACGTTCCGGATCAAGATGTTGAGAGAAACCAATTGTTGTGCCTTTTGTGTGAAAACTGCTAGTTTAATGTTTTATCCCTGTTGTCATGTAGGTATACGGTTGACGTGGGCTGACATGCGAAGTCGCCGTGAAGGAAATTTGTGTTGTGCTATGTGTGGTAGTATATGTGAAGCTTATGTTGACCTGACAGAAAGGTTAAGCTGTAAATTCTGACAAGAGTTATTAAATGTCATTTAGTACGACATTTAGCACTTGGAATTGACAACGTGTGTTCGCTGTGCGCTTGTCTAATGTACATGGACTGTTATTATTTTTATGTGAAAGAAAGAGGGCTGGGAGATTTAGTGGAGGAAGGTTTGGCTCCAGAAATAAGTGAAAATGAGGGGTTATGATTTCTGTTATCAGTATATCCCCGTGGGGCAAGGAGAGCACTGTTGTACTTGCGCTAAATCATTTGAAGTGACAGGCCACGGTGAGGAGCTGTTATGTAAAGTGAAAGGGATGTTCCGTGATATGTGTATATACTTTCATAACAATCGTTAATCTTGGTTGAAAATTAAAACCAAACAGACAACAACCAGTGAGAGGTTCAAAGATTTTTTAAGTGGCTGTGTGAAGATTTCTCTGCGAGATTGGGGTACGTGGAAATAGTGGTGCAACGGGTACGACCGGAAATTTTGGGGAAGTTAAGAGGGAACCACAGGCAGGTGATTGAAAGCGTCTGAAAGGACTGGGACACAGCCGCTTATCTATAAAAGAGAGGCTCTTAAAGGTGAAGAGTTCAGTTTGTAAATGTTTCTGCACGTGTGCGAGTCCTTGCGGTGCTAAAACGCAGTTTAATTTGGAAACACCTTTACCTGAAATCTTGGGAGCAGATGTACCTACGGCTTTGACTGTATTATAAATCAAGAATGGCGTACTTAGGTGTGTCCCTGGCTGAAAGGTGGAAGAAACATTTGGCCAGCAGAGCGGTTTCTGCTGAGAGAGAATGGCGGTTCATGCGTGAAACATACGGAAAGTTTGATATGAATTTGAAAAATAGTCAAACTGTTTCGATGAAAGAAGGTATCTTTGTGGACCGAGATACAGCCAGCGCAGTGTTTTGGTTGGACGGTATGTGGTACAAAGGTGTAGAACCGCGTATGAAAATGTTTGAAAAGAATGAGAATGAGGACAACCCAGATCTGTCGCTTTCCAGCACGTTTTGGAACAGTTCGCCCTCAGCTTCAGAGCCAGTTTGTTCACCGTGAAATACAACCAGAAACCTCCCACTCAGAAGATTGTTTTGATGTAAATCCTCTTACATGAAGTGAAAGGGCGAGCATTTTGGTCCGTGCTGCATTGAAATGTTTGTGTTTCACCGTGTAGAACAGCAGTTGTGCTATTCGCAAATGGAATGTACATATATCCCCGAAGACCGGGATGTACTGCTGAGGTGTTTGATCCGCTATTTGTGTGACCTGGTTTGTCAAGTGTTGTACATGGCGGAAACTGAATCTCGCAATACAGCCGTGTGCTGTATCTGATTTCATTGGTGCCTTTCCTGCACGTGCACGTTCTCAACCTGTTTAACGTACACGGCTTTCACACAGAAGGGTGTTCATTTGCTGAAAGCCCGTCTCTTTCACAGCACACGCTTCGCTTTTTGTACAGTTTTACATTAAACATTTCATGTACCGTTATAGTCGTGAGGTTGAAAGAATGGCGGTCGATAGGTACAATTTAGATGAGAGATGCTTCCAGGCGGACACGGTTAGGATAATGTTTGGTGAATGTGAAGAATATGTTAAGGATCAGCCGAGCATCCCGCATGAGCAGAAACAGAAACTGACCAACCGTATCCAAAATATGAAGGCTGTTTCGAGCCCCGAGATAATTGGGGTGTTGGGTGAAAATGAACGTCATATGCTGATGGGGACGCCAATTATAAAACTGTGGGGTAGATGATGTTTAATGCAATGTATGATGACATGTAATCAGAAATGTAGTATGCATCGATATGTAAAACATATAGCTTGTATTAGAGAATTAAAAGTTTATTGAACATAGAATATACAGTTGTTGTTAGTCTCTTCAACATGTCATAGAGATAGGAGGGTATGTCATTAAAATGAAATTGAGAATGTCTGTAAATATTTGGAGTGTGAGAGTGACAGTATACTCCCAACCAAACACTTCCCTCACGTTGCCCGAACCCAGCACCTGTGAGAATGCCAATTTGGTTTTGTTGGTGTGTTTCTCTGTTCTTATTTGTAACGCCACTGTAGGTGTCCCTATGCAGTGAATGTTCAGTAAACCGTCATGTGTAATTTGGGTCCAAATAAAGTAGGCACATCTGCAAAATTACTCGTCCCCTATAAACGTGCGTCTATGTTCAACCAGCATCCCGTTCTTCTGTCTTCCAGCAGACTGTTTACTCTTCTTCAGTCCATGTTAAGCCCTCACCTTGTTCTCCATATTCTTAGTCCACACCCAAACAAGCTTTGAAGGTTCTTCTTCGCTTCCATTTCTTCAAAGTTACAAATTTCACACATATGGATATAAGCCATAAAACCCATACAACTGGCTGAATTTCCTTTTTCGTCCAGGTAAGCCGACCTTGAATCGTCACACTTGGGACAACCGCGTGTTAAGAACCATCTTTCTCTGTCAAAGTTTCTATCTATTTGGTATACCTTCCGCACTTTATCCTGTGCATTGTCCATTTTGTGCGGTTGTCGCCTCTGGAAAGATGATGTGTGTTCACTCATAAGCACATTTATAAACCGTCCAGGGTGAGCTTTAACCTGTGTCGGCCTTTTTTACATACACCTTTCCTGAATGTTGTTTTACGAACTGTTCAAACTCTTGACCGCGTCGGGCTTTATTTGTTTGTAGGAGCGCCCCTATATTTTGTGAGGTTTGGGTGTGAGGATGGGGTGTGAGATGCCACAGGGGAGGTGTGGCCTTACATCTGAGCGGGTAGAGGTGCTGCTGGCACAGAGAGAATTTGACATGAGAGGATGGCCGGAGGGACACAGGGTGGCTTGTTGCATGTATAAAACGTGCGTTTGTTTCTATTCTTTCTACGTGTCGTTTTTCATCCTTTTTTTGTGCCCCGAGACCTGAGCGCATGGGTTTCCTTTCGTGGGTAACATAAGATAACCCTTCCACGAGGTACAGGTTGCTTGCTACTGGTCTAGGGGGAACGTAACCGGAGGGGCTTCCCTCATTATTTGGCGGTCACGCATGGTGGCGGCCTTGTACAAGCGAGAAGGTACGGATACAGGGGCTGCCATTTGCAGGTCCTGACCTCATAAGAAAGCGATTTGAGCCATCTTTTCTTTTGGTGGGTATATAAACCGTTGTCAAGGTGTTGGGTGTCATTTTCAACTGAAAATGTCCAAGAAGACAGCACAATTCCATATCATGGAGGCTGAGGGAAAATGGCAGGAGTTTACAAACGGGCAGGATGCACACAAGACTTAAAAAAAACAGCTGAAGAACCCCGCTATATGACGGGCGATGTAAACTACATAGGCGTAAGATACTCAAAGGCGAGTAATGTCGTCTCGAACCTCCCTGAACACGTCAAATATCAACTCAGGGAGAGATGGGAGGCCATTCGGGACTTGTTGGATATGTACAAAAATGTCACTTTGGAAACCACGTTGAATTAAGGGTGTGATTACAACGTGTACAGACCCGGGTACAAGCTGAAACTGAAACATGACCGTCAAGAAATTGTGGATAAATAAATACATGGATGATGTGTTTTGTCCCATGCTGGGAGGTAAGCCGGAATGCTTCAGGGAGGAGCTGTACACCTCCACTGTCAACAACTTTTTCATGAACAACCCCGCAGCGAAGAAACCCACCCTGGAGAACCTGAGGGCTGTTTTGAGGAGAAAACTCGTCACTGCAGGAGTGTGATTTCGGCCTACCATGAGTGTATAAGACACGTATGCGGGCTGCGTCAGGGTCAGTTGCGCTTCTACATCTCCAAGACCCGGGATGCAGGTGTTGACCCGGAGCAAATGAATAACACCTGGGAAAACTTGCTGTTACGCGAAGCTGTTTTCAAAGGTGAGAAGTTGCGCCAGGTAACAGCTAACCTACCTCTGTTGGAAAATATCCCAGCCGACAGGAAAATCGTCGTTCAACATGTCGTTTGATATGGACGTGACACAGACTCTCATCAGAGAATAATTTGTAAACCCTCAGACCTTTTTCCATTTGGGAACCTTTGAAATCAGCAATGTCAAGGGACAACCTTTCGTGAAAAGCCGTTACTGTCTAGCTATGACTCCGGTCTTTGGGTATGTGTACAGAAAACCCACACAGTACCAACCTCACATAGAAAAGATCTTGATCTTCAAGCATGAAGAAATGGAATGTGTTTTAGGTCGGATGGTTAATTTGGAAAGCAGCCCCGTACCCATTGAAAATGAAATCGATAGAGGGGTTAAAATATCTCTGATGAAAAGAAATGGTACGATAAGAAATGGTACCTGACAGAACAATAACAGAGAGTGTTTTCACGCTCTTTCATGCCTGTGTTGACGGCTTTCTTCCGACAATTGAAAGCCAGTGTAAACACGTACCGACGAAAAGGAAGGCTCCAATGAATATGAATGTATTGGCAGATTATGAGGAAGAAAGCAGTCAGGTAGGGGACGAGGAAGCTCTGATGATGACAGACGGTATGAAACAGGCAGAGTGGATGTCAATCAGGCGACCACGTCACACTTGGTTCATTCACACTTGATTCACATTTACATTCATTAACTAACAACAACGGAAATGCATTTTATGATTTTTATTTGTAAAAATACAATTAAAATAATGTAACCGTTACATGATGTCTTATTGCCTTGTTTGCTGTTGGAGTACGATTAAAGGTTTGTTTGTTATCTGCTTTATTTTCCCAATGTTGCCTGCTGTAACAGCAAACAACGTACACAAAAGGGCAGAGGTCAAAAACCCTTTTCCCTTCCTTCTCATCCTTCGATTTCTCACACGTCTTTTTCTTTTAGGTTCTGACCACATTACAAAACAAGTAATATAGATTCAAAACATTTATTCCATAAGATATAAAAAGTACATATTCAGTGCAATAAGATTTTCTTGCCTCTGAAAATGACTATAAGGGGTTTATTTATACAGTCCTCCCAACAACCCTCCTTATACATTGTTAATCATACCACCTGCTTTCCCTAGAAACATCATTCCCCTCCTTCTTCCACGCGTCCAACTGCTACCCCTGACCACATTATCGCCTCTTCAGTGACGAATCCGGAGTGCATATGTGGTTCGCTTTTTTCCTGCCATTTTTGTTTAACTAGTTAATGACATTGTAAAAAAGACACTTTTTGTACGAATAGATTAATCACATATGGTCCTTTGTTTTCTCGGTTTTCTTTTCTTTAATTTTTACGTAGGTATATAGTCCATGGTAGGCTGTACCATTCCGGTTTGGCTAGGATTTTTGGTGGCAGGTTGTCTTTAATCCATAATTTTCTCCGTGGTTGTCCTCCCACCTAAGACTTGTTAAATGTGTGGGATGTACGTGTGTGATCGTTTTTCACTTAGTCTATCAGCCAGACCCTGAAAATAAGGCCTGTCGGTACCAAAAGAGGGGCAATTGCTATCATTATTTTTTTTAAAGACATTGATCTATAGATTACAAAAAATGCATGATAGCAGTTTAGGAGTGGTAGCTTTCTATGAAATATGAGCCTGTTCCCATGGCAACCATGGTAATTTTTGCAGTAATTATGAAATTTACAAAGAAGGCCATAACTTTGTTAGTTTTGTGTATAAAAGGATGAAATAAATGCCAACATGCGTCAGTAGAAAGATATTTATTTTTAATAATATTTTCTACCCACAAAATAATTTGCATAATTATCTGTATGCAAATATATGCTAATTTTTTTAGTAAAAATTCAAATGTTTACCCCAAACATGTTCACAGTCCTCAGTTTTTTATCAAATAAACACTTTTAGCTTAAACTTTTCCTTACTGGATAGGAAATGTAATATGCAATACATATATGTTTGATAGTTATCATTATTCTTCTTATTTGCATCTTGATGAATATTCATTGGACACTACCATAATAACAGTGTTCTTGATTTATCTGTCATTGCATCTGTTATTGTCTGAGGTATGTCGAATGAATAATTTAAAAGCATGTAAGTATCCATGGTTTTCTATGTAATTTTCACGGCAGAATATATATTTACCTAATACACAAGTAAAATTTGCATATTAAATGAGACCATTTGCATAAATTTGCATAAATTTTTATGATTTAGATCAAAATGGAACATTTATGTTCAATAGATTTACAATCCTTTTTTTAATTAAATCAACACTCTCAGCATAACTTTACATTGCTGGGAAGTAAATTAAGTGTACAACATATTATATTAGATCCTCATCGATATTCATAATATTTGTATCTTAATAAATATACATGAGACACTATTATAATAACAATGTTGTTTATTTATTTATCACTGCATCTGTTATTGTCTACAATAATTGTATCCGCCAAAACAGAGTTTTGCGGATACTATGTTTTCAGCTGCACGCCGCCGCCGCCGCCGCGTAGGTGTTCGGAGAACTCCTCCGTAACCGCTGGGCGGAATTTTACGAAACCTGGGATTATGTTCGGATCACATGTGAACTGCTGCGCCCCAATTTATTTTTGACCTCTGACCTTTCCTCTGCGCTCTGCGTCCGTTTGTGTGTCTGTTTCAACACATAAACCCACATATCTCAGGAACCGTTTGACCGATCAGGAAATTTTTTTTTGCACAAATGTAGCCCTTGGAGAGCTTTATAACATACACAAAAAATGGTGGCGCCACCTGCAACCATGTTTGCACAGTGTCCATCTGTTCGTCTGCCTTGGGTTAAAATCATTCATATCTCTGCAGTGATTTGACTTATTCACCTGAAATTCGGCATGCTTATACATCCTGGATAGCTTTTCTGATTTTATGACAGGTGGCGCCACCTACAATCACGTTTATGCTGCAGACATCCAAGCTCATACCTCGGGAACCGTTTGACCGATTGGGCCAAAATTTTGCATGTGTATAAATCTCACGTAGCTCTTTATCATACGCATAACTGGTAGCGCAAACTGCAGCCACTTTTGCACAGCTCCCGTCTGTTTGTCTGCCATGGGATAAAATCACTCATATCTCGGCAGTGGTTTGACATATCTGCCTAAAATTTTACAAGTTTATACATCCATGACAGCTCTCTTGATTTTATGACAGGTGGCGCCACCTGCATTCTAGTTTATGCAGCAGATATCCAAGCTCATATCTTGGGAACCGTTTGACCGATTGGGCCAAAGTTTTGCATGTGTATAGTTCTCACATAGCTCTTTATCATACACAAAACTGGTGGCGCCACCTGCAACCATTTTTGCACAGCGTCCATCTGTTTGTCTGCAAAGGGCAAAGATCACTCATATACATGTAGTGGTTTGACTTATCTGCCTTAAATTTTGCATATGTATACAACTTGGACGGCTTTCTGGATTTTGTGGTAGGTGGCGCAACCTACATACACAATTTGGCTGCAGACATCCATGCTAATATGCAACACTTCACTCTATTTCCCCTTGCCACTCAATCTATGCCTCACTTCACCCATTCCACTCTGATTTAGGCGGATACACGTAGTCGCTTGTCGACTACCCGTATTCTAGTTAAATAAATGATTTTGTAAGCGTGTAATTATCCATGGTTTTCTATGTTATTTCCACAGCAGAATATATTTACTAAATATACAAATGAAATTTGCATATTAAATGAGACTCTTTGCATAAATCTGAATATATTGCTATAATTTATATCAAAATGGCATATTTATGTTGAATAGATTTACAATCCGATTTTTTTTAAAAAATAAAAACTTTCAGCATAAACTCCACATTGCTTGGAAGAAGATAAAGGGTACAACACATTTATATTTGATCCTCATCGATATTCATAATATTTGCATCTTAATGAATATACATGAGACACTATTATAAAGACAGTGTTCGTGATTTATCTATCACTTTATCTCTTATTGTCTACAATAATTAAATGGATGATTTTGTAAGCGTGTAATTATCCATGGTTTTCTATGTTATTTCCACAGCAGAATAGATATTTAGTAAATATACAAATGAAATTTGCATATTAAATGAGACTCTTTGCAAAAATCTGAATAAATTTCTATAACTGAGATCAAAATGGCACATTTATGTTGATTAGATTTACAATCTTATTTTAATCAAACAGTTGTACGGATTTTTTTTCGCAATGCCTGCAGATATTGGCCTGATTTTTGGTGTGTGGGCAGACAATGACCAGTTACAGATCGAGTTCATGTTTCGTCCCGGTTGACCTACTTTTGACAGTTTTACGGCTCCTAAACTTAGAAAATTTCATGAAAAATATAAATTTTCATGACAAATACACATGTACAGACTTTTTTCGCAATGCCTGCAGATATTGGCCTGATTTTTGGTGTGTGGTCAGATATTGACCAGTTTCAGAAACAGTTCGCGTTTCGTCCCAGTTGACCTATTTTGACCGTTCTACGGCTCCTGAACATAGAAAATTTCATGAAAAATATAAATTTTCATGACAAATACACATATACGCACTTTTTTTCGCAATTTATAAAATAGTGTTTCATTATTTCCTGAAGACTAATGGTGCCAGTAAAAATTCGAAACAAGGCCTACACGCCAAATGCTTACCTGTTTAAAGAGATATACATCAGGGATAATGCTTCCAGGATAATATGCTTGACCTTTACTATTCAAGTACAATGCAAGTACTAAACATTTTAAAAATCACATATGTACACATATGCTAAAATTTCAAGCTGAATATCAAAGTTCTAGGGATAAACAAGCAGGAACATACCTTTGTGCAAAAACTATTGTAGGTGGCAACACTACTCTTGTATACAATGAAGCTATCCGATATGTATAGATATGCACAATATGATTGTGTTATATAAAAAACTTCTCTTGAATCAGGTGCACTGGGCTGAATGATCTCAGCCGAGACAGGCAGTTGCCCAAAGTCAAGCAAAGAAAATTGGCAGGTCCAACTACTGTACTAAATGAACTCTTGACCTGTACCTGGCTGCACTGAGTGAACTCTTGATCTGTTGCAACATATGTTACAGTTGGCAGTCTGCCAAAGCTATAAATAGACCCAGACGAGATTTGGACTGTTGCCAAGTATGAAAAAGTTGGAAGTATGCAAAGTTGTTTATAGATACAGACAAAATCTTGCAATCTATTCTTATACAATTGAAAGAACCCTACTCTAGGATAATTATTGTGGAAAAATTAAACCATTCAGTCTGACAGTTTCATAATAAAACATTTTAATAATTCTGGAGGGAAATTACGAGTCCTATAGCTCAGAGGATATGGGTAACAGATACCTAATTTTCTTTGGAGATTTTTATTTGGACTTCCCTGGAATTTAAATAAGAAGATTCTAGGTCTAACGGTTACGATTTGTGCCCTATAAATGGAGGACCACTTGATTTGAATGTTTAAAAAAAAAGAAAAAAAAATGCATGAAAATTAAAAAAATAGGTGGCACCACCAGTCTGCAGGAACTGATGAAACAATGATTAGTATGCATGCAATGAATCATGGGGACCAATGCAACAGTTATTCAGTTACTAAGCTTTTGCAGCAAATTGTTTATTATTATGGGGGGGGGGGTACTTACAAGACCCATAGCTCAGAGGATATGGGTAACAGAGACCTGTTGTTGGTTTCCTTTGAGTTTTTGCATGGATCTCTCAGGATGTACTGCCAAATAACTATAGGTCTAACAGTTACAATTTGCGCTGTGTTAACGGCCGGACGGTCAGACAACCAAACGCTGGACGGACGACAGACAAAGGGAAATCACTATTGCTCAGATGACGTACAGTGTGCATAGTCATTTTTAAGTCAGCTGACTGCATACAAGAGCTAGATTTCATTGGAATGGCTCGACATATTATCATTAACCTTTTTCTTCTTCTTGTTGATTTTGAAGAACATTAATTTCTATAGTTGAATGGGGATACCACCTACAAATTTTGCATTCACATGATAAAATTCCTTATTGAAAAGGTCTTCCTAGTCACTGGTTACCTTAGTTGCTTTTTTTTGTGGATGTCACTGAATGTTTGCAACTTCTTCTTAGATATTGGATAGTTGAAACTCAACCGGCCTGGCTCACATTCCAACCTCTTGATACTGTATTCTTTAACTGTAGTTTCCAATTTTTGTATAGAAGACAAATGGAGACCAGGAAACGTTGGAGCAAATGACATCATCTATTCTTTTTGCTGCCTTGAGAGAATGCTCACAAAGCAAAAGGGTAGATGTTTGTGATGTCTATCAAGAACACAACAGAAACCGTTTTTGGTCTCTTAGGTCAGACATGGAATGTTCCATCAAGTGTCAATAATGCATTGGAAATCTTCACATTTAAGCTTTATGTCCCTAACACCAACCTGCAAAATATTAATTATCACACATATTTATTTTGCACCTTAAAAGGTGAAATTAAACCCCATCAAATGCCACCTTGTAAAGAATGTCTGTACAAGCATAGCAAACGTGCAAACTACCAAACTTGCGCCGCTGCTTTACTAAAGATCAAGATAATCCAAGTCCTGTTGGTCATGGATGTATTTGAGAAACCTCTGAAGGGAATGACAAGCTCAGTATTGATTGGATGGATGGTTCGCCAGCCCCTGAAAGTACTGGATTTGTTAGCTTGAAATTGTTCAAAATCATGTAATCTCACTGACCACAAGTGAATCGTGCAAAGGGTAAAATGTTCAAATATGTGCAGATAAAAAAAAAAGTTGTGATACCCAAGTATATGACAAGAGTGGAGATGACGAGGTTGTCATATCACGTGGATACATGAGATTGATGAAATTGTATTCTGATTAAGAACAACAAATACAAATGGGACTCATTCCTACACAAGAGACAGGTTGACTAAAGTAATGACTAAACCTCTTCATGTCAATATAATGTACAGGAGTTTCCATTTATTAAACATAATTAATTGATTGGCAATGTGTAAGGGGTGATGCATGTAACTGTCCTTTGTAGTAAAACAGATTTGTCTAATGTTTACATCCTAAAGTATAATACACTATCATCCTTGATATATTAAATTTAACTTAATATCATACAGTATGCTTTATTTGTTACTAATAGCCAGTCTGGATAAATGTAGTATATTCCCATGTATCCATTTGTTTAACAAGTAAATCTTAATTTGCAACGGATAGCTGAACACATGCATTTTTAACTCATCCAGAGATGGGTTTATTATTGTATATACTACATACTCTGTTTTTTAATATGAAGAAATAAGGTTTTGCCGGAATGAGAAATAAAAACTAATTTGAACGTTCACAGAGAAAACGTACCTTATTACTGACAGAGGAAGCCTCCGAATAGTTGAATATTAAAGGAAGAATGTTCAATATTTTATGACCGTACATATTTTTGGCTGCAGATGTTTTCTTGGATATAAAATAATGCAAATGTATGCAAACTCATGTTAAATGTATATGCATACAATCTATCATGCATAGATTGCATGATGTATGCATACAATCTATCTCACTTAATATTCAAAACACAAAGAAAAGTGTTAAGTGAAAAGCTGTGCTCAAAGTTGATAGAGATTGTTTAGTTGGAAATGGATAAATTAATAATTGAATGCTTTAACGTGTGGATATTTAAATTATCCAGTGCTTTAAAAGGTCGATATTTTCATATAAATTATGCAAATTTATTTATTTTCATTGAGAAAACTGTATAGTGCAACATACCAACCTTCCCTCTGACACTCAATATCATGAGATTAGAGACAAGGATTTCAAAGCTATTCAACCCTGATGTACAGTTTTCACCTGAATTATGGAAATTCATTGAAATTCAAACATTGTCACTTTAATGTCTCATTAAGATGCAAATATTATGAATATCAATGAGTATCTAATATTAATGTGTTGTATATTTCATTTCCATTCCAGCAATGTAAAGTTATACTGAAAGTGTTGATTTAATTGTAAAAAAAAAACAGGATTGTAAATATGTTTAACATAAATGTGCCATTTCGATCTAAATTGTAGAAATTTATTCAGATTTATGCAAAGAATCTCATTTGATATGCAAATTTTATTTGTATATTAAGTAAATATATATTCTGCTGTGAAAAATACATAGAAAATCATGGATACTTACACGCTTACAAAATCATCCATTTGATATATTGTAGACAATAACAGATGCAGTGATAGATAAATCAGGAACATTGTCTTTATAATAGTGTCTCATGTATATTCATTAAGATGCAAATATTATGAATATTGATGAGGATCTAATATAAATGTGTTGTACACTTCATTTTCTTACCAGCAATGTTAAGTTTATGCTGAAAGTGTTGATTTAATTAAAAAAAAAAGGATTGTCAATCTGTTTAATATAAATGTGTACATTTTGATCTAAATTATAGATATTTATTCAGATTTATGCAAATAGTCTAGTTTAATATGCAAATTTTAATTGTGTATTTGGTAAATGTATTTTGTGCTGTGAAAATTACAGAGAAAACCATAGAAACTTTCATGCTTACAAAATCATCCATTCCACATATCGTAGACAATAACAGCTGCAGTGACCGATAAATCAAGAACATGGTAGTGTCTGATGAATATTCATTAAGATGCAAATAAGATGAATAATAATGATTATCAAACATAAATGCATTGAATATTTCATTTCCTGTCCAGCAAGGTGAAGTTAAAGATGAAAGTGTTTATTTGACAAAAAACAGAGGACTGTGAACATATGTTTGGTGTAAAAAATGTGAATTTTTACAAGAAAATTTGCATATATTTGCATATAGCCAAATATGCAAATTATTTTGTGTGTAGAAAATATTATTAAAAATAAATATATTTTTTCTGATGCATTTTGGCATTTATTTCATCCTTTTATACACAAAAATAACAATGTTATGGCCTTCTTTGTAAATTTTATATTTACTGCCAAAATAACTATGGTTGCCATGGAAACAGGCTCATATTTTATAGAAAGCTACCACTCCCAAACTGCTATCATGCATTTTTGTAATATATAGATGAATGTCTTTAAAAAAATTTATGATAGCAATTGCCCCTCTTTTGGTACCGACGAACCCCTCGGGCTGATAGACTAACTTTACGCGTCATGGTAGCGCTTGTTAATTTGCCACAGGCAGCATCCGCTTAAGCCACATTGCTCTCCTGTTGGTTTTTCACTTTTTTTGCAACAGCGAGATTCACGTTTTGTACCATCGCCACGGTACCTGGGGTACCTTGTGGAGAACCCGCTTTTCCCCGCCCCTTTGATTAATAATTACTCCACGTGAACCGAAAGGCAATACGTAAGTATGTCAGACCTTACAGATGGTTTATGGTCAGATTTAGTCCTGCTTTCCTCCATTTATTTTATCAATGTTTTGGCGTGCCTGCTTGTCTTCCTACGTGACTTCCTCTGTGTCATTCACAAAGAATACAATACGGACTTCCAGTTCTTTTCCAGTACACAGCACGGCGAGGATCAAGGTGCCCTGTTCGTTCAACAATTCGTCACGCAATTCCACTCCCTTGTACACCTGTTTGCTGATTATTGCATTTTACTCTGCAGTTCCATCACGCGACACTTGGTAAATTATGTTGCAAACAACTGGTTCAGTTCTGGGCGCACTGTCAGTAGGGACGTCATGTCGGATACGGTTCCCATGTTTTTAATTTCGTCAGCTAATTTTCCCCCATGCCGGAGGATTTGTGCAAAAACTGTATCAATTTGTCGGCGTAGGGGACCTGTGATTAAACAGGAGACCTTTTTCTAATAGGTTTGCCCCCCCCCCCCCCCCCCCCCCCCCCTCCGGGAAGAGCTGTGCGAGAGCGCTTGCTAGGGCGTTGCTGATATTTCGTGAAATATTCCATTATATATTATTGTCAATACTCTGGTGAATACTGATTTCATGTGGCTGTGTTCTGGTCATGTTTAGTTCTTAAAAGATGTGTCTTACTAGTATACTACAAGCATGGGGAACTCGCCGTTGTGGGGCTTAGGAAACCGTCTTTGTCCACGAGGTCGAAGTGGAGTTTTGTTAAACGTGTGGTGCTAATTTTTGGACACGTTGTACGATTTTAATGTTGTACATGGGCTCATCGGTTTCACGGGCGAGGGGCTTTGGGGCGCACGAAATTTAACACATCCCGCATGGTTTCGGACGGTTGTGGGTTATCTCCCATTTCAAGAACTCTTACCTACACCACGTTTTGTGTACCTTCCAACCACGTGATATGTCCTGTTAATTCTAAAAAATTCAAGTTCCCAATAGTTGAGAGCTTCTACAGGCACAGGAAATTTAAAACGAAAGCTATTAAGGGCGTCGTCAGCCTCTACCACAGTAACGACTGAAGCCATGCTTGAGTTGAAATATTTAAAGGGCGGTCGATTTCAATGCGGAAAAAGGTGGGAACACCAGCAAACGTCCCAACGCATCACATATTTGCAAATAAAGGCCGGCCAGTTTCTCTATCGGAACGATTGGAACAATCGACTTATTTTCGTACTTGGAAATACACCCATACCGTGCCGACCTGTTGTGTACTGGAAGGAACCACTGCCTATAAAAGACGACCAAACGTGTTGCCTACCATCTGTTCCTTTAGATTGCTTTGCTCGTACACGAACAAAGTTTCAAACCTCTGAATGTGTTTACGATTTCCTGAAAGGTGTAATCTCTCTCGCTTGTGGTCCCAAAAAGAATTGTGGTAACCCTAACACTTGGGACAGGTCCTCGTTAAACCTAAGCCGACGCGTGTTGGATTTTGTGAAACTTAGCTCCAGACGGCCACTGGCATTTTTATTCGCTTTGCAACCGTTGTTGTCTACAGTGCTTGTTTTCAACCATTTGTTCAATTAGGAGACACCAATCGCCCTTCAGGAGAGGTTAAGGTTTCGATGAGGACGGGGGTTCCTGTTTGGAGTCCCACACAGAAACCTTCATTTCATCTGTGAGAAAGTTATAAAAATTGTCTGGCAAGGTCAAGGAGTTCAATCCCACTTTCAAACGTTTTAAACGTTTTAGGTTTTAGGCAGTTTCGTATCTTCCAAGCAGCCAAAAACAAAATAATCTTTCTTCTTTCTTTTTCTGGAGCGTAAATGGGTTTGAATTAAGGTGCGGGATCTGTCATGAAAAGGGTAGGGTCACCCGACAAAGTTTCCATCTAAAATGTCATATTACGCATATGGCGTTCAGGGCGTCGGGGTTTGTTTTCTAACTTTTAAAAAATCATGTTTACCACGTTGTACCTGAAATCCGCAGCAGCCGCACCCAGCACAGGAGGGAAGGCAAACAACCGCAATGTGTCTTCGCTTTCTTCGCCCGCTAAACCTCTGTGCATTTTTACCCTCATCCACCTGTTAACGAAAGTTCTGCTTTCGATGTAGCGTACGTCAAACACTTGGCTGTGTTTGATTTCAGAGGAATCCTGAATGTCCTAACCTTCCGGCACATGGAATTCCAGGCGCACAATATCCATAAAGTAATAGCCTTGCTTATTAGGTCCCTGAACCTTGTTTCTGAACTGGTTCAGGTCCATCACGCGTGCCGATTCTCAACTTCCTTCCACAAACTGTCCCGACTGGATGGTAGCGTTTACCTGGCGCTGCAAAAACATGTTGTCCCACACTCTCTGAGAAGTCCACACACCGTCACCCTCTTTGAACGCCCAACTCATATATTGGACTAACAACAATTTGAACACACTTTCAGGTGTTTCTTTGAAAGATATTCGTGTATGCACAGGGTCTGAAGCGTAACCAGTATAGATTTCCCTGTTGGAGGCAGGGTACTGTAACACGTGCCACCCTTCCCCCACGTCCTTCCATGAAAACTGTGCCCCTTCCTACACGTCTAATTTGATGGGGTTTTTTTTAATTCAGTGTTCACCTGAATACCCATGTAACGTAACCTTTCCACCCACTCTCTCATTTTGGATTGTGTGGTATCATTTTCAAAACCCTGACCACAACGCCAGGAAACATCGAACCGTATACCCACCCCTTCTCTAGCTGACGAGCGTTGTAAGTGTACTTTCACCTTATATTCACACGTGGAAGAGGCACGTAACTGTTCCACAGTCTTTTCCTCGGCTTGTTCTAAACTGTCCAAAAAAAAAATCACACCCTCACTAAGTTCAGAGGAAAAACTTTGCATGGGACTGTAACCTGGTACAATACATATACGAAGCTGGTATTGCGTGGGGAGTATCAGGGTGGGTATTGTATCAGGATGAGCTTGGTGGAACGGCTTATATTCACCATGGTTTGCGTGGAGGCTTTACTTTTGTCCGAAGAAACGCAACATCTCCGTTTGACTGGACATGAAAGTCCAATGGTAATGCTTTTTTTTTTTTTTTTTTTTTCTTTCTTTTCTCTCCTTATGATGTCTCAGAATATTGATTTTATTTTTTTAAGACCTTTCTGTCATCATCGACATCATTAAAAAGAAATCACAAGGTTACATTTCAGATCACAATATTTACAAATACAAAATATACAAAATATGTAAGTTACAAAAAAAATTCACATCTTAACTACTTATGTATATGATTCCAGAAACCTCAAATTTAACCATGACTTATGTAGGTAACATGTCTGTCAGAAGTTATGAATTATAATAGAAGAGGCTATATAATCACGTGTTCTAGTGAAGTTTGACATAAATTAGGGTACATGGATAAAAAATATTTAGTTAAAGCCCTTTTTCCCAATAAGCGGGAGTATCGGTTTCCATTTTTTTCTCATGTAAAACATATTTATTAGCTTTTTGAGCGACTTTACTTTCCAGGCACTCAATATTAATGAGTTTTTTTATGAATAAGTTCAATGATGGAGGCACCAAGTTTAATCTATTACTAAAGACAATGAATTTGTACAACAACAAAATTAAATTTATAATGTTCTGGTGTTCAGCTTCACCTACACCCATATACATTATTTTTGGGCTTAGAACTGGCATTGTTATTTTTCCCTTTTCAGCCCAACACTTTATTCTTAAATAAAACGTGACTGATATATGAAACTCACAGAATAAGTGATGAACAGATTCATTGGAAATAAAAAAATAAGAACACCTCTTTGTATTAACGATGTTCCATTTAAATAGATTCACATTTACTGCAAGTATATTATGTAGAAATCTGAATTGAAACTGTCTGAGGTACATGTCCAAGGTTGTTCTGTAAACAAGAGCAACAGCCTGTTGCAAATTAAAAAGATCGTATTTGTTTAGCAGTTTTTCTCCATTTGTAGGTACTGAAACTATCTTCGTTAAAATTCTGTCGTATATACTCCTGAATGAAACGTTCTTCAAATCTAAAATAACATCTTTGAAAGCAATTACATTACGCTCTTGTACTAACATATCCCTAGATGTTATACCTTGGTCATCAATCATATTCACCCATTTTTTGGGGATAGCTTTTCGCAATGCCATCCAGTGTATGTAAAAGTTACAATAATTTCTACGGTCCTTCGACATGATTTCACTTAATTTCCTTTTTTCACCACTTGTATTATACAAATCATATATATATTTTATACCCAGTTCATCAAAATATCGAAAGTAAACCGACTTGCCTCCGATCTTAATATATTTATTATTCCAGAGTTGTTGTGATAAAACAGTTTTAACCAGAACAGGTTCTCCTGAGGTAAAGGACTGCCATATGTGAAAACTGCGCCTATAAAAATCCGGTAGTCCTCCTCCGAATACTACAGGGTCAGTATTACTACTAATATTTCTTATGCCACCAAACGCTTTTAAATAAAAGTTAGGTATTACACAGTATTTTTCGGTATTCTCAGAAATGATTTTCTTAATCCACATTGATCTTTGTGTTTCTATGGTCGTTTCAAGATCAGGCATCCTGATACCCCCATTATCATAACCACTAATCATGACATTATATTTTATTTTTGGTTTTCTCCCGTTCCATATAAATTCTATCATCACGTCTTTTACTGATTTGATGAATTCTTTCGGTGGTTCTAAAACATTGGTTATATAAGTAAGTTTTGAAATTCCTAAAGACTTTAAAATCGTATTTCTACCAAATATAGTCAAGGAACGTTGTTTCCATATGTTTAGAAGTGTTCTCATTTTTCCAAGCACTCTATTGAAATTTAACATGTTCGTTAAGTTCTTGTCATAAGTATACCATAATCCAAGGATTTTCAATGCATCTGTTGTCAAGTCAACCCATTTGAAACCGTCTAAGGTTTCATTAATATCATACTTTGCCATCCATGCGGCTTCACATTTATCCTGATTCACTTGGACTGATGATAATCTCGTGAATTTCTTCAAAACAGTACATAAAACATTCATGGAATTTATGTCTTTTAGAAAATACGTGGTATCATCCGCAAATATACATTGTTTTATCTCGTTCCCGTTAATAGTAATTCCTTTTATATCAACAGATTGGCGTACCATTATTGCCAATATTTCAATAGCTAATACAAACAGGTACGGCGCTAGAGGATCCCCTTGTCTAGTCCCCTTTGCCACTTTTATGTAACCTGTTGTATAACCGTTATTTATAATACAGCTTTGAATATCTGTGTGGAGGAGTTTGACCCATCCGATAAAACTTTCTCCAAAGCCAAAATTTTCTAACACACTGAACATATAATTATGACCAATCGAATCAAATGCAGCTGCAAAATCCACTGCGAACAGTATATGTGGCTTATTTTCTTGGAAACAGTAGTTAACAATATCACTAATTATTCTATTTGTTTCATTTATATTCCGACCGGGCACAAAGGCTGTCTGATCCGTATTTATTATATTAGGGAGAACTGCTCTGATACGGTTCGCCATAACTTTACTTATTATTTTACAGTCTACATTGACCAAACTTATAGGTCTCCAAGATGATAGTAAGCGATTATCTTTACCTGTTTTTTCAATTAAGGTCACAACTGCTTGCCTTTGACAAGGAGTGAGTTTCCCTTCCTTAAAACATTTATTTAAGCATAGAACTAAATCACTACCGATCAAATCAAAGAATTTCAAGTAGAACTCTTTCGGTAGTCCATCGTTTCCAGGAGATTTATTATTTTTCATTTGCTTAAGAACATGTAAAATCTCGTTTTGCGAGACAGGACCCTCGCAGCTGGCTGCCTCATCTGGAGTTAATTTTGGGATGTTCATACTTGATAACAATTCATGACACTCTTCCTTAGATAGACAGTTATTACTCTTATATTTATTTTCATAAAATCTTCTTAGTTCAGCCAATATTAATTTTTGGTCACTGATCTCTTTCTCATTACATAACAATTTTCGTATTGTGGATTTAGTTTTATTTCTTTTTTCCAAGTTTAAAAAATATTTCGTGTTACGTTCTCCATGTTCAAACCAATTAACCCTGGATCTTATTATATGACCATCTGTTATTCTATCATAGTAGGACTCAAGTTCCCGTTGGATTATTTCACATTCATGCATGGAAGATACACTTTGAGCTTCCGTCAATCGTTTTTCCAGTATGTGTAATTTCTGTTTTTCTTTCTGGCGTTTCCTTTTAGAGAAGCAGATAGAAAATTCTCTAATTTTAAATTTAAGATATTCCCACCATTTTGTAATGTTTTCAATGTTTTCATATTCTTTTTTCCATCTTTTGATATTCTGTCGTAGTTCTAATACATAATTTGTATCGTCAAGTAGAGATACATTTAATTTCCAGTGGGACGGACCATGTTTAACCATATGGGACGGAGAAAAATTACATTTAACAGCGCAGTGATCAGTTGATATTGATGAAAAAATATCCACTTGGTTTACTTGACTGTTTAAATCGCTTGATATAAAGATATAATCGAGCCTCCTTTTCATACTGGGACTCATACTACTCCAAGTAAACTTCTCCTTTGTCGGATTCCTTACCCTCCAAATGTCTATTAAACTATACATCTGCATAATATTGTTCATGGTTTGAATAGACTTAACCTTCGGGTGATAATTTCCACCTTCTGTATCAGATCGAGTGAAACAAAAATTGAAATCTCCGCCCCAGATTATTTTAATATCATTACCCAGATCAAAATTCGTAATTTTTTCAGAAATGCCTTTTAAATATGCAACTTGACCCTTTTCAGTGTTTGGTGCATACGTATTTATAAATAAGAATTGTTGACCATTTAAATTCGCTCTCAAGAAGAGACTTCGTCCCTCCTGATCATTCTCCACAATAATATCCGTACAGTCTAAGTATTTACCGACAAGTATGGCAACTCCTTTAGACTGGTTTGTACCTTGAGAATAATAAATAACTCCCTGCCATTCCTTTCTCCACGAATATTCATCACTTTTTAAACTGTGGACTTCTTGTAAAAAAATAATACTATTATCTCCACCATGATCAAGTAGCCATTGGAGTATCTTCCTCCTTTTCCTGTACCCTCGCAACCCTCTTACATTTAGGGTAATAACTGAGAAACCAGACATAAATAATTACTGATGAAGATAAAGTAACCCCTCTGCATATCTGCTTTGTCTTTATGTTCTCTTAATAAGATTGAACTATTTTTTACATTTAACTCCTGTGACAGGCTTTTTGTCCTTACACTATAAATAACCATGTTTTGTGATATTAATGAATGCATAAGTAGTATGATTGCAATGGTGAACACAATTAATAGCATAAATGTTAGTGTAACCATAAAAAGACACTTGGCGATAATCGAGGTAACTCCCAAAAAAGTCCAATCAGTACAGAATTCCGGAATCTTATTCGGAATTCAAATAAGATGTCTAATCTTAAAATTAGATAAAAAATTTGGGGCACGAAATGGTTGACTGGCTCCGATGTTAATTATAAGGTATGAA
Organism: Sipunculus nudus; assembly: GCA_026874595.1. Lineage (NCBI taxonomy): Eukaryota > Metazoa > Annelida > Sipuncula > Golfingiida > Sipunculidae > Sipunculus > Sipunculus nudus. The sequence continues at coordinate 19,595,713 of CM049307.1, forward strand.
GAGTAGTTCTTCTTTATATTGGCTATTGGATTTTATTGTTAATACAGAATATTTTTAAAAAAATGTTAATTATATGTATATAATCCATTTATTATTTTTATTATTTTATGATATTCAGCACACATATAACAATCCTAAACTCTCATATCAACAACAATAACATGATTAACAAATGGTTATTTAAAATCCAGTATGAATGTACCTGCTTTAAACAGGGCGGGCTGCTTTAGATTTCAGAGTACCAACAATCGGCGTGGAGGCCATCTGTGGGAAATTACAGATTGCCTCACTGTACGTTGCCGGGGGGTTTTGTTCCAGGTGTTCAGTCCATGCCTGTAGTTTGCGCGGGCTCGTGAAACGGTGCGTCTTGGATGCCTGGTCCCTTATGAACAAAACTCCGTCGATGGTCCAACAGTCTTTAACGAGATTGTCACGCTTGAGGCGTAATCCTGACTGCAACATGCCTAATCGTGTTCGCGTTAAGTCCTCATTGACATAGATCCCTTTCGTTCTCTCACCTGACATTTTAAGCTTGGATTTTGCCTTCATCACTAACTCTTTTGTTTTGTGTGAATGGAACTTGACCAGGATTTGTCTGGGTTTATCCTGTAATCCTGGTCGCCCAACTCTGTGGGAGCGCTCTATGTCTCTATGAGAAAGTTCCAGTCCCATATGATCTCTGGCCATTTTTACAAACATACTTTCTGTGTCCTCATCGTTCTGTTCAGTCCAAGAATTAACAAGGCGAACAGAGTTTCTTCTTGAATACTGTTGCTGTTGATCCAGCTCCTCTTTCATTTTAACAACAGAGTCCTCAAGCTGTACTACCCGATTTGAGAGTTCATCGATTTTTTGTTCATACAATGTGAGTCTTTCTTCAACAGCTGCATCAATTATATTTTTTAGTGTTGTTTGTACAGATTCACAAGTTAAGGCTTGAGTAAAAAACAAGGTAAATTTGTCTGAATCCTCAATTATAATTGGAGCTTTGTCGTCCTTAAATTCTAAACTAGCTGGAGGATCGTCATAGGATGATTCAAGTCCTAATCTACTCATATTGGTACGTTTTTTGTCCTGATATTTAATTGAAAAATCCCCAGATGAGTCACTCAAGATTCTCTTTTGTGAAGGTGTACCTGCCATACATAGAAGGGAAAGGGTGATCTGATACAGGGGGGGGGGGGGGGGGGGTCTAGCATTTGTTTACAACATGGACGCCTTGACGCTGCGTTGTCAAGCAGAGTTAACCCAGGTAGAAATCAATGTTTTTTTAGTAATCTTACATTTAATACCTATGAACGACTCTACAGATTGTCTCCAATATAGATAAGTTACGTGTCAAACATGAATTATATCACCTTGACCCACATATCAACTTTTTTAACTGAAAACATCGGAGCCAGTCCTTACCTGCGTGCTACTCGATCAGCGCCATCTATCAATCTGATGGTAATGCGACCCCCAACCCAAATATTCATCGTAGGTGATAGGGTCTGTCAAAGGAGAGTTGTATTCAGTTCCACCTGCAGGTGTTTCAACAAATTCCTGGATACGGTTATCCTCTGCACCAGCGGACATGAGGTTTTCATCTGGGTTAGGTGTAATGTTAGACAATGTCCATAAGGTCGCACCAGACTCCCATGTGCATTTTTTTTGCATTGCACCCCGTGTACACCTCATGTGGAAAGTTTGCCTGAGATCTCTTTGAAACCGAAGGAAGTTGTCGTGCAAGTGTACTGTGAACCCGAGGAAAATGCTCCAATCATTGGTGGACAGCCACATATATGTCGTTGAAAATAAGCTGGTGTCAAAGCACGTGTGATAGTTCTGGTGTTTCTGGTTGTATTCTTCACAGAAAGTCCGTAACAGAGGATGGAAAGTACTAGCTTTCAAGCCGTGTTGCCGGGTTTGAATTCGAACCTTTTCCATTCGGTGGCATCTGTTAATCGTATTCCAATGTACTATTGACATACCGTCTGGATGTCCTACAGGTACAGAAAAACTAGCACTGGATAAAGCACCTACTACCGTCCTGAAATTGTCATCCGTATACAGCTCCCATGAACTTTCACCAGAGGTTGTTTCACTGTTATCTGCGAGCAGGTGGGAATTTAGCACCTGGGTAATAGTAAAAGGGGAGTATGTGAAAAAGTACCGCCAGGTCTTAATTTCTGTGGCGCGGTTTTCAGGTTGAGAATTTTGAGCTGCTTCCAATGCCGTTTTAAATTCCTCTTGGAAACTACCAGGGTCGAACGTGTTCTCAGGTGTCTTATGTGCAACAGTAAAGCTGTACGGTTCGGTTGTACCGTGCACGGTTTTTAGTCTGAAAGCACACCTAACGTCAGCATAAGGGTCACTGCTTTTGACGAAAACACTCGCAGGCACGACCATATTAACCAAAGCGATCTCATATTATCCTTGCTTAGGTAACCTTAAAGGGTCTTGCAGCAGTACAGTGAAATCATTGCTGGCATTGGCGGGTACAGATTAGTGGAGGCGTCACTGGGACACATCAGTTTACTTCTGTCATTTTTTCTCAGTCTCACAGCAAGCACTCTCACTCTAACACATCTCATACGAATGAACGTTTTGCACAAAATTCTATTTAGCACATACCACATAGGCTGACAAATCCTGACACAAAGCTATATAATGTTCTAATTCTGTGACTTCTTCTTCTTTTCCTATCGTTAGAGTTCCCTCTCATACGAACTGTGACCTTGATGGCATATACATTTCATCATGATTTTTCTAAACTGAAGTTTGCGGTACCCTTTGTTTGCATAAGGTTCACAAGGGTTCAACAAATCATGCACAGCACGACAGACGGCTGTGTATATATTTTGTTTTCTCTCTTTTTAAATATTGTGTATTTGTCTTTCTCGTCTTCTTCTTGTTCCTTTTTATGGGTTTCTCATAACTTACAACACATATAATATAACATGAAGCACTCGTTGGTATATTCTAATGGAACTATATCGCGGAACAAAATTCTATCCACCTCATAAAATCGGGTGATACTCCACTTTTGTATTTACAAATTATACAATACATCATCTGTGGGAACAACCCGGTCTTCCACATTGATACGAGTGACCGGCTCTTCCTGTTGAACGTAAGGTTCTTTGTAATCTACACCCACGACCTTCCCACTATTTCACACACCATCTCCCCTTCAGAGTTTTCCCTCACAGGACATGAGGGTACGCACTGTCCAGGTTCACACACATGAACTTGACAGTGTTTATGACACGCCCACACCCATACCCATCTAACTCCAACCGGGATCAGGAGCCTTCTGATGTAAATCACTTGTCCATTGGTCTTCCAATTCCTCCCCGCTTTTATCCTGCAACAAAAACACAGCCAATGGTGTACATATTTTACAGGCATAAATCTGAAATATTTCTTCCTGGAATCTTTTTCGTCTGTCTTTTTCAAATGTCCCACATTCTGGCGCGTGTTAAGAAGAATTTTGTTAAATAACATAATTTTTCGCATGTTTCAACCTTTCTTTTTTAGTTTTCCCGGGGTATGTGGCTTGTAATTTTTCTAGGATTCTTTTTTTTGCCGGTGAAAGCCGTATCAGGATGTTAAGCCACATTGTACAGAATATCATACCTTTTTTGTTCTTCCAGACTTTTCTTCCTTTTTTAAGATTGGGGTTTGGTAGGTTTGACCCTTTTCTTCTCATAAATGGGGGAGATTCTTTTGGCAGTGTAGGTCAATAAGGACTAGCCCCAGTAGTGTTTGGTATGCTCAAACCACTGTGAGTCTGTGCTGGTGAAGGGCTAGTGCTTACTCCAAAAGCTGTGTACGGGTTCAAAATACTGTGATGCTGTCTGTACAGTTTAGCGTCGTCTTGCATAAGTAGCATGAGTTGAATATGACAGGTAATGCCTTTCTCTTCTCTTTTTAATTTTCTCTATCAATTTTGTTATTTTCTGTTTGTTCTGATTGTACTGCTGCGTCAGGGGGTCTGGAATGGGAGCTTGCTGCGACAGGCATGTCAACACCTCCTCCAACTTCTTCATCACTCCTGCTTGGATAGACATCTGTGTTATCTTGCTCATAGTCCGTTATCTCTCCTTCTTTGATTATGGGCTGTTTTTCTGAAGTGTATTCTTCCTAGATATCTGAGAAGTGGCGTTGTTTTTTAGGCAGTTTCTTTCTTAGAAGTCAAAACAGGTACGTCAACTTAGGGCACCTTACTGTCCACAAACAATAATATTTTCGGTCCCATTATGCCTATGTATTTTTTTTGCTTTTACACGACATTTGGCTTATCTTCTCGTACCCATATTTATTTAATGTTTCTATTCAAGGGTAATTTCTCGTTTCTCTTCAGAGGTCGTGGGATATTCTTCATACAATATTTTTTTGGGATTGTACCAGCACAAGCCGCTACTTTATGTATCTTTCTTTTGCTCACATTACCCTTTTAATATTGAATTTAAATTTTTACTCAATCTCAGAGAATTAGGGTGCTTTTCCATGCTTCCAAGCAGCTGCCGCTCGGCATAAATCCAACCAGTTAATAAGTCATGTTCTATTTCCATGTATGCCATTGGCACGCAGCAAACGCAGGCGTCAGTGTTTGAAACCAGCAGTGCTGGATTTCTGCGTTTGCTGTGCAGCAATGGGAATTTTGCCTTCAAATGGCGTCACATGTGGGGTTTCCCCATATCCATGCTGTCCTTGTATCTTTGAGTACAGGAATGTTCAGCAATGTAATAAAAGGGCATGTGATTGTCCCATGGCAAACGCATACAAAATGCCCACATGAAAAAGGACTGGCAGCACGTCAAATGCACGAGTTTGACGCACGGCAGAAACTTCCGCGTACATGGAAAAGCACCCTTACTTGATGTAAGCCGGGGAATTTTTTTACTTCTTTAGTACCTTTGTGGGGGGTATACTGAACGTAAATGACCATCTAAATTTTGAGTGGTATTGAAAGTGAAGAATTCATATGGGCCCAACTCAGATAAAGCTTTATCAAATTTATCTGTCATAACAATTTGAGTGCCTTATATCTTATACCTACGTGTGTCTACAAGGTTTTTAAATAAGTGATAATAATAAGCATTCAAATGTATGCTCCTTCCTTGTTTCCCTTGTCCATATAAATTTTGTGTCAACATAAACACACTAGATTAGAATGATGTCCCTTACGTAAAAACAAATCAGACATGAAAGGGGAAGAATTCACTTTGTTCATTAAATTATCTACAATGATCAAAGACCTTTAAGGGTTAACACCTTCACTGAATTCCATTCGGTTAAGAAGTTTTTTTTAACAACTCTTCGTTTTGTAAAGTCAGACCTCTAAATGTCTTATCAATTTTCATCTGATCATATATGGGTTGATCATTGTTATACAAAAGGATGACTGGCTCCATAGGCTCTTTAAACCAACCAATATTGAAAATATTTTTACTAAAGTGGTCTTACCGGCACCCGAGGGACCTACGATCATGTAGTTGCAGGGGTGGTTAAATCGTTTTCAGACCCATTGATTCGAACGAATTCCACACATTCCAAAAACTCTTTCCTCAGCTCAACATCATTCATTATCCTGTCAACCATTCGTTTAATCTCCTTTCATATTCTTCCTCATCACCCTTCATCACATTCACCATATTACCATGTTGAGAAAATAGAACGAACTCTTGTTTACATGTGAAATAGTCAATAAAGTTTAATAATGTCTGCTAAACAGTACAATATCAAAATATGCACAATTTAAGTGTACAAAATGTTAAACATATACCACTCACTTGACTGTTACACGTGTGTGTGTGTGAATATATATATATATATATTTATAATATATATCCATCATTGTTATAATAATCATCATAATCGTCTTCAGACCCATCCCTATCCCCTTTATTCATTTCATCATCCCCCAATAATCCCATTTCCCCCCTCACATTATCATCATCTGATTCTTCTTGTGTAAACCCATCCAAAAGAGAAAATTTTAACCTTTTTCTAACTGTATCTTTACTTTGTATGTGACTTACTTTTGGTATTACCACTTCACGTCTAGGTTGTATCAAAGCATAATTCTTGAGAGCTGGTTTCAAAGTTATATGTAAAGGTTCAGTGTGGATACTGTCACACACAACTATCTCTATCTGGGTCTAAAAGACTCCTTTTCTTTACACTGGACCCCCCAAATCTGAAAACATACATCCATGTTCAATTTTTTTCCTTTTTAAACTTATACACATCAATATACAAATCCGTATTCTCATCCAACACAATTTGTTGTTACGTGACAGTATTAGAATATGGCATAGCACATAAAGATGGATGATACAATTTTAACTTTTTTTTTTTTGCCATGTGTTTGCAATATAATTCCTGTATTGTTGCCCTGTTCATAGCCTGTAACTGGTCTTGACTTGCAAACTGTGTATTCTCAATTTGTCCATCTTAACGTGCCGTCAGTCCCTCAAAAGGGTCAGGCTGAATAACTGCTTGAGCACATGCCAATTCTTCCTGTTGGTCACATATGCCTCTCTTACAAGCAGTTTCCTGAAAAACATGCAATGCATATACATGAAAATCACCATCAGTTGTGTAAACAATATAAAATATAACACATAGAACGAATGTAACTGTACCTGTGAAACAAAATGGCTCTCCTTCTTCTTGCTCAGAGGAAGAGGTAGGGGACTGCTGCTGAGAAGAGGACCTATTCTCCACTGCATCCTGTGGAATCTGACCACTGGGGACAAACTCATCTTGATCCTCAGATGGAGCGTTGTGAGCTGGTGCTTCCATCTCCTGCGCCACCTGCTGGTCCGACCCAATCTGACATATGTTCATTACATCTTTCAGACTGATCTGAAGGTACATATATAAAGCATATCTTCAATAGCTGAGTTTTATTATCACAGATTATTATTATATTACAGTCTAAATTATATCACAGTCTAACATGATGTGCAAGATGTGTACATACCAGCCCAGCAACAGCTTCCTCAGGAGCTTGTGCTACATTGGGTATGGAACAAGGAGGCTTCACTGTAGATAGTGTGTTCTCAGCAACAGTCGTGGTGCTGCTATTTTAATTTATTTCTTTTGCTATTGTTCAAATGTTTAATATTGTTCAAATGCTTCTCTACAACTGCATTCCTTTTAGCTTTTTTTTGGGTCCAAAAATTTATTGTCACTCTCCATGATCCAGGCCAGGCTTTAGTCTACCTGGTCGTCATGTGACTGTTCAGCTGAAATGGAAGTAGTCCACACCTTCCCTCAGCTTCAGAGATTGTAAATTTGCTTCAAAACCACCTCCAGTCAAATCCTGTATGATGGAAAAAACACATTTCATACATTCAAGCCTTTAATAAACGAAATGGTCATTATTTTATTTAATTCAATATTGGTGCTGTTTTAGGAATTTAATGAAACATACCTTACAGACTGTTCCTAGGTGTGTGAGGGTGAGAAGGGCCAATCGTGCATACTGTACATGTTGAAGTGTAAAAGAGGAGGGGCAACTGCACAAACTGTAACATATTCTTCTGTGTATGTATACACATGTTATTTTTTATATTATTTTGTGATAAGTGTAGAACTCCTTACCTGCTTTACACAGATAATGAAGGGTGGTTCGGCTTGTCTGAAGTGGACAACAGGAATTCTTGGCTTTGGACGTTCCTGCAAAAAAAGTTTAATCTTCAACAGTCTTACATCTATTCAGTTAACTTAAAAGTTGTAGGTGTCTGTGCAAACTGATGGACAGACAATTTTGTTTAAATACATGGACCAGAGTAGGTAACCACTTACCATCTATTTCTCCCTTCCTTTTTTTAGGTATTTCTTGGCCTTAACATGGAAGAAACTGGGGCCCATTGCTATGTTAACAAAAGAAGGAGCCCCTGGTGGTGAAGTCAAAATGGAAAATTTCATTTTTTTTTTTTTAGTAATTCAGCTTAAAACTGGAAGTGAAAGGTTTTAGCTCTGGTCAGTAGTGACCTATCCCATCTACAATGGAAACTACAATTCACGAGGAACTGGCAAGTTTATAATCTGTGAAGAAACTTGGTTAATTCAAGAAATACCGACAGAATATCAGCCTGGCAAGGCAGCTGAACTATTTTTTATTTTGATAATTAAATAATAATAATAATTGATAACACTGTATTAATTTTTTCTTGAAATTAACATAGATCTACCTTTGATTCCTCATAGATATACACTCCTTTTGAAATTTTCTTCTCATCCACATCACAAAAAGCTTTCACCTGAAAAACAGAAAAATCTATTAATCAACAACACTACACAATTACTGATACTAATAGTCTGCCAAGCCTAGCCAGTTTTGGGTTACTTTGAACATGACATATGCCATGGCTGTCATGTTTATTAATGCTCCTAATACCCTAGGACCACACAATTCCCAAAGATCAAATTTCCCAAAGGCTTCTGCATTTATTGATATTATAAAAAAAAGTTTAAGGAACTAACTGGATACTGCACTTCCATGTAAAGAAAATAACTGAATGAAGTGACTGATTATCTTATAAACATCAAACTGGTTAAAGTAAAAGTGCTAGGTTATTCTGAATGTTTATTTCGGTATTATGTATACTGTATTGTCTTTTAAGCCATGAACATATTGATTATATAGTCTTCAATGTATATCCTTTAATCTAAATAATGAAAAATAAACACTATTGATAAAATTTCCAAACTATCAGCAAATCAAATTTTATAATTTTTCTCATGACCTTTTGAACATTTTTATAAATTTTATGAATTCATAAGTACCATAAATGTAATTTTCAGTTCAAATTCATTGGTTTTAAATGATTATTTCTATTCTGAGAAATTCTAGTAGGGAGAAAAGAAAGATATACCTTTGCCTTGTTACAATCAGTGAGCAAACGATAAAAGCGTCGTCCTTGCTTCCCTGCATTCCAAATGGTAAAGGCCTCCCATCCCCTAAGGACTTGATCCTCAAGTTCCGCAAGCCTCACATTCCATATTGTATCTCTGTTAAAGAAGGCAAAGCTATCTGAATCCTTCTGATGATTATGTTTAGAGTTACTCATTATCTTGAATGAGAATACTACCAATGACTTCTGATTGTGAAATATTACAATGCAAGCACTTTAATTTGAAATCAATAACTGGTAAATTAATATGAATATTCATGTATTTATTGGTATAAGTAGTATACATATGTGGTCTATAGAAGCCATAGGTATCTACAGCTAACAATAAGAAACATTCAGTTTAACTCTGCAGTGCTACATTCCAGATACAGACAAGTCCAAAGTACTACTGAATACAACATACTGTGATTGGTTTATATTCTCCCTTTAAAATTTATGCAACTTCTACTTTGTCAATGTTTTGTTAGAGTTTAATCTTTGTTATTTCACAATACAGTAACCTACAAAGTGTATTTATAACTATATATAATTATTATTTGATAAGGCCCAACAGAAACACCACATGAGTAGAAATCCCTTCTTCAATATTGGTGGATAAAATAAAAGGTTTGATATAATCTATATCATCAGTCTTTGATTTAGAAGTAGCATAAAAATCTGTAAGAACCAATCTTTATACTTTTGACACCTGTTGGAATGTAAGTATCAATCTTTATATATCTGACAGCTGTTAGAATGGATAACTTCGCAACAAGAAGCCAACATCAGCATACATGTTGCAAGATTCTGTAAATGATATCTATGAATTTCAATATATTTTAAACTTAACAATTTGTTAAATACTTGATGAGTTGCCTTACTCATGAACGGAGAACGTGGTGGCTGCAGGATGATACCTGTACATCAGCAAACTGTGGTCTACTCGGACAACCTGACCCCCCAGTCTCAGGTGTCTGTAGAAGAATATCAAATCTTCTGGTGTACCCTGCACAAACATAACATTAAACTAACAGGTCAGCTGAATGATTATTGTTAAAATATTGATATCAGTTAAACAAAGGAAAATGTTAAATTTGTTTAAAGTGTGCACCTAATTCTTAATGGATATAAAATTTTGATTAGTTTATTTGCTAGAAAACACTGCAGTACCAGTATAAAGAGATATAAAGGGTACTTAAAATGAATAGTATATGGCTAAATCTTTTGGATTACCTTGATCTCTATTTATGTCTTACGACTTCCTTTATTTACACACACAGGACATATTTATTCATACATCTTTGTATTCATCTATCAGTATATATGTATTCTGTACATGTATAAAATAAGCAAATATATACAGATTCAGAATTATTTTTATTTTGTGACACCTGCAGAGTCAAAAGTGACTTCTACATACATGGAAATATTGTCACTCACACTTCTGGTATTTACTTACAGTAATGATTAAGACTAATAAATCTATGGCCATTTCTTCAGCAACTACTTTGAGAGAATGTGGCTATAATTTTAATGTTCTTAATCATAATTGGGTAAAAACTGGAAAGAGCAGGGGCTAACTTTTCCGCTTTCATCAAATTTGCCCACTTCATCAAAAACATTCCTTGAACAAAACCAGGTTGGCATGATAACTGTAGGACCGTGAGAGGTGTACACCTGAAAGATGAAATTAATGTTAATCAGTTAGCACTAATTTTTTTGTGTTCCTGAAAAACTTGCTCTGATACACAAAATATCCGGTCCTCACCAGCATGCATTTTACAACCTTAACTCTACCCCTACATTTTATTAACAGAGGCATACACCATGTATTCACCAGAATCATGTTCTACTGGTTTATATTATTAGAACACCTGAAAAACATAAGAAGTTATATGTGGCATACAACAAAATAAATGATGGTGTCATTTGGTAAAAGTCTGTCCTAAACCTACAAGGAAAATCTGCTGACTGGCAATAGACCTTCAACAGCAGCAACTTTCTGGTGTTAACACAATATCCAATTTGAAGAATGATATTTTCTGTCTTCTAAAATTTATAAGATAAAATTATAACCTCCTGTATATGATGGCCTGTAAACTGTCATTACACTTGATATGGGAAGTACTGTAATCCTACTTTGACCAAGTCAATAAAACCTAGAATAAGTGTGTAACTTAGGTATACTTTGGCTCAAACAGTTGGTTGGTTTAAAATGAACTGACTGAAACACATATATGCATGTAAGTACTGCTGTGTATAATGTTAAACTTTTAAGAGTTGGATACCTGGGTGTACAGCTGTTGTAGTGTAAGGGAATTTGCCCACTTGGTGTATCTCTCTGTGGACCCCTCAGGTTCACGGTGGAATTGAGAACCCACAATCTGAAATAGGATCAATCCGTCTAAATATTTATATACTGAATTTTGTTCTATTTGTGATATTATTATTAGCATGTATGGTCACTAAGCTCATTATGACCTTGTGCAGCAAAGTCAGGTTAAAGGTACACCTTGGTCATAATTTGAAATCAACAAAATACAGGGGGCTTAAATCAGTTTACAGACTATATTTTACTGTGCTGACATCTGGTGGTAAACAAATGTACCTACAGGTAAATAATCAGCTGATGTCCATCTAAAAATGTAACCAAGAAACAAATCTGACTAAAATGTTTATCTAACTAGTAGGAACCATAATTTTTTTCACAATAATGCAATTTGCTGAAACATATATTTGTGCTGATGTAACTACAATTCACAAGATTTTATTAAATAAATTAGCAAATATGATAATCTTGATGACATCATGATATAAACAAGTGACCCATGGGTCATGACGCTCAGCCGACTGACATATTGACAATATGTCCTTGCATAGGGAACTAATTAAGATAATGTAGGTGGCACCATCATTCATGCAAGTTAGCTTAAGTTCATTAAGACGCATAAGCACACCATATTTTAAGACAATCCTTTCACCAATTCCTGAAGAATCTCCCAATTTGTATGTATTTTGCATTATTTTCGGGGTACTCAAACATGCCGCATAAGTTGGATAATATGAGTTATAGACACCTGTAATTTCAAGTTTGCAAGGAGACATTTTATGGACCTCCCTGGATGTCAAATTTGAAGATTCTAAGTCCAATGTTTATGATTTGTGCCCTGCTTTTGTTTTAATCTTTTAATTGTTTTGAGGGCGCTTTTGAGCGCCATAGCTCAAATGGTATGGGTAAGAGAGACCTGATTTCAGGTTTCCTTGGAGACTTTTCATGAATCTTCCATGATGTTAAGTTGAAAGATTCTATAAGACTTTTCATGGGCCTCCCTGCATGTCAAGATACAAGATTCTAGGTCAAGTCATTACAATATATGCCCTGTTAACAGATGACCACATCTTTAAAAGTCTCATTCCATGACCAATATCCATGCAAAGAATCATGGTGATCAATGCATTAGTTGTTCAGATACTTGTGCTTTTGTATCAATTTTTCCATCTCTCCCCAACTCTGGGGGTACTTCGAGGTTTTGGGTAACAGAGACCTAATTTTAGGTTTCCTAGGAGACCTTTCATGGGCTCCCTGCATATCAAGAAAAAAGATTGTAGGTCCAGCTGTTATGATTTGTGCCCTGTTAACAGATGAACACATCTTTAAATGTCTCAATAAAATAGAGAAAAAAAACTAGTAAAAATTTTAAAAAATACAGGTGCCACCAGTCCCCCAGAAACTGATTAAACACTCCATGATCAATATCCATGCAAAAAATCATGGTGATCAATGCATTAGTTGTTCAGATACTTGAGCTTTTGTTTCAAATTTTCCATTATTCTTGGTAGTACTTCGGGAGCACCATAGCCGGAAAAATATTGGTAACAGAGACCTCATTTCAGGTTTCCAAAGAAACAGTCAGCTGAGCTAAAAATTTGTGTTAGTAACATAAATGGACTTGGCTGCAGAAGGTATCAAGAACAAAACCTTTAGCACCTCCAGAGTCAAATGGTAATATTTCAAAAGCAAGAGTGATAAATTATGATCTATACTTGGTAACAGATTATTCAGAAAACCTCAAATCCATAAGTCAAAATATTGCTGAAGGAAAATCCTTATTCAGTAACCTTCGTTGTCATATGATAGATATTATCCTCTAAAGGCCACATACCAACCCTGACATATATCTATATATATATATATATATATATATATATATATATTAAAATGGTCATAGAAACATCCGCTCCTTGTGTACTTACAGCATTTGGATGTAGCTTGGCTGCTTCGAGCTGCTTTTCCAACCTCTCTGGATGCATCACATCATCCTACAAACATTTTATAATTATTATATTCAACCAGCATTTTTATTTTTATTTTCTGTGTTCCTTTTTTTTCTTATTAATTCTGTTACAAGTGGTCAATGTGTTTTTTTGGTAAATATTCTTGTCGCCATCAGTAAATATATCAGCTGTAAACATTCAATTATTTGAAATTGTTTAGCTCGTGTATTTCAGGAACAGTTAAACTGCTTTATTTACATAACAGTCATATGATGCAACACTGTCTTATTTTTATTTGTTTATTATTACTATTAAATATTCTATCATCAGTAGCAGTTTAGTACCTTTGGACATTATTTTGTAGGGTTGTAAGAAATTTATACTTTTGCCATAATTTTTAATTTCGTATATTCTACCTTGTTCCTCTTGGAACAACCACACGTAGATATAAATGTATTAAACCCATCTGTTTACATGCCACACTGAAAATACTTACAGCATCCAGAAAACAGAGATACTGTCCCGTGCTCTGTTTTACAGCCTGATTTTTGGCATAGCCCACTGAAAAAATATCAACACTGATGTTTAAATATTTAATTGAAATAATATGTATATAACATTACTGACTTGAATGAATAATATTTATGTGTGAAGCACTTCTTTGAGCTAATCTTAACTATACATCATAACAACCATACTGTAATTCCCCTTTTCATAGGCACAATGAATAATGAAAGAAAATTAAACTGGAAAATACTGTAATTAATTCTTCAATTACTCAAAAGCTGCCTCAAAGAGAGGACTAGGGTCATAGTGAGAAAAGCCATTGTACACAAATAGAATTGGAGATATGTTGATAAGTAAAGTATGACAAATATGTAATACATGTTGTATAAGCTGCATACTGTTATCTTGGAATGATTTTATATTTCATATCTTGGTATGATTTTAAAACTGGAATTGGCTTTTGGCAGATCATAAGCCTTATTGGCCTAGATATCAGTAAATTATTTATATCTGTGTTATAGAAGAATTTGTGAATATTATTGAAATAACAGCTTCAAGCATTAATAATTTGCAAGATATTTTTTTACTGTGAGTATATAATATAACTAGGCTGCAACGATTCTATGCAAACAGGTATTTTGCTTCCATAATAAAATGCTTGACCATTATTTGAAAAGTACTTTATACTTTTCAAGTACATGTGTGACATGTTCATGTTCAATGCTAGAACTATACATTTTGAACCCAAGTGCAGGCACATATTACACAAACGAAAGGGACATACACTGTGCAAAATTATGGTAGGTGTCAACAAAAGTCTAGAATACAAAAAGCTATCCCAGATGTATGGTGATGCACAATTCATGCTGATATGTCAAATCACTCCTGAGAAATAAGCAGGGACTTACATTGTGCAAAAATTATCATAGGTGGCACCCCCAGTCTTGTATATGACAAAGGTATCCAAGATGTATAGATATGCATTATTTCAGGCTGATATATCAAATCCCTCCTGAAAAATAAGCAGGGATATACACTATGAAAAAAATTATTACAGGTGGCAACAACAGTCTTGTGCATGAAAAAGCTATCAAAGATGCATGGACAGGCTAACATTTCAGGCCAATACATCAAATTTCTCTTGAGTCCGGTGCACTGGGCTGACCAAGCTCAGCTTAGGAAGGCACTTGAGCTCATCCCCAGGATCATATCTGGGAAATTGAATAAATTGACTGGAAAGTTTTGCAGAAGAAGATTTTAAAGGTGGTTTAGCTTTTCACCTGTTAAATCTAAGTCAATGCAGATGGCCAAAGAATAAGCTCAATCCGATACAGATTTTAAGATAACTGATTTTTTGCATGAAATTTAGTGATGCAAGTACTTGTGTTTTTTTTAGATAGTATTCGTTAACATAGGAACCACGGATGATGCCACACCCTTGCATAAGCTCACAGATTCGCTAAAAATTTGTTTCATTAGAAACTATGCAGGTTGTACTCCATAGCATGATGAATCATGAAGTCATTAGGAATCTTAAATGTTACCATTGCATTTTATTTGCCTTAAAGGGACCTGTTCACCTATAAAGCATGTTCAATTAACAAGAAAATTAGCGCCTTCTGTTTGAAATAAATTGGCAAAATATTGCCGTGAAACAGGTTAGCTTTCTCCTGTACACAGGCATCAACATAAACACAACGCTTGGGATTCCATGCATCACCCTGGCCACAACACCTGTCAATCAGCTGATGCCCTGATTAACTTAGCCCCAAAAATGCATACATGTTCCCACAGGCCGACACATTGCATGTTGTGGTGAATCAAATTGATACACAGGGTCACACTGTGCTACATGTATCTGGACCTATTATACAGATCTGTTGCAACAGGTTCTACAATGAATTTACATTCAGCCCAGGGACCATAAGGTCCATCCAGCAGAGTTACATCAGAGGACATGAAAGTCCATGTATGGACTAGTCTTGTTTGGGTCTGTCACACATGCACAAAATCTGTCCTCCAGTCACACAGCCTTGTTATTGTAACAGATACACATGGACTGTGTTTACTCACATGACTCACAAGACTTTTAATCAGCCCTATGGGAGGTACTGACACTGTGTGCTGGGAAGGATTTGCTGGGAAACTTTTGCAAAACTGAACTGACAGTGTCAAAGAACAGGAAAAAATATTGTGAGATATAATAATGCTATACTTTGTATAATGATAGACTGATAAAGTTTCCACTGTAATAATTTTCATGTAACACAAATATAAAAGTACACTAAAATATTTTTTTATAACACACTGTGAATTTATCAAGATCAAATTGTATCTTTTTTATCTGTTTCAGTCAGAGCCATCTATTGACTGGCTCTGGTTGATGTATAAGTATGTATGTATATGCCCACTCTAACTGCAAAGCCAGGTCCTGTAGATAAACTTGAGCAAAGAACTAGGTTTCCACAACAGTTACCTCCGTTAGGCTGAGAACTGCTTCCTGATTGGTTCCCAACTTTGACATGTATCCCACGATCCACCAGTTTTGGTTTCCAGGCATCAAGCATAGCCATGCTTGTGTCCTGAAATGGACAAAGATCATAAGAAGAATAGATTCTCTGTGAATGATTTGATCAATAAAACAATTGGTCTGTAAAATTATCTTTAATTCATCATTTCAAGTAAAACACAGTATGTTTTTTCCTGTAGAAGCCAATTCCTGAACCAAAAGGCTATGTTACATGATAATCTCAATCTCTCAATAACATCAGGATGACAGGAATTATCCTTATACAACAACACTTTACCATGTGTGAAGGTAATATAATAACTTATTTAATGCACATTATATAACAAAAAGTTGATAAAGAATATATGGCATATTTACATATATTTATATATATTCCAAATATTTAAAGTTTTCTTAGAGGGAAAGTCTTAATAAGGTTTTTCATAATATAGTATGGAAAGTCCATGAAAGGCTTAC
This sequence comes from Sipunculus nudus, assembly GCA_026874595.1. Classification (NCBI taxonomy): domain Eukaryota; kingdom Metazoa; phylum Annelida; class Sipuncula; order Golfingiida; family Sipunculidae; genus Sipunculus; species Sipunculus nudus. Next base: position 19,612,375 of record CM049307.1, read on the forward strand.
ATTGGTAAAAAACATGCTTTCAGATAATGTTATTGACACAGTGATAATCTTGTTTTACAAAGTTATAGTCTTGACCTAGTTGATAAAAACAAAAACCTGTCATAAGTAAGGAAAATGATTACTACCTACATTTTTTTCCAATTTTATGTAAGGATTATACATGAACAGTCTTAATACAATATGAGATACATAAGTCTACACACCAATATACTGATAAATCAATGACAGAATGCAAATGACATTACCCTGTACTGTAATCTAAAGAAAGTAACAACAAGGGGCCTATGGGTCACAGCGCTCAGCTGTTATATATGATAAAAAAATATGAATTTAAAATGAGGCACACGCTGGTTTTGTGTGGTAATAAATATAAGCTGTATTATGAGTTGTAGTTGTTTAGCTTATGTATGATTTCGATAGTACCTTTTGAGACAGGGAAGAGGATTGATTTAATTTATTTTATTAACAAATGGAGAACTATTGTCACACAGATTTTGACTTGGCAATTATAACTTATAAGCAGAACATATAATATAAGAGTTTAACTATTTATTTAAAAAAATTACAAATATTGTCCCAAATATAATTTTTATTAAAAATATTAAGAGAATCGTATGATTTTTTAAAATGAAATATAACTGAAATGATTATTAAAATAATATTAAAGAATATATTCATGAATGCATTCATGAATACATTTTGAAAGTATTTTCACTGGTATTCATATACTTTCATTTTTACCTGAATTCCCATTCTTTATGCAAAAAAATTTATAATGGAGTGCATATTCATATTTGTATTTAAAAACAAATGCAAAGTATTCGCACCATGTCTGGTATTTATTCAGTTTTCACCAAACAATGATGTTGAGAATCCAGAATATACCAAATTCACACATTTAAATAATGATCATATATATCTGTTTTATGGCTTTTATTTATATTTAAAAAAAATAAATGTAATATATTCATTTTGGACTAATTTCACATCAATGTACACACTAGACACAGTAGAAATCTAGATTTATATTATCAACTGCATCTTTGTCTATCATTAATTTCCTTCATATGATCCCTAATGATTAGTAATGAATAATATGATTTACTTTTTTATCATTAAAATTGAACTGAAAAAAAACCATAGGTGACTGCATGGTGTTATTTGGAATATGTGACATTCTATCCATCAGTACAAGATTCTTATATCATCAGTAACTGCAAGTTAATTTCCTGTTATTATACACTAACAAATTCCTTTTCTATTTTTCTTTAATTTGTTATTAAAAACCAATAAAAATTTATTAATTTATTGTTTATTGTTATGTTGTTGGTCAAAACTACTAGATGAGTTGGGTTGGACACCTGGATCAACTGTGGCTGTCCATAAGCTGCCTGGCTGCCCCAGTGTATGTTTCGCCTCAAGCATGCATAATTTGCTGAAAGTTCAACAAGGTCAACATACAGGTGACTCAAGAGGGGCTGGAGAGAGCCAAGGTCTGACATAGTATCATAAAAACATTGATAAAAGCTACAATTTTTGGCCAATTTCTATCAGCTTTCTAAACTACAAAGCTGAAATCCTTATGTGTGCATGATATGAAAATTATATCAACAGGGCTCACAGGAAACAAACGTGCCATGGTCAAAGTTGGGCAAAATTTAAGGTACTAATTTTATATTTATACTAATAACTTATAAAATTTGAAAAATTCAGAACTAATTTTGGGTATTTAATTGAATCTTGATTAAATAATGTTACATCCCTGACAAAAAATCTCTAGCTTCAGCAATCCCCTTGTTAAGGAAGTAATTATATTTCTTGATTTTTTACAAAGTGCATTATGTTTGGGCCCATAACTTAAAACAATTACGCAATACTGACATCATTTTTGGCATGTGCATAGAGAATGTATAGAAAAATATGTAAATTATATATGATTAAAGTCAGATCAGTGGTTTTGATATTAGGCAGTCTTGAAGTGTAACAATGGGTTTTTAATGGAAAAATGAAGTTTTTCATTAATATCTCGAAGGTATTAAGTCCTAGTGACCAAATTTTTGGCATGGTAGGGGATTTTGGAAACATTTAATTGTATACCAAATTTTAGGAACTGAGAGCTGAAGCTGGGGAGCTGATTTCTTGCAAGATGTAAACAATATAACACATGGTGCTTGAAAACTTGAATAAAATCTACAGTTTTTGATCAACTGGTTTCAAATTTTTGGTGTTAACAAACAAAATGCTAACAGAAACATGCTGCGAAAATTAAATCCACAGTACTTTCAGAAAAAAAATGTGCCATGGTCAAAGTTGGGCAAAATTTAAGGTGCCAATTTTTTATTTTTGTTAATATTTTAAAAATTTTAAAAGATTTTGATCTAATTTTGGGTATACAATTTAATTTTGATTAATTAAAGTTATATAACTGGAAAAAAGTCCATAGCTTTAACATGTTTTGTGTTAAGTGAACAAATATCTTTCCTGATTTTTTACAAAATGCATTATGTTTGGGCCCATAACTTTTTAAATTTAAATAATACAGACATAATTTCTGGCATGTACATAGGAAATATATAGAGGAATATTTATGGTAAATATGAGGAAAAACCGACGAGTGTTTTTGATATGAGGCTGTCCTGAAGTGTGAAAATAGGTTTTTAATAAAAAATTGAGGTTTTTCCTTAATTTCTCAAAGGAACGAAGTAGCAAAGACCCAGTTTTTGGCTTGGTGGGAGATCTTGGGGACATCTAACATTATGCCGAATTTTGGATTCCTAGGCCTTACGGTTTCAAAACGTGCCACATCTACAGATGGACGGACAGATGACGGACAATGGACCACGACTATAGCTCAGATGACTTATAGTCAGCTGAGCTAAAAACTATCTCATGAGGTTTCAGAGCTTATTTTCTGGTAATTAATGTACATTTTCTGTACAACTGCAATAGCACTGTAATAAACCAAGTTTCCTTTTATCATATGTCCCACAAATAAACAAAAAACACAGCAGTGACATTTAAATGTAAGCTTGTGTTCTAGTGACTGATGTAAGATAATACTGAGATACAGTTTTAATATATTACTGAATAGATTAATTTGACTAAATGCTGAGCCATCAGTTGCAAGGACTTATTTTTGTGAGTGGACTGTCAACAAATGCTCACCATTCAAAACAAGACCTCAATATAAACCTGTAAAAAAATTGTGTTAATCGTTACAGCCACTCTACAGCATTGGTTCATTTAAATATACACATATAATAATGAATAATTAAACATATTTTGAAGGACAAGAGTCACAAGATCTTATATCAATAAAGTTCTTGCCAATTACTTTTCATAGGAAAAAGGTAATTGGCGAGAACATTATTGACATACTCACCTTGCTGTTGTCATTGTAAACAGACAGTTCAAGCTCCCCTGAGTAGGTTTGTATCAGTATGGACTCGAGGCAATCATCCAACCACTGCTCAGCATTGTAAACTGGCAGAATAACAGACTGCAATTAAAAAAGTGACTCATGGTCCACGATGCTCAGCTTCACTCAACATACAGGTTATGACTATATTTAACATCTATTACATTTTACTCTCGCTGAATCAATCAAGAATTGACCCATAGTTAGACATGAAGCACAAACATCCCTGATGCTTGATTTAAATATAAATATTCTACCAAATATTGCAATCTTAAAGGTAAGCCATCAGCAGCTACATATGTAATTAATTTTTACAGAATAAGCACCCTGGTACCCTTGCATGCTATAATTTTACAAAATTGTATTATTGCTTGAGCATATATATATTATGCTGGAAAGAATGTGGTGCAGGGAACTTGTCTTGATACTTTAATTATTGCTACATTGGTTTTTGATTGCACAAAGTTAAATATTTTTAAATATTTCATCAGTACCACAGTAAAATAAAAACTAGGGATCATACAGTAGTGCTTGCAATCTTACACCACACTTACAAGTTATAAGCTTCTACCTTGATACAGGGGAATATATGGTCTAAGTACTAGAAGGTAATCACATAAGATCATTTAACTATTGACCAGCTTAGCACATAAAGCTTATGAAAACCTTTGGTTTAACTTTGAAATCAAAGCCTACATGCTTTAAAGGTACATATATATAATCATTTGCAATAATATGATTATGTGTATTTTATAAAGCTATATATACATTTTGGTTGATACAAAGGTTTCCCAGCAAAACAATATCAGTACACAAATTTACTGCAGTCTAATAATCTCCAGTTTACCAGTTTTATTCAGCTATTTTAGAGTACATACAGTCCACCTATTCTTGTTCACTATATCAAGACTGCATGACCATAGCTCCAGTCTGATGCAAGCACAACAATACAAATACAAAGGAATGAAACATGAAAGAAGCAGACACAGGGGATACCCCAATTTGAAGCCTGAAATATCTTTAATTGTGTAAGTGCAAGGTACAGCCACCAGATGTCATGAATGCTATGTTTCATGATCTGTGTTTTTACAACTGATTGCACTCAATGAAATCTTATTTTTACTCATGTACAAGAGTAACATCATGTACAGGACTACATCAAAGATGCAGGAGCCTCTCATGATCAAATATTTGTAAAACTATCTGTATTTCAAATATGTGAAAGTAATAAATGAAACCCTGTAAAATAATGAATAAGGAAGAAAGTGGAAATAAGCTGTTGTATAATAATACACACTTAATTTATTAACTGAAATTAAATGCTGTAAAAATAAGAATAGTACATTTTTAAATGAGCACAAACTAAAGGTTTGTAAGTATATATTGTACTCTGTAACATATACGGAAATTGTGCAATAAGGGGAAAAAAGGTTATGGGCGTATGAGTTATACCAAACAATATATTGGATAAACAAAAAATGTGTAAATGTAATTAATTATTCTAAAATCAGCTTGCAGGTATGACCAAATGAGCTTAAAGTTTGCCTTAATTCTTAAATGAGTGTACCAGTGGTATGCATGGCAAACATTCATCTAGTTTATGCAGCCTGTTTTATCTGTAAAACTATCTGTATTTCAAATATGTGAAAGAAATAAACGAAACCCTGTAAAATATTGAATAAGGAAGAAAGTGGAGATAAGCTGTTGTATAATAATACACACTTAATTTATTAACTGAAATTAAATGCTGTAAAAGATAGAATAGTACATTTTCAAATGAGCATAAACTAAAGGTTTGTAAGTATATATTGTACTCTGTAACATATGTGGAAATTGTGCAATAAGGGGAAAAATGGTTATTGGCGTACGAGTTATACCAAACAATATATTTGATAAACAAAAAATGGTTAAATGTAATTAATTATTCTAAAAAATCAGCTTAAAGGTATGGCCAAATGAGCTTAAAGTTTGCCTTAATTCTTGAATGAGTGTACCAGTGGTATGCATGGCAAACATTCATCTAGTTTATGCGAAGCAACGAGTCCTGGTGACCCAATTTTCGGTATGGTGGGAGATTTTTGAGACATCTAACAGTATGCCGAACTTTGGATTTGTATGCCTTTTAACGGACAGACAGACAAAGGAGCATGACTTAAGCTTTGATGACCTATAGTCAGCTGAGCTAAAAAAATTAAATAATCTTTTCTTGATGAATAATGGTTAGCATTGTCATGGGTTCATTAATGAAATGAGATTTCATGAGTTTGAAGCCCGCCCCCGGCGTGTAATTCTCAGCCTGGCACCAAGCATTATTTCTTTGTTATAATGATCTACAAAATCTATGACTAGTTACTCACAATGCGATCCATCGGATAAAAGTCGGTTAAAACAGTTCAGCTGTGACTTGTGAAGAGAACCTGTTTGTTTACAAGTCAACGTGGTCTCCAACAATCTAATATCGCCCATTACCAGACGCATCCCACAAATAAGTCTTAGACAATTTTAGCGCCATCTAACGTAAATTCCGGAATAAAACATCGATCGCTCTGTCCCACAGTTCGCCTAATTAAAAATACATGCACCAAATGTAAACTCAGAATGTTATCTTTAAATAATCACGCATTTTTAAAACATTATAAGAGCATTTTTTAATATTCTCTAGTCACGGACTTAAGATTTCTATGAAACACTTTCACAAAATTTATTTAAAAAAATGAATTTAAACGATGTTAGTCTGTATCCAAGAAATAAAAATGATATCTTACTTAACGGATTTCGTGCAGTATGTCTCCAGGGGATACTGCTACTACATATATGAATGTGTTTTTCTAGTCTGCACCACAACTGGGGTGCCGGATGTTTTATTCTATTTTTATCATTTTCCTTGTTGTTTCAGGAGAGCCCGTAGGCACACTGTATGCTGAGATACTCACACAGGTGTTGTATTTTTGCAGTCTCACAAACTTAGGTAATATATATATATATATATATATATATATATATATCATAGTCAATCTGTGTATTCAGTCATTTCATAAAATACCTAAACATTTCAGTCATTTCGTATAATACATGTGACCACCAGTCATTACGCGAAATGACAAAATGTTCAGAAAAACCTATCATATATGGTATCTTACACGTAAAGACTGGATTAAAAAATAAACACATGATAAGTTGAAACAATGGTTACTTTGTTTACCAGACAGTTTTAGATATTCAGATGCTCAGTGATACATACTCTATATAATTGTTGAAGTGGTGTTTTACACTAATACTTCTGTTTGAATTTGCAGCTATCAGACTGGCCTGGATTCATGGATTCAATAGCATTTAAGTCCATTCTCTCTATGATAATACACCTGAATATTATTTGTTTTTGCATGAGAGACTACTGTGGCAGCAGCAGGAGCATTGATGTTGTTTTTAAAACGTGAACCTAGCTGCATCTGTTAGATTTATATCTTCGTTTCCCCCAGCACTTGATTTCAGGCTGACTTTCATGATCACATATTTGTACAAGTATCAGTATTTCAACTATGTTAATGTAATACCAGCATGCATGAAAAATGCCCATGGGAATGCACAAAGCCCTGATATTATAGAACCAGGAAGAAAATGAGGATGAGCTGAGATATGATAATATATGTTTTCTTATTAAATGATTGCTGAATTAATAGTCAATTTTCATATCAGAATTTCCTTTTGAAATGAGAAAAAAGTAAATATTATTTTTCAAAATAGGTCAAAATAATAAGTTGAGCAAAAAAATGAAATTCTCTGAAAAAATAGAAAAAAATTATATGTGAAAAGGAATGATGGAAAACCTATATAGCTATAGCTCAGCATAACATAAAGTTAGCTGTGCTAAAAATTCCAAAATATGTCAACATGCATTCTTCAAAATGCTTTTATTAATCATTGATATTGTATATATGATCTCTTTGTTTAGTAACCGGTCACTGCCTTTATACATTATACAATAAAATATTCTACATGAAAAAAAAAATTAAATATAAATTGTAACATGAAAGCAAGGGCTTCCCCAAACTTATATGGCCATTGGTTCCGTGGGGGAATCTAAGATGTATGGAATCCGAGAGCCCGACTTACATTTGTGTTAGGTATCTTTGTAGCGGTACTCACTGGTGATTTTTATACGAGGCCACCTGTCGTATATGGTATATCTTAAAACCCTGCTCAGCTGATACATTTGTGTAGGTTTTTCCTTGTAGCTAGTAGCTACTCACTGCTAATTGCTAGCAAAGGAGACCAATAGTATACTCTATATAGTCCCCTGCTGAACTAACACTGACATGGAGACTTTCCCCGCTGCCAATAATACATGTAACTTCTACAAGCTACCTGAGGACCTGGTTGTAGGAGATATCCTAAAAAATCCCAACACAGTTGTGAAACAATTGGCCAGTTGCTAAAGTAACTTCCTGACAAAAATACCTGTTCATATCTCATTGTTATACCTATTACACAGATTGTCTGATTTGCAAGCAGTCAGGCAATCTGTGTAATTATACTCCTTCATTTTAAGTCATTTCAAATGACTGAACATTTTAGTCATTTTACGTAATGACTGGTGGTCACAGGCATTACGCTAAATGACTGAAATGTTTTAGGCATTTTATAAATTGACTGATTACACAGATTGACAGTAAAATATATGAAATAAAAATTATAGATGGTGCTTCGAAGTTGTGTGTGTGTGTGTGTGTGTGTGCAAATGATTCACTTGTTTTAATTTGTGCTGGACATCACTGCTATATATTGTTATACGAGAGATTTATGCGGAAAATTAGCGTGAAAATACAAGTCAAAACGGGATAAATTATAGGAATTATGGTAGCACCACCATCCTGTAAACAGCTAAAAAAAAACTACCAAAGATCAATTTGTTGAACAGATTTCAGAATTATACACTTTTTATATAAATACATCCATATCAATTTTAAACATGAAGAGTCCATGTTTCAGTCTATGATGTCAACAATATGAAGTGATATTGAAAAATGTTCCGAAGAAATGGTTTTGTCGATATTTTCAATATTTGCATGATGACCAGGCTTTTTCAATTGCTGGTGCAAAAAAACTTTTATTTTATTTATTCATTTATTTTTTATTTATCTGTAGGTTGATGTAAAAAGTTTTCTTTAGCAGCTGTCTACATGGAAGAAAAGTGATTTTTATGGGCATAAAAAAACATACGTAGCTTCAAGATACGAGTTCGTATAGTAATCTAATGTCAGGTGTTAACTGAGTAATAGCCACGCATGCATGCATGATCTATAAGTTTCTATCAATAATGATATAGAAATGGCACCTGCTGGTGGAGGGACGACGGACAATGACCAATCCCTAGGTTAAGCATGAGAGAAGGTAAGCTGAGCTTAATATCTGAATGACCACATTAGAAGTTTGTGGACAGAGTGACTTTAGCAACTGGCGTTGTTAATGCATGCGCGTGGTTCTCCCGTGACCCTGACTGACATCGTATCTTATCTCTGTACCACACGCGCGTTCACATCGTCAGCCGTCCAAGCTGTCATTTCTCACATACCGCAGTTTACAGATTTCAGCAAGACTCAACCTGGTAAGCACCTGTTTTTAATTCGCTATTCAATTCTGATTCAAGTTTATTCTTTTTTTCTTAATCAAAATTTCAACACCAAGTGTTAATTAGTTCAGGTTTTTAAAAAAAGCATATTACAGTCCAGTCTATTCTCGTTCACGTTTCTCAATACTTTTTATACGTTTTTACAATCCACGACTTTGTTGATTTTTTTTTTGGTACTAGGTCTTTTTTATCATAAATCAAAGGTAATATTTCAAGGGGTTGACAGGTTAAGAGTCTATAATTATCAATCTTAAGATATTTATTTATTGTTTTATATTAAATTTTAAAGTTTCGGCCGATTTATTTTTAACTGTAAACCTGAATTCCTTTATACCGTTGAAAAGTTAGAATTGTGAAACCTGCGGGGTCACCCTATACTGTCTTTATTATGTTATGCAGTATTGTGTACATTTGAGGAAGGCTAATTCTGTTAAACAGCCACAAAAAGGAAACATAATTAAACATGGTAGAGATCGCATAAAATAAATATATTTTTTTTAAGTGTCTGTATTTCACCCAATGTCTTTTAAAAAAAGCCCGTAGGCCTGTACACAGAAAGGAAAGTAACAATTAAGCCAACTGATTAGGGTTAGCGGCAGCCCACAGTGCATGCATGGTTAATACTTCCAAGTGTTCTTTTACCGACCTGAAAGTCACTGGTGCGATCCCCTTTTGAGCTGAATGATACTGCTTTAATTTAATATTACGCGCTCTAGATTTCATCTTAAAAAAGACAATGGTTTAGAGATCCAGAAGGCTTATCGTAAAAAAATATCATTGATCATTGTGGTTTATTTTCTAACATTTCGACAATGCAACCAGCTGCTCATGGAACCCGCGTAACCTTAAAAATTGAATAACCATAGTGGTAGAAATTGGTGGTCAAATCTTGTTCGATGATTGAAAGAAATGAAACGACCGATAATCGATTATTAATCGATTATACTATGTACCTAAGCTTCTGTGTAACCACGAAATCTATCTGCTGTATATATATATAGATTTATACCTAAATATTGACAAAGATTCAGTCTGAATGGTACATCACGCTAAAAGTTAACAGTATAATGGACGGATTGTTGACACTTGTTCGCGCATTAGGTTAATTTTTAATGCTGTTCACCACGTTATGTCCAATATTTCTTGAATCTCCAACTGGATTTTTTTCTCCAGCATCTTTTTCTGGATAATATGACATTTTTTGCATGTATTTCATGATCATTCATGTTCATTTGTGATCGATTATGCGACGTAGATTTAATCGACTAACTGGCTCACCACCATCGTTCGTTTCACACCTTTGTGTCCACCTGTCCAAATAAATTTATAGAGTATAGGGTATAGGATTAGAGGGCCTAATTTTCAACCGTGTAAATAAATACTTACCTTACATCTTATTTAAGAAACAGATTTATTTTAAAATATGAGAATTCCGTCTAAATTTTACAACATATAGCCCCACATATGGCAGTTAAGGTCATTGGTCACATGTAAAAACATCCTCAATTGACAGCTGCTGAATGGATGATATCATGTAAACATTCTAAAAAAAATACAACCAGTTAAAAGAAAGATGGCTACTTGTGTAGTTAGACAGACATCTGATCTGTCAGATCATTGTAAAGAGTCCAAAAGTTGTGACAACTCAACCTGAGATTTAATGTAAATTCTTAATTGCCATATATAAGCTATATACTTCCACATGTAGCTTTCTAGATAATTATTGAAAAAAAAATATAAACTTTTCAGAAAATTATTTCCAAAAATAAACAGGTGGACACACGTTGGTGGAATGGTGTATGGTAACAAAATTATGCATGTTGATGTATAATATGTTTACTGTGCATGTGCATGGACTTTCAAGCGTAGACCAGCGTTATACGACAAGATGAAGCTGTGTGTAATTGTCCTTCTGGCCGTCATCACCATGGTGACCAGTCGCACTGCCAAACTGGGCGACCCGGATATGGTGAAAATGGTAAGACCAAAATGAGGTTTGAGTTATAATCTACTTTCCAATTGTGTGGGTATAATTGACAATTTTCTTTTCTTTTTTTAAAACCTGTTAAACCGAGGGAATATAAGAGTAATATTCCAGATAAACTTTCGGTTTTCTAAAAAAAAAGAAATATTTTATTTAAATGAACAAACAGAGTTAGGCCTAAATGCAAGACACATTATGATTAAAAGTAATGTTTTAAGAGTTAATTCGCTTATTTTGAATACATTTTTATTTAATATTTGAGCCATAAAATTGACATTAGCATAAGTTTAGATCATGTTCGTCTCTAATGTTAAGTACGTGAAGATTATCTTGAATGTGTTAATCTCATCCTTGAAGAGGTCATTTAAAACTTCGTCAACTAAACTTTTGCATTCATTCCAAAATGCTACAGCACAAGGAAATAAATGGATTAAGTGATTAAAGTGATTAAAGGCATTTTTTCTTCTTATTTTTCTTTGCTATAGGTGGCGTCGCAATTAATGACAATCAGAATTATTTTCGTGTATATGCGCAAACATGTGCGAACGCACCTCTTTTATTTAAAGCCTATAACGCGCAACTAAACGGTTGAGTATTAAATGATCTCTTCGCCTTTATAGCTGTAAACCCATCATGCACGGCCTTAGAGGTATCACTGTTCCATTCGATTTTGCATATATAATAGAGGGACTGACCGATATGCCGTTTGACAGTATCTTCGGCAGATCTATCATGTTTTGTTAACTTAAAACTTGGTTTAAGGGCAGTCCATGGGCAGTCCATAATGATTTATTTATTAAATTGTCCACGCATGGTATCAACCGTATATACACTCAGGCTATTGTTAACTTTATATTTACTTGCACAATATGATGCATTATAATCATAATGTATATAAGAAATAATACCATGGAAGTCACCTAATAACGTAGTCTTAAAACACTTTGGGCTTAGTTTGTCGATTTAATACCATGGAAGTCACCTAATAACGTAGTCCTAAAACACTTTGGGCTTAGTTTATTATGGTAAGATTGCTAATTTTGACCCAGCTAGTGCACTCAAGTGCAAGTAAGATGTAACTCGTATTAACCGGGACGGTAAACTGAGTAAATCGCGTCGTATCACGCGTGGCCTGAGGTACCTGTAGGCTATACGGCTAATAATATGTGAGGTCGGCTAATAATCACATTAAGTAGTCATATATGTAAACAAAAAAATGTACGTGCCGATATCAGTGACCAAAATATTAGTACTGTATTAGTTGTTTCAAGTATTTAACATGAATAAAAACAACAACCCGTGCATGCATATATCAAGGGCGGATTCAGGGAAAGGAGTCCAACCCAGGATGACTCATGACAAAGCCTAAAAAAGGTTCCCAGATCCATTAAAAGGGGAGGTCCAATTGGTCTGAATCCCTGAAAAAAAGGTTGCGTCGGCTCATCTGGATCCGCTTCTCCATATCAATGGATACTTCAGTTGAATGACAAGTATGTAGGATCGATAATCAATTATCAGTGATAAAAAATATCGAAAAGCTCGGATCTGAAAGTATCATGTCGGTCGATCTTTTTTCTAATATATATGTATGGACGTATGATAAGGAAATATCACATATAGTTTGATATGCCTGCCTTGTAGATGTTAGCTTTGATTCTCTGAATGCCCTGTATAGTTAGTAACCCCATCTGGTGACGGAACCCGTTTTCCTCCTCACAGCAACAAGGCATCCAACGCTGGAACTGCTATTGGAAATGCGGGGGCCGCGGGTCGTTCCTGGTCTGTGACCAGCCGCAGGAGTTCGTCGGAGGCACGTGCAAGTCGGGCATGAACCCTGATTGTGAGGGTGCACAGTTCTGCCAACAAAGCGGCGAGTTTTTTCACGCCATCATGTGCTGCCGACTCCGAGTAGTCTGATTACACATCTGTTCTTGATGAAACTTTTTTGTCATTTAAATTTTCTTTTCTTTTTTGTTAATCAAACAAAAAAAACATAAAAGTAGCCAAAATAATATGCTTATAACTAATCGACAAAAATTGGCATAGTTTGTTTGAAAATTGATTTAATCGTTACTGCTTCTTTAACTATTATTTCTTACTGAATTCGTTAAAAAAGAAAATCCTACACATTTGAAAATACAAATAAGAGGAAGGATGCAAACTCCAAATTGCAAACCTCCAACCGGTCCTGAAGACGTTTTGTTTAAAAAGTTTATACTCGGTTTCTCACTCTACATGTGGCCCTGCCTGATGGAGTAATACAGTATACAAACAAACGTGTCGGCATATTTCTCGCTCAAGAAATGATAGAAAAAATCAAAGTAAATTAAGAAAATATATATCCGCAGGTATATATACCGTGTTACAACATGCACATGACACATATCTCCATTTTCAAATCTGATATTCATAATAACCACACCTGCTGTCGTTGTAAGATGTTATTCGCTTCCCATACTCCTTAGTAAAAACCCAAATCAGCGTCGTCATTTTATATTCAGGTATACCCACAGCTAATTAATATTTAAAGAATATAACGTTAAAAAATATATATCAAAAGAATATGCTGACACGGGTGTTGGAAACGGGTATGAAACGTCAATACCTGCACAGCACTTGTGCATATTTGCCTGAGACGTTTCACTACCATTTACAATATGTATAATGGTACGGTGATTATATATAATGCTGTGGCCTGATACCTCGATTATATAACTTATGAATCCCCAGCCGGTTCTACGTCACGACTGCTACTGGAAATGTGGGGATAAAGGAACCTTCCTGGCGTGCAACAGTGTGCAAGAATTCGTGGGCGGAGCCTGCAAGTCAGGCAGGAACAACGACTGTGAGAGCAACCAGTGGTGCTCACAAAGCAGCCACGGCATTCTCTGCTGCAGACTGACTATAACCTGATTGGCCAGCGACAATGTCACATGATCATCCTAGATATGAATAAAGAGAATTAATTATAACGTTTCCGATCAGATGATTTTAATAAATGAATCATTCTTACTGAAAATGTATTTATATAAATTTCTTTGAAAATGACTTGAAGCCAAGGCCGTATAGCAATGGGTATATCCCAGGAGGATATAGCAGTCCCTCCCAAAACCACCATCACTCTATTTTGGCATGTAATACAAGTCACAATATTTTCTATCATTACAGACACTACATATTATTGATAGTGAAAATTATAGTATTAAACTTATTTTCAAAAATGTGAAATATAGGTCATGTTAACATCAAATTTCAATATTTTATTCTTTCATTAATAACAAGTTATATTTAGATGGGAGAGAATAATCCCCACTGACATTATTTGTCACTTGTGAAAATGTGAAATATAGGTCATGTTAACATCAAATTTCAATATTTTATTCTTTCATTTATAACAAGTTATATTTAGATGGGAGAGAATAATCCCCACTGACATTATCTGTCACTTGTCATACAGATAATAAACGATGGAGTCTGCACACAATATGAATCTGTTTTCAATAATTTAATTTCGTTTCAACCATTCTCATCTCCCATGGTTTCTTTAGATTTGTGTATTTTATGTTATAGTATAAATATATTATTAAACATTGAATGTTTAGGTTCATTTTCGGCAGAAAATTATCCTGGAATTCAATGTAGAATGTCACAATGTGACAAACATTGTGCATAAGAATGTTTTAAAGTTTTCTCGAGGGCACATGTAGATCCTGTAGGGGTAGTTATTGTGCACCTATTTTCCCCGTACTTATAGATATCATATGATTAATCCTCTGCACCCTGGTACCTCCTCCCCCACTCGAATTATTTAATTGTGTTTCATGTTCCAACCGTATTTCGTATCTTTTCCGTGTATATCAGATCCGTATAGTGTAACTGGTCTCTGGTGTATTTCCCTTTAATTCTGTTCATGCCTTGGCTCATATATACTGAGTGCATCTTTAGTTCTGCAAGGAAATGCATCTGACATTAGCAAATTATATAAAACTTTGAGTACATTATGATTGGACCATTAGTGATTTTCTTTACATTTGTGAATACTTTTCATTTTTCGATGCATGAATCGTCAGCTAATATTTAAAAACAAATATGAAAATGTTCTGATCATTAATTTACACGTACATTTAACGTTACATTAATGCAGACCCGTTATCAATAAAAATCTCATAAAGACGACACTCTTGGTTTCCCTTTTATGGACACGGAATAAGACTTTTTCTTTGATCATGTACAGTAAAAGTCGATGATTGTCTTCAGTTCTGTTAATGACTAGGCTGTGACGTAGGCTGAGTACCTATTTTTCTAGTTCTGACTTACCGTTTACACATTTAACATTGAGATAGTGAGTATGTCTTATCTGGTTATTCCTGGGCCGCTATCTTCAGCAATCTGTTGAGAGATGGAACTGTTACTGGAAATGTGGCCGTAGAGGAGAGTTTTTGGTGTGTGACCAGGCGCAGGAGTTCGTAGGTGGCGCGTGTAAGTCTGGGTTCAATGATGACTGCGGGGGAAACCAGCTCTGTCAGCAAAGCGATGCATACTCCCACGCCGTCTTATGTTGTCGTCTGCGATTGGCTGGCTGAGGCGACCGCGCCAAAGAACTCGATTTCACGCTCATTAAAATTATAACGTTAACAAATTATGAGCTTGCACGTGTTTGTGAGAGTGGAAGGTGGTCGAATGATGTTGTAGACGATTATCTCATTCCCTAGGACCTATAGGTAATTTATATATGCCCAAAAGAAGTTACCAAATTGAACAAAAGTAGTTTATCCAGAGTGCAGTTAGTAAGAATCAGACGGTAGTACATAGCCCCTTCCTTGTCGAGAAGAAGGCAGATTTAAATATGAACAATATTTTTTTTTTCTGGAAAAAAAGAAACTTTTATCACCATAAACAAAATCTACGTAGTCCTTAATGTTTCTATATGGACCCAAGTTCGTACCTTTAATATTCCTTTAGGCCTTACCCAATGTTTTGGCATATTGTACGAATAATTGATTATAGTAAAGTAGTAAATATATGACTGCAAAACTTATATCCTGACATGACTGCATGCCATGAAAAAAAAGGTAAAGTTTTGAGATGCAATGTTTCATATGAAATATTTACATATGGACAGACAGGTGGACAGAGATCCCTTTGTTCCACTTTCGGGGGAATAATGATTTTAAGTTTATATTTCACTCTTTATTTTAGCTCTATTTTTTAATAACTTAAACCCTTTGTGATTTAATACAGAAACCAAAATGTAGCAAAAGACTAGAATAACAATGAATCAAACATAGAAAAATATACTATTTATCTAGTTTATGCACCCTGTCGGGGCGAAGCCTATATATAGCTAAGCTGGGTCAAGGGACCTCCCAAGTTACATAACATAGATGAGGGCTGTATCACTCACTGCACACCACTATACTGGTCTGGCCTGATGTAAAAAACATACCTGACAATGTGTCGGAAAGCTTGAATATAAGCTACCCTTGTTTATCAATTCCTTTGAAATTTCAGATTTTTAAAGATTTAATCCTCATGAGTATATGTTGTGAAATTAAATCACAGTCTTTACAATGGAAAAATGTTTCATTGTCAAAATTGGGCAAAACGTAAGGTATTGATTTTAATTTATGCTATTAACTTTGAAAAACACAAAATTCCGAACTACTTTCTGACGTACAGTTAATCAGAATTAAACAAGGTGCATGCTTTATAAAGGCTCTCTGGTTTTAACAATCATCATATAAATTGGGAGAGTCGGTTTCGGATATTTTGACAATATACATTAAGTTCGGACCCATAACTCCTAAAATTATGCAGTATAGATCTAATTTCTAGCAAGTACATAGAACACTTATAGATGAATAGTGATACCGAATATGAACAAAACATCACCAATTGGTTTTGATATTAGACAATCTTGAAGTAAAACGAACGGATTTTAATGGAAAATGGAGGTTTAATTTCTAGAAAAATTTACACTGACCCGGTTTTGAGTTTGGTAGAAGACCTTAGGAACATCCAACTGTATCCTGAGTTTCAGATTTTTAGGGCAAACGGTTTCAAAACGTGCTCTTTTAACGGGCGACCGACCGGACGGACGACGAACAAAGGACCATCAATGTAGCTCTGATGACTTACACTCAACGGAGCTGAGAGATCTATTCAGATCATTATACAAACCGATATTTTCTAGATAGAAATATGCCTTACCCAATAAAATTTTTCAAAGATCTGTATGCCTTAAAATTGTATTACCTGTTTCAAGAGGTTGCCTCTAAATTAAAGCAGCACGGCCACAGGCATGCATGCGTAACGGAAAAGTGAACGGTGTTATTCTTTAATGTCTGATTCCTCAAGTTCCTCAAATTAAATGTTTATATAGTCCAATCTACATCTGGGAAGCTCTACACAAAATTAAAATCAATTCTTGTCAATATTAATAAGAATTCTTTAAGTAAAGATAAGTCATGGATCTACTGATGGATGTGGCCCTGTCAGAACAGGTTGTGATTGTTTGAATGGTTAAATCTGATCACTTGAAATTGTAGTTTAATTGAAAATGGTGAACACAAATAACAAAATGAACATACATCTGTATGAAGTTCTGTAGGTTAAAATGATAAATAGAGGTAAAGGTTTTAAAGAAATTTAGGAATCGAGAAAAACACTCGAGTTTTTTTTTCACACCAGCATTGCCATCCTCATAGTAAAAGTACTAAAATATCCATTAATCAACATTATTAAGCCTAATAGTCTGACAATGTATCGAGTTTATGTTCAAATTATTTCTCTTTATCGTTTCAAGTTTATATAAAACAATATTCTCAGAGAAGCAC
Source organism: Sipunculus nudus (assembly GCA_026874595.1). Classification (NCBI taxonomy): domain Eukaryota; kingdom Metazoa; phylum Annelida; class Sipuncula; order Golfingiida; family Sipunculidae; genus Sipunculus; species Sipunculus nudus. Next base: position 19,630,242 of record CM049307.1, read on the forward strand.
CAGAGGGATATTAGGTGATTTTAAACGAGTGATATTTAGGCCGATATAAAAGCAATTTTTAATTTACACACACTTACCCAGAAAAAAAAAAGTGGCAGGTTTTGAGTCAAAAGAACGGATCCATTAATAAATCATTGAAATATGGTCACGGTACACACACAAAACACACATATATCACACATACATAAATACATATATACAATAACTCTGATACAACTGATCGTTTTGCATTAAATATATGTTCAAAAATGTGTGTGAATATGAATAAATACATTCAGAGACAATCAGTTTATACTCCTGTTATTCAAAAAGCTGCAGCCTGAGAAGAAATTCCTAATATAATACCCAGAGCAGTATATATTACAAGCTTAACTCAATAAAATAATGTAAAGCCAGCCGCTGTTCCTTTATATAATGTGCGCCTTACCATTTTCTCTTAATGCCCTGTGGAGATAGTTGTCCTGCTGAAATAAAAGAATATTCTTATATCGAAATAAAGGCTCTTTTTTATTAAAGTAAAATGGTTAAAATCTGAAAGGTTCACCAGAGACAGATGTTAGCCCTCTTGGTAACATATAAATACAAACCAACAACGGCATATTGACCAGTGACCATGTTTGGGCAAACACAACCAGTATTATATTGGACGTGCACCAGGACACTCCAGTCGATATACCCCTTTAACGAAACAAGTCGAAGTAATCGGCCACGAGCCACGCAAGAACTCCGCGACTCTGACGTCACGCCTGCAAGAAGTAGTTATTGAGGTGGGAATATTGGTCAATAAAGTATAGAACTGACAAACAGAGTCAAACCTCGAACACCCGCAAGATAGAAGATGGTCTCTCTGGCCTTGGTGTAATAATGTACACACACCGTCGTGGGCTTGGCGATGAGCCTCCTTGAGCACATTTGGTGTTGGGGTCAGCAAGTCTACACATATATCAATAAGAGAGTACACAGAGGATTCATGTCTTAATGAGAAAAATGACGGACATGTCATATCCAGATGGAACGGACCTAAATGTCAGCGACGAACAAGCTACCTGTAGGTTGGTTCAATGCTAATAATGCAATAATAACAAGAGTGGAGAGATAACTAAAACGTGTTTTGATTTACATATATCTAAAAGCAGGTGACGCTTGAGCACATATGGTTTGTTGACCATTCTTACGACTTGGGTAGTATTTGCAGTATCAGGCAATACCAATTCAGCCGAGGATTTATATGGCAGCGATTCTGCGAATGGACCAATGTTTTTAGCCTGTATGTTTTGAACGTTACGTGACTGATCAAGGCAAATAATTGAAATCATGTAACACAACACTCGATTCATAAGAAGAGACCTGATATGTACAAGACTTTTTGTATGTGACTTTTTATACGTATGCATGCAGTGATTAAGGTCAAAGTCTCCGTTAAACTGCAGATATTGTTCTTCAAAATCGTTTCAAGCGCTGCGCGATAACTTGAGCGCGCATGTCTATAGTCCTACCAAAGGGAGCTGCAAATCACTATTTGTTCACACGTACTGATCCTAGTGATATTATCTGACGACTAGTGAATGCGATTCATAACGCCTGTTTCCATTGTAAACGGACGGCCGCTATAAACGAGTTTTGTTAACAGGGAAAGTACACAGAACCACAAGGTGTACCTGCCTACAAGCAGCGCAAAACGAAAGACGACTTTTGTTATATCACGATCAAGCAGAAATATAAACTATGTCATAGATTTACAGCATAATAACTGTGGATTACATGGTGGATTATAAAAAGACAACACAGACAGAGAGGCCTTGTGATAAAATTACGGTGATAATCCCCGTAGATTTAACTTTTTTTTGGCGTCACAGAGACAGGGTAAGTGACGTGTAAATTGAAAAACTATTGAAAACCGAAACGTTTGTTATAGGTACAGAAGAGAGAACCCTTCACTTCTTTACATTGTGGGTGACATCAGGTACGGAATTAACGGTATTAATTTTCTTTATAATTGGGAAAAAATAACTAACAAGAGTCAGCGACCCAACAGTTACCATGAAGATCCACCACTGTAGCTTGTGTACGTGTGTGGCGTATCTGATCCTGGGCTCTCTGCTGGCCACTTTAATGGTAGCACCAACAGCTGCCCTCCTTCTTGTGGGCTTCGTGTGCATTTCTGAGGAGGAACGTAAAAACAATCCAAACACATGTGGCATGATTACTTCTAACACTGTGGCTTACAGCCTCATAGCCGTGGGGTTTACTTTGGTATTACCGAATCTGGTGTGTCTGTACTTTAGTACGCGCTGCTTCTGCACGTCGCCAAATTCTAAAGTGGCGCCATCTGAAGAGGAGGAAGCGGAAACCACCGATGACGTCATATACTATAAAAAAGATGGACTTGATGATAAGAACGATAAAGAACCAGAACAAACGGATAACGATAATAAAAGAGAATCAGGAGAGAAAAGTACTGCACAAAATGAGCCTGAAAAGACCCAAGAAACATTGTTAGAAAACATGTAGTATATATCATGTTCTTTTTAAGGCAGAGGGAGAAAGGGGGAGGTATGTAGATACGTATTCAAAGTGGATAGAAAATAATCAGCTGAGAGATAGAGAGAGAGGTATTGTAAGATTTGTGTTCGCGTTTGAATGCTTTCATTGGATCCTCTATGCCAGTTTCTGCGGAAAAAAATAATATACATGAGTAAATATATGTTTGCTATATATTGATACCTAATACACTTAAGCTTTTTGTTTTACCACATTTTCATCGAGACCTTTTATCAGTATACGAATTCCAGAATATATTCATTTTGGCTTTTATACTCATAAGAGCATTGTCTTCTGTATATGAACTCTTGCATTAGATACTCAACATTTGAAATCTTCATAATTCTTATGAAAGGTCCATTATATATTCAAATGTAATTTTCATGCTTTTTTCATTCTTGTCGAAATATATGTCTTAGTTTTCTCGTCATACGTACAGGCAACTTTTAATCTCGCAGGAAGGAAGCAAAAGAGTGAATTTGACTCATTTTTATATGTTTATATCGAATGCATTTTGACTGTTTTACATTCGTTTAATGTTATAGCGACATGCATTTTCTTTTCAAATTAAATTCAAATTGTGCATGATATTTTTTTCAGTATATAAATAATCGTCTATCACAAGACACTTTTATGTTTACAGTTAGTTATTGTCTCTGTAGAGTGTTTCAATTTAAAACAATTTGTGCCAAATTGTAAATCAAGATGTATACCAACTCTAACTATGATGTATCATACATAAATCGATTTTAAAGAATTTGATGCAATAAATCATATTTTTATCGTTTACATGGTCTCTTTTACAATTATAGATATAATGTGTGTATATTTGTATATATACTGTGGTATAGGCTACTATTTTTCTTTGCTATCGCTTTTTTTTGGCAGTACAAATAAAACTGCTGGAACATATTTCATAAACCGTTGTAGAGGGGCTGGACAGGGGCCAGGAAAAACCCATAAAATTTCGATAAAGGGCCGTTTTCCTTTTTATGAAAGCAAGTGCACTTGAGTGCCATTTAAGTTATTTTCCGGTCTTTGTGTATATACCTCTTCTTAACTTGGGATCTCCTTACCATAACATAAAAGATCACGATTGTTTATAACTGTTGGTTTTTATTAAGTACAGCCATTTAAAAAAAATGTATAGACGTGCAACAAAGGACGCCAAATCCGGGAGTGAAACACCATTGATCGAACAAAGTACCGGATATACCTCTGGAGCCTATAACGTATACATTAAGATTTATGGTTATTCTTTGGCCTCGAGAAGCAAAAGGTAAGGGATCCATAAACTAAAATTTATTGGTCTAATTCAAAGTATAAGGAAGGGGAAAACTGAAGTAATTTGCCCTGGAGCTATGACCTTTGTTTAATCATTTATTAGTAATTCACGTATGTTTACACGGGGCTATTATCACATAGCGGATGACAGGCATCTCATTGATCTTTATACTGTAGAAAAAGACACCTTAATTCACCACATGGGGCATCCACTACAACTTTAGAAGATGACGTTTGAGTCCAGTGTACTACTGATGATAGTCACAGAAAGGTTTTGCCTAAATGTGTCTATACTTTAACCACATACACATGTAGACCCTGGTCGGTTTGTTGTGGCCCAGTGATTTACTCACTCCTATATTTAAACACTGTAGCATATACTTTAAAAAATAATTTATTATTTGTATTGACCATGTGACCTGTATACATGATAACTTTATCCCTGCTTCTTTTATATGAAAAAAATGTAGTCAAAATTAATTAAGCCATAGATTGCAGAGAAAATATATCGGTTTATTTTACAAGAGCAGGCAGGATAATTTTACCGGCTAAATTTCTTAAAATTAGTTGACGCTGGTTATACAAATAACTCTATGGCTGGTCAACAACCGAGTTCTCTTTAAAGAATAATTTTTTAAATGTCAAAATCCTCTGCATAACCCGTTAATTTTTTTTGCACACATGGCGTATAACATACTATCGCGGATAGCGAATATTTCTTGAAATCCTATAATACTGGAATACTTGAACCCTGTCTCTTTGCTTTCAGTCGTGCTTTAGATTATGGCCAAACGTTTTTCATTTAATTTAGATCCCACTTAAGATATTGAAATTTATTTTTTATAAAACGAAATATTTTTCAATATAGACCGGAAAAGGGAGGTGATAGTTAATGATAGTTAATGATTAAAGTTAACATTCAGGATATTTGAAGTTATTGTATCTGAATAACGTGCATATATAGCAAAGAAAATAACAGATAAAAAGAACCAAATGCTTAAGACGAGGATAAAATGTTCAAGTCTTTGCCACGCGGATCTCATATATTCGAATACATGCAAAAAATATGTAAAATTTTAAACTCATAATGATAAGATCTCGGAATCCAAAGCAAAAAAAATTATGCTTAAATTGAAAAAAGATGTTGCAGTTGTACAACTGCTGTTAGAGAAAACCCAATGGTTTAAATAATTCCACAGACCAATTTTCAAAAGCATCTCAAGTACATTTATTATTACGATCGAGAATTCTCGAATTTTACAGTCAGGAAAATAAACGGCTAAACCCTACAACCATTTTTTTTTAATTTTTAATGGAAATAACCGCCTCCTTTTTTAATGCTACCTTAACCAAGTATATGCATGTACATCTGCAGAATTCCATATGGACCACGTAACAGTGCAGTATCAGACGCTTCCTCTAGACTTACATCCGGGTACATGGTGTTAACCAGGCCTGACGACTACTGCTCCTGAAGGCCCGGGGTCGTTTAATCAACCATATTGCCGGGTTATACATCCGCGGAACCCCCGAAAGGCGCACTTGTTTGTGTGGGGAAACACGGCCGTTCCCAGAAATATGAATTTACCGATTGTTATTTCTGTAATATTGTCCCTGTTATACACAATAACATTTCTCCCAGGGTCCATCATTACATCGCCAAAACCATTACCGAATACATCATTCCTTCTTCTATAATATACACTATCTTCAAACTGAACGTCATGGGTCGAAGAAAATATAGTAGAATGAGCGAAGATAAAATTCGCTATTTGAACGAGAGACAGTCACATACTGTTGATCACAAGGTTCCCGTGTCCGTCACGAAACTACACAGAGATGACGATTCTGAGTCGTCAAGTAACGAAACCATGGAATCAGTACAACCGGGAGTTCCAGCCTCAGTGCCATATGCCGTGGAGGAAATTTATCGTTAGTGGAGGATGTAGATAAACGCCGAGGGTGGGGCAGCAATATGGGACTGCGTTGCACGAAAGAATTTTGTGAGAGGAACGCGGCACCACGTCGCCAAATTTTGCGAAGTGAACCGCGCCGGAGTCTTAGCTATGAGAGCGATCGGTAAAGGAAGAGCGGCCGCAGCACGATTTAGCGCGTATATGACTGGTGTAAATAAATCTAATGAGAGAGAGATATGTGTTGCTGCTAGCTATGTAGTGTCTCATATATAATTGTGAGAGGGAGAGAGAAGCTGTTAATTGGATTATATAGGGTATATGGTGGTCTGAATGAGAGCGCATAGCACAGGCGCTTGAATCGCTATTTGTGTTGATCTTGGTTTAAATAGTGTTCAATTTACCTAAACAACAATCTCCTACCGTTTAATGAGCTTTAAACCATGTTATATCGTTTGCCGGTACTTGTTTATATAATAGATACACAAGGCCGGCATCCAAGTCTGCGGACGAGTCTGTATCCATTAAGCGACGAACAGACAGATTTATCCCAGATTACTATTTCCATCATTATCAACCAATCAGGTGTTAGGTTCCAGGGGGGATTCCTTACTGCTGACCAAGATACATGGGGATTTCCTTGTTTGGGGTAACAGCTGCTTAATGGATGCAGACTAGTTACAAATAAGAGCTCATTACACGTGGTACACTGTGTGTTTTGGAATTGTTGATGCTTTTATAGAAAGAGGAACTGGCCATTTAACCACTGTAAGTTTCTTCCCTCGAAAATCTTTGAAATATTTGGGAATTTCAATTGATTTCTTGTATTATCGCCCACCCGTCCGCAGACTTGGAAGCCGGCCTTGTGTATCTATTATATAAACAAGTACCGGCAAACGATATAACATGGTTTAAAGCTCATTAAACGGTAGGGTATTGTCGTTAAGGTAAATTGAACACTATTTAAACCAAGATCAACACAAATAGCGATTCAAGCGCCTGTGCGCATAGTAAACAGAGTGATCGTTCTTATCAGTCACTTCACACCTGACGCGTGCCCCGGCGCGGGAGCCCATGACCTGATTACCGATGACCGACCCCTCGGACCAGTAAGCTCTGCCTACTTTAGTTTGACAGTTCTCCAGTTGTCATGATGCCTAATAAAATCCTGTTTTTAACATTGATAAACCATTAAATTTTATAATTTATGTATTGAAACCGATTCTCATGGGAACATTTAGTGAAAAAATACAACTGTTACTTGCGCTTATATCCCTGTTTTCCATTCAAAACGAAATTTCTCTTCCCAAACAGTTTTTGGCCGTTTTCTCAAAACAGTATTTCAGGAGACTGTACGGTCTTCAGAGCGATATTTCTCAAAAACCATCGGATATAGAGTCTTCAAATTTTGCATATGGGTAAATCAACAAGTATTCTAAAATGCGTTTTTTTCTTTTTCCTATATCGTTTTTAGTGTAGTAGAAATACGTTATTTAAACGAAATAAGTATTGTTAACATCACACATTTTTTTTAAATTCAAAATTCTTTATGAAAAAAAAGACAATAAATATATAACCAAAAAACGCCTGGAGATATTTGTATGTAGTTTCAAATGATACTATTTCCACATACATACCCTATGCCAATTTTGAGATATATCCAATTAAAATAAAATAATTTAAAATCATTTCAAGTTTTAAATTTTCAAAGTGGACACTGTTACACTTTTTAAATATATATCATCTGATAGAGAATATTCTAAGGATTCTAAATATATATACTTCACTGTGTCTAAAATTATTATTAATATGAATTCTAAAGCTAAATTAAACCAAGGTTGTTTGACGATGATTAGACCTTAAACCTGCAGAGCGCTCACCCTGGGCGGGGCCGACCGTGTAAAATCTCACCGCCTCGACTGAGGTTCGAACACACGATCTCCCGACTTTGAGTCCTGTGCCTTACGCCTGAGCCACAGAAACCGGTTCCCACAACCAATTTAATAAAAATCGGTAGGCCTTCATTTGTTGGTATTTGATACCCGGAATATTAAATGTATATGTACTAAAAATATCCGGAAAATTGGACAATTTTAGTTGTTCTTTTCAAAATGCGTCCAAGAGTTGCAATTTTAGTATCTTCTTTCCGTTTTTTTTATCATTATTTTTTAGGGGGCGCAAAAAATTAATAAACCCAACTTAAATAGCGCGAAGTAGTCATGTGACTAATATATTCCATTAGGGATTCAATATTGTTGCCGATTCCATGACAATGAAATAGTCAAAAGTTACTATCATTGCTGCAAATTTAGTGCCTTTATATATACCAATCGTTTAACGGAATGATAAATCTGCTGAGTGGTTAAAAATATCATTTGGATAAGGCTTGAGTATGCCGATAACCTGTAAATCCAATATGGTGTCAAAGAGGCGTGTTGAATAATTTTATAGTGTCATGGTCAGAACTTATTTTCCTTATGGTAATAACTTTGATGCCTGAGACAAGGTATTTGAATAAAAACCCCTCTCACAATGTCACAGCACCGGTCCTTCTTTCTTACCCTATAGCCGGCAGTGATGGGATCATGGAATCGTTCCATGTTGCCTTGGTGCAAGGCTGAGAATTACACACCAGGTGACCCGGGCTCCAATCTCATTTCAGTTATGAACCCATAACAACGTTCCATGAAGATCTTGGTCACCTGCTGAAGCCTATATTCTTCCTCTGGAGACAAGTTCAAGCGCAACTTTAACGCCAGAGTGTGTACTAACTGCAGAAAGTGGAAAGGACCTTTACCCAGACTCGGAGGTACATCGGACGGAGTCCAACCCAGCTCCAGTGGGAAAGCTCTGTCAAATACGATAAAAACATTTATACATACGCGAACTACCTAAAGAATATTATAGGCCTTCAAAAAGACAATACTTGCCGGGCTTTAGTTTTGCAGCGGGGGCTAAAAGTAATTAAACAATGAAGTAAAACGTGTGAATGATTGTCTCAAATTTCTATCTAGAATTTATTTTAAAAAGCTCTTTTCATTGGACAACAAGCTGACCTCCAACGGATCTCATCTGGAGACACAACACAACAGTGAGACCAGTCCATGCAGAGCTTTGGTTGTAGAAGATGGCTAAGTCAACACTTGGCTACAAAAAGAGAATCAGGCGATTTTTTTAACGAGACCGACAGGGCAGCAATTCAGCCTCTTATAGATACACAGAATGACTTGATAATCTTGCAGAATGATACCAGTAAATAGCTGCACATCCCGCAGGAAGAGGTGTGCAGGATGCAGAGTGTGAGAAAAGGCATACTAAGTGCAGCATTATGCTGAAACTTTGATCTATAATAGATTCTACATTCCGATTAAACATTTCGTAGTGACCCGGTTTCACTGGTACCTATCTTTTTTATAGGCACAAATTGAAGCGGGACCCCATGAAATGTTTGACAATTAATATTTAAGGCTTTTTTATGCGGATAACGGGTTATTTTGAGTAAATAGCCACTCAGAGTAATAAAAACCAGTTTGATTAACAATTAGTTATGGGGGAGTAGTCTTCCAGTGCGTATTATGTCTCCCCCCCTCCCCCCCCCCCCCAACAGACACACACACACGACCATCACCGCGACATTCGGACAAGTACCTTTTCGTGGGGATGGACCACCTTAACGAAAGGACATGAAACACATGGAGGCCCAACTTGGTTTATGATCATTACATCCCATCGGTTAAATGGGAAACGCCCCTGCCCCCCCCCCCCCCCCCCCCGTTTACCGTTTGGGAGATGTGCATTTTGACTGATGGATATCATTAGGAGACGTGAATATTGGTTCATATAATTTTGATGGCTTGCATATTGACAGATGCCACATGGGGATTGATTGGCAGTGGTTGGGAAACGTGCATATGAAAATGTATTCGAGACCCTTGGTGACTGACATCGTGTATTATCGAATGTTATCAGATGGGAGACGTGTATATTGGTTGATATAATTTTCTGTCAGTGAACTATCATATATATATATATATATATATATATATATATATATATATATATATATATAATGTGCTCACAGTCTGGTCTGATTTCAGTTCATATTAGAGGTCAATATGCCTTCCCCTGGAGCTCATCAGCTTTTATAACTGTTGTTTGCTCTATAAGCAAGCGAGGTCGAAGCTTTCTACAAACATGGTCGTCAGGGGCAACCTTGTAAACAGTGAGCCAGCAGGCGGCGGGGTGGCGCTATCGATCTGAGCGGGTTTCATGCAATCACGAAGCGCTCGCCGTGCGAACAGTTGAGATACAAACGTGAATAAAGGCTCCATAAATTATAGCACTTCATGTTGGCCCATAGATAGGTCGATTGTGCTAAACTGGATTTGTATGGTTACAACTCCAGCCTTTGGCGCGGATTACATTAACCATGAAGCCCACTGGTCAAGCATGACATCTTCCACCCACGCGTGACCAGAAGTTATCAGAAGACAAAAGCCTTACTAATGCTGCACTCAACTGCTCGTACCAGGGTAATTATCATGTATATATTGCATGTCACTATACGTTTATGAATAGACGTTATGTGGTGCATGGTCATTTGTTGTCACTGCAACGGAATGTCACTGCAACGGATCTTTCGACTTATCAAATACGTTTCTTGCATATATATATATATACTGTATATGTACACATGTACTCCCGGATTATGTCAGTCTTTGCCATTCTTGTTATATAAACGATCTTGTATACAGGGGAAATGTTATATAAGTAGAAGTACATTTGTTTTGTGGGAAAACGGCCGATTTCAGTTAATTATATATAAAGTGCATTTGGTAAAGTAATACGAACGCTGACACAACTGAAAGTATGGCAATGATATATAATATAAAAAAAACATGAAATATTTTAAACTTTACCAACATGCTAAATATGGCAATAATTATAATGCGTCATGCATGTTTATCATCCTTATATATATATATATGATCCTATCTAACATATCAATAGGACTATTGATATGTTCACTGCTTCCAAGACCCTATTACAAATCAGTTCAATATGCTAATTGAGCATCCTTGAACATATCTTTGTATAAAATTTAAAACAATAAATAACCTCCTTGCCCTGCCCTGTTATGTTTCAGTATAGCGCACGTGTACCCCGATCAATCCTATTGTGCACCCGAGGACAATAGGATCAGTGTCAGTCTTTCACATACCCCCCCCCCCCCCGCCCCGAATCGCACTGAGTATAATCTCGTAAAGTCTCGGCTTTTCAAACCAAGCCGTTAGCTTCATTCTAACCACATTCACCTGATGATCGGGTCGCATCCCGTGAAACATACTGTTGTGAATTAACAGAGTTGTTTTTCTTCAGAGTTATGTATATATATATATATATATATATATATATACGTACGTACAAACTTTATATGGTTTCATTTTCAAATAAGAACAAAATTTATGTTACAATGTAAAAACAGGTACAAGTTAAAGTTTCATCATTACAGGGGGTGGGTTTGGGTGTGCCAGGTCAGGGTATTATATTTATAGGATATTTAAGTAATAGCATTTGTAATAGCAATATATAGAAGCAATTTAATAGTAATAGATAAAAAATGTTGCAATAGTAGGAGTAACATATGGATTAAGGAGTTTAAGTAGTATTAAGAGAACCCCTGTAACAGGGCCCAACATATATATATATATATTGGCGCGACACCAACCGTAAACATATAACACCTGATGATTTTGAGAGCATGAAAACACATGTATGTTAATGTAAAACTGAACATTTTCGTAATTAAAAACTATATATTAACCCGGGTTATAACATTTAAAATAATAAAATAATAAGATAATTATATTTTATGAACCAATTTAACTTAATTTTAATAGTTGGGTTGGGGTGACCCATCCTTTTTAAATACTTATTTGTTCAAAATATGAAGGGGAGAAAAGGGATTTAGCGATTTCCCGCTGTAAGCATTTCGGAGTACATACACATGGCCATTTCCTATGTAAAGCCCAAAGTGCTCATGTCAATATACCGCTTCCAACTTCATTAATGGCAGTCTGCGGGACAAAAGTTATATAGCTAATTGGTCAACAAATGTACAAATGCATACATTGCTGCTAAACCATGTCGGTTTAACGTCACTGTGTGTCTCATTGACTGGGTCAGCCCAATTTATTGATACTGTATAGTATGAGCTTAGGACATAAAGTCGTTTATATTGATTGACATTTGTCCATCAGGTCTGCATTTATATGGAACACACACACACACATGCACACACTCATATATATATATATCGAGAGAGAGAGAGAGAGAGAGAGAGAGAGAGAGAGAGAGAGAGAGCATGACTCGGGTTCCTCATGCAACGAGCTCACACAAACATATTTTGATATTCCACGGTGTCTGATTCAGAGTATTGGTGAAATCGGAATGCTCTATATAATTCGGTATTATTACTTTTAAAAGGTGCTGCACCAGAGCCCCCCCCCCCCCTTCAGCCGCCACATCTTTTTAAGGGTTACAAAAACAATTATTGCGGCCTAGATCCTTTTTCCGGACCTCGGGACATTTTAGGGTTCCCCATATATAGTCTTCCTGGGTTGAACCCCTGTTTCCATGAATCTTGTTGAAGGTTAGTCAACCGCATTCAAATTTAACATAAAGTGTTTCTAAGGGTCTCTAAATTTACTGCAATTTCAGGATATTTCTATTGATCTAAAAATTAGACAGTTTATACCTAGCGAACTGCCTTCACAGAAGTAGTAGTTTTATCTGCAGTAAATAACAGGGTAAACCTTACACTATAAAACGAACGAATACTAGTATGCGACGGCAAACTAAATAGAGAAAGCAACTCCGTGTCACACTGGTCTTTAATCAAATTTGCTCTGCTATATATGTTTGTACATTATTGACATCGATCTGACAAATCAGTAGACACTTCTAGAAATTAACATACCTTTTGAATAGATTACCATCACCTCGGCACTCATTAGGATTAGAGCTCTGGTACTGATAAATATTTTATGTCTGCGACTGGATGCATGAGTTGTATGCTGACAAAATTTCAATTATTAATTGATGTAGCTAGGCAATGAAATGAACTGTGATGTCACGGTGCACACACTGCTGAGTTTTGTTTAGGAGTGACTGATATAGTATGTTCACTGGTAGGTGATCATTCAAAAATGGCGATTTTTTCTTAACTGAAATATGGTCACGGAGTTTGACACAAGAGCTGATATATACAATAGAATATATGCCTAATATGAGATAATACATTTCTTGATTTTGTTAATATTTATATTTTACAGCCTCCTGCTTCTAAAGATTCTTGTTGCCATGAACATGTGACATAGCGGCTACCATGGGTTGCCCGCTTCAGTTTGATGTAGTTATATTCTGAGGATATTTAAAAACACTGAACAATCAGTCATCAGCTTTTATATGAAGTTGTTTCAGCATGTAACCCATAACCTTGACCTTCATCAATAGGGTTGAGATGTTGTAGAAATTATTTTTTAAATACCGTATTGATCTTATTGCATTATTAAAATATTTAGCAAGGTCTGGTTTTGGTTATATTTTAGTTAATTAGGTCTAAACGTTACATTCCTTCCTTGCAGCTTACTTTGGAACTGATCCCATACCTCATGGAAACATTGCCAAATTTCAATGGTCACCACGCTGTGGAACATACTACAGGCATACAATCTCTTATACTCAGTCCGCAAACAGGAACGTTTAAAGAAGTGCATGTTTTTTCATTTTTATGCAGTAATATTCATATTTATACCTCTATGTGTTTCAGTTTAAACAGCGACTCTAAAATGTAGGCGTTGCTACACGGAGAGCGCGTTGAAAAAAAGACCAAATACGCTGCAAGGGGAACGAATGCAGAGGAACGGATCAGCAGATCGCACAACTGGAGAGAACGGTCCATCAAAAGTCACTACAGCGCTCAAGAAATATGGAAAGGTAGCACCAACTCAGCCGTACAAAGCAGACGGCGTCACTGGCGGGAAAAAGACGGTGAACTTAACCAAGATCAAGGTAACCACTATCCGGAGTGAGGTTCCATTATCCAAGGATGGACGGCCGCAGATACAAGATGAGATTCAGGGGAGGAGGAGGGGGATGGTATTTGCTCTGGTGGTTGGAGTAGTCATGGTGATTCTGGGCGTGGCTCTGATATGCCTCTGGCCTATATATCATCTCCGGGATCTGCTGGTCATTGGACCTGGCTCACTTATTCTCGGGCTCATCTTAGTCGCCATCGGTGCCAGTGTGGTGTTACGTAACTACTGGCAGCGATACCAGATAAAAAGGCAGCTCAAGATACAACAGGAAGAGAAAATAAGGAGACAGGAGGTGAGTTTATTCCTCTATTTTACTGTATACACACAAATATTGACTTCTTTCATAATTAATCCTAATTTTGCCATTTATAACTCGGCACCCCAGTCAACCTATAGGTTCAAGCTGAACGTTGTCAGTTTATAACAAGTCGCCGCCGTAAATTCTTTAACTTACATGAACCGGCTTTCTGCAGCAAAAGCTAGAGTATCAGGCTCTCGACACCAGCATATAAACTTGGACCTTTAGATACCTACAGTGACCTGTCAGTTATGGAACTATTTCCCGCTAAGTAATAGATAGCGCCAGTCTATACATAAAAAACTAAAGCTGCAGCCAGATCATTACAAGCAATCAGTATGTAATCAAGGTAAAGTTATAGACATGACAAAAAATGTATTATTAAAATGTAATCATCCTATTTTAAATAGAATGGGTAGGCCTATACTTCATAAATTAACCAGTACGTTGTACGCAAATACTAGTATCTTTTGAAGGTCATTTGAAGCAGGCCATTTTCCTAGTTCAAGCCACCAAAGTCGGCTCACTAGGGCCGACTTTAAAAGTTGATCGAATATCTTCTCGAAGGATTCCACAAATGCTTCGAGCTTTGTCGTTGGATGCCATGGCAGACAGCTCGACAGGGTACTTGTCTTTGAGACTACATTTTACCTCTTAACAGAAAACTGCATGTACCTGTGTCCAGTTACGTGTGCAATGCGAAACATAGTCATGAATATTAATGTGTTAACAATCATGAATGCCTCATAATAAAAAAAATATCTTTTACAGATTACTGAATATTATTTACCGCCAGCTGATGTCAATCACTCAGTGGTGAAACAGACGGGCGCACCCAGCGCTAACGCCCTCTATGGGACGGAAGAAACACTAGACAGTCGTCTGCGCCGGGGAAGTATTGCGACTGTATCCAACAAGCCAAAACCACTGGTTCACCGATCCACACTCCCAGTTGTCATTCCAAACACACTAATGGATATAGCCGAGAAAAATGTGGACGCTGTAGATACCGTACCAGTACCAGTAAATATAACGGAACATGATGTTTAATTTATTTAGACAAAAAGTAATGCACAGCCATGCATGCAATACGGTGTCAAGTTTGCATGTTCGATTCTCCGCTAGAGGTCGCTCTCGGGCGTACAAAAATTTTGTTCCACGGATTCCCACTCAGGTACTCGCTTTGGTCATGACGCGGAGAATTTTTTATTCTTTTACATGGGAGGTTCCCATGCATCGGAGTCACCTGTAGCGATGACGCATTTGACGGAAAATACACAATAACATGGGCTTGATTTGATGAAAAGTTAGCGATAAAGTGTCAACTGAACACAAAGGGAGATAGCGGTGAAGAGCAAAGGTAGACATTTTGGTGGCGTTCACGGGCTGGTCCCTGGCCTCCAGGCAACACATTTACGCATTTTGTTATTTTTAAATGTATATATGTACCATGTTACACATGTAAAACTAAACAGAATATCACTTTAACCGACACGATCTCATACATGTAACTAGTCTCAGATGGATACGGATAAGAGACGGTACGCACCTCCGTTCTCTGGGTATGAGGTTGAATTTGAATAGGAGTTTCATTTGAAGACTGAACAAGCGAGTGCAAGGCAAGAGAGCCTACATTTTTGTGGTGTTTTATAAACAGGGTAATTGTAACAGGGATTAATGACGCAGTCTGTACAGCTTTTATTCCCTTTTCAATGCTGCCATTTGATATTATTTTAAAAGTATTATAGTCTTTGTCAAGACAAGGCACGTATTTATATTTTCAGGGGTAAAACCTTTTTTTTCAGATGCAATCATTTTTATTCTTGACACAAAATTACTGGTTAGTGTTTATGCATAAGCAGCATGCAACTTGCTGAAGGATGTTTTGCCACTCTTTCGCAGCTTCATGACAAAATGTTTATCAAGATGTTTATAATATTATCATGTACAGATGATGTTATTGTAATAATTGGATGAGAGTAACGCATTTGACGTCGGTGTATATTTTTTATACTTTATTAGAGGACGTGTTTAAGGGGAGGAGAGCAGAAAGCTGTGTAAATATATATCCATATACCCTAGAAAATAATAATCACTATTTCATTAACATGTGACCACATTTCCATAAAGATTACAAACAGCAATGATTTATCTGAAATATACCAAAGGTTAGTCAAGTTCCATGTTAACTGGTTATATATAGGCATGTATGAATAAGCACCCCCTCAATGAATGACTTGGTTCCTTACGTTTTTTTCTAAGTCCTAAAAAGCCTGTTATGGCAACAGCTTAAATTTTAGTTGTCAAATTTACGTCATTGGTTAGGTCACCTCAACGAAGAGCGCCAATTCTTGGTTGGCAAGGGATGTATGCATATCTCTCTGAACCTTGTTTTCCAGAAAAAATATGGTCATGCAGCCTTGGGCGAAATGGGTACATTTACTGTTAAGCGCTACTCATCCCGATCCAGGAAAACAAGTTGACATTTAATATAATTATGTATAGATAGAAAGATAGATAGATACATAGATGGTATGACGGTGTAAACATGTTCAGGTTTAAATAACATTTTGATGTGGAACCATGGTGTTTTACCTAACCCTACTCGGTGATTCTGGATGTATATTTAATTAACAGTGTTGTGTTCTTATTAGCCTCTGTTCAGTAAGATACGGATTTTACGTTTACCATTATGTGACAATAATTCTTCAGATTCTGTGACACTTGCATTTTGTCCTATATATAGGACCTGAAGTTAACATCCTTGAAGATAGTTTCTATCATGACAATCACTGTTACCGATTTTTTTAAAATAAACTGGAAAACAGGCATTCGACACGCAATTATGTGTATCCGCCAAATGGGTGTTTTTTACAGGACATGACTCCAAATTTATGGCATCAGTGATGCCAATTTAACTCCTAATACATGTGCAATATTCATAACAAACAGATCTACAAATGGAAACACCATGCCAAATTTCAGGCCTAGACATCAATCCGCTACTGAGGAAAATTGCATCAATGTATTCTTAACGGAACAGCTGGTAGCGCCGCCTGTCTGGTCTTCAACGAACCTATCCAAGACGGAAACCAAGCAAAATTTCAGGCTGATACATTCATTCACTCCTGAGATATGAGCGATTTTTAGCTCAGCTGACTGAAAGTCATCTGAGCTATAGCGATCACTCTTTGTCTTTAGTCCGTCTGTCCTTCCGTTAAGAAGGCACAAATCGTAACGACTGGACGTAGAAACTTCTAACTGAAAACCCATGAAGATTCAATCTCCCTTGAAACCTGAAAATCACTGCGACCTCTATTTTGCGAACTATTGGCCAAAAAGATATTGAGCACCTATTGAGTCAGACCTGGCACAAATTGTAACTACTTGACCTAGGAGCTTCTATCTTGACACCCACAGAGGTTCATTCCAAAAATATCCTAGGAAACCTGAAATTAGGTCACTGAGACCAATATCTCCCGAGCTGTTGGGTTCAAAATTACCCCCAGATTAACTATTGATTTGATACAAAAGCTCCAGTATCTGAATAACTAATGCACTGATTGCCAAGATTCTTTCAATACATATCGATCATGGAATGTTTCATAATTTCATGAATACTGGTGGCGCCATCTGTATTTTTTTCTAATTGTTACGCACATTTTTCTCTATATTTGAGACCTTCAAACGAAGCAGTCCGGCCGTTAATAGGACAGTAACCGTAACCGTTAGACCATGACACTTCTAACTGAATATCCATGGAGGTCCGAGGCGAATCTCCTTGGAAACCTAAAATTAGGTCATAGTGACCTATATTTTGCAAACTACGGGCCTAAAACATGATTTTGAGTACCTAGTTAGTCAGACAGGACAGAAACTGTATCTGATAGCCCCAGAATCTTCGAACGCAGTATCCAGGGAAATCATGGGCAAGTCTCCTATGATTCCTGAAATAAGGTCACTGTGACCTATATTCAGTGAGCCACGAGCAGAAAACCAAATGTTGAGCAGCCAAAAAGTCACACAGGGTAAAAGTCTTTACTGAACATGATTTGAGTACCCCATAAGTCAGATGGACACAAGTCGCAGCAGTTTGGCGTAGAAACTTCTAACTTTGCATCTAGGGA
Organism: Sipunculus nudus; assembly: GCA_026874595.1. NCBI lineage: Eukaryota > Metazoa > Annelida > Sipuncula > Golfingiida > Sipunculidae > Sipunculus > Sipunculus nudus. The sequence continues at coordinate 19,648,504 of CM049307.1, forward strand.
GTTCCTATTTAAATCTTCTCGGAAACCTTAAATAAGGTCACAGGTCATTGTTACCTTTTTCGAAGGACTAATGGTAACAATACATGATTTTGAACACCTAGAAAGTCATTCTACCCATTGATCAAGGTTTCTAAACAAATATTTTTCACCAGATCATAACGCCATTAATGCATGCATCACCTGTATTTCAAATTCAGCTAAGCGTCATGGCCTATGAGCCACTCGTTATTCAAAACAAACGCACAAAAATATGCATGCAAAGAATCATGTTGATCAATGCGTTAGTTGTTCAGAAACTGGAGGTTTTGTATCACTATTATTATACTTAGGGGTAGTAACAAGCCCGATAGCTCGAAAGATATATGTAACAAAGACATAATTTCAGGTTTTCAAGGAGATTTTTCATTGACATCCCTGGATGTCAAGTAAGAAGATTATAGATCCAATGGTTATGATTTGTGCCGTTAACAGACGACTACATCTTTGCTCAAAAATAGAGAAAAAAATGTGTAAACATTTGAAAAAATCCAGGTGGCGCGTCCAGTCTGCAGGAACTGATGAAACACTCCATGGTGAATATGCATGCAACTTGATTAAAGCATTAGTTGTTCAGATACAGGAGCTTTTGTGTCACATTTTTAATTATTCTGGTAGGTACTTCCGTGCCAAATAGCACGGAGGATAGTGGTAACAGAGACTTAATTTAGGTTTCTACGGAGATTTATCACGGCCCTCCCTCGATGTCAAGTTAGAATATTCCTGTTCCAGCGGTTACGATTTGTGCCATGTTAACGGACTGACGGAAAGGAAGACGGACAGACAGAAAGACGGACGACGTACAAAGAGTGATCGCTGAAACTCAGATGGACATGCACAGTTACAGCCCAATACATTGAAATAAACTCATTTAGACAAACAGATGGCAAACGCATGGATGAACGCCACGCAAAAATCATTGTAGGTGACACGCCCAGTCTCTAGTACGAGTTAGAGATACCCAACATTTATTGATATGCACAATTTCAGCTCAGTACATGAGAAATTAGATATGGGCTGTTATCACTAAGACTTCCAGATTCATACCATAATATGATCTATATGAAACCTACTTACAGACGTAAACTTCAAATGCTGAAACCACGTGAAATTAATATGAAAGTGAACTCAAAGGAAGCCTATGAGACCCTTCAAACATGTTTTGATCTAACAGACTGGCAAATGTTCATTGACACTTCATATGATTTAGATGAATTTACTGAAACTGTGTCAAGTTAACTGTGTCTAGAAACTGTGTTTAGTGGTACCCACTAAAACCATAAAGATTTACCCTAATAATAAACCTTGGATCAATAGTGATCTAAAGAAACTTATCGTATGTAAGCACCAAGCCTTCACAAGCAATTCAAATAACAGATATGACTTACAAAAAGAAACTGATTCTGCCATTGAGAAAGCCAAACAACAATATAAAAAGAAAGAAGAAAAACTGTTCAATAGCCAGCAATCAAAAGATGCTTGGAAGGGTCTTCAGGTATTAACTGGTAAAACTAAAAGCAAGAAAGAATGTTCACTGCTTGCTGAAAATGGCAGTGCTGACAAATTAAATACATTCCATGCACGTTTGGATGAAAGTGACTTCTAAAAAGAAAAAGATGACATTTAGAGCAGTCTGATAGCAAATTTAGAATCATGCGATGATGGCATCCTTACTTATCTAACTGATGTAAACAAAGTGTTAAGTAAGATTAATGTAAAGAAAGCCTGTGGACCCGACAAAACCAGTGACAGATTAATTAAAACCTGTAGACATAGTTTTTCCTTCATCATACATCACATTTTTCAATTGTCTCTCTGTTGCACTTACATCTATTCTCGCAAAATCTTTGGAGCGAATAGTTCTTAACTAATAACTTCCAATTGTTAAACCAATGCAAAATCAACATCAGTTTGCATATTCATCCAACAGATGCACAAGTGACGCAATTGCCACATTAGGTCATTATATTTATTAACACTTAGAAAGGGACCCCAGAAATTTTGCCGGATCACTTTTCATTGATTATTCTTCAGCTTTCAATACAGTACAGCCACACATCATGATCAATCAGCTCTGTAGGTATAACATTCCTCCTTCCTACTGTCTATGGATTCTAGATTTTCTCTCGGATAGAAGACAACATGTTAGAACAAGCAAAGAGACTTCTTCACATATAATCATAAATACTGGTGCTCCACAAGGCTGTGTTCTGTCAGCATTCCTTTTTTTTCCTGTATACAAATAATTTGTCTGTGAGCCTTTCAGATTGTAAAATTATCAAATATGCAGAAGACACTGTCATTCTAGGCCTGATACACATGAATGATGAATCGCTCTACAGGAAAACAATTCAATATGTGATTGGTTGTCGTGAGGAACACTACCTTCAATTAAATGTAAAGAAGACTAAAGAAATAGTCTTTGATTTCAAGAGATCAAACTCTGAAAATTATAAATACTTAGGATGTATTATTGGCAGAAACCTGAATTTGAAAGAACGTGTTGAATCAATCGAAGAAAGCAAACAAAAGATTATATTACCTATATTATCTAAGAAAGCTAAATATTGACAAAACCATAATAACCATGTTTTATAATTCAGTAATTTCCAGTGTCCTAACTTACTCACTGGTTTACAAATATATCTGATAAGTTAAAGAAACAGTTAAATAATACAAGGAAGAGGATTTGTAAAATAACTAGTACTTCTCTTGCCACGCACCAGGAAATCTGTGAAACCAAAACATTGGCATTCATATCAAAGGTCATGAATGACACAACAAATCCCGATGTAAAGTTTTGAAATGCCGTGCTAGTCTGTTACTTACAAAAGTAATGTAAATGGTTGACACCTTTTGAAAAAGACTAGCTGTGTGTGGGTTCTAGTACACAAGCTTTCGGGTGCTCGGCCTGAGGAAGGTCTTTTTTCAAAAGGTGTCAACCATTTACATTACAACAAATCCCCTACATTCAGAGTTCCGTTTTTTTACGTTCAGGTAAACGTCTAGACACAATATTCTGCAGAATAACTCATGCCATATAGTATAAAACTGTTTAACTGGCAACCCTCTTAGATATTTAATGTTTTAAATTATGTGTTTTACCTGCAGAATTATCTGTTTTATCATTTTAACATGCTTTTTCTACGTACATAGTCAATATTTTATGTGTTATTTTTATGTATTTTTATGTATCTATCTATTTACTTATTTATTTTTATATAATGAATTGCAAGTCACGACAAATTCCTGGAACTGAAGGCTAATAAATGTTATCTTATAATATCTTATCTTATCTGACCTTATACTGCATAAAAAGAACTGCAGTTGGCGCCACCTGTCTTTGTTATAACGACATAGGTCAGCGAATAACTATGCCAGGTTTTAATAAGATCAGTCCAAGGGTCTCAGAGTTCTCCGGAAAAGAACGCGGCGGCGGCGGCGGAACAAGCGTGAAAACAGAGTATCCGTTAAACTGTTTTGGCGGATACGATAACGTATACAGTACTGAAAAGTTTCAAGCTCGAACATGATGTGCAAATATATTCTGCTAGTAACATGCATGAGCACATTGTATGACCCGGGTATCTGCGTATTTTGTGCGTTTGTAAATCTGCATATTTTGTAATTATGTATGTGATCTGTAACGTCAGTTTTAATTGGCGTTTATCTTGGAACTGTCTTTGCTAAGCTTGAGTGTATATGTGTATAGTGTGTGTATATAAAGCATGATGTGAATATATACGCATTGTTTGACGCGTATCTGCGTGTGGTGAAACGCCTACATGGATTTACCAGTTTTACGTACTCTATAACTGCGTTATGCGTGTCATACGTTTATATCTACGTTTAGTAAAAAAAGGTCTTATCAAAATTCATGTGGTAAAAACATAAGTGTACAAAATATATTACAGTGAATTTTGATGTGTAAATCTAGTACATGTAAGACGATTTTTCAAAGACAAATGCCATAACTGATCTGGATGTTCCAAAGTGATGGATAGGAAGAGGTGGCAATCTGTTACGGTAGGTACTTTGACAAAACATTGACAATGGAGACTGATTTTGTAAATTAAAAAAACACGCACCAGTCATATTTCCCGTTATAAATATAGTTCGTGCTTAAAAAGGACTTTAGGAGCAGAAGTTTCCTTTACTAATGTGATATTGGCCCTTTATATATTCAGCGAGTTTAAAACGATTGTAATATGACCTTAGGTAATCATTTTTGTGTCAACTAGCAGATTTACATATGAACTGGAGAAAGAATCGGGTATTAATCCTTAATGTATTTTTCATATAATGCTCTCAATAAACCCAAAAGCAACATCATTTTTCCAAGAACGATGGGCTTAATTACACAAGGTCGGCGATGTCTGCGTTACTCGTATACAGCACCCATTCCAGCTTTCAAATTATGGGCGTGCTATTCTTAAATAAGTCTTGAAAACGATATCACACATCAGTAACGTAGCCTCTAACAACAGTTTGCATTAAGCTGATGTTTTGACAAAATTAACAATTCATTCCGTTACACAAGTAATTTGGAACAAAATATCTCTTTCAAAAGCCATGTTCACTTCAAATTTTTTCTCGGTCCTTCAGTTAATCTCAACACAACAAAATATTCCAAAATAGCATTAACCAATATATTACCATTGGTTTCAAATTCGCAAAGCCGTTCAGTGAAACTCTGACTGCTTCACTGGAAGTTTCTAGCCAAAAATCATAACGTGGCGGTCATTTTCAGTTGAATGTTATTGCCACGAGGCAGTCTCTTTGACTTTTTCTCATTGTAAGGAAGAACTATCCAAAGAGCACCATCTGCAGGAAAACTACGAATAGTGGCGTCTAAACAAGGGAAACCTTGCATTACATTTTAAACAGTCTCCTCTTGGTATCACATTATCGCATGCCTTGAAGAATCCTTACGAGCAATATGCTCCTGTCCAATTTGCATTTTGCCAGTAAAAGTCTTACGGGTGTAAATTGGGAATCCGGTGTAAATGGGTAATCAGAAGTTTATGTGGATTAAATGAGATTATGCGAGATGTAACATGGCCAGCAGTTATATCAGCTGTATGAAATGCCAACAATATTTGCATTGTTTGAATATCTCATTTTCTTTCCACCGAAAAAAATGTGCAACCAAAATTTGGACTTTAAGTGACGAAGGACTGTACCATTGTTACCATCTGGCATCTAGCGCAAACTGATACGGATGAACATAGAAACTGGATATTCTTCTGAACTGAAACATTCACAGATATTCTTCAACGAAAGAGCTGATTGATTGATATCAACAGCTAAATGCGAGTCTCATAAATCCAGCGCTCAATATCTGCATGGAATGAAACAGGAGGTTGATCAAGGATTACCTTCAAACAGGAATAACAGTAAAAGGTGGATGTTTAAATTTGAAAACAACGAAGGGAAACTGCAAAGCCCCATCATCAAACATCAGCAGCCGTCAGAATAAGAATCATACTGGAACAACGTGTAAAAGCATTGTCCATAATAATCTTCACGCAGTCTGCCGCATCCTGAATTCATGGACTAATCTCGAAGGTGCAGACGGCTTTAAATGTCTTGTTTCCATCCTGACCCCAGGGCGGCTCCATCTTTGCTGGGGAACAACGCTCACCACAGCTTTCTCGTCATGACGTAGCACTATTAGCTTTCCTCTGAGGATCAAACTGTATTTAAGTAATTAATCACTCATCCCCTTGTATAGGTACATGAGCTGATCCTCAAACTATGAACGGAGTACCGACAGCTTCGAGAAGAAGCTCTCCTGAAACTCATCTTCACCCCAGGAACGGCAATAGCTTTAAAGACAGCAAGTAGCTCCTTTGTATTCGTGAACCTCTTCTTGCAACTGTAATGCACCTCAAGTTTGACTGGCATGAACACAAACATCGTTACGATTACTTGTACAAGAATATCTCCAAAAGATACTTAAAATGGCTTCAGTACTGTAAGCCTGCGAAATCCCTGCGACAATCTGAAGAACATCTGTATGGTGAGCTGTTGTGGTTCCAAACAACAGTCCATCATGTCATCCTTAGTTCTACAGGAATGTGCGAGTGAAAAACATGTTTGGTTCCCTCGTAGCATATCAAGACAGTTAAACTACATTTTTAAATGGTACAATCATTTGAAATCCTCATAATTCTAAGGCGATTAGATCGTGTATTAGCTTTCATCTTAGGAAATTGGAGACTTACCTTTTTTATATTCTTGCTGGAGCCCAGGAAAAAACATGTAACATTAATGTTACCTGGATTTTATTTGCAATAGCAGGCGAGTATCCGGTTCAGCAAACAGAAAGAAACAAATTGCACACAACCAGGAATAATTACCAAAGCCGTAAATATTTGAAATTTCATCGAACCATTGTCGTCGAAGCCTAAAAGGCAGCTTGAGTGACGGTCGCCATGAGACGGCCATATTTCAATACCAAATGTGCAAGACTTAATGTTATTATGCACCCCCCCCTGGTTCTACAATTAAACATTATAGTCTACAGCATCCACGAATGCAGAATTCATGCCTTTTTCTTTGGTTCATTTACGTTGAGTAGTACTTGCTTTAGGAATCTTAGTAAACTTTATTTTTATAGTTAAGCCTAGGTGGCAGTCATATTATCGAATCAATTATACATCAAGACAGGTATATTATAAACAACAACAAACACTGTATCAAAGAAAATGTACAAATTTATTTACACCAGTTAACTAGCAAGACGTGTTAACATGAAGATACCCTTGATGAACAGGAGCTACATTCATCGATTAAAGCTGAGAGGAAAGTTCTCCCTCACATGACAATCAGCAGGTGGTTTATACTAACTCGTATCAATATACATTGGTGGGGTTCACATTCAAATCAAACAATCAAATACAATAAAAGGAATTAAAAAGGATCTTCCCATGATGACAAAAACTAAGACACAAGTGAATCTAGACAGCAAACCCTGAAAGAAACAAGGAAACATATTTCCCAAATCAACACTGCATATAATCAGTCCTGATACAGTAACATGCGTGTTTTGTAAGTGCATCATAACGAAAAACCAACTTTAACACCCAAGTCTGGACCTCGGGTGAAACTGCTTACACTTCATGAAATATGTCAAGCACAGGGGCTTTCGAAAATTGCACATATTCTCTGCATAAGCGTTTCTAGTTGGCCTAGGAAACTTTAAGATTCCAATTTAATTAAATAATTTTTTAATATTTTTGAATATTGATGTTACCTAAACAAGATGGAAGCATTTATTTTTGTTATCTGAAGCAGAAATTGTTAATTCCAATACTTAATAATCATGCCATCGCCTTTTCACATGAAAATTTTAAACCTTGAGCATTAAAATTTCTACTGGCCTTAACTAAAAGATTTGGATTGTGCATTGGAGGGGGACGCGTCCCTTTCCTTGCATTTGTAATGTGAATGCTCCATAACGATTTGACCGAAGTGTTGAGGCATACATCCATTGAGCAAACTTGAGTGCTGCAGTAGTGTCTGATTTCCCAGCCAATATTTCATATTTGTTTCTATGGTTTACAACAACTGAGTAAACCACAAATCATCAACCGAAAAAGGAACGGGCCCTGTGCTCGTGTGAATTGATGAAACATAACAGAAACACTGTCTGGTTAAAAGGTGTGAGGCTACAGGCTATTTAATGTTAAAATACAGAGGTGACCATGGTAATACACAGAACAATGAAACTCTGTACAATCACATGTTTTACAGAGCCGTTCTGCCCCTTAGAAACAAATCAATGCCCAATGAATATGCATTCATGAGTCACATGCGCTTGAATTGCTATAAGTGTAGATTTTGGTTAAATGTGTTACTTTTCTAAATCATTTTCTTATAACTATTACTGATCTGACATTTGTGTTTTTCACACTATATGGACCATCTCTTTAGTATTTACTTAATATTTGGGAGAAATTTAAATGGCAATGCAAGAGCCTGTGCATGAGTGAATTACATGGAAGCCCATCTAGTGATGAATGGGGCTGCTGCTTTACCTGTCCACCAAAAATGTGTAAAACACCAACGAGCTTTTGGATTACTATCCCTTGAGTGATGAATGTCTAAACATGCCTCAAATCATCACCTCTGTTCTAACTCACTGCTTTCAACTGTTTAAGTAACAAGAAAACCCTTGTTAAAATACATGCAGTTTTACATGTCACTGAGCATGTACTATTATTGAAGCCGTGGCAGTTCAATAATATTTTGTCTTCATTAGTATCATCATTAATTTATGCACAATATTTAGTTGACAACATCAAACATACAAATGCACCATAACATTTAAGCCTTATATATACAATTCATACATTATCATATATGATATCTCCCCTCTTTCCAAACACACATAAACACATGTAAACACACACGGTGGGTGCTGATATGAATAACAGTTTTTGACAGGCAGTGCAAATGGGCATTATGCAGGATCATAGTGGTGCCCCTTACCCCAGGAAATGAGAAGTTGTAAGCTGCCATCACTAAATATCCCTTTGTCAACTATTAAGTTGAAAATGTGAAGGAACAGAATTAAGAAATGCATATATTCTCAGAACTGTAACATTCTGTGGATTAAACTTCATATTTATTATACATGAATATTTAGATTAAGTTTTGAAAATATTTATTTAATACATATGGTTGCAATTTCCCTACAAGATTAACAAACAATAATATGATGCAAATTTCACCAGTAAATAAGATGATAATACCAGTAAACAATTTGATGTTGACAGTAAACTAGATGACCAAATACCACAAGAACAGGTATTGATACAAATGCCCAGAGCTCATCTGTGAATATTTTGCATTTGACCAAAACTAACACAATCACAACTTTCACACACATAAGGTGCATTTTCTCAGGGAAAAAGAAGAAGTACATGTTCATGACAACCTCTCAGAAGAGCATGCATTTGTGCAAAGTGTTGAAAAATTAACTTGGTCGTTATGGTACGAGTGTTTAAAGACATGATTTGGAACTGACAGATGACACAGAAAGGACACAGGTAACAGAAGTGCTGGAAAGGGGTTAACACACTTATGCATTACAAGATACAGTTGTTAGCAGGTATTTACACAGCCACACACTGTGGGACTGGTGTTTTAACGTATGTTACATTCAAACCTTGTACTGGCAGAGTTAAATGAGCTTATGTCCAACTGGACGGTTACATCTTTAATTACAAATGGGTCTTTTTCTATACATGGTCACCGGTTAAGTGCTACCTAACAGTACAGTGACCACTACAGATGTGGTACACTTAAAAATTTAAAGAAACTTCATCATCGAATCAATTACCATGTCATTCTTATAGCAGGTGAAGCAATATTGAAAAGACAGGTATTCATATGAAAACATGTACAAGCTTGTGTATTTCATGGTTATCAGTGAAAAGCCAAACCAATTAGGAGTTAATCCCTCTACCAAATCCCACCTACCAAATATTGCCAACATTTCATTTTGATATTTCACTGATTTAACTACCTGTGACATGATGTCAACATCCCCATGCTATCTTGGTGAAGCAACCAACTGTGAAGCATAAATTCAATATCAAACTGGCGATCATGATGATGTAATAATAACCTTTGAAACACCCTTGTACCAAATGCTGGCTCAAAGATACAGGCTGCTGGCTCAAAGCTACAGCAATCTGTGGAACACTATGTCATTGTTCGTAGTGCTGCCTTAGTGATGCAATCACCTGTCAAACATGGTGTAAAATGTCTCTACTGCTGCCTCAGTTATGCAGCCACCTAAAAAACCCTGTGTTAGTGTTCCACTGTGATTTTTGTCATCTGACAAGCAGAACACTATTTGTCAGTGCCCTGAGAAATGCCACCAAAATACATATCACTAAAGAACTTGTCTCATGTCCAATCTTCAAACACTGTCCATGAAAACACTTGATCATTGTATTTACACACTAGACACTTTGTACAACAAAGATTAAATGCATTAGATCTGAACTAGCCCCAGTATGACAAGGCTGCCTCAGATAACCCAGACTCCACCTGAGCACTACACCTCTGCCATATGTAATATCAGTTTGTATGAGATTCTTTTGAATAAGCTCCTTAATACTAAGCCCCAAGCAGGTGTATGTGCTGACACCATTCAAACATCAATTTCTTTCCATATATTTCACCAATAATCATTTAAGCATTAAAGTTCCTAACACAACACACACTCACACATTATATATATATATATATATATATATATATATATATATATATATATATATATATATATATATATATATAATTATTAAACTGGTCAGCTGACATTCCATTTACAGCAGAGCCCTGTTCATCAAAACTTATTTCAGCCAAAATATCTTACCAGTATGTCATATATATCAAAACAGGGAATTAAGCATTCCCTAGTTTCACTGAACATATCGAAGACCTCTCCCAACCTTGTATTTTGTTGCTCTACATAATATCTGCTTATTATCTTTTGAAAGAGTGGAACTGCAATGTACATGTATACTGTAATCCTTGTTGCTTTGTGTACTGTTGGAGAACCATGTTAGACAGAACCAGTGAAGAAGATAGTATCCATATAACTAAATATAAGTACATGTATGTACTACCATTTAGGCAATATTTCAATGTTTAATATGTGTATATCAGATCCCCAATTTATATGAACACGTCTACTGTCCCTTTAGATGTATTTGGATGAATAAGGTTCTGCTGTATGTCATTAAGCAAAACAGGACTGAAATCATTTATTTTATCCTTGTACCATCCTATTCTGCCCTCAGTAATGTTCAGATCATACTAGATGGATCGGCGTACCAGTCTACACTGATGTGGCATGGTTCACTAGGAGTTTTACTTCCAAAAGAGAACATAAATGCTACTGTCTCCAGTGTTCATATGGAAGGCAGGGAATCCCCTATCTCAGCACATGGTTCACAAATCCTGCATTATCCGTATCCAGTGTGAAAAGTCCCTGGTGCATCACCTCAATGTGCAACATTTCCTGACTGCCTTATTTTCTTTGTTCATTATTTATAATACACTAAGTATTCCTGTATTTCACAGTTTATGTATCACATTAATTATCTGTGTGGCACTTTAAAAGTATGCATTGACCTTCAAACCTGTTTAATGCCTAAGGTGTAACAAGTCACAGTCTGTGCATTGATGAGTTGTCTGCATATTCAAAGCTCTGCTTTTACTGTTCAAAATATTTGGCAGACCCAAATTTCTGCCACAGGTGCCCCTTGCAACATTAATGATAAACAGGTCAAAACAATGTGGTTGATAAGAGGTGATATCTTTGCCATTTCACTCTTCAGATATGAGCTAAATGATATGCATGTACAGTATCAGTTCTTAAAGCAGGTGCACTGAAAAGGAGCCTGTCTGATACAGGACTATGGACCAGGCACAGTGCTGCCCCCTGCAATTCACTACAAACACAAAGTTTACTACCTGGGTACATTATCTTTCACTGCTGATGAGCTGGCACCTAGCAACACAGTATAGGAATTTAAGTTAAGATTTACCTTCACCGAGGAGGCAATGTTCTCACCATTATTGCCTGCTTTCTGTTAATTTTTTTAGCAAAATAACCAATTATATTAGGTCTTCATGCTGATTCAAGGTGATATTTTATTGACTGATCATGTGTTATTTTCTTATCATGAAGTATCAATCCTTGAAGTAACATAAACAGAATCAGGGAGTTCTTATATTTGATGGTCATGTAGAAACATTAAGACAACTATCATGGTTCAAATCCCTGTCATGGTGGGTTTTTCTCACTCTCTCCAGCATTGGCCTCAATAATTCGAGCTGTGAGAATATCCACTCTGCTGTGTGCACACTGGTTTCATTATGATGTTAAGTTTGGAGGCAAAAAATCATGTTTGAAAAAAACATGCACTGTTTATACAGGCAACATATGGAGTACTTGTCTTTCTGAGCTTTAGGATATCATCCAGTGCCTAATGAAATGTAGGATATTAAATTACAAGTTATCTAAGACTCGTCAAAGTTACATTTTCCATCCATAAATGTACACAATGTTATGTGACATTTGCACTCCAGCCCATTTACATGACAATTCCCTGTGGCGACAGTGACTGTGCCTGTTCAAAGACAGCACTGACCTCATATTATGACTATATGCAGAAGGACTGTTCAGATACCAATAATAATTAAGTCTCTATGTCAACTTTGTGCTAAAACTATCACAAAAGTGATCCCTCACGTGCTTGTACAGCACACAGAAGTGGTTTGTGAGATCTTACTATGCATATTTCAAGCTTTTTTCCAATTCTGTTTCCAAGGTAACAATTTCCTCTGCTGTCACCTGTGCATCTCCTTGTCAGTTTAAGGCACAGTTTTTGGCAGAACTAATTTACATATTTTCAGTTGTCTTTGTTTTCCTTGAGTTTAAAGGGCACAATGTCTTCACCTCAATACCATGTTTTAAAGTAAAATATGCAATAATTCATTTCTGATCATGAAAGCACAGCATTTTGAAAAGGCAGAATTTGTTAGTACCCTTAGTTCTGACTGGCATACCACTATATACAGCAAATTAATTCTAATAAATATAAAATAAAAACATGATACTGACTGAAGCATTTCATCACATACAGTAAACAAATCATAAAATCATATTTATTTAGATTTCCCTCAAAACAGTGCTCACACCTGCATTAACCTTGAAATGTATGCTAAGACTGAGCAGAATTATTTTTGAAACTGTGACTCAATGCAGGCCTTTGAAATAATACTTAAATTAAAACACTTTGAATACTGCTTTTCTTCCAAATACATGGTCACATAAGCAGTTTGGACTTTTGGAATTGGAGGTTCTTCCTAGCAGTAGCATTTCCTATAAAACCAACAGAATCCTCTCAGTCTTTTAATCTTGGTATCCCTCCCTTATAACAACCTTATTTTCCAACAAATTCAATTCATTGCTATACATTGGACAACAATGCTTCACAATGAAACCACCCAGTCACTTTGGCAAGGCTGATAATGGACTTGAAATGGAAGAGACTTTAAGATAATACTAGGATAAAATATCTTCATTAATCAGTATTGCATGAGCTCTTAGGAACAAATGTTTCCCCTGAAATCAAGTGATCTTCTGAACTTCATTGTTAGAAAAGAGAGAAAACACGTAAAGTCCTCCACTGCTGAAACTTAAACCCTGCTTGACCATTCATCCAGTAATAATTTACCAACAGCAAACAAAGCCTGCATTTCTTCCTTCTTTCATTGATGTTGTTCAATCACATTACATTCAGTATCCATTCACCACCATAAAGGCAGGCCTTAACATTTACCTGTGCTCCTATCACCAATAAACCAACTGTGGTATGCCCTGTAATGACCCTTGTTAAGCCCACCTCTCTGTAAGTAACCAATATTATGCATGTAGTAAAATATATACAAATGTTTAAGTAAATATATGGAGTTGAAATATTTGATGACAATTCCATCATTCAAGTATTCCAAACCTTAGTGTTGCTTTATCAGTAGTTTGAGATCCAGTGCATGAGGTCTGGCCACAATGATACAGTTGAACATGAATGAAGCCCTATTTCTCCAGGACTCAGTACAGCACTGTATAGCTTGCCTTAGTAAACCCTAAACTAGGGTTATAGTGAATATCAGGCTCCACTCCTTGTGACCACTGGCAGTGACGAGAGGCCCCCTGTCTTTATACACTAGCTGATACAGCAACTTTTTCTACAGTTTGCAGGTGGTGAGTCAGAGGGATTCAGTATTTTTCGTCTATGTTTACCCCCTTGCGTGAGGCTGCGCATTCGGGCCCGAGTCTTATTTGCCATATAATAGGACTTGAGTGATGCCTTTAATGAGTTTGGGAGAGGTAACTGTTCAATGCCATAGATGGTGGTCTGCTCCATTATGACTCGGCAACAGATCTCCTGTAAGCTCAGAACTGAAAAAGAAACAGAATTAATTATCTATTTTTATGTATCAAACACAGATGAAAAAGACTTACACTTTACACACTGTAACACTTGGTCCTGACTGAAATTAAAAATTTTTTTGGGTGCTAAATATGCAGTTTAAGAGTCAATTGGGAACTAATGGACTTTGGCCATTCCATCAATATAAACTGACATCGAACAATTACAACAAAACTACACTATATAACTCTTCTGCCACCAGGTACTTCATGCATTCTGGTCTAGTTATGAATGTTTCCTGATTTTGTTGACTGTACTCAAGTCTAACATCTTTTTAATGAAAAATATAAAAGTTACAGGCCCCCTAAAAATTAGTCAAATTATTATTAAGTAAATCCTGCTGGACTTCATGCTTGTAACTGAAACTTTTACTGTTGCAGATGGTTGCTTCAAATTTTACATAAAGTGGTTTACGCTACTCAGGTTTCAATATAAATCTTCACATTTCTCTGATGAATAAATAAAATAAACTAGTGTGAACCACAATATTAAAACATGAAAAATAAAATATTGCAATTTTAAAATAGTTTTCATGGTGTCATATATGTGGTAACCACACATTATATGTGACAAAATAAACATTATTTAACACATTATACTGTTGTAAAAACTGATGTTCCACACCACCAACCTTTATCTGGACCTAGAACACACCTCAGACCATTCCGTTTCAGGGCAACGCGGGATAATTCAGCAAGAGATTCTGTTACATTAAAATCACACAGCGGGCTGACTTCAAAGAAAGCCATGTCATTTTTGATGGCATATTCCTCAGCATCAGCCTCGCTGACCTGCCGCTTGAAGGCCAAATGGAGACGGTTACCAACAAGGATCTTTGGCACACCTGGAGCATGCTACAAGGTCAAATGAATTTGAAATATAACAGTGAATGTGAGGGATACCATGACTTGTGAATGTGAGGGATACCATGACTTGTAAATGTGAGGGATACCATGACTTGATAAGAACTTGCTTCATGATTTTTAAGTGAAGAAACAATAGTACCAAATTTCAACAAAATAACATAACATACACTGAAACAAAAAACTAAAAATATCACTTGATTTACAAGATCTTGTCTTTTATCCTTCTCTCTTAAATTTTAGCTTAATATGTCGACAGATTGTTACAAATGATATGAAAAATAATATCTAATATTAACTGAATAAACAATTCTGATGCTCTGAGCAATTTTTCCGTGACATCACTTACAGTGCAATGATTTATAATTTATTAAATAAAATCTACAAGGATTGTCTGTAAACGTACAACAAGTCATGTGTTGAAAATATGAATTATTTCCTTGTATCACTTTACTGACTTTGTGATGATCCATTAGTTAATGTATGCATTAAATGTAATAATGAGTAAACAAGTAACAGAACTGGTATAACAGAAAATACATTTATATTTTTTCAAGCATCTGACCTAAAGTGAATGCCACAAAAAATATTTCAGATTCAATGGCTGATGTATTGAAGTGCTTTTTCATCCTTTGTCAGGAAGATCATGTCATAAATGTGAAAGACTTTTTAGTCAAAACACCTCTAGATGACCAGCTTTTAATAATTCCTCTCTATTTACATAAAATTACAGTTGCACTTATTTTGACTTCAGCTTTTCATTTCCTCCGTCTGATATACAAGTAAAGGGATAGCCTACCTCCTCCACCTCTTTGTACCATCTGTCAATCCCGTCAAACGACCATTTATTAGTGATGTCATAAACAAGGAGGATGCCCTGCAAATAACAAGGGACCCATGGGTCACAGCACTCAGCTGAAGTTTGAAATTTTTACAAATGCAAAAATTGCAAAATATTCTATTGTAATGTTTTTCATATATATAAGCATATGAGAAGCTAAGAGGAAAGGGGCCCTCCTACTTGGTTATAGTACAGTTCTAAGTATATGATTGCAAAACTAATACTCTTACAAGACTGTCATGAAGAAAAACAGTAAAAGTTGTGAGATACTGTGATGCATATGAAAAATTTACAGATGGACAGACAAGCGGATAGAATGGATAGAACTAATACCTTTATTTCACTTTCAAGGGAATAATGCATCAAGTTTATATTAAAGCCTTTTTTTTTGCATATCCACTTTTTCCAATAATAGTTTTTATCAGATTCATTTTGTTTTATTAACAAGATTAATAATTTGTAATAAAAAATCTGAATATATAAGTTTAGATATCAGAAATCTAAGTTGCAATCATTATTTATCCAGGGTGTAGCTCCTATCAGGTCATAATTAAGCATACACATATATTTTATTATTTTTAAATCACAAATGTTTAAACTGAATTTAAAAGAAAATAATGCCACAACATGGCATCTTCAAGATTATTTCTTGAATCACTATTAAAAAGTTTTGTACATTGGAATTTTCAGTGCATGCTTAATTTTTTTCTCCAAAATAAAAGATCAAGTAAATTTGATAAAACAAGTGACCTGTGGGTCATGACGCCTAGTTGACTGACATGTTGATAATTGATCATTGCACAGACAACTAATTAAGATAGGTGGCATCATTTTTCATGCATATTAGCTTAAATTCATTAAGACCCATAAGCACAACAAATTTGATGACAATCCAACCAGCCTTTCATGAGGAATCTGGCAATTTGTGTGTATTTTGCATTATTTCTGGGGTGCTCAAACATACCCCAAAACTCTGAGAATATAGGTCACTGTGACCCAATTTCAAAATTCTGGGGAGAACTTTTGAGGAACTCTCAGGATGTCAAGTTAGAAGATTCTGGGCCCTAGTTTTAGTTATGATTTGTGCCCTACTTTGGTATCAAATTTTCAATTATTCTGAGGGGTGTTTATAAGCCCCATCGGTCAGAAAATATGGGTAACAAATACCTAAATTCAGGTTTTCAAGGAGACTTTTCACAGATCTCCCTGTGTGTCAAGTTTGAAGATTCTAGGACCAATGGTTACAATTTGAGCCCTGTTAAGGGACAACCTCATCTTTGAAGGTCTCATAAAAAGAGAAAAAAAATATGTTAAAATTTTTTTTAAATTTAGGTAGAGCCACCAGTCCACAAGAACTGATGAAACACTCCATGATGAATATGCATGCAAAGAATCAGGGTGATCAATGCAATAGTTGTTCAGATACTGGAGCTTTTGTATCAAATTCTTAGTTATTCTGGGAGGTGCTTCAAAGACCCATAGCTCAGAGGATATGAGTAACAGAAACCTAATTTCAGGTTTCCATGGAGTTTTTTATGGACCTCCAATGATGTCAAGAAAGAAGATTCCAGGTCAAATAGTTGTGATTTGTGCCCTGTTAACAGATGACCGCATCTTTTAAGGCCTCAAAAATAGATAAAAAACAGTAAAAAATCGAAAAAAATACAGGTGGTGCCACAAGTCTGCAGAACCTGATGAAACACTCCATGATCAATATCCATGCAAAGAATCAATTGTTAGTTGTTCAGATATTTGAGCTTTTGTATCAAATTTTTCATTATTCTGGGAAGGGGGGGGGGGGGTACTTCAGAGCCCCATAGCTTGAAGAAAATGGGCAACAGAGACCTAAATCCAGGGTTCCAAGGAGATATTTTGTGGACCTCTAAGGATGCAAAGTTAGAAGATTCCAGGTCCAGTGGTTACGATTTGTGCCTTGTTAACGGACAGACGGCCGGACGGACAGAGTGATCGCTATAGCTCAGATGACTTACAGTCAGCTGAATTAATAAAAACATCTTTTCAAATAAAGAATATACACTGTTGGTTGAATGAAGGAAATAAAATATGATTGTGCTAATTAATATCTCAGCTATAATTTATTACTGGAATGAATAGTCAATTTCACACCTGGTGAAGTTTTTACTCATCTTACGTAAGGAATTACTTATCTGATGAACATCCACACTTTCATAGCAATACACCACTTTGTGGACACAATTAAATGTGCACTTTAATCATTGTAACTCTGGTGGTAGAATACAAGATCTAATTTGTAGCATAGCCTAGGATAAGAATGAATCAAATACAGAAAATTATAACATTCATCTAGTTTATGCACCAGCTGGGAGAGCGGGGAAGGGGGAGTGCAGGGCAGAGGGGAAGCCTGCTAGTACTTGTGGCCAAGCTGAGCCAAGGCAAGCTGCCTGGAGAGGGTTACATAACACAAGTGAAGGCTGTACTACTAGGTGGGCTTGATGTAAACAACACTTGACATTGTGTATGAAAACTTAAATAAAAGCTTCTCTTTCAATCAATTCCTTTGAATTTTCAGATTTCAGAAGATTAAATCCTTATGTATATATGCTGTAAAAATTAAATCAACAGTGTATACAGGAAAAAATGTGCCATAGCCAAAGATGGACAAAATTTAAGGTATTGATTTTTTATTTTGACTAATAACTTAAAGAATTTGCAAAACTCATATCTAATTGTGGGTAAACAAATGAATCTTGATTAAAATAAGTTATATCCCTGAAAAAAGTCTCCAGCTTCAGTAATTCTTATGTTAAGTGAGTTAATATATTTCCTAATTAAAAAATAACCGCATTTTATTTGGGCCCATAACTTCAGAACAATAAGAAATACTGACCTATTTTTTTTGGTACGTTCAAAGAAAATGTATGGAAGAATATGAATACTAAATATGATCAAAAAAAGATAGGTGGTTTTGATATTAGGCAGCCTTTAAGAGTTACAATGGCTTTTTATGGAAAATGGAGGTTTTTCCTTAATATTTCGAAGGAACAAAGCCCTAGTGACCCAATTTTCAGTATGGTAGGAGATTTTGGGGACATATAACTATATGCAAAATTTTTTTATTCATAGGTCCAATGGTTTCAAAATGTGCCCTGTTAACAGATGGACGGCCAGACGAGGACAGGAAAAAAGGACCACAACTAGAGGTCAGATGACTTATAGTCAGCTGAACTCAAAAAGACTAGCATGTTGAATACTATATGTAAGTCAGGTTGAACCAATATTTACAAGACATAAAAGGAAAATCTAGAACTTACACTCAGTAGAATTACAACAAAAAGGCATTATAATATTATTTTAATATAGTATATAAATCATGAAGCTCCTGAATTGGACATGCACAGATCAGTCTTAGTCTCCTCATATTTAAATCTCAATGTATCAACTAGCTATGTGTAAGTTGAAAAGAGCGTATGGTCTTAAGCCAGTGGACATTTTCAAGAAATTATTTTTAATCATTAAGTTACTTTATCTTCAGCATTAATGGATGGAAATTTTCATGTAATTACCACTATAATTTTATAACAAATCAATCATAGGGACTTTACCAGGACTTAAGGCATCCAAGTATAAATTGTTAGGTAGCCTAGCCATTGAGTGACCTGAGCTGATCAGATGAACTTGAAATGTAATAATATTAAATTTGTGTTTTCAAAATTTCTCCCCTGGTATTACCTGAGCTCCTCTTGAATATGACCTGAAGATAGTGCAGAACCTGCCTTGACCAGATGTGTCCCTGTGTGATAGTAAAAAATCTTTAGAGACTCAGAGCAGAACAAAATCCATTCCACCATTAATTTACCTACTTCACAATTTGTCCCAAGGCAGTAATGAATGAATTACTAAATTAATGGAACCTAGAGGCTTATCCTGTGATGAACTTGTTCTGTTTCCAGCTGCAAACTAGTTGTTGACAAAAGCAACAAGACAAAACGTATTAAAGTGGGAAAAATATGTGACACTAAATATGTAGGACTAAGGTGGCCATTCTCCATGATACAGTTATGGTACATGTACAGAATTTTGTGAACATCCACATTACCATAGTTCTCTTAGAAAAGCTTTTATGTATTAATCCTAAAGTGCACACAACTTTTTTTAACAAATATCAGCAATAGAACCAGAGGGCATTCAGCATATTTTATGTGAGGCAACCTCCAAGACACTGAAATAATCAACTACAGATGAGAAAGTTCTGTGAACCTGGAATATAAAACAAGTGACCCATGGGTCATGACGCTCAGCTGACTGGGAAGAGATTCGCAAAAGGAAATTTTATCATCTGAATGGTAGTATATACCCATTCAACTGAAGCATCAAACAGATTAACCCACAGGCCAAGATTGTGTCTGCATTTATATATATTTAAAAAAAAGAGAAAAAATGTGTAAACTTTAAAAAAATACAGGTGGCTCCACCAGTCTGCAGAAACTAATAAAAACACTTCATGGTCAGTATACATGCAAAGAATCATGGTGATCTCTGCATTAATTGTTCAGATACTTCAGCTTTTGTATCAAATTTTCCATTATTCTGAGGGATACTTCAGAGTCCTATAGCTTGAAGGATATGGGAAACAGAGACCAAATTTCAGGTTTCCACAGACACTTTTCATGGGCCTCCTTGCATGACAAGAATGAAGATTCTAGGTCCAGTTGTTACTATTTGTACCCTGTTGACAGATAACCATCTTAAAAGGTCTCAAAAATAGAGAAAAAATTCGTAAAAATTTGAAAAAAATAGAGGTGTTGCACCCAGTCTGCAGAAACTGATGGAATACCTCATGATCAATATGTATGCAAAAAATCATGACCATCAGTGTTGTAGTTATTGAGATACTGCAGTTTTTGTATCAAATTTTTCATTATTCTGGGGGGTATTTTGGAGACATACAGCTTAAAGGATATGGGTAACAGAGACCTAATTTCATGTTTCCATGGAGACTTTTCATAGGTCTCTCATTGTGTCAAGAATGAAGATTCTAGGTCCAGTCCTTACAATTTGTGCCCTGTTAACAGATGTTCACATTTTTAAAGGTCTCAAAAATAGAGAAAACAATTCATAAAAAATCGAAAAATACAGGTGGCGCCACCAGTCTGCAGGAACTGATGGAACATCTCATGATTAATATGTATGCCAAAAATCATGACCATCAGTGATGTAGTTAATGAGATATTGAAGTTTTTGTATGAAATTTTTGACTATTCTGGGGGGTACTTTGGGGCTCCATAGCTCGAAGGATTTGGGAAACAGAGACCTAATTTTTGGTTTCCCTAGAGACTTTTCATAGGTCTCTCAGTGTGTAAAGAATGAAGATTCTAGGTCCAGTCTTTATGATTTGTGCCTTGTTAACAGATGTTCACATTTTTAAAGGTCTCAAAAATAGAGAAAACAATTCGTAAAAAATCAAAAAATACAGGTGGCACCACCAGTCTGCAGGAACTGATGGAACATCTCACGATTAATATGTCTGGCAAAAATCATGACCATCAGTGATGTAGTTAATGAGATATTGAAGTTTTTGTATGAAATTTTTGACTATTCTGGGGGGTACTTTGGGGCCCCATAGCTCGGAGGATATGGGTAACAGAGACCTCATTTCTGGTTTCCAAGGAGATTTTTCATGGACCTCTCAGAAGGTCAAGTTACAAGTTTCTAGGTCCAGTGGTTACGATTTGTGCCAGGTTAACGGACGGACGGACAGACAGACGGACAACGGACAAAGGATGATCGCTATAGCTCAGATGACTTACAGTCAGCTGAGCTAAAAAACGTTCATAAACATCTTAAAGTTTGTGATTGTTGGACAGTTTTATTCTGAATTTAATTGGGGGGTTTCAGTATAAACAGTCATGAAGCTTGAGAGACTAGATGTGTCGGTACGACACGAATGCCCCCGCCTGGGGCAAATTAGAAACATTTGTTAAATTTTGTAAAATTTTTTTAAGTTCAGGAGGTGTTGTATGGTCAAAAGTAGGTCAAGAAGGGCAAAATGCAAACTCGATCTGTAACGGGTCATTATCAAGGAACACACCAAAAATCAGGCCAGTATGCAGGCACTGTGAAAAAAAGTCCATACATGAGCATTTTTCATAAAAAATTCTCTTTCATGAAATTTTCTATGTTCAGGATCTGTCATATGGTCAAAAATAGGTTAACTGGGATGAAACGCGAACTTGACCTTTAAGTGGTCATTATGCGCCTACAGACCAACCATTGGGCCAGTATCTGTAAGCATTGTATTGTGAAACTAGAATATTAGCAAAAGCTGGTATTCAGTTATAAATTTAAATTGGAGAGGTATGTACCATGTTTTATAACAATCCACCAAATGCTTCCTGAGAAATATCCCCCTAAGTTTTTTTTCTATACTAAGCTCTGTGACCTTGAAAAGTAGGTCAAGACCACCCATCTTTGAACCTGACCAAGATTTTGTAAATATGATGCAAAAGCACTGAAGTAATGAAGTTCTTTAGTTGAATACCTTTGGAGATATCCTGCACAAAGGCCAAAATTGAAAAATCCGATAAAATTTCATTAAAAAATCAGAAATTGCAGGTGACGCCACCAAAATTGTGCAGAACGTACAGACCATCAGTCCCAAAGATCATAGTAAGTTTTGTGAAAATCCACACAATGGTTCCTGAGATATAAGCTTCTGAGTGTTTTTCTATAATCAGCTCTAAAATGTAGAAAAATGGGTCAAGGTCACCCATCTTAAAACTTGACTGAGATTTTATCGATATTTATCTTCACTGATGAAATAAAATTCCAACGGTGAATCCTTTTAGAGATATCCCGCTCACAAGGTAAAAGTTAACAGATGCGGAACGGACAGACGGACATACGGACCACGACAGACAGATGGACGGATAGACGGACAGCTTGTGTGACGACAATAGCCCATCAGCCTATGAGCTGAGGGCTAAAAACGGCTGTACATGTACATTTGTCATAAAAATTAATTTTCATGAAATTTTCTATTTTTAGGAGCCGTAAAACAATCAAAAGTAGGTCAACCGGGACGAAACGCGAACTCGATCTGTAACTGGTCATTATCTGCATACACACCAAAAATCAGGCCAATATCTGCAAGCATTGTGAAAAAAAGTCCGAACAGGTGTATTTGTCATGAAAATTTCTATTTTTCATGAAATTTTCTAAGTTAAGGAGCCATAAAACGGTCAAAAGTAGGTCAACCTGGACGAAACGCAAACTCGATCTGTAACTGGTCATTATCTGCCCACACACCAAAAATCAGGCCAATATCTGCAGGCATTGCGAAAAAAAAGTCCGTACATGTGTATTTGTCATGAAAATTTCTATTTTTCATGAAATTTTCTAAGTTTAGGAGCCGTAAAACAGTCAAAAGTAGGTCAACTGGGACGAAACGTGAACTCGATCTGTAACTGGTCATTATCTGCCCACACACCAAAAATAAGGCCAATATCTGCAGGCATTGCGAAAAAAAGTCCGTACATGTGTATTTGTCATGAAAATTTCTATTTTTCATGAAATTTTCTAAGTTTAGGAGCCGTAAAACAGTCAAAAGTAGGTCAACCGGGACGAAACGCGAACTCGATCTGTAACTGGTCATTATCTGCCCACACACCAAAAATAAGGCCAATATCTGCAGGCATTGCGAAAAAAAGTCCGTACATGTGTATTTGTCATGAAAACTTCTATTTTTCATGAAATTTTCTAAGTTTAGGAGCCGTAAAACAGTCAAAAGTATGTCAACCGTGACGAAACGCGAACTCGATGTGTAACTGGTCATTATCTGCCCACACACCAAAAATCAGGCTAATATCTGCAGGCATTGCGAAAAAAAGTCCGTACAACTGTTTTATTTCGGAAGGACGGAAGGACGGAATGACGGACATGGGTAAAACTATATGCCCCGGCCACTTTGTGGCGGGGGCATAAAAAACAAACATGTCTCACAGAGCACTGCTGTATGATAAACTATTGATTATTAGCTCCTGTCCCACTCATGGCAAAAGACAAAATTATGGTAAAATTAATTAGAAATCCACTTTCAACCGCAAAACATGATTAACCTGAAGGTAAGGACATGCACATTTGTAACATTCCACAATCTGACCAAACAAAACTTCTATGACAAGTCTCCTCTTCTGAATTATAGTGGTAGATTCAATGATTAAAATAAATATTTTGTTTGCTGATGTCAGAACTGTATAACATCACTATAACTACAGTCATTTAAAGGTAGACAGGTCAGAACACGGTAGCCCCGAAGGAGTTCTGAACAAGCAGAGCCACATGGGCTCAATAAATCACTTAGTTTGCTCCTGAATACACTTCCTAAACACGAAACATGCTTGTGACAATATTAATGAAACAGCTGTCACATAAGTAGTCTATACATACAAACAAGCCAATAAAGATCACTGAAAAATGACCAAGAGCTTAAAGGAAACTTACCACAGCTGCAGTTTAACTCTCTTCCCATCTAGTAATATAGTGGTGGTCTTATAATCAACCCCTGAAAGAAGAACCAAGAATTAGTACATCAGTTAATAGGCTTCAGAATACCATGAGGATGATATTTAACATCCACAATAATCAATTGATCTAATACCTGAACACAATAACCACAATAATATCAAACATTACACAACTAGGAGAACTTCCAGATGATGTCAAACATCACAAAAAAATACTTTGATATCATCATTATGATGTTAAACTCCAAGAAACAGTACCAGATAACTTTAATACTAGCAACTATCTTAAACATCACTAAACATCACCAGATTATGACATCACATCAGTAACATCACAAAACTAGAACTGACTGGTACCCAAAGGCATGGCCATGGATTTTAGATTGGTCTGATATTTAAGACCACAAATCATCTTCAAGGGACCAGTCTTTAAAAATATCTCCACAATGTCTCTGAGGGTTATTGAGATAATTCATGTAAAAGGAATTCTAGGATTGCTCTCTTGCAGCCATATTGTAATTTTTCAATAGCGCACATTCCCTCATGGGCATCAATCTTTTGTAAAATCTTCACAGCTAATTGCTTAAATGATTCTTAAGATAGTGTGTGTGAAAGCAATTCCAAGACCATTGCCAGGCAGCCACTGTATTTCAAACATCTCTTAAATAGACAAGTGAACAACCTCTTATGGGCACATCCATCTGAAGTTGAGAAAGATTGAATGTTCTTTTTTTCAAGAACTGTGTGCAAAAAAAAATCACAGACCATCTTATGGTGGACATTTTGGATTTTGGCCAGGTCTGTAATTCTATGGGGCTGTAAACTTAATAAGCACCTGTGAATTTGAAAAAAAAGAAGATCAAATGTATTCTCTTTTGGATGCTATGAATGGAAGAGAGTGCCAATGATGGATGGATGGAAGGACAGACATGGCCATCACTACAGCCTAAGTATAGGGCACCACTTTTCAAGCTGGGGCTAATTAACTTTTATCAGTATGATGGTACACATTACAAAACAGCAGCAGAACCTAGAGCACTGATAGCATGATATGATACATAACATATCATTACAACACTTTGATATCATTAGGAATTCAATGTTACTAGCAATCATCAGATACCAACAGTACCAGCATAATTTCAAACATCCAAAACATCACAAGCTTACCTGTAACCATTAAACATGATGAGTCATTACAAAACATCATACTGGCTCAGGTGGGTCAGACATATATGTAAAATAAACGAGTAACTGTAAACATTATTTAATAAATCACTCCTTTAATAAAAATTTAAGGACAGACACAGGGATATTTTTATGTTTAAAACATCAGGTCATGAAATATGAGATGTGGAGTGCTCTTGAGCAAGTGGAGTCCAATCAGTGTTTATGGAGCACAAAATAATCTTCATGCCAGGCAAACCTAGAAGTCACACTTTAACAAAAATAATTTCACATTCATCACACAGGATCTGCCATGAAAAAAAAAAACAGAGATAGGTCTCTATTAACATCTACCAAATGTTACTCACATAACTACATCATTAACACATGGAAGGACATGCACTATGGTTACTGAACCATGTTGGTGCTACCTGTAAATAGTTGTAATGTCAGCTGGTTGGTTAAAGGTCAATATTATAACTCTATTTGGTGGGTCCATATATTCTTTTGAAACTAATAAATAACTATTAGTGTTTCTTTGTGCTCAGAATGATTCACTAATTGTGAGTTCTGCTGCTGGTAAATGAATTTGAATATGCATGACTATGGAAGGGTATGTAATGAACCTTGTATCTCTGCAGCGTACACCAGGCTAAGCAAAAAGATGCCTCATTTACAAGTCCACGAGGCATGGTTTTCTCTTCATTACGCCAGGGAAATAAGGGACGGCATTCTCATTAGGCATCACCTCTGTCACATGCTGACTTGACAACCTGCCAACAACACATCTCATTCTGACCCAAACCCTGTTACACCACATGTGTACAGAAGTGAGCATGACAGCTTTACCAGTAATAACTGCCTGAGCATTTATAATACCCGGTATATGTGGGTGTGTAATATATCATTCACTTAGCATGTTCCAGAACACAATCTTTGTAATTATACATTAACAGGTATGGAACAATATTTATATTTAAAATAGCTGTAACACAAAGTGTATGTTTGTGTAATATATATGTAGATCAAAATTTTAATCTGGGCTGGCCCAGTTTAAAACTGGTCTGGCCCATATTGGAATTTTGATCTGGGCCGGTCCAAATCAAAATTTTGATCTGGGCTGGCCCAGTTTTAAATTGGGCCAGATTCTAATCTGGGCCTAGACATATATATATTACACATATGTCACACTGCCAAAATAAATATGATATATCCACAAACTATACAAAAACAAATGATTCTCTTCCATCCTGCCTGAAATTGCAAGCATTATATTCCTTCATGAAACCTAGGTAAGAAAGAGCATAACAAGCAATGTATTGGTTGAAATAGTATGTAGGAGAGAGTATTAATTAACAACTTACATGATTCCTGGAAATACAAGACAAAAATTCTTGAGAAATACAAATAGTTTAAACTTTACGTATGCCAATGTTATGATTATCAATAATTACACATATCAGTAGGATAATAAATTCTGTGATGATCTTTCAAGGAAAATTTTAAACAGGAATTTTGGGTAACCTGATAATATATACTGAAATTCTAGGTCATTGATTTCTTAATTAACTTTTAAGTAAACAGTGCATTTTCAAATTTTTCAGCCCATTGTTTGTATTGGTCAGGATACACCTTGCAATTTTATATCAAAGTCAGATGTCTAGATACATTAAAGAGATTAACTATCCTAATTTCTCATACAATCTGAAAGTCAGGAAAAACTACTTGATAGTTTGTGTCTACTGTTCAACAAAATTTTTAAAACTATGATATACTTGTCTTATTATTCATTCATTATGATGTGGGATGTGGATATGACAGAAAGAATCCTGAAAATGGCAAATTGTTCCACTTGAACAAAAGAAGATGGATAATGATTGTGACAATGACATATAGACCAACACGATGTGATAATCCAAGCTCTAACTTTGTCTGCTATTCTGCTTATTCAGACAGATCGAATGGTGAATGCATTATGCCAAGGTTTTGTTTGCAAACATCTATTATACAGGACTTGGCTGCACTCTTTTTGCACACATAGTCATGAATGACATGTGAATGATGTGCTATCCTCATTGTTAAACACATGACCAGAGCCAGACACAGTCCTGAGCCAACAATTAATTAAATCCAATCTAATAATACTTTACAAGTTTGAATTCTTTTTAATTTTAAGCTAAATAATAAAAAAAAATATAAATTTTTTTTCCCGGTTTGATCAGTTAACACATAAATATGCTAGGTCTCCACTTTTGACTAGAAGTAGCATTGTTACTTATAATTGGATACAGCTGGCATTCAATCAAACTGGCTTTTTTTAGTATTATGTCTGAGTGTCAACTTTGATTGACAGGGCATACAACTTACAAACCATTCACCCTACAACACAGTGTTTACAATGTAAAAAACAGTCATGATTGTAATATCATGATATTATAATATAGGAAGGAGTGAGCACTCCAAAATCAAAGCTAGCAGTACAAGTTGCATGACAGAGTACTGACTAGGATGCAATTAATGTTTGAATAAAGCTTGAATCCTACAAGGCAAATGAAAAATAGCATGTTTAAGCACAGGCCTGCAGTCAGTGAAAACAGGATGCCTGTCCATTGATTCGTTTAATATTGTTCACCAACGATACATCATAATGCCAGTGTTAATGAAATTTCATGTGGTATTTTGCCAGATGTAAGGTAAACTAGACATTTCTTGGCACCGCAGGTGCCAGAGTATCCCCAGACATAGTAGGCCCCCACCCCCTTTATAAATAGACCCCCATTTTTAGCAGCATATACTGACACTTGGCATATTTATTGTTTCTTTCATCTAACAATCCACAATCTTGTTGAAGATGTTGGTCCTGTGACCTTGATCTTTTTAAAGATGTGTCCTGTGACCTTGACCTTTGACCTCATGACCCCAAAATCAATTCTGGTCTTGCTTTTCCAATGGGACATATGGAAGTTAAGTTTGAAATCTAAACATCAATAAAGCAGGAATTCTCACCCAGAAACTAATTTTTGGACAGATGGCTCCTGTGACCTTCACCTTTGGCATTGTGACCTCAAAATTGATAGTGTTCTTCCTCTCTTGGCAGGAGAACTATATGTGCAAGATGAAAGATCTGAGATGAAATGTTTGGCTGAAAATGCATCCACATCTTTTTAAAGATGTGTCCTGTGACCTTGACCTTTGACCTCATGACCCCAAAATCAATTTGGGTCTTGATTTTCCAATAGGACATATACAAGTCAAGTTTTAAATCCATACATCAATAAAAGAAGGAATTATCATCCAGAAACTAATTTTTGGACAGATGGCTCCTGTGACCTTTACCATTGACCTCAAAATTGATAGGGGTCTTCCACTCTTGGCAAGTGAACTATATGTGCAAGATGAAAGATCTGAGATAAAATGTTTGGCTGAAAATGCATCCACAATCTTTTTAAAGAGGTTTCCTGTGACCTTGACCTTTGACCTCATGACCCCAAAATCAATTCAGGTCTTGCTTTCCCAATGGGACATATACAAGTCAAGTTTGAAATCCATACATCAATAAAAGCAGGAATAATCATCCAGAAACTAAATTTTGGACGGATTGCTCCTGTGACCTTCACCTTTGACCTTGTGACCTCAAAATTGATAGGGGTCTTCCATTCTCGGCAGGTGAACTATATGTGCAAGATGAAAGATCTGAGATGAATTGTTTGGCTGAAAATGCATCCACAATCTTTTTAAAGAGGTTTCCTGTGACCTTGACCTTTGACCTCATGACCCCAAAATCAATTCAGGTCTTGCTTTTCCAATGGGTCAAATACAAGTCGAGTTTGAAATCCATACATCAATAAAAGAAGGAATTATCATCCAGAAACTAATTTTTGGACAGATGGCTCCTGTGACCTTCACCTTTGACCTTGTGACCTCAAAATTGATAGGGTTCTTCCTCTCTTGGCAGGTGAACTATATGTGCAAGATGAAAGATCTGAGATGAAATGTTTGGCTGAAAATGCATCCACATCTTTTTAAAGGTGTGTCCTGTGACCTTGACCTTTGACCTCATAACCTCAAAATCAATTTGGGTCTTGCTTTCCCAATTGGACATATATAAGTCAAGTTTGAAATCCATACATCAATAAAAGCAGGAATTATTATCCAGAAACTAATTTTTGGACGGATGGCTCCTGTGACCTTCACCTTTGACCTTGTGACCTCAAAATTGATAGGGGTCTTCCATTCTCGGCAGGTGAACTATATGTGCAAGATGAAAGATCTGAGATGAATTGTTTGGCTGAAAATGCATCCACAATCTTTTTAAAGAAGTTTCCTGTGACCTTGACCTTTGACCTCATGACCCCAAAATCAATTAGGGTTATGCTTTTCCAATGGGACATATACAAGTCAAGTTTGAAATCCATACATCAATAAAAGCAGGAATTATCATCCAGAAACTAATTTTTTAGCAGATGGCTCCTGTGACCTTCACTTTTGACCTTGTGACCTCAAAACTGATAGGGGTCTTCCTCTATTGGCAGATGACTTACATGTGCAAGATGAAAGGTCTGAGATGAAATGTTTGGCTTAAAATGCATCCACAGTATCTTTTAAAATGCCCGTCCTGTGACCTTGACCTTTGACCTCATGACCCAAAAATCAATTGGAGTCTTGCTTTTTCAATGGGACATATATAAGTCAAGTTTAAAATAAATACATCAATAAAAGCAGGAATTATCATCCAGAAACTAATTTTTGGACAGATGGCTCCTGTGACCTTCACCTTTGACCTTGTGACCTCAAAATTGATAGGGTTCTTCCTCTCTTGGCAGGTGAACTATATGTGCAAGATGAAAGACCTGAGATGAAATGTTTGGCTGAAAATGCATCCACATCTTTTTAAAGGTGTGTCCTGTGACCTTGACCTTTGACCTCATAACCTCAAAATCAATTTGGGTCTTGCTTTCCCAATTAGACATATATAAGTCAAGTTTGAAATCCATACATCAATAAAAGCAGGAATTATTATCCAGAAACTAATTTTTGGACGGATGGCTCCTGTGACCTTCACCTTTGACCTTGTGACCTCAAAATTGATAGGGGTCTTCCATTCTCGGCAGGTGAACTATATGTGCAAGATGAAAGATCTGAGATGAATTGTTTGGCTGAAAATGCATCCACAATCTTTTTAAAGAAGTTTCCTGTGACCTTGACCTTTGACCTCATGACCCCAAAATCAATTTGGGTTATGCTTTTCCAATGGGACATATACAAGTCAAGTTTGAAATCCATACATCAATAAAAGCAGGAATTATCATCCAGAAACTAATTTTTTAGCAGATGGCTCCTGTGACCTTCACTTTTGACCTTGTGACCTCAAAACTGATAGGGGTCTTCCTCTATTGGCAGATGACTTACATGTGCAAGATGAAAGGTCTGAGATGAAATGTTTGGCTTAAAATGCATCCACAGTATCTTTTAAAATGCCCGTCCTGTGACCTTGACCTTTGACCTCATGACCAAAAAATCAATTGGAGTCTTGCTTTTTCAATGGGACATATATAAGTCAAGTTTAAAATAAATACATCAATAAAAGCAGGAATTATCATCCAGAAACTAATTTTTGGACAGATAGCTCCTGTGGCCTTGACCTTTGACCTTGTGACCCCAAAATTTATATGGATCATCCACTATTGGCAAGTGAGCTATATATTAAAGATGGAAGACCTAGGATGAAAGTTTGGCTTAAAATGCATCCACAGTATCTTTTAAAATGCCAGTCCAGTGACCTTGACCTTTGACCTCATGACCCTAGAACCTATAGGGTTCTTACTTTAGTGGTGGGCCATACATAAGTCATGTTTGAAATCCATATGGCTATCAACACTGGAGATATCATAAGAGGTGTGTGATTTTCACCATATATGGCAATATTCAAGGTCAAGGCCACTATCATAGGAAAGGTCATGACCCCAATTTAAATAAACATCATCCCATAACCCATACCTATGTATATGCATAATATAAAAGAAATCTGTCCATTAGTTTTTGACTTACAATGCTCACAGTACTGTAAGGTTGCAATTTTGGGGGTATTAAACGGCACGAAAACAAGTAAAGAATAATAGGTGGCGCCACCAGTTTCTGGAACATGACAACCCTATCCATGATCTTCCATCAACTTGATTTTGGGATAAATCCATGCAAGATTTCTTGAGATATTAAAGAATTTGTGTGATTTTCCCCAAAATTGGACCTATTCAAGGTCAAGGACACTCTCTTAGTAAAGGTCATGACCTCATTTTAGATAGGCTTCGTCCTCTCACCCATATCTATACATATACCAAATTTGGTAAAGTTCCGTGAAATATTTTTTGGGTTATCGCGCCAACAAGATTTATATGCGGCGGCGGCGGCGGCGGCGGGACCGGTATGAAAACATAGTATCCCCCGACTTTGTCTGGGGATACAATAATGATTGCACAAAGAGGTCCTCGTATTTTTAGGATGTCAGTCTATTTAGTTTCTGTTACAATTAACTCCAATAGTAAACCTGTGGAAGATGCTGCTAGTGACCTGGCGCCAGCAACCATGCAAGTCAGGTTTAACACTTAGGTGCAAGGTTCTTATAAGATTTTGCAAAGTAACACCAGACTACTCTGAACTGGGGAATCCTCGCTCCTCAGATTATAACTCCATGGTTACCCCAAGCTCAATATAAAAGTTAATATCGTAACAAATTTGGCAATACCTGCACTGTGTTTCTAACAAGAGGGACAGTTGCTTGATGGATGATAGCTATTCCTATCTGTACCATACATGTTATCCAAACTAAAAGCAGCATCAGAATAAAGGCATCTGTGATTGATAGTTAACAATATACACAGTCACTGGAAAAAACACAACATCAGTACCAGGGTATAACAGAATACCAATATGCTCTATGGTAAATTTACTAATAATTACAGCCCAGGCAAGATTGTGGGAAAAAAAGACTAACATCACAATAATGGCCGAGTCAAAATAACTTAGCACTGATGATGTACACACTTGTACAGGATATGTGTAGTTTTTTTCTTACATATTAACTGCAAGATACAGTATGACAGCAAATATCTCTCTGTTATCTACACAATTATGCCTCCATAATTGAGCTTTAAAGTGAATAAGCTCTTGCACCATCCACCTGCCTCTATCATCTATGTATATATATATTTACTTATACTGTGGTTGGCTTTTTGTGTGAGAGGGTTTCAAATTCACGATATTCACAAAGGGGAAATTATTGTGAAAATAAAACCTTCATAAATACAAGGGACCCATGGGTCACGGCGCTCAGCTGATCGTGATTGGACTATAAATGTTTCTCCACTGTGATACTATATTGAGTCGAGAAAGCTTATGAATATCATGGACATATTGGGCTATTATAAAGGAATGTAATATGTGAGTAAATGATAAATGAAATTACCTGACTGATGGATTAATAGAGTAAAATATAGTGGTTTATTTTTATTTATTTAGGAGGGGTTGAAAATTGTGATATATTTGAGCAAATATGAATGCAATGACAGCAGTAATAAGCAGTAGTAGAATGATGATAAGGCTATTTGTTGAAGGATCTAAAGTGTATGGTAGTCTGCAAGCTTTCAATTTGACAGATATGATGTTATGATTAACTATGCTGATGAAGTGATTTATGAATTTGTGACTGAATGACACAATATCTCTTTAGTTTTGACAAGGTACATTATTGTGATGCCCACTATTTCTACATATTAAACAAAATTGACATAATTTCTGGCATGTACATAGGTACCTATGGACGAATAGTTATACAAAATATTAAAGTATGAATATATCTGATTCATCTTGTTCTTGCTTACTGAGGCTGACTTTGGGATGGGGTTCGGAGAAGGGAAAAGTGAGGGCAGCACGAAGGTGGATGTAGAAATATTCTATTGTAATGTTTTTCATTTATATAAGAATATGAAAAGCTAAGAGGAAAGGGGCCCTCCTACTTGGTTATAGTAAAGTTCTAAATATATGATTGCAAACTAATACTCTGACAAGACTGTCATGAAGAAAAACAGTAAAAGTTTTGAGATACTGTAATGTATGAAAATTTACAGATGGACAGGCCAGTGGAAAGAATGGACTAATACCTTTATTTCACTTTCAAGGGAATAATGCATTTAAGTTTATATATAAGCCTATTTTTTTAGCATATCCACTTTTTCCATTAAGAAGTTTTTATCTGAATCATTTTTTTTATTTAGAAGTTTTATAAATTTTTAATAAAAAAACTGAAAATATAAGTTAAAATATTAAAATTGTTGCAAAAGTTGCAATCATTATATATCCAGAGTGTAGCTCATGTTGGGTCATATTATGCATACACATATATTTTATTATTTTTAAATCATAAATGTTTAAACTGAATTTTAAAAAAATAATGCCACAACGTGGCATCTACAAGAATATTCCTTGAATCACTATTAAAAAGTTTTGCACACTGGAGTTTTCAGTACATGCTTAATTTTATTCACCAAAATAAAATAAAAGATTCAGTAAATTTGATCAAATAAAACATCTTTTCAAATAAAGTATACACACTGTTGGTTGAATGAGGGACAAACAATATCATTGTGCTAATTACTATCCCAGTTTTAATTTATTACTGGAATTAATAGTCAATGTCACACCTAGTGAAGTTTTTACTCTTCTGAAGTAAGGAATTACTTATCTGATGAACATCCACACTTTCATAGCAATACACCACTTTGTGTACACAATTAAATGTACACTTTAATCATTGTAACCCTGGTGGTACAATACAAAATCTAAAATGTAGTGTAAATTTCCTGATTTTTTTAAAAATTGCATTATATTTTGGCCCATAACTTCAAAATAATACCCAATACTTACCTAATTTTTGGTATGTTCATAGAAAATGTATGAAAGAATGTGAATACTAAATATGATCAAAAACAGATCAGTGGTTTTGATATTAGGCAGCCTTGAAGTGTAACAATGGCTTTTTTTATGGAAAACGGAGGTTTTTCCTTAATATCTTGAAGGAACAAAGTCCTAATGATCTAATTTTCGGTAGGAGATTTTGGGGACATCTAAAATTATGCCAACAGCCTGGGGAGCATAGAGATGTGCACTAAATGACCTACAGTCATCAAAGTGGACTGCTTGACAATGTAAGGGTATACAACAAGAGCCTCTAAAAAAATTCAATAACTAACCTAATTTTGCAGCTTTTATTTTCAAATTTCAGATTTTAACAGATTAAATCCTTATATGTACATGCTGTGAAAATTAAATCCACAGTACTTACAGGAAAAAAACGTGCCGTGGCCAAAGTTGGGCAAAATTTAAGGTACCAATTTTATATTTTTGCCAATATTAAAAAAAATTTAACAGATTTTGATCTAATTTTTGGTATACAATTAAATTTTGAATAATTAAAGTTGTATTACTGAAAAAAAGTCCCTACCTTTAACACTTTTGGTCTTAAGTGACCAAATATATTCCTGATTTTTTTACAAACTCCATTATGGTTGGGCCCATAACTTTTTTAAATTAAACAATACTGACTTAATTTCTGGCATGTACATAGGAACTATATAGAGGAATATTTATGGTAAATATGAAGAAAACCAGATGAGGGGTTTTGATATTAGGCAGTCCTGAAGAGTAAAAATAGATTTCTAATAAAAAATTGAGGTTTTTCTTTAATATTTCAAAGGAACGTAGTCCTATTGACCCAATTTTCGGCATGGTAGGAGATTTTGGGGACATCTAACTTAGTGCCGAATTTCAGATTCGTAGGTCCAACGGTGTCGAAACGTGCCAGTCTTACGGACGGACATCCAGACGGACGGACAGACGACAGACAATGGACCACGACTATAGCTCAGATGACTTATAGTCAGCTGAGCTAAAAATGCAATATGTGAAGAGTAATTCATAATATAGCTTCAATGGAATCTAACAAGTTTTGTGTTGGTAAAGCGTCATTATCAGCATGTATAAATTTCTTATTATCTGTAAATCAAAGATTGATAATTTGAATAATATCAATTCATGGGTGCCACTAATTTGTGTGAATAATTTCCACCAATTCGATGTTCCCTTATTGACTTATACAATATTTAAGATATGTGCTTGCATATTATATAACTGACATAATAATAATTATAATAATGTATACATTGTGTAAGTTACTGTATATGAAATCTTCACAAAACACTGAAGAAGAGAAAATCACTCATTTTTAACCTCACATTTATGAAGCCAACAACAAAATATATGTCAAGAGCTTCTAGAGGTTGTGTCCTGCATGCTTTAACTAGAATACGGGTAGTCAACAAGCGACTACCTGTATCCGCCTAAATCAAAGAGGTACGTGTGAAGTGGTAATAGGATATAGAGGTAATGGGAAAACCTTGTGTGGTAGATGACATATTACATGAAAGATATAGATTAGTTGGTGTGGTATTGTTATGATGTAAAGGCTGAATTACCTGGAGGGAGGGAGATAGCTGGCGCCACCTGTCATATAAAAAAAAATATATACAAGATGTATACACGTGCAAAATTTCATGTGAACAAGTCCAACCTCTGCAGAGATATGCATGATTTTATCCCAAGGCAGAAAAACAGATGGACGCTGTGCATAAACAGTTGCAAGTGCGGCCACCAGTTTTGGGTATAATAAAGGGCTATGTTAGACCAATACACATGCAAAATTTTAGGCTGATATGTCAAACCAGTCCTGAGATATTTGCATGGTGGTCTGGAGCATAAACGAGCAGGTAGGTGGCGCCACCTGTCACAAAAATGGAAAAACTATCCAAGATGAATAAACACGTAAAATTTTAGCCCAATAGGCCAAATGAGTCCTGAGATATCAGCATGGATGTCTGCACTGCAAATGCATAGGTAGGTGGCGCCACCTTTCATATCAACAAAAAATCTATCCAAGATGTATAAATGTGCAAAATTTCAGGAGAATAAGTCCACTGCAGAGATATGCATGATTTTATCTAAAGGCAGATAAACAGATGGCTGCTGTGCAAAAACGGTTGCAGGTGGCGCCACCAGTTCTGGATATGTTAGTGCTATGTAAGACCTCTACATATGCAAAACTTCAGGCTGATCCGTCAAACCAGTCCTGAGATATGGGGGTTTATGTGTGAATACAGACGCACAGATGGACGCAGAGGAAAGGTCAGAGGTCAAAATAAAATCAGGCGCAGCAGTTTACATGTGACCCAAACATAATCCAGGGTTTCGTAAAATTCCGCCCAACCGTTACGGAGGAGTTCTCCGGACACCTACGCTGCAGGGGAGGGGGCCTGAAAACACAGTATCTGCAAAACTCTGTTTTGGCGGATACAATTACTGTCATTTGCATTGCCCAAAATTTTCTTGATAAGATAAAATTTGACAAGAAAAATATTCTGCTGACAAGAAATCGACAAGTCTTGAGACAAGATATATTATCTCTTAATAAAATACTTTTTGTCATAAGATGTTTTTATCTTATGGAAAGAAATTTATTTATGGTATGTGCAAGCACATGCATAATGTGGATTGATGTGTGATTATATTTCTTGCCATAGGATATCTTTTCTGATAGCAAGAACACTTACTTTATCAGGAGAAAAAAAAAAATTGTTAAGAAAAATTTTCTTTTCCATAATAAGAAAACTTTCTTGCCCCACTCCCACAAAAATTTCCTTGCCAAAAGATATTTTTTTCTTTTAATAAGAAATTATAGGTAAAGGGGCAAGAAAATTTATCTTTTCAAACAAATATTTTTGGCAGTGTAATGTTATGATATTATGCAAATATTTGGTAAAAGGAAGCTTGAACAGCTCAAAATCATATTTTTGCCCCTGGTCTGCAGAAAAGATTACAGTGACCTTATTTTGGATTCCCAAAAAGACTTTACAAGGAACTCCCTGGATGCTTAATAAGAAGTTTTTACATCCAAATGTTGTTCCCAATTGTGCCCATCTGACTTTCAGGATGCTCAAATCATGTTCGATAACATAGATTGCAGAATATAGGTAACAGTGACGTAATTTCAGATGTCCTAGGAGACTTTAAATGACCTCCCTTTTCATCAGGTATGAGGTTTCTAGACCCATGTGTGAAGATTTGTGCCTGGTTTGACCTTATGGGGGTAAAAATCATGTTTTTGGCCTGTAGCTTGCAGAATATAGGTCACCATGACTTAGTCTTCCAAGAAGATTTGTCCAGGACCTTCCTTGATATTAAGTAAAGTTTCTGGGTGCAATATAACTGATTTATACAATTTTTTTATTTCAGGGTATTCTAAATTGTGTTTTACCCTTGCTTATAAAAATTTGGTCACAGTGACTTTTTTTCAGATTTCAAAAGGGTTTTAACCAGGAACTCCCTTGAAATTTTGTTAGAACTGGTTCTAGGTCCAACTATTATGATTTGTGCCCATCAAACTTTCACAGTGTTCAAATCATGTGCTTTCACAGAACTCACAGAATATAATATAAGTCACAGTGACATAATTCAACTTACTGGTTAGTAAGGTTTGGAGGGGATTTCAACAAGACCTCCCTGAATCTTATTTTACAAGTTCCTAGGTTAATCAGTTATGATTTTAATGACTTTTACCATGCTGAAAAAAAAGAGCTTATTCCCACACCCTGCAGAATAAAGGTCACAGTGACATAATTTCAGTCTTCAATCACCATCAAGACCCCTCTGAATTTTAAGTATTAAGTTTCTATGTCAAAAATTCACAAACTATATCACATGCCTGTCTAATTTTAAGGAACTTAAATTACTGATAGGTCACTGTGACTTGATTTCATGTCTAAAAGAATATTTCACCAGGAGCTCCCTGGATTTTCGTTAGAATTTTCTATGTTAGATCAGTAAAATTTGTGCCTATCTAAATGTTAGGGGTTCCTAAATCATATTTCCCCCCCCATAACTTGCAGAATGTAGGTCACTGTGACCTAATTTCAGTTTTCCAAAGAGACTTTATAATGACTTCCTTTCACTTATAGAAAGAGAGTTCATTTTTTAAATTTGTGCCCTGTGACCTTCTTGGTGTTCAAAATCATGTTATTGGCACATATCAGGCAGAATACAGGTCACTGTGACCTAATTTAAGGTTTGACTTGGAAATTGACTAAGACCTCCCTGGATATGAAGTGAGTTTTTAGGTCTAACAGTTAAGACTTGTGCCCTGCTAATGGCAAGAAGGCATAAACGGATAATTGGTGATAGTTATACCAGTACTTATCGCTCACAGTCAAACAAACAACAGTCAGCAGAGCTAAAAAGGTTCTTACCAAATCATATATATATATGATAAATACAGGGTTAAAGCCATGCTGGTCAGCCCTGGTTTGGGGTAGCCAGGATGGGCTTCTGCCTGCGGGCACAAAGATAACATTTGCAACGAACCATCTCAAAGATCTAAAAGATAATCAAAATCCAGCTACCAGCAATGAAACTTTGGTTATTCATTACTCGAAACTGCATTAAATTTGTACCTCATAAGTAAGTTTACAAAAAAATAATCATTAAAAACAAAGTTATTACACACAGAACAATGTCTGAAGGTGGGTCCCTGGACCTCTTGCTGTGACCAGTGACCACCTCCGCTTTCTTTACCAATGTCCATAAAATTAGCCAGCACCCAAATTTGTCAATTTTTTTATAGCTATAACCCTATATACATATATATATATATATAAATCATATATCACCTATGGACTCATTGGACTGATCTTAAAGATTAATAACTGCTCTTTTCAACCTTGCTATTGAGAATAGTTATGTCTTAACCTGCTACAAGGCTTTTATCTCGGCAATAATACATCTTTGTCGAAAACACAGAGGGTCAATTGGATTCAAGGTCAACTGAAACAGGTATTGTGTTAAGTTACAGTAAAGCGTCATATATATGGAAAGCTCCGGGACATGGATTTTGTTTGAATATAATGTGCTAATTCCAGTTCTGGACTAGTTCTCACTTGAATTTTGAATACAGAAATGCAAGTGGGTGAACAGATTCGTGCAAAATGTCTAAGTTCTGCTGGATCTCTGATTATGAATATTTCAGCTTCAAAGCGGATCATGATCATTTCAATGAATTTTTCCAATTTTTTTATACAGTCTACTGTCAAAAAGAAAAAATAAATTTTTTTCTGTTGCCTTTTTCGGGATTATCACTAAAGAACAAGTTGCCACTCCAAAAACCTTGCCCCTGTTCTATACTTACTCTACTGGCACTAGTAGTTCTGTCAATTGTCAGTACTGACTTTGCTTTGACTGAGATTTCTCACCTGATGACAAGAAGAATGGAGACTCGGCCGAGCCATCATCAAGTCCACTCAAAATCTCCTCCTTGCCAACATCACTATCTCCTACTAACAAGAACTTGAGCAGGTAGTCGTAGGGCTTGCTGCGTGGGGTGGGCGACGCTGTAGCGCTCATACCGATACTGGCAGCCACAATGGCCAGCACTGACAGCAGCCCTGCCCCTCTGGGCTGAACAGTGTGTGTCAAACGGGCTCCACCCGACCAGTCACAGGCCCCGACACTTCAGAGCCCCCGGCCGCCATCATGCCACTGTTGGGACCAGCAGATTGTTGGAGATGTTACTGAACCCTGGGTTATAATAAATCTGTTCAAGTCGATTCACATAAATCTCTAAACAACATGTAACATCATATTACTCCAGTCATCACAGCTTTCCTCTGCACTACGAAAGCGATGAATGACATGCGCACTTCGGGACCATTCCCTGCATCTTTTACGGTGAAGTGAACCCGATCAGCCAACCACTGGATGAACACTGGCTACTTCGAGCGAAATTTAAGTTAATATTACGTTCACCAAAAAAACGAAAGGGTTCATTTTGAAATATATGATTGGGAAATGAATGATTTTTCAGGTCATAAATAGGAAAATATCAATTAACTGTTATGATTTATTTTATTTTAACATTATAAATTATCAATAATTAACTGAAAGGAATAAAAAATACACACTTTATGAGTTAAGACAGAATCCGAAAATAAAAAAAAAAAAAAAATATTAAACTGAATCCGATAAAAAAAGGATTAAGGGCATAGACTTTGTACCGCATATAGTTCAATGCGGTAAAATTTATCTTAAAGGGGTGGATATTTAAAATTTAAGTAAAGAAAACTTACCACAGTTAGCAGTTAGCAGTTAAGCAGTCTAAAAATCATTCAAATGGAAATACAGAGCATGATTTCAGCTGGAGAATAAACAATTTTTATTGAATTTTTATTTTTTTCAATGAATCCAACGTAAAATTTGTCAAGACGCACGTTTAGGTTATCAGTGTCTATTAGTTTGTGGGTTATGTTAACGGACTGGTCCCCAGCAGAAAGGAGGTAGAGATTTTTGACAGGAGAGTTGTTGCTCCAGTATGGCGGGTTGTTTCGTCTGCTAACTCACACTAATCGTGTTTGGGCTGAATCTCAGAGATTAGATCCATTCCCATGATAAGGTTGTCATTCTACAGAAAGACTGTCGTCTATTGATGGAAAACAGTGCAAAACGGGCGCGGGAAAAAGCTCAGGTACACCTTTTTACACTTGTGTGGTGTCGATCAAGATGTCCTTTCACAGCTCAGTCTATCATCTCTGTGGAGCGAGTATAGAATCCGGTCTACATGGACGATGTTATGGGTGTGTACGGACGGACGTAATGATGATTGGGATTCATGTAATGGGGGGAATAAGAGGCATGTCGATGTCATATGATCAGGCATATGTTGATTACTGCTGATATGAGACCGTCCAGTAAGTTTAGACCCATCTCGGAAATGAAGACCAGATTCTATACTCGGGCCACTTCGGAGAAGGAGGACATATTCTCACCCATGTCTGTTTGATCCCACCATCAAGGTTTTGTTTTCACCCGTCTGGTCTGTAGGGTTTGTTAGGCTGTTACCAGAATTACATGAAAACTGCTGAACCGTCTCCTGAACACAAAACTTTGTCTTTATAAAATAAAGTGATTTGGAAGGGAAAACACCTTAAATGGGAAGACAGTGAAGTTAAACTTGCCTTTTGTGCAGATATGGAAATACAAGGACAGAACCAGTACAGTTGAGTAAGGGCTGAAATGTGGCAGATCACAAAAGATTTTATATAAGTGACTAGACAAAAGCACCTATACTTTACTATGTAACACTGCCCAAAGAATGTTGTAAAGATATAAAATATATGAATATATCATGGTATCTAGATACACAATCAAAATATTTATCAATAATAATATGATATTTATATAAAATAATGGACAAACAAGCCTTAATAGTATATATATATATATATATATATATATATATATATATATATATATATATATATATATATACTTTCTTGATAGAATAAATATATATATATATATATATATATATTTATATATATATATATATATATATATATAAAACAGTTCTTAATAGTAATTAGGGGATTAGAAAGGACAGGGGATTAACAGGGACGTCTGGGCAATTCTTCTCGTCAGGAGGATTACACAACCAACCTCCCCAGGTCTATATAGGGTAGCCATATGACATTTCAGGACAGTAGCAGGTAGCCATATGACCAGTTTAGGACAGTAGCAGGTAGCCATATGACAGTTCAGGACAGTAGCAGGTAGCCATATGACCAGTTCAGGACAGTAGCAGGTAGCCATATGACCAGTTAAGGACAGTAGCAGGTAGCCATATGACCAGTTCAGGACAGTAGCAGGTAGCCATATGACCAGTTCAGGACAGTTGCAGGTAGCCATATGACCAGTTCAGGACAATAGCAGGTAGCCATGGCAATAAATAAAACTCGGAAGTCGGAAGCCTTCGGAAGTCGGAAGCCGTTTTAATTTTTAATATAAAAAACAATCATACCAACACTTTTTCGTGTTAAAATGGAAGATATAGACCCCCTTTGTAAAACCACAAAGTCGCACAAACGTATATTCCCACATATGAAAATCAAAGCAGTTTTAATGCGTCGGAAGCCTCTCGGAAGTCATCCTGAGGTGACAGATGATGTTCAAAATAATGCATAAAACTCGGAAGTCAAGACCCATATAGCACCAACCAAAAATGACACAGAAAAAGTCTTGCATAATTCCAAATTTTAATTTGAGTAATAATTATGTATTAGAATAAAACCATAATGTATATTTCTAATTTAACATAATGGTATATAAAATATAAAAATTAAATAAATAAATGTTGAAATATACATTCAAATGTAATACATTACATATCATATCGCGGCGTAATATTTTAATATGGAATGTTATTTTTAATAAATATAATATAAAAGCATTTAAAATTTCGTAATTTTATCAAAATGGTGTAATAATTTTTTCCTTATATCACAAAATAAATTAGAATATTATATCATATAAAAAAGTTAAGTATTCAACATTTATTTGTATTATAATATTTTTACATAATACTATTCAAATATTTGATAAAATAAATAAATTTGTATATTAATGTAAAAAAACAAAGTATCAAACTAACGCATCCTTGCAGGAACTGGTAAAACCGTAAGAAAAGTCCATTCAGTTTAGTATTAATAAAACTATTCTTTTTTATCCATTAGGGTGCTATATACAGTATAAATGAAAATTTTTTATCTATATGCATG
Source organism: Sipunculus nudus (assembly GCA_026874595.1). Taxonomy (NCBI): domain Eukaryota; kingdom Metazoa; phylum Annelida; class Sipuncula; order Golfingiida; family Sipunculidae; genus Sipunculus; species Sipunculus nudus. The sequence continues at coordinate 19,691,644 of CM049307.1, forward strand.
AGGCCGCTTTATATGGAACGCATGTAACTCTCCAATGCTTGTTGAATACTGATCACCCAACGTATCAGGAAACATTTTTAGAACATTGCACAGACAATTTGCATAAACCATTATAAAAACAATTCCAATTATTTCGAAAATTTAAAATGTAAAACTGCATAACTGTGAAAGATTAAAAAAGGCATGTGATGTTGCAAAAATATTGATTTAAATTATAACAGTGTCTTTATATTTTAATTTAGCTTAATCAAAATAATTTATGTAGGAAGGATATTACATTATTATATGATTCCAGAGATCATTTTTTTAATTTTACACTTTAAAGCCACATACTGTTTTGGAAACATTTTAAGAACAGTTCCATAAAATGTTTGTGCTAACTCGGGATCAGGCAATAAGAACAAGGAAACGCGTGTGCCTTTAAGGTAACGACATTAGGTAGTTACCAGTTACAACTAATAGGAGGAATCGCCATCTAAAATCTTTTCTGCCATCTGTTATCCTTTTTATTTGTTAGAATAACTCCCTAGGTGGAGGAGATAAATTATCACATACATGAATGGATATATAAATAATCATATTATTTACAATTTAATAATTTCATATATTAATTTATATTGACTTATATAACTTTGTCTTACTTTATATAGGAATATTGATTATATTGTACTTTTGTAATATATATTATTTTATCATATAATATAATTTAATATCAATTTATATCGCTGTTGAATGAATATATAATTATATCGTCATCTGTGTTATTTAACACATTATGTATAAATATACCTAAATTAATATTTGTGTTGATGCAAGACCCTTTTTGTGTCATTGTTGATTGATACTGTGGCTTGACTTCCGAGTTTTATGCATTTTGAGCATCATCTGTCACTTCAGGATGACTTCCGAGAGGCTTCCGACGCATTATTTATGCTTTAATTTTCTTATATATTAATATATATCCTTGAATCTTTCTCGTATGAAAAAGGGTGTCTATATCTTCCGTTTTGACACAAAAACTTGTTGATTTGTTCGTTATTTTTAAAATTATACTAAAAAATAAAAAGGCTTCCGACTTCCGAAGGCTTCCGACTTCCGACTTCTGAGTTTTATTTATTGCCGGTAGCCATATGTCAGTTCTGGACAGTTGCAGGTAGCCATATGACCAGTTCAGGACAGAAGAAGGTAGCCATATGACCAGTTCAGGACAGTAGCGGGTAGCCATATGACCAGTTCAGGACAGTAGCAGGTAGCCATATGACCAGTTCAGGACAGTAGCAGGTAGCCATATGACCAGTTCAGGACAGTAGCAGGTAGCCTTATGACCAGTTCAGGACAGTAGCAGGTAGCCATATGACCAGATCAGGACAGTAGCAGGTAGCCATATTACCAGATTAGGACAGAAGCAGGTAGCCATATGACCAGTTCAGGACAGTAGCAGGGAGCCATATGACCAGTTCAGGACAGTAGCAGGTAGCCATATGACCAGATAAGGAGAGTAGCAGGTAGCCATATGGCCATTTCAGGACAGAAGCAGGTAGCCATATGACAGTTCAGGACAGTAGCAGGTAGCCATATGACCAGATTAGGACAGTAGCAGGTAGCCATACGACCAGTTCAGGACAGTAGCAGGTAGCCATATGACCAGTTCAGGACAGTAGCAGGTAGCCATATGACCAGTTCAGGACAGTAGCAGGTAGCCATATTACCTGTTCAGGACAGGAGCAGGTAGCCATATGACCAGTTCAGGACAGTTGCAGGTAGCCATATGACCAGTTCAGGACAGTAGCAGGTAGCCATATGACCAGATTAGGACAGTAGCAGGTAGCCATATGTCAGTTCAGGACAGTAGCAGGTAGGCATATTACCAGATTAGGACCGTAGCAGGTAGCTATATGACCAGTTCAGGACAGTAGCAGGTAGCCATATGACCAGATAAGGACAGTAGCAGGTAGCCATATGACCAGTTCAGGACAGTAGCAGGTAGCCATATGACCAGTTCAGGACAGTAGCAGGTAGCCATATGACCAGATTAGGACAGTAGCAGGTAGCCATATGACCAGTTCAGGACAGTAGCAGGTAGGCATATTACCAGATTAGGACTGTAGCAGGTAGCTATATGACCAGTTCAGGACAGTAGCAGGTAGCCATATGACCAGATAAGGACAGTAGCAGGTAGCCATATGACCAGATAAGGACAGTAGCAGGTAGCCATATGACCAGTTCAGGACAGTAGCAGCTAGCCATATGACATCAGGACAGTAGCAGGTAGCCATATGACTAGATAAGGACAGTAGCAGGTAGCCATATGACCAGATCAGGACAGTAGCAGGTAGCCATATGACCAGTTCAGGACCGTAGCAGGTAGCTATATGACCAGTTCAGGACAGTAGCAGGTAGCCATATGACCAGTTCAGGACAGTAGCAGGTAGCCATATGACCAGTTCAGGACAGTAGCAGGTAGCCATATTACCTGTTCAGGACAGGAGCAGGTAGCCATATGACCAGTTCAGGACAGTTGCAGGTAGCCATATGACCAGTTCAGGACAGTAGCAGGTAGCCATATGACCAGATTAGGACAGTAGCAGGTAGCCATATGTCAGTTCAGGACAGTAGCAGGTAGGCATATTACCAGATTAGGACCGTAGCAGGTAGCTATATGACCAGTTCAGGACAGTAGCAGGTAGCCATATGACCAGATAAGGACAGTAGCAGGTAGCCATATGACCAGTTCAGGACAGTAGCAGGTAGCCATATGACCAGTTCAGGACAGTAGCAGGTAGCCATTTGACCAGATTAGGACAGTAGCAGGTAGCCATATGACCAGTTCAGGACAGTAGCAGGTAGGCATATTACCAGATTAGGACTGTAGCAGGTAGCTATATGACCAGTTCAGGACAGTAGCAGGTAGCCATATGACCAGATAAGGACAGTAGCAGGTAGCCATATGACCAGATAAGGACAGTAGCAGGTAGCCATTTGACCAGTTCAGGACAGTAGCAGCTAGCCATATGACATCAGGACAGTTGCAGGTAGCCATATGACCAGTTCAGGACAGTAGCAGGTAGCCATGTGACCATTTCAGGACAGTAGCAGGTAGGCATATTACCAGATTAGGACCGTAGCAGGTAGCTATATGACCAGTTCAGGACAGTAGCAGGTAGCCATATGACCAGATAAGGACAGTAGCAGGTAGCCATATGACCAGATAAGGACAGTAGCAGGTAGCCATATGACCAGTTCAGTACAGTAGCAGCTAGCCATATGACCAGTTCAGGACAGTTGCAGGTAGCCATATGACCAGTTCAGGACAGTAGCAGGTAGCCATGTGACCATTTCAGGACAGTAGCAGGTAGCCATATGACCAGTTCAGGACAGTAGCAGGTAGCCATATGACCAGTTCAGGACAGTAGCATGTAGCCATATAACCAGATTAGGACAGTAGCATGTAGCCATATGACCAGTTCAGGACAGTAGCAGGTAGCCATATGACCAGATAAAGACAGTAGCAGGTAGCCATATGACCATTTCAGGACAGTAGCAGGTAGCCATATGACCAGTTCAGGACAGTAGCAGGTAGCCATATGACCAGTTCTAGGCAGTAGGATGTAGCAGTATGACCAGATCAGGACAGTAGCAGGTAGCCATATGACTAGATAAGGACAGTAGCAGGTAGCCATATGACCAGATCAGGACAGTAGCAGGTAGCCATATGACTAGATCAGGACAGTAGCAGGTAGCCATATGACTAGAAAAGGACAGTAGCAGGTAGCCATATGACCAGATCAGGACAGTAGCAGGTAGCCATATGACCAGTTCAGGACAGTAGCAGGTAGCCATATGACCAGTTCAGGACAGTAGCATGTAGCCATATAACCAGATTAGGACAGTAGCATGTAGCCATATGACCAGTTCAGGACAGTAGCAGGTAGCCATATGACCAGTTCAGGACAGTAGCAGGTAGCCATATGACCAGTTCAGGACAGTAGCAGGTAGCCATATGACCATTTCAGGACAGTAGCAGGTAGCCATGTGACCATTTCAGGACAGTAGCAGGTAGCCATATGACCAGTTCAGGTCAGTAGCAGGTAGCCATATGACCAGTTCAGGACAGTAGCATGTAGCCATATAACCAGATTAGGACAGTAGCATGTAGCCATATGACCAGTTCAGGACAGGAGCAGGTAGCCATATGACCAGATAAGGACAGTAGCAGGTAGCCATATGACCATTTCAGGACAGTAGCAGGTAGCCATATGACCAGTTCAGGGCAGTAGCAGGTAGCCATATGACCAGTTCTAGACAGTAGCATGTAGCAGTATGACCAGATCAGGATAGTAGGAGGTAGCCATATGACTAGATAAGGACAGTAGCAGGTAGCCATATGACCAGATCAGGACAGTAGCAGGTAGCCATATGACTAGATCAGGACAGTAGCAGGTAGCCATATAACCAGATTAGGACAGTAGCAGGTAGCCATATGACTAAATCAGGACAGTAGCAGGTAGCCATATGACTAGATCAGGACAGTAGCATGTAGCAGTATGACCAGATTAGGACAGTAGCAGGTAGCCATATGACTAGATCAGGACAGTAGCAGGTAGCCATATAACCAGATCAGGACAGTAGCAGGTAGCCATATGACTAGATCAGGACAGTAGCAGGTAGCCATATGACTAGATCAGGACAGTAGCAGGTAGCCATATGACTAGATCAGGACAGTAGCAGGTAGCCATATGACCAGTTCAGGTCAGTAGCAGGTAGCCATATGACCAGTTCAGGACAGTAGCATGTAGCCATATAACCAGATTAGGACAGTAGCATGTAGCCATATGACCAGTTCAGGACAGTAGCAGGTAGCCATATGACCAGATAAGGACAGTAGCAGGTAGCCATATGACCATTTCAGGACAGTAGCAGGTAGCCATATGACCAGTTCAGGACAGTAGCAGGTAGCCATATGACCAGTTCTAGACAGTAGCATGTAGCAGTATGACCAGATCAGGATAGTAGGAGGTAGCCATATGACTAGATAAGGACAGTAGCAGGTAGCCATATGACCAGATCAGGACAGTAGCAGATAGCCATATGACTAGATCAGGACAGTAGCAGGTAGCCATATAACCAGATTAGGACAGTAGCAGGTAGCCATATGACTAGATCAGGACAGTAGCAGGTAGCCATATGACTAGATCAGGACAGTAGCAGGTAGCAATATGACTAGATCAGGACAGTAGCAGGTAGCCATATGACTAGATCAGGACAGTAGCATGTAGCAGTATGACCAGATTAGGACAGTAGCAGGTAGCCATATGACTAGATCAGGACAGTAGCAGGTAGCCATATAACCAGATCAGGACAGTAGCAGGTAGCCATATGACTAGATCAGGACAGTAGCAGGTAGCCATATGACTAGATCAGGACAGTAGCAGGTAGCCATATGACTAGATCAGGACAGTAGCAGGTAGCCATATGACTAGATCAGGACAGTAGCAGGTAGCCATATGACTAGATAAGGACAGTAGCAGGTAGCCATATGACCAGATCAGGACAGTAGCAGGTAGCCATATGACTAGATCAGGACAGTAGCAGGTAGCCATATAACCAGATTAGGACAGAAGCAGGTAGCCATATAACCAGATCAGGACAGTAGCAGGTAGCCATATGACTAGATGAGGACAGTAGCAGGTAGCCATATGACTAGATCAGGACAGTAGCAGGTAGCCATATGACTAGATCAGGACAGTAGCAGGTTGCCATATGACTAGATCAGGACAGTAGCAGGTAGCCATATGGCAGTTCAGGACAGTATCACTTCGGGTACTATTGGTAGGATTGATTTCCTTGTCAGAGGTAGGCACTCTAGAAATGACTGTCAATCTAGCTCTATTGTTCATTGGTTTGTATGCTGTTGGCAAGCAATTGGCAAAAATAAAAATGTAGAGGGGTGGACAGGGAAGACAGATATTAAATTTTGGTTAGGAAAAGATAAAGTTGGATTGTTTTGCCTCAGTTGCAGGCTGTACAGCAATCTTACTTTCTCAAACAAAATGTGAGCTTTCAGATGAGCCTCGTTTCAATTGTTGTTCACTATTAATTTTTTTCCCAATTAATATGATATCTTTGCATGTGCATACATAATCTTTCATGGTGCAACAGTTTAATCAGTTCAGAAAGGAAATGATGAATCATCAGTGTAATTAATCAGCACAACACAAAATTCAACAAAATTTTAAGTAAATATTTTAAAATGACATCAGCTTGATACTGTGAGAGATTTTCAAAATCATCAAAATTTAGAGGTCAAGAATATCAGTGGGGAGAAATTATGAAAATAAAGGATGAGGGTTTTATATTCACGTGTATGCAGATTTTATGAGGAAATTATTATATTTGTAAATTCTGTTCTCTAAGTGAAACACTTATTGTGAAATACTTATTGTGAAATGTGTCCGTTTCAGAAATGAAGTCGTGTAATTACTAAATCTTATTTTCTTTCACTCAATGAAAATGTTCTGGTGTATGTGTCAGTCAATTAGAACTGGTATTCAAAGTATTTAGCTCCCCCAAGTCTATGAGCTATATCTTAATTCACTTATCCCCTTTTTGCTTTGATAGTTGATCTTCATGTTTATATTGCTAAAAATGCATTTCAATTCAAGAAGACTTTATACCAGGTAAATAAAAAAAATGTTCTTATGTTTTGTTTACAGCTTAAGCTGAGGCTTCTACAGTTGAAACAGGAATTCTTGAAGAAACAAAAGAAGCTTCAGGTAAGCTTATTTGAGCCTTGACCGGTGTGATTAAAATAATAAAAAAAAAAATGGAATGAATTGATATTACAAATAATATCCTTGATCCACATTGAATCACATTTAAATTAATCAAATCTACATTATTCATGGATTATACAAGCTATTCACGATTGGGAATTTCTCCCAGTTAAGTAAATTCATAGAATCATAAAATGACAGATATCTTGTGCTGCATATGTGCTTGCTAATTTTCATTTCTTTGACTTAGATCTTACAACCTTAATTTGTTAATAGGGGTGATGGGCCTGTGATCAGTTATAATCAATGATCGGTTGGTTGGTGCAAACTGACAGAAGATGAAATTAGAGATAATTAACCACATCATCTATTGGATAATTCATGAACAAATTCAATTTTGATTTTCATGTTTAATTTCAGAAATATGACAGAGCAGCAAAGGCAAAGGCCCATGTGCAACAGAAACTTCATGAGCAAAAGCATTTACAAGAATTAGGTGGTGAGGATTCTACAGAGCCCCAGGCTAAAAGTCGGAAGGTCTCAGTGTCCTTCAACATAAACACAGAAGAAATCAGTATACCAGATAGCACGGACAAAGACAGAGGTAGTGAACCACACAAACTGAAGGACACATTAACCGATAGACAACCTGAAACTGATCTTAACTCATCTTGTAATACTTCCAGATCAGATACCAAAGATTCCAAGGCTATTTTAAAACCACATACAGAGCCAAGAAAATATGCCTCAAACAAGTCTACAAAAGAAAAGGTGCCCATTAACTGTAAAACCAACAAGAAGAACAAACTCCATAAGCAAACATACGGGGAGGATAATGAGATATCATCTGAAAATAATGACATCAGCCAAAATCTTTCATCAATTAACAGTGTTCAGGCACAGAAAAATGTATTACCAGATTCTGTTCAAGGTAACTGTAGGGAAGCTAGGGTTCAGTTTTCAATTACTGATAGGCACACTCGTGTGCCAGCAAAGGTTAGTGAACAAAGTATTTTATTAGAAGAGTCAATTTCAGCTGAGGGAGACAGCAGCAGGCATTTACAGGATACAGTACATGGGGACCAGGAAGCATACTCTCAGAGCTTATTGAACAAAGCATTTGTAAGTGATTTAGATGTCACCCTCAAGGATGAAGCTAGCCAATCACAAAATGACGAGAAATGTCTGGACAAGCAGAATGCTGTACCTTCTGCCTCAGACCAAGCTGGACTTGTCAGTGACATAGCTGAAACACCATCTGTCAGTCAACACCAGTTTGTTGTTGATTCTGATAACAATATTGCAGTCAATTTAAACAGCACAAATACAGACACACAGAACACATTAACAGATAGTGAAGGATCTCAGTGCACAGTTTACAGAAAATGTCGCAGAGGAAGGAAAAAAGGCCAGAGAGCATTGAGAGGAATCAAGCCATCAAGGAGATCTTCAAGAATTGCCTCTCAGTCAAGTAGTTACAGTGAGGAAATCAGTAGTTTTTGTGAAGTACCATTTAACTCTCAAGCAGATTCAAGTAGTGTGGTAAAGGAATGCCAAAAAGAATGTCAGCCTTCATCTTACACAGTGAGGCAACCCAGTGAAGATTTAATCTATCTACCTGTATCAGCAACTGTCGTGTCACAAACCATTAAAAATTTCCTGCCAGTGCCAAGTCATTTACATTTAGAGAGTTCTGTAAATTATTTTAGCCTCCCAGATGATGAGTATGGAATTTTGAAACTTTCTAAAATAAAGGCTAAGTCTAATTATTCTATAGACAACACAAGTCAAAATACTGCAAGAGATTGTCAGCGTGGAGATACCTCATTTAAAAACTGCTCAGAATCCAGTGCTTCCCTTGCTGAATCAGAATGTGATAATCGACCTCCAGTACTCCACCAAGTGGCCACTTCTAATGCTCACAGTGAACCTTCAGCTGCAGTAGAAAATCAGAAATATGAGAAAGTTAGTTTGTCAGATAACAGAACTCATGCGTCTCAGACAGGTCGTAAATGTGAAAATTCTGATTGGGATGGGTCCCAAGTAGAAGCATCTTGTATGAACACAGAGTCTGGGTCACAAAGTCATATGAACACAAAGTCTCAAAGTCATGTCCCTGCAGAAAATGAGGAGAGGAGGCTTGAAGAAGCAGATGGTGTTGTTTGTATTGATGACACTGACAGTTCACAGGGTGTCCTGGAGCTGCAAGACCAATTAAAGGTAAGTATATCAAAACATAGTACTACTGTGGAAGTTGTTTGTTAGCGGGGTTTTAATTTTTGCGCTTTTAGTGGGAGCTAGATTTGTAAGAACAAGTGTAAATTTGATGCGATTCTTCTGAAGATTACAGCATTCTCGCCTGACACAGTCATGTGGGCCTTTTTCTCGAAAAAGTCCTCTTTCATTTATAGTGATTCTTAGAAACAACTGTGAAACAATAAGTAGCCTTTTAAGACATCCCTTGCTCTTCCCATAGCTTTGAAATACGACTGAGCTGAGAGCTAGTGACCTGCGACTGTTGTCAGTTCTGTTGTTGTTCGGACAAGGTTGGCTGCTTCTGGTTAGTATAATCACAGTTGTTGTTGTTGAGAAATTGGGATTGAGTAAATATTGTAATAATTTGATAAACAATTAATAACCTTACTGATTTGTGCAAAAATTGGACTGCGCTAATGCTATAAAATGAAAGTGCGCAAAAATTCAGACACTCCAAATTAACCACTTCCGCAGTATGTGATTTTTTTAGTGGATGAAGGCTTTGCTTTTACACTACTTTTGTTTTATATATTTGGTATACAAAGGGGAGGGCAGAAAACTGTATTTATTTATGTATTATTACGTATCATGTTCAGTAAACTATTTATGTCTCCCCCCCCCCCCCCCCCCCACCAGGGGAGACGTTTTTCATAGGCGCCGTCTGTCATTATGTCCCCCGCCCCCCCCCCCCTCCACTGGAGATATTTCAGTGCTATAGTCTGTTGTTGTTTTCTGTAGGATTTCTTGTGAAGGCGTTACCTTTGAAAGGCTGCATATTTTTTACTGAAAATTTAGAACAAAAACTGTTTCTTCAAAAACTCATCTGAGTGCAAAACCTAATGACATTGACCTTTATCTGCGAGGTCAGATCTACCAAAAAGTAAAATATGTTTGAACCCCATAATCTTTTAAGTATTTCACATTTTGTCGTCAAACTTTGTATACGATTTGTTTCAATGAAGTTTGTAGATTAGTTTGAAAACAGCAAACCTTGACCAGGATTTTCAAGGTCAAATAAGCTAAATTGTAGTTATTGTTTTGTTAACACAATAACTTATGAAGTATTGTGAATTTTTCCCTCAGATTCGACACACAAGTTGTTTCCACTGAGTTTTTGGAATAGTATGGGTACTGGTGACCTTGATCTTTAAGGTCAAATCTATGCAATTCTAGGATTATTATGACCCCCATAACTTTAGTAGAATTTCACTAAATTTCACATATTAGTTCTTTCTGTCAAAATCTCAGAGGAGTTAGAGAACTGGTGACCTTGACCTTGAAGATCAAGGTCAAATCTGATGAAATTAGGAATTATTGTTTTTCTTATAGTGCATTTTTTTACCCAGAATGTTTTGGGATGACCTGTACGGGGGGAGGGAGACATATCTGTAAGTGTAAAAAGCATTGAAGCAATTCTAGTTATGTATTTATTTGTGAATGTCTGGACCTGTAACTCGCAAACAGCTTCACATTTCCACTTGATAGTTTTACACAGGGAAGGGTTTGACAGTATCTTTGTCTTCCGTATATCATCCAAATCCATATTATAGATTTTGAATTTTATAGAGTAAAAAATAATAAATTTTAGTTTACGCTTCTCCTTCCAGATGGCAGCATATAAAGTATTCTTGAGATGGAATTTCAACAAAGGGACAAGAAGAGAAGCATCCTTTCCAGTTAAAGGGACAATGATGCTAAATTTCAGATTAAAAATTATTTCAAATTTTACTGTTTAAGCAAGAAAATTAATTTAGTGTATAATGCTCCTCTACACAGAGGAATTTGAATGAACAACAGTCCTTTTAAAATTTTTTTTTTTCAGCTGGAAGAGGAAGGATCTGTAGTGAACCTTAAATGTGGAATAGCGAAGATGGCTGGAAGCGATAATCCATTTATAGCATGTCTTACGAGTAAAACTCTTGTTGTGTGGATGCATTTGACAGGACATTGGACGAGGTTTAAACATTGCAATAGCTCACAGGTAAAAACACTTCCAGTTGTGACTGAAAAATAGTTTAATAGGAAAGAAATAATATATGCACTAGTATATCCTTTTCCACATTGACAAACTTAAGCAAATTGGCAGTAGATTGAAAAATCAGGATCAGGACTGTGCAGACGTTTTTGTACCACTTATTGGGGTTGGACCTCATTTTTCTGATGCTAGATCTGTTTACAAATGATAATGCTATATTGCAGATAAGTTTCTGAATTATAATGTGTTATATTTGAGATAAGTTTCTATAGCTTCAGTTAAAGGTTCTGTCAAATGTTGTCCAGTCACAGATCTTCATATTTCTGTGAACTCCGACCCAATTTAAACTCACATTTATCTCATACAAACAAGTACAATATGAATTGCTCAAGTCACAACATTTCTTCAACCTAACCAGCACATGTGCAATATTCCTGTTCATCATTGTAAGCTCAGCTAATAAGGTCACTGTTTAATCATAGTTTTAAAGCAGAATTTTGCATACAGTCAACAATAAATGAGTAAATCTCTTTGCCGATACCCATATACCATGGACATGTATACCTTTCAGGAGAGTAGTTTCAGTCATCTTGAGGAGTTGATGACGGAGGATACCTGTTTTGGGTTAGTGGCTGTACAGAACAACAAAGAGGGTACCCAGCTATGTTTGGTGAGGTTTGGCCAGGAAAATCAGTTACTGGATCTGGATGATAAAAGGTAGAATAAACAACAACTTCCTTTATTGTATCTGCCAAAACAGAGTTTTGCAGATTCTATGTGTTTGTTTGGGTTCCACTTCCTTTGTATTTGTTTACGGAGAAATCCTTCGAGACCCTTGTACCGATCCTTCCAAAACCCGGCATAGTTGTTCCCTCACAAAAGTTGTTGTGCCTAACAAAGACAGGTGGAGCCACCTGCAATCCTTTCTGTGTATTACTAATCTGGGTGTCTTTTAGGTAACAGCCAATATCTCAGGAGTGGTTCAATATATTGAGCTGTAATTTGCATGTCCATAGATCTTGGATCTCTCCATCATTTACTTGAGACTGTTGGCACCACCTACAATACTTTTTGCATAGCGTCCACCTTTGCATTTGCCATCTGTTCGTCCTAGTGGTTATACAGTGTATTAGGTTGAAATTGTGCATGTCCATAGATCCTTGACACCTCCATCTTGTAAACAAAACTGGTGGTGCCATCTGCAATTGTTTATGGGTGCCATCCATCTGTACATTTGCTTTGGGTGAAAATTGCTCATATCTCAGGAGTGATTCAATGTATTGGTCTGAAATTTGGCATGTCCATACATCTTGGAAACTTTTCTCATAAACCAGACAGGTTGTGCCACTTACCTTCCTGTTTGTGCAGAATTAATTGCCCTTTTCTCAGGAGTGAATTGCTATATTGGCCTGAAATTGTGCCTATTCATAAATCTTGGACTCCTCCATCATGTAGTCAAGACTGGTGGCACCATCTTAAATCATTTTCTAGTGGTGTCCAACTGTACATTTGCTTTGGGTGAAAAATGCTCATATCTCAGAAGTTGTTCAATGTATTGGTCTGAAATTTGGCATGTCCATCCATCTTTGAAAGTCTTGTAAACCAGACAGGTGGTGTCCCCTTCCGGCGTCCCCCCTGTTTCCATTGAATAAAATAAGCCCTTTGCCTAGAGTTTAAGTGGACTGCATTCAGGAGTGGTGTGACATATGGGCCTGAAATAGTACATGCCTGGAATTATTTATGTCATATTTAAAGAGTGATGGTGCTACAGAGCTGTTTTCATTAACTTCCTACTGTACTGTTTACGGGAATATACAGTACGGAATATTTTGCCTACCAATGATTATGGTGTCATACAGGGTTGGCAAGTTTTAGGCAGGAAGGTTTTAACCATAGGTTATAACCTGGTTAAAACTGCCCTGCCTAAAACAGGTTTTGGGCAGGTTTTAGGCACTTTTGGCATGTCCATACATCTTGGAAACTTTTCTCGTAAACCAGACAGGTTGTGCCACTTATCTTCCTGTTTGTGCAGAATTAATTGCCCTTTTCTCAGGAGTGAATTGCTATATTGGCCTGAAATTGTGCCTATTCATAAATCTTGGACTCCTCCATCATGTACTCAAGACTGGTGGCACCATCTTCAATCATTTTCTAGTGGTGTCCAACTGTACATTTGCTTTGGGTGAAAAATGCTCATATCTCAGAAGTTGTTCAATGTATTGGTCTTAAATTTGGCATGTCCATCCATCTTTGAAAGTCTTGTAAACCAGACAGGTGGTGTCCCTTTCCGGCGTCCCTCCTGTTTCCATTGAATAAAATAAGCCCTTTGCCTAGAGTTTAAGTGGACTGCATTCAGGAGTGGTGTGACATATGGGCCTGAAATAGTACATGCCTGGAATTATTTATGTCATATTTAAAGAGTGATGGTGCTACAGAGCTGTTTTCATATGGCTTCCTACTGAACTGTTTACGGGAATATACAGTACGGAATATTTTGCCTACCAATGATTATGGTGTCATACAGGGTTGGCAAGTTTTAGGCAGGAAGGTTTTAACCATAGGTTATAACCTGGTTAAAACTGCCCTGCCTAAAACAGATTTTGGGCAGGTTTTAGGCACCAAAAGTGCCTAAAACCTATATTTGTTTAAATTTTTGACTTAAAGATCTATAAATTAAAACTACCAAACTGGCTGGGGCGATGCAGTTACATGGCTTTGCTGGGCATCTGGTATGCTCCCGAGGCTCTAAAGAAGCAACTGATTTTCACGCTGCCAGCTTTGACTGTTTATGATATATTTAGACACCAGATGGCGGTTTGTTGTCCACTGAAATAAATGTGCGTACGATGTGACAAGCAGCCAATCAGATGCCAATAAACAAACACTCGACAGGCATCCTGGCTCCGCCCATTGCTGCGCTTCAAGCGCCGCTTGATGAATTTCCAGTCGAATTTAAATTGCTCCCTCTGCATTCTCGCATCATCGACCGATTCGATTATGACATTATGACTGTGTTAGCGTAGCCATGTATCTGTTGTCTGCAGAACTGAAACCAGCCAGCGAGGTGTGCACGCAGCCTTTGTTGTTACGTTTCGTTTGAATTACAGCTCACCGGCCGAGCATCCTATGTGCCCAAGGCCCTAAGCAAACCACGTCAGGGGCAATTCTCTCTGAGCCTGTGGCCTGTTCAGACGGTTACGCTGGGGGATGAGCTGTCACTCAAAAAGAAATGAATATGATTGGCTCCGTGTATTCCTCGCTTGGCTTTGTCTTCCAGCACAAGGTCTCATCTGATTGGACAAAAATACAGTGCTCCCCTCTGGTGTTGCAATTCAGGATAGGAGGTCATAACAAACAGCGCCTTACAATATAGGAAGCAGCCCTATATAGGTAAAGCGCTGTGTAAAGAGCGTAGGCATCTGGAAGGTTTCAGGTGTTACAAGTAATGCATGATTTCCTGTTGGCTGGCATCATGCAGTCTTCAAAGAGCCTGTTTAGGTTTCTTGAGCATGAGACCATGTTTGTGTGGCACTTAGTTTCATTGGCCAATGTAAAGTTATTATCAGGACCCTTTGGGTTTCCTAATGAGTGCCCTGCTACCTGGAATGATGTAATAGAGCCTCCAATATACCTCTTGTAACTAAGTGTAAGGCAGGGTATGGGGGGGGGGCATGCTTGATTAGACCTGTTAATTACTATTTATCAGGGTGATGGGGTAATAAGACCCCAATGGTCATAAGTCCTACTACTGTGTACTAGTAGATGTTCATGTGAACTTTCATACATGACAAGGATGATGCCATGAAAGCCATTGCCCTGAAAAGTGTTCTCGAGTCAAACATTTTATAAGTGATGCAGTCAGGGCCCCTGACCATGACGTGGGTTTCTCAGGCCTTTAGGTTGAACATGGCCCAAAAATGATTATGAATATTCTGTGATTTGCCAAATATTCACTGCAATATAGTTTTATACTAATTATAGTGTTTCATGAGGGTTCATTTTCACAATCTTATCATTCAGTTAATAGAGCATTTCCATCATTATATAGACAATAAGTATGTGCACAAAATCTAAAAATTTGACAATGGATGACTAGCTAAGGAAATAAACAACTGGTGGAAACTCTTGTTCATTATCAGATAATGTAAAAGATATTATCATATTTTAGTTTATGGCTAGCATATGAGATCTTTTATTATTTATAAAATCAATCTTTTGCTTTTTGCCATTTGGAGCTGCAGGCATTAAAACATACATGTTATGTTATTGAGACTACAGTATAAAGGACTATTCATCGGTGTAAATGGAACAACTTTTTTAATTGGGGAAAAACTTCTTTCGCATATATCACAAAATTTAATCCCTTGTGATCAAAAAGCCAATCAAAGAATCTGGTTATAAGCTTACAGTATTAGCATTCATTTATAAATTGGCAGTAATTGAGGTGGGAGACCTCAGAACATGATTTTGGGATCAAGCTAAAACTGTCATTTGGATAACCTGAAGTAGTGTGGTATTCATTTGTTGCTTTTGTTTGTATCATGGTTTATTTGTTAAGTTTGAATAAAGTGTTCCTCACTTTTAATTTGTTTAAGCATATTTCTGTAATGCATTTGGCTGTGTAACAATAAAACATCGTTACACTGCAAGTCATAGGTGAGGGAAAGTAAGATTTTAGGCAGTTAAAGGCAGTTTTAGGCAGGTTATAACCTATTTAGGCAGTTAAAGGCAGGTTTTAGGCTCTGCCCTGCCCTAAACAGGTTTTGGGCAGCCTAAAACCCAACCCTGGTGTCATAGTTCATGTTTAATCAAACTTTTGCTAATTTCCAACTAGAATTATAATATTTTGCCCTGTCTACTCACTCTATTTCCCCTTACCATTCAATCCATCGCTCACTTCACCCGTACCACTCTGATTTTGGTGGATACATGTTGTAGCTTGTTGACTACCCTTATTCTGGTCAAATTTTTTTCATACTTAGTAGTACATTTTTTTATTTTTCCAATGCTTAAAAATACAGATATTTGAGATTTAATTCCATTGACTGTAATACTGCTGACTGATAGAAATCACCCTCTGTTTGTATGGAGGCTGGTGAACAGTGCATGTTTTGTCATGTTTATAGCTACCAAACTTGTTGTTTTGCGGTTAGGCAAAACGAACATGTATATATTCAGATAGTATAAGAACAGCATTCAGAGAGGGAACACAGCAAAATGACCAACTGTCATGAATTGTTAGAATAAATATCACAGATACAATTTCATAATTTGATGGTAAAAATTTCCAGCAAAGTACATCATTACATGCTCACATACTGCTTACTTGCACTGAATTTTGCTCGCATTGTTTATGTTTGCAGCTACAGGGTGAGAGCATCCTGTCAGTGTTCTGACCGTGCCCTGTGTTTGGCTTTACAAAAAGAAGAACCCAACAGCAATCATCTGCTGTACTTGGAGTTAGCAGAGACCTTCAATGTTCTAAAAAGCAAGAAGTGGTTCACCAGTCCCCCTGGTGGCATACTGTCCCTGCAAAGGCTACACAAGTCACAAAAAGCTATTGTTGGGACCACAACAAACAAGATATGCATATGGTAAGAGCATGTATGGTATAGATGAAGCAGTAAAGTTAAAATTACTTTGCAAATGAATAAAGCTTATTACATTGTGTTTATAAAATTCTTGAATGGGGCCTATTCCAGTATCTGAGGTCTATTAACTAATGATAATCCCTTGAACCTCTTCCAAAAACACACCAGAGAAGTCGCAGTCTACAGGCTGTTCCTTTTGTTTATATCAACATGTTTATAACATGGGGGGGGTACTGCCAAATATTCCAAATACATTCAACAAGGACAGCTGGCAGCAAGTCTGACAAACCACATTTTTTTAAAGAGGCCTTTTTGTATCTACTGACCTTTTATCTACTGCACATGTTACAACGTTTTTCCACTTATTAACATTACTTTGTTTACTAACAGCAAGTTCATGCATCTGTTACAGAGGTGTTATAAGAACTTTTGTTGACAGGAATTCCCTATAGTTCATTAATATGTAAGCAGAGTAAGCCAGAAATCATAAATTCTATTGAAAACTAAGGTGAATGGCTGATTTAAGGTTCCTTTAATGTTTATGTTCCATGGCCCTCAAGTGTCCAGGCAGTGTTTATTAAGTTCTAGTCGGTGTAATTATTTTCAGGGACATGGATACAGGAGAAATGCTGAAGACAGTTTTGCTGCCAGTGATCATTCGTTGTTGTCCCAGTATCACAGAAGATTCTGTAAGTTCAGATCAAATAATACATAAAAACCTTTAACAGCAAACCTAGAACTGATCCCTTGGGATTCCCTCCAGTCCCCAACGTGATAGCCTGCTATCCTTTTTTCAGCTAATTGTGCATGTTTGAAGTACATCTGCAAATTAGCATTTGACAAATATCTTTCCATTGTTGATTATAAATTTGTGTAACCTGTCGTGTGTTTGCAGAATACACACATTCACACACGCAGTCTTTGGATTTTTAGCTCAGCTGACTATAAGTCATCTGAGCTATAGTCGTGGTCCATTGTCCGTCGTCCGTCCGTCTGTCCGTCCGTCCGTCCGTCCGTCCATAGATGTGACACGTTTTGAAACCGTAAGACCTAGGAATCCAAAATTCAGCATAATGTTAGATGTCCCCAAGATCTCCTACCAAGCCGAAAACTGGGTCTTTGCGACTTCGTTCCTTTGAGAAATTAAGGAAAAACCTCAATTTTTTATTAAAATCCTATTTTCACACTTCAGGACTGCCTTCTATCAAAACCACTCATCTGTTTTTCCTCATATTTACCATAAATATTCTTCTATATAGTTCCTATGTACATGCCAGAAATTAAGTCTGTTAAGTATAAATTCTGTAAGTTATGGGCCCAAACATAATGGACTTTGTAAAAAATCAGGAAAAATATTTACTCACTTAACATGAAAAATTTTGAAACTAGAGTCTATTTTCCCAAGTATATAACTATGTTTAATTAAGATTCAATTGTTTACCCATAATTAGATCTGAATTTTGTAAATTTTTTAAGTAATTAGCATAAAAATAAAATCAGTACCTTAAATTTTGCCCAACTTTGACCATGGCACGTTTGTGTCCTCTGAGCACTGTTGATATAATTTTCACAGCATGTAAACATAAATATTTAATTTGTTTAAATCTGAAATTTGGAAGTAAAAGCTTGAAAATTAAGCTAGTTATTGATTTTTTTTCTTGAGGCTCTATTGTAGTCATTTGCTTTGATTACAGATTACAGATGCAGGGTCCCACTCCAGGTCACTGGAAGTCAGCTATGCCAGGGTTTCTGATTTGTTACAGTCACTGGGGGAGATCCCCTGCTGTGACAGGTGTACAGTTATTCCCATATCACCAATCCAATCACCCCCCCCCCCCAACCCCCCCCCCCAAACCCAACCCACCAAGTGTTCACTGTATCTCCTTAATTGTAATGCTGTTTCCACTCTGATATGCAAAAACTTTCCTTGAAAAAGTAATTCAAGGTGTAATCCAGAAGATGCAATGTTGTGTAATGTAGCATTTTTAAATAATCATTTTTCTTTTAAATGATTTTACCAATCATAATGGAACCCATCAGTGTGCTTAAATTATGATAAAATATGAAGCACATTATGGATAAATAAAGACACAATTAAAAATTGAGAAGTCTAAATCAAGTATTTTTTTAGATATTTATTGTTTTGCAGATTTAAAAGATATATTTTTGTGGTAAAAAATAAATAAACATTTGTATGCATGATATGGTGTTATCTGACAAGATTGGATTTATGATGATGCAATTGAGAATTATGAATCAACTTTTATATTCAGATATATATGTTATATTGAAAATGTATAGAAATATAAACTTAAATTAAAAAAAAATTAATGTGATAAAAAAATGAGGATTTATTACAAACATTTGTTCATTATTTTCCTGCATCAGCAGAATTTGAGATAGGCTTTGCTTGCCATGTTTTGTGTTGTTAATTAGTTATATTTCAACTGTATACATTTCATAAAAAAAACATATATTTAATAATATATATTATACAAAAAAAAAAGATTCGATTGAACAAATGTGTAAACTACTGAAAAGTCAACAGTTAATCAAAAAGCCAACTAATGATCATGGTAATTGTACAGATCATTTGTTCACAAACTGCTCACATGCTTCAGTTTCAACATTAGGAAACACATGGTCAGGTCACAAAATATTACACTTTATCTCCATTTGAAATTATTTTAGATTTTTACCTTCAAGGTTAACGTCAGCTGAGCACAGTGACTCAAGCACCATGTAACATATTGTTTACATCAAGCTAGTGTTATGCAGTTTGCAAGAGCTCAGCTCCCCAGCTTCAGCTCTAAGTTCCTTAAATTCGGCATACAGTTAGATGTCTCCAAAATCCCCTACCATGCCAAGAATTTGGTCACTAGGACTTAATACCTTCGAGATATTAATGAAAAACTTCATTTTTCCATTAAAAACCCATTGTTACACTTCAAGACTGCCAAATATCAAAACCACTGATCTGACTTTAATCATAAATAATATACATATTTTTCATTCTCTATGCACATGCCAGAATGATGTCAGTATTGCGTAATTGTTTTAATTTTGCCCAACTGTGACCATGGCACGTTTGTGTCCTCTGAGCACTGTTGATATAATTTTCATATCATGCACACATAAGGATTTCAGCTTAGAAAGCTGAAAGAAATTGGCCAAAAATTGTAGCTTTTATTAATGTTTTTTATGAGACCCTGTCAGACTTTGGCTCTCTCCAGCCCCTCTTGAGGCACCTGTATGTTGACCTTGTTGACCTTTCATCAAATTATGCATGCTTGAGGCGAGGCATACAGGAATCCAGGCAGCTTATGGCCAGCCACAGTTGATCCAGGTGTCCAACCCAACTCATCTAGTAGTTTTAACCAACAACATAACAATAAACAATAAATTAATAAATTTTTATTGGTTTTTAATAAAAAATTAAAGAAAAATAGAAAAGGAATTTGTTAGTTTATAATAACAGGAAATTAACTTGCAGTTACTGATGATATAAGAATCTTGTATCGATGGGTAGAATGTCACATATTCCAAATAACACCATGCAGTCACCTATGGCATTTTTCAGTTCAATTTTAATGATAAAGAAGTAAATCATATTATTCATTACTAATCATTAGGGATCATATGAAGGAAATTAATGATAGACAAAGACGCAGTTGATAATATTAATCTAGATTCCTACTGTGTCTAGTGTGTACATTGATGTGAAATTAGTCCAAAATGAATTTTTTCAGTTATTTTTTAATATAAATAAAAGCCATAAAACCAGGTACTTATGATCATTATTTAAATGTGTGAATTTTGTATATTCTGGATTCTCAACATCATTGGTTGGTGAAACTGAATAAATACCAGACATGGTGCGAATACTTTGTAATTGTATTTAAATACGAATATGATTATGTACTCCATTATAAAATTTCTTGCATAAAGAATAGGAATTCAGGTAAAAATGAAAGTATATGAATACTCATGCAAATACTTTCAAAATGTATTCATGAATGCATTCATGAATATATTCTTTAATATTATTTTAATAATCATTTCAGTTATATTTCATTTTAAAAAATCATATGATTCTCTTATTATTTTTAATAAAAATTATATTTGGGACAATATATGTAATTTTTTTTAATTAATAGTTTAACCCTTATATATTCTGCTTATAAGTAATATGGCCAAGTCAAAATCTGTGTGACAGTAGTACTCCATTTGTTAATAAAATAAAGGAAATCAATCCTCTTCCCTGTCTCCAAAGGTGCTATCAAAATAATACATAAGGTAAACAACAACAACTCATAATACAGCTTATATTTATTACCACACAAAACCAGCATGTGCCTCATTTCTATATAATATTTTGTTATCATATATAACAGCTGAGCGTCGTGACCCATAGGTCCCTTGTTCTTATTTTAGACATTCCATAACGACTCGATTCAGAACTTTACCTTACAGCTTAACGTTTGAGTTCTTATTTGCCTTTTCCCTAAGTGTTTTTTGGACATACCATAACCAGAAATGGTTCATGTATAAGTAAACCAGTTACAGTATTTCATTGTGGCATGATTTTGGTGTGCAAATATCTTATTGTACTTTTGTGCATAGTCTGTATACAAATATATTTATAGTTTACATGTTTTGATAGATCATATATACTACTAAAAAGGTTTACTTGATGTTTTGGTCACTTTGTGTTTTCCCTTTGTTTTCAGGGATTACTTTTTGTACATGTATTGGAATCAGATGGTTGTGGAGCCCGTTTACTTGCGGTGAACCCTGCTAATGGCAGGACAGGAACAGCATACAGCCTGGATTTCAATTCACTGAACAGCCAGGGTAATGGGAGTCAAAGGTCAGAATCAGCATGTGTCTGCATGAATCATACACACATGCACACATCACAAAAAGTGGTTCTTCCCTGCAGAAAGCAGTATAAAAAAGTGCTATTTCTCTTGTTGTATTATATGAGCAAGTGTAGTTATTCCTTTTATATCCATTATTGCAGTATGTATTTGAGCAAGACAGTCTTTCGAAATAAGTGCTATATTCACCTAACATTTTTATTGTGTATGGCATTTAAGATATTTTTATTACTCTTTTTAAATTTAAGTGTCTCACTGAAAGGCTGGTTCTCAGTCTGGAATATAGGGACACGGTAACTTCACATGTTAATACACTTCATGATTCTGTAGATATGACCTATTTATGGTGATTCTCTTTACAGACTGACAGCACTGCAGAGGTTTCGAGGAGTGCTGGTAGGTTTATCAGAAGATGACACCCTGGGATGCTTCAGCCTGTACACAGGAGAGCTCCTGATGTCACATCACCTTCAAAAACAGTGCCAGTCTTTTACTGTTTTCTTGCAGCTGAAGCTTTTGATAACAGCGACTGATCAGACACTGTACATCCACAGACACAAATCACTGTGACATTTTGTTGATCATGTCTCACTTTGAACCATTCCATAACATCACATATTCATATCCCTTTTGTTACCTTGGTTGTTACAAAGTCTCAATAATGATTAGGATCAAACTGCCACCAAAATGTTATCTTTAGACATCAGGGTGACATTCAAAATGGTTTGTGATTAATCAAGTAGAGAAGAGCGCCGTTTTTTTCCCAAAGCATCAGGGGACAAGCTTTTTGTTTGGTAAAACAAACTTTTGGAGAACCAGTCTGGGGTCTAGCGGGAAGTTCGTAAGACAGTTAATGATTAACTTAATGTCATTTTACCCGGGAAATGCAGTGTTTCTTTTAGATCTACTAATTGATGACTGGGACATATAAAAAAAATGGATTAATTGCAGAGCATAATTGGCAAAAATCAGTTTAACCCGCTTTAAGAATACATGCGTGCCCTTTTAACAACAAATTCAAGGGATGGAAGGGTCAAATGACATCGCCATTGGTGAAGCTTGGTCAGTTTCTTTCACAACCTTTGCAGCACACTTACAGCAAGTGAAAGGCAAGGGAATTAAAAGTTAAAAATTAATGTGAAGTATTTACCTGATTGAAAAATATTTCGTAAATACAAATAAATTTTCAGTTCCCCATTTAAAATTTTGGAAAAACAAATTTTTGGAAAAACAGCGCTCTACTGTATGTGCATCATTTGGCTTCAGCTATGCTGGCCTAATCATAGAGATAGGAGCTCCATTTTTATGCCCCCGCCACAAAGTGGCCGGGGCATATAGTTTTACCCATGTCCGTCCTTCCGAAATCAAACAGTTGTACGGACTTTTTTTCGCAATGCCTGCAGATATTGGCCTGATTTTAGGTGTGTGGGCAGATATTGACCAGTTACAGATCGAGTTCGCGTTTCGTCCTGGTTGACCTTCTTTTGACCGTTTTACGGCTCCTAAACTAAGAAAATTTCATGAAAAATAGAAATTTGCATGAAAAAATTCACATGTACGGACTTTTTTTCGCAATGCCTGCTGATATTGGCCTGATGTTTGGTGTGTGGGCAGATAATGACCAGTTACAGATCGAGTTCCCATTTCGTCCCAGTTGACCTACTTTTGACCGTTTTACGGCTCCTTAACTTAGAAAATTTCATGAAAAATAGAAATTTTCATGACAAATACACATGTACGGACTTTTTTTCGCAATGCTTGCAGATATTGGCCTGATTTTGGGTGTGTATGCAGATATTGACCAGTTACAGATCGAGTTCACGTTTCCTCCCGGTTGACCTACTTTTGACCATTTACGGCTCCTTAACTTAGAAAATTTCATGAAAAATAGAAATTTTCATGACAAATACACATGTTTGGACTTTTTTTCGCAATGCCTGCAGATATTGGCCTGATTTTTGGTGTGTATGCAGATAATGACCAGTTACAGATCGAGTTCACGTTTTGTCCCGGTTGACCTACTTTTGATTGTTTTACAGATCCTTAACATAGAAAATTTCATGAAAAATATAAATTTTCATGACAAATGTACATGTACAGCCGTTTTTAGCCCTCAGCTCATAGGCTGATGGGCTATTGTCGTCACCCAAGCTGTCCGTCTATCCGTCCATCTGTCTGTCGCGTGTCCGTCCGTCTGTCCGTTCCGCGTCTGTTAACTTTTACCTTGTGAGCAGGATATCTCTAAAAGGATTCACCGTTGGAATTTTATTTCATCAGTGAAGATGTATATCGATAAAATCTCTGTCAAGTTCGAAGATGGGTGACGACCCATTTTTCTACATTTTAGAGCTGATTATAGAAAAACACTCAGAAGCTTATATCTCAGGAACCATTGTGTGGATTTTCACAAAACTTACAATGATCATTGGGACTGATGGTCTGTACGTGCTGCACAATTTTGGTGGCGTCACCTGCAATTTCTGATTTTTTAATGAAATTTTATTGGATTTTTCAATTTTGGTCTTTGTGCAGGATATCTCCAAAGGTATTCAACTAAGGAACTTCATTACTTCAGTGCTTTTGCATCATATTTACAAAATCTTGGTCAGGTTCAAAGATGGGTGGTCTTGACCTACTTTTCAAGGTCACAGAGCTTAGTATAGAAAAAAAAATTAGGGGGATATTTCTCAGGAAGCATTTAGTGGATTGTTATAAAACATGGTACATACCTCTCCAATTTAAATTTATAACTGATTAACAGCTTTTGCTAATATTCTAGTTTCGCAATGCAATGCTTACAGATACTGGCCCAATGTTTGATCTGTGGGCGCATAATGACCACACACAGGTCGAGTTCGCGTTTCGTCCCAGTTAACCTATTTTTGACCATATGACAGATCCTGAACATAGAAAATTTCATGAAAGACAGAAATTTTTATGAAAAATGCACATGTATGGACTTTTTTTCACAATGCCTGCATACTGGCCTGATTTTTGGTGTGTTCCTTGATAATGACCCGTTACAGATCGAGTTTGCATTTTGCCCTTCTTGACCTTCTTTTGACCATACAACACCTCCTGAACTTAAAAAAATTTTACAAAATTTAACAAATATTTCTAATTTGCCCCAGGCGGGGGCATTCGTGTCGTACCGACACATCTAGTCTATTTTTAGCTCAGCTGACTTTCAGTCATGCTGGGCTATAGCGATGGGTCTTTGTCTGTCGTCCTTCCATCTGTCTGTCAAGCCGGCCGGCCGGCCGTTAGCAGGGCACAAATCGTAACTGTAGGGGCTAGGGCCATGAACCCTATGCAGTCTTAGAGGTTATAAAAAGATCTCCTTGCAAACCTGAAATTAGGTCACTGCGACCTATATTCTCGAAGTTATGGGGTGTGTTTGCACCCCCCAGAAATAACTCTTTGAGACAAAATTTTCATCCCAAACCTTCCATCTTTCACATACAGCTCACCTACCAACAGGGGAAGAACCATAATGTTTTGAGGTCAAAAGGTCTAAGGTCAAGGTCACAGGAGCCTCTTCTTTGAAAAGCCTGTGGATGCATTTTAAGCCAACCCTTTCATCCCAATTCTTTGATCTTTCACATATAGCTCACCTACTAAGTTGGAGAAGAATCCTATAGATTTTGAGGTCACAAGGTCAAAGGTCAGGGTCACAGGATCCACTTCTTTGAAAAGTTTGTGGACACATTTCAAGCTAGACTTTTCATTCCAAACCTTCCAGCACTGATATCGCTTCTCTGCCAACAGGGGAAAAGACCTGTTGATTTTGAGGTCAAAGGTCAAGTTCACAGCACCCACTACTTGCGTGGAGTCATTTTCAGGCAATTTCAATCTGTACCTTCCATCTGTCATATATGGCTTACCTACCAATAAGGGAAGAAGCCTATTGAAGTTGAGGTCAAAAAGTCAAAGGTCAAGGTCACAATATTTAATTGTTCTAAATGCTTGTGAGCATATTTCAAGTGTAACTGTTCAACCCAAACCTTCAGTCTTTCACATATGCCACATCTATGCATCACTCAGTTTGACTCAAACTTCATATTTATGGGTCTTTTTGCTTGAATTAATAACTTATTGATTTTGGGGTCAGCTGGTCAGCAGATTAAAGGTTGCAGGTCAAAGTTATTCACCCATTTGTTGCCAAGTAATTACACCAGATTTAAGTGGTTAGTAGTAACCCATCATTTAGAAAGAATCCAGTTGATATATGGGCAAAAGGCCAAGGTCATAGGTCAGGGATGTTCACAATTACTTATTTTATAGACCATCTCTATTTTTCTTGTATATATAACCATCCCACTCCAGCTGGTACATCTCCCTGTGTGGCTGTAATTGTGAGTGACACTGGTGACATATGACTCCCTTTTGTATCAGCCTATTAAGTGATAAGGCTCAGTGATAAGTACCTCGTTACTTCATAACAAAAACACTGTTGTCAGAATGCTTCAGCCAGGCATTAAGACTATGAGAGTATAGTATTAAGGTTTAGCTACTGATTTATAAGATGCTGGGAACATTTTGCAGTTTATTTTATGGAATCCTAGCAATAAACTTAGTTTCCTAGATATCTGAATATTTTAATATATATCACCACATATAAAAACAAGTGTTTGTTCTCATAATATGTGGATGTGTACCTTGATTTAGGATGGCTTTTTGTTTTATTTCAAGACTCTTAGTCATGCTTTCTGCATTTCTTTTCTTTCAGGTTTGGCAGTTTACCTACCCTGCTGACCCCATTGAAAAGCAGAGTGATAATAAAAAAATTGGACTTACACTTTTTACAATTGCATATCTATAAATCTGATATGAGGGCCTGGACATGCCTTTTGAATTATTTTGGGCATTCATTACTGGATAATTTGCCTCAAGTTTGGTCTCTTATTGGAGAATGTGGGATATAAAATGTCATACTTGTCAGAAATCTATTATGTCTGCCAGTTAGCCACCTTAGAAATTCTTTCTTCAGTGCAGTTTCAGCAATTTTTCTTTAATGTTTGGTCCGATTTAGAGAATGTTTGTTGTCTGATTTCAGACTTGTCAGAAGTCCAATATGGCCACCAGGCAACCATCTTTTAATTCCTTTTGATCATATTATCTCAAGAACAGTTTAAGTGAATGCAGTTGGATGTATATTTATGTAATCTTGTAAAGGATTGGGTCAAATATTTCTGAATAAATATTACCATCATTTATAAAAGTGCAGTACAGTTGGCTTGTATTGAATAAAAATCATACAGAAGCACCTGTTTCTCAATAATTCTTGCATGTATTTCCTTGATTTTTGCTATATATTTTGATCTTATATTTGCCCTTTGTGGTGTTCCTTTTGAGACTGACAGGTTTCAAGCAAGCTGTTGGAATAGTTCTTGATAGCTTAACAATCATGCATTTTCCTCAGACCATCAATTCACTGTGTTTTAACCAGACATAGGTGATATATATTTCTGTTGTCATAGAAAATTTTCAACAAATTGGCAAATTGGTTCTTCAAAATTTGACTTGAAGTTGTGAATCTCAGTCCATGATGTCACAGGTCATGCTTGGCAGCTGAGCGTCATGAACCATGGGTCACTTGTTTAAAAGTAAATTTACAAAGTACTTCATTCTCAACTTTCATAAAGTTCCAAACATATTGTCTTTTCTCCAACAGCTACGTGTATCAACAATTATTCTGTGCCTAATACCATTGTTACCAGCTTTTCTGTACAATTTTGAACACAATACTATTATCTGATACATTCAAGTATGTTATACATTGTTATCAAAATAAATAACAGTTGTTTGCAAATGTTTTGTGGATTAATTCTTCTTTATGGGATGATTGTAGAGGATCAAAGAGAAATCTCCATATTAGCCATATATAATTTTGTGCAGCATACATTAAATCAATGCTATAAGATTATGGTCAGCACTGCACTTGGCTGGATCCTCGCCATGTAAAATAAGGTTGTCTCACAGAGAACTGCGTGTACTGTCAAGTCTCTTGAATGCTCTGTATTTGTATGAAAAATTAGTTTTTAGATCTTGGAGTTGTAAAGGGTACCCAGATATTTCTTTGAGCTGATCTGCAGTCAGCTGACCAAAGCACTGGTAACACAATCAGACACTTTCAGAAACAAGTAAATGGTATACAATGAAACAAATATATTTCAAGGATGAATCAAGCATGAGGCACACTTCACAGGAATACTGACTGAAGCTTGGTAAAGATTTTCTTTTCCTCAGAGTGAGTAGTCAAGTGCAGGTAAAGATTTACTTGCCCTCAGAGTGAGTGTCAAGTGCAGTGAAAGAAAAATATACACCATCATTAAAAATATTTTTTTTTTTTGGTCATGGAATGCTGAAATGAAAAGAATGGTCTCTAGTGATCCAGTTGATAATCCAGATGATGATATTCAGTACATACCAACACAAGTGAACAAGGTCTATAATGTGCATTTGAAATTCTGCATCTTAGATTTTACAACTGACAACAGTTAACTGACTGATTAATCAGTCATTCTTAATTTGTTTTCTCATGATTAGGGCATAATCCCTCAGCTACTTAACAAAACAGGTTCAATATAAAAATAACTACAATATCATGATTTTGTTAAATACAGTCAGACTTGCTACATAATCTACTAGAAATCAGAGCAAAAAATCACTGATTTGTTTAGAGGACTGTTATTCATTAGGTTGTTTGACAAAAACCCTGCAATATATGTTGCACAAATTACAGAATGTTTCTCACTTTGCACAAAAAAATACTTGCAAAAATAGTGATTTTATGAACTGTTTCAGACAGATTAATATGTTTAATGAAATCACACAAATGGAAGATGTCTCAGTGCAGCTACACTCCTCAGGTGGTGATCATTCTTTCTGCTTTTTTTCCTATTTCATTTCTTCAAACACTGTTTGCCCATGTTGGCACAGGGCTAAGATTCTTCCACCATAATGGTTCACTGGTTTAAAACAATGAGAGCAGGGCATTCTCAGGTATAGGCTTTTAAAATCTTGAAAATATGCCAGCAATTACTCACCTGTTGGTGGTTAATGGTAAATTTTCCCAATGCAAGCAGTAATTGAATGAACTAGATTACATTGTACAGCTGGATATTGTAAAATACACCAGATACCCTGTGTCTGTGCATGACACCACCATTTAACACCCCCCCCCCCCCCTTCCCAAAGTCAAAAACAAAAATCAGAATCACATCAACAGTTACATAATCACTTGTTAATTTAAAAACTGTTCTCAATGTGTAAATGAACTCTCCTGGTCCAGATAAACAACACTTACTGTACATATAAACAGGCTGTATCCATTAATTGTAGTTATATAACTTATGACCATCCTAAACTGGATGAGCCCCTTCACCCAAAGTGCTACTGGTGTACTGCTGTTATAATGAGGGCCCTGTTAATCTGGATTACTTGCTGTTCTTTTTGTGAAAAAAAAGGCCCTTATCATCCACTCTTAATCTACTGCTGCTGTAATAATTACTCCTTATGGTGGGATATTATCCGTCTTAGTTTCCAGATGTAACCCTGAATTCCCCACATCAGCACCAGAACCATAGACATTTGTTTGTTCTTCACGTGTGTTTTTAACCCTCCTGTCCTTGATCAACAGTGCTTATTTACATAAGCCTTGTAAGGGGCCTTTGTCTTAAACACTTCAAGTAACAGTAGAGTATTACTGTTTACACCTTGGTTTTCCGTAGTGTCTGAGAATTGAATCACATTTTTGCACTTGGACAACAAACAGCTTTAAACTGTCATGTGCTCATACACTTGGTCCCTAGTCCTCCATTGAGACATTCTGGAACAAGTGTGACATGGATTCGTCGTTATGGATGCGCCGCATGGCCTCTGATAACATGATGCTGACGTCCACGGTTTTGATTTTGTGACACTGCATTTTCTGCACATCGTGGGGAACAGTGTTGGTGACTACAATCTGAAAACATATGCACAAAAATTTAAACTTGAATAACCAAATAGTTCAACTGAAGATAAACAAAACATATGCACAAAAATTTAAACTTGAATAACCAAATAGTTCAACTGAAGATAAACAAAACATATGCACAAAAATTTAAACTTGAATAACCAAATAGTTCAACTGAAGATAAACAAAACATATGCACAAAAATTTAAACTTGAATAACCAAATAGTTCAACTGAAGATAAACAAAACATAAGTTTTTCACACTTGCCTTAAGACACATAATCAGGGATTAAAAAAAGGTTTTTATACACCCTTGTTTAACCTATCCAGACAGACATTATTTGTCATAATAACAAGTGTTCTGTAGATAAATTCAGAGCAATATGAGGTGTATACAATGCTAGCATGTTTTACTGATATATTAATGGATGCAGGTTGACTGATATGATCACTGAGGACTCTGGCAGGAATCTTACCACAAACAGATAAAATAAACAAAGCCTGGTACCAATGGCTTACAAACAGCAATTATTAGTTAATATTTAAACTGTATTCCTTGAGAAACCTTGCATCAGAGCCATTATGTCCTATCAAGGTAAATTAAGCCAAATTTGATTGGCTTCATACTAATTTACCTGTATATTAAAAAAAAAACTAAGGAATATAAATAGTTGGTCACATGACATGTACATTCTTTCAGCGCTTTACCTATATCTCAAGTGCTATTTGTTTTGGCCTGGTTTTCTGGGTCCCCTACATGAGTGGGGAGCATTGTATGTTTGGCCAATCTGATGAGATCCAGTGCTTAAAGAGGCCATTGTGTATGAGCTAAACCAGAAACTGATACCATGAATATTTGTGGTCCTTCATGAAACACAACTGATGTGACGAGGAGTATACATTATCATCAGGATGTGTTGCCAGCAAAACTGATACCAGCCAAGCGAGGAATACATGGGGCCAATATTGTTACATTTCCTTTTGGGTGACAGCTCATCGCCACAGCAATTGTTTGAATAGGCAACAGGCTCAGAAAGAATGGCATGACATGTGGTTGGCACAGGTACTTGTGCACACAGGCTGCCCGGCCAGTGAGCTGTCACTCAAAATTTTACAACATTGGCTCTGTGCATACCTTGCTGGACTGGTATCCATTTAGCTGGCAACAGATACATGGCATCACTAACATAGTCTTAATCTCATATTAGGTTAGGTCGATGATGCAAAAACACAAGGAGCAATATTCGACCCATTATTTACTAAAAGTTATTTTAAAAATGTCATCAAACGTTCAAGCGCAGCTATAGGTAGAGCCATGTGGCCAATCAAATGTTTATGAGCTACCATTTGGTTAGCCACTGGTCACATCATATGCACTATGTTTTCAGCAGACACCGACCAGCCACCTGGTGTCTAAGTCTATCATAACTGGTCATACCAGGCAGCAATTAAATTAGTAGCTCTTCCTAAGAAGCTCAAGATTTCCGCTTCCGCATGTTTAATTTATAAGAAAGAGAAAACCCTATTAAGGTAGATGAACAGACCTGCAGTGAAAATAAGACCTAGCTGAAAATTTGCCACCTAAACAAACACTTCAATTAGTTGGGAATCCACATACCTCATCAATGCAGGAATCCTCCAACATTCGAGGAGCATCTGATGACAGGAGACCATGAGTAGCCATCACATAAATTTTGTATGCCCCTCGCTCTCTGAGTACATCTGCAGCAGCAACAAATGATTCCACATCGTCTATCATGTCATCCTGTAAAAATAAATGTTGAAAAAAATTTCACTAGACTTCTGCTCCCTGTCGCCTGGACTGCTGACTGACGAAACGCTCAACCTTCTCTGCTGGCCACCTGGGTCAGTGGTTCTCTCCAGGTTCTCCTGTTTCCTCCACCTCTCTCACTACAAACTTCAACTCTATCAGTACTATCTTCTTTTTTTGCCTTAAATAACTTAACTGTATACTGACTAAATCTGTCAAATTTTGTTGTTGCTGAGAGAGTCGGTGCGGGCCTGATTTTCCAGAGACCTGTGACTGGCTCGAGTGCCAACTTCTCTTTAAATTAATCATCAATCAGACTCTTGCTTCCTGAATAATGCAGGTCTGACACTGAATTTGCAAAAGGAAACTACAGAAGGAGTATAAATTGGTGTTACATGCAAGTAGTCCTTCTTTTTGCACATTTAAAAAGTTAGCAAATGCTTGGCAAAGCATTGCTCAATGAAATGTGTCAAATGTTCTAATGCCATAAAGGATCAACAGACTAATGATGCTGCCACACAGAATTTACCCATGGGGAGAAAAGTAAATTTTCAAGCTAAAAGAGCAGTGAAAGAACAAATGAAACAAGGGACCCATGGGTCACGGCGCTCAGCTGGTTGTGATTGGACTATAAATGTTTCTCCACTGTGATACTATATCGAGTCGATAAAGCTTATGAATATCATGGACATGTTGGGCTATTATAAAGAAATCTAATGTAATATGTGAGTAAATGATAGATGAAATTACCTGACTGATGGATTAATAGAGTAAAATATAGTGGTTTATTTTTTATTTATTAAGGAGGGGTTGAAAATTGCGATATATTTGAGCAAATATGAATGCAATGACAGCAGTAATAAGCAGTAGTAGAATGATGATAAGGCTATTTGTTGAAGGATCTACAGTGTATGGTAGTCTGCAAGCTTTCAATTTTACAGATATGATGTTATGATTAACTATGCTGATGAAGTGATTTATGAATTTGTGACTGAATGACACAATATCTCTTTAGTTTTGACAAGGTACATTATTGTGATGCCCACTATGTCTACATATTAAACAATATTGACATAATTTCTGGCATGTACATAGGTACCTATAGGTGATTAGTTATACAAAATATTAAAGTATTAATATATCTGATTCATCTTGTTCTTGCTTACTGAGGCTGACTTTGGGATGGGGTTCGGAGAAGGGAAAAGTGAGGGCAGCATGAAGGTGGATGTAGAAATATTCTATTGTAATGTTTTTCATTTATATAAGAATATGAAAAGCTAAGAGGAAAGGGGCCCTCCTACTTGGTTATAGTAAAGTTCTTAATATATTATTGCAAATTAATACTCTGACAAGACTGTCATGAAGAAAAACAGTAAAAATTTTGAGATACTGTGATGCATATGAAAATTTACAGATGGACAGGCAAGTGGAAAGAATGGACTAATACCTTTATTTCACTTTCAAGGGAATAATGCATTTAAGTTTATATATAAGCCTATTTTTTAAGCATATCCACTTTTTCCATTAAGAAGTTTTTATCTGAATCATTTTTTTTATTTACAAGTTTTATTAATTTTTGATAAAAAAAACTGAAAATATAAGTTAAAATATTAGAATTGTTGCAAAAGTTGCAATCATTATATATACAGAGTAAAAAAACTGAAACTATAAGTTAAAATATTAGAATTCTTGCAAAAGTTGCAATCATATATACAGAGTGAAAAAACTGAAACTATAAGTTAAAATATTAGAATTCTTGCAAAAGTTGCAATCATTATATTTCCAGAGTGTAGCTCATATTGGGTCATATTATGCATACACATATATTTTATTATTTTTAAATCATAAATGTTTAAACTGAATTTTAAAAAAATAATGCCACAACATGGCATCTACAAGAATAGTCCTTGAATCACTATTAAAAAGTTTTGCACATTGGAGTTTCCAGTACATGCTTAATTTTATTCACCGAAATAAAATAAAATATTCAGTAAATTTGATAAAATAAAATATCTCTTCAAATAAAGTATACACACTGTTGGTTGAATGAGGGACAAACAATATCATTGTGCTAATAACTATCCCAGTTTTAATTTATTACTGGAATTAACAGTCAATTTCACACCTGGTGAAGTTTTTACTCTTCTGAAGTAAGGAATTACTTATCTGATGAACATCCACACTTTCATTGCAATACACCACTTTGTGGACACAATTAAATGTACACTTTAATCATTGTAACCCTGGTGGTACAATACAAAATTTAAAGTGTAGCCTTGATAGCCTAGAATAAGAATAAATCAAATACAGAAAATAATAAAATTCATCTAGTTTATGCACAATCTGGGGGGGGGGGGGGGAGTGCAGGGCAGAGGGGAAGCCTGCTGGTATTGGCCAAGCTGAGCCAAGGCAAGCTGCCTGGGGTGGGTTACATAATGCAAGTGAAGGCTGTACTACTAGATGGGCTAGATGTAAACAACACTTGACATGGTGTATGAAAACATGAATAAAAGCTATTCTTTCCAATCAATTTCTTTGAAATTTCAGATTTTAAAAGATTAAATCCTTATGTATACATGCTGTGAAAATTAAATCAACAGTGCTTACAGGGAAAAACGTGCCATTGCCAAAGTTGGACAAAATTTAAGGTATTGATTTTTTATTTATGCTAATAACTTGAAAAATTTGCAAAATTCAGATCTAATTTTGGGTAAACAAATGAATCTTGATTAAATAAAGTTATATTCCTGAAAAAAGGTCTCAAGGTCCAGCAATTCTCATGTTAGGTGAGTAAATATATTTCCTGATTTTTTAAAAATTGCATTCTATTTTGGCCCATAACTTCAAAATAATACCAAATACTGACCTAATTTTTGGTATGTTCATAGAAAATGTATGAAAGAATGTGAATACTAAATATGATCAAAAACAGATCAGTGGTTTTGATATAAGGCAGCCTTGAAGTGTAACAATGGCTTTTTTTATGGAAAACAGAGGTTTTTCCTTAATATCTCGAAGGAACGAAGTCCTAATGACCCAATTTTCGGTATGGTAGGAGATTTTTGGGACATCTAACATTATGCCAACAGCCTGGGGAGCGTAGAGATGTGCACTGAATGACCTACAGTCATCAAAGTGGACTGCTTGACAATGTAAGGGAATCCAACAAGAGCCTCCAAAAAAATTCTATAACTAGCCTAATTTTGCAGCTTTTATTTTCAAATTTCAGATTTTAACAGATTAAATCCTTATGTGTACATGCTGTGAAAATTAAATCCACACTACTTACAGGAAATAAACGTGCCGTGGCCAAAGTTGGTCAAAATTTAAGGTACCAATTTTATTTTTTTGCCAATATTTAAAAAAATTTAACAGATTTTGATCTAATTTTTGGTATACAATTAAATTTTGATTAATTAAAGTTGTATTACTGAAAAAAGTCCCTACCTTTAACACTTTTGGTCTTAAGTGACCAAATAACTTTCCTGATTTTTTTACAAAGTCCATTATGTTTGGGCCCATAACTTTTTAAAATTAAATAATACTGACTTAATTTCTGGCATGTACATAGGAACTATATAGAGGAATATATATAGTAAATATGAAGAAAACCAGATGAGTGGTTTTGATATTAGGCAGTCCTGAGGTGTAAAAATAGATTTCTAATAAAAAATTGAGGTTTTTCCTTAATATCTTGAAGGAACAAAGATCTATTGACCAAATTGTCGGCATGGTAGGAGATATTGGGGACATTAACTGTATGCCGAATTTCAGATTCGTAGGTCCAATGGTGTCGAAACGTGCCAGTCTTACGGACGGACATCCGGACGGACGGACAGAAAGACAGACAGACGACCGACAATGGACCATGACAATAGCTCAGATGACTTATTGTCAGCTGTGCTAAAAATTAGGATCAGATGATAATGAAACAAGTCAGAGAGTACCATAAATATATGCAAATAACTTACCACAATGATAGCGATCCTTCCCCCTACATCTCCTACTACGTTGATGGGTGGCTTTTCTTTGGGCTGTGGCACTGGAATGGACAAATTGATAACTGGTACATAAAAATCCTGAGTCACCTGGACACGTGCAAGGATGATACAAATTTGTCTACAATGCACCTCCTACCTTGAGTATAGACCAATCAGTGTTGTTCCTATCTTATTGACAAGTTCTTGCCATTTAGATTAATTTGTACCCTAAAAAAAACCTGAGTTTGGGCAATTTACAAGCCTCCTTGATAGCGCAATTTCTAAAATTGATATACAATATGAACATAAATACAAAAAGTAACAAAACTGCAATCAATTGAATCATAATTTGATGATCTCCCAGATTTTCTGACTATAACTTACAAGGGAAGAGTTCAAAGCCCACTGTGCAGTTTCCTCGCGTTTCTACTTCTGGGGGTGGTGGTGAAGCCCGCCCGTCATCCATGTCTGACTCTGGCACTTTTTCTTCCCCGTGGATCACAGCAATGCCAAGATGGAGACGTTCAGCAAAAGACGTAGCTCTCTTAACTCCTCCGGGGTGACGGGCAATGATTATGGCGTTTCTGTAGTCAGGGATCTATAAATAAACAAATGACCCATGGGTCTTAATGCTCAGCTGACAAAGGGTGTTATGCTTTGCAGAATTCTTTTCACAATTATTACCTCTGTAGACTTATCTTGATACATCTAATTTCAAAGTGTAACTAGATATTCTAGACAGTTTCCCCAGACAATTTATTCCCCCCCCCCCCCTTTAAGAATAGGCCCCCATCTTCAGCAGCATATACTGACACTTGGCAAGCGACTATGGTTTCTTCCATCTATCATCTTGAGAAAGAATATTTTTCACCAAATATGGGGGCCAATATGTTGAATCTCAGGCCAATAGGGCAAATCACTCTTCAGAAAAGGGCATTAATTTATTCTACAAAAATGGGAAAGTAAGTGGGGCCACCTGTCTGTTTAACAAGAACACTTTCCAAGATGGGTGGACATGCCAAATTTCAGACCAATACCCTGAACCACTATTGAGATATAAGCAATTTCCACTGAAAGCAAAAGTACAGATGGAGGTCACACATTTATAATGGCAGATAGGGTCACCAGTCTTAAATACGAGATGGAGGTATCCAAGATTAATGAACATGCACAATTTCAGCCCAATCTGTCCATTAGTTTTAGACTTATAATGCTCATAGTACTGTTAAGTGACAATGATGCATAATTAAAAGGCCGGAAAACAAGAAAAGGACAGAAGGTGGCGCCACCTGTCTTCCACAAAAGACAAAGCTATCCAAGATCTTTGGTCAATTTGATTTTTTGGACCAATCCATGCATCCCTTATTGAGATATTTATGATTTTGAGTGATTTTCCCATTTATGGCAATATTCAAGGTCAACGCCACTCTCATAGGAAAGGTCATGACCCCAATTTAAATATTAAAATGGATAGGGGTCTTCCTCTATCAGCAGGTGAACTATATGTGCTAATAAAAGGTCTGAGATGAATAGGAATATTGTTTTATTGATGAGCCATATAAAAGTCAAGTTTAAAACCCATATATCAATCCAAGCTGGAGTTGTCATCAGGAAATGAATTTTTGGACAGATGGCTTCTGTGACCTTCATCTTTCAGCTTGTGACCTAAAAATGGATAGGGGTCTTCCTCTATTGGCAGGTGAACTATATGTGCAAGATAAAAGGTCTGAGATGAAAAGTTTGGCTGAAAATGCATCAACAATCTTTTTAAAGATGTGTCCTGTGACCCTGACCGCTGACCTCATGTCCTCAAAACCAATAAAGGTCTTGCTTATAATATAGGGATCTTGCTTATCATATATAAGTCAAGATTGAAAACCACACATGAAAAATAGCTGGAATTATCATCCAGAAACTAATTTTTTGACAGATAGCTCCTGTGGCCTTGACCTTTGACCTTGCGACCCCAAAAATTGATATGTTCAAGATGGAAGATCTGGGATGAAAAGTTTGGCTTAAAATGCATCCACAAGATCTTTAAGGAAGTGAGTCCAGTGACCTTTTTCTTTGACCTCATGACCCTTGAACCTATAGGGTTTTTCCTTTAGTGGTGGACCATACATAAGTCGCGTTTGAAATCAATATGGCTATCAACACTGGATATATCATAAGAGGTGTGTGATTTTCACCAAACATGGAAATATTAAAGGTGAAGGCCTTTCTCATGGTAAAGGTCATGACCCAAATTTAAATGGACCTTATCCCATAAGCCATCTATATGTTCATAATAAGAAAGAAATCTGTCCATTAGTTTTTGACTTATAATGCTCACAGTACTGTCAAATGGCAATCATGGGGGTATTAAAAGGCATAAAAACAAGAAATGGATAATAGGTGGCGCCACCAGTTTCCGGCATATCACAAGGTTATCCAGGATCTTCGTTCAACTTGATTTTTGGACCAGTCCATGCAAGCTTTCTTGAGATATTTAAGAATTTGAGTTATTTTCAGCATAAATGGACCTATTCAAGGTCAAGGTCACTCACCTAGCAAAGGTCATGACCCAATTTTAAATAGGCTTTGTCCTCTTACCTATATCTATACAAATGTAAAAAGTTATAAAAAAAATAGTGAAATATTTTTTTAGTTATCCTGCTCACGAGGATTTTCTGCGGCGGAGGCGGGGGACCCTCATGAAACCATAGTACCCTGACTTTGTCTGGGGATACAATGATACAATCTTAAACATGGAAATTCTGCATCATTAAGATAACTGAGTTCTGTACAGCTGCATCACTCTGGATTAGTAGGATTTATTATAAACCATCAAACTTAAGTTAGCATATGCATTTAATGGTTCCACTGTAAACTGGCCTAAAGACTCCTAAAATGAATCAAAATGCAGGAAGACTAGCACTCACAAATTCCTGGATATACTGGATCAGAAAAGGTGATGCCCGGACATTGTCCACAGGAATATCAAAGAATCCTTGAATCTCCTTCTGATGGAGGTCCATGGTGATGATATGGTCGAACCCTGGTGATACAAAATGGCATTCATGAACCCAGCCTTTCATGCTTATTGTTAATACATCAGGGAAACACAACTGTCTATCTTAGTTAAATAAACATAAGTAACAGTAATAATATTGTAATATATAATACAATACACGGATTGCTCCCTCAGGAGCCTTAATCTGCCACAGAAGGGAGCAATCTAGGTAAAACCAAGATTTAAAACAATCCACAACCCATATTTATTTGCTCTGCTGAGGAGGCTTTGCATGGAATGCTGGTTGTCTACAAGCCAGGTGCTTGGAACTCTGAAATTTCACTAAGCTTGTGGGGATGCTGAATATATATGATCTTCCTCACCTAAATGATGATGCAACGTGCCCTGACATAACTGACCAGAAAGAAGGATCATGGAATATATCTACTATCAGCACACCATGCCGGAGGTCAGTTGAGCTACAAATGATTCTGTTTAAAATTAATTCTGAATGTGAAATCTTGTGTTAGCTATCCAAAATAAACTGTTCAAAATTCACTGTATAATATTTTAATTCAGTCTAATTTAGTTCCATATCACATATTATATGATGTATTGTAAGAAGTTTGTGGCATTACCTGCTAATGTGGACTACAGTTAAATTTAATGATTTCACAGTTACTCTGGCTTTCTTCATTAGAACCTGATGAATATTATAAATGTTTTCTCATCAGAACCTGGTGAATATTACTTAATTTTATCTTTAGAGTATGATATTTCTCATGTCTTTATGTACAAATAAAAAGAAATGAAGCAGGTTAAACTGGGCCAATGTAAACCTAGCTATTAACTGGAAGAGTTGCAATACATGGCTCCCATGCTTACTCATGAATAAATGCATAGTTGTCATTTTCCAGGAAACTTTTTTATGTTTTAAATGTTTTTGTCCATATAGTAACACACTGAAGCTTTACTTAGAAGGACATGTAATAAATTTCCAGCATTCATTTGTGATGATTGTGATGGGACTCACCACAACAACCTTTTTTAAGGCCTTGGTATTGTCATTTCATATTCAATCACTCAAATGGCTACAAGGGCCTGTATGGAAACCAGAATTACCTGATCTACAGAGCATGGTGGCCAGGAGTTTTGAGACGATGCAGCCGCGTTTTCTCATCTTGCTCTGTTTGCAGTATGGGAGGTATGGGATAACACCAACAATCTTATGAGCAGATGAAGTTTTACATGCATACGCCATGATCAACATCTCCATGATGTCATTGTTTACATTCCTTAAGTACAAAAAACAGACAGATATGTCATGACATTCCACTGACAACTTTCATCATTAAAAACTTCAGACTATGAGTTTGTACAATGATAAAAGGCATGTCTCAAACCCATAGCTTGTAGAAACAGAATCCTCCCAGTTGGTCTATAAACCATATCTCCTCTGTAAAAACTCAAAGTTTACATAACAGAGCTAATCCCAATTGGGCAAAGTTTTTGTCTATAGATTTTCCTCAGCAAAATTTGCCATGTCCCCTAGAGATAAGTTCTTGATAAAGAAAAACTCAAGCAACAGTTATATGTTCAAACTTGGTTTACTAAATCACATTAAATCATACTTTTGTGTTCACTTTCCCTTCATCATGTTACATAAATACGCTGTTTGATAACATTCCTAGAATTTTAAAGACTAGAATACATGAAATACAAACTAATTTCTCTTCCTTTAAAACTACATACGCATATAATTTTTTATGCTGAGATGAGACATACTTAGATCCAGTCTGAATGATGTAGACATCTTTCCCTCTGACCGATTCACTGATGTCCACCACAGTCTCTGAAAAAAAAAATATACATCTATGGTTAATTTTATTTGAAATTTTCTGTACAGTTAGCTAGGGATCTGAAAATAAATGCAGCATTTCAATATTTTGAATAATAGAAATCAAGTTCTGACTGCTCATCTAAATGTCCATTAAAGGAATAAAGGAGTCTATATAATGCAATGCTTTGCAGCTTCCCTAGTCTACTGGTTAGATCAATTTTATCATATTTATTTTTTTTTCTTTACAAAGTAACAGAAATATTAGCCAAAAGATCATATATTTTTTACTCATTTATTAGAAAACCCTGAAAATCAACAAGTTTTATCTTTACAGCGCTACAATATATAGTCTTGTAGCTCGTAGGGAGGGCGAGGAGGTCAATATGACCTAAATATGTAAGGTCTAGAAAGATGTCTGCATTCTTGCCTGAATAGAAAGCTGATTCTTAAAACCATAATGAGTATTAAATGTGAACCTGCTGACAGGTGAATTGAACACTGACCATAAAGATGACAGATAAAGAGAGTTCACAGTTTCTCAGCTGACTTCATGCCTGACTGTTAGCAGATTTAATAAAGAAGACCATACCTCTGTCTGATTTGTAGTAGCATTCTGCATTTCCAAGTCTGATGCCCAGTTTGCTGGAAACAAATGAATAATCAGCAGTTCATATTTCGGTTAACATTTAATAATATCTAAAACAAGACAATACAATTGAAGGGTACAGTTATTCACAATAAAACTGGTGTGGTGCACTCTTAAACACAATTCTTACAGACTTTTTATTGGCTAACAAACATCTGGGCAATTAATATTTCATATTATTTAAAGGCAATAAAGTTAGGAAACAGATAAGCTGCAGCCTCATTCATCTATTAAAACACATGTATTTACACAAACCTGCTGTTGTGATTTATTATATCAATTTATTTTTAATTTATTGAACAGTTACAAGAACATTCTTTAAGAATAAATATCCTATATATACCAGAGTAACACATAGTACCCAGTAGTTTTAGTGAATTTATACAAATATACTTTAAAGGACATCTACACAATACATGAAAACAAAGCCAGAGGTAATGAACATTGCCCAGACAAACTTAGACCTAGACACAGGAACAAACCATGTATCAAACAATCATGATATACCCCTTAATTATGAAGTTTTTATAAATAAACATCACTCCTGACTTTGGCAAATGTTGCTTCTGTTCATCAAAATCCTTAAAGGGACATAATCAGGAGCAATATTATGCCTATTCTTTCACACTATCAGTTCAGTTTTGCATTATACATAAGTTTCCAAGCAGAACCATCCCTTTAAAATATTTAGACAGCTCCCTTCAGCATTCTTGCCGTATTTTAATGGATGTACCAGATAATTTACATAATGAGCAAAACAAAGACTGTACCAAGATTTTCCCCATGAGACATACAGTATGGTTTGGGGATACAGCTTAGGGAGCTGATTAGTCTTTGTTAAAATACTTCCCGTATTTCCTTATTTAAAATATTTCCTTAATTAAAATAGATACAAGAGGAGATTAGGTCAGCATAACTTATTGCCACTACAACCATCAGAGATAATTCTATAAATTTATGTTACCCTTTTTTCTAACTTGGCTATACAAATGAATCACGGCTTCTTATTTATGCACTGTATACATTACCACTATCCCTATCAGATATTTGATTATTATTATTTCATATATATGAATATAAATGAAAGACAATGATGATACTAAAGGTCTATGTTTGTGGAGCTGGTAATGAAATATGATATTTTAAACAATTATTTCAATTTTTAAATTTTACTTATTTTTTACAGTCTCTCCCATTTTTCCAAATGATGATAGGGTTGTCAATATATGTGATTGATCATACGATTTACACTGCTCATACATAATTTAGATAAGTATGCCAACACAGGCTAAGAGTTTGTACAACATGGACTGTATCTTTGATGGAATAAATTATTATTTTTCC
Source organism: Sipunculus nudus (assembly GCA_026874595.1). Classification (NCBI taxonomy): domain Eukaryota; kingdom Metazoa; phylum Annelida; class Sipuncula; order Golfingiida; family Sipunculidae; genus Sipunculus; species Sipunculus nudus. The sequence continues at coordinate 19,733,652 of CM049307.1, forward strand.
AGTTACTGTCCAGCCAGTGACCATTGATCTTGTTTTCCCCTTATATACGTACTTCAGCCTCTTCACAAAATCAGTTAAGCAAACATAAAAGCAAATACAAATGTAGACCACATGTGACGAGTTGAACATACAGAATCTTATGCAATACAGTTTGCCAGTTGCACACATCAGGTAAGTGACCAGAGCTGTTTATTTTAGATAATCCTTTGGTCATATCTGACAGACTGACCTATTGAACCAGGTACTTGTGATCACAGAAGTTTCTGATGAATGCAGCAGTATGTGAGCAATAAGATTGACACTTGATTCCAGAAGAGTGCAGTGTTATAAATATGAATAATTCTTAACATTCCTGAAACCATATGGAAATACTTTGTAGCTGGAAACATGTATGGTTAATGACATGGTGAATATATATATATATATATACATATATATATATATATATATATATATATATATATATATATATATATATATATATATATATATATATACATATATATCATATGTGGAAAAAAGTTTTGGTTGTGCGACTCATGAAAAACCCACTAATCGTCAACCAACTGTTAAAATATGACAAAATGAGGGAAAATGTAAGTTTCATAAGAGTCTTTGCATCCATGCCCAGCAGCACCAATCTTGCTTTGCATTAACTAGCACACCCAGCCCCACCATGCCAATCCCGACCATGCCCAGGAACCACACCCCCACCCTGTCCGTACTCATTACAACTGTATTCGAGTGGACAACACGCGTAATGGACAGTCTTTGTTAAGACCAGAATTAATTTTTACTAATTTAAGAACCCCTCTAGGACAGACATCCCACTATTCAGGACAACAAACACTTTTCATCCGCCCAACAGTTAAATTCACCCCCATAAACAGACACACAGACAACTGCCTTGGCCAATGGCAGGACAAATGCTTTGTTACTGACATTATGTTCTTTTTCTAGTACACTTTTCACCATTTAAAACTGTGTTCATTATGGTAACAAAACAAAAGACATTTTCACTTCATTTACCTTGAAGTTTGTAATCTGTTACCAAAATGTGATGGTACTTTCAGAGTTTCTATTATGTGGAGCTTTAACTGAAGTTAAATAGTCATCCTGGTTTCAAGCCATATCATTCTCTCATTGGCTTTTGATAACGTATTTGCCAGGTGTTACACATATGAACAGTTACGAGTAATGACCTCTCCCCAGCTTGGGACTCAGTTCTCTTTAGATCAAACTTGGTTGATCAAAGACTTTTATTATGCATATATGTTTGGTGAGTGGTATCACTGGTATGGTTATTTATTTCTTAAAAGGATTAACTAGTAATTTCTCTGAGTTGTTCAGGTGTCAGCCCCTGAAATGAAGTTTTAATAGTGTTGATGATCATGTGACCTATGGCCCTGACATGATTGAGAAATGACAAGATAAGTCATAACTCATTTGAGTTAATCCATGATTCTTTCAAGTTTATGAAAAGACTGAGTAACTAGAATTTTGATGGGAAATGTGTCAAACAACATGGAGTATCTGTGAGTAAGTCCTGCCATTCTCAGTCAATTTCGGAATTTATAATATTCTCCATCAAAAAATTACCGTAATGATCCAATCAATAATTTAAGTCACATCCTCATAAATAAAAAAAAGATATATGCAATTTTTTTCATGGATGTTTAGAACTGACTTCTGGCCACAATAGGACCGCCAGGGCTGACCGCCTCAGGACAGACAACCGCTATAACAGACAAAGCGTTTGGTCCCATGAGTGTCCCCTAGAGTGGGTTTTAACTGTATTTATACTGGGGGGAGGGGGGGGGGGTCGGTTGTCCTCTTTATCATTAAGGTAGGGGGGCTTGTGACCCAGAGAGCTTTTGTCAGGACTAGGAAAATTTTGGCAGGGGGGCTTTTGTCTCGGATGCTTTGTCCTACACCCGAAATAAAGTGACTTAATAAATGCCAAGATTATTAATTATCACCAGCCATCAAGTGAAGTCAATGTAATATAAATACATCACTGACATTGTTATACCATGCCTGACTCAATACTTCTAATAACTTTGGCAATTATATTCAGAAAAGCTTATATTCTCACATAAAGCTACATGTTAATGGAATCTGCTAAGAATAATTGTGTATTTTGTTGTGTTCTAAACAGTTTTCTTTGGGATTACTTGTTTATCAGTTGGTGGCCTTAACTGATATCAGATTGTATATCAGTGTTGTGGAGTTTCAATGGCATGGAGCTTCTAGGGATCTGTATGTCAAAATGATCAGGATTCATGCTTTGGAGGGAAACTTACAAGCATGTCATATTTGACATATACATATATAAGCATTATAATTTATATATTTTAGCCATTCTGAAAAAAAGGGATCTGTCAGTCATGGCGCTCAGCAGATATTGATTCTAAGAATATTTGTATAAAATCCTTGTGGTTTTGTTGATTGTGAACTTTTATGTACTACATGAAAGATGCAGGAGTCTTTCATGACCACATTATACATGTATTTGTAAAGTTACTGCAATATGCATGTAAATATACCCACTGGGAACTTATAAAAACCCTGTAAATTATAGAATAATGGTTTATAAACTGAAATAAAATGCTGTAAAGAATTAAATTTTCCATTTCAAAATAGCATTAATAATTTGATTAGAAAGTTAAACAAGCCAATAAGGTATACATAGCATCTCACCAATGAAACCATTATATGTGTAAAAAATAACCCAAGGATAAGAACACCCTATAAATTATACAAGGAGAAAATTACAGATGGGCAAGTTTAATTTTATTAACTGAAATATAGGACCAGTAATATAAAGATTGATTATTTACATAGTCTTGTGACAGCTGTTACAGCCATGTGTCTTAATGTCATTAGTGAAACATACTGACATCTTTAATCAGTACTTGTCAAAGTAAAATTTAAAAATTTTGACATATTTTAATCTTTTTTAAACTTTGAAATAAATATTAATTAACAAGCTAAAACACATGTAAAAGACCTGGAAATTTAGATTAATATTTTCAACTGAATCTTTGTCTATCATTAATTTCCTTCATATAATCCCTACTATTAAAGTACAATATAACTTTTTTTTTTTTCATTATTAAAATTGAAAAGAAAAATACCAAAGGTGACTCAATGGTGTTATTTGAAATACATTATCATCCATCTATACAAATCCATAATTAAAACATCAGTAATTGCAAGGTAATTCCCTGTTACTTATCAACTAACAAATTCCTTTTCTATTAATTTTTCTTTAATTTGTTATTAAAAAAAAAATAAAAATTTATTAATTTATTGTTTATTGTTATGTTGTTTTTCAAAACAACTACTAGATGAGTTAGGTTGGACACCTGGATCAACTGTGGCTGGGCATTAGCTGCCTGGCTGCCCCAGTGTATGCCCCTCCTCAAGCGTGCATAACTGGCCTGAAAGGTCAACTACAGGACTTACAGGTGACTGAAGAGGGGCTGGGTAGAGCCTGGGTCTGACATGGTCTCATAAAAACTTTAATAAAAGCTTTAGTTTTTGGCCAATTTCTTTCAACTTTCAACCTAACAAGCTGAAATCCCTTATGTCTGCACCATATGAAAATTATATCAACAGTGCTTAGAGGAAACAAACATGCCATGGTCAAATTTAGGCAAAATTGTAGCAATTGAATCTTGATTAAATAATGTTATATCCCTGACAAAAAATCTCTAGCTTCAGCAATTCTCATGTTAAGGGAATAAATATATTTCTAGATATTTTACAAAGTGCATAAAACATGCTTGATCTAAACAATACTTTACATGGTGCTTTAAAACCTTAATCTACAGTTTTTGGTCTACTAGTTTCAAATGTCAGATGTTAACAGGTGAAATGCTTATGGTAACATGCTGTGAAAATTAAATCCAAAGCAGTTACAGGAAAAAATGTGCCATGGTCAAATCTGGGCAAAATTTAAGGTACTTAAGGTATTTATGCTAATAACTTATAAAATTTGAAAAATTCAGATCTAATTTTGGGTATACAATTGAATCTTGATTAAATATAATTATATATTATATAACAAGCAATATCTAGCTTCAGCAATCCTCTTGTTAAGGGAGTAAATATATTTCCTGAATTACAAAGTGCATTTTGTTCAGGCCCATTACTTCAAGAATTTAAAAAATATTGAACTAATTTCTGGTATGTACATAGGAAATATATAGAGGAATAGATATATTAAAAATGATTAATATCAGGTCAGCGGTTTTGATATTAGGCCATCTTGAAGTGTAACAATGGGTTTTAAATGGGAAATAGAGGTTTTTCCTTAATAATTCGAAGGAACAAAGTCCTAGTGACCGAATTTTCGGTATGGTAGGAAATTTTGGGGACATCTAAAGGTATGCTGAATTTCAGATTTGTAAGTCCAACATTTTCAAATTGTGCCAGTTTAACGGACAGAAGGACAGATGACGGACAAAGGATCATGACTATAGATAAGATGACTTATAGTCAGCTGAGCTAATTAACCCAACAAAGTTTGACCAATATTCCTGATTTAAAACTAATTTTAACAGTGTTATTCACACCTAGGCCCGGCCAACCTGAAGTGAAATGAATGAAAAGCTACAAAGTATTTATATCTTCTTAAATCTAGTCAGTTAGCACTTACATTAGATCCTAATATTTGATAACATTTTAATTTAAGGATTAAATTCCTGAACACTTTTTTCTTAAAAATAAAATCAAATTGTCCAAGTCTCAACAAAAAGAAATAATTTAACATAAAAATTATAAGATTCTTCTTATTTATTTGTCCTGTGTATTCAAGGGGTAAGTGGGGGGAGGGGTCTCTGTTGTTACTGCTCATTGCTGAAAAATTAGAAATTATAAGATTCATCTCATTTATAGTACAGGTCTGTCAACAGAATGGGGGGGGGGGAGAAAGGTTTCCCGTGGTATTAATTGCAGGTAGCCTGATCAGGCTGAACAAGAGAGAGGGCTTGCCCCTGTGACAGGATTACATAAGAACAGCCTGGGGAGCAAAGAGAGCTGCACTGAATGACCTTCAGTGACCAAAGTGGACTGCTTGACAATGTAAGGTAATACAACAATAGCCTCCAACAAAAATTCAATAACTGGCCTAATTTTGCAGCTTTTATTTCCAAATTTCATATTTTAACAGATAAAATCCTTGTGTGTACATGCTGTGAAAATAAAATCCACAGTACTTACATGAGCCATGGCCAAAGTTAGGCAAAATTTAAGGTACTGATTTTATTTTTATGCTAATAACTTAAATAAATTGCAAAATTCATATCTAATTTCCAGTATACGATTGAATTTTGATTAAATGAAGTTATATCCCTGAAAAAAGTCTCTAGCATTAGCAATTCTTATGTTAAATGAGTACATATATATTTCCTAATTATTTACAAGGTGCATTATGTTTGGGCCCTTAACTTCAACAAATTAGGCAATACTAACCTAATTTTTGGTATGTACATAGGAAATGGCCAAATGGAAAAGTGGTTTCGATATTTTGCAGCCTTAAGAAAAATGGAGGTATTTCCTTAATATTTCAAAGGAATGCAGTCCTAGAGACCCAATTTTCGGTATGGTAGGAGATCTTGGGGACATCTAACAGTATGTAAAATTTTGGATTCATAGGTCCAAAGGTTTCAAAATGTGCCCTGTTAATGGATGATTTGTTCAATTGAATCTATTTTTTTTATAATATATATTACTAAATATATGTATCTTTTTATTTCATAAAATGTATACAGTTGAAATATAACTAATGTCCCCAGTCCACAGATGAAAGGACTTGGTGGTGGTGGTGGTGGGGGGGGGGGGGTGGTATTTTGAATTACAACATTTCTGTATTATTATAGTGCATATTCATAGGATTTTCATTTAATTCAACAATGCTTACAGGATAAAAGAGTTCATTCATAATTACTTAATACTTAAAAAAAAGGGACCCATGTGTCATGGCGCTCAGCTGTTATATATGATAAAAACTATGATTTGGGAAAGAGGCACATGCTTGTTTTGTGTGGTAATATATATAACTGAAATGATTATTTTAATTATTTTATAGAATATATTCATGAATACATTCATGAATACATTTTGAAAGTATCTGCACAGGTATTCAAATACTTTCATTTTTACCTGAATACCCATTCTTATGCAATAAATTTTTTTATTGCACCACATATTCATATTCGTATTCAAATACATTTGCAAAGCATTCGCACCATGTCTGGTATTTATTCAGTTTTAGCCAAACAACAATGTTGAGAATCCAGAATATACAAAATTCACAAATTTAAATAATGATCATAAGTACCTGGTTTTATGGCTTTTATTTATATTTTAAAAAATAAATGTAATATATTCACTTTGGACTACTTTCACATCAATCTACACACTAGACACAGTAGGAATCTAGATGAAAATTATCAACTGCATCTTTGTCTATCATTAATTTCCTTCATATGATCCCTAATGATTAGTAATGAATAATATGATTTATTTTTTTATCATTAAAATTGAACTGAAAAATACCCTAGGTGACTGCATGGTGTTATGCATTTGGAATAACATTGACATTGACATTCTATCCATCCATAAAAGATTCTTACATCATCAGTAACTGCAAGTTAATTTCCTGCTACACATCAACTAACAGATTCCTTTTCTATTAATTTTTCTTTAATTTTTTATAAAAAAAAACAAATAAAAATTTATTAATTTATTGTTTATTGTTATGTTGTTTTTCAAAACAACTACTAGAAGAGTTGGGTTGGACACCTGGATCAACTGTGGCTGGGCATTAGCTGCCTGGCTGCCTCAGTGTATGCCTTGCCTCAAGCGTGTATAATTTACTGAAAGGTCAACAAGGTCAACATACAGGTGACTGAAGAGGGGCTGGGTAGAGCCTGGGTCTGACATGGTCTAATAAAAACATTAATAAAAGCTACAATATTTGGCCAATTTCTTTCAGCTTTCTAAACTACAAAGCTGATATTCTTATGTGTGCATGATATGAAAATTGTATCAATAGTGCTCTCAGGAAACAAATGTGCCATGGTCAAATTTGGGCAAAATTTAAGGTACTAATTTTATATTTATACTAATAACTTATAAAATTTGAAAAATTCAGAACTAATTTTGGGAATTCAAATGAATCTTGATTAAATAATGTTACATTCCTGACAAAAAATCGCTAGCTTCAGCAATCCTCTTGTGAAGGGAGTAATTGTATCCGCCAAAACAGAGTTTTGCGGATACTATGTTTTCAGCTGGACGCCGCCGCCGCCGCCGCCGCGTAGGTGTCCGGAGAACTCCTCCGTAACCGCTGGGCGGAATTTTCCGAAACCCGGGATTATGTTCGGGTCACATGTGAACTGCTGCGCCCCGATTTTGCTGTGCGTCCGTTTGTGCGTCTGTTTCCACACATAAACCCACATATCTCGGGAACCGTTTGACCGATCAGGAAAATTTTTTTGCACAAATGTAGCCCTCGGAGAGCTTTATAACATACACCAAAAATGGTGGCACCACATGCAACCATGTTTGCACAGTGTCCATCTGTTCGTCTGCCTTGGGTTAAAATCACTCATATCTCTGCAGTGACTTGACTAATTCACCTGAAATTTGGCATGCGTATACATCCTGGATAGCTTATCTGATTTTATGACAGGTGGCGCCACTTCATTCACGTTTATGCTGCAGACATCCAAGCTCATATCTCGGGAACCGTTTGACCGATCAGGAAAATTCTTTTGCACAAATGTAGCCCTTGGAGAGCTTTATAACATACACCAAAAATGGTGCCGCTACCTGCAACCATGTTTGCATAGTGTCCATCTGTTTGTCTGCCTTGGGTTAAAATCACTCATATCTCTACAGTGACTTGACTAATTCACCTGAAATTTGGCATGCGTATACATCCTGGATAGCTTTTCTGATTTTATGACAGGTGGCGCCACCTACAATCAAGTTTACGCTGCAGACATCCAAGCTCATATCTAGGGAACCGTTTGACCGATTGGGCCAAAATTTTGCATGTGTATAGTTCTCACAAAGCTCTTTATCATACGCTAAACTGGTGGCGCCAGCTGCAACCCTTTTTTGCACAGCGTCCATCTGTTTGTCTGCCAAGGGCAAAAATCACTCATATACAATATAGTGGTTTGACTTATCTGCCTTAAATTTTGCATATGTATACAACTTGGACGGCTTTCTGGATTTTTTGGTAGGTAGCGCAACCTACATACACAATTTGGCTGCAGACATCCATGCTGATATGCAACACTTCACCTGTTCCACTCTGATTTAGGTGGATACAAGTAGTCGCTTGTCCACTACCCGTATTCTAGTTATATTTCTTGATTTTTTTAAAAGTGCATTATGTCTGGGCCCAGAACTTAAAACAATTACGCAATACTGACATCATTTCTGGCCTATGCATAGAGAATGTATAGAAAAATATGTATATTATATATGATCATAGTCAGATCAGTGGTTTTGATATTAGGCAGTCTTACAGTTTAACAATGGGTTTTTAAAAAAAATGAAGTTTTTTATTAATATTTTGAAGGAATAAAGTCCTAGTGATCAAATTCTTGGCATGGTAGGGGATTTTGGAGACATCTAACTGTATGCTAAATTTAAGGAACTTAGAGCTGAAGCTGGGGAGCTGAGCTCTAGCAAACTGCATAACACTAGCTGACTAAAAGTCATCTGATCTAAAAATTTAAAAGATTTTGATATAATTTTTGGTATACAATTTAATTTTGATTATTTAAAGTTATATTACTCGAAAAAAGTGCTTAGCTTAAACAAGTTTTGTGTAAAGTGCTCAAATTTCTTTCCTGATTATTTACAAAATGCATTATGTTTGGGCCCATAACTTTTTTAAATTATATAATACAGACCTAATATCATGTACATAGGAACTATATAGAGGATTATTTATGGAAAACATGAGGAAAAGCAGATGAGTTGTTTTGATATTAGGCAGTCCTTAAGTGTGAAAATAGGTTTTTAATAAAAAATTGAGGTTTTTTCTTAATTTCTCAAAGGAAAGAAGTCGCAAAGACCCAGTTTTTGGCTTGGTAGGAGATCTTGGAGACATCTAACATTATGCCAAAACTTGGATTCCTAGGTTTTCGGTTTGAAAATGTGCCACATCTACGGACAGACAGACGGACGATGGACAATGACTATAGCTCTGATGACTTGAATGAAACAACACCAGCGAATATGGATGCGAATATAACAAACATTTATTCCGCAAAGTGCAGACTACTGGTATGTGCATATTGTATAACAGTGTAAGACATTAAAATTCAAGAAAAGTACTTTTTCAGAATATTGCTGATAGCTGTATGTATATATGTGAGCGTCAGAAAGCTTCACAGAATACTAGAATACAAACTATGCCCTGCTATAATTTTCTGATGATTAAAATTCCTGTCTAGTTATCATTTGAAGCAAACTTTTAATTTTTTGTTTAAATCTACAATTTGTTGGCAGGTTGAATACTGAACAAACATGTTTTCTCATGGCCCCTTGCTCAGTTTATAGGTGCTACATTTGACAACTGGATTGAAACATTTAAAACCTTCTTGTGGATGGTTTCCTTTCAGGGATTAAGCGAGGGTTTATGTTTTCTATGAATGTGGTGTGATCAAGTGAGATCACTAAGAGCTGATGAATAGGCTGGCATGTGTCTATGACAGATGATTAATTCCCTTGGTAGGGAAGGCTTGTTTTCTTAACACTGACCAAATGTACCAACGCAGGTGGACCCTGTGATATACCAGTACTGATAAGCATTTCATTTTTAATCAAGCTATATATGTTTTATGTGTAAGTGTTTTCTAATTTATTGCATAAATGTAGATATTGATAAACCACACAGTGATCACATTTTAATTATCAAAACCCCACAATTTGCGTTTTGCACAAAAACCACAACATTTTAAGTCCAAAATATATTATCTGAATCTACAGTAGTGTCCTGTTTACTCAGTAGATGGCTCTTGGCAACTAGACATAAATATACCCAATTCACCCGAGTTAGTATGACATCTTCCAAGGCTCAGTTGAGAGAGTGTGGGATTGTGGGTTTGATTCCTGACAATGACAACTCACATTCACTGACAAATCATGTTAAGAAAGAAAGTAGAGAAATCTAGTGAAATCACAGTAAATAAATATGATAAATTGAGCAGAGATAATGTCCCTAGTCCAGATTCTGAACACGCTCGCATATCTGCCACTGGCACAAACAGAACACCTTTCACGCACTGGACAAGTCAGAGTGAAATTATTTGAGCGATAATAGAGGCTTATATGTCATCTCTTGTTCACTGCGTCATGGCAGATTAAATGGAGACTGACGGTACTTACTCGCATATCTGTCTAGCTAGATCTGGGTGTGAGTTCCCAGCAAACACATACATAGGCCCCTTCGACCCTGCACGATACATGACGTCTCGTCAAATGTGCTTGCTGTCAACCCTTAAACAACAACCACCGTAGCTTGATCTTTGACCTAGTCGTGCCGTAAAGATGGTAAAATAATCAAGCAGAGACGTGCCGTGGACTGAGAGCAGAAGAAGAGTAGAGTTTGTTGATCGAACGACAATTGTTTCATCAGATGCTCGTTAACAATTTGCCACAACTAGTGCTGTCCTTTAAAATATAGTTTACGTTTGGAGAATTAAGTTTGTGTTGCTAATGCATTATACCATATACATTCAGGTTTATCAGTTTAGAGGCTATACAGCATTCAGCTGTAGCTTTGCCAGGTACTCACTTGAGAGCTCTTTTCAAATGGTGATTCATTTATTAGTGATTATATAAAATCTTAGATTTTTTAACATATTGCAACAATTGCTTTGTACTTTTACATTCATATTTCATTATTAAATGAAAATAGTAAACAAATGCTATACACTACAATTTGTCAGAGATTTTTAGTAAATACTGAAACCCAACTAATCCTTACAGCTACTAGTGTGCCCAATATAGTCCAAATGTATATATACAAAACCTATAAAACAATTTAAAAAATTAGAATGTTTGATTACACAAAATATTAATTATACTGTAATTAAATAATACTCATGCATTTGTACCAGTCTTTAATTGATCTGTTTCACTTGCAAGGTCTCAACAGGGTGACATATGCTCTAGGATATCTCCTACCAATAAAATAAACCAACACAGCAAATTAAGTTTTATATCATTAAATGACCAAAAGGTTTGAATGGTTGTTATAACAAAGCCAAAACGTGATCATACTGCCAGTCTATGGGGTACAAAGATTAGGAGGGTTGTGGGCTACTCAACTTTGCTGGTGCTTATTACTACCTCCATCTCCCTATACGCAGAGACCCTGGCAACTTAAACCAGATAATTTTCCTAAGAGCCACAGGGTGGGGTCTAATCCTAGGAAACAATTAAGTCAATCTTATCCCCACTCTGACCCAAACAAGCATTGCTACCTATTTTATCAAATGGACATTTCTCGGTAAGTCCACTTGAGTGTAGGCAGGTTGTATCTATTAAGGGTATATATGGAATATCCTACAAGATGTCAAGAAGTATCAACCAGAATAAACATAAAATCATACTCTCCCAATAATTGAAATACTGCAGCACAGGTGCATGGCAAAGTATATTTTGCCATGTGATCAATGTTTAGAGCTTGTAATTATCAGAATTTTTGTCTTATATTTATATCTATGTTGGCTAAAATGTATAGATGTTTTGGTGCATCTATCCTCATTTTGCTTCTATTTTTACTTGAGGTTCTGTTTCAGGGTGACCAGCCTGAGTGGCTTTCATTAATCAGTTAATATGGTACTAGTAGTTCATAATTTTTGTTTTAGGATGATAACAAGGAGAAGTATGCAGAGGCTGGCATCAGCAGCTTTAGCTGCAAAAAGAGAGAAAACTAGTAATTGTTCGCCAGCAAAACCAGCACTGAAGAAAAACAACAGGAAGCGAGGTCACATTAAGGTGGAATATGAAGATGGTCAGAGCAACACTCGCCATGATAAGGAGGAACAAAAGGAGAGAGGTGACAGTGGAGACTGTCAGAACACTAGCACACCTACGATACAAATTAAGAAAGAGAAAATTGATGAAAAGGGAGACTTTCAGACTTCTTGTGGAGCTGAAGTACACTGTGAAATTAAAAAAGAGAAACCGGCTGAAATAAAAATTAAGAAGGAAAGCACAGCAGGTGATGAGTGCCTAGAGAAGAAGGACAGATGGGAGCCTCATGACTGGCAGGAGCAGCTACAGAACATCTACATCATGAGGGCTGGCAGGGATGCTCCAGTAGACACCATGGGCTGTGACAGAATCAGTGATCCCAACGCACCTCCACATGTAAGAACAACACTGATTATTTATATTCAGTGTGAAAGGTATACAGCTGTAAAATTGTGGTGTTATGCAGTCTGGGTACACTGTAACACAAATACAGAAACTGATTTATATAATATTAAGTGTGTTTCCATTTATACAGTTGCCACACAGCTTTTAGGTGTGGAATGATCCTATTGAGTCCTTCACTACACACTGCCAGGGTCTTTATAGAAATATCTTCATTGAAGGCATACTCGTACAGAAACATACAAGGTGCTAGATGAGGAACTGTACAAGCAGAGTTTGAAATTTTGGTACATTTTGCTTTATACAGTGCTGTACCCATTCCCCATACAAGTGCAAACAACCCTTATTATTTTATCTTATTTTAGTTTAATCATATTTGCATCCATTTCTTTGTCAAGACAAGTGGAATTGCACAATTTTACAGATTTCTATTTAATAGTTATATATATATTGACAATGTAGCCTTATAATGGGAAACTGTTACCTTTTTGACTTTGTACTAGTATGTTATCCTAAAGTTTGATTTTATTTATTTGATGAAGCTGTAAAATATCAAATTAAAGGAGACTGTAAATTATGTACTTTCCTGCAAGCATTCTCATACTTTATCATAGTATGTATTTCAATCACTTTACAGAAACAAGTGTGACAGTCAGTATATATCAGACTGTGCTTACCACTGGACTTTCAATTCTTTTGTTGACAGGTGTTTAGGTATCAGGTCCTGTTATCACTGATGTTGTCCAGCCAAACAAAGGACCAGGTGACATCAGCAGCCATGATGAAGCTGAGAGAACATGGCTGTAACATCGATAACATCCTGAAAACATCAGACCACATACTAGGACAACTCATCTACCCGGTCGGCTTCTGGAAGGTATAGGTTATTTAACTTCGTTTTTGGTCGACTTTTTAACACTCACAGTGACCATGTAACAGTACTTCTGTTGTGACAGGCCTTTTGTACAGGAGCTATTTCATAATATATATATAAAGGAGGCAATTCACTTGTTGATTTGCACAGCCCTCTGTATCAACTAGAATACGGGTAGTCGACAAGCGACTACGTGTATCCGCCAAAATCAGAGTAGGACAGGTTAAGTGAGGCATGGATTGAGTGGCAAGGGGAAATAGAGTTACATGTGTTACATAGTAGAATGGATCTCTGCCACGTAAACATGATTGTAGGTGGCTCCACCTGTTATTTGAACGAGAAACTATCCAAGATGTATACACATGCAAAATTTCAGGTGGAAAAGTCAAACCACTGCAGAGATACGAGTGATTTTATCCCACAGCAGACAAACAGATGGACGCTGTGCAAAAATGGCTGCAGGTGGCAACACCGTTTTTGTGTATGTTATAAAGCTATCCAAGGGCTACATTTGTGTAAATTTTTTTTCCTGATTGGTTAAATGAGTCCGGAGATATAAGCATTAATGTCTGCAGTGTGAACGTGAATGAAGCTGGCGCCACCTGTCATAAAATCAAGAAAACTATCCAGGATGTATACACATGCCAAAATACAGGTAATTTGGTCAAACCACTGCAGAGATATGAGTGATTTTTAACCCAAGGCAGACAAACAGATGGACGCTGTGCAAAAAAATGGCTGCAGGTGGGGCCACCATTTTTGTGTATGTTATAAAGCTATTCAAGGGCTACATTGGTGTAAAATTTTTTTCCTGATTGGTCGAACGAGTCCGGAGATATAAGCATGGATGTCTACAGCGTGAACGTGAATGTAGGTGGCTCCACCTGTCATAAAATCAAGAAAGCTATGCAGGATGAATACGCATGCCGAATCACAGGTAATTTGGTCAAACCACTGCAGAGATATGAGTGATTTTAATCCAAGGCAGATGAACAGATGGACACTGTGCCAAAATGGCTGCAGGTGGCGCCACCATTTTTGTGTATGTTATAAAGCTATCCAAAGACTACATTTGTGTAAAAAAAATTTTTCCTGATCGGTCAAACGGTTCCTGAGATATGTGGGTTTATGTGTGGAAACAGATGCACAAACGGACGCTGGGCAGAGAGGAAAGGTCATAGGTCAAGGCCACTTGGTTAGGCACCAGTTCACATGTGACCCGATAATTGGTGTAAGTTTCGGAAAAATCCGTCCAGTAGTCTCAGAGGAGTTCTCTGGAAACAAATGCGGCGGTGGCGGCGGCGGAACCCGGTCAAAAACATAGTATCCACAAAACTTCGTTTTGGCGGATACAATAATATTGCATGTATTAGTGTGTAACACTCAAGCATACTATGATTTCGAAATAAAACTTATGAAGTAGTTTAGCTATGATACAGTATGTAATTTATTTTATCTTAAGCCTACTTAAACAAAAAATCATTATAAAAGGTTAAGTGTTATTATTGTGGCTGCAGGGAAAAATTTATTTCATGTTTTGAATTAATATTGTAGAGAAAAGTTGAATATATCAAGAAGACAAGTCAAATCTTGAAAGAAGACTACAAGAAAGACATTCCAAGGTCAATACCAGAACTCTGTAAATTACCAGGTATGTACTTTAATTCATTGATAAGTTAACCCCCCCCCCCCCCCAAACAAAAATCATTATGCAGTCTTTTTTATTGCTTTTTTAGCTGTAGTGCGGTCTGTGCAGATTGGTTTAACTTTAACTTATTTTCCTTCACCAGGAGTAGGGCCAAAAATGGCTCATCTTGTGATGAAGTGTGCCTGGAATGAAATCAGCGGCATTGGTGTAGACACCCACGTACATCGCATCGCTAATCGACTGGAATGGACCAAGAAACCCACGTCTCAGCCTGAAGATACAAGGAAAGCTCTAGAAGAATGGCTTCCCAAGTAAGTGTTGTTGTGGTCCCTGGTGATTTATACACACTTAACACGGTGGAACACTCATATATTGATCATGTGATCTATACAGCCCATCGCCTGCCTATTCATCCTCTGGATAGAAAACTTATATTTCTTTTATCTAGTGTTTTATACTGTGGTTGCCTTTATATTTGCAAGGGTTTAAATTTTGTGATATTCACAAATGGGATACAATCACAAATATGAAACCCTCCATGTCCATTAACCAAAATGAACAAATGGGGCTTGTGCATCTGCACAATCGAATCAGCTATCACACCTAGAAACATGGTTTGTTAATCAGCAAACCTTATCTGTGTATAGTATCAGAACTGGCATATGCAAACATGAATTAATTATTGTTAAACATGCGGTTATATCGGGGATATATCATATATTAAACGTGACACAGGTCATAATAGAATGACTCTCACAGAAATGTGTGAGATGTATTGTGGAATTGTTTTCTTATTATATAATAAATGTAAGTACTGCTAATTTAGATGTTATAGGTTATAGTGCATTCGCGAAAATAAAACCATCGTGAAACATTCAAAATAAAGATATCACGAAATTTCAGCCTCACAAATATAAAGCAATCTCAGTGTACATTTCAGATTACCGATAACTGTGACAACATTTTCTCAACCTTCGGGACTTTAAAATAAGAACTTAATTTTACTATTTTATTTAAATTTGCTAGTGTTTTGCTTGCTATTGTGTGATGCTCATTTTTACAGTGAATTAATTTCCTTAGAGCTGGAAAAAAATACTGGTGAATAATTACCTTAAACCTCTTTTTTTATCAAAACGTTATACCTGAGGACAGGCAGTTGTTTCCTTAAGTAAAAAGGCAAAGTAGTGACATCAGACATAATAAAACAATTCTTTCAGGTTAGTCATATGAAATTACAACTGACAATGGATAATCAGTGTTTATCAAGTCTTTCACTTTACAAACTGCACTTGTTATGGTAATTGTTGGTTTTGTACTTCATGCAGATCAGAATGGAGTGAGATCAATGCCCTGCTGGTAGGATTTGGACAACAGACCTGTCTGCCAGTCGGGCCCCGGTGTTCTCTCTGCCTCAACCAGGCCATCTGTCCTACAGGGAAAACTACTTTGAAGAAACCAAAGAAATAGTACTTTATGGTGAAACAGGTTTAAAAAGTAATGCACAAAGTTTCAAGTTTGACTAATCATGTGTCTAGGTTAATCAATTGGCAATTCAAAACACCTTTGTCATTAATTACCAAGGATAAACTTTTAATGTATTACATGTTGATATGCAAGGATGTAGTGGTTTTGTCCCTCTTTCCTGTTTAGGCCATCTATTGTCCAAGAACATTACATCTAAATGGACATGGCAGTGCTGGCCAACATTATACAGTATTCAGGGGCACTGATATACAGCAATCTAAAAGGTCATTTAAGGGACATTTAAGTCAGTAACTATCAACTGTAAGAAGTGCCTGATGTTCCTATGATAATGAATCTTAGGAATTTGTTCATGTTATATGTTTAATGAATGAGTTAATACCCCACAGGTCAGAAATCTCTGTTCATAGGATGGTATGTTTTAAGAATATGACATATCTACATACTCCTTTATTACATTTTAATAATATTTAGTGTTCACATGTAACCACTGCCAACTTGTTTTATAAAAAGAATATTTTTGTAATATTTAGTCTTGTCTCATATATTTTGTATATTTACACCTATGACATGTAAAGATTCAGACATATTAATATAATTGGACACAAATCATACACCTCATGATGCACATGAATCCATCATCATGTTAAAGTATGTTTACCAAACTCCAACTCCAACACTTTACCAAGCAGCAGTTTTCATGTTGTGACTCTGGAACAGATGGAGGTAATTGATGACTCTAACAGGGATGAATGAGGTTTGTGATGGCTCTGACCGAGATCAGGTTATTGATGGCTCTGACAGGGATGAATGAGGTAATTGATGGCTCTGACAGGGTTGAATGAGGTTATATATGGCTCTGACACATCAATGAGGTAATTGATGAGTCTGACACATCAACGAGGTTACTGATGGCTCTGACATAGATCTCGAAGGTTATTAATGACTGACAGGGATGAATGAGGTTATTGGTGGCTCTGACACAGATGAATGAGGTTATTGATGGCTTTGACACAGATGGATGAGGTTATTAATGGCTTTGACATGGATGAATGAGGTTACTGATGGTTCTGACAGGGATGAATAAGGTCATTGGTGGCTCTGACAAGGATGAATAAGGTTACTTATGGCTCTGACACAGATGAACGCGGTTATTGGTGGCTCTGACAAGGATGAATAAGGTTACTTATGGCTCTGACACAGATGAATGCTGTTATTGGTGGCTCTGACAAGGATGAATAAGGTTACTTATGGCTCTGACACAGATGAACGCGGTGATTGGTGGTTCTGACAAGGATGAATAAGGTTACTTATGGCTCTGACACAGATGAATGAGGTTATTGGTGGCTCTGACAAGGATGAATAAGGTTACTTATGGCTCTGACACAGATGAACGCGGTTATTGGTGGCTTTGACACAGATGGATGAGGTTATTAATGGCTTTGACACGGATGAATGAGGTTACTGATGGTTCTGACAGGGATGAATAAGGTCATTGGTGGCTCTGTCAAGGATGAATAAGGTTACTTATGGCTCTGACACAGATGAACGCGGTTATTGGTGGCTCTGACAAGGATGAATAAGGTTACTTATGGCTCTGACACAGATGAATGCTGTTATTGGTGGCTCTGACAAGAATGAATAAGGTTACTTATGGCTCTGACACAGATGAACGCGGTTATTGGTGGCTCTGACAAGGATGAATAAGCTTACTTATGGCTCTGACACAGATGAATGCGGTTATTGGTGGCTCTGACAAGGATGAATGAGGTTACTTATGGCTCTGACATAGATGAAAGCGGTTATTGGTGGCTCTGACAAGGATGAATAAGGTTACTTATGGCTCTGACACAGATGAAAGCGGTTATTGGTGGCTCTGACAAGGATGAATAAGGTTACTTATGGCTCTGACACAGATGAATGCTGTTATTGGTGGCTCTGACGCAGATGAATGTGGTTATTGGTGGCTTTGACACAGATGAATGAGGTTATTGGTGGCTTTGACACAGATGAATGAGGTTACTGATGGTTCTGACATGGATGAATAAGGTCATTGGTGGCTCTGACAAGGATGAATAAGGTTACTTATGGCTCTGACACAGAAGAACGCGGTTATTGGTGGCTCTGACAAGGATGAATAAGGTTACTTATGGCTCTCACACAGATGAACGCGGTTATTGGTGGCTCTGACAAGGATGAATAAGGTTACTTATGGCTCTGACACAGATGAACGCAGTTATTGGTGGCTCTGACAAGGATGAATAAGGTTACTTATGGCTCTGACACAGATGAATGCGGTTATTGGTGGCTCTGACAAGGATGAATAAGGTTACTTTTGGCTCTGACACAGATGAATGCTGTTATTGGTGGCTCTGACAAGGATGAATAAGGTTACTTATGGCTCTGACACAGATGAACGCAGTTATTGGTGGCTCTGACAAGGATGAATAAGGTTACTTATGGCTCTGACACAGATGAATGCGGTTATATTGGTGGCTCTGACACATGAATGCAGTTACTGATGGCTCTGACACAGATAATGAGGTTATAGGTGGCTCTGACACAGATGAATGCGGTTATTGGTGGCTCTGACACAGATGAATGCGGTTATTGGTGGCTTTGACACAGATGAATGAGGTTATTGGTGGCTTTGACACAGATGAATGAGGTTACTGATGGTTCTGACAGGGATGAATAAGGTCATTGGTGGCTCTGACAAGGATGAATAAGGTTACTTATGGCTCTGACACAGATGATCGTGGTTATTGGTGGCTCTGACAAGGATGAATAAGGTTACTTATGGCTCTGACACAGATGAATGCAGTTATTGGTGGCACTGACAAGGATGAATAAGGTTACTTATGGCTCTGACACAGATGAACACGGTTATTGGTGGCTCTGACAAGGTTGAATAAGGTTACTTATGGCTCTGACACAGATGAACAAAGTTATTGGTGGCTCTGACAAGGATGAATAAGGTTACTTATGGCTCTGACACAGATGAACGCGGTTATTGGTGGCTCTGACAAGGATGAATAAGGTTACTTATGGCTCTGACACAGATGAATGCGGTTATTGGTGGCTCTGACAAGGATGATTAAGGTTACTTATGGCTCTGACACAGATGAACACGGTTATTGGTGGCTCTGACAAGGATGAATAAGGTTACTTATGGCTCTGACACAGATGAACACGGTTATTGGTGGCTCTGACAAGGATGAATAAGGTTACTTATGGCTCTGACACAGATGAATGCGGTTATTGGTGGCTCTGACAAGGATGAATAAGGTTACTTATGGCTCTGACACAGATGAATGAGGTTATTGGTGGCTCTGACGCAGATGAATGTGGTTATTGGTGGCTTTGACACAGATGAATGAGGTTATTGGTGGCTTTGACACAGATGAATGAGGTTACTGATGGTTCTGACATGGATGAATAAGGTCATTGGTGGCTCTGGCAAGGATGAATAAGGTTACTTATGGCTCTGACACAGATGAACGTGGTTATTGGTGGCTCTGACAAGGATGAATAAGGTTACTTATGGCTCTCACACAGATGAACGCGGTTATTGGTGGCTCTGACAAGGATGAATAAGGTTACTTATGGCTCTGACACAGATGAACGCGGTTATTGGTGGCTCTGACAAGGATGAATAAGGTTACTTATGGCTCTGACACAGATGAATGCGGTTATTGGTGGCTCTGACAAGGATGAATAAGGTTACTTATGGCTCTGACACAGATGAATGCGGTTATTGGTGGCTCTGACAAGGATGAATAAGGTTACTTATGGCTCTGACACAGATGAACGCGGTTATTGGTGGCTCTGACAAGGATGAATAAGGTTACTTATGGCTCTGACACAGATGAATGCGGTTATTGGTGGCTCTGACAAGGATGAATAAGGTTACTTATGGCTCTGACACAGATGAATGCGGTTATTGGTGGCTCTGACAAGGATGAATAAGGTTACTTATGGCTCTGACACAGATGAATGCGGTTATTGGTGGCTCTGACAAGGATGAATAAGGTTACTTATGGCTCTGACACAGATGAACGCGGTTATTGGTGGCTCTGACAAGGATGAATAAGGTTACTTATGGCTCTGACACAGATGAATGCGGTTATTGGTGGCTCTGACAAGGATGAATAAGGTTACTTATGGCTCTGACACAGATGAACGCGGTTATTGGTGGCTCTGACAAGGATGAATAAGGTTACTTATGGCTCTGACACAGATGAATGCGGTTATTGGTGGCTCTGACAAGGATGAATAAGGTTACTTATGGCTCTGACACAGATGAACGCGGTTATTGGTGGCTCTGACAAGGATGAATGAGGTTACTTATGGCTCTGACATAGATGAAAGCGGTTATTGGTGGCTCTGACAAGGATGAATAAGGTTACTTATGGCTCTGACACAGATGAAGCGGTTATTGGTGGCTCTGACAAGGATGAATAAGGTTACTTAAGGCTCTGACACAGATGAATGCTGTTATTGGTGGCTCTGACGCAGATGAATGTGGTTATTGGTGGCTTTGACACAGATGAATGAGGTTATTGGTGGCTTTGACACAGATGAATGAGGTTACTGATGGTTCTGACATGGATGAATAAGGTCATTGGTGGCTCTGACAAGGATGAATAAGGTTACTTATGGCTCTGACACAGATGAACGCGGTTATTGGTGGCTCTGACAAGGATGAATAAGGTTACTTATGGCTCTCACACAGATGAACGCGGTTATTTGTGGCTCTGACAAGGATGAATAAGGTTACTTATGGCTCTGACACAGATGAACGCGGTTATTGGTGGCTCTGACAAGGATGAATAAGGTTACTTATGGCTCTGACACAGATGAATGCGGTTATTGGTGGCTCTGACAAGGATGAATAAGGTTACTTATGGCTCTGACACAGATGAATGCTGTTATTGGTGGCTCTGACAAGGATGAATAAGGTTACTTATGGCTCTGACACAGATGAACGCAGTTATTGGTGGCTCTGACAAGGATGAATAAGGTTACTTATGGCTCTGACACAGATGAATGCGGTTATATTGGTGGCTCTAACACATGAATGCAGTTACTGATGGCTCTGACACAGATAATGAGGTTATAGGTGGCTCTGACACAGATGAATGCGGTTATTGGTGGCTCTTACACAGATGAATGTGGTTATTGGTGGCTTTGACACAGATGAATGAGGTTATTGGTGGCTTTGACACAGATGAATGAGGTTACTGATGGTTCTGACAGGGATGAATAAGGTCATTGGTGGCTCTGACAAGGATGAATAAGGTTACTTATGGCTCTGGCTCTGACACAGATGATCGTGGTTATTGGTGGCTCTGACAAGGATGAATAAGGTTACTTATGGCTCTGACACAGATGAATGCAGTTATTGGTGGCTCTGACAAGGATGAATAAGGTTACTTATGGCTCTGACACAGATGAACACGGTTATTGGTGGCTCTGACAAGGTTGAATAAGGTTACTTATGGCTCTGACACAGATGAACGCAGTTATTGGTGGCTCTGACAAGGATGAATAAGGTTACTTATGGCTCTGACACAGATGAACGCGGTTATTGGTGGCTCTGACAAGGATGAATAAGGTTACTTATGGCTCTGACACAGATGAATGCGGTTATTGGTGGCTCTGACAAGGATGATTAAGGTTACTTATGGCTCTGACACAGATGAACACGGTTATTGGTGGCTCTGACAAGGATGAATAAGGTTACTTATGGCTCTGACACAGATGAACATGGTTATTGGTGGCTCTGACAAGGATGAATAAGGTTACTTATGGCTCTGACACAGATGAATGAGGTTATTGGTGGCTCTGACGCAGATGAATGTGGTTATTGGTGGCTTTGACACAGATGAATGAGGTTATTGGTGGCTTTGACACAGATGAATGAGGTTACTGATGGTTCTGACAGGGATGAATAAGGTCATTGGTGGCTCTGACAAGGATGAATAAGGTTACTTATGGCTCTGACACAGATGAACGCGGTTATTGGTGGCTCTGACAAGGATGAATAAGGTTACTTATGGCTCTCACACAGATGAACGTGGTTATTGGTGGCTCTGACAAGGATGAATAAGGTTACTTATGGCTCTGACACAGATGAACGCGGTTATTGGTGGCTCTGACAAGGATGAATAAGGTTACTTATGGCTCTGACACAGATGAATGCGGTTATTGGTGGCTCTGACAAGGATGAATAAGGTTACTTATGGCTCTGACACAGATGAATGCGGTTATTGGTGGCTCTGACAAGGATGAATAAGGTTACTTATGGCTCTGACACAGATGAACGCGGTTATTGGTGGCTCTGACAAGGATGAATAAGGTTACTTATGGCTCTGACACAGATGAATGCGGTTATTGGTGGCTCTGACAAGGATGAATAAGGTTACTTATGGCTCTGACACAGATGAATGCGGTTACTGGTGGCTCTGACAAGGATGAATAAGGTTACTTATGGCTCTGTTACAGATGAATGCGGTTATTGGTGGCTCTGACAAGGATAAATAAGGTTACTTGTGGCTCTGACACAGATGAATGAGGTTATTGGTGGCTTTGACACAGATGAATAAGGTTACTGATGGTTCTGACAGGGAAGAATAAGGTCATTGGTGGCTCTGACGAGGATGAATAAGGTTACTTATGGCTCTGACACAGATGATCGTGGTTATTGGTGGCTCTGACAAGGATGAATAAGGTTACTTAAGGCTCTGACACAGATGAATGCTGTTATTGGTGGCTCTGACAAGGATGAATAAGGTTACTTATGGCTCTGACACAGATGAATGCGGTTATATTGGTGGCTCTGACACATGAATGCAGTTACTGATGGCTCTGACACAGATAATGAGGTTATAGGTGGCTCTGACACAGATGAATGCGGTTATTGGTGGCTCTGACACAGATGAATGCGGTTATTGGTGGCTTTGACACAGATGAATGAGGTTATTGGTGGCTTTGACACAGATGAATGAGGTTACTGATGGTACTGACAGGGATGAATAAGGTCATTGGTGGCTCTGACAAGGATGAATAAGGTTACTTATGGCTCTGACACAGATGATCGTGGTTATTGGTGGCTCTGACAAGGATGAATAAGGTTACTTATGGCTCTGACACAGATGAATGCTGTTATTGGTGGCTCTGACAAGGATGAATAAGGTTACTTTTGGCTCTGACACAGATGAACACGGTTATTGGTGGCTCTGACAAGGATGATTAAGGTTACTTATGGCTCTGACACAGATAAACGCGGTTATTGGTGGCTCTGACAAGGATGAATAAGGTTACTTATGGCTCTCACACAGATGAACGCGGTTATTGGTGGCTCTGACAAGGATGAATAAGGTTACTTATGGCTCTCACACAGATGAACGCGGTTATTGGTGGCTCTGACAAGGATGAATAAGGTTACTTATGGCTCTGACACAGATGAACGCGGTTATTGGTGGCTCTGACAAGGATGAATAAGGTTACTTATGGCTCTCACACAGATGAATGCGGTTATATTGGTGGCTCTGACACATGAATGCAGTTACTGATGGCTCTGACACAGATAATGAGGTTATAGGTGGCTCTGACATAGATGAATGCGGTTATTGGTGGCTCTGACACAGATGAACGCAGTTATTGGTGGCTCTGACAAGGATGAATAAGGTTACTTATGGCTCTGACACAGATGAACGCGGTTATTGGTGGCTCTGACAAGGATGAATAAGGTTACTTATGGCTCTGACACAGATGAATGCAGTTATTGGTGGCTCTGACAAGGATGAATAAGGTTACTTATGGCTCTGACACAGATGAACACGGTTATTGGTGGCTCTGACAAGGTTGAATAAGGTTACTTATGGCTCTGACACAGATGAACGCAGTTATTGGTGGCTCTGACAAGGATGAATAAGGTTACTTATGGCTCTGACACAGATGAACGCGGTTATTGGTGGCTCTGACAAGGATGAATAAGGTTACTTATGGCTCTGACACAGATGAATGCGGTTATTGGTGGCTCTGACAAGGATGATTAAGGTTACTTATGGCTCTGACACAGATGAACACGGTTATTGGTGGCTCTGACAAGGATGAATAAGGTTACTTATGGCTCTGACACAGATGAACATGGTTATTGGTGGCTCTGACAAGGATGAATAAGGTTACTTATGGCTCTGACACAGATGAATGAGGTTATTGGTGGCTCTGACGCAGATGAATGTGGTTATTGGTGGCTTTGACACAGATGAATGAGGTTATTGGTGGCTTTGACACAGATGAATGAGGTTACTGATGGTTCTGACAGGGATGAATAAGGTCATTGGTGGCTCTGACAAGGATGAATAAGGTTTCTTATGGCTCTGACACAGATGAACGCGGTTATTGGTGGCTCTGACAAGGATGAATAAGGTTACTTATGGCTCTCACACAGATGAACGTGGTTATTGGTGGCTCTGACAAGGATGAATAAGGTTACTTATGGCTCTGACACAGATGAACGCGGTTATTGGTGGCTCTGACAAGGATGAATAAGGTTACTTATGGCTCTGACACAGATGAATGCGGTTATTGGTGGCTCTGACAAGGATGAATAAGGTTACTTATGGCTCTGACACAGATGAATGCGGTTATTGGTGGCTCTGACAAGGATGAATAAGGTTACTTATGGCTCTGACACAGATGAACGCGGTTATTGGTGGCTCTGACAAGGATGAATAAGGTTACTTATGGCTCTGACACAGATGAATGCGGTTATTGGTGGCTCTGACAAGGATGAATAAGGTTACTTATGGCTCTGACACAGATGAATGCGGTTACTGGTGGCTCTGACAAGGATGAATAAGGTTACTTATGGCTCTGTTACAGATGAATGCGGTTATTGGTGGCTCTGACAAGGATAAATAAGGTTACTTGTGGCTCTGACACAGATGAATGAGGTTATTGGTGGCTTTGACACAGATGAATAAGGTTACTGATGGTTCTGACAGGGAAGAATAAGGTCATTGGTGGCTCTGACGAGGATGAATAAGGTTACTTATGGCTCTGACACAGATGATCGTGGTTATTGGTGGCTCTGACAAGGATGAATAAGGTTACTTATGGCTCTGACACAGATGAATGCTGTTATTGGTGGCTCTGACAAGGATGAATAAGGTTACTTATGGCTCTGACACAGATGAATGCGGTTATATTGGTGGCTCTGACACATGAATGCAGTTACTGA
The DNA here is from genome assembly GCA_026874595.1 of Sipunculus nudus. Lineage (NCBI taxonomy): Eukaryota > Metazoa > Annelida > Sipuncula > Golfingiida > Sipunculidae > Sipunculus > Sipunculus nudus. Next base: position 19,759,323 of record CM049307.1, read on the forward strand.
TGGCTCTGACACAGATAATGAGGTTATAGGTGGCTCTGACACAGATGAATGCGGTTATTGGTGGCTCTGACACAGATGAATGCGGTTATTGGTGGCTTTGACACAGATGAATGAGGTTATTGGTGGCTTTGACACAGATGAATGAGGTTACTGATGGTACTGACAGGGATGAATAAGGTCATTGGTGGCTCTGACAAGGATGAATAAGGTTACTTATGGCTCTGACACAGATGATCGTGGTTATTGGTGGCTCTGACAAGGATGAATAAGGTTACTTATGGCTCTGACACAGATGAATGCTGTTATTGGTGGCTCTGACAAGGATGAATAAGGTTACTTTTGGCTCTGACACAGATGAACACGGTTATTGGTGGCTCTGACAAGGATGATTAAGGTTACTTATGGCTCTGACACAGATAAACGCGGTTATTGGTGGCTCTGACAAGGATGAATAAGGTTACTTATGGCTCTCACACAGATGAACGCGGTTATTGGTGGCTCTGACAAGGATGAATAAGGTTACTTATGGCTCTCACACAGATGAACGCGGTTATTGGTGGCTCTGACAAGGATGAATAAGGTTACTTATGGCTCTGACACAGATGAACGCGGTTATTGGTGGCTCTGACAAGGATGAATAAGGTTATTTATGGCTCTCACACAGATGAATGCGGTTATATTGGTGGCTCTGACACATGAATGCAGTTACTGATGGCTCTGACACAGATAATGAGGTTATAGGTGGCTCTGACACAGATGAATGCGGTTATTGGTGGCTCTGACACAGATGAATGCGGTTATTGGTGGCTTTGACACAGATGAATGAGGTTATTGGTGGCTTTGACACAGATGAATGAGGTTACTGATGGTTCTGACAGGGATGAATAAGGTCATTGGTGGCTCTGACAAGGATGAATAAGGTTACTTATGGCTCTGACACAGATGAATGCAGTTATTGGGGGCTCTGACACAGATGAATGCGGTTATTGGTGGCTTTGACACAGATGAATGAGGTTATTGGTGGCTTTGACATAGATGAATGAGGTTATTGGTGGTTTTGACACAGATGAATGAGGTTATTGGTGGCTTTGACACAGATGAATGAGGTTATTGGTGGCTTTGACACAGATGAATGAGGTTATAGGTGGCTCTGACACAGATGAATGCGGTTATTGGTGGCTCTGACACAGATGAATGCGGTTATTGGTGGCTTTGACACAGATGAATGAGGTTATTCTTGGCTTTGACACAGATGAATGAGGTTACTGATGGTTTTGACAAGGATGAATAAGGTTACTTATGGCTCCGACACAGATGAATGCGGTTATTTTTGGCTCTGACAAGGATGAATAAGGTTACTTATGGCTCTGACACAGATGAATGCGGTTATTGGTGGCTCTGACAAGGATGAATAAGGTTACTTATGGCTCTGACACAGATGAATGCGGTTATTGGTGGCTCTGACAAGGATGAAAAAGGTTACTTATGGCTCTGACACAGATGAATGAGGTTATTGGTGGCTTTGACACAGATGAATGAGGTTACTGATGGTTCTGACAGGGATGAATAAGGTCATTGGTGGCTCTGACAAGGATGAATAAGGTTACTTATGGCTCTGACACAGATGATCGTGGTTATTGGTGGCTCTGACAAGGATGAATAAGGTTACTTATGGCTCTGACACAGATGAATGCTGTTATTGGTGGCTCTGACAAGGATGAATAAGGTTACTTATGGCTCTGACACAGATGAATGCGGTTATATTGGTGGCTCTGACACATGAATGCAGTTACTGATGGCTCTGACACAGATAATGAGGTTATAGGTGGCTCTGACACAGATGAATGCGGTTATTGGTGGCTCTGACACAGATGAATGCGGTTATTGGTGGCTTTGACACAGATGAATGAGGTTATTGGTGGCTTTGACACAGATGAATGAGGTTACTGATGGTTCTGACAGGGATGAATAAGGTCATTGGTGGCTCTGACAAGGATGAATAAGGTTACTTATGGCTCTGACACAGATGATCGTGGTTATTGGTGGCTCTGACAAGGATGAATAAGGTTACTTATGGCTCTGACACAGATGAACGCAGTTATTGGTGGCTCTGACAAGGATGAATAAGGTTACTTATGGCTCTGACACAGATGAACGCGGTTATTGGTGGCTCTGACAAGGATGAATAAGGTTACTTATGGCTCTGACACAGATGAACACGGTTATTGGTGGCTCTGACAAGGATGAATAAGGTTACTTATGGCTCTGACACAGATGAACGCGGTTATTGGTGGCTCTGACAAGGATGAATAAGGTTACTTATGGCTCTCACACAGATGAACGCGGTTATTGGTGGCTCTGACAAGGATGAATAAGGTTACTTATGGCTCTCACACAGATGAACGCGGTTATTGGTGGCTCTGACAAGGATGAATAAGGTTACTTATGGCTCTGACACAGATGAACGCGGTTATTGGTGGCTCTGACAAGGATGAATAAGGTTACTTATGGCTCTGACACAGATGAATGCGGTTATATTGGTGGCTCTGACACATGAATGCAGTTACTGATGGCTCTGACACAGATAATGAGGTTATAGGTGGCTCTGACATAGATGAATGCGGTTATTGGTGGCTCTGACACAGATGAATGCGGTTATTGGTGGCTTTGACACAGATGAATGAGGTTATTGGTGGCTTTGACACAGATGAATGAGGTTACTGATGGTTCTGACAGGGATGAATAAGGTCATTGGTGGGTCTGACAAGGATGAATAAGGTTACTTATGGCTCTGACACAGATGAATGCAGTTATTGGGGGCTCTGACACAGATGAATGCAGTTATTGGTGGCTTTGACACAGATGAATGAGGTTATTGGTGGCTTTGACATAGATGAATGAGGTTATTGGTGGTTTTGACACAGATGAATGAGGTTATTGGTGGCTTTGACACAGATGAATGAGGTTATTGGTGGCTTTGACACAGATGAATGAGGTTATAGGTGGCTCTGACACAGATGAATGCGGTTATTGGTTGCTCTGACACAGATGAATGCGGTTATTGGTGGCTTTGACACAGATGAATGAGGTTATTGGTGGCTTTGACACAGATGAATGAGGTTACTGATAGTTCTGACAGGGATGAATAAGGTCATTGGTGGCTCTGACAAGGATGAATAAGGTTACTTATGGCTCTGACACAGATGAATGCAGTTATTGGTGGCTCTGACACTGATGAATGCGGTTTTTGGTGGCTTTGACACAGATGAATGAGGTTATTGGTGGCTTTGACACAGATGAATGAGGTTACTGATGGCTCTGACACAGATGAATGAGGTTATTGGTGGCTCTGCAAGGATGAATGAGGTTATTGGTGGCTGTTACACAGATGAACAAGGTTATATTGATGGCTCTGACACATGAATGAGGTTACTGATGGCTCTGACACACATGAATGAGGTTATTGATGGCTCTGACAAACATGAATGAGGTTACTGATGGCTCTTAGACCAGTGAAATTAATCTCCATATATATCTAAAAGGAAAACCCAGATTATCTTTATACAGAGCAAATAAAAATTGGAAATCAGAGCAGACACAATCACCAATAACAACACATATAAACACAAACTATTTTTAATAGAAAAGTCTAAAAACTGTTATGTACAAATTGAACTTTGTGTTAACGCATTGGAAAAAGACACTTCATTTACACCAAAATTGGCTATTCAATTTGATTCACAACTCAGATCTTCAAGTTGAGACCATAATGGACAAGTCGCTGTAATTTTAAGTGGCATTCTTATAATATTCCTGAAGTGCAGTATATACAGTCCCCCCCTTTTACAGTTGAAATGGCTGATTATAGCCTTCAGTAATGACCTTTCCACTAATAACTTATATTTATTAAAACTAAAATAGATTCTGATGTTATAAATGTAAACAGTCACCACCAGTTAGCTGTGTAGTTAGTTGATTAATCTCCAGCAATAAAAAATCTTTGCTTGTGCCCTTTGAAATATTGATGCTTAACATTCTAAATTTCATGATAAAGAAAATATACTTCAACATTCCAAACTCTCTTAACTACTGACCCTGCTTATCAATCACATGGAAAAAAGTCACATATCTTAAATATAAAATGGCTGAATAAGAAAGTCATAGTCTGCATATCCTATTTCAGACAATGGTAACCTTGGAGATCAACTTTGACCCCCTGACCACCCTGCTCTTTGCGTAGGTCTCTCCTGTAGTGAGGTCCGTTCTGGCTGCTGTGACCTGGTGCTGACCTCCATGGTCTCCGCAGGATTTGATCTTAACTGACGTGCGATACCCCTCTTCTGCTTCTACATGCAGTGTCTGTGGGCAGCAAATATTTTATTGTTGTTATAAAATACATAAGACATACAGGGAAATTACATGTACAGACTACTGAGTATATTTGCAATACATAACAATTTTCATACCTATAAAAGTTCCTTCAACCTTATTGTCATTATCAGATACATGTGACAAAAAAAATTACAGACTATATCTACAATACATAAATATTCTCATATCTCTAAAAATCTAATGTTATTGTCATCAGATACATGTGACACGGGGAAATTACATACTATAATACCTCTATATAAAAATTGTCATACCTCCAATAAAATTTGACATATGTGGTAAAACCTTGCTAAAACAAAATCTACACCATTTACTGAACAGACAATACATCAGAGATTAAACAGACATGATATAATATGTAAGCTATGATCATCACCTGAGGGGCTGCTTGTCTGACAGCTTCGGCGTAGGCTTTAGCATCAGAGTCTGTAAATCCCTCCGAGTCACCACTGTATCCAAATGTTTGTCTCTCTTCATATTCTGTGGATGAAAATTTAAGCAAATCAGTGTTACTCCTTGCATTATTAAAAGGGAGCAAGTTATGAGTTACAGCCCTATGAATACAAAAGTGAAGCATATACAAACTAGATGTGTCGGAACGACACGAATGCCCCCGCCTGGAGCAAATTAGAAATATTTGTTAAATTTTGTAAAATTTTTAAATTTCAGGAGGTATTGTATGGTCAAAAGTAGGTGAACAAGGGCAAAATGCAAACTTGATCTGTAACGGGTCATTGCATCAAGCAACACACCAAAAATCAGGCCAGTATCTGCAGGGATTGTCAAAAAAAAGTCCATACTTGTACATTTTTCATAAAAATGTCTGTCTTTCATGAAATTTTCTATGTTCAGGATCTGTCATATGGTCAAAAATAGGTCAACTGGGACGAAACACAAACTCGATCTGTAAGTGGTCATTAAGCATTAGGCAAGTATCTGTAAGCACTGCATTGCGAATCTTGAATATTAGCAAAAGCTGTTAATCAGTTATAAATTTAACTTGGAGAGGTATGTACCATGTTTCATAACAATCTACGTACAGACCATCATTCCAAGTGATCATAGTAAATTTTGTGAAAATCCACACAATGGTTCCTGAGATATAAGCTTCTGAGTGTTTTTGTATAATCAGCTCTAAAATGTAGAAAAATGGGTCAAGGTCACCCATCTTTGAACTTGACCGAGATTTTATAGATATACATCTTCACTGATGAAATAAAATTCCAACGGTGAATCCTTTCAGAGATATCCTGCTCACAAGGTAAAAGTTAACTGACAGGGGACGGACGGACAGCTTAGGTGACGACAATAGCCCATCAGCCTACTAGCCGAGGGCTAAAAAAGGCTGTACATGTACATTTGTCATGAAAATTTCTATTTTTCATGAAATTTTCTATGTTCAGGAGCTGTATTCTCAAAGTAGGTCAACTGGTTCGAAACAAGAACTCGATCTGTAACTGGTCATTATCTGCCCACACATAAAAAATCAGGGCAGTATCTGCAGGCATTGAGGAAAAAAAGTCTGTACATATGCATTTGTTATGAAAACTTCTATTTTTCATAAACTTTCCATGTTCAGGAGCAGACAAACGGTTAAAAGTAGGTCAACTGGGACAAAACACGAACTGGATCTGTAACTGGTCATTATCTGTCCACACACCAAAAATCAGGCCCTTATCTGCAGGCATTGCGAAAAAAGTCTGTACATGTGCACTTGTCATGAAAATTTATATTTTTCATGAAATTTTCTATGTTAGGGCACCGTCAAACAGTTGAAAGTAGGTCAACTGGGGCAAAACACGAACTTGATCTGTAACTGGTCATTATCTGCCCACACACCAAAATTCAGGCCTGTATCTGCAGGCATTGTGAAAAAAAGTCCGTACATGTGCACTTGTCATGAAAATTTATATTTTTCATGAAATTTTCTAAGTTAGGGCACTGTCAAATGGTCAAAAGTAGGTCAACTGGGGCAAAACGCAAACTTGATCTGTAACTGGTCATTATCTGCCCACACACCAAAATTCAGGCCTGTATCTGCAGGCATTGCGGAAAAAAGTCCAAACATGTGCATTTGTCATAAACATTTATATTTTTCATGAAATTTTCTAAGTTTAGGAGCCGTAAAACGGTCAAAATTAGGTCAACCGGGCTAAACGCAAACTCAATCTGTAACTGGTCATGATCTGCCCACACACCAAAAATCAGGCCCGTATCTGCAGGCATTGTGAAAAAAAGTCCGTACACGTGCACTTGACATGAAAATTTATATTTTTCATGAAATTTTCTATGTTAGGGCACCATCAAACAGTCGAAAGTAGGTCAACTGGGACAAAAGGTGAACTCAATCTGTAACTGGTCATTATCTGCCAACACACCAAAATTTAGGCCGATATCTGTAGGCATTGCAAAAAAAAGTCCCTACATGTGTAATTTTCATTAAAATTTATATTTTTCAAACTCCATCTGTAACTGGTCATTATCTGCCCACACACCAAAAATCAGGCCAATATCTGCAGGCATTGCAAAAAAAAGTCCCTACATGTGTATTTGTCATAAAAATTTATATTTTTCAGGAAATTTTCTAAGTTTAGGAGCCATAAAACAGTCAAAAGTAGGTCAACCGGGAAGAAACGCAAACTCTATCTGTAACTGGTCATTATCTGCCCACACACCAAAAATCAGGCCAATATCTGCAGGCATTGCGAAAAAAAAGTCCGTACATGTGTATTTGTCATAAAAATTTATATTTTTCATGAAATTTTCTAAGTTTAGGAGCCATAAAACAGTCAAAAGTAGGTCAACTGGGAAGAAACGCAAACTCAATCTGTAACTGGTCATGATCTGCCCACACACCAAAAATCAGGCCAATATCTGCAGGCATTGCGAAAAAAAAGTCCGTACATGTGTATTTGTCATAAAAATTTATATTTTTCATGAAATTTTCTAAGTTTAGGAGCCGTAAAATGGTCAAAAGTAGGTCAACCGGGCGAACCGCAAACTCAATCTGTAACTGGTCATGATCTGCCCACACACCAAAAATCAGGCCCGTATCTGCAGGCATTGTGAAAAAAAGTCCGTACACGTGCACTTGACATGAAAATTTATATTTTTCATGAAATTTTCTATGTTAGGGCACTGTCAAATGGTCAAAAATTGGTCAACTGGGACAAAACGCGAACTCTATCTGTAACTGGTCATTATCTGCCAACACACCAAAAATCAGGCCAATATCTGCAGGCATTGCAAAAACAAGTCCCTACATGTGTATTTGTCATAAAAATTTATATTTTTCATGAAATTTTCTAAGTTTAGTAGCCGTAAAAAGGTCAAAAGTAGGTCAACCGGGAAGAAACGCAAACTCCATCTGTAACTGGTCATTATCTGCCCACACACCAAAATTCAGGCCTGTATCTGCAGGCATTGTGAAAAAAAGTCCGTACATGTGTATTTGTCATAAAAATTTATATTTTTCATGAAATTTTCTAAGTAAAGGAGCCGTAAAACGGTCAAAAGTAGGCAACTGGGACGAAACTCAAACTCGATCTGTAACTGGTCATTATCTGCCCACTCACAAAAAATCAGGCCAATATCTGCAAGCATTATGTAACAAAGTCCGTACAACTGTTTGATTTTGGAATGACGGAAGGGCGGAAGGGCAGAATGACGGACATGGGTAAAACTATAAGCCCCGGCCACTTTGTGGCGGGGCATAAAAAGGGAGTGGCCAATGGTCACAAGAAGCCATAATATTATAAAGTTATAATTAAGCCTGAACAGGCCTAGGTTTTGGTTTCATCCAAGAACTTTTGAATAGATTAACAAGTGACCCATGGGTAATGACGCTCAGCTGACTGGGAAGAGATTTGCAAAAGGAAATTTTATCATCTGAATGGTAGTATATAACCATTCAACTGAAGCATCAAAGAGATTAACCAACAGGCTGAGATTGTGTCTGTATTAATATATCTCAAAAATAGAGAAAAATTGAGTAAACTTTAAAAAAAATACAGGTGGCTCCACCAGTCTGCAGAAACTAATAACAAGGGACCTATGGGTCACTGTGCTCAGCTGACGTTAACCTTGAAGGTAAAAATCTAAAATAATATCAAATGGAGATAAAGTGTAAGAGGAAGAGGTAATAAAGGCCATGGTTGGTTTATATGATTGGTTTGTATTGATGAGCAAGAAATTGTTGCAAAAAATATTTTGTGACCTGACCATGTGTTTCCTAATGTTGAAACTAACGCATGTGAGCAGTTTGTGAACAAATGATCTGTACTATTACCATGATCATTAGTTGGTTTTTCGATTAACTGTTGACATTTCAGTAGTTTACACATTTGGTCAATTGAATCTATTTTTTTGTATAATATATATTATTAAATATATATGTATTTTTTTTAATGAAATGTATACAGTTGAAATATAGCTAATTAACAACATAAAACAGGGCAAATAAAGCCTGATCTCAAATTCTGCTGAGGCAGGAAAATAATAAACAATTGTTTGTATTAAATCCTCATTTTTTTATCACATCAATTATTTTCTAATTTAAGTTTATATTTCTATACATTTCCAATTTAACATATATATCTGAATATAAAAGTTGATTCATAATTCTCAATTGCATCATCATAAATCTCAATCTTGTCAGAAAACACCACATCATGCATACAAATGTTTATTTATTTTTTACCACAAAAATATATCTTTTAAATCTGCAAAACAATAAATATCTAAAAATAATACTTGATTTAGATTTCACAATTTTTTATTGTGTCTTTATTTATCCATAATGTGCTTCATATTTTATAATAATTTAAGCATACTGATGGGTTCAATTATATTTGTTAAAATCATTTAAAAGAAAATTGATTTCTTTAAAAATGCTACATTACACAACATTGCATCTTCTGGATTACACCATGAATTATTTTTTCAAGGAAAGTTTTTGCATATCAGAGTGGAAACAGCATTACAATTAAGGAGACACAGTGAAAACAATAACAATTACTGCATAACACTTGGTGGGTTGGGTTTGCAGGGGGGGGGGGGGAGGGGGGGGTGATTGGGGTGGTGATATGAGAATAACTGTACACCTGTCACAGCAGGGGATCTCCCCCAGTGACTGTAACAAATCAGAAACCCTGGCATAGCTGACTTCCAGTGACCTGGAGTGGGACCCTGCATCTGTAATCAAAGCAAGTGACTACAGAAAAAAAATCAATAACTAGCTTAATTTTCAAGCTTTTATTTTCAAATTTCAGATTTAGACAAACTAAATATTTATGTTTACATGCTGTGAAAATTAAATCAATGGTGCTTACAGGAAAAAAACGTGCCATGGTCAAAGTTGGGCAAAATTTAAGGTACTGATTTTTTTTTATGCTAATAACTTAAAAAATTTACAAAATTCAGATCTAATTTTGGGTAAACAATTGAATCTTGATTAAAAATAGTTATATACTTTAGAAAATAGACTCTAGTTTCAAAATTTTTCATGTAAAGTAAGTTATTATTTTTCCTGATTTTTTACAAAGTCCATTATGTTTGGGCCCATAACTTAAAGAATTTATACTTTACAGACTTAATTTCTGGCATGTACATAGGAACTGTATAGAGGAATATTTATGGTAAATATGAGGAAAAACAGATGAGTGGTTTTGATATTAGGCAGTCCTGAAGTGTGAAAATAGGATTTTAACAAGGGACCCATGGGTCACGGCGCTCAGCTGATCGTGATTGGACTATAAATGTTTCTCCACTGTGATACTATATCGAGTCGATAAAGCTTATGAATATCATGTACATTTTGGGCTATTATAAAGGAATGTAATGTAATATTTGAGTAAATGATAAATGAAATTACCTGACTGATGGATGAATAGAGTCAAATAAAGTGGTTTATTTTTTATTTATTTAGGAGGGGTTGAAAATTGTGATATATTTGAGCAAATATGAATGCAATGACAGCAGTAATAAGCAGTAGTAGAATGATGATAAGGCTATTTGTTGAAGGATCTAAAGTGTATGGTAGTCTGCAAGCGTTCAATTTGACAGATATGATGTTATGATTAACTATGCTGATGAAGTGATTTATGAATATGTGACTGTATGACACAATATCTCTTTAGTCTTGACAAGGTACATTATTGTGATGCCCACTATGTCTACATATTACACAATATTGACATAATTTCTGGCATGTACATAGGTACCTATGGACGAATAGTTATACAAAATATTAAAGTATGAATATATCTGATTCATCTTGTTCTTGCTTACTGAGGCTGACTTAGGGATGGGGTTCGGAGAAGGGAAAAGTGAGGGCAGCACGAAGGTGGATGTAGAAATATTCTATTGTAATGTTTTTCATTTATATAAGAATTTGAAAAGCTAAGAGGAAAGGGGCCCTCCTACTTGGTTATAGTAAAGTTCTAAATATATGATTGCAAACTAATACTCTGACAAGACTGTCATGAAGAAAAACAGTAAAAGTTTTGAGATACTGTGTTGCATACGAAAATTTACAGATGGACAGGCAAGTGGACAGAATGGACTAATACCTTTATTTCACTTTCAAGAGAATAATGCATTTAAGTTTATATATAATCCTATTTTTTTAAGCAGATCCACTTTTTCCATTAAGAAGTTTTTATCTGAATCATTTTTTTATTTACAGGTTTATAAATTTTTAATTAAACAACCTGAAAATATAAGTTAAAATATTAGAATTGTTGCAAAAGTTGCAATCATTATATATACAGAGTAAAAAACATTGGGTCATATTATGCATACACATATATTTTATTATTTTTAAATCATAAATGTTTAAACTGATTTTAAAAGAAAATAATGCCACAACATGGCATCTACAAGAATATTCCTTGAATCACTATTAAAAAGTTTTGTACATTGGAGTTTTCAGGACATGCTTAATTTTATTCACCAAAATAAAATAAAAGTAAATTTGATAAAATAAAACATCTTTTCAAATAAAGTATACACACTGTTGGTTGAATGAGGGACAAACAATATCATTGTGCTAATTACTATCCCAGTTTTAATTAATTACTGGAATTAATAGTCAATTTCACACCTGGTGAAGTTTTTACTTTTCTGAAGTAAGGAATTACTTATCTCATGAACATCCACACTTTCACAGCAATACACATTACTTTGTGGACACAATTAAATGTACACTTTAATCATTGTAACCCTGGTGGTTCAATACAAGATCTAAAATGTAGCAAGTCCAAGAATAAAATAAAATACAGAAAAATTATAACATTCATCTAGTTTATGCACCAGCTGGGGGGGGGGGGGGGGGATGAGTGCAGGGCAGAGGGGAAGCCTGCTAGTAGTGGCCAAGCTGGGCCAAGGTAAGCTGCCTGGGGTTGGTTACATAATGCAAGTGAAGGCTGTACTACTAGGTGGGCTAGATGTTAACAACACTTGACATGGTGTATGAAAACATGAATAAAAGCTATTCATTCCAAACAATTTCTTTTGAAAGTTCAGATTTTAAAAGATTAAATCCTTATGCATATATGCTGGGAAAATTAAATCAACAGTGCCAAAGTTGGACAAAATTTAAGGTATTGATTTTTTATTTATGCTAATAACTTGAAAAATTTGCAAAATTCAGATCTAATTTTGGGTAAACAATTGAATCTTGATTAAATAAAGTTATATTCCTGAAAAAAAGTCTCTAGGTTCAGCAATTCTCATGTTAGGTAAATATATTTCCTGATTTTTTAAAAAATTGCATTATGTTTTTGCCCATAACTTCAAAATAATACCCAATACTGACTTAATTTTTATGTATGTTCATAGAAATCGTATAAAAGAATGTGAATACTAAATACGATCAAAAACAGATCAGTGGTTTTGATATTAGGCAGCCTTGAAGTGTAACAATGGCTTTTTTTATGGAAAACAGAGTTTTTATTCCTTAATATCTTGAAGGAACAAAGTCCTAATGACCCAATTTTCGGTATGGTAGGAGATTTTGGGGACATCTAATATTATGTCAACGGCCTGGGGAGCATAGAGATGTGCACTGAATGACCTAGTCATCAAAGTGGACTGCTTTACAATGTAAGGGAATACAACAAGAGCCTCCAAAAAAATTCAATAACTAGCCTAATTTTGCAGCTTTTTTTTTCAAATTTCAGATTTTAACAGATTAAATCCTTATGTATACATGGTGTGAAAATTAAATCCACAGTACTAACAGGAAAAAAATGTGCCATGGCCAAGGTTGGGCAAAATTTAAGGTACCAATTTTATATTTTAGCCAATATTTAAAAAAAAATTAACAAATTTTGATCTAATTTTTGGTATACAATTAAATTTTGATTAATTAAAGTTGTATTACTGGAAAAAAGTCCCTACCTTTAACACTTTTGGTCTTAAGTGACCAAATATCTTCCTGATTTTTTGACAAAGTCCATTAGGTTTGGGCCCATAACTTTTTTAAATTATATAATACTGACTTAATATCTGGCATGTACATAGGAACTATATAGAGGAATATTTATGGTAAATATGAAGAAAACCAGATGAGTGGTTTTGATATTAGGCAGTCCTGAAGTGTGAAAATAGATTTCTAATAAAAAATTCAGGTTTTTCCTTAATATCTCAAAGGACCGAAGTCCTATTGACCCAAATTTTGGCATGGTAGGAGATTATGGGGACATCTAACTGTATGCCGAAATTCAGATTCGTAGGTCCAAAGGTGTCGAAATGTGCCAGTCTTACGGACGGACATCCAGACGGACAGACAGACAGACGGACGGACAGACAGACGGACGGACGACGGACAATGGACCATGACTATAGCTCAGATGACTTATAGTCAGCTGAGCTAAAAATATTGGTGGCTCCACCAGTCTTCAGGAACTGAAGAAACCAGTCATAATCAATAAAGAACCCAGGTTTCAGAACACTTAATGAAACCACAGCTCAGAAACTGACATAATAACAGTCATTTGATGGTCTCAAAAACAGAAGAAAAAAATTGTAAAAATTAGAATTAACACAGGTGGCGCAACAAGTTTTCATGAACTGACAACCTGGGTCATGGTCAATATTCAAGGCAAGATTCATGGCAATCCATGCATTAATTTTTACTGGAGGTTTTGTATCAAATTCTTAATTATTCTGGGTGGTACTTTCAAGCCCCATAGTTTGGTGTATATAACTCACAGTGACATAATTTCAGGTTTCTGAGGAGATTTTTCATTCATCTCCCTGCATGTAGACGTAAAAGTTTCTGGGCCAGCGGTTACAATTCAACGGATGTCAGCCAACAGGCAATTCCTATACCTCAGTTTACTTTCAGTCAGCTGAGCTAAAAACCAATTTTGCAAAGGGGATTTTGCAACTAGTGACCGTTCAACATATTTATATATGCAACCAACCCCCTCAGCTTACATAGTTTTTCTGTTTGTCAACATGGCTGTGTTTACTTAGTCTGTAGGATACAAGCTCATACATCCATCACAGAGGCGTTATAAGAACTTTTCTCAACATGATCTTAGAGTTCATTAATATGTACAGAGAGTAAGCCAGAAATAAAATCATTAAGATGGTGAAAATTTGGCTTTCGCATACAGAAAGAAATAAGTAGAAATGCATTTACAGTAAACTGCCCTAGAGGGTTTGTCTGCAAATGAATTTATAGAAAACCATTCAGTTTTTCCAGTCTTGCAGAGAGTGCACACAGTACTCAACAGTTTTGCTAAAATCTAGTAAACATTCTGTCTATCAAATAAAGCTGGCAGAGTAGCTGAAGCATACCTGACTCGCTGAGCTCTGAGCCAGATGACCGGCTGTGCTCCTGTTCCTCAGGTATGGTGTAGGTAGAGTCCTTTGAGATCCTTGATGACCCAGTGGCTGGAGCCTTCAGACTATGGACACCACATGCCTCAAAGAAACTGTCTAAGTCAGGCTTCCTGCTGCTGGTTGTGTCAGAGATGCATCCTTCCTCCTCTGAAACAAGATAGGTGAACAGTTTATTCAAATATTCACACACATAAAAAAAAATATTTTTTTCAAAACACCCATGACACAAAATTTAATATTATAAATTTTGAAATATTAGATTTTTCATGAATCAGCCTTGAGAACAGAAAAGTACATTTTTTGCTTGCCGGAAATCTTCGATTTCGGCAAGCATGTTGTAAGTCGCGAATGTCTGTTTGTGGGTGTGTTTCTCAGTACTCTCCAGGCCACAAATTAATTTTGGAGCAATCAATCTGAAACTTACAGGGTTGATTAAAAGTCAAAGTCCTGGAGGCCTATGGTTTTTGGTTATCATAGATCAACAGTTAAGGTCAAGGTCATCAAAAGCGTCAAAACTTTATTTTAAACATAACTTTGTACATATTGGTCCCATCTTCACAAACTTAGGTTCACATTTTTCCTCTTTGACTTCTCCATAACATGGTCCTGTCATTTTGTCTCAACTTTGTGTTGCTTTGTCAGTATGTGTGTCTGTCTGTCAGTTGTCCTCAATTTCACCTTCTTGCTGGTTCTTGTGTCTTACATATAGCATTCTACTGGGAACAGTTTTGCAGGAATCCTTTAGAAATTGGTAAATCTGATGTCATACACTAGTATCTCAAAAGTGATTTTTCATTTTTGGGATATGGTCGCTGAGGGGTACTGCACTCGAAACAATTCAACATATCATTTTCTGCTATATCTCCGAAATTATAAACCTGTCTGTCATTTGTCCTCAATTTTGCCTTCTTGCTGGCTCTATATAGCATTCTACAAGCCACAGTAATCACTTTGTAACTTCACCTGTCGTATATCGGAACAATTTCTTGATGCTGTATGTGTATTTTTAAATAGGTCAATGTCAAGGTCATGACAACACGTCAAATAATTGTTCCATCGTAACTTTGTCAATATTGGTCCAATCTTTACAAACTATGGCTCATTTTCGTCCTCTTTGTCTTTATGACTTGATCTGTTCATCTGTCTTCCAATCTGGGTCAGTTTTTTTTGCAAGCGCATGACCTCAGGTTGTCTTGTTTATATTACTAAACAATAATAAATTTCAATATCTGAAAGGGCTGACAAATAAAGAATGTCAGAAAAGCACAGCTTAGTGGGTCACCAGCATCATTAAAATTGTTGAAAAAAAATATATTATAGTCTACCATTCACATCAGTCAAAGTAAATGGCATATATACCAGTAGCTAAATAGCTTGAAATTGATTGATTTTGTGATGACATCATTTATTTACAAAACAAGCTCTCTCAGTTCCCCTTACCTAGAATACCCTCACCACCTGAGGCTGAGTGGAAGTGTTGTAGTTTGTACGTTTTGCTGACAAACTCTCTGGCTGTTCTTGTTGTTTTCTTCCTATGCCAGGCCTCTCCATCAGAGAATGATTGTTCCTCTCTGTGCCACCTGTTCTGTGAGGTGTTTGATCTTGATGGACTGAAAAACCTGGCGGTGGTGTACTGCTGGCTGGTCACACCTTCATCCGAGTCACTTGATGCATAATACCTGCAGCGATAAAATATGGCTTCAACAATTTTTTTTCACCCAAACAATGCAGTAATAATGGAACCAGAATATGCAATGTTAGCTATCCAGCTACCTGCATTTTACTTGATTTATGCATTGCACTGCAGTTTTTATGCAGGTGTTTGTCCTCATAGGCACAGGTTGTAGAAGCTGAACTAAAAAAAAAATCCATAAAACATGCATTTTGGACCCACATACATAAATATGCTGCTGGTCCAAATTTTTAAAATGTAACTAAATACATTACAGCAACATGGCATGGTTAGTCTCGATGCTTTAACATTTACATCTGTGCTGAACATCAACAGTTCTCTTATATTTTGAATGCTTAAAGATAAGACTTAAAGATAAGATGCAACTGTACTTCATTCTTCAAGTTTACACCTTCCATATCTAGCCATGGATAGCACATCAGTCCTGTTATTTCTATGTAGCCTCAATTTTTTAAAAAGAAAATGAATGAAAGGAAAAGCTACTTAACCAGCAAATAAATCTCTGCTTTCATTACATTTTTTTAAAGGATATATTGATATATTTGGTTCATGTGACCTTGATTTCTAAACTATGATGATTGAGATCAACCTTAATTGTTGCCTTGTTTGAAGGACCTTAGTTGATACTGTGTTGGATGAGTCGATACAGATCTAACTACATAGTTCCTCATCCTGTTAGCTATGGGTAAATCTTTACTGGCCTAACGTGGTGGCCTGGTTGTATGAACCTACCTGGTGCTGTGTGCCATGGGGGTACATGGATCTAGCTGCATGGTGGCCTGCAACCTCATGTGTTTCTCTTTGACCATATCAGGATGTATCTCATCGTCAAAATAAAACTCTTCTGGATCTATCTGACAGCTTGGCTGGTAAAAAGGAAACATTTTTGTTATGTTTTATTTAGTTACTGCTATTCAATCACCATCAATTCTTGGAAATTTTAAACTCTTTAACTCTGAATTAGTCATTCTTTGATTTGTCTATGACTTTCACTCTGTCCAGTTTTCTATGTGATAACAAGCACATAAAATAACAGTTATGTCTTAGGTGTAGAAATTTCTAATTTCATATCAAGGACCTCAAATAAGGAGTAAGTGACATAACTTTTATACCTGAAAAAAAATTATATATAAGATCAATAAATATTTCAAACTGGTTGGTGCAGTCTATGCTCTGTAAAGATACACAGCACATGAATTTTAACATGTGACCCATGTGAATGCTCTTGGAAGTTCCAAGAAAACTCTAACCAGGTGAGATCTATAATGGTGTCTAAACAACACAGAAGCATGTTTTAATGCTTCACGTCTGTTTTGGCTCCAAGCTAATTAACACAGGGTATCTGGTTATCAGTTTATATCTGGTTATGCTGAGTGCATGTTCAGCCTTGTAATGATTTAATTTAAACAATTATTCCTTGCAAGCTGGTGTCAAGTAGAATGTTTCTTTCACTATACTCTGTAACTTTTTACACATCTGTGTAACATTTTGACAAATTGAAACAAGACTAAGATACATGACAAACTGTTTTCTTGTCACCAAGAATATAAACTTAGTGACAATATTCAAGTTGTCTTCACTGAGCCAAACACAACACAAATAAACAACAGAAGACATGTATCCCAATGGTCAGGAAATAAGCTGGACACATTCCAAATTACTTGTTAATGCCATCATGTGACGAGAATTACTCTCACTTCCATGCCTGTGACATTGGTAAGGTCTTCTCTCTTGTCTGTAGAAGTGTCTGGCTGACAAGGCACTGCGTCTGTGTGATCTTCGTAAACCACAGGGATCATGTTGTTATTGATGTTGCTCTCAGGACCCACAGTGCCCTCTAGTGGGGTCTCATGAATGACCATGTGAGCAGCATCTCTTTTACTGAACATAGCTCCATCAGGTGTATCTAAAGCTTCTGACATTACTTCATCACCCTTGATTGTTTCAATAACAGTTGAAACGGTCTTGTCCTCAACTGATGGCATGGTTTCCTCATCCATGGCAAGTTTTGCATCTGGTTGATCCCTGGGAGACACTACAAAGAATGATAAATTTCAGACCAAAAATAAATTTCAGACTGTTATTTCAGAAGTCAAATCAGATTAGACCAGCATTAACTGAACCTTAAGACCTTAATATCTTCATGAATGTTGTTTTATTTTTGTTGTCTAATCATACTGATATCAGAATCCTAAACCTTGTCCCTAGACCTGGTGAAAATCTCTTACATACTTCTTTTTACATAAGAACATAAAATAAAACACCTTTGAACACAAGTAAAAGCATTTAGATACAGGGGTAAACCTCTCCTTACACTTTACATGCAAATCTATATCAACTTAGACACCTCTATATATTGGATACTTCAGATAGTTAAATGAAATGAACATTTTCAGAACCTCTATAACATGGTCCCCTCTCTAAAACTGGTGTCCATAACAGAAGGTTCTGCTTGTTATAAGCAGCTTACCATGTTCCTACAAGGTGGGAGGGTTAAGTCTATAATTTTAATGCAATCCATGTTGTGGATTATCAGTCAAACAGCACATATTCTTATAACTCACTGGTCCTCTTTTTAAAAAAGTTCCAAGTATTTTTAGGAAAATTCAGTTTGATAAGTAACAACTTCGACTGAGCAGCTAGTATAGGGAAAGGTATAGAGAGCTGGTCAACCAAGTTTGATTCCTGGCATGGTTATATGAGTGGGCTGTAGTGGCCCATCCAAGGTCGGTGGTTATCTCCGGGTCCTCCAGTTTCCTCAACCCTTATCAACAACCAAGCACTAACATCTGAGTCATGGAGAGTACCTTGTATTAGTTGTTATAACTAGTTGTATAATCCATGAGAAATAAATAAAGTTTATAACAGAGGGCTGTGCATCTTACCCATTTCTTCTTGTAACAAGGTACTGAGGCCGACCTTCCCCAGCCCTTCATCCAGCTGCTGTATCAGGTAATCCACTGCCTCGTCCATACCCTGGTCTTTTCCTGAAAGATGATAGGACGATTACTACATCAGTCTCCATGGGGCTTCAAATCAGATTTCTGCATATTTAATATGTAATAACTTATGTCAAGATGTAAGAGGTAAATACTGCACATATATACCCAGTCAGAAACAGTCCTTGTTATTTTTCTTCTTACATTTGTTTGGTTTAATGCACAATTTATGAAACAACCAACCCCTCTGAAAGGCATGTCATGAGCATACATTTAAAATTAGGCAAATTTAATGTATGAGGATACCTGACGTGTACCTGTAAAACTATTCTTCCTTTGTGGCCATTATGATTTAAAGGAAGTGTATGTACAGCAATGTCACCTTATAGGAATATTTAATGTGGACATGTAAAACCATGTAAACTCACTGTATAGCAGTGATGACAAGTGCAGACCAATTTAAACCATGTAAACTCACTGTATAGCAGTGATAATAAATGCAGTCAAAATTAAACCATGTAAACTACCTGTATAGGAGTGATGATAATTGCAGACAAAATTAAACCATGTAAACTCCCTGTATAGCAGTGATGACAAGTGCTGACCAAATTTAACCATGTGAACTCACTGTATGGAGACAGCTTGTAGCCCTGGACAGTTGTTGATGGAGATCTTTTGTGTTTGTTTGAGGAACAAGGCCCTTCACCAGAGGCATCCACTATATCTATGTAAGCAACATGCAAATGATTATGCATTTATTATCAAATGATATTAATTATAAGTTTAGCCATAACACTGTGCTACTTAGATATCACTATGCAGTTAGATGTTATCTGACTTTGGGCTTTTGCTAATTTTCATGTGTTCATCATTCTTAGATCTGACCATTCACATTATTTCCTGTTACCTGGAGATATTTTTAATAGTCAGGTGTAGAAATAATCTCCCTTGTAGCCAGAAAGGAGGTCATTGTGACCTTATTTCTGTAGGCTATATTAACAAGCAGAATTTTGTTCATGAATAACTTGCCTGAGTGTCCCCTGAGTAAAAGGTTCAAAGTTACTGGTCTGGCCTGAACAAATGACACCTCGACTGACATAACTGCTGTAGGCCTGAGTACCAAGCTCAAAGATAGCTGAATTAGAAATTACAGGCAGCCTGTGTTTCATGTAGTTGTTACAACATATTTTACAAGTTTGAGACAGGTTGCCATGATCCTTTTCACAAAAATCTCAAATAAAATTTGGATTTGTGTGGCAATATTCTTTGAGTCAAGCATCTCATGGTGTTACATACATTGCAGTTTCCACCCTCTCCTCCTAAACCTGATCCTTTAACCAAGTAGTGAGTGAAAAACTCATGAGAATCCCCTAGCATGTCTCACACTGTTCTAGGAAGTTCTTGAGGGATTTATTTAATTAGTCTTTACATTAATGTATACCTTTCAGGTCCTAATATGACATCTGGCCATCATGAAGACTGGAAACACAAGGACTGGATCAACAAACAGACAGAACTAACCAGGCCTGATCTTGCCCTCCTCTTCAGACACTGGTCCTTCATCTTTGTCTGCCTCTTCTTCTTCAGGTTTACTGGTACCCCTTTGGTGTGCTCCCTCAGGCATGGTCTACAAGAGCAAAGTGAAATCTGATCATAATATGGTCAATATATTATGTGTGACAAAACTGGGATGATAAATACTTCTGCAATATCTTTACATCTGATTTTATAAATCAAGTGATTTTTGTTCAGCACAGAGTCATATCGAAAAGAAAATGATGAAATGGACTTGCAGGACTCCTGAAAGTATGGATTCCAGTTGAGTATGCCTTTAATTAAAACATTTGTTAAAAGATTGTTTTGCAAGATTTCAATGATGCAACTGCTTTGTTACAGTTCCTATATTTTGCCATATCTACAACAAACTGGAGTTTATTGTGCTGTGTTTACACCATGACATGTTTAAAATTAGAGCAAGACATTCAAAAGTCAGGAAACACACATGACTAATCTATCAGGAAAGGTGATGACATTTTGGTCAATCAATACAACACATGAGGCACTACCACTGAAGGATTCATAATGCTTTGAGGTTATATCTGTGCTGCCACTTTATTTATCAAATATCAACAAACTAAAAGCACTCACATGTTGGTCTCTTGTCATCCTGAGGTCAGTGACAACTGTGCCTTTCTCAATGACATCAAAGGATCTTGCTCTCTCTGCCATTTCATCCTCTTGCTTAATCTGCCTTACAATTTGCTCTGACTGGGTCAACCGATCAAATGGGTGTTCTGTCATAATCTCTTTGTTCTTAAACTCGACAATGACTTGCTTCCCTCCCTTCTATAGTAAAAAAAAAAAGATATGATTATACTCCAAGAGTCAAACCAACCACAGTTTACAAAATAGCACACAGAGAGACTGTTATGTTTTATTCAATGGGAACTGTCAACCTTCAAAATGATTTTATTTTCATTTTAAGTACATAATTTTTTTCCAGTGTGCCAAATTTACTTTCCAGTAAGCAGTTTTATATTTATAAGCATATTTTACTGCCCTTCATATTAGTAAAAGTCTGTGTGATGTATTACCAGAAAACATTTCAAGAGGGAACTGAGAACAAACAAGGAGTTCTAAGCTGCATGAATATACTTGGTCTTGATGGGATAATGTGAAGGTAGCGATGTGATGATCAGTACTGAACATTCTGAGAAATCAAAGTACGAAAGGCATACTGAACACATATACATATATAGTGTATTACATACTTGATCTGGATGGCACTGGAAGTTGTTAATAAGGTTTCTGATGCTGCCAGTACCTCCGTACCACTGGTCAACATACTCTCTGGGGCTCGGCCCTTGACGCTTGTCAAAACATGCATCTGGCTTCACTTTTGGTTCTGGCTCACTGTTATAAAAAGATCATTGTTTATTAATGTTGGTTAGCATCTTCTTGTCAGGCTGGTTTACTGAATATGGTCCACTTTACACAAAAATACATGTGGTTGATTTATGTGGAAAATAGGCTTTTGTTTTCTATAAACCAAAAAGCTGCAGCTTATCTATGATTCTGACATCAGTAAGACTACATATTAAATTAATTTTTTAAGCATTTGTTCTTAGTACAATACAAAAAATAAGAATAAAATACATTACTACTTCTTCTAAAGGGACATGAACATTTTAGAGATTCTTGTTTATTTTCACTTTTTTCAAAGGACTTTATTTTTTCATTTTCCACTGTCAAATAATTAAATGTAATATTAATCCTCTACAGGTAATGAGTCCTAAAGTAATATTGGAACATTCATATGCCAATGGTTGTCTTAATATATCTATATAATATTTTTCATTTTTCGATCATATATCTTTTCAAGTATTGCTTATCAGTTCTTAGAAAATAAATTCCTAAAATTTGCAGGGCCAAGTTAATTCCCTATTTGCTAATTGTAGTTTGTCAGCTATTTAGACACAGACATACATTTGCTTATATGTGTCGTTAAGGCTTGAGTCTGGACTGCTTAGAATGCTGTTAGCTTGCCATGGGCTTGTTGGTCGACCTGACAATATTTCAGGCCCACTGTGTGGAGGCAGTGTAGTGAAGCTGCCAACATTCTCCAAGCTACGTCGATGGCTTGCAGGTTTTATGGCATCTTTGTTGTCCTCACAAGGCAGAATCAAGGCAGACATTGCAGTGGAGCTTGACCTGGTCAAATAATGTGCATGTTTAATTTTACATGTGGGACATGTTTTTGAAAGACATAACATATTAGTATTTTATGTACCACTTTGAGATCAAAACAGCATCAATGATTACCTGACACTTTTCAGTAAATATTGGTGTCTTCTATCTTGACTTAAATTTTGACAAGGTTTCAACAGGCAAACACTCCACATTATGTACAGCTCTTATTATCTTTATGGTTTTCTTAAACTGCTTACAATTTCACTTTGATACTACTGAAGTTTCTTAATTTTGTAGTTGCAGGGACTGATCTCAACCTTATTTAGTTGGTCTAAACTAAGGTGTCTGCCTTGTGTTTAGGCCCATGCCATAAAATGTCAGATGGCAATTTAGGTGATGTTTGGCAGCTGGGACGAGTACTTTTTGTCTACAAGACTTAGTATGAGGATATGGAGACAGAATCATATATAGACATGATTTTGCTGTCCATGAAACTTTTTCTCCACAATTGTTCCATGGCCAATAGGCCATACTGTCTGTTAAGTAATGCTGAAGACCATAATATATGAACCACATCCTATTTTTCAGGTCATCTGGATAAAAAGCTTAATAAAAACAAAGCAAAGAATAATACAAATGTTTTAACTTAATTTGCATCAAAGAACTAGAGCAAGTTTTGGGGGTCTGTGGAAATTTTCTATCAAATTAAACCTTTCAAAATTTTCTGCTTAAATTTTGGTGAAAATCTGTATTAAGGCATCATTACTGTTTGAAACCACTATGTCTAAATTCAATAAAAAAGTGATTTAAATTCATATAAGACCCCATAAGTAAACATTTTTTAAACCTGGTACAGTGATCTTTTTGATAGTATACATATTTATGAATTTCCACTCATTTTTACAAGATTTTGTAACATTAAAAAAAAATTTAATTTTCAAAAGGTACACTTTTTTAACCCAAAGGAACAATAATCTGCATTTTAATGGACTCGTATTAAACTACCTGACAATAGCTCAAAATTTTTTTTTCTTTTTTTTTTCTCTATCATGATTCTATCTACCCTAAAACTGAAATATCTAGTTTTTATTAAACAATTTATTGGGCAGATCAAGAATTGTTTTGTCTTGGCAGAGGTACATGTTCTAATGAGTGTCTTTCTAGTTTACAACTGGTATTAATGGACAGTAGAGTGCTTAGTACTGCTCACCTACTCAATGGTTCCCTCCTGCTTGTTATTACAGTCTGCTTGGATGCCCTGCGGGCTGATGGCACTCTTGCGTCCCTCACTGGATCACAGTCTACTTCATCTAAACCAGTGACAGCTGATGCACTGGTAATCACTATTTCCTTTCTCATTACTTCTTGATTTATAGTTCTGTCAAATTCACACAAAATGTGCATTGTGTTACTGTAAAGTCTTTGTACATGCACAAATATCACAGGCCTATAAATATTGCAAGAGTGCACTAGTAACTGGAAAACTTGGTAAGAATTAAGTTATGTGAAAAATTTCAAGAAATGTGACCCATGGGTCTTGATGCTCAGCTTAGCAAAGAATCAATATCCAAGTCTTTCAAACAAGGCCTACAGGCCTAATGCAAACCTGTGCAATGGGATATACATCAGATATGAAATGCTTCCATGATGTTCCATTACTTTTCAAGTATATGTATGACATGTATATGTAAAATGCAAGTTTTAACAGTTTTTACCTGAATATAAGCATCAATTACACAAATGTCACTCCTGAAATGCTGGCCTAGATGTACATGTCACAAAATGATTGTAGGTGGCGCCTCAAGTCTTGTGGATGAGAAAGCCATCAAAGATGTATGGATATGCAAAATTACAGGCAGATACTTCAAACCACTCTTGGCCAGGCTAAATGCACAGATGCATGAAACCCAAAAACAATTGTAGGTGACGACACCAGTCTTGTGGATCCAGAATGCCATCAAAGATGCATGGACAGGCCAAAATTTCAGGCCAATACATCAAACATTTCTTGAGTCAGGTGCACTAGGCAGACCAAGCTGAACTAAGGAAGGCAGTTGCCCGGAGTCAAGCGATGCTAATTGCAAGCTGCAGTTTCTGCACTGAGTGAACTCTTGACCTGTACCTGGCTGCACTGGATGAACTCTTGACTTGTTGCAAAATTTGATACAGTTGGCAGTCTGCCAAAGCTTTAAATAGATCCAGACTGAAACTTGGCCTGTTTCCAAATCTGAAATAATTGGCAGTCTGCCAAGCTATTTATACATACATACAAAATTTTAGCATGTTGCCAAATCTGTTTATGCATACTGAAAGACTTTGGCTACAATGCTCGTTTCAAGCTGCATATTCATTAAATTTTTATATCAAAATGATTAGAATAATAACAGATGCCTATTGAAAGCAACAAAGAATCACTTTTTTGCAATGTTACAGAAGTTTAAACAATAGTTTTGCAGAAAAAGAGTATTGTATCCCAACTTCAGCTTTTTATGATTCTACTGAAAATCAATGATCCCAATATATTCTTATACTATCGATAGAACCCTACCCTAGGATAATTCTTGTTAAAAATTAAACAATTCAGCTTGACAGTTTCATCATTAAACATTTTTCAGCTGAAAGAGGTAAAAATCACAATGTTTTTGCCAAAAAAAAAACAAGTTGATGTAAGTGGCGCCACAAAAACCTTAAAATTTTAAATACGAGTCATGTAACCAACATTTGCCCGACTTGGTGATGCTAGCTCCTGTTATTTCTGAGACTGTTATGTTAGTATGCTTATTTGGATCATTTCTGTGAAAGATTGAACAACTTGGCTGAATGATTTTGGAGAAGAAGATTTTCAAGCTTTTTCCCTGTAAGATGTTAGCAGAGCCAGGTGGCGCAACAAAAGCTCAAACCGACAACAGTTGATATGTCTTTGATGTTTGCAAAAAATCTGGGGATGGTAGCTCTTGCTGCTAGGGAGAAATTATGGGTTAATATACTGTTGACCAATGACCCCCATACAAAAAGATTGATGCAGGTGGCACCCCCAATATCTCAATTTCAACAAGGCCTACAGGCCTTATGCGAACCTGTGCAATGGGATATACATCAGGTATCAGGCTTCTTCCATGCTGGACCGTTACTTTACAAGAACATGTGTGACATATTTGTACAATTCAAGCACTAAAAATTTTAAACCCGAGTACATGCACCAATTACACAAAAGTCACTTCTGAAATATGTCATGGATATACACAACACAAAAATGATTGTAAAGTGGCACCTCCAATCTTGTGTACGAGAGAGCCATCAAAGGTGTATGGAGATGAAAAATTTCGGGCAGATACTTCAAACCAATGTTAGGCTATGTGCACAGATGCATGAAACAACTAGAAAACAAATTTCAGACAATACCTGGACCAGCTCCTGAGATATGAGCAATTTTCATCCGAAGCACATGTAAGGATGGACACCACAGGAAAAAGAATGCAGACGTTGCCACCAGTCTTGGTTACAAGATGTAGGAGTCCAAGACCTATGGATATGCACAATTTTAGGCCAATACTGCAAGTCCCTCCTGAGAAAAGGGCACTGAATTATTCTACAAAAACAGTAAGGTAAGTGGCGCCATCTGTCTGGTTTACGTGACAACTTTCCTAGATGGATGAACATGCCAAATTTCAGACGATACCTTGACCCACTCCTGAGATATGAGCGATTTTCACCCAAAGGACATATATGGATGGACGCCACAGGAAAACGATTGGCACCACCAGTCTTAAGTAAATGATAAAGGAGTCTAAGATCTATGTATATGCACAATTTCATGCCAATCCTGTGAATCAATCCTGAGAAAAGGGCATTAATTTATTTAAAGAAAACAGAAAAGTAAGTAGCACCACCTGTCAGGTTAATGAGAAAACTTTCCAAGATGGATGAACATGCCAAATTTCAGACCAATACCTTGAGCCCAGCAAGGAGAAACTAAACTGAACTTAAGAGCCCTGACAGTTTCCAGGGCTACAGGAATTCATGAGGTGTCCACATGCAGCCTTGAGGGGCATGGCACCCATGAGGTGATCACATGCAGCCTTGAGGTTGACCTTACGACCCCTGGCAAACTCAGTGTGCACTCATTGAACTCTTGACCTGTACCTGGCTGCACTGAGTGAACTCTTGCATAATCTGATACAGTAGGCAGTCTGCCAAGCTTAATATAGATACAGACAAAATCTTAGCCTGTTGGTAAATCTGTTTACACATACTGAAAGACTTTGGCTAAAATGCTTTTTTCAAGCTGACATAGAAGACTTTTTATCAAAATTTTTAGAATAATAAAAGATGCAGTCCTTTCATTGTTAAAGGTCCAATAATTCTGCCAAAAACCATTCAAGTAGACTTGAACAAGGGCAACCTAAGAATCGTTTTTGTGCAATGTTACAGAAGTTATAGTTGAAATAACATTTTTGTAGAAGACGACTATTGCAGCCCTAAATTTGATAAAGACTTACTAACAGCTACAAGAATAACTTCAGCTTTCTATGACTCTACCAAAAATCAATGAACCTAATCTATTCTTATACAATTGAGAGAATTATAAAATTCTTGTGAAAAATAAAACCATTCAGCTTCAGTTTCACCATGAAGCATTTTAAAGCTGAAAGAGGCTAAAATTACAAGGTTTTTGTCCATAAAATGAATAGGTTGATGAAGATGGCACCACAAAACCTCAATTTCAAACGAGTCATGTTGCAACATTTGCACAAAACTTAGTGATGCTAGCTCCTGTCGTTTCTGAGATTCTTATGTTAGTTTTGCCAAATGACTAATATTAAATTCCTGTAACTAGGCTGAAATTAGCAAAACTGTAACCAATCAAACAAAATTGAGAGCCCTTATCCCTCTGATCATATCTGTGAAATATTGAACAATTTGGTTGAATAATTTGGGAGAAGAATATTTTCATAGATATTATAGCTTTTTCCCCGTAAAATGAAAGCTGATTAATATGGCCCAACAGAAAGCTCAATTCAATAACATTTAACATGTGAAATGATGTGCATAAACTTTTGGGATGTTAGCTCTTGCTGTTCCTGAGAAATTATGGGTTAATGTTTTGATTACCAATGACCCCTGTACAAAAAAGGTTGATGCAGGTGGCATCATCAATACCTAAATTTCAGATATGACTCATAAGACCCACATTGGCATAAAAAAATTGGCGATGCTAGCTCCTGCTGTTTTCGAGATAGTATGGGTTAATGTACAGATGATGGCCGACGGCGGACGCCACACCATCGCATAAGCTTGCAGGTTCACTAAAAATGACTCATGTGACTAACATTTGCATAAATTTGGCGATGATATCTCCAGCCGTTTCCAAGATTGTAATTTTAGTATGCTTTTGGGGCCAAATGACTTGGTTACAATTCCTGCAACTTTGAAATCACCAACTGGAACCATTTTAACAAACTTGAGAGAAATTGATCCTGGAGTGAAAATGACTGCAAACTGCGCCACCAGTCTTGCTTACAAGATGTAGATGTTGAGGATCTATGAACATGCACAATTTCAACCTAATACATTGAAGAACCTCTAAGACGAACAGATGGTAAATGCACAGATGGACACTATGCAAAAAGTATTGTAGGTGGCGCCACCAGTCGCAATTAGGAGATAGAGAGATCCAAGATCTATGGACATGCTAACTTTCACCACAATAGATTGAGCCACTCCTGAGATATTGGCTGTTATCTAAAAGACACCCAGATTCACACTGCACAGAAAACATTGCAGATGGTACAATCTGTCTTTTTTAGGCACCTATGCTAGGTTTAAAAAAAAATCAGTCCAAGGGTCTCAGAGGAGTCCTCTTGAAACTAAAGCAGAGTTTTTGTATCACATTTTTAATTATTCTGGGGGTACTTAACAAGGAGGATATGAGGATATGGGTAACAGAGACTTGGTTCTTCAAGCATGAGGAGCCTATATGCTAGTCAAATAACTGGCTGAATAGCCACAGATTACTCTCTTGAATTGGTTCTTCAAGCATGAGGAGCCTAAATGCTGGTCAAATAAATGGCTGACTAGCCACCGATTCCTCTCTATAATTGGTTCTTCAAGCATGAGGAGCCTAAATGCTGGTCAAATAATAAATGGCTGACTAGCCACAGATTCCTCTCTTGAATTGGTTTTTTAAGCATGAGGAGCCTATATGCTGGTCAAATAAATGGCTGACTAGCCACAGATTCCTCTCTTGAGTTGGTTCTCCAAGCATGAGGAGCCTCTATGCTGGTCAAATAACTGGTTGACTAGCCCCAGATTCCTCTCTTGAATTGGTTCTCTAAGCATGAGGAGCCTATATGCTGGTCAAATAACTGGGTGACTAGCCACAGATTCCTCTCTTGAATTGGTTCTTCAAGCATGAGGAGCCTATATGCTGGTCAAATAACTGGCTAACTAGCCACAGATTCCTCTCTTGAATTGGTTCTCCAAGCATGAGGAGCCTATATGCTGGTCAAATCACTGGCTGACTAGCCACAAATTCCGCTCTTGAATTGGTTCTTCAAGCATGAGGAGCCTATATGCTGGTCAATTAACTGGTTGACTAGCCACAGATTCCTCTCTTGAATTGGTTCACCAAGCATGAGGAGCCTATATGCTGGTCAAATAACTGGTTGACTAGCCACAGATTCCTCTCTCGAATTTGTTTTTCAAGCATGAGGAGCCTATATGCTGGTCAAAAAACTGGTTGACTAGCCACAGATTCCTCTCTTGAATTGGTTCTTCAAGCATGAGGGGCCTAAATGCTGGTCAAATAACTGGCTGACCAGCCACAGATTCCTCTCTTGAATTGGTTCTTCAAGCATGTGGAGTCTAAATACTGGTCAAATAAATGGCTGACTAGCCACAGATTCCTCTCTTGAATTGGTTCTTCAAGCATGAGGAGCCTATATGCTGGTCAATTAAATTGATGACTAGCCACAGATTCCTCTCTTGAATTGGTTCTTCAAGCATGAGGAGCCTATATGCTGGTCAAATAACTGCCCGACCAGCTACAGGTTTCTGTATTGCAGTGGTTTTTATCTGTGAAGTGCAGATGCTTACTTTCTTGGTACTGCCGGTGGTCTGTTAATTTTCTCAGCTGTGAGAGTTCTTGTCACCATCTCTTTAACGTCTGCCTGAGTAATGCGTGACCTAAAGGGATTGTCCTCATCTGACTTTTCATTTACCTCCACTCCAGCTTCAGGGGCTTCATACCGCACTTTTCTTCACAAAGAAAAGAACACTGTCACATGCAGTAATTATGTGAATATATTACTTTTTCCCTTTTTTCAAGAAACAGGGATGGATGATGGACAAAGAGTGATTGCTAAAGCTTAGATGACTTACAGTTAGCTGAGAATGTGAAATAACAAAATTATATAAAACAATATAGAACAGTTACATAATCTACAAAGGTATCAGAAGAATAAGCAAATGGCACCTCTTGTGTCTTAAATGATATAATTAAAATATGAACATAAAGCTGAAACTTGGACTGTTATGACATTTTATGAAATATGATTCTACTTACTTCATCCCCTCCTCAGTCTCCATCAATGTCTTCTGGGCCATTCTAGAAAATTATGAAAACTTTTATCAAATATTATATCATTCACCAATTATAATAATTATATATTAATAAAGATAATAATAATCGATATCATTATTAAATTTATTACAATAATGAGACACATACAAATGTTTCACACAGAGACACCAATAAATTAAGTTCAGCAATCCTCACACTGATTATGTATTGGTGTACAGAAAGCAAGCAGACTTGATTACTTTTTCTTTGGTACTGTGTTTTCTGGTTTGTCAGGGGTTTCTGTATATTTACCTTTCCTTTGGCACTGGTTTCTGTGGTTTGTCAGTGGTTTCTGCATAATAACCTTTCCTTTGGTACTGGTTTCTCTAGTTTGTCAGTGGTTTCTGCATAATAACCTTTTCTTTGGTACTGGTTTCTTTGGTTTGTCGGGGGTTTCTGTATACTTACCTTTTCTTTGGTACTGGTTGCTCTGGTTTGTCAGTGGTTTCTGTATACTTACCTTTTCTTTGGTACTGGTTTCACTGGTTTGTCAGTGGTTTCTGTATATATTGCATTGTAACTTGAGTCTTTGACAGACTCCTCAGCTGATGCATCAAAGTCAGTTGCTGTGACATACTCTGGTTCCTTCCTTTCTTCCTCTGTCTTCTTGTGGATTGTTGTTATCCCAGGGATATAACCACAGTTCTGTTTAAAAAAATACTTGTTATTAATGATGTTAATCCAGCAAATGTTCTTGATAAAAAAGTTCAGATTTTAATGTTTAGTTATGCTGCAATTAAGGAGGCCTATTAAATATTGACTTTTTCCTTTGGCTTATAAAGTAATGACCCTCAAGAATTTTGTACAGTCTCTGGAGATCTTTTAAGATAATGGTGAGATATTACATGAAGCTAAGTGACTTACCAACAGATAATGAATACAGATATCCCTGATCTCCGTCATGGACAGGCCACGCCTCATCTTGTGGTCCAACTGTAAACCATATTCCATCAGGGTAGTCAGTACACTGGGAAGGTCTGTCACATGGATCTCTAGTGTAACCTGGTGCTCCAACATTTCTGTTTTTATTTCATCTGCGGTGTACATGCTCCAAGGTACTACTCCTGTAAGAAAAGAAAGGTTAAAATTTTCAGCTCAGCACATGGTATGATGATACCCAATCTGAGGTGCAGAATCCAATTAACTCAAGAAGATTTTAATATATGATGAAATGTAAAACTACAATGTACAAATTGGTAAAGAGAGACTTAAGTATACTAACTGAACTTCTGTAATTTCAATTTCACAGTTTGAATTTGAGTTTGGTAAAATAATCTAGTTCAAAGCCCTAACTAATGATTAACATTTACATAAAATAAAATCAAATTGTTATGACTCTCCACCAGAGTGGACGGAATATATGGTATAGAAAAAACACAGGTTACTGAAGAGATGACCTAGAGACAAGACACAAAAGTCTGTATGGCAGAGTACCTCCCAGGTGAACTGGTGAAAAATGACAATAATAATCTTATTTAAAACATGTCAACTGAAAGATGAACAAAAAAAAGGTAAACCATCAACAACAAAATACCTGAAATAAACATGATAACACAAACACTGAAGTAAGAAGACTGATAAGATGTAAAGCACCATGAATCATCTCCCACATGATGACAGACAGACTGTATACGTCAGACTCAGCAGCTGGAGCATCTCCAGCCAGAACCTCTGGTGCCATCCAGTGGGCTGCTGATAATTTGTAACCCTTCTGGTTCTCCAGCACAGAGCTCTTGGTGCTTGGATAGTGACTGTACACAGCAATGTATTACATAAAACAGATTTCAAATGAAACCTTATGTTGTCACTGCATTTATAGCCTATATCTATACTTAAATCCTACTGCTGTCAAATGAAAGGACAGAAATAGAAATATAAAGTACAGAGGTGTAGTTTTGTTTAATTTTGTCTCCATTATATTTTTAATTAAAACTCTCACCCTTGAATCATACATGTCAAAAGACATGCTTGTTTGAAATGTACTAAAACATGTTAATCGGAGAAAACAAATCACACACATCAGGCATACCCAAAGCTCAAGTACAGTAAGGTAAACTAAATATAAAGACAAAATGAATTTTTAACCATGAAACTCTTTTCTTATGTGATCAGAGTTCTTTTTTATTGCATTCAATCTATATCAGTTGTTTTTACATAGTGTATATCAGCGAAGTAATTTCATGTCACACATTATACTGTGCCTAAAGAATTAGGTAGTAAAAGACAGGAATTTGATTGTTACTTTGGGGTTTTTTTTCAGCACACACTAACAAATTTCATGAAGCTTTTCCTCTTTTTTTTTTGCTGCAAAAACGTGGATCCTTACTTATCAGATATCATGTCAATGACATATTTAAAAGAGAATAGCTTATATACAGTGTTATGTACTTACTTTTCCACCATATATTCCATGTTACACAGTTTGGCAGTGTAGGTGGACGTGAGCTGGACTGCGTGTGATGTCAGACAGCCATGTAGTAGGTTATGACCATGTATAAACAGTAGTGCATCTCCAAGCTGTCTCATGATGTCACATATAGTTGCATAGGATAAGATCTCCATCTGACAAAGAATAAGTCATATGTAATAATAAAAATAATTTAATAATATATTTAAAGATTAACCACACACAGGACTATGTTTAGTTGGTTAGAAAACCTTCATCTTACTGGTAATTCACAATTTAATATTGAGCATATACCAGGCTTCAATCTTTTTTTAATTTCTACATTCTTTATCCAAGTAGTAAAATATGTCTGAGGTAAAATCATAGTACCTCACAAGTTCAAATAGATGGTGTGTATCAATTTACCTCTGACCTCTGTAACCCTCTATGTCTTTGCATGCCAAATACAACTATGCACACATCATGTGTAGTTTTACCATTGTTTGCCCCTGTTAGCTTCGAGTCTCCAAGACAGATCACTCATAGTGTTTTCACATTTAAATCATAGAATGATTAACCAGTCATGTTAAAAAATTTGACAATATAAGAGCTTTTTAACAATCATTGGACTCATCTTTCATGGAGTTAAGAATCAATTTTTGAATGAATTTCAAGGTAATTTTGCTGATACAAAAAGTGCAGTAATGAACTATGTATTCACTATCACTTATAACATATCTGACATTTGATACAGAGTAAACTAATTTCCTTCATACATACAGACAGGACTCACCCTCTCATGTAGATAACAAAAGAGAGACCCACATCCTACTCGTTCATACAGCAGCACCATTCCTTCCAGGTTTCCAGTCTGACATATCCCCATCAACAACAATATGTTGGGATGACGCAGCTTGCTGCAAAATATTTTAATTTTTCAATGACAAATATTACAAATTGATTGGTCTTTAGACTTCCTTGCAACATTAGAAATAATTTATAGGAAAGGAAAAATGTTCCTGTCTGACAGTATCAAAACCTTAATAGCTACGCAGTTTCAAGTTAACAGGTAAAGTAAATGGTAACAAATTACAGTAGAATAATATCCTTGAAACACATTTCAAAGAAAACAAGCATATTCATGGAATTAATGTCCCCTGCTTTGGGCTCTTGTTGTCTTTCAAGCCTGAAAAGAAATCAAAATTATGACATGTGGAGAAAATCTTTAGAGCACATGTAAAACAGATCTACTATGACATGTGGAGACATCTGTAGGCAAACATAAAAATCTAAAACCCATTGAGAAATATGACCAAAATCCACTATGACATGTAGAGACATCTGCAGGTTAACACAAAAACTAAAACACACTGAGAAATTTGACTAAAATATGAGAATTTTGTTTTTGAGCTGGAGAGAAATATTTTCCAGACAGACACTCCAAAACCTATCCAAACTGAGGTATGCATGAGAGCAATCACTGATCAAATTTGAATGAAATCGGATAAAATTTTGGAAAGTTATCGCATGGAAATGTAAAAAAACTGACAAACAGACACAGAGACAAACAGACAGACAGACAGACAGACAAACCCAAATCAATGTCCCCCGCATCCACGGAGCAGGGTGCAATGAAGGGGATTTCAGTGATTCGGGGTGCTACATAAAGCATGGAGCAGACTTAAATCTTACTGTTATAACTACCTTTACAACAGTTATACACCTGCAAGAGTGATTGTAAAGAGGTAACACAAATATTTTATTTAATTAGTTACAAAATATACTGGCATGCATTATAGCAGCGTATGTAAAGAAACAGGAAAAACGGAGGCACCTGCTTCAAAATTTACTGACTTTTCATAGACTTACAATAATTCTTTCATCACTTTTCATTTAACATTGCCACTCTATTAACTTTGCAGTGACCATGCACACTCTGTGCATGTACAAGAGTATCGA
This sequence comes from Sipunculus nudus, assembly GCA_026874595.1. Taxonomy (NCBI): domain Eukaryota; kingdom Metazoa; phylum Annelida; class Sipuncula; order Golfingiida; family Sipunculidae; genus Sipunculus; species Sipunculus nudus. Next base: position 19,793,855 of record CM049307.1, read on the forward strand.
TTCTTTTATGCAAAGACCTGTCAAATGAGCTTTCTGTGATTTGTGTGTGTGCGTGTGTTTGTGTACAAACCACATCGTACCCCATGTGCTCTGCCTCTGTTATAAGCAAGTCTGTGGTTCCCCCTTCTAGAGGTTCTCTGTGAAGTCTTTTCACTGTGACATAAGTATCCTTCCAGATCATGCTGTAATAAAACAACATGACTTGTGATAAACACTTGAATACCAAATTACAAAAGAATGTTATCAAAAATGTTACATTATTATTACATTCTCTGGATACAAATAATTATAAATATGATTTTCTTTATACAAAATAATTTTAGTATGATTTAAGGCAGCTATTATGTAATAACATGGGATAATCTTTTCTTTGTATTCGCAAAGGTTTGGCAATATTTGGAGAGAAAATAACTCTTCAAGATTCATTTGCTGGACTTTAAATATAAAGAAAATAAACTTACCCACTGAAGGTGCAAATATTAATATCTCATATAAGCTTTACACTTTAAGATGAGAATGAGATCACAGTACCAGCAGCAAAAATGAGCATATCTTCAAGGCTGTTCATCCTCATTATTTGACAGATCAAACAAACATGAAACTGGCTGTCATAAAACACTGTATATTACCTCTCCATGACCATAAAGGGGCCATTGTTGTATGTGAATCCTGCATCATCATGCTTCAGATTTGTTTCAGGAACCAATGGAATAGTGGCCACAGCTCCTCCTTCAGAATTACCTGCACACAGCACCTACAGATAAACACTAACATTTTCATCCCATGTCAGTTTCATGATAAAAGGTAGACAGATGACTTACTATCTACAGCAATATTAGTACAACCATATATCTGAAAGGCTTGTTCACATTCAACAAGATTTTTTCTCAATTCAAATAGCAATGGCAAGAGAATGTAAAGGTGATGATGCCCAGCTGACTGATGTTTTAACTTACAGTCACTGAATATGTATTAACTGGAATAACTATGGAATAACGAATAAAAAGGTTATTCTCTGTGTAAGCAGTGAAGATGTTACTGATGATTCAATATAAAGACAATAATAATTGTATGGAGTTTAATTAAAACAAATACAGACAAATTGGAAAAGCGTATTAAAGAAAACAGCAATTACGACAGCAGTATAGCTTTTTTTAGAGAAACCCTTGGTCAGAGTTCATTTTCATTTCTCAAAACCCTAAACTGTAAAAAGTTAACAAGTAGGAGACACCACCAGCAATACAGTGGTTACCATACACTTCATACACATACCAAATTTAAAGACAGTCTATGAGGTAATTGCTGAGAGATATGGATTTTTGTTTCATTTTTTGCTACATTCAACAGTAAACTGCTGGTCCAAATCAGCTGATAAGACCATTGTTCTACCATTTAATTTACAGATTTTGAGTTACTGGAAAATATACAACACTTCACACACAAAGAGGACTTCTTTTTGAACAGGAATATACAGCTATGCAGCTTGCAAGAAGGGGGTCACAATCAACTGATTTCATATATTTCAAAGGAGATAACAGTATGTGGCCATTAAATCACTGCATGTGAATGAAGAGGCTTGGTATGTACCTTTCCAAAACCCATGTTGTATACACTCTTGCATGGTTCAATATGGATCTCTGGATCACTGCCCATGAAGCCATGTTTTCTCATCATGTTAACAAAAGATTCTGCTGGACTGAAACTGAAGATGTACACTCAATGAAGTTACATTACATGTGATCACACTTTAAAAACATAATGTAATACCATACTTAACACACCTGTACTAATACCATATTCTACAATACATACTGACTGGCTTGCCTGTATTAGAAAAGGTCAGAAACTAGAATACGGGTAGACGACAAGCGGCTACGTGTATCCGCCTAAATCAGAATGGAACAGGTGAAGTGAGGCATGGATTGAGTGGCAAGGGGAAATAGAGTGAAGTGTTGCATATTAGCATGGATGTCTGCAGCAGAAATGTGTATGTAGGTGCAGTATGTAGGCTGCGCCTACTACCACAAAATCCAGAAAGCTGTCCAAGTTGTATACGTATGCAAAATTTAAGGCAGATAAGTCAAACCACTACATGTATATAAGTGATTTTAGCTCAAGGCAGACAAACAGACGGATGCTGTGCAAAAATGGTTGCAGGTGGCGCCACCAGTTTTGTGTATGATAAAGAGCTATATGAGATCTATACACATGCAAAACTTTGACCAAATTGGTCAAACAGTTCCCAAGACATGAGCTTGGATGTCTGCAGCGTAAACTAGAATGTAGGTGGTGCCACCTGTAATAAAATTAAGAGAGCTGTCTAGGATGTATAAACCTGCAAAATTTTAGGCAGATATGTCAAACCACCGCTGAGATACAAGTGATTTTATCCCACAGCAGACAAACAGACAGATGCTGTGCAAAAATGGTTGCAGGTGGCACTTCAAGTTTTGCATATTATAAAGAGCTATGTGAAATCTATACACATGCAAAATTTTGGTCCAATGGGTCAAATGGTTCCCAAGATATGCGCTTGGATGTCTGCAGCATGAAAGTGAATGTAGGTAACCAGTGCCACCTGGCATAAAATCAAGAAAGCTGTCTAGGATGTATAAACCTGCAAAATTTTAAGCAGATATGTCAAACCACTGCCGAGATATGAGTGATTTTATCCCACGGCAGACAATCAGATGGATGCTGTGCAAAAATGGTTGCAGGTGGCGCCACAAGTTTTGCATATTATAAAGAGCTATGTGAAATCTTTACACATGCAAAATTTTGGTCCAATGGGTCAAATGGTTCCCGAGATATGAGCTTGGATGTCTGCAGCATGAAGGTGAATGAAGGTGACCAGTGCCACCTGTCATAAAATCAAGAAAGCTGTCTAGGATGTATAAACCTGCAAAATTTTAGGCAGATATGTCAAACCACTGCCGAGATATGAGTGATTTTATCCCACAGTAGACAAACAGACGGAAGCTGTGCAAAAAAGGCGCCACCAGTTTTGCGTATGATAAAGAGCTATGTGAGATCTATACACATGCAAAATTTTAGCCTAATCGGTCAAACGGTTCCCGAGATATGAGTTTGGATGTCTGCAGCATAAACGTGAATGTAGGTGGTGCCACCTGTCATAAAATCAGGAAAGCTATCCAGGATGTATACGCATGCCAAATTTCAGGTGAATTAGTCAAACCACTGCAGAGATAGGAGTGATTTTAACCCAAGGCAGACGAACAGATGGACACTGTGCAAAAATGGTTCCAGGTGGCGCTACCATTTTGTGTGTATGTTATAAATCTATCCAAGGGCTACATTTGTGCAAAATTTTTTTCCTGATCGGTCAAACGGTTCCCAAGATATGTGGGTTTATGTGTGGAAACAGATGCACAAATGGACGCAGAGCGCAGAGGAAAGGTCAGAGGTCAAAACAAAATCGGGGTACAGCAGTTCACACCTGAACATAATCCTGGGTTTCGTAAAATTCCGCCCAGCGGTTACAGAGGAGTTCTCCGGACACCTACGCTGTGGCGGCAGCGGTGGCAGTGGGCTGAAAAAATAGTATCCGCAAAACTCTGTTTTGGCGGATCAATAATCTGTCCAAATCCAACTAACTATCAGGTGAATATTTAAACTACAATAAAAAAGCATAATCATAATGCCCTAAATAATGAGAGCCCTTTGTTGAAATGGCTTACTGATAAGTTAATTAGTTCAACTTCACTCTGGATTTGTTGCATACATTAACTTTCCTCATTGAGTTATTTTGAAACTATAAGTTATAACTCTCAATCATATTGAACTACACCAGAAACATAATGCTGTACTAAGCTACATTAGAGAAGGTACCACATTATTCAACAACATGGATTATCATGCTCAAGATAATTCAAAATGTTCAAAGTTGTTACATTTTAAAATTAAATAATACAGATCTGGTACTGGCAAACCTCAGGACCAGCTGATAAATAAATTCAGGAAAACATAAAAAATTACTGAATTACATTTATTCACTGATTTTCAATCTGTGCCCAATTAATAAAAGTCCTCATTTTTTTAGTCATTTTTTTAAACTTTATCTTACCGAGATGCTGTTTGTTTCTTCTTCTTGAAGTCTTTCATATTCATGGTCATGGCAGCAAGCCGAGCCCTCTCCAGAAAACTGATTATTCGGTTTCTTTTTCTACCATCCTCTTGGGCCATAGCCCATTCCCGGACTGTCCAACCTTTTTTGTCATGTAACCTTAGGTCCCCACCAGCCTCTATCAGTTTACTCACAATTTTCATGTTGCCTGAATAGACTGCCCCATGAACTGGGGTGCAACCTTCTTTGCTCTTTCTGAAAAAGTAAGCAATGCTGTTGATTCAAAACCACTATAATCTCTAACTGAAAATTCACAATGTAGGCATATTGCTAAATATGCAGCAATTTTAAGTCACTTTTAACTCTACAATTTTTGTGAGAATTTTTATTTGAAACGATAAACTGCTCAGAGGGCCACTCAAACCATCTCTGTAGTAACTGGTGGAAATCTGGTAAAAAACTAAAGATGAACAAAACTGTGCCAGACTTATCTGAAAAATAAATGTAGTGTGTCAGAATTTGTTCATCTTAATGGTGAAGGTTATAAAATCAAAATATTGCAATGAACATATGGTATACAGGTATTAAAACTAGACAGGAAAATAATAGCTTTTGTTATGATATTTTGATAAACAATCAAATATTTCATAATTTATTAATGAATTTCACAGTGATGAGATAAATATATGTAGAGGAAGGCAACACCAACTGATTTGGGTTTGCTCCATGTTTCAGCAGACAGGACACCACACCCTCGTGTCCCCACAGAGAAGCCTTGTACAGCGGTGTCATACCCTGACTGTCACAGCAGTCCACTGGCAACTCATCTGCATCAAATTAAAACACAGTAACACAGATAATCATGTAATTAAAGTCATACAGATAACATCAAATACATATGAATTCAGACAATGACATTTATTTCAGTTATTTTAACCAGTTTTGCATATTCTATGAAATGCATTGATGAGAAAAACTAGAATGGGAAAACTTGTGCACAGTTGACAATGATAGCCCTTGTCAATTTCTTAAGATGGGAAATGAACAAATACAAAATTGTCTGTTCTCAACAGACAAGAGGTGATCACTGATTACTTTATATATGTAATCAATTTCTTTAAAAGATAAGATTATAATTACAATTACAATAACCAAAATAAGTGCTAGTTATCGATTATAATTACTTTACTTTGTAATTACTTTAAAAAGTACCGGTAATTATAATTGCAGCCAGGATTATAAACCTTACTATTGTCAAAAGGAAACATACGATTTCATACTCTAACTTTTATTTTTTAATGCATCAAAGATAAAAATATCCTTGTGCAAAACATTAAGAGAAGTTAGTCTCAACATGATATCAAGTTTTAAAGGAAACATTAACTTCAGCTATTTAAACTATTTTAAATACTAAAAAACTAATTTATCATGATCACAACAACGGGAGAGTAATAAACTACAATTATAACAATTACTTTGCTTTAAGAATAAAGTAACTGATTATGATTACAATTATATATGTAATCAATTGTAAATGATTAAGATTACTGATTACAATTACCCTATGTCTGGTTCCCTACTGAGATTTTACAGAACCATTTACAAGTAAGCCTTGGTCAAGGCACTTAACTTTTGTAAATGATTATAAATGCCTGATTGCCAATAAGTGTCTAACACTTACCATACAATGACACAGCCTTGTATGATACCTGGTGGGTAGTTGCAGTAAAAAGATACTGAACATGAGAAACATGTTAAATCTGGAAGGAAAACTGGCCAACTGAAGACAGGTCAAACAACAAGTCAAGATCTCACTCAGGCACCTGGCCTGTCTTAATACAATTTACAGATTTATGAGTCACTACAATTTTGCAAATTACAAAATGTGCAACTTGTTAATATATTTTGTATTATAAGCCCTAATCTCTCCAGTACTGGGCATATTCTGTATAATTCTTTAGACAGAACTCACCATCTTTGAGGATCTTCTGTACTTTCTTTTTGTTTCCCTCTGAGACTGCATCAAATAATTCTTTGATCTTGTTATCATTTGAAGCGAGTCTATCAAGCCGATCAGGGGTTTTTGGTGTGAATACTTGCTGCTCTTCATTAGCCATATCTGACAGAATTACTGACCTGGAAAACAAACAAGGGACCAATGGGTCATGGCGCTTAGCTGAAGTTTGAAATTTTAGCAAATGCAAAATATGCTTATTTCTATTGTAATGTTTTCTTATGTATGAGCATATGAAAGCTATGAGGAAAAGCCTTCCTACTTGGTTAACTTGCAAAACTAATACTTGGAAAAGACTGTCATGAAGAAAAACAGTAAAAGTTTTGAGATACTTAATAACAGAAGAGGTGCAGTGTTGTGGAAGTTTATTTGGATGGTTCCTGTGGCATCACTTAATTTTTCTCATTACTGCACATAATGGATTTATACGATGTAATATGTACTTTTCAAAGGGTGCTATTGAAAGTGTAAAACATCCAAGCCAACAAATCATTAAGCAAATTTAAAACATTCAATTTTAATATGCTTCACTGCCAACAAATTAAACCCTTTTCTCCTAAACTGCACTTTGAACCATTTTTAGCAAAAAACTGTCACTGCTTCAATGAGTACCATGAATGTCAATGTACCTGAACAAGAACTTATTGGTGAATTTTTATCCAGGTGTAACATAACAATATCCTAATAAATACCAAGGCAAGAGATATTAAACTTACAAGTAAAATCTGTGCAAAAATATGTTAAACAGGGATATCATAAATATTAGGCCTGTGAAGTGTCAATTGTGAGGGGGGCTTGGATTCCATTCTTGATTCTTTGCCTTCAATTTGATTCTTGATTCAATAATAACCTTATTTGAGGATTTCAGCCTTTTTAAAATAACAAGGCCTACAGACCTAATGTGAACCATTGCAAAGTTTAGGAGTATGAATGGAGGTTTATTTTTAAAATTTAATATTGATCCTTTTAAGTCCTGCATATCTACCTTAGTCATTATGATTTTAGCAAAATGGACATTTCGGACCTGCAAGTTTCAGACTAGGACATTTAAAAACTAGAATATGGGTAGTCAACAAGCGACGATGTGTGTCCGCAGAATTCAGAGTGGGACGGGTGAAGTGAGGCATGGATTAAGTGGCAAGGGGAATAGAGTGAGGTGTGTTGCATATTAGCATGGATGTCTGAAGCATAAACGTGAATGTAGGTGGTGCCACCTGTCATAAAATCAAGAAAATTGTCCAGGATGTATAAACCTGCAAAATTTCAGGTGGATAAGTCAAACCACCAAGTCATAAAATCGAGAAAATTGTCCAGGATGTATAAACCTGCAAAATTTCAGGTGGATAAGTCAAACCACTGCTGAGATATGAGTGATTTTATCCCAAGGCAGATGAACAGATGGACGCTGTGCATAAGTGGTTGCAGCCGGCGCCACCAGTTTTGCCTATGATAAAGAGCTATGTGAGATCTATACACATGCAAAATTGTGGCCCAATCGGTCAAACGGTTCCGAGATATGAGCTTGGATGTCTGCAGAGTAAACGTGAATGTAGGTGGTGCCACCTGTCATAAAATCGAGAAAATTGTCCAAGATGTATAAACCTGCAAAATTTCAGGTGAATAAGTCAAATCACTGCTGAGATATGAGTGATATTATCCAAAGGCAGATGAACACATGGACGCTGTGCAAAAATGGTTGCAGGTGGCGCCACAATTTTTAGTGTATGTTATAAAGCTATCAAAGGGCTACATTTGTGCAAAATTTTTAGCCTGATCGTCAAACGGTTCCCGAGATATGCAGGTTTATGTGTGGAAACAGACGCACAAATGGATGCTGGGCAGCGAGGAAAGGTCAGAGGTCAACCAAAAATGAGGGAGCAGCAGTTCACATGTAACCTGATGATAAACCCGATTCGCTTAAAATGCAAACCAAGTTTTTTCAAACAGTTGAAAGATATAGTTCCAATAATCTGGGAATTCTGCACCTAACGTTGTGTCTAGATGTCTAGACGCTGTGTCTAGACGTCTAGACACATTGTCTAGACACCCCCTCAGAGCCAGGTCAGTTGCCATGGTGATGTCTGGACCCCCCCTGTTTATACTGAGTGACCTCTTGACTTGGCTGCTTAAACTCAGCATGTTGTCAAATCTGTTTTCAAATACAGAAAGCCTTTTTCAATTGGCTACAATGTTTTTTTAAAACTGTATTTACCCAATCTATTTTTATAAAACTGGCAGAACCCTACCATAGAATAATCCTTGTAAAGTTTAAACCAATCAGCTTAACAGTTTCATTATAAATCAGTGTATAAGCTAGAAGAGTTTAAAATTACATTTCTGCTTGTAAAAAACACATCAATGTAGTTGGCACCACCAACACCTCAAAATCAGATATGACATATGTGACAAACATTGGTATAAAATTTGGTGATTATAGCTCTAGCCGTTTCTGAGATATAAATTTTATTGTGCTTTTTTGGACAGATGACGAAGTTCAACCTCATGTAACTCAGCCAAAAATCTCAAAACTGGAACCATTGGAACAAACTTAAGATAGATTGTTCCAGGGATCATTTCTGTGAAATATTGGACAATTTGGCTGAGCAGTTTCAGAGAAGAAGATTTTTAATGGTTTTTAAGCTTTTTCTCTATAAAATCTAAATTAATGCAGATACCCGATAATAAGCTCCAGGGCACCAAGTTTCACATGTGACTTATTCTTACATGTAATTTGGAGCTGCTAGCTCCGACAGTTTCTGACTTACAGCCATGGACAGCAGAAAGCCAGCCCTGGACGGCGGACGGCTGACGATGGGCGGACGACACTGCACCATCACATAAGCTCACAGGTTTGCTAAAAACAACTAGATATTTCTTGGCACCACAGGTGCCATAGTATCCCCAGACAATTAACCCCCCCCCCCACCTCGAAGAATAGGATCCCATCTTGAAATCAGATGCAAAGACTCACACTTTGCAAGACACCATGGTTTCTTTTCAAATTTGACCTAGCATTGGATAAGATGCATCAAACTTGTCGGTGTGGTGACTGTACCTCAAGTTATTCCATGTAAACATCATTTTAACAAGAAAACAACATAAGGTGGCTCCACCTGTCTTCTGCAGAAAACAATGCTATCATAGATCTTATGTCAATTTGATTTTTGGACCATGCAATCCATGCATCCCATAGTGAAATATTAAAGTAACATCATTTCAGTGTTATCGCCTCTGTGACCCTGAAAAATGCATCAAGGTCAACCATATTCAAACTTGGCCTAGCCCTTGATAAGATGCATCTAAACTGTAGGTTTGGTGACTGTACCACAAATTCTTTTTGAGTTATTGCCCTAATATCATTTTAGCATAATCGCTGCTGTGACCTTGAAAAAATGCTTCAAGGTCATCCATGTTTGAACTTGACCTAGCCGTTGATAAGATGCATCAAACCTGTGGGTTTGGTGACTGTACCACAAATTCTTACAGAGTTATTGCATTAACATCATTTCAACAAGAAAACGACACAAGGTGGCGCCACCTGTCTTCTGCAAAAGACAAAGCTATTCAAGATCTTCAGTCAATTTGATTTTTGGATCATTTCATGTATCCCTTACTGAGATATTAAAGATTTTGTGTGAATTTCACCAAATATGGGAATATTCAAGGTCAATTAAGGCTACTCTCTTAGGAAAGGTCATGACCTCAATTTAAATAAACATCATCCCATAATCCATATCTATATATATGCATAATATAAAAGAAATATGTCCATTAGTTTTTGACTAATAATGCTTACAGTACTGTCAAGAATAATAGGTGGTGCCACCAGTTTCTGGAACATGACAACCCTATCCATGATCTTCGATCAACTTGATTTTGGGATCAATCCATGCAAGATTTCTTGAGATATTTAAGAATTTGTGTGATTTCTCCAAAATTGGACCTATTTAAGGTCAAGGACACTCTCCTAGGAAAGGTCATGACCTCATTTTAAGTAGGCGTCCTCCTCTCACCCATATCTAAACATATACCAAGTTTGGTAAAGATCTGTGAAATATTTTATGAGTTATCGCAGCAACAAAAATTATATGGGGCGGCGGCAGGACCGGCATGAAAACATAGTATCCCCAGACAAAGTCGGGGGATACAAATAGTTTACCATAGTTGATTTTAATTAATATCAATAATGTAAGGAACTATTTTTTTCAAAAAATGTTTATTAAAGCACAACTTAAAGTTGTATCAATCACAGTGGTGAGTGAAATGAAATTAGCACTTATATGTACTAAAATAATGGCCCTTGCCCCGTACTAAGTCCTTAGAGTCTGCAATGGCAGTTTTTTTTGTCCCTTGACAACAGACAGACAATGGAAAAAATTATCTTTGTTTCAAATTCCATATATCAACAAGGCCTACAGACCTAGTGCAAATCTGTGTAATGGCATATACACCAGATATAATGCTTCAACGCTGGACCATTACTTTTTAAGTACATATGTGTAATATGTACATGTACAATGCAAATACTAAACATTTTGAACGAGGAACAATTACACAAACATCACTGCTGAAATACTGGCATGGATGCACACAACACAAAAATGATTGTAGGTGGTGCCACATTTTTTGTATATGACAAAGATATCCGATACGTATACCCAGAGTATGCGAAATCCGTCGGTCCTGCGGACCTGACCGGCTAGATATCTGAGGGTCCGATAGGATCTCTAATTCAGCCGGACCTATTGTCCACCTAAGAAAAATTTTTGGTTTTGCACAACTGGGTCCACTGACCTTTTTCCAACGATATCGTTTGATTCAGAGACCTATTTTCTTAGATTATTATAAAGCATGTGTAAAAATATCTGCGTAAACACTCCCACGTGCGTTTTCGTGTTGCTCGTTGCATTAGATCACATTAGATTAGGGCACAGAATAAAAATAGTCTTGATACACTACTGCAGTTACGTTATCTCTGTAAAAGATGAATTCGCCGAGAATCACACTAATTGTTGTTAGCATCGACAATTATTTGTGTGGCAATAATCGTGGTGGCATATTAACCAGAGGCGTCAAGACTATACAATTCGGTTCCCAAACCATTCACAATATTTTCACAGTTTCGCCACGCGGGCAAAACACTGCAAAACCAGAAGAGTTTTCCCGCTGGTTTGATGAAATTAGATATAATAATAGGCGCACATTGCACTAAAAATTAGGCAAGTAGCGGTTAAACATCAACGAGAGGAAATCCTTTTCATTTGCTCATATATAATGTGAATGTTCATTGCCTTTCGGAATAAACAGAGTTCTTTTCGTTATACATATTTTTCAACCAGCGATGTCAGATTCTATTTTGACACCCAGAAAAACCTCGGTGACTGACTGGTGATTTGCCACGCCTATGTTCCTGTGATTGGCTAAGTGACGACTCCCATTAGCCAGAGAGCCAATCAGATATTCATAGTAAGAATCAGCTCACGTGACTTCATCCATAAAATTTTTGGCGGGAATGAGTGTGCGGATATCGGTCACGCTGTTCGGAAAAAGCTCAGGGTGTCCATGAAACTAACTTTTCAACCAAGACCATAAGGCCCTGAGTAAAATTGGGCATATAAAGTATAATTTAATATTGATCCTGGCACTGACGAAGTCTAGGACGTGATCATAATCATAAGGTTAAATGTCCGACAAGATAAGAATTACGTGATTTCATGTTAATTTAGTGCAAGGGTTCTCGGAGCGGATCTTGTCTGTAACCACTCGCTTGAGGTCATTTCTATCAGAATTGATTCTGAGTATGATTCTGCGCTAAGTGCAAGTCTGGCCCGGGTATAAGAGCAAAATTTTGACTTACGCAGTCAAATAAAATAAGATATGTCTGTAATTGTAACACATTATAATAAGCTAATATTTTCATCGCTGATTGTTATTTATATGTCAATAGACACTGAATAATATTCAAGTTCTTTGATTTTATTGAGAAAGGTAAAACATATTAGTAACAATAACATTTATTTTTGGAAAAGTCAGTTCACTTCACTATCAACCGCCACATATAAAATATAAACATGTTTACAAATTGAGAGGATATTCCGTATGGTTATATATTATAGGTGTAATTAACAGGTTAAATAATGCAGTTCCAAACCAGGAGTAGGCTGAATAGTGCACGGAAGTCTTGCATACAACTAAATATCTCCGAATATGTTAAAAGAGGTTTGTTTTATTGATATTCATAAATTCACAATAAAACTATTGACACTCATTGTTACATATGCTTCCTGCTTGTTACCGTTCACTGAATTAACATACTTCACGGCAGGTCCTACAGAGATCTGACAGGACCGGCATTAAGTCTTCTGCAGCAGGACCCACTGTCCTGCTGAGGACTGGAAGTTTTTGCAAACTCTGTATACCTATGCCCAATTTTAGGCTGATATATAAAAAAACTCCTATTGAATAAGCATGATAATTTTAATATCCTCTTTTGGCCAAATGACTAAGTTCAGCTTCCTGTAACTCGACCAAAATTCACCAAACAGGAACAATTCAAACAAACTTGAGAGAGAATGTTTCAGAGATTATTCCTGCGAAATATTGAACAATTTGGCCAGACAATTTCTTCAGTTTTTCCCTAAAAGATCTTAGTTAATGCACATAGCCAAAAAATAAGCAAAATCTGATATAGTTCTTTACATGAATGATTAAGTAATATATTTATATAAATTTGCATAAAATTTGGTGAAGATACTGATAGCTCCTATTGATTTTCAGATAGTATGGGCGAACGTACAGACAACGCACCATAACACAAGCTCACAGGTTCCCTTATGAAATTTGTACCAATACAAGTATTAAATTTTAAAAGGAAGACTTGAAAATGATGATTTCTTTTAATAAAAAGTGGGGTCTGTTAAAATCTTTGTAGGTCCAGCACATTTTCTGCCCTGCCAGGCCCTGTTAACTGTTATAGAATACAGACCGTGGGTTCAATCAGGCAGTGATGGCTTGACTGATGTCAGTGGTGAGTGGTGTGATGCAGTGTTGGCAATGTTGCCTGGTGCAGTGGGCAGTGTCTATCCGCACAGTCGTCAGTCAATGGGTCGAATCGACCGTGATTAGATGTATCACAGAAGCTGAAGGTCCGTTTATCATGTATGGACTCCCCCTGTGGCCGCTGCACTTGCACTCAAAATGTACTACTTCAGTGCTTTTACAAGTTGTAGGGTTTGACAGAACACGTCTGGAAGTGGGAGATGTGGCGTACACCCTACACTGGCTACAGTATTCGTCGAATAATTCGATGTGGTATCCATTACGACACTGACAAACCAAACAATAAGTGTATTTCGATTTATAATTCACCTACCGGCCTGTTGTCTAATACGCAGCTAGGCTTCTTTGTAGATTTGAATTTATATTCCAAACAGTGATATCTGAACGTTATCTAAAAACAGACGCCACCTTTGGCGGAAATATGCACCGGAACACAATTTACCGTAAATATACCAGACTATGACATAGTTTCGTCGAGAAACACCAGGTGGCGCCAGTTCTGTATTTCATAACGCGCTCGGTCACAGGGCAGGCCATATTGATGTTGGGTTGAGGACGATCCGAAGACCAGTAGACAAGACAAGTTGATTTAATCTGTTTATTCTTACGGTACCTACATGGCTTGCGAACCAGAACAAATAGTATGGTTTGTTCTGTACAACAGTTAATCTTGAAAGTCGTCCCGTTGACTATTAATTGTATGTTTGACCAGATATAAATATTGCATATGTAACACAGCTTTCTTCAGACAGTGGGCAAAAGCGAGGGCCCCACCCTGAGCAGGGGGTTATGTGCCCAGACATCTGGGTTAAGACGCAAAATAGTTCCTACTTGTGTATTAAATATCAAAATACTAAAAAAATGATAATGGGAAATATATAGAAAACAACGCAATCTAGTAACTAAAATAAGAAGAGAGTCCATTAGGGACTCTTTTCGGAAAAGATGTACTTCAATTAGAGATGAAGATTTTTTACCAACAGTGAAACCTTTTTTTTTTTCCTTTTTTTTTTGCAAATAACTTAAATAAATGTGACAGTAATTTACAACTTATGGACAATAGTAAATTGAGTACTGATGAACAAGAGGTTGTCGAGATATTAAACGATTTTTATAATAATATTGCAAATGAGATTGGGTCTAAAATTGATTCAAATACAATCGACATGTTAGACGAAAAGTTAATTGATTACTCATTACAAAATCATAGAAACCATCCTAGTAACCTATACAACTTCATAGACCTTCAAAGTAACAGTGGCTTAAACAAATTTCACTTTAAACAGATAAGTGTCAATAAAGTACATAAATATATACTAAACTTATATCAAAAGAAGGCCACTGATTCACGATCAAATTCCAGCCAATTTTTTTAAATTTAGCGAAGATCCAGTTGCCCCCCAAATATGTAGTATCGTGAATACAACTTAAGAAGCGGGCAAATTTCCGGATAGTCTTAAATGTGCAGAAGTAGTTCCTGTATACAAATAAAAATCAAACTACATGTTAAAGAAGAATTAAAGGCCTGTAAGTCTATAGCCAAGTATCTCTAAAGTTTTTGAATAGATTATAAATGAACAGGTGCAGGAAATTTTAATGTGTTGATAGTCCGGATATATCTGCATATAGAAAGGAGTGTTGTACTGGAAGTGTGCAATAATATCTTACTGAAATTTGGAAAGAAGCATTAGATAAAATAAAACAGAAAATAGAGCAGTTCTAATGGACCTAAGGAAAGCATTTGATTGTTTACCATTCGACGTCTTGGTGGCAAAACTGAAAGCATGTGGTAAGTCAGATGAATAGAATTCCTTATAACTAACTAAATAATAAACAGCAATCAGAAAGTAAAAGTTGGGGGTGGTCGTAGCACGTGGAGCGATATGATCAAAGATACTCCACAGGACTCGATTATTGGCCCGACACTCTTTGATTTTTTTTATGAATTATTTTAAGTATTCTTCAGTAGAGGTAAAATAGGTAACTATGCTAATGACAACACACTTTATGTAATTGCAAACAGTGAGCTTGAACTTTTAAAATCTGTCACTAATGAAACAAAAATAGTCCGACCCAGTCCACGAAATGGTTAAGACTTAATTGTTGCCTCTGACATTGAAATCAAACGTTCTCTCACGGGGCATATAATAAAACCCGGAAAAAATCGGAAATTCTCGGAAAATCTCGGAAATTAATAAAACTCGGAAAAATGGCCGGAAAAGAAGATAAACACATGAGGAAGAATAATTCAAATGATTCATTTAACAGAGAAGGATTCAGTGCGACCATACAGCTGTTTTTTATTTGCTTAAAATGAATAAAACTACTTTTAACCGACCCTATTAAGTGTTGATCACACTGTAAATTTCCTGCGTCCGCCATCTTGGAGTCATGGTATGTCGGAAAAAAAGTTGTCCCCTCGGAAATTAAGTAAATTTATGTTAACACTTTGTTAAACTGCCACATTATGGAACAAATCGTACATATTTTTAAATAAACCCAATTTATACTTCTTTTGGCAATCAAACCTATTTAATTTACACCAATCTAACTTTTAGAACTGGCGAGGACCCCTTGCTGTGGGGATCATTCCCTGATATAATTTTCTGTACAAGTCGCAGATAAAACACCGTTAGGTTTTAGCTTCATTAGAAAACATGGAAAAATAAAAAAGTAAATCATCGACAAATATACTGTTTATTTAGTAAACAATTCATGTTAATAAAAGATATATACAAGTACAACATATTATTATGGAGTTGTTGATATATACATGATATAGGTATCTGTGAATCATTTTCAATATGAGATATTATGCACATTAAAAGATTCACAAAAGTCACTCGGCACAGTGTTTAAACTATACAATGATAAATGTTATTATTGTTCTCAAGGATTCAATTGAAACATTTCCACATCTACAGTGTAGTTACAATATGGAATTCCTTAAAAAATTAAAATTCTTATAACATTAAAAAAATCATGACAAATACATATATTTTATTCAGAATTGTATGCACAGTGAGCATTGTTTAGTAATATATGTAAATATATATATATATATATATATATATATATAAGATATGCTTCATGTCATCAATTGTTACTCTTTAAAACAAAATTTATATTTTAATTAAGTCATATGATTTCAGTAAATGATGAAAATACATATATGGTGTAAATCTGTGGGTTATTATGGTATAATGAATTGTTTACTAAATAAACAGTATGTTTGTCGATGATTCATTATTTTAATTTGTCCATGTTTTCTAACGAAGCTGAAACTGACGATGTTCTGTCTGTGACTTACGCAGGAAAATTATATCAGGGAATGATCCCTGGAGCAAGAAGCTCTAGCAAGTTCTGAAAGTTTGATTGGTAAAAATTAAATAGATTTGGATGCCAAAAAAGTATTAATTTTGATTTATTTAAAATAGTTATGCTTTATTTCATAATGTGATTGTTTAACAAAATGATACAGAAACATTTACTTTATTTCCGAGGGGACAACTATTCCCGACATACCATGACTCCAAGATGGCGGACGCAGGAATTTTACAGGGTGATCAACACGAAAAGGGTCGGTTAAAAGTAGTTTTAGTCCTTTTAAGAAATAAAAAATAAACTGTATAAGCACACTGAATTATTCTCTGTTATATGAATCGTTTGAATTACTCTTTTACATGTGTTTTTATGCTTTTCCAGCCACTTTTCCGAGTTTTATTAATTTCCGAGATTTTTCGGGTTTTATTATATGCCCTCTCACGGTCTTATAACGTTTAATGTCTATACTGCCACCTTGCGGCAAATTATATAACTATTATTTACCACTCCGGTAAAGCTTTCTGTAAGTCCGTACTCCGTGTTGATGGGTGTTTGATGGTTGAAGATTTTCTTTCTTATCAGGCCATTCCACTATTTATTTTTTGTATATTTCCAAATATTAGCAACATAAGTTTGTATGTTAAAATGTTTAAATATTTATATTATATTTATATTTTCAAAAAGAATCTATATTATTATTATTTTACACGCGATTATGATTATTACGGCTCATATATTTGGAAAACATGCACGTGTATGTTAAAGAATCGTCAAAAAAAAAAATGAACCAAATGCCAATAAAGCAATATGTCTGGTTTACGAAAGACTGATATCAGAAATGACATTTATACAAGTGGAAATAGAGATTGTTCATTCAGCACGGCCTGAACGGGAAAACTCTATGTTAAACCTAAAATTGACAAGGTGATTAGTATACGTAATGCGCAAAAATCGCTCCTGGCAGCGTGCGGATACGGACTATGCATACGGACTACGCATGCGGATAAATGGAAACGGCACAGTTAAAAATTCTACAAAGCGATTTTTGCGGACTACGCATGTGGACTACACATATGGGCTACGGATACTGACTATACGCACTTATGGAAAAGCATTAAGGTGCTTTTCCATAAGTGCGTAGTTCGTTTGCGTAGTCCGTATCCGCACGCTGCTGGGAGCAATTTTTATCGCACTACGCATACCAATCATCGTGTCGATTTCAGGTTTAGCATAGAGCTTTCCCCATTCAGGCCGTGCTATATGTATGCACAGTCTCTATTTTCAACTGGTATGAGTGTCATATTTCTGGCGCTATAAATGCATCAGTTTTCCAGAAACCAAACATATTGACATTTGGCTGAATTTTGTTTTCTTTTCTTTATCACAGACAACATGTTTTTAGATGATTGGAACGTAAACAACACTGTCGCGTAAAAAATATTACTTATTATGATCTTTTAAGATTTTTATTTTATTTTATTTTTTAACTTTTGATGCTAATATATACAAATGTACAATAAACATACGGTAAAATGGTTTACAAAAAAGAAAAACTTCAGTTATCGAGCACCTTTCAGTACGCATATAGCCTACGTACTTACGGAAAACGAACTTTGCGGATACGGACAAACCATGCATGTACGGATAACCCATGCGGACTACGGATACGCACCACGCACTTATATATGGAAAACTACCTTAAGTTAAAAATCCTACACGGAGCTACGTGTACATATCAGTGTATGGAATCACGAATTATTTACGCATTTAAGTAGCACACAAAAATCACGTATTATAAACGCATTATAGTAGCAAACAAAAATGCTAAAGCCCTGACAGGGCTTAAATAAAAATAGCTGTTCAATGTTATAATCAAAACAATATGCTGGCAAATCCATAAAAAATTATTTTGGCAAATACCCAGAACAGAAACACATATGTTTAGATAAATTTGTTATAAAACCATCACAATCTGTAACCCTTTTGGGGGTACAAATTGATAGAAATGTAAGTTTCACAGAACATATGTCCAACATTATCAAAAAAGGTGCAAAAGCTATATATGCTCTTAAAAGAGCGAGAAGCTACATAGACTAAGACTGTTTTCTTACATTACTTATAGATATTATATACTGAGTCACATGATGTATAAATGCACTGTTTGCCACTTTACTTATAAGAATAATAATAAATTAAAAGAAAAAATGCAGGGACGAGGTCTACGATGTATGTGTGTAGAGACTACAAAAGTACATATAATAAATAACCTCTTGTTAACATCAAATTTACCTTCGCTGGAAACAGCTAGAAAAAAAACGGTGCTCATTACAGCGTTTAGTTACTTCATGGTCTAGGCCTAGTGTATTTAATTGATTACTATTTAAAACAATATAGGCATTATAATTTAAGAAATAATGAAAACAAATTTTACTACAGTATAAAAACACATGCAGAAATATATTGGCATCAGCATCAGGACTCTTCAATATCAAATTGTCATTAAAGAGTGGAACTCTCTGGCCGAAGAACACAAGGCATGTTCAGAACTCAATACATTTAAAAGGATCTTGTACAAAGTATTGTCTTAATTAATGATTTTTAATTTTTATCACACCCTAGTGGTTTTATTATTCCAGTATACTATATTTTAACTGGACCATCGTAGTTTTTTATCTTAATCTATATATCAATGATTGTACCGTCACTTTTTAAATTGGTATCGCCATACTCACTATATGTACACGTATGATGGACTGATACTACAGTGAAATGTGTTACAAACTACATATACTTATTATCTTGTATCTTGACTCTTACTTTCTAATGTATTGGTTTTCATAACATTTCTCATGTATGTAGTCGGTGACAAAAGCTCTTTGAGCTTATGTTGTAATTGTTGACCACAGAAAACCAACTTTCAATAAAACTTATCTTTTCTTACATATACATATATTAAAATTATGTGACTTAAAAAAAACTAACTAAAGTACCAATTCGTCGAATCATCAAATAAAATAATGTGAAATATACTACATATGATTCTGCTTATTAGGGCGATTTTTTACGAGAAATGTGGATAATATTATTTCAAATTATTATTGATAAACTATTTCATGTACATTAATTTTTAATATTAAAATCAGTAAACTAAATAGACGTGATGCGCTGTAATTGCAAGCTACTGCTTTGCACGCTTGTGTTATCTGTAATTTCTTTTTTTTTTCCTACTAATTCTAGTATGTTTAATAACTTATCGATCGAGTAATATCATGTTCAGCATTTTTGCATTGAAATGAAAATATTTTAATTACGTATCCAGAAAATGTTAAGATTCATGCAATAGGGAAATATATATTATGATCACTAAACTTCAGAAGAGCCTGATTTAATAATACTATCAGTGTCAGGTTTTGAATACCCGGGATGTGGCGCTGAATACCCGGGATGTGGCGCAAACTGACAGCGGGGTGACCTCTGGTGGATATTATCATGACGAGAATCAATCTTCATTCGTTCGGCAACATTCCTTTTGTTGGATATTTTAACTGGTCCTCATCTAAATGAATTAAGATAGGATATGGCCACTTGCTGGTCAGAGTTAAAATTCTACTAGTGCGGTTTGTTATGTTCCGTGGCCTAAGCCGAGTATGAAAAGACAGTTCTAAGATAAGGTGAACAGTGGAAATTTGAGGAATTAAAAAAAAAATGAAAAGGAATGAGTCCCACTGTGTTGGACGGGCTGCACACCGCCGCCTATTCACAGGCGCGATCCCACTACTGCTCGACACGGGGACTTTTGCCTGCTGCGTGTCCGCCCTGGGCCAGTGCGTCCCTCCTTAGACAACCTGGTGACTCCAAGCTCCCCCGAGGTCACCATATTGATGCCAAGCTTAGTGCGGACGCCCGATCGACATAGGACGACGACGCACAGAACCCCCGTCCTCAAGCGGTCCACCACTCCCGGCCCCCAAGTAGCTAGGTTACAGGAGCCTGCCGAAGCTCCCAGCCGACAGAAGCGTGAATTCCAATTAATATAAACCTACTGCACGAGGACAAATAACCTCGTACCCAATTCGGTCGTCCAAGACCATATCCGGTCAGGTTACTGTCATATAAATTTTTATGTAACCCTGATATAAATTAGTGATATTATTCATTTGACTAGTTTATAGACAAAACCTGCTCCAGAAATATATTTGCTCCATTTGGTCAGCTACAGTATGACGCATACATTTTGTCCACTTGGTTATGAGGTTGGAAGTAACTTCCGCTTTATTAGTGTTTGTAACATACACTAGATGGCGACACATCTACAGCAGGATTCAATCTGGCAGTAAACGGGCATGGAGCTGTCAGATGCGGCTATATAGAATGTTAAGCGTCTGAGTTTAATTCCCGCTGCAGATCACAATATAGGGCAATACCTTTTTCATGTCAATGTGCAATTATCAATTATCAGCGTCGCTGTGTGAAATGTAAGAAAAAGCTAGACAAACTTTAGGGCTTGATAAGAGGATGATTAATAAACTTATTGTGTATGAACAAAAATAAATAAAAGATTGTAAAATACTAGTATATGAAGTATATCGGAAAATCTAATTAAATTAACTTCTCTTTTCCTGCGGTTTTATATGGACATGGATGTCAAAATGATTGCGTTAAGGGCCAAATGACCATGTATACTGCAGTTTTCACGAGAATAAGGTACGTACATCATCATGCATATATCATATACCAGTGACCATGAGGAGTACTACACTATAAGTAACTATCATTTCTTGTACGTTGCATTGAACATCAAAAGTCTGGATTATTTAACAAAGAGCATTTTTCATGGATGTGGCAATTTTTTATTATTATTTTTTTTCAGTTATACTCACAGGCACTTAATTGTCACAGGGGGGGGGGGGGGTCGATGTTATAAGCTCTCAGCCACGTATAATATTCTTTAATTAGCCTCGAGCTTTCCAAGTTGCAAAAGTATAACTTAATTTACAAAACCTTGGTATGTGTTATCTATCGTAAATTATTAGGAAACACCGATAAAATGTACAAAAGATTTAATGCTTAAACACTCAATTTATAAAATGTATATTCTGAAACACGACATCAGTGTTACATTCCCGAAGGAATGGACTTTCCAGGTTCTTTTAAATGGTTAACTAACCCGGCTGAAACTCCCACTTGCACTCATAAAGATGTGAATGACGCGTGTAACAAATTTAAACAATAATGGTATAATTAAATAAAACTTACACTTCTATGGACAGGCGTTCGATTCACAAGGTATAATTACCCTAAAGTCCATATCATAACCAAATTCCCTGAGTCCTGATTAATCCTGACACTTGCAATAAGCAAAAATAACACAGGAAGTCCTTCTATATACACAACTCATAAGTCCGTTAGTGCTGTAAAAACAACGTACAAGTCCATTAGTGAGATTGACATTGGTCGCCCGCAGACTCTGACGTACATTACACCGGGAAATCTTCCCTCAGCTGATCAGTTCACAGACAATCTCGGACAATCTCGGACCCTCCTCTGGACCTACAAACTGTCAGACTACACCATCCACCGCGCAGACCTAAAAGATTGTCTTTACTTTCCGTTTCCAGCAATATATACATATGCTTACGTAAAACATCCTGACCTCTCTTGGCATATCGACTTATACTATTACGTATAGCCTGTCGTTCAATGCATGAATACTAAAATGGACACGCCTCCAGAGACAAACGTATGGGAAAAACCAAGCATGCAGGTGCCTTGCCTTTGAATTCTACAGCCATCAGTGTTACCACAGATAATTGACTAAATTAAGATCGACAAGAACCGATTCTCCCGGAATTACTACTGTACTGAAGCCAGCATCAAATATAACACCTGGGTTCTCTAAACCTGCTTTCCCACGCTAACATCGATACATGATACTGCATACCAATAAACAACAAATTATAGAAACAATTATCTGGTTATACTATCCTTACTTGGATGTGCAATACCATAATAAATTTTTAGTAAAATAAATAAGTCACAGTTCGCTGTTGCTACAGTCTGCAGCGCTGACACACAGTAAACAAGTCTCCATCACATGCAGATGAATCGATGGAGTCCGTACGTGTCGGGCCATATATAGGTTCGCTGGTGACAATCAGCAATATATATGCATGTATGCATGTACAAACACACACACACAGAGATACACAGGCCCTTGAATAAAATAAGTTTTAAAACTTGTCTGAATCACCGAATTACTTTTCTATATAAGTACAATGTAACTTGTTAAAAACTAGTAGTACAGATGATTTTAAGAGTCTGTGTCCGTATGAACAAAGAAGTAAGGAGCCCGGGAGACGACATAGTGACATATATTTAATAACTCGTGCGCATGAATTACTTGGTGTGAAAAATATATTTCCAAGGCGGAAAAAATGTTTATAAATATTATTAATTCGTGCGCACAAATTACTTATCCGTGCGCACAAATTAGTCAATCGTGCGCACGAATTACTAGGTGTGAAAAATATATTTTGTTTAAACACATTAATTTCAACAGGATAACAAAGTAGCCGATATATAAGGCTAATGCAAATGCTCTCCTGCATAAAAAGAAAGTGAAAAAATTAACATGAATGTATATATGTATATACAAATAGTCAGATTGGAAAAGTGCACATATTAACACATGATGATATATATTATATATATATATATATATATATATATATATATATATATATATATACATAATATACGTTAATACAGATTGACATTTCAAAAACAAAGATACATATACATATATTATAACTGGTAGGCGTAATACAATAAAAAAAATAAACGTCTAAGTCCATGTCGAGCTTATTAATTAGATTAAAACCATCAGTCTTTTCAATTGAAAATAGGTTTTGATTTAAGCAACTGGCACCTAGTTGTTATATTTAACGAGTATGGATAATTTCATGTTGGCGATGATAGTCACAATAATAACTTTGTATTTCTCAAGAGGCAGGGTTTAAATAGTCATGAACATATTCCTTAAAAGTATCTATTGAAGTGGACTGAATTTTTTTATACTGTCCAAAGTTTGCAGGCTATATTGGGAGGAAAGAAAAGAATTTTGGAAGGAAAGAAAAGCGACAGTCTTTCTGTGTGAACCTCGGTATCTTTAGCAAATGCGATTTGCGCGGACTTTAAGGCTGAGTATGAGACAGAGTTTGAGTTAATATATTAGCAGATAATCTTGATCTACTCCATTAACCATTTCATAAACTGTGGATAGTATAGCTAGCTCTCTTCTTATTTTTAAGCTTGACCATCACAGCTCCTTTAACATTGCTCCAGTCCTGGTATAGTCGAGAGCGCTCCAGTAATGAGTATACATGTAAACCTGCTTTCCGTTGTATACTGTCCATGCAGTTGGTATGACTGTCTGACAGAACAATTGTTAAATATTAAATCCACACTCCAGGACTAGCCGTATAAATAATTTGTACATACGATTTAAAACTTTCATATATAGAGTAATGGATTTTATAATATTTCAAAATGTCCAAACGCTTATTGGCTTTCAAACATATATGTTTATGTGTTCCTGCCAGAAAGCGAATCAGTTAAGGTTACTCCCAAATATTACATGAGATACCTCAGTTTCTGTGAAGCTCATTTCACCTAGTTTATATGTAATATGCAATGTAGTATCACCATCAAATAGCGATTGAGAACTGTAGCCTAACTGCAGTTACCCTTAGAAGCAAAATAGTTGTTAAATGTTTCAGCCTGGTCGGCTTTGTCTACAATTGTATTCCCATTATGCTCCAACGATGATAATGTAGGTTGTTGGTTTTTACCAAAGTAAGCCTTTAAAATTTTCCATCATGCACGACACTGAGTATATATGGGTTTGTGGGTTTTATATTTATATTCTTTAAGTATAGCTTATAGCCCTTTCTATTTTCAATCACTACAGAGTTCCGAATTTCCCAAGGTAGAAAGTCACGGAACTGTCGGAAGTCGTTGGGTTCCGTGTGTGCCCGCTGAATCTGCCAGCCTGTGCCTAGACTGATTCGATGTGTGCTTGCTTTTCATTGGTTACTAATTCGTGCGCACGAGTTATTAATTCGTGCTGACGAATTAGTAGCCAATGAGCATTGAGCCAGCAACATAAGAAGCTGTTCTCATTGTCCACTAATTCGCACGCACGAATTAATAAATATTTTTTTCACCTTGGAAGTATATTTTTAAACCAAGTAATTCGTGCGAACGGATTAGTAATTCGGGCGCACAGATTAATAAATATTTTTCACCATGTCGTGTCCCGCGGGCTCCATAAAATAGAACCGGTGGACCGACAATATTTATCTTTGAATTGTTTTCATTCAATTTTTATGGCTTGTTTCGCCCCGTCTGTCCATGTGAAGTGACCATCGATGCAGTCTTATGTGAGACAAGGACAAGGGTCCGATAAACAATTTCATTTTGGAACGAAAGTCCCAGAAGTGTGTGAATAGAAAATAATAATATGTATAAAGCCATGCACAGTTTGTTATAGAATCAGTATTATATAACATATACTGTTAATGACTTTATACATACATATGATGCTGAAAGTAGCTGTCATAAAATCTCGAATGAACCTTATAAAACAGCAGCAGATCCAAGGGGCATGGGTTATGGGTCCTGGTTATGTGGGCTATCTCTTTTTACCTCAGATTTCCGCATTTCATGGCATCCACATTTGAATCCGCATTCGACGCAATAGACCATGTATTTTTATATGAAGTCTGGAATAAGTTTGGGTTTCCAATTAATATAATGAATTGGGCCAAATTGTTATATAATAATGCTGAAAGTTGTGTAATAAACAACGGCTACACGACTGGTTATTTTAAATTGGAACGTGGAACCAGGCAAGGAGACCCGTTGGCGCCTTATCTCTTTATTTTAGTAGTGGAAATATTGGCAGCAGCGATAAGATCAAATACACAGATTAAAGGGATACTAATAGATGACACAGAAATAAAGCAATGTCTCTTCGCAGACGAATCAACATTTTTCTTGTGGGATCTCCAGTCACTTAAATTTCTTATTAAACTTATTAATAAATTTACTAAAATGTCATCATTAAAATTAAACTTAACTAAATCTGAAGCGTCATGGAATGGACAAAGTAACAACAGAGAAAAAATAATTGAGGAATTAAAATGGAAAGACCTAAACCATGAAGCTTTTAAAATATTAGGTATATATTTTACATACAATAAAACTTTGCATGAGACTTTAAATTTTGGCAAATTGAAAATAACTTAAAAACAGTCTTGAAAATATGGAAAAAACGAACGCTTACAATATTTATGGAAGAAAGGAAATAGTTAATATATTGGCTGTTTCAAAGATATTATTTGTTAGTCATATGATAGATATACCAGAGAAACTTATACCCAAACTAAAACAGTTGCTGACATATTTTATATGGAATGGGAGGAGGCCAAATAAAATATTCAGTTCTTGTATCAAATTATGAAGAAGGTGGAATAAAGTTGATTGATATTCAGAGCAAAATAAAATATCAAAAAATTAGTTGGGTATTGCGGCTAATAAATGAGAGTAACTCAAAATAGAAAACCATACCGTACAAATACATAAAATCAATAGGAGGACCAAATTTAATCAGATCTAATTTTGACGTTAAATGCCTGCCAAAAAGATAACCTTTATTTTAGAAAGAAGCCCTAAAAAGTTGGGCAGAATACGTTAATGGTATTCCATTTAAAGTAGAACACGTGAAAGTACAACCATTATGGCATAATCAATTCATTACAGTGAGAGGTCAGGGAATGTACAATATAGAGAACTGTCAGAATTGGGGATTAGATTAGTCGGTGACTTGGTTATGAGTACAGGAAGATTTAAAAAAAAACTCCGTGAAGTGGTCAAAAGCGAAGAAGTATACAATAGACAATATTTAAACTGGCAGAGTCTGGTGAAATCAATTCCAAAGAAATGGGCATATTTGTTAAAGAAAGAAGGGTAGACTGTGACACAGACTACCAAAAACATGTCTTTACAATTGAAGTGTTAAAAGAATTAAACAAAATAAAGTCAAGAGAATTTTGTAAGGGCTTCGTAAATGATTTGAAAAAACTCTCACTGACACAATGTAAATTTGAAAATAAGTATAGAGAGTTTGGTTGGAAGGATATATGCGAATCTATATATAAAACCTCTATCGACACCTATTCTCGTCATTTCCAGTTTAAGATAATTCATAATTACCTTCCAGTTAACCAGATACTGTACAGATGGGGCCTGTCAGAAACCCGACTTTGTTCTTACTGTTTCTCAGAGCCCGAAACAATCACGCATATATTATGTAGATGTCATATTGTAATCACGTTATATTTAAACGTAAAAGACTGGTTACAAAAAGCAGGTTTAGTGCTCCCGGAGATATCAGAAGTCACGATATTATACGGTATATTTAAAAATGGAGGCAAAAAAAGTTTAGTTAATCATATTTTAAATATTTTAAAACAATTGGTGTATAAATCACGGGAGGGCAAATTATTGTCCCTCAGTAGATTTAAGTCCTTATTACGAAATGTTGAGAAAATTGAATACAGAATAGCTTCCAGGAAAAATAAATTAATCCAACACCATATGAAACGAGAAACGATAAAGGAACAGTTGTACGAGACGGAAATTGACGAAACAAGTAGTAACAGAGAAATATAGATATAAATATGTATGTGTATTTATGCATATATGTTTATATATGCATAAAAACCAAGATCAATCAGGCTGATACACCTATCTTGCTTTTTTTTTGTATGTTTTGTATATGTTTAGAATTTGACTTTGAAATTTGTCATATTGTTTCGAAACCGAGTTGGTGATATACTTATGTTGATGTTTGTGATGTATCTATGTCTCGAAATGTCTATGTTGTATCTCGAATAAAAAAAATGGCATCCACACTTTGTTCAACTCGCCCATGCATGACTCATGTGCACCAACAGAAATACATTTTTTTTTGTGCTGGCCCGGTTAAGTTATAAATGTTATAACAATGCGCAGTGTTCCTCTTATAGATATATATTGAGAGAGAGAGAGAAAGAGAGAGAGAGAGAGAGCCGCTAATTCATGTATTCAAGAAGCACGAAAAACTTGGCAGTGGACACACGATGCATTGGATAAAAGGTAATGTATTAGATTAAATCTGATCTTGCATGCATTCCTATAAATACCGTTTTTCAGCCTCCATCGAGGGACCAGTGTATATTCATTGTACACGAGTCATAGTCAATAAAGTAGTCAATTCACTTATACCTTACAAAAAAGAATTTATGTGATTTCTTGCTTCCTCTGTGCATGTATATATAATAATATTAATGATCTAAGGGTATTTCTGCCGTAAAGGATGTATGATCTTGTTTATAAACAACATGTTTGTAAACACAGCAATGTTGATAAACGGGAAAAAACATGTAACCTAAAGGTGTTAGATTGCATATATGAGAAGGCAGAAAGGTCACTTGTTGCAAACGCCATTTGCAATGTTCTGGCTTATCTGATTTGCTGTCATATGCCCATGTTGAATTATTATGGCGGGCCCCAAATATTATAAAGACGTTGTTATAAACAATACAAGCAGCTTGTGTGCGGTGATATCCACGTTTTCTGACTCATTAATCATTTTTATAAATACTTTAAGGGATTACCTTTATTTTATGAAGGTCAGAAAGGTAATTGGGCCCCTTTAAGCTTGGTACCCGAACTGAGCGTTACATTATGATGAAGTATATCGCTATATAATGTTAGCTTTTATAATATAATATGCTAAATAACATCCTATATAATGTCGAAATTTTTCACACATGTAGACTTTTTAGGGCAACAATTGAATGCAGGTTTAGTTCTGTGGCGCTACCTACATTTTTCTAGATGTCATAAAGGTTTTGTCCATCATCAGCGCCTTAAAATAGCTCAGTGTATTACAGAGTGTTTAGTTGTGGTGCATCTTTCATTCTCTAGATTTATCTCGCGCATATTTACTGACAGCAAGCCAAAGATCACACACATCTAAGGAGTGACCTGTCATAAAAGCCTGAAATTCTGCTAGGTGATACGTCTTGGAGACCTGTCTGACTTTTGGTGCCACGTACTTTTACGTGGGGCCCATTCGTGCGCCTGTTAGGGATGCAAATCAAACATATCTCAGGAGCTCTAGTGATTAGATGATTTTACCTGATTTTCTACATGTATTACCATTTTGAATAACGTTCTTAAACACATGGCTGGTGGCGCCACCTATAATCACTAATTTTGCAAAATGCATCCATGCACATATATCAGGATTAATTTGACATACCGACTGGAATGTTTGCGTGTTCATAGATCTTCGAAAGATTTATCTCCCACACAAAATTAATTGGCCAATTATACGCTATTATGCGCGGCGTCCACCAGTGCTTCTGTATTTGGTGATTACCACATGCATATAACTCAGCATTAAATTGATTAATCAGCCTGAAATCCTGCTTGGCCATCCAATTTGGATCGATTTCTTGCATGTATACCCGAATTTTGGCGCTATGTTCGATTGTTTTTGCGTAGCAAATACCTTTAATATATATGAATATATATTAGGAGTGGTTTGACGTGTTGCTCTAAATTTTGCATTTCTGTTCACCTACAGACATGCACAAGACTTGTGGCGACCCAAGACTGGTAAAGTTGGTGTATTGGCTTGGAATCTCGCAATATCCATAATCTGGGATACAACACTGGCGGTGCCACCCAATGTAATTTTAGCGTGCATGGCGTCCGAAAGTTTGTCTATTTTGAGTGAAAATCCCACATATCTCATTCTAATGCATTTTTAGTTGCAAGTAACCCCTAGACTTGACTTGTGGCCACATTTGTAGCATGTCAATAGATTAGGGTCACAAGAACCTATTTAAAAGGTGGTATTGCCAAATAGTGGTATTATACCATGTAGAAAGTCGAGGGCTTTAACATCAAAAGACATCCATTGCCTCATGTAGTCCATGATGCTGCGAATTTTAACTAACTCCTTGTACCCGTACTTGTCACACATTTACTTCAGAAATAAACAAGTACATCATAAATAGTCTAGTATATTATCAACCATGATATATACCTGCTGTATATTCCATCATATACAGTTTCGCTTAAGGCCTGAATTGGGATTTAGTTAAAGTATACTCATACAAGCAACGCATTGCTATAAAACTCACATGGACGCACTGCTTATTTCATTTAACGTATGCATGTGATAAGTGAACATTTTAGGCTACTGTGGTTGAACCTGGACGCAATCACTTGAGTTAGTGTATAGCTGTATATATATAGAGGTACAGAGTATGGTATATAATAAACAGGGTAAACGGACCAGGGTGTTATACCGCTGTTTTTGTATCCCAATGTTTTTCTTTCGTATGACCATTTCCTTTAAACTTGAACTAAGTTTGGGTTATCTAAGAACATAGAACCTAGCCCTCGGTATATATATATATATATATATATATATATATATATATATATATATATATATGTGTGACAAGGTCGCTCTTTTTCCCATGTCCCATGAATAATATTACGTATAAAGGACCCGTCGGGTTATATATTCAATGCATTGATGCATGGTGATGCTTGTATTTACCATACATGCAGGTAATACAAGGGTTGTGAATAATGTTGTTAGTCTTGTGATAACTTTTCTGTTCGTAATCATTAGAGTTTATCCATCTCTAACGTGCAGAGAGTGTATTTATATCACTATAATATGACTGCAGGGATTCAAGTGTTATAGGCCTATGTAGGTCAGGAGGGGTTAATGTTTTGTTTGTTCATGTACTATATGTATGTCCTTTTGTGCAAGGCGTAACGTTCTGGTGAAGTAGGTGTCCTGTAAGGGATGTAACTTGGGGAAAGTACTGGCCAGTAAGGGTAACACCCGGCCCTATAGATATATACACATGTATATGTTATAGTCCAGCTTTATGGCATTGCAGGTACCACCGAAACAGTCAAGCCAGGTTCATATAGGAACAAGCGGCGATCCTCTGTGATTATTATTGCAGGGAAGAACCCATGAAAATGGTTAGTATAATATTTAGAGTTGTTTTGTGTTAGTTGAATATGTTGCGTTTAATAATACCATTATTCTTGTAATCTTTTATTGTGTTCATTAGTCACGACAACATTTATTGTAAAGATTGGTTGTAACTAATGTAATCTTACCAAACTTTAATATGTAACAGTTCAGCACGGACATTAATGTTCAAAGGGTCCAAACAGATCACTTACAGGCTACATGTACTTGTACGGAAGTCGAGGTGATTGTCATTCAATTTATTATGCTGTTTTCTGAATACAGACAATATTTCTTGTTGTGTCAAATTGAAATCATAAGTACTACTAATTACTAAGGTTAAACAAAGCTGATTATATGTTCAGTCTGTCTAATAATACATTGTATTTGATTTGATTTGTCATATTGATTCAACCGGAACGTTGAATTAAGTTTCAGTACTTTTTGTTACAGGGTTTTTTTTAGTTCATACTCAAGTTGTAATAAAATGAGTCAAACCAATGAAGGTGTTGTCATCGAACCGCATCACACACACACACACACATATATATGGTTTATAAGTTTGGAATTGAAGTGCATGGGTTCTGTGGACGGACAGTTCTATGTGCTATAATACAAAATATGGGCATCAGATCAGAAATGAACAGATGAAGCTCAGAGTGCTTGAACGTGCTGTGGGAAAATTGTTTAACATTCGATCGCGAACAGTGCCGACCATCCAGAAGTTTTCGATAATTCCACTAGTGTCTCAAAATGATACTGCTGCTGATTATCTGTAAGGAGAAGACGTCCAGAAACTTGACGTATGTATGTATGAATGTATGTATATATATATATTTCTCTCTCTCTCTCTCTATATATATATATTATACATACACACACATATATATATATATACATTATATAAATATAAATGCTGTATATATCTTTGATTTAATAAACATTTCTATGGAGCACATATTCATATATGTCACACACGTCGTTATCGAGTGACTGGAAGGCAGTAAAAATTCATAACCAACATATATGTGTGTACATACGAATGAATTAAAAGCCTTCCTTGGAAAGCGGTACTTTTGACATAATAAAAGCAAAGCCAGTCACATCATAAGGAAGTAATAACGTGAAATTGGGTTTGTGGCGCTCTAACAGCTATTCGCCCATGCACATTCAAACTGGTATACACAAGTCCTAATAGTCAAGGGAAGAAACAGGCCTAGCTAATATAGCTACCCCCCCCCCCCCCCACACCCAACACGCACACACACCATAGGCTACAGATACGGTCATATATGTCAAAGGACGGGCGCTTATGCGTGTTCACGTGCCCTCTATGTGCACATCATCAAAGACCTGTGTACATGTCCTTTTCTTGAAGCTTGCTGAAAAAAATTATTGGAAAGCGACAAAATAATATATATGACTTTATAACTTGCACATCAGAGCTATATAGCTGTATAGTGATCCAACTAAATTTATTCTTATAGAAATGGATTTGTTAATAATAAATACAATTGGTTTTAACCAGCACACTTGGTAAATGTTATCTATATGGAGTTCAGTTGTAGTTCCATACACAAAAGCGGTCCCTTCTCTTTGCACCCCCCCCCCCCCCCTTTCCATCTTCCTTCCTCTCTCTCTCTCTCTCTCTCTCTCTCTCTCTTGACTGCCCAAGCAAGGCTGTACAAATGACGAATTGCTAACAGCTTCAGTGTACGCCATCTTTCATTATGCGTTGTGCATTCCTGGTAATACAAGGAAGTGAATGACATTCATGAATTGGAAACCTTAATTGTATACATATGTACGTGTAACACAGTGAAACCATTAACATTGTGAGCCCAACGCAACACCTGATGATGTGGCTGAACGTGCGGTGCAGCGCCACCTGCCACGTATCAACGGAAACAAGATACCACGCCAGTCCCAGCATGCATTGAGCGCCACGTCCACAGCCGCCATATTTTCATAGCGTGTAGGAAGCGGACGCCTGGGCAACATGAACATATTTCGGCTTTCCGGGGACTTGTCCCATCTTTTGGCAATTGTTCTGCTGCTAATTAAAATATGGAAATCCAGGTCTTGTGCCGGTAAGTTGTCCTAGAAAATGGCAGAGTACTTTCGGACATTTGAACCCCATTAAGTTTTGCCGGTCAACACAAACATTGACAGGCGGCTGTCACTACGACACAAGTGACAGTCTGAGTGATAGTACAACCAGCCGGTATCATGAAAGTATTAAACTAACACGTTTCTCAAGAACCATTTAGCGCTGATAAAAATTGTGATTATAAATGGCATTTACGTCACCCTGCTTTCGTTTGTTTACCTCTTATTGGCAATATTGCTGTGAAAGTTAAGAATTCCTTCAAGTTCTTGTTATTGACTATGGTCGTATTGAGTATTGTCATATTAAAGCAAATGTGAAGTAAAAGTTTTATTATACTACTATTGGTAAAAGTGCAAAACAGGTGACCTGGCTAAAACACGCTTCATTTTTTATGTTCTGTCCTTGTTTTTCTTGCTCCTACACAAAGCTTGATGATTCAATCAGCATGCACATTTTTTTTTATTAAAATTCACTTAAAAATAAGACAACATCAAACTTAATTCATAGGAAAAATTCAGTATGAGTAATGCAAGTCAGTAGATGTCACCTATATTGCACTTTCACCATACTGATAATTTATGTGTCTGATTAAGGACATTTTTAGCTTAACTTAGGAGCCACCAAGGCACCATAGAGTGCCTTGAACATTTTAGAAAAGGTAAAAATAAACCTTTCTTGATTTCCCTGATGAAACATTGTCATTGTTTCACGATCACATAACTAACTAGCCACAAGTGAAGGTATGTTTGAGGATAGTCAGGTTACTATAATAGGTATGCATGATAATGATATTTCAAGGAAGACATCAGTAGTCACAACTGTCCTGAAACTATGGTCTCCTTGGTACATTTCCAGAATATGGTCTACATTTACATTATATCTGAATGTTAAGCTGTGTACACATTCATCTGTTTTTACAGCAAAGACATTCCGTCAACAGTGACAACAATGACATTGCATTTTGGGTGTATACATTAATCCTGCAAAATTTATAATTTAGCTTTTAAATAACCTAAATAGTTTTCTCTTTACTCGGGAAAATGGAGCTTAGCAACTAGATATAAAGAAATGTAAATACCATGTTTGGTATATTGTCTTCCATGGCTGATTTAATAGCAGGTGGGACTTCTCATGATTAGAATTGTGGCTATGATTTCAGACAGATTTCTGTCATTCGTTGACAGTTCATGTTAGGAAAGAAGAGACAATTAGAACAGTTCACAGGAAATACATATAAGAAATCAGCATAGAAAATGTACTTCTTTTTCACTTCTACAAATGTAGACAGGATTCTACGTGAATTGAAATGCTTTTTTCCTTTTGACCACACCACATAAACTGTAGTGCACACTTGGATTTCTGTAGATTTAAATATGATGATGAAGAACCCCTAGGATTTAACTGCATAACTTTATGTTCATGTGACAGGGATATTTTGCTTAGGAGCACGTCAATTCAGGTGGGGGACCCAGGTTCCCAGGACCACCATTCTTGTCCACCTCTAACATAAGATATTTTAGGTATGAGCAAATTCCAAAGGCACTGTTTTCTCAGAAAATAATGGTATTTGTTGAAATGCATTAAATGTTGCAACAGTGTTGCAGCAACATGATAATATTTTGTAATAATAAAGAGTGGTGAGCTTTTCATGCACTAATAACATAATTTAATGCAATATATCTTAATATTTACCCCAAGTGTATTGCATGACATTAAAAAAAAACATGAACTCTTTCAGATTTAACCAGAACAAGGCCTCATTTAAACATTTATATTCTGTGCTGGTACCTATTTGACAATACCTGATCTTTTTATATGTATTTTTGAATACACGCACACATTTCCGCCCCATTGAAGAACAGGAAAGTGTGATATGGGATACCATATCTTGTGCAAATTTCACTCGATGAAATTCACTGTTTGTCTGGTCCACACAAGGCATTACTCAGTCTACGACATCACAAACATGGTTAACTCAGGTGATGCCATGGAAGCCTGACTTCAGAGTTAGCATGGCTATAAAGTAAATATTTTTAAGGGTCATTATATAGCCTATGTTGGCTATGATACATGCAGTTTAGTTGCTGACAAATTGAACTGGCCCAAAATATTGCAAAGAACCATGTTGACAGAGGTAATAGGACCGATTAATGTGCACAAAGTGTGCTTCTCTCATGGCACTGTCAGCATAAAGCCATGTTGTTATCAATGCTCCCATCCCTTCTCATCAGAATTATACCCTAAATTAATCTAAGAATAATAAAAAAGTTAAGATTGTTCATCTGTTATATTAAATGCAATATGGAGCTTATATTTAAAAAAAAAATCTGATGTCCAAGTTTGTCCCCCAGGGAAATTTCATGTTTGTCTGTATAAAAATTCCCTATGTGCATCAGTTCATTTCGTTCTTGTTCATACTTGCCTGTCCTGAGCTTAATCTCCTAAGCCCAACAAGTAAGTCTACACGTTCAGTGGGAAATCAGTTTAGCAACAAAGTGCTGGCCTAATGTGGAGGTGTTGGTTCCCTTAGTTGTGCAATAGGAGGCAAGAAATGCTTAATTGCAGTTTTGATTGTTAGTTCACTACCCACTGAGTCAGAACAAATGTCATGAATTATTATTTAGCTCTCTGCTTGGTAAAATGTGATTGTAGGTATTATGCTGGATTTGTCTTTTCATAGCTGCAAGTGAGCCCTAAGCCCCTGACCAAGATTAAATTTTGGTAAACACAATATAAATGGTTACATATTGCATGTTTCAGCTGTGCTTTAGAAGTGTTATATTACATTTTTAAAAGTGAAACTTATTAAAGGGATTTCACTAGGATTGCAATTTGGAGTGTTGGCATTTATATAGAAAGTGCAGATGATTGTTTAAAAACACTTTTCTCGTTTATGTCAAGTACCACATTTTCAGATCACCACTATATATAAAAATCAGTGAAGGAACCGGTATTTTGACGTTGTAGCCATGTTATACATGTATGCCTCCTTGACACCTGTTTCGATTTCATCTGTTCATTTAAGGTGCATTTACAGGCTATTAACAGAAATACACTTGATGAGCAGTGATGTCTTTTGTTACAGATGACTTGTGATAAATAATAATTACGACATCAGCATTGGGCTCTTACAAATACCTTAAAAGAGAGCTAGTAGCCAAACTAAAGTCTATGAAGTTTTCACTCTCTGGAAGGACAACAGTAAAGCATTGATAAATGTTGCTTAAATTTTGCAACTTCCTGTGTTGTGCTAAGTTTTTCTCTGTGTAGTTGAAAAAAGTAACAGGATTTTGACATTTTAAAAGAATCAAGAAGACAGATCACCTAGTAGAATAACTGCCCAGTTGTACTGATTAATTTACCAAAGTTATCAATAAATTGTCTTCTGAATTTACTAAGTATAACTAGAACTTGTAGCACTTACTTTTACGTCCGGTTGCACAGCTCTGCCGCTCACACTCGGGGATGACCACTCGCTCGACATCACCGCACATGACACTCATCAACCAATCATATTCACAGGCGGGAATCCCACCATCCTTGAAACCTGTTGTAATTATATTCACAGGCGGGAATCACACCAGCATTGAATCCTGAAGTAAACTCAACACAATCATAAAGTTTCATATCATTTGTAACATAGTCATTCACAGAACTCTTGTCATAGATTACGAATATCCCATTAGCATTGACCAGCAAAATATCTATAAGGCCCCTGTGCAGGCTACACAAGCCTGACAAGTGCTGACCCACTGTAAAGCTAGGGTAATGCCAGCTGGACACTGGGCTGGTCAGCAGTAGTGCAGCCAGCCTGTATGGTGTAATTCAAAACCACAGTGCAACCCCATGAGTCCCTGGTTGTCTTCTACTTTGAATATGAACACTTGCCTGTGTACTTTCAATTGTAATTCTTGTATGTCCTATACAACAACTGCCCTTGCATGTTGATGAATATTTTGCAAGATGTTCAGATCTTAATTTTCTTGGAATTGAATACGCTCCCGAGGCAGGGGAAATCTTATGCTTCTAAAGAAGCTACTGATTATCCCGCTGCCTGCTTTGACCGTTTATGATGCACTTAAACACCAGGTGGTGCACATTGGCCAGTCTGCTGAAAAAACTGCTGATGTGACTAGCAGCCAACCAAATGCAATCCAACAAACACTCGACAGGCATCAGGCTCTGCCAAGAAACCACATGTGGGGCAATTCTCTCTGAGCCTGTGGCCTGTTCAAACGATCGCCCTGGCGATGAGGTGTTACTCAAAATGAAATGAACAACATTGGCAACTTGTATTTCTCGCTCTTCTGGTAAACCGTTTTGTCTTCCAGCAAGGCCTCGAATTTGATGACAGGCAACTGGCAAATGCCAGTTAAAATTGGCTGGTTGCCGTCAGCCATGATCCTGACCGGCAGCTTGCTGCCGGTCAAAAAAATTC
Source organism: Sipunculus nudus (assembly GCA_026874595.1). Classification (NCBI taxonomy): domain Eukaryota; kingdom Metazoa; phylum Annelida; class Sipuncula; order Golfingiida; family Sipunculidae; genus Sipunculus; species Sipunculus nudus. The sequence goes on from CM049307.1 coordinate 19,831,000, forward strand.
CTTCTTGTCTGTACACAATCACAATCGCAGCCACTCTATATGCTTTTTAATTAAAGAAAAACTTAGTATTGGACTATTACTGGTTCCCCATACGAGGAAACTGGCCTGGGAAACCAGCAAATGAGCCGATAATCTCTTACAATCTCTTACACACGGTGGGGCTAAGCTAGCCACCATTTGGATCTACTCATGGAAAATTCCGGGAACATTTCAGATAAAAATGGCTACCCGTCAGCCAATCAGAAAAATAATCTTTATGCCCGGCTGTTATCAGCTAATCATAGCTAAGCATAGCAGTAACTGCAGTGTGGGCTACACGTCTACATTGTTACACCTTATCCGATTGGTCCGCTGTATAAGGATATTGGTAATATAGTTTCACAGGAAACTACATTGTATCCACGCTGTGTTCAGTTGTAAAAACCTGCGTACCTCGTGTTTAACATATACAGTATATAAATAAATACCTGGTACACCATTAATATATCTATTATAAGGTTTATCATCGCCCAAATTAGGCCTGCTCTTAAATTATGACCTGGTTAAAAAATTCCCATTTCCCAACCCCTGTCTGTGTCTCCATTTCACCCATCATCGTCACTTGAGACTTGTATGCATGGCAGGTAAACACAGAGCGCAGTACTCGGTTCACGTGCACCCAAAAATAATGCAAACAAATGAAAAAAATGAAAACTGCCTGTCAAATTTCTTTGTTGCCTGTCAGGTTCAGATTTGACAGGCAGCAGTAGCTTGTTATTTCCAAAATGAAATTCGAGGCCTGGGGTCTCTTCTGATTGGGCCTAAATACAGTGCTCCCCTCTGGTGTAGAGATCCAGGATACAAGGTCATAACAAACAGTGATTACGATATAAGTAGATGACCTATGGGTAAAGCTCTGTTTAAAGAGCGTAGGAATTGAAACCCTTAAACTCCTGGCATTAATAGCAAGATGAAGTCCTGTAAAATGCCCTTAAAAAAAAATGGGCAAATGATCAGAGTTTTGTGGCATGTTTTCACTAAGTGTGGTACCTGACTGGTGGTAGTTGAAATTCACACTGATATTTATCTTGCTACACATCTGCGGCAGCAGTTCTAGTATACTTGGTTACAGAATCTACGGCTGTAAGTGACTGTGGCTTCCCTATTAAAAGATAATTTGGTGTTATACTTGCTTCACTTGTTTTTATATTTTGGAGCAAATTTTGAAGATCATTTTCACTTTTTAAATCCAGTAAGTCAACTAGTTAGACATTATTTGGATTTGTCCATCAATTTGAAAGATTGGCTGCCATTTTCTCTACATTATTATTTTGGGCTTCTGTGAGGGGGCACTATAAATTTGTAATCAGCATAATGGTGCAACAGAAAACAAATATTTGTATTTCACAGTTGATAGGTAATTAATATGTTTCTTGCAGGTGATATTTCTTATTTTATTTTTCATGTGTACTAGTATATGTAACTTCCACCTTTAGAAAAATCAATTTTATTGTGATAAGTGCTATATATTCATTGTAGCGGGTGCTAAGCATACATCTGTCAGCATACCTGTGAATTGATGGATTGTATAGTTTTATGTATGTATTGATCAGGATAGTCTTGCTGATCAAACAAGAAGCCAGGTTGGCAGTACCAGCTGTTACCATGTGATGAATAGGCATTAAAAATCAATTATTTTCAGTTTGCATTGTTCTAATGAATAAATGTTAAAAGCCAGTTGCCAGTGCAATGTCCATTCTTTCCATAGGAAAGTTATCATCCGTATGTTGACATATGTGCTTTGAGTTAAATGGAAAGTGATTGTGAATCACATACTTTCACTTTCCTTTACATACACTTATTCTTTTGCAGTTATACCTTTCTTTTGCACTGAATATCTTTCTAAGAGTAATAGTTAATGGTAACTTGATGCATATCATTTGTACTCAGTGCAAATAAAGAGTAGTTTTTTATTCTTACTGTTCATATTCAGAGTAAGTTAGTTTTTTTTTCTTATTTCACATACTCTTAGAAGATAATAATGATCATAATTCTTATCGCACTGCCATTTTATTTTTCAAAAGGAATTTATTTTTTTTTAATTTTTTTTGTGGAGTATGTTCATGTGCAGAGTTCCATTTTGGGCTGTAGCACTTGCTTCCTATCATATAATTTTTGTATCCTGATGTCACCCAGGTCCGGTGTTTTCTGCACCTGGGGGTCATGGGTGTGTAATCATCCCCATTGCAGGGTCATCAACACTGAGGTATAGTTCAACCACCCAAATACACATAGTTTGTGAGTGATACGGGGTTGTTGGGCACAGCCTTCCCATTAAGTCTGCAGAGTGGAGTGCTCACCCAGGTTGGGGGCTGATCGTGATAATCTCATGGCATTGGCTGAGATTTGAACTGACAACTTCCTGGCTTTGAGTCCTGTGCTCCATCTCTGTGCCACAGAAACCGGTTGAATAGGAATTGTTATATCCTTTGGTTGGAATCCTTAAACTCTCATGATATCTATCATCTTTGCTAAGTTGAAAACCAGTTTCAGCTGGCAGTTCATGATTGTGATGACTAACTTATTTATGCTTTTGTATAAGTGTTACCTGCCTTTTTCATTTTAATGGTATACTCTTTAATATTAATTGTATCCGCCAAAACAGAGTTTTGCGGATACTATGTTTTCAGCTGCACGCCGCCGCCGCAGCGTAGGTTTCCGGAGAACTCCTCCGTAACTGCTGGGCGGAATTTTACGAAACCCGGGATTATGTTTGGGTCACATGTGAACTGCTGCGCCCCGATTTTGTTTTGACCTCTGACCTTTCCTCTGCGCTCTGCGTCCGTTTGTGCGTCTGTTTCCACACATAAACCCACATATCTCGGGAATCGTTTGACGGATCAGGAAAATTTTTTTGCACAAATGTAGCCCTTGGAGAGCTTTATAACATACACAAAAATGGTGGCGCCACCTGCAACCATGTTTGCACAGCTCCTGTCTGTTTGTCTGCCATGGGATAAACTCACTCATATCTCGGCAGTGGTTTGACATATCTGGCTAAAATTTTGCAGGTTTATACATCCCCGACAGCTCTCTTGATTTTATGACAGGTGGAGCCACCTGCATTCTAGTTTATGCAGCAGACATCCAAGCTCATATCTTGGGAACCGTTTGACCGATTGGGCCAAAGTTTTGCATGTGTATAGTTCTCACATAGCTCTTTATCATACGCAAAACTGGTGCCGTCACCTGCAACCATTTTTGCTCCGCGTCCATCTGATTGGCTGCCACGGGCTAAAATCACTCATATACATGTAGTGGTTTGACTTATCTGCCTTAAATTTTGCATATGTATACAACTGGGACGGCTTTCTGGATTTTGTGGTAGGGGGGGCAATCTTCATACACAATTTGGCTGCAGACATCCATGCTAATATGCAACACTTCACTCTATTTCCCCTTGCCACTTAATCCATGCCTCACTTCACCCGTTCCACTCTGATTTAGGCGGATACACGTAGTCGCTTGTCGACTACCCGTATTCTAGTTTACATATGCATTTTTATTTTGTAAGCCCGTCTTATTTTTGACGAGAGTGTCATTGTATACCCTTTGCCCATCCCCCTGTCCATCCATCTGTTAACTTTTAGTGTCGCTGCCATAACTTACCTGGGCTTTGATGGATTTTATGAAACTCACCTCAAGTACTATTAAAACAACACATTATCTCGCCCAAATTTGATTATGGGCAACATTTAAGAATATTAAATTAGGTCATGGGTCACTCGGCAACTTTGTGGTGGCGTTGTGATAACTTACGAAGAACATGAAGGATTTTGATAAAACTCATCAGAAATGTTAATAAATAAAATATCTCATATAAGTTTAAAATTCCAGCAAAATCCATGCATATTTATTGAGGTCACCACATTAGTGGCACCTGTGGATTTCCATGAAACTCATTATACATATTTACCAATAGTTACTCACCTAAATTACATTCTCATCAAAATTTTTGCATATTTAATGAGGTCATAGGTCTTCAGATACATGGCCAGCGTATTATGAATGCTTGAGGTGCTCTTGTTTAAACATTAATTACAATGAATCACTGTGTTGTTAACCAGGTTCTTCACTTTTTTCCAGGGTTGTCTGGGAAGAGCCAGATTATGTTTGCGCTGGTGTTCACCTCACGATACTTGGACCTGTTCACTAACTTCATCTCTCTTTACAACACCACCATGAAACTGATTTTCATCGCTGCATCCTACACAACCATATTCTTCATGTACTCCAAGTTCAAGGCCACATATGATGGTAATCATGATACTTTTCGCGTGGAGTTCCTGCTTGTTCCAGTAGGAGGCCTGGCTTTCCTGGTCAACCATGATTTCTCACCCCTGGAGGTAATATATATATATGCATATTTCTTTTGTTTCAACTGTTATCATGGTTTTGCTGTCATACTTTTGCATGTATTATATTATAGCATATAATAGGACTTATGGTGTTTAGCAGTGGCTGGCAATTTTGCAGTTTTTCTACATCTTCATCTGAGTATTAAATTTGACAGTATTCAAGTATAACCACTCCCCATTCAGGATTACAAATATAGCCAGTGTGCAAACAGCCAGGGTTAACAGGTTTTACATCCATGTTCAGTCTGAAAAAAAAATCTCCATGCAACAAAATTTATTGCTGTTTGAAATATATTGCAAGTTATTTCATAAATGTTTAAATTTTTAGCTCAGCTGACTGAAAGTCATCTGAGCTATAGCGATCACTCTTTGTCCGTCGTCCGTCTGTCCGTCTGTCCGTCCGTTAACCAGGCACAAATCGTAACCGCTGGACATAGAACCTTGTAACTTAGGATTCTGAGAGGTCCATAAAAAATCTCCTTGGAAACCAGAAATTAGGTCTCTGTTACCCATATCCTTCGAGCTATGTGGCCCCAAAGTACCCCCCCAGAATAGTAAAAAATTTCATACAAAAACTTAAATATCTCATTAACTACTTGACTGACGGTCATGATTTTTGGCATACATATTGATCATGAGATGTTACATCACTTCCTGCAGACTGGTGGCGCCACCTGTATTTTTCAATGTTCACGAATTGTTTTGAGACCTTTAAGGATGTAGTTATCTGTCAACAGGGTACAAATCGTAACGACTGGACCTAGAATCTTCGTTCTTGACACACAGGGAGACCCATGATAAGTCTCCATGGAAACCTGAAATTTGGTCTCTGTTACCCATATCCTTTGAGCTATGGCACTCCAAAGTACAGCTCAGAATAATGGAAAATTTGATACAAAAGCTAAAGTATCTGAACAACTAATGCAGAGATAACCATAATTGTTTGCATGGATATTGATCATGGAGTGTTTCATAAGTTTCTGCAGACTGGTGGCACCACCTGTATTTGTTCGGTTTTTTTTACGAAATTTTTCTGTATTTTTGAGACCTTTAAAGATATGAACATCTGTTAACAGGGCACAAATCATAAAAACTGGACCAAGAATCTTCATTCTTGACACACAGGGAGACCCATGAAAAGTCTCCATGGAAACTTGAAATTAGGTCTCTGTTACCCATATTCTTTAAGCTGTATGGGTCCAAAATACCCCCCCCCCCCCCCCCCCAGAATAATGGAAAATTTGATACAAAAACTGCAGTATTTCAATAACTACAACACTGATGGTCATGATTTTCGGCATACATATTGATCATGAGCTGTTCCATCAGTTTCTGCAGACTGGGTGTGCCACCTCTATTTTTTTTCAAATTTTTACGAATTTTTTTCTTTTTTTTTTTTAGACCTTTAAAGATGTGGTTATCTGTCAACAGGCTACAAATCGCAACAACTGGACCTAGAATCTTCATTCTTGTCATGCAAGGAGGCCCATGAAAGGTGCCTGTGGAAACTTGAAATTAGGTCTCTGTTACCCATATCCTTCAAGCCATAGGACTCCGAAGTATCCCTCAGAATAATGGACAATTTGATACAAAAACTGAAGTATCTGAACAACTAATGCAGAGATCACCATGATTTTTTGCATGGATATTGACCATTAAGTGTTTTTATTAGTCCTGCAGACTGGTGGAGCCACCTGTATTTTTGTATCCGCCAAAACGAAGTTTTGCGGATACTATGTTTTTGACCGAGTTCCTCCACCGCGGCGGCGTTCGTTTCCAGAGAGCTCCTCGGAGACTAATGGACCGATTTTTCCCAAACTTACACCTATTATCGGGTCACATGTGAACTGGTGCCTAACCAATTTGCGTTGACCTCTGACCTTTCCTCTCTATCCAGTGTCCATTTGTGGGTCTGTTTCCACTCATAAACCCTCATATCTCGGGAACCGTTTGACCGATCAGGAAATAAAATTGATACAAATGTAGCCCTTGGATTGCTTTATAACATACACAAAAAATGTGGCGCCACCTGTAACCATGTTTGCACAGTGTCCATCTGTTCATCTGCCTTGGGTTAAAATCACTCATATCTCTGCAGTGAATTGACTAATTCACCTGAAATTCGTCATGCGTATACATCCAGGATAGCTTTCTTGATTTTATGACAGGTGGCGCCACCTACATTCACGTTCACGCTGATGACATCCAAGCTTATATCTTGGGAACCGTTTGACCGATCAGGAAATAAAATTTATACAAATGTAGCCCTTGGATTGCTTTATAACATACACAAAAAATGGTGGCGCCACCTGTAACAATGTTTGCACAGCGTCTGTCTGTTATTCTGCCGTGGCCTAAAATCACTCATTTCTCTGTAGTGGTTTGACTAATTCACCTGAAATTTGGCATGCGTATACATCGTGGACAGCTTTCTTGATTTTATGACAGGTGGCGCCACCTACATTCTAGTTAAGGCTGCACACATCCAAGCTCATATCTCAGGAACCATTTGACCGATTGGGCCAAAATTGTGCATGTTTTTAGATCTCACATAGGTCTTTATCATACACAAAACTGGAGGGGTTACCTGCAAAGATTTTTGCACAGTGTTTGTCTGTTTGTCTGCCATGGGCAAAAATCGCTCATATACATGTAGTGGTTTGACTTTTCTGCCTAAAATTTTGCAGGTGTATACAACTTGGACAGCTTTCTGGATTTGTGGTAGGTGGCACAACCTACATACACATTTAGGCTGCAGACATCCATGCTAATATGCAACATACCTCACTCTGTTTCCCCTTGCCACTCAATCCATGCCTTACTATCCGATTTTGGCAGATACATGTAGTCACTTGTCGGTTACCCGTATTCTAGTTTTAAAAGTTTACACATTTTTCTCTATTTTTGAGATATATAAATACAAACTAAATCTTGGCCTGTTGGTTAATCTGTTTGATGCTTCAGTTGAATGGGTATATACTACCATTCTGATGATAAAATTTCCTTTTGCGAATCTCTTCCCAGTCAGCTGAGCTTCATGACCCATGGGTCACTTGTTATACATTTTACCACTTGAAATATAAGTTTGTGGTTTTGCATATTTTATGAATGGATCAAATTTTGTTTTATAACCTAAGGCATTTGATTTCACAAATTTACTATTATTAAGTATATTTATATATATATATTTATAATATTTGAATATTTAATAATTATTTAAACCATTTGGTTTTTCAGATTTTATGGACATTCTCAATCTACTTGGAATCTGTGGCTATCCTTCCGCAGCTGTTCATGATCAGCAAAACTGGTGAAGCAGAGACAATCACCAGCCATTACCTGTTTGCCCTGGGTTCCTACAGAGCCCTCTACATCCTCAACTGGATCTACCGCTACTACTTTGAAGGCTACTTTGATTTGATAGCAGTGGTGGCTGGCTGTGTACAAACAATACTTTACTGTGACTTCTTCTATCTATACATAACCAAAGGTGAGATCCGTTTGAATGTCAACAAAGCACAGACCTTTGATGTTGTTTAATGGACCTAGAATAACACCCACTCTATACTTGCAACAGTTTGTGTGGTTGAAGTCACGAACCAGAGGAGAATTTAGTTAATTTAATGATTAGTTGAACTTGACTCAGTCATGTATCATGTACACTGGTGAAAGATGAAAGGCACCCAGTCCTGTGTAATTTTTGTGTTATATTTACCTCTGCAAAGGAGGTTATGTTTTCATCTGTGTTTTCTGTTTGTTAGAACTTCTCAAACTTAGCAAACTTAGTACTTAACTGAACTACTCAGTGATTTCTGGAAAACATTTTTTAGAGTACTGAGATTGACTAGGGAAGACCCATTAAAATTTTGGATGGATCCAAATAAAGGGGGATTCAGCAGGATGTTTATCTGTCAGCAGAACTACTCAAAACTGGAACTGATTTCTGTAAAACGTTTTGGAGAGATCTGAGATGGGCCCCATTGAATGTTTGGATGGATCCAGGTAAAGAGGGGGATCTACAGGATTGTTGTGCTACTGGAGGTGTGTGCTCTTCTGAGTGCCAATCTGATTTTTAAGAGAGTTTGGAAAGGGTAGATCTTAAATGTATGAATCTCATTATAGGTAAAAACCTATAATAATGTTGGTCAGAGATATATTGCTTGAGTGCATGGAGAAAGTCTCAAATGACTTCCTGAAGATTGAGGTCTATATCAGGGCTATCGTGATTGTGACCCGTTCCCCATCCACCTGTAGAACAGCTTTCTCACCATTGAATAATTGCACCTGTCTTGGTGTTTAAGATGTTTTCCATGGTTTTCTTTTTTTTTGCATATATTTCCATATTGTTTTTACCATAAAGAGCACTGTGAAATTTATTGGCCTTGAATAGGGATTGAGCTAGTGGGAAAATAATTTACCAGCTTTAAAATGCCAAAATGGGCAAAAAAATTTCCCACATAGGGTTCCTCTTAACTTATAGTGTACATAGAATTAGTTGGGATTTATGTCACACTAGGCCAGAGTGACCTGAATTCTCATCTTTGCAAGGGGTCAGACAGCTTTTACCTGAATGTCATTGCATAGTCAAGGCTTCATACAATGTCTGCTTTGATTCTTTCATGGATTTCTTTGTTGCATGTCCTCTGTAGGATTCCATACACATAGATAAAATTCTCATAACTTCCCTCTTGTTTTCTGACTTGGTATCCTGAAAGGATATTTGCAAGGTTAATTCTTATTTAGTCATAGGAGCCTGGAGGGTGCCTTTCTGGTTAAAACGTAGAACTGCAGATAGTTTCCTGCAAAGTATATGAAAAAAAAGTAGTGAGGCCATATTGTAATTTTGATGTTTTGCAGCATTATTACGTAGGGCATTACTTGTACATTTAACAGTACTGTTTCTTTGCACCATTAACTTAAAATTAAATATTTTACCTTCAGGTTATTTAAGGATCAATTTTATTTACCTGAATGTTACTTGAACAAAGCTGATATATTTTACAATATGATATGCAGTCTGTGCCAAAGTGTGTTTTCAACTGTTTAGTAGATCTAAATGATTATATATATGACTCTTGCCTGCAGCTTAGATATCACATGCTGGGCGTGGGGTAATCTCCTTGCATATCAGATATAGAATGTTTATAGGGGGTTGGGGGAATTGCATGTTTGTGTGGAGTGTATCAGCTGAGTTGATTGAACCAGCTGAACCATCAGCATGGACCAAGTATCTATTTTACTGTGCATTTCTATGACCAGGCATTTATCAAATATATATATTTTCAAAAGCATAAAGTGCACGTATACCATCCAGGGACTGGGTATTTTCAATTTTTTGTCTTGATTATAAAAGACTATATTTTTGTGCTTCATTCAGATGAGTGTAATGTGATGGAAAGTCCATAACGTGACTTTATTCTCTTCTTAATTACATCAAAGTGTTCTCAGTGCTTGTAAACTCTTTTTCATGCAATTTGTCTTATCTTGCAAATTCTGTGGGCCAGGTAGGATGCATATGCATAATTTGCTTTAAAATCATTACACAAAACCAGGACTGCATGAAATGAAGGATTATATTATCAGGGTAACTTGAGCAGAAATGGAGATATTTTGCTTGTCAAATACAATGAGTGCTTAGACACATTAGACAGATGTGTTTTTTTTTTAGTCAAACTTTTGGTACTATTATAATATTTATGTATTTGCTGTTGAATCTCACACATCTTTCTGTAATCATACCTACAGATATTTTGTGCTCTTGTTTGGCACCTTGATCTTTTAAATACTTGGTTTTAATAGTACTTATTATCAGTTGTGGTAATATGTAGTATCTATGACAGGTCTTAGTTGTGTTTTATCAGTCTTGGGTATACTTTCTCATATGTTTTCTATTATGGATAGGGTTTTAGTCTTCTTATATCAGTTGTCTTCTATATGGTTATATTTGATATTGTTTATGGTATCCTTTACATAGTGTATCTCAAGTGCAGGAACTTCATTTACTGATTGCCTTTGTTACTGTGTTTTCACTGTTGTAGTGTGGAAAGGCAAGAAGTTGACACTGCCAGCATAGAGCATTTAGGGCCTTTGTGTAGCAAGGGGCAAGTGACCACGCTGTTCATTGCATGATTGTGACCTCTTGACGCTGAGGGACCCCATGCTGACCTTGGCTCAGGCTTCAGGTAACATAGAATGTTGGTGATGCTGCCGTGAAGTTTTCTTGCCAACTCTCTTTTCTTTCACTGAACATGCCACAGGTGGTGGCATTTTACAAGAAAGTATAGACAATTATCATTCATGTCTTGATAGATGTAATTTGATCTTCAAATCAACTTTTTTATATTTGACAAAACTCTTCTTAATGAAAAATGTAATGTTTTAAATTACGATAAGTTAAATGGTTTTTGTTCTTATAATATAGTACCATTATGACAAGCACCATATGATTATTACCTTTAAAAGTATCTTGTTTCTGTAATCACTTATTACTATAAAAAAAAGAAATAATATCCAAAGCAGGAACTAAAACCCCAAATTATAAAGGTTTTACTATTCCTCACATCAAATATATATTGAGTTTGTTTGATAGAGTTGGCAGGTAACTACTTGACATGTAAAAATGTGTAATATTTTGTAAGAACCAACTTACATGGTAGCCAACCTTATTCTCTGAGGCCTGAAGTCTGGGCCACTGGCCCCTCGTTCATGTTATGGTAAATCAGTATAACAATGTGGGTGCTGGAAACAGGAGGCATGTTACAATGCTCCTTCACTTGTACATTCTTGTATAAACATTCAATAAGTAAAGAAGAATTTCTTAGTATTTTGTGAAACTACACATTTCTAGCTTGTAAAGGAAACAATCTGAAAATTTTTTTCTTCCTTGCTCTTTCTGTCAGTGCTTATGTTTTGTCCTGTTACAGACTGTTTCAGCTGTTGGTAGCTCCTCCTTTTAAGTTGCATTAGGTTACAAATTTGCATTATGCTTGCAAAGTTAATTGCAGGTCATCTGTATATGGTACTGTAAGGAAATTTGCAGTTTTTACATCAGAAGGCAGTTGCTGGTCTCAAATAACAGGAATAGGCTGCAGACAATTTTGCATATGGGCACAATATCTGATGTAAAGTTTTGCTGTTTTCTTAATATTTTTGTAACAAATGTTTACCATCATCAATGTAACCTATCACTATGAGGTCAAGGTCATAATGGCCTATTTGTGATTCAGAGGTCAAGGTCATAATGATACAGCTGTGACTAAAAGGTCATGACATACATATGATTCAAAGGTCAAGGTCATAATCACATACCTGTTATTCAAAGGGCATGGTCCATGACCTACCATAGACCATCAGTAAATCAGTAGTTCAAGTAAATTCGAGGTAAATTATCACCACTGATCAAAGATGCATTAAACTGTAAAATGATACTGATAAATGTATTCAGAATTAGTGGCCATGACATACATATGATTCAAAGGTCAAAGTTAAAATCACATACCTGTTATTCAAAGGTCATGGTCCATGACCTACCATGGACCTTCAGTAAATGAGTAGTTCTAATAAATTCGAGGTAAATTATCACCACTGATCAAAGATGCATTAAACTGTAAAATGATACTGATAAATGTATTCAGAATTAGTTTGCTCATTCTTATCATGCTGTCACAGTTTCATACATAAATGCTGGTTGTAATAAAATTGAACAAGTATTTTGATTGTTCATGTTCTGGAGGGTAATGATTGTTCTGTCAATTAATTCTGAATAATTCTAGACTTGTTTGTTTGTCAGGAAACAGGAATTCAGTTGTGTTGAGGATTTGCATCATCAATGGAGCACGTTTGTTTTTTTAAATATGAGCACAAATCATTGTAGCTTCATGTGAAATGGACCATGTGTATGTTTGATACATCTCAAACTTGCGTTCTAATAATACACACACACTCATGATCATCAATCCCTGCATCACGTTTTCTTGATATACATTTAGTTTGGGTTGTAAAAGTATTATTTTCAATTCTTTACCAGCTGTTTTGAGTATCTACACACACACTCACACACCAAAGGTAGACCTGATATCAAATAATGTATACCTGCTCAAAGCCAAGGTGTAAGCTTTGATAAGTGGACTCGATTCATCCATAAAATCATGTATAAAAGGATTTTCTGAACAGTCTGATATCAACAGATGCATGTACAAGTCTGCACTTGATATTAGGTTATTTATTAACAATGAAAGCACTTATGGACAGTATAGGCCTAGTCATGTGTCTCAAGCAGTTAAATCAATTGGTAAATATCACAGATGTTTGATTTGCTTGTATATAATGGTGAATAGTTACGTAGCACTAAACTTCTACTCTGCGCTTTGTTTAATAGCCATGTTTAGTTATTAAAGTAACAACAATTGTTGAAAGTGTCTTGTTTGCTCAGTACCATTTTACGTCTGTATAGTGTTCCTCTTATAACAAATGGGGCAACTATGTTCATACTGTGGCTTTACAGACATTGTGGTATTCATTATATACACAAATAAATGATATATACAGCATTTCTACTTGTTATTAGAGTTTGAGTGAATGGCATGTCTGTTGTATGCTTTGCATTGTGACAAAGTCCAATGATTCCATGATTAATTTGATTTTCAGTTCAGAGCTTATCTTTATTGTGCAATCCATGTTTAAGAAAACAGTTCTTGTATTTTAAAATGGTCATAAGAAAAAAATCTAATTTCCAGTATACTGAAACATCATCAAATATCACAGTCTCAAACTGAAAACTGTCTGATGTCAGTGCCAGCAAGACTTAAGTTTTTAGCTCAGCTGGCTGAAAGTCAACTTAAGTATAGGTATGGCGCTATGTCCATCATCCATCTGGTAGTAAGGCAAAAATCATAACTGCTGACCCTAGCTGATTCTAAGCAGACATCCATAGAAGTCAATAAAAATCAACTTGGAAACCTGAAATAAGGCAGCTGCAACCTATAACCATCAGATTTTGGGCTTGTAAGCACCTCCCAGAATAGTTATTAATTTGATACGAAACCTACTGTATCTTAATTATTAATGGATTGTCATGAATCATGCCTTGAATATTGACCATGACTGCCAGCAGTTGTGTCAGTTTCCTAAAACCGGTGGCACCACCTTTTTTCTAATTTTTGTTTTTTTCCCCCCTTTTTTAAAAACCTATAAAATGACAGCAATCATGTCAAGGACCCACTTATTTAAAATGAATTTTAGCCAGCTTTTCATTTTGAACTTTCCGTCTTGCACCTATTGCTGACTAGCTAATTTGGGTGTCAAGGTCACTGGGGCCAGCTGTCCACAAATTTGTTTCCAGATGATAACTCCATTTTAGTTTGACCCACTGGTTTCTAACTTGATTTCTATATGGCCAACCACTAAAGTAATAACAAAGGTCAAGGTCACAGGACCCATTTCTTTAAAACGATTGTGGATGTAATTTAAACCAGACTTCATCACAAACCTGTCATCTTCAAGATATTGCTCACCTGCCTTTAGGGGAAGATTTTTTTTTATTTTGGGGTCATAGAACATTAACCTGAGAAAATAAACCTGGATCTACTTTCGAAATGCTATAGTTATAATATACTTCTCTCAATTTTGACAGCACTGGTTATTCCAAATTTACATAATCATATATCAATACAAGATATTCCTTATTTTGACAGTGATACACTGTGAAGGGTCAGATACCTAAACCAAATTTTTAATACGCCTAATTACAGACCATAAAAAGTGTAAAATGGCATGCACACAGACAGACAGGAGGATAGATGGAAAGGCAAATAAAGAAAACCTATTGAACGGCCAAGCATTGGATGCAAATCCTAAATCCCTTAAAATATTGCTCAACTGAGTTATAACGATCGTACTTACCCTCGTCTGTCAAAAATCCAGTCAAAAACGTATCCTTCATATTGGCTGGCATATTGGCCCCAGGCAAAGAGGGCCGAGGGTTCATACAGATGCACAAAGGCCAATATGAAGGCAACACCCAAAAAAATGAACAAGTCAGTGCACAATATTTATATTAAACAGCCACAGTAACAAGTTATCAGCAGCCATGTACAGTCATTCTTGTTTTCACAAAACACTTAAAAAGTGCACTACTGTCAACACCTTTCATAGTCATTTCAAAAGTGCATACATGCCAGCACCTTCACATATTCAGGGTCCTACATTGTTGTCAGTTTACTGAATGTTTTCTTAGTGCATTACAGAGCACAGGGACACCACATGAAATGTCATGCTTGTTGATTTTATTCTGGGCCATTTTGTCACTGGGCACTAGGCTGATATGAACCAACTAAATCAAATTAATGTATAAGAAGCCATATCACCCACAGCTATTGATATGAACCTTGAATGATGTCATGTCACATATGCCGCCATCTCTGTATCTGAGTGATAACATGCGTGGCTGGTTAATAAATCTAAATACTAGTATTACCTACTGCTCATGACCAGAGCCAATTGACTCCTAGAAGTAGAGGGCCGTATCTAATAATTGTCCAAGATAGTCCCTATATTATTGTATCTGCCAAAACGAAATTTTGTGGATACTATGTTTTTGACTGGGTTCCACCGCCGCTGCGGCGTTCATTTCCAGAGAACTCCTCTGAGACTACTGGCTGATTTTTCCGAAACTTGCACCAATAATTGGGTCACGTGAACTGGTGCCTAACCAATTCGCATTG
The DNA here is from genome assembly GCA_026874595.1 of Sipunculus nudus. Classification (NCBI taxonomy): domain Eukaryota; kingdom Metazoa; phylum Annelida; class Sipuncula; order Golfingiida; family Sipunculidae; genus Sipunculus; species Sipunculus nudus. The sequence continues at coordinate 19,846,118 of CM049307.1, forward strand.
ACCTCTGACTTTCCTTCCCTGCCCAGCATCCATTTGTGCGTCTGTTTCCACACATAAACCCCCATATCTCGTGAACTGTTTGACCATTCAGGGAAAAATTTTGTACAAATGTAGCCCTTGGATAGCTTTATAACATACTCAAAAAATGGTGGCGCCACCTGCAACCATGTTTGCACAGTGTCCATCTGTTCGTCTGCCTTGGGTTAAAATCACTCCTATCTCTGCAGTGGTTTGACTAATTCACCTGAAATCTGGCATGCGTACACATTCTGGATAGCTTTCTTGATTTTATGACAGGTAGCACCACCTACATTCACTTTCATGCTGCAGACATCCATGCTTGTATCTCTGGAACTGTTTGACTGATTGGGCCAAAATTTTGCATGTGTATAGATCTTACATAGCTCTTTATCATACGCAAAACTGGTGGCGCCACCTGCAACCATGCTTGCACAGTGTCTGTCTGTTTGTCTGCTGTTGGATAAATCACTCATATCTCTGCAGTGGTTTGACATATCTGCCTTAAATTTTGCAAGTTTATACATCCTTGACAGTTTTCTTGATTTTATGACAGGTGGTGCCTCCTACATTCTAGTTTATGCTGCAGAGATCCAAGCTCATATCTCCGGTACCGTCTGACCGATTTGGCCAAAATTTTGCATGTGTATAGATTGCATATAGCTCTTTATCATACACAAAACAGGAGGGGCCACCTGCAATCTTTTTCAGACAGCGTCCGTCTGTTTGTCTGCCATGGGCTAAAATCACTCATATCTCAGTAGTGGTTTGATTTATATGCCTTAAATTTTGCATATGTATACAACTTAGACAGCTTTCTGGATTTTGTGGTAGGTGGCACAACCTACATACACATTTCAGCTGAAATAAACTTGCAACTGATGTGATCAGTAGCCAGGCTCATTGTATCCCCAGACAAAGTCTGGATACAATAGTTTAAGCAGGGTCATGCTGCCACCGCCGAGATTTTGTTTGGATGCGATAACTCAAAAAATATTTCACAGATCTTTACCAAACCTGACATGTGCATATATGGGTGAGAGGACGAAGCCTATTTAAAATTGGGTCATGACCTTTAAATGGAGAGAGACCTTGACCTTGAATAGGTCCATTGTGCGGGAAAATCACACAATTCTTAAATATCTCAAGAATTCTTGCATGAATTGATCCAAAAATCAACTTGGATAGTGTTGTCTTGTACTGGAAACTGGTGCCAATTCACAGTACTGTAAGCATTATAAAGCAACAACTAATGGACAGATTTTTTTTCATATTATGCATGTACATTGGCATGGATTATGGGATGATGTATATTTAAATTGGGGTCATGACCTTTCCTATGATTGGGCTTGACCATGAATATTGCCATATATGGTGAAAATCACACAAAATCATAAATATCTGAATAAGGGTTTCATGGAATGGTCCAAAAATCAAATTGACTGAAGATCTCGGATTGCTTCGTCTTCTGCGGAAAACAGGTGGCGCCACCTGTCTTTTACTTGTTTTCTTACCTTTTAATACCCCATCATTGCCATTTGACAGTACTGTGGGCATTATGAGTCTAAAACTAATGGACAGATTTGGCTGAAATTGTGCATGTCTATTGATCTCGGACTCCTCCTTCTTGTACTCAAGACTGGTGGTGCCATCTGCAATTGTTTTTCAGTGGTGTCCATCTGTACAACTGCTTTTGGTGAAAATTGCTTATATCTCCAGAGTGGTTTAAGATAATGGTCTGAAATTTGGCATGTCTATCCAACTTGAAAATTTTCTCGTAAACCAGACGGGTGGCACCACCTACATTCCTGATTCCATTGAATAAATCAAGGCTCTTTTCCTAGGAGTGGTGTGCCTTATTGGTCTGAAACTGTGCATGTCCATAGATCTTGGCCTAAAACTAATGGACAGATTTGGCTGAAATTGTGCATGTCTATTGATCCTCCATCTTGTACTTAAGACTGGTGGCGCCATCTGCCTTTTTTTCGTGTGGTTTCAATCTATCCATTTGTTTAAGGTGAAAATTGCTCATATTTGAGGAGTGGTTCAATGTGTTGGTCTCCAATTTGGCATGTACATACATGCAGCGTTTTCTCGTCAACCAGACAGGTGGCGCCACCTACCTTACCATTTTTTATTGTATACATTTATCCCCTTTTCTTAAGAGTGATTCATGGTACTGGCCCCCATATTTGGGCGAAAATATTGTTTCTCATGTTGATAGATGGAAGAAACCATAGTTGCATGCCATGTGTCAGTATTTGCTGCTGAAGATGAGTGGCCTATTCTTAAAGGGGGGACAGCAGGCAGGTTCATTGTCTGGGGATACTATGGCACCTGCAGTGCCAAGAAATATTTAGTTAATAGTCCTGTTATACTAGCTTAAATCAAGATGGTGGCTAAAAGTAAAAGAAGTGCATCCTACTACCATACTAAAGAGACATGGATTATATTTATCAACACACAGAACCAAAACTATTAGTAAATTTGGAGAAAAAGATGAAAAGCCAAGGCGGTTTCGCTGGGTAAATTTCATATTCAGCTAAAATAAACTAGATCACATTGTGACAAGTGACCAAGAACCTTTAAAATCTGAAAACAGAGATAAAGATTGTTCACTGAAATTACAAATTACACACAGGTAATCACATATACATGCAAAATGTTTTAAATGTTGTGACTCCTGTCTGAAATTGTTCACTCATATCAAATTTAATTTTGGATGTGCATGACTTGTAGTTCAGGTAGGAACAAAACCCCACTTGTCTCTTCATCACTCTGACTCGCCATCTGATTGCCAACAAGAAAACCAGACGTTACACTGATGATGCCTCTTCTCGCGGGGTTAACATACATGTGTGGATGTCTGCTATGCCTGGCAGGTTCTCCGTGAAGGTGATGTGGTTTTAAGTTGCCATCTATGTTGGGAACTCCTTACTCAACATGAAATGTAGTCTGTCCTTCAGGTATACAATGCTGATCTGTTCCTGTTAAAACAGAAAAAAAATAACAAAGGCATTTGATTCATGAATAACAAGTCTCAATTTTAAGTGTAATTGGTCTAAATAAATGCTGGTTATGCCTTCACAGCAAAGAATAAGTCACAGTCACATGCTTGTTTTTGGTATCCATGGAGATATATCCTAAAACATGGGTTTGTTAAGAAATTTCTTTCTCACACCTTTATGGCTTCAAGGACACAACATTTTTCCTTGGATTTATTTATTGTAGCAATAATTAAATAACAAGGGACCAATGGGTCACGGCGCTCAGCTGTTATATATGATAAAAAATATGATTTTGAAATGAGGCACATGCTGGTTTTGTGTGGAAATAAATATAAGCTGTATTATGAGTTGTTGGTGTTTAGCTTATTTATGATTTTGATAGTTTCTTTGGAGACAGGGAAGAGACTGATTTCATTTGTTTTATTAACAAATAGAGTGCTACTGTCATACAGATTTTGACTTGGCCATATAACTGATAAGCAGCACATATAAGATAAGAGTTTAACTATTTATTAAAATTGAGTAACAAATATTGTGCCAAATATAATTTCTATTAAAAATAATAAGAGAATCATATGATTTTTTAAATAAAATATAACTGAAATGATTATTAAAATAATATTATAGAATATATTCATGAATGCATTCATGAATACATTTTGAAAGTATTTGCACTGGTATTCAAATACTTTCATTTTTACCTGAATTCCCATTCTTATGCAAGAAATTGTATAATGGAGCACATATTCATATTCATATTCATATACATTTGCAAAGTATTTGCACCATGTCTGGTATTTATTCAGTTTTAGCAAAACAATGATGTTGAGAATCCAGAATATAAACAAAGGACCCATGGGTCACAACACCCAGTTTAAGTTCGAAATTTTTGCAAATGCAAAATATGAAAAATATTCTATTGTAATGTTTTTCATTTATATAAGCATATGAGAGGCTAAGAGGAAAGGGCCCTCCTACTTGGTTATAGTAAAGTTCTCAATATATGATTGCAAACTAATACTCTGACAAGACTGTCATGAAGAAAAACAGTAAAAGTTTTGAGATACTGTGATGCATATGAAAAATTTACAGATGGACAGGAAATTGGACAGAATGGACTATTACCTTTTTTTTCACTTTCAAGGGAATAATGCATTTAAGTTTATATATAAGCCTATTTTTTTAGCATATCCACTTTTTCCATTAAGAAGTTTTTATCTGATTCATTTTTTTTTATTTACAAGTGTTATAAATTTGTAATATAAAAACTGAAAAAATAAGTTAAAATATTAGAATTCTAAGTTGCAATCTCTATATATCATACTGGGTCATATTATGCATACACATATATTTTATTATTTTTAAATCAAATGATTAAACTGAATGTAAAAGAAAATAATGCCACAACATGGCATCTACAAAATTATTCCTTGAATCCCTATTAAAAAGTTTTGCACATTGGAGTTTTCAGTACATGCTTAATTTTATTCACCGGAATAAAATTAAAGATTCAGTAAATTTGATAAAATAAAACATCTTTTCAAATAAAGTATACACACTGTTGGTTGAATGAGGGACAAACAATATCATTATGCTAATTACAATCTCAGCTATAATTAATTACTGGAATTAGTCAATTTCTCACCTGGTGAAGTTTTACTCTTCTGAAGTAAAGCATTACTTATCTGATGAACACCCACACTTTCATAGCAATACATCACTTTGTGGACACAATTAAATGTGCACTTTAATCATTGTAACCCTGATGGTACAATACAAAATCTAAAATAAAGCATGTCCAAGAATAAAATAAAATACAGAAAATTATAACATTCATCTAGTTTATGCACCAGCTGGGGGGGGGGGGTGAGTGCAGGGCAGAGAGGATGCCTGCTAGTAGTGGCCAAGCTCGGCCAAGGCAAGCTGCCTGGGGTGGGTTACATAATGCAAGTGAAGGCTGTACTACTAGGTGGGCCAGATGTAAACAACACCTGACATGGTGTATGAAAACTTAAATAAAAGCTACTCTTTTCAAACAATTACTTTGAAATTTCAGATTTTTAAATATTTAATCCTTATGTATATATGCTGTGAAAATTAAATCAACAGTGCTTACAGGGAAAAAATGTGCCACTGCCAAAGTTGGACAAAATTTAAGGTATTGATTTTTTATTTATGCTAATAACTTGAAAAATTTGCAAAATTCATATCTAATTTTGGGTAAAAAATTGAATCTTGATTAAATAAAGTTATATTCCTGATAAAAAGCTTCCAGCTTCAGCTTCTCATGTTAAATGAGCAAATATATTTCTTGATTTTTAAATAATTGCATTATATTTGGGCCTATAACTTCAAAATAATACCCAATACTGACCTAATTTTTGGTATGTGCACAGAAAATGTATGGAAAAATATGAATACTAAACATGATCGAAAACAGATCAGTGGTTTTGATATTAGGCAGCCTTGAAGTGTAACAATGGCTTTTTTATGGAAAACGGAGGTTTTTTCTTAATATCTCGTAGGAACGTAGTTCTAATGACCCAATTTTCGGTATGGTAGGAGATTTTGGGGACATCTAATGGTATGCAGAATTTTGGATTCATAGGTCCAACGGTTTTAAAACGTGCCCTGTTAACGGCCGGACGGACGGACGGACGACGGACAAAGGACCACGACTATAGCTCAGATGACTTACAGTCAGCTGAGCTAAAAATGATAAATAAATGCATTCCAAGGATTAAGTACAATTGGTGACAGCTTTTTCCCGAGTCTGTATCATAAGTGCTGTAATTATCATAAAAACAGGGTATTAGTTCAGAAAAAGAATATGGTATCTAGAACCTGTAACAAAATCTTTGATGACAATGGTCAGGTATGTTGTACTCTACTCTCTAAATAAATGTAGGTACACTTATCTGTGGATCAACATCACAATAAAACATGCCATACCTGTATTAGAGTATCTCTGTTTCGTAACAAAGCTACACCATTTTCCAGCGTCTTTTCATTCATAATGAGTGTGAATGGAATACCAATTTCATCATGCCTGCAATTAAAAAAGATGCAAAACAATGTTCTATTCTTGTTCATAAGGAACAAGCAGCCCATTTTCAAAAGTGCTATGGAAATGTGGAGAGCTCTGAAATATATGAAAGAAAACAAATTTGTTCAGTGGAAGTTCATATAATACAATTTTTTTATTTAAACACAAACAGTATCTGTATCACCCTTCTTCCAGTTTCTGTTAAAAACAAGGGACCCATGGGTCACGGCGCTCAGCTGTTATATATGATAAAAAATATGATTTGGGAAAGAGGCACATGCTTGTTTTGTGTGGTAATAAATATAAGCTTTATTATGAGTTGTAGGTGTTTAGCTTATGTATGATTTTGATAGTATCTTTGGAGACAGGGAAAAGGAATGATTTCATTTATTTTATTAACAAATGAAGTGCTATTGTCACACAGATTTTGACTTGGCCATATAACTTATAAGCAGCACATATAATAAAGAGTTTAACTATTTATTAAAATTTAATAACAACTATTGTACGAAACATATTGTGCAAAAATAGATTTCTAATAAAAAATTGAGGTTTTTCCTTAATATCTCGAAGGAACGAAATCCTATTGACCCAATTTTCGGCATGGTAGGAGATTTTGGGGACATCTAACTGTATGGCGAATTTCAGATTTGTAGGTCCAATGGTGTTGAAACGTGCCAGTCTTACGGACTGACATCCGGACGGACGGACGACGGACAATGGACTACGACTATAGCTCAGATGACTTATAGTCAGCTGAGCTAAAAAATATTCGTAAAAACAAGAAAAAATACAAGTGGTGCCACCACTTTTTGGGAACTTACAATAGTCATGGTCAATATTAAAGGCAAGTTTCATGACAATCCATGCATTAATTATCAAGATATTGGAGGTTTTGTATCAAAGTTCTGATTATTCTAGGGGGTAATTACAAGCCCAATAGCTCCAAGGATAAAGGTCACAGTGACCTAATTTCAGGTTTCGAAGGAAATTTTTTATTGACCTCTATGGATATTTACTTAGAAGTTTCTAGGACCAGCAGTTATGATTTGTGCCCTGCAAACGGATGACTGGACAGCCAAACAAGCCAGACAGATGATGGACAAAGCGCCATTCCTATATTTACTGTCAGCTGAGCTAAAAACAAGGGACCCATGGGTCACGGCGCTCAGCTGATTGTGATTGGACCATAAATGTTTCTCCATTGTGATACTATATCGAGTCGATAAAGCTTATGAATATTATGGACATGTTGGGCTATTATAAAGGAATGTAATGTAATATATGAGTAAATAATAAATGAAATAACCTGATTGATGGATTAATAGAGTAAAATTTAGTGGTTTATTTTTTATTTATTTAGGAGGGGTTGAAAATTGCGATATATCTGAGCAAATATGAATGCAATGACAGCAGTAATAAGCAGTAGTAGAATGATGAATAGACTATTTGTTGAAGGATCTATAGTGTATGGAAGTCTGCAAGATTTCAATTTGACAGATATGATGTTATGATTTACTATGCTGATGAGAGGATTTATGAATTTGTTACTATATGACACAATATCTCTTCAGTCTTTGGCCAAAATAAAAAAAAGGTATGGTTCTCAGGCACTTTTTTTCACTAAAAAACAAAGGAAATTGTATGGTTTTATCTTCTTGAAAGAAATGTTGGAGCGGCAGCAGCTCAAAATTGGAAAGTTTTTATTGAAAATCAAAATAAAAATTTTTGATGTGGGGGTTTAAAATTGATGCCGGCGGTGCATGAGAACCATACCTTTCATTTTTTTTGGCCTTAACAATGTACATTATTTTGATGCCCACTATGTCTGCATATTACACAATATTGACATAATTTCTGGCATGTACATAGATACCTATGGACAAATAGTTATACAAAATATTAAAGTATGAATATATCTGATTCATCTTGTTCTTGTTTACGGAGGCTGACATTGGGATGGGGCTCAGAGAAGGGAACAGTGAGGGCAGCTATGAGGTGGATGTAGAGAGAAAAGGAGAGCGAGAGAGAGAGAGAAAGAGAGACAGAGAGAGGGGATGGAGTGTTCAACAGTACTTAAACACCTGGAAGGTTGAAATCTAAAATATGATGAAAAGCAGATAAAGTCTGATCGGGAAAGGGAATCTTGGCCATGGTTGGTTGATATGACTGAAAAAATTGTTGCAAATAATATTCTGAGATCTGACCATGTGTTTCCATTGGTTACCTTTTTGATAAGCTGTTGACAGTTCAACAGTTTACAGATTTGTTAAATGAGATCCAATTATTTTAATAAACCAATTTTCTATTTTTATCATATGTATACAGTAGCCATAAAGTCCCCACTTAACAGGTGGAAGGATTGACGGGGGGAGGGGGTTATGATGGGAGTTAAAACGCCTCAGTCTTTCTGTATATATTATCTTTAATTATTAAATTTTATGACAAAGCAATAGAACTATTGTTCACAGTGCCAAAGAGCAAGGACTCTATGGGGTGGGGGAAGGGGATGGTGGGAGTTACAGCACCCTTGCATATTCATACAGGATATTAAATTGAATTCAAGTGCTTACAGAGAAAAATGTTTATTCATAATTATTAAATATTTAAGCAGGCAGAAAGGTTCAGAAACAAAGCAAATAATTTTTATTCCCATTCTACTGAGCCAGGAAAAATTAACAATATTTGCCTTTATTCCTTTTTTTCAATACATCATTTTTTCCTGGTTTAAAAATTTAACTACACATTTACATTATAACATATATATATATATGAATATTTCAGTTGATTCACATTTCTATATTGCTTCAACATTCATAGCTAATTAATCTGGTTTATAGTACCTGTCAACAGAATGGGGTGCAAGGAGAATGGGAGGCTTAGGGGTGAGAGAGAATGGGAGAGAAAGAGAGAGAGAGAAAGAGAGAGAGAAAGAGAGAGTGAGGTAGACTGTCATAGAGAGAGAGAGAGAGACTGAGCATGAGAGAGAGAGACTGCCAGAGAGAGAGAGAGGCTCTCTGGTAATTACTGCCTGACCCAGCCTGACCCAGACAATCACAGAGGCGGTGGCTAGGTCAGAAGTTGAACCGGTTATGTAATACTGCCCAAGCACATTTTTCACTGACTAGATGAAAACAATCAAGGCATGGTGCTTGAAAACTTGAACCACATCTACAGTTTTTGATCAATTGGTTTCAAATTTCAGATTTTAACAGTTGAAATGCTTATGTGTACATGCTGTGAAAATTAAATCCACAGCACTAACACTAGTAACAGGAAATAAATGTCCACTGTAAGTCATGTTAATTATCATGCATGCTTTTTACAAAGGAGTTAACTGTTATTCAATAATTTCAAGTTGCCAATAGCCAAAAGTACCACTAGCACAAATGATATGAGAGTTAAACTATTCATTAAAAATTAATTGGAATAATTTTAATTAAAAAATAATAACAGTAACATTTGAAAAGATTTCTTTTAATAATATAATTGAAATAAATGATTAAAATAAAATTATAAAATATATTCATGAATGCATTAATGAATACATTTTGAAAGTATTTGCACTCAAATTCTTTCTTTTTACCTGTATTATTAGTATTTGTATTAATTTACATTATTGAACTATTGAATTTTTTTAATCATATTTGAAAACAATTATTAAGTATTCACTCAAGGTCTCATATTTATTCAGTTTCAGTCGAACGAAACTGTTGAGAATCCAGAATATACAAATTTCACAAATTTAAATAATGATTGTAACTACCTGGTTTTATGGCTTTAATTTATAAAAAAAAAATATTATATTCACTTTTGAATACTTTCACATCACTGTCAAGACACTTATGTCAATTATTAACATAATAGACATCATAAGAACTTGTCTTTAAGACCTGATTTTTTTATCAGATTTTAAAAAATTTTATTTTTTTTTAATTTGTATAAGAAGAAAAGAAAATAATCTCTACTTCGAAACTAATACATGTGTTAAAAATAACCCAAGGATCAAAACAAACCAATATATATTATACAAGGAGCAAACTGGAGTTGGGAATGTTTAATTTTATTAACTGAAATAAAGTTATCAGAAATATAAATTTTGATTATTTGCCCAGTATCATGTAACAGCTGATACAGCCATTAGTCTGAATGTTATTTTTCAAACATATTGCATCTTTAATAGGCACTTGTCTGAGTAATTTTCTTTTAAATCTTTGACATATTTAATTTTTTTTTTTAATTTTGTAATAAAAAAACCCCCAACAAATTGAACATCTGGAAAAGACCTGGAAATTTAGAATATTTAATATGATCAAGTGCATCCTTGTCTATCATTAACTTGCTTCACATAATCCCTTATAGTGAACAACAATTTTATTTAATTATTTATTTTTAATTTTTATGATTGAAATTAAAAAATACCCAATGGTGACTGCATGGTGTCATTTGAAATATATTTTCAGCAATCCATGAAAGATCCCTAAAACATCAGTAATTGCAAGGTCCCTGTTACTCATTAAGCATAAAATTCATTTTCCATTTATTTTTCTTTAAGTTGCTATTGTAAACCAATAATTTTTTCAAAATTATTGTTTATTGTTATGTTTTTGGCCAAACAATTACAAGAGGAGGGGGGTTGAATAGCTATATCCAGCTGAGGCCACCCAAGAGCTGGCTTGCTGCAGTATATGCCTCGCTTCAAGCATGAAAGGTCAATATGGAGACATATAGAGGGGCTTCAGTACAGCCTAGGTGTGACATGTTCTCATAAAAAATGTAATAAAAGTTACAGTTTTTGGTCAATTCCTTTCAAATTTCAGAATTTAGAAGCTGAAATCCTTACGTGTGCATGATATAAAAATTAAACCAACAGTACTTACAGGGAAAATACGTGCCATGCCCAAATTTGGGGATAATTTTAGGTACTGATTTCATATTTATGTGAATAACTTATAAAATTTGAAAAATTCTGATCTAATTTTCGGTATACAACTGAATCTTGATTAAATGGAGTTATATCCCTGAAAAGAAGTCTCTAGCTTCAGCCATTCTTAAGTTCAGTGAGTTAATATATTTCCTGATTTTTTTATGAGGTGCATTATGTTCCATAACTTCAACAAATTACGCAATACGGACCTAATTTTTGGTATGTACATAGAAAATGTATGGAAGAATATGCACATTCACTATGATCAAAATCAGATCAGTGTTTTTGATATTAGACCGTCTTATAGTGTAACAATGGTTTTTTATGGAAAATGGAGGTTTTTCCTTAATATCCTAACGAAGTCCTAATGACCAAATTTTCGGTATGGTAGGAGATTTTGGGGACATCTAACTGTATGCCGAATTTCGGATTGGTAGGTCTAATGGTTTTAAAACGTGCCAGTTTAACGGACAGACGGACGGTCAGCCAACAGACAAAGGACCAACAACTATAGCTCAGATGACTTATAGTCAGCTGAGCTAAAAACTGTTCCAGTTAAGTATTGTGAGAGAGCAGCGCTACATGTCTCAGCTGCAAACTTTAAAATCAAACTTTTGGACTATTCTAGGAAAATTTAAAATGCATGTACACATGTTTACCAGAAATATCATTGGAGCAGTATGTGACTTATGGACTAGAAGGAATGGGGCACAATGGCACATCATAATGACATAAAATTACATATGATGTAACATTTCTCATAAAAGGACCTGCCTAATGAACACTTTTGTCAAAACCATTTAAAAGTAGACTGGTTCAGTTTGAACCAGCACCATCTAGTTTACAAACACAGCAGTCCACCCTGAATAGAGCCCACAGTTGTGCACGCCAAACCTTTGGCTCTTGTTTAGACAAATCTTGACTGGCTTTTGTGGCTTGATTTGACTTGGCCAAAAATCAGTTGGCTTCAAAATGTTTAAAAGACTTCACATCAATTTGGTGATGATACAGATTTTTTATTTAAATCAAATTGGTTATTTATTTTAAATGTATACATCAAGTATGGAACTAGTCATTGATTACATACCAAGTTGTTTTTTATCAAATCTTGACTGGCTTTTGTTGCTTGACTTGACTTGGCCAAAAATCAGCTAGCTTTAAAATGTTTGAAATACTTCACATCAAATTGGGGATGATACAGATTTTTTATTTAAATCGAATTTGTTATTTATTTTAAATGTAGTACATCAAGTATGGAAATAGTCACTGATTACATACCGAGTTGTTTATTATCATACTTCTGTCAGCAAACATAAATAATATTGCATATTTTTAGACCTATTAATGATTTTTATCTTTTTGAGAGACATATTTATGGTTACATTTTTATTGCCGGTAGGTTGCATAAAGTTGGCTGCATAAAGTTAAGATGGTGACTGCAGGACAGTGGCATAGACAGGTCTTCGTACCTGGGGGGGGGGGGGGATGGTCATCTAGACATTATTTCATGACAGTAATATTTTGTATTTTGTTCCTGATTAAATTATAAACATGAGAATCGATGATCATAAGAACAGGAACAAATATCAAGAATGATAATAAATGATAAATGGGGTAAAATTAAAATTATCAAAATAATATTCCTTATCAACTTGCAACTGTGCAGAAAATGAAATGCTGAGCAAACTCTGTTTACAAAGCTTGATTAAAAGGGTTTTATCAGACCATCTCTGATTTGCCTAATACTTCTTGTTAATATTTTCAAATTTCCCAATAGCAAATATGCAAAATGTTAAGCCATGTATCTGCAAAAGTTTATAAATTTGGAGATTTTAACCAAACAAATGGGCTTGACCCTAATTTTCTGAAAAAAAAATGTTTGCTAAAATGTTAAAAGTTTTCGTGAGTTATAACTTTTCTAACTATTCATTCTTAATGCATGAAGCCTGTGGGGGTTGTTCTATACTATTATGTGTCTTCGACTTCTAAGAGAGATTGAAAATTGAAAATTTACAAAGTTATACACTGGTAAATATTATGTAAAAAAAATTAAATTCCAGCCTCTCTGACCCACTGTTTCTGACCCAAAATATATATTTTAAATTGATAAATACATGCTACTTATGTTTAGGAGTTTTCTTAGCAACATATTAAAGCAATGAAATTGTTTGATTTATAAGACATTACAACTGAGAATTAAATAATTTATATATATATATATATATATATATATATATATATATATATATGTTGACATAAACTTTTCTAATTTTTAAGTTGAGTCTTCACAACTGAACTTGTTGAAAGATCTGCAATCAATCTTTTTCCTCTCAGACTTCCTTATATTTCTCATGAAAACGTCTGAAAAGCTTTCTATATGTTTAGTGATTAAATACTTAAAGAAGACCATTGAACCATCGAGGGATTTTTCTGGATTTATCTGTCCTTTTTAAAAGTTTCTTATTAATTCCCTTTATACATATTGTCTTAATATATAACTATGCTTGTTAGTTCAAGAATTCTTTGGTATTCTATGTAAGCAATACACAATTCATAGACTATGTCTATACTGACATCATATATTAAAACGATTTTGAAGACACAATTTTTCCTCAATGAAATTTTAAATTCTTGAAATAAGACTCATTTAATTTATTTTCCCTATTCAATCAACATACCAGAGAACCAAAGGAAAAGAATGATGTATAGATTATGAAGATACTGTAAATTATTTTTTCATATAAAATTGTTTACTTTTAGCTGGTTTCCGCATCATAAATAATGAGAATGTGTCATTTGTAGAATAATTAAACATATTAATTCATATGATAAATAGATTATCATATAGCTTTAGAGCTATGGAGGTCCTAGTCTGCCCATTAAATTGTATACTAAATGATAATAGTAATTACGGTAAGACTGTAATTGAATATTATGAGCGTATCTCCACTGCAGATACAAAATATACGAAACCTGTTGTGAAGCTCTGATTAACAATCCTTGAATGAATGACGCAAGACAGTGTTTGTTATAAATATTATTACTATTAACTGGCATGTATTGCATGATTACTATAGTTTTGCTTTTTTTTTCCTCATGGAAACCTGGGGGGATGATTGTACACACCACCTAAAATTCTGGGGGGTATGCATCCCCCCATCCCCCCTGCTTTCTACGCCCCTGCTGCAGGAAAACTCTGCTGGGCTAGATTTCCCTGTTTGCAGCAGCACAAAATGGCTACAGCCTCTGGGTCAATCAAGACTGTTAAATAGAAATGCTATGTTCTTATAACTGAGACTTACATGGAGATCAGCTGTTGCACATTCGTGTTGTCACGCCGTAAGTCCAGCACAGAAAAGCCTGCCTTCTTCAGTTCTCGGGTCACATGACTCGCTACTTCTCTCACCCTTGTCGGCCCATACAAGCCTGCAACAGCAATGGCAATGCTGTACGGTGCTATCTTGGGATGAAGTTTTAAGACCTGGCAATGCAAATAACAAAAAGAGTTTCAGGATTAATTCATCTAGAATATATTACTTAGGTACATATATTATATATGGCTGTAATTATTCATATAGACCTTTTTAAAGGAATTTTTTGTTGAGGGAACTGGCTCCATTTATTAATGCTTGCTTGACTGAGTACTATGTACACATGCAAATTCAATTATCGCTTCAGACCATTTGACAGGGGGCTTACACGCAATAACCCTGAAATGAACCAGACTTGGGAGTACGACTCCTGTTGGTCCTTGGTGTGTGTCATCCCTATTGCTGGTTCATAATAAGGAGGAACCCCTGAAAGGTGCACACATTTGTGAGTGTAATACGACTGCTGGGAAATATTACACAGTCTCCCCAGTAAGCCTGCAGAATGCTCATCCTGGGTAGGTGCAGATTGCGAAAAATCTCACCGCCTCGGCTGAGATTCAAACTCACAATCTCCCAGGTTTAAGCCTTGTGCTCTACCCCTAGACCACTTGCACTTGGTGTGAGAGCTCTTTGACCTGGCTATGATGCTTGCTTATTGCTTAAGTGTTATTCCAGATATAATACAGTATTGCTTGGCAATAAAGCTATCAAAACAACATCCTACTGGATAAATATTCCTTCTAATTGTAATGAATTTGTAAAATGTAAAGCTAAGTGAGCACTGTTTCATTTTGGGTCACTTGGTATTGAACTACGTTTTACGGATACCCATAAAGGGATTTGCTTGCATGAACAAAATTGGGGGGGAGGGGGATAAGTTATTGTAAGGGCACGTTCACTCATTTCTCAGTTCTGACAGACTAATCTTTAAGTAGGTAAGTTATGGTGTGGACTCACTTCTGATGTTACCTCTCCTTCATCTCCTGGGCTCGTTACACATTGGTATCCATTCCAAAGGTAAGCTGTGATACCCCGCTGTAGTGAAATTCTGCACTCAATAACATGAGGCAGAACATACTTCTTGCCAAAGTGACCCTGTAAAGAAGAATGACACAGGTACAAAATAGCAACCAGACATGGGGTCAATTCAGCTTTTTTCAGTTACAATTCATCAATCTCAAAATGTTTTATGATAGTTCTATTCAATTTCAGTTCATTTTGCTGGGTAAAAATCAATTAAAATATAATTTACAATCCAAGCAAGTTAAGTCTTCATACTACCAGAAATCCCATTATTTAGTATCCTGATACACAGAATTCATAGTGTGTGATTCAGCATTACTTCAGCTTCTCACAATGGTCCTTGTAACACCTCTTAGTACCTAATGAGCTGATGATCCATTACAATAATATTGCCAAAATACAAATGATTTTGTATTATTTAGAATATTAATACCTGATTAATAAGTAACATAAAATATGTTAATGCTGGCAATCATGAGATGCAAACAATGTTTTATCTTAAATGACTGTTTACCTTTCCAGGTAATTCGTCTTATTTCTGTAGGTTTTATTTTAGTGATAATTTTGTAAATTATAGTGACTTTGACACCCCCCACCCCCAAAACAAGAAGCCAACCAGAGTATTCAGTTCTGATTTATATCAATTCTAATAAAAGTTTTTTTCTTTATAAAATAAAATGAAAAAAAAAATAATAGAAGCATAGTGTCAGCAGGAAGGAGTGTACATGGAAACCACTAACAAAGATGAATGTAACTTTCCCCAAAGCCATTCCAGTGTTCAAAATGTGTACCCAGAAATTACAAAGGCACAAATTTAGCACATGAGACACCATGCAAAGAGGTTACTGTATTATATAAAAGACTGTTCACTCCTGTTGATGGAATGGTTTTATTTTCATAATAAGTACCCATTTGAAAAAAAAAATGCAATTCTGAAAGCTTCACAAACATAAAGGCAACCACAGTATTTGTCAGTTACCTCTCTTACCTGACAGCTGATGCCAGTTTTTCTTTGTAACTGCTGAAGTGGTTTGTCACCATGGTTACAGATGACCTCTACCGGCTCCATGCCCCATGGAAAATGAAATGTGATATTTTTCATATTTTGGTTATTCTCAGAATTATTTTCACTTGTGAACTTTGAAGTAGCTCCAGCAAACTGAAAAAAATAAAATAACAACAAAAACTTTTATATATTGGTTTATTGTTATTCGATAGTCAAACATCTGGCATGCTGGAACCACTTTTAAATGACTAGTTGGATCGTTTGGTGCAATTAAATAATTAAACAGATCTTAATTATATTCTAATTGACCAAGCAAGAAATTGTTTAGAAACACTAAGATTATTTTGATCACTCTAAAAGATTACATATCAAGACAAAAATGTGCCTATGGGCCATGACTCTTTGCTTGCTTTTAATTGTATGGGAATAATATTTCTTAAGATCAAGATTATATGAATGAGTACATATATAACTTGATTATTTTATTGTTTCTTATTTGCAATAAATCTTGTATTATAATAAAAATTAACCTAACTTGAATAAATATTTACAGAAAATTATACACATAAAATGAGAGAGGTACCTGGTGTACATTACAGCAAAAAATAAGTTTGTTTCAGCAGATTTTGTGCTTAGCCCAATTATGTAGATATATCTTAGAGAACTTAAGCTGTGTGTTGTTACCAGTATGTGTGTTTAGGAAAACTTAACATTTACACCAAGTTGGAAGCTGCCATCTATTTTAGCTATCAGCATTTATATATGCAAAGGAAAGGATGGCTCTCCTGTAGTCACAAGTGAGAATAAGTGGTTCCTTTAAATATGAAACACACTCTATACCTGTTTCCACCACTTCAACCGTGTGCGATGCCACTTTTCCAGCTCCTGGTTCACCTGTCCTGGGGCCACAAAGTAGAAAAGGCGGAGTTCCTGTTCTCCAGGGCACCTGTTCAACAATATATATTGCCATGTGAAAAAAGTGAGCAACATGGCTATATGTAATTGCACATACAATTACCTGCTACCATTCAATAAATGACATTTTCAAACTTTTCATTACCAGGTACTTCTTGTTGCAGCATATCCAAGTTTAATTGAATGGAAAGATCATAAATGAGAGTAACCTGACATTTTTAATATCTTGGGAATAACTAATAAGATAGTACATGAACAAGATAATGATTTTTCTATTGTTTGTAGCTCCATGGTCATCATCAACAGTCTGGTGGATTCAGTCAATATCAGGAGAAAAGTAAAGCAGGCATCCAAAATCCAGTACCACCAACCTGCCCAGCCCCTGAATAGTGAATTGGACCTGGAACTTCCACAGATTTACACCCACTTGTTTGTCACATTATTCCACTGAATCAGTGACAACCCGAGTCACTATCAAGCACACCAGTCTGCTGAAGATGACCATGTGATAAGGTCAAAAGCTACAGCTATGTACAATGTAAGTCCCTGAGTTGTGTGTTATACCAATGCTATGGAATATCTTGGGACAGGATCCCACATACATTGAACAAGTTTGAAGTGACTTATTTTTTTTTAGTTTGCAAAATACAGAGATTTCCCACTGAGAAATTTATGAAGAGTTTGTTGCGCACTATTTATAATTGTTTTAATAATCAGCCTGTTTGCTGAGAAGTGATGTGCATTCTGAGTTGGGATCACATTTGATACACTAAAAAAAGCTCCTGAAAAATTCTGTTTAGTTTGCAGAAATAAGGAATGTAGCAGCATCAAACCTGAGAAAGGACTGATCTTCCTGTACATCTTCATCTTTCTGGTGCCAGTGTCCATCCTGACACTGTGCTACTTCAGCCAGACCAAATGGAAGGCGGTGACCCACCAGCTGCAGGCTGCTTATGTAATGTTGATGAAGGGCTGTTTCAAATAAAAGTGACAACTCTCAAAATTGACCATCTCATATATGTGGAAATTTAAATACAGAAAGACCAACCCATTAACAAGCTTTAAAATCCAAACCTGTTGTGGTCTCATTTGTTAATTGAGTAATTCTGTGTATAAACAGCAGGTAGGATTATCTGATGTATGTACTTCATGTCAGAGGAAAAAAACCTGGCTTATTGTAGGTAACACACATTACTGGTCACATACAAGTCAGAAGTTCCATTGCTTTGTTATAATGTTAGCTTCACCTGCAAGGCCAATGGGAAAATTTTAGTGTTCATTTCTCAAATTCACATCTGACATAATTGATGTTGAAATAAGGTTAATATAATGAAAGCTTACAAACCTGAGTCAATGGTATTATTCCTCTCAATTTCAGGTGAGCTTTTTGTTTCTGACCTGGAAATGATATGGTCATAAAAAAATTGACAATTTATGAAACAAATGCATTATATTAATAAAATATATTTATTTTTAAATAAACCTTTGTTTGATACAACTATTTACATACCACTTGTAAAGTTTACTTGTATGAACATTAAAGGTACAGAAAAGTAGTCATGGAAAAAATAAAAGCAAGGCCTACAGGCCTAATGCGAACCTGTGCATTGGGAAATACACCAGGTATAATGCTTCAATGCTGGACCATTACTTCTCATGTATATGAACAATGCAGGTACTAAACATTTTGAATAAGAAACAATTACACAAACATCACTGCTGAAATTCTGGCATGGGTGCACACAACACAACTAGGGACCAATGGGTCTCAACGCTCAGTTGAGTTTGTCTATAAGGATATTTTTAAAGAAATTTTTCAGAATGACAGTCCTATAACCTTAACCAATGACCTTGTGACCAAAAATTCTTAGAACTTAATATTCTTGAACTTGCAGCATTAGGATTATTGTAACAATCTTTTAAAAAGTGACCTTGACCTCTGACCAGGTTTCCTCACTTTGGGCAAGTAAGCCATGTGTGAACATTGGAAAGTTCAGGATGAAAAGTTTGATTTACAGTGCATCCACAATCTTTTTAAAGATGTGGCTTCTGTGACCTTCAACTTAGATCGTTGGACCCTGAAAATCAAAATGAATTTATATATGTGGTTGGTCATTATTAAATCAAGTTTGAAGCCAGTCTGTCCATCCAAAGTAGAATTATCATCCATAAACTAATTTGTGAATGGATGGGCCCTGTGACCTTGACCTTTGACCTATGGCCCAAAAATCAAACAGAATCTTCCTCTAGTGGCAGGTTAGCAATATCTTAAAGATGGAAGGTTTGCGATGAAAAGTTTGGCTTCAATTGCATACACATTCTTTTTAAAGAAATGGGTCCTGTGACCTTGACCTTTGACCGAAGGACCCAAAAATCAACATGGTTCTTACTTTAGTGGTAGGCCATTTATGAGTTAAGTTTGAAACCAATATATCAAACTTAACTGGAGTTATCATCTGGAAACTAATTTGTGTGGATGGACGCATACAAACAGACAGACAGACAGGGTGATTAGTATAGGGCATCCACTTGTTATCAATAAACACACCAGGTTTTGGGACACCAGATGTAATGACAGCTGAGAAACTGACATGATTGTTGTCATTTTATAGTAAATGAATAGAAAAATATTTGTTAAAACAGGAGAAAATACAGGTGGGGCCACCATGTTTCAGGAACTGACAAAACTAGTCATGGTTAATATTCAAGGCAAGATTCATGACAAACCATGCATTAATTATCAAGAAACTGGAGGTTTTGAATCAATTTTTTTACTATTCTGGGGGGTACTTTCAAGCCCCATAGCTCGAAGGATATAGGTCGCAGTGACCTAATTTCAGGTTTCCAAGGAGATTTTTTTTTGGACCTCCCTGGATGTTCACTTAGAAGTTTCTAGGACCAGCTGTTACGATTTGTGCCCTGCTAACGGACATCCGGACATCCAGATGGACGGCAGACAAAGCGCCATTCCTATACCTCAGTTGACTTACAGTCAGCTGAGCTAAAAATGATTGTAGCTGGCACCACCAGTCTTGTATACAACAAAGCTATCAGAGATATATACATATGCCCAAGTTCAGACTGATATATCAAACCCCTCCTGAGAAATAAGCAGGGACACACACTGTGCAAAAAAATTTTTGTAGGTGGCACCACCAGTCTTGTATACAACAAGTATACGATAATTAGAATACAATAGGTATAAATATGCCCAATTTCAGGATGATATATCAAATTCCTCTATAGAAATAAGCAGGCACAAAAGTCACACACTGTGCAAATGTCATTGTAGGTGGTGACACCTGTCTTGTGAACGAGAAACCCATGAGAGACACATACACTGGTCAAAATATTAGGCCAATACATCAAACTTCTGATGCATGGGGCTGACCATGCATACATGAGAAATGCAGTTGCCCTGAGTGAACTGTGACAAATTTGCTGGCTCAGGCTACTGCACTGAGTGAACTCATGACTTGCACCTGGCTAGACTGGGTGAACTTTTGACCTGTACCTGGCTGCACTGAGTGAACTCTTGACCTGTTGCCTAATCTGATACAGTTGGCAGTCTGCCAAAGCTATAAATAGATAGGCTCCACATGCAGCCCTGAGGGGCATGACACCCATGAGGTGATCACATGGTGCCCATCAGGTGTTCACATGTCCCCCATGAGGGGATCACATGCCTTGTGCTTGGCTGCACTGACTGAACTCTTGACCTATATCTGGCTCCACTGAATGAACTCTTGATCTATTGCCAAATCTAAAACAGTTGGCAGTTTCTTAACCTATTTAAATATACAGACACAATCTTGGCCTGTTGGTAAATCTGTTTACACATACTGAAAGACTTTGGCTAAAATGCTTTTTTTCAAGCTGAAATATTCATAAACTTTTTATCGAAATATCTAGAATAATAAAAGATTCAGTTCTTTCATTGTTAAAGGTCCAATAATTCTGCCAAAATCATTCAAGTAAACTTGAACAAAGGCCATCTAAGAATAATTTTTGTGCCATGTAACAGAAGTTATAATGAAACAATAATTTTGTAGAAAAACAGTTTTGCAGTCCTCAGTTTGAGTTAGAAAAAATAATAATGGCCATAAGACCAACTTAAGTTTTTCTGATATGTTTGAAAGAACCATGTCCTAGGATAATTCTTTTGAAAAACTGAACGATTCAACTTGACAGTTTCATGATAAACATTTTAAGCTGAAAGAGGCTAAAAGTATGAGGTTTTTGCCCACAAAAAAAACAGGTCAATGTAGGTGGCACATCAAAATCTGCAACTTCAAATATGAGTAATGTGAACAATATTTGCACAATACTTTGTAATGCTAGCTTCTGTCATTTCTGAGATAACTATGTCAGTATGCTTACTTGGCCAAATGACTGTTCAAATTCATTTAACTCCACTAAAATTCATCAAATGCAAATCATTTGAACAAACTTGAGAGTGCTTGCCTCTGGGATCATTTCTGTAAAATATTGAACAATTTGGCTGGACCGTTTACAAGCAGACTTTTAAAGGTTTTTCAGCTTTTCCCCTATAAAATCTATGTAAATGCAGATAGCAAAAAATAAGCTGAATCCCACAACATTTGATATGTGACAGATAATTGCATAAAATCTGGGGATGGTAGCTCCTGCTATACCTGGGAAATTATGGGTTGATATACAGATGACCAATGACCCCCGTACAAAGAAGGTCAATGCAGGTGGCGCCACCAATACCTGAATTTCATATATGACTCATGTGACCAGCAATGGCATAAAATTTGGTGATGATAGCTCTGGCCGTTTCTGAAATTCTCATTTTAGTATACTTTTTTGGACAGATGACAAGGTTCAACTTCCTGTAATTTGGCCAAAATTCACCGAACTTTAACCATTTGAACAAACTTGAGAGAGATGGTATAAAAGATTATTTCTGTGAAATATTGAACAAATTGGCTTGACCATTTCGGAGGAGAAGATTAAGATCTAAGAAAGTGCAGATTTTTTTCAGATGGCTAATTTTTTGCATTAAATTTCATGATGCTAGCTCCAGTCGTTTTCGAAATAGTATGGGTTAACGTTTACCTGTGAATATAAACATTGCCTGGCATGAGGAATATCTAAAATCATAAATCTACATTTTTTAAAAGTTTTTAAAAAACATTCTTGTCAATATTAACCAAAGATAACCTGAAATCTAAATGTCTGGAGGCATGATGTAACGGATGCTGATAAACTGGTTCCAGGCTAGATGTATCTGCTTCACACAGCTAACATATATGGTAAAATGACTCAATTCAATCTTTATTATTCAGCCAAAATTCATCCTTTGGAACCATAAAAGACAATTATTATAAGAATTATTCAGGGGATTATTCTTGTATAATATTAAACAAACTGGCCTCAGTGGCGTCAATCAAAAAACGTTCTGCAGGTTTATAACTCATATGGGAAATTAAAGCAAAATGGCTAAGTTAAGCTTCCCATAACTCAGCCAAAAACCACTGAACCAAAACCATTTGAACAAATTTGAATTATCAACACCGAAGAATAATTAATGTGTGAGATTTAAGAATTTGGCCCAGTGGATTTTGAGAAAAAGATCTTTGTAGCCACTGAGTTAAAATGGGCTGTTATGGCATATGACTAAATTCAGCTTCCCATAACTCAGCCAAAAGTCACTGAACTAAAACCATTTGAACAAACTTCAGAAAGCACTACCCTAAGATCATTTCTGCGCGATATTAAACAATTTGGCCAAATGGTTTCAGAGAAGAAGTTTTTTGTAGCTGTCAGTATGATACGGGCACATATGACCCCCGTTCAAATAAGGCCCATGCAGGTGGCGCCACCAATACCTCAATTTCAGACATGACTCATGTGACCAACATTGGCATAAAATTTGGTGATGACAGCTCCAGCCGTTTTTAAGATTGTAATTTTAGTATGCCTTTTTGGACGGATGACTAAGTTCAACTAGCTGTAACTTGGCCAAAAATCACCGAACTTATACCATTCGAACAAATTTGAGAGAGATTGTTCCAGGGATCATTTCTGTGAAATATTGGACAATTTGGCTGACTAGTTTTGGAGAAGAAGATTTTCAAAGCTTTTTTAGCTTTTTCCCTATAAAATCTAAGAAAATGCAGTTAGCCAGAAAATAAGCAAAATCTGATAGAGTTTTTTAGATGACTAATTTTTGCATAAAATTTCTTGATGCTAACTCTTACCGTTTTCAAGATAGTATGGGTTAACGTACAGACGACGGACGACTGATGACGGACGCCGCCACACCATCGCATAAGCTTACAGGTTCGCTAAAAATGAAATGAAGCATAACCTTGATACTAACAAGATTCTGAGTTGGAAGATTATTTATTTTTCATGTTAAACAATATAAAATGGCCACCTATCTGTGGATAAATTTGACTAATAACCATGTCAGACCTGTTATCTGCAGAGGTTATGGGAGGGTATGGGCAACTCTTCACCATAAATATCTGGTCATCCCCTCTATGAATGGTCTTCTTCCTACAATAATATAAATATCCTCTCCTGATAAAAATGAAATCAATACAAAAGTTATATTAGAATACAAATATAACAGAACAATTGAAAGCACCACACACAAGCAAATGGACCCACATCATTAAAATGTTGCTAGATATAATTAATGATTCAAGCACTGAGTAATATTTTCACCTCTTGTAAACCCTAGAATTTGTTTGATATATGCAGGCATCAATTTTTGCACAAACCTACCATTAATTAAGTACATTCATACATTAATTTTACAAAACCTACCATTCATTCAGTATATTCTGTCTTAGCAGTGAGCCCGGTGCCCCATGTATCCAATCAAAGCTCTGCTTTCCAGCAACAATGCACAGTATTCGTCTGGCAAACCCCCGTCTCTCACACAAACTGACGAGGCTGCTGAATGATGTGCCAACCCTGCTCATCTCTTACATTTTACTGCAATGAAAAATAGACAGTTGCCATAACATACTCACAATAATTCTATATAATTACACTTCAGATTAAAAATATATATATACTATGTAAATGCAACTTGAGGCATTTGCTCAAATAGTTCTCTGGAACTCTGAACTGGCCTAGGGTTAATTCTGCTGGGAAGATCTCTTAAGATATGGTGCAAGATGGCAAGCTACATAATAATAATGTATTAGTATATCTTTAAAATTTTGCTCAAAGAGACAAAGTTAGAATAGTGACATTCTTGGACTCTGTATTTTCAACACCTGTTACTAATAGGCATTATTTTAAATAAGTGGGCTGAGGTTTAGGATGATAGTATATGATAGGTGAGAAAAACTTTGTTGTTATCAGGTGATGGCACGGCTTCAATGAAATCAAGTGTTCAATTTTTATTTTACTTGTGAAATGTAAAGGCACAAGATGCATGTACAGTTCACGAAGACAAACTTGTGTTATATATAAACAACAACTGAGACACTTGAAGTTAATGACAATGATGAGTAGAGAAGCCAAAAATTCAGGGGCTTCCAAATAGTAGAAAAAACATATGGTATTAACAAGCACTGAGTGATCAATTTAGTGAGGTTTTTGGAAAGGAGGGAGAAGACAAGGTTGATTGGGGGGGGGGGGGGGGGGGTTAGTATATAACTACATTAGTACTAGGTTATTCTAGGCTGCCCTGTACATGAAGAAAAACAGATGGAGACTACTTGTTATACCTGCACTAGGTGGCCAATGGTACGTATTATACTTTACCCTTGGTTTGTCTGTCAGCAGTTTTATGCAGTCCTAAACAGATTTAACAGAAAAAGAAAACGCCCAAGTTGAATTGGAACATTCATTCAAAGGTTGGTGGTAACATTGATCACCATAAAAAAATTATTCAAAGGATTCTGTCCCATTGCTAAAGCTACTTCATTATAACGAGCTATTGATCTGGATTAGCAGGTGGCTTTGTACTGGAGGTGACCTCAGGCTGGAATAGGGTTGATGAACCATGGCAGGTATGGAGACCTACACAGGCACCCTGGCGGGAATCTGATGTCTCCAAGAAAAGTTTGCACTTATTATATTTTTTCCATCTATTATCTGTTATATTGTGTAGTGTACGGCTCCAAATGCAGAAACTGGGAACATTGACTCCAGTCGAAGACCAATTATAATTAAGTTTAAAATTATTAAGTCATTCACTGCATGTTTTGTCATAGTTGTCACAATGTATCCATGTACTATTCACTTAAACATTACAAATAACAATATGTCATGCGGAGCATGCCTTTATACCTGGTGCCTGGTGCGACTGTTCACTGTGTTATTGTTGACTGAACGTTTCATTAGATTAGGGAAACCCAAACATGTGAAGGATTGGGGAACCCCCCTCTAACAGATGTAAACAGGCAGGGCTTCGGAGCATTTTTGGAGAGTACGTCGGGTTGCTATTCCACTATGTTGGCAAGCTGCAACCATGTATGGATTGTAGAATGCGTTTGAATAATTTGACAGTAAGCATAATTTGGTCGAATTAAGCAAAAAATTTTAGTAAATAAAAAAATTTAATTTAAATTTCGTTTTTTTTTCAACAAGATAACAGAGGGGAAAAAATCTTTTGAGATATTTAATTCATGTCCACTAAAATGGCTTTATATTGTAGATGTCTAAAATAGTGCAAAATAAAAGAAAATCTTTCAAAATGTTACAATATCATTTAAAAATTAATGAATAAAAAGTTCAAAATTATGCATACTGTACACGTGCGCTGTACCAGATTTAAAATATACTATACTATATAATATGGTCTATTATTTTAAATTATGAATTTAAAAAAACTGTTAGGTTGATTTTTTTTTTGGCCAATTGTGCTACTTTTAACTTCGACTAAAACATAAATTGAACCCAAAAGTGTAAACATAATGTATAGGACACCAAGGATCTACTCTAGAAATACATCAATGGACGGGCAAAATTTCCATAAGGTTAATAGAAATTTAAGTTAATGTGAATCGTTTAGATAATATGGTACAAACACGGGTGAACACATCCCGATCTACTAATTGATGGAAGCACTGGTTCAACTAAAGAATTTTGTCCACATGACACATTAACTTGGGTTCATTTAATACTATCCTAAAGAGATGATGAGTCATCCGCCTTTGAATAATTATAATTAACGCATTACCTGCCTGGTACGACACCAAAATCATCTAGTGGGAAGATGTGCCACCGCGCATGTGGCCAGTATTTTGCCTGAGCAATCTGATTTTAATGGACCTTTCCATCGCACTAGCGCCACCTGCTGGCAACCATGGGCACTGAGTGTTCAGGTAGGTCTTCTTGGTGACGAGAAAGATCATGATTATTTTGAAATTTTTGTTATACCGGCGCTGTGGCTAAAGGTAAAAATGTTATCTTTCACGGCAAAACTCTTTGACGCAGCCTCTGTTTATATTTATCTTTCTTAAAACAAAACCTTGCATAAACTGACTCGATCTTAGGACAAAAGTTAAATGATTAAACCTATTGTCAATTTATACACTGCTTAGTGATTAGCCTATAGCCTGACTAAAGGTCTATCATCATAACGTGACTCGAATATATATATATATATATATATATATATATATATATATATATATATATATATATATATGCCCTACATCTGATGTAAGTCTGTAGTTTAAAACTGAATGCATATTTTAACTGCATGTTGAAATGCTTCCACTTTCTAAAAAGCTGGTCAAATGAAATTCTCCATAAATTTACAGATTACACCGTACTCTTCGGGTGTCACCCGAAACGCCTCGCCTCATCTTCGAGTGTGCTCGGTAGATTACGAATTCTGTCGAGGAGTTCCGAGGGGCTGTGTTCCATGTGAGCTAGACCGGTTACCCTGCTCTATTAAGCCCCTCAGCCAAGCTATGATTGGCCTAGAGCAGCGGTGCCATAATAGAGCGGGGTACCAGTCTACATGTGAGCTAGCTCAGAACAGCGTGGGAAAGTCATCCACGTTTCACGCATTGCGCTTGGAAACAGGATAGAAGTTGTCAAAGTCTACGTCATGGTAGGCGATAACATTGTAATAACATATAGTATCACTGGGAGCCATCGAAAAGAGAGCGAGAAAATTTATTTTATTTGCCCATTCACACCATTACCCATTATCGCTCAAATTCGGGGTGTAGACTAAAACTCGGGTCTGTCTAAATCCGCGGAGAGATGGAGAATTCGCGGAGAATTCGTGGAGAATTTGCGGAGAGTTTTTATATCCAATGATAATTTTAAATACACGTAAAAAATCACCTTAAATCTCCAACTATATTACTCTTAACATATTTGTTCACTTTTAAATGACCTAAATAATTAAAAATCTGTACATTCACAAAAACTTCAGTTCTCAGATGTTCGGACAAGCAGGTGTTACTTTTAAGATTTTATTTGTGCCACGTACCCTAAAGACAACGAATAGCATCAGGAGCTGTGCCGCAGTGCGCTTTTTACGATTCCAAATACAGTTTATTTTTGTTTCAATCCAGAAATTAAACAATTTTAACAAGAGATTAATGCTCCAACACTTAGTTGCTTGTTACAGTTAGGATTTTACACCATTTCCTAAAACAAAACTTTTTCCTAGAATACCAAAGCCAAAATATAATGCAACTGTAACTATTTGGATTGAATGTGTATGTTGGTTAGGAGATGTATTCAAACACATGGTTGATTGTGATAAAAAAATGTAATAAGTCGTTTCATTTTAAATGTGCATATGTCTTTAAAATAACCAAAAAAATTATTATTAATTAAATGGTTTTGTGAAGATTGTACCATACGTTCTTGTACTCCTGATGTATGTATGTGTACATTGTGCTAAATTCTTATTTTTTATTATTATTATAATACTCTGTATTGTTAAGGTCAGAAAGCAGTGTGGTGTATTTTGTACAGAATAAGAAAAATATAATTGTTTAACCACGAATACATATATTTACTATTTTTTTCTTTTATCTTATTTAATTCTACTGCTAAGTTGATTCATTAGCTGAAGGGTGCAATCTTTGTTTGTGTATTAAGTGTGTAAGGTCGAATAATTGTGTTTCAACTTTCATTTGTGCATTTAAATTGGGTCTATATATACACTGTAAATGGGGATATTTTTTTTATCTATCAATTTAATTAAATGTAGGAAATATTATGACTTTTTTATTATATTATACATTTTGTTTACCATCTGTAAATTTGACTCACGTGTATGGTTTTGATATTTTTTGCACAATAAACTGTTGAAAGATTAGGTCTTTTGCGGTTTCGTCTAAAGATCTGTCAGTGTCAGCTGGTACTCAGACGGGTACGTGTTAGCTTTTGCGTAACGCATTCACTCGTCTACATCTGGGTCTACATTGTTAAGCATAAAATGCTTAATTATGTAGAGATTTTTTAAATATTTCGGTCATTTATCAGTGCGAAAATATGTTAAGAGTAATATAGTTGGGGATTTTAAGTGATTTTAATGTGTATTCAAAAGTATCATTTCATAAAAAACTCCGCAAATTCTCCATGAATTCTCTGCAAATTCTCCATTGCGGTTTCGTCTAAAGATCTGTCAGTGTCAGCTGGTACTCAGACGGGTACGTGTTAGCTCTTGCGTAACGCATTCACTCGTCTACATCTGGGTCTACATTGTTAAGCATAAAATGCTTAATTATGTAGAGATTTTTTAAATATTTCGGTCATTTATCAGTGCGAAAATATGTTAAGAGTAATATAGTTGGGGATTTAAAGTGATTTTAATGTGTATTCAAAAGTATCATTTCATAAAAAACTCCGCAAATTCTCCATGAATTCTCCATCTCTCCGCGGATTCTCCGCGTTTTAGACAGACCCCTAAAACAAGGAAGTTGGATGTCAAGCCTGATGCCAAGCCCAATGACAACGTCCAGCTCGGATGTCTTACTTTAATCCGGCAAAAAGAGAAAACATAGAAAATTAAATATTCATGTATTTTGGTGCTAGTTCGGAATTCTTTCTACACTCCCCTCCAATCCCCCTGTGTGAACCACAGTTGAATGATTCTAAAAGAGATGAAACTATTCTGGAACTTCAGTAATTACACGTTATTGCAGTCACTCATTTCTCTCATACCTCATCAAATATATCGCCCTCTTTACCTTCTTGTAAAGCTAACTCAAGAATTAGACAGAATTCTGAACTCGCTCATGTATTTTTAGTGTAGTATTAAATCTAATATTAAAAAAAACTTTTTACAATTAAAGTAAAATTACGACATTTATATATATATATATATATATATATATATATATATATATATTGGTTTGTAATTAAATATGTGAGATACTTCAAGGCCTTTAAAAATACATTTTCCAATTGTAGATCGTTACATAGTTATATATAATTTTATATATGCTTACATATTTATCCCAGATTACGTTAAATGAACATCTACTTTGCTGCTTTACTTAAAATCACTGTAAATCAGGGTTGGCAAAATGCTGGTAAATATAAAGGCCATGCTGGCAGTAAAAAAGATAAGATAACATTTATTAACCTTCAATTCCAGGAATTTGTTGTTGACTTGCAATTCACTACATAAAAGTAAATAAATACATAAAAATCACACAGAACGTATTTCACTATATGCATGTAAAAATAAGCATGTAAAAATGATAAAACAGATAATTCTGCAGAAAAACACATAATTCAAAACATTAGATATCTTGAGGGTTGTGAGTTAGACTTAAAAAGTTTAATACTATATGGTGCAAGAGATTTTTAAAAGCCAGCATTTCTGCAGAATGTTAGAGCTAGGCATTTACCTGAAGGTAAAAAACTGAACTCTGAATGTAGGGGATGTAGTGTGTTGTTCATAACCTTTGATATCAGTTTCACAGATTTCCTGGTGTGTGGCAAGAGAAGTACTAGTTATTCTACAACTTCTCTTCCTGGTATTATTTTGCTGTTTCTTTAATTTATCAGATGTATTTGTAAACCAGCACTCCAGTGCCTAAGTTAGAACACTGGAAATTATTGAATTATAAAACATGGTAATAATGGTTTTGCCAATATTTAGCTTTCCTAGATAATAAAGGTAATATAATCTATTGTTTGCTTTCTTGGATTGATTCAACACATGTTCTTTCCTATTCAGATTTCTGTCAATAATACATCCTAAGTATTAATATTTTTTACAATATCTACATCAAGTTGAATTTTATCACACCGGGTCATATTGAAATTTCTTAGCCTTCATTATAATTACACTTTCATTACTACATTCCTCCATATTAGGTTGTATTTCTAGTACTGTTGAAGTAAATAAAAGAAAAAAATAAATATTTATGGATTTAAAGGCAGGGGAGGGGTGTTTTTCTGGTTTGTTTCATTTCTGGTGGTTTTTGCAAGTATTTTTTATAACGTGGGATTACTTGCATATACCAAAAGGGAAGTGTTTCTAAACTACCTAGACCTATCTGGTCTTTGATGATTGTCATTGATAAGCAGAAGCACAGAAGTTCCCTTCCAAGCATAATTAATTAATATGCTGCTGTGAAGGGATTCAGCAATGATCAACCCAACATAATCATGATAACTGCCTGATTGTTTTCAATGACTATTACAAATAAAATAGTGTGACTAACTGGTGACAAGATTGGAGTGGTAAACCCTTACAGATTATAAATGGCCTGGTAACAATCTCTGCTGAATCCACATGTTCTGTCATTAAAATACTAACAAGGGCTCAGCACTCAAAGGCAATAATTAAAGTACTCAGGACCAATACTGAAACATAAAAATTCTTTTATTCCATAAACTAGTATATATTGGAACAAAGCAGGTGAACTGTCTAAAGCAGCACAAAAAACCTATCATGACTAAGTCAAAATAATAATTCATGCACAACACCTACCCTGGAAGGTTATTGCTGAACAATGAAAAACCTTCCTAAACCAA
The DNA here is from genome assembly GCA_026874595.1 of Sipunculus nudus. Classification (NCBI taxonomy): domain Eukaryota; kingdom Metazoa; phylum Annelida; class Sipuncula; order Golfingiida; family Sipunculidae; genus Sipunculus; species Sipunculus nudus. Next base: position 19,877,388 of record CM049307.1, read on the forward strand.
CAAATACAGGTAAAACTTTATAAGTTCAGGCACAGTCATTATTCATTTAAATATTTATGAGACCCTGAGAAAAAATGTTTCTCAACTTGTGATTTCTGCTGAACCTAATTTGAAATATTTATTACACAGTGATAAAGTATTACTATAATTTTGTATGGTACTGTTGTAGTCCTTCAAGTCTGCTATTGCAGATGAATCCCATTTTATGTATTGAGCAGTTCTTATCATTTTTTGGATCTTCATAATTTGTAGATCTTGCGATAATAATAAAACATGGAAAAAAGCCATTCATTTTGTATATACCATTTTATTGCCACTTCTTTGCCAGAGGGGTGGTTGTATCCCTGGACAAAGTATGGATACTTAGGTTTCAGCACAGTCGCGCTGCAGCCGCCGAGATTTTGTTTGGACGCGATGACTCAAATAATATTTCACAGATCCTTACAAAAGTTGACATATGCATAGATATGGATGAGAGGGTAAAGCCTATTCAAAATTGGGTCGTGACCTTCTCTTGGAGAGTAACCTTGACCTTGAATAGGTCCATTTGGGGGAAAATCACACAAATTCTTAAATATCTCAAGAAATCTTGCACAGTTAGATGAAAAATCAACTCGACTGAGGATCTTGGATAGTGTTGACATGTACCGGAAACTGGTGGCGCCACCTGTTATCCTTTTCTTTTTGTGCTGTTTAATACCCCCATCATTTCCACTTAACAGAACTGTGATCATTATAAGTCAAAAACTAATTGACAGATTTCTTTCATATTATGCATACACATAGACATGGGTTATGAGATGATGTATATTTAAATTGGGGTCATGACCTTTCCTATGAGAGTGGCCTTGACCTTGAATATTGCCATATATGGTGAAAATCACACAAAATCATAAATATCTGAAAAAGGATGCATGGATTGCCAATCCAGGATTGGTCCAAAAATCAAATTGACGGAAGATCTTAGATGGCTTTGTCGGGCGCCACCTTCTTTCCTATTCTTGTTTTTGGGCCTTTTAGTTACCTATCATTGCCAATTGACATTACTGTGAGCATTTTAAGTCTAAAACTAACAGTTAGATTGGGCAACAAATTGTGCATGTCCATTGATCTTGGATACCTCCATGTTGTATTCAAGACTGGTGGCACTATCTGCAATCGTAATTTTTGGCGTACATCCGTACATTTGCTTTCGATGGAAATTGCTCATATCTCCTGTGTGGTTCAAGGTATTGGTTTGAAATTTGGCATGTCCATCCATCTTGGAAAGTTTTCTCATAAACCAGACAGGTGGTGCCACCTACCTTCCCATTTTTTAGAATAAATTAATGCCCTTATGTGAGGAGTGATTTGGCCTATTGGCCTGAAAATGTGCATATCCATAGATCTTTGACTCCTCCATCTTGTACTTAAGACTGGTGGCGTCATCTGCAATCATTTTGGCGTGGCGTCCATCTGTACATGTTCTTTTGGTGAAAATTGCTCATATCTCCGGATTGCTTCAAGGAATTTTGCATGTACATCCATCTTGGAAAGTTTTCTCATGAACCAGACAGGTGGCGCCACCTACCTTCCCGTTTCCGTAAAATAAATCAATGCTCTTTTCTTAAGAGAGATTCAACATATAATATGCTACTTATTGGCCCCCATATTTGGTGAAAAATATTGTTTCTCAAGTTTACAGATGGAAAAAAACACAGGTGCTTGGCAAGTGTCAGTATACGCTGCTGAAGATGGGGGGGGGGGGGCATTTTTAAGGGGGGATTGATTGATTGTCTGGGGATACTATGGCTCCTGTGGTGTCAAGAAATATCTAGTTGCACTTATTGTCCATGCTGGCATATACCGGGAATTGCCAGTGGCATTTACAAGCCAACCCTGCTTTAAAAATTGAAATTATAAAATTTTCCCCCCTACCCCTTTATTTTATGCTGTACAAAATCCCTGTGAACAGAAAAATAGTATTCTGATTTATTTACTGGCACCAACATTTAATTAAAGTATTTCACTGAATGGACTTGATTTTGTCACTTTATTAAACTTGCAGTGAGAAAATATAGATTTGTTTTCTCAAATTTGGACCTATTGTACTGAGAAGTGAAATTCAAAATCAAAAACATCAAGGTACCTGTTCAATAAGAACCCATCTGTTAACAAATTCACCAAACACTAATGGGCACTCCTTTGTGGGATAAAAGTGCAGTACAGGTGACCTGCAGCGAACTGACTTCATACATGTGATTTTTTTTCTTTGATGTTGTCTTATTTTTATGTGATCTTATACAATTTGTGCATATTCATGGAATCATCAGGTAAGGTTGTTTTCGTAGCAAGGAAAATATAGACAAACCATCAGTAAGGAACTTTTACCCTCAGAAATAATTCCGCATTATCCAGTTATTTTTGTATATTATGTTTATAAAAAAATTAATGTGTGATTATCACTATGTTAACATATTCTGAAATTTCTGTTTGACAGCCCAAGGTCCAGAAAAATAAAGGCTTGCAGGGTAAAAGGCCTGTCCATCCTAATAGTCGTCTGGCAGCTAAACTGTCAAGAAAAGAACATCGAGATGGCCTTCAGGACAAGTGAGTAACACATTACTCATTACTCTCTTATCAGGTAGTTGTGTAACAGGTACCATTGTCAGATGAAAATTGACAAGTAGTGTAGTACAAAAAATATTGAGGTACTGGATAGAGAACCCATTTTCTCAGGAACTAAGAAATAATGTTTTCCCCTTTGGAAGACCTCTTCATCAGTGATTAAATAAAGATATCAAATTATCAATACATTTTATACCAGATTTATAATGATTCAAATTCTAATTTTAATTTTAAATTCTGACAAAAATGTTTTGATCTTAATGATAGATTGACATGATGTATAATAATGATGTCAAGATAAGGTGTTAGTCTTACATATGAATTTTGATTTCTAGGAAGTATAAAGAGAAGTCACAGAAGATTGAAGCTCTTGGTAAGATATTTTTATTTGTGTTGTAATTTTTAAGATATCCCAAACATCCCTCCATCACCAGTGGGATGCTCTCAAGTGAACAGCCAATCAGAGCTTTCCTGGCAAGGTTTTGCCAATAGTGATAAAATCCAGGGATAAAATCAGGATAAATTTTTTTCCATGGTTTTCACACCAGTTTGTCCCAGCCAAAACTTAAATTCTTTTGTGCATTTTTGTCATGTATATAGAAAGTCCTCTTCATACTATTTTGCTCTTTATGAAAACAAATTGCTATTTATGTGTAAATATTCTTACAGTGTAAAATTTTATATTTATGTTCCTGTAAGTCAGTTATCTTGTGCTTATCTGTTCAGTGTTTTATTAGCTGTGCCACATATTAGTTTCATGACATGTAACATCCTCTTCGGAAATAATTGATATCTTAATTCTCTTTTACAGATGTCTAACCTTTCACTTTATTAGCTCAGCTGACTGTAAGTCATCTGAGCTATAGCGATCACTCTTTGTCCATCGTCCGTCCTGCCATCCGGCCGTCTGTCCGTTAACAAGCCACAAATCGTAACCACTGGACCTGGAATCTTCTTACTTTACATCCAGAGAGGTCCATGAAAAGTCTCCTTGGAAACCTGGAATTAGGTCTCTGTTACCCATATCCTTCGAGCTATGGGGCCCCAAAGTACCCACCAGAATAGTAAAAAATTTCATACAAAAACTTCAATATCTCATTAACTACCTCACTGATGGTCATGATTTTTGGCATACATATTGATCATGAGATGATCCATCAGTTCCTGCAGACTGGATGCGCCACCTATAATTTTTGATTTTTTTACGAATTTTTATGCCCCGCCACAAAGTGGCCAGGGCATATAGTTTTACCCATGTCTGTCCTTCCGTCATTCCGTCATTCCGAAATCAAACATTTGTACAGAGTTTTTTTCGCAATGCCTGCAGATATTGGCCAGATTTTTGGTGTGTGGGCAGATAATGACCAGTTACAGATCGAGTTCACGTTTCGTCCCCCTTGACCTACTTTTGACCATTTTACGGCTTCTTAACTTAGAAAATTTCATGAAAAACATAAATTTTCATGACAAATACACATGTACGGACTTTTTTCGCAGTGGCTGCAGATATTGGCCTGATTTTTAGTGTGTGGGCAGATATTGACCAGTTACAGATCGAGTTCGCATTTCATCTCAATTGACCTACTTTTGACCGTTTTAAGGCTTCTGAACATAGAAAATTTCATGAAAAATAGAAATTTTCATGACAAATACACATGTACAGACTTTTTTTCACAATGCCTGCAGATATTGGCCTGATTTTTGGTGCATGGGCAGATAATGACCAGTTACAGATTGAGTTCATGTTTCTTCCCAGTTGACCTACTTTTTGACTGTTTGACGGTGCCCTTACATAGAAAATTTCATAGAAAATATAAATTTTCATGACAAGTGCACATGTACGGACTTTTTTTCGCAATGACTGCAGATATTGGCCTGATTTTTGGTGTGTGGGCAGATAATGACCAGTTACAGATTGAGTTCATGTTTCTTCCCAGTTGACCTACTTTTTGACTGTTTGACGGTGCCCTTACATAGAAAATTTCATAGAAAATATAAATTTTCATGACAAGTGCACATGGACTTTTTTTCGCAATGACTGCAGATATTGGCCTGATTTTTGGTGTGTGGGCAGATAATGACCATCTACAGATCAAGTTCTTGTTTTGTCCCAGTTGACTTATTTTTGACCTTGACTGCTCCTGAAAATTAAAAAGTTTAATGAAAAATAGAAATTTTCATAACAAATGCATATGTATGGACTTTTTTTCCGCAATGCCTGCACTCGGATACCACCCTGATTTTTTATGTGTGGGCAGATAATGACCAGTTACAGATCGAGTTCACGTTTCGTCCCCGTTGACCTACTTTCGACCATAGGACACCTCCTGAACTTAAAAAATTTTACAAAATTTAACAAATGTTTCCAATTTGCCCCAGGCGGGGGGCATTCATGTCGTTCCGACACATCTAGTTTTCTCTGTTTTTGAGTCCTTTAAAAATGTGGACATCTGTTAACAGGGCACAAATCGTAAAGACTGGACCTAGAATCTTCATTCTTGACATTCTGAGAGACCTATGAAAAGTCTCTGTGGAAACCAGAAATTAGGTCTCTGTTACCCATATCCTTTGAGCTATCGGGCCCCAAAGTACCACCCAGAATAGTGAAAAATTTCATACAAAAACTTCAATATCTCATTAACTACATCACTGATGGTCATGATTTTTGGCATACATATTGATCATGAGATGTTACATCAGTTTCTGCACACTGGTGGCGCCACCTGTATTTTTTAATATTTTACGAATTGTTTTCTCTATTTTTGAGACCTTTAAAAATGTGAACATCTGTTAACAGGGCACAAATCGTAAAGAATGGACCTAGAATCTTCATTCTTGAAATTCTGAGAGACCTATGAAAAGTCTCCGTGGAAACCAGAAATTAGGTCTCTGTTACCCATATCCTTTGAGCTATCGGGCCCCAAAGTACCACCCAGAATAGTGAAAAATTTCATACAAAAACTTCAATATCTCATTAACTACATCACTGATGGTCATGATTTTTGGCATACATATTGATCATGAGATGTTACATCAGTTTCTGCACACTGGTGGCGCCACCTGTATTTTTCAATATTTTACTAATTGTTTTCTCTATTTTTGAGACCTTTAAAAATGTGAACATCTGTTAACAGGGCACAAATCGTAAAGAATGGACCTAGAATCTTCATTCTTGAAATTCTGAGAGACCTATGAAAAGTCTCCATGGAAACCAGAAATTAGGTCTCTGTTACCCATATCCTTCGAGCTATCGGGCCCCAAAGTACCACCCAGAATAGTAAAAAATTTCATAAAAAAACTTCAATATCTGATTAACTACATCACTGATGGTCATGATTTTTGGCATACCCATTGATCATGAGATGTTTCATCTGTGTCTGCAGACTGGTGGCGCCACCTGTATTTTTCAAATTTTTACAATTTTTTTCTCTATTTTTGAGACCTTTATGGATGTAGTTATCTGTCAACAGGGTTCAAATTGGACCTAGAATCTTCATTCTTGACACACAGGGAGATCTATGAAAAGTCTCCATGGAAACCTGAAATTAGGTCTCTGTTACCCATATCCTTTGAGCTATTGCACTCCAAAATACAGCTCAGAATAATGGAAAAATTTGATACAAAAGCTGAACATGGCACAAATCATAACAACTGGACCTAGAATCTTCCTTCTTAACACACAGGGAGACCGATGAAATATCTCCATGGAAACCTGAAATTAGGTCTCTGTTACCCATATCCATTAAGCTGTATGGCTCCAAAATACTCCCCAGAATAATGAAAAATTTGATAAAAAAACTCCAGTATCTCAATAACTACAACACTGATGCTCATGATTTTTGGCATACATATTGATCATGACATGTTCCATCAGTTTTAGCAGACTGGGTATGCCACCTCTATTTTTTTCAAATTTTTACCAATTATTTTCTCAATTTATGATGAGACCTTTAAAGATGTGGTTATCTGTCAACAGGGTACAAATTGTAACAACTGGACCTAGAACCCTCAGAATAATGGAAAATTTGATACAAAAGCTGAAGTATCTGAACAACTAATCCAGAGACCACCATGCTTCTTTGCATGGATATTGACCATATAGTGTTTTTATTAGTTTCTGCAGACTGGTGGAGCCACCTGTATTTTTTTTAAAGTTTACGCATTTTTAGCTCAGCTGACTGTAAGTCATCTGAGCTATAGTCGTGGTCCTTTGTCCGTCGTCCGTCCGTCCGTTAACAGGGCACGTTTTAAAACCGTTGGACCTATGAATCCAAAATTCTGCATACCATTAGATGTCCCCAAAATCTCCTACCATACCGATAATTGGGTCATTAGAACTTCGTTCCTTTCGAGATATTAAGGAAAAACCTCCGTTTTCCATAATAAAGCAATTGTTACACTTCAAGTCTGCCTAATATCAAAACCACTGATCTGTTTTTGATCATATTTAGTATTCATATTCTTCCATATATTTTCTATGCACATATCAAAAATTAGGTCAGTATTGGGTATTATTTTGAAGTTATAGGCCCAAATATAATGCAATTTTTTAAAAATCAGGAAATATATTTGCTCACTTAACATGAGAATTGCTGAAGCTGAAGACTTTTTTTCAGGAATATAACTTTATTTAATCAAGATTCAATTGTTTGCCCAAAATTAGATCTGAATTTTGCAAATTTTTCAAGTTATTAGCATAAATAAAAAATTAATACCTTAAATTTTGTCCAACTTTGGCAGTGGCACGTTTTTTCCCTGTAAGCACTGTTGATTTAATTTTCACAGCATATATACATAAGGATTTTATCTTTTTAAATCTGAAATTTCAAAGAAATTGTTTGAAAAGAGTAGCTTTTATTTAAGTTTTCATACACCTTGTCAAGTGTTGTTTATATCTGGCCCACCTAGTAGTTCAGCCTTCACTTGCATTATGTAACCCACCCCAGGCAGCTTGCCTTGACCCAGCTTGGCCACTACTAGCAGGCTTCTCCTCTGCCCTGCACTCACCCCCCCCCCCCCCCCCCCCAGCTGGTGCATAAACTAGATGAATGTTATAATTTTCTGTATTTTATTTTATTCTTGGACATGCTACATTTTAGATTTTGGATTGTACCACCAGGGTTACAATGATTAAAGTGCACATTTAATTGTGTCCACAAAGTGATGTATTGCTATGAAAGTATGGATGTTCATCAGATAAGTAATGCTTTACTTCAGAAGAGTAAAACTTCACCAGGTGTGAAATTGACTATTAATTCCAGTTATTAATTATAGCTTAGATTGTAATTAGCATAATGATATTGTTTGTCCCTTATTCAACCAACAGTGTGTATACTTTATTTGAAAAGATGTTTTTATTTTATCAAATTTACTGAATCTTTTATTTTATTTTATTACTCCAATGTGCAAAACTTTTTAATAGGAATTCAAGGAATAATTTTGTAGATGCCATGTTGTGGCATTATTTTCTTTTACATTCAGTTTAAACATTTGATTTAAAAATGATAAAATATATGTGTATGCATAATATGACCCAATGTGAGCTACAATCTGGAAATATAATGATTGCAACTTAGAATTCTAATATTTTAACTTATATTTTCACTTTTATATTACAAATTTATAACACTTGTAAATAAAAAAAATGAATCAGATAAAAACTATTAATGAAAAAAGTGGATATGCTAAAAAAATAGGCTTATATATAAACTTAAATGCATTATTCCTTTGAAAGTGAAATGAAGGTATTAGTCCATTCTGTCCACTTGCCTGTCCATCTGTAAATTTTTCATATGCATCACAGTATCTCAAAACTTTTACTGTTTTTCTTCATGATAAGACATGGTGCAAATACTTTGCAAATGTATATGAATATTAATATGAATATGTACTCCATTATAAAATTTCTTGCATAAAAATGGGAATTCAGGTAAAAATGAAAGTATTTGAATACCAGTGCAAATACTTTCAAAATGTATTCATGAATGCATATATTCTATAATATAATTTTAATAATTAGTTCAGTTATATTTTATTAAAAAAATCATATGATTCTCTTATTATTTTTAATAAATATTATATTGGCACAACATTTGTTATTAAATTTTAATAAATAGTTAAACTCTTTTATTTTATGTGCTGCTTATAAGTTATATGGCCAGGTCAAAATCTGTGTGACAATAGCACTCCATTTGTTAATAAAATAAATGAAATCAATCCTCTTCCCTGTCTCCAAAAATACTATCAAAATCATACATAAGCTAAACACCAACAACTCATAATAAAGCTTATATTTATTACCACACAAAACCAGCATATGCCTCTTTCCCAAATCATATTTTTTATCATATATAACATCTGAGCGCCGTGACCCATGGGTCCCTTGTTTCTCTATTTTTGAGATATATTAATACAGACACAATCTCAGCCTGTTGGTTAATCTGTTTGATGCTTCAGTTGAATGGTTATATACTACCATTCAGATGATAAAATTTCCTTTTGCAAATCTCTTCCCAGTCAGCTGAGCGTCATGACCCATGGGTCACTTGTTCCCAAATCTTATACATATCTAATGTTTTCTTATCCTGAAGAGTTGTCTCTTTTTTTCAGGAGAGAAGTTGGTTTGGTTCCATGAAAACCATGACCCGACTGTGTCAGCCTACACTAAACAGGAAGCCATAGACCTAGTCCAGCAGTATGTCCCCCTAATCTTGCTCTGAGAATTTTCTTTTATTATGTATTTTATTTCATTGATTATAGGCAGGTTTGGGTTCAAATGTGACTGTTTTACATTTATATGCAACTGTTCCTGATAAATTTTATGCAAATTGAACTGTAATTAAGTATAACTGATTGCATCTACAAATGTGAAAGAAATTGCAGAATGCAATTTTGTCTGTACTTACAAATGTATGGACATTTAAATCCTTTGTTTGCATAATACAAAAGCAGTTAATTCAGATCCAATTGATATATTTGAAATAGTCATGAACAAGTCAGGAAGTTAATGAATTATGCATCAAAGATACATAAGCAATATGTTTTTAAATAATGCAATTTTATATGGATTTTCAGGCATGCATTTGCATTTAAATTGAAGATAAGATGATTTTGTAAATGTTGCATTTTCAATGAAGATGTAAAAGTCTGTTATTAAATCTTTTTATAATATGAACTTTCATTAGAATTTGTGGCATGAAAAATAAAAAGGATTAATTTTTGAGGGACATAGTGGATAGTAGGATATAACACATTACAATGCATATTTCAAACTGCACTATCAGCCAGAATAATCCTTTAGCATGCAGTTCATATGAGATGGTTGATCATGTTGTTTTATTGGTCATTTAAAAGATTGTCACAGTGTAACAGTGTTCAATTGGTTTCAAAAGAGAACAATGGTTTGGAAGTAATGTAAGAATATGTTTTTATTTATTTAGTACAGCAAAGATGTTTCTTTCTTTGTTTTCAGGCATCTTGGGCGTTTCGATGAAGAGCTAGAACAGATTGAGGTGGTGAACAGTATAGGAAAAAGGCAAGGTACGCAACATGCTGCCCGTCGGGATGCCATCAACAGGACACTGGAGCGAGAGCGAAGAGAATTTGAGACCTGTGGAATAGGTGCACCATTTGACATATGTACATCAAAATGTTTATATTCAGATACTTTGTCAGTGTTTACCTCTCCTTCTACAGATATTACATCTCCATTTTGTTCAGTAGGTCATTCATATTGCCATTGGTGCAGTTGCAATATTATTAGATTATAATCTGTATGTACCTGGAAATTTTTAATCACATTTTAACTGTTTATTCAGATTTCAAGTAATATTTTACTTTGATAATTTTAACAACATTTTAATAGTTTAGTCAGATTTCAAGTAATAAGTTTATATTAGATTTGTATCTTTGTCCTTTGTGTGTTATTATTTATGAACAGGGCTAAACCGCATTACAGACTAATTTCTGTGACTGTTGCAACTTGATTCACCATTAAATTATTAAGTGTAGGAAAGGCCTGCTGTTTGCTAAGAAAAAAAGATAGCTGTTATTAAATCCATTTGTAGGTGCAGTGAAGGTCCAGGTGTTAACTGCTCCATAAATCTTCAAACAATTATTTTTACTTCCATCAAAGTTATAAATTTCACATTCCAAGAATTTCCTTTCCATTTGCATGTTGCATTATAAGTCATATATTAAGTTCCATCTCTGGTACACATAAAAAGGTTTACAGAATAAAAATGGGCCACTAATAATTCTATGCTTCTCTTGCAGAAATACCAGATTTAATGAATGGCAAGAATTTGAAGACTTTCAGGTTTGTATATTTCAGGGTCCAGTCATATTTCTGTGCATTTATTATATCACACTAGGCTGCTTTAAAGTAGCCTTGTTCTTAATATATAAATATAAATCTTGAATGTCATAACAGGAACATAAAGTTCTATTTAATTTAGATATTCTTGGCTGCAGACTGTTGTTAGAACAGTTATGTATTTTGTCAAATACATTCCTGAATAATTGGCTGCATGGACAGGTATGCTGTGTGAGATACAGAAGTGCTATCTGATAGTACTTCACTACTCTCAGAACGGAATTTAATAGCCATGTGAATTTTACTAAAATTTTGTTGCTTTGATATGAATAGGCGGCTTTGATGTTTCCTGATCATTATAAACTCCACAACAATGAGAGACAATGATGTGCTGGATTTACACAAGTTAAAGCTGTAACTTTTGAGTTAATATAAACAGAGTATGTACCAGTTCTTTCTGTGTCAGGGCAAGACTGACTTCGTGGACACCTTGTTTATAGGTCATTTGTGTTTGATATTGCAGGGAATGGAGTGGTGAACTCCGATACATACAGAACCTGAAGCTAAAGAAAATTACCAAACCAGCTGTGTCAGAAGGAGACAAATCCAGCAAAACAGACCAGTCAAAGACAGACCCTGTGACTGAGGATGAAGGCATGTCAGTGTGATGAGATCAGTACACCTGTAACTGTGATGTACATAACTATATTAGGCATATCATGTAGGTCAGGAATTCTAAACAGTGAATGTCCAGTTATTAAAATAAGTTATAATCAGCCATTTATGCATTTATGTTTGCAACCTTTCTGTACCTGCAACTTCTTTTTAATATACAACAATTTTATATACAGTGAAACCTCATTGTGTCAAACTCCCTTTAGTCTAATACCCCCACTTATGTTGAAGTTACACACTCGATATTCCTGACAACTCTAGTTAAATTATTACCAAATAAAACCCGCTTGTGTTGAACCTCCAATGTGTCAAAATTTTCTGATGGTCCCTTCGACTTCCACACAACGAGGTTTCACTGTATATGCATAATATTAATGGCTGGATGTTTTATTTAACAACTTATGCATGACTTTCTTTAATAATTCTTTTGCTTTACATGAAGTTCATTGGAGGATTTCATTTATGTATACCAGGATCTGCTTAGGCCTTTCAAACACTGAGAAAAGTATTAAATTAAATAAAATACTTGTAATTTTACCAGTAAAGCACATGTGTTTGTATAGGGTTAGCATGAAGACCATACCAAGTTGATCTGTGGGATTGAAACAGCACAGCCTGCATACAAGGCCAGTGTAATACCTGCAGTGCCATTGAAGGCCAGTAATAACACTTTATGTACATTTTGTATAGGGTTAGGTTCAAATTTGACATTTCAGATTTTTCAAATATATAAAATGCAAATGCAGTTAGGTATTAGCAAATGCATATGCAGTTAAAATATTAAAATGCATATTCACATTTGCCTAAAATTCTTAATTTGCCACCGCACATCAGGATAGGTTTATATATTTTAATACCTTTAATACCTAATGGAGCTGCTTTTACCAGCCATAGTAGAATATATATTACTAAATAACTAATGTATAATTCTTATTGAAGTTTTTCTGATATTTTTATTTGGAATTTACACTTGAGAACAGCATGTGCATTTACATTTGAAAGTCTGAAATTTACAGCAAAAGCATAAATGCATTATATTTGAACCCAAGTTATATATATAATATATATATATATATATAATAATAATAATATATATAATAATATATATAAATATATATATATATAATAATAATATATATAATAATATATAATAGGTAGTGACAAAACAGACAACTCAGTATTAACTGATCAATGAAAATTATTCCTATAGTAAACAAATGCCCTTTATTGTCATCAGAATTTGATCAAGTTGGTGACAGACTCATTAACTGGCTCATATACTATTTTACTTTTCTAGTTCAGTGTATACTTTAACCTTTCTCCCTCTGTAACTGTGGTGAATACAGATCATTTATGTAAATTCAGTGCCAAAGCATGCTTTTTACAAATACTCGGAAGTAGGAAGGAGGACTACTAAAATTATCCGCATCCATCTGTCCCACCCCATTCTTTACCACAAATCTCTTAAGATCCTTGCTGCTTTCTTCACCAAATTTTACAGACTTACTCAGCACATGAATGACCTGTGATTATAACCTCAGGTGGCACCAGCTCTGTTTAACGACTTTCTGCACTCCAAAATGGTCATTTTCAATCTTCTTCAGATAAATCAGTAAATAAGAACACTTTAGCCTTCAAATCATATGCAAGGATTCCTTGGAGCTAGGGGAATTCAGTGAATACTATGTTGAATAGAGTTATTAGTCCCCAGCCGTAGGAGGGAGGACTACTTAAATGGTCCTTTATTTTTATTGTCTGTGGTGATCTTGGGTTTCAAACTTTGCATTTTTTCTGTGGGTCTGCTGTTGAGTTTGTAAGCAACTCAAAGTGGCCAGGCAGTCCACGAGTAATGGTTGGTCTTGTAATCAGTAAGTCTATATAAGGTGATATTTTAAAAGTTTGAGAGTGATCACAGCTGCATGAACTCTTCTGCTTCTGACCAGGTTCCTCGTTCTTCTGAACAACAATAACACCTTAAAGTAAGTTCCTTAGATAAGTCTTTAGTTCACCCACATTTACAGTTTGTTACAATTATGTTGTTACATTTTACTTTTAATTCATTACTATGAACCTGAGACACTCACCTCAGCCAAAGGATGGGGGTTATCTTCTGGCAGGTGTAGGTTGTCTGTCAGAAACATTACTTTAAAAATCTTCGACAGACTTTGAAGAAAATTTCTAGATAGCTTGTCAGTGATCAATGAAACAATTGATTACATTTTGGGGGTGATCCAAACCACCATCTGGATGCAGGAATTTTTAAAGGAAAAATGCTACATTTCAGACAGTGGCACCGGGGGGGGGGGGGGGGGGGGGGAATGAGCTACCAGTACCTTGGCGGAGGTCTGCGCCTTCTGAGTGCAAATTTTGAGCTTGAAATGCATTAAAATTTAGTAATATTCATTCCTAATATTAAAGGTCCAAGGTTCTCTTGGTCACACACACATAGTACTGTAGCAGACTCGGTAAGTCCAGCTTCCACACGGGTCTGTTATCCCATGTTTCTAAAGGGGGGGGGGGGTGTGATATGATGACGACAACAATCCTCAGACACACATATCAGCAGATAATATAAAATAAGTCAATTGTTTCGATCATAAACATTTCTAATTCCACAAGAATACAAGTTTTGGTCTGTACGGGTCCCCCCTCCTATTTTACTTAGGGCCTAACAATGAGGAGGGAGCTTGGGCCCAGACCAGCTCGAACAGTTTTAAATTCAGTATTGCCCTGGCCCTCCCCACAATGTCACTCACAGTTAATTATGATTCTCACCCCAGAAACTTGCCTTCTGAGTCTGACACCTCTTCAAACACTTCCACGCCCAAGTTCCCTTCACTATTTTTACTCTCTAATCACGATACACAATATTCACGATGCTACTCTCAGGGTTCTTTTAAGAATGTTCCATCTTACCTCTATCTCACTCGTCCTGTCTGCCTACTCGACCCACTTACTGTCCCAGACTAGGACAACTCGGCCCAGAGTGGTTCCGCTACAGTACAAAGACAATAGCAGAAAGGAGTTGTTTATATCATTCATCTCAAAGTTGCAAAGTACATTCGCATGTATTTTCATTGTCCATACGGTGTGGCCCATGCTTAATATGTTTGATTGCTTCGGCTCAAATATACCTGTATACCCATACCACTGACACACTGTCAACTCAAATTATGTTATATTTAGGGTGACTGTTAGCTGTTAAAGTAGTTAATGCAATAGATACAACTCAACTCTTGCCAGCAAATAAGCATGACATATTAAAACCAAGACATGTATATGAAAAGGACCATGAAAGAATTCAGTCACTACAGAATTCATAACTAAATTTGATACTTGTTAAACATACACTTTACAAACTGGCCAGTAGTTATATTGGCAGTGATCAGTTGTGTCTTGATATTTTGCACTCTCTCTCAGACTGAAGGATCATTAGTGGAGTTGGATAACAGTTTGGCAGTCTCCAATAAAGGATTGGTCTGTTGGTGTGGCTCTAACACACTGTGGACTGGTTACAAACCACAAATCCCCCTGAGCATGGGCTGGAGGGCTGTTCATGATATTTTCTCTCCTAGGAGACCAAGGACCTCTTCTGTTTTTGGTAACTTTGTCTCTTGTCCATAATTCTCACCTTTGGGTTATGTCTTGGAGTGTACTTGTGTCAAACGCATCACTCTTCTGGGCCCCAAGCTCTTTGGTTAGAGTTCTGCTGCCATCTTGTCTCACTTTGTCTATATTCCTCCAAAGAGCAGCACTGTCAGTTTGTATCATTAATTCAGTCTCAATATTCTTTGCCCTTCTAGCAGTAGCTAGGGGTAAACTGGAGACTAATAATATCCTTCACCGGTTGGTTCACACAGTGACCTGTTCAACTTCAGCCCTATCACATTCTACAAAAACAACACTCAATTTGTAACATAAATTTTAGGTGCCCCTTGACACTAATAAAGTGTTGAGTTCATACAAGTTCCTTTTATTCCTTTCTTACATGGTACAAATACATTGCATTGATTCTTTTTACATCTTGACAAGTTTTATTTCTGTTTCTTGAACCTTCATCTTGATTTATTGTCCAACCCTTTGGAACTTGCATTTTGTAATTGACTAGATGCACCATGAAACTTATTCCACTTGTCAAGAGTAAGAATTTTAAGGAATTTTATGTGAGGTTCTGGAAATAGGATCAGTGGTAGGTTGACCTCACCCAGCCAGCTAGCCTCTTCCCCTGTGGGAGAAGCTCTCCCTGCATATATCTGAATGTCTGGGAGTGTTTGGCAGAACCTCTCCCACATGACCTCCTTTGTGCTTGGGAGAAGTGCCATCTCCTTTCATCTATCTTGAGTAGGCCCGACTTGTTCCTGGGGTACCCAGGTGTCTCCAGTGTCACAAAATCTGTGAGGATCTTGCACCCTATAATCCTGGATTAGTTGCAGCGGATCACTGGTTAATGACAGGTTTCCCAATGTCTTGACAGAGCTCTGTCTCTTCAACTGGTCCCCTCCTCCAAGCTCAGGGGTTCATCTTGTAACAGATCTGGCCAACCTCACTCTGAAGAGGGCCATTGCACCAGTCTACAACATACAAAAAGAAACTACCATGAGATCAGAAGTCTCAAGACCTCTACAAATTAAAACATTTTGACTCTTGCTTCCTTTTGTGCTGTTGTTGATGGTGCTGCAGGGAACACATCAATTCTCAAGTCTTAGATTATCATCTGTTCAACAGAACCTTCCTGTGAAGGTAAGGTGCAAAGGTATGTTGTTTTCTAGTAATGTGTATTGATACTTACATGTGTTTGTTTTATTATCATGTCAAACAGGGATTTATGTATTGTTTAATGATGATGTCAGACAGGGATAGCATATAAGAGTGTGTAAAGGATACCATTTAGTCACACAACAGCCTATTATGGGTCAGCCCTAGCTGCTATGTGGTGATTCATGAGCTGTACCTCCAAATGTAAGGGATTGCTAGTACACTGGTTTGTAGGAGGAGGGGGTGTTCGCAGTATCAGCTGACTAGTACAGACACCTATGTTTATGGTTTAATCAATGTGGCTTTTGGACAGCCAACAAAAGTTTTTCTCTGACTCTGAGGAAAGTCTCTCCACAGGTGCTGTGTAGAACCACACTAGAAACATGCACTATAGTTCCATCCAACATCCACAAAAATAACTTAAAGTTCATATACGGTTAAAATATTCTTATTCCACACATCTTGAAATCTCTGTAAACTTTAACAAACGTCTATAATCTTGTGTTACAGGTACTCTGTAACAGTGGAACCACTCACAATAACTTGTGTGTCACCACACTAACCATGAAATTTGAGTTAGTGACCCCACAAATTATGAAGTACCTTGGAAGCCACCATAATCGTGAAACAGAAAATAAAAGCATAGCTGAAGATAACAATAGTGTAACACCTGGGGGTCGGGGTAACGTATGTGTAGGTTCAGGGTTCACTGTGTGTGAACTCCTGAATGTGATGTCACATACATGCAAAAATTCTTGCAGATGCGTACATAAACTTCGGATTCCAAATTGGTAGTAAACACTTTATATATATTTTTAAAAAACTAACATGGTTTGGATAATGAAGAGATTGACATGCGTGATGAGAGATTCAAGGTCGAGGGATGATGCGGTTTGCTGGCGCAGTCTACTACACGGTTGCTTAAATCTACCCAGGTAATTATTCCGTAGGACAATATCAAATATCCAAGAATACGAGCAGTTGTATAATCCAACAGAGATAAACTTCGCAAAATGTACTCCGGAGTACATTTTGCGAGCAAGTAGGATCTGTGTCCCCCAGCTAGGCGGGGGCCCTTTATATAGCCTATGACCCCCCCCCCCCCCCCCCCCCCTGTTCTGCATGTCTTCCCACCAGATGTAGCCACCCAGCCAGGTTTCCCTGCTGCGGATAGCGGCTGGTCATCACTAACTGAGTGACTGCCCTCCTCAAGTGGTTACATAATGCCCACTCACAGCGTACCCCGGCATCGCGCATCTGCAAGCCACCAAGCACTAGCTACACTCGCATATTGCCTGGTATTCGTTACAGTAGTATACAGTTATAATAAGCTTTGCTTCACATGATAATATACTTCTGATTAATCTGTATGTAATAACATCTTGTATGGTCTCCAAATTCTGTGGACTATACTCATTGACAAATAATATTAATATATTTATAAATAAATCTAAATGAAGCTAAATGAACTTACTATTTAGTGCTGCCATCTGTTTATATATATATATATATATAAGCTAAATGAACTTACTATTTAGTGCTGCCATCTGTTTATATATATATATATATATATATAACAAGATTGTACAGATGAACCATATGTTAGCACTATCTATGGAGCAAATCTTAAACTAACGTGGGGTGCTTATAACCCTTAAGAAAAGTATAAACTCCTGTTTATAACAACAAGAAACAATTATAAATTCTAGGGAAATCAAGATTGATACTGAAAAGATATAATAGTCGCTTTGAACATTCTTTATATTTCTGTATTAAAGCTCTATGAATACGTGAACAAGTATACAAAAAGAAGTGGGATGGGGTATGTACAAGCTTTTGAAAAGGGAAAGCTAGGCAGTTAATATCATAAATAAACTTGCCTCATAGATCCTATGAAGTCAGGAAACACATTTACCTCGTTGATTACCCGGGATGTTTAGTACGGGAGTTATGTAGGTCTAACTTATCGAGACCTGGAAAACCTGTGCTGGCTGCCGGAACAAAAATAGCACACTAATATCTCTTATGTGACTCTGGCTAAGTCTCTAACCTTAACATTAACAAAATCCTGTGCTTGGTGCTGCTGCAGTTACACTCCCGACCCCCCCCCCCCACCCACCACTTGAAATTATACATTGGCAACAGGGCCGTTTTGCCTTTAGTTTCCTTCCTTGGAACTTACAAAGGTTAAAGGATCACACACAATTTCAGCTTCTTCGTTGATAAAATCACTGAATGCAGCAAAACAAGCTTTTAATAATGTAATCTGGAAGATGTTGCAATATTGTTGTGGTCTCTTTTGGGTCATTTAAGATAGCTTCTGAATTTGTGCAGGACAGCCTCAAACGTCATGAGAAAATTGCCAAGCTTCTTTAGTCCCCGGCCATCAGTGTCCTCGACCATTGGCCAGTTGATTAATTTTTTTCTGAAATGTTGAGATATTGTAACAGGATTTCTAAAACACTCCTCAAGAATCTTTCTTCTGGTAAGTTGTCTCAGTTCTCAGAAGGAAATGCCCACTGCCGGCTTTCTTGGCTTTCTCTTCATGTAATAAATCCTTTGAGGTTGCATGTGAACATGTGATTCCACTAGTGCAGTAAATGATGCATTCTAATCTGGGTATTCCATGGGATCTCCTGTGAAGATGGTACGCTCTGGCACGGGAAGTCTATTGAGTGCTACAGAAGCCATTATTGCCTGCGATAATTGACTGATATTGTTGTTACTAGGAGATTGGTAAAAAGGTACAGCACTGGCAAGAAGTGTGGAGCCTAGGGGCCTTTCTTTTGCAGCAAGCTTTTTTGGTGAAGTCCAGTCTCTGGCAGAACATGCATGAAACAAGGGTCCTTGGATGTACCGCACCCAAGCTGTTTGCTTTGGAACCAAACATTTGACTGTTTAAGGTGCCTGGACTTCTGTGGAACACTTTGTGCGCCTTGGCAACAATATACATGGTTTCTTACATCCATTGTAAGTGAGTTGAGAAGTCAACAAACATCAGAAGTCTGAATATAGTGATGTGAACCATTGAAAGTTAATACTAATAGGGAGCTACCAGCTCTTAATGTTGATATATGAGATTTTCCAAAATGTCTCTAAGCGGCTCAGCTTGTAAGTCAGTGGTTTGCCTTCTGCATATGATCTCACTGAGTTCGTCATAGACACTTTCAAACTGGCTCTCTAGTTCTTGTAACTTACCTTCTCTTACCTTTTCAGTTGATTTTGTCTTCCTTCTAGACAGTTTTAGCTCTTGCATTGACTTACCTTCAGCGTCAGGTATGTCCCTACTATACATCTGATCAGTTTCCCCAGCGGTACTCATATTGAAAGGCAATTATATAAGAAACTGGGACTGATTGCTGGTGTGTCATGAAAACAGATACACATGGTAGCATGACAAAACATAAGGCAGTTTGTTGAAGGAATTCAGTCATCTGGCAACAGGTAAATATTTTGTGTGATGAACAACAAGTTTTCATAATTTGACTGGTATGTGTTGACAGTTCATAATCAGATGTCACCACTGGCCTTGAATATCAGTTTCTTGTTTGGTGATGAATGCACTGACAGACTTGGGTTCCCATTACTGACCTCTTCTGCTGGCAGGTTAAAGTCTATATCACTCTCCTGTCACATGACATGGTTTAGCATGATACAAGTGTCAAATAATTAATGTTATTACATTTTGTATGCCATACAAATTCCATGGACTATACTCGTTGACAATTTAAATTAATATATGTATAAATAAATCTAAATGAACTTAGTGCTGCCGTCTGTCTATATATATATATATATGTTTAACAAGGTTGTACAGACAAATCGAATGGTAGTGCTCTGTATGGAGCAAATCTTAAACTAACTCATGGTGCTTCTAACATTTACCAAAAGTGTAAACTGGTATTTACAAATTAAGAAACAACTATAAATTCTAGGGAAATCAAGATTAATACTAAAAAGATATAATAATCACTTGGAAATTTCTGATATTTCTGTATGAAAGCTCTAAGAGTAAGATTACAAGATTAATCATACAAAAAAAGACGGGGGGTATCTCAAAGATCCTAAGAAATAAGAAAACACATTTATCTCAATGATTACCTGGGATAATTAGTATGGGAGATATCCTGCCTGGTATCCCCTTCTGTTGATCTGCTCATGTTTTTTAATACCTCTAAAAATTCATGATTAACCTGTGGGCTAGATGACCTTTGCTGATTGCACTGAACTTGTACAGTGACTTCACTGGTCAGTACCAATCATGCAGATGTCTTCATCACACATTTCTGTGTCTTGCCTATCCGCTGAAAGTCTCCAGAGCTCTTGGCGAAGATGAATGTCTTCAACAAAGTGACCTTTCAGTGGCACTTCCTGTGCAGAAGCTGATATATGCATTGTGAACTCTTTTATATTTTGTCTGCCAGGAACTTTAGTTCAGCACTATATTCATGAAGCGTTTCCCCATCGCTATGGTTCTTGTAGCTTAATGGAAGCATCCTCTTCAGCAAAAACATCTTTTTAATTGCCTGTGAAACTTCATGATTAATCTGTGGGCTGGATGACTTTTGTTCACTGCACTGAACTCTACAGTTACTTAATAGGGACAGGGGACAGTTGCTTCAGACTGGACCTATACTGGACCTCATTCCTTGCTGTTCCAGCCAAATGGTCCAGAATGTAATCATGCACATCTTCTCTTGGCATACTTTGGATATACCATCATCTTTCCTTTCATTCACATCTGGATCACATTTAGACACAGCTCATCCCTTCAGGATGGGGAACCACTTTTTCCTGGTCACATAGGTAGTTTTTGGCATAGTTGCATAGTTCGCCAGTTCCATGACTGCCATTAAGGCTGTGGACTTCCAAAGTTTTATCCTGAAGTGCTTCTTTGTTGTTCCAGGGCGAGGGGCAGTGACAACAAAAGACTGAATAAAGTTTAATGCTTCAACTCAAACCTAGCCTTCTGGGCCAGCAAAAACAACAGATCTGTTCTGCTACACTGTGACAGCCCTCCTAGCTCACAACATGGCATTCTTTCCATTTATAAATTTCAGCTACCATTCCAACGAGCCTGCCCCCCCCCTCCCCCCCCCCCCTCCCTTCCTGAGTAGACTGGTACCTGCTCAAATCTGCTTCATTATCTGTATTCCTTCTCCCTTACACAAGTAGCTAGACTATAAATATTGTGGGCAACATGTTGATTGATATACATATATAATATTTTATATATATATATATATATATATATATATATATATACATACATATAGTGACCTGTCCAACTTCAGCCTCCAAACTTATTATGGAAACAACACTATCAGTTTGTATCATTAATTCAGTCTCAGTATTCTCTCCCCTACACTAGTAGCTAGGGGTAAACTTGGGAATAAATCCCAGTTCCACTCTTCATCAGTATCCATCTGGTCTTGCAGAGGCCCTTCAGTTTCTGCTGCCATGAATGCTGTCTTTCTGTATCTCAAATGAAGAATAAGAATGACCTTAAAGAATCCTTGATGCTTGTGTGATGCACTGAAGAACAAATGCTCTTTGTTTATGGCTGTAACACAGTTTCAGATCTATGGCATAAACCAAGTCAAACTTGTGACTGTTGCTTGGTGTACACATTGCCTTCAGAAGCTCCCCAACACTCAGCCGAGTCCGCCAAACAAGGAGGGCACATGGAGCAAGTTTGGAAGCTATGTTTGTACAACGTACATGACAGTTGCAATCTGTTCTGATTGAAGGCATGCCCACAGCAATCACAGAGAATCAGTTTTAGGAAGTCCGAATATCCCATTGTCAATATAACCTTGTGGAGGTTAAACTGAAATTACAGTCAGCAAACTTGAAAACTGCCTTGCATATGCATTAATTCACAAAATCTACAACAATAATCTTTGTGACCTCAATGCCTAGATGTACAAAGTTGTTTAAGTAACCGCCAAAGGATCGAGCCACCTGCTGATTCACAAGTTAAAACTTGACAGGTACAAACTGAGCAGCCTGTTCTTTTTTAAGTATCGACCTTGGATTATTTTAGGAGTTGTTGAGGTGTCCCATAGTGCTATGTTGACGCAGCCTCAGGAGCTTCATGTGCTGATTGTGTATTGGAATTTCCCTTTGGCATTTATCTGTGGGTGCTGTGAATGTTGGTGCTCTAACATCAATTTAAAGTACACCTGGTCATCATCATCTGAGCTGGCAGTCAATGGATCATCAGTGTCTTGCTTATTTATGTTTATAATGACCTCACATTTTGAGCTACTCACTAAAAACCGGGCCGTTGGGGTTACACTTCCTTTAGTTGCGATGGCAACTGACTATTCAGTGAATACATCAGTAATAACAAGGACATTCTCAATGCCATTGGAAGCTTTATCAAGCAAAGAAAATTCTATTGCTACAACTTCAGGAGGTCTGTTTGCTAAAATCATGCCAAGATGAGTTTTGACTCATTCCAGCTTTGGTTTACTGCAAGGGTTGCAACTTTGGAATATGATCTCACTGATTTTGCCATCTGGGGCCAGTAGCATTGGGAAACCTGCCACACATGGATAATGTAAACAAACTTATGTGTGTATGTGTGTGTTTCAGCCTGCACACGTTTGGTGCTGCAGACTGGATTGTCCTTCTCCTGTTATTGTGGTTTTTACTCTCCTATCTTATATATGAGTAGGTTGCTCAACAGATTGTTGTTTTTTTCAAAGATGTTTCATCTTCTGTGATAAGTGTATAGTAAATACAAAGCCTGATTTTCTCTTACTGCTCCTTATATATTATATGGTTCCATTATAACAGAATGTGGAAAATGAGGAGCATTAGTTGCAACATGAGATACAGTTGTGAAATACATGGAAACTTAAGAAATGTTTGTCTTGAATCAAAATTTCAATAAAATTACTATCAGTCACTGCTGTGAAACTTACTTTGTATAATAACTAGCAGCTGCTCCAGGGCCTTGAATGGTGTCTTTCCTTTACATTGATGGCCATAATTCCTCCCCTCCTAGTTGAAGTTCTTTGTCACCTCGTTTGTCATGATGGCTGTCAGTACTCCATGTGTGATGGCATCTGTGTTGGAGCCCCTAGTCTTTCTGAGATGAAGCACAATATCAGTATTCTTTGTAACTGTTACCTTCTTGTCAAGTTCGAGTATCTGTGTGGCACTCTGTACAGGGAGCTTGGGAAGATTCTGAGACCAGACAGGTAACTTTCCTGCAGGCAAGTTCTGACAGTTATCATTTCTTGTCTGTGCATACAGCAGTTGGATTGTTAAGTCAACTTTTTCTGCCAGCTTTTCAAGAAATGTGAGTATTCTCCTCTCAGTAGCTACAGAGATTTACATATGGCAAATAAGGAGGTGAAAATACCCTGACACAGCATCACAACTATAAAATGAACGTTTTACATTGCTGTTAAAATGCAAAAAAACATTTGAAGAATTTACAGTATCACTGATCACACTAATGAAGAGACACCTGAATTCAATATATATAAACTACATAAATGTATAAATATTCGTCAGAGTCCATTTGTACATAATCCACAATACTGGAGTCCAATAAAAACATTCACATGCAACCAGGTCCAACTACAAAGATCACACCCACAGAATGACTGATGCCAAATCTTATTGCATGTCGTCAAGACTTCCTTCAAGGCTAGTTGCTTCAAAGCAGCCAGCTCCTGAGCAACCCCCAAAAAATCTCATGAGGAAGCACTGATGAAAGGCACATCTGACTCAAGAAGAATTTTCTCCCTCGGAAGCCAATGCAAGGACTGCCGTATCACCTCATGTCTGGTAAATTCAGAGTCACACCAAAATAGCAGGATGGTGGGTCCCACATCCACGTCAAAGCTTCTTCTGTAATGCCGACCAAACAATGTCAATGGAACCTCCAGGCCTGTCTGCCACACTACTTAATCATGTCCAATAGGCATGAGCCTGACTTGAAAAAAAAAAAAAACTGAACTTTTACAGTGAGACCAAAATTTTTAGATTGTAGATGTTCTGTGGTGCAGTCTGGGCATAATATTAGGCCCAATTAAGAGATTAAATACAGGCTTCATAGCAAGGGATTTTGAGTAACAAGACTGCATTATATGGTCACCCAATGGTGATAAGAAATTTTAGTGCATGATCATTATTTTTCACTTTACTGCTCAGCAAATTATTAATTACTCTGCATAAAAGACATATACCTTTATATTTACATGAACATAATCCTAGATTGTTCCACTCTGTCCAGAAGAAGTTTTGTGAACTTGATGTTTACTGATCAAAATAATTGACTAGTACACAGGATTTTAAAACCTGGAACTGAGTCTGTTCTTTGAACTAGTCTGTATATCTATTTACTATTTATATAGGGGGGATTGTGACAGTTCAGTGTACTACAACTTTTTTTTAACATTGCTTTCTTTTTCCTAGTTTGTTACATTCATGGCAGCAAACATGTAATCCAGATGTTTACAGTACTTTTCAAAGTGTACAGGAGCAGTCTCTCTCAGCTGCAGGTCAAATTCAGGAAAGCTAGGTAGATTTATTGCCATGTTTGATCAGGTTTAAAGCAACTAACAGTCTGGTGGATCACGATGGTAGTGTGGTTGGCGATAATAGGGGTATTTCAGAAGATGGCCTTTCAGATTGCTGAACTAGACAATATATATCTCACATATTGTAGTCCTTCACAAGATCCCATCCTAATCGCCATTTGTGATGGTTTGAAGGGTCCGATGGGTTTTGATAATTGAAAAGATAATTCAATTTATCTAGGCCATAAATAATAACACAAACACATGCTTTTGCTTGGGTACTTCTAGTGTCCCATATACTATAAACACCTGGAATATTTTCTAGGATTGGTCACCGGTCGTTTCGTCACCACGGTCGTTTCGTCACCACTGATTTTTGGTGACGAAGTGACCGTCCATTTAAAATCAATCCAGTTCGACTGTATAAACGTGTTAATCTGATATTTATGATTGTTTACATTTATCCTCATTCAATGTGTGGGAAAAAAAACAATTATGGTAATAACCGCCACATCTTAGATTATGCTCGTGTTCCTTTAGGGTGATTTCGATCTTCCAGCTAGGTGTCGCCTACAGTTCGAATAGGAGATCGGTTGGGTGCTTGGGCCTCTTTCCTTGCCGGAATCGGTTGGCGATCCTTCCTAGGTGCTGTGATGACACAGGGTTCAGAACTCTGGGTCCTTCTGAAAATATATAATGAAATAATAAATTACATCAAAAACATATTGGCAGGCTATACTTGAACACAGACAATAATGAATATGTGTGATATCAAATTATTTCAATTACTATCGTATTGTCAATAAAATATTGCATTTACATCAATGTGCCCATTATGCATATGGCCCAAATATAATATAAAATGAAACGTTATTTAAAAGCGCTCCTTATTTAAGTACATTCCCATTTAAAAAGTATTTAAGATTTTCTGACAGAGAACCATGTATACAAAAATATGTTTTTTTTTCTATCTTTATTGTGTTATACTTACCGAGTATCACACTCTCGGCAATGGTGTAAGCTGACTTGAAAGGGTCAGCCAGCGCCTGGTCCTTCGCAGCTCGGACAGCTTTGACCTTAGTCGCCTTCCCTGTGGTAGGTGGGTGGCAATGATCCTGGGAAGTCCTCTGGAAAGGGGTGTCGGTTGTCTCTCTCACCATGGCATTGCAGAGTTCCACCGCAGGATTTCTTTGGGTGCAACGCCATAACACCCCCGACTTCAGTCTTTTGAAGACACCGTAACAGTAGCTGAAAATTATTCACAAAATATTTATTTATCGATTACAAACATATTCCTACAGGATAGCCAGTACATGTCAATGGTTACATATGATGGCGCATGAGATATACAAATTATATAGAACAATAGCTGTCATACCATGAATGTTTAAACAGAAAAAATGATATTAAATATGAGAGAGAAACTGTTTCAACTTTGCTTTAAATACATCGAGTGACATATGACTATGCATTTCAGCTGAAAATTTATTATTACCATTATTAGAAATTCTCTTTTAAAAATAGAAAGTGCATTTATCATTTAAAATTTCATATCTTACCCATGCGAATCCACCAACAGGGGCTTCCCTCTCTTACTGCCCCGGGGTACTACCTCGTAGGTCACCTCTTCTTCCTCTTCAGTATCAGATGGAAGTCCTTCTTCTTCAAGTGAAGGTTCCTCAACAGAGGCGTCTGCAACGTGGTCATCGTGGTGCACTTCTGTATCCGACCAAGCTGTGTTCTCCAGCTGAAGTGCATGATTTCAAAAAAGCGCATTATTTAACACGAAAGCACATATTACAGAAGCTATATATTCTATTACCTAATCTTCAATTTTTAATTAATTAGAGGAAAATATAGTAACACCTATTTCAAAAGATCGTTAACTATTAAGCACATGCATGTACAGGCGTATTGGGCGTATCTATTTCTTTATTTTCTTGTAAAATATCCAAGTTTGTAATGCAAATTGTATATCCTGATCTCATACCTTATTTATTATCTAAACGATACATGACATAATAAAAATTTTTAATATAATTTAATATTCGGAAGGTAAATATATGATACTCACGTGGAATTGTCTTGGCATTTCCCATGCTCTCTCTGGTAGCTGAAGTATGGCCTCTGGCTGTGGTTCCTCTGCCTAAAAGATTACAAATAAAGTTAATTTGTTTAAAAAGAAGTTATATCTACACATAAATATTTTAATGCATATTTAAAATCGGCTAACTCTGATAATCAAAATATAGCTTTATATCTTTAATTAAGATAGATAACACCTTATTTTTACAAATATTTAATGCAAGCTTTAAGTATATCCAAATGGTGACTCCCGTTAATGCTCGTTAATACGCTGTTATATATCAATAAAATTCTGCTATTTAAAATATGCATTCGGCACATTAATTCTTTATAATTAATTTATACAGATGTATAGATGAAACAGATATGACTATACTCACGGGCACCTGTGCATCAGGAGATACGGCATCTGTCACCTCTGGCTGTGGTTCCTCTGCCTAAAAGATTACAAAGTTATTTTAAAGAAGTTATATCCACACGTAAATACAATTTAGAGAGATATTTTTACAAATATTTAATGCAAGCTTTTAGTATCCAAATGGTGACTACCGGCATTCGGCTCATTAAGTCTTTATAATATATTTATACTTTTGTATAGCTTAAACATATATGATTAAGATATATACAATTAAAATTATTTTTTTTATACATAAGACATGTCGACACAAATATTTTAATATAAAAATTGGTTAACTCCTATACATCAGTGGTATATCTTTAAGGTCTTTTTAATTCTCTGTTTTATAGAACTATAAAATTCATATCGACGAACATTTCAGGGCTATTAAATATATGTTGTTACAGATATATGCCTTGTTATTTGTTATTATATTTGTTAATTCTTTTAAATGTAAAATACTAGTTATAATGATGTAATTATCGGATCGGATACCCGTAAATCTATCATTTAAATACCAAATTATAAAAAAAAACTTACTTGTGTACTGCACTGTGCACAAATCCATGGAATGTCAATTCCTTGACGCACTGCCTCTCTGTATTCTCTCTGGGTGATGCCGGTATCACAGGTCCTGTGCTGCCACTGGTGACAGCCATCGCACTCTACGGCTTGTTGTCTAGCAGTAACGGGTCTTCTGCAAAGTACACAAGGGTACTGAACAATTCGCTGGCGTAGATCCATTCTCGGAAGACTCAATGATTATGTGCCCAGAAATACACGACCTTATATACTAATACGGTCCAAAGTTTATTTAAGAGTAATCATCTTTGATGTTTGGCATCAATGAATGCTTTGATTAGTACTCACTGAGACTGTGTAAACATGACCGTATTGGATGATGAGATGCTAATTACGGTTAAAATCAAAATAACACTGAGACATATAACATCTTAAACAGTCTTTTTTTTCTCTCATATATAATGTTACAAGTTAAGTTTATAAACTAATGAATTCGCACGTCTGAAATTTAAAAAATATAAAAATAACATTATTGCATGGCCTACCTGGAATTATACGTTGTCTACAAGATTGTATTTCTTCTTTGATTGCTGTCGTTCAAAATGATGCGAATGTGCAAGAAATGGGCATTAAACATAGGCCACAACAGTTATTATTTATTATGACATCATGGTGTGGCACGTCACGTTGACTCAAAAGTACCGTGGCACGTTTTAGCACTTCGAAAACAGTGAAAGTGTTTAATTTAATTTAACTCTTTCTCTCTCTCTCTCTCTCTCTCATATCGATTATAAATAAACATTTTTTGGAAACGCGTGTACGATATGGTGCACTTAAAGAAAGTGTAAAGTGTAAGAGTGCTCAATAACTGACTCTTTTATACTCCCTTTCCCCCTTTCCTCTCTCTCTCTCTCATTCCCTCTCTCTCTCTCTCTCTCTCGTATATATATATATATATATTATATATATATATATATATATATATTTATATATATATATATATATATATATATATATTTTCATGTAATGGTCACAAGGTAGGGTTAAATGAAACACAAATTGAATAATGTATTTTATTCACCGAATTTTGGCATTCTAATTTAAAGAAAGTCAACTTAACAATTCAATATATATGTATATATGTATAAAACCTCCTTTTGAATTAAAAAAAAACTTCATTTTTTGTTCTTAATATTTTCTTATGATTGCATTTAAATTTAAGTAAAAATATAAGAAAATAAAAAATATATATATATTTACACATACAGGAAAAAAGTATATTAGATGAAGGAAAAGACGATTGAACAATCAGATTATACAAACAAAATAAACCTTGTAACAGGTGGATTGCGATTAAAATAAATTCTGATTAAACGTGTATGATTCATATGGAAAATGTTACGAAGAAGGTAAATACAGTTGGGCAGGGCACACACCAGAAAGTTTTTTTAAAGTGAAATCAAGTTATGCAGGGGATCAAAGTAACAGGATCAAAGGAGAGGATCCTTTGATTCATCATCACAGAAAGTCCCGCTGATTGATGAGCCGTAGCTGACATTGCTCAGCTAACCAAACACATCCATGAAACCATGCGAAACATGGTTAGCTGTCACCCGGACACTGATTGGTTGACACAAACAGGCTCTGTAAAAGCAGTGCCTATTGGCCAATACCCCACCGAATTTTTGGTGACGAAGTGACCGTCCGTATCAGGCTAGTAATTGGTGACGAAACGACCGTGTTGACGAATCGACTGGTATTCCTAGGATTTTAGTAGGAACATTACACTCAGGTCTTTTGACTTCCTTGTTACTGACAGCAGCATAAAGTTAATTCTAACTCTGGAGAACTTTGGCCTGATCAGGTTGAATGTTTTGCTGAGCATTATCATCATTCCCTGATGATTTGCTTTTTTTGACGGGTGGTTCTTCCTCCAATGCACCATCATCCTCAGCATGCCATAAAATCAAGTAAGATTTCAGTTTTCACACTGAAGTACTTTTTTATATGATTGAGAAAATAGTCACAGGTGTGAGAACTCTTGTGGACTGGTTGTGAATCCTGTTGACTTTGGATTTTCTACATCGTACTAAAGAGAGATCCTAACTGTTTTTATGGCTGGGGTACTGGAAGTCAGCAGTGTGCTTGGCAAGCTGAGGGTTGCAGAGGGATTCTGTTTGGTCATAGCCCTTGCTGTCTTTTGCACATTTCAGTTGCCTTTAATTTTTGTCCCTGTATCAGGTTTTTATATGCACATAAACCACTGCATTTGAATGAACAGGTACATAAACATTTAATACTTTGGTTTATACTTCATGTTTACATAAAACCCAGAAACATCCTCTGTTTGTGAGTTCCTTAGATACAGTGGTTTTGGGTAGACCACATGTTTCAGACCTTGCAGCATCAGTTTGGGTGGTTTGTCTTTGTCACTTTGTTTTCAAACCTATACCTGTCAATATAAATAAGTTGCCCTTTTTCTACATCACAAAACGCAGCTCCTTCAATCATGGGAAGGTACACAATTGTACAGATATCAGGGTATCCATCCACTGTTAACCCTGTTACAAGGCACATCCCTTGTCTATTTGCAGTTACACACTATTTGATCCTTGTGGCCATGAAAACATCATCAGATTTGTGAAGTTGTTAAGCCTGGCAAGCATCTGCACACCCAGGCAGTGGTGACAAGACTACCAGGTCTCCATTAGGTCACTTTTAAACCTTTGGCGTCTGTGTTTCCAGCATACTGCCATGATGCCATGATCTTACACGTGTTCTTAAAATTGCAAGTTATATGAGCCAGTCTCTTGAAAAAGTTGTGTCTGGCTTCAAACCTCAATGACAAAAGTCCAACAAGGTGACCAACTTTGCGTATACATCTGGGGTGGTGAGTCATATAGTGCTGTTTAGGCTTGACCGTTCAGAGAATAATCTGGTGTACAGCTGTTGGTAGTCAGCAATAAGAAACTGCAGATATTCTGCATGTAATACAAGAGGCAGTGTGTGGACAGACACCCTTCAAGCAGATCATGCATGACAACAGGTATTGAGTTGTGGGGAGCATGAAAATTTTAATTCATTCGGTGGGCATTCTCTGACTATGCCAGTGTAATAGGTTTGACTTGCATTCTTGATTACTTCTTGAACTTGTCTGGAATGAGTTTTTGTGTTTCTTGTTTCTTCAAAAAACAAATGCTGCAATGCAAGCTTGTCTAACATTCAAAAACTGCAAGGGTTATTTGCAAAAAAGCTTTCGGTGAACTGAGACATTGAAAACTTCATTTTGAACATAGATATCTATTCCAGTTTTAGCTTATTCTTTGCAAATCCACTATCATACAATGAAGCAGTTTTCAGCTCAGCTGACTGAAAGTTGTCTGTTCAATTGTGATCACTCTTCTTCCGTCGTCCATCTGTTTGCCCGTCTATTTAACCATGCACAAATCATAATCACTGGACCTGGAATCTTCCAACCTGACATTCAGGGAGGTCCATGAAAAATCTTGTTGGAAACCTGAAATTACATCTCTGTCACCCATATCTTCGGAGCTATGGGGCTCCTAAGTACCCCCAAAAATAACTAAAACTTGGATACAAAAGCTCCAGTATCTGAATAACTAATGCATTGATCACCATGATTTTTTGCATGCATTTTGTCCATGGAGTTTTACTTCAGTTCCTGCAGACTGGTGGCCCCACTTGTATTTTTTCAAATTTTACGAATTTTCTAATATTCTAACTTGACATTCAGGGAGGTCTATGAAAAATCTCATCAGAAACCTGAACTTAGGTCATGGGGAGCTATGTTCTGCAAGATATGTTAAAGAACATGATTTGAGCATTTAACAAGACACATTTACATGATTGGTTAGTCGGACCTAGAAACCTTTAATGTGATTAAGATCGAGAGAGTTCCCTGTAAAATTATTTTGGAAAGCAGAAATTATGTCACTGTGACCTATATTCTGCAGGCTTTGTAAAAGAGCATTTTAACATTCTATTTTTCAGGTGAGCACAAATGGTGGCACCTGGATGTAGAAAAAGGTCACTGTACTCTATATCTAAGGTCTGATTGGCAAAATGCATGATTTTGAGCTCTCTGAAGGTCATATTTCCCATTGTTCAAAGTTCCTTGTTGTATTCAGAAATTATGTCTGGACAGTTATTATCAAAACAAAAATTGTAAATGCTTGATGTGGAAACTTTTTTTCATTGTATCCTGGTAGGTCCTTGGTAAATCTCCTTGCATACCAAAAAGCATACAGGTCAGCTGAGTGTCATGACCCATGGGTCACTTGTTAATATTAGTATTACTTTCAATCTTTTGTATGGTAAACTTGTAACAACTGGCTCTAACTTTGGTACAGGGTTGCTTACCATGAGAAAATGACCCTGTTTGATATTACTGATTTATTTCAGACATATCGGAAGTAAACCATCAACTGAAATGACATGAAATTAAAATACACTAAACAAAGGCATTAGCCCATGTGACATATTTGCAAGTTTTGACACACCTACAAATTCTTACTCCATGTAACATAATATCTAACATATAAGTTTGAAGTTATATATTTTTTTTCTCAGTTCTTCAGTTATCACTGTTCCAGTAAATGAGCATATAAATAATGGTTAAGCTTTCTTGATGCATCAGGATCCTGATTTACACAGTTATTGACCAGTTTCATACCCTATATGTGAAAGACAACAATGAATATATATACCAAAAAAAAGAGATATGAAGTAATATAAGCTAGGTTCATTACAGAAAGCAATAACCTGTATCAAATACACATATGGACACCTATAAACAAAGCATTTATATTCTACCCACTTATATGTTGGGACAAAATACAATAAATTAATGATAAAAACTGACAAACTCTGGCCATCTATCTGAAGGTTTCATGCAGCAAACTGCACATCAAGGAACCATCTTATGCTTCTGAACATCATTCTGAACAACATAGGATGGATCATAGACAGTTGTTAGTCATAAATTCAATTCTTAGGCAAATGTCTTGCTTACACCTTCCTTCTGGTACTATCCTCTAAGAGTGATAATCATTTGTTGCATGAACAAAAAAAATCACACTACAATGCACCAGTCATTGTTTTACAAACCTGTTTTAAATTTGAGGCTGTAATCCTCTTTGCTCTAAGAGTATGCCAGGTAGTGTTTTTGCTGTGGTCTCTTGTCATCCCCTCATAATCCATTGCCTGCTCCTGTGTTACACTGACACCACGAAACAAACAGTCACACTAGTATGACAGAGGACCATGAAATGTCGACTCTACCACAGTCAACATGAATGATGGCGGTGGCGCCACACCTTGAATCACAATGTTATCATTCGTTTCAGAGATACCTGTTGGAAGTTGGTATGATAACAGGCTACCTCTGGGGACTTTACCAAACACTTGTTTCACAAGTTTGGTATACTTCCTGAACTGGTGGCCAGACCTGTACAGATTTAGGGAACAGGACTCATATTTGCCATAAAAGGCACCATCATATGGTCAAGTGGGATTTCCAAAAGTTCACCCATCACTGCTTTATACACAGTTGACTGCACACCATCTGTTCTCTTCTGCC
This sequence comes from Sipunculus nudus, assembly GCA_026874595.1. NCBI lineage: Eukaryota > Metazoa > Annelida > Sipuncula > Golfingiida > Sipunculidae > Sipunculus > Sipunculus nudus. The sequence continues at coordinate 19,910,882 of CM049307.1, forward strand.
CACTTTTCTTAGCTCCTTGCACAGTCATGTCTGATCACTTGCTCATCTTGGGGGTCATTACATTCAGGGGTCTATAAACCTGTGCACCTGTAGTTTGTTGAAGTTTACACCACTCCTTCACCTCCTCAACATTAGCCTGTTTGATATCCCAACAACTAGAGCATTGATGGTATCCTGTTGCCCATGTTTCAGCCACAGTGCCATCATTTTCCTTCTAACTCCTATGATAATAACATTGTTACTGGTTCATCTATGGAAACAAGTGTCTAGGAGCATGTATGATCTCCCAAAATCTGGAAGATGTGAGTTGCAATTCTCTTTCATTTAACCATTCCATGTTCATTCCCTGACCCCTGGTTGACACCCTGATGTTAACAAGTCCTTTGGGCTAACCTGCAAGTAAAATCAGTAAACAAATTAAGGGATTGGATTTTTTTCACAGCGGGGAATGGATTAGTTTCCATGGATCTTAGCTGACAAATCAGAGAGTGTCATGTCTTCTGCCAGGCTGTAGACTTTCTGAAGCTGTTAGCTGCATGTTCCTTTTTTGTCTTTCCAGTATTATTCATATTACCAGTAAGAATTTCAAGAAAACTCTTTTTGTCAATAACACTTTGTCTTTTTGGCCAGGCTTTTTTCCAGAAACAAATTCTGTATTAAGTTCTTTCCTGACCCTCATGTAGCTGGCATGAAGCTCTGAAACTGGGTGATGACAAATATTATTTTTAAAAGTGATTTTGAAAGTGCAAAGCTTAGACACCTTAAGTTTTGATTTCATTGGACAACTTCTGCTTATGCAGTAATTGTAAAATATGGAAATTTATTACACTTTTGAAGTAATGTACATTGTTGAATTGAATGACCATTAAAACAGAAACTACAAACTTCATTAAGCTACCTATCTGCAACACTGGTTGCCAGATTCCTGGCTGGATCACGGACACTACAAAGCATTTCCCACTCTCCTGGTGTTATAGAAAAGGAACTGTATGTATTAAGTGTTAGCTCATAAACACTGTTACTTGGCACACGCATATCTATCATATTTTCAGTTGTTTCTTGCCACCTTTCATCTATCATTTCATCTGCACCTTCTTCTTGGCCTGTATCACTACTATAAAGATCATCAGCTTTCAGGGTCTTATTCAGCAGTATCCTGACATTGCTTGTCTCTGAATAAGTATGATCCTTAACATCATTGCTTGCATGCTGTGAACATTCACCTATCAAGATGCCGGATTCTAACTCAGAATTAAGATTCAAAGAGGAACTAGAATACGGGTAGTCGACAAGCGACTACTTGTATCCGCCTAAATCAGAGTGGAACGGGTGAAGTGTTGCATATTAGCATGGATATTTTATCCCATGGCAGACAAACAGATGGGAGCTGTGCAAACATGGCTGCAGGTGGCGCCACCAGTTTTACGTATGATAAAGAGCTATGTGAGATTTATACACATGCAAAATTTTGGCCCAATCGGTCAAATGGTTCCCTAGATATGAGCTTGGATGTCTGCAGCGTAAACTTGATTGTAGGTGGCGCCACCTGTCATAAAATCAGAAAAGCTATCCAGGATGTATAAGCATGCCGAATTTCAGGTGAATTAGTCAAACCACTGCAGAAATATGAGTGATTTTAACCCAAGGCAGACGAACAGATGGACACTGTGCAAACATGGTTGCAGGTGGTGCCACCATTTTCGGTGTATGTTATAAAGCTCTCCAAGGGCTACATTTGTGCAAAAAAATTTTCCTGATCGGTCAAACGGTTCCTGAGATATGAGCTTGGATGTCTGCAGCGTAAACGTGAATGTAGGTGGCGCCACCTGTCATAAAATCAGAAAAGCAATCCAGGATGTATACGCATGCTAAATTTCAGGTGAATTAGTCAAGTCACTGCAGATATATGAGTGATTTTAACCCAAGGCAGACAAACAGATGGACACTGTGCAAACATGGTTGCAGGTAGCGCCACCATTTTTGGTGTATGTTATAAAGCTCTCCAAGGGCTACATTTGTGCAAAAGAATTTTCCTGATCGGTCAAACGGTTCCCGAGATATGACTTTTGATGTCTGCAGCGTAAACGTGAATGTAGGTGGCGCCACCTGTCATAAAATCAGAAAAGCTATCCAGGATGTATACGCATGCCCAATTTCAGGTGAATTAGTCAAGTCACTGCAGAGATGTGAGTGATTTTAACCCAAGGCAGACGAACAGATGGACACTGTGCAAACATGGTTGCAGGTGGCGCCACCATTTTTGGTGTATGTTATAAAGCTCTCCAAGGGCTACATTTGTGCAAAAGAATTTTCCTGATCGGTCAAACGGTTCCCGAGATATGAGCTTGGATGTCTGCAGCGTAAACGTGAATGTAGGTGGCGCCACCTGTCATAAAATCAGAAAAGCTATCCAGGATGTTTACGCATGCCCAATTTCAGGTGAATTAGTCAAGTCACTGCAGAGATATGAGTGATTTTAACCCAAGGCAGACGAACAGATGGACACTGTGCAAACATGGTTGCAGGTGGCGCCACCATTTTTGGTGTATGTTATAAAGCTCTCCGAGGGCTAAATTTGTGCAAAAAAATTTTCCTGATCGGTCAAACGGTTCCTGAGATATGTGGGTTTATGTGTGGAAACAGACGCACAAACGGACGCAGAGCGCAAAGGAGAGGTCAGAGGTCAAAACAAAATCGGGGCGCAGCAGTTCACATGTGACCCGAACATAATCCTGGGTTTGGGAAAATTCCGCCCAGCGGTTACGGAGGAGTTCTCCGGACACCTACGCGGCCGCGGCGGCGGCGGCGGCCAGCTGAAAACATAGTATCCGCAAAACTCTGTTTTGGTGGATACAATTATTCATGGTGTTTGTTTGCACAGAAGAGATTGGATACTGTATGTTGTCTTGGTGTTGTAATATGCCAATATTTGACTCTGTACCTTTTGCTAACCATGAGAAAATGACACAGTTTGATATTACTGATTTATTCCAGACACATAGGAAGTAAACCATCAACTGAAATGACATGAAATTCAACTATACTAAACAAAGGCATTAGCCAATTTGACATTTTTACAAGTTTTGACACACCTACAAATTCTCACTCAGTGTAACTAACATATAATATCTAACATATAAGTTAGAAGTAATCTTTTTTCTTAGTTCTCCAGTTATCACTGTTCCAGTAAATGAACATATAAATAATGGAAAAAACTTTTCTGATGCATCAGAATCCTGATAAATACAGTTATTGACCTGTTTCATACCTTATATGTGAAAGACAACAACAAATGTATATACAAAAAAAAGAGATATGCGGGAATATAAGCTTGGTCCATTACAGAAAGCAATAACTTGTATCAATGTTATAGACATATGGACATCTATAAACCATGCATTTATATTCTACTCATTAATAAATTTATGACCAATACTGACCGACCCTGGCCATCCCAAGGTTTCATACAGAAAACTACACATCAAGCACCATCTTATGCTTCTGAACATCATTATGAACATCATATGATGGATAATTAACGGTTGTTAGAAAAAAAAAACAACTACAGATGGGTATCTATTACCTAGTTATTAATGGTACCCAGTCTGACAGAAAAATATCACATTAAAACAGGCATCAAGTAAAGATATTCTATATTACTGAAAGAATTCAACTCTGGTTTTGATCTATATGATATAGTAGAATAACTTGTCACTTCAGGAAGGTGTAGTTCAGCCAACAGAACCTATCAAGTGTTCTTTCCTATCTAATATAACAAAACATTTTTGAGTATTCTGTCAGGGTAGGACACGTAAAAATCCTCTCTTACCATTTGGACCAAAAAGGAATAATGAAATTCCTCAGAGAGACACTAATACATTAATTCTTGTAATATTGCCAGTGTAAACAAACATCGTCTCTCAGACTGCCTGATCTGCAAAGTGAAAGGCTATATGGAGGCACTTACACTGGCAATTCTTCTGAGCAGATTTGTACTTGGTTGGAAGATTCCTTATTATGTTATGCACAGTTGTATGAGATCCCAGAGGGTTTGTGGTCTCAGTATCATCATTATATAAACCCAATATATTCGTATTTTTTTTAGGTCAACAGTTTTGTTTTGCCTGAAATATCCTTTATCATAGTGATCTCTAATGATTCCATCCCCTGCAGCCATTTGTCTGTAAGACATCACTACTGACCATACCTGGGAGGTCCAACAAATTTTTAATCACTTTTCCAGGAGAAACATAATGCATGGTATTTGTGAAACACTCACTTCCATACAATTCCATGAACTATAATCTGTTACTTGTTCCAAGAATGACTTCTTTTGGATGAACCAGTGCACCTGTATTTGTAATATATTTGTTTGCCATATAGTTTGTCTCAAGACCTTTAAATTAATCTTTTGCTTTGGATAAATATTCATTAATTTATTCTGTTGAGATCATGAGGATTATCCTTTTTGAAGTAGTGTATTTGCATTGCTTGCAAAATTATAAACATGGCAGAAGTGTTGTCCATTACAAACTGAATATTTGACAGAACCCTAGAATTCGAGGATTTCAGGTTTTGCCAAAAAAAAGACACCTTCCTTTGACACCTCCAGATTCATCTTGGAAATTACAGGTGTCATTTTCAGTGCTTTGCAATTCATCGGCAACATCCTGGTCATTAGGTTCTTCATCACAGTCTACCGTACCACGGTGCACTGCCACAAATCAACAACGCTAATGTTATTTATTGCTGTTGCACAGGTTTTACTACTGTACAGATTTCACAGTACAGCTTCATAATAACAAGTACAATACCATGAAAACTGCAGAAACAACAGATAAAAGAATGTGAATACCCTCGGTTCTGTCCTTTACAATCCACAAAAATGTGATTGAATCAGTCAAGAACATCCATAATCAAAATTCTGTTTGTACACTCTTTCTAATAAAGACTGCAGGTGCTGCCATCTGCTGACAATTTGTGTGACTAAACAAGTAGTGCTTAAATGTTACTTATTGGAGTTCATTACCAAATTTTTCAGTCAGTTGAAAGTGGTTTGGGTGTTTGTCTTGGCTAAGTTGTGTTGGAATGCTGTAAGGGACCTGCGCTGAGAGTTAGGGGTTGAGGGCAAGAGGTGTGCTTGGCATAATTGTAATTGCCGGTGGTGTGCAGGTGCATGTTTTAAGGGTTTTCCTTTGGACATGCAGACAAAGCATTTTTTGGAGTACATGTAATTTCTTGGTTTTGAACAACCTTGTTGATAAACCCATCAGGATGGGGTATGGGCTTTGCTTTGAAATTTCTTAGGGGCTGTGCACAGGCTGGGTGCGTTCAAGGTTTCCTTCACTTTTTGCTTCTGCCAGGAGCCCATTGAGTTGGGTGCCAAAAGGGAAGTTTGCGTTAGAGGCCCAGAACTGCCTGTAAACATCATCATAAAACCTCCATCATCCTCACAAGCCAGGTGTATCAGTTCATTACACATATATTGCACTGCCTCAACCCTTGGCACCATGCCCCACAAAAGCCTTACAGCTCATTAATATGTAGAAGGTGTTGACCTGATGGTCTGGTTGGGTAAAGGTGAATTCAGCCCATTTTTAACCCGGCCCGTACTTACCTACCTGGCCCATTCAGATTACCTAGAACAACAGTGTAGTGAAATAATGTTATGGGTTCAAACCAGCGATAAGTTAGTCATAGAAAAGCTAATGGATCATTTTTTTGGGTAAAGAACTGTTGTGAAATGTTGTTCCACTGTGGCATCTTTTGTTAGAATATATGTGAAATAATTTTGGCTTGCGTATACATATGCATATTTTACTGAATAAACTGGATCTTGACAAGAAAAATTGCCCCCAGGAGAGGCTTTAGTTTGAGTCTTTACTACAGATTGGCTTTGTTATATTTGATAATACCATTTTAACCTGAGGCAAGAGAGTTAATTTAAAATATTATGACTTAAATATTACGAGTATACAGTTATGTTGTATATATTTCCATTGTGAATATTGGCAGGGGCCCGATTCATTGGCCCTATATTTGTTCATCTGTCTCCCTTATGGGTGTAAACTAATGGAGATTTAGAAGAAGTTTTTGGCCTAGCACTCTCTCTCTCTCTGTTTCCACACATACACTCACAAAGAAAATACACAATATTTACCAAATCCATAACTTTATTTTAAAAAGTATGTATGGGTATAGTTTTATTTACCTCTCTTAATAGTAATAAAATAATTATAATAAAAAAGTTACAACAAAAGTATTATATACTATTCAACATATGCATAACTTGTGAATATATATGTGCGTATCTTGTCATGCACGCAGACAGTCTACATATGTATATTTTGAATAAGTCTTGCTGTTAAAACACACATGTTGGGCTATTACATTTCATCACAACCATATAATGATTATAAAGTTTATTGTAAAATTTAAAATTTAATGTCATGTATGTCAATTTTAAAAAAATAAACTATTCTTCACTGATATAATTTAATACCATACATGAAAGCTAGTTTTCTTTAATCAAACACCTCAAGGTAAATCAGACAGAAGAAACTGGATACATAATATAATAAAACCATAGCATAGCAAATTAATTACACTTTCATTGAAAAGTGCAGTTAATATTGAACATATTTTTACCATGTTTTATCATTGACAATAAGACATATTTCAGTCCTATTTCAGTACAAACAAAGATGGCATATTATAATATATAAAGCTGACAGATGTGAGCTTCTTACATATGTCTGTATTCTCCCTTGCACATATTCAATCGGATGAAAACAATTTTCAGCAGATAAACTTTATTTTACATGAATTGTTTAATTTATTCATCATTATGCATCTCAGATAGTGGTGTGGGGCATTATAGGATTGGAAACACAGACTGTGATACATGCTTATGAACCAAGCTCTTAAGCTTCTTCTGACACTGCAGGGTACTGTATTCTTGGGCTATAAATTAGGCCAGCCTCCTGCAAGAATGCAGACACCAAGAATGCCTCCTCTTCATACTTGTCCCACAGGCTGTAGATCTGTCCTTTGGATTTTTCTTTACCAATGCCTTTGTACCCATTGTTCAAATTTCAGCCACAGCTTTATTGTCTGAAATCAAAGTGAACATGCACAATCATATAAAGACAGCAAGAACACATTATGGGGCAACCCGCATATCAAGTTTGAGATGCAACCCCTAAATTAGCTAAAACATACATACAAGAATATAAATACTATTTTAACAAGAATCTCAGAATCTTATATGAGTTATATTATATAACTCATATAACTCCTTTTCGTTAACGGTAACGTTTATGGCGAGCAGCAGATCAGAGAATATTATAGTTGTTTCAAACTTAATAAAACTTAGTTCGAACTTGATACCTTGTTCTCTCTTTGTGGAACCTAGGATGTTCTATGTTAAACAATAATCTAGATATCAAATGTCTTCTCTTACAGGTGCTTAAAGATAAATAGGCATCAGAATGATTAAATTGGCCCTAAAGACACGTGGCGCTTTTAAAATTCCTGGCATTCTTATTAAGTTTCACGTAGTTATACATCATGACATGAGAACAGTTGAATTACAGAACAATCATGACATGAGAACAGTTGAATTACAGAACTTTTATGTTATGTTACTCATTTGATGCTTTCTTAGGAAAATCAAAGTATTTATGGCCTACTTACTACTGTAATAGACTCTTACTTGAGTCATGACAAGAACTATTTTGTATAACAGAAGCCTTCATTTAATGAAGTTATAAAAGCACTTATAATATAATTAAGACTGGCATTTGCGCTTATGAGAGTGTCAGCTACAATCCAAATCAAAATTTTCCTTTTTAAATTATGAAATAAAAGAAGCAGTGTGTGAGGACAGACACTCTCAAGTAGGTCATGCATTATATCTGGTGTTGAGTTGTTATTGACATGAAAATATTCAAGTTAATTCAGTGGACAGTCTCAAACTATGGCATAGTTAGGATGTCAACTGAATGAACTTGACCATATGGTCAATGCCAGTGTTACAGGAATGACTTGTATTCATGGTTACCTCTTAAACTTGTCTGGAAGTTTTAAAGTTTCTTTGTTTCTTGCAAGTGTTGTATCTTCAAATAACAAATGCTGCATTGCAAGCTTGTCTACAATGCAAAACCAATAGGGGCCATTTGTAACAATGCTTTGAATAAACTCAAACAACAAGAGAAGTCAGAGAAATTTTACATTGAAAACTTCATTTTGAACACAAACATCTATCCCAGATTTGGCTAATTCTTTGCAAATCAGCTATCATACACCATAGCAATTTTTCACGCTGTATTTCTTTTGATCTTCTGTATTGTTAACTTTGATAACTGGCAATTCTTCATGGCAGAATTCTACTTGGGTTGCAGATTCCTTATCACATAATAAAAGAACTCCAGTTTGTGCACAATGTATGAGATCCCAAATGGTTTGCTGTTTCAACATCATCATAATATAAACACAACATAGTTGAATTTTCTAGGGAGTAACAATCTGTGTTGCTTGAAATATGCACCATCATGGAAATCTAGCAGGTTCCATCCCCTGTGGCCATTATCTGTAACACATCACCATGACCATATACCCCTTGGAGATAAAAAAAATCTGTTAATCATTTTCCAGGTGAAACATAATGCATGGTGTAACACTTGCTGCCTTACATTTTTAGAACTACAGTTTATTACTTCATCTCTCCTTGTTCCAGAAATGACTTCTTTTGGATGAACCAGTGCACCTGTATTTGTAAAATATTTGTTTGCCTTGTAGTTTGTCTGCAGATCTTTACATGAATCTTTTGCTTTGGATAAATAATCATTATCTTTGCATAATGGTTGCAACATTTTAACATGGAAGAAGTGTTGTCTATTACAAACTGAATATTTGATAGATACAGAGAATTTGAGGATTTCAGTTTTGCCAGAAACAAAATACGCTCCTTCCCTTGACACCACCAAGTTCATCTTGGGAAATTATAGCTTTCTTTTTTCAGTGATTTGCAATTCATCTGCAATATCCTAGTCATAAGATTCTTCATCACAGTCTGTTTCCTTTTCTGTAGGACTTACCTGTATCTGGACTCTCAGTGGTTGAAACAAGATCCTTAATCTCTAGTCCTCTCATTTCTGGATGAACCTGTTTGAAATTTTCCTTAGTTGGAGACACCTGAACTCCTCTTCTTAGTTGGAGACACCTGAACTCCTCTTCTATCTATAAAGCAAAAAGTACAGTGTTTCAGAGCTGGGGGGGGGGGGGGGGGGACTACCCAGATATAACAAGATTCCAGAGATCAATTTCAATTTCCTTTATTCTATTTACAGTTCTTGTACATGATTCTGTTGGTCTCTCGTAATGTTATAATAATTGTCCAAGGTGTTGAAACAATATTATTATAATCACAGTCTTCTGATACAATCTTCTTAACTGGTAGTTGTCTAGATTTCACTTCGTTTATATTCAAGGTTGGTAGCTTAACAATAAAAACCTTGTTTGCTGATGGCATAGACTTACTGTTGACTTTGTGTGTTGATACTGACTGAATGACAGCTGTGTCTCAGTCTCTCTGTTCTGAGTGTATACTCATAAATATATACCTTTTGGAATACTTTCTTTCTAAACTTGACTTTATTGTTTCCATGCATGTTCTTGTATGTATTATAATTAGCAATTAACAATGATACAGAAGGTATTGTTCCATGATTAAAATATTGGTACCATATTCTGTTGATCAGTATCTAAAATTTTTCACCTTTGATTCATTCATACTTATTTGAATGTGTGGTTGAGTGTATGGGTACATCTGATTATCTGATTACTTGTTACACTGACCTCCATCATGAATGGTGGCCAGTCTTTTGTAGAGATTAACTATAGGATTACTTCTGATATTTATCTGGCAAGTGCATTGAAAGTTCACTACTTAAATGGCTTTCTCCTAATTGCACAACATATAAAGATTGTAAACTATTAAATCTGAAATAGTTATTAAACCTTCGTAAGTATAGCTACATAACATATCACTACAATTAGTGTTTTTATTTCTTATCTCTTCTTGCCTGATCTAACCTTTCATACAATAAATATAAATCTATGTGTACATGAAAAATAAGAATACTTACAATCTTATACATGCTTAATCTGTTTAGTTGTCCATGTTACATACATCATCATATACTTAATATGTTCATTTGTCAGTGTTATGTACATCATTAGTGTAGCAGGTCATGTTTTCCTTGAACAGTTTCTGTGTTCTTGTAACAAGCACTCACTGAACTTAAGATTTCTTCTGAAGATATGTTATGAAAATATGCTTTGTTACTGTGTTTTAAGTAGTTATGATAAAACTTATATACAGAAAATAAATGCACAAATACACCCTCTTCCTATGGTTACTCTTAAACTTTGAATAGGCCTGACTTGTAAGCAGAACATACGAGCTTTGTTTCCTTATTATTTCTTAGTTATTTTGTAAAGTTATTTAACACTTGGCAAACAGCTGTACCATAGGTGTATGATTTTTTTGGTGCACCATCACTCAACAGTTGAGGTATGAATTGCCAATATTCCTGTTTCTGTATTGAGGTAGTTAACATGAATTGCAATGATGCTGGTACTGATTAGTTTTATTTTCAGATTAAATGAAAATAAGACTTAAACTAAACTTTGCATGTCCATCTGCATTTGTGCATCTCGACCATCTTTTGATAATCTGGCAGAGAGTGGGCTTGTCCTGGACTAGCAGATGGGCTGCATATACCCCTGGATTCTATCTCTTGGTTCACTATTATATTGTTACCATTTGGCCATGGCCTCCATATTCTCACTATCTGGAACTGGGTCTATAATTAAACAAAGTATATTAGATTCCCATGTGTAAAATTCAGCAAAGTATAATAAGATAAGAAGAAATAATAGAATATTAACTTGTACATATGTAACATTTTCTATAGAAGTACAGAAGTATGCATGCAAAGTTAAATGTACAACACCTTAACTTGATTGTTTCACCAGCCAAAAAAAATTGACAGGAGGGGTCAGGATTGTGTTTGCCATAATGTTAGATTGCATAAGAAAATTATTTGTAGGGAAAAACATTTGGAGTTATTTATACATGTTACAGCAATCCCCTCTCCATGATGTTTATGTTGTACCTGCTGCCCTTTGCACATCTTCTTGCCTCCTTTCCTTGTGACTTTCTCTCCGTCATTTTCAGTCTCTTTTGTATATTCTCTGTTCTGTCCTGAATGTACCCTGTTGCCCTCACATTCTTCTGTGCAGGCACATATAGATGTTAATAAATACAGATATTAATAATGTCTGATGAGCCACTGTAACCTACATCATACTTCTTTTTGTGTTCTGTCCATGGTGCAAGTATTTTTCAGTCAGTCTGCCTTACCAAAACATATTGTGTTGATGGTCACTTTTTAGCTAGGTGCTGCACTTGGTCAAAATACAAATCATTAGACAGACCTATAATTCAGTTCAAATGCTTATTTAACCCTTGGACTTGTGAAACAGAGAGGCTTTCAACTTTTCATCACAGTACAGTCCATGCGTTTTCAATGCAAACTATATTGTCCATCCTAGGTAAAAAATCCAATTCTTGTTTAGGTTGCCTTCAAGGCTCAGTGGGTTGGGAGCTTCAGTTTGCTCCATTCTGACACCATGTGTTGATGACTGCTGACCAATTAAATTGACAACATACAGGAAGTGCATGAACTGCCCCCTGGTGCCCTATGGGCTTACTATTAACAAGATACTGTTCATTACGCATATTCCCAAATAACATGCAGACAGGGGCAACATAAAGACTAGTATTCAAGCACTTGCACATTTGTGAAGTTAGTTATAGATAAAGTCCAATTTAAGAAAATATTATGTTAATTAATACAGCACAATGTAGGTACACACATATCTTAATTAGTTTATCAACAAGGGTTGTGTCACTGGTTAGATAAACCCAATATTAGCTCAGCAAAGGATCTCATGACAGGAGGAAAATGTAGCAGGAGAAAAATGCCCTGTTTAAATGTGGATCACTGGAATTCGGCACACTCTGCTCAAACCACAAATTTTAGGGAATTCAATCACAATGTTGTGGCCTCGGGACAGGAGATTCTGCCGTAACATAACTAAATGATCAAATTAGATTTATAGTGATATTGATTACTGTAAACAATGGGTGAAAAATCTCCTTAACCAAACCAAAGAAGTAGAGTTGAGCAACAGAAATTTCTCACCACACCAGTTATACTTGTGCAAGTAAAGGTGAGTCATTCATAATGCTCAAGGTAAGGTTTATATTTTCGGAGGAAGCAGGGCTAAAAAAAATGAAAACAAATCCTGCATTGTAAAAGTCTAAAGTGGACTTTCTTTGTACAACAGGATGGGTCAAGCAAGTTAAACTTTCAAGATTAGTCTGATCACCACAAAAAAACTAGTTTAAACACATGCAGAAATTAACTTGTAACTTGTCAATTTATACATGTTACAGCAATCCCCTCTCCATGATGTTTATGTTGTACCTGCTGCCCTTTGCACATCTTCTTGCCTCCTTTCCTGGTGACTGTCTCTTTTGTATATTCTCCATTCTGTCCTGAATGTACCCTGTTGCCCTCACATTCTTCTGTGTAGGCACATATAGATGTTAATAAATACAGATATTAATCATGTCTGATGAGCCACTGTAACCTTTATCATACTTCTTTTTGTCTTCTGTCCATGGTGCAAGTATTTTTTCAAGCAGGGCTAAAAAAATGAAAACAAATCCTGCATTGTAAAAGTCTAAAGTGGACTTTCTTTGTACAACAGGATGGGTCAAGCAAGTTAAACTTTCAAGATTAGTCTAATCACCACAAAAAAACTAGTTTAAACACATGCAGAAATTAACTTGTCACATTAGCCAATAAATTTAGACTTAATCAAACATACCATGTAAGTCAGTTGTTTCAGAACTGGTGCTTCATGTAGGCCTAAACACATAGGTTTCAGAACTCTTTGTAGATTTGTTGTGAACCTGTTGACTTTGTATTTTTTACATTGTACAATTTTAGAGAGATCCTAGCTGTTGGTGTAGCTGGTGTGCTGTAAGTCAGTGATGTGCTTGGACATAACATGTTACAGTGTAACATGAGAAAAAGTAGGAAAATGAAGCAAAAAGTAGGCATTTTTTAAGAAAAATAGAAATTAAGGAGTCAAGAGTGAGACCAAAAAAGTATAAAAAATTAGTAAAAGTACAATCACTTGACAGCCTGCAATATTATACAGCCTGCAATATAATATTAATACTCTCACTCATCAGCCTGCAATATAATATTAATACTCTCACTCTTACACAGCCCTCTCCCATCAACAATAATTCCTGTGGTCCTGGGTTGGAGTGAGATTGTATTGTAACTGTACTGTATAAATATATAAAAGACACCAACCAGTAATGGATAGAGGCTCATCAAACCTGATTCTGCAACTTAGTCATTATATACTGAACATGTCTGAATCCTTGGACAAGGGGTTTTATATGTCTGTTATAATTGTATTACATCTTTCAGTCAAGTTAGTTTGTATTCTATATAAATGTCATTGTATGTCTGTAATTGTCACTTTGGTTATTATATTCTGTATAAACGTTTTTTATGTATGTTTTAAATTAAATGACATCTTTCAGTCAATGCAGGCTTTGTATTTGTTGGAGCTCTGTATATATGTTATGTTATGTATGTTATAATTAAATAAACAACACCTTTCAGTCAATGCAGTGTTTGTATTTCTTGAAGTGAACAGGAATCATTTATGTGAAAAAATGGACTATTTGGCTGAACAATTTAGGAGAAGAAGATTTTTAAAGCTTTTTTAACTTTCCCTATAAAATCAAAGAAAATGCAGTAAGCTAAAAAATAAGCAAAGTCTGATAGAGTTTTTTTTAGATGACTAATTTTTTGCATAAAATTTTGTGATGCTAACTCTTGCGGTTTTCAAGATAGTATGGCTTAACGTACAGAAGTCGGACAACAGACGATGCCACACCATTGCATAAGCTCACAGGTTCCCTAAAAACTTATGAGGGAAGACAGGGAGATGTGGTTGCTGATGAATCATATAAACAGCTGACACTAAAGAATGATCAGTTACATAGCAAAAAGGTTGAATCTGGGCAATTGGGCCTTGCAAGACAAAATTGGCCACCAGGGGGTTCAGAAAATGGATGAACATTGAATAGAAGAATTAAAACATGTAATTTTGGTTCACAAGAGTCTTATCAGAGATAGGATAGTCACCTGTTAAGGGATTCCACTACAAAGAAAAGGTTACTTTAAACTTCTAAACTGAAACAATGTATACAACTAGAATATGGGTAGTTGACAAGCGACTTCATGTATCCGCCAAAATCAGAGTGGAACAGGTGAAGTGAGGCATGGATTGAGTGGCAAGGGGAAATGTGTGAGGTGTGTTGCATATTAGCATGGATATCTGCAGTTGAAATGTGTAAGTAGGTTGCACCACCTACCAAAAAATCCAGAAAGCTGTCAAAGTTGTATACATATGCAAAATTTAAGGCAGACAAGTCAAACCACTACATGTATATGAGTGATTTTATCCAACAGCAGACAAAGAGAAGGACATGTGCAAAATGGTGGCACCACCAATTTTGCATATGATTAAGAGCTATGTGAGATCTATACACATGCGAAATTTCAGGGGGATATGTCCAATCAGTCCTGAGATATAAGCCTGAATGTCTGAAGCGTAAACATAAATGTAGGTGCCGCCACCTGCCAAAAAATCAGAAAAGCTATCCAAGATGTATAAACACGCAAAATGTTCGGCAGATATGTCAAACCATCGCCAAGATATGAGTGATTTTATCCCACAGCAGAAAAACAGGGGGACGCTGTGCAAAAATGGTTGCAGGTGGTGCCACCAGTTTTGCGTACGATAAAGAGCTATGTGAGATCTATAAACATGCAAAATTTTGGCCCAATCATTCAAACGGTTCCCGAGATATAAGCTTGGATGTCTGCAGCGTAAACTAGAATGTAGGTTGCACCACCTGTCATAAAATCAAGAAAGCTGTCCAGGATGTATAAACCTGCAAAACAGATGGATGCTGTGCAAAATGGTTGCAGGTGGCGCCACCAGTTTTGTGTATGATAAAGAACTACCGGTATGTGAGATCTATATACATGCAAATTTTCAGGAAGATACGTCAAACCATTCTGGTGATATAAGCATGGATGTCTGCAGCGTGAATGTGAATGTAGGTGGCACCAACTGTCATAAAATCAAGAAAGCTATCCAGGATGTATACGCATGCCAAATTTCAGGTGAATTAGTCAAACCACTGCAGAGATAGGAGTGATTTTAACCCAAGGCAGACGAACAGATGGACACTGTGCAAACATGGTTCTAGGTGGCGCCACCATTTTTGTGTATGTTATAAAGCTATCCAAGGGCTACATTTGTACAAATTTTTTTTCCTGATCGGTCAAACGGTTCCCGAGATATGTGGTTTTATGTGTGGAAACAGATGCACAAATGAACACTGGGCAGAGAGGAAAGGTAGAGGTCAACGCCAATTGGTTAGGCACCAGTTCACATGTGACCCGTTAATTGGTGTAAGTTTCAGAAAAATCAGTTCAGTAGTCTCAGAGGAGCTCTCCAGAAATGAATACTGCTGCGGCGGAACCCAGTCAAAAACATAGTATCCGCAAAATGAAGTTTTGGCGGATACAAACATGTAGACCTACAAAAGATACAGAAGAAAAGACTTAAAGATATAGACAGAGAAACTGTTGAGTGTAACAAATCAGGTAAGAGACTGTAGTGGTAGTCGTACAAAGGAAAAATAAGTTGTCCAGTATGGGGCAAAAACTGTACAAAGTGCAATCAACCTAACCACTTCGCACTTAAATGTTTTAGCAGGGCACAACACACAGCCCCACTAATGCAAAAATCAAGTAGACCTTAGGGATAGTATGTGAGGCTACCTGCTGCTGCAAGAGGCAGAGGCAGGTAATATAGAGTACCAGAGCCAATCATAGGCCAAGAGTCCATGCTGTTGATGATCACTCAAAGTGATCAAAGGGAACAAGATTATTTCCTAGCTATTGAGACAGAAGGATCAAAACTTCCCATGAAAATGTATGCCAAAATGAAAATCAGTAGACCACATAAAACTGAATTTCCAGATAGATAGTGGCTCTTCTGTGAACATACTGCTAACAGATATGTAATAAAACATGTTTAATGGTTAAGGGCTAAATAAACTGGAGTAAGCCAATTGCTTTGCTTATGTTTAATAACACAAGAGGCGAAGCCAGAAGGAAAGTATTAGTGCCATTCCATAAATCAATTAAAATACAAGACAGAGATAACTGTTGTCACCAGAGGAATCCAATCATAGGTGCAAAGAGATGAATCTCATACATGTAAACAAAGACAATGTAATGAACCTGGAAACTGTAACACTAGAATAAATATCTGCAATTATGCATAAACATGGTGAAGTATTTATAGGTGAAGGTCATCTGCTAGGGAAATTACATTTGGAAGTTGACAAGACAGTTGAACCTGTCCAGTTACCTGTGAGAAAGCTGCCATTTGCAGTAAAGGAAAAACTGAAACATGAACTTGCCAGACTTCAACAAACAGGGATTATAACCCTAGTGAACACCCCAACAAAATGGATATTATCAATGGTAGCAGTGTTAAAGTCCAGTAGAAAAATCCACCTGTATGACCAGATCTCAAAGATGCAAAAGTGTTCTCAGTAGCAGATGCCAAAAATGCATGTGGAACTAGACAATGAGTCAAGATATCATGCAACTTTTGCCATACCATATAGGAAGTACAGATAGCTCAGAATAACATTTGGAATATTAACTGCACCAGTGGATTTTTACAGACACCACAAAATACCGGTAGCCTTAGAGAATCTGACAGAGTGGTGATCATACATGATGACATCCTGGTGTATGGCAATGACAACCAGGAACATAACAGAAACTTTTAAGCTTAACTACAGAGATGTAGAGAACAGAATGTAATTGAAAGTGAGATTGTCTGGTGTTCCTTTTTTGGAACATGTACTATTATTTGAAGGAATACAAATTGATCCAAGCAAAGTGGAAACCATCAGCCAGTTGCAAAACCAGAAGGCAAGCAAGGTTTCAGGAGGCTGATGGGAATGATCAATTATGTAAAGAAATATGTGCCATTAGGTGATCTGACGGCTGACCAATCACTACAGCTCAGCTGACACAAGGTCAGCTCAGCTAAAAATCATGCAAAATATTTTAAAATTTTCCATGGTATGGCACCTTGGAAAATCAGCACCCCAGGTCTGTGCTTGTCTGTGCTTCAAAATTAAAGAAAGCATCGAAACCATGGGAAATTTTCTATGGTAGAGCACCATGGAAAATTGACACCCCTGGTCCCTGCATGTCAATGACATGCATGTCAAAAGCATGGACACACAGACCAGTTTTCACACACAGACCAATTGCCAATTTTCTGTTGTGCTATTCCATGGAAAGTACTGAAAATTTTTCATGGAAAGTGTGGAAAATTTAAGTCGGGTTATAAAAAATAAAAATAAATAAATAACTCCACTTCCTCTATGAAAGTACAATAATGTTTCACTTCATCTGGTACTTTACTTCAACTGGCCAGCCTTCAGTTAGGTTTTTTACTAAAGCTCCCCAACTCCCCTGTGGTCTGTTTCCTGTCTGTTTCCTAAACTGTTGCATTCTCTCATCAGTAACTGTGATTTTATGTACCATGATCACATCATCATCAGATTAAGATACTGTAAATCAGCTCTGCTAAGGGCATCTGCCATTTTTTATGACTGTGGATGGTGTACACAAAGGTGAAAAACCTGTTATACCATCAGCCATGAGGATATGAGAATAACTATACACCTGTAATAGCAGGGGATCTCCCCCAGTGACTGTAACTAATCAGTAACCCTGGCACAGCTGACTTCTAGTGACCAGGATTTGCCTGCATCTGGACAAGCAAGTGACTACAATAGAGCCTCAAGAAAAAATTCAATAACTAGCCAAATCTTCAAGCTTTTATATTCAAAATTTCAGATTTTAACAAATTAAATATATATGTTTACATGCTGTGAAAATTAAATCAACAGTACTCACAGGAAAAAAACATGCCATGTTCAAAGTTGGGCAAAATTTAAGGCACTGATTTTATTTTTATGCTAATACCTTAAAAAATTTACAAAATTCTGATCTAATTTTGGGTATACAATTGAATCTAAATTAAACAAAGCTGCAACTCTACGGGTATTTTTACAGATCTTTAAAAATTTTCTCTCATATCAGATACCACTGACCTATAAGGCACATCAAACTTATTCATCCAAAGTTTAACTTTAATATATGGTCACCTATATATATATTCAAATCATGTAAAATTTGACTGCTCAACTGGACTTAAATAGCTTTCACACTATTATATAAATTAATACTTACAGGTTGCTGCTCAACTAAGGGCTACCAACAGCAAGCTGATAAATTCGCATTCTATTGCCCATAGATTGGCACAGGCTGCTGTGGGAATTCCATATCTGCTTAAATTCAAGGACCTATGCCAGTGCGGATGTCCGGACTTAAGGATATTCAGGTTCTTATATATATTATTAATCTGAGAAGGAAATTTGTGCAATTAACTGAATTTTAGAAAAGCCTTGGGCAGAAAAAGAAACTATATAGCTTTTTTATAGACGTGATCCAGATATTTATATATGTAGAATATATATATATTTTTATATATATAAATATAAATTAATTTGTTGTATCATGCTCACACACATAAAAAAATCTGCCAATTCCACAGGCACACGATACAATCAAACACCAAGATACAAACAAACATGTTGATGTTGATATTTTTAATCAGGTCATTGTGAAATAGAAAGATGCCTGTGTCTAATTGACACAGGCAAAAGATGTGCGGTGGCTGTAACATAGCCTTGCAGTGTCTGCTTTACGCTGCACACTTGCTGCAGTGGTGATGAGTCTGGAGCGTGAGTCAGAAGAGAGGCATGAAGCAGCTGCGAGAGGTTTGGCCATGTTCCTGAAGTAATTCAGCTTCTGTGCCATGCTAATGATGATGTCTGATGTCTTACCCCTCCTGGCAAACTGTTTCAGGTACCTTATCTTTAAATAAGATTGAAGACTAGATCATGCATTTAATTGATACATGACATGACAAATAATCAATGAAAAGGAGAATTCTAATCAATGTTTCATGTATTTGTAAATTATAAATATAGATTTTTTTTCATAGATACAAAACATTGACTTAGTCATATTGACATTAATGTGGATGCTACCTTGAATGCCCTGAGGAAGCTAAGGGAGACCCCAGGTATTCCAAGGGCTCAAAGAGGTTCCTGGTAGAGGAGCTGAAGGAGGTCGCAGAAATCAAGTTCAGTGAAGTGGGGGTGGAGGAGTTTAAAAAGCATGTAGGTATATTCAATTATGAGATGACGTGGTTCATAAAGATTTAGACCTTCTTCAAAGACAGTTTTCAAAATGAATTTAAGTCAGTCTTGTTTAAACAATGGTTTAACTTTGCAGATACTATTTACTTGTAATAGCATTTAAATCATTCACATACAGGTCCTACTTTGAGGGATATCCATGTTTTGCCACTGACATCATGAATTCAACATTTTTCAGATATACCAACCCTTCCTGGACAATGTTATCAAGAATCTGCAAGACAACATGCTCATGTCCAGTTTCAATATATTTGACCCAGCAGTAGCAGACAGGGACTATACAGATAACCTTATGACAAATAAATTTTTATATGCTCTAATCATAGTAACCCCATTATACCCTTATTAATTATTTTAAAACCAGATGATTAAATGATATGTTATTCTTCATCCATGCTTATCAATGTATTTGTAATGCAAGCTTATAAATTAGGGATTTCACATGAACCATAAAAGTTCAATATTAGATCACTGGTGTTGGTCAAGCTTAAATCAAATTTCTTAAGATGGGGTTGCATGAGCATTAATTCTGGGTTTTACCAGATTAACAGTTCCCTGAAATTCTGTCACATCCTTGTTCTTTTCATATTAACTGCTTATCATACAGTTCTTATTTTATTATGTTAACCTGTTTTTCCAGTTACTTTGTGAGCAATACAGAAGAAAAGTCAGCACAGAGGATGTTCATAGTGAATATCAGGTGCTATCCACCCTAATGCTCTCCCAATACAACAGCTTGACAACACCAAGTGCTGAAAGAAGAGCTACAAGCTCACTCAGACACTATGCCAAACCTTACCAAATTGCCGCAGTTCTGGTTATCCCAGTGTCAACAGCAGGTATCTAGTATTCTGTTTAAATTATAATAAGTGCACTCATTGCAGCTATAGTACTTACAATTTCATCTTGTTTATAAAGATTCACTATCTTAAATATGCAATTTGTTTAAAAATGTAACCTTCAAGGACTAACTGATGATGCTTGTGCTTCCAGACTGTGAGAGGGAATTTTCTACAATGGGTGAAGACCTCCCTTAGGGACCAGCTGAAGCAGGAGACCCTGGATAACCTCCTCATGATTTCTGCAGCCGGTCCTGATGCCGAACAGTTTCCATTTGAATCGGCCTGTGACAACATGGGCCAGCATGTGCAAAAGGAGGCTCATTGTCACCACTCTCTGGTCCTTTGGATTTGTTTATTCGCTTTGTCAGTTCTGAATAAATTTATGATAATCTTTGATCTTGCATCTTTAGTCTCACTGACTAAAGTAATATGTGACTCCACTTGCCAAGGTAATGTTTTCTCTGCATATACTAAATAATTGTGGTTTTCTCTAGTCTTGCTTTGTGACAGAATTTTAAAGTTATAGTTTACTTGCCAGTGTCCTTTCAGACTTTGTCTTGCTGATTTTTAATAAATATTTTTATTCTTTCTGGTCTTATTTTGTCTGTTCTGATTTTGTGCCAAGAAAAATTAGTAACATAAAATGTTCCATTAATTATGTCCTCTATATGAATATTCATCCAAATAGCCTAAAATGACATTTCTAAATTACATGGGATGGTGGGATCAGCTCCGAGACACATTTTGAAAGAGGAATCCCAAAACACATTCATATAATTAACAATATCGCAAATTTTGAATCCCTCACGCTAAGAACATTTAATCCCGTGTCCACATAGGCCATCTCTTTTAACTTTCATAATTCTGCATGCCCCTGCTTAAATGGTAAATCTGAACCACCTTTGCAATATATATCAGCTATATGATTTTACACATAAACAAGAAATTTGTGAAGTGAGATTGTCGTGCACTGAGTGACGATTTCCCGCCCAAAATGCTGCATGAATGAACTGATCATGCAGGTGCAGTAATGTAGTATAATACGGGTCTCTGAATGGCTCTCTTTCTAGGATGTTAGGAGGCATGGCATCTTCTAATCAATCGCATAGGATTTTGTCTATGAAATATTCCGCCCATCAGTTTCTCACAACAGGAGATCACTAACAAGTGACCCATGGGTCATGACGTTCAGCCAACTGAAATGTTGATAATATAATGTCCCTGCACAGACAACTAATTAAGATAGGTGGCACCATTGTTCATGCATATTAGCTTGAGTTCATCAAGACCCATAAAAACAACAAATTTGATGACAATCCAGCCAGCCTTTCATAAGGAATCTGGCAATTTGTGTGTATTTTGCATTATTTCTGGGGTGCTCAAACATATCCTAAAACTCTGAGAATATAGGTCACTGTGACCCAATTTCAGGTGTCTGGGGAGAACTTTTGAGGAACTCTCAGGATATCAAGTTAGAAGATTCTGGGCCCCATGGTTATGATTTGTGCCATACTTTGGTATCAAATTTTCAATTATTCTGAGGGGTGCTTATAAGCTCAGAAAATATGGGTAACAGAGACCTTAAAATCATGACCATCAGTGTGGTAGTTATTGAGATACTGCAGTTTTTGTATCAAATTTTTCATTATTCTGGGGGGGGGGGTATTTTGGAGCCATACAGCTTAAAGGATATGGGTAACAGAGACCTATTTCAGGATTCCATGGAGACTTTTCATGGGTCTCCCTGTGTGTCAAGAATGAAGATTCTAGGTCCAGTTGTTATGATTTGTGCCCTGTTAAAAGATGTTCATATCTTTAAAGGTCTCAAAAATAGAGAAAAAAATTCCTTAAAAAAACCAGAATAAATGCAGGTGGTGCCACCAGTCTGCAGAAACTGATGAAATACACGCCATGACCAATATCCATGCAAACAATTATGGTGATCTCTGCATTAGTTGTTCAGATATTTCAGCTTTTGTATCAAATTTTCCATTATTCTGAGCTTTACTTTGATGTGCCATAGCTCAAAGGATATGGGTAACAGAGACCTAATTTCAGGTTTCAATGGAGACTTTTCATGGGTCTCTCAGTGTGTCAAGAATAAAGATGGTAGGTCCAGTCTTTACGATTTGTGCCCTGTAAAGAGATTTTCACATTTTTAAAGGTCTAAAAAATAGAGAAAAAAAAACTGAAAAATACAGGTGGCGCCACCAGTCTGCAGGAACTGATGGAACATCTCATGATCGATAGGTATGCCAAAAATCATGACCATCAATGATGTAGTTGATGAGATATTGAAGATTTTGTATGAAATTTTTTACTATTGTGGGGGTACTTCGGGGCCCCATAGCTCGAAGGATATGGGTAACAGAGACCTAATTTCTGGTTTCCAAGGAGATTATCCATGGACCTCTCAGCATGTCAAGCTACAAGATTCTACGTCCAGCGTTTACAATTTGTGCTTAGTTAACAGACAGACGGACAGCTAGACAGATGACGGACAAAGGGTGATCGCTATAGCTCTGATGACTTACAGTCAGCTAAAATGGCTGTTTGTGAAATATGTCAATTTTGTCCTAAATTCCGGAAAAATGATGAAACTTAATTTGACCATAACTGCAAAACTACAAAAGATATCTGAAAGAATTAAATATCCATTTTCTTCTAAAAACCAGCTCTTTTCAAAACAAACATTCTTATTTCTTTTTGCTGAGTTTAAAATCTCACTGGTATACCTATTGATATGGCAAATGTCAAAACCAGTCCAATCATTGGAGCCAAAACAAGTACACACTTAGGATTACTGAATTAAGTGTTTAACATCAATACTCACAAAGAGTGTACAAAAGTGATCACAAACTCTAGTGAAGACATACTATGAATACTATGATCTCTTCGATGGTAATGGTTGTGTCAAAGGGATCACACATCACAAGTCTTTTAGACAATTGTACATCAGTGATATATCCACTTTAGGGTACATGAGGCCCTGAAACCAAAACTCAAAGCTGACCTCACCAGAGTAAAGGAAAATGACATTGTTGAAAGTGTGGATGAACCTACTGATTGAGAAACCTGATTCTTCCATCAGAATTTGCTTTGAACCAAAGAAACTGAACCCAGCAATTAGACTTTAACACCACGGCTGAAGACATAAGTGCAAATCTATTTGGTGTAAAATATTTCTCTGTGTTTGATGTGTCAAGTTCATTTTGGCAAAACCATCTAGACCATGCTTGTTCTCTGCTAACAACATTCAACACACCATTTGGCATATTTAGGTTCAAGCGCCTACCATTTGGCAAATTGAGTGCCTCGTAAGTATTTCAGAAAATAATGTCACAAATCCTAGTAGAGCTAGATGGTGTTGAAAATTCCATTGATAACATACTTGTATACACAGACATCAAAGAGATACACAATACAAGACTACATAAAGTTCTGGACAAATTATGTGAGCATGGAGTGTGGCTAAAACGTTTCAAGTGCCAAATCTGTGTAGATCAGCTCAGATATGTGGGAGTAATACTCACTGGTGATGGTGCAAAAACAGACAAAGAGAAAGTTAAAGCTGTTGTAGAGATGCCTGAGCCAGAGGACAAAACTGCTATACAAAGATTCCCGGGAATGGTAACATACTTTGGGAAGTTTATCCCAAATGTGTCCTCCATAACAGTACCTCTTCATGTACTGTTTCAGAAGGATATTAACTGGTACTGGACTAACCAGCATGCTTAAGCTGTAAAAACACTCAAACAGTTGTTAACACAAGCTCCTGTATTAGCCTACTTTGACATGAAGAAGGATATTGAAGTCACAGCAGATGCATCAACAGATGGCAGAGGAACAGCCCTCCTTCAGGATCAATATCAAATTGGGGGAAAAAAACTACACCCAATTTGAAATAAAGACTCTTTTGCATGTGAGAGATTTCACCAAAATTTATATGCTTCTCTTAAACCACAGTGCAATCGGATCATAAGCCCCTGGAAGCAATAATCAGCAAACCACTTTACAAAGCACCATCCAAAATTCAGTGATTCCTTCTTCCACTACAGAAATACAATTTCAAACTGATTCATGTTCCTGGGAAGGAATAACTAGTGGAAGACTAGAAAAGAAACAGCAAAAGAACCAGTCTTGCAAAAAACTGATTGAGATAAAAAAAGCAGGTTGGCCTGCTCACAGATGAGACCATGGTCCCTAGGTCACCCCTTATTGGGATGACAAGGAAGATAATCATATTGCAGAGTACATTGTGTTTAAGGCAACGGTATTGCACTTCTAAGGTTGGACCTATGTAAACGCCAAGCCAAAGAAATACTATTCTGGCCAGGTATGCGGAGTCAGATCACCAACCTTTGACCTCATGACCAAAAAATTAATTAGGTTTTCCCCCTACTGCTAGGTTAGCTTTATGTGCAAGATGGAAGGTTTGGGATGAAATGTTTGGCTTAAGATTAAAATCCATGTGTCAGTCCAACCTGGAGTTATCGTTTGAAAACAATTTGTGTGGATGGACAGATGGACAGCCAGACAAACAGACAGACAGACAGGGTGATTACTCTAGGGCATCCACTTGTGATCAATAAACACACCAGGTTTTGGGACACTATATGTAATCACAGCTGAGAAATAGACATGATTGTTGTTATTTTATGGTTAAAAAATAGAACAATATTTGTTAAAATAAGTTAAAATACAGGTGGCGCCACCACTTTTCGGGAACTGATAAAACTAATAATGGTCAATATTCAAGGCAAGATTCATGACAATCCATGCATTAATTGTCATGATATTGCAGGTTTTGTATCAAATTTTTGTTTATTCGGGGGGGTACTTTCAAGCCCCATAGCTCGAAGGATATAATTCACAGTGACCTAATTTCAGGTTTCCAAGTAGATTTTTTATTAACATCTCTGGATGTTATACTAGAAGTTTCTAGGCCCAGCAGTTACAATTTGTGCCCTGCTTGGCCAGACTGGACTGATGACGGACACAGCGCCATTCCTATACCTAAGTTGACTTACAGTCAGCTGAACTAAAAAAGAGCTAGAGAAAAGAGGAATGGAAGTTGTGACTCCGAGGAAAGAACTGTTATAAGGCTGGGGGGGGGGGGGGGGGAATGACCCAGATATAACAAAAGGGTAGTTGTAATTAAGTCTCTTAATTCTGATTCATTGGCATAGTGAATATTCAATATAATTGTCCCTGGTGATCTCAGCAATATATGTAATTGTTGACAATCTTCTTCACACAATAATTACTTCACGTTACAGTCCTTTCTATATTAAGGCTCAATTAATACATAACAGTAAATCTTCTTAATTCTATAATTCTTCTCACTCAATACATCTTCATTACGGTTCACAATAGTCACTAAATTACATACGAAGACCGTGTCAGTGTCTCTTGCTAGTACAGCTTGAGATACAGTTACCTCATATTGTTTACAGTGAGGTGATGACTGCAGAGGCCTGTTGATTCAACCTGGGAGGGGGACCCAGCTGGTGACGAAGACCCAGAAGATGTCCTTGACTGACTGACTGACAGACGACTGACGACTGATCTCATGATAACATTCTGGCTCCTTCCACCTCTCTACCTCCCCCTGGTTATCTTTCTGACTACCTCTATATATATATCTGACATGGTCTCCCTGCCCAAACTTGTGTAAATAAATATGTATATATTCCATTTATTGTTGTTCATTTTACTTTCAAATCTCGGATTTGTACTAGGTGCTCCCTTCTATAACAAAGCTGAACTGTTGATGACTGTTGTATGCGAGTTGTTGCTGACGTAGTGGCTGGATCTGGTGACTGTTCTTTTATGACTTAATTGTGACCGTATGTCTGGATATGTAAATTGTGCCGTGATAATGTATGCAAGAGTTGTCTGTTCCTTTCACTGTATGTGTGTCCCCCGAGACTTTATGAGTTTATCACTGTATGGTCAGTGCTATTAATCGTGACTTGTACCAACAAGTCTGTCTATGAACTTCTGCCTTCTCTCTATCTGGCTTAAACGAATATACAATCAATACCATCTGTAACTTTTTTTGTTCTATAAAATCATTTGTTATATCCTTTACTCAATTATGTCACCTTCTTATAACTGCATCCATTAAAACTATTATAACATCATAAACTGATTGTAAAATCTTTACTAGTATCTTGATAATCTTCACATGTTAATACATGATCTCTGTAACAATTCTTAATGATAATTAAATCTATATAATGCTTAATATACATTTGAATATAGCAATAATAGTTCCCACCACCTTAAGATATAAATCATAATGATCATCATATACTCTAATATATATATACACAAATTATTATCATAAATATAATATAATACACATAGATTTTATACTCATATCAATACCCTCTGGTTTCAAAATTGAGTGTCCTCAATCAAAAAAAAGAATATGTATAATAGGATGTGGGTGTGTGTCCCAGTACCATACTGAACAGGTGGCAATCTGAATGTGTTACATGAATTCTGGTCTGGAGGCACATTCCTTTAGAGGTGTTAAAAGATTGAGTGTAAGTTAACTCTAGCTGTGTCCTTATCAATTGTATGTAATGACTTGTATTCTGGGTGACTAAAGAAGGGGTCAGAAGGGGATGTAATAGAAACTACTTGTAGCACTAGTATGGTTACGCTCTTTACACAGCGCTTTACCTATAGGGCTACTTCCTATATTGTAAGGCGCTGTTTGTTATGACCTTGTATCCTGCTTTGCAACACCAGAGGGGAGCACTGTACTTTTGTCCAATCAGATGAAACTTTGTGCTGGAAGACAAAGCCAAGCGAGGAATACACGGAGCCAATCATATTCATTTCTTATTGAGTGACAGCCCATCCCCCAGCGTAACCGTCTAAGCAGGCCACAGGCTCAGAGAGAATTGCCCCTGACGTGGTTTTCTTAGGGCCATGGGCACATAGGATGCTCGGCCGGTGAGCTGTAATTCAAACGAAACGTAACAACAAAGGCTGCGTGCACACCTCGCTGGCTGGTTTCAGTTCTGCAGACAACAGATACATGGCAACGCTAACACAGTCATAATGTCATAATCGAATCAGTCGATGATGCGAGAATGCAGAAGGAGCAATTTAAATTCGACCGGAAACTCATCAAACGGCGCGGCAATGGGCGGAGCCAGGATGCCTGTCGAGTGTTTGTTTATTGGCATCTGATTGGCTGCTTGTCACATCGTACGCACGTTTATTTCAGTGGACAACAAACCGCCATCTGGTGTCTAAATATATCATAAACGGTCCAAGCTGGCAGCGTGAAAATCAGTTGCTTCTTTAGAAGCGCAAGATTTCTGCTGCCTCGGGAGAGTATAGTATGGTGAACAAGGTTAGGGGTTGCGTGAAGACCATAGTGGAGTCCAGTTAAACCTGTCGACAGCAACGTAGGCTTGCCGACACAGGCATTTATGATGGACACCAAAGTTTATTTCTTGTGATCAATGCAAACATTGAGACCATGGGAATTTTGTACAAATTTAATTGAGAGTCAATGAAAGGTTACATATGGGTTGTCAGGAGGGGTATATAAGGTAAGTGTACACATGGCTTTTTAGTCTCGGACTTCCCATGATGGCTTTATCTGTATCAATCTCTGAGCTTTTAACTTCGCGCACCCTACCGCCCTGTGGGGACGGATGTGGTGGTTTCAGCACATTTCCAGGGCCATCTTCTGATAGAAGGGCGTGTGTACCGGCTATGTGTCTTGTGCCAGAGGTGTGTAGAGATGGCAGGAGGAGAAGTGAATGATATGATTACACATCTGAAGTCATGCTCAGGGAAGAAGAATTTTCTCCCTTGCATTGGGCAACTGCGCTTGTTGGGCCATGAATACCCTGCATTGTTATATCAATTGTGGACCAATCTGGTTTTGGTCCGTAGGTTGGGTTACCCGGTACCCAAGATGGGATCTGACCTGCGCTTGTGATGAGTGTAAGATTCGATACAGGGTCATGAGTAACCTGTATGAACGCAGTAGCAACATGACGACTGCGTCTCGGACCTTGGTATTGTACAACGGTATCAATGGTCCAGGTGGACAGTTCTTTGGAACATTGGTAAATCAGGCTGCATGGCATGTAGCTGTACATGCTGGAAATACTGATCATGTTGAGGAACTCCACAGGAAGCAAAGCCTGGACCGTCAGAGCAGACGATGTGTTATATACTTCCAGGTGCTGGCTCGTCTAGAAGGATTGCTCTAGGTATGTTGATGTTTATTTTATTTTATTTAATTTTGTTTATTTATTTAATTTTTTTTATTTATTTATTTTTTTTTATATCTCTATATATATATAACTACTAATATGGAATACTATTGGTACTGAGGATGTAAGGATATATTTGTATAATCTAAATATGTAAGTGAATAAACACTAAAGATTATAACATATAACAATGATATTATTCATGTAAAAAAAAAATGATAATAACTGAAGTTTTTGTTTTGCTGAGTAATTTTGTTGTACTAAGGCTGCCATGCATTTCCTGTATTTATTCATGAATGTATCGTTTTAATTACTGATGATTTCTTTTCTGCTGAGTGATTTATATTCTCTGATTTTATATATTCATCTTTAACATTTCATACGTCCATATTTAATATAAGGGTTATTAATGGTTAAGTAATTTTAACAGTTGCAAATACATTAGTTGATACAGGTTTATCTCTGTTCTGCAAGGCCACTTTGTTATTGTTATAACCACCGAGGGTACTTGTTACTGTCTGGACTCACCAGACAGGAGGTCAGATGTCAAGGGCAGGGTGTGCTGTCCTCAGCACTGTAAGACAAAGCCGGTCGCATGTAAAGCTGTTAGTGCAGTATACAAAGTATCAGTGAACAGACGTACAGTTAAGATAAGATGGTATTAATGAAGAATTAAGATATGTCCAGTGGACAACTGAATGATCCTTAGGACCCTGCCAAAGAAGTAAGTACATGTTCATGTTTTAAAGTAGAATATTGCCAGAAGTATATTGTATCTCTTATTATACTGTTACATCATGTAACAAACACTCAGCAGAATAAGCCCAGATCTGTGTGTGTCATGCCCAGCTTTATGACAATACCATGCATATATACTGTGTCACTAGAAGGCAAGCCTGTATAGCCAAGTATAGTCAATTATGTTATGTCCAGTCTATGAATATGTGTATTCATCTGTTAGTTTATTATTATGTTGATTAAGATTTAGCTTTAGATATAGTGAGATGTATAACAGTAACCTGTGTATTCATGCTAGAATTTCATGAGATTTAACTGAGTAAAATATAAAAATAGAGATTGTTTATATAGGTGTGTAAACGTACATATACTGTTTGTTAGGTACACACATATCTTAATTAGTTTATCAAGAATAATGCTATTTTGAATGTAATGATAACACAGCTACTATAAACTGGTTTGTTATTTCTGTTAATTGATTAAAGTAAATAGGGTCTATTCAGATAATTGGTTTGGAACCATATAATAACTGCAAGACAGCTAAGACGTAAACATTTGTTTAATTTAGGTTCTTCAGACACTTAGACATTCTCATTTGGATTTACATTTATTGTTTGGTGTTTATTGTATAGTCCAGTTTAAAGCATATTGTTATTATTTTGTATTTGTCTACTTTGTAGATTGAAACTATTCAAACTACGTTATCCAATTTATGCGGGGTTCGGAGTCTGTATATTCCATCGTCTATCCAGTTTTAACTTATCATTCGGTCAAGGAGTATGTTTATATAAGGTACAAGATACAATAATATGTTCTAGTACAATGTAACATATGAGTAATCTATCTGTTACATAACAGTCAGATCTGTTCTTAACATAACATCCTATTGAACATCTATAGAATTTAAAACAGAATCATATATGAATCATATGTCTATGTTTTTATACTGCATGACACTGATACGGTCTGATCCCAAAATATAGGTTCTGGAATTCTATCATCTGCATTCTTAAATACATAACAATATCACTAACATCAGAATAAAAACATAATTATACACATATATACAAATATCATCATTCCTAATAGCTGATGAGACCCAGGTTCATATTTCCTGGTATATTTTCCTGTATATCCTTTACAGGGTACAATGTATTCTCTGTACTTTTATTGTACTTCGGAGCAGATGCCTGAATCTGCTGCTTTGGTTTGCTATCCTCATGTTTTATGTTTAAGTATTGCTCTGATAATTTATCATTGGTGAAAGTGAAACACTCTTTAGTGTAAATAAATCCATTGTGCATTATGACAAGTCTAGCCTGGTAGAATGTTTTCTTGATCTTTTGATTAAGTCGAAAAGCAGTCCATGGATTTAATGTTATAGACACAGGCAAGGGTATTTGTCCTTGTTTCTCTTTGGTCCTGATAACGGACGGTTTGTCTAGGTGAATTTTCAGGGTCCCCATACTAAGTGGCGTTTTATTGTCAGAGATCGTATGACCGGGTATAGGTCAAGTATGTAATGAATTGGACATAGCGGTAGTTGTGCTAGACGTACAGATGTACTTGCAGGTCTTGTTAGTATTAATGAGTAACATTACCGTGGTGGCTCCTTTCTTGTGACTTTGACACAGTGATTTTGTTATTAAAACAATGCATGTTATAGCTACAATGATAAGAACACAGATGCTTAAGTATTCATTTGGAATACCCGCAACGGAAGTGTCTGGTGGGTTGATGGGAGTTGTCAGATAACCAGGTGTCCATATTAATTTAACCGAGTGGTAGTTCTTAGTAATGTGAGAGCTAAAGTCAGTTGTCTGAGTCTAATGAACAAGAAACATGTTAATATAAAACAAGTTGCTGACAGAAACCAGAAAATATATCCAAGTATGTATTTAGTTAATGTTCACTTTGTCTCTGTTGTTTTGGGAATCCATTCGCCTGCTAATAAAGGGTCAGTGAGTGCTGTGTAAATAGGTGCTTTATCTTTAGCTGCCTGAACCACCCGTTTTAGGTTTAAGTGAGCCTGGTTTTCCTCAGAGAACAATCTGGAGAGATTATGTGAGTATAACTGGAAATCTGGAATGGTGAAATTAATAGGTGTTGAATATAAATTATCAGGTGCCATGTCTGTCAGTTGTTCTGAAGAAAAGAATGATTGAAGTATGGCCAGATTAGTGGCATGAAATTTCGTCACACTATCAGCCTGTGAGTGGCAGCCTTGAATGGGGGGGGGGGGGGGGGGGGGGGTTCAAGTGATAGTCATCTAAGTATACATGACAATGGCACTTGATCTTTATGAGGCATAGAGCACAGCCAGCAGTTGTTTCCATCTGACCGCCCTGAC
This sequence comes from Sipunculus nudus, assembly GCA_026874595.1. Taxonomy (NCBI): domain Eukaryota; kingdom Metazoa; phylum Annelida; class Sipuncula; order Golfingiida; family Sipunculidae; genus Sipunculus; species Sipunculus nudus. The sequence continues at coordinate 19,942,619 of CM049307.1, forward strand.
ATGAGCTTGTAATCTGTTTAATGTTTGGTATCACCAGCTTGTGTCTGCCCATAGGAGTAACCTTAGAGTTCTGTTTATGTGGTAAGAACCGAAAGTCACACAATTTGTGAGTCTGTGCCATATCCTTCAAGAAGATGGCGGTTAAACAGGACGGATTATCTGTCGACCTCGGGATATCCATATGTGGGCATGTAAACATGAGGTCTCCAGTACACCCTGAGAACTGACTTTGCGTGATCTCTACATACGCCTGCTGGTTTCTTGATAGAGCTAGGTAGGCTGGAATATTTACCAACTGTGTGGCGTGAGTGAAACTGTCATTTACCAGAGTGGGGTATGAGAATACTTTATACAGTCTCATGACGTCAGCCTTGGCCTGTACAGGAATCTTAATGGATATAAAAACTGTATTGTTATGACGGCGATATAGAACCTTTGTGGTATAATAGTAATTTAGGTTTACAGTCGCTAGTTTAAATTGTGGATATTGATGTGTTATTTGTTCTGATATCTCCCTCAGTATGTTTTGAAGTAGCTGAGGTGACACCAAGAGTGGGGACATTCTATGTTGTTCTTTTATGACTTAAATGTGACCGTATGTCTGGATATGTAAATTGTGCTGTGATAATGTATGCAAGAGTTGTCTGTTCCTTTCACTGTATGTGTGTCCGCCGAGACTTTATGAGTTTATTACTGTATGGTCAGTGCTATTAATCGTGACTTGTACCAACAAGTCTGTCTATGAACTTCTGCCTTCTCTCTATCTGGCTTAAACGAATATACAATCAATAATACCATCTGTAACATTTTTTTGTTCTATAAAATCATTTGTTATATCCTTTACTCAATTATGTCACCTTCTTATAACTGTATCCATTATAACTATTATAACATCATAAACTGATTGTAAAATCTTTACTAGTATCTTGATAATCTTCACATGTTAATACATGATCTCTGTAACAATTCTTAATGATAATTAAATCTATATAATGCTTAATATACATTCAAATATAGCAATAATAGTTCCCACCACCATAAGATATAAATCATAATGATCATCATATACTCTAATATATATATACACAAATTATTATCATAAATATAATATAATACACAGATTTTATACTCATATCAGAACTGCAAAAATAAAGGTTTGACTGTGATATATTGGAGCAGTACAGCAGGTCAGAGAACATGAGGATTGATGGAGTGACAAAACACAAATGACATTGTAATAATCTTGGATAAAGTGGCAGGTGTCACTGTCAGGCCAGAAGATATCAGTGTCAGTCACAGATTACGAGGCAGAGGAAAACAGTGACCAATAATAGTCAGATTTTTAAGGAGAGACACTAGAATGATGCAGATAAAAAACAAGAGGAAACTTAGGAATACAAGAGCCCATCAACACATTTTTGATTGATGATCCGACTCAGCTGAGGAGTAATCTTGTTTACGAGCTGAAGGAGGATACCAACATAAAGAAGCTTTGGCCATAGCAGGCAGTTTATTATACATAGTATCCGAAAGTGGTGAAGATCAAAAGAAAATAATTGACTGCCCCCAAAGATCTCCTTATAGTTGGCTGGAGTGAAGAGAGGGTTATGGGACTCGGAATTTATCTTTTTTGGAAGGACAGGTCACTGACCCCTATGCTTCAATTGATCAAACTGTACATTAGAGTCTTAGAGTTGTAACATCCAAGGAGAGGTAAGAGAAAAAATGTACATGATAATTACCATGCACGAAAACAAAATAATTGTGATTCAGATGTCACTAATTTCTTCAATTTGGTGAATTCACATTCACTATCCCAGTTCCACTGTTTATCTTTCTGCAAGAGACTGTTCAATGGGCTAGCAATGGTTGACATTTTGGGTACATACCCCATTTACTTTAAGTTGTACCTGGACACCTTTAACTTCTCCTAATGTATCAGTAAACAAGCTCTCATACTGATGAAGCAAATCTGAAATTTGCTGGCTCTCAGGTGGATTTACAAAGTTTACCTGGCGCCAATCAATTTGAATATGATTTAACCAGTCTCTGCCAAACAATGCAGGTCCCTGACTTTCCACAATGTACAGAGGTAGGTCACTTACTGTTTGTCCTTGGTATCTAACGGTTACAAGACACTTGCCAAGTACAGGCACCATCTCCCCTGTGAAAGTTTTTAACTTCACATCTGTAGGTAACAGCTTCACGCCAGGCATCAACAGTTTTTGTTGTTTTCTTGACATCAGGGAAACTGCAGCACCAGTATCCAGCTCCATAGTCATCTTTTTTTTTGTTTACCTGTAATTCAACTGATATCTCAGGACTACTTTTCTTTGACATTGTCCAGACATATGACCAAGAAATTTTATGAGATCCTGCCTCTTCCTCTGGCACACTGTCAGAAAATGCAGTACTCTGTTCATCATCTGTATCTGTATCACTTTCCTTATCACATGATTTCACTTGGGCTGCACGTTTCCTATATTTCTGATGCTGATGCTTTTTTGCTTTTTGTGAGACTGATTTGCTGTGTTTGTCTGAGTCCCAAACTTTCCTTGTACATTTCTTTTGATGGCATCGGTTACACACAGAATCACGTTAGAAACAATAATCCACTGAATGGTTAGTTTTGCCACAGCGCCAACATTCTGGATGTCTGTTACTGACAGTAACCTTGTTCACAGCACCTTGAATTTCATCTACCTGTTTATTAGTTAATTCATGGCTGACAGCATTTTCAAATGCCCGTTTTAGTGTCAATTCTGATTCTCCCAGCAACTTTTTTAATGTTGCTTGATCCAGCAAGCCAATCACAAATCTGTCTCTAAGACTCTCCTCAAGGAATGTCCCAAAATTACAGTGGTCAGCAAGCTTTCTAAGCTCTGTCAAAAACTGAGTGACAGTTTCCCCATGTTGTTGCTTCCTGTTATGAAATTTATAACGTTCTGCAATAATGATTGGTCTTGGGGTAAGGTGATCTTTCACAAGCTTACAAAGTTCAGCATACGTTTTGTCAGTCAGTTTTGTGGGGGCAAGCAAAATTTTCAAGAGGCCATACATTTGTGCACCCACCACGCTCAGAAAGATGGCTTTTTTCTTAGCTTCCGTCGTTATTTCATTTTTTGATAAAATACTGATTTAAGCATTCAGTATAGTCACCCCAGTCCTCACCCTCCGTAAATTCTTTAATTTGGCCGTAAACCGTCATTGCACATGTCTGGGAAAACGAAGGAATGGAGAAGGTTCGTGGGCGATAATGGAGGAAGCGCGGCCTTTCACAAAAGCAAACACGATTGTTCGTGACACAAAAGCAAACACAATTGTTCATGAAGAGATGGGCTCATGTACACCGCGTCGCCACTTGTTGTCTTTAGCCTTGTAATTAATGAAATAAAGCCATCCAATACCGGCGTTCATAAACCAGATTTATTTCAGCTGGCCCGGTCCATAAGTGCCCGGATCCCAGGGAGCATTCCTTTAATAAACTCCCAAGAGAGCATACGATAATATGCAATAACATATGGTGTTATATATATATATATCAGTCCATAATATTGTTATATGCAAGTCCATAACAGAAACAAGGGACCCATGGGTCAAGGTGCTCAGCTGTTATTTATGATCATAAAATATGATTTGGAAGAAAGGTAAACTAATGTTGGTTTTGTGTGTTAAGCTGATTTATGAGGATGATGGTGTTTAACTCAAGTTATGTAAAGATTTTAATAAAATCCTTGGAGAGGGAAGAGAACTAATGTCATTTATATTATTTACATTTGGAAAAGGAGTGCTACTGTCACACAGGTATTGACTTGGCCTAATAACTTTATCTACATTGCAGTAAAGTAGTTGATGAAAGAAAATGTCAACTATAAGTCATGTTAATTAACATGCTTTATATGAAGGAGTAAACCGTTTAATTCAATAATTACAGGTTACCCACTTATCCATTTCCAAGTGTAGAACTAGTACAAATGATATGAGTTTAACTACATATTAAAAATTAATTGCAATTATTTGGCAAAATAAAATTGTAGCAGGATTGCCAGACACCAGAGATGGACCGCCAGGTTTCGGCCAGGTACCTATGAACTTCCGGCAGAAGATAGGACCTGAGATCAGAAAGTTTGAACTAGCACGCTCATCAAGGAGATAACCTGGACACATTTTCCAGCTGTCTTCAGGTGAGTGTTTGTAACAGCACTTGCTCACAATTGTATGAAAGGTATAACACTCATATTTTGGTGAAAGAAGATTTTTCGGCCTAACCTCACCCATTTTTCTTTCTTTTTCTTTTTTTCATGGACAAATACTGCCAGCCATTTCTTACCTCACTTCCTTTTCGCGAGGCGACTCTCTTTCAATAATCCTATGCAAGACTATACATTCTTGGACAAATCATTAACTGACAGGTAAACTTAAGCCCTCAGGTAATTCTTCAATTTTTTATGACAAAACCCTGCCATTTTTCTTAAAACAAGGGACCCATGGGTCACATCGCTCAGCTGAATTTTGGAAAATATTAGTAACTGCAAAATATTTTTATTTCTTTTGGTTTTTCATGTATATTATCATTAGAAAAGCTATGAGAAAATGGCCCTGCTAAAATGAAACTCTGTAAATTATAGAATAATGAACATGAGCTAAACATGCACCAAGGGAACAAATAGGCCTACGGTAAGTGTTATATAAAAGTTAAATTTCATAAACAAATAATGTGTGAAGGTAATTAAGTTTTCAAAAGCATTTGAATATTAGGATTAAATTCCTGATTTTTTTTTCTTTAAAACAATCAAAATTGTCCAAGTCTCATCAAAAAGATTTTATTTAACATTAAAATTATAAGATTCATCTTGTTTATTAGTCCTGTGTATTGAAGGGGTGGGTGGGGGGAGGGGTCTCTGTTGTTACTGCTCGTTGCTGAAAAAAATGTTAATTTTAAGATTCATCTAGTTCATAGTACAGGTCTGTCAACAGAATGGGGGTGGGGGATGTTGGGGGGGGGGGGGGTGTTGCCAGAGAAAAAGGCTCCCTGTGGTATGGTATTAACTGCAGACAGCCTGATCAAGCTCAACTCAGTGGAGAGAGCTGCACTAAATGACCTACAGTCACCAACGTGGGCTGCTTGACAATGTAAGGGAATACAACAAGAGCCTCCAAAAAAAAATTCAATTACTAGCCTAATTTTGCAGCTATTATTTTCAAATTTCAGATTTTAACAGATTAAATCCTTATGTGCACATGCTGTGAAAATTAAATCCACAGTACTTACAAGAAAAAAAATGTGCCGTGGCCAAAATTGGGCAAAATTTAAGGTACCAATATTTATTTTTGCTATTATTTTTAAAAATTTAAAAGATTTTTTATCTAATTTTGGGTAAACAATTTAATTTTGATTAATTAAAGTTATATAACTGGAAAAAAGTCCTTAGCTTTAACATGTTTTGTGTCAAGCGATCAAATATATTTTCTGATTTTTTTACAAAATGCATTATGTTTGAGCCCATAACTTTTTCAAATTATATAATACAGACCTATTTCTGGCATGTATATGGAAATAGGAACTATACAGAGGAATATTTATGGTAAATATGAGGAAAACAGATGAGTGGTTTTGATATTAGGCAGTCCTGAAGTGTGAAAATATGTTTTTTTATAAAAAAATTGAGGTTTTTCCTTAATTTCTTTAAGGAACAAAGTCACAAAGACCCAATTTTCAGCTTGGAAGGAGATCTTTGGGCCATCTAACATTATGCCAACAGCCTGGGGAGCATGGAGATATGCACTGAATGACCTACAGTCACCAAAATGCTTGACAAAGTAAGGGAATACAACAAGAGACTCCAAAAAAATTCAATAACTAGCCTAATTTTGCAGCTTTTAATTTTAAATTTCAGATTTTAACAGATTAAATACTAATGTGTACATGCTTTGAAAATTAAACCCACAGTACTTACAGGACAAAAACGTGCCGTGGCAAAAGTTTGGCAAAATTTAAGGTACCAATTTTATATTTTTGCCAATATTTAAAAAAATTTAACAGATTTTGATCTAATTTTTGGTATACAATTAAATTTTGATTAACTAAAGCTGCATTACTGAAAAAAGTCCCTACCTTTAACACTTTTGGTCTTAAGTGACCAAATATCTTTCCTGATTTTTTTACAAAGTCCATTATGTTTGGGCCCATAACTTTTTTAAATTAAATAATACTGACTTAATTTCTGGCATGTTCATAGGAACTATATAGAGGAATATTTATGGTAAATAAGAAGAAAACCAGATGAATGGTTTTGATATTAGGCAGTCCTGAAAAGTGAAAATAGATTTCTAATAAAAAATTGAGGTTTTTCCTTAATATCTCGAAGGAACAAAGTCCTATTGACCCAATTTTCGGCATGGTAGGAGATTTTGGGGACATCTAACTGTACGCCGAATTTAAGATTCGTAGGTCGCATGTGCCAAAACGTCAAAACGTGCCAGTCTTACGGACGGACATCCGGACGGCCCAAAGGACGGACGGACAGACAGCTAGACAGACAGACGGATGGACGACGGACAATAGACCTCGACTATAGCTCAGATGACTTATAGTCAGCTGAGCTAAAAACCTTGCTATTTTTTTTAGTTTGTACCCTTTCAATTCAGGAGTAAACATTTTTGGCCTCATGTTCAGCTTAATTCCTGCAGCTATTTATAAAAGAATAACCTTTCCTTATCATATTTAAGCTGTGCGTCCTAACAGTTTCAGTAATCTGACTCTTTTCCTCAGCTCAGTACCTTAAGCTACAGTACTAACATTAGGATCCCTTTTACATTATCCTACGCTAGCAAAGCATTCTTTACCATTTTTTAAGTCTGCTTGTGTCAAACCGTCAATGCTGCTAAGTTTTAATTCCTTTTTAGTCTTTAAAAAATAATAATCCATCAAGTACTAATAGTAATACAAAAGACCTTCAACTGCTCTAACATTAAAGTCTTCACTCAGGCTTTTAAAAACTCATTGCCTAAGAGCCATATTTAGTGACAGCCATTTTATCTTCTGAAGGCATGCTGGCTTTCGTTTACTTATATAGTGACAGCCAGTATATTTACTGACAGCCATTCTGGCTTTCAGTTATGTATTTAGTGACAGCCATCCCAGCTTTCAGTTATATATTTATTGAAAGCCAGTATATTTCCTGACAGTCATTCTGGCTTTCAGTTTTTTATTAAGTGACAGCCATTTTATGTACTGACAGCCATCCTGGCTTTCAGTTATATATAAAGTGACAGCCAGTATATTTTTTGATGGCCATTCCTGCATACATTTATTTATTTAGTGACAGCCATTTTATCTCCTGACTGCCTTTCCAGCTTTCAGTTATTTATTTAAATATATAAATTATGGCTACTTCGAAATTTTGAATTTTCTGTGAAAATGTAAGTTAAGAAAATATCGATAGCTGCACACCAGGTAACACGACAGGTACCCATTGACCCTTGTCACAATGTTGTGTTGAACCAGGGTTAGCTTGGGCCAATGCATCGACTATAGGAGGTAATGTGGTAATTTTGTTTGACTGGTACTAGTGAAATGTAGCGTTATCTTTTCTCAGTATGTGATTAACAGAATATGCCCAAGGAAGACAGTAAGAGAACAAGGTCAGATTGCTCTAGCTCATCATCTGAATCCCCAACTATAAATTCCAAAAAGATCAAACAGTGTTTAGAATTAGAACATACTAATTTAGAAGACAGCATGAGTGAATTAACAGAGGAAAGATTTAGAGAGATATTAGAAGAGTTTAAGAAAGATATCATAGCAGAATTCAAAATGTCAATTGTTACAGAAATAGAGGATCAAATTAAGGAAAAGTGTATCAAACCCTTGGAAAATAGAATTAACAAACTGGAGGAAGAGGTCATTAGATTACAGGAAGTAAATGCTACCCTGGTAAATAAATATGACAATGTCAATGCCATGGCAAAAGAGACCAAAGTATTGGCAGTAAAAAATGAACAATACTCTAGGAAAGACAACATAAGAATACTAGGTGCAACAGACAAAGGTAAAAAGGAGGATACCAGGCAGGTTGTATTATCACTCTTCAGGAGAAAGCTTGACATACACATGGACAATAGTGCTATCGATGCTGCTCATAGAGTAGGGGAATACAACAGTGAGTCAAACAGGGGTATTGTTGTCAAGTTCATGTGTAATGAAGATAAACTTCAGGTCCTCAAGGAAAGAAAGAAACTTAAAAACAGTGGGGTTATAATCTTAGATGACATGTGTATTGAAATGCAGAAGTTGTACAATAGAGTTAAAAATGATAGTAGAATTAAAGATGCATGGACCTGGAATAGTAAGGTTTTTGCCAAAACACATGAAGGTAAAATACACAGAGTAAACTACGGGGAAAGTCTGGATGAAGTGCTTGTTAGATAACATGTTATATTTTTTTATGTGCATATCATACCGGCATAATGTGCCTCATTACTATTTGTACTTCACAAAAGTTTGTGTATATATAAATATATGTACATATAAATGAATACCTTGTATCAATCTTTTGTACGAAGGATGATTGGCCCAAGCTGGATAAGGGTACCAGTTATGTTTATAAGTGTTTTCTGTAAATGTTTGATGTTCTTTATTCATGTGTGTCCCGCTATGTACCTCTTTTGTGGATTTGATATGAACTGTGGTTTTTGTACAGACATCATTAAATGGAACCATCGTTTGCAATTATTGCAATTACTGTATTTTATATTTAGGTGTACCTTCAGTTTTATGGAATTACTCTTTTGGACACAGTGATTGATGAGCTTATGAAATTTAAAATTTTAACTATAAATGTAAATGGAATAAGAAACTATGTCAAAAGAAGAAAATTTCTTAATTGGTGTTATAAGCATGGAATAGATTATGGTATATGTTATGTACAGGAATCCCATTCAGACAATAACTGTGAACAGGCTTGGAAAAATCAATGGAGGGGACAGATGTTCTTGTCACATGGTACAAATAAAGCCAGGGGAACGTTAGTACTAATTGGTGACAAGTTAGAGTTTACGTTGCTTAATAAAATAACAGACCCGGACGGGAGATATGTTTTTATATATTGCAGGATTCAAGGGTCACCATTTTTATTAATTAATATATATGGTCCGAATAGTGAACCAGGGCAAGTAAGTTGTTATAGTCATGTGTTTGATGTGATAAACAGTAAATTTGAACTGGAGGAAAGTACACAGATAATATGGGGAGGAGATTTTAATTTTTGTTTCTCGGAAAATGATGCACATGGTGGTAATTTAACTTTGAAATATAATACAATCGAAACAATGAACAGCATCATAGAATCATTGGAATTATGTGATATATGGCGTATTAGGAATCCTCAGGCTAAACGGTATACATGGAGAAGATTAAATCCGTTAACTCAGCGTCGTCTTGATTTTTTCTTAGTCTCTTCATCATTACAACCATTAATATCATCATGCACTGTTATACCAAGTATAGGATCTGACCATTCTGCGGTGGAGCTCCAAATAGGGGGTGTTACTGAAGGATCGCGCGGTCCATCCTTCTGGAAATTTAATTGCTCATTGCTCAAGGATGAAAATTACGTCAATAAAATGAAAGAGCACATTATATCTATTAAAAGGGAAGCTGATCAACTACAACTAGACGCACAAAGGAAATGGGAATACATGAAATACAATATACGGAAATTTACAATAGAATATTCTAAAAAGAAAAAGAAAAAATTTATGGAAGAGTACTTAGCTTTAGAGAAGGAAATGGAAGAAATGGAAAGTGTATTAGATAGAGAACCAAATACAGCTAATAAAGAGAAATATATCAGGATTAAAAACAGGCTAGAAGATTGTTATAATGAAATAACACAAGGTATTATTATCCGCTCAAGAGCCCAATGGTGTGAGCAAGGTGAACGTAGTAATAAATATTTTTTAAATTTAGAGCATAGAAATAAAAGTAAGACCTGTATTAGAAAGTTACTTGTGAATGACAGGGAGATCATAAAACCCAAAGAACTTATGTCTCAGATATATAATTACTACTCAGAGAAATTCAAAAGAAAAATTCATAAAACAAAACAAGAATTTGATAATTTTTTGCTAACTGTTGAAGATCTGCCTGAATTAAATGATGATGAAGCAGCTTCATGTGAGGGTATGATCACTCTTGCAGATGTACATCAGGCTATCAAAGCCATGGCTAATAATAAGACCCCAGGTAATGATGGCTTGGGCAAGGAATTTTATTTGTGTTTCTTTGGTGAACTTGGAAAAGAAATGACTGCCTGTTTAAATGAATGTTATAAAGTTGGAGAGTTGACCACAAGCCAGAGACAAAGTGTAATCACACTTTTAGAAAAGACTGGTAAAGATGTAAGATATATTAATGCTTGGCGCCCCATCAGCTTGATTAATGTGGATTGTAAAATATTAAGTAAAATTTTAGTATCTAGGTTAAGTAAAGTTCTACAGAAATTAGTACATATAGATCAAACTGCTTTTGTGCCAGGCCGATACATAGGTGATTCAATAAGGCTCATATCAGATGTTATTGAGTTTTGTAATAATGAAAATACAACTGGTATACTATTTGGGGCAGATTTTGCTGCAGCTTTTGATTCAGTGGATCAAGGTTTTATGTTGTGTGTGTTAAAGCGTCTTGGCTTTGGGCCAATGTTCATTAATTGGGTCAAACTTTTGCATACAAACACCTCAAGTTGTGTTTTAAATAATGGGTTCTCCACCAATTATTTTACTATGTCAAGGGGTACAAAACAAGGAGACCCGATTGCACCATATTTGTTTATTCTTGTTATGGAAGTTATGACACAAATGGTAAGGAACAATATGAATGTAAAAGGTATTACAGTGGGGGACAAAGAAATTAAACTAACACTGTTTGCAGATGATGTGACATTTTTCTTATCAGACGTCAGTCATTTAAGTCGTTGGTTTCTATATTTGAATTATTTGAAGAGTATACATCACTTAGAGTTAATTTTGATAAGTCAGAAGCAGCCTGGTTGGGTGACTGGAAAGTTAGACAGGATAAACCAATATCATGTAAATGGGTCAATTTAACATGTTCTGCAATCAGAATATTAGGGATATTTTTTTCGTATGATACAGATATTTGTCAAAAGTTAAATTTCCATAGTACAGAGGCAAAGTTAAAGACTGTTCTAAATATGTGGTCATGTAGAACCCTTACAATATTTGGTCGGACGGAAATATGTCGAACACTTGCTTTGTCAAAAATACTTTATGTATGTAATATGTCTATTGCACCAAAATCATTTGTTGAAAATGTTACACAGTTTTTAAAAAAGTTTTTATGGAATGGTAAAAGACCAAAGGTTCAATATAATGCAATTATTGGTGATTATGAAAAGGGTGGAATAAAGTTTCCAGATGTAAGAACTCGATTAAAAACACAGAACATAATGTGGATCAAACGTTTGATTGTGGCAGGTGATGCAACATGGAAAATAATCCCACAGTATTATTTAAAATCTATAGGAGGGGTAACGTCAGTGTCTTCAAATTTTGATGTGAAGAGGGTTCCAGGAAACATGTTATCATTTTATAAAAAATGTCTGAAAGAGTGGTCTAATTATGTAACAGTTATTCCACAGACAGCAGAAGACGTTAGAATACAGCCACTCTGGAACAATTCTTTTTTAAAGATAAATAGTAAGTCATTTTATTATGCTACTCTTGATGTTTATAACATTAAAACAATTGGAGATTTGATGAATGCAACAGGTAATCTTTATACCTGGAATGAGTTTCAGAGGGCTTACCCAGTTGTATCAGTAAAAGAGTTTATGCAATGGAGGTCTATCGTTGATGCAGTACCAAAGGATTGGATTGAAAGAGTAAAGTTGAAGGCTTCTGGGCAATTAGAAATTGTATCTAAAGATGGATGTGATTTTATTCAAACAATTGGTGGAATATGCAACCTTTTAAAATTAGACTCAAGGACAGTGTACAAAGTTTTGATTAAACAAATATTAGTGCCACCAACACAAGAAAACAATTGGGTTAAAACCACAAGTTTAAGTCCAGAAGACTTGAAAAATGTTTATAATTTAATACATCAAACTTCCTTGGATATGTACAGTAGAGAGTTTCAATTTAAAGTGATACATAATTATTTAGCAGTTAACTATTGGTTACATAAATGGAAATTGTCCGATACTCCACGCTGTTCATATTGTCATACTGATTATGAGACTATAACACATTTATTTTTAGAATGTTTTGTTTCAAAGAACCTATATTTTAAAAAACAATCGTGGTTAGAATCAGTAGGTATTACACTGCCGGGTATAAGTAGGAAAACAGTTTTATTAGGAGTTCTACCAGGGACAGAAAATTGTTTAATCAATCAGATTATATTGACATATAAACTTACTCTGTATTTTAATAGAAAAGAACACGAAGTCGACCTTTTTGCAGATTTTGTTCGTAGAATAATATCTGTTCAAAACACTGAGTATACTGTTGCACAAAGTAAAGATAAAATGTCCTTACATGTAAAGAAATGGAACATAATGTTACCTCATTTGCACTAATTAGTCATTAACTTGAAACTAATGTAATAAATATATATGTGTATATGTGTATGAGCGTCCATGTGTATATAGAAGTATGTATATGCATATGTATATGTAGATGCATAGAGGTGCTCATACACCAGTTTAGATCTGAAGCACCTTGATGTAAATACTATTTTTTTATACATAGATAAATACAGGTCCCTATGGATCCATGTAAAAAAAAGTAATATATATTATGCATAGTTAAAAGACTTTGTATTCCACAGAAACTATCAATATTTTATAGCATGTGTTTTTTTTTCTGTAACTTGTGAGTAATATGTATTGTGGTGTGAATTGTATAGTGTCAGCTCAATGTTCAATTATGTTTGCTTGTGTAATTCATTGTTTATGTGATGTAATGTAATTTGTCATGTCATGTAGTGTAATTGTTGTATCATTTGTCTTTTGAGAATTAAAAAAAAAAAAAAAAAAAAAAAAAAAGTTAAGAAAATATTGATAGCTGCTTGAACTATTACCTGATGTGGCCAGGCCATAGGGAATATAATGTTTGGGCGTGACTGTTTTGATAGTTTACGGTATGGCTACGATCGGAAGGTTACAGTAACACTCGTGGTTTCTGAGATTGAACTATTGATATGTACAGAAGGTTAAAATAGTACTTGGGTGTTTCCCAGATAGTAGTTCCAAAGTTCACAGGAGATGTAGGGTTTTGTAGAGAAACACATGGCGGGTTCAGGTCAGAGGGAAAGCATTGCTGGTTCAGGTAGGCTACAGTGGTGTTTAGGTTTGATTTAAATAGTCTTATCCTTGTTAGCCTGATGTATGAAACATTTGTACTACCTTGTAGTATGGTTTTATGCCATGAAAGCCCATTGTATTTGTAACGCTTAAAATACTGATTGCAACGACGCAGATATACTGTAAAACAAAATGGCGACGCAAGTGTCACGGTTATTTTTTTTAAAACCGTTATTAGCTTTAGTAACATATAATAATTAATCTTTAACCTAAAGATTAATTATTATATTTCGTAGGGTTTCACTTTATAGTAACTATATTCGCAGTAATAATTGGAGGATTATTACTGTTTTACCCACCATCAACATATATATGTAGGGTGTATTGACAGTACAGTCAATAACTCCCAAATGGTATTCCAATATCTATATATGTGTCCACATGAGTGCCTTAATATTATAGTATTGACAATACTGTAAATGCATAGAATGGTTTTACTATCAATTATCATTTACATTGACAGTACAGTCAATATCTAAAATTGTTTTACTATCACGAGTATCACTTTCAGTTTTTATTTACATTGACAGTACAGTCAATTTCTAGCACTGTTTTACCATCATAAGTACTGACAGCAAGGTCAATCCCTAGAACTGTTTTATTAATACTAGTATCAGTTATAATTTACATTGACAGTAAAATCAATTTCTAGAACTGTTTTAATCTCGTTAATATTGACAGTACAGTCAATAATCTCTCACTGACGATGTATAAATAATATTATGATGAGGAACCGTCACTCGGAACCATGCCTGTTTATGCTGCTACCGGTAGCCTGTGAGCGCCGTCACGGTCATCATCATATAATACCGGGATAATATCATATGTATAAGAATTCTCAGGCCTTTATTATCTCATTAGTCCTAGTATTTTAACAAGTAATCGTTGTTGTTGTAGGAAATATTCGTGTAACTGTCAGCATGAGATAATGTGAGCACATGGCGTTGTCACGGCTGAAGCGGACCGAGCGATAATGAGGAAACACTTATTTTACCAAATAATTCAGCGTCTGTTGGTCTTACCTCGGCCGTCGGACCTTCCATTTACCCAACAGATAATTTCTATTGGCGACAGGACCGGTGTCATTCATGATAAAATCCATTTTTTCCGTGACAAAACCATGTTGCGAATCAGCTGTTTTGCGCTTGGATACAACCAGCCGGGACTACTTTCCAGGTCGCCGTGTTATGGGGCCGACTAACTGGTCCGTGATTGGCTGTCAGCCGGATCACGTTAGACAAAGTAGAGTATATATTTTATGGTTAATTCTTAGTATTCAGCGTCGTATTTCTCGATACATATACCTGAAAGTGGTTGTTCAGGGCTAATTTAATTACAGGTAATATAGCCACTATCAAACAAGTCCGTTTGAGTAGTTTTGGCCACTTGTGACTAAGTTAATTTATGGGGTCACCAAGAGGTCACCATCTGTACCCTATAAAAGGGAGGGGACCTTGAGCTGAGGAGCCTCTCTCAGGTTCTCTGAACTTGATTGAACAGGTCCCCGGCTAACCTACGCCATGTAGGTATTTTTTGGCTACAAATAACAGTTTATAATAGAACTTATATAAGTTGGGCCAAGGTTGTGACACAAATGTGGCCACTGGGTCACATGTGCGCCACAAGTGGCCACTGGGTCACAAGTGGGTCACAAGTGGGCCACAAGTGGCCACTTGGTCACAAGTGGGTCACAAGTGGCCACTGGGTCACGAGTGGGCCGCAAGTGTGTCACAAATGTGCCACAGGCAATATTAACGTGTCGTGTAAATAAATCATCAAGTTTCTCCATAAGCTAAATAAACTTGGGGTGTTAGATTATATTGACTGGCCACAAGTGGGCCACAAGTGTGCCACAAATGCGCCACAGGCATTATTACCATTCTGTTTAGATACATTTATAAATTTTGTCTATATGTAAGTTCATCGAGGGCTGGTAGATTATGGACTGGCCACCAGTGGGCCACAAGTGCGCCACAAGTGGGCCACAGATGTATCACAAAGGTTCCATAAGCAATGTAAGGACTGAGTGTAGTAAAAAGGGGTAGATGTTATTCTAGAGGACTAAGTGCTGATCCAGGGCTAATATTCAAAAGCGAAGAGTATAGTTTCATATCTCCTATAGTATAGGAGTAACTGTATATATGTGGGTTTTGTTAACAATCTTAAAGCTTATTCCATGAATTGTTGTCTTTTAAATGAGAGACTGTGTGTGTGTGCCTAATAACTGCCTATGTGGTGGTATTCTCCGCCCCTAGGATAGCAACTAAAATTTATACGCCCTAAATAACTAATCCTCAGTAAGCTTATTAATTCCGTTCATCCCCTTGGATAAATAAGGCCATCCTGACAAATTGGAAAATACCAGAATCCTAGTAAATGGTTACAGCAGCAGAATGTCCTGGTCTGCCGGGTAAAACTGGCAGGCCAGGCCCGCGACAACTGGTGTCAGAAGTGGGATCTTTGTTATTAGGACTGGGGAACAGTTTTAAAAAATTAGCAAAACGAACTCATGCATTCTGCTACTATAATTAGTATTTTATTCCTCCCTCCATCTGTCTGTCCAGCCATCTGCCATCATGACATCAGAACAGAAAGGGTACAACTTGAGGCCCCAGCA
Source organism: Sipunculus nudus (assembly GCA_026874595.1). Taxonomy (NCBI): domain Eukaryota; kingdom Metazoa; phylum Annelida; class Sipuncula; order Golfingiida; family Sipunculidae; genus Sipunculus; species Sipunculus nudus. The sequence continues at coordinate 19,958,627 of CM049307.1, forward strand.
TAAAGCCAGGGAGAATGATGATAGTGATGTGATGGATCTGGCCAGCAGGGCTCCTGAGGCAGACGTTCCCCTGTCAGCTCAGCCAAAACAAACAAGGCCCCAACTGACCAATGATCCCCTGGCTGAAACCCCAACTGACACTCAGGAGGAGGATGGGAATTTGGATAGACAGGCTGCTGGAGATATGTTACATTTACTGGAGAGTACAAGTATAAGGGCCAACCAGCAGGATAAGACTGAGGCACCAGTGACCAGCCCCCCAGCCCATATTGGTGACCGGAATGCACCTAACCCAGGGTTCGAAATAATGCAGCGGAGCATTTCTACCCCTGTTCAACAGATGAGCATCCCAGCCCTACCTACAATACTGGAGCCTAAACCACGACTACCTACCTTTAATGGAAAGCAGGACTGGGAATCCTTTTGGGTTCAGTTTGAATTTTTGGCGACACAATTTGGCTGGAATAGTGAGAAACAATTAGGATATTTGATGTCAAGTCTCCAAGAAGGGGCTTTGGCCTATGTTTCACGTCTACCTGCCCCCACCAGAACAAAGTTAAGTGACTTAGTGTCGGCTCTGCGGAGAAGATATGGAGATAATGTTTTGCCAGAAACTCATAGAGCAACGCTGACCATGATAAAGAAAGAGTCTCGTGAGACTTTACCTGAGTATGCGGCTCGGGTAGGAGAGACTATGGCCAAAGCTTACCCTGGACTTGAGGGAAGTCAGCTATACAATAGTATGTTAACCGAATATATCGTCAAGGGATTGCCTGATCCTACACTGGTCTATGATGTAATGAGCAAGCGACCAGCAAGTGTTGAAGAGGCACTGGATTTAATAGAATGGCATGAGTGTTGTAGATCGCTCAAGAAGAAGCCTTAAACCGCCAGGAGAGTGGAAGGGAACAGTGGGCTGGATCAACCAAGCAACCTGGGAAGTCGGCCCCAGTTTGTAACAGAGGACCGGTTACAGTCCATGTGTCAGGAAATTACCCAGAGCGTCTTGCAGCAGGTGCATGAATTATTCTCCAGTGACAAGTTTCAGTTGCCTGGTGATCAACGTTTTGTTAGACCCCAAGGAGGGCGTATAATGTCTGGGAAAGACGAGCTGCATAGGCCACAGAAAGGTCGTTTGGTGTCTAAGGAAGACGAGCAGCATAGACCGCAGGGCGGCCGTATCGGGTCTCATAGAGATCGGCAGCATAGGCCGCAGGACAGTGGCATTAGGACTCCAGGCGTCCAATCGTTTGATTTGAGCTCTCAGTTTCACAGTCAACGAGCTCCCAATCAGGGAACATTGGAAGGGCTAAGTACGACTGGCTATTTTGGTAAAACCAGAGGTGACACTCAGGGAATGGGTGTTGAACCTGGTAAGGCGTATTTTGCGGGAGAATGTTTCAGATGCCAAGGCTGGGGACGCATGGCACGATATTGTCCCACGGCAAGAGCCTTCCCACCACAGTCCTATGCTGACCAGACTCAAGGCTGTTTAAACTAGACCCGGCTGGACCCATGGGCCCAGGTTCAGCCAGATGTCAGAATGTACATAATCAACCTGCCAATGTTATGTTGGATACTACCAGTGATGTGTGTTTTTCATCTGGCCCAATGGATAGTCCGGACCCCCATGGACCAATGGAGACAACCAGCATCCCTGCAAAATTAGAACAGATAGATACAAATGAAAAACAGGTTTACCAGACAAAAAAAACCATTGACAGTTCATCTCAAATACATCAGGTGCAAGCTGTGTCGGCCAAAGTTGAAATAAAAGTATGGGAGCAGAAATTGACTGCTACTATAGATACTGGAGCTGAGGTTACCATAGTAAATGAAAACATCTTAAATGAATTATCAGGGAGCACCAAAGTGGAAATCATTCCGGCCCCCCGACAATTAATCGTTGCTGAAGAGAATAAAACAATGGCCACCAAAGGAATAGCTGTTATTCCTATCACTCTTGGCTATCTTTGCTTTGAATGGCCTGTGTATGTGGCTTGCACGGCTGATGATATTCTGCTGGGATGTGACATACTAGATGCTTTTAACATCACATTCAACACCCGGAGAGGATTATTGGTTGATGGTAAATGGGTACCATGCCTGATGGACCGCAAGCCAGATGGCTTATCTTCTGTGATTTTATCTCAGCCTGTCAGACTGCCCCCCAATTCAGAGACCATAATTCCTGGAGAGACAACAGATGCCATAGGTATAACTATTGAGACAGCCTTGATGGAGCCTCATCCTGCCCATAACCCAGCTATTATTATTGCTAGGGCTCTGGTTAGTACCCACAGCAAGGTGATTCCGGTACGTGTCATAAATCTATCGTCTACAGAAACAGAAATGGGCAGAGGCTATCAACTCGGGGAGCTACAGCCATTCGAGGAGACACTGTCAGCTCCACCTAGTGACCACCTATCAGAGGGAGTGGACCCTTACCTGGACGCTTCCAATGAGCCTTTACTACAGGATGAGAATGACGGGGATACATTGTACAAAGTGCAGCCAGCGAAGGTTAATGAAGCCACCAGTGGTCAACTTACTGGCATCCCAGACCATCTTCATGATTTATTTACGCAAAGCTTAGAACACTTGGAATCATCAGACCAGTCAGAGAGGCTTGCCCACCTTTTAGCCAATTTTAGTGATGTTTTTGCTAAAGGTAACTTAGACCTGGGTACTTGCACAGTACTGAAGCACAGAATTGACGTGAACGGGGCCGCACCTATCCGGCAACCACTCAGACGTACCCCCAGGGCATTTGAGACCGAGGAAGAGGCGTATTTACAGCAACAGCTGGATGCAGGTGTGGTAGTGCCCTCTACCTCTGCGTGGGCTAGCCCTGTTGTCCTCATACGAAAGCGCGATGGCACTGTGCGATGGTGCTGCGATTTCCGGAAACTCAATGAGGTCACGGTCAAGGACGCTTACCCACTACCTAGAATAGACACTTGCCTGGATTGTTTGGCCTCAGCAAGATTTTTCTCTACCATGGACCTTCAGAGTGGATATTGGCAACTTGAGGTTGAGCCTGAGGATAGACACAAGACTGCTTTCATCACAAAATATGGTTTATTTGAGTACGTCAAGCTCCCGATGGGACTTTGTAACTCACCAGGGACCTTCCAACGCTGTATGGAGTTGGTGCTTCGAGGCCTACAATGGAAGACACTTTTGATTTATTTAGATGACATCATCATTTACAGTGAAACCATGGATGAACATTTCAGGAGACTAACTGAAGTTTTACAAGTGCTGCAGTCAGTCGGATTAAAGCTAAAGCCTTCAAAGTGCAACTTGTTGAAGACACAGGTCCTGTTTTTGGGTCATATTGTCAGCTCTAATGGCATACAACCAAACCCTAGACTTGTATCAGCTGTAAAGAACTGGGAGGAACCACAAAATAAACGCCAGGTACAGCAATTCCTTGGGCTGTGCAACTATTACCGCCGGTTCATTTACCATTTCAGTGAGATAGCCTCACCACTTACCAGATTAACTGAGAAGAACTCTGAATTCACCTGGACACCTGAATGCCAGGTATCTTTTAATGAGTTACAGGAGGCCTTATGCCATGCCCCCATACTGGCATATCCAAGGTCTACAGGTCAGTACATTCTTGATACTGATGCGTCTGACTCCGGAATAGGAGCTGTGTTGAGCCAACAGCAAGATGGTGAAGAAAGGGTGATTGGTTATGCTTCCAAGAAACTTGGTAAACCCCAAAGGCATTACTGCGTGACCAGACGAGAACTGTTAGCCGCTGTCATTTTCATGAAAGAATTCCGTCACCACCTGCCGGGTCAAGAGTTCATACTCCGGACAGATCATAACTCCTTACGCTGGGTTTTCAATTTCAAATCACCTCAAGGTCAACTGTCCAGATGGCTGGAAGTCCTATCTCAGTACAACTTTAAAATTGTACACCGGGAAGGCTTGAAACACGGGAACGCTGATGCCATGTCGAGACAGTGGTGCGATAAAAGGACCTGTGACTGTTATCAGCATGGAATCCCATTGGACAAACTTCCCTGTGGAGGATGTAAACATTGTTCCAAAATGGCTGATCAGTGGGAAACATTTCAGGAGGGGGTTGACGACGTGCTGCCATTAAGCCAAGTGGAAACAGCTGTTGCCTGCCAAAAAGTCTCCACCAGAAAAAGAACCCCACCAAATTCAGGTGAACAAGCACAGGATCAGCAACAGCATTTCTGTCATCAAAATTGGGTGGAAGTGTTTACATCAGATGACTTGAAACATGCCCAGCTGTCAGATCCCGACTTGGTGATTATACACGATTGGATCATCAGCGGTCAAAGGCCCAGCCGAGATGAAATTGCAGGTTACAGTCCTGAGATCAGACATTTGTGGGTTGAATGGGACAGACTAAGATCCATTGAGGGGGTTTTGTACATTCAATGGGAGAGCTCTAATACCAAGGTCACCTACAACCAACTGCTAATACCAGAGAAACTAAGAGACAAGATCATCAGTGCTTGCCATGAATCACACTTGTCAGGCCACCTAGGTGTCGAGAAAACAGTAGGAAAAATCAGACAGAGAGCCTACTGGAGAACCATGCACACAGATGTTAGGAATTACATCAAGAGATGTGCTGTGTGCGAGGTTAATCGTCGCATGGGAAAGAAACCCAGAGCCCCCCTTACAGATTACCGGGTAGGGCACCCCATGGATCGACTGGGACTTGATGTGCTTGGCCCCTTACCTGTGAGTTACCGCGGTAACAGCTTCATACTGGTCATCGCTGACTACTTTACACGATGGGTTGAAGCTTATCCCATACCCGATCAGACCGCTGAGACTACTGCGAACACACTAGTGTATGAGTTCTTATCTCGTTTTGGAATCCCCTTAGAGATTCACACCGACCAGGGCAGAAACTTTGAAAGTGAGCTTTTTCAACAATTATGTAAATTACTTGAGATCACCAAGACACGGACTACACCTTACCACCCAGCCTCCAATGGGCTGGTTGAGCGTTTTAATCAGACTTTGGCTCAGATGATTAGATGCTAATGTCCAGGATAACCAGAAAGAATGGGACCTCTATTTACCTTTACTGACAGCTGCTTACAGAAGCACGGTGCATCCGGCAACTGGATACACTCCAAATTTCCTCATGTTTGGGAGGGAGGTTATGCTTCCAGTGGATTTGATATTTCCTAGGCCAGCCGACCCAGGGAACACCTGTGATGAATATGTGCAGAAACTCCAAGAAAATCTCTCTGATAGCTATCGCCGGGCTAGGATTCATCTAAAACGCGCTGCAAGACAACAAAAGAAGAATTATGACACAAGAGTGATGGAACACTTGTTCAATGCAGGGGATTTAGTATACAAACTGAATACCCGAGCCCGAAAACATGATGCCCGATGGCTGGGCCCCTTTTTAATAACCAAATCCCTGGGGTGTACATTATACCAAATTACAGATAAGAAGAAAGCTCAAGTGGTCCATCATGATGCTTTGAAACCCTACAACTCCTCCTTCATCCCCTCCTGGGCACTAAAAATGAGGGCTAAATTGTGATGTTAAACTAAGCAGCTGCACCAGATCATCCATAATTCTAGCAAAGCCTTATTTAGATTAACTGTCAAAATAATGCACCAGTCAGCTTTTCCTCACTTGCTTGCCCCGGCCATACCTGGAGTGAGTGTCTTGTAACTGCCTGGGCTAAATGGTTATGTGGTACCTATATAACCAATAATTTGATGTTGCTGTGATGGAAATATGCAGCACCTTTCTGACCAACTGTCCTTTTGTTATAGGGAAAAGCCTGCTGACCGGCACCATGCATACCGATGCAGCCAGTGCAACTTCCAGGGAAGAAAGACCAGAGCCATATGGCACTATCGAAGGGAACATCTGTCGGTGGGCATGGTCCCCTTCTACTGTTCGAGATGTGGCATTAAAGGACAGACCCGGGCAGAGGTGGAGAGCCACGTACATAAGCAGCACCCCGAGTACCCCGAGGCTGCAGTGACGAACCCCACTCCCTATGTGGTAACATTTGGCCGGCACCCGGGAGCAGATCTGACCCTTGTCCCTGTCGGACAGAACAAATCGCCCTCCACCACTACATCAGGCGTATCGAGTGCGGCACATCTCAGTGGGCCTGAAGCCAGCCCTATCCAGGGTCGCCTGTCTGAAGTCAGCCCTATCCAGGGTCGCCTGACTAAAGCCAGCCCTAGCCAGCCCCGTCAGGTTGAAGCCAGCTACAGCCAGCCCCGACTGACTGAAGACATCCCCAGCCAGCTCCGGCCAGTAGCTACCTCAACCCCCAGCCCAATCCTGACATGATGAGGGACTGCTTAGCCACCATAAGAAACCTTACTGAAGTTAAAGATGACACGTCACGACTCCAGAAGGCAATCGCTGGTGTGAAAACCCAAGCTGTCACCACCAATCTAAATCTGGGACATGTGAAAGCAAAGGCGTCAGCCACCTACCAAACTGTAGAGAAGATAGCGGCTGGGGTGACTGAAATCAGGCGAACATTAAAGGCCCCCGTGGACCCAGCAACCAAGACCCTGGTCGATGCCTCCAAAATGCTTATGCATGAAGTAACATCCCTGAAGGAAGGCATCTTCCCCCTGATCCAGAGCCTGGTAGATGGTCAATGGGAACTGGCTGAACAGCTTAATTCACAGTTGGCACAGTTCAACGGTTTCATGAGGATGCTGGCACTACACCTCCTGTTTCTGAATGTGCCCGCCCCAGCTCCTGCCACTCCAGAGGTTCCACCACCCGTCCCCACACCTGTGCTTAGTTTGTCCTATCAAGACGAAGAATTTGAGGCACTGTGGAACGAGGAGATGTTTGGCTCTGTTTCCTCTAGTTCGGAGCCAGATGAGTCCCTTTCAGGTTCGGTTCCGCTGGGAGAACCAGGTTTACCAGCTCCTGCCAGCCTCACCGTGCCAACCGCCACCAAGGAGGTCATCACCAGCCCCGAGGAGAGCCGTCCAGTGATCCTCCCTGAACCTGTGGTCGGAAAACAGTCCAGCCCAAGACAAAGGCAGATGGCCCAGCAAGGAAGGAATCCAAAGCGAAAAACCTTAAGCCAGCGCGTGAGACCACCAAACAGGAGACCGTGCCTGAAAGAAGGACCCAAACCTCTGCTGAACCAGCCCCGCAGAGCTCCCTCACTAATCACGAGAGGACGACAGATCGCCGGAGCCAGCCAGAGGGGCCCACCAACCATCCAAGATCGACAGTCCATCGACAGCACCGTAGGGAGTGGCGGCCCGATTACTGGACAAGAAGACCCACCACTAGTAGAAGGAGACCCCCATATAGGGGGAAGCCAGGGAGGATTAGGCCATACCCATCTTTTTAATGTGACTCAGTTTTTTAGTGCATTTTTAGTATGTTTATTAACAGGTATATGTAATTTGTTAGATGATCAGCACTTTAGTTAAACATGGTCGGTAATTTAATTTTTTTTGGCAGTATTTTCCAAACTCAGGGAGCAGCACTACCAGGATAGGTAACTGGACAGTAGCCAGTATTTGTCATGACTTGGGAATATTTATTTATTTGTGTCTGGAGTTTGTTAAATCTGCAACTACAGGGGATGGTAATTTACAGCTGGTAACTTTCCAATAGCTTGGTCAAAAAAAAAAAAAAAAAAAAAAAACTCCTATATCATTTCTGGGAAGAAATGAGGTCTGGAGGGGGGGTAGTGTCACGGTTATTTTTTTTAAAACCGTTATTAGCTTTAGTAACATATAATAATTAATCTTTAACCTAAAGATTAATTATTATATTTCGTAGGGTTTCACTATATAGTAACTATATTCGCAGTAATAATTGGAGGATTATTACTGTTTTACCCACCATCAACATATATATGTAGGGTGTATTGACAGTACAGTCAATAACTCCCAAATGGTATTCCGATATCTATATATGTGTCCACATGAGTGCCTTAATATTATAGTATTGACAATACTGTAAATGCATAGAATGGTTTTACTATCAATTATCATTTACATTGACAGTACAGTCAATATCTAGAATTGTTTTACTATCACGAGTGTCACTTTCAGTTTTTATTTACATTGACAGTACAGTCAATTTCTAGCACTGTTTTACCATCATAAGTACTGACAGCAAGGTCAATCCCTAGAACTGTTTTATTAATACTAGTATCAGTTATAATTTACATTGACAGTAAAGTCAATTTCTAGAACTGTTTTAATCTCGTTAATATTGACAGTACAGTCAATAATCTCTCACTGACGATGTATAAATAATATTATGATGAGGAACCGTCACTTGGAACCATGCCTGTTTAATCCGCTACCGGTAGCCTGTGAGCGCCGTCACGGTCATCATCATATAATACCGGGATAATATCATATGTATAAGAATTCTCAGGCCTTTATTATCTCATTAGTCCTAGTATTTTAACAAGTAATCGTTGTTGTTGTAGGAAATATTCGTGTAACTGTCAGCATGAGATAATGTGAGCACATGGCGTTGTCACGGCTGAAGCGGACCGAGCGATAATGAGGAAACACTTATTTTACCAAATAATTCAGCGTCTGTTGGTCTTACCTCGGCCGTCGGACCTTCCATTTACCCAACAGATAATTTCTATTGGCGACAGGACCGGTGTCATTCATGATAAAATCCATTTTTTTCTGTGACAAAACCATGTTGCGAATCAGCTGTTTTGCGCTTGGATACAACCGGCCGGGACTACTTTCCAGGTCGCCGTGTCACGGGGCCAACTAACTGGTCCGTGATTGGCTGTCAGCCGGATCACGTTAGACAAAGTAGAGTATATATTTTATGGTTAATTCTTAGTATTCAGCGTCGTATTTCTCGATACATATACCTGAAAGTGGTTGTTCAGGGCTAATTTAATTACAGGTAATATAGCCACTATCAAACAAGTCCGTTTGAGTAGTTTTGGCCACTTGTGACTAAGTTAATTTATGGGGTCACCAAGAGGTCACCATCTGTACCCTATAAAAGGGAGGGGACCTTGAGCTGAGGAGCCTCTCTCAGGTTCACTGAACTTGATTGAACAGGTCCCCGGCTAACCTATGCCATGTAGGTATTTTTTGGCTACAAATAACAGTTTATAATAGAACTTATATAAGTTGGGCCAAGGTTGTGACACAAATGTGGCCACTGGGTCACATGTGCGCCACAAGTGGCCACTGGGTCACAAGTGGGTCACAAGTGGGCCACAAGTGGCCACTTGGTCACAAGTGGGTCAGAAGTGGCCACTGGGTCACGAGTGGGCCGCAAGTGTGTCACAAATGCGCCACAGGCAATATTAACGTGTCGTGTAAATAAATCATCAAGTTTCTCCATAAGCTAAATAAACTTGGGGTGTTAGATTATATTGACTGGCCACAAGTGGGCCACAAGTGTGCCACAAATGCGCCACAGGCATTATTACCATTCTGTTTAGATACATTTATAAATTTTGTCTATATGTAAGTTCATCGAGGGCTGGTAGATTATGGACTGGCCACCAGTGGGCCACAAGTGCGCCACAAGTGGGCCACAGATGTATCACAAAGGTTCCATAAGCAATGTAAGGACTGAGTGTAGTAAAAAGGGGTAGATGTTATTCTAGAGGACTAAGTGCTGATCCAGGGCTAATATTCAAAAGCGAAGAGTATAGTTTCATATCTCCTATAGTATAGGAGTAACTGTATATATGTGGGTTTTGTTAACAATCTTAAAGCTTATTCCATGAATTGTTGTCTTTTAAATGAGAGACTGTGTGTGTGTGCCTAATAACTGCCTATGTGGTGGTATTCTCCGCCCCTAGGATAGCAACTAAAATTTATACGCCCTAAATAACTAATCCTCAGTAAGCTTATTAATTCCGTTCATCCCCTTGGATAAATAAGGCCATCCTGACAAATTGGAAAATACCAGAATCCTAGTAAATGGTTACAGCAGCAGAATGTCCTGGTCTGCCGGGTAAAACTGGCAGGCCAGGCCCGCGACACAAGCATGTTTACATGTAGTTATGAGCATGTTTAGCCTGATATAACATACTGAGGCTTGTAGTTAGGTAGATCTAGATATTTAGGAGAAAGTCTACTGCATTAAATTCCCTTCATACTCTCATAGGTATGCTGTCTACGTTGTCTTAAAAGCCCAGGAGTATAGGGTTAGCTGTGTAAGCATGCGGAGATTTTACGTATGTAAGTCACATAATGCGCAGCGAGTAAAAGATTTGAATACATTTAAACACCTAGTGTTGTGAGTTGTTATAATCAGCACAGACTGAGGTTGTATTATGTTGGGCTATTGTTTACAGGGCTGAGTTGTCCGAGGACCTATGCTGTTGCTATACAGGGATTGAAAGCACCCACACCTCTAGTGGTCAGTGACGTCTTTATGTTATTCCAGTATATTGTCTAATATCGCATATTGGTTATTATGTTCTGTCATAGGAGTATAATATTGGAAGCCTGTTTATATATGGTGTACCGATCAGATGTCAACAGGGTAGTAATGAGGTAATATGGCCTTGATACATATATTCAGATATTGGGAATATTTGTAGCTCTTTACTATTTGGAAACTAACATAACTTGTGATTGTTTTGATCAATGGAGAACTTTGACTGTCATGATATTGATTTGGTTTAAATATTGATACTGGTTGATACTGTTTAATACTAATGAATAGGAACTGCTAAACATATCGGTTGCTGAACAAAATAATGGTTATTATATGTTTATTATGTATTTGTATGGGAGCCTTAGAGTGGCCCTTGTGTATTTGCAGGGTGTTTTCCTGGGTGTTTTCCCCTGGTGTTTTCCTGACGTTTTTCGGTGTCAGAGTGTTGGTTCTCGATAGCTGAATGATCTCTGACGCTAAGTGTTATGTCAGTTGGAGGGTTTTATTATCAGCTGTGGATGTCTTGTCAGTTGAGGAACTGTGATTGTAAGCAGAGGTGTTAAATTTCTGAGATGACAGTGAAATAAAACAGGAGTTGCTGCAACCTGGACTGGTCATCTCTGTTCGTGTGTGCTTGGTCAGTGTGAACACCTCATGAGCATACAGATTCTATCCAAACCAACCCATTGTGCCAAGGGCTCCGGTCACACTTTTATTTCCATTTGACTACACACTGTTTATGAAAATGTGAAATAAATAAGTTAAAATGCAATTTGCACTTAAAAGTTCCAAAAGAAACAAGTGCTAGATACTTTAAAGATATATATTGAAAGTACATGTAAAAGCATTCATTTTTTCATAACAAATTTGTTGGTATTTTTTAAGATTATGATGCAAGACTGCTTAAATAGCATGAGGTTTTACATACTTTCAGTGTAATCTTTCATGCTTGTACTTGTTTTGCATTTTTTTCACATACTGAGATGGTCATTGCTGAGGCTGAGCCAACCTGTCCAGACCAGCATAGTGAGCAGGAGCAGGTGACACAGGCATTGGACACAAGTACAGGTAACGAAGAAGAAGACATCCCTGCTAAAGTACCCAGGCTCACAGCCGAGTACTTTTCACTACGACGCCATCCGAGAGTGAAGAGGTGGTGTCTACCAGATCACAACTGGCAAACTACCAACAGAATGAGCACCACGGCCGAGATGCATCCACCTTCTGGAAGCCAGATGGAGTGGCCAGAGTTAAATATCCAGCACTATATGCCTTGGCCCATAATGTTTTGTCTGTGCCTGCTAGTAGTGCACCAGTGGAGCACATTTTCAGTCATGGGGGATTCATCATGTGACCACATAGGGCCAGACTGTCCTTCGTCATGCTTGAAACTCTTATGTTTCGGAAGTGTAATGAAAACATTATTTAGTTTTCAACACTTTTCCGGTCAGATTTGTGAATAAATCTCACTTTAGCTTGGCACCTGGAATGCCCACATTTAGCTAGATTAAAAGATTATAATTATTGACAGTCAACTTTGGTGAGAGAAAGTGACAACACAAAAGACTGTGTTTGATATTTGTGAAATGAAGACTAGACAACTGTGTGAAAATGGCTCAACAACAAACATTACTGGACTTCTTCAATTTGTCTGTTGTTGCAACTTCGTTAAGACGGGATCAGTCAACGCAGACTGAGAGTAGACAACAGACTTGTTTTGCCAACCAACATAAAGGTCAAGGACAAATAAGTGAGTCATTATACAAATTGAACGAGATGTGTCAGTGCCGGAAGGGCAGTCACAGCCATCTCGTATAGCCAGAGACCATGAATTGGGAATATTTGGACAAATGATACAAACAGGGACAAAACTTCCTCAAGGTCACCTCCAGGGTCAAAACCCCTATGAAATGTCATTTTCTACACCTTGGCATGGGGAACCCCGGAGTGTGAGTGATAATACATGACCTAGAGGCGGTAAAGAGCCAGACAAGTACAATGGAGAAAGTCCTGACTTTGAGAACTATATCCGCCATTTTGAATTAGTAGCAAAATGGAATTGGTGGGATGACAATGAAAAGGCCTTACAGTTAGGGGCTAGCTTGACTGGACCTGCGCAATGGGTGTTAGGTGATCTTTATAACCTGAGTAGTTATGATGCGTTGCAAGAGATTGTGATAGAACAGTTTGTAATAGGACTCGATGAACCATAGTTACAAAAGCATGAGCATTTTGCTAGACCGACTACGCTAGAAGCTGCCATATCTGCTGCAATAGAGTACGAGTCAATTGATTTCCGAGACCCTACCACACCGTCTTCAAGTAAACCAAGGTCAGCTAAGGTCAAGGCCGATTTAACCACTGAGCCAGATCACTCGGAGAGGTATAACCAGTTACCACCTGCCGTGAATCTACAAGTGACCCCTCAGCGACAGATGACCCCTGGCCAAGGTCAAAGGTCAGCAGAGATGGGAACACACAAATTTGAGCCTGGAACCTGTTTCTGTTGTGGGGAGCATGGACATTATAAAAGAAATTGTCCCCATCCCAGGCGCCAGAGAGGTTATAATGCGAAACCAAAAGTGCAGGAAACATACGACCCCATTGCGCATTTACCACCAGCAACACCAGGGTACACACCCCAGCCTGCATGCCTAAGTGGTTTCAACCCGGTTATGCCGGGTAGTTATGTACCTGCACCAACTGCTCAACCACCAAAACAACAGTATATGTCCATACCAAGAGCCAGATTGGGAGGTGGTATACATGTTTCGGCACCTACCACACTGACACTTAGTGCATCTTCTATGCCTAGGACAATTACAGCCTCAAAACCAGGGGTTTCCATGCTTTATTGGAAACTAACCTTGGAATATTAGTAAACTGTCATGGTATACCAAGGACACCATGGAAGTTATCCATTGAAACCTTGCACTTCCTTGGAAATCCATGGAAAACATAACAAAACCAGGGGTTTACATGCTTTATTGGGAACTAGCCTTGGAATATTAGAAAATTGTCCATGGTATACCATGGACACCAAGGAAGTTATTCATTGAAACCATGGACTGCAATGAAAAATCATGGAAAAACATAACAAAAACATGGGTTTCCATGCTTTTTTGGATACTAACCTTGGAATCTTAGTAAATTGTCCATGCTGTTGTGACCTTAGAACACTCAAACAAACATGTAATAGGGAAATGTCAATAGAAAAAAATTATTTGAGATAGCTATCTGTTAAAAAGGGAGTATTTTTGCAGCATCAATTCAATCATAACAGTATTTGATTTTGACAAATTGAGTGATGTACCAAGGATGTCCCATTGCAGATGTGAGTTTAATTCAATTAAGTTAAAAAATATACAATTAGAAATGCAGGAGGTGGCTTAGTTTGTGAAAAGGACTCAGATGACAGCTGAGCACAGGACAAGAAAAAAATAATATATGTGATAAAGACCTGTAAACTGTACGCATGAATAAATCAAATGCTCATTCAGGTATTTATTATACACATGTTGCCTCAAGTCTTCCTCAAAACAAGGTATTGCAGAAAACTTCGAAAGTTCTCACTGACAAGTCACATCAGAGCCACCCCCAAAAAAGAATCGTGGTCATTCCCCCAGAAGCTGTGACGCCGTCTGACATAAGGCCCGTGCATTATAGAACGTCATTTTCCAATAAAATTAAGGAAACCGAATTTTGACGTCACGTACCTTTGTACCTTCGTAACCTGTGCACACAATTTGACAGATTGTCGCGTCTGCTGTCAACACTGGTCAAATGATGAAGAATTTTGCACTGATCTTCTGGGTTCACAATGACCCTGTAACAGGTAATGTCATTAACATGAATGGCATTATACAGCCAAGAAAACCCTTTACAGAATACAAGGAAGGTGAAGAGGTCATTGCAAAATGCCCAGGCTTCAGAACACCAACCGGTGTAATCGGCAAAATCAGAGGTAGGTTTTCCCACGGTCCATCAAGTGTCATTTTCTTCGTTTGTCCCATTGTGAAATATAAAATGTAAGAAACTATCACACACATTTGACTATGTCCTTAACAGATAACAAGGTTAATGTGAGACAGCTATTTATTGTCACAAAACAATAAACAAGTTAATATTTTATACAGTAAGGCCGCTGCCGGTTACGTCATGATTAATTATCATACTCGCATATCGGCCTCTTGCATGGTAAACGGTCAACATTGACAAAACAATACCTTGAAAAAAAATCCGGTGCATGACACTTATTGATGTAGAGACTTTCGAAAACCTCCAATAAAAAGTTTTTTTTATCGATGATATATTCTAATTTTAAAGGAACATCATAAAACACATGTCAATAAGTCCGCATCACCAACGGATGCTTGTTGTTTTGTGATTGTGCGACTTCGGCATCAGGCAAGGCGCAATGTATGCTAGTCAGGGTCAAAGGTCAGCACTGCCAAAACAACACTGTGACGTGCTTGAGCGGGTGGTTGGTGATATGACGAAATGTAATGTCACAAAACTTTCCTTTATAAGATTAAAGTGATAATATATTTAAGTATTAAAAGAACTGCAGCAATGAAATAAATTGCTCTCGAGAAGGAACTGATGGCCTAGCGTGTTGTGTCTTAATTTTAGTTTGCAAGACCCTTCAGGGCACAAAGCATGCTAGTTAGGGCCAAAGGTCAGCATCAACAAAACAAATAGATTAAACGTGTAAAGAAATTTCGACCCAGGGGCCTCCGATGAGATTTTAAGGGGAAACCTAAATTCATCAGCTATATTCACAAATCAGCCAAGCGTCCTAACAACATCCTTCATAATGTTTTGCATGTTTGTATTCATTGGCAGTTTTCCGACATTTGGGAAGATACACTGAGAAACTAGATTTTTAACACTTGCAGATATTAAGAATTTAATTTTTAAATATATAAATGTATTTTCAAATTACTCAATTTTTTATTTGTATGTGTTGTTGTTATGAATAAAATATCTGTCTACATAATACCTGTATAAAGTCTAATATGACCACAATATGTTCAGTTTTTATTTATTTATTTAATTTTTTTTTTTTTTTTTTTGAGGTTATGAATATTTTTATTGACATCTGGCTGAAATAACATTCCACTTGGTACAACTACAAGCTGTTCGGGATTGAGCACGAGCCCAGCTCATTAATCTCTCTTGCCCTATTTGTTTCATTTTATTTATTTTTTAATTGATAATATTTATAAGTATGTATACATATTAGAGTGTCACATTAATTGCTTGTCAACAAAAAAAAATCTATATACTAGTATATATATTTTGAATAAATCTATATAAGTTTTCAGGTATGCATGTAAAAATACCCTTTTTCATTTAGGGCTACTTCCATTTTAAACTATTTTCCCAGATGAACAACAGAAAAAGGAGATGATGCAAATTCTGAGTGACATCGAGAAATTTTGCATTTCATACCCTTGTTCATGTTATTTTAGCTCAGGTAACCCTAAGTTTTTGGGTCCCTAGTTTCAACTATAAAACAATATCTAAATTATATTTAAATGTCTACTTTAAATTTAATCACAGTGTTGTAAATTTTTAAATAGTTATTAGCATAAATGTAAAATCAGTACCTTATCGTTTTCCCCAAGTAAGCACAATTTGATGTTTCTGTCAATTAGGCTAAATCTCCTGAGCACTCATAGGTTCCTTGTTCTTTAGGCTATCTCCTGATTGAGACATTACACACTGCAGTCAGGTGCACCTAAAGTCATGGCAAAAATATATGCACTACAACATTTGTAACCAGTTACTGCATGTTTGATCTATGCTACCTGTTAAGATTATTTTCTTATTAAAATACATTTGATAAACTCCTCCATATTAATTTAAACCTTGTCAGTTAATGATATATTGTTGCACTAAATCTGATTTCAACCAGGCATTTTATCCATTTTAGGTATATCTTAACATATAATTAAAATAAAGTCATTTAAACATAATTTCATTTTTTTAAAGAAATAATTATAAAATCGATGCCAGATTACGGCAAAGCAGCCAAGCTGTTGTTTTGCAGACTATTTTCAGAAGAAGAAAGGGAGGGCAGGAGCCTTACTGGCCAGGCTGCCAACAAGGCCAAGGCTGCAAGACCAGCCCTTGAAAATCAGGAGAAACTTCAAATCATATATGGTGATTTATACATTTTCAAAATATATATTTTATTATTATCATCATAAACCTAAAACATATTATTTTTTTAAATGGATTTCACTTTATGTTTATGTTATATACTAAACACTATAAAAGGTTAAAGTAAATTATCAAATAAATATGTTAAATATATTTGATTTTTTCAGCTCACCTTATTTTCTAGAAAATGTTGAGATATAGCGACAACTGTCTAGCCTTAACCATAATTATGAACTCTGTTTCATTATCCAATTATCAATTTTTAAAATTATAAAATTTCTTCACATTTGACAGCTAATATACATTTTATGCATGGAAGCTTTACATCCGGGAAATATGATGAATAGGTTTTGAAATCTATGGTAGAACAGGCAAGGATAGCATGTCTTATTGGAAAAAACCTTGTATGATAGCATAGGCCATAGAAAGAAATATCATATTGCCAGAGACATAAGGTTCAACCTGGAATGTCCCTTTGTCCAAGGTACAGGTAACATGTCATGTTAACACAGAGCATCTTATACAGTAGGTAGAATGATGAATAACTACAAATGGGTGGAGGGGTTTGCCATGGGTCAGCCATGTGGTCATGTGGACATAGATTAGTTCAATAAGTTTATTCTTGCTAATACTGTGTTTGCACAATGAAACTATGGGGCAGTTTCCCACACAGGATGTGCACCTGCAAGACCCAGCACTAGCCACCACAATAGAAAGACATGATAATGCTGACCTCTGACGAGCGGGAACCTCGCACCCAACCAAGGGAGACAAGTACGAGACCACAATGGCCTGTGACACTGGGGACCCCAGTGCAAGACGAGAGAATAGTAGGGGATGGGAACATGGAGAATAGTAGTCAGGCAGAAGTTGTGGCTGGAACAGCTGGGGTGAGACAGCCAGATTCGGGAACCAGAGTAGCGTCCAGGAGGCGTTGGAATTGCCCCTTGCGGCGCTGAAGACTTCAAAAAGACAGTGAACACTCACTGGGATGCCATTGGCTGAAATGGCATATGATCTATACCAGGGTCTTCAGGTGCCCCAATGCGCACTGCAAGTTCGTGGCTCCGAGACATGCACATCTGGGAGACACATGCGGCAACGGCATATTGCCCAATTCGAAGACGAGAGGGAATTCAAATGTTTCCTGGGAATCTGGAACGGGTGTTTAGTTACTTAGACCTGACCCTACCTTCTGAGCGGGTTGCGAACACCCTGGAGCAACATATGGTTGAGTACAGGGGCACTGTTGGTCAGCTTCGTGCTGACCTGCATGAGGCCAGACAGCGGGTCTCTCTCCTAGAGAGACTGGATCAGGAGCGATCTCAAGAGATACGCATCCTCAACCAACAGCTGCGCTGATCGTTGCATCATTGACCATCTCAACCAGCAGGTGACAGAGGTGGACCTGGTGGACCAATGTAAGCAACTAAACAAGTGGGCTGATTGGTAACATGCTGCACCTTTACAGCACAGTTCCACACCGCAAGATAGGGGGACCCCTACCACATCAACCACAACTAGTCTGTCATCCTATTCACAGTAAACCTGCATGAAACCCTGTTTGATGTTGAAAATTGGTATACCGACATACTAGTTTCAAGTTATGTTTGGCTATGTTTATTCTTCGGTAGTTCTAGTTTTATTTAAATTCTAAGAACCCTGCTGTTGTTCTACCTTAGGGAAGTATTTTTTTTTGTTTTTGTTTTGTTGGAGGGCATTTGTGCCAGGAACTTCAGGAAATCCATGAAAGTATATTTTGTTATTATTTCTATTCATAAATAATTGATTTCATCAGAGACTAATCAGGGTATGTTTATGTTATCACTGTTTTATATTATTTGAGATTTCAAAACCTTTATGATATGATTTTCTTTAACTGTTGTTACATCTCAACCACAGACGGTTGGTTTTAAGGGGGGGAGGGATGAGGTGGATCCCGCTTTAAGCTATAGGACCTTGTCGAGTTTGACTGGTACGAAATGTTTTGTCCTAGCTCCCGCTAAGGGGGGGGGGGGGGGGGGGAGTTAAAAGAGGCCGAGATACTGGTTAACGTCAAAGGGGATTGAACCAGACAGAAACTGATTGGAAGTTGCTTAAGACCCGAGAAACGGCTACTTTGCATGAAACTGCTGATTGAGTGGAGTGGTAAGAACTGTTTTGTTAATCTAGCTGGAGTTACTATTACACGGTGGCCAGACAGAGCGTGAATATTTAGTCGGGATCCTGCTTGTACCAGGGACCAATATGGTGGCTGACGTAATCATCGAGATCAGCTTATAACTTGATGAAGGGCCCTGAGACCCCCCCCCCCCCCCCTGGAACATAAATAGATGGCGACCCCCTTGGTGTTTGTATTGCATACCAGTTTTGTATTCCATTTTGTCAAGAATTGATTATCGCAAATAAGTGACTTTGTGTTATCATTTGTTTAGTTTGGCTGGTTGTGGAGAGATGGACATTGTCACTAAAACCTCCCCCCTCTAAATTGGAGATACGAAACTGTGTAGTAACAGGCGGGGCTAACCCCGGGTCATTACAGTAGTCATTGGTGAAGGTATACAAGAGAGTAGAGGTGCCAACCTAAGAACCACCAGGAACTAAGTTCATCGGGGTTTTGAATGTATTAAGCTGGTGACGGGGGAGGGGGGTTAAAGTGAGATGGCAGTAATTGGTATTTTAAGCAAGAGATATCAGGGTCTTCACCCCTGACAGTGTGTGTTTTCACTGTGGCCACATTTTGTTGCCACAGCATACCACAAATAAATTTCCCCCATTTACCAAGTACTATATGGTTGTCACTTGTTCTTTGTTTCCCTTGCATGAGTTGATGAATGGGGCTAAGACAGCAGGGTGACACTAAACAATCCACAGGCTATGTGTAACCAGGGTGTGGTTATGGAAAGCTCAGAGGTGGATGATATGATCAGCCACCTTGGCTCTTGCCCAAGGAAGGCTGAATTTCAAATATGTATGTATGTTGGACCTGAAACGACTCGCCCATCTTAATGTGGAACTACATTACACATTTTGGCACAATCTGGCACTCATAAGCAGGCTAGGTTATCCCCAATGAAGCCTGGCCTGTGACTGCAGCAAGTGTTTCAGGATAGTTTTCTGAACTTTTGCAGCAGTAGCAATTGGGATATTGTGGCAAAGGCAGCCAGAGTCCTGGTTCTCTATAATGAGTGCCGTGGACCCGATGGAGAGAACTTCGGTTCTTTGAAGCAACAAGCTGCCTGGTGTGTCTGTTCAAGCCAAACGACAGCCAATGTGGTTCAATTGGTACTGGATAGATGGTTACATCTCTACGATGTGAGAACCCTGTTGTATTTCCAGGCACTGGCCCGTTTGGAAGGCGACCTGTAGGTATGTAATGAATAATTACTGTGTGGGGAATCACTGAAGGCCCATCACATTATACTAGAGAGTACAGATTACTTCAATGACAAAAGTCTATTATACCACACATACTATCCACGGGGTAAGGGCAAACAAAGCAGGCAACCACTTATTCAGTTAGTAATCCCAAGAGCATTATGGGATGACCTGCTCAGGTCATATGACTCATATCATGACTCATTAGCCGCAGGTTGTCATACAGGGGTTTCCTGCACTTATGACGCAATCAAAATGAAGTATTACTGGCACTCAATGCATACTGATGAAGTAAACTATATCAAATCTTGTCAAGCATGTCAGTCAGCTAAACATCACTTCGATGCTAAACAGGCACCACTTACAAACTATCTCTTGTTATATCTGTGTCATTCCCCCCCCCCCCCCCAGCCTTATAACAATTGGTGGAGAATCCCGATATTTTTCTACAAAATTCATGGACTAAATTGACAAGTGAAATTCAAATAAGAAATGGAAAAAACCAACAGTGACTGACGAAGTAACTAATATATGGATAATAGAACAAGTCAGTGAGAACGCCTTACCAAAATACTCTGGCACAGAAAATGCCTAACGTTGGCCCGATCGTTTTAATTGTGTAGCAAGACTTGCTTGCTGGTTGCCACTTAGACCTCCAGTTCGCCAGACAAGTGGGCATCAGTATTTCCAATAACATTACAACATGGAAGTGCTGCTGATATGTGGTATGCCACCCTATCAGAAACAGTTAAAGACTCATTTAACCTCCTCTCCGAGGCATTCCTAAAAAGGTTCAATAATGCTAAATGACTCTGTGTACAGCGACTTCAGGAGTTTCAAGACCGAAAATTAAACCCCGGTGAAACTGTCGACCAGTTTGTGGATGATATCAAAGAAATGGATCAAAACTTGGGCAAAACTGAACAAGACATTTGCAATACCATCAAAATGGGTCTACCTATAAATATGCAACAGATCGTAGAGGGAAAGGAGCCGCGAGACCTACAAGAATTAATCAATTATGCGCAGTTGGCAGCTTCATTCAGACCACTGGTTGTACAGAGACTCCAGCCCAATGTCGACCAGCTTAGTGATAAGATATGTCACTCAGTTCTTGACAAATTGGCAACAGACCACCAATGCCGAATGATGGGAACAGCTACCAAGCACAAGGGAACAACAACAGACCACGGACCAGAATGTCACCGGGTCAATCCAGTAGGTAAAGTCCATCGACACAGGGATCAACTAGGCTCAACAGAACAGGTAAACAGAACCTACAATCTTGCTGTCGATGTGGGAAACCACATCAGACCAGAGACGGTGTTCATATCAATAGTCAGCGTTATTTTTTTGGACTAACACTGCATTTGGCTAGAGTCTGCAGAAAGGCTAGAAACAGTATGAGATCTGAGAAACCATCTGGTAATGTTAGACGATAGGGGTACATGCCTGAATCTGCAGCAAAATCTATCCTTCCTGATAAGAACAGTAAAAATAAGAAATGTAAGAAAGTAAACTAGTGTGCATCATTTAATAGTCTACCTAAGGTGTAAGCTAATGTAAAGCCTCCAAAACAAATTAGTAGGGTGTCAGCTACAGTTAACTCTTTGCGAATACAATGTCTATTAGACACCGGTGCCGGTGTATCCTGTATAAATGGGGAGGTTGTACAAGTCCATGAGGTACTAAATAAACTTCCTCTATTACCCCAAACCTCAAATCATGTGAGAGGCATGGGCAATTCACTGATAAGGGTAAAGGGAGATATAGAACTAGAGATCAGTATGGGGAAACTTTACAGGAACACAGATTTTTTGTCCTGGAAACCATGAAAATTCCATTTATTTTAGGAATAGATTTCCTTAAGAAACATCAAGCATGCATAAATATCTCTGACTGTTCCCTATCATTAATGGGTAATTTCTATGTCATTCCCATACAAGGCAATAAACAGACAGCTCGGTGCTCAATGCTACTCCTTGCATGTGATGTAAACTGTCCACCTATGTCAGGAAACCTCCTTCCCGTGTATATGCCAGCACCTTGCTCAAGCACTCTTATTATACAAGTAACACCTAGTAAAACTCTCTCAAGGTCAAAGGGCTTGGCCGGTGCATTTAGCGTCAATACCATAAAACAGTGCAAGACGAACATGAGAGTCCTACATCCTTCAAATAAACCTGTATGTGTACAAAGAGGCTACCCTGTAGCTTTATTTCACCCTATTCAGGAAGACTCAGACACTATAAAAATTCTAGACAAACAGACGCAAACCAATATAAATCATATAATGACTCATTAGCCGCAGGTTGTCACACTGGGGTTTCCTGCACTTATGACACAATCACTGAAGTATTATTGGCACTCGACGCAAACTATATCAAGTCTTGTCAAGCATGTCAGTCAGCTTAACGTCAATTCCATGCTAAACAGGCACCACTAACAAGTTATCTCTTGTTATATCTGGGTCATGCTCCCCCTCCCCCCAGCCTTTATGTCGAAGCTTTACACTTTTGAAGTATTTTTAGAAAATAATTTATGCTGTCACCCAGTTTTGGATCAGTGAAGAACTTTATATGGAATTTGCTCCACAAAAAAACCCCTGGCCAAAAAAGACAAGGTATTTGGCAAAAAGAGTTTTGCTGAACTTCTAACTGGTAAAATGGATAATATTGGTAAGACAAAAAGGGTTGTGCAGCAAATAGCCATCTACAGACTGGCAGAAGACATGACAGTCTCTTTCGATGTTTGCACTTACCGAGTACAGAAATGCAAGAAAATGATAAAAATAACTTTGGATTTATACAACACATAACAACTTCTATACTTCCCACTGGTAGCACAAGATTTTTACATATGATCTGACTGGATACTGGTATCAGCAATCATGCAGCAAAAGAGCCCTGAGCATTGTTTATAGGTGGTGCAAACATATATGCTTTGTAATAAGTGTGCCAGTAGGAAGTATTATCTTCCAACCCCCATTTTTGTGTGTAGCCAAGTTCATGATAAAAGTGAATTTAACAGACCTGATCCCTTCCACATAACCAAAACCTGATATCATAGATAACTGAATTATGACTTGATAAGATATGCAAGCCATTAGTGTGTAACGGTTATTTTCCATACTTACCCTTGGAATGCATGTCACTTGTATATTCTGCCCCTTAGTGGCACAGGTTAAGAAAAATTATGTACCAGAGCTGAGTATCACTTTGTTTCAGTGACCATTTGTTACAATGTGGTATAGGCAATATGTTTTGCTCATACTGGGTTCATGGACCACACTAACTTGTTTAAGAGGTAAAGACTTATTATTTTAAGGAGGTCTCTTTCCAAAACTGATGACATTCATTGTGCATAAAAGCGTGAAAGGAAAGCTAACAAAAGGAGTAGCTTTGAGTATGAACCATAAATAAAATGAACTCAGAGAGTACATTGAATTTTGAAGTCTAAATTTTGTATAACTGATAAAAAGAGCATGATACAGTGTCAGATGTGTGAAATGTAGTACCATATTTCCTGTTTGTCCTTACCAGAAAATTTATGCTCTTTTCCAGCCAGACATATTAATTTTTTTGTGGTCTAAATACATGTCTAAAACCAGGACTCTTAGAAGTCAGTGGTGAGACAAATACCATTTTCCATGAACATAGACAAGAAAGAGTGTTTACCCAAACATCCAAGTAAGAAGCATAACAATACTGAAACTGCAACAAATGCTTTACATTAGGTGAATTAGATAGGTGACATGTTCATTTAATTCTCCTGACAAAGACAATGCACATAAAGATTTAACAGGAGGTAAAAATGATGATGGCAATATTGATGGGAAAGAGAATTCCTTCTATGAAATGAAAGAACTGAATTTTTCTATCAGCCAGACTGAACATCAAACAGAAGGATGTGACTGGGACTTTTAAATGACAATACTGATTCAGGAACCATAATAAGTCTGTAGTGCCTGTATCTAACCTTTCACTTAGAGCAGTCAGCCCAAGAGACAATGTTTGTTTCCAAGGGCGATATTACAAGAATTAATGTATTAGTGTCTCTCTGATGAATTTCAGTATCATTTTTGGTCCATATAGTAGGGGAGGATATTTATGTGTCCTACCTGTTACAGAAAACTAATTTTTTTTTTGGTAATACTAGATAGGAAGCAATTCTTGATAGTTTGTAATTACCGAGGTTCTGTTGACTGAACTGCACCTTCCTGAAGTGACAGAAGTTATTCCGCTATATCACATACGGATAGACCGAAACCAGAGTTGAATTCTCTCAGTAATATAGAATATTATATATTTACTTTATGCAAGTTTTCTTGTGATACTGTTCTGTTAGACTGTGTACCAATTAATAACTAGGTAATAGATAAGCATCGGTCGTTTAATTTGTTAAAACCCTGTATGAATACACACAAGAACTATATGTGTGAAGTGCCAAAAGGAAGGCGTGAAGAAGACATTTTGGCTAAGAATTGAATTTATGACTAACAACCATTTATTAGCCATCATATGATGTTCAGAATGATGTTCAGAAGCATAAGATGGTTACTTGATGTGCAGTTTGCTGTATCCTTGAGATGGCCAGAGTTGGTCAGTATTTATCATTAATTTATTAATGTGTAGAATATTACTGCTTGGTTTATAGGTGTCCATATGTGTATAAATTGATACATGTTATTGCTTTCTGTAATGAACCAAGCTTATATTACTGCTTATCCCTTTTTTTGTATATATATTCATCATGGTCTTTCACATATAAGGTATGAAACAGGTCAATAACTGTGTTAATCAGGATTATGATGCATCAGGAAAGCTTTACCATTACTTATGTACTCGTTTACTGGAACAGTGATAACATGAGAACTGAAAAACAAGATAATACTACTTACATGTTTGATATTATGTTACACATTATGAGTATGAATTTGTATGTGTGTCAAAACTTGTAAAAATGTCAAATGGGCTAATGCCTTTGTTTAGTTTAGTTTAATTTCATGTCATTTCAGTTGACAGTTTATTTCTGATGTGTCTGGAATAAATCAGTAATATCAAAAAGTGTCATTTTCTCTTGGTGAGCACAAGTCTCAGAGTCAAATGTTGGCATATGACAACACCAAGCTAACATACAGGATCCTATCTCTTCTGTGCAAACCAACACCATGAATAATTCCTCTTTGAATCTTTATAGGGAGTTAGATTCCAGCATCTTGAATGTTCACAGCATGCAAGCAATGATGTTAAGGATCATACTTATTCAGAGACCAGCAATGTAAGGATTATGTTGAATAAGACCCTGAAAGCTGATGACCTTATAGTACTGATACAGGCCAAGAAGAAAGTGCAGATGAAATGATAGATGAAAGCTGGCAAGAAACAACTGAAATATGATAGGTATGCGTGTGCCAAGTAACATTGTTTATGAGCAAACACTTCTTAATGAAGCTTTTAGTTTCTGTTTTAATGGTCATTCAATTCAACAATGTACATTACTTCAAAAGTGAAATAAATTTCCTGATTTACAGTTACTGCATAAGCAGAAGTTGTCCAATGAAATTAAAACTTAAGGTGTCTAAGCTTTACACTTTTGAAATCACTTTTGGGAAAAATTTTGTCATCACCCAGTTTCAGAGCTTCATGCAAACTACATGATAGAGTCAGGAAAGACTTAATACAGAATTTGCTTCAGGAAATAAGCCTGGTCAAAAAGGACAGAGGTATTAGACAAAAAGAGTTTTGTTGAAATTCTAACTGGTAATATGAATAATATTGGAAAGACAAAAAGGAACATGCAGCTAACAGCTTCAGAAAGTCGACCGCCTGGCAGAAGACATGACACTCTCTGATTTGTCAGCTAAGATCCATGGAAACTAATCCATTCCCAGCTGTGAAAAAAATCCAATCCATTTCCTTTATATGTTTACTGATTTAACTTGCGTGTTAGCCCAAAGGACATTGTTAAGATCAGGATGTCAACCAGGGGTCAGGGAACAAACATGATATGGTTAAATGAAAGAGAATTGCAACTCACATCTTCCAGATTTTGGGAGATCATACATGCTCTTTGACACTCAGACTTGTTTCCAGAGATTAATAGGTAACAATGTTATTATCACAGGAGTTAGAATGAAAATGATGGCACTGTGGGTGAAAAATGGGCAACAAGATACCATCTATGCTCTAGTGGTTGGATATCAAACAGGCTAATGTTGAGGAGCTGAAGGAGTGGTGTAAACCTCAACAAACTACAGGTGCACAGGTTGATGGAGATTTATAGACCCCTGAATGTAATGACCCCCAAGATGAGCCAGTGATCAGACATGACTGTGCAAAGAGCTAAGAAAAGTGGGCAGAAGAGAACAGATGGTGTGCAGTCAACTGTGTATAAAGCAGTGATGGGTGAACTTTTGGACATCCCACTTGACCATATGATGGTGTCTTTTATGGCTATTATGAGTCCTGTTCCTCAATCTGTACAGGTCTGGCCACCAATTCAGGAAGTATACCAAACTTGTAAAACAGTGTTTGGTCAAGTCCCCAGAGGTAGCCTGTTATCATACCAACTTCCAACAGGTATCTCTGAAACCAATGATAACATTGTGATTCAAGGTGTGGCGCCACCTCCACTATTCATGTTGACTGTGGTAGAGTCGACATTTCATGGTCCTCTGTCATACTAGTGTGACTGTTTGTTTCGTGGTCTCAGTGTGTAACACAGGAGCAGGCACTGGATTATGAGGGGATGACAAGAGACCACCGAAACAAGTGACCCATGGGTCATGACGCTCAGCTGCAAAGCATGACCTGCAACATCATGGGCTGAGATTCACAACTTCCAGTCAAATTTTAAAGAACCAATTTGCCAATTTGTTGAAATTTTCTACGACAACAGAAACATATATCACTTATGTCTGGTTAAAACACAGTGAACTGATGGTCTGAGGAAAATGTATGATTGTTAAACTATCAAGAACTATTCCCATAGCTTGCTTGATCCCTGTCAGTCTAAAAGAAACACCACAAAGGGCAAATATAAGATCAAAATATATGGCAAAAAATCAAGGAAATCCATGCAAGAATTATTGAGAAACGGGTGCTTCTGTATGAATTTTTATTCAATACAAGCCAACTGTACTGCACTTTCATACATGATGATAATATTTATTAAGAAATATTTGACCTAATCCTTTGCAAGATTACATTAACATACATCCGACTGCATTCACTTTAACAGTTCTTGAGATAATATGATCAAAAGGAATTTAAAGATGGTTGGCTGGTGGCCATTTTGGACTTCCTGAAAAAAGGATTTCTAAGGTGGCTAACTGTCAGACATAATGGATTTCTGACAAGTCTGACATTTGATATCACACATCCTCCAATAAGAGACCAAACTTGGGGCAAATTATCCAAAGGATGTTACAGTAATGAATGTCCAAAACAATTCAATAGGCATGTACAGGCCCTCATATTAGATTTATAGATATGCAAATGTAAATGTGTAGGTCCAATATTTTTTATTATCACTCTGCTTTTCAATGGGTTCAGGAGGGTAGGTAAACTGCAAAACCTGAAAGAGAAGAAATGCAGAAAAGCATGACTAAGAGTCTTGTAATAAAAAAAAGGCCATCCTAAATCCAGTACACATCCACACATTAAGAGTACAAACACTTTCTTTTATATGTGATGATTTATATAAAAATATTCAGATATCTAGGAAACTAAGTTTATTGCTATGATTCCATAAAATAAACTGCAAAATGTTTTTCTATCATCTTATAAATTAGTAGCTTATCCTTAACTATACTCTCATAGTCTTAATGCCTGGCATTCCGACAACAGTGTTTTGTTATGCAGTAATGAGGTACTTATCACTCAGCCTTATCACTTAATAGGCTGATACAAAAGGGAGTCATATGTCACCAGTGTCACTCACAATTACAGCCACAGGGTGAGATGTACCAGCTGGAGTGCAATGGTTATATATACAAGAAAAATAAGTTGACCTGAGCTATGACCTTGGCCTTTTGCCCACATATCAACTGGATTCTATCTAAATGATGGGTAACTACTAACCACTTAAATCTGGTGTAATTACTTGGCAACCAATGAGTGAATAACTTTAACCTCCTGACCAGCTGACCCCAAAATCAATAAGTTATTTCTTCAAGCAAAAAGACCCATAAATATGAAGTTTGAATCAAATTGAGTGGTGCATAGATGTGGCATATGTGAAAGACTGAAGGTTTTGGTTGAACAGTTTCACTTGAAATATGTTCACAAGCATTTAGAACAATTTAATATTGTGACCTTGACCTTTGAAACTCAACATCAATAGGCTTCTTCCCCCATTTGTAGGTAAGCCATATATGACAGAACCAAATTGCAAATTCTGTTAAAACTTTGAAGAAATTCAGAAATATTTTTTCATCAAAATGCTGAATATTGATTTTATAGGGCAAAACATAATTTTTGAGACAATACTCTGTTATGACTAACACCTGCAAGTGTGCTGATTTGTGCAGTCTCAAAGTCGCCATAGGCCTACATCTCCCCGAAATGAAAAAAAAAGCACGATCGTTAACATCATGGAGAAATATTTATGAAGTTTGGGCAATCTGTTTGCTGATCAGCTTCGCGTCAGAATCCATGGATCATTTGTTTTTATTTCAGATGAACAAATTTACATCAAATGTAAAACACCGAAAAACCCTGTCTCTGAAGTGGCGCCACTGCCTATCCCCCCCCATCTTTCATTCCCTCAAAGATGAAAATAGTGAAGGAAACTGTTTTGGTGGACCTGTCACCTGTTCCACCGAAGTCACCTGTGGCATCTACATCAACTGGTGCCAGCAGTGCAACCCCAAGGCGTACCTGCCCACCCAGTACCTCAGCGAGCCCGACATCTCAACAGACTGACATCCAACCAGGTATGGCATATATTGACTTAAAACAAAGAAAAAATATAACTTCAACAGTCATACTTAGAATACATTTTCATTTTAATCTGAAAAAAAAAATTCAAGCAAATTTCGTTCACTGAGACAAAATGATGTGGCAGAATCTGAACAATGATTGCAAATAATAAAGCTGACATACAAAGATACACACACACATATATATATATATTCCTATGTAGATTTTGTTTGCTGTGACACCAGAACATATATAAATATACATACACACACAATATATATATATATATATATTTTTGGGAGTTATATATAACTTTTTGTCTTAATTTGCAGACATCCAGCTGCATATGAAACTCCAAACACTGATAGACAATCAGAAGGAAATGATGCGGCTGTTAAGGGGCATTGTTGGAAAATCCCTTGGCCCTGAGGAAATCGACATCAGAGACCTGGTCCCGACCCCGCTCACAACAGTAGACCAACTTAAATGACCTTTGTGAGAGCATTGAGAATGAAGAGGGCTTCCCGCACAAACTGGCAATCTCATTTATTTAGCTTTGTTAAAATAATACAGCATTATCCCACAAACTCTAAGATTAACCCTTCACTGTTTGCAGGCTCACAAAAGGGCACTGAAGGTCAGCTAAGCTAAAACGCTACCTGGCATACTCTTAGAGCAAAGAGGATTACAGCCTCAGATTTTAAACAGATTTGTAGTAGTAGAGGCAACTGGGAAATGCTAGTTAAACAACTGCAGTGCAAAACTAAAAGGACAACTGTAATGAAGTGGGGCATCTTATTAGAGCCAGCAGCTGCAGAGACATATTCCCGCACATTTGGATGCAATACATATGAAGTGGGATTTGTCATTAACCCAAGCGCATTTCACCTTGGCTGCACCTCAGAATAGTGGGTTTATGAGCCTGAGGTTATCGATTCTTATGGACTTTTGGAGATAAAACGCTTATCAGTGAGCAATGTTGCAGAATGCAAGTATTTGTTGTCATCAGGAAGTAATCAAGTGCAACTAAGCAAAACAAACCTATACTATTATCAAGTGATGGGCAAGATGGGGTTGACTGGTGCTTTGTGGTCATTTTTTTTGTATATGCAACAAATATTTATCACTGTGGGTGGGACTTCTTCAACAATATCCTTGAACAACTGGATAAATTCCATTACAATTTCTACTTACCGGTTTGTGTTTACATGGCCACTTGCTATGTATGTATCAGAGAGATGGAACAGTAGTAAGAATGAATTTGTGTGCAATTAGATAAAAAAAATATATATCTCTAGACTAAATGTAAGGTATCATATGGTTTTTGCAAGGTTCTGAGTCCACTGGATACAGAATATGGTACAAATTATCGAACAGCAGTCTACACATTATTTAATTTTGCAGTAATAAGGGGCCTTAGAAATTTGTGAGCAGACAGCACACTGCCCATAACTGGTTTATCGTTCCAGCTGGATTCAAGGGAATTGCAGAATCTAAGATGGGAAATTCCTTGAATCTCCTGATTGCCTTTTCTACATATACCCTCATATTAGCAATTTTCTCATTTTGCTCAGTCTCCTCTTGTCCGATCTCTTATTCACTAAGCTGTCACAACTATATATATACATAACCTTAGTATATCCTCCATTGGAGTATTCATTGGATTCCCTTTTTGGTAAACGATATACTCTGTTCAACATATCTTCACTCACGTAGAGAGGTCTAAAAAAAATCTAGAATCTAGAGACAGAACAGTGTGTTCTTGCGGCAACATCTGTAACTGGCCCAATCGTCGGAGGGGCTTGTCCATGTCTCACTGAAGAGAAGTTCTGCATGGATACCTGCAACTGCAAGGTTGCAAAAAAAAAAAAAATGGGCTGCACAAACAGACCTGGTCACCCAAACTCTGTTTTGTCAACAAGACTGTGAATGCACGAGGGGCAAAGGATAATGGAAATTATGCAAGTAATGAAGAAGAGACAGACACCAAAATGGCGATGTAGCCCATGAACTAATTTAGGAATTAAACCTATATCTATATAACCTACTACTGGCAGATTCATTGTAATGTGGTCATATAATTAACATTCATTCAATACAATTTATGTGATGTTTAAGCCTATAGTATTAGTTTTATTTTTTTGTGTTTAAGAACATATGTACTTTCAAGAATTTAAAGCAATTCCTCCTTTCATACAAGTATCTGTCCAGTAATTATAATATCCAATTAAGAGACCTGAGTGAATTTTACAGACCAAGCTTTTTTTTAGCTTCTAGTCCTGTTTGATCAGTTTGAAGATGATTTTACCAGTGTGAGTGCACTGGACCTGTTGTCATGTGCTGTCCCTCAAGGCTACGTCTGGTGATCATGACCTGTCTGTGCTTACTCTACCCTCCTAGAGAAGCCTAGAAAGGATGACTGGCAGAGGAATGGGATTCTGGTCCCTGCATACAGGTCATACCCACCAGTATGTAGCAAAGGACAGCACTGACCCAACCTCTTTCTCCTGCCTGCTTCACTGCTGCTTATAACTGTTCACAACTACTGCATACTTCTTACACTTGCATTTGGTATGTTTTTCTGTCTGTGGCGGTCAGTTCTGTGATCTGAGTTTCATTGTTTATTTACCACAAAACTTCATCAAGGGTTAGTGATTTGTTTTGCTTCATACCACAACTATATAGCAAAGGACAGCACTGACCCAACCTCTTTCTCCTGCCTGCTTCACTGCTGCTTATAACTGTTCACAACTACTGCATACTTCTTACACTTGCATTTGGTATGTTTTTCTGTTTGTGGCATTCAGTTCTGTGATCTGAGTTTCATTGTTTATTTACCACAAAACTTTATCAAGGGTTAGTGATTTGTTTTGCTTCACACCACAACTATATAGCAAAGGACAGCACTGACCCAACCTCTTTCTCCTGCCTGCTTCACTGCTGCTTATAACTGTTCACAACTACTGCATACTTCTTACACTTGCATTTGGTATGTTTTTCTGTTTGTGGCATTCAGTTCTGTGATCTGAGTTTCATTGTTTATTTACTACAAAACTTTATCAAGGGTTAGTGATTTGTTTTGCTTCACACCACAACTATATAGCAAAGGACAGCACTGACCCAACCTCTTTCTCCTGCCTGCTTCACTGCTGCTTATAACTGTTCACAACTACTGCATACTTCTTACACTTGCATTTGGTATGTTTTTCTGTTTGTGGCATTCAGTTCTGTGATCTGAGTTTCATTGTTTATTTACCACAAAACTTTATCAAGGGTTAGTGATTTGTTTTGCTTCACACCACAACTATATAGCAAAGGACAGCACTGACCCACCTCTTTCTCCTGCCTGCTTCACTGCTGCTTATAACTGTTCACAACTACTGCATACTTCTTACACTTGCATTTGGTATGTTTTTCTGTTTGTGGCATTCAGTTCTGTGATCTGAGTTTCATTGTTTATTTACCACAAAACTTTATCAAGGGTTAGTGATTTGTTTTGCTTCACACCACAACTATATAGCAAAGGACAGCACTGACCCAACCTCTTTCTCCTGCCTGCTTCACTGCTGCTTATAACTGTTCACAACTACTGCATACTTCTTACACTTGCATTTGGTATGTTTTTGTGTCTGTGGCGGTCAGTTCTGTGATCTGAGTTTCATTGTTTATTTACCACAAAACTTCATCAAGGGTTAGTGATTTGTTTTGCTTCATACCACAACTATATAGCAAAGGACAGCACTGACCCAACCTCTTTCTCCTGCCTGCTTCACTGCTGCTTATAACTGTTCACAACTACTGCATACTTCTTACACTTGCATTTGGTATGTTTTTCTGTCTGTGGCGGTCAGTTCTGTGATCTGAGTTTCATTGTTTATTTACCACAAAACTTCATCAAGGGTTAGTGATTTGTTTTGCTTCATACCACAACTATATAGCAAAGGACAGCACTGACCCAACCTCTTTCTCCTGCCTGCTTCACTGCTGCTTATAACTGTTCACAACTACTGCATACTTCTTACACTTGCATTTGGTATGTTTTTCTGTTTGTGGCATTCAGTTCTGTGATCTGAGTTTCATTGTTTATTTACCACAAAACTTTATCAAGGGTTAGTGATTTGTTTTGCTTCACACCACAACTATATAGCAAAGGACAGCACTGACCCAACCTCTTTCTCCTGCCTGCTTCACTGCTGCTTATAACTGTTCACAACTACTGCATACTTCTTACACTTGCATTTGGTATGTTTTTCTGTTTGTGGCATTCAGTTCTGTGATCTGAGTTTCATTGTTTATTTACCACAAAACTTTATCAAGGGTTAGTGATTTGTTTTGCTTCACACCACAACTATATAGCAAAGGACAGCACTGACCCAACCTCTTTCTCCTGCCTGCTTCACTGCTGCTTATAACTGTTCACAACTACTGCATACTTCTTACACTTGCATTTGGTATGTTTTTCTGTTTGTGGCATTCAGTTCTGTGATCTGAGTTTCATTGTTTATTTACCACAAAACTTTATCAAGGGTTAGTGATTTGTTTTGCTTCACACCACAACTATATAGCAAAGGACAGCACTGACCCAACCTCTTTCTCCTGCCTGCTTCACTGCTGCTTATAACTGTTCACAACTACTGCATACTTCTTACACTTGCATTTGGTATGTTTTTCTGTTTGTGGCATTCAGTTCTGTGATCTGAGTTTCATTGTTTATTTACCACAAAACTTTATCAAGGGTTAGTGATTTGTTTTGCTTCACACCACAACTATATAGCAAAGGACAGCACTGACCCACCTCTTTCTCCTGCCTGCTTCACTGCTGCTTATAACTGTTCACAACTACTGCATACTTCTTACACTTGCATTTGGTATGTTTTTCTGTTTGTAGCATTCAGTTCTGTGATCTGAGTTTCATTGTTTATTTACCACAAAACTTCATCAAGGGTTAGTGATTTGTTTTGCTTCACACCACAACTATATAGCAAAGGACAGCACTGACCCACCTCTTTCTCCTGCCTGCTTCACTGCTGCTTATAACTGTTCACAACTACTGCATACTTCTTACACTTGCATTTGGTATGTTTTTCTGTTTGTAGCATTCAGTTCTGTGATCTGAGTTTCATTGTTTATATACCACAAAACTTCATCAAGGGTTAGTGATTTGTTTTGCTTCACACCACAACTATATAGCAAAGGACAGCACTGACCCACCTCTTTCTCCTGCCTGCTTCACTGCTGCTTATAACTGTTCACAACTACTGCATACTTCTTACACTTGCATTTGGTATGTTTTTCTGTTTGTAGCATTCAGTTCTGTGATCTGAGTTTCATTGTTTATATACCACAAAACTTCATCAAGGGTTAGTGATTTGTTTTGCTTCACACCACAACTATATAGCAAAGGACAGCACTGACCCACCTCTTTCTCCTGCCTGCTTCACTGCTGCTTATAACTGTTCACAACTACTGCATACTTCTTACACTTGCATTTGGTATGTTTTTCTGTTTGTAGCATTCAGTTCTGTGATCTGAGTTTCATTGTTTATTTACCACAAAACTTCATCAAGGGTTAGTGATTTGTTTTGCTTCACACCACAACTATATAGCAAAGGACAGCACTGACCCACCTCTTTCTCCTGCCTGCTTCACTGCTGCTTATAACTGTTCACAACTACTGCATACTTCTTACACTTGCATTTGGTATGTTTTTCTGTTTGTAGCATTCAGTTCTGTGATCTGAGTTTCATTGTTTATATACCACAAAACTTCATCAAGGGTTAGTGATTTGTTTTGCTTCACACCACAACTATATAGCAAAGGACAGCACTGACCCACCTCTTTCTCCTGCCTGCTTCACTGCTACTCATAACCCACCATCTGCCCATTACTCCTCCATGATTATTTTTAATGTGTCTTATACATGTACATGTATGATGTGTGGCGGTTTTGAACCCACCATACCTGAGTTTTGTTACTTATATTATGCTTCAGTGTGGCTGCACTCTTAAGCAATTTAAAGAAGGACCAACAAGCATACATGGCTGTGGTATTTACCCCCCCCCCCCCTTTGGGCTGGGCGTGTATTATGTTTACCCTAGGCACCCTTTCCTCTTGACCAATCAGAAGGGATCATGCAGCGTCCCCTCGCGCTGAACTCGCCTTTGTTCACAGTACACAGGATCGACACAGACGATACACCACACCATTGTTATCTCAGTCAACGACCTCATCCCCATCCTCCATCCTGTTTTGCTTTACAAGATGTTCTAGATTGTTGTGCATGTAAGCTAAAATCCAATTAGTTAATTCTGGGATGCTTTAATTAGGCGGTATATATTCCCCCTTTTTTATCCTCAGCTATTGGTTACATGTGAACCAATTGTTATTTAAGTATATTCTGTCATTTATGGATACTTCTAACTGATGTATACGTCGAGGCCCAGATTAGAATCTGGTCATATTTAAAACAGGGCCAGGCCAGATCAAAATTTTGATTTGGACCAGCCCAGATCAAAATTCTAATCTGGGCCAGACCAGTTTTAAACTGGGCCAGCCCAGATTAAAATTTTGATCTGGGCCGCTCCAGATTAAAATCCTGTAGTGAAGACTTCAGGATTTAAATCTGGTCTGGACTGATTTTAAACTGGGCTGGCCCAGATTAGAATTTTGATCTGGGCTGGTTAAGTTTACAATCCTGTGGTGGACTGATTTTAAACTGGGCAGGCCCAGATCAAAATTTTAATCTGGGCTAGTCAAGATTACAATCCTGTGGTGGGATGATTTTAAACTGGGCCTAACCAGATCAGAATCCTAATCTAATCTTAGGCGAGCTTGATTTTTATCATCTTAATCAGATAATACAGTAAATATTTATTCCAGATACACCATTTTGAATGATACTAAATGCATAATGAACAAGATCTTTTAAAATATATTAGTGAGGAAAAGCTAACAAACAAATGTAATGTGCTTATTTTGTTTCATCTATTTTTCAAGCATGCAAGTTCACATTTGAACTTCACCTAAACAACTACCATAATTAATCACAGTTAAGAATATGTGTCAGTTCTGAGACATCTACTTAACTTAATATCAAAATTTTAAACTTAACTGAGATAATTTTCTGTTCTTAATATCAAAATTACATGTGTAATATTAAATATACATGCATAATTAAATACCAGCTTTACTCATTTATAATTGAACAAAAGTAATTTATTAGTCTTGATGCTCATTTGGGTTAGCAGCATGACATTGTGCCCTAACATGGGGCTAGGGAGAAGTTTGTGATACTATTGCTGTAATTTTCAATAGCTGAAAAAATCCACAGCTGAGAAAAAGAGACGATTGCTGTCATTTGGCAGTCTCAAAAATAGAGGTGAACATGCATGAAAATTGGAGTTAGATTTTTTTTTTTTCAGAGGGTGACAAACATGTTGGGAGGTTTTACTTTGGAGTTAATAACTTTAAAAAAGGCTATTCTATTAACTGATAACTAATCTAAATTGAAGATAGTTAAATGCTGCAATACATATATTCTCTACATTCATTAGTTAAAATGCATGAGTGGGTGAATATTGTTCCCACTGTTCTATCTAAATACATCATGATCGTGCGTGTTAATAATTCACACAAATTAACAAATATCAACCTAATTTATGTACACTAGATATATATTTTTCTGTTTGCTAAATTTCAGTCACCTAATTTCAATGACTTAAGTTAGGTATCTTAATAGATGTTTCAGGGCCTATTTTCCTTAATATGTAGTATGTTATAAGTTCTAGGTCCAATGTTACAATATGT
The DNA here is from genome assembly GCA_026874595.1 of Sipunculus nudus. Lineage (NCBI taxonomy): Eukaryota > Metazoa > Annelida > Sipuncula > Golfingiida > Sipunculidae > Sipunculus > Sipunculus nudus. The sequence goes on from CM049307.1 coordinate 19,995,311, forward strand.
GCAGATTTTTTATTGGGTGACTGGGGAGGAAGGACAGATCACAGACCAAAAACCCAACTTATGATAAATGATAAATAACTTTAAATAACAAATAAAATTTTGAATTTACAGGTCTTGGAACACAAGCTTAACATTGTGTAACATATATATTAATAATTATTGATTAAATTGTCTTTTAGTTTGTTGTGTTTTTATCTTTAAAATTCCAATGTTTAACATGATCATTTTATAATTATATTTTAGACATTTTACATAAGAGGTAAAATTACGAAATAAATATGACAGGAGTCCAACCAATGAAATTTTCATAGAATATGAAATGATTCATAAAATAATAATTATTATTGACTTACAATGTTTTATAAATTCTTTGTATTGATTAAGGGCAAGCTAGGTATAAATAGTGTAATTGAAGCCAGCCTAGGAGTAGATAAGGATTCTGATCTGGGCTGGTCCAGTTTAAAATCAGTCCACCACAGGATTGTTAACTTGACTGGCCTAGATCATAATTCTAATCTGGGCCAGCCCAGTTTAAAATCAGGCCAGACCAGATTTAAATCCTGAAGTCTTCACCACAGGATTTTAATCTGGACTGGCCCAGATCAAAATTTTAATCTGGGCTGGCCCAGATTAGAATTTTGATCTGGGCCGGTCCAAATCAAAATTTTGGTCTGGGCTGGCCCAGTTTTAAATTGGGCCAGATTCTAATCTGGACCTCGACATATATATGATTTATGGCTTGTGAACTCATAAATTCTGCTATTATCACTAAGGGAACACTTTATTGCTTTATTAGAAGGTAGATTCAGAGGTAGGCAGGCATCTGTGGTTTTTTGTCTGTCCAGTGCTGCCCCCTACCGGCTATGTAGCATACTAAAGTGCTTCTGAGAAAGGAAATGTAACCGAGACCAGAAGTTGTGAAAGTGGTAAGCGAGCGGGAAGGCAGACAGTTTGGACATGAATGGCCGTAATCCATTTGTTAACTTGTAATATTGCTTGTTCTAAGAGTGATCGACAGTAGTAGAGGCTTCTGTCGTTGAGAACTTTTGTTGGAGTAAGCTTTAAACCAGTTATTTAAGTTAGATGAATGCTTTTTGTGATGAAAATAGTTGAGATTTTTACAATGTTTGCTGCCGAGTCAAGAGGCCGGTGCTAATTTTCCTTAAAGTCCTGATCAACTCTGACAAAAGAGAATTCGGGTCCTATAAGTCAACTGATTTCTACCTGGACTGTAACACCGAGCCAAGATGGTTGTGGTGGGCATTTCACTTGTTTTAGTGGCACTTTGATCATTGAGGGTACCATCTATGGTTTGTGTTTCCTATGTATTGAGGGGTATCCGATGCAGCAAGACCATGAGAGCGATATGATCGCCCACCTGGAAGACTGCAAGCACAGGGACTCATTCCAGCTTTGTCGTTGGCAGCTGGGGGTGTTGGGTACCAAAACCCCACCCAGCTGTTTCAGCTGTGGCGAAGCGCGAGGGTGGTGCACAGGTTACGGTACCCACGATAGGACCTAACCTGCGTGTGCGAAGACTGTCATCGCAGGTATGATCAGTGTGATGAAGAGTTCAGGTCCAGCTCGGACCTGAAAGCAGTGACAAGGGCCGCTGAGGTCCTTGTCCTGTACAATGAATCAAAAGAGCCAGTCATGACATGTGGACAATTGGAATATCAGGTGCCCCGGCGTGTGGCGGTGGAGGCCAAGACTGCTGCCAATGCAGAGAGGCTGGTCAAGGAAGGTTACCTGAGCCGATACCACCTTCCCACTGTCCTCTATTGCCAGGTATTGGCAAGGTTAGAAAGAGTACTGTAGGTATGTACAGAAATAATTTTATTTATTTATTTATTATTTTTTTTGTAGATTCCTTGTGAAATATAACAACTATATTAAGGATATCTATATGGATATATGTTAAATACTGGGTTCAGTATATAATCAGTACTGAGTATAAACATCTTATATCATAAATATAAAAATGAGTATGACATGTAATAACGATAATATCTGGAAGTACATTATAGGTTTACGTCCAGGAGTATAATTATATAAAAAAAATGTAATAACATGATGCTATACTTCCCTAGATGTTATTTAAATGTAATCTATGTAGTATGTAACCCATACATATATAAATTCATCACAAGTCTAAGCATATATAACCTAAGGTATAAAATATAATATTTAACTATGCCAATGAATCAGAATAAAGAATTTACAGACTATCTCTTGTTATATCTGGGTCATTTCCCCCCCCCCCTCGAAGCCTTAAAACAATAGTACACACCAGATCACTCTATATATGTGTTTGTTAACTTATCATGGAAATGCTTATCTGTCCTTGGTTATCTTAATGGTTATTGAGGAATGAACTTAAGCTTAGTGCTATTGTTCATTTTGTGTCCATTTCATGTTTATTATCATGTAAAGAAGTTGATAATGAATGGTAAAAGTGACTATTACTCTGTTTCTAGGTCATGATGATCATTTTGGAGTAATGCATTATATTTTGGAGTAACATTGATATGTGACTATAACAACTGTTTTGTTTGTTTCATGTTTTTTTCTGCCTTGTGAAGGGGTTTTTTGTATTGTGTTCAGTTTCTGTACACTGTATCTCAACTTGGAATATAATCCATGAAGTCACACCATTTCATTCTTCCTAGGTCACATATATATATATATATATATATATATATATATATATATATATATATATATATATATATATATATATATGAGAGAGAGAGAGAGAAAGAGAGAGACATACAAATATATATGTGTGAAAGTACATTTATTTAATACTATGTTCTGAGGGACCCTTATTCAAATTTCAGATCAGCTTGAATGATGAGGCTATGGTTCAGGAAGCCGACTGTACGTGTCCAAGGGGTAACTATAAGTGTCATCACATGGCAGCACTGCTCATAAACACAAATAAAAACATCAGCTGCACTGACACGCCCTGCCAGTGGAAAGTAAAAAAGCAACAGCAAGGACAAGAAAACCATCCAGCTGAGTGCACTATTTCCAGTAAAAAGCAGTACAAGGCTACAAACCTCCCAGTAAACACGGATGATGTTAAATGGTTCAATGCCAAACTGTATTGCTGTGGTCAGCAAGCAGGCTTTCAGTGGCTCCTGGCTCCAGAGCCTAATAAAGAGGCATAAGCAGTGCCTACAATACAGGACTGCATTCTATCCCACGAATACCTGTCCTCCACACATATGATGGGAATGTGTTGCACCACCTTGAACTTGATGAAACAAAAATCAAGCATATAGAATCAGTAACCAGAGGACAAAGTGCTTATCCTTTATGGTTCATGTACTGTTTAGGTAAAATTACAGCAAGCAGGTTTGGTGCCATGATCAGAGCAATTCGGCTCCTCCACACATAAGATGGGAATGTGTTGCACCACCTTGAACTTGATGAAACAAAAATCAAGCATATAGAATCAGTAACCAGAGGACAAAGTGCTAATCCTTAATGGTTCATGTACTGTTAAGGTAAAATTACAGCAAGCAGGTTTGGTGCCACGATCAGAGCAATTCGGCTCCTCCACACATAAGATTGGGAATGTGTTGCACCACCTTGAACTTGATGAAACAAAAATCAAGCATATAGAATCAGTAACCAGAAGACAAAGTGCTAATCCTTAATGGTTCATGTACTGTTAAGGTAAAATTACAGCAAGCAAATTTGGTGCCACGATCAGAGCAATTCGGCTCCTCCACACATAAGATTGGGAATGTGTTGCACCACGTTGTAGTTGATGAAACAAAAATCAAGCATATAGAATCAGTAACCAGAGGACAAAGTGCTAATCCTTTATGGTTCATGTACTGTTAAGGTAAAATTACAGCAAGCAGGTTTGGTACCATGATCAGAGCAATTCAGCTCCTCCACACATAAGATGGGAATGTGTTGCACCACCCTGAACTTGATGAAACAAAAATCAAGCATATAGAATCAGTAACCAGAGGACAAAGTGCTAATCCTTTATGGTTCATGTACTGTTAAGGTAAAATTACAGCAAGCAGGTTTGGTGCCATGATCAGAGCAATTCGGCTCCTCCACACATAAGATTGGGAATGTGTTGCACCACGTTGTAGTTGATGAAACAAAAATCAAGCATATACCGTAAAAGTTGTTGCAGAAGTCGCGACTTGTACTAGGAAATCGAATTCTAAAATCTAGAATTTTCTAGCTAAGTCGGGGTGCGACTTGTAATACGTACTTATCCAGTTTCTGTCAGCTTTCCCGGTACATGGAACGACGTCAGTTGAGCGATAATCGGCAATACCTTTAACCAGTGCTTTGTGAAACGTCTTTCCCCAATAATTTACACTTTTAACCATCTCTTATGCTTTATATTTTTTGAACTGACGAAATTTTCATTTTATTAACATTAAATGCAAATTTTAAATTTGCCCAGTTCAAGACCTACCCGTTCTGACAAGTCGCCATTCAAGTGACACTTCCTAATCTGCGTTACTATTATATCATGAGTCAATTTGACGCATATGCCAGTCTGCCGCTCTTTGATGTACACTTTCTTTTCGTTCAACTATATGGGTATGCACTCCATAATGAAAAACTCGCGGTTCCATATCCGTTTATGCATGTAAAGTTGCGTCACATTCAAGCTTGATCCACTACACATACGTCGTGAATTCTTTTGCCTGCCCGGTTGATCGCTGAATACCAGCTGACCTTTGAAGCCGTGTAGCGGAAGTTCAAGCCCCGGGTCACCCGTGCAATGACCTTTACATCCCCATGTCAACTAAGCCTTCCGTGACTGATATCCACAATTATAAACTCTCATATTAAGAACCATTAGGTCACTGTCACCATCTCGTGGTTTTTCAAGCGTTTTGGATAACAATGTTATAACGTTTCACGTGAGCTACAAATATACGATTTGCTCCGAGTGTTACCCGTGTCTCTTTCAGGACGATCGTATGCCCAACAATATGGCGGCACGCATGCATTACGGTCAATCGTGCGTTGACGTATTCGTGATTTTTTTAATGAAGACACATTAGTCAATACAATGAAATAACAAACACCATATAGGTATATATTTTATTTACTTAAAATGCCACATACGCACCTAAATTCCACGGGAACCGGCACCGTTTGGTGTCATGACGGATCTGGTTCAACACGGCTGAGTTTGACATACATCCAAGCCACTTGAATATAATCACTGATAACGATGGAAATTGGGTTTTCCAGATATTATCAAAGAAAAATAAATCATTAGTCCCAGTAAATATAATATCTGTAAATTCAATTATGTTTATTTTACGTTAACTGACCGGTCGATAAAGCGTTCATTATCCCCCTGTTGATTGACATATATTTCAGTGATTTCAGTAATACCGTGCATGTGCCGCGCCTAGATGGTAAGTTGTAACACTTAATTGAAGGGTTACTAAATTCAGTTTTAGAGCCTATTTAAGAAATTAGGTGAATAAATTCAAACTCAATTATTCTTTCCATCTTTCAGTTGTCTTAAGTCAGTTCAAATCATGCCCAATGCGACGGATTGGGACTCGTCACGCGTACGCAAACTAATCATAGTCTAATGAATCCACCCTACGTTTGACGATCTTTAACAATTTAAAGAGTTGCTCGATTGTGATAGTAATTTGCCTCAGACTCTTTTAGTTTATTAATACAGTCATTTAACTTGATATTTGCATTCTAATGTTACTTAACCTAGTAAGAAACGGCAACAATGACATCGTTTCACAGCACAAAATGTTATCCGACGCAGCTGACTTTGGCACTGTACAAATCTTACCTGACAATTAAACCCCGACTTTATATGTTAAGATTCTGTTGCTATTCCTTAAATATACGCATTGTATTAAAGCTGTCCAATTATTTTTACGTTTGAATGGTTTATCTAGTTTATAAACCACAAAAGTACTACGGGGACGTTGGTTGTAGTCTTGCATCGCAAGGAATGATACTCAAATTCCAAAAGTATCAGATGGTTGGGACGCCTCCGAAGTCTGGGTGCGACCTATATTATGGACTTTTCCTGAAACTAAACTTGAACGGCTATTCCCCAGGGGGATCCTAAAAGTCAGGGTGCGACTTGTAATAAGGATGCGACTTCTGCAACGACTTTTACGGTAGAATCAGTAACCAGAGTGCTAATCCTTTATGGTTCATGTACTGTTAAGGTAAAATTACAGCAAGCAGGTTTGGTACCATGATCAGAGCAATTCAGCTCCTCCACACATAAGATGGAAATGTGTTGCACCACCTTGAACTTGATGAAACAAAAATCAAGCATATAGAATCAGTAACCAGAGGACAAAGTGCTAATCCTTTATGGTTCATGTACTGTTAAGGTAAAATTACAGCAAGCAGGTTTGGTGCCATGATCAGAGCAATTCGGCTCCTCCACACATAAGATTGGGAATGTGTTGCACCACCTTGAACTTAATGAAACAAAAATCAAGCATATAGAATCAGTAACCAGAGGACAAAGTGCTAATCCTTTATGGTTCATGTACTGTTAAGGTAAAATTACAGCAAGCAGGTTTGGTGCCATGATCAGAGCAATTCGGCTCCTCCACACATAAGATTGGGAATGTGTTGCACCACGTTGTAGTTGATGAAACAAAAATCAAGCATATAGAATCAGTAACCAGAGGACAAAGTGCTAATCCTTTATGGTTCATGTACTGTTAAGGTAAAATTACAGCAAGCAGGTTTGGTGCCATGATCAGAGCAATTCGGCTCCTCCACACATAAGATTGGGAATGTGTTGCACCACCTTGAACTTAATGAAACAAAAATCAAGCATATAGAATCAGTAACCAGAGGACAAAGTGCTAATCCTTTATGGTTCATGTACTGTTAAGGTAAAATTACAGCAAGCAGGTTTGGTGCCATGATCAGAGCAAATCGGCTCCTCCACACATAAGATTGGGAATGTGTTGCACCACGTTGTAGTTGATGAAACAAAAATCAAGCATATAGAATCAGTAACCAGAGGACAAAGTGCTAATCCTTTATGGTTCATGTACTGTTAAGGTAAAATTACAGCAAGCAGGTTTGGTGCCACGATCAGAACAATTCGGCTCCTCCACACATAAGATTGGGAATGTGTTGCACCACGTTGTAGTTGATGAAACAAAAATCAAGCATATAGAATCAGTAACCAGAGGACAAAGTGCTAATCCTTTATGGTCCATGTACTGTTAAGGTAAAATTACAGCAAGCAGGTTTGGTACCATGATCAGAGCAATTCAGCTCAAGAGGTACCCAGAATCATTGTTCAAGTCCCTTCTGGGTGAATATGACTTGACAGGTTTTGCTGTACAGTGGGGCACAGAAAACGAGGCAGTGGCAGTCAGAGAATTTGAAGAGGTGAAGACAATACAAACAAAGGAGAGAGGATTGTGGCTACACAGCACAGGTATTCAGGGGCCTCACCTGATAAGACTGATTGGAGATGACAGCATCATTGAGGTCAAATGCTTGTAGAAATACAGAGCTAAAACAGTGAAGGATGCAATAAAGGAGGAAAGAGAATTCATCCATCTTAAAGGAAGATGAAGCTGGTGAACTCCATATTAACAGCAATCATCCTTGCTTCCACCAAATTCAGGGACAATTGCACTTGACAAAATGCCTGCTGTGTCATTTGGTCCTTGGACACCAAAAGAGACTAAAAAAATAGATATACCCAAAAGTGCCTAGACAGGATTAGTCACAACCCTGCCATGATAGACTTTTATGTTAACCATCTCCTGCCAAAATTCATTCAAGAAGGAATATAATAACATCCATGTATCAAACTATTCATTTTCTAAGTATAACTTCATATATATTGTATTTCATATTTAATAGTTCAAAAAGAATGTATGTATAAAAATACAGAACAGAACTGCACATATTTGCCAAGTGTACATCACAAATTTTATCGATCATTGTGGATACTACTGAAATATTAAGGACCTGTACTAATCATAGTCAAACAGCTAATATTGAAGGTGCTTGTTATCAGATTTAGGATGCATCCACAAGAAAAAACAGTTGATACACAGTGTAAGCTTGAATTATTATACTTGAATGCCTTCAACAGGATGTGTTTCTAGTAGGCTTTCTCCACATTAAACTAGATATACACCTAACAGACAAATGATGACAGTAGAAATAAAGAAGAAAAAAGTTAGGCTGACTTGTCTCGGAGGGGTCAAGGAGGTCCTACCAGATGAAGACAAAGCACAAAAGAGATGAGACCACTAAGAGGTCCTGAGCTGGGTGGCCAACAGCCTCAGGCAGGACAAAAACCACCACAGAAACTGCCCATCCACCACCACAGGAAAATTAAAAACACATTTTTTCATATATCTCACATCACAGCTCAAGCCAAGACAGAGTCCACCACCACCCAACAGCCAATCAGATGGGAGTATCACAAGGTCAAGGGAGTCCCATAAGCTTAACTACAGAGGACAATTCCCCACTTTTTAGAATGACATCAGGAGACCACCCCCTGTACATTATAAATAGGACATTTTTTAAAGGGTCTGGACTGGTTGGTATCTTCCTTCTATAATAACCACTATAATAGTTTACCTTTTCAACATCATAAAGCTGTGTATCAACATATGAAGGGTTATGGACATGTACACATGAGTCAAACAGCTGATATTGAAGGTGCTTGTTATCAGATTAAGAATGCATGACAATAAAAGACAGCTGGTACAGAGTATAAGCCTCCTTATTATTTTCCAACAACATTAAACCCTGTAAAAGACACTCCTAGTGCTACCTACCAGGAGAGCCCACTAACAAGCCTAGTCTCCAGAGAGTCATCTGATCCAAGCATTTCCACTGACAGCACTTCCCAGTGCTGCAATCCTATTCTCTGGTGGTCAGTATCTAAAAGCCAAAGAGACCTCATTCGACTGGTCTTTTCTTCAAGGAGGAATGAACAACAGTATTTATAGCAACAACTAAAAGAAATGGACGGTGGGCTGGTTTAAGGTGGTGACAGTTGGGCAGATAGTCTTGGACATTGTGCCAAATATGGATCATACACAACAATGGAGCTGAGACTTGATGAAGTCCTGGACTTCGAACTATATCAGGAAAAAAAAAATTTATACAAGCTAAGTAAGTCTATTGAGCAATGTAATATTCAAATGACATTTGGCTACTCTTGCATATAGGAGTTCAGTTAATGGTATATGAGAATAGTTTATATAAGTATAAGTGATATATCCTATTTTTACGAGATTAATGACTTGCTATATTTCTGGCCTATCATATCTTATTTTAAACAAATTTGCCTTATCCACATTCTCTCAGAGTAATGAGGTAAAGTCTAGCTATTGGATGGAAAATGAAGGTCTGAAGCAAAGTGTGGAGAACTTAAAGAAGGAGGGGCTAGAAGCAGCTATCATTGTGACTGATCGCCATCCACACATCATCAAATGGATCAGAGAAAATATGCCAAAAAATCTGTTAAAGGATGATAAACTGAGATCAAGATCTTATGAGACCAAAGATGGGATGTTAACATTTCTCAAGCCATGAGGCACCATTTTAAAGCAGTTTTGCTTGTGTGACCCAAAATGCAAGACAATGATCTGTTGTTACATGAAATACAAGACAACCATCTGGTGTGACATGAAGTGTTAGGCAACCATCTGTGGTGACATGAAGTACATGCAGTATCTGATGTTATAAAAAATGCAAGAAAACGATCTGATATTACATGAAATGCATGACAATCATCTGATGTGACATGAAATGTAATATAACCATCTGATGTTACATGAAATGTAATATAACCATCTGAGGTTACATGAAATGTAAGACAACCATCTGATGTGACATTAAATGCAAGACAGTCATCTGATGTGACATGAAATGTAAGACAACCATCTGAGGTTGCATGAAATGTAAGATAACCATCTGAGGTTACATGAAATGTAAGATAACCATCTGAGGTTACATGAAATGTAAGATAACCATCTGAGGTTACATGAAATGTAAGACAACCATCTGATGTTACATGAAATGTAAGACAACCATCTGATGTTACATGAAATGCAAGATAACCATCTGATGTGACATGAAATGTAAGATAACCATCTGAGGTTACATGAAATGTAAGACAACCATCTGATGTTACATGAAATGTAAGACAACCATCTGATGTTACATGAAATGTTAGACAACCATCTGAGGTTACATGAAATGTAAGACAACCATCTGATGATACATGAAATGTAAGACAACCATCTGAGGTTACATGAAATGTAAGACAACCATCTGATGTTACATGAAATGTAAGACAACCATCTGAGGTTACATGAAATGTAAGACAACCATCTGAGGTTACATGAAATGTAAGACAACCATCTGAGGTTACATGAAATGTAAGACAACCATCTGATGTTACATGAAATGCAAGATAACCATCTGACTGACATGAAATATAAGATAACCATCTGATGTTACATGAAATGTAATATAACCATCTGATGTGACATGAAATGTAAGATAACCATTTGATGTTACATGAAATGCAAGACAACCATGTGGTGTGATGTCTTGACATGGGCAATTCTTAACTTGTTTGAACTGCCATCTTATTTGCCTGATAATTTGGTGTCCAAAACAGGGCAGTAATATATGGAGCATGGAAGTTATACCCTGTAACACTACTTTTTAGTCTTTCACACTGGTTACCAATAGATCTTATAACATACTGTGCATAGCATTGTCTGGAGCCAAAATACATTACTGAACCTGTTTCATCATATCAACCAATTCCTGCTCTCAGGTTCTCCATGCAGTCATTACTTGTGAAGCTTTTCGTAGATTCATTATTTGGTTTCAGGGCTTTTGCAAATTTTGCACTAGAAATTTGTAACAAGCTTCCATTATATGTTCCATGTTCAGAAACAATGACTTGATTTAAGAGTCATTTGAAGACCCATCTTTTTAGGAAAGTGTATTTTTAGTGGTTCTGATGTTTTAGGTGTTGCTTAATTTATTCTCTGGATTATCCATGTAATCAATTTAAAGTTTTAGTATATGTTGCACCTTATAAATTTCTATGATAATAATAATTTTAGAAAAAATAATAATAATATGAAATGCAAAACAAACATCTAATGCTGGATGAAATGTAAGATAACCATCTGATGTTACATGAAATGCAAGACAACCATCTGATGTTACATGAAATGCAAAACAACTATCTGTTGTGACATGAAATGCAAGACAATCATATGGCCTAACACAATGTACATGAAGTGCCTGATGTTACATGACATGAAAGACAACCATCTGATGTGACATGAAAAGTAAGATAAGCATCTGATGTTACATGAAAAATTAAGAAAAGCACTGGATGTTACATGAAAAGTAGGATAAGCATCTGATGTTACAAGAAATGTAACACAAGGATCTGATGTTACAAGATTTAAAGACAACCATTTGATGTGCCATGAAATGCAAGATAGCCATCTGGTGTAATATGGAGTGCAAGACAACCATCTGGTGTAATATGAAGTGCAAGACAACCATCTCCTCTTGTGACAGAAATTTAAGACAACCACACAAGGAATATCCACAAATCAAATTTTTTTTGCCTGAGAATTACAAGGCATGATGACAATAAATTGATAAAAAGATTTGACAAGACCACAGCAGGTATGTTAACATTTGACAGGCTGTGCGGCATCAGAGTAAAGTCATGCAACCTAAAAGTACAGCTGTCTATCAACATATGAAGTCAGAATGACATGTACACATGTGAGTCAAACAGCCAGGTATTCAATGCCTATCTGTCAGCCTGTGAAGCAATATTTTCTCTTGACAGGATTTTTCCTGGAACATGTGTTCTCTCCTTTCTTGTGTTGACTGGATCAAATAGTAACCCAGGTACTCATGGTTGATGGACAAATGCAATATAGCTATTTTACATTTGCCATGTTTACCAAACATGTCAAGAAAACAAGCATTACCCCAAATGGTACAAGTGGCACCATCATCCACATTTAGAAGGCTTCTTTCGTAGGACATGGCTTTTAGTTGGCTCATCTGTTTAAAAATAATAAGTAAAAACAATGACAGTGCACAAATTTAAATATTTGTGCCAATGAGTTCATGTCAGAAATAGTATGGCACAGTAAATCTCAATTTCTTCCTTAACAGGTGTACTGTAGGGCAGAATTGGACACTGAAAATGAATCTGACAATTCAGTATTTCTAAGGCAATAATTAAATTTATACAATGGTGATTTTCAAAATGGCTGACACAATGTCACAGACCAAAACTTTCAGTAATTACATCTGAAAGGTACCATATTTTGTTATGCCTTTCCTTATGTTTTTGGGTGGCAGAATCTGATTTTACTGTTAATATTGTAATTGTGCCACTGCAGATGATATATCCATGCTTCATGATACTGGGGAAGGATCTCTATCACAAAATGAGGTAAGCGAAGCAGTTGCTGAGGAAGTCTGGAATGAATGGGTCTCAAAAAATGTGTATCCCCTCTGTGAGAAGAACAAAGCTTATAAAATAAAGGCAGATTATAATATATTCAGTGAACTCACCATTCTGCACTAGATGATAATGATGGTATTTTGACAATGAGATTGATAACAAAGATTCCACAAGGAATTGGCTGATGATTTCTTAAACTAAAATTGAGGAGACAGCTATGAGGAACACACTTCTAAAGTCTTCAGTGCTCACAATGGGTGATTATGACACTGGCCCAACATCTGAAGATAAAGATAGTGACATACCTCAGCAGCCTGACACTTATTTGACCCATGTCTACATTTAAAGAATAATAACATCATTCAGCTTGAAGTGAATCCTGTGTATAAGACATACAGAGTAACAAAACTCAGTTTTGCCAAAACCTGGAGGAAAAAAAATCAAGGCCAGGTAGAAAGTCCTCTTTGTTATGCCTACTTGGTAGGTCACATCATATTAACAAAATAAAATCTATTTTGAGATATAATTAAAATATATGAGAAATACAAAAATATTATTTTTAAAATCATTTTTTTTTCTCAGGTGCAAAAGCTGTACTGAAAGTGGCAAGCATGAAGAAATCAGCATTGCTGTAGATGGGGAAAGTGGTTTCAGCTAAAAGTCATGCAGCAAACTGCCACAGGGAGTGTTCATCCAGCCAGCCAACCCTTCCCTTCTGTGGCAATACCTCATACTTATAATTATGGACATATGTATCATTATCTGGTGGAGTCTATGAGTTATGTGACAAGTGCTATCAGAGTCTCAGTGACCCAGATGATGAGGAATCAGGGTCTGATATCCAAACAGCCAAACCAATGCTACATGCTCAGCAGTATGTTTTCTGCAAGACATGAGATCAAAGGGGCATTACTTTGTTAAAAGTCATGTGAGGTCATCATTCAGAGATGCCCATCACCTCATGCAGGCCACATTGTAAAGCATCTCTGGGGCTGTGGTTGATGCTTCATGTGAATGTCAGGCATTATGGCATTATGGAGATGCTCACATGTCACTCTGTTGCTGTTCATAAGAGCATGTAAAACAAGGGACCTATGGGTCACGGCGCTCAGCTGATATATATGATAAAAAAATATGATTTAGAAATGAGGCACATGCTGGTTTTATATGGTAATAAAAATAAGCTGTATTATGAGTTGCTGTGGTTTAGCTTATGTATGATTTTGATGGTACCTTTGGAGACAGGAAAGAGGATTAATTTCATTTATTTCATTAACAAATGGAGTGGGATTGTCACACAGATTTTGACTTGGCCATATAACTTATAAGCAGAACATGTAATATAAGAGTTTAACTATTTATTAAAAAAATTACAAATATTGTCCTAAATAATTTTTATTAAAAATAATAAGAGAATAGTATGATTTTTTCAAATAAAATATAACTGAAATGATTATTAAAATAATATTAAAGAATATATTCATGAATACATTCATTAATACATTTGGAAAATATTTGCACTGGTATTCATATACTTTCATTTTTACCTGAATTCCCATTCTTATGAAAGAAATTTCATAATGGAGTACATATTCATATTCGTGTTTAAATACAATTGCAAAGTATTCGCACCATGTCTGGTATTTATTCAGTTTTCACCAAACAATGATGTTGAATAATGATCATAAGTACCTGGTTTTACGGCTTTTATTTATATTAAAAAAAAAAAATGTAATATATTCATTTTGGACTAATTTCACATCAATGTACACACTAGACACAGTAGGAATCTAGATTAATATTATCAACTGCATCTTTGTCTATAATTTATTTCCTTCATATGATCCCTAATGATTAGTAATGAATAATATGATTTACTTTTTTATCATTAAAATTGAACTGAAAAATACCATAGGTGACTGCATGGTGATATTTGGAATATGTGACATTCTATCCATCGATACAAGATTCTTATATCATCGGTAACTGCAAGTTAATTTCCTGTTATTATCAACTATCAAATTCCTTTTCTATTTTTCTTTAATTTGTTATTAAAAACCAATAAAAATTTATTAATTTTTTGTTTATTGTTATGTTGTTGGTTAAAACTACTAGATGAGTTGGGTTGGACACCTGGATCAACTGTGGCTGGCCATTATATAATAAGCTTCCTGGACACCTCAGTTTATGCCTCGCCTCAAGCATGCATAATTTGCTGAAAGTTCAACAAGGTCAACATACAGGTGACTCAAGAGGTGCTACAGAGAGCCAAGGTCTGACATGGTCTCATAAAAACATTAATAAAAGCTACAATTTTTGGCCAATTTCTTTCAGCTTTTCAAACTGAAAAGCTGAAATCTTTATGTGTGCATGATATGAAAATTATATCAACAGTACTCACAGGAAACAAACATGCCATGGTCAAAGTTGGGTAAAATTTAAGGTACTAATTTTATATTTATACTAATAACTTATAAAATTTGAAAAATTCAGAACTAATTTGGGTATTCAATTGAATCTTGATTAAATAATGTTACATCCCTGACAAAAAATCTCTAGCTTCAGCAATCCTCTTGTTAAGGGAGTAAATATATTTCTTAATTTTTTACAAAGTGCATTATGTTTGGGCCCATAACCTAAAACAATTAAGCAATACTGACATCATTCCTGGCATGTGCATAGAGAATATATAGAAAAATATGTATATTATATATGATTAAAGGCAGATCAGTGGTTTTGATATTAGGCAGTCTTGAAGTGTAACAATGGGTTTTTAATGGAAAAATGAAGTTTTTCATTAATATCTCGAAGGTATTAAGTCCTAGTGACCAAATTCTTGGCATGGTAGGGGATTTTTGAGACATCTAATTGTATGCCAAATTTTAGGAACTAAGAGCTGAAGCTGGGGAGCTGAGCACTTGCAAACTGCATGACACTAGCTTCATGTAAATAATATGTTACATGGTGCTTGAAAACTTGAATAAAATCTACAGTTTTTGATCAACTGGTTTCAAATTTTTGGTGTTTACAGACAAAATGCTAAAAAAAAACATGCTGTGAAATTTAAATCCACAGTACTTACAGGAAAAAAACGTGCCATGGTCAAAATTGGGCAAAATTTAAGGTACCAATTCTTTTATTTTTGTTAATATTTTAAAAAATTTAAAAGATTTTGATCTAATTTTGGGTATACAATTTAATTTTGATTAATTAAAGTTATATTACTGGAAAAAAAGTTTATAGCTTAAACATATTTTGTGTTAAGTGATCAAATATCTTTCCTGATTTTTTACACAATGCATTATGTTCGGGCCCATAACTTTTTAAATTTATAAAATACAAACAAAATTTCTGGCATGTACATAGGAAATATATAGAGGAATAATTATGGTAAATATGAGGAAAAACAGATGAGTGGTTTTGATATTAGGCAGTCCTGAAGTGTAAAAATAGGTTTTTAATAAAAAATTGAGGTTTTTCCTTAATTTCTCAAAGGAACGAAGTCATAAAGACCCAGTTTTTGGCTTGGTAGGAGATCTTGGGGACATCTAACATTATGCCGAATTTTGGATTCCTAGGTCTTACGGTTTCAAAACGTGCCACATCTACGGACGGACGGACGGACGGACGGACGGACGGACGGACAGACGGACGGACGACGGACAATGGACCACGACTATAGCTCAGATGACTTATAGTCAGCTGAGCTAAAAATATGGGTATGAAACTGCAGCCTGCACCAGTCAGTCTTGCCAGTGGAAGGTAGAAAGCAAGACCAAAACACCTTAGCAGGTCCAGAAGGCTATTTACAAAAGCAAAGCTCAGTTCGGTAAACTTAGCACAATTCTCAGAGCCTTTGAACCATGTGACATGGAGCAACTTCCTAACAAAACAACAAATTATTTTTTCACAGAGACTACAGACATGTAAACCAGGTGTCTCATGGCATGGTCTCTTTTCCTTCAGTTTTAAGAACTATAGCTTGTGTAATGGAAGAAATGCAGTTCTCAATAAACTGTGTTGCAAGTTTCTTGATGGATTAAATGTGCAAATCATTGAACTAGGTGGTTGTGTTTGTATGACACCTGGTACCAAAAAAACACAGGCATTGTCGACCAAATGGCATCAGAATCTGTGGTGCTGCTTTAAGGCATCAGTGTGTAAGGACATAGCACATTGCACTGATGAGGGAAGGGATAAGGTTGTGAAAATATTGTTGTGAAGGGATGAACATGTAATTTCAAAGGCTATGAAATATGGTACAGCCAATGAAAACCCTGCATTTCAAGACTATGTGCACATGAAAGCACATATTTCAGGGTATCATATCATATCCACAGGTCTTAGCTGGGATGCAGTCCACATGACCCAACCCTTCATACCTCATGTCAATATTGGCTTCTGAAAATTAAATGTCCTTTTAATTTGAAAAATGGAGACCCTAATTATCCTGGTAACACTTTAACTGCACAGCAGCAGAGATCATGTTGTCACATTAACAAAGATGGAACAGCTTTGAAAAATCAGCACAGATATTATTATCAAATACAGATGCAGCTTGGTGTAACAGGTCTTAGTTGGTGTGATTTTGTAATCTGGTCCAAAAATGGAGTTCACTGTGAAAGAATTCAGTCTGACAGCAAGCTGTGTGACAAAATTAAGAATACCTGCTCTTTATTTTTCAGAACCATATATCTGCCTGAGTATTTTGAAATGCGGATCAACAGGAGGCCTGTCTGTTTTTCCTTTGAATACATGAATTACATTGTATTGTCAAGTATATAAATATCATACATGTTTCTGAAGTACATAGTGAAGTCATATAAGGCAGACTTACATATACTGTATCAACTCTGAAGTTCTGATTATGTATTTATTTGTATAAGTGGAGTCATATTTGGCAGACTTATATGTTTGAAGTTCTGATATGTTTAATTAATGTCGTTCACAAGATCGAGTTCGGCTCTCGAATGGCATGGCTGGGTCTCCGCTGCTGGGATCGGTGGAGGGAATGTGTGCTGCTTCTGGCTTTGTGGCTATGGATGCTGTAGCTTTCTAAAAAGGTCACCGGCTCAGGATGGGCGGTGGCCGCCCTTGCAGCTCTCTGCTTGACTTGGTGTGGCACTGCGACTGTGGCTCAGAGAACATGCTTAAGGAGTGCACAGGGCTGAGGTCTTGACCGCAGCAACCTGTAGCTGCTCCATGAGCGTATACCTTCTTTTGGTTTTTGGTTAATTAATGTTCATCACATTGTGCAACAACTGCACTGGAATGAATATTGGTACAATTAATGTAATTAATTGGGTTTTAATTGACGAGGGCAGGTGTCGCGGTCACATGATCGGTCTGGCGGGGGACTGGTCAGGTGATTGCAGCATCGGTCATGTGACTGCGAGATCGCGTCATGTGATGGTCAGCAACCGGCGATTTTAAATTATTTTGCCAGCTGCAGCAGGGCAGGACACTTCAACTTTAAGAACTTTATTGCTAGCAGAAGTGCCAGAAGTGTCAACGTTGTGCCAATTACAGTGCCGGTATGGGTAGTGAAGACCGTGATGTGGCGCAAGCAACCTCCGCTGCTGACCGTGTTAAAGAGTGGGGCCAGACACATATGTTAGACACGGCCACTATCGAGTGCCTAGCGAAACAAGGCTTTACCTCCATGGAGGCTTTGGCCCTCTTGGAGGCGGAGGACCTTCCTGCGAAAATGCCCAGGGGCCAGCAAAAGCTCGTACTGCAAGCAGTCACCAAGCTGAAGCCCGAGCCCGAGTCAAACCCGGCAGCCACGTCTCAGACCTTGATACAAGCGGCCCTTTCTGGGTCAAACCAAGAGACACTGTTGACTTTACCGCAAGCGGCCCCACTACATTCCATGCGTTTGCCGGCCGTACAAACACAGCTGTCGGGTCAAAGCAACCAAGCCAACGCACAGGTGTCAGAAATGGACCCATATACGTCAGAAATGTTGCATTTCTACACTCAACAACAAGAACAAAGCTCTCGCCAGGTGTCAACGGACAACGTGACTCGGGCTCGCTCCCAAGGGCCCAGTTGGCAGAATATCGCTCAACCTGACCACGTGCATCACGACAGTGACCTGGACAAGCGCATGCAAGAAAAACTCATGGCAACCCTGAGTCAGCTTGGTCTCATCAGCGATGCTCCAACCAACCAAGGCCAAAACCAGTCGAACATTGTGGGTAATGTTACCTGGGAGGACCCTCAAATCCATTTGACTGCATTGAATTCAGGTATGTCCCCTTACCTTGACATCGTTGATTTTGTTGACGTTGCTGGGGGTACTTACGAAACCGTAATTGGGCAGGCCCAAACTTCTGGTAATCCCAAAATTCTCCTTAGGACAGGGCCGAAAAAGCCCCGGTTGGAAGATTTATCTTTTCCTCAATGGACATTAGCAAATTTGGCCATTATGAGGGTTCTGCTCGCTAAAGGCTAGCTAGTTGGCCAACAAGGAATTCTAGATTATTTGGCACACACGACTCATATCAGTAAATTTATGAGAAGCCACGAGAGGGTGTCAGTCCTCTTATGGGATAGGGAATATCGAAGGATGCAAGCTATTCATAAATTCAGATGGGGCACAGATGTAGGCCATCTTCAGGGTTTTGTGCTTAGACAAAAACAGTCTGGCTTCCAAATTGCTAACAAACACCCAGCACGTCAACAGGGCTATGTTAGGGTGAAGGGGCCTACCACTGTTGATGGAAATGAAATTTGTAAAGCTTTCAATTCTCGTGGTGGCTGTCGATTCATGAACTGTAAATATTCACATGTTTGTATCAAACCTGACTGTGGCCAGCCACACCCAGTGTGGAAGCACGATTATAAAGAATAGGTTTTCCAGGCTCAGGCTTCTTGTTCAAAGGGTCTTAATTATGAAGCCTGGGCTTTACTTTTGGACAATGACATTGACAGATCATTTATTTTGTCTGGTATTCAAAATGGTTTTGATATTGTTGATATAGATGCTGTGCCTACAGAAACTTTTGCTAAGAATCATAAGTCAGCCATACATACTTTGATTGGGTGGATAAGCAAATTTATATAGAGTTAGAAAATGGTAATTATATAATGTGTAAAGACAAACCAATATTTACAAGCCCTTTGGGGGCAATTCCAAAATCAAATGGCGAGGTACGATTAATTCATGACTGCAGCTTGCCTAGAGGAGCTGCTTTAAATGATCACATTTCTAGAATAGATAGTTTTTCTTTTAAGACAGTTGATGATGCATCTGCCCTAATGAAACAGGGATGTTATATGGCCAAAGTGGACTTGAAGTCTGCTTATAGGTCGGTCCCTATTAGTGAGGCCAGTCAGTTATTTACAGGGTTATCATGGAAAGATAAGTATGGTAAAACTATTTATTTCAGAGATACAAAATTGCCCTTTGGATCCAAATTAGCGCCAAGTATATTTAACAGGCTTTCTCAGGCTGTCATTAGAATAATGGCAAGGAAAGGGTTTGGTAATATGATTGCATATCTAGATGACTTCCTCATTGTGAGTGATTCCTTTCAGGATTGTGTCAAGTCATTAAAGGCACTCATTGTTACTTTAAGAGAGTTAGGATTCAGTATAAATTGGAATAAAGTGACGGACCCAACACAGTGTTTAAATTTCTTGGGGGTGCAGCTTGATTCTGTATCAATGGCACTTAGTATCCCTGAGGTAAAAGTAGTAGAGCTCAAACAAGAGATTGAGTTATTCATTAACAAGCGTAGGGTGTCTAAAAGGCAATTGCAGAGTCTTATAGGCAAATTAAACTGGGCAGCTGCGATAATTAAGGGTGAGTTTTTCTTTGCCGATTAATAAATGCAGCAAATAGCATGAAGCATAGAGCAGATAGGCGAAAGCTATCTAGGGAAACTATGGCAGATATTGCTTGGTGGCAGACATGCATGTCGGTGTTTAACAATAAGACCTTGATCCAGAATAGTACACCAGTCACCAGTGTATACACAGATGCTTGTGCAGAGGGGGGTGGCGCATTTTTTTGTGGTGACTGGTTTTATTGTAATTAGGGGTTTGATTTGCCCACTTGCAGGTGGATGCATATTAATGTGAAGGAGACAATGGCTGTCATCCTAGCAGCACACAGTTGGTGTAGACATTGGCAAAACAAGCAAATTATGAAATTATCAGATAATGTTACCACTGTGGCAACTATTAATAAAGGCACTTTGAGGAATGCCTTCCTCATGAGGGCCCTGCGAGGCCTATTTTGGTTGGCAGTACAATATAATTTTACTATCAATGCATGCCATGTGCTGGGGAAGCATAACCTTGTAGCAGATTATATATCTAGGTTGCATTGCCCGAATAAGCAAACTGCCCTTTCGCAGTATATACCACAAATTTACATGTCTGACTTATCACAGCACATGTCTTTAAAGTCCGCATATTTATTTTTCTTCCGCAGGTCCCAGTTTCAACAGACAGACGTCATTAAGGTGTGATCTTGATGCTAAAATCAACCAGTTCATGAAAGGAGCCTTTGCTAAATCCACCTTAGCCACTTACAAAACCCACCTGAAATCATACATTAAGTTCTGCAGCATGCTTTCGATTCCACTGGCCCCCCTGAGCTCTCTTAACCTTCAACACTATATTGTTTATCTTGCAGAGAAATTAAGTTTTACCTCTTTAAAACAGTACTTGCAGATAATATCCCTTATACATAGCATTGTGGGTTTAAACTCACCCCTTAATGAGTCTGTAATTATCTCAACCCTACTTAAGGGTGTCAGGAGACAGGTGGGAGATCTGTGCAGCCCAAAATTACCAATTACACTGTCGATATTGAGAGGTGTTTTCAGTACTCTGAACCTTGTATGCTCAGAGGATTTATGCTTTTGGGCGGTTTGCCTCACAGCCTTTTTTAGTTTTTTTTGAGGAAATCAAATTTGCTTCCAAATTCATCTCAATCCTTTGATGGCACTAAACATCTCACCAAGGAAGATGTATCTTTTTATCCTAATTTTCTTTTGATCAATGTCAAATATTCAAAAACCATCCAGTTTCAGGAACGCTGCCTACAGGTCCCTCTCCCACACATTCCTCTCTCCCACCTGTGTCCGGTTAAAGCGGTCAGATTGATTTTCAGGTTAACCCCATCACCTGGGAATTCACCAGCTTTTCAATTCCGTCACATGAATAAAACTGTATTCATGACATATAGCATGTTTTTGAGACGCCTTAGGACTTCCTTAGTACAACTAGGCATTCCAGCTCACCGATATGCGGGGCATAGTTTCAGGAGAGGGGGAGCCACTCTTGCTCTAAGTTCGGGCATTTCAACAGATTTAATCAAATTGCAGGGAGATTGGAAAAGTCATGCGTATCAAAGGTATTTGGCACCAGGTTTGCCAGGTAGATTAAAAGTGGCACACGCCTTGTGTAGGCATGTTAACCATTTCTAGAGTTAAAACTTTCTTTGACATATCTACTTCCTACAGGTTTGGGCTATGGTTTGGGATATCCAGCTAGCTATGGGATATGATATTATGGAAATGTACTTGTTTAATGTGCAGTATATTGCTAGCTGGAGAAATAAATCTTATTCGCCCAAACCGGGTTTATCTATTATTAAGTGTGCATGACGGTTTGTAATTTGTGTTGGAGTAAATTAATGGTACAATTAATGTAATTAACTGGGTTTTAATTGACGAGGGCAGGTGTCGCGGTCACATGACCGGTCTGGCGGGGGACTGGTCAGGTGATCGCGGGATCGGTCATGTGACTGTGAGATCGCGGTCATGTGATGGTCAGCAACCGGCGATTTTAAATTATTCTGCCAGCTGCAGCAGGGCAGGACACTTCAACTTTAAGAACTTTATTGCTAGCAGAAGTGCCACCCACCCACCCAATCCACTGTATATTGTAGTAGTCTTAGTCACTAATTTTAGGTAACCCACTAATGTTAGTTTTTCGATTTTTAGAATCAGTTTAGATTGTTAGATTTATTTCTCGATTTGCAGGCGTTAGTATTTTTATAATGGACCATATATACTTTTTACTCAGATATCCACATGGGGATATCCAGCTAGCTATGGGATATGATATTATGAAAATGTACTTGTTTTATGTGCAGTATATTGCTAGCTGGAGAAATAAATCTTATTCGCCCAAACCGGGTTTATCTATTATTATGTGTGCATGATGGTTTGTAATTTGTGTAAGAGTAAATTAAGAATACCATAAGTGTTTCTTGAGTATATAGGGAAGTGGAAACTGACAGACAAAGTGGAAGGGAATGGAATAAACCATACCCCCTGCATATGAAGCCTCGCCGTCTTTGTACCTAGCACAACTATAACAGGTACCATAAGTACAGTGCTTGACCATTCTTGGTACCAGAGATGAAAATAATATTGAAAACTTGATAAAGAAATGCAAAAAAGCTGGCTTACACAAAATACACATACAAAAAGACCTTTTGCTTGCCAGCACTGCACAGCCACTGTTTGTTCAAGTGACCTAGATACCCAACAGTACTGACCCAGGCCTGGTTCTATAAATAGATATTCTGGTGATGGCTACTTCAAATTTGTGGACACTTAAAAGGAAAGTTTGTCTAAAGCATCTGGAAAGAAGCACAAGTCCAAAGGAATCCCCTATTGTGAGGAAAAATATGTAGCTGACTCGAAAGGTAGGTAACTTTCAGTTACTCTCATCATAATAAACTTAAAGACTGTTGAGCTCGAATTTACTGGTCCCAAAGAGCTGAGTTGGCCCTGAGGTCCATGTTGTCCATTAATCAACAACAGGGTGCCTGTAATTGCCCCAGGTCAATTAACATATCAAGATAGTACAGATCTGGGGGTACAAGTGGTGAGTGATACACATTCCAGACATCTAAGAATGAAGTTGTCTGTGGTCCCTCTGACTGTACTAGGTGAATCCAAGTCATTTCGTAACCTGGTCGTTTCGTACCCTACTCGTTTCGTACCCCACAGCGGGCCTGAACACCGGACGTCGTTTCGTACCCTGAAGACGTTTCGTACATTGGTTATTTCGTACCCATGGTGGTCTCAGGTTGTTTCGTACCTTGGTCGTTTGGTTCCTCCGCGTGGGATCATGGCCTCGTGCCCCAAAATCTCATTAGATTATCATTTAACACACTTGTCTAAAATATTTTTTATTCTATTTATTTTCCACAAAAAATGTTATGTGATTTAATTGTTCAAAATTTATTGGCTATATTTGAACACTGTCACGAGGGGCAAATTCTGTAGGCCTAAGTCTAGCTGTGACTGAAATTCTAGATCCCACCCAAAGTTTATGATTTTTTACACAATTATCCTAAAATGTTAGACCTATTGCTAAAACTAATTTCTAAATCTGGCCTGTGCGTGACATATCACTCTTAGCAGGAGCCGGTCTCTGACTCTCTGTTCTGGATGTATATAACGCTCCTGCTTATATAGCTGTCACGTCTTTCATTAATTTTAACCAACAAAGTTGTTTCACTTCGCTGCGGAGCCAGGAAATGGGTCCAAGATGTCCCCCTCTCCCCTTCAGCCGTCGCAACCTTTTTTAAGGGGTTCAGATCATTAATAGCTGCCTGGACCACCTCTCACACCCTCCCCCTTTCCCTAGCTGACATATTTTTAATAGCTATTAATCCTCCCGGGTGGGAGCCCCCCTTTTCCTAAATTCTTGATCCGTCTCTGTTGTATCCCTAATTAGATTTAATTAGGCTAGATAAGATGATCGAAACTCTTTGAAAATATGAAGTAGCCAAATTGTAGGCCCATGGAAGGCCTATATGGGCCTATTAGGCAAAAAAATAAAAAGGTATGGTTCTCAGGCACTTTTTTTTGAGAAATCAGTACGGGCGGGCGGTATTTAGGCCTAATTTTTTACCTTTTTTTGTAAGTTTCGATAAAAATGTCATTTGATCAGGGAAAGGCATGAAAATAACAAATTTTTACGATAAACAGGTAAAAACACCACATAAATTGTATTATTTATTTTCTTGAAAGATAAAAATAGAAATAAAAATTTTGGATTGGGGGGGGGGGTTGAAATTGACGCGGGCGGTGCCTGAGAACCGTACCTTTTATTTTTTTTTTTTTTTGGCCTTATATGTGTGTGTGGGGGGGGGGGGGAGTGTGTGTGTGCATATATGCTAGGTTTTAACGGTTCCTGAACAATGTTAATCTGTTGGTTTTGCATCATCCATGGGGCATGAAAACTGCCAACTGTTTATCACCGCGCGCTGCATTGCATACTCTCTTGATTAGCCTGACCAGATCGGTTGTTGATTCAAACGATGGATCGTTAGCGGCAAATTTTAATTTGTGAGGAGACCCTTATTAGGATCAAATGACATCATAATTGTGTCAAATGGCACAGGATGGCATGTAACTGATACGGTGACTGACATTAATAATAAACAGGGCCTGGTTCTGTTTACCACGGGACACTGCATGGCCTTAATGGGGTTTTTATCAGTAAACGGGTATGTGTCTGCTGTACGTGACGCCATGAAGAATATGAATGAGAGAAGATCGCACAGAACGTCAAGCAACATACTCTCATCCAACAGTTTATTAAACAGCTTAATGGCTTCTTCAATATATTGTTACACGTTCGGAATTAAAATCATTATATTTCGGGAATAAATTTTGAGATTAATTTATATATATAGGCATATCTATTTAAAACAACATAGCACAGAAAAAATACAAAAACTAATATTAGCAACAAGGAATTAAGTAAGATATAAGCTGAAGGCTATACAGGACATGTTATATGGAATTGCATGTTACATATTCTAAAGGAAATATAAATAGGTATATATATATATGTGTGTGTGTGTGTGTGTGTTTCTCCCTTATTAAAGATACTTAAATTCTGTTTCTGTGTTTGCAAGTTCAAATACATGTTGCCTGATTATTGATTGTCGCATTTATCATAAATGCAGCATGAAACCTCAGGTAGCCACAAACATGTAAAAACCACTCGACTACAATGTATATATATATATATATTATATATATATATATATATATATATATATATATATATATATATATATATATATAAGGAAAGCACTGAGCTATAAAAGTAAGTGCGACGATGAAAATCATTCAGAAATAATGCTGTGAGTTGGCGGCACACTTTTTGTGTAAGTGAGAGGTAGGATGTTCTAAAATAAACCTCAAAGGCAAAATATAGACAAATTAAATTGTTCAGCGTATGGTCCGCATAACTGCAGTCTGCCGCGTTGCGCAATGCATGGTGTCTTTCGTCATTAAAAAATCATCACATTTATGCGCCGCTGACCCTTGTACTGTACATAAAAATTAGAAAGAAATCCTCAATTATCGTCCAGCTAATAATCTTACTTGTTAGCTATTTCTTCGGATTAAAAAATATGAGCATAATTATAGTTTCCACAATCAAAGCTTCTAAAGGTCTGAATTCTTTACCAGAGAATTAACTACAGTTGAATGCAAATCAACCATGCCCTATTATTAGTGATTAACAACTTCATAATAAGTTTCTCATGGCAATCCATACTGCGCATGTAAAGGCCGGTATAGGAGTAGCTATAAGGTCTGTCATGTTTCATACCAAATGAACTTGTGAACCTAGAATGGAAAACTAATTAGCCTATATGAGTAATTTGGTCTATATAAAATAAAAATGTATGAAATAGTGTTTTATCTTAAGCTAATCGATTTAAATTTGTGCTTAAAATCACAAAAATGTCAGAAAACAAGTCGTCAAAAGGCCCTGTAAAATAAGATTAAAGTAAGAATACCAAAAATTTTGAATAAAAGGAAAAAGCAGATTACTGCTCCCTCATACAGGCTGCCGATTCCACCTCCTCTCAAATCCTCATGCACTTACATAACCGCAATATCCCCCCCCCCCCCCTTATATTATAACACGAACACGTATAGCACATGCACAACACCACACACACACACACACACATATATGACTTTATATAAGGCCTCTAAGTTGAATGCGCTGACTTTCACCACAGATCGGTTTACATATATATTTATGTATGTATGTGTAAATATATATATATATATATATGTGTAATTATATGTGTGTGTGTATTTATGTATTCGAGGTTTCGAACAATTAAAATTTCGTTCCAAATCCTGTGTGAATATATGATCATTTATAGACCGGCCGGGGTATAGCGTATGCACAAGTGTCACGCGATCAATGTCATGCATGGATAATCTTATAAGACGAGAAAAAATTGTCAGCTGCATTTACAACAGCTTTCACGTGAGAGTCCGTCTTGTTTGTTTTTGTTGATCTGTAGGACACGTGGCTGTATTTATTTTCCCTATATATAACATCTATAAAACACCTGAGGTTTGGGCCTCTTTTAGATAATTTTCAAAATTAATTCTGATATTAAACTTTTTTTTACCTGAGAATTTGTTGTTTCTTCAGTCTAGCTAGACCAAGAAAAAAGGAGCCTGTGTATCTCATTTTTTAACCATCCTGGCCCGAATGCAGTGAAGCCCAAAATAACCCACCAAGCAGTCCCAAACAAGCATTTGGAAAACACCTCTTTGATTGGCCACAGATTTAAAAGTAAAAAATGACCAATACTATCAATTTTATTGGAAATTATGCTTAACATACTTAAAAATCAATGAGGTGATTTTGATGCTACACCACATGGTGGCTAAGTCTTGGTGACCCCAGGTCATGTAAACAAATAGGACCACGTGGACTGTACGCCAGTTATATCATGCGTAGCTCGGAGAGACTTTCTTCCCGCCAAATCAGGTGTCATATGACCTTTTAAGCCTCATAACCATTATAATATAAATATGAGAAGATAAGTCTTCTGCAAAATCGAGGTTAAGCTTACTATTTAAACAAGAAAATGCATATGGAATTAAGATTTGGTTGTTACACTATTTGCCTAAAACATTTCGGGTAAATTGTGTAATAATGCTCACCAAATTTCAGTCATTACATGAAATGCCTGCCTAAAATTTTCATTTAATTCACGTAATGCCTGTTTACACAGGTTGCCTGTAACACACACACACACACACATATATATATATATATAGTGTGTGTATGTAAAGAAAAGAGCTTAAACGAACATAAGTGCACGCGTTCGTATGCGCAAAGTCGATTTCATCTAACTGACGCCTGCATGGTGATGCCATGATTTGCAGTATTTGCTGATCGCCTGCTATCTAACACGTTACATCAGAAAACATTAATTACATTTTACTTTTACTGCAGATACATTTGTTCGAATATAGGATCATTCTGAACGTTGAACATAATTTGTTCAGCGTTTGTAGGTCTTATCATCAGCAGCATATAATTAATAAAATATATATATATAATAATTTGCATTTCGATTAATATCTCATAAGATATTCAAGTTTATTAATTCTAACTTGATTTTAATATATATTATGTTATAACGAAAATGTTTAATAATTTTATAAGCTTCAGTCACTCGAGTAATGCCTCTGACCATCTGTCATTACGTGAAATGACTGAAAATTTTTATTATGTCATGAAATGATTGAATTGTATACCTTGTCATCACAAAAAAAGGATAAACTGATACATTGTCAGCACACACACACACACACACACACCCTCACACACACATATATATGCATATTTATATTGCTAGCACGTACATACATGTGTATTAATTAACCGTGTGTCCCCCTTACTTAGATAAATGGTTGTGCGACGTCTTCATCGGAAAGCCGTGAATCTATCGTCCTGTCTCCGCATGTTGTCAGCTCGATCTCATTCCGTCAAAATGTCAGTGAAGGTGTTCTCCTCCCACCACCAGCTCCCTTCGCAGATTCACCAGGAGATACATCCAAATCACCGACAGCAACACCAGTCGCTAGGAACCTCAGTGCTCGAGATCAAGACAATCAAGTACATTATCCACACTTAGTTGACGTGTCGCCTGAACATGTAATGAGCCCTTTGAACAACCCACTTACGTCAACGAAGCTAACTACCAGCTTGGACGCGTCTGGTGTTAGCAGTCAACTGGAAGAGTTCAACTATCCAGACTTTGAGAATTCGTACCAGGATCTGTCAGTCGTGGAACCAGCACCGATTGACCAGGAGTAAGTCATATGCATCATTAGTAACACCTGACCAGGAGTAATTTCGGGTCGACTTATACCTACCTACGTTATATAAGCTTATATATAAAATAATATATGATTAAAGATGTTTCTTTTTAACTATGAAAAATACTATGAGCTATCTTTGGTACGTTCATGCAATGTACAATGTTCACTATGAAATATAAAACAGTTATTGTAAGCCTATAGCATATCAAGTAAAAAAGCTGAAATTTCTTAATTAATACATTAAGTAACTTTTTTTACAGACTTCCCGGAAATTCCTCTGCTGCGGATGGGCATGTTCGACCGATGTTACCAGGTTTGAACGAGCTGGGTGCAAGTCTGTCTCCTATCCAAGATTCGGCAATCGCCGACCAGTCTGACAACCGACAAAGGGCAGATGTTTCTTTCAACTTCAACAGCCACAGCTTCTCGGAACCGATACCAGTGGAGGAAGAGTAAGTTTTATATTTTGCATTACAACCCTGAACAATAATAAACAGATATAAGGCTAAACACCGAATGATCTCCTCAATAAGAAAGAAACACTCCAAATAAAATTGTATCCATTTTTTCAATTTAAAATAAAACAAGGCATTGTTATTGACATTGAATTAATGACTGGACATGTTTCAGGACTATAAATATATAAATGTATAGGTGCACGAGGAGGGGGCGTCACTCTACATCTATACCAGCACATCGATAAAACACTAACACGGTCTTTGCCGTTAAATGATATATATATATATATATATATATATATATATATATATATATATATATATATATATATATTAACAGTGAAACCTCGTTGTGTCGAACTCGCTTAAGTCGAATACCCTGCTTATGTCGAAGTTACAGACCCCATATTTCGGACAATTCTAGTTATATTATAACCAAATAAAACCCAAGTTTTAAAAACGAAGTTTTCTGAGGGCCCCTTTAACTTCGACACAACGAGGTTTCACTGTATATATATATATATGCTCATTTGAATACTAATATAAAATGTTTCTACCTAGGAAAAAAGTAAAACATTTTTTTATCTTTGAAACAGATCGATAGAAAGTGAAGCGCCGGATGCGTCAATTGCCGAGGTGCCTGTGACGTTTACAGTTGTGGAAAAAGGAACGAAAAGAGAGAAGCCCCTGCTAGTATCAAGTTTAGGCTACACATACACCATCAAGAAGGTCAGCAGGACAACTACCACTTGGTGGTGCTCAGTCAGAAACCGTAAGGTCACATGCTCGGCCACTGTTTCTCAGAGGGGCCCAAATTTCAGGCCAAATGGGATGGAGCATGCACATCCAGCAGAACCCGGTGCTCTGCTGAAGGCGAAGATCACAGTGAGAGTAAGCAATTCAACCGTGGCTGTTCTTTTTTTAACGAAAATAATCTGATTATTTGCAGATTCTTGTAGAAAAATATATTAATCCCCAGTTTACCGAAGTTATATGTTATTGTTATATCGGAAATTATATGTAAATGGTATGTCATACATTATGCATGATCTCACAGCTACTGGCTTACAGTTTTTTGTACCTTCTAAGCCGTATATATCGATTATATATATATATCCAGGGGTTTGTAAAAAGAAGAAATAACCTCAGAAACTCTAACAAACATATATGTATTTATGTGCTTTAAAGCATAGATATGGGTCTACATGTATACTGATTACTTTAAATATCAACAAATCTGTAGGTCAAGGATATTGCTATGGAGAGACTCCTGGAAGGTGCTGGAAGTACCCACTTCCGAAAGCTCCCACGTTCCTAACTCAAGCAGCATAATACGACAGGTGAATAGGAAAAGACAGAAAGAGCGCCCGAAGGAGCCAAGACGCCTTGCCTTCACGGTAATTATGTGATTAAAATTCAACGGCATTTCTCAGCTACGTACAATCTGCATCAATTTACCTCAAGATGGTATATACTGCAGACGCATGTGGAGCTAAAGAATCATTGCCTAGCACAAAACTATTCTACTGCATATTAATCATAATATTTTGTATCCTTATGGCAAATTTTTTTATATACATAAAGCCTACATGTACTATCTAAAGTATCCTGTCTACAGCGCGATTGATCCCATATTAAATAACCCTCGTCAACTTTTTTTCAGGTTGACGAAGACTACGTAGGCAGAGGTTTCCTGCGGAAAGATATAAGAGTGGGCGATCAGCGCCATCTTGTATTCGCCACGCAGAGACACCTCCAGTTGCTTGCAAAAGCGAAGTGTTGGTGCGTGGATGCGACGTTTAAAGTGGTCAGCGCACCTTTCTACCAGATGTTCTCGATCCACGCATTTCTTCGCAAAGACGGCAAGACAAAGCAGGTGCCACTGGTTTTCGTGATGATGTCAGCCAAACGCATTCCGGATTACAGCCAGGTAAAAATGAAGATGCAATATTATAAGAACTTTTATCTCACATTATTTATCTTAAAGAAAAGTTCAAGTATAAACAATTTTTAAGATAACTATATTTTAAGATGCAGTGATTTTTAAGCTAACGATATCTAAAGATTCATTCTAGCATCATCATGATCTGGATGGAAATATAATTTAGTAATAAACGATAATGATATGTGTGTGTGTGTAACGACTTTAGCATTGTGACTAAATCTCGGTAGAAGAAGGGAGTTATTTATTAGAACGCTACCTTAGACGAACCAAGCCGTCTGTTGTGTTTACATCGCGCGATAACTGAGACTTACGTTCAGCTATAACCATACATTCATATAATGGCACAATTTCTAATCATATAATGATATGATAATTACATATAATACGAAATGGATTCAATTTTTACAAAACCCTTCAAAATTTGACGCATATTATTTCCCCTTGGGATGCTCTTATCTCTCTCTCTCTCTCTCTCTCTCTCTCTCTCTCATTATTATCATTATTATCGTTGAAGGTTTTGAAAGGTGTCCTTGAGATTCTGCCCACAGAGCCACACGTGGAAGAAATTATCACTGATTTTGAAGCAGGTTGGTTAAAAATCTGACTTTATCAGACTGTAAAGGGGAGGGGGCTTATTAAGATTTCTATCACTAAACAATGCGCCGCCATGTCCTTTGCTTGGTATTCCGTGAATTATTCAGTGTCAAATTAATTTTATAGTTATTGCATGCATGCGATAAAACATTTGGTATGAATTATTATGAGTCACCAACTATTACCTGCCATGCATATATTTAAGTATAATCTATATAGAATCTTAGCTCACCAATAAAGGAATTTATACTGTTAAAGATTACAAATCCTATACATATTTTTACAGCTATCTGGAGAGGAGTTGCTGAGATTCTGCCTAATGTAACCATGCATGGCTGTAACTTCCACTGGACACAGTGTGTGTACAAAAAGGTTCGGGAGTTCGGCCTGCAGACCACCTATGCTAGAAAGGATAATGTGTATAGGTACATTAAAAAACTGATGGCATTGCCTTTCCTCCCCGCTGAACACATGCGGCCTGCCTTCGGAGAATTGGGAAAGAGGATGCCGCCAGACGGGGGAATTGCCAAACTATATCAGTATATGGAAAGCTTCTGGTTCAGGAGTTCTCTTTGGACAGAGGAGAACTGGTCCGTATACAGAAGAGTGGTGCGTACAAACAACGATTGTGAGGGTTGGCACCGCCGCTTCAACGTTCGCGCCAGGGACAACGAGCATCACTTCTACTCGCTGGTCCGTTTACTGAAAAAGGAAGCCAAACTTGTTGGACTGCAGGCCCGACTTGTGCAGCAGTCCCAGCTGCGCAAGTACCAAAGAAAGCAGTACAGACCCCTCCATGGGAGGGTAAATGCTCTGTGGGACGAGTACGCTGGTGGGAAAATTACAGCGAGCAGGCTACTCAGAAAAGTGGCGGCCTTTAACGGCCCATCAACAAGCGATTCGTAAACTCATTTATTTGGCAGTTTTCTTTCAAAACTGATTAAATCGAATGCATTTTTGCATAATCGATAAAAAAATATTATGTATACACATCAAGGAATCTAATACTCAGGCTGTCAGAGATATACGTACACGGAGAAAGGAACAGCATAAAAAGGACGGAAAGACGACCTTATAGATGTGGATGGATTGATGGTTTTCATTATGAATACTGAATACCGATTTACATGTCAGACCGTTTATTGGGGTCACCATTTTAGGTTCTTTATATATTTTACAGTAGATTTCAAGGTAACTTATAATTAGAAAGTACAAATGATAATCGCTCTATAATTTATCATCGGTCGTTTTTATTTTTCAGTTATCGATTATATATATATATATATATATATATATATACCAGCTTATGCTGAAATAAAATAATTTATTTATTTATGGGTTCTAGTTTCATTTAATCTTTTTTTTATCTAAGGAATGATTTTTTATCACATAGATACTCTAAACTCCAGATGATATTCCTCTACAAAAAAAACAGTAAAGGGTTATGAATGAAAAGGAAACATATTAAATTCAATTGAGATCTAATTCGATATACATGTATCAACATAATGATCTGATGAAGTCTGAAGTTAAGGCACAATGGTTAAATTAATAAATGACAGGTCCAGATAGCGAAAATATAAGGACCATCCTTTCAAAGATGAACAACTAGGCCTATGAGGCATTAAAATTTCTTCTTTTAAACTGTACTGTAAAAGAGTAAAAAAATATTAATATGATGTGTGTGTGTGTGTGTGTGTGTGTGTGTGTGATTCCTTCAAAAGAAATGCTTCGGCCTGCAATTACAGACGGTACACCGATATACCTATGGGACTGAGGTTGGGGCATGAAACATTAGGTTAGGCGGGATCGTATACGCTGAAATGATTTTTATAGTTTCGTAATTACCTAATTATACAAATGATAAAATCCTAAATTGTATTGCTGAAGTCTAATATTTAACAGGATA
Organism: Sipunculus nudus; assembly: GCA_026874595.1. NCBI lineage: Eukaryota > Metazoa > Annelida > Sipuncula > Golfingiida > Sipunculidae > Sipunculus > Sipunculus nudus. Next base: position 20,028,858 of record CM049307.1, read on the forward strand.
TTATTGAACAAATATATATCTCTCTTGCATCGTGTCGACCTAGGTGTAAAGGGTAATGCAAAATAATAACATTCTTAAAAAAAAAAAAAAAACAAAAAAAAAAAAACAGGTTTACTTGAATCCAGCAAGGATACATTTGCGCCCCATTGTTTTACACTGCGTCAATTCCAAGGTAATAAGGTAACCCGTGTGAAGGCATATATACAGTTTGTTTCATATATAAAACTATGCCACGGCAATGGTAATTTAAAGCTCAAAAGTGGAACGGGAATGAAACGACCAATTCTGATATAGGTCCGAAAGGACCAGGGTACGAAACGACTAAGCTGACAGTGTACGAAAAGACCAGAGTACGAAACGACTTCAGGTTACGAAACGACTTGCCCCATACTGGACTAAGTTTGGGTACGAAACGTCTAGAGTACGAAACGACTAGAGTACGAAACATCTTGCTTCCGTACTAGGTAATATTAAAGGGCCACTGTATAGAAGTTTTACACTGATGTCACTGCTAGCATGGGGAGTTAGTTAATGCTGCCATCTTGGATGGTCTAGGCCTGTCTGCAGACTACAGCTCAAGCCATGGGGATGCTCCCTCAAGTTTTAGCAAGGTTAAACTTTCAAAGTATCCTGAAAGTTTAGATTCAGTAGCCTTAGAATGCTAAAAAGAAAAACTCTCACTATCTGGTGGTTTAGATCCATATTTAGTGCAGCCTCACCAGTCAACAGCACTGATTGTTGTTCCAGCTGGAGATATACCAGCCATCAGCTATACAGACATATACAACTACCTAGTAAACAGTCCCAGCCAAGTGTTCACAGGGCAGTCCCTGAAGGCCTGCAAAAGTTTAGAGGCTTACAGATACTTTGTGGCAGGATATGTCAACAATCTGATGCTGACCCCTACACCAAACAAGGCCATTGCAATTAATACAGCTAAGGTATGTACACAATTAATAATATTAATTAATATTTAATATGAATATTTTTAAATAGTGATGTACAAAACAAAATAATGGCACAATCTTAAAATTCTTAACTGGATTAAGTTAAAGGTTAATGATTAATAACAATAAATACAAAGGAACTTTATTTCATGAAGAATCAGGTCATTTATACAAGGCCTTAAGTTGACCATTTATATAAGGCCACTGAACTTAAGGCAATGAACTATGGTTGATTTTTATTTAATTTCTTCAGGTGAATCATTCTCAGAAAGTGTCTGAGGTCAGCTTAAGTCCTTGAATTGGAGTGCAAATAGATTGGGTGGTGGTGTGTGCCCACTGTGACTGCATGGCAGGACTTGGGGAAGCCTGCTCCCGTACAGCAGCAGTTCTGTTTGCCACTAAGGCTGCAGTAAAGCTGGTAAACAGCAGAACATGCACCTCCCTTCAATGACAGTGGTCAATGGCAAAAACAAAAAAGTGGAATATATGCCATCATCCAGCACAGACTTCAAAAGTTCACAGAAGAAACACTACAAGGAAGCAAGCAGGGAAGCAGAAGAAATCAAGATCCCCCCACCCATACCTGAAGAGATAAAGGATCAGTATTCAGAAATGAACAGAAGTGGCACAAAGTCAGCTGTGCTGTCAATAGTGCCACAGTTCTGCGAGGCCTTTATCCAAAAAGCCATCACCCTCTACCTGCCACCACTCCTGAGCAACATGTTTCATCCTCAGTTCCAGAAGATAACTCATGATCAGCTGCTGGAGCAGTGTCAACATATATTTAACACTTCAAATGAACAAAGAACAGGTAAGATACAATTAAATAAAACACTGGATAAACGTCAATTCACATTTTTCATAATCACAAGATTATATTTCATATAACATATTATATCTAACATATATATATCAATTATATTGTTATAAGGCTGGGGGAATGACCCAGATATAACAAAGATAGTTGTATATCAAGTCTCTTTATTCTGATTCATTGGCATAGTGATTATTCAATAAATTCGTCTCTGGTGATCACAGCAATATATATATATAAACTGACATTCTTTTTCACACAGTATTACACTTTACATAACAGTCGTCTTCTTAACAATTCTTAATTATTCAAGTCAGTCTATTCTTATATAGTACAGTTCTTACACAATGCATAACACTACACATCAGACACTTAGTACACAAAGATTGTATCAGTGTCTCTTGCTACTACAGCTTGAGATACATTAGTTACCTCATGTTGTTACAGATGGGCGACACGCACAGCGAGACACAGGGAGCCCATGATGGGCAGGGAGGCCCAGATGACCAAGCCTGGATGATGACCTTGACTGTGACTGACAGACTGACAACTTCTCTATCTGACTGACTCTATAGTTCTTCCTTCTCCACCTCTTTACTGGTTCTCCCTCTCTCACTGACCACATCTAAATATATATTACACAGGTCTCTCTGCCGAAACATGTATCTAATAAAATGTATATATTCCATTTATTGTTGTTCATTTTACTTGTAAATCTGAAACTTGTACAAGATGCTCCCTTTCTGGCTTTCAGTGTATCAAAGCCTATCTCCTTTCCATTGTTATATTTAGTTGTATGAAAGTGGTTTGTGACGTAGTGGACAAATCTGATGTCCACTCTTTTATGACTTAATTGGTGTGGTATGTCTGGATCTGTAAGCTGTGCTGTTAATCTGTATGTATAAGTGGTGTATGTACCTTTCATTGTGTGTCCACACCTTGATTTTATAGCTTACACAGTTATTGGTCACTTTTATAAAATTCATGACATAAGCCAACTAGTCAAATTGTGTTTCCTCTGCCTTTCTCTCTATCTGACTTAAATAACATACTGTAGTGTCCCATGCCATATGTGTCATTTATGTTAACTAACATCTTTAGTTATCTTTCTTACTAAGTTATATGACATTTACATTACTAAATACAATAGTAATTGTTACAACTATGACTGGTTAACCCTAAATGTTTCTAGATATCTTGACATTCAATTTTTATTTAAACAGTATATCTGTGACCATTCTTTATGCACCACAATCTACACTAATATTCATTGTACATTCAATTATAAACAATAATGAATACCTACACCTTCAATAATTATCATCATCATGAAAAAATAAGATAAACATAAGTTCTATACTCATATCAATATGAGGCTTAGGGAATGGAAAAAAACATACCCCCTGCATGTGTGGCCTAGCTGTCTTAGTACCTTGCACAACTATAACAGGTACCATAAGCACAGTGCTTGACCATTCTTGGTACCAGAGATGAAAATAATACTGAAAACTTGATAAAGAAATGCAAAAAAGCAGGCTTGCACAAAATACACATACAAAAGACCTGTTGCTTGCCAGCACTGCCCAGCCACTGTTTGTTCAAGTGACCTAGATACCCAACAGTGCTGACCCAGTCCCGGTTCTATAAATAGATATCATGGTGCTGGCTAATGACTTTAAATTTATGGATACTTATAAAAATATAAGGAAAGTATGTCTAAAGCATCTGGTAAGAAGCACAAGTCCAAAGGAATCCACTATTATGAGAAAAAATATGTAGCTGACTTGAAAGGTAGGTAACTTTCAGTTACTCTCATCATAATACACTTAAAGACTGTTGAGCTCACATTTACTGGTCCCAAAGAGCTGAGTTGGCCCTGAGGTCCATGTTGTCCATTAATCAACAACAGGGTGCCTGTAATTGCCCCAGGTCAATTAACATATCAAGATAGTACAGATCTGGGGGTACAAGTGGTGAGTGATACACATTCCAGACATCTAAGAATGAAGTTGTCTGTGGTCCCTCTGACTGTACAAGGTAATATTAAAGGGTCACTGTATAGAGATTCTGCACTATGTCACTGATAGCATGGGGAGTTTGTTAATGCTGCCATCTTGGATGGTCTAAGCATGTCTGCAAACTCTCACTATGACTATGTGGTGGTTTAGATCCATATTCAGTGCAGCCTCCACAGTCAACAGCACTGATTGCTGTACCAGCTGGGGACATACCAGTGGTCAGCTATGCAGACATTTACAACTATCTTGTAAAAAGTCCCAGCCAAGTGTTCACAGGACAGTCCCTAAAGGCCTACAAAAGTTTAGAGGCTTACAGAAACTTTGTGTCAACAATCTGATGCTGACCTCTACACCAAACAAAGCTATCGCAATTATTACAGATAAGGTATTAACTTAATTAATAATATTAATTAATATTTAATATGAATATTTTTTAAATAGTGATGTACACAACAAAATAATGGCACAATCTTAATCTGAATGATTAATAACCATAAATACAAAGGAACTTTATTTCATGGAGAATCAGGTCATTTATATAAGGCCTAAAGTGATCATTTATATAAGACCACTGAACTTAAGACAATGAACTATGGTTGATTTTTATTTAATTTTCTTCAGGTGAATCATTCTCAGAAAGTGTCTAAGGTCAGCTTAAGTCCAAATAGATTGGGTGGTGGTGTGTGCCCACTGACTGCATGGCAGGAATTTCGGAAGCCTGCTCCCATACAGCAGCAGTCCTGTTTGCCACTAAGGCTGCAGTAAAGCTGGTAAACAGCAGAACATGCACCTCCCTTCAATGACAGTGGTCAATGGCAAAAACAAAAAAGTGGAATATATGCCATCATCCAGCATACACTTCACAAATCCACAGAAGAAACACTACATGGAAGCAAGCAGGGAAGCAGAAGAAATCAAGATCCCCCCACCCATACCTGAAGAGATAAAGGATCAGTATTCAGAAATGAACAGAAGTCAGCTGTGCTGTCAATAGTGCCACAGTTCTGCGAGGCCTTTATCCAAAAAGCCATCACCCTCTACCTGCCACCACTCCTGAGCAACATGTTTCATCCTCAGTTCCAGAAGATAACTCATGATCAGCTGCTGGAGCAGTGTCAACATATATTTAACACTTCAAATGAACAAAGAACAGGTAAGATACAATTAAATAAAACACTTGATAAACATCTATTCATATTTTTCATTATCACAAGATTATATTTCATATAACATATTATATATAACATATATATAACAATTATATAACAATATACATATATATTGCAGATCTATTCGGTGAACAACAAAGAAAATGGGGAGCCATGGATCACATCAGCAAAATGTTCATGTGCAGTGGGTCTCGGCCAGTCATGTGACAATATCTGTAGGACCTTGTATGAGGTTGCATCAATGAAAACAAAGGACCTTAAAGCTATACCAGTTGATCTGGCAAAGACATCCCAGTCACAAACATGGCACCTACCCAGAGGCCCTCAAACAACAGCCAGAAAAGTGGAAGACATTCAGGTTTCTTGCTATAGTCATATAAAAACATTAGCTCCTGTGATCAGTCGAGAAATACGGTCAATTAAAGAACCAACATTCGATCCTGTGGATCGGGTTGCATGCACAGTGCACCAATATGGTACTTTTAATGGCCTGGTATTTTAATGATCTGCATTCATGAAAATATCAAACATGTGTAATAAATTTAAAAAGAAACTTTTTATTACATGATTGTCATCATTGAGGGTTTGAATATCTAGGGTCATTGGGACAATATGACAAAGATATCTGACATACACTGACAAAGGGCTTGTTATCTGCTTCAGAAATGCAACAGGTTGTTCATTCTGTTGATGGAGATAAAACAATACATCATTTGCTTCTGAGAGGTTTGTTTGATGAAAGTAAATAACCTGCTCCAGTGATGTCTGGATGCCATTTTGAATGTAAAGCAAGGCACATGTTTATAAAATATGAATGATACCTACATTTAAAATGAATTCCTGGGTATTCCTAAGTGGACCAGGTGTTCATTATATGGTTTATATAAAAATGTACATATTACTTTGCATGATGGACCACCATATACATACCCTTTTTTCTCAATGAATCAGATGCACCCTTAGATTTGTTTCCAGTGCATACTCAGTTATTGCATTCTTAACCTTAATACTAAAAACCCACCTCAATTTTTTTTTCAAAACCTGCATATTCATAGACAGGAGAGTAATAATTCTGAATGCATTATACCATGATTATATATTGGTAATTAAGTTTATTTCAATTACCTTACAGCTTCTGTGTTACCACTTTCAGAGTCATCCAGATCTTGGATCAGTTGATAAGGCTGTAGCCTTGAATGGCAGAGTATCATATTTCTGAAAGCCAGAGAGGGAACTCTTAGCTTTGAGAGATTGAAAGAATGGGTGTCATCAGCAATGGGAGGCTTTTTTGCAGAGAAATATTGAATACAAAATCACACATAGACAAAACAGGTTCAACAACTTTTACTAAGGATCCACAGGATTATACTACCATCTGTCTGCCATTCAGGATTTTTAATCAAGTAACAAGGAAAAGCCAAATCTAAAATTACAAAGTGTGTTACAAAGCTTCAAGTTCTGGTACATAAAGGTACATCCAGAAGAATGTGCAACACATGAAGTCCTTTGAGGAGTGGTCAATGGAAGTCCACTTGTATCAAAGACATTTGTTGGTGTGTTTGGCGATTCCTGTCTTCCGGAGGATCCGATCCTTGCGTGTCTGTGCCAACACAACTCACACCTAAATTTTATTAAGCATACTTAAGAGAAATTGATGCAAGGCTTCACAGCTGTGGTCGAAAGACAACTTGTCAACTTCCTGCCAGGTGGAAGATACAATTTTTATGCAAACCACTGTATCAATGACAAACTTAGATATGTGTCATTGCAAACTAACAAATCTGATGGGTGAAAATGAACTTGGGGATCTGGATTTTAGTCCACCAAAGACATGAGTCACTTTCAGTATATCAGTATACCTGGGCTGCTACAATCACACAAGAAATTTTATTCTGGACCAACCCCCAGGTGAGGTCCAGCCATGTTATATCCACTGAAGCAGTCAGACTCTAGCATCAAAACTGAAAGATGTTGTCTACTATTTAACACCCAGATTTGTCAATATTTTAAAAGAACTTTCAAATGTTTATAAAAAAGAGAGGAAATGAATGGAAAATTAAGACAGGTGCTTAGAAATTTAGATGGTTTAATGAGTGATTGTGCATCAGTGATGAAAACCTTTGACAGAAGTCTAAACACCAAATGACAGGAGTTATTAGGAACTCAAATATCCAGCTACTGGAACAACAAGATTTAACAATTTTTTTTCCAAAGTGCTGCTGCCCTACATTATTGTTATAAGGCTGGGGGGGAACGACCCATATATAACAAAGAATAGTTTGTAAATCAAGTCTCTTTATTCTGAATCATCGGCATAGTGATTACTCACATAATTATCTCTAGTGATCACATTATTATATAATAAATTGACATTCGACTTCACTCAGTATTAACACTTCACATAGCAGTAGTCTTCTTAATACTTCTTAATGCTTCCAGTCAGTCTGTTCTTCTAATATAATACAGTTTTTGTTATACAAAGTACATCACTGCACGACAGTCACTTAATACACACAGGTCGTATCAGTGTCTCTTGCTAATACAGCTTGAGATACAGTAGTTACCTCATGTTGTTACAGATAGGCGACAGCACCGAGAACTGAACTCACGACTGGCCGGTTGCCCCGATGACCAAACCCGGATTCATCTCTTACTCATTTTCTCATTCGCTCACTCGCTGACTGCCCTTACTATCACTGACTACCTCTATATATATATCTAACATGGGTCTCTCTGCCCAAACTTGTATCTAATAAACTTGTATATATTCCATTTATTGTTGTTCATTTTACTTTCAAATCTTGGATTTGTACTAGGTGCTCCCTTCTATAACAAAGCTGAACTGTTGATGACTGTTGTATGTGAGTTGTTGCTGACGTAGTGGCTGGATCTGGTGACTGTTCTTTTATGACTTAATTGTGACCGTATGTCTGGATTATGTAAATTGTGCTGTGATAATGTATGCAAGAGCTTTCTGTTCCTTTCACTGTATGTGTGTCCACCGAGACTTTATGAGTTTATTACTGTATGGTCAGTGCTATTAATCGTGACTTGTACCAACAAGTCTGTCTATGAACTTCTGCCTTCTCTCTATCTGGCTTAAACGAATATACTATCCGTGCCTTCTGTGTCTTTTATGTTAACCAACATTCTTGTTATCTTTCTTTCTAAGATATAAGACATTTATATTACTAAATAAAATAGTAATTATTACATTCATAACTGGTTAACCCTAAATGTTTCTAGATATCTTGGCATTCAATCTTTATTTAACAGTATATCTGTGACTATTCTAAATGAACCTCAATCTACACTAATATTTACTATACATTCCATTATAAACACAATGAATACCTACACCTTTCAATAATTATCATCGTTATGAAAAAAATAAGATAAACATAAGTTCTCTACTCATATCATTATCACAGGACTGACAAAGTGCAATTTTTTCACAGGATTCAAGCAGGACAATAACTTGACACAGCAAAGTGTCCTGGTTGATACTCAGTGTGGTGATATTGATGTCAACAAATCTGCTCTTAGGATATGGTACTACAGAGTGACTGGTCCATACTGGAACCTTGTGAAGAATGATGTTAATATTTATACTTTTACCAGTATGTTACAACAATGTATGGAAGGTCACAGGAGTGGACTGTAGACACAGAGAAGTTGTTAGGTCCAGAAGCAGAACCTTGGTGTGGCAAATTAAGCTGATAGTAGACCACATTCACGCAAGTTTGCAAAACTACACTGATAAAACTGGTTCAGACACCAGAGAGAAGATTACAGAAATTTTGAAGAAGTTGTGTCAAAAATTTATTGAGGTATCTTGACTACATCATTTTTTGCAATTAATTTAAATGCAGAGTTTAAAAAATTTAGCATTTTATAATGCGATTTCAGGAAATCTATACATTTGATCTGAATGATATCTTCAGGTAATGAGATATGCATATAAAAACATTGTTTGCTGATGACAATAAAATTATGTAATAATATTTCTTTATTTCATGTAATCTAAAATGTGAACAATTTTCAAGTGATTAATTAGCCATCAAGGAATGAATTACCATCAGCTTCGAAAGGCCATATCTTGAAAATTGTTCAACATGATGAACATCAAATGGTTCAAGAGATCTTTCAAGTTAAAATAAATGTGAAGGTGTAAAACAGACTTAAAATGTGCTGATGGTACCTTAAAGATGTAAGAGATCATTCAAAATGAATAAAAAAAACATAATTGAACACCGGCCTATCAGTCTTTGTCCCCTAACATAGCCTGCTTATAATATCACCTAAATGACCATTGTTTGGATAAATTTGTTAGGTTCATTGTTAGGTTCATGGTATATTTAAACCTATTAGGTTTACAAGGAGTAGCTTTCTGATCTTGCGGCAGTTCAATCTGTATTCAGTTTACAAGTTTTAGGCAAAAACCACAAATTAGTGCTCATCTTTACATTTTCATGATACTTAGGGCTTTACACAGACACTTTGTAGTTACCATTAATTAATTAGTTATTGCCATAATTTTACCATTTACATTCAATCTGATAGGTTTCATTTCATGTTGCATCAAATTAATTATATCATGTGGGCCATTCACTTTACGAATCTTGTTCACTTTTAATGTAACTTTTATTGTAAAAAACTGTTCATTTTTTTAACTGAACTGAAACTGGTCAGTGTTTGTGCAGTTGTTCTTGGAAGCCAGCATCTCCGTCGAAAGAAGATAGACTCTTTATGCATCAAGGTCAGTATAGATATCTCTATGAAATTACATATATTTAGATACTATACCTACAAAAGAAACAACTGAAAATGCAATAACCAATGGTTACATGATGACTAAAGTACATGCAAGCATGCTTACTTAGGTGTATCATAGATATTTAAGTGCAGTAGAGCTTTCTTTAAACAGGCTATATAAATAATACACTTTTTCAAGTTCAAGCAATTTAAAGTATATTTGTTGTGTTTTTTTTTGTCCTTATATATAAAGGTTAATATAATGCAATGCTAAAACCTGTCTCAAAAATATATTCTTTGCAGGTACAGAATGACCAGGACGTCCAACAGGGACAGACAGAGGTGCCTATACAATTCACTGGGGACATCCAGAAGACTGAGGCTTTTCTCACGTCATACTGGACAGATGAGAGGTTGCAGAGCCTCTGGTTGTAACCAGTGCCTTAGCCATTTGTAAAGCTGCTCTCTTTGTGTTTAACACTGAATACCATGAAAAATGTAAGCATTCCCTCAGCTTCTTCACCACCAACCTGATTGGTATTATAGATGATAAAGGCCACGCAAAGAAGATACTGTTATGTGCTGCCTGCCCATTCCCCCATCCCGCCCAATCAAAGCAACAGCATTCACTATTTCTTTGAAGAGGTAATCTTCTAGGAATATGTTAGTCTTTTATACCGGCATATTATTATAGTTCTTTTATGTAACTAGAATACGGGTAGTCGACAAGCGACTACTTGTATCCGCCTAAATCAGAGTGGAACGGGTGAAGTGTTGCATATCAGCATGGATGTCTGCAGCCAAATTGTGTATGTAGGTTGCGCTACCTACCAAAAAATCCAGAAAGCCGTCCAAGTTGTATACATATGCAAAATTTAAGGCAGATAAGTCAAACCACTATATTGTATATGAGTGATTTTTGCCCTTGGCAGACAAACAGATGGACGCTGTGCAAAAAAGGGTTGCAGGTGGCTCCACCAGTTAAGCGTATGATAAAGAGCTTTGTGAGAACTATACACATGCAAAATTTTGGCCCAATTGGTCAAACAGTTCCCTAGATATGAGCTTGGATGTCTGCAGCGTAAACTTGATTGTAGGTGGCGCCACCTGTCATAAAATCAGAAAAGCTATCCAGGATGTATAAGCATGCAGAATTTCAGGTGAATTAGTCAAACCACTGCAGAGATATGAGTGATTTTAACCCAAGGCAGACGAACAGCTGGACACTGTGCAAACATGGTTGCAGGTGGCGCCACCATTTTTTGTGTATGTTATAAAGCTCTCCAAGGGCTACATTTGTGCAAAAAAATTTTCCTGATCAATCAAACGGTTCCTGAGATATGAGCTTGGATGTCTGCAGCGTAAACATGAATGTAGGTGGCGCCACCTGTCATAAAATCAGAAAAGCTATCCAGGATGTATACGCATGCCAAATTTCAGGTGAATTAGTCAAGTCACTGCAGAGATATGAGTGATTTTAACCCAAGGCAGACGAACAGATGGACACTGTGCAAACATGGTTGCAGGTGGCGCCACCATTTTTGGTGTATGTTATAAAGCTCTCCAAGGGCTACATTTGTGCAAAAGAATTTTCCTGATCGGTCAAACGGTTCCCGAGATATGAGCTTGGATGTCTGCAGCGTCAACGTGAATGTAGGTGGCGCCACCTGTCATAAAATCAGAAAAGCTATCCAGGATGTTTGCGCATGCCGAATTTCAGGTGAATTAGTCAAGTCACTGCAGAGATATGAGTGATTTTAACCCAAGGCAGACGAACAGATGGACACTGTGCAAACATGGTTGCAGGTGGCGCCACCATTTTTGGTGTATGTTATAAAGCTCTCCGAGGGCTACATTTGTGCAAAAAAATTTTCCTGATCGGTCAAACGGTTCCCGAGATATGTGGGTTTATGTGTGGAAACAGACGCACAAACGGACGCAGAGCGCAGAGGAAAGGTCAGAGGTCGAATCAAAATCGGGGCGCAGCAGTTCACATGTGACCCGAACATAATCCCGGGTTTCGGAAAATTCCGCCCAGCGGTTACGGAGGAGTTCTCCGGACACCTACGCGGCGGCGGCGGCGGCGGCGACCAGCTGAAAACATAGTATCCGCAAAACTCTGTTTTGGCGGATACAATTAATGTAGTTAAAGAAATTGTCTCATCGCTCTGGAAACAGATACATGTTTGCCAAATAATGACGATGTCGCGGAGGTTCAGTGTATTTTCATTGTCAGGGATTGGGTATATTTCAAGTTCTTTTTTTCTAATGTTTCGTAAGCACAACCTTACTTGCAAGCATACTTGCCCATGGTGACTGTGATAAAATCATATATTGTCAAGAACAGTGTCTGAATGGGGGAAAAAAAAACACTTGCGAGTCAGCTTTTCATGACAATGCCATGAACATGTACAAAATATTTCTAAGTTTAATATTTCTTTTATATACATTTTAAACAGTAAAACTTGTCACCTTGTGAGCAACACCAATAGACTTGGCTGCCTTATTTCTGGCATGTACATACAGGAATATTTATGGTAAATATGAAGAAAAACAAACAAGTGGTTTTCATATTAGGCAGTTCTGAAGTGTGATAATAGGTTTTAAATGGAAAATTGAGGTTTTTAAATTTTTCGAAGGAACAAAGGCACAGTGGCCCAGTTTTTGGGTTGGTAGGAGATGGACGATGGACTAAGACCATGGTCTATAGCTAAGCTCAGATGGTTTGAAGTCAGCTGAGCTAAAATTTTAGTGCAAACAGCAAATTTAAAATAATACTGGTTACATTAATATCACATATAAAAGTCCATACTTCTCACTTTATCATATAATAGCAACTTTCATACTTGCACTTGTAATTTTAACTTAAATTCATATTATAATATTCCATAAATTATTAAATTTAAGAAACAGGCGAAAATGGCATTTGGTGATGATTCAACTGTAGTGACGAAAGAACCATTTCCTTACAGATATTCATACTTTCAAGTTTTATTATAAAAAAATATTCTAATTTGCTGTAGGTGAAGTGACGCCCGTATAATACTGCACTTTTCCATGGAGTCCAGTGTGTCCAGGTTCTGATGCTTACCCACTTGGACCAAAGCATTCCTCTTATTATAAATCTGCCTGGTCTCTGTGAAAGGACACTTTGTGTCTCTAAGTAACTGAGGCTGTCGCAGCAGGCTGCTGTACAATAATGCTTCATTATGGTAATTTTAATCCAACTTAGTGCTCTTCTTGTGCAGTTTGACAGCTCTGCTTGTGCAGTTAAATACAACATTATTATGTATATTATTATTACACTGATAAGGCATTATATTTAGCTGAATCAATCAATTTTGCCACATAAGCCTGCACGCATGCGTGCACGCGATTTAGGCACTCCTCGGTTCCCCTTATCACAGGCACCTGTCGTATAGATAGTGTCTTTACGGGTATGTAAACGGTTAACAGGTATATAAGGCATTGGACCCCCAGCCCTACTATACTAATAACAGAGAAAGGCACACCACTTTTCCAGGCGACCGCTGTGACCCGCCCACTTCACAAGCTGAATTTTTATGTTTACATAAGTAAAATGCACAACAAACACTGATTGTTACAAAGCAGAAGGAAGTTGCACCTCCTGAAACCAGCATTAGGTTCATAAAAGCTCACTGTTAAATGAATAATTAATGCAGTGCCAACTTCCGCTTTGTCAATGTTGGTACCAGTGTATTGGATATAGCAGTGCCGGGCTGAATGGGGAAGCCTCTAGCAAAACTGCAAAATATCCAGGAACTGAATTATGTGCTCCGCTGCTAACCAAAAGTGCTGGAAACCTCAACAGAGTGCACGTTACCTGGTTACATACCTTAGACTCGGGAGTCTGCTGGACATTTATCATTCCTTATGTGTTCAAGACAAAAGAAAAAATAGTTTTGATGATGGATTTTTCGCAAGTCATAAAAAGAGTAAGGAATAACATTGTGGCAAGTGGTTCAGGTGACCATGACTCACGGCTCCTTCAGTACAAGGAAAGGGAAATAACCTGGAAGCAATGGCAAGATGCGTACCTATGGGACAAACATGTCAACCCTGTAATACGTATTAACCAGCATCTCACTGATGAGCATCTGTCTATGAATAACCAGCTGAAGATGAGAAAGCACCTGGCAGAGCAGGTGAGGCACAATAGATGAAAGGAGAATGTGAATTAGTTTGATATATTACAGGCACCAGGTCACTTGGTTTGTGATATTATATCTGCATGCCCCTCTGGATTGCTACATGCACCATGTGACATACATGGATGATATATATATATATAGATTTATACACACACAAACACTGTATGAGCATGAATGATATTGCCTTGTGATGGCTGTAACATGTACATCTGCAAACCAGTCATCCATCGGTACAAGTTCAATTAGGTCGTTTTCCTGATACCGACCATCCTGCAGTCCAGCCCACCTGTTATTGAACATATGTATATTCATTGGTGATACATGTATAGGGTGACACATGATATATCTTAACACACCTTACTTTTTCCAGCTGCTGCACAGGTGGACTTTTCATGTTAGGGTGTGGGATGGCCCTGGTTAACATATTAGTATTACATAGACCCACACCAAGTTCCAACTGACATGGTCATGTTCTGTTGAACACTGCAGAATATGTATTAACGCATACATATGATTGTTCAATGTTTGACGCAGTGCTTATTATTTTTTTCTGTTACAGATATTGCACATTTGTCATACCCTGTTGACCAACTGAGGCCAAATCGAGTAACAGTTTTACACCTCAATGTATGACTTACAAACTTATATGAGCAACCGTTGAGGGTTTCACAGCTGTTCAAACATGCCATTAGATATTCCAAGATACAGGTGAGTCATTTCATTAATCCTATATATTGGCCCCATTTAAAACCAATGTATACAAATCCACAATGGCTCAATCTTGTAATTGAACATAGGACCTATTCATATTTAGGGCCAATCTCTACAGCCAATCAAGGGTTAATATTCAAAAACCAAAATTGGCTCCATCTGGGTTCTATATTGGGCCGTTATTGCTGTTGACCAGTGGCCCATGTCAAACCAGTGAGCAAAACATAATCTGCCAAATCATGACTGAGAGTTGAGCACCTATATGAGACTTCTAGCAAGGGCAGCAAAAATGATGTATATCATAAATATTCATATGAATTACAAAATTATTAGACCACCCTTAGAACTTCCCAAAAGTGGTCTTAATTCACAGGTGGTCTTACAGGTGAGGTCGGTGATAACTAAAAGAATGATTATGGTTTATTCATGGGTGGTCATTAATGGCAGGTGGTCTGTATTAGGAGGTGGTCTTTATGGCAGGTTCCACTTTATCATATTTTCTTCTAACTACCATGCTTAACAAACACTGCACATTCAGTTCATCTATTTTCCCTCTACAGAGTTCCATGTCTATATATGCTACTTCCCATGATGTACATACTGTGCAACAGTTCAAGATGACAGTGCCTGCATTGCACTGTACTACATAACCAAAACTAAACTGGAGTTCAGCCTCCACCTGCACATCATGACGGTAAGACAAATCAGAAGACATTATCATCTGAATGTGTTTTAAACATGAAATATACACATAACTTAATCATACAGACCTAATTTTTAGTTTGTGATTGACATTTAACAATTTTCTTTAAATAAGGGGTCTTATGAGGAGCATAATGTAGGTCATGATATCTTTTCTCAATATACTTGAATATATCTAACTCAATACACATTTTTTAGCTGGTGCAAAATAAAAAAAAAGAACAGGAAATCAGAAATAACTTAAAGGATTCATATAGAAAATTAATAACTGGACAATGAAAGGAGTTCTGACTACCTTTATCATTCCAGCAATATATATAAATGGAAGTACGTAATATGTAATAACAGAAGTCACCTCCATCCTCTTATGATGTTTTTCAGGCCTTTGTATTTATTGAAACAATTTAGGAATGATGACAACCTACTGTCATTGAGCCATACCAGAATAATCCACACTAGGTGACAGACTTTTATTTTGTAAGGCTTACATATTGAGCTTTTCTTGACATTTAACAGATTTTTATATCTAAATCATGATACAGGCATACAAAGTTAAAAATGACCTGATAATTAGACTCAACATTCATGCTAGGATATAGGCAAAAGGATTCATACTGAAATTCTTATGTAAACCATGTCAACATATGCATGAAGCCATTTCTTACAAATAAAGTAACTTCATTTATTTTCAACACCTTCACACATTTAACTACTCAGTTTCTGTTGCTGTATCTTTTCTTAAACATTCATTTTCTGGTTATCCAGTATTTGCACTTCAGGAAAAATATGACCTTAACTAATGCTGGATACTTTATTTTTGGTTGCAAATGAGACTTTTAACGTTTAGGTGCTCATGATATGTTTATCAACTACAGTTAATGGACATGACCCCTTGACCACTTAGGAATGTCACATGTAACAGCATCATATATTTCAATGATACCATTACGAATAAAGAATAATGATGATGTTTCCCCAATTTTACATTTAAACTGGAAGGAATAAGCATATATGACATCCTTTGTTGTTTTCCATACATCGCAATTTTTTTTCTTTCTTGATTGTCTGTAAACACTGTAGGATCTGCTGCCAGAATATGTTATAATTATTTTGGTAACCCCCATATCTCATGTTATGCCTGTTTGTTAGCATACTTGACCACAATAATTACATAAATTTTTTTTTCAGTCAGGATGGATGCTTCTTACAAAAACAACATCATGTTCAACCAAAACACCAAAATTACATGTTTTAAAACATGGATGCTTATTCCTTCCTGCTTTTTTGTTAACATGGTTGGCACTTACATGTCACTAAGACCTTTAACCTTGTCCAATGTCATTTTGAGTGATTGTATGTTTTTTTACAGCATGGATACCAAAAAAACAACATGGTTGATTACCTGTGCACAGTACTGGCCTTCTGATCATGGAGGTTCAAGGCTGCCACCCCAGTGGTACACAACACAGCCACACTTTTCCCAGACCGCCTCAGATGTCCAGCCACATCTGTCATCCAGAGGGTCTTTCCGGTTCCACCTTGCCCTATTGAACAATAGGTATTACCATGATTTTGCTTAAAGCACAACACAGACATATCATACAGTTCCCATTTTGTCCAAACAGGTAAACTTCTTGAATGCAAGAGGCACACGTAATAATTATTTATACATTTTGTTCTGTGTTACATGATAATTACACTCAGGATGACTGGAGACTGCCTGAGATGACAGAGTAATATATTATTATTGTAAATATTCATACAATATAGGGAATTTAAACTTCATTTGTGTGTCATGTTTTTATTTCAGGTGTCTGTGGCCTGTATGATAGGTTCTGTTGGATATACACATTATCCATACAGTGTCACATGGAAGGATTGTAGTTTGTAAATACAGGGCTATGCGAGTGTACTCTCAAAAACATTGTTTTATAGTAGTTAGACAGCCGAACTTGTAGCCAATGGTGTAACCCAACAAATGCAAATTACAATATACTATTTCTATCTCCACCATGTTCTTACCGTACATGTGGCTTCATAACCAATGCCATGTTCAAAAATGCATGTATTATGGGAATATGGGTTACATACATGATATTGACAGTACACAACAGCATGATTATAACCACTGGTATACTATCACTGTGTCAGCACATTTTGAAATTTAATATTGTTTCTACCACATTTCACAATACCTATTTTCATATGACACAAGGCATAGCAGTGAATATATAAATTATTTTTTGCATCATTCAGGTTACCTGTCACAACAATATAATGACCATGTATAACGACTCTATTTGCCTTCTCTTGCTCCACGGATAGTAGTGAAGACATAGCCAATGTCTTTGTTTCACACAGAACACACCAGTTCTTTGCAGACACTGTGTGCAAGCATGAACTTTGTGAAGAGTCGTGATTGGTGTAAAGTTTCAGGGTCCACTTGATGTATCTGTCACATGGGCTAGAAACTGGCTCTGCCATCTTATTAGAAACATCTGACCAATACGAGCATATCAGTCACAGATAGGGGGAATGAGCATCAGAGACATTCCTACACTCGTAACTGTTAAGGTACATACACTCGCATATTTATATTTTTGTGTCATGTACCACAAATCTCTTTCTAGATTTCATTCATATGTTTTATACCTAATAAAAGGGTGCATGGTTACACGCTTTTATTTTTTCATATTCATGCCATTTCTGCACCATTGGTCATATGCAAGGTCAGAGTACACAGCAAAGATTTCTTGATTTATAATTACTGTGCATATTTTTATGATGTTGGCATTAAATATTTAGGTGTTTTTTTCACTTCAGGCATAAGAATATTAAATATCAGCTGGTCTTGAATTTCTTTTATAACTTTAATATATAACCATATGGATGAGACATTATGTAATGGTATGGGTGATACAAATCATATCATCTAACAAAGTATGTCTCACGTGAAACAATCTGACACGCGAGCTTAATTCATACCACATCTAACTGTCAGCATCCAGGTTTTAGTCATTACGCAAATTGGACATGTCGTTCACACAACGAGAAATAGTGTGTGGTGTATTGTAAAATTTTATTTTAATATTATCACCTTTTCTGTAGCAAGGATATCATTTCCAATCTAGTTTTCAAATTTTATACTCCAATCCACTTTATTTATGAACAAATTAATCAGCGGAGGAATACCCATTGAGCCCGGAACTTTTATCATCAGTGCACCTGAACCGCAAGTTGGCACTGCATGGATTATTCATTTGGACAGGATCTGACACATTTTGTCAACAAACCAGACGAGGAATTAATAACAGCGAGCTTGTATGAACCTAATGTTTGTTTCAGCAGGTGCAACAATCCTTCTGCTTTTCAACGATGAGTGTTTCTTGTGCATTTTACTTATGTAAACATAAAAATTCAGCTGGTGAAGTGGGAGGGTCACAGCGGTCGCCTGGAAAAATGGTGTGCCTTTCTCTATCATGAGTATAGTAGGGCCAGGGGTCCCACGCCGGTACAAGTCTAGAATTCAGGCTGCTGTTCTGGACAATATAAGACACCACGGATACATGTGAAACGTAATAATATATCCAGTTTACTCCTTTGCAAGTTAATGGTATCCTATATCCTTCCCATGTACCTCTTACCCTGTAAAAATGTGAAATTTATCCTTCCTTCATGCAATTTAACATGCTCGTATACGTCATAATTCCTCTCTCTAGCTTGTTAACACCACTTGGCTTATGTGCACATGTCCTGCCTACGTCATTAACATCCGTTGTCTTGCGCCCTCCAGGCATTTGTACGCACACACATCATGGATATATTTGGTGTATTTCAAGGGTCAGGGTTCACAAATAAAACAGTGACTCCACCTTGTCCAAGCAAAGTGCAAGACAGAGTACGGTTCAGTGGCAGGCAGTTAACAAACTGCTGAGAGTTAACAAACTGCTGAGGGTTAATTTTTTTAAGCTTTTGCGACGTCCAGGCGTGAAGCGCTCTGAAGACACATACGCTTGACAAAATTTAACCCTCATTTTAACAACTTTGACCAATTCTGAAAAGTAGATTTAAATATCCCCACTCCACCTACCCTGATTAAATTGGACTCAATATTTTTAGGCCCTGCCATATATTGAGTCCGATGGCTATACAGTGAGAGTTTCTACAATATAAACCTCAGACTACACACCACCAAAGCCAGGTGTTTATTTCCCCGTGCCAGCGGTCACTCTTCAGAGCCGGGCCTGTTGAAACAAATTGTAATAACATTTTAGCTGTCAAATACCCAAGTCAGCGAGGCTATCAGTGAGGTCATCAACTGCGCCTGTTTCACTGTTCTTCTCTGTCCCTATTTAACTCACTGACATGCCTCTGGTAAAAAGGTCAGTACATGTCAAAAAATTATGATCCAAGTTTAATTTTATTTGCTATTGATACCATGACACACATACTTAAAATACTAATGTTAAAATGGTATAATCCTGTGTCTTGTTGTTTGGCAGTAAACAAGCAGTCAAAGAAGATGCAATGGATCCGTTGCATCTTCCGTGGTTTATATAGTAGAAACTCTCACTGAGTGGCTATTGGACTCAATATATGGCAGGGCCTAAAAATATTGAGTCCGTTTAATCGGGCTACACTCGACCCCTCTCATCCAACTCGTCTTGCATGGTCGCAGGGGTACCGCATAGGACTTGTTATTCCAGGACTGCTGGTTCGAGACCTGGTGCAGAGCTTCACAATTGCATGTTATGTGTACTAATAATTGCATTTCTCATTACAGGTTCGCCACTAGAAGGAGAGACAGATACATACGGCAGACATACGAACAAGGGACTAGAATTAGAAACCACAAACATACTTACATAGAAACCAGACGGCAGAAGTTTTATTCATTGACTCAAATTCAAAGGCCCAAACAGCAGCCTGAATTCTAGACTCGCTCCCCCAAGCCTTATATACCCGTTAACCCTCTATATACCCGTAAAGACACTATTAATACGACAGGTGCCTGTGCCCCTAATCAGGCCAGGGACGATGACAAACTGTACAGACTACAATATGAACAGTAAAACCAGTGTAAAACTTGCTCTAAAAGTAGTTCAACTCGTTTACCTAACAGAGTTCTTCAAAACCAGCCTCATCGGTTTGTATTGACGTCATGGGAGGTACTTCACTTTGCTTCTTTTGAAGTTTTACAGATTTTACCGCCATCCTTAGCACCAGCTCCATGAGACCATTTGCTCGTGGTATATCGGGTTACTCCGAACATTTCCGACGAAATTTCCCGAGGACACACGAATGTAGAATTAACCTAAAACACGGAACGAAACGCGGAATCAGGGTGCCCAACTAAAAGAACTGAACCAAATAGTTATTTAAAAATGGTTCATACATTTTATGAATGTAGATCAATTAAGTCAAGAATTATTTAGACCCTTCAGTAAATTTATGTAAAATCACAGAAGAAGAAGATAAAATGATTTTCTGCGAAACATGCCTTTATGAAAGATCGAGTTCATGTGCAGATCCGATAAGATTAATCTAAAAATCTGGTAGTACCGATAGGGACAGTAATTTTCAGGCAATCGTGGTCAAGGTCAACCAGAACTCAGAACTAGAAACTTTATTACATAGTTTATACATAACTATAAATCGTGTAAATAAATATGAAAGAAATGTAAATATAAATGAGATCCTTAAAAAAATGGTATCTTATAAAATAGTTAAACACTTTTGTGCGAGACAATACATTAAAATTGTATAAGAAATTGAACGATGAACAATACATAAAGGCTATATAGGTATACATTCAACTAAATAATTTGTGAATTTTATCCATAATTTTTGTAACAAATTTAGCCAATTTACAGAGTTTCTTAAGGTTAGTGATTGACATGAGTTGCTCATATTTAATAATTTTGTAGGGTTAATAGAGTACCATCCTGATAATAAATTATTTTCTCTACTCAAGAAACTTGTTACATTCAAATAAATAATGCAAGTCATCACCTATCACCTTAATTGCATAATTTACATACTCTCTGGCTTCTTTCAAAATTATAAAATCGACCCTTATGAACTGGTTAACGTTATTTATGGTTACTCAGCTAGTGTGAATCTACACAATGCATTTTAAAGGTTCTCATTTTCAATAATTAGTTCAATTTAAACATTCTGTTAGATATACATATATGACATTCACCTATTTTTTCTTTCTATTTGACTAGAACATTCTGGTACAATATTTTAAGCAGAAATTTTGAAACTCTTTCAATTTAAAATTTTTGTTTAAACCAGTATGAATCATCCGACATCCGACATTCATTAAGATTTTTTTTTTCAGATTAATATCCTTGGAGAGATATTTATTCATTTTTTTGTCCATTTGATATATAAGATTATAGAATAATTTACTGAGTTGAACATCTTTCTTGGAAAGTAACTTAGCCAAACTTATACGAACCTATAAATCTTTGGACAATTCGGACTAGTGTATGATAGTATTCGGAGTTGTTCCACAACAAAGGAGAAAGCTGATGGTGAAAAAACAAGCAAATATATATAAAAAGAAACATCCACGACCTAATGCTTAATTTAATACCTGCTTGTTAAATAATAATGACCAAATAAGTGTATACCAACATTGTACAAACTTAATCTTATAAAATTATAAAGTTAAAAAAATTAAAAAGAAAAATGTTTTAAATAAATTTTAGACAGAGGCTTGGTTAAATTCGTCAAGCTTAATCCAATTGTTATGTTAATTAATTTATACATTTATTTGTTAAACATATTAAATTTACATGAATTAAGGTCATTTAGTTAGTCATTCATTTTTAATTTATTTTTATGCTCTTGAAATACACAAACATGTTCAATCCATTATTGTGATTTTATATCCAAAATTGATATCTGTATCGTGAATATACGTGTACACCCTCTATAGGGCATCACTTTCACACGAACAAATATATATATATATATATATATATATATATATATATATATATATATATATATATATATATATATTCGACCGATCTTTCGACAATTTTGGTAATGTTTAACAAAATTTATGTGTTGTTGTAAAATTGTTTTAATGAGAAATCCCACAAAATCGAACTAAGGATCGTCCCCACCATTAAATGAGGTTTATGAAACTATCAGTAAATAGAATTTCGCCTTCACACTCGACTTGCCAAAATAATTAATTTCAAATGATGTTGTACTGGATATATAAAAAGACGTAAGCTTAACTTTTACTGGATATATTTATATATTATACCCGACCACTATATATATAGTGAAAAGTACTCATGAAAAAACTGTTTGTTAATTGATTGATAAAAGTATATCACAGTCATCTTGACTATTTGTATATAAATTAACAAATTAATGAATGGAACAACAAAACAGGAACTCTACAAAGATTTAGTCCGACAAATATTACTAATTCTCGATACAGCTATATAGGGTCAATGCGGTCAGAATCAGGTCAGTCACTTAAACGTACATAATGGCACTTTTATACGCGTAAAATCTTTTATATCTCGTAAAAATTCGGCCTCTTCCGTGTTCCGTTCCGTGTTTTACTTCAAGGCCATCCCACAAAAAATACACTTCGGATCTCTGCCACTTCGTACCTTAGTCTCTCATATAGACACGCGGTGGCGCTCCGTTAACCACTGTGCACTAAGTGTGCAACCATTGAGTGGAGGGATATATATACACTCTTTGGTACAACCACGCCGTACCCCTGTGAGAAATTATCCAACAAATACAAAAACAGCAACCCACCATTAAAATTATCACCCCTAACATTCCTTTTCTCGCCTTAGCATGTTTTGATTATAATAATTATTATTCTGGCTAATGTCAATATATACATCTTTTAACCGTAAGTTTACACAGGCCCACACTTGTGCCATTCATTACGAAAGCACATGGAATAGTAGTTGCCCCATAGCAATGATAGCATAGATGTAACTCTGAAAATGTACCTTGCGACACATGTATCGGGCTCGAATACAGATGTTCATACATAATGTTCACTTAGTTCACATAGATATTCATCGAACAATTAACCCGATTTGTCGTCTTGGTAGACTTTTATCTGAAGTCGAGTCAACATATAAAATGAGCGCGCGCATCGGTGACGCGATTGGAAAAATAATCAGTTAACATTGCTGCAAGAAAAAAAGTTTGAACGAAAAAAAAAGATTACTATACCTAATATGATGAAACAATAAGGTTTGCCGTGTTTAGGGGGCATATAATGTGCAATGCAAAGAATATCATACTTTTCGCATGACGATAAGAAAAACAAAACAACATGATTATCAGATACATGTTACTCTCCTGAATATAATATGTAATATATATATATATATATATATATATATATATATATATATATATATATATATATATAAATATATATATTTATATATATCCCAATACTGAATCAAAATTCAGTTTTATTCCCTCGGAACACATGAGAAAAAAATGTGTAACTTTATAGAAAACCACCACTTTGAGATTTTCACACGACAGTGACACCTTAAAAGTTAGTTAAGCACACAAAGATCTAGAATTATAGTTACTTATCGTGCTCTCATTGGTGTTGAAATGCCTATTAGATTAACTACGCCTATACCACACAGGACTTGCATACTTAAAGGTTGAGCGGTTGTTGAACATTACTGGGAAATCGGTTCTTGTCCACATTAAATGACATTTGATAACTTACATAAATATAATCTTTGGTATGAAAACTTTTGAATTCTATACTAATGTTTAAAATTTTTTTTTTATTATAGCTAAAATAGTGCAAACGTACGTAACAAAAAGTTTCATGATTTCTTTATTTCCAGCAGGAGATTCTCTTATTTGTTCAACGTATAATTATGTACATGCACGTTCACACTATTGCTGATCTGATTTCTTGTCTTGTACAATTTACCTTCTCTCTTTGATGTTAACAATCCCTGCTTGCTTTAACTGTTGTTTTCTAATCTTGCTTATTTTGTATTACAATCTTTTCATTTCTCTATTGGTAAATTTGTTTTATATTGTTAACTTGTTATGCTTCCGACTTGTCATTTGATAATTTGGTACTTTGTATGTATATTGGAAAATACTTATTTTAGCACTTGTGCAGGTGCTTCCTGTATAATCCAATCGAAATAAATATTTTTAAAGTAGAAGTGAAATTTCAATTCTATGCGATATCCACCAGAGACCATTCCTCTATATAACAGTTCTAGCGGTATTCCCTCATTTCAATCGGTGTTCATTCCCATGATCCTTGTATTGGCAACGGTCCAGTATCACAACCTTCTCCAAATGTGTCATATCGTCCCACGGTGGCTTTGCCACCATGGATCTGAAGTCAACCGTGAACCTTCTGTTTTTTTCCAGCTCTAGATAATCCCAGTACGTAAATGCAGAAACTGGGTACTTTCTGAATTTGTTTTGTAATCCGAGTTTGCAAAACATGCCTGAAAAACACTTTATCGGTAATGCTGATTATAAAATGCAGCTGGTGTAACGCCGCAGGTATTTAATTCGTGGCCCCGCATATAATTATATCAAAACCGTTTTTTGTTTGGTTTTTTTTCGTGTATCATATTTCTATCTTTAAAAATTGAATTTTTACATTTTGACTCAATAAGAAAAGATAATTTCATTTTGAAACATGAAAGAAACATTGCAGAAGAAAAACAAAACAAAAAACAGGTTTTGAGATGTAGACTGAAATTATCCCATTAAAAGTGGTTTGCTGCATGTTGCTGGTTGCTTAATCTTGTACCTTTTAAAAATTTTAAATATCATATGAAAAATTACCATAAGAAAGAACGCTACACGAGCTTTAAAATGATATATTTAGTTGTTGGATTTAATATTAATTTAAAATGACTTTTGGACTGATTTTTTATTCATGTGGATTTGCCAGGGATGCTAAAACACCTCTGGTGTTCCCCGCACCGAAATAATGCCAATATTATAGGACTTGGTGG
This sequence comes from Sipunculus nudus, assembly GCA_026874595.1. Taxonomy (NCBI): domain Eukaryota; kingdom Metazoa; phylum Annelida; class Sipuncula; order Golfingiida; family Sipunculidae; genus Sipunculus; species Sipunculus nudus. The sequence goes on from CM049307.1 coordinate 20,054,168, forward strand.
AAAGATTCACTAGAATAAGTTTGAGGAACTTTGACACTGTACTATATGATGAAATTGACCTCTTTTTCATCTGCATGACATATGCAGTACATATTAGCCTAGCAGGGCATCACTGGCCATGGGGGTGCACGCCATACATGCACGAGGCCGCACATTCTCAGGCGCAAAATATAATAATAAAGCCAACTCAGCTATGTCAGATTGTCATTCCCCTCTAATACAAGAACTGTTATTTAAAATGACAAAGGCACAGAAAGCTTCACAATTTCAAATAACAATTTTATTAAACATCGAAATGCAGAAAAAAGATATGAAAAAAATAACATTGAACTAAAATATAATACTGCAGCTTTACACAACCAACTGACTGTACCGATGTGTTTGACAACAAAAATTTATTAAACTTAAAAATGTATTTAGGGACCTGCAGGGATCGATTATATGTGTGAATAATGCACATCCTTTCATTTTTCGGGTTGGTAACACTATGCCTGCATAGTAGGTCAAAATAATCAAAATGTACTATTAAATATACAAATTAAATCGTCAAATTTCTGGGTAGCGCCATGCACCATTTAATCATTGTACCCGAAACATGTTTGTATATACAATATAAATCATTATTGAAAACTATAGACCTGTCATTGCTAAGAAAAGCTGTGAAAAGAGGGAAAATAGACACCGAAGGAATATACCAGTAGCACACGGAATGAGAGCGTGAACTAAAATCGCAGTTGTGTTAAAATGGATCAAGGAATTTTCAGTTTTATTTTAAAGCCAGGTATTTACCTTCACTTCCTTTAGGTCATTTCTGATTTACTCTCCGTTCATGCTAACGAACTCGAACTGATGCCTTTCCTAAAGTATTTTTTTTATTTCACACCTAGATCATACACTACCATCGAGTGGTCAATAAATATCACGGACGATAACCAGAAACAAGGAATCATGCCAGGGAGATGTAATTGTAACTTTAATCTGAGCTTATATAATGGGTTAATGGCCATTGAATATTTGTTATATGCTTTTTATTTAGAACATTTGCAAGCCTCTCGTTGTTTCTGTTAGAAAATATCCTAATAAAGTTTTCAATTTTCACCATTTTGCTCTCAGTGGGTTGATACCAATAATACCAAGAGATGACAGTTTTGTATTAGACAATGTGTCCTACGTTTGGTTTTATCTGGCACTTCAAGTGAAGTGACGACAGACGTCTGGATGGACGGCTGGATGTGCAAGAGCATGGACATACAGGATCACGGCTGAAGTCCAGATGACTATACAGATTAATAAATTTGGGATAAAGCAAAAAGGCTTATTTATTGTCACCAGAGGACTGTGACTTTTTGTGTATATATTTGGATATAGGAAGTATGATCAGATAATTGTTTTGCAGATTATATTAGCGTGAGAAACTTAGTTAGAAGTAGCACGTGATTTGTTTAATATCGACATCAGGGAGATTAGCGATCAGTATAGAACACCTAGCTGCACCTTTGATTATTTCTTGAGCTGTGAGAAGCCGATCTTGTACGACGATCTCCTTAGCAACGGTGTATAGCTGGCGCCAACATGTCTATATCTGTCTGTGGATTTAACTTAGAACAGTTTTTCCGACGTAATATACTTTGGGGCGTGTCTACTGAAAGTTGATGTTTGTGACAGCGGAACAGATGGATAGTATAGTGCTGATTGGTGGAGGAGTCTGGCGGGATACTTTGATAAATTTGAAATATAGTTCAGTATTGTGAATTTTTGGAGGTAAGGGAATTCAATATAATGCAATTCCTCTTAGTGAGAACGGTTGGAAATATACTTTTATGCTTAATATTTAAACTGATAACCTTATAGATAGGTCTCCTTTTAACTGCTGAATGTGTAATTATATATGACTGAAATCAGGTAAGCTTTCTGTAAATTAATTGTTCATGGTAATATTTATTTGATAATTACTTCATGTAAGTTTAGGATATCCTAGCTTTGTTCTCAGTAGGCCTTTATTTGTCTCGTGCTTCACACCATGCACGCCTGTGGTTTTGAGTAAAATTAAAAACCCAGTAACGGATCATAAGTTTTATTAAAGTTTGGAGAAGGCTATATTAAGAGGTATAAATATTATCGATTTGGCACAATAATAACTGTAATACAAATGTAACTGGTATTTTTATGTGTGGTGCAGCATGCGATTAAAGGCTTTAATTAGCTACACTTGAAGATTGCGTCCACCAAATACACACACTTTTACAAAAACGCTCCAAAGCCTATTTGTTTTAAAGTGTGATGAGAGAGGCTATCACACAAAGGGGTACTTTAAATTATGGTCAAAGCACTGGGACAGGCTGCCTGTTCCCTCTGTTTCTGTATGGAGTTTATCTTAAATTGTGACTGGTTTTGTTCCGAACTTCTAACACGCCCTTAAAAATGAAATCAGCTGACTCAAATGGGGGGGGGGGCATACATAGAGCAAACATTATAAAAAAAACCGTGTTATTAATTAATATATATATATATATATAATATATATATATATATTTATATATATATACATATATCTATTATATACAGTGGCGGATCCAGAACAAATTGCTAGGGGGGGCAACGACTCAGATTCTAGCTTGCATGGTGGACGAGGGCGCTATGCGCCCGAGGGGGGAGGGTGTGGGAGGGGGTGTCCCCCTCACACGGTGAGGAAATTTTTTGAAGATATGATGATTAAGAAGTCAAATTTGAGCATTTTCGGGCACTTAAACCAGACTTTTTTTGTTTCTGATAAATTGGAAACAAAGCAGAAGTTTTAGAATATAGGCCTTAATCACTTCTGTTTGTCCTATTGAGGGTGTGGGAGTGGGTGTCCCCCTCACATGGTGAGGAAATTTTTTGAAGTTATGATGATTAAGAAATCAAATTTGAGCATTTTCGGGCACTTAAACCAGACTTTTTTTGTTTCTAATAAATTGGAAACAAAGCAGAAGTATTAGAATATAGGCCTTAATCACTTCAGTTTGTCTGAAAAGTTCTAAAAGTTTAAAACCATTTGTTACCTTGTTATACCTCGTGACTTCCTAGTATATGAATGGTCCAGACACTGGTGTACTGGACTTTATCTTCCAGCGCTGCCAGTACAAGGACTAGCTTCAAGTGGACACAGTATCAGAGATATAAGACTTTATTCATTGGGCATTTACTCATGTGACAAGTTGTTATTTCTGGTTCTGTTTGTTCCGTGTGTGTTTAATGCAGTGCTGATTATCCTGAATTCTTGATGTAATATTTCACTGTCAATAAGTTAATAAAGGCAAGGTAAAAAAAGTACCTTTTTCAAGAAAACCTTGAAACAATTTGCAATTTTCATGAGCCTGAAAAAAAAATCTAGGGGGGGCGATCGCCCCCTGTGCCCCCCCTTGGATCCGCCACTGATATATCTATTTATTGGTTAAATCGTGGCCACAGTTCATTCGCGGTCAACTCGTCCTAAACAGTTCGCAACCACCGGCGAAATGGTTTCCTGGGCGAACTGTCTTTTAAGTTTTACATTCGGAAAACCTCGGCTGATAGCGGCCGAGGCGTTCCGAGTGTAAACCCGACAACATAGCCTGGTTCCCGTATCCAGCAAGAGCGCCATCGTGTGTCTTTGTAAGAGACTAGACGACAAACAATAAATAATATGACAGGGAACCAGTCTTTCATCCAGTACGTCGTGGTTCCATGACAACGGCTTATAGTATAAAAATGGCGGCTTGAGCATCTAGTATCGGCTTCTCTCTAACGAAAGTCAGGTGAGTGTTTGAAGCTCTACTTCATACTTGATTGTACATGTTACAATCAATACAAAGACATTTTAACTTCATCGTTTGGGCAATAATTTGTATAATTTAAACTCGGAAAAGACTGAATGTATGTGCGTGTATACTATAGTATAGAGACAAGCGAGATATAATTATAATTAAGATCTATAGACTGAGTATAGTCCGTCCCAGTACCCGTGTCCGCATGTTTTTTCGCGATAATTATTTTAAGAATATTCTTTAAAAATGCTATTTGTCCTGAAGTAGATAAACAGATATTCCGCCGATTTTGTGTAAAGTATTTGGTACGAATATAGAATACCTCAGACACCTAAACCGGCCAACATAACTGGCCCACCCTGTCAACTGCAAGAGATGTATGTATTTATAGTCCGTCCCAGTACCCGTGTCCGCATGTTTTTTTGCGATAATTATTTGAAAAATATTCTTTAAAAATGTCTTTTGGCCTGAAGTAGATAAACGGATATTTCGCCGATTTTGTGTAAAGAAGTTATATATCATGTAAAATGTATTAACTTTGCTACTCTTTTGCGTTATTTTTGCTGAAATACCATGAATGGCATCTTCCCGGCACTGCTGGACAGTACATTCCTCCATGTTACACTTTCCATGTCTATGGCTGCGTTTGGTGTTTGTTAGACAACAGTGACGTCACAAAGACGTCACAGTGATCGGTCGCGCGTCACCTTCAATTGACTGACGTCATAAGTTTGACTGGCTTGTTTATTATCAGTTCTCAGGCAAGGAATAAGTCGTAAACGCTGTAACCTGTTTTGTCATATTTTGGATTATTCGTCTCATACAAAATTAAAGCAAGGTAAGGCGTTACTTTTTGCGCAGGTAGTCGGCGGAATAGCTCCTGCAACCTTTGGACAAGAAAGGTTTACACTGCTTTACTTGTATAAAAAGTTATCCCGGGAAAACATGCGGACACGGGTACTGGTACGGACTATAGTAACACATACCGTCACTAATCACTGTCTATTTGTCCATTCCTTCTAAGTTTTCTATCATTTGTATCCTGTATTCCTCCCCCTCCTTCTTTCCTATACCAATGCTGCCATGTTGCCATAGGCTTCCCCTACTTTCCCCATTACGTCATCAGGAATCACCATCTCACACAATCTCATCCATTCACTATCTTGCTACACTTCACTTCGTTCCTGTGCAATTTCTCTACGATCTTTTCCTACTGATTCATTGATCTATCATTCATCTATTCCTCTCACAAGGGGGGGTTTTGGGGGTCTCCCCCCAATTATTCCTCATTATTTATCATTCATTCTTATCATTCTACCTATTACAGGGGGGTTTGGGGGGTCTCCCCCCAATTATTCCTCATGATTTATCATTCTAATCATTCTAACTATTACAGGGGGTGTGGGGGGTCTCCCCCCATCATTATTCCACATTATTTATCATTCATTATTATCATTCTACCTATTACAGGGGGGTTGGGGGGTCTCCCCCCCCCATCATTATTCCACATTATTTATCATTCATTATTATCATTCTGCCTATTACAGGGGGGTTGGGGGGTCTCCCCCATCATTAATTATTCCACATTATTTATCATTCATCAATTTTATTTTTATTATATTTGTTTTAATATCATATTGTTATCATTTTCACTTTCATATCTAATTAGTACCTCGTCATACTAGGCCTACTACACATTTCCATGTCAAACATATGAATTGACCATTTTGTCTAGGGACTATTTCGCCCACTATAAATGACGTCATCACAACTGGGGTTTCCCCCAACACTTTCACAACGAGACCAATCACTCGATCATGCTCATTCACCCATAAACATCTTTTGTCTAAACTTAAATACCCCAATATTCCATAAACATTCAACAAGTCTTCATAGCTCAGCGGCAGAGCTCAGGACTTCTCTGCAGACGGTCGCTGGTTCGAGTCTTGCTCATGGATATGTTCATTGAATGTCATGTATAATAAGCACATATATCTCTGTCTCTTCCAGATCGAACAGTACCGGACGTCAGATAGGTATAAGACATACCTAACAGTAAGATACTCAGATGTTACAAGTCACATCACAACTCTTCTGTTATTTAAAATGAACCCCAAAAAGACTATACCCCATTTTTCCCCTCTATCCCCATCAATGTATCGCCCTCTTTAGGACGTACTGATAACCAGGGTGCCTGAGGTATTCTATATTCGCTCCAAGTATTTATATATCATGAAAAAAGTATTTACTTTGCGACTCATTTGCGTTCATTCATGCTGAAATACTGTGGATGGCGTCTTCCTGGTACTGCTAGAACATACATTCCTCCATGTTACACTTTCCATGTCTATGGCTGCGTTTGGTATTTGTTAGACAACAGTGACGTCACAAAGACGTCACAGTGAACGGTCGCGTGTCACCTTTAATTGACTGACGTCATAAGTTTGACTGGCTTGTTTATTATCAGTTCTTAGGCAAGGAATGAGTCTTAAACGCTGTAACTTGTTTTGTCATATTTTGGATTATTCGTCTCATACAAAATTAAAACAAGGTAAGGCATTACTTTTTGTGCAGGTAGTCGGGGGAATAGCTCTTGCAACCTTTGGCCAAGAAAGGTTTACACTGCTTTACTTGTATAAAAAATTATCCCAGAAAAACATGCGGACACGGGTACTGGGACGGACTATATATATATAATATTAGTCCATCTCTGGACCCTTGTGTCCTATGTTAGACCTGATGGACGGACACGTAGGTCAAACAGCAAGTAGATCTATATTATTATATTAAGACCACATGCAGTTATTGAATAAAGACTTTGATGAAAATTTCATATGGTATGCTTGTGCCACTCTTCCTGTTTATTGGGTGCAGGCTGGATTCTGAAAATCTGCCCAATCTTGCACGATCTTGCTTATATGGCACCAACTGGGCATCATTTTTTATCCTCAAAATATAACTGTTTTAACTATCCATTGCAAAGAGTTGCTATATATTTATTCTCTTACACTAAATAAAACATTACAAAGCAGTCAGTCGCACTGTGACAATTTAATGACAACATAAACTGACCATGTGGCATCATCTTAATAAATACAGCAATAATTGTAACATCTAAACAGCATGGGATTATATCAGGTATGTCCTGTGAAACACAACTTGTTGAAGCCCTCCATGACTGGACAAGTATCCATAATCAGGGGAGTGGCCAAGTTGATGTCATTGTGCTAGATTTCACCAAGCTTTCGACATGGTCCCACATCAGAGACTGCTTCAAAAGCTTCAGCATTATGGTATAACTGGAAAGACAAAGGCATGGATGCAAGCTTTCTTATCTTCAAGGACCCACCAAGTTGTTGTTAATGGTAGCCAGTCTGAGACCTGGGATGTATCTTCAGGAGTACCCTAGGGCACCGTAGTAGGTCCCCTTCTCTTTTTACTGTACATTAATGATATAGAGGCATGGCTTTCCTCAACTGTAAGACTATTTGCTGTTGACAGTGCTATCTATAGGAAAATAAATACTATAGAAGACACCTACACACTACAGAAAGACTTGTTTTGTCTCAAGGAGTGGGCAGACAAATGGCAAATGTCCTTTAATTTAAAAAAATGCAAAACCCTGCGAATTACGAGGAGAACTAAAACAAAAATTAATTATTCATATGTCATATCCATCCCATCATCAACCGGAATACTTACAAACATAGATGATAGAGTATTTTCAGATGCCAGAGACATTCTACAAGTGAACCCCAGCTAAAAACAGTGCACTCCCTGTGAAGAGATTAAATCTGACAGATATTTAGGTGTCATCCTAGAAAATAAGCTTAATTTTGATGAACCTGTTGATAAAATTATCAACAAAGCAACCAAACTACTCAACTTCTGCTGACACAACCGGAGCATGTGTAACCGTGAAATTAAGGAAATGGCATATAAATCTCTTGTCTGACCGCATCTTGAATATGCATCACCAGCTTTGAGCCCATATACTCCCCAAAACATCGATAAATTAGAAAATGTTCAAAGGAGGGCTGCAAGGTTTGTCCTGCAAAATTACATTTTTGGACCTAAAGCAAACCTTACCAGGGATATAAATCATATTTCACATTGGGAGACTCTACAGAATAGAAGGGCAATTCATGACCTTGCTCTGTTTTACAAAATTAAACATTGCCTGGTAAACATCAATTTCCCACCCACAGTTGAGCCATCATGTCGCCATGTCAACAAGTATCTACACATTCAGGCCTTACACTCTGATGCATATAAATATCATTTTTATGTTAGAAATTGGAACCTTCTACCTAATTAAATCGCTCGAGCAACACCACACAGACTTAATCATGGTAACATTACCCACTGTACTCACACAGGACCCATTCATGTCTCTCTGAATGACACTGTATTTCACAGGGATACACAAACATGTAGCAACTTCCTGGGACACCATCATGATCATACCATATTATCCAAGATTGGGAAAGGCACTGTAGTACAGTAGTCATAATGTCAGTCGCTGATTATTTTTAATTATCATAAATCAGTCACTGAACCAAGGACCAGTAATTGATAATAAAATCTCTGCCAATAGCCACACCTAGAAACATATAAATTAAAACCTGATAGATTTATGAAATAATCTTGATTTGTAAGTTTTATTTCTCTTTTACAGTATTGCATGACCTAACATGGCAGATACTGAGGTGGATTCCAAGCCGTCCCCATCATGGGCTGACTTCAGGAGTAAGCGGACGGAAGCTGTGCCGAAGCACACGCTGTTTGGTTCTTCCCTTGAGATAAAAGATCAGAAGGAACTTGATGATATCATGAGGATGGACATGGATGCATATGAAAAGGAACAGTCTGTCAAGAAACAGAAAGCCAGACCACGTGATGTTGACCCATATGTTAAGGCCAGGATGCCAGGTAAAGATTGTTAAGATGTATAGGTGTTTATAAGTAATTTGCAGAGACCACTGTACCTGAAAGCAAATGCTGTATGCTGTGTATTTTCATTGTATATATTTATACTTAGGAGGGTGAGAGCATATTAAGCTTAGTCATAAGGCTCTATTAATTTTGAAGTTAAATCTTTTGTTTTTCCTCTCTGGGATTCAGCCAAGTGTTTAAATTTCCTTTTGTCAGACTTCAGTTCAGGTATAACTGGCAATAGCAAGCTGTAGCACTGACAGGCCTAACCCACAGATTAACACAAAATCAATTCATTAACTATACATTTACATTTTCTGCAACAATATTTATCTTATTGTCATCTTCAGCTCATATATACTTTTTATTTAAACTAGTCATGAGGTTTAGGATTCCTTTCAGTATGAAGACTTTACATAAATATCCAAAAGGTTTATCTATCATCAAGCTAGCCATTATAACCTGGTCTGCAAATTAAAAAGAAAACTGGCTTGAATGTTTATCAATACACCCTGGTGCATGTTGAAAAGGATCTCATTTTGATTTGGAGTTAAATTAAACATGAGATTAATGTTTTACAGGGGATGAAACATTGACACAGAGCAGAAGACAGCTGATTGAGCAGAAAAGCAGGATGGACCAGGCTACCCAGGAATTTCAGTTAATGGATGAAGATGCTCGGTATTTCCGAGCATCACCAGTGAGGGCCTCACCAAAGGTTCCACCAGTCAGAAAACACAGGTGGCAGCACACCGAAGATGACCTACAGCATTCAGGGTCCATTAACAATGTTGGTCTTCATATGTATAGAAACTATAACAGAGACTTGCATCGTCAGTTACCGCCTGTTCACCAGTACTCTCTCATCGGGGATATCCTCAGGCCTGGGATGGAGTTTAGTGAAGGTGACAGGCAGAACAGACAAGCTGTTGTAGATGGAAGCTACAAAGTTGATCGCAGAGGGAGATCCCACAGGGCAGCAGCTCCACACAATCCTCCGTCACAGACAGATTTACCTAAAAGTGCCATATACCTCCCACCTAATATCAAGCACTTGTTTGGAAGTACAGTTTGTGATGCTGTCTTAGCAGATGCAGCAAAGGTAGAAAACACAATAGCTGAGCAAAAGCGTTTGCAGGCTCAGCATAAAACCCAAAGACCAACCCCTGCACGAGAAGCAGTTAAAGATGACATTGATCCTGCCTATCAGTCTCTTGGGAATGCTCTTCGTCAGAACATCTGTCCGGGGTATTCTGTTAATCACAAACGCAGCATTGCAAAGACTGTTTACACAGATGAAGTCCACAAGAAACGTGTCCCTGATCCTGAGGAATTCAGATATCAACGGGATGAACTGAGTGAGTATAATTTAGATTTAAATTTCTTTTTAAATTTTCCAATTTGTATCTTTTCTTTCCACTTTACCCAAAGAATTAGTAATATGATATTCAACAGAAAGTAATTGTACTAGGAATCAAAGATATATAATAGATAAGCACTGGTAATGATCTTATGGTCCAGAAGAAAGACATTGTAGTTCATAGGACTGTAATAATAGTTTTTCTGGCTTCCATCAGATGGCAGCTCATGTAGCATTTACCATAAAAATTGTTTATTGCTAGCTCTTTTTTTTTAAATAAATCTTTTTGGTTCAGTATTTTATATATAAATTTAATTTTTTCCCCACCTCTTTCTCTCTGTTTAATCGATTCATTAATTTATATGGAAGTGTCTCAGTTACATAGACTAGGAGCATGTCCAAAACCAAACGGTAGGGGTGGGGGAAGGGGGGGATTATCTGTGTGAGGAGATGATAAAACTGTTGTAATGCATGAATGTACAAATTACAGTACACAGTACTGTCAGGTGACCACTGGCAAGATAGAGCCCCAGAAATATTTTTGCTGGTTTTATTAAAACAATTGGCCACACAAGCAGCGGCAAGCTTGTTCTTCATTCATCCAAGCTGTTTTATCAAGGTGACTGGCTCTAGAACTAATGGAATTAAACCAACACACACATATATATATCAACTGGTCATCCACTTAGAATATGTCTGACAAAATTTAACATTTCTAACAAACATCTCTCATAAGTGATTTCGCAAATATTTGTTTCATGTACTTTTAGTTCTTCCTCCATTTTACATTGTAATGTTATGTGTACAACACAGCAGATATTGATAATACTGCAGCATTCTTTACAGGTTAATTCTGTCTGAGTATTATATCAGTACAAATAAGCCCCTCTCTGTATCCGTCTAACACTTAACACTCTATCTTTTCAGGTACTTGGGCCGAACAAAATGTTCTCAGAGAGCGTGTTAAAAAGGCATGGGATCTCTATCTGGCTGAAGCTATACCCAAATAAAAGAAAAAGAAAGCATATCCAAGATTATAAACTCTCAAGGGCCTAATGACTGTTATCTAATGGACTGTTACTCTATAGCTATAAAACATTTGCAGTATTATCCTTTGTTTATGCATACCAGATGATATTATATTAAATTTAAACCCTTAGATATATATATCTATATCTAGATATTTTGAAATAAACTAGATCTAGAAACTAGTGATAGTTACTTCTTTTTCTGGCCAGGTGCATGGAATGAGCATAATGTTTTATACAACCGCATGAAGCGAGGTTGGAATGAGTACTTGGAATCGTTACCAAAATTGGCGGCCAACTGGGATCGGGATGCCAAAAGACCACCCCCTTCTAAGCCACCTCCTGCACCAAAGAGTAAATCACGACCCAAGAAACCACAACCCACAGCACAGACCGTTAATAAGGATGATGTTGTGTTTGAGGATATTGAGTTCAAAACACCACCGTTAACTCCCCCACCAGCCAAATCACCAACACCACCACCACGCAAGCCTTCTTACACTAGGGATGATGCTTTTTGGAAGTTTTATGATCAAGCACTTCCTTCTTGAGAATAAATCTGTGCTCAATGACTGCACAAAGTGCATGTATTTATTGTATTCACAGTGGAATCACCCACTTACAGACACCTGCATTTTCTTTCATAATGTTGAGGTGTCCCAATTGGAAAAGTAACATACGTCTGAGTGTACTTGTCAATGGACCACTTTGAGTGTGTATGACAAAGAGGTGTCCCTATAAGGTAGATGTCCACAAATGGAGGCTCCCGTATATATATAATCGGTAAGTTATGTTTATAGGTAAGCTGTTTTCGTATTTATTGGAGCATGTTGCTGTGCTCTATAACACAGTGAGCTTTATGATGGCTTCACACAGAGTATGGTACATGTTGAGCAGCCTTGAGGACTTATGATTCAGCTGTGCAAGTCTGTACACTTGATGGGTGGAATGTGTTGTCTGTTTCCTGCCATATAAGCTGCATCAATATTGTATGCAAATGCAGTGTGACAGTGTTTGGTAATGAGCTTGAGTATCAATAACTCAATCTAGCATGTGGATCAGTTCAGATACAGTGTTGAGATCCAAATTGCGCATGACCACACAGCTGAGATCCATGTTATGTATAGTTGCTAGCACATGCGTTGAGATCCATAATTAGTATGTAATTTATACCGTTTCATGCTGGACATCCGGTAGTAAGTACACTGTTTGTGATAAGTGTGCAGATGTGTTGGGGCAATGTTGAATCCCTGACAGTCACACTGTAAAGATTTTAATGCCAATGCATATGAGCACTTGGTCAGTATGTGCTAATAGATTTCTGAACATTAAAAGAGCTGTCATTTCTAGTCACATTATGTATAGAAGCATATCACCAGTTCTTAGAATTGAACAAGTATGCAGGAATTTTGCCTGGGTATATGTAGGACAGGTTTTTCAATGGGCTGAGTTGACAAGACCCAAGTTCACTGGCATAGAATCTCATAGAAGGTGCTGTGATTGACTCTTCGAATATCTAGATCTGTATCTAGAACCACTGTGTGAGGAGCATCAGCTGTAGTGTGTACGATCCATATATAGAACCACGGTGTTAGGAGCATCAGCTGTAGTGTGTACGATCCGTATATAAGAACCACTGTGTGAGAAGCATCAGCTGTAGTGTGTACGATCTGTATATAGAACCACTGTGTTAGGAGCATCAGCTGTAGTGTGTACGATCCGTATATAGAACCACTGTGTGAGGAGCATCAGCTGTAGTGTGTACGATCTGTATATAGAACCACTGTGTGAGAAGCATCAGCTGTAGTGTGTACCATCCGTACATAGAACCACTGTGTGAGGAGCATCATCTGTAGTGTGTACGATTTGTATCTAGAACCACAGTGTGAGGAGCATCAGCTGTTGTGTGTATGATCTGTATCTAGAACCACAGTGTGAGGAGCATCAGCTGTTGCGTGTACAATCCGTTTATAGAACCACTGTGTGAGGAGCATCAGCTGTAGTGTGTACGATCCATATATAGAACCACTGTGTGAGAAGCATCAGCTGTAGTGTGTACTATCTGTATCTAGAACCACATTGTGAGGAGCATCAGCTGTAGTGTGTACGATCTGTATCTAGAACTACTGTGTGAGGAGCATCAGCTGTTGTGTATACCATCAGTATCTGGAACCACAGTTTGAGGAGCATCAGCTGTAGTGTGTACGATCCATATATAGAACCACTGTGTATGGAGCATCAGCTGTTGTGTGTACAATCCATATCTAGAACCACTGTGTGAGGAGCATCAGCTGTAGTGTGTACAATCTGTATCTAGAACTACTGTGTGAGGAGCATCAGCTGTAGTGTGTACGATCCATCTATAGAACCACTGTGTTAGTAGCATCAGCTGTAGTGTGTACGATCCATATCTAGAACTACTGTTAGAGGAGCATCAGCTGTTGTGTGTACGATCCGTATCTAGCACTACTGTGTGAGGAGCATCAGCTGTAGTGTGTACTTTCCGTATCTAGAACCACAGTGTGAGAAGCATCAGCTGTTGTGTGTACGATCCATATCTAGAACCACTGTGTGAGGAGCATCAGCTGTGGTGTGTGTATGATCCGTATCTAGAACTACTGTGTGAGGAGCATCAGCTGTAGTGTGTATGATCCGTATCTAGTACCACTGTGTGAGGAGCATCAGCTGTAGTGTGTACGATCCATATATAGAACCACAGTGTGAGGACAACAGCTATAGTGTGTACGATCCATATCTAGAACCACTGTGTGAGGAACATCAGCTGTAGTGTGTACGATTCGTATCTAGAACCACAGTGTGAGGAGCATCAGCTGTTGTGTGTACGATCCATATCTAGAACCACTGTGTGAGGAGCATCAGCTGTAGTGTGTACGATCCGTATCTAGAACCACTGTGTGAGGAACATCAGCTGTAGTGTGTACGATCTGTATCTAGAACCACTGTGTGAGGAGCATCAGCTGTAGTGTGTACGATACGTATCTTGAACTACTGTGTGAGGAGCATCAGCTGTAGTGTGTACGATCCGTATCTAGAACCACTGTGTGAGGAGCATCAGCTGTAGTGTGTACGATCCGTATCTAGAACCACTGTGTGAGGAACATCAGCTGTAGTGTGTATGATCTGTATCTAGAACCACAGTGTTAGGTGCATCAGCTGTATTGTATACAATCTGTATCTAGAACCACAGTGTGAGGAGCATCAGCTGTTGTGTGTACAATCCGTATCTAGAACCACTGCACAATGTGAAATCATTACCAACCAGCAATAACTAGCACTTTTTTAGACCTGGTCATGGAACTAGTGCTTTATGCAGTACTTGTAATTGGGTTGGTGAAGATCTAATATATAATAAATGCTAGACAAATATCTGTGATACTAGTGATCATACCTAAAACATGAAATATTTTAGTTTGAAATGTGTATATGAACTTGACACGTGCAGTTCTCTCTCCATATGTCCATCTGTGTCTGTCTAAATTGATACTCTCTTGATGGGCACTCGTAACAGTTGTGTTACTGCTGAATCAATATGCCTTGTTTCCTCAAGAAGTATGTACTAGTGCCTTTTTATTATACAAATAAAAAAGGAGAAAAACTGGGTACACTACAAATTTATATCTGTTGCAACAACTTTTTTAAAATCAAAGCATTTCTGATAAACCTTGACAAATGAAAGTACGGTCACATTTGCTTAATGCACCTTCCTTTGTATGACATGTTGGTGATATAAGGACCTCATTTCAAGACAAATGAATATGTGTTGGTATGTATTACCTTTTTCATAGTGTGCCATACATTCATGTTATTTAATTTTTTTATTCATGTTGAGAATGAACCTTTGTTGGTTTATATGTGTGTGTGTGTTTTAACCTCTTATATATCAGTAATACCAGATTGTGCCAAAACAATTCAGAACTTTCAGCTGTAGAATTCATCTTACTATCCATATTATATGTTTGTCCTTTGTGTTTTACTGAATTGTCTTAATGTTACTGCACCAGGAAAATATGTGGCAACCGTAGCTAGACATATATAGCTATATATAAGGACCTAAACCATTTTACCAGTTAGCCATTTTCTTAAGTTGCCTTATACAATTTGTACCATATATTTATAATTAATTTTACAATGCTACATTTACAAAACCACCAACAAGAGGAAATTGTTTTGATTTAAGAATTATGTATGTGCGGTAACAATAATATATATTATGAATCACAGTATGTATATGTGCCATGGCCTTTGATGATTATGATGTGCCACTTATCAGTATATCATTTACCAGAGATAGTGTTATCAGATCTACTCAATCATATTGGAAGTGATATCCAGTTAAGCTGGGTCATTGTGATATTTTAAGCATATTAGCATTTAATATATATGCAGTATTATATGACGGCTACTTTATTTATATGACTACCTGAAGTATTACATTGTGGCATAAAGTATTTTTTTAATCATTGTATGTATTATGCATGACTCAGGAGTCATGACATATTGTCTCATGACATACAGTTTTACTTAAGACAGTTCAATTAAGTTTAGTTATAAATTATTTTGTTTTTGCATTTAGATTTGCAGTATTCATAGAGTACGTTATTCAAAATTAGCCCACATGTTGAAAAAAACGTATCTTTACTGATCATTGTATTTGTTGGTAAATTCAAGAATTGCCAAAAGTTGTTGGTGTGATTCATAAAAGATTCTGCGTCGTCTTACCTCCTCTACTTCCATCTGTTGAATGAGGAGTGAACTAAAATTCATTATATTCAAGGAAGACCGAGATATTGTTTTGACCTCCTGTTTGCAGTATTATACCTGGAAATGTGTTATTTATTTTAAGTAACAGACCCAGAAAAACATACAGACAGCCCGATGACTATTCCATTCCTTTTATTTCGGAGGCAATGGTAAAAAATGTACTTTGCTGACTGACTCTTCTAGCTTTAAAACAAAAGGTAGAATCTCAGTGGACGATTTCTCAATATGTGTTGTGCAGTCTGTGTTTGCAACTGATCAGATGATCTTAAACT
The DNA here is from genome assembly GCA_026874595.1 of Sipunculus nudus. Classification (NCBI taxonomy): domain Eukaryota; kingdom Metazoa; phylum Annelida; class Sipuncula; order Golfingiida; family Sipunculidae; genus Sipunculus; species Sipunculus nudus. The sequence goes on from CM049307.1 coordinate 20,070,330, forward strand.
TCTGGTAATGGGATTTTACTTCCAAATGTAATTTACTCTTTGTAATATACTTGGTTAATGAATAATCAAGTGGTTAGAGACGAAATTCTACTGCGTCGGTCTTGTGCCAGCTTCAACGAAGAAATCCAAGATATATTACCCGGTTCATTATCTAAAAAAAAGTTGGTTTATTGTTATTTTTTAAAAAGAGATTGATGGATAAATAATAAAATTGTGTGTTATTGTATGTGTTCGGGAATATGAATCGTTACCTTGTGGGTATCGTTGGATAGATACACCTTCACAGATTATACATCTCCTGTTGGTCACCGTGTATTGTTACGGAACCTAATAACAACAGATCACATAGTCGTGACGAGCATAAATTTTGTTTTGGAGATAGAAAAAAAATCAAATTCTGTAACACTAGGCGGCGTGAAATGTCTAAGGGAATGAATAAAAACTTCAGTTTTTTTTGTTAACAAATAATTATAATTTATTCCTAAAACAACCCTTACAATACAATACACTAAATCAATACAATTATACAGTATAACAACAGTATAACAGTAAATCAATACAATTACACAGTATAAAAAATAAAGTGTACAGTACCAGAGTCCGGGTCCTAGGCTTTGATTCTGGATACCATCATTCTCACATCTCAAAATGTCCTTTAAAATATATAATCCAGATAAAAAGTTCCCGTAAATCTTCTCAGAAAATAATAGTCCAATGTAATCCCGAAAACAATATGTTGTAATCCAAAAGTGAAGTTCTTTTAGTGATCCCAAAGGCAAACTGATGGCTATATAAAATCCGTTACAAATTTTGAAAAGATCTATAACTGCTGCAATCATGGAGATCTTCTCCCTGTGCCTGACTCAGAAAAAAAATGGGTATTAATTACCAAAAGGTTGACGAAAGAGACAGGCTTTTAAATTAGTTTTAAACGATACAAGAGTTGGAGATTTTCTAAGTGTAATGGGAAGTGAATTCCAAACTTTTGGGGCTATGAAACGGAAGGAACGTTCACCGATTTTCATATTACACTTTGGTACTTTAAGAAGATTTCCGCCAGCCGAGCACAGCGTATGCAATGGCCGATAGGTTATAATTTTTTCAGTCAAATATGATGGAAGTGAGTCATCAAAATGGCGGTAAACAAAAACCGTAATTTTGTATTGTATACGGTACTTGACGGGAAGCCAATGGAGCTATTTGAGCAGCGGGATGACGTGGTCGGCCTTACGCTTCTTATTGATAACAGCCCATAGTCTCAGGAGTGGTTCAATATACTGGGCTGAAATTATGTATGCTTATAAATCTTGGATCTCTCCATCTTGCATGCACTCGAGACCAGTGGCACCATCCATGCATTTTCCGTTGTTGGTCATAGTGATAATTGGATACCTCAATATCGTACTCAAGACAAATGGCGTGATCTGCAATCGTTTTTGCGTGGCGTCCATTAGTGCGTTTGCTTTGGTGAAAATTGCTCAAATTCAGGAGTTGTTCAATGTATTGGTCTGAAATTTGGTATTTCCATCTGTCCTAGTGAGTTTTCTTGAAAACTAGGCAGGTCGCGCCACCTACCTCCCCGTTCTCGTAGAATACATTGATGCCCATTTCTCAGGAGTATTTTACCATATTGGCCTGAAATTGTCCATGTCCACAGTGCTTGGATACCTCCATCTCATACTCAAGACTGGTGGCGCCATTTGCAATCTTTTTTGCGTGGCGTCCAGCAGTGCGTTTGCTTTGGTGAAAATTGCTCATATTCAGGAGTGGTTCAATGTATTGGTCTGAAATTTGGCATGTCCATCTATCTTGGAAGGTTTTCATGTAGACTAGACAGTTGTCGCCACCCACCTTCCCGTTTACGTAGAATACATTAATGCCCTTTTTTCAGGAGTGGTTTGCCATATTGGCCTGAAATTGTCCATGTTCATAGATTTTAGATTCCTCCATCCCATATTTTGGACTGGTGGTGCCATCTGCAATTGTTTTGCGTGGCGTCCATCCGTTCGTTTGCTTTCGGTGAAAATCACTCGTATGGGTGGATATAACAACCTGAAATTTGGCATGACCATAGATCTTAGAATGGTTTTTCTTGTATACAAGACTGCTTCGGCCACCTACAATCAATTTCATCTTACATCCATCTGTAGATCTGTTTTTTTTGGCGAATATTATGCATATATGAGGGATTTAATTTGCATCTCTGATGTCACAAATTTGTAGTCCTGTCTTGTCAACAACATTCAATGCCTTACTTTAATTGCCACTGGTCGTTTGTCGACTGTCCGTTTTCTAGTTTTTATATAGAATTAAGCTAAGATTTCATATACACTGAAATGCGGCACGCGGGATGCGTGTTGAGAAAATTCATATTTCAAATTTTTTATTGTGTTGCTCTTTTATTATATAACGGTGGCTTATTTGGGACACAGAAAAAAATTTTCTCGAGATCTCGAGATAACATTTCGAGATCTCGACATAACATCTCGAGATCTCGACATAAATTATCATAAAAAATATTTTGCTGCAGAAAAAAATATTCAGCTTCAGCCCCTTAAGCCCCTGTCTTGATCCACTATAGCTATACCTATAGCTCAAATTACCTTTAGTCAACCTATCTTCATAAATGATTTATATTCATAGATAAACGGTTTAGCTATTTCCGTCATCTCTAATCATGATTTTCCTTCTGCAAAATGCTTTGCTTTGGTTTTAAAGCCACTATTCACCTGCCTCATTTATAAAATTTAAGTGATACCGGCTAACTCTGCATATACATATTAAAGAAGTGAATGTAATCCTTGCTCAGAAAGGTTCTATTGACGCCACTTTGACGTATAAAAATTTTATCTACAGGCTACATGTACACAAGGTACAAACAGATAAAAACATGCAACCGGGTTATTGGAGGATCCCTAGTTGATGTTCGTTAGAGCATAAGAAGCAATGCAATATGTGTCATTAACAGAACCCCCCTCCCCCCCCCCCCCCACCCCGACCCATGTTATAAACACATGGATATAAACAAAAGGAACCACCTTTACCACGTGGGATTGGCTCATTTTTATGAAAAGTTCAATAGATTATGTTCATTTGACATTCGTCTTAAATAGAAGTCGGCCCCTTTTACTTTGTTTTGCTTTTCGTCATTTAGCATTGAAAGTTCATACAACGCCCACGTGGACTTACTTATTTTTTCAATGAAATTTTATCTCGGGATCTGGAGATAATATTTCGTGATCTCGACTTAACATCTCGAGATCTCGACTTACCATCTCGTGACAAATATTTTTTTTTTCTGCAGCAAACATTTTTCTCATTAATTTTATGTCGAGTTGTTATGTCGAGATCTCGAGTTGTTATGTCGAGATGTTAGAAAAATATATTTATCTCGAAGTCTCAAGGTAACATTTCGATATAACATCAGAAAAATATATTTATCTCGAGGTCTCGAGATAACATCTCGATATGTGTCCTAAATCAGCCGCCGTATCATATGCCATGAACGGAACCGGCAAAAATCGCTTCATGTGGTGATTCGTTTTGCCGGATACGCATTCCGCATGCTGGATAGGTGCTTATGGAATCTCACTTTACTTGTTTCGTCATTATCAATTTTTATCCGCATTCTGGATCCGCACCCGTGCATATAGAATCTTAGCTTAATTTAGAATTATCTGAAATCCAAAGGATAATACGATCCATATTACGATATAAACTTGACATATATATATATATATATATATATATATATATATATATATATATATATATATATATATATATATATACTTGACAACTGTTATGCAGTTAATGCAAGGCTGGATGCTGTCATTAGCAGTGTGTTTACAGAGCCGTACAGATGGGATCTGTCGTCAGTATGGAGTGGCTTTATATTTTTGAACAGGCTATTGCAGTTTTTTTTAACTAAGTCGCGTCTTAAACCAGTACCTTCTGAGACCATGGCCGACAGCTTGGTAGAATATTCTGTAAGTATTGTAAGAATTTCAGACAACAGCTACACAATGACCTCGATTAAAGGCTTGATGATTGATCATATGCATGGATTATTAACTTACGCCACCAGCGGATCCATATATCTGTTATCAGTTTAAGCTGCCAAAAATTTCAAAGATGACGTCTCTTGTAGAGCCAGTTTTCAAAATAACATTTTCTCATGGTGAGTTTTATAATCATGTGCCAGTTATGTAAATTTGTGCCTTAGGTTATACTTCGCCTTCTGATGGACTTACAGGCCGTTACATTTCATATTCATTAATATCTTCAATAAATCGTGATGCTATAATTACTTGTCTGTTATATGTTTATACGTCCGTCTTAGCTGTGCCTTAGATTATATTTAGCCTTCCGATGGACGTAAATATCGTTATATTTCATATGCTTTAATATATCAACAATAAACCTTTATAGTAGAAGTGCTTGCGTCTGTCATACGTCCGTCTTATAGACGGGTGATGTTAACGTTACTATTACCACCGATTAGGGTATTGGCAGCTTCCGCCTAGTGTCCGTTCGTCCGTATGTCTCTCCGTCCGTAAATTAAACTTATGAGTCGTCGCATTAACTTACTAGAGGTTTGATGGGTATTGATGAAACTCACTCTGTTAATTTTTACCAATAAAGTATCCCGCCTTGGCTCGATTCTCGGCAAATCTGCCCTTTATATGAATCAGGTCAGAGATTTGTTATTGGTTCATAACTAAAATGAGATTTTGCCCGGGTCCCACGGCAAGTCAGAGATCAGCAGACTTTCTTTGCAGTGTTGCCACAATAACATACCTGTGGTCTGACGGATGTTCATGAAAAATACTATTATTTTTTTATGTTTACAAATAAAACCTCAGCTGAGCTCGTTTCTCGACAAAACCTGTTCAATAGACACAGTCATATATTACTTGCCTCGACCAACACTGGGTACTACATAGTAATTGGGCAAGAAATTCAACTTCATGATCACATGAATAACCCATTACACAACTGAACAGTCCGTGCATGCCATCTACAGGGTGAATCCCATGTTCCTTCTTGGCCTACTTGATAATGAACTCGTTCTATTGAGAGGGTATCCGACCCAAAGCTTGTGAAACTGTTCAGGTATACCTTGACAGGTCAAATGATCGTCACGCACCCCTCTTGGATATTTAACGCTGGCAGATCTAATAAATTATCTGATCGTATAAAACTAATCAGGTCATAATAACCAGTCCTCGAAATTAGCGCCAAAATTTGCATACCAGTAAAATCTGCCATATGCCCAACCCCCTTGGCCGATAAAAAATAGTAGCATTTTTCTGTGCGCTTAGCAAATCATTGCTATACCCTCGACTATGAAAAATTGCTTTTTTTCCAAATACACTAGGTCTAAAACAACTGAGCTTTTAATTCATGTTAGGTTGTGATCGACCCCATTTAATAGGTTAACTAGAATATGGTAATAATTTTCTTTGAAACGCCCTAGGTGTCCCCAGAATGAATAAGGTGAAACACTGGCATACCGAAATTTCAGTGCTGATATGTTTTGGTGCTGATACGTTTTAAGGAAGTACGTTTAGGTAAAGTTTAATGTGATTTTAGAAATACCAAACTTGGTATAGAGTCTTTCAATACTTAAGTACATGTATTGATATATTTTAAGAAATATTAACAAACAATTTTTGTGGCGGGGGGGGGGGGGGGCATATAGTATTACCCATGTCCGTCGTTCCGTCCTTCCGTCGTTCCGAAATCATACAGTTGTACGGACTTTTTTCGCAATACCTGCAGATATTGGCCTGATTTTTGGTGTGTGAGCAGATAATGGCCAGTTACAGATCGAGTTCGCGTTTCGTCCCAGTTGACCTACTTTTGACCGTTTTACGGCTCTAAACATAGAGCATTTCATGAAGAATAGAAATTTTCATGACAAATACACATGTACGGATTTTTTTTGTGCTATTGCATTTTTACAAAATCTTGGTCAAGTTCAAAGATGGGTGATCTTGACCTACTTTAAAAGGTCATAGAGCTTAGAATAGAAAAAAAAAAACTTAGGAGCTTATTTCTCAGGAAGCTTTTGGGGGATTCTTATGAAACATGGTACATACCTCTCCAATTTAAATTTATAAATGATTATCAACTTTTGCTAAAATTATAGTTTCGCAGTGCAATGCTTACAGATACTGACCTATTTTTTTGGTCTGTTGGCGCATAATGGACACTTACAAATCAAGTTCGCGTTTCGTCCCGGTTGACCTATTTTTCTAAATGACAGTTCTGAACATGGAAAATTTCATGAAAAATAGAAATTTTTATGAAAAATGCACATGTATGGACTTTTTATTCCCATCTATTGTTTTTTTATGTTAAAAAAGGATAACCCATATTAATTAATCCTGCTCCAGGCATCAGCAAGTGAACTGAAGGGGCTTCGGTACCCTCTAACCCCTGGCCCTTAGGGCCTTCCCCGTCCCAACACTCCCTCCCCTCCTTCTCTCAAACATACTTCCTACATGGACCCCACCCATGACTGTCAATTTGGTATGTCTTAGTTCTGAACCTATCTGGACTATGTTTAAATTCTGTAATATAAAAAAAAAATGAAATACAAAATAAAAACGTGAACTTTTCTGTATATAGGTCGATGTACCCCTTAAGATGCATTTTGTCTTGGAGCTGATAGAGTTTGCCTCTCTTTGTGGCAATGTTTCTTTCTATTGTATAAGCTTCCTTGATATGTATATGGCTGAAACCCGTTGAACGTTTTTATTCTTGTAACTGCTATATGTTAAGCCATATATATTTACTATTACTGCATTGCTACTTGTCAGCGTTTATTCATTAGGAGGTTGCATGTGAAGAACTCCCAATATCTGCTCATAAAACAGCTCATAAAGCGCTCTTTGATGATTGAAAACAGAAAAAAGAAACAGAAGAAGTGAAGAACCACCTCCTTCTTACATATTGCTCAAATATTTCAAATGTAATACATTCTTTCCAATATTACCTTTTACCTTTTGTATAGGATTTATCATATATATTAAACTATGTGAGGATTCATCTGATTTATCTCGACATATAACGTGTTGTCTGGCTACGTGAACTTTCTGAGAGTTTTATAGACACAGCGGGTAGGGACACACTCTCACAGAGAAGAGGGTTCGGGAGGACGCGCGTGTTGTCGGGGCCACGCCACTCACGAACCGGGAAGGGATGAAACAAAGCTTCCACCACAAGATCAGTACAGTCACGTATACCAAAAACAACACTCGAGTGCTCCCCGTGGCTGCGATAAGAGAAACAGTGGACACCTCCAAACCTGTGATCTTTCCTGTGACTTCGCATGAACAATAGGTTCGATCCGTCCTTGTCTGCATGGACTGAGGGTGTTGACTAATATACTTCAGAATTCAAGAACCTCGGTATTGGTAGTTGACGGGTGGAGCTGGATGAGTACGCAGGATTGTGCATTGTCAGAATAAAACAGCAACGTTTATTTCCGAAAGCAGCCGTGATCTGTTGGGGTTTTTTTTCATCAGGATTAATAGGATTTTTGTTTGGAAAAGAAGTTCGTGCTCAGTGAAGACGTGTATTTTAAAGTTTCAAAATATGCTTTACCTGAGCAGAACTCCGTTGTTGTTCCACCGAATCTTCATGGAATGTACGGAGATTTAATTTAAATGGATCAGTGGATTTATCGTTTCTCTGTTAATACAGCGGTGACTTTTCTTTGTAAAAACCTTGGTTCACCGTGTGACATCATCCTGGACGTAAACAACCGGATCACATGCTGACTCTAGTCCTTACGTTAAGGGTGTGATAAATTAATTGTTTTTATAGGAGCAGGAATTGTGACACGTTACGTTGTTCTTCCGTCTGCTGTGAAGAGTGTGAAGTGATTTCAAATGAATATGATGAATACCCGCATCTGTATATTCCTTCACTCTTTACTGGTCAGTCAAGGTGAGTCTTTGTGTATGAGTAGATCCAGGCAGTGTGTGTATGGGTAACATATACGGCTGACATAGCTTAATTTTATAACATAATTTACTTGAACTTTTATTTTGTTCAGCTTATGTCTTTTGACTAGCGGCAGCCTGCGACCCAAACGTCGAATGTTTATTAACTGAAGACATTGGGGTGGCAGTATCCAAGCTATTGGGTTATCATCAGTTCTAGTACATGCAGATGTCGACGCCATTTCTAACAGTACTTTTTTTCATTTCATCTGCTTGTCGAACTTTCAAAGTAAGACATAAGGTGACGTTACTCTGTTGGGAAAAATAATAAATATTACAGTCACGGTTGACTTACGTATATGCAGGCAGTAGTTATTAATAACGAGGCTGATTTTACTCAGAAAGTGTCTCTGTGTCCGTAATAACATTTTTTCTTCATTATTTAGCAAATATAACACGACCATATAAGCCACTGATGTCGAGAACTACCACACAGCAAATATTTCGATCCGACTCTAAGAATGGGTGTTCTGTTATACCTTGCAACTTGACTCACAGGCCCCTATCAGTTATTTTAGAAGGCCTGAGTGTCATGTTGTCATGCCCCCATCAGTTATTTTAGAACGCCTGAGTGTTATGTTATCATGGCTATCTGTTGACACGAATTGATGAAATTATGACATGAACAAACGAACTGCTGTTTACAAACGTTATGTTGAAAAATTTTGCATTAACGAACAACGTTTTTTATTTGTTAAAAGTCAAACAGTTAAAGGGGTGCAATAATAATTATTCGGATGCTGACATGCAGTTATATATTATGATAATATAAATATTTACCCCGTCAGGAGAATGTGTTTTTCCTGTAATGTTTTTCTTGATTCAACCTTCCGTAAATTCATCAGACTGCAATTTAATTTTTTTGCAATGTGTGTGTGTTTTGGGGGGGGGGGGGGGGCGTATTGAAACTTTTAATCCGATCCCGCAACCACCCACATATTTCCCTAAGATAGACCCAAGCCCTGCCGGGGGGGGGGGGGGGGTACCAAATATTTTCAGGATTCAAAAGCTCGACTGTCAAGGGTGTGTGTCGACCAAGTGGGGTTAGGTGTCTCCTCCTAGGTTATAATTTAATCCGTAAAACCTCCATGAATTATTTAATTTGTAAAACCTCCATGAATTATTTAATTTTTAAAACCTCCATGAATTCTTTAAGTTGTACGATTAATACTAGGTTCCGTAATATTGTGGATTCAGGTACATAACCTAATGTTATCATTCATTTTGATATGTCAGTCATTCCAGGAAAACCAGCTCATGTAATTCATTGACATTTGTGGAACTATGTTATCCTGTGAACCTTTGTTGTTAATAACTCGTGTTATATATTTAAAAAAAAATGAGCTATTTCTATGATAAAATGGCGTTTTATTTAATGGCAAAATTATGGGTTTAACATGCTATACCCCCTGACTGCCCTGTGACCCTCGCCCGAACAAAATTGCGCCAATGTACTTATATAGTGCAAGTATAGTAATAGTTTGTCTCACAGAAAACGTTTGGTGTAGACTGTTTTCATCTCCATTTAAGCCACATATAATATTTTTTTTGCGCAAGCAGGATAGTACAAATCATCACGACCTGTCTTTAGAGATTTCACGTGTAGTTTCTATTAAGTCATGAGGAAAGCGGTATACATGCAATCCTTAAGGTGATATTGCTTTTCTTTAGTGGTTCTTTTGTTTACACTTGTTGCTGGTATTGAGGATAAAATACGTTTCAAATGTCTGTTTTCAAAATTTTTAGTTTCATCTTTAAGATCTTTTACGACAGGCCTCCGTGGTTCAGTAAAACCCCGACCAACCCAACCCCTCCATCTTGAATCCCTGTGTCCATGTACGTATCAGTTGATGTCTTTTCTCAGCAATGGCTGATAATGATATAAATTGCTACTTGGGTTCATTCCATGTGCATGTCCAAGGATGCGGACATGGCTAAAAATGCATAAAATATAGGAAAGACTGTGTCCGTTAATGTGCTGCATGGAGTGCGGTCCAGAGTACGACTGCAGGGGTTTAAACTGCCGAACTGTTTATGTAGCGGTCGATTTACGGAAACGTATGCGGGTGTCATTTTGAGGAGGTGAAAGTCCTAAGAACCGCACAAGCATGCAAAAGTATAACGTTATAACGTTTTCTATAAAAAAAATGAATGGTGTGCATGCCCGCACCCGCACCACGTCCGTATTTAAGTGGACATTTCGCCGCATGTCCTGGTTATACATGAAACATTTTACTTGGGCGTGTTATTTAAAAAAAAACTTCTCTATAGATTCCTCCATACTATAAATATTTATTATAAAATAATAATGATCAACTATTTTGCCTGTATTTCTTCTGTTTACCTGTTACAGTCGCTTCACAGACATTCCTTGATTGCCCCTCATTTCTTCAACTGCCCGACAACAAGTTCATTGTTTTCCGAGAGGACCAAGCTGTCGGTAAGTGACTAAGAGTTCCAATTAAAAACAAAACAAAAACGCATGTCGGTTTAAAAGATTTGCTTTTTGAATTACGATATATTTAGTCAGTTTGCCTATATCAGTTCACTTCTTTATTTTAAGGTTTCAAGTATATTTTTAACGATTATGAATACATGTAAACATGTGTTGTCAATAAAATATATTTTATCATCATAATGGCTAAACATTTATAAACAAAGCTCATGATGTGGTAATATATGACAGTTAATATGTATTATCAAATGAAATGTTAAAATTGTCTCAAATACATGTATAGTGCTTTAAATTCCAGATAGTGTAAATACCTCCTTCGGTCGATGTCTTTTTATGTTGTTTGTTGCTTATTCCATCCCGTAGGTGCTGTGCTGTTTAACTACACATGGCCTAATCTTGGCCTAAAACCTGTCATCCGTCTTTCGCCGGATCCGTCTGATAGCCGAAATGAAGGATATCTCAGGCTCGATGAGGCAACACGTGAAGTCATACTGAACAGATCCCTTGAACTGAACATACTCAATAGTGAACGAACAGTAAAGGTATGTAGTAAATAAACTAAAAAGTGAGCTATAAAGACTAAATACACTCTACATTGAAGTAACAATGCAGGCAAAAACGCAATTAACCTTCCGGTATACTATATGTCAATGCAGGTAACGACGAAATATGATCTAACGGAAAGGTGAAAATGTATATACTTTAAAACAGTAGCCTTAATGTAAAGTCAGGATAGAATATACTAGCGGAAACAATATATACTAAAGGTAGAGAGGAGTTAATAGGTAAGGACAAATATAAGAAACAGCTGTAATTAGGTAAGGACGACATTTATTCAAGAGTACACTAAGTTTAAAGGTAAGGACGCAAAATACCAAATGATGACTAACTGTAACAGTTTGGACGAAATAAACTTAACTTGGGACTGACATACCATAAAGATAAAGACGGATATACTCAACACTGGACTAACTGTAAAAATAATGGACGAAACACACTCAATAATTGACCGACTGTAAGTGTAAGGACGAATAAACGCAAAAATTAAAATTTGACATTTTGAGATAGAGCGAACGCGGTGCGTCACAAAAAAGTGACACGCTTGACCTTCGACTGGGACGAATTAGTTAAAGCCCAATGAAATGTAAAGCAAGTTTGTTTGGGTCTTGCTTAACACCGAAAAGTACCAAAAATTACCAAAAAATAACCGAAAGTTACCGAAAAGTACCAAAAATTTACCGAAAAGTTCTTAAATATTATAAAAAGTTACTGACAAAAATATATAAGCAACTTTTAATTAATGAAAACACCAAAAATGACAAAAATGTTATTTCAGACAGAAGTAAGCATATTGTCTGTTTATTTTTACCCTCTATAAAGGATGATGTATATATATATATATATATATATATATATATATTAGATAATTATTTTTATATCTTTGTGGTGGTTATATTGTAGATTCCACAGACAGATGAGCCTATTCCATGCAATTATACGACACCGACGCCGCCTCAGGTAAGCGGTTCATCAAAGTATTTAAACATTCCCCACCATTATACATTTACTTGTTTTTTTAGATAGGTCTTAGCTCCTCATATTTCTTTCAACAAACTTGTGAATAATAGCACACATTGGTACAGTTTATAATTTCCTTAACTATCGTAAAAGATAGTGTTTACCATAATCTGATGTTTTATCAAATTTATTCAGTGTGGCCCGTATACACTACGTGCCCATGTTTCGCTCCCATAACTGTCACTTTTATATGTACACATTCATCTAACCATATCAATATAAATTGAGATAATGTTTTAGTACACTAACAAATAATGTGAAAACAAAAACTTGATTGAATGAGATGCGAATACTTTCAAAAGCCAGTTTCTGCAAGTTCCAACTGCTATTCTTTATTCCTGCCTAAATCCAGTATTTTTTCACGATTACTATTTTAATTTTGGCAAACAAGTCGTCATTGTCACTTCTCTGAAGTTATATAATGAGAAGCCGGGAAATGGCGTCTGTTGCCTTTTAGATTATCAAATTTTGTACCCCCCCCCCACCACAATTACTGTGAGCGCACATATAAAATAGTTTGGACCTAAACATATTTGAATTTCAGCCAGTGAATAAATTCTAGATCCGCTCAACTCAAGTAATACTCAACGATACTCTAAAAGTATTTCATAATTTTCCGTTATCTAATACCTTGCATTAGCTAAACCTGATAAATGAATGAATTAATATGAATTTTTAATTAGTTTCACGGTGAAGAAAACAATACAGTAATCAAAATAATGAAAAATTAAGCGCCTTAAACGCGGGATATTATCATTTATTTTAGCATGAATGTTTAATGCTCAATTTTGATCGGGAGAAAACATTAACTTCCTTTGGTTTCATTTATTTTGGTTCATCAGAGTCGCCCTTTATGTTTATACTATATCTCAGAGTTGTACTTATTTGTCATGATGGAACTGTTAATTTTTCTTTTTTTCCCCAGGCTTTAAAGGATTCAATAATATATAACTTTCAGTGTGAACACAGTTCAGGAGTAAGTAGATTTCATATTCTTCTCACTTTGCCACTCAGTATTTATGTTTGTATATAAATATTGTTTCCAGTGCGATTGGTCAGATAGTGTTTATGTTGATTCGAATAAAAAAATATATATTTCAGTATGCCACGTGTACGACTGTCTGCTCAGTAAACATGCATATAATTGTTATTAGATCAATCTTACATTATTGACGTTCCGAGTGTTGTAACTGGGCTAATCATGTAGTATCAAGTATGCGAATGTTTACTTGTATTTATTTTCTTATTTAAGTCTATATTTGTATTTGTTTATGATAAGAACTTAAGGTACTTGTTAGCTCAGCTGACTGAAAGTCAACTGAGCTATAGCGATCACTCTCTGTCCGTTGTCCGTCCGTCCGGTGGTCTGTAAACAGGGCACAAATTATAACCACTTGACCTAGAAACTTCTAATTGAACACCCGAATAGGTTCATTAATTGAGATCTCCTTTGCAAACCTGGAATTAAGTCACTGCGACCTATATTCTTTGAGCCATGGGGCTCCAAATAGTCCCCAGAACAATAGAAGTTTTGATACAAAAGCCCAAGTAAATGACTAAGTAATGCATTGATCCTCGTGAGTTTTTGCATGCAAATTGATCATGGAGTGTATTATCAGTTCCTGCAGACTGGTGGTGCTACCCGTATTTTTCGAATTATTACGCATTTCTTCTCTCTTTTTTGAGACCTTCAAAAAAGCGGTCGTCCGTTAATATTTCGTAACCGTTGGACCTAGAATCTTCTAACTTAACATCCAGGGAGGTTCATGAAAAATCTCCTTGAAAACCTAGCCGAAATTAGATATCATATATCTAATAATTAATATTAGATATTAGAGATTAGCCGAAATTACTCATATCCTCCGAGCTGTTGGGCTCGTAAATACCCTAGAACAATAATAATTTGATTCTAAAGCTTCAGTATCTGCATAACTAATGCATTGATCGCCATGATTCTTTGATATGGTAATTGATCATGGAATGTTTCATCATTTCCTACAGACTGTTGGTGCCACCTGTATCTTTTTTTTTCAATTTTTGTACGCATTATTATCTCTATTTTTCAGACCTTCTAATGAAGCAATCTGCCTGTAAATATGGCACAAATTTTAACCGTTAGACATAGAAACTTCTATCAGTACATCCAGGGACATCTTAGGCAAATCAAATCTCCTTAGAAACCTGAAATAATGTCACTGTGACCTATAGTCTGCAAGTCAGTGAAAGAACATGATTTTAACACGATTAGTCAGATGGACACAAATGGTAGCAGCTGGATGTAGGATAATCACTGTCACTGTAATCTATATCTAAGGTCTGTTGGCAAAAGGCATGACTTTGAGCATTCTGGGAGTCATGTTTTCAATTGTTCAAGGTTCCTTGAATTTAGCTGAGCGTCATGGTGCATAGGCCACTTGTTTCTACATTTGTATTAAGTCTAAGGATTGACACTAAAACTATGCATGCTAGTATATTTGTGTATCTTTTGTTCCAGACTCTAAGTAAATTAATAGTGGTTATTATCGAGGAAGTCAACCTACATGACCCATATTTCGAGTGCTCCCCCTACACGACAGAGATTAATGAGGTTAGACATCAGATGATGGCTAATTAACCCTTTAATCTATATGATCTTTTCAGCACAGAATATATATATTTTTTTAGCCAATGTACAGAAGGACAATTTATACATTGCATCAAAGTTCCAATATTTAATATTAAGATTGCATGCAGAACAATAAGAAATTTATGGTAAATACAGTGCACACACAAATGGACAAATGCATATATTCACACGAGAAATACATGTCAGATATGTAAATATACAGAAATTATTAGCTTATGTTATGAAATTACACTTGTAATGGAGTTGTGAAAGAAAATTTTAAAATATCATAATACTCAATTACTACCCGGATGAATATTGTCATTCTTCTTAGCCTTGGATAATCTAGATCTGTCTCATCTAGTCAGGTGATGGCCTGGTTATAATTATGATACGTGTACAGCTGTGACCGTACATAGGTATATACCCTGTTCCAGCTTGCTTTGGCCGGCTCCCGTGTATTCAGGATGAATGGACTCGGTCTCGATGGTGACGTTTTCGGAAGCATCTCTGCCTATTCACTTGTGGTGGGTATAAAAGTTGAGAGAATATGAGCTTTTGCTTTTAATTTTTGCGATCTTGAAAGTTTACCCCATTAATTTCATTTACTTTTAGTAACATAGACATTGTTTCAGGTAAAGGGGAGAACTTATGTACATATAAGTGTACGTGGAATTTCAAATTCGAAGGCCCAGGGGTGCCAAAACGTGCCTAATGGAGATACCGACACAGACGATCACACGGCGAAAAAAGGCAATTGCTTTACCTGAGTTGACTTTCAGTCAGCCATTCCCTCTTACATGGAGAACGATACCTTCTCAACTTTCTTGAATACATCATTACTAGTTTTGTGAGGTTATTCATCGAAAACATTTACTTACTGATTTTTGTTAACTTTTTATAGGCATTTTATTTACTCCAATATATCTTTTCTTTTACATAATATATAAAAAATAAAACTTTTAAATGAACAACAAGGAATTACTTTTAGGTCTTATAACTCAAGAGCCCCCCACGAGTGCGTTGCACTCGGGACGACAAAAATAACCTAGATTTTGTACTCACGACACGTGAAAGGTCCATTGGGACATCGTATCTGCCTGAAAAAAAATGTATGAGAGTTGTAAACCGTCCGCGTAATGCAGGGGCTAAAATGTCTGCTTTGTCCTGCACGGCTTCTTGTTGTTTTCCGAAGCACATACTAAAACCAGTTTGAAAATGACGAAATACCATTTCAAAATGGCAATGTTTATCGTAAATCCCGTCTTTCACCCAGTTCGGTTTCTAGCATACAAGGTTCAAAGTCACGACAACTATGTTAGATACATGGTTGTTGGCGGAGTTTAATAAAATAAGATACATTTGATAGGAATGTTAAATTGTCACTACATTAAGAATGATCTTTAGACTATATACCTGTACATGTGCAAGTCATATGATGTGCCACGACTGTTCAGAATTGCCGACGCCAGGATTCACCATGCTACAAAAAAGCCAAATTGTAAATGCCTTCGCACGTATGTTATATAATAGTATTATTAATGCATTAATATTATTATATATAATATGACTGAGTGTACAGAATATATATAAAAAAACGTAAATTGTTCTATATCCTAAATGCCACTGATACGAAACTGTATGTGACATCATAGACCGCTTGTTTAAATTGCTCTTTCGTTTGCAATCCAAGTCACTCTGGATTTTTGCTCATTCATTTGCAATCCAAGTCACTCTGGATTTTTTTCTCATTCATTTGCAATCCAAATCACTCTGGATTTTTTTTGCTCATTCATTTACAATCTAAGTCACTCTGGATTTTCACTCAAATTTTTGCAATCCATGTCACTGTGGATTCTGAGGAAACCCTTTTTTTAAATATTTTTTTGACATTCGCCTATACGATGTATGCACCTGTAGCAATGCTTAAATCTTTCCGAGGGAATTGAAGGTCCTAAGATAAAGTGCCTGAAGGCATAGCAAAGCAGCTAATGTCCAGACAACCAGTTCTTGAGGGCAGGACATATTGCTTCATGCAGATAAAAAAATAAATACTCGTCCAAACACATCAACTTTCATTTAAATCTTTCATTTGGTTGTATTCATTTTTTTATCTCTACCACGAAGCGCTGGTGTCTTCACTTAAAAATAAGGATATATAATGCTATGAATATTTACTATATTTTCTGTTCCCTGTCCAATTAACGTTGCAGAAGAAGGGGTCCCGTGCTCTCTCGACTGGAGTTGGCATATTTCATATCACGTGATGTACTTTCAGGATGACGGCGGAGGGATGTTCATTTTGTCAGGTGGCGCCACTGAGGGACTAATCGTTTTAAATGGTAGACTGGATTATGATTTCGGTACCAGGTTGTACAGTCTTAACGTCTCGGCTACAGTACGTTAAACGCCATATACTTCCTCAAGCAAAATTATTGTCTATCATGCATGTCAACTACATGTACTCACAAATGTACTGGAACAAATGTAAAATCGTAGCGAATATGATAAATCTTTGTACACAACCTTAAGAATACTGCAGATATGTCTTTGTCTTGAAACAGCACAGTAATAAGTAATTACGACATAAGTCTTGCTTGCTTATTGACCACATTATTGCTTCAAAGCCTGAATAAAACCTTTTACAGTATTAACATGGCCCCTATACCTGTTAACCCTTATACCTGATAAGATTTAGTTTACATCGAAACAGAAAGGAGAAAGGATGTGACTGATTTGCTTTAAAAATACCTGATGAACAACCATTTCGAAAACTTAATGGTAGTGACAATGGAAAGTAAAGTCATATAAATCTATTCGATATTTCTGCAGTTGCTTTTCATACCATATACATCCAAGGGAACTAAAATAGGTTTAACACAGAAAATTATGACCCAATATATATAAATTGTTATTAGAATGTAAGCACGGATATTGAAGCTTATTTGTATGTATTTGACTGCCCATGATATTTTTTTATTCTTTCTGTCATTAGGACAGCGTGGATCCGAAACGAAGCAATTGGACATGGGTGAACGTGCGTGTGACGGACGGGGATGACCAGAACCCAACATTTGACCAAAGGCAGTACAACATATCTTTTAAAGAGGAGGTAAAGCATTAGAGATTCGACTTATTACATTACCGCAATCTTTAAAAATCTATATGACATACTAGCCTCTACAAGATCCAGTTTACATATGCAAATTTTGGGACTACCTGAAAACGTAATTTAGACAATTACTTTACACATAAATAGGATATATATATATATATATATATATATATATATATATATATATATATATATATATATATATATATATTTAAGAAATGTATACATACAAGAACACTTGAACATACAATAGCCCTTTGTTGGAGTCTTGAACTTACGACATAAAGTCTGCCGGGAGACTTCGTTAATATAATTGTTTTAAAGAAAATGAATTTTCTTTAAAGGTTATGGTAGAATTGATAAAATTGAAAATGTTAAACTAAGGACCCATGGACCCATTCAGCTGAATTTGATTTTTTAAGATATGTTTAATATGAGCATTTTAAAAAAATATAGGTCCTGTAATCAGTTTGATGCCAACCTGTCTATCCAAACTGGAGTTATCATCAATAAATTAATTAGTTTATTGATGGATCCTGTGACCTTGACCCTTTAACCTAGTGACCCCAAAATCAAAAGAAAACTTCCCCTATCGGCATGTGCGCCATATGTGGAATACGGTAGGTTTGCGATGAAAATTTAGGCTTAAAATGCATCCAAAACCTTCAAAAGTAGTGCTTCCTGTGAGCGTGGCATTCGGTCTCATGACCCCGGAATCAACAGAGTTCTAACTTTAGTGTCGAAGGAGGGACCAGGGAGGGAGGGAAAAAGGTTATAGGTTATCTTTATTTTGTAGTCTTGTGTTGTCTGAGCGATGGGTATGGGGTACCTAAATGTATGAATTAATATCTTATCACAAGGCAATGAAAGCATCTAGAGTGGCATTGTTTCTGTCCTAATCATTGTATCGATCAATTCTTTCATCACTTTTAAGTAAACTGTCACAATTTTGACCTTGACTAGCAAGTTAATTTAATTGGTTTTGTGTTGAAGTTAATGTTCATACTGTTAGTCTAGTGTTAGATGTTGTATTATATAAAGGAAATAGCTGTTGAGTGAAAAATTAAAAACCTGCGATGGTTCTCTACCATGTACATTGATTTAATTATTATTTTAAGTAAATTGACATCAATTTAAACTTGTGTCTTTTTTTGGATAGCAAATGTAAATAAAATATTATCAATACCAGCAAATGAGCATCGGGAGATGGGCCTGTTCCAAGTTGATATTGTTGATAGGTTAATAGGCCTGACCTATCTTTAGATGTGTCTGAACCAATAACCGACATAAAAACATTATTACTATCAGTAAATGAATATCCTGAGATGGGCCAGTTCAAAGTGGAAACTGTTGATCGGTTATTCGGCCTGATCCATCTCAAGATGAATCTGAGCCAATAACCGATATCGGTAATTTGGTCTGACGAATCTCGACATTTCGAAAAATAATTAATAGAAATTGTTGATCGGTTATTGGGCCTGACCAATCATAAGATGGGTCTGAACCAATAACCGACGTCGATGGCGCGCATATATACATTATATAATCCGGAAAAAGTAAATGTTCAAGCCTACCGCATCTTATTTTACAGGGCAACTCCATCTTAGGCCTAGAGAATTTATAAAGGGGACTTCTAATATGATATAACCGTCCTTTCATTATACACCTTGCTCTCCTTACCTGACGGAAATGTTATTTTTTTTAGGACAACTCCACGTTCGGTCTGTATTTACCCACGTCTCCTCCTGTGTTTGCTTACGATCAAGACCGAGGTATCAACGCTACACTAGCGTACAGACTGACGGACGGTGAGTTGGTTTTAAACATTTATCTAACATTCATCAATAAAAACGTGAATCGGAGAATGACAAACAAAGCGGATAAATAGCCCTCTTTCTTAACGAGGTTAAACATTTCATCTTGTACTGGAAGGATTAAAAAATGGAATATAGTTTAATTTTTTTTAATTATCAAACAAAAGTTCATGTAGCTTTAATGTCAATAAAAAGTTCGAATGATCTCAGATGGCATAAAAAAGATATGACTAAACCAGTCCCACGTCAAATATTTGTCAGTACCTTGAAATAAGAACGAATGCTTATCTATTTACTCTTTTTTATTTACTTTCTTCCGGGGTATAGCCTTGATCGGAATAAATTCTGGTTTCCATTTAGGCACTGTAATACATCGAGAGGGAAACTGAAATAAAAACAACGTATCCGTTAGGACCATTGCACTAAAAATCACATTACACAATCAAAGGGTTCGTGAAAAGCGCAGTAATATAAATATTAGTGAAATCTAGGTCCAAGCAGAGTTAGTACAGTTACTTAGTCTATAAAATGCAAAAGACATGCTAAATATATGATGGACGTTTGATTAACACATATAGATAAAAATACGGTCACTTTAATGTTGTAGGCTACATGGCAAACGGGAAAGTATTGTTTAGCATCGCAAATGATACTGGTCAGGTCCGGCTTCACCAGGTGCTGGACAGAGAGACAATACCGTCCTACACTTTTGAAGTTCAGGTTAGTTGACTAGGAAATTCTACTCATACAATAGGCATTATAACTGCGTGTGTATTTAGTTGTTTTTCCAGCGGAACAACAAGCTTTGCTGGGCACGTCAAATAGCTATATATGTAATGGATCTCAATACATTAAATTTAGATTTAATGCCAAAAAATATAGCTTGGGTTAATTTAGCATAGATTGTGTACATTGATGACATAAAAATTTTGAGAAGAGAACCACTGGGGAAACATTGTCTGATAAGGAATTTAGATTACTTTAAATCTAATTTTTTACAATCCTCAAGATAATTGGACGCCACAAGTTAACATAAAATGATAATAAACGCTATTTCTATACCTGTTAACTATATATACCAGTAATGGTTAGTGGTTTACATTTGACATTCTTCACAAGTATGAGCACTAAAATCTTCAATTTTCATAATATTAGATAAGGAAACTATACGTTCCACCACTCTTTAATCCTTTAAGGAAATGCCAGATCTGTCCACACCATGTCCAACAATTCTATATCTTAACCCTACATTGCAATAAAACCGCGTACTGTTCAACGTATTAACATGACCATAAAGTAATCAGTGTGAACGTTTCTGGAGTTATTGACGGATTGATTTTCGCACTGTCATAGAAATAGAATATTTTGCTTAAATTCTGCTCTGCTCAGCTGACTTTGATGACGGTGCGAATTTGTGATTGGTTTTGCTGTACCTGCGAAATCGAATGAGATAATAAACCAGGTATAAAATGAAAGCAGGTATAAAGTAACACATCTTGACAAAGGAACTCGAATGAGATGTGTGACTGGGTTAATTGAAGGTGAGTCTGATTTACATATATGTTTAACGGATGATGGGCGACTGGGTTCACTGATAAAACAATGTGATTTAATACCGTATTTAACATTTCGATCACTTCTCTTTAGGCATATCAAATAGATAACCCATTGAAGAGAACAGCAGTCGCCGTAGTTCAGGTGACAGTCACAGATGTCAATGATAACAAACCTGAAATGGACCAGACACAATACACAGTCAGCATTCCAGAGAACATGCCGGCAGGATTCTCCTTGATAACAGTCTCAGGATCCGACAAGGATGAGGTAAATGTTTCACACTATAGTTCACACTAAGGAGCGAGAATGTCCAATCTCCCTCCACCATGTTCATTTATATCATCCGAGTTATACTGAGTTTAGGTTAAATGTTGACCGTTTCGCAAAAAAAAAGCAGAAAATTGTAGTATAGGTATTACGGTACGCTCTTTACACAGCGCTTTAACTATAGGCCTACTACCTATATCGTAAGCGTGTTTGTTATGGCCTCGTATCCTGAATTGCTACACCAGAGAGGAGCACTGTATTTTTGTCCAATCAAATGAGACCTTGTGCTGGAAGACACAGCCAAGCGAGGAATACACGGAGCCAATCATTTTCATATCGTTTTGAGTGACAGCTCATCGCCCCGGTAACCGTCTGAACAGGCCATAGGCTCAGAGAGAATTGCCCCAGACGTGGTTTGCTTAGGGCCTTGGACACACAGGATGCCCGGCCGGTGAGCTGTAATTCAAACGAAACGTAACAACAAAAGCTGCGTGCACACCTCGCTGGCTGGTTTCAGTTCTGCAGACAACAGATACATGGCTACTCTAACACAGTCATAATGTCAAAATCGAATCGGTCGATGATGCGAGAATGCAGAGGGAGCAATTAAAATTCGACCGTAAACTGTCACCAATCGGCGCTTGAAGCGCAGCTATGGGCGGAGCCAGGATGCCTGACGAGTGTTTGTTTATTGGCATCTGGTTGGCTGCTTGTCACATCATACGCACGTTTTTTTTCAGCGGACAACGAACCGCCATCTGGTGTCTAAATATATCATAAACGGTCAAAGCTGGCAGCGTGAAAATCAGTTGTTTCTTTAGAAGCGCAAGATTTTCGCTGCCTCGGGAGCGTAGTATGACGGGTTATCTTTGCAAACCCGTTGTAAATACGTTATCTATTAGTTTTTTTTTGTAATTTTATTCCAGGCTGTTTTAAATGTGCACTTGCAACACGTAATCTGTTTTATCGCTTTACATAACAGGAGTTTATGCTTGTGGAATGGTCAGTTTATATCTAATTTCAGGGAAACAATTCCGTGATAGAATATGCAATGACAGATACTTACAATGCATTATCTATTGAGAAAAATACTGGGGAAATTAGGGTGAAGAATGGCGCCATATTGGACCGCGAAGTGTATCCTCAGCTGGTCTTACAGGTAGGCCATCCGTTTATTGATCTGATGCCTAACACACCCTATAGTATTTGGATGGTAAGTGCACTGGGTCAGCAGCTATAAGCTTAAAAACCGAGACCACAGGGGTATGCCCCTTTTCACCTGGGCGTTATGGGCACTTTTCTAAGGCTGAAGCCATACATATGGACTACATAAAACCATATACCCTTCCAAGGATATGTTCACGTTGCTGTTGGTGTATGTGTGTGTGTTGTCATCCTATGTAGACTTTAAAAAAAGAGATAAGAATAAACCTCTCACCGAGATTAGGTTGCCAAATTGGAAGAAATCACAAAGACATATTCTCATATACCTCGATCATATGATAATAAAAGTCCACCTTTCTTTGTATTGAAACGTTAAACATTTATTTCTGCATGTCACTACAGTGATATATTTAATCGTGTTCCAGGTTTGGGCCAGAGAGAAGATGACAGCGGAGACTTGGGAGAGCGAGAACGCCACAGTCCGTGTTGACCTCACCGACGTTAACGACAATAACCCTATTTTTTATCCGACCTCCCTGTATTCCTATGACGTAGATGTGTCATTAGATTATAATGGAACAGTCGGATGGGTAAGGATTGATATTTGTTTAACAAATTTTTTTAACCAACTAGGTTATATAACGATGATATATGTTATAAACGAAACAACGTTTTTGTTTCTTCAGGGATTCTGACAATCCAAACATTTTTTTGTTACAAGTGGTTGTGTCATTGGGTTCTCATTCAGTTTCTCTTTAATCGGTAGCAGATGCACGGCATTGTTGTATTCATTATTCATGTTCAAACTTTTTCTCTACTTTGGGATGAAGATACGGCATGTAATACGAAATGATAAAAAATCAGATTCCGTTCTTCTAAGCTGCCGCCCATGGAAGAACCATCCTTCAGCCCGTTAGACAATTTAGTTCCCCATGTCGTCTTTGAAGACATTTTATTTGTTCGAAAGATAAACGGATGCGTATGTAAAGCGCCGATACTCTTGGTACTAAATCAGTTGGAAATACCCGAACATAACTGTGCAACATATTTGAATTTGTAAAAAGAAGGCAATATAAGGGATTGCCTTGGTGCAAGGCTGAGAATTACACACCAGGTGACCCGGGCTCCATACTCAGCCTTGAACATGTTCTTACGAAATATCGTAGCGGTCCTTCTGATTTATCAGAAGGAAAGAATAAAAGAGTAATTAAGAATAAGATGCAGCTTAAACTATGTTCACTCTACCTATATATCCTTTATATATCAGTTTCCATACATGTGGAGTCTCCTGTTTATGTTATATATGATATAACCGCATTTTATCATGAAGAGAAGAGCAGAAGACCATCACTGACACAGCCATGTTGCTGAGGCATGAACTCTGGTCACCCATGACCTGACCTGTGACCTGACCTCTGGTGTACCAGAGTAATTTATTGCTAATAAATCTATTTAAAAAAATCTTATTTCATGAATAATACTTATGAGTAAATGATAATATATGGCTACAATAAGTCCTTTATAAGTTTATGGCTATATCTTTTAAGGTTTTAACAAATTTGACTATGGAAGTTATGGAAACAATATTTACTATAATTTATTTGGGACAATAATCAGAGGACAACTTTTCTGATATCAATAAGGTCAAGGACAGGGTCATGTGACAAAAAATAAACATGACCGCATGGCAGGCTAAAAAAAACCAACAGGAGTTGAAATCTTAACAATTTCCTTATATGGGCACTTCTACATAATTTATTTTTACTCCAGAACAGTTTGTTAGCCATTATTGGTAAGAAATTTGCTAAATTGCCTCCATTTTCTCTGTTTATTTTACAAATATCCCAATATACCCCTGCTACGCTTTTCCATAAGAGGATCCCCATAACTGAAATCTCATTTCAGTTATGAACCCATAACAATATAAGGGAAAACGGCAAAATGACACACCTTAGGGACAGGTTGATTTGGAGGTTGTCATTATTTTAACACTTTTATGTATTTTTAGGCCACCCAAGCATAAGTTGTCTCCATTACCATGTTGTAAAATGATGTAGGTTATACTTGGTTCCAGGTATATGCGAACGACACAGATCAGGGAGAGAATGCGGTTGTTCGATATTCAATCACTCACACCGCCGGACCAGCGACAGGCCAGCTTTTCAAAATAAACGAGACTTCGGGTGAGATTTCGTTTTTCAAGTCACCGACAGGTATCGCTGACGGGATTTACACATTAACAGTCCTTGCAACAGACCAGTCCCTGATAACATCACAGCGCAGGTCAGTGACTTTAAAGCTTGTATGAAATATCCTAAGGTTATCCAAAATATCCATACTTACAATATAAATGCCAATTACCTTGAATAGACAGTTGTGGTTACACTTAATATACGGTTTACATCAAAGGGATGTGACATTGGCGCTACTTTATTTACACCCAATATGATTCACCAGAAATGATTAACCTGAAACATGTAAACGTATCGACATCAAACCAAAGCACCTCCGCACCATGGAAGAATGAATGTTGGATTCTTTGTACGAAAATCTGCTTCCTGACGCTTATCGTTCTGGAGGTTTAGTTTCACCTCATTCGCATTTACGCTTATGAAAGTTAATTTTGTCAGTATAATTTTGTGTCAGATCCGCGACAGCCGTGGTTCAGTTGAACTTGTATCGGCCGACTACCGCGGCACCTCCCACCACACAGGGGTCAACAGCTGTGTCACAGAACACGACCTCAAACCAGATTTCAACTACGATGGTCAGCGGTTCTCCTGCAAATACCAACTCGGACGCATTGACAAGTTTACTTATGTCGACATCGCTATCGGAGGTTCTTGCGTCAAATGGTACAGCCCTAGTGGGAACAGTAACCGTGGCGGAGACCATGACGGGAACCATGACGACGGATCTGTCGTCTGAGCCCGATAGTAGTGGTGATATCTCCGTTACAGGCAGTTCTGTGACTGGAACCGGCGGAACATCATTGGACTACTCGGCCAACACATTGGCGGTAACTTCTGTACCGATTAATACGTCACATGGTGCGACCGGGACATTATCTCCAAATGTAACGGGACGTCTGAATAGTACGTCGACTAGTGTTTCCTCATCCGGCAACCAGCCCACAGCTGGAAACGTCGCTTCATCTGAATCATCTGTAACAGGAGGTATGGTACCAATACTCTGACATCTTCACTGGCTACCCGTGCATCAGCATACAGAGATTAATAGTCAATTGACATGTACAAAATCGTTCCTGTGCCCCAATTAGATAATCAGGGACACTTATCATTTTCTTTTGCTGTTTCTTTAAAAACAAAACTTGGTGTATTTGAAGTCATTCAAGTGAGCTATCTAGCGTTACAGTTTCATTTGTTTATTTAATAGACAAATTTTACATTGACATGTTTTATTATATACATTGATTATCGGTGACTTTTTTTAGATTTTTAAAATTGAAATATGTTTTGGTAATTGCGTAATTTCGTGTCAGATTCGAGGCAAGTCTGTTTAAGGATCTTGATAATAATTGGGGAATTTGCTTCATATAATTACACAAAATTATTACCATTGTAGCAACCACAGTGACAATATCGACATCAGGGACCAACAAGGCAGTCTCTTCTGTGGCAGCGTCCTCATCGACAGGAATTCGAGAGAAAACCTCTGGATTGACCACAACCGTTGTTTCTACCAGCTCCGTACGAACAACAACGGATGTCTCATCATCATACACAGCATTCATTAGCACAGATAGCTCGTCGGTCCAGACGACGTCCATCTCGGACACGGATAGACCCACTAAAGATACACCCTCAGGTTCTGGTGACCGGACCACCACTGATACACTGAAAACGACTGCACAGTCGTCAAAACTTTCCACTGACCCAGGGGACACGACTACAGAATCATCAAAACTTCCGATCAATAGGTCTGTGTGTTGCATCCCGAGTTTATGGTTAATTATTCTCCGCCACGACGTGAGGTATCATATTTCGATTTGGTCGCTTTGAGTTGTTGATTAGCAAACGTATTAAAAAAAGATATGAATGGATTTCTTAGAAATTTTGTTTTGAGTAAGGGTATCACCCTAGGAAGATCTTTAAAGTTAGGTTGAAACCCATTTTTAATTCAAATTCATTCGCAGGTAGTAGGGGCCGAGTTTGTTTTGGAGCTCATCTGTGAAGCGTGTCAGTGAAACGTGACGTAGTGTAGAACCCAGTAAAGTTATATTAAGATCGTGGCGGAGGAATCCATGTAGGCTTCGAGTACATATTAAGTTTTATTAAAACACTCTACGGGGCAGCCCGTGCGGGGGAAACGTTTCTGTTGTAAGCAGTAGCAACTGATAAAATAAACATGTTACAAATATGATGAGTCACTTGAAATTACATGGTCACATGCATAGATTTACCAAAAATTACCGGTTACATTTCCTGAAGAATCAAAATTAATCATTTTTACAAAGGATAAATCTAGAATTATTTATACAAATACAAATTAATAGAACAATCTTGTTATTAGATTTCCTTATTGCCATTGATGACTTGTAACAGTGTTTACCGCATTTAAAATTGAAATATCCAAACAACGCATATCGGTGCAAACACTTTTCATGTTCAAGGATAAAGCATAATTACATATTACTTGAACTAATGCGTAAACAGAGCTTACCCTGAAACTATTTTTGCCCACAGTCTTGGGTAAATCTTCCAAAGCTGTTATGCAACCCTGAAATAATTTCTTCTCCAGCATGACCACGAAGACTCCCGGCACTACACCAGCGAGGGAAACTGTCACTTCATATACAGACTCTGCACAGTCTCAGACCACTAGCGTACCATATACCTGCCCACCAGTGGGAGACACTACATTAGCAGCAAACGACTCCATTGCAGGAACACAAATCCCAGGAATACACGTAAGCAGCATTTACGTGACCGAAGAAAAAATACGTTCAGTTCTGAATATCTTGTACAAAGTTTGCATGGAAAAAATGGATACCGTTTTTCATCGATGATAATCCGTATTTATTTTTCATATAAAATCGAAACAAAATACCTTGGTGCAATGGTGCGTATTATACATGATAACATAATTTTCTGAACTATTTTACTGCTGCATTCAACATGGTTTGCACGTTCGAATCACTGAAAGATTGCCAAAATAAATGAGACTATCGCAAATACAAATTACATCTTTCACTTTTTGGTCGAATCACGGGTTGTGTAATACAAAGGGATATGTGTTTTTCTACCAAAGTCGTGGTTCAAAATTAGGGTGAGGATTATCTATGGTAGCGGATTATCTATGGTGAAAGATGGTAATGTGTTTTCAGCCATAAGAATTAATACACACAGGCACCCATTAGAACTCACAGACACCAAACACTCTGAATCACTGTGTATTTTATTCACAACACTGTTGAATCTACGTTGCAGAGTCAGACCCTGCCTCTCTTACTGACGGGGTGCATCCTTGGTCTCGTCATCCTCCTCCTCACCAGCATCATCGTCATCCTCTTGATCCGACATCGTCCCGTACCTAAACATGACAAGTGTTCCGGCAGTGACCTGCCCGGCGACTCATTCTTCTGGAGGGACCAAGAACCCCTGCTGACAGAAACAGAGTCACCGACACCGTCACCGGTCACGTTCATCAACCCGCTCCATTCTGAAGCACATGCTGAGCAGGTGAGCAGGAGTGGTTTATGACACCCACACCCATGTTCATTTATTGCAATAGGATGAATTATGCCACAAGATTTTAGCATTACATTTTTCTGTGTAGTAATTATATCAGCTGGGGTCTATTTGGCCTAGAATGTCTTTAGTAATTAGGAATCTGAGCAAAAATCTGTGTGTGGAAGTAATGGCAGTCAGAAATTTCCTACAATGCTAGCCACTTCGTATTTATATTGAAAGCACCCATGTACATCGTTTATGTGTGATTGGTCCAATACCTGAGCCACACAATTTATTTTGAACATGAATAAAACTGATAAATATCCAATATAGGCAGCTGTCATATACCCATTCCAAGTCTATGACCAATTACAACCCAGCATCATACCGATTTTGAAGGAACATGTGACCCTTACTTATGATGATATATTATTGATAATATGGATCGAGGTTTATTTTTATACATTTTTTATACATATGACCCTTACTTATGATGATATATTATTGATAATATGGATCGAGGTTTATTTTTTATACATTTTAACAGATAAACGCTGATTCCGTGAGCGTCGACACATCAATAGCGGACACAATTGTTGAGCGACAATCACAGACAACGGAGCCGTCTCAGGTTGTGATGAGACCAAAATATGCAGTAGTGCAAAGGAAAAACACCAGTACTAGCTCAGTGTTAAGCAGTGACGATTCGCTCAGTATGGGCCTGCGTCTTGATAGGGAGAGTTGTGTTACCGCCAATGATGGCGCATGCGCTGAACCATCTTCCGGTTCCGCCGCTTGGAAAGACTCGGGTGTCGATCTTTTGGACAGCATTTTTGGAACACCTGGTGCCGCTGCTGTTAACACAACGCCTCAACCGGAGTACAGAAATATTGACCCTGCTTCAGATGCCACAGATACTGACGACAGCGACGTTAAAATTGATGTGCCTGATGTCAGGGAAACACCAGACCCCATGAGAAGAAAGTCATTAAACGAGCCATGGCCGTCCCTGTCAAGAGTGACTAGAATAAAAGATGTAACTTTCATATGATAACTGATGTAAATACGTAAAGCGACGGAGAACAACTGGGGTTAAAATGGATTATTAACGGTATATATATTCATTCCGTTGAATTATTTTCCTCATTCACGGGAAGAGGGTTTATATTTTGAAAAGATGTCGAACCTACAGTTTGTAATGATGAAAAATCCAAGTGTAAAAGCAACTGTAACAATTACATGTACCTTGTCTCAACGTTCTCCATTAATGTCGAGCTGGCGGTTATGTAGAGTTTTAATGTCGCACAGCACAATGAATATATTATATTTAAGTAAAAAATTACTGAGGCGTCAGAATCTTTCCTTTTTATATGATTTGAACATTTTATGATATCACAAATAATAAAAATAAAAATAATAATAATAATAATAATAATAATAATAATAAAATAATAACATTATTATGAGTAATAATATGTGGTATCCGTGAATGTTCTGTGTCCAAAGTACATTAAGGTTGTAAAACACTCTTAGTACTTGTTGGTATCCATCGCTTTTTATAGTTGATATAAGTCGCATGATACCATACATGCACTAAGGATAAGATAATGGTTCGTAATCATTTAAGAAAATCACTATATAAATACATCCTCAGTCACAAAAAAACCCTAGAAGTGTACACGTTAGTTTAAGCCTTTTCTTTGTCTTTAAGTACATATAATAAATATAATGTGATAAGCATATGCTGAATGTATTTAGAACATTTTGCATTTATTGCTTTGCTATACCTTTAATCAAATCAGCCATTATGCCTTTTGTTTATAATATGATAATATTGCCTACGATAATGTACGAAAATATTTCTGCAAATAATTTATGCAAATATTTTTGATTCGTCGCATTTTTTAGTAGGCCCTGTATACGGGCAACAGGAGTACCCTTTCCTTGAATGAAATTTGAAGGATTCATATTTATCAAAGACTTTCTGAATAATATGCTGCTATAGCACGTTTTAAAATAATCTTATCGCGCTCGGGTGAGAGGTTAATGTATGAATTATGGTTACTGGATATATAAACTGTCAAACATTTTCTGATTACGCTCCCGGGGCAGGGGAAATCTAACGCTTCAACCGAGATGTAGATGGGATAGTAAATGCGCTGTGGAAAGAGCGTATGGCTTAAGATAGCCCTCGATGACCCTTAATTAGCACGATATACGAAACAGGTAAACCCAGGTGCAGATATTGTACTCCAGAATATACTAATTATATGGTCTATTCGCGGAGGCAGTTCAAGCGTATCACCAAATTTTTCACAAATTTTCTCACAATTTGACAAACTGTTCACTACTTGTTGAACGCTTTGTAAACATGAAATAAATACAGAACGTGCCTCTAGCTCTACTTTCCTTTATAGTTTGGTGGGGAATATAGGCTGACTACGCGCTGGTCATTCTCTCAAATAAAAAGTTGTATAGGAGCGAATAAAGAACCGTATATAACCGTCATAAAACCGTATCTTGCTGAGCTTTTTTCCTTAACATTTCTTTTATTTCTGACACAAGATTATAATGTATATGTATACATGTACAGTTAAATATATTACCACACTATCATAATTCATATCCTGCTTATGCACAACTCCACTTATTTCCATCAATCGTTGATCTGTCAGAATATTCATGCACTGTTTTAATTTTTTTTCTCTTAAAAAAGTATTATATATGTAGTAAAAATGAAATAAAAAAGATACTGGTGTAGGATGTGTAATAAAAAGAGCATTAAGATTTTTCAGTAAATGGTTATTGGCAGATGACGAATGAGATGTGTGTTATGAATTGGCGTCTTCTTGTTTTAAATACCTGACCAAATGAAAAACATGACAATGATAATTACAATAATTATATTTTAGCTCTGAATGGAGCCCTGCTAGCCATTTGGGAATATTATCTACTAGATTTTTGGCATTGTGGAAGGGCTATACTTGTTTCTCTGAAATATAATTTGTGTTTTATACTTGGTTTCTCGGAAAAACATTCAGTGGAGTTAGTTTAGCATTTGTCCAAGTGTTAACACACACACACACACACACATCGAGACCATCTCTTTTACGCTAGCCTTAATTGTTACAGTTAGGCGGTAAATCTGGACCCCCGCAAAATAAACAAAAGCTATGTAAGTCCTGATTGATGTGCCGGCTTATATTACAATGTCGTCAAACCAGGGATTGTGGGAGAGAACGCGTGAGAAGTGTATCCTGCGGTTTGGCACCCCGCACTCTCATAGTGACATTTGTTCCTGCACTTACCTCAGATCCGTTACTGTGGTAACCGTACACCTGAGCACAAAGACCTGTGTTGGACAGATGTACAGCTAACAATGTACCCGTGACTTCCGGTTCACCTACACCAGCATCCGTATTTAATGTCCAGATTGACACCGTGTTAGTTGTGGATCGAGAGGCATGATGGAAGGTTTTATATATGTTGTGATGTTCGTTGGTCTGGCCAGTCTCAAGTTAGTATATACAACAGGTAAGACACCATGAACAGTATATCGTACAAGGTATGTGATAACAAGTGCCATAGCCATGTGCTATTAACTTTTTCATGCTCCACATAAGTCCACGGTCGATCTGACCAATCGGTCTAAGAGTTTTCGCCCAAGGTCGATCGAATAATACGTACCAGCAATCGGTCGGCATAATAATAATCAACAGCTTGGTCTCATAAGTAAATTTAGGAAAGAACTGTCAAAAAAGTTAAATGTTAAAACGTTTTGCTTAACCTTGACAGAAATAAAAGCTAGCTATTCATATATCAATATTATGCATGTGATTTCTGGCCTGCTCTGTGTAACTGATCGAGGATTTGGGAAAATGAGGGGTGCAACCCAGGAGGACTAATGAAAAAATCTAAAAAAAAAAGATCCCAATGGGGGAAATCCCTGCTAAGAAAACGCTCATATATATACGTTTTTATATATACGTCTCATATAAGATGAGAAAGGTTCTTATATATATATAAGTTGAGAATATATATATTGTCACGATGACTGGCGGACAACTCGATAAAACGACCGACGGAAGTTAAATAACCCCTCTGCGGCGGATATCCCGCTATTCACAACAACGTACTACTAGGTCAGCCAAATTGTTAAAATTATCCGCCAACAGACGCACAAAGGCCGGCATGTCAGTGCAGATGTACATCCTAACCGCAAATATGATTTCCTTCCGGTACAATTCGCACCAGTTTAAAATGTCCTTATTGTTACAGCAGGTATAGCCGTGACAATGAAACCAGGATCTATCATCAGGACACTTCACTGTGAGCTTATACATGGATATTGTCAACTGCAAAGTTTTTATTATATTTCTTATCATTATGATGCGTTATAATGACGTTATTAACTAAATTTCTCCGAGCCCCCAAGTAATATTATTATTAAATAAATAAGTATTTTTAGTATAAACAAATACTATGTGATTATTGATTAATGATATTTGAACATTGCAGATAAAGTATGGTAAAATAAAACATAGGTCTATGCACATGATCAGCAACTTATAGATTGCTCCAATGTCTCCATATTAATGCCAATTGAAAAAAAATGCTACTAAATGGAACAAGGGGAATGCTCAATGCCCCCCCCCCCTTCACTCCATATATACGTGGATTGCCATGCATAGTATATTTGTGCACCAATGGACAACGAATAAACTTTTTGGCTTCGCCGCAAGTGATATACTATAATGCGTCGAACTCGCCTCAAATATCCGAGCGTAAAGGTATTCATCCATATACCAAGAATATTAAATTAAAAAAATGTAGTTTTGTATCTTCTAAATATTAAAAATGGTATCTGCCAATATTTCGTTCTGAAACCGTTTGCTTAATCCAGTACACTACTGGAAACATACTTGCGCCGGTCGCGATTAGTAGCGTGAAACTTGAACGTAGCCCCGCCCCCCTCCCCAAACGTCGTGGATGTGCCGTGCAACTTCACAAATCAAGATTTTTAAAGCTTCCAATCGGTGTTCCACAACCTTCTACGTCCATGTTTTTCTTATTGTTTGGTAGTTGTCGCGCAAAACTGGACCTCGGGTCTCGCGTTCTCGTTATGTATAAACAGACACACTATGCAAGAGGCCTACTGTGTTTACTCACACATAACCATAACAATTTGCAAAATAGGTGATTAGGCGGTATAATTCCGTGAGCCTAGGTGGTTTTGGCACTTTGCTGAGAAACTGTTGTTACCAGCAGTGGCGGATCCAGAAATTCGAGAACAGGGGGGCGCTAATACTGGGTTGCCTTTTCATGGATATTATGAAAACTATATTCTTACGTTGTGGGTTTTTTTTGTTTGTTTTGTAAATGTAATTTAAGCCTATAAAAATATATATATTTATTTTTTATTCCAATTATGGACCATGTTTTATTAAAAATAATTACAGGTAAATGGGGGAGGGTATGAGTGTGGTCTCCCCCTCCCATATTGGGAACATTTATGCAATGTAAAGAGGATATTTGAGGCACTTTTCACAAAAACATATGAATATTTTCTGTTCCTCAGAAGTTGTTCTTTTAAATGTCTTTGTAACGGAGTCCAACTGTAAAGCAGTTCAATACTTATATATATTTATATTTCTTCAAACTTTGGATATCAAATTTCAATCGTTTTCAACATGTTGATGTAAATGGCGAAAAGGCGCAATTACGTTTATATATAACTTGCAAAATATCATCTTTTAAATTTAATGCTTGTGGTAAAATAACTGATATGTTGAAGTCTCGTTAAACTTTTTTTTTTACCGGCTTCTGTGGTCTCGGCTGCACAAAGGACTCAACAGAGCACAGACCGTGAGTTCGATTACCGATATCAGCAGAGGAGCCGTGAGATTGTTCACGGTCGACCACCGAGCGCTGTGTAGGCTAACGAGAAGGCTACTCATATGCAGACGAATGCGAATCGGGTGGGGGGGGGGGGATTCCTCGTTGTTATGATCTAGAACAGCGTAATAACGAAAAGACTCCCTCCCTCATTACAGAAATATTTCGATACTATATCCTAACGGAGTAAATCACACAGTTGTTCAGTATCCAGTATTACCAAGTGACAGATGTATAATACTTTTCTCCAGGTTCGTCTCCAGCATGTAACCAGGTCTACCTCGGTAACATTCACCTCCAGTACCCGCAGTATCTACATATGATGGGCATTTATGAAGCCCAGGAGCAGCAAAACGCAGAAAAACCTGTATACAAACATCAGACGCAACAGCAGTACCTGTTTTACGAGGAGATGGGGTTCTGGTTCGCTGGCCCGGTCGTTGGTGATCCCAAGCAGGCTGTCCTCAGAGTCCGCTCCTCGGCCGGGAGCCCTGACCAAATACTCAGGTATGTTTAAAATCTGGACCGGAGGCACATTGCAATGTCACGCTTTCAGTGGTTCGATTACAATTATGGGTCCTGTATGCACCCTAATGTTTCAGCCCAGAGAACCTTGCCATGCAAAGCAGCGGTTACACGAGAGAACGCCTGGGAAGGTTGTATTGTAAAACCGCTCATGAGGAGGATATCTCAGCGGGAGCAGTGAAGTCTTATCAGCTGCTGGTTTTCTACTTTGCACCAAGGAAGTCTTCACACACCCACCTCTGCTTTCCACAAAGGACTATACGTTTCCCCTAAATTATGTTTAATAGGTCAAAAGTGTCATTTATTGCAAGGCACGAGAGTTAAATGTAATTAAAGGAATTTAAAGAAAAAAAGCGATTCAGGTCAGATACTACACATTCATTTAATGATATGATTTATCTATTTTTTTTCACGGTTATGCCCATATAAAAATCTTTCAAACTGACAAAGAGTTGTTGGTTTATCTTTAAGGTACTGAGTAACTATTATATCCCGCAATCAAATTGGCTGAATACAAAATTTTCTTAGCAAACCCACCCCGGCATGCATGCTTATTGTCTCCTTTTGATTGTTTCGTTCTGTGTGTTGTTAAATATAATGCAAGTGTGTCTTTATATTATTACAAGACCGCTTTGCCGAAGGCCGATATTATTTTTCCAGGCGAAAACACTTTATTTCATGCATTTATAAACAAATTTGCCTAATTCAATTTAATTTTCCTAGCGACTGGGGGCCGAACAGTCGTGGCAGGACGCGACTACACGGACTCAGGTCGGTGTGTGCCGAGAATGACCACTTCCCATGTCCGTCAGGACGAGTCAAAGTAACCGGACTTTCAAAACGAAATCCACAGGCGGCCATCTTGGGGGAGTATCTGATAACGAACCAAACTCACAACTTCCGGCCCGTATACTACCAAGAGGGCGGAAATCAGCGACTTGTTTACAATGGCGTGTGGATGATAGGGACCAAGTTCTGGGCTTCTAAATACAGAGCGATAGCAGACGACAGGGCCAGGAGACCTGAGCTTATAGTGCGGCCCTGGCAGATTTATATGAATGAAGAGTTCCACCAGAAAAACAGGCTCAAAGTCAGATGTGTCGGTAGGGATCATGTGCAGACTTTTAAAAATCATTGTACATTTCATCGATCATGAGAAATACTATAGGACAAGGTTGAGGATGTAAAATGTAGATTGATAGTTAGAATGGTAATTGCCACATATATACGGTTTATAAAGTTAATTATTTTTATTGTAACCCGCAAATTTCTTTTTGTAATTATTTTCGCATATATTTTCCTAAAAATTTAAGTATGATACGAAATAAAACCCCAGAGGAAACATTTAAAAAAATATTTTTATATTATATTAATATAATTATACCGGCTGCGATAATATTTTTCTGTCTGTCTTCCCTTTCTTTACCAGGTATACGTAACAAGACCTGCAGCGACGTGACGTGTCAGAACGGTGGGCTATGCGTGTCGCTTTCTGGAACCACGCTTTGTCAATGCCCAAACCCGTACCTGGGAGAGTTTTGTGAACGAAGTAAGTGTAGGGAACATGTGGCACAAGCAGTCAGTCTCCCCGTGAGTCTTACCAACACTATATAAAATGATGGTGTGAGTGCGAAGACGCAGATTTTAAACTAGAAATATGCATTCTAATGATTACATAAACTGGTACCCCGCTCTATTATGGCACCGCTGCTCTAAGCCAATCATAGAAACGGGCGTACAACGCCATCTTCAGTACTCCCGGCTGACTGGTTCCAACTCCAGTATGTTTTATATATGATAAAAATAAACATTTCGTTTGCTCAGAGAAATTTTCAAAAGTTGGCTGTACATTTCGTGAGACATTTATGATTAGGTTAATAGATATTGGTAATAAACAAATGCCACGTACAGTGGAATATCAAAGATTCAGTATTTCGTATCATCCATAAATCAATCAGTCAATATTTGTGCAAAAGCTCATTTTTCAATATTTGGAAACTATAAATAACTGAAGAAAGTAATTTTATAAGAAATCTTCACGGATAACCAGCCATGATCGCGTGAACGTCCATGACAATCGGTATGAGCGTGCATACTGGAGTTGGAACCAGTCTATAGGTTAGTCAGGTGTTGCAACTGGGAGTACCTAAGATGGCATTTTACGCCTGTCTCTATGTTTGGCTGAGGGCCATAATAGAGCAGGGTACCAGTCTAATGATTACAAGCCTCGGTCATGTGGGCATTCACTTATTCGGCCCATATTTCCAGGTTCATTCGTGCATGAGTGACTATACATGCATTTGTGAGTATTCCTCGATCATATTGCGGATCTACGCAAAAAGTGAATCGATTCTTTCATGTCCCTTTCCCAAATGCTCTGGTAATATCATGAAATTCTGGTTATGAGTGCGTGGGTTATGTTGTGAACAATGACACATTCAAACACACGCAATAAATCATATAATTAGCTTATAATAAACAAACGTGGGTCTTTAAATGGGCGTGTAACCCATTTCCGAATAATTTAAACCCAGGAAATGTGCAGGTAGCTTTAAGGCCCGCTTGGAGCCATTATGTTGTATGAACTTTCTGTATTAGGCACCAGATGGCACTATTTGAGGGACCAGGCAGTAAATCTTATTCTTGCATTTCCATAATGAATGTGCTGAAACCTTACAGCCAATCAGAAGGACTTTACAATCTGACCCTAATCTTATTTGTGACTTTGACCCTAATCAACATGTCATTTCTGGTTAGAAACTTGCATAATATATTTCATTGACTCATTTGAGCAACCAAGTAAGGGTTCGTTGTTAGGGTTTGTTAACCAGAATGTGTTTGCTCGTTGTCAAAGAATGCGACAAATAGTAATTTAAGACAGGGCTTTTTTTTTAAGAAAGCATGTAGTGTTCTCCGTCTCCGTAAGAAGACATCATTACAGCGTCTACCATCTAGTCATATCAATATGACCGTATGAACTAGTTAATGATCTTTTGGTTCCTCTATCATTAAGTTATGTGGGCAAATAGGCCCTATATGACTATTTCGCTTCAGCAACACAGAGTTATAATGATAAAATTGTCGGGTTCAGATAAAAAAAATGGATACTACTGGGAATAATAAAATTCATGCAGTTTATGCGGTTTTTTTTATTCCGGGAATGCATCTCAGTGTATAGGATAACCAAAACACGATACATATAGTACGTGTTTTGGTTTTAACTAAATTGCATCATCAATTATTCACGGATAATTTATTGAAAATGAATCAATACAACAAAAAATTTACATGTGTACAGTGAATACAGTGATCTTAAACATATCTGTAACCTTTTGCGCAGAAGTGGAGTCATATATGCTTTCACAAAAATATAGAGTACAGTTATGGATACAAATAATATCAGTACTGTTAAAACCATATTATAATAATAGTATATCAATGTAACCATGTTGCTGGAGAGACATAAAACACACTTATCTATTGATAAAAGTGGTTCTTAAAAACAGTTCGTTTTAGAGAAATGCTTTTTTATGTGCATCACTGCCGATTTTCTATTGCAATGATTAACTTTTTCCTTTTAATATCATCAACTGAATCCGAAATGACTGACCTTTTCCTCTCTATTTTTTTAAATCTCTGAGAAGCTTTATCTTTAATCTGAAGAAAGAAAGATTGTCCTTTACATTTGCTATGATGGATATAATATCTAGCTTTTAACATACAATAATTAAGTTGTTTTTCGTTAAAATTATAGAATATACCAAATATTTTATCTTTCTCATCAAATCTGTGAGATGTCGAAAAAATACCATTCCACCAAAGTGTGAAATCATCCCAGAAAGATTTCACTTGTTTACATGTCGTGAATAAGTTTTCTTCAATAATATTACAATATTTGCATATAGGTGAATCAATAATATTCATTGTGTGTAACCATTTGTTGTGAGTAATAATTCTAAGAATAAGTATATACTGAAAATCCTGAAGTTTTATTTCCTTTGTGCATGTATATGGAAAATAAAATATTTTCCTAAAATCTTCTCTTTGTAAAGGCATTTCTTCATTTCATTTTTCTAAGCATGTTGGTTTTTGGATTTTTAAACTGATAAAGTTATAATATGATATATTACTGGAACTGAAGGATGTTTATGCAGTTCTTACTTTTTCAGACACTGACTGTGGTGCGCCACCTGCTGTTCGTGGAGGAACACTGGCGCACTCTACAGGCCGCGGCTCGCACGATTTGGCGTTTTACCGGTGCCGTGGAGGGAGTCGTACCGCTGCTCTCTGTCAACCAGACCGGAAGTGGAGGGTTATCCAGGGGTGCACAGAAACATCGGATTCATCGGAGTCAGAAAGTGGAGAATCTTAGACAAGTCAGGAAAAAAGATCAGGAAACATAACAGACACTAGGGAATCCTGAATAAACGTTAAATGATTCTAATGACGGTTTACTGAGATAAACAAGACAATTCCTCATCTGCGGGTGTTGTACTAGGTATAGAACAACATTACATTAATGCTCAGCAATTTTAGTTAACTATCACACGAGTAAGTTTGTGTGCATTGTCTTCTTTTCGGTTTCTTCTATTCAAAACACATCGGGACCCACCTGTTATATCTACAGTTATAAATTCCTGATCAACTCTGTTCATGCCGTGTCAGCAC
The DNA here is from genome assembly GCA_026874595.1 of Sipunculus nudus. Classification (NCBI taxonomy): domain Eukaryota; kingdom Metazoa; phylum Annelida; class Sipuncula; order Golfingiida; family Sipunculidae; genus Sipunculus; species Sipunculus nudus. Next base: position 20,109,681 of record CM049307.1, read on the forward strand.
ATATGACACTATTAGTTAGTAATGACGATATCTTTCTATTTGACCTCATTCAATGAAATAAATCCACCATTCTTAAGTCTCTTGCGTCTGTGTGCTTCATGGTTCAGCAAGTTACATTGAAATGACAATATAACATTTATCTCCCCCCCCCCTTCGACTATTGTCTAAAGGCATCATGAAATAAAATATAATGTATTAAATATATAAATGAAAATTTATTCTGGGTCGCTCATCCGCCGCGCTCTCCGTTCCACTACTTTATCTCATTCGCACGCAATAATATGTGGCTGGCACGTGATAATCATCTCGTGCCCACGCGATAAATATAGATGGAGAGTACAATACGACCTATACCTTAAATCCTTAAGGTATGTTTCTCCACATTGGATTAAGATTATGATCGGTTTCTTTGCAAAATCGACCCTAATAACACCCGCGGGCCGTGTTTGCTGAGAAAATGTGTGGGCGCGGGGGGGGGGGGGGGGGGAGGTTCAGGTATACAGATATAACATATATGCTACATACTAAATTTTCATAATACTAGATGCATAATTCCAATATAATTGTGGGACGATCTGAGACGGATCTTATTTCGTAATCGCTATTTAAAAACAAGTTTTATTCCCCGAAAGAGCAAGGGGACAAAAGGTGCTTGATGGGACCGACCACCTCCTCCTTAAAAGGTGAGGGGTACTCGTCGTCCTGTCCTCCTTTATCCTACAAGTAAAGTATCACGGCTGACACTTGTTGACTTTTGTTGTAAGCTTCCCATGGAGTCATTGCATGTGTTTTCCGTGTTCAGTACACCCGTAATCATACAACCCTAATACATAACCTAACCAGAAGATCTAAATGAAGATTTCCCGGGAAGAAAAAATACAAAGGGACAGATTATTTTAGCTTGTTTTTATATATTTAATACACAAGGTTTTACAAAACACTAACCCTTACCCTAAACCTAACACCCTAATCCTAAACAAACTTAATACAGTTTTCCCTGAACGAATACAAAGTTTTATATATCCGGATAAATCCAGAACCAAAGCAATGAAAGCCGCTGTAATATTACCTCAAAGAATTCGGCGTAAATGCACATGTAATTAGAATACATATAGACAATTTAATTTGCATTAACGCTCTGGCAAACATCAGACAACACACAACAGACATTCTTCTCCACATAAGAGCTTTAGCTAGAATTGCATACTAACGCGATAATGGTCACGTGCGAATGTGATTATATCGCGTTCGAACGAGAAAATATCGCGTAGGAACGAGATACTATAGCGTGCGAACGAGATACTATCATGTGGGCACGCTATGAAAATAATTTGTAACTAAATACGAGCCACCGAAGACAAAAGCCGTGTGTTACAAATAATTAAAAAGGACCCTGTAAAGAAAAAAAAATAAATATGATGTTGATCCAGATTTCCTCTAAAAATTAAACAGCTTGTTCTTTAGGTGTCATCGTTACCCTCCTCAAAGAACTTTTTTTGCGTGAACTTGCACCAAACAATCAAGGGTAAAACATAATACCTCTCGCCACCAAGTTAGGTAAAAAAAAAACAATATGGATCAGTGACAAAACAATGTAAACATCTATGTCTGGCATAAAGGACAACGATATAATCCTCTTTCAGTGTCCATTTAATGTATAAAGTGTTTGAACCCAACAAGCACGAAATCCCATACACATTCTCACATTATCTATTTAGGAGTGGCCTGTTCATTTTCTCTTCTGCTTCTAGGAAGCGCACCATGAGCAATACATGTGTGACTGGTGACGGCGCTTTATAAGATCGGTTATTATCATTAAAGAGAGGGACTATGCATGTGCCTCAATATGTAACTATAATATTTTTATTAATATCTATATATAAAATATAATATTCAAATGCGATTTTTAGAATTAGATTAACGGTTTAAAAACAGACCAATGTAATCAAATAAACAGACAGACCGGCTTCTGAGGCTCAGGAGTAGAGCATGTGACTCGAAGCCGGGAGATCGTGAGTTCGAATCTTTCGGGTGTTCCTCAGTGGTATGACCCAGCAATATGGACGATTAAAAACCAAGGGCCCGCAGTACAGTAGTCACCAGGCCTGGTTAGCACAAGGATATACAATGAGAGGAAGCATTTGGTACTGTCCTGTCACATACTCCGAGACCGGAACGGAAATCTGCAGTTGTTCATATACTTAGTTATGCTGGCATTAAAAAAATGAAGGCGGTTACCTCAAACCAAAAATATATTGAAATTTATAATAAATAAACAGACAATGTCTTGAACATGGAAAGTTTGAGTCAGAGAACGTACTTTCTAACACGTTTATAAGAACTACGTACGTGAATCACCAGCTGTGGTACACGCGCGAGTATTCGATAATTACGTTCTCTTATGCAATACGGTTTGTTGGCGGAGACATTTGCGTATATGTGTTTAGAACTACGTACGTGAATCACCAGCTGTGGCACACGCGTGAGTATTCGATAATTACGTTCTCTTATGCAACACGGTTTCAGGGGCGTATTCATAGGGGGGCACAAAGGCGCGCGCGCGCCCCCCCCCCCCTATTTCTGCTAACACTTATGCCAGTCAACCACTTGCAAGTGTTATGTTTGTTAAATCATATTTATTTTATGTTCGATTATTTAAGTATACACACTTAGATAAAATATTTCATATAAGTCATAAATTTGTTCATGTTTCTCTATGCTCGAGTTAGGTAACGCTAGTCCCATATGGAAAAGAAAGAACAAATGCTTAGCAAGATATTGTCTGTAATGTAATTATAGATATATATCATATATAATAATGTATATTTATTAACAGTTCTTAAGGTTCCTATTGATAAAAAATAAAACTATTTTTGTTGTATTAGTTGAACTTTTGTGAAGAAAGAACAAAAGCTTAACAAGATATTGTCTGAAATGTAAATGTAAAGAGCACCAGACTTTGAAAATTTCTAAAATAAATCTAAACAGTGAATGGATTATATACTTACACATTTCTCTCATGTTTTTTACTATCTCTCTTTTCTATTTTGTTTGTGTGCAGAAGTGAATTCTCCAAACCCTATGATTGTTCTTTAAGATCAAGGTGGATGGCCAAAACTGTTTATCCATGCAAGCTATTTGTATTTTCACTATGCCTCACTTTTTTAAAATTATTTACCCTAGAATACACCAAGTGACTTTTGTAAAGCTTCCGGTTTCTTGATTCTGGGGTAATTAAAATCAACTCTAAATACCCAGTTACTGTCAATGGAGCGGGATGGCGGGGCTTGATGTTTGAAAGCTGCATTTTCAATAATAATATAAACCTGAAAATGGCATGTAAATAACAGTCAATGAGTATTTTTCACTTCTAATATTGTTTGTGTTTATGTACTTAAATTTCTTCAGGTCAGACTATCTTTATCACTGTTTAACTCCAACTGGCTCTGGTTCGAACTGAATTGCTGCAAAAATAATTTATCTACGACAGACCAATATTATGGAATTCATAATCAGAAGCCTCACATGAAAAATAGATGCACTCACCTTTGACAGGTTCAGTGACATATAAAGCGTTAGTTAATTTCAGTTTTTTTACAAAACTGTACACTTATTGATGCATGTATATTTCTGTTGTTCAAAAAATGCATTTTATATAGATAAGGGCCTCATGGTTAACATAATTAACAAATTAAATTGGATACCTTACGAAATTACTAATAATAATCATAATAATAATGCACGAACTAACAATATTCGATAAATTTAGAAGGAGACAGTTTTAAAGCCACGCAGTGCGTTCAAACAAGTTTTAATATGCATGTTGCCTACTAACAGGGCTTTGTGGAACATCAATATAATATAAAAATGATTTATTAGTATACATATATATATATATATAAATATATATATAAATGACATGTCTAAAAGACGCAGAACAGCCCCCTTCCCGACTTGAGGGCTGCGCCCCCTCTATTTTCAAAACCTGGATACGCCACTGGGTTTGTTGGTGGAGTTGGTGGAGACATTTACATATATGTGATGCTATAGGTCTGATCCATTTATGAAGTTAACCACTGGATGGCGACAGCTGGATATGGAGGCTGAATCTAGAATTCTCGGCGAATTACAATGAGCAGATGAAAATTCACCACAAACAGACTGACAAGTTATTTATAGAAGTTAGTGATTCCTAATATTAACTGGGATGTCTTTTAATGTATTGAACATTTGATGGTGTATCTTATTCATCATCCTTCTGAAACATAATATATATATCTTATCGTTGTTAGAGGGCACTTCACATTGCACACTTAACGTGACATGCAATTTTCCTGGAAAAATTATATAATACAGTAAATCCTATCTTGTGATGTTCCTTTTTTTCACCTCAGAATGCTCATTTTAAGAATACACCTAAATTGTTTTGCAGTATATATGACTTTATTAGCCAATTGATGAATAAAACCTGGCTTGCACAGGTTCCGTCCGTTTAGGGCTCGTAACATTCGTCCGTTCGTGTGTATGCTTCCCACGGGAAGACGCAATCCTGGTCCCATTCATGGAAGACCGTACCACCTGTACACGACCTGTGGCTGGTACCCCCAAACAGACAGTAGTAGTAAAACGTGCAGTACTCCGTGTCCATGTACCCGCCGTCGTTACGCGTGTCACAGAAGTTTGCTGTAATTATCATCAATTAAGTTAAGGTGCCAAGAAGAAGAATAAAATGTGTAGCGGCAATCTAAAATGGGCGATTTGCTAACTTCAATTTATTATTTTTTTTTACAAATCTGGAATCGATTATTTATGAACTGATACAGGATAAAAGTTTCGGCATATATCGGCATATATCTTTTACTTACGATCAGGACTTGGTCCTCCCCTGCAAAAGAATGAAAATACAGTTTATTTATTTTTTTTATTTATTTAGGCTTGCTGAAGTTGGATTAATATTATTTTAAGATAATTAATACAGGTCTATTAAGCATGAATATATATAAAAAGGTAGAGGTATAAAGATAACAGATTAACCAATCAGACAAATCATCTGACATACCCGTCACACACTGCGACTTCCGGTAATGCACAGGAGCCTGACCCGCTGTTGAACCTTTGACCCGCGGGGCATCGGACATGCGTACCTCCACTTCCGGTACACTGGTAATACTTCTCACAGTGGTCTGAGTCGGCATATGAACCTGCCGGTCTCCCATCACAGAAAGGGTCTGCAGTATTAAATAGGCAGCATTGATCAAATAAAAAAATACAGCGCTCTTCAAATATATTCCAAAGCAATTTCATAATATAAATGTGTTTTGCTCTTGTACATCATAGCATGTTCTATTTTGATAAATTTTTAATCTTTTTGTCATAAAATCTTATCCTATTTAAAATATATTATGCATACCTTTTTAGGTGAATGCTCTATCATTTACATCCTTTCAAAAGTAATAATATTTCTAATAATAATATTTCTAAAGTGACAATGTACCAAAAAGAAATGAGGCAATTATAGATCTAACAGAAATACACACGCCCATTGAAATATCAGCTACCAAAAATTTGGCCAATATTACAAAACGAACCATTATTTGTTAAAATATTTAAAGTTTGTTCAGCAGTTTATACCAATACTATGACGTTTCAGTTAGTGAGACGTTATGATAGGTATTTACGTGGAGGCCCGGTCGTTCCTGGAGTGGTGGTCTCCGGGGCAGTGGTCTCCGGGACAGGCGAAGTAGTGGTGGTCTCTGGTGGCAAGGTGAGGTCCGGCACGCTGTAACAAATGCAATATATCAGTTTGCTTGTCTGTGTAAGTAAACGCCGCATGGGCACCAACGCACCATAAGGCATTCAAAAGCACTTTACGCCCAGTGCTTACAAGTGTAAAACTTGTTTTTTTTTTTTAATTGCACTCTAAAAACACATCGGTTATAATTATAACCGATTTAATCGGTTACTCCAAAATCGGTTACTTTTAACTGAGAAATCGGTAGCCTGTTAACTGTTTGGGTGGTTGGTAGGGCAACTGATCACATCGGTTATAATCTCAAGCCCGATGTATACTTGGCCTTACTGTTCAATATAGTTGAGAAATATCTTATTAATGGTAAATTTGTTTGAACCCAGCTTCTACCAGCTTTTTCAATCCATGCATTTAATCTTAAACCCTGTAATTTGTGTCAGCATATGCCTGTTAACCGTCTTAGTCTCTATCGTTTTGCGCGCCAAATCAACAAAGAAGGCAACAGCCCGGTCAGTGCTGACGCGGTAATCTAGGTCACTGACACAGTCCTTTGTCCAGCAAGCCTTCACGTGTTTTCAGCAAGCTGATATGGATGAATTCGTGGTCAACATACTAACAGAATGGGGATTTGACAGCTTCATTGAACACTTTAAAGGTAAGTCGGTTATTTAAAGTATACTGTAATACATATATTTATATCAGATTCAAAGGATACATGTACAAAGCATTTAAAGCAGCATTTTAAGAAACTGCTTGGGCGATATTATAGGGTTCTTTGATTGGTAGGTTTTTTTTTTTTTATTATGTATCATTCTTGTATATACAGTTATAATTTTTAATTATTTGTGTCTGTTTGGTTTTTCAAAAGTTATCTTGACGCCGACGTTATACGTAGACTAAATAACGTAAACGAAACTGGTATATTTTTCAAAGCAATGGTATATAAATATTATTCTCTGAATAGTGTGAGTGCATGGGGAAGATAACATTGACCATCGATCTTTTGCTTACCAAAATGTGTGTGTGTTGGGGGGGGGGGGGGGATATATATATGTGTGTGTTCAGCTTCTGAATATATATATATATATATATATATATATATTTTATAATATAAATATAATATATAATATATACTCAGAAGCTGCACACACACACACACACATATATATAGCATACATGTACTTGCCTTATTGCACTAAACCTCCTGATAAATGACGGTGCAATCTAAGCATATCGGTATATGACCAAAATTTTGTGTTCATAGCAACATATAGATGTTTTAAGTTTTTTTTTTTTTCACTGTACTGGTAGATATCTGTCTCAAAAGTAAACCAATAACATTTTTTTTTATAGTCATGGTCATGTCGTCCGCCAGTCCTAGCATCCGTCCCTTAACAGGGCATGTTTTGAAACAGTTGGACCTACCAAAATTCAAACTCCCTATATAATATAAACACAACTGATCTGTTCTTCATCAAATTCGAAATGCATATTCCTCTATACATTTCCTATATACATACCAGAAATTATGCCAGTATCGCATAAATTCTTGAAGTTATGGGCTCGAACATGACCATTATAAATAATCAGGAAATATAATTACTAACTTAATTTTGAATAGCCTATTTGATGTAGGCCTAATGAAAATACTTCAAATCATTTCATTAGGAACTTTTAAGTTTTTTTTTAATTTTGAATCTTATAAGATCTGTATTCTTATTAAATATACTTTAAAATGTATATACTACATGTCACACCACACACGCAGCGGACATAAGTAGGCCTACCCGAGTTCTTTCACTCCTAAAGTCAAAATTGATCACTCAGTGATTTAGTACCGAACACAGGTTTATTACGGTTACATTCAACGATTGGCCACCGCCACATTGACTGGCTCCCATCTACAAGAAACAATGTCTTCACCAATATACAAAAACATGGAATCTTCTTTCGCCTACTCGGCTTTATCTATATCTATTTTCTCCAAGACTTATAATATCATTTGCGTTATTTCTATCACACCAACGCAGTGTGCACCTCAGAACCTGTTGTTAACACAACACGACCCGTCACCAGTTGCCACTGAACCCCCGGCCTTGACACCTCTATTTATACCGTTGTCATGGAATCATCCGGGTCGTCAGAAAAAGTACTAAACACAGGATTTTCTTTAATTTATCAACTGGGAATTGTCAACAAGCATAACTATCAAGAATCTTCATCTTATAATAATAACCATGATACGGTAAGTCTAACTGCTTACCCACACAAAAAAAATAAAAATCCTGTTGAATTATTCGGCCCACAGGGCATTCTGATGTAGACACTAAGAGTAAGACAGTTCAGTTGACAACAAAAAATGGACGAGGTTTTGGGTGTATACAAACGGACCTTAGGATCTTTTGGATTCCTGTAATTGAGAAGAGGCATGTCGATGTGATATCATCAGGCATGTCATGGCTAAGCTGATTATTATTATAATATGAGACGGTCCAGTCAATCCAGTCTTTGAAGTGTAGGCCATATTCTATACTATAGTCGGGCACAACTGCGTCTGTCTGACTTTAGGTTTACTTTATGATTTAACATTTAAACTGATCTGGTAATAAACTGTATAAATTAGGTTTCCCTAACTCTATATATTTTATAATTTTATGTAAATCCATGTGACTTACCCTAATAACTTTACTATAGTACGTTCCAGCACCCCTGTCCACCTATTTTTTCGCGTTTATCTCTACATAAGACAAACTTGCAAATCAAAATTTGCACCAATGGCATAAAAAGGCAAAAGCGTAATTTTTGGTACCTTACCTACTCAAAATATAAATATTATTCACTTTACGGCCTGGTTGACATATCTCATATATATCCGTGGTTCATGGCGTCCCTAATAAGTGGCCATTGTTTATCCTCCTTGTATAAAGTAATGTGACGTAACAGTGAAGCGCGTGCACGTGGAGAATATAAGTCCCGCTATAAACGGGTCAGCAGCTCTTGATTATTGGTCCCATGAATATGGGCGCCTCTTTAGTACGTCACGTCTATTATGACGTCATCACTAATCCCTGATATGCCCATTTCACAGATTAGTGGCACGATGTCGCTATAGAATAGACTTGTTACTCATAAAATGGTTTTAAATTGTTTACAGGAAAATGACACGAGGTACGCTATTATTTCCATAAAAGTTAATTACGCTTTTTCCTCTTTCTGCCCTAAGATTAAAAAGTTTGGACTTTCTTTTATTATAAAAAAAATAATCACGAAAAAACAGGTGGACAGGGGTGCTGGAACGGACTATAGTGAAATATAAGCTGCAAATATACCTTTTCACTTTTTCACTTACAACTCTATTGAAATAGGGTAGGGAGTCCTACATGGCATTTTCACATGTAATTGTCATGAGGAATTCCTTCAAATGCTCCTTTTTACCTTACAGAACTGAGAAATATATTGCTGATTATTTATTTGCTTAATAAATGAAATGGGCAATTTCACATTTGGGGCAACAAACACATATATAATTTAAAGTGAATAATAATATAATATTAAAATTTTCAATGATCCTTAACAAGCTTGCTTTGGATTATCCTATGCTTTACCTATTGACTCTACATCATATGAATATACAGTGTATGGTGTCTAAAGGTATCCAAGATTACTCATAGTGGCTGAAGGGCAATGATGCACATGAAGAGAACTAGCCCGATTTAATGGGACTCAAAATATATATATATATATATATCATACATATTATGCTAGTGTGTTAATCTATCACCCCACCCCTTTACTCCCATAACGATAAAAGAGTAAAAAAAAGCCCCCCCCCCCCCCCATCCCAATTAGTCCAACTAGTACTCTAGTTACAACCAATGTATGACCTATGTTATATACTTTTATTATTATGATATATAGGAGTAATTAGTATTCGCACACACACACACAGACACACACACACACACACACATATATACCGGTAGGAAGTGGGTAAACTAATCTCTTCGCCACGATGCACTGAAGTTCACACAATGCCCCCCCCCCTAAATTTGGCCTACTCGAACTGCGTAAAGAAAAAGTAGTGATGAGAGTAGTCCAATACAATATGTCGTATTTGAATTGAATTTTTGGTTAACACTGCGCACAATTGAGATCACTAAAGTATGACTCTGCTGGTTATGGTTTGTGGCCATATAAACCCTAGCCCCACAACGCACTGAAAGGCACACCCGCGGCGTAGATATACACTACGTAAAGAGGGAAAAGTAGTCCGTTAAAATATGTTGACTAAGAATTGTTCGGAGCAAGTTACTTGAACAGGTATGCTTTTGTGATAAGTATTTGAAGGAATAAGTTATATCTTGTACACAAGAGTATATGCAACAGAGGCGAAGGAAGCAGATCAAAAGTGGGGGGGGGGGGGGGCCAAATTGATATTTAGGAATTTTAAAAACGATTGTGGATACAGTATATATATATACAGTTCAGCGCATTTTTTCAGCACTAGACTAGACAGCCTGTGTTTGGTCAAGTCAGGGTACTACCACTTGTATGAGACAGGACACTCACAGACATGATTCATGAGACATTCATTAGGTCAGTGCCAGGGCATAAAATGGGGCTGGCTGATTTAGGACACAGAGATCAAGTCACTAGATGCAGGGGATATATACCCGGGGGGGGGGGGGGGGGGAATGATTTATCAGTCAGTTGCTTAGAAGCTATGTAAGGCATATCATTTTCCCCAGTGCTCAGCCTTAGGAATCCCCCAGCTAGAGCAGTGTAGTGGTGGCTCCATTATTAAACACAGTGATACCAGCACAGGACAGCTAATATGAACAGGTTTTCTACACCCAAAATATTACTACACTAAAATATTACACCCCAGCATATATGGCAAATAGTATTTAAGACCATGGCGGATGACAGAAGAAAAAAGAGATCACTGTCTGAGCTCAGTGACGGGGATGGCGAATCATCTGTTACTGCTGGCGTCATAAACAAGAAAGAAAAGAAAATCCGAAATCAGGGACAAAGCTCGATTACACATTTCTTCCAAAATGGACCTAATTTTCAGAGGTCTAGGAGAGAGAGAGAGATCTGAAAACCCCAACAACTAAATCCAGTGAAACATTGCAGGACTCAAACTGTCAGGAAGATGTTACATGCAAGCCTCAAAATGTCGTAGTACAAACCTGTAAGGCTTTATGCTGTGAGGGAGACAACAATCCATACCAACCAACAGGCACATCTGTATTATGCAAATCTGAGAGACAGTTTACAACAAAGGGTGTAATCAGGAAAAGGGCGTTCTTGGCTAAATGGTATGAAGATTATCAGTGGCTTACATTTTGTACCACCAAAAGTAAGGCATTCTGTTTCGCCTGTCGTTCTGCATATAGAAAACAGTTAATTAACTTTAGCAAGAATGCCGAGCAAGCCTTCACTACAGCAGGATTCAATAATTGGAAGAAAGCAACTGAACGGTTCAAAGAACACGAACAGTGTAATTCGCACAAGGAGGCTGTGTTAAAGATGAATCTAAGGAAGGAAGATGTTGAGGTCCTTATGAGCAAACATCAGCTGAGGGATCAGGCAAATCACCGAAAGGCATTCATAACCCAATTAGAATCACTCAATGCGGTATTTGCTAAGACAGGGGCAGTGCATTAGAGGTCATGAAGAAATTGAAAGTAACTTGGTACAGTTACTTATGCTGCGGCGGTCTGATGTTCCTGAAATGAGGCAATGGCTAAATGATAAAAGGTACATGTCACCACAAATAATAAATGAACTGATTACCCTACTTGGAAACCAAGTACTCAGGTCACTGCCGTGTGACATCAAGGAATCTGCATGGTATAGCTTTATTGCCGATGAAGTAACAGACATCACAAACAAGGAACAGTTTAACATATCAATCAGATATGTTAATGATAAATATGAAGTATTTGAAGAATCATTGGGATTTTTTCAATTCCCCTCCATATCAAGTGATACTCTCTGTGCGGCCTTGAATGATGTATTGGTTAGATGTGCACTGCCAATAAATACCTGTCGTGGTCAAGCATATGATGGTGCTAGCAATATGCAAGGTTGCAGATCTGGACTCGCAACGCAAATCATACGAGAGGAAAAGGCTGCAATTAAAGTCCACTGTCTTGCTCACTGCATCAATCTGTGCTTACAAGAGTTGGCAAGATCCTTTAAACCAGTGCGTGATGCATTGGACCTGGTTACAGAGATAACAAAACTCATCAAGTTTTCACCTAAACGTGCACATTTGTTTGCCGTTATGCAAATGGGGACACCAAATGCCCCATCTCTTAAACCTCTGTGTCAAACCAGGTGGACAGTAAGGACTGCAGCCATTGATTCGATTCTTAAGAATTATGATCCTCTGCTCGAGACCCTTGAACAAGTAAGCAAAGGGTATGACGACTACGCCAGACGTGCTGGTCGGCAAATAGCTTTGATGGAGAAGTTCAGCACGTATTTCGGATTAAAACTCTCACATCTGCTCTTCAGTGCATCAGAGCAGCTCTCCAGAACAATACAAGCAAAAGATACATCAATGCAAGATGCTGTTAAAGCAGCAAATCTCACAAAAGATTTCTACCAAAGGCAACGCACAGATGATGCCTTTGAAAGATTTTTCAATCTTGTTTTTACAGAATCCAGATATAAAACAGATGAACCAACATTGCCAAGGTATACAAGAGCACCAAAAAAACTTGATGATGGGTCAGAACCATTCCGGTTTGGATCGCCAAAACAGTAATTTAGACTTCAGTACTTTGAAGCCATTGACTTGCTTATCGGAGAATTGGAGAGACGATTCGACCAGCCTCTCATGAAACTCTTACAAGAAGTAGAGGAGGTACAGATGAAAGCTGCCAACAATCAGGAAATATTCATATCACCTTCACTGCAAGAATTCTATGAACGTGATTTGGATTTCGGACGTCTAAACTATCAGCTGAAAATACTCCCAGATGCGATGAAGCAGGATGAACAACTAAAGAAAGTTACCAGCATTTCAACCATATGTCAGATTTTGGTAGACAATCCACCAGTTAAGAAACTTCTCATTGAGGTTGACAAGCTCCTTAAGCTTTACGTTACAGTACCAGCAACATCAGCAACATCTGAAAGGACAAACTCTGTTCTCAAGAGAATAAAAACCTATTTGAGAAGTACCATGACCCAGCAACGAATGAACAATGTGCTGATTTGTCATGCAATGAAGGAGAGAACTGACAAATTGGACCTTATTGAGTTTGCAAGGATTTTTTTCTCCGCAAATGATGAACGTTTCAAACACTTGAAAAAAAAAATTTAATGTGACTTACCTAGTGATTCAGTTAAATTGCTGTAAATCTTCAATTAGTTAGACATGATAGTAATGATTTAAACAAATATCTAGATCATTTGCTTACAATCATGTTGAGAATGTTAGTTGAACGAGCTTTATGCCCCCCCCCCCTTGTCTCCAGCCATAAACATTTTTAGTTAACCATGCATTATTTTCATTCTGTATTTGAGGTTCGAGAGCCCTGGAAATTAAGACATAATTTCTTGGTTAAAAAATGTAGGCAAAAAAAAATTTCAAGATGTTCTATTTGTTTTAAAGTAAGATAATACACCTATCTATGCAATTTGCGTGACAGATGCACAAAATTAGCAAATATGAAGAATGTACAAGGAGTAAAATATAAAAGGACAGTGAATGCAATTTTCCGCAATAATCAAGTAATTACTAAATGTAGTTCAAATAACCCAGAAACTGTTCTGCTTTGCAATCATTCAGATAAAGTGAAGTTGATTTAATTGAATATGCATTTGTGCGTTGGTATTCATGTTTTGTCATCAAAATGTTGTATATGCTGTCCATTAAAAATGGAAATTGCATCAAGGATGATAATAAAAATTCAAAGAATGTTCTTTGCATTTATATATGCTGAGATGCACTTCCAAAAAAAAAAAAGTAATAACTATAGGTAGTTGAATCACCCATGGAAATGGCATTTATGTTAAACTAGAGAGGATGAATTTTAAAGCATTGACATCAGTGCAATTGTCTGAGATTGGTTATTACATTTATTATCATATAATATACCTGTGACATGTGATTCTAAGGGAGCTCGAGTGAATTTGTTATAATTAAAAGAGCTGATTAAAAGAAAACTGTATACGCCAGTCGGGTGAGGTCCAGTTTTCACCAAAACTTTCAAGTTAGTTTGCCTACATGAAAAAGGGGGGGGGGGGCTTATCGTATGTTGGCCATGGCCCGGGGGGGGGGGGGGGCACACTGTGCAATTTAAACAGGTGTTTTAAACTATGACAGATTTTGATTTGAATCGTGACAGTTAATAGTCTCTCCAACAGACGCCAGGTGCCGCTACCGCTCTGCACCAGTACGTCTGTTATTGGACGCCAAGAATCTTGAAAAACGAAAGTGCCGTTGGGCATGCGCAAGGAAACCCCCCTAGCATCTGGAGGTGAATCCATAATGGATGTCGCCCTTGCACAGACCCGGCAGAACCCAATAAAGACAAGTAAACAATATTGTTTGGTTGTGTGGCAAAAATAATCTGCTTTTGCTTGTCTATTGCAAGGGTGGGATAGTAGGGGGATTTCTTGCGTATGCCAAACACCACTTCCGTTCCTAAGAAAAATGGCGTCCAATAACAGACGTACTGGTGCAGAGCGGTAGCGGCACCTGGCGTCTGTTGGAGAGACTAGGCAGTTAAGACAAATAGTCCCGACCGTCCGACAGTCCATGGCATTCACTACTCTTTGGCTTTTGAAACCAGTTCGGCAAAGTCAAAATAAAAGGCCTCGCTCTCACCTCCTGGGGGGTCTTCCGGGGATGACCTAAAACACGGAACGGAACGGAATATGGAACGCGGGACAGGGGCCTATAATTTACGGAACGGAACAGAGCAAAGATATAAAAAGTGTCATAACTTTTAAATGGGTGAATTTTTCATGACATTATTTATAGTAATAAGCGTATTTCAATATATTCGAATTGTTAAAACTAATTAAGTATATCTGCAATGTTTGGTACCAATGTTTGGTACAGATCCCTGCTCACCGCCATTTCCACAGCACAACGGACGCGAAGTTCAGTCGTAAGTGACTGGTCTCCAACCAAACATACTAAAACCGCATTAAACAGGCAGTTTCCGTCACCAGACATGACGAGGGGCTCTTCAGTGACAGCAAAGTCCTGGCATTTGTTCAAAATTTCACGTGATGCATAGTCAATAAGAAGACCAGACGTGGTCATTTTTGTCTCTGGTGGAGTGAATTCGGAGTTGAGCAGGATCCCTTCTACGCAAGATATGAGATAACTTATCTTTTTCCTTGAGGCCCGGGTTAACCTCTCCAGGCTGGAAACAAAGTTAAATACACCATCAGGATCTCGTGTGCACTGCTTACAACGATAGCCTGCAGCCTCCCCTGATAACCTATTAAAAGAGTCTGGTGAGAGTCTTTCACATTCTCTGTGTAACCAGTTGCAGCACTCCTCACAATAAACCGACTGGTCTTCACGTTCCCCCGAAGAATGGCCACAAGGCCATTTGGTCAATTTTTGACGTTTTCGCTGGCGAGATGTCATCGTGGGTGCGCTCTCATGAAAACAAGAGACTTGAGTGATTCGACATTACCTAACACAGCGTTTATAAAGGTTTGAGTCTCACGTATGATATAACATATTTACATTTTGGTGACTGCAAATAATTAATTTAAATCAAAATGCAAACGCAGATGAGATCGGATATACCCGAGTGACAACAAGTTAAACAAGTTTAGCACACAAAAAAGGTTATGAGTAAGCATATGGGTCATTAGGCTCTTTGAAATTCGCATGCGTGATCAAATAATAGACCTTATCCGGAACTCCCTAATAACTGACCACGGGCCTGCAGGTGGTGCAAACAGTGCCTATATATAGAGGCCAGATGCTGTGACATACAGCAGTAAGCTGAACGCCGTGTGTATAATCTGGGTACCCTATCACTCAGACGTATTTATAATTGACCATGGATAATTAGAATTAAATATTCTCATCTGGATAACAATATCAGCTACCGAAGTCACACATAGAAACAGTGAGCTGTTTTTGAAATCCAAATTTAAGATCTCCGAAGAAAAGGATTAGTTTGTGCCAATCACCTCCTGAATATATATATATATATATATATATATATATATATATATATATATATATATATATATATATATATATTCTGATTACATATAAGTATGGAGAGAGAATTAAGGAGATCACATTTATATCATTGCTAATTGACAAGAGTTCTGCTCAAGTTACAACTAAAAAATAATGCATGACTTTGAATATATAAGTATATATATATATATATATATATATATATATATATATATATATATATATCCATTAAACAGCATCTGCTCAGGTGAAAGATAAAATATTCATAGTCCTCAATAGTATTAAACTTCCCTTCAGAATCTTAATTATTTCAGTATTTGCAGTGCTTCACATTCGCTGTTACGCGGTACCCGAAAGATCTTTCCGTGCCAGACTTTGAATCACGCGTGGAAACGTGAAGGGGTCTGATATTTTGATATATTCCTACATTCTATTAGGGCCCTATGTTCAATTACAAAAAAACGAAAGTCCAGTTTATAACGATAGAACGTTAAAGTTTATAACGATAAATGCGTATATAACCCACGAGTGCAGCTTTATGCATAAGTTAGAACACAGAGAAACAAATCATACACGCCCGGTGACTTCAGTGACCCGTGTTATGTTAACATGGGTTGGCCCAATTGTCGGGCTAAGCGGCCGACGATGTCCATAAGTGTCTGAAACATGTTCTCGCGGTTTTACCCCAAGGTGCAACTCATGCATGGGCCTATAAGACTCGCTAAAAACAATTTTATTCTCCTTTTTTGATTTGCAGGTCTATGTCCTAATTATTATTTAATAATGACATTCCAAATCACATAATCAACAATATTATCATAAGAATGTAGCCCGTTCTTGAACGAGGTGGACGACATGTTAAAGGCGGGAGTCACGATGTTTTGCCTGACCAACCCGGAGCACTGTTGTTTTCATATCCTCCAGGAGATGGCAGCACTACCGATCAAGGGTTGTAATCGAAAATGTCGGGCTCCTGTGGCCGGCGTAAACGATGTCAAACTAAACACTCAAAAATTACTTTATTATCCAACATTTTACTTTGAAACGACGTCTGTAAGTGAATAATGTTATATTCTAACGACGTGTGTTGTTAAATTTGTTAAATATTGAGGCTCAATATTGAGGTGTTTCGTAGTGTTTCGTCCTATTTACCAAAAACACCGGTGTTTTGGGTAAATCGATGGACCGTTAGCCCCTGTTCCGCAGTCTGTGTTTTAAGCCCATGACTGGAAGACTTTGGTTTTGATTAGAAACGACCTAAGGTAGACGGATGTGCTTCAGTTGCAGATTTGTTTGATTGGTTTTAATTATTTTATCAAAAGGGATAATCTTTCGGGATAGTATTTTCAATATTTCGTTCCAAGGGTTCAGACAGGAAAAACAGGCGTACCGAAGCCTGGTAGCACCGCAGTGCATGCAGTCGAGAGAGAGAGAGGGTCTGAGATTGGGATGCTCTCTCTCTCTCTCTCTCTCTCTCTCTCTCTCTCTCTCTATATATATATATATATATAGTAATTATAAAATATCTTTCTGTCGAATTAATCTTTCAAATTACTAGACATCGTTGTTGCGATTGGGAAAAAATACTTTGAGACATTTAGCTTTTTAGCATTTTAGGCGTTTTTCTTTCGGCGTCTATTACAACCCCCTTGGACACAATCATTGTATGTTTGTACATTGCAAAAGAGACCTTACACCAATTTAATTTTATCCTTTAGTTATCCTTGTTTTTTTTCTTTATCACAGATATACCAGTGACCCTTGTTTTTAGTGAAAATGCATTCATGTTTTGTAAATTTAAATATATTGATTGGCAATCAATGATCTTATTGACTGATTAATAAATGTGTATGTTCGCCTCGAGAACCAGAAGATGAATTTTATAACTTTCTCTTTCGGGTTTATGTATTAAATCAATCGTGGTTCGATTTTATCGTTTCACAAATCGTTTGTTTATAATCACTTACCCTGGTGGTGGGACCAGACATGTGTAATCACTGGGTCCTATGGTGGGGTCGTTCCATGCAGCAAGTGCACGTTTAATCATTGGGTATTCTCCTTGTCCACACCAAATGTTATTGAAGTCGTCGAGATCGTAGTCCCAGACCAGAAGACCCAGGAAACCGTGGTCTCTGGCCCAGGCCGCCTACAGATATAACACATATATCTATGGAAATATATACTCAAGTATTTGATTACCATGTCACCTTATGCGTGCAGGTATGCATTTTCTCTGTGTCGCCAATTTAACCTATATTAATTGAATAAACACAGTCAATAATTTATCATGTTTAAGAAATAATTAACATGTATGCCTTTCGGATTTTAAATGATTTAATGCGGAGACATTAACACGGGAATGAACAGAAAAGGAGAGGTTGTATGAAGTGCAATACCACGGAGGTTTTATATATAAGTACAACAGTGTGAAAACAGTGTCATAACTGCCCGACTAGAAAACGGTGCATATTTGGGTCCACCGTGAAATTTTAGAATTCGTAAAGAGAATAAATGTATACATTAATTTCTAGATAAAAAAGAATATATTGGCAAGGGAGAGCTGCTGTAAAATAAATGATGTTTTTTCGAACCCTACCTTTTTAGATATGCTCGTCAAATCGTCGAAGCCGACCCATATATGTTGATTGGCTGTGGGGTGATGATAGACTATGTAGGATCCTTGGGTTTCGGGGTCGTAGAACTCCTGCGTCGATGGGTCCTTCTTCATGTCGCAAACCTAAAGTATCAAAGTATTAAAGCAGTGGCAGATCCGAGGGGGGCACAGGGGGCGATCGCCCCCCCCCCCCCCCCTAGAATTTTTTCAGGCTCATGAAAATTGCAAATTGTATCAAGGTTTTCTGGGAAAAGGTACTTTTTTACCTCGCCTTTATTAACTTCTTGACAATGAAATATTACATCAAGAATTCAGGATAATCAGCACCCCATTTAACACACGGAACAAACAGTACCAGAAATAACAACTTGTCACATGAGTAAATGCCCAAGGAATTAAGTCTTATATCTCCGATACTGTGTCCACTTGAAGCTAGTCCTTGTACTGGCAGCGCTGGAAGATAAAGTCCAGTACACAAGTGTCAGGACCATTACCAGGTCCCATATCAGCAAGTCACGAGGTATTACAAGGTGACAAATGGTCAACTTTTAGAACTTTTAAGACAAACTGAAGTGATTAAGGCCTATATTCTAAAACTTCTGCTTTGTTTCCAATTTATCAGAATCAAAAAAGTCTGGTTTAAGTGCCCGAAAATGACCCCTCCCACACCCTCAATACAACAAACAGAAGTGCCCGAAAATGCTCAAATTTGACTTCTTAATCATCATATCTTCAAAAAATTTTCTGACCGTGTGAGGTGGACACCCCCTCCCACACCCTCCCCCCTCGGGCGCTACGCGCCCTCGTCCACCATGCAAGCTAGAATCTGAGCCGTTGCCCCCCCCCCCCCCCCAACAGTTTATTTTGGATCCGCCACTGTAAAGCCTGTGGTATCATGCATATCACTGATGATACTTGTAAGTTATAAAATGTGACTTCCTTCAATTCTTTTGTCACTTTAGGGGGGCATGGCCATGGCCCCTGTCAATCATGTCTGACTCCGCCCTATATATGTAGGGGATAAATTCAAAAGGGAGACAACCATAGTGACGATCTATTTGAACCATTGCTTTTTCAAGAGAAAGGATACACGGTCTTGACATCAGACCCACCACACATGCGAATGATTTATTGCTATTATAGCATGTTTCCAGGCATATCTTATTTTACACTTAACTTGAATACGAATCACTGACGTGTCAAGGAGGTAACGATGTACCTCATGGCATCAGTAATGCCTCTCCTCTCATTTTCAGATGGTCTTAACTCCGGCTTTTTCGAACAATTACCCATAACAACAGTCATTTTACCTTCCTATTTATATATGTCAAAATTAACTTTCTTGTTTAACTTTCCAAAAATAATACATTTTGATAAATGTCAGGGTCTAGGGTTTAAATACATTTAAGTTTATACAGGCTTGCTGTGTTACTTTAAATGATTAAAGTAGACATTTTTATGTCAAAAGTATCCCCAGAATTAGAAAGTAAACTCGAAAACTAATCATGAAAATAGACAAAACATATTGGTCACCTCATAATAGGAGAAAAAACCGTCTGTTCGAGTGTAGGTACCACCCAGACCTTCCCCCAGAGCTGGGGCTCCAAGGTAATTCTCTGCCGGGTTTGCGAGGTGGAAGGAACGTCCGTATGTCGCCAGTCCCACCAGCAACTTCTCTTTTGGTGCACCAAGATTGTGCCAGTAGTAGGTAGACGCTTGCTGCAGATAATAAAAGATATCTCTTATCAAGTTCTCGTGGAAATTTTAACATTGCAGTTATAATTTCAAAGTGTTTGGTCGTGAGATTTAAAACAGGGTTCAAGGGAGATCTACCACGACGCTAGTAATCATATTTGCCATTAAATTATGTAAAATAAAGCGGAAGACAGGCAACCATAAATCTGTTGTCAATGTCCCTCCCAGTGATGAAGGACTCGAGTCTACCTTTTAAGGACTCGGTACTCGAACTTGGACTCGAGGGTCTTGGACTCGGACTTGAACTCGGAGGTAAGGACTCGAGTTATCAGGCCAAGTCCATCTCGAATCGAATTGAAAAATACTGTGTCGCATATCATAAAAGCATCAAAAGTGCAAAATTCCAACAGAACAAAAAATAACACCATATTAATACCAAACTTTAGCTCAGCATCCAGAGCTTAATGTAATAATCCTAGTAAAGCCAAGTGTAAACTTACATAAGAATGTGAATCTTGAACTGAAATGTCTATTTCTTTAAATGATATTTGTATTAGACTTGGACTTTGGTTCCAAATGACTCGGACTCGAAGGTGAACTTGGATCGAAATTCAATAACTAAGACTTGGACTCTGACTCGAGTTGCCTGAACTCGGACTTGCACTCGGATTCGAATGGAGTGGACTCAAGTAAATCACTGGCCCCTCCTGAAGCGTCAGTTCTTGGGCACCAGAGATCTGTGCAGTGCAGCAAAACAGACGGGCAATCCCTGTATCTCACCGATCTTTCCAACTTATTAAACTTTGTTCCTTTACTTTGAATACCACCTCGAAATATTGCTTAAAACACCGTTTAAATTATTTTGATTCTGTGAGTTCATTTTTAAGCCTAGTCACTCGAAAATTGGAATATCGCTCACTCAGTGAATATTGTTTTAATCGCTTGTGAACCCGTAATAAGAACACTAATACATACCACGTTCCAGTACCGTTTGTCGCCCACGTCTGTGCTGTTTGGACACATGGGGGCGTTAATACCAGTCCATGCGTCCCAAGCACCATTGAAGTCATATGACATTAGTCCGATGAAATCCAAGTATCTGTAACCAGAAATAAGTAATAGTTACAGACAAAAGATTAGCTGAACTGTGTGTTACTATATATATACGCGAAGAAAAAAACCAACCCTTTTATGTTCTTTCAAGATTAAAATGAACATTTCCTTTATAAATAGATATATTTTTGTGTATTATTTATGTTGGTCTAGTGTTCTGCAACTCTTAGCTGTAAACATCTGAAATACTAACTGGTGAATTAGGTCCACTTCATAAGCTGCGTCAACTGTTGCTTTTCCAGCCCCAACAGCGGCTGTTAACATCAGCCCGTATTGGTCGAATTCCTGACGCATTTCCTGAAACAGGTAACGGTGAAAACCATCAGTATATGTCAACCATGCTGCTTCGGGCAGTATATGACTTTGAATTGTAGTTCAAACGTTGGATATTATAAACATTTATTTTACATGGATTATACAAATAGTTATTTTAACGATCTATGGGTTCTCTCCACTGGTGATGGCATTCGGTAGTGTCCACAGCTGGGGGAAACTTGAGAACCAAGAGAAAACCAATGGTCTTGGACGGGGCCGTCACAACCCACTCCCATAGCCACACCAGGATCGAACCCTGGTCGCCAGCGGAGGAAGCCGAGCGTGTTACCCATTGACTGTCCAGACCCAAATGGCTCTGACGGTTCCCCGGTCGCCCCCCATAGTCTCATAGATCCCAATAAAACGTTATAGATTTGGTCTTATGTGATAATTATAGGTAATGTGACTTTTGAATACCTATTTCATATACATGTACCTTACTCTTTTAAAATATTGATATCTTTTAAATCATATTATTGATCAGGTTACTGTTTTACGTGTTAAAAATATCATCTTGCTTAATTTTAGTTCTTGCAGATATCATTATGTAATCATATGAGATTCACATATTATACTTTCTCCAAGGCGTAATTTTCGTTACACGCTGCCCCCCCCCCCCCCCCCCGCCCTCGATGCAGGACATTTTTCTTCAAATTTTCAGGAAATTTTGAACCAATTTTCGGTATATTCTGGCTTCAGAAACCAATAACATGTAAAAGTGTTTGACCTTAGAGTAGTTAAAGCATCAAACGGTCCCTGAGAATCAACACACCTGCCCCTTCCAACCCTTGAATCCGCCAAAGGTTATTTCAGAACAAAACTTGTAGTCAACGCCTGAATTCTCATATTCTGCACAAATTATATGTGTTTTAATACCTTGTTTCACAATGCCATAGGAAAAAGTGAATCAAGCCAAATTGTCAGTCATCATTTTAAGTTTAGTTGTTGTTGAAAGATTACACTTTGTTTTTGAGGAAACTGTCACACATTTCGTAAACAAAACTCGGGTTATTAGAATATAGATTTAAGGATATAAGAGCCTATTTATATGGCAAAATGTCATTTTATTTGAAAATATGAGGGTTAGGTGGGAGAAGTAATATCGTTTGCCCACTATGGTCCGAGAAGCTGGTCTAATTAAACGTTTACTACTCAACACTACCAGCCATCAAAGTTTGGCTTTGCTCACAAAGGCAGATGGCAAACTCATCAAAAGTAACAAACTCACTTACTAGTTGTGATTAAACCCTAACCTAAGCATACCTGTATTATTTATATGACATTAATTACTATATAACTGTGGTTATCCTTCAACATTTATCATTAATTTTACATGTTGCTGCACATTTTAATGTTTCTTTCAATCAAAAGTTTCCCTTTGACTTGATTCTCATTCTGAATAAGCAAGGATGTAGTCACATGTGTTGTAAAATAGTAAGCAAATTTTATTATGTTTTAATAATAGTATGCATATTTCAACTTTATGATTCTAGTTACCCTCACCAGTCTGTGTATTTTAGTCTTATTACCTAATCGGTATTCGTCATAAATAGCCTAGATAGGAGAAATATGCATAAAGTGTACTCAGAGTAGCTGTTATACTACACGGTAGTAGCTGTTTCACCATAATGAGATATGTGAAACAACAAAAATATAAATAAAATTTCATGCAGAACAGCTCATGCGGTATTTGACAAAAATACGTAAATGACATGTCATACAAAGGCAAATCTGCATCTAGAATTCATTAATATTACAGTGTTTTTGCTGTTATCTTATAAACACGAAGGAATTCAGCTAAGGCGTTGTTTCATGACAATGAATATATCAGAAAATTGTATCGAGATTTTCGAAAATCTATATGCTCTCTCTCTCTCTCTCTCTCTCTCTCTCTCTCCTTGTATTTTTTTGGTGTTTTGTAACGCAAGTAAAACTTAGACTACTTCCTTACCTGAGTGAAAAATGTTCAGCCTTGACTGAATGACCGCCTTGAATATGACATTTAACAGGGGAGAGAGAGAGAGAGAGAGAGAGAGAGAGAGAGAGAGAGAGTTTGTCAAACAATTAGAATCAAACTTTCCACCAAGGTCGAACTTTACGGAGGAAGCTCCAGTTCCAAATAATGAAATGCAAGATATTATATATTTAAATAATTAAAAAGACTGGTACCATATCCATATTTACCCACCCTACAGAGGTCAGTAAATCTCTGCTTGTCCTCAGGAGGGCTACCGCGGCTACCTGGGTATTCAAAATCTAGGTCAAAGCCGTCGAAGCCATGGTCGATGACGTACTGCCTGGCGCTTGTTATGAAGATGGCACGTGACGTCTCAGTGGCTAACATGGGCGTCACGGTCTCCATTCCGTGATTCCATCCTCCAATGGCCAACAAGGTCTTAAGGTTAGGGTTCTGAAGCTTCAATGCCTGGATGTCTATGAATCTGAGGATAAATAAAAGGATCTGAGTATTAAATAGATAAAAATAATCATAGGTTCTTAACGCACTTAAAACTTCCCAGTTGATTTCGGCAGGTTTATGGCTTTGATGAATCGATAAACACCATATATAT
This sequence comes from Sipunculus nudus, assembly GCA_026874595.1. Taxonomy (NCBI): domain Eukaryota; kingdom Metazoa; phylum Annelida; class Sipuncula; order Golfingiida; family Sipunculidae; genus Sipunculus; species Sipunculus nudus. The sequence goes on from CM049307.1 coordinate 20,133,938, forward strand.
ATATATATATATATATATATATATATATATATATATATATATATATTTATGGAAATTATCTGGATATCTGGATTTATGAATGCCTTAACACATTTTATCAAAAGACAGCACCGCGTATTCTTGTCATGTGACACAGGCCAATATGCATGAAATATGTCATGGTGGGAGAGAATTGATAATCGGCCGATAATTTCAGACATACTTTTACCATACACAAACAAAAGTCAAGGACAGATTAAAGAGCCCATGTCTCCTGAAAATACCAAACACAAAATAATGTCGGATTAAAAGGTTTATGTCGGCTGAAAGATGTCGATACAGCCAAGGTGATTAGGTATTCAAAAACACTCTGACTACGATTTTAAGAAACCAGTTAAAATGTTTGGCGACCGGTAAAATCCGGGGAGAATATGATGCTTAAGGTTTAACATAAGGTCAGGTTTTCAGAGATAATAAATTGTTCACAAACTTGACTGTCCTTTGAAATATCACACTTTCATCTGAATAAAGATCATAAAGTTTGATGGATGCATTTCATAAATGATGGATTTTTATTAACATGCAAAAAATTATTATGTTGAAAATATACTCACAGGATTTCATCATTCCATTCGTAGGGCTTAACAACACCACCTTCTAACTTGACGAAGGCGTACACAAGGTGATCGCAGATGAACGGGTCAACATCAAGCGGCCACACTTTAGCGGGGTCTGGCCGATATTGGGCCCAGTTGGTGTAGTAGCACGCTCGAATTGGGTCTGCAGCTGAAGTATAAAGAACAATTGTATTGTAGTAAGCCATATATAAAGAGTACTACTACGGATCATCTTAAACTGAAAGCTTGGACCAGCTCGATAAATTGATCATGTATGAATGGAATATGTAAGGTAATGAACGTTATACCTCATTTATGCAACAGCGTCACCTCATGTCCGAAACGACTCTTTGTTTTATTTTTTTAAATTTAAGTTTTATTTTATTATTTTTCTCACTTTTTATTTTTCGACATTATTACGAAATGCCCACGGGATATGGTGTCCATGAAAAATCATTAATGTTTGTCCATCATTTTGTCATTAAGCCAACGTCACGTTTCTTGATTCGACTTGAAAAACAATTAGGTTTTTTTTTTCTTAGTCGTTTCTATGAATGATAGATTCTGACAATAATATGTAAGGTTACCTAAAAACCGCCGGTCTCTACCATGTTAAAGACTATATATTTAAAAAATATTTTTTTTGTCATCAGTGATGTTTATATTTAGCATGAACGTTAATTGTATGTTCTTATGTAATATGAAAACCGTGCATATACTGGTTTAGTTGAATACAAAAATATACGTATAACATACCAAAGGAGGGCTCTAGGACCAGTCCTAATACCAAGATGGAGAGAAGGTAGGATATCATGCTGTCTTGGTCGGCGTTACCTGGAGATACATAGTCATATATAGAATGACACTTGTAAAAGGAATACGAATTACATGTACCTACAACATGTAAAAAACTATGCGTCTTGTGAGGGGAAGGAATATCTTTCTGATATATTAACTGGCTATACGTCCCTTAATCCGTGGCCTATATGAAAATATGATCGTAAAGGTTCCATCTTTAAAGCAAATAACATACTTACAAGGCCGAATTTGGTGAAAATCTGCTGTAAAACACATCTGCTATGTCTAATTATTATATTTGTCTGCTAATATAATATATGCTGTCGTGAATGATACATCCGCAGAACCTTATGAGCGTTTCGTATACAGAGTCCTTTTCATTTATAATTTAGTATATATAATGTGTAATGATGGAGCATTTTACTCTGTTGCAAAACTTCGTTCGGACAACCTAAGCCTGGGCAGGAATAGCCATGACAACATGACACTCAGGCCTTCTGAAATAAACTGATAGGGCCTGGAGTCATGATGGCAGTCACAACAGAACGCCCATTCTAAGGGTCGGATCAAAATATTTCCTGTCTGGTATTATTTGGCATCACAGGCTTATTAAAGTCGTATTATATGTGCTTAACATCGTAGAAAAAATGTTGTTACACAAAAATAATTACATTTATTACCTTCTTTCATCACTGTGGCACCAATTCACGTAAAGCGGTACTTCTCATTCAAAAGTGAAGGTGTCATGGCGCGGTCGTATATGTAAACTTGGAAGTCGGAAGCCGGACGCCGGAAACCAAGGAATCGTTTTATAAATAATGCAGTTTAAAGCATATACAAAATGCTAACGCTTCAATACCGTTTTGTTTTTTCCACCGATAGAATAAGATCTTATTATCATTCTGTGAAGAATAATAGTTATCCATTATTTAATCTGAACGTTATTGACGATTTTGTGCTCGGAAGCAATCTCGGAAGTCAGTCAGAAGTGCTGGGATGTTATCCAATGTGTATAACTCGGAAGTCACAGAGACGCACTGGTTAACTTGTGGTCAGTTAAGAGCCACAGCCCAAATGCAGTTTCATTATAATTATAGTTGCATGCATATATTAAAATAGATTATGCATGATATTGCTTTTAATGCGTGAATAACACAAAACATGATACATAATCGGAAAACTATAAGTTCTTAATTTTTTATTTGTAAATTTAATATATATATATATATATATATATATATATATATATATATGTGATGGTATTTTCACGTAATATAGTTCACCCTATCTAGGGCTATGTTTTGTGAAAATTATTTGTATTAACATGGGCATGGTATGGGAAGGGGTTAATTTTTAAAATATGTAATGTAAAGAGGACATTTTGAGGCACCTTAAACGAAAGATTATGAATATTTTCTGTTCCGCAACTATACTCCTACATGTATTGGAACAATGTATTCAAACTGCAGGTTGTTGGGCTTTAATATTTATATTTCTATAACATTACGGTATAAATTGGAAAGTCCAAATATTCAAAAGTTCGTAACATGTTAATGTCAATGATGAAATGCGCGTCTATACATTTATAACTTGCAAAATGTCACTACTAGTATTTAAATGTAGTACTCGTTGTAAAATAATTGATATGTTAAAGTCTTATGACAATCTTTGCATTTTACCGACTTTTGTGATCTGAGAGCGCACATGCAGACTCGGACAGCAGAGCACAGTGCGCGAGTCTGAGTATCAGCCGAGGAGCCGTGATATTTTTCACGGTCGATCCCACCCCGAGCTTAGCTCTGTGGGGAGACCGTGTATGACTCACACGGTACTGCGATGGGGGGGGGGGGGGGGGGGGGGGGGAATGGGGATTCCTCGGTGTTATGCTTGCGCCCTCTATGGATGCACCACTGAATAATAAATATGGTATAATAAACCCTAATACGGCATTAAAAAATACAGTCATAAATTACGATGTCATTCAAAATAAAAACAGTAATATATTTTCCAAACGTTGAACAAATATGAAAATTCAATATATCCCAGTAGATCATCGCTGGAAAAAATATACATGTATCATATACAAAACGAAATGTCCTTCAATATGTTAGAGTTCTACGATATTTAAACAAAAAGTTAAAATATATCTTAGAAAAGGGATACAACAGTCCAGGTAATATATAACATACTAATACATGTGTGATTATAAAATCTTATCGATTTGTATATTTAAGCAAATCATTTTTTTTTTTAACTAAAATCAATTCTTTTTCAAGTTTTAACTCTTTCTTTCAAACTTTTTCAATCTTGATATTTACATATTAAAATTCACTCCTGATGTTTCAACATCACATTTCAACTTCAAATAAATGGATATTTAATAATATTTTAAAGTATATTTGCAACTGATTTCACTTATATAAAAATATATGCATCTGAATATTCCGTGTATACTCACTATTTTTATTTGATTCTTATATTTTTATGCTCAGAAACAAAATTAACCGGACTATAATCGGAATTCTCGATACAGAAGTATACCGTGCGCTTTCGGACCTCCTTCTCTCCGGACTTAATAGTTGCTTGTATCAGGTTCTATAATTAAACAGAATTTATTATATCTTTAACATTTGCTCTGTAACAATTTATTTTTAAACATTTACTGAACTTTTTTTGGCTATGCAAAATGTTTTGTTTGATGTTTTATTGATTTTTTAGTTGACGTATTTTACAAATATATATAAAGTATAAATGTTTGTGTCCTGTGGTTTTGCAAATTTTCAGAACATTAATTTGATGAATATTGTACCTAACTGCATAAAAATATCGATTATATATTGAATCTTTCTGCAAAAACAGAAACTATTGTTTTTTATATGATTGTAAAATGTTACAATCGGGATCATATCTATTTACACATGTATTGTGTATTTTTTTCTGTCAAGGTATTGTTAATGTTTGTGTTTATTTTTAATTTTGCAGGATACGTCTGATGAAATCAGTAGCAAACAAATTTTTGTAAAGCATCATGTATATTATGCTATTTTGGCAAAATTTCAAAACATGAATTGAAACAGGTTCCATTTACAGCAGGAACATATAGGGGAAAATATCACATTGCAATGTGATTAATATATATATATATATATATATATATATATATATATATATATATATATATATATATATATATATATATAAATAAAAGTGTGCAACCTGACCATGAAATGTAAAATATAATTTGGCATAAAGAGTATTACATAATAGATACGAGTTTAAGGGATTCATAATCATGATTAAATTTTTTGGTCAATGGAAGAGGAAAAGGTTTTTTTCAATTGATACATGATAAATAAAATGTTTTGTTCGAAACACCCTCGTTAAAACATTTACTGGACGTTTTGTAGTTCTGTCAAATTATCTGTTTAAGTCTCTATGATATTATCAGGGTAATTTTTTAAATATTATCAAATCTTTATTTTTTTTTTCATGTTTCCACAAACAAACAAAAAAACGGTAACAGCGAAAATATTGATGAGTAATTATATAATCTTGTTTTACAAAATGAAATAAAATATCAATATAATATATTATAAAAAAACAGCATAATTAATGTTACAAAACAAACTGAGTTTATGAAAAATATGTGATATTGAAGAAACTGAAAATGCTTGTCACGTTTGCTGACGACATGATGACCAGTGCATTAGCCATTACTGGCTTCCGAGTTTTACACATGATATTTGGACCATAACCGGGCATTACCGAGCAAGAAATAGTCTATAACTTCGGATGGATAACTTTGATTTTTTACATAATGATAGAAAAGATCTTATTCTATCAATAAAAATTAAATGGTACTTTCTATTGATGTAGTAACATTTTAATTATGCTTCGAACATTGCTTTATTTAAAAAAAAAATCCTTGCTTCCGACTTCGGACTTCCGAGTTTTACACATAGCCGTTTGGAAATCCCCTACCGGAAGTTATGATTCTCCCGCTGACAGACGTGGAGACGAGTTTTTCGAGTAAAACCAGCCTCGGTATTAAAAACTGCTGCACGAATACACGTAAGTAAACCGTGGATGTAATAATTATTATTTTCCCACACAGAATAACGTTACCTTTTGTCTTAACTCAGGAAAATGGCAGTTCGAGAAGTAGATGAAAATGAAAAAGTAGTGTCACAAATGGCGTGCACATCTGCACATACTAGAATTGATGCGAACCCAATACCTTGTACTGTCACCCCATCGTCTCCAGTTCATCTAAAATCGACGTTTGGGGTGACAAGCTGTCGCTAGGGCAGGAACAGACATGGCATATATTTTAAGGTCAGTGGAATAAGACTTCCGGTGACACCGTGACAGCATTCAAAATGAAGTAATGTCCTGCTTTTGACTGGGCATCTGAAATATTTTATTTTGAGGCTAGAGTACGAGTCCATATTCAAATGACATATAAGCTTTTGGTTATTCGTATTGCATGATGTCTTTCTGATAGATGCTTTGATAATCATTCTTAATGGGTGGCTTAGTAAAGTATATAAGCGCACTGGGTACAAGGACACAGTACTCTCCAAGCAGAGAGACAAGTCTCGTTTTGACAATATGAAATTTAACGTTCTGACTCTGGTATTTCAATGCTTCCATGGGCTCGCATCCCCGTATCTTCAGGAAACCTAACAACCCGACAAGCAGAACACTGACTTCTGCTGACCCAAGGTCTATTGAATGTTCCTTTCACAAAACCAATGATGCCCTCAGCATAACATTCTCTAAAATGTGGAATGGTTACCCAGCATACTTGAAATCCATATTCAGTTACTCTTAGTTTTAAAATCAACTAAAAACATTCTCATTCATAAACTGTTTAGTGCAGACTCTTACTGTGTAGAGGTATACTTATGGGGATATCTCATACTTATACACTAGTATATTCTATTATGTTCATAAAAATAATTTTACAGCATTGTAGAGCACTTTGTGTATTTTACGTTACAAAGAATAAATTATTGTTATTATTATTATAATTCTTATTATTATTACATATGCAATAACCTCTTTATATAAATTTGCAAAATGCCAAAAAGATTTAAGAACGAGGAATCTATTTGCTAAGTGAACATATAGCTAAAGTTAGTGTGCTTTCGAGCTCTGTTGTGTTAATGTGTAAGAGAGGGAGGGGGAAAAACATACAATTAATATCATTAAATGAAAGTTCACGTAACCTGAACAGATTGAGATGCGTGTGGTGCACGGCTACGACGGAACCTCCGAGACCGAGTACATATGTCTTATACTGCATGTAGAATACCATCTTCCTATACTAGTGTCAAAGGCTTACATCATAACATGGCCAGTTTATGAAGGTCCATAATTCAAGCTAGGCCAACAACACCTTAGTGTATATATTCTGTGTATATCAGACTTTGACCTGTTTGTATTAGGTGCACAGCATAAAATGCTATGTGTATCGGCGTGTCACCTAGGTCACGTGATACATTTTATGTATCGCCATGGCCGTGCTCGGTGTACAAAGAATATCCATGAGAAGTTTGCTAATTCCAGTTAGGCGGAGCCCACACGAAGAGACCTATGTTGCGACATAAATTTATGCATGATCGCTTAAGACTTTAGGGTTGTATACAGAGCTGCTTTAGAGTTGTATACAGGGTAATGGCAATATAAATGACATAGCTACTGCGGGCCTCCGGTCATAATCGCTGCCATAAGGCCAACAAGAAAGCACCCTCACTTTAATTTATAATAAATACATTAAAATACCGTAAAATCTCCAATAATCCAAGGCTTCTGCTCTGCATCGGTAACTATAGGTATTTAGCCATTAAAGTAAAATCAATTAACTTAAAATGTACGTGATAATATAATAATGTAGACGGGTATGTAATACCGTAGGAATTTGATGCCCAAATTGCGAAAATGACTGATTTAGCATAAACCGGATATGATCTAATGAAAAATGTTAGGTAACAAATTTTCAGATCCCTCTCACACCGAAAATCCAAGATGGCCGCCTCCACCACGGGAATTATTGAGTACTGGGGATATAGTGTACTTGCACGTGTAACAGAGCGACTTTCCTTAGGAATTGAATAAGATAGTGCTTGCTTTCAATTTATTTGCACTAAAGCTGATGAATAAATGCCGGTTATAATTTTTTATGCACCATGTGGCCCCAAGGAATCCAAGATGGCCACCACTACAGTCTTAACATAGAGATAATGCTAATATACTGTAATTGTCGCTTAAAATTTAATGATATTGGATCGATTTATACGTTTTTGAATGTGTTCTGTCGATTGCAACTAAAAAGGAGTTTTTATGAGCTCTGTGACCCAAGGGAATCCAAAAGGGCGGCCATGGCAATCTTAACATAGACATAATGATACAATATGTAACTGTCGCATAAAATTTAATGATATTAGACAATTGGTTCGATTTATACTTTTTTAATGCGTCCTGTTATTTGCAACTAGCCAAGAGTTGTCGGAAGCTCACAGAAGGTACGCAAGGTCAAAGTCAAATGTATGTAATATGTATATAATAGAACTGTAGCAGAAAAACAAGTATATGTATTCCCAATGTTACCAGTGACTGTCTTTCAGGCATTGCTGTACCTGAGGATTGACATATAATACATCATTTCAATCATGTTCAAGGTAAATCAATGTTTACTTTACCTACATACATATAAATTGACATTTGAAGCAGTTATCCTTATATTATATTTTCCACTGCCCATCTTAATATTATATCGAATACGTTCTAAGCATATCTTATAACCAGCTGCTGTGGCATTATGGTTTTAAATTCCTATGCACGCGGCTCTTCTGGTCGATGCAGACCTGATAGTAATTCCTGATATTATTATATGTGGTAGTGGTATCTAAATCTTGAGGTGCTTGGTCCCGTTTATCCGACATTAAGCTATGGGGTTCTTAAAGGTTCATGTATTTGAATTCGCGAGATGCCATTTACATGTACACACTTATCTTTTTTACGGACCAGTATGACCCTGTTCACATGCAGATGTGTTGTTTTCATTCGTTGGCCGCCATTCTCTTGTCAAGGCATAATATTTTTCTGTTTTAATCTTTCAATCTTTTTGTGACAGTTACAATAATAGCTGACCTATTTCCGACAATTTTCAGGTAAACTCCAAAAATATTCAGACAAAGGTTTCTACTGAAGCTCTTCGAAGTGTACCAGGCGTCTGGAATTGTTAACATGCCATAGAACATGCCATGTATCAGGATCAACAAGGCTGTTTTAATCTTTTTTTTACTAACCACACATATGGATTTCAAAATGATTGTTTCGCATTAATACTGTTGACGATTAATACTAAGTAATAAATCAGCAGAGAATCAGCAATATGTGAAACATGTAACACGTACATCAATTTCATGTTTTAAAGGGACCATTCACCTTTTTGACCTTTATAAACTAAAAGTATAATCCCTTGGAGATTTTTTACAAAATAGGCCAGAAAACGTTGATATCCCGCACACAGGCTGCTTGTTTTGTTTATATCAACGTGTTTGTGATATGTTGGGGCCGGCCAAAATATAACAAATTCAACATGGCATCGGACAGCAAGTCAGATGGGCGAGAGGTTTGCAAATGGGGGTTTGCGACAAATAACCTTGCTGCCTCCGCATATATGCCACATACCATGTTAGGTTACATTTTTTCCCCTTTTGTCAACATTGCTGTGTTAACAAATATGTTGTTGATCAACAAGTTCATACATCCTTCACGGAGGTATTATAAGAACTTTCAAACCAGAATTACCTGTAGATCATTAATATATACACACAGAAGCCCGAAATCACAAAGTCACTTTAAAAAAGGTAGGTGAATGGGCACCTTTAAGGTCCATTTGAAAACCATGTGACAGTTTCTTAGTGTAATGCATTTAATTATCGTTCCTATGATATATTATTTTCGCAAGACAATTATTATGACGACGATTTGAAAACCAAATTACATAATATACGATGGCGTAGTACCCAAGATGTCTAATGTTATTTTAAAGATCCAAGTTTGGTAAATACGTTTGACCTTGAATACCGTCCCTAACCTTTGGACAGCTCCTGAAGTAGTTTGTATTACCAGTACACATTCAAAATCTCATAAATCGATCCAATATTATTAATTTTGATGCAATAGTTACATTATCAAAGCAATATCTAGGCTTTTTTAATTATGATGGCGGCCATCTTGGATTTTTTTTTTTTTTTGGGGGGGGGGGGGGGGGTTCAGGGATTGATAAAATTTGTTACCTAACTTTTTTCATCAGTTTACACCTAAATGAAGTGAAAACAAGTGCTATCTCAATTTGGGCATTCAATTCCTACGGGATTGGGATTTTGCTACATGAGCGTCTACACTATAATCTAAAATTACAATTTTAGATGGCTTTTTAAGGATATCTAGGGTTCAAAATGACTCGGACTCGTAGAAGGTGGACTTGGACTCTCCCAAGTGGCCTGGACTCGGACTTGCACTCGGAATTGGTTTGTGTGGATTTGACTACATCACTATCATATTTACTTGAAGACAATCTTATTGGGATATCTTAATTAACAGTCAGCCAAAAATCTTAACCGATGTGTTCTTGTGTACTGTCAGATGTGATGGCAAAATATGTTGCAAAACAAGTTATCTGTCTATAAAAGTGAACTAAGTCGAAGCGGGCACATGAAAAGCATGAAATAAATGCTTATTTTGCAGTTGATGGTTTGAATAAAGTTCGTTTAACTTTTCTTTTATGTTTTCGATTATTATCATTTGATGGTTTGATTATAGTTCTTTAAATTTTCTTCTATGTTTCGGACTTATATCCTTTGATATGAAATAACACTGTTGTGAGATATGACTGATGTCGTTTAGCGGTCAGGTGAACACTTATGAATATCGGTCAATACGGAATAATATTTCTCGAAGATTTTTAAAATCGCATACACCTAGAGACACCTTAGCCTGTTATCAATGTTGTTTGACTGTTATTTTCAAAACAAGTGGTCGTTTGCGGTTAATTAGACTAATTAAACTTTACACATGTATAATAAAAGATTAATTATTTAAATACGGTTTAAAGTAATATTTATTCCCTTTTTAATCTTCATTATAAAACTTCAGGTTGATAATATATGAGGTAAGAAATTGGCGAACAAGCCTACAATATGAAAAATATATAACAACAGACTATATATGTACAGACTACTTAGTTAAAAGAGGAAGTTTTGCTAGATGCTCCTTAATGATTTGATCATGTCACATTGACAGAGGTGGTCGTCCCTGCTGCACACTACAGTGATATAGTATCAATTGTTCCATAGCCTTTTGGTGACGATGTCTATTGCATTAAAAACGAAGGTCAACATGGTGTTAGGAATAATTCAGAAGTCAAAACCTATCGTTTAGACCCAGAAGCAAATCTCTGAGGTTTTATCAAGATTTTGGCATTTAATTCATGAGGTACCGGGGAATGAATCGAACAATATATATTAGTCATTGGACAATAGACACAGTATATTCATAAAAATAAATGTTTACTCTGTTAGGGTATCTATTTAGGTACGTGTGGAAATCAGTTCCGATGAAATATATACTTTATTATATAACTGAACAAATTTTATCCCTGTATAATATATATATTATATTGTACTCATATTTATATTCACAGGATAAGATATCAGCATTTATTATCCAACATTTCAATAAATAGCTTAACTGTTCCCTTCCTCAAAAGGTACACTTCACGTCTCATATCCTTACCTGAACGCCAACATAAATTCGATGAGAATGTGTCGTATTGTATCAACAGGGAGCAAGTCACGTCTAACACCTGTCGTTCACAACATGTTTTCTTTAACATATTTCATTTGTTATCAGTTTAACGTGTTTATCATGTTACCATTTTAGCATAGCCTAAACTTACGACATGTGAGACAGGGGTCGATACTCCATGTCAAAGTGTTGGTACTGATTTATATTATTTGTTTTTCTAAATGTTTTATTTAAAATTAAGATCATGCCTTGTAGGTAGAACTCCTCAGTGAAAATATGCTGAAGTCATGCTGAAGATAGTCCGACATAAGAATAAAATATATTACATCAAGGTTTCTTTATACCATGTTTTATGTATACGGTAAGGGTGGATATAAAGGGGCATAGAAAACCTGGTCTCCCTCTTTTTTACCAAAATACTGAAAACAGAGCCGGATTTTGCATCTTGCCATGTTTCTTAACGATACTTCTGTATACGAGAGTTATTTTACAAAGTTTGCTTGTACTCAAGGCACACTTGTTTACCTGTGACTGGGATGTGAGCCCCCCCCCCCCCCCCCCCCCTCTCTAAAATGATTTGACCGCCCCTGCCCGTGGCAGTCGGGGCTATTAATACCTGACATCATATGTTGATCGTGCATTGACAATTATCAATCTTACTTTCAAACTCTGACCGAGGCGTGTCCGAAAGAAGTGGGCTGGGAGTTCAGATATGGATCACTGACGAACTACTCCTTCTCTCTAAACATGCTGAAAACCTAGCGACCGTTTTGCCGCACCCGAGTCATAAGTATTTGAGGGCATATGTGAGTAACAGTGTCAGCTGTAGTGAAACTGAGAAACATTTTTCGTCTCAAGGTTTCACCGTTTACTGATATCTTTATACGTCAACATTAAATACCGGCCTTGCTGTTAAATAAGTTTCAATTTGATCAGTAATAAGTTTAGCTTCTTACCGCCCCCTTTATAACGTAAGTATATTGGAAAAAGGTTCCTTTACATAGGCGTGATTTATGATAACATTTAAGCCACCAAGATACAAAGATAATCGATATGCAGACTGGACTTTGTTTGTTCATTTACATTTTTATTTGGGAGGATTTATTCAGATATATAAATTACCTTCTGTAACATACTTGTATGCTATACACGTACGTGGATAAAATATAGACTCCTATCCCTCGGGAGGGCCCAATATCAAAGTCAGAGAATTATCCTTACTTGATCACAATAAAATGACAAACCTTGCAAGAATTAATGCACGTACATCACAGGTACGTTTCAGGGTAGTATGGTTCAGTTCTCACGTAATCAATGTCAGGATTGGCTCGTTGATAAGGTGACCGATAATAAACGCCCGAGATTGTGAGAAAAACAACACTCGTGATAGAGCTGTCACAGGATAAGGGTATCCTTGAATAAGCTCAAGACCAGAAGCGAGCGGGCATTGGCTTTTTAGCTAACTGAAATATTACTTTAGTATGGCGCTTTGTCCGTCGGCGGTCCGTTAGCAGGGCACAAATCGTAACCGCTAATCTTAGAATTTTGTAACTGAATATCTAGATTGGTTAATAAAAATCTCCTTGGAAACCTGAAATTAGGTCACAGCGACGTGTATCTTTCGAGCTACAGGGCTCGCAATAACCCCAGGAATTATTAAATATTTGATAAAAACCCTCGAGTATCTTGATAATTAATGCTTGGATTGCCATGTATCTTGCCTTGAATATTGACCATGAATCGTTTTGTCAGTATCCAACTTCTCTATTTATTGAGAAGTATATTATGCATGATTAAAATACAAAAATGCTATTCATGAACAAAAGTGGAAACCACTTTTCGAGGAGCTATGACTTAGTTTCGACATGTACCCACATTACCATTGTAATTATATGTCATTAGATATGTTATATTAAAGAAAATCAAAACATACGATTTCATACTCCTGCTATTAATCAATACCTTTGTAATGTTAGTCCGTAAGTTTGTTTTGTGAAAATATCACATTAAAATTTGAACGTTTTAATTAAAGGAGTGACAATGGAAATATTTATTCTAGAAATTGCCTGTCTTGTTAATATAATTTATTTTTTGAAAATAAAATTGGTGTCCGTGATGAAATGAAATAGATTTGAAAATTTTGAAAACTGATTTCATAAACAGAGACACAAAAAAAACGAGGGGAAAAAGCCTGGAAAAGGGTAGAGGAATGTTCATATAGTTGACTGAAAACTGTTTCATCCAATATTTGTACCAACACGTATTCCAGACGCCTGTGCTCAAAGTGATGCACGCGACATGTGGTCAATGTGATTTCTACAATATATGGAACACTTTCCGGTATAAAGGTATCAAAGTTAAGTTGTTAAAAAGTTTGTTTGAAAAAACCGAGAACAAAAATGAAAAAGGAAACGTATTATCCTATACAATTAAAAATATCACCACCTGCTGTCCACCTGTTTTTTTTAAATATATTTTTTTATAGATGTCTATTTTTCAATAATTACCTAGAAAATTACATTTGACAATAAAGAATTTTACAATATATCTCCAGTGTATGCATTTCAGTCTCTTATTTCACAATGATCTGGCAGATATGATGTATTCCGGCATTAGTCGCCATTTACAATAGCCGATCGGCAGCTGTTAGTCGAGGCTGTGTTTGCGTATGACCTTGACCGCCATTAGTGGGTCTGATATGTTGTAAAATGTAGACTTTCATATATTTTCAATAATTCTGTTACTTACATAAAGTATAAGTAAGGTAGGCATTAATTTACCTTTTGGAAAATTAGGTCCTACAATCTTCTACATTTAAATTGTTTCCCTTAAAATGCAACTAATCAAAATGTTCATAGCATAAAACAGGTGGATATGAGGGGAAGAAACGGACTTGAGTACCCGCAAATCACGTTCTCCTTAAGGACAAGAAATCTCAGAATAAAAAATCACACGAAAGATAGAGTCTTGTGTTTTATTACGATTTTTTAGCAGATTTAATTTCTTTTATCTCTTATCATCAGGGCATATAGCATTGATCCGGTCTGGACCAGGCGAAGGACGGGTGCACACAGTCTTGGTCGATTTCGTGGTACACCGCCCCTCCAATACAAGACCTGTGTGACGTCAGACCCAGAATGCATTCGTAGTAAAACGTACAGTACCTCATGTCCATGTATCCTCCGTCATCACGCGATTCACAGAAGTTGGCTGCAGTGAAATGATGATAAAATAATCTACCAATATATAAATTAGTCATGAACATTGCACATTTGTTTATCATAAATTAAATTCTCCAATACAGCGATTGCCTTGACGATGACAGTATTTTGTTCAATATTTGAAACTAAGAAACAAAGAAAACATTAAAAAATACATTGATTCTGATACTGGACAAATAAAGTACAATATTATTTTTCGCGGAAAACTTTGCCACTAGGATTTCATCATTTAAATAAGGTTCGGTAAATATACGGATGACAAAAAATCTGCAATTAATCAGCAGTCAGTAAATCCAACTATTGTATATTCATTTTTTTTTAATATCAGCTTTACCGGAGTGACATAAATTTCATTTATTATTTATGTTCATTATTGGAGTTAATGAAGAAATTCAATAATAAGAGATATAAGGTGTTATATCTACCGTCATACGGTGGATGTCCTCTGTGTAAAAGAAGAGAACAAATCTTATACGATAGCTGTATATATACGATATATATACGATATATATATATATATATATATATATATATATATATATATATAATATATATATATATCAATAAAACAGTTCTTTTCTTTCATATAAGGCTCTAACATTACGTTTATTTCCTATTATATTTTAAGGAGTTTTGTTGCCGAATAATTCTATTTCACAATAGTTATAGTAGATAGTAATAGTTATAGTAGATTTGAATGATGTCCTTAAACCAATTTCCTTAAGACTAATATACTAAAAATAAGTCATATTGGATACATTGATAGATACATTGATACTTATTAATGGCTGAATAAAAGAAGAAAATTGAAAATGAGCACACGAAAACCGAGAGACTGTTAGTTTGGTCATTTTTATTGATCGTATTTATAAATTATTTATATATACCTACCCCTGACACGTGCCATCTTCTGGGAAACGACATTGGTTTGACCCACTGTCAAACCTTTGACCTGGACCGCACCGCTCATGCGTACCTCCACTTCCGGTACACTCGTAATACATTTCACAGTGACCTGGGTCAGCGTAAGAGCCTGCGGGTCTTGACCCACACCATGCGTCTGGAAAACGTATCGAATATATAGTCCTTCGGGTCAATTAAAGTTATATGTGCTTTTGAAGTGACTAAATTCTACCCAGACACTTATCATTCGAAATAAAAACAAGAAAACTGTAGAAAACATAATAAAGATTCCCTGGCTGGTAATGACATTGAATTATATTTTATGTTTCATATTATATTTAGAAAGAAATTTATTTTATTGTGTTAGCAAATTAATAGAAACATTCACACTCATCATATCAGAAGAGTTGTTATTGGATCATAACTGAAGTGAACCCGAGTCCCCTGCAACAAGGCAAGAAACTGACAACAGAGCACCGTTTAATCTTTATGATGATTTCATGGAAGGCTTTAATTTTGATGATCTGTCTTGTTAAAAAGAAAATAGAACAGCGGCAGAAAAGAATACATCTATTAGAAACTATGCTTCTGGTATGATGGATTATATGTTTATTTCATCATATGAATTAAAATGGATGCCCATGATTTATCAATGGTCTTCCATTGAGCTACGGACGTGTTTGCTAGTGCACCCAATGGTATGGAGCTACTGTGCTAAGGAGAACAAAACGCGTATTTTCCTTATATGGCAATTATGCATACAAGTTAGGAGCACACGGGTAACTGTCATGCGAGTGGATTTGAACGTACTGTGAGGACAAAAAAAAACAAAACTCGCCACATGTAGGACAAATCATTAATGTCCTACCTGGAGTTCCAGGAGTTGTTGCAATGGGAGCGTCTGTGGTCAACGGCGGCTCTGGATCAGGAACTCTGGAACATTTTTATTACTCAATTCATATATTTTACCAATATATTTAAAAACTACCATGTACTGAACCAATAGCTATCATAGCCGGGTTAACTACTTTCACAAATATATATATAATGGGAAGATGGAATATAGATATTAAATGTGGTTAAATATAAACAAAAATATGGGCATACTGATATATCTTTAAAACATGCCTTTATCTTTGGAATCATTATATAAGATATCAGACTATTATCAGCCTACCCGACAGGTTTGATAGTACACGTGTAGTCGCCGGGCCCGATGGTGAGGTCGTTCCATGCAGCAAGTGCTCGTCTCATCAGAGGGAAGGTCCCCTGGCCGCACCACGTGTTGTTGAAGTCGTCAAGAGAGTAATCCCACACCTGATAACCACGGAAACCTTGGTCTCTAGCCCAGGCTACCTGTTGGTCATACAAACGTGTTCAAGGCCCCATCATATTATCATTTAATGTATCTGATTATATAAAAAAAATATTACTGTAGATTTGCATTAGCCGAGTCAGTCTCAAGGAAATTTTAATACGTTTTTATCTTCTTGTTATATCTTTGTGCACTTAGTTAAGGAACAGACAGCACTTTCTAGGCACTCTCCATTTTGTTCAGCACACTGAAATTTTTTTTGTATTTGGTGGAGATAACGGCCACCATGTTGTCTTATCTAATTCTTTATCTAAGTATATACATCTGCAGAGTACCAATTCGGTTTGGACTACGTCATGGGGCGATGTATACCCCATGTGGTTCATGGGTGTATAATCTTCCAATCCGCTGACACCTTGGCCTATGAGATGCAGTAGCAGACCCAGATTATTTACACTAATTAGTTCAAAGATGGGAAGTGTTCTTGAATGACAAAGGCTCTGCCAGTCCGATTAGGGGGCAGATCTGAGTAGAGTCATATAAATACCTCTTTAGGCTTACCTTTTTGGAGACACTTGTTAGGTCGTCGTAGCTGACCCAGATGGTCTGACTACTGATAGAGTCGGGGTGGACAATGTACGTGCCCTGGGTCTCAGAGTCATAGAACTGCTGCGTGGAGCCATCTTTGAGCATCTCGCAGATCTGACATAGGGAGAAAGTAATCCCATATTTTACGACAACGTTTTGATATTTCCAAAATGGTTACCCAGAACTTTGCATCTGAGGTTTGTCGTTTCGTGAATGGTTTTATGGTAAAATCTATTAAAAGTATAGAACGAATGACTGGTTAAATTTAAGTCGACGGGGCCTAAGTCTTTTGTAATGGCAGCAATGAATTAACTCCTCATTTCTCATAGTTATCACAATTTCACATTATATTTCGTTAATCGAAAATAATTAAATAGCCTTTTCTTGGAACGTTAACTGATATTCTCGGATTTAATTTGTTTCAGTCTTCCTTCACTCAAAAACAGGCTGAGTCTTCACTTTGCAATAATTGCTACACCATCGAATTTAGAAATGTGTCAATACTGTATAAAATATTCAAGTATATTAGCGATAATGTTATCGATAACTTACTGTATATTTTATACAAAAGGGTAAACAAGTCTAATACATTTCAAGTTTCACAACTGATATACTTAATTAACTGGTCTATATTCCGTTATACCATTGGAAAAACAATAAAAAACAATATTGTACGTGTAATGTCATTTACTCATAATATGTCTGTAAGATTAAATAATATAAGTAACATCAAGTAAATTTATGTTAAAAGCACAACATATATTAACCTTATGTTCCCACTTCTATAGTTCTCAGGCTGGTAGCCATGCACTCACCTCATAGTAAGATAAAAACCCATCTGAACGCGTGAATTGTCCAGCAATTGCTGGGCCAGCAGATGGCGCCCCAACTCTAGTGTCACTATGGTTTTGTAGATCGTAGGAGTATCCATACATTGGTAGACCTATCAGCAGTTTGGATTTCGGTACACCTTTGTTGACCCAGTATTACGCCGATGATTGCTACAGTGAAATTTATTTATGCTTGGTCAGACGCATAAGTATAAACATCGTGCAGAATCTTTATCTATATGTTGGCGCTGATCATTACAGCTGCTATCACAGTGCATTGCGATTGGTGTTTTGCGGCAGATCTACATATAATTATGCTGCTTAAAATTCACCCTCAACAGGATCGGGCTCACAGGGTTCGCCTCTGCTGGTTTGGGATTGTTGGCTTAGAAATGTAGCGAAGAAGGGTAAAGTAGATTATAGTCTGTTCAAACATATTGGGTACGAATTGTTTCAAAGCTTATTAGAGAAACGTGTTTATTTGAGGAATGATCTTTACGGAATATTTTGTAAGCATGCGCATGTGAAATGTAAACAGAAGGTGTTTCCTTTAAATGTGTAAATCGCCAGTGGAGACAAGTAGCCCCACCTGCCATCCAAACTGGAAGAGGTTCGTTTTGAGTAGAAGGATGCGTAAAATTATAGATCCTTATACTGCATGGTACTCTTTGTTAAACAAACCGATAAGAGTAACAAGCAGCCACCGCCATTTTACATGACTGTAACGCCTCCTTTAAATTAAACTTATTTTATGAAACGCTACATGACTACATATTTTATGGGGCTAATATATGCGTTTTCATGGAACTGCTTGGATACTGAATGATGTAGTCATATCGTTGTGCCAGCTGTTGCGATGTAAGATGTGATGTTGTTTTAGACCAATTAAAATAATGAAGATTTAGATGAACAACAAGGAGTACCTTTTCGAACCAAACCATTTGTTTTAACCCACTATTTTCCTTAAATGAAACTGGACACTTTCTTGATCTTACTCCCCCCTACAGGACTTACCAAGTTATAATATGCTAGATTACCGACATGGGTACTGTTGGGACAGAGCGGTGAGGAGATGGCGGTCCAGGAATTCCAGGAACCACTGAAGTCATACGTCAGCAAACTGATGAAGTCCAAATATCTAAAAGTGAAAAGCTTGATTCAGGAGTAATCTTCGAAAATACAAAATATGTTATCCGTTACTGTCATATAAATCTACGTCATTCTACAGACGGTTTATATACATTAACAAGAAAGATGTCTAAACATAATGTAAAAAAAATATAAACCAAACTTTATCTCCTTGGTTTCGGTTATGCTGTAAGAAATAACTACTTTAGTTGTGCATAGTTGTTCGCTTACCTTTCCTGTAAAATGTATGTTTCTGGCTTATTCTGTGTACGTATTAATATATTGTAAGTAGTTTCTGTCAAGAAAAATTCTTATAATGCCTCCATGACGGATGAATGAGCTTATTTATCTACCAGCTGTTATATCCAACTTGATACATGTTCATTGTTGACAAACATAAAGAAATAAATGTGTTCTAATATGGTTGGTTGCAAAGCTGGTAAGCTGAAAGGTCAATGGTTACAAAACGCTTGTTCATCTGACTTACACCAGATTAATTAAATATGTATGGATTTATTTTTGGCAGGCCTCCAGTCGGTTTGCACTGGGATCGGCGTTTTCTAACATATTCTAATAAAATGTTCAAGGGATTATCTTTAGTAAATAGGAGTCAAATTATCGGAATAGTCCCCTTTAATTAGGCATTAAGCGAGTGTGACAGTGTCGTCGGGATGTTGGAACAAAAACTGATGTACAAACTGGTGAACCTGCTCCACTTCATACGCCACGTCCACTACTTCTCTGGCTGCTGTTGCTGCTAGAGTCAGCATCAACCCGTTGTCATCAAACTCCTGACGCATCTCCTGTCATATAAACAGAATATGGTTCTTACAACAAGATTAACAGGACATCCTCTATAGCGAAGTAATATTGATAATAAACAGTCCGTTTGAGCCTGTGGGTGTCCATAAAAATTGGTCATTAAAACATTCATCAATTATTAGACTCCAGATGTTTGTATACGCCCATCACGCACCGGTTATACACCACAGTCCTCCCAGGTCTCCTTCGTTTTAACCGCTGCTTGTACTGCAAGGTTCTCTGTGTTACACCACCAGGATTTCACTGGTCCTGATTTCTACGGCTCTGGCAGAGGCTCAAGAATCATCCCACTGAGAGCGGTTGTCGCTTTTTAAAAATTTGGACCTGGATGCACAATGCGATACAATTCTCTCATGATGGCCTGATTACAATAGTTTACACTGTGCCCACCCTGGTGGTGTAACCCATAGATTGCTTTACGAAACAGCAGTTTAAAACGAAAGGAGATATGGGACGGCTGTTGTGTATAACCGCAACGGGAGGAATGTGTTAGTCTTCCCTTTTTGCTCTGACAGAAATAAAAATCGTATCTCCTGTAGCTTATGTGGTGATGACTCTTAGTTAACTTGAGGAACTAAACACATGTTTCTTTCTCTGTGTGTGTCTCTCCCCCCCCTCTCTGACAAACACTAAAGCATACTTACCCTACAAAGAGCAGTAAATCTTTGTTTGTCTTCCGGGGGGCTACCACGCATTCCCGGAAACTCAAAATCGAGGTCAAAGCCGTCGAAGCCATGGTCGATGACGTACTGCCTGGCGCTTGTTATGAAGACCGCACGTGACGTCTCGGTTGCTAACATGGGCGTAACCGTGTCCATCCCATGATTCCATCCTCCCACAGACAGCAAGGTCTTTAGGTTAGGGTTCTGAAGCTTCAAATCCTGGATGTCTAGAAATCTTAGGATACAGTGTGCATAATAATGACATATATGACATATATGAAAAATAGACTCATAATTCGGATTATGGTCTGGTTGACAAGTTAATGTAAAAGGAACAAGAAAAAAAGTAAATATATGACTCTTTGTATAGTTTATTTCTATATTCACATTTGGGTAAAAATGTCTTTAGGTGGATATAAAGTGAAAAATCATTGATTTAAATTTTGTTTTCTGTCCTTCGTGAGTTCCTTTTTGCGCTACATCTCCAACATGGCTGATTTTCAAAAGCTGAAATTTGGGCACAATTTTAGTCCTTGGTCACAGATTTGTATCTCATATTTATTTATGACCTTGACCTGATATCTAAGGTCGCACTCTACAGCCGATCCCCGCTTATCGCCTAGTTACGGGCCTCGGTTTGAGGCTGTCAGTGATCGCTTGGCGATTGCATACATAGTCTTGATTATTATATGGTTGAAAATACCGGAACAGGACCAAGAATACCAAAAAGTTAACAGATCACATTTTGCTTAAACTAGCATATTTTAGCTTGACACAAAATCGAGGAAATCATGTTTTGAATATTAAAACTATTTGCCAAAACTTTAAATTATTCCCACTTCCATGCAAAAACGTTCACACTGGCGTAGCAAAGTTAATTGGCAATGAATTCCTCTGGTACTATAAGGTGCAAAAACATTCAAGAGTAAAATACAATACAATTGCTAAAATACGAAATAACTTGGGCAAACAGTTATTTATTTTGTATTTGTGAAAATGAAATTAATGAAAACCAGTCGAACTCATTTAGGTCGCTTCATCCGCTACACTGATAGAGGGAACAACTGTAAAACTGGCATCTGTATAGATGCATATTCGATTAAGACGTTTAACAATAAAATGCAGTTTTTTAAATTAACTACAGGCATAGGTTGAACTCTATTCGGTTCAATCAAGATATTTTAATTAAGAAGTTGCTTGGCCCACGATCTATGATGTCCGAGTATGCACTCTTTTCTATGAAAACTTCTGTACAACACAATAGCACTCACAGGATTTCATCATTCCAGTCAGCTGGTTTGAGAACACCGTCTTCAACCTTAGCGAAGGCGTACACGACATGATCACAGAGAAATGGGTCTATATCAGTTGGCCAGAATTTGGCGGGATCGGGCCTGTACTGGCCCCAGCTCGGGAAGTAACAAGCTCGAACCGGATCTTGACCTGACAAATGATGTTGTAAATTATAATTATTTACATTTGCTTTATCGTTTGCACATATAAAATAAAACACTAGAGAAGGGGGGGGGGGGGGGGGGGGATGATAGACCTGTCCCACAACAAATGGCAAGGCCAAACATGAAAGAAATTAACCGAACTAATATTCATTAGCTTACACCTAACAGGATCGATTGGTCGGGTATATGCAAAAAGTGAGATTTTGTCTGCAAAAGAGAAAAGGAGATTGTCACAAAAAAATCCATCTATCGAGGGGGGGAACTCTTGCTGCTACCGAATATGTTATAATTTGACGCACCAACCATTTATCTGTCATGTGGTAATCTATCAGACCAGTTTCATTGCTGTTATATCATTGTACATCTTTTTTTAATTCTTTCAAGTTTTAGTTTGTTTTGTTGCTATTATGAAACTGTTTTGTTGAATTATAGGAAGCATAGGAAGCATGAACTGCATGTATATTGGGTTACTCTTGTACGTTTCATCATTCGATGTAATTATGATGCCTGCTAAATTTGATTTGGTAACAATTTTAACTTTCATACACGAAACGTTTCGTGCATTTCCATGTATTCTAAGACCACATCTTTTTTTCACTTTATCTTGCCGTGTAAAGTATATGCAGAATAGTATACATGGCTATAATACAGAAAAAAAACAATAAAACGATCCAGTGCTTAAGTGCTTAAAGAGAACACAGAATTACCAGAGGCAGGTGTAATGATAAGCACTGTCACTATGGCAACCAGCAGGTAGAAGATCATTGTTGCCTACTTCTGTTTCACCTGAAATTAAAAGGTAATCAACAGAGAAAACGTTCTTTGTCGGAAACAACATGCTGCTGTATTACGCATTCAATTAAATAATAAAGTTTATCGTTGCCAGGAGCATCAAGTACACTCCTTTGTAGCGTCATTCGGGTCATCAGACATTAGAGAGTCTACGACCATTGCACTAGCTGTCAGAGTGCCTTTACATCCTTCAGCGAAGAACGTACTTTAAGGCTCTGTTTGCTGATGCAAATATTTTTGTTATTTCTGACAACGCCTCATGGCCTACAAGCACGCTGTCAACAAGACCAACCTTTGGCTCGCACGGGTTACTGGATGCACAAACTTGTACGCGATACTGGAAATGACTCGTTACCATAGAGACGCAGTTCCAATTTTGGTTTGGGTTCACATGCATTCTTTTGTTTTAATCCATCCATTTTGTTAATTCGTAGCATAATGTTAAGATTTTTGGTTGTTTACCATGATATGAATGCAACATGATGGAAGACCACTGCGATGCATTCCTCAGCAAGGCTTACATCACGACTCAAGTTAGACTTACCAGCACAATTATTAGTGCATTCGGAATTGTGTTGTCACGGCTAACTTCTTTCCCGAATATCAGATAAATTGGAGATTTTAAATGTTCGTTATTTCAGCATTTCATAACTTTAAAACCAAAAGATTATACACGTCCATTGATGTCCATGGTATAAGAAAAACAAGTGGCCCATGGGCCATGACGCTCAGCTAATTTTGACTGGGTGCTCTTGTTTTTTTTATAAATGTTATACATTGTCTGTGAGAATAGCCTATGGCTAAAGTTACAGTGTTGAAAAAATGGACAGAAACTAACAATTTCAGGATTCATAGGAGACCTGCAAAGGACCTCCCTGGATTCCACAATAGAGGGTTCCAAGGAAAATGGGTACAATTTGTACCCTGTCTGTCTGGTGCTCAAAATCATATTTATGGTCCATATATAGCAGAATATAGGTCACCATGATCCAATTTCAGGTTTTAAAGGAGAATTGCCAAGGATTTCCCTTAATGTCATGTTAGAAGAGTCAAGGGTAATGAATACATTTTGTGCCTTGTCTGTCTGGGTGCGCAAAACCATTTTTCAGCCCATAGGTCACACAATATAGGTCACCATGACCTGATTTCATGTTTCCAAGGACACTTGACTTGGACTTCCCTGAATTTTATGTAAAAAGATTCTAGGCCTAATGGATACAATTTGTGTCCTGTCTGACTGTCTAGGTGCTTATATGACATCATTTCTGATTTTAGTTTTCCTAGGTGTTACAGGTGCTCTTTTTATTGTGTGACACGGGCGTAACTCGTGTTGTGATACCCTCACCGGGCCGCTTGTTACATTCTCAGTTTAACTCTCATTGTCATGCTAGCTAGGGGCTTTCTCGCCTGGCCGAGGTCACGTGTGAACCCTGGTGTGTGGAGACACAGTGACGTTTTTCTGGATGATTCCTGAACGCGTGTTTACCGTGTATTGTGTTAGGTTCTTCGAATGTTCCAGAAATAGAAGCTTCTCGGCTTGAGGTGAAAAGTTATATAAGGGGGGTGAGTTTTAGAGCCGAGAGAGAGAGAGAAAGCAGAGAAGATTCCAGCGGACGCAGAAGCGTGTGTGTCAGTTTCTGGGACCTTTTCCGAAGAGTGCGGCAATTATAGATTTTCTTCAGACTTTATCCTGGATTTTGTGACGAGTCTTGTTTAGACTTCAGTTTACTTTTTGAATTGTTACAAGAGCTTTACACTGGACTGTCATTCTCCGAGAGTATACAATTTAAAGAAATTATCGTTGTGACGGTGGTGGTATCCAGGTACTGTGCATATTGTTTATTTTACTGTGTGATTGTATTGATTTGTTGTTATACCGCTGTTATACTGTATACTTGTATTGATTTGGTGTATGGTAATGTTAGGGTTGTTTTAAGAATAAATGATAGTTATTTGTTAACAAAAACAACTGACTTCTTTATTCATTCCCCATGACATTTCTCGCTGCCTAGTGTTGTAGAATCTGATTTTTTTTATCTCCATTACAAAATTTGTGTTCATCACGCATACGTGATCTGTTGATATTAGGTTCCGTAACATAGGACACTGGTCAAGGACGTCTTAGAATGTTACATTAGAAGATTCTAGGCCTTACAAATATTATGTGTGCCCTGCCTGACTTTCTGAGTGCTCAAAATCCTTTTTTTTTCGGCCTGTATGTCACAAAATGAAGGTCACCATGACCTACTTTCAGGTTTCCAAGGAGATTTGCCTAGAAACTCCCAGAATATTGAGTTGGAAGATTCTAGGCCTCACATATACGACTTGTCCCCATCTGACATTCAGGCTGCCCGAAATAATTTTTTTCGGCCTATAAGTCACAAAAAAAGGTCATCATGACCATATTTCAGGTTTCCAAGAAGATTTGCCTAGGACCTCCCTTAATGTCACGTTAGAGGATTCTAGCCCTTATCGATTCAATTCGTACCCCGTCTGACTTTCTTGGATGCAAAAAAAACTTGTTTTAGACCCATAGGTCATGGAATATAGGTCAATATGGCCAAATTTCAGGTTTCCAAGGGGATTTGCCTTGAAACTCCCAGGATATTGTGTAAGAGGATTCTAGGCCTAACAGATACGATTTGTCCCAATCTGACATTCAGGGTGCTCACATGACACCTTTTCCATATAGGTCGCAGAATATAGGTCACAGTGACCTATCTTCAGGCTTCCAAGGACATTTGCCTAGGATCTCCCATAAAAATCCAGTAAGAGGTTTCTAGGCCTAATGGATACAATTTGTGCCCCACATGACTGTCTGGGTGCTCAAAATCATGGTTCGGCCCGTAGGTCACAAAATATAGGTCACCATGACCTAATTTCGGGTTTCCAAAGAGATTTGCTCTGGACCTCCGTGGATGTACAGTTAGAGTATTCAAGGTCTAACGGTTAGGATCTGTGCCCTGTTAACGGCCGGACAACCGGATGGACGCCGGACAAAGGGTGATCGCTATAGCTCAGATGACACAAAGTCAGATGTGCTAACAAGTGTAAAATTTAATGACCGGAGAATAATTTAATTTGAACTTGTGTTTTCTGTATTGATAAGATGTAAAAAAATAATAGATCATGACAAAATGGGCGATCTTCACTGCGTGTTCACGAAAGATTCGTCGATGTGAGTTGTAAGTAGATAATGTGGTTTACTGTCTGACTAAATCTTATGAGCTTCCTATCATCCGATGAAGCTTATAGAGAGCTCTAACTGCATTATCTAAAAATCAGCTTATGCTTTCAATCATTGAGAAGTAAAAGACGGATTCCGTATCGTTCAGGAGCACAACTTAAGAATACAGGTTTGATACAATTACCGCAAACCACATAATATTAAGAACATATTATCATTTATTTTCCTCACAAAATTCGAGACGTGAATTTACGGTTCAATTTATGATTTTAAATGAAAATGATTGGTAAACCCCTTGTGTCATTGAAAGAACAAAATCGACAAGAAAACACAGTACGACGTGCTGCATCGGTTTATAAAGATGCCTATGGTATTTTCTACAATAATTTGAGGATAAGGTGTGGTCCAAAAAAGCATTATTCCGTTTAAACTTTTCCAATATATGTGCCATAGCTACCAAACTCTTTCCACAGCTAAATTATCGCCTGGATGCTGTCCTCGGAGTACTGCTTCGCGTCCCCTTGCCCTTATCGACCCCTGACAGTTTTATATCTCCCAGTTTATCAAAACCACTCATGGGGGCTGTCATTTTGCTAACACTTTAAACTTGAACGTCACAGGTCGCGTGTAGAAATTATGGGACTCCGCTGGTAATCATTTAAACATACATATATTCGTGTATGCAACTGTAAACTGTAATTATTAATGTGTATCGAACACATGTTATAAATGAAGGTTGTGGCGCTCACACTTTGTCTTGAGACTCCTCTGTGGCCACTCAATGGGAATTCAAGTAATTGTTCTTCATGTGTCGAGAATGAGTGTGTCCTAAGAGGGTCTTTTTCCATATGTTCCTTATACATGCTGATTAATTTGACATAATATCTCGAAGGGTCTATCTATTGGCAAAAACGCAATTGAACTTGGCCCATGTGAGCTCATTCCATGGAACACCCGTCCCCATAAAGATAGTCCTGCAGACCAACTAATACAAGACACTTTCAATGGTCCAGACAGTTGTGTGGAAAGTTTCTAGATCTTGAGGACCAGGATGACCCGAAGAAAACCACCAATTTGGTATGTATCACAACAACTCACTCTCAGAGCCACGCCGGGCATCGAACTCGTGTCACTCGAATGGTCACGTAGATGAGATCAGGGATGTTCTGAATGAACCATACAGTTGACATGCTGTTTACGGGATATTTTTCTTCATTCACATCATACCCTAAACCATGCTTACATGATTTATATAATGGGATAAAAAAGTTCTATATATTATTGGTAAGGTTGAAAGTTAACATGGTAATACTCATATTTCTAATTATTTCATGTATATTATGTATTAACAATTATTCGTGTGGTGATCATATTTCTACTGGTTTAAAAGTATAGTCCTACCTCTTCAGGTTATGTAGCACACCTTCAAATAACAAGGTCCATTGTCATATAAAGATAACCGATCAAACACCACCTGTTGTTTCCAGTCTTTTTTCTTCTTCTTCGTGACCCATTATCTGTCAGATTTAGAGCTCGTCAAACACGTGTGCAGTGCGTTGAGCCAGGAGACGTAGTTTAAATCAACATTAATATTCTAAGTAAATTAAAAAAGAACAAAGTTCACTGATATTTTTTGGGGGTTTTATTTGTGTTTTGAATTTCATAATTGCCCATGTCTTTCCCCTTATAAAACTCGTCGTGATTAGCTTTAAGTTAAAAATTATTTCCTGTAAGATAACAGAATAAAAATATTAAAATATTAAACACAATAAAAAAAACGGTATTTCCCCACCCAAGCTACTGTATAAAATAAATGTTCCACGGCGGGTATATGTGGTAAGCGTTATACCCGGTAGATGGAGTTAGTCATTTCATCGTGTCACTCCCAGTATTCATTTGCCACAGCGATGACGTTCTCATGGCGAGAGGTGTTCATTCCCCGCTCCCTCAGTTAAGCAATTATTTATCATTTAAACATAGACTCATGATATTTTAAAGATACGACAAAAAGTTAGTTCAGGTTAACATAAAAATATATTTTTCTTCGTCATGTGACGTATGTACATGGAAATAAACACTTTTCTCTGATTTTTCTTTGCTAAAAACAAATTTACTTGGGGTCAAGTGCGCCCAGCGTTTGGATGAAATCGAGAAATTGCGCCATCCAGAATGTGTCCAGCTGTCGGCGGGTGTGCTTGTTGCAGGCACGGTAAAACATGTGCAACATATAAGGACTCACTTAAATTAAGCTAAGTTAGTTGATAAGGTTTAATATATAGCATAAGGAATCTGAACGTCTGTGATTATTTAATCAATGGCAGGAAGTATATGAAGCAACCCCTGTATGAAATATATCTTTTAGTCAGAAAAAAGGTTTGTCGAAGTCATGTCAGTTAGATGATAAATGTAAAAGACATAAAAATGTACATGTATTACTCTGGGTCACACCAAACGTGTGAGGTGCCATAGACAGCTTTCCATACATAACGTTCAAGACGGGTTACACCAGTAACAGCCGAGTCCAAAGTCAAGTCACACTGAGGACACGTAACTACATTACCTCCGCAGGAAAATGGCTTCAGGATATTTGTTAAACTGTGGACAAGAGGAAGTCTCGCAGATAGAGAAACCCTTGGTGAGTTTGACCTGATGAAATCTCCGGCTGTGTAGAATACTCAGACCTCGGGTTGCGGGTGACCTGTCAATCACATATTCTCTTGAACTTCACAGCTTCCCCTCTTACGGCATCCGTGCTCTTTCATTTTTCAGCCTTTAAAAGCTTTAATCTTGTTGTCTTTTTGCTTTTGGAATATCACGTTTGATAAAATAATAAAAATAACGAATTTGTAAAAAAAAAACAGGTCGGCTTTAACAACGTCAAAACGTCCAACAATAATATTTTTAAATCTAAAAAAAATATTTTGTTAGTATTTTGGTATTCTGTTTACGATTATAAGCAGGTGTGTGCCTTTCCCACGAACCATGTGTTTTTGCCCATAATTTAAAACCAATATTATGAACAGATCTTGATATATAATTATAAGGGGTATTATTCATATGAAATCTGAGGGTATCTTTCACGTGTTTTACCCATAAAATTTAAGTCATTATAATGAACAGGTCTTAATATATATATATATATATATATATATATATATATATATATAAATATATATATAAATATATACCTTGAAGAAGAATAGATGACCATTTTACTACATTTTATTTTTTTTTCTTCCACTACTACTACTACTACTACTACTACTACTACTACCACCACAACAACTGGTACAGCAACAACTGGTACAGCAACAACTACTACTACTACTACTAATGTTACTGACGCCGCTGCGGCTGCTGCTTCTACTATATTACCACTACAACTTTCACTTCTACTATTACTGATACTTCTATAACTCCTTCTACTAAACTGTTACTACTCAAGTAAAACTAATAAAAGTACTGGTGCTGCTAGAACTAAGACTAAATCTAATTCCACCGCCACTGCTACTACTACTACTAATACTACTAATACAACTAATACTACAAAACAATTATTGTTATTCAAATGGCTAAGTGATTCGACCCTTTGCTTGTTTTAAACCTGAAACTCTAAACATGAAAACTTCAAATAATTGCATTCAGTATTTAAACCTACAATTGGTCGTATATGTAATGGACTCTAATAGTGTGTTAAATCAGGCCTAGCGACGTTGAACGATATTAAAAGAGATAAACAAGATACCAATAATTAAAATATCATAACAATATTTAATCGGAATTTTGTTTTGATCCAGCAGAAACAGCTTAGCAATATGTAATCCGAGTCTATTGTTACAAATTCATGGACAACAAGACGGCTACATGTCAGTTTATTTAGCCACATTTTATGCACGAAACTTTCAATATGCTATAGTATTTTGAATTTCACTGTCAGTTTTGTTTATTCTTACTCTTTACATATATCAATATATAGTCACAAAGCATTTCTTGCGGATATTTATTTTCCGAAATTATCTTCTTCTTCTTCCCGCTAGGACTCACCACAGGCCGGTTAGTCCAGGATCATTTGTAATTCCGTGGGAATTTTGTTAAGAAAGCAGGCAACATACATCATTTTAAAGTTTTTAACCTTGGCAATCTAAAAATCCATGTGGCCTATTCCCCATTACATTTTCGAGGTCAC
Source organism: Sipunculus nudus (assembly GCA_026874595.1). Classification (NCBI taxonomy): domain Eukaryota; kingdom Metazoa; phylum Annelida; class Sipuncula; order Golfingiida; family Sipunculidae; genus Sipunculus; species Sipunculus nudus. Next base: position 20,164,242 of record CM049307.1, read on the forward strand.
CAAACAAGGCCAGGTTCACGGCTTTTTAAAATAAATTGAATTTGACCTAGGTCAGTTGTGAATGCATGGGAATTTCATGAAATTCACTGACAACATACATACGTTTAAAGATTTTTTCACCTTTTTAATCTACGAATCCATTTTGCAAATATTCCTCCGCAGTTCCAATTTCACCAACAAGGTCTAAGTAATGGTTTTGATATTTATATAATTTTCCCATGATCAGTTGTCATTCTGTGGAGATTTAATGAAAATATCTGACAACATACATCATTTTCAAGCTTATATGCTTATCAATCTACACACCTATTGTGCACATATTCTTTGTAAAATTAATGTCGATAAACAAGGTCAAGGTCATGACTTTTATTATTTCATTTTCCTATTTTATCATTCCGAGATTATCTCATTAGGAAAGTAAGAATCATACATCATGTTAAAGCTTATAACTATATCAATCTAAAAATGAATGCTGCCATTTATCCCTGCAGATTCAAGGTCATCAGACAAGGTCAAGGTCATTGCTTTCCAAAATTCCATATTTTCCCAGAGTCAATTGTTATTAAATGGAATGTTTATGAAAAAAGCTAACAACATACATAATTTCAAAGCTTATAACCGAGGCAGTGTAAATATCTATGACCCCATCTGCTCTCTGCAGATTCAAGGTGAACAAACAAGGTTAAGGTCATGGCTTTAATATTTCTTTAATTTTCAGAGGCAGTTGTCATTCCTCATCAGATTTTCACGAGGAAAGCTGGCGACATCTATCATTTAAAAACTTATAACCATATAATATATGAAACCTGTTGCTCTTTTATCCTGCAGCTTCAAGGTCAACAAACAAGGCCAAGGTCACGGCTGTTAACATTTCTTTGTACTATAGAAATTACGTTCGTCAAGGACATCCTTTAGAGGTATACGCTGTTATTACCCGTAGTATTTTTCTGTTTGAGCATCCCTGAGGCTCGTATCATAAAGCAAGGTCAAGGCCATTGAAGGTCAATGCAATTAATTGATTAGTTCAGCGCCAGTCGTCTGGCTATAATATGCCATGTGATTTCCTTGATGGAAGGAGACATATATTGTAGCTCAATACATGGGGATTTTAAAAAACATGTATAGTTACTTTCTTTTCAAAAGTTCAGTGTAAAATATCAAGTTTTCGGACAATTTTTACAATTTGCAATCTCTGCCTCACGATCACAATCTGTGCCCTGAGCAGAGAGGTTATTGAACTGACTGTTTAGAACAAGAACATTACGAGATGGATGATTGCATCTTGACCACAGGCAGGTTCATTGTCTTTGGGCATGACTGTTATGTGTGTAAGTCTAGACAAATGTTACGATGTGTGAACAAAGATTGTAAATTTTAAAGCAATATATCTGTTATTTATTAATTCATCCATTTAGTTTTCTAGAAATTAGACCGTTTATATAGCTTTTTCCATGATATTGAATGATTACAGTGAAATCATCTAATCTGTAAGTGACATTTCAAGCTTGTTTATTTCATATTGTTTTTAATTTGCATTTTGACGGAGAATAATGTGGCAATGAAGTACATTATATTGATTTTCTGATCCAATGGTTAATCTTTGTTCAACAGCCGTAAACAATTAGAAGATTTTAACCTGCAATGTGCTCAAAAGCATGTATTTGTTCATGTGATGAGATTAGAATGAATTCTGGGAGTCTAAGAAGCTTTCACTGGGTCCTGGCTACATCTCAAGCTAGTCTCCTTGTAACTGTTAAACCCCGTTCCCACTTTCACGAATTTGACGCCGAATCTCCACGAACATGCATCATTAAAATTCGTAGGGACGACGTGGGAGTGTCGTAGATGATGTCTTGAACATTCGGTAATGTTCGTAGCGAGGTCTTGAGCACTCAGAATTCGTGGCGCTATTTTTGAAATGTTCAAAAATTAAGCTTTGTCGTCACAAGTCGTAGCTAAGTCGTAACAGTTTCTTGGTAAGTCGTATGAGAGTCTTCATAATTCTTGTAAATTCGTGATGTAAAACAATGTCACGAACGCTCACGAAGGACAATGACATCGACACGACTTCAACACGACTACAATACGACTACCACAAGAACCTCTCAAGAGAGAGTAACGTTCATAAAGCCCCTTCCTACTTCCACGAATTTGGTGACGAATCATCAAGAACTGACATAATAAATTTTATTTTCTTAGTGATTTTTAACTTCTTACAAACCAATGAGGAATAAGGTTTAGAAGTAAGAACACTGTAGATTTGTAAATTTGTTTTAAAGAAGATTTGTATTGTGGTTATGGTTCCAACTAAATTTGAACTAAAATAATTTGAAGAAGCTGAATCAAATTACGTTTCCTTTGTAATTTGTAACTTCTTTGTAAACAAACAAGGAAGTTTTTGCAGTGAATAAACCATGTAGTTTAGTAAATTTGTTTTAAAGGAATTTTTTTATCGTGGATATTGAATGACAAAATAAATTTGAACCAAAACAGTTAAAAGAAGCTGAATATATTATACAGTTTCGTCATACTTAAATATATGGTCAATATAATAAATTGTGAATTTCCTATTTTACTATGGGAGAATGAACTGAGCCTAACACAAATTTATATTAACAGAATCTTATATCACATTGAGAGCTGAATCAATAAGTTATTTTAACCAATATTTTGAGAGTATAGATATTTTACATCCGATTAAGACGGTCGTCTACTTGGACTTAAAGAAGTTAACGTCGTATTTGCCACCACATAAATAAGTCGTAATTGTCTAATTACTCAAATCAAATGAGACATATATTATTAGTGTTTTAAACTGGATAACTTTTGTCAAATTATAATATCTGGAGAAGTTGAGTAAAGTGTGGTTATGGTGTCCTTTTACTAATATCGTCTTCTTTGTGGCATTACAATAGCTATATATCACATATATAGCTATCTAACAATCCGTAGCAAACTTGAATGATCGTAGGAGTATCGTCCACAAGTCGCAGATCAATCGTGGAAATATCGTACCAGTATCTTAGACGTCGTCACGGAGCCGTGAACATTCTTAAAAGTCTCCTGTCATATCGTGTTGGCTTCGTGTCACTGTCGTAGCCAATCGTACTGGCATCGTACTCCCTTCGTACAATATCGTGGTCGTGATGAAATTTTTATCACTCGACAGGCCGATTGGCCACGAATCGCCACGAATTCAACATCGTAGCGATTCGGCGTCAAATTCGTGAAAGTGGGAACGGGGCTTTACGACCTTTGCGACTCTAACGTACAACCGGCCGGATGGTGGAAGGACGATAGAAATTTAAGATCTTTCTGTGCATATCTCAGCATAATGGAAAGTCAGCTGAGGTAAAATTAAGGTCCGATTTCCCTGTATACAATCCTGTTTATTAAATTTGTTTTAGCTCAGCTAACTTTTATCACTATATAGCGATGACCCAAAAACCGCCGTCTGTTCTTTACTCCACTAAATATTTTCCTTTATATTACATAGTTTAAAATTCATCGTGTCGTGAGACGTATGTGAAATCACCTATCCAACTCAAAATTAGTTCACTATGACCTTTTGTCTACCTTTCGTTTCTAACTGAAAACATTTGAACCCTTTTCAGTACTTTTATAGGATCTTTGCAATAACAGCATAACATTTTGTTGATTTAAAATGACGTTCAGATTTTTTTAATAAACAATAGTTAAGGGGTCAAAATGGATTTTACAACCACTGTTCCCTGTAACTGTAGAATATTTTATATAGTTTCAGATGTAATCCAGTTTAAAAAGCAGGATTTTACACAAATAAATACTCAGTCAGATGAAGTATATAATGTTTACGAAGCTCAGAGGAAGTTCTTTAAGTATTTGCAATGAAAAATACACTTATTTAAATGGATACATGTACTTTCCAAGTTAGCAGAATTCTGCACCTATTCCATTTATTTAACAAAATTACTTCTACCGATCTTGTTATGTCTATACTTGATTCGGGTTATTTTATTATTGTAATGGTACACATATCGTACCATTTAACAAAAATACAGAGTCGAAATAACTGAGTTTACAACTGAAACTTGTGCCGCTACTCTTTACAATTTTGATGTGTTTGTGTTTAGTTCATTGGTTTGGCCTTCAGGTATGACCTTGAGTGATGACCTTGATCTCAAGGGAAGGTTTTTCTACAGTTAAAAGCATTGAATTTTGGACTGATACAGTTAAAATCTTTAAAGTTATGTATGTTGCCAGTTATTGTCATGAAATTCACACGCAGTGACAAATGACTGGTCAATTCAATATACATAAAAAGCAAAGACCTCGACCTTGTTTGGTGACCTAGTAACTGTAGGGAAAAAATAGCAATATGGATTTTTAAATTGCCGAGTTATAAGCCTTAAAATGATGTATGTCGCCCGCTTTTACATAAAAAATCCCATGGGAGTTCATAACTTGACAACTGACCTTGGACTAGGTATTACTGAACGTCTCTTCTGAAAAAGTAGAGCATCTTTTAACATAATATAATATTATATCCCGCCCGTTTCTTTCTCTGACCTGTTTTCCTTTTGCTGTCTGAATGAAATGTACTAATCACATTTGAATGTGACGGAGAGATGTATGTTTGGATGCATTTCAATTTAGGGTGCGGGAGAGATGCATGGTTATTGTGAATTCGATTGGATTGACAGATGTAAAGTTAAAAGGAATTTTGAATGTGATGGAGAGATGAATGATTTGGATGGATTTCAAGAGAATGTGGTGGAGAGAAGTATTGTTTGGATGGATTCGTATTGCAAGGGATGCAGATATATATGGTTTGGATGGTTTCGAACTGAATGTGATGTAGAGATGTATGGTTTGGAATGGATTTCAATAGCATGTGATGCAGAGATGTATGGTTTGGATGTATTTCAACTGCATATGTTGGGTGATGGAGACATGTATTGCTTGGTTGAATTCCAAATGAATGTGATGCAGAGATGTATGGTTTGGTGGAATTTAATAGAATGAGGCAGAAATATGTCTATGGTTTGGATGGATTGTAATTGTATGCGATGGAGATGTATGGTTTGAAGGGATTTAATTGTACGTGATGGAGAGATGTATGGTTTGAAGGGATTTAATTGTACGTGATGGAGAGATGTATGGTTTGAAGGGATTTAATTGTACGTGATTGAGAGATGTATGGCTTGAAGGGATTTAATTGTACATGACGGAGAGATGTATAGTTTGAAGGGATTTAATTTTACGTGATGGAGAGATGTAACGTTTGAAGGAATTTAATTGTACGTGATGGAGAGATGTATGGTTTGAAGGGATTTAATTGTACGTAATAGAGAGATGTATGGTTTGAAGGGATTTAATTGTACGTGATGGAGAGATGTATGGTATGAAGGGATTTAATTGTACGTGACAGAGAGATGTATGGTTGAAGGGATTTAATTGTACATGACGAATAGATGTATAGTTTGAATCTGTCGTAGACAGATGTTTATGGTTTGGATGTATTTTAAGTTGATAAAAGTATTTTTATGATGGACTCCAATTAAATGTGATTGAAAGATGTATGGTTTGGATGGATTTCGATAGAATATGGTGGACAGATGTATATGGTTTGGACGGATTTTAAACTGAACCTGATGGAGAGAAGTATTGTTATGGTTTAGATAGAATTCAACTGATTATATTTCTCCATCACATTGAGCTTTAATAATTATAATTATATTTAGAATTAAAGGTTACCAGGTACGTTTGCTGCATATTAATATCAAGGTTCCGAGAAAAGGCACGGTCAATGGACCAGGGATCAAAAGCGCATATTGTTATTGTAAAATAGTTGTTGGTATCCAGGTATATATTTATCCCGTGAAACAGACTGTTTCACGGGATGCGATTCGAACCTCAGGGGAATGTTGTTATGTTTATAAATATCGTTCTAAAGCATCTTTTTCGTGAACTAGATATATTTGGTATATTGTTTCCCGGGATAAAATTGTAATTTAAAAGTGTCCTGACAATAACTGACATATCGCTGTGGAAGCATTATGGTAGTTGACATAATAATCACCATTCTCTGAGTGGTGAAGCTTTCGCCCTATACCCGACTGACGTCAATCATATATCATATTTCTGAATATAGCCAACCCGTACAAGTCGAGGCAATATAAAAATCACAAATCGATGCGAAGAGGCGTATTCAGCAGCAAGAAATTATATCTACCATCGTGGCGTATTTTCTATTATTTTTCATCGTGCGAGATTATTTATTGGGATATAAAATATATCTGATTAATTGTGGACGGCCACCTGTGACATCAGTAAATGCTGCTTGATATGAAGACCCACATAAAGGCTGAGCAAAAATGATATAGATTGCGAAAAAGAAAGTGAAAACCGATTGAGCGTTTTAAACATTTACTGCTTAGGATATGTTCTGAACTTATAAACTTTTAGAAACCACCAAACGGAATAATTTTTTTTCTGATGGACCGATATTTGTCATTTGCATATGTATTATGCCAAGATTTACTGAGCGACAACTGAATCATTAGACATAAGATTCGAGTTTAGCCGTAATAACCCGACTCAATTAGGGAATGATAATTGGGCTGGCAAGCCTACGTGGGTCGTGATACAAGCAATATCTAGGAATACATCGCAGTGGTCTTCCATCATGTTGCATTCATAGTGTGGTAAACAGCCCATTATCTGAACATTAGGCTTTATTAGAGAGTACACGTGAAGTCAAACTGAAACTCCGGCCTACAAGGTGGCTGCGTCCAGTTACCCATGCCAGTTACAGTTGTATGTTTCGAAAAAAAATGTCATATGATCAGGGAAGAGCATGAACATTGCAGTTTTGTTTTTTGCTAAACAGGTAAAAGAACTACATAACAAAGGGATTCGTATCAAAATTCTATTATTTTAATTTCTTGAAAGATTAAATCAAGATAAAAATGTTTGATGTGCCTGAGAACCATACCTTTAATTTTTTTGCTTTAGCCTTGTTTATGCCAAAGACAGTGTACCTATTAGGCCGAGAGGGGTTGTCAGAAATGACGAAAATATTTGCATCGTTATAAAGCCTTATAGTGCGTTCCTCGCTGAAAGATGTAACGGCACCCTGACAGCCAGTAAGCTGGTCGTAATGTCTGACACCAGAGGACTGTGACTTTATGTACTTAGGTATAGGGAGTATGAACAGATAATTGTTTTTCAAGTTCTTTTAATTCTTTTATGTAATATCATGTTATGCTTTTAGCGTAAGAAACCCAGTAAGGACGAAAACGTGGTTCATTTAATGTAAATTCAAAGCAGTATATCAATTGGTATACGCCACCTGCATACTTCGATTTTCATTTCTATTTAGCATAGACTCGTGAGACCCGATCTTGTATGACGGTCTCCTTAGGAACTGTGTGGGATAGGCGATGTCTTGTCTGCGAATTTTCTGAGGATTGTTTTCCCACGAAACCTCCCTGGGGTGTGTCTACGTTATGTTGATGTGTTTTGACAACGGACATCGTGGATGGAAGTGCTGATTGTTATGGAGATAAAAAATCAGATTCTGTAACACTAGGCAGCGTGAAATGTCTAGGGGAATGAATAAAGAAGTCAGTGGTTTTTTATTAACAAATAATTATAATTTCACAGTATTCAATTTCACAGTATTACAACAGTAAATCAATACATGTATATAAATTAAGTGTGCAGTACCTGGATACCACCACTGTCACAGCGACAAAAGGTCTGTTAAAGCATATAATCCAAATGAACAGTTTACATAAATCTTCTCAGAGAATAACAGTGCAGTTCAATCACAAAATCAATATTTTTGTAATCCAAAAGTGAAGTTCTGATAGTGATCCCAAAGGCAAACTGAAGACTAATTAAAATCCGTTACAAATTCGAAGAAGATCTATAACTGCCGCACTTATCGGAAAAGGTCCACAAACTGACTTACACTCTTCTGTGTCCGCTGGAATATATCACTCCTCTCTCTCGGCTCTAAAAATACAACCCCTTATTTATAACGTTTCACCTCAAGCCGAGAACTTTCTTTTTCACGAACAATCCAAAGAACCCAATAGTACACACGCTAAAGGAAACATCTAGAACAACGAACGCTGTGTTTCTACATATCAGGGTTCACACATGGGCCGGCCCGGCTTGGCCAGGCGAGAAAACCCCGGACTAGCATGACCGCTGTTTACACGTCAGACCCCACGCGTGGGCCTGGCTATGCCGCCATAGCACGGCCAATGCTAGCGTTGTACATACACATGTAAGACAGCTGCATACAATAAAAGAGACATCTGTAACAAAAGTCATTTAAATACATAATAACTAAGCCCTGTGTAGTCTAATCCACGAAAGAAACTGGTACCAGTAATATGCAAATGTCTATTAGATTTGCAGAAAGAAATGACGACATTAATCTTACTCATTTGTGCTGAAATTATGATCTCATATTTTTAATGCATAGTTCGGTAAATATGAGCACGGGTGGAAGCGGCCAGGTAGATAGATTGAAAATTTGTTTTTCGAATTATTCAGAAGTGTTTATAGAATATAAATATCGCTCACCCAGTGATTAAATTGTCAAGTGCGTGTGGTCACACCAGACCGCATCAAGGACCTTTTTATATGAAGAGATACGTGGCTAACATGTGTCTAAGCCGTAATAATAATACCGTTCTGGTATCTAAGAACTTTGTGATGCGTTTCTAAATAATCAATTTCAAATAGCTTGTTCCAGCAGAGTAACAAGCTAACTGGCCTAACATATGTCTGGTTGTCTATAATCTTTCCGGGTCTAGTGATCATATTGATTATGTTTTTCCCATTCAATCGGAATATATCCACATGAATAGCCTCCTCCGCAAAACATGAGTTTTGAATGTACCTGGAAATCAAGTTTGTGTAAGTCAGGTGCTGATATGACCTTTGATTAAGCAAAGGACTCTCCTGACTTTATTATTATGTATTTGCAAATTGGTTATTTCATCACTTCTTGTTCCATACTTAGTTTTAAGATACAATGTTACTTGGTCTTAAGTTTATTTATTTATTATTATTATTCTTTGTGTGTGTGTTGTTTTTTTTTTCTTATTTTTGTTTGTTTAAATTTAAATTGCTCCATTTTTGCTTGGGTAATAAGACTTGTAAATGTTGATTGTATAAAAAGGACTATAGGCCTGTGGCCTTTTTTCCAGAATAAACTTTCTTCTTCTCTTCTCTCCTTACTTTCGTTGGTCGTACTTGGGTAACCACAAGTGTCGTGACTGTTTTCAGTTATAAAGATATGAGGGATTTGTGACGGTCAGTTTTGTGTCTAAATATTTTTTTTCTTAAATATGACGGTTAACACCCTATATTAAACAAGCTGCCTTAAGGCGAGTATTAAATAAGCGACAAGAGGGATTTGTGACGGTCAGTTTTGTGTCTAGAATCTTTTTTCTTAAATAAGACGGTTAACACCCTATATTAGACATGCTGCCTTAAGGTGAGTGTTATATAAGCGACAAGACACGTGGATTAGCTTGGCCTTGGAGGTGTTAGAAGGTCATTTTAGTAGGCCTGTTTTAATGAGAGACAAATATATGTGTGAGGTATTGTAGTATTGGCCTTGTTGTCCACGGAGATCTGGTTATGGCAGTGACGTATGGCTCAAGTGGCACTGTTGTTCATGTGTGGATTGTTGCGTTATTGACCGGACTTTAAGTGGCCCCGTTGTCCTTACTTGAGCGTGTCCTTTAAGGATGGGTATCGCTAGCGGCCTCTGGGACTTGACATTCACCTAACTTCCCAACTGCTGTAGGAAAACTCGATCCAGTGCGTCAGAATAATGCCATCCATCTAATAGGTCATGCAGTTAAGTTTCGTGATGGGCTCTACCATGATGGTGCCCTACCGATCTAGTAATGGTATATATATATATATATATATATATATATATATATATATATATATATATATATATATATATATATATATATATATATATAAATATATATATATATATATATATATATTTATATTTAAAGGAACATGACAAGGGATATGTACCTACGTTTAATGGGTTTCTGGATAAACAAATGTATATAAACAATATTCCGAATCTTGGCAAATATTACAGATATTATGGAAAGAATCATTGCTAACAATGTCAGATACAACGGTAAAAGGTTTTTGCTCTTGCATATATCGTTTAGTTTTAATCTACACACAAAAATAATATTAAAATCTTACATGATTCAGAAAAAAATGCAAAATTACATACGATGACTGGGTTTCCTAAAATGTAAGCTAGTAGCCAGAGCTACAATGAGATTTTCAGAGATACAATATTCGTATTGTTCCGTAATGACGGTTATGACACCATTCAGAGGAATACAGAGAAAATAAACGAACCCTATAGGTAGATCTAGTTGTAAATAAGAGGATAAACAAAGAAGAAATAATACATGATTTTATGTATTCCATGGATTCTGTTGAGAATAATACCTAGTGAACAGAAGACAGTGAGACCGTGCAAGTCCTGTCTCTTCTCTGTATTACCTTCACAGTAGTCTGCTATATACTAGTAACATACATGGATACCAAAAAAAATTGCTAGCGAAGTGGACATAAATATAAATATAAATATATATTATATTCCCCTTTTAGGCCATTAATGTTAAAAGATCCAAGCGAAGCTAAAAAGCCAATAAATTATGCATTGCATGTACCACTGTTGAAAATAAACATAATCAGATTATTTGGAATGTTGACTTGGCGGAGGTATGCGCTCGTTCTGAGTGTTCTCTAGTTTTAGTTGCATCCAATTAAATTCCTCTACTTCATCATAAATGCTTACGTCATTCACATTGATATCACATGTCGGCTTTCGTGCCTCAACACGCGGACCCTTCAGGCGGTAACACCGCTTTTTGACAAAGTACAGTTTCATTTATATCATTTATTTTTATAGTTTTTTTACGACGCTGGTAGAGATGGTAGTTATTATGTATACACGAAGACCTGGACTCCTATGTCTTTAGAGAATGATCAAACCTGCAGATATTTCATGGGTTTATGGGTCTGATCAATCAACCTCAAAGTAATTTCCATGCTAGATGGGTGTGAAATATAAGGGCACCCTTTCCCTCAGGCCCTCAGACTTATCCGTGTATCCAATAAGGTATACGGGATGAACATGAATTCAGTTTAGCCTTCAGGGCCGCAGAATTATATTTTTTTAAAAGCAAATTATATGGAATTGTGTATCAGTAATATAGTTCCTTGTTTGATACTACATCGGCTTCATATTATGTTCGATTAGGATATATAATAAAACAGCTGTAACATCAGCATTGTGGGTGATTAAATTGATACTATTTACAGCCAAAAGTAGCTGGGTTAAGGCTCTCATGGATAGACTGTGTAGCAGTACAATGGGATAGGACGTAGCCACGTGGGAACAGGAGGTCCCCGGTTCGAACCCCGTCAGCTCCTAAAGTTTACGCTCCTGACACAGCGGCTATATACCGCTGTCGTAGCAGATCTCCCTGACTATAACCGCTGCTTTGTATAGCAAGATTCTCCTTGCTGACCACAGGCGTTGGCACAGAGTAAGAGTTGTAATCACACCAATGAGAGCGTGGTATCGCATTGCGCATCCAGCTCCAAATTTTAAACCTGCGACAACCGCTCTCATTGTCATCATATGCGTTGAACTGACACAGTGACAGAAGCCTCGCGCTGTAACATTACATATACGCTCTCATTGTCACCATATGCGTCGAATTGACACAGCCTTGCGCTATTACATTACATATACGAGTGTATAAAACTGGTCATGTTATTTGTTATCATTCTGTATGCCTAAATTATCTTTCAGCATAAAAAAATGTAAAATTAATGGAAGCCAGGTCCCCCTTCCCTGACAATTTTCCTGATATCTGTGCGTGATGCTCAATTTTGTTTCCAGATCACTTTTTATTGCCTTTCAGACAGTTATGCATATCCCTCTGTCATGAGGAGATGCATGGCGAGGGTTGTCTAGATGGGGTACGGTAATAGCCCTTCAGCAGGTTTCCCCAACTGTTCTGGTCTGTACAGTCGAGGGGTAAAACACTTGGCCCTCTTCGCTGGGGACCCGGGTCCGTGTCCCTTCGTAGCTATGAGAGTTGGTTGTATTTCGCCTGTCCAAGGCCAGTTGTTTTCTCCGGTTTCATACAGACTGCGGAAAGCAACCATCTTAGCCATGGGAGTGCCACGTTTATAACTATTTGTACAATCCATGAATAACAAATATGTTTATGTTTTATTTTCATATTAGATATGTTTCTTTATGTGCGCATGTAGCATGGGGGAAGTTTGGGCTCTCCAAATTTTTCATTAACTGGACTCCTCCATGCGTTTTCGGGATTGGTTTATCGAGCAGTGTCGAACAACTACGATCCTAGTATCCGGTGGACGCTGGGATGCCCTGGGTATGTTTGATGGTTAGCTGTAATTAACTAGTCCAAAATGGTTTAGCCAAATACAATGACCGGCCGTGTTAACCGGATGCGATAAACGCTGTTGTGTATCAATTAGCTTAGAATATTTCAAACCTTTCTTTTCGAATCAATTAATATTTTTAATACTGTACTTATAGATGACCTCGGAATATTGATTTCTGTGAATGTACATGACACATTAACACGTTGCGCTTTACTTCTTCATTTTGCTTATGGGATAAAGTTGACAGATACAGTCCCGATTGGTTTGTTATGCTGTTACAGGTACTTATCAACAATAATAAAAAAAACACGAACACCTGTTGAGACCCTGAAGGCTGGGACACGTTGCAATCACGTGAGCCGATATCTGGTTTGTGACTCTCAGCGAATTGTGTCCGTGCTGATTATCTGTCACACGCCATTCTCACCTGGAAATAAACACTTCACATCCTCGTCATATCAGTCATTCCATGAGTAAACAGTGCTGAGTCTGAAGTCATTACGGGGATTACAAATAGTTCTACCGTGTCTGGAACATTTGACTATGCAAACATGTAAAGTGAACATTTTATCAAATTACAATGACTCTGTGGCTGATTTATGAGAAATGGTGGATGGCATTCAAGAAGCAGGTGTTATTACAGAAAATTACTGAGCTCAATGATGCTCATTTACAACAATTTACAATTATTGCTGGGGTTTACCTCCCGCCAGGGTTAAAACAGATATAAAAACTAATACTTCTTGAGCCCACGCACCCTCTAAATTATTTATATTCTAAATGGTATTTTTGTCAAGTACAATAAGAACTAAAATCTATAGTCCGTTCCAGCACCCCTGTCCAGCTGTTTTTTCCCCAATTATTTTTGTGAGTGAAAGAACGCCAAAATTTTTTGTCATTAAACATAGAGGGGAAAAATCGTAATAAACTATTATTGAAATAATAGCCTCCTTATGGCATTTTCCAGTGATTAATTTAAAACCATTTTATGAGTAACAAGTCATTTCTGGAGTGACATCTTACCATTTATCTTTGAAATAGACATATCAGGGAATAGTGATGACGTCATAATAGACATGACGTACTAAAGAGGCATCAACATTCATGGGATCAAAGATCAAGAGCTGTCGACCTCTGTTTACAGTGAGACTTTGTTCACCTCGTACACGCGCCTCAGTGTTTCGCCATATTAGGTTTGTATCAATATCCAAATAGGATACAAAAGGCCACTTATTAGGGAAGCCATGAACCACAGATATATACAAGGCATGTCAACCAGGCCGTAGAGTAAATAATATATCGTGAGCCGGTAAGGTATAAAAAATAGGCCTACGCTTTTGCCTCTTTATGCAATTGGTGCAAATTTTGTTTGGCAAGTTTGTCTTGTGTAGAGATAATCGCGAAAAACAGATGGACAAGGGTAGTGGAACGAACTATAATTAAAATGAAAATCTTCTCTGGATTTAATTATAGTCTGTCCCATCAACCGTGAAACACGGTTTTTCGTGATCATTTTGAAAATAATTGAGACAGAACAAAGATTTTTGGTACAGAGTTAAATGAGAACGCGACCTAATTTCCTGACAGGAAAAAATGCTACATCGGCCTACCCGAGATGAATAGCCTGTAATGGACAAACATCATAATCCAGGAGAAACTCGTTGGCTGTTTACGACATTTTGTACCTGGTCAACTGACAATTAAGAATCTGCCTCACACGTGCGTGATGTCATAAGCGCACTTTCATTTTGCAGGAAACAGTCCCGCTGTTCGCGATGTGAGGTTGTCAAACAATAATAGCAGCTAACACGTTTAGTACTATCAATATTACATGCATGTAGCCCATGTTATATCAAATGATTGTACATGAATGATGAATGATACCCCAGCTCTCTCCCATAAGCTGTTTCAGAGTTATAGGAGAATCCTTTAAGTTTGAAAAAAAAACCTGATACATTTACATCAACAATAAAGTTACTACAATATCTCGGCTTAAAAGGTGTCGGTATTCATAATAAAGCAATCATGTATCACCTGAATGTGTTTATAACAGTGACACCATTCAAAAGTGTTATTTCCACCACCACCATCCTTATTTTAAATATCGATGGAAGATTACTATCCCTCTTACCTTATCAGTCATTACAAGAAGTGTTAATAACAATATTAATGGTTAAAACGGCAAAACTTGCGTACACGTGTGTGCCCTTTAGATTTCCTCCAGGCACGTCCCCACGCACTTCCACCTTTTACAATGTATCACTGGCAGAGGTCACACTGTCCATTCAATCTAATGTAAATTTCAAGCTCCGCAGGGGTCGACATTTTTAATTTTGGGCGATTATGAGATAAGGAGACAAATTGAGAATTTTCAGAGCTAAAAAATAAATTTCATTCCCAGTGTACGATTCAAATATTTTCTTAAGATTTGATACGCTAGGTTTCTTAAACAACACCCAAAAAATTGTTTTCCATTGTATCAGCTTTTTTTTCGACGTGCAAAAATACTAACAAAAACTACAATTTCAACTTCATTTCAAGCCTTTATGTTAAAAATGTCATTTATAATAAATATAAAAAGCTATATACTTTCATCTTAACCCCTACGAATATAGGGTTATGTATTATTTAAAAAAAAAGATAAGTACTTCTTGATTGGAAACCATCGTTGTTTTTTATGGTGAACAATTGATGCTCTGGAATTCATAGATCGTAGATTCTTGAGTTTTAAAAATACTAGCAGGGACTATCAAATTTAGCTTAATATTTATATACCAATTGGAATTAAATATGTTAATTAGCTAACGCACGATTACCTGCTGGTTGGTCTTTACACCGTCCTTTGTGTTAATGTAGGTTCTACTAGTAAATTTTATCTAAGGCATTGCTGATATTCATCTGTAACGGAGTTGATTGTTTTTATTATTTGAACAGCTTGTAGTTATTTAAACGGTAAAATAAACAAAAATATCAGCAATAACCAAATATTAAACTCTTATCATTCAGAAGCATTGATTCTAGAAAAAAAAATATGAAACGGATGACGGAGTTCTTAACTAGACATTGACCTTTCAATGCTAGTTTCACAAATGTAACGGTGTGTCAATGACACATCTTGTCATACCATCTAGCAAAAATCTGCCCATTATCATAATAGACATAAACCATGAAGAACATATCTGTGCATGAACTCCTTATCTCCTTCAATAAAAATATCTCTGTAAGATGCAGACAAGAACTTTTAAAACACATCTTAACTGTAACGGAGTTGATACCTGTTCTGCAATGGAAAAACTTGGCTCAATCATTGCTCAGTAAGACCTCAGAATTGTAGTGCTGTTAGCTTCATTGACTAAGTTATGATGATTTAAGTGATACTGGCTTCCATTTTGGACAAATGCGCCTTCTCTGGATCACTTACCGATCGCTGGCCAATTTGCTTACAATTCAAAACCTTAACGCATTAATTTTTCAAAATATCTGTCTCTTAGTTTTTACAGTGATAAAAAATTTGAATGTTACAAAAGATGAAAAAAAAAAAAACGGCAGTAATCATGAAATTTGAACATTTGGCCGCCATCTATATGGCAGCGATCTTGGCACAAACCCAAGTTAGCTACACGTTTGTAGTAGTCAACATGGATTCATCAGGATCACAAACCTGGGTACTGACACCACTTCTAACCTTTTATGTTGCATGAAACCCAAGTTTGGTAACAAATTGTGTTGAAATGGCGGCCTTTTTTCGAATTTTGAAGGTAAAGGCGGCATCGGCACACCAGTAAACAGTCATTTTTTTATTCAGCACCCTCGGAATACCCTAAAACACTTGCTTTGCCACTTTTGACATTAAATGCCTCCTGCACTCTAATGGGGCACATATATTCAATATTTGACCTGTCTACAAGAAGACGTTTCAAGAATTTTGAAGAATGATCAAAAAACATGTCACAGCAACTTTTCTTTCATTATTTTGTGGGAAAGAATTGGATTAATGTTTTTCCTTGTTTGGTTATAGCTGAACAGTAGTCTCTTTTGACAAAACTGGACAGGTCACCTTCCTTGGAAAACAGCAGTCTCTTCTAATAAGTTTAAGGACATCTATCTATTTTCTTTACATTATGGTACAAAAGTATTGAAAAACATGATGGGGTTTTACGATTCTGTTATATAATTTTTGTGTTCATGTGTTTAAGGTGCCGATTATACGTTTTCTAACAAAAAATAAATAAAATTCTAGATAAAACTAAATCCATATATTTATATAAAGATCAATACTCTGCAAGAAATACATTGACCGAGCAGTGCATGTACAAATTGTAATATATCATGGTAATATAAAATGATATGAAATAATAACTAAGTTATTTTTGGCAGGTCATTGAGAAACGTCTTTTTGTCGATGCGTGGTTCTGATAAACACGATCGGTTCATAAAATCAGACACAATCACTGGAGTGACATAAAAGATCATTCAAGGCATCCTTGACAAACGATTGCTGCTTAAGGTCTCCATTCCATACTGCTTCAAAGGAATCAGTCCGGTAAACATGCATAAAGCAAACGGTACTAGTATTACGACAAATTCCATTGGGTACATTCTGATTGATAAGGGAACAAATGTAGTGAAATGACACCATTTGATTAGATTGATTAGATTACATTTAAAAATGTAAACCCTTTGGAAAGTTATGCTTGACAAAATAAATGATATGACAAAGTTTAAAATCCCCGTTCTGTATTGATTCCATTGGGATACACGAGTGAAATTGCTTGGATTCTGTAAAACTGTTTCATCCTTTGTAATTCAGAAAGGCTCCTTGGACAATAATAGGCGGATAAAATTCCTTAGCAATAAACGTATGTCGGTAACTGTGGTATCATTTTGACTGTTTGTATTATTATCACGCTATCTGGAGAGAACGGTGACTTTGACATGTTACACACAAAAACTGTCTTTGAACATGACAAGAGACAAGTCATGTATTAGAATACTGCAGGGGTTTCAGTTCACAAACGGACATGATCAAAACTGTCTTGTGAAAAAATGACGGCGCACGTTTTATCATAAACTATATATCGCATCAAATTTGACTTAATTAAAGACTTTGTGGCTTTCAGAAGAGCTCAATATAAAATTAACATCGCCAATTCTTGGGCTTGGTATTGCAGAAAAAAGGGTATGAAGATGGTCAACTTATATACATAGAACAACACCGGGAGAACAAATACATTTCCTTTTTTTATATTTTATTGAAAGACGTCTGCGAGATTTTCACTGAACGACAAAAGTGTCTTACAGGACAATTTTATTTCTTGCTGCATGGCATGAGTTTTATTCCAACTTTGAAATGAAGTATATCCCTTTAATTTATTTTAAGTTTAAGCTTTACATCAACGAGTTTAAGAGGAAAATCCTATACTTGTTCCTGGTTAGAATAAGAGACTCGAAAACACCCAAAGAGCGCATACATTCACCATTATCTCCACTGATTCCTTTACATCACATTTTAACCTGCTTATTTGCTTAGCCGATCAAAATATAGCATTATAATGCCGCCTTGCGGCTAGGTTGGTTTGTCTGTGTGTAAACTAACACAAAAAAGTTTAGACAGAATTTGTTTGAATTTTATGGAGGGTTAGGATAGCACCAAATTGATTTTTTCGTTCTGATAAAAATTTGTGAGAGACTAATAGAGTTAAAGAGGGGACTACTGTAATGTGCTATGAACCACGTTAATTACAATACTATAGAAAAGGGTGAATGCAGATGTGGAGAAACTAAAGATTATATGAAAGATCTGAGGTGGGTTACGCATTTCTAGAAGCCATTCAGTATAACAATAACGGTTATGCAGGCATAAAGTCAAGAAGAAGTCCAAAGAGCAGTTGTTAAAGGAGAGAGATCATGGAGAAATAAGAATAATCATCGCACGGCATCCCACACGTGTCACGGGGTTATAAAAGTAAGGTAAGAAGGCCGACGGCATGATGCGGAACAGATATGTTTAGAACAGCGTGGGGTACATTGGTCAGGAGATCACGATTCGCAGGGGCAGAGTTCCGATAGCTCTGGCAGTTCCATCTGCGCTTTTGATATATATATATATATATATATATATATATATATATATATATATATATATATATATATATATATATAAATTTATATATATCATTTTGGATCATAATGTGACGAACCATCTTTATAAGTTAACAGCTTCATAAAGTAACGATACAAAATCTACATTTGAAAGAAAGAAAATTTTCATTTTCTTAAGAACAAAGGTTTAATTAGGGAAGATACCGTTGGCATAACAGAGTAGAATTATCTGTGAAGCTTCTTCTTTTTTTGTTGATGAAGACTTATTATTATATTTTTCTCTTTTTCACTTACAACGCCACAAGTGTCTTCAAATTTTAAGTCATTAACTGAAAAGGAATGCGGAACCTGGGACCATAAACCTCACTGTATACATAGAGTAAATCAAATTATTAAATACAATATTTTATCAATACCCATACGTAATTTGTTTTGCCTTTTTTGTTTTGTCTTATTTTGTTCTGTTCATAATATAGCAGATGACCTCTCCCTTTGGTTCTTCGTCTTTATGACTCTTAGCTCGATATCTGCCATCATAGAACAGGGTCCCTACACTTTTTTTAATCACACGTGGATACCCATAGAAACCGATTTGTGCTTATTAATACTAGTTCACAATGGTAATGTTAATCTACAACTTTTTGAAAAAGTAATTCCTTTGAAAACAAAATTAGTCTGCAGTGTGTGTATATAAAAGGTAACGCTGTGTAGGCGTGTTTTCACACGACAAATTGGTATTATGAGTGTGGGAGGGTTTTTTTTCACCATTTCGCATCCATGTGTCAGGAACTGTGTAATTCCGAGACCATATAGAAATTAATTCATCCTTTGCGTACTCGAATAAATCTAACTTTTAAGGCCAATAAAGGCTTGGTTCTCAGGCACTTTTTTCATAAATCAGTGCGCAAGGGCGATTTTTTGTAACCTTTTTTTGTATGTTTCGATGAAAATGTCATATGACCAGGAACACGCATAAAAACAGAATTGTTTTGCAAAACAGGTAAAAGCACTACATAACAAAGGAAATCTTATCAAAATTGTATTATTTTATCTTCTTGAAAGAAATGTCTGAGTGGCTGGAGCATTACAGTGTCCACGACCAGTGAACTGGCTCATGTTAGGCTTATCAGACCAATACACTGCCAATGCAATGTCGAGTTGTCACGGCTATCCAAGAGGTTGAGATATACTAATCCATTTATAAGGGATAACACATATGTGACACATGGGCCAAAGCTTGATGTGAATTATTTCAAAGAGAAATCCGGCAATGGATACGTTACAATTGTTTTATTCTATTGTTTCTCCTTTGTCTCTAGTACCCATGTCTAAAAACCGCCACGATTCACGGACACTACGTTTTAAGTTCATTATCCTGCAATCATTCACATCTTTGCAAGGTCATCTTTATTTAGTGTGTCATCTACCACTGAATATTATATAATAACATTTTGTTTTTGTTATTTACTTGAGTACAAAAGGGTAAATCGGAGGTTTAAAAAAACAACATAAGTACACGCACAATATTGGCGATGAATATATGTGAGGCATTTTATCACTGGGTATTGTAATACCAGCATTACTATGAAATCGAGAAACCAAAAAAAACCCCTGAAACAGGATCAAGTTGATGATGATTTCAAAGTGAACAAAAGTAACAAGAAAATAAAAGCACGATCCAAGGTTAATGGAATAAACAAAGAGGAAAAAAAAAGAAGGAAACAGGAGGGGTTATAAGGAGACACTTAGGATGCTGCAGCCTAGGGCTCCCAAGACAACATTAAAATGGACACTGTTGTGGAGAAGAAATGGAGTAAAACCACTGTGGTCCATTGAAAGTGTTCACTGAAGTGCTGCGGAAGACATCGGTGATACCGGCTCCAATTAAACTCGCTTGCTCAATACCGCAGGGTGTTCGGTAAGAATGTTTGATATATGAACAGAAACACGACTAACAAGATATTCCTTTCTTAAAACGTTCACTGCTATTCTGCCCTAACCTAAAACATCACGAAATATTCTAGTTAATGTTGTTCTTAAAACTGTCACATATAAAGCTAGTCAGTCCTGTTCTAAAACGCCAGGAGATAGTCAAGTCAGTATTGCTCTAAAACCTTGGCGAACGAGTATAACCACTGTTGTGCTAAACCTTCCTTAATGTTGATCCTGTACGAAAAGAAATCCAGGTTCAATTATAACCATTCCTGTTTCAAAGCATTCTGTAATTGTCTCCGCCACGAAACCTTAATTGCTGCATGCATAGAAGTGAGTCGTTTAGAGATGAGTCGTTGCGCAAACCAACTCAAAATTAAATGGAGAAACCCCAATGTCACAGTTATGTTTGATCGGCAGAGCTTGGCAATTGTATTTGCGTATCAGTATGTATAAATACATTACGTTTATATGGTTCAATATATCTTTGATCTCTCCTGACAGTACCGCACACCTAATATATAGTTATCTTTATACGATGGAACCTGTCTGCAAGACCATTTGTCTAATATGACCACCTGTTAATTAAGACCACTCTTGAATGAACCGAAAGCATTCACATTTGGTTATAACTGAACTATCTAATAAGCCCGTGTGTGAATTAAAACTACATTTGGCAAGTCCCACAGGTATAAATTTAACACAGCTTTTACTGTACATATATTTTTTACCTTCGGAACAATTACCTCATCTGCTCATGTAATAAAGTATACTTTAACTTTTCCTAACAACTCCATTAATGTTACTTGCGTCGGACAGTTAAAAAAAAACAAACAAAAAACAAAAAATAAAACCGGAACACTGTTGACATCACACGACCTACATTTACCCCATCAATATAATTGTCTTATTTAATTAAACCATTATCCGATATTTCATAGCTCTGGGCTAAATGTGTATACTGATTCATTGAATATGGTTTTAGATTATGCCACATTCACCTTTTTGCTTGAGAGAGGTGGGTTTTTCCTTTAAAGGCTTTTGTTCTGATCTAAAAACAATTTTTGTCATATATAGTAAGACAGATATCCAATATATATATATATATATATATATATATATATATATATATATATATATATATATATATATACCTAAGTGGTGCGTTTAATGTGTTATTAATTCACTGAATATGGTTTTCGATTGTACCACATTCCCCAATTTGCTAAGAAAACCAGAGACAGTTCGAGTGGGCAACTCTTCAAGAATGACAAGAATTAACCTTATTGTAGTTGTTGCAGGTGCTCTTTTTGTTGTGTGACATGGGCGTAGCTCCTGTTGTGGCGCTCTTGTCTGGCCGCGTGTTGCATTCTGTGTTTGATCCGTGCTGGTTGAGCTTTCGATGTCATGTGAGCCTTGGGTTTTAACGCCTGGCCGGGGTCACGTAGTGGGCCTGGTGTGTGGAGATACACAGCGCTGTTTTTCTAGAGAATTCCTGAAACGCGTGTGCAAGACCTTATAGACTGTTCGGGAAGTGGAGAGTTCTCGGCTTGGGGTGTGAAGGTGTATGAAGGGGCTGTGTTTTGGCACGGCAGGGGCAGAGAGCAGAGAAAATTCCAGCGGACGCAGAAGCGTGTGTCAGATTCTAGGACCTTGTTCGAAGAATGCGGCAATTATACCTTCTCCTGGATTTTATGCATTTGGACTTCAGTTTATTTTCTGGGTTGTTGCAAGAACTTTCCACTGGACTGTCATTCTCCGAGAGTTTACACTTAAAGGACTTATCGTCCTGATGGTGTTGGTATCCAGGTACTGTGCACATACATTATTTTCTCTGTGATTGTATTGACTTGTTGCTATACCGCTGTTTTACTGTATAATTGTATTGATTTTGTGTATTGTAATGTTAGGGTTGTTTTAAGAATAAATTATTGTTATTTGTAAACAAAAAACCACTGACTTCTTTATTCATTCCCCTAGACATTTCATAGTTCATCTAATATTCAGTGCTTTTCCTGGCATACAGCGAAAATTAAGCCAAAGATCTTGGAAATAGAACTAAATATGCTTATACCAGGTAAATAAAATGAACCTTAAGTATAAAAAATTTTGTTTATTACCGCCAAAATGCACCATTGTAGACTAATTTTAAAAAGATTTTACAACACAACTTCTGATAACTGGTTATGACCAGGACGTTTGTCAATTTCCCTAGCGATATGAAAAATGAATTGGCTTGAAATGGTGAAATGCAGATGATTCAAGAAAAGTGTGTTATATATGTATATGTACAGCCTGAACCAAATATGAAATACCTAAACATTTCCCCCTTTAAATAATAATAGAAAAACTAATAATAGAGAATGGAGCCAAATCCTTGCCTTTTGGTAATTTGGTTACCAGTTTACATGTTGACAGGAAAACCAAATACACTTGAAACAACGAAAATCATATTGAAGGAAAAATGGTAAGTATGGAGCTATGGGATATATCTATCATGACAGAAAAATAATCATGTTCCTAGCGTTCCACGTTGAATTGCTCAACATGAATACCGCATTTGTCTTGGCCTCTAATGAAAAATATACGGAATGAATATTAGTTTAACGGAACGATCGTTTGAAGAACTGGTATATGCCATTCTGTCCACAACTAAAACCCAATTCAGCCTACTCTAGAGCTTCCGTACTATTACTCAGTTGCTGCCGCGTCCCAGCAGGCCTTGAGAACCGGGAATTGAGGGAATTCTTTATTTTTCTCTGTATACATGAAACGTCTAAAATAAATTTTCATTAAAATTCCAAAAAGTGAGCAAGTCTTACCAGGGTGCATACACAGTTGGCGGGAACATGTGCCTTGACTTGAAGGTTTTGTAAGATCCAGGGGCCTATGACCTACCTGCTTATAGTATAACGAAAACAAAATTACCTGTTAATTTTATATAAATTGCTTTGTGGTCAATGTCTATGAATAAAGGACCATATATGTTTTAAGTAAAATGTAATACTGAAATGACGGAATTACTTCCCCCTAAGACGGTATGTCTTCTTTCTCGTTTGTGTGTTTGTGTGGGTGTGTTTGTTCACAACATAACTAAGGCTGGGACCAAGAAAGACTCCAGTAGATGTTGGTGTGGATGCTGTACAATATCCGGATTCAGGAACTTCAGGGAATTAAAGGAATATTCAAGGAGTATTCACAAATATACAGTCACTTATACACGAATAAACCTGGGGATGTGGGTCGAACAAATGAATACAAACACGGTTTTGGAGGAATTCCACAATAGGAGCACTCGCAGACACACACATATGCACACGAGGCGGAGTCTTGCATTCCTTTGATTGCAGATTTCTAGTCAAATTGTTTTTTCCTTGATGCTCATTGTCTGGTGCGCTGTACCTCATACCAAATAACATTATAAATCTCTGAGACCTATTCCCCGAGAACCTGCGTGAGACATGTTCTCATGATTAAGCAGTGACCGCCGTTGGATTCTTCCAGTAGGCCTTAAAGTGACATTAACGTGACAAAACCCCTCACTGTCCTTGGCGTTCTGACTACACACGGTGTTATGGAAATGAAAAGGTGGCTATAAATAAGTCAGTACAAGCATGTCAGCCCAGTGTAGAGGTTACATGAACTAATTAAGCTAGGGCACCCATATTTTGAAATGTACTTTAGTCGGGTGAGAAAAGAGACACAATGGGATGATATTAGAATTATTTAAATTTTATCATCAAAGGAATGGTCTGGTTCTAGTCTAAGTATTAAAATGAATAAAATGATACAAAAAAAGGAAGAACCGAAATTAATGAATTAACAGTTATTTCTATATTCATTTTATTTATAAAAATTGAATACGATATGTTGAAATTGATGATGGAATTGAACCATTTGTGACCGCTTAGTACTTTTTTCAAAATAGATTTATTGAATTTCTGTAACGAAAAGATAACAAGTAACATTAATATCCGTGACTATTATCTTCAATGGGGGGGGGGGTTAGAGAGAGAGCGAGAGACAGTCAGAGAGAGAGAGAGAGAGAGAGAGAGAGAGAGAGAGAGAGAGAGAGAGAGAAGAATTAGAAGAAGAGAGTGTGAGTGAGAGTGTGTGAGAGAGAGAGAGAGCGAGCGAGCAGGTATCTAAAGGCCATTACGCTAGCGTTTAGGGGATACTGGTAGGTAGGTGCTTAATTACCTTTCTTTCATGCGCTTGCTGGTATTATATAACCACACCCACGAATTGCTTCTGGTCGCAACCCTGCCTAGAGACAATCTTCTATACAAGTAAAACGTTCTGTGGGCGGACAGCGAACAAATGGATTTAAATTCATTAATCCAGCACGCGGGAGTCTTTGTTAAGAAGTATCGAGTTTGAAGAACGCCCAGGTAGGCATTTGGGACAAATTAATTAAAAACCATATCACGAGCCCCCGCACATTTAGTGTCGAACAAAATAACTATAGGAGGAACATGTATGTATAGCAAGTGTTGGCTTTTGGAGATGAATGCCTGGCTAACAATACAGTCATTTGGCTATGTAAATAGACAGAGGAAATTATTTGAAGGTTATTTATAGTTATTCGAATGTTAGTTGAAGTCGTCATCACAAGGGTTAGGTTCCATGGCAACCAGCTAGCGACCTTATTCAGTTACCTTAGTCACGATTTTGAGGTGAAAACATATATTCTAAAATGTTTCTGCAAGTAAGAGAAGCTCTTTAACGTGTATATATGTTACCTATGCAAACGGGATAAGAGGGAGGTGATGTATTTGCCGATGTCTTTCTGTCCGTCCTTTTATTTGTCTGAATTATTATTGTCCGATTAAGGATATCACGAATATATATATATATATATATATATATATATATATATATATATATATATATATATATATATATATATATATACACATATATAGTTCAGTTTCGACCCTAAGTTGAGTATCATTTTACAGTTGTCAAAATGATTTATTTACACGCTCCATTCTAGGAAATCGTCCTGTGGGTTCTTATCATTAGTTATACTAACATATTATCAATATTATCAAATTATCCTGTGACAGATACGGGTGATAACAGCCGGTTTCGTTTGGGACTGGTTTTCCATGGGCTGGGTTGGATACTCTGGCGTTGTTCTGATTGATGCCTTTATGATATAATCTTCCGATATCGAATTTAAAATAAATCGAAATTCCCAAATAGTGTCAAATTTAGGGAAAATGTGGAAAATTATGCCTCTTATGACACAGCGTCATTCGTGATACTCAAGACAAAATTGTTGTTTTTCTCGTTACATCCGTGAAATTAGATGATAAAGTCATTACCTCACCTTAACTATCCCTCTTGATGACTTTTGATATCTGATACTTGTACTGTACGGTCATAAAGTTTAATATGATGTCTCTAAAATCTTTACAATCATCTGTTTTATGATTTGCGTGGACGAGCGACTCCTCTGTGGAAATACACACCTCTCGGAAATAACTTTCCTCCCCAGAGCTTTCCTCCGGCTGTTGCTCAGAGTATATGGGTGTATTGGCCACCAAACTCTCCGCAGACACTGACCTCGGAGTATTTTCATATCGTGGTTTCGTGCTCTTATTAAATCTTTACCTCGCAAAAATGTCGACATCGCTCATGGGAGCTGCCATTTTGCGAATCATACAAAAACTCAGATGTGGCAAGTCGCATGTCGACATTATCGTACACTGCTAGTCTAATTGAACAGGCTGCTGTTAAATAAATAAATATAAAAATGTACATTTATTTCATAAAAAAATATCACAGTCACCATAATTAACCTTGATAATTTTTTATTTTAATGCTAGAAAGGGGCATATTGGTTTAGTTTATATATTTTTCTCGAGTTTCCAGGGTTAGAATTTTTTTCTGCATGTGTTACAATACTTGCCAGGCACATGGTTTATCAAGCATTCTGTTAGAGCTTGGATATAGATGATGTTTATACATGAAATTTTTTATAAGTAAATCTTTGTGGTGGGTTATAATACATGTTTTCTTAAAATAGACAGAACATGACCATTTAATTGTCCACATGATTAATTATTGGAACCAAGGGAGCAGAGTCACTGCCACGACACTCAGTGTTTGTGAGGGCAGATGAAATAAAAAACACCAGTTGAACTCAGAGCTATCTTACCTAACTTCATTACCTATACATGTCTTTCCCTTCATCCTTATCATCAAAAGTACATTTATATGACGAGGTGAAGAAATATTTTTCATAAGAAACAATTGTTCTGTGGTAAAAAAAAAATGAATGTTCTCCCATTAAAAAACTACAAGTATAAATGCCTCCTAGTTTAAATCAAAACGATCGATATTTTCAAATTATGTATAATATACGGAAACCCGTGGAATAGACAATATTATTGATTGCCACCATCACGTGATCTTGCTAAATCTTTCATATATTTCCGGGATTCAGTCTGATATACTGCACATTGAGAGTGACAAATATTATTCATAGTTTTCTATATTTGGCACACGGTTATTGTATATATTTGGTTTCCGTGGGACGTATATATCGGATATATCCCTCCTGGAATTCTTCACGACAGGGACTGTACGGGCCATTTATAACTCAACTCTTACTCCCCGTCCTCTTTGGCTGAGGTTTTTTTTTAACCAAGACGTTTACTAGTTAAGGTAAGACGCAAGGTAACGGTGCATAGACTTGTCAACAAAAGGGCTCTTTCGTCTAAGATAATGATCCTTTTTTTATATAAAATTTTGTTCTGACTAAAATACTCGACTTTTAAATTAATATTTCTAAAAAATACAAGTAATTAACATTTTATAATAGGTTAATATTAGGAGATATATGTTTAAAAAGTTATTCCCTTTTTTTCTTAAACATATATTAAGCAGTTTTTGACAAATTTCTGCTAAAGCGTGATAAGATTTTCAAACAAAATTTAAAAGTTAGTTTACAACATAAATTAAAAAGAATAGAAAAATTAACAAAATCGTCTGTAGATATTTGTATGTCATTTGCTATTGATCTCCCGAAATTTACCTTGGTGTTCTCTGAGACTGGGAATATCGCGTTTATAATAAAAGCTACATTTAAAAAAATCTATTTTGAAGTAACTTAATCAAAGCATATCCCATTTAATAGGACATTATATTAGGTTCATTCAGATATCCTTATTGTATTTGAAGTGAATATGATGTGATTTTTCACCTTATAATCTAAACGATCTTTATAATTTTTATGCAAACTCCATAAACGCAGAGAACAACCTGGAACCTTCAAGCTGTTTCGTCATGTGACACCGATGATGCCCCATGTGTGCAGTGTCAGAGTTCAGGGTGTAGAGAATGCTTCAACGTTCACAGAGTACCAGACAGAGCCAGTGTGGAAACCCAATGTAAACACATTGTTTCATTCCCTTTTCCTCATGCCGTTATGTTGTTAATTAACGTTCTTGTTTAAAATCCTGTGTGTTCCTTTGTACACAGAAGTTCCGTAATTTCCATTTCACCCCTATTGAAGATGCGCTAATGAAGCCAATGCTTCAGCAAGAGGGGGCACTGGGTGCATACGTGGAGACGTTTATATAATCACATCAGATCAAACAAAACCGTTTCTAAGTAGGCCTCATTGATTATAACAGTCAGAACAACGTAGTTTATACCTGGATGACGTCATCAGAAATATTTATGGAAAGTCATGAATTCATAGATAATGTAGAGTACGCTAACTATTGTTTATAACCCTTCTATAGGAGTAGAGTAAAAAGCTTGCGTACTCTTTTCGTGATTCCAGTGCTCTAATTATTATAACTGAAGGGAAAATAGCATAGAAAAACATTACTTGTGTATTATGCAGTATTAACTAGACCCTAAATAAGCCACCATGTGTAAGAGCTCAAGACCTTCCGCATATAGTACTGGCATCGCAATGGGCTCTCAACAAGTCAATTATGTGTCCCGTCCACCCGCTTTATCTAAAAGTAGAATGAAATCACCACTTACACGTCTGAATCTCAGTTATTCTGACTGTTATAAGTAGTTGTTGTAAGATATAAATTAGTCGAAAGTGTTCCATTTCTCACAGTAAAAAAACAAACTTGTAAATGGAATCTCGTGCTAAACGTATTTATTATGATAGAATCTAACTCACTGGACTGGAGCATAGATGGATATAAATAGCCATAGCGGAGATATGAAGGAGCTTAATTCTCTAAATTGGCCTGTTAGGCTTGTGTATTTCAGCTGCTGCCTCGGGAATGGTTGATTTACCATCCTTTTGCATGTGGCAGCTGTATATACATACTTCACAAACACAGTCAGTGTCAGATAGATGCCGTAAATAGCAAATAAACAACCTTCACGCTGATTTGATTTTATGGTGCCGGGTTTTTAATGTTGTTTAGGATATCAGAAACGCTTCAGGTTACCTAAAAATGTAAAGGGTGGCCAAGAGACACGCCATAACTTTCGTCACCCATCTTTATACAACCAAGTTTTAAGTTTCGTTTAGTAATGCTTTCCCATACCTTGATTCATTTGAGTGACATCAGGCGGTTTAGTAAACATTAATTGAACAGCATGGGTAAGCAGAATCTAGTTATATTTTGTTACTTACAATACCGGAGAGGAGATCACTCATTTGTACCCAGTAACAATGCGGTCTGGCTTGTAACTGAACCCAGACAGCCGGTAGCATATCGTTACTTATCTCTTAACTGTGGCCATGTGAATTAAGGCAAAGTGTGTTAGGCCACAAATAGTCATGTCAAAACGACATACACGGTCCGCTGATGTTCCCTCTAGAGGTCGTCTATCTGAATTCTTTGCCCCATAGATACCGGCACTTGCTATACAATGAGAGGAGATGTAGAGTTTTACACAAAAATGAAAGTAAGTCATTACTCAGCAGATTTGATAACCGAGATTTGTTCTTAAATCACAGAGACAAGTTCAACACCTCATTCAGTGGCTTTCTTTTTGTTACTCTTTTAATTCGTACACGTCACTTCTACCAGTAGGCTATGGTGTGTTGTTGTCACTAACTTATTTTTATTTTTATAATAATAATTATTATTCTTATTATTATTATGGAGTTAATACTGGAGGGAGTATCCTTCACTAATTATACGGTCGGTAGGGGGCGCTACTGATAAGATATGTCACAACACCACAGTCTAGAATACAATAGTCGGTGGCGAGACAGCGGCAAATAAACATCAGTATTAACAAACCCCTTTTTTACAGTACTGATGAACACGTGTGTGAACGGGTCTGTGATTTATCCGGGAATAAGCCTGCATATAATCAAAGGTAGCGATATGCGCATTTGAATCTTTGGAAAAATACGCCTGTGATTTTAAAGATAATTGCTGCATTTGGACTAAATCTGAAAATTTACCATGAGGACAATGCTGTCTTCAAGTGTGAACGGCTGAAATGGAACCGGGTGTTTTTTTTCAAGTCAGTCGACGGTACCCCGCAGCGGGTTGTACTAGCTTTACATATCATCTTTCAAGATAACCCGCGTATGTATATAAGGCTTGCCCTCAAACACTGTGATGACATGAAGAAAAAATTGTCGGCATGGGCCACTCGTCACAAGAACGACGAAAATACAATCTCTCCGCTGGCAAACGAGGCCTTCACTTCAATAGAAGCCCTTATCCTCTTAGAAATGGAAAACATCTGTAAAACAAAAATTTCAAGAGGTCAAAGGAAACTGGTTATTAAGTAGTTGAAGACCTGCAACCAAAAAAATGACAGATGCAGCAAGGACACAAGACAACCGCCTTTTTCACACCCCGCTCGTTCAAAACAAGGTGAGCAATCACCTATCAACACGGCTAATGAAGATCTGTTCATCCAACAGATCAGGTGCTACATGCGCCGACAGCGAACAACTCCTGATGAAACTGCACCAATTTGCATGCAACATGGTGGCCAAAGACAACAGCCATAAGGCGTCCGGTGTCAGCTTCCAGCCAACCTAGATGGCGTCTTCGTCCTCCGTTCGGTCGAAACTGACACGACTTATGACCTCACTACCAGGAAAGCTTTCTGGTGTGACCCAAAGATCCACCCGAATACTTAGGCTACATGGGGTAGGTGCAAATTTCTAGACATTCTTGATTTTGTTGACACTGCAGGTGGGCGTGATGAAATAGTTGTCCTCTCATCACCGCATGAAGGCGCGGACCGACCTTGTCCATTAATGTAGGACCCAAAAATCCTAGTTTTGACCAATGAACCATACCGCAATGGTCCCTGGCTAATTTAGCCAACTCAACTCACTTGTTAGAGATAACAACTTAAAAACAAGAGAGCGTCATGGACTATTTAGCCTACTCCGCTCATGTATATAAGCTCCTAAAATCGCCTGAGAAAACTTTAGTATTTTTATGGGATAGAGAGTACCGTCTTTTTTTAAGTGCTTCTTCACTTTCGTTTAGGTACGGACGTGAGCTAAACACAGTCGGGCTGGCTGTGTCGTTACGAAATGTTATACCAGAAACCTACAGCAACACCTGTGAGCTACCAGCACCCACGTTGGCCGATGGCACCAAACGGACGCTAAATATGTAAGGAGTACACCAGTTTCACGGGCTGTTAGTTCATTGCCTGCGAATTCGAGAATGTGTGCTCACGCCAAAGTTGTGCAAAAAGCACTCTGCTGTACAACACCAAGAATAGATGTCCGAACTGCTGACCGTTAAACTTTCACGGTAATTATATGCAGATGTCTGGACCAGAGAACTAGTGAATACGCATGATAAAGACACAGACTTAATTATTATCGGAGTTCAAAACGGATTTGACATTGGTGGCAGGGACGCTGTGCCTAAACAAGCGAGTCTGCCAAGTCACAAAACAGCTATCTTGAATCCTGCTGAAGTCGACAAGCAAATAATGTGTAAAATCAAAAATAGACACTATGTAACGCCAGGGAAGCACCATATTATTGATAGCCAATTAGCGACGATACCTAAGGATGATGGTTACGTCAGACCTATATACGATTGCAGTCAATCAGCAGGTTTTGCTGTCAATGATTACGTACAATTGACTTCAACACCAGAGTAAATTCTGTCGACGACGCAGTACAGCTGTTGTCAGCAGGCAACAACATGGCCAAGAAAAACTTAAAATCAGGCTATCGCTCAGTGAAAAAATCAGAACATAGCCAGGAATTCACTGGCCTTTTATGGGTAGACATAGAAGGAAAACAGTACACCTAGCTTAATTTTGATTCTCAACGAGCCCCCGGGATATTTCACAGGTTAACACAGACAGTCGTGCTGTTTATGTAGTTCCGCGCGGTCAACAATATTTTAGCATGCTTGGACGATTTTTTAAGAAATAGGTGAGACACAACAATAATGAATGCTGGCTATGAAAGAACAGATTGCATTAGTTCGAGAAATAGGCTTTCATATTAATTGGAACAATTAGTAGATCTGTGTAAATGCCCGACTTTCCCTGACTTAAAACCGTGGACACAAATTTAAGTTTACCGTTAGGAAAATTAGAGGTTGTGCAGACAAACTCATAATCTGACATGCATTTAAAAGTGGCACTTGCAGATTTTTATGGGAAAGCTCAACTGGGTGGCATCCGTGATACGGGGCGGAAGAGTATTTCTCAGTAGGTTGATCGATGCTATGGACTCACTTAAGGGGAAATATGACCGGCGGAGGCTGGATGAGAACACTCGGAAAGACAATAATGGTTGTATGAATGTAGCTTTTATTTTGGAGCAAACTCAAGTGACCGGGGTATATACAGACGCTTGCAGTAAAGGTGCGGGGCGTATATGGCACCGACTTGTTTAATTGCAACTGGCATTATGATCTTTATTCTTGCAAACAGGTGTATGTTAAAGCCAATGAAACTCGCACTGTCATTCTGGCAGCCCACAGATGGGCCCATGTGTAGTCAACTAAAAGGATAATTTTTTCTAAGCGACAATAAGACTGCAGTCAGCAATATTAACAAAGGTTATTCTAAGCACAGACACTGAGGAACATGTTCTGGCCCTGAGTATTATTTAATTTGCACTTTTATGCAGTTTATATGCAGGGTAAATTCAACACCGTCGCTGATTCTGTATCACGGTTACATGACCAGACCTATCGTACAAACTTGATCCATCTACATGCATAACTTTAAGCTACTACCCTTAAATAATCACTTGTCAAGGAAGTCCTGGGTCATATTGGTCAGAGAATCCGAGGAAGAGATCAAGTTTCCTGCAAACCCTGGATAAACAAGTGGCCTCATACCATATTGCTGCATTAGCGCAAACTACAAAGAAATCATACAATACTCATCAAAGCCTTAAAGAGATTCTGTAGATCTCCTTGAATCCCATTAGTCCCTGTTAGCCAGGCGGACTTTCTATGCCTTATAGCTTACTTAGCAGAGAGATTATGTTACAACTCAATCAAACAGTATCTTAACGTGGTGAGGCTACTACATGAATTAGCCGGCTTTCCCAATTCAGTCAATGATTAAACTCTCATCACACTGATACTGCCGGATGTTCGCAGGACTCTGGGAGATATGACACGACCTAAATTGCTCACTACAGTCCCCTTTTTGCTCAGATTATTCCAGTCATTCCAGTTATTCCAGACCTTTCATCATCTAGAGATATCTGCTTTTTGGCAGTGTGCCTAATTGCCTTCTTCAGTTTTCTGCGTATATCCCACCTCCTTCAAGCCTCAAGAAACCCAATGGGAGGGGATATACTTTTGTTGCGAAGTTCCTTCTTATTATCCCAGATGGGGTATGCCTCGTAATTAAGAGATCTAAAGCTATACAATTCTTAGAAAGATCGCTCTCCATTCCTGTCCCACGTATACCTGGTCACTCCCTTTGCCCGGCACCAGCCTTTCTCTTGCATATCAAAGTGTCTCCTGGGAAGGCTAACGACCCACCCTTATCGTTTGTACACAGTGGTGTAAAAAACGTAATGGCTAGGATATATTTATTGTTCGGTTGAGATGTGCGTTAAAGAGGTGTGGTATATGTCCAGACAAATACGCTGGGTATAGTATCCGCAGAGAGGACTTTTGCCTGCAACATCCCCGTAGATGTCTACCAGAAATACATCAGGCCTAATGTGGAACAAAGGCTTAAAATAGCCCGGACACGAAGTACCTGGATTACCAATAATACTACACTGGGTTTGGCGAAGTTTGGGAGTATGTAATGGGAAGACACATAAGCATATTAAATAATATTAAGATCTGAATTATTCATCAATGTGTCTATATATGGAGTTAATATAGGGGGAGTACCCTTGACCTATTATACAGACGGTAGGGAGCGCTACTGATATGCCACTAGACCAGAGTCTATAATACAAAAGTGGGCGGCGAGACAGCGGCAAGTAAGCATTAGTATTAACAAACACCAGCTTTACCCTTCGGCCCACCCTAATCAACTTATCATATTCGTGTTATAGGATAAGTTTACGTAGAACAGTTATGTCGTATAAGGCTGAACTGTGGTCCATAGATGAGGAATAGTGCTCAGGTGGTAGCATGTTTACTTCAATATATGTATTATTACCGCGGATGTTTCTTTGTTTATCTTTAGCTTGTGCTTGGACAGGGGTATGTAATAAGAAGACACATATGCATATTATATAATATTTAGATCTGTATTATTCATAAATGTATCTATAGTTTAATGCTATAAACAGCGGGATGAAGCAAATGCAGCGCTTTGATGCATGTTAAACGTGTAAATTCAGGCAAACGCAATAAAGTCCTCGTATACACATTACCCTGTCTACGTACTTTCAATATTTTTAATGGAATCATAGCATTAATGTCAGTTACGGCATAGCTAGAGACCTACCCCAGCCACCTGTCATTGTGGCTAGCATAGCGTGTTTCCTGTTGATCTTCAAAGCACATGCACAACCCACATTCCTTTATAGTATGAAGGCACGCAATAACCCCCACCTACTATGACTGATATGGCCATGTAGCTTCTATGGAGATAATAACATAGCTGAATGAATAGGATGCATGGATTTAGTGATAATTAGGTACCAGGAAGTCCGTTTTGTACCTCCATAATGCCCCTTGCTGGCTTACATTCGTAATGCGCACCCGAGTGAATGCTGACGCCCGAGATGAAATGATTGCCGCTGAAGTCATAGCTGCTATGGACTGTAACAGTTAACAAATAGGCAAATAAAGGGGCGGATTTAGGAAAAGAAGGGGTCTAACCCATAAGGGTTGATAAAAAACAAAAGACTCCAATCCGGGAAATCGGGGGTCCAGGCCGCAAAAATTAACCTGAAACCCTTAAAAAGGTTACGGAGGCTGAAGGGGGGGGGGGGGGGTCCGGACCCCCTGGACGCCCCTCTGGATTCGCTTCTGAAATATCATATTACATGTCGATCCCAATGAGCTTTATCTGTGTGTTATCTTCGCTATTCCGTGGTTCCGCATGTGTAAAATTTATATGACACCGTTTTCAAACTTCGACAACATTTATGTTTCCTTAAAATGTATGACTTACCGTGTTCAGAAGAGAGAGTCGGTTCAGAATGAACGTTAATTAGTTTGTGAGTGAACACTGATCGGCCTTCCATACCAGAAGGCTGAGTCGGCCAACTAAATATATTGGTCACTTATTTTTAATACAGAAGATTAACCGCCATTAAACAATGCAGAGGTATAAAGTTAAGTAATCTGAATGAGCTGTGATGACGTAATCGACTAAGTTTGTCAGCTTATTTTACTCCTGCAAGGGGGCGTTGTTATCCTTATGGTTTACTGGTTTGTATGTAAGCAATTTTAGTCGAGTAGTTTCGAATAGTTTTGTTGAAAATTTGTCGAGGGTATGGGAAACACCTAATGAACAATCAGTTAAACTACCATTAGCAATTCACAGGTATCGGGGCATCTGTATTCTAGAGCCGACGTGGCTGTTATCTTACAATGGTCTTTACTCTAAGAACACAATGAAGTTCGATCCTTGTTTGATATATTTACATGTGGGTACAGACTACTATCTGGTTCGTATTGACATTTAAAAACAATGTGAGACAAAGCATGACTAAAAATGAACAGAATGTATAAACAATTCCAGGAATGTAGCCAGGATGTATCGGGGGGGGGGGGGGATATATTGAAGTAAACAGTGATGTAGGACTCGAGTCCACTGCTTCAGAGACTCTGACTTGGACTCGAGTTTCCTGGACTCAGGCTTGTACTCATACGATTAGGTCAGGACTCCGGAAATCAGGACTAGTCCATCGCCAGTCCAGTAAATAAAATATCTGGCAGGTAAGGCCTGACTTTAAGATTGGAAAACCTGCCATAAAGACATATAAACGCAAGTAACTGACATTATATTACCAAAACAAGTTAAGACAATATTCTAAACTCAATCTCGGCATTTGGAATGTAAATTGACAAATAAATTCACTTGATGATCTCTGATTCCTATTTTAAAGTTCTTATAATTAAGACATTTTTAACTTGATCTAGGACTTGGAATAGGACTTGAGCGTAGTCTCGAGTGGCTTAGACTCGGGTAATGTGGACTGGACTACATCACTTAACATATATTTAAACTAAGAACAATTAAGAATTTGCTCAGGTTCTACCTAGAACTTCAATAATCTTGTCACATATCTCATGATAAAAATCAGTTGCCACAGCATAAATGAAAATCAGGAATGAGTGAAAAGTTGTAAATTATTACAGACAGTTAATCATTACATGTATTTTTTTAATCACTGGTTTGGGACGACGATTCATTATCACCAGTTTTTACTTAATTAATGAAAAAAACCCCAAGAAATAATAGCCCGGGATATATTCCTCAGTGTTTTTTACTTTTTGCAAATGAAATATCAAAGAAATCAATCCAGATGTAAACATGACCAATATTTTTATGTGTACACATTCCTACTGGGTATATAGTGTCTGAATCTGGAGAGTTTTATCATCAGTATTATATGGAACGTCGGCTGGAAGGGGGGGGGGGGGGTATGGCCCCCTGCGCCCCCCCCCCCCCGGCCACCCCCCTCTAAATCATGTATAATACAAGATGTTAACGGAGATCAGACAATTACTGAGAATTTTTACGGAGGATGACTACGTAATGAATACCTTTATATGTAATACCCCGCTATCACAACACATTAGCAAAATGATCCCGTGTATCATTATGAATAAAGACAGCAGAATACTTGTTCACATATATTAATATAACATGATGTGTAACCAGTATCACATATGTTAATATAACATGATGTGTACGTTTCTAGTATAACCGTTTCTGTACAATCTAAGCAAAAAATCGATTCCAGGCCAAGATTCACCGTTATATTATTTCAGAATCCAAGCAATGCATATTAAATTTAACCGCCCAATTAATAACAGTGTCAACTTAACGTTTTGTATTCTACCACATAAGGACTCGGGCTTACCTTGTACAGAATTATATTTACGCTCCTTAAAATTGAGTCTATCGATGCTTGACACTTCTTGCATGTTTAATAAAGGGTACATATCTTGAAAACGGACCGCCCTGACCACCTGAGTTCTGACTTCATCTGGTATCGAATGACACTTGTTCAAAGGAGCTGGCAATTCACCGCGGCCTGCACGCGCCAGGACCAACTTGTTGATTATGAATACAGTCCCTCTGACGTCATAAGCTCCTTGTAGCTGCCCACACTGTATAATGGACAGGCGACCAAATCCACACATGGCCGCTTTTGACGTCCGCTTCCCAAGGGATTAATAGCCAGATATCTTCTTCAGCGTTTTGGAATACCGACCAAACTAAGTGAATGTAAGGTGCATTATGGCCTACGTTTTAAACACCAATTAAATAATTGTCATACCCATTGTATTAACATTTAGCCTAGGTGGACATAGAATGTTTACCTTTAATTCTCAATCAACAAATCAGCGAAAAGTATAACTGGAATGACATCTTTTTTCTTTATTTTTCTCATTTTGCTGCATGATTATCTCCGCGAGGAGGGTACGAGTTCATCCCTGTCCGTGAGTGTGTTTGTGTGTGCAGTCATGAACGAAATCTCATGAAATTTTCGGGCATTTCGGGAATGGGCCAATAAATCCACTGGGTACTGGTGTGATTCCGGCAATTATCCGGATTCATGAACGTCATCATGGAATATTCACAAATGTTAAGTCACTTATCCACGAATTTACCCGGGAATATTGGCCGATTATGTGAATGAAAACATGGTTTTAGGATCTATCCCACATGGTGGGGGTTTGAATTCAGATTTCTATTTTGGAATTGATTGTGTGACAGTTTTACTGATGTGATTGAAATAACCACCAACAAAAGTATGTACTGGCTGACCTCAGGATACATATTGCATTACAGTCAAAGATAATCTTTGTGTTTCATCAATTTAATCACTGAGGAGTAAATGGTCCTTGCTTAAACAGTGTAATAGTCATATCTGTATCGAATAATGAATGAAACAAGAGCAGTATTTTATCAAAGCAGTTATTATGATATAATATACTTTATTAAGCTGTCATACTCATTAAACCGGACTTATATTCATATTTTTCATATAATTATATAACCTTTTAAGAAAAGGATGCATACTGGGGAGCTTTCTCGGCGATGGAGTCGTTTGCAAGCCCCTAATTAAAACACCCTTTGTATTATTTTTATTATAATAATTACTTCTACTACTACTACTATTATTACAACAACAACAACTAATAATAATAATAATAATAATAATAACAACAATAATAATATTAATTATTATTATATTAATATTATTTATTACTACAGGTAAATATGACGATACAGCACATGTTAGACTTTTTCTACGCAACGTGGCGGACTGAATCTTTTAAAGACAAAGCCGTTAACTTCCTTGACCTATAATAACGAGTTATACATCATGAACTCTTAGAAAATTGATTACCTTTGTGACACGATATACAACCTACGGCATGCAACGTTATTAAAATTTCAGGACACAGTCAATTAAGCCTTTACCGTTTTTAGGAAAAGCCCTACAAATTTAATTAATCTTCCACGAACACGTATTTTCCAGTGTGTAAAAATAAATTGACACTTATTCACGTCTTCCGGATATCTAGCAGTAAATATATGAAAAGTGGCAGCCTGACACACTTGTTAAAGTATTTCTGGTTTAATGTGAGCTTTCTAATTATAACGGTATTTTCTTGTAAAGGGAATCACTGGCTATAATTTTAGGATCTCATTAGTTTCTTTTTATTTATTTTTTCAAAATGAAAGTCAAAATTTTTAATGGTTTTAGGGCTATGATATATATGCTTGCACAGTTCTTCATGTATTCTATAGGATCGGGATCGGATTTTCAGGAGTCACTTTAAATTTCAGAACTGCTGGCCAAATGAAAGGAAATTTATGTTATCTTAATAGTATTTAGTGGTAAATTAAATAAAACGTTGAAAAAATTGACATGTTTTTTCAATATACATGGAATTTACAAAATATATAACCCCGCAAATGCTAACCGTGTGACACGTTTCCTAAGGAAATAATGGTTTGCATTTGCACTATTGGATGCTCCCAAACAGTCTTTGCAAACGTCAGAAAAAGCACCCAGACCAGTGCGCAAGCGAGACTGCATGATGAGAGTCACGTGGGTGCACTCACTGTCTGCAGACAGGTGTGTGACGGCACGAAAATATTGGTCCCGTTCTGATACATCCACACGGTACAAATGTTTCCTTGTGAAATCGATAAGAGAAGTGAATCTATTAAAGAACACAAATTTTTGATGGGTGACATTCCTATTTATATGCGATATTTTGTGTTATGCAGATTTTTTTATTATACAAACAATTATATAACTGGTCTATTTCCAGCTGCTTAGAATAAAAGGAATCACATAACTAGTGTTCAGGTTGACTTTCCACCCCTATACTGCGTTTGTTTGTGTTATGTAGATCCGGTTTTGTTTTGTTATATAAACAACTATAAAAGTGGTTTATTTTCAGCTGCTTAGAATAAAAGGATTCGCATTATTAGAGTACAGGTTGACGTTCTTACGTATTTTGCGTTTTATTTGTGATTTATAGATTCGGATTGGTTTTGTTTTACAAACAACTATATTTCTGGTTTGTTTATGGAATAAAAGGAATCGCATCCTTCTTATTTTGTTTTTGTTTGTGTTATGTATAGATTCGTTTTTGTTATATAAATCACTTTATAACTGGTCTATTTAAAGCTGCTGGGAATAAAACGAATGACATAATTAATGTATTAGCAGTCAAGATACTGTTTTAAACATGTCCGTTCCTTTGATAAAGATACCATGGACGGTAATTTAAAAAGACAGGATATTAAACAGTAATTCTCCCGGTGTGGACAAAGCGTAAGCAGCAAAGAAACCGCTGGCCCGCGATATTGGTTTCCACTAAATATTAGATGCTTTAACGTTCTTCTGTCAGGCATTACTTCAAGTCACTGCGTGTTTCTGCAATTTTATTTCGCTGGCTGCTTCTCGTTGATCTTTAAAAGGCCTTTGTGTCTTGAAGTATCTGTCATGCCCATCCTGCACTCACGCAGATGTTAAATAAGTCACTAGAGGTACCAGGATGATCTGTCCGCCCGCCGTAACGGAAACCACTGCCATGCGCTCCATGGACAGCTGAAGACGCACAAGTAAATTACCGTCTGATATTAATAAACTGCTCAAGATTGGACCATCAAACACCTGTAGCTATTGCTTATGTTATATGTAACTGAGTAATAATAAAATACTAACTGCTCTCGTGGAAAATCCATGGCTCTATCTGGTGCATATTTTTGTAATGAGATGATAGAAACTAAACGACGCATATTTAATCCTAAGGTTTTTGCAGGAATTTAAATGATATAAAGATTACTTCTGCTAGAATTTTCAAGGAACATCCTCCCCCAAAATATCAACATTGAAAGAAAAATTATTCTATTACAGAAATCACACAAAAGTTTTTCCCCCCGATAAACAACATTACTGCGACAGTTTCATTGCTTGAGAAACATTGTAGATATAAAGTTTGTATAAAGAAGCATTCTACCGTGAAATTATATGAAAGATGCTTTCTATTATTTGAAGCTCAGACGACATTGTAAAAAAACGATGTTTATTCAGTGTAGTCAGTTAAGGGGATAGTCTAAGGCATGTTTACAGACACATACGTTATTTGTATACACATTCATGTCGTTGAAGTCTCTTGTACGCGAAACGTATAGCTGCCAAAGATAGGCCCGGAAAATATATTCCAACAGTATAAATTTTTGGTTTAAGTACTGTAAATTGTCATGGAATAAGCAGGCCTGATGTAAAATTGACAACTCTCCCAGATAAAAAGAAAGCAGTATGATATATTTCGATTAAAGTATTTAGCAAAGAAACCACATTAGCCTATGGTTCGTTGCATTGTCATTCAGCAAGGGGCTATTCTTTTGTCCCCGAGTAGAAGCCGCCTATTTGTATGCAATCGTTCTGTCGTGTTTCTGAACCATGAAAATGTATTACATGAAACGTGCACGTATGAACGAACGACTGATTAGTAAATTCTGGCGGGGATTTCAAAGTCCCCAAGAGATTGAGAACCATTTGAAGTGTGTGCAACCCCCCCCCCCCCCCATGTGTGCAACATCCCCCCCGGGGCTTCCTTTTGAAAAAAATCAAACAACCAATAAATCGGCCGAACTATTAAAACCATGGAAAGATACTTCTGAATGTATAAAAATCAACATACCTGTAAACCTATATAAAACGGTGATCGTGTAGAGGGTTTCAGTTCTTTTTGTCCACTCAACCAGGAAAAATGCTTCCTATTAATTTCCGCGCTTGAATTTAAAATCTTTACTTCCTTTTGACAGAGGCGATATAATGGAAATGGGGTTCAGTGGGGATTACAGGTCGTCTCCTGAAAAAGCGTGCCAGGCGAAAATGTTTTGCAGAGCATTTCCGTAGGGTTAGGGTAAAGACACATCAACAGTCCATTTCATTTAGGGGCCAATAAGAATCACCATTATATATATTTACCTATAAACCATAATAACAATAGACCATTCCTTTGTCCCCGTGTTGAAGCCACCCATTTGTATTTATTTATTCTGCTACTCGCAAGGTGATCTCGTGTTAATGAAGCACGACAGTGTTCACCCATGAAACGCATACACGTTAACACATGACTGATATTAGAGATTCTCGTGGAGGTCTGTACGCCCCGACTAAACAGATTCTGGTTTGTTATCAATTTAAAGATGTACTTGTGATATTTTTTGTTTGTTTCACCGTCCATACAGACAACGGATCTTAACAAATATATGTGAACATCCCCCCCCACCCCACCCGAATGATAATTAAGTTGTGAGGCTAATTTAAAAAAAAAACTTCATAAAATACATGACTTGGCCAAACTTTTGAAACCATGGTTATCATGGAATGATATTCTTGAATGTATAATTATCAACATACCTGTAACCCATAAAATATGGTCAAACGGTAGTCACATCACTGGACTCAGTGCCCAGTGTTGACCAAACTGAAAAGCTCTCGCATTGAAAACGGAGTCGTGGTCTTTGGATAAAAAACCTTTCCTTCCTTCTGATAGAGAAAATTCCTTTAGAGGCGTTACAATGGATATGGGGGGTCATTGGGGATTAAAGTGGACCCGCGTGACCGCGTGTTGCATGGAAATGCCTTTTAGGCAGGACATGCGCTCTGGCCACGGTCCTAACAGGCCAGTGAAAATCCCCGAGGCGCCTCCTGAAAAAGCTTCACAGGCGTGGAGGACCTTGCAGCACGAAAGATCTATATAGGGGCACCTAATGGGGAAATATTAAAATTATTAATTATTCAGCTTAACAGGGCATAATTCCGCAAAATAAAACAAACTTGTTATAGAAGAGCACACCACCGATACGTCTGCCGAATTTGGAGAGTCAAATCAGAACGGAAGCAGGTAAACCGTGGTCTAGAAAAAACCCAACTCCGTATTAATTATATAGATAGACGGTCAGTAATAAAATGTAATATGAATGTTAAAATGTGGTTTTGCAAAAATATCCTTCAAATTTATTGTGTTTGTATACGTACATTGTGGTTGAGTATGTAAAATTCTTCCTCTTATTTATATTTTGAACATACTTCCGAAGGCCATTGGAGAGTTTCCGTTGGAAGCAAAGATACTCAAAAACTATATACGGAGTAATGCGACCATGACAGTGGTGCAGTAAGA
Organism: Sipunculus nudus; assembly: GCA_026874595.1. NCBI lineage: Eukaryota > Metazoa > Annelida > Sipuncula > Golfingiida > Sipunculidae > Sipunculus > Sipunculus nudus. Next base: position 20,207,024 of record CM049307.1, read on the forward strand.
AAAGAACTATTACTTAGAATATTCCCGGCAAAAAAAAAAATCTCAGATGTTTGGTAGGACACCAATGCAAAGGACGGGTTTAGTATCTGTGCCATATAAATTTGCAGGGGACTGAATTTTTTTTCAAGATCCAATATCCAAGGAAAATCAAGCTTTTATTAAATAACAACTGCTAATGTGCTGGAGTATGAGCTCACAAACGTATTAATACTAACTTAATATTAAATGTGAACATCTTGTCTGATGTGGTCTATTCTTCAGGTAAACGTTTCTTCAGACGTCTGTAGCTTTTGGCCTGTTATTTGGTCGGTTTGGCATTAGTCCTCGGGTCATACTTCAGACCGTGCTAACAGCTCGCGCAATTAAACAGCCTGCGAAGAAGATGGATGTTTGAACCAAATACCGCCCAACTTTTGGCAGGTCAAATGACTGAAAAAAGTCCTGTGTAGGCTGGCAGTTCTTCGGTATAGTATTTTTTTCTGTTGAAAATGATCAAATGTCTCAACTGTTGACTGTGTCCTGTTCTTTTTTTCATCTTAATCATCGATCGACTGACTGAATGTAATTCATACAATGTTTTTTTATAGAGCCATTCTGTGTAACCCTGCGAATCACTATAAAGATTAAATTAAATATTAATATCATAGAGACGTTGTCCAAACGAACATATGTGCTTCTGATTTTGAAATGTGGAAGAAACACGTTTTCTTTTTTATGAATTCTAAAATGTGGAAAACTTTATGTGAAGCATTTATTTTTATTTTACATTTTAAGTTCAGCTGACTGTAAGTCAAGTGAGGTATAGGAATGGCGCCTTGTCCGTAGTCCGTCCGTTAGTAGGGCACAAATCGTAACTGCTGATCCTAGAAACTTCTAAGTAAACATCCAGAGAGGTCAATAAAAAATCTCCTTGGAAACATGAAATTAGGTCACTGCGACCTATATCCTCCGAGCTATGGGTCTCGTAAGTACCCCCCCCCTCGAATAATAATAAAATGATATAAATCTTCCAATATCTTGATAAATAATGCATGGATTGTTAGCATGAAACTTGCCTTAAATCGATCACAAGTGGATGCCCGACAGTAATCACCTTGTCTGTCCGTCTGTCTGTCTGTCCATCCGTCCATCCACACAAATTTGTTTCCAGATCCAGATGATAACTACAGGTTGGATTAACATATGGATTTCAAACTTGACTTACATATGGCTCACCACTAAAGCATAACCTGTAGGATTTTGGGGTCATGAGGTCCAAGGTCAAGGTCACAGAAATCATTTATTTAACATGATTATGGCTTCATTTTAAGCCAAGCTTTTCATCTAACACTTTCCATCTTGCGCATTTAGCTGATTTGCTTATATGGGGAGAGCATATATGAATTTCGGGTCATAAGGTCAAAGGTCAAGGTCACAGGGGCCATCTGTTCATAACTTAGTTTCCTGATGATAACTCCAGTTTATTTTGACATATTAGTTTCAAACTTAACTGATATATGGCTCACTTTAAATTAAGATACCAGTCGATTTTGGGGTCCAAAGGTCAACGGTCTATAGGCTACATCATTAAAAAGATTTTGGATGCACTGTTAATCAAACTGTTCATCAAAACTTTCCATATTTCACACATGGCTGACTTGCCCAAAGTGAGGAAGTCTATAGATTTTGAGGTTACCTGGTCAGAGGTCAAGGTCAGTGGACCCACTTTTTTTAAAAAGGTTGTTATAATAATCTAAATGCTGCAAGTTCAAGGATAATAAGTTTTCAGAAGATTTGGTCATAAGGCCATTGGTTAACTCACAGGACCATCATTTTGAAAACATTCTTAAAAAATATTCTTATAAACAAATTCAGCTGAGCTTCGAGACCCATGGGTCCTTAGTTCACATGCTCTTCTTTGGGAGAAATAGGTGAAATAAAAACTTTCTTATTTTGTAGATCTAGTATTTTGTGCATCTTTTATTCGGATTTTGTTAAGACATTCTCTGTATCATGATATTACTGATGGAAATGCCCAATAAGGAATGTTTATTGATAAAGTGTTTTTTATATCACTTCCATTTAAAGCAAGGATAGTGATCCCATATTCTTAATTATGAAGACATAGGAAAAAACCTTCAATTTATAATGGATTTCTGGTAACTGCTTCTAAGAATATGCGTTGCAGACAAGAGTAAAGCGAAATTGAAACTAAGAGAATCAACCAAATGTGCCCCAATTTAATTGATTCAGGAGACTTACAACATACAAATCAGTCGCAAGACAATGTGATTAATGTTTTTGGAGACACTGTGCCGCATGTAATAAAACATGTGAAAGTAAAACTCTTAAAATGAAACAAACATGACCTAAACTTAAACAGGACAGAGCCATATATAAGATACAAATCTATATAGTTAATACGCATCGGTCTACCTACTTCCGCTCTGGTTATACTTCAAAATTCTGCACACGAATCGTCGGTGGGCTCTTCTGGGACAAGTTTGTTTTATTTTTGCTGGATTAATACCTATCAAGCTGCATGATTAAAATGTTTAATATTTCTCCCATAGATGCCCTTATTTTTTTGTGCTTTAAGGTCATCCATGCCTGTCATGTTATATCAGCTGGTGCTTTCGTGATTTCCTCACAGTTCGAGCTAACCGACCCGTTGGACCATGGCCAGAGAGCATGTCCTGTCAGAGCCGGGCGTTTTCGTGCAACAGGCGGTCACACTGGTCCATATTAATGCCCATTGATTCTACATATCCATTCAAACCCTTTCAAAAGGAATTAAATGTTTTAAATTGCTTAACACATGACCACCTGAATCTGCTTTCATCATTGGAAGCGCCTTTCCGTTGATTCAATAAAAGGAGCTGACACAAGGAGCAGCCACAAGCAGCAGACACAATCGACCTCCATTTGATAAGTGAGCACCTTCACTAGATTTAGAGCTATGTTGTTGTATTCAAACTATTTTTTTTTTTGCCTTGATAACAAAGGCATTAAAATTCGGGTAATTTATGGACTGTAAGAAAAAATGGTTTTCAAAATGAAGCCCCACAACTTAAATATACTTTCGGGGGGGGGGGGTGTACACAATATTTGGGTTCCGGAAGCTCAATGTACAATGAAACATGAAAACATATCGCAATACATCTTTTAACTGCAGACATGGATTCTATAATCAAACTAGATTTTGGTTATAGGAGCGAACTTCCACCAGAATCTCCTTATCAATCATGTGGTCATGTGTACACGTTTCATGTATAAACACGGTCACCCTTCAGTCACGCCGGTTCACCTGGCAAGTGGCAGGACAAATCAATACGAATGGGCGGCGTCTACTCGGGGACAAAGGAATTTTCCTTTGTCATAATTGTATATAAAAAATATATTATATTGATCCTGATTTCCTGCAAGATTTAACGGTTTATTTGTTTAGCTTTACAGTGACCATTTACAAATTTTAAACAAAATCCGTAAATATATTTTGAGTTAATTTGCTTACAGACAAAGCAACGAATCAAGGCTGAAGTTAATTCCTTGCCAAAGACTTGCACCGAAAGATGTATACCTGCCTTTTACCTGGGAGCGTTGTCTGTTACGATCATACCAGCTTATTTTAAGACAATCAACAAAGCCAAGGACAAACATGTATTGCTATTAGAACATGTATATCTGAGCCTGTCTTTTCACATGAGAAGCTAAACGTTGCATTTTCGCGTGCAATAATCTTCAGCTACATGCATATGTTTGTTAGCATGCCCACGACTACCCTCAACTGACAACCAAAAATTTCGTTTTTTCGTGGTGCCCTCGGAGAATCTTTCATAAACTCTCTCTTTGATAGAGTCATATATTTTTTTTCAAATTATGTTCACATTACATGGGTTTTATTTATAGTCGTTATATATATATAGTTATCACGCCAACAATGATGTTGTTATCATGTTGGTTTTCGAAAAAAGTCTCACTCAAAATTCGTACTCTCAGTTTCTACCTCACGCCCTTTGTCAAAACATATTTCGTTGTGTGATTTCTGCAAAAGCATATTTTAATTCTTTCCTCATTTTTTAAGGATTTGGAGTTTTCTGAAAAAAATCTAGCATTCACTTCACGTACACTTCATATCATGTAACTGAATAACATGGAAAAAGGAATCCTGTGGAAAGCTCGGGATAAAAATATGTGATAGTCAGTCAAAATTAACCAAATTAATGATCTGATAGAACCGTGGTTTTTCCACGGGTACATCTATTAATTTATTAATACACAGCGGATAGAGCAACGAATTTTAAGATATCGTGTCGCAAATGAAAGTACTTTATAGACGGGCAGACGAATGAAATAATCGTCGAATCAATAGACAATCAGTCAAGCATGACCAACCAAAGACTGGAGAAGAGGTGTTGTGTCGCATATATAATGAAATGAAGGGGCTGATAAGATACGCCCACCATGATGACTTAAGAATTAATGTTAATTTTCATATCAGTGTGACAATGGAATATTTATGCATCAATATAGATTTCACCTTTAATACTTCAGTGATCAGTTTTAGGTTTTTATAGTTTTGTTGTTAGTGAAAGAGTCTTCGGTATATCGAAATGCAATTCATCTGGAGGCGCATAATAGTAAAATTTTGGATAATTCATAACTCGTTTTGGAAATTTTAAAATGACAATTATACTAGTGCATTAGAACAAACGCAAATGGTCACGTGCCTATTCAAGAAATTTCCTGCATCAGATATTGCTGGATGCTCTCCGATATATTTATACGGTTTATTTTCTTTATATTAAATATTAATTCCAGTGTTGCTTCTTAAAATGCCATCATCATGATAATTTGCATGCCTCTGTTGAGATTGACTTGGCAACAAACCTAAACATCCCGGATCGTTTTACAAGCATGACATGTTTATCTGTCGACAGGCCGATCCCTTGAAGTTCATCCGTACAATATGACCGTATCCCTGACGTAACTGTGTATCTTTGACCTTTCTCTGTCTGTTTTTCTTTTTATACCTACCCTTTGGTTTGAAATACCGAGAGCCCGCGTGGGCCCGAATTGGTCATGACGCATTGGTAGATTGTTGCTGAAACATGTACGGTGACCTGTCGCTGTCATTTGATCGGTTTCACCAAATGTCAAGTGCAAATGAAATGAACATGAGTGGCTCACATTCCAGCGCATTTTTATTGACACGTTTAGAATTAAATGTTAGTTTCATTTTATCTGGATATTCTTCCCCTGGTGACTCACCAATCTGTCATTTGACTGTGCTTGTTTTGCTTGACTTAAATGGATTACAGTGATAGCCATTAATTAGATGGACAACCGTGACTATATGACGTCCCAGTAAAGTAAGTAGCTTGTACAAAGTCGTAGCGTGAATCGGTCGATTTTGCTGTTTCCTTGCCAGTTTACTTGGAGCGATATTCATTGTGACTGTCGCATGCGACTGCCGTATACGCTGTGTATATACGGTGCAGCAAGCCTGATTGAGAGAGAGAGAGAGAGAGAGGGGGGGGGGGGGGGGGGGGCACCTTGGCACACCCACTTGGCAACTTATTCACAATCGTATATACATGTATATATATATATTGAAAATTTTGAAATCTAGTAAAATTATACATTTTTCCTAGAATTAACTATTCTCGGAAAATTTTGATCTGCGAAACATGAGAAAAGAGTTGCCAAAGTGAAACTTTGGAAAAGGTGAAAAAGGTGTCATATATTGCAAATATAAAGTCCATAATCAGTACAATTATAAATTCGTCCTAGAATTTTAATATTCTCGGAAAAATTAAATTGAAAAAAATGAGAAAAGGTGAAAAAAAGTGTGGATTATCTTACACAAATTGTGTCCATTAGCACTTGTGTCGAAGTTATCTCATGACAAATACAGAAATAATGTCCAAGGTTACTCATGAAGGAATAAAAGCATTAAATTTTATATGAACAAGACCCCTCTTTCCATGCTTTAAAATGTATTTTAATCAAAAGCTAACTATGATTTTCACATGCAGTGTTTACATGACATCATATAGTCAGTTATGTCAACTGAGGGTGTTTTTGCATATGACCAATGAACTTGTCCGCCGTAAGTGGGGCTGGTATGTGGTAAGATATAGTCTGATTTTTCATATTCATAAACAAAATCCTGTTTCTGAAATAATTTATAAGGTAAATGTTTAATTTTTGTTTTGAAAATGAGGTACATTAATATTATACCCTACAAATTTCCCCTATATTATGTAGGTAATAATAATTTTCACAGGAAAAAGAGGTTGACGTGAGATGATGGAATGGACTATAGGATATAGAAAAAAAAGACTTAAAGGTAGGCAAAATGTTTTTTATTTTGGTCCTCAAGTCAAACAATAGTCTCCGGACTTCTTATATTATGGTTTGCTCGTACTTGGATGTGATAAATATGTCTCCAGGTTCCTGCTGGAGTTATTTTGATATTTGCTTAATTTTACATGGACCGGTTCGGTGAAGGAGTTTTTTCTTGTGAATACTCATTAAAGGCTAAACCTAAAAAATGTAGGTTTTTATTTGTCGGTTTCTTCTGTTGACTTAAAATTTTAATTTTTGTAAACCGAAAATGTTCCTGCCCTACATATAAAAAAATAATCCTGCTTTTGTAGTTAAAATATCTGGTAGTCTAAAATTTAAGAGTAGGCCCTACCGTAGTACCATAGCGGTTTGAAATAACCCTGTAGATATGTTCATGTGAATAAAAATAGGGTCATTCTGCCATATCACTGTGACTATCGCAAAAAGGGACCACGTGTATCGGGGGTGGGGGAGATTCCTGGCTCTGAGTTACGTTTCTAGAGTACGGAGATATTCAGTGAGACGAGTAATTAAAACTTTGTTCACTCATTTTATGAACGTGGCGTATACGCAAAATCCTTAACAGAAAATAAAGTTAAAATGCACCGGTTTCACATGGTTTATTTCAATACACATAAGGCATACAAACACAAGACTTGTGAGCCTAGTCATTTGGGATATGCTCATTTCTTCGGCAAATTGGGAGTTTTGTTTATGCCCGTCATTAATGGCTGGCTTCCCGACTCTCTAGGGAAATCGGCTGCACCGGTCTGCTTATTTGGACACACGTAGAGTGACCCTATAGTGCGACCTTACACTTCAAAAACTACTTTGTTGAATATTAACAGCAAAAACAACATGAATAAGCACGCGTGTATGGTCCTCACCATGATGTCAATCATAAACCATGACTTTAAATGGAATTATATAACCCCGTAATGTCCGACCAAATAATTTACTTGATGCCTGTCTGGGCTACCCGGAGTTCAATATGTAATTCATAGTTATTTCCCGCACTAGCTGATTCTACTTGAGCTTGTGCTAAAGGTATTTCTGTTTCCTTAAGTAAAAATAACCGAACGTGTTTTTATATGTAAACACACATGTTACCTTTTGTATATTTTATCTTAGCTATTTACATACGTGTAATCTGTGGATATATACGGATATCACATTTTCTTCCAGAGGATTTTACTCTGATATCAAAAGATCCCTTCATTTCATACACTAGCGTTTACACTGTACGTGCGTCTTTAGTAATGCACACTCGAGGCTTCGTCCGCATCTCCCACTAAAGTGGTCCCACAACGTTATATAAAGGCGGCATTAAGCGGTATATATTTAAGTCAGCCCCTTAAACAGGAGGAACTTCATAGTATGATAAATAATAATAATGAGCACGGGCGAGTTTACTGGTATTCACAACCATGAACTTTACATGGGCCGGTAACTAAGATATAGTACAATCGTTCCGGGATGGGTCCCCCGTGTTCTTCACCCTCGGGCGCGTCGCCCGCCTGATGAGGCTCCGGCTTCGGGACATCGGCTTTTCCACTTCAGGGTCTTTGAGTTTGTCTCGGCGATCAGCCATACGCGAGGCATTAGCGCTAAGCCTTCTCTGTATAATGGGCTCTAGCTTGCGCACCTCTGGTATATTGGCCAGCTGCAATAGACGCTGAAATATAGCAACTATACCGCCATTGTCCTTCGCCGATACTTCAACGTGAGCTCCGGGCATCCCTTGTTCCTGCATCCACTCCGCCACATCATCCGCGTCCACGCGACGCTGGTCTTTAAGATCGCATTTATTACCCACAACTACGCAGGGTAGCTCCTGGTAGTTAGTCCTCAGTTCCTTGATTTGTTCCCATATCTGTTTTACTTCTTCCAAAGAAACTAAGTCAGTCACGGCGTAAACTAACACAAAAGCGTGCGCCGTTGATATTGAGAGTCTCCGCATGGCAGGAAATTCCAGGTTGCCTGCAGTGTCCAGAATGTCAACTTTGAGGATGGACCCATTGATGTTGTATTCTCGCGGGTGCAGCTCCTCCACGGTGGGTCGGTATTTTTCCGGGAAGGTGCCGGTCAAGAACCGATGCACGATGCCTGTCTTGCCGACGTTACCCGCTCCAAGAAACACCAGCCGGTGTCGCTGCTCCTCGCTCATGGCGCCGGCCCGATCACTCCCAGGGCCTTCACTCTCGATCCTCTGATAACCGCTACCCTGCAAAGGTAATTAAAATACAGATTAGCACAGTAACCACGAATGCTCGGCTTTATCCTAAACCTGACAGCACAACACAAATTATTACACTTCTCTCTGACAGTCGCCTGGAGACGAGCAATAATGCTTTTAGCCCAGTTGATTACTTGGGATTATTGTGCACGAAGGACTCTGAGCTTAGCAATAATTAAAGACTGGTATGGGGTGTGCAAGTAGTGGACCAGCCAAGGCTAACCTTTGGAAAGCTTTAGGTACAGACGTAGAAACTCTTCTCAGAGAAGCCAGGGAACAGGAAACTTAATACCCACTGTTTATTGACGGGAAATCCGCCATGAAGGATCATAATAGTGTCTCATGTGGCAAAATCTTTTCTTAGCTTCGATTTTTATTTTTTTTGTATGAAAGCCTGTCTTATCCTTAAAATAAAGTTGTATTCACCTGAATGAGTGCTTACCCACACACACATTAGATATTCTAAAAGGATGAGGCGGTCAAGTGGAGATAATTGATGGGGTGACCAGCCTTACCAGTTATGGTCAAATTCTCCCCAATGTTTTCTCGTCGTCAACAGGAGGAATTGCATAGATCGCACGTACATATGGTCCCTTAGGCGTCTCTAATTAGTTTAATTCTTGGGAAATCGTGGCGGGAATGATTGACAATGCAGCACTGTTTTTTCGAAGAAAACTTTTCAACTAACGCCCCTTGAAAAACTCTTGAATTCTACTTTTACATAGCATGTTAATGTCGGAAGCGATATTATGGTATTACGTGAGTGAATATTATCTCAAGTACACATTTTAACACACTTTCTTTTACTAGTTATCGTGTTAAGCAATACCACATAAAAAAGGTTTGAGAAGTTACAACAAAAGATTAGTCAGAGACCCGAACCACTGTAAGGATGAATCATCAAATTTATTGATTTGGCTTACACATCTGTCAATGTTAAAAAACGCACCCCACGTAACCACCCACAACAAAACCTCCCCTAATGCTGATGAATAATAAAACAGCCGTATGGAGCAATGAGGTCGCATCCTTTGGATGAAAAAAAAATTAAGGTGATTTAGATAACCTCCATAATTTAATGGACTACTTATGGGTGTCAATCTAACCCCCCCCCCCCCCCACACACACACAATTTCAAATTTTCATCCAAAGTCTGTCCCTAATTTTGTTTGCATACCTGCTGACAGACAAACCAAATGACCAAATGTTACACTCTCGCCAGGTAAATGAGGTATAATTATACAGAATCTCATATCGGATTTGTATTTTAAAGGTTTAATGATACTTTAAATTATTCTTTCACATACAACAAACGCACACTTTAAAGGTTCCTAATGTGAACGAAATCTACTTGGATTATTGATTATCCATTGAAATAAAGTTGCTTTATTGTACATATAAAATTTATAAGTAATACCCCTTTATATCATTAATTCACCTTCAAGTACACCATAAGCAATATCTGATAAAGGTTTTACTTTGATTGACTTGTAATTATAATGGCAGGTTTATCTTAAGGTGTCCAGACATGACTAGGTTTTGGACAAACTGATATGATTATTGTCTTATTTTAAGCATATTTTATTCTAAACTATATAAATTTCATATACGTCGCGATATATCTTAAACAAATATAACTCAAACCTACTTCTAATAACCATGAGAAATGCATCTTATGCAAATTTTAATCCAATATGTAAGACCTAAATGACTTTTGGAATTTTTATGAAATTTTCTTGTGTAACTTTTATATTTTATATGTGATGCATCTAAAAAAAAGGAGTGTTATATAGTACATGGGCTAGGAAGGGTCACAGTACACCCCCTCTGGGAGTTTATGACATAGGTATTTTTAGATCCCCACTTCCCTGTTAGGCCATTTAAAGACAACCGCGTCATTACGCAAAGCACCCACGGACAGGTAGCCTTGACAAGGGGGTAGGTTACGTAAATACTTATAGCTCGCTTAATATTTGACATATTTACTTCAATTAAACTGTACGTTTATTTACAAATAGTCAGCAAAAGGTACTGATAAAAATAATCATGTATTTTATGTGTTTGTTGATTGTCTAATTAGTTACGATACTTAAAACATATCCTGAAAATGTTGATTTAAACGACTTTTTCTTTAAACTTTTCACAACAGAAGTTTGTTTTAGATGATGGTGATATTTTTAAATTTCTAATGCATTAATTTATTAGTACTTGACACTCAATCCATTTGATAACATTATGAATATTTGACCATATACACATGCAATGAAAGACCCACTATTAAGTATATTTTATAGTACCCTTTGTATATAAGGTGAATGTGGTGTTCCATGTTTCTCTCAAGACGCGCTTGCTTCCCTTATGATATGAATAGTTATTTTTCTGAACTTGATGATTTTAATTGGCTTTAATAAAGATGAAAACACAAAAATAATAAAAATAGCCATATATATTGTCCATGGGAAAGGTCGAATGCAGTCTCTCTAGGAATTATGACAAAGGTATTTTAGATCCCCAAGTATGTGGAGTTAATGAATAAAGATGTTTTCATTGATTTTTTTATACACTACCCTTTTAGGCCAATCAAATACACCCGCGGCAACCGGAGGCAGATGGCCTTGATTAGGGGGAAGGGGTGTTGAAACGCTTATGTCTCGCTTAATATATGACATATTCACTTCAAGTAAACTGTATTGTATTTGCAAATAGTCCTGAAAAGTCACCGATAAAAATAATCATGTAAGTGTATTATATGTTTTTGTTTATTAAGCGATTAAATTACGACATTAATAATATTTCCTGAAAGAATTGCTGAATTTCATGGCCTTTTCATCAAATATATCCCAGTTGGTGTTTTTATAAGATAAAGTAGACATTTCAGCATACATAAATTATTGATAATCCCGAAAACTCTTGATTATTTGACGGTATAAACATATAAAATAGTACACATATAATTATATCTCATGGTACCCTTTGTATATTACGTGTATAATGTGTTCTTAATTTTTTCTCGATGTACCTCACGGTGACGGTTCTGTTTCCATAAATGCTCATTCTTTTGAAAATGAGTGTGTAAACACAAGTAAACACTTTCTTTAAGACCATTTTGAATGTATAAGTATATAATGAACTTTTATAAAGAACTTTCTCCATGAATAAGCACTAACCAGTTGTAGGCTTAGCCTTCTGACGATTTGGCCTCGGGAAGAAAGACATAACCACATAATTCATATATACTTAAGGATACCTAAAAGTATAGGCCCAGTGCCTCAGGCCAATACAGTACGGGATAAGGATTGGTGCCACCACAATTTTCGGACAAGTTTGCAAGTTTCAATTACCATGAATAAATTATTAATTATGGCTTTTACTGCTAATTATTTTATTTTGTTTTGGTTGATGTTCTCTTTTTCCCTTTATAGTTGTTCTCATGTTGTTGTAACAAATATATTTTGACCAAGCAACATATTCCCGAGCATGGAGGGAAACGTTTCGTCTATATATTAGAATAAGTATATGTATCGTTTTATATATATATATATATATATATATATATATATATATATATATATATATATATATATAATATAAAGGGAGTAATTTTGCTTTTTTTTGCCAGGAATATAATTCGTTGGCATATAACCCTTTTGTGGTCATAGTTTCATATTTTGTCTGTTAATTAATAATTTAAAAGTGCAGTAACATCTAAAACATTTGTGTTATATCGTGTCAATATTTGGTCAATATTTTGTGTATTATATATATATATATATATATATATATATATATATATATATATGTGTGTGTGTGTGTGTATTACGCAACAAATAATATGGAAGTGCCTGACTGCAAGAGAATATCTTTTTGTATTAGGTGTACATGAATAACACTCTGAGAGCGCATACCTTTGCCAAAAAAGTTAGGATCCTGGTTAATCATTCTTGTGTGGCCCGTAAACCCAGGAACTATATTATTTCAATGTGTGAGTAATGGCTCAGACTGCCTGAATACAAGTGGTTGAAAAGGTCACAAATATGCTTGGGAACGGGGCATACCTTCTCCTTGTTCGGAAATGTGTACCCTGTCCTAGTACTATTAAATTACGATGGTCTCTCTCTCTCTCTCTCTCTCTCTCTCTCTCTCTCTCTCCTGGGTCAAGAAAGTATTGCCTTATCTCATAAAAACGAATATTCCTTCAAATTTATACTATAACAATTTTATGTTGATCCAGGTTACCTTTTATATCAAAAAGATATTTCAATTGGTGTTTACCTAACCCTACACAAAATGTAATCAAAATCTGTTTATAACTTTTTTAAAGAAATTTTTTTTCGCGTGACTGGGCGCATGCGTACTCTTGGGTAACTTTGTGAATCTTATGAATTATTATTTTACTTGAATTTTCACAAATCTCTCTTGCTATATAATCAGTCTATAATATGTAAGTACACATTTCTCACATTCCAGTTGTTTTTAAGGGAGTTCGTTCCATGTACATTTTATATTTAAATAATTTGTGGCAAATTTCAGTGACTTTCAGTTGATCTTTTATTCAACAAGGAATTCCGCTTTCAATTGAACATATATTCTTTTCACTTTCAACTGATCTTATATTCAATAAAGAATTTCTCTTTCAATTTATCTTATATTTTCACTTCTTATATTATATATTTTTTATCTTCTAATTGATATTGTTTTCAACAAGGAATTTCAGTTTACAAACAACACATGTATATAATTAAAATGTTCAGTCTGTGTCAGTGGTAGGTTATATAAATATATATATAGGTGCAGATTTTTTAGAATTGATAAGCTATTATTTGAGGATTCGAAAAAAATTTTGAGAAACTAATCCAAGCTGGGACAAATTATGTAACATTTGTTTTCGAGTTGATCTCTCCCCTTAAACCGGTGATTCCTGTGACCTTTAGCGGTTATATACCCGGTGTCTATTAGCACTTCAGTACACTTGTCCTCTGCTACCTGGAAATTATCACACTGGACAGCAGTTAAGGTGATGGTCTAACAGTGCAGAGGTATATTTTACTGATATAGATGGATTCCTCGCTGGGCAGAAATTGCAAACACATTACCATGGCACCTAACCTCCTCGCGAAAACACTCAGCGCCACACGGTTATCCAGACAAATTGTGCTATTATAGACCATAAACACCCCACAGAGCTACACCTCAGGTGAAAGCATGGATGCCGTGAGAGACTTTTCAACCTGAAGATACAAATTGCCACTTTCACCAGTAAAAAAATATACAAAATGGAGAAATGGAAGTTCTTTTTTCCCTGAACTAACAAAATTCATCTTTAAAACAGGGCTTTTTGAATTTGTCTCTTTGTTAAATGGATGTATTACGCATTTTAAACTTCTAATATTTTACTTTGAAAACGAAGACAAGTCAATAAATGTTCTACAGTTAATTCTAAGACGAAGGATCGAAACGTGTCTTTAATGTGCGCCAAAAAGCCTCATTTTTCGCACATATTATGCAAACGAAGGACGTACAAAGAATACATTAAATAATATCCTTTTAATTATCAGTTACTTCTGTATACTCTATTTAAATAACATATATATATGTATGTATGTGTGTGTGTGTCTGTGTATAAAGAGAGCTCTACTTGCACTAAGTAGCGGCAGGAGCCCACATAACTGCACTGTCAGCAGTCCTGCGTTAACCCCTCTTATGTCAAGCATCCTTCAGCTAGGAATAGTAATTCTACAGGGAGGTGAATTTCCGGCTAATTCTGTGTAGATTCCTCAGGCCACCAAGTTCTTGATTCCATGAAGCACCTCCCTCATTTCGTGATTTCCCACAGGAAACATAAACAAACAGTAATTTTCTGGGCTAAGCTATTTTTAACCAACAGAAGGTCAGTTGGAAATCGAACATCCCTATCTCCAAACGTTATGTCTTTACAAAACACTGCTTTCCTTTATTATGCTTATCGCCAAGTAAGGGTCTGACTACGCTACTTATACTGAAAGTTGTTCTAGAAAAATAAGTCATCTTGCCGGTTATTCTGGAAACCTTTCACCAACTGAATATTCAGTTGACGCCTCGGCCAATATTAGACATGTCAACTACAATTATTCTTTAAATATTTTCCTGTACAATGCATAACTTTTTTAATGAAATAAGTATAATTGCTTTTGACAGGTTATGGTTTAAAGGGTTTTATTTCCGGTTGCTAGCTTCAACAGACTAATGTAATGACTCAAAATATAGGTATTGTTCTTCTGAAATTATTTTACCTGGAATAAAAAACATAAGTTACATAATTGAAACGTTCTTTGGTTACGCATATCTGGTTCATGTCATCTTTTAAATTATAAGTTTATATGACAAAATACAAACCACAATGAATACAGATTCGCCCACAAACACTTGAAATAACATATATCTTATTTGTTACACTCAGTCCAGACGAATAAAGAGCCTACTGTTTACATAACACCGTATTTTTCGCCTAACATAAAAAGTGGTAAAGATGGGGGTTTAAAGTCTTATTCACCGAAGATGATATCTAATCCGACTTAACAATTTGCCTTCCATTCCCCCCCCCATGAGAATACAGCCCAAGCTGCATGAAACATATTTTATTATAAAAAATGAAATAATAAGGTAACTCTCCTGCTGGTGACGAAAAAACTTGCATAACTGGGAAACTGGTTATACGGTCAAATGGCCAAAACTGCAAGTATAAAGGCGATGGGTCTCGAAACACTGTCGTTCACAAGATCGAGTTCGGCTCTCGAATGGCATGGCTGGGTCTCCGCTGTGGGGGGGGGGGGGGGGGGGGGGGGGGGGGATGTGGGTTGCTTCTGCCTTTGCGGCTGTGGATACTGTAGCTTTCCTAAAAGGGCACCGGCTCGGGATGTACGGTGGCGGCCTCATCCGGCTCTCTGCTTGGCTTGGTGTGGCATCGCGTCTGATGGCTCAGAGAACGTGCTTAAGGAGCGCACAGGGCTGACGGGGGGGGGGGGGGGGGGGGGGGATGTGGGTTGCTTCTGCCTTTGCGGCTGTGGATGCTGTAGCTACGGTGGCGGCCTCACGCGGCTCTCTGCTTGGCTTGGTGTGGCATCGCGTCTGTTGGCTCAGAAAACGTGCTTAAGAAGCGCACAGGGCTGAGTTCTTGACCACAGCAACCTGTAGCTGCTCGACGAGCGTAAACTTCTTATGGATGGATGATAACTCTCCAAAACCATAAAATTCTTGATGTTTGAAATTTGCTTATAGAAATTTTAGAAAGTTTCTTCTTAGAATGTGACAAATGAAAAAAATCATTCAAATATAAAATTCATTAAAAAAATAAATGCCACTTATATTGCAAAAAATATTTATTTCCACCTTATACTCTATGAAAATATGGTTTTGCATGTAATACTTAGGATTCAATAATTTACCATATGTATTTGTATGTACATGGACTGTTACACTTCCTCTAATAATAAAACAGATGGGTGTCTTCAGTTGACAGAAAATAAATTTGTGCAGCTTTCAAGAAGATATACTGAGTGTATGCCATTCCAAATGGTGTGAAATCATTTCCCCCATGGCTGCCGCGGTGACAATGAACATCCTGCCCCGCCAAGGCCTTGACACCAGCAAGACGATGGTCTATCATCCTGGTAAGTCATGGTCCTACAGGTAGCCGGTGTTGATAGTCCAGTAAGCCCTGCGGCGGCCACTGCTGTCTGGTTTATGGTCATTTGGGACTGTGTTTACAAAGTGTGACTCATCTTGAGGAAAATGCCTCCTACATCCGGAACCCTTCAAGGATATATGAATATTCAAATCTTTTGACGTCACAGATCCTCAGGCGTTGGGGATTTGCAATGGTTCATGATTTGTCCCAGGATATATGCCTCTTCAGTAGACATAAACATTTTACATATTTCAAACAATTGTCTTTTTTTATACATCAATTGTTACTAAAGATTATCAGTCAAAGGCTCCTCACTATTGTATCAAGGTCTTCAATTCAGGTGTTATCAAGTTAATGATAAGCCAAGCTCTAAGCTTGAATACACGACTCTTGAGGCATTATAAACATAACATGTCCGTTCCACACCCCCTGTCCACCTAAATTTTTGCGATTATCTCTACATAAGACAAATTTGCAAAAAAAAAAAAAAATGCACCAATGTCATAAAGAGGCAAAAGCGTAATTTTTGGTACCTCCCCTACTAACAATATAAAAATTATTTACTTTACGGCCATGTCTCATATTTATCCATGTTTCATGGCGTCCCTAATATATGGCCATTGTTTGTCCGCCTTAAATATAGATATAAAGTAATGTGACGTAACAGTGAAGCGCTTGCACGCGGAGAATACAAGTCTGTAAACAAAGGTCGGCAGCTCTTGATAATTGGTCCCGTGAATTTTGGTGCCTCTTTAGTACGTCACGTCTATTATGACGTCATCACTATTCCCTGATATGTCCATTACACTGATAAGTGGCAAGATTTCGCGACTTAAAATGTTTTGAAAATCGAGTCTTTTTCTCATTTCTGTAGTTACAAATGAGTTAACTCCTGTTAAATGTATATTTATGTATTTATATGTGCATTCTCATTTTCTATAATGTTTACGTAATAATAATTGTTTTTTTAAAGACTTTTTAATCTTTCATTCATATATATGTTAACTGCGTATTAGTCATGGCCATCATTGTTACTATTTTCACAAATAAAACTGATATTTTTCGTTTTCATCTAAGGTCTATTGTCCATGCTATTCATTTTATTCTTAATGGAACAAATTATCTCAGGTAACCGCTGTTGGTGATCACAGTATGTGCCGCGTTGACGTCACAGGATTCATTTATAAATAAACGAATAACAAATATTCCAGATGGTTCAGGTGAACGCGAGTCTAATAGGAGCAATTAAACTTATCACTGGCTCACACTTGATGAAAGTCTAGACTATCCTTGCACTCAAATTGGGCCAAATCACGCCCTCCACAAGAGAATCATGTTACAGCAGAAGAATAGAAGAACAAGTATGGGGAAAGATTTAATCGAAATATGCAATACATGACACGATACTCAATAAATTAACTTTAGGTATTGATATAATTACATCCGCATGCAGGGGTTATGTTTCCATCCGTGCCTCTTTGTTGTTTATCTGTTTGTTGGATCTGTTTGTCGGGGCCCATAAATTTCGATGAGATTCGTGATAAAGGGACGGGGATCCTTTGAGCCTTAGTTAAGGTTTGTGCTCTAGTTGCCTCCGCCAAGAGGGTAAACGTTCTTCCCCGTTCATGTGTGTGTGTATGTCTGTCCACAATATAACATCATTATGAATGGATTCCCATTACATTTACAGGGTATTTCGGGAATGGGCCAATCAAGAATCTATTAGATTTTGGTGTGGATCCGGCCTATTATCCGGACTCAGAAAAACCTTATCATGGAATATTCACATATGCAGAGTCACGTATGTACGCATAAACCTGGGAATACGGGCCGAATAAGTGAATGCAAACACCGGTTTGGGTGCATCACACAAAACGAACACCCCACATGACGGTGGCTTGTATCCCCCAGAATGCAGATTTCTAGTTTTGTATTTCATTTTCTGACAAAAATGTGTATTCTTTATAAATTTTAAACAGCTTTGCCATACTTATCTTTACAAAACAGCAAAACTGATCATTAAGCCTTTTATGGTATTTTATAGAACAGAGTTTGTATATTTTTATCACTGAGTTAACTACACAGCAGGAGAGTTTTGAACACGGGGATCCAGGCTCTACCATGATCTGACGTAAACGGAAACTGTGTACTTCAAATAAATAATGTAACCACCGGGAGAAAAGGGCAATGTTAACTTTGTCTTCGTAATCAGTCTTCATAATAAATTCCGGTGTGAGAGTTACCCGTCACTGGCTCTTATCGTATCGACGTGGCGCTGCAGCTGAACAGAATATTTAACATGCTTCCATGCGCCGTGTACTCTAGGAACCAGCCATTTCTTCTGTGAAACTATAGTAGGAAAACTTTTATTCCATATTAAAACAATAATATGGTATATATATATATATATATATATATATATATATATATATATATATATATATATATATAATACATATACATATACCAGTCATCTCCTAATAAAGGAGCGTCATTTTACTGTCCCTTTGTCTGAACACTCCTCATTTGCATTCATAACTACATTTATACTACTGGTCATATAATGTTCAGTAACGTTGACTTCATCCGGTTTGTATGGCAGCATACTGTCTCGTGGGAGCTCCCACTCTTCAGGTGAGTGTGTGTGCGTGTTGGGTGTTTTTTGTAATGAGTGTGGCAGTTTAAGGCCCAGGAAAAGGTCCTTACCTGCCAAGCACAAAGAGACATGATTAGTTTTCAGTTTTGTAGAGACTTGCGCTTGGCAGGATTTCGGGCAGAAACTTGTTCTCCGAGTGAAAATGACAAAGAAAAGACGACTGTTTGTATACGCTATGGAGAAATAAACCACTAAGTCCAGTACTGTGAGTGTCTGTGCGCGCGTGTGAAACAGGCGATCACATGATTGTGATCACTTGCAAAAGAACCAAACGGAACAGTTTTATCTTCAGCCTATAATATTGACACCTGATCTTTGTTTCATATACATGTGGCAACCTGATATTGACACCTAGGCTTTGTGACATCACATGAATCAACCTAATATTGAGACCTGAAATTTTTTACGTGTACATGTATCAACCTGATATTGACACATAGGCTTTGTGACATCACATGAGTCAACCTAATATTGAAACCTGATATTTTTTACGTGTACATGTATCAACCTGATATTGACACATAGGCTTTGTGACATCACATGAATCAACCTAATATTGAAACCTGATATTTTTTACGTGTACAAGTATCAACCTGATATTGACACATAGGCTTTGTGACATCACATGAATCAACCTAATATTGAAACCTGATATTTTTTACGTGTTCAAGTATCAATCTGATATTGACACCTAGGCTTTGTGACATCACATGAATCAACCTAATATTGAAACCTGATATTTTTTACGTGTACATGTATCAACCTGATATTGACACATAGGCTTTGTGACATCACATTAATCAACCTAATATTGAAACCTGATATTTTTTACGTGTTCAAGTATCAACCTGATATTGACACATAGGCTTTGTGACATCACATGAATCAACCTAATATTGAAACCTGATATTTTTTACGTGTACATGTATCAACCTGATATTGACACATAGGCTTTGTGACATCACATGAATCAACCTATTATTGAAACCTGATATTTTTTACGTGTACAAGTATCAACCTGATATTGACACATAGACTTTGTGACATCAAATGAATCAACCTAATATTGAAACCTGATATTTTTTACGTGTACAAGTATCAATCTGATATTGACACCTAGGCTTTGTGACATAACATGTATCAACCTGATATTGACACCTAATCCTTATAACATGCTTATGTTTCAACCTTTTATTGACACCTCATCTTTGTGACAACTTATTAACATCTTATCAACCTAATATTCACACCTAGTATTTGTGACTTGCATATTATAAACCTAAAATTGACACCTAATCATTGTGACATGCACATGTGTCAACCTAATATTGACAACTAATCAACCTAATATTGACACCTAATCAACCTAATATTGACACCTAATCTCTGCGACGTGTCCAGCCTTGAGTAAAAATAGCTGACGCAGCGTGAATTAATTATTATCGTATTGGCAGCATATTAAATACCTCTATATCAGTGGTTATATTCTGGTACACTTTGACTGTACACCAGTATATGCCACGACAACTTTACCCGTATCCACCGTATGTTCACACAAAATATCAATCTTGTGTAACGATTATCAATACGCGGGCCTCTCCGGCGTGCGATATTATAACCGGTTATGAAAATCTTTGTCAATAGGATAAATTGACTGCGGTGCATATTACTCCTAGGCTGTGGCCCCAGGTGGAAGCTAAATGATGAGATCAATACTGATTTAATGTGCCCTGTCTGGACATAATCCCCTTATGATATACCTAACAGGTTTATTTGTCACAGCCTTTGTATCTTTTCAGACACAGGGAATTAGATTAAGGAGGAAATTTCTGTACTTCTTTAGCAGTTGGGTATCGATTATTTCTCGCACTCTGAAACACGCACACACACATAAATGTATATGTATTCCTTACTCCTGTTAATATTGACTCCAACACATTCGTGTAAGTAGTAAAACTGGTCCATCGTTTTCCATGTGACCCGCCAATGGTTTATGTGTGTGTGTCATCGTCCTTTCAGGTCGCATATTTTTAGATTAGACACAGGAGATGGAGAAACTGGTTATCGGAAGTGCACGCATTCATCAAGTAGTTCAAGGATAAAGTGCACACGCTCAGCAGGTAGTTCGCGTATAAAGTGCGCACACATCAGGTAGTTCACGTATAAAGTGCACGCATTCATCAGGTTGTTGGTTTAAGTACACACACTCATCTGGTAGCGCACGTAACATATGCGCGCGCTTATTAGGAGGCACACCATGTTATACGTCTTTTATTAAGTCTCATTTAGGCATATATACACACAGACACAACATTTATTAACGTACGTTGCAAGTCATTATCCGATTTGGCGAATTTATCGGATTCCTCACGTTGTTAAACTTTATGTGCTAATGGTTAGATTATATTTTAAAATACACATCTGGCCTTAATAACATAAAGTGTAATGACGTGAGAAATAACTTTACACGCTAGTCCGGGTCATTTGATTGCATATATATAAACTGACAATGTTTCCTAAATTTCATTTACTATAAATCAAACTTTTGTTAATTATCACACCTCTACGTATTCAAGTGACAGTTGAAAACTAGTATTGGATGTTTAATTTTTTGTTGTGTGGCAGGAAAACGTATTGTCGGCATTACTCTATTAATCTGACCAGAAATCACGCCACACCGGTTGCCCCCTCGTAATGTATGAAAAAATACAGTATACATATTAACGTGTGAAAGCACCAGTAATCGATTCAATATGTTAAACTAGAGTATTCGGCAAGAAGAACTCGATTCAAGTAATTACTTTCAGCATTAATAAGTTCCACATTTAATTTTTTTTTAATTTTCAGTCGGGGGGGGGGGGTTATAAACTCTTAATTAACAAAATTTACGTCAGTGTCAGGCTCAAAGTTGTAGGTCTGCATCGGTTGATCGGGAATTATTATTATTATTATTATTATTATTATTATTTTCTACCCCAGTTATATCTCCCATACGTATATATATATATTATATATATATATATATATATATATATATATATATATATATATATATATCTGCCAATGCTATTTCAATTTGCAGAGTAATAATGGAATCAAACTGAAGCTCGATCCAAATACACACTTTTGATGAGCAACGGATGGAACCCATAAAATTATGCGACTTTTGCGTGACGGGAATCCTATCAAGGCTAGATGTTTATGCGATTTACATGAGCTTCTCTGTGCCTCCCTTAACGTCAGTCAGAGAATGAGAGTATTACTCGTTCAGATTTACAAGAATCAAAGGACACATAAGAGTTGTTTCGGGTACATTTTGGGAAACTTTGGATACTCCAATAGAACGACTTCCCAGCAAAGTGAAGCTGATATTATCGATGTACATCCGAGATAAGTCAAACAATGAAAGAAACAGACCTTACGAACCCCAAACTGACCTGACGCGTGTTGCTTGATGTAGTCCCTGGCGTTTATGACTTAATTTATGACTTGACCTGACGTGTCTGGTGACAGACATAAAACAAGACGCCGGGCTTACCTGATGAAGCCAATTGTTGAAAGACAATGTTTGAACTGTATGGTACCGCTGCCGGCATGCCAGTACTGCCCTGGAGAAGGAATGCAGTCACTCTCAGGTGCGGCAGGACGTTGCAGTGATTAATTCCTGAGGATTCACCAGGCTTCCTAGACCACGCGCTAACAAAGTCCCATGAGCTTTCTAATTGGTAAGTTGTGGTAGCTCAATAGATGGCAAAGCCAGTCGCTTTACTGAGCTTGCTCGTGACAATGTCTCTCTGGTTACAAGCTGTGCAGAAAATGACACCGAATTGATCGACAACGACTAATTGGTGATCATCACACTTGAAAACTGCGTGGTACAGCAGAGGTCATCACTGAAGGCATTCATAAGTAACCTATCCTGCCCGACTCCACAAAGAGAACTATAGCCAACACTGCATGGGAGCTGATTTCCAGAGAGAAGATGTTTTTCCAGTAGAAGCAATTCGCCGTCTCCAGCTGTTGTGATGGCTTATACAGCGACCTGATCCGTTATTTGGCTAGAACGACCGATAACATGAAACTCTAATAGGGGGCATCAGTCTCGGACGGACCCAGACAGATTGAGCAGTGGTCGGCATACCCCCGGGAGGTTAAGATTTGTTTAACTCACTGATTCAACTACCTGAAATACCCGACACGTATTTTAACCGGCAAGCTTGTTTGGAAAATGGAGACAGAGTGGAATATACTTCGCGGCCAAGAGTGCTGTGTGCTCGGAAAGTGATCATTCAGAGGCGACCTGCCATCTTTCAATCTCTCCCTCACTCTGTCCCATTATCACAACTTCCTTGCTACTACAGGCTTTTGCTCCGTAATTAATAGCCAGACTGTTACCTGTCGAGCCACTCGGATGATAACCGATGGTTACATTAAGAGAACTGTCCCACCATTATAGCCACGTATCACGTGATTGCCAGGTCATCTGACATTTATTGCCAGGGAGCGAACTACGGTTGACAAAGCTCTGGTCTTGCTCTGATGACATATTAATGGCCCGAGTTCAGTCAGACTGGTCCCCCGGATATTCCAATGATTACGGGTGCTCACTGTTACCAGTTTTACAATTTATATATGGTTACATAGGGTTTAGACCCTGCACTTAGCAGGAAGAATTCCCAGTTGTCCGGTTTAGACACTGCACTTAACAGGTAGTGTTCAAGGTCGTCTGCTTAAGACGCAGTACTTTACAAAAGTGTTTCCATATGTAATTACGAAGTAAAAACTGACCTTCTTTTGGAAAAAAAAAATTACGAACGACTACCGAGACCGTAAAAATTATTTATTTTGTCTTTGGCTTCCATACTCCTTTCTTTTGCTCCCACACTCCTTTTTCTTGCTTCTACTCCTTTCTATTGCTCCCACACTCCTTTCTCTTACTTCTACTCCTTTCTTTTGCTCCCATAATCCTTTCTCTTACTTCTACTACTTTCTTTTGCTCCCATAATCCTTTCTCTTACTTCTACTACTTTCTTTTGCTCCCATAATCCTTTCTCTTGCTTCTACTACTTTCTTTTGCTCCCACACTCCTTTCTCTTACTTCTACTCCTTTCTATTGCTCCCACACTCCTTTCTCTTACTTCTTCTACTTTCTTTTGCTCCCATAATCCTTTCTCTTACTTCTACTACTTTCTTTTGCTCCTATAATCCTTTCTCTTACTTCTACTACTTTCTTTTGCTCCCATAATCCTTTCTCTCACTTCTACTACTTTCTTTTGCTCCCACACTCCTTTTTCTTGCTTCTACTCCTTTCTTTTGCTCCCATACTCCTTTCTCTTACTTCTACTACTTTCTTTTGCTCCCATAATCCTTTCTCTTACTTCTACTACTTTCTTTTGCTCCCATAATCCTTTCTCTTACTTCTACTACTTTCTTTTGCTCCCACACTCCTTTTTCTTGCTTCTACTCCTTTCTATTGCTCCCACACTCCTTTCTCTTACTTCTACTCCTTTCTTTTGCTCCCATAATCCTTTCCCTTACTTCTACTACTTTCTTTTGCTCCCATAATTCTTTCTCTTACTTCTACTACTTTCTTTTGCTCCCACACTCCTTTCTCTTACTTCTACTACTTTCTTTTGCTCCCATACTCTTTTCTCTTGCCCCCCATATCCCTTTCGTTTGCTTCCATACCCCTTTCATTTGCTTCCATACTCATTTTTATTGTGTCTGTACTCCTTTTCTTGCATCATTTCTCCTTTCTCTTGCTTCCTTCCTTTTTTTAGATTCCATGTTCCTTTTTCTTGCTTACATACTCCTTGCAGAGCTAGAAGTTTTAATGCTATATGCTGTATTAAATTATCAGTTTCTGAAGCTTTTAGCCTATTATCTTTTAATTAACGGCAACAAACAGCAAATAAGCAAACAGTCGTATCTTTTGGGTATTTAGTCAAAAGTGTTCCGGTATTCTTGTTGTGGGATTGTCCTTTATTAAGAAAAGACAACAATATAAAACAATCGAATTGTGACCTGATGAGAATATGAAATTTGCTATAGAGACGAAAGGAAAATCTTTTAAGAACCTATGCCATGGGACACGTATATGCATGCAAGATGATGTGTTTATATGTGTTAGTGTCGGCGGAGGCGAGGGGGTTAGTGTCAGGCATAAGTTAGGTATTTTCCGTGAACTTATGATTTCATTAGTGATTTTTATCTGTTAGACATGGTTAGATCTGGTTTCATGAAGCATACTTTATGTGCACGATATAAGTTATCATTACGCTGATTTTTCATTTTGTTCATTACGCTGAATATCACGCAAACGAATCGCAGTAAAAAAAAAAAAAGGGGGGGTGGGGGGGGGGGGAGCCAACAGGCTGTTCATATCTGCGCTCAGCGTAATATCGCGGACACATGACGCTAGGTCAGCGGAAATGATCGTAGGCGAAGTAGCGATATACACCCATGTTGTGAACCGAATTCTTATATGTGAGGCATCGTCAAAACCTTGACAGGGGAACTATGTGCCAAAATAAAATCACAAATAGTTTCCTGTTATATTGTTGCACGGGTGGAAGAATTGAACATGACTCATTAACATAAACTCCCACGAGAATTTCACACGTTGATTCTTGGCTGAAAGTATATAAGTGAAAAAATATTCATGGTTGAAATTATGATGGACAGGTTATTCTATAGCAATTTGTCGATCTGTAAAACTTGCATGAGCGCTTTATATTAAAATTAACCAAAACATTATTACTTTGTATATGTTCACGGTGATTTATCATATATTTTTGCAAAAACAACAATATCATCTGGTATCTCCAGCTGTTATCTTTCAGCATCGTCCATCACATGGGTCTCAGAAACCACAGAATCTCGCATCTTATTGGTACACGTCGCATCTTGTCGCCAATTAATCTTGATCGGTGAAGGTGAACGCTGCGGCTGACGATGTTTATACAATAGCACATATTCGGTAAGGCAGTTTCTTCCACCTCTTATTTCAGAATCACGTACGGTTAAGTATAGTTCACCGGGTCGCCCGCTCTGCCGATCCAGGGAGCCCGCCCTAATGCCCTCAGTTCGCTTCTCTTGCTTTGCGTGACGTATTTTACCCGAGAATGGAGAATATATCCAGCCTGTGTCGTTGCCTGATTACCTGAGGTTAATCAACATTCTCAAACCGGCCCGATGAATCCAGAGCAGCCTTAGATGTCTGTCAATTAAGAGCGGCCCTAGTCTGGGACACGATCCGACCTGGTTGTATTTATGAGTTAAGGATGGCCAAAGTGAAGAAGGCCATGCGATTTAATGCATCGATTTCTCTTTAGTATCTTTAGCATTTCTAATCCTTCTTGTATTAATATGCTACACCTGTGCTTGCGTATTAAATGAACGGAAAATATCCCGACTAAATTCTTTATTATCCATTATTTGGTTTTAACTTACCTTCGTGCACCTTTGAACTTTTAACCTTAACCAATCAAAATTATCAATATGTAAGCGCTGAACCACAAATTTAACATTGGAAGCTAAATTTGATATGGGTTTATGAAGCACGAGGCCAAGGATATATTGTTTAAATATTATAATCGTATTTTTTTTGCATATAATGTGAATTTAATTCAGTACAAAATAGAGTTTAAATTACATACTGCATCACAACATGATGTCAGCAGGGGCGGATACAGTATTTGAGAATAGGGGCTGGGGCGCAGAGGGGATGGGTATAAGAGAAGATTTCCCTCGAACATATTGTAGAAAATTTATGCCGCAGTCAGGGGTATTTTGAAATGAATCTTGATGGGAAATCTGGTAATAAGCACTTATTTTTCTCATTTAAAATCTGTATAGGTTTAACGGGGAGGGTTTGCGGCCCCTGCATTTAACCCGCTCTATCCGCCCCTGATCGTTGGATGTTCCTAAATGTATACCTTGACGATACCATTACTTTGGATGGAAGGTGACCTGCGCCTTTAAAATATTATTTCAGAACCATTCGAAAACGGTATGCATGATGAAAATATAAGGTATTTGGTCGGGAAACAGCTGTGTGGCGTCTGATTAGTTAATCACCTCAAGATTCACCTGACAAAGGGGCCTTGATATTTTATTCATGAAGCTTATCGCTGAAGGTAAATTCTGATGTTGATTTATTTCACTGAATTGAGGGATATAGTTAATTTGCTATGAACAATGTAGAACATTAACAGAAATCAAAACTAATAATCCCACTAAACATATTGTGACCGACGATATATATCACAATCGCGAAACAAGGTATCGTTACAGTACTTAAAGTGTAAATTCTCGAGCTGAAGCAAAAAAAGTGATTCATACAAGGATTGTCGTCACATATTTGTGTAGGTTCGTTGGTGTCGTTTCTTTGTCTTAACCAAGCTTGATGGCATCTGGCTAAAATATTTTTTTAAGTTTGTTCTTACTTCTTCATCTGTGTGAGACAGTGCGGTAAAAACATAGAAAACATGAGTTACGAGTGATTAATGTTCGAGCACGAGTTGCAAAAACAACAGGTTTTACGACATACAAGAGCTAGACAGCAAGCAGAAAAAGACCATCAATATCTATGTTTGTATACCGTGAGAGCATCTGGCGAGCAGAAGAAATAATTGGCATCAACAGGCTTGCTTGCTCGCCACACGTGGGGTGACCAGTGCCAGGTCGTAAATATAATATATAATATTTCTTTCATATACTTAACCACTATTGACTCTTCCCTGGTAATGGATTCCCATTATAAAACCACCTATGAGTAAGGAAGGATAATTGACCTAAAAACTGATAGAGTAATGATTCGATGGACAAATTTTTTACGTCACATTTTCCTGTTTAAAAGTCATGCATAAAAATTATACAATAACTTCCAGTAAAATAAGAGCTTTACATAAAACAGCTCTGTGTTGTTGGTATTACTGATTTCTGGTAAAGAACTTGTATCATGATGGTAAAAATGCTTCCAAATGATAATATTAAAAATAATTAATTTCATTATTTATTCTTCCTGGTAGAACCTTCGTGTTCCCAGTACCGTAGGTATGCCCTAGATTTCAACAAAATTTTGAAAATGGTTCAATCTCTTCATTTAATAAGATCAGTATATTAACATCAGTGACTTCATTTGTAAACGAATGACATAATGACGGTTCCCTTCAAAACACCGTTGCTTCCTGTTAAATTCCATATCATGACGGGCATTATGATGGTACTTGTATCTCGTGATAGCCTGTCATTTTAACGATACATAAAATTCCGATGTGAAAACACTAAGAATTAATTACCGAAGAAATCCATTGGTTCTTCGGTGGTCCATTAAGTATAAACAATCGAGTGATGATGCGTCTTGCTGCTGTGACAATAAATTAGTCCGGTATAAGGATGCTATATTTTCACCAGTATAATAGCCTTGTGGTGGTAATCGATCAAGTGTCGGCACATTCTGATGATATCTGCTATCACTGACTGACGACTATAGTTGATTGATCATGTACACGCTGAATACACTGCTCACTTTGATCATCCAGTTATGTAGGTAAGTTTGAGGGAACGGAATAGGTGAAGCGACAATAGACTGTCTCTTAGCAATCCTGGTTAATACTATCGCAGCATATATTCTTCCTTTAGTCGTATGACATATTTCAAACTAATCGCCTATTGCATTTTATCGAGGTTAATCATATATGTTCGTAAGACCAATGTTTTCCGTTACTTGAGCAACGCCATAATAACTGTTTGCTTATTTTCCTATCTGTCTATCCTATACCTCAAAATTCATTATTTCACGTCACTGTTCGTGTCAAACTTCCAGGCTTAAATCAGATTCAGCGTTTGTGCTCAAACTATTCCAGGAAAATTAGCATAGAGTGTTTTTTTTTAATGTTTATAATGTGAAATTTATATATTGAGATGTACACTTTTTCAAAGTAGCCATTTAATATGGAAACTGTTCTTGATTCTTATTAAGTATCGATTTTAAAAGCTCCAACCTCTGTCAACAGTCAGAAGTGTACCGTGTAGCCTTGGGGGTCGTGACCCCCCCCCCCCCCTTTCCCTCCGCCCAAAATCCACCCCCTCACCCTATCCCAGATCCCCCCTTAATCCCAAACTCCGTATTTTCATGCAATATTGATGATTTTCTGTTGTTACATGGTGACATAAAAGCGGACCGAACTGTTTCGCTAATGAAGCTTGCCTAGTTAGCGGAGCGGTTGGTACGCCGGACTAGTGCGCCACCAACATGGGTTCGAATCCCGGATCGGCCCAGTATTTTCCCTGAAAAATATAAGTAATTTATAAAACATGAAAATGTCAGTCCTGCTTACACCAGTACATAGGTGACCTCTTTCAAAAGCGGATATACTGCAACCCCTCTTCCCGACCCCCCCCCCCCCCCCCTCCGGTCACCTCCACCTGGCTACGCCTGTCAGCAGTTATTTGAAATTAGGAGGGAAGAACGCATTTTCTCCTGTTAAAGCGTCCTCAGTATGTTATCTCACCAAAAGAAAAACATATTATCCAACAGAAATTTTCTCAGGGAAAGAAGTACTTCTTGATTACCAAATGCTAAAAAATTACTCTTAAAATTGCTAAAAGCACTGAAATAAGGACCTATAAAATAGATATTTTTAGTGTCAGGTAGGGTCGCGGAGTCTAACTCGTACGCTCGATCCCTCTGCCCTGCATCATCAAAAGGTGAGCTCCCAAATCATTACAGTGGAGTAGAGGAAGAAATCCTACTCAGACATATCGATGTTCCACTCCGTTGGTGGCAACGCCCGAAATAAAACCTGAATCACCAAGTTTATGAGCGCGCGTACTCATTAGTTTGAGTTTGGACTGACCGTGAACATTGTGCCACGATCCCCAGGGGCATAAAAGTGCTGTATAAGGCATAGGAGGGTGATGGCATGAAGTCGGGAGCTCTCTACGGCTTGGATCATAAAGTTTGGTACATATACTTTAACCTTGAGTCAGCAACAGACAATTTATACCACTGTTTCGTGTCTTTGGATGAATTCGAATATGATTTTATTAAAACAAATAATGCAAGAAAAAAGTCAATTATCTAAAAAAAAAAAGACCTAACTGTCAAATGTTCACTCTGTGCCATATACAACACGATTAAAAGTGAAATCCAAATGCAACAACTGTGCAACAATTTGGAAAATAATTCAACCTTATTCATATTCATTTGATTCCAACGCCTCTTAAGAACTGTCAATTAAAATATGGAATCTAAAATATTAATACTTTATGACTTTATGATAATTCAATCCGCAGAACATAAAGACCAACATAGGTGCTATTGTTGCATATTCATAATATGTTCAATAAATATGCAAAGTTTCATGGCGACAGCCGCAGCAGTGAGAGATTGCACACCCACGGGCCACAGGTGCCGTATTCACCGGGCCGGTTAACACCAGGAAATAAAATGAGAGAGGCGTGCGATACTGCCCTGTCACGTAGTCCGAAACCTTAAAGGAATATTGAATATAAACATATACTTAGAGTAAAACTAATATTAAAATCTCGAGTAAAATATTTGAAAAAAAAATATTAAACTAATACACTTTAACAAACTAATAAGAAATGCAATTAACAGACTTCCTTGGAAAAGGTTAAAAATAAGGATATGAATAATGAAAATATTAAGTGGAGACATTATGGTTTAAGGAACTTGGGTTTTACATTGTCAAATGTAATCATGACTAGTTGGGGGGGGGGGGGGGGGGTAACACACACACTTCTCACCTTCTGAAGTTCATCAGGCAGAGCAGTAAAAAGAGTGGAAATATAAAACCATAACATATCAAAAGGAATCGGGTCCAAGGCTGAATTCCAAGGTACCAAATGCATTTTATCACTGTCCAGAATTTTTACTGTTAATATTTCCTCACATTCGTTGAGATCTCCGGATAAACTCCATTTTATTCATGTTTGTAAATTTTATGTATGTCAGGAACAGCAGTCGTACCAGTAATAACATTTGTTCTTCTCTTCACAATGAACTCTCGTTACATTCACATTCCGACGAGATTTACTGATACTTCCGCCATTAACTCACTAACCAACAGATAACACGATACACGTGTTCAGTGTGTTAACACTACATTAGTAGTCGAACTGTCCTTCCCCTTTGTTAGGCCTTCTAGTTAGAGTGATGGCGACTCAAATGTCATTCTCCTCGCTTGGGAAAACAAATAAGAAACCTATTTGCACCACTGATTCTCTTCAGCCAGTTAGTATGAAGGACACTTCACACACACGCGCGCGCACGGACGCACCCTCACCCACACATACCATTGGACACCAACACCATCCACATCCACACAATCATACACCCACAGCCACACACACAGTTATATATATATGTGTGTATGTCAGACACATTCCAAAGAGACAACTTAACGAGCGCCATAGTACTTTTACTGTTGCTTTATCTGAACTCATTTGCAATCATTACTACTGCTCCTAGAGCTCGATCTTTGGTTATCTTAGGACCAGCGAAAGCTGCGAAGAGCAAGGGCCAGCCCTGTGGCAAAAAAAGTTATTCATTGAGGAACTAAAATGAATGCGGATATATAAGAAACACATCCGTCTTACCGTAACCCTGGCGGCAGCGTTAAAGGCGGAACATATCCTGGTATCAATATTCTTCTCATGAAAGATTCAGAGCTCACTTTAGAGGGCACCTCAAGTATATATTGTAACCGCGTCACAGGGTAACAGTTCCAATCATAGGATAGCTGTATTAGGGAGGCAGATTTCTGTACATTTACATCAGACTATGCCGATACTATTGATACACGTAGTTGAGGTGCGGCTCCGGCCCCTCCGGCGGTATTCTGAAGGTTCTCCTGAAGAAGACGCAGTCCCTGGACCGCCGGATAAGCTAACAAAAGCAAGACTATAGTTGACACTTTCGGCAGCAACGCAAGCCAATACAGATACTCTACTGCACTGTACAAGAAAGCAGCCAGCACTCATTATATCTGCTGGTCGATTCCAAGCTCTTGTGTTGTTATTTGACCATCATGTTTGAGTGCACTCGTGTCAAGGTACACAAGCAGTGTATGGTTAAAATATGTAAATCGATGTATGATGCCTCTCCAGAAAGTATGCGTGTCTATTTGGTGTAATAACTCGCCCCTGGACGACGTTCTGATGTCACTGACAACTTGTCCCTGTCCCACAGCTCTACTATATACATAATGAAACATATACTCAAACTGTCTCTTGTGCATATGTAACACTTAGGTAATACTAAATATCCAATATTACATTTGTTAACCTGCTGTTAATATCCCGATGATTCATCCCTATATGTTAAAAGTTTTCCCTCACGTTCGATTTGAAAGTACGCTCAACCACAAAACTTGAATACCATTTTCAGCATAATATAGTTGTCATTCCATTGTCTTTCGAGAATTGTATGTAATGTATGATCCATTATTCTTAAGGTCTCTGTGACCAGATGGCACGGTTGGGTTGTTTGATCGGATTTTTTTTATCAAATGGTAGGTCCACTGAATCGGCGCGCAGTCTTGGAAGTAGACCTCTATGGACATACCGTTAAACATCTTCTTGATTCAGAACGACTGCGCCAAGACCTTGATCCCAACCACCACGACATTCCAAATCGAGGCTAGATCGTAGCAATTCATAAAGGTGTAACAGAGGTATAGAGCGTCATGACCAATGGGCCACTCGTTTTTTTAGGATATATGGCATGGCATTCGTGTTGCAGCAGTCGTTGTGTAGCAGAAGATGCCACATTAATCTTTCGTGTTAAAAAAGTTTAACAACAACTACACAGTGCGGCGATAGCTTGTATTAAGTTACTGATCATCTTGCGTGTTTGTGACAGGCATATGTGGCATCGTACTTATAATATTCGTGTTTCCCTGCAATTTCCACTAATCCGTTTATAAAAATAACACTGAACATTATCTTCTGGATTCTGGCTTTGCTGCTTTAACACGCGACAAACATAGGACACTCTATATTGTGCATTGTGATATTTTATGGAATTCCACGACAAAAGGCGGGAGATATTCGATTCGTAATTCAATCTGATCGATTCAGAAAATTTCGTTAGTATACGTGTTTGATATTTATACAAAATCGACTTCATCGTTTTTGCGAGTGCCTCATATGCCTCCCCGTTTGCAGTTATGGGCCGTAGTTTAAATGACATATGTTTAAATTAAAGCCCGGTACGTCTGTTATATAACGCTGACGTATTATACGTACCAGGAATTACGCTGGTAATATGTCTGGCGACGGCGGGGGGACTTGTCATCGACACCGTTATGCCGGGGGGGGGGGGGGGGGGGTGCCATAATTTATCACCCCACATTTTGTCAAAAAAAAAGAAAAGAAGAGAACACGGGTTGAGATAGTTGTAAACACCGCTTAGATTCTGAGAAACTGGATCATTTTTAACAGAATGATACCAAACAAGTTTTGCAGAAACCGCGAAATCAACTCTAAAGTAGGTTTTGTTTTCCCTAAAAGCGGTCACTTTATTTCAAATTACAAGTTCAATAGAGACATTTTAAATAAAGTTATGATTATTTCCCTAAAATATGTCTAAAAAATGATTATTGTTTGAGTAGCCTTTCTGCATCTCTTAACATAGTACACGTTTCCGTTTTTTACTTATTATTATTTTTTTAATTAATAAAGGCTTGTAATTCCTTTATATGGATATACCTACTAAAATCTACTTACATTAAAAATGCAAAGAAAAATCTGACAGTTACTGTATGGTTGAAACGAAACTGATGACGTATTTCCGAGTGAGGCCCTAAAAACAAGTCCTGATCAATCTAATCAATACAAAAGGAATGGTTATGCGGCAAATTACCTCTCTGTACCCAAACAAACACCTGTCTCAAAACCCTTGGTCGTCAGCGCGGCCAGATTTTGACTTGCGGTATATTGATTCTTTACGTTCTGAACAGACGGACGATAATTTGAATTACTAATTACATACAGCTGACGCGGATAAACAGTCGTGTTTGATTTTTTTTGCTAATATTCCATGAATCCGATGAGATACAAACATGATGCTCTGAGATGTCTTAGACCTCCGCAAACATGCTGTGAATGAAAAAAAAACCAAATTTAAGTCATTCTTCTTTTGAAATATATATTATACTGGCCTGCACTGTAAAGTGAATTCTCTAAACTGTTCAAAACCGTTTATAATCTTAGCTTTCCACAGACTCCCGATTACTTTAGGTGAGCTGTTGGTTTTTGAGCTGATGATAAACCAATACGGGTATATAGCGATTTCAGATAACCCCGGTATATTAAAATCGATTTTAGGTAACCCAATACGATTTCAGGTTGCCCCTTCAAAATATTTTTTTTTTAGGATTGTTAACTTAAAACTCATATAATTTCTTTCTTCTGATTTCCCGAATTAGTTTGAAACTTTGAATATCTTCGGTGAAGTGCTTTGGTGAAGGGTATGAGCGAATGTAAATGTAATTTACAATATAAATAGCATTTTGCGACGAGTAAATGTTTTTTAGAGATTCAATCTTTTGAATCTACACGTGGTAACCTGAAGTCTTGACACCTTAAGCATTGCATCCCTGCAAATCGCTTAACTGTTGTTTTTATTTTATTTTTGGTCCTGAGCAGAGCAAATGATGTATTACTATAAATGTATACAGCTGTCATACTAAGAGGAGTAAGACTGTCACGTTAAAGAGTGTTGAAATGTTTGTGCAAATGTGTGTTCGTGCCTGTGTATTTAGGCTTAAGAATATATATATATATATATATATATATATATATATATATATATATATATATATATATATTGTTACGGGGGGTGACATAAAAGCGGACCGATCTGTCTCGTTGGGTTCGAATCCGGGATCGGCCAAGAATTTTTTCCCTGAAAAATTTGTCTTCGAAACAATATATATATATATATACTATCTGATAAACCCGGTATACCGGGCTTTTTACCGAATTGGGGAGTTGTATCAATTGACAGTAAAGTTGGATCCTTTCCTTTTTTTATTCAAAAATTAAAAGAACATATAAATTTTCAGTGTTTTACAGTCTCAATAAGATATGTATGTACAAATATTTTATTAACATTTATTTTGTGGCGCTGTGCTCGTGGCAAGGAATTCATACACTTGTATGTTGATCTTGAAGACCTGGTCGGTGGAGATTTTTACATTAATTTGGGACGGGGGGCCCTCCGGTTTTCGATGTCCTTTGCCTGGTTACTATTCTTGTCAATGTGAGGAAGACATTAATTCAACATAGCTTAACTGAACTTCAAATTGAAACGGAGTAGGAAGACATGACAGATGAATTAAATGTACGTTTTAAGGCAAGGACACTGTTCCTGAAGAGAGAAACGGAAATATGCATACCTCGTTAGTAATAGAAGCGGACCCAAGGGGAGTCCAGGGGGTCGGTCCACCTTTTCAGCTGCAGCCTTTTATAATTGTATCAGACCATTTTTGAGGCCTGGAACGTTCGCCCCCACCCCATCCCACCCAAAACCCTTTTCCGGAAATGGGGACCTTGTACAGGGTTTTGTCATTAATCCTCTGGGGTTGATCCCCTCCTTTTCGTAAAGCGCGCCAGAGTCGTGTTTTTTCACATTGACTGAGCCTTTGTCAAATGTCAGCC
This sequence comes from Sipunculus nudus, assembly GCA_026874595.1. Classification (NCBI taxonomy): domain Eukaryota; kingdom Metazoa; phylum Annelida; class Sipuncula; order Golfingiida; family Sipunculidae; genus Sipunculus; species Sipunculus nudus. The sequence goes on from CM049307.1 coordinate 20,242,601, forward strand.
CAAACATGCATAAATCTGTCACTGAAAGCAAGGTTATTCATTTGCACGGTAGTCCTTAAATCGGCTTAATTCTGGGCATGAGGTGACCACAAAGAAAATCCGAAAGTCTTTGCAGTAGGCAGTTCGGCTGTTTTCGATGATAGCCTCCGCTCATATCAGAATACACGCAAAAAAAAAATGTGTTCATTAAAAATTATTTATTCTAATATAGGCCATGTCACTGAGGGAACAATAACCTTTAAAATAAGGTATAGCACAGTATCATACGCAACGCGGTTTCAGAGAACATTGCGAACAGAGGTGGACCGAATTCCTTTTATAAGTATTAGAAGATAACTTTGGAAAGGGGTATTTTTAGTGATTTCGTGTGTTCATTAAAAAGAATCCCTAACCTGCGCCTCTGAACCATCTCCCTACCCTTGCAGATGAATCGACCCCAACCGGTGCATCTGCTGGCCTTCGAAGTCCTTTGGTGAGAAAAAAAAAAATGTTACTGAATACTGAATGTGACCTTACGTCACAAGAAATACAGCTCTCCGTGTGTTCCTTGTGAACTTCATCCGGGACGGGCTCTTAACATATGGGACCTGATTGTTCTCGCATCGCTGGTCCGTTCCCCGATCAGTGGCTACATTAAGGGTCCTTGTGTCGGACGACGATAGTGTTTTGTGATATACCTCCTCGTCTCCTCCAGCCGGGAAACAATTATCTTATCCCAAGGACATAGGACTCACGTCACAAGTCCAGCACGGGCTATAACGGTATCCATCTAACGAACCAACCAACATATAAACTATCTTAACTGCTCGTGTTAAGTGTGCGGGTCTAAGGGCTTCAGCTGTATGTACTATGAGCAATTTTTTGGTCAGAGTTCAAACAAAAGAAAAGGAATGAACTAATCTATCGTACATCAAGGTCTACTTGAAGTATATAAGTTAGGATGATATTCATACATGCCGATATCTAGGGTCCAGTTATGAATTTCTGTGCATTCTTATTCAAACTTCTTAACTCGATGGCGGTGATGAAGATTTTCATATGACAAGGAAAACAAATTATTAATTAGCTCTAATGATATTCAGGTTACCCTGAACTGGGATATTTATATATAATGTATTGTCAGAGGTTTCAAGAATGGATGTAGTCAACTTTAGGCCAAATTGTATGCTATATGATGATTTAAGATAATCTACTTCTTGATGTAAAACTTGAACAAAAATTTTGATAAATAAAAATTATTTATTAAAAAAAAACATCTGAAAGAACAAAGGTTGCAGTTGTGTGAAAGGTTTTCTTTACTAGGTAATAATGACTTAAATATGAATATTATGTGGCATGCAATAAAATAGTTATTTTATGGATATGACATTTATCATCTGGGCGCATAAGGCTATATGTATGTTCTTTTGGTACAATTTAAAGGATATATACTATTAACTGCTATTACTAATGTGGCTTTATCATTGTACTAATGTCATTCGAAATGATTGGCACAATGGAACTGAATAAAACTTTTACTGTTATGGTTCAATAAACAGTCGTGTGGTCTGATTTTTCATTTTGGTGTTAATTCCTATATTTATGACAAAATAAAAATACTGATCTAAATATTCAGTTTCGTCTGATCTTGAACGAGGGAATGTTACTGGTAAGTCACCACTCACCGGTAAGCGCTCGCCATGAGGACCACACGGAAAAACTGGAGGGGTTTATTATAACGCTTACAGCATCAACCTAACGACTTGCCTCTATTGACACAGTGTCTGTGGCCTTCATGTTGAAGAGTTTACAGGTCTGACATGATGGAGCAGCAGCTGATACAGCCGGTCTGGCTGACGGAGGGCTGATGGATTTATCTTCAGGATCAGTCCCCAGACGAGGATTTACGGCCGCTCAAATCGACAACTACTCAAAAGGAGATCAAATTTGTTTCCGAGGTGTCTATATTGGTAAATTTTCCGCTGACATAGCTCCTGTCTCAGACACGATTCAGATCTGCACGAGTGTCTCTAAATCATGATTGTTTCATTGTGACCACAGAAGGATGTGTACTCTTTTTATCAGAGCCTACCTCATGAGTCCCGTAACTATTTTTCCAGTCTACCATACGGGCGCTGTAGGTTACGTCTTGTTTCTTACCTACCTTGTGAGCGAAGTGGTTTTGTACCTTAGTCTCGGGAGCAAAATGGACTTAAAAAAGTCCCCAGCATACTTTGTGAAGAAAGTAGGCCTGAACCTAGATGCCAGCCTACCACGTGAGTGCAGTAGGCTTGTACCTTGGTTCACAGCCTTCCATGTGAGAGCAGTAGACCTGTTCCATGGTGCCAGCCTACCATGTGAGCGCAGTAGGCTTGTACCTTTGTTTCACGCCTACCATGAGATTACAGAAGGCTTTATCCTTGGTTCCTAGCCTATCACATGAGCGTTACTCGTGCAAGCCTTTCATGTCAACGCAGTACGCTTGTACTTTAGTTTCCAGCCTACCATGTGAGCGCAGTAGGCTTTTACCTTCTTGCCAGCCTTCCATGTGAGCAGAGAAGGCTTGTTTCTTGGTAACTAAACTATGATGCGAGCGCTACTGGTTTGTTCCTTGGTGCCAGCCTAACACGTGAGCGCAGTAGGTTTATACCTTGGTGCCAGGCTACCATTTAAGAGCAGTAGTCTTGTCCCTTGGTGCCAGCCTAACATGTGAGCGAAGTAGGCTTGTACCTTGGTGCCAAGCTACCATGTGAATGCAGTAGGCCCGTACCTTTCTGCCAGCCTACCAGTGAGCGAAGAAGGCTTCTACCTTGGAGCCTACCATGTGAGCGCTACTGGCTTGCACCTTCTTGTAAACCTAACACCTGAGCGAAGTAGGCTTGTACCTTTTGGTACCAGCCTATCATGTGAGCACAGAAGGTTTGTTCCTTGGTGACAGCCTATCATGTGAGAGCTACTGGCTTGTACCTTAGTGCAAGCCTATCATGTGAGCGCTACTGGCTTATAACTTCTTGCAAGCCTAACACGTGAGCGCAATAGGCTTGTACCTACTGGTTTATACCTTCTTGCCAGCCTATCATGTGAGTACACAAGATTGTACCTTCTTGCCAGCCTACCATGTGAGCACAGTAGGCTTGTATCTGGGTTCCCAGCCTACTATGTGAGCGCTATTGGCTTGTATATTCTGGCCAGCCTACCATGTGAGCACAGTAGGTTTGTAGCTGGATTCCCAGCCTACTATGTGAGCGCTACTGGCTTGTATCTTAGTGCAAGCCTATCATGTGAGCGCTACTGGCTTATAACTTCTTGCAAGCCCAACACGTGAGCGCAGTAGGCTTGTACTTTGCTACAAGCCTATCGTATGAGTGCTACTGGCTTATACCTTCTTGCCAGCCAATCATGTGAGCACACAAGACTTGTACCTTCTTGCCAGCCTACCATGTGAGCACAGTAGGCTTGTTCCTGGGTTCCCAGCCTACTATGTGAGCGCTATTGGCTTGTATATTCTTGCCAGCCTATCATGTGAACACAACAGGCTTGTAGCTGGATTCCCAGTCAACTATGTGAGCGCTACTGGCATGTATCTTCTTGCCAGCCTACCATTTGAGCACAGTAGGCTTGTAGCTGAGTTCCCAGCCTACTATGTGAGCGCTACTGGCTTGTACCTTCTTCCAATCCGACCATGTGAGCACAGTAGGCTTGTACCTTGGTTCTCAGCCTACTATGTGAGCGCTACTGGCTTGTACCTTCTTGCCAGCCTATCATGTGAGCACAGAAGACTTTTTCCTTGGTGCCAGCCTACCATGTGAGCACAGTAGGCTTTTAGCTAGTTTCCCAGCCTACTATATGAGTGCTACTGGCTTGTACCTTCTTGCCAGCCTACCATGTGAGCACAGTAGGCTTGTAGCTAGTTTCCCAGCCTACTATATGAGTGCTACTGGCTTGTACCTTCTTGCCAGCCTACCATGTGAGCACAGTAGGCTTGTACCTTGGTTCTCAGCCTACTAGGTGAGCGCTACTGGCTTGTACCTTCTTGCCAGCCTATCATGTGAGCACAGAAGACTTGTACGAGCAGCTTCAGGTTGCTATGGTCAAGACCTCAGCCCTGTGCGTTCTTATGCACGTTCTCTGAGCCAAACAGATGCGATGCCACACCCAGCCAAGCAGACAGCCGCGAGAGGCCGCCACCGTACATCCCGAGCCGGTGCCCTTTTAGGAAAGCTACAACCGCAAAGGTAGAAGCAACCAACATTCCCTCCACCGATCCCAGCAGCGGAGACCCAGCCATGCCATTCGAGAGCCCAACTCGTCCTTGTGAACGACAGTGTTTCGAGACGCATCGCCTTTATACTTGCAGTTTCGGCCATTTGGACTGTATAACCAGTTTACCCAGTTTTGCAAGTTTTGGGAAATTTTTTCGTCATCAGCATATGCGGCAGTATAGAAACTAATATAGCTGCATACGTAAAGCCAGCGTTATATCTTTAAGACCAAACAACAACTTCTGCAAAATGTCAGCAGAATTTAGGACAGGTTTACGAGGGCAGAAGCTGGTAAGGCATTTGTTTCTTTTGATTGGGCGTTTTTTTTTAATTTATGATAGCGGACAGGTGAAAGAATTAATGTCCTGAAGTAAAGAGAAGCTGGCATAGAGCACACATAACACTAAACAAACATTTTCTGGCTGAGTTATTCAAACTGGCACTTGTTAGTTATAGGTCTAGACAATTTGTGAATAATGTTGGTGTCCACACCTAAGTACGTAAGTCCAATACGAGAGTGTCTGCATCGTTACCCACATCATGTTGTTACGGAACCTAAAATAAACAGTTCATGTAGGCGTGATGAACATAAATTTTGTAATGGAGATAAAAAAATCAGATTCTGTAACACTAGGCAGCGTGAAATGTCTAGGGGAATGAAATAAGAGGTCAGTGGTTTTTTGTTAACAAATAATCATAATTTATTCTTAAAACAACCCTAACATTGCAATGCACTAAATCAATGCAATTAAACAGTATAACAGCGGTATAACAACAAAATAATACAATCACACAGTGAAATAAACAATGTGCACAGTACCTGGATACCACCACCATCACAACGATAAGTTCTTTATATGTATACTCTCGGAGAATGACAGTCCAGTGTAAAGCTCCTGTTACAATCCAGAAAGTAAACTGAAGTCCAAACAAGACTCGTCACAAAATCCAGGAGAAAGTCTGAGGAAAATCTATAACTGCCGCATTCATCGGATAAATCCCAGAAACTGACACATACGCTTCTGCGTCCGCTGGAATCTTCTCTGCTGCTCTCTCTCGGCTCCAAACACAGCCCCTTTATATACCTTTTCCACCTCAAGCCGAGAAGCTTCTGTTTCTCGAACATTCGAAGAATAATACATTATACACGGTGAGCACGCGTTACAGGAATCATCTAGAAAAACATCGCTGTGTCTCTACACACCATGGTGTTTACGTGACCTCGGCCAGGCGAGAAAGCTCAAGGCCAGCATGACGACGAGAGCTCAACCAGCACGGACCAAACCGAGAATGCAACAAACGGCCCGGCGAGGGTGCCAAAACGAGCCTAGCCCGTGCCACACAACAAAAAGAGCACATGTAACACTCCCATTCCTGTAAGAAAAAAGAAAGTTTTCCCGGAAAACTTTCTTTTTGTGATCACTATCACTAAATTTTTACAACATCTCAAAAATCATCTTATTTACAACATCACATAAACTTCCCGTTCACAACATTTCATAAACATCCCGATAAACAATCAGTAAGTATATTGATTTTCCCTTTAATGTGTGTGATTTCAAGGTTGTATTCCTGTAAGAACAAACACCATCTCAACAATCTTTGATTTTTACTCTTTAACCTATTCATGAACGTGAGGGGATTGTGATCACTGAAGACAATGATAAAGCCTGAAGTAACATATATTTCAAACTGTTGCAATGCCAAAATCAAAGTGAAAGATACTTTTTCAATAGTGGAGTAGTTTTTCTGGTTTGCATTAAACTTTCTTGAGAAATAACAATTTAGATGATTTATGCCATCATTTCTTTCTTGTAACAACACAGCACCAGCAGCAGTATCACTAGCATCTACAGCTAACTTAAAAGGCACAGAAATGTCTGGAGCTGCCAAACTGGTGAACTTTTCAGAATTGCTTTCAAATTCTGAAATGCCTTTTCCACCGAACATTCCATACAAACGTTTGTTTCTTCTTAAAACAAATTAGTCAAAGGTTCAGCTACAGCAGAAACATTTGCACAAAACTTCCAGTAGTATCCAACCATACCAAGAAAACGCATTATTTGCTTTTTGTTTTCTGGTCCAGGAAATGCAAAAATAGCACTTATTTTAGCATCAACAGGTTTTACCTGACCCTGCCCTACAATATGACCCAAAAATGTTACTTGTGCATGAAAAAACTCAGATTTTACTTAGTTGATGGTCAGACGTGCTTCACTGTGTCTTTCGAAGATTTCGCGAAGAATTTGCAGATGTTTCTTCTAGGTGTCGCTGTACACGATAAGGTCATCAATATATGCGTCGCAGCCCTGAATGTCCTTGGCAACCACATGGATGAGGCGCTGGAAAGTGGCTGGCGAGTTCTTCATGCCAAACGGCATAACTTTATACTGGTACAGTCCTTGCGGCGTCACAAATGCGGACACTTCTTTCGCTTGTTTGTCAGCGGAACTTGCCAGAATCCTTTTAGCAAGTCAAGTTTGGAGACATATCTGGAGCTACCGACTCTATCAATACAATCATCGATCCTCAGAAAGGGGAACGTGTCATTTTTGGTGACAGAGTTCAGTTTTCGATAATCTGTGCACATACGATAACTTCCATCAGGTTTTGGCACAAGAATACATGGTGAACTCCAGTTACCGTTACCAGGTTAAATAAAATCATTGTTCAGCATATACTGAATCTTGTACTGTAGATACTTTTGCTTTTCTGGATTCAGTCTATAAGGATGTTGCTTGACTGCGCTTGCCTCGCCAACATCGACGTCATAGCACAATATGTTAGTTCGCATTGGAATTTCACTAAACAAATGTTCATAATTCCGCAGCAGGTTCTTGAGGTCTTGTTGTTGTGCGGTAAGGTGTGACAGTGTGGCGTGCAGGTTTTTAAGCACGTCTGAGTTTTTTATATGGTACTGTACCACACCGAATGTCTACATCACACAATCAATATCTACTTTAACTAGGTCAGGGTCAGTTTTTACACAATTAACAGCAGTAACATTTTGTACAACATCTGATGTGCTATTTCTGTCATAATATTATTTCAACATGTTAACATGGCACAGCCGTTTCTTCTTACGTCTATCTGGTGTCAACAGTATGTAATTTAAAACACTGAATTTCTTGTCAACAATGTAAGGACCAAAATACCTAGCTTGCAGAGGTCTGCCAGGGATGGGAAGTAAGGCAAGGACCTTTTCACAAGGCTCAAACGTCCTACTTACACTGTGCTTGTCATACTTTTTTTTCATTTTACTTTGTGTGGATTTGACTTTGCAATCTCACAACAATTGTGTAGTTTGGTGCGAAAGTCTGAGACATACTGCAGTATGCTAAGAGAATCAGGATTATCAGAAGTTTCTCTTTAAGCAGTTTCAATGGTCCGCGAACTGAGTGTCCAAAAACTAGTTCAAAGGGACTGAAACCCAAGGACTCTTGAACGGATTCTCTGACAGCAAACAGCAATAGGTGGATTCCTTCTTCCTAGTCTTTCTGTGTGTCATAGCAATAAGTCCTGATCATGTTTTTTAATGTCTGGTATGGCAAAGAGCTGCTAAAGACCTAGCTCAAGCATAACTTGTTGGAATAAACCAGACAAAATTAGACCCTTGGTCAGACTGGACGGATTTTGGTAATCCATCAGTTGTTGACTTGGTCAGAGCTTTGACAATACTTTTGGCATTAATTTTGCGCAATGGTATTGCCTTAGGGAACCTGGTAGATGCGCACATAATTGTCAGCAAGTATTCATGTCCAGATTTTGTTTTTGGCAGTTGTTCAACACAGTCAACAATAATCCTACTGAATGGTTCCTCGAAAGCAGGAATAGGCCTAAGTGGGGCCTTAGGAGGATTCTGGTTTGGCTTGCCTACCATCTGGCATGTATGACATGATTTATAATATTGTACAACATCTTTCCTGAGGATAGGCCAATAGAAGTGTGTACTAACTTTCTGATAAGTTTTATTTATACCTAAATTGCCAGACAAAGGAACCTCATGTGCCATGCTTAGAATTTCATTGCGAAAGCTTTTGGGCATTACTATTTGATGTTTGATGGCCCACTCATCATCAGCGCATACATCAGGTGGTCGCCATTTACGCATAAGACATAGAAACAAACTGGGTTCTGTGACAGCTCATCTTTAGAAACTGCCCTGGGAAACAAACACGAAATATCAGGGTCCTTATGCTGTTCCGCAATAAGTTCTGACCTTGAGAGTGCTGCCTCCTGTACGGGCGAGTCGTTGGACGAGTCACTAGTGATTCCCAGAGTGTTATTATCTGGACCATTATCCTCATGTGTGTTTTTCTTGGCCATAGATCTAGTTACAGCACATGAAGGATACAAACCAGGAATTCCTGACTTTCCGGATCAGTGTCCTGATCAAGTGACGGCTTTTCTGTCACTATTGGTACAGGCTGTATTTTGTCACCTGCAAGATCATTGCCTAGTAGCAACTGAATTCCCTTAAAGGGTAAAGTAGTTCTTATGCCCAAAGTTATATTCCCAGAAATCAAATCTGACTTTAAATGGATCTGTGAAGCGGAACTGAAGTGTGCTTGTATGAAAACACACCATTAACAAGTAGTGCATGTGCACCAGTAAAGGACCTATTAGAAAATGGCAAAGTGTTTGCTAACATGAGAGTCTAGCCTAAACCAGTGTCCCTCAAAATTCTAATAGGGGTAGAATCTGAAAAATCAGTGATACAAAACCATCATGTATGATTGGCTCAAATAACTCCATTTCAGAGTCAAAAGAAGAATATACTACCTCAGCTTCATCAAACAAAGAACTGACATTGACAGTGTCAGTCATAAACTCTTTTTCAGAGTCATTAAGGAATCTACATCCTTTTTATCATCAAACTCCTCATGGGAGTCAACAAAGGAATTTTCCTCAGCAGAAACAAACTTCTGTTTGTCATAAGAGGACCGTGCCTCATTTGAAATACTCTCCCAAGAGTCATTAAAGAGAATACTCCTCGCAGGAGTCCTGAAGGGCCTAGCCTTATTACATTCCTCGCAGGAATCAACTGAGGTTTTTACCCCGCAAGCTACGGAATCTTCTTTGGATTAAGACGGCACTTGGGCCTGCGTAGTATCAAACTCTTTACGAGAGTCAATAAAGGAGTTGTACCTCTTATTTACATGAAAAGAGCCTGGCTCTTGTACTATGCTATACATAGATTTTGAAACAAAACCAGAAGGTTTGCTATTTGGTTTATTCGCAATTTTCCAGCAGTCAGATATTAGATGACCTTCCTTCTTGCAGTAATTACAGATTTTCCTTGAAAATGACTGGTCTTTGTTGGACTTAGACACAGTGGACGTGGACTGAGATGTAGCAATGGACTTTATTGAACTACCAGGACTACTAGTACTGGATGACTGCACTTTAAACTGATTTTGACCATACTGATTTACATTCTTGTTTGTGAATGACTGGTTTGATTTTCTAGTAAAGGACATTTTGTATTTCAATGAATAATTATCAGCTAATTGAGCAGCAATGTCAAGTGTTTCAGGACTTTTCTCATCAAGAAAAGTGTTAACATCTGCGTTAATGCAGCGCTTAAGTTCTTCAAGCAAAATCAACTAGCGCAAATTGTCATAATCTTTCATTACATTTTTAGAACTACACCAGCGATCAAACAACTGCTCTTTAGCCCAAGCAAATTCGACGTAGGTCTGTTCTTTGCGTTTTTTCCAATTTCTGAATTTCTGGCGGAAACCTCTGGAACTAACTCATAACCTTTTAGGATAAACCGTTTTACCAGGTCATAGTCAGCTTCTACTGAAAGCTCTGTATAAATTTCTCTGGTCTTGCCAGTCAATACACTTTGTAACAGCATAGTCCAATTTTTCTAAGGCCATTTTAAATTTTCAGCTACCTTCTCAAAGTGTAAGAAATATTTATCAACCTCTTTTTCTTGAAAAGGTGGGACAAGTCTAATGTGTTTAGTAACATCAAAACTGTGATTTTGGGCAGCACTTAGACTATGTCTAGTTTAAGTCTTTCTTACTCCAGGCGGTTTAACTCAATTTCTTTTTCTTTTTCTAGTCTTTCTCTATCTAACCTTTCATGTTCTTCCCTCTCTCCTCCTTGTTTTTCTAATTCTAACTGTTTTAATGCTACCTCATGTTGCATTCCTAACTTTTTTAATTCTAATTGCATAGTAAGGCTGTCATTTTTGGATATTTCAACCTTACTCACTTCAATTAAACTTTTGCTAACTAGATCTTGCATGATTTTAGCAATGATATCAGGCTTTCTGAAAGCTTTTTTTTCACACTTAGCCCTAAGTGTTGTCCCAAACACAACAACTCTTCCTTTGTCAACTGTTGATCAGGGTCGGGATCGTCAACAAATGTCTCAGGTTTGAAATCTGCCATGTTAAGATGTTAAAACACTAACAACAAACCACTGAGATAAATCCTGTAAACAATGTACTGTAAACAATATGCAATCTTGTAAACAATGTATGATAAAACAATGTCCAGGTCAAGGCCTAATAAATTGTCAAAACTATTAAGCATCTCAGACGAGCCAACAATTTTATGTTACGGAACCTAATATAAACAGATCACGTAGGCGTGATGAACACAAATTTTGTAATGAAGATTAAAAAAATCAGATTCTGTAACACTAGGCAGCGTGAAATGTCTAGGGGAATGAATAAAGAGGTCAGTGGTTTTTTGTTAACAAATAACCATAATTTATTCTTAAAACAACCCTAACATTATAATAAACTAAATCAATACAATAAAACAGTATAACAGCGGTATAACAACAAATCAATACAATCACACAGTAAAATAAACAATGTGCACAGTACCTGGATACCTCCACCGTCAGAACGATAAGTTCTTTAAATGTTGTATACTCTCGAAGAATGACAGTCCAGTGTAAAGCTCTTGTAACAATCCAGAAAGGAAACTGAAGTCCAAAAAAGACTCGTCACAAAATCCAGGAGAAAGTCTGAGGAAAATGTATAATTGCCGCACTCATCGGATAAGGTCCCAGAAACTGACGCTGCGTCGCTGGAATCTTCTCTGCTGCTCACTCTTGGCTCCAAAACACAGCCCCTTTATATACCTTTTCACCTCAAGCCGAGAAGCTTCTATTTCTCGAACATTCGAAGAATAATACATTATACACGGTAAGCACGCGTTAAAGGAATCATCTAGAAAAACATCGCTGTGTCTCTACACACCATGGTGTACACGTGACCTCGGCCAGGCGAGAAAGCCCAAGGCCAGCATGACAACGAGAGCTCAACCAGCACCAGGACCAAACCGAGAATGCAACAAACGGCCCGGCGAGGGTACCACAACACGAGCCACGCCCGTGCCACACAACAAAAAGAGCACTTTTAACAATGTCTATATCAGGAATGGTGTTATAATGGTCTCCATTGATTTGATAAAATTAATGAATTCAAGTGAATATTGGTATTATTAAATAAATGATGTACATGAATATATCAGTTTGAATTTTATATTACTTCCAATCACAAAATGTTGACTGTGGTGACCACAGACCTACTAATTTTATTAAATTGATTAAATCCAGTTACATATAATGGGATAAGATAAGCATTTGATATTTGTGTATATCAAGCTAAAAAAGCACGACTCAAAGAGTCTTTAAATAAACGGATTGGCCTGCGATTCATTGAACAGCTGTTCCAAGGATCGGATCAAATTATTTTCTGGGTGGAAGTATATTAAATAAAAACTAACTAACCTAACGTTCAAAAATTGCGAGGCAACGTTTATTTGAGACAGGTGGACAGGATTTTAGAGTTTCATAACTGTTTCATAATATGAAACACGTCAAACACGGGGACGAGAAAAAGATTAAATAAAATGAGCGGCATTGGTTTGCACTCTGATCGAATTAACACCCCCCCCCCCCAAAAAAAAATATCTAGAGAATCAAAGAATCTTTATAGATATTATCTCATCAAGTCATATACGTCTTTCCCCCTATCCAAACGGTGGCTTAATAAATCGTTATCAGAGGATGGAGATTTACTGGAACTGCAGGAGTAGCCAGCTCTTGTCGGTAAATGACCGGTGCTATGCGGACATGGCCGGCTGAGCCAAACGACCAAAATAGCGAATTGTATCAGTCCTCAATATTCTACAAAGCGATTACTCTACTATGAAGCCACAGAAAGAATAGGCCAGGAACACGGGACAACTTTTCCGACGCTCCAGTCGGAGTGTCATTTATGGTTAGATAATTTTAATCAAACCTGTAACGTTAATGGCGCCGATGGCGATAAACAAGCTTTTTGACCAAGAAAAAAATTATTACATTAATAGATCTTTATGAGCGAACAGCGCTAGCCCTTGTTTAAAAACAGGACTCTTTGTGACCATGCTGAATATTGCTTCCATAACATGTCTTCACAAGGCGGACTTCCTTGAACGCTTCAAGTATGTTACAATGTAGCGTCATATTGCTCCCGAGGCAGCGGAAATCTTGCCTGTTTTGACCATTTATTATGCACTTAAACACCAGGTGGTGTACATGGGCCTGTCTGCTGAAAAAAAAACTGCTGATGTGACGAGCAGCGAACCAAATGCAAGTCAACAAACCCTCGACAGGCACCAGGCTCCGCCCGGAAACCACATGTGGGGCAATTCTCTCTGAGCCTGTGGCCTGTCAAACGGTCGCCGGGGCGATGAGCTGTCACTCAAAACGAAATGAACAACATTGGCTCCGTGTATTCCTCGCTTAGCTATGTCTTCCAGCACAAGGTCTTACCTGATTGGACAAAAATACAGTGCTCCCCTCTGGTGTAGAGATTCAGGATACAAGGTCAAAACAAACAGCGCTTACGATATATGTAGTTGGCCAATGGGTAAAGCGCTGTGTAAAGAGCGAGAAAAATCTGTTTTAACCCAGCACATTGGGAATTTCCTCGGCATGTTTGTTGAATTCATGACCGCATGAACACAAGCATGGCTCGCACGGGTTACATGATACACGATACAGGAAATGACCCGTATCCATGGAGACGGTGTTTCAGTTTGGGATGTGAACTCACATGTATACTATGGCGTTAATTCGTCATTCTTAGCATAATATTTAGATTATGGGCCGTTTACCACAATATGAATGCAACCTGATGCAAGTCCATTGCGATACGTTCCACAATATTACATGTATCACGACTCGAGTAGGCTTACCAGCCCAATTATCCCATTGCCTACTGAGTCGGGTTGTCACAGCTAGGTGCAATGCCGCAGGGAGTAACGGAATAGTATATTCCTCTTATCAGTTTACGCGCAAAGGATATTCAAGGATCTGTTTCTGAAACACAATGAAGATTAAAAAAATAAGCCTTCAAATTTGTTTCACATATTAAATAATATATGATGTAAAAAAACTTTGGCTTTCCTGAGTATAAATACAGCATAAAATTCAACTTAAACATCTGGTTTAACTAATAAGATCAATTCAGATCCATTTCCTTTTCCATGAACAAACTTAAGGAAATGGGTAGGCATATACGGTTTGTCAGCCTATCGTTATAGATCACGTGGTATGCCGCCATGCAAAAACTGAAATTTTCTTATCAACCGCATGGTATTTTTTTATTGATAAGTAATTAATCATTACTGTTCTTGTCTGGTTCCGAATAAAGGTTAAAATACTTCACTGTTTTTTTTTTATGTCCTGTGTCGTACTTTATTAGACCACCTATTCCAATGACCCATGAACCATTTGCTGGTACGCTAGGTTACGTATTGAATAAATCTATAAAACCTGCGTGACATCGGTAAGTAAGCAGCTATAGGGCTTAGCCTCTAGACAGCTGGTCAAAATACAAATCGACGTTAAATCTGTTGGATTGAGATAGTCTGGCCGGAGATCAGACCGGTCTATATTTTATATGACACAGTATATACGTAACCCAAGATATATGATGAACACGTGACCTCAGGTTAGGTCTCTTCAGCATAACTATACCAAACATCCCTTTTAAACAAATTCAAATTTTACACTTTTTAACTGCGAGCGCCCGGGTGTATAATCTGCAATAAGTGTTAATTTTACCGTTTTAATAAAATGATATATAATTTTTAGTCAAATATCTGCATATTATAGATCGTATATATTCCATCACTCTAGATTCTTTATATGAATTATCAAAATTTAGATGTGCAGAATAAATATTTTAAATATAGAACATTTAAGAGCCAAGGTAATCATTTTAATATTGAGAGTCAAAGTGCGGTTAACTTCCATCATCAATATGATAAAATCGTTGCAAAGAAATTTCTTGAAACTTTAGCTCTCAAATCATAAGGTATGAAATGAGGTGACAGGGGCTGGACAGCTTTAGGGGCCTGGACAGTAGAGCGATAAAAAGCCCGGCCTTCTCCGCTGGCGCCCGGATTGATCCCAGTGCTGCCATGATATTGGGTTGTAGTGGCCCGTCCAAGGTCGGTGGTTCTCTCCAAGTTCTCCGGCTTCCTCCACCCCTTGCACTAAGATCATTAATCTGAGGAAAGTTACAAGGCTTTATACTGATGTAATTATGTATGGAAAAAGTTTTATGTTTAATTTTCTTCTTCTTGTATTTTTCATTCGAGAGAATAAAAGACATGGAAATGACAGGAATGTTTGTCATTTAATTAGCCCTCAGTAAAAAATGTGCTGATTCATTATGAGCCAAACAATTATGAATTCCATATAATTCCTCTGGGCAATAATGATTGTTAAACAATTATCTTTCAGATTTCTCTACGGATTTAAAAATAACTGTTCAAATTGTCAATGCTAATCCCATTAACTGAGTACGAATGAAAGCCTCTCGCAGGTAATTAAATAAGACGATACATAACAAAAGACGAGTAAAGAAAATACTAAACAATTGTAAAATTATAAATGGTCGAAATCTTTAAAATCAACAATGGATTTTGTATGAGCTCATTTATGTTGCGCGTCGGTGTGAGGTGATAGATGAAGTAGATATCGAGAGAAAATTTAATCTTGTAAATTTCAGAAAGCAATGACACAATTAATGCGGTTTCAATAAGCGCGTAAGCGAAGGCGGCATGCATACAGTTCACGGAGTCGGTATTCTGCAATTATCTAAAAACGAAAATAATATGTCTTGTGTTTACTTATCGGTACCACTTATATTTATAACAGCATATATTTCAATTGAAAATTGATTCTTTACCACTGGTTTCTAATTATTTTAAGGCCTTTGTGATAAAGAGACATGCATGGCATCGTATAAGCCTACACATTTGCACTTCTTTAGAAATTCTGTAAATCCCAACATCAGTGTGACTGAACGACGACACAGCCTTCGGCCTGAATATTTTTGCCTTTACTGTAAGCACGTGCTATAAACACAGTATGCCTTTCGTGACGCCTGAATCGCGATCGCGAATATCGGGATAGCATTCGCTAACGGGTATATGGAAACGCCCTGGTGTTATTGCTATAGAATCTTTTTTTCCGCATTTATTTACGCTTACGCACTTACGGAAATGTAGATTTAACCTGTCATTAAATAATTAAGGTATATGTTACGATACATGATGGTATGTAAGACGTATATAGTAAGTGAAGTTTAACGTGGATAACGAAATTACATAAACAGAGTTAAATTTTAAAGTATGGTTTACTAATAATTAGTACTAGATAACCATATCATAGTTTGAGACAGGTTTTGTCACGCATATCTTCACTCATCATCAAATGGATGAAATATTATCTAATTAAAAGGGCTGGTTTTCCAGAAGATTTCACGTCAAGGTGAGGCCATCGAATATCGATGAAACAGAGAAAGAAATAGATTAAAAAGAATCGTAACGAAATTCAACACCACACATATACTATACTTAAAAATTGTCATATGTACCTGCCAGAGCCTTCTATAAACGTGTCGAAGCTCTAGTTTTATTGATAAACTTTTGATAAAATATTCCAGCTCTACAATGTGTTAAAAAGAAGATGTAAACATATATCTAACTTTGACATAATTCATATGGATCAGCAGTTATAATTAATTTTGTTTGTCTAAAAAACTGAGAAAATAATAAAAAAAAAAATCTTTAGAAATCATGTCATTTTTCATTGGCCACTCGGCGTCTTTAATTATAAACTTATGACTCTTGCACACGAGCATGTACCTGCTTGAAGGGACACACTGCTTGGTGGGACTATCATATCTGTCGTAAGGATTTTCATCGAAATATTCCATTCTTTGACAAGCACAACAAAAATAACAGAATATTATGTGTATCTATATTTTTTTACAGTATAACAGGATCGGTTTCCCGTTGTTGTCTGTATAATTGGTTACCCTGGAACTGAAAATGGAAATACTGGCTCTAAATCTTCTCGTCTTTTCTATTCTTCAGAACACAATGATATGCTTGAGGAGGAATCCAGGTCATGTTACCAGGTTTTCGATGATTCTGTATTACTGGTTATTATGTGTCGTAAATACGAGGACCATATTGCTTCGTGATAATATCTGATTTTATATATCATTATGGATACTGGAGCGATGTTAAATGACGCTCTTCAAATTCATTTGCTGTTTAGCACTAGATCCACCTGCTGTTCCGGCATGAGACTATTTCTTTTATCCTCACAATTCAAGGGATCTCGTTTTAGTTTAAAACGAGATAGAGAATAAGGAATCATAGTCATTATATGTGTAAAAAGGTTAATGTTAAAGCATTTCTATGAGTGATTAACACAGAGAGAGAGAGAGAGAGAGAGAGAGAGAGAGAGAGAGAGAGAGAGATGAGTGTTACGCGAGAAGAAACACGCGATCAAACAAACATACCTGACCAAGATTTCATTAACAGTTAACAGGAATATTAATTAAAGGGGCCCAATCACCTATCTGACCTTTATAAAATAAAGGTACTCCCTTGGAGCTTTTATAAAAATAGGCCGGAAAACGTGGATATCACCGCACACAGGGTGCTTCTTTTGTTTATGTTAACGTGTTTATAATATGTGGGGGTTTCCGCCAAAATAAAACAAATTCAACAAGGGCATCTGGCAGCTAGTCAGGTAAGCCAGTGCTTTGCAAATGGCGTTTTGTAGCAAGTGACCTTTGTACTTCCATATATATGCAACCTACCACCTTAGGTTAAATGTTTTTCCTGTTTGTTAACATTGCTGTGTTTACAAACATGTTGTTGATAAACAAGTTCACACATACATCACGAAGGCTGTATAAGAACTTTTCACAACCAAAATTAACTTAAATCATTAATTAATACACAGGAGAAACCAGAGTCTCATAAGTTTTTTTTCAAAAGGTAGGTGATTGGACACCTTTAACTTTTGTCAAATAAGTAGGGATGATATGCTTAACCAAAAGATGGATTTTTTCATTGTTTCTTATCATTTTGATCTCGACCAAGTGAAAAGTCGTCAACTGCGAAATACATGCGGAAATGTTAATGTAATATATAAGTAACATGATGCAAATGAGGGTTGTAGATATGAATCATTTAATGACATTCTTTAGACAATTGTTATGTACCTTGGTATAATCACGATAAAGCATTCAATACACTTTCCATTGAGCCAATAGCTGTGATAAAAAATTCACAAATATAACCGAGATTTTAATCAGAAATATTGAGGTTTTCCCTTCGGTCTGATTCAGTGTATATACATAAAATTAATAATCCCATCAAAACCTCCTCGGGGCCAAACCGATGATTCCTAAGGCCTGAAACATAGTTGGTAAATAACGAATGAGAAACTAAATCACAAAAATGAGCGGTAAGTTGTGATGTCTGATATAGTCAGCAGATAGCTGCAACAAAGAGACCGGATGGATACAATGTCTGACTGCATGCTCGTATGTTCTAGTAATCAATACAAGCAGAGTGAAGGTTAACAATGTAGGAGAGATCATATAAGTGAAGAAAAAAGTGGTGACCCCTTTTATCACATTTATTGTGTCCATATTGATCATTGTGAACCAGGGCCTGTGCACCTGGCTACGGCGCATGAGGTTTCTAATGGCGTGCACGGCATTTAATGGAGTGTGCAACAAACATAACACATACACATCATGACACGCTCTTGAATTGGAGCAAAGACCTGGCTATACTAAACTAAACGTGATGTAAAAAAGATCAACTGGACAGGTCATAGGTCTGTTGGGCTGACAGAAGCTTAGTTTTCGTAAGGATATGTTACATTTCATTCATTGCAGTGTTAAACTCTTCCCCAAGATAAGTGTGTGGTTTTGGACAAACAATGTAACATTGGCTGTTTATAATGTAGATTCATGGTTCAAACTTCGTCAGGGCGACCAAGAATTTTCAATAACGCCATGCGGCCTGCTCTTATATATGTCTGAACAATAGATGAATTCTAAAAATGGCCAATTCTGAATACGAAAAATCCAACAGATAAACACCAGGGGCGGAAAATAAAGAAGACAACGATTGCATAAGACTATTTTTATTAGGGGGATTTCATCTGAAAAAAATACATTTATGATCATCTCTTCACATCAGGTACCAAGTGATCCTTAACCCGTGTTAACCCTTTAAAGTCATCCGTATAATTACTACCAAAGTCAGATCCAATGTCAACCTACATCATAAGAGAATACCAAGTTCACGCCGCGTGACCCTATTGTATATGCATTCAACGAAATTAAAACGCTCACGCGTTATACTGCATCAAGAGTGTGGGCCAAGGTAACCAATGACCCGCCGACCACCTGATGTCCCTCTGTTGTAGCCAAGCCACTAGTAAGATCACTCATTGTCCGTCCAACCTTGTTCTTAATGAGTTAATTAATTCAGCATGAATTGTATGTTACGCCAGCCATAAATTATCAAGTCAGCCATATATTTTCCGTATGAATAGAGAGCATCCACACAAGACGCCACCCATGTGGCATAATATGTATTAAATATTAATTTTTAAAGGTGTAAGGTATTTGGAAGTATGAGACAATTACCTGTATAAAGAAAAAATAATTAAACCTACTTTGTTATGTTTGAAGAGTCTCTGGCTCTACATCGCTGACTAAACAGATGTCACCGGACTTTTACTTTTGCTGATTTTCAACCGACGTTCTACTGGTAGATATTAACACATGAAACGTTTATAGCAGGTATGCGATAATCATGTTATCCCGTGGATTTAATTCAAGACGGGATACATGTCTGAATTTTTAAGTACATTCAACAAGACGCTGCATGTGAAGTGAAGCACAGAAGAACTGGAGTTTGTATGTCGTTTTGGTGACCAAAACTGTCATACCATCAGAGTCACTGCCTTTGCCAGGAGGCGAAGCGTTCATTTCTGTTCGTGTGTGTGTTTGTATGTGTGTTTGTGTGTGTGTGTGTGTTTGTTCACAACATATATCACGTAATCATGTACGGAATCGTATGAATTTTTCAAAACACCTCAGGATGGAGCCGAGGAAGAAACCATTAAATTTTCGTGTACGTCCGGTTCATGATCTGGATCCAGGCAGGACTTTGAGGAATATTTACAAATGTGCAGTCACATATGCACAAACGGACTTGGGAATGCAAACACGGACCAGCCTGGTGCGCCACGCAGGTCACCTGCCTGCCTGTTCAGGTCACCGTCGAGCGGCCAGTACTTCGGAGTGAGGTTGTCCAATGGTTATCTGCAATACGGATTCGCAGAGCGTTTTATGAAACATGTGCTCTCTGTTCTGTGGTGTGCATCCCATAACTGGCCAATCAGTTTGTTCACTGTTACAGAGTGAGGAAATCACTAAAAAATGTTCACAAATAAAAGAACATTAAAAGTAAACTAGAAGCTGAAGTTATAGAATGGTCAAAGTGGATAAATCTGTTTACACCTTGTCGGGTATTAATCCTTTTAAACAAATGTTTTCATGTCTGAAACAATTATATTCCCATATAACAAGTTTCAATCGTGCATTTTAATCTAGTTTTCTTAGAAAAAAAACAGTAAGTCAAGGTTCATATTTCCAATGAAATGTACCTTAATGTTTAATGTTTTTATTACATTATTTCCACATAATGCTCTTATTGATTCAGTTATTTTTGACAGTGAGGGAACAAATTTCATTTATCGTTTGCCCTCAACGTCAAAGGATTAATTATATGTAATTGCTTCGTAGCTGAGTAGCATTAACCTTTGGAGAAATTAAGGGGAAAAAAGCCAGGAACTTTTCAGCGTCAACAGTATTTCGGCCTGCTAGCCGCGTGGATAGTGCTGTGTAATAGCCGTTTGGATACGCCTTAACGTAGGCGGGACGCCCCGCAATCTTGTGCAAACCCTTCATAATTCTTGTATTTAAATAAACATTTTTATTTGCGCTTTCTTGTTTTGCTTGATCTAGTCTATGGCTTTTCACGCTCGCAGAAATAACGTAAAATGACTGTTATTTCCGCCCGTGATTGAGTTTCTCTTTGCGGGCTTTTAAATAATAAAATTATTTTTCAGCACGTCCGGAGAGATCCATTCCTGTCGGTATCCCCGCAGTAATTGTCATAGAAAGTATACTGAATTGGATTGATAAGAATCTATACTCGTAATGTTTGACCTGTATTAGCTTTTGCCACCTCTGACATCACTTTTTTTTCAGTTTTCAATTTTCATGTAGGTTAATGGACTGTTGGTGGTCCTGCCTCGTTTTGGAAGACCGCACTTGAAACAAGATTCGATTTCTCCAATATTTCATTTTGATTAATCATTTATATTATTATTATGAATATTATTATTATTATACACTATGCATGGCCTACGTACACCAATTATCAACGCGGTATGGATAGATCATATAAATGTTGTTACAGAACCTAATATAAACAGATCACGTATGCGTGATAAACACAAATTTTGTAATGGAGATAAAAAAATCAGATTCTGTAACACTAGGCAACATGAAATGTTTAGGGGAATGAATAAAGAAGTCAGTGGTTTTTTGTTAACAAGTAACTATAATTTATTTTTAAAACAACCCTAACAATACAATACACTAAATCAATACAATTACACAGTAAAACAGCGTTATAGCAACAAGTCAATACGATCACACAGAAAGATAATGGTACAGTACCTCGATACCAACACCAACACCACGATAAGTCTTTTGAATGTAAATTCTAGGAGAATGACAGTCCAGTGGAAAGTTCTTGCAACAACACGGAAAGTAAACTGAAGTCCGAATGTATAAAATCCAGGATAAAGTCTTTGAAAATGTATAATTGACGCATTCGTCGGATAAGGTCTTAGAATCTGACACATGCTTCTACGTCCGCTGGAATCTGCTCTGCTGTCTGCCCCCTGGTTCTAAAAAAAAGCCCCTTTATATACCTTCACACCCTAAGCCGGGAATTTTCCACTTCTCGAACAGTCTATAAGGACCCTACTCAACAGTAAACACGCGTTTCAGGAATTCTCTAGAAAGACATAGCCGTGTGTCTCTACACACCAGGCTCATCACGTGACCCACGACCAGGCGTGAAGGCCCAAGGCTCACAAAATGCAACACGCGGCCAGACACGAGTGCCACAACAGGAGCTACGCCCGTGCCACACAACAAAAAGAGCACCTGTAACAATGTCTTTATTCAAATCAGCCATTATAGAGATCTAGCGGAAACTGGACAGAACTGAGCGATAATGGTGGATTAGCTTTGGAGTGTACGGCCATGAAAATAAGGCATCATGTTCAAAGCTGTCGTATATAACGAATATTTTGTGGTATCTAACGAATATTTTGTCCGAAGATCAGTTTTTGAAGAAGCCAAATTGAAGAAGTGGGGCACACATCGACCACAGAATGAAAGAAGAAGAAGAAGAAGAAGAAGAAAAAAAAAAAAAAGATAATGAGAACAATTTCGAAAAAGTATTTTACATTCATGAGACCTAAGAAAGTCTACACACTAAATATTTTGACCAAAGCATTGTTTTTGAAATAAACTCATCAAGGTTAGTATTTTGAACATATTGAAAATCAAGCAGCGACAGGTAATTGGGCTTTCCCACTTAGGCGACTCTACAGGCGATCAGGCTGTCGCCTCATGGTCGCCTATTGTCGCCCGAAGTTGCCCTGTGACGATTGACCTCTTACCTGTCGCCTCTGGGTTTTTAACATGTTAAAAATTCTCAGGCCACAGCTGTTTTGACGCCAGTGGGCGTAGCCTGTCTTTTACTCGCGTAGGTACTGTCATTGGCTTTCGCCAGGTGACGTGGGTTGTCGTAGGTGCTGTCGAAGGCTGGTGTACTTGATACAGGGCCATACTTGTCTCCGGTTCCTCACATAGCACAGGGTAGAGACTCATCGAAACTTGTCGCGGACGGACGTAGCATGGTTTCTGTTGCCGTAGATTGTCGCCAGTGTAGTCGTAAGGCGTTGTAGATGTGGTCATAAGTGATTGTCCTTTGTCGCGGCGATTGTGTCGTCTGTTTTCGTCAGCTTTTCGTCAGACAGTCGTCAACCTGTTGAAGCTTGTCGTAGACAATTGTAGCGGAGGTCGCCTGTTTTTCGGCGACCATAAGAGAAGGGCAGCCCCATAAAGGGCCACGAGTCTTGGGCGACTTCAGGAGACAACTCCCGACCATACAGACCCCCAGGCGACCATGTGGCGACAGCCTGGTCGCCGGTAGTCGCCTGAAGAGTCCTCTAAGTGGTAAAGCCCCATAAAAGGTCTGGTAAGGATTATCGTTAGTGATAATGGGCGACCTCACATCACGCCAAGCGGTCAATGTTTGATCAATGGGGCGAAAATAAATGTTAGTTATTTATCTAAGTGTAAACTGATCCAAATGTTCCATGGAAAAAATATACCTTAAACTAACAGGAACGTTATACACAGTTGATTACACAAAACTTTACATGTTTGAAAACTATCCTAGGAATTATCCCACAGTACACCCCATAATGTATCTTTTGATCGATATTTCGATCCTTCATTGTTCTGACTGACCATCAAAATTTAACAACTAAATCAAATTAGTTTTCATATGCCAGGGCTATTCTGACCAAATAAATAAAACCTCACTGAAAGATTTGTACAAGTCATGAAATTATCAACCGAATATATCAAAGTTACTGCTTCAATAAAGCACCAATTAGGTTCCAGGTTTGATATATTTTGCAAAGATGGGAAATGAATGAGACGTTAACATGCTTTATAAAGCACGCTGAGTAGACCAAGCTGGGGCTCAATGATCAGAAACCAAGCCCCGTCTGATTGCAGGTCAAGAAGGTTAAAGTCATCTATTTACTTGCCTTATTTGTAAAATGTATGTATTGTCTGGTTACTTTGTGGAAACATGAATGCTCTTAAGGTACTTACTAATTCTAAAAGTTCCTATAACGCCCCCGTGACAAATGTATAAGATTGTTTATCTACAAGCTATAAGTAGACACAGTGGTGCATGTGTAAGTGTTGACAAACAAAATGTGGTTCATTGCGCAAGTGCGAAAGCTGAAAGATTGTCCTTCATTGTTGGTAAGAGTAAGTTAAACAAAGCCTTCTTTTGTCTGGTTTGTCTCCAAGTGTCCTTGTAGAAACTGTTTTGATAACGATCGACGGCCATTTTAGTGGCCCCTATGTTATTTACACATGGATATAAACAATACGGAGAACCTGTGCATTTATTTTTAGAAAGGGTTTAAGAGATTATCTTTATTTAAAAACACGTCAGATAGCGGAATGGCCCGCATTTAATGAACAGCAAAACACAACAAAAACTAAATAAGGGAACATCACAGGCTTTGCCGTTCACAGGACTTCATACAAATAACCACATAATAACGACCCGATCAGAATAGATAAAGAGATGACGTGTGTGATATTGGTTGCTATGTTACAAAGTTACCACTGATACCGCTGTAAATAAAAACCGTCTGTCATGTGATTCACAGTACTTGTACAAAAATGTACCAGTACGTTTGTAGAGTTGTCTTTAACCAAGTAAAATAGGAAAAGTGTGTCATAATAAACTTTTTAAAAATCAAAAACAGCACTCAGGCAATTTTTATTTTAAGCATATTTAGTCAAACCAAAACTTCAAGTAATAATGTTGAATTTTAAATAAGTTGTAGGTTAATATATTTTAACGTTAAATATATGTAAAGATCCAGATTAAAATAATGTTAAACGGGCATATTCCGATATCTGACATGAATTATTGAAAGATAATTCCTCAAACCTTTTATGACGATAGGCTAGAAAAAAAAACGATCCAACCGGACACAGGCTATTCGTTTTGTTAACATCCACGTATTTATAACATGGGGGTGTCAAAATATTCCAAGCATTCAACAGGACATCTGGCGGCACGTTAGACAAACCACAGTTTTGCAAATGGCGTTTTGCAACTAGTGACCTATTAGCGTCAACACATATGCAACCAAACATCTTAGGTTACTGTTTGTCAGCCCTTGGACATGATCAACATATTGTAGATAAAAAAACTCATACATCATTAACAAAGGTATTATAATAACTTTTCTTGACAGAGATTACCTACAATCTTCTATGTGAATGCAGAGTAAGCCAGAAATCACAAACATTTTAGAGATAAGGCAGGTGTATAGCTGGCTTAAAACGCAAGATTTTTGTAATGCTCATTCAAAAATGTCTTTAACAATTCGCACTGTATCTTAAGATTTACCTTGTATGCAAATTTAATCTAAATACACACAGTTTTGGAATATATTGTCCTGTGAAGGACTACGAGATACCTGTTAAAAATGCACGCACGTTCTCAGGGCCAATGTCAGAATTTTTCTGAAGTTCATTTCCAAACTGGAGTCAAGTATCTATTTCTTTTCTCAAGGTTAACTATTTGGTCAAACAAAAGTAATTGCCGATGAAGGACAGCTAGACCTACGTCACTCGGGTGAAGCTAAACATTTTTTCAAGTCAGCAAATACCAAGCCATATATTCCAGCTGGCCTTATGATTAATTCATTAAGTATGGGAGCAGAAAAGCATAGGTTAAGGATCAATTCTGGATACAACAGGGATCTGTAACACAGGAACTGATTTAACGAGCCACATAAACTCCATTATGAAATCCTTATCCCTTCCAAACAGACATACCTCCTACACTCTATGGCCTTTACGGTCCATTTATCATTTCCTTACCTTCCGACACAGACATTCATAACATCTGGTCAACATTCTAGTGGGAGGTGGTTTCATTGTATACTATCGTATATAGGATTTTCTACATTCCGATTCTATACCCTTTTTATCATCCCCACACAATGATTTTCGTTCCACATGTTACCGTATTGACGGATCTCACAGTTAAACGCCTACGGTTTTTTTATGCAGCAAACGTTTTTGTTACCTATGACCTGCCAAAGTACGATTTCTTTCAGCAGTGAGACAACACGGCTTGTTATATACGTACCACAGACGCCGGCAGAACAGCAGTGGGTCTATACTTTCATGTTTTCTTATATAACCATTAAAAGCGCGAGCTGATAGAATTGCTAACTCCCATATATACATACTCATTTAGAACCGCTCGGAATGAGATCTGAGCACGTTTGTACAAGACCCAAGCTTTGTGCACTTGTTGTTTTATTATCTCTGTTAAAGACATGTTTGAGGATTTTTAAAGGTGAGACTGATTCTCCTTCTAATACTTTTAACTATCCTTAACTAGTTCTGTTTTACCCAATGTGTTGCCTTATTGAAATAAACCATAATGCTGCCTGTCTGGACGTATTTATCACACACAGTCTCCACTTTCTAGTCCCCCGTTAAAGCCAGATGTTCACCTGCCTTTACCATAGCGTTAATGAACCGTAGGTAAGTCATGTTAAGTTCATATAACGCTTTTGTGACGGATGCAAGAGCTTGTTTATATGCAAGCTCTGTGTAAATACAGAAGGTTGACAAACAGAATAAAGAAACATGTAAACTGAGGCGGTTGGTTGCCTTATCGCGGAATTTTATAGGTCAAAGCGCCCTTTGTAAGATACCATTGTTGAATGAGTTTGATTACTTTGGCGCCCCCTCCCATAAGTTATAAAAACGCGGATATAAATAAAAAGCACTGCGTGCATGCGGTGGATTGACATTTTCTAGCCTGTTTCTCTAAAAGGTTTATGTTATTATCTTTAGATGTCAGATGTCGGAATAAGCCCCTTTTACCACACAGATTACAGAATCAAACCCTTGATGTAGAAAAAGATTTGAACCCAAATATTACAGGGCACCAAATCAAGAGTCGGAAACATCAGCATTCTGAGTCTGTTATATCTGATGGTCCAGAGTGCAAAGGCAGTTGCCGCTCTAGACAGGTCACTTTTCACAGAATTTTGGTGTATATTTAGTTTTTACACGAAAATTTACAAGATGAACCATGGACATAATCGGGTTTGAGTTGAATAAACTGTGAAAAGCCTCATTCGGCGCAGGAAAAAAGGAAGTTATCCATTTTTAACTAGTCTCTTTCAATATCAAGTAACACAACAAAGCTATAAAAATCGCTTATAGCATATTTCATTTAAACAACTCTTATCGTGGCCTCCAGAAAGTGTAAAATTCAATCAACCATTATTGAATAATGTTTTAGAGGAGGATGTTTACTATTTACATTTCACGGCTTTACAGAGATGACTCTACGAATAATGATTCGCTTTCTCGTTTTATATATACACTGGAGTACAGTCAGTACAACTCAAATCGAGCTAATGAATAATAAATACGTCAAACAAAAACGCGGATGATGACCCTCACAACTGCCAGAGTCAATTAAATGACGTTACGTTTTACTGCCTCTGAGACCTACTTCTTTTGGAACCCGAAATCAATAGGATAATTGTATCCTGCAGTCTGGTACATGGGAGAATTAGAATGAAACGATGCCAGTTTGACATCACGCTCTGGTTTCAATTGTTGAATTTCACGGTATTAATTAAATCAGTTGACGGAATTATAGTAATTTCTTTTTTTAGACAAAAAATATCAAGAAAAATCCTAAATTTTATATTTTATATTAATTAATCATATAACCCTGAAAAGACTTATTTATTTCTCAGAATGTTAGCTTTCAGACAATGACATCACTAAATATGTGACATGAATTGGCATAAGAATGGATGTACCAAATAATACGGGTATTAAACAATATATTTAACGGTGTCTCCCCTACGACAATTCATTTAATGAATAAAGCGTTCTACAATATATTTATTTCAGGCCTGTATCTATACACTGGGAAATTAAGTTGCGAGGTTGCTATAGAGAATGATAAGTTACGACTTACATACTGCGATAATTGTAAACTTTCAAAATACGTGTGGGAATGCCACTGACAGAAGTAAACGTCCTACCTGGTAAGCCGTAGTGTATTGACAAAATGTCGCGTCAGTGTCGGCTTCTGGCTCCGGCAGATTGTAGTCCTGTCCCTATCAGGTATGTACACCACGATTCTACATGGCCGACCGGTGATGCGACTCGATGCCAGACCAGGTCATTTTGTATCTCATTGAAACTTGGTCTAGCGGTTAGCAGACGATGAACCACAATACAGCAGTCACCGGCTGCTACAGGGCCTGGCAAGCCGCAAGTAAGGTGTGCTCCTGTTAGTCCAGCCACCCAGCTATATTAACTTGCTCTCGTGTGACGTATTGATCTCGCATACTCGCACGCCAGGGGTGTCCGTACGAGTCCTGACGCATATGTATCAATCACTGAAACATACGGTCACAAAAGAGACATTAGTTTTCCTGCAAGTAGCCAGAGTTTGCAGACATTGTAACTGCTTTGTGATATAGCCAAGAGACAGTGTTTTTATTGATTTCGGTCCACATGAGTTATTGACAGGCGGTAGCCCAATAGATCACACACAGCTCCTTCAACGTTTAAGATCTTACCCTTTGCTGATCCATACGCCCAAAGGAAATGAATAAATAAGCCTCCCTATGGAAAAAAGAGACTTTCAATTTAGTATCGTCCCGGTCCAGGAAAATTCATTCTTTCTTGATCTTCAGATATTTCTTTTCAATTAGGGATTTTCGCAAAAGATGAGCTCTAGGTGTTGTGTTTTATCTGGGCCTGCAGAGCAAGCGTGCTTGGTGCGGTGTGATATGGCGTGGGCCTTAGAACTGCCGTGCTTAATGGTATTGCTTCATAATAGGCCGCTTTATAGGTAGAAATCCATTAAAAAGAACACCGTAAAGCATCACACAGTGAGCCAGGATACCGAACAGTTGCTTTCTGGCACGGTCTCTTTCCCTATGTCTCCATTAACGCTAAACCGATCTGAGCTGGTAATACTACATATCTAGAACAAACCCCATACGTCTAGGACCCGGGAATAAGTTTTCATAACTGATTGTCGGGTGAACTAAAAATATGGCAGCCCCCGTGCAGTGACTAAACATTAACTGTCAGGCAAACAATCTGGGAGGCGGGGGGGGGGGGGGGTGAATCACCGTGCATCATGCAAGGTGGTTAAATTAATCTTCATGAGAAAGTTTAATCCCGATAAACGCACTGTCCGACACTATATATTATTTTTCACCAACGATTTTTCCCCCTAAACACTGGTCCCCCCCCCCCCCAGAAGAAAGTCATTTTTCTTCATTTAATATCACACATGGATAATTTGATTATATACCAGCCGACCATGACTTTAACTAATACGTCCGGCACATCATGATAAAACGGCTGAGCAAGGTGATCAAGGATACAGCTATGATACCACCTTCTCAAGCACACCCACGATGCACTCTTTGTCTCAGTGATATCAAGATTCTCTAACTGCAAAATATATCTGATAATTTGATGAAGCAGTTTCCAGATTAACCTGAAGTAAAAGTCCAGAAAACAAGGGCGTTAGTGTTCAGTGAAAAAAGATTCAATATATAAACTAGAATACGGGTAGTCGACAAGCGACTACGTGTATCCGTCAAAATCAGAGTAGAACGGGTGAAGTGAGGCATGGATTGAGTGGCAAGGGGAAATAGAGTGAGGTGTATTGCATATTAGCACGGATGTCTGCAGCCGAAATGTGTATGTAGGTTGCGCCTCCTACCACAAAATCCAGAAAGCTGTCCAAGCTGTATACATATGCACAATTTTAGGCAGAAACGTCAAACCACTACATGTGCAAAATGGGTGACAGGTGGCGCCGCCAATTTTGTATATGATTAAAAGCTATGTCCAACCAGTCCTGAGAGATAAGCCTGAATGTCTGCAGCATTAACATAACTGTAGGTGGCGCCACCTGCCAAAAAAATCAACAAGCTTTCCAAGATGTATAAACACGCAAAATTTTAGGCAGATAAATCAAACCTCTACATAGATATGAGTGATTTTAGCACACGGCAGACAAACAGACGTACGCTGTGCAAAAATGGTAAAAGGTGTGTATGATATAGAGCTATGCGAGATCTATACACATGCAAAATGTTGGCCCAATCGGTCAAACGGTTCCCGAGATATGAGCTTGGATGTCTGCAGCGTAAACTAGAATGTTGGTGGCACCACCTGTCATAAAATCTAGAAAACTGTCCATGATGTATAAACCTGCAAAATTTTAGGCAGATATGTCAAACCACTGCCGAGATATGAGTGATTTTTTTCCCATGACAGACACACAGACGGACACTTTGCAAAAATAGATGCAGGTGGCGCCACTAGTTTTGCGTATGATAAAGAGCTATGTGAGAACTATACACATGTATATTTTCAGGAAGATACGTCAAACCAGTCCGGAGATATAAGCATGGATGTCTGCAGCGTGTTCGTGAATGTAGGTGGCGCCACCTGTCATAAAATCGAGAAAACTATCCAGGATGTATACGCATTTCAGGTGAATTAGTCAAACCACTGCAGAGATATGAGTGATTTTAAACCAAGGCAGATGAACAGATGGACACTGTGCAAACATGGTTGCCACCATTTTTTGTGTATGTTATAAAGCTATACAAGGGCTACATTTGTACAAATTTTTTTCCTGATCGATCAAACGGTTCCCGAGATATGTGGGTTTATGTGTGGAAACAGACGCACAAATGGACGCTGGGCAGAGAGGAAATGTCAGAGGTCAACGCAAATTGGTTACGCACAAGTTCACATGTGACTTGATAATTGGTGTAAGTTTCGGAAAAATCAGTCCAGTAGTCTCAGAGGAGTTCTCCGGAAACGAACGCCGCGGCGGCGGCGGAACCCGGTCAAAAACATATTATCCGCAAAACTTGGTTTAGGCGGATACAAAAATTGTATATATATATAATTATATAAAAATTATTTTATTTATTTATTTGATATTAAGTACAGATTTGTAGTAACATTAAAAGTTTAACTGCCATAAATTCAACACAGATTTAGAATGAGTATTGGTATGTGCGCTTTATCAAACGCTTTGGAGATGTCACAGGGTAAGGTTTGAAAATAGTGTCGTATACATGGGAGAATTTCCAGACACAATCTGTACGCTGACAAGTTATCAGCTTCTTCCCGAGACAAACGCAACATATCCCATTGGCCAAGCCCATATATGACTCTGCAAATAACGGCCTCGTGCTGTTACCAAGGCCAGATGCGCAACAGCCCGTTCTCTTAGGCTCGGTCGAGGATTTTAAAATCTGAGTTTCTTTTAAGGCCAGTTTAATATATATATATATACATATATATATATATATATATATATATATATATATATCAAAATAACTTTGTTAACTTTCAGTTAACTCTTGTGTGAAAAATTAAAATTTAAATAAGGACTTCTCTTCCGACTTTGGAAAAAGGCTGCACGCATCGTAACAAAAATTTTTTGATAGCAACACATCGTCTGCGTCTTTAATTAACAAACTAGATTGGATGACTGTAGAATTAAGGTATCGCTACTTTATGTGTGTACATGTATATAAATGTTTGTCTAAATACGTACCTGAATATTTTAAATATGCTCTTAATTATCAAGGGATTCCGTACACAACAAGATCTTCTGCTAACCACAGTTTAACCTTACCCATGCCCAGAAGTGAATGTTTTAAGTCCAGTTTTTGTGACGCTGGCCCCTGTCTTTGGATTCACCTGTAATTTAGTTTAAACACCGCCTCAGATAGCGATCATTTTAAGCACTTGCATAAAAGTTCGATGCAGAACATTTTATAATTATATGTATTATAACCTGAAATTCGTCATTTTATTAGATTCCTGGAATTTAAGATATGTCCTGTTTTGTTTTAGTTTATAGCAAATGAGTTCACCATTATCATGATTTGTATTTTCGTTTAGTTTTTAAGTCTAGTTTTTATTATCCCGCTCCCTGTCTTGTATCAGTTTATTTTCAAACCAGCCTCGGATAGTAAACATTTTTTCGACACCACCTAGCATTTTAAAAATTAGATGTATATTTATACATGTATCTGCTACATATTATGCTTATCCTAGTCTAAAGGATCAGTTGCCACTTGGTTGGATTTCCGACTTCGACAAATACTTATTAAGCCCTTATGCAGAGTTTAATGTAACAGAACATTTTATAATCTATGTATACTATATAAATACAGGAAGTTAAACTTAATCATCTGTCCAAAAAAGCATACTAAAATTTCAATCTCAGAAACGGTTGGAGCTATCATCACCAAATTTTATGCCAATGTTGGTCACATGAGTCATATCTGAAATTGAGGTATTGGTGGGGCCCCCTACATCGGCCTTTTTTGTACGGGGGTCATCAGTGCCTGTATTATTCTGAGGGCTCAAAAAAAATTCTTCTCTGGAACCATTTGGGCCAAACTGTTTAATATCGCACAGAAATGGTCCTACGGTAGTGCTCTTTCTTAAGTTTGTTCAAATGGTCTCTGTTCAGTGACTTTTGGCTGAGTTATGGAATGCTGAATTTAGTCATATGCCATAACAGTCCATTTGAGCCCCATGGCTACAAAGATCTTCTTCTAAAAAA
Organism: Sipunculus nudus; assembly: GCA_026874595.1. Taxonomy (NCBI): domain Eukaryota; kingdom Metazoa; phylum Annelida; class Sipuncula; order Golfingiida; family Sipunculidae; genus Sipunculus; species Sipunculus nudus. Next base: position 20,274,777 of record CM049307.1, read on the forward strand.
AACACACACATTAATTACCTCAGATGTTAATAATTCAAAATGTTTCAAATTATTTTGGTTCAGTGATTTTGGCTTAGTAATTGTAAGCTGAACTTAAGCCAGTTTGCTGTATCTTCCTAAATGAGTTCTGCAAAACGTTTTTTCGACTGAAGCCAATTTGCATAATTTTTTTCAAGAATAATTCCCACAAAAATTCTTATAATAATGGTCTATAATGGTTCCACATAAATGATTTTTGGCTGAAATATGTCGATTTATTTGAGTCATTTTACCATATATGTTAGCTGTGTGAAGCAGTTTCATCCAGCCTGGCATCAGTTTATCAATATCTATTACATCATGCCACAAGACATTTAGATATCAGGTTATCTATGATTAATGTTGTAAAGAATGTTTTTAAAGCGTATGAAGAATTTAGATTTATGATTTAAATTAGTCATCATATCAGGCTATATTACCGTTTATAAGTACTAAGCTCTCTGTGGATAGATAAAGACGGCTGAACATGGATTATAAATAATTAGTATCCATACTCAAAATTAATTCAAGAATTTGCCATCAGTGAGATGTATCTGTTTTATAATTTTGCATTCAGTATGCATCTAAAATAATTTTTCATATATTCCTTGTTTCTTTTTTATAAAATGTCAGCTGAAAAGCATTTTGTATTGGGAAAATGTATTTAAAAGTTATTTCAAGCAGGAACCAATTTTGTGCACAGATGGCAGCACTTGGTTTAGCATTGACAGATTGCAAAGATTGGCCAGTGCCATTGTTGTTGGCCATTAGCCATTGGCCAAGATTATGTCAGCTCTATAAATAGCTTTGGCACAGTGCCAGGATTTCAAGAGGCCTATCTGCTGCAGTCTGACTACTCTAACAGCTTGGTTTAGTGTTTTCATGGTAAGTTCATTGCATTATTCTAAACAAGTCAATGCAAGTCTGTTTAATTCAAAGTTATTTCAAGAAACTGAAATTTCTTAAATTTGACATATTCATCCATCTTCGAAAGTTTTCTCTTAACCAGACAGGTGGTGCCACCTACCCTTGTTTTTGTAAAATAAATAAATGCACTTCTCCTTGGAGTGATTAGCAGTTTTGGCCTGAAATTGTCATATCCATAGATCTTGGACTCCTTCCTCTTGTACTCATACTAGAGGCGCCATCTGCAATCGTTTTCCCTTAGCTTCTATCCGTACATGTGATTTGGGTGAAAATTGTTCATATCTCAGGAGTGGGTCAAGAAGTTAGTCTGAAATTTGTCATGTACAAATTTTCACGTGAACCAGACAGGTTGCGCCACCTACCTTCCCATTCCCGTAGAATAAATTAATGCTTTATTCTTAGGAGTGATTTGCCCTTTTGGCCTAAAATTGTGCATATCCATAGATTTTGGACTCCTCCATCTTGTACTCAAGACAGGTGGTGCCATCTGCAATGTTTTTTTTTCTGTGGCGTCCATCTGTATATGTACTTTGGGTGAAAAAAGCCCATTGCCCCGGGGTGGTTCAAGATTGGTCTGAAATTGGCATGTTTATCCATCTTGGAAGTTTTCTCGTAAACCAGACAGGTGGCGCCACCAACCATTCCGGTTTTGTAGAATAAATTAATGTCCATTTCTCAGGAGGGATTTGTAGTATTGGCCTCAGGTGGTGCAACCTACAATCGTTTACGTGGCAGACATCCATCTCACTCTCCTTTCCACTTAATTTATGTCTCACTTCACCTGTACTACTCTGATTTTGGTGGATACACGTAGTCGCTTTCGACTACCTGTATCTAGTTGTTTCATGCATCTGTGCACAAAGCGGAAGAGTGGTTTGAAGCCTGAAATTGTTTATGTCTATATCTTTAATGGCTTCCTTGTACACCAGACTGGTAGTGCCACCTACTTTCATTCTAGTGTTGTGTGTTCCTACGCCAGTATTTCAGCAGTGATTTTTGTGTGATTGGGTTCAAAATGTTCAGTGCTTGCTTGTACATGTACACCTTACACATGCACCTGAATAGTAACGGTCCAGCATGGAGGCATTATACCTGATGTACGTCCCAGTGCATATAAATATATATCACCCTTGGCATCATAACGATAATATATTGTATATTTTTCATCTTTCCTGTTTAAAGTTTTTATTTTGATTTTTGACAAGTTGACAACTAGTTCTTTGTTAAAATGGCCTGTGACTGCTTATAACAATAGAAATCGAAAAGAAAGGGAAAAAGCCTTTTCAGATTACTGGTTCAAACTTATGTGAAAAGTTGGAAAGCTTTATTCATTTTTAAATATATCCCTTTAAATTTGGTATTATCGACTGGAAACTGTTTCGAAAGAAAGGTTTTGTTTTAGTTGGCTAAAGGATTTGCGAATGCAATTGGCAGTTGAAAAACAGGAATCCGTATCTTGATTTGATTTTGTTCTCACTTGAATTACTCTTAACCATTTAACATATGTATATATGTATATATGTATATATATATATATATATATAAAGTGATTTTAAGTGATGCTAAGTCTGTGTCAAACTCAGATGAGGGCGGAGCTGTGGTCCCAGGGCATGTCCACATTAGATCACCTTGCTACCGGGGATTGCACTATTTAACTGTCAATAAACAGAGCTCATGCTCAAGCTCAAAATACCAGCTACTGTAGGTCACAATCCAAGGTAAGTTGTCAGTCAAATCTTTGCGCAACTTTGCCAGCCAACCGGTAACAGATGAATGTGTTTCTCTATCTCAGGGTTTACAAATGATTCTGTTTACATCTGATGGGGGTAGACATGTCAGTCAAAACTCTGCTTATTCTTAAAATTGAAATGTGTTATCAATAACAATTAATTTGTCAAGTTGGGAATAAGAATGACGTAATATTAAGCAATTTTATGTAAAATAATCATTTTATGAATTTAATTAATGCTAAGACCTTAAAAGATAAGCTTAGCCACATGAATACTATCGCCTCAGTCTTAACCCCTAATACTACAAGCATGAGGGATCCTATATCACGTACTGAGCCTCGAGAGATCCTATATCACGTACTGAGCCTCGAGAGATCCTATACCACGTACTGAGCCTCGAGAGATCCTATACCACGTACTGAGCCTCGAGAGATCCTATATCACGTACTGAGCCTCGAGAGATCCTATATCACGTACTGAGACTCGAGAGATCCTATATCACGTACTGAGCCTCGAGAGATCCTATATCACGTACTGAGCCTCGAGAGATCCTATATCACGTACTGAGCCTCGAGAGATCCTATATCACGTACTGAGACTCGAGAGATCCTATATCACGTACTGAGACTCGAGAGATCCTATACCACGTACTGAGCCTCGAACACACTAGACACCGGAACGCAGAATTCCAACTTACAGGACAATTGAGGAACATTTGTCTCGTTTGGAAAGACGAACCTGGGGGAACCACAAAAGCGTTTCATTGGAGCTAGATATAACCCGGGCATGTCAGACCTACGCTCCTTGAAAATAGACTCATCGGTCACATGAAATGGTGTTTAGATTTAAGGTTTTAATGCCCGTTTCTTCTATATATTTAAAACTAAAGGGACCGAAAGACGTTCTCCAGAAATATCCAAGTTGTCTTTCGTTTCTTTTTGTTTTTCATTCAATGAACTAAGCTTGTATTCATTACAATGCCAATATGGTATATAGGTGGTGTAGTAATTATCATATAACTGACTAGTGTCATTCCACTATTCTGTTACAATATTTGCTTTTTTATTGGTTCGACATAATTGATCTTTGGAATAGTGAGAGATCAGTGGCTTGTACAGAGCATTCTTTCCATCCCTGCACAAGTGATATATACTAACCAGCTACATACTAAGATACAGGTAACAGTTGTACAATGAAAGAGCTATTTATCATTATAAATAAGAAGGCCCTAATAAGCAGTCTTGGCAATATCCATACACAACCCCGCCACTGAAAAAAGTTAAACATCATTATCCTAAGATAACATGGATAGGTGTGTCCATATAAATTGCTTTAAACTGTTTCAGCATTTACTTTTTAATTGATATGGTATTGTGTACATGTGGTGGCCTCCAGGTTGGGTTGGATGTGGAGGGGGAGATTGTTCGACGGGAGCTGCCCCAATCAGAGCCCTTGTTATGGCGGTAGGTTTCGTGTATGACCAGCAGTCTCTGGCTGCAGACATTTGATGACTTCCTGGTATGTTCATTAGATTCAATGTTGTTGTCGTTACTAATGAGATAGTGTCGTCCTCAATCCTATAATTAGGACACAACGGGCCCACTGAACGTCCAACGTCTGCCCCTGACTAGAAGCGACGCGGATCTAATCCTCAAACGTGATTATTAACTCTCATGTTACTCAATAGGTCATCAGCAGACGGCACTTCGTGTTCAATTTGTAACAGTTGTAATGTCTTGTGTTTCGTTTCTGTGCTGCAGTTTGGATTCCGTCGTGACAGTCGTGTAAATATAAATGTGCAATATAAAATGACACTAACCTGAAACAAACATGCTGTCCTGATTTGAAGTTTCATGCAGGTCACAGGGTCATTATAATATTCTTATGAAATTACTCCCTCGGAGTGAATAGTTTGGCTGGTTCTGTTTGGCTCTGGTTGCTGATTTTACCCTAATCAGATGAGGTATTCATGTCTCATCCTTTTCAGGTAAAATGTTCTAAGTCTAACACACTTGATCCATCACAGTTATAAGCAGTCATTGGCAGCTTCGTTGGTTAACAGGTGAGTTCAATGGATTCTGGCCCTGCAGTCATCGGGCTTCACGTGTTTTAGACCGCTGACATTCTTAATTAATTCACTTTCATTGGTATCAACGATTAGCTTGACTGGAAACGCAAAATATCTGAAGCCCAAGTCACATCACATCAAGTTGGACTTTATTTACTCGGAAGAGCCTCGTCAGTATTAGTAGTAGTAGCACTAGTTTAAGTGATATATTCTTATATTATTTTAATGTAGGTTACATAATTAATAAAAGGATCGTATTTACTTCTTAAGAGCAACATTTGAATGCAGTTGCATTTGTCATCATTTCGGAATTTCTATGACCCCTATCAACATAGCTTATCGCTCTCAACACGAGGTCCCGATGGAAAGTACTCTTAGTTCACTGATCTTCATGCAAGTTCACTGGTTGGCTTTGCTGACCATACTGTTAGTTAAGTCTTTCACAACTATGTAAGTTCTGTAGAAGCCGTCGAGGCAATGAGACGAGGACAATACAACTTTATTTGGACATTATAAAAACGAACCATTGCCAACTTTTCTTTTTGGTTAGGTGTGTCTTTTAATGTGGTTGGTTTCATAATTGCAGGGTTGAAATTGGGCGATATTTCCAGTTGGTGTGTTTCTTGAGGGTGTCACTTTCACGTCCTCACCAGTCACCTATACTAAAATTATTAGATTAATAGATTTTTATCCGTAGGTTTGAATATAATCTGATACTTGTCTTTAATTAGTTATTACTTATCTAGCTGTAGTTTGACCTGAATCTCTGCATGGCAAATTTACTAGGCTGTTTAAATGTAATAAATCCAATAAAAAAAAAATAAATTGTAACAAAAGAGGGAAAATGGCAACTAAACACTACCATTAATTACCAGACAGCGAACATGGTTCTTCTCACGGTATCGTGAACTTCCTTCCTGTAACATTTTATAAAAATTGAATATGTGAATATGTTGGTGACACGGTTCCGTACACATATATTTAGAAAAGTGTTACTGAAAGGTAATATGATGACAACAGGGTTCTGTCAACGTAATATAAGGTGTTGCAAAAGAATATGCTGCCAACACGGTACCGTAAACTTTCTAGAAAGAATACTAAACCTGAACATGGCGGCAACACAGAACCATAAACTTATTTAGTGGTATAAATACGTTTTTCACGCCTAGTCTCACTTCTACAGCCATGAAACTTAGGAGGAATTAATATTGCTGAAGAGTTTAGCTGCTGCCACCAACTGGACCAACTGACGAAGTCACGTGACTTTAAGTACTAGACCAAGCGAGCGTGAGAAGCGGCTTCGTCGTTTTCTGAATTCCTGTTGCCGTTCCTGTCAAATCCCGGCTGGAAGGCAGTTTATTGCTACTAATTAGAAATCAGCTAATTAGCCGGACAATACGGAAAAGGACCATCTGATGATGAATACCATGTTGTATTTCATTTACACGCCCCATAAAAACATCTGTGTTGGCAGTTTGTGATTGATTACTGTTATAGGGGCCTCATCTCGGGGGTGCTGGATTATCTGTTATGTGAATATTATTGAGGCAATCGCTGGAGACAGAAACCCGTGTCTGTCGTAAATTTGAAGCCTTTTCATTCAACACAGTTCATGTCCATGGTGTACGAGTATTATTTCATCGTCAACACAGTCGTGACGTCAAACTTTTTATTGAAACCGCTGGTTTTATCACGATCAGGAATTCGGCTGATGGGCCAGGGAGCACTGACGTTTGACACACATAGTGTAATAATTTCCATAATTTCCTTAACATCAATAATTTGTGCACAGACCATACAAAGATAAAGATTCCTATATTAAATTTGCGATATAATTGATATCACTCAGGAGTTCACCCCTATATTTAATTCGCAATCTAGCCGATCTCACCCATGTGTTCACTCCTATGTTTAATATGCAATCTAGCTGACGTCACCCACGTGTTCACTCAGATATTCAATTCGCAATCTAGTTGACGTCACCCACGTGTTCACTACTATATTTAATTCGCAGTCTAGCTGATATTACCCACGATTTCATTCTGATATTTAATTCGCAATCTAGCTGATATCACCCACGAATTAACACCGATTTAATTGGCAGTCTAGCTGATATCACCCACGATTTCATTCTGATATTTAATTCGAAAACTAGCTGATATCACCCACGATTTCATTCTGATATTTAATTCGCAAACTAGCTGATATCACCCACGATTTCATTCTGATATTTAATTCGCAAACTAGCTGATATCACTCACGATTTTATTCTGATATTTAATTCGCAAACTAGCTGATATCACCCACGATTTCATTCTGATATTTAATTCGCAAACTAGCTTATATCACCCACGATTTTATTATGATATTTAATTCGCAAACTAGCTGATATCATCCACGATTTCATTCTGATATTTAATTCGCAAACTAGCTGATATCACCCACGATTTCATTCTGATATTTAATTCGTAAACTAGCTGATATCACCCTCGAGTTCACTCCTTTATATAATATGCAATCTAGCAGATATCACCGAGGTCACTCCTATATTTAATTCGCAATCTAGCTGATAATTCATTCCGATATTTAATTCGCAATCTAGCTGATATCACCCAAGAATTAACACCGATTTAATTGGCAGTCTAGTTGATATGACCAACGAATTAACTCTGATTTTAAATTGGCAGTCTACCTGATATCACCCTACGAGTTAACTCTCATGCCTTTTTACATTTACGTAACCTCTTGGTCCTTCAGGTCTGCTCATTCATTGGATCTTTTATTCCCACGGCTCCGGAGCATACATCAAAAGCAGCCATCACAGACGAATATATGTTCTTACGAAACCTAATAACAACAGATCTCGTGGTCATGACTAGCCTAAATTTTTTACGGGGATAAATAAAAATCAGATTATGTAACACTAGGCAGCGTGAAAAGTCTAGGGGAATGAATAAAGAAGTCCGTGTTGTTTTTGTTAACAAATAATTATAATTTATTCTTAAAACAACCATAACATGACAATACACTAAATCAATACCATTACACAGTATAACAACAGTATAACAGTAAATAAATACAATTACACAGTATCATAAATTAAGCGTACAGTACCAGAGTGTCCGGATCCTAGGGTTTTCTGGATACCGCCACTGTCACAGCTCAATAAGTCCCTTAAAACATATAATCCAGATGAACAGTTCACGTAAATCTTCTCAGAGAATAGTCCAATGTAACCTCGAAAACAATCTGTTGTAATCCGAAAGTGAAGTTCTGCTTATAATCTGAAGCCTGTATAAAATCCTTTACAAATTTCGAAGAATCTATAAGTTCTGCAATAATCGGAAAGGTCCATAAACTGACTCATACTCTTCCGTGTCCGATGGAATATTTCTCTCTCTCTCCTCCTGGGCTCTAAGCACAGCCCCTAATTTATAGCTTCTCACCCCAAAGCCTAGAAACTTCTATTTCTCGAACAATACAAAGATTACAACAATACATAATACATACGCGCCCAAAGAACAATACAAGATACGCGCTCATAGAGCGCGAACAGCCCTGAAAATTCCAGATAAGCACGAGCGCTGTGTCTTAACTCGCCAGGGTTCACCCAGTACGGATTACACCGAGCGCTGTGTCTCTACACGCCATAGCAAATGAAGCCCAGGGCTTGAGCCTAATGTCAACAGCGCACAATAAAACATTACATAAATATCTCGTTTACAATCACTAAGATTTTTCAACATCTCAAAATCATCTTATCTACAACATCACATAAACATCCTGTTTACAACATTTCATAAACATTTCGATAAGCAATCAGCAAGTACATTTTCTTTCCGTTTAATGTGTATGATATCAAGATTGTAATCCTGTAAGAACAAACTCCATCTCAACAATCTCTGATTTTTACACTTCAACTTGTTCATGAACGTGAGGGGATTTTGATCACTGAAGACAATGATAGGCCTGACTGATGAAGTAACATAAACTTCAAAATGCTGCAACGCCAAAATCAAAGCCAAACATTCGTTTTCAATAGTGGAGAAGTTTTTCTGGTTTGCATTAAACTTTCTTGACAAATAACAAATTGGATGATCTATGCCATCACTGCCTTCTTGTAACAACATAGCACCAGTTGTCACTAGCATCTACAGATAACTAAAAAGGTACAAAAAATCTCGAGCTGCTGTAACTGGTAAACTTTGCAGAACTGCTGTCAAATTATGAAATGCATTTTCACACTGAACATTCCGTACAATCTTTTGTTTCTTCTTTAACATATTAGTCAAAGGTGCAACTAAAGAAACGTTTAAGAAAAATTTGGACAAAACTTCTTGTAGTATCCAACCATACCAAGAAAACGCATTATATGCTGTTTGTTTTCTGGTCTAGGAAATGCTGAAATAGCACTTATTTTAGCATCAACAGGTTTTACTTGACCCTGCCCAACAATATGACCCAAAAATGATACTTTTGCATGAAAAAAAAACTCAGATTTGACTAAGTTGACGGTAAGACAGGCTTCGCTGAGTCTTTCGAAGAGGTGGCGAATAATTTGCAGGTGCCTCTCCCAGGTGTCGCTGCACATGATGAGGTCATCAATATATGCGTCGCAGCCCGGAATGTCCTTGACGACCATATGGGTGAGGCGCTGGAGGTTGTCTGGCGAGTTCTTCATGCCAAACGACATAATTTTATACTGGTACAGTCCTCGCGGTGTCAAAAATGCGGACACTTCTATCGCTCGTTCTGTCAGCGGAACTTGCCAGAATCCATTTATCAAGTCAAACTTGGAAAAAATATCTGGAGCTACAGACTCTATCAATACAATCATCGATCCTCGGAATCGGGAACGTTTCAGTCTTGGTGACAGAGTTCAGTTTTCGATCTGAGCACATACGGTAACTTCCATCAGGTTTTCGCACAAGAATACATGGTGAACTCCAGTTACTGTTACTAGTTTCAATAACATCAATGTCCAGCAAATATTGAACCTCATCTTTTAGATACTTTTGTTTTTCTGGATTTAGTGTATAAGGATGTTGCTTGACTGCGCTTGCCTCGCCAACATCGACGTGATGGCACAATATGTTAGTGCGCGTTGGAATGTCACTAAACAAATGTTCATAATTCGGCAGCAGGCTCTTGAAGTCTTGTTGTTGTTGTGCGGTAAGGTGTGACAGTTTAGCATCCAGATTGTTAAGCACATCTGAGTTTTTTTAGTGGTTCTGTTCCACACTGAATGTCTACATCACAATTACAATCAGTATCTACTTTAACTGGGTCAGGGTCAGTTTTTACACAATTAACAGCAGTTACATTATGTACAACATCTGATATGCTTTTTCTGTAATAATATGGTTTCAACATGTTAAAATGGCACAGCTGTTTTTTTCTTACACCTATCTGGTGTTAAAAGTATATAATTTAAATCACTGACTTTCTTGTCAACAATGTAAGGACCAAAATATCCAACTTGCAGAGGTCTGCTAGGGATGGGTAGTAAGACAAGGACCTTTTCACCAGGCTCATACGTCCTACTTACAGTGTGCTTGTCATACTTTGTTTTCATTTAACTTTGTGCAGGTTTTAGATTTGACTTTGCAATCTCACAAGCATTATGTAGCTTAGTGCGAAAGTCTTAGACATACTGCATTAAGGGACTGAAACCCAAGGACTCTTGAAATGATTCTCTGACAGCAATCAGCAACAGATGATTTCCTTCATCACAGTCTTTCTATATGTAATAGCTATAGGTCCTTATCATGTTTTTTTTATGTCTGGTGAAAACGCTCGAGGGCGATCCGACTTTCAGGATGGTATGGCGAAGAGCTGTACTGTTTTATACCTAACACAAGCATAACTTGCTGGAATAAGCCAGACATAAAATTAGACCCTTGGTCAGACTGGACGGATTTTGGTAATCCAAAAGTTGTAAAAAACTTAGTCAGAGCCTTGGCTATACTTTTGGGATTAATTTTGCGCAATGGTATGGCCTCAGGGAACCTGGTAGATGTGCACATAATTTTCAGCAAGTATTCATGTCCAGATTTTGTTTTGGGCAGTGGTCCAACACAATCAACAATAATCATACTAAATGGTTCCTCAAAAGCAGAAATAGGCGTAAGTGGGGCTTTAGGAGGATTCTGATTGGGCTTGCATACCATCTGGCATGTAAGGCATGATTAACAATATTGCACAACAGCAGTCCTGAGGTTAGGCCAATAGAAGTGTGTACTAACTTTCTGATTAAGTTTTATTAATACCTAAATGGCCAGATAAAGGAGCCTCATGTGCCATGCTTAGAATTTCAATACGGTAGCTTTTGGGCATTACTATTTGATGTTTGATGGCCCACTCATCATCAGTGCATACATCAGGTGGTCGCCATTTACGCATAAGCACTCCATTTTTAACATAGAAACAAACTGGGTTTTGTGACAGTTCATCTTTAGAAACTGTCCTTGGAAACAAACATGAAATATCAGGGTCCTTATGCTGTTCCGCGATCAGGTCTGACCTTGCAAATGCTGCATCCTGTACGGGCGATTCGTCAGACGAGTCACTAGTGACTCCCAGAGTCTTATTTTCTGGATCATTATCCTCATGTGTTTTTCTTGGCCATAGATCTAGTCACAGCACATGAAAGATACAAACCAGGAATTTCCTGATTTTCAGGATCAGTGTCCTGATCAAGTGACGGCTTTTCTGTTACTATTGGCACAGGCTGTGTTTTGTAACCTGCAACATCATTGCCTAGTGGCAACTGAATTCCCTTTAAATGTACAGAAGTTCTTATGCCCTGTGTAATATTCCCAGGAATCAAATCTGTCTTTAAATGTACATTGTGAAGCGGAACTGGTGTGCTTGTCTGAAAACACACCATTATCAAGTGCATGTGCTCCAGTAAAAGACCTAAAAAAATATGGCAAAATGTTTGCTAACATGAGAGGTTGGCCTGAACCAGTGTCCCTCAAAATTCTAATAGGGGTAGAATATGAAAAATCTCTTGAAAGTGATACAAAACCATCATGTATGAATGGCTCAAATAACTCCATTTCAGAGTCAGGAGAGAAATCTACTACCTCAATTTCATCATGTTTCATTCATAAACTCTTTTTCAGAGTCACCAAAGGAATCTACATCCTTATTATAATCAAACTACTCATGGGAGTCAACAGAGGAATTCTGTTGGATTCATTTGAAATACTCTCGCAAGAGTCATAAAAGGACTTAGCCTTATTTAGTGGATACTCCTCGCAGGAGTGTTGAAAGGACCTAGCCTTTTTAAATTCCTCGCAGGAATCAAATGAGGTTTCTACCCCGCAATTTGGGATTCTTCTTTGGAGCCAGTAGCATCAAACTCTTTATTAGAGTCAAAAAAAGGAGTTGTACCCCTTATTTACATGAAAAGAGCTTGGCTCTTGTACATAGGGCTGATTTTTGCGCTTTTCCAAATTTCTAAATTTTTGGCGGTAAGCCTTCGGAACTAACTCATAATCTTTTAGGATTAACCGTTCATTCTGGTCATAGTCAGCAATGGTTTCTACTGAAAGCTCTGTATAAATTTCTCCAGCCTTGCCAGTCAATACACTTTGTAAATAGCATAGTCCTATTTTTCTCAGGCTATTTTAAATTTTCAGCTACCTTCTCGAAGTGTAAGAAATATTTATCAACCTTTTTTTCTTGAAACGATGGGACAAGTCTAATGTGTTTAGTAACATCAAAACTGTAAGTTGGGGTAGCGCGTAGACCATGTTCTAGTCTAAGTCTTTCTATCTCCAGTCGTTTAAACTCAATTTCTTTTTCTTTTTCTGGTCCCTTTTTCGTTTCTTTATCCAGTCTTTCTCTTTCAATTTCTTTTTTTCCTTTTTCTAATTTTAACTGTTTTAACTTTCATGTTCTTCCCTCTCTTCTCTTTGTTTTTCTAATTCTATTTGTTTTATTGCTAGTTTATGTTGCATTTCTAACTCTTTAAAAATTCTAACTGCATAGCAAGGCTGTCATTTTTTTCACACCTAGCCCTAAGTGTTGTCCCAAACGCAGCAACTGATCTTTTGTCAACTGTTCAAGTTGATCAGGGTCGGGATCTTCAGCAAATGCCTCAGGTTTGAAATCTGCCATGTTAAAATGTTAAAACAATAACAAATAAAATCACTGAGATAAATCTTTTAAACAATGTATTGTAAAAAATGTGCAATTTTGTAAACAAAGTATCTTAAACAATGTGTCTAAATCAAGGCCTAATAAATTTTAAAACTATTAGGCATCCTGGACGGGCCTCCAAATAAATGTTACGGAACCTAATAACAACAGATCAGGTAGTCGTGACGAGAATAAATTTTTTTACGGAGATAAAAAAAATCAGATTCTGTAACACTAGGCAGCGTGAAATGTCTAGGGGAATGAATAAAGAAGTCAGTGGTTTTTTTGTTGACAAATAATTATAATTCCACTTAAACAACCCTAACATTACAATACACTAAATCAATACAATTACACAGTAAAACAACAGAAGGGAAATCATTACAATAACACCGTATAATAAATAAAGTGTACAGTACCAGAGTGTCCGGATCCTAGGTTTTTCTGGATACCACCACTGTCAAAGCTCAATAAGTCCTTTAAAACATATAATCCAGATGAACAGTTCCCGTAAATCTTCTCAGAAGATAGTCCAATGTAATCTCGAAAACAATTTGTTGTAATCCAAAAGTGTAGTTCTGCTAATAATTCCAAAGGCAATTGAAGACTGTATAAAATCCTTAACAAATTTCGAAGAATCTATAAGTTCTGCAATTATCGGAAAGGTCCACAAACTGATTCACACTCTTCAGTGTCCGCTGGAATATTTCTCTCTCTCTCCTCCTGCCCTCTAAGCACTGTTCCTAATTTATAGCTTCTCGCCCCAAAGCATAGAAACTTCTTTTTCACGAATAATCAAAAGAACCCAACAATACATAATACACACGCGCCCAAAGAACAATACAAGACACGTGCTCATAGAGCGCGAGCAGCCCAGAAATTTCCAGATAAGCACGAGCGCTGTGTCTTTACACGCCAGGGTTCACCAAGTACGGATTACATCGACCGCTGTGTCTCTACACGCCAAAGCAATTGACGCCCGAGCTTGAGCTCAACACTAAACAGAATGTCAACAGCGCACGATAAAAGAGACACCTGTAACAATGTATGTTATCATTTCCGCATCTGTGACAATTAGCAAATCACTTCCAAGGGGTCCCATGGGCGCCTGTAATTCATTCCTTAATTTCATCAAAGAAGTAAGAAGATTGAGTGTACATGATTCATTTATCTCAGCATTGTCCGAAATTAGCGTCTGCAAGTTTACGGGAGGTCGGTCAGTAAAAGTTTTTTCAGCGTCTGATCTAGATCGAATTTTGCATGAATTACGCTTATACTTTAATATTCTGCATAATAAAAGAACGATGACGTCATCTATATATGTGCAATGATAGCCATCCTTCATGAATTAAGACATTACAAAATAGGCAAATATGCACAAAGCATGACTGTCATCTTATTAATTTCCATATTAGCAACCGTTCGTAAATTAATACATTAAAAAATTTGTAAAATTTGTAATGCATTAATGTTTCATAAATATGATGGAAAGAAGAGGTTTGAATAAATAGGATGATGGTTCACTAAATTCCTTTGGCGTCTTAGACTTCTTCCATTGCAGATCCACAGTTTTGTCAATTTCGAGCTTGTTTCATAAATTAGAAGTCTTTTGTAAAGGAGTTGGACTACTGAATGGAAGGTGTTTGGTTCAAACTCTGCCTGTACCCTAAAAGAAAACTGGTGAAATATCCCTTGAACTTTCACGATTCGCTCTAATTAAGCAAGAAGAAACCAGTAATGACTATTGGATTATTTCTAGCTGCATGCTTACAAAACCTGAAATCCAGAAGGATAAAGTATAACATGTCGTTCTTATTGTATGGTGACCTTCATCCTCATTCAATATAGACAGTTCCACCAACAGGCCTTGGACCTGTCCTTTAAAAATCATCAATGTTAAATATGTTTCAGGATTCTGAAATATGTTTCAGGATTCTGAAGCACGTTTGACCATCCATATAAACATAGGGCTTTGTTATTTGGTTTGCTCCTCGCCGATAATGTTGAGCTCGGGCATCACTATGCTCTCTTGGTCATTCCGGCAGGTTTATCATTTATTAAACCTAACTGTTTTCCTTTTTCTGCTCACAACCAGCCATTAGAAAGTTATCAAATCAACATTTACCAACTACACGTTGAGCGTAGTTCGTCACTCTTTGATGGCCACAAAGTACCCTTGTGCCAGAGACCTTCACCATTAAAGATGTTAAAATTCTTATTAAATCTTAAAAAAGCAAAGAGCACTCGTACAGCACAGACATTTACTAGGGGCATGTACCCAGATCACTTTTAAAAATGTAATCTACATCTTCCGTTAGGGTCCATCATTGTACGAGAAATAATTGAATAGAATGATTTTATTATTATTATTATTATTATTATTATGGATATATCCCATTGAAAAGCCTTTTGCACATACATTGTTATGTAAACATAAGGTATTTTACAATAAAAAACAGAAACAAGTGAGACTCAGGGTTACATAATATTCATTTGACAGAGATTAAAAGCGACATTATTTTTTCCCATTAGAGGTGTATACTTCTGTTCTTTGCAATATTCCTTGCATCCCATCACTTTTCTTCTTGGTGAACTGTTTATAATTTATAATTTTTTCTTACGCCTATGCCTTATTTTAATTTTGTTTTAATTTTCTATCTAGTATAAATCAATAGTTCATTTCCATAAAGAATTAAGAGGAGCATTTCAAACAAAAGATAACCTTAAATTGAAGGAAAAAGCTATACAAAATCACGAGCACAGATTCTCTGAAGCAGTTAGATGGGACAAACGAATTATATTAAACAGGCATAAATATACTTTTAATCACTGTTTTAAAAGATTTCATTCAAATTCACGAAAAGATCACGTACCAAAATACCGAAAAAATTCTTACGGCGCTGTTACTGTGAGGTGATGTCCCCGAAATACTGTTAAAATGTTGTTGAAAAAAATCATTGTACCACCGGTCTCGTGCACCTGATAATTTTCTACCAAAGATCGATGAGCCGGTAAAATTTTCATGCAGCAACATTATTGCAGCATTGGGAGAAATCTGATAGTTTTGTATGAAATTTGAATGGGCCAATCATTGTGAAATTTCCCAATAAGCCAATGAAATCCCACCAGCATATCTGCAGCAGATTCAGTTTCTAATAAATCTGAAATTTCGTATGAACTTTAAATGGACCAATCATTGGTAAATTTCACCATGAGCCAACTCAATCACTGTAACATTTATGCAGCAGTTTCTGGAAAATCCGATATTTTATAGGAACTTTTAATGGGCTTATCATAGTGAAATATCACAATTCGATATATTTTTTTTAATTGCTAGTTGAGCTGAAGTTCTTTAAATTATGTAAGATGACAGTTGGATAGAGTAAATCTGACGACCACCCATCAAGCACAATAACCCCGCTAAGACGTACCGCTGTTTTGGTCTCGGACAAATCTAATCTGAATCAAGGTATCAGATCCCACACCATCAAATGAATTTCTCTATCACGACCACTTATACCGCGATGTTGGTGACCGGATTGATCGGATGATCAATCAAGGTACACTCTTGCTCAGGATTAGTTGATATAGGGTTAATAAATAAACTTATGAAATATCTGCTTTGTGTTAGGAAGAGCTGTGATAAAAATTAGTCCACTGTGAAACCATATGATTGATTTCGAAAATCGTTTGCGTTTAGTCCCGCTTATAAGAAAAGGTATTGCTTACAATTGCATATTGATATACGAAAAAACAAAAGTTAAATTAAAAAAAATAAATACAAAAATGAAAGGAACTCTCAAAATACAGTATCACTTGAAAGGAAAGGGAACATAATATACACTGCGATTGGACATAATGAAAGATCCAGCACATATAAACGAAAAATCCGACGTGTGTCTTAGTGAAAATTAATATTAGGCATGAACAGGAACAATATGCTCTATCAAAGTTAATATAAAAATGCCGCCACAATATCCACAAAACCTAGTCACCGGAGCCAACCAGAGAAGAGTACAACGTCCCTAACAAAACACCATGTATATATGTGCATATATATATATATATATATATATATATATATATATATATATATATATATATATATATGATGAAGATCATATTATTTATAATATTTATTTTAAATTAATTGTAAAAATCCACAAGATATATTATAGTTTTTTTTTATTACTATACCGCTTACACGTCCATCCTCGCTTGGCCGGTCCGTCAGGTGCTCATGCTAGCGGGATTTTGCTGTATGTTTAGATAAGATATATCAATTTTATGATTCAACACAAAGAATATGCGCCATGATAGCGCCTTACTTCGAAACACCAAGGACATCTCCGCAAGAGATTAATCTGGCTTGAAAGTTCAAAATTATTGTATATAGGTCTTATGATTTGTACGCACTGTTAACAGACAGAAGATCAGCTGAAATGATTTCCAATCAACCCAGTTAAAAGCTGAAAATTTTCGGGAGTATGCCTTTTAGGAGAAAAAAGAGAAATCGATTGTTTCCATCGTATAAAAACCATAATGGGATAAAGTAATTGACAAAATTCTGTCTTATTTACATATATTTTTCAGAAATTAAAGCAATTTTGTGTTCTGCTTAAAATTTTAAGGAAAAAAATATCGAACGGTATAATTACCCAATCGCTTCTATGTGATATTCCATAGCTGTGGTCTAAAATTCTAAAGATGATTGAAATCCAGGTTCGGGTGCAGGATTTAATTTTTGTTTGTGTATCAGTCCCCCTGTCCATATATGTGACATATGGTTTAGTTTAATTTAACATTTGAGAGGTCACTGTTGTCGGGTTTTCTCTAGTTATTTTACAGAATGGTCTTTTTCTAAGATACGTAGTCCTGTATCGAATGATTTCGTGTATAGTTAAGGTTTCTGTTCTCGGTAACCGTATAAGCTCTATAAATAAGTGTGAACATGATTGACATGATCCTTGAACACACGGTGTATGAAATGTCATGCTTGGTATTGTCGAAGTTTGTCTTTGTCTTCAGGGGCACCCTTGTTAGCCCGGTATTTAATGTTCAGTTACTCTTATAGAAATGAAATGTTCCAGGGTATGTGCGACCTTGCCGTGGCGTCGATCGCAAATTAAAAATTATGCGACATAAGGCCAAGCAACTGTATCATAACTGTAAGTAAATATTCTCTCGAGTATGTTTTTCCCGAATTCAGTATAATGACTGTGTGTCGGACCAGCAATGTTTTACTTCCGTATTAGTAGGTATTAACGAACTATAATTTTGGATATGGAACAACTTCCCACACTATCAAACTTTCCGGGAATGCAAGTAAATGGCCTCAAGAGACGCGTTATTACACGTGTCTTATTATACCTCCGCCAGGTGGTGAGATATTATGTGATCGTTCGTGGTTGTTTGGCAACCTTACTAACAAAGTTAAGAGCGGAATTTTATTAAAAATATGTGGGTGGCTATCACCCGTGAAATGATTAATTAATCTTCGGAGGTAATCGGAATCACCATAAACCCGAGCATCCATCTGCCGACATTTTCCGGCCGAATCTTTGCCGACTAGATATATTCGTAGGATCGATATATATGAGGGTGCTGCCGGTCCAATTTTTTAAATATCCGGAAGGAACATTAATGAAAACGTCTAGATTTTTCAGCCGCTTTTTTTTTGTAAAGCCGGAAAAAACTCAGGCCAAGCTGTAAGGAGAAGAATCGTAAAAAAAAAAAACAAAAAAAAAAAAAAACGAAAGAAGCATAAAACTCGGCATAATATTTTTCCAGACCACACCCAATATACCCAATACAAACAACTTACATTTATTTTACATTGATTGTACAACTATTTATAACAACTAATTCAAGGCCTTCTCCATGGCTCGGATGCCGCTGTTTGGTAGGGGTGGTTGGAATCAGAAGACACAGGGAAAACCGCCGACCCAATACTTGCCGCCACAACCTACTGTCAAAGCAACACCAGTTATAGAACCTTAGTTTTACAGTTGAGTAAGCCGAGCATTTTACCATGTCCTTTTCATTACATTGAAATCGATAAAGTGTTCAAACGTCTAAAATTAACATATATATTAAATTTCAGCACAAAACAGCAGGCGAATCCTGCTTGGTCCCATATCTGAAAATATCGAGTATGGTTTGGCCAATTATTATGCTAAGTTTCATTCTTCTTTCATCTTTTGCACAAATATTCAAAATATGCAGTTTCATTGCTAAAATAATGGGAATATTACCAAAAGCTTGATTAAACACAACAGGTAATGAGTACCTGGAGAAGGTTGAAACCTCAAAAATTGAATTTCTCAGCCTCCAAAAAACATCGAAATAGAGTACTTGCAATGCTTTCTAGGTACATTGTAACTCGAGTTATTGACATTTTTCTATCCGGCGGCAATCTTGGCCGCCATCTTGGATTTTGGACAAGATAATTCAATTAAATCTGGGCACCAGACCTGTAATTCATCATTAATCTGCAAAGAAGACGTTTGCCAATTTTTATGCCTCTTTCAGTTTTGCACAATTCTTCCAAATCTGGGAGCTTAACCGCTGGACTACTTTCTTCCTTCATCAACAGACTAAAAAATAAGTGACCAAAAAGGCAGAGCAAGTCTGGTGATGAGCAAGCTAAATCGTTAGGGTGTATGGGCATGCGCAGGTCGGCAATAATACTTGCGAATTTGAAGGATTCTTTAATTTAATCATTTTAAGGATTCTATACCATTGGGGGTGGGCAATATCTTAGTCCCGACAGAGAGCCAGAGTCATTCACTCATACTGGATCCGCCTAGCTGTGACCCAACTCTGGAATTGGTGAACAACGACCCGAATTCCAGTTAAATGAGAGACACACGGATCTTCCCACTAGAGTACGACTCACGCGGTTGGCTATTTAAATCACTATACATTAGTGTACCGATCAAACGAAAATACCTTCTGTGAAAAAAAAATGTTTCCAGTTTAAATCCCTCCATCACATTTTCCTCGTGCTGATCAGCATTCACGTTAGGCTTCATTATCGGTTGCATTTTTTGTATAAGGAACTTCAGGGATTTTTCTAAGGAGCTGTGCAATCGGTTTTCAAAAGCATGCACCAACTAGCCTTTGTCAAAGTGACAGAAATACCGCATAAGGCTAAGACAAAATCAATCTTCTTACCGCTGCTGCTCAGTGAATGAATCCGTACAGCATCAGTCAACAACAGGGGTCAGCGGGTGAACAAGATTAAAGAAACCGTCGGTATCAATACCATCAAGAGGCAGGCCCTTCATTGACATTGTGGCTCTTGTATTGACATAGGTATTGACATGGGTATTGACACGGGCATTGATACGTGTGTTGTCAAATTTGACACAACCAATAAAACGTCTGAAGCGAACGTGGATCTATTAGACATTAGTCAATTTGGGTCTTTTAAGTTTGATTATCCTCCTCATTGCTCAAGGAACTTTTTTTACACTGGTTTTTATGTTTTCCAAGTTGCTTTTTACCCTCTTCCTGTTACATTTTCATTAATATTAATATTTATGTTCAAACCCAGCTTGCAATAACCATTGTTACTGATATCATTGGTGACAGCATCATTATTTACCTTTAATATTAATTTTACAGGAAGTTACATTTTCCATATAATATAATAAATTTTTATTGTAATCCTTTACGGTTAATTAATATTAACATAATATGCGGAACTGAAAAAAAAGTAAAAGGAAAGATATGAACTGAGATTGAAGAAGGGGATAGATAAGAGAGAATTGATGAGAAAATTATGAATTCTGCCTGTCAAATCACACTGAAAGCGATAAAAGATTATGCTTATTCATCAATACGCATAAGGGTATGACACTTTTTGATCGAATGATGTATACCTATGATGCCCATGTATCAAATTATACCAGAAACGAGATGGCCAATGAACAACGAATGTGGAGATAGATTTACAATTCTGGCCTAAATTAAATGCAAAATTGAATTTGAACTGGTAAACTGACAAAGCTAGTCTTTTGCAATTAAGTGGCTTATGCCATTAATTTGATTTAAGTCAAAAGACATGAAAGAGTCACTATGGCAACCAATATGACGTCAGAATTGTAACGATGGCATTTCAGCCCACCGTTTTCAGAAATCTGTCCATGTAATGTAGATATATCTACTTCAAATAAAACATGTTTATACGTAATGCGGAAAGGGCTTTAATTATTTCTCACAAAACTTCATTAATATACCCATTTTAACTGAGACACAGATTACGACTTGGCTTTGTAGTTAATAATGGGTTCACACCTCATCTCGCATTAGAAAGCTATGGGTACAAAAATGTGGAAATCATTGGACAAAAGAACACCTGTGTGGTCTGCCGTAATCAAGGTCTCTAGACCTCACCACGTTAGAGGCACTCGCAGAGGTGGAATTAATTTAATAACCAGTTGTAAATAAACATGCAGTTATTAACTGAGATTTAAAATAAAAGGAGATAGAAAGGGGTTAATAACTTTGGCTGAAGTAAATGACAGAACTCTCATGTGGTCCTTTCCTGTGTAAAAAAAAATTAATAATTTCCTCCAGGTAGCAGTTATTCGTTCTAAAGAAATGGGTTGGCTTTTTGTTGTTTTTTTTGTAATTAAGCACGCAATAATTCAGCCATGGATCTGTTAGTTTTAAATTGGAATTACAAAAGAACAATTGACGAACAATATCGGCCTCTCGCGTCTTTGTCTCGCGGTCAATGCACAGTGCATGGGACGCTCTCACTTCTATTAATTAATTTTATGAAAGATACTCGAGTGATAACGCGTAGTTCACGCATAGCTATAACGTAAAGCAGAACCTGTATGAGTGTAACACCTGCCTGGAATTCTTACTCAGCATCATGAAAATAGTGAGGAGAAAGATGTTGGTTGTTTATAGCATTTATACATTTCTATCTTCAATCACTTGTTTCTATACAGAAAATGTTCACGGTGCATAATCCGTGCGGCCGGATCGATATATCAACACGGATTGATACGTTATGTGACTATACGGTTATGTTATACATCGATACCTTATGGTATACATCCTGTATCGTCGTATCAAGAAAATTCAGTTACTACAAGCTGTATCTTCACTTGCCAATCTCTTGAACAGAAATGACCAAATGGACACTCAACACGGTCGTACAAGGTCCGCCTTTTTATCTCTATCAGCACCAAATTTTGGAGGGGTGAACCCTTATCTAAATATTCTCCGATCTCGTACAGATCGATTTCGTATTTTTGCTCACAGATGAACGTATACATAAAAACATATGAGTCTTATCTGACCCTGTTTAAAAATAATTCAATAAAAATTTTTCAACATTATACTCAATAATATTAGTATGAACCTGTGATTGATCAGTCAATTAAATATCTTTTGCTATCCACCATTGTTTCTTTTGTTATCCATGAAAAAAAACTCGTATGGTGTTTGACCCGAGGACTAGCAAATGAATTCGTGCTTTTAATCTTGATACCAAAGTCCAAAGTGGTGGCTGCTCATGAAAGTTTTATCTGAAAAAACAACGGATCAGTTCATGAGTTTTTTTTATATTATGTGGACAGATAATTTTTTCTTTTTACATAAAAGCAATCATTTTCATGATATAAAAGCTATAAATGTGCCCAAAATATCCCATAGACGACATGTACAAGAATGTCAGCACCTATAACCGAGAACCTATTTCAATAATGCACACATAAAAGTGTTCTCTGGAGATAACCAAGGTTGCCACAGAATTCCACCTGCAGGTTTTTCTCTCCCTCGATGTATGAATTTGTCCCTGACGGCTCTACCAGCACGGCGGATCTGAGGGCAGATGTTTTATTGTCTGGCTACGATGGTTGCAAAGACGTTGCGCTAATTGGTCAATTCTAAATCCATACGTGGATGGTAATTAATTAATTTATGTCCGTGTGAAGTCTTGTGAAGACCACCTGTTCATAGCCATTAAATATGTGTCAGACGTCTGCCCCGTTTTAATTTGGGCCAGCAACCTGAAGCTTTATCTTTTGTAAATGTTTGTAGACAGCCTTAACCTCTTTGTTACCCGAGTCTCAGTTAGAGCGTTGTCTCCTGGATACATTCATAGAATTATTCATACTTTCTCCATCACAACTATATCGCATTGAAATTAAATCACCTGCAGAGCAAATTTCTTTACTTTTTGCGAACTCCAATTTTTTTTACCTGACTCAAAGACTCCTGACTTGTTACAAAGCAGTAGTGGATATGACAATTCAAAATTCATGATATACGTAAAAATTATATATGAGTTATAAAAAAAATGTGCCGGTAATAGACATATATAGATATAGACTGCAGACAGATATGGTTAATCAATTCTATATCTTGTGCAGATAATTACCGTCACACCTTTACTGTTTAACGGATAATCATATTCGAGACGAGGAAACAACGTGAAAACAGCAGAATGTTATTCTTTTGCACTATGGATAATCGCTTCCAGTTTCAAAATTTATAACAGCAGAAAGAAACGCTGAATTGGATAAGCTTTGTCTTAGATGGTAAGAGTTAAAACTTCATATCGTAGCTTTCCGGGATACGGGCCACCAGAGCCTCACTCCTCATGGCGATATTGTGGAAAACCCACACTGCAATTCTCTGCAGACTCTACAACTGTCTAGTTTGGTTAGGGGCTGTCTGACTTGACGGACTCATTTAGCACTTGAATAGGCATAGCTTAACTTAAACTGAATGCGGCCTGTGGAATACTGTCCGCGACTGGCGACTACCTGATGCATCAATTCTGCCATGTCTGTACAAATTACTCCTTAGGGCGAAGGAATGTGTTCCTGGCTTCTATAAACGAGGTAAGGAATGAATCCAGAAGAGGACCATAAGCATATTCACGGTGACACTAACTGTAAAAGTGAAGATTCAAATAATTGTCACATTGACGCCCTCAAACAAGCGATAATTTGTAATCGACTATTGAGTTACGACTATGGAAATACGTGCGCAAACACGGGCAGGCAGAAGAAAGAAAAAAAAAAGGAGAAAAAAAGTTATATCCGATAATTGTGCACTGCAATGAACCAGAGAAAGTTCATCCACAAAAACAATTGACTAACCATTAATGTAAACTTATCAACGCTTACAAACGTCCCACCATCCTGTGGGGAAGGATTTATTATATGAATCAAATCATAGCGAAGAGGGCTTAGTTACATGACTCAAATCGTAGGGAAGAACTGAGGAGCTATACAAGCACCGGATGCATAATTTGATTGAAAATATATCGTGTAAAACAGTTACATTAATGAGTACACAGTAAATGAGTATATAATGAAATATCATATTTGAAAGGTATCTAATGGCATCATGGACAGCTCGGTCAGCTTCTCTCAGGTGGCCATTTTGACAGCATTCCTTTGCCGAAGTTTGGATATGGGCAAAAGAAGCTTCCATTTAGATTTGGCATGGATCCGGGTACAAAATGGTCTGGATAGGATTGGTTTGTCTTGGTTTCCTCTCTGCTTAGTGTCATTCTGGTTGTTACATGACAGTGAAGGCAGGTCGGGGGTTCTACATTCATGATTATGTATATTTTACTCCAGTGTGTTCGCAAGGATAATTGATAATAGTCACTGATAACCTCCCTACGAAACAAAACACAATATTAAGACACAGAAGAAATTCTTAATCCATAGCACTTATTCAGCAGACAGAAGTAGACTGACAGACAAAACCGAGTGTTTCCTTTACATTCACATCACCTTACTAGTTCATGGTACGGTGGACGCCGGCATATATAGATGCTACGCTTTTGACTCTCTATTTTTATGTTAGAATTATAATAATGTTTATCGTTTTCAAGGTAAAAATATTTTATTATTTGTCGTTACAGAGTTAAACTTTGAATTTAAAGTGCATTTATGTATTCATTGGTATAACTTGTATACAAACATTTAATGGAGTCGTGTGTGCATGTGCACGGTCATATTAATCAGATGTCAACTCCCAACGACACGGTTATTCTCATACAATGTTCCTCCAATTTACTTTTCGTGAATTTTCAGTTAATAAGTGACAAAACATGTTCGTGATTTAAATGATGTCACACACCTGGGCGTCGTGTTTTATTTGTTCATACACGCATATGCAAAAGTGTGCCAAAAAAAAATGGCATATATTGAGCCTTTAGAACGATTACGTACGAACGTTTACATTATGAAAGATGAGCTTCTATGCCAATACTTAATTTAATATCAAGCTATTTAGATACCCATATCAAACCATTTATATCCAGTATCCAAGCTTAAGATAGATGTCACAATGATAAGGAACACTGCTGCATGGTCTTTTTTTCACTAAACCGTTTATCTGAACGACCGCGTATCTGAACCAACATCTCTACCCTTATGTCATGTTCGGATAATTGACGTTCTGCTGTAACGTTACTATATAGAGAAGATACTAAATATGCAGTGGGAAGATGGAGGTCAGCAGGTGCTCCTGCGGGGTCTGATGTAACAGGTCGAGTTGTTCGGGAAATCGTGGCTTGACTGCTTTAGAGCGCCTCGTCTACCAGCTTGCTTTGATGTTGGAAGCTCCGTTAAAGGGTTTGTGCAAATCACATCAGCGGTGATCGCTCTGTAAGGCCGTCCTAAATTATTGTCCTCCTAGGGACGTCTATCTTCCTCTACTTATTTTACAGCACCAGACCTCTGCTGTGTCAAGGTAACCCGATCACGCGGCGGAGAGTTTGACATAGAGAGCTCAACCTCAAGACCTGGAAAGGAACTTTCAAACCTGTTAGTACTCCGATATGCATTGTGCAACTTAAAAAAATACTCATTTGCTGAATAGGCTCCATTGGCATATATATATATATATATATATATATATATATATATATATATATATATATACATATCGAAGTATGTCTCAACATATTGGAATATATACGCTCGAAGAAGCCCGTTCACATTTACCCCGTCGTGCGCATGCGTATGAGGATATATCCTATGGAGACTTTCCCGACGTATGAAGATATATTCTATGGAAAATTGTTTTTGTGATTGGGGTATTTACATTTGATTTACATATATTCCACTTAATATTTGTAGTGACCGTTTTTTTTTTCTTGCAGGGATTTCTCTCTAGACTAGCCGTACAGATTCTATTGGAATCAACATGTTTTTTTTCAGCATCGCTATTATGGAGTTTACCTGGAAAACAGGTTTGGCCATTAAGATTGAAATTATGTACGACATGAATCGATGCAAACATTTATGCAATTTATTTTCAAATCAAAGTTTAATGCATGTTTAAACGGTCTGCAGGAAATTTATCTGCAATGACGCAAAAGATAAATATAGTCTTAATTTTTTTATTTTGATATTTGTGGCTCGCTCAACAATATCTTAATAACTTGTTTTCCTAAATACCAATTGTTACGGAACCTAATATAAACAGATCACGTATGCGTGATGAACACAAATTCTATAACGGAAAAAAAAAATCAGATTCTGTAACACTAGGCAGCGGGAAATGTCTAGGAGAATGAATAAAGAAGTCAGTGTTTTTTTTGTTAACAAATAACTATAATTTATTCCTAAAACAATTACCCTAACAATACAATACACTAAATCAATACAATTATACAGTAAAACAGCATTGTAGCAACAAGTCAATATAATCACACAGAAAGATAATAGTTCAGTACCTCGATAACAACACCGTCACCACGATAAGTCCTTTGAATGTAAACTCTCGGAGAATAACAGTCCAGTGGAAAGTTCTTGCTACAACACAGAAAGTAAATAGAAGTCCAGATGTATAAAATCCAGGAGAAAGTTCTTGAAAATCTATAATTGCCGCATTCGTCGGATAAGGTCCTGACACACGCTTCTGCGTCCGCTGGTATCTGCTCTGTTCTCTGGTTCTATAAAACAGCCCCTTTATATACCTTCACACCCCAAGCCGGGAATTTTCCACTTCTCGAACAGTCTATAAGGACCCTACTCAACAGTAAACACGCGTTTCAGGAATTCTCTAGAAAGACATAGCTGTGTGACTCTACACATACCAGGCTCATCACGTGAACCACGACCAGGCGTGAAAACCCAAGGCTCACATGACAACGAGAGTTCAACCAGTACGGATTAAACATAAAATGTTACAACAACACGTGTCACGCCCGTGTCACACAATAAAAAGAGCACCTGTAACACAATAAAAAAAGTTCAAAACTAGATTATCAAAATAAAAAGATTTGAAAACGTTTGAAAGTATCATGTTGCAGCACTGCCCCCCCCCCCCCATCCCCCAGCAGGTTCTGTACCATTCGCGAGATATGTCTGTCTGCATTAATGAAAATAGCTTCTTCTGCAGTTCGTTTTACTTATAAATTGTAGAATATTCATTTTCTTCTATATTTATTACTTAGCATTATGTGCGGAAGCTATATGATGGTGAATAAAATTGTCTTTATTGTAGCGCATGGTAAGGCCCATAATTAATCCAAATACGGCTATGTATATAAAAATAAAATTTCATTATGTTGAAAAATATTATATAACAAAATACAACACATCTATGCACTCGTTCCATTTCAGACCCTTAAACATATTTATTCTACTAGTTATCAGGGTCTAAAATTTAATTTACAGTTGATGTATAAAAGTGCTCTTAATACAGGTAACTCTTGCCCAACACAGGCACCCAGTTATTCCCAAGTAGAGCATGATTTTCTGAATGTTTAACACGTTAAAGTTACATCGAGTTACTACTCAGCTTTTGACACAATTGATCATGACAGTATTATAAATACACTGAAATTCACATTTCTCATCAAATTATACCATCATCGAAAATAAGAAATATAGGTGTTATTTTTATTTACATGCATCCATGGAAGCTAATGTAATGGGAGTCTGCAAGGCTTCATATAAACATATTCGTAATAGCAGTAAAATAAGAAAGTTTGTGAGAGTCTTTGGAGACAATAGTTTCTTCTTTTATTTCTTCTAAATTAGATGATTGCAATGCACTCTTGTGTGGAACTACCTCATTATTAACATATCGACTGCAAAGATAATTACGGGTGCTTCAAAATCAGATCATATTACACCAATTTTGTATTCTCTGCTTTGGCTGCCCGTTGAGCGAAAGGTAAAATTAAAGATGTTAATTCTACTGTATAAGGCAATAAAAAATGTAGCTCCTTCTTACCTGATAGAGCTTATTCACATTTATACTCCCTAAGAAGCCTTCGGTCAGCAGCTAAAAACTTACTGTTCGTGCCTTTTACCAAATCGTCTTGTGTATAAAATCGAGAATTCGGTGTTGTTGGCATGAAACTGTGGAATGACCTACCAGATACACTGAGAGAAGCCACCAGTCTCTCAGAATTTAAAAGTAAACTACAAACATATTCGTTCATGGAATATTTTTATGCCTAGTTGTTTTGTACAATATTTTATACTATTGATGTTGAAATGTTTGAACATTTAAGTGGAATTATAATAATTTAAAAAGATAATTGAAATATTGATTTTATATGTCTTATTTAATACTGTAACCATCTGAATCTAATATTTTAATCAATTGAACTTTAATTTTATATTCTTATAATAATATGTTTAATGATTGCTGATTTTATTCTAATTTTATAACAGCGCTTCGGAGCCTGTATCACATGGATTTTATTAAATTTACAAAAATAAATTATATATATATATATATATATATATATATATATATATATATATATATATATGAAAGATATGTGCTTCAGACATATAATAATAATCTGTTCCGAGCTGATCCGATTACATGTATCACGCTACCATATCAATCGCATATTGCATAACATTTTAAATAACTTTGGCTTTTTCATTTTCAACTCTAGTACCAGTCTGGCATAAATTCTCTTTTTCGACCATAAAGAATCCCTATATCAGCAATCCCTTATTTTCTAGAAATAAAGTGGCATTATTGTACAGAGCAGGTCTTATTGAGGTTGTCATATGCCTGACGACATTAAATATGTTTTACAGAGAGGGTTTGTTAAAGGCATCGGTGGGGGGTATCCAGGGCAAAGCCACATCCAAATCACGCAAATTCAAGCGTACAAACTGCGTTACCCACAAAAACCACGCAATCAAATATAACCCGTCATAGCTGCCAGATTCAGCTCTATTACTGGGGACACAGGGTATGAAATAGAGAAAAGGTTTATTAAAACGATAAGCATGAATCATTTCTCAGTATTTTGTTTTATGAAAGTTATGCGTTTTTATGGCATGTTGTCAAATGTGCCCATTTCTGGCATGTCGTATTGTTTGACCTTATGTAGCAGACGGTCTAACGAAGTCTCAGTTCGTCGTCTGTCAGACCATGTGTGACAGTTGGGAGTTCTTAAGGCAGACGACTGTCGCTCCGGGCTTATCGCCAGGTATTTCTGGTACAGAATTGAGGAGACATATAATGACGTGGAGAATTCTGACAAGGACCCGTTGACTCGTGAGAAAATGGAATGGAATGATAAAAAACTTACTGACAGGCAGTTGGCAACAAACAAGTTTTGTTTACGTATGTCACCAGGCAAACCGTTCCGATGCGCAATATCTTATGTGATCATGGTATAGACCTCATGTTTTCATAAGTATATGACATTCCTCTTCAAAACATTCACCCTTTTCCATCATGGGACAGATTATGCAATCTCGCGCTTGATTATACCCAAACATTTCTT
Source organism: Sipunculus nudus (assembly GCA_026874595.1). Taxonomy (NCBI): domain Eukaryota; kingdom Metazoa; phylum Annelida; class Sipuncula; order Golfingiida; family Sipunculidae; genus Sipunculus; species Sipunculus nudus. Next base: position 20,304,427 of record CM049307.1, read on the forward strand.
TAAACCTTTCTGGTGTATGGGAAACCACATCAGTTAGATCTAGAAAATCAGCATTCTAATGAATGCAAGCCTCCGCCTATTGTGGGATGCTCCCCAACCCGTGTTTGCATTCACTTATATGATTAATTGTCCCAAGGTTCATTTCTGCATACGTGATCGTATCGTGAATATTCTAAAGGACGTTGCCGAATCAGGCTCATGTGCCTTTAACCCCGAAATCTTATCAATTCTTCATTGGTCCTTTCCCCAAAGACCATGAAAATTTCATGAGATTCCGTTTAAAATTGCATGATTTATGTTGTGAACAAACACGAAAACATGTCACCTCTTTGCCTGAATAACGGCTTCAGGTGTAAGGTGTTCTCTTGTCCAGGATTTATTAAAGTACCCTTCTAACCTCTGTTCATCCTCCTTTATCCCCGTCTTATTTTCCTAAATCAAAGACCGAAAACTTTGCAACATAGTTTTTTAATAAGCAAAATTTAAGGGATTCTTACTAGACAGGTCGTTAGTCAAAATTTGGCAGTAATTCAATGAAGCTGATCAAAGCTTAGTCAATCGTTGTTTTATTGTACATGTTTTAAGTTGCGCAAGAATAAGCCTGGATTGGCAGATCTGCAAGTAAACTCGCTGTCAAGATTAAGGAAAGCCTTCAGGCTTTAATAAATAGGATATTGAGGAATTCTAAGAGTTTCTGGATGATAACGACGAATATCCATTTCCGTGTTTTAACATAAGGGTATTTCAATGTCATAATCTGGTGTATCTCACGAAATAAATCAGCGGATGTCCCTTTCATCACAATAATTTTCTTACAATTATAAAATTCAAATTTAATGTGCAACATTTAATATGTTTTTATATTATGCATTAGAACGAGAGGTGGCGGTGATAAATGGTTCCCATGATGTTCCGTAGAATGGAATTTTCCTGGTTGCCTGATCCGGTACAGCGTGCGAGACCGGCCACGCCCCAGCACGGCTGTAGCAGATCGAGATGGGCCGCTGATTTTCCTGGTGTTGGAGTTCTGGAGCCTTCTTCTGATAAGATTTTATCAATAAAATGACGTTCATTCTTTCCATTAAAAACCTTCATTTGCTCTTTTCCCTAAAGGACAGGTGATTAGTGTAGATTCAGTGATGGAACTGTACATACTTAACTTAAAAACAAACTTACACCTCTGTCCTCTCTATACGCCAATTTTATATTCTCTGTCTGTCTGACTTTGTCTCTCTCTCTCTCTCTCTCATATTTTCTGTCTGTCTATTTCTTTTCTCTGTCTCCCGCGTCCGTCTCTGCCCTCCCCCACTTTTTTATCAACGTGCACGCACTCAGACATTTCCTATTATAACTCGATAGCTTTAGTGACCGATTTTTAGCCTATATCAATCGCTTGTGGATATAATAATGAGATCTGGAAAACGAGAAATCCTTCATAATATATTTAAATGAAATAATTTCATTCAATATATTTTTATTATTTATTTATTCACTTTTTGACTGTGTAACATTTTGCTGTCTTTGCACAAATTTACGATTGTAAAGTATAGACATTTTAGCTACATTTATTTGCCTTAGTAAACTCCAAGTGACTTGGTTGCAAAAATAGCTTAGAATAAACAAGAAAAGTACCCCGGGTTGTAAAAATGAACGGATATGATACTTAATGTAACAGTAAATTATAACTCGGAAAAAATATAGAGATGCTGATATAAAATGTATGCTAACTTATAAGATCCCTTGGCGTTCCTCGTTTTGAATACGTGACTTTTCCGGTCACGGAAGAGCATCCGGATCTCAAGAGCCAAAATTGCCCGACTTTCTCAAATCACTGACTTGTATGATTTTACTATATGTTAACGAGGTGAAAAGGTGTGTTATATATGCCAATTAAACCAGTTCTGATGTAAATATGAACAAAAAAATCGGTGGGGGGGGGGGGGGGGGTTAGTTAAATTTCAAGAAACTGATATTCTGTCACTGTTGGATAGCTACAGTGCATTAGGTTTTGGCAGTTAGATGGCAGAATGATTAAGGATGCTTGGTACCCATTGTGCTCAACGTATCACTGCTATTGGCTGCTTGATCTGAGGCCCAACAGAACTTTCCTGCACTTCAACTGATAAGACAAACATGCCAATTTATACAATTCCTAGAAGGTTCCAATCTGAACAAGCGTTAAAAATCTAAATGGCTGACCTTCCGTAAAAGGCAGGGCTGTGTGACAGCGCATGGATCACTGGTCCCATGATGTCTTTTAAAACCGTGAAATATTTTAATGGAATTCACCTTGTTAGAACAAAATCAGCAGAATTTTTTAGTCGATTTGGTTTGAATATATTTATCTCTTCAGATTTGCAAGCGCAGCCTCTTTCCTAATGGAAAATGATAACAAATAAGTTATCTTCCATTTCTGAACGGGGCTTTCCTTAACGCTTATTTCATAAAGTCGGTTGAAATAAACGAATAATTGTGAAAACGAAAGTCTTCGTGAACTGGTCCAACGGCCAGTGTTTCTGAATACTGACCCGGATCACTTTGGAGTGCCGTTTCCATTCTGACAGCATGGGTCATGTTGCCGGGGGACATGCCCCCTCCCTTTTCTACGAATGGGGACATAGTAATCCCCTCACTATTTAAAAGAAAATAAAACGCATATCTATCCGTTATCTGGTTAAAAGATTCTTCATATTTTCATTAATAATGTTTCAATTATAGTATTCTTTCACTGAGTAACTTAGTAACCTCGTATGAATACCATAACTGATAGCCAATAGGAATTTGCACATTTATTATATGGAGTTATTTAAATATCATTTAAACTATAAAAAGCAAAGTAATGAAGTTAAAACAATTAATTTCGTATACCTTGTAACCAAAATATATTCCATAATATCTGGTGTTTTTTAAGCGTTATACATCCGTTATTTCAGGGTAAACTTTAGTCCGTACTAAAGATACGGAGGCGGCAAAAATGAAGAGGTACTTTATCAGTAATCATCATTCCATAGTCATTTGGGTATAAGCAGATATCACTAAAAGTAGGAAAAAGAACTGTTACGAAACATCCCAATGGATAAGGATTTTCCATGGGTTATTCACAGCTATGCAAAATATGTTAGAAACAGATATAGGATATTAGTATTCATATTTAATACACAATTTTTTGTATTAATATTCTAATATTTTTTAATAAAATATGAAATGTTCGGTAATGTATTCATATACATAGAAATATATTCGCATTCAGTGAATACATATTGAATATTTTATTTTGAAAATTTATCACGCAACGTTGACTAGGTATTGTAATACACTTTTCACACTAAGAAATGTCTTCTTTACTTTATATATCTCAGAAACATAATAAATAATAATAAATAAATAATAAATAATAATTAATAAACATGCCTATTTACGCCTTTATGTAATCTCGATGTCTGTGGCATATTAAAAATGTGGGAAACTGCAGTTGCAGCCATGTAATCTAGTCAAAAGTCAACACTTCCCTTACCAGTGCTCCATAGCCCATAGATGCATTAGGTTCACTTGAGCCAATTTGTGGCCCAGGTTAAAATATTTGAAACAAACAATTCTACTCTTCAGCTGGTTAACTTATATGCCAACGCACCAGCATTGGGGCCAATTGTACTGAAAAGTAATCATTAAAATTTCACTAACTTTTAAAAATCTCATTTACAATTACAATATTTTGATCGATATCCTTTTAACTTCTGCATTAACTGTCGGAATGGGAATTGAAAATAGCCAAGCATTTTCAGGTCGTTTCATTTGACAACAACTCAAGTCTGCCATAAACTAGGTTCGGCTATTGTTCAAACCACATTTGCTGCAGTTTGGCCGACTTAAGCGAAAATTAAGTACATTACGTTGCCTCAATCCCCATTTTAAAATGCCAGCCAGGGACTTCAGAGGACAGCCTTTTTGCTGTTATAGAACGTGCTGACAACGGGTTTATCGCAGTTAGGTCCCCTTTTGGCCGTTACCTCCGCCCTTCGACCAGCCGAAGAGATTGTTATTAAAAAATGACGACTTCCTATATCAACGTGGTCAAAAGGTGTGTTTACAAATGTATTAAAATCTCTGAACGAATAGCGTGATCGTTGCCCCCGCGTAATATAGAGATTAGTCTGTAGTGGGACATGAGAAAACAAGCTTTTTTTCGATAAATAATTGAAAAAGTATAAAGTCATGAATGTCATACGAGGTGGCAAATACCATTTTATGTCGAAAGGTTAAAAAATTGATAACAAATTCCCATATTTGTCTACTTGATAAATGATAAATTGAATATGCGCCCCGGGGGGGGGGGGGGGGTGATAAAGGTTTTTGGTGCTCTGACCTTGAACTTTGCTTTCAAGGTCAAGTAAGGTTTTCAAATGATGTGGCAATAACGTGGTAGTAAAGTAAAATATCCACATGATAAATTTCATTAAATACCGGCCAGCGCCAGCAATTTGTCTTGAAAATCCGAAAATTAACATAATTATGGATCACGATGACACATCAAAATAGCTAATGAAAGTACAGGACTCAAAATTGGTCTGATATGACTAAAAACGATACCGACTTCAGTTGGGTCCGCTTCTGCTCCTAACGAGGTATGCATATTTCCGTAGAATTCTTCAGGAATAGTTTTCTTCATTAAAACTTTCATTAAATTCAACTTTCTTGTCTTCCTTACATAAACCTTTTCTTTATACATCCAACAATAGTTACCAGTCAAAGATCATCTTAAACCTGAATGCTCCATCGTCCATTTCCAGTCTGCAAATGTATACATCATCACACACCAGGTCTTCAAGGTAAACATGCCGGTAAATGCATTTCTTGCCGTGACCGTAGCGCCACAAAATAAATACCAAAAACATTGAACATGTCTTATTATGATGTTATTCCACTGAAAATCTAATTTTCTTTTAACTTAAGAATAAAAAATACTGAGCCAACATTCCTCATATTCGTTAATCCATCTCCCAAGTCCTGGTAAAAAGCCCGGTAAACTGGGTTTCTCAGCTAGTCAAGAATAAATGAAACATATTCAGACTCAAATATGACACGCTTGTTAAGGATATTCTCTTACAAGTAAACCGTGCTTCATCATAAATACAAGTTTTCCTTCCACTTCAATGTATCGCCATCCCGCCTCTCTTTAGTGTTGGCTATAATGTTATACTGAGGCAGATATCAGGGGATCGCCCAAAGAACATATAGGACCTTGAACTTGCACAGACCTTTACCATTTACATTAAATAGGGCTCAGAATAAAGGATGCTATTTTAGTCTCAATATGGATATCAGAAAGAGAAACAAACTTCCTTTTTATTAGTCTCTTAAAGGATGCTATTTTAGTCTCAAGTCTTGAGACTAAATCATAATCACGCTTGCACTGAAGACGATTACAACAAAAAGCACTGAGTGTACTTTTAATTCTGAAATTTCAAGTAGACATTTTGGATTAACTGTGAACCTGAACAGTTCTAATTTTGGACTGCAGTACTATTTAAGAGCCAATCTTTTATGATTTCTTTCAGTCTTTTTTCATTCTTGCGCCAATATTTTACTCTTGACATGAGCTCATGGTATAGAGTTTATATCGTCTTTATACCAAACGATTATTTTAGAGCTGTTTGTATGAATGCTATGGAACTAAATTCTGTCCCTAGTGTTGCCCTTTGGCTAACTAAACCACATTACTTTATAGGAACAAAGACAAACTAACGAGACCAGTCACATAGTGGATACAAGTAATATAAATATGACCAGATAAATAATAAACAGGATTACAGAGAACCTTAGTGTTGTATTTTTAATATATATGGAGTAGTGTATTTTATGTTCGAGTGACGTAAAGAACATGGCGCTTGCTCAGATTTTGCTGTATAATTTTACGCCTAACCTGTTATCATATTTTTATTCCACAGATGGGATTTTCCTGAAAAAAAAACTTTTTTAATTTTCATACTCTTTCAGGGATTGTTAAATAAATAAAAAAGAAATATGGTAAAACAAGTTTAGAATGTTATTTCTGTTTAACTAAGATTGACGCCTTCAGGTGCTCCGAATGAAATTTGAATGAATTATACAATTTTTAAATATATTATTATTAAAATTTAAAAAAAAATCATACATAAAGGCAATGCAATTAAAACATTAACATAATTTTCAGCACAAAGCCACACCCCCACCAACACAAATTGTTACGAAGACAAATTGTTCAGGGGAAAATACTTGGCCGATTCGAGATTCGAACCCATAACGGTGGCGCACAAGTCCGGCGTACCAACCGCTTCGCTAGAAAAGCAAGGTTTACTAGCGAGACAGTTTGGTCCGCTTTTATATGTCACCCCGTAACACACCTCCACTTAAGAGCGTTCTGCTATCAGAACAAGACTAATTATCCAAGGAGTCACACTTTGGTGAGCTTATTCCCTGGGCCACAAAGTTAACCGTCACGTTGGACGAGCCCCCATTTTGTTACGAAGACAAATTGTTCAGGGGAAAATACTGGGCCGATCCGGGATTCGAACCCATAACGGTGGCGCACAAGTCCGGCGTACCAACCGCTTCGCTAGAAAAGTAAGCTTCACTAGCGAGACAGTTCGGTCCGCTTTTATGTCACCCCGTAACAACATATATACAGAGAGAGAGAGAGAGAGAGAGAGAGAGAGAGAGAGGGGGGGGGGGGGGGCGGCTTACTTGGTAATTTAATTCCCTGTTTGATTTTATTTTAGTGCTATAATTAAGATAATGATGTCCTGCACTTCATACCCAGTATTGTCTCGCACCAAATTCCCCCTAGATATGATTGATGTTCAATTAATGGAACGTACTTTCAGGAGAAAGTCTTTTGAAGCAAACAGATTACTTTCTTACTGGGGGCCAGCGATTCAAAGTGGAAACTAATTAATTTAAATGGAGTTCTTTTAATACCAGAAACTATTTTACCTTGCCGTTCACCATGAGATGGCTGATGGTGGGAGGTGGGCCGGCAGGTTTTGTCCTAAATAACAAAAGACATTAGCTCTGGTTCAGATCGCAGGAAATTGGAAATAAACGGAGGCAATAGAAAACGGGGAGGATGGTCCTCAAACCAAAAAAAGGGAAAAAATCAAACAGTGAATTCGCTGCTGAGCGTGCCATTTCGCATGAAATAAAACCATGGGAATTTGATGGTGAATTGATGCCAAATTAATATTTAAATACCAAATGCTAATTGAAAGCAGCCCCCGCACAACCGAAGTCATTTATAATTCTTAAGCCAAGTATAATAGCCAATAAAATTGTCGTTTCATGAAATTTCATTACAGAGACCCAGGCATTGGGAAGAATTGATAAACTAACTCTACCACTGACAAAACTTCAACTTAATAATCACGGAATCCCATACCTTAGGACACCCAATATTTTGTTGACGCCGTATTAAGTGATTACGTTTTCTTTCATTTGAATACTTTGAATAAAATAAGTTAGCATAGGTTTCTTTACGGCATAGATACAGCATTCAGTTTCTCATAGTTCGCAGATTGCTAGGCTTGTGAACACATTTTTCAGGAACTGCGCAATGGGATCGTTTTGAAAAATAGTAGACTTATTTGTCTTGATTATTTTCATAATTTTTCATTGTCTTTCATTGTTTTTGCTTTATTGGAAAGATATCTAAAACATATTAAAGGAAGGTACATTTCTTTTAAACATATGTATACTTAAAAATTCTGGGTAAAGTTCGAAGATGGATTTTCTTGACCTGCTTTTAAAGGCCACAAAGCTATTTTTAAAAAAATTCTTGACAGCAGAATGTCTCAAAAGGAATTTAACGTAGGTACTTCATTTATTCAGGGGAGGTATATAATTACAAATTCTTGGTGGTCGTGTCTTGAAAGATGTGTCATTTTTGTTAAGAACCTGTTTTACAGGTATTTTACGGAGCCTGTTATAAGGATAATATAGTAATACCCTACTTAGTGTATATCATCATACAGATCTAAAACACTTAAGGATTTATACTAGAGCTGGAGATATTTGTACAGACATACATCCATTTAATAAAGAAGGTTTGGTACTCACTGTACATTCGGCAAAGTGTTCTTGTCAGCTTCAGCAGATATTCTGGTTATCTATGTAAAGATACCTCAATGCTGATAGAAGATTTACCAATGATATTTAATGGAGGTGTTGGTGACCTCTAAACTTCTCAACAATTTTGTTATCATGGGTATCCTAAACGTGGTGTATTTTGCATCTTTTTCGTCCCGGTCGACATAATTTATTAATTCTGTGGGTGCATATACCATATTAGTATGACTCTTACTCAATATCACATAATAACATACTGAATTGTGTCTATCTCTTCGTAAATATTTAACAAAAATCCACACCCTAGGAGGTCCAGTTGAGGAATAACCTACATCTTGAACTTTTGTGTCCACAGAACTTCAGTTTTCTTTCAAAGAATGCAGTTTGGGTTCAATGTGATATGGCGGAAACAATGTTTCCGAAAAGTTTAAATAAAGATCAGGTTATAAACTTTCTAATTACTTCCAAATAGTCAAACAACAGATTAAATAACAGATCAATGAACCTACCTCACAGGCTTCACGTCTGGCTCATATACACAATACAACACTTGTACTAGTGGCCCATGGGCCATGACGCTCAGCTGAATTCAAGGAATGTTGAACAATGAGCAAAATGACAGCAAGAAAAAAAATCATGTATTTTGTGAAGAATCCTAAGAAATGGATTTCAGTGGGCTTTCGGACAGATAACCATTTCATTTGAAGGTCTCATAAATAGAAAAAATGTGAACAAATTGAAAAAATACAGGTAGTGCCACCAGTATGCAGGAATATATGCATATGCATGCAAAAAAGCATGGCAATCAATGCATTAGTTATTCTTATACCGGAGGTTTTGTATCACATTTTTAATTATTAAGGGGTGGGGGGGGGGCATATGAGCCTAATTACTCGGAGGATAAGGGTAACAGAGACACTAATTTCAATTTTCCATGATGACTTTTCATAAACCTCCTTAGATGTCAAGTATCAAGATTCTAGGTCAAGGGTTTACGATTTGTGCCTTGTTAACAGATGACAGCTTCTTTGAAGGTCTCAAAAAAGAGAGAAAAAATCATAAAAATTGAAAAAAATACAGGTTGCGCCACCAGTCTGCAGGAACTTATGGAACCCTCCATGATCAATATTCATGCAAAGAATCATAGTGATCAATGCATTAGTTATTCAGATACTGGAGCTTTTGTATCATATTTTTAATTATCCTGAGAGGTACTTACGAGCCCCATAGCTCATATGATATGGGTAACAGAGACCTTATTTCAGGTTTCCAAGAAGACTTTTCATGGACCTCCCTTGATGTCAATTAGAAGATTCCAGGTCCGGTGGTTGCGATTTGTGCCCTGTTAACAGGTTACGGCTTTTTCGAAGGTCTCAAAAATAGAGAAAAAAATTCGTAAAAATTGGAAAAAACACAGGTGGCGCCACCAGTTTGCAGGAACTGATGGAACACTCCATGATCAATGTTCATGCAGAGAATCATGGTGATCAATGTAGTAGTTTTTCAGCTACTTGACCTTTTGCATCAAATTTTTGATTATTCTGGGGGGGGGGGGGGGGTACTTTCGAGACCCATAGCTCGAAGAATATGGGTAACAAAGACCTAATTTCAGGTTTCCAAGGAGATTTTTCATGGACCTCCCAGGATGTCAAGTTGGAAGATTCCAGGTCCAGCGGTTACGATTTGTGCCCTGTTAACAGACGGACGGGCGGACAGACGGACGGACGACTGACAAAGAGTGATCGCTATCAGTCATCTGAGCTAATAATTAACACACTCTAACCGACCTCACAGGTTCCACGTCTGGCACATATACACAATACAACACTTGTATAATTAACACAATCTAACCGACCTCACAGGCTCCACGTCTGGCTCATACACACAATACAACACTTGTATATTTAACACAATCTAACTGACCTCACAGGCTCCACGTCTGCCACATATACACAATACAACAATAGTATATTTAACACAATCTAACCGACCTCATAGGCTCTGCGTCTGGCACATATACACAATACAACACTAATATATTTAACAGAATCTAACCGACCTCATAGGCTCCGCGTCTGGCACATATACACAATACAACACTAGTATATTTAACACATTCTAACCGACCTCACAGGCTCCACGTCTGGCAATTATACACAATACAACACTTGTATAATTAACACAATCTAACCGACCTCACAGGCTCCACGTCTGGCTCATACACACAATACAACACTTGTATATTTAACACAATCTAACTGACCTCACAGGCTCCACGTCTGCCACATAAACACAATTCAACACTTGTATATTTAACACAATCTAACTGACCTCACAGGCTCCACGTCTGCCACATATACACAATACAACAATAGTATATTTAACACAATCTAACCGACCTCAGAGGCTCTGCGTCTGGCACATATACACAATACAACACTAATATATTTAACACAATCTAACCGACCTCATAGGCTCCGCGTCTGGCACATATACACAATACAACACTAGTATATTTTACACATTCTAACCGACCTCACAGGCTCCACGTCTGGCACATATACACAATACAACACTTGTATAATTAACACAATCTAACCGACCTCACAGGCTCCACGTCTGGCACATATACACAATACAACACTTGTATAATTAACACAATCTAACCGACCTCACAGGCTCCACGTCTGGCTCATACACACAATACAACACTTGTATATTTAACACAATCTAACTGACCTCACAGGCTCCACGTCTGCCACATATACACAATACAACAATAGTATATTTAACACAATCTAACCGACCTCATAGGCTCTGCGTCTGGCACATATACACAATACAACACTAATATATTTAACACAATCTAACCGACCTCATAGGCTCCGCGTCTGGCACATATACACAATACAACACTAGTATATTTAACACATTCTAACCGACCTCACAGGCTCCACGTCTGGCAATTATACACAATACAACACTTGTATAATTAACACAATCTAACCGACCTCACAGGCTCCACGTCTGGCTCATACACACAATACAACACTTGTATATTTAACACAATCTAACTGACCTCACAGGCTCCACGTCTGCCACATAAACACAATTCAACACTTGTATATTTAACACAATCTAACTGACCTCACAGGCTCCACGTCTGCCACATATACACAATACAACAATAGTATATTTAACACAATCTAACCGACCTCATAGGCTCTGCGTCTGGCACATATACACAATACAACACTAGTATATTTAACACAATCTAACCGACCTCATAGGCTCCACGTCTGGCACATATACACAATACAACACTTGTACATTTAACACATTTTAACCGACCTCACAGGCTCAACGTCTGGCACATATACACAATATAACACTAGTATATTAACACAATCTAAAATACCAATTTACACAAACGACCATGTTTTTTTTATGTCAAACATTTATACAATAACATTAATAATATCACAAGAAAACATCATGACCTGATCTTAGCTCCAGATCAGTATTTTTATCATTTGTAATATATTTGGAACAGAAGAACCCAGAGATAACTCCTAAACAACCTGACCAGTGCCACCATGTGCTCAGTTATGAAACTTGTACAGTGTTTAATAGTTGTAGTGTTCAATCAGATAAGATCTGTTAAAGTCACCATGGTAGAAATACTGTGGTTACCATCATATTTATGAGGTTAAATATCTGCGATTTTCACTTCTTCAGAATTTCAGGAGGGTATCCTTTCCATGATTTACCATACAGTATATTACACAATGTACATAACAATTATTATATTAATTACCTAATATTTGAAAACCTTAACACAGGAAGCTAAGAGAACATCAAGCAGGTGAAAGTCATGCAATAATGGCAGACAAACAAAAGTATACATTGTACATATATTTGAAATTATCAATCATTGAATTATGGGTCACATAAAATGTATGCTAATATTGAAATAATAAATATGAGTGGCCATAGAGGCTATAATTTAAATTTCTGCTCACCTGTGCAGATCTGGTGTCCAATTCATGAAGCTTTTATTTTTGCAATTATATCCCGTTCACAAATTTCGCAAATTTTAAACCCTAGCAAAAAAACAAAATGCCAACCACAGTAATATCTTATTCCATTAACTGATGCAGTTATGTTAATTGACAAGACAGCATGCCATGACATGGTCTCCAGGCTAATTAGTCACTTCACATAGATTCACTTAAAAGACTTGTATTATATGTAGACATTGCCCTCTTGTAATAACTGTAACATCTCCTTGTGATTACAAGCTCATGTCTTCTTTGAATGTGTGGAAACACTCATCAAAGGTGCCATAAGCAGGAGCTGACCTTTTGAAGATTAGGTCTTTCATGGCTTGTATATCATTGAAGTTGCAAGCTCCAAATTTCTGCTCAGGACACAATCAATAAGGTTGTGAATCTAAATCCTGTTCAGTCTCCTGCTAAATTTATTATGACTTTCCTGACTAAACATATTATCTGTTATGTGGGTGGGAGAGAACATAAAATTTTACAAGTTCACTCAACAAGCATTTATACATCTTTGAGTGTACAGTATAATATCTTACATTTGGTAACACTTGCAATCCTTATGTATAGTCACCTCACATTCAAGCTAACTCATTCCACATACCTACTGCTTGCAGAGGCCACTTTTGCTATATATGTCCACCAGGGTGCGGGTAAAAGGCCAGTTATGTTTCCACTCAAAAGAGTAGATGTAATTACCATTCCTTCTTATTCAAACAAAAAATGCCAGGTCTCACTAGTGTGAACAATCTTGTTCCTATGTTAGCACCCTGGCAGCTGTATATTGCAAAGGCAGCCTCTGGAAGCTATGGGTAAACAGATAGAGTTGGAATGAATGTGACATGGTCACAGCATAAGCCAACTAACTTCTGCTGTCTTCAGGTGGAGCTCAGGACATGGAGCATAACTCTCAAACAAGAGCATCTTTAGGGGTTTCCTGGGTATACCCATCAACAGGGGTGATTATTTATTAATGAGCTGGTTAACACCACAATATAAATGAGAAGAAGCATGCTCTACCACCAAGTCAGGTGGTCCCAATCTGAAATGGAATTCTACAGATGTACATGCTAAGATTAATGCAGACCAGGCAGCATTATGGAAATGGAGGTGGTTACCTCAACTAAAAGAAGTCAATTTCAGCTGCAGGTAAGTTACTGGAGCTGATTTATGAAGCCAATGTTTTAGGGTCCATGCACTCAGGATCTCAAAATCACAGAACTCATAGATAATATCAGCATTTTTGGCATCCAGTTCCAATATATATAAAGGATGTACTTTAAAATATACATTAAAAAATCCATATCAAAACAAAAAACAAAAGAATTTTCTGATGAAACTTACATTAAATAATATAAATTATATTTGTTGCTTACATTTCTAAAGCATAAACAAAATTGAAAATGACTGAGGTAAACATATACTGGGTATAAAGGTTATTTTGGGACTTAATATTTTCTGGTGACATTCAGGTTTGGGAGACAAATGAGTGAAGTTATACTGTACTATCCTCTCTAGTCTGATGACTGCCTGACCTGTCCTACATGACAACCAGTCTGTTCCTGCAAATGGCCAGTTATAATGCAAGTACCCCTTTCCTTAATAAATGGCTTTGAACATATACTGTTTCTATGGTAGTTATAAATGTGAGAGTGATGTGGAATGTCTATTAGCACTCCCAGGACCCCCACCCCTTTTTCAAATATCCTGTATCTATCCCTGTGTTCATAAATTGCTTGATACACATATGATAATACTCTCCTCTGACATAAACACAATATTATATGCAATGACCTTTTTCTAAGTAAATATATATTGTTACACATCAAAGTATATATAAAAACTAAACTGCCATAATTTTTCTCATAACAGTTCTCAGGCAATATTTTATTTTTAACATTTTTTTGTATGTTTCGATTAAAATGTCATATGATCAGGGAAAAGCATGACAATTACAGATTTTTTTTGCTAAAAAGGGTAAAGCACTACATAACAAAATCTTATCAAAATTGAATTATTTTTTTCTTCTTGAAAGATGAAAATCAAAATAAAAATTGTTGATGTGTGGGGTAAAAATTGTCGCATGCGGAGCCTGAGAACCATACCTTTTATTTTTTTTGGCCTAATAGTTACATTTTGTGCTATTTTGGGTCGACAAAATTTCACATAAAGAGATGAAGGAGAATAAACATCACCTTGATTGTACCTGCATTATGTGTGTGAATATCAGACCCTTTTATTAGAAAAAAATAAAACTACAAATCTTGTGCTGTTGGTGGCACAGTCTATTAAAATAGGAATAACCATGATTCGAGAATGATATGTTTTTAATTATATTAATACGTTCAGGATTGCTTAGTGTGGGCATGGAGTAACTCAAAATCCACTTACTTATGGTAAAGACACTGAAGTCAATCTCTGAAGCTCTTATGAGATTTCATATTTTGGATGTGATGGACTGGGAGGAATTAAATAAGGAACCTTCACCTACAATGTCCACCGCCTTAACCAGCAGGGTATGGCCTACCCCTAAGGCATGCATACCTAATATATCTGAAGCCAAACTAACACTTTTATATGTACATACTTATAAGCTTACACATATAAATTCAGTGAGTGCATTCCATCATACTTGTAAAGCATTTTTTTTTATTTTTCAGCTCACCCACAATATTTTTCAAATGTTTCTGCACGACACTTATTAAGTATAAAAAGATAATATCCCTGGGAATATTGACATTTGTAAAGACATCTGACAATCTTTTAATGGAACATTTACTTAAGCTTCACTTGTCACAAAGCCTTTGAAATCCAAAGTAATATTAAACTTAGAAGCCCATACTGCAATGTCAAAAAGAAAGATTATTATGGTCCTATTTATTGGGTTTATATATGTTCCTCTTTGCTGTGCTTACAAAGGTCTTTGTATGCAGTCTGAAGCTGACTTCTGATGGATAGCCCGGAGTAAAACTTTGTATATTAGGTTCATCACTGAACAAAGCCCAGGGGAGTCTTAAGCATATCTGAAGTCTGACCATCATAAATAATTTTTTCCCCATTCCTTCATACAGTTGTGCCTTTCTTTCAAATATGCCTGGAGAGAGACTGACCCATGAATGTCAGATGTTTTGCCCATTTAAGTTTGAGACAGAAAGTTAAAAGAAAACTACTTATTGACTTTGTGCTGGTAATACTTTTCAATATTATTTTTTATTTTTGGATGTTAAAATATTTGAGCTAATAATACAAGAATGTTTTATTACTAGTGGCATTTACAAGGATGAAACAGCCAATATGTGCGTGGTTGGAATATTGCCATCCCAAATGTCCCAGGCCAGGCATCACTTAGAACATATCCTGGGAAAGGTGGTGAGTACTGGTGAACCACACAGTGTGAATACATAGCTCAACATGGATTCTCAGGTCCCTGGATTCTTGTTCCTTTTACGCGTATCCATCTGACGCATGATCTGCTGCATAGTTTTGAGCTTCCTTGATCCGTGAGCGTCTGAAAATACCAAAGAGAGAAATTAGGGAATAAAAAATTTGAGGACACACAACACATGATTTCACTGCAGGATCTATACTCGTCCATCAGGAAAGCACAAACTTGGCCCAGCTGAAAGTTCTATTCTTAACAGTATTGTCGTAAAGTAGATTTTCCTCTGGAGATGCATCACTGTGTACCATGATAGACTCCCTATGGTGCGTGTTTCTTTAGGAAAGCTTGGAAGAAATAACGATGCCAGACATTTGTTGTTTAAAGTGACGCTGCAGTCTGTAAAATACAGTGCCAGGGTCATCAATGGTTACTCGGTGTGCTCTGATGGCATAACACCCTCAAGGGCCTTATGGAGTGCAGGAATCTGGCTGTGGGAGTTTTATTAACTAAACCAGTCTATACATCAGCCCACAGATGTGGTAAAAATAAAATACACTCAATTCTCCTCTTTTGACTACATGAATGTCAATACCTGACAGGACTGTCTGATGTCAAACATATTCAGGCCTCCGGCATAATAGGTCTACAGTCAACAAAACCCTGCATTAACCAACGAAAATAAGTCTGGGCCAGTGGGGTCATTTTACATCCCTATTGTCACATTAAAAAGACCAGTTAGGAACATTGTTTATGTTCCTTCTAATAACCTTATGTAAGCTAGATGACTTCAGTTGCCATATGTAAAAGATTGAAAGAGTCAAAATAAATAGATGAAAAAAAGAAGAGAAACATGCTAAACATGAGATTAATTGAAACATAATGTAAGATAAATAGAAAGATCGATGTATACCAGAATGTTCAATATCATCAATTATGCTTATGCTACTCTAAAAAGAGAGAGAAAAGGGAGTGAGATTGAGAGAGTGAGAAAGAGAGAGATAAATAATCTGAAAAAGTACGAAATCATGAATCCTTATGTAGTATATGTGAATATTTACGGTATAGTCAGCAAAGCATGACACAGGAGGCAATTAAACTGGACTGATATACTTTGAATCACAAATGCAGTCACACCAAAAATTGAACAACAATGGCCAATTATATGCCTACTATTAGAAAAATGTTGCACATGGCCAAAAATCATGATATTAGTTTCAGTGAGGCTTAAATCCACAAAAAATAAAGATAAAAATGTGGCCATTCATTTATCTAAATCTTTGAGGTTTGTACCAAGTCCATTTTCCAGTCTGAGTCTTTCTGAAACTGAGCTCATGTCTTAGCTCATACTAAAAAGATGTATCTTCAATAAAAGGCACTTGAAATGGGATTTCAGGTACTACTGACTAGTGGGCTTGAAACTGGCAAGATTGACCACCAGATAGAGGGGTCAGGCAGGACAGAAAATATACCACACCCCAAAAGATTTCACTGGACACCACACCTTTTACTGAAGAACCTTTGAAAGCCCTGAATTTACTTTTTAAAATAAAAATTAGTGTTTTTCCTGAAACAGAATGATCTGATTCAGAATCTCTAAAAACTTGAATACGGGTAGTCAACAAGCGACTACGTGTATCTGCCAAAATCAGAGTAGGACGGGTGAAGTGAGGCATGGATTGAGTGGCAAGGGAAATAGAGTTAGATGTGTTACATATTAGAATGGATCTCAGCCATATATACATGATTGTATGTGGGGCTACCTGTTATTTAGAGGAGAAACTATCCAAGATGTATACACATGCAAAATTTCAGGTGGAAAAGTCAAACCACTGCAGAGATATGAGTGATTTTATCATACAGCAGTCAAACAGATGGACGCTGTGCAAAAATTGCTGCAGGTGGCACCACCATTTTTGTGTATGTTATTAAACTATCCAAGGGCTACATTTGTGTCAATTATTTTTCCTGATTGGTCAAACGAGTCCGGAGATAAAAGCATTAATGTCTGCAGCGTGAACGTGAATGAAGCTGGCGCCACCTGTCATAAAATCAAGAAAGCTATCCAGGATGTATACGCATGCCGAATTAAAGGTAATTCGGTCAAACCACAATAGAAATATGAGTGATTTAACCCAAGGCAGACAAACAGATGGACACTGTGTGAAAATGGCTGCAGATGGCGCCACCATTTTTGTGTAAGTTATAAAGCTATCCAAGGGCTACATTTGTGTAAATTTTTTTTCCTAATTGGTCAAACGAGTCCGGAGATATAAGCATTAATGTCTGCAGCGTGAACGTGAATGAAGTTTGCACCACCTGTCATAAAATCAAGAAAGCTATCCAGGATGTATACGCATGCCAAATTACAGGTAATTTGGTCAAACCACTGCAGAGATATGAGTAATTTTAACCCAAGGCAGACAAACAGATGGACGCTGTGCAAAAATGGCTATAGGTGGCGCCACCATTTTTGTGTATATGTTATAAAGCTATCCAAGAGCTACATTTGTGTAAAATTTTTTTCCTGATTGGTTGAACGAGCATGGAGATATAAGCATGGATGTCTACAGCATGAAAGTGAATGTAGGTGGCGCCACCTGTCATAAAATCAAGAAAGGTATGCGGGATGTATACGCATGCTGAATTTCAAGAAATTTTGTCAAACCACTGCAGAGATAGGAGTGATTTTAACCCAAGGCAGACAAACAGATGGACGCTGTGCAAAAATGGCTGCAGGTGGCGCCACCATTTTTGTATATGTTATACAGCTATTCAAGGGCTACATTTGTGTAAATTTTTTTCCCTGATTGGTCAAACGGTTCCTGAGATATGAGCTTGGATGTCTGCAGCATTAACAGGAATGTAGGTGGCGCCACCTGTCATAAAATCAAGAAAGCTATCTAGGATGTATACGTGTGCCGAATTTTAGGTGAATTAGTCAAACCACTGCAGAGATATGAGTGATTTTAACCCAAGGCAGATGAACAGATAGAAACTGTGCAAACATGGTTGCAGGTGGCGCCACCTTTTTTTGTGTATGTTATAAAGCTATCCAAGGGCTACATTTGTGTAAAATTTTTTCCTGATCAGTCAAACGGTTCCTGAGATATGTGGGTTTATGTGTGGAAACAGATGCACAAACGGACGCTGGGCAGAGAGGAAAGGTCAGAGGTCAAGGCCACTTGGTTAGGCACCAGTTCACATGTGACCCGATAATTTGTGTAAGTTTCGGAAAAATCTGTCCAGTATTCTCAGAGGAGTTCTCCGGAAACGAACGCCGCGGCGGCAGGGGAACCCGGTCAAAAACATAGTATCTGCAAAACTTCGGTTTTGGTGGATACAATAAATGCCATTTAAAGGGGGCTTCGGCTTTGTCTGACCCCCCTTTACAATGCTGGCAAAATTCAATGGTCCTGTGCTTATTTCAAGAATTGCTGAATATTTTACTATTGCGTATATTTTTAAAACTTTAACAAATAGGTTCTCTGATCACCAGAACTAGATAGATAGCTGTGAAGATAAAGCCACTTGAAACTCAGAATTTAGACATAGCAGCTCCTTCAGACATGTTCTTTCCTCTTAGATGAAATTTTTATAATTCATTTCGGTCCTTTAAATGTGAACATATAACAGAGTTTGGCATTTTCTTCTTTAACTTAAGCAATGACGGCTGTCTTGCATCATCATGTCTGCACTGAAAATATTAAAACTTCATTTATATCCACCAACTGTTTTCATAACAGCTCAACTCTCTTAACATTATTAGAATATTACCAACTAGAATACAGGTAGTCAACAAGCGACTACGTGTATCCATCAAAATCAGAGTAGGACGGGTGAAGTGAGGCATGGATTGAGTGTCAAGGGGAAAAAGAGTTAGATGTGTTACATATTAGCATGGATGGCTGCCACGTTAACATGATTGAAGGTGGCACCACCTGTTATTTGAAGAAGACTATCCAAAATGTATACAAATGCAAAATTTTAGGTGGATAAATCAAACCACTGCCAAGATATGAGTGATTTTATCCCACAGCAGACAAACAGATGGACGCTGTGAAAAAATGGTTGCAGGTGGTGCAACTAGTTTCGTGTATAATAAAGAGCTATGCGAGATCTAAACACGTGCAAATGTTCATGAAGTTACTTCAAACCAGTCCAGAGATATTAGCATGGGTGTCTGCAGCATGAACGTGAATGTAGTGGCACCACCTGTCATAAAATCAAGAAAGCTATCCAGGATGTATGAGCATGCCAAATTTCAGGTGAATTAGTCAAATCACTGCAGAGATATGAGTGAATTTAACCCAAGGTTGACGAACAGATTGATTCTATGTGAAAATGGTTGCACGTGGCACCACCAGTTTCATGTATGATAAAGAGCTATGCAAGATCTAAATACATACAAAATATCAGGAAGATACTTCAAACCAGTTCAGAGATATTAGCATGGATGTCTGCGGCGTGAACATGAATGGAGGTAGCGCCACCTGTCATAAAATCTGCATGCAGATATATGAGTGATTTTAACCAAGGCAGATGAACAGATGGACGCTGTGCAAAATGGTTGCAGGTGGAGCTACTATTTTTTGTTTATTTTATAAAGCTAGTCAAGGGCTACATTTGTACAAATTTTTTTTCCTGATTGGTCAAACGGTTCCTGAGATATGTGGGTTTTAGTGTGGAAACAGACACACAAATGGACGCTGGGCAGAGAGGAAAGGTCAGAAGTCAACACAAATTGGTTAGACACCAGTTCATATGTGACCCAATAATTGGTGTTAGTTTTGGAAAAATCAGTCCAGTAGTCTCAGAGGAGTTCTCCGGACACGAAGGCGGCGGCCGCGGCGGCGGAACCTGGTAAAAAACATAATATCACAAAACTTTGCTTTGGCGGATAAAAACATTGCATTGAGACAAGTCAGTGCAACTTCAACCTGCTTTGACTGGGATGAATTTCCATGGGCTGACTTAGACCAATGGATACACCGGCAGAGTTTGTCATTTAGATGGCGCTGAATCAAACCCATGTGAAATTTCCCAAAATGTCAAAATCCCTCAGTATTTATGGGAAAATACAGAAAATCCCTCCATATGACATACCTGGCAAACACATGAAGACCAATAATTGGCATTTCTTTGGCTTGCAAGGCCACCATGGTGTGGTGTGACAAAGATGTAGTACCAACGTCAATTATAATATACAGGTACATGTCGTCTCCCTGATATATATGAGTTGAACTTCTCTGGACACAGTCCTTACCTATTTTACAAAACAGCTGGTATACTTTTGTAGAAGAGCCAAAGGGTAAAGAGGTTAAAGGTGGGTCTTGGAATGTAATATATGTGGTCAAGTCAATGTGATAGGCATCTGGCACTTCAATGAACCAAATGCCAATATGAGCACGGCTTGTTAGTAACTCTAACCCAAATAAAATGAGCGTCTGCACGCTGGATAGACGTGTAATTAAGTTAAACGTAAACAACAAAAAAAAGTTTAATCTGACGTTAAAAGATTTGATTATCATGACATTTCTGGTCTGCACATCATGATCATTAAATCTAAAATAAGGCCTCGGTATTTCCTCCACAAGTTCTGACTCAGCTGAGTGTCGGCAGTTTGTACAGTTTTAAACCATACCATCCCTCCATTACCTCCAGAGCTCAAACTTCATTGTTTGACTGATATCTCTCCAAATGCAAATATAAAAATATTTGTTTCTACATTAGAATTCTAAAATGCTCACATTGTTTTTAATGTGTAATCCAGGAGAGGTAAACTTTCTGAAAAAGGACAAACAATTCTAAGTTGTACAAGTTTTAATAAATGAAAAAAAAGCTTTCAAAGACCTTTACTTTAGGCTTTAGTTATACTCATTTCCAAAAAAATCATAAGTTCTTTCATCAGATTTATGTTTTATGTGATTCTTGCCCTAAATGGACTAATTCAAGGTCAAGGTCACTTTAGAAGTAAAGGTCATTACCCCTTTTAATAGGATTCCTTCTCTCAGCCTAACCATTGCACATCTGATGTTTGATAAAGACTGTTCTAATTGTTTTGAGTTACCCTGCTTACAAGACTTGTGTATGGCAGCAGTGAAGATGGCTTGATCTTACTGATACCACCGTATCCATCAGCCTGGAGATACAATAACAAATATAACCACATGAAATATTAGATCATTCAGGTCAGCTGTATTTTATCCTGAAAGAAAAAATATAAAACATGGTGTTTTATGTGTAAATATCAAGCTTGAAAATTTCCCCAAGCATGACAATATGTGACTGAATATTTTTGTGGAACTGTAGAAAATCAGAAGAGGCACCTACCACAAACCTCGATCGAGTTGAGGGGGAAGGGCATTCAGCCTCATCATGAAGGTGATGGACAATGAAGCCAAAGGTTAATTAGTACATCACTGATTCTAAGAGAAATACCTTGATTTTCTTTCCACCAGCTAAAGTCAAATGTTTTCAAGTTTTCATTCCACCTTTTATCAGGTGATATCTCACATGAAGCAATATACTAAGTGGCACTTAAATCTTTGCTATATATATATATATATATATATATATATATATATATATATATATATATATATATATATATAAATATATATATATATATATATGCGCTTCTAAGGAATATCTGTCAGGGTTACTTATTCAATTTAAAATATCTGTGCATGAACACTATTGTTGCTCTATTGTTACTTTGGGCAACCTTTGTTATTCCATCTTAATGTTATAAAAAACTAAATGATTGGCTCAGATGACAATGAAAGCTATTTAAAAGGACCTGATAAATATTTTGATGGCAGATAAAAAGGTAGATCTGATTTGTATAGCATATTTATTTCCCTGCACCAAGATTGGGGTGGTCCTCCAAAAAATTTTTGTCCAGTATCTAATGGCTTCATTTATGACATATTAATTTGATCCTTTCATTCTGTTCTGCAGAATACACCGGCTTTACCTAATTGCTATGGCTGATAATTTGATTGTGAAGATGAAACAATTAAAAATCAATATGTAACATCATTCTACCTAAAATATGAATACACAGATGCATTTTTCTATACAATAGCTAGCACTGGATATTTATTTTATATGTCACAGCACAGGACAAAGTGATATATATATATATATATATATATATATATATATATATATATATATATATATTGTTACGAAAACAAATTGTTCAGAGGAAAACATTGGGCCGATCAGGGATTAGAACCCATAACAGTGGTGCACAAGTTGGGCGTACCAACTACTTCACTAGAAAAGCAAGCTTCAAAAGCATGACAGTTCCGTCCGCTTTCATGTGCACCCCGTAACACACCCCCCTTAAGAGCATTCTGCTATCAGAACAAGACTAATTATCCCAGGAGGCACATTTTGGTGAGCTCACTCCCTGGGTCACAAAGTTCACCGTCACATTGGACAAGCCCCCATTTTGTTACGAAGACAAATTTTTCAGGGAAAAATACTGGGCCGATCCTGGATTGGAACCCATAACAGTGGCGCACATGTCCAGCGTACCAACCGCTTTGCTAGCAAAGCAAGCTTCACTAGGGAGACAGTTCGTCAGCTTTAATGTCACCCCGTAACAATATATATAATATTACTGAGAATCTTTCTGTTGGTATAAGTTCTTTACTTCCAGTGGTTCTCCCCTCCCCTTCCCCCTGGTAATTTTGCAAAGTCTAAGTTGTTTATTACTAACCAAATATTTTGGTCTCATTTCACTTCTAAACTTTATTTATAGATTTAATTAATTTGGTATTTTGTCTTTGCAGTAAATATATTAAAATATTTCACCTGATACTGATCAGAGTTTATATTAATTGTCCTAGATCAAACTCTGGTTGGTCTCCTTCCTAGTAGAAACTGCAGCCCTACAAGTATAAACCTCATAATAAGACAAAGAGGACAACTCAGCAGGGGAACAGTATGAGTTGAAAGTTCACACTTCTATAGCTAAGTCCTTGGCCCAGGGTCTCGGCATAGAAGTTAAAATTTGTTCTACATGTTCCAGAGTACTGAGGCCTACGAACACTTAAGCCATACTCCGTTTAAGGAGAGGGGAATTGATTGTGTGTGTGTGTGTGGGGGGGGGGGCAATTTAAAGGGAGATTAGTCCCAAAATCTGAAGTCAAAGTCTCATCTAAACATCTAATTATTAGATCATTCATCACTGTGACATGTCTTGTTTCAGATTATCTTGTATCTCTCAGTTTCTCACCATGTGTATCTTTAAGTTTTGATTACAGCCCTTTTAAAGCTCTCTCACAGCATGCACAAAGAAGCTTGTTGGCTGTGTCAATCAGCATACACAGGGTGCAGAAACAAATTTAAATGCATTTTTATTTGCAGAGGAGCATGCTCACACACAACAATCAATTTCCTTCATTCATGACAACATATGCTTTTGGATATGGGCCAAAACATTTTGGGACAGTCACACATGTAAAGTGTTTCGATTTGACTCACCGGTTAGAAAATGTTTTGATCCCTAAACTCCTTTGCAGGTTTCAGAACATATTGTCTTAACCAAGGAGTTTTAACATCTTGTTAAACCTTCTTGGCTTAACTGATTAATAAATGTTTAGATCTGCCATCTGAATGTTTTTAAACTATTTCATGCACACTCATTTGTCTGATAAAAAAAAAACATGAATGAATACCTGAGGAAACATTTATTCACTAAGATTCAAATAAAATTGGAAATTGCCAGATTTAAAAATCAGAACTGTGGGAAAACTGACATTCAGATAAATGATACATGAATAAGCTGATTCAAAATACACCTTGGCGGATAATATACTGTGTATGGTCTGCTCGCTGAGAGTGTACGTGATGCCATGATATAAATGAGTGCGAACCTTTCTAGACCCTGAGAGCTACTTGTTCAATAACAGGCAACAAATAACTGGTTCTGTGTTCCTTGCAGGCAATACTAATTTGTAATGATGCCATTCCAGCAGGGAACTGCAGCAAAAAGAACATTAGGATAGAATGATGGATTGCCCTATTAGCTATTCTGAATTCATTTTGATTAAACTGGGTCCTGGACATCCATTTTAATGCCTGGAGCAGCACTGTCAACAATAGTGCAAGAATCTCACTTTTACTAATTTGATTATATAAAGATAGATAATGTGGCTTGAAGTGAGGTAAGTTCATCTTCAGAAATGTACATCACAGAATGATAATGGAGTATGGTTAAAAAAGGCTGGAGGGATCAATTACTGCTGGATATTAGCAGTATAACAACATCCAGCACTGACTGCTGGTTATACAAAAGCAGACCTGGCAATCTTTTACTGTACATTAGCTAAACTTTGGGACTACCATGGTTTCTATACTTGTAGCAGATTACCACCAAAGTGGTATTTGAATGAAGCTGGGATAGTGGTTTTAGCTATTGATTTTACCTCAATTATAACAAATGCAAAATTGCATTTTCTGTGTGACATAAATCAAGCTCTTATTACTTGTATACTTTGAACATAAATGTATAATTTGTTTGTGCACAGACCTGTAAAGTCAGATGGAAGGGGGAAAATGGCATATGCCATTATCCTAAGTTTAATTTTCTAAACAGGACAGTTTTTAGTATAAGCTTGCCTGCTTTTCCTCAGTGTCATCCATGGTTTAAGACAAAACTTTCAACTCTTTTTATATTCATTCATTCACAAAATGTGGAATAGACACACACTATTTCTAAACATGTATATCAGCTGAATATCAAAACCATTACAACAATGCTAATAATGCATATTACGTGAAAGTGCTAAAATCATGACTTCAAAGTAGAATTATGAGCTGTATAAAGAAATACACATCTGGGACTAATTCTGGCAAATTGTTAAATGGACCAAAACTTCAAAGCAATCTGCTGTGCTGGTAATCATATTCCTAATATTTCAGAAATATTTCTGAGGTCAGCATATTTTAGATATTCATGACAACTAAAAGTCTAAAAATGTATGGGATTACAACTTGATATCATATTATCATATCTACCATAGTCTATCAGAAGTATGACATTTCTGCACAATGAGAAAGGATCCCATATACATTAACCTGTATTGGGAAATGTCTGATACTTGAAATTACTGTAGGAGGATTAACATGCATGACATTTACATTACCATGTTTAAGTTGTTTTTAAAATCAGAAATAAGACTGTTTTAATGGCTTTGGTCTTGTTTCTTTTTCCCTATAATACAATGACAGGATTAGCTGTTTCTCAACTACAAAATTACTCCCATGTTATTTTGATTAGTAATTAACCTTGATATGAGCATGTTGTAAAGGTTTTCCCTGTAATAAGCCCCAGATGCATCCTTCCTGCATTTATTTTGCTTACTACGGCATCAGGTATCTGATTAATTAAAGCTAATGAGAATCTCGGCTTTTACTACTTTTGAGTTCACTAGAGATTCTGCCAGCATATCATATGTCTGTCAGGGTATCTGTCAATAAATTCAATATTCTTCTCTAAGCATCTAGACTAATCATGCTCCAATAATCGAGATAATTTCAGTTTTTAGAGGTGAGTTTCCAGACCTGTTTACCTGACTGAAATAAAGCCATAGAATTAAAACTAAAGATAAATGTGAAGCTTGAGCAACATGTTAATAAATTAGAAATTATAATATATTTTTATTACTAAGAATATACTGGCCATAATTCTTTTAGCAAAGGAAATTTTACAAACTGTCAATAATGATATCTTAATGGACCATCCACAAAACTTTGGCCAATCTGGGCATGGAGCAAAGTACAGATAAACATACATAGATCATATAAAAAGTAGAATACCATGAATTTTCAATATATCACAATATGAAATGTCAAACCTAGAAAATGACTTGAATAAACAAAATATTACTGAAAGAATTCTTGGAAATAATAAAAAAGATTTAAGAACCACATGACATCAAAACCAAGCAAAAACCAGTGTTGGCTTGGGCCATATATCCACTTAAATTAAGACAAACATTCAAAATGAATATAAAAGAGCCACATATTTCACAAGATCCACAAATATTCACAAGATTCACAAATATTCACACAATTCACCAATATTCACAATATCCACCAATATTCACAAGATTCACAAAAATTCACAAGATCCACAAATATTAACAAGATCCACAAATTCACAATGTGCACAAATATTTACTGTATTTTTTATTTATAATGAAATTCTTTTCCCTCCAAATTTGACAAAGACCCAAGAGTATGATTTTTAAATTTAACACTCTTGGGATGTCACAGTGCTAGATGATTCTTTCAGCTGATGATGGATTTCTAATATTCATAGTCCCATGCATCATCTCATCAACATCTGTCAAAACTTTACAATCACATACTGGTATGTATATGTAGCTGGTGTCATTGACATCTACTGTGATATATAGTGTTGTTTCAGATATTAAATTAACTGTTTTTCTCAAAGTCTTAGCAAGCAATGGTGCTGAATCTCTTATACTTAATAAGTGCTAAAAACTCTTGCATTTGATTCATTAGACCACATTTGAATCCAATTTTGGCTGGAGTGCCTTATTCCTAAAGTGAATGTTTTTATTTTTATGAACCGTCTCTGTATGTGAGGGATTATTTTCAATACTGATTTGTCAAAATCAAACCATTCTATGAATTCCTTGGGTGTGGAATGATGTTTCTTTAGCTTTGCATGAAGACTAATATCTCATATGGTTTAAATTGGTTTACTTCAATTAATAAACATATAATATTAAACAATATAAAATATTAGTATTTTAATTTTTAAACTGGTGTGAAAATATGGAATTCTTTTCAGTATAGGATTCATACACCTTCAGATATCTATAAATTTTAAATGTCACTCTCTAATCAATGATATGAATTTTCCGTCACATCATAAATTACAGGTGCCGCAGGCTGATAGCAAATTTCTTTTCAGGCTTTATATTTCAATTTTTTTGTTTCTAAGTTAATCAATTCAATAAAAACAGGTGGGCTATTTTTTTTTTTTAACTTTTTCATGAAAGTTATCTGGATTCATGTTGGCTGAAGTAATCTGTCTGGATTCTGTCTGCCTCATGAAAACATGGAAAGAGCATGAATGATCACATGACAAATCCCTGTAAAGTCATTGGCTATTGATCAAACTGCATGACAAGTGGCAGGAAAAGAGCATGTTTCTTCTTCAGTTACAAAATGAACAAAACCATGAAAAAGCACGACACTGCCTCAGTTACTATGTGACGTGTCACGCAACATGATGCTCCCTGTAAGCTAAGCAGTGTTATACATTAGTCAGTAGAGCAAACATCTGTATTGAGCAGTACATCACTGGCATAAAAAGTTCAAAACATTCGTTTAAAATCACAACCTTCCATCAGAGGTTGTTTCTACTCCAAACAAATCTCTCTCAGTAAGGGATTTATGGATGGCCTAGAATACTTGACTCATCTTTCACAGTTTCAAATCAAAATGGTTACAACTCGAGTAAAGACTTTGAAGCATTCCCTTTATATGGCATATACACATGCTTATTTTTAAATAACTTATTTTATTAAGTCCTTATCACAAAAAAAATTATTATTTGTCTTGAAACAATTCTGTTCCAAAATTGTAATGGCCTTTATAAAATCTTATATACCAATATATATAACTATGCTGTAGATGTATTTAGAAGCCCCAGTGAACTGTGGTGAAACAGTTTCTTTACCCTCAATCAGCAGTCCTGTAACTATTGCTATCATGATTCTGCACAAAGTAAAAAAAAATAAGGTAAGAAAAAGGCATATAAATTAATATTACAATTACTCTTAGAAACTGCGGCAAACATAATGCTATTCAGATCAAAATGCTATTTCAGCTATAATTGCAATACATGTGTAACATGTTTCTATGTCCTTTTCTGTTCAATACCCAATATGGCTGATTTTCCAAAACTGAAATGTGGGGATAATATTAGCCCTATAGGTCACGGATGTGTACAATATTTATTTCTGACATTGACCTTATTTCCAAGGTCATACACTCCACAGCTGATATCCCCCATTACTGCATAGTTGTGGGCATAAGGGGGGGGGGGGGGGGTTGTCGGGAGGCTCAAAGTGGTCATTTGGTGATGATAACATCCAGTTTGTCTATACCTTTGTCCATTTAATAATTTAAGTATAGGAATATATCTACAATATACTATGCATATATCTGAAGGACCTACACTTTATTGATTATTAACAGTCATTTATTGCACCTGAATCATACAAATACACAGACAAATAGTCTGAAATGCTTTTCAAACGATATTGAACTGTAATATTTTTTGAAAGCATTATTCATTTTCCAAGGATTTTTCGTTTATCCAGCACAGACCTAGACTTAAAGTTAAAAATAAGATAATAAACTTAATACAAATAGGTTTGTTTTAATATTGCTATACTGTTATAGCATCTCATCTAATCAGAAAATGTAAAGGCTCAAAAGACAAGGTACTTCTTTATTTACATCACAATACAGCCTGTAGCCCTACAAGCTGATGATACATGTTCTGCTCAAGTACCATACTTTGTGATCACGAAATACAAAGACATGGATTTATTACGAGATTTTCATTTGTAGCTTCATGTCTGACTGGCAGATTATTTGTGACGTGAGAGATGCTCCTAGGAAATAACTTCATCAGCTTCAGACGAGGCTGACAGCAACATAAGTGGCTGCCAGCAATGATGTACTCATCTCTGGCTTGTCTGGTCTGCTCTGACATTTTCTCCATTGACCCCTCTGACCCATCCTTTAATGTGTCCTGTTTTGATGCTCATCATTGCTTGTTTTATTGCTTGTTATTCCCACCACTGTGCAGCCTTAAGAGCCTCTGCTAAAAAAACCAAGCCACAATCTCCTTAAATGCAGGAGGCTACTAATAAAAAAATACCTGTAATATACATATATTCATAAAACCTGTTTGGCAATGTATCTTATGTTTAAAAATTGCAAGATTAGTGCATATTTCCAGGATATACCAATCTATATGTAAAGAAATGTATGAAAAAATATACATCTGTGAATACTCCAGTGAGTAATAATGTGTGCCCTCAACCTGACAGCGGCTGGTCTAAAATTAGAATTAAATGACCAACCACTGAATGTCCAAATATATATGCCCCCCTCCCGTAGCCCACTGGAGAGAGGGAGGCTTACAGGGGTTGATGAGCTTATTTCTGTATCAATATTTAATTCTAATTTTATGGTGTGAGGACTTTCTTGGTTCCAACCAAGTACAAAAACACAAATTACATTTTTTTTGTTTTTAATTCCATGTTTGTGCTAGATCTCCAATATGGCTGATTTTCACAAACTGACTGGATACAATATTAGTAATAGGAGACTGATTTGCATCTGGTATTCATTTTTTACCTTGACCTTATTCCAAGGACAAACACTCCATAACTAATCCCCCATTAATTGTATCCGCCAAAATAGAGTTTTGCGGATACTATGTTTTCAGCTGCACGCCGCCGCCGCCACGTAGGTGTCCGGAGAACTCCTCCGTAACCGCTGGGCAGAATTTTACGAAACCCGGGATTATGTTCAGGTCACATGTGAACTGCTGCGCCCCGATTTTGTTTTGACCTCCGACCTTTCCTCTGCGCTCTGCGTCCGTTTGTGCGTCTGTTTCCACACATAAACCCACATATCTCGGGAACTGTTTGACGGATCAGGAAAATTTTTTTGCACAAATGTAGCCCTTGGAGGGGCTTTATAACATACACAAAAAATGGTGGCGCCACCTGCAACCATGTTTGCACGGTGTCCATCTGTTCGTCTGCCTTGGGTTAAAATCACTCATATCTCTGCAGTGATTTGACTAATTCACCTGAAATTTGGCATGCGTATACATCCTGGATAGCTTTTCTGATTTTATGACAGGTGGCGCCACCTACATTCACGTTTACCCTGCAGACATCCAAGCTCATATCTCGGGAATGGTTTGACCGATTGGGCCAAAATTTTGCAGGTGTATAGATCTCACATAGCTCTTTATCATACGCAAAATTGGTGGCGCCACCTGCAGCCATTTTTGCACAGCTCCCACCTGTTTGTCTGCCATGGGATAAAATCATTCATATCTCGGCAGTGGTTTGACATATCTGCCTAAAATTTTGCAGGTTTATACATCCCCAACAGCTCTCTTGATTTTATGACAGGTGGCGCCACCTGCATTCTAGTTTATGCAGCAGACATCCAAGCTCATATCTTGGGAACCGTTTGACCGATTGGGCCAAAGTTTTGCATGTGTACAGTTCTCACATAGCTCTTTTTCATACGCAAAACTGGTGGCGCCACCTTCAACCATTTTTGCACAGCGTCCATCTGTTTGTCTGCCACGGGCTAAAATCACTCATAAACATATAGTGGTTTGACTTATCTGCCTCAAATTTTGCATATGTATACAACTTGGACGGCTTTCTGGATTTTGTGGTAGGTAGCGCAACCTACATACACCATTTGGCTGCAGACATCCATGCTAATATGCAACACTTCACTCTATTTCCCCTTGCCACTCAATCCATGACTCACTTCACCCGTTCCACTCTGATTTAGGCTAATACACGTAGTCGCTTGTCGACTACCCGTATTCTAGTTATTAATCCCTTTTTGGTCTAGATCTCCAACATGGTTGATTTTCAAAGGCTACCCTTTGAGCACAATATTAGTAACAGCAAGGTGACAGATTTGCACCTGGTATTTATTTTTGACCTTGACCTTCTTTCCAAGGTACACACCATAGCCTATTACCCATTATCACTCAGTTCTATCCCTCTTTCTGCAATATGGCTTACAGTTGTGGGAACCTGGGATTCATTGTACCTGCATTCTACCTGTTATTGGCCCTCTTTGAAATGCCCTTTTTGTTTAAATTGGATCTCTTAACTTTAACATGTTAAATATTACATAAATAACTAAATGCAGACAAAAGTTTTAAAGTGCTCAAACGAATGTAACCATAAAGGTATTACTTTAATTGTTCATTTTATGGAAAAATAAGGTACTTTGAAGTTATTATACATCTGAAAATTAAAAAAAAAAACACCATTTAACTGAAAGCATATTCTGTATGAATAATAACAATAACATCACTATTATGCTTGGCACAGCTGAAAATAACTTTTAATTTGCAATTATGAGACTAAAATGATAAAAGGTCTCCACTTAAACTTCAAAATTATGCGAAAAAAGAATTTCCAGGTAGCCTAAATGATCATTTTTTTTCTCAAGGTATTCCATGTCCACTGGATGAAATTCTCAATTAATCACATCATACAGGTAACCAAGTAATTACTTAGTGATCACTGGAAGTTATCATCTGAAAGAACAGCAGTTATGGAAGAAATGAAAACTCAGTTTTAATTAGAGATAATTATGGATTTAATTACACTTAACTCCAAACTTATTATTTTATTCTTACATTTTTAATCTTCCATCAAGGAAACATAGGACATATTGCAAGCCACTTACGAATCTGCCTATGATTTAAGGCAGGTTTATTCAGGCTATATAATTTTTTGCCCAGGCACTGAACTGACATTACACTTTAATGAAATCATTTAATTTTTCTAGCTGATTCAGTTATTAGTCAACAAGGATTATTATAGACGTAATAATAAAACAAACAGTTCATGATCTTACATAACCTTTTAAGACCCATATTAAAACTTGAAAAACTTGCTTTATAAGTACTGATATCATGCTTACAGCTTCAAGGCAAAATTGGAATAGAAATATCCATGACCCATTTTATCCTAAAAAATGATTGGTTTATTTCAAATATTTACATTTCTTGATGCTGCACAATGTTTGTATATAGTCTTACAAGTCATATGTAAAGCTATTGTAGATAATAAATCATGTACAATTCTTATCTGATATCACAACAAAATTTTGTATTTGAGAATTCTTAACTGTCAAGGGTGTACAGACCTGGTCAATTGGAAGCTAATGTATGAATATTCTTTCAATATATTAATGTAAGACTTCCTTGCCAATTCCCTATCACTGGAGATGGTACTACTATACCATATACACTTATGGTACCGGTATACCAATAGTTTTTGCAGACAGCAGACAGTTAAAGCATCTTAAGAATATCTTCTTGGGATGGACTTTTTGTAATGATCCAGGTTGTGTATTTATACAGAGTACAAATAAATGATCTAATAAGCATTTTTAGAAAAAAAATAAATGAAACCTAAGGGTGCAGAATAATTCATGTGAAATGTGGATATCAGTAACAATGTAAACAGACATTTATTGTATCATATCATATTATCAAAATTTTGTGTTGCTGCTCATTTAAGAATTTCATTTATACTTTAAAACCACCAGCATATATCCAAGTATTAGTTCGCAAATAAATAATTGGGAACAAGCACGTGAATGTAAACGACAACAAAGCTGAAACCTATTTCCAATAAGGGAGGAACTGGAAAGAATAACTTTCCAGAGGAAAGCAGATTGAGGATTTTTTTAACATTTAAAATAATGCTGTGATACTGCATGGTTTGAAAATCAAATGACACAGAGAGTATTAAAGGGAATGCATACTTCCATCAATGGCAGAGTTTTATCTTCAAAACTTAATAATTCCTCACCTAAAGGACCAGCTCTCCAGGTATTTCTTTGAAATCCGTTATCTATTTTTAAAATTAATCTTAAATTTTAGATATCTTATGTTAAACACACAGACAAAACTTCCATACAAATCGATTCTCCTCCCTTGCATCATTACTAGATTTTCTTCTGAGACTGTATTCTTCCCATCTTTCATAAAAGTGAGTTACATTATTGTCTTTTTTGTGCATATTCTATTCTCACATTTCTCAATTTTTCCATACAAGCTTTTTCTAAGGATGGACCTTCCTCTCTATTTGTAGCCAGATTTATATATTATTTGACTATCAAAGAATTTTCTTTGAAGGGTCTACCTATTACATCATATAAAACAGTTGTTACATTAATATATACCTGCATCTGAAGCAAAACAAAGTTTTCAACCAAAACCAACTACTTCTCCTAATTTTCCTTTCATGTCAATCCAAAGGCTTTTCAGATATCTTGAGCACAGCATATAGGCAAAAGAAACAAGGGACCTATGGGTCACGGTGCTCAGCTGTTATATATGATAAAAAAATATGATTTAGATATGATTCACGTGCTGGTTTTGTGTGGTAATGAATATAAGCTGTATTATGAGTTGTTGTTGTTTAGCTTATGTATGATTTTGATAGTATCTTTGGAGACAGGGAAGAGGATTGATTTCATTTATTTTATTAACAAATGGAGTACTACTGTCACACAGATTTTGACTTGGCCATATAACTTATAAGCAGAACATATAATATAAGAGTTTAACTATTAATTAAAAAAATTACAAATATTGTCCCAAATATAATTTTTATTAAAAATAATAAGAGAATTTTATGATTTTTTAAAATAAAATATAACTGAAATGATTATTAAAATAATATTAAAGAATATATTCATGAATGCATTCATGAATACATTTTGAAAGTATTTGCACTGGTATTCATATACTTTCATTTTTACCTGAATTCCCGTTCTTTATGCAAGAAATTTTATAATGGAGTACATATTCATATTCGTATTTAAATACAATTGCAAATTATTTGCACCATGTCGGGTATTTATTCAGTTTTCACCAAACAATGATGTTGAGAATCCAGAATATACAAAATTAACACATTTAAATAATGATCATAAGTACCTGGTTTTATGGCTTTTATTTATATTTAAAAAATAAATGTAATATATTCATTTGGACTAATTTCACATCAATGTACACACTAGACACAGTAGGAATCTAGATTAATATTATCAACTGCATCTTTGTCTATCATTAACTTCCTTCATATGATCCCCAATCATTAGTAATGAATAATATGATTTACTTTTTTATCATTAAAATTGAACTGAAAAATCCATAGGTGACTGCGTGGTTTCATTTGGAATACATGACGTTCTATCCATCGATACAAGATTCTTATATCATCAGTAACTGCAAGTTAATTTCCTGTTATTATAAACTAACAAATTCCTTTTCTATTTTTCTTTAATTTGTTATTAAAAACCAATAAAAATTTATTAATTAATGTTTATTGTTATGTTGTTGGTAAAAACTACTAGATGAGTTGGGGTGGACACCTGGATCAACTGTGGCTGGCCATTATATAATAAGCTGCCTGGAGCCCCAGTTTATGCCTCGCCTCAAGCATACATAATTTGCTGAAAGTTCAACAAGGTCAACATACAGGTGATTCAAGAGGGGCTGGAGAGGGCCAAGGTCTAACATGGTCTCATAGAAACATTAACAAAAGCTACAATATTTGGCCAATTTCTTTCAACTTCTAAACTAAACAGCTGAAATCCTTATGTGTGCATGACATGAAAATTATACCAACAGTGCTCACAGGAAACAAACGTGCCATGGTCAAAGTTGAGCAAAATTTAAGGTACAAATTTTATATTTATACTAATAACTTATAAAATTTGAAAAATTCAGAACTAATTTTGGGTATTCAATTGAATCTTGATTAAATAATGTTACATCCCTGACAAAAAAATCTCTAGCTTCAGCAATCTCCTTGTTAAGGAAGTAAATATATTTCTTGATTTTTTACAAAGTGCATTATGTTTGGGCCCATAACTTAAAACAATTACGCAATACTGACATCATTTCTGGCATGTGCATAGAGAATGTATAGAAAAATATGTATATTATATATGATTAAAGTCAGATCAGTTGTTTTGATATTAGGCAGTCTTGAAGTGTAACAATGGGTTTTTAATGGAAAAATTAAGTTTTTCATTAATATCCCGAAGGTATTAAGTCCTAGTGACCAAATTCTTGGCATGGTAGGGAATTTTGGAGACATCTAATTGTATGCCAAATTTTAGGAACTGAGAGCTGAAGCTGGGGAGCTGATCTATAGCTCTTGCAAACTGCATAACACTAGCTTGATGTAAACAATATGTTACATGGTGTTTGAAAACTTGATTAAAATCTACAGTTTTTGATCAACTGGTTTCAAATTTTTGGTGTTAACAGACAAAATGATAACAAAAACATGCTGTGAAAATTAAATCCACAGTACTTACAGGAAAAAAACATGCCATGGTCAAAGTTGGGCTAAATTTAAGGTACCAATTTTTTATTATGTTAATATTTTAAAAAATTTAAAAGATTTTGATCTAATTTTGGGTATACAATTTAATTTTGATTAATTAAAGTTATATTACTGGAAAAAAGTCCATAGCTTTAACATTTTTTGTGTTAAGTGATCAAATATCTTTCCTGATTTTTTACAAAATGAATTATGTTTGGGCCCATAACTTTTTTAAATTATATAATACAGACATAATTTCTGGCATGTACATAGGAACTATATAGAGAAATATTTATGGTAAATATGAGGAAAAACAGATGAGTCGTTTTGATATTAGGCAGTCCTGAAGTGTGAAAATAGGTTTTTAATAAAAAATTGAGGTTATTCCTTAATTTCTCAAAGGAACGAAGTCACAAAGACCCAGTTTTCGGCTTGGTAGGAGATCTTGGGGACATCTAACATTATGCCGAATTTTGGATTCCTAGGTCTTACGGTTTCAAAACATGCCACATCTACAGACGGACAGACGGACGGCCCGACAGACGGACGACGGACAATGGACCACGACTATAGCTCAGATGACATATAGTCAGCTGAGCTAAAAAACAGACAAAGGTCTCAGTACATTGATTTATAACCTCAATCTAACCTTGTTGGCCGAGAGAATAACAGTTATGAGAACACAGGGGAATGAATACTTAACATATAATTCAATGAAAAACCCTTGCCTAAAAATGTCAGAGACACTGCACCATGGAAAGAAAGGTTATGAACACATTGAAGTCAAGATGAAGAGGTTTAAGTGGACACAGCTAAGTCAGAAACTGTATACTAACATTGCAAGACAAACTTTTATATGGAACAGTAAGGTTGAAAATGTAATCATGTAAAACTGATGCTAATTGTTTTTATTGCTGATTGTTGCTTATTTTTTGGTTGAAATGACATGGCATTTATTAAGTCTGTCAGAAGAAGACTAGTAAGATCAGGCAAGGAGAGTCTGCCTTGCATTGTGTGTAATTTAGATTAATATTCTTGAAATGCTGGGAGAATTATGTCTTGCAAAACCTGGGTATCTTTAGAAATTCCAATTATCAACAACTATTAACTTGACACCAATCTAGGATATTATAAATGCATATATTTCAACTGAGTTGGACTATAACTCTGTGCTACTGAATATTATCAAGTGTGTAATACACAATATGCTTAGTCATGTATATATATATATTTATTTATCAATAGTGTAAAGCGAATTTTGTTATTTCCGTATCTCCTCTGATACCATGAAGAGGGCTCCTTCCTGTAATCCCCCTCACATGACCTGATCTGCCTGGGTGCACATCTACCAGATTCCACCCACTATTATTTACAATATTTGCGTATAACGTGCATAACTACTAATTTAATATTTGCCCCCCCCCCCCCACAGGTGCCCCATTTCTTGTTCATTCGGGCCTGGTAACACAATGGCCATAAAGTGTGTGATGCTCATTGGACCGCACTTTTTCAAGGAGCTCTATGTGGGGTTTTTCGTGCATTTTGCAGACACTGGCCTGAAATTTTCCCCATTGGTGATCCCTCTTCAAAAGGCAACCTATGTGTAGGGATAAGGTCTATTGTGCGCAAGGAATACCTTCATAGACAAGATCTCCGATTAGGAAAATGCTCAAAAAGGGGATCTTTAAAAGTATCATAATTACCCGATTGGTAGTAACTGCAGTGACTGTCTCACTTGAAAACACTGGCCCAGCTTTCAAACAAGAATAGTTTTTGGGAGTGGGTGATATTTAAAAAAGTATACAGCCGTTAAATGTACCACATACTACAATGTGCCCAACCATGTGATTGCTCAGTTTTTGTGCATGATAATGGCGGCAGGAATGCAATTTTCGAGAACATGTCTCAGTGCTACTGCCCTACCATGCAAGCTAACAGGTTCCTTTAGATAGTGATGTTCAACATAATATATTTTCATATAAAAATGATATCATTTATCACATCAACTTCTCTGAAAAATTCTCTGTCCAATCTCATGGCTTCGATAAGGTTTTTATGCATAACACCCTACATATAATGAATTTATATATTAAGAGAGTAATGTGATTTGTATGATTTTCTGTTTCTCCTCAGATTAATCCATACGGATTGCCATGATTTTTTACATAAATATGCTCCGGGTTTATCTGAAGACATTCCATCCATTTTTATTGCCCCACAGGACAGACTGGCCATCTATTGTTTTTCAAAGCAACTTCATCATCGGTGTTAACATGCGAGTGTACGGACTTGAAGAATTATACTCCATTTTAACATTGAAAGGTAAAATCACGTCATCAAAAAACAAGATATTTCTTGGCACCACAGGTGCCATAGTATCCCCAGACAATTAAGCCCCCCACCCTCCCCCCCAGCCTCAAAGAATAGGATCCCATCTTGAATTCAGATGCAGAGACTGACACTTGGCAAGTCACCATGGTTTCTTATAAGCATGGGCATATTTAAGGTAAAGGTCACTCTCATAGGAGAGGTCATGATCCAAAATGAAATATATCTCATTCTGTAAACCATGTCTATAAACATGATATGAAAGAAATCTGTCCATTTGTTTTCAACTTCTCATGCTTACAGTGCTGTGAAGTGGCAACGGTGGGGTATTACAAGGTGCGAAAGCAAGAAAACGACACAAGGTGGTGCCACCTGTATTCTGCAGAAGACAAAACAATCCAAGATTTTAAAAAAAAATTTATTTAAAAATTAAAATAAAAAGAATTTTTTTTAACTTAAATATATATATATGCATGATATGAAAGAAATCTGTCCTTTAGTTTTCAATTTATCATGCTCACTGTGCTGTCAAGTGGCAATGGTAGGGTATTAACAGGTGCAAAATCAGGAAAATGACACAAGGTGGCGCCACCTGTATTATGTCAAAATTAAAATAATTTAAGATTTAAAAAGAAAACTTTTAATTTAAAAAAAAATAATTGTTTTTTAATTTAATGTTTTAAATTTAAAATCCAAGACCTTTGTCAATTTAATTTTGGGATCAATCCATGCTTTCTTTATATGGAGACATTTCGGAGACATTTAAGGTTTTGTAAGGTTTTCCCCAAATATGGAAATATTCAAGGTCAAGGTCACTAACATAGTCAAGGTTATGACTTTTAATTTAAATATACCTCATTCCATACTATCCAAGATTTAAAACAAAAAAATTTAATTTAATCTTAATTTAATTTTAAATTTAAATTTAAATATACCTCAAGGAGCAATAATGGAGGTTTTCAAAAGCGCAAAAAAAAAAATAAAAAACAAGAAAAGGACAACAGATGGCAGATATTTGTTGTTTTCATTTAAGAATGTGAGACAAATTTTCACAAAATATAGGAATATTCAAGGTGAAGGCAATTCTCATGGGATAGGTTATGTTAAAATAGAAATATATTCATTAAATGATGTATGATAATGTTATACATGTGTGGAGCAACTTGCCTCAGAATATTATATAGAAAAGGAGAAAGAAAGAGGAAGAGAAGGATGTGAGAGGATTTCAGAGAGATGGAGACATCTGATAATGGTTAGTGTAAGCGTGTAACAGGGTGCTGATAATTATCTGTAACAAGGAGGACAGAGCTTGTACTAATTTTTACCTTACTATCCCTCATCATTAATACTAAATACCACATTAATGATCCAATCACCAAAACTAATTTGAAATGTATGGCCTTTCATTCCATTCCCCAAGCCTGGTTTGGTGACTGTACCTCAAATTCTTACAAAGTTATTCCATTTAAACATCATTTTAGCAAGAAAACAACATAAGGTGGCGCCACCTGTCTTCTGCAGAAAACAATGCTATCAAAGATCTTATGTCAATTTGATTTTTGGACCAATCCATGCATCCCTCAGTGAGATATTTAAGTTAACATCATTTCAGCGTTATCGCCTCTGTGACCTTGAAAAATGCATCAAGGTCATCCATATTCAAACTTGGCCTAGCCCTTGATAAGATGCATCAAACTATAGGTTTGGCGACTGTACCACAAATTCTTTTTGAGTTATTGCCCTAATATCATTTTAGCATAATCGCTGCTGTAACCTTGGAAAAATGCATCAAGGTCATCCATATTCTAACTTGACCTAGCCACCTGTCTTCTGCAAACAACAAAGCTATCCAAGTTCTTCAGTCAATTTGATTTTTGGATCATTCCATGTATCCCTTACTGAGATATTAAAGATTTTGTGTGAATTTCACCAAATATGGGAATATTCAAGGTCAAGGCCACTCTCATAGGAAAAGTCATGACCCCAATTTAAATAAACATAATCCCATAACCCATATCTATGTATATGCATAATGTAAAAGAAATCTGTTCATTAGTTTTTGACTTATAATGCTTACAGTACTGTCAAGTGGCAATTTGGGGGGTATTAAAAGGCAAGAAAACAAGTAAAGAATAATAGGTGGCGCCACCAGTTTCTGGAAGATGACAACCCTATCAATGATCTTTGATCAACTTGATTTTGGGATCAATCCATGCAAGATTTCTTGAGATATTTAAGAATTTGTGTGATTTTCCTGAACATTGGACCTATTCAAGGTCAAGGACACTCTTCCAATAAAGGCCATGACCTCATTTCAAATAGGTGTTGTCCTCTCACCCATTTCAATACATATACCAAGTTTTGTCAAGATTAGTGAAATATGTTTTAAGTTATCGCGCCAACAAGATTTATATGCAGCGGCAGCGGCGGCGGCGGGGGGACCGTCATGAAAACATAGTATTCCCCCCGACTTTGTCTGGGGATACAATGACTTAACCTATTCAGCAACCTGAAAAAGTGCCCGGGCTTAACAGTAATCCATTTTTGCGATGGATTGAGCCAGGGGCTGGCTGTATGGCTAGCTGGTCACATTTTACAGTGAATGCAAAATCTACTATGTCCATGAGGCCATTCATACAGCATGCACTTTGAGTATAATTTCACTATATCTGGATAAATTTTATGGATATTACCATCAGAAAAATATTTCCTTATGAACTGATCGATTTTATGAAGAACACTGCAACCAAGACTATATATGAAAGACTATTTGACATCAGAACTGGCTGCTGGCCCATAGCACAGGTAATTACTAGTATATATATCAGGGATTGTAATACTTTAAAATGTTCACCTTTCCAAAGGAATGGCTAAACATAGGTTTGCCTTTCCGTAGAAAAATTTGCCTTTCCACTAATGATGCATCTCACCATCATATCATGGACACCAGACTTGGGTCAATTGCGTGTACAAAGCCATAACACCTGTCAGGGCAGTAAGCCATCTTAGGCATGGGTAATTACAAAGCATTCATCCTTGCTGCCTTTTTAGCTAGCTACCTGGCTAGCAAGTTGGTCAACCTCCAGCCTCTTAAACAGGAAGTTCAATGCAGCATTATATTATCAGCTTAGTATACAACAACCAACAAAGGATAAATACAGGGGGTTGTCTACATGCCCCATGTCTAAAGTTTGCTAGTATGTACACTGAACAGGGTTCTGGCCAGTTACATGTACCTGTAACTATAGGTACACAATTCACAGTTTTGTGAATTACAGGTTTACCAAGATACTGGAAATGGACATCAGGGTTTGTCAAGTAAGGTACTGAGCTGTCATCCCTGTCAGGGCTGTTATCAAGCCACTCAGGGGTAATTATTAAGCTTTCAACCCTTTAACTTGAGTGGACTTGGGCTAGTAGCATGCTGGCCTAGCTGCCTCCAGCCTCTACACAGGAAGTTCATTGTAGCATTATCAGATATAGAGGGTACAGAGCAAAGGATATGGACAGCGTTGCTTGCCCCATGTAGATATCTGTTGTCTAGTATGTATAAAGAACATTGGTTCAGGATAAATGTAGAAGTAAAAAGGGTCTGACTGATGGAGACGTCCATACACATGACAGAATAAACACAATAATATTAATTTAATACGAATAAAGTAAAAAAAAAGTCAAAATGTGTAAAAAAGATTGTTAGTGAGCATGTGATAAGTGGACCAAATAATTCACTACTGAAATAATGGCTCATTTTTCAAAATGGATAAAGGACAAAAGGTAAACAACATTAATGTATACTGCATGTATTCATGAAAAGTATTCATGAATGTGAATACTTCTGCAATGTATTTGAATACAAAAACAACTACTTTTGTACTTTGAATACAAATGTATTCGAATATGAATACTTAAAATACCTGTATTCGAATACAATGAATACTGAATACAAATACCCCATGTCGGGTTCCAATAATCTGGGAATTCTGCTTCTAGACATTGTGTCTAGACGTCTAGACACATTGTCTAGACACCTGCCAGAGCTAGGTCAGTTGCCATGGTGATGTCTGGATCCCACCTGGTTGTACTGAGTGACCTCTTGAATTGGCTGCTGAAACTCAGCATGTTGTCTAATCTGTTTTCAAACACAGAAAGCCTTTTTGAATTAGCTACAATGCTTTTTTAAAGCTGTATTTACCCAATCTCTTCTTATAAAACTGGCAGAACCCTACCATAGAATAATTCTTGTAAAGTTTAAACCAATCAGCTTAACAGTTTCATCATAAATCAGTGTATAAGCTAGAAGAGTTTAAAATTACATTTTTGCTTGTAAAAAACAGATCAATGTAGGTGGCTACACCAATACCTCAATTCCAGATATGACATATGTGACAAACATTGGTATAAAATTTGGTGATTATAGCTCTAGCCGTTTCTGAGATTTTAATTTAAGTGTGCTTTTTTGGACAGATGACTAAGTTAAACCTCCTGTAACTCAGCCAAAAATCTCCGAACTGGAACCATTCATACAAACTTGAGAGAGATTGTTTCAGGGATCATTTCTGTGAAATATTGGACAATTTGGCTGGAC
This sequence comes from Sipunculus nudus, assembly GCA_026874595.1. Lineage (NCBI taxonomy): Eukaryota > Metazoa > Annelida > Sipuncula > Golfingiida > Sipunculidae > Sipunculus > Sipunculus nudus. Next base: position 20,347,072 of record CM049307.1, read on the forward strand.
AGTTTCGGAGAAGAAGATTTTTAAAGCTTTTTTAGCTTTTTCCCTATAAAATCTAAGAAAATGTAGTTAGAAAAAAAAATAAACAAAATCTGATAGAGTTTTTCAGATGACTGATTATTTGCAAAAAATTTGGTGATGCTAGCTCCTGCCGTTTTTGAGATAGCAATGGTTAACGTACAGACGACGCACGCCATACGATGGACACCATCGCATAAGCTCACAGGTTCGCCAAAATTCATCTTTCAAAAGTCTACATGAAACCATGAGTATCAAGCTTGTTCTCAAATGTATCAGCAAATAAAGCATGTGAACACCACCAACAAGTCCCCAGGATAAGATATTAAAATCATACCAGGCATAACAGTTAATCAAGCCACACTGAAAGTGGGTAAAGGAGTAATAATATGACCTGCATGATGGTTTCATGATAATCAAACTGAAAACACAGCACATCAGGTCTTGGAAATAATACCAATAACAGCAAAAGATGAATTATTTGCCTCTGATTAGTTTTTTCAAAAATACTCAACTTAATGAAATATATGACTGCAGTTCACCTTGTGGCTTTACATGGAAGATAAAAAAAAAAGAAGAAATTCAATCAGTACTCTGCAGCAATCTGCGATGCTGATCCCCCAGTTCTGTAGTTCCTATAAGTTATCGTGCCATGCTTACTGATGATAGAAGCTACCGACAAGGTACATTCGGATGTGCAAAAAATCTAAGTTATCATTAATAGGTTTCAGTCTTTACACAAGCATTGGCTTTATACATAATTCAGATTATATAAACTAATAGTCCTTTTGTTGTTTATGCATAAATAATCTGTTATGTTACCTTTGACCTCACACCTGACATGTGTTATTGCAACTAAACAACCCTCAGACAGCTCACTCCCCCTCAAAGAAGTGTTACATATATGGTATGTCTGATTGCTCAAGGAAATGTTCACTTTAAATTGTTATTATTGATTTTGGAGAGGGATAACACACTAAGCTTTTTTATGACAAGAGATACTGCCACATTTATTTAAATAAAACCCTGCCTGGCAGCTATATAAACATGATTTTGCAGTAACAGAAGTACTGTATTGTCTTGCTGAAGGTAACAAGAAAGGAATTATGCAGGGACTCTAAAATCTTTTTCAATATTTTTATGCCCCCGCCACAAAGTGGCCGGGGCATATAGTTTTACCCATGTCCATCCTTCCGTCCTTCCGCATTCCGTCATTCCAAAATCAAACAGTTGTACGGACTTATTTTCGCAATGCCTGCAGATATTGGCCTGATTTTTGGTGTGTGGACAGATAATGACCAGTTACAGATCGACTTCGCGTTTCGGCCCAGTTGACCTATTTTTGACTGTTTTACTGCTTCTAAACTTAGAAAATTTCATGCAAAATATAAATTTTCATGACAAATACATATGTACGGACTTTTTTTCGCAATGCCTGCAGATTCTGGCCTGATTTTTGGTGTGTGGGCAGATAATGACCAGTTACAGATCGAGTTTGTGTTTGGGCCCCGTTGACCTACTTTTGACCATTTTACGGCTCCTAAACTTAGAAAATTTCATGAAAAATAGAAATTTTCATGACAAATACACATGTACAGCCTTTTTTTCGCAATGCCTGCAGATATTGGCCTGATTTTTGGTGTGTACGTAGATAATGACCAGATATAGATCGAGTTCGCGTTTCGTCCCGGTTGACCTACTTTTGGCCATTTAACGTTTCCTTAACCTAGAAAATTTCATGAAAAATAGAAATTTTCATGACAAATACACATGTACAGCCTTTTTTTCGCAATGCCTGCAGATATTGGCCTGATTTTTGGTGTGTGGGCAGATAATGACCAGTTACAGATCGAGTTTGCGTTTCGTCACAGTTGACCTACTTTTGATTGTTTTACGGCTCCTTAACATAGAAAATTTCATGAAAAATATAAATTTTCATGACAAATGTACATGTACAGCTGTTTTAGCCCTCAGCTCATAGGCTGATAGGCTATTGTCGTCACCCAAGCTGTCCGTCTCTCCGTCCGTCCGTCTGTCTGTCTGACGTCCGTCCGTCTGCGTCTGTTAACTTTTACCTTGAAAGCAGGATTTCTCTAAAAGAATTCACCCTTGGAATTTTATTTCATCAGTGAAGATGTATATCGATAAAATCTCAGTCAAGTTCGAAGATGGGTGACCTTGACCCATTTTTCTACATTTTAGAGCTGATTATAGAAATACACTCAGAAGCTTACATCTCAGGAACCATTGTGTGGATTTTCACAAAACTTACTATGATAATTGGGACTGATGGTCTGTACTTGCTGCACAATTTTGGTGGCGCCACCTGCAATTTCTGATTTTTTAATCAATTTTATCGGATTTTTCAATTTTGGCCTTGTGAGCAGGATATCTCGAAAGGATTCACCGTTGGAATTTTATTTCATCAGTGAAGATGTATATCAACAAAATCTTGGTCAAGTGCAAACATGGGTGACCTTGACCTATTTTTCTTTGTTTTAGAGCTGATTATACAAAAACACTCAGAAGCTTATATCTCAGGAACCATTGTGTGGATTTTCACAAAACTTACTATGATCATTTGGAATGATGGTCTTTGCGTGCTGCACAATTTTGGTGGCACTACCTACAATTTCTGATTTTTTAATGAATTTTTATCAGATTTTTCAATTTTGGCCTTTTGTGCAGGATATCTCCAAAGGTATTCAACACAGGAACTTCATTTCTTCAGTGCTAATGCATGATATTTACAAAATTTTGGTCAAGTTCAAAGATGGGTGATCTTGACCTACTTTTCAAGGTCACAGAGCTTAGTATAGAAAAAAACTTAGGAGCTTATTTCTCAGGAAGCATTTGGTGGATTGTTATGAAACATGGTACATACCACTCCAATTTAAATTTATAACTGATTATCAGCTTTTGCTAATATTCTAGTTTTGCAATGCAATGCTCACAGATACTAGCTTAATGTTTGGTCTGTTGGTGCATAATGACCACTTACAGATCAAGTTCACGTTTCGTCCCAGTTGACTTATTTTTGACCATATGACAAATCTTGAACATAGAAAATTTCATGAAAGACAGAAATTTTTATGAAAATGCACGTATGGACTTTTTTTTCACAATGCCTGCAGATACTGGCCTGATTTTTGGTGTGTTGCTTGATAAAGACCCGTTACAGATGGAGTTTGCATTTTGCCCTTGTTGACCTACTTTTGACCATATCACACTTCCTGAACTTAAAATTTTTTTTACAAAATTTAACAAATATTTCTAATTTGCCCCAGGCGGGGGCATTCATGTCGTTCCAACACATCCAGTTTTTATTATTTTCTGTGTAATACAGATTAATAATATAGATCAAATGTCTTCAGTTTCTTTCAAACAGTTTTTGAAGATTTTATTGAGAATTTTTAAATGATCATTGTCAGAGGAATTAATTATCAGATCCAGGTTACATCAATGTTTATACCCCAGATATATAATAGTCATAATATACAGATTCCTTTTGTATTAAACAACTTCTGCACACTAGCACTTATAAGCTTACATTTTGCTTGTGACAAAGCTTCATTAGCATAATTAATTAGTGCATTGATTAGTATCCTTTCTACAGACCAAAGGGCATACTTCTCCAAAGCTGAATAAAAATAACCTAGTCATGGTCAGGTAAAGATTTTTACAGGTCTGAGTACTTTATGTGAAAGTGAAACTTTATGTAAATCATGTACTGAATAGAAATGTGGAGATTATCAGAGGATCATGGATTTGGTTTAATCAAGGACAAAAAAGCAGCATTAACTTTGTAAGTCAGAAGCAACACTTGCTTATGTTATAAATAAAATAAATCATGTACAGATAATGGTCCTATGTTATGGTCCTTTTTTGCAAGTGAAACTTATCTAGTGCTGTGACTCGAACTGCTGATCATTAAGGATTTACAAAATATGAAAGAACCAAATTGTTCTGATTAAAAAATCTCTGATAAATTATGGTTCAATAATCTTAAGGAGAGTAAGCCAGTCGGCTTCAGGAGTTAAAAATCTTAAATTAAAATCCAGGTAAGATCCAATACTGAGAGAAAATCATGTGGTTCAGTGGCCTATAACGACGGGCTGATCAAAATCATCTTCGAAAGAGCACAAGCACAGAAAATAGTTCTTCCAGGTCTATTTTTGACTCTAAGACTTATCACGCATCCTCTCATGCAGAATGAAGGATTAATTCAGAAACGGCACAGCAAAGTCTTTATTTTAGACTGTGTCAGCATGAATCAAGCTGGGACCATCTTCAGAACCCGAGAGCACAGCAGAATTAGATTCATTATGAAGATGGATTCAACATGTGTCTCCCTTTTGTTGTCGATTTTTCTGTGTTTGCTGGTTGTGTCTGAGGCTAACAAAAGAATACGTCTGTTTTTCTCATTTCTGATCATGTTTCTTCACTTTCAGGTGTTATTTTATTTTAGCTGCATTAATAACTAGCACAGTTTTATTAATTAATAATAACAGCAAACATAAACATCTTTGGAAATTATGCAATAAGAATTCCAACAACTGGCATTTTTATTATTTGGACTATATTATATTAATGACAGGTAAATATGATATTTAACTATTGCCATATTTTTATACTCTTATTATGAAGAAAGATATGTCATCCTGATAACTAAACCCCTTGCAAACTGGTGTCAGAAAAATTTACTTTTATTAAATGTGCTTTTAATAATTTATTGAGTTTAAGAGTTGAAATTAAAAAAAGGATAAAAACTTAGATCAACCAAGCAAGACTCAAAAACTTAAGATACATGTTCATATTCATCAGAAATGGATCTGTGTGATTTTTTTTGTATTATGAAAGGTTGCATATGAAAATCAGAAAGGCACAATCTTTAAAAAAATTGTAAAAAATGTTAGAAACTCCTTCAAGCAGAACCAAATCTTGCAGGTCAGCAGCCCATAGGATACAATTGGAATAAAAAAAAACTAAAAACATGAAAAATCTGATATTCAGCCAAAGATGACCAAGCTCATACTGATGTGGAGAACTACAATACAATTTTTGTATCAATAAGCAGTGGATATCTGTGTAGCATAAGTGTGGGGGTGGGTTGGTAGGGGAATTAAGGGGGTGACAGAATGGTGGTCATCACATGTCATGTGAAAAGTAAGGTAAAACCAAAAATTACTACACAAATAAAAATCACAATGCATGACCAAGATCTGAATGGGGTTAGGAAAAGCCAGTCATTTTAGTTAATACTGATGAGTGATGGTCTTTTTAGATAGTTCCACATGTGAAAAATTTACCAATGAACACACTCCGACACAGGCAGAAACTGAGACAAACAAATAGCTGGAGCTGATGACCATGCATCCTAACCTGCAGTAGGATGAAAAGATACAACTGTCAATTTCATTCATACCCTTATCTACATATAAAGATTAATTTCATTTCAATGAACATATATATGTATTTTTTTATGCACAAATTACACATATGTGTTTATCAATTACAATTAATAGCATTTTTTCATCAGGATCTTATTCAATTTAGTGCTATTACTTACAAGCAGTTTTTGTCACTTGTTTTATATAGAAGACAAGCTCTTGGAAAGAAATTGTGGCCTTAATTTAATTTGTTAATTAAGAACAAAATGTGAGCAGGACAAATCCAAGAATCACTGGTTTGAATTACTTTTGAATATCATATATAAAAATATATATAATATATTACAAATATATATATATATACATGTATATATATATACAAAATATATATTCTTGACTGCACTCTCCGCTTGCTATATAATATGTCAACTTATAAATAAGGAAAACTAAAGTGGATTATGTTCTAGGTTAAGGTAAAAAGGTTCTGGTGTCAACTAAATTCTAATCTTAGATTTCTTTTCTATTGCTAATTCCCTTGGATAACCATTGTGTGCACAAAAAAAGGTAAAATAATAGCTTATTCTTAAGCATTTTAGTGGATCAATGCAATTAACTGTTTTAGAATCACAAACTTATGTGAGTTAATATCACTCTGAATAAAATGAGTGAACCAATAAAACCAACAGCATTAACTATTTTCCCAAAGTGAATTAAAAACTTATACTGCCTTATGCTGGCCTGATGGTTCTGGGATACCTGGCTAAAATAAAATAATATACGACATCCTTTCTTCTGTTACAATTCAATAAAATTATCTTTCTGTGGAAACAGCTAGCCCGGCAGACTCCTGAGCCAGGATACCTCATGTTTTAGGTATAATTGGATCTGCCGGGACCAGGAATGACTCCTGTGATCATTAAAGCAACGTCTAGGTACTCAAAGCCGTGAACACAAAACTCAACAGGCAGAAATCCATATTAACAGTAATGCTTGGCATAATGGAACCAAGTGTGGCCATGGCATGATGGTTACTGGAGTATACAGATGAACAGGAAGGACATGGCAAACAATGGAAGCGCCCGGGTCTGTGTGCCGCTTTCTACACAAGGCCTGACTTCTCACTCTCTACAGTACAAGCTCTGTAATGGGCTGCGGCAGCAGGAGGGCCCTGATTAGCTTCATCTTCTTTGCCAGGATGCAAATCTGAGAAATCAGCCCCTTGTTTAAAAATAAACCCTGGAAATAAACAGGAGAAATCAAGACCAAATTCCTATCCTGATTAGTTTGTTACATGATCTCCTGCTAGTTAACGGTTCTGTTTAGTTTTTGTACAATGTGCAGAAAAGTCGACTAATTCTGATAATGATGAAAACGCTACAGTTCCCATCACATTATAGTATTTGTGACCCTTTTTCATCATTTCATTACAGCTAATTCTGGTACATTAACCTTTATCTCTAAACCAGTCTTGGTAATGCTCAGCCATTATGTAAAAGGGACTAATTTTTCCCAGTTTTGTAAAATTATCTTGTTATAAGCTTCTTAGAATAACATGGTTAACTGATAAACAGAGGACAAAAATTGTTAAAAGTCATTAAATACAAGATGAAATCTTAATTTAGCCACCAAGTTTCTATACAGACACATGGTTTTTAGATCATAAAAACTAACAGAAAGCAGACAAAATAACTATCAGCAATTTATCAAAGTTATGCTAAACCAGTTCTATCTTTCTTATCATTTGATATGCAACATCCAGAAAACACTAATAGCTTTTAATTTTATAAAATACGCCCTGTTTGTAATCACATGAGGCAAGAGAATCCCTCTTTATAAGTCAGTTTTATACTAATCCACCAGCCTGTTTATAAAATATCCTATTCCTGGTACTAGAGGGCAGTCAGTAGAGTGTAAATACCTCCATTACTAATACTAGAGGGCAGTAAGAAGAGTATAAATACAAACTGCATATTTCCATTACTGATACTAGGGGGCTGTCAGTAGTGTGTAAATACCTCCATTACTGGTCCTAGAGGACAGCAGTATCAGTAGTGTGTAAATACCTCCATTACTGGTCCTAGAGGGCTATCAGTAGTGTGTAAATACCTCCATTACTGGTCCTAGAGTGCTATCAGTAGTGTGTAAATACCTCCATTACTGGTCCTACAGGGCTATCAGTAGACTGTAAATACCTCCATAACTGAAATTAGAAGGCAGTCTGTAGAGTGGAAATCCCTCTATTTCTGGTACTAGAGGACAGTCAGTCGAGCGTAAATACTTACATTTTTGATAATGCAGAGCAGTTATTAGAGTGTAAAAATCTTTAATACTACTGGTCCTAAAAGGTCAGTAGAGTGTAAATACCTCCATAAGAAGCAATACAAAATGCTGCAGAAAGTGCGGACACAGGATTCAATTCGCTGGAGAAACCAGAACTAGTTATTTCAGTTTCAAGCCAATTTGTTAATGAGTGGTTTGGTGGTTATGCAAATAATGCTTTTCTATGGGTTTCTTGTATTAAAATTCAATACAGCTTATGTGATTCCAACAGACTGTGATAATAAGATCCTGACTGACTGTATCAAGTATGGTTTTTGCCTTTTATTTTTTATTGAAATTTGAATGCCTTTTATCTGGCAACTGGTTTGTAAATTTAACTTCTACACCCACCATATGAAATTCTGTTTCATTTCCTGGAATTACAGGAATGTACATTTCCAGCACACACTGATACATTTTGGCGATCTGAATTCAGTTCTTGAGAATGCTGTGAAATCAAAGCTGATGGTGCTGCATCAGTGATGTGCTTTGTGAGGCATTTTATTTATAAATTCTTTGAATATGCCCATGGGCTTAATTCCACTACTGCTGGAAAGTTTAAAGCAGCAAGGAAGAATGAAATGAATCCTTAAAAAGTGGTAAATAGGATACCATAAAAACTTGTTCTTCCCTATCAAGAACCCAGATATGATCTTAACCACATGGTGTCAAGTAAACAAACTGGGAAACCTGATATGACCTAACCGATGTCGCTATGTGTAGCATGAAATTCAGTGAGACATTTATACTGTGTTGGACTTTTATAAATGATCGCAGTGCTGTTCCAGTATCTTGCTCCATCAAACAGTGCTACCCATATTTAACGTTAATCCTATGAAACCTATACCTGGCATGTTAAGTCAGCCTCAAAATGACTGCTGCAGGTTAACATAGGCTGGACCTGATCTTCCACTTGGGTAATGAGGCATTTGTCAAAGAAGACTCAAATGGCAAGTGTTTTTCCATGACATCTATCAAGGCTAATGCTACTGCTCCATTATGAGCCAATAGCTGCCTGTGAGTGTCAACCCATATTTTTACCCTGTGCATGCTTAATATAAAAATGTAAAGGCTTTCCTATTCATGGATGGTTCAATACTAATCCCTTTGCTCCTTGCTGAATCAGGGGATTGGGCAGGGCGCCCATTGAGATAATCACCAGTGAACTGGAATAACTGTCACAGCTCCTGAAAATGTTACCAATATTAAGGGCTCCTATTGTCACATTGAGTGCACAGGAAAAATTTACATTGTTGGAAGTAGGCAGCCATGGCTTTGACGAAGACTTCTGGTGAAGAGGGCATGGAATGATAAAACACCAAAGTTGAAGGTTTTCCAATATCCCCTATTGGTGGCAGAAGTGGGATGGCATTCGAATGTGACCTGACAAAATTCATGGCCAAATGCAGCAGATCATTACACTAAAAGCACCCTTGGGTACAGAACCCAGTGTGACTGAGACTTCTGTTGATTAAAATATTGTCATCTCTGGTCGCCCATGGCGCTCCAGGCAGGTTCAGCTCAGAGACTGACAACATCACAGCATGTACTGATGCCATCACACCTCTGTTACCAACTAAGTCTCAAACGAGGCAGTAAAAAAAATCCCTGAAAATATGAGGAATGCGACTGTTGGAAGAGAATGTCATCCATAAAGATAAATCAAGGTAGTGTTGTTAACTTACATAAATATCCATGGCAGAGTAGCATGACATGATGGTATTATAGTCAACAATAATTTTAGAATATGTATCAAAAAGAATCGTTTTTTAGTTTTCCTTTTTAAATCTAAAACCTGCTGATGTTTTACTTGTGATTAATGGAAAATACCAGGGTAAAAAATATACCAATTATGTTTGGTAAAAAAGACCAACCTTTTTAGACAGTGCATAAAGAGTGCATCCACTTAACTAATTTGGGTGATGTGATGCAGGATACCAGATTTTCAGATTTCTAATTTCAAGGAAAATGTTTTCCAAATAAATATAACTCAGTTCATCGCAGACAAGCATTAAATGGGTATGTGCACCAGGAAACCTTAAGACAAAGTAGACCAGAAATATATCTGGCACGCAAAGACAACACTGATACATCTGGGCAAATATCAAAGCACTCAGATATATTAAAATAAAATATTTGAATCAAGTGTTATGCAATGATGTATAGTACCATAAGGCATCCAACTTTAATTGAGATGCTATTGAAACAATCTATGAACAGAATAGGAGAAGCATGAATGGCTGTGGTGTCCTTGAAGCTTTGCAAAGTAATTTTTCTACTCTTTCATGACTGAAGCTATGTGAGGCAGGCTGTCTACAAGCTTTCTGGAATGCCTTTAAAGACAATTCATCATGGTGTGTAATGGTGTTTCAGTTACTAAATTAATAGACCACTCAATCAAGTGGGCATAAATTTTCAAAGAAAGTGCTGAAGTTGGTATTGCCTTAAAATCTCCTATGGAGTGATGGAAGACAACATATAGGAAGTGTTAATGAACACCAGTCACAGCAGCTGGGATGTCTCTTAGAATATCAATTTAGACTAAATTTTCACTTCCACACTCTTTGCATGTTAATATAAGGTGCATACTGGCCGGTCCTTGAAAAACTAAATTTGTGAGAGCTTAGACTGCGCTTGAAAACAGCATTTTTTTCCTTTCAGCTGTATGTTATATATCAGCAGATTTGACTTTGAAAATGAACTTGAGAAACAATATTTTAGACCATATATGGGGAATATGAGAGGTCATGATCCAGATTTAAATATACCTCATCCAATAACATATATCTATATATTTGCATAATATGAACAAAATGTGTCCATAAGATTTTTACTTATAAGGCTCAAAAAACAAGAAAAGGACAAACAGTGGTGCCACCCTGTCTCCCACTGAAGCTAAAACTATCCAAGATCTTTGGTCTATTTTTTTTTTACCAATCCATGCATCCCTATTGGGATATTTGAGAATTTTTGTTTTTCCCAAATATAGAAATAGTCAAGGTCAAGGCCACTCCTTTAGTAATGGCCATGACCCCTATTTATATATATACTCCATTCCATAATAGGAATAAATGCATAATAGGAAAGAAATCTGTCCAATAGTTCTTGACTTATAATGCTCATAGTACTGTCAAGTGGCAATGATGGGGGTATAAATAACAGGAAAGCAAGAAAAGGACAAAATGTGGTGCCACCTGTCTTCCACAGACAAAGCTATTCAAGATCTTCAGTCAGTTTTAGTTTGAATCAATCCATGCATCCCTTATTGAGATATTTAAGATTTTGTGTGATTTTCACCAAATATGGATATTATCAAGGTCAAGGCCACTATCATAAGAAAGGTGATGACCCAAATTTAAAATAAGTCATCCAATAACATATATCTATGTATTTGCATAATAGAAAGAAATTTGTCATAGTTTTTTACTTATAATGCTCACAATACTGTAAAGTGGCAATGATCGGGTTATTAAAAGGCACAAAAACAAGAAAAGGATACATGTGGCACAACCCTGAGTTTCTTGGAAATGGCAATGCTAAGATCTGTGGTCAACTTGATATTTGGATTAATCAATGCAAGATTTTTTTAGATATTTAAGAATTTGTGTGATTTTTCCCCAAAAGGGACCTATTCAAGGTCAAGGTCATTCCTAGTAAAGCTCATGACCCCATTTAAAATAGAGTTTGGTAAAGTTCTGTGAATATTTTTTGAGTTAATATCACTCAAACAAGATTTACCTGCGGCGGCGGTGGGGACAGACATAAAACCATAGTATTTGTCGACACTGTCTGGGGATACAATTATAAATACATAACTTAAGTTCAGCACATGAATCTGATATATTCACAAGTACTGAAATCAAACTCCCCTTTGCTCCATAATGAATTACTTTTATCAACATGGTTAACCCTATACTGCTGCCCACGGAATGTTTTCACATAATCTGTCTGGAACTCAGATGCTCTGACTAGTCTGGTTGTTATTTTTGGTCATGAGGGTCTGGTTTGATCTGCATCTCCAACAGTACAATCCTGGACAAACCCATGATTCCCTACTCATATTTAAACAGACTACTTAAGTTAGTACCAGACAATCAACTAAAAATAGACATGTTACAGAGGTCCTGTTTTCACATTTGTTTCTGTCTGTAGGTTTTTTTTTTAATTTTTATCTGCTGTTCACACTGATCACTGTATCTCTAATCACTAATTAATATCAGCCACGCATGTTATGTCAATAAAACCAATATTTCTTCAGTAAGGGTGGTATAGTAGGAAGTGTGTGGATGCTCACCACTACAGTGATCTGGACTTAGATTACATGCAGCTGGTCTATTTAGGAGTTTCTTTTTTCACTGTCTCACATTTGTCTGAATGTTCATTGAGATGAGAACCTTGAAGAGAAAACCAGATGAGTAAATGTTTTGAGTTGTTCAAATTAAATGTGTATGAAGTATAAATTGGGGAAGAGACTTGAGGAAGGCTGGTCAGGTGATACAGCATATGCTCAAAACAACGATAGGCTGGGTTAAAATCCCAGTGAAGCTGTTCTGTTTCCTGATTTTATCTCTTCATAGTTTCCAAGTGAACAAATTATACTGATCCAGGGATATCTAGTATTTAATCTGTTATTAAAGTTTTTTGTTCAAAGCCATTTGTGAGCATACTAATTACAAGAATTTCAAAATGGCCAACAATATGTTTTTTAAAAAGTTTGGAAAAATGATAGTTTCAATTGTACTGAAAACTTTAATTTCTCATAAAATCATGTTTAAACGATATAACATGAAAAATAATTTGCATATATGCATGAGTTTGAGTCCAAGGATACAAAGCATTCAGCACTGAAATCTTTGCTCACCTAAACAAAAGCTGTTTGTTTGTAGAATGGAAGTTGTTGCCTGACTCTGTCATATAAAAATGAAAGAAAAATTTCTCATATCAGAGCTTTTGGATGACTGTTATCAGGAGCTTTCAGCAACATCACTTCATAAGCCTGCTGAAGACCTGTAGGCCTATGTCACATGAACTAAACAGTTTGTTTGATCATGTGACAAGAGGCTTTGTAAATGTGTAAAGTTCACAGTCAGGGTCACAATTAAATGTGAGGGCTGTGCCCTAGCTGATTTCTTTGATTCATGGATCTTCCTTCTCCAGGCGTTACTTTCACTTTTTAAGATACTGTCTCAGGTATTTTTGTGTCCTGTTCCTTTGACAGTGCTGGCCCTTTGCTGTGACAGCCTCATGACACGTTTGTATGTTCCATGACCCTGGTCATTAGGACCCTTGCTGTTTGACTGTTTCATCTGTGTACATTTCACTACATTCAACACATGGCATTTGGTATACTACACCACATTTATTATCTTTTGATGTTGGGTCTTAAGGATGTTCCAACTGTGATCTTAAAGTATTGATGGGTGCATGGTACACATTTACACCATGCGTCTTGGAAATCTTGTTAATTTTCTCTGAGGTGCCCTTGATGTAGAGCAGTTTGTTCTGGTGCTTGGTTTATTTACATAACATCAAGCTCAGGTATCAGTTATTACAATAAAACCTGGCCTAACAATTAACCACCTTAGTTATGTGACCTACACAAATAATGACCACTTTTCATGGTCCCATTTTTTTTTTTGCTCCTTATATCAAACCTCGCTCAGATGACCATCTTGAAATGTGACCATTTTATTGAGGTCCTGTTGGCAGTCATAATTTCGAGGTTTCACGATATCAGCTTTAAAAGTCTTACCAGTAAATGTTCATTGTTTTGGTCACGTGACATTAGCCCAAAGGTCTTCAAAAAACTTATGAATGAACCATGATTGCAGTAATCTAAAAGCTCTGATGTGAGAATAATTATTATAATTAGTTCATTCATAAGCTGATTGGATTCTTAAATTCACTGAAACTGTTTACAAAATTTTAAAAGATCTGCAACATATAGTTCAATAACATATGTTGTTTTACATACAGTTACACTGAAAAAATCTAATGAGGACGGATAATTTACATTTGAAAAGAGGCAGCATGTTTGTTAAACCACGACACCATCTGGATCACTGATAGTGTCAAGGCTAGTCTGTCTCCAGAACTGAATAACAACAGCTTGCCTGGTTAACATACAGCAGCAGAAAAACCCTTGAAGCTACATGAGTGTAACTTGTTCTGAGCAGCTGGGAATCCTTGAAACTGTATTTAATTATACCAGAGCAGATTTAACATCTGGGTCTGACTGAATGTATATACATATGTGTACTCAAAAAGTGAAAATGCACAGCTTAAAATTATCATTTATAATAAAACCTCCTATATCTAAAATCAATCCAAAAGTGGTTTATATTCATATTAGACCTAATAAAGTATACATTAATTAGACCTCGCACAGTGATCTATCTGATGGTATACATATTTTTTAACTTTTCACTCTTTTTACATGATTTTGTAACATTAAAAAAAATAAATTTATGAAAGGTTCATAATGAATGAAAAATTCAAAAATATATATACCAATACTGTTCCTGGTTTAAAATTATGTGTACTTTTTGGGGTCTAATATGAATTTAAAACAATTAACTTCTGGATTTTAGATATGTTCTAGATATAAGGGTTTTTGATGATAATGATACCTTAACTCTAATATTAGTTCCCCATGATCAACTGTTGTACACGCTAATTTAATAATTATAGTAGGGAACGTAAACAGGCTAATTGTGTACTATGTAAACAATACATGATAAGTTTTATTTATTTTCATCAGTAGCCTTTACCACGATATTCTATCCTGTATTATTTGGTATCATTTGTGTAACTAGGATAAACTTCTTGTTCATGTGGATATGTAGTTAAATCACTTTGGCTTAAAAAAAGGTTACACACACGTCTCTGAGGACAACAGAGCTCCCAATTCTGAAGACACAAAAGAGCACCACAAGGATGTTTATTATGCCCGTCATAATTCTTGTGACCACTTACCTCATTAAATATGAATCAAACTTTGTTTAGACATTATATTGGTTACTATTTCTTTTTAGTTTCATGTAAATCTTTTATATTCCTGCTAAGTGGTAGCAGTGACACCATAAAGTAGGCTGGTGACTTTTGACCTCATTGAATATGTATGGATTTTGCCATGAATCTAATATAGGCGAGACATTATATTGGTTAATATTTCTGTTGACTTCATCAAAATCCATATATATCACTTTCCTCCTAAGTTAATTATAATCACACTGACACCAACCCCTACATTTAACACATATATGAAATATGAAAACAATAGGGTGAGTGGTAACTGAGTTATAAAGAGTCACCCAAAACTTTAACCTGTGCTTGGTTGGGATCTGTACAAATTTTTTTCGCCAAGTGCTAATTACTGTATCAGAAATTAAAATATGAGAAAATTTTATTAATGTGCTAGGTATTGTCACTGTACATCAGTGTAATTAATTTGGTTGAAATATTGTCATTAGCAATGGAGCAAAGGGCCTCACTAAAACACTTTATTCTGACTTGTTCATGAACGAGGTGACCTTGACCTTTTACTTTTTGAGAACAAAATCATAGGGGGAGGGGGGGGGGAATAATAACCCCCTTTACAATACATATATATGAAATATATAAGCTATATGGTAAGAGGTTGTTTAGTTATAAAGAGTTATCCCAAATCTTTAACCTGTGCTGGGTTGGTATCTGTACAAATTTTGTTCATTAAGTGATAATTACTGGTCCAGAAATTAAAATATTGAAAAATTTCTAATAGCTGTGATAGGTATAGTCACTGTTCATCAGTGTACTAATGATTTGTTTTTGATCTTTCTGTACATGTGTCCCTTATAAAAGTACCTGCCACTGGTGCATATGATGCAGGAATTTGGTACTTTTACTGTTAAATAATTAAGAATATGGAGCATTGAGTATATCAGCAGAGGAAGTGTACCTATCTTTACAGTTTAAATAAAGGGTACAGCTTCCTTGTCAGGTAACCCATTAACAATGTTTCGAACAGTATATTCTTACAGTAAAATATGGAGGAAAATAAGGCAAGACAGCTGATACCTGTGTGTTTCTATAAATTTACCTGACCACCAGATGATCATCATGCAGGAACCATCAGGGCCAGGTAAGGGGAGTCAACCTGGCAAATTAATTGAAATCTTATAACTGAAACACGGCCATTCAGCTTGAACCTAATACATTTCCTAACTTAATTTATATATCACTTTTTGTTCTTTTCTTGGAACATTCTATTGTCTTTATCTCTCAAGCCTTGCAAAGGGCTTCAAATCACAATTACTGATTATGCCTGTCTTACAACAACTTTCCATGTATGTATTTCATAAAATGAAGCTATATGCCATTACTTACACATGTGCAATGGGTTATGTTTCTGAAGTTTTTATTTTTGGCTATTATTGTACCATATTTATTATTATACCATATTTATAGCACTCCTTCCACTCAAAGAAATTAAATAAATTTTGCTTAATTTAATCTAATTTAGCTCAAATAATTGCTAAATTAATTTCTTCACATTAAGTTCACAATGTATGTTTCTTATGTAGGAATAAACATAGCCATAATAGGTGACTGTCAAAATACAAATTACACGATGACTAAATCTTATGCATTATAAACTGATTAAACATTAAATACACCAGGATAATTAAATTTTTTTGCCTAGACAAGATATATTAATAAAAGAATTAAGAAGACTGAGATTGAGGTTAAAAGATAAAGAACATTAAAAAAATATAAAAATTTACTTGTGTACAACTGTCATATTGCAGCAAATGTGTAGGTTATAAGTGGAGTTTAAAAATAGGTTTGAAGTAATTTCATGAAACCATGAAAATTGTATTTTTGTTTCTGTAATGTTGTTAGAAAGTCTGTACCACAGCTGTGCTGCATCATAACTGAAACACCTTTCTCTTTAGATTTTGGTCCATATTGTTGGTTTAAACAAGGGACCTATGGGTCACGGCGCTCAGCTGTTATATATGATAAAAATTTTGATTTAGAAATGAGGCACATGCTGGTTTTGTGTGGTAATAAATATAAGCTGTATTATGAGTTGTTGTTGTTTAGCTTATGTATGATTTTGATAGTACCTTTGGAGACAGGGAAGAGGATTGATTTCATTTTTTTTTATTAACAAATGGAGTACTATTGTCACACAGACTTGACTTGGCCATATAACTTATAAGCAGAATATATAATATAAGAGTTTAACTATTTATTAAAAAAAAATACAAATATTGTCCCAAATATAATTTTTATTAAAAATAATAAGAGAATCGCATGATTTTTTAAAATGAAATATAACTGAAATGATTATTAAAATAATATTAAAGAATATATTCATGAATGCATTCATGAATACATTTTGAAAGTATTTGCACTGGTATTCATATACTTTCAATTTTACCTGAATTCCCATTCTTTATGCAAGAAATTTTATAATGGAGTACATATTCATATTCGTATTTAAATACAATTGCAAAGTATTCTCACCATGTCTGGTATTTATTCAGTTTTCACCAAACAATGATGTTGAGAATCCAGAATATACAAAATTCACACGTTTAAATAATGATCATAAGTACCTGGTTTATGGCTTTTATTTATATTAAAAAAAAAATAAATGTAATATATTCATTTTGGACTAATTTCACATCAAAGTATGCCCTAGACACAGTAGGAATCTAGATTAATATTATCAACTGCATCTTCGTCTATCATTAATTTCCTTCATATGATCCCTAATGATTAGTAATGAATAATATGATTTACTTTTTATCATTAATACTGAACTGAAAAATACCATAGGTGACTGCATGGTGTTATTTGGAATACGTGACATTCTATCCATCCATACAAGATTCTTATATCATCAGTAACTGCAAGTTAATTTCCTGTTATTATAAACTAACAAATTCCTTTTCTATTTTTCTTTAATTTTTTATTAAAAACCAATAAAAATTTATTAATTTATTGTTTATTGTTATGTTGTTGGTTAAAACTACTAGATGAGTTGGGTTGGACACCTGGATCAACTGTGGCTGGTCATAAGCTGCCTTGCTGCCCCAGTGTATGCCTCCCTCAAGCGTGCATAATTTGCTGAAAGTTCAACAAGGTTAACATACAGGTGACTCAAGAGGGGCTGAAGAAAGCTAAGGTCTGACATGGTCTCATAAAAACATTAATAAAATACAATTTTTTGGCCAATTTCTTTCAGCTTTCTAAACTAAAAAGCTGAAATCCTTATGTATGCATGATATGAAAATTATATCAACAGTGCTCACAGGAAACAAATGTGCCATGGTCAAAGTTGGGCAAAATTTAAGGTACTAATTTTATATTTATACTAATTACTTATAAAATTTGAAAAATTCACAACTAATTTTGGGTATTCAATTGAATCTTGATTAAATAATGTTACATCCCTGACAAAAAATCTCTAGCTTCAGCAATCCCCTTGTTAAGGGAGTAAATATATTTCTTGATTTTTTACAAAGTGCATTATGTTTGGGCCCATAACTTAAAACAATTACGCAGTACTGACATCACTTCAGGCATGTGCATAGAGAATGTATAGAAAAATATGTATATTATATATGATTAAAGTCAGATCAGTGGTTTTGATTTTAGGCAGTTTTGAAGTGTATGAATGGGTTTTTAATGGAAAATGAAGTTTTTCATTAATATCCCGTAGGTATTAAGTCCTAGTGACCATATTCTTGGCATGGTAGGGGATTCTGGAGACATCTAATTGTATGCCAAATTTTGGAACTGAGAGCTGAAGCTGGGGAGCTGAGCTCTTGCAAACTGCATAACACTAGCTTGATGTAAACAATATGTTACATGGTGCTTGAAAACTTGAAGAAAATCTACAGTTTTTGATCAACTGGTTTCAAATTTTTGTTGTTAACAGGCAAAATGCTAACAAAAACATGCTGTGAAAATTAAATCCACAGTACTTTCAGGAAAAAAAAAACGTGCCATGGTCAAAGTTGGGCAAAATTTAAGGTACCCATTTTTTATTTTTGTTAATATTTTAAACTAGATGTGTCGGAACGACACGAATGCCCCCGCCTTGGGCAAATTAGAAACATTTGTAAAATTTGGAAAATTTTTTAAGTTCAGGAGGTGTCATATGGTCAAAAGTAGGTCAACAAGGGCAAAATGCAAACTCGATCTGTAACGGGTCATTATCAAGCAACACACCAAAAATCATGCCAGTATATGCAGGCATTGTGAAAAAAAGTCCATACATGTGCATTTTCCATAAAAATTTCTGTCTTTCATGAAATTTTTTTATGTTTAGGATCCATAAAACAATCAAAAGTAGGTCAACCAGGATGAAACGCAAACTCGATCTGTAACTGTCATTAACTGCCCACACAAAAAAAATCAGGGTGGTATCTGCAGGCATTGAGGAAAAAAAGTCAGTACATATGCATTTGTTATGAAAATTTATATTTTTCATGAAACTTTCTATGTTCAGGAGCAGTCAAATGGTCAAAAGTAGGTCAACTGAGACAAAACAGGAACTCGATCTGTAACTGGTCATTATCTGCCTACACACCAAAAATCAGGCCCATATCTGCAGGCACTGCGAAAAAAAGTCCATACATGTGCACTTTTTTATGAAATTTTCTATGTGAGAGCACAGCCAAACGGTCAAAAATAGGTTAACTGGGGCAAAACGCGAACTCCATCTGTAACTGGTCATTATCTGCCAACACACCAAAAATCAGGCCAATATCTGCAGGCACTGAGAAAAAAAAACCGTACATGTGTTTTTGTCATGAAATTTCATATTTTTCATGAAATTTTCTATGTTCAGGAGCCATAAAACCGTCAAAAGTAGGTCAACCAGGAGGAAATGTGAACTCGATCTGTAACTGGTCTATATCTGCTCACACACAAAAAATCAGGCCAATATCTGCAGGCATTGCGAAAAAAAGTCTGTACATGTGTATCTGTCATGAATATTTCTATTTTTCATGAAATTTTCTAAGTTAAGGAGCCGTAAAACGGTCAAAAGTAGGTCAACCAGGACGAAACGCGAACTCGATCTGTAACTGGTCTATATCAACTCACACACAAAAAATCAGGCCAATATCTGCAGGCATTGCGAAAAAAAGTCCGTACATGTGTATCTGTCATGAATATTTTTATTTTTCATGAAATTTTCTAAGTTTAGGAGCCGTAAAAAAAGTAGGTCAACCAAGACGAAACGCGAACTCGATCTGTAACTGGTCTATATCTGCTCACACACAAAAAATCAGGCCAATATCTGCAGGCATTGCGAAAAAAAGTCCGTACATGTGTATCTGTCATGAATATTTCTATTTTTCATGAAATTTTCTAAGTTTAGGAGCCGTAAAACGGTCAAAAGTAGGTCAACCAGGACGAAACGCGAACTCGATCTGTAACTGGTCTATATCTGCTCACACACCAAAAATCAGGCCAATATCTGCAGGCATTGCAAAAAAAAGTCCGTACATGTGTATCTGTCATGAATATTTCTATTTCATGAAATTTTCTAAGTTAAGGAGCAGTAAAACGGTCAAAAGTAGGTCAACCGGGACGAAACGCGAACTCGATCTGTAACTGGTCTATATCTGCCCACACACCAAAAATCAGGCCAATATCTGCAGGCATTGCGAAAAAAAGTCCGTACAACTGTTTCATTTCGGAATGACAGAATGACGGAATGACGGAATGACGGACATGGGTAAAACTATATGCCCCGGCCACTTTGTGGCGGGGGCATAAAATTTTAAAAGATTTTGATCTAATTTTGGGTATACAATTTAATTTTGATTAATTAAAGTTATATTACTGGAAAAAAAGTCCATAGCTTTAACTAGTTTTGTGTTAAGTGATCAAATATTTTTCCTGATTTTTTACGAAATGCATTATGTTTGGGCCCATAACATTTTAAAACTAGAATACGGGTAGTCGACAAGCGACTACGTGTATCCGCCAAAATCAGAGAAGGACGGTTGAAGTGAGGCATGGATTGAGTGGCAAGGGGATGTAGAGTTACATGTGTTAAATATTTGAATGGATCTCTGCCACATAAACATGATTGTAGGTGGCGCCACCTGTTATTTGAACGAGAAACTATCCAAGATATATACACATGCAAAATTTCATGTGGAAAAGTCAAACCACTGCAGAGATATGAGTGTTTTTATCCCACAGCAGACAAACAGATGGACGCTGTGCAAAAATGGCTGCAGGTGGTGCCACCATTTTTGTTCATGTTATAAAGCTATCCAAGGGCTACATTTGTGTAAATTTTTTTTCCTGATTGGTCAAACAGTTCCCGAGATATGAGCTTGGATGTCTGCAGCGTTAACGTGAATGTAGGTGGCGCCACCTGTCATAGAATCAAGAAAGCATGCCGAATTTTAGGTGAATTAGTCAAACCACTGCAGAGATAGGAGTGATTTTAACCCCAGGCAGATGAACAATTGGACACTGTGCAAACATGGTTGCAGGTGGCGCCATCTTTTGTTGTGTATGTTATAAAGCTATCCCAGGGCTACATTTGTGTAAAAATTTTTTCCGGATCGGTCAAACGGTTCCCGAGATATATGGGTTTATGTGTGGAGCGTTAACGCGAATGTAGGTGGCGCCACCTGTCATAAAATCAAGAAAGCTATCTAGGATGTACATGCATGTCGATTTTTAGGTGAATTAGTCAAACCACTGCAGAGATATGAGAGATTTTAACCCCAGGCAGATGAACAAATGGACACTGTGCAAACATCGTTGCAGGTGGCACCACCTTTTGTTGTGTATGTTATAAAGCTATCCCAGGGCTAAATTTGTGTGAAAATTTTTTCCGGATCGGTCAAACGGTTCCTGAGATATATGGGTTTATGTGTGGAGCGTTACGTGAATGTAGGTGGCGCCACCTGTCATAAAATCGAGAAAGCTATCTAGGATGTATATGCATGCCGAATTTTAGGTGAATTAGTCAAACCACTGCAGAGATATGAGTGATTTTAACCCCATGCAGATGAACAGATGGACACTGTGCAAACATGGTTGCAGGTGGCGCCACCTTTTGTTGTGTATGTTATAAAGCTATCCCAGGGCTATATTTGTGTAAAAAATTTTTACGGATCGGTCAAACGGTTCCCGAGATATATGGGTTTATGTGTGGAAACAGACGCACAAACGGACACTGGGCAGAGACAAAAGGTCAGAGGTCAAGGTCACTTGGTTAGGCACCAGTTCACATGTGACCAGATAATTTGTGTAAGTTTTGGAAAAATCTGTCCAGTAGTCTCAGAGGAGTTCTCCGGAAACGAACGCGGCGGCGGCCGCGGAACCCGGTCAAAAACATAGTATCCGCGAAACTTCGTTTTGGCGGATACAATTATATAATACAGACATAATTTCTGACATGTATATAGGAACTATATAGAGGAAAAATTATGGTAAATATATATGAGGAAAAACGGATGAGTGGTTTTGATATTAGGCAGTCCTGAAGTGTGAAAATAGGTTTTTAATAAAAAATTGAGGTTTTCCTTAATTTCTCAAAGGAACGAAGATGCAAAGACGAGGTTTTCAGCTTGGTAGGAGATCTCGGGGACATCTAACATTATGCCGAATTTTGGATTCCTAGGTCTTACGGTTTCAAAACGTGCCACATCTACGGACGGACGGACTGACGACGGACAATGGACCACGACTATAGCTCAGATGACTAATTATAGTCAGCTGAGCTAAAAATGTTAAACAGTTTTCTGACTGAAGTGATCTATTGTTTCAATTAACCAACAACAGTCAATTTGTGCTACATAAAGTTAAAATGGCTTTGCAAGGTTGCCAGCAGCCAACTCTGAAAAAATTCCCTGATCTTTTCCCTGACTTTCTGATGACTTTCAGTCAAAAATATTTAAATGGTGCTGGTAAAATTGTCATAATTATAAATGCAAGTGGCAGATGATGGCTAAAAAAGGTGACAGCTTCCGGATGCTGTGTCAGGGCTTTAGCTCACAGGAGCAGGGATTCAGCTCACAGGGGAGCATAAATTAAAGCACTGGTACTGCCCTGCACTGGACATCAGGAGGAAATAAGATCATATACATGGAAAACAAGAGTTTACAAATCCTTATTTCATGGCTATTAGGCAAAAAAAGGTTGGGTTCTCAGGCACTCTTTATCAGATATCAGTGTGTGAGGCCAATTCTTTTTATACCTTTTCTGTTTTGATAAAAATGTCAAATGTTCAGGGAAAAAAAGCATGATAATAACAGAATTGATATGCTTAACAGGTAAAAGCATAAAATAAAGGGAATCTTAACAAACTTGTATTATTTTATCTTCTTGAAAAAAATGTCTGAGAGACTGGAGCTCAAAATTGGTGAGTTTCTATTGAAAATAAAAATAAAAATGTTTGTTGCGGTGGGTTAAAACTCACACATGCAGTGCCTGAGAACCCTACCTTTTTCCTTTTTTTTTGGCTTTAATGATTTTAATTCTAAAGTATTTTAGATTATTTATTTAATTGTACCAGTATACATACAGTCTTGAAAGATTAATTCTATATTTGGCATCATTATAAAACATTGATGCAAGCAGTCAGACTGAACTATGTACCGATGCTATATGACTTGGAAGACTGCAGGTAAAATTTCTTACTGAATTTACTATGAAATCGGAAAAATAAAAAAAGAAAAGAATTTTGAATTGTCAAAAAAAAATTCTCAGACTTTTGTGTCCTTTTGAACACTTGCCAATGTCATGATATCTTCATAGCCAAAAAATTACCAAAAGAACTCTAACAACACTGTAAAGGATAGAACGGCTCTTCAGTACAATTAATATACAACACACTTTCTTTTCAGGTAATTCATGCAGAAAGCAAATACTTTATAAATAAGCATGGTATTACCCACTGGTGTGAAATTTAAAGAGATTGCAAGAAAAACTCACGTTACAAGCAAGTTGGACTTACCTGTTCATAACATAACTTTATTTTTCATGAAACTCCTTTTTTGAGGTTTACAGTACGATATATGATGTGAACTACTGATGATATTTATAACTTCTATGATAAATCAATGATGAGTCAATATTTCTACAAACAGTTAAGTGCAGAAAGGGTGCTCTAATTAATATTCCTAAAAAAGGCATGGTCAAAGGTAAAACTATCTCATTAAACCCAATTCAGAACGAGATGAAACAACAATATAGATTTTGACATGTGTACTGGTTCAAAGGATACACCTTTTGACATATATGGTATTGGTAGATTATGATATTTTCTCTTTTGGATCAGTGATTCTATGAACTAAGTTGAGTGCAGAAAGAGTGCTTGTTTTGACTTACTTGCCGGACCGACTGACAGGCCTGTCCCTGGGTGTTGCTGATGGGGTCAGTGACCCCATGCTGGCAGTCCTGGTGTTTGGTCTTTGAGCTGGCGGATGAAGTGGTAAGCTTTCCATGTTGCTGCGCAGTGACTGGAACCTGAGGTCAAAATTAATTAGAGTATTGTTTGATCAAGTCTAATCATGTCAAACAAGGTTCACTTCATATCTTACATGGTTATTATCATATGGACTTGTTTTCTGATTTGGTTGTAGCCAGTGCATACTGGTTGATATACAAAAATGGTATTCATGCAGATCTGATCAGACTCCAGATTCAGTACTCCTGGGTCTCTGGCCTTTAAAACACCAGGATCTGATAATTTCAACATGGGAAATTATAAAAAATGCATATATCATACGCAATGGTTAACATCTCACGTCAACTTTCTTCTCCTTGAATAATTCTCTGTATCAGATATTTTGAATTCAGAAATGAGAAATGTTTTTAAGGGATAAACCCATGGCCTGTTGGTGGCACTGCCTTTTAAAAAATGAACTTTATTTATTTTACAACTAGTGATAATAGCTACTGCAACGCATTCTCAATAGTTTGGATAGTGGCACTCAGTTAGTCTATAAAGGTGGAGAAAACCAATGACCTGAAGAAAACCAGTGCCTTGGATGGGCAACTAAAAACCCACTCTCTTAGTCAAGCCATGGATCAAACTCATGTCCCAGCAGAGAGCACCGTGTGTTCTTTTAACCACTTGACTGTCCAGGTAATTTTTGTAGAAGAATAAAGGTGTACCATACAGTAAGAACATACAATAAGAATGTTTTCTTATAAATACTGTTATGCTCGCTGAATTTCAGGTTATATATGTAAGAGGGGCAAGAAGTAATTCAGAAGTCATCACTCATCTTTAAGACAACTGAGTGAATCTCTGAAGTTCTATCAAGACTGCACTTTTTTCCCATAACTTACTGGTGGGTTTCCAATGCAGGACCTTCTGAAGTCCAATGCCTTAACTACATACAAGGCTACATCATACTTCTTAACAACCAGGCTACATCCTACCCCTCAACTACAAGGCTACATCCTACCCCTCAACTACAAGGCTACACCTTTCCCCTTAACCACAAGGCTCAACCTATCCCTTAACCACAAGGCTACAGCCTACCCCTCAACCACAAGGCTACAGCCTACCCCTAAACCACAAGGCTACAGCCTACCCCTCAACCACAAGGCTACAGCCTACCCCTCAACCACAAGGCTACAGCCTACCCCTCAACCACAAGGCTACAGCCTACTCCTTAACCACAAGGCTGTAGCTACAGCATAACCCTTAACTACAAGGCTACATCCTACTCCTTAACCACCAGGCAACATCCTACCCCTATAAAACACCAGGCTACATCCTACCCCTTTTAACCACAAGGCTACATCCTACCGCTTAACTACAAGGCTACATCCTACCCCTTTAAACAACAAGGCTACATCCTACCCATTAACTACAAGGCTACATCCTACCCCTTAATTCAGATATTTTTGTTTTGAATCTTATGAATGTTATGATTATGTATGAATGTTATGGTGTATTAATCCCAATTTACTAGATTTTACATTTTGGATGCAGATTATGCATGTTATGTAGTATTATTTGCATTTTAGATTACATGTAAAAGTAATTTTGCTAATATGTTAAGTAATTTTAACTGTATTACATTAATATTTTATGTAATCATAATTGTAATTGTACTCATACAATTTTAAAGTAACAATAATTGTAACTGATTACATTTCTTATGTAATTGCTCCAGACCTGACAAAAAAAAAGAATTAATAAACATCTCATCTCAAAGATATTTTGGATTCTAAAGAGTGAAAGTACTTCAGTGAACAATACCTGTCAGAGTATCTGCTTAAATATTACAGGTGCTTGTAATAAAGGACCACCTGACATGGTCAGGACCAGTGGACTGATAATGATTATAGTATACTTGTACATCAAATGTTCCAGCAGCTGTTATGGATTTTTGTTATTATATATATATATACATATATACATATCATGCCTACTTGCCAGGTGTCTAAATATTGGTGGTGGATGACCTTAAGGTCATAGACATCAAAGTTAAAGTAAATAGATATCCAGTTGGTCAGATGATGACTCGATGCTCTTCAATGGATGGACACACAAAGGGATGGAAAGAAAAATGAGGGATGTTGTTATAGCACAATCAATATATCATCAGTTGTTATGAAACATCCTTTACTGTCTACATGAGTGCTGTAAAAGCTTTTGTTTTGTGCTACATAATATCTGGATTGGTACTGAACTCTCAATAATGTGTTAAAGTTGTGTTGATGTGAAAAATCTCAGGAAATGTTTCTTTTCACTTTTTACACAAAACAACTGTAATGAAGCAAAACAAAAAAAACTATAGATGAATGTATGGTTGCTTATATATTTCTTCATTGTAATATTTTTATGTATTCAAACTTTCATTAAATCTAAAAGCTAACAAAAACACTAATTCAGAAAAATTTACATTGCTCTAAAAGTGGCAGACCATAAGAATTCACAGGTCTGGCAAAATTCAGTTAGCTGGTAAAAATCTTGGCAGGTATGTATTTTTACAGGGTCTGATCCAGGTCACATTTTTGATGGAATCACACAGATATTTTATTTGCTGTACAATTAAAGAATGATCTACTTTTTAAATCCCCTTACAGAAAAAAACCAAAGTGTGTACAAAGCCTTAAAATAACAAAATTACTGTAAAAAATAGGATTATTCATTAAAGAAATTGTGGCATCAAGTAATCCTTCTGGTTCTGCCTTGCCTGACCCCAGTGTCTGGTAAAAAAATTTGTAATTATCTGATTAACCATAAGAATAGATATAGGAAATGTATAATACTCAAAAAAATTTATATATATATATTACTTTAATCTATTTGCTTTATATAATCAGATCAAACTTCAAATATCATATTTTGCCCATTTTATTCTCTCATTGTTAAAACATGTAAAACTATATTTTCACTTTTTCCTACTTATTCTTTCAAATGTCAAAAAAAAGAATATGTTAGTTCAAATAAATACATCAATAATCTCATAAAGTTCTAAAACTACTGATGGGCCAGTATAAAAATATCAAAATTGTTTATTTTCAATAACTTAGAAGGGCTCATAAAATGTTAGAAAATATGTATATGAAGATTCTGCCACCAGATGGAGTTATATGTACAGCAGATATTGAACAAGACTATTTTTTATCCTTTAGGTTCACAGCAGGGCTAGCTGTCATGAGATATTCTGTGGCACAGGGTTAGGATGATATCAGTTTTTTTATATCATGATTATCACATAAAATTTACTCATTGTATGTATATTGTGATATCTTATTATCAGTATCTATAACAGGAATTCCAGCACTCTAGTCTTTATATCACACTTGACAATACGTTCTGTTATGTTTCTGAACTACCATCCAAGACAGTTTCCAGAAAATGTGGTTCTACCAATTTGTCAAACATATTCACTTTTGATGTATATCCATACATTTTTGAATATTATAATGATCAGTTCTTTATAAAATTCCATGCAATTCATTCAAACAATTTATGATATACATTTCTTGAAATAAATGTTTTCTGAACACAGATAGAACCTGTTGATGCCATTATCTTCAGCAGATAATCATAAAAGGGCATTTTTTGTGTACCAAACCCATGGACAAAAATGCATATAATATGATACCGGTATTTTGATAATAGGGAAGTTAACGTAATTAAGTAATCACAGCCGTCAGATATTGTGATACATTTGAATAATATGGTAATTTTCTGTACTGGTAACCAAGTCTACTGTGGATTAATTGACATTATAAAATGTTTCAGATACTGTACTGAAGTTAATTATAAATGTAAACATGTTTAAAACAAACAGCAGTGGAGCGAAAAAAAATAACACACACACACATGGGCCCAAACATCATAGTTACCCTTCTTAAAGTAGGGATGGGAATATGGAGCACCTGAGGGAGGTTCTAGATAAAGATAGATGCTTAACATCCTGATGACGAATGGGCTGCTGATCTGCTGCACCAGTCACACCAAGAAATATTCAGACAATTTAATGCAAAAACCTATTAGCTAGCACTAAAGGTTTCAATCTGTGGGAAGTGATTTATGGACAGATGTTGAACAGACCAATCAGTGCTTCAGGCATGGGTTAGATGAAATGGCCTATGAATTCATTCAGCCCTCATCAACTGATCTTTGGCAAATCACAGTTCCCTTGGAGCTCTTAATGAGCAGTGGCCTTATATCAGTTATCCATTTCACAGTTAAGTTGAGCTGCAGCCTTGCTGGCCAGCACCAGCTAATGAAGGACTTGTAAAGTAATTATATGGACCATTTCAGCAGCCTTGGCTGTACTGAGTGCTGTGTGCCTGACTGACTACTTGTCAATAACCTACTATTGTGAATTTTCATGAAGCATCAATGTTTTTCTCAGCTCTAATTAAATTTAAGACATTACAAATTACTACTTAATATGACCACATCATAGTTAAAACATGTTGAATATGTGGCTCTTTACTGTCTTGTTCTAATGTTAAAAACTATCCCGTCATCACCAATGGGGATGTCAGGTGACCCTCAGGTGATTTCATCGAAAAAAGGGCAAACACATTTCCAAACAACAGGTCTGACAGAATTTTAGCAATCAAGCCCTGCAAGGAATCCAACATTTTATAGATGTCCTGGTTTCCATTGCATTGGTCAAAATAAACACACTGTTCCCTTGGTAACATAGCATTAACTGTCATACAAACTTGCAGCAAGACCCCTGACCGTATATTCGAAAGTTTGATTTTCACAGTTAAGTTGAGCATATTCGAAAGTTTGATTTTCCAAACAAAAAGCTTGTCCCCCACATTTTTGGAAAAATGGCGTTCTACTCTATTTCAGCATAAGGTTTGCCATTTCAATTTTACATGGATTTCCAGGCTTTATAAGTCCATGGTTCAAGCTGCCTGATTTTGATTGAATTAATGTGAATGCTGCTGCATGACTGGCATAAACTTAAAAGGCCAAGTAATTTGTGTAAATCACATTCATTTAATTCATGAAATATGGTAAGTGACAAAACCACTGGGGATGTCCTCATTAAGTAAATCTTCAACAGTCCTTGTGAGTGAACTACCTAAGACTACGCATGATAAATGGACATCACACAAAGCCTTCAATGTACTTTTAATGATCTGGTAAATTTCTTGCAGGTAACTGAGAGATAGATAGACTCTGGCTGTGAGAAGGACAACTTGATTCAGTATGAATGACACCCTTCTGCCAGAGGTCATTTCTACTCAACACCCAACCTCTTCCAGTCAGGCACTGTTGGACCAGTGGACTATTTGTCTCGGCTGTCAAACTTCAAAAAAATTTTTTTTACAATTCAAGGAAACATATTAACAGCTTCTGTTTACATTTCACTTGTACATGATTATAAAATATTACTTAATCTGAAGTCCATACCACAAAAGCACCTTTGTATATGTAATTAACCTTGAACAATTCTTATATCCAAAGTACTTGAACACACTACATTTCCCTTTTCACTACATTAATAATAGTGGCGAAGTGCATGCACAGGGCTTAATATAGTGTCTAGAGCTGTTGCATAGTAGAGTGTATTCTTCTCACTCTCAGTTGCAGCTGCCATCAAGTTCCTCTGAATGAAAAGAAGGCTGCGTAAGGTCTTCCTGGTGGTACTAAAAAGCTACTGCTAAGTCAAGACTCTAACAGTGCCTCCAAGTGGCTCATCACAGAAACTGGGTACCCAGCAAACCAAGGGCTAAACTGAGAGGAATCTCAGAGCAGGTTGAGCCCCAGAGGTGCAGTGTGCAGGCACACTGGCACTTGGACATACCTGGCACTGACTAGTCAACCTCCAACTTCCTGTAGGGAAAGCCCTTTTTTGGTAAAGCTTAGGGGTGAGGTAACCCCTAAATACCCTCACTGCCTTGTGAGTGCTAGGAGATAGAAATGGCTATGGGAAACAACCCGACAGAAATATCAAAGTGGAGCCCTGTAGGCAGTTCCTTGTTACAATTCTGGCAAGGTTCCAACAAATCCTGCAGTCTGATTCATCTCCAGCCATCTTGACGACTTCTTACCTCTGGATCCAAATGCATCAGGAAGACAGAGTGTGGATAGTGCTGTGCAAGCTCTCCCCACTCTAAACTAAGTCATGATCAAGTCATGTTGTATCCAGCAGTGGTTGAAAGTTCATCTGAATACTTGATGGGGGAGTGACCACATAGCAGGTGTTGATACACTGGAGACAACAGCTGTAAACCTGCACATAGGCAGCTCAGGGCACAGTGGTGAAACCTGGCATTCCCCTGTCCTCTTCAGGAATGCACTGCTCACCTCCATGAAATGTGGAAGGGGCTAGAAAAGGTGCCCTAAACATTGCCTGCTTCATTTCACCCTGGTCAGTATACCTCGGCTTGTGAATTGAAAAAAGGTAACATCATTTACCCTAACATCTTTGGACCTGGGTTCCCTCCTGAGCAACCCCAACACAGACAGACCTGGCAGAAGAGCTGCACTTGTAGCACAAGAACTGGGTTGCTACATATCCACATCACAGCCCTACAAGAAACCCATCTGGCTGAGGAAGGACAGCTCACTGAGGACATAGGAAGCTACACATTCTTCTAAAGTGGATGAAGTATTGATGAGCAACAATATTCAGAAGTTGGTTTTTGCATCAATACCAAACTGATATTCAGTCTGACTGGCCTACCCAAAGGCATCAATGACCGCCTCATAACCCTACAACTGCCATTAGGGAGAACAAGAAGGCTACAATTTTTAGCTCATATGCCCTTATTATGAAAAATCCAGACAACATCAAGGACAAATTCTCTCATCACATTCATACCAAAGGGTAAAGAACTGGTTATTCTTGGCAACTTCAATGCCACCATTGAAACAGCCCACAAGGCTGGGGAGAGAATCATTGGCAGAAATGGCATAGGCAAGTGCAACAGCAATGGACTTCTGCTCCTAAGGACTTGTTCACTCATGACCTCCTGATAACAAACAAAGTATTTTGTCAGCCAAATTGCAACAAGGCCATGAGGATGCATCCTAGATCAAAACACTGGCATTTTATGTTCTATACATTATTACCAGGAGAGCGAACAAACAGGATGTCACAATCCCCAAGGCTATGTGTGGTGCTGAGTGTTCTACAGATCACAGACTTGTTATCTCACAGCTGGCCTTCAACATTCAGCTAAACATTGGCCTCAGGGTAAGAAGACACCGAAAGGCATCAATGTCTCCAAGTTGCAAATGGACAAGAATGTCTCCCTCCTTGTTACTGACCTCAATAGGAAGCTATCAAAGCTTCACTTTGATGATTTAGATGTCAAGGATGAATGGGCAGCGTTCAGAGATGTAGTCCTCTCCACCTCACTGGATGTCCTGGGACCAACAACAAGAGGTACCAGGACTGGTTTAATGAGAACGATGACCAGATACAAAAGCTCCTCCCACAGACACAGGCTTCATCTTGTGTATCAATAAAACCCTACCTCAGCCTCAAAGAAAGCAGCCTGCACAAACATCCACCACTTGGTCCAGACTAAACTTTGTAACATGCAAGATGTCTCTGGCTAAGAGAAAAATCAGCAGAGACCCAGAAGTACACAGATATGCATGACTCTAAGAGTTTCCATGATGCTCTAAAAGTTGTACATGTATGAACCTCAGTCTTCCAACACACCTCCTCTCTTGAGTACTGATGGATCAGCCTTGATCACTGAGTGTGCCAAGATCCTGGACCAGTGGGCAGAGTATGTCAAGTCTTTTGAAATGTCCCTCTTCCATCAATGATGATGCTCTAGCTCGCCTGCCCCAAGCAAAAACTAAAATTGCTCAGAAACTAAAACATACCCTCTGTCCTAGAAGTGGAGAAAGACATTAAACAGCTCTCGTGTGGTAAAGCCCCTGGCTCTGATGCCATTCCTACTGAGCTATACAAGGCCATCAGACCCACAATGACACAGAAACTCCATGAGTTATTTATGTAATTTTGGGAGAAAAGTACACTGCCACAAGAATTCAAAGATACTTCCATTGTCCACCTATACAAGAGCAAAGGAAACAGACAGAGCTGTGACAACCACTGAGGGATTTCTTTGCTCAGCATTGCTGGAAAGATCCTTACTAAACTGCTCCCAAATCACCTCATTCTTCACCTGGAAGACAGACTTCCTCCAGAGAGTCATTGCGGTTTTTGTGTTGGTTGTGGTACAGTTGACATGACCTTTGTTGCTCGTCAGCTCCAAGACAAAATGCCAGGAACAATACCAGGACCTCCTACACCATAATTGTTGACCTAACAAAGGCATCTGACACTGTCAGCCTTGACAGACTCTGGAAGATCATGGCCGAGTTAGAATGTCCTGACTGGTTCATCACCATCATCTGATGGTTTCATGAAGGCATGATGGTGTGCCCTCAATGACGGTGATGCATCTTCCAAATTTCCA
The DNA here is from genome assembly GCA_026874595.1 of Sipunculus nudus. Lineage (NCBI taxonomy): Eukaryota > Metazoa > Annelida > Sipuncula > Golfingiida > Sipunculidae > Sipunculus > Sipunculus nudus. Next base: position 20,379,717 of record CM049307.1, read on the forward strand.
GTAAGCAACAACGTAAAACAAGGCTGTGTTCTAGCTTCAACAGTGTTCTGCATGATGTTTTCTGCCATGCTGATGAATGCATTTAACAAGGATGATCCTGGAGTCTGTGTTAGATACCACACAGATAAACTACATTGGAAGCTCAGCAACACAAAATAAAGATGTGTGGTGACCTCTAGACTTCATTAAACATGTGTGAATCAAACTCCTGTGAGATAATTTATATTGCTAAATATAAATGGAGTGAGTTTGATAAAAATCCATCAAATCCATGTTATCATGATGACACAAAGTGTAAACAGACAGACAGATGCTTGCTTCCCAATAAACCATGAAGTATAAAAACTAACAGTTAAAACCAAAATATAAGGGTGTATTTATTACTGTGATGTCAGTGCAACTGTAGACATGTAAAAGAAATAACATGCTGTCAGTAAAGTTACCTCTACTGTGTCTCTGCAAGAAAGGATGGTTTTGTCTTGGTTGATTACTTGGTTGGCTTGCCTGTTGGCACCTTTACTCATAAAAAAAGCAAAACTGATTGTGATGGAAATTTGTTGAGGGTAAGTGTAATGCCCAGGGTCAAGCTATTAAGGTTTGGAGGTGATCTGGATCACCATATTTTGTTCAATCAATTTAAAAGATTCTTAACTGTGTGAGACAGGGTCACTTTGTTTATACCAGCCGATGGTAAAACCATCATCGTTCTTTGGACACAGTCTCTAAAGAACTGGAATTGCAAATTTAATTATAGTTTATTCTTTTATTACTTCTCAATTAGATTACTGCAATGCACTCTTTCTGTGGAACTCCCTCATCATTAACAAATTGACTGCAAAGTATACAGAATGCTGCGGTGAGGATTATTACGGGTGCTTCAAAATCAGATTATATTACTCCAATTTTGTCTTCTCTGCATTGGCTGCCCGTTTTGCGAAGGATAAAATTCAAAATGTTAATTCTTGTGTATAAGGCAATAAAAAATTTAGCTCCTCTTTACCTGCAAGAGCTTATTCACAGTTATACTCCATTAAGAAGCCTTTGGTCGGCAGCTAAAAACTTACTGGTCATGTCTTTTACCAAATCGTCCTGTGTACAAAATTGGGCATTCAGTGTTGTTGGCCCGAAACTGTGGAATGACCTACCAGACTCTAAGAGAAGCCACCAGTCTCTCAGAATTTAAAAGTAAATTAAAAACATATTTGTTCATGGAATATTTTTATGCCTAGTCATTTTGTACGATATTTTATACTACTGATAGTGAAATGTTTGAACATTTAAGTGGAATTATGGAAGTTTTAACAGATAATTGAACTATTGACTTTTATATGTCTTATTTATTACTGTAAGCTTCTGAATGTAATATTTTAGTCAACTGGACTTTAATTTTCATATTCTTACAATGGTATGTTTAATGATTGCTGATTGTATTCTAGTTATGTAATAGCATTTTCAAGGTTCATTGTTGCCATCATAGTGAGCCTTATTTGAGTGACAGGGTCACTCAACAAGTTCAAGGTCAAAGTTGGCTCAAGGTCACAAAGAAACAAGTCATCGGGGAAGACATGTTGACACACAGAAATAATATTAGTTATGCAACTGTAGCATAGCGATAGAAAAGCCTGGAAACATAACCTGATAATTATGAATGGTTTAAAATCCACCTCTAGTTTAATGACTGATTCTCTTCATATAGGATGATAAATTTCAGTCCAGATATGGTAACTTGTTGTTGTCTACTACAGAATCAGAGAGCCATGCAACAGTGTTACCACCAGAAACAAAGCTGAATCTATGATGAATGGTATGGACCAAATGCCACAGGACAAGATGAAAACAAGTATAACTGTCTCTGCCATGAGGGTATACAAATCCCGGTTTGTGTGTATGTGTGCTTGTTCACAACATAACTCATGCAATCATAAATAGAATCTCATGAAATTATCAGGACATTTCAGGAATTGGTCAATGAAGAATTAATTAGTTTTTTGTGTGGATCAGCCACATGACCCAGATTCAGGAATGCAACAAAGGAATATTAAAAAATGTACAGTCACTTATGCACCTGGGAATATGAGCTAGAAAAGTGAATGCAAACATGGTTTTATTAGCATCCTTCAACAGTGACTCCCCACATGGCAGAGGCTTCAATTCCTTAGAATGCTGATTATAAGTTTGAGTTAGAATCAATATGTATAATTAATGAAAACAAATCTGAGTCTGTATGACAAAAGATAATCAGTTAACACTTGTAGTGGGTACAGCTATAAACTTGGAATCCTAGAGTGACTTCCTGGGCCTGTTTGTAACTCTAAACTATAACCTTGATCATTGTCTCAGAAAGAAAATCACATTATTCAAAAGTTAACAGAAAAAATAATCAACTTGGATAACTACCTTAAATGAAAACTACAGACAAATCTGTATTAAGCTCTCCTTTATAGTTCACCACACTGTTGTAGTTTCTGCCTCATTTACCGCAGAACAAGCGTACACAGATTATGTAATTGGACACATGTCTGAGCCAGCAGACAGGGTTAAATCAATGTCATCATTATCTCTCCAGACAGACAAGAAACCATTCTAGACATGCTGCAACAGAATACTTTGATTATGAAGGAACACTTGATCTGTTGCCCCCTTAATTCCTAGGACCACAAACATCTTTTTAAACGATATTAAAAGACATACGAAAAATAAATATCTTGTAAACACATCACAGCTCACTGAAAACAGTTAATGTGCTCTAATTTGATGTCTACATGAATTTCCAAGTTTAGTGACACTGGCAAATAATACAAAATTAATGCTCATTGTCTGACATTTCTTCAATCAACTAGACCTGGCCCTTACATGTGAATGGAAAGATTAAACTCATATTTATCATATTAATAAATATATCAAAACATTATATAAAATTTTATGATAAATACAAATAATCAATATTCAACAAATATATCAAATTATAAATAACACAGTATGAAGATTAACAATATGTTTTTAGTTTTAAAGTTAACTTTACACGAGTCCAGCAGGGTCTCTGTCTAGGTCTCTGCATGTGTATGTCTGGTTTACAGTTACACCAGCCTGAGGACCAGCACACCCAGGGTCTGTATCTGCATGTTAATAGTCTGCTGATCTCAGACACAGACTAATTTAAAACAGATGATGGGTTAATCATGCACCAGAAAATGTAAAACTGTGATTGGGGTGACCAGATGACCTTTCATATGTTAATTGTTGATTCAAAACACAACACATTCATTAACATTTTAAATACATAACAGACTAAACAAATGAAATAGTCTAGAAATGTAACCATGGTGGTCACAAACCCAGAATAAATAGGCCTTTATGAATCATTTTATTGTACCTATTACACTTTTAAAGTTATATTTCTTCTTATGCAAAGACTGATCTACATCCATAAAACAGATATAACTAACACTATGTAAATGTTCTTAAAATTTTTTATATTATATTAAAAATAATTTTAAAATACTCTCATAGGAAAGGTAATGTCCCAAATTTAAACAGACTTCTTCCTGTGACCCAACATGTGCATAGGGACAATTCGAAAGAAATCTGTCCATAAGTTTTTGTAAATGTTTTTCTAACATTGTTTTCAAGTGGAAGTGATGGTAGTTTTATATTGCACAATAAGGGTAAAAATAACTGTAGGTAGCACCAAGATTCTTTAGTACAAGACAAGTTAACAAAAACTAGAATGAGGTTGTTTTTGAAATGCAAAAACAGACATATGTCTTCCATATGGGCCTCCATCCCCAAATTTGAGGAAAAAAATAAGGACTACTTCAAAAGTCACATCATTCACAAATAATTTCTATTCCAGCTGATTTGACATTAAAGTTGAAGGATGAAGTTCAAGTTCACTGGTTTTTGAACAGTACTTCTTACATTTTGGTAGAAATATTTCACAAGTCATTATTTCATGAACATATATGGAGTGGTTAAAAAGTTATACCGTTCACAAGAAATTTCTATTTTGGCCTAATGACCTTAAAGAATAAGATCAAAGTCACCAGTTTTTTACCACTTCTGAAGTTTTTGGTAGGAACATTTAACAAGTCAATTTTCATTAAAAATATACCAAGTGGTTCAATAGTTATAGCTTTCATATTTAATTCCTATTCTGGCTGATTTATCCTTGAAGATCCAGGTCAAGGTCACTAGTTTTCAAGTATTTAAAAAAAAACTTGGTTGAAACAATTAGTGTTTCAAATTTGAGGAAAAATATGCATTACTTCAAAAGTTATGGGGTTCACAAAACTTTCTATATTATTTCTGATTTTGATGAGGAAAGTAAAGGTCACTGGTTTTCAACCCAGCCAAGATATTAGTAGAAACAATTTAAATTATTTCATGAAAAAATGTTCTGACATTCAAAAGTAATCGCGTTTACAAGAAATGAAATGGATGAAAACAGACGCCACCACTGCCGACAGACCAAACACTACATGTCTCCCCCATGGGAGGAGAGACATAATCAGTAGTCACACAGAATCTGAGAAAAACATGGTTTGTGAATTATAATCATACACGCAAGTTAATGCACTTCTTGAGACTTAAATTTTCTAGAACTTTTCTAAAATTCTGGTCCAGAAGGGGAGCCACGTACACTGTCATAAAGAACCTTAGATATACCAAGAAAAGATGTACTACTTTTTAGAGTCATTTAGCCTCAAAATATAATCAGCACAAATAATAAACTTTGGTGCATATTCAGATGTAACTCTGCACTGGATCAGATGTCTGATAGCTATAACAAGGTCTCAGCTCAAGTTTGCATTTGTTCACCCAGCATTACATATTGGCAATGGATTAATTGTCCTCTGCGTATGACGGGCCCTAGCGACCTAAAAACGTGTGTGGGCTCTGTAGCATCCCCAGGGAGCTACCACTGGGCAGTTAATTGTAAAGATTTCTTAGCCAGTTATTGGGAAGGGGAACTTTTTAACTTTGTATTTTTTTTTTAATATGTTCTTTAACCTGAAGTAATAATATATGTTCAGGAACATATATTCACAAATATTTACATTACACAGGGACATATTATATAAAAAATTTCATAGTCTGGTGCACTTTTTACTAATTAATCAATGGATTATTTGTTGGAAAAACCTATAAAACAATAAATTATTTATTATTTTATTGAAACACTTCCTCATATTCTTGCTAAATAGCATTAATAAGTCACTGGTGACGTTTTAATGTCAGGCATCAGTTTATTCAGTTGAAAATAAATATATGTTTATGAATAAAACAAACCTTAAGGTACCCCAGATTTAAATATTAATGCTATGCAGAAAATATAAGCAGCTTCACAGAAGAGATCAGATGAACACATTGTTATTTTACAGACACAAGTAAGTGTGCTTCAGAAGAGATAGAGTTGTGCTTCAGAAGAGATAGAGTTGTTTTATACCTCCACTGGGAGGTATTAGGTTTTTATATTGGTTGGTTATTTTGTCGGTGGGTTATTTGGTTGGCTCATCTGTTGGTAATTTTACTCTATAAGTTAGAATGGATTCTGATGAAATTTTGTGCAGAGTTTAGGTAACACTACCAGCTCAGAAACAATCAATAATATTTTGTAGGTAACCTGGATCACCAAGACTTCACGACTTTTATGACTTCATCACTAAAGATGTTCCAGGGCTAATGATATATAATGTAAGAGACTAATTTCTAAGTTTTTATCTTAATAAATATGCAAAAAAATTTTCCAGTCACCACCTGCTGCCTTTACAAGTTACTTTTGGACATATCCATAGGTACATGTTTATAACTGTCAGAGTCTGTGAAACTGTAAGAATGTCTGTACATATCAATCAACTTGAACTTGATATCTCAAAAGACCATGATGATTCGATTTAGTTGTCAATGTTTATAGTCAGAACATGTCAAGAGTACTGTAGTATTCTTGTCCTACATCATGACTCTGTTCAGGGAAGAAAGTTTAGATATTTATTAAAGTAAGAACAGTTGAACATGGTTGACACAAGTTATCACATGTAATTAGTATAAAACTTATCCAAATAGTCACTGGTATACCCTGCCCAATAACCACATTGGTAATAAGACAACCCCATCATGATACACATTTTCCCCCATCAAATTTAAAGCAAATGGTAGCTCTACCAACATTAAATATTTGTGAAATACAGTATCTGGTGACTTGTGCCAGAAGTCTTGTTCTTCTATAATCAGAAAGGGATCACTTCAAGCCCTTGTAAGTTGCATACAGGGTTAATCTGTAAGTAACTATTAATGAGGCTTGAGAAATTATATAAAATGTGACATGGTTTGATAACTTGTTTTCTTGACTGGCTATGCTTTCAAGAGTGTTTGATATAATTATGGATTTTAATTGCCATGGTTTTAAAATATTAACACCATGGATGAATATTCTGGTGCTACTTTCTTACATTTCATTGAAGCACTATCACAATTAAAAATAATGATTTCAAGTGATTCTTGCACTCATTTCATTGAAGTGATCTGGATATTTACCATACTCATCTTTTCAAAGTACTTAATGATTTAATTTAAATTGGAGATTTATATGCAAATTAGGCAAAAAAACAGTTAAAATATGTTATTTTATTCAAGTTCATAATAGTGTTATTAAAATTTGAGATATATGGTAAATTTGATGGCAGACTAATAGAAAAATTTAATTTTTGTATTTTTTTTGCAAAATATGCAAACTGCCTTGTTAAAAAGCAAAAAACAACAGCGTTCTCAGAAAGTTTGGTGGAAGGTGAAAAACTTCATGGGGTCCAATCAAGGCACAACTGACATGCAACATTACCAAATACTTTTATGACTTATCCTGTTTATCATGATCTTCAGTCAAGTGCAGCCTTATGTTTTGTATTCTGAAGACAGTTAGATTGTCTAGACACTACGGAAGCCAGGTACAACACCTCTTGAAACTCTTTCTGGGTCCGCTTATTACATTGTTATGTGTTGGTGGAGGTGGAAGAACCAATCAGACACGACAAAAAAGTTTCATCAACGGGTATAAAAGCTGCCGACAATAAACTTCTGATGACATTTGTACTTCCGTGATAAACATCATTAAATTGGTCCTTTATGATTTCCAATGGATGGCGACAACTTGTGGAAATTCAATTCATCAGCATCTTCAGATTCATCCAGTGATACAAGATTAAACTCAACAGTACTTTCACGAAAATCAATACAATGTAAAATGTCAATGACATTAACCACTACTTTTTCATACAAATAATTCTACTTTTCTCTGCATATTATAGTGTGCTTTATGATTAGGACAAGCGTTTTACAGCAAACGAAGTAATGAATGTGAAATTAAAATGTAAAAAGCATCTGTTTGTTGACAATAAAAAAGAATATAATACGTGTAACTATTGTAAAATTTGATCATCTGAACAGTAAAACTTTTCTTGACTAAGTCCTGAATTCTGAAAACTGTCTGCCTGGACTGTCTGTGACAGATATTGCCAACCTTCAAGCAAATATAGACCTACTGACTTCAGGCTGTCTGTGACAACTACTTGCAATCTCCTGGCCTTAGACCATCTGTCTGTGACAACTACTTGCAATCTCCTGGCCTTGGATCATCTGTCTGTGACAACGTCTGGCAATCTCCTGGCCTTAGAGCATCTGTCTGTGACAACGTCTGACCATCTCCTGGCCTTACAGCATCTGCCTGTGACAACGTCTGACCATCTCCTGGCCTTACAGCATCTGCCTGTGATAACTACTGACCATCTCCTGGCCTTAGACCACCTGTATGTGACAATGTCTGACCATCTCCTGGCCTTAGACCACCTGCCTGTGACAATGTCTGACCATCTCCTGGCCTTGGATCATCTGCCTGTGATAACTACTGACCATCTCCTGGCCTTAGACCACCTGTCTGTGACAACGTCTGACCATCTCTTGGCCTTAGAGCATCTGCCTGTGATAACTACTGACCATCTCCTGGCCTTAGACCACCTGTCTGTGACAATGTCTGACCATCTCCTGGCCTTAGACCACCTGTCTGTGACAAAGTCTGACCATCTCCTGGCCTTGGATCATCTGCCTGTGATAACTACTGACCATCTCCCAGCCTTAGACCACCTGTCTGTGACAACGTCTGACCATCTCCTGGCCTTGGAACATCTGCCTGTGACAACATCTGCCCATCTCCTGGCCTTAGACCATCTGTTTGTGACAACATCTGACCATCCCCTGGCCTTAGGCTACCTGTCTGTGACAACCAATAACTATATTCTGGCTTTGGACCATTTGTCTGTGAAAACAACTGACCATCCCCTGGCCTTGGAACATCTGTCTGTGACAACTACTGACCATCTCTTGGCCTTAGACCATCTATCTGTGACAACTACTGACCATCCCCTGGCCTTGGACCATCTGCCTATGATAATTACTGACCATCTACTCAAATGGACTGAGGCCATCTGTTTGTGACAACTACTGACCTTTGGACCATTTGTCTGTGAAAACTACTGGCATCTCCTGGACTGAAACCATCTGTCTGTTACAACTATTGACCATCTGCTTGCCTTAGTCTATTTGTCTATCACAACTCCTAGTACTGACATTTCCTGGCCTTAAGAAGTCCATCTGTTGCAACAACTACTGAGTACTGGCTTTTTCAGGGTCCCAGTCCATCTGTCTGTGACAGCTACTGAGTACTGACACTTCCTGGCCCCAGTCCATCTGTTTGTGACAGCTACTGAGTACTGATCATTTCCTGGTCTCAGACCATCTGTCTGTGACAACTACTTGGTATTGGCCATTTCCTGGTCTATGTCCATCTGGTTGTGACAGCTACTGAATGCTGACCATTTCCTGGATTAAATCTGTCTGTCTTTTACAGCTACTGAGTGCTGACCATTTCCTGGTCTAAATCCGTCTGTCTTTTACAGCTTCTGAATGCTGACCATTTCTTGGTCTTAGACTATCTGTCTGTGATAACTCCTGAGTACTGATCATTACCTAGCCTAAGTCCATCTGTCTGTGAGAGCTATGGAGTAGTCCTACTGACCACTTCCTGGTCCTAAACCGACTGTCTGTGACAACTACGGAATATCCTTTGGCATCAGATCCTCTGTCTCTCACAGCTCCTGGCCAACCAAAGGCCTTAGATCATCTATCTGTGACTCTTACCAACTCTCTTTGAAAGGTGTAGACAATTTTCTGGCCTTAGACCACAGCCTGATCATGAACTTGTCTGAGTGACTTAAATCATCTTAGTCTTGAAGTTCTTGTTTCATAATATCTCTTAATTATTAGGTAAGAAGAGCTTAATGATCTGAAAGCACAGTTTATAGCCATGAATGATTATTTTGATGATATGGGAGTGATTATAAAAGGTACTGATGCTTCCTTATGGATTAAAATACAAGTGTTACAAATGTATATACATAAACAGGTATATCCTGATGTGGCTTACTCCTGTCACTGACTACCACCAGTTCCTTATGTGAACTACCAATTAGTTCATTCTTTTCAATTTCTGGTGGACCATGGATGTGTATGGACTGACATATGAGTTAACACCTGCACAAGTTTGTTAGTTAAGAATATATGTTTGCCCTCATGTAGCATACCTTCAGGTATGACATTTCTTACTGTTGTGGCATACCTCAAAATAGGCCACATCAGTAAAAATGTAACTCCTGCAAAGTAAAAATACCGGTGATTAATGATTGTTTTCTCTCTTCACCATAAAGTATGCAACCAACAGGGGGTAGTGCAAGAAAGATTTGTTTAAGACTTGGACTGTAACGATTTCCCGGTGCACTAATACATCACAATACAGAGTCATATTTTGTATCAGTATTGTTAGATATTAATGTATCGACATGTTAGCAATATATGAATATCTAACAAAAAGTCTGACATTTTACTACCAGCATTTCATAACAGTCACAGGCCCAGAGCATTGTAAAGTCAAACATCAGTGACCAATAATAACTAAGTCAGCATCTGCTTTGCTAACAGTCACAAAGATCAAACCAACTGAATGAGATATTTTACATGTAACCCCAGCAAAAAAAGAAGAGCAATGATTTGGAATCTCAACTCTTAAACTATGTGTATGTACTGAATTGTGTAATATATCGTGATTGTGGTATAGCTATATGTATCATACTGGGAGGTAATGTATTTTTACAGGCCTGTTATACACCACAAGATGACTTCTGGTAAGCAAGGAGAGGGTTATGACCATTTACCATAAGAACAGAAATGTATTACTGATTGTGATCACAATCCACAATTTGGTTCTTCTAACTATCTTAGGTAAAATCTTGATAATTAAAAAGTTTCTATACCAGATGCCCCAGAATCCATTAAAAGGTATTTAATTTTTATAAACATTGATTTTCATCAGATACAAAAATAAAAGAACTTCAATACAAAAGAAAAGTAATTTTGTGCCAAGTTTTGTGAGTCCCATTTTTATCTGATTACTCTCAACAGACAAACAACTAGAATTGTATACACCCCCAGTCCTGTAATTCTGATTATTCCTGCACACTCTATTAGTTCAGGAAATGTCATGGATGCATATGTGATTGTGGAAAGGAAAAAAGTTTAATTACAATAAGCAAAAATAGACTTTTAATTTAAAACCAGCCTGAGATTTTGTGCTTTTAATGTCAACTACATGTCAGGTCTGTTGGAAAGTGGAATGAAGCATGCAAGAATTGGAGCTACTGAATCAAAAGAGCCAAGGCACAAAACTCCTCAGGCAGTTTTTCTGCAGACGATGCAGATGGAATGCTGCTTTCAGTTCTGTTGTCACATTCCTGTTTTCTATATGTGCTCTAATTATGTGACTTATGGCGTACCAGATATAAACACCTAATAGTCATAGCTGTATCACTGGTGAACAATACTTTGTGGCTGAGATGTCATTAAGATTTCATACTGAAAATTTCTTCCTCATCTGGTATGGAATAAGTTATTGTAATCACCTAAAATAGTTTTAATTCCACAGACATCTGCAAATTTTTGTTCTCAACCTAATGCAATATTGTGAACTGTCATTTTCATTGATAGGTGCTGTCTCCTATCAGAAGAAAAGTGAACTAATTGCACACAAAATTTTAAAACATAGCTGCTGACATCTGTTGAAAATAGATAACACTATATGAACATCTAAAATGCTATTTCTGGCAAAAATTACAGTGAACTAGATGTGTCGGAACAACACGAATGTCCCCGCCTTGGGCAAATTAGAAACATTTGTAAAATTTGGAAATTTTTTTAAGTTCAGGAGGTGTTGTATGGTCAAAAGTAGGTCAACAAGGGCAAAATGCAAACTCGATCTGTAACGGGTCATTATCAAGCAACACACCAAAAATCATGTCAGTATATGCAGGCATTGTGAAAAAAATTCCATACATGTGCATTTTCCATAAAAATTTCTGTCTTTCATGAAATTTTCTATGTTTAGGAGCCGTAAAACAATCAAAAGTAGGTCAACCGGGATGAAACGCAAACTTGATCTGTAACTGTCATTATCTGCCCACACAAAAAAAATCAGGGTGGTATCTGCAGGCATTGAGGAAAAAAAGTCAGTACATATGCATTTGTTATGAAAATTTATATTTTTCATGAAACTTTCTATGTTCAGGAGCAGTCCAATGGTCAAAAGTAGGTCAACTGAGACAAAACAAGAACTCGATCTGTAACTGGTCATTATCTGCCTACACACGAAAAAATCAGGCCCGTATCTGCAGGCACTGCGAAAAAAAGTCCATACATGTGCACCTTTTTATGAAATTTTCTATGTTAGAGCACCGTCAAACGGTCAAAAATAGGTCAACTGGGACAAAACGTGAACTTGATCTGTAACTGGTCATTATCTGCCCACACACCAAAAATCAGGCCAATATCTGCAGGTATTGTGAAGAAAAGTCTGTACAAGTGTATTTGTCATGAAAATATATATTTTACATGAAATTTTCTATGTTTAGGAGCCATAAAACAGTCAAAAGTAGGTCAACCGGGACGAAATGCTAACTCGATCTGTAACTGGTCTATATCTGCTCACACACCAAAAATCAGGCCAATATCTGTAGGCATTGCGAAAAAAAGTCCGTACATGTGTATCTGTCATGAATATTTCTATTTTTCATGAAATTTTCTAAGTTTAGGAGCCGTAAAACGGTCAAAAGTAGGTCAACCAGGACGAAATGCGAACTCGATCTGTAACTGGTCTATATCTGCCCACACACCAAAAATCAGGCCAATATCTGCAGGCATTGCGAAAAAAAGTCCGTACAACTGTTTGATTTCGGAATGACGCACATGGGTAAAACTATATGCCCCGGCCACTTTGTGGCGGGGGCATAATAAAAGAACAAATCTAGGGTTCCTTATATCCAGCAGCAGACCTAAAATAAATCATGCTTCACAACAAGTCAACACAAGAACATCACCATACTGAATATCTAAACTTTAACTTTTATTTGAATAGTGTAAATAAAATAATGTGTATTCAAAAGTATACACAAAATACATAAACAATGAAAATGGTGTATGCAGGGCCAAGTTCCAATTGAGGGCATGTCTTGTCAAAATTCTGTTTTATTTTTAAAGGAGCCCATTCTAATGATAATCTCTTGAATCTCCTAACCTAAAAGCACCAATCCTACAGTGCACAGGCTGTCCCTTTTGTTTATACCCAAGTGTTTATAACATGGGGGGGCACTTAATTAGCCACTGATCATAACAACAAAGACATTGAGCAGCAAAACAGAAAAAAACAGAGGTCTGCAAGTGACAAAAGATGGTGTTGCTTGTATGCTCTTACCAACTAGTGTGCAGTCAGCAAGTGTTCAATCTTCGATCAATTGTTTATCAACAACTTGTACATAGATAAGCTCATGCATCTACCACAGAGGCATTTTAAGAACTTTTCTCAGCAGGAATTCAATATTTCATTCATATGTACCCAGAGTAAGCCAGAAATCACATAAACTCTACAAATAAGATGACACGTGAATAGCTGGCTTTAAAAATGGAAAAAGGATCCCAAGCAACATTTGCAGAACTGAATATTCCAAATGGAAACTTTAATTTGTTTAATCTTTGAAACTGATATGATGCCTCCTAATCTGTACACACCTTCCCTAGTCAAAAGTATACTCTTCAACCCAGGGTGAGGAACATCATTATCATGACAAAACTTACTTCTCCTGTAATGATGCCTGCAAGTCCTGCATCTTCCCTTCCAGAGTCGTCAGCTGCATCTCAACCTGACGGGAACTGACCACTGAAAGCAAAGTATATGATCCATCTAAGATTCACAGAATTATCTTGAACACAAACAGTAAATCAAAGTACAATCCCTTTCATCCACCAAATCTAGGTCTGCAGAAACAGGTGAGGGTGGTGAGTGATCGGACCTTTTATATGGATTTCACTCATAAGAACCAAGCATATTAAAATTACTAAATTTTTAGTTATTAATTTTAATAATCTTGTTGGCCCCATTTGATTTCCCTACATTATCTTTTTTATTATAGGTCTCACCTGACACTGAATGTTAACACTAAACACCTAAACACTGTATCAGTGTTGTAGCTGAGTTCACACTCTCTGGGTCTCAGAGCAAGTCTGAGTCTAGGCTAGTCAAGTCCAAGTCTAAGTACTTCAGGTTAAAGTCATGGTCCACCCGCTTTGAGTCTGAGTCTTTTGGAAATGAAGCCTAAGTCCAACTAAAATAATTTCACGCATTTTCAAACTTGAACAAATAGTTATTTTGATCTCCCTGATACAGAGATACATATGTAAATTTACAGCTGTATAAATTTTCATTCAGATGTCATTTAAAGGTTTTAAAATAGGGATTTGATAACAAAACAGCCTCCTTCTGAAAAGATTTCTCTACCAATGAAATAAGAACAATGGAAAAGATAATGATATTGGATACATTAATATTATTGCATTATGAAGTCCTCTTGAAAGCTGAATAAAATAAATTTGTATCATAAATATGTATTAATAAACCATGTAGGAAATACAATTAATCTTATTTATACCTGCAATAGACATTTGCAGTTTATAAAATTATACAACACCTCACTCTGAAACCTATGTAAATCTGCCAGTTGCAGCGGAGCAAGACATAACACAACAATAGTTAAAAGGAATCTAAGGGTTAAACATTGTTTAAAGTCCTGAAGTGTGAGTACGAGTATAAGCCTGAGTCAAGGACTGTCAAGTCCATGTCCGAGTCCCTGAAAAAGTGGACTTAAGTCAAGTATAAGTGCAAGTCTGGACTTGAGTCCTACATCTCTGCACTGAATATTTTCAGTAATATTTACAAAGCCTATACAGTAACTGTCTCATTAAGTGAAGCCTAATAAAATTAGAGTAGAAAGGATTGACAGACTGGTCTTATTTCAACATTAAACTTGTCAAAGGTTGACATGCATAGCAAATAACATTGAAATCCTTGCAACACTTATTGAGATATTGGAGCTTTTGAATAAAACTGTACTAAACTGGACTCATGCTGTAAAAATTTAAAATTTATTATCTATTGTTATTCCTAAAGAACTTGATGGGTCTATCCTCTTCAAACTATGCACTTTGGTTTCAATGAAAAACATTATTTGCAATTTATAAAACAACAAAAAATATCAGTTCAGTAGTCTAGTACATTAATAAGAGCATGACTTGAAGGGTGCTCAGAATTGTGTTTTGCTCTGTAGCTCACAGAATATATGTCAATTTGACCTAATAATAGGTTCAAATGGAGATTTCCAATAAACTTGCTTCATAATTAGTTAGAAATTTTTAAGTCAAAGTTTGTGCCCTGTCAATCCCTGACCAGCCTGATAGACAGACAACAGACAGAGTGTGAACATTATATGGTACTTCAGATGACATTCAGCCAGCTGAGCTAGAAAGGAAGATATTGCTGAAGAATTCACACTAGTTTTACTCATAATTCTTTAACTATATGTATGTTACAGGGACCTATTCTTTTTAGATAGCATGAATATACTGACAGTTTTGATTAAACAAGGATCGATCACACATCTTTTAACAAGTTACATACCACTGGCGGCTGACATTGGTCTCATCAGAGGAGTGCCAGACCTGGATGAAGGTCGCCTCAAGGTCACCTTTAGATGAAACAAAAGATGATGTTAACATATACCTATGTTAACAATACTAAAATACTCATGATAACAGATATCTACTTATATTCAAAAGAAAGTATATAGAGCTGTCTAGAAATAAATATATTGTGAGTGACCAACCAGGATATATCATACTTATTTAGTTGTACATTTGCAACACTTAAAAAATACTGATGATTATCAGATTGAATAATAATAATAGACAAAATTTTCTTATAATAGACAGAATAATAATATCAAATATCACATTCAAAATACCTCTCAGGTGTGTCATACCTGATTTAACCACAGATAAAAATCTAAGAATAAAATCTAATTTTTCATTGCTGTGCATCAAAGGTCTAAAATCACCATCTTGAAGACAAATTTTACAATGAAAAAAGTAAATACCATAAAAAAAGAACCTAAGAGTATTTTAAACAAGTGACCAAGGGGTAATGACTCAGCTGAATAGGAAGACATTGGCAAAAGGAATTTTATCATCTGAATGCCAAATTTTGTAGGTCACAGTGGTATCCCCATTCAACTGAGCATAGCTTTGAGGATATGGGTAGCAGAGACCTAATACCAAGTTTCGAAGGAGATTTTTCATGGACCTCCTGGGATGTCAAGTTAAATTATTCTAGACGCAATGGTTACAATATGTGCCCTGTTAGCGGACGACTGCTTCTTTGAAGGTCTCAATAATAAAAATTTGAAGAAAATGCATAAATATTTGAAAAACCCTGGTGGCGCCACAATGCTGCAGGAACTGATGAAAAACTCCATGATGAATGTGAATACAAAGAATCATGGTGATGAATACATTAGTTGTTCAGACACTGGAGCTTTTGTTTAAAATTTTCCATTATTCTTTGGGGTATTTCTGAGCCCTATAGCTCACAGGATATTGGTAACAGACCTAATTTCAGGTTTCCAAGGATATTTTTTTCATGGACCTCCTAGGATATCAAGATAGAAGATTCTAGGTTCAATGGTTACCATTTGTTCCATGTAAACAGTCAACCAGATCTTAGAAGGTCTCAAAAATAGAGAAAAAAATATGTAAAAAGTATAAATAATCCAGGTGGTACCACCAGTCTGCAAGAACTGATGAAACACTCCATTATGAATATGTATGCAAAGAATCATGGTGATAAATGCATTAGTTGTTCAGATACTGGAGCTTTTGTATCAAATTTTTAATTGTTCTTGCAGGTACTTCTGAGCCCCATAGCTCTGAGGATATGGGTAACAGAAACCTAAGTTCAGGTTTCCCAAGGAGATTTTTCATGAACCTCCCAGGATGTCAAGTCAAAAGATTCCAGGTCCAATGGTAACGATTTGTGCCCTGTTATCTGATGTCTGCATTTTTGAAGGTCTCAAAAATTGAGAACAAAATGTGTAAAATTTGAAAAAAAAATCAGGTGGTGCCATCAGTTTGCAGGAACTGATGAAACACTCCATGATGAATATGTATGCAAAGAATCATGGTGATGAATGCATTAGTTGTTCAGATACAGGAGCTTATGGTGATGAATGCATTAGTTGCTCAGATACAGGAGCTTTTGTATCAAATTTTTAATTATTCTGGTAGGTACTTCTGAGCCCCATAGCTCAGAGGATATGGGTAACAGAAACATAATTTCAGGTTTCCAAGGAGATTTTTCATGGACCTCCCTGGATTTCAAGTATGAAAATTCAAGGTCCAATGGTTACCATTTGTGCCTGTTTAACAGACAGATGAACAGACAGAATGACAGACAAATGGACAACAGACAAAGAGTGATTGCTATAGCTCAGCATGACTGAAAAACCGCTGAGCTAAAAATTATTTAAACATAAGTAATGAATTTAAGTATAAGTAAGTTATAAAGTTAAAGATTTCTTGAATACTTCGAGGATAATTATTTAAACAATTGTAAGATGGATACATTACATATCATGATTCAGCAGTCCCAGCAGAGATAACTTACCCCATCCAGAACTTCCAGCTGAGGTAGGATTTTGTGGAATTCAAGGTGGTACTGTAGACCACTGCTTTGTTGGGTTACCATAGGGTTACTAGCAACAGACAGTTCTACCAGTTCTTTACAAGACTGCAGGCTGTGCTAAAATGTGAAACAAATCAACATCACAGTCAACTGTAATAGTGAAAAAATGTAAAAAAGATCAAATAAACACCAGGGCAGAACCGTTTTTGCTTACAGTCAACTGATAAAAACTTGATGATACAGTGAAAATGAAAATAATGTAAATCATAAATGACACAAGATGTAAAAAATTAGTTCAAACCATGCTACCATATACTTGTTAACTGATGATATTTCTATCAAACTGATCAAGGTTAGAATCACAATGGCATCCAGTTGTACCTGTTTATTACACGAATATAGTAACATCAATTACAACATGCAAAGTCTTGGGTCTGAAGAAGTAACAAGATGGGGATAATGAAACTGAAGCAGGGACAGATATTCAGATGATCGACCCCCAAGCTGATCCCAATATAATAATTTTTTTATCCTACACAAGGTGTCAGCACAATCAATACTCACAGCTCTACATTTATTGTACCTCCACCAGGCTGTGAGAGGTATTATACTTTACCCTTGGTTTATCTGCTAGCTAATTTAAGTGTAATGAATAACATAATTTGTTGACATATTGTGGAGGCTTGGGGAAACATCCAAGGAACAATCCATTAACCTTAGGAGGTTATCTTATTCACCATAAAAAAAATTAATTCAAAGGATTCTGCCCCATTGTGAGGGCTTTTTTAT
Source organism: Sipunculus nudus (assembly GCA_026874595.1). NCBI lineage: Eukaryota > Metazoa > Annelida > Sipuncula > Golfingiida > Sipunculidae > Sipunculus > Sipunculus nudus. The sequence goes on from CM049307.1 coordinate 20,397,664, forward strand.
GATCAAAATGTCTTTTTCTGAGAAGCTCCTTCATCAATATCTAGGAATAATTCCTTGATTCATATGTTTAAGGTATTAGGATTAAGGTACTAGAGTGTCTGATCAGAGGTGTGTCTGGCTGACTGAACGATCACTGTGGTCACATATAATCAGATTCATAAGGACAACATCTTAACACTTGCATTTACAGCTCTCTACTTGTAGGAACTGGAGGTGCTGCAAAGGATGTGGTAACAAAGTGAGGCATATTACAAGGACAGCTGCTGCAACAAATCTGGTAATTCAAGTTTAAACTTACAGAGGTTTATTCCAATATCTGACATCTAATTAATAAAGATATAATATTGATCCTTTCATGAAAATAGGCATAAAATGCCTATCAGACTGTACACAGGTTGCTCATTTCGTTTATATCCACATGTTTATAACATGTTGGGGCCCACAAAAAAATAATATTACAAAGACATTTAACATAGACATCTATATCTACAGATTAATCAATTTTCTTTGCGACCTCAGTTACATGATTTTTCTGTTTGTTAACATGGGCCGTGTACAATGTTTACTAACAGCTTGTAGACAAACAAGTTCATACATCTGTCACAGAGGTGTTATAAGATCTTTTCTTAATAGGATCTACCTACAGTTCATTATAAGGTCTCATAAAATGATTAGTAATTCAATAATTGTACATACTCAGCATCATAGCTGCAAATTGTTGTATTTGAAGTACACCTACCAGTTCATCACATGCCTCTAGCCTGTTGTGTGATATGTCCAGTATTTGTATAGCAGGATATAATGAAACTACCCAGGATAAACTCTTTATTTTGTTGTAGGATATGTACAGCTCCTCTAGACACCTGCAGAAAGAAAGTTACGGTTTACATGAAGAAACTGATTACCGGCATATTCATGAGTGCAAGGACAACAAACCAAAACATCATACCAAATTATGTCAAAGCAGGTCTAAAATAAAATAAAATAAAAATATTCCTTTTTCAGTTACTTATACCTAAAGCAGGTTCACTTTCAGTGATATTTACTTTTACTCAAATATTTAAGAAACAACCACTTTTTTTAAACATCTTGAAAGATTAAGGAAGGGTATAATACAGAAAAAGGATGGAAATTCTTATTTGTTTTATTATCAAATTATTAATTAAAGACTACTATTTTTCACGTTTTCAATACATACAACATAGCATAACTATGTAAGATCCTCCTGAGTCTTTATATTAACATCTTTACTTATACTTTTATCAGTGATAAAGGTTTGAGTTATCAGGGTACAATATCTTTATCTCTGTTACCAGATAGTGAATTTTCATGAGGTTGCTGCTATATTTGGCCCATTCACTGAACTGGTCATTCCATGGACAGATACTTATACTCACATCTTTTTCCCTAATGAATTCATACTAGTTAATTCATTGTGGTTCAAATGAAGAATCTGAAACATGCAAACAAACAAAGAATAATGAAAATGAATTACACTTTTAACAAAGCACATAATTTGGAGAATCAGAATCCTATAAGTTTATAGGACCTCATGAAATGTTTCTGTTTCTGTGTATGAAGCAAATGAAAAATAACTTGGCTGCGCAGAAGAAAGGTTCAAATGAACAAACCACAATAAACTATTAGCATGCATGAATGTGCATATTGCATTTTACAATACAATATTACAATACCATTCTCGAATACTGGAATGTTGATTACACAATTTCCTGGCTGAGGAAAAATAACTTATATAGTATCACAGAGAAGTTAGTCAAGAGCTTAGATCAAGTGTTAAGTCCTGCACAAGTGGTTTAATGCCAAGTTAGTCCTGACATACTTGCCTAACAATATTTTCTAAAGAGCTGTACTTTGTACAGCAGTGCAACTGTAAGTTAGCACTGACCATACTGAATATGTACATGGCCATCAATAGGGGCACAAGACAGCTAAAACCAGTGAGTGGAAAAAGCTTTGTTATAAAGTAATAAATTGCCTTGATTCACGAACTGTTGTACTGTTTGCCCTGTAGGTCACCTACCACTGCTTCAAGTTATTTCAGAATTTCATTAAGGGTCTGTGTTATTTATAACAAACCTTGGAGTGACCTGTAATTATACAACTCATTTACCAAGTATGACTAATAGACTAAATACAAATTAATGCTTGTAAACCATTACAAACACTTTGACATGTTCAAACAAAGTCACAAAGACCTTACCTTAAGATGTGGAAGTTTGTTCAGGCCTGATAAATCTGTCAGTCTGTTGTAGGACAGATCAATTTCATGAAGCTAAAAGCAAAAAGAGAACCAGGAACAAAATTAAATTCTACAACATAAACATATAGCATTAAATAAATATCTTAGTCAAAGGAAGCCCATGTCTGAAAAGTCTTTTCACTCATGTTGATAAAGGATTTGCTTATCTTCAAGAACTAGCACTTCGATAGGGCCATGTGCACCAATTAAAAGGGTGTTCACTAGATTTAGTTTCATTAACAATAAAATATATGAAACAAACTCAGAGATGAGAAGTTGTGTTTTGCTATTAACTGGTAATGATGCTAAGAAAGGCCCTTGCCAGGTTAATACCCAGGGACAGAGAATTATGCTTTGTTGACATGGATAACTTTAAGTGCTGACGTACTTTTTTCTAATACGGTTTAGTTTCTAAATGGCATCTTGTGTTACTAACTAGCATGTTTTAATGTAATTAGGAATGTAATAATGAAACAAAAGCTCAACTGTCCAATCACATGAGGCTCAAGTAACTCAGGTTTAAGAAAGACAACAACACTTTTAGGCAGGGTGTGGGCAGCCTAAACAAGTGACCCATGGGTCATGACCGAAGCTGACTGGGAAGAGATTCGCAAAAGGAAATTTTATCATCAGAATGATAGTATATACCCATTCAACTGAAGCATCAAACAGATTAACCAACAGGCCAAGATTGTGTCTGTATTTATATATCTCAAAAATAGAGAAAAAATGCGTACACTTTAAAAACTAGAATACAACAAGCGACTACGTGTATCCGCCAAAATCAGAGTGGAATGGGTGGAGTGAGGCATGGATTGAGTGGCAAGGGGAAATAGAGTGAGGTGTGTTGCATATTAGCATGGATGTCTGCAGCCTAAATGTGTATGTAGGTTGTGCCACCTTCCACAAATCCAGAAAGCTGTCCAAGTTGTATACATATGCGAAATTTTAGGCAGAAAAGTCAAACCACTACATGTATATGAGTGATTTTAGCCCACAGCAGACAAACAGACAGACGCTGTGCAAAAATGGTTGCAGGTGGCCTCTCCAGTTTTGAGTATGATAAAGCCCTATGTGAGATCTAAACACATGCACAATTTTGGCCTGATCGGTCAAATGGTTCCCGAGATATGAGCTTGGATGTCTGCAGCGTAAACTAGAATATAGGTGGTGCCACCTGTCATAAAATCAAGAAAGCTGTCCAAGTTGTATACATATGCGAAATTTTATGCAGAAAAGTCAAACCACTACATGTATATGAGTGATTTTAGCCCACAGCAGACAAACAGACAGACGCTGTGCAAAAATGGTTGCAGGTGGCACCAATGCAAAATATTGTCCTGATCGGTCAAACGGTTCCCGAGATATGAGCTTGGATGTCTGCAGCGTGAACGTTTATGTAGGTGGCGCCACCTGTCAAAAATCAAGAAAGCTATCCAGGATGTATATGCATGCCGAATTTCAGGTGAATTAGTCAATTCACTGCAGAGATATGAGTGATTTTAACCTAAGGCAGATGAACAGATGGACATTGTGCAAACATGGTTGCAGGGGGCGCCACCATTTTTTGTGTATGTTATAAAGCTATCCAAGGGCTACATTTGTATAAAAAAATTTCCTGATCGGTCAAACGATTCCCGAGATATGAGGGTTTATGTGCGGAAACAGATGCACAAATGGATGCTGGGCAGAGAGGAAAGGTCAGAGGTCAACACAAATTGGTTAGGCACCAGTTCACATGTGACCTGATAATTGGTGTAAATTTCGGAAAAATTGGTCTAGTAGTCTCAGAGGAGTTCTCCAAAAAACAAACGCGGCGGCGGAACCCCGTCAAAAACATAGTATCCGCAAAACTTCTTTTTGGCGGATACAAAAATACCAGTCTGCAGAAACTAATAAAAACACTTAATGGTCAATATCCATGCAAAGAATCATGCTGATCTCTGTATTAGTTGTTCAGATACTTCAGCTTTTGTATCAAATTTTCCATTTTTCTGAGGGATACTTTGGAGTCCTATAGCTTGTAGGATATGGGTAACAGAGACCTATTTTCAGGTTTCCACAGGCACTTTTCATGGGCCTCCTTGCATGACAAGAATGAAGATTCTAGGTCCAGTTGTTACAATTTGTGCCACATTAACAGATGACAGCATCCTTAGAGGTCTAAAAAATAGAGAAAAAAATTCGATAAATTGAATAAAATATAGGTGGCACCCTCAGTCTGCAGAAACAGATGAAACACTCCATAATCAATATCCCTGCAAAGAATCATGGTGATCTCTGCATTAGTTGTTCAGATACTTAAGCTTTTGTATCAAATTTTCCATTTTTCTTAGGGATACTTAGGAGTCCTATAGCTTGAAGGATATGGGAAACAGAAACCTAATTTCAGGTTTCCACAGACACTTTTCATGGGCCTCCTTGCATGACAAGAATGAAGGATCTAGGTCCAGTTGTTACAATTTGTACCCTGTTGACAGATAACGTCATCTTTAAATGTCTCAAAAATAGAGAAAAAAATCGTAAAAATTTGAAAAAAATACAGGTTGCGCACCCAGTCTGCAGAACCTGATGGAACACCTCAAGATCAATATGTATGCCAAAAATCATGGCCATCAGTGTTGTAGTTATTGAGATAATGCAGTTTTTGTATCAAATTTTTCATTATTCTGTGGGGTATTTTGGAGCCATACAGCTTCAAGGATATGGGTAACAGAGACCTAATTTCAGGTTTCCATGGAGACTTTTCATGGGTCTCCCTGTGTGTCAAGAATGAAGATTCTAGGTCCAGTTGTTATGATTTTTGCCCTGTTAACAGATGTTCATATCTTTAAAGGTCTCAAAAAAAGAGAAAAATTCATGAAAAACCCAAACAAATACAGGTGGTGCCACCAGTCTGCAGAAACTGATGAAACACTCCATGATCAATATCCATGCAAACAATTATGGTGATCTCTGCATTAGTTGTTCAGATACTTCAGATTTTGTATCAAATTTTCCATTATTCTGAGCTGTACTTTGGAGTGCCATAGCTCAAAGAATATTGGTAACAGAGACCTAATTTCAGGTTTCCATGGAGACTTTCATGGGTCTCCCTGTGTGTCAAGAATGAAGATTCTAGGTCCAGTCGTTAGGATTTGTACCCTGTTGACAGATAACTACATCCTTAAAGGTCCCAAAAAAAGAAAAAAAAAAATTGTGAAAATTTGGAAAAATACAGGTGGCGCCACCAGTCTGCAGGAACAGGTGGAACACCTCTTGATCAATATGTATGCCAAAAATCATGACCATCAGTGATGTAGTTAATGAGATATTGAAGTATTTGTATGAAATTTTTGATAATTCTGGGGGGTACTTTGGGGCCCCTTAGCTCAAAGGATATGGGTAACAGAGACCTAATTTCTGTTTTCCAAGGAGAATTTTTATGGACCTCTCAGAATCCCAAGTTACAAGATTCTAGGTCCAGCAGTTACGATTTGTGCCTGGTTAACGGACGGACAGACGGCACGACGGACGACGGACAAAGAGTGATCGCTATAGCTATAGACTTTCAGTCAGCTGAGCTAAAAAACCATGTTGATCATTTTATTCTCTTCACATGTCCATTCAGTATCAGACACAGATCTTCTCAAAGGGTTTAATACGTAAGGGCTCAGTCACACCTGGGCTATGATCACCTGCGGCCATGCATCTCTGAAAACAGGCTGTAGTAGTGACTGACTGTGACTATTTGACATGAAATCAGAAGCAATCACTTGGGATAAGACTGTTGCATGAACATCACAGGACCACTGGAGATCACGTGCAACTTGTCGTATGATTTTTTGCGACTTGTCTTACAACCAGCATAAGGCTATCCATGACAATCTTGCCACCAGTCGTGGGTGTGTGATGGTCTCCAGATGTTGTGACTGACTAGGGCTGTATCAATATACCGATATATCCATACATATAGATACGCCACATCGATATGGTTACTGATACACTTTGCATGCTGTATCATAGTATCGATTAAGCACAAAAACAGCTCACAAACATAGATACAAGTCATAAAGCCCCAACCTAAACTATAATTGGAGTTATTTATAAAGCTTAAGCTGCCTTTCATCTCTTAAATAGACCTTTCACGACTTGAATAATATCATGTATTGTGATATGATCCAGCGGATGAGGAATCTCTGTACAGTTCTCTGTGCTTCCATGGCAATGATAGACCAAATCATAGAGCTTTTAATCAGAAATAATACGCAAAGAAAAATTAAGTGTATTGTCAATATGTATTGGGTATCGCTTTATGTATATAACGATACATATTGTACCTAGATAGGCTGATCAATACCCAGCCCTATGACTGACTGCTGATTGTAGAGGGAAATTTCACAAACCTATGACTACTCACAACCAAATCTGTCAAGGTTTTTTGAGCAGGAGCCAAGGCAGCTTTATGATCATTTTTTTTTTGCCTGCGACCTTTTGCAGCCCTTAACAATCAACAGTGACTTGTCCTTGACTGTCCTCCACTTCAGATTATAACTAGTTGCAACTGGTTGTATCCCCTAGTGTGACTAGTCAGTAAATTAATATTTAAAATTGAACCTCCAACCTTGTCTCAGTCAGTTAATAAAAAATATCCATCTTTTTTATCAATATATATATATATGAAAATATATATATATATATATATATATATATATATATATTGATAAAAAAAAGATGGATATATAAATATATGAAAGTCAACAGAAACTGGTAGCTTTAGATATTTGAAGCAAGAGTAAGAGCAGTCTTTTTATCATTTAATTTTGAAAATCTGGACTTTTTCCTGCAGGATATGTAACCATGGCCATAAAAGTAACTATGAATTACTGCTGGCTAAGCATGTTGATCTTACCTGTTTACACTGGGATAAACTGGCCACTGATTGTAGACGGTTATGTGATGCAGTTAACTCTTCTAGGTTTTGTAAGCAATTTAAGGCCTGAAAAATAAATGTTACATGTACATCTGTTGGGTAGCTTACTGACCATTCACATGAATCATATATAAAACTTTCAACTTATTAACATATATCAGTATCTGCCGAAAATACAGAGGGACAGGTTAAGTGAGGCATAGATTGAGTGGCAAGGGGAATTAGAGTGAGATGTGTTGCATGTTAGTATGGATATCTGCCACCTTTACATGATTGTAGGTGGCACTACCTGTTGAAAGAGAAAGCTATCCAAGATGTATACATATGCAAAATTTCAGATGTATAAGTCAAACCACTGCTGAGATATGAGTGATTTTTACCCTAAGCAAATGAATAGATGGAGACCATGCAAAAATGGTTGTATGTTGGGCCATCAAATTTGTATAAGCTGTAGAGCTATGTAAGATCAATAATCACGCAAAATTTAAGTCCTGTGATATTGGCATGGATGTCTGCAGCATAAACATGAATGTAGATGGTGCCACCTGCCATAAAATCGAGAAAGCTATCCAACATGTATACACATGCAAAATTGTAGGTAGGTAAATCAAACCACTGTGAGATAGGAGTGTTTTTAACCCTTGGCAGACAAACAGGCATATGCTGTGCAAAATTGGTTGCAGGTGGCGCCACCAGTTTCCTGTAAGATAAAGAGCTATGTGAGATCTATACACATGCAAATTTTAAGGAGGATATTTTAAACCAGTACTGAGATATTAGCATGGATGCCTTCAGCTTGAACATGAATTTAGGTGGAGCCACCTGTCATAAATCAAGAAAGCTATCCAGGATGTACACACATGCAAAATTTAAGGTGGAGAAGTCCAACCACAGCAGAGATGAGATTTTAACCCAAGGCAGACTAACAGATGGATGCTGTCCATAGATGGTTGCAGGTGGTGCCACCAGTTTTTGTATGACATAAAGCTATTCAAGATCTATACTCTTGCAAAATTTCAGCCCAATTGGTAAAACAAGTCCAAAGATATGTCAGTTAATGTGTGAAAACAAACACACAGATGGACGCACTGCACAGGGGAAAGGTAACAGGTTAACCAAAATGGTAAGGCACCAGTTCACATGTGACCCAATAATGGAGTTAAGTTTTGGAAAAATTGGTCCAGTGGTCTCAGAGAAGTTCTCCGGAAATGAAGGCAGTGGTGAATGAATGACTATCAAGTACCTACCCCAATATTGTCTAATTTGTTGTTACTCAGATCTATGTTGGTTAGCTGACCACACACTGCCAGCTCTCGCAGCTCTATCCGAGACAGATGATTATTGTCAAGACGCAGGGTCTTTAACTTACGAAGACCAGTCAGACCTTTCCCTGTACAAAAAAATGTAAGATTTGTTTCTACCTTAGTGTTGCAACTGAAACAATTTAACTGTTCTTTGTTAATACCTTTGACAGGCAGATATATGATTTTATAATTATACATTGTCAGTCATGAGTCATGTGACCTTCCATAAACAAGTTTTATAATAATCTTTGGCATAATCAATTTAACTGGGATCAAAGATGGAACTGGTTAATAGTTAAACATTGTGTGCAATCATGTGGGATCAAATGAAAATTATTAATCTTAACACAAAAATATCTATTGTGACCAAAAATACTCTGGACAACAATAATAAATGCAGCTATATTTCTTTAACATTACTGATAAATCAGGAATGTAGTTAACTTATATTACATAACATGATAGTGTTGCTTATGAGTATTACTCTTGTATCTAACAGAAGTTATTAGACTGGCCCAGTCCATGAAATAGTTATGACTTAATTGTTGCTTCTGACAGAGAAATCAAACATTCCCGCGTTGTATTGCACTTAGTTTCGGTACCGCCATCTTGCGGCAACTCATATAACAAATTTTCCACTATCTGACCCTCTTATTTCATGGACTGGTAATCTTGGCTGGTTCCCCCACAGTCAGCGCCACACATCACTGCCTCGCTGAACTAATGTCTTTTCCACTGACGTCAGCAGTGGTCTTTCCCAGAATCGTTTTCAAAACTAACTTGGTTCATTCAGTCTTCGCCTATTCCGGGCTTCCAACTGGCTACTAATATTCCCATTTAATTTGTCTTAATATTTTTAGGCTGTTGCTTATATTGAGTTCAGCGAGACTTCAAAACACTATAACCCTCAGTCTCAGTGTTAACGTTTATTGGAACACCACTCTTGAAAGTAGGCCTAACAAACTCTGGCTCAGCCAATCAGCGTGAGATATTCAGGTGCACAGGATGAGCGCAGTCAAAATGTACCAGCTGACTGAAATGATCATGTTTCGCGAGTCGCAATTTGACAGTTAATACATGCGTTCAGACAAATGCTGCCAGCTGCTCTTGTCATCTCAGCAGAGGGAATTTAACTGGTCCTGTTGGTACAAAATTGTTGCGATAGTGTCTACAATATGCACCTACATTTGGCCCATGGACCGTAATATTCATACAGCAGAGATATATCATAGGACACGAAGGTCCATGTGTGGACTACCTGAATACATGATTCCAGTGCAAATGTTACCAAGCAGGTCGAGCTGTGGCACCGCTGTTGGCATTCTCATAGCAACGATGCCACTCACATGAGGTGTGACTGCCTGATATGCAAATACGGGGGGAATCATCAGGTCCTCAAAGAGCCCTGTGATGCCTTAATATGCAAATATCAGGGATTCACCATACAGACTTTACAGGGCTTTAGTGATAAGCACTGGCACTGAGTTAAGTCTATCAGTACATAGAATCACGTTTTATTTTAAGCATTTTATTAGTAAACGCAAATACTAAAGCCCAGGCAGGGCTAAGAAGTAATTAACAGGTATACCATACCTATTGACCTGATCACATTGTGTTGAAGCTGCAGGTGACAAAGTTCTTTCAACCTGTGTCAAAAGAGTAAAATTTATAACAAAGACAGAAGCACATCATTGGAAACACTAATCACACGCATATAAAGAGTATAAATGGCTTACAAGTACAATGCATAAATGTTTTCACATTATAATTTCTCACAAAAGACATATTACCAGATCAAAGCAAACATTTACTATTAATCCTACTATATGCAGTACAAAAATACTTGTTTATCCTTTATAGTCAAATAAACATCTACCTTGATACCTGAAATCAGGTATTCATATATGAACACACACAGTGAAGGTCATTTTTATGTGCAAAGTTGGTTTTACACTGAAGACAATTTTTTTATGTATTGCAATGAAAACTTTGTTTCTGAATTCCTTTTCTTCCATGCTGTCCTATTTCATCAGAAAAAGATTTTTGTGACAGATACTTTGTGTGCATACTCACTTTTCGAGATTTTGTATTTCTGTGATTCTATTTCCATAAAGCTTCAACTCTCGCAGGTCCTGAAAAAGTAAGAACACCATCAGAACATTTAAAATAAGATTAAATGATAAACAGAATTTTTTAATACATAATATTTATTATACTATTGAATAGTATTAATTTAATCATAAACTTCTTAGGTAAAGTAAAATTAAATTTAATCTTATATATGGAATATTTACAGCAAAGGAGACAGGTATGGTATGAGAAATATATCAATTTGACTTACAGTGTTTTTATCCAGATTGTCTATACATCTGATGAAATTGCATGATAGATCCAGCACCCTTAACTTTACAAACTGGAAAAACAAATGAAATAAGGAAGTACATAAAACAATCAACACAGTGCATGCTGAGTTTGTTTAATGTGGTCATATTTCCGTAATTCATAATAACAAAACAATTCAATGTTATTAATTTATCATAACAATAACTACTTTGAATACTGAAATAATTTTAATGGGTTCAAACATTATATATATGACATGAGTGCCTGTTTTGGTTATTAGGCACATGGTCCATTGACTTAACCTTACTGATGAGTAAGATACTCATACAAGATAGAAGTAGGTACATTTATGGAGAGCACTCCAGATATTTATATTCAATTAGATAATGTTTCTCATTATGAAGAGATTCTCTATTTAATAATTGACTTAACCTTACTGATGAGTAAGATACTCATTGTCATCACTGTCACATCTGAATTACCACAGCTTGATAATGGGCATGAAACTTCTCTCTGTTTCTCACTTTTATGTTCCAACTGGCCCTATATATAACATTTGAAACAATTTTAATATTTTAGGCAATTGTTTGTTAATTTCAAAATGTAATAACTATCTTATCTTAACTTACATGATTTAGGTTGTCTATGGCACCTATAGATCGTGCATGAAGGTCTATATCATACACTTTGTCTGAACTGCTTTCCTGGCATGTATAAAGCTGAAAAAAGGAGGAGCATATGAAATATAACTGACTTTATTACAGAGCTATTATTTTCTTTCACATGAGTTATCATACTGCCAAGCTGTTACCAAAGGACAAATTATATTAGGATAAAAGTAAATACAAGAACCATATAAACTAGCATTGTACACAAAACATTGAAAACTAATTTGTTATCCTGACTGTGTCTAAATAGTTTAAGAGATTTGAAAGATACTCAATTAATATATACACATGAATATTTATTATATTACTGAACCATTAAGCTGAAACATCAGAAACAACGTTTTTTTTAAGGACTTCAGACAAATTTTGCCACCTGGACCCCCCCTTTTTCAGACCTGAGGACCTTTTTTTAGGGTTTTCATTTGTCCTTCTGGATTGGGAACCCCCCCCCCCCCTTTCCTAAATCCTGGATCCGCCCCTGTTAAGTGTTAAAGGCAAAGGGCATGACTTACAGTTCTCTTCATAAATCAACTGAAATGCATTTGCAAATTACTGTCATATGATAAATTCAAGCATGAACATATAAAAGATCTTACAATGTCCTTTTCACTGATCTGTGTGAGCTGTTCATCATTGTCTCCTCTGTCATCTTGTGTTTGGTGACTTTTAGCGGCACTTCTTTCTCGTTCACTGGGAACATTAATAAACCTAACATCCTGCCCTGCTTGGTCAGCTTGATGCCTGTTTGTAACAGTCCCTGATCCTGGTTTCCTGTGGCTGGCTCTACTGCCAGCAGAACTAGCTTTCTTTTGGCCTTTCACTGATTGGGGTCTTCTTTCTGTCCCAGAGCTAGTAAAGTATAACAAACTCATGCAACTAGAAATTTTTAAATGGATACCCAAGATATTTCATTTTCTAAAATTTTTCCATTATGAATTAGAATAATCATGATGATGCACCCCTTTAGTAACCATTATTATTCTTATTACAGATGTCTTCAAGAATGGAAACTAAGATTTTTTCCATCCAAGTGAATATTCCATACATACACGTAATGAAATGTTTGAGAAAAAATCATCAGCATCAAACTCCTATAAAAAAAACAACTTTAATATACAACTCAGAGTGTACCAATCATTCAAACCCTGTGAAGGAAAGTTTAATGAACCGATATTTTTGCCATCAAACACAAATAAATCAAGGGTCATACTGTCATACATAAATGTCAAACATTTCAACCTTTGAACAGCATTATTGAGGAATGTAACCGGTAGGTCATCAAACTGTTCTTTCTGCCTAGGTAAAACATAAACTCCTTATTCTTAAGTACAATGAAATCTTTTTAAGTAAAGACACACAGTGACTTAACTAAAAAACATAACAAGTTTACACAAATTAAATGTATACCAGTATTTAAATATTATTAAAAAATGTATTTGCCAATTTATGGGTAACAAAATTATTTTTAAAATATATGTCATATTCAGAAATTTCTAGCAGCTCTGAAGATATATTTATTGAAATAGTGAAAAATGTTTCATATAAAATATCCTTACTTATATTACCATATACTGGTATCACTGCCCTGCACATGCTTAGAATCCAGTGTCATTTTTACAAAAGCTTAAAACAGGTGCCTCAAAATGTGTTTTTGCCTTAAAAATACCCATTATTATTCCTAAGTGATTGTCTATTAGGAATTTGCCCTTTCACTAAAATACTTCATTTCAGAGGAGAGGTCTGGGGAACCTTGGTTTTAGGGGGTGTTTATGTCCACTCTACATTAAACCTCCCTGTTAAATCAACAAATAGTTACAGGATTACTCAGTAGATGGCACTACACCATTTATATTAAATGACTGAATACTAACTAATCCCCTCCAGCCTGTATCTTATTACTGAGTCAGGGTTCCTGTACTTTCAACAGATCAATCTTTCATTACTTTTTCATTCGGACAACTTTGATATGAAAGTGTTACAAGTGAGACAGGCAGCTCAGATTATCCATGACAATTTACATATGCAGAATAATGTTAAGAAATGCCCAGGGCAGGGAGAATGTGGGTTCTACTTGGTGAGGACAGGAGTTACAGCATTTGGATAAATCTTTGATAATATACTTTGAAAAATAACACTCACTGTCACTGGTGAGACAAAGATTTAGATATTCAAAAAATTTTAGACATCTCAAATTTTATAAATTTTTAATGACTTTTGATTATCTACAAAAGATCATGACTTTCTAAGTAATGAAATTTTAAACAAATTTTAAGGGTGTGGGAACCCTGACAGCATATAAATCCTGATTACCAGATTGCATGTTTCAGGCAAAATGTATTCACTGACATTTCATCTCTGTGAATAATTTATCTGATAGCAAGGACATCTGCTGAAGTACATCAGAGGTTACTCTTAAAAAAAATACAAATATGTTTTTTGTTTTATTCCATTATTTACATTTAAAATAATTGAAAAAGCATAACAGAGGCTAGATTCTGTAAAAAATCTAGCCCTTGCCCTCAAGCTCTTTCCTCACTATATGCTGTGAGAGAGCCCTAAAAGGTCTTTTAAGAAAACTAGAGACATTCAACTAATAAATTACGATATCACAGCTAAGTAAATGTCATATTCCTCATGAAACAAAGATATTTTTATTGAATGCATATATAATGCACTACTTCTTAAGTGTTCTCCCAATTTAAATATAAATGAGGAGGGAATAGTCTCGTGATAAGTGCAAGAAAATATGTCTGCTCAGGGTTTTCCCCAGCCCCGTCACACTGGAACCCACCAGGGTACATGTGTTCAGGTATCAACTGCAATTAGTGCAGCTGATTTCATCCCAGAAAACCAAATTACTAAGTTCAAATGATTGAATTTCAGAATGCTGAATATATTAAATGACATATAAATATTTAATATTTCGCATAAAATATTTTTGTTGTTTACCTTTTGAATTACTTACATCTGTATACTTTAAAACTATATCCAGACTTTAATACAGTTTAATAATGTAAAAATAATCATCAATGTTTACGAGCCTGGCACAGCGTTGTAAATAAGATCCTAACTGGCTTTATATGTGTGTTACACAGTGTTATGCAAGGCAGGCTGGGACCTTAGCTATAAGACATCCAGCAGCAGGTAAGATGAATATTAAAACGAGGATGATTTTTCACAGGGTGCCATATTTACCACTTAAATGTTAACAAGTTCAGTGAATGTGGATGCTATCAGCTGGCTTGCACATAGACATACACAGAGACATGCATATCTAGGCATAGGCAGAGACATGCACATGGGACCTCCCTTAAAAGACAACCAGAGGTGTGTAATAATTATAAATATGAAGGGAACCAACAGATCAGCCAACCAACCTGTACATAGGTGATGGCCAGTTGATAATTCGGTATTTTGACATATACTGTTCTTGGTATTATGGATTTTGATATTTCTGCAATTGGGATATTGGAACTGATCCATGTAGCTCCCTGAGCAAGGTCACCCAGGGCTCTCATTGTTTCTGATTCTGAGACAATTTCAAGTGTCCGGTTCCAAAGTTTTGTAGCAAGTTCTGTTTTATTCATAAACGAAATATTCAGTTAAATTGTTGCTCAATCAAATAAATTACTATTTTTACCCAACATTAAATAAACTTCCTTATCATAAACAAAGTATGTGATTTTATACAATTATGTTCCTGGTGAGGGATTTAAGATCAAGTAATTTTTGTAAAGGGACATAATCAGGAGCAATATTATGCCTAATCTTTCACACTATCAGTTCAGTTTTGCTTTACTCAAATGTTTCCCAGCAAAACCACCCCAACACACAGTCTCATTACCTCGTATATGGCTGTTTAACACCTTGTTATGGGTCTGCGTGTTGGTTAACACAGTCAACGTGTGTCGGTTTACTATAACAAGGCCGCGTGACCAGAGGGCCATTTATAGGCCTTAACAGGCAGTGTTTCAGCCAGCGGGAACATGTTTTACATTTTTGGGCTAAAACAGTCAGGGTATCTCCTGCTTGACGTGTTGTGGCCAGGCAATGCCCGCTCTGTGTTTATGTTGACACCTTTGATTGCACCCAGTCTATTTTTTTTTACTCATGTACAGGAGTAAGCAAACTGTTTCAGGGCAATATTTTGGCAGGTACAAATTTATTTTAAAGGGAAGAATCTATTTTTTCGTGTTAATTCAACATGCTTTATAGGTGATTGGGCCCCTTTAATTAACCTATTTGTGCGGCAGTATCCAGCCAGATATGTATGCTGCCCATGACTGCTACATTTTACCATTATTTTTAGTTGCAAATTAATTAAATTAAAAAGAAATGTTTTAATTTCATTAAATGTTTGAAATATATAGTTATTTATATTATGGAAGTGCTTATTTCCATTCCCCCATGGGGTGGAAATTAGGGATGCTTATATACAGCCCCCCTGGAAGTTTAAATTAAGAAAACTTATTTCCAAACCCTATATATATTATAGAAATGTTAAATGTTTGTAAGTAAAGATATTCACTTTCATCAGCCATGTAGGCTGCATAGATTATTATAGTAGTTGGTTATTTGTCTTACCTTTTATGTCCAACACTGGTGACAACAGTCTTATTATTACTCTTACGTGTATACAACTTATGTTTCCTTGTATTTCTAGTTTTTTTTTCAGACAAAGTTCACTTATTTTGACACCATAGTCATGTCATTGAAATTGTTTTGGATAAAATCAGCTAGTGGTGGGATAAATTAATGAAGTTGCGAACCAGAGTGTATCGTCTTGTGCAACTGTCTAGACTTTACCTGTACACTTAGCCAAGACCTGGCAGCACTAGTCTGGGCAAATGGAGAAACAGACTACTGTGATTGGCCCTACTGATGAGGTGCTAACTATCAACTGATAAGGATTGAGCCAGGAAACAAATGTTGTCAAAATATTTTCTGCCATATTTGAGCTACTGAAAGCTTTTTCCCATGCCTTATATATAAACCTATACAATTATGAAACAAACTAATTGACAAATGTAACTATTTGCAGGAAAATATACATTTTATTTGTCTTAGAAAAAATCTGGCCAGAAATCTAATTGTAAGTAAACTGCAAGTCTTACTCAGGTGAATCATATATGTTTAAAATAATGTTTAATACAGTAACAATTTCACTTTGAAATGCATTTCAATGAAAAACTTAAATCTTTTTAAGTGCATACATGTAAAGTTATATATATATATATATATATATATATATATATATATATATATATATGTATATATATATATATATATATATATATATATATGTATATATATATATATATATATATATATATATATATATATATATATATGTATATATATATCCATGTCTCAATATTTATAATGTATAATAAAGTATTAAGTATAAAATATAAAGTATAATGCACACTCACTGAAAACCTTTGAACAAGAATTACTGATAATATATACTTGCTTTTATATAACTGAAATACTGAAATAGACTGAAAAACAATTTGGTGATTTTTTTCCCAGAATACTTATACACCGGTGTGACTATTTACCGTCCGGGATGTCCGGGACCGTCTGACACCGTCCGGGACTCCCTGAATACCGTCCGGGACCCAGCTGTACCGCCCGGGACACCAGAACTAGATTAAAAATATTACTTAAATGCATACAAACACTTATTGATGTTAAGACTTAAGTACGATTTTATTGTCCAGATCCGAAGAAATATTGCTTTAATTAGCGACTGTAAAGGGATTTTTGTTATTTTTAATTACGATTCTATCTGTTTAAAGAGAAATAAAAGATACCTTATAATTTCCACCCACAATTGTGCAAACAACTACATACAATATATTACTGATAGATTGAATTTATCTCTCTCTCTCTCTTTATAAAAATTAGTAACATCATCAATATGGAATATATTTAAATATATCTATGAGGGTCGCATTTTTTTTTTACCATGAGGATGAGGCCTTTATTGATGTGAGTATTGCTGATAGTATTATGTATTGCTAATATAATTAATGACATGGAACGTTATGATTACTACAATATGGAATATAATAAAATATAGCTATGAGGGTCGCCTATGTTAACCATGAGGATAAGGCCTTTATTGATATGCGTATTACCGAAAGGATTATGTTTTGCAAATATAATTAATGACATGATATGATTACAACAATACGGATAAGCACACGGCATGTATCATTGACAGCACCATAGACCACAGCCGTCAAACCGGGAAGATGGTAACGGTTCAACGCATTGTATAACAACTCCTAATCACACCAACTCGCTAATTAATTATGTCACACCGACAGGCATGCAGGGTTTCGGTGGAGCAATTAGTGGCAGGCGATTAGTGATCAAAGGGTCAGTTTTCCCTGACTTTCGTCCTCGACTAGGTAAGAATTTTTCAGGGCTAGTTCTGTTGCCCCGAACGGTATATTGGCGGGTATAATCATATTCTGAATACACATGGTTACTAATTATAATAAAATTAATATGATCATTTCCATGGCAATATAGGCCTACCAAACAATTTTATTCTTATTAAAAATATAATCGTAATATCTTTTGAGTGTTAATATTATAATATGTAGTATATTTAATTTGGCTATTGCGCATGGTTGATCTCAGGCCTGTTCAGGGCTGTTTTTTGTTGCCCCGTATGGTATTCTGGGCGGAAGAAGTATATTCAGAATGCATATGATTAACAATAATAATAATAATAATAATAATAATAATAATAGATTAATAATATTAATAGTAATAATATAATCAATAACATGGCGTTAAACTGATATATTCATATTAAAATATAATAATCACAAGCTGTGGAATATAATCACATGATCTTTGAGTGTTTTGAAAAGTAGCAAATTTCGTTATTGTGCATTAGTGCGCATCAGGTCTGTTTAGAGTTGGTTTTGTTGACCCGAACGGTATATACTGGAGGCCCGGTCGGTCCCGGAAGGTCTGTATGCCTTTAAGTAATACTTTTAAGCTTATTCTGGTGTTTGGGATGGCGTCTTAGTGACCCGGGTGGTACAGCTATTTCCCGGACGGTATTTAGGGAGTCCCGGACAGTGTCGAACGGTCCCGGTCGTCCCGGACTGTAAATAGTCACACCCCTTATACACTGCACCAGCCTTTACAATGGGGGGAGTAGAAATAAGCATCCCTTATTACTGGGGGAGTGGAAATAAGGCTAGCCTTATATTATAGGAGGAAAACATAACTTCTCGAATAAAGAAATGGATTTTCTTTATCAAAATACTCCGCATAGCATTTGATGTGAAGCCATGACACTGCAGTATTTACACATATTAATTACTATATTGTCAGTATCACATCATATTATCGCCCATAGCGTACCTGCTAGCTCCACGACTGTGCTTTGCTTTTGGTACAGCTCCGCTGATTGTATTTTGTCTTTCTGTAACTGAAGGTCCACTACTCGGAACCTTATGTCTAACCTGAGTAGCCATCGGAATCACCGGGATAACTTAGCTACTCTGAATATTTGACCACCACAGGCGTTCGGAATTCACAGTTGTTTTCCCTCGATACCATCCTTCTCTGTTACCCACATTCCAACAAATCTCCCTTATCCATGATTCTCACTAAAACGCGTGCACACAAGTTGCGATCTCAATATCAGCCTACCGTTACAAAGTTAGACGGATCTAGATAGTTTTATTCAGGCAATCAGCATATACATAGCAAATACATGACATATTAATTTTACATATATCCCGACATGCACCTTGGATAGCATTAAACAATTTAAATGAAAACTTACTTCCATAGTGGTCCATATGGCTGCCAAGATGATATGCAAAGATATAAATAAAAAAAAATTACAATAATAAATAATCCATAATTGTAGACAATGCAAATTTACCCTTTACTAACTAGGTACCTAAAAATTGCATGGATATTAGAAGACATACAACAGTTGTTGTTATATACAAAATGATAATAGAATCTATTATTTTTAAAGTTAATATATATAAATAGTGACTATATATATATAGTGGTTTACTGATTGAAAATAATTATCACCGTTTATGATACAAAAGTTCGGAACGTGTTTAGAACTGGCCCTACATTCTGGCACATCAAAATATAAAAAAAATTGTCTCTTCCCATTTCCAAGCGGACGTGTTAGGCAAATTTTGAACAAGTGCCAAAATTTCCGATTTGAATAGTAATTACGCTGAGTACAACTTTCTCGGGTAAACAAGTTAAAAATAATAATATATAAAAAGGCGAGAAAATAATCAGAAGTACATTCAAAAGTACATGCCTACACGAATTAAAAATAAAAACTTAAACTT
Organism: Sipunculus nudus; assembly: GCA_026874595.1. Classification (NCBI taxonomy): domain Eukaryota; kingdom Metazoa; phylum Annelida; class Sipuncula; order Golfingiida; family Sipunculidae; genus Sipunculus; species Sipunculus nudus. Next base: position 20,417,508 of record CM049307.1, read on the forward strand.
TAATTGTTAATTACTGACTAGAATTACTAAAAAATTATCACAGTTTGTAATACATGTCTCGAGTATGACAATTTGTCTAGTTCACACTGACCACTATTACCATTGGATTAAACTATAATAGTTACAAAAATAAAAAATATATTCAATTAATTATATTTTTCACTTTTTTAATAATTCTTTAAAATGGAAAAAGAATATATGTTACCTTTTATTTTTTTAATTGCATAAATGTCGGTTTAATGTTGTGCAAATTCAAGAATACTTATTTCAATTAATTAATTATATCATTAAACAATGACGATGATTTTTTGTACGATTAAATGTCTCTCAATTTATATATATATATATATATATATATATATATATATATATATATATATATATATATATTACGGTTATACCGTTACGGTATACAGGCTGTATCATCGTATCTATGAAACAGAGTGACTGCTCAAAATATCGATACAAGTCTACCCTAACCGAAAAAAATGATATGTTATTTATAAACCTGAAGCTGCTTTTTATATTGACCTTGCTGTTGATTGTTTTTTCATTTTTTACAGGTGACGTTGCTTCCATGGGAGTATTGCGTATATGAGGGTCTCTTTTTATTTTTTAACCACACAACCTTAAGTCTTAAAGTACTTATATCTATAATTAGCACATCAGAAATATGATATGTATAAAATTATTATAGGTTATTGTATCTGCTTACATCGTTTACCGCGATGGTTCAGGCGAGTGTGGTATCCCTCCACATCATTGCTGGTGCGGATGGCAACACCAAATACGATCCAGTCTACCGGGCGCCACATCGGTCCCTCGATCCACGTGTTCTCCATGTAGGTTCACAGCCGCTGGATTGGTTCTGTTCAAGCAGTCTGTTTCAATTACTCGAACACTGGACGGATGTGTTCCACAGGTAACAGTGGCAGAGCCATCAGTCGGAGACATACCTGAAGAACAAGTTATATTTAAGTCATTCTAAACATGTGTGGTGTATAGTCACAAATATAATGCATAGGCATTTTTCCGGAATCATCCTGAATATCCTTAAGAAATATAAAACATGGCCTACAGGCCTAATGCGAACCTGTGCATTGGGAAATACACCATATATAATATGCTTCAATGCTGGACCATTACTTCTCATGTTATTGAACAATTCAGGTACTAAACATTTTGAATACAGTAAGAAACAATTACACAAATATCACTGCTGAAATTCTGGCATGGGTGTACACAACACAACTAGGGACCCATGGGTCTCAACGCTCAGCTGAATTTGTCTATGAGGATATTTTTAAAGAAATGTTTCAGAATGACAGTCCTGTGACCTTAACCAATGACCTTGTGACCAAAAAAATCTTAGAACTTAATATCCTTGAACTTGCAGCATTAGGATTATTGTAACAAAATTTAAAAAAGTGACCTTGACCTCTAACCAGATAACCTAACATTCTACAGGTTTCCTCACTTTGGGCAACTAAGCCATGTGTGAACGTTGGAAAGTTCAGGATGAAAAGTTTGATTTACAGTGCATCCACAATCTTTTTAAAGATGTGGCTTCTTTGATCTTCAACTTAGATCGCTGGACCCTGAAAATCAAAATGAATTTACTTTTGTGGTTGGTCATTATTAAATCAAGTTTGAAGCCAGTCTGTCTATCCAAAGCAGAATTATCATCCATAAACTAATTTGTGAATGGATGGGTTCTGTGACCTTGACCTTTGACCTATGACCCAAAAATCAAACAGAATCTTCCCCTAGTGGCAGGTTAGCAATATCTTGAAGATGGAAGGTTTGTGATGAAAAGTTTGGCTTCAAATGCATACACATTCCTTTTAAAGAAATGAGTCCTGTGACCTTTGACCGTTGGACCCCAAAATCGACATGGTTCTTACTTCAGTGGTGGGCCATTTATAAGTAAAGTTTGAAACCATTATGTCAAACTAAACTGGAGTTATCATCTGGAAACGAATTTGTGTGGATGGACGGATTGACAAACAGACAGCTATACAGACAGACAGACAAGGTGATTAGTATAGGGCATCCACTTGTGATCAATAAACTCACCAGGTTTTAAGACACTAGATGTAATCACAGCTGACAAACTGATTGTTGTCATTTTATGGTGAATAAAGAGAAAAATATTCGTTTAAATAGGAAAATTACAGGTGGCTCCAACACGTTTCAGGAACTGACAAAACTAGTCATGGTCAATATTCAAGGCAAGATTCATGACAATCCATGTTTTAATTATCAAGTATTTGTATTAATTTTATTACTATTCTGGGGGGTACTTTCAAGCCCTATAGCTCGAAGGATATAGGTCACAGTGACCTAATTTCAGGTTTCCAAGGAGATTTTTTATTGACCTCCCTGGATGTTCACTTAGAAGTTTCTAGGACCAGCTGTTACGATTTGTGCCCTGCTAACGGGCGGCTGGACGGCCGGACGGACGACGGACAAAGCGCCATTCCTATACCTGAGTTGACTTACAGTCAGCTGAGCTAAAAATGATTGTAGCTCGCACCACCAGTCTTGTATACAACGAAGCTATCAGAGATATATACATATGCCCAAGTTCAGACTGATATATCAAACCCCTCCTGAGAAATAAGCAGGGACACACTGTGCAAAAATTATTGTAGGTGACACCACCAGTCTTGTATACGACAAAGCTATTCGATAGGTATAAATATGCCCGATTTCAGGATGATATATCAAATTCCTCTATAGAAATAAGCACAAAAGTCACACACTGTGCAAAAGTCATTTTAGGTGGTGACACCTGTCTTGTGAACGAGAAAGCCATCAAAGACACATAGACAGATCAAAATATCAGGCCAATATATCAAACTTACCTTGAGTCTGATGCATGGGGCTGACCACGCTTAGGTGAGAAAGGCATTTGCCCCGAGTGAACTGTGACAAATTTGCTGGCTCAGGCTACTGCACTGAGTGAACTCATGACCTGCACCTGGCTAGACTGGGTGAACTTTTGACCTGTACCTGGCTGCACTGAGTGTTCTTGACCTGTTGCCTAATCTGATACAGTTGGCAGCCTGCCAAAGCTATAAATAGATTGGCTCCACATGCAGCCCTGAGGGGCATGACTCCCATGAGGTGATCACATGGTGCCCATGAGGTGTTCACATGTCACCCATGAGGGGATCACATGCCTTGTGCTTGGCTGCACTGACTGAACTCTTGACCTATATCTGGCTGCACTGAATTAACTCTTGATCTATTGCCAAATCTGAAACAGTTGGCAGTTTTTTAACCTATTTAAATATACAGACACAATCTTGGCTTGTTGGCAAATCTGTTTACACATACTGAAAGACTTTAGCTAAAATGCTTTTTTCAAGGTGAAATATTCATAAACTTTTTTTCATAATATCTAGAACAATAAAAGATGCAGTTCTTTCATTGCTAAAGGTCCAATAATACTGCCAAAAATCATTCAAGTAAACTTGAACAAAGGCCACCTAAGAATAATTTTTGTGCCATGTTACAGCAGTTATAATTGAAACAATAATTTTGTAGAAGAACAGTTTTGCAGTCCTCAGTTTGAGTTAGACATAATAATGGCCATAAGACCAACTTAAGCTTTTCTGATATGATTGATAGAACCATGTCCTAGGATAATTTTTTGAAAAATTAAAAGATTCAAATTGACAGTTTCATCATAAACATTTTAAGCTGAAAGAGGCTAAAATTATGAGGTTTTTGCCCATGAAAACAGGTCAATGTAGGTGGCACCTTAAAATCTGCAACTTCAAATATGAGTCATGTGACCAAGATTTGTACAATACTTGGTAATGCTAGCTTCATTTCTGAGATAACTATGTCAGTATGCTTACTTGGCCAAATTACTGTTCAAAACGTTTAACTCCACTAAAAGTCATCAAACCATTTGAACAAACTTGAGAAGGCTATCCACTGGGATCATTTCTGTAAAATATTGAACAATTTGGCTGGACCGTTTACAAGAAGACTTTTAAAGGTTTTTGAGCTTTTTCCCTATAAAATATAAGTAAATGCAGATAGCAAAAAAATAAGCTTAATCCCACAACATTTGATATGTGACAGATTATTGCATAAAATCTGGGGATGGTAGCTCCTGCTATTCCTAAGAAATTATGGGTTAATATACAGATGACCAATGACCCCCGTACAAAAAAAGGTCAATGCAGGTGGCGCCACCAATACCTGAATTTCATATATGACTCATGTGACCAACACTGGCATGAAATTTGGTGATGACAGCTCTGGCCGTTTCTGAGACTGTCATTTTAGTATGCTTTTTTGGACAGATGACTAGGTTCAACTTCCTGTAATTCGGCCAAAAATTCGCCACTTTAACCATTTGAACAAACTTGAGAGAGATGGTATAAAAGATTATTTCTGTGAAATATTGAACAAATTGGCCTGACCGTTTCGAAGGAGAAGATTTTTTCGAGGTTTTTTAGCTTTTTCTCTATAAAATCTGAGAAAATGCAGATTTTTTCAGATGGCTAATTTCATGATGTTAGCTCCAGTCGTTTTCGAAATAGTATGGGTTAACATATACCTGTGATTGTAAACATTGCCTGGCATGAGGAATATCTAAAATCATAAATCTACATTTTTTAAAAGTTTTTAAAAAACATTCTTGTCAATATTAACCAAAGATAACCTGAAAACTAAATGTCTGGAGGCATGATGTAACAGATGCTGATAAACTGGTTCCAGGCTAGATGTATCTGCTTCACACAATTAACATATATGGTAAAATGTCTCAATTCAATCTTTATTATTCAGCCAAAATTCATTCTTTGAAGAAGAAGAATAATAAGAATTATTCAGGAGTCTGCTGGAGTATGGGGTACTGGCGACGCTGTGCGCTGAGGAGTTCTCGGTATTGGCGAAGTGCAGTTCTGACATGGCCAGTCAATATCTTCACCATTCCTATTGGCGGCCCTGTACTGCTGTTGCGAAATACCAGTGCCACAGGTTCTGTGCTACCAACGATGTCAACCGTCGCACCTTAAGGCTTGTTGTTGTGCTCTGACTTCCTGACAGCATCTAATACATTGATACTCCACAGTTCTGGAATGAGAAACAAACATTATTATTATTATCATTATTTATTATATATTATATATAGTCCACATTTAAATTAGATGTATCTAGGAATAATTTCAGAGTTACATAGAATAAAATACATATATATAAGTATTAATATTACCCTTTGCGTATAAGCTAACCTGGCTCGTAAACATTTAAGGCTACACATATATACTAATCTACATACATGTATATCATATATATACAAATTGTGGTTATAGTAGTAATATTATATATCAGAATTCTTAAGTATTAGTACTTAAATAACGTAACAGATCCGTATCTATGAATAATTCCAGAGTTACATAGAATAAAATACGTGTATATAGGTATTAATATTAACCTTTTGCATATAAGCTAACCTGGCTCTAAAACATTTAAGGAATATTTTTCGTATTTTTAGAATATAGCTCACGCTATACTCACTCAAATATAATGAGTATACTAGAAAGGTTGAAAGAGTTATTGATTTCCCTAGAATCTATATCACAATTTTTAGCACCATTACATTACATCGTTACTTTTCACTTTAAACGGTGGTAAGTATCTATTAACACTGTATAAATGAAAGGGTGACAAGATTTTCTTAACATCTTAATTCTACAAACTGCTATTATTATTCAGAATTTCATCATTTTAATAGGAATCGTTGTGCTATGTTATTTACAATATTAATCTTTAAAATGATTTAAAAGTAGTCTCCATCCATTTAGTATATCACTTTGGCAATGGCTTCATATATTATAAATAAACGCCGGTTTACTTAAACGACACTGTTACATTTTGAAAATAGGCATAGAGAATATAAAACAAGGACTTAAAATTAATAAGAAAATGCTTTTCCATCCCGCCTTTTTATTAACCCAGGTACATATTGCTATATTTTCCTTCCATATATTGCCTTTTATACCTTCAGTGGATTGCGGCGGTAGTTTGTTTCAGGATATAAACGTTACTCATAAAATTAAAAATATGCATTTTACACACACACATATATATATATATATATATATATATATTTCCTTATGTGAACCATGAAACTGCCAAAGAAAATATCCAATTCAATCTTTCATAAAATTTTAGGGCACTGTTTAAAGTCTGTTACGGTAAAATTAAAGAGTCCTTAATGGAGAAAATTTAAAAAAGACGTTAAAGGACATATACTTTATATGAAGTCTATCTGAGGTTTACAGTATGGCGTGCAGTACATTTATTTTCATTTTAAATAGTTTAACAAAGTATAAACAGAATATTGGTGCTGTTTATTTCATATAAAAAGTGGGCCTTAAAGGAGAAAATTAAAGATAGACTTTTAAGAACATATATACTTTACAGTATTAGTTTATCTCTCCACAGTGAAGGGGTTGCCTGCGGACCGCTTGCTTTTTGCACGAGATCCCTTTGTGAAGAGCTATAGAGTAGTTTTCCTGCCCCGCCTCCTTCCTTCTTATAACAGACTTTCCAACTTGACCGATCGTGGCTTTATCTTTGAATCTGTTACAGTGTATAGGTTTAAGCATTTACGTTTAATATTTTATATGGTGCGAATTATTCTCAATTACTTGAAGGGCACTGTTTGAATGCAAATAACATGGGTTTATGGGTTATTATAAGTGTTTATAGTCAAATATGAGAATTAAATAAACTATGAGGTACGTACATACTCCGAAAATCTTGCACAATAATAACAGACTTGTATATAAGCAAATTTAATGGGATACATATGGAAGCATATCTTTTTGGTCACAAAACATATAAAGATTTACGTACCTTTCTGGAAACTAAATTGTTTATATATCACAAATCAAGGGATAAAGCATCTTTCAATGTCGTTTATATACATGATGAAGAAATATTTCGTAGTCTTATCAAATTTAATCCTATTATTTATGTTTTAACAATAGGTTACAGAACGGTGTATTTGTATATTAGAATGATATATAATCTACAATATGGGAAGCCGACAAGCTAATACATGGATCCACCGAATATCACAGAGGCATGGATAAACTGAGCCATTGAATCTCTCCTTACGTGACAGAACTCCAAATGTGCGGCATCAGATCACTCCTGAGAAAAGGGCATCAGTGTATTCTAAACGAAACCGAGAAGGAAGGTAGCGCCACCTGTATGGTCGACGAGAAATCGACCCAAGATGGATGGACATGTCAATTTAAGACCAATACATTGAACCTCTCCTGAGACATGAGTGATTTTCACCAAAAACAAACGCAGAGACGCCACACGAAAACGACTACAGCTAGATGGCGCCATTGGTCTTAAGTCTGAGATGATGGCATCCAAGATCTATGGACATGCAATGTTTCAGCCCAGTGCACTGAAGCATTCTCGAGATATGCTCTTTTACACTAAGACACACAGATGGCAAATGCTGGGATGGACGCCACGCGAAAACGATTACAGATGGCCCAACTAGGCTTGAGTACGAGTTGGAGGTAGCCAAGATCTATAAACATGCATAATATTAGCCGAATTCCTTGCAACACCTGAGATATGGCCTATAATCCCTATGATGCACAGGTGGACACTGTATGCAAAAGGAGTGCAGGTGTAGACACATATCTGTGTTAGGCACGAGTTCATATGTGACCCAGTAATTGTGCCGGGTCCAAAGGTCTCAGACCAGTTCTTCGTAAAGATGAACGCGGCGGACGGACCCCGCATGAAAAATAGTAACCGCAAAACACAAGACACAATTAGAACATAATTTTCCACAAATATCCAGTGCATTATATTATGTTATGATTTCAAAGATATTATATGGGAATGATATATAACAGACGTGAATTTTTAAAACGCTCAGAGGACTGAATTGCCACTCTGTCTAACAGAACACGGTTGACGTGATCACGATATGTCATATAACGTTGAGATCTGTTTCTATGTGCGTGTATAGGCATACATGACAGACGTATGTACTAAGTATATTAGTACAGTGGGTCCAGCAGATCTTCCACAAAAAAAAAAAAAGATGGCGATGTTACGCCATTTTTCCCTCCGAATCCCCATTTCACGCACACCCTATAGCTATGCGCAACATGAGCCGTTTTACGCATATATAGGCTCTACACAGATAATTAAGCTGTGTTTCAGTTTAGCCCGTACATGCGTTAGGGCCCTGCGCGGGGCGGGTTTTGACCCGCAGCCCGCGGGAGACCGCAGCCCGCGGTCCTCCGCGGGCCCCCGCATGGGAATCTTTGCGGGGCGGGCTACATCTAAGAAAGTGCGGGGCGGGGCGGGCCGAAATGACATCTGTGCGGGGCGGGGCGGGCTGCGGGTTGATGATCTGGCAGTTCAGTAAAACATGAATATAAAATTTAAAACGTTATTTTTGTATAAAATGTTTTCAGATGTCGTAAATTTAAAAAAAAAAATTAATTTATTTCTTTTTACCCCTTACACTGACTGACAGTTGTAACAACACTATGCAAATGTGTCTTTCCTAGGTATAACATCAATTTGTTATACAAAATAGATGATGCATCCTTAATCTGAAATCTAAACTTTAAACAATTGTCTTTGCAATGGGAGCTGGTCATAACTTTATATAGTTACCTGGCCTGATGTTGTATATGGACTGTAACCCTGTACTTGTGTCAGGTCTCACATATTACATAATATGGCTGGGAGTGAAGCCAGGGCTTGATTACCTTTGATCTTGTAATAGACAGTGTGTGGCTACAGCTGGCTCTGTAGGTGACTCAATTGACCTGGAACTGCACAAAGCCTAAGGTGGACTCCTTATCTTATTGTAACTCCATGTGCTGTCTAATTGTAAATGACATTGACCACTGGCTGGTCAAATCCCTGTTTGGTCACAGCATAATGTGTTGATGATTGCTATAAGAAACAGGGCTCTGGCAATGTCTAGATCTCAATGAACACCCTGAACCTAAAGCCACATCGGTCAGATTACCCCTTGACCTGATTAGTCTCAGTTTCAGCTAATTAGCAGATTGTGACTGAAAAACTTTAACCAGCAATACATCTTGTTAGTTTGATGGCATGTGATTAGCCAATACTATTCTAAAGGGTCACTTTGGGTACAAATACTTTGAAGAAGTTTAATTTTTCTTTTCATTTTTTTTATATATTTAAGTAGAAACAAACACAATAAACCAAAGGTTTGTTTATTTCCCCTGTAAAATATGAAAACATATTTAAGGTGTGTTACATTATTATGTTTAAATTAAATCCATCTAACCAATAAAACATGTCTTTAAAAATATTTCTTGAATTATGGATTGAATTATTGCAAAAACGTATTCAAATGAATTTTTCATTCCAGTCAACAAACATTTCATATATATTAATAATAAATGTGTCTTATATATGTGCTGTGAAATATCTTGATATGTAAACTTTGGATCCGAAAACTATTTTTAATTATTTTGCGGGCTGGACTGCGGGTAAGAAACTTAAAAAATGCGGGGCGGGTGCGGGCTGAAAGAAAATTTTGCGGGGCAGGTGCGGGCTGAAAGAATGATATATAGTAACTGCGGGGCGGGACGGGCTGAATTTATTTCTTTGATAGCGGGGCGGGCTGACAAGGCATGATGGGGGGCGGGTGCGGGTTCAATTTTTCAGCCCGCGCAGGGCCCTAACATGCGTATATCGTAGCCTATATATAATTATATAGTTGTACAATGGATGCAGGTCTTCCTAAGATGATGGTGGAGTGACGTCATTTTACCCCGAATCCCTCAGTTAGCGCCGACCCTATCAGTTAAAATCGCCCCTGTACTGTGGCGATTTTCACGCATATATATATATATATATATATATATATATATATATACGCAGATAAGCCTATAAATACGGTGACGGACACAAGGAAAAACCAGTAACAAAATCATATGAGCCATTTTTCACGCATTTACGCGCACAATGACATGAAAACAGTTTTAGCGTTCATTCAGGAACTATATATATAACACGCAGGATAATATTTAGGCAAACTAAATTTATTTTCCTGTAAAATTTGAATATTCCTGATATAAAATAAAATACTCCGACATAATCGGCATAGGTGAATGCATTCTGTAAGCAACTCTGCTTAATGGCTAATTAGTATGAATTAAATAATTTAAATAAAATATAAATTTGTGATTGTTTCAAGAATAGACCTACACAACATTTATTCAACGTCATGGACGGATTAATTAACAGGTGTTTGACAAGTACCCCTATTTACACATACGTTTTTAGGCCTCAGTCATTTAATCTAAGAGAAGTGCGCAGCTCTTATTATTTTTTTTATTATTTGCAATATTTTGACCCGCAGCCCGCGGGAGACCGCAGCCCGCGGTCCTCCGCGGGCCCCCGCATGGGAATCTTTGCGGGGCGGGGCGGGCTACATCTAAGAAAGTGCGGGGCGGGGCGGGCCGAAATGACATCTGTGCGGGGCGGGGCGGGCTGCGGGTTGATGATCTGGCAGTTCAGTAAAATATGAATATAAAATTTAAAACGTTATTTTTGTATAAAATGTTTTCAGATGTCGTAAATTTAAAAAAAAATTAATTTATTTCTTTTTACCCCTTACACTGACTGACAGTTGTAACAACACTATGCAAATGTGTCTTTCCTAGGTATAACATCAATTTGTTATACAAAATAGATGATGCATCCTTAATCTGAAATCTAAACTTTAAACAATTGTCTTTGCAATGGGAGCTGTTCATAACTTTATATAGTTACCTGGCCTGATGTTGTATATGGACTGTAACCCTGTACTTGTGTCAGGTCTCACATATTACATAATATGGCTGGGAGTGAAGCCAGGGCTTGAATACCTTTGATCTTGTAATAGACAGTGTGTGGCTACAGCTGGCTCTGTAGGTGACTCAATTGACCTGGAACTGCACAAAGCCTAAGGTGGACTCCTTATCTTATTGTAACTCCATGTGCTGTCTAATTGTAAATGACATTGACCACTGGCTGGTCAAATCCCTGTTTGGTCACAGCATAATGTGTTGATGATTGCTATAAGAAACAAGGCTCTGGCCATGTCTAGATCTCAATGAACACCCTGAACCTAAAGCCACATCGGTCAGATTACCCCTTGACCTGATTAGTCTCTGTTTCAGCTAATTAGCAGATTGTGACTGAAAAACTTTAACCAGCAATACATCTTGTTAGTTTGATGGCATGTGATTAGCCAATACTATTCTAAAGGGTCACTTTGGGTACAAATACTTTGAAGAAGTTTAATTTTTCTTTTCATTTTTTTTATATATTTAAGTAGAAACAAACACAATAAACCAAAGGTTTGTTTATTTCCCCTGTAAAATATGAAAACATATTTAAGGTGTGTTACATTATTATGTTTAAATTAAATCCATCTAACCAATAAAACATGTCTTTAAAAATATTTCTTGAATTATGGATTGAATTATTGCAAAAACGTATTCAAATGAATTTTTCATTCCAGTCAACAAACATTTCATTTATATTAATAATAAACGTGTCTTATATATGTGCTGTGAAATATCTTGATATGTAAATTTTGGATCCGAAAACTATTTTTAATTATTTTGCGGGCTGGACTGCGGGTAAGAAACTTAAAAAATGCGGGGCGGGTGCGGGCTGAAAGAAAATTTTGCGGGGCAGGTGCGGGCTGAAAGAATGGTATATAGTAACTGCGGGGCGGGACGGGCTGAATTTATTTCTTTGATAGCGGGGCGGGCTGACAAGGCATGATGCGGGGCGGGTGCGGGTTCAATTTTTCAGCCCGCGCAGGGCCCTAACATGCGTATATCGTAGCCTATATATAATTATATAGTTGTACAATGGATGCAGGTCTTCCTAAGATGATGGTGGAGTGACGTCATTTTACCCCGAATCCCTCAGTTAGCGCCGACCCTATCAGTTAAAATCGCCCCTGTACTGTGGCGATTTTCACGCATATATATATATATATATATATATATATATAAATATATATATATATATATATATATATATATATATATATATATACGCAGATAAGCCTATAAATACGGTGACGGACACAAGGAAAAACCAGTAACAAAATCATATGAGCCATTTTTCACGCATTTACGCGCACAATGACATGAAAACAGTTTTAGCGTTCATTCAGGAACTATATATATAACACGCAGGATAATATTTAGGCAAACTAAATTTATTTTCCTGTAAAATTTGAATATTCCTGATATAAAATAAAATACTCCGACATAATCGGCATAGGTGAATGCATTCTGTAAGCAACTCTGCTTAATGGCTAATTAGTATGAATTAAATAATTTAAATAAAATATAAATTTGTGATTGTTTCAAGAATAGACCTACACAACATTTATTCAACGTCATGGACGGATTAAGTAACAGGTGTTTGACAAGTACCCCTATTTACACATACGTTTTTAGGCCTCAGTCATTTAATCTAAGAGAAGTGCGCAGCTCTTATTATTTTTTTATTATTTGCAATATTTAACAATTAAGTTGGGTAAAGAGTTGTATCACAAATGAGGACTTAAAATGAACTTAACGGATACCGAGTTAGGCAAGACATATTTTCTTATCATCTTAAAACCAAAGATTCCATATTGGCAAGGAAGTCATTAACAAGAACGAGGTCAATGCATGGTCTATCTGCCAGCGTATATAGTTGTACTACAGAGACCTCTAGCGGCAGAGAGCACAGTGTTGCAGATATCGCGGCCTTCACAATGACCCCACAGGTCATGAGAAGGTAAACAGGAAGATGGCGGACGGGGCACCGTCATCTGCACGGAATGCCAAGAAATCTGCAGACCTAGGGCGAATATTTCTCAGGGAAGAACTCAGGGCTAAAGTAAAACAGGTAAGAACCAAACTGCATTATTCCCCTTCATTCTACGATCATAGCATCCATTCTTATACATGACAACATGGGTTGTTGATGGGACGACTGGCTGATTCAACTTCAAGTTTAGGCCTGGTCACTTCGTGGCAGAGTCCAGATGGAGATATGCGCTCTCTGTGTTATGATGTGTCGATCTATCCAGACAAAACTCGGAGCGAATATAGAATACCTCATGCACCCTGGTTAGGAGAACGTCCTAAAGAGGGCGATACATTTAATGGGGATAGAGAGGAAAAATCGGGTATACTGTTTAGTCTTTATGGGGTTCATTTTAAATAACAGTATACTTGTTATGTACTATTAACGTCTAAGTATACTGTCATGCATGTCTGGTACATATCTGACGTCGCCTATTGCTGATTCTGAAAGAGACAGATATATATGTGATTATTATACATGACATTCAGTGAACGAAGGGGACCGTTTGCAGAGAAGTCCTAAGCTCAACCACTGAGCCATCAAGGGAACCAGTCGTTTCGTCACCACAGTCATTTCGTCACCAAAGGAAATTGGTGACGAAGTGACCGTTAAAATACATCAGGCTGGACTTGGCCGGGCACGTTCTTAAAATCAGAAATTCAAATGCATAGGGAATGACAGAAGAACAGAATATTGATTGACAGAAGAGTGAAATATGGCTGGGAAAATAGTTCTTGCAAAAAAATGCGTTTATACTCTGCAAATGCAGTTTAAAATTTTAGAAAGTTCTTTTGGCAACTTGTTTCTCTGTGTCAATTGTGGGAGACCCCCGCCCCCCGCCTTGTGGGAGGTAGAGGTTATTTATGGATGAATATATACCAGTAGCTGTATAAAGAAAAGGTTGTAGTGAAATGCCAGAGGTACAACCTGAAGTGTAGCGAGATTGTGAATGTGTGAGATTGTGTGAAAGGGTGTTTCCTGATGGCGTAATGGCAAACTGGGGGAATCCTTTTGCGACATGGCAGCGTTGGTTTAACAAACAGGGTGCGGAAGGAATACAGAATACAAATGATAGAGAAATGGGAGGGAATGGACAAATAAACACTTATTAGCTCAGCTGACTATGAGTCATCTGAGCTATAGTTGTGGTCCATTGTCTGTCTGTTTGTCCGTCCATCTGTAGATGTGGCACGTTTTAAAACCATAAGACCTAGGAATCCAAAATTCGGGATAATGTTAGATGTCCCCAAGATCTCCTACCAAGCCAAAAACTGGGTCTTTGCGACTTCGTTCCTTTGAGAAATTAAGGAAAACCCTCAATTTTTTATTAGCTCAGCTGACTGTAAGTCATCTGAGCTATAGCAATCACTCTTTGTCCGTCCAGCCATCCAGCCGTCTGTTCGTTAACAAGGCACAAATCGTAACCACTGGACATGGAATCTTCTAACTTTACATCCAGAGAGGTCCATGAAAAATCTCCTTAAAAACCTGGAAATAGGTCTCTGTTACCTATATTCTTCAAGCTATGGGGCTCGGAAGTACCCCCCAGAATAATGAAAAATTTGATACAAAAAGCTCAAATATCTAAACAACTAATGCATTGATCACCATGGTTCTTTGCATGGATATTGATCATGGAGTGTTTCATCAGTTCTGCAGAGTGGTGGCGCCACCTGTATTTTTTCGATTTTTTTACAATTTTTTTCTCTATTTTTGAGACCTCAAAAGATGCCGTCATCTGTTAACAGGGCACAAATTGTAACCACTGAACCTGGAATCTTCTCACTTTACATCCAGAGAGGTCCATGAAAAAGTCTTCTTGGAACTTGGAATTAGGTTTCTGTTACTCATATTCTTCCAGCTATGGGGGCTCCAAAGTACCCCCCAGAATAATGAAAATTTTGATACAAAAGCTCAAATATCTGAACAACTAATGCATTGATCACCATGATTCTTTGCGTGGATATTAATCATGGAGTGTTTCATCAGTTTGTGCAGACTGGTGGCGCCACCTGTATTTTTTCAATTTTTAACAATTTTTTTCCTACATTTTTAAGACCTTAAAAGATGCAGTCATCTGTTAACAGGGCACAAATCATAACTGCTGGACCTGGAATCTTCTAACTTGACATCCAGATAGGTCCATGAAAAGTCTCCCTGAAAATCTAGAATTAGGTCTCTGTTACCAATATTCTTCAAGCTATGTGGCTTCGAAGTACCTCCTAGAGTCATGAAAAATTAGATACAAAAGCTCAATGTATCTGAACTGCTAATGAATTGATCAGCATGATTCTTTGCATGGATATTGATCATGGGGTGTTACCTTAGATTATGCTGACTGGTGGCGCCACCTGTATTTTTAGCTCAGCTGACTATAAGTCATCTGAGCTATAGTCATGGTCCTTTGTCCGTCAGCCGTCCGGCTGTCTGTTAACAGGGCACGTTTTAAAACCGTTGGACCTACGATTCCAAAATTTTGCATACCGTTAGATGTCCCCAAAATCTCCTACCATACCAAAAATTGGGTCATTTGGACTTCGTTCCTTTGAGATATTAAGGAAAAACCTCCGTTTTCCATAAAAAAGCAATTGTTACTCTTCAAGGCTGCCTAATATCAAAACCACTGATCTGTTTTTGATCATATTTAGTATTCATATTCTTCCATACATTTTCTATGAACATACAAAACATTAGGTCAGTGTTGGGTCTTATTTTGAAGTTGTGGGCCCAAATTTAATGCAATTTTTAAAAAAAATCAGGAAATATATTTACTCACCTAACATGAGAATTGCTGAAGCTAGAGACTCTTTTCCAGGAATATAACTTTATTTAATCAAGATTCAATTGTTTACCCAAAATTAGATGTGAATTTTGCAAATTTTTCAAGTTATTAGCATAAATAAAAAATCAATACCTTAAATTTTGTCCAACTTTGGCAATGGCACGTTTTTTCCATGTAAGCACTGTTGATTTAATTTTCACAGCATATATACATAAGGATTTAATCTTTTACAATCTAAAATTTCAAAGGAATTGATTGAAAAGAGTAGCTTTTATTCAAGTTTTCATACTCCATGTCAAGTGTTGTTTACATCTAGCCCACCCAGTAGTACAGCCTTCACTTGCATTATGTAACCCACCCCAGGCAGCTTGCCTTGGCTCAGCTTGGCCACTACTAGCAGGCTTCTGGGGTTCCCCTCTGCCCTGTACTCCCCCCCCCCCCCAGATGGTGCATTAACTTGATGAATGTTATATTTTTCTGTATTTTATTTCATTGTTGATGGAAGATCATGGATAGGGTTGTCATGTTCCAGAAACTGGTGGAGCCAGTTTTCGTGCCGTTTAATACCCCCAAAATTGCCACTTGACAGTACTGTGAGCATTATAAGTCAAAAACTAATGGACAGATTTCTTTTATATTATGCATATACATAGATATGGGTTATGGGATGATGTTTATTTAAATTGGGGTCATGACCTTTCCTATGAGAGTGGCCTTGACCTTGAATATTGCCATATATGTTGAAAATCACACAAAATCATTAATATCTCAATAAGGGATGCATGGATTGGTCAAAAAATCAACTTGACTGAAGATCTTGGATAGTAATGTCATGTACCGGAAACAGGTGGCACCACCTGTTATTCTTTTACTTGTTTTAGTGCCATTTAATACCCCATCATTGCCACTTAACAGTACTGTGAGCATTATAAGTCAAAAACTAATGGACAGATTTCTTTTATATTATGCATATACATAGATATGGGTTAGGGAATGATGTATATTGAAATTGGGGTCATGACCTTTTCTATGAGAGTGACCTTTTCTAGGAGTGTGGTCTGATATTAATTGTTGCTGAAGATGGGGGGCCTATTCATAAAGGGGGGGGGGGAATTAATTGTCTGGGGATACTATGGCACCTGTGGTGCCAAGAAATATCTAGTTTTCTTTTAAATTTAGTTTAAACATTTGTGATTTAGAAATAATAAAATATATGTGTATGTATAATATGACCCAATATGAGCTACACTCTGGATATATAATGATTGCAACTTAGATTTCTAATATCTTAACTGATATTTTCAGGTTTTTTAGCTCAGCTGACTTTCAGTCATGCTGGGCTATAGCGATGGGTCTTTGTCAGTCGTCCTTCCGTCTGTCCGTCCGGCCGGCCGTCTGTCCGTTAGCAGGGCACAAATCGTAACCGTAGGGTTACGAACCCTATGCAGTCTTAGAGGTTATAAAAAGATCTCCTTGCAAACCTGAAATTAGGTCACTGTGACCTATATTCTCGAAGTTATGGGGTGTGTTTGCACCCCCCAGAAATAACTCTTTGAGACAAAATTTTCATCCCAAACCTTCGATCTTTCACATACAGCTCACCTACCAACAGGGGAAGAACCATAATTTTTTTTAGGTCAAAAGGTCAAAGGTCAAGGTCACAGGAGCCTCTTCTTTGAAAAGCCTGTGGATGCATTTTAAGCCAACCCTTTCATCCCAATTCTTTGATCTTTCTCATATAGCTCACCTACTAAGTTGGAGAAGAATCCTATAGATTTTGAGGTCACAAGGTCAAAGGTCAGGGTCACAGGATCCACTTCTTTGAAAAGGTTGTGGACACATTTCAAGCTAGACTTTTCATTCCAAACCTTTCAGCACTGATATGGCTTTTCTGCCAACAGGGGAAAAGACCTGTTGATTTTGAGGTCAAAGGTCAAGTTCACAGCACCCACTTCTTGCATGGAGTAATTTTCAGGCAAACTTTTCAATCTGTACCTTCCATCTGTCATATATGGCTTACCTACCAATAAGGGAAGAAGCCTTTTGATGTTGAGGTCAAAAAGTCAAAGGTCAAGGTCACAATATTTAATTGTTCTAAATGCTTGTTAGCATATTTCAAGTGTAACTGTTCAACCCAAACCTTCAGTCTTTCACATATGCCACATCTATGCATCACTCAGTTTGACTCAAACTTCATATTTATGGGTCTTTTTGCTTGAATAAATAACTTATTGATTTTGGGGTCAGCTGGTCAGCAGGTTAAAGGTTGCAGGTCAAAGTTATTCACCCATTGGTTGCCAAGTAATTACACCAGATTTAAGTAGTTAGTAGTTACCCATCATTTAGAAAAAATCCAGTTGATATGTGGGCAAAAGGCCAAGGTCATAGGTCAGTGATGTTCACAATTACTTATTTTATAGGTCAGTGATGTTCACAATTACTTATTTTATAGACCATCTCTATTTTTCTTGTATATATAACCATCCCTCCCCAGCTGGTAATCTCCCTGTGTGGCTGTAATTGTGAGTGACACTGGTGACATATGACTCCCTTTTGTTTCAGCCTATTAAGTGATAAGGATCAGTGATAAGTACCTCGTTACTTCATAACAAAAACACTGTTGTCTGAATGCTTCAGCCGGGCATTAAGACTATGAGAGTATAGTATTAAGGTTTAGCTACTGATTTATAAGATGATGGGAACATTTTGCAGTTTATTTTATGGAATCCTAGCAATAAACATAGTTTCCTAGATATCTGAATATTTTAATATATATCACCACATATAAAAGCAAGTGTTTGTTCTCATAATATGTGGATGTGTACCTTGATTTAGGATGGCTTTTTGTTTTATTTCAAGACCCTTAGTCATGCTTTCTGCATTTCTTTTCTTTCAGGTTTGGCAGTTTACCTACCCTGCTGACCCCATTGAAAAGCAGAGTGATAATAAAAAATATTGGACTTACACTTTTTACAATTGCATATCTATAAATCTGATATGAGCGCCTGGACATGCCTTTTGAATTATTTTGGGCATTCATTACTGGATAATTTGCCCCAAGTTTGGTCTCTTATTGGAGAATGTGGGATATCAAATGTCATACTTGTCAGAAATCCATTATGTCTGCCAGTTAGCCACCTTAGAAATTATTTCTTCAGTGCAGTTTCAGTAATTTTTCTTTAATGGTTGGTCCGATTTAGAGAATGTTTGTTGTCTGATTTCAGACTTTTCAAAAGTCCAATATGGCCACCAGGCAACCATCTTTTAATTCCTTTTGATCATATTATCTCAAGAACAGTTAAAGTGAATGCAGTTGGATGTATATTTATGTAATCTTGTAAAGGATTGGGTCAAATAATTCTGAATAAATATTACCATTATTTATAAAAGTGCAATACAGTTGGCTTGTATTGAATAAAAATTCATACAGAAGCACCTGTTTCTCAATAATTGCATCCGCCAAAACAGAGTTTTGCGGATACTAGGTTTTCAGCTGCACGCCACTGCCGCCGCGTAGGTGTCCGGAGAACTCCTCCATAACCGCTGGGCAGAATTTTACGAAACCCGGGATTATGTTCAGTTCACATGTGAACTGCTGCACCCCAATATTGTTTTGACCTCTGACCTTTCTTCTGCACTCTGCGTCAGTTTGTGTGTCTGTTTCCACACATAAACCAACATATCTCGGGAACCGTTTGACCGATCAGGAAATTTTTTTGCACAAATGTAACCCTTGGAGAGCTGTTTAACATACAAAAAATGGTGGCGCCACCTGCAACCATGTTTGCACAGTGTCCATCTGTTTGTATGCCTTGGGTTAAAATCACTCATATCTCCGCAGTGGTTTGACTAATTCACCTGAAATTCAGCATGCATATACAAATATAGCCCTGGGATAGCTTTATAACATATATAACAAAAGGTGGCGCCACCTGCAACCATGTTTGCACAGTGTCCATTTGTTCATCTGCCTGGGGTTAAAATCACTCATATCTCTGCAGTGGTTTGACTAATTCAACTAAAATTCGGCATGTGTATACATCCTAAACAGCTTTTCTGATTTTATGACAGGTGGCGCCACCTACATTAACGTTTACGCTGCAGACACCCAAGCTCATATCTCGGGAACCATTTGACCGATTGAGCCAAAATTTTGCATGTGTATAGATCTCACATAGCTTTGTATCATACGCAAAACTGGTGGCGCCACCTGCAGTCATTTTTGCACAGCTCCCATCTATTTGTCTGCCATGGGATAAAATCACTCATATCTCTGCACTGGTTTGACATATCTGCCTAAAATTTTGCAGGTTTATACATCCCCGACAGCTCTCTTGATTTTATGACAGGTGGCGCCACCTACATTCTACATTTATGCAGCAGATATCCAAGCTCATATCTTGGGAACCGTTTGACCGATTGGGCCAAAGTTTTGCATGTGTATAGTTCTCACATAGCTCTTTATCATACGCAAAACTGGTGGCACCACCTGCAGCCATTTTTGCACAGCGTCCATCTGTTTGTCTGCCAAGGGCAAAAATCACTCATATACATGTAGTGGTTTGACTTATCTGCCTTAAATTTTGCATATGTATACAACTTGGACAGCTTTCTGGATTTTTGGTAGGTGGCGCAACCTACATACACAATGGAGCTGCAGACATCCATGCTAATATGCAACACTTCACTCTATTTCCCCTTGCCACTCAATCCATGCCTCACTTCACCAGTTCCACTCTGATTTAGGCGGATACACTTAGTCGCTTGTCGACTACCCGTATTCTAGTTCTGGCATGTATTTCCTTGATTTTTGCTATATATTTTGATCTTATATTTGCCCTTTGTGAAGTTCCTTATGAGACTGACAGGTTTCAAGCAAGCTGTTGGAATAGTTCCTGATAGCTTAACAATCATGCATTTTCCTCAGACCATCAATTCACTGTGTTTTAACCAGACATAGGTGATATATATTTCTGTTGTCATAGAAAATTTTCAACAAATTGGCAAATTGGTTCTTCAAAATATGACTGGAAGTTGTGAATCTCAGTCCATGATGTCACAGGTCATGCATGGCAGCTGAGCGTCATGACCCATGAGTCACTTGTTTTCATTACAAATTTATAAAACTTGTAATAAAAAATGAATCAGATAAAAACTTTTAATGGAAAAAGTGGATATGCTAAAAAAATAGGCTTATATATAAACTTAAATGCATTATTCCCTTGAAAGTGAAATAAAAGTATTAGTCCATTTTTGTCCACTTGCCTGTCCATCTGTAAATTTTTCATATGCATTACAGTGTCTCAAAACTTTTACTGTTTTTCTTCATTATAGTCTTATCAGAATATTAGTTTGCAATCATATCTGTAGAACGTTACTATAACCAAGTAGTAGGGCCCCTTTCCTCTTAGCTTCTCATATGCTTATATAAATGAAAAACATTACAATAGAATATTTTGCATTTGCAAAAATTTCAAACTTCAAAGTTCAGTGACCCATGTTTTTCTATCAAATAATACTGAAGTCATTTGCTAAGTATATTTTAATAGAACTTATTAACTGTATGGCACCATATGTTCACAAACATGAAATTCAAATGTACTGAAAGTCCATGAAGTACACCAAGTACAGTAAGAGAGTGATTATTCTGACACCATACTTCACAAACATGATATTTGTCTACTAAATGTTCATTAAGTGCACCAAGTAAAGTATAATCAAATGATTTGCTCAATTAGTGGTTACAGCTGATTTCACACGTGACCGTTCTAGAGGTGTGATAACAATTCAATTCATGAGCAGTTTATCACACTGATGGCTTGCTGATTATTTTACTCTACTGGTAATTTAATACTAAAGAGAAAAAAAAAACTAAAAAAAAAACAACTGAAAACATGAAAATGTACTTGGAGTACCTTGTACCAGGTACAGGTGTTTTAGTTCCAGGTACAGGTACAAGGTACTTTCTACTCATGACTGGCAGCTACAGGTACTCTGAAATGTGTACCTAGGTACAGGTACAAGTACCTGGCCCAAACCCTGAATTCCATATTCTGTATTTATATCCAAAGGTGTTGTAACTCTCCCCCCCCCCCCACACACCCAGTCATTGAGCCCTAGTTCCTGAGCACTGAGGATAGTATTTTTATTGCAACTCAAACATCTGTGGTGATGCAGTTATAACTGTTACAATAAGCTGAGAACTGTGACCCATGGGTCCCTTGTTAGTGAAGGTATGTGTTACCAAGTACATACATGTCTTGCAATAGACAGGGTCTGCCACTTCAGTTTGCTGGTATAGGTGCCTGAGGTATTCTATATTCGGACCCAAAGGTCACACCAGATGCAAAATATAATCTGTTGCAAAATGTCATTATCAAAATATATTTCATATTTTCAATGTAAATTATTAGTAATATTTATAATCCTCTATTGCATTTTGAAATTATTTTATTAGAAAATTAATTTCAAGTTAAATTAAACTAAAATTTACTCTGTACTTCCTCAGTCATTCTCCATGGCACTTGAGTGACTGAATTACTTGCACCTAGCCCACACCTGTGAGTCTGATTCTGAGTAGTGTGCGCTTATCATATCAAGTTACATCAGTAGGGCACTCAGAATAAAAGTTAATGCATTTCCTACACCTGAGGACCCATTTGGCACATTTAAAAGGAGTATACAAAGTAATTCAGCAACTATTAATCTTTCTGTGTAGAACTATCTTTTCCAGGCTGAAATTAATGCCTTGTTAAGGTACAGGGGACAATTTTATAATATTGTATTGAAATGTCCAAGACGACAGCCATGTTCGCTGAAATTTTTAGAGGTAACAAGGGATTTCTTGGAAAATCTAGGCCCAAGTGACAGAAGCCTGCCATTTAAAATCAAATAATGATAAGACTTTATATAAGATTCTATATAGCTTTACATGAATATCATATATAAAAATCATATATATAAGTATGAATTATAATATACTAATCATATATTTCAGTATTTTCACATAATATGGTAATAATGTCAAAAAGCAGTTAAAGAATTGACATCTTTACACAATTATAAAAGTTTAGAAAATTTCTTATAAAAAAATAAAACAAAATACATCTTTACCTATAATGAGTCCTTCTGTGACACTACTTCTCTTTAGACAGGTTGTTTGAAGGATTTATGTATCAACAACATGTTGTGTAATAATGGTGTTTAACAAAATAGGGCACATTTTAATCTGTATATATAAGTGCTGACTTTAGAAGGATGTTAAGAAGATTATACATATTGTGACGATTATATGATGCAAAAAAGTGTGAAAAATCAAAGGGCTATAAAAATCTTTAATAAAATAGGATATTTAGTTATTTGTTTATATAATGGCCTAGAGACGGGTACTATTTTATATATACTGAAGTGATAGAGATAGATTTGAAGCACTGTAAGAAATACTTTGAGAACAAATACAATTAAATATATCAGAAAAAGTAAATCACGATAACAGTTTATACATATGCACTTTAAGGATGTTATGAAATATAGGATCCTGAATTCTTATGATTTGGGTAGTTTTCTGTATAGTGACTTATATGTGCAACATATCTTAAAGTTGATATATATAGGCTTGATAAGATGTTGATTATCAGTTTTAATTTTCCTTTAATATTTTAGAGTGTTGGAAAAGAAAAAGTAATCCAGCAGGGAAAAAAATCATTTTGTTAAAAATAATAATACATGTATATATAAATATATATTTATATTTATATAGATAGAACTAGAATAAACAGAAAAGTCAGTTCACTGCCGATGTGAACCAACCTTTTCCGTGCTTTCTAGTTCCATCTCTATATACAATGAACCAGGATGGCTATTCAAACATCACTCTCTCACTCTCTCTCTCTCTATATATATATACATACTCGTGGTTCTTCAGTCATATGTCATATATATGCGTGGGTCTCCTCCACAATATCATATTTATGCTTGATTTGCCTCTCAGATATCATGTATGTGCTTGTATAAAAATGAACTCTTTTCTACTCTTCTTTCAAGTATTAGCTAAATATGGAATCAGAGTTTTATAATTGGTGTAATTTAAATTGGCCACTTCTGTCAAAGTGGGTTTAGATTCTCTGGGAATTCTGCTTCCAAAAGTTTAGTGAACATGCCAGTTAACTTGGTCATTTCAAAACCTTATAATAAAATAGTCCTCTGCACCTTTACAGACTGATGATTTGGGCCAGGAAAAGACAAAAATTGAAAGAGTTGTTCAGTCAGTTTATACAGTTTTCAAACCACCTAAATGGGTTCTCAGGTGAAGAAAATGCATTAACTTTTATTCTTAGATATCTCAGAAATTCCATGGATGTTCCAGGTTTTACCGGGTGCCCATGAATAGCGTGCTTAAACTTTGCCAGTGTGACAACTTTTGTATATGTGGTAACTTGAGAGAACTATCATGGATTTCATAACAGATCTTTTCAGTATGCAGGTTAATTATACTATGTACTGGAAGTCAGACCCATGTATGAAGAGGCACTCATAAAATTAAACCACTTTTGCCTCTGACACTATATAATAGTGACAGTGCCTTGATACCATCCTGATCCATCCAAAATAAATTAATCATTCCTTGGTCGTAGCCCATCTCCCCAAAAGTTTTTATATCAACAAACTTGTCAAAACAATGTGTTAGAAACATACCTTCAAATTGGTATTCTGCAATCAAATAAAAGACCTAAAACTTCATATAATTACGCTGTTTTGACAGGTCACTGCGATACTGAATAAACCTGAACAAGACAGGAGCACAGAAGATGAACAAGTTCTGCAGCTGTCTCCAGACATAGTAGAAAACATACAGAAGAATGTCCTCAGAAGAGAAAAAGCAAAGGCCAGAGTTCAGGAGGTTGTTCTTTATTTCATTCCATACACTATGCTTCAGTTTAGAAAAGAAATGTGTAGATGTGTAGTGCTGTAAACTGTAATTCTGAAATATCTTGCTTCATTCACTCCGTTTGCAAAATTGTATCAGCCACAGGGATTGTTTTTCCTCAGCAGTGTATTAGCCAGGTAAGTTTATTTTTTTAGGAGGAATTATTATACTTGTACCACCATTAATATCTCATGAGCAGACATACAATGTTAAATATTTACAGGAGCAAATGGAAAAGTTATTTTTTAATATTTGTATGTTGTTAAGTATATTATGTTGTTAAGCATATGTTACATTTAGTACAGGTTGGCTGAAGAAGTTTAAATGATGTAGAGATGTCAAGTGTTGTTTAATACAAGGAATGACGATAAGGTTTCTTCTGTATAAATCATAACAGTATCTTAAGGGACAAAAATCAAGTTGGGTAAAGATTTACTAACATACGAGGCTGTCAAGATACTCACAAAACACTTGAAATCTAAGAAATAATCCCTTCACCCAATGTCTTTGGACCCCAGGTGCTCAACTGGCCAAATAATGAATGGGTGTGTGGTGTCAGTGTGTTGGATGCAAGTTGTCTGTTGTTAACGCACACACAGCAGCACCTTTGGATCAGCTACATCATGGCTCATACAAATGCACCTGGAAAAGACAAAATCGCCGTTGAAAATGATGACATATTATACCAAAGCCACTTATCCTGTTGCCACACCAGATTATGACAATAGCACTCAGGTTGAAGAGTCATGGCTAATATTTCAGATACAAGGTTTACTAGAGGATATGAATGAAATAAGATAAAAAAACATGCATGAGATATAGATGCAGATGATTTTTATGCAACTGGAGAATGCTTCTTTATTAAATGTTATTATAACTAGCTGTACAATTTGTAAAAATTAATAAGTTTAAGTTCTTGTTACTGCAGGTTGAGGACCCTCCTGAGATGTTGACAGAGAAGTGCAGACAGCTAGCTCAAGCCATCAGGGAGGCTGAACACCTTGTTATTTATACTGGTGCAGGCATTAGCACGGTAATGCTAACAATACCTTTTTACTGTTTAATATATTATGTCAACTCCTTAGTTGTACTGATCCACGTTTAGAGGTTTATGTTTCATATTCATATACAAAACCAGTTTCATTTCTAGGACACCTTTCACTTTTCAGTAGAAAGAGTGATTCGTTTGGCAATAGTATGTGCATATCTGTTTTGATTACTCCTGAAACATACACTCAGTACTCTAATACAAAATGGTGATACAGGAAGAAAATAAGGCAGGATATTCAATATTTTGTTAATTTAAAATTATTATTATTATTTATCTTTTTTTGTTTCTTATGTGTAATGTGACCACTAAAATTCATAGCATCCATACTGAAGTCTAAAGAAAAAACTGAGAGAACTTTGTTTTGGAGGATTTTTTTTGTAGTTTTCTACCATCAGGGCTGCAGGACAGTTGTTCTGATGATCACGGACTCTGTTGGTACAAGTTTGAAGGTGGTAGATCTTAAAATCACCAACTGAATCTGAATTGGATGGGCATGTTTGTAATTAAGCCTCCACCAGTGTAAAGGGAAGGCCTGTAGGGGGATGATGATGTTTTTGTCTTTGTTTGTACTAGATGTCCAGTATGGCTATTTCTTAAACTGACATTTATTCAGTGTAATTTAGTCACAAGTGGCAAAATTACAAATAATATATATTGATGACCAAAGTTGTTTTCAAGGTTGTGACCAGGGAGGCTTTTAGTTTGTGATCATTGGTTCCTGCAGACCTCTTGTCACCGGTTACATTTGACACTGCAATGGTATGAATAGCATCAGAAAGATTCATAAGGCCATCTGACAAACATGTTCCAGATCATAAATTTATGACATGAAGATAACCGAGTTAATAAATTAAAAAGAATTCATACTGTAAATGAACCTATATTATTGTACTGAGTTCGGCTCATTATGTGTGTGCTTACACAGAAATGCAGGGGTAAGCATCTCTGATGCTCGAACTCTCTTACGGATGCTTAGTTCAAAGGGTGCAAGCATCTGATGGGAACGCGCATATTCCTTTCCAGTCAATGTCCCTTCCTGGCTGCCACAAACAACCCATCAGTGGTATAAACACCAATAACTGAAGCTTACATTTGGCAATATGACTTGATTTCTAATCATACAATGATATAATAAATTACATAAAATACAAAAAAGATTAAGTTTTTACAAAACCCTTCAAAATTGGACACGTATAATCTCCCCTTGGCATGCTCTAAACTCTGGGACTCCCCAAAATTTTTGCCTGAGTGACCCAGACTCTTCAATTTTTCTTCCTATTGAAAGCCCTGTGCTTACATGGACACCTGAGCTTACGTGGACATGTAAGTTGTGATAATTCCTGTGATGCAGTGTGTGTGTAACTTTCAGGCTGCTTCCATCCCAGATTACAGGGGACCTAATGGTGTTTGGACTTTGCTACAAAAAGGAGAGTCTGTCAGGTATTGTGTCACTTATTTCTTTTCACCCTTTGTGTGCTAATTTGATGTAAAATGGTCCCTGGGATGAGCTACTCCTTACATCAAATGACCACCTTCTGTTTACAACTGGTTTACATTAGAACAGTTAGTTTTACAGTTAAAATGCACCTTATCAATTGATTGGATGAATTGAACTAGTGAAATGTCTGAAGATCATGTAAGAAAATCTTCAAAACTGATTACTGCATACACAGGAGCAAGTGATAATAGTGCAGTAATGGCATTTGTTTTGATTATTGGTGATTGCAATCAAAGTGAACCTCGGAACATACCAGGCAAGAGTTCCGTATAGACTGACAGGTGGCACTTCTAACATAAATTGCATTATATGGCTGTTTCTGTAAGATCTGATTTGCAAAAGATGGTGACACTTTCCTGACAGTTGACTGACATGATGCACTCCCTATGGAAAAATATTGATGGATGACAAATATGGATAAAAATTCATTTCAAAGGTTAATCCAGAACTGCGTAAATAGTTGCTTAAACACTGCTGTTTCTGACTTGTGAAATTCTAACAAACTAACAAGATGTAAATATTACTACTTTTCATGCCTCTTGATCAGATGACCACCTGCAATTACAGACTGTTTTTCTTTGGCAGAAAGGATGGTCCCTAAAAAACAGGGACCTTTAACTGTACCCTCAGATTTTGTTTATGGTTGTTTTGTATAATATGAAAAGATATTTAGTTGTTACTTGAAGATCATTTATGTAAATGACAGCATTGTATGACATACATACTTTGTGATAAAGGGCCAGTGATACCAGTCAATTCTAAACAGAATTCTAAACAGGTAATCTAATAAAATACAATAATATTCAGTTATACATTTTATAGATAAATAGTTTGATAAGTTATATAATTATAAATTGCAGTGCCCAAGATCTAAGTGAAGCTGAACCTACAGTCACACACATGGCAATCACGGAGTTGTACCGCCATGGTTTTGTGAGTATATACTTAGTGTTTCCTAGAAGAAAGTGAAACAGGAACGTATCAGGCAAAAGTTTGGTAAATATTGTTAAAGTGATAATTTAAGTTGTGTGTGTGTTTGAATGTGCAACATGTGACAAGATACCATCTTTGGCATTCTGTTTCGTGTTTTGTTTTAAAACCTTAATAAGGTGTGTAAAATGTTTCTGCAGTTTTAACATTTTTTTAATGAAAATATTAGAAATATCACACTACAACTGAAAATTTTCAAATTGCTGGGAGTGATCTCAGTGTATATATTAATGCATGTGATATATATTTTGCCCTAATTTTAATGTAATTATAATGAAATGAAAAGTATACCACAATAATGGGGATTCTATGTTTAAATGTTTTTTTTTTTTTGGTTTGAACATGTTTGGTTTTTGAACTTCCTGAATATTCTAGGCATTGGAAACAGGCTTTAATCAGTGTGTTCTATTTTAAGGATGTGAGAACTTCCAGGGGCTTAGTCCTTGATTGATATTGATTGTATTTCTCATTATCTTGATAGCTCTGTGATATTGTCTGTAATTAATGCAAAGGTTGAGTTTTATTATCCTGTAGTGTTATTTGCCATGCTTTATGAATTAATATATAGCTCCCCTGTAAGCTGAGTGGGATTTAAATGGAAATGCAATTAAAAGGTCTTACTACAAAGAAAGTCTGGTAAAACATGGCTCACAGATAAAAATAAGTGTACTTAAAATGGAATTCAAATCAAGTTTTCAGACAGAATAATACTGTGGTAATTAATCTTTACCGAGCATTGATTTAGCTCTCTGTCTAAGCATACAAATTTGAAGCATTGTTGGTGAATAAAGTGCCTTATTGCAAGGACTAAGTGTACTTGCTGTTCATCCAAGACAGTTAGAGACGGTTTGTTTTAAAATATATTGCAGGCTGTTGACTCATAAAAAAATGGCCAAATGTAGACAATAGACTGCTATTTTGAGCTGAACCTCCTAAGTTGTCTATATTGAATAGATGAATAAATTGATGTATCATTAAGCCTGTGTAATTTGGCTGGATGCACTGTGTTGCAATCACCACTGTTTTGTCAAGTGATCAAATGAGAGTGCATTTATTCATCTATGAATCCTTATTATGCTCAAGACAATAAAGTCATGAAAATGTGGAAAAAAATGAAGATAAATTGGACTTTAGATGTGTAACAATGTATTAAGGTGTTTTACGTCAAAGCATATTATCCAATCTAGGTTATACATTTACCACAAAGTCCATAATTAACAATGATTATCCTCTTAACAAAATAGTGTTTCTTTAAGAGTTAAGTGAGAAAATTATATTTTGTTGAAAGTAAAATGTATACTATTATGTCACTATAGTCACTTAATTTTTTTTAATAATGAAATTATTGCACATTTTTTATATATTGTTTCTAATTAACAGTGTATTTTTCATTTCTTTTAAAAGTATTTTTTTTTAAAGTATTCTATCCCATTGCTTCTTGTCACTATTCATTATAATAGATCTATTCATCAGTCTTTGGTATAGCTTTGTCCTGGAGGTGATCTGGGATTGGGGTGTTGAACCATGGGCCTACATAGTCCAGTTTGATGATTGTCTTTCTAGTAGAGTTTTGTGGTCTCTTACTATTATGGTGGAGTCATTGAGCCATGACACACATTTCCTATGTTTCTGTGTAGTTTGATTAGGATAATGGCAGAGCTTGTGGTCAGTGACTGCTCTCTTTAATTTACATGTACTTTCTGACCACAGGTGGAACATGTTGTGTCTCAGAACTGTGATGGTCTTCATATAAGGAGTGGTCTACCTCAACATGCTCTGTCAGAGCTCCATGGCAACATGTATATTGAGGTATTAAACTGGCTGCAAAATGTGTCATCATTAATATGTTGATGTATAATGCTGAAGATGTAAACAAATAAAAGAAGTACAAATATTTGACAAATATGACATTTATGGGTAAAATTTTTATTTAACAGACTTGGGTACATATATCATGGTAGCTTGGAAACAAAGCAACGGCAAGTGCTAGCTATTGTATTGGGTAATTAAGGATATGGCATTTAATATGATAGATGAGATTTTAAAAAATTTGCATGGACACTAAATATAGGTTTCCAGCCATTGAGTCTAAAAAGCATGATAAACATTAAGTAGATTTAAAGCTGTTTTTATGCATAAATTGTTGCAGACCTTGCTGATAACTGTGTAAGCCTTAAGATACACAAACTACTTCACTTCCTTTCAGCTATGCACAAACTGTCAGCCTCCCCAGCAGTATCTACGGCTGTTTGATGTGACAGAAAACACAGGGGTCAGGCGGCACAAGACAGGTCGCCACTGCCACAGGTGTGAGGCGGAACTCAGGGACACCATCGTGCACTTTGGAGAGAAGGGTCCGTTCATGTCCCCGTACAACTGGAAGGAGGCTGCTGATGCGGCAGATGAGGCTGATGTCATTATCTGTCTGGGTTCAAGTCTTAAGGTCAGTCATGTCCAGTGTATTTCTTAAAAGCTCAGCTGACTATATGTCATGTGAAACATAGTAGGTGACCCACCATCTATCATCCAGATTGCCAGACAGACACGCATCCATATTTAATAACCATTAGTGCTGCAGACCTGCAATTTGGTGTACAGTTTGCTGTGGCAAGTTATCATACTACAAAATTAGTTCAATGTGACATTGTTTCTTCAAAATTGGTTATGCTCAGCTTAAGCTACCTTCAAAATTTTTATATTTTTAAAAATGTTATTTGTTGTTGAGTCCTGAATAAATCTCATATCAGGATCATAGTTGAGTGTTGATTAGAATAAATCCTAGTCACATACAGCTGTTTCTCGGTCTTCTTTGGGATATTTTGATATGTATGTTCAGGAATCATATTGTGAGAAGGAAGGGGCGATATCCTGTTTCTGTAAAATGAAAAGGCATGATATTATTTGCAGAGTTACATGATAAAACACTTTTAGTACTTTTACACATTAATGTGTATGGGGGTTTAATCATCATTTCCTTGTCACCCAGGTGCTGAGGCGATACCCGTGTTTGTGGTCCATGCACAAACCAGTGAACAAGAGACCTAAACTATTCATTGTCAACCTTCAGTGGACACCCAAAGATGACTGTGCAACTATGAAAATAAATGGTAATGATATTTTACCTTTTATCTTGCTGTTGTTTAAACTTGTATCTCCAAAATTAGATCAAAATCTTTTAATTTTTTAAAATATTAGCAAAAATATAAAATTGGCACCTTAAGTTTTGCCCAAATGTGACCAAGGCATGTTTTTAGCTCAGCTGACTATAAGTCATCTGAGCTATAGTCGTGGTCCATTGGCTGTCGTCCGTCTGTCCGTCTGTCCGGATGTCCGTCTGTAAGACTGGCACGTTTCGACACCGTTGGACCTACGAATCTGAAATTCGGCATACAGTTAGATGTCCCCAAAATCTCCTACCATGCGGAAAATTGGGTCAATAGGACATCTTTCCCTCGAGATATTAAGGAAAAACCTCAATTTTTTATTAGAAATCTATTTTCACACTTCAGGACTGCCTAATATCAAAACCACTCATCTGGTTTTCTTCATATTTACCATAAATATTCCTCTATATAGTTCCTAAGTACATGATAGGTATTAAGTCAGTATTATATAATTTAAAAAAGTTGTGGGCCCAAACATAATGGACTTTGTAAAAAAATCAGGAAGATATTTGGTCACTTAAGACCAAAAGTGTTAAAGGTAGGGACTTTTTTCATGTAATACAACTTTAATTAATCAAAATTAAATAGTATACCAAAAATTAGATCAAAATCTGTTAAATTTGTTTAAATATTGGCAAAAATATAAAATTGGTACCTTAAATTTTGCCCAACTTTGGCCACGGCACGTTTTTTTCCTATAAGTACTGTGGATTTAATTTTCACAGCATGTATACATAAGGATTTAATCTGTTAAAATCTGAAATTTGAAAATAAAAGCTGCAAAATTAGGCTAGTTATTGAATTTTTTTGGAGGCTCTTGTTGTATTCCCTAACATTGTCAAGCAGTCCACTTTGATGACTGTAGGTCATTCAGTGCACATCTCTATGCTCCCCAGGCTGTTGGCATAATTTTAGATGTCCCCAATCTCCTACCATACCAAAAATTGGGTCATTAGGACCTTGTTCCTTCGAGATATTAAGGGGAAAAAACTCTGTTTTCCATGAAAAAAAGCCATTGTTACACTTCAAGGCTGCCTAATATCAAAACCACTGATCTGTTTTTGATCGTATTCAGTATTCACATTCTTTCATACATTTTCTATGAACATACCAAAAATTAGGTCAGTATTGGGTATTATTTTGAAGTTATGGGCCAAAACATAATGCAATTTTTAGCTCAGCTGACTATAAGTCATCTGAGCTATAGTCGTGGTCCATTGTCTGTCGTCTGTCCATCTGTCTGTCCGTCTGTCCGTCCGTCTGTCCGTCTGGATGTCCGTCCGTAAGACTGGCACGTTTCGACACCGTTCGACCTACGAATCTGAAATTCAGCATACAGTTAGATGTCCCCAAAATCTCCTACCATGCCAAAAATTGGGTCAATATGACTTCGTTCCTTTGAGATATTAAGGAAAAACCTCTATTTTTTATTAGAAATCTATTTTCACACTTCAGGACTGCCTCATATCAAAACCACTCATCTGGTTTTCTTCATTTTTACCATAAATATTCCTCTATATGGTTCCTATGTACATGCCAGAAATTAAGTCAGTATTATTTAATTTGAAAAAGTTATGGGCCCAAATATAATGGACTTTGTAAAAAAATGAGGAAAGATATTTTGTCACTTAAGACCAAAATTGTTAAAGGTAGGAATTTTTTTTTCAGTAATACTACTTTAAATAATCAAAATTGAATTGTATACCAAAAATTAGATCAAAATCTGTTAAATTTTTTTAAATATTGGCAAAAATATAAAATTGGTACCTTAAATTTTGCCCAAGTTTGATCATGGCATGTTTTTTTCCTGTAACTGCCATGGATTTAATTTTCAAAGCATGTTTTTGTTACCATTTCAACTGTTAAAACAAAAAATTTGAAACCAGTTGATCAAAAACTGTAGATTTTATTCAAGTTTTAAAGCACCATGTCATATATTGTTTACACCAAGTTAGTGTTATGCAGTTTACTAGAGCTCAGCTCCCCAGCTTCAGCTCTAAGTTCCTTAAATTTTGCATACAGTTAGATGTCCCCCAAATCCTCTACCATACTAAAAGTTTGGTCACTAGGACTGCATTCCTTCGAGATATTAAGAAAAAATTTCATTTTTCCAATAAAACCCCATTGTTACACTTTAAGATTGCCTAATATCAAAACCACTGATCTGACTTTGATAATATATAATATAAATATTTTTCTATACATTCGCTATGCATATGCCAGAAATGATGTCAGTATTGTGTAATTGTTTTAAGTTCTAGGCCCAACCATAATGCACTTTGTAAAAAATCAAGAAATATATTTACTCTCTTAACATGAAAATTGCTGAAGGTAGACATTTTTTGCCAGGGATATAACATTATTTAATCAAGATTCAATTGTATTCCCAAAATTAGTTCTGAATTTTTCAAATTTAATAAGTTATTAGCATAAATATAAAATCAGTACCTTAAATTTTTCCCAACTTTGGCCATGGCGTGTTTTTTCCCTGTAAGCACTGTTGATTTAATTTTCATATCTTGCACTGGTAAGGATTTAAGCTTCTAAATTCTAAAGTTATAAAAGGAATTGGTCAAAAACTAGCTTTTATGAAAGTTTTTATGAGACCATATCACACCTTGGCTGTACTGAAGCCCCTCTTTTATGTCCCCACATTGACCTTTCAGGCCAATTATGCATGCTTGAAGCGAGGCACTCTGCAGCCAGCCAGCTCTTGGGTGGCTTCAACTGGATCTAACTGTCCAACCCCCTCCACTAGTATTTGTTTAGGCCATAAACATAACAATAAACTTTTTTTTAAATATTTGGTTTATGATAAGAACTTAAAAAAATAAATGGAAAAGGAATTTATAGTTAATGAGTTACAGGGGATTACCTTGCAATTACTGATCATTTATGGATCTTCCATGGATGGCCAAAATTGTATTTCAAATAACACCATGCAGTCACCATTGGGTATTTTTCATTTCAACCATAAAAATGAAAAATAAATAATTAAAATAAATTGTTGTTTACTATTAGGGATTATATGAAGCAAGATAATGATAGACAAGGATGCAGTTGATTATATTAAATTAATCTAAATTTCCAGGTCTTTTCCAGGTCTTTAACTTGTTGGTTTATATTTATTACAAAATTAAAATAATAAATAAATATGTCAAAAATTTAAAATATTACTCAGACAAGTGTTCATTAAAGATTTTAATTTGTTTGACTTATAACTCATGGTTGTATCAGTTGTTACATGAGACTGGCTAAATAATCAAAATTTATATTGCTGGTCCTTTATTTCAGTTCATAAAATTAAACATTCCCAACTCCAGTTTGCTCCTGGTATGATATATTGGGTGTTTTGATCCTTGGATTAATTTTAACACATGTATTAGTTTTATTGCTGAGAATACTTTTCTTTTTTTCCTGATACCATTTAAAAAAAATATAAATAATCAAATTTTTCCTGTTAGTGCTGTGGATATAATTTTCACAGCATGTACACATTAACATTTCATTTGTTAAAATCTGAAATTTGAAACCGATTGATCAAAAACTGTGGATTTTATTCAAGTTTCCAGGTACCATGTCTTCATTGTTTGCATCAGATCAGTATAAATGCAGTGTACTGGGCAGTTACATAACACCTTCAGGTCTGACCTACTGCCACTGTGAGTGTCTGGGTCAGGCTGGGTCAGGCAGTAATTACCAGAGAGCCTCTCTTTCTCTCTCTCTCTGGCAGTCTAGGTCTCTCTTTCTCTCTCTTTCTCTCCTCTGCTTTTTCTCTTTCTTTCTCCATCTTTCTTTCTCTCTTTCTCTCTCTCTCTCTCTCTCTCTCTCTCTCCCTAATTGCCTCCCTTGCTCCCTCCATCCCATTCTGTTGACAGGTACTATAAACTAGATACATTAGGCCAAAAAAAAAATAAGGTATGGTTCTCAGGCACTTTTTTTCAGAAATCGGTGCGGGCGGGCGGTATTTTATTTTTGACCTTTTTTTTTAATGCTCCGATAAAATGTCATATGATCAGTGAAAAGCATGAAAATAACAAATTTTTTTGCTAAACAGGTAAAAGCACTACACAAATTGTACTATTTTTCTACTTGAAAGATAAAAATCAAAATACAAATTTTTGATGCGGGGGTTAAAAATTGACGCAGGCGGTGCCTGAGAACCACACCTTTTATTTTTTTTGGCCTTAGCTATAAATGTTGATGCAATTTAGAAATGTGAATCAACTGAAATATTCACAATCACATGTATGTTATACTGTAAATTTATAGTAACATTCAGAAACTTGGATTAAAATTATGTAATGAAAAAAAGGAATAAATGCAAATATTGTTAATTTTTTCTTGGCTCAGTAGAATGGGGAAAAAAATTATTTGCTTTGTTTCTCCATCTTTCTTTCTGTTTTAAATATTTAATGTTCATGAATAAACTTTTTTTTATAAGCACTGTTGAATTAAATTTCATATCCTGTATGTATATGCAAGGGTGTTGTAACTCTCACCATCCCCTTCTTCATCCCACTGAGGCTTTGCTCCTTGGCACTGTGAACAATAGTTCTATGGCTATAGCATAAAATTTAATAATTAAAGAAAATATCTACAGAGAGACAGAGGCATTGTAACTCTGATCATAACACAACACCCCTCCTCCCCCCCCCCCCCTATCAAGTCATTGCACCTGTGGAATGAGGACGTTATGGCAACTGTATACATATCATAAAATTGATAAAAAAGGTTTACCAAATAAATTGGATCTCATCAGACAAATGTGTAAACTGTTGAACTGTCAACAGCTTATCAAAAAGGTAACCAATGGAAAGGCATGGTCAGGTCTCAAATATTATTTGCAACATTTTCTTCAATCATATAAACCAACCATGGCCCAGATTACCTCTTCCTCTCAAACATTATCTACATTTCATCATATTTTTAAGATTTTAACCTTCCAGGTGGTTCAGTACTGTTGACCATTTGTCCATAGGTACCTATGTACATGCCAGAAATTATGTCAATATTGTGTAATATGTAGACGTGAGGGGCATCAAAATAATGCACCTTGTCAAGACCGATCTTGTCAAGATTTTATGTCATACAGTCACAAATTCATAAATCCCCTCATCAGTATAGTTAATCATAACCTTTTATCTGTCAAATTGAACTCTTGCAGTTTTCCATACACTATAGATCCTTCAACAAATAGCCTTATCATCATTATACCACTGCTTAGCATACTGTCATTGCATTCATATTTGCTCAAATAAATTGCTTTTTTCGACCCCTCCCAAATAAATAAAAAATAAACCACTATATTTTACTCCATATTAATCCATCAGTCAGGTTATTTCATATATCATTTACTCACATATTACATTATATTCCTTTATAAAACCCAACATGACCATGATATTCTAAGCTTTATCTACTCAATATAGTATCACAATGGTGATACATTTATAGTCCAATCAGGATCAGCTGAGCGCCGTGACCCATGGGTCCCTTGTTAAAAAAATCAGGAAATATATTTACTCACCTAACATGAGAATTGCTGAACCTAGAGAATTTTTTTTAGGAATATAACTTTATTTAATCAAGATTCAATTGTTTACCCAAAATTAGATCTGAATTTTGCAAATTTTTCAAGTTAATAAAAAATCAATACCTTAAATTTTGTCCAACTTTGGCACTTTTGATTTAATTTTCACAGCATATATACATAAAGATTTAATCTTTTAAAATCTGAAATTTCAAAGAAATTGATTGGAAAGAATAGCTTTTATTCATGTTTTCATACACCATGTCAAGTGTTGCTACATCTAGCTCACCTAGTAGTACAGCCTTCACATGCATTATGTAACCCACCCCAGGCAGCTTGCCTTGGGTCAGATTGGCCACTACCAGCAGGCTTCCCCTATGCCCTGCACTCCCCCCCCCCCCCCCCCCCCCCCAGATGGTGCATAAACTAGATGAATGATATTATTTTCTGTATTTGATTCATTCTTATTCTAGGCTATGCTAGATTTTAGATTTTGTATTGTACCACCAGGGTTACAATGATTAAAGTGTACATTTAATTGTGTCCACAAAGTGGTGTATTGCTATGAAAGTGTGGATGTTCATCAGATAAGTAATTCCTTACTTCAGAAGAGTAAAAACTTCACCAGGTGTGAAATTGACTATTAATTCCGGTAATAAATTAAAACTGGGATAGTAATTAGCACAATGATATTGTTTGTCCCTCATTCAACCAACAGTGTGTATACTTTATTTGAAAAGATGTTTTATTCTATCAAATTTACTGAATCTTTTATTTTATTTTGGTGAATAGTTTCAGTTTTTTACTCTGTATATATAATGATTGCAACTTTTGCAACAATTCTAATATTTTAACTTATATTTTCAGTTTTTTTTATTAAAAATTTATAAAACCTGTAAATAAAAAAAAATGATTCAGATAAAAACTTCTTAATGGAAAAAGTGGATATGCTTAAAAAAAATAGGATTATTAGCGAACCTGTGAGCTTATCCGATGGCGCAGCGTCGTCCGTCCGCCATCCAGGGCTGGCTTTCCGCCGTCCATGGCTGTAAGTCAGAAACTGTCGGAGCTAGCAGCTCCAAATTACATGTAAGAATTCGTCACATGTGAAACTTGGTGGCCTGGAGCTTATTATTGGGTATCTGCATTAATTTAGATTTTATAGAGAAAAAGCTTAAAAACCTTTAAAAATCTTCTTCTCTGAAACTGTCCAGCCAAATTGTCCAATATTTCACAAAAAATGATCCCTGGAACAATCTCTCTCAAGTTTGTTCGAATGGTTCCAGTTTGGAGATTTTTGGCCAAGTTACAGGAGGTTGAACTTAGTCATCTGTCCAAAAAAGCACACTAAAATTAAAATCTCAAAAACGGCTGGAGCTATAATGACCAAATTTTATACCAATGTTTGTCACATATGTCATATCTGAGTTTGAGGTATTGGTGGAGCCACCTACATTGATGTGTTTTTTACAAGCCAAAACGGAATTTTAAACTCTTCTAGCTTATACACTGATTTATGATGAAACTGTACAGCTGATTGGTTTAAACTTTACAAGAATTATTCTATGGTAGGGTTCTGCCAGTTTTATAAGAATAGATTGGGTAAATACAGTTTTAAACAAGTGACCCATGGGTCATGACGCTCAGCTGACTGGGAAGAGATTCGCAAAAGGAAATTTTATCATTAGAATGGTAGTATATACCCATTCAACTGAAGCATCAAACAGATTAACCAACAGGCCAAGATTTAGTCTGTATTTATATATCTCAAAAATAGAGAAAAATGTGTAAACTTTTAAAACTAGAATACGGGTAACCGACAAGTGACTACATGTATCTGCCAAAATCGGATAGTGAGGCATGGATTGAGTGGCAAGGGGAAATAGAGTGAGGTATGTTGCATATTAGCATGGATGTCTGCAGCCTAAATGTGTATGTAGGTTGTGCCACCTACCACAAATCCAGAAAGCTATCCAAGTTGTATACACCTGCAAAATTTTAGGCAGAAAAGTCAAACCACTACATGTATATGAGCGATTTTTGCCCATGGCAGACAAACAGACAAACACTGTGCAAAAATCTTTGCAGGTAACCCCTCCAGTTTTGTGTATGATAAAGACCTATGTGAGATCTAAACACATGCACAATTTTGGCCCAATCGGTCAAATGGTTCCTGAGATATGAGCTTGGATGTGTGCAGCGTTAACTAGAATGTAGGTGGCGCCACCTGTCATAAAATCAAGAAAGCTGTCGACGATGTATAAACCTGCAAAATTTTAGGCAGTTATGTCGAACCACTACAGAGAAATGAGTGATTTTAGGCCACGGCAGACTAACAGACAGACGCTGTGCAAACATTGTTACAGGTGGCGCCACCATTTTTTGTGTATGTTACAGAGCTATCAAAGGGCTACATTTGTATAAATTTTATTTCCTGATTGGTCAAACAGTTCCCAAGATTTAAGCTTGGATGTCATCAGCGTGAACGTGAACGTAGGTGGCGCCACCTGTCATAAAATCAAGAAAGCTATCCTAGATGTGTACCCATGACGAATTTCAGGTGAATTAGTCAATTCACTGCAGAGATATGAGTGATTTTAACCCAAGGCAGATGAACAGATGGACACTGTGCAAACATGGTTACAGGTGGCGCCACCATTTTTTGTGTATGTTATAAAGCAATCCAAGGGCTACATTTGTATCAATTTTATTTCCTGATCGGTCAAACGGTTCCCGAGATATGAGGGTTTATGAGTGGAAACAGACCCACAAATGGACACTGGATAGAGAGGAAAGGTCAGAGGTCAACGCAAATTGGTTAGGCACCAGTTCACATGTGACCCGATAATAGGTGTTAGTTTGGGAAAAATCGGTCCATTAGTCTCCGAGGAGCTCTCTGGAAACGAACGCCGCCGCTGTGGAGGAACTCGGTCAAAAACACAGTATCCGCAAAACTTCGTTTTGGCAGATACAAAAATACAGGTGGCTCCACCAGTCTGCAGAAACTAATAAAAACACTTAATGGTCAATATCCATGCAAAAAATCATGGTGATCTCTGCATTTGTTGTTCAGATACTTCAGTTTTTGTATCAAATTGTCCATTATTCTGAGGGATACTTCGGAGTCCTATAGCTTGAAGGATATGGGTAACAGAGACCTAATTTCAAGTTTCCACAGGCACCTTTCATGGGCCTCCTTGCATGACAAGAATGAAGATTCTAGGTCCAGTTGTTGCGATTTGTACCCTGTTGACAGATAACCACATCTTTAAAGGTCTCAAAAAAAAGAAAAAAAATTCGTAAAAATTTGAAAAAAAATAGAGGTGGCACACCCAGTCTGCAGAAACTGATGGAACAGCTCATGATCAATATGTATGCCCAAAATCATGACCATCAGTGTTGTAGTTATTGAAATACTGCAGTTTTTGTATCAAATTTTCCATTATTCTGGGGGGGGGGGGGGGTATTTTGGACCCATACAGCTTAAAGAATATGGGTAACAGAGACCTAATTTCAAGTTTCCATGGAGACTTTTCATGGGTCTCCCTGTGTGTCAAGAATGAAGATTCTTGGTCCAGTTTTTATGATTTGTGCCCTGTTAACAGATGTTCATATCTTTAAAGGTCTCAAAAATACAGAAAAATTTCGTAAAAAAAACCGAACAAATACAGGTGGTGCCACCAGTCTGCAGAAACTAATGAAACACTCCATGAACAATATCCATGCAAACAATTATGCTTATCTCTGCATTAGTTGTTCAGATACTTTAGCTTTTGTATCAAATTGTCCATTATTCTGAGGGATACTTCGGAGTCCTATAGCTTGAAGGATATGGGTAACAGAGACCTAATTTCAAGTTTCCACAGGCACCTTTCATGGGCCTCCTTGCATGACAAGAATGAAGATTCTAGGTCCAGTTGTTGCGATTTGTACCCTGTTGACAGATAACCACATCTTTAAAGGTCTCAAAAAAAAGAAAAAAAATTCGTAAAAATTTGAAAAAAAATAGAGGTGGCACACCCAGTCTGCAGAAACTGATGGAACAGCTCATGATCAATATGTATGCCCAAAATCATGACCATCAGTGTTGTAGTTATTGAAATACTGCAGTTTTTGTATCAAATTTTCCATTATTCTGGGGGGGGGTATTTTGGACCCATACAGCTTAAAGAATATGGGTAACAGAGACCTAATTTCAAGTTTCCATGGAGACTTTTCATGGGTCTCCCTGTGTGTCAAGAATGAAGATTCTTGGTCCAGTTTTTATGATTTGTGCCCTGTTAACAGATGTTCATATCTTTAAAGGTCTCAAAAATACAGAAAAATTTCGTAAAAAAAAACGAACAAATACAGGTGGTGCCACCAGTCTGCAGAAACTAATGAAACACTCCATGATCAATATCCATGCAAACAATTATGCTTATCTCTGCATTAGTTGTTCAGATACTTTAGCTTTTGTATCAAATTTTCCATTATTCTGAGCTGTACTTTGGAGTGCCATAGCTCAAAGGATATGGGTAACAGAGACCAAATTTCAGGTTTCCATGGAGACTTATCATGGGTCTCCCTGTGTGTCAAGAACGAAGATTCTAGGTCCAGTCGTTACGATTTGTACCCTGTTGACAGAGAACTACATCCTTAAAGGTCTCAAAAATGGAGAAAACAATACGTGAACATTGAAAAATACAGGTGGCGCCACCAGTCTGCACATACTGATGAAACATCTCATGATCAATATGTATGTCGAAAATCATGACCATCAGTGATGTAGTTAATGAGATATTGAAGTTTTTGTATGAAATTTTTGACTATTCTGGGGGGTAATTTTGGGCCCCATAGCTCGAAGGATATGGGTAACAGAGACCTAATTTCTGGTTTCCAAGGAGATTTTTCATGGACCTCTCAGTGTGTCAAGAATTAAGATTCTAAGTCCAGTCTTTATGATTTGTGCCTTGTTAACAGATGTTCACATTTTTAAAGGTCTCAAAAATAGAGAAAAAAATTCGTAAAAAATCGAAAAATACAGGTGGCGCCACCAGTCTGCAGGAACTGATCGAAAATCTCATGATCAATATGTATGCCAAAAATGAAGACCATCAGTGATGTAGTTATTGAAATATTGAAGTTTTTGTATGAAATTTTTTACTATTCTGGGGGGTACTTTGGGGCCCCATAGCTCAAAGGATATGGGTAACAGAGACCTAATTTCTGGTTTCCAAGGAGATTTTTCATGGACCTCTCAGTGTGTCAAGAATTAAGATTCTAAGTCCAGTCTTTATGATTTGTGCCTTGTTAACAGATGTTCACATTTTTAAAGGTCTCAAAAATAGAGAAAAAAATTCGTAAAAAATCGAAAAATACAGGTGGCGCCACCAGTCTGCAGGAAGTGATGTAACATCTCATGATCAATATGTATGCCAAAAATCATGACCATCAGTCAAGTAGTTAATGAGATATTGAAGTTTTTGTATGAAATTTTTTACTTTTCTGGGGGGTACTTTGGGGCCACATAGCTCGAAGGATATGGGTAACAGAGACCTAATTTCTGGTTTCCAAGGAGATTTTTTATGGACCTCTCAGAATCCCAAGTTACAAGGTTCTAGGTCCAGCGGTTACGATTTGTGCCTGGTTAACGGACGGACAGACAGACAGACGGACAGACGGACGACGGACAAAGAGTGATCGCTATAGCTCAGATGACTTTCAGTCAGCTGAGCTAAAAAGCATTGTAGCTAATTGAAAAAGGCTTTCTGTATTTGAAAACAGATTTGTTTCAGCAGCCAAGTAAGAGGTCACTCAGTACAAACAGGTGGGGTCCAGACATCACCATGGCAACTTACCTGGCTCGGGGGGGGGGGGGGGGGGGGTGTCTAGACAATGTGTCAAGACGTCTAGACACAGCGTCTAGACGTCTGGACACATTGTTTAGAAGCAGAATTCCCAGATTATTGGAACTGTATCTTTCAACCGTTTGAAAAAACTTGGTTTGCATTTCAAGTGAATCGGTTTATCATCAGGTCACATGTGAACTGCTGCACCCTCATTTTTGGTTGACCTCTGACCTTTCCTTGCTGCCCAGCGTCCATTTGTGCGTCTGTTTCCACACATAAACCCACATATCTCGGGAACCGTTTGACCGATCAGGCTAAAAATTTTGCACAAATGTAGCCCTTTGATAGCTTTATAACATGCACTAAAAATGGTGGCGCCACCTGCAACCATTTTTGCACAGCGTCCATCTGTTCATCTGCTTTTGGATAATATTACTCATATCTCTGCAGTGGTTTGACTTATCCACCTGAAATTTTGCAGGTTTATACATCCTGGACAACTTTCTCGATTTATATCAGGTGGCGCCACCTACATTGGCATTTACTCTGCAGACATCCAAGCTCATATCTCGGGAACCTTTTGACCAATTGGGCCAAAATTTTGCATGTGTATAGATCTTACATAGCTCTTCATCAGAGGCAAAACTGGTGGCGCCACCTGCAACCATTTATGCACAGTGTC
Organism: Sipunculus nudus; assembly: GCA_026874595.1. NCBI lineage: Eukaryota > Metazoa > Annelida > Sipuncula > Golfingiida > Sipunculidae > Sipunculus > Sipunculus nudus. The sequence goes on from CM049307.1 coordinate 20,460,886, forward strand.
CATCTGTTCATCTGCCTTGGGATAAAATCACTCATATCTCAGCAGTGGTTTGACTAATCCACCTGAAATTTTGTTGGTTTATACATCCTGGACAGCTTTCTCGATTTTATGACAGGTGGTGCCACCTACATTCACGTTTACTCTGCAGACATCCAAGCTCATATCTCGGGAACCTTTTGACCGATTGGGCCAAAATTTTGTTTGTGTATAGATCTCACATAGCTCTTCATCATAGACAAAACTGGTGGCGCCACCTGCAACCTCTTATGCACAGCATCGATCTGTTGATCTGCCTTGGGATAAAATCACTCATATCTCAGCAGTGGTTTGACTTATCCACCTGAAATTTTGCAGGTTTATACATCCTGGACAGCTTTCTCGATTTTCTGACAGGTGGCGCCACCTACATTCACGTTTACTCTGCAGACATCCAAGCTCATATCTCGGGAACTGTTTGACCGATTGGGCCAAAATTTTGCTTGTGTATAGATCTCACATAGCTCTTCATCATAGACAAAACTGGTGGCGCCACCTGCAACCGCTTATGCACAGCATCAATCTGTTGATCTGCCTTGGGATAAAATCACTCATATCTCAGCAGTGGTTTGACTTATCCACCTGAAATTTTGCAGGTTTATACATCCTGGACAATTTTCTTGATTATATGACAGGTGGCACCACCTACATTCACGTTTAAGCTGCAGACATCCATGCTAATATGCAACACACCACACTCTATTCCCCTTGCCACTTAATCCATGCCTCACTTCACCTGTCCCACTCTGATTTCTGCGGATACACATAGTGGCTTGTTGACTACCCATATTCTGGTTTTAAAATGTTCTAGTCCGAAACTTGCAGTTCAGAAACGTCCATTTTGCTGAAATCATAATGACTAAGGTAGATATGCAGGACTTAGGAGGATCAATATTAAATTTTAAAAATAAACCTCCATTCATACTCCTAAACTTTGCACAGGTCCGCATTAGGCCCATAGGCCTTGTATATAAACTTTAATGCATTATTCCCTTGAAAACGAAATAAAGGTATTAGTCCATTCTGTCCACTTGCCTGTCCATCTGTAAATTTTCATATGCATCACAGTATCTCAAAACTTTTACTGTTTTTCTTCATGACAGTCTTGTCAGAGTATTAGTTTGCAATCATATATTTAGAACTTTACTATAACCAAGTAGGAGGGCCCCTTTCCTCTTAGCTTTTCATATTCTTATATAAATGAATAACATTACAATAGAATATTTCTACATCCACCTTCGTGCTGCCCTCACTTTTCCCTTCTCCGAACCCCATCCCAAAGTCAGCCTCAGTAAGCAAGAACAAGATGAATCAGATATATTCATACTTAAATATTTTGTATAACTATTCGTCCATAGGTACCTATGTACATGCCAGAAATTATGTCAATATTGTGTAATATGTAGACATAGTGGGCATCACAATAGTGTACCTTGTCAAGACTAAAGAGATATTGTGTCATACAGTCACAAATTCATAAATCACTTCATCAGCATAGTTAATCATAACATCATATCTGTCAAATTGAAAGCTTGCAGACTACCATACACTTTAGATCCTTCAACAAATAGCCTTATCATCATTCTACTACTGCTTATTACTGCTGTCATTGCATTCATATTTGCTCAAATATATCACAATTTTCAACCCCTCCTAAATAAATAAAAAATAAACCACTATATTTGACTCTATTAATCCATCAGTCAGGTTATTTCATTTATCATTTACTCACATATTACATTACATTCCTTTATAATAGCCCAACATGTCCATGATATTCATAAGCTTTATGGACTCAATATAGTATCACAGTGGAGAAACATTTATAGTCCAATCACGATCAGCTGAGCGCCGTGACCCATGGGTCCCTTGTTTTCTTGTAAGTATATTTTATTTATTTTTACAGCCTGGATACATGTGGATTTAATCTGTTGAATTCTGAAATTTGAAAGTAAAAGCTTAAAAATTATTCTAATTATTGAAGTTTTTCAGATGCACAAATGTATTTGCATTTTGTATATCCGAGACCCCACTCTTGCTCACTACAGCCTTGCCTAGGTAACCTTATTAGTGATGCAGCACTGGCAGAACACCCATGCTGTAATAAACATACACTTATTCTCATGGGTCTTACCCTAACATCCCCCCCCCCACCACCCCTTCACCACCATCACCAATTATATTGCAATACATGGTTTGTTATTGTCAACTGTATTTCTTCAAATGTAAAGCTGTTTTTGATCCAATGTGCAGAACTCTTCTTGAGATATTAATTCAAGAAGTAATCCAAGAGAAGCAACGTTGTTCTGATGTAGCATTTTTAAGAAATTATTTCCTTTTAAATAATTGAACAAAATATAATTTAACCCACCAGTAGGCATAATTTAATAATATATGAAACAAATCATGGATAAATAAAGGTGCAATTTAAAATTTAGAATTCTGGAGTGTTATTTTCATATATTTACTGCTTTACAAAAATAAAAAATATATGTGTGCATAATGTGATGATACCTGACTAAATTAAGTATAAATGTTGATGCAATTTAAATTTGTGAATCAATTTAAATATTCAGATATATATGATATACTGTAAATATATAGTAAAGTTTATAAACTTTAAAAAATAAAATATGACTTAACAAAAGAAAAAATAGAATCTAATGCAAATATTTGTTCATTATTTTCCTATCTAAGTAGAATGGAAATTAAAGTAATTTGCTTTATTTTCCATCTCTCTGTTTTAAATTTTTTAAAAATTTCATTTAAATTAAATGCTGTAATTCTCACCAGTCCCTGTAAGCACCATGAATTTAATTCCGTATTCTGTATTTATATCCAAAGGTGTTGTAACTCCCCCCCCCCCCTCAGTCATTGAGCCCAAGTTCCTGAGCACTGAGGAGAGTATTTTTATTGCAGCTTCAAAAAATCTATGGTGATGCAGTTATAACTGTCACAATCAGCTGAGTGCAGTGACCCATGGGTTCCTTGTTCTGAAACCTAGCATAATTATTCACTCACCTGTGTAGTAATGCATAACAAGACTGGTGGCGTCACTTGCAGTCCTTTTTGTGCAGTATGAATTTGGGTGTTTTTTAAATAACAGCCCGTATCTGAGGAGTGGTTCATTGTATTTGGCTAAAATTGTACCTGTCCATAGATCTTTGATACCTCTTGTACTTAAAGACTGGTGGCACCATCTGCAGTCTTTTTCATGTGGCATCCATGTGTATGTTTGCTTTTGGTGAAAGTTGCTCATATATCAGGTGTTGTTCAGTGTATTGGTCTTAAATTGTGAATGTCCATGGATCTTAGATAACTCCATTTTGTTCTTAAGACTGGTGACACCATCGTTAATCATTTTCGCTAGGCCTCCATCCATACTTTGCTTTGGTTGAAATTTGCTCATATGTCAGGAGTTGTTCAATGTATTGGTCTGAAATTTGGCATGTCAATCCATCTTGGAGTTTTCTTGTAGACCAGACAGGTGGTGCCACCCAACTTACCATTTTCTTAGAAATAATTAATGCCCTTTTCTCAGGACTGATTTGCCATATTGGCCTGAAATTATGCATGTCCATAGATCTAAGATACCTCCATCTGGTACTCAAGACTGACAGCGCCATCTGCAGTGATGTTGTTTGTCTCAGTGACTGATATTGTTTTTATTTTTATTTTATTTTTGTAATCATTATTGCTTTTGGCTATTATTGGAAAACATCATTTTAAGCTCACTAAAATCTTTTCATTTTATATGCTTGTCTGTGACAGGATGTATTATGGTATACCCATGGTCTGCCCTTCTTTCCATCCATTCATTAACTTTAGTGTCATAACTGAAGAGGTCAGTGGACACCAGATATGTGACAGGCTATATGCACCATATTCAGTGTTCTTTAATGTAGTTTGTCTCAGTGACTGATAGTATTTTTATTTTCCAGGCAAATGTGATGACATTATACAACGGGTCATGTCGGCAATGGAGCTGAAGATTCCTGCTTACAGCAGGTATTATCTTTGTCAACATTAGCTTATAGTGAACTTTTATAAAGGGGGGTTATACTTAACTTTAACTGAGCATATCAACAAATCAGGTTTAATATCAAGTTTATAATTTGTCCAGTTTTAGGTTCAACATACCAACCCTCTTCATGGTGAAACAGCTATACCTACTTCATATACATTTAGTTTTCTTTTATACTTTTTCATTTGATAACTGAAAACCTTTTGACAATTATGTGCACTTTATAATTTACTTTAAGTACATTTAATAATCTTATATATTTTGTTTTATAACAGAGAATAACTCAGAATTTTTCTCTACTAATTAAAATCAGCATCCAAGTAAGTGTTTATATATTTGCTTGAAGGATTGCTGATCCAATGTTCCGTCTGGCCACACCACTCAGAGAAACTGAACTGACCACAACAAGTAAGAAGGTCCTTCAGCCATTGCCATGGGATATAAAAATCCCCCTGACCACAGGGCAGCTCAATGTTAAACAAGGCATACCAGAAGCAACAGCAGAGGACTGTACTAAACCCCAAGCTAGGCCACAAGGGTCAGGCACTAGCAGCCATAACTGTGATAATAAAACTGAGTATAACAGGCCTGCCCACTCTCAGGAAGATGTCAAATTGCTCAACTGGTTTTTCGATTTTCCACCAGGTTCACTGACAGACCCTGAAAAGCTTAATTGTTCATTGAATAGAAGTGATGCCACAGATGCTGGCGGGGGAGTAGTCTTACCGTCCAGAGATATGGCTGAAGATTCCCTTAGTGGAGTTCATATAGTAATGGTGAAGAAAGAGGAAGGACTTGACCACTGTAGCAATGCAGTGTCTCTAGATCATCAGTATTCTGCACAACAAACCAGCTCAAACCTTAAAACTCAGGGAGATTCAATCATGACTCATTCTCATTCAAATGGTCATCATCTTTCACAAGATGGGCAGGCTGTGTTCATTAAACCTGACAAAATGGAAGAAAGTGACAGTGATCAAACCAGCTCAGAGGTCAAACTAGGATCTAAAAGGTTGATATCCTCCTCAACACCTGGCTGGTTTGGAAAAGGTCTGAATCTGCGGAAGAATAAAAGAAAGAAGTCCAAGTAGCTTAGTTTTGATATGAGATCCTTACAAAGAGATATATCTTTCGTATATATATATATATATATATATATATATATATATATATATATATATATTTTATATATATATATATATATATATATATATATATATTTTATATATATATATATATATATCTATGTATATCAATATATAGATATCTATATATATATATATATATATATATATATATACAGGGCTTTCAGGAACGTGAGGGTTAGCGTCTCTGATGCTTGAAATCTCTTATGGACAAGCAAATTTCCGGCTTAGGTCCTTGTAGTAGTCAGTGACCATTACCCTCTGCCTCAAATGAACCTGTCAGTGGTGTAAACACTGACAACTGAACTTACATTTCGCTATTAGCATATATTCATATAATGACACAATTTCTAATCTTATAATGATATGATAATTACATTAATAAAATAAAGATTCATTTTTTTTTCAAAACCCTTCAAAATTGGACAAAAATCATCTCCCCTTGGGATGCCCTTAACTGAGATTGACTCCCCAAAGTTTATGCCATGGCATCCTGGACCCTTGAGATTTTTCCAAATGAAGGTCCTGTATTTATATATATGTATATATATGTATATGTATATATATATTTATATATGTATATATATGTATATGTATATATATGTATATTTAATCATGAAAGCAATACTGCACTCATGGCCCTCACACTTGGTAACACAGTTATACAACCGTCGGTGCTAATGACTTTTATAAAGTTTTATCAGTTGAGACATCATCCAAAACCAGCCCTAGAGGTCACCCAGCCATTATTAGTTGTACTGAAATATCAGATAGCTGGCTGGAGTTCTTAGAAACTGCAGATCCAAGGCAGTTGTGGCCTTGTTTGCATGCTTGAATAACTAATTTTTTGTATATCTGTTAAGTTTCTCCTTTACATATCGTTACTGAAAAATGATATAATGGATATTGCATGGTTGTGAATTTAATAGGTTGGTATGAATATTGGGTCTTTTTCATTTGTGTGTTAATGTTATCTTTGCTGAATTTACAGTGTATTTTGTCATTTTGGGATGTTGGGGTCAATCAGACTTTCTTCTGTAAAGCCTCCATGTCACCTGTTTTTGGAAAAGGTTTGTCACAAGTTCAGAAAGCTTTTTATGTTATATTTTGTCATATCCATACATGGTCTCTTTTTATGCTGGAACCTGAGTCACATCTCACATGATTTGAAAGGCATTTTATCCAAATAAATTTAACTGCATGTTCTGATATGTTCCAATGTACTATACATATTCTGCCAACAAATATTTGGTGTAAGGTATTTTGACTTCGCATAATAAAATTTTCTCATTACTTTACAGATATAGAATCTTGTACAAGTGTCCTTTGATTTTATCTTGTTATAATTTTCTATGATATAAGAAGTAAATGTCATGAACAGAATATTTGCCTTGGGATTTGATATAGGGAAGACTGATTTTTCATGAGTTTAGGGTTTAGGGTAAAACGTTTAGGCCGAATCTGTCCCGTATATTTACTGGTTTGAACTTGTCAGAGAGGGTGCATTTACCTATGACATGTTTAACACACTGCATCCTTCAGGAAAAATTGTAGAAATTTTATATATTAAAATTTTTTATCAACAAAACTTTTTCTGTCATAATCAGATGCAGATAAACGTCCAGTACTGCATATGGTATAAGCATGACGACGGAAGTAGTAAATAGGTTTGATTGTTAATAATGACAGACACTGGCTGTTATCACTGATGTTTGTGGCAGTTAGAGATACAGAGATAATATAAATTTTTACTGTTTTATACAGAGTTAAAACACACATATTTTTAAAAGGTTTGCCTAGAGAGAGATTGCCAGATGCGCAGTATTTTACCTCAATTTCTTGTGTGTTTGACTTTTGATATTTATTTTACATGTGAATTTATATTCATATTTCTTCAATTTGCATACATAAAATGTACCACCAGGTTACCATTATGGGATATATTTTGTGGTTGTCCTTATTTCTAGTATGCATGGTGTAAGTTGAATAAAAATTAAGGATTCACATATATAGAAATTCATTAGGGTGATCATGTTTGCTAATTTTTACCTTCGCACAAGTTTGTTTGACGGAGTTGCATTTTTTCATGACTGATGCAGCTTCTTGTATCAAACATGCAAATGTATCATCTTTTCTGTTTTAACAGTTAATACATTACTGGAAACCTAACATGAGTGCTTTATTTCATTATTAGATCAGCTGACTGTCATTTTGTGTGAAAGGTTTGGTAAACGTATTTCCACGAGGGTTTGTTTACATGGAGTATCTATTATATCCAGAGCAGAGACTGGGCCTTTATATGACTGGCTTGTACAAATGTCACGTTAGGGACAGGTTTTTAAAAACGACTTAAAACTAGCAAAACATGTTGTTTTTGATCATTCCAGAAAATTTTGTGGTGCCATAATCAGAAATGAAAAATTTGTGTAGAGCTTTAGAATTTTTCCACAGGAAAGGTTCCTGTGGCTGACCTCACTGTCGAGTGCCGGCATAATCTTCCTGCAAATGCCAACAGCCTCTGAAGATATCAACAACAAAAAAAACTAAAGGAAAATATAAAAAAACTTTCTCAGCCGATAAGTGGGTTAAGTTCATTCAAATTTTATATCAACAAAAAAACTAAGGGAAAATATAAAAATCTTTCTCTGCCGATAAGTGGGTTAAGTTCATTCAAATTCTAATATTTTTTTTTTTGGGGGGGGGGGGGGGGCAAATGTATTTAATGATTATAAAAGTAGGATCAGCTGCACCCGTGGAAAATCCACAGCTCTATCTGATGCATATTTTGTAGTGAGCTAATAGGAACTTAAGGACGCATATTTTAACCCTAAGATTTTGCAGGAACTTTTGTCTTGTGTTTCACTATAAGATAAAGATTACTTCTGCTAGAATTCTCCAGGAACACCATCCCCCAAAATATCAACATAGAAAAATAATTCTATTCCAGAAATCAGAAAAAAAGTGTTGGAAAGAGACGTGAGGCAAATACAGGGTGTACGAATTTTTAAGTGAGAAGTTTTTATTTTCCGATAAACAACATAGGTCCGACAGCTACATTGCTTGGGAAATATCGTAGATATAACGATTTTATAAAGAAGCATTCTACCGTGAAATTATATGAAAGTTGCTTTGTAATAGTTGAAGCTCAGGCGACATCGTGAAACACGATATTAATTCAGTGTAGTCAATTGAGGGTATAGTCTAAGGCATGACAACAAACACATGCTAGATTTTCTATACACATGCATATGTCGTTAGAGTCGCTTGTACGCGAAACGTATAGCTGCCGATTTATAAAAGAAAGGCCCAGAAAAATATATTCCAACAGTATTAAATTGTTGGTTTAAGTAATGTAAATTATCTTGGAATAAGCAGGTCTGATGCAAAACTTAAAACTCTCCCCGATAAAAAGAAAGCAGGTTGATATATTTCAAAGAAAGCATTTAGCAGGGAAACCATTTCTGACATGGTTCGTTGCATTGTCTTTCAGCAAATTAACGCAAAATGTAATATAAACATTTTGCTGAAATTGTGTAGAGGGGTAGAATAAAACCATCCGTAATCGATTACATTTTGTAGGTAATCGGAATCATTGGAATTGAGGACCCTCAGAAGTGTGTGCATCCCCCCCCCCTCCGGGCTTACTTATGAAAAAAAATTCTTTTTCAAATAACCCATAAATCGGTCGAACTATTAAAACCATGGTTATCATGGAAAGATAATTCTGAATGTATAAAATCAACATACCTGTAAACCTGTAAAACGGTGATCGTTTAAAGGTCTCAGCTATTAAAACATTCATGTGGACATGTGTTCCGCGCTTGAATTTAAAATCTTTACTTCCTTATGACAAAGTAAAATTCCTTAACAGGCGATATAATGGAAATGGGGGTCAGAGGGGATTAAAGGTCGCCTCCTGAAAAAGCGTGACAGGCGAAAAATGTTTTGCTGAACATTTCCAGAGGGTTGGGGTAAAGACACATCAATAGTCTTTTCATTTTGGCGGTAATAAGAATCACCACAATATATATATTTTTTAAAAACTAGTATGACAAAGGACAATCACTTTGTCCCCGTGTGGAAGCTACCTATTCGTATTTATTTGTTCTATCACTCGCAAGGTGAACTCGTGTTATGGAAGCATGGCAGTGTCCAGACATGAAACGCATACACGTGAACACATGACTGATATTAAAGGAGATTCTGGATGAGGTCTCTACGCCCTGACAACAGATTCTAGCTTGTTATCAATTTAAAAATGTACTGGTGATATTTTTTCATGTTTCACCGTCCCTACAGACAACGGAACTTAACAAATATATGAACCCCCCCCCCCCCCCCACCCACCCACCCACCCACCAACCCCACCAAACCCGAATGATAATTAAGTTGTGGGGCTTCCTTTTGAAAAAAAAACTTCATAAAACATGACTTGGCCGAACTTTTGAAACCATGGTTAATCATGGAAATGTATTTTTGAATGTATAAAAATCAACATACCTGAAACGCATAAAAAAATATTCAGACGGTGGTCACATCAATCGACTAAGTGCCCAGTGATGACCAAACTGAAAAGCCCACGCACTGAAAGCGGAGTCACGTGGCCTTTAGATTAAAAAACCACTTCCGTTTGAGAGAGAAAATATCTTTAGAGGGATCAATAGGGATTATGGTGGACCCACTTGACCGCTTATTGCACGGAAATGCCTTTTGGGAGTACATGCGCTCTGGCCACAGTCTTAACAGGCCAGTGAAAATCCCCGAGGCGCCTTCTGAAAAAGCGTCAGGGGCGAGGAGGACCTTGCAGCACAATAGAAAATCGGGGCACCTAATGGTGAAATATTAAAATTATTAATAATTTGGCTTTATGGGGCAAAATAAAACAAACTTGTCATAGAAGAGCGCACCACCGATACGTCTGCTGAATTTGGAGTGTCAAATCAGAACGGAAGCAGGTAAAACTCTGGTCCAGAAAAAAACCAACTCCGCTTTAATTATATAGAAAATTGGGAATACGTTTTGCTTGACGTTAGCAGGGCATGTTTTGATACCGTGAAACGTAGAATGACAAATCGTGTCAGACATAAATGGGACCACGTCTTAAAAATTTGAATGAGATGCTGACCAATCACTTCATCATAATTAAAACAAACATTAACTATTCAAACATGCCACTTATCACATCCACAAAATAATCAAAATTTCCATACTGTTATTTCTTCTGGATATTTTACCTCCGTATTTGGTAACATCTTGGTTCGGGGAGTCCCGGTTTCAGTTACGTCAGTGGCGGACCTGTTTCACCGATGATGCCACATATTGAAGCCGTACCAGACTCCATATCCTTCTCTGTATACACTGGGAGGCTTACTACGCATATGTGTGAAGATGCCATTTAGTGGGTAGCTCAGCTGAGTGTAAGTAAACTGAGGTAAGGGAATGGAGCTTTGTCCATCGTTCTTCTGGTCATCCGTTAGCAGGGCACAAATCGTAACTGCTGGTCCTAGAAACTTCTTGGTGAACATCCAGGGAGGTCAACAGAAAATCTCCTTGGTAACCTGAAATTAGGTAACTGCGACCAATAGCCTCCGAGCTATGGGGCTTGTAAGTACCCAAGAATAATAAAAAAACTGATACAAAACCTGCAATATCTTGATATTTAATGCATGGAATGTCATGAAACTTGCCTTTCATATTGACCATGGCTAGATTTGTCATTTTTTTAAAAGTGGTGGCGCCACCTGTATTTTTTTCTTAATTTTACGAATATTTTTCTATTTTTATTTTAACAATTAAATGCCAGTTTTCTTAGTGCCCCAAAACCCGGTGTGTTTATCACAAATGGATCGATGCCCTATAGTAATTACTCTAGCTGTCCGGATGTCTCTCTGTCTATCGTCCATCCACACAAATTTGTTCCAGATGATAACTCCTTGTTTATTTGACATATGGATTCCAAACTTGACTTACATGTGGCCCACCATTAAAGAAAGAACCTGTATGATTTGTTGGTCTTGAAGGTCAAAGGTCAAGGTCACAGAACTCGCATATTTAAAAATATCATGGCTGCATTTAAGCCAGGCTTTTCATCCCAAACTTTCCATCTTGCGCATTTAGCTGACTTGCCAGTATTGGGAGAGCATAAATGAATTTTGGGTCACAAGGTCAAAGGCCAAGGTCTCAGGGGCCATCTGTTCACAAATTAGTTTCCAGATGATAACTCTAGTTTAGTTTGACATATTGGTTTCGAACTTAACTCATAAATGGCTCACCACTAAATTAAGAACCCATTTCGATTTTGGGACATATAGTCAAAGGTCAAGGTCACAGGGACCATCCATTCACAAGTTAGTTTATGGATGATAATTCTGCTTTGGATAGACAGATTTGCTTCAAACTTGATTAATTAAGGACCCACCACTTAAGTAAGAATTATTTTGATTTTCAGGGTCCTGAGATCAAAGGTAAAGGTCACAGGAGCCACATCTTTATTTAAAGAGATTTTGGGTACACTGTAAATCAAACTTTTAATCCCAAACTTTCCATCTTTCACACAAACCTTCCTAAAGTGAGGAAATCTGTAGATTATGAGGTTCATGATCAGAGGTCAAGGTCACTGGACCCTCTTTTTTTAAAAGATTGTAACAATAATCTGAATGCTGCAAGTTCAAGGATAATAAGATTCAGTTTTTTTTTTGGTCACAAAGTTATTGGTTAACTCAAAGGACCATCATTTTGGGAAAAAAATCTTAAAATATATCCTTATAGACAAATTCAGTTGAGCGTCGAAACCAATCGGTCTAATAAATTATGATGACAAAAACCAGGGCTATTAGGCCAAAATAAAAAAAAAGGTATGGTTCTAAGGCACTTTTTTTCAGGCGGGCGGTTTTTTATTTTATATTTTTGGTATGTTTCGAAAAAAAATGTCAAATGATAAGGGCCCGAAAAAGCATGATAATAACAGATTTATTTTGCTAAACAAGTAAAAGCACTTCATAACAAAGGAACTTGTATGATTTTATCTTCTTGAAAGAAATGTCCGTGTGGCTGCAGCTCAAAATTGGTTAGTTTCTGTTGAAAAACAATTAAAATTTTTTTTATGCGGGGGTTTAGAAAATTGATGCGGGCGGTGGCTGAGAACCGTACTTTTTATTTTATTTGGCCTTATTATTATAAGTGCTGCTAATATGTCCATTTCATAATATACCTTCACGAAACACTACATCCTTTTTTTCAAACATGGCAAGTAATTTATAATTGTTTTGTCGTCTTCTCTATTTTCATGATGGTATTTATGAGACTACTCGTACACATTTCGATAGAGACATACGTTATAGTTTTACTATGATCACACCAATTGACTGAAACTGAAACAAGGGGAATCTCCTCATAAAGTGTGTAAACATTTAAAAGAAGTTCGTTAAAAATGATCGATCACATGCTTAAAACCAAAAACGAGTGGGTGAGTGGGGGTTAGTTGTATATTCACACATATACCAGTAGACAAACAAAATATGACGAAAAATAATATGACGCATTTATTAAACGTCAACAACATACCTTTAGCCAAGGCATATGTTGGTTAAGCTGTCATTCCTGGCTGAAACCCCTCCTTTTACAATCAGTTCAGTTGTCATTTCAAATTAATATTTAATCCCATAATTTGTAATTTTAAACCCGGAAGTGTTCTTTGTATGATATAATAATTGATGAGATGTCCCTTTTCCCATGGTATAAAATTGAATATTATTTTTTGAAAGCATGTTTTTCGAAACTTAAGTGATTTTGTGAAATTGCATGACACTTTTCCATAAACTTTAGATTTTTTTATTGCTACGATGTTACGTTCTTGCTTACATTTGAAAGTGATAACACTAAGAGATAAATGAGTTTGCAGGAAAATAGCTTACGCATAGTGGGTACGTAAAAGTACGCACCGTTTAGAAAACATGTTTAAAGACTAAACCAGCTTATAAACGCACCGAAACCTCCAATTAAACATATAATCCTAAGAAATAAGGCCGTACCAGATATAAAATTATATACATTCGATTGGATCTAATATTATGTAAAATGATGATTTAACAATTTTAAGTGTAGGAGATTTTGCCAGTGAACAAAATGTGTCTATTGATATCTTACTTTTCACGCCTGTCTTTCACGGCATGTGTATCGCGAAGTTAACCTCTGTAGACAGACGACTATGCTAGAGAATAGATGTTTACGTTTCTGTCCTTTTCTTCGGTATATTTCGACATGGGTAGTTCGGTCGACACACTCTTCATGGAGCGACCGTTTGACTGATCCCCTTGAATGGTCGAGCGACAAAGACAGAGATTCTTGAAAGCTGTACGAAACTTCTTGCCAATACATATGTAGATGATGAAGTTAGTGGAGGAGTTAATAGTAGGAAACACAGACGCCATTTCTTCAAAGTAGTACGCAAAGGAACCGCACTCAGGGTCTCCCCCGACGGCAGCTTCGACAATGCGCCGAATAGGATTCCAGATTTTACAAATCAAGTACTCTAGAACGATAGCCATCTGAACCTTAGTGATGTCATCCTGAGCAGTTGCACGCTGAGACAGTTCCAACCTCTTCTGATTGGCCAGTCGGACAGCACGTACAAGATGGCCTCCCATGAAACCCAACAGAAACAGGGGGAGACAGAACACGAAGAACATGTGCACCACGGTACGGTAGATGATGTGGTACAGCGAATTTTGTCCAAGTTCAGTATAGCTTCGATGGATATTATTTCCAGTCCTCGTGACTCTGGTCTCGAAGAAGAGAGGCAGGCAGTAGCAGATACAGACGACTACGATGATGGCCAGATGTTTCCGAGCTTTAGATGGGCGACAAAGAGACATGGCATGGTGAGGCTTACAGACTGCAATAAAACGGTAAGCAGTCACAAAGACAGTCACGTACGACTGTATAGTGTCGGCTACAGTCACGACGGGCCAGCCAAACACCAGCAGGTAAGGATAGATACCATAGAAGTCCGGGAGGGGGAAAATATCGGTGAAAATCTTAGGAACCGTCTTCATTATCAAGAGAGTTATCAGCAGAATCGTGTCGCTCACGGCAAGAGCCGATAACAAGAACGAGCTGGCTAATCTGGATTCTGTCTTCACCAGCACTGCGACAGAAAGACCGTTACCAAGCACACCGAACACACACCAGGCTCCAATTAAAAGTGCAGTTGCAAGTTTGTAGCGCCTGCAAATTTTCAGCTGGTGGTGGGAAGAGTTTTCTGGCACAGGTGGATGAGTTTGGTTCTTTAGTTCTATAGACGACCGAAGGACTGCGCTTGTGTCTACGGCGATGCTTGTGTTCGTGGTGCCTATAGATTCCGTGCCAGCATGATCCAATGGTGAAGATGGTGTGTTTATAGACCGAGGACTTGTCCCATGGTCCATGTACGCTATTCCTGTCATCGGCTGACTTTGTTCATCTGATGGTTGGCTGTAATACTCACTGCCGGGTGTTGGTAGTTCGTTGTCAGTGAGAACGTCAGTGTGTCGCATGTCGATAAAACCCATTGTGGGGTGATCGTAAACGTCGTGCGAAGCGCTGGAATGTTCAGGAGCTATTGTTCTGGTTTTATCCGCCATGACAGTCACCAGGAGGGAGAGAGTCATCGATAAAGCCAATATAACCATCGCACGGAACGTCTGAAACAAACAGAGGAGATGCATAAAATTTAAAATTAACTTTAGCGTTAACATATATTTAATTCCAAAATACTATGCATTAATATTATGCATAACATGTTTATAATCCTTACCTTCACAAACGTTCTTTTTCAACAGTATCAGTAAACGTTTTTCATGATAGGACGGAAATCTGAGGGGAGACTGCATGGTGGGTGTAACAGGCACAGGATCCGACTCACAAGAGAAACTCTGCTGGCTGGGGTTTGTTAGGTTTGAAATCTACGGTCAACGATGCACCGAGGATTCTACATGATTTCATAGGTATAAATGTAATAAAGAGAGTAATGTAGTCCGTTCAAATACTTTGGATAAGATGGTTTAAGGGCAAACTACATAAAAATGTTTTTTTTTTGTGGTAGGAACTTCAGGTTGTGGGTTGTAGTTCGTGAACATGCGCACATGTAATGTACACAGGTGTTTCTTGAAAAATACTAAATTTAACTAAAAAGTTTAAAGGGTGAGACAAGTAGTCCCGGTCGTCCAAAGTATCTAACTGGAAGATGCTTGTTTTGAGTAGAAACGACTTCTGGCAGAAGAGAGGGTAACAGGAAGAAGAATTACTTTTAGGTTCCTGATACGGACCAAAACCAGGCGGGATGTTCAGTCCATTTGTTGGTCCAATGTGATTGAAACCATATCGGGATTGATAGGGGTTACAATCCCGGTATGGGATTATTTATTTTCGGTTTCTTTTACTTAGACTACATATGTGGAATATATCGAGTCACTCTTTGAAACTTTCTAGTATATATTTAATGCATGCCTCGTCGGTTTATCTTCTAAGAATACGTAGATCATATAGATTTTCTTTCTATATACAATGAAATAGGAAATGAAATAAGAAATGAAATTATATAGAAAGGTTGGTACACAATTTCACTAAAAATAACATAGATGGTTCTCATGAATAAAGTTCCGCCGTAATGTTTAAAAAAAACCACCAAGCATGGTATGAAACAGCATAATAAAATTTAAGCTGTATACGTTTCAATAGGAACGTATATTCAAATCAAGAATAATGTTGGCTCACGAAGAATAGAGAAAGATGATGAAATCATTACGGGAATATGGGGATGAGACGTGTCTCCTTTTTTCCGTTCAGACGGCTTTTTCACGACTGTTTGCTTTCGCTAATGGTCCGGGTTCTGGAATTAATGACAACAGACAGGACACAAAAAGCACCTCCGCGCAGGAGATAAATTCATTATTGGGTTTTATTCAAAGCCCCTGCTGCTTGTCTGGAATTGTACAGTCGTGATAGGAACCGTCCACGAGGAAAGCATCTTATCTGATGCATGGACAGCCGCGGAAGAACATCTCTTTTCACCTGTCACTGACAAGACTACAACAAGTATGATCAGGAAGACACAGTCAGGCCTGTTAAGATGATCTGCACGTAGTACAGGGCACAGACCTCATAAAACAATTACCTATGAAAGACTTCCTTTAAATAACTTGCATTTATTCAGAGAAAATATCCGTTCCCTATGTATTAAAATTAAGGTAGTGCTCACGTAAGGTACTGCACCAGGTAATGTTTAGTCATAGTGAAACTGGAGATGTTGAAATGTTATCTGAAACTGGATAAGTTGACCAAAGTGATCTGTACCGATTCTTAAAGTCAGGGGCGTCTAGTTGGGAGAAGGGGGTTTATTGTAAATAAATATGATTAATTAAAATGACAGATTTTAGTACGCTCCGAAGGCAGCGGAAAATAATGCGCTTCTAAAGAAGCTTCTGATTTTCTGATGAGCTGTCACTCAAAACGAAATGACCAACATTGGCTTCGTGTATTCCTCGCTTGGCTGGTAAACCTTTTGCTTCCAGCACAGGTTCTCATCTGATTGGACGAAAATACAGTGCTCCCCTCTGGTGTAGAGATTCAGGATACCTGAAGAGCCATGCTGGTTCGTTGTACGAAGAAATGGAACATGAATACACAGAAAAGTTCAGCAAGGCTGTTCATTCATCTCTCTGTATAATATATGCCGCACACCATATAAGGCCACAATTCTCCCTGCAGCATGCAAAGTTGCACTACACATGTAGTGGGTAGTACTCTGACGTCACTACCGTGACGTCACTTCGCTGATTCTATAAAAGTGTGCAAATACACAGAGGGGTCGGGGATCTGCTGAAGCTCAGTGGATAGAGCAAGCGACCGGCAATCGTAAGCTCATGGTTTCGATTCCCATCGGCAATGAACCGACTTTTCTGTGTATTCATGTTCCATTTCTTCGTACAACGAACCAGCATGGCTATTCATTTCTCTCTCTCTCTCTCTCTCTCTCTCTCTCTCTCTCTCTCTCTCTCTCTGGGGAAAAGGATATTTCAATATTCGTCTGTTTGTCAAAAAGGTGATCTAACCTACGCTTCTGATTCATCTCCCAACCTTTTAAGATAAATGGACGTCATTGCCTGGAGTTGATATCAGCTCTTTAACAGCTTCAGCCATGGGAGATTATCATTGATATCTCAAAGGCTAAGGAGGGATCTACGTGAAATTACCTGAAGAGCTAAGTCTTGAAATAGGAAAATGCTTTTTAAATTTGTGGGCTATCTTTAACTGATTTTAAGCAGGAAGTCTTTGATAAACCCTGGAAAAAACTAATAAGGCGTTTTAAGTAGAAAAATAAGACGTACTTTGAGTCATGTCATTATGTCTCTATGCATGGAAATTGACCCCGTTTAATACTTAATCTGGAAGTTGTGCTTATGTCCTAATGTTAATAGCTCGTCGAGGTGCCAAATATAACCCATGGATGTGTATAGGAGACACTTATTTTGTAGCACGATAAAAGAAATAAAAGTTTACATGCATTATTTATGTCATATCCGCATTGTCAACTAAACATGCTATTATCGATCCAAATAATTGATCTTTATCTATCTAATACTTATAAAAGGAATTCGGTCCACCTGTGTTCGCAATGTTCTCTGAAACCGCGTTGCGTATGATATTGTGCTTAACCTCATTTTAAAGGTTATTGTTCCCTCAGTGTCATGGCCCATATAAGAATAAATAATTTTTAATGTACACATCATTTTGAGTGATTTTTGCGTATTTTCTGATATAAGCGGAGGCTATCACCGAAAACAGCCGCATTGCCTTCGGAAAAGACCGGATTTTCTTTGTGCATGGTCACCTCAAGCCCAGAATTAAGCCGATTTAAGGACCGTGCATATAATTAAACTTGCTTTCAGAGACGGATTTATGCATGTTTGGGCTGACATTTGACAAAGGCTCTGACCCACGTCAGTCAATGTGAAAAACACATGACTCTTGCTCGCTTTACGAATAGGAAGGGTTCAACCCAGGTGGATTAAAGACAAAACCTAATACAAGGTCCCTATTTCCGGAAAAGGTTTTGGTTTGGATGAGGGCGAACGTTCCAGGCCTCAAAATTGGTCTCTTACGATTAAAAAAGGTTGCAGCTGCGTGAAAGGGGGACCGACCCCCTGGACTCCCCTTTGGTCCGCTTCTGCTACCAACGAGGTATATGCATATTTCCGTTTCTTTCTTCAGGAACAGTTTCCTTGCCTTAAAACGTACATTTAATTCATCTTTCATGTCTTCCTACTCCAATTAAATTAGAGGTTAAGTTGTGTTGAATTAATGTCTTCCTCACATTAACCTGTTCGTTTAAAGTCCGAAAATAGTAACCAGTCAAAGATCATAGAAAACCGGAGTGGCCCCGCGTCCCATTCCGGTTCGCAAAATAATGGAAAGATTACCATTGACCAGGTGGATGAATTTCTGAAGTGACTGGGGGATCACTCACGCAGTGTCTCGACGAGGTTATAAGTGTATATGAACGTTATGGTGTTTAGGATTCATGTAATGGTGAAGTAAGATGCAGATACAAATGTGGCAAAATTAAGATACAAGCAGCTGGACATAAAAACGTTTGCTGTTCGGAGAAGGTTTGCTGTTCGGAGAAGTGTTGTGCCTCAGAGAGGTCCATGAGTTATTCTACAGTCGTGCCAAACCACTGAAAATCTATATTTTCCTTTAATTCTTGAATAAAAAAGGACTCATCAATCCTCTCAATTAATACATATCCCGTACCCCGGTAAAAAGCCCGGTATACCGGGTTTATCAGCTAGTACATCATAATTATGATTTAAAATGTTTTTATTAGCTCCCCTGTCAAGCCACAACAAAAACGCCTGGTCAGATATCGCTGTATAGCGTGTTCTCAGATCAAGGATATATCATTTTCCATACCTTCTCATGTTTTGAATTAAACATATGTAAGCACACTGAAAATTTGAACAAATCTGATACCTTTTTAATATGATACCTTTTCCCCATTTCTTCACTGTAAGAATTTATTTTAGAAACCTGTCTTTTATGATTAATGTAAAAATATATATATATATACCTTACAACAATTGTATACAGGGGCTGATCCAGAACTTTGAAAAAGTCGTGGCCGAAACCGGGAGGAGTAATGGCAAAACCTAAAAATATTCCTCATGTCCGGAAAGGGTTTGAAGGGGGTGTGGGATCGAGGCCGTAAAGAATGGTCTGAAACTCGCAAAAAAAGTTGCGGCGGCTGAAAAAAAGGGGGAGGATCGAGACTGCTTCTGGTATATGGAAGGTTTTGTCATTGGCGCAGAGGCAAACATTTCTTTCGGTTCGTAGTTTCTGGGTTTCTCTGGAAAGCTCGTTAGTTCGAGACGTGCATGTTGGATTAAAATAAATTGTATCTTGTTATTCTGCCAGAATAAAGGATATACCAAGGGCTATTTCATTAAAAGTGGACTATGAAAGTATATAGGAAACAGCTGGACTATAAAGTATATAGGAAATTTTCTGATAATCGATACTAAAGGGAAGCGTATTGAATACACTGTATATGTGAGGGATTGGGCTACGGGGTAAAAGCATGGGCTTCCACGGACTTCTCTATCAAGGACTCTTGAAAATTCGACGTGACTTGGAGGTACTTAACCTCTTTAAAGTTTGCGCCTTTATATTTGTTTTAAAAAAACCTGGCCTGGTTGAGTCGATAGACGATTGGTTTACATATTTCATTTGGACGCATTGAGAGGTGCATTTCCTGAGGGAAGATCCAGTTTGATATGTTAGGTCCTTAGTCCGCTTATTGAATATGAAGCAGAGGCGATTGACAGAGAGTTACAGATTTAATGGAGACAGGGGACGGTCGGGACTGCTGGAAACTGACAAATCTTTTTATCCTTGAGTGAGGCAGTAGGCACTTTTGGACACGGTGCCTTGGACATGCAGCTAATATACCATGATACCGAAAAAAAACGTTTTCACCATACAGACATTTCGAATACGGATTTTCCAATAACGAATTCAATATACGGTATATGTATATACACCAGAAAAAAAGCGAGACTGAAGAGTCCATTGGAGGATGACAGAGATATACCTGGCCTCTTAGGACTGGCAAATGTTCCGACTGGTGACTGAATACTCGGCCATTGGCATAACTATGATTCGAATGCTCAGTGGTGTTTTAGAAGTGGCGGCAGCACGGAACTTATCAGGGAAATAACTGTAAGAATTTGTCCTCCATCGCCTGCATCGTAAAAAGTGGTTCAGACAATATCATCTGAAGTGTAATGTTAGAACGAAATCAAAGATTTAAGAGAGACCCCGCATCTTACAAATATGCCAGAAATGAAAACACGTAATTTCATTTCGATCACTTGGAAAAAATAAAAGAACATTTGTCAGAATACATATAAATCTGTGGATAGCATGTCAAATCAGAACCGCCCCCCCCCCCCGGGCAAAAATAATTGGAAAGAATTCGCTTTTGAGCCAGTGATTGTAAAAAAATGACTGATTACGAGATAAATTGCTAGCGTTTCTACCACTGGAAGTAGATTTGAACTGTTTGTCATTCAGAATAAATAACCTATATAATTCAAAATAAAAAGCTTGCTTGATGTGATAGGCTGAATATGTCTCTCATGGTTTAGCCTATTTCATATATATTTCAATTCATATGAAACAAACAACATTCGCTGTATGTCAACAACGTCGCTCTTTGTCAGTTCATCAGTATCGACTCTATCAAGTGAGCCCTAAAATTCGGCCCCAAGGGAAATCAGACAAATGTGGTAATTTTCTGACAGCAAAACAATGCTCTCCCGTGTATTGATTCTAGATGATTAATTCGAAATGAAATTCAATCGGACAGAAATATGGTATTGCGGCAAATTATTGAGGACATATAGTTCAAGCTGGAGATCTTAGGCGACACACAACTTATGATTAAAGACATAGCGGCAGAAGTATGGTCACTTCATGTGACGCCATCGGTTATACAACTCTAGCAAGACCTGTCAACAACGCGCCGGCGTCGCAATAATATTTAATTATATTTATTAATAATTAATACATAATTAAAAAATATTTATTACATATTTTTTAAAAGTATCATAGATTGCCACATTTCCTCTTGCGATAAAAAGCTACATTTTTGTAGACAATGAAATTGAATCGAAAGAAATATTGCAAAAAATTAGATTGCCAGGGTTGTACCAACAGAGTGTTTCCTTATTTGAAACATATAAAGTGAATACTATGGTTTAGCCTAAAAAAACACATTAAATTTCGCTTAAAAATAACCAAACCTTATAATGATAAACGATTAAGAATGAGCTTTCCAAGTTTTTTAAAAACATAAGTGATTTACCTTAGTCGGAGCGATTCTGAATAATGCTGCAACGCGTACCTTTTCAGCACGCCCTGTGTTCCTGATTGAATTACAGTTATATAGTGATTATAAAATAGCTGCATGCCAGGTTACTAGAAATACAATCAATGATTGGTTGATTGTCATAAAATGTTAGCCAATGAAAAATCCTTACACAAGGACTCCGCGCTACTCTAAGAAATCAATGCTGGGAAAGTTATGTAAAATCAATTGAAAGAAATCTGGCTGTGACTGTGCTGTTGACGGCTCCCGGCGACCTGAAGTGTGGCTTTTAAGGAAATGTATAACATTAGCGCTAATGGTCGTGTTACATGTGTAACCCCGCGGGTAGAGTGCATCAAATTTTTTGTTCTATCCTAATTCTGAAAGGATTTGAATGGGACATTGAACAAAACCATTTAATTTGATCCACAAGACTAACTGTACAGAACTTTACAGAACACCGCAGCTCATTCTGTCTTGTTCGCCTGACTGAGTAATGCTGTTCAATATGACATTACCCCTCCTCTGGCATTTTCGGTCTTTCCAAAGTCTTTTTTTTTTATTTGAACAAACTCGGTTGAGTTACGTTATAACAATAATGATAAAAAAAATAATAATCAATAAATTAATTAACTTTTACATGGTTTTTCATTAAACAACTTATTACCTTTCCCTTTTTTTCATATAAATTATTACACAATAAGTAGGAGTATTAGAATTTATTCCTGTTGCCTGCAAAACCTTCTGTAGAGCCCCATCCAAAAGTCTTAGAGTACACGATTAACGTCGCTGTTCATGTTGTGCGCTAGCTGTTCCTATAGGATTGTAGAAAAACATCTTCTTGAGTTCAAAGATGCTGATATTACAAACCATTTCACAATTCACTGGACATTGAACTGAGGCGAAAATGTTTGCTCAAGCATAAAGTTCCGTGAGCATCTAAACAATTTATTTCAATATCCTGGTGTTTATGGCAACGTTATATCTGGAAACAACAGAGATGCTTATAAAATGTCAAAAGTATTTCTTTCTCGTCGGGATTTTAACGTAGTCACCAGTATAACCTCTACTGCCACGCTAGCGTATCAAATCGATGAGCTTGCACCAACCTGTTTACCTTTATGTCCAAAATGACAAAGACGGGATCATGTGCTCGATCACTTTTTTAATTTTTAAATGTTCCAATCTGATTACATTTCACTTAAATAGAGTATGCTATGAATATATGACCATCTATCGACGGAGAAACTAACACTTGTTAAAAGAGAGAATTTGATTGGCGTTGTTTCATCCTTTAAACATAATATCTCCCTTAAGTTCACCAAGGCTTTGTACCAGGGCAACTTGTAAGACTTTCATGCAGGTTTTATTTTCAGATAAGGTAATCAAATCGATAGGTTTGCTCCCACCTGTTTACCTTTATGCCCTCACTGACGAAGACGGGATCATGTGCTCGATCACTTTTTTAATTTGCATTGCATGCTCAAATTAGATTACATGTCGGGTTAAATAAGCTATGAACACACACAGACACTCATATCTATTTACGTGTTTTAGCGTACTGAATCAAAGTTTCATCATTCAAGTGCTTACGTTCAAAGGTTTAACGGTAGTTAAACGTTAGATCACGTATATGGGATAGATACAGGACCTGTGTTCGACAGATTTTCTATCCTGATATGGGAGTGGGTATAAATGTCGTGTATCGGAGTTTCTTTGTCTGACAATGGATTATGTTTGTAATTTTCATGAATCCAGGATTCTTTGTATGGCAATAGGGACTTAGACCGAGTTTAAACAAAAGCAATTTTATTAATGAATTCAAAAGAGTTCCTACAAGTAGTCCCTGCTTATGACCTAAACTGAGACAAGTAACAACATACGCCTATGTCACAAAATGTTTCCCGCTCTCGGTGTAAATACTCTTGTCCTACTTGTATTCTGACAATGTATATAGTCGATTTTTTTCCCTACGAAAATGTTTATATCTCGGTGAAGTTTTATAAATCAAATCTTGCGACATCTGCTGCCAAACGAGAATGAGGTAGATTTCTTATACCACTTTTTTAGTCTAGTTTTTTTTCTCTGGGTAGTATTTGATAGGCTGTCAGTGACTGAACGCGAGTCTTTTCAAATCTGTCAACATCTGCAACCAGACAAGAATATGCGATTTTCACAAAAATTCTTTCATACCGTCACTTATTCAGCTAGAGAGGTCTAATTTTCTCTTTGGGTAGCATTTGATAAGCTGTAAGTACTGAAAGTCTCGTGAAATATCGTAACATTAACGTATACATGAGTGAAAATGATTAATGTACCAATTATAATTGGTTAAAGATTAATAAAAAGTTGTCCCAGCTTTGACTATCCCCACACGCCAGATAATCCTCCCCTATCCTTGAAAATAAATTGACGTCAATGAAAACACTGGTTCAATCTGGAACCTTATAATAAATTATGATCTGGGCAAGAACCTCAAAATGCCAGATGGAACCTTTTCACTGAGAAAGTGGTTCCTTCTGGAACAATGGCTCTAGACAGAACCATGTGGGTTTTTAGATGAACCAACAAGAACCCGTTTTCCTTAGATTAAACTTGAGGTTAGTTAACTTGCTGTACTTGATTCTTAATATGTCTGACCTCAGGAAATCTAGCGATATGATGGAATTCCAGGTGCAAATCTCAGAGTGCGTTTTTGTGGCCCCCTTTTGGCAGTAAAGATGTAATAAAGACATTAAGAGTAAAAGTTGTACTGGATTCTTAAACGGTCAGCGACCGTTGTTCACGCCGATCTAGCCATTAACAGGTCACAGATATTTAAAATATTTCCTGATTATCTCTTAAGAAAGCAGCATCGAAACCTTCGGGCGGAGTGCAGAGATGACTGAACGGATTACCGTGCACCAAGTGTAATTAAGACAAGACATCAAAGAACCACATGTCACGTTTGCCAATATCTGATTGTCCATGGCCGGGCGATAAACGAACTACCTTATTTGAAAATTAGCTATAGCTGTTTACCCACGTTTCTAACCTGATCAGCAAACATGATATGAAAGTTCTAAATACAAAAAAGCTGCAAATGTACTAGTCTTGGGGCTGAGGGGGGTCCAGTGTGCAATCGTATGTCCCCAAATTTTGACTTCTGATCCAGGTAGGACACCTTTAGAGGAGTATAAAAAACTTGGGTAGACATCCTGGATCGCGGGCAGAAAGGGTGATATTCAATATGGCTGCCAATATGGCCGCCATACCATAAAATCATACATAACTCAAAAAGTAATTGAGGTAAGGGAATGATTTTGGTGTCTTTGCATATGTTTTCAAGGTCCAGGAATCTATTGAAACCATTTCCAAGACAATACCGTATTAGGTTTTGGTGATATTCAATATGGCTGCCAATATGGCCGAAAGTACCATAAATCATACATAACTCAAAAAGTATTTGAGGTAGGGGAATGATTATGGTATCTTTGCCTATGTTTTCCACCACTACCACCAACAAACATTTCTAACCAGGGCCGTACCTTTAAGCATTCAATAAGACATACACTAGTTTTTCTAGTTTTTTGGACATGCAGGTAGCAGAGACTTCCCTGCTTTATATTCTGCGAATTTCAAGCGAGTTAAATTCACCCATGTAAAATCGAAATGTGGAATGTTGCACACAATAAACCTGAATAAGTTATGATGGACTTGGTACCCATTAGATATGAAACTTGCATGCAAAGAAATATGTATTATCCGTTTGTATATGTTGATTTCATCAATTTCTTTACATCAAAAACTTATAATCAACTATTTGTCAATGTAGTCAAGGTCAATCACAAAGCTGCATTCCTTGGTGAATTTTGGATGATTCAATCACATGGCCGGAGCCGTATTGAATTCCAATTTAGCCTGAAAAGATACCGGCCTGATGATTATTTTGGTAGTTTTTTACCATTGAAAATTTAACAAAAGACAACAAAATCAATCTTGTCTCGATTCTTTAGTGAGTTACTCATAATTCAATTTTGCAGCTGCTTAATTGGTAGCCATTGTGGTAACATTGTTGAATATTACCATAACCCAGTACGTTGATGTCTTAAAAATAGTCAGACATGGTGCAATGGTACAGTGGCCGTAATGGCAGTCATATTGAATATCACGATAACCAAATCCGGTATTGTCTTGAAAAAAGGTTTAAATAGATTCTTGGACCCTTAAAACATAGGCAAAGACATCAAAATATCAACCCTTACTTTAATTCCTTGGATTGTCGTACAGGATCCAATGGTTCATTGGTTGCTCTCTGTGCAGCCATATTAAATATGCCCTTAACCAGAAACAGTATAGTCTTGAAAATAATTAAAAGAGACTCCTTGGCCCCAAAAACATAGACGATAACACCAAAATCAACCCCCTACCTTGATTCCTTGGCTTGTCATATGCAATTCAATGGTACAGCATGGTACAGGATAACGTCAATGTCAATGGCCATATTGGCAGTCAATTTGAGCCAAAGGCAAAGACACCAAAATCATTCCGTTACCTCAATTACTTTTTGAATTATGTATGATTTTATGGTACGGCGGCCATATTGACAGCTATTTTGGATCTAGTGTAAACAAGTATGGTATTGTCTTGGAAATGGGTTCAATAGATTCCTCGACCTTGAAAACATAGGCAAAGACACCAAAATCATTCCCTTACCTCAATTACTTTTTGAGTTATGTATGATTTTATGGTACGGTGGCCATATTGGCAGCGATATTGAATTTAACCATAATATAATACGGTATTGTCTTGGAAATGGTTTCAATAGATTCCTGGACCTTGAAAACATAGGCAAAGACACCAAAATCATTCCCTTACCTCAATTACTTTTTGAGTTATGTATGATTTTATGGTACGGCGGCCATATTGGCAGCCATATTGAATATCACCGAAATCAAAAACGATATTGTCTTGGAAATGGTTTCAATAGATTACTTGACCCTGAAAACATATGCAAAGACACCAAAATCATTCCCCTACCTCAATTACTTTTCGAGTTATATATGATTCAATGGTTCGGCGGCCATCTCGGACGCCATCTTGAATTTCACCCTTTCTTCCCACGATCCAGGATGTCTACCCAAGTTTTTTTTACTCCCATAAGGGTGTCCTACCTGTATCAGAAGTCTAAATTAGGGGACATATGATTGCACACAGGACCCCCCTCAGCCCTAGGACAATACCTCTAAACCAATGTAACTGCCGTAAAAAAAGATGGATGTCCTATCAATTACAATCTCTCCTGGAAAATCACGGCCAGGGTAGCACCTTACTTCTGTGAGACTAGAAAGCGGATCTCTTTTTTGTCTGAAAAACTACTTATAGCAACTGCCCCCCCCCCCCCCGGATCATCGCTGAACTCAAGAGATGAAATTCTCTCCAAGTGCCGCAATCAAAACAAATTCACTTTGAAATACTTTGAAAATTTAAATATGATATTTTTATATCATATGTTCATACAACTGAAATGTTCACTGTACACTGGACCATATTTAAAATCAGCATACTATGCTGAATGGGCATCCTGGTAAACATATTGTAATCAATAATAAAATAATAAAACAACAACAAACCTCTTTCCCTCAATTATGTTCAAGCATTTCACGTGCACGCAGATTTACCGTATTGTGTCCCCGATATCCAGAAAGCCTAAATTCCTAAAGTCTTGGCTTTTAAAACCATGCCGTAAGCTTCATTCTAAAATCATTCACCTGAGGATCGGGTCGCATCCCGTGAAACAGTCTGTAGTGCATTTACCGTGTTGTTTTTCTTCAGTGTCATATCGCGCTTGCCTTGTCTGAAGTTGAAAAAGGTCAACAGGTCTGTATGACCTACCAAGATGGAAAAAAAAACTGAATTCTAATTACGATGACATCGAGAGCCATTTAATATGATATTTATATATTACTATTTTCACATTTTACCATCTGTTATTATTACAAATACCTTTCCTAGGGTATCTATTACTATAACTATAATACTATTACCTATTCTATTACTTATACTGATGGGCGGATCCTAGAACTTACACAGTCAACAGTGTTTCGGAACCTCATAACAACAGATCACGTAATCGTGAGAAGCACAAATTATGATACGGAGATTAAAAAATTCAGATTCGGTAACACTAGGCAGTGTGAAATGTCTAGGGGAATGAATAGAGAAGTCAGTGGTTTTTTGTTTTCATATAATTATAATTTTTTCTTAGAACAATCCTAACATTACAATACACTTAAACAATAGAATTACACAGTATAACAATAACATGTACAGTACCAGAGTGTCCTAGGCTTTGATTTCTGGATACCACCACTGTCACAGCTAAACAAGAGTCCTTTAACACCAATAATCCACGTAAATTGTAATAGTCCAAAGGCAAACTAGAGACAGTCCGTATTAAATCTGTATTAGGTCCGTTAAATATTTGACACCACTGCAAATATCGGTAATGTCCCAAAACTGACGAGAAAGTAACACTCTTAGTGCTCGCTGGTATTTTCCTTTCTGGCGGCTCTAAACACAGCCCCTAATTTATAGCTTCTCACCTGAAAATTCTAGAAATGGAAAATTCCAAAGAACAATACACACGCATATGAACTGACCCGAAACATCTAGAACAAAAAAGAACGCTGTGTCTCTACGCTTCAGACCCAACACTCGAGCCAGCGCCCAACAAGTGAGGTTCCCTTAGCAAAGAAATATGCCTGCGCTACACGAATCAGATTGTTAACCGACACATGTTACACTCCTGCGCACAATAAAACTGACACCTGTAACAACAGTGCTATAAACTAGCACTACAATTACATGTTTACATTAATATTACCTATATCGCCGAGTTAACAATTTTGTATGTCATTAACAAACCTAATGATAATGGAGATCTTAATTATATGAGTATCTTTCATTCTGGTTATTCATATTTTGAAACATTCATGATTAATATTTTCATTACATCAGGGTTTTTATATTTTAAGATACATTAAATATAAAAATATTATATGACAATGCAATTTCCTTGCCATGGATTGATAAAGTATATCGTGTCTTATAATTCAGGCTCACATGCATTATAGGGAAGCATTTATTATACAATACAACATAAGAAATTAGCACTTAAAGGTCATTCCATTCCTTGCATATCCATTATTATTAGTGTAACTTATGGTCATATTACATAACAAAATTTCAGGTTTTCTGGCTAGCTTGTCCACTTGCTTCTGGGGTGAAATTTGGATGTGATCCCATTTTTTATTCCACTGCATTTGACATCAGGTGATAAACTTTACAATATTGGTAGTATTCATGACCTGTATTCCTCAGGCGTGTCCTCTTTTAATTTAATATCCACTTTTATCATTTCCCATTCTTCAGATGTGAAAAATGTTCGTAGTCTGTCAACATCCAAATTTCCATTGCCAATGTCATTGTAATGTCGATTGCCCACACACTTCCTTTACAAGAAATACAGAAATACAGACGTATAAATCTTTATACCTTTGTGGGTAGGGAAAACACCATTAGCTTATCATGAACATTTTTTTTTGCATCCGGTTCAGTATTATTATAAACAATGTAAAAGGAAAACCCCCAGATATCCAAGAAATACTCATGATAAATTTTATTTTCACCGAATATAGATGAAAGAAGAAAGATCAGGAAGCAGGTTACTTCGTACCATTTCCACTTCGTACCTTACAACTTCGTACCCCTACAAGTTCGTACCCTTACTACTTCGTACCCTCTCCACTTCGTACCCCTGCGACTTCGTACCCACAGTGACATTAATGCAAGTTGCATTGATGAAAGTATTTCCAATATGACATTAACTATTTTGTATCGAAAAAAATGATCCCCTAAAAAGACTGACATGCTTACAAAATACATAAAAATGCTTTATTTACTTCCTTTGTATATATTTTATTTAAAACATTAAAAATAAAACCTCTTTCTCTCTCTCTCTCTCTCTCTCTCTCTCTCGCTGTCTCTCTCTCTCTCTCAAGATTGAAGCAAACAACATTCACGTGTCTGGTTGTAAAAAGGATTTATTGTGTGTTCTTGAATGAGTTAAGAATAATAAGAATAAATGTCAACAATAAATGTAATAATTGTAATCCGCGCATCAAGTTAGTCATGAAAACTGTCATTTGGCAAACAAATCACATACTTGGGTAAACTGATGACTTGACTGGTGATAATGACATGCTTAATCAATTTATATACAATCTTTATATTATAAAGCCAATACATTAATACTTTAATTTTCTCACTATTCAAAAAATATAAGAGTGTATTTATTCCAACTGTACTGTGGAACTATGTGTTGCTCTAGCTTGTGGTGTTGCTAATAAGCGCAGGAGGCCTATACTTATGACAAGTTAAGAACAGCATAGGATAAAGCCTTTAGGATTTTAATGTTTCTGCCCCCGAAATGTGTAGTGGGACCGTAGTGGGTATAAATCATATCCTTATAAGCTGTATTCATCGATACATTTAGTTAACTAGATATTCACTGCTATTGTCACATATACATGACTGCAATATATTACCTTCATCTACATGCATGTCTCTTGACTATTAAACAATATTTTCTTATAATATTTTCATAATATAATGTAATAATTTTCAATATATAGACCAATGTATGTGTCTGAAATAAAACATTCATTCCTGTAACAGTAAGTGTCACGAAAAAGGTCAAATTTAATGGACGGGTCCATAGATCCTGCTTGCTCTTTTGAGCAATTGAGACGTACTGATTTTATTTTCGGCGTATTCCTCCCACGCCTTGAATAACAAGGCTTGAGTCGTTTTTACTTACTTGCGTTGATGTCGTTTTAGTTTCTTTTCACTGACTAGCAGGACGTGGAGCTCCACCAATTTAGCCTCCTGGTTGAGCAGTGGTACAAGAGAGTAAAAAGGCACGTTCCCGCGATGCGCCTTGGCATTTAACCATGCATGCCAACCCTCACAGTCATTATTGGTGCGCGTGGCAACTTTGAACACGCACCAATTTTCTATGTGGAGCACCGTGCTGTGTATCCAGGTACGGCCGGTCCATATAATTGAATAGACGGGTGAGTGATGCGTTTCCCGTTGTCTTCTCTCGAAGCGTTTCAAACGCCGGAAGTATGTGCTCGGCCGGAAGGCATTGCAGGGCCATCAGTTGCCGTATGAGCGAATAAACGGCCCCCTTTTCCATGTACGCAGTCTGGAAAATAAGATGTATAGGTCTTGTTAAACAACATTAATCAATTGGAACCACAAGTAGGCCTTATTGTTTTTTATGAATCTTGTCGTTTTCAGCAAGCAATCATTATCTGTGAAGAAAAGAGTGAGAAAATCACATGAAACCCCTAAAAAAGAGATTACGAGAATTGTTACATTTTTCAATGGGTCTTATTTAAACTCCTCATAAATATAATTATACTATGTATATTACATAAAATGATAAAAGATATTTTTTTGGAAGTGGCTAAACAGCCGGCAGGGTGCCTGCAGTTGAGTGCACAGACTAAACAGCCGGCAGGAAAAATTGATCTTTTTTGCAGGCCTTTCCCCAGGCTTAACTGCCTGCAAATGAATACATGCTCTTTTTCAGAGTTTCAGTGTGATACTCAATACTTTCCATTATCAGTTTGAAAATGAGCTGAGAATTTAGTGCTGACTTACCGAATTAGACATTTTGCTGGTCTTTATGTAATAAGTATGTTGAGTAGACATAAAAGTGCACATTTTGTGATATTTACAGGGTAGTTATATATATATTTATAGGAATTTTACTGAAGATGACTGGCACATCAGCTGCTTATACATGCTTATGAGCAAACAATGGGTATTGTCCGAAAGCACAAACAACTCAGGTGATGTCATATCAAAGTATATGCAGATTCTTTGATAAAAGGTTATTATTATTATTGAGATATTTCAACTGCAAAAATCGAGGAAATGCTCACATTAGCTAGGAAAAAGTGCCCACTTAATAGAATACAGAGTTGACAACATTAGCTTAATATAATAAAGAGAGAAAAAAATGGACTGTCCAGAAATGGCCACTTTATAGAGGTGCCCACTTTATGCAGTTGTCCATTAAGAGAGGTTCGCCTGTGGTATTGTCCTTAATGATCAGATATAGTTCTGGTATCAGTATTTCCATCAAAATGCTATAGATAAAAAGAGCGATAAGGGCATATTTTTTTTACTGCCCTTAATTTTTAATTTCCTTTAAATTCCTTGATTCAAGCTCACCTGCAGTCCGAATTCTTGTACTCTTCTCCAGATGGCCTGCGTGTGATGAAATGCACATCCTTGAAGTGCTGCTTCCGGGAACACATGTCTGACTGCCTTCTATACACCACTTTCAAAATCAAAAACAAATTTCTTGACCCTGGGTTTACGGGGCATCAGATCTTTGATTTTCTGCAACACCTACAGGTGACAAATAAAAAGATTTCTTGACAAATAACAAAGCGAAAGTTTCTGCTGGTTTAGGATAATATTGTGTGTTCATGTGAACGAAGCAGACAATACACACAGTATTTCTGTAATAATTACTTCTTTCAACTACCAATCTTGATGGCTGTAATGTCTACACCGCATGGTTACTAATGGATTTAGTGGTTTAGGGGATAAACAGAACGGTTCGATCGCTACCCGGTAGAATTCGACATTCTGCATGGCCGGCCACGGACTCCGTTTCAGCCTAGTTTTATTTTGTTATCAAATTAAATATAAATCCGGCAGGATCATAGACAAAAATACCTTTTTGTAATCTCTTTTATCCTTGGTGGACATCAGACTGAATGCCAAGGGGACCTGTTTCGTTTCTCCATCAGTCTTGATGAAGGCGTGGACGGAGAATAATTGCTGGAATGGCTCTGGCACAACATGAAATGTACCGTCCATATACCACGTTTTTGCTTGTACCAGAAGATCAAGCTGACGTTGTGTTGCAAACAAGATGTTTCTACTCGCCTTTCCCTGTATGTCCGCCCTAAAAAACCCTCAGAAATGAAGGCTAG
Source organism: Sipunculus nudus (assembly GCA_026874595.1). Lineage (NCBI taxonomy): Eukaryota > Metazoa > Annelida > Sipuncula > Golfingiida > Sipunculidae > Sipunculus > Sipunculus nudus. The sequence goes on from CM049307.1 coordinate 20,493,556, forward strand.
ATCAAGCTGAAAATGAAAAATATAAAATCATAAAGACAAAACAGCACAACTCCTCAGGTCTCAGTGGTCGGTAACACATGCATGTATGTTTAGCCCATAAGAAAGGACTCCTCCATTTCCTTTTAGTGACTGGTGCAATTTGGAGTCTAAAGATCGCCCCTGCAGTTAACTGTGATTATAACCCCCCATAAACAACTATGAGATTAAACATATATCAATTGATTAATATTAAGAACATCTATGTGTATTGAATATTTGACCACTGAAAAACATTTACGAAAATTTTATTTTGCTCACACTTTTACGATATTTTGAAGAAATGCCTTTTGGAGAAAGTTTCCTTTATGTAACAATAAGCCGGTGGTAGGAGTTTCTGTCGTTGTCTATTGATCGCTCTGATCGCGTTTCCAGGGGCCTGGCGGCTTGTCTCAGGCAGCTCTCGGGTTTCGCCTCCACCATTGCGTCGTCCACTATGACCGATGCTGGTTTAAACAGCTGTTCTTTGGCCTCTTTCATAATCTGTAACAGTTGTACCAAAGTGAGAGGTTTATTCAAAGTATTATCCCCAAAGATCAAGACTGCGTTTAAATAAAAATCGCATTTTCTATGTTTTACTGGATAATAATATTAATGTTAGACTCCATTATGAGGAAAACATGTATGATAAAAAAACTTCTCGTACCTTTGATCTCACTTTTGTTCTAATGCCTATGCCCGGTTGGGCCGGATGGCAGTGGTCGTGTCGGCCCCGGGTGAAGACCTCGCCCCGCTGGGACACTGTCGCTTGGCATGAAACATTTTTGTTTCGTAAACTACACCACCAGTACACAAGGTCACCTTTTAGGCGCTGAAAGAAGAACATTTCATTTTAATTAAATTCTTTTCTCTTCATATTTCAACTTGAAGTTTTATGAAATTTGTTAGTAGTATACAAAATATACTGTGGGGAATTTAATTTAAAATATGCAAATATTATATACATAGCCTGTTATTCTCTACACTTCAATATCTTCGTAGGCCTATCAATAATTCATATATCAATATTTTTCATACATTTTAAGCGTTTCTAATATCTATATTATACGTTCATCTCCTCACCTTAACTGTGTAAGAGAAGCCCGTGGTATCAACGAGTTTCCGCTTTCCCCGCACCGTACCGGTTTACACCACTTCGTATTTCACCTGGACTGGGCCCAGCTCTGTCAATTAAGGGGTCTTGTAACGACCTGTAAATAAAGCAGTTATTTGAAAAGTATTCAGTTAAATCAACATGAGTAAAAATGAATTTATCTGTTTTATATATATATATATATATATATATATATATATATATATATATATATATATATATATGACACTGGTTGTATTGTTGTTCTTTGTTAGTTTGATTTATGGAATATAACGGCAATAAAATAAAACCAAATAATAAGATTTATAGCTTTTATTTTTTTGTGTCATAATATTATTAATAACAATAAATTCTCAGCCAAAGACACAAATCTGGATCTAACACACTCTCTTAATTTCAGTTAGGCAGACAACTCACTCCTCTTGTTCGTCAACGTGGATTTCGAAATTTCGATTCTCAATATCGAAAGACGACGTGCTATGTCCCGGCGGTCCGTTGTCAAGCGTGTATAGTCTGCTGGAAGGATGATGCTGGTCTGCATCCTGTAATGTACAATATAATGAAACAATATGATAATGTATTATACTATATTTTACTATTATTAATCTATATTCTATACTTTACTATATTTAACTTTACTATAATATATATGTGTGTATGTGTGCATAATACTGCTATTATTTTAAGATATCATTTTATGATATTCAGTGTTAATCATGTAATATCATAAATTACTAAATGATCAAGATGTCTGTGACGACTCACTCTTGTTCGTCCGCGCAGTCCAAAGGAAGGTTGACGCCGGTGTCCATTTCCTGGGCTATTCTGTAACAATATCAAACGAATCCTTACATTATCACGTTAACGCTTACGTCAATAAATCATTTAATGTTCATTTTCCAGAAGATGTATGTACTAAACGGTAATTATTTACCCACCTGAATTTTTTAAAGAGAAGCATCATTGATTGGCTGAATTCATTTTTGGCTTGACGGATCATGCATGACGTGCACGTTGCTGTCTTTTTTTTAGCTTGAGCAATAATTATCTGTATAATTCTAATGTTGTGAGTTTACCAAGTATACCAGTAGGCAGTATATATATATATATATATATATATATATATATATATATATATATATATATATATGCATGTATGGCTTACGTAACTTACTCTTGATCGGCTGATACGTCAGTACCACCGGGAATGTCTACAAGAAGTGAAGTTCTTGTGCTCTCTCCTACTGGATTTCCCAAGGGCCTGTCACTGTAGTGTACAATGGTAAAAACATAAACATAATTTGGCTGAAAACCTACATCTTTTCAACGTGTCACATAAACAAACAGAATAAAAATAACCGAAAATGTCTGCCAAATATTTAAAATTTGATTTGTAAAATATAATCATGTTGGCGAAATTTAATTACACAACACTATAATAATTAATATAATGTAATATAAAAACTGTGTCACACAAACAGACACTATTAGTTAAGAAGACAAATAAATGAGGGTAAAATGCGGGAGTCGAACCCAGGTCGGTGGCGTACAAGTCCGGCGTACCAAGCAAGCTTCACAAACAGTTATTATATTATCAGTTGGGTCCGCTTTCATGTCACCCTGTAACAACACATTATATAACGGAGCATGTCGTCTAAATATTTCAGATTTAATATGTAAAAAATAATCGTGTTGGCGAAATTACACAACAATATAATATAATATAATATAATATTATATAATATAAAAACTAGAAACTTATACATAACGAAGTAACAGCTTTAGAGTAAACCATATAGTATATTATAACTTACTCTGAACGTTCGGAACGGGAAACGTTATCTGGTTCCGTTTGTTCTTCATCACCATGAACTTGTGTCCATTCGATGACTGATATATCTCCATAACCATCTCTGTTCGCATCATCTTGTGACGTCGTAGTTAAAAATGGAAGAGGACAGCTTCGGCAACGCCAGTCTAACAGTACCTCTTCTCCTCTGTTGAGTTTTCGATAGAAGTCTCGATCGATTCCTAAATTCAATTTCAACCATTTATAACACTTGTTATCCATATATCCATGTATATTTTATTTTGTCATGAATTGATATTTTAAAACAGAAAGCTTTCTTTTCAACTATACACACCACAAACATTCTTATAAATACGGCCATCCGCAAAGTAAAATATATAGTCGTGATACACAAATAAGAAATGCACTGAAACACATTAAACAACGGCGTGTTATATGCAAGCCGGGAAATTCGACAAAAGTTAGAATTTTACAAATAGGACCACCTCCAGACTAGAACCACTTTGCTCAGTCCCCAGGGTTGTCATATTATTTGTGGGGTTCAACTATGTATATATATATATATAGATTATAAGTTTATAAAAATGCATCAATGCATAAATGTCACTACCCGCAGGTTTCGTGCGCACTGCGTGGCACTCATCAGGTGATGAGTGCTACGCAGTGCGCACGAAACCTGCGGGTAGTGACATTTATGCATTGATGCATTTTTATAAACTTATAGCAGCTCTACTTTATGTATCGAGCACTTTGATCCTGGAATGGCAATCAAACCCTTTCTGTAATATATATATATAGATTATATATATATATATATATATATATATATATATATATATATAGATATATATATATAGAGAGAGAGAGAGAGAGAGAGAGAGAAAGATAGATAGATAGATACTCATTATAAATAAGGAGAATCAAAGAGATATTACTCTTATATAATATGACTTACAGAGAGTGGGAAAACGATAGGTTCTTTCCACCATTATTCAGTCATACTGAAATTTGTTTTAACTGGATCATTTCATTCCATTTCAGGTATTGAGACCATGCAGGAAAAAGAGAAACCACCGACTTAATCAATTGAATGCTATTATTGGTCTGGTATAATTTAATTAAATTAAGTATACTGCTTTAGACAACTGTCAGAATCTTCATTTAATTCTGCAGATAAAGGTGTCAGATATAATGACATTTTGACGACTGAAGTCAGTATTTCCCTGTATATAATCCTATGGCTCATGATGGAGTATGTCTCCGACTGTATTATTCTAATACATGACATGTATAAGAAATAAAGCATTTTTAATTCTCTCACTATGTTTTGGACCCAAGAGTCATTGAGCAAACCTTTAAATTTGATGGGACAGACCGTGGAGTTATCATATGAACCCTTTGACCATGCATATGCATGTATTATATCCCATGTCTGAGCTACAGACAATGTCGCGATAAATCATAATAACTATTTGTACAATCCGTGTAAAATAAGTAAGTTTATATATATTTATATATATGTGTGTGTGTGTAAGAATATGTGCATGTGTGTGAGACACAGAGAAAGAGGGAGGTTGTGTTGGTATTGGGTGTTGTAGTTTGTTATACGCGTTTTGTGTTATAATGGGGGGGGGGGGGGGGCTGCGGCTATGTAAGTAGGGAAGGGGAGGAGGAGGTGGAATAAATTGCCTTTGTGAGGGAGTATTATTCTGCTTTTTCCTTTCATTCATAATTTTGGTCTGTTACTTTAATTTTATTTTATAGGGCCTTTTTACAGCTTGTAGTCTAAAATGTTTGTCACTTTAAGCACAAATAAGATAACTATAAGATAAGACAAAACACTGTGTATATTGAATATAAATTTATTTTTGTATACACATATATAACTGGTTATCAATTCGAGGTTAAAAAGTACACACACACACACACACACACACACATATATATATATATATATATATATATATATATATATATATATATAGTATAAAACATGACAGAGCTTGTAACGGCCATACTCCCGCACCTTTCCACATGCAGTAGCCTTAGCTTTTCATAGTATAGTTATGCTCAGCCTATTTCCGTTCCGTATTATATAACTAACAATAAAACGTGTCATGTAACCTGCAGCTTATATTTTACGTAATGTCTTATTATTAATATTAGTTTTTTTTGTAATTTGTTTCTGTGCAGGGTTGTTTTAAATAGATACATAAACAATTTTCTTTTCATTTTATTCGCAAAATATAAATATTTTATTTTCCAAACGCAATATACTGAAGAAGCAATAATGTTGAGAAATAAGCTGTTTAATGACAGTAAGATGCTGGAAGTTCAAGCGATTTTCACTCATTTGTAATTCTTTCGGGGCCTCTTTGGCCACACAGCAGATACATACCCGTTCACTCATTAAAACCCCATTAAGGCAATGCAGTGTTCGGTGATAAATAAGACCAGGCCTGTTTATCATTAATGCCAGTCATCGTATAAGTTACATGCCATCCTGTTCCATTTGACACAATTATGATGTCATTCGATCCAAATACGACCCTCCGTTGCCATTGACGATCTATCGAGTAAGGCAACAACCCATCTGGTCAGATAATCAAGAGAGCACTAGTACTGACAATTTTCATGTCCCTTTTGGGAAAATCCTAACGCGAAACCAACAGATAAAAAAACATTGTTCAAATTTCGTTTAAACCTAGTTTACATACACACATACACACGTATTTGGTGTCAAAGGCGGACTGTATATGATGGCTTTATAATAAACGCTGTATATACGTGTAAATATATACGTATATATATATATATATATATATATATATATATATATATATATTTGATCACGTTATGGTAGAAATTATCAATCCAGATCCCGTCTGCAGTCATTATGAATACAAATGACTACTGTGCATATGTCCCGAGACTCAAGTACTTCATGACTTAAAAATATTAAAATAAAATAAATCCTTAATATAGCCAAATACGTGAATATTGTTCGTTTCATTGCATCGATCGTGTGTGTGTGTGTGTGAGGGTGTGTGTGTGTGTGAGAGAGAGAGAGAGAGAGAGAGAGAGAGAGAGAGAAGTGAGACAGACAGACAGGCAGACAGAGTACTACATTAAAATAGGTAAAATTATTATTGGTTACATGAAAATACACTTTACCAGTCATTCGTAAGTGTTACTTGATTTCTAGTTAACCTCTGTTGAGGATAGGTAGAGATAGGTACGAAGTAGTAGAGGTACGAACTGGCGGAGGTACGAACTGGCGGAGGTACGAACTGGCGGAGGTACGAACTGCCAGAGGTACGAACTGTCGGACATTCGAAAGATCAGAGGTCGCATCAAAATAATGCGGCTCATTTTCACATGTGACCCTATAACGATAACAAATTTAAGAAAATCATATTCAGCAGTTGCCTCGTTAAATAACCCGGAAACGAAAGTGGCTGCAGCAGTCCCAAGTGGAATAAAAAACTCCGTTTAGGTGAATACAAATACTCTTATAGACTGCCAACACACCACATAGTTTTTTGTTATGATGGCGGAAAAGAACACTTAAATAATCTTTACTTTTTTTACTCCTTTTACTTATTTAACAAGACATAATGCTATACACTCTGCCGCAAAAACCAGACCTTGTTCTAATTGGTCCAAAAAGGCGTTTTAGAAATAGAATTGGATGTCGCAGTAAACAAACTAGAAAGGAACTTAATTAAACAAGTGAAGCATGCAGTAATTATAACTAAGAGTTGGATGTCGCGGTAAACACACTAGACAGGAACTTAATAAAATAAGTGGCCCATGGGTCATGACGCTCAGCTTAATTCAAGGGGTCTTGAACAATTGGTAAAATGACCCCATAAGTGCTGAAAATCATGCATTTTGCCCATGGTCCTGAGATATCGACGTCAGTGATCTTATTCTACTTCCAGCTGCTACCATTCGTGCCCACCTGACCAATAGTGTTAAAATCATGTTCTTTCACACAGCTTGCAGAAAATAGGTCACAGCGACATTATTTCAGGTTTCCAAGAAGATTTTTTATTGACCTCCCTGCAGTCATGTATGAGGATTCTAGGCTTAATGTGTACGATACGGGCCCCATCTGACTCATTGAGTGCTTAACAATTATGCATTCTCCCCGAATTCGCTTAATATAGGTTAACATGACCTATTTTCAGGTTTCCATGGAGATTTGCTGAGGAACTCCCTGGATGTAGAGTTAGAAGTTTCTAATCTGACAGTTACGGTTGAGTCCTATAAACAGCAAGACCGTTCATTTAAAGTTCTCATAAAAAGAGAAAAACAAAAATGTGTAAAAATAAGGTGCTGCAAGTGTCAAGAATATGCTTGATCAAATTACTTCCTCTCGGTAAGAAATACCATACCTATTTATTAAAATACCTAGACTTCATGTTAACTGACTAAACAAATGGGAATACTTTTAGTCGATTGCCAAGGATTCTAAGTTGTCAGCACTCTATGTAAGGATAATGAAGCATGCAGTAATTCCAACTATAAAAATAGAGCTTTGAGCGTTGATGTTGCTGATATTAATCAAAAATTGTAATATAAAGGACAACAGGAGTTACTCATCTGTAATGTTTTTTGTAGATGCCGTCGACTCAAATAATGGGTGTAAAATAAGTTTATGCCCGCAGTTAGCTACCTTACCTCTAAGAAGTCATAGTGACTAGTATTACAGAAACATGGTTTGACGACAGCCTGACATATACAGAAAAACCTTTTAAGGTTATATAAACCAGATTAGAAATACAGTAAGAATCTTACTGGTGTATTCACATACAAGACACTATTTCTCGTAATCCCTGAACCGATCTTAATTCACATGATAAACTGCGATATAGTAAGGTAGAACTACTATTCAGAAAGACCAGGAAACATATTTTGAAAATACCGGTATTCATAACTATATTGTACTTTAATGTCGTACTTTTATATAATTTCTAACTCGTACTACAAAAAAATGCAATACTTGCCGTTTTTAATTTTTTCCTTTATTAATGTTCCGAGAGCACATACGACCTTTACAACACTGACATTGTCGTTATAATTGTTTAACAAAAAGGAAACTGGGTGTTTTTAAAAAACAAACACTGTGCTTGTTAATACCTTTAAACGGGCACTAGATTTTGGTGATAAACAAATTAGGTACCAAACTAATGATTGATATAATTTTGAGGAAGGCATGGGGGAAACTGCATGAGTTCTAAGGAATTTCAGGGGAAATAAATTACCTAACCCTCCGTGACCGAAGTAATCTCACATCAAAGTTTCTTTCTGCTACCATTATCTCTTTAATCATCATCATTAGGTCTTAAAGATGTCTTTAATTAGAAATCTTAATTGATCCTTTCAATATTTGTCAAAAGCCGGAGCGGCAATTTAGTACAGTGTTCACTTTGTAGTATTTCATCTGCTCGCCGTAGAGAAGCATTATTTGTCTCTAAATCGATTAAAATGTGACCTCTCACAGAAATTAACAAATAAAGCGAGTTCAGTTTATTTCTAAATATAGATATCCGTTAGTTAATTAGTTTTGTCCGGTAATTAGTTTTAAAGGGAGTTTGGTGTTAACTTAAATCTTAATTAATCTAATTGACTGGTTAGTGATGTGAATGGAATGTGACTAAAATAAGGTGATCAATGTCTTTATTTTAAGTTTTAAGTTCGTGCACACGAACTCTGTCTGTTAAAATTAAGTATGCTCTCTAGTTTTGAAAATCTTGGGTACATGTAGAACACGGCCAGTGGTTTCTTATTTGTGGCTACAGGTTTTACAATTTCAAAGTTTTACAATTGCAACAGTTCACAGTTTACAAACAGAAGAACCGTATAACCTAAGGCGATTTGTTCAATATGTGCTTATATTGAAAGGTCACTATTTGTCGCAGTTTGGATTTGATCAATACCAAATCAGTAGAGTATTGAATTGTAATACATTGATGCATCTTGCACGCAATTACACCGAAAGACGTGTGTCTAAATAGGCATAGCTGACTCGCAAAATTTAATCAAGAAATGATCGACCCAAGAGCATATCATTCAGTGTTGATATACTTGTTCAAATATAGACAAACAAACAAACAAAAAAAAAACCAGAAACACAAAGACACACGGATGAAAATATAATCTCCCCCTCCAAGAAAAGAAAGCTCATAGAAGCGACAATACAACCTATCAAGGACAGTCTTACAGGCATTTAACATAAGCCCCGCATATACATTAAATACAAGTCCCGTATATATTTAATATCAGCCCGGTATATACAATCAATATCAGCCCCATATATACATTCAACACAAGCCCCATATATATAAAATAGCAGCCTCGTGTATACATTCAATAGCAGCCCCATATATATATTCGCCTCGTGTATATATTCAACATCAGCCCCGTATATACATTCAACATCAGCACCGTGTATACATTCAACATCAGCCCCGTGTATATACATTCAACAGCAGCCCCGAATATACATTCAATATCAACCCCGTGTATACATTCAATATGAGCCCCATGTATACATACAACATCAGCACCATGTATACAGTCAATAGCATCCCCGTGTATACATTCAATATCAGCCCCGTGTATACATTTTATATCAGACCGTATATACATTCAACATCAGCCCCATATATATATTCAATCGCAGCCTCGTTTATACATTCAATATCAGCCCCGTGTAAACATTTAATCCTAGACCCGTATATACATTCAACACCAGCCCTATAAACATATTCAACAGCAGCCTCGTGTATACACTCAACAACAGCTAAGTGTATACATTCGACTTAAGCCCCGTATATACATTCAACATCAGCCCCGTGTATATACATTCAACAACAGCCCCATGTATACATCCGACATCAGCCCCGTGTATACATTCAACATCAGCTCCGTATATACATTCAATAGCAGCCATGTGTATACATTCAACATCAGCCCCGTATACACATGCAAAATCAGGCCCGTATAGACATTCCACATCAGCCCCGTATAGACATTCAACATCAGCCCCGTGTATACATTCAACATAAGCCCCGTGTTAACATTCAATATCAGCCCCGTGTATACTTTCAAACAGCAGCCCCGTGTATACATTCAAGAACAGCCCCGTGTATACATTCAACAACAGCGTCATGTATACATACAACATCAGTCCCGTGTATACATTCAACATCAGCTCTGTACATCTATTCAAAAGCAGCCACATATATACATTCAACATCAGCCCCGTATACACATTTAATATCAGGCCCGTATAGACATTCAACATCAGCCCCGTATAGACACTCAATTTCAGCTCCGTATAGACATTCAACTTCAGCCCCTTGTTTACATTCAACATCATCCCTGTGTATACATTCAATAGCATCCCCATGTATATATACAATATCGGCCCCGTGTGTACATTTAATCTCAGACCCGTAATTACATTAAACACCAGCCCTATCAACATATTCAACAGCAGCCTCGTGTATACACTCAACACAGCTCCGTGTATACATTCAACATAAGCCCCGTATAAACATTCAATATCAGCCCCGTGTATACTTTCAACAGCAGCCCCGTGTATACATTCAAGAACAGCCCCGTGTATACATTCAACAACAGCCTCATGTATACATACAACATCAGTCCCGTGTATACATTCAACATCAGCTCTGTACATCTAATCAAAAGCAGCCACATATATACATTCAACATCAGCCCCGTATACACATTTAATATCAGGCCCGTATAGACATTCAACATCAGCCCCGTATAGACACTCAATATCAGCTCCATATAGACATTCAACTTCAGCCCCTTGTTAACATTCAACATCATCCCTGTGTATACATTCAATAGCATCCCCGTGTATATATACAATATCGGCCACGTGTGTACATTTAATCTCAGACCCGTTATTACATTAAACACCAGCCCTATCAACATATTCAACAGCAGCCTCGTGTATACACTCAACACAGCTCCGTGTATACATTCAACATCAGCCCCGTATATACATTCAACATAAGCCCCAGGTATACATCCGACATCAGCCCCGTGTATACATTCAACAATACCTCCTTATATACTTTCAATAGGAGCCACGTCTTTACATTCAACATCAGCCCCGTATACACATGCAAAATCAGGCCCGTATAGACATTCCACATCAGCCCGTATAGACATTCAACATCAGCCCCATGTATATACATTGTGTCACATCAGCCCCGTGTAAACATTCAACATAAGCCCCGTATATACATATTCAACTTTAGCCCCGTGTATACATTCAACATGAGCCCCGTATAGACATTCAATATCAGCCCTGTGTATACATTCAACAACAGCCCCGTGTATACATTCAACAACAGCCTCATGTATACATACAACATCAGCCCCGTGTATACATTCAACATCAGCTCTGTATATACATTCAAAAGCAGCCACATATATACATTCAACATCAGCCCCGTATACACATTCAATATCAGGCCCGTATAGACATTCAACATCAGCCCCGTATAGACATTCAATTTCAGCTCTGTATAGACATTCAACATCAGCTCCTTGTATACATACAATAGCAGCCCCTGTATGCATTCAACAACAGCCCTTCATATACATTCAACATCAGCCCCGCATATACATTCAACATCAGCCCCGTATAGCTCCGCCATGTGAAAGTAAACGGCTCAGGGCCGGGTCAGGCACTGAAATCGACCATTAAGGTGCCTTGACCTACAGCTGCACTTATGCATTATTATGGCTCAGAGATCAGTGGGCTCTTTGCCTCTTCCCATAACGTAGCGATTTAAGATTATTTCACGTTTCAGAGTATCCCTGCTATCTTTAAATCGCATTCACATAAAGTTGTGGTAGGATAAAATAGTGAGAACAAAGCTATTGATGACATTTTCGAAGGGTTACGCAAGACCTCTCTGCCCGGACTTCTAAGCAACAGCTCAATGCCAGATGAAATGAAAAGTGCTCTCATAACGCCACATATGAAAAAAAAAACCTACGCTTGATCACGCTATGTGATAAACTATTGGCCCATCTCAACCTTGGCAATTCTTTCACAGATGGTTGAAAAGTGGTTGCTTGCCGCTTGAAGGAACACCTGAGCCATCATTGTCTTCTTGAGCAAATGCAATCAGCTTACCAAGAGCACCACTGAACAAAAACATCCTTTTTCAAAGTGCAATCAAATATCAGTGTTGCTGTCGATAACAACTGCGTAGCTGTACTGGACCTCTTTGCCGCATTTGATACTCTCGATCACCAAGTATTGCTCCGGCGACATAATAACCATTTCTTCATAGAACTGGTTCAGCACTGATCTGAGGGGAAGGACTCAATCTGTACTGGTGAATGGTGTGACTTCCAAGCCCATTGTCCTTGACTACGGCATTCCGAAAGGCTCAAATTCTGGGCCTCTGTTTTTCACTTGTTACACCTTTCCCCCTCGACAACATTATTGAGAAACATGGCCTCAGTAGACATTTCTGTGCTCATGATTCGCTTTACCCCGCCAACTGAGACCATTCAGGCCATCACTTCTATTGAAGCTTGCGTGGCAGATATTAGGTTATGGATGCAGAGCAATTTTCTGCGGCTAAATGATTATAAGACTGTACATCGTCTTTACTAAAAAAAAAAAACCAAAAGTTGGCATAGTTTCCAGAAATAAAGGTGAGAGTTGGAGATTCAACCATCACCCCAAGTGCCATAGCAAGGAATCATGGAGACTCGTATAAGCTCAGAATGCAAGAGCACCCACCTGCATATTCGGAACATATCCCACATTAGAAAATATTTAACAACATCTGCCCTCAAGACTCTCATACAGGCTCACATGACCTCCAGACTTGACTATGCCAACTCTCTCTTACATGGCCTCCCAAAACATGCTTTTGCTCGCCTACAAAGGGTACAGAATACAGCGGCTAGGATCATTACGAGGGCAAGTCATTCTGACGGCATAACCCATGTGTTTGTTGATCTTCACTGGCTGCCTATCCAGAGCCAAATTTAATAAAAAGTGTTGCTCTTAACTTATAAGGGCTTGCAGGGAAATGCTTCTGATTACATTGCGAACATGTTGCAAATTTACTAATCTGCCAGTTCCCTACGCTCCCTACGCTCCCAGCGACAACCTTCTACGGTAATTAAGACATAAACCTGGTACTCCCATAAGGGTGTCCTACCTTGATCAGAAGTCAAAATTAGGGGACATATGATTGCACACAGGACCCCCCCCCCCCTAGGACTATACCTCTAAACCAATGTAACTGCCGTAAAAAAGATGGATGTACTATCAATTACAATCTCTCCTGGAAAATCACGGCCAGTGTAGCACCTTACTTCTGTGAGACTAGAAAGTGGATCTCTTTTTGTCTGAAAAACTACTTACAGCAACTGCCCCCCCCCCCCGGACCAGTGTTGAACTCAAGAGATGAAATTCTCTCAAAGTGCCGCTATTTAATAGTGCTATAAGGATCTCCACTCAACGCCTTTACAAAAACAGAATTGAAACATTGACACAAGCTATAATCGATATATCTGCCGTAGTAAGCGAATTTAAGTCTTTTACTGACGTGGATGCTTTTATATTTTTTATGTCAATACGGTGAAATTTCCATGGGTGATCGTTGACAGATGCTGCGAGGACCTCCAACTGGGAAAAGCTATATAACCTGTAATTATTGCAATTCGTATTTCTGGCGAATGAATTTGTTTCTGTCTTGCTTTCTAACAGTATACATTTGGAAATATTCACAAAGAATGTCAAATTTACAATTTTCTCGTGTTCAATTTTCAGTGTTCAAATGAAAAAAAACCTGTGGGTGAAACGCTAAAATTGGAAATACTATCAAGCGTGCGACCTTTTTGATCAGTACTCGTCAATATTTTGACAAGCATTATGATACATTCTCCTTACTTGGTTGTTGAAGAAATACCGGATTCGTATTTCTTAACTACTGTGTAATATCCTGGATATTGTTTTAGCTTGTTCATTCTTGATCCAGATGAAAGATGTCTGTCCTCTGTTTAAGCACCTGACCCTGGCCCTTGCAAACTGGCGAGGGGAGTTGGTACTGGTTATAAGTAGTAGTACTGTCTCAAATGCAATATCTTAGTACATTTATATAATAATGAATTACGCTAGATGATAATAAAAACGACATCCTACTTTCAGACTAAGAGTACGTCTTGTCAGTGTTCTCTTCACGATTAAAATGCTCTAATAACGATGCCTCCATATATAGGGGTGTAACATTTGCCGAAGCTACCCTTGGACTTTTACATCTGCAGATCTCTACGCATTTTTATTATTATATCTTCAGGTCCAATAAGGATTCAATGTCAGTATGCACCCCCCCCCCCCCCAAAAAAAAAGAATCTTATGAATGAACATGAGAACTTCATGCTTAGACATAACTGAAACTACTAAAAATATAAGACGCAGTAGCTTTCGCTTGATTATGCTTTATACAGGAGGAGTGATCCTTTGGAAAAAGTTTCCCATTTTACCGGAAGTAAAATGGTTTTAACCACAAAACCTTTTAAATATATATGGAAAGTGTCATGGACTTGTTGGTCAAACGTATAAGTGTGCTTTAACGGTTATGCCAGTAAGCATTCGGGCACTCTTCTGCGTCCTCATTTGGTAACACTCTGACTTGTATATGACCGAGGGGAACTGGAAATAATATTCTTGTTGTTAGTTTATTCTACATAAAGCAAATATGTGTCCAGTTTATTTGAAATACAACCACTACTAAGTCTAAAATGAGTGTCAGTCAGGACGATACAGGTACACTGTCAGGACTTAAATGTTGAGGAAGGTCGTGAGTTCAGTTATGGAATACATGGAACCTCTAAGGGTTGCCAATGTAAAGAAAGTCGTTAAGCTTGAGAAAAATATGTTACCTCTGGCCGTCAGTGAAGGTTGTCCTGGCGACATGATGAAAGTTTTGGGCATATACAGATACCCAATTTCGCCAAGTCACCGCTGGCCGTTCCAATGAGAATTCTAAGGAGCAGGTAAAGTCCCGAAACATTAATGGTAGTGTCCGTTTCTTGCGGCCAAAACAGTGACTCCGAGGCCTGATTTGTCAATGCAATATCTACGTATGCTCAAATATATCAAACTGTTTACATTTAAGCAAATCATTAAACAATACGAAATTCGTATTCATATATCAATAAAAATAAAATCTACCCAATGTGTGCTAACACTGAACACATGGAATGATGTTGGTTGCATTGATAAAAAGACATTGCTTCACCACAGAAAAAAACATGGCAAAGACTTCATTCAACAGGAAACTCCTTAAGTCTCTTTATCCATATGTGCCTGATGTAAACGAGCAAAATTTTGAAAGTTTAAATCAATGTATTGATTCCCTCACTTAAATGTATCCTTGACTTCATAATTAAGGGACAAATTGGGAATGCATGAGAGCTGATATTTCAAATATGTTAACTTGACAAAGGTCGTGCTAATTTGCAACATGTGGACGTTTATATATAGGTAAAATTAATTCTGAACAACTAACTGTTAATAATACTTTTAATTACTATAAAAGTGCATGATATCAAAGTATCATGACAGCAAACTCAGTCAACCCTGTACCAACTTCAACGAAAGTGTTCGAAATTGGCAAAACTTAAGAGTTCTTTTAAACTTAATCTCCCAGTTACTGAATGAGCGGGTACCATGGTGTTTGTCCTAGTTATGTAAATGCCAGGAAGGAGATTACCATGAACAAAGAAAGAAATTATATGGATCGAGTATGAACGTGGAGCTGAACCAAAGGTATAAACAGTTATGCTTAACTTTGAATTGTCAAGCCTGCTTCCAATTTTAGGTGAATCAAAACAACACTGAAATTACATTTAAACTTTATTCTTGATGTCATATTAGTGATGAAGAGCCATCTATATCAGTTCCAAATATTATAGATGATCTTATACTTTCCGGTGTCCGGGTCCTGCTTCCAGATGAAAAGTGGTCCTTATTATTTTATTTTGCGTGAAATAAGATCGTTTGTTATTATCAAGGGAATGAACCATTCTACATTTTATCGAAAATAATATTTTCTTTGGCAATTAAAAAGGAACAATGCTGGATTATGAAAGAAATAAGAAAGTATGTTATCACACTTTTAGCGTTCTCTTTATGCAGTTAAAACAATTTTGAAATAAATTAAACAGTAAACCTTTTGGTTATAATAATAAGGATAAAGGTATCTTACTTCAGTGCTCTCCTCATTCATTACCTGCACCTTTTTTACTGCCCTCCTTATCTACCAAAACATGTTTTCTCAAAGATAAAAATAAGATAATCTGAATTACAAAAATCTTACTTTCCAGACATTGAGTACGTCTTGTCAGCGTTCTCTTCACGATAAGACTGCTCCATAATGACGATGCCGCCATAAACATGGGTGTTATATTCGCCGAAGCTAGCCTTGACATTTTGCTTCCGTAGGTCTCTTCGCATTTGAATGATGTCATCTTCAGTTCAAATAAAAAATGAAACTCAATATCAGCATGTCCCTAAAAATGTCTAAAGTAAGAACATGTTTGGTCTTGATTTAACTGTTTCAAAACTAAATATAACTTATTCAGAGGCATGTCGCTCCGGAAATATGTCTTCCCTATTATTTGAATGCTTATTCTCGCAAAACCCAGGAAACATAAATATAATTGTGTCATGGACTCGGTAGTCAAAAGTTTCTGGCAACTTCTGCGTCAAATGTGATTAGTTAGACGAGTTTTTTTTATAAGAACGAGGGGGGGGGGGGGGGGGGGTTTCTAGTTGTTAGTTTATACAAATACAATGCAATATGTGTCCGTTTTATTTGAAATGCAGCAACAAATCTAAACCTGGGGACACTCAGGACTCTACAGGTGCACTTTCAGGTCTTTAATGCCTGTTAAGGGTCGAGAATTCAGTTATAGAATACATAATATATTTAAAGGGCTTGGTTATTTTGCTTGAAAAGGACACTTTCACCTCTGGCCGTCAGTAAAGATTGTCCTGGCGGCATTATGAAGGTTCTGCACATATACAGATCTTTCACGAGCTGTTCAGCATCTTTATTA
The DNA here is from genome assembly GCA_026874595.1 of Sipunculus nudus. Taxonomy (NCBI): domain Eukaryota; kingdom Metazoa; phylum Annelida; class Sipuncula; order Golfingiida; family Sipunculidae; genus Sipunculus; species Sipunculus nudus. The sequence continues at coordinate 20,510,640 of CM049307.1, forward strand.
TTGGCCTCGGATTTCCAACCATCCAACAGTCCTTGAAACCTGGATATCTCAGCTGTAAATAACGAAATAAATTGACACATGGTGATATTTGATGACATTATATTAGGCAGCTCGACTATAATTCATGCAAGAAATTTCGTTACGTATGAATTTAGCCAACTCACCGCTGGCCGTTCCAATATGGATTCCAAGGAGCATGAAAAGGCCTGGTGCATTCATTGTAGCTTGTTTCTTGCGGCTAATAATTTTACTGTTAATCCAGGATCAGATCCGTTAATGCAATGTCTACGTATGCTCAAAAAACATCAAAGTGAAACATTAAATTATGAAAAAAAAATTTAAAACTTTGAATCCCGTGTGTACGTTTGATTAATTAGTCTCAATTAACTCTTACACCAACGTCGAGTGTGCAAACACGTTACAGACAAAATGATGTTGATTGCATTAATAACGGAATATTACTTTGGCAGGACAATTACAGAAAAGGCAGTCCCTCTATAATAAGCTCCTTATTTATTCAGACTCTCTGTACATCCTTGCCTGATGTAAATGAGAAAAGGTTTAAAACGTTAATTAAAATAAACAGATTGTCGTTCGTACAGTTAAATATAGGCTTGACATCATAATTAAGGGAAAAATTACGAATGCTTGAGAGTAGATGTTTCAAATCAATTTAAGTTGACTGGAGTCAAGCTAATTTGCAACATGTGGACGCTTCCATATACGTTAAAATTGATTCTGAACAACTAACTGTAAATAACACTCTTGATTACTATCAAATTGCATGATATCATCGTATCAATATAGCAAACCTGGTCAATACAGACCAAACATTACGGAAGATATGAAGTTGGCAATATACAAGTGAAGGGGGTATTTTAACGATAATTTCTTGGCCCGCGATAAGATGGTAATAGGGGTGTTTATGTAGATAGGATATATAAATATATATATATATATTCATACATCAATATATATATATATATATATATATATATATATATATATATATATATATATATATACAGAAGGTCAAGTTACCCTCGGGTGTAAAGTGCTCTATGGCCTTCAGACAAGGCCAGAGCGATAAAGCGATGAAGAAAAACAACACTGTGAATTCACTACAGACTGTTTCACGCGATGGGACCCGATCCTCAGAATCCTCAAATTCACCTGATGTGCCCAAGGCTCTGTTTTAGGATCTACATGTATGTTTACTTTGTATAATTAATCTTTCGGTAACTTCTTATAAGGATATGATTTAAATGTATTCTTTTGCAGATAGTACACACTTTTACACATCATGCAGACCCGGTGAGGAACATTCAACAAGGTGTGATGTAGAATAAGGTATAAACCAATGCGGACAAACGACGATGTGTATTATAGGTACAGATTTATGCTACGCAATCACAGATGTTAGTTAAAATTATTATTGGTAGGTGTACTATAACACCAGTCATGGATGTGCAAAATCATTTGGATGTCATATAAAACACAATATGGTTAAATGTGCAAGAATGCTTATATTAATCCTTAAAACCAGATTACCTCAATGCAAATGCAAAATGCAGAATGCAAATATCTTTCCGAGTCACCTGCTGAATAATTGAAATTTTAATGTTTGAAATGTTCTTACCAAGAGCTCGGATGTAACTCATAATAACACTGCTCGTATAGTATCGAGATGCTCCTAACATGTTCCTATGTCTCCTGTTTTCACAGAGTTGCACTGCCAAGCTGCAAATATTCATACTCGGTTTGCAATTTTGATTGTAACAAAAAAGGCGAAAATGGGAAATAAAATGACACAGAACTACTCCATTTGCATCACACACCTTGTGCATCAAGAGCAAGGTTTCTACAAAATAATACAGGGCATTCAGTAGTTGCGCTTAGTACTTTGGATTAGTTTGCCAGATAACATAAAAAAAGTCCTTGTCAAATGATATACTATGTAAATGAAAGGCTTTGGTATTTTGGGCAGTTTTGTATCACTGTTATGTATATGAACGTATTATATTGTATTATTATGCATCTCAAGGGGAATATTTCAACCTAATATGCCCAATATAACAATAAATAATTATTGTCTACATTTTTAATTATGTTAATTTCAGAATACCTGGAATATAAGGATTATCCGAAAATGATAAGTCAGGGTGAGGTGGTTGAATGTCTCATTTTCATTTAATAATTATGAATTCTTATCTGGAGTCTATGTCCTTATATATATATATATATATATATATATATATATATATATATATATATATATATAAACATGGTTCCTATCAGCAATCCTGCATGCTCGTTTAATTTCTCAGTTTAATCATATCAGAAATAATATTCTAATTTTGAGCCAGTTAGAAAATTATATAATTATGTTAAATTTTAAATGAGTATAACATAATTATTCCTCCATTTTATGTTCTATCAGATCCATTTTTGTCAGATTACAAAACTTTATTGAACAACAAATATTTAAAAAAAAAGAAATATAAAAAAATATTAAATAATAAAGCCTTAATTCATTTCGATCAAGGCTACTATGTTCTATCATTGTTTACAATGACCCACCCAAGATACCCTTTGGATACCTCATATCTGTTCATGAATGCAAAATTTATGTCACATCATATATATGTGTGTGTGATAGGTAATTAATTCCTCAAGAGATTAGCAGGTACTGTATAAAAGGTAAGGTTCAAAGTATTATTGTCACTCATACTGCCCGTCGGAAGTGTAGCTGTCACACCAACACACCAACACTCACACAGACACACCATACTTCATTCACCCTCACCTATACAGACCTAAATACACATAATATACATATACACATATATATTTATCTCAGACATGGGGTCTGTTACAGTTGTTCTTTTACTATTACTTTCAATTTCTGATATTAATATATTACTATTATCACATTTAACCATATGTTATTATCACAAATACCTTTCCTAGGGTATCTATTACTGTAACTATTATACCATTACCTATTTTATTACTTATACTGATGGACGGATCCTAGACCTTACACAGTCAACAGTGTTTCGGAACCTAATAACAACAGATCACGTAATCGTGAGAAGCACAAATTATGATAAGGAGATTAAAAAATCAGATTCGGTAACAGTAGGCAGGGTGAAAGTCTAGGGGAATGAATAAAGAAGTCAGTGGTGTTTTGTTTACATATAATTTTATATTTTTCTTAGAACAATCCTAACATTACAATACACTTAATCAATAGAATTACACAGTATAACAATAAAATGTACAGTACCAGAGTGTCCTAGGCTTTGATTTCTGGATACCACCACCGTCACAGCTCAACAAGAGTCCCCTAACACCAATAATCCACGCACATAGTAATAGTCCAAAGGCAAACTAGAGACAGTCCGTATTAAATCTGTATTAAGTCCGTTTAATATCTGACACCACTGCAAATATCGGTAAGGTCCGAAGACTGGCGAGAAAGTAACACTCTTAGTGTTCGCTGGTATTTTCCTTTCTGCCGGCTCTAAACACAGCCCCTAATTTATAGCTTCTTACCTGAAAATTCTAGAAATGGAAAATTCCAAAGAACAATACACACGCACATGAACTGACCCGAAACATCTAGAAAACAAGGCCTACAGGCCTAATGCGAACCTGTGCAATGAGATTGCACCAGGTATAATGCTTCAATGCTGGACCATTACTTTTCAAGAACATGTGTAACATGTATATGAACAATGCAAGTACTAATCACTTAGAACAAGAAACAATTAAACAAACATCACTGCTGCAATTCTGCCATGGGTGCACACAACACAAAAACTAGAATATGGATAGTCAATAAGCGACTTCGTGTATCCGCCAAAATCAGAGTAGGAAAGGTGAAGTGAGGCATTGATTGAGTGGCAAGAGGAAAAAGAGTGAGGTGTGTTGCATAATAGCCTGGATGTATGCAGCTGAAATGTGTATGTAGGTTGCGCAACCTACCACAAAATCCAGAAAGCTGTTCAAGATGTATAAACATGCAAAGTTTTAGGCAGATACGTCAAACCACTACTGAGATATGAGTGATTTTAGCCCACGGCAGACAAACAGACGGACGCTGTGCAAAAATTCTGGCAGTTGGCGCCACCAGTTTTATGCATGATTAAGAGCTATGTGAGATCTTTACACATGCAAAATTTCAGGGGGATATGTCAAACCAGTCCTGAGATATATGCCTGAATGTCTGCAGCGTATACATCATGTAGGTGGCGCCACCTGACACAAAATCCAGAAAGCTATCCAAGATGTAAAAACCTGCAAAATTTTAGGCAGATATTTCAAACCACTGCCGAGATATGAGTGATTTTATGCCACGGCAAACAAACAGACGGATGCTGTGCAAAAATGATTGCAGGTGGCACCACCAGTTTTGGGTATGATAAAGAGCTATGTGAAATTTATAAACATGCAATAATTTTGGCAATTCGGTCTAATGGTTCCTGAGATATGAGCTTGGATGTCTGCAGCGTAAATTTGAATGAAGGTGGCACCACCTGTCATAAAACAAGAAAGCTGTGAAGGATATATAAACCTGGAAAATTGCAGGTAGATAAGTCAAACAACTGCCGAGATTTGAGTGATTTTATCCCAAGGCAGATGAACAGATGGACGCTGTGCAAAAATGGTTGCAGGTGGCGCCACCAGTTTTGCGTATGAAAAAGAGCTATGGGGGATCTATACACATGCAAAATTTTGGCCCAACTGGTCAAATGGTTCCCGAGATATGAGCTTGGATGTCTGCAGCTTAAACGTGAATGTAGGTGGCGCCGCCTGTCATACAATAAAAAAAAACCTCCAAGATGTATACACATGCAAAATTTCAGGTGGATAAGTCCAACCAATGCAGAGATATGAGTGTTTTTATCCCAAGGCAGATGAACAGACGGACGCTGTGCAAAATGGTGGCAGGTGGCGCCACCAATTTTGTGTACGATTAAGAGATATGTGAGATCTATACACATGCAAAATTTCAGGGGGATATGTCAAACCAGTCCTGAGATATAAGCCTGAATGTCTGCAGCATATACATAAATGTAGGTGGCGCCACCTGCCAAAAAATCCAGAAAGCTATTCAAGATGAATACCATGCAAAATTGTAGGCAGATAAGTCAAACCACTGCCGAGATATGAGTGATTTTATCCCAAGGCAGATGAAAATGCAAAAATGGTTTTAGGTGGCGCCACCATTTTTAGTGTATGTTATAAAGCTTTCCAAGGGTTACATTTGTGCAAAATATTTAGCCTTATCGGTCAAACGGTTCCCGAGATATGTGGGTTTATGTGTGGAAACAGACACACAAATGGACGCTGGGCAGAGAGGAAAGGTCAGAGGTCAACCAAAAATGAGGGCGCAGCAGTTCACATTTGACCAATCATAATTCCGAATTTAAAAATATTCTGCCAGTGGTTATGGAGGTGTTCTCCGGAAACCTATGCGGCGATAGCGGCAGCGTCGGCGTCCGACTGAAAACATAGTATCCCCAAAACTCTGTTTTGGCGGATACAATGATTGTAGCTGGCACCACCAGTCTAATATACAACGAAGAGATATATACATATGCCCAATGCCAGACTGATATGCCAAACCCCTCCGGTGAAATAAGCAGGGACATACACTGTGCAAAAATTGTAGGTGGCGCCACCAGTCTTGTACACTATAAGGCTACCCCGAAATGTATAAACATACCCAATTTTAGGCTGATGTATCAAATTCCTCTGTAGAAATAAGCAGGCGCATACACTGCAAAAGTCAATGTAGGTGGCACCACTTGTCTTGTAAATGAGAATACCATCAAAGACGCATAGACAGGTATCAGTCCAATACATCAAACTTCCCCAGAGTTTGATGCACTGGGCTGACAAGGCTTAGGTGAGTAAGGCAGTTGCCCCCGAGTGACCTGTGACAAATTGCTGCCTCAAGCTACTGCACTGAGTGAACTCTCGACCTGCACCTGGCTAGTGAACTTTTGACCGGTACCTGGCAGCACTGAATGAACTCTTGACCTGTTGCATAATCTGACACAGTTGGCAGTCTGCCAAAGCTATAAATAGAATGCAGCTTCTGCACTGAGTGAACTATTCATAGAGCTGCCATCATCTTGGCTAATGGCCAACCTCAAGGCACTGGCAGTCTGCCAATGGTAAACCAAGTGCTGCCATCTGTACACAACAGTTGTCCCTACATGAAATAACTCTGAAATTTATTTTCCCAATACAAAATGCTTTTCAGCTGACTTTTTATAAAAAAAAAGAAATCAGGAATATATTTAAAATTATTACGGATGCATACTGAATGCAAAATTAAAATACAGATATAAATCATTGACGGCAAATTCTTGAAATAAGTTGAGTAGGGATAACAATTATTTATAATCCACGTACAGTTGTCTTTATATAGCCACAGAGAGCTGAATATCCGTGATTGTAACATTGCCTGGTATGATGAATAACTTAAATCATAAATCTAAATTTTTTAAAAGCTTTTAAAAAAACTTACTTGTCAATATTAACCAAATATAACCTGAAATCTAAATGTCTAGTGGCGTGATGTAATAGATGCTGATAAACTGGTGCAAGGCTAGATGTAACAGCATCACAAAGCTAACATATATGGTAAAATGACTCAATTCAATCTCCATAATTCAGCCAAAAATTCAGCCGTGATTGTAACATTGCCTGGTATGATGAATAACTTAAATCATAAATCTAAATTTTTTAAAAGCTTTTGAAAAAACTTTCTTGTCAATATTAACCAAATATAACCTGAAATCTAAATGTCTAGTGGCGTGATGTAATAGATGCTGATAAACTGGTGCAAGGCTAGATGTAACAGCATCACAAAGCTAACATATATGGTAAAATGACTCAATTCAATCTCCATAATTCAGCCAAAATCATTCATGTGGAACTATTAATGACAATTATTATATGAATTATTGTAGGGATTATTCTTGTAAAATATTTATCAAACTGGCTTCAGTGGCATCAGTTGAAAAACGTTTCACAAGTTTATAACTCATTATGGAATATACAGCAGACTGGCTAAGTTCAGCTTTCCGTAACTGAGCCAAAACGCAATGAACCAAAATCATTTGAACAAACTTGAATTATCAACATCTGAGGATAATTAATGTGTGAGATTTAAGAATTTGGCCCAGTGGTGTTTGAGAAGAAGATCTTTGTAGGCACTGAGCTAAAATGGGCTGTTATGGCATATGACTAAATTCAGCTTCTCATAACTTAGCCAAAACTCACTGAAAAGAAACCATTTGAACAAACTTCAGAAAGCACTACCCTAGGATCATTTCTGTGTGATATTAAACATTTTGGCCATATGGTTTCAGAGAAGAAGTTTTTTGTAGCCCTCAGTGTGATACAGGCACTAATGACCCAATACAAAAAAGGCCGATGCAGGTGGCGCCACCAATACCTCAATTTCAGATATGACCTATGTGACCAACATTGGCATAAAATTTGGTGATGATAGCTCCAGCCGTTTCTGAGATTTAAATTTTAATATGCTTTTTTGCACAGATAACACAGTTCAACCTCCTGTAACTCGGCCAAAAATCTCCAAACTGGAACCATTTGAACAAAATTGAAAACGATTGTTCCAGGGATAATTTCTTTGAAATATTGGACAATTTGGCTGGACAGTTTCGGAGAAGAAGATTTTTAAAGCTTTTTCAGCTTTTCCATATAAAATCTAAGAAAATGCAGTTAGAAAAAAATAAACAAAATCCGATATAGTTTTTTGGATGACTGATTATTTGCAAAAAAATTGGTGATGCTAGCTCCTGCCGTTTTTAGATAGCTATGGTTAACGTACAGACAACGCACGACGCACGACGTACGACGCACGACACACGACGGACGACGCCGCACCATCGCTTAAGCTCACAGGTTCGCTAAAAAGAACGCTGTTTCTCTATGCTTCAGACCTCACACGCGAGCCTGCACCTAACAAGCGAGGTTCCCATAGCAACGAACTACACCCGCGCCACACGAATAAGAATGTCAACAGACACATGTAACACTCCTGCGCACAATAAAACTGACACCTGTAACAACAGTGCTATAAACTAGCATTACAATTACATGTTTACATTAATATTACCTATATCATCGAGTTAACAATTTTGTATGTCATTAACATACCTAATGGAGATCTTAATTATATGAGTATCTTTCATTCTGGTTATTGGTATTTTGAAACATTAATGATGAATATTTTCATTTCATCAGTTTTTTTTTTATATTTTAAGGTACATTAAATATATAAATTATACGACAATGCAATTTTCCTGCCAGGGATTGATAAAGTATATCGTGTCTTATAATTCAGGCTCACATGCATTATAGGGAAGCATTTATTATACAACACAACATAAAAAATTAGCACTTAAAGGTCATTCCTTTCATATCAATTATTATAGTGTAACTTATGGTCATATCACATAACAAAATTTCAGGTTTTATGGCTAGCTTTGGATTTGGATGTGATCCCATTTTTTATTCCACTGCATTTGACATCTTTCAAATTGACATCAGAGGTGGTAAACTTTCCAATATTGGTAGCATTCATTACCTATGTCCTCTTTTAATTTAATATCCACTTTTATCATTTCTCATTCTTCAGATGTGAAAAATGTTCGTAAATGTTCATTCATTACCTATGTCCTCTTTTAATTTAATATCCACTTTTATCATTTCCCATTCTTCAGATGTAAAAAATGTTCGTAGTCTGTCAATATCCAAAATATCCTCTGTCAATGTCATTGTAATGTCGATTGCCAACACACTTCCTTTACAAGAAATACAGAAATACAGACATGTATAAATCTAAATACCTTTGTGAGTAGGGAAAACACCATAAGGTTATCAGGAACATTTGTTTTGCATCCGGTTAAGTATTATAATAAACAATGTAAACGGAAAACCCCCAGAGAATATGATTGTTAGTAGCACCAGCAGTCTTAATAACGATATAACAATATCCCAGAAATACTCCTGATCAATTTTATTTTCACCGAATATAGATGAAAGAAGTAAGAACAGAGGTAGCATCAAAATAATGCGGCTCATTTTCACACGTGACCCTATAACGATAACAAATTTAAGAAACTAATATTCAGCAGTTGCCTCGTTAAATAACCCGGAAACGAAAGTGGCTGCAGCAGACCCAAGTGGAATAAAAAACTCCGTTTAGGTGAATACAAATACTCTTATAGACTGCCAACACACCACATAATTATTGTCATGATGATGGAAAAGAACACTTAAATAATCTTTACTTTTTAACTTCTTTTACTTATTTAACAAGACATAATGCTATATACTCTGCCGCAAAAACCAGACCTTGTTCTAATTGGTCCAAAAAGGCGTTTTAGAAATAGAATTGGATGTCGCAGTAAACAAACTAGAAAGGAACTTAAATAAACAAGTAAAGCATGCAGTAATTACACCTATGAGTTGGATGTCACGGTAAACAAACTAGAAAGGAACTTAATAAAATAAGTGGCCCATGGGTCATGACGCTCAGCTTAATTCAAGGGGTATTGAACAATTGGTAAAATGACCCCATAAGTGCTGAAAATCATGCATTTTGCCCATAGTCCTGAGATATAGACGTCAGTGACCTTATTCTACTTCCAGCTGCTACCATTCGTGCCCACCTGACCAATAGTGTTAAAATCATGTTCTTTCACACAGCTTGCAGAAAATAGGTCACAGCGACATTATTTCAGGTTTCCAAGAAGATTTTTTATTGACCTCCCTGCAGTCATGTATGAGGATTCTAGGCTAAATGGATACGATACGGGCCCCATCTGACTCATTGAGTGCTTAACAATTATGCATTCTCCCCTAATTCGCTTAATATAGGTTACCATGAGACTTTCAGGTTTCCATGGAGATTTGCTGAGGAACTCCTTAGATGTACAGTTAGAAGTTTCTAATCTGACAGTTACGGTTTGAGTCCTATAAACAGCAGGACCGCTTCATTAAAAGTTCTCATAAAAAGAGAAAAACAAAAATGTTTAAAAATAAGGTGCTGCAAGTGTCAAGAATATGCGTGATCAATTTACTTCCTCCTGGTAAGAAATACCATACCTATTTATTGAAAAACCTAGACTTCATGTTAACTGACTAAACAAATGGGAATACTATTTGTCGATTGCCAAGAATTCTAAGTTGTCAAGACTCTATGTAAGGATAATGAAGCATGCAGTAATTCCAACTATAAGAATAGAGCTTTCAGCGTTGATGTTGATGATATTAATCGAAAATTGTAAATTGTAACCTTACCTAAAGAAGTCATGGTGACTAGTATTACAGAAACATGGTTTGACGACAGCCTGACATATATAGAAAAAATCTTTTAAGGTTATATAAACCAGATTAGAAAGTACAGTAAGAACCTTACTGGTGTATTCACATACAAGACACTATTTCTCGTAATCCCTGAACCGATCTGAATTCACATGATAAACTGCGATATAATAAGGTAGAAATACTATTCAGAAATACCAGGAAACATATTTTGAAAATACTGGTAATGATAACTATATTGTACTTTAATGTTGTACTTTCATATAGTATAACTCGTACTACAAAAAAATGCAATACTTGCCCCTTTCTAATTATTTCCTTTATTATTGTTCCGAGAGCACATACGAACTTTACAGCACTGACATTGTAGTTATAATTTTTTAACAAAAAGGAATCTGGGTGTTTTAAAAAAAAACATACACTGTGGTCGTTAATACCTTTGAACCGGCACTTGATTTGGGTGTTAAACAAATGAGGTACCAAAGTAAGGATTGATACAAATTTGAGGATGGCATGGGGGAAACTGCATGAGTTCTAAGGAATTTCAGGGGAAACAAATTACCCAACCCTCCGGCAATTAGTTTTGTCCGGTAATAGTTTTTAAGGGACTTTGGTGTTAACTTAAATCTTAATTAATCTAATTGACTGGTTGGAATGTGACTAAAATAAGGTGATCAATGTCTTTATTTTAAGATTTAATTTTTGAGTTCGTGCACACGAACTCTGTCTGTTAAGATTAAGTATGCTCTCTAGCTTTGAAAATATTGGGTACATGTAGAACACGGCCAGTGGTTTCTTATTTGTGGCTACAGGTTTTAAACTTTTAAAGATATTCCAGTCATGTATCCAACTGCAATTCAACTAACTTTTCCTTTAGAATTTATGTGGTCAATGCCTTATTTCTATACGTATTAATTTGGTAGTTCCTGTTAAAAAATTTCTTATAACGCCTCTGTTACGATTGTATGAGCTTATTTATCATAACAAGCTGTTAGTAATAAACAAGGTACATACGCCGCTTTTGACAAACAGAATAAACTAAGGAAATTTGTTCAAGATGTGCTGATGTTGAAAGGTCACTATTTCTCGCAGTCTGTGATTTGTTCAATGCCAAATCTGTAAAGTATTGAATTGTAATACATTGAAGCATCTTGCACGCAGTTACACCGAAAGACGTGCGTCTAATAGGCATAGCTGACTCGCAAAATTTAAACAAGAAATGATCGGCCAAACAGCATATCATTCAGTGTTGATATACTTGTACAAGTATAGACAAACAAACATATCAAGGGCAGTCTTACAGGCATTTAACATCAGCCTCGTATATACACTCAAAATCAGCCTCGCATATACATTAAATATCAACCCCGTATGCATTTAATATCAGCCCGGTATATACATTCAATATCAGCCCCATTTATACATTCTACACTAGCCCCATAAATTTAAAATAGCAGCCTCGTGTATACGTTCAATAGCAGCCCCGTATATATATATTCAGCATCAGCCCCGTATAGACATTAAACATCAGCCCCATATAAACGTTCAATAGCAGAATCGTGTATACATGGTACATTCAATATCAGCCCTGTATAAACATTCAACATCAGCCCCGTGTATACATTTAACATCACCTCCGTATATACATTCAATAGCAGCCACGTGTATACATTCAACATAATCCCCGTATACACATTCAATATCAGGCCCGTATAGACAATCAACATCAGCCCCGTATAGGCATTCAATTTTAGCTCCGAATAGACATTCAACTTCATCCCCTTGTATACATTCAACAGCATCCCCGTGTATACATACAATATCAGCCGGGTGTATACATTAAATATCAGACCCGTATATACATTCAACACCAGCCCTATATATATATTCAATAGCAGCCTCGTGTATACATTAAACAACAGTTCCGAGTATACATTCAACATCAACTCCGTATACACACTCAATATCAGGCCCGTATAGACATTCAACATCAGCCCCGTATAGACATTCAATAACAGCTCCGTATAGACATTCAACTTCAGCCCCTTGTTTTCATTCAACATCATCCCCGTGTATACATTCAATAGCATCCCCGTGTAAACATTCAATTTCAGCCCCTTGTTAACATTCAGCATCGTCCCCGTGTATTCATTCAATAGTATCCCAGTGTATACATACAATATCAGCCCAATGTATACATTCAACATCAGCTCCGTATATACATTCAATAGCAGCCATGGGTGTTGTAACAGGTGCCCTTTTTATTGTGTGACACGGGCGTAACTCGTGTTGTAGCGCTCTTGCCTGGCCGCGTGTTGCACTCTCGGTTTAATCCGTACTGGTTGAACTCTCGTTGTCATGCTAGCTTGGGGCTTTCTCGCCTGGTCGAGCCGGGGCGAGCTCACGTGTGCACCCTGGTATGTAGAGACACAGCGATGTTTTTCTAGATGATTCCTGTAACGCGTGTTTACTGTATATTATATTAGATTGTTCGAGAAATAGAAGCTTTTCGGCTGAGGTGAAAAGTTATATAAAGGGAGCTGTGTTTTAAAGCAGAGAGAGGTGAGAGAACATTTCAGCGGACACAAACGTGTGGGACCTATCCGATTATCTAGATAATTCAGGGATTCTACTATTACTTACACTTTATAATTTAGTGCTGCCTGTCTCAAGTTTACTTTCTGGATTCTTACAAGAGCTTTACATTGGACTGTTATTCTCCTTGAGAATTCGTGTGAACTGTTCGCCGGCTTATACATTTTTAAGGATTTATCGTTGTGTCAGTGGTGGTATCCAGGTACTGTGCACTTTGTTTATTTTACTGTGTGATTGTATTGATTATCTGTTATACTGGTAATTGTATTGATTTAGTGTATTGTAACGTTTTAAGAATAAATTATAGTTATTTGTTGACAAAAAAACACTGACTTCTTTATTCAATCCCCTAGACATTTCACGCTGCCTGGTGTTACAGAATCTGATTTTTTATATCTCCTTGACAAAATTAATGTCCATCACACATACATGATCTGTTGATATTAGGTTCCGTAATATAAAATTGGGGGCTCGTCCAGGATGCTTAATAGTTTTGATAATTTATTAGGCCTTTATTTGGAAACATTGTTTTAACATACATTGTTTACAAGATTACATATTGTTTACGGTACATTATTGACAGGATTTATCTCAGTGGATTTTTTGTTATTATTTTAACATCTTAATATGGCAGATTTCAAACCAGAGATATTTATTGACGATCCCGACCCTGATCAACTTGAACAGTTGACAAAGGAACAGTTGTTTCGTTTGGGACAACACTTAGGGCTAAGTGTGAAAAAAACCTTTGAGAAAGCCTGATATCATTGCTAAAATCATGCAAGATATAGTAAGCAAAGGTTTAATTGAAGAGAGTGAAGTTGAAACATCAAAAAATGACAGCCTTGCTATGCAATTAGAATTTAAAAAGTTGGAAATGCAACATGAGCTAGCATTAACAGAGAGGGAAGAACGATTAGAAAGAGAAAAGAAATAGAAAGAGACAGACCAGAAAAAGAAAAAGAAATTTAGTTAAAACGACTGGAGTTAGAAAGACTTTAACTAGAACATAGCTGAAGTACTGCCCCAACTCACAATTTTGATGTTACTTAACACATTAGACTTGTCCCACCTTTTCAAGAAAAATACGATAAATATTTCTTCCACTTTGAGAAGGTAGCTGAAAATTTAAAATTACCTAAGGAAAATTGGACTATGCTGTTACAAAGTGTTTTGACTGGCAAGGCCAGAGAAATTTATACCGAGCTTTCAGTAGAAGCTGCTGCTGACTATGACCAGGTAAAACGGTTAAGTTAGTTCCGGAAGCTTAATTACCGCCAGAAATTCAAAAAAAGGGAAAAGCGCAAAGAACTGACATTTGTCGAATTTGCTAGGACAAAAGAGCACTTGTTTGATCGCTGGTGTAGTTCTAAAAATGTAATGAAAGATTATGACAATATGCGCCAGCTGATTTTGCTTGAAGAATTTAAGCGCTGCAATAACGCAGATGTTAAAACTTTTCTTGATGAGAAAAGTCCTGAAACACTTGACATTGCTGCTCAATTAGCTGATGATTATTCATTAACACACAATATGTCCTTTACTAGCAAATCAAACCAGTCATTCACAAAAAAGAATGTAAATCAGTATGGTCAAAGACGTTTAAAGCGAAATCACCCAGCACTAATAGTCCTGATAGTTCTGCAGAGTCCATTACTACACCTCAGCCCACGTCCACTGTGATCAAGTCCAACAAAGACCAGTCATTTTCAAAGAAAATCTGTAATTACTGCAAGAAGGAAGGTCATCTAATATCTGACTGCTGGAAACTTGCGAATAAACCAAATAGCAAACCAGGCTCTTTTCATGTAAATAAGGGGTAAAACTCATTTATTGACTCCAATAAAGACTTTGATGCTACGGAGGCCAACGTGCCGTCTGTATCCAAAGAAGAATCCGTAGCTTAAAGGATGAAAACTCAGTTGACTCCTGCGAGGAATTTAATAAGGCTAGGTCCTTTCAAGACTCCTGCGAGGAGGATTCTCTAAATAAGGCTAAGTCCTTTGATGACTCTTGCGAGAGTATTTCAAATGAGGCCAGGTCCTCTTATGACAAACAGAAGTTTGTTTCTCCTGAGGAAAATTCCTCTGTTGACTCCCATGAGGTGTTTGATGATAAAAAGGATGTAGATTCCTTAAATAACTCTGAAAAAGTGTGTATGACTGACACTGTCAATGTCAGTTCTTTGTTTGATAAGGCTGAGGTAGTAGATTCCTCTCCTGACTCTAAAATGGAGTTATTTGAGCCTTCATACATGATGGTTTTGTATCACTTTCAAATGTTTTTTTAGACTCCACCCCTATTAGAATTTTGAGGGACACTGGTTCAGGCCAGACTCTCATGTTAGCAAAAACTTTGCCATTTTCTAATAGGTCTTTTACTGGTGCACATGCACTTGTTAATGGTGCGTTTTAAAAAAAACACACTTCAGTTACGCTTCACAGTATAAATATAAGTCAGATTTGATTTCTGGGAATATTACTGTGGGCATAAGAACTACTTTACCCTTTAAGGGAATTCAGTTGCTACTAGGCAATGATGTTGAAGGTGACAAAGTACAGCCTGTACCAGTAGTGACAGAAAAGCCGTCCCTTGATCAGGACACTGACCCTGAAAATCAGGAAATTCCTGGTTTGTATCCTTCATGTGCCGTAACTAGATCTATGGCCAATAAAAACACACATGAGGATATTGGTCCAGATAACCACACTCTTGGAGTCACTAGTGACTCGTCTAACGACTCGCCCTTACAGGATACAGCATTTTTAAGGTCGGAACTTATCGCGGACCGGCACAAGGACCATGAAATGTCATGTTTGTTTCCCAGGGCAGTTTCTAAAGATGAACTGTCACAGAACCCAGATTGTTTCTATGTTAAAAATGAAGTGCGTATGCGTAAATGGCGACCACCTCATGTATGTACTGATGATGAGTGGGCCATCAAACATCAAATAGTAATGCCCAAAAGCTTTCGCAATGAAATTCTAAGCATGGCACATGAGGCTCCTTTGTCTGGCCATTTAGGTATAAATAAAACTTATCAGAAAGTTAGTACACACTTCCATTGGCCTAACCCCAGGAAAGATGTTGTACAATATTGTAAATCATGCCATACATGCCAGATGGTAGGCAAGCCCTATCAGAGTCCTCCTAGAGCCCCACTTAGGCATATTTCTGCTTTCGAGGAACCATTCAGTAGGATTATTGTTGATTGTGTTGGACTGCTGCCCAAAACAAAATCTGGACATGAATACTTGCTGACAATTATGTGCGCATCTACCAGGTTCCCTGAGGCAATACCATTGCGCAAAATTACATGAAAAAATGTTGTTAAAGCTCTGAAGAAGTTTTTTTTACAACTTTTTGATTACCAAAATCCGTCCAGTCTGACTAAGGGTCTAATTTTATGTCTGGCTTATTCCAACAAGTTATGCTTGAGCTAGGTATAAAACAGTACAGCTCTTCGCCATACCATCCTGAAAGTCAGGGCGTCCTCGAGCGTTTTCACCAAACATAAAAAAACATGATCAGAACTTATTGCTATGACACACAGAAAGACTGGGATGAAGGAATCCACCTATTGCTGTTTGCTGTCAGAGAATCCTTTCAAGAGTCCTTGGGTTTCAGTTCCTTTGAACTAGTTTTTGGACACCCCGTTCGCGGTCCATTGAAACTGCTTAACGAAAAACTCTTGTGTGAAAATCCTGATTCTCTTAGTTTACTGCAGTATGTCTAAGACCCTCACACTAAACTACACAATGCTTGTGAGATTGCAAAGTCAAATCTAAAACCTGCACAAAGTAAAATGAAAACAAAGTATGACAAACACACTGTACGTAGGACGTTTGAGCCTGGTAAAAAGGTCCTTGCCTTACTTCCTATCCCTGGCAGACCTCTGCAAGCTAGGTGTTTTGTTCCTTACATTGTTGACAAGAAATTCAGTGATTTAAATTACATACTGTTGACACCAGATAGGCGTAAGAAGAAACAACTGTGCCATGTTAACATGTTGAAACCATATTATGACAGAAATAGCACATCAGATGTTTTCCATAATGTTACTGCTGTAAATTGTGTAAACACTGACCTGACCCATTTAAGTAGATACCGATTGTAAGTGTGATGTATAGACATTCAGTGTGGTACAGTACCAATAAAAAACTCAGACGTGCTTAACAACCTGGATGCCAAACTGTCACACCTTACCGCACAACAACAACAAGGCCTCGAGAACCTGCTGCGGAATTATGAACATTTGTTTAGTGACATTCCAACGCGAACTGACATGTTGTGCCATGTTGTGACGTCGATGTTTGCGAGGCAAGCGCAGTCAAGCAGCATCCTTATAGACTGAATCCAGAAAAGCAAAAGTATCTACAGGATGAGATTCAATATTTGCTGGACAATGATTTTATTGAACCTAGTAACAGTAACTGGAGTTCACCATGTATTCTTGTGCCAAAACCTGATGGAAGTTACCGTATGTGCACAGATTATCGAAAACTGAACTCTGTCACCAAGATTGACACGTTCCCGATTCCGAGGATCGATGATTGTATCGATAGAGTCGGTAGCTCCAGATATATTTCCAAGTTTGACTTGCTAAAAGGATTCTGAGAAGTTCCGCTGGCAAAACGAGCGAAAGAAGTGTCCGCATTTGTGACGCCGCAAGGACTCTACCAGTATAAAGTTATGCCGTTTGGCATGAAGAACTCGCCAGCCACATTCCAGCGCCTCATCCATATGGTTGTTAAGGACATTCAGGGCTGCTACGCATATATTGATGACCTCATTGTGACAGCGACACACCTGGGAGAAACATCTGCAAATTCTTCGCAAACCCTTCGTAAGACTCAGTGAAGCACGTTTGACCGTCAACTTAGTTAAATCTGAGTTTTGTCATGCACAGGTAACATTTTTGGGTCACTTTGTAGGACAGAGTCAGGTAAAATCTGTTGATGCTAAGATAAGTGCTATTTCTGCATTTCCTAGACGAGAAAAAAAAGCAAATAATGCGTTTTCTTGGTATGGTTGGATATTACAGGAAGTTTTGTCCAAATTTTTCTGCTGTAGCTGAACCTTTGACTAATTTGTTAGAGAAATAAACAAAAGTTTGTATGGAGTGTTAAGTGTGAAAATGCATTTCAGAATTTGAAAGCAATTCTGCAGAGTTCACCAATTAGCTGTAGATGCTAGTAATACTGCTGCTGGTTGTTACAAGAAGGCAATGATGGCATAGATCATCCAATTTAATTTTTCTCAAGAAAGTTTAATGCAAACCAGAAAAAAACTACTCATCTATTGGGAAAGAATGTTTGGCTTTGATTTTGGCATTGCAACATTTTGAAGTTTATGTTACTTCATCAGTCAAGCCTATCATTGTTTTCAGTGATCACAATCCCCTCACGTTCATGAACAAGTTGAAATGTAAAAATCAAAGATTGTTGAGATGGAGTTTGTTCTTACAGGATTACAACCTTGAAATCAAACACATTAAAGGGAAAGACAATGTACTTGCTGATTGCTTATCGAGATGTTTATTAAGTGTTGTAAATGAGATGAATTTTGAGATGTTGTAAAAATTTAGTGATTGCGATTGCAAAAGAAAGTTTTTGAGAAAACTTTCTTTTTTCTTACAGGAGGGGGATTGTTACATATGTCTCTTTTATTGTATGCGCAGCGCCAGCATTGTCCGTAGCTGTGGCGACATAGCCCGGCCCATACGTGGGGTCTGACGTGTAAACACAGCGGTCATGTTAGTCTGGGGCTTTCTCGCCTGGCTGAGCCGAACTTGCCCACGTGTGAACCCTGACATGTACAAGCACAGCGTTCTTGTTCTAGATGTTTCCTTTAACGGGTGTGTACTGTTTATTATGTAAGGTTCTTTGGATTGTTCGGGAAATGGAAAGTTCTCGGCTTGGGGTGAGAAGTTATAAATAGGGGGCTGTGTTTAAGAGCCGGAAGAGAGGTGAGATAATATTCCAGCGGACACAGAAGAATGGACCTTTTCCTATAATTGCGGCAGTTATAGCTTTTCTTTGAAATTGGTGACGGATTTTATTGTCTTCCGTTTGCCTTTCGGATCAATGCCAGGATTTCACTTTTGGATTATAGTAGATTAATTTCGTGTTTACATAGGATTTTTATTCTCTGAGAGGCACTGTGCACTTTGTTTAAATTACTGTATGATTGTATTGATTTGCTGTTATACTGTTGTTATACTGTGTAATTGTATTGGTTTAGTGTACAGTAACTTTAGGGTTATTTTCAGAATAAATTATAGTTATTTGTTAACATAAAAACCACTGACTTCTTTATTCATTCTCCTAGACATTTCACGCTGCCTAGTGTAACAGAATCTATTTTTTTTTTTATTTCCATAACAAAATTTAGGCTCGTCATGACTAGGTAATCTGTTGATATTAGGTCCCGTAACACTGTACACAAAATTCATTGTTTGCAAAGCGCACAGCAGATTTGCGGTTGACCTGCCATTGCCTTGACCATGCCAGAAAACTTTCCATGGCGGCCCCCTATATACAACCGAGACTAGAAGCCAATGGATTTGAGGTGTTTCGAATAGCCACTAAGGATATGGTTATGAATTGGTTGTATAGAACTGGTTCATACTCGAGGGGTCCTTGTAACTCACCATATATGGCCCCTTCTGATAAAAGTGCAGATGCACTTTTCATGTAATATACGAGGTGTTGTGTTGACGTGCTTCATAAATGAATAAAGTCGGTTCCACTCAGCCAGGAAGCTACGTGTACACATACAGCGTAAACACATTCATTTCCCTCGCAGATATCATAAATAAATGTATTGATGTGACGTAGCTAGGACACGTACCAAGCCTTGTCATTTTTTGCCTGCACTAGCTTTTTGGATCGGGAACCCACCTGCACGACATAATCTCACCGTTTGAAAATGGGGCTTGTGGATTTCGTCCCCACTGCGGGCCTTTCCGCTGTGTTTCCAGCATTGTTCATAGTCGTCGTAAGGTAAGTGAATACCATGCCCAGTTATGTACATGAGGTCCACTGACACACTATAACTTCACATGAAATGACACAGCTTGATCTTCTCTGATTCATAATGGCGTATAAAGCTTGATCCCCAATTTCTTTCGCACAGGCCACCAAGTACAGCTTTTTTTCAGATATGGGGACTTGGTTTTTCCGTTAAAATAAAGTGTATTGACATGTATTTATGTCTCCCAGTGAAAAAAAACCGTCAGGGATTTGAAGTTACGCTAGGAGACTAGTAAGGTAAACATGTTGACATCTATGAAAGTGTACCGGGTATGTCAATATGCTGGGACATTGTAATTACTTTGTTTCTGCTCTGAGCGTATACATCTATGTATTAGTAATATGCCAGTTTTATTGGGAGTTTTCATACTGCACAGGGTCAGGGGTACTAGAGCTAGAACAGACGTAAACAGCAAGCTGTAAGATTCCTAAGTATGACAAGTACAAACTCTTAATTGACATACCTGTAATTACCATACATATAGCTTATAATGCACGATGACCAGGCATGTATTTTAGACTGTAGCATTGTTGCTCGCAGAAAATCTCCGATTTTGGCAAGCAGGTTGGTCAGTCGCGGATGTCTGCTTGACTGTGTACTCTTTACAAGCTACAATTTCGCAGCAATAGCTTTCAAACTTCCACAGCTGGTAGACACACATAAATCCTGGAAGCCTACTGTTTTTTGGCAATGTAGGTCAAACTTCAAGGTCATCGAAAAACGAAGAAATTTTATTTTCGTCTTACAATTAGCATTCTACAGACCACAGTTTTGCAGGAATCCTTTTGTACTTGGTACATCTTATATCTTAAACTAATATCTCGAAAGTAATTTTTCATTTTTCTAAAATTACTCGCTAGGGGGCGCTGCACCAGAAACACTGCAATCAATCTGTTTTTTTATATCGCCAAAACTGTTATCCTAACCTACATAATCTATAGTTCATATTTTTCCTCTTGACCTGCTCTATAAGCCGATCTAGTCATCAATTTTCTTAGATGTGTCACTTTGTCAGTAAGTCTATCTGTTTGCCAGTTGTCCTCAATTTCGCCTGCTTGCTGGTTCTTGAGTCTTACGTAAAGTTTTCTACAGGGCACAGCTTTGCAGGAATCACTTTATAACTTACACATATTGTATCTTGGAGCCATTTCTTGAAGACTCATATATATATATATATATATATATATATATATATATATATATATATATATATATATATATATATATATATATATATATAAACAGTAGAACGCCTGCTAACGGCCACGCCTCAATAACGGCCAATTCCTCTATAACGGTCAGAATTTCCAGTCCCGAATTTTCGACCGTTATATTTCATAATCATTTTGTTGTCAGTTACGGTTATCCTTTATTCTGTAATGCAGCCAGGTCTCTTGGTCCCGCAGGCCGGGAAACGCCACTCTTACGGTCAGGGGCAGTGACTACATGACATGGGCCCAACAAATCGAGCGGCCACTTCTGACCTCAATATCATTACACAAGAGTCCGCTCTCACATATTCCTGTGTGCCCCACTCAGCCTCATTCGAATGCACAATAGTAAAGCATGTGTTCCCACCTGCGTGTATGTTTTGGAATCAGTCATGCGAGCCGGATCTTAGTCAGGGTGTTTGTCATTTAATTAAAGAATAACAACCATGATAATGTCATCAGAAAAACGTCAGGCAAACTGTGGATCTTTAAACTTTCTTTAATGTCCTTGTGAACACGTACATCGAACGAAAACAGTGCGGCAAACATCGCTTAATTTACTCAGCCATTAGTAATTATGAATGCAAAATAAACATTGTATAAAATGTTACGCATACTTTGTCCCAATCACTTTGACCATTATAGCGACAAAGAAACGACATGCATGAACTCGCTCTCATAGAAAGGTAGATCTGATCAGGAAGAGTGATGACGGGTTAAAGCAGCCGACAGCTAACAGAAATCTATGGTGTCGGCGGATCTCAAGTACAAAACATACTTAAGAGGAAGTGAGGGATCATCGAACAGTATGAAGATTCTAATAAAGATTTGAACTTGGTTTCGTTAAACATTTTAACCCCACTATCCTGGTCAAGTCCTGTATAACGGCCACTTCTGTATAAAGGACACTATCATCCAGCCCCGATGATGACCGTTATACAGGCGTTCTACTGTTTATTATTTATATAGGTCAATGCATGTCAGGGTCTTCCTCATAACGTTCTCAATATTGGTACTATTTTCACAAACCGTGGCTCCTTTTCTTCCTCTTTTTACATGACCTAGTGTTGTCAACTCTTTCATCTTTAGGTTACTTTGTCAGTATGTCTGTCTGTTTTGCAGCTGTCCTCAGTTTTGCAAGCTTGCTTGTTCATGCGTTTTCTTTGAATCTCTTTGTAACTTACACATATCGTACGTCCTTTGGATTTCTGGAAGTTCTATGTGTATTATCTAAATAAGTCAAGTTCAAGGTCATCAATCCTCATCAACTTTTTATTGCCCTCATAACTTTGTTAGTACTGGTCCTGTGTTCATCAACTTTGGCCCAGTTTCTGCTTCTTTGTCATTGTCCATTATATTTTCTATTTCCCCGTCATTTCCGACAAGCGCGCGACCACTGGTCGCCTAGTTTGTCGTTTGTTATCCCTTGATTTTTAAGTTACCTGTCACCAATCATTTACGTTTTGTATGCATTGCAATTACAAAGGTCATCTGCATTTTCATTCATTTAATGGTTCTGTTTACGTGCCCCGTAACAGGTCAGTTGAGTTCGCGTTTTCCTGGTTTAGATAATCTATCACAGCCGCAGGGTTTAAAAAATGACAGGAAGCGTGTACTACCAACGGGTCATGTACTCAACACCGAAATGATGACCATATTAGTAAGTCAAGTCATACAAGGAAAGTCAGCATTGAAACAATGAAGGCTATAATTATAATAAATAATAATAATAATAATAATAATAATAATAATAATAATAATAATATTAATAATGATAGTAATATTAATATTAATGAGTATAATAATAATAATAATAATAATGAGTATAATAATATTATTATTATTAATATTATTATTATTTATATAAGAAGAATAACATCACCACAACCAAACACAACAAAATAATTATAATAATATCGTGATAATGACATTTGCAATAAATATAACATTACTCATACACCAATGAATAAAACAGCTTGGCCTGAAGCTGTGGCCTGAGTAAGCGGAGCCTGCATGGTTTGACCACTGTTTTCCCGCTCACTAAAATTCTTGGAAAACATCATTGCTGGCAAATAATGTGTAGTTTGTCACAAACGGGACCAGATTTATCTCCTTTTCACTATGAATTTTGTGGACTTCTTGGTGCGTTATCTCTTATTATTACTGGCTCCCCAAGGAGGGCGTGTTCTCTTTACCGTTTTTGTGTGTATTCGTGTGTGTGTATTTGTTCGCTACATAACTCTCGCAGTAATGAATGGAATCTCATGAAATTTTCTGGCATTTCGGGAATTGGCCAAGGAAGAAATTGATGATTAGATTTTGGTGTGGATCCTGCACATGAGCCGGATTCAGGAACGTAATCTAGGAATATTTACACTTACACGAATAAAACTGGGAATATTGGCCGAATAAGTGCAAACCCACATGGCGGATGCTTGCATTCCCTGTAAATGCAGATTTTAGTTATTATATAACATGATTTAATGTTCATATGTTTTAATCTAAATAAAGTCCACATGTACTGTGTGTCTACTAATAATTCATAAAACAGTAATGCGGGGCATTGAGAATTCACGTTAGCCAGTTAAAAGTGGAACCAGTAGACCTTAAATGAAGCCATATGTGTGTTTAAGAACCGGAACGTAGGTTACATCATGTCACGGACCACTGAGAATCATTCCATGCACACACCTCATTAATCCTTCAACTGTCAAAACTTTTTAAACTTGTGCGTGCAAAAAACGCAAACATATAGAGCGAGTAGTCGGATTCAGTCTGTTTGTCCTCTGCATGTGAAAAAAGATCGGTGTTTCTGTGTGCTACAATAGATTGATCACACTCAGACACTAACTTTAAGTCTATATGTTAGTATATTTCTTTATTCACGGTAAAAGACTGCCAACATTGAATAAACCAATAAGTTTCGACAAATCCGAGGTGCCTCGCCAATGGGAGGGGTACAGAAAATTTTACAAAAGTTGAAAGGAGCGTACAGGGTTCCACACAAGGGGCAGAGTATGACAGTGGTTGGGCTAGTAGAACACAACCACACTTTATAAATCACTCATAAAACTTATGCAAGTTAAATGAATGAAAACGTATTTATGTTAATGTTTCAGGATTTTATTTTATATATAAATTGCTAATAACTTTATTCATTTAGCATTTAACACTTTGCTCTGTAAATTCATGTGTACGCTTATCTTTTCATTGTTCTCTTTTGGTAGCTACTACCTGTGGCCTTTGATCACGTGTCCTATACGTCATCTACCGGGACCCGTGGCGCTACCTGTGTTCGGAAACCTGATCACATTGATATCAAAGGTGAGATTTCAGCGTAACACAGCCTATGTTTATTTTAGATATGTTAAAAATGTGTAGGGACTATTTTCCTGATGTCAACTGCCGTGCTCTGAGTTTGCTGCAATTCCAATTAAGCAGAAGCAGTATGTAACAATAAACTAAGTATAAACGACGATCAAACATGAAAATACAAAGAAATTAACTTTCTGTCTAGCATCAGCTATTTAACATTTGATTACAAAATGAATCACCCGCATTCAAAGTATGCACCGCTGAAACCAGTAAACATGTATTACTCTTAAGTCCGAAAATTCAGTCCCGTGTTGATATTAGGGTTGTTCCTAGAATCCAATGCAATATTTGTTCTACGTAATCACCTATTTTGTAAAAATCTGGCATTTCTAAATAGTGGTCACAGATTAAGACAAGTAAACAGGGGATAAAACGTCCAAAGGTCCAGCGCACCTCTGGTTAAATAAAAAACCACCGTCACAACTGACTATACAACAGATCTTGGTATCATTTAAATCAAAGCACTTCTCTTAATTTAACACTTTGTCTTCATCAAGTCGGGGTTCATACAAGCGAGCCAGCATACACGGGAACCATTTCTGTTACCACACAAAACACAGGTTATGTCCACAGGTGCGTTTTCAGCCGCTACAAGAGCCACAATCAACAAGCGTAGCTGGCAGTTCTTCACTGCGACTAAAGGGACATATTCAGGAGCAATATTATGCCTATTCTTTCACACTATCAGTTCAGTTTTCCTTTATACAAAAGTTTGCCCAGCAAAACCATCCCAGCACACAGTCTCAGTACCTCGCTACGGCAGTTTAACACCTTTTTATGGCTCGATCTGCGTGCTGGGAAATACTGTCCACGTACATGTGTATGTTTACCATAACAAGACCGCGTGACCAGAGGTCCGAATTTGATCCGCAACACGCGTTGTTTCATCCAGCGGGATCATTGTATGTAATTTTTTTTTTACCAATTCAGTCAGGGCATCTCCTGATTGACACCAGTTGTGTCGCACTGTGTTTGTGTTTACACCTGTGATCGCGCCCGGTCCACTGTTTTTAACACTCGTTTACAGGAGCAAACAAACGGTTTAAAGGCAATATTTTGGCAGGTACAGATTTATTTTAAAGATAAAAGCTATTTTTCGTGTTAATTCAACATGCTTATATTTACAGCGGGACTCCACAATTGGCCACTAGGCCTAGTGATATTTCTTCAACCGCGCTCGACTGCCTTTAGTTTGCAGTATTCTACCGAAACTCAGGCCTGCTACATTAATCAACGTCTATCATAAATAAAAATAAACCAACAGCAAGAGCATTATTTATCTTCTATTATCTAACCACACCACTCAGCCCCGCCACTGCCTGGATTTAACTCGCACACAGCTAACCCTACGCTGGTGTCTCTGGGAATAAAATACAAAATCTCTCACTAATCATTATACCCTTAACTTAGCCCCAGAAAATTACCAAATTCATGTTATACAATAAACAAAATCAGGATCCATTGAAATCATATAATTAAGACCGCTGTAATAGTTTGATAAAGGGTTTTATAAAGAAACAAGTGCTAGAGGGCCTTCAGCGAAAAGCAATATACACTGTTTATACTATTTATATTTTAAGTGTTTATACTATTATCCCGACCTAACGACAGAATTAAAAGAATTAAGTTCTTGCATGCACAAAGTTCTGATCCACGTGATGCTGACGGCTACAAAATCAATTCGCGTGACGGTCTCTGACCGGGTCTGTTCAACAGCCGACAAGGACAGATCGGCAAATTTCCAGCCATGCAAGGATGCGTCCTGTTGAGCCCGTGCCATAACCGTCATAAACAAAGCAGATACTTATATAACATTAAGAAGAGTGAAGATGAAGAAAGACAACCCAATCCAGAAATTACTGGTTCCTGAAAAAGCGAGTGAAATACTAAGGAGAAAGATATGTCCTATCTCCTACAAACGATATTATGTTCAGCACAACTACAACACGATCGATACTGTTGATGTTTCCCAGCAACAGTGCTCTCAGTATAAACATAAATAATAACAGTAAAAATAAACAGAAATTTGAGAATGGACTTGCCATCCTGTATTGAGTTAAAAAAAACATTTCAGCCCCAGAGACAAATGAACAGTGATTTATGAGAAATATTGTCATAAATGTCGCGAGGCTAACACAGTTTAGCGCATTTGATATTATATAAAAACATTTTGCACACATAAGTGTATATACTAGTGTATGAGTTGCATTTGTATGTTTGAACAGTTTTTATTTGATATCTTTATTTTAATAAACTTGAAACCGTAAAAGCTGGGGAATGGAGAACATATAAAGACATAAATGGTGATGTATATATAATAAATGCTGACCGCTCGTGTCAATGCAGAAAACAAACAAGAGCACAATTATGCAAGCTTGAAGTTTTTCTTGGCAAATCCTTCCACCGGTTCTCGAGCATGCCCCCCCCCCCCCTTTTTTTTTTCTCTCGTTCGCTTGTTCGTTAAATCTGGCTCTGTGCCTCACGCTTTCGTTCCCTAGCTCGCCTTCCCGCACGCTCCTTGGCGCGTGAACGCATTTATGTGCATCACGGTCCCACTCTAGTCATGTGATCAGGAGTATACTTCTGTAGCTTCTTTCCCGTGTAACCTTACGTTTAGCAGACTCTGTGGGCTCTCACAACAGATCCATAGAAGATACAAAACTACGTAGGGTGAACGCAAAAATCCCTAGAATACACAACCTTGAACCGCAAAGCAGTTATTCCTATACTAAACATGAGAACAAGAACAACACGACCTCCACAGTTCCATTTCATTTATCTCTCTCTCTCTCTCTCTCTCTCTCTCTCTCTCTCTCTCCACACACATATATATATACACAGATATATATATACACAGATATATATATATATATAGAAAGAGAGAGATCTTCTTCTAAATTTTTTTACGGATTATATAAAGTAGTCAGTTTGCCTTTGGGATCACTACCAGAACTTCACTTTTGATTACTACATATTGATTTTGTGATTGAATTGGACTATTATTCTCTGAGAAGATTGATGTGAACTGTTTATCTGGATTATATGCTTTAAAGGACTTATTGAGCTGTGACAGTGGTGGTCTCCAGGTACTGTACACTTTAATTGTTATTTTGTGAAATTGTATTGATTTGCTTTTTTACTGCTGTTATACTGTGTAATTGTATTGATTTAGTATATTGTAAGGTTAGGGTAGTTTTAATAATAAATTATAGTTATTTGTTAACAAAAAACACTGACTTCTTTATTCATTCCCCTAGCCACTTCACGCCGCCTAGTGTTACAGAATCTGATTTTTTTATCTCCATAACAAAGTTAATGCTCGTCACCACGACTACGAGATCTTTTGTTATTTGGTTCCGTAACTATATATATATATATATCACATTGAAGAAAAACAACACTGTAAATTCACTACAGACTTTTTTACAGGATGCAACCCGATCCCCAGGTAAATGTTTTTAGAATGAAGCGCACGCCATGGTTTGAGAAGCCGAGACTTAACGAGATTACGAGATTATGCTTTTTGCGTATCAGAGAGAGCAAGTAAATGACTGACACTGATCCCATTGTCCTCGGGGACACAATAGGATTGGTCGGGATACACGTGCGATACTGGAACACAATAGGGGAAAGGTTTGTTGTTGTTTTATTATTAATTTCTTATTTATTGCAAAGATATTTTTACCAGGATGCCCATTCAACATAGTAAGCTGATTTTTACAGTGTTGCTTTTCTTTAGTGTTATATCGCTCTGGCCTTGTCTGAAAGCCATAGAGCACTTTACACCGGAGGGTAACTCTACCTAATATATATATATATATATATATATATATATATATATATATGTATATAAATATATATATATATATATAACTTTATACTTTCCGTATCGTTATATGATCAGTATACTGTGTGTGTTCTGTTTCAGAGGTTTGGAGCACACTACAGTGAATTCATCAAACAGTATGGGAAAGTATGCAGGTAATTCCAAAACAGAGCATTAGTCACTCACACAGCCGTAATACCAGAACCTCGCCCCATAATTAAACTGAGTATAACATGACTAGTGTTCACACAGACGACTTCATACAACATTTTGTGTCTTGTCGTGAATTACATATTTCTAACCATAATTAAATGGATTTATTATAGTTTACGGGTTTACCTGAACTTGTTGTTTTACTCGGTCATGATTCAATCATAATAACTGATGCATAATTACTCGTTATGAATCTTTATTGTAATATGTTGATTAAAACTCTGATATAAATGTGTGTAAATAAATGTTATGAAACCTTATTGTAATGTGTTGATTAAAACTCTGATATAAATGTGTGTTAATAAATGTTATGAATCTTTATTGTAATATGTTGATTAAAACTCTGATAAATGTGTGAAAATTAATGTAATATATAACATTTTTTAACCCGTGACCAAGCGCGCGTTCCCATTATGCCAGACCGCAGTGTCTCCCTGGTCGATTGCCCATCCTGGCATATCCTGTGTACAAGAGCTCATGCAGTACCACTAATACAATGCTCAGCTTTTAGTATATATCAATAAGGTTAAATATTACCCAGGTGCTGGATTGATCTAATGTCTGCATTTCTACATATAATGGGTAATAGATTTAGTTCTATTATTGAAAATGAGATTCACATCGACTCGAGATTCATTTCAATCATGGATTATCCAAGTAAAGGATATTCTGTTGGTACCATTTATTGTTGAAATATCTGACTTATATCGGCAGGTAACACAAAATACATGGTCTTTTTTTGGTCTATATGTAGTTTGTTTATTTATAAGGTTTTACTTCGGGCGAGATCCCTGTATTTTGGTGGCTGATACAGATATCTTGAAGAGGATCATGGTGAAGGAATTCCCGGCATTTACCAATCGACGGGTAATTTAGGATAATCACCACTAAATGATATTATTATGAGCGAGGATAATAGCGAATGGATGTCACTTGCAAAAAGACATTTTACTTGTAAATTATAAATCTAGTCATTAATTTATTATTATCATTATTTTATACGCTGTGTTACATGAATGCGGATATTATATGAGGTCCTCCATACGTGGAAATGTGAACTGTTTACCTACTTTCACCTAATGCTGACACCACCCTTTCTCAGACCAACACCCTGTTCCCGTTATTTGGAGAGATCTTAACTACAATCATATTACACATATTGTTATCATCAGGACTCTTAAATGTGGCCACCCGGGGTTGTAAGCCTGCATTGCACCAGGATAACCTGAGCAATTGAAAAAAGAATATGCGAATATGCAGTCAGCTTCTCTCTGATTTCAGAATTGTTCCCTTTCCTAAGATAATATTATACAGTGTGGGTTGCTTTTTTGTTTCCCGTCTTTATAACTGGTTTGTTGTCTTCGAAATCACGACTTTGTAGATTAAAGCTTGACTTTGGTTCCATTCAGAGTTAATCAAGATTTAGGGCTAACAAGTTCAGACCGGGGGTTATATGCTATTGCATGGTAATATAGTTTCAGCATTAAAATGGAGCATTATATGTTCTAGTCCATTCCATTACGAGGGCTTCTCCGCCACAGCGTTTTTGATTCCATGGATGAAGATTGGCGAAGGCAGCGCCACCTGTTAACGCCTGCCTTCACTTCTGGACGCCTGAAAAAGGTGAAAATGCCCGCCATTTCTTTTATGGAATTGCGGCGTGTTGCTTGTAAAAAAATGATGTATTTGTTTTCGATGATTATGTTCGCCTTTATTGTTTTAAAAGGTATGTTAATAAGCCCTGTTCTGTATATATTTAAATATATTTTTATTCTCTCAAACATCGAGTTTCACAAATCATATTTGTATCTTTAAACTTATTCCATCTGTCTTGCCATACCAGTTCTACAGTTACAACCCACAAGCTATTTGTGGCCCTTTACCACTTCCTATAAATGTCACGCACACACCTACAAACAAATATACACAAAATTATTTATATCTTTCAGATGATTCCCACAGTAGAGATATGCATTCAAAGATTCCTTCGTAATCTTCAGGAGCAAGGATCTGATATCTTCGAATGCAAAACGTACGTCTTAAAAACAGTTTTCTTTATTCAGGGCTGTGATTGTGTGATTTGTTTAAATTCGTCCTCTCATAAGGAACAAAATCACATAAATATGTCCTGTCTGCACCAAGATTGCAATAAATATTTAACAGTTCCAAGGATGTAAAGCTCTTGTTACTTTCTGTTTTTTTATCGTCTACAACATATTTGTATTGAAAACAAGTCTAATTTTGTAGAAACCTTGTTGCGATATTCATTTTCTTGTTTAACTCTGATGATCGGTTTCTTCAATGGGCACTTGTCCTCTTAATACTTGATTAAACTTACTTGTAATTATCATAATTAATTTGTAACAGTGACCGACGTTCAAGTTTCAAGGGCTGACATGCGCAAATAGCACATTTATATGTGGAACTTACTTCATTCAGATTAACCGGAGCTCTGACCATGGATATAATTGCTAGTACGGGGTTCGGCCTTGAACTTGATTCTCAAAAAGATCCCTACAATCCATTTTTAGTCAACGCTCGGAAACTTTTCATTATTGACTTCTTGTCGTTTCCATCTTTAATGGCATGTGAGTATGCTTTACTGTGTACCTTTTTTCCAATAAATGGATAACTACTAGTATAGACGTATTTTTTTATATATTGCTTTATCTGTCTGTGTTTCCGTGGATGCCAAAGCATGCTTATATATATAAATATATACCAGCTATATGAATATATATTAAATTCATATATTAAACTTTTATTAATGCCATGCAGGACCTAGGGTAGCTTAGATTATTATGAAAATTATTGTACCGAAATTATACCAATTTTTTTTAATGATCTCAGATGTTAATCCAGTTAACTCATGGGCATCAAACTGGTTGCTATTGCAAATGGAACCCTGCTTTTTTATTTACATAGCTTATACTAATGAATGACTTGCTTATAATATAACAGTGAAAGACTGCTTAATTTTTTCTATTTTAGTTTTTGCACCGTTCAGTCTCCCTCTGCTGGACAAGCTCGGTTTCACTTTGTCGGACAAGAAGACCATTGGGTTTTTCGAGGATTTTCTTATGGCAGCCATTGAAGAACGAAAGAGGGACAAAATGGTACACCACCATTTCCCGTTCACTATATGTATCTATATTGCTAGTTACTAAAAATCTTTATTTATCAGATCCGACACGCTTTGGCAGTTCAAATGCAGTTTTACGGGATTTCTTGAAATGCTGACTCCAGATTACAAGGTTTGATTATTTTAAGTTTTTTTAATCACTTTTTCTTGACTCTCACTCCTTGGAAGTTAGAATTAAATTTCTAAAAATGATGAAATGATGAGGAGGGATTGATTAGGTATAAAATGGACTAATTAGCAGAAGACTTTGCAAGATTATTTTTGTGCATTTATTCATTTATCATGTATTCGTATTTAATACGTTTGTTTGATTTCACCTTTCCTTTAAAAGGAAAAGAATGACTTTCTCCAGCTGATGCTCGATGCCAGTGACCTTGACCTTGATGATGAAGCAATTCGAGATCTCGAGGGGATTCAGTCAGACTTCTCCCAAGAAGACAAACGGAAAGGTAAAAGAACCAGATGTGTTAAAATTCTTCTTGTGATCAATACCAGGAAAGTTGTCGAAAAAAAATGGAAAAGATTATGAAAAAAACTCCTTCTTTTGGATCTCTTGGATTTTAAATGTCTCTGTACATTTAGTTAACATTAAACGGTCATAAAGGCATAATATTTATAAATATAACCCATCCAAACTGTACGTTGTACACATGAAGTGCAGGAAGAGCAGGTTAAAAAAAATGTCAATACTCAAAATTAAAAAAAAGTGTTATTTCTATTGCTATAGTTATTTGTAAAACACTTGATTCGTACATTTATTAATATTAAAAATGGCATATCACAGAGAAAAGCCTTATAATTCAATGTATGTCCAAAAAGACGTTCAATATAATTTTGTTATTGATCTTGAAGGCTTTTCCATCAAAGAGATCCAGGCTCAGGCCGTCTTCTTCATGTTGGCGGGGTATGAGACGTCGTCGTCAGCCGAGGCCTTCATGATGTACTGTCTGGCAGAGAACCCGGAGATACAAGAGAAGCTTTACCAGGAAATCCGAGAGGTCATGCAGGACTATGTAAGTTAACCTTGAATCAACTGCTGAGAACATTCCATTCTGGTGTCTCAAAGACATTTTATGCCCAGTTCGTATAGCTTGTCAGAGATGCACGGTTAAAATCCGTTTCCGTCTGTAAAATATCAGAAAACTTTGTAAATGATATAGCTGAGTATAAAATGCAGTAAGCCTTAAATGTTCACGCAAATTATCTTAATTAACACGTGTGAATCTGAGTGAGATATTTCCCTGCCCAATTGGAGCGCATTATCACACTTCATTTGATTTTATTTTCAGGAAAAACCAAATTACGAAGCTCTCTCCAAGATGCCGTACCTGGACCAGTGTTTACAGGAAACTCTGCGACTATATCCACCAACAACATGGTACACTATACTTCTAACATGATTTCTCATTAAACTTTAAAGAACCATACTTTAAGTTACAATTAAGGACATCATACAGGGGTTGTAATAATACCTTTTCATCGGTCTCAGCCAGCCATACACGTGCAAGGAAAGGTATTTCTTCATTTTGTACCAATCCGTGGGAAAATGAACACGCGGATGTTGCTGCAAGTAGTAAAAAAATTAGCAAAAAAATCCCAAAATATTATGCAGATGGTCTTCCACTTACTTCCTATATTTAAAATATTTTTCCATAAAAATGGTTTACAATTTCTTATACTAAACGGCATATAGGCCCTAATTTCCTAAAATTTCCTACACAATTGTTTTTCTGATACAACAGTGTTACTATTGGAAACATTCCGTTCTTTTTGCATGCAAGTGTGCATGCAGGGTGGCATAAAAGATGAGAGAATCAGGTTTACACTGAGCGAAGTGTGACTGAAAGTTTGATATGATGGTAGAATACATCTTTAGTAAAAAAAGGTAATTTTCTGCGGAAAGGCAAACATGTAATAATGCCATTCCGTTGGAAAAGTGAAAATTTCATAGTATCCCAATCCCTGTCATACATACGACGTTTCTATCATTTCCTTTTTTTAGCCCTCAGCCCTTAGGCTGATGGGCTATTGTCGTCACCCTAGCTGTCCGTCCGTCCGTCTTGCCGGCCGTACGTCCGTCCGTCCGGCGTCCGTTAACATTTACCTTGTGAGCGGGATATCTCTAAAAGGATTCATCGTAGGAATTTTATTTCTTCGATGAAGATGTGTCTCGACAAAATCCGGTCAAGTTTGAAGATGGGTGACCTTGACATATTTTTCTACGTTTAGAGCAAATTTTAGAAAAACACTTAGAAGCTTATTTCTCAGGAACCATTGGGTGGATTTTCACAAAACTTACTGTGATCATTGGGACTGATGGTCTGAACCTGCTGTACAAGTAAGGGGGCGCCACTTACATTTTCTGATTTTTAATGAATTTTTCACAGATTTTTCCACTTTGGCCTTGTGAGCTGGCTAACTCTATAAGGATTCACTGTAGAAATTTAATTTCCTTGGTGAAGATGTACATTGACAAAATCTCGTTCAAGTTCGAAGATGGGTGACCTTGACCTATTTTTCTACGTTTTAGAGCCGATTATAGAAAACGTTTAGAAGCTTATTTCTCAGGAACCTCTTGGTGGATTTTCACAAAACTTACTATAATTAAAGGGAGTGATAATTTGTACCTGCTGCACAAGTAAGGGGGCGCCACTTACAATTTCTGATTTTAAATGAATTTTTCTTGGATTTTTCAAGTTTGGCCTTGTGAGCGGGTTGTCTCCGAAGGTATTCAACACAGGAACTTCATTTCTTCAGTGCTGTTACATATTTACAAAATCTTGGTAATGTTCAAGGATGGGTGACCTTGACCTACTTTTCAAGGTCGCATAGCTTAGAAAAGAGTAAAACCTAGGAGCTTATTCCTCAGGAAGCATTTGCTGGATTGTTATGAAACATGGTACATACCTCTCCAGTTTATATTTATAACTGAGACATGTACAGATATACATCCATGTGAGAACAAATATTTCGTACTTGTTACTGTTACCGCCTATAAACACTGTTCTTTTGGCTGAGGGCTTTTGTCAGCTTCTGCTGATATTCTAGTTTAACTAGTGATAAACACTTCGTTCAAAAGCAACCATGTATATACTCATATCCAAGCCCTGCTCAGCATTCTAGTATCAATATAAGAGATCATATGACTTTGCCTTTTGGTGACACTTTGTCCATTAGTTAACATGTGAACAATTCCCATTCCATGACTATCTATAAGTTTATGCTGGCTGATTTTTACCATTTAAGAGAACCGCATTCTATGCACCCATAATGGTTTAAAGCCTCCTCTGATAGCCAGTCAGATATATTGTGACCGGAAGCGGTTAAAAAACTCTAGTATAGGTTACAGAATAACAAATCCATGATGTCAGAGGGAATTAAACACAATCTTTGATCATTTCAATTTTTAGCAAAATCTCAGCAACAATTGACAGCATTTGTCAGTTATTTTCAGTTTGTAGCCAGACAAGGATTTGTTGTCCAAATGTTCATTTTGGTTGCCTGAGTATTTAAGTTAGTATATTTAAGGATATACAAATGCTACTGTCACCTGTATAAAAATAATCTAAAAAAGACAGGTTTTTATCAGAAGTTAGCAATAAGTACCCAAAATAAGTCCAGACCTCAGGCCTTTTGTAGATGATACCTAAGAATCTTTTATGATCGTCCAACTGTTAAAAACAGCATACAGGCAGCGTACTGCAGGTCTACTTCAGTAAATATCCTTTATATTTAAGATATCAACCAGACCGACGTAGGGTTTACGTTAATGAATATGAAACAAATAACTGAAGTTTTTCTATATTTTGTTAAGTCAACATTGTTTCTTCAATAGGTCATCACGTGTTGCCGGGCAGGCCATCACGACTAAAGGATTACACATTCCGAAAGACATGATAGTGATCATTCCCACCTACGCTCTGCAACTTGACTGCGATGTCTGGCCAAACCCACACAAGTTTGATCCTGACAGGTAACGTTCTCTTTAATTCCTGTAGAAGGAATTAGAGCATGTAGTCGGAGCCTGCATTGGTGATTCCGCTTGGATCTTAAACTAACTTTCCTGTGTTTCTGTATAAAGTGTTTCACAAATTCAGCAGCATAGTTCTTCTAGCACTAAAGTATTGTTTAAGGATGTATAGTAACCCTTTAAATTAAAAGTACATTATGGTGATGCTTTTTGCCACAAAACCTGCTCGGACTGTTACCCTAAATCTGCACAAAATTAATCGAAATCCATCACATGTCGTCTTATCTCAGCCCGGTGAATCATTGGTTTGAATATTAGATTAAACAATGCAGTGTGGTTCGAATGTGTACATAAGAAAAGATAAGATAAGATATACTTTATTAATCCCAAGCTGGAAATTTCCTTGGGTCTGCAAAAATATAAAACAAAATATTTATTACTATAATTAGCCTAACTAAAATATACCAAAGTTCACAGTAAAGCATACGCTCCCGAGGCATCGGAAATCTTGCGCTTCTACAGAAGCTACTGATATTCGCGCTGCCTGCTTTCACCGTTTATGACGCATTTAAACACCAGATGGTGCACATGGGCCTGTCTGCTTAAAAAATGCTGATGTGACTATCAGCCAATCAAATGCAAGTCAACAAACACTCGACAGGCATCAGGCTCCGCCCAGAAACCCACGTGCGGGGGCAATTCTCTCTGGGCCTGTGGCCTGTTCAAACGATCGCCGGGGCGATGAGCTGTCACTCAAAACGAAATGAACAACATTGGCTTCGTATATTCCTCGCTTGGCTGGTAAACCGTTTTGCTTTCAGCACGGACTCATCTGATTGGACCAAAATACAGTGCTTCCCTCTGGTGTAGAGATTAAGGATACAAGGTCATAACAAACAGCGCTTACGATATAGGTAGTTGGTCTATGGGTAAAGCGTTATGTAAAGAGCGTAAGTAAAGCATTATAATACAGTATCAAACAGTCATGGATCTAATTAATATACCCCTGAAATAATCGAACTT
Source organism: Sipunculus nudus (assembly GCA_026874595.1). Classification (NCBI taxonomy): domain Eukaryota; kingdom Metazoa; phylum Annelida; class Sipuncula; order Golfingiida; family Sipunculidae; genus Sipunculus; species Sipunculus nudus. The sequence continues at coordinate 20,547,407 of CM049307.1, forward strand.
CTGATACGATACAAAACATCAAGTATCTGAATAACTACTGCATTGATCACCATGATTACAATGTATGTGCATGCACATTGATCATGGGGTGTTGCATCACCTCCTGCAGACTGGTGGTGCCACCTGTATTTTTTCCATTTTTTAAGACCTGCAATGAAACTGTCAACTGCAACATGGCACAATTCCTAACCGCTGGACCTGAAATCTTCTAACTTGACATCAAAGGAGGTTCATGAATATATCTCTGTGGAAACCTGAAATTAGGTCTCTGTTACCCATACTCTCCGAGCTATGTGGCTCAGAAGTACCCCCAGAATTATTAAAAATTTGTTACAAAAGCTCCAGTAGGTGAATAACTAATGCATTGATCAGCATGATTCTTTGCATGGATATTGATCATGGACTCTTTCTTCAGTTTCCGCAGAAATGGTAGCACTACCTGTAATTTTTTCCAATTTTTAGCTCAGCTGACTGTAAGTCTTCTGAGCTATAGTGATCACACTTTGTCCTTCGTCCGTCTGTCTGTCTGTTCGTCCGTTAACCAGGCACAAATCGTAACTGCTGGACCTAGAATCTTGTTACTTGACATTCTGAGAGGTCCATGAAAAATCTCCTTGGAGACCAAAATTAGGTCTCTGTTACCTATATCCTTTGAGCTATGGAGCCCCTAAGTACCCCCAGAATAGTAAAAAGATCATACAAAAACTTCAATATCTCATTAACTACATCACCACTGATGGTCATGATTTTTGGCACACATATTGATAATTTGTTGTTCCATCAGATCCTGCAGACTGGTGGCGCCACCTGTATTTTTTATTTTTACGAATTGTTTTCTCTATTTTTAAGACCTTTAAAAATGTGAACATCTGTTAACAGGGCACAAAACTTTAAAGACTGGACCTAGAATCTTCCTTCCTGACACAGTGAAATAAGGTCTCTGTTACCCATATCCTTTGAGCTGTCGGGCTCCTCATTACCCCCCCCCCCCCCCCGAAAAATGGAAAAATTGATCAAGAGGTGTTCAATCAGTTCCTGCAGACTGGTGGTGCCACCTGTATTTTTTCAAATTTTACAATTTTTTTTTCTCTTTTTTTGAGACCTTTAAGGATGTAGTTATCTGTCAACAGGGTGCAAATCGTTAATACTGGACCTAGAATCTTCATTCTTGACACACAGGGAGACCCATGAAAAGTATCCCTGGAAACCTGTAATTAGGTCTCTCTTACCCATATCCTTTGAGCTATGGCACGCCAAAGTACAGCTCACAATAATGGAGAATTTGATACAAAAGCTGAAGTATCTGAACAACTAATGCAGAGGTCACCATAATTGTATGCATGGATATTGATCATGGAGTGTTTCATCAGTTTCTGCAGACTGATGTCACCACCTGTATTTGTTCGGTTTTTTTTTTTTAGGAATTTTGTTCTCTATTATTGAGACCTTTAAAGATATGAACATCTGTTAACAGGGCACAAATCATAACAACTGGACCTAGAATCTTCATTCTTGACAAACAGGGAGACCTATTAAAGTCTCTTTAAAGACCTTTAAAGATGTGGTTATTTGTCAACAGGGTACAAATCGTAACAACTGGACCTAGAATCTTCATTTTTGTCATGCAAGGAGGCCCATGAAAAGTGTTTGTGGAAACCTGAAATTAGGTCTCTGTTTCCCATATCCTTCAAGCTATAGGACTCCAAAGTATACCTCAGAATAATGGACAATTTGATACAAAAGCTGAAGTATCTGAACAACTAATGCAGAGATCACCATGATTCTTTGCATGGATATTGATTATGGAGTGTTTCATCAGTTTCTGCAGACTGGTGGTGCTACCTATATTTTATTCAATTTTTCGTAATTTTTTCTCTATTTTTGAGACCTTAAAGTATGCTGTCATCGGTTAACGTGGCACAAATTGTAAAAACTGGACCTAGGCTTTATCTTTTCATGCAAGGAGACCAATGAATGTCTGTTGGAACCTGAAGTTAGGTCTCTGTTACCCATATCCTTCAAGCTATAGGACTCCGAAGTATCCCTCAGAATAATGGAAAATTTTATACAAAGGCTGAAGTATCTGAACAACTAATGCAGAGATCATAATTCTTTGCATGGATATTGACCATCTAGTGTTTTTATTAGTTTCTGCAGACTGGTGGCGCCACCTGTATTTTTTATTTTTACGAATTGTTTTCTCTATTTTTGAGACCTTTAAAAATGTGAACATCTGTTAACAGGGCACAAAACTTTAAAGACTGGACCTAGAATCTTCCTTCCTGACACAGTGAAATAAGGTCTCTGTTACCCATATCCTTTGAGCTGTCGGGCTCCTCATTACCCCCCCCCCCCCCCCCCCCGAAAAATGGAAAAATTGATCAAGAGGTGTTCAATCAGTTCCTGCAGACTGGTGGTGCCACCTGTATTTTTTCAAATTTTACAATTTTTTTTTCTCTTTTTTTGAGACCTTTAAGGATGTAGTTATCTGTCAACAGGGTGCAAATCGTTAATACTGGACCTAGAATCTTCATTCTTGACACACAGGGAGACCCATGAAAAGTATCCCTGGAAACCTGTAATTAGGTCTCTCTTACCCATATCCTTTGAGCTATGGCACGCCAAAGTACAGCTCACAATAATGGAGAATTTGATACAAAAGCTGAAGTATCTGAACAACTAATGCAGAGGTCACCATAATTGTATGCATGGATATTGATCATGGAGTGTTTCATCAGTTTCTGCAGACTGATGTCACCACCTGTATTTGTTCGGTTTTTTTTTTTAGGAATTTTGTTCTCTATTATTGAGACCTTTAAAGATATGAACATCTGTTAACAGGGCACAAATCATAACAACTGGACCTAGAATCTTCATTCTTGACAAACAGGGAGACCTATTAAAGTCTCTTTAAAGACCTTTAAAGATGTGGTTATTTGTCAACAGGGTACAAATCGTAACAACTGGACCTAGAATCTTCATTTTTGTCATGCAAGGAGGCCCATGAAAAGTGTTTGTGGAAACCTGAAATTAGGTCTCTGTTTCCCATATCCTTCAAGCTATAGGACTCCAAAGTATACCTCAGAATAATGGACAATTTGATACAAAAGCTGAAGTATCTGAACAACTAATGCAGAGATCACCATGATTCTTTGCATGGATATTGATTATGGAGTGTTTCATCAGTTTCTGCAGACTGGTGGTGCTACCTATATTTTATTCAATTTTTCGTAATTTTTTCTCTATTTTTGAGACCTTAAAGTATGCTGTCATCGGTTAACGTGGCACAAATTGTAAAAACTGGACCTAGGCTTTATCTTTTCATGCAAGGAGACCAATGAATGTCTGTTGGAACCTGAAGTTAGGTCTCTGTTACCCATATCCTTCAAGCTATAGGACTCCGAAGTATCCCTCAGAATAATGGAAAATTTTATACAAAAGCTGAAGTATCTGAACAACTAATGCAGAGATCATAATTCTTTGCATGGATATTGACCATCTAGTGTTTTTATTAGTTTCTGCAGACTGGTGGAGCCACCTGTATTTTTTGTAAGTTTACGCATTTTTTCTCTATTTTTGAGATATATAAATACAGACACAATCTTGGCCTGTTTGTTAATCTGTTTGATGCTTCAGTTGAATGGGTATATACTTCCTTTCAGATGATAAAATTTCCTTTTGCGAATCTCTTCCAAGTCAGCTGAGCGTCATGACCCATGGGTCACTTGTTACGAATTTTTTTTTTCTATTTTGAGACCTTCAAAGAGACAAATCATAACGGTTGGACTGAGAATTTTTTGAGACTGAAAAAAATAGTTTCTTAATTAGCTGTGGTGTCATCTTGTATTGTATTTATGTATTTATGAGTATGACATATTACACCTCTGAAAAAGCTGGTATTTTAAAGTCTTGCCACACTTTGCGATCTGCGATACCAGCAGATTTGAGGGCCGACGGATCAGAAGATATTCCATGCCTCAGCCCATGCTCCTGTGATTTGACGGACTGCCTGTATTCTAGTTTTTATGCAATTTTTTCTCTATTTTTCAGACGGACAAAATTAGTTTCTAAGCTGTGGTGTCATCTAGTTAGCTAAGCTGAATGAAAGTAATTTGAGCTATAGCGATCACTCTTCGACCGTCCGGCCGTCCGGCCGTTAACAGGGCACATATCATAACCGCTGGACCTGGAATCCTCATACTTTACATCCAGGGAGGTCAATGAAAAATCTCCTCGGAAACCTGAAATTAGGTCTCTGTTATCGATATTCTCCAAGATATGGGTCTCGTAAGAATAATAGAAAATTTGATACAAAAGTACATATATCTGAATAACTTATGCATTTATAACCATGATTATGGAGTGTTCCATCAGTCCCGCAAACTGGTGGTGCCACCTGTTTTTTTTTTTAATTTTAACGCATTTTTTCTCTATTCTTGAAACCTTCAAATAAAGCCTCATCTGTAAACAGGGCACAGATCGTCACTGCTGGACCTGGAATCTTCTCACTTCAAATCTAGGAAGGTTCATAAAAAAATCCGTAAAGCTATGGGGCTTGTTAGTAACCCCCAGAATAATTAAAAATTTGATACTTAAGCTCCATTATCTGAATAACGGATGCATGGATTGCTATGATTTTTTGCATGCATATTAATCATAGATTGTTTTATTAGTTTATGTACACTGGTGGCGCCATCTTGATTTTTTTCAAATTTTTACATATTTTTCTCTATTCTTGAAACCTTCAAATAAAGCCTCATCTGTTTACAGGGCACAGATCATCACTGTTTGACCTAGAATCTTCTAACTCAACATCTAAACAGGTCCATGAAAAGTTTTCATGGAAACCTGAAACTAGGTCTCTGTTACCCATATCCTCCGACCTAATTTGGCTCGTTAGTACCCCCAAAAATAATTAAAAGGGACTTGAGGCACAAATTGTAACCGTTGCACCTAGAAGGTCAATCCTGGAAGGTCAATGAAAAATCTCCTTGGAAACTTGAAATAAGGTCTCTGTTACCCATATCCTCCAAGCTTTTGGGGTTGCAAGTAGCCCTCAGAAAAATGAACAGTTTGATACAAAAGCTTCAGTATCTGAATAACTAATGCATTGATCTTCAAGGTCAGATCTGGTGGAATTTTTGTGAACCCTATAACTTTTGAAGTAGTCCACATTTTATCCTCAAATTTGGTTCACCTATTGTTTCATCCATGTTCTCTTATAATTGAGAAGCCTGGTGACCTTGACCAGGATCTTCAAGGTCAAATCAGCGGAAATATACTTATTGTCTTGTGAACGTGATAACTTTTGAAGTATTTCATATTTTGTCTTCAAATTCGGTACACCAATTGTTCCTACTAAAATCTCGGAATTTTAAAAGCCAGTGATCGACCTTACCCATCATCCTCAAGGTCTAATCTGCAAAAATGTAAAAAATTTTTAACCCCATAACTTTTGAAGTACTCAACATTTTGTCCTCAAGTTTGGTAAATCAATTGTTCCTACCATGTTCTCACACAAGTTTGAAACCCGGTGACCTTGACCAGGAAATTCAAGGTCAAATCAGCCGAATTATCGTTATTGTTTTGTGAACACGATAACTTTTGAATTATTTCACATTTATTTCTCAAATTTGGTACACCAATTAATCCTACCAAGCTCTCAGACGAGTTTGAAACATGGTGACCTTGACCAGAAGCTTCAAGGTCAAATCAGCGGAAATATAGTTATTATATTGTGGATAAGATAACTTTTGAAGGGCTGCATATTTTCCTCAAAAATTTAAAACACTCATTGTTCCAACCAAAATTTCATCGGTGTTCGAAACCTGGTTTTCTTGACCTTTTTTTAAGGTCATATCTTCCGAAATGTAACATTTTTGTGAACCCCATAATTTTTTTTTAGTATTTCCAATTTTGTCCTCAGATTCGGAACACAAATTGTAACTACCACGTTCTCAGATGAGATTTAAACCCGGTGACCTTGATAAGGATCTTGTTACAGGTGCCCCTTTTATTGTGTGCAGCGGTCTTACAGATGATTGTTTTATTGTGCACGCGGATGTTCCATGTGTTGTTGGCATTTTGTTTGTGTGCCACGCGTTGCTCGTGTTGTAGCGGCCTCGCCTGGCCAGATGTTGCAGGCTCGGTTTAATCCGCATTGGTTAAACCCTAGATACTCAGTCTGCTTTGTTCTAGTATGTTCTTTAAACGTGTGTACTATGTTAGATTCTTAAGATTGTTCAAGTAATGGAAGGTTCTCGGCTGGAGGTGAGAAGTTATGAATAGGGGGCTGTGTTTTAGATCCGAGAGAGAGGTGAGAGAATATTCCAGCGGACACAGAAGCGTGTATGTCAGTTTGTGGGACCTATTCCGATAAGTGCGGCAATTATAGATTTTCTTCAGATTTTCTTCTTGATTTGTGACGAATCTTATTGGTCTTCAGTTTACTTTCGGGATTTTTACAAGAGCTTTATATTGGACTGTTATTCTCCGAGAGAATTTGTGTGAACTGCTCGTCCGGCCTAAACATTTTAAAGGACTTATCGCTGTGACAGTGGTTGTATCCAGGTACTGTGCACTTTGTTTATTTTACTGTGTGATTGTATTGATTTGTTGTTATACTGCTGTAATACTGTGTAATTGTATTGATTTAGTGTATTGTAATGTTAGGGTTGTTTTAAGAATAAATTATAATTATTCGTTAACAAAAAACCACTGACTTTTTATTTATTCCCCTAGAAATTTCACGCTGCCTAGTGTTACATAATATGATTTTATATCTCCTGATACAATGTATGTTCATCACGCATACGTGATCTGTTGATATTAGGTTCCGTGACAATCTTCAAGGTCAAATCAGCCGAATTACAGTTTATTGACTTGTGAACGCATAACTTTTCAAGGGCTGCATATTTTCCTCCAAAGCTTGAAACACTGATTGTTCCTACCAAATATTTGGACGTGTTCGAAATCCTGAGGCCTTGACCTTGATCTTCAAGGTAAAATTTATCGTTTCTAGGCTTATCCTGACCCCAATAACTTTCGAGGTACTGAAGACTTTTTCTTCAAATTTAACACACCAGTTCTTTCTGCTAAAATGTCATGAGTTTAAAAGCCTTGACCTTGACCTTGACCTTCAAGGTCTAATCTGCTGAAGTCTAGATTCATTGTTTTGACATATTGCATATTTTACCCCTTATGTTTTGGGATGGCCCATAAGGGGGGCATAGATCTGTTTTGCGCTGCAAAAAGAAAGCCATTCTAGTTTCCAATTTTTTACGCATCTTAATGTCTTCTTTGCGAGAACTTCAAATGAAGCGGTTGTCCATTAACAAGGCACAAATCATGAGCATTGGACCAAGAATCTTCCAACATGACATCCTTGGAGTTCCATGAAAAATATCCTTGGAAACTTGAAACTAGGTCATGGTTACAAATATTTTGCAAATATGGGGAGAAAACATGATTTTTAAGCACCAAGTGAGTCAGATGGGACACAAATTTGGCTTTAACTTCTCATACATGACTTTCAGGCAGGTCCCAAAAATTCTCCTTGGAAACCCGAAATGTCACTCCGACCCATTTTCTGCAAGCTGTGTGAAACACTTTTTTTAACACTCACTTAGTCATATAGGCACAAATGGTAGCAGCTGCATGCAGCGTTTGCGACTAGCGCCGGCCCGCCGGCCCGTGGCTGGTTAAAATTGCTTCGGGCCGGCAGCTCTAGAGCATACCAGGCCCGGTGGGCTTGCTAGATTTTTGTTTGCAATTACCTACTCTATTTTTATCTTTTTATGCCGTTTTGTTCGCCCGCTTCATTCACTGCCTTTTCGGGAAATTGGAAAATTCCCAGAAAAAGTTTCAAACGTTCCAAGATTGGTAGTGAATGCGTTCGACGTTGCTGCTTGGACTTTGTTTAAAGGGAGTTTGATTGGTTTCAAGTTTCCATATGCACATTCATATAACAGGCACGTTATGAACGTAAATTCTGTGCCTCTAGATTTAAGCTCTGGTTGGTATAGTCACCGTCTTTCAGTCCAATCAGGTGGTTCAATACAAGTCATGTTGGTAGTGTCAATCTCCGCAGGACCCTGTAAATGATTATCGTCGGATATAAATTCTGCAATACTTCTTCCGCGAAAATTCAGTCATTGTGGCCTACTTTCATCGTCCGTCCGGGCCATTGTTCTCTAACTGCCTCAACGATGTTTATTTTAATTATTTTACATTCCCTCGTATTTGAACTACTCAATCATCAGAGGTCTTACATTGTCTGAAAGGATACTATTAAAAGATGTCTAGCTCCCTCAGTCATAATGATCTGTAGAATAATAGTGGCAGGTCAGACTCACAATTTTTACATCGCACGTTTCTGATATATAACATGCAATGACGTTTGCGTTCACATTCGACTGAAAGTGAATATTTCATATGCGCTTGAAGCTTTCGGTATAAGCTCCCCAAATGATTTGGTAACATCAAGTGATATTCCCTTCTCTCTCCTGGATGACAAAATAAACTAGAATATCAGCAGAAGCTGACAAAAGCCCTCAGCCAAAAGAACAGTGTTTAGAGGTGGTAACAGTAACAAGTACTAAATATCTGTTCTCACATGGATGTATATCTGTACATGTCTCAGTTATAAATTTAAAATGGAGAGGTATGTACCATGATTCATAACAATCCACCAAATGCTTCCTGAAAAATAAACTTCTAAGTTTTATTCTATTATAAGCTCTGTGACCTTGAAAAGTAGGTCAAGGTCACCCATCTTCAAACATGAATGAGATTTTTGTTGATATACATCTTCACCAAAGAAATAAAATTCCTATTGTGAATCCTTTTAGAGATATCCCGCTCACAAGGCCAAAGTTGAAAAATCCAAGAAAAATTCAATATAAAATCAGAAATTGCAGGTGGCGCCCCCAAACTTGCGCAGCAGTTACAGACCATCAGTCCCTATGATCATAGTAAGTATTGTGAAAATCCATCCAATGGTTCCTGAGAAATAAGCTTCTAAACGTTTTTTCTATAATCAGCTCTAAAACGTAAAAAATAGGTCAAGGTCACCCATCTTCGAACTTGACCGAGATTTTGTCAATATACATCATCACCGAAAAAATAAAATTCTTACGGTGAATCCTTTTTGAGATATCCCGCTCACAAGCCCAAAGTTGAAAAATCCGATAAAAATTCATTAAAAATCAGAAATTGTAGGTGGCGCCACCAAACTTGTATAGCAGGTACAGACTATCAGTCCCAATAATCATAGTAAGTTTTGTGAAAATCCACCAAATGGTTCCTGAGTAATAAGCATCTAAGTGTTTTTCTTTAATCAGCTCTAAAATGTAGAAAAATAGGTCAAGGTCACCCATCTTCGAACTTGACCGAGATTTTGTCGATATACATCTTTACCGAGGAAATAAAATTCTGACGGTGAATCCTTTTCAAGATCCCGCTCACAAGGTAAAAGTTAACGGACGCCGGACGGACGGACGGACGGACGGACAGCTTGGGTGACGACAATAGCCCATCAGCCTAAGGGCTGAGGGCTAAAAACCTGCAAGTTTTATTTTTCTGCGGTCTTTGACATTATGGAAATGATACACCGGTGGCCACTGCTGTTTATTACGTTCTCATTTTTGTGGGAATTGGATGACAGCTTATTTGCATATAGCTACCAGTCACGCGACTGGTGGAAAAGACGCCCCGCCTCGCAGAAGGAAAGTCAATCGGAGACTCTTAGTATACTATATGCCTGCGCGATCAGTTTCATTCAGTTATGATTCTTTTCTTGGCGGGAGATAGTCAGTGAGCAACAGTTCTAAACAGCGCGTACAAATGGGATATCAAAAGCAGACAATCGGCGACGATCTGTTCACTTTTGAGTTGACATATGTTCTTCAGGGGTTTTCTCAAACTATCAAGGAAACCGAACCCTTTCAACTGCAGGGGTAACGTACAGAAGATGTAACCATGAAACCATGTGTACTTCGCATAAGTAAAATAGCCCTATTTGAAAATACCGGCGTTGTTAATGATATGGCGACCATAAGTTCATCTTAGTGAGAAAATGGGAATCCCATCTAGCGCTATTGGCCTATACCCTTGTATTCCTTAGCAACCATTTTATTTGAATACGCAACCGTTAACAGAACCTGTAAATAACCAGCCTGGCGTGATTTTAAGTCGCCGTCGCCGTTTCCTGACCAGCGATGACAACAAGTTTGAATTTCACGCCGCTCAAACGGAAACGAGATGGAGCAAATGTCAACCCATTTGATGAAATCCATCGATTTTTTTTTGTGGAGACGAAGAACGATGATATTGAATAGGTATGTATGTTTATTGTAAATAATCTCCGGAGACGAAATTTTACCTTGAATTAGGTCGTATCAAGGTCAAACCCGGCTCGAGCTCGCCATCATATGCGCAAGACCTATGGCCCAAGCGGTCCCGGAAACAACAAAGCGTGTGCAAACGAGCACTTATCTTACTGGGTCATAGAAACGCACCGATCATCTCATGACAATAATGTTTATGCAGGTTGATGTCTGCTGTCAGGGTGCGGAAAAACGTGTCAAAACATCAAGAGCTCCGGGAATTAGTAGGATTTAAACTTGGTACTGTCAATTGACATTCAGTCTTCATCCGGCACACGGTCACATGCTTGATGTTAACACTTAAAGGCGTAACGGCCCATTACGCTGAAATAAACTGACGAGAACTCTGGGATATCTTCCATACTGTAAAACAGCTGTTCCTAATCGTTAGAAAAGGAAATATTTTTTGTATGTTTTCTTTAAGCCTTTTAACTCACCAAGTTCAGATCACGTTATGCTGGAATTTTGTCATGATTAGTTAAATATATTGATTTGTCCTGGTTTAATGAAATGTTGACAGTTTCATAGTATGAATAGATTCATATAAATCATCTGCTGTTATATGACATGATGCATGTTATACATATCTGATAAAACCTTATTGATCAGATCCAATGTGGGTTATGGCAATGCAGGGAACCTTTTCTAACATAGGATCCTCTATGTTTGTACCCCATCACAATGTGATTTTTCTGAAAGATATTAGCTATTCTATTTAGTATGTACCCTGAAATATGCACAGAGTTCATCATAATTTTAGTGTATATAAAGATCACCTAAAGATTCTTTACAAAAATGTTGGGCCTGTAACTTTTGAACCGGGCCTGCAACTTAAGGACAGTACAGGCCCGGCTGGCCTGTTCCATCAAATGCTAAGTCGCAAACACTGGCTGCATGTAGAATAAGGCCATTGTAACCTATATCTAATGGCTATTGGCAAAATGCATTATTTTGAGCACTCTGGGAGTCCTTTTGCCCATTTTTCAAGGCTCCTTAAATTCAGCTGAGCGTCATGGCCCATGAGCAACTTGTCTTTATCGTTGTGTACTGCTGTGTTGTGCGCAAAGACGTCCCATTCTCTTAATCTGTAGTTCATCCAAGCAACGCCGAAGTGGATATGTATCGTTTGTCATAATGCAGCAAAGTTTTGCCTTCACTTTGGTTTGATACAATGTTTTATATATTGCTCATGTTCATAGTTTTTGTATCGCAAGAATCAATGTGATCCTGAGGTCATGTCGCACTGGTTCATATGGAGAGGATAAAGTATGTATGATATATATTTATAATTATTTAATAAGTATTATACATAATATTAGACTGAGCTCACCACAGGCTAAAGGGTTGTCGCCTGCGGTGTGCTTGTTGGCAGCATTTCTCAGCATTGGCTGAAAATATTCGAGCCTTTGCTGTATCAAAATAGTATAAGGTATAAAAATAGTATTAGTTTATTATCATTATATTTACAACATTGTTCGGAATATGCCAAGAGATGACTTGTATCTATCAACAAAATTTGGACTTCAAATATGTAGCAGTAATGAAAGCTTGAAAAATGGAAAATTAGTCATCGATCCCGCTTGAACACTGTATTCATTGTTACAGGTGCTCTTTTTATAGTGTGACACGGGCGTAACTCCTGTTGTTGTTGCACTCTTTGCTCTATGTTTAATCCGTAATGGTTGAACTCCCTTTGTCATCCTAGCTGGGGGCTTTCTCGCCTGGCCGGGGTAATGTGTGGACCCTGGTATGTAGAGACACACACAGCGATGTTCTTCTAGATGATTCCTGTAACGCGTGTTTACTGTGTTGTGTAAGATTCTTCGAATGTTCGAGAAATAGCAGCTTCTCGGCTTGAGATGAAAAGGTATATAAAGGGGCTGTGTTTTAGAGCCGAGAGAGCAGGACAGAAGATTCCAGCGGACGCAGAAGCATGTGTGTCGGTTTGTGGGACCTTATCCGACGAGTGCGGCAATTATAGATTTTCTTCAGACTTTCTCCTGGATTTTGTGACGAGTCTTGTTTAGACCAGTTTACTTTCTGGATTGTTACAAGAGCTTTACATGGGACTGTTATTCTCGGAGAGAATACATTTAAAGAACTTATCGTTGTGACGGTGGTGGTATCTAGGTACTGTGCACATTGTTTATTTTACTGTGTGATTGTAGTGATTTGTTGTTATACCGCTGTTATACTGTTTAATTGTATATATTTAGTGTATTGTAATGTTAGGAATGTTTTAGGAATAAATTATGGTTATATGTTAACAAAAAACCCACTGACTTCTTTATTCATTTCCCTAGACATTTCACGCTGCCTAGTGTTACAGAATCTAAATTTTTTTATCTCCATTATAAATTTGTGTTCATCACGCATACGTGATCTGTTTATATTAGGTTCCGAAAATCATGTATATAAAGACAGCCCAGCTAATTTATTTGTCAGAACTATAAAATCCAGTCATAATTTACATGATAAAACTGTATACAAGTCAAGTGTAGGGTGTATTCATGCCTGAAATCTTCATAAATCTTATTAGAACTCTCCACGAGATATGTATAAAAGAGTTTGTAATAAGGAATAATGTCGTATTTTTTACTTTTGCCATCATTATCCATGCAGAATATTTATAGGTTTGGTATTCTTTGAAAGTTGCATCTTTTATCTGTAAACACTAACATTTATACGACCATATACCTCATTTATTTTGATGCAGATTCACTCCCGAAGCTAAGGAAGGTCGGAGCCCGTTCAGCCACCAGCCGTTCGGACTAGGTCCCCGCCAGTGTATCGGGAAGAGGTTGGCGATGATGACCATGAAGCTCATGTTTGTTAACCTCATCCCATCATACAAGATTATGTCCTCGGGGGTGAGTTTTTTACTGATTCTAAAATATCCCACCTCACTTCTACTTTTATGGAAGAAAGAATTAATATATATAATATCATTTTAGTAAGTCTGAGCAAACTCCCGTTGTTTTTAAGTTATTATTACTCTGTATGCATAGTAATTACATGTATATCCCTTCGGTAATTATGTGTGTATGGGTAAATCCTTCTTTCGTTTCCTTTTATCTTTTTATTATTTGTCGTTTAAATATATTTTTTATGTTTGTCAGTTGTTTTTTATATATTATCCTGCCTAATAAAATCTTTCGGAATCAATTATAATTCAACCGAATAAATCAAACATCTTTAGAAAAGATAAGCTATTAAAAATAAATGTTTGAAGCATCTTTGGACATTTTTTATCTTTATGTTTGTTATACATATGATTCAAAATGGAATAGCTAAATTTATCAGATCTCATTGTCTCGTAGAGGACGTTGGACCTGGACATGGCGGCCTTCGCGCGTTCTCGAAATGGAATATGGGTCAAAGTAAAGAAACGCTGAGTCAGTCATCAGTCAAGAACTGCAGCACAGTCGGTGGCTTGTATAAAAGCCAACAAATTGTGCTGCATCCTCGAACATTTCCCTATTCCTGAGCAACCAGGTTTTCATAAGAATCACAGATACATATTTAATTAAATTTACTTGACTGGGATGGTTTTTCAGCACAGGATTTATGTATTTCACTGAATATGGCGAATAAATTTATCTAGGTAAAAGTGTGAAGTGAGTAAAATAGTTTGAATGATATTTATATGATTTATTTTGTTATAAATTATATAGCAATGTTGTTATGTATTGCCTTTCCAGTAGACGGGTTGGTTGCACGAAGTCAATGACTCGGTTTTGTGGGAGAATTGTTGTTTATTCATGAAGGAATTGCAAGGTTTAATTCTGAAAGGGATAATAACAGAAGTAAATACTAGTAAATGCGCATAACGGCGTGCTTACATGGGTAAATATGTCAAAACATCTAAAGGTTTACATCGTGTTTTCTCTAACTATATATAATAGTAACATTCCTTCAAGTCGGAAATGAAGGTACATGTAGTTTATCAAATGGTCTTAACTATTAAACCTATAGTAATTGTTAGATATACAAAGGTTACATATTTATAAAAGGAAGGAGACACACTAAAGGAGTGAACTAATGAATAAATAAGAAATGAATTAACTACAATTGAATAACTAAAATGAAATTACTTACCCTGTATCAGGAATCATCCTTACAACTACCTGAGAATGTTCTCATACCTACTCAGTCAGAGAATCATTCACAGAGTTACCAGGTGACGTGGCCAACACAGTTTTCATGTCACACGACCAAGTTGTATATTGTACATGTACATGTCGACTATGTCGTATAAATTTTTAAACAAATGTATGTCAATATTACTTTTCTCAACAAGAATACTGATACCAGTGGTTTTTCTACACCATATCAGCACACTGTCAAGCCAAAGACTGTCAGATTTTAGTTTCTAAACTATATCAGCAAATAACAAATATGGTGTGTGAATAAACATGTTTAAAAAAATATGTGAATATTTTTTTTTCGAGAAAAGTTATTCCAGAGTTTTTCATACACAATATCGCAAGATGTAATTACAATAGAATGCTTACGGTCAATCCTCAATAACGGTCAGAGCTTCCATAACGGTCAGATTTGCTGGTCCCGAATTTCCACCGTTATATTTCTTATTCGTGTGATTGTCATTTGCGGCCACTCATCTGTTCCTTATTACGGCAAGATCTCCCGGTCCCGAAGGCCAGTAAGAGCCGCAGTTACGGTCAGTGGCAAAAGCGAGCGTTCACCGTTGACATCACGTGTACCTGTCTGTAAAGGCCGCTATTGGGGTGCGATCAAATGGTCGCACGATACCCTGCAACAAGGGTCTATCGCCATAAATCGCATCAGGTGTCGCAAAATCATTTACAAAGGCAACAACTGCCTAACGACCAGCTAGGGCCTGTTGCATAAAGGCATCGCAAGGCTGCGAGGCGTCGCAACAGGGTCGCAAGCAGAAAAGTCGGTTGCATAAAACTGTTGCAGATTTGCAATGTGTCGCAAAACACCCAAAATTTGCGACGACAAAATCGGGGTCGCAAGTCCATCGCAGCACCTTTTAATCCAAAAATAAATGTAAATAATATTTGTTCACTGTTTGTTTAAATCAAGATCTTGGAATATGTTTGTTATATTTTTACGGCCGCTGTTGACAAAAAATAATTTCTAGCTCTAATTTTGCATAAACACTACGATATTGGTTTCATAAATTATTATTTAAACCTTTCCAGCATTACATATAAATATTCTCTCATAATATAATGTAAACAGACGTTCTTTATAAATACATAATATTCATACATCATAATATGCAAATTATGTGCGCCATTTTTTTTCTTACAATATCTCATTTACAGAATTTGTAATAGAGAAAATATGTATTTAGAGCCTTGGTTTTCATATAGTTATAGACTGGCACATTGTCCAAAGAACATCTGTTTACTGTTAGATTTAAATTGTAATGTACATATTTTATGCCAACTAATAATAATAGTAATAATAATTTGATAATAAAATTAATAATTGATATTTATTTATTCTTTAAAGCGTAAAATCCGCCAGAAATGGTGCCCTAAACGCTTTATACATGAATAAAAGGTGACAATTGGAATTATATTGATTAATTTAACAATAAAAAACTCAAAGTTACAAAATTAAGTTTATAACTAAAACAACGTTTCAAGAGAATTCGTATCACAGAAATTCATTGACTACACTAATGAGTTTTCAAATGAGATTTAAAAGGTGACACACTGTATTTCGAATTTCGGTTCTTAAAGGTCCAATTAAAAACGTTGTTTGTTTACGGGCGACCGGACGGACAAAGGACCATCGCCATAGCTTAGATAAATTATAGTAAGCTGAGCTAAAAAATTCAGCGGCAGGACCATAACTTCGAAATGTGGCCTGACGAATCCGGGTTTTAATGTGTGCGCATAATGCCAAAACTCATGAGTGGCATCGATAAGCTTTGATAAATATACCTGTCAGCGTCCGATTAGGGCGCTCAGATGCGACACAACAGTACCCCGGGAACATTCTCCAATCAAGTTTCGGAGAGAGTTTGATGACAACGAAGTGTGAATCGACAAAAAAAGCGGAATAACGCTATTTTGGACCACGCCAAAATCCTTAATTATAGTCGGATGTAGAGATTTCTAGAGATATTCAAAGTGGAAAGTTAAAATTGGTGCCAACTAGCGTAAAACTATATGAAATTTTTAAACTTTTTTTTACCATTTTCAGAAATCGAGAACTTGGAAGAACTTAAAAAATTCCAGTGCCATATAGTGAAATAACAAGGCTTTCTTCTTGTAGATATTATTTGGAAATTACACAGCTTAGTTGAAACGGCGAACCTGACAAAAAGTTACATTTTTCATTACCTCCTAACTGTTCATACATTATGGTATACATATGTTAAACTGAAATATAATTATGAATATAAAATGTCATGAATGTGAATATATGAATGTTTATAGGCTGGATCTTGTTTGGTATATGTGCATATGAAGGGAAATCAATTCATGTTTTTTTTAATTAGGAAGGGGGGGGGGGGGGCTAAACGAACAGAAAATAGGGAAATCTTAAAGTTTCTTGGGGATAAAAGTTTATATATTAAACATATATATTACAATAATGAAACATTTGACAAATGATATATTAATATGATAATTGAATACCTAATTTGCATATAGCTGATAATTCCATGTCAGTAAAATATAAACAATGTTAAACAATATTCTACAGGTGATATCATTGCGGATTATATACGATGCGTATATAGGCCTAACCTTATATAACATATATTCGTACATGAAAGATGCATGCAAATTAAAAATGCCCTTGGCGAAGTTTAAATTCTTGTGGCGGACATATGTATTTTACCAGTTTGACATTTTGTTCAATATTATTTACAATGTGTTTTATAGTTATTAGCGAATTATAAAGATGATTACTTATTCTTGCAATTATATATTTTAGGACCTTCAAGGGTGTTTTTTTGTTTAACGTTGTCACAAAAACTATCTGCTTTTTAAATCGAAGTTGATATGTGTACTTATCGAAGGTGGTTACACGACTTTTTCACTGCCTAGGAGACGCATAGTTTGACACTACCTAGGAGGCACATGGAATCGCCTTATTCGGACAGGTCTACGTGCCGGCAGAATCTAAGAACACACGAAACGTGAAGCATAAATTGCGTTAATCCCGTCGCAAGTGCGTGGCAAGTACGTGAAATTTGCGACATGTTTTATGCAACCGTCGCAAGAGCTTCGCAATTTCCATGCAAACCCATCACAATTTTGCGATTTGCAGAAATTTTATGCAGAGCGACTAGAAGCGAATGTTGTACGACTAAGTCCCATACGCTTGTATGAATAGTGTTGCGTTCACATGCAAATGTTACACAATTGGGAGCGATTGGTCTGACGTCACAAATAACTGTCGCGCGACTGATTGTATGGTCCTAAGACCATGCGATTACTCGTGCGATTGGATGTGACCGGTTGCACGATCATGCGATCGGTCTTAAGAATTGTAATGCGATAGGCTGAGAGGGGATATTAGAGCATCAGCCATCCTTCTTCCTTGAGTGCTAAGGGCGTTTTGATGGTCATCTCCATAGTCCCCTATATAATCCCCGAGGAGTAGACGCATATAGTCTCACACAGTCTTACAGTGGAAACGTTGCGTGATGTGATACGAACTGTCGGACAACAGTTTATGTTTATAAATGTTTCGCAAACTCTGCCCCGTTAACTTAAACTTTAACGACAGAGAAAAGACAATAAACTTGCTCTCAAAGAAAAATTACTGATGAAGAAGACCGACGGGAGAGAAGCCGATTTGCAGCAGAAATCTATACTGGGCCACACTCAGGTTAAAAAAGGGAGATAATAGAACAGTATGAAGAAAACGCAAATACATTGAAGCATATCTATAAGGTTGATAATGTTCATATAATGTTGATAATAATGATAAGTGTATATATATATATATATATATATATATATATATATATATATATATATATATATATATATTAGAATCTGGTCATATTTAAAACTGGGCCAGCCCAGATTAAAATTAAATTTTGATCTGGACCGGCCCAGCTCAAAATTTCAATCTGAGCCAGATCAGTTTAAACCTTGACCTGCAAAGATTAAAGTTTTGATCGGGGCCGGTCCAGATTAAAATCCCGTGGGGAAGACGTCAGGATTGAAATATGCTCTGGACTGATTTTAAACTGGGCCAGCCAAGTTTTAATTTTGATCTGGGCCGGTCAAGATTACAATCCCGTGGTGGACTGATTTTAAACTGGGCCAGCCCAGGTCAGAATCCTAATCTACTCCTAGACTGACTCGATTTTTAACATGTTAGATCTGATTATACAGTCAACTTTAATACAAGATACATAATTGTGAAGAGCACAAAATACATAAGATCATTTAAAATAATTTATTGTCAACTTGAGCCAACAAAACTAGTTAAGCAAATGTAATATATATATATATTTGTTCAAGAAATTAACGTTTTTACCATGAAATATAAAGCATCACGTTGGTGTACGAGGCGTGTTTCATAAAGGGCATCGGGAGGCGAAGCCGAGCGTGCTATGAAAGACTCACGCCGATTAAAACTCTACAATTTGCATAAAATTTCTCGTGGCTGTAACTGATTTGTTCCAAATGTCCCTCCTCCAGGTTAAAGGTAATTTCCATCAGCTGCTTCGTTGGAACAGTTAGAACTGTTACCAAACCTGAGTGATTAATTCATCACAGTTTGTAAACAATAAGTTTGACCAACATATGATTGTGGAAAAAAAAACAGATCCCCGATTGGATTGATTATGTAGTTGTATATATGTAACTTTGGTATACGTTATATTTTAATCACACAGCTATTCATTATATTATATACATAGGTGTTAGCATGGAAAACATACGGATAAAATCTTTAGGTCAGCAAACCGAATCAGTGTTGTGGGTGTGGTTAAAACGGTCACATCCCCGGGTGCAGTGTCCAGCAAAGGACGCCGTATGCAAGAGATGTTCAGGTCGTGGTCATTATGCACGTGCTTGTAGGACCAAGAGAGTACATTGGATGGAATCACAAGAAATACCACAGATACAGAAAGATTGATTTCTAGGTCTAATAACTGGTAATCAGAAGCAATCAGAGTGGACTGTCACAGTATCAGAAGGTTCCAGAGAAACACCAGTTGACTTTATAATTGATACAGGCGCTGACATCACAGTGATACCAGAATCAATGTACAGTTCAGATACATTTGGCCAGCTCACACCACCTGACAGAGTGTTATATGGACCAGGTGGCATTGCCTGCTAAAGAAAAGGTTTCATTACAGCTCAAAATTGAGAGAGCTTGTACAGTACAAGATCTGTATGTACTCAAAGGATCAGGAAGTGCTTCGCTTGGTAGGCCAGCTATTCAACACTTAGCTATTCTTGCCAGAATCGGAAGTTCAACGTCTTACAAGCAGTACCAGCAAAAGTTCCCAATGTTTACAGGTCTAGGGGAAGTGGAAGGAGAGTTTAAGATTAAACTCATTCCTGATGCAAAACCTCATGTACTCAATGCCCCAAGAAGAATTCCTTTGCCCCTTATGGACAGAGTCAAAGCAGAGATAGAGAGAATGGAACAATTAAATGTCATAGCTCCTCTTACTGAGGCTACATATTGGTTTTCATCAATGGTCGTTGCTCCGAAGCCGAATAGTGATTTAAGGATTTGCGCAGATCTGACAAAACTTAATGCTAGCGTCATACGCGAAAGATACATGTTGCCTACTGTGGAACAATCACTAGCTAAGCTTTCTGGGGCTAAGATATTTACCAAACTGGACGCTAACTCAGGATTTTGGTAACAAAAAATTAGATCATGAATCCTCATACTTGACAACATTCATCACGCCATTTTGGCGTTTCCGCTAACTACGCTTGCCTTACGGAATTTCATCAGCTCCCTAGCACTACACAAGGAAAGGCATTGAAACCCTTTATGGACTGGAAGGGGTAGTTGATTGGGTGTCTTGTTGATGATATAGAACTTTGTGCTATGTGACTTTATATATCCAGAAATTGCAGTTCTCTCAGAAACGCATTAGATTTCTTGTCCAGATTATCGATTCCGAAGGCATACAACTAGATGCACAGAAAATTCAAGCTGTTATATACATGGCAGTCCCACAGAATGTCGCAGAACTTAGAAGGTTCCTTTGAATGGACAATCACTAGGGCAAATTCCTACCGGATCTTGCCACTATTACAAAACCTCTGAGAGACCTTAGTTCAAAAACAAGTTGGATCTGGGCCAATGAACAGGAACGCGTTTTTCGTGAAATCAAGAAATTGCTCACATCAGTTCTTGCCTTTTATGACCCCAAGAGAGAGACCAAAGTGGTTACTGATGCATCGTCATATGGGATTGGAGCAGAGCTGCGTCAGAAACAGCCAGACGGACATTTCAAAGCAGTCGCTTTTGCATCTCGCGTTTTAACAAGTACGGAATGTCGATACGCACAGATCGAGAAAGAGGCCCTTGCGATCACATGGGCATGCGAAAGATTCAATGACTACCTGTTTGGCATGGACTTCCACATATTGAAACGGACCATAAGCCGTTGGTACCATTGTTTAGCACAAAAGACTTGAATGATATGCCACCGCGCATAAACGTTTTAAGCTTAGATTGATGCGTTACAGATTTACTATAGCTCATGTGCCTGGAAAATATCTCAACACCGCAAATGCCTTGTCACGGAATCAAGTCGTGCAAGATTACATTGATGAGCTAGCAAGAAATACTAGCATGTTTGTCGCAATGATTGTAGACCTACCTGCAACAGACCAGAGACTGCAAGAAACCAAGGCAGCGCAAAATGCAGATGAAATATGCATACAGCTCAAAGCCTTCTGTGATTAAGTATGGGCACTTAAACAAATTGCCAGGTGTACTAAACAGTTATTGGCAATATCAGAGTGAATTTCCCGTAGTAGATAGACTCCTTGTTGAAAGGGACTCGAATTGTAATTTCATCTGCCATGAGGTTGGAGATATTTGACAAACTTCACGAAGGTCACCTGGGCATTACGAAATGTCGGGAAAGAGCCCTGCAGAGTGTATTGTGGCCTGGACTATGCAAACAATTGCACGATATGGTCTTTACATGTCGCAGATGTTCCAGAGAAACGCCTCAACCGAGCGGTGTTCACGCGACATTGTATGTTCAGCGTGTAATAAACGAGTCTGGAGTCTTGTTGACATTTATCTTCTTGTTACGAACTCCTCAATACTCTGCAACCAAGAATCATTGTTATAAAAAGTCTGATGCTGGCCGTCTGGCTCTATTGGTTCATTGGCCATGACGCTCAACTTAATTTAAACTAAGGAAGATTGCCCATAAAGAAAGGTAACCGTGATCTCATTTTAGGTTACTTTAGAAATACCTCTCAGCATTGAGGCTCTTTCCGGGTCCAATGAACAGAATTTATGCCCTTATATGGCATACTAATTTTGTAAATTTACTTATCTGGAGGAGTTTTTGTAGTTCCCTGACATCTTAACCAAGTTTATATAAAGTGCTCTTAATGATTTAAAACTGAAACCAGTGTGAAAAATTGTGACAAAGAACTAACCGATCATTTCATATATAGAATATATATATAGAATATAACTGACGGTTTCACCAATAGACCTTTGTCACTGAACACATATGTGGCCATGCCTGGGAAATGTCTGTTTTGGCTTTTAACTGTCGGTAACGATGCCCATTGTGTCCTAAGGGGAATTCTTTCCCATATTTTCCCATAGATCTTGTGAATATCTTTGTTATACTTAGCTGTATCCAATGGTTGAACCTGTAGCGCCATATGTTGAATAGGACTGAAATTAAACTGGGTTTCTAGTGAAAAATATTGACTGGTCATATTCTGGTATTAACCTCGCAGTACAATTAAACGGATAATGAACCAAATGTGGAAATTATGTATTAAATGGGTCAGCTCCATATAATGTCAAGATTTACAGATTTTGTTTGCTTTATTACAAGACAGTAACATATATCGGTGTTAATAATAAAATTACAAGATTTTGTTGGGTTTGTGAGGTTAAGCGAACATACTTGAGCCGTAACACGGGAAGATCTTCACAGGGGAGAAAAAAAATAAATTTATGAAGACTTTAGCTGTAACTTTTAAGCTATGGACTTCTGAAACTGACATTTCTTAAAAAATAATTAAGTTTAACTGCTCCATGGATGTTATCTACTAAGCCCTCGTCACAAGAACACTAATGTGCATTATGGGGTATTTATTTCTTTATCCATAATCCTTAAACAGCAGAGTTGTCTGGAAAGAGTGCAGGAACATATAGGTAAACTAGGGAACAATGGTATCAAACTTAATTAGAAACATACAGGTACCCTCCCTATTAAATATAAAGACTTCAGCAAGCTTTTCTGAAGCAAGTTGCAGCGTCTGTATGCAAGTAGGCCCAATTGTTTTACCAAAAAACCACAGTTAAAATAATTAATTGTCATACGTATGTGGTCTCCTAATTATTAAAGGGTTAAAATCTCTCGTATGTTTATATAGGCTCGACACCATTTCTCTTGTGAAAAATTAATTGTTGGACATTGATCAGGCAAAACTGTGTCATTAGATTGCGCAGGTTGTGATAGCCTAATTCGTGCTGCCCTCTGAAGGATGGTACAGAAGATATTTATTGAAAGAATTTCAACTACACCATTATATATTACTTACAATATTATTATTAGATAAAAATGTTGGCGAATGCAAGGTAAAAGTTTACGGTGTCGAGAACCTTGGATTTAATTCGACATCTGCAACAGAATATGATACATATTTTATTCTAAATATTCGAAAATATTTTAAATTCATTTATTCAGATAGGTTTTATAGTCGTTATTACTTCATGATATAGCCTATCTATTTTAAATACAATAAAAAGCGGGGAACAATAATTAGCTTTAGTCTGGACAACAATTTTTCTTTGTCTTAAAAAGCTCAACAGTATTACTTGTATGTGCAGCACCAATACTATGAATTTTTAGGGCCCTTTTTTAATAATTTTTTGTTCACCACCCAAAATTAACAAGGTATTTTGAGTCAGTTTCTGAATGATGATGAAATCAAGTTCTTTGTTCGGTAATATTTTGCAAATGCACCATGTAGCCTTGTAGCAATAATGCAAAAAAAGGCCATATTTTTTTAAACAAAAATATAATCATAATAAAAAAAGTATCTGGATATTTTTTAAAACTTTTTTTCTTTGTGAATTTTATTTCTATCATTTAAGATTTGATTTTTTGGAGCTATTGATTTATATTTTATCACACATCATGATACATAAAGTGGAACCATTTTTTATATAGATTTCAAAAACTCATTTTTTTCTTGATACGCTTGGTGTCGAAATATGCTCATTTTTTCACCTACAAGGGCAAATTTAAAAGAAATGAAAGTGACAAGTATACTGCTTGCATTATCCTATATTTTTTTTTTTTACATTTTCAATCACTTTATTTTATCTGAATGAAACAAATGTAAACGTAATACTATCAGCTGCAACTGCATCCATTTACGAATATATTACATTGTATTGTTAACAAAAGTAACAAAATGCATTTGTTTATTTTTTTTTTGTTTTTTATATATATATATTTATTCAAGAAAGTGATAACATGTATACACGAACATATTACATATTCATTTTTCTCATATGACATTCATGATGAAATAAACATAGGAGATTTGGATATGAACCAAACTTAAATTTACTAATGCACACAAGTGCTATACCAATATATTTAGGCAAATCAGAGTCTTCAATATGTATTCCAAAAAATATTGTTTCAGGTCATAACTTTACATGAAATAAATCTCCGACATAACTCCAAAGGCCCTTTACTTGTTTACAGTTAATAAAAAAATGCTCCATAGTTTCAACTTCATTACAATATGTACAACATTCATCATTCTTTATATAACCATCATTCTTTATATTCTTTTGTATAACCATATAGCTGTTGGATATATATTATGGATTATTTTCCACATGAGTGAGTTAAACACGTGGTTCTTTTAAAGCAAAACAATGAGTAGTCCATACATATTCCCAGTCAAGTGCACATGTAAAACTTATTTTTCCAGTAATGATGACTTATTGGTTCTGTCTTACTCTGAATACATAAACTTGATTTAATTTCCTTGGAAGAATAATATTTATCCTTTTTGTCTTCCCTTGTACTGAACAAAATGTTGTTCATGGCATTCTTCAAGGCTAAGAATTGAAAATGTAGCATACCCTTGTCTTCAACCATTCTTTTGATTTCTTGCAATGAATAAAGTTTCAGATCATGTACAATTTGAAACACAAATATGATTCCACAAATTATCCATTCTTTAAAGTACAGTGTTTTACTTTTATATTTAATATTTTTGTTATTCCATATGGCATCGTATAAAGAGACATCTGAGTGTAATTCTTTGACATTCAGAATTGTCTCAATGAATACTTTATAAAACATTGGCATATTGTCAGTATTACATACGAGTTCCTTAAATTTACAATTTGATTTGAAAATCATCATGTTTTCCCCTCTACTATTAAGCAGCCATAATGGTATTTTAGCCCAATTAGGTATAATTTCATTTGTATACGCTTCTTGTAATCGGCTAGTCCAGGCTTCTATAAGAGCCCGGTTCATTGTTTCAACATCCACCATATTAACTCCACCATATTTATTTTCTTGAATAACAACCTTTCTTTTAACTTTTTCAACACCTTTACCATTATTTTGCAATAAATATTTAAAGAGTAAAGTATTAATTTTTCTTAGAATGTGATCAAGGTCTCTCATAACCATTAATAAATGAATAAACTGAGATAAACAAATTCTTGACAACAGTAATTTTCCCTATCAAACTTAAATTACGATGATTCCATTGACATATCATAGATGTCACATTCTGTATTCTTTTAACCCAGTTTTCTTCCAAATCTGCAGCATAACCTTTGTTGGTAAATACAACACCCAATATCTTCATGTTTTTTTACACGTTAGCCCACCATTTTCTTTAAAAGTATTCAATGCACCTAATCCCATGATAGCTGTTTTTTGTTTATTAACTTTTAGTCCAGAAATCACTGTAAAATCATCAAGTATACCGAGACAAGATGTAAGAGAGTGCTCATTAGAAATGTATAATGTAAAATCATCCGCATATTGTGAAATTTTGAGCTGATCATCAACATACGGATATTTTATTCCATCAATATTTTCAGTATATCTTATTTTACAAGCTAATAATTCAGTAATAAGTATAAACAACAAAGCACTGATAGGACATTCCTGGCGGATTCCTCTGTGTAAAGTAAAAGCATTTTATGCCATCCTGCATTTGAAACACAACTTTTCCTACCAGTGTTAAAAACCTTAATCCATTGAATAAACTCTGGCCCGAAATTAAATATTTTTAATGCTTCTAATATAAATTCTATTGAAATATAATCAAAAGCCTTTGAATAATCTACTGCAATCACTGCAGCTTGTATATTTTGTTTTTCTGCCCACCAAATAATATCTTGCATATGCCTTAAGTTTTGATGTATACCTCTGCCTTTAATATAGGCACCTTGATCACTATGTATAATACTGCCAATAACTGACTGAAGTCTACACATTTTTCATTTTTTTAATTACTTTCCAACACTCATGTTCAGTTATTCTGCCCTCCCATGCATCTCTGTCAACATCAGAAAGCTTTGGTACAGGTATGTTCTTTAAAAAAGTATTAATTTTGTTTACTTCACATGAATCATAAGCAGCATACAAATCGGCATAATAATTATATATTTCATTTAAAACATTATCTTTAGAAATTACACAGGTACCATTTTCATCAACCAATTTATTAACAATTTTCATCTTGGCCCTATTTTTTTCAAGGGATAAGAAAAAGGATGAATTTTTCTCTCCTTCCTCTATCCATTTAATTTTTGACCTTACCATAGCACCTTTTGCTTCAACCATTTCCATAATTTCTACCTTTAGTCTAATTTTTTCATAGTTTTCTTGCAGCTTTGTATCTGTTGGATGTATTGACAGCTCCTTATTTAATTTTTCTAAATCTCTCTCAAGAAGAGAGTCAATTCACATTCATATTCCCTAGCTTTTTCTGTACTAAACTCAATTGCTACCTGTTAAATATTAATTTTACAGATGTCCCATAAAACCTGATTTGTTACAGCACCCTTATAATGCAGTTCTGTCTCCTTAATTACTTCGACTATTTTGGCAATAAAAGACTCTGTTATAGTGATGCATTCAGTTTCGAGTACCCAGGCCCTCTTTTCAGTTTATCAAAAACTAAATTCATTCCAACCATGCAGTGGTCAGACCTGGTATACTCCTTTATATAACACAGTATGCATTTCTGTACTAACTTTTATTTACAACGATATAGTCCAACTGTTTCGCTTTAAATGGTGTACCCTTTCTCCACGTAAACATTTTGACATCCTTATTATTTTTCCGCCATACATCAATAAGCATATTACTTTGCACAAAATTATTGAAAGAGTGAATAACCCGTTTACAGTGTGCTTCCCCTGCAATTACATCATATTCTGGGTCTAGCTCAGCATTCATATCACCGGCGACTATTAAATTGCAGTTGTTAATATGTCTATTTTCTTTTAAGATGCCACTTGAGAAATAAAAAAAAATTACATTTTTCTGTTTCGATATTTGGACCATATACATTTATTAAAATAAAATGTTCATCATTGAAATCACAAGACAGAATTTGTATTCTATTGCCACCTTCAGTATTTACAATATATATATTTACTGACTTCACACTTTCTGTTAAATAAAATTTTATTCCCTCTACTGTGATTTGTATGACATTTGGCATAAAAGTGAGCATTCCATTCTTTAGACCGTGCACTTCTTGAAATCTTGTGGTTGTATGTATGTTTCTTGTAAACATGCAATATCAATACAATTTTTTCTAATATACCGATACAGTTCACGTCGCTTATTCAATTTCCTCAGTCCTCGCACATTGTTATAATTTTCATCAAACACCATTATCTGATATTTTGTTATCATGTTCCAAGCTTTTTAAAATAAATACTTATAGGTGTGCATTCACTTGAAAACCCCTTTTTGGCCTGTTTTTCTCCACTTGGAGGGGTCTCAGTCTGCTTACGCTTGCCTGATGGGTCTCCACTGTTGGCTGTTTCCCCTTGTGATTTAGCCGATGCTTGTACAGAGGTCTCAGTCTGTTCCTGTTTGCCTTGTGATTTTCCACTACTTCCTCTCACCCTCGGGGATTTTGATAATGCTAGTGGAGAAATGTTTTTCACTTCCTTTGTTTTGTTTTTTACCAGTGAAGTGGTGCATTATCCTATATATCTACAAATAGTTTTATACAAACTAAGTTTATTCAAGTCACAATATTTTTTTTTACCGAGAAAATCCCTAGAAATATCCAAGTAGGCCTATAGATAGGCCTGTATAGGCCGTTCATGCGCAGGGGCGGATCCCGGAATTTGGAAACGGGAGGGTCCAACCCTGGAAGACCTATCGAAAACCTAATAAGAAAGGTCCTCTGGTCCTGGAAGGGGGGTATCCAGGTCACAATAATTGTTTGAAACCCTAAAAAAAATGTTGTTGCGGCGCAAAGGGGGGGAGGGCGGGGGCGACCCCACTGCTTTTGAGCCGCATCAACTGTTTATAGTCCGTCCCAGTACTCGTGTCCGCTGGTTTTTCTGGGATAATTTTTCATACAAGTAAAGCAGTGTTAACCTTTCTTGTCCAAAAGTTGCAGGAGCTATTCCGCCGACTGCCTCTGTAAAAAGTAATGCCTTACCTTGCTTCGATTTTGTATGAGACGAACATAGCGGAATAAACCAAAATATGACATTACAGGTTACAGCATTTACGACTTAGGGTGCCTTTCCATACATGCGGGCCCCCGTGCGGGTCCCGCACGGTTGAAATCCAACAAGTGTGTTATCACTGTCGCCTTTCTATACGTGCGGGCACCCGCGCGGGTCCCGCATGCGGATCCAGCAGTGTTGGATTTCTGCGGGGGCCCGCATGCGGATGCTACATGTATATATCAGTAGCAGGCATGTGTCCTTGTATTTGAAAAGAAAAAGGAACTGATAGAGCTTATTTATTGTATTAAAAAAAAATATACGACCATTCTTCATTGAGATACGGCCCGGGACCAGCTCTAGTTAGAGTGTGACAGGAAATAGCCACCATTAAAGCCCGGTGAGATACGATATAATTAATCCGCTCCAATCTGCCTCATCAGTTAGTATAAATGTTAACACTGAATATTTTCTTAAGATATTACACTAAAATTTTAGAAATTATGATTATTAGTGCATGCGTTTATCCAAACTAATGGGTCACCCGCATGCAGGGACCCGCACATATGGAAAGGGACTCTTCGCATGCGGGGACCCGCGCGGGTCCCGCGCGGGTGAAAATCCGCATGTTTGGAAAGGTACCCTTATTCCTTGCCTGAGAACTGATAATAAACAAGCCAGTCAAACTTATGACGTCATTCAATTGAAGATGACGCAAGTCCGATCACTGTGACGTCTTTGCGACGTCACTGTTGTCTAACAAATACCGAACGCAGCCATAGACATGAAAATGTACCATGGAGGGTTGTATTATCCAGCAGTGCCGGGAAGACGCCATCCTCGGTATTTCTGTATAAATAACACAAAAGAGTCGCAAAGTAAATACGTTTACATGATATATCACTACCCAAAATCGGCGGAATACCTATTTATCTACTTCAGGCAAAAGGGCATTTTTAAAGAATATTCTTAAAATAATTATCGCGAACAAACAAGCGGACAATGGTTTGGGGACGGATTATACATCCTTGTGATTAAATATGAAAAATTATGAGTCTTATAGACTTGCGACTTGCGTATATGACAGATTATTGCATTTGACGTTCTGTTATCTTATGTAAAGTTTACATGATTTTAACTGTTGACCAGACTTCATGAACTGAGCATGCGCTGTCATGCTTGTGTTGCGATGGCAACGTATTGTCTCTAACAAAACGTCATTCCAAGTTGATCTTCAGAAAGACAGCCATGGGGTGCTCTTATTCCAGCAATAAGATGGTAAATCGTTACAATATTATATTTATTTTCACATTTGATATTTCTTTCTAGCCTTTAGTTTGTACTCCAGATAAAGTATACTAAGTTAGGAGTTATTTTGCTATACTATAGTCCGTTCCTGTACCCCTGTCCACCTATTTTTTCGTGATTATTTTTTTTATAATCAAAGAACGTCCAAACTTTTTGATCTAAGGGCAGAGAGAGGAAAAAGCGTTATTAACTATTATAGAAATAATAGCGTACCTTGTGTAATTTTCTTGTAAACAATTTAAAACCATTTTATGAGTAACAAGTCTATTCTGTCGCGACATCGTGCCACTAATCTGTAAAATGGGCATATCAGGGATTAGTGATGACGTCATAATAGACGTGACGTACTAAAGAGGCGCCCATATTCATGGGACCAATAATCAAGAGCTGCCGACCCCTGTTTACAGCTAGAATTGTATTCTCCGCGTGCACGCGCTTCACTGTTACGTCACACTACTTTATCTCCATATCCAAGGAGGATAAACAATGGCCACTTATTAGGGACGCCATGAACCACGGATATATATGAGATATATCAACCAGGCCGTAAAGTGAATAATATTTATATTTTGAGTAGGTAAGGTACCAAAAATTACGCTTTTGCCTCGTTATGCCATTGGTGCAAATTTTGTTTTGCAAGTTTGTCTTATGTAGAGATAATCGCGAAAAAACAGGTGGACAGGGGTGCTGGAACGGACTATAGTTTTACGTTATTGGTAATACGAACAAGTTACAACATCAATTGAGTGAGTACCTATGGCTTATGTCATGACTTATTGCCAATATTGGGCAATAAATTGAAGTTATTGGCAATAATATTAATAATATATATAACACCCACGTTTTTATGTTAAAAATTATTTTGCATTAAGGATTATTAATAATACAATATCCAACAATGATATAAATATTATAAACAGTAGTTATCGACATTATTTTTGAGTAGATCGTAAAACTATTTCCGAACATTTCAGAATTACTGCACTCAGAGTGCACGTTACAGTTTGCACAACTTGCCAAGCAAGCGACACCGGTCCAGGGTGCGCTCCTGGCTGCGAAAGGTGAACAAAGTAAGCACCACTATTTCTAGATATTATTATCATATTATTCTATGTTTCATGTCTTCAATTTACTTAAAGTTTCACTATTAAGAGCTCTGCAAGGATTAAACTTGTTTTACAATCGAAACTAATTCATGTTTACTTATATAATTATATTATATATAAAGTCTAATTGGTACAAAAAAGGGGGGGATGTAATGATTAAATCAAACTTCCCAAGCCATTCTTAATTTATGTTCGTTTATTCACAGTGCCTTAAATCAAATGACGTCAGGGAAGACGTCCTTGAGTTTGACATAAACCCAAGTAAATCACCTGAAGACACGATTAAGGGTCCAGTGTACAGGTATGTGTTGAAATGAATAAACTATACATGTTAAATAATTACATCTTAGGCTTGGCTGTATCAATGCCAATGAAAGAAATCTCACTGAGCATTTAAAAGTAAATTTACGTCATAAATTGTATTTGCTAGTGTATTATGATATTGAAAACCTTTATTTTAATGCACTAAATCTGACCTGTTCTGTTTATAATTATTTTACACATTATAACAGTTCATGGTTATTTTTTGGTGTGTTTTTCATGTTGTGTTTTTCCTCATTAAAAGACAATATATTTATGTGCCCTTTCTGTAATCAGAACTTTATAAAATCTGGATGATAATAAAATACAGTTAAGGATTTTTTACTTCATTACATCATGTAGAATATATTTTTCTATATCTTAAAATGAAATATGTTGACAATTCTTTCATATATGTTCCATTTCTTCTTACTGCCAGTGTATTTCTTTTTTTTTTCTCTAATTTTTAGGAAAAAGTTCATCAGAATATATCGAGAACTTTGAAGTTTTAACCATCTGCCCCTGAGTCAAGATTTGCTTTTTATCCTGGTTCCTTTTAAAGTCTGCCAATGATTAGATGCAAAGACAAAGGGTCCATTTTGGGCATGAAAATGTGTCAATATAGATTTTGTTATGATAGCCCTGGAATGTAATCCGTCCCATGAAATTAAAAAGATGAAGAAACGTGAACTGGTGCGACGTCATTTTACAGACGGCTCTGTCGCTGGCTGGAAATTTGGGAAGAAATTATGGTCGGATTTCGCAAAGATCGCAACTAATTAGTGGGCTCCCTTTCATTAAAAAAAGACAGTTTAAATAATCAACCAATCAAACAATTATTTCTTCAGAATACTCAGTAAGGAGGAGCTGACCAATGTTTTGTCAAAGAATCCGGCGAGGTCCATAAGTCCTCTGATGTTAACATTCCATTCATTGAGACAACAGGTAACTTTACTTGTATTCATCTCCTAGGGCTGGATCCTTTTTTAAGGGGGGGGGGGGGGACTGGGGAATAATTCATGAAAAGCCAAACAATACCTCCTCTGAAAAGAAAATTTTCATTACAAGTTTAATAAAACGGTAAAGTGGAAAGTTATTTATCAGTTTGCAGTATAACTGAGATAAATATATTTCACTATGTTTGAAGTTTTATAAAAAGAAAGTAATGAATATTTTCAAAGTTTTAAGAGTTAAAACTCCCATAACATCCTTCCTCCTGGATCCAGCCCAGCCATCCCTGACTCTCTCTTTCTCTTTAGTTTTAGCAGCTCCCCAAATCAATCCCTAGGTAATCCAACTATAGGTACAACAACAATAACACTAATAATTGCCTAACCTTTATATGTTTCTGTATGGTTAATGTTTCGATAGTTTAACTTGTATTTGTGCCACATGACCATTTGAAGGCAAGCTAAAATTAACTGTGTTCCAGATATGCTGTACTCAAGGACTTTTGTTTTCATTTGTTTGCTAATAATTATTAGTTTCCTACTGGTGTTTTGTCTGTTTAATGTCCTTGTTTTTTCACCTAATTATGAGAATTAGACCCCGAAACGCTCCTTCACAGAAGGCTTTGCATGCCCATGGTGGCGATAGCTCTATACAACACAATAGTGACGTCACAAAGGTCGCTGACGCATGACGTCGTATTGACTGACCTCATCAAATGGTATTGCGTAACCATTGTTTACTATAGTCCGGCCCAGAACCCGTGTCCGCATGTTTTTCCGGGATAATTTTTCATACAAGTAAAGCAGTGTAAATCTTTCTTGTCCGTTGGTCACAGGAGCTATTCAGCCGACTACCTGCGTAAAAGTAATGCCTTACCTTGCTTTGATTTTGTATGAGACAAATAATCCAAAATATGACAAAAAAATTTACAGCGTTTACGACTTATACCTTGACCGAGAACTGAAAATAAACCAGCAAGTCAAACTTACATCATTCAATCGAAGATGACGTGCGACCGAACAGTGTGACGTCTTTGTGACGTCACTGTTGTCTAACAAACACCAAACGCAGCCATAGACAG
Source organism: Sipunculus nudus (assembly GCA_026874595.1). Lineage (NCBI taxonomy): Eukaryota > Metazoa > Annelida > Sipuncula > Golfingiida > Sipunculidae > Sipunculus > Sipunculus nudus. The sequence goes on from CM049307.1 coordinate 20,580,433, forward strand.
TGAAAGTATCATTGAGGAAGGTATTGTCCAGCAGTGCCGGGAAGACGCCAGCCACGGTATTTCAGCATAAATAAGGCAAACGGTCGCAAAGTAAATACGTATTTCATGATATATAACTACTTTACCCAAAATCGGCGGAATATCTGTTTATCTACTTAAGGTCAGAGGACATTTTTTTAAAGAATATTCTGAAAATAATTAACGCGAAAATGCGGACATGGGTACTGGGACGGACTATATAACGCAGTCATTTAATATGAACAGTCTTGCAATATTTTTAGATTATTTGTCTCATACGAATTACGTGCCACGTAAGATATTATTATTTAATCGGTAGTCGGAGGAATGGTTCCTGCAACATATAGGCTATAGTCCGTTTCATCCCATCATGTCCACCTGTTTTTTGCTATGAAAATTTTTAATAGTTTCATTCCGAGGGAAACAATTGTAGTGTAGAAGATTAAAGGACCTAATTTTCAACAAGATAACTATATACCTACCTTACACCTTATTTGAGAAACTGAATTTTCTGAAAATATGAGAAATCAGTCTACATTTTACAACATACCAGACCCACTTTTGGCGGCCAAGGCCACTGGTCACATGCAAAAACAGCCTCAATTGACAGCTGCTAATTGGATGATCTCATGTAAATACTCTAAAAATATAACCAGCTCAAACAAAGATGGCTACTTATGGAGGGCCACATCATATCTACCAGATCATGGTGAAGAGACTAAAATGTTGTGAAACATTAACAGGGGATTTATTGTAAAATGCTTAATTGCCATATTAGGTTGTCACTTCAATTTGTTGTAATACTTGCAAAGTAAATATGTTTACATGATATATAACTACTTTACCAAAATCGGTGGAATATCTGTTTATCCACTTCAGGCCAAAGGGGATTTTTATAGAATATTCTAAAAATATTTATCGCTAAAAAACATGTGGACACGGGTACTGGGACGGACTATACACCGTACACGTGTCATGTTTGGGAGAGGTCTCCCAAATTTAGCACATTTTATTATGGTCAGGTGACTCACGTTTAACAGTAATCAGTAACCTGATTGGCTGCAAGGAACAGATATGCTCATGATTATTCAATAAATGAATATGCTATTAAGGTCACGTAAAGTTCATGGTGAGGTCAATTGTAAGTGCTCGAATCCAAGCCTAGGAGTGCTGAGATTTTTTCATGCTTAAGCCCATCTCAGAGTGAGTGCTCTGCAGGCTTAATGTGAAGGCTGTACACTGCAGCCATGGTTCATTCACAAACGAGTGCGCCTTTCAAGGGTTAGGATGATTACACACTAGGAAGCCAGAGGTGGTACACTGAGCCTGGTTCATGTTAGGATATTCATGTGCTGTCTCCCGTATATTTAGTTCTTATCTTACCATTTCATTTTCTATGTAGTTGTTAGGAGAACTCAAGGCCCCCATCAGTGTGCTTTGATTTTAAAGGGACATAATCAGGCCCAATATTATGCCTATTCTTTCACATCATCAGTTCAGTTCAGTTCCCCAGCAAAACTATCCCAGCACACAGTCTCAGTACTTCGCATATGTCCCTTTTTTACCTTCTTATGGCTCAGTGTGTTGATAAACACAGTCCACGCGTGTCTGTTTATGATAACATGGCCGAGAGACCAGAGTTCCGATTTTGAGCCGCAACACCCCTTGTTTAAGCCAGCGGGAACATGTATTATATTTTTTGGCCAATTCAGTCAGGGCATCTCCTGATTGACACGTGTTTTGGCTCCATAATGCACACGGTCCTACGCCCTGTGTTAATGTTGACACCTGTGATCGCGCCCGATTCACTATTTTTTTAACACTCGTTTACAAGAGTAAGCAAATGGTTTCAAGGCAATATTTTGACAGGTACCGATTTATTTTAATGAGAAGAAGGTATTTTTGATGTTAATTCAACATGCTATTTAGGTGATTGGGCCCCTTTAAGGTATGTGCATTTTTACAATAGAATGTATGCATGTTTATAATTAATTATTTCTTTGACTAATGAGAAAGAGCGTTGCTTAAAATTCACACCAAGCTTGACTGACATGACAATTTATAAAATTTAAAACTATTTTATCCTAATTTGTTTCTCTATAAATGTATGCTGAATTCCAGAACAGATATGCTCCGTTTTCTCCAGTTAAACTTCCACAAAATCAAATGTGTCATGTCATAACATCAGAGTTAAGAGAAATACTGAAATTCATTGTTGAAATCGATTCATCATGGTCTGTTAGGAGAGTTTAAATCCTTACAGGTAATACTTTCTTTTATAATTCTTCTTTGTGCTCTTTATGGAGCTTGTTTAAAAATATTTTTTAGTTCATCTATCTATTATTCCCCCAGCATTCAGTGACATTGTCATATAACTGACTGAGCATGAACAGCTCTTTAAAAGAAAATGAATGCTTATTTGTATCTAAAAAAAAAATGAAACTTTGTCTCTTTAAATCATAGACTGAGACTGAGGTAAAGGAGGAGGCAGTGATTGTTATTGAACAAAGTCAGGAGAGACCAGAGATTGTAGAACAAGAGGAGGTGATGGATGTTGTGGAAACAAAAATGACTGGCGCCGAGGTTATGATGATGGAGGATGCGGTCGTGATCAGCGACGTGATAAGTCAGATATAATTGAGGCTGTGGTGGAGGCGATGGAGGAGGCTAGCGTTAAAGAGGAGGCAAAGGGTGAAGAAAGTGAGGAGAAACCAGAGATTGAAGAAAAAGAGGAGGTGATGGATGTTGTGGATGCTGAAATGATTGGCGTTTAGATGAAGATCAAGTAATCAAACTTTATTCTTTGCAAAACCCTTGTGATAGTCTAAATGATGGATGTTATTATCAATAACTAAACAAAAGCTTCATGTTTTTGACCATTGTCAAAGAAATGTATAATTTGGTTTATGTCAAAATTTTTGTACCTTTTATGCACAACATTACATATCTTAATAAGGGTTCATTCTCACAGGTGCTTAATGGCTTTATCCATTTTGTATATTATTTGTATTTGTTATTATAAAATAACAGCTCCTTGATAATTAATTCAAACTGAGTTTCATTTTCCTTAGGTGCAGCAAAGTAGGAAAGGAAATCTCCAAATTTGTTAATAATGATGTTTTTTTCTTTTGTTAAGACTTCTCCACAAACCTAAATGTAACAACTTTCATTTCAGGGCCCTGATTACTTCAGAAAGTGATCATTGCCTCGCATCCATTAATCAATTTCTGTGCTTCAATTTCTTTCTGATCACTTGCACTTTTTTAATACTTCATTCCATAGACCTTAATCCAGCAAGGCCTCAGGGTGTTTCCTCGAGCATGAACAGTGTCCTGTAATATATGCCTTTCAGTGTCTACACATTTAATGTTACCTCATCACAATTTTGTTTCTGTTAGACAAGAATATTTTTATTTCTCTGAAACTTTTTTTTTAACAGGAGCAAAAAAAATTTTTATAAATAGATGATTAAAAAGTAATAGCATAATTATTTGCTAACCAGATAAATGCACATCTTAACAAAACAAAATTAAATTAACAATTTAAATATTTTTGTATTTGAGGGAAATGACCTAAAAGACAACTGAATTTCAAGTCATACAATGCATACTCTAGCCCCTGTAAAATGTATGGATGGTTCTCCATAGTTTGAATTTTATCTTATGAAGGTTTCTTTCCTCCAGATTTAACATCTTTATAAAAAAATCTTGATTTCCTCAGAGGGGTAGTACATTTTTACTTTGCTCCATATTTGTGACAGCATTTGAATTTATAAACCACATTCTACAAACTAATCCTGGCATCTTACAGTGAATTGAAAACATACATTATGTTTGTTCATAAGGATCCTCAAAATTCCTACAACTTCACAGTGTGTTTATACAGCCAGCATAGCTCAATGGCTTATGAAGATAGAGCAGCTGCTGGTCTTAATAACCGTTGAAGCTTTTATCACAAATCAGAATGTGATGCCTTTGGTTCATATACTGATTACTAATGTCTATCAGTGCTTTTTGCACTCTTTGCACAACCTTTTCACTCTTTCACCTTTCTTGTCATTTCTCCTGTCCATCATTCATCATGTTCCGCCCATTAACAGAGATGAGAGAGATGATTTGATACAAAAAAATAGGAAGATGGGAATCAGCTGCAACATGGAGGGGTAAGTCATAAGCTAACTGTGACATAATTATAAAGATTCAAACTTAACAGCGTCATAAAAATATGCGCCACTTTTATAACAGTGTTACCTAGTGCGGTGTATGTTTTACGGCATAATAAATACTGTTGTACGTTGCGCAATATGGCTTTCAGGTTACAATACACTTACCTTGTGACTGTCAATCAAATATACAGACAAGACCCTCAACTATACATGGTCATGAAGTTTTAATTCAGAGTTTATATTTGAGGCAATACATAAGATTAAACTTTATTTCCTACGTCAGAGATTTTGTTTACCTAATATGTTTAATCTGTAGTTTATGGAGCCTCTTTTTTAATCATTATAAATTAAGCTATTGTAGAATTGATAAAAGATCATTAACTTGTCATTAATGTGTCATTTTTTTCTTAAAAGGATAAAGTTCAGCTTGAACCCTCAGATGCCTTAAGAAAAAGTTATGATATTATTACAGGCCATTCAGGGCAGCATGACATATTTTGAATATATTTTGCAGGAATTCATAGTTGAGAATGCTGGAAAAAAAATTGTTTCATTTGTCTTTTTCCCCCTGAAAATCATGATTTTTTAAATTCAAATTCTTAGTTTTTTGTTTAGCTTTTGAAACTACTTTATTCTAACCTGATATGCATGACATCACTTAAAAATAAAATAACCGAGTGTACTTTAACAGTGTTAGAGATACCCACACCTGAGTATCTTGTGAAACAATAACATTCTATAATCTACTATATCCTGACTTCAAGCACAGTTTCCTTGATTTGCTGGTACAACAGGTGTTATTTTACTTCCAGGTAAACCAGTCACACAGGAAGCCAGGAGCCATTTAGGACGATGCAGAGGGTTTCATCACAAGTGGTATAACATTAATGTCAAAGTTATGTCAATACTTACACTGTCTTATTTTATAATTTGCTTTTGTAAATTCATTTAAAGCAAGTCTTCCAGTTTAATTTTAACATTATAAATTTATTCAGACTTTTAAATCATTGATGCTGAATCAGCTCCCAGTTTGTATGTTTAATTTTTATTTATATTGTTATGAGTGGAAGCTCTGTTTGTTTTGATTCGATCCTCACATATTTTCCAGAAACACTCGCAAGATTCTTACAGCATTCCAGCATCCCTATCCACCTGGTTATATTGAAATTTTCATTTTGTTTGCAATCGATTTTAAATTGACTTTATGACAAATGGGAATGTGGCAATTTACAAAAAAAAACTATGTATATAGAGTATGAAAGAAGTACATTCACTTTGCTCTCAGATTAATTGTCACAGTTATCTTGTTTGCCTGTAAGCTTTATTACATTTAACAACCCCCCCCCCCTAAAAAACCAGGTGGACATGGGAAGTGGAGTGGAGTATACTTAAGTACATCTAATACAGTTCTTATCTCTGAATATGGTACCACAGCCTATCTTATTATGATGCTGTCTTCTGTACAAAAAAAAAACACATGAATTCGTACTAAGGTTTTATAAATTAGATAAACGTATGCACAAAATATTGGGAAAACATAGTTGAAGCTAAGCCATGGGTAAAAAACACTTTAGTATATAGATAATCAATGAGCCACGTGTATCTGCCAAGAGTGACCGTGTACTTTAGTGTATACATGGCCCATGGACCATGTAGCTCAGTCAAGTTTTAGTGTAAGCTACTACTGAACAGGGGCGGATCCAGGATTAGGAAAAGGGGGGGGGGGGGGTCCAACCCAGGAGGACAAATGAAAATCCTAAAAAAAAGGTCATCAGGTCTGGAAAAGGGGGGTCCAGGCCGCAAAATTACGTCTAAAACCTTTAAAAAAGGTTGCTTCGGGTGAAAAAGGGGGGTCCGGACCCCCCCCCCCCCCCCCGGATCAGCTTCTGCTGAAGAAAAAATGCTGCCTTGACATTTTTGTTCAGTTTCAGCAGAATGGATCCATACCCACCAGTCATACTTTGAACTTTAATTGATAGATTCATTCTTGCCAACGAAGAAATTATTAAAAAAGAGTATTTTATACGATTTGTTTAAAACTTCAGTTTTTTGTACAATGACAAACGTCACCACAAATCAGGTCACATATAGCAGAGTAATATTTATTGAGCCCAACCAAAGCACCTGTTATGGTGACTCAGGCCGGTGCTGGAATCATTGTAAAGCACCTATCATAGTGACTCGGGCTGATGCTGGAATAAGTGTAAAGCACCTGTCATAGTGACTCAAGCGGATGCAGGAATAAGTGTTTAAATACTGCGGCTGTAGTGCAAAGATGTACAGTAAACCTCGAAATTACGAGGTTTTATATGAAGAGGAAAAATGAATCGGGACCAAGTGGAAACAAGTGGTAATTATTTTGAGGTGGTCGTTAGACGAGGTTTTACTGTATCATGATACAAAGACCAATATTGGTGTGGTATCGTCAGATGTCCCTGTATCGAGATATTGATCAATGACCATCTGAAATAAAGCCTGACATTTCACTGGAGACTTCAGGCATTTAATAACAGTCAGAGGATCATCATTGGCCAGAAATCTGCAAGTCAGCATCTAAATGGCAGACCACTGGATGATCAAACTGGTTGAAGCAGATGATTAATTATGTTTGCGGTGTATATCAGGGGTATGTTTGGACTATTTCTGAAAGGGGGGGGGGGGGGGGGGGGGGTTGTAAGAGTTGTTCCAAGAATGGATAGCTTTATTAACAATAAAGCTCAAGCTATGAAATTTGTTAAAGATATAGAAGTATATTAAATTTGATTGGAAATTATAAAAGAAACCGTTGACGTTATAATGGCATAGATTATGCGAACATGGCAACTTGTACAGAATATTCAATGCACGGTTTAATTAAAATAGTTTTCAGGGGCCTGCAGAGATAAAATGTAATCAAGCTGTCACCTTCAAATTTACAGTAACGTGTCTGGCTTGCATAGCCTGGCAGCGTCATATAAGTGGGTTAGTGCCCTAAATACTTTCATCTGAGAAATTAGATTTTTCAAAGAAACTTGTCTCATGCTTTGGGCCCTTAAATCCAGTATTACACAGCTTATATGGATTGAAGACAAGTTTCATAATGATTTAACCTCCTGTCATATTACTTTCCTAAGGGTGTTGGGTTTTATTATCTTGGCTGGTGACTGTCACGGGTGGTGTCTGCTAATATGGACATTTCTTTGGATGGTCATCAATGGGTAAATAAGGAATGGAAAATATGTGATGGCTCTTGTGGACATTTTCACTAGGGGTATTGTCAAGTAGCGAGGAGTGTTTAATTGTCAGAGTGGCGATGGGTGGAGTGTGGGGGGACTTGCAAGGGGTCCATTGTTAGTTTCAAGTTGGGAGGCTTGTTATTTGTGTATGAGTTAAAAAGATGTGTGTGTATAAATTGGGTATGGCCTATTATTAGCATGTGGGTAGGGGTTAGCCTTGTCTTAATGGTTACTGTCTACATATAGTTCATGCACTCATTCATTGTATAATAAATAAAACTATAACTGTAAATATATATTACAACAATAGCAAAAAAAATATAACATTTTTATTAATCCGCATATTGTTAAACATTTCTCTGTGGTATTGCATATGTAGATAGACATTTGTCAGAACTTTGTCAGTAGATTAAATAAAAATATAGCTGTTATATGTAAAAGAACTAACTGAAGAAACAGTAATGCCCTATGGCATTTGGTCACTATAATGGACTAATCCAGCACACCCGTGATAAAATAAGCTGCCATAATTTTTTCAGGCACCGCACATCAATTTGTCTTACACACAATGTTTAGTATTGCAGTTCAAAACAATTTTAGTAAATATATTAGTAAATAGCTTAGAATCTTTAAAAGCTTAACATTTTTGCTATCAAAACACATTAACATGTACATATATGTCATGCATTCATTCATAATATAATTAATAAAAAGATAACTGATGAGAGAAAGATACTATAAATATAACATTTTTATTAATCCGCATATTGTTATAAACATTTCTCCGTGGTATTCCATATTTAGATAGATATTTGTCAAAACTTTGTCAGAATATAAATATTTGTCAGACTAAATATGACCTTATTATAACTTCATTTATTAATGAAGAACTGTGATGATAGATGAATTTGAAATTTGACTATAAGGCCGGTAGATTAATGAAAATATAGCTGTGATATGATAGGCATACTTAGGCAAAGGTTCTAGTGAATCGTCGAATGCCATAGGTTGGAGCTCCAAACCCTAGGCCCAGTAGTGGACAAAGTAATCTTTGAAGTAGCTGCTGACCAGCCTCCGGTGATTGATTCACCGAAGGGGATCAGGGATAAGCTTGCATCTTATGGCAGGTCATATAGTTAGCTTAATTAATTATCACGCTCAGCACAGGGACTGGCTGTATAGTATGTTATGGCTTAATAACAATATTTATTCCAAGTTTAAACAGATCTGTCAGCCTTTGTGGTCAATTTCTGTTGTTTTATCCATGGGAGAATTCAATCAGTATGTCCTCAGTTTTATACCCTGTAACCAAAATCATTGACTAAGCTGGATAGTCCATGGGTAATCAGTTTACATCAGGTAAAAACACAATTTTATATACGTTTCATAAATGTTGCCATTACATATATACACACCTCAGTCAGCCAATCTGATCACACTTGCTCAGGTTATACCAGTATAGGAGAACTAGGTCACAGAGACCTACTTTGCTGTTAATGAGAAATTCAAGAGACCTGTATATTGTGATGTTAACTGATATTTACTATGATATAAACTGAATTACTGTGTAATTATGATATTTCTCTAGTGATTTTAATTATATATGACCTATATGATAAGTAACACTGGATGAATTTCATATCTGTGAAACATTTGCTATAAGACATTTTATTCCTGCAGGCACAAACTTTCATTGGTGTATCTGATCACATTTAGTCATGCAGTGCATTATTTAGGACAGCTGGGTCAGAGAGAACTCCTTTAAAGCAAATGAGAGATTTACAAGATTGGTATAAAATGTTGCAAGCATGTTATCTTGCGAATAGCTGTGTAAAATTAATATTTTTGCAATATTCATAAAACTGTATGAATGCGATGACTGATGATGTAAAACCAAATAAACTTGCCCGAGTTCACCTTTATTCCAATGTTTCGGCTTTTATTTAAAATGGATTTTTTTTCTAACCATGCAAGTTTATTCACACGCCCTGATAATTATACTTGCCTAATGGGATTCAGTATAATCTACGTATTATGTCAGAATATAAATGAATGTACAAATAGGTGTAACATATCATAACTCAAATATAATACATTACATGATAATCCTATTGCACAAGTAATCTTAGTGCACCAGACACTCAGGCGCGGATCCGCGGGAGGAGGGGTGGGGAGGGGGCTTGATAGATTTATAGATAGATATATTTTATTCACAACAACACATACAGATCACAATAAAATGGATAAATATAAAAATAACCTTACATTTGTGAATATAAAAATACTAAAAAGTAACCTTTTATTTGTGAGGTATACTTATTTCCATAGTGGACCTTGAAACACATTTAACAAGATGGCAGACCATGCATACAATTTAGATAAATTATCATATTAGTTAATTTCAAAGTGCTGACTAAGACTATTAACAAAGACACACTTATACAGGTACATATGTGAATCAGTTACATATATTAAAAACTATGAATACGATATTATAAAGATTACAGTGAAAATAATAGATACATGTACAGTTTAAAACGACTGAGTTTTCATAATTATAAAAAAGTCACTTAGAGTGACAAAGAAATTCATGTTCCTGTGAGTTACATCTGTTTAAATACAGTGACTAAGATATTCAAAGATAAAAAAGACCATGTTCAATAATTATGTAATAAAAATTCCATTTTCCAGTTCCTTCATTTTCCCAAATACGTAGTCTTTGCAGTTTTCATAAATAATCTCTTTCTGTTTGAATTTTTAATAATAGATGACAATTCATTCCATAATTATATTCAATTAAAATTAAAACTATATTTGCCCTGAGTTTTGACTTGAGTCACAACATAAGCTTGCTTACTTCTTCGTATGTTATAAGAATGTCTAACAGGTTCTATATCACTTAGGTTTGCCGGAGCATAATGAACATGAGTATTATATATTAAACCCAGTGATAAATAATCAACCCATTCAGCTTTTTAAAATCACTTACTCTTAAGCTTTGTCTATTTGAAAAATTTCTGACAAAACGTACCATTTTATTTTGAGCAGTCTGAAGCCTAGTCATCAGTTTTTTATGAAGTCCCCGGTACCAAGTGTTACAAGCATAATAAAAAATTCCCTGTATTAGTGAAGAGCATAACAATTTTCTTTCCCTGAAATTCAAATTTGCATGTTTCCTGTACAGAAATTTTATTCTAGTATTTATTTACTAATGACTGAGTTTCCCATGATGTTTCCAGAGAGGGTCTGATCCAGTACTACCCCAAGATATTTAACATGTTCTTTAGAGATAATGTTCATAGTGTTCCATTTAATGGATGACATGTTAATTTTTCTTAGTCTTCGGCTAGATGCAAATAAAATACTTTCAGTTTTACCCAGATGAATGGAAAGCCTATTTTCCTCCAACCATACACAGAATGACTCTATTTCAAGTGAAAGTTTTCTTTCTATCTCCTTGGGGTCTTTCCCACTCACCATTAAAGCAGAATCATCTGCATATAAGACTAAACCACATCCTACTGAACATTTCATATCATTTACATATATAGTAAATAACAAAGGTCCTAAAATGGAGCCTTTTGGTACCCCATATGTAACATTCCCATAATTAGACCGTACATTATTGATTCTCACAAATTGTCTTCTGTTAACCATGAAACAGCTGGAGTATTCAATCCAATTTCATGTAATTTGGTAGTTAAAATATTGTGATCTACAGTATCAAAGGCCTTCTGCAGATCTATAAGTACCATGCAAGTGTATATTCCACTATCCATATTAAATCTTATTTTATCTGTAAGATGTGTTAGAGCAGTGTTGGTGGAAAAAACAAGGCCTAAATCCTGAGTAATACTGGTAGAACAATTTTTTGGTTCCAAGATAAGAATACAATTGGTCATATGCTACTCTTTCTAAAATTTTGGATATGACTGGTAAGATTAAAACAGGTCTGTGATTTCCTTCTTAATTTATGTCACCTTTTTTAAAGAGTGGGACTACTCTGGCTATTTATAAATTAGTGGGAACTGTTGACGTTTGTAGAGATAGATTTATTATAAAAGTAATAGGTGCTGCTATTGAGTATGCACCATCTTTAAGAAATTTTGCTGAAATTAAATCACTTCCAGTAGATTTTGCAACATTTAAACCTCCTAATTATTTTACAATGGTTTCTTCACTGATCAAAGAAAATTTGAATCGACTTGCAATTACATTTTGTTTTTTTATAAAACTCATAAACTTTTTTTCTTATCATATTGCCTAAAAGTAAAAAATTCATTTAATTTTTTAATTTATTTGCAACAAATTTGGGTTCAAAACATACCTCTTCATCATTATTTTTCAGCCCCATATTAACATTTCCTTTCCTTATTTTAATGGGGATGCCCATGTTTCTCAGTATGTTCCATAGTCTTTTTTGGTTCATTTTGGTTTTCACTTAATTCATTCCTCACAAAATTTCTCTTGGCTTTACATATTTCTCTTTGAGTTTTGTTTCAAAGTTTCTTATACTCACTAAAAATACTGCTGTCTTTAGTTTTCCTCTCACTAATAATGTTTAAGATGTAGCTAGAAAACCATGGTTCCGTGCCATATTTTAGTCTAACAGTTTTAACCGGAGCAACATTGTCTTCAACTTTAAGAAACAATTCACTAAATCTTCTCCAGGCTAAATTGATATTTTCACATTTATACATATCTGACCAATTTACCTGTTTCAGTTCATCATTGAAACTTGTAATATTATAGTTTCTCATTGACCTTATTTTGGTTACATTGTGTTTGTTTATTATACCCCTAGCAATTTTTCGTGTGCAAAAGGTAACATTATGGTCACTGATTTTAGCTGACAGAATCCCATATTGTTTTATTTTTTCTGAGACTGAAACTAAGATTAATTCAATGCATGTTTCTGATGTATCAGTTATTCTAGTAGGTTCTTTTATGATCTGTTTCATATCAAATATCCTAAGAAAGTTATTTAAATCATTTACAAGTTTATTTCTCCTTTTATTTTGAACATCAGTATTGAAATCTCCTAATATGTAACATTCCAACTGTATCATAGCAGGGTAATTTATCAAATTGTCCTCTAGTTTATTATAAAAATTGGTTTCTTGGCCTCCATTTTATGCATGACACCCGTTGAGCCCTCACTGCGAAAAATCCTGACACTCCATGGCTATTAACAGACTACAATGGCCTCTCCTCAATTCTTTTAACTTTTCGGTATTCCTAGCCTCCATACTGGACTCAAAACTGGATTATATGGAGATGTTATAGGAAAACTCCCTGCCCCACACTATAGTTTTACCGATCTGTAATACTGTAACTGATTATATTAGATATGCATAGCTGTATGTGAAAACTTTGCCGTCATAATGGAATGACGTAATTGTGACGTCACGGCCGGTCGTGGCGTGAAATTTCCTGAATACACGTTATGAAGAGGCCAGCAGGTGTCACCGTGCTCAGTAAAACCAGTTGGTCTCCTCTAATCTCTTTCATGCTGTATAATGTTTGCCCATCTTTTATTACATATTACACAAAGCCCTGGTATTGGTAAGGCATGCAGCTTCAACTATATAGCCTGTTGTCTAACTTGTCAGTGACAGTATATTGACCCGAAATAAAAAGACGAATTATCCAAAATTGACGCAGTTTAAAATGCTCATTTTTATCTACAAGTTTTATTCGTCAATGTCACCAGAGGTAAATCCTCCTTAATTAGGCGGCGTCAGCTGGCAGCGCTCAAAAGTCGACACAATGGTTAGGCAAGCTGAAAACTATCATGATTTCAATCAGCGGGCATTTGATAACGGCTCAATTTTTGCCCATGGAACTGTAAAATCAAAATGTTTTCTTACCTACTGTATCATTTTTTATGCCGTACATGCGACGACAATTACTTATCCATGGATGTAAAGATGGCCTCATTTGACCCCTGTTTGTGCACGTGGTTTGATGGCAAATTTGACTTTTGCTTGAATCCCATAAATTCTATCCAAAGATGCATGGCATGAAATGCAACAAAATTGGAGGTGGCAAAACTATTCATGTGTACCATATAAAGCCATCCTAGATCGCTGAACAGTGGTCAAAATGGAAAAGAAAAATATAAATTCAGCAAATAAAGGGCAAGTTCACCCAAAATTTAATCAGTTTGAGTTAGTTATGTGTCACTGCTTTCCACGAAGTTTGATCTAAGTCGGGTGAAAAAAAGGTTATTGCGCTGACAAGCAAATGAGGACGAAAGACCACTTTGACTGGACTTTGAGAGCAAAGAGCAAAGGTCTAAAACAGTCGAGTAGTACAAATTGGTGAATAATGGATAGTTTGGTGTAATTCTGGTTGTTATCACCAAAACAAATGGCACTTCTGAAGTTATGCTTTTTGACGTAGTTTGTATGGCTAAATTGAGTCACAGTGATAGAAAACTTAATTTGATATAGGCCAATAGTAATATATAAGATCAAATGACTTGCACACCCAGAAATGCTTACGATAGCATTTCAGTGAAATCAAGTCAGTGGTTATAATGAAAACATGCTAATAAATTCTGCAAATAAAGGTCAAGGTCACCAAAAAAGTTAATCAGAGTTGGAGTTAGAGACATAAAAAACACACAAGGTTTTAGGAAACTAGATGAAACAACAGATGAGAAACTGACATGATTGCTGTCATTGGGTGGTCTCAAGTATAGAAAAACAAGGCCTACAGGCCTAATGCGAACCTGTGCATATGGATATACACCAGGTATAACGCTTCAATGCTGAACCACTACTTTTCATATATATGAACAATGCAAGTACTAAACATTTTGAACAAGAAACAATACACAACATCACTGCTGAAATTCTAGCATGGGTGCACACAACACAAAAAATAATTGTAGGTTGCACCACCAGTCTTGTATACGACAAAGCTATTTGACATGTATAATAATTTCAGGCTGATATATCAAATTCCTACGTAGAATTAAGCAGGCACATACACTTTGCAAAAGTCATTGTAGATGGTGACACCTGTCTTGTGAACGAGAAAGCCATTAAAGACACATAGACAGGTCGGAATATCAGGCCAATACATCAAACTTACCTTGAGTCTGATGCACGGGGCTGACCAGGCTTAGGTGAGAAAGGCTGTTGCCCCGAGTGTACTGTGACAAATTACTGGTTCAGGCTACTGCACTGAGTGAACTCTTGACCTGCACCTGGCTAGACTGAGTGAACTTTTGACCTGTACCTGGCTGCACTGAGTGAACTCTTGACCTGTTGCATAATCTGACACAGTTGGCAGTCCGCCAAAGCTATAAATAAATCCAGGCTGACCTTTTGCCTATTGCTAAATCTAAAATAGTAGCCACACAATTGCATAAGCTCACAGATTGGCTCCATATGCAGCCCTGAGGGGCATGACACCCATGAGGTGATCACATGATACACTCTAAAAACGGATGGGTTGAAACAGCTACCAATTTAATTGGTTGAAGCATATATATTGGTTAAAATCAACCAAATATTGTTTGAGTAGAGCCCAGAATATTGGTTGACACCGACCGCGGCCAATTGGTTGCCCGCAAACTGATAATCTGATACAAAGTAACATTTAGATTTGTTTCTGACACGGGGGAACGTGCGCGATCGCCTTTCCTCATTGGACGCTGCATAGGAGCTGCGTGTTTGTCCACGTGTTTTGTAGCGTCTTCTAGTTCAACATGGACAAATTTGTGAAGAAGATACTTGAAAAGTTGAAGTTGAAGCAGCAGCAAAGGACCTGGGTGTTTTTCACAGGTCATATAAAGGGTAAGGCTTATTTTTCTGGTTAGATTTCACTGGCTTTGGTATTTAATTTGGCTGTAAAGTATTTTTAGAACTGACTTTAACCAGTGTATTTAGTTTAAAACCGACACGCTAAATTCATTGCCGTCATGATCGATTGATGATGTAAAAAACATTAGATCACTTCATTAGAATCCAATAACATCTTACATATTCTAAGTCATCCGATTCTAAAAATGTTCATATTCCAAAGAGAAAATGTTCTTTTATTTTTTTGTACCCTTCTCAATTTTTCTTATGAATATGAAGCAGTGTTTTGGTGTAAATAAAAATTAATGGCTGACTGTTCTGCCACAGGGAGCACGATACGAAGGGAAACCATGCATGCTGTCAAATAGTGCGCATGCGCAGACCAAATTTATTTGTTTGACAGATGTTAGAAGAAACATAGGCGTGGCCCGTGGGAACATCATTTCTTTGAAAAATATATATATAATATATATATATATATATATTATATATAATATATATTGGTGACAAAAATCCTATAGGAAATCTTTACAGAAGGACACTAACCTTGGCTTGGGCCAAGTTGGCCCATACAAAATGTTTAAGAAAAAATATAGAGATTTCAGGTAATTTTACACAATTAAATTTAGGACATATATATCAGGCATATGAGCAAAACTATTCCATTAAATTGCCCCAACCCCAACTTTCAATTTTTGTGTTGGGTGTGTGTGTGTGTGGGGTGTGTGTGTGTGTGGGGGGGGGGGGGGGCTTCAGTTCCAATGCCTTAAATATGTCATATGCCCCTCCCAATAAATATTTAAATGTTTAATATGAATAGAAATTAAGTACAAATAAAATGAAATATTAAAAACATGTTTGTGTGACGTCACAGGAATATAAAACAAATATATTCCTTTATAAAATAACATTAAAACAGTAACATCTTCAAAGATATTTTAAATGAATATATATTTATATATATATATATGCTTTATAAGTATATACTAAATAAGTATATATATATATATATATATATATATATATACTTACATATATATATAATAGTGTATATATAATATTGATATGTGTTTATACCTATAGATGGCGCTGCACAGCGGCGACGTCGACTTTGCAATTTGAATTGTTTATATTTTTATATTTTATATATGTCGGGCATTATACAAGACGAAGCACACCAATTCAGCTTAAAAGATGGATCTTTCAAAGTATGTACTTTTAGTCTGTATGATTATCGCCTTTCTTGTGTTAACTGGAACTGGAATGCCGCTATTGGGCGATAATGGAGTACATATTCGTTATTCAGCTAGTGACCTTCATCAACTTCACAACAAACTCTCACATTCTAACAATAAGTTTGATATAAGTATACTTCCGGAAGAATGCAAAAAGATTAGAAGAAGACCACGTGGCAGGAGAGGTGGAGTAAGAGTCAGGTTAAGGAGAAGATGCAGTACTAAACCGTTTGTGCCCACAATAACATTTGGTAACGTCCGTTCACTCAGCTCAAAGATTGACGAACTCCGTGCAAACTGCCGATTTCTTTATCAATATCGAGAGGCTTGTTGCATTGCATTAACGGAATCATGGCTGAACCTAAATATATCTGACACATTCTTGAACATTCCTTATTTTACCTTATTAAGACAAGACAGAACCCAGGACTCTAATAAATCAAGAGGCGGTGGTGTAGCTCTTTATATTAATAACAGATGGTGTCAGAATATAACCGTCAAGTCTAGTATATGTTCACCAGACCTTGAAGCCCTATCAGTGAGCCTACGTCCTTCATACCTACCTAGAGAGTTTACCAATATATCTCTCACAGTTTGTTTACATTCCCCCCAGTGCTGATAAAGACATTGCATCAAAGAAGATACAGGATATTGTTGCCCAATTAGAAGAAAAGAAACCACAAGCTCTGCATATTGTACTCGGAGATATGAACCACTGTGTTCTTGATCAAGCACTACCAAACTACACACAGTACGTGAACTGTAACACAAGAGGTCACCAGAAACTGGACTTATTTTATTGTAATATTAAATCTGCTTATAAATGTGTTCAAGGTCCTCCACTAAAAAATAGTGACCATAATATGATCTATATGCAACCTACTTACAGACGTAAACTTCAAATGCTGAAACCACGTGAAATTAATATTAAAGTGAACTCAAAGGAAGCCTATGAGACCCTACAGACATGTTTTGATCTAACAGACTGGCAAATGTTCATTGACACTTCATATGATTTAGATGAACTTACTGAAACTGTGTCTAGTTATATATCATTTTGTGAAGACATGCTGGTACCAACTAAAACCATTAAGATTTACCCTAATAACAAACCTTGGATTAATAGTGATCTAAGGAAACTTATTGTATGTAAGCACCAAGCCTTCACAAGCAATTCAGATAACAGATATGACTTACAAAAAGAAACTGATTCTGCCATTGAGAAAGCCAAACAACAATATAAAAAGAAAGTAGAAAAACTGTTCCATAGCAATCAATCAAAAGATGCTTGGAAAGGTCTTCAGGAATTAACTGGTATAACTAAAAGCAAGAAAGAATGCTCACTGCTTGCTGAAAATGGCTATGCTGACAAATTAAATACATTCTATGCACGTTTTGATGAAAGTGACTTCTCAAAAGAAAAAGATGACATTCGGAGCGGTCTGAGAGCAAATTTAGAATCATGTGATGATGGCATCCTTACTGATGTAACTGATGTAAACAAAGTGTTAAGTAAGATTAATGTAAAGAAAGCCTGTGGACCCGACAAAATCAGTGGCAGATTAATTAAAACCTGTAGAAATAGTTTGTCCTTCATCATACATCACATTTTTCAATTGTCTCTCTCCTTATGTAAACTACCAAAATTATGGAAGACCGCAGAAATAATTCCAGTCGCCAAAAATAACTCTCCTAAAGTGATGAATGATCTTAGGCCTGTGGCATTAACATCTATTCTCGCAAAATCTTTGGAGCGAATAGTTCTAAATAAATTACTTCCAATTGTTAAACCAATGCTAGATCAACATCAGTTTGCATATTCATCCAACAGATGCACAAGCGACGCAATTGCCACATTAACTCATTATATTTATCAACACTTAGACAGGGACCCCAGAAATTATGCCAGATCACTTTTCATTGATTATTCTTCAGCCTTCAATACAATACAGCCACACATTATGATCAATCAGCTCTGTAGATATAACATTCCTCTTTCCTACTGTCTATGGATTCTAGATTTTCTCTCGGATAGAAGACAACATGTTAGAACAAGCAAAGAAACTTCTTCAGATATAATCATAAATACTGGTGCTCCACAAGGCTGTGTTCTGTCAGCAGTCCTTTTTATTCTATATACAAATAATTTGTCTGTGAGCCTTTCAGATTGTAAAATTATCAAATATGCAGACGACACTATTATTCTAGGCCTGATACACAAGAATGATGAATTGCTCTACAGGAAAACCATTCAATATGTGACTGGTTGGTGTGAGGAACACTACCTTCAATTAAATGTAAAGAAGACTAAAGAAGTAGTCTTTGATTTTAGGAGATCAAAATCTGTAATTACCCCAGTTGCTATCAAAAATGAAGATGTTGATATTGTAGAAAATTATAAATACTTAGGATGTATTATTGACAGAAATCTGAATTGGAAAGAACATGTGTTGAATCAATCCAAGAAAGCAAACAAAAGATTATATTACCTTTATTATCTAAGAAAGCTTAATATCGACAAAACCATAATTACCATGTTTTATAATTCAGTAATTTCCAGTGTCCTTACTTATTCACTGGAGTGCTGGTTTACAAATATATCTGATAAGTTAAAGAAACAGTTGAATAATACCAGGAAGAGAAGTAGTAGAATGACTGGTACTTCTCTTGCCACACACCAGGAAATCTGTGAAACCAAAACAATGGCCTTCATATCTAAGGTCATGAATGACAAAACACATCCACTATATTCAGACTTCCGTTTTTTACCTTCAGGTAAACGCCTAGATACAATATTCTGCAGAACAACTCGTTTTAAAAAATCTCTCGTACCACACAGTATTAAACTTTTTAACTCACAACCCTCTTAGAAATTTAATGTTTTGAATTATGTGTTTTACCTGCAGAATTATCTGTTTTATCATTTTTACATGCTTAATTTTACATGCATAGTCAATATGTTATGTGTGATTTTTATGTATTTATTGTATTATTTTTATGTATTTATCTATCTATTTACTTATTTATTTTT
This sequence comes from Sipunculus nudus, assembly GCA_026874595.1. Taxonomy (NCBI): domain Eukaryota; kingdom Metazoa; phylum Annelida; class Sipuncula; order Golfingiida; family Sipunculidae; genus Sipunculus; species Sipunculus nudus. The sequence goes on from CM049307.1 coordinate 20,599,911, forward strand.
TATGTAATGAATTGCAAGTCAACAACAAATTCCTGGAACTGAAGGCTAATAAATGTTATCTTATCTTATCTTATCTTATATGTTTATATTGTCATATATATTGTCTTTTCATAGGCTTTCTTACTAATTGTTGGTGTGGTCCAATTTAAGTTTCATCATTTTACACAGCATGTTCAATTCTTTCGGGTCACCCTGTGTTCTTAGTGCAGGAAGACCCTGGCCGCTTGGAATAAAAGGGTCAAGGCCAAGAAGTCATGTGTCAGATAAAACCCAAATCATGTCTTTTTCAGTGCAAATGTAAACCTGACTCAAACGACTTACAAGAATAATGATTTGTTTACCTAGAAAATGATCAAGGTAAGAGGAGGCAGGTTTTGCCTATATTTTATTGGAGACCCAACAGGATTTAATCCAATTCCAGTGAGAATACCAACTTGTCAGCTTCTCAGTGCCATACCATTTATTCCTTTCATTCTTTATCAGTGGAAATTGAACATCATTGCAGTGGCATAAGACCAGTTAAATAGTTACATGGGCCAACACACCTTTGGTGCAGAGAATACCAAGTGTGAGCGTACATGTTTGGTCTGAGAGAGCATGTCACGCATAACTGAGCAGGGGCTGAAGTGCTGGACATGCATGCACCGTCATGTTTTTTTCATAAATTATCAAACATAGGTAGGGCAATTCAAATAAGGCAACTTACAACGGTATTAATAAAATATACCGGTATGTGTATTACATATATATATATATATGTGTGTGCATGTGTATTATATAAATATATATATATAATTATATATATAATCACTTAAATTACAAGTTGGTGCAATATGACATGAAGCCAAGTTGTTTTCCATGTGTGCACAATGTGTTCAAAAATAAAAGGTTCCCCTTCTTCTATTAAACAGTACAAAATTGTTTCCCCTTTAAAGAAAAAATGTTCCATTTCTTGAAAAATAGAATAACTCTTGGTAGTAAGTATTAAAACCGAACATTTCACTGGTAAAGTGGAAACTATTATTTTAGTAGAAGTAGTTTTAATAAGTAGTTATTCTATTATGACTTGTTTTCCTGCAAAAAAAAATGCAAATTGAATCCCAATGAATCAGCTCTGCCTGGGGCCTGCTTAATACAGATTCATACGGTATATATAGTAAATATTTCTGAGTACCAGTAATTTTATGTTACAGATCCAGACACTGCCTCCATCAAACTCGAGACCAAGTTGCTCCAGCATTAATATCAGGAACTGAGAGAGAGGATAAACGAGTACATGGCAGAGACAGGGTGTCGAGGTTACCCTGGATTTGTGGAGAAGAAGGCCCATGTTTGGATATAAAGTAAATGAGATATCTAAGGTTTGCTAATCCTGACAGCCAGTGGCGTCAATTTATCTTTAAGTTCCAGGACTCGGGGGGGGGGGGGGGGGGGGGTTTGGAGTCCCAGACACACACATAAGGGTCTGTATGACACATTTTCTAAATCCTGGATCCGCCCCTGTATATGGGTAATTACTTCCTGATTTTCTATTAAAAAAATCTATATTACAATCACTAGTCCTACCAGTGAAAATACTCTTTCAGATGATACTATAATCCCAATGGATCTTTAGGCTAAAGGTAAACAAGTTACTAGTGACGTGTTGCAACCTGAGAATAACAAGTCTCCTACAATAATAATATGAGAAGCCAGAGGCACCCAATCTTTTTCATCATGTAAATGATTTCATTATTTTACCTGATCTGTCAGTAAACTATTCCAAGCAAACTGATTCTTGATTTGGCTAACTTGACATTCATAGGTAGAGGGAGACTTCTTTGGAATATATCTGGATGAGGAGGCATGATGGAGTTGATGGCTAAATGAGATGACATGGCAGCCATCCTGAAGGATAAGAACCAGGTGGCAGTAAAATACCAAGACAGCATGAAGATGTTAGCTGGTTTGAATTCATCTGAGCCATCAGCAGGTAATCTTGGACCACCTTATAAGTAGCTGTATAGTTCTTTTTGAAATATTGTACATGATTTTAATCTGTCTGCTAATCAGCTGAGTACGGTGGTACAAGTTTCAGTATCTTGTCCATCTTCTGTAACAATCATGGCTTTCATGGCCCGTCCAAGACAAGCACACTACTTCTAGGCTATGATTTTAACTTTCCACCTCCCAGGTATAAATCATGTGTTCTACCTGTTAGACTACAGAAGCTGCCTAAATTTTTTTTAGCTCAGCTGACTATACGTTATCTGAGCTATAGTCATTGTCCATTGTCCGTCGTCTGTCCGTCCGTTAGATTGGCACGTTTTGAAATCATAAGACCTATGAATCCAAAATTTGGCATACTGTTAGATGTCCCCAAAAGCTCCTACCAAACCAGAAACTGGGTCACTGCGACTTCATTCCTTCGAGAAATTAAGGAAAAACCTCGGGTTTCCATTAAAAACCTATTATCACACTTCAGGACTGCCTTGTATCAAAACCACTGATCTGTCTGTTTTTCTTTCTTAATATTTACCAGAAGTACTGGTATTCTCCTATACATTTTCCATATACATGCTGGAAATTAAGTCTGTTAAGTGTAATTTCTTCAAGTTGTGGGCCCGAATATAATGGACTTTGTAAATTACAAATTCAGGAAATTTACTCACCTAACATGAAAATTTTGGAAGCTAGAGACCTTTCGTTCAAGTATATAACTTTGTTTAAATTAAGATTCAATTGTATACCCAAGATTAGATCTGAATTATTAAATTTTTTTAAAATTATTAGCATAAAAATAAATTAGTACCTTCAATTTTGACCATGGCACGTTTTTTTTTTCCTGTGAGTACTGTTGATTAAATTTTCACAGCATGTAAATTTAAGTATTTAATTTGTTTAAACCTGAAATTAGAAAATAAAAGCTCAAAAATTAGGCTAATAATTGAATTTTTTTTGTTCAGGCTCTTATTATAGTCACGTGCTTTGTCCAGATGCAGGCAGCCCACTCCTGGTCACTGGAAGTTAAGTTAGCTAAGCCAGGGTTCCTGATTTGTTACAGGTCACTGGGGGAGATCCCCTGCTGTGACAGGTGTACAGTTATTCTCATATCAACTCCACCCTCCACCCCCCCCCTCCCCCCCCCCCCCCCCCCCGCCAACCCTACCCACCAAGTGTTATGCAGTAATTGTTATTGTTTGCCCTGTATTTCATCAACTGTAATGCTGTTTCCACTCCAATATACAAAACTCTCCTTGAATGAGTAATTCATTGAGTAATCCAGAAGAAGCTATTTGGGTTAATGTAGCCTTTTTAAAGAAATCAATTTCCTTTTAAATGATTTTAAAATATTAAAATTAAACCCATCAGTATGCATAAATTTATAAAATATGAAGCAAATTACAGATAAATAAAGGCACAATTAAAAATTGTGAAATCTGATTCAAGTATTATTTTTAGATATTTATTGTTTTGCAAATTTAAAAGATATATTTGTGTGGTAAAAAAATAAATATGCATTTGTATGCATGATGTGGGGTTATTTGACAAGATTGAGATATATGATGATGCAATTTAGAATTATGAATTAACTTTTATATTCAGATATATATGTTATATTGGGAATGTATAGAAATATATACTTAAAATTAAAAAAAAATTGATGTGATAAAAAAAAATGAGGATCTAATACAAACATTTGTTCATTATTTTCCTGCCTCAGCAGAATTGGAGATCAGGCTTTGTTTGCCCTGTATAAATATGCAGAATTGTTGTTAATCCCCTTCCCCCCCCCCCCCCCCCTACCATTGATTCCTTTGCACCTGTGCAAGTGTGTAAAATTTATTTCATTTAAAAAACAATTGGATTAGAAAAAATTAAGATCTAATTGAAACACATTCTTGCATCAGGAGAATGGAACATAAAGTGATCAGCTCTGTCTGTCTATCATCTCTCTGTTATCATTAAATATATATTTATTATGATATTTTTCCTATGAGCACTGTTGAAATAACTTTCATATGCTGTATGTGTATGGATTTAAGCTATTAAAGTCTGAAATTTGAAAACAACTTATATACTCAATTGTGTAATATTTCAGATGTTAAACTTTAAAAAAATTGATATAATAAAAAAATTAAGAAATAATTGAAACATATATTATCAGCTTTGTTTGTCTGCCAGTCTGTCTGTCCTTTTTTAAAATATAAGTGATTGTGAAAGAACTTTTTTATTCTGTAAGCTTTGTTGAATTAAGTGAAAATCCTATGTATATACACTTTGATAATACAGAGATGTTGTAACTCCGGTCATACCACTCCCACACCACCACCAAGTCCTTACACCAGTGGACTGGGAACATAAGTTATATTTCAACTGTATACATATTATAAAATAAAAAATAAATATAATTTATAATATAAAAATATTAATAAAAAAATAGACCCAATCGAACAAATGTGTAAACTACTGTACTGTCATCAATTTATCAAAAAGCCAACCAATGATTATGGTAATAATATACATCTTATGTTCACAAACTGGTCACATGCTTTAATTTTAACATTAGAAAACACATGGTCAGGTCACAAAATATTATTTGCAACAATTTCTTACTCATCAATACAAACCAATCATATCATCCAGCTATGGTCTATATTACCTCTTCTTATCAGACATTACCTCCATTTTCAGATTTTTACCTCAAGGTCAACTTCAGCTGAGCACTGTGACTGATGGATCCCTTGTTGTTTATACAGAGGTTCCAGATGGATTTTGAGAGTGACATGTATGTGACTTTTTATAAATCTGCCCTCTTACATCTTTATATGTATAATAAAGCTGATGTAATGGTCTCTTTTAAACCTGTTTCTGACTCATCATTAACATTTTAAACAGTTTTAAAGACATTTCATGGAGAAAAATGACTAATGGACACATTTAACTTTTAAATAGTCCCTTTATCAATCACTCCATATGACCACTCATGTGTTATGGTAAATATATCTACAAGGAAGGTTATCAAACCAGTTTGCTTCAAAATCTTGACCACTGCATGATCAGCAGGATCATGATTTTCATAATGCCTGTGGACATTCCATGAAATTTGTTTATTGGTCGAGAAACTAAATTTTTCGTAGTAAATCTGTTATTGTCCTACAAGTTGACATTCTGTTATATTCCTGGTTTCTTTCAGGTGCCATTAGTGCTATGATGCTTCGTTTACTGCCAAAACTGATTCCAGCACAGAGGAAGAAATGCCAAGCCCACCATAGCAGAAGCAAAGGCAGCATTTATTGATGTTCAGAAGGTATATACTGATTTAGGCTTTTAGATTTCTTGCAATTCTAGAAATAAGAGCTATCATTCAATTGTGAATAATCGATATTGTGTTAAAGGGAATATTTATGTAGCACCATTTTTAGCTCAGATGACTACCTGTATATACGTTATGTCAGATATAGCTATGGTCATTTGTCCATTATCGGTCTGGTTGTCCAGCTCGATCTCCGTTTACATGCCACGTTTCAAAACCACTGGACCAGTGAATCCAAAATTTGACATCCAGGTAGATGTCCTTATTTTCTAACAAACCTGAATATTGGTCACTGTGACTACATTTTTTATGAGAAATTAAGGAGAAACCTCCATTTTTCAGTAAAAGCCAATTGTTGCACTTTAGTGTCAAAAATTGGGTCAAAATTGCACAATTTGTAGCAGTTATTTACCCAAATAAAATGTATCTTGTGAAAACATCAGGAAAGATATCGACTTACTTTTACATGATAGATGTTGAAGATAAGAGTCGTTTTCAAGCGTATAACAGATTTTTTTATAAAAAAAATTTTCAAACATATAACAGATTTTTTTTATAAAAAAAATTTTCAAGCATATAACAGATTTTGTTTAAAATTTTGTTCAAGCATATAACAGATTTAAATATTTTTTTCTAGCATATAACAGATTTTTATAATCTTTTTAAGTTATTGTCATAAAGGTAAAATCAGACCTTTAAATTTTGTCCAACCTTGACCATTGCACTTTTGCTTTCCTGTCAGCACTGTTGACATTTTGTATGTACAAAATGCAAAGATTAAAACTATTATAATATGAAAATTCGATAGCAATTTGTCAAAAACTGTAGGACATAGTGAACTTTATTCTGTGAGATACGGGCCGAAAACATAATTTTGAGCAGCCTGAAAGACTGACAGGGCATATATTTAACCATTAGGCAATTCATACTCAATATCTAGGGAGGTCTCCTTTGAATCCTGAAGTTTGGACACTATGACTAATGTTCTGTGAACTCTAAGAAAGTACATGGTTTTAGCATTGAAATTCAGATAAGCAAAACAAATACGTTTGGAACTTTCTAACTTTGAAATTTTGGAAATTGGGCAAATCTCCATCACCTGAAATCATGTTATGATGACCCATATTCTGTTGTATTTCTTCTTGTATTATTGTACAATTGCAAGATATGCACAAAGTCTGAATTCTGTTACAGTACATATTTAATCAATAATGAGTACATTTATACTTGTAGGCCTACCTCATTCAGACTAATTTAATATCCATTGATGATAGGTAGTCTATCGTCATCATGACAAACTGTTAACATGTAATTGCATGTTTTGTCACTGTTTAGGTCTCGCCCTCTTGTACTTCCTTGTGCATGAAGTATGCCTATATCACAAGCAGTTATAAGGGGTTGGATTAAATTTGCGTGTGTGTAATTATATATATATATATATATATATATATATATATATATATATATATATATATATATAATTAGAACAGTATTAACACCAACACATATTTTCATCTTTTATTATTAATGTGAAATTTGATGTATTTTCAGATCTAGAAATTCAGTTTCTAAATGTTTGATGAAGATCAACAGTGACTGAGTTCAGTGTTGCTGTGTTTCTCAGACATCATGATGCATGCAGGCATATGGAATGAAGACAGTCATCAGGCAACAGTATTGACTCTTGTTTCATCATTTTATGAGTCAGGTATCCATGACACTGCACTTCCAGAGTACTTCAAACATATGTTAATCATTTCCAGCTTCAGCAGAAAGGGAGATAAAGTGATTAACTCTGTTTGTATACCTGTCTATCTGTCCATTTTTAAATTATCAGTAATTGTGAATTCAATTTCCTGAAATTCAATTTTTAGCATTGGACTCTAGAATATCTTACTTGTATATATATGTTTTTAAATGGAGGTTTGTGTCGCCAGTTGTGCAGTTACAAGTTGTGTACTGCATGCATGATTTAATTATGTTACATTGTTATTTTACTGGACTTATTAAACAATTATTTTTATAAATATAATGCTCTTGTTTTGTGTCTACCATTTCAGACAAAAGGTTGATGTATGAATGCAAGCTGGTTATCAGAGCACTTGTACTGCCACACAAAGTGATATTTCCAATTTCATTACATTTCTACAATCAGAGGAACAGCAGTATCATGCAAAGTGCAAATTGTGTTTTATTTTGTTCATTTGACTGGCTGAGGAATATTCCTTGACATTACTTGGTACAAAGGTATATTTAATTCTTTTTCACCATGATATTTGAGCACACTGCATCACAATTTTATGCACAATTTTTTTTGTGTTAGTTGTTTTCAGGCAATTGTGGCTGAATTCAACTGCATTTTGTAACCATTTCATATTTTGCTAGGGTATTCAGTTGGTTCCTTCTTAACCAATTTTCTTGGTTGATTTTAACCAATATGTTCATCTGAATCAAATTGGTTGATTCAGTATTGGTTGTTTTCAACCATTATTGTTGGTTGATTTCAACCAATCACATGGTTGATTTCAACCAGTCACATGGTTGATTTCAACCAAAAAAATTGGTTGGAAAATCAACCAATAGGGATCGGTTGAAATCAACCGGTTAATTGGTTGGACACATATCAACCGAGAAGACCGGTTGATTTCAACCAATTTTTTGGTTGAATTTAACCGATCCATTTTTAGAGTGTACTCATGAGGTGATCACATGCTACCCATGAGATGATCACATGCTGCCCAAGAGGTGATCACATGCCTTGTGCTTGGCTGCACTGATTGAACTGTTGACCTATATTTGGCTGCACTGAATGAACTCTTGATCTGTTGCCAAATCTGAAACAGTTGGCAGTTTCTCAACCTATTCAAGAAACTTACACAATCTTGGCCTGTTATGTAACTCTGCTAACATTTATCCAACACAAACCATTTGAACAAACTTGAGAAGGCTCGCCTCTGGGATCATTTCTGTAAAATATTGAACAATTTGGCTGGACTGTTTACAAGAAGAAGACTTTTAAAGTTTTTTTTCAGCTTTTTCCCTGTAAAATATAAGTAAATGCAGATAGCAAAAATAAGCTGAATCCATCAACATTTGATATGTGACTGATAATTGCATAAAATTTGGGGATGGTAGCTCCTGCTATTCCTTAGAAATTATGAGTTAGTGTACAGATGATATGTAATATCATAAATCTACATTTTCTAAAAGCTTTTAAAAAACATTCTTGTCAATATTTTCCATAGATATTCTGAATTCTAAATGTCTAGAGGCATGATGTAATGGATGCTGATAAACTGGTGCTAGGCTAGATGTATCTGCTTCACACAGCTAACATTTATGGTAAAATGACTCAATTCAATCTTTATATTTCAGCCAAAATTCATTTTTTGGAACCATAAAAGACAATTATTATTAGAATGATTCAGGGAATAATTCTTGCAAAATATTAAACAAACTGGCCGCAGTATCATCAGTTGAAAAACGTTTTGTAGGTTTATAACTCATATGGGAAAATACAGCAAAATAGCAAAGTTCAGCTTCCCATAACTCAGCCAAAAATCATTGAACCAAAACCATTTGAACAAACTTGAATTATCAACTTCTAAGGATAATTAATGTGTGAGATTTAAGAATTTGGCCCAGTGGTTTTTGAGAAGAAGATTTTTGTAGCCACTTAGCTAACATGGGCTGTTATGGCATATGACTAAATTCAGCTTCCCATAACTCAGCCAAAAGTCACTGAACTGAGACCATTTGAACAAACTTGAATTATCGACATCTAAGGATAATTAATGTGTGAGATTTAAGAATTTGGCCCAGTGGTTTTTGAGAAGAAGATTTTTGTAGCCACTTAGCTAAAATGGGCTGTTATGGCATCTGACTAAATTCAGCTTCCCATAACTTAGCCAAAAGTCACTGAACTGAGACCATTTGAACAAACTTCAGAAAGCACTACCCTAGGATCATTTCTGTTCGATATTAAACAATTTGGCCTTTCATTTCAGGGAAGAAGTTATTTGTAGCTGTTAGTATGATTGTTCCAGGAATCATTTCTGTAAAATATTGGACAATTTGGCTGAACAGATTCAGAGAAGAAGATTTTTTAAGCTTTTTCAGCTTTTTCTCTATAAAATCTAAAAAATGCAGTGAGCCAAAAAAATAAGCAAAATCCGATAGAGTTTTTTAGATGACTAATTTTATGCATAAAATTTTGTGATGCTAATTCTTGCCGTTTTCAAGATAGTATGGGTTAACGTACAGACGACAGACGACGGACGACGCCACACCATCGCATAAGCTCACAGGTTCGCTAAAAAATCGTAAAAATTAGTTTCAGGATATGACAAAAATAGTCATGGTCAATATTCAAGGCAACATTTATGGCAATCCATGCATTAATTATCAAGATACCGGAGGTTTTGTATCAAATTTTGAACTATTCTGCGGATTACAAACAGGCCCCGTAGCTTGGAGAATATAAGTCGCACTGACCTAATTTCATGTTTTTTTCACCTCAGTGGATGTTCAGTTAGATTTTCTGGGGTCAACGGTTACAATTTGTGCCTTGCTAACGGACAGACGACGAACAAAGCGCCGTTCCTATACCTCAGTTGACTCTCTGAGCTAAAAACGTCACTGCTATTGTGCAGAAACATCGCAAAAGGTCCACTGTGATATGACCTTGGGAGCAAAGGTCAAGGTCACAGCCAAGAGGAAAAATTTGTTAACCGTGGGATTATAGGAACATGATACCGTGTTGATGGATGGCAGTGTGTCTGAGATATAAGCTATATAAATATGAGCTCGATAAAAGTGTAGACACGGAACAATAAGGCCCCCTATAGATCGCTTTGATCATATGGATTTATATTTGTTGAATTTCATCTTAATCCACCATATTCATGCTAAGTGATCGCAGCGACACCACAAAGAAGCCTGGTGACCTCTGACCTCATAAATTAGGGACCCATTGGTCTCGACGCTTATCTGAATTTGTCTATAAGGATCGGTTTATGAGTTTTTTTTCAAAATATGGGTCCCAAACTGGAGTTTTCTTCCGTAAACTTATTTGTAAATGGATGGGCCCTGTGACCTTGTGACCCAAAATTCAAAAGGAACCTTCCCCTTGGCAGGTGCTCCACGTGGAAGACGGATGGTTTGCGATGAAAAGTTTGGCCTAAAATGCATCCACACTCTTTTTAAAGAAGTAGGTCCTGTGACCTAGACCTATGACCTCATACCCCCAAAATCAATATATAGTTCTTGAGTTAGAAGTGGGCCATATATAAGTATATATATATATATATATATATATATATATATATATATATATATATATATATATATACAGTCGATCCTGCTTAATTATATATCTTATAATTTTATATCCCGTTTAATTGTATATTATAAAGAACACCAAAACCTTTTCCTATGTCTTCTTAATACAATTCTCTGTTTATTTGAATATCTGATAAATGTATATATCGGGTAATTGTATAGTAAATTCCGTAAATCATGCACGACAATTACGAATATTCATGTGCGACAACGGTCTCAAGGACTACTGTTCGCCCGGTGCGCTAATTAGCCTTTGATATTGCTCGCCCGAGAGGTTTGAAGGGTTTCCTCATGGACCACTGACCACTTCATTTTCTAATTAGCCATTGATATGACTCGAGACACCGGATTAAATGGTTTTCTCCGTGATTACATGCTTCATTAAATGTGTGTTTGATGCATTAACTCTACACGTGCTCCCCGGACAAACTGTTACAGAGTAGGTTGCATTATAAACACGGGATATGCTATACACACGGTCTTTTATTCGAGAGCATTACCTGTAAGGTCAATCGGTGAATAAATTTTATAATTCATAATAAAATCTGTAAGAAAAACAGTATCGATTTATTTTTTTTATAGTTGATTCGAAGTATGAATCGGTATTTTGCTGGCCTTATGTGAACTCTCACCTTATTGACCTTTGACATATTCACGTGATCGGTATGCAGCCAGCCATGCACACTGCGTAGGATCGTGCACACAATGGTTTTGAGTAGAAACGATATCTGGCGGAAGGATGACGTTTTCCAGAAACGTTTTTTTTAGACCACACATGAACAGGTAAACGTGCAAAAAGTATTTTTAAAGTTATAAAATGAAGACAACACGTGTTATAAAAATCAAAATCTTTTAGGAATTTTGCTGAACATCGTGACCTTTGACATATTCACATGATCGTTAAGCTGTAAGCCATTTTGCAGCCTCACTTTTTATATATAACACACACGAACAGGTGAATGCACAGTAATTCTCTATTTCTTTAGTTGAAACAAATAAAATGTTTTATGATAAATCAAAATCCTTGAGGAATCGTATTAAACCTTTGAAAACATTTGAAATATTCACGTGATCGGTAAACAGTCAGCCGTTGGCAGTATAAGATCGTGTTTTATCAATAATAAATGCAAACAGGTGAATATATACATTATTTTATTCCGTAGATGGTGTAGAAATTATAAATGAATAAAATATTTAAACTAATGAATTGAGACATTATTAAATGAAAAATTCCAAAACAGATAATTCAGAACTCTCTGAATAATACGAGAAAAACGCGCAAGCCATTCGATAGCAATTCATAGTATTGTAGTGACGGCTACAACCTTGAGGATTAACACCCCGTTTATTTGAATAGCCCGCTTAAATGAATAAAGTAAGTTGACAAATACGATATTCAATTAAACTCGACCGGATATATATATATATATATATATATATATATATATATATATATATATATATATATATATATATATATATATATGTCAATCCAAACTTGAGTTATCATCAGGAATCAAATTTTACGGAGATACAGAAAGACAAACAGACGGACCGACAGGGGCCCTAATTAGCAACACAAGTTTTCAGGATACGGACGAAACACGGTTGCAAATCTGATAGTATCAATATAATTTGGCAATCTCAAAATAAATGAAAAATACATAAAAAATAGAAAAAATACAGGCGGCACAACCAGTCTTCAGGAACTGAAGAAACCAATTATAATTTATATTCACACAGGGTTTGAGGACACTGGATGGAAACCATAGCTAAGAACCTGACATAATTGCTGTCATTTGACGGTCTCAAAATCAGAAAATAAAATCGTAAAAATTACAAAAAAATACAGGTGGCGCCACCAGGTTTCTGGAACTGACGAAACTAGTCATGTTCAATATACAAGGCAAGCTTCATGGCAATCCATGCATTAATTATCAAGATACTGGAGGTTTTGTATCAATTTTTTTATTATTTTGGGCGGTACTTACAAGCCGCATAGCTCGGAAGATATAGGTCACACTGCCCTTATTTCAGGTTTCCAAGGTGATTTTTATTGACCTCCCTAGCTGTACACAATAGAAGTTTCTAGGTCCAGCGGTTACAATTTGTGCCCTGCAAACGGACGGCCGACGGACAAAGCGCCATACCCATACCTCAGTTGACTTTCAGTCAGCTGAGCTAATTATGCATGGATTTTGCCTAGAATTGAACTCAGGTGAGATGATCTACTGGCAAGCAGTTGCAGTGAGTTTTGTGAAAATCCGTCAAAGCCCTGGTAAGTTAACACATGACATTAAAAGTTTACAAATAGACAAGTGTTTTCCAATGCATAATATCGGTTAATGCACGTGGTAAATTGAAAAGCAATTCTGGAATAATTTCTGTAAAACATTAAACAATTAGGATTGATGGTTTTCAGAGATGGAACATTTTAGTTAAGAGGTCATCGTGCCTGACCGTGTCAAAATTAAGCCTTGGTGCTGTCGAGAAATGCGCCATAAACTATTGAATTCCTTTCTAGATTATGAAGTTTACTCTCCTGTAATACAGCGGAAGCGTTAGTGGCCGAAAGCCCTTTTTGATAAGCAAATTGAAGTTTAACAGGAACTCAAAGACTAGTGACGTCAGAATAAACAAGAATTCTGTTTAATATTACAAGTTCTATAATAACTTTAAACAGCAGGAATCAACGTAATGCCTCTATATTTGTCAGGCGAGGAGGCACTTTTCCTGTTGTCCTTTAGTAAGATAATGACCTTGCCCTTGTTCATTTCATGGGCAATGTATTCAGAGTAAAAAATAAATTAAAAAAGGCAGCGTATAAAACTCGCACCCCTGTACACAAGATGCTCATTAGTAATTCCATCATGTCCGCCCGCTTTTCTCAATGACAATGCTCTCACTGCAAGGAAAACTTCCGTTTCGCCGAGTGGGTAATCAAGTAATTCATGATGATTCTTAAAGGATTCTGTGTAATATTTAGTTTTTGTTCGATAACATTTGTATGATCTGCGCTGAAGGAACGTAATTCAGCGTCAGAATACAGTTTCTCATAATAAGACGCCCATCCATTTGTTAAATTCTGTAGGTCGAAACACATTTTACCATCGAAAATCATACGGCTAAATTAAGACTTTAAACTCCTTTTCGCCGCAAGAGGACCCAGAATTTCTTTTGTTATTGACTTCCATGGTTTCGTCTATTTCATCAAATACAGACCTTTCTAACAGATTGTAATAATTTCTAATATTTTTACGAAAATTTTTTTAGGTTCTTTATAGATCATAAAGGCGTTATGATTACCAAGAGTTTCCCCTTCTGAAGCCATACCCTTCTATTTCTGAGCATAATATCATGTTCTTGTTTAAGGTATTCCTTCCATTTTGGTTTATGGGGACCCACTGATTTTGCGTGGGTTATGGTTTCATGAGCGCAGTTAATTAACGTACTAACAAGCTTTTTGTATATACCTCATCTATATAATAAGCCGTAACTCTTAGGAATGCAAATATGGCACAAGGCATCTGCCAGTACTCGTGTATATACGTATTGTATATTCTAGTATTAGAAAGATTTTGCCATAAAAGTTTTCGATCCAAATCGGTGTCTACATGTTGGCTTGTTAGCTTAATTTCAAGACTGAGTAACCTGAGTCAGATGATCTGTATTATTTTCACCATCAATTACCTTACCGTAACTAATTAAATACATGGTGGTACTAGGTGCAATAAAATTATCTATGAGAGACCTGTTATTTCCCATTCGTATGGATCATATGTGCATAATGGACCGGTACAAAAATTACATATAATTGATAATAACCCCATACTCTCTTAGGCCGTTTAAAGGACAAAATTACGCTAGGATTTCTTCCCATTGTACAGAGAGTCGCTTTATTTACAATCAAAATCGCCAAATAAATAGCACGTTGCTACACGATTCGTGTTCATTTTATAAATCTATCAATATCTCAAAACAGTGAATGAACATAGAATTCCCCTGATTAATAATAGGAAGATATACCATAAAGATAAATAAAGGCAGTTGATGATTTATGGAATCGATTTGAATACCTATGATTCTATCACTCCTAATGGAAGATAGGGGGGTTACAAACGCTTTTACCATAAAAAGTGCTACCCCACCTCTACTATGTCTACAACAGTCTGTCGAATCTAGCATAACATTTTGAGTAAGACTAGTAATCAGAATGAATATTTTCTGACGGTATTTCAATAAATGCTCCGGGAGAACCACCATTAACATTTTCAATATTTTCACATTGATTGCTTTCAACCCACGCGACATCTTGTATTCAGCGACACACGCCGTTGTAGCACTTGTTGGAAATCTCCCTATGTAATATTTCACCGATCGCATAGCGTTATGACTGGTATGTTGTGTTCCCCCTAGGGTAAGCCGATGTTGGTGAGCAGATCCTCGGCGTCTTGGCGGATGATAATCATAAGCTTCATCATTTCGTATGGAATTATTACGTTATTCTTCCCGACTTTGTTCTATCTGATGGAGATTGAATATTCGACGAACAGAACTCCCGTCAAAACCACGGCTATTTGATCCTGCCGGCACGTCTGGGTAACTGTTCATTTGGTCCAGCTTTGATGTTACTTCTCTCTCGAATTTATCCAATCTCGATCTTACGTACGTCATGGATTCGGTTAACGAACTATTTCGGTTTGAAAATTCCTCAAGGTCTCAATCAAGACCAGTAATCTGACGAAGTAATTGTTTATTGGTATTTTTACAACCTCTTGACATCACGTCCCACCATGAAGTAATTATTGGTGCATTTATTAATGTCATCAGTTAACAGTTTACATTTTTTTGTCACAACCATCAACATCTTTAACTTCTTCCTGGACTCTCTGTTCAACGTCAGAGATGCCCTTATTCATATCATTATTCATCTCATTTATCACTAAATTTAACTCTCTAATTTCTGCAGACCTCTTTAGTTCACTATTTAATCTGAATATTTATTTTCATACTTATATATATATATATATATATATCTTTATTCTGGAAATGAAGGCCTCAGGCCCATATATCCAACATATATACATACAAAATACATAATACATAATACATGGTCACGTGAAAAAAAAACAATAATAAATGATAAGAATAAATAATTAATAAATAAACAATTAAATGAATACAGTTTTCAACAATACACATTTATCATTAATAAAATATTAACAGAAATAACATTTTTATCAACTGAATAAATACACAATGTAATTTTATCAGGTAACTATTTGTGTTTCACAAAATGATTAAAGCTAATGGTAATTACATAGAATAAATTTCATAACAACATAAAATATGATACATTGAAAATTGTTCACTTACTAGTTCAAAGAATCATTTAGAATTGACTCTCTTTTAACAAATGCAAAATATACAAATGCTGAAAGCTTATTAATTGTGACATAATTTGTTGTGGACATTAATGAAACGAAAGACATATCTTTAAATTCAGACAGATATTTTTCTCTTAATGAAATATATAAAGGACATTTAATGACAAAATGGAACTCATCTTCAATATATGATTCTCCATGTTTAAGACAAAATTTACAACATCTCTCTTCCCAGGCTATTTTCTTGTGGCGACCAACTTCTACTTCTAAGCTATGTGATGATGTTCTAAGTCTTGCTAAACAAATTCTATATCTTTTATTTGGAACTGCTGATAAATATAGTTCAGTGTTTAATAAGCTTTTAAAAATAGTATATGTTTTTAATCTTCCATTATTTTCTATGTTAGCTGTCCATTCTTGTCTTTCATTATCATGCAACCTTTGTTTGAAACCTGACAGAAATATATTAATATTACCTACATCTTGAAATATCCATGTATATCCAAATCCGATTGAAAATAATATATTTTTTACCCTTGTTGCCCACGTATACTTCCCTAATTCATCTAGCCTATGTAATTTAGAATATAAACGCTTAGGGTACCTATAATTTTCCATTCTTAGTAATTTAACCCAATTAAAAATACATTTTAACATAAATCTGATTTTCAGAGAAAACCTTCCATACTCACCAAGTGCTGCAGCATTTGGTGAAGAAGAGTTAATGCCAAGTATGTATTTACAAAATTTATTGTGGACCTGTTCTATTTTATCTTGTTTTTTGTAACCCCACGATTCACTGCCATATGAAAGTACAGGTACAACCATCTTATCAAATAAAGAAAATGATTCTTTTAACAGTAATATATTTATTATCAGAAATGAATTTTCTTATCATTAAAACAGTTTTATTTGCTTGACACACAAGATGTTTTTCCATTTCTACCCATTTCAGACAAGAAGTAAATACCCCTCCTAAATACCTATAACTATTGACTACTTCAAGCTTTCTTCCTTTATAATACCATTTTTCATATTTCTTTAACGTCCCCCCATTTCTAAATACAACAACTTTAGTTTTGTCCACATTCAACTTCATTCCATAACGGTTACAAAAATATTCAAGTTTATCAATTTGATTCTGTAATCTTCCAACTGTGTCTCCAAAACAAACAATATCATCAGCGAACATTAGCATTGTCAAAGGTTGTGTTTACTGGTCTACAAATATACCTTGATTTAAATCCTGCATTATATAATACAATTCATTCATGAAGAAGGTAAATAAAAGTGGGCTTATCATACAACCCTGTCTTACTCCAATATTACATGAAAAATATTCTGAAAGCCCCTCATTTGTAATTACACATGACTGAAATTTAGCATACATGGACTTTAGAATATTTAACATTTTTCCTTTTATCCCACACTTATGAAGTACATAAAATAATATTTTGTGTTGTAAACAATCGAAAGCTTTGGAAAAATCTATGAAAATTGCATAAAATTATTTTCATACTTCCTTTCATGACTTGCTAGATCTTGCTGTAGGTCGTCTACCTTTACCTGCAGTTCGCCACCGTTTCTGTCAAAAGAGTTTTAAGTTCACAAACCGCCTCTGTAATTAAATTCTGTTCCTCAACACCGGAAGAGTGTTCACGAATGAAACCATGCGTACGAAGTTCGTATCTCTGTTAGTAAATTTTACGAAGTGTTCTCGTATCTTTCTTACGTAAGGAAATGCGTAAAGGGAAGGTCGTAAATCTACGAACAGTCTGAACCATGCGTACGCATGATTTTTGTCCCTATTTTGGTCGGTCACTTTCAGTTACAACAGAGCAAAAATGGCAGCAGCTATCTTTGTTCACGTTTTAGAAAAAAATGAACAACGAATAAGACGCCGAGGTCTCCGTTTATTTAGAGACAGAATTAATCCTCTGGACAATATGGAGGACGATGAAATGATGGCCAAATACCGTATGTCAAGAGCATGCATTATTGAACTCTGTGAAATGCTGAGAATGGACCTTGAGAGGCCAACTAAAAGGTCACAAGCCCTTCCAGGATCACTACAAATACTGATTGCTCTAAGATTCTATGCCTCAGGATGTTTCCATAGTATTTCAGCAGATATGCATGGAGTAAGTAGGGCATCAGTGTCGGACAATCTCGTCGGTATCACGTGCTATTTGTCGCAAGGTTGACTGTCTTATTTTCTTTCCATGGAACAAGGGCAACAACAGGTGATAAAAGCTGGTTTTCATGAAATGGCTGCCACGGTGCTATTGATGGAACACTGATACCAATTCTTGGCCCACGTATCGAGGAGCATGTATATGATTGATGTAAAGGGTACCATGCTTTGAATATCCAGTTAGTCTGTGACGCTTTGATGAAATTCATAAACAAAGTGGCCAGGCAGCACACACGATAGTTTTATGTTAGTAAACTCGACCCTTTCCCACAAATCTGAAGATGGTACTATTACGAACGGATGGTTACTTGATGACAGTGGATACCCACTACGACAGTGGCTGATGACGCAAAAATATCGAATCCAGGAACGCGAGCTGAGGAGAGATACAAAAGCTCTCATCGTCGCACAAGAAATGTCATTGAGAGAGTGTGTCCTGAAGATGCGTTTCAGATGTCTCAGCAAGGTGAATGTTCGCCCCTGGAAAAAAAGCGCAAAAGTTATATGGGCAATAGTAGCTCTACATAACATGTGTATTGCTCACGGTTGCCCCTGGAAGACGAAGTGAGGCAAGATGAAGAAAGGGAGGAGGAAGATGAAGCTGAATACCGTGGACCACTACGTGATGGTGCCACAAGAAGAGAACAGCTGATACAGGACCGTTTAAGATGAAGAACTTTTACCGAAATCCCACCAGAACGTGCTTTAGGAAGATAAATTTCCTTCTTCAGATGTGCTATTATGCTGTTTTGTAGCGGATGGATGAGAGTATAGCGATATTGTACAGTGACATGTAATTGATTAGATAAGGGCATTTTAATAGTAATAAACGTGTTCCTCAGTATGTCGTATGTTTATTTCAACCTGAGTGTTCACAGTTGAAATGCGTACACTAGGCCTAACTTCAGTGTCGATTACGTAAGAGTTCTGGGCCCAATCCCTCCATAGCAGCTGTTCCAACGTTATATTGGCGGCGCACAATTGACAACCATGTGAAAACACGAAGTTCTGCTAGATTTAGATCTGCAGTCCGTGTACTAACTGCACTAAATGCGGCGGTATCCAGGACCCGTAGTAAGATAGGACGTGTGCTAGGGCTATCCGTGTGCATGTTTTCTGCATGATAACTAGAAGTTACCTTCCAAAGTTGCTGCCAGAAAGGAAATGTCCAAAATGAACTCACTGATAATTTATACATGCGTGTAAAACACGAGTCGTGGCCATCCACCTCATGCTCGATCTTTAAACAATTTTGACGATGATATAATTTTCACGTACAAAGACACTTACTCTAGCTGAAGTTTCTTCACGGTGTTACATTGTCATCATGAATTGTCATCAGTAATTTACAATCTCAGGAACGGCCAATATCACGGAATTTTGCTTATATTTAGGTAGCCCGATTTAATCGGACCCAATATTATTAGGCCCTGTCATATATTGAGTCCGATAGCCATACAGTGAGACTGAGAGTTTCTACAATATAAGCCACGGAAAATGCAACGGATCCGTGTCATCTTCACTGACTGCCTGGTTACTGCCTAACAACAAGACACAGGATTTCACCATTTTAACACCAATGAGTATATGTTTCATGGTTTCGATAGCAATTAAAATTTAACTTGGATCATCATTTTCAAACATTTACTGACCATTAGGCCTATAATCAGAGGTATGTCAGCGAGATTAGTAGGTACCAAGATGGTCGAATAGGCAGTGGTGTCAATTTTTTCTTCAAGGGTTGGGGGATGACTCGCCGACACACACACACACACACACACACACACACATATATATATATACCTTTATGCCGCCTGTATTACCCATATCTAATATATATAAACTTAATCACTTTTCAAATATATTTCAATATAATATTTCACAGTAAACTCATAAATGGAGCCTGTCTGATTTTATTCAAATCTATATTTCATTTACAATATATATATATATATATATATTTCTTTCTTTGAAAAGTGGGCGGATGATAACACATTACATGACCATCCCTCCTTGCCAAAAATCCCCCCCCCCCCCCCTATTGACGCCCCTGCGAATAGGCGCACTTGATAACCTCACTGATAGCCTTGCTGTCTCGAATTACTGACAGCTAAAATGTTGTTACATTTTTGTTTCAACGGGCCCAGCTCTGAAGAGTGGCACGGGGTAATAAACACCTGTTGACACTGGTTACAAGGACATTGGGTGGTGTGTAGTCTCAGGCTTATATTTTTAAAACTCTCACTGTATAGCTATCGGACTCAGTATATGGCAGGGCCTAATAATATTGAGTCCGATTAAATCGGGCTAATTTTTAGGGCGAGTAAGGAGACGGTCCAAATTTCACGTCCTCCCACCTTGACGCATGCGCCCCTATGCGATTACTCGTGCGATTCTGATCTGGGCTGGCCCAGTTTAAAATCAGTCCACCACAGCATTAAAAACTGGATCGGTCCATATCAAAATTCTAATCTGGGATTTCCAAGTTTAAAACTTGTCTGTCCCAGATTAAAATTTGTATCTATACCTTATTATATTTTCTTATTATAAATGAAAACTCAACTAGTTTTTATAATTATACGAGTCAATAAAAGCTATAGCTAAAGCAGGGCCTCCAAGAGGGGGGGGGGGGGGGGGGGGAGAGGGTCAGCCGGTACATCGTACCGGGGCCCGGAGGTCCGAAAAGGGGCCCGGGTTGGCGAAAAAATTTCCAAGAAGGCATAAAATAGTTGGAAGTATGGAAGACTCATCTAAATTATTTACTAGTATTTAAGTGACATATTGTTCTTAATCCGGATTCCAGAGTGCAAAGAATGGGCCCAGTCGACCAGATTTTCACAGGACCCTATGCAATGCATGAACATTATATTTGATAAGTGTATATACGTGTATATAAAGTGGGACCAGTTATTAAAGGGGACCTTATAGTAAATATATTGTCCAAATAAAAAGCTTGTAACTGAAAATATGGACAACTTTCTTTTTGCAATAACTTATACATGTTTTGAATCAGGGAGGTCTGTGGGGCCCGGGCAACCAAGGAGTTGTATTTGGCCTAAGGACTATGTATATTTCGTTTGTTTGTCTGTTAAATCGTTTCTATCAGGAGGATGGGAGGTGGCCTTGGGAGGCCAAGGGTTTATCAGTCTAAAAATTACTTTGATACATATCATAACCGTCATTCCTTGATGCTATGACTTGAAAATCTTAATTATATGTTAGCTATATTGTTAACTATGAGTTATTACAGATAATTACTATTATTGGTCCAATCTGAGTAAAACAATATTCACAATCAGCCTTGATAAATTCTCTTTCAATGACCTTGCAATTAGTGTATTCATTATAATTGGGTGTGCTTTCTTTGTTATAACGAAGTAAGCCCATGTTGTCATCTGAATTCAGTTGCTTTGATTAAAAGGTTTAGGCCTATGTAAACGCCTAAACTGACACTGACGTTTCTGGGTAAAATCACATGGTGCTTTCAATCAAATGTTCTCAGTTACGTGTCACAAATAAGGCAACTTGTGCTCATCAGCTGCACAATAGGCAATTGACCTATTGGTCACGTATTATTAATTTAATATGTGCCACGCATTTTTTTAAGTTTGATGTTCTCGGGTTTTTCATGATGTGTTTTCCCACTTAAACAGTCTTTTCAGTATTTCAATATATATATATATATATATATATATATATATATATATATATATATATATATATATATATATATATATATATAAAATAATGATAATAATAATAATAATAATAATAATAATAATAGAGCTGGGAGGGGGCAGGGGCCCGGCAACG
The DNA here is from genome assembly GCA_026874595.1 of Sipunculus nudus. Lineage (NCBI taxonomy): Eukaryota > Metazoa > Annelida > Sipuncula > Golfingiida > Sipunculidae > Sipunculus > Sipunculus nudus. Next base: position 20,621,941 of record CM049307.1, read on the forward strand.
TTTTTGTACCGCCTTAGAAGAATCCTCTCGGAGGCCCTGAGCTAAAGTCATTATAAGTATAATTGACAGACAATTTATCATCCGTCTAACAGTGATAACATTTTTTTCACTCAAAGAAAGATTAAAAAACGCTATTGATGAAAGGCCGAATTAGATTTCTATTTATACGTGTATTAGGAAGTTAAAAAGAATATTTTCGAAGACTGGGACAAAAAAACAATCAGTATAATATAAATGCTAAAAAATATAGATATTTCATTCCTTTCTTAAAATTTTATTTACATTGGGGCATCTCTCTCTCTATTATTATTATTATTATTATTATTATTATTATTATCATTTAATTCGATGTAGACCGGTATATAAACAGCTCTTTCTTGTTTTTTACGCTCCAAACCTTCGCTACTCTTTTACAGAGTAAGTACGCGAGTATTCATTTCCCTTGTTAATACACTCTAAGAAAAGGGTTCTTGATGGTTATTTTAAGAACCCGACTGGTTCTGGATAGAACCATGGGCCTTTCTGAAGCTCTTTTCCCCGTGAATAGGTTCCAGCTGGAACCTTGAAGTTCGTGCCATGACCATAATTCAAAATGAGGTTCCTAATGGAACCTGTACTTTGACCGGATACCCAGATGATGAGGACGCGCATGCGCACCTTTATTTGAACTGATGAAGTCAAACGGTCGGGTTGCTTTGGTTGCTGGATATATTAGAAGAGGAAACACAGTATATGAGGTAAGACTGATGTTTATATATAATTTCACATGAAGAACGTCCAAGTTATATGTCTAGAGATTAACTGTTCAACAAATTAGTCACTGTCTGCGAACGGATATACGTATAATTAATCTTTACGTGGAAAAAGTCCACATAAACATGCTACTGCGTGCAAGAATCGTTGCAGCAAAGTAATTAAAGGTCATAGTAACACACGTCAGGTAGAATTATAAACATTTCCATCATTGTAAAAGAACAGTCATAAAAAAAAGTGTAAATCAGCTCTAGTGACAGAAACATAACAAGCTTGACGATTATACATGGAATATAATCATAACAACCTGTATACGATGTTTACAAGTCTCTATCTTATGTCATTTCTTTATAAGGAGGCAAAACGGACTCTATCAATGTATATAGTCACACCCGATTGCAAAATGGCTGAAGACTCCGTGTTATAATATGGAATAATTATTACAAAGCAAAGACTTTACTTAATTAACAGGACACTTTACTTTTGCAGGAACCAGATAAATCTGCCTGGTTAGCAAGAATGCAAATGAAAAAGGAACAGTGGATTTTTGTTGTGATAGGGCTGACGATTATAATATGGTACTTTATTCAAGAGTTATTTCTAAAGCATTAAAAATGTTTTTAATAATGCACTTGGCATTGTGTATCACAAAGTAAAAAAAAAAACAGGTATTTTTTTGTCTGTGTTCACCACCTATAGCTCTTAGAAGACTACAAATAATTTGGAAGCAAGGTAATAAGTATTATAAGGAAATTAACAAAAAGTAAGAATAATAACACATTCTGTGTTAATATACCTTTGTGCAAAAATACATGTATATTATGTTTATAATAGTTATATTTAACTGCAGTTCAAATAATTTAACATACCTTACCAGGGCTGACGAGACGGTATACCTCCGTTGCAATATTATATACACTCCTTTTGACAGTTGTCGCGGAGTTGACACAAGGCCATGGTCGAATATATCACGAGGCCATTCAAGCCATGCTTGTACACTGATAAAAAAAAATAAAAAAATCTCGCTCCGCTTACTTGGCTATAGCCACCGTATTTATAGAACCTATCTAGGACACTGCACACTTTCATATCTACACTAGCGTTTGGATTGCACATGATTTCACCGCTGAGAAAATGGGGTTCGCAGATCTGGTTGCCAGTGCGGACGTTTCTTCTGTGTGTCTGACACTGTGCACCATTGTGGTTGGGTAAGTGTACATGTTACCAGGCTAAGGTGAGACTAAGTGCGGCAGGATGTGTGACGTAGAGGACTTCAATATAGACAACACTGCACCGATTCAGAATAAAAATGGCGCGGACCACCAACTAACGCAATTTTCACATGTTGGGCCTTTATCCTATGAGCTTTTGATGTGATGAGGCTTGGGCCGGAATAGTCCATACATGGACCTCTATGTCCTATGATACTCGAGTATCATAGGACATAGAGGTCCATGTATGGACTAGGGCCAGTGGACATGGATTTTTACAAATCTCATAGATATCCCCCTAGACACCGAAACATATATATCATATATGAATATTGATCTGTACAACGGCTGAGAAATAAAGGCGTAAATGCCGATAAATGGTGTGGCAAGATCGTCCTAGGGACGAGGTTGATATGTTGGGAACCTGTAAGTGGCGAAGTCGCCCAGTAGAGAAGCGAGTTGGCTTGAGGACGAGGTGGGGAGAAAGTTGTTTTGTAGAGAAGCAAGTGGTGGACTGATGCTAAAGATAAGGGCCTTAATATATTCAGAGAGAAGTCTAAGGCGGTGCGTGCAAGATTTACTAGTGTTTAATTGGCGAGAAATAGTGATGGCTTTATCACAGGTTGTAAAATCGTCAAGTGGCCAGTAAACTATGAAATTACGCTGAGGAATCCCGCCTTGCCGAATTCAGATCAATATGGCCACCGGGTAATTTTAGCACGCAGTTGTAGACAGACCGGTAGATGTAGAGCCCAGAACTCCACATTAAAGAATAGCAGACGGACCCGTGGTAATTCATTAGGGATGATAACTTTGTATGTCTTTCGTTAACAACTCTTCCATACAAATTGAATGACTTATTTCCTATTGTCTGGTTTCTAAGAGTTACGCCTGTCTGTGTGTAATAATCGCAAAATCCCCCGCCCATTATTTCGAGACAACGGACCCGTGAATCGTGGCGTGCCCGATTAACCGGCCCACGTTTCGCAACATATGGAAAACGAAAGTCTTGCGTAACTTTAGATAAAACCCCGTTTTTTTTATCCAAACGTAGTGTCCTTACCGGTAGCTATTGTAGATTGTGACAGGATTGGGTTTGCACATTCTGCACAGGGGCGTCAATAACGGGGGGGGGGGGGGGATTGGGGGTATATATCCCCCCACTTTTTGGCAAGGGGGGATGGTCAATGTATTCACCCCCCCCCCCCCCCACTATTAAGAGAATAATATTTATATATTGCAAATTTAAAATATTAATTTATAGAATTATAGACTTTGGTTTCTTTTGTAAGATATCGGAAATTTTATGGCTAAACGTAGTTTTGAATCAACTAATTTACTGGAAATATAATACCTTATTTTCTTAAACCTGATACTTAATTGCAATATTTTTTAGATGTGATTAAGTATATATATATATGTATATCGTGACTTTATAATCCGAAACTAAATGTAATGACCTAATTTATGTCGGATTGCAAGGCTGTCGGTTAGTCAAATCAATAAAGGTGACCGAGGGTCAAGATACAGTGTTACCTAAATGTTTGGAGGAGGACTTGCTCGTATTCATCAAATATTTTGTTATAATAAACTACGTATATGACACAGTTATTTTTAATGTGGGGAAAAAACCACCCGTCATGGAGTACTGTTTTTTATTTCTTATATACATGTCTTTATATACAACGCTCGTCAAGACTGACGACCTATGCAGATACTTCTATTATGAGACATGATTATAGATTTCTGAACAACCATTAACAAAATTTATATAATAAGTGAACCAGCGGTTGATCTACTGAGTTCATGTACGTCTAAAGAATGCAAGCATATCTGTCTGGTATCTGGTTCTTTTATTTTGATATTCACCGACTTTTCTAAGCAGTCCGCGGTCGGCATCAACTTCCCCTGCAGTAGGAGGATCATCTTCTCTCTCAGACTCGCTGTCACTGTCGCCTCCGTGCTCTTTGACAATTGACACAATATCAGCGGCCGTTGGCATAGACTGGTACCCCGCTCTATTATGGCACCGCTGCTCTGGACCAATCATAGAGACGGGCGTACAACGCCATCTTATGTACTCCTGGCAGACTGGTTCCAACTCCAGTATGTATTATATATGATAAAACTAAGCATTTCGTTTGCTCAGAGAAGTTACCAAAAGTTGGTTATACGTTACGTGTGACATTTATGATCAGATTAATATATAGTAATAATAAATCACTGCTACGCACGGTGGAATATCAAAGATTCAGTATATCGTATTATCTATACGTCCATCATTCACTTTTTGTGTAACAACTCATTTTTCAATATTTGAAAATTAGAAATAACTAAAGAAAGTTAGTTTATAAGAAATTTACACGCATAATCAACCAGGATCGCGTGAACGTCCATGACATCCGGTATGACCGTGCATACTGGAGTTGGAACCAGTCTACAGGTAAGTCAGGAGTTGCAACTAAGAGTACTTAAGATGGCGTTGTACGCCTGTCTCTATGCTTGGCTGAGGGCCATAATAGAGCAGGGTACCAGTCTACCGTTGGCATTGCTTCCGTGGGCTCCATGTTGTCCAATGCGAGGTGTTCCTCCGCGGTCACGAGGTTACCGCTGTTGAGTGCCTGGATAAGGTCACCGACCTCGTTCTCTACCTCCGCGTGTTCCACACACGGAGATGTTCATTTCTGCCACATACGGATCCAACTGACATAAGCAGTGAGCCAAATTGACTCAATAATTGGCTCTAGTATATGGTTAGAATAATACGCATCACTGAATGTCACGCCTTCTTGATCAGGGTGCTGTGTTCACGGGCCCGACGACTGACATCAAAGGACAATATACCGGTCGGATTCTCAAGTCAGAAAATACGTTGGTATCCTTGTTTGTGTCGGGAAATGTCATGACGGAGTCGGAATCCAAGGCTATCGGTTTGTCAAGGCTTATTTCCATAGGTCCTGGCCCTTTTTACAAAATACCGTCGGATTGCAAGGTTTTCGGATTAATAAGGGTCGGAATGTCAAGTCGCGACTATATATATATATATATATATATATATATATATATATATATATATATATATATAAATATATATATGAAATGTGTCATACAGGTAATATATGTGTGTATGTGTTATGTGTGTGTGTGTGTGCAAGTCATCCCCCTACCCTGGAAGATAAATTGACGCCACTGATTCTGCATGAAGAAAAACGGAATCATAACACATTCGGAAAACTGCATATACTAACACAAACAGCAGGCTATCTATAATGTGTAAAAAACAATACAAACTCTTAATTAACCTACATATCGTTAATTCTTCTGTTACCATTTAATTGAGTTATTGAGTCAATAGATCCATTGAATATACCCTACACCATGAAAAGACACGATATGTGGCATGTTAATGTGTTAATAACCTCACATTGAGTAACAGCTGTATAGACATGCATACTGGTAAAACAATATATATATATATATATATATATATATATATATATATATATATATATATATTCACATATATACACACATTTTTAATATTCGCTTTTTGATGATTATAATATCTATTTAACAGTGACGGAGATTGCATTCAGAGTTGCATTTGTTGCATGTTTCAAATTTGGAGCTTGATGCATAATGGACCTCCTCACTCTCATTGGTCTGATTACAATCTTTGCTTGGTGGTGGTCTTGTTATACAAAGTTGTGGTTAAACAAAGGAGGTTGTTTAGACCATTACTTCACGTACCACCTTACTTACATTCAAGTATTTGTTGCAATTCGCTAGGTACTGCAGATAAATAAAAGGTTATATTTCTTATGATTTTCTTTAGAAAAAAACGGTTAAATTTAGTCCTCTGGGTATCTGGAGTGGTTTGTCAGACATTGTCCCACTTTTTTTGTGTGCACTGGCATGTTCCCGCGTGCCAGTAAATAAATAGAATAGAGAGCGCCGGAATCTGAGTTATAGAGGCAGAACACATGCACCATACAAAGTCGCTAAATTGTGAGTTGAAATCGCTACGAGGAGAGTGTGCACTTAGACTGGAAGCCTTGCCTGACGGCCGTACATAATTTACAAATGAATACGACCATTGGGTTTCTTCGGTGTTGTTTTGACCCACCGGTGAGAATGATAACATATCCAGGAACGACAGGTGGGGTAGTTACCTGGCCTGTGTGACACTAGGCCATGCCTGACGGCCGTGCATCATTACAAATGAATACGACCATTGGGATTCTTCGGTGTTGTTTTGACCCACCGATTAGATTGATAGATTACACATCCAGGAACGACAGGTGCGGTAGTTACCTTGCCTGTGTGACACTAGGGTATAAATGAGAGGTAGCATGTGCTACCATCCTATCACTTAAACGTAAACTGTAATGGCAATTTGCAGGTGTACATAACTGCTAAAGTTTACAATTTTAAAAGGTACGGTTACCTTCATCTGGTAGTTGTATTATTTGTTTCTCTCTTTAGTTGTACCCCGACCAATATAACATTTATAGTTTATATCACCACGAAGGTCATTATTATTCTGGGTCTGACCAATTTGCTTTAAAAATTAAACATGCAAACATCTATTGAAATAACAGTAAAAAACAGTGCACGATGTTACATTGTTTTGTAAACATTTAAAGCCAGGTAAGCGCATATTCCGAACACGGCATTTTTTACATATGCTTTTTATCCTCTCTGTTGGTTAGCTACTACCTGTGGCCCTTGATCACGTGTCCCATACGTCATCTTCCCGGACCCGTGGCGCTCCCTGTGTTCGGAAACCTGATCACGCTGATATCAAAGGTGAGGTAGTAGTGCATCCTGGGATTTTCTATCTGATGCTTGGTAGGACGCAAATGGTAAAACCAATAGAATTAGTTCTAGGATGTTAAAACTTATTAATAAACAGACAAATTCTGGTAAGCCTTTCCTATAAATACCAAATTACGTCACTTTTGACCTACATTAAGTGCTCTTACCGTACGTATAGTATGTCAGATTCAGCTGAGTGTCATGACCCATGGGTCACTTGTTCGATAATGTCTTCTGCCCTGACTACATCCAGCAGCAGTTATTAATTACAAAAGACATTCATTTGCAATGGATCATTCTTTATCGTATATATTTGCATGTGTGTTCGAAGGTAATGAATCGCATTTGCTTTTGATTTATTTAAACATCAAGATTCACGTATCCTTATAAAATCAGGATATTATGTGTTTTTTTCTCAGAGATTTGGAGCCCACTACATTGAATACATCAAACAGTATGGGAAAGTATGCAGGTATTATTGCCAGCCACACATACTATCCAGCTGCAAGACGAGAAATTCAAACAAAAACAATCAAGAACTGAACATGTTCACGCAGATGACCTTTTACAACATATTTTTCTTGCTGTTCTTTGCGTCCTCTGAGACATGATCAAATCGTTACATGAAGGTTTACGAGTATAAGAGGGATTTTATCTCGACCAATAGAAATTTGCTAACAGCATGTTTACTTGTTATGATTTTCAATTTTCGTATTATGTGATCAAAGTCGCAATACCATAAAAACAACGCTCAGCTTTTGAGTTTTTCCAACAAGAATCCACATTTAGCATGTTCTGTAATAAGCTAGTTTCTGCATTCCTACACTTGTACTGTAAAATTGTTCAAAACTGAGGATTTTAATGAATTTAATTAAATTTTATTTCTAAACATTTTGGAAGGTAATAACTTCTGTTCCATTATGGATTGGACATTCATTTAAATCATGGACTGTCAAAATATAATACATTCTTATGGTAAATTTTATTTGTAATTGTATTTAGGTTTTACATCGGGCGAGATCCCTGTTTACTGGTGGCTGATACAGATATCTTGAAGGCGATCTTGGTGAAGGAATTCCCGGCATTTACCAACCGACGGGTAATTCAGGATTATTAACACTAATTGATATTATTATGAGCAAGGATAATAGTGAATGGATGTCGCTTGTAAAAGATTCTTCTTGTAAATTATAATCAAGTCATAAATTTATTATTATTATTTTTTTTGTTTAGTTATGATACACTTTGTTACATAAATGCGGATATTTGAAGAGGTTCCTTTAAACGTGGAACTGTTTACCTCATTTCACTTGCTGTTGACACCAACCTTTCTCGGACCAACATCAAGTTCCCGTTATTGGGGGAGATCTTTACTACAACACATTACACATATTTTAATCATCATGACGTGTGAATGTGGCCATCCGGGGTTGTAAGCTACACATAATATAATCATCATGACGTGTGAATGTGGCCATCCGGGGTTGCAAGCTACATTTAATTAAATCATCATGACGTGTGAATGTGGCCGTAGGCTACACATAATTTAATCATCATGACGTGTGAATGTGGCCGTCCGGGGTTGTAAGCTTCACATAATTTAATCATCATGACGTGTGAATATGGCCATCGGGAGATGTAAGCTTCACATAATTTAATAATCATAACATGTGAATGTGGCCATCCGGAGTTGTAAGCTACAAATATTTAAATTATCATGACATGTGAATGTGGCCATCCGGGGTTCTAAGCTACACATGTTTTAATCCTCATGACGTGTGAATGTGGCCATCCGGGGAAGTAAGCTTCACATAATTTAATAATCATAACATGTAAATGTGGCCATCCGGGGTTGTAAGCTACACATAATTTAATAATCATACCATGTGAATGTAGCCATCCGGGGTTGTAAGCTACACATAATTTAATCATTCTGACGTGTGAATGTGGCCATCCGGGGTTGTAAGCTACACAAAATTTAATCATCATGACGTGTGAATGTGGCCATCCGGAGTTGTAAGCTACATATAATTTAATCATCATGACGTGTGAATGTGGCTATCCGGGGATGTAAGCTTCACATAATTTAATCATCATAACATGTGAATGTGGCCATCCGGGGTTGTAAGCTTCACATAATTTAATCATCATGACGTATGAATGTAACCATCAGGAGTTGTAAGCTACACAAAATTTAATCATCATGACGTGTGAATATGGCCATCGGGGGATGTAAGCTTCACATAATTTAATAATCATAACATGTGAATGTGGCCATCCGGGGTTGTAAGCTTCACATAATTTAATCATCATGACGTGTGATTGTGGCCATCCGGGGATGTAAGCTCCAGATAATTTAATCATCATAACATGTGAATGTGGCCATCCGGAGTTGTAAGCTACAAATAATTTAATTATCATTACATGTGAATGTGGCTATCCGGGGTTCTAAGCTACACATATTTTAATCCTCATGACGTGTGAATGTGGCCATCCGGGGATGTAAGCTTCACATAATTTAATAATCATAACATGTGAATGTGGCCATCCGGGGTCGTAAGCTTCACATAATTTAATCATCATGACGTGTGAATGTGACCATCAGGAGTTGTAAGCTACACAAAATTTAATCATCATGACGTGTGAATATGGCCATCGGGGGTTGTAAGCTTCACATAATTTAATAATCATAACATGTGAATGTGGCCATCCGGGGTTGTAAGCTTCACATAATTTAATCATCATGACGTGTGATTGTGGCCATCCGGGGATGTAAGCTCCAGATAATTTAATCATCATAACATGTGAATGTGGCCATCCGGAGTTGTAAGCTATAAATAATTTAATTATCATTACATGTGAATGTGGCCATCCGGGGTTCTAAGCTACACATATTTTAATCCTCATGACGTGTGAATGTGGCCATCCGGGGATGTAAGCTTCACATAATTTAATAATCATAACATGTGAATGTGGCCATCCGGGGTTGTAAGCTACACATAATTTAATCATTATGACATGTGAATGTGGCCATCCGGGGTTGTAAACTACACATAATTTAATCATCATGACGTGTGAATGTGACCATCCGGAGTTGTAAGCTACACATAATTTAATCATCATGACGTGTGAATGTGACCATCCGGAGTTGTAAGCTACACATAATTTAATCATCATGACATGTGAATGTGGCCATCCGGGGTTGTAAACTACACATAATTTAATCATCATAACATTTAAATGTGGCCATTCGGGGTTGTAAGCTACACATCACTTAATCATCATGACATGTGAATGTGGCCATCCGGGATTGTAAACTACACATAATTTAATCATCATGACGTGTGAATTTGACCATCCGGAGTTGTAAGCTACACATAATTTAATCATCATGACGTGTGAATGTGACCATCCGGAGTTGTAAGCTACACATAATTTAATCATCATGACATGTGAATGTTGCCATCCGGAGTTGTGAGCTACACATAATTTAATCATCATGACGTGTGAATGTGGCCGTCCGGGGTTGTAAGCTTCACATAATTTTATCATTCTGACATGTGAATGTGGCCATCCGGAGTTGTAAGCTACACATAATTTAATCATCATGACGTGTGAATGTGACCATCCGGGGTTGTAATCTACACATAATTTAATCATCATAACATTTAAATGTGGCCATTCGGGGTTGTAAGCTACACATCACTTAATCATCATGACATGTGAATGTGGCCATCCGGGATTGTAAGCTACACATAATTAAATCATCATGACATGTGAATGTTGCCATCCGGAGTTGTAAGCTACACATAATTTAATCATCATGACGTGTGAATGTGGCCGTCCGGGGTTGTAAGCTACACATAATTTAATCATCATGACGTGAGAATGTGGCCGTCCGGGGATGCAAGCTTAAAATAATTTAATCATCAAAACATGTGAATGTGGCCATCCGGAATAGTAAGCTACACAATTTAATTATCATGACATGTGAATGTGGCCAACGGGGTTCTAAGCTACACTTATTTTAATCCTCATGGCGTGTGAATGTGGCCATCCGGTGTTGTAAGCTTCACATAATTTAAATATCATGACATGTGAATGTGGCCATCCGGGGATGTAAGCTTCACATTATTTAATTATCATGACATGTGAATGTGGCCATCCGGAGTTGTAAGCTACAAATAATTTAGTTATTATCACATGTGAATGTGGCCATCCGGGGATGTACGCTTCACATAATTTAATTATCATGACATGTGAATGTGGCCATCCGGAGTTGTAAGCTACACATAATTTAATTATCATGACATGTGAATGTGGCCATCCGGGGATGTAAGCTCCACATTTTTTAATCATCATAACAAGTGAATGTGGCCACCCGGGGTTGTAAGCTTCACATTATTTAATCTTCATAACATGTGAATGTGGCCGTCCGGGTATGTAAGCTTCACATAATTTAATCATCATAACATGTGAATGTAGCCATCCGGGGTTGTAAGCTTCACATAATTTAATCATCATTACATGTGAATGTGGCCATCCGGGGTTGTAAGCTACACATATTTTAATCATCATAACGTGTGAATGTGGCCATCCGGGTTAGTAAGCCTACCAAGCCCTTGAAGCATCGCTCCAGGAAAACTTTAGCAACTAAAAAACATATATATATATAGGCTAATTAGGATTGTCCCTCCCTTTTTTAGAACTGTCCCCTTTCTTTAAAATGCGCTATTTTTGTTTCCCATCTTTATAACTAGTTTGTTGTTTATGAAATCATGACCGTGTAATGGCCTTAGGTCACTTTCAGCCGCTTAGTCAAACAAGATTAAGAGTAAACAAGTTCAGGCTGTGGGATATATGTTTCAGCAGGAGGGGGTATATACTGTTCGACCGAATAGGAAGATGTGGGGTGTCCACCTTCTATGGCATGAGAATAAAGTTTCAGTATTAAAATTGAGCATTATATGTTCTAGTCAATTCCACTACGAGGGCTTCTCCGCCACAGCGTTTTTGATTCCTTGGGTGAAGATTGGCGAAGGCAGCGCCATCTGTTAACGCCTGCCTTCACTTCTGGACGCCTGAAAAAGGTGATGTAAACTGTTTCTTGAAGAATGTCTGCCATTTCCTTCATGGAAAAGAGGTCTTGCTCGTAGAAAATTGACGTATATGTTTACCAAGTATATATTCGCCTTTTCATTTGTATTAAGAGGTGTGTTAATAAACCCTGTACTATGTATATTTTAACAATTATATTTAAGTTATCTCTACATAGGCCTTTTTTCAATTTCCTGAGTTATATATGCATCCTCTCTATGTGATTCTGTTAGAATCTTATCTACGTGGACGAAAACCATATCGTATTTGTATGGTTATACTCAGTTCAACTGTCTGCTATTTGTGGCCCTTTACCACTTCCTTAATGTCACGCACACACCTACACATAAATTTACACATAATTATTTATATCTTTCAGATGATTCCCACAGTAGAGATATGCATCCAGAGATTCCTTCGTAATCTTCAGGAGCAAGGATCTGATATCTTCGAATGCAAAACGTACGTTTAAAGAACGTTTTTCTTTATACAGTGTTGTGATTGTGTTATTTGTTGAAATTTGTCCTCACAAATCACGTACATATCGAGTATGGTGCACACAATTTTCCCAAAAAATGTAACAGGATTTACAGTTGTTGTTTTATATTGTCTATAAATAAGAATTCAAGTTTAATAGAAACATTATTCTGTTATGATCAGTTGCTTCTACAGGCACCTGTATGTCCTTGTTATATATTTAATGAAACTGTTTTGTAATAATTAATATGTAAGGGTCTTCCTCTATCAAGGGTCAATATGTACAAATACCACATTTATATCTGAACCTGACCTCTTTCAGATTGACCGGGGCCCTAACCATGGATATAATTGCTAGTACGGGGTTTGGCCTTGATCTTGATTCTCAAAAGGATCCCTACAATCCATTTTTAGTCAACGCTCGGAAACTATTCAATATAAAATTCCTGTCGTTTCCATCTCTTATGGCATGTGAGTACGCTTGTACGGTGTACTTTTTCCCCCATAAATGGATGATTTACTAGTATGGACGTATATCTTGTATATATTGCTTTATCTGATGTGTTTCCGTGGATGCCAAAACCTGCTTATATATATATATATATATATATATATATATATATATATATATATATATATATATATATATATATATAATATATATAGTATTATATATATATTAGTATATATATATAAATATAAATATATATATATAAATATCCAAATATTTCTTTCAGGTAGTTGAACTTTTGTCAATGCCATGTAGGACGTAGGGCCTGGAGAAGCTTAGATTATTGAGATTATCAAGATTTTACCGAATATTATTTTTTCAAATGACCTAAGATGTTCATCAGATGCAAATAGCACCATACCATTTTATTTACCCAACTAATGAATGACTTGCTTCTTATGTAACAGTTCGTTTACTGCTTTATTTTTACTATTTTAGTTTTTGCACCGTTCAGTCTCCCTCTGTTGGACAAGCTCGGTTTCACTTTGTCGGACAAAAAGAACATTGGGTTTTTCGAGGATTTTCTTATGGCAGCCATTGAAGAACGGAAGAGGAAGAAAATGGTAAACCACAGACCCCGTTCAGTATATGTATATTGCTAGTTACTCGAACCAATTTCTTTATCGTCTCTGATCCAAATCGCTGTAGCAGTTTGAACATAGGTTCCTGAGGGGGTGTCTAGGCATGCTGACTCAAGATTACAATCTTTGATTATTTTAAGTTTTCTTTTATCATATTTGTTGACGCTCACTCTGAGCAAGTAAGAAATATCTTTCCTAAAATAATGAAATGATGAAGACGGCTTGATGAGTTAAATAATGAACTAAATAGCGGAAACCTTTGCTTGGTAATTTTTGTGTATTTATTCATTGATCATGAATTCTTATTAATTCCGATATTTTGATTTTCTCTTATAAAAGGAAAAGAATGACTTTCTCCAGCTGATGCTCGATGCCGGTGACCTTGACCTTGATGATGAAGCAATTCGAGATCTTGAGGGAATCCAATCAGACTTCTCCCAAGAAGACAAACGAAAAGGTAAAAGAACCAGATTTATTTAAATTCGCACTGCATTTGTGGTATATATAGCAGGTAAAAGGTTTTCGAAAAATTGTAAAATGTTGTATAAAAAATGCCTCATATATCTCTTTGGTTTTAAATGTCCCTGTAAATTTAGTGTTCATTGTATTAAAAGATCATAAAAGCCCAACATTTAAAACATAATTACTCTATAACTGCATGTTTGTACAAATTAAGTATACGTAGAGCAAATTCATAAACAAAGTTCAATACTCAAAATTTAAAAAAATGTTCTTTCTATTGTTATAGTTATAATTATAATACACTTGATAGGTACATTTGTAAATAATAAAGTGGCATATATATCATTGCGACAGACACTGAATTCCAATGTATGGCCAGAAAGATGGTCCTAATAACTTTGTTACTGGTCATGAAGGCTTGTCCATCAAGGAAATCCAGGCTCAGGCAGTCCTCTTCCTGTTGGCGGGATACGAGACGACGTCAACAACCGAAGCCTTCATGATGTATAGTCTGGCGGAGAACCCAGATGTCCAAGAGAGGCTTTACCAGGAAATCACAGAGGTCATGCATGACAATGTACGTTAACCTGGAATCAACTGCTGAGAACATTCGAATCCGGTGTCTCTGAGACATTTAAGTATCCAGTCTGTATTGTCTATATATATAAGTAAATGCGCAGAGGTGTCATATTTTCTTATGATACAGCTGTCCATGAAAATTGGGAAGTTAACACTTAAATTTTTAGTTTTCTTGATTAACACGCGTGAACATATGGCTAATATTATTGCGACCGTTCCCTGCCCTACTGGAGCGCATTCACACCCTTCATTCTCACACATGAGCGGTTTCGTTTTCAGGACAAACTAAATTACGAAGCTCTCTCCAAGATGCCGTACCTGGACCAGTGTTTACAGGAAACCCTGCGACTATATCCACCAACAACATGGTACGCTATACTTCTAAAATGACTTCTCGTTATACTTTAAAGACCCTTCCGTTTAGTTAAAATAAAAAACATCATACATATGACCTTCCTGCATGCATTTCCCTTTTTTCACTTCCTGAACTGCAAAAATGGTGCTTTACATCAAACATGTACATGGTTCAAACGTAGCGATGTATATACTCATTTCAAAGCTCCCCTCGGCATCCCTTCATCAATATAAGTGACCGTTGAGACCAGTCTTTTAGGTGGCAGACTGTCCGTTGTTTAGCTTGTGAACCATTCCCTTTTCATGTATCTATAAGTCTGGTTGTTTTGACCAATTTACCGAATCACATTCTGTGCACCCAAAATGGTTTGAAAACATCCTCCGATTAGTCAGTCAGATAAATTGTGACCAAGAGCGGTTTCCCGAAAAATCTCTGGTAGGCTAGCCCTGCCTTGGCTTTAGTATTTGCGTTTATTAATAAAATGCTTAAAATAAAACATGATTCTATGTACTAATAGGCTTAACTCAGTGCCAGCTCTTATCACTAAAGCCCACTAAAGCCCGTATGGTGTATCCCTGATATTTGCATATTAAGGCATCACAAGGATCTTTGAGGACCTGAAGATTCCCCTGTATTTCCATATCAGGCGGTCATGCCTCATGTGAATAGCATCGTTGCTATGAGAACGCCAACAGGAGTCCAATAGCTCGACCCGTTTGGAAACATTCGCACTGAAATCATGGTTGTCAACACATGGACCTTTGTGTCAAATGATATATCTCTGCTGAACGAATATTACGGTCCATGGGCCAAATGTATGTGCAACACGATCGTAACAATTTTGTAACGACAGGATTAGTAAAATTCCCTCTGCCGTGATTACAGGATCAGCTAGGGGCATAAGTGTAAACCCGTGTATTAACTGCCAAATTGCCACTCGCGAATCGTGATCGTTTCAGTCAGCGGATACATTTTAACTGCGCTCGCCGCGTGTGCACCTGAATATCTAACGCTTATTGAGCCAGAGTTTGATAGGCCCACATTATTTTTTAACAGGCCCACTTTGGAGAGTGGTGGTCCGATAAACGTTAACACTGAGGGTGAGGATTATAGTGTTTTAAAGTCTCGCCAAACTCAACATAAGCGACGGCCTAAAATATTAAGACTGATTAAATGGGAATATTAGTAGCCAACTGGAAGCCCGGAATAGGTGATGACTGAATGATCCAGATTGGTTTTGAAAACATTCTGGGAAAGACTACTGATGACGTCAGTTGAAAACACCTTAGTTCGGTGAGGCGGTGATGTGTGGCGCTGACCGTCCCATAATCACTGGAGTTTACCAGTCGATGAATAGTCGGCCAGAGAGCCGTACTTTAGTTATACAATTTGCCGCGAGGTGGGAGTACCTGCGACACAGCAAAGTTTAATGAATCTGTTAGTGGGAGGAATTATGTCTTAACCATTACATCGACTGGACCAGTCTACTGGTAGGCCTATACATCACATAATTCTATTAATATTAATGCGCCTATAGAGGAGAGAATGATTTTGTCTTTTTTTCACCATTTCCATACTGTCGGGTAGCATTAAACACAATCGTTTACTCTTATATATGCCTTAATCTCAGCAACAATTAACAGTATTGGTATTTTTTAGCCCCCCCCCCCCCCCCCCCCGATGCTAAAATGTACGCACGCCCTTGTAAATATCCTTTAAGGTATCAACCAGACCGATGAGGGTTTACGTAAATGAATATAAAAAAAAAAACAAATAAAGGTTTTTCTATATTTTGTGAAGTCAACATTGTTTCTTCCATAGGTCTTCCCGTGTGGCCGGACAGGCCATCACGATTAAAGGATTACACATTCCGAAAGATATGAGCGTGATCATTCCCAACTACGCTCTGCAACTCGACCCCGATGTCTGGCCGGACCCACACAAGTTTAATCCTGACAGGTAACGTTCTCTTGATTTCTTCTAGAGGGAACTATACCAATCTAGAGTCTGTAGTCGGAGCCTGCATGGGTGCCTCCGCTTAAAATCTTCATCAAACTTTCCTGTATTTCTGTATAAATTTTACAGAATCACCTGCAAAATTCCTCTTGTACTAAAATATGGTCTTAGGATGTAAAGAAACCTTTTGAATTATAAGTACATTACGTTGATGCTGATTACCACAAAACCTTCTCCGACTATTACTCTAACTCGAAATCCATCATATGTCGTCCGTACATCGTATCCCTTCCCGGTGATTCAGTGGTTTAGATAAAACATTGCAGTGTGGTTCGAATGTGTACATAGCTCGAATTCAGCGTTTTTGTATCGCAAGATTCAATGAGTTTCTGATGTCATACCGCATTGGTTCACTAGATAAGACAAAGTATGTAAAATAAATATTTATAATTATTTATAATTATTTATAAATATTTACATAATATTATACCGAGCACACCACAGACGTAAGGCCTGCCGTCTGTGGTGTGGTCGTTGGCAGCATTTCTCAGCATTGGCTGAGCGATACTCAAGAAAGTATTGGAGCCTTTTGCTGTATTTTGTTGTGGTAAATTCGTCTGCTAAAGGCGTAAAAAAGCTCTTGATTTTAATTATGGTATAACAGATATAAAAATAGTATTAGTTAATTATTATTTTATTTACAACATGAATGGGAATATGTCAAGAGGTGACTTGTATCTGTCAACAGAAATTCCGAGTTGAATACGTAGTAGTTATGAAAGCCTGAGAAATGGAAAATTAGTCATTGTACTCCCTGGACTATGTGATCTTGTATATAAATTATAAAGACAGTCCAGCTATTTTATTTTTACGAACCATAAAATCCAGTCATACTTTCCATGATAAAACTGCAAACCAGTCAAGTGAACAGTGTGTTCATGCTTGAAATCTTTATAATATAATTCATAAACATTATAAGAGTTATTTATAGGTTTGCATTCTTTGGTCTTTGCTTTGTTTTCCTTCCCCGTTGTAGTTATATGTTGTAAACAGCATCTTTTATCTGTAACTGTAACATTAATACGACCATATACATCATTTATTTTGATGCAGATTCACTCCCGAAGCTAAGGAAGGTCGGAGCCCGTTCAGCCACCAGCCGTTCGGACTAGGTCCCCGCCAGTGTATCGGGATGAGGTTGGCGATGATGACCATGAAGCTTATGTTTGTTAACCTCATCACAACATACAAGATTCTGTCTTCTAGGGTGAGTTTTACTGATTTTAAAATATCCGACCTCACTTCTGCTTGTAATGTTAGAATGAAATAATAGATATGATATCATTTGAGTAAATCTGTGCAAACTCCCATTTTTTATAAGTTTATAATATTTTGCATACTATTTATATCCCTTTAATAACTATGTGTGCATGTATGGGTATATCCTATTTCAATTTCCTTTTATCTTTTTTGTTTGCCTTTCACATAAATTTTTTATGTTATCTGTTGTTTTTAATACATTTACTGGACTAATTTAAATTTAAGCTTGCACACACACAAACAAGAAGCGAGACTGAGTATATTTAAAGCATATAAAAAATAGATGGTTGTACATTTCCTGGTCATGATCAAATGAAAAACTGAAGAAAAGAAACCAAAACTCGATGAACATGCCAAAGAAACTGGGCTCATTTAAAATCTGAGGGTCTGGTCCAGGCACCAAAGCATATATACTGGATCCTTGGGTTTATCATTATCTGTTATTGAACACATGTGGTTCCTGGTTTATACACCGGTGATTCTTCATCCACGTTTCACAAAGCACTTGTTCCACTGACATGCGTATCTTAGCGCAGTTCCGGCCCTCTGCCTTAGAAAGTCTACGACCAGTCATAATATTCCGGTTGTCATGGATAATGCTGATCTGTGAAACTATAGGGTCTTCACCAAAGTCCTCCTTATGCAGTATGATCAGGGTCACATGAGTTTTAGCGAGCCGGCACTGAATTTTCTCACCCTATGTATTGCCACGTAGTCTATGGAATCAGTATGTTTTTACACACGAGACCCAAAAGTCGGCTAGACATCGGCAGAACGATTTCTTATCATAGTCCCCTAAAAACGAAATAAATAACAGCAGACGACTGAACTACGCTAAGAAGCTCGTGATTTAACAATGGTTTTGGGTTGAAATATCCTCAATTAACATATCACCATGCATTTTTATCTTATGACAATATAATTAAGCTATCACATTTAAGAATATGCCGACTTTAATCAGTGCATGAATAAATGAACAGTTTTACGGAGAATTTGAACTCTCATCGCTTGACATTTATTAGCTTGCTCATCTAAATCTGACAGAAACGTCCGTGAAATGTTGGGCAAGCAGCAGATGCAGAAGTATCTCGAAAAAAACCTAGCCCTGTAACGTATCAGCAAAATACTCAAAACGAAAATATGTTATTATTTCGATTATCTCTCAAAATCTGGCGAATGTTGATTAGATAATGATATCTGTGACAACTCGTATTCATGATAACGTTAAATTTAATAAACGTTTATTGGAAAACTATTACTAGTAAAGCAAAACAAACGACTTAACAATAAAAGAGATGAAATTTATAAGTGCTCATTATTTTGCAGAGGATGTTGGACCTGGACATGGCGGCCTTCGCGCGCTCTCGAAATGGAATATGGGTGAAAGTGGAGAAACGCTGAGTCACTCTTCAGCCATGACATGCTGCGGGGATTTGTACATAATCAAAAAATGATTTTTTTTATCGGAGTCCTTTTAGCTTTTTTAAAACTCAACTATAATTAGTTGAATCTACTTTGCACTAGTATTATTGATTTTCATCTAAGTTTGTCCATATATCTGCCTAGTTAAACGCAGGTTAATCGATCAGTTTTATGGCGCTCTAATCCTTACAATTTTGTGAAGGCCTTTGTTTCTTTTCAGCAGCTTTAAACGACCAGTCATGATGTCAAGTCTAAAACACATTCATCTTAAACTGTGTTAGGAAACGAAGAATTATGCGTTATATGCAGATAATTTGACCAGACATGCATTTTTTTAGAATTCTAACAGACAGATTTTGTAAACGGTCTTTTTATGTCGATGCCTTTCTGATGGTTGAAAAATATATGAGTAAAATAACGCTGCTGTAATATTTTTCTAAACAGATGATTGAGGAGCATAAATTATTCTTGATTAATATTCATTTTGCATATTTCTTTTTTATTGGTTAATAATTAGATTATTGAGTTATTCATAGTTTATTACTTTCATATTCATAAATTGAGGATATTAATGAACAGCTGGGTGATTTACTCCGTTAAGACAGCATCTCGATATTAAATAATGAGAGGGCAGTCTTTTCGTTATCATACTCTCCTCATATTTTTTTTTTGTGTGTGAAAAAAGTTCCTAAAATATATCCTGTTTACATACTTAAAAATGTTCTCAATATAAGAGGGGGACCATAGCCTTGTCATTAATTTCGTTTAGGAGTTTCTGGATCCGTAGCAGCTCGGGAGCGTAATTATCCATCACGATGAGACGGCCATCCTATCTCAACTGACACTAAAAGTATCTTAAACCGCTCATTCAATGTCCAGCATATACGAACACACATTATATTGCACAGTTAAGGCGCAACTTTATATGAAACAATGGCTATAACCATTATTTGATTTCTATCACTAAGTTACACAATATTTGTGTCTAAAACCGATTTTGGAATGTATTAAATACTCATACTTCTTAAAGTTGAAATGTGCATACAACTGTTTGGAAAATAAATTCATTCACTTTAAATTATCAAAGCTTTTGTTCTTTCTAATGAAATAACAAGTGAAGAGAAAAAAATACGTCGAGTGAGTCGTGAAGATAAGTTGTTGACATCGCTGTATTTTGATATACCTTAAAACTTGATTTACCTAAGCCGAATATTGTAAGCTGACAAGAGTAAATTAAGGCAAAAAATATACAAAAGTAACAAAAACGCATTCTTAAACGAAAGATTTTGCAGCAGAAATGACCTCTCGAGAAAAAAGTTTCATTCAATGTCACCAGACCGATGGTGCCATCTACAGGAGAATGGTGTGACTATCCATTGGTTGGCTGAAGAATAATACCACATGGATGTTTTCAACAACAGTTCGTTTGAATGACTGTAACTATCATGACATCAGATTTCCAAAATTTACGTATTTACATCTATGTATATATATATATATATATATATATATATATATATATATATATATATATATATATATGTATATATATATATCAAGACTGACTTAATAAACATCAGTGGTCAGAAACTGACATGCTTTTAGTGTTTCTTCTACAACCCAGGACATGAAAACATTTCACAATTCTCAGTTAAACCCACGCCATGATTAAAAGTCTCTATGTGAAAAGTTTTGGATTTTTGGTCACTCATCCTGATACTGTGAGCCGCATCATACGTGTAATCCTATTCGCTCAATTTTAAGCGTATAAAACAGTTGGAGTATGGGAGAAGATAAAAATGTTATATGAACTAACTGTGGTCACTCTCGGCCGAGACCCGGTTCCATCTATTAATATACCAAAAGGAAAATACTATTTTCACATTAGACACCGAGCGTATGTTTGTAATAATGGAAACTACCGAGGGGCGTCATAAAGGAGACGTTCCCGGGCGCCCTTGAGAAGCCACCGTAGCATGGGTAACTTATATTGCAATTTTATTGTTAAAAAAATGATACAAAAGCTGCAGCATCTGAATAACTTATGCATGATTGCCATGATTCTTTACATTGTTACAGAACCTAATAACAAAAGATCACGTAGTCGTGACGAGCATAAATTTTGTTACGGAGATAAATAAAATATCAGATTCTGTAACACTAGGCAGCGTGAAATGTCTATGGGGATGCATGAAGAAGTCAGTGGTTTTTTTTTTGTTAACAAATAATTATAATTTATTCTTAAAACAACCCTAACATTACAATACACTATATCTATAGAATTACACAGTATAACAACAGTACAACAGCAAATCAATACAATTACACAGTATAATAAATAAAGTGTACAGTACCTGGATACCACCACTTTCACAGCTCAATAAGTCCTTTAAAGCATATAATCCAGATGAACAGTTCACATAAACCCGTTATAAATTTCGAAGAAGATCTATAACTGCTGCAATTATCGGAAAGGTCTACAAGCTGACTCACACTCTTCTGTGTCCGCTGGAATATTTCTCTCTCTCCTCTAGGCTCTAAACACAGCCCCTAATTTATAGCTTCACACCCCAAAGCCTAGAAACTTCTATTTCACGAAAAATCCAAAGAACACAACAAAACATAATACACATGCACCCAAAGAACAATACAAGACGCGCTCATAGAGCGCGATCTGCCCAGAAAATTCCAGATAAGCATGAGCGCTGTGTCTTTACACGCCAGGCTTCCCAGTACGGATTACACCAAGCACTGTGTCTCTACACATCAGAGTTCACTCTTGGGCCATAGCTGCAATAGCAACGAGCTATGCGTGCGCCACAGGAGCCAAGTGTCAACAACAGACATCTGTAATAACATGCATATTGATCATGGAGTGTTTCATCATTTCCCGAGGACTAGTGGTGCCACCTGTATTTTTAGCTCAGTCGACCAAAGGTTATCTGAGCTTTAGCAATCATCCTTTGTCCGTCGACCGTTTGTCCAATTACATGGCACATATCGTAACCGGTTGGCCTAAAAACTTCGATCTGTACATCAAGGTTGGCCCTTAGTAAATATCCTTGCTTTCCAATAAGTATGTAATTGTGACCTGTATATATTTCGAATTAGGCGCGTTCTTGCACCCCCCCCCCCTAAAAAGTGTTTTTAGCACTTAGAACATCATACTTGTGTATTGTTCTGGGATGCAAAACAAAAATTTAGCACTCAACCCTAAAACTAAAATATTGTATATTAACAGCACATATGACATTGTTACCAAAAATGAGGAAAATCGGCCCAGCCAGTTCTTCAAAACTGTTGCGGACACAATTGCAAAGTTTTAACATTTTCAGCTGTTGATGTATGAAATTCATCCTTTCGATAAAATATCACAGTTATGATTACATGGATCTTTCTGAAATTTGGCAAGCTTATTGATCATGGCTAGATCTTTCTGCTTGGGAAGGTTGGTGGCGCCATCTACATTTTCTTTATTTTTACGCATTTCTTTGTTGTGTTTTTTTGTACTCCGAAATTACGGCTGGCCAGATGTTAACAAGGCACAAAAGCGTAACCGCCTAGAAACTTCTTACATTAAATCAAGACTGGTCCTTGGTAAAACGGCTAGCTTTAAAAAAAAGAAGGTCACTGTGACCTATATTTCCTGAGCTACGTGCGTTTTTGGAACTAAGAAAATCAGACTTGTGTTTGTCTTCTGCATGGACTGCAAAAAATAATTTGCACTAAACACTGAAACTAAAACATCGTGCATAAACGTCATATATAATATTGTTAACATGCAAAAAAATCAGAACTGTTGAAGACAATGGCAAAATTTTAACATTTTCAGCTGTAGATGTTTAAAATTCATACTTAATATAAATATCTCAGAAGTAATTGCATGGATCTTTCTTAAATTTGGTAGGCTTTTTTTTATCAAGGATAGCCTTTTCAGCTGTAACAGATTGGTGGCGCCACCTACATTTTCTTTATTTTAACGCATTTTTTATCGTCCTTTTTTATTCGGAAATCGCGATTTGCCGGTTGTTATCAAGTCACAAATCGTAACTGTTTGACGTAGAATCTTTTTTTTCATAATATCCTGTCAGGTCTTTGGTTAATCTCCTTTAATACCAAAGAGCATACAAGTCACCTGAGCGTCATGACCCATGGGTCACTTGTTTCAGTTGTATTACAACAATATTTAAATAACAGTGATAGGATGCACCTGCGCAATTACTGCATAAAAAGATCGCCGGCAGCCCTCTTGTAACTCAGTGCCTGAGTCAGAACGGACGTACTCCTAGAATTTCCTGATATACAACCCATGGAAAATCACAGCGCAGGCTCATGTGATCACGTGGCCCAAGTGGTGAATTTAATCCTTTGCTTTATTTTACGTGGGCGAAGAATCCCCAGTGGAAATAACTATCCTATTTAATAACATGAAAACTCAACGACAAACCAAGAAATCTCTCTGATAATATTAGTAATTAATCCACTCGTCGGATTTTACATTATTTACGTCTCCTTGGAATTTATGTAAATATAAATATATAAATCACACTTACAGGATAGAATGGACAAGTACTACAAAAGGGGGGGGGGGGGTAAATCACGTGATCATTAGGGTACACAAGAAATGTAGTAACATTCCCACGAGCATGCACACTAAGTGATCGTCTAGTGTGTTTGGGTCAAAAGAGCCCCTACCGCGTGACTTTAAACTTTATTCATTACTAACAGGGTGGTAGTGTACGGTAGTGTCTTGGGTCGGAGGAAACCGGTTTAAACCCACCGGTCTTGAATGGGCCTCTTCAACCCACTCTCATAGCCATGCCGGACATCGAACCCGGGAAGCAAACGAAGAGATCCGAACGTTATACACTTCGACTGTCCATAATAGTTTGATTTATGATTAATATGATATTTTTTGCTAAATAACTCAGACCCGAACTCTCAGTATATATTTATGCCGAATGATGTCACTAGTTAAGAGTTTATTCAAAAATTCATTATTAAAACGCGGATGAAAAGCACTGTCCCTGTCACTTATTAAAATGTTGATGCCAGCCCTTTCAACTTATTAAGTAGAATGAGCATTATAATCACAGCTTGTCAGTTTCAGAAAACTGCCTGTGACAAACATCACTGCCATTCTTGAACCTCTTTCGATTTTACTAAAATAAGAAAAAAATGCTCAGTTTCGGACTGAGTATGCCCAGATTGTACATTATTTATGGATATTTCAAATTTATCTTGCGTGGTATTCTATAATCTTGATCTTTTACAAATGATTGATAATAATAACCTCGGCGTTATGAGGAAAACATACAAGGTTATAGAGGATGATTTGTCTAGAAAACCGGATCACCATCCCAAGGCGGCAAAAGATAGAGTCGAAAAAGAACACATGTGTACCAGGTCGAACATGTTACTGTTAAACCAACCCCGCAGCATTTCAATTACTCGCTGGTCTCGACTGATCAACTTGCAGAGCATCCCCGCTGGCTCCAGGCCCAAACAAACAATCCTTGCAAATATCTTATCAAATTTCATGAAAGAAAAAGCACCTCCAAATGCCTCGTAAAATAGTTTTCATTCACGATCGATTCACAAGCTGTTGGCGCATTTTGCAAAACCTTTGACGTGCATATGAATTATTTATCTTTTACTCTGGCAAAGGTGGGCCATTTTTTAAGGTCCAAATTTCCATTTAGCAAAGGGCGTTTTAAAAATACATTTCCATTTCATGAACGTCCTGATAAGCCATGATCGAATTTGTTAGGAATCCTAAAAAGAAAGAATTTTTTAGTAACATTTCCCTGCAGGCACATGGCAAAGAGATACTGCCATCTGTCGGGGACTCCGCACAACATTTTAAACTGCAGAATGCTGCACCCTTCAACAATTCTGTTATTCAAGTGGAGAGAAATGTTTCAAAATCCAAAGCTATTATTGATTTTAGACTGTAATGGTAAATTACAGTAACATTTCCAGAAAGGCTACATTTTTTCGATGTTCAACATGTACAACCCTTCATGACTGAATATCTTCCTGCTTATTTGTCCTTATTGTGTTCAACTTTCAAGGCCATTCTCTCTCGATACTAAAGAAAATCACCCTTTGTCTACTCAGTAGAAATTTTAAGTTTGTTCAATTTATGGAAATCTGAAAAATTTGTCCTGATTTTCATAAAGATTAATTATCAAGTAGTCGTGCATTCTAAAAAATACCTGTCCAGACTTGTCCGTATAATTCTGATAAATAATTCAGCTAGACTGACCTCGATCTTCAGATTGGTATTATAATTATGTAAATATATATAGAAAGCAACCAATATTGGATAAACGAAATAAAATTTGTCTTTTCTTTTTTTTATCTTTGCAGGCAGATATTGTGGTTGGCGTTTTGTTCCCGAGGGTTTCAAATTCGCGATATTCGTAAAACTTTACTTAAAGGGAAATTATCGCGAAAATATAAAACTGAAGATATGAATGGATATGAATTTACTCTATAGCGATATCGCGAAAATCTAAACACAGAAAAAGCGAAATTTTAAATATTTAACTTCGCGAACATGAAACCAACCACAGTATTTGAAACATAATTTAGATATAAATGTGATCACTTTTTCTTATTATAACTGGGTGAACACATGTATATCATCAGACATATAAAAATAAGGAAATCTTAGGCATTCATCTGACTGTAAAGCAGGGGGAATGTTTCCAACAAAAGACTCCATACTTAACTCCATGAGATTAAATATAATAGATGATCAATCCATCCTGCATAAAAAATGCTCCTCCTATACATAATTAATTGTGCATGTATATGTTGTGTGTGTATATGTGTGTGTGGGGGGGGGGAGGGAACAAGAGAGAGAGAGAGCAGGAACTATAGTAGTTAGGAAAGAAAAAGAGACAGATACTGCAAAAAAAATTTCAATAATTTTACTGACGATATATATATATATATATATATATATATATATATATATATATATATATATATACATGTATATATATATTTAAATTATATCTATATATATATAAATTATATATATATATATATATATATATATGAGTTTGTTCAATATGTTTTTGCTCTATGTTTTTGATCTGCGTGTTAAAGCTTAAAAATTAATTTATATTTCAATTTAAATTATTGACATACACTACACACGCTGCTAATCACAATTTTCAATCAAAATGAAACATTTTCCCCTTACTGTGGTAGTTGGGTGTAAAATGATTTAGTGTTAGTATAAACATAATCTCATTAAATAGCGGGGAAAGGTATAAAACATAAAACTAGGAAGGTCTATGTCTGAGTCTCGTCCCTGTATCTTTATTGCCGGCTAATTCTTATTCAGTTTCCGCCTTGAGACCGTGTATATTAGAATCTTTCCATGCAGGTTGCTTCAGCCCGGCTGACTAACAACACTTGTATCGACTGCCAGGGATTTTTCGTCTCGTAATCGCCCAGATTTTGTAACCATCGGGATCATAGGGTAATTTATATCTCTCTGAACCTATTGATATCTGGCAGATTATCATTGAAACCATGCCTTAGAATTCATATTGGCACTAACTGTATTCAGACTGATCCCTGGTGAGGACTAAATGGCAGAGTAACGTCTGTTCTGTAGCGGCCCAGCTTCTTTACTGACATATAAACTACTCTTAGCATCGCGACTGAAATATTTGGCTCGGGCTGTTATATTTAGAATATGATCAAATTGCGTAATTAGGCTGAGACTGGCGAAAACAACAATATGGACAATGTACAGAAAATCACATTACAGTCAAGACGTTTCATATATCATGAGAACTGTACTTAAGACAAGGTTTTTGCGCCTTCAGAAGAGTTTACAATTTAGTCTCTAAATCTATACTATATATGCTTGAAAGGATGCATGAA
This sequence comes from Sipunculus nudus, assembly GCA_026874595.1. Lineage (NCBI taxonomy): Eukaryota > Metazoa > Annelida > Sipuncula > Golfingiida > Sipunculidae > Sipunculus > Sipunculus nudus. The sequence goes on from CM049307.1 coordinate 20,649,391, forward strand.
TAGTTCCCGTTCTGTCACTTACACTGGTTATCTTTTTTATACAACAGAAATATATTATAACATCGTATATTTTCCATTGTTCAAGTAGATCAACGTTTATAAAAAATATCGCCATAGCTTTCGAAATGTAAACTGCATCAATTGATGTGACCATTTTTCTCGGTCTGTTTCGTACAGATTATGATGTTCTTGGATATGAATATCCAGGGACACAAGATACATAAAACAATTTGGTATTTAGGTCAATAAAGATTGAAGTAGTTTTTTTAGTTATTTCACGTGCAGAAATTCCTAACATATGGAACAAAAGTATCGAACAGTGCTCCATTTAAAGTGTTCTTATTTTCAAAATGTTCCACTATTATATCTACTATGTAGACTTTTTTTCTGCCATGGATCATACAAAATCCAAAGTTACCTTGCCATGTGAATGTATCTCTCTATGTACCAGTCACGTCATCACGACAGGTCGTACAACTCGTCGCACCACTTGTCGGGATCGGTCGTGACTAGTCTTATAACCCTGTGCCACGACCTATCGTACGACACGTCGGTACCAGTCTGCGACCGCTCGGTAACTCCGATTGCTACCGATCACATAAAACCACCTAAAATCATATGTTGTAATTATTTAAAGCCAGCTACTCACCATTTTTCTAAAGAATTATGCTTATGATTTCTTGGTTACTCTGCGAACAAATTCATCAATTCTGTTTAATATATATATGCAAGGAAAAATTCTGATAAGGCCTCTGTAACAGATGTAGGAGCTTGTGTGTCTGGAAGCTATTAGTAGACAGCACTTTTGACAAACGGCAAAAAACAAAAATAAGCTGAGGTGGTTGGTTGCTGTAAGCAGAAGTTAAAAAAGGTCACTTTTGGATTCTTTTTGGCGGGTCCCCCACATATTATAAATACGCGAATACAAACAAAATGAACAGCCTGTGTGTGGTGTTGTCGGCTTTTTATATCAAATGTTCACGGGATTATCTTTAGTTATTAGAATTCAGGGATCAAAATTGATCCCTTTAAGCCTTCTGGATTCCAGGTTTTATTAGCACAGGACTAGGAACGATCCAGAAGCCAGACTTGTCCTCAAAACTTTGGAACATATCTCTGATCATATACAGAGATTTCCCCATATTACCTCTGAAGGTCTGACACCGGGCACAATCACCATCGGAGTCAATCGCTATAACCACTGGGCAACTACAAAAGGCATTAAATACATTCTAAATTAAGCTTTGTTTCCTCGCGCGCTTATATGCGTATGTCCAAACAAAAAATATTGTTTCCACATGAGCGAACATGCGTCTGTGCGTACACGTTTAAAAATATAGGTGTTTTCATGAACGTATATGCGTAATTTGACAGACGTACAAACTAGTATTTGTACATTGTACTTAGTATAGGTCTTCCACAAAAGGATGGGGACGTCATTTTACTTTGAACCCCTGAGTTAAAGCAGACCCAGAAGCGTTTTTCATGCATATATACGTACGTACGTGTATACACTGACGGAGGCATTCCAGTAACAAAATCATATATGAGCCGTTTTTTCACGCATATACCCATATACGTGCACAAAGAAACAAAGTTTCATATTCGTAGATTAATCACTGGATTCATTATCTTATACGTATACATTTTTTCATAGATATTCTTTTTTTACTTTCTTCCTTGTTGAAATTATCGGGGTACTTGTTGTTAGGTTTCACAACTCTTTTATGCTTTTGACTATTTATATTTTTTTCATATTTAACAGGTTACGTATATACTGTTTGCATGTTTGTTTCAGGCTCGTCCTAATAAAACATTATAGTGGTTGTCCATAGAATGTTTTATAAACGTGGTCTTCTAGAATTCATTTTTGGCATGTTTTAACCATTCATCGTATTTGGTGTCTAAAACACTGAAAAAAATAGTGCTGACGCCTTGAGGGGAAATTTGGTATTAGTATAGATTTGGATATAATCCGCATAAATATAATAAAATGCACATTGACAGAAGTAAACCCTCCACGGTGTCTATCTTCAGTTACATCGGCAAAGTTTAAATGTATAGTTGAAGTCTGTTTACTCTTGTTCGTGTGTCGCATTGATGTCCACGTTATGTTTCATAAACTTCACATTGAAATTCGATGTAATTTGATGTGTGTGACTAAAGAACAGTTTATAAAATTTGGTCAAGGTTCGATTATGTGCTGATCTTGATACTTATCCAAGCAAATATGCCTTTTTCTGCCTGTTTTCTCCATATTTCCTACGGTTCTTCAACCAGATGAAACTGGATGTAGAGTCAGTGCTTTCTGATTGTTTTCTATTTATATTTGTAAAACAATGATGGTTTACACTAAACACTGAAACACTTTAAAAGGCTCAAAATAAAATAAAAAAAAAATCATTATCAGACCTTTTTTTAGGGTGGGACATCAACCAGCTCCAGTTTTTAGTTAGCAGGCCCTTTTTCTGAACTTTATAAACTATTACTGGACTTTAGTAGACTGGATACTTGTTTTCTTCCAGAGTATCACATGGCAGAGATCCGGTGTTTCTGTGACAGCTCAGGTTTCCATTAAAAACCGTTAACCAAAGAAACAGGATTTCGACCAGCTTGACTTGAAACCAAGACGGAGACGGCCGGTCAGACGAAGATCAAGGGGAGACACAGCTCGCCTATCACATTTACAGTCTAACTCATTCAATTATCCGCAACATGCATTTTTCATTGGCGTCAGATCGAATCCTAGCACGGTTTGGGTGCAGGTATCGGGTTAGATGGCGCCGGGTTTCAACCGTCTCTGATCATACAGCCTTATTCAACACGACACTAAGTCATTGACACCTACCTCTTTTGTATCTTAAACTTCCCCTGTCAGCCATATCGGACTAAAAACAGCTTCTTTTGTATCCACCACATTGACAGAGTGTGACAAATTAATCAGGCCTAGCCCCCTTAATGTAATTTACACCAAAGCTAATACATCACCACGCCTGCAACAGCTATTCCTGTCTTTATGTCTCTCTGGACCTCTCCTTGTTGACTCAATCCACCTGTAATTAATCGAAATCATATATTTATTCAGGACAGGTAAATGAAATGAAGCTCAGGGTAGAGCGGGATCAATATGTGTTTGGCCAATTAGTATTATACCCTAAAGACGACAGGAAGGACATCATGTGTAGGTAACTTAAGACATTGCTTGACATCTACATATTTAATTCATACAACATCGAAAATTTATCTGTCCTGGTTTTCTTTGTGTGTATTCGTAAAATAACAAAGCGTTAAATACCGTATAACCTCGTTTATTCGCCGCTGCAAAGTGAAGTCTATTTTTTTGTTGGCGCATGATCAGGGGTATCAACATATTATCTGAAGACCCTTTTTTAACACATAGAATATGAGCTAGAAAAGATAATCCATATATTTATAAACATCTATATTATAACTGACGATGATCACACGTGACCTTCATCACGCACCTCTATATCCTGAGATATTTCACTTTATTTTTCTCAGGAGCGATTGAGGAGCCCTGCATCAAACTATACGCCAGGCCATTCAAGATATAATTGAAGTACACTGCTACTTGGGCACAACTCTACATCTAAAGCCTGCCATCATATTATTGGGAAAATGACACTATTAAAATGTGCCTTATTAAAATATAAAAAAATAATCTGAGGTTTTGGTCTCTTTTGAATGACTTAATAACTAAATTCTTATATACGTGCACAACATTTTGAATACAATAAAGCCAAAATGACCACTCATTTTAGTACTAGTTACGCATTTGGATATTGTCTTTTACAGGTCAAATATAAAAAAAAAATTAAACAACGCGGTTAATTTACGCGGTTGAGATTATGCATGCTAAATACATATTTATAAAAGCAAACCATTTTTTTAATACCGCTTGGCATAATGACTAGAGCCATCCCAAGGCTAGCCAAAGTGTAAAATAATCTATTTTATCCTTAGACTCTTTGACCCCAGGTTATGGACACCCATTAATGTTGTACCATGTCGACTCCCCCGTGGAAAATCCGTCCCGCACAAACCCAGCTGGAGACAAGCGGACGTGTTCAAACGCAAACACAGGTTATTCGGTATACCCATATGTATAATGGTTGGGCTATTAACCGAGTAGGCAGACAGGATAGAAAATATCTTTTCACTAAATGTATTATTGTTGCTTAATGAATAGACGGAAATAATAGGACATATTTCATGTCACAATTGATACTATAATTAATGGATTCGCCTCGGAAATGTTTTGGACTTGATGTAATAGGAGCGAAGCAAAGTATTTCCTAAGGGGGCATTTTCTAAATTTCCAGATAAGCCTTTAGAATTTCGAGATTTATTGCAGAAACAACTCCAACTGAATGTATAAAGGAGGTTAACTCGGCCAATGGTCGACCTATCTAGCAACGTGTACCTAATGATCTGTCCCAGCACAAGAACGGGTAACATGGTAGGACATACCATTAATAACTCTGCATTGTTTATAAGAATGATTTTGTAATTGCCAGGTATCGTGGCCAATATTTGTATAAAGCTGAAGGTAGACCGATTCCTAGAAGTAAAATGTAGTTTTGCGAGTGATGTCTAAGCACTATTCGAGGTTACTGTGAACCTCAACAAACAACCCAGAAAAGGAATGGATAGATGGACTTTTGTTATATAAGAATATCAAGTATTATGACATTTTGTGTTTATAAGGTATTTATATAAATACAAATTGATAAAACATATTATTCGTGTTTCAATTAAGAATTTATTAACGATCACCTGTATACTTCCATCAGTTACTTTATTGTCAATTCATGTTTATATAACGCCGAGAAGGGGAACTCATGACAAGACGTTTAAAGGCGGAAATGTATATATATAAATATATATATCATAAGGATGTACCTATAAGGGCGACGAACATCTGACCGCGCGCTATAAACAACGGCATGTGAGAACACTCCAGTTTGGAATAAAAAATCACCTGGCAAAAATGGTGATTCACGCCAATCTGATGCTGGTCTGACTGATTGCTAATGGTTAAGCTTGAAAATTAAATTCAAATTACTTAATTAAATCTCAATTAAAAGCTTGCATGCGGTATGCGTGTTGTCTGTAAACCACTTCATTAAAATCTAGGCTGTAATTGTTAATTTCATGAAAAAAGCTTACCAGATTCATATCAGTAATGCTATATTCATGAGTCACGGGTCAAGTACTTTTATAATCTATGGTTGAAATGGCTTTTGGCATTTCTGCGAGCAACAAAAACATCTGGTTAAAGGCGTGCGGAGAAACTGGCACCGAAATTTATTGATAAAAGCTGGTTGTGGCGGTGGATAGGTTGTCAGTTTCAGCTGAAACCAACAAGCAAACATGCCAAGCTTGTCATCAAGCTAACACGGGCCCCCAAGCTAGCTATATTGATCGCCGGCACCCCTCTTATTTTATTAGTAGCATTATCTTCCATATTTTATTAGGCTCATTAACTCTGTACGAACAGGGACCGGTAAAGCGAGCAAACAGCGCCGCTGGGAGCTCGGGCGTGAAACATGCCGGACTGAGTCCATGCTCTCTCAGTAAGGCATTGCTGATGTGTTCGGGGGGCGCCTCGGCTGATTTTCGGAAATAGCTCCTTATTTGGCGTTCAATTATGGCGCTGCCTCCTTATGAAAGCATTTCTATTATATTTAATTTACACTCAATACGAAGTCTACTCCGCGTCGATCCAGCAGACATTACCCTGTCTTGCCCCTCCGCCATCACGCTCCTCGACTTCCGAGGCGAGGAAGCGCTAACGGTAAATTTAGAAAACAGTCTCGCTCGCTGAAAAGACTTGTGTACTTTGCTTCGGGCGCGTTTTACGACGGGAAACGTCTTAGAAACATTCTTCTAGGAAGCCAAATATTTGCAAGCAAATATACGAGAGCACTTTGGCCCATCCTTCTCACGGGTGATAAGACGCTGAAGAGCTCCGTACATCCAAAGATGTTGCCATCTCTCTTAAACTCTTCACTAAAACCATTGATCAAATATAACTTGTTGTGTCTACGCTCGTCAAGGTAAAATGACTTCCGTGAGGACCGCGACTCCTCCGCTATTCAGATATTAGCGGCTTTTGATTCATCCATTAGCCCGTATGACCTATTTTTCTAAACGTTAATTCTACCTACGGTCGGCTTTTGAAATGTCATTAACGGTGTTGATTGTGCTGTCCCTTTATTCACTTTGATCAAAGTGGAGTGACACATTAAAAATCATCTCAAGATCTTTCCGATGTTATCCGTGTTCTCCACTTAAAGTCAATAATTTTCCGGCTCTGTCTTTTACTGGAGATGCGCGACACTATTTGACAACTTCTATACTGGACATTGAAACATAAATTTCTTGAGTGGTGTATCAACAAATATCACGTTAAACCACTGATTCCGTAGCTTTGATCATGACATCTTTTCGACTGTTTCAGACTCGGGCAGCTCGCCATAGTATACACCTTATTTAATACACGCCTAATAACACATCCGCCGGACTGGAAATGTCTTCCAATAAAACGTAATGGATGAATCAGCACTTTGATTGCTTTGTCCATAGCAGATATTCTACAATTACCATTGTATTTTTTATACAATTGCAATGTTAAAGTACACACATATTTCATCACATTATTATTATTATCATTATTATTATATAAATATTAACTACATCTCTTTTACGCTATCCTTGTCTGAACCCCTGTTATGCATGCTGATAAAGTAATGATAAAAACAAACTTATGGTTGACTTGTCCCTCGGCATCAGTAATTATAAGATAAAAGTGGTGCACGTGCGAGTTAATAGGTTACTTTACAGACCCGTTATCTTCAAACATATGGGAGTTCTTTCTTGTACCGGATTTAAATGCTTGATTCTTCCATAAATCAGTAATTTTGGTCGCGTATTAAGTGATCAAGTTACCATCGCTGATTTTAAAGTTTTTACGTGTAGCTTTACATGGGGATATAATCCGTGACGTTTTGCGTTCTATCTCTCTGTCTGTCCGTGCCTCAGCTCACGCGCTATCAGAGGTCGTTATGACGACCATGACACACACGGCTGTGCAAATAACCGTCTCTTTGGTCCATGGACGATCTACAGAAATCTACTGTGACAGAGGACCGTCTTATCCTAGTGGCCGGCCCCCCGCGAGCTAGGTGGGGCATGCCAATGACGGCCTGGGCTTGCAAAGCCCTCACTCAGAGAGAGTATTAGCCGACTAACTCGCCCTATTAGTATGTATGAGTTACATTGCTGTCATGTAAAATAGCCACTTAATAACAGATCTTGTTATTGTGCCACAATCCATGCTATTAACTTATCCATAAAATCATACAGTTGATTTGTTACTAATTAATCTCTGTAATTGTTATTTGAACTGACACTCCTAAATCAATGGCAATTTCCAGCCGGCTCCGCTGGGGATGAAATCCTAATAGAAAACAACTCATCACTATGCGGGGAATTCATTTCTGAAATCTATTCGGCCGGCACACGGGGACTGCGAAATGAACAAGATAGCATCGCTCGCGGCCTGCATTCCTCGCCCCTTGTCACTTTCCCTGGCCCGGCCATCTGTGGGCCTAATTCTAGGAACCCGCTTCGGCAGATTGCTCGTTTCAGAGTGTTCCAAGAAAGGAAATTCTAGGCAGAAATTATTCGAGCTCAGGGGATTAAGCGACAGAAGCGATCGCAGTATAAAGAAGAGGAAGCCTCTTTTACTGTTTGTTGTATAATCTGTTGTTGAATTAGCCGGCAGGGGGTAGTAGAAATTTTATACGAACTGGGTGACTGCGCCAGGAGCCAGGAAACAGCCTCGGGTTGAAATATGATGAAACGTCGAATGAATTTAATATGACTCCTTGCTGTCATCACTCTGTATAACAATAACCATATAGAGCAGCTTTTCTGTTCATATATCGCTCACTTTACGTCTCACTTACGTCTTGCACAATTGTTCTCTATTAACTTTTATTATATATTATCAATTATCAATAATATATTATAAAATTATATTGACGACATCTTTAAATATATTAGGTGCAGCATAACATATGCGATAAGCGTGAAAATAACACTGGGTTGATGTTTAACCTGTTGAAATCATAGACTGACATATTGTATTTATGTCTGATTAATAATATTAATATTAATAATAATAATAATAATAATAATAATAATAATAATATTTACTATTATTATTATTATTATTATTATTATTATTATTATTATATTATAAATATTCTTAATCAGACATAAAAACAATTTGTCAGTCTATGATATTCGTGTTAATGATAATATCATAATATATCATCATCAGTACCATCCCTTGTCTGTTCTAAGCATGAAACACTATCCTGATACATATTAACCTGCTGGTTTTGAAAGTGAGGCCTCCGCGAGATAACACGTGAATTGCGTGACTGTTTCACGCGGGTTCGATCCCATGGCACACTCATTCATCCTCAGGTATATGTTCTCCTATACATACAGGAGAACCAGGACGTGGTGCTGAAGTTAACACCGTCCACGAGAAATTCACGTCCGGGTCGAAGGTCACGATGCTCGTGTATATAGCAGTCGAACGTTTGGCTCGTATTTAAGAAATATCTGATTCGATAACGCGATCGGTCTTTCAATAATTATTTCTCCCGCAACGTTTAAGAATCTTTTAAATTGTATGATAATACGATAACTGGAAACTTTATATAAATATAACGTATATAAATCAAGTTTTTGTGTTTGGCAAGTTTATGTTTTTATGTATGTTAATAATATGTATATATACATATTTATATCTGCACAAAATACACAATATCCAATGAAGAAAACATAAATTAAGTTGTAGTATATAAAGAATTAAAATAATTCGTGTATCGTGTATAGCCGGCTTCCCGTTTTAAAGTTTGATTTTTTTAATCGACTGGAAAAAAAACCTGTAAATAACTTTGTATAGTCTCGCGGAATATAACACATCTGCCGATTTTCACTATTTTTCTAGCCATTTTTCATCCGTTTCGTCTCCTTGAATACTAATGTCGTGAATAATGAAAGAGGGAATAGAAGGCGACAACCTTACTGAAATCGGCCGAATTTATTTGGTTCTGTCATCACATCTACTGAATCCTCCGGAACGATAAAATTTCCATTGACATTGACATGGTCACATGTTTTTGCAACCAATTTTTCCGCTAGAAACTTAAAAATACTTGTGTAATGTAGGCTAATATATGAATGGAAAACTCTGATAATCACTTCGAAAGGAAACCACATGAATTGCGTACAATTCGAAAGTAAAGTTATATTTAAAATGAAACTATGGACGTGCATATTGCCAGGCTCGAATAGTATTCCGTCATTGTGAGATATCGGATAGAAATATTTATCGTATAATAATTATCGTCAACACCAATTGGTAATCTCTGGTGGAATGAAATATAAAAATCGTGTATAGTTCTCGAATAATTCAATATTATACAGGGTATATATGTTCCGTTTTTATATATAAGGATCGCTTTTTTATATTTGTAGCAGTATAATTATGAAACTATTAGGTGTGAATGCGTGTTGTTAAGGAAAATGCCAAACCAACAATTAGCGCGACATCTGCCATTGTCCGAGGAACTGGCGATGACACAGTTGACTGAGCACACATCGGGCGTCTCGGTTAATGGATAGGTTTCTGGTAGCGGCATGAACACACCTCTGAGTTGCAATCAAACGCCAATTAAAAGAGCAGCTAAATTGTTTATCCCATTGCCGGGCGGTGGCGAGAGTAATGGCGGTACATTCCTACAAATATTAGTTCAGGGTTGGTTAACCGTGCCTTTGTGGTAGTCGACCTGCCGGCGTGGTCTCGATCAATACGAGAATCTCGTGAGACGGAGCGTCTTGGCTGTAGCTCCTGGATAAACTTCGCGGAGAGAAAACCAGGAAACAGCGAGCAAACACACCGATTTTCCTGAAAGAAGTAGGGTTATTATTACAGTTTGCATAGGCTTGTTACAGGGTTTAAGGGGCTCATAATGGCCTTGATACAATGTGTCCGCAGATAACGGCATCGAACGCTCTGCTAAAACCGTGAGAACATGATTCGATTCTCAGTAGTCGGACCCCTGCTTCTATAGGTGTCAGTCTGTACACGAGACTCACATTTTGTTTCCGAAGATAATTGACTGTTCACAAAGGATGCGCTTTCTTCTGTTAGTCTTGATGGCAAAAGAACAAAATGGCCTCGTACCATGTCTGATAGATTTTAATAGGCGCATGCGCAGTACCCCGAGCCCTGATGGGAAAAGTAAACGCACTTGTTATAAGATAAACTATGAATTCAGCACGACATTGTTCATTTGACTTTAATAACAATTATGATATAAATTTTTGATTAGCAGTTAGAATTTAATTTATTTCAAATTGATAAAATTATTCAATTATTTGATTTACATTACATATAATTATTTTTTTTTCTCTTGAGTATGAAAGTTTGATTTAATTCAATTAAAATAACTTAATACTTTTCATAGAATATAATATTAATAATAAATAATACTGATATTTCACTTTGTTTACAAATATGCATGAAAATAATCTAAAAACTTGGTTTCATTTTATACATAAAACGTCATATGTTATATATATATATATATATATATATATATATATATATATATATATATATATATATATATTGTAATTATAATATGATAAGGTCATTTGCTATCAGCTAGCATGCTCAAGGATACTGGTCCAATACAGGATAGAAACAGTTCGATTATTCGATGAGTCTGATAACAATTAACTTAATGTGACCATTCTTTTTTTAGTGCATTGTCTGTCCTCCCCCCCCTTTCCCCCGCCCCATATGTCGTTGTTTTCTTTGGTCGCCACCGGGTGGCGTTGTGGAACTCCGCATGTCAGCATAACTTTCTCCCTATGCATGCCCTGTGCCATAACATTAATATTTCGAAGTGAATTTTTATATGCATGGACAGCAAGTTGGATCTTTCGAATTGCTGGTAGTGGTACTTATGTTCATAAATATTTTGTCTAATAATTAACTTTCCATGCTTGTACGTATACATACTTTGAAATATTATGTTACTTCTAAAGGTGATATCTAGTGATAATTAAATCAGAAGCAAACAAGTTGTGCCACAAAGCTATTTATTTTACTTTTAACCAGAAAACTTTCGTGTTTCACTCAGTTCACTTGTAACACGTTTCAGTAATCTTACGTTAAGGAAAACATGAATTACATAATTTTCTCGCATCTGGGTTTGGAATGGATGATGCATATCATAATAAAAAGCTTTGCAGAGAAATAAATATTGTTATGATAAATAACAAATTCTTATTGTATCTATAATTAGGAGGTATACACAAAAACAACAGATACTAAAGGTCATAATTGATTCTATTATTGTAAGTACAATATTTGTCTATTTGTCTTTTTGTAAAACATACCATTTATCAAACATTTTTTTGGCAAATTAACATTTATTTTTTTTAGCAGAATTTATCTTTAAATAGTACATAATTTCATTTCAAATTAAGAAGATGAATATATACATATATAAATATGAAATTATTGTTTCTTTTATAGATTGTATAATATGTTGTCTTCGTTTAAATATCGTTTCATCGTTTCTTTAAATAATCATGAGTGAGTTTTTAATCTGATTACATTGCCCATTAGTATACGAAAAAAAAATTTGCTTTTAATGATAATTCAAGCTGACCCACTGCATGTGATCACTTTAACGACATTAATTATTCAACTAGAGTGGTCACATATATATGTGTGCATGTATTTGCGTGTGTGTGATATCTAAACCAGAATATAAGCCCCTCTTAATTACTAAATGCTGTACCAAGCCCACTGCTATATATATAACATAAACATTGTATATAAAATGTAATATATTATATATATATATATATATATATATATATATATATATATATATATATATATGACAGTGTTATATTTACGTCTCCTAACATCGAATAAATTTTCGCTAACTCCGTTCAGGGCGTGTGTTACAAAAGAGTTTAAAGTGTAAAAGTGAAATAAACACATACCAAAACAAAAACTGACAGTTTTGTTGTGCATTGAGTTTACCTAATACTTAAATGTTAACAATAGTACTTTAAACTGATGTTTGTAAAATAAAGTGTACATAGAAAAAGTCAATTATTTATGATGCCTCAATAATGCTCAGATCTTGTAAATATCTAATAAATCATTCCCCCAAAAAATATTAACTGTATTCATTCCACAAAATGAATGCGAACAATTTTACACACACACACATACACCAATATATCGAAATTTTATTGGTTAAAACAATTATAGCTGTGTAGAACGGGACCGACATATACGTCAAAAGAAAATATTTCCTGTATATCACGTATAATATAACCCCGGGATAAAATGTAAAGAGACACTGAAAACCTTTCATGTTTACAGATAAGTTGAAGAAAATGGAGATTTTCTTTTTCTTTTTTTTATTAATTTACAGAGATAATAATTCGCAATCAACGGATGCTGTTTTTTAAATATCATTTTCGTACATTTCATTACCTTGCTGCGGGGTTGAGATGAAATCTTCACACTTGAAACAAACCAGAGAAAAGGCTGAACAAAAACAAGCTTGACACAAGTTTTTCTTTTCCGTATTTAGTCATCTCTCAGGCTGAAAACAGAGACCGCGCAGACCCGCCAAGCCGCCCCGGGCCTGTGTAAGACAAGACAAGCAACTAGACGGATTGCAGGATCTTGGTGGGCCGAGAAGCCTCCAGCCAGGGCGAGAGGGCCGCTTTATTGTATTTTTCAATCTGTGCAAATGACGGACATGGGGTTAGAGCGGAATCAGGCGCCTCCCCAAATTATCGCCGCTCTGTCACGGCAAAAATCATCAAAATGCTGTTCATTTTCGTGGGTGAGCGTGCCCCCGTCAGTCGGAAACAAAGTGGGGCTCCTGGATAATTATTTCCATCCCCAAAAGGAATCTGAAATGAGCGATACAGACATTTCATTTAGGACGAAATTGACTCGCGTCAACTGGCGGCGAGGAATTTCTGATTTGTGCTTGATAGAAAGCACTCGGAAATCGATCACGAGGCAATACATATGCCACTGAAGAAATACAAATTACTGTGTAATCATTTCCACTCGCACTGGCGGATCTTTATGGAGACTTATTTTATTGGATCGTCCGGGAACGGATAACCCCGACGCTCGCAAGCAAATCCGCCGGACAGATTGGCTGATCAAATTAATGCATATCACTTATAATTCATTACAGTAGAGATTATTGATATTAGTTCATCTATTTCTCCATGTATAGGATGGATCCACATAAATGAAAGTGACAGAATGTCGATTTCGCCATGCCTGCGCGGTAATCTCTACAATAATAAAGATGAAACGTCATGACGCGGGGTGGTTTAAGGCCCCGCTCCCGGACTGAAATGAACATAGATTGCTCATTTCAGGCAAATTTGTTCATTTCATGCCGGATCGCGAGTCATTTTCTCGCCAAGGCTCATTTCGAGACTATAGCAGCGGGGCTAACGCGTCTGTTGGCTCATGTCTGCCTCTTCATCATAACATCGCTATATAACCCTGAAACCTTGCCAAGTGGTCACAACCAATACCCGAGGCAGAGTTTAATGGGATGTTTATTGACTCTTCCTCTCTGGTCCGGAGATATAATTCCAATATTTATAAAAATCCGTCTTTAAATGACGAATGCTTTACATTTGATGGGCCAATAAATTAGGCGGTTTACCACCAAGTCTCCCCATAACTCTCACCCGAAACAGGGGTGGCGTATATTCCAAAAAAGTTTAAAAACACATTAGACTCCTAGTCTGACACCGTGGCCGGGGTTTTGTTTAAATACGTACATAATGTAGCCATCAGAAATGCATAGTTTTATGCAGTGAATATTAGGAAAAAATAAGAAATCTATATGTATTTTGTCACACTCGACTATGTGCAGAAAACTTCGAATTAATCTTTTTGCTCTCTCTCTCTCTACCCTCTTTTTCTCTCTCTCTCTCTCCATTAAACTATATGAAACCCTATTTGAAGCTAATTTTGTTGGCCCAATTGCTTAAAAACTTCCTGGATTGATTCTTTCCTTCGTTTATATGATTTTTACATAAGAGACTGCATGTTTGTTTAACTAAAGGGGACATTGGCAAAACCGCGACAAATATATATATACACAAAATCTTTGCGTACACTCTGTTATCGTTTTCCATGTACAAACATTCACTGTCATTCAAGCAGGTGTACATGTACATTGTATCCATTGTGTGATTCACTGCATGTACATCGCAGTCTGATATATCCACGTTCAAAACCTGAATCATAACAAATTTCATTTCCATTTATTTCAAATATGCATTTTCAAAATGCAAGGTATATGATTCTTCAAATAAATGACATGCACCTTTAAAAATACCATTGAAAGCTAAGATTTGAATTAATGGACAGTGCATCATTTAGTGTAACCGCTGGTTCCGTAGTATATTGCGTCCCTTAATTTGTGTATACAGCAGACTATCCACTGGGAAATATTACCAATTCCGAAACAATTTGAACTAAATAGAATCTAGTTCAGCCTCAAACGCACTTGACGTAACATGCTCATAGATAAATCAGTTTAAAACCAACAAGAGCAGTAAACAATTTTCAACACAATATTTACGAGGGACAAACCGTAGCGGATCATAGTTAGAAAACGATAATAAACAACATTCTAGTTAGAATAAATTGCGTTGTGTGGATTTTTTAATTTCCGTGTACCGTGCAGGTGCATTATTGTTTTACCGGAAATCACAGCGCTGCAAACGGAAGCATATCTGCTCACGTGACCTGGTCAACTGCTGAACCCCCCGGATGAAACCAAATCCTCTCATTCCAGGAAATCAAGCTCGGCATGGCATGCTGTAAGGGATTTTCAAGCCCCTCCAGTGACGCAGCTCTAACGTGGAATCAACCGGGGATAGTTTATGGAATTATACATCACCTCCCAGAAAATGGAAAGACTATCCGCCGGCTTATACATGTATCATATATATGAATACATCCTATACATCATGAATGATACCGCGTGAGCTTCGGGGCCGCGTACAGACATTTAGTAAAACTCTCACATGTGGATATATAATTTTAGCTCCATAGATATGCGAAAATTGAATAAAGATTAATTTAATTGAATATTGAGAAATATTTGGCAATGCTTGATTTCCCTTTTAAAAATGATCATGGTTTTATTAAAAATAAACTAAAACTAAAGTACAGAAAACTACATGGATCGATTTGAAGGAAAAGAATTTTGTCAGAGACTCAGGATTGTAAAGGAGCTAAACATTTAATTATTTTCTCATTGGATACCTCTGCCACGCGTGTCATAATGTTTTCCAATATATAACTGTCCTATTTTGTCAGGTCTTTTTGATATAAAATACATTATTTATATGGGTTTAGAAAACTATCCAACATTCTAGATATATTCCTAGGCTACAAAATATATTCGACAGATTCGTCGAACCTTGTCAGATCACTTCCATGTAGACACTCTCCATCTGAAATTCTGAAATTTATAATATATATATATATATTTATATATATATATATATATATATAAGCTTTCACATTATTATAGGGTTGTCATTTGATGACATGCAGGCATTATATTTGACGAGATCATCGTTCCATCAGGTTATATGTTCATAACTTTAATAAAGCCTTATAATATATTGAGAGTTTAAAAGCCCCGCGTGTGTGTTTGTGTATGCTTGTTTTAATCTGAATTCTGAACTTGGTGTTGGTACAATTCGTACGTATATGACTTACATAATGGATGATAATACAAGGGACTTTCTTGGTTAAACTATTAATTCAAGATAAATTGACACAAATTTGAAGTATAATTAAATGAAAAACTCAATTGTAGAGATCTGCACCTTTATACCATCTGTCGATAGGAATATGCGGTCAACTGATGGGTTAACCCACCCGTCGATAGAAATATACGGTCAGCTGATGGGTTTATACCATCCGTCGATTAGAATATGCCGTCGGCTGGTGGGTTTATGCCATCCGACTATTAGAACATGCGGTCAGCTGATGGGTTTATACCATCCGTCGATAAGAACATGCGGTAAGCTGACGGGTTTATACCATCCGTCGATTAGAACATGCGGTCAGCTGATGGGTTTATACCATCCGTCGATTATAATACGCGGTCAGCTGATGGGTTTATACCATTCGTAGATAGGAATATACGGTTAGCTGATGGGTTTATACCATCCGTCGATTAGAATACGTGGTCAGCTGATGGGTTTATACCATCCGTGGATATGAAAATGCGGTCAGCTGATGGGTTTATACCATCCGTTGATAAGAACATGCGGTAAGCTGATGGGTTTGTACCATCCGTCGATTAGAACATGCGGTCAGCTGATGGGTTTATACCATCCGTCGATTAGAATACGCGGTCAGCTGATGGGTTTTTACCATCTGTCGATAAGAATATGCGGTCAGCTGATGGGTGTATACTATCCGTTTATTAGAACATGCGGTCAGCTGATGGGTTTATACCATCCTTCGATAGGAATATGCGGTCAGCTTGTGAGTTTATACCATTCGTCGATAGGAATATACGGTTGGCTGATGGGTTTATACAATCCGCCGATAGGAATATGCGGTCAGCTGAAGGGTTTATATCATCCGTCGATTAGAACATGCGGTCAGGTGATGGGTTTATATCATCCGTCGATTAAAACATGCGGTCAGCTGATAGGTTTATACAATCCGTCGATAGGAATATGCGGTCAGATGAAGGGTTTATACCATCCGTCGATAAGAACATGCGGTCAGCTGATGGGTTTATACCATCCGTCGATTAGAATACGCGGTCAGCTGATGGGTTTTTTCCATCTGTCGATTAGAATATGCGGTCAGCTGAAGGGTGTATACTATCCGTTTATTAGAACATGCGGTCAGTTGATGGGTTTATACCATCCGTCGATAGGAATATGCGGTCAGCTGATGGGTTTATATCATCCGTCGATAAAAAAAAAAAAGATGCCAGCTGATGAACCTGCGAAATCTTGGTTAAACTATTAATTTAAGATAAATTGACACAAATTTGAAGTATAATTAAATGAAAAACTCAATTGTAGAAATCTGCACCTTTATACCATCTGTCGATAGGAATATGCGGTCAACTGATGGGTTAACCCTGCCGTCGATAGAAATATACGGTCAGCTGATGGGTTTATACCATCCGTCGATTAGAATATGCCGTCGGCTGGTGGGTTTATACCATCCGACTATTAGAACACGCGGTCAGCTGATGGATTTATACCATCCGTCGATAAGAACATGCGGTAAGCTGATGGGTTTATACCATCCGTCGATTAGAACATGCGGTAAGCTGATATGTTTATATCATCCGTCGATTAGAACGTGCGGTCAGCTGATGGGTTTATACCATCCGTCGATTAGAATACGCGGTCAGCTGATGGGTTTTTACCATCTGTCGATAAGAATATGCGGTCAGCTGAAGGGTGTATACTATCCGTTTATTAGAACATGCGGTCAGCTGATGGGTTTATACCATCCTTCGATAGGAATATGCGGTCAGCTTGTGAGTTTATACCATTCGTCGATAGGAATATACGGTTGGCTGATGGGTTTATACAATCCGCCGATAGGAATATGCGGTCAGCTGAAGGGTTTATACCATCCGTCGATTAGAACATGCGGTCAGGTGATGGGTTTATATCATCCGTCGATTTAAACATGCGGTCAGCTGATAGGTTTATACAATCCCTCGATAGGAATATGCGGTCAGATGAAGGGTTTATACCATCCGTCGATAAGAACATGCGGTCAGCTGATGGGTTTATACCATCCGTCGATTAGAATACGCGGTCAGCTGATGGGTTTTTTCCATCTGTCGATTAGAATATGCGGTCAGCTGAAGGGTGTATACTATCCGTTTATTAGAACATGCGGTCAGTTGATGGGTTTATACCATCCGTCGATAGGAATATGCGGTCAGCTGATGGGTTTATATCATCCGTCGATAAAAAAAAAAAAAATGCCAGCTGATGAACCTGCGAAATCTTGGTTAAACTATTAATTTAAGATAAATTGACACAAATTTGAAGTATAATTAAATGAAAAACTCAATTGTAGAAATCTGCACCTTTATACCATCTGTCGATAGGAATATGCGGTCAACTGATGGGTTAACCCTGCCGTCGATAGAAATATACGGTCAGCTGATGGGTTTATACCATCCGTCGATTAGAATATGCCGTCGGCTGGTGGGTTTATACCATCCGACTATTAGAACATGCGGTCAGCTGATGGGTTTATACATTCCGTCGATAAGAACATGCGGTAAGCTGATGAGTTTATACCATCCGTCGATTAGAACATGCGGTCAGCTGATGGGTTTATACCATCCGTCGATTAGAATACGCGGTCAGCTGATGGGTTTTTACCATCTGTCGATAGGAATATGCGGTCAGCTGAAGGGTGTATACTATCCGTTTATTAGAGCATGCGGTCAGCTGATGGGTTTATATCATCCTTCGATAGGAATATGCAGTCAGCTGGTGAGTTTATACCATTCGTCGATAGGAATATACGGTTAGCTGATGGGTTTATACCATCCGCCGAAAGGAATATGCGATCAGCGGATGGGTTTATACCATCCGTAGATTAGAATACGCGGTCAGCTGATGGGTTTATACCATCCGTCGATATGAAAATGCGGTCAGCTGATGGGTTTATACCATCCGTCGATAAGAACATGCGGTCAGGTGATGGGTTTATACAATTCGTCGATTAGAATACGCGGTCAGCTGATGGGTTTTTACCATCTGTCGATAAGAATATGCGGTCAGCTGAAGGGTGTATACTATCCGTTTATTAGAACATGCGGTCAGCTGATGGGTTAATACCATCCTTCGATAGGAATATGCGGTCAGCTTGTGAGTTTATACAATCCGTCGATAGGAATATGCGGTCAGCTGATAGGTTTATACCATCCGTCGATAGGAAAGTGCGGTCAGCTCATGGGTTTATACCATCCGTCGATAGGAATATACGGTCAGCTGATGGGTTAATTTATACCATCCATCGATTAAAACATGCGGTCAGCTGTTTGGTATATACCATCCATTGATTAGAATATGCGGTCAGCTGATAGGTGTTTACCATCCTTCGATAGGAATATGCGGTCAGATGAAGGGTTTATAACACCCGTCGATTAGAACATGCGGTCAGCTGATGGGTTTATACCATTCGTCGATTAGAATACGCGGTCAGCTGATGGTTTTTTTTCCATCTGTCGATTAGAATATGCGGTCAGCTGAAGGGTGCATACTATCCGTTTATTAGAACATGCGGTCAGTTGATGGGTTTATACCATCATATGCGGTCAGCTGATCGGTTTATATCATCCGTCGATAAAAAAAAAGATGCCAGCTGATGAACCTGCGAAATCTGCGGATTTTTTGCATATATATCAATATAAAGCATAAATCATATGTCAATTTCCAGTCAGTTAATGGCCTGATGAGCGTGAAACTTTTAAAGTTTTATTTTAACTTAATCAATATCTGCCAAATAATTTAATATGTCGATTGCAAATATGTTTAATTTTCTAAGAAAATTTAAATCATATACATGAACATCTATGTTTTAGTTCGGAATTTTTTATCATTTTCTGGAATACATTTTCAGGAAAGTGTGCATTTAATTTCACAACTGCATGCATGCATGGACAGTCATATACTTGTATATATATATATCAATCTATAAAAGCAGAGAACTGACCACACTGTTTCTAATCTGAAAATTTTTTTATTGTCATTTTATAATATATAGTATTGATAGCTATGTATGTAAAATTATATACTCAGATATTTTTTAATCTCAGTCCAGACATATATCATATAATTTTCTGTCAAACACGTGTTGTTATAACAGTCATATCAGTATTTCCTTTCATGTATAGTGCACCAGGTTTATAATTAATGATTTAGATGTATTTAAGATATGATTAATGTATTTTAAATCTTACGTCATTTTTATAGGAAAGACACGTAAATGATCATGATATAAAACAAGAATAAATTTAAAGGAAAGATGTATGCTTGTGTCGAATTTATATATATATATATTGATGAACGATTTATTGCATATTTTTAAATTTATATGCGCGATTGGTTTTCCAGTAAAGTTCACAAAGATAAAGCAGCAAAACATAGGCAATGCGATATTGTTTACACATATTCGAGTTAAACATGCATGTTTACATTTTTAAATGCAGCACCTCTGCTTTTGCGTACTAATCTGAAATAAAGCACACAAACAATATATACGTTATACATATTTCAATTATTTTTGTATAAATTGCTTTCCATGTTATTCTTATTTCCTGTTTTATTATCATAAAATGAATACTATATATGTATCTATGTATAGAGTAAATATCATTGTAAATCATCATTCCCAATTTATTATTTTTTCCCTGGCAGTCATGGTTATCTTAAAAATTGATTCTATATCGAGGATATATATATATATATATATATATATATATATATATATATATATATATACATTTATATGTCTATATATGTAGACAATGATACTAGCTATAGGCATCTAAAACAAATGACCAGAGGTATAAAATAGAATAAATATATATCAGAATACATAAAATATGTACAGAAATTAACAGAGTGAAGATCACCTGATGTATGTGTCTGGGCACATAAGTAAGGACTAAAATATGTCTTTAGCCATGCAATTTATTTTTATGGCGTTTACAGAGAACATTTAAAACAGAGATATACTTACAAATTAATCATCCAAATATACATTAATCTGTCATAGTTAAGGCGTAAATGCATGTATTAGACAAATTGAGGAGTCGTGGAACAGTCATGGCATATAAATAAAAGATCTATATCTATATATTACATGCGACTACTCTGCTGATAGAATGGTAAAGTAACGAACACATCTGAGTAAATTTAATACAGAGCTCTCCCCAGCCCGCGAGGTGAAGTCTGTTCTTGTTGGGGCTCCTTGTTAATATGTACAGCCGGCAAGGAAGGTGGCCGCCCCGCGCTCGAATCAATTTATTTAGCACGTCTTCAAATGTCGTTTAACCCTGGAAACAATTTCGAGCAACACTCATTTGTCTCTTGCGAAGAGATTGGAAATAATTTGTGCCGTGATCGAATTAAAGTTGAGGCAATTTCTCTCCCGAATGGCCCTGATAAGCGACCGATAGGCTCGCTTAGCCGGGCTGTCAGTGAGCAAGCCAGCATTTGTCTTCCTCCAGTGAGGGCGATATATCAGCCGAGGGCGGGAGCCAGTGCGGGGCCGAGACTTTGCACACATACACACCGATCTGAGCCCTTTCTTTCTCCTTTTAGGAGAGCTATACATGAATATAACCTCCCGGAGGCCTGAAAGGCAAATGAAACAGAAACAAACTTCAGTTTTGTTAATTCGATTCTGTATAAGAAATAGAAAACGCGAGGGTTATTGTCCAATATGGGGCCCATGCAATTATCAAATATTTCTGGATGCTGTGTACATGCGTGTGTATTTTTATGACTACATATCTCAGCAAATCTCTTAATGCTTTACCATTGAAGCATGAGCAGTATGAAATAATTTCTTCTTTTTTTTATAAAATATTAAATTTTAAAAGAAAATAAAATATACCCATCTTTGCGTGTTGTGTGCTCACGAAACGTTAGTATATTGTCATAACATATGTACTGCTATATCCCCTCCCCTAATTTGCCCTTCGGTGTGACATTAAGCACAAGATCCATGACAAGCTATAATATACTAAAGTTTTACAAACAACAGACCTGTAAACCTTTTGAAATACCGTGAATTCTTTCCACTTTCCAATTTTACTTTTAAAGATTGATTTATACATGATACTGCTTAATTTGGCCATGAAAAATATCTATAAAATATAAAATTGAAAAAGAAACAAAAAATATGTAATTTTCACAATGCTCTAAGCAAAATGGTTTAAGTGCTGAAGACCGCACCCATTTTAACCTTAAACTGATTCTATAGCGGTCGAGATTCTTGCAGAAGATCTGATAGGAGCGTTCTAATCGGGTGCATGGGGGAGGGGGATGTACTACATTTTACAAGTTAAACTGAAGGGTGTAACTGACTGCAAATATATTTAGTCACCGAAATTGGAGATATTTGTGAAATGTGGGTATGAACACAATATGAACTGCCAAATCTGTATTTCCTGAAAAAAAATAACGTTAAGACCTGTATAGTAAAATTTAGAAGATTAAACAAAGCCGTGCAAAATGCCCATGGAAACCATAAAAACAATGAAACCTCGTGAATCTGTAGGAAGCATACTATGTTATAATTATTATTGTGAGCTTTTGGAACAAATCAATGTAAATGTAAATGTAAATGTAAATGAAGTGTTAGCTTTTATGTGTGCTTGAGGCATAAAGACGAACAGACGGACGGACGTCCACCCTTCTCTCTGCCTTTCAAGATTTAGCAAGATATTGGGACGTCTGATTATCCGTGAATGATGGTTAGAAGCAGGCAAGATGATGGGTCAGAGAGGAAATGTATAGGGTCTCTTATGTGTCTGGCTGCCTCGATAGTGGACAGTTGTCTTGTACGACGTTCACCGAGATAATGAAACAACCACGTAAATTACGGCATACCCGAAGCCGATAACGACGTCACTACAGTATAGCACCCCGTGACCCCGCGCAATGTATGCCGGGACTGCTGCCAGGAATACAAGAAAGTCTTATCAGGACATGTTGCGATATTTTATGGCAGGTGCCAATTTGATGCTTTTATAAACATATACGGCAGGAAAGAGTGCTTGTTTCTTTTAACACGTGATATAGATATAGAGATCCATGATGGTATTAAGACATATTATATATGCATGTTCTATCTTTCTTAATGTATCTTTTTTCTCTTTCTTTTTCGGGGTTCTTCTATTTGAGGTGCATGATAGCTTACTATATGTATCAACTATAAACATTTATTAATATTCCATTTTGCATTTTCAACTGATGTTCAATGCTTGTATTAAAGGTAGAAGTTTTAAAATAGAACTAAATAATGCAACTATAGACATGTTTCAATGACCAAAGCATTATATTTTTTTTCGCAGAAATAGTTACAAGCATTTGATGATATGATATAAAATAAGTTTTTTAGACACATACACAGGCCAAAAAGGTAAACTCTGATGAACTGAAAATCAAAATGTGCTTCCATCCTTTTATATATATAGCTCCTTGTTTTTCTGAGACAGAAAATAAATTCAATCGCGTGGTATACCCCAAATATACACAGGTGAGGTGAACTTTCCATATGCAATATTTTCACTTATACCAAATGGTCAAAATATTAGATTAGCAATTGTTTTTATCTCGATTTTATTTAGATTTTAAAGTTTTCTTGTACTTGAGTACACTGTGTGCAAATATTCTTTCATTAGATGGAATATAGTTTTTTTTTTCCAGATGCATGTAAATAACCTCCCTCTCATTAATGTCCCGTTTTTGTATTCGCCTCAAGTATATTCAAAATGGCAGCCATCGGAATTAAGGACATGGAATTCACACGAAGATTTTACATCATCTTGTGTGTCGCAACTGACTTCATTGCACTGCAAGCTCATAAGCCAATAAAACTGATGTTAAAATAATACGTTTAAAATAAAACTGTTATATGCTAAACTGTCAGCCCAGCAATTCACCAATAAAATGTAATTTGTCATGATAATGATGGAGCATTTATAGATTTTTTTCATAAAATGAAATGTTATGTGCAATCCAAGTCCAATTAGAAATAACAAAACCGGTTTGAAATGTGTATTTACAGGAGCCTTCAGTATATATTTACTCTTCGCTTTTGATGGTAACAGTTGAATGCATGGGATTGTTACCCATTTACAAAGGGATACGACACTCATTTCAGCATTGGGGTTGAGATTTGCCAATAAACTACATTTTGTATGACAGCTGACCATTTGAATATACTGTTATAATGTCACAGTGTGTTTCTTTCTGTTCAAGTCAAACACTAAGAAAAACTGATTGAGTATTTCAAATGTGATATGATCTATATCTAAGTATTTAAAATATTCACAATTCTTATGTTTTATTATATTATATTATATTAAAGCCCGAAAAAAATTACAAACAATTTTCTTTTGTATTATATATATATATATATATATATATATATATATATATATATTTGATACCATGTGCCACATTCTTAATCATATGTATATATCAGTAATTTCTGAATCACTTAAATAATTACATTGTTTATCAATAATGAAGGGATACCAACACGAGAGGTGAATATAGTAATACAGTAAACCCTCAAAATTACGACCACTAAGGGGACCTAATTGACCAATAATCGAGGTTGTCGTGATCGAGTGGCCATTTTTTTCTTGGTCGCTAAACTGCATGGGGTGGTCTTAGGCGAGCTTGTACTGTTTTTATTCTGCACAGAAGAGTAATAAAGACAGTTTTTGGGGGCATTGGTTAGAATATTTTATAATGTTGCTTTTTACTTATACACTGTGTCCTTATAATATCTGCAGCATTTGCGTGTTTCATAAGCAAAAATGCAAGTTGTTGGCAAATGTTTCTTTTCATTCGGAAATGTATGCAAAACATTGAAGGCAAAACACATGAAGTTTGAATGCGACATATTAAACGCATGTTTTAATGGGCAAATATATATATATATATATATATATATATATATATATATATATATATATATATATATATAGAGGGTTGGGAACTTGATGCTTATTCTAGGACATTCTGACACTTATTTATTTTATCATTTTACAATAAAATCTAACACTGTATACTTTGAAGTGTTTGTCTGGACCTGTAGAAATTATCTTTACGCCAAAAGATTTACGTAATATTAAGAAAGGATTTAAATCAGTTATCAGGTAGAGCCAATCTGTAGATGTGCAGTGCATGCGTCAGATGTTGGGCTGATAATTTGCAGATTTCTTTGATACTTATATGTATATATTTGGCAGGCCCATCGGCAGACGGGCAAGATCGTTAGACGGGGCTGCTACACTATATTTGGGTTATCGCCCTTTGAGACACAAACAACAGTGTTTTTTACAAAGTGCAGGCGTGGTATATTTGCACAACATATATATTTTCGTTTTGACACATCCCTTATAACCAGACTGGAATTTTAAAGTGTAAAGTATTGTAGTATCAGTGGAGGGGTAGGGTTGGGGTGTGGCTGGGGGATGGGGGGGGGGAGGGGGGGTTAAACCGCTCATGTTCGATCCCTGCCGTGGCTGTGAGAGTGGTTGCAGTTGCGATCCAAGGCCGGTCATTTTCCCAGGGTAATCTGAGGTATGAGGCAGTTAGTTATAATAAATATTATTCAATCTGTGTCAAATAAATGAAGTGTACATTTTTTTTAATCATTCATACCAATGAAACATGAGCTGTTCCAAACTTGATCATTGTATCTGTATGTTGGTGCCATGTAAGAGATGAAAGTACTCTCTCTCTCTCTCACACACACACACACACACCCTCACACACACATACACATGCGTATATACGCATTCTGTAAATACCACTCAATCCACACTTCTTTCCTCCACTGATTAATGGGCTTAATTGATCGGGCTTTATTATTTCATTTTCTAAATAAGATTTTACTGCAGAGTGGTATTTATTTTATTGTATAGGAGTTTGTGGTTAGTGAGTAAATTGCAGTTATTTGGAATTAGTAGATTAAACACAAAGTGTGATTGTAGGATTGACTGATAAAATATAAGCTTGCAGAGAAACAGAGGATTGGAGGTATGTCGATAAGCTTAATTAAGCTTAATTGAACTCATATTCATTCAGTTGGATGCACCTGCATGGCTTTTAATTCAAATATAAATATATATATATATATATATATATATATATAGTTTTTATAAGTTTAACCCCAGGACATGACAATGGCTGCCATGCATTTTTTATTTCTAAAAGACATGACCATGTGTATTTGAAAATGCATGTCCTATGTTTCATTATATGTATATATATATATATATATATATATATATAATATATATATATATATATATATATATATATATATATGAAAGCACATCTTGTACACGCCATCCGCTCTTAATTTAATCAGCCCTGTACGAGCTCTATCGAGGTTTTGGCTGAAAGCGATTGCGAACTAATTAACTGATCGCGCATTAAAGTTTATGAATCTTATCTTTTTTGCCTAAATGGTTCATTAATGATATATATATAGGTATATATATATATATAATATATATATATATATATATATATATATATATATATATAGTTTAGAATATAATCATTTTTATAAATATGGATGGAACGTGCATTGATTTGGTCCTAACTAAAGATATACTAAATTCATTAATATTATAATAATATAAAACATTATATGACAAGTGAAATTAGCAGAAAATAAATATGTATTTCTATTTAACAGCATTTGAATAAAGAGTGCATGTCATTTTTATGTTGAAGTTAAAGTCCAAAATGAATTTAAAATGGTAAATAGACGGACACATTTTTCGAGTGCGAAAATAAGAAAACGCACCCAGTGTCTGCATAGGACACGATATATGAGCAAAATTACATGCAAGGAGAGATATGCAGGTACTTGGAATTATCATTACATCGACAAATGCCAATAAACTGATAGGTAATTATAGATAAAGCTAAAACCAGTGCACGCACTGAGCTGACTCAAGCAGATATCAAGGACAATGCCGGCGAGATCTGTGACAACATGTCTTGTGGAGGGGAAGGGGTATTAACCACAATTCCCATGGTTGTATGGTCAAGTGACAGTCAGCCACGCTCTATTAGAGTCTTTACTTCACTTGGCACATTATGGCGTCACTTAGGGTGACACTATCAAGGGAGATGTGTGGATAATATGTGTGTATCTGTTGATGTGCGACCTGCGATGCCCCATTGGTATCAACTCATAATTACCTGACTATTCTCTGTTTTTAGCAGTAAGCGCCCCTTATCGTGTCAGCACCAATAACACACAAGCAACATCAGTGGTAAGATATAAACATATTTAATATGCACTCGTTAACATTGAATGCCATAAATAGTTGCGTGAGATGTGTTTTGCTCATGCAGATAATTGCTCTGCGAGTCCAGGTTATGCAAATGTAAAACATTAGTGTCTTGTGTTAAATGTTTGCTATAGAAAACATATCAGTGTAGATTGTCTGTGTGATGTCATGAGATGAGTTAACAAGCTGATTTAGTCAGAATGACTAAATTTACCACATATAACCGTGGGAATGTACAATTCAAGTCCTCTGTGTGATTATGTGGCAGATTTTAGCGTTACTATCACCGCGATGAGAAAGATCTGTCCAGCGACGCTTCATCAGTCAATGCATCACTGTCTGTGACGTCATTCGTTATGTCGTCTGCTTGAACACTTTTTGGCGGGATAGTTTCTTTGGCCTCGCGCTCACTGTAGGCCTCTTCTTCATGTTCAATACATATCGGATCAGGCTGTAATTCATTGTTCGTTATATTTTCAGATCTAAATCCCGAACTAAAGGTTTCTGATTCGGTTCTAACGGGGTTATATTTAGCAGCAGATGGGGAGGAAAAAGTGGCTTCGGGGGAGGAAGGGCATGAGGTTTCGGGGGAGCTGGGAGTGGGGGGTCTCTCGACTTGGAAGCCCACGGGCTGTGTAACGGGGAAAAGGGGTAGCATGCCCAAACATAGAGGATTCATAGACTTGCTTGCCTGCACGCGGGGGTATTTAGAATTAGGCCGGCGGCCTCGTGGGACTTTCGGTGTCTCTAACAGGCTCTCTATGCTAAAAGGGCTCTTGAAATTGGATGGGGAGAGCTGATCGGATTCACAGCCCTTGCGCCCGGGGCTCTGTTCATCATAAATCCTATCACCAACCACATCAATATCCAACTCGCCGTGCGAGCTCGCCTCCTGGGAGTCATCACTTTCATTACATGTACCGGTGACACTGCTTGAAGCATCTGGCGCGCTATTTTTCTCGGATGATTGTGAGAGGTCATCACTTCCGTTTGTAGGATTCTTGTCTGATCTTTTGAATTTTTCCTCTACTCTTTTCCTCTTTTTCTCCAGTCTCTCTTTCTCACGCTTCTCTAACTCCTTGGGGTCTATGGGGTCACCGCTACAAGTCTTCGGATGTGCATTGTGGGCCGGTCTTCCGGGTCCTTTTTTGGTGTTCTCCTTTTTCCGCCATTTTGCTCGTCTGTTCTGGAACCAAACCTGCAAGGAAAAAAAATAATTATATTTATTTTGACAAAGTTTATGAACACCAACAACTATTCCTAAATTCACAAGCCTTGCACAAAGAAATATCCAGCTGTAGAAAACTAATTTGAGCTAGAAAAAAAACCTCTAATGCATGAAAGCGCAATTTTGTATATATATATATATATATATATATATATATATATATATATATATATATATATGTGCATGTTATGTATAAGTTAAGGCATTGTATGAAGAAATATACAGATTTACAGTCGGAATCAATGTATGAACTACCAAATATCGTATGCCAAAAGAATAAAAATATGCTAGTTTTGTTTTGTATTTGATCTAGCACATATTATTGTTTAAAATGATAGTCAAGTACAAAAAAAAGTTTTTTATTTGAAAGCAATACTTATACCTGTGGCAATTAGAAATATTAATTCACTTTTAATAATCATAAAGGACTTTACACAGAATAGTACGTGCAGTGGATGCACGATAGTGTTTATTTTGAATAAATATCACATAACTGATATTATTTTGAATATATCCCACATGCCATTTATACATTAAAGTGTATGCCGCATGGCATAATGTTCGATATTTAGGTTTTGTAATTTAATGTATATTTCAGTTATTTAAAGTTGATATTCCATTTTTGTGGTATATATGTTTTAAAAAAATTAAAATTATTTTTACACTTAATATGTGGTCCAATAGAATGCATTCTATTCCGAACTGAAATCGATTATGATATGATCACGTGTCTACAGTTATACTTGTGTTGAATCATTATTTACGTGTGTGTCACTGGACCAGTGATATTAATTACTGTGTAATAATAGTAAAGATATTTTTTTAAGATTTTATAATTAAATATATATTATAATTAAATATATTTTATATATTTTAATATCATGTTATGCTATAATTATATAAAAATAAAACTTAACGTTTTATATAATTACGATTAAGGTATATATTTTAGGCTGCATGCATACTACCTGCGGAAAATTCAGGTTTTTCTATATAAAATATAAATCATAAACATATATGAAGGTATATATTTTTTATTATAATCATAATGGTAAGTGCCTTCCGCAAAGGAGGATATAATTTAATAGTGAAAGGCGTCTAGACATTCTTAATTCAGACTCACAACAAGTTTAATGAAGACCCAAACTGAGACCATTGATCTGAGACCATCCAAAACAGAATCCCGCTGTCTTCAGATAATTGACGGGGCAAACACGCGCGCATTGTCAATCCATTGGAGATGAAACTTCAATGTGAAGTCAAGTGTCCACTTGTGCCCTAATTCGTTCAGTCTGTGCTGAATAGTTACAATATGGGTCTGTAATGGATTGAGGAATTACGCCCACGTCGGCTTAAGGACATGTAAATGAGAGTAAACGAGTGGCCGCAGTTAATTAAATGCGTGGGACTTTGCTAATAGTTGACGGTAAAGTTGTTTAAAAGAGAACAAATCTGTTAATCCCGGACAATGCGCTGTCCGTGAGTACCGCGGGTCGTGAACAATGGTAACATCTGTACCCCAGCATTATCACAGACATCGCTAAATGATGCCACTCGCCCCTCTCCCCTGGGTCCGCCTTATGGTCCGCGGTGTATGGACGGGCGTGCGTGAAAACGGGCCGGTATAAAAACAACTCTACTATATATGGTTCTGCTAATTACGGTTATCAAAAAGAGATGATCGATTTGAACGTGTTAGTTTAGACAGGAAACTCACATGTTAAAACCTACATGTACTAAATAGTATATTTCTGAACAACCATTGTCCGCATCCATGCCAAATATCTTCATTAAATGAATGGTTGGTTTGAACTAATTGTCAAAAGATGATCAAAATATATACATGAAAAACAAAGGGGTAAAAGATTCCAATTAGTTTTGCATATATATATATATATATATATATATATATATATATATATATATATATATTTGAGCGCAATTATCGTTGTATTCTTTTATATATCTAGGTATGCATAATGTCCGAATGTCTAGTTTAGTTAAGGGTAACCTGGTTATTATTCAGTAAAAAGTCAAACTTCAGACTATATGATACAGTAAAAAGTCAAACTTCAGACTATATGATATATATTAGTATAAAATATATGATTATAGTAATTCGTAAATCTTTTGGACAAACATACCATGAAATATATAGGGTTAAAAATGTTACGCTTGTGCTTTTTAAACCATGCGCATCTTAAATTGAAAAAAAATGTATCATTACAATAAAAAAAAAACACCTTTTCAGCAAAAATCTCTGGTTTAGACAAATATCTTAATTGACTTCGGAAATAATATCAGGTATACAAATATAATATATATATTTGTATTTCGAATCATCACGTCTCTGAACAATGAGGTTTTAGCCTTTGCCTCCCCGAGTTAGTCTGAAGATCGACCCCATGTCATACTAAATTTGTCCTGGGTCAGTAACTTCCTGAATGCGAGTAATGTGTGGTAGGTGTCATTCCATTCTTAAAGTCTCATTTTTATTACCACTCCATCAGCTCAATTTTCGATATAAGATATAAGCTAGAGTATTCAATATATGCTCAGACATCGATTGTGAACACAAGTTCGTTTTGAGACGGCCCCCCGGTTGTTTCAGTCGTGGACCCGGGGTCTCATCAGATAGCTGAGCCGACGCGCAGATTTGCCAAACCATCGGCCGCTCACGAAGTAATTGATTCATAACTTGCATGCAATCGCGTAATTGATCTAATCTGAAGAGAAACACAACGAGTGTGGGACAAATGGCCCAATCTTAATTAGCTACTCAAGAATTATAATGAATAGCACAAGTGACAAGGCTATTGATCTAAAGTAATTTGCTCTTCTCTGTACTTGCCGTCTTTGTTAAACTGGGCTGTCCCGGGTTTCGGGCCCATTAACAAAATCAAATCATTTATACAATATTTGTTTTAACAGGTATTCACAGTTCGAGCCAAGGTTGATACGAATCTTCTTTCGGGAAGAGTTCATACTTTCATTTCATTTCCTATACTATTTTTTAACAATGATTTCACCTTTGATTTGGTGTATCAGGCTGCTGTCAGTTTTCCTGATGCAAAATAGGAAGAGGAGATAGATGTCCATATAACATGAATCAGTCCACCTGACTCAGTCTTATATGTATATATGTAATTCTAAAGTGTAAAATTAAAACATTGTCGTCGAAATATCCTGTTTCTTTTTCTTGGTGTGTTTAATTCTAATTGAATTTCCTGTTTTTGCTGTGCTAAAATCTGAGGCTTTTTTAATAAATATTTTTTTCCAATATATATTTGATATTTCTGCACTAACTAAACATATAACCCAGACTCAATATTTAAATAGACATGCATTCTCTAATCGAAATGTTATAATCCACCGAAAATTTGTTCCTTTTTAGTATAGATTTAATATACTTTATAGTCTTACTGGTACGTGTTATAACATTTTCTATCAAATTGAATAAAAAGAATGAGAGAACTTTAAAAATAACAAACACTATGGAAAAAGAAACATACACAGAATTACAAAACACGAATAATATCCCTGACAAAAAATGTGAATGAGCTGCATTAAAAAAATATATGTATATATAGCTGTGTGTTTATATAGTCGTAACATGGTGAAGGAGAGAAGGTGTGGATGCGGTTGGTTCATTCCGACTCCTACAGACACTATATATATATTATATTATATATATATATATATATATATATATATATATATATATATATACATATATGTATATATATAGGGACTTCGGATAGCGCTATGGCACTTTGGCAAAAAAAAATCCCCTCTGACGTTCTGACGAAAAACTTACCAAAGAAAACCTGATGCCTTTTTTGGGGAAAAATAAAGCTATTATTAATTACAAATCCAAATAAATTTTACTCTATGCATGCAGGGTATAGAAAAAAAATAGTTACCTGAACACGTGACTCTGCCAGGTCTAAGCGAAGTGCCAGCGCCTCGCGCATGAATACATCTGGGTAATGACTGTCTTGGAACGCCCTTTCTAGTTCTTCCAACTGCCATCCGCTGAAATTAGTCCGCGTCCTCCGTCTCTTCTGGCTCTGGGCGTCTTTCCCATCTTCATCCACTGAAAAAAATGTCAAGAAAACGTGGATAGTTTGTATAAATGAAACGTCATAAGTTATAATTAATTAAATTGATGATTAACAATTCCGTTTCCTCTTTATTTTCTTAATTTTATTTAAGGTTTTGTTTTTTTCCACCCATTATACACATAATTGTTTATAAAACCTATTACACTGAGAAGCCTTTTTTTTTACACTTGCTGTTTTGTGTCGCTTGCTTTAGTCATGCATATTCCCATTTGAATTCATTGAAAGTTTCTGTCCTTGGTGATATTTTGTTCATATGCTTTTTTTAAAAATCAGCCAGTCACGGAAAATTGTGAAATATATATACATTCGCTATATACAAACTGCATCTCAACTAACCTATATATGTAAGTTTAGCAAAAAACCCTCCGACGAACAAGGTCCATACATCATGTATATATATCATGCAACATATATTATTTATGTTGATGTTCCCCTTTCTTTGTTTATCTTTTATCCCATTAATTATATTCCAGCATTTTGTAAATTTTTAATAAAGTTTATAATAGCCTTACTAGCTATATATCTTTAAAATAAACTTCAAATTAATAAAGCTAGGAAAATATAAAAGAAAAGAATAACATGAAAGGCCAGGTATGTTCAATAAGTTTTTTTTGCGATATACGAATACAGATTATAGGAATTATATTATACTATAAATAACTGAAATAATAAGTTAAGAGCACTTGTTTTGTATATATTAATACCGTAATGTAACAGGTGATTATGAGAAGAAGATTGCTCTTTTATAATGTTATTCTATTTTATTATAGATATATACCTTTTTCCATTAGATTTCATATTCACATGAAATTACACATAACTTTAACTTTCTACATGAAAAATTGAATATTTGTAAATATATACATAATAAAAACACTTGGAAACTAATCAGGCCATGCCCGGCCAGTCACGTATAGCCCAGGGTTTGTTCGACCATGTTAATAAAGGATAGACTTCCAAAAGAAGAGTCATTTTCTCATTATACCTTAAAAGGCGTTTCAGAGCGATCGAGGATTACAGAGGCAATTACGTAATCGAGATGCTGGACCGCACCCGTGAGCAGGGTCGTCACGTGCATCGTGTGTTTGCTTAGAAACTGAAGCTCATATGAAAAGGACATCGACCATAAAAACCTATGAATCTTTCCTTTTCAAATGGCATATATATATATATATATATATATATATATATATATATATATATATATATGTAAATATATAAGTGAACCATCTTAGCGCAGTTAATTTATACCACAATTTGCATAGATTTCATATATTAGATTATCGATATTATATAAAGAACATGGCTAAATCATCTAAAATCATATTTCTGGCGACGAAAGGTCTCAGCAATACAAGAAAATTTCACTTAATTTGTATGTCTATAAAAAATATTGACATAAATGTATACAGGTGTTACGTATACTTGAGGTGTACCAAGTGGCCCCCTCGCTCTACTGCACCCACTCACTTCATTACATGCATCATATACTAATATATATATATATATATATATATATATATATATATATATATATATATATATATATTTGTATTTATATATATATATTTATTTATATATTGATATATATATTCGGATAAAAGTTCATTTCCCCTTAATAAAAAAACACCGGGATCCTATATTTCGTAGTTCAACACCTATATATATATAGGTAATCATGCATTATGTATCAAAATTCACGTTTTACATAAGAATCACATATATATTTATATTTAATACATATATATATGATTATATATATATATACATATGTGTGTATATATATATATATATACAAACATATATGGAAGTGTTTATTTATATATATATATATATATAAATAATCATTTATAATCTTATGTAACAATGTATTTTAAAACGATGCTGTTTCGATGTGAAAATATCACTGCTAAGTATATACGTTAGCTGCATCTGTGAGTCATCAATGTAATCATGAGTCACTTTAATTTAATGGAAACACTTTTACACACTTTTAGAATACTGTTTATAAAAACTATACCAGTGTTTAGAACACTTCAAAAGAATGTCCCGCACCAAAAGAAGATAAAAACATTTCAGACAAAAAAAAAGTAAAATTACATGGCAGTGAATTTAAATTCTAGACAGTTATCGACCTAATTAGTAATCTGATATCTCTGTCTATTCAACAGTCTGCGGAAGGATTTTCATTGATTTGTGAATTTAACGTAACTTCAGGATTCACTTTAATTCTGTATTCAGATAATCACAGGAGTTAACAATGAAGTAACAAAATGATATGTATTTACTTACCAGAGTCCTTATGAGAATTTCCATCCACCGAGTCCCGCCCGGGGGGTCCCCCGTCGTGCCTCCCGCTGCCCAGGGGGTCGAACCGAAAAGGCGACTGTCCCGGACTGTGACAGGGGCGAAAGAAACCCGAGGATATAACCCCGGGGTAGTCAATCACCCCCGGGGCAAAGGGTGGGGAGTGATGTCCACGTCCTCCGAGCAGAGCTCCGTACGCTGACAGAGAACTCGGAAAAGCTATGTATGGAGAAGTAGTAAAAGCGTCCATAATTCTTCAATAAATATTTATAAAAAAAACGCAAGTTGAAGTCTGATTACTATAATTATAAAAATGACTTGAAGTCTTCTCTGTTTACTTAACCAAGTCTTGTATACAAGGATGGTGAACTCGCTATAGCATCATCTGTTACGGTGATAGCATGTTGTAGACGCTGCGGCTGTTTGGGTATCTGTCATGTGTAGTCCTTGCAGCCGAATACCTGATGCGACAGTGACCTGCCTCATTTAAACACGATCTGGCTGCGCGGCAGGAAATGTACCGTCCATGTTTATTTCACATCCTTACACCACTTGTGTGGTTGTAGATTTCATGCCCATGATAGCGGATCCAACGAGCATGTGACGAGGGGGGTGTGGCCTATGTTGCTGATCTGTCAATCAAACGCCATGTTCATCACCTTGCCATGAATGAAAGTGACACCCTGGTCGGCATGCATAATAAATGTTGAATTTGTCTCTTATACTTGAGCGCTTTCTTGTCAGTGTAATGAGATTTACCGCACAGAGAATGATGTCGACTTGTCAAAGCAAATACTGACTTTCAATTTTAAGAGGCAATTAATGTCGAGAGTGAACTCAGCTATGAATAAATTGATGTATCTCTGCTGGGAGTCAAGAGAAGATATATTAAAATTTACATGATAGAATTTCAGATACAAACAATACTTTGAAGTCATATACAACTCGGCCTTTTGTCAGTCTCAACAGTTGCCGTCGTATACATCATATCGTAATATCAGTCCTTTTGGGGAGAATTGGACATATGCCGGATGACCGGCTGGAGTCTCTGTATTTATGCGACGTCCTCGACATATTACATACGGTCCGGTTATGTTTGCCAAGCACCTAAAGAATATTATAATTAAATTGGGCCATGATATGACGTATGTAAATCATATTTTCCAGGCTCTGACTGTGAACCTTGGCTCTGGGGATCATAAAGGTCATACCGTTAAACTATCTATGGAGCTTTTAGTTAAACGTTTAACATTAATACGTTTGCAAATGTGCTTGCATTTTTCCCAGTGGAATGGCTTGGATTTTGCTTAACTTTCCTATAGACCACACATGTTGCTATAAATGGTTTAAGTGTGCTCCGCTGAACATTGATTGGTGAGAATAAGCCTAAAAAACATGTTTTATGTCACTGATATAATCAGCCTTATTATTTTTAATTTTTCATTTAAGTTTAACAGACAGGGATTTTTATCTGACATGTTGGTTTTACTGCCTTATAAATCCACATGGTGAAACTTAATATGATATTTACTGTGTGATAAATACCATATGGTTTAAATGTCATATATAAGCATATGTATATAACTTATGTTTAGAAGGAATTCGGCTTGGCCCTTGCACTATACAGTTGTATATATGGTTTTACGTTCGCCAAAGCCTAAAGAGTATATATGGATAAACTTCGTATAGTGCTATATCAGGACATGCAGAGATGTATAATGTATATCATATATTGATAGGAATGAAGGTATAATTGATAATTAAATAAAAAATATTTAATTATAAATAACATATATATATATATATATATATATATATATATATATATATATATATATATATATATATAGGTATTA
The DNA here is from genome assembly GCA_026874595.1 of Sipunculus nudus. Lineage (NCBI taxonomy): Eukaryota > Metazoa > Annelida > Sipuncula > Golfingiida > Sipunculidae > Sipunculus > Sipunculus nudus. Next base: position 20,686,175 of record CM049307.1, read on the forward strand.
TGATGGCAAATATATAACTTCGTGACCTAAGTGGTCTCGTCTTCTCGTTAATATGTGAAGTTCTAGAGAATGTTGTATGTCCATGCAAGCATGCAGGTTTATTTATGTGATTTGGCTGCTGCAGGACCGTGCCTGGCGTGAAAAAGTTGGTCACGTGCATGACGATGCATTGTTTTAGTTTGCTAAAAACATAGATCAAGACTGCGTTCCCGTGCTATAGACTATGCCGCGTCTCACTTTTAAGGTTTAATATGATTTTATTTTTTAACTGATCAAAGTTATATATGTATAAGTTTCAGCTGAACAATCTCAGTTAAACAAACATGCACACATACACACAAATTTTTACACATGTCCAGACACATATATATGTGTGTATACCTGTATCCTAGACGTGAAAAGTGACAACATGTTAATTGTACAAGCAAAGCTATTAAAAAAGGAATAATAAAGGTGCATGTCTTATGTATAATCAGTAATGGATATAGATTATTCAATTGAAATATAATAATTAACTTCCATATAAAGTATCATATATACTATACTGTATATATATATATCATTAATAAATATACATTGATAGGTTATATATAATAATTAGTTATATTTATTATAATTAATATATAATTAGTTATACATAATATAATATATATATATATATATATATATATATATATAGATAGATAGATAGATAGATAGATAGATAGATAGATAGATAGATAGATAGATAGATAGATAGATAGATAGATAGATAGATAGATAGATAGATATAGATAGAGAGATAGATAGATAGATGGTGCGACTGCATGTCTCTGCACTTCTGGGCAATCTATTGTCAAGATTAAAGCAATCAAGCTTGATAATTAAAAGGTTAGCTTTATTGTCCCTGGATCAAACAGATGATGGAAGTTTAAGTTGGGCACTTTCATTAAAATGCACAAAGTAAAATTTACAGCCTAAATTTACTCTCTTGGTCTCCACAATACATATTTAATTGTCGGAAGGATAAAATTTAGCGCACTTCCTCTATTAGATATATTAGAGGAACATCCTTTATAAAACGTTTTCATTTGTTGGTGCTTTGATCTGCGTTTACAGAAAGCTTAACGTCTATAATGTTACATGTTGTATTCCATTAGATATGGCCGTTGGTTTTTATTGGACCCTCAATACTTGCACCCAGTGACCTTGCATTGTTTCAGGTTGTAAATTTCACCGGCGCGTGGCGCTGCCCATTATTTCCGTCTAATGCACGGGTCAGTTTCAAAATGCCCATTAGTGGCCTAGATTCTAACAGGGTCTGTAATTTAGCTACACATTTTTTAACATTAATGTTGCATACATATGGCTATACCTGATATTTACGGTCATGCATGGAAGCCATAACACTCAATCCCTCTAATTATATAATATATCCAATAACTGAAATGGAAACCCTATATATATAAGGATTAATTATTATCACTGTATCCGTTTGTAAAGCGAGTTTCTCCAGACACTAATGCAATGCAATCTATTTCAAAAGTTCAAATTTCAATGAAAGACTTAAAAAAGATGGTTCCTCTTGCGCTTACAGTACAGACGAACTGATGGCTCAAAGTAAAACCATATGATTATATATACGCAGATTCTGTTACATACATGTATATATATATATATATATATATATATATATATATATATATATATATATATATATATACAGAGTGGAGCGGGAACACGTAATAAGTGTTATATATATATTTATAATTTATATGTATATGTATTACTATACATTATACATATACAATTATACATAAACATAATTGTTTGTTAATTTATATAATTACAGTTTCAAATAAAGATTAAGAATCTATAATCTAGTAAATGAATTGAAGGTTAGTGATAAAAAAAATAAATGCATACTTAATTTAATATAAATTAGGTCCTATAGAGTTAAACGCTTTGACATGTATTTTGTTATATTCTCACAAATTATATAACCCGTGTTCATTTCTCCTTTTATTATTCCTTTTTCATTCTATTCTCCTCTATAACCTTATCGTCGGTTCTATTCGAGATATCAGGGAGAGAATAAAGTTAACAGCAGACATTTCTCGGCTGTAACAGAAAGAGAACACGTGACATTGTGACAGAAAAAAAAACTGAAAAAGCAATTTCATTTGTCTTAGTTTCATGTTTATTATTTCATTAATTTCGTCTATAAACTGGACAGTAATAGCTGATTGGACAAAGGATGTATAATTCATAACCATTAACACAAAGCCCTGGCCGCGTGGTGGCACTACGGCTGCTGAATGAATGTCAGAAAAAAAGCGTGCTATCTGTTACTAATATTTGTCTTAATGCCACGAGGTGATTCCTATCATTACAAAACTTCATTACTGAAGAAAGCTTGCACCATTTTCACCGCACACATAATAACCATTACTCTCACATAATAATGTTATGGGCAGCAGGGAAGCAAGGGAGCTGTGCTTTCTTTCTTTACGGTAATCTCCGCGATCAGTGGCCTGTTTTGGTTTCAAGCAGGAAAGCCAGACGACGATCTCCATCCGCCTGCAGGCAGAGCGTGGACGCTCAACACAAATATTGTCCGAGCGAGGCGGCGCTTAAGTAATTAAATGATTGTAGCCTTTGTTTGGTGGGATACGGTCAGGGATGGGGTATTGTAAAAGCTTTGTGTCCACCCGACCCTTTTCGGCAATCTCTGATATGTCATTTAGCTAACGAGCGACACGCCCCGCCCCAAGCACAAATTGTGTATTAACCACACGTCGCTTCATGGCCGTGTGCGATTTCTTTACCGCAATTACTCGTGTCTTTACGACAATGAAATGGCGCGAAAAGTAAATACCTGCGGTGTTTGGTGGGACGAGAAAACATTTGGTCAACAATTAAGTAGGTAAACGGAACGCTTAGCGGCATTATCAAACAATACTGTCTACAGGGCTCGTTCAATATATATGTGCCTCCCCCCGGTATACTGTATCCCTGAGAGTCGCTGAGGATGACACTGACAGACCCTGGCAGGCCACAACGATTTTCGCAGCAAGACATTTTTATTCTACACTGGATAAATATTTGTTAACAGATAAACGATCATGTTTTTATTTTTTTAGGTTGATATAAAGTTAAGAAGGACCATATAACATTGAACACAATTTAATAATCTGTTATTTCAAAGACTAAATGACGGCATTTACATGCGCTAAATGTAATAAATGTATGTCAAATAGTTAAATTTGGTAAATCTTTCATCGGTTTGTGTATGAAAAGCATATAAGAGGGGCATAAATATATTTTTTTACAAGTGTGCCCTTATTTCATCTATATAAAGACTTCACATTTGAAATACAGATACTCGATAAATATACTTTAATTTAGAAATCACTTTAAATAATAAAAACAATAAAAAAGATATAAAAAGATAAAAAAAGGTTAAAATATATTCAATGATATCTACAAATAATATAACAATTCTTGCTTCTGTCCCCTTTACATTTGTGCTGTAAAGATTTGCCTTTTCTATATTTTTGTGTGTTACACATATAAACTACAGATATATATGCATGCAGTGTTGCTATATTGCGGTTTTACACTTTAGGCGGTACTGAATTTATAGACAGAAAAACGGAATGGACAATATATATTATATATACATATATATTTATATATTATTAACACATGTTGAATATATACATGTAAACTTCATTCAATTAACCGTTAACTTTAGATAAAATATAATTTATGCTGGACAATTAATCTAATGCATGTAAAGTTTCATTAGTTAAATTAGAAAATGGCGAAGTACAAATGCTGGATTTGAAATCTCTCTATAGAGTATAGGCAAGCCACAAGCACAGCAACGAATAAAAAAATAATCAAACTTAAAGCTTAATTCCCATCGCTCACCTACAGCAATGCGACAGATTATACATCAACTACAAGTTGTAAGTATTTTCATGTCGCCTGAAATCTGGTTTTTTTTATTATTATCAATACTTTCTTTGTACCAAATCATACACATGCAGACATATGCTCATGCATGTGGCCTATATATATATATATATATATATATATATATATATATATATATATATATATATACTCCAGTATACTCCAGTCACTGACAACCAAAATTGGAATGCCAATCGGTTCATCCTTTTACATGAGACAGAATATAGGAGTGCACGTATACGGGCTTTATGAAATATAAGTCCATTGGATATGTCTCCATGCGTCATACATCATCAGGTTTATACGCTTCAACAGAAAATATCGTCGACGTGAACGAGCCAAGGATGAATTTTACCACGTCTTTTGTCGCCCTGGAGTGCAGTATTGTGGATGTGCGTTGGGAATAGTGTCCTACGCCTTCTAAAAATATATTAGTTTGAGGTTAAGTTGGCCATCTGAAGGCACACACACGCATTCACATGAACGCACATTATTAAACACGTGGCATCGATGAAATGACACAAAGTTGTTTAAGTAAAGCGGATGTGAAATGAATAATACTTGTCTGTTTCGTAGAAAATGATTACGCATTTCAGGTACATGGCCTAGGGTACATGCAAATACATATAATATACATACATGTTTGTGAGGGAGCGCCTGACAGGGAGGGGGTCCCTGACCCCTTAAACTTTATAGAGCGCTCGGGAGACCCCTTAACTTCTCTCAATTAGATTTTCAAGACGTCACTAGACTGGACAGTCGCTGCAGCATACATGTTATATTATATAAATTGTGATATAATAAACCATAATATAAACAATAACAATATCACCGATCATCTATATTATATGCGGGCATATTTTCATTTTTGCTTATTCAAACCATACTTTAACTGTCCAAACCATACATTGCTAAAACATAAACCTATAAATCTTTATTATATGCATGACTAACGCATTGTATGACAAGGGTGTAGGACACAAAGGTGTCATTGTCACGGTGTCACTGTAAAATTAGCGGGATAATCGAATATAGAAATCCGGGCTGTGTTTGCAATAGTTTCTGCTTGGTGCGCTTGGTGTTTGCGGGCCGGGGGCCATTGGAGGTTAGTGGAAACAAGAAACCTACCGTATTGTACAATATCAATAAATGGGTCGTAGTGTCTTGTACAATACAGAATCACCCGGACATTTAAAGACCCTGAAATCGATACCGAACAAGACGTTCGCTGGAAATATATGAGACGGTCACAAAAAGGCCTGGCGGCAGATTTTATGTTTAACCACGGCAGCTGCCCCGAGCTGGCTGGTGGGAAAAATCCACAGTAGCCGGTGGTCAGTCTTAATGGGTGGCTAGTGGCTTGATATAGGTCAGTGCCAGGCCTGTTACAATCGTCATTTCACTATTGTATTGCGGTACCAATTAGCGACCAATGGAAAAGTTATTTGGTGAACGTGCGGTCTGTATATTTGAGTCGTTCAGTTGGTGTTAGGCAGTGTACACTCTCTGCTCGATTCGCGGCGACGTGCAAAGGAGAAAGTGTCATTAGATTTCAATTTAGAAATGTTCCCTTTTAGAGGATGACAAACATTTGGCTGGGCCATAAACGTTGTACAAATAACGTCTTTACATTATCGCGCTTCAAGTGGTCGGGTCAATAGATAGATTAATGTCTTTTCGCGCGCTGAATTCGTACCGCACACATATAGCTGTGAAAGACTCCACACCGTGTGTCTATATTCTCATAGTTCAAGTAATAGATTTACATACTAAGAGTAAACTAATTATATGAATGTGCGCTCTTAACAGCGAAGCAAAATGTTTTCCCGTTTTTGTGTTTAATCTAACCTCTCCTCCGTGAGAAATGGGTCCACACACCTGTGTGTTATAAAGAAAGTTGGACTACTTTGATTCGGTCACGTTTCTGAAAGGCAATGTCTGGTATTCAGTCCTCATATAAACGGAACCTCTCAGCGCAAACTTAGCTAATTGTCATGGAAACAATAACCGCTTTATATAAACAAGTTGATGACGCAGGTACGAGATGTGTCCTTTGTAGAATCATCATTTAATATGTTTAATGTATGTCAGAAAAAGTGACATGCCTCTACAGGGATAATACAGTCATTGTACCACAAGTGTGTACATTCTGATATGGCGGGACTCTCGGGTTGTCTCCGCGTTGGTAAAATATTAAATTCAGGTGGCGCTACAAACACTTAGCACTGTATAATATATGTAATTAACACCACCGAGTCTGTTTCTGCCCGTGAAGGGTGAAGCCAGTCTGAAATATGACCTTGTCCACTTAACGATCCAAGGTAACCACTTCGTGTGAGGCCTCTTATAGATTATTCTTTGACAACCTCAATGGATGTCAATCTTCTTTTAACCACGCCTCCGCATTTTTTTATCAGAACATGTTGGTTATATGTCTGTAAACTTAGATGTACATCAAAACATAAGTGTGAATGTTTTGTTTAGGTCCGCCCTAGACAGCGCTGTTCAGGGTCACCTGCAATCTATACCTTTTTCATTTTTTTTTTTTGAGTTTTTAAATAATATTTAAACACTTTCAACAGCATGTTCATACCTGTATATGCAATGCTGAAGATAGTAAAAATACTCTTGTTATAAGAATGATAGGGAACATAAAAAAAAATCCATACATGTATTTATTCAAATACCAATATTTGTGGATTGACTGACACAGGGTGGAATTTAAATGGGCATAGCCCCCCTCATTTTCTACCAAAAGAAATCTGGGAAATAGAAAATATGTTTTGATAAAAAAACAGCCCCGTGCAGAGTTTGAGTCTATATATGGGTCCTTTTCATCCCGAGCTTTGAGTGTTATGTATATATAAAGTCTGCCAGCACCCCTGTACTTATTTACATTATGTGAGACAATAAGCCTTGTGACATAAAACCACAGCTTTTAGATTTCAAACAGTAGTACCGACTTCATAAGTTTAGTAATTTTATAAAAATAACACATTTCTGTGATAACTATTCATTTTTATTTGAAAACGTGAAGAATAAAACAAGATGACCAGAGGTCACGCGCTTGCCGGAAATGGAAATGATACAGACAGATAGACAGAGAGTGCATGTAGAAACAGTCATATGAATGAGCAACATTGTGGGGGCAGCAGAAACGGATAATATGTTTATTTATGCATGCTGACCTTTAACAGCTGCATATCTTTCTAGTGTAAAAAGGACCAAGTTCAAAATTGTTTCATGAAATCCCGTTAATCTCGTTTGACAAGAAGCAGTGAGACGTTTTCAGGTTTGTCATGTCAAGCTGGCCAAATGATATGAAATGCCGAAAACTAGACCTGTCTAGCTATAAAAGCCGCTGAGTTATAAGCATTTGCATGAAATCTCGTGTTTTCTCGTTTGACGGGAAATGGTGCGAGCTTTGGCGAGATTTCCAGTTTTGTCATGTCAGGTTTGTCAAATATTACAAAATGCCGGAAACTAGACCTGTCTAGCTGCAAAAGTCGCCGTGTTATCAGCATTTACGTGAAATCATGTTTTTTTCTCGCTTGACGAGATATAGTACGAGATTTGGCAAGACGAGCAGTTTTATTATGTCAAGACGGCCAAACGTTACGAAATGGCGAAAACTAGATCCGTCTAGCTGTAAAAGTCGCCGAGTTATAAGCATTTCCGTGTACTCTCGTGTTTTCTCGTTTGACGAGATATGGTGCAGGATTTGGCCAGTCTTGTAGATTTGTCATATCAAACTCTCTAAATGTTATGAAATGGCGAAAACTACATCTGTCTAGCTGTAAAAGTCGCCGAGTTATTAGCATTTCTGTGAAATCTCCTTTTTTATCGTTTGACGAGATATGGTGCGAGATTTGGCCAGTCTTGCAGGTTTGTCATGTCAAGCCGTCCAAATGTTAATGATTGCCAAAAACTAGACCTGTCTAGCCGTGAAAGTCGCCGACTTATATGCATTTCTGTGAAATCTCGTTTTCCCACATTTGACCAGATATAGTGCGAGATTTCGCCAAGTATCGCAGTTTTACTATGTAAAGTTGGCCAAATGTTACCAAATGCCAAAAACTAGACCTGAGTAACTGAAAAGTCGCCTAGTTATAAGCATTTCCATGATATCTCGTTTTTTTTTTCGCTTGACGAGATATGGTGCGAGATTTGGCCTGATTTCTTTTCTGGCGTGTCAAGCTGGTCATATGTTATGAAATGCCGAAAACTAGACCTGTGTAGCTGTAAAAGTCGCCGAGTTATAAGCATTTCCGTGAAATCTCGTTTTTTCTCGTTTGACGATAAACCGAGCGAAAATTGACGAGACTTGCAATTGAATGACTTAGAACCAAGGGGAAGCAGCCTTATGCAAAAAACTAGACCCTTGAAACATAAATATTAACCGAGATAGAAGCCAAAAACTGCATATTTTCAGATCGTCAAGTTTAACCCACAAATTTGGTAACCATGGTAACGGCAGCACAAAGCTACATGTGCGGAGGAATAAGCCAATGTTCCTAGTTTAAGATACAACGATAAAAATTGTGCCATGTTTAAAATTATTTTAGATATTGCAGAAAAATGATATGTTACAGTGTTTCAGGTACCACGCCCCTGGTGGCTATTTCCAAAAAATGAAAAACTGATTTCGAGATATTTATAAATAACACAAAATATATCATTTTCAAAGCCATTGTTAAAAAAATGCAACCTGTAGGTCATATTTAATGAAATCTCGAAGACTCTCGTTTGACGAGAAACGGTGCGAGATTTTGCAAGATTTTTGATTGGATCACCGAGAACTCACCAAGGGCTACAAGATGCAAAAAAATTGACCTCTCCAGCATAAAAACTGACAGAGTTAGAAGCTGAAAACTGCATATTTTCAAAATTCAAAAGTTTTACCCCAAAAATAGAGAAATCTGGCAATAGCCCATGGACCCCAGTTGAAGGTGCTGTGATGGAAATGGCCCAATGTTTAATAGTTCTGGAGGGATAGCACCAAAACAAATTTTCATGTTTTTTCATCTGCAACGCCCCCTGGCGGCCATTTCCAAAATCTGAAAAAACAATTTCGAGATATTCTTGTGTTACATAAAATATCTCAGAATCAGTACGATTGCTGCAAATTTGAAAAATATGACGAAATTCCATGATTTCTCCCCAAAATTGCGTAACCATGGTAACAGCAAATTTAAGTAAGCTACATGTCAAAAGAAAGGCCAGGTGATGACAAAAAAAATGAGCTATTGCAGAAGTGGATAAGCCTATTTATGGCGAAGTTATAGTGCAAAAACCGTTAACCATACCTGTCGTGACCTTGACCCTTGACCTTGGAGCAATGTTGACCAAAAACAATAGGGCACCTAGAAATCGGTTTGTCAATCAAGCCTGTAAGTTTCAAGTTGATTGATGCAAAAGTGTGGCCTGGAGAGTCGTGACAAACAAACAGACAAACAGACATACGCAACTGACGAACATGCTTGCCGAAATCGAAGATTTCCGGCAAGCAACAATGCCACCAATAAAAAGGCATTAATACTGAATTAAATGATCCATTCTTGTTTTACATAAAGTCGCATGCAAGTAGCATTAGTCTTTTGTACACGGTTATTTTGTAAGTTCAGTTGATCTTCAGAAAAAAAAAGATTTTATGAAAACTATTAAAGTTGCATGAGACTTCATGAAAGATATTCATGAATGCGCAGATCACATTATTTTTCCATCTTAATATTACGTGATTGTTATTCGTTTCTTCACAATGCACGGCAATAAAAACAACCACTGATGCTCACACCCCATCCAGAAAGAAATAACCCAAACTTGAACTCGGAGACTGCTGATTTACTGCTAACAGGTGACGCTTTTTAGAAAGAATTGACCCTGTGAAAATAATTTTATGTCCTTCTGACAGGTGGCGCTTTTGTGCTCTAACGGAATTGGAAGAACTGAGATCAAAATAAAACTTGTCAATGGTAATTGAGTTTTGCAATGGTGTTTTACCCAGCTGCAGTGCGTCTAAGGATTGCAGACGTCGAGTTACGTAACCAGACCATTATTCGTATGTATTAAGGCTATGTTAACGAAATATTATGGCAACTTAAAAATATACCGAATTCTTTTAATATAAATATTTTAGGTGTAGATGCGTATTTGTTAAGACTGGCTGCAGAAGAGCTCACGCCTTACATATGCACCATAGTTAAGAAGATTTTAGAGGATAGTTTAGTTCCTACATATTTAAGGCAGGCAAGAGTTACGCCAATTTATAAAGGGAAAGGTCCTGCGGATGATCCATGTAATCATCGCCTAATTTCTGTAATTTCACATTTTGCTAAAATAATGGAAAAAGGGATTCAATATCTCGGATTAACACTGACAGTTGTCTTACATGGAGAGCACATATCAATGAACTTGCTTCCAAATTAAAACCTAAACTAGGCGCTCTCGCTCGTCTGAGCAAAGTTTTACCTTTACAGGAACTCGTTCATATCTATATGACCACTACACAACCCTATATTGATTACGGTTTAATCATTTGGGGCCATCAAAGCAAAACTAATATGAACGTTGTCCAGAAATTCCAGAATAGGGCTGCCCGTATAATTTCTGGGAATGATAAGAATAGAGGTAGTTCAACATTTATATCAGACTTAAAATGGCGAAACATCAATCAACGATTATTGTACCTCTCTAATATATTCATGTTTAACTGCCTTAATGGCATTTAATAGCACCTTAATAGCACCTTGTTATCTTAATTATCTATCAGAAACCCAATCTGAATTACACTCTTATAAGACGAGATATTCTTGTCAAGTGAAAGTACCCACAGTTAGAACTGAATTGATGCGAAAATCTTTTATTTATCAGGGACTGAAATTATGGAATTTGTTTCCAGAAGCTCTTCGTAAGATAGAAAATTTAGGTAAGTTCAAAAAAATCTTAAGCAATATTTTCTAAACTTTTGACATAATATTAATAAATCGATTTACTTCTTTTACATGGCATGCATGCATGTTGACATTTTATGCTTTACGATTACCAGTAAGTAAATAAACACTAACATAACTATGCATACATTGCACTTGTGGTTTGTATTATTCTTTGCACTTATTTCATACAATGTTTTCAACATTGTTAATAACCTGAATAGCCTATTATTATCTAAATAATATTCTATAACAAAGTCTTAATAATGGTCATACTAGTACAGGAACATACAATATATGTTATATACAGTTACATTATTCTGCACATATATATTTGCTTGTATATTACTGTCATGCTATTTGACCATGTTTTAAATTTAAATTACTATCAGGGCCTTGTGGAAGATCGGTATATTCTGAACAAGCCACCCTGAATAAAGATATATTAATATACAATAAATAAATATATAAATAATTGTATAAATATAACATACTCATTCAAAATCTTTTTAACAAAACTTTATTTATATATTTTCATTTAAAATCTTTTTGAAAAAATTTTCATTTAATATATTTTATATATTATTTTATCTAATACAGACTCCTTTATAATTAAAATAACTTTACACAGTGAAAGCTTTTTTTCATATTTCTTGAGACAACTAACAGATGTCGCTAGATTCAGGCACATTTTGTGATTCTCCGTTTAACCACTAGAGGTCACTTTTAGCAGCCCTGAGTGCGTCACAGAAGACTGCTACCAGGTGAGAACAGTTCATAAATTTGTAGCTGTTGATACAGATGACGCTTCAGATTACTTATGAGGGTTCAGATGGCTTGTAGATGCGCGGTAAACTGTTTTCTGAAGTTAGCGTTTGATGAAATAAAACAAAGTTATTCCGCTTGGGATTAAAATTGTAACGACTTGAAGAACGTGGCCGCTGTATGTATTATATATATTACTGGTTTGGTATATTTTGTTAGACCTGGGAAATTTTCGATTCACAGCGGATCTGTCGTGTACACTTACCAGTCAGTTAACCATTTTGTAAACTTCAAAAATGAAATAAAATCCAGAGACTATCTAATAGAAAGTTTAAACAAAAAATGTCTTGAGAAATCACTTTATAAAAATAAATTTTATAAGAATTTAAAATTTAAAACTTTTTTGCACCTTGTATGGCAAACTTCATGAAAATTAGCTATCATGAACATTTGCATGTTTGTCACAATCTTCCTAAATTGCACCCTCCCCCCCCCCACCCCTCAGACCGAAAAACACTGCATGGTATACTTGGTATAAGTCATAGGCCAAAATTACTTATTGGTATACTTCAAAGTCATGGGACATGAAGGAACACTTTGTATTTGCCAGGTCCCAGTTATTATTTTAAAATTTTTGCACCGGATTGGCAAAAGTCAGGTATATAATTTTTATTATAGTTCACTTTGTCCAAGAGGTTATTTTGTTAATTGGTGAAATGAAAACCAAGATCAATACTATTAAAAACAGTCCGAAATGAGAAATTATACTTTCAGGAGCCTGTTCATAAAACTTTTTCTCACATTCTTACAACGATTTTTGTCTGTACCGAATAAAGACAAGGTTCTCTACACCCGATATACTCCTGATGCGAATGGCCGCACATTGACTGAAGAGGCAAGATAAGCACGTGAATAATTACAAACGTTTTAATTTGATAACATAGATTCAAAATGTATAAACACTCATATTTCATCACACTCAAACAGATTTCTTTACAGTCTTTGTAAAAGGAGTTTATGCTGTTTTCTAAAAAAAAACAAAGTACTTATAATGTCAGGTCCATATAAACTGCACTTGATGATAAATGATAATGAATTGACTCAATGTTAATTTTTATAAAAGTTGAAAAGTAATTGTTGATTAGAAGCATTTTCTGTGGACGATGGATGGTCCGGACTCATCGTACTCCTGTTTGGAGATCCACATCTGTTGGAAGGTTGACAGGGAGGCCAGGATGGAGCCACCGATCCATACGGAGTATTTACGCTCTGGGGGAGCGATGATCTTAATCTTCATGGTAGGTGGAGCCAGGGCAGTGATTTCTTTCTGCATTCTGTCGGCGATACCGGGGAACATTGAAGATCCACCCGACAGCACAGTGTTGGCATAAAGGTCCTTACGGATGTCGACGTCGCACTTCATAATGCTATTAAACGTGCTCTCATGGATGCCAGCAGATTCCATACCAAGGAAGGAAGGCTGGAACAGAGCCTCAGGGCACCTGAAGCGCTCGTTGCCGATGGTGATGACCTGACCGTCGGGAAGTTCGTAGCTCTTCTCTAGGGCGGAAGATGTAGCTGCAGTGTGCATCTCTTGTTCGAAGTCCAGAGCCACATAGCACAGCTTTTCCTTGATGTCACGGACGATCTCACGTTCGGCCGTGGTGGTGAAGCTGTAGCCACGCTCTGTCAGGATCTTCATGAGGTAGTCGGTCAGATCACGACCGGCCAAGTCCAGACGGAGGATGGCGTGGGGCAGGGCGTATCCCTCGTAAATAGGAACGGTGTGGGACACACCATCACCAGTGTCGAACACGATTCCTGTGGTACGACCAGAAGCGTACAGAGACAGCACAGCCTGGATGGCCACGTACATGGCGGGGGTGTTGAAGGTCTCGAACATGATCTGGGTCATCTTCTCTCTGTTGGCCTTGGGGTTGAGGGGAGCCTCAGTCAGGAGGACGGGGTGTTCCTCGGGGGCCACACGCAGCTCGTTGTAGAAGGTATGATGCCAGACCTTCTCCATATCATCCCAGTTGGTGACGATACCGTGCTCGATGGGGTACTTAAGGGTCAGGATACCTCTCTTGCTCTGGGCCTCGTCACCCACGTAGCTGTCCTTCTGGCCCATACCAACCATCACGCCCTGAAGTTAAAATAGCATTGGCATTATGAAACTGTAGGCTTAAACATTTAAGTACAAGGCAATTTCAAAGAGCAACTACAGTTAAACTAATACAAGCAAGATGGAAATATTCAAGTTAATTGAATGCAATGTTTGTTTATGTATTATCCCATGAGACTGTTGAAAACCCCCAGCCATGGTAAGTGGTGTTTGCTGATTAATACGTTTGTATGGTTTTTCTATGGTTTTCTGTACAGTGTGTGTAGACTGAGGATTTTATGTAAAGTAAAACGCTCATTGGCAAATAGCGTCCGTCTTATTTACCTTGCAACTAGGGCTACAAATGACGGAGTTTACCTTCTCCCTGTAGCCAATGTCTTTATCTCTTACCTGATGTCTTGGGCGTCCGACGATGGACGGGAACACGGCTCTTGGGGCGTCGTCGCCGGCGAACCCAGCCTTGCACATGCCGGAACCATTGTCCACAACAAGAGCTTGGATATCTTCGTCACACATGGTGGAGATTTGGCAGACTGTGAATTTATATAATGATCGGTCACTTTATTGATTAAAACAACAATTCACTGACACCCACATTAAAGATTTGCGATAAATTCAATGTTCGATTATACTTCTATCAAATAGATCATCCTATATACAGGTGATGAAACGCTCTGAATGCCCGTGCCTTGGTCCACACTGGAATGTATTCTCATGATGCATTCCAAATCATAACTCTTACGATACATATAACCTTAACTATGACCTTTGACCTTTGTCATGGCATAAGAACTGTATAGCGCTCATACAAACCCATCAGAGTTTGTAACATGAATATGAATAATGAGGCAAACATGGGCTTAAATTGTCAACACTTATAATACTCTTCATAGTAAAAATGCAATGTTGGCCCGGCAAATGGTTCTAATATTGAGACAGTTAATGTGTAAAGGATGAGAGTGTGTATACATTGTGTGTTTACTGTGATGAAAATCCATACTATTATGTACAATTTGAATATTTTTAGGGCCTATATTACACAATGTTTCTTGTTGTGTACATGTGTTTGCGCGTCATACTCTTTCGCGTGCATTATCTAAATTCTTAAGAATTTTTCGATCAACAGACATTTCTAACTCTCAAAGATACGAAACATAACATGCGCGGAATCCAACCCTAGCCCGGATCAGGTGTTTGTACCAGAAGACTCAGTGATGACGTCAGAACGTGAGACGTTCCTACCTTAGATCTAAACAAGTGCATGAATCCAGGCAACATACAGATTATACAGATTAAAGTTTTTGTTGACAAATTATTTAGACTGACATCCTCATTAGCTCTGGAATTATATATGAATTATATGAATTAAAAGTATCAGCCCAGGACAAACTATGGGTGGTATCTTAATAAATAGAATTATATCATGTCATTATTACATGATTTATTCATCAACACGGGCGGCAAGGGAGCAGAAATCATAACCTTAAACTATAACATGAAAGACATTTATTATCGGCGGTCATCTGAAATTATTGCCACTTACCTGGAAACCTGATGAGACAAGTCTAGTTGCTGATACCAGTGAGAAACTTACGGGAGAGGCTGTTATTATATGTAATTATATCCCTGACTCATTTGCTCCTATTCCAGGTATCACTCATTGGTATGGACTCTTCCAAAATTAGGGGCTAAAAGCTCATTAACTCGTATTTATCTTGCGATCAAAATAAACTAATATATATATCAGAACATATGTTATAACATATATATATCCGTAAAAAGGTCCCATGTATTGAAAATATGGCATCCCGTAAATGTTTCTGAATGGATTATCAATATACTTTGCCTTAGATTCTTAAATAAGCGACGTGGTTTACCTGTCGAGGAGAGTAAGCTCGGCCGTGAGCACCTGTATTCTTGCCTATATATGGTAACGTAAGAGTTAGCAGAGGTATCCTTGTGCGTGATTACTCAACTGCAAACATATAAAGCATCGGCAGCTTATAAAATAAAACAACATTTGTAATACCACACCCAGATACGTGTATACACACATACACATAAGTGAGTAAAATGTGCATATGCTTGCTTTCACGTTAGCGGTAACACCATTCATATAGACGTACAGACGAACATTTACGTGCAAAAAAACATGGTTGATGTCTTTAAGTATAAACTAATGGTGCACATGTAATTCTTTATTTACCATTCTTTACGCATGTATGTTATACTTGGAACTTTTCTTCCCATGGCGGACATGTGTGTGTGGGGGGGGGGGGGGTTAATTTAGGGGTGAAAAGGTGATAACATATTTGAGTGTGTTTGCGTGTGTCTGTGTGTGCGTGTTCTGAGGGATGTCTTGCAAAGACCATCTATACAGCAGCCTACACTCTACAGTGTGTATTACCCACTGAATTTTGCAACATTTTCATAAACTTGCAAATCAATATATATCGGTGAGGTTAGTAGCAATGAACGAATGAAACAGTCCCGATTCACCAGAAGAAAACCAAAGACATACCTTCCAAATTTTCTTAGAAACGCAAAAAAATGATATCTTAGAAAACAGTCTATTTTTCACACTAAGGTCAGATGTTAAAGGTCAACACATTCGTTTACAAGAGAAGAAAGGGTGAACCAGGTAAATCAAACCTTTAATACATTACTTTGTACGAAGCAGCAAAAAGTGGAGTTTCCATAAAAAAGGTTTTGTTTTGGGACATATAAATACTGATTTTCATAATATCATGATAAATATTCGAACGGTTAAAAGTTACTGACATTTCACCATAACCGAGAATAACTTCTTTAAGCGTAGTATTAAATAGATTGTTGTCATTGTAATTTGCTATTATAATCCACGTGAAGTATGTTGACATGAATCTGACCATGATGACTCGGGGTAATGACCAGGTCAAACAGAGAGTCTGTACCCTTAATCCACGGGCGCTTGAATCCCTGTTGGTACAAATGTTGACTTAAACAGCTTTCAGTCAACTATATAAACAACCCCGATTCTTTTCTGACACTAAACCAGTTAACAATGCCTGCCAGTAACTTGTTTAAATGAACAAAAACATGGCCGGCATCTTCCTTAGCAACTTTATTGCATCCATTAATTGGTAGACCCGCACAGAATTAGTTGTCATCTCATAATATTGAAACAGGAAGATAGGCTTATTAATCTCGGGTCACCACGCGGTGTAAACCAATGTGCACGCTCTTATTCACGGTAAAGGTCCTGAAAGGGTCTTGAAAGTTATCTACTGAAGACCCATTGAAGACCGCACTTCTAGACTCAAGCCAAGACTAAGCAGGAGCCGAGGTAAGGGTGAGGGGGGGGGGGTGCCCCCCCCCCCTAAAATCTGTTAAAAAATGCTCTAGATTCAATTTAGCAGCAATATATTAGGATAACGAGGAAGTGCATCAAACTCACTCTATAGTATCAAGATGGACAAACCAATATGCTCATATATAGGTCAACATGCCCCCGCTCTCGTCTTAAATCTTGTCGATGAACTTTAGAGGGGATCTCATTGTCGTATATCTTTTGTGAATAAGCTTAAAAGTTGGCATTTTCAATTCCCTGAATCTGATTTAGAAGTAATATATACCTGAGGGTACATCGGACAATCAAGGGCTGTACCCTGTGTTATTTTTCATTCATTATACAACAAAATATCAATGGAAGACCAGCCTTTGAACAGTCATTTTCGTTGCTCCTTCATTATTGCAGTCTGTGTACATGTTCCGGTATGTGTCGGTACCTGGGGAAGTATAGAAGGATGTGCCACATCAAAGAAGAGTACACTCTGTGATCAAGTGACTTGTAACTGACAGTGTGCCTAACAATTTCAACATCACTTTTCATTCAATACAGCAAGAAGAGAGAAGATAATTAAGACTTATCGATGTACTTAATATGTATTCAGTATTTTTATATTTTGGGCTTTCTGATCTAAAACCAATTATCAGGCTTACAAAATTTGTAATTTTGTGTTTTTGTACCACAACTTTGTTCCATCAACGAACGCTGGGTTTTTTGCCTATAATTTGTCAAAAATTTCATTGAACATCCCCTGGTCTTTATAAAAAAAATCTTACTTTCAGGGGGATGATTACATTTATCATCCCTCATAGGTAAAATGGGGGGGGGGGACGGGGGGTATATCCCTCCCCCTGTATTGATAGCACTGGGTAAGAATGATATGTTATTATTCACCCTACTGGATTTCAGGTTTGATATTGGGTTAAGAATAATGCTGACGTCATAACCTGCCATTGAGACATCTGAAGGAATCTCTTAGGTCCTATCGAGATCACACCATCCTGCCTGTGAGGCACTGACGACCGTCAAACGACTTTTATATCAAACAGCTGTAAGTCCTACCCATTTCTGGCCATTTATTACGTTCATTTTAAACTATTTCATAAAGTTCCTTAATTGAACCTCTTGTGTCCATTTTAACAAATTTAATTTTGAATTGGGTCTATCAATCGTTAAATTTCCGGGGAAGTCACTGCTTGCAGGAATAAAAGAATACAAGGCAACAGCCCTGTTTCCGTCTAAACATATGAAACGAAAAGTGAACTGCTGCGTATTATGTTCATCCTGTGAATTCTAGTATCTGCATTCAGGGACTTTTATCAGTGGAAAGCTACTGTACTTTCAAGTCATAGTTCCAATCAGTTACATAGGCCTACTTATATACTTGCAGACATACATACATACATACATACATAAATACATATATATGCAGCTTACAATTCTCTCGACCTCCACTCGATTCATAAAATATGTTCTGTGCCTCCCCTAGATAGCTATGTGTCATAAAAGTCACATTACATGCAAGCTTGTCCCGCTTTTCCCCAACTTCGCCCATTCAGTTCCGGAAAATTTCTCCGCCCAAACGCTTGCATAATGCCTTAATTACTTCTCTCTAACATAAGGGATCTGTGTATATGTTACACATGCAGGGTATTTTGTTATTCTCCCAAACAACTAGTTCTCACAGTCTGAGTAAAAAAACAGGGGTATTTACTTAAATTTAAGAATCGAAGACTGGTAAATTCAATACTACAACAATATCCAGCTCTAACGCAGATACATATTCACGGCTCGTTATTTTAAGTTTCTTTCTTTCTACCTCCGGTCAGATATTTATGAAATATTTTCTTCACGCAAGATTTACCCCGTGTATGAAAGGCGCAAACTGAATTAAGAAGTAAGATCAGTGTATATTCTTACAATTATTTTTTTTAATAACCCAGCATCAAAACATAAATACCATCAATGCAATTACATTTCCATATTTCAAAACAGAGTTACACTCTTTTTCACTCAGAGTTCTTGCATTCTGAATGAACAAGGTACTCATGAAGCAACGAACAAAATAGTGACTTCATACACCGGAATCACAACTATTGCACTTGACTGGTGCTGTTGAGAGATTTAAAGTGAAATAATCGAACGTTAAAAGGTAAATGGTGGATGGATTAGAAGCATTTCCTGTGGACGATGGGTGGTCCGGACTCGTCGTACTCCGTTTTGGAGATCACATCTGTTGGAAGCTTGACAGGGAGATGGAACCACCGATCCATACGCATTCACGCTTGGTGAAATAGTTTGGGACGATGCCGTGTTCGATTGGGTACTTGAGGGTCAGGATACCTCTCTTGCTCTGGGCCTCATCACCGACGTAGCTGTCCTTTTGGCCAATACCAACCATCACGCCCTGAAGTTAAAATATCATTCACATTAGAATACTCTCAGGCTTATACATTTAAGTAAAAGTCCATTAACAAGAAATACAGTTAAGCCAAAGCAAAATAGATGGAACTTTTCAAGTAAACTGAAAGCAGTGTGAGACGTATATTTATGTGTTATCCAATCAGATTGTTGAAAACCCCCAAATGCTGGTAAGTGGTGTCTGCTGATTAATACATTTGTTTTACTCACCTTGCTACAGTTTTCTGCTCAAGGTGTGTTGACTGAGGATTGTAAGTAAAGTGAAACGCTCCTTAATTAGTGAATAGGCTATTTCTAATTTACCTATGCAACTAGAACTACAATAGACAGGCTTAACTCTTACCATGTATCCAATGTCTTCATCTTACTACCTTATATGAGCATACATTGAATAAACATATATATATATATATATATAGTCAATGAATTGAACATATATATCTTACCTGATATCTTGGGCGTCTGAGGATGGCTCTTGGCGCATCGTTGTCGGCGAACCAAGCCTTACGCATGCTGGAACCTTTGTCCACAATAAAAGATTTGATTTCATCGTCACACATGGCGGAGAGTTGACAGACTGTGAATTTCAGTAATTATTGGTCACAGTTTGGTTTAGTTCAACAATTTACTGAATACCTACTTTTAAGATTTGCGATTCTAAGTGTGGTTTTATTTCTATGATACAGGTTATAATTAATTCTTTATGCCGATGGCTTGATCTAAAGTGGAATGTAATCACATGATGCATTGCGACAAATCATTCCTCTAAGAATACAGACAAACAATGACCTTTGACCTTTGACATGGCATTGAGAACTATATATTTAGAGCCACCGCTCATGCAAACCCGTCAGAGTGTGTATCATGACTATATAAATAATGAAGCAAACACGGGCTTAAATGGTAAACATTTATAATATAAGCAATGGCACATTGAACGAGAGAGAAAAAAATGGAAACGGTGAGAATATACGTTCCATTTATTTAGTTTGTTGATAATTCATGTAAGTAAGTAAATACCTTTAGGACCTACATTACAATTTTCCTCGTTGTATCCATGTGTTTTCACGTCATTCTCTTTCGCACGCATTATCTCGAAAATTTTCGATCAACAGACCTTTTCTACGAGCATGCGCACTGGGCGTAGCGGTAATCTACTGTGTTCGGTCCGGTGAGCAACATTATCAGTTTCTTAAGTAAAACATGCATAGTATATGCCTGAGGCTCTGGCAGGTACCTCACCTGTACTGTTAAGATCATTACAAACAGACCCGAACATATAGTGTAGGTACACTGCAAGCTAGTGCGGTGTATTCAACTGAAAGTTCCACTTCAGATTTATGCTTTTGAGAGAATGAGACGACGCCAATCGAATTTCACAAATACAGAATCCTTGACCGTTCAGCATCACCAAGCATCATCTCAAGAACAAGCTGGAGCGACTGTCATGACATTCTGACTGAATATTGGCACTAATGAAAGACCGTCAAATATTTGACCCTTCATAAATCCAGTATGGCCACCAGGCATTCTCCCTGCATTAATATCTGGCCATGAGAGCGAGTTCCTAAGGGAGATACAAGATTTGTGGCATATTGCCTATCTGACTTAAGAGTGAAAGTGTACATTGTGTTTTCAGACAAAACAGACCCTTTCACTCCCATGTTAATGAATAATTGCCTCCGCCAGGAAGGTATACGCTCATCTCCGTTCGTGTGTGTACAGGTGCGTATTTTAACGTAACTCACGCATTCATGAACGGAATCTCATGTACTGCTCAGGGCATTTCGGGAAAGGTCAGTGAAGAATCAATAAGACTTTACTGGGGATCTGGCGTATGATCCGGATTCAGGAAAGCAATCAAGGAATATTCACAAAAGTACAGTTAAGAATGCACGAATGAACTGGGGAATATGGGACGCATAAATGGATACATACACGGCTTCGAGCACATTCTACAAAAGGGACACGGCGGAGGCTTACATTCCTCAAAATGCATGCAATTTTTTTTTATTTAGTACATGATTCAAACCAGTTTAAATTCAAACTGTCAGGCAAACTGTCGGGGTTTGGGCAATCTGCTTTGCGTTTCAGCAAAGATTTTGGGTGGACATTTTTAATAGCGTAGTATTATATACATCAAGCTGAATAAAGAATATATAAATGTTAAATATACAGGTATCAAAATAACCAAAGAGAAGCAATTCTTGTGGACTATATTTTCAGTATTTTTAATAAAGCCTCTCCGTCCTGGAGACTCTGGGAATCGGAAAGAATTTAGCTATGCAGGTCAGACCATGCATTTTAAGGTTACATTGTTCCTATCCAATTGGGGAAAATACCAATTTCAGCCACATGCACCCAGAAACTCTTTGTAAATTATCACCATAGAAACAACCCTCCCATCGCTCGATCCTGTGAACTTGAGCAACAACAAACAGGGGCCATGAGTACAGTATCTAACCGATTTTTAACAGATATATTAGTTTATTTCAAAATATATATCTGAGATGGATTGTGCAATAAACGTTGTAAGCTAATAAAATTGACTCTCAAGGATGCAAAACTTAGCATGCGGGCGATTAAACCCTAGCTCTGCAGAGGTGTTTGCAGCAGCGGTCCAAGTAATGACGCCAGAACCTGAGCCTATAACACATCATATGTTAAAAAGTAAATCCAGGCAACATTATTGTATATATTATAGTATACATATGAGAATAAAATTTCTATTGATAAATCGTTTACGTTTAGATTGACTTGTTCACTTATTGTGGAATTATATGAATTATATATAAAGTATAAGACCAGGACAAACTACGGGTGTTTGAATAAATAATATCATATCATGTCAGTATCACATGATTAATGCGAGGGAGCGTAAATTAACTGTAGAGTACATTTGTTAACAACAACAAGACAAACATTTATTATAGGTGGTCAGATAAAATAATTACCACTTACCTGGAAACCTGATGAGGCTAGTCAAGTTGCTGCTACAAGTGAGAAACTACCGGGAGAGGTTGTTATTGTATGTTATCAAATCACAACATTGGTATGGACCTTCCAAAAATTAGGGGCCACAGGCTCATTAGCTAATAAATTTGCTCCGATCGAAAGAAATGGGTATATCAGAGAATATATATTATAACAAATAGTAATAATAAAGGATCCTATGTATTGAAAATATGGCATCCCGTATATTTTTCTGAATGAATTATCGATATAATATAACTATAGTCTTAAATTAGCGAAGTGGTTTACCTCTCATGGAGATTAGGCTCGGCCGTGAACAACACCTGTATTCTTGCCTTTGTATGGTAACATAAGAGTTAGCTGAGGAATCCTTGTGCATGATTACTGAACTGCTAACATATTTAAGCATCGTCTGCTTATAAAAAACTGCTACATTTTTAAAACCTACACCCACATACATTTATACATGAGTGAGTAAAATGTACATAGGCTTGCTCTCACGCCGGCGGTGACACCATTCATATACACGTATAGACGAAAATTTACAACATGGTTCATGTCTTTCATTATAAACTAATGGTACACATGTAATTCTTTATTTACCATCTTTTACTCATATATGTTATACTTGGCACTTTTCTTCCCATGGCGGACCTGGGAATGGGGGGGGGGGGGGGTGGAAGGAAGTCATGGAGGAAAATATATCTTACAAAACCGTCTATTTTACACACTTAGGCAACTGATGGAGGTTAACACGTTCGTTTACAAATGGAGACAGGGTAAATTTAACTTTAATGAAATAATACTTTACTTTTTGCGAAGTTCCCCCAAAAATCTTTAAACAGACACATTTCCTTTTGAAAAAAATATATCATTACCTTCTCGTATATTAATCTAATAGTAGCCGACCTATGACACAACCTCCAACAGAGGTTACTGGTACGCTACGGTAACACCAGTGCTAAAGTATGTATTTGGTATAAAATCTTGCCCAAAGCAAAAAGTGGAGTTTCCATAAAAAGGGTTTTGTTTTGGGACATAGAAATAGTGATTTATATAAACATACAGACGATTCCGAAGTAACTGATGTAACTGATGTAACTTTGTTATGCGTAGAATTAAATAAATATTTTATTGAAATTTACCATTTTAATCAATCTGAACCATGTTGACATGAATCTGGCCATGATGACTCTCAAACAGAGAAATTCTGTACCCATTATCCACGGGCGCTTGAATACCTATTGCTACGCCCCCCCCCCCCCCCCCCCCGAGCACTAAACCAGTAAATAATGCCTGTCAGTAACTTGTTTATTTGAAAAAAAAACAAGTCCGGCATCTTCCCTTACAACTTCATCCATTAATTGGTAGACGCGCAAAGAATTTTTTGTTATCTTGTGATAACCTGTAAACAAGTAATATATAGACTGGTGCCCAACACAATTGTGCAAGCCTTCTCAAAAGGCTGCATATCATTCTGTGCGGTTCTACAATATGTATTCTTTGTGAAAAAAAAACTGTGAGAAATTGGACTATTTCCTTTGACGAGTCAGTAGAAAAAGCAACACGGTGGATTTCCGGCAAAGGATATTATATATAACAGGAAGATAGGTAATGGAACGATCCTAAATTAATGAAAAAAATAAAATTTGTTTTAAATTTACTGATTCTTGAGCATGTGTGTTGAGAATTATTTTCTAATATAAAAGCATTGTACTATACGTTTAAACTGAATGGCAAAAAAAGGGAGGATATACCCTCTGTAATGATCCCCGCTTATAATTCTCTAGACCTCCACTCGGTTAATAAAATATGTTCTGTGCCTCCCCTAAATAGCTATGTGTCATAAAAGTCACATTTCATGCAAACTTGTCACGCTTTTCCCCAACTTCGCCCATTCAGTTCTGGACCCTCTCTCCGCCAAAACGCTGATTAGTCCCCAACTTCTCTCTAACATAAGAGATCTGTGTATATTTTACACATGCAGGGCATTTTGTTTTTCTCCTAAACAACTAGGTCTCACGGTCTGAGTAAAAGACCAGGGTTATTTACTTAAATTAAAGAATAGTAAACTGTTAAGATCAATACTAAGACAATATCGAGCTCTAGCGAAGAAATATATTCGTTGCTACTTTCTTTCTTTCTTTCTGCCTCCGGTTACACTTTCACGAATTATTTTCTTCGTGCAAGATTTACCCCGTGTATGAATGGCGCATATTTAATAAAGAAGTAAGATCAATTTCTATTCTGACAAACCTTTTATTTTAATAACGCAGCATCCAAACATAAATACGCACAATGAAATTACATTTCTATATTTCAAAACACTCATACACTCATTCGTACTCAGAGTTCTTTGAATTCTGAATAAACAAGGAACTCATTAAATAATGAACAAAATTGTGACGTCACACACCGGAATCACAAATATTGCACTTAGCTCGTACTGAGAGATGTAAAATGAATTAATAGAACATTGAAAGGTAAATGGTTGATTAGAAGCATTTCCTGTGGACGATGGATGGTCCGGACTCGTCGTACTCTTGTTTGGAGATCCACATCTGTTGGAAGGTTGACAGGGAGGCCAGGATGGAGCCACCGATCCATACGGAGTATTTACGCTCTGGGGGAGCGATGATTTTGATCTTCATGGTAGGTGGAGCCAGGGCAGTGATTTCTTTTTGCATTCTGTCGGCGATACCAGGGAACATTGTGGATCCACCCGACAGCACAGTGTTGGCGTAAAGGTCTTTACGGATGTCGACGTCACATTTCATGATACTGTTGTACGTGCTCTCATGGATGCCCGCAGATTCCATACCAAGGAAGGACGGCTGGAACAGAGCCTCGGGGCACCTGAAGCGCTCATTGCCGATGGTGATAACCTGACCGTCGGGAAGTTCGTAGCTCTTCTCTAGCGCGGAAGATGTAGCTGCAGTGTGCATCTCTTGTTCGAAGTCCAGAGCCACATAGCACAACTTCTCCTTGATGTCACGGACGATCTCACGTTCGGCCGTGGTTGTGAAGCTATAGCCACGCTCTGTCAGGATCTTCATAAGGTAGTCGGTCAGATCACGACCGGCCAAGTCAAGACGGAGGATCGCGTGGGGTAGAGCGTAACCTTCATAGATTGGAACAGCGTGGGACACGCCATCACCAGAATCGAACACGATTCCTGTTGTACGTCCAGAAGCGTACAGAGACAGCACAGCCTGGATGGCCACGTACATGGCGGGGGTGTTGAAGGTCTCGAACATGATCTGGGTCATCTTCTCTCTGTTGGCCTTGGGGTTGAGGGGAGCCTCAGTCAGGAGGACTGGGTGCTCCTCGGGGGCTACACGCAGCTCGTTGTAGAAGGTATGATGCCAGACCTTCTCCATATCATCCCAGTTGGTGACGATACCGTGTTCGATTGGGTACTTGAGGGTCAGGATACCTCTTTTGCTCTGGGCCTCATCACCGACGTAACTGTCCTTCTGGCCCATACCAACCATCACGCCCTAAAAACAAATAAGACACTGTTCCTTTAATTTGTTTCTTCAAAATGGAACATTATAAACATTTTTTTCTGTGCAGCTGGTAAAACCCTGCTATTGTACTGCATGGTGGTCGTTATTTCCTTATGTTTATTTCTTTAAGTATTCGATAACATGTTTACGTTGAGGTTTCTAAAAATGGTATTGGAAATAATGTCCCATAAAAATTAAATCAATATATAATGGATATATCTTCAAATGAAAACAAGAACAGTCCATGTACATGATATCAATGTACCGCAGTTTAAACTTTTAAAAATGAATATCATGATAATCGCTGTTTTGGGTAAAAACATAACAATATTATAACCGTAAAAAACCTGATGTCTAATAACGACCTATTTACCATGATTTTTCTCCTCGGTAATGAAATATAATTCTTACCTGATGTCTGGGGCGTCCGACGATGGACGGGAACACGGCTCTGGGGGCGTCGTCGCCGGCGAACCCAGCCTTGCACATGCCGGAACCATTGTCCACAACAAGAGCTTGGATGTCTTCGTCACACATGGCGGAGAGTTGGGGTGTATGCTTTGACAGCTGTAAATATTAACATGACTTATAAGATCACTTTGGCGGAAATCAAAGATTTTACATTCACTAACGATCTATATGATATCTGCAATATATTTTGAGGTCTGATTCTAATGTTATTATATGTCCGCCTATTGGCAAGTATAGTTGCCCCTCTTTGCTTCTATTAACACATATCCTCGCTATTGTGCTTTATCTGTGTTTATAACAGAGATTCGTTTTATTTATTTAGCAACTCTGTTTATACATTATACTAGGTAACTCTACTTTATATTTGCACCTCAATATTAGCTGCGCTAACGTAAAGTTTTCGCTTAATATCGTCTGATTGTATGATAACATTTATTTATTTATAACATTATTTATTGGACATTGAATTTAATTGCGATTTTATTCTGATAGCGGCTACCCGGAAGATGTGATATTGTGTGCAACGTCTGTCTGTAAAGCGAAGTTGATCAAACCGTTGAAAATTGAAGATAACGGAATTGTAACAACAGCAACAACAAAAAACAGTCATAACAATTAAGACAACATCCACAAAGTGAGAATAGGTAATCGATGTGAATGTGTGCAAGTGTATAATAAGCATGCCTTTAACATAATACAAAATGCGAGGACATGACTATTCTGTGAAAGGGTTTAAGGAATATGTCAGACCAACTTCCCGCAAACTGCAACAATTAGATTCAGATGAAATCATATTTAAACATGTTAATGAGACGTAATTTCTTCAGAATGTATTTTCAGTGTTATTAGCACTCACTGCCCTGCCGACTAAAGACCAGAACGGTGATTAGAGACCATGCAGTCGGTATGAATGTACCATTGTTGACTGAGACGAGCTAATAAGAATAAATCAATACGAAATACAGCCCCACCTTAAACCCACACTCTTTTCCTTTTCAATTAACCTGTCTTCCAATGCAGCTTTATCTGGTGGTACCGTAGCACAGCGAGCTGCGCCCACATGTATAATTATGCAGTGTTGTTATGATGAACTGATAGATTAAATATTACATACATATTTAGTTGGGTTGTACAAAACGTTGTGCGATGTAATAGACCCAGCGTTTGAAGATATTGGACACTTTTGTGCGCGAAATACAGCACCCACCAAGTTATGTGCTTTCAGTACGAGATGATGCCGTAAGATTTTGTGACTGAGACACGCCCTGCCGTCGTCACGTGAAATTATATATATAGGTATAAATATTGCATTGGTATGAAAGCTAAAAGTAACACGCCCTTCCTATTTCAGTTAGGTATTTCAGGTAACATTCATGTACAAGCATGGATGTATATAATTACATAAGGAAAATTCCCCCGTGTGATGAATGGATGACATTTAAATATGGAAAAATGTAATCTCAACGCCCTTTGTTTCTATATATGTTTCACTTTTAAGCAGTTAAAGGCTTTTTTAACAATTATTTATTCAATCATCCATTCTGTTTATAATTGAAATTAACTCAACAAAAAATGTTATTCAGATGAGACAGATATAACATTGGATATTCAGATGATTCAAACAGTTATAGCCCTACATCAGTTAGTTATATATTATTTGAATATATAAATTAAGAAAGGTAGATTGATGACAGTTAAGCCTTCCATGGCTATATATAGTGGGGTATGATGGCTCAGACCGGCAGCGCTGGCTGACCTGTTTTGTTAACGATGTTTGATCTCATCAGCAAACTTCTAGGAACGATCAGGTTTCTCAGTGCATCGGAGAAAAAAGGGTTAATCACAAATTAGCACACAAAGGCAGAGGGAACCTTAAACAGCTTTATAATGTCTCGTTACTACAGTTGTTTATACAACCAACAAACAATTTTAAGCTTCTTGGTGTTATTATAATTGCACATATTCATAAATATGCCAATTCAGCTACCTTTTGAAAAAGAATTAATGTGATTTCTGGCTTCATCTGTGTATATATTATTGATCTCAGGGTAATTATGGTTGTGAAAAGTTATTATAAGGCTTTTATGAAGGATGTGTGAACTTTTTATCTACAACATGTTTGTAAAAACAGCAATGTTGACATACGGGAAAAAAACATGTACCCTAAAGATGCTAGATTGTATATATGCGGAGGTAGAAAGTTCACTTGTTGCCAAACGCCATTTGCAAAGCTCTGGCTTATCTGACCTGCTGCCAGATGCCCTTGTTAAATTTGTTTTGATTATTTTTTTTGGGCCCCAGCATATTATAAACACTTTTATATAAACAAAACAAACAACCTGTGTGCAGTGATATATACGTTTTCTGGCCTATTTTATGAAAGCTCCAAGGGATTACCTTTAGATTATCACGGTCAGATAGGTGATTGGATCCCTTTAATTTATCAATATACCCTCTGGTAACCCAATCAAGCATTAAGCAAGTTTACACGTAAGGGCCTCGGTGTTACGCATTAAATACACCTTAATATTCTTCCGTAAAACCTACATAATATTCACATCAGTGAAAAAAAAAATTCCCGCCATCAATGACAAGCTAAAACATACAACACTGTCTTATATATAATTTTTTTTTTGTCATATTTCTTTAGATAAGTTAGATTTTTTATTAAAAACACTTTTAATACAACATTCTTCATTAAGAAAACATGTTCAGAAGGGCTATCTTTTCCACACAGATCTGGATTTTATATTTAACGAAGGCACACAAATAGGCCTTAATAAATACAGAGGGGGCCCACCGATTTATTTCAGGGTATAAAACAGAGGGACAACAATCATTTTATCTATTCATCAACTTATTTTAATTAGTTGTCTATATCAGTTCCATGCAATATGAATTAATTGTGCAGCAATATCAAGATGAAGTAATTTGAACCAGCTATATGCACATTTATGCACGTTGCATAATAACCGTTCAATGTATAATATAAAATATAATCTCTAACAAGACAAACAACTAATATTTTCCATTTTATCAAATTTTATTATTCCTTAAATGTTTGCTATTCATTGTATGTATATGGATAAACTCATGAGTCGGGCACAGTACGACATAAATCAGTCTGTCAGTAAAAGCGTGCGCGATATATCGGATATATTATTGGTCAAACAGTATAGTAACTTACCTCAGAACGTGGTGCGACTATAGTCCGGTGGGTAATACCATGCAGTGAGGGACTACACGGAAACTATGCTGTTATATACAATTAAAATTCCCTGACTCATTAGTTTCTCTTCCAGGTATCACGACGCAGCCATGGACTCTTCCAAAATTCAGGGGATTCAGGTTTACTAACTTACATATAGCATGCAATCAAAATTAACATATTTATTACATTCATTTATTCATACGAAAAAGGGACCCGTATTTTCAAACTATAATAACCTATAAGTTTTCAATTGAAATATGAATATAATTTGCCCTACAATTTTTAATAAGCGAAGTGGTTCACCCCTACCGGAGAATACGCTTGGCCAAGAGCACCTGTTTTCTTGCCTATATATGGTAACATAGAGGCGCCCCAGTGGTCTTTGTGTTTACTCGACCATGGACATGCCGTAAGCGCATGAAATCATCTTTTTATACAGTGACCTATAAACTTGTTACTCTCTGATACCTCAATACATACAAATCACCGGTGCGAGTGCGAACTATTTACATACACTTACATCTGAATGGACTCTTTCCATATATGAACATGCATATATATACACACATTATGGGATGACAGCGCAGCCTTTAAAAGTTGATAATTAGGTATGTTAATATACTACGAATATGGTAATTGGAGTGACACAGGGACATTGTTCATGTTACATACTATAATGGGTTTATGGAAGAATGGTACGTACATTTATTTAATATCGCTTCTATATACTGATGATGAGAAACGTATTACTTGCAAGGGCGGATTCATGAGGCAGGATTTAGTGGATGTACCCCCAACCACTTAATGAAGAAAGAGTATGTTTGCACCGTTTCCCCAATATATATAATTTGGCCTACCCCAGTCCTCCGGGTATTAGTTCCTCGTTTTAAATGGCACAGCCTTTATGGTTTAGGAAAAAATGAAACACAGATATGGTCTCTTTCACTCGGGGAATTGGGATCTTATTGATACTTATCAAATGTTCATATTTCTGTTAAGTACGTAATAATGGCAGAACATTAAAAGCAATCCAACAACAGAACTAAAAAACGTCAAGAGGACTGTATCCCCCGCCAAACGGCAATGTGAGATTTGTGTGCACACACCATCTCACAAACACACACACACACACATGTCCCTCACAGTCTAAAAACTGACCGAAAACACTTTATGCAGGCTTAACCAGAGAACTTCATCTTCTGCCAATACGGAAAGTGACTTATAGGATGCACCTATACTATTATAATTAGATGTAGTTCGCAGAAAACCTTTTTGAGAAATAGTGTCGCATGTGAATTGTACAAAATCTTGTATAAAACAATTCATAACAAAAGCACCGCAGGCGTGCATAATACACGCATTGTGTATCTAGTGACCTCTGACCTCATTAAATATGCGTGAATTTTGATGAGAATGTAATTCAGGTGAGAAACTCTTTTGGCAAATATGTTTATTGAGTTTCATGAAAATCCATAAGATTTTTGGTAAGTCACTATGGTGCCACCAAAGTTGGGTGACCTCTGACATTATTAAATATGCGTGGATTTCAGTTGAAATCAAAATTAGGAAAGATATTATATTGATTAATATTTCTACTGAGTTTGATCAAAATCGATCATTTTCCTCGTAAGTTATCTCCACGACACCACAGAGTAGCCTTGTGACCTCTGACCTCATTCCATATGCGGGAGATAACTTGGGTGAGATAATCTTTTGTAAAGTAGTTATGATGAGTTTCGTGAAAATCCATCAACGCCCTGGTAAGTTATCGCAGCGACACTAAAACTTAACGGAAGGACGGGCAGATGGATGGACGGAGGGACTTTGGGTGTTCCATATACATCCCGTCATAGACGGGCTTATAAATTTCCCAGTATCATTCAAGTGTGACCAAAACCTAATAAACTCTTGAGAATCTTAAGATGCACCTGCTACTCTAATAGGAAGTAGATCTGAGTAAAACTTTTTTAGATATTTAGTCGTATATGAAATGTTAAAATTTTGCATTAAAAAATTCATTTAAAAAATCCAAAAATCTTTCAAGTGTGACCAAAAACTAAGAAGCTCTGAAAACTCTTAAGACGCACCTGATACTACAGTTAGAAGATCTGAGTAAAACTTTCTGAGATATCGCGTCGCATATGAAATGTTAAAAGTTTGCATAAAAATTCATTAAAAAATCCTAAAAAATCATTCGAGTGTGACCAAAACCTAATCAGCCCTGGAAACCCTTAAGATGCGCCTGATACTACAATTAGAAGTAGATCTTAGTAAAACTTTTTGAGATATCGCGTCGCATATGAAATGTTAAATTTTGCATAAAATTCATTATAAAAAATCCCAAAATCATTCAAGTGTGACCAAAACCTAATCAGCTCTGGAAACCCATAAGATGCAACTGCTACTAGAATTAGAAGTAGACCCGAATAAAACTTTTCGAGGTATCGCATCGCATAAATTTGTTTACGGACGGACGGAGCTGATCACTATAATGCCCGCTTCGCTGAGGCGGGGGATAATAAATTCTCGTTTCAGACAGATGGATTTAGTACATAACGACCTTTTTGACGAACTTGGTGACACGGCGGCGTTGAACGGCACCTTTCAGTTAACGATGCACACTGCATGCAACATTTATGGTACAGGTATATCAGAATTTAATTAACTTGCTCATGCACATAATTTTGACAAACACCGTGCTCTTTGATATTTAATTAACAGCGGTTTTGTTTTTATTCTTTATGCTCAAGCATCCGATTTATACATTAACAGTTCACGTTTTTAACAAGAGTATTGTTAAAGGATAAGGATTAGAATGAGCGGATCATAATATATATTCTTGGGGGTCAAAAATAACCAAACTTACTTAAATTTGTTGGGTTTATAATAAATGATCGACATATACAAATACCTCCGTCACACCAACAGTTAACATGGATTTTATGCTGGAGAAGAGAGGGTATCTTTTATTACTTTCATTGAAATCAAAATCTTTTATGGAAACAAGATTTAAAAAATGAATCCATGTCTTTGTTTTTCCTAATTTTACTTTCTCCGATAATCTAACAGATATGCCTTTAAACCTAAAAATACACGTCCACAAAAAAAAAAACACGTGCACAGACTGTGAAAAGGACTGATTTAGTAAAATTAAGATACCAGTCCTACAGATTCACAGGTCCGCGTCTCTGCACTGTGCTTTATACACCCGTAGACTGACACGCCAATATATATATATATCAGTATTATAATGGATGGCACTTGTAAATCGTGGCCTTCTTTTTTCTACCTACATTTAACATTACGCTGTCACATCTGCTGAAGTAATGTATACAGAAATGGCATTATATATATATATATATATATATATATATATATATATATATATATATATATATATATATATGTAGGTGGCAGTAGCGGAGCGGATCAGGAAGTGGGTCTTTTTTAGGGTTTCAAACCAATTTTTATGGCCTGGATCTTTCCCAATCGTTCTTTCTGGCTTGGACCCCTCCCTTTTCAAAATCCTGGATCCGCCCCTACAAGAGGCATCACCATGTATTTGTTCAGCTGGCAAGCATATATTCAGGATTAATAATGTCCACATGTAACAGGATATCTTTGCAGTCATTGTTGAGAATTAACGAAAAATGGCTTAGCCAAATTTACTTTTTGGCTGATGATTAATAATATATTATTCATTAGAATAAATATCAACCTTTAATTATATCTACCTTTAGTGTCAGAAACTTGACTAATATAGAGGGCGCCACACTAGCAGGATTTTGGTAGCACAAATACCCCCCCCCCCCCCCCCCACCCCTACCCATTCTTCATTAAGACATAAAAAACTTCGTAATTGAGTGCAGGCAATGCATGCAAAATGTATACATTTTTACTGATCGTAAAGGTCCCGGTAACAAATGCGTTAATGAGTTAATCCTAGATCATCTTATATTTAATTAACTTGTGAATAAACAATTATTCCGGTTACAAATGCATTTTTAAATACACAATGTATATACATTTACTGTTGTACGAGCTTTCATGTCCCATCGTAAACACATACGTGTAGATATCATCTCTTTTTAACTGCTATTTTTCTTTATGTATGACGCATGTGAAGTACGAGACCATGAATTTAACATTTGTGTGAATATACAAAAAAGTATCACATGGTGCTGTTTTACATCTGTACGAGACTATGTAATCGTGTACAGTCAAATACCGTCATACAGCAGCTAAAAATAGAACCATTATAGTCATATGAGCGTATTTAGCGCAAAAGGCTTAGCCCATGCAGGCGGAACAGACGGGGCGATTATGCTCGGTCATTAACAGCACTAATTGTGCTTATATGGAGGTGTACATGGCAATGGAATATTGACGCATATGCATATAAACCCGAATACGTGGACAAAGCTGCAAAAGCATTTGTCAGGTGGACGGACCCATGTGACCATTCCGTTGTATATGGATGTTGTATGGGGGGAGGGGCACTGGCCTTCATTTGGCTAATATTAAAGAATACGTGTATTTAGCGACACTTGGCGGGGGGGGGGGGGGGGGGGGGGGAGGCCGTTGCCACGGCGGGCCCGAAAATTTTAAGCTTTTTTTTTTTTTGGGGGGGGGGGGGGGGGTTTGGGGGGTTAACTTATATTTCCGTGAAGGAAGAATTTTTTTAAGAACACCACTTTATATACGGTGGGTAAGGAACTAACAACAAGACGTTACGGAACACTTGATACGTTTTGAAAGCCATGCCATGTGAGGTTAACAGCATTATTTACAGTTACAAAAATCAGGGGCGGATTAAGGGAGGGATGGGGGCAGAGGGCGCGCGCGTCCCCCCCCCCCCCTTTCGACCTAACCAAAAACTATGTAAAAACCAAGTGTATAGAACAGTTACAATTATTGTCTTCCTTAATAGTGCATTAAAGCTACCCCAGATCGCACGATTTAAACCTAAATTTTCAAAACAATTCTACACCCGGGATTGGTTTACCCCCCCCTCCCCTTTTTAAAACAGAGGACTCCAACTTTAACAACAAGCTTCGTAATGTGTGCCCCCCCCCCTTTTTTTTAAATCCGTTCAACCGAACCCAATGTTTTCCAAATTACATTTAGTCTTTGAGAGGACTCCAGCTTTAACAACAAGAATCCGATGTTCACTTGAAACCAGTTGTCGTCAGTGGAAATTCATTATAGATACAGTTGTTGCAATTCGTCAATGGAGAAAACTAGAGCATTGGGATTTAAGACAGTACTGACATAATCACACACCATTATCCTACAGGTTGCACAGGAAGAAAATATTTACTGGATACGCAGAGGGGTCGGGGTGTGGGGGGGGGGGGGAAGAAATCTTACGGTGGCATTCACGCTTTCATTAAGTCATTCATCTATCACACAGACGCAGGTTTAAAGAAAACATTTGTTCCAAAGTCTACGAAACATGTATTCTTTCATTCATTCATACATTAATTCATTCAATCTTTAGCAAAATATTTCAAAAGAAAAACTATATCAGTTTTATAACAAAATCGTGTTGTAACAAATATACAAAATATACATGGTATAACCAAGACTAGCTAACAATTCTTGTGCACCGTCCAGTGCGCTAGTGTAACAAGTTTAGGAACACTTAACAGGGTAGCACCAGCGCAAGTCAAGTCCAGGTTCAATTCAGTGATTTGGCTTTTGGCAAGTTTTTCTTACTTTCAGTAAGTCCATTGAAACATATCCTTTTCAAATATTACACGAGAGCACAGCCTGTAACATGTCGATGGAAAAAATATTCGGATGGAAAATATCTTTATCAAATTAAACTGTGTCAGAATTAACTTAGAAACATTTCCTGTGGACGATAGATGGTCCGGACTCGTCGTACTCTTGTTTTGAGATCCACATCTGTTGGAAGGTTGACAAGGAGGCCAGGATGGAGCCACCGATCCATACGGAGTATTTACGCTCTGGGGGAGCGATGATCTTGATCTTCATGGTTGGCGGAGCAAGGGCAGTGATTTCTTTCTGCATTCTGTCGGCGATACCGGGGAACATGGTGGATCCACCAGACAGCACAGTGTTGGCGTACAGATCCTTACGGATGTCGACATCACATTTCATGATGCTGTTGTAGCAAGCTTCGTGGATACCAGCCTGTTCCATACCAAGGAAGGACGGCTGGAACAGAGCCTCGGGGCACCTGAAGCGCTCATTGCCGATGGTGATGACCTGACCGTCGGGAAGTTCGTAGCTCTTCTCCAGAGAGGAGGATGTAGCTGCTGTCTGCATCTCTTGTTCGAAGTCCAGAGCCACATAGCACAGCTTTTCCTTGATGTCACGGACGATCTCACGTTCAGCCGTGGTGGTGAAGCTGTAGCCACGCTCTGTCAGGATCTTCATGAGGTAGTCGGTAAGATCTCTGCCAGCCAGATCGATACGAAGGATGGCATGGGGCAGGGCGTAACCCTCGTAGATAGGAACGGTGTGGGACACGCCATCACCAGAATCGAACACGATTCCTGTGGTACGACCAGAAGCGTACAGAGACAGCACAGCCTGGATGGCCACGTACATGGCGGGGGTGTTGAAGGTCTCGAACATGATCTGGGTCATCTTCTCTCTGTTGGCCTTGGGGTTGAGGGGAGCCTCAGTCAGGAGGACTGGGTGCTCCTCGGGGGCCACACGCAGCTCGTTGTAGAAGGTATGATGCCAGACCTTCTCCATATCATCCCAGTTGGTGACGATACCGTGTTCGATTGGGTACTTGAGGGTCAGGATACCCCTTTTGCTCTGGGCCTCATCACCAACATAGCTATCCTTCTGGCCCATACCCACCATCACACCCTGTAAGGAAAAAAAGCAACATGTTTTACTCTTGTTAATGACATTTCTTCTTCATAAAAAAAAAAGCTTCTATGAAAGTTTTGTTAGAGTATATGTGGTGGCCATTTCAGAAAAAGATTTAAGCAAATTTGTTTAGCTATTGGAAATAGCTTAATGAAGATGCTAGGATTGCGAGAAAAAATACGTATGATACTTGCAAACCCTTTCCACTAAGAAATATACAATAAAAGACAAACAAACCCCCTTACATTTTACATTTAAAACAGACTGGCAAACTGCTAGTGTAAAATGTGATTCCCAGACATTTAAATTAACGAATACACCGGTAAATCAATACTTCATGCGGATAGTGCCTTCAAAATATAGTTTCATCATGAAATCCTCAACTTGATTTTAAAGATGGGGGGGGGGGGGGGGGGGGGGCGAACAAATAAAAGCGTCCACATTTGTAAACTAATGCCTTAACAATTTCAAAACATTGAAAACTAAACTACAAAAAAAGCTCTAGACTCAGAATTACAAGGTTAATGGGCATACGGTGCCGGTACGCCTGACTGAACAACAATAGGTCAACCATACCTGATGTCTGGGGCGTCCGACGATGGACGGGAACACGGCTCTTGGGGCATCGTCGCCGGCGAACCCAGCTTTGCACATGCCGGAACCATTGTCCACAACAAGTGCTTGGATATCTTCGTCACACATTTTGAGGTATAAGAAAAGCTTTGGCTTTCTAAAAGGAAAAGAAAATAATTATTAGCAAGAATCATGACACACTAAATGATCAGTTAAATTTTAAAGACTTCTTTGCTTTGCGGAAAATGATGCATTCCTAAGACTACTCATAATAGGTTTTAACACGTAACATATACTTAGCATATAAAGTGTTACAAAATCGATCACAAAGATCACAATCATGTACAATGCATATGTACCAACATTCATTTGATTTGAAAAATTGGCTGGGGGGATCGGGTGCATAGAGAAATTATTTATCGGCAGAAATCACATTTGTGCCCAGGAATAAAACTGCCCGCCATGTATATAGAAGTCCGAACTGATGCCAGAGTTAAAAGATCATTATCTGAAAAGCTCAAAATGGCAGATTTCCATAAAACCAGCATTTTCTTATGATATTTTTTCTCACTGGCATAATTGTTCGTGCTTCCAATTGATTGAAGGATTAACAGGTTGGGAGCAATTTTAGGCCGATTACGATCCTGTATAGCATTCAGAGCCTATCAAAATGCGTTAAACAAAGTTTACATCCTATTCATTTAATCAAAAAAAGATAATGGTCAGGGAAAAAACAAGAAGGGTCACTTGTAAGTATAAATGGATACAGCAAAATGGTAGGACAGTTATTTAATACTGCATGGCCCGGTAAAGGCCGGCGATTTCGTTAACTTTCACGGTAATATCAGACTGAATGGCAGGCTCCATATATAGCCATAAATGAATACCATTTACTGTTTACGAAATGAAAATGAACACTTTTGTTACGGATGATTCTTGGTCAGCATGATCTAAATTTTCTGAACAGACTTGGGCCAATCCATATAACAGATCTTTTCACCATAAAACTTAAAAAAAAAACTGAAATAAAAGTCACGTGTGATATAATAACGTTAATTTCCGCTGATTTATATGAAGGAGAAACTTCAGGACACTGCTATCACTGCCATATAAAGCAAACCAGGGGAATCCCACTTATGGCATTTAACGATCTTCAGACATAAAAAGGAATCTACGGAAATTTACGCATCTTTTCATTCTAACATATGTTAATGCATTAGACCCAGACAAATTTAGGCGTGTGTATTTAGTAGATATATATACAATAGGCCTACCTATAAATTAACTTAGAAATATGTTATAACTTACGGGAAAAGTTGAGAGGTTGCCTGTACTCTAGTGTACTGCTGGCCGGCCTGGGAGGACTGAGGCAGTTTTTAGGGTATGTGGGTTTTATAAACGGTCAATTCAGGACCTGACTCATATCCTAGCATGCCGGCCAGGTACGGGTTCAACGCAGACATTTTGAAAATGGATTCGTCCAATAGGGGAGGCAGCATGTGTAGATCCCACATTTACTTCGATAACATAGGCCAGTATTCATCATATTCCGGTATTCTTATAAATTGAAATTCAGAAAATCTTATTTTTTCAATACTTGCACAGTTAAATATTTTAATATTGAAGAATATAAGTTAGAACTATTTTAAAATATGTGCAGATTATTGAGGCTGTAATGCCCAAAGCAAATAATAGACTTGGACTGATTCAGAAGTACACACCGTGACATATGCCCATATAAGGTAATTTTACCGGCGACCAGACACATACACGGGCGGTGACAGCTACTCAAGCATGACCGGTTGCACCGGCAATATTCAGGGACCCGTTTCCTAAAAAGGTATTGCACTCCCCTCCCTCACGCCATCACCACATGTTGGCAAAAGATGAGGTATTCAAAAAGTTCGGCAATAGTTCTCAATTAATATGCACTTTGTAAATTAAAATGGCCCGAGGAATGTGAATGAGGCCAACGTGGGTGATGCATTTTGGAGAATCTTGCCGGCAAAGTTCATGGCCGCCCCTTCAACCATGAAATAATCTGGAATCTGTCGGGCTTCCAAGGTAAAAATTGGATCATAATTTAGATTTGAACTTATGATGATACTGGTCTGTTTTATTCAAACATAATGATACTTATAAAATGCGCTTCAGGGAAATAAATAATTAATAACATCTGACTGAAAAAATTGATGGAGTTTTGTAAAATATGAGACATCAGGAAAAACTTATTGTACTGTGATAAATGGCATGTGATGATCGCAAGAATGGGATGATACGTCACTTATTAACAGAAACGCCCATTTCCTAAGCTGACGTGCCAACCAATCAATTAAAAACGACTTTAGTCGTCCACCCCACATTGTTAGTGTTACAAACACCCATGTTCGTCATTTTGGTCTGCAGGACCTGATGGACATTCCCAGGGACGTCAATATAGGGGGGGGGGGTATATACCCCCCCCCCCACTTTTTGGCAAGGGGGATGGTCAATGTAATCATCCCTCCCCCCCCCCCCCACTTTTCAGAGAATAATATTTATATATTTCAAATAAAATAAATAAATAAAAAGAATTGTAGACTTTTGTTACATTTATGAGGTTGCTATGAAATATTTATACCTAAATGGTTTAGAATTTACATATACCTTATTTTTTAAAACCTTATACTTAATTGATATATTTTGATACATGTCGCACATACAATAAAAGGTATATATATATATATATATATATATATATATATATATATATAAACATGTCTGTTTTATCCGAATTTTGAATATCCTCCGACCCCTTTCATCCCCCCCCCCACCCTTGCCAGTCATCTTCCCTCCCTGTGAGTCATCCCCCCCCCCCCCCCACCCTTGAAGATAAATTAACGCCACTGAACATTCCTGCCTTGAAAGACCACACCTGATCACAACCTGACTGACGGGTGGGAAATAAACAACCGTTTTCTTGAGAAAAGGTGTTTGTTAATATACATTTGTGAGTGTTGGTTTATTATATTAAAACACGCAAATGTATGTATGTATGAACACACACACATATATATATGATGGAATTTTCTTTATTAACGATACACGTGTTCTAGGGATACAGCTTGCGAATGAGCACCTTATAAAGATATACATGTATATATATATATATATTTATATATATATATATATATATATATATATATATATAACTCTGGAGAAAAACAACACTAAAAATTCACAACAGTCTGTTTCACGGGATGCGACCCGATCATCAGGTGAATATGGTTAGAATGAAGCTCTCTCTCACACACACACACACACACACACACACACACACACACACACATATATATATATATATATATATATATATATATATATATATATATGGCATTTCAGGTTACATGTATAGCTGGATGACTGGTATTTTATGCCTCGACATTAAGTAATAACTGCTCTGCGGGAAATGCATTATGCTTCAATATATAATCAGTTCATATCTAGCTGTGTATGGAAATGAACCAGTAGGAAATCGATATGACGGTATAATATGCGTGAGGCATTCGTCTCCCTTATGCAGGTGTTTGACACGGACGCTGAAACCAGCAAGTGACATGTAGCCATGAATGTCAGACTGCATTCACGGACATGCGATAGGAGTGAAAAAAAATGTGTACATTGAATCAATTGCTGCGCCTAGCTTGCTGGGTGTAATTTACGCTTGACGAGTTGCATTTTGGCGCCTAAGTCAAACGGAATGAAATGCTAGCACCGCCTTATAAAAGCTAACATATAAAACGACCCAACTGAGGATTGTGACCTACTCCTAGCAAACAGCAACTAATAGCATATAAATCCAGGGTATATGCTGTTGAAGTAATTTTTGTGAAGTGTTGTTGAATACTGTCGGATATGGGCGGAGGCTAAAGAGCCTTTAACACACACACACACACACACACACATATATATATTATATACACACATCAGCTCGTACCATTTTATATATTAATATCACCCAAATATATATTCATTTTCGTATATATTTTCTTTTCTTAGGCTTACTGACATTAACTATTTATATGTTAATTAAATAGTCTATCATCTATATATATTATATATTATATATATATATATATATATATATATATATATATATATATTTCGGGAAATGTACAAAGAATAGTGTATGATAGTACATATATTCTTGCTTTCGGTGCGTACAGTTCACGGTTGTATCGACACCCACTGAAGTAGTCGTATACGGACAGGACCTGAAATCCTATGAATCTTTCGCATTCAAATCATCGGCGTCAGTTCCGCCCCACCTGACTCACTTGTCCCGTCTTACCCGAATACACGACCTGAAGGACCTGTTCGTTGTATGGTTGGCCTGATATTCCTTGATGGACCGAGGTTATACATGAATGGACTAGTTGTGTATGAATAGTATCAACGTGTATAGAACCACTCGTCTTCAAATAAGCTATACCCACTGATACAAACACAAGCGTTCGGCACGGTCGGAAGACTCACCGGTGTGTGTTTGTAAACCATCAGCATTGAACATGTAGGCTCATGCTGAGAAAATATAGCAAATGATTTGCTGATAATTATATATATGGATCCTTGTGTGTGATCGGTGGAGTACATTATGTCATTATTTTTATGTGTTCAAGGCTGACAATGTGATATATATACTGTGTACCGTGTCCTGTGTCACAAGAAGAGGAAAAGGGGCAGGGAATCAGCTTATAGTGTGTATTTACTCATAAATTTAAGGAATATTCAGTTCATGTTGTTTTAAGTATATATATATATATATATATATATATATATATATATATATATATATATATATATATATATATATGTCTATTCTAGTCATTAGGTAGACCAAACTTCCTTTAAACGTTGCAATAGGGGGACCGCTAAAGATTAGGGGGGCCATTTGGGGGACCAACTTTTTTGGGATAAAGAATTAAAAATTGGTAAATTTGTCATTAGCAACCATTGTGTCTAGATAAGAATGACATTAATTCACATGTTCAAGACCGATTGATGCCTTTTGGGCTTCTTTTTACCCATATGAATTCCGATACATTCCTATATAATTGTCCCCTATAATGCCTAAAATAAAGGATGGTCCCCTTAATGCTGTAAGTAGGGTTATAAATCTTCTGTCAGGCGTATCCCGGTTTTCATCAGATTATCTCCTGTGTTCATGGTAGTGACATGTTTGCTAAATTGAATGATGTTGTATGGTACATTGATTCCCATACTGCGACTGAGTAACTGATGTAGTTCATTGTTTCAAGAGTAGGGATTTACCTCAATTTTTTGGTAATCGAATTGTCTTTCAGTCCTGCTCGTGCCACCTGTGTTCCCTCAATTTTTTTTTCAAATTTCGGAAAGCCATGTTAGAATTGTTGTGTGTTTAACCAAGATGTTCTGAAACAGTATAAAAAATGGAAAATGTATTTGCAGGGGCGGATCCAGAATTTAGGGAAAAAAGGGGGATCCAACCCAGGAGGACCAATGAAAATTCGTCTAAAACCTTGTGAAAAAGGTTGCTTCGATTGAAAAAAGGGGAGGGGGGGGGGGGACCCCCACCCCCCCCCCCCCCCCCGGATCCGCTTCTGATTTGTAACATCTGAATGGGATTGAACGCTATTCTGTTACAACGAAAATATTACCTTTGTCAACACCATCGGTTATTTGTATAGTGAATAATCAAGGGTACAATATCTATGTTGTAAAGGTATGCCATCAGATGTTCATCATCTGCCCACCGTGAGCCACATATAAGAACATTCAAGTATTCATACTAATGTCAGTTCCGGGGTGAACACAGGTGCATGCTTCATCACATGTGAACGTGCACCAGAATGTAGGACACACTAGAGCAACTGCACCTTCTATTATCGCCCAAGGCCTGGTAAATTAAGCCCCGGGCAAAGAGTATCTTTAAACTATTCGACTGAATTCTACCAGAATGAGTGTTCATTTAATACATACTTATGGAGACATTATAAAACTGCTATTTCTTTGTCCTCTAAATGAATAAAACCATTTAGAGCAAAAAATAAAGTACACATAATGAGCCCAATTTGACAGATAATTTTCAGAAATGAGGTTTCATTTTTTAAGTTTATTTAAATGTGGTGCGTGATATATATCAATAATTTAAATCTTTATGCGATATATTAAAAAAATAATGCCATTGGACGTGTGATCAAGTGGATCACTTAATATGAGATGACTCCGTTTTTTAGCTCAGCTGACTGTTTGTCATCTGAGCTATAGCGATCACCCTTTGTCCGTCGTCCGTCTGTCCGTCGGTCCGTCCGTCCGTTAACCTGGCACAAATCGTAACCGCTGTACCTAGAAACTTGTAACTTGACATTCTGAGAGGTCCATGAAAAATCTCCTTGGAAACCAGAAATTAGATCTCTGTTACCCATATCCTTTGAGCTATGGGGCCCCAAAATAACCCCCCCCCCCCAGAATAGTCAAACATTTCATACAAAAACTTCAATATCTGATTAACTACATCACTGATGGTCATGATTTTTGGCATACATATTGATCATGGAGTGTTTCACCAGTTTCTGCAGACTGGTGGCACCATCTGTATTTTTTCGGGTGTTTTTACGAATTTTTTCTCTATTTTTTGAGACCTTTAAAGATATGAACATCTGGTAACAGGGCACAAATTATAACAACTGGACCTAGAAACTTCATTCTAGACACACAGGGAGACCCATGAAAAGTCTATATGGAAACCTGAAATTAGGTCTCTGTTACCCATATCCTTTAAGCTGTATGGCTCCAAAATATCCCTCAGAATAATGGAAAATTTAATACAAAAGCTGAAGTATCTGAACAACTAATGCAGAGATCACCATGATTCTTTGCATGGATATTGATTATGGAGTGTTTCATCAGTTTCTGCAGACTGGTGGAGCCACTTATATTTTATTCATTTTTTCGAATTGTTTTCTCTATTTTTGAGACCTTTAAGGATGCTGTCATCTGTTAACGTGGCACAAATTGTAACAACTGGACCTAGATTCTTCATTCTTGTCATGCAAGGAGACCCATGAAAAGTGTCTGTGGAAACCTGAAATTAGGTCTCTGTTACCCATATCCTTCAAGCTAAAGGACTCAGAGGTATC
Organism: Sipunculus nudus; assembly: GCA_026874595.1. Lineage (NCBI taxonomy): Eukaryota > Metazoa > Annelida > Sipuncula > Golfingiida > Sipunculidae > Sipunculus > Sipunculus nudus. The sequence continues at coordinate 20,730,449 of CM049307.1, forward strand.
CCTCAGAATAATGGAAAATTTGATACAAAAGCTGAAGCATCTAAACAACTAATGCAGAGATCACCATGATTCTTTGCATGGATATTGACCATGTGTTTTTATTAGTTTCTGCAGACTGGTGGAGCCACCAGTATTTTTTTAAGTTTACGCATTTTTTCTCTATTTTTGAGATATATAAATACAGACACAATCTTGGCCTGTTGGTTAATCTGTTTGATGCTTCAGTTGAATGGATATTTACTACCATTCAGATGATAAAATTTCCTTTTTCGAATCTCTTCCCAGTCAGCTGAGCGTCATGACCCATGGGTCACTTGCTTCGGAATGGCACTAATAAGGCTTGAAGTATTTGATTACACAGCCACGTGAAATGGTTTTCTTAAAATGTCATCCGTGTTTTTTTTTCTATAACAAACAAAGGCACATTTTTTACGTTGCCAAAAAGATCCAGTTGACCGAAGTCGACCAAAATAAAAAAAGCAGATGTCAGTGCAAGAATATAAATACTACTCTTGATAATTCTTCAGTTTATGGTCGCTCCAGTCTTCAATTTGATCAGCTCCAACTGATACTTGCGTATATTTCCCGTTGGTCATTGCTACATGCAAGTTAAAAAAATGATAGAAGAAATGAAAAATAAAGTAAAGAAATATTGAGTCATTCTAGGAATGAAGCAAGACAATAAGATATATAAAGACGTGGGGCAGCTTGGTAAAGGAAAAACGGCAGGTTTTCGGACAGAAAGGCAGCATTGGGTTCCAGAGAGAGAGAGAGAGAGAGAGAGACAGACAGACAGACAGACAGATAGACATAAAGTCAAAGAGACAGAGAAACAGGATGAGTACAACAGTACGAAAAACATTTCCGAGAAACAGAGGTTTTAAGCGTCGACTTGTTTGAATGATGAATATTTGTTAACATTTTACGGTGAATGTGTATCACTTCTTGGTAGGGGAAAGTCACAAAATGATAAAAGAACTCGTGAAAGTTCAGTGTAATAATGGTGGTAAAATAAAAGGAAGGATTCCTTGAGACCTGACTCAGGCAGGATCTTCCTTGATGACCAATCTACAGACAATCCTAATCTCCTCATGCCGTGGAAAACACAATACAGGTGTATGTTAATTACAGGTGTATAATTTAGCGAGGACACGCTGCACGGTTAACAATACCAGGTGTAAACAGGAGCCCACTGAATCACTTCCTTATGAGTCACTTCACCTACACAGTGTGTGATTCACTTTATACCTTGTAGGACAATGCCTTATGTCTCTATTGTTATGTCTCATGGGGCCAGTGGTTATATATGATACCTTGTTACTTTTCCACGCTTCTCATCTTATTTTAATAAACGTATAATTATTTAACAGGTGTATGTATGTATTGCTTATTTTGCAAGAGCATTGTGAACAGGTCATATCATATCTGTTAGTTCAATTCTTAACCTCGTTCAATGAGGCATTGTTTTCAATTATACGTTTATGGTTTCGTCATGCCCAATAAATGCAAATGGCAAGGTGACTCCATTGTTAGACTAGAACAAATGAATTCTGATAAATCTGTAACTTCTCGAACATTTAAAAGTGTTTTGCCAATCACTTCTATATGCTATATTACTATTATGAGAGTATTTAGCCGTGCACTCTTTACTCATATAAGCTCATTCCTTTTTTTTTATATCGCAATATGTCCCCATTTAGATGAGGAAACATTAATATGGATTGCACACCGATGTTTGGGAATGCCATTCAATTATTGAGAGTTCAGATAGGTGAGATCAGTTCAAAGGCATCAATAGCCGCCACATATACTTTTGTTTTTACAAGTATATTTATACGTATATACTATATACAATTTGGGTTATGATCAAAGTAACAAAAGCATGTTTGTATAAACATCACAATAAGGTCGGTTCTCGCCAGCAATAAGAGGTCGTTGTATTCAAACAACATACAGGGAAATATTGGTGTCACCATTTATTTTGGCCAGTAACCTCGTTAATAATGTATTCATGAGTGACCTAGCTCAGGGCCGGTTAAGGTGACTTCACGGTCAGGCATATGATGAACCCATGTATATACCCGGGTGTTCATGATGCACCGGTCACGTATGTATACACGTAATTAGACCTGCAGTAGCCACACTGAGTTACAAGTTCACATTTATTGTTTAAATAATGCTCTTATACTAAATTGTAAGTTGATTTCAGACCATCGAACTAATGCCGTTAATAGTTAATATAGGTTATTTCAAGCATATAAGCATAACATCAATATAAACAACATAACATAAACATTCTATAAGGGTCATACTTTTCAAATGTTGAGGTTGGGCTCTCGAGAAAAACCTGTTTCATACCAGTATTCATAAGAGTAGTCCAAATTCCTGCCACCTTGCATAAATATAAAGTGCAATGTTTAGACAAATTTTTGTCGCATATTTACAAAAATTGATATGCAGAAATACTTATGTTATAAAAATAAGACTCAGAAAAACAACAATCAGAAAAGCGCTTCCTATGCTATAGCATAAACAGCTAAAGATAATGGAAGGATGATAACTTCACTTTCGTTGTCGTCCGGGTGTTATTCATTGCACATGCATATTTTTTCATCATTGTGTTTCTTTTTACATGCACGGTGCCCTTGTCAGGTATAAAGAAATTTCATTTCAGTTTCAGCGCACAATGCTTTCAAATGTAAAAAAAAACATATAACACGGAACGAGAGAGAGAGAGAGCCATAAAGAAAGAACCAAGAGATGATTGAGAAAGATTCGTGATTCAGGGACATGTGTTCCTAATTTGTTGAAAGAATCAGGAAGTTTTGAACATTTTATATTTCAGGTATTGCATGTAATATAGGATTATTCCCCCTTTGGTAGGCGGAATTCTCCTTTTGTTAATATGAAAACGAAATCTAACTTAAGTGCAAACAAACATATATATGACGCTTCTGTTTTTCTGCACATCCGCAAAGCTGGTATGTATCAATCTAATTTCCATATACTATTCATGCAGGCCAATGAACCCGACGTGTTATCACTACTTCGACTGATTCTCGACGGCTTTATTTTCAGATTATACCATTTATCTGGTTTGTGTGTGCAAGCATGTGATTCAGAGCATTTTCATTTCCAAATAACTCTATATAAACAGAGATACAGACATTAATTCAAAGAAATATATTCCCCTATAGTACGTGCGAAACAGAAACACGGAAATATACAGGTACAGACAATTGATGATCTGAAAATGAAACAGGGATACACACTTTTCGCTTTCATGGTTTTCATGTTGTCATGAATTTCCCGGGAATCCTTCATAATTTCATTTAACACTAAAACAAATATAGGGTGACGATATAATTTTACCGAAACAAGACGTTAAGTAAATGTGGTCGGTTTACAGTTCATCAATAAAGAAGAACCATCCAGATATCCTCAAACCCCAACAAACCAATTTAGTCTTATGTCATAGTGAATCGTAATATGTTATATCTATGTCAATAGCTAATGCTATATATGCAGAGAAACAGTCTGTGTACATGAAAATCATTAATTCTTCATATAACAAAAATAACCAGTTTCTCCTAGTGGATTAACCAACTGCCTGACTGCCCGTCCATGCCCCTACATGCATGGTATAAACTTATCGCCAATGTGATAATGTGATTTCCTTATGATCATAGTTTAAACAGAAATGATCATTTGGATTTTCTGGTCATTAGGATCTTCATCTTCTCTTGTTATTATCATCATCATAACTTGTGAGTCGAAATGATAATGAACCATTGCTGAGTTAGGTATTGTAGTGGAATATAAAGTCTTGGCGTTTCAGTGTTGTTCTATCACTCTTAAACAAAAAAAAAAAAAAAGAAACGTGAAGTGAGGAACAAAAACAGCACTTCAGTCATGCACCAGGCCTTTAAGAGAATAAGTTTTAGCAAGCATTCTAAATGGCAAATATCCCTATAGAAACTCGATGGAAACGAATCAAAGTCATTGATCCCCCATTTCCTGACCTGAGGACATTTTGAGGTTTTTCTCATTGGTGTGCCTTGGTCGGACCCCTCCTTTTCCTTAATCCTGGACGAGGTCCTGCTCAGATATTCGTTCTGCTTGAAGAACTATAGATGATATGTTTAAACGACTCCTGTATATGGAAAAAAATTCTAACAACATTAATAAGATGTCCTTCTGTATTCATAGTAGACGAAGTTTGATATAGATAAAACGGATTAATATGCATGCTTTATTTGGCAAAACAAAATTTAGAATAAGGTACACTCTTAGTGATTCCAATGAAGCATATTTATCCTTGTGACAATCAAAATATAACCAGGATTTTCCTAGTGTGAAGCCCTGTCCCCCAAATTATCATTAGCTTCCTCAGATATGTCCCCGCAACAGACACACGGACGTTTAGGTCGGGTGAACTCCAAACTTTCAATCAACCCATCATTAGTGCAATACACACCTTTGCAAAAAAATCATTGGATTCATTAGAAATATGTTTATGGTATATCTTGCACGAATATCGACGGACAAACGTAAATACATGCAAAAGGGCTGCTGTAGCACGTATCACCACCTCAAAACGTTATGATTATAATCAATCCCTCTATATACACAAATACTCATCTCTTCTCAACTGACTTTTATTTAGATCGATCGATAATTTTTCTATATATTTTTGCATATATATAACCACTGACAAAAAAATGACACAAAGGTATTTGGGTGAAGTTGTATAGAACAGTAGTGCGATATGGAGGTAACAAGCAGCAGGAATCGGCCCTGAACGGACTCGCTCTATAACTGACGTTCAATTAAACACTAACAGGGGACTTTTACCCCCATAGTGAATATATTGAACGCTTTTATTGTAAGCTGATCAACCATGCATGTATGGACCTCATATGACTCAAAGCAACACATGCAAAATAAACGGTTATTAACTCAGATCAGCTTATTAGAACGAGGGTCGCAAGATGTCCACTACATCCAGGTTTCGCATACGGATTCATTACTATACTCAGCCATGCCTGTATACATACCGGTAAATGCTGTTTCATAACTGTTATGTCATGACATAGCTGAACCATAGTTGAACCACGGGTATTCGTTATAAGAGTGTTTGACCACGAGATGACCAGTATTTGAGTTATGCAACTATATAAGAACCTATTACACAATCTGACTAAAATGCCAATTCCATCAATTAATGTAATGGAAATTTATACATTAATATAAAAAAGTAAAATTAAAGTACAGGGTCACAATAGTTATGAGAGAATTAGATATGTTTTTAAAGCTATGAGCTTTACATGCAGGAATTTGGTAGTGGCGTGTCTTAAAATTTATGGCGACTTCGTACCCTGATTTTTGTATCTTAAGAAATATATTGTTCTACATAATTTTCATTAATGGTCCAATTATGACAAAAATGATTTTTTTTTAGAATATTAAATTAATCAATGCTTTGCACGGGGTATAAATGTATGGCAATTAGTGCATGTAGGAAATTTGTTATGAGGTGGAGAGGTTAAACTGTTACCCTTGTTTCTTTGCCATTCTGTCTGTCCGTTTATTTTATTATCTGTTTACATGACAGGAAATTATGGACGGATTTATTTTCAATGTGATTTGGATGAACGAATCAGGCTGTGACTGATGTGTTTCATGTCTGGAAATGTCGCTATTTCAGTTGAAGGCGTGTTTGTGTGTGTTTCGTAGCCGCATACGAAAACTGAGAGATAAATAGTTCACCATATATACCATATTGCACTGCGATCTATATACACAGGCAAGGCTGGTGTCTGTAAATTATATGCATTGCCTCGGCAAAAAGTGTGCACGCTTCCACTTGGTGTCAGACAAGTTTCCGTGCCTATTATACATGGTCATATGGTCGTATCCCACGAATGTTTTCAGCTTGCTGTCCTTGATCTAAGCTCTACCACGGTAATTCAGTCCGTTACAGCTCTCCGTTTTGTCAATTTATACTGAATGGTGGCGCTGCCGCAAATTACCGCAAAAACACAATTGGGCTTATTGGTAGATGTATGGTAACATGAATGTAGGGCCATGATCGTTCTCCAGTCCGCGTGATTACACTTAATCATACCTTTATTGCCTACAGCATTCTATATGTACTGGATAAATTTGAAGTGCGACTTATTCATGTTATGACAATTATTTTCACTCGCTACCCGATGTTATGCCTATGTTCATGCCTATATGCAAGTGTTCAATCAAAATACACAGGTAAAATGTTATTTAAAGCCCTATATAAAATTGTTACATATATATATATATATATATATATGTGTATATATATATATATATATATATATATATATACATATATATATATAAGACACTGAAAAAATTAAGCTTTATAATAAAACAATTTTGCAAATATGAATTCAACACCCCAAATATATTCATTTATTTGGAACTTTTTTAACTGCCATATTACACCTCTTTCCTTAAAAAGGTATGTGATTACACGTGTCTGCCACAAGTATGCATACATAAAACAGGGAAATGTCGTAAACATCCTAAAAGTGTCGAGTTCATGTGGTGTGTATTCTCTGACCATCACTGCTACATATGGTACAACAAAACCTGCACAAATAAAGAAACCGTTCATGTTGCCGAGCTGCATGAGATGTGGTTTAATCGTGACTCATGCGCATGTGTTAATGTGCATGTACATTTTGCCGCTCAGCCTCCCGTTTTGTCTTTACGTGTACACGTGTTGATAGAGATGCTATGAAATGACAATGCAACCAACCATACATAACTATTGCCCTTTTTGGGAATATCTTGCCTCGTCTGACACTGTTTGATGTTCACGCTCGAGTAAACTCAGGTATACGTAGGTTTCTTCATATTACCATATATGGGCAAGAATCAGGGCGCTAACGGACCAGTGCATTTTCCCTAGGTATTATTCTTCTACTAATTTCCCTTTTCTACCGATCTTATTTAATGTTACATCAATATAATAAAACTATATCATTTTTTTATCTTTCCCATGCATGGTTAGGGGTTGAGCTAGATTTTTTTTCTATGATTACATCATTTAGAAAACGGTGACTATTAGGTTAAGAACCTGACCCTCCTTCACTTGGACGAATCCAAGCTGATTAAGTATGTCGTGGAATACCGTGCAGGAATGAGTCAGGGGAGTTTGCTACATATATACCAGCCGTTCCCGGCACTCTGTCATACAACTCATCACATCGGACTAGTTCCACTGCTGTTCTCATCAAAGGTGAGTAGATATATGATGTATGTGATCACAACTAACAACCGTGCAAGTTCACTTTTCTTAATTGCTTTATTGTGTTCGCATATTTGTTTTATTCCACCTCTATAAGATAAAACTATTTGTCATTCACTTTCACACATGAGTGGTGACGACCAATTATGCATTTGAGTGCAAGTAATGGATCGACGATCCTTTATACTAATTACACGAATGACGTTTTAGTTGTCCTTAAAAGGGCTTATGTATTGAGTACTGATCGGGGCATGGCGGACCTCTAGTTTAAAGGTTCACTGCAAACTATAACTGACGTTTTTTTAGATATTTAGTTATATAACGGAGGTATATAGACTCTCCTGTGCATGTTGAATATATTTTGATTTATTGGCTATTTTAATTGCAAGTGAGGTATATACACTCCTTGAAACAAACGGTATATGAAGGGAAATATAATTCTTCTTTTAGCAACAAACATGCTGGTGACGTAAATCAAATTAGTAAATTCCTAGGTAATTGATGCTCGTTTTCTGTAAAAGGACTTCTCTCGAGTTGGTTTATGGGATGTCTTTAAATTATACTCATGCTATTTCAAACCGAAAACCAACGTAGTGCTCAGAAACCTTATTTGGCTATGGAGCCTTAAACATAAAATTAGACGTTTTGCCGGCCATTAAAAAATGAACGTAATTCGTTGATTCGTCATGTGAGTCCGTAGGCCATAAAATGATCAGTAGTATACGACTACTGATGAGTGATACTCTCAAAATATACATTTGACTTCGGAGCTGGAGGCAAGAAATGATTTCTACACTAGATAAGAACATACGGGGGATGGTGATTGTAGCAGTTTATTTGTGTATGTATATCCCGACATTAAGGAAAGAAAATGCAAACGAACCAGTCGTGTTCGCCTCAGCCTCCTTAATTAATTCACAGAGAAATGACGTCACCATTTTTTTTCCTTTTGTTCCAGTATCACAAAGTCATTCCATTACCACCGCCATGTGTGACGAAGATATCCAAGCTCTTGTTGTGGACAATGGTTCCGGCATGTGCAAGGCTGGGTTCGCCGGCGACGATGCCCCAAGAGCCGTGTTCCCGTCCATCGTTGGACGCCCAAGACATCAGGTAAGAATTATATTTCATAATCGAGGAGATAAATCATGGTAGATTTATCATTAATAAATATCAGGCTTTACGGTCATAACATTGTTGAAATTTAAAACAAAAGTGGTTTATAAGGTTCGAACTGCTGTACATTGATTTCATATATGGTTTTTTCTATCTGAAAATATAGCCATTATATACTGTATTATTTTCAAGGGTCAATTTAACAATATTTCCAACATCATTTTAGTCAATCTTACGTAAACATAATACTTTAATAAATGAGCATAAGAAAGCACGACCCACATACAATGTAATAACAGGACTGTAGTAGCATCACTGAGGAACACATTTAATTCTACCTTTGTAAACATGAATTTATGGAACATGTAAATGGAATTTTGAAGAGTGTCTTATTTATTTTTTAGGGCGTGATGGTTGGTATGGGCCAGAAGGACAGTTACGTCGGTGATGAGGCCCAGAGCAAGAGAGGTATCCTGACCCTTAAGTACCCAATCGAACACGGTATCGTCACCAACTGGGATGATATGGAGAAGGTCTGGCATCATACCTTCTACAACGAGCTGCGTGTGGCCCCCGAGGAGCACCCCGTCCTCCTGACTGAGGCTCCCCTCAACCCCAAGGCCAACAGAGAGAAGATGACCCAGATCATGTTCGAGACCTTCAACACCCCCGCCATGTACGTGGCCATCCAGGCTGTGCTGTCTCTGTACGCTTCTGGTCGTACCACAGGAATCGTGTTCGACTCTGGTGATGGCGTGTCCCACACCGTTCCTATCTACGAGGGTTACGCCCTGCCCCACGCCATCCTCCGTATCGACCTGGCTGGCAGAGATTTGACAGACTACCTCATGAAGATCCTGACAGAGCGTGGCTACAGCTTCACCACCACGGCCGAACGTGAGATCGTCCGTGACATCAAGGAAAAGCTGTGCTATGTGGCTCTGGACTTCGAACAAGAGATGCAGACAGCAGCTACATCCTCCTCTCTGGAGAAGAGCTACGAACTTCCCGACGGTCAGGTCATCACCATCGGCAATGAGCGCTTCAGGTGCCCCGAGGCTCTGTTCCAGCCGTCCTTCCTTGGTATGGAATCTGCGGGCATCCATGAGAGCACGTACAACAGTATCATGAAATGTGACGTCGACATCCGTAAAGACCTTTACGCCAACACTGTGCTGTCAGGTGGATCTACCATGTTCCCAGGTATCGCCGACAGAATGCAGAAAGAGATTGGTGCCCTGGCTCCGCCTACCATGAAGATCAAGATCATCGCTCCCCCAGAGCGTAAATACTCCGTATGGATCGGTGGCTCCATCTTGGCCTCCCTTTCAACCTTCCAACAGATGTGGATCTCCAAACAGGAGTACGACGAGTCCGGACCATCCATCGTCCACAGGAAATGCTTCTAATCGGTGTTTCTTAACTTTAATACAACCAAATTTACATTCATTCAATGATCATCATCATATGGCATGTGCAATGTTTATGAATCTCGTGTAAAATGCATTTATCTTCAAAGTGTAATATTATGTAATATGTGCAACAGTTTACCCGGGTGCTGGTAAAAGGGTTTCATCTTCTTGAGGAATTTAAATATCAGTGAAGGTTTTAATTGACATGTGTGTGTGTGTGTGTGTAAAATGCCTCATCCTTTCATCCAATGTTATGTTATACTAATTGTGTGATATTTGCACTAAAATAAAAATTTATATTTATTTACTTTAAAGATTTCGTACTTGTTTCCTGGCTGCGCATGAGTGAGAGTTTGGCTGCTAGCCATTGTCGAATGCTTGTCAGGAATAAATGAAAAAAAAACGTGAAAGTAAAACGGTGAATGACGTTGATTATAACTGCTTTAATTTCGTTCATGAGTCCTGGTCTTAAATGTTTTAGTGTGGGAATTCTTAAATGAAAGCAGATCATTCTGACAAGGAAAAATAAAATTATCCCTAAGCTTCCCCTTTTTGCTACCTCCTTCAGCAGCATCTTCCTTATATCTCCTTCGGCTATACTTCCTACGTTTCCTAAGGTATTATCAGGGGCTCTCTTCGGTATAATAAGTGCTCCTATATAAAAAAAATCCCCATATTTTCCTGCTTTAAATGTAACAATCTCATTTAAGGTCCCATAATTTATAACACTGTTTGGTTACTCATATGACGGTGTTATTATTAAAAGCATTCAGCTCCTTTGCAGAACTGTGCATGTAAGTGTTGCAGTCATATACATATTAAATTAGCCATTTTGGATTGTGTGAGTGGGAGATTGATATCAAGCTGGAATGCTAGACTTGATGAATGTGAAGATTGCATCTCGCTGACATGTAATCAGGTAAACATGAGTCTGCAATGAAACTCCTATATTTTCCAATATTTTTGGCTGAACATTCCTATAAACTCTGAAATGTTTGAAGGCACCATGCATGTACTCATGACATTCGTCATACTGCTTGGAGTCCTAATTTTCACCTTCAGGACATGCAGAAAGAACTCAGTTAAGGGTTAAATTGATTGTTCTAGTAGTGGATGATGTTTAGTCCAGGACTGCATCAAACTGCTTTTGTTGGTTGTGTTTCCCTGCATTAAGTGTCTGAAGGAAGTGTCAAACAAGTGAAACATTACTGCATGTAATCAACTGAATAAAAACATGTAATTTACAACATATTATCCCCATCCATCGAAAGATCTTTAAGTGATATTGTAATGGTTATGTGGTACTCGATTCAAGAACATCATACAAAGTAAAGTAATTTAAAGCATAGAATTCCAATTTTTTGTAGCACATATTCTACATCTTTAACATTTTGACCTAGAAAATTAGTATTCTGCATATTAGTTCCAGTAAATCCTTGAAAGACATACTGGTGTATAGCTTTGATCTGAAGGAAAAAATCATCAAAACGCACTTATACTGTGAAGTGTTTCAGCTCCTCTGAAAGATGCCTCAGAAGATGTATTGCCTGTCAGATTAATTTGTCAAGTTCTCTTTATCATGTTATATAATTCTGATATGAAAGAGTTTTCATTATAAATCATGCTGTGAAAGTTAAGTCATTGGGACAGAAATACACATAATACAAAAGCAGCCTGGTATTTAGATTTGACATCATATATATGTGTACACTTCTTGGACTCGATAGTACATATATTTTTGTAAATATAGTATGACTTAAAATAAAAAAAAATCCTTTTTATATATTAAATTATTCTTTTCCTTTGTGAGATAAAGTCATTCTCGTTAAGAAGGCCATTGCCACTGACTGGTATCTGGGTCGGTTTAGAGCTGAATTGGCAGAAATTCAACCTGGAGCTGGTAAAAAGTGAGCCATGTACAGAGGGTTGTTCAGTGAAGAACACAGGATAGTTTGATTGGTACCTTGGAGGAGGTATACATGTACGGGTCCCGCAAGTTGTCAGTAATGAATGAACAATATTGATTCTTCGCTCACTCTTAATATGGTAAATGGGTAGTACTAGGGATATGGATATTGTTTGATTAATTTTCATAAGAGTACCAGTATATTATGATAAAATAAGTCGTGGCAAAGGTTACAGTGAACTTTCCAGGAAATCCTACTAGGGGGGATTTTTAAAAGTAAGTTTGACCAATTTGTACCCAAAAAAATCTAATTTAGATAATACTTTAAAGATTAGCTTAAAACGCCTATTTCATGCGTGCATTGGGGGGGGGGGTATCTTATTGCAGCAAATGATACTATGATGTGTAAATAGAATATGGGTTAAATTGTAATTGCCTATTAAATGAACACAAAACATCGTAACTTTTGAATGAATTATTGTATTCGGTCATTTGCAACATATTCTAGACAGAGATTTATCCCCGGAACAATATCCCGGAATTTTCTTAGTTAAGATTACTAGGTTAAATTATTTGCAATAACTGTTTCTTATTTTTCCAAATCTCAATGTTTATTTAAGCTGTTGTAATTAACTGTTTCGCTTATTTTTAATATTGAAAATGTTTCGAAAATATCGAGGTTCTAGGCTTAAAATTAAAAGTTACAATGGAGATAAAAAAAACGAACAAAAAACTCAATGAAGAGGGAAAATAAATGGATGATCCCGGATACATATATACCCATCTCTGGTGGCATGTAAGTATATATATATATATATATATATATATATATATATATATATATGGATTTATATATAAGGAGGAGAATGTCGCAAGGAAGAGTTGACAAAGCGTTGACTGGTGGCGTATGAATCAGTGGCGTCGCCTAGGAGCAAGCCGAGTAATTATACCTTTACTATTTATTTATTCATAAATAATACTAATTTACATTATCACCTTAATCAGAACATGCTTTAGGAACATTATACTAACTATTTGCTGATGGGCTATGACGCTCAGATAGGGGCCATAGCGCATAAACATATGTCACTATGACCTAATCTGTGGTTTCTAAGAAAAATTTCAAACATCCATTCTACATGTAAAGCATATATTTCCAGTGTCAAACGTATATATGCCCTGCTATGGGTAGGACATTCCTCTTCTTAAGGACTTAAACCTGTGTCTTAACACCATTTCTACTTTTTGCCTATGATAAAAGCTATGATTTGTTAACTGTTATGGCTAAAGATGTTCACCATTATTCCACTCGCTCAGCCCATAAAAATAACTGTATCCTTCCTAAACCACGCATCGAATCCTTTAAGGCTACTTCTTTCTATGCAGGCAGTGCCCTATGGACAGCCCTTCCCCTCGAAGTCAAGTGCGCCCCAAATTTGCAGCGTTTCAAAAATATATTACGTTCACACTTTTCCAGTCTTGCAGCGGTATCTTAGCTTCTTGTACTGTACGAAATTATTTTATCTAGCGTATTCGTTTGCCTGTTGCATCTTTTCCCTCTCAGTACCGAAATGTTTATATGAAAAGTTAAAGATTTAAAGTATAATCTGTAACTTGTATTTTTATTGTTATTGTCATATTGATCATAAATTTCTTGTACAGGTCGGATCCAGGATTAAGGAAATGGAGGGGTCCAACCCAGAAGGACTAATGAAAATCCTGAAGAAAAAAGGTCCCCAGGTCCGGAAAGTGGGGAATCCAGGCCGGAAAAATTGGTCTGAAACTCTTAAAAAAAGGTTGCGGCGGCTGAAAGGGGGGGGGGGGGGGGGGGGTCCGGACCCCCTGGACCCCTCCCCTGGATCAACTTCTGTTGTATTCTATATCTGGAACAGGCCACTGCTTACAACAGAAGTGTTCTTCTGGTGCAGGCTGCCCTGCACAATGTGATAATAAATAATAAATAACCTGTTAATGGCTAAATCAAGGTCTTTTTAAAATACAAAATGAATAAACAAACAGGAAAGTGTAGGCAGCGACTAATTTTCCCCAGCTCTTAAAATTCTTATAGTATGATTAACACATCAAATGTAGTGTATAGAAATAGAAATGTAATTTTAAGTTTAAAAAGAGTAAACGTGCGTTTTGGTTTACGGACGATGACTTCTGAGGTTTTGCTCCATAACACAGAGAATATACAATCACAGTGACTATTTTTCGATTTCATCAGAGGAGACGTTTGGGCTTCTTGGGTCTCATGATTTCGATCACAATGATGAAAAGAGAATTAAAACGGAGGTACCTGTGCGAAGAGTAGGGTTTTGTGGTGTCAGGTATTTAGCAAAGATATTAAATTATGAAAGACGTTTGGTAAAAGCATTCCAACGTACAGTTAACACGGCATTACTTTATATGATGATATAAAGGCCTAGGTACACATGTACATAAATACGTTATGACCTTCTTAATTCGTACTAGCCTAATACCTTTTTCTTGCGCCCCGATATCCACAGGTATACACGTCAGGGTAGGTTTGACTTATGGATACACATTGTTGGTGTAGTTTTTGATAGATGGCGCTGCAATAGATATTAAGTCTAATTACTAAGGATTTTGTGGAAAATGTGGCAAATACCCGCCTTAGGACACAATTGGCATGGTTCCCGATACTTCATAACCAAAAGCTTGCATGTCTGAGGCGTAGCCGTAGAGGAATTGCATGACAACAGTTAAGTGCCACATCATCAATTATAATATAGATAGTGAAATAAGATCTGTTCTGTCTTTTCAATCTATTCAGTTAACACCTATCATATTTTTAGGAAAAAGATATATTGGCTTGTCTGTCAACGTAGTTTCTAGTAGTACCGCCCATTAAAGCATATTACCCGAACCTGCGTTGGGCAAATTTCTGCAGAACAGGCTTTCCAAGGGCGAGTTGACATGGACCGAGATCCTTGATGGTCACCTAGGTCACAGATACGTTTGGATTAAATACATTACTGAATCATTTGGCTAGCTCTTGTTGGCTCCAGCCAGGTGGTATAAAACAATTGTACCTTTTTTCTAATTTTTTTCAGCTAAATATGCCAACCAGAATTGAAAGGAATAATTTGGGTTCATTGCATTCAGGGCAGAATTGTGTAAAAAGAGTAAGCCATACATAAATTACCTTTAAATCATTCAAATGAGGCCAAACCTTAGCATTTTATAGGTTCTGTATTGGCACATTTTAAAAGTATCCTGTTTCGTACAATATATGTTGGAAGCTTCATATGCAGTGCTGTCCCCTAGTGCTAAAATAGTGTACATATTAAATGACCTTGTGCAATTTGTGAAAATAAAGTGTATATCTCAGAATAAAAAATTGGGAAATGACCCCCATAAGGACACACTTCATTCTCGACAGTTTAAGACCAAAAACGTGCATAAGTCATAACCAAGGCGTGGCCAGGGAGGAGATCCGTGACAAAAGTAGAGTTGGACCACCGTCAATTATATTTTTCATTGATAATTAATACTTCTTTTTTTTAAACTTTATTTATTTTACCTCGATTGAACAACTAGTCATAATAACTAATACGAGGCACTCTCCATGGCACGGATGTTGGCGCTCGGTAGTCGGTAAGTAAACTTTATTACTTCTCTCCAAATAATTTCATAATTTTACATTATTCTAACCACAAGTGTGGCCTTTTTTGCCCTCAGTCCGTAATCTCAGTATGTTGATTGTATTTATTGTGTATATACTTAAGATTGGTAAATGACTGAATGTATTTTTCTTAATTATAACCGAAATTAGTTCAGAAATATCAAGTTCCTATATAAAGGAATTGTATTTAATGATTTTATATAGCACAGCTATATAGCACAGGGGGCAAAGCTCACACATGAAACTACTTCGACAACTACAGGTATTCCCTGCAAAAAAAGTAGAACTATGCGATGATCGCCTATAAATTGTTGGTCACAATGACCTCTCTAAATGATAATTTTTTATTTGAAACTGCGTATGGAATTCGAGAAATTCTAGATTTATGTCAAACTGATAATGAACTGCTTGATGTGCCCGTGTTTAGACTGTTTATGGCTTGGTGTCTGCTTTATCGTGTACACCAGGCTGGTTATAGTTGGTACATGTTTACTTGGTGACACCTCAGGTATGATGGTCTACAATACAGTGGAATATAAGTAATATACGTAAAATTAATATATGGAGACATCAGGATAGTTTATGTAATGTGAACTAAAATTTTATTTATTCCTTAATTCTAATTTATCAGCTATGCTTACATAAAATATTAAACCTTCGTTTGTCTTCGTTTTTATTTTGTTTTATTTTGTCAGATGGTAAAGAAAGGAGCCTAAATGCTGGTTTGTGAAACCGAATCAAAATCCATGTATATTGTCCTTAAAACGTTGGAATTTATTTAACTTTATTACATCACCAGGATTCATTCGTGAACTTATTGATATTGGAAAATGTTCAATTTTATTTAACCTTGAACGGAGTCTTTTCCATTTGAGTTGATTGATCCTAAGAGTGATAAAATAATCAGACAAAAGATCAATCATTCCATGCACGCGGACGCCATCATACATAAAATGATTCGAGTGACACATTTGCAAATAAAAGTGAAAAAGTCTGGAATAACGAACGGTGATGTCATTCAGCGCCATCTATCCTTCAATGATGAACTAATCGACATGGAAGGATGGCATGAACGCGAGTTCACGTAAATGGCTACACTGATAGGTTTCGATCTAATAAGTAAGATTTCATCAACCCAATTTTGGAGGTAGTGAAAAAAAATATGTTTTTCAAGCTTCCTTCTAATGATCCTGTTGAAGATGATTTATATTGTTGCTTGTACACTTTTTGCTGCTCACTCAAAAAAAGGGATCCGATTATGTGTAAATACAATTTTGATACAATTATTTTTATTACAAATCATATTCAATCGTTAAAAACTGTTTCTTCTCTTTGACGTCAGTGAGTCAACCATAATGCGTATGTCACTCAAGTTATTATACCAATAGAGTCGTGTATTCCATGTTAATTAACTGGATAAAAGGAACCAAAGGGAATTGTGGGGAATGAAATATTCCTATTGTTTTTACAAAGCTCCAAACATAGCAAAATATATTTATTTCAGAACTATAAAAGTTAAGTAAATTGCCTGATACCGTATTATCTGATTAGTAATTAGAAGTGAATACACGGATTAAGTCAGAGGGGCAGAATGGCGTTAATTAGTAATAAAATATTTTTTAATGAAGAACTTTTTTTTGCCTTTTACGGATCACGACATATCACCCACGCTTTAAAGAAATATTAGTACAGGCTCTGGATTACGGGTACTGGATAAATTGCATTCCTTTTAAAAAAGAGATATATAGGAATCGTTCATCCTGGCTGGTCATATACATCATTGTCCGTCGGTTATATTTGCATTCACACATTTTGACTTTCTATCTTTTCGACATTTAACCTCTGTGACCTTTGAGGAATCAATCAGGTTTGACTGGTAGATGGCGCTGTGTCCAGGTGTGTAGTAAACCAGCAACTCAAATGTGAATTCACTTTTTCTATGTGCGGGTGCTATGCATAACATTTAAAGATGGTAATGAATTCCGAAAAGGTTTATATTTTAGACAAATTAACTTATAACAAACACATATACACACATACTTTCAATCCATTATAAATTCATAATCAATTTGAGTGCTTATTTGAAAAAAAATGTATATACGTGAATATCTGCATGTATGCATTATATGATGTAATTAGTATGCCATACAGTGTTGTAAAGCATAAAGTTAATATATATATATATATATATATATATATATATATATATATATATATATATATATATCACTTCCCAGGTATATTTCTAGGTGATTATATTCAAGACTCCAGTTTTATTTGAATTTACCCAGGCTGTCCAACAATCCTTATTTTCTTACTTATATTTTCTTCGTTCCCATTTTTCATACTTTTTTTCTTCAAAACACCTTCTTTCTCTATTTGTTACTAACATTTTATGTTTGCGTTTTATTGTATTGGGTAATTACAAAATGCCGTGTACTCTTGAGTAGGCAGTTTAGTAAAAGTAATCTATTAAGGCCAATATTAAGCAACATGTGATTAAAACATACAGATACACCCTGAGCATCATATGTATCATAAAAGGTTTGTGTATGTTCTCATTAATATCAATTTACATTAATTATCCAGGATATAGTCAAGCAGGCATGCTTAATTGAATGCTGCTGGTACATGCGTAAATTGAAGTCTGTCATATTTTTACCTATACATTGGATCTATTTTTCCTTATAATTATTTTACTTTTGTCAAGCTGTTTTCTATACTTTCAGTACTATTTTGTACTACATTTTTCATATGGATATATACTTAAAGTATTTCTGTTGCTTGGTTTATATAAATTTCTCTATTAATTTATGGTGTATCAGATATCTTTGATTAAGATAAGAACATAAGTTGCGACATCAAGGAAAGTTTATCATTGTTTTCAAGTCCATAAATATAGGTGGTTAATCCAAGTGCCTTTTAAAAGAAAACCAAATGTTAATATACAAGTCATATATACGGGCTTCTTGAGCGCATCATCGTTTGATGTCTTGTTGGTAAATATAAGTGATCCTTGGGGACTCAGATCGGAAATAATGTGGTAATAGTAATGTGCTTGAACGAATCGGTTACATAAAAAGTAATTAACAGAACTACAATGAAATAACTCGATTAATGTGAGGTAATAATTTTAAATTGATGCTAGGCAACTTATGGTTAAGAGAAGCACTGCTGCGGCAGATTCCCCGCCAGCCTTTTATTCAGTAGACGACATCTGCCTGGCTGGGAGACCAAATGAAGCATCGCTAGTCTTCGCATCCGAGTCCCGGAAAGGCTCGTTAAGCAACATAAGCGATGTCTGTTTATATCTATGATGCTCCAGTCCCTTTGATATCAGTATGTTTATTTGATCTGAAGATTAGACGGATACAAGACCGCGGATAGACTACCGGCCCCGCATAAAATGACCGCCTGGATAGTGATTTCTGATAGATATATGTGACAGTAATGGCTTGGTTAGGAGACAGATTCCCCCGGCCCCCGGCTATGACAACAATAACACAAAACTGATCATATTAATTAGATCTGCTCTCTCCGAACCGCCAGATCACGTTGCCGCGAGAACATTAAGATGGCCGTTCGAGATTTGATTGGCAATACCGTAAAGATGATAACATATACAGTGACACGCCTTGTCGTGCAATATGGTGTTCCGGGCCATCAAATCGCGTTTTATGTTCACAGTTTGGTCTCAGGAAATTATATGGGTAACCTAAATAGGTCTTAAAATCACCTTTTTTGCCGTTAGGGGACCCGTTAGTCTATATTACTTGTGGCATCAGAGTCTTTTGTATATTTTAGGGACTGCTCTGTATACCTATTTGCTGACGATAATTGCCTTTTCTGCCATTTGAGAAAGTTAAGGAAAACAAAGACATAGGAAATGTCTTTAACTATAATGCTCCCTCTCTCTCTCTCTCTGTCTCTCTCTCTCTTTCTCTCTCTCTATATATATATATGTGTGTGTGTATTTATTTATTTATATTAGAATTTTAACACATTTACAAACACTTATTTATAGATATATAATAACGTTTCTTATTTGTGTTATAGTCTGCATGTGTTATAGGCGGCGTTAATTGAAACAAATATTTTCTATAACTAATAATATAATTTTCCTAAAATTGTAAATCAGCTTCAATAAGTAAGCTGTAATGAAGGGAGGAGACATATATAAAGGCCTATAGTTAACTATAGAATCAAAGCAAAACACCATATTGCAAAATACCTTTGTTTGAGAATTTAGTGTCATAAACATTCTAAACAAAAATTAAAACTATCTGAGTGAGGCTGGCAACCAATGACATCATGTCATCTGTTCACAAGATTCAGAATAACAATTAAGGTGTTGTGATTTTGTTTGTCATGGGGTTTTTATATCGTAAAGGGCCTTTCATTTATTATTTAGGACATGTATTGTATTGCAGGAACTTTGGGTATGTGGCCTACTTTCGATCATGAAGAATGTTTTATCACGTTTAAGAGTAAAATCGAAAAAAAATTAATGGTTAACTTTAAAGTTCCTTCATACATGTGTGTGCATGCATGTGTGGGGGAGAGATAATCAGAATAGAAATTCAATATATATATACATACATACATATATATATATATATATATATATATATATGTATATATATATATATACAACAATTGAAAATCGTTAATAAAAATGATAATCTGCCACACGCAAGATTCTATAACTCACGTAAAACTGTTTAGACTGTCAAACCTACATGTGCACAGTTCAACGTCAGTGACTTATGTGTCTGCTGTTTCGCCCGATGCCTTCAAGAAATACAACATTTTATAAACGATTCTATTACTCAGTCGTTTTGACCCTTATCGTTGCAACAAGGAAGGTGAATTAAGCCATATTAAATAAACCTGAGGAGGTCGAGAGCTTGCCTGAGGGTTATCAACTCCGGGTTTGTGTACTAGATTGCCTGCCACATGCGAAGTCTACCACGACTTCTGTATACAAGTCATATCTTGTGGAACGAACTGTGCCAACAAACCAAACAGCTCGGGGGCACAAGAAAACAAATTGAATCAGATATCAAGAAATCGCAATCAGATTCTAGTGACTAATCTTCTGTCACGGGATGGATTTATTGTATCACTTAACACTGGCCCCGACCAACTGCCACGCAGATATGTTAGATAATGTCACGGCGGCCGGCGGTCATTTAATTGCTTGGTTTGGATGTGGCTTGCCATGTCCCATGTACACAAATCAACCTTGCATTGTCTAGAGCTCAGTCTTGCTTGCCATGTCACCGAAGGAAGCAAACAAACTGAATACAATAATTAATAAAAAAATATACAAATTTTTTTTTTTTATTATTATTATTATTATTCGATTTTTAGATAAAATATTACATGCAATATAAATGTGTATTGAAGACCCTCATTTTATACACAATACATTTAATAAATATAACACAGTAATTTATTTTTCAGTTATAACTAATTTGACAGCATGCGGCTGCCATCTTGCTGAAGAAGAAGTCGTATCAACAATGACGTTTGAAACATTAATTGCAATCATTTGGAGATACTTAAAATAAAACACTTTTGAGTCAGAGTGGGCCTCATAGCGGACCGTTTTCAGATTTACCAGTATCCTCCACAGAATAATTTTTGTTCCGGGATTCTCACTTGCCGTCAGCTGATTTGTTTCTATTACCTGTTTCGGATCTGCATGGATGCGGATTCCTTACTCTGGTGGGAATATGCGCTCTGTTATATAGTGTCATCCGGCTTATGTATTAACTGACCAGTTGGTCAAAAATGACACACTGTACATATGTTGTGTTTACCCACAGTATATATAGAGTAATATTTGTCCCAAGAAAAGAAGAGTATATAGACAGCGATCAAATACAATTATAATACTAAATCAGAAATTCAAATACAAATATATATAATTTGATGTTATGCATGTTTAACTAAGAAATACGAAATAATGCGAAACTGTTTTCGAGCCCTGCATGGAATTACCTGACTGTTAACAGCAAACAGGAATAACCATTTTATCTATACCGTCATCATAAGCATCATTACCATTAACATCATCATTAATAACATGAACATCAGCATTTTCATCACCACCACCAACATGGCGCAGTCATCACTTTCATCATCGTCCCAGAATCAATATCCAGCAGCAGCAGCCAGCTATAGCAGCATCAAGAAGAGTATATCATCACCACTAGAGCCCTGGAACAATTAATAATAACTATATATAACGATCAATGATCATGGCGGAACGAAAGAATTATATATATATATATATATATATATATATATATATATATATATATATATAGACGGCTCTGATATGAACCGTAACCATAAATAAATACTATATAGTACCACATTCTTTAACTGAATGATATATATATGTATATATATATATATATATTACAGTATTGACCTTTTGGTTTAATTGTAATCTGTATCGCATGAAAAACATTGCATTATTGGCATGACGAATCTGGGCTAAGAATGGATATTAAAGGCAAATTTACTGCAATTGCAACATTTGTTGACCATCCGTTGATCTGTTTGTTTTTTATACACGATTGTGATAAGAAAGTGAGGTTTATACTTCTTCTTTTGTCGCTTACTTGCATCACTATAAGACAAAATTAAGGGTCTTCCCTATATATGTACTGGTTATAAAAATCAGAATCTAAATAGACCGTGCATTATTGTCATACCAGGTTGATTTCACCGGCCGTTTGTTACATGGTATTGTTTTCAGAATGTTGAGGTATTCCTCCCTATGGGAATTAGTTTGTTGTTTTTGCCAAACTTGAAAATAGAAAATCTATTGATCATCGAAAGATCACTCATAGTAGTTATATCCATAAAGTATTCATTTTACTTGTCTATACGTGTGAGATTCAATAAATGTTCCATATATACCAGCTTTTCCGCAATCTTGTAGTATACAGTAACAAATGAACGTAAAACACACGGAATGTTTCCATTCTGTTATAGCACTATTTATGCATGTCAAACAGAAAGCAGTCAGTGACCGCATGCATGTTTACCTCCCCTTATATGGGGATACAAGATCTGGAATATTATCGGGAACCTGGTAATAAAGCTATATATGCAAGGTGTGTGCTTCTTAAACGCAAACAGAGATATGAATCTAAGCTGATAGAAAATTGTTTCAAAATAATTTTCTTGAACTCCATGGTTGTATCATAAGACAGCCCTGCCGGCCATACGGAACAAAGGCAAGCTATAATTCCAGTAAATGGCGACGATGGAGTCTGAGCTCGGTTGGGATAAACAAATTTTACTATATATCGCAATCGTAAAAAAAATTCGTTAAATAAGTATATAAATATTATTTGTAATTCACTTTACTTCCTTAAAGTGCACGGTTGTTCGTTGTATGGATGTTATACCCTATATAACACTCCATAACACACTATAATTTCATCAAAATCCTTTCATGGCTGTTAACAGATATGCACACGAGCCAACCAAATAACTAACTGACGGTGATAATAGCAAAATAGCTCTTGACGGGTGTAAAATTAACAGCTTATGAATTAACGATCGCTAAACAGTTAAAAAAATATTAAGTTACCATAGGGACGTCAGCATTTATATATATATATATATATATATATATATATATAAACTATTTACATAAAGAGGCCCAGACCTATATATTTACAATCCATTGCAAGCGGTAATGATTTATAATGCCAGGTTAACCTGCAGTTATCGTATGACGCTGTGACCTCAGACTGACCCTGTAGCAGGAAAGCTTTCGATCACCATATTCTATAGGGATTTCATATTCCAACAATAAATCATGCCTCGAATACCATATATATGTACACAATGGTACAAAACCAGTATATGTATACATTATGACCATCTTCCTCTCATATATACCTCTGATGCTTTATACACGGTTTTGTTGTTAATTGATGATGTTTCTCTATATTTACTTATAATTATTCAACGTATATTTATCTTACCCATATATATATATATAAATATATATATATTATATATATATATATATATATATCGAGCTGTTAGACCGGTTCTATACAATAACACACGTATATATATATATATATAAATATATATACAACTTAACCCTGATAACATATCAATAATAAACTTACCACAATATCTGTTCATAGGAAGACCAGAAAATATATAAATATGTTTAATTATAGTAACTGAATCGTTCACTCTTCCTATTTGGTGAAGAAAGGGTTGCTTTGAAATTGATAAAAGATCAACTTTAAACCAGTCATGCAGTGTCAGTGTCGGATACTTGTACATATAATATGTTAATAACCGCCATCTCGGATGATATCCAAGGGTTTTGTATTTTGTCGGGCGTTTCGATTTATGTGTCATTTATTTGGCAAATAAAGACTAATGGCATTTTAAATAATGAAAAGCCAAGATAGGCTGGCCGGGCAAGATACAGCAAATCACGACTAGAACCACCTCACAGAGTTGATTTATACACACAAATAACACCTATCTACGTGTTAAAGGGCACAAACAAACATTCTTATGAAGGGCACCAACACCAAAAGCTAATCTCAAGGCTGTCTCATAAATATTCGCCAGCGGATGTAATTTCAAAACGGCCCATGTTGGGATTCAATTTAAGATAAAGACGGGAGAGTCTGTTTTAACCCGCGCCGGCTGCATGGCCTTCATATATATACATGCAGGCTGCCGTAATACGTACTAAAACAGCACTCGGGCCTGCGGTGTCAGTTTCACCCAGCCAGCACTCAAGTAATTAACTCCAAATCAGGGTGATTAAGTCAATTTCAATGTTTGTTTCTTTAACCTTTCAAAGGGACGCAACTTTATGAACGACTTGGTTTTGTAAACAGTTGCTCCCCATGGAGTGTCTCGGGGAGAGCTGTTTATTGTATCCTCACTTTCCTGAAATGGCTATAGTTTATACATTGCAGACCCCCGGTGATTGAAAGACAATTTAATTCAGGTGTCTTCATAGTCCTTTACTCAGTGTACGCTCCGGTGGTTATATTAATAACACACATAATACGGCCAGACCCTCATGGTGGGAAAACGGCCACATCGCGCATACAAATGACAGAGGAAGCCCTGCGCCAGAGCTTTTGTGCGAGTGTTATGTGTTGTGATATGTCAGGCGATGGCACTCTCCCTGGCTTAAGGCGGTTGTAGCATTTTAATGAAATCACGCCGAGACACCATATCAGTTCAGGACATGTTTATTCTCCCAACAGGAGTTGATAAGCAGCTTATTGTAGTCTATATACTGGTATAAATTCACAAAACAAACATCGGTCTGACAGCTTTATCCTCTTGTGATACCTGGCATTGTATAAAGCATAGCATAATATATATATATATATATATATATATATATATATATATATATATATATATATATATATGTATTCAACACTTGCAACTGCGTATAACTATATACTATCCCAACTTGGTCGAATTTTATTTAACAAATGAAACCAATTTAATTATTTTACATGTATACACATATACATGCATATACACACACACATATATATATACAGATATTATGCCAGACATAAGCGTTAATTTATTGAATAATACAAGGATATTTAACGTTGACTCCTATATATGCACAGATTCTGAAAGTATCACACATACACTGTTAAATATTTTATTCCCATTTGTCCCGCTTCCCCCCCCCCCCCCCGGTAACGTTTATATGAAAAATGTTTAGCAACATGGCCGGCAGAAAGCTTATAGGTTTATACAATCACGCATAAATGAATAAATAACCTTTAGTTCTGTATTCATGATGCTATACATGAGAATTTTAATTGGACAACGATTCATTATACGAATGATCGTCTATATACTAATAATATTACATATATCTATACTTGAATGTTGGAAATTCAAACAAAAAATATATGTGCAACCTAATACTTTGCTCATGTAAACAGGCAGAAAGTTTACATATATAAAACATTTTTGATATACATATAGTAGAGTTATAACCATTATGATGTAATAATTCATAATAGCCTACAGCTTTTTCTTATAGGGTTACTTATGAGAGATATGCACAATGTTCTGATTATGGTAAAATGACAATTATATATAAAGAAAGCGTTTATTTTATGATAAAATTTATGAAACTTTCGTTTCTACTAAATCAACCGGCGCTACTTGTTGGTGGTATAAGTGCACACTTTTCATATATAGGCATGACAGGGTTTTCACAAAAACACTTTTGAACAGAAACCCTCTGTTAAATAGTTCTTTTGCCTAAGTGATTCTTTTTGTTAGTGCATGCATGGAAACCTTTTTAAACAAAGACCCTTTCAGAACCCTTTAAAAACCCTTTATTTTTTACAGTGGTATATACTTTATATTCTTATGACCAGATTTATCGGATCGACAAAGACGGGACGCTCATCCCCTGCGCTCCCTCTGAATCCGCCCCTATATATAGGAAGCAGGGAGGTGTTCGAGTATTCATTTTAATTATTACCTCCGTCAAGGAGCTATACATAATTTCATCCGTGTTTGTCTGATTATGTTTTTAATTGACTATATGAAAATTATCTAACCAATTTCCTCAGAACTTAATAATATATATAGGTAGGAATGCAGACCACCGTAGACTTCATTATTGGTGTAGAACTGGAGATCCGCGGGTAAAGTGCAAGGTGTATCTAATAGGATTTCTCAAACTAGGCAGAGGTATGCGCTCTGTATAAAAGTGTCATTCTATTTGTACATATATCACTTATTAGGATAATTATAATACTATTTTTTTGCTAATAGTTAATATTATGCACTGACCAAGCATGCTATGTGTAAATATAGTAAATAAACACAGAAATTCAATTCATATAAAAAACTATTGACAGCACAGATGTGGTTTATAAATTAATAAGGTGAACTCGAACTTTTTTTTAAGAACTGGCTCCATGAACCACAGACCTGTGACCTTCCAAGATCTTCAAAGTAATTATCTTTAACAAAGGAAGTGTAGAAATTAATTATAACCGCACTTTATGTCAATGTAGAAGCAGTCTTTGTAATGACTAACCGAGCACCTCGGGTCTATAACGTAGGTCTGCCTGCAAAATGAACTATGTGTAGTGACGCTGGATTTATTAGAACGTAATTATCGAATAAAGACCTTCATTTCTTTTCAATCTGGCCTTTTTTCATCGTGACCTTTATTGTCTAAAATTATTTATCCTCTTTGACGCCTTGGCAGCTATTTGTTAATCGTCTGTCAGCCCTAGAGTTTGCCTAAAGAGGTGCCAAAGTAACAGATTACGGGTTTCGCGCCAAGTCAGGAAGAGTAGCAGACGATAATTAGCTGTCTCCGTGAGCCGCCCTCTCATAACGCATGCACGCGATCCTGCTGAGCAAATGAACGCTTAAAAACTCGCGCGCAGCGGGAATGCCACCCACGGCACGTGCGCGCGCGGTCGGTGGTCAAATTTATCCAGATCAGTACGGTACCAAAGCAGACGACAGCCCTGGGTGATGCGCCATTGTCGCTTGACTTGCTGCAGGCTGGCAGAGAATTAATTTCATATCAGTCTGGTTTGCTGCAATTTAACGCAAGAATGCTTGTCACCATGAAATATTTGTGATGAGGTCAAAGATATCGTGCCTGGAGATACAGACATATGGCTTCCTTATAAAGTTGCACTGAACTCGGGATCGGCTGTTTTGTCTGTAACTCTGTATCCACCGGCCCCGATTCATTATTCCGCTAATTATGACCGAGTTGTGAAAATACGTCAAGCAAAGACAATAAGATGGTCCCTAGCGGAGGCCTGATGAGTCCGAGACGAGCGCGCATGTCAGGACAAATGAGCCACTTAATGGAATGGCAATCTGTTCAATATTATAGGTTCGGTTACAAGTGTAACACTGGGTCCATTAGAAGGCTCTGTCTTCAAAAAGACACGCGGACATCAAAGACAAGACCCTTTTTCCAATCTCATTCATAACTCGTATCATCCCTCTTTATCCTATAAACTGCACAACGGATGCGTAGGCTTTAATTTTGAAAACATCTCCCTCTCCATCTCAAATTTTGTTTTTGGTATGTTTATTCGTGTTCTTTAATGAAAAATGTTTTACCACTGTTAATTAAGTATACATATTGAAGTTGTCATTTCTCTTCAACGTCTATCCATTATTCCATAATATGCTTTTATTATTACATACAACAGGACCCCGTTGAAAATTAGAATCAAAGAGAATGGTTTTTCCTGATATTATTATTTCTTGCAAAGAAGTAACTTAAAATAATTTTCCGGATGACAAAGCACAAGGCGTATAATTACAGTCTATAAACTTATATGCATGCAAGAACTGATTTCCAATACACTGTAGGAACTGATTTTGTGCACTGTATATGTTTTATTATTATCTATCGCGTATATACATGCACACATTTGGTCGTATATACATTTTCTAAAATGGAGGCATGATTATGTGTATAAAATCAGATTACGCGTTATACGGCTGGAAAAACATTTAATTTGTAGCCAATAGCAAATTATATCTAAATAATGTCCTACTGGTACAAGTCTTTCGCTTTTCAATTTCAGATTGCTAACATTCCGGAGACTTTATAAAAAGTGAATATACTTCCTCCGCATATGATATATTTAATATATACACGTTAAATGTAATAAACCTAACCATACTTGGATGATATGGAAGTGCCTTTATTATATATCTGAGAGCTGTCCTAAATACCTTAAGTTTGTCTCAGGTTTCTTTTATTTTGTCGGTTACTTTTATCTGTGTGTTAAAGAAATTAGAGTTTACTCATGATAAACGTGCGAGCAATTTATAATGTTAATTTATACATGTTTTTGTTGTTTGCCTGTATGCATACCTTTAAATACATAAATATGTTCCATTCTTGCATGTGTAAATACTGCAGTGGTGAATTACCGGGTTGTTTTATTCTGTATATTTTAAAGAAGTAGGAGATGTTAGAAAATAAATATAAAACCCAAGCATAAGATTCGTCACCAGGGTGGGCGACTCCATGCATATATGTATACGCAACTTCAGATATATCAGCCCATTAAAAGCTTTTAGCTTCAGATCATTAGGTTTTATTGTGCGTAATGTGACCCAACGGAGCCCTTTCCAGGAGAAAACATAAAAGGAGGAGGAAATCAAAATTAGATTAGGAACTTAGAGCTATGGGGTAAACAGTGACTGTTAAATGAAAACAGTGCTCCGTGGAAGTGGTCATTATCAGCACAGAAGGTGCAACCAAAGGAACCCGGGCTAATAGCCATTATCCATCATTAGAACATTTACAACATACGAAACAAAATGACAAATTTTCTGATAGCTTGCGATGAGAAAAGCGGGAGCCTCAGTCCCGGATGTTGAAGGCAGGTCCCATTCAATAAAGAAAGACGCTGGGCCGGCGTTACGTCACTAATGAGATCTGGATGAGCTCGAAATAAACTAGGGACATAATGGTCTATCTCTGGATATAACAGAGCCGCCCTATAGCTCTCCCACCATGACATGATATATTTTGTTAGATAAAAATCAAAGTGATGCTGGGTCGTTTCATCTTCCGCCGCCCCTTAATATGGTGCGCGTGTGTGTGGCCGGCGGTACACGTCCGGCCGGCGGGCCTAACACCAGGGGGCCTGTAACCTTTGATTCCATCATCTGAATGTCCATCTACAAGAATAATACAGGCTATAACCAACTGATGGGCCATAAAAGGGGGTTTATTGTGGTTTTTACATAACACATGTGGTCATTATGAGTCATATTCTAATTGATTATGCGCTTTCCCTTGTTCAGGTTTAAATCTTGCCGGGAAAACGTACACACACAAGGCGCATGCCTGGCTTAATTCTATTGAAAGTCCCTTGACAATCAATTCAGGTCTTTCCTTTAAAGAACCCACGTTAAAAACTTAAATGAAAAGAGATATAGATACAATTATCGCAGGTTGCTCTATAATTAATATGTATATTGCCACCAGACATTTTCTTATTTTATTATGGTTTCCGATATTTAATTAATAGTGTAACCTTTTTGTGGCCTCGTGTATGAGGACGTAACCAACTGCTTTAATAGACGCTTAATTATTTGACATAACGTTTTTCGTGTTCAGTTTATATTTAGGGTGTATGCATGCATGCATGTGTAAATCTTGGGGTTTTTTATTTAGATCACGTATATAACTACATGATAAACGTTATACATTTGGAGATACTACGAGTCAAAAGAAATTGTTCGGACAAGTTTAGCTATAATTAATATATAAACCACTCTTTGTCAATATAACTCCTTCAATTGCGCTCAACTATTTTACAAAACACCTTTCTCAATATTCCACATACACAGATCC
Source organism: Sipunculus nudus (assembly GCA_026874595.1). NCBI lineage: Eukaryota > Metazoa > Annelida > Sipuncula > Golfingiida > Sipunculidae > Sipunculus > Sipunculus nudus. The sequence goes on from CM049307.1 coordinate 20,760,242, forward strand.
TTTCAAGTTCCATCTGCTATAACATTTACGTGTGGTCATCTTGCATGCGTGAGGCTGGGGTACATGTTTATATGTATAGATACTTGCTCATGAGTAAAAACATGTATTATAGGACTTCATTTCAATCATAAGTTAGAATATATTCGTATTGATTATATTACTCAATTATTTAATTGTCATATAAATCAAAGTATCACAGAATATTGACAAATGTGACAAAATCGAATTGTATATATATAGGCGGAACACATGCCATACACTGATACATTATATAATTACAGTTGAATGTCTGTGCATATACGTTAAGGTTACATTACGAACGATCCGCTTATATAACCATAACTATATCAATCAATTGATTTTTTTAATAGACTTGTTAAGGATTATTTATTATTCAGTTCAAACAGGACTAAAACAAAATGAAAACATCATTGAAGTGCGAGCTCTATAAAGATATCGCCAAAAAAAAATTTCAGATGTCAGTGTAGTAACTCTACACACACAAGCAGTGTACTTTGGGCCGCTTTATACTTTATACTTTTTTAGGCTTTTAATTAAGCTTTGTTATTGTAATTTGTCATTCTTTTATTACTTGAATGACTTTAATCTATTAAAGGATTTAGGAATTCATGGTAAGACAAACCCGAATATTATGAATGAAACCATGTGAATGGCCTGACTGAGTCTGCATGTAACAGTCTTATTATGTCATCGCATGATGTATGCTATTTGTAATATCTATAACGGAATCTCTACATCTGCGTGTTCTTTCGACTCATTAGACATTTTGTTCTGACCAATAATGCGAGCTCCTCTCTTGTCCGTGTGTGGCAGAAATGCGTCGAATTCCTGGGCAAGTGAACCGCATTAAATTTGTGGCTGCAAAAACAAACGGTCTTGTTAACATCCACTTTAAATTTTGCTCTGTAAACCAGCGCTTCGGTGAGAAACATAAGTATTTCAGTGTGAACCACTAAGTTCTATTTGCCACCGGTAGTGTATCTTGAATCAATAGCAAGTGTTGTGCAAAGAGTCATTACTTGTCTGGCCAAGAGCAATATTAGCCACATTACAGCGCACTCACACGGCCAGATTGACGTATTGATCGAGGGGGCGTGGTCTCGGTAGGATACGCCTCGGTACACATCACTAAGCCCCGCCCCTTCGCGCCTCCAGGCTCGCCTTCCAGCCAATCTGCGTGAAGACATAGTAAATAAATGCGCACGTGAGTTTGATTCATGATAGCGTTATATGAAAAGGCGACATGTGATGTTCTAGGTTACATTACCCTGTCAACCAGCAAAGTGTTCAGAGGAGCTGCAATGAAATTGAAATTTAGGATACAGTGAAGTCTTTTCTAATTGACTGATACCAGGAACTGTCTCATACCGGAGAATTATTTTGGGCATTGCGTTCAGTGTCTACGGGACCAGTCGGGATACTCGTTCAGATGGATTCTCAGATTCTCCCTCCCTTCGCCAATGCGTTGGCCTTCCGGACGTTTTCGCCGTTGGGGACTGCTTTCACCCCCGTGGGACCACAGCAGCGACTCCTGGCGGGCTTTCCCTACAGCCCTCCGTACAAGGCTTGCTGGGGATTGAACCCAGTTGAACAACCACAGTTTTCCATTGATCATCTGTTGAGTCCGAAATCTGGTCTTAAGGTCCCGTCACCCTGCTCTCCCGACTCCGGTTACCCGGCCCAGAGCCCGGACAGTGACCACAATAACGGTGAGTACATGTCACAGACACTGTGTCAAGGATGAATGGTGTAAATCTCAAAATAATCCATACGTCAGTTATTGTGTATAGTACACACTCGTGTATATGGTGTAACAGACCGTGTCACACACAATATCACATATATAGTGTATCAGAACGTGGTCCAACTGTATATGTATATACTGTAACCATGCACGGTACACCCAATAACATACAGCTCCCCATGCACGAAATTACATGCACCACGAGTGACATGCTCCTTGGTACAGGACTACAAGTATAACAGACAGCCACAAAGATGCCCGTTATAACAGACCGTGTTATACACACTGCACGGTGCACGGTGCAAGGTATAACAGACCGTGTTATTCATATAGGCCTACACCTAACACGGTGCAAGGTATATAACAGAGGTGTTTCATACACAACTGTTGCACGGTATAACATGCACACCGTACATTTCATGCATACTAGTCCACGGTACAATAGGCTGTATTTCATATACATGCATTAATTCATGATATATAACAGACCGTATTTCCTACACATGCACTATGGTGCACGATATAACACACCGTGTTTAATGCATATGTACTAGTGCAGGCTCTATGTTTCATACACACTAATTCACGATATATAACCAACCGTATTTCATACACACTAATACAATGGTGCACGGTATAACACATCGTGTTTCAAACAAACTGCATGGCACATGTACAATATAACACTGATACCTGGTATAACAGAATGTTCCAAACATCCAGGTATATGTAATCCATGCATGTTTCTAGAAAAAACTGGTACATGCTATAAAATCAAGCTATCAGATATAAGGGGAATATACCATATATATATACATCATGCAGAATACCAAAATATAGAAACACTTTATATGTATATATATAACAGACTGTTACACACATATATCTGACATGCATGCATATCAATGCATTTTGTGTGAATTACGGAACAATCAAATCTACATTCGTGCAGTATAACGTAGCATGTATATATGAGAAGAATGCAATATATATATATATATATATATATATATATATATATATATATATATATATATATATATATATGACGTTCACATAAATATGTAAGGCCATCTTTGGTTAATGATACAGGGATAATGCTATTGTTATTATAGCTTTTATCTTGTAACTGTAGACATCACATAATTTGTTATTACATAAATTAAAGGTGATTCATTTATTCTTTAATAACTTTCATATATGGATGTCTTATAAAAAACTTCAAGTCAACTGCCAAACAGAAGCGACAACGCATGTACCATATTTTATTCAGAGATTCTAATATACTCATTGGTCCTGTATACCTTTGTGAAACATCCGCCTATATATACTCACAGACAGAAATATGTATACATACTTATGCAAGTAAACCAGAATACAAATATACAGATTTTAACGTTTGAATGTGTGAGAGAAAATAAGTGACCTCAATAATACATCTAAGATATTTCCAATAATGCCTTAAATAAACGAAATATAGATACGAGTATTCTGTATATAATTAAATGTATATAAGTTTACAACAAGTCCATCCATATGTATACATGTGCTTAGGTATATTTACAAACAGATGCACATATACTATTCGACACAAATTTAAATTTTAATTTATATTAAAGATATGACATAAAAGGTTTCTGCTTTTCATACATAGGTCTCTAGATTTGAGGCAAAATTGACTATGAATATATATTCTGTGTTCTGTTATTTTTATGAATAATATTGCACGTTATTATATATATGTTTAGCATGAGATGACGGTAAGAGGCTTTATAGAGTTATACAAATATATACATTTAACCCATTATAACTGATTTATGAGATATTCATGATAAGCGAACATCTTGATATGTTTTGGAAATGTTTATTATTATTATTATTATTATTATTTATATCGCATAATCTTGTTCGTAATTCTTTAATCTAAACTTCCTTCCAATATTCCTACGGAACAGAATATCATGAATATACGTTAAGAAAATTAAACGTGCATACCTTCGACCTTTCAAATATTATTACCAATTAAATTGTTGTCTTCCATGCATGGCTATATATATATATACTTAGCTGTGAGGGGAACAATTTATTTCGAATTCCACTTTTCATTAAATTGTATAGACTGTCCACGTAGTTTGCAAATACTATATAGTACACTGTATATAAGTATGAACAACCCTGCAGGCTGCAAGTGATTGACAAGTGAAATAAAATGAATTAAATTAAAGGGCATTATGGACCACAATGTCCCTGAGCCCGGAGTGTGAGATGTCAAGCAGATATCTGATCAAATCAAGAATACCTTTTGTTTCCACATTGACTTTCCATTCTTTAAACACTCCATATAAAATCACTTGACACTCCGAGGTGTTTCATTGCAATCCCGGCGGCTAGCTGACCGTATATACAGGGTTAATCAGTTACCATCAGCCCGCGGGTCAAGCACCGTCACCCGCCCAGGGACACTGGCAGGGCCGGGGTGTGGTGTTTATTTGTGTGACACACTGTGATTGATGATTATATGTTTAGTATATTTTGTAAAGAATATCTACTAAGGTGTTGAACTAAAACAAACCTGAATTGGTCTTACAATCAACCCCATCACGTATATATGCACTGTTTTATTATGTTATGTGTATATGCATCCGTGTGACACACACATATACACACCCTACCTCACACACATATATTTATATGGAAATGGTATTTTATTTATAGAATTAATTCGAAATTCTTGCGTCTTTTTAAGTTTTTTTTTTATTCTTTTCGTGTTCATTTTACGTACATGTTTAAAAACGCACACACGTACGTATATATTATTCTATACTATATACCTATATTTATATAAAATATATACACAGATGTGTTATTTAAATTATCATGCTAAGGCATAACAATTTAATAAAGAATTGATATATACATGAACATGCGTATCTATTGAATATGCATATACATTGATTTACCCTGTTATTCTATGAGGTGGGCACAAAACCAGTGACAAAAACATGAAATATTGTGGAATAGGTTCACATGTAATATAATATAATATAAAGAAACATTCATATCATCAAAAAAACTATTCTGTTGTAGCTGGCCTTCTTAATGAATTGCTGAGTTGCGCTTGTCTCAGGGCGCCGTCATTGAATTTCATGTCAGTTTCAATGAAAATAAAATAAACCAAAGGGCAGAAATTCATTATTGCGCGTGTCTTAGAATGTAAACCTCATGGGAACGAAACAAAACTGCACAGAACAGGTTATTTTCTAATCATAATTCCATAAGCACGTACCAAGCGCCTTAACGCGAAGCTTACTGCGTCCTGTCACCCCGAGGTCGTCTGTTAGCTACACGGGGCCTCACAGTAAACATACTAACAATAATATGATCATCATTTAGAAAATATATGAACCTGGACGTCAAGAACTGATGAATTTACGGTGCGATTATACCAAATCAGATTTGTCCCTCAACTAACATTCCTGACACCACCGCTATATATAAGGAGGTGAACTTTTTGTCCTAGTGCTGCTATTAGAGGTTGGAAGGGGTGTAACGGAATTATTAGATTTCTGACAATTGCCTTTTATTGGTCCTCTTCATTGAGTCTTGTTTGTCCCCGTTTTGTGCAGCTCTTGGATCATGACAGAATTGCTTCTGGACGGATTAATCCACGATGCGTCCAGAGAATGGGTCTTTTCTGCTTGTCAACTTTTTCCGTGACACCCATATGTATACAGTCTGTGTAAATTATCTGTTTATCCAGATGCAATGTGAATAAAGATCTCATTTTGAAGCTCTGAGACATAACGGTTCTCCGACTGATTATGTGAGGAGAATAGAGATCAATAGAATTTTGCGGAGCTACGTAAACTGAAATAATATTGATACAAAGTGATACAGAAGGCAAATATTTAAATTAGGCAATACCTGCATGTTTTGGATATATGTATATACAGCGAAAATCAAAGTAATAATAATAATAATAATCATCATCATCATCATCAGCATCATTACAGTTATTATGATTATTGTAATTAATTAATTAATTAATTAATAATGGCGGGCCACAAGATGTAGTATACTTCATAACAAATAAAATGCATAATCCTCATAAAAAGAGAAATAATTATTTAAACACAATAGGTATTATAAGCTCCTTTGAAGATATACCTAAAATGTCCATTTGGTATACAGGTAATTATACGTATCTATAACGTTAGGGTTCAAGATGTTTTGTTATATTAATATACTTCTCAGCTCTATGTATACGGTCGGTTCGCAAAATCTGTTGTCTTGAAAATCTACGATCAAAATTAAATGAAGTTTTAGACAATTGTAGTATGTGTATAATAAACTTAATTGTACAATAAACTTAATTGAATAATAATTTGTTTAAATTAAACAAAATACAGATAGGCCACCGGCTGCATGGTAAGTTCATAGAAGGACATTAAGATTCCACCCATGGTGTATCCAACAACAAAGGTTTGATAAGCAAAATACGATTCTAAATTGAAAACAGAGAGAGGTCAGCAAGCTACTGAGGGGGCCTTGCCATGTCGTTTGTCTGTAGCCAGGGGTCAAGCCATTACTCAAAGCAGAAATTGAAAATCGCTATCAAGAAAAGCCCTGGGTCATAATTTATTTGACGGAGCAGGCCCGCCGTCATACGTTTCACTAACTGCCCGGTTTCCCCCTTGTATTCCACCCATACACGGTATTTATATACCTTATAGTGATCACTTTATAGAATACATTATATATATAAAATCGTCTGAATAATAACACCAATAAGGAGATGAATATAAAATTAGTTAAACAAAGACTAATACAGTATATAACTATATCTATTCTCACCTACATTTAATCACTTTTATGCACAGTATGTTTGATCACTCTATATATTTATTAAGAAATCAATGATAATTTCAAATAAAAAGTAAATAAAGATTTATGCCTGGTGTATTGATGAAGAATAAGAGTTCTGGCAAAATATAGCTATTTTTTGTAGCTCTTAGTTTTATTCCTCTTTATAACGTATATATAACGTGTATCGTATCTTTCGGTAAGTCATATTTGAAGAATTATCCAATTGAAACATCTCTCCAGAGCTCCTGCAGTGTATCCCCTATACCCTCACAAAATATACAGAATCCCTGTATCACACTGAATAGAGAAAAACAAAAATACGCTTTATTTATGCTGGAACATTTCATATAAAGGTAATTACAAGATCCAGTTGTACTGATGTGTAATGATCTATAATTTCAGATACGTCCAGTTTATCCGAAGGTGATAAGGATGACGCGTCTCAGAAGAAACGGCGCACGCGCACTAACTTCACCGGATGGCAGTTAGAGGAACTGGAGAGAGCCTTCCAGGAGAGCCACTACCCGGATGTATTCATGCGCGAAGCCCTCGCCCTCAAACTGAGTCTCGCAGAATCTCGTGTTCAAGTAAGTATTTTTATGTATAGATTAATCTGATACTAATACCATGTTTTATTCGCTTATGGGGAAAACAGGGGCGGATTGAGAGGGGGCACAGGGGCCGCGCCCTTCTTATTTGATCGGCCCCTGGAGAAAGGTTTTGTTTAAGTGTGCAAAAGGCCAAAACAAAAGACTTACTGCATGATGTATGTTTTGATCTCTAGCTGTTCGCCGAAATCTACAATTAGCATATCTGATATGCATATATACAGAGCAATTCTCATGCAGTTGATTCAAGGGATCTGTTATTCATTTGTTTTAACGTGGAAATTCTGTAAATCATAACCCATTACATGAAATACCATGAAAGAGCATAATATTCTTTATTGTATAAGGTAAAGGTATATATTTATCCAGAGGAAATATCTCCAAGAAAAGCAAACAATGATTATATGGGGAAATCGGGTATTATAACTGTATTATTGGCTGTGACAAAGCCTTCTCTGGCAGCCCGCGTTGGACATGCGCGGATGACCTGCGCACGAGCTTCTCGCGTGATCACATTCCGTCCGATCGAAGAAAATAAGTTGACGCCATTAAAGAGCCCTCGATATTCAACGAGGAAATTATGGACCTCAAAAGCAAATCAGATTGACACCCGGGCTAATTCCCGGAGGAGTGAGGAGAAATGAAAACCTGGCGAGCAGCGCGAGATAGGCGTTTAATTAACTCATTAATGGTTTGGTGGAGCACTAGGACTTCCCCAGAGTGTGAGGACATGCCGTCATTGACCAGTCGCTTACTGCAACTATAAAATATTTAAATATCCACTTAATAATTGATAGGGTGCTTCTTAAATTCACGGGTTGGCAAAACTGATAAATAGATAGAAAGAAGGTCCATGCGAAAGTAAATTTTTATATATAGGATTGTCATCATTAACGGGCGTCTTAGCATAACCAATTGGGTTAATTAATAATTGGTTTACTGTAATTTATATTGCAATAACATGAAGCATAAAAGTAGAATATTACAACACATACATACTTGATGTATATAAACACATAAAACTGTAAACACAGAGGCTGATTATAAACAAAATATGAGACATGCAAAGTGAAGAGGCGAAATGGCGAAATATTTGTCGGTAACATTGAGTACAGTTCACTGTAACTCAAAGGTAAACACAGTGCATCTGATAAATAAGGTTTAAAAGTCGGTGAGTTATGTCGGTAATAAAATATACCGATGGGTTTTGATCGGCCAGGTGTATCCAGTTTAATTATGATGGTTATATGTGATATCAGGTGCCCGCTGCCGCCTCGCAGTGCTGACAGGGGTATAGATGCATGTCAAGATAGGACAGTTTATATACATGTAACAGAATCTGTCAGGCACATCAGTCAGGCTTCTTGAATAAATGCCAACCACATATACACGTATCAGATAGCAGGTTGTACAATAAACACCAGCTTTCCAATTAACCTATTGCTGCTATCAGGGGGTTTTATGTTATCAGTGATATATCCATGGCTCCTATAGTTATATTTTCTTATTTTTTCCGGTCGACACTTGAGACAAAGCTAGGGACAGACAGACTGACAGAGACATGTCAAAGAAACCGTGAATATGATGACTCTATCAATCTCACGCATGACAGAATCATTTCTACATTATGTGTGTGGTTCTGTCAGTGCCATACTGGTTTTATGCTGACATGTACCTACAATTACCTACACACATGTAAAATTTATATTTCCTTATCAGTCTTTCGTGTCGATATATATCAAAGATTAAGAAATTAAGATGCAAACAGTTTGCGTGTCGATGTGTCATAGATAAGAAAAACCGCGACACCGATATTAAAAAAGTAATAGATAATTAAGATCATTTAAGATAATGCCAAAAATAAAATGACAAAAAAAAACTATCATCCTTATTTGATAATTAGATGTTTTTTACAATTTAATGATAATTTGATAAACAAAGAGTGAGAGGGAGACAGAGAAAAAAAAGAGAGAGACAGAGACAGAATTAGGCTATGCAGAGACACAGAGACAGACGTGTAGACAGACATGCAGAGAGACGGAAAGACAGTGCTGGACCCCGCTTTGCTTGCAGTCTGTGTATTAAAGATAACGAAATAAAAACCTTTATATAAACATCCATAGAATCATCTATATTTTCATAATAAAACGGAATCGCAAATAAAAAAAAACGCTTACAGAGAGACAGACAGACAGATAGATAGACGGTAAATCCAACTTAGAGAGAGAGTTGGAGAAAGACAGAAACTGGAGAAAGAGAAACGACAGAGATCGTACCCGGACTGTCTTACCTGGACCGTGCTGTCACGTTTGTTGATGTATTGACTCGGCGGTCGCCTGTCAAGTTTTATTTATACACAGAATACTGCTGATGTGTCAGCGATAAGCCGGGGTCACAAGGTGCGCGGCGCCCATTCTGTCAGATTTCCGACTTCGCACTTGGCTGAGAACTCGCACGTAAATGCCATTAGAGTTTATCTCCAAGTTCCCATCTCGTTAATTCATTAAGGATAATGTAGTGTACGAAACATACAAGGTTAGCCTGGACCAGAAGAGATAATAAAACAGGTGTTAATAAAATAGTAATTGATAATGCCGTTTCTGAAATACTGTCAGAAGTTTTTTACCGTCCATTTATCAGAGTTAACGTTGCAATTCCCATAGCGGGCCGAGTCAAAGACCGTGACTGTAGGCAATTAGCAGCTAGTTAAAATAATAATTCTTCAAGTGCATAGAAAGGCTTCTGAGTGCATAACATATTTAAAGAGTGGTGACATTAGACTTAATTATTTAAACATTATAAAGCCCCAGAAGGGCGCATACCTTGGTCCTAATACAGGTCATATAGACCCGAAATTTTTATTATATTATATTATATTATATTACATTACATTATATTATTTTATATTATATTATATTAAGATACATCAAAATTATTTATAGCACATATACATTTTATTCTACTATATCATGCATGCCATATTATATCTTACAAATTATATATTCATATATCTTATTATATCCTATTATATCTTATTATATCTTATTAAATGGATGCCAATAAATGTCCAAATCAAAGTTGTTATATTTTACGTCCATATCTTGAGAAATCTTGGGTCCATGATTAAAACTTTAGTAGTCAGTTCTTCTCAGTGGTTTAGATACAATAGTTAACGTGTGTGATCTATTGTTGATGGACCGGTGGGGCTGTGTGTCTATATTAATTGTTTAATCACCCCGTGTCCCTCATTGATCTCTCACAACTATAAGCTATCAAACAACGCCCATTAAAAAGTCACAATTAGTTCTCAACAGACTAGCACGAGTAACTGGATCCGGGTAGCCCACTGGTTTTGTTTGCCATTGTATCCACTAAATGAAAATTAAATAGCCTCATCGATCGGAAGCGGGTGGCGATGCAGCGACTGAGCTTTTGGTTTTCTTGTTGATGAAAACCGACCGACGCTGTTATGTAGTTGGACTAATATTGAGTTAATGACGCTTGCATGGTTCCACATTGATTCAGACGATGTTCGTTTGTGAAATGGACGAAATGCCATGCGCGTTTGTGGGGATACGCTGTTTTGTCGGTGCAAGTGACGCGGATGTTCCTTTATGACGACACAATGCCGCCTTCCGCCGTCACAACTGCTCATATGCTCAGACTAATGCTTGTAAATTCATCCAATAATTAACAGCTGAAGAACTTTCTCTTAAATCCTGGGTTTTATGTTCCCACTATGTATAGGGGATAGTGACTGAACGGCATTATTGTAATTATTATTATTATTATTATTAACAACAACAATACTAATCATTATAAGTATTCTATAATAATAATAATAATAATAATAATAATAATAATAATAATAATAATAATAATAATAATAATAATAATTATTATTATTATTATTATTATTATTATTATTATTATTATTATTATTATTATAATTTTTATAATTATTATTATTATTATTATTATTATTATTATTATTATTATTATTATTATTATTATTATTATTATTATAAGCTTTAAACGTTAACATGCATGCGAATAAAACGATAAAACGTATATGAAGACCTATACAGGGCCCAAATACAGAGTACATTTACATATTGAGAGATCAAGTGTTAGGCAGAAGTAAAGAAGTAAAAAAAAGGTGAAAAAGTGACAATAAGGTACACTATGTACATTTTGTAAGTCGAAACCCTGGACAATAAGACTTATTTTACATAAAAGGTATGCAAGGAATTCGCGATAAATATGTTCTTTAGAGCGTTGGGGAGCACAAATATATAAAGTTAGAACATTAATAACTTTTGCACATTAATGACACATTCTTTAGAAAAAGAGCGAAATGAGAATATGAGATGCTAGTCAGTATTTTATTCAGTACATGAAGAAAGGCGCCGTGCAGCGGATGTCGATAAGCAGCGGCTTATATAATATTACTCCGCCACGTATACCTGCGTGTTATTGTACCGCTGTGCAAACGGATCTAATGCGATGTTTGGGCCGCTGCGTACATGGGATAACATTTCCTCGCGTGATCTATACAAAATCTGAATTATTTTTATTCAAGGCAGGCCGAGGCGTCGATCAGGACGAGTAGACCCCCCCTCCGAGCTTCCCAAACCGACCCCCATGCTAAAACAGCAAATAACGGTCATGCACGCCTTTTGCATTAAAGCCACACACAGTCTTGGATAATGCGTGTTGAGTCCTTTCTGTCTTGGATGTCATATCGACCTGGGTTCTTTCGTTCTTTCTGATACAGATTCTGAACACTATATTTACTGTTTGCAGGGTGTCTGGTTCAAATCTTTTGAGCTGCAAATGGAGCAGATACCCTTTCCTTCGGAGAGATTTAATTGTCTTTCCCTCCTCTCAATTGTTAAAATGGTTTGTTACATTGCACAATGCACATTCTTTGCATTTTATTTACATGGTAAAAAGACACGCTAAGTATTATTTTCGCTTTTGTTCTTTGGATTATGGGACTTTGCAAATTGACTGTAACTAAAAGACACCTAATTTCCGCTTCCGGTGTAAAATCAAATAAACGGGACCTTTGCGGCTAATGGTTTCAAAAATCCATACATGTAACTTTTTTCTTTCTTCAGTTTGATATATGATTTCAAGAAGAGAGACATTGAAACATGAACGAAGTGTTCTAAATTTTACAAATTCTTTAGAATACTTTACATAATGCCAAGAGCGAATGTCTAATATAATTTCAGTGATTGAATCTACATAGTCCAGGTTTTCATTCTGGGGTTTAATCTATAATAAGTCATCTACATCTTGCCGTAATGATTCTGGTTACGACCATCTGACACTCGAAGCTCTAGGCTTTACATTGATTGTGAATCACCATCTGAAAAAACGTGCGGACGATGGCACAACTTTTCCTTTCGGACGTCAGGTCTATTTTACACCGGGTGCTCCGTGCGTTCAAATGTCCAACCCAATTAGAGTCTCCGTGTCGCGGTCTCTTGGAGCGGGGCTCGGGCGGGTTCGGGTTGACACACGTGACCTTTGGCTATTTGCCTAATATGGTGTCAGGGGCCGCGAGCCGGAGGAGCCGGTATCGACACCATCTCTTTCCGACATGATTCCCTCTCGCTTCTGTCCCCGATGAGTCGGTCTGATAGCCAGCACAACTGGTCCGGGAGATGGCTTCGTAAAAATCACCTGACCACCTGCTCCCCTTGCCTTCCTCACAGAGACAATAACATCACGAAACACACAAGAAACTCTGACCTTTTACCAATGTCGGCCTTAAAGCATGAATGAAGTGAATTTCAAACATCTTGTGTACAAGCCCCGGGGTTGCTTAGAGGTGTGAGGTTGTGTACAAGGTCCTTAGGGTGTAAAGCAGACAGATTTCTTAAAATGCTTCGGGTCATAAGAACACATTCCGTACATAAACCACCGGGGTTAAGGATATTCCTGACATTTTGAACAAGTTTTTCAGTTTAAAACATCACACAATATTTTTCTTTTCCTGCGGATGGTGTAAAACCCTTTCTCAGAAGGTATTAACAAATGTAAAGTACTAATGAAAAAAATATCAGTCTAAGTTTATCTCATGGGTATCATCTCAATTTCCATTCAGCTTTATATTCAGCTCCTATATCATCCGTTTTGTTTGTCTTTCATTTAGTTTATAAACGTGACTTTAACACGGTTTGAATTTTGTACATTATTACATTATATACATTATTTGCATTGATAAAAGTTATAAAAACGATATCTGCTATATAGGCTATGAATATTGTAAATGATGATTCATTAAGTTCAAGTCAGGACGTCATAGGGGATGTTTTCCTGATGACTCGTTTATTTTATATTTCATCTTAGGTGGATTAGTGGATAGGTACTTATTATAGTTATGATTATGTTTATGATTATAGTTATTATTACTGTTTTTATTAATATTATTATTATAATGTGGCTGTTTCTTTAATGTAAATTTTATGTCTTTTACAGGTTTGGTTCCAAAACAGAAGGGCAAAATGGCGTAAAAAGGAAAACACAAAGAAAGGTCCAGGACGACCCCCTCACAACGCCCACCCAAAGACCTGCAGCGGCGAACCTATAGACCCTGTGGAGCTGCAACGGAAAGAACAGGAGAGACTGGAGAAGAAACGCCGAAAGCAGGATGAACGAATGAAGAAACTGGAAGAAAAGAGGCGGCTTGGTTCAAAACTGTCCAACCTGAAGAAAGGAGAGGAGGTGTGTGACGCAACGGACGCGTATTTACTTAACGACACGTCCATGTCAGCTGACGAGCCAGCAGACGAAACTAGACAGGGCGAAAACGAGGCGGATCCGGAAATTGACGTGGTCGGATATGAACCAATCAAAGAGCGCGTCTCAAAAGAACATGTAAACTCTGACAAACCAGCGGACACCGTCAGACCTCAGTCTATCAGTCCAAAATCAAGCTTATTCACAATAGATAAAATATTAGAAAAGCCTTTCAGAGCGGAAAGAAGTTCATCAAACGTTGCTGTCTTTAGATGTGACTGGCATTCTTCTCAAACTGTACCAAAGTTGTGTCGGACTGATCAGACGAAACCAGTGACGGCACTGTAGTAGTCGTCTCATATATTATACATTTATGTGTTGACCGCATACATCTCTTGTCATTTTCTTAATGCCATATTAATATCGTTTTAACACTACATTACCATTACAAAGGGCAATGTATGCCTTTTATATCTCCGCTTGAACTGTTTTATCTCATTTGATTCCATCAACTGTTCATTTATATAAATACATCATTCCTATATACTTTCACTCGAGTTTGTAAATTATTTGTGTTTTTCTGCATGTATGTTTGCTAGAAGAGATTGATATTTCCTTTGATAACTAATGATTATTTTTCAGCAAAAGGAATATGGTAAACAAAATAAGTTAACCATTTGAACCTCCATGTGTGTAACCCCGATTTGAAAAAAAAATAGTATACATAACATTTAAAATTAATGTAATGTAAAATTAAGAAAGTATTTTTTATCTTGATTTGGAAAAAAATTGTTTTAATTGTATACAAGACAGACAATGAAAGGGTTACTTAGAAAGATGGCCATCAACGCTTCAACGTATTCTATCAATCCTTTAGTCACCATTTTTTAAATCAGTTCAACGTATAAATATATAGGAAGCATTGTTTTTCCGGTTTCATATGTATACGCATATTTGCATTGTTTCCCATCTTTCACTCATTCTCTTATACATGCACACAATATAAAGGAAATTTAAAAGTGAACGCGCATTCTGTCGCATAATATGTTTGGCAGTGATTGATTAACAGATAAACACAAACAAGCACACCTATACAATTATTCCCAATAATAACTGTATATATATATATATATATATATATATATATATATATATATATATATTAATAAATAAGAATAGTTATAATAAAGAATGTTTTAATAAGCAGAGTAAGGATCAGGCGTATAGGCATACAAGCATACAAGCATATATATGACAACATTTGTAAACACGTATATAAATTTCTCTCTCTCTCTCTCTCTCTCTCTCTCTCTCTCTCTCTCTCTCTCTCCTACATGCATATAAGTATATACATATATGTTTAAACTATACGTGACCAGTTAAAGATTTATAGCACAAGTGGACAGCGATGTATTCAGTACACATATATACACTAATAACAATACAGATAAACAGTCAACAGAGTCCCCTGATGTCTGGACTTGCACGATATATTCAACTATTGTGCTAAGATTAAGTCGCACAATGTGAAGTGTTCAGACATTAGCCGGTCTGGGACGATATACGTTCACTACTTTATATATACTTAAGGCTTGTCAACACGAAGTTTGACGCAGGTAGACATGTACGTTTCAACTTCACAAATAACAAAAACCGGTAGGAATTGTAAGTATCATCAATACGAGCACACGTGCGTTATTGGGCGGCGATGAATTATACAGACCTTAAGCACACTGGCCGGCCCGGGGCGTTCGTGGAAACCATGTGATTATTTCCACAGCTAATGTGTTGGCATATTGAAAGTGTTGTCTTCTTATGTTCTCCTTTAGTTTACCCTCCCATGTTTACTATTAATTACAGCCATTACCTCTCTAATGCACACAGTTTTCTTACAACCTGGGTCAGGGGAGTTTACCCAATATTTTTCAGGCTGCTACTTAGAAGTTTACTCAGAAATCCCCAATTATAAGCCATGAACACCCTGGAACGCACTTGTGTGTCTTCACAGGGTAAAGACTGACCGAGTGTCACTTTCACACGGTTTTCAGCTCCTGGGGTTTTATACCTAATGGGGGGCTTTGTTCCCTTTTAAGTCACAGGCGGCTCGGCCACAAGCAAGCCCAAGCATTTACTCGCCACCCTAACCAAATACATTTAGAATTCAATTAAATCTGTGTGCTTATGCTGGAGTGAACAAACGTATTGAGTTAGACAAGGCAACGATCAACGAGTATTGAAAGTTTGGTTGCCTTCAGTGGCCTCCACCCAAATATTGATTTAACTTTTTCTTCGCACCATCAGCCACGTCATTCGTAAAGGTCCTAGCCCCCTAATCAATTTCAGTCTAGTATCCCCACTACCCTCGGCGCTACTCGGTTAGGAGTTCTTCAGATACACCCGAGTCGGAGTCTTTATCTGCTTTATAATATCGTGGTATAATACCCTGAAAGCTCGGTTCTGCATGCCCGTGGCTAAACCATCTCTAATGCTATATCACAATAAAACTGTTTCGCCTGAGCGCTGAATCCATGTTTGTTTGACGGGGAACATGGGGGTCCACGACCTTAACATACATATCTTAGGGTCTAAGAAGCGAAGGGGGCGGCGATCGGGGGCTGTATGCACACACTTGAAAGAAATTGACATGTTTGCTGAGCGGGTGTTGGTGAAATGTACAAGCAACAAGAATGCCGCTGTGAATAAATATTCGAGATGTCAGGAGCAAAGATGTGCGAGAGAGGAATAAATAATTATTATTCGATATTTCTCACATACTCAATATAAAGAGTCAGACATCATTTCTTTATGCGCGAACATCCCACCCTCTCAACGCAATGACAATAGTGTAATTTTTATACAAACATCTGAACGGCTCGGTGTAAGGGGGAACTTCCTTACTGCCTTCATGCACTGAAATATTATTTATCTAGAGCCAGTCTGACAAACAACACCTGATGAACGACAGATGATTTCCAGCCGCGGAGGAACAGCTCGCTGTAACGGTCCGCTGCGGCCGCCCATACCGCAGTAATAAAGGCCGATCTGTAATCGACATTTGATGCCTCTCCATGCTTGTCAGTTTCAATGGGCGGGAGCATCCGAGCGCGGCAGAAATCGACAAGTGGTCCACATTAAGTTGTGAAATATGTCATTGGTCCAATAGCAATCATATAAACTACTATTCCCCCAGGAACGGATATCGGCTCAGGGCTTCCAGAATGCTGCTGATAAAACTTTCTTCCCGCCGATTGTGTTATTGAAATATCCTCATGGAGAAAAAGATCACTTGAGAATCATACGCCCCTGATTAAATTCATACCAGAAACAGTTTGTTTCAATAAAAATTATTCTAAAGATGTAAAAATAAAATTAAGAACCACGACAGGATCAGAGTTACATAATTGTATGACAAAATGATGTTCAGAGATTATATTGACTGAATTTACATATATGCATGCATACGACTTTATACATCTTATATAAACATGCAATCACACTAAGAATTAAGAGAACCTTAGCTGAACTATAAACTGCATAACAACTGTAAAAACAGGCGTGTCGAAATGTAATGGCATAAATATATATTTTAATAGACTAGAAACATAAAGATATATATATATATATATGCATATATATATATATATATACATATATATATATATATATATATATATATATATATATATATATATATATATATATATATATATATATATATGTTGCGCCATCTTCCGAACTGGCCCAGCTTAAGATGGGTCAGACCCAATAACAGAAGTCGGTTATTGGTTCAGACCCTTCTTAAGATGAGTCAGGCCCAGTAACCGATCAACAATGTCTGCTTGGAACAAGCCCATTTCCATATGTTATTTTAATATTTTATATGTCGGTTATTGGTTCAGATCCATCTAGAGTTGGGTCAGGCCCATTAACCGATCAACAATGTCTAGGAATCAGGTTTGGAAATGCTGAGACCATGGGCTAAACCCAATAACCGATATGGTTTTTGGTTCAGACCCATCTTGAGATGGGCCAGGCCCAATAACCAATCAACAATATCAACTTGGCACAGGCCCATCTCCCTATGTTCATTTACTGATATTGATAATATTTTAGATACATTTATTACCTAACAGAACAGACATAAATTAAAATTAAATTTATTTAAAAATAATAATAAAATAAAGGGACACGGCACAGGTTTTAAAATTTCAAATCACAGCTACATTCAACATATATACAGTAATATATACAATTTATAGTACTCATTGATAAAAATGAGTACTTATTTCATGTTTTTATTCTTTTTTTAAGCTGAAAGCATGCACCGGTATTATAAATCATGATCGGATATTGGGTCCAAACCATCTCAAGATGGTCGACTAAATACCCGATCGGTTATTATGTCTACCCATCTTAAGATGGGATATACACTTACCACGAAAGGTTCAAAGCCACCTTTTAAAATTCAAGACATAGTTAGTATATGCTTACAATAGGGTACAATATATATACAGTATACCGCAGTATACATATAGATAACAATCGGGTTAAGGCGTTCGCCACACAGTCACTGCATGTAAATATACATGTATTTAACACATGGTTATAAACTGAAGGCACACAGGGTATAGTCATCTCAAGATAGCTATAATTTGACCATCAGGGTATATATATAGTCAAAATATTAATGTGTGTTACACAGAATTTTGGCAGCGCACCTTTGATGAAATAAACAGACAGATCAGTTTAATATATATTTATTATATAAAAAGTACATAATCTGTTCTTCATCTTGGAAGTATAACGTAATCAAATGAAGGAGTTACACTCTCTGCTCCTTAAATACTTCATATAACATTTTTTTTTTATTTTTAAAGTTATAAATCAACGTTGTATTCATCAATATAGAAAAATCATTCATATACATATATATTATATATATATATATATATATATATATATATATATATATATATTCAGCATAGAGGTAAAAAAAATATAAAATATACTCTCGACATCATTACAATATATTTTATAAAATATATTCTAATATTTAGTTATTGCTATTCACGAACTAAGGCAGAATATATCATTCTCGGTATACTCTTTATTCTTATCAATTATATGTCGTCACGAATCTACTGCTTAGTAAAAGCTAGACATCATTGCTGTAATTTGGCAGTCTAAAATTATGAGTAAAATGTATAATAAATACTAAAATTATAGGTGGCTCCATCTATAAAATTATCCAAGATGTGTAAAAAAATGTGTATGCCAAATTTATCGATAATACATCAACACACACCTTAGAAAATGTCATGCCTAATGTAACCTGTCATTCGAAAATTTAATCATACAAGATATGATATGTGGTATGTCCCCCATGGTTGTGTGCCCCTGTGTGTGTGGGGGGGGGGGGGAGGAGGGGGGGGGGTTAAGGTTACCCCTGTCAATCCTGTCAAGTTCGTCCATGACCAAATTCGCACGTTGAAATCTTCACTCAATAAATGAAATTATTCTTACCCCGCATATGCCATATGCCATATTTGTCCTATAACTCAACTGACATGCATGCAGTGCCATAAACAGACCATAAACCCCGTCCCCTTATTAGTTGCCTTATATAGTGTGACACTTTTAATTGTATACTTAAACACACTAAAATAATATATATATATATATATATATATATATATATATATATAGAAATAAAACTTAATTACGTTATAAGTATATAGGAAAATATTCCTATTATGTATGTATAATATTTTTAAATACTCGGCTTATATATATATATATATATATATATATATATATATATATATATATATATATATATATATAAAGTGCCAAATAATTTTATATTAGCTCATATTTTATACATGTATTTATATATAATATTACTTAAAACGTATATTGTGTATAGGCAAGCATTTCAGGCATGGAGTCCTTGCATTCTTATCTCCTGTATAGTGCATGGTCTTTTTTAAGTACAATCTGTGCGAGCACCTTTTCATGTCAGTGTTGTATAATGATCTGAAATACAGAAATTTATATGATTTATATAAACATGCATGTATATATATATACATGTATAAGCCTATACTCAACTGCTCCTTTTTTTTCCTACAAGAATATGTACAGAATAACGTGGTTTCATGCCCATCGTTCCAACTCATATATGAACACTACATATACATTTATTCGATGAGATATTATGCGCTAAGGTATACATATATACATCTCGAGATTAATATACCAAAATAAATCATATATTACAAGCACGTGTATAAAATATAATAAATGCATATGTGCTCATATATATGTTTATATATGCGTTCATACATTTTGGATTCATATGTTCATGTGATTGTCAAAATGTGTGTGGACTTGCATGAATACGTTAACCTATTTACTGACAATTGCGTCTTTGTTATTGTAATATAAGACAGACCCCGGCGTGGGCTCAACACAAGTGCATACATGTATACCATATTAAAAACACTTATGTATGTAATACAGGCGGATTGAAACATACCCCCCCCCAAAAAAAAAAAAAATGAGAGAACAGTTATTTATGTGAGAACTCATAAAAGCCTTATGTAACAAAACATATATAATTCTATGATATCCGGCTTTATTATTTGGAGACACACAAGACAAATGCTAATGTCAAAATGTCTCTGTATATCTGCAGAATATTACTTGTCATTCGCACCATCTGACTTGTTTGTCACTTTATATATAATTACATAAAAAAAACATTTATATATATATATATATATATATATATATATATATATATATATATATATATTGCCATCACGAGTGAACATGAGTTACAGAAACGCATGCACATTTGCTGTAGAAAATTTGTTGTACACCATCAAATATTTAACAACATGTGTGTATCTGTCTCTCCATATATATATATTAAAGTATGCCATGACAAAGTGTATGCGACTGTGCAAGTTGTCAGCACGGCGCCACATGCTTGTGAAACTTTAGGTGATATAAAAATACACATTGACCTTATGTTCGGATCTAAAATATAATTGACAAATTGGTTTAACTTACGTCAGACGTCCAAGTCCCGTGGAAGCTACTAACCGTAGCGGTACACAAGATAGATGTGGACGGACTGGGGGGCCAAGCTATTAACGTTTCTGCTCAGTCAGTGACAGATAGGGCCACCCATACCGGGCTAAGAGAAGCCATGGCCGACCTACTGACAAGTGAATGCACACATCTTATACTCACAAGAGAAGCAAGTCAAGATGGGTCCGTCTATCAGTTTAAAATTTATTATCAAAGGCATGGGTGATTCAATTTCTATTAGGACTCGCGACAGCGTGTGAAAATTTATTGTGCCCAAGCCGCACTTATAATATTTCGCGTGACACACCGTGAATTTGCTAGTGAAAGATATCCTGCTGTTTTGGTTCTAATTGTTTCCTAGGCCCATAAAACATTTATCTGTGACTATTCTGCGGACGTGAAATCAACATGCGTGAAGCATGTGGTGCCTTGTCGCTTTCACCTGAAATTGACATGCGGCTTGCATACCTGGGGTCTACTTCATTGTTAAATGATCTACTGCGGGCGTCGCAGTGACATTTGCAGGTCCTCGATTTATAAACTGAACTACCCTGCTAAATATTTTATTGTTATGGCCACAAAAGGAAAATTTTATATAAATAATTGGAACAATATTCGCCTACATATTTATGGGAAAACGTGTTAATCCGTGGAGGTATTAAATATGCTTGACACAATATAACAAGATGGTGAAATAAAGTGAAACCACCTGGAATTATATGTGAAGGTGTACAAGGCTACAGCTAACATTAAAGAAACTGACAACAAAGGGCATATTTAGGTGAATTTAAATTATCATAAGGTGTGATAATGCACTGTGATAAACATAAGACACAACGTGAAGGAGATAGCCGAACGATATGAAACTAATATGGTGCCCCCTGCATGTGGTAAGATGTCGTAAAATTTATCACGTGTGTGTGGTAAAATCGTGGTGCAAATCCTCATCTTAACAGAACTCATCAGAAGTCTCTCATATCCTGATGCTAAAGAATTTTATCCTCATCTGTCACAGAACAAAATTCACACAAATTCGCATGTTTACAAAATATGACAATTTTTTTACGCGTGTATACTTAATTTGAATTGTTTTACCAATTATGGCATTTGAAATTTCGTGTTACTCATGAACTTGCTCATGTTGTATTTGCGTGTTTCTTGTACATACATAAAATCTTAATATATATTTTAACAAAAGTCTCAGTAAAACCTAACCTTGCCATTATATATATATATATATATAAATATATATATATATATATATATATGCTCGTTAATTATGACAAACTTCCGTGCTCTCGTGAGTCGCCTCTGTGCATTAATGTTATTAATATTAAAAAAAAATAATTAAAGGTGTACGTCGGTGTAATATAATCATGTAGTTCCGTAACATGAGAATATTTAGCGACCCAAAATATTTAGCGACCCAAATTATTTATTTGGAAAAAAAATACTATTTATTTCCAAATCAGCTCCTAAAATAAATGCAAACCAAAGTGAACGTTGACAAAAATTATATGTAATTAACTGAAACAGCTGTTACAAGCAGCCTTCTATTGTTTCGATCGTAATGAGTTTTGTATCTGTATATATATAGGTGTTTGAGGGCATTTCATGAGTGCGGGTAACGGTAAACTAATCCGGTATATAGCATTACTAATGTAGGATCAGTAGGCGAGATGAACCCACTATTTCATGTGGAGACAATACGACGGGGTTTGTGGTCACAGTTGTAACGGTGAGGTGCCCCCTGGCAATTAAAATGGAATCAAGTTCCCCGCTGATTGGCCAGGGGTTGACTTGCGCTCCAGGCCTGGGTCGCTCCGGGAGTGACGGCCAGTAATTCGCTGGGGGCTGAATTCAACGCCTGAAATCGATCCGTGTTGTCAGTTTCGCTGATGAAATGTACATTTCATACGGCGAGCAAGTGACTCGGAATCGTGGCGTTTCAATTTTGATGCAAATGTCACCATCTGCGCCAAGAGCTGGCTGCTAGAGAGGGATTCACTATGAACAGATGTTAAGATGAGACCGCTTACACCCCCGAAGCTTCACACCGAAGGGGCTTTATTTTTGGGTGTCCATCCTAAATACGCGGGGTAATTAGCTCCATGAACCCACGGCATTACAAACACTTTATTGTTCTTTGTTGTTCAAGTGTCCACAGTTTTAATTGAGGGGCGTCGCACTTGCTAAATTTGATGACAGCGGATTTAGAGTTATCTAAGAAGAGAATATGAGCAGTTTCTAATGACCAAGTCCTCCGGCCTTTGTTTGGCAAACTATGCTATTAATATTATAAGGGAAAACAATTTGATGATTTTGGCAATTAATAGACATATGGGACACAGCAAAACAAATTATTCGATTTTTAGATTAAAACGACATCTATTTATGTTAATAGACATTTTGTCCTTGTTCATGCTGTATTTTGATGAAAGTATCTGCACATTTGTAAGTAAAATATCTGCAAGAAGCGCAGCTAACTGCATGCTTGATTCACCATTAAGATAAGAATGGCTCATTGATAACAAACATTCATATATATACTGCACGTAATTCCTCTTTATTTATCTGTTGGTTGGGGTGGTGGTAAACATATGTTCTTGATTCGACCAGCTTCGTCAACATTTTAAAAAAGAAATTAGAAAATTAATTTTATGAAATGATAATAAAAATAGAATACTGGCAATATAAATGTAGATACCATAGCGGTATTAATTAAAACATTCTAAAAGGAAAGGTTCAGACGAAGAAAAGGCGGTAAGAGGGTGATATAAATTTAAATACATGTATAGCGAAACCAAACGTTTTAGAAATCACGATGAACAAAATAAGCCTTTCAGCTTCACAGAATTAGTATTAAAGGGTTAAATATTTATTATACAGATATTGTATGTTGAATCAAGCATTCAAAGATAAAATTCTTATAAAAATAACTATTTTAGGGATTACGTTATTTAGACAAAGGCTTAAGTGATCACAGGTCAAAGAAAGATGAGACGTTTTAAGGAAAACGGCAATCATGCAGCGTTCCAAGAAGTAACTTTTTACAAGCCATTTCATAGTTCAAATGCCTATAATAATTAAACATTTTATATTCCAATTTCCTCCCTGCATACAGATTACCTGCATTATAGAAGTTGTACACGTCGTGTATGTATAACTGAGCTGGAACTATAATATATATTGCAGATTATTTCAGAATTAATCATAGAGGATTATAGTTTAAGGGAATCCGCGAGAGACAAATTATATTGCACGACATCTATAATTGTTTAAAGGTTTATATATATATATATATATATATATATATATATATATATATATGTGTGTGTGTGTGTGTGTGTGTGTATGACAGAGACAAAGAGGTAAAGGATAGATGAAATAATAATGAGGTTGTATTCGGAGAATATTTTTTTTTAGAAAAAACATTTTAAATATCGCATCAAAAAGAACAAATATATGTTATTTAGCATTTGGTCCTTGTGCGTGTGGGTCTGCATTGTACAAGCAAGTGTGGATGTGTGCACGTGCAAGAGTGGGACTTCCGTAAAGTATCTGTACATATATATACGACAATTCCAATATATATATATATATTGAAAAAGAGACCCACTGCATTTTTTACTCGCTTTGCCCGCAGGGAGACCAACGCAGGTGTTAATGCTTTGATGTATCGGCACCATTTTGGAGGCCGTATTTGCATATTTGAGCAGCATGTCTCATATAAAGTGCTCAGGGGTAACGGATTATAAGCTCCCGTTTCAGTTTAACAAACATATATATGGCACTGCTGGGGGCCATATAAATGTTCCGCCAATCGGGCAGATAATAGAACGACAATCTGATGTATGTTAAAAACAGCTCGTCTGAAAGGTCAAGGCTGAGAGAAAATGGTGACAACAGCGACCTCTACTGTTGTGTTTCCTATGCAATAGAAGGGAACAATTAACGTTCACACACCTATACCCCTGTATCCCCGTATATATATATATATATATATATATATATATATATATATATACTAGCGACCTCTACTGTTGTGTTTCCTATGCAATAGAAGATAACAATTAACGTTCACACACCTATATACCCCAGTATCCCCGTATATATATATATATATATATATATATATATATATATATATATATATTTATATATACGAGCGACCTCTACTGTTGTGTTTCCTATGCAATAGAAGGGAACAATTAACGTTCAAACACCTATACCCCCGTATCCCCGTATATATGTATATATATATATATATATATATATATATATATATATATATATATATATATATATATATATATTTATATATACGAGCGACCTCTACTATTGTGTTTCCTATGCAATAGAAGGGAACAATTAACGTTCAAACACCTATACCCCCGTATATATGTATATATATACACACACACACACACACATATATATACATATATATATATATAATATCTGTATATGCCATTAAATTTTGACACGTTTTTATTCCATTAAATTCCATCAGCCCAGGTTTCCTTCCTCATATTGTTTGACATGAAGGAATAAACAAAGGATATAATAAATAATCAAATAGGCTAAACAGTATAATAAAACATATAACTGCAACATTGTAACGGGGTTGTCTCGTGGGAAAAAAGCTCAACATTCGTTCTGTTTATTTTGCGGTATATCTAAACGTACATACAATCTAATACAAAGTTTAATTCTGTTCATTTTTATCTTTAGCCACTATTAATTGAAACATTAATCAAAAGTGATTCGTTTTGAACAGGACGATAGCAGGTTAAAAATTAATGTTTTTCAGGCAGTTTGATAAATGCGAGCTTATATATTTATAAATTATGCATTGTATACAAGCAACATTTTGCATAAACAATTAAATTTCGGTGGTTATATGCATTTAATAGGGTCACTTTTAATAAAGTGTCACACATAAATATTTAAAAAAAAATGTTGGCGTTTAACGGATTTGGATTCCATTGATTCATCCCGCGTTCTGACAAGGAATATAGCGTCAGATATAATCTGATACGAATATCCCAACCACCGGCGTTTATTTGGCAAGCAGTGGGCTCGCGGGACAAGACGTTTTACGTCTGCCACGGATTATATTGTCTTCTATTTCATATCTGTTTCCGTTTTAATCCCCCGAGGCCTTGAGTTACAGATTAAGCCTGTGAGACCTGGAGAAACACCTGAACACGATCGCTTTATTGGCGCAAAGCTTACAAATTCAATTTTAACGACGCCTGGTTTGACTGAGAATTAGCTACAGGGAGAAACCGAAGCTGGCAGAATGAAAACGTGAAGTCGCTAGTCGAGTAGTAAATATACAAAATGTTTAACATCAGATTAAAATCCAATAGTTAATCACAGAACCGGTGTGTGTAAACTAAAGTTGTGGCTGTGGGGAACGATGCATGGGACAACACCAATATTCCTTCAATTTCCGGGTAGGTTTGTAACCATTTGCGGATAGATATCATGTTGCTAATGTCAGTTTGCTGAAATACTTACAAGCCTGCAGTCGCCATTCGCGACCTATTCCAATTCAATTACTGGCAGCAATGGAGCTGCGTAGATTGCAAGAAAACCGCGGTTTCCTGGAGCAGTGGCGTGTTGGTTTGTAATCTCTAATATTACACAGTGCGTGTTGATTAGAGGATGTCGTCGTGGTGTTGTGACCGGCCTGCTACCTGTGTCTATGATTGACTTGTATTTACTCGCCCGCCGTGCCCCAGTCAAGCAGCCTACCGCCTCATCAGCCAACACTATTAGAATTAGTCCTGACAAATAACTAGAAAGGCAAGTCATAGTGCCGCCCGGCCCGGGACAGCTCGCCCGCTTACCTCTCTTTGATGAGGAACAGATTGATTTTGTGTGTATCTCAGTTCTTTCCATGACATCTGTCATCAATTGCTATAATTATGATATCAGAATGAAAATATAATATGGATTCTCTAAATGTTTGTTTTGTTTCAAGTATGGACTCTTGGGGTTAAAGGCCATACTTGAATAGTGTTTTCTCCGTTTGAAAGCAAAACTGGTACAGTTTTTCTTTTTTCTCTAATGATTCTCAGTTATGCAGCTTTAGCAACACAATTCATGTATGAATTAATGAACATAAGAATATTGTTACGGAACCTAATATAAACAGATCACGTATGCGTGATGAACACAAATTTTGTAATGGAGATAAAAAAAAATCAGATTCTGTAACACTAGGCAGCGGGAAATGTCTGAGGGAATGAATAAAGAAGTCAGTGGTTTTTTGTTAACAAATAACTATAATTTATTCCTAAAACAACCCTAACAATACAATACACTAAATCAATACAATTATACAGTGACACAGCGTTATAGCAACAAGTCAATATAATCACACAGAAAGATAATGGTACAGTACCTGGATACCAATACCATCACCACGATAAATCCTTTAAATGTAAACTCTCGGAGAATGACAGTCCTGTGGAAAGTTCTTGCAACATCCAGAAAGTAAACTGAAGTCCAAATGTATAAAATCCAGGAGAAAGTCTTTGAAAATGTATAATTGCCGCATTCGTCGGATAAGGTCCTAGAATCTGACACACGCTTCTGCGTCCGCTGGAATCTGCTCTGCTGTCTGCCCTCTGGTTCTAAAAACAGCCCCTTTATATACCTTCACACCCCAAGCCGGGAATTTTCCACTTCTCGAACAGTCTTCAAGGACCCTACTCCACAGTAAACACGCGTTTCAGGAATTCTCTAGAAAGACATCGCTGTGTATCTACACATACCAGGCTCATCACGTGACCCACGACCAGGCGTGAAAACTCAAGGCCCACATGACAACGAGAGCTCAACCAGTACTGATTAAACATAAAATGTAACAACAACACGAGTTTCGCCTGTGTCACACAGTAAAAGAGCACCTGTAACAATATGTTCTTAAGAGCGGCCACAAAATTGAAAATGAAGTAGACTGAAAGGTGGTAGTATTCTTGGAGGCTGTTTTGCCTACCGAATTTAATCCCTGAATATTTTATAGCGCCTGGAAGGCTTGGAACTACGCGCGATAGGATTTACTCGCGGACACGAACTGTAACAACGTGGATTTTATATACACTTTTCCATAATCTTAGTGTATTTTACAAGATCTTTAAAGAATATAACCCAGTGAATTATTCGTGGGCTACCTGCTTATTACCCCTTGTTGCGTAGGGACAGTTCCGCGTAAATATTCAAAGGGACTGACCATGGATCGAGTTGACATGGGACGAGTTCACTGAAGTAGTTCCCCACAGATGGCGCTTTGACAGGCCTTCCGCAAAATAATGCCAAATTCCTTAGGATTTATGAATAAATATGGAAAGTGAGGAATCACTTGGCATCTTTCCAGACAGTTCAAGACCATGTCACAACAGTTTAATACTGCCATCGTCATATATTGGCATGTCTAGATAAATTTAATTCCGTGCGAGACTGAAGCGTACGCGTATTATATGATAGTAAACTCGCAGCGATGAAATAACATCGGTACAGGGAAGTTTGCAAGCTTTGATTTTATATATTCATAGGTGTTGAGGTTATGTGCACTATATTAAAACAGCTGTCCACAACTGTTTAAAGGAGGTCTTCTACATGTATTGTTCAGATTTATTATATAAAACATCCTTTCTGTACGCATGATCCACGTACAAAGATCCTTGATTATATATGATACAGACAGCTTAAAGAGAGAATGGAAGTACGTGAATGGTTCATAAAAATACATATATCATAATTATAAGGCAAATACTGAAGCAATTCACATCATCAAGAAGTACGAATGTGTGCGATAAAATTCTTTTTTATTTCATACCATAGTTTTTATTAAATAGGCTCGGCCGAACGCTTTATATAGCACGCTTTCTGAATTGCCCTGCATGCTCGGCGATTCATGTGCGTGGCGCCCCCTATATACAAGCAGGATATCGATGGGGTACCTTATGGTACCGGACAAAGTGAGAGTATTCGTGTACATATATATTATATACAGCAAAGACATGCTGTATATTTAAAGGCCATGATCAAATGTTCAGTGCTAATGATTGATGGGCAGGGGAGGAGATGGTCACGTTACTATAATCAAGGATTCATGGTTTTGTGACTTCTTTCTATAGTTTAAACATTTTGCATTCTGTCAAAATTATTAAAACATATTTAGCCATATATACATAATTGAAATGAAAAACTGAGCTCCATATCCACACAAAAAAGGCCCGCAATTGGGCGGCGGATGTATCAACTATATATGGTAATTATTGGAAAAGCATCCCACGAATTATTCTAGAATCAGATGTAACTGTGTAAATCGCATTTCAGCTTTCGCGTACGCGTCCGTGCACATGGCCACGTAGATTATTGTCGGTCATGTTTTTAGGTGTATACACTAAGTAAATGCATTGCCCTGAACAAAAGGTGACACCCCTCCACCCAAAAATCAATTATTCATTTAACATCCATTCTTTATCATGTTCATTTGGTTTTGGGTTACGTTTGTTCTATTTTCTATGCTTTATGCGGTTGGCCGCACTGAAACACAAAAAAAAAACATAATTCGATCCCTTAAAAGCATCTGAATAGACGAGCGAAGGCGGCATGGCGTCGTGAGCCGAGAGGAAACAAACCGGCGAGGAAATCTTATAGGATTGTATTTATAGCAGAGCAAAAGTGCGACATTCAAACAAAATGTCGTGATGTCATTTCATAATTAGGGATTAGTAAGGTAATGATATTCAGTTTGGTGATAGACTGGGAGTCTCGTCCACAATGAGAACTGCAGGTGTATCATGTCTCCTGGACCAGCGCGCTGTAGATACGTCACTCATTGCTGTTTGATTTATCAGATCTGTGTTGATGTGACGTGGGGCCCGGGGCCCTGTTTGGTTAACAAACTGCACACACCGACAACGTTGGGAACCCGAGCCACAAACCTACATCTGTGGTCTTTTTTTTGTATCGGCTGAAGAATATTGAGAGAGCTGTAATCATTTCTGGTCTCACCAATATGGCCACACATTTGCAATTTTCCACCGAATATATTGACATTTGAGATTACGTTTGAATATATATATTTATCGTAATAATTGTAATACCTTTTCCCACGCTTGTCGTTAACATTTGGGGTTACGACGTAATTTAAATATCAATTATTATCACTCGTACAATATCTTGCCATTCATGAAAATGTTATTTCTGTAGCCATCACAATAAACCAGTATCATACATCATCGATTACTCTTTTACAAAAATCGTATGGGAGGGGGTATGCCTATACAGAGGCATGTGTATGCAGGCAGATGGACAAACAGAGAAAGAGAGACTGACAGACATGGAGAGAGAGAGAGAGAGAGAGAGAGAGAGAGAGAGGCAGACACAGGGAGACAGACAAGCAGACAAACAGACAGACAATCAGACAGCTATGCATTGACAGATAGACCATCAGCTATAAGTATAACCAGCTAGACAGACAGACGCGTTGATAAAGGTTTCTGCACATCGAGACTTGGACATAACGACGGACACAAAACTACAGAGATAGCACAGTGACATAAAAGAGATTTATAAAGGTAACAAGAAATTAACTGCACGCATATTGACCATGCACCCGAGCACCATGGACGCGGGGTAAGAGGGCGGGACTTATGATGGGGTGGTTGCTTGGCAGAAGTATGGACTAGAATCCGGCCGTGGTGGAGTATTTTATACTTGATATCAATTGGAGAGAGCAGTACGGCTGACACATTATTAAACTATATGTCAAAGTATACGCGGCCCGAGCTCTTTACAGCTTGACCTGCAGGCCCCGGGATGGTTTATAGAGACCCCGGCTGATGTATGTGTCAGACATTTTGACAGCAAAATTCACACCGAACTCAAGCCGAGATGCGCAGAACAGACGCCAGAATGCAGAGTGTCTCTCTGAAGACCAACAGGCTTACTTCTGTATATCCCATAAAACGTGAAACAATAAATATATACTCAAAAACAAATTATTTATCTGCACAGAAAATGACACCATCACTCCGCATTCCTTTTTTTAACTTCAATTATTAACTCATCCATAGCATAATTATATTAAGATTCTCAAGTCACCATTTTTACACTACCATATAACTTTTTATGGAATGCCTATGCCCGTATATGCATATATATATATATATATATATATATATATATATATATATATATATATGAGTTAACACATACAACTCGGATGAGAATTCATTTGGAATCTTAATACAGAGGGGTACTTTTATATATAACACTAATCTATCAGTCATGAATATATATTATTTTTGGTATTGATTAATTGGTATAGACTGGAAAGTAAGGTTACTGTACAACTCGTGGTCACCATGAAACGAAACAAATACTAATAATATTATACACTTTCGATATTTTATGAAAAATAAATTGCCTCGGACGCAAATTAAGGTTAACGTCTATAAACCTAAACCTAAAACCTAAATAAAGCTTTAATGTGTTCCTGGGTAAATATTGTTTCGGTCTACCAAGTCAGTTCTAAGGTGTACTCCAGAACACAGCCATGCACGCCAAATTGCTCTGCACTCGGACAAAGAAAATGCCGTATATGTTACAATAGTATAGAAGTTTTTGAACTAAAATAATATGCTGGTGATCCAGATTTTACCAATAACGTTGGTGCTGGTTACGGACGGTTTCTTGGATTATTGAAGAAAAATTTTAAGGGACATTATTGCCGGTAAAGGACGGTTTCTTTATCAAAAAGAATATTTATATTATCTGAGACATCCATGCCAGTAACGGACGGTTTCTTTCATCAGGAAAGAAGACCTTAATTCTCTGTCACATTAATGCCGGTTACGGACGGTTTCTTTGATCATTATAGAAGAATTGAATTCTCTGAGATATTAATGCTAGTAACGGAAGATTCCTTATTTTCAGAAATAAGAATTAAATTTTCTGTGACATTAATGCCAGTAACGAAAGATTCTTTATAAAAAAGAATATTTATATTATCTGAGACATTCATGCCAGTAATGGACGGTTTCTTTCATAAGGGAAGAAGAACTAGAATACGGTTTGTCGACAGGCGACTACGTGTATCCGCCGAAATCAGAGTATATTACCGGTGAATTGAGGCATGGATTGAGTGGTTAGGGGAAATGAGAGTGTGATGTGTTGTATATTAGCACGGATGTCTGCCACGTAAGCATGATTTGTAGATGGCGCTACCTGTCATTTGAACGATAAAGCTTTCCAAGATGTTTACACAAACAAAATTCAGATGGACAAGTCAAACAACAGGAAAGTTATGAGTGATTTTCACCCTAGGCAGATGAATAGATTGACACAACGCAAAAATTGTTGTAGGTTGGTCCACCAAATTTGTATAAGCTGTAGAGCTATGTGAGATCTATACATATGCAAAATTTCAGGCCGATACATCTAACCAGTCCTAAGATATTAGCATGGATGCCTGAAGCATAAACGTGTTTGTAGGTGGCGCCACCTGTCTTATAAACGAGAAGTCTTTCCAATCTGTATACAGTGACGGTGACCAGAGTAGGACCGAGTACAACGAAAGTACTCGATTACGAGTACTGAGTACTTATAAAGTACGCGAGTACGAGTACGAGTATTTTAGCCATTTTTATGACAGTACTCGAGTACGAGTACCGAGTACTCCAGTACTGTAATAAGTACTTTTAGCAGTTAAACCTAAGATGTGGAGTGAAAATAAATCAGTGTCTTCTGTTTGATGTCATAATAATATAATAATTTGTGAAGCTTATGAAATGTCTACTCAAGTTGTTTATTTTACATGTAATATATAAAAATTAAGAGCCATATGAGCTGCTTCACTTTTAAATAAGAATAATTATGTTGAGCAATCTGATCATTATAGTGAGTTTTTATTATAAATCCAAAATGTAAGAAATTGGTGATTAAAAAATGATAAATACTTCTGTGGCTAGTCATTGTTATCATTAAAATACAATTACTCACCTACGCTTACTAGTATATTTTAATAAATGATAGCTGTACGAAGACAAATTGCACAGGGGAAAACACTGGGCCGATCCAGGATTCGAATCCATGTTGGTGGCGCCCAAGTCCGGCGTATCAACCGCTTCGCTAGAATAGAAAGCTTCACTAGCGTGACAGTTCGGTCCGCTTTTATGTCACCCCGTAACACACCCCCTCTTAAGAGCGTTCTGCTATCAGAACAAGACTAATTATCCCAGGAGTCCCACTTTGGTGAGCTTATTCACTGGACCACAAAGTTAACCGTCACGTTAGACGAGCCCACATTTTGTTACGAAGACAAATTGCACAGGGGAAAACACTGGACCGATCAGGGATTCGAACCCATGTTGGTGGCGCACAAGTCCGTTGTATCAACCGCTTCGCTAGAAAAGCAAGCTTGACTATAGCGAGACAGTTCGGTCCGCTTTTATGTCATCCGTAACATAGCTTTATTTATAGATTTATATAAATACACATACAATGATGATTAACTGATAAGTTGTCAGTGTTTAGTTCAAATATATATAATCAAGGACCATAATTGATATCGTCCAATTGTCCCCCGCCGTCGCCAAAGGAGCCGTCGGGGGGGGGGGGGGACATAGAAATGGTGAGCGTCCGTCCTTCTTTCTTTCATGCCGTCTGTCTGTCCGTCACAGAATTTTTTACGCGATAACTCGAAAAGCATTTGAGATACAGCTAACAGACTTGCAGCATTCAGGCACCTTATCAAGGGCTAGGTCAGGTTCGAACCTGGATGACCTTCACGCTTTTTCAAGGTCAGAACTGCGATAATGCTAAAATGATGTTCACGCAATAACTCAAAAACAATTTGAGGTACGGACACCAAATCTGCAGCATTGATGCACCTTATCAAAGGCGAGGTCAAGGTTTAACATGGATGATCTTAACGCATTTTTCAAGGTCACCAAGGCGAAATGCCAAAATGGTGTTACCGCGAAAACTCAAAAAAATGTTTAGGCACAGTCACCAGTCATGTAGCATTGATGCACCTTATGAAGGGCTAGGTCAAATTCGAATACGGGTGACCTTGAAACATTTATCAAGTTCACAGAGGTGATAATGTTAAAATAAATAACTAAAATAACTCGAAAAGTATTTTAGACAAGGTCACCAAACTTGCAGCATTGAAGGACATCTTGAAGGGCTAGGTCAAGTTCGAATAATGATGACCTTCATGCAGTTTCCAAGGTCACAGCGGTAATCTTCATTTTTCATACAGGTTTTCACAACTTTTATCCAGTTATTTCCACAATAGGTGGGGGACATACTAGATCTGTTCCACAGATTAACTTTTCCCTTGTTAAATTTATAATCAGTATAAATATTATCTCATCATTAATAGGTGATAATAAAAAAAAGATCTAATGTAAAAATTAATATTCTATAACGCAAGCCCATATTGAAGAAGCTAATATACTCAATGCGAATGGCGGTAATGATCCATTATGAGTCCATTATCCTAATGCATTCCTTTTAGATGAGTTATGCCAATTTTGATTAGAAGTTTCTAGGTGTTAATTCAGAGTTAAATATTAATACATCATCTTGGTATTCCTATATATATATATATATATATATATATATATATATATTATATATATATATATATATAGAGAGAGAGAGAGAGAGAGAGAGAGAGATGTTGAGACAGAGTACATGACAGCTAGTTTCACTGACTATGTGTGTGACTGGGTGTGCAAGGAGCAAGTCTCACACCTTATGTAACAAGTAACATGGCTGAAGGGGACAGAGGGCATAGAAAACCAGCAGGAAAAAAGAAGGTCTTGTAATGGGCATTTACCTGATGAAGTCTATTATAACTGGCCAGCCTGCAGTGATTAGGGGTTCCATCTTTATGTTAGTATCTCTCTGCCACCAACAAGCCAACAACAATACTTAACATATGATTGAGGGTGCAACACAAATTGGGATGTAAGTTTTATCTTATATAGCAGGCCAGGGCATTGCCGCCGACGGCGACGCAACAGGTTTAAGATTACTGTTGCGTCGCCGGCCCACCTAAGGGCTAACCGGGGTTAAAGCACGATACGATCTGTTACTCTTAGAAAGGAAGTTGAATAAAAGTATTTCCTATGGTTTTAACAAACCAATGTTCACATAATGGTGTATGTCGAAAGGCTGTAATAAAAAATAACCATTCTGGAAAGCATGAAGCACCCATAACATCAACAACTGATTCAATTTTTCAGAGAGAATTGAAGCATTAACAGCCCTGGTAGACATCTTGCATTTGGTGGCATTCCTGTATAAGGCTTTAGGCCTGTGTACTATCATGTTCATAATTTAACTTCCTTGGTGCAAAATAGCTAGGGCTGAGAACAGAACAGTAATGTTTTATAGTGGTCAAATATACAATACACATAGATGTACTGAACATTAATCAATGGATATATGTTAAATCTCACAGTTGTATATGGAGTGCTATAATCACAGTTAACTGCAGGTGCAATCTATGGACTCCACAATGCGTCAGTCACTGAAAAAAAGCAATTGAGGAGTTCATTCATATGGGATAACCAGGGCACTAATACACACATCCATTTTAGTCATTGGTTCTCACTTCTCAGCTTTTGAATGGGTGAGCAACTGGGTGATCTGCAATTGTTTGCCAATCTTGTGTCAATGCTATGTGCATGAAATTAGTGTTTGACCCCCCCCCCCATACACACACAAATAATGTTAAAAATAGATATGTATGTATGTATGTAAGTTTAATTTGTGTATTAATACATATAATTTTAATATTATATGTGCATATACTGAAGTACTCAATAGTACTTATAAAGTATTCGTTTTTATGAGTACTTACATAGTACTGGAGTACTAGTATGAGTACTTAGGTCATTTTGAAGACAGTATTCGAATAAGAGTAATAAGTACTCTAAATAGTACTCATAAGTACGAGTACTTCTAGTACAAGTACTTTTGGACCCAACTATACACATGCAAATTTTCAGGCGGAAAGGTCAAACCACTGCCGAGATATGAGAGATTTTTACCGTAGACGGACAAACAGATGGACACCATGCAAAAATAGTAACGGGTGGCGCCGTCAGTTTTCAGCTGATAAAGAACTATGTAATATCTATAGTCTATACATATGCACCATTTCAGGCTGATACGTCAAACCAGTCCTGAGATATCAGCATGGATGTCTGCAGCGTAAACGTGAATGTAAGTAGCGCCACCTGTCATATAAACGAGAAATTTATCAAATATTTATACACATGAAGAACGTCGTGTGGATAAGTCCAACCACTACAGAGATATGAGTGATTTTACTCTAAGTCCAAGATATGTGGGTTTAAATGTGAAAACAGACGCTAAGATGGACGCTATGATGAGAGGAAAGGTCAGAGGTCAACCAGAAATGAGGGCGCAGCAGTTCACATGTGACCCGATCATAATTTCGAGTTTCATTAAATTCGGTCCAGTGGTTACAGAGAAGTTCTCCAAAAACCTATGCGGCGGCGTCCGGCTGAAAACATAGTATCCGCAAAACCCTGGTTTGGCAGATACCGTCTAATTTTGTAGACATAAATACCGGTAGAGAAGAATTATATTCTTCGCGACATTAATGCCGGTAACGGACTGTTTCTTTCATCAAGAAAGAAGAATTAAATTCTCTGAGACTAAAATACCGGTAACGGACGGATACTTTCATCAGGAAAGAAGAATTGAATTCTCTAAGACATTAATGCCGGTAACGGACGGTTTCTTTCATCAAGTAAGAAGAAGTAATTTCTCTAAGACATTAATGCCGGTAACGGACGGTTTCTTCCATCAGGAAAGAAGCATTAGATTCTCTGGGACTTAAATACCGGTAACTGACGGTTTCTTTCATCAAAAAAGGAAAATAAATTCTCTAAGACATTAATGCCGGTAACGGATGGTTTCTTTATCACTCAAGGAAGAAGAATTAGATTCTTTGAGACATTAATGCCAGTAACGGACGGGGTTTTTTATCAAGAAAGAAGAATTAAATTCTCTAAAACATTAATGCCGGTAACGGAGAGCTTTTTTCATAAGGGAAGAAAAATAAGATTATCTGAGACTTAAACGCCGGTAACGGACGGTTTATTTATAAGGGAAGAAGAATTACAATATATATCTCTGAGACATTAATGCCGGTAACGGACGGTTTCTTTATCAGGGAAGAAGAATTAGATTCTCTGAGACATTAATGCCTGTAACGGACGGTTTCTTTCATTAGGGAAGAAAAATTACAATATATATCTCTGAGACATGCATAAATACCGATAACGGACGGTTTTTTTCCTAAAGAAAGAAGAATTAAATTATCTGTGACATTAATGCCGGTAACGGACGTTTTCTTTCATCAGGGAAGAAAAATTAGATTCTCTGAGACATAATTGCCGATAACGGACGGTTTTTTTCCTCCAGAAAGAAG
The DNA here is from genome assembly GCA_026874595.1 of Sipunculus nudus. NCBI lineage: Eukaryota > Metazoa > Annelida > Sipuncula > Golfingiida > Sipunculidae > Sipunculus > Sipunculus nudus. The sequence goes on from CM049307.1 coordinate 20,797,836, forward strand.
AATTAGATTCTCTGAGACTTTAATGCCGGTAACGGACGGTTTCTTTCATCAAGAAAGAAGAATTATATTCTCTGAAACTTTAATACAGGTAACGGATGGTTTCTTTATCAGGGAAGAAGAATTAGATTCTTTAAGACATTAATGCCAGTAACGGTCGTTTTTTTTTCAAGAAAGAAGAATTAAATTCACTAAGACATAAATGCAGGTAGCGGACGGTTTTTTTCATTAGGGAAGAAAAATTACAATTTATATCTCTGAGACATTAATGCCGGTAACGGACGGTTTCTTTATCAGGGAACAAGAATTAGATTCTCTGAGACATTAAGCCCGGTAACGGACGGTTTCTTTCATCAAGAAAAAAGAATCAAATACTCTAAAACATTAACGCCGGTAACGGACGGTTTATTTATAAGGGAAGAAGAATTACAGAATATATCTCTGAGACATTAATGCCGGTGACGGACGGTTTCTTCATCAAGGAAGAAGAATTAGATTCTCTGAGACATTAATGCCTGTAACGGACGGATTTCTTTCATCAGGGAAGAAAAATTACAGTATATATCTCTGAGACATAAATGCCGATAACGGACGGTTTCTTTCTAAAGAAAGAAGAATTAAATTATCTGAGACGTTAATGCTGGTAACGGACGGTTTCTTTTATCAGGGAAGAAAAATTAGATTCTCTGAGACATAAATGCCGGTAACGGACGATTCTTTCATCAGGGAAGAAAAATAAGATTATCTGAGACATTAATGCCGGCAACGGACGGTTTCTTTCATCAGGGAAGAAGAATTAAATTCTCTAAGACATTAATGCCGGTAACAGACGATTTCTTTCATCAAGAAAGTAAAATAAATTCTCTAAGACATTAATGCTGGTAACGGACGGTTTCTTTCATTAGGGAAGAAGAATTATAGATTCTCTGAGACTTTAATGCCGGTAATATACGGTTTATTTATAAGTCAAGAAGAATTACAATATATTTATATCTGCATGAGACATTAATGCCAGTAACGGACGGTTTCTTCAACAGGGAAGAAGAATTAAATTCTCTGAGACTATAATGCCGGTAACGGACGGTATCTTTATCAGGGAAGAATTCCTTCAATTTGTACACAAGAGGGTTCATGTTTAAATGATAAGGGAGTCAGCGATAGATAGATTACTCACTTTCATTTTTAATAGTCATTCAATATATTTGAAGATGGTACTCACATTTAGACTGTAAAATTCAGAATAACGCCCTGGACCTTTATGCAGCTACAATATTCTTAGATTTATACTAATTTTAAAGTTATGCACAATGATTAGATTAGTGGTGAATCTTCAGTACAAAATGTCGGCATAATCATCTAATTAAAATCACCTAAAGGAAAGACAACTTCCTAATATTCCTTACTTTTACCAAATGAACACTGACGGTACTATAAATGACACTTGAGAGCAAGTGCAATCACCACAGTAAATACCAAATAAGACATTTTAAAGCACCCCATTTTTACCCTGCATCCAAATGCTGCAGGGAGCGATTCCTGCATGGCAAGTTTCTGCTGAATGCGCTTTCATTATGGGAAGATTTAGATTATAAAATTCAATTCTCCTTAATACATTTTTTATGAATTCATTTCAAACGCTGAACGGCCCTGTCACTGAAGGCATAAGGTCAGGTTCAGATTGTTCATGTTACTCGTGCATGAGGTCTGTGGAACAAAATGTTCACGTGTCACGGGTGTACTTTTTTGTTATCAAAAACTGTCAGTATAGTTTAGCCAGTCTTAATTTTATCCCGCCGTATTATGGGATTAAAGTGCAAAAAAAGATGAACGGGTAGGATCAGCTAGGTTAGTTAACACAGAGAAGGGGTGATCTGAACAGTGCTGAAATCCTGAAAGTAGGTTCAGACAACCTCCGGGGAGTAGCCTGAAATGGGGATATCCTGAAGTTTTAACACCGAGCCTCCTAATACATCAGACTCCAAGGCCAGTTTCGATTTAAGGAACATGGGGAAGAAGGAAGTGATGAAGTCAGCAGGGAAAATCAAGAGCTAGGACCTACCGGGACTTAAGCATGGTCTGTTTGGTAGGGATATAACCTTTTTAAATTTGACAATGAATTTACTAATTGGCTGATTAGTTTCAAAAAGCTGAAACGAAGGAATTAGAGGAGTGAAACCCAATGCGTATATACGTGGCAATCTCCTTTTTTTTAAAACTTCAGTCTTACTGGTGAAAGTCACATGCAAAGTCCTTTTTGTCACATGCAAAAAAAAAAAACAGCATATAAAAAATGCAAATCTAGTGTCATGATTTTTGTTTTTCAAAATGAACCTTCCAGTTTGGTTGGCAAAGCCTGCATGGGAGACGCCATCTAACTTTGGCTATAAGACACAGCAGAAGGCAGACGGCTGCAAAACAAATATGCTACATAGTTCTTGACACCTCATATTATATCGTTAGTCTCTCGTCAACTTCAGCGTAAAACTATGTGATAATATTTAAGTTATAAATGATAACCGAAAAATGGTAGTGGACATCATTTGGTGGCCCTGTAAAAGTGCCCATAAATATAATCGGTAGTGGCGCCCCCTAAAACTTGCATAAATGGATAAACTGGTTAATACGGTCCAAATGGCCGAAACTGCAAGCGATGCGTCTTGAAATACTGTCGGTCACAAGATTAAGTTCGACTCTCGAATGGCATGACTTGGTCTCCGCTGCTGGGATCGGTAGAGGGAATGTAGGTTGCTTCTGCCTTTGCGGCTGTGGATGCTGTAGCTTTCCTAAAAGGTTACCGGTTCGGGGTGTACGGTGGCGGCCTCTCGCGGCTCTCTGCTTGGCTTGGTGTGGCATCACGTCTGTTGGCTCAGAGAACGTGCTTAAGGAGCGCACTGGGTTGAGGTCTTGACCACAGCAATCTGTAGCTGCTCGACGAGCGCAAACTTCTTCTTCTGCTGCTGCCCCCTATCGGTGGAATACTGAGGTCACGGTACCCAATAGGGATAAGCGCCATGCACGAGGGCGGTCACGGATGCTTGGTTTGCACTTCCAAAAGAACCCGTTATGAAGGTTCGTCACGTGCATGCTGTATTGGATCATGGTCGGAAAAAATACACGAGATGTAAACTTCTCTTTACCAGCAATATGTCAATACTGTGAATGTATGACATCAAACACTGACATATATACACATATATAAAACATATAATAAAAATTGTTATACTAATGAATTATTATTGCAATTAGTTGATAATGCATATAAATATCTGGTTATGAAAGCATACCATTATTCCTTGATTATATTTTAACAAGTTCATATTCATCAATATTGGGCTTTATCATTCTCGGTCCCTGTTCAAGCTTTCACTGGAATATGCAGACCCGGCCGAAACGAGCGGTGTCGTGAATCAAGCGTTAAGCTGAAATTGAAAAGACTGAAATAACAGAAACATTGAGCAATATAAATAGATCGCTAACCGAATCCTTCCCATTTAATGTTTCACTTTAAATCTATTGGACGATACACGGGACGAAATGTGCGACAGGCAAAAAAACCTTAAGATCGATGGGAAAAGTTCTTGATGGAGTAACGAATTGCGGACAAATTAGCCCCAAAATGGTCGTTTATTGCTGAAGAAACCCTCCTGATGAAAGTGAACCGGTTAGCCTTAATGGAGGTCTTGTGATATGTGCCGGCTGAGTCCGGGAGAAATATGAGGCCGTCCCAATGAAATCAATAGGAAAGATGCCTAAAGCAAGCATGACTGAGCCCCACTTAATCTCATTCCACCGGAGAGCACTGGCAATCGTGAAATGTACAACATACTTGTCATTGTTTGTCGATTTCCGTCCTACCGATTGCAGTCTTAATTACATCGGAGAGGCATTATCACCCCGCCGGGACCGGTCTCAGCGATCTTCGCCTAGAAATTAGGAGGTATTTTGTAAGGCAGAGCGGCCCCGTTGGTCCTCGCAGGGTCTCCTAGGAGAATACCCGGCCGTTAGTTCAGAGGAGTGTGAAAAGCCCTCATCGCCCGGTCCCATTTCACGCCAGCCTCGCAAAGCTCCCAAAACAATTGCATTCAATTTACAAAACAGAATAGTCAATTAATAGTTTCCAATGAGCGCTCGTGAGTGAATATTATTGGGTTTCTTTTCATTACAGAGAAACCTTAAGGGGCCAACTAGTCACTTGTAAGCGGGCCTTGAATTTATTTGCCTCTCAAACGAAGGGCCCCAGCGACTGAAAGCCTCGCATAAAGCACGGACCAAGACCGGCTCGCCTGTCTCAACGGGCGCTACGGCCAAATGCGACCCGACTCCATAAAGGGCCCCGAATGGCTTCATTATCGAAACCAATTGTTTTGTGATTTAAGGCCACCCCGGCACTAGCATTCGCTGTAATCTGGGTGTGCATTGGAAAATAGCTGATGACGAGGCGAGCTATCACTGCAAAATGGCCCGACAGGACTCGATGTGAGCCGGCCGGCCCAAGATTCTTTTAAACAACTTTTGACCAAATCCTGTAGCATTAAATCAAACCAGATGATTTAAATTGCTTATATATCTCGCCGTAATAATATAAGACGCCGACTCCTCCCGCCATGCAGCACGGCCCATGTCACGATTTGAAATTTACGACATTTCTCTTGGCCTTGACTGCTGGATTGCGGCATGTCGTAAAAATAGAACTCTGATGCTTTGGTCCCGCAGGTCCACAGAAGCTCCTATATGTGTATACTTATATTGCAACAACAGCGTGTGTTTCATGGGTCATATATCAGCCGGGCGTCTTGTGTCGCACTTTATCAAAAGCCTGACAGTTTAATTATAGAACAACACACGAGGTGATCTTAATTTTCAATTATTTATGAAATTGTAAGAAAATAGGCACTCAGTCTCCTGGTGATAAATTATTTTCACAGTTCGTGTCCTCCGGGTAGTTTATCATATATAGATCTTTGAAAACACGCTTTTTACTTTACCGCCGTCTATTAACGCTACATTTGTAATACCAAAGCAGTCATTAACTGTCAAACTGTTTTACATGCTTCTGAATATTATATATATATATATATATATATATATATATATATATATATATATATATATATATATATATATAGAAGGTAGTGTTACCCTCCGATGTAAAGTGCTCTATGGCCTACAGACTAGGCCAGAGCGGTATAACTCTGAAGAAAAACAACACGGTTAATTCACAACAGTCTGTTTCACGGGATGCGACCCGATCATCAGGTGAATGTTTTCAAACCACGCCGTTAGCTTCATTCTAACCACATTCACCTGATGATCGGGTCGCATCCCGTGAAACAGACTGTTGTGAATTAACCGTGTTGTTTTTCTTCAGAGTTATATATATATATATATATATATATATATATATATATATATATATATATATATATATACATATTAATTTTATATACATATTTGTTGTATTTAAGTCGCCCTTTAAGACTGACGCTACTTTAATGTGTATGCATCTGTCTGTGTGTGTGTCTGTCAGACTAACAACCTGTGAGTTATATAAAAATATAAAAAGGTAAGGTAAACGTAAAATAACACATGGGTTTGTGAAATGCTCATCATTTATGATTATTATTTTCATCCCATACATATACATATTCATCAGGCTGCATGGTTTATATCTTTATTATAATCCTCCTTCTTAGGATGGGGAGACTTATATGGCTTTATGGGTTTATTTCTGTATTCATATCTGGGTAAAAAATGTGTAGGTGGACCTGATGAGGCCCCCTGAGTGCAAAATCATCGATTTTTATTTCTTTCTTCTGCTGATATGTTAGACCTCCAGAATGGCTGATTTTCAAAATCTGAAATTTGGGCACAGTATTACTTCTACGTCATAGATTTTAACCTGTTATTTATTTTTGACCTTGACCTTATTCCCAAGGCCGAACACTCCTCCCAGCAGATTCCCCATGATCGCCCACTTCTGTCACTCAATGTGCAATAGATCTTCAGTATAACTTATTTTTTTAAACTCGCCTTTGGGCAAGATATTAATTATAGGTGACAGGTTTGCACCTTATATGCATTTTTTACCAACCCCTTATGTCCGAGGTCATACGTATACCCTGGTATTTGCCATTCATATAAGTATAGGATTAATAGTCACACGTAATAGATTTACTTACTTTCCAGGCAAGATAGCTTATCTGAGACATTCCTATTAACGCTCACGTACTTGTAACCGGGAAGACAGGGTTTAAAACCGTGTGGTCTATATATATATATATATATATATAGACTCGAAACGAGCCTGGGATGGGGTGGACGGGGTGGTGGCAGGCTCGTTTCGATGTGGCATGCGTGCATATATAGTTTAAAAATATACGCTTGACAGAGCACTGATAGTCGTGATGGCTTTCAAAGCATCTAAAAATTAATGAGAATTTTATATATATATATATATATATATATATATATATATATATATATATATCGGGACAGCAATTCCACCCCCCCCCCCCCGTTCTATGTACAGAAAAACACTTTTTTGTTTCCCGAAGCTCCATGCATGTCAAACGCATAAAAAGGTTGATAGAAATTGCACCTCCGTTCTATAAAAATTGCAAAAACATTTCGGAAAACAGCTTCCACGATGATATAGATCCATGCAGAAAATTTCACACAAATACATGGCAACTTTAATGGCGGTTTCAATATGTTTATCGTCATATCCCAATTACGTGACAATTTTTATCAATTAATCAATTACAAGAAAATGAATGCCTGAAATTTATTCAAAATGGTTTGCATGTATATAGTTTGCTCCAAACTAATTCTATTTGGAAGTCTGAAGTGTTCTTTCAGCACTATTGCATCTTAGAGACAAGTGTTTTCGTGAGCATAATTACATAAATCCTTTCTTAGTTATATGAAACAAGTATGAAACATACAACAGTTGAAAGCCACTAAATCGCCCAAAAAAGGAAAATTGTGGAATGCCTTTCATAACATTTTATTATTATTGCTTCGCAAGATATTCTTTGGAATTAGTAACAGTTTCTGTATATACTGGAACTGTGCTCAGCACAAAAAAGATTGAGGCATGGAGACAAACGCCTTCGAAAAATCCACTAGAATAGCGGTTTCAATATCACTATTCACTATTCACAATATCACGGTTCCAATATTTTATAACATCGGTATAATATTAAGACGTTCAAGCAAACCACTGAAGCTTTTTCCGAATGCTGCAAACTTGTGAGAGGAAATGTCCTTAAAATACAGCATAATTTGCCAAACAATTACATTTATAATTTTTATATACATGCATTTGGACATTTGTTACTAAACCAGGCTTTTGTTCTCAACCAAATTTTTTACCAATGAAGTAACACTGCATGACACATTGTAAACGTCAACTTTATATAGATTTAATGGATATTGATTTCTTCCTTGGAATGCACATATAACTTCTGGAAAAAAAACTGTGGAAAAAAAAACAAGTGACCCATGGATCATGACATTCAGCATGCAGCGCATGTTATAATGTAGCCTTTCATCTCACCAATTCGATCTGAATCTATAGGCTACCAAAGACTGGCAGCACCGACTGTTAGAAAGAAACCGACACGGAAAATCTTTTTTTTTTTAACGTTCTTTGGTTGAACATTTGTTGGAAGGTGTCAACTAAAAAACTGTCACACAACCAAAAATACTGTTTATGTGTAAAGTAAAAAAGTAGACGGTACTATATCGGTTTTGTGCACTTACTTAAGCTGCCCTACGCAAAATAACTAAAATTCCTAGCTAGCTACTGTGGGGCATCTTAATGTCGTGTACCCAAGGTGAAATTTCACAAATGTTAGTGGTAGTTTTTAAGAAGTGATATTATTCTTAGCCTGCGGAAAATTCCTAATCCCCCCTGCCTCATATACAGCTAAAACACCAATCCGAGCCGCCACAAAGTAATTGTTGGCTACAAATGAGGTGCCAATCTCATATGGGGACAAAGGAGTTAAGTCAGTGTTTTGAAAGTTCATTTAAAAAGTCCCGAGAGAAAGTTTGATAAATATTAGTCTGAAAGTAGGTCAGTTCAGAGTGCCAAGAAAATTTGACAGCAAGTTCTTAGTAAAAAAGGAATACCAGAAAGGAAGGTAAGAAGAGACATATGCAAGAGACATAAAAACTAAGAATCAAAGAATACAGAAGATAAGTAATGACGAAGAACTTCATATGATTGACGATGAATGGCATGGAGTAGATTGAAAACGAGGCTGGATACCAGACAGGATGAAAGTGAGCATAAAGAGTGCGCGACATTGTGCAGACCGAGTCACCTGTCAGTCAATATTTGATTTATTTCATGTATCACGTACTTGTGAAAATGAGAAATACATAACCCGAAGGCATTTCTTTATAAGATAAAGTATTGTGTGAAATGACAGCGGGCGATGTTGTTTCAGTACTTCCTTATATAAAAGTAATAATAGATACAAATCTAGGTATACGTTGGGGTCTGGGGATGACTTCACGCATGTTTAGTCAGTCACAAAAGTTTAAGTGTAGACGGTGAATTCAGATACATGCAGATACATTTCAGACGTTAATTTCGCACAGATAACAGATCTATATATAAACATGTGATGTCACTAGACAGGAGCTTTCCTTTTAAATGCACTGTACCTTGTACTTAACCGGGCCATATACGGTTTTGCATAAAGAAGAGAGTAAATCAGGGCAAAGCGTGCAGAGTATAGGAAAGTATACTATTTTATAAAACTGTGGTAGGATTCTGATAAGTGAATAATCAAATATATTTACGATCGCCATTAGAAAGAAAAAGAGCATAATGTGTAACTAACAAACGTCATAATAGAAACGACAGGGCTTCAGAACAGATGTATTAACATAACCGATCCGACACTAGGGTAACAGGGCCATTTTCTGGTATTTTGTTCAAATATATAGTGTCGTTTGATTGGGCGGAGTCCAGTGGTCTGAACGGTCAAACAGAAAGGAATATGTGTATTATTCAATATAGTATATAATTCAAAGCGTAGCATATACAACAAGCCACGGTTCTGCATGATGGTTGATCACGTAAATACGTTGTACACATGGTCAGAATCAATCCCACCTTATATAGCTGCTCCTGACAAAGTTTCTTCAAGCTGCTTAAACTGAAAATAAATAAAGCGCGATAAGTAAAACCATATCTTAGTCAATGTATTACTATAAATGAATATATATATATATATATATATATATATATATATATATGAAAGGAGTGTATTCCAAATGGACGATTAATTAAAGCAGCTTTGATTCCTAATTATGTATAATTTTATTTATCGGATAATATTCCATCATGCACCTTCTTCAATTGTACAAATATCCATTAGCACTTCCACATAATTAGAAATACACGAATAATGCTCAGAATACCAAACACAGAACCGAGAAAATGGGAAATATCTACCTTTTCTCTAAATTAGTTTATAATTTAAAAAGAAAAACATTTAAAACTTATCATTAAGCAGAGCGTAAACAATTAACATAACATAAAATCGTCATATCAGCTGAGCGTGACCGTATCCTGATCCTGTGAGGACGCCCTAAAAAAACATGCTACCCCTAAATATACTATAGTGAATCGGACCAACCGTTTATTTTAGATATTGTTAACCAAGAGTAGATCATGTCGAACTTTAAATGTTCAACAGAAAATCAACTACACATGACCAAAAGGCATTAAGGGACCCAGGAAATCCATAGATATATGGCAAATACTATTGGTTGGATATTATCAATGAAAACTTCACTGTTCATTTTTCTACACGGGAGTAATATATCCATTTCAAACAGGTCGCAGGAGGCAAAATTAGAGTAGGGCGTGGGGTTCGGGGTTAAGACGTTTGTTAAATGTGAAAAGTAGGAACGCACCCGCCAATCTTCAGATATTGGACAAATTTCATAATATGCGATCTAAAACGAGCACTTGGTGGCACTTTTTGGCCTTAAAACAATCCTACGAGAACTACCTATGAAATTGATAGCTCAATTTTTTTAAAGTGATAAATAATATAAGTAATAAAAATATATTATCAATGACTTTTTTATGCAGATAAACAGAATCAATTATAGATTTGTGAGCGAAACTTGCATTAGGGAGGATATGGGAGACACCCAATCCTCATGGGAAAAAAATAATATCAGGGAATTGGAAAGAACATTTAGTAAAAATAAAACTAAATTTAACATGATAATTAATAAAACACCGACCTGTATATACTTTGTGATTATTTAGTGATGATTAGACAAGTATTTAAACCTAATAATTCAGTCTTTTACTGGTTTTATGTTCCATAATCACATGATTTTTCAAGTTCTTTTGGACATGAAACAAGGCATTTTTTGTCCGACCAATAAATTTATGTTCCGACTTGAAATGAGCTGAGCTGTTGGAAACAGTCGGACAGGACAAATTCGGTTAATAATTTTGCCGATAGGTGGTAGCACTACCCGGAGCTTATCCTTGGCGCACAAGGCTGTTCTCATCATACTTTGTTCTACAGCCCAGTACCACATACTGTATTTAGCTTTTGCATTTAGGGCGGCAGATAAATTAAAGACGTAAATGTTTTTACTAGACATATTAGCTAAACAGGATAGTGCGCCGTCTCCGAGAAATGAGTAGTCTACTTATTTAAACAGAAGTTACCCGTTCAAACATGATTGTCTGACCTGTCAAAATTTCGTTCTAAAGACATTTCCTGACGCCCATATACAGTAGAAATGGACTTGAACTTGCACAAAAAGAAAATAAACACAGCCTCCTGTGGTGCTATCATAAATTCAGATGGCGATGAACAGCAAGAAAAATCCTATTTGTGATTCTTGACAAGAAAATATTTTTTTAATTCCTTGACTGCAATTTTTAGCGCATACAAAATTATCGCATTCCGATCACGCGATCATATGGCAGTAAACAAGACTTACACGAGACACCTGGATGGTGTTTATTGATAAAAACGTTAAACAGGTGTAACTGGGCCTGTAAGTCAGGGCGGTTCCTCTGTAATAAATTTGAACTGAATCAAAATAAGAAGGGCATTGTTTTTGTCCTCCATAGGTCATCCGAAATTTATGAGGGGAAAACGTGCACAATCTCAAAAGTTACTATTTTTTTCGGAAAACAACTATAAACCTACTGATTTGACCTTGAAGATAAAGATTGAAGTCACCAGTTTGAATGGGATGGTAAAAACGTGTGTGCAATAAGAAGTAAATATATACAGTAATGAAAGGTTATAGGGGTCACAATGATTCTAGCTTTCGGGAGAAAGACCTTGAAGATCAAGGTAACCAGTACTCAAACCCTTCCAAGACTGAGTGGAAACAAACCTGTGTCAAATCCGATGGGGAAATATGGTCCTTCATAATATATTTTGTTCACAAGGAATACTTGAGACGCTGAACTATAACTCATCTGAACTTATTTAAGGTCTTGGTGAAACAAGTCGTCTGTAAAATTTGAGGACTAAATGTGTAATACTTAGAGTAATGGGATTCACAAAAAAATTAAAAATTTTAGCAGATTTTATCTTGAATATCTCGTGCTAGATTTTGGTAGAAACAATTTTCGTTTCAAATTTCAGGAATAAAATAGAGGTCCTTCAAAAGTGATACACAGGCCTCGCGAAGACTACACGTTAATTTGGTCGAGGTTCAAAGGGTTAATCCCTGCAGTTGGATAATCCCTTGGCGACAACAGAATTAAACATCCCTGGTAATGTATTCTATAGTTCATTTAAAGCTCCTCGTAAAGGGTGGTAGGTTTAATTTCTCCAGCTTTTCCCCCTTTACTGGTGGAAATTGCATTACCTCCCACATGAAGGACGAATAACTTCACTTGAGAAATTAACACAGCTGTGATGAAGTACCATAGAGGCCAAAGCACTTGACGATGGGGCACCTCATCCGGTCTTGACAGTGTTAATCTTGAAAATTATAGTAATGAGAGCAAATCCAACGTAACATCATTTCACAGATATCATTATTGATAAATTGTGTTTGGATACAAGTTTTAATGCATCCTCTATTTATATATGTTAATGGAGGCCTCAGCCTCGCCATTCTTTCAGATTTCATCAAAGGTCTGTCATTTCCAGGTGGTTTTAGAGAACGAAAATTACATGAGAAGTAGTACCAGGGATTAAAATATTGGTCAATATAATACTGGTAACTTAAATGATGAATTACAACAATGTAGGCCACCTTTAATCCCTTCTTCAACATTTAAACATCATATGGAATTTTATGCTCATAACTTTTAACAATAATAATAGGTTTAATACTGTATGTTTTCTTTACTGGCAGATCCATTTAACTTAGTCAAGTTCTATTTCAAACCAAATATTACTTTCTTCATATAAAATCAATATTATGAGCATAAAATTCCATATAATGATTGAATGTTGAAGAGGGGATTGAAGTTGGCCTATGTTATATAAATATTATATAACTTTTATTGTGCTTTCAAATGTCAGGTTGCACTGACATACCTTAAGTTTTAAACTTATACTACTACTACTAATAATAATAATACACCAGCAATTTCAACACTCACACAAGAACCCATGTTATACCCATCCAGGGAAAACTAACTGACAGAGCAAGACTGATGTTGTAACAGATATTTTATTTGTCGGTCCTGTATGTTATTCAGAAAATTCAGGTTTAATGAGCATAGAGTTCAGAGATCTGCTCTGTATTGTGGTATAATTGTTGTCCAAATCCACTCTGTGGTTTGAGTAATGATATAGTCTGTGCTGATGGTGTGCTGTCTCTCAATGTCCCTTCACTTGTCACCTTTCTCGTTTTTCTCTGAAAAAAAATGAGTTAAAATTAAGATATTTTAATTGATGACAATATATTAATAAATGGGCTGAGAACGGTGTAACCAAAGGTATGAAGAATCTGGACAACAATTGCTGTTTGTATATGCCTTGAAAAAACATACAGGATAAATTATAAGAAGAATAGAACAAAACAAAAAAGCAAATCTAATACACCTCTTTATTTTAATATTATTACATTTATATTTTTGATAAGAGCATCCTCTAAAACATGTTTTTTTTTCAGCAAAATATCTTTAACAAAACTTTTTTTAAGATATATTTGAACAGAAAATTATGGATAAACCGGCAAAATTTAAATATGAAACCATTTTATTCTGCAAGTTTAAATGTACATGTATTTTAAAAATATATAGCGATAACCCCTGCCAGAATCAGTCCATTATATAACACAGAAACATAAACTCTTCCAGCTTTTTCCATTATCAAAAATATATTACATGTAATTAACCTCTGCTGAATTTTTTTTTATTTAACATATATTAATTAACCTCTCCTGGATTTTGCCTATTACTTAAAATATACTAAATATTACCTCTACTCAATTTTGTCCTTTATTTAACATAATTGACCTTTGCTGACCTTTGCCTTTTTCAGCCTGTTTCTCATCTTCCTCCTCATCCTCAGACTCGTCTTCATCATCATCTTCATCATCATCATCATCGTCGTCATCATCATCTTCATCATCATCGTCATCATCTTCATCACTCTCAAAGGTGTTGTTGGGGATGTTGTAGATACGAATTACAGGCTGAAAGATATATATGAACATATCTTGATTATCATTTATGTCAAGCATGCGCAATGAATACAGAATCAACTCATTTTATAAAGAAATCACCAAAACCATCACCTGCATGTAATGAAAGAATGGTTTAATATTAAAATAAAGAAACTTTCTACACAAAGTTTTCCTTTTTGAAGTATTTCATTATGTAGTTTAATCATTTTTGGATAGTAATAACTTGGAAGGTTACTGTAGTCTATCCTTATCATCAACTGTCTATGTTGTGGGTGTTCAGTGATGATTATTATAATGTAAATACAACCATCAAAAGCTCTATCCCACATTAATGTAGCACCCAAAATAAAGCTCTGGCCTGGAGGCAGAACTCCAGCTATGAGGGTGCAGCAATCGGGCATATTAAAACAAAGACGAAGTCATACAACAGAACAGAAAACATCTGAATTTTTATTGCTGTTATTAGAATAATAAATGCGTCTTATATTGGGAATGGCAATGTAAACAACATACTTAATATATTTATATTTATTAAGCAAATATGAAGACTTCTCAGAGACATTCAAAGGACAAGTTTTATGCTTTAATGAACCTCAGTGTCTTTCCAAATTTCAGCCCTTTAAAAGGTTGATAATAGGACATCGCCCTTTCTATAAATGTTCAACAAGAAACTTTGTGGAATTTATGTACCCCGCTTCCGCCTCTTGTTATTTTTAGCTTGCCTTCTCAATATGTTTTAGTTTTTATTTTCCCCTGAAGATGTCTCCACATGTCAAAGTGGCTGTGTTTTAGTTTTCATTGTCCCCTGAAGATGTCTCCACTTCATAATTTTGGTGTGAATTGGGAACAAAAGGGAAATTTTTTGTCTGTTTTGGAGCTTGTGATAATAAATTTTTAAACGACACTCCAAAACCAATCCAAACCAGGGTTTGCATGAGAGCAATCACTGACCCAATTTTGAATGAAATTGGATAATATTTGGTAAAGTAATAGTGTGGAAACAAAAACCTGACTGACAGACACATATCAATGTCCCCCGTTCCAACGAATGGGAGACAAAAATAGGAAAGATGGCTCTCAATTTCAAATGAAGGGATTTACATAAACTTGTGAAAGGAAAGTACTGAAATTGCCATTCAGAATTCAAACCATTTCTGTACTTTTCATAGCCCATTAGAATGGAGTCCTCAATTGCTTTTTATTAGTGACTGACACAATGTGGAGTCCATATATTGCCCCTGCAATTAACTGTTATTATATTAAAATCACAGTTGTAATCATAATAACACTCCATACACAACTATGATATTAAACATATATCCACTGATTAATTTTCAGTACATATATGTGTATTGTATTAAATTTGACAACTGAAAAACATTACCATTTTATTCTTAGCATTTTTTTGCACCATGAAAGTGACAATATGAACATAAAAGTACACAGGCCAAAAGGAGTATATAAGACTGCAACCAAATGCAAAATGTCTACCAGGCAGGTAATTCTACAATTCTCTCTGGTCAAATAAATCAGTTATTGATGTTACAGGTGCTTCATGCTTTCCAGAATGGTTATTTTTTATAACAGTCCTTCTGACATACAACACAATGAGAACACTGGTATGTTAAAACCACAGGAAAACCTCCAAACACAACCACCCAACTGACACAACCACATTGGCTGGTCCCGCAGGGAGTCTTGTTAATGAGATTTCACTGTAGGTGTTTAAGCGCGACTGACCTTGTTTGGATCCTTCATGATGAGGTATTTACCCTCGTCCAGTTTCTTACAGGTGTCAATCACACAGCGTAGGATGCCCCAGGCATTGTCCATGTTCAGGTTGATCTGATTGGCGAACTCACTCGGTTTGAACTGAGAGGTTCCCAGGATCACATGTTTTGATGAGTCCTTGATGTTACTTCTTGACACATACCTGTCAAACACAATATTGTTAAACATATTAAACCTACTGTACCTACATGTTCAACACAATATGGAATGAATAGGTTATACATGTCTTTGTCTCCTTCTTATTACAATGAAATCCCTGTCATTCATAATGAGAATTGAACAATGTAAAGGAAAAATTCTAGGAGTACAAAATAAATTAACACTTACTGGTGCATATTAAACAATAGAAAAGGATATGCCCCTTCCTATAATGCTCAATCAAAATCTTAATCTACAAGATTTTTACTATCAATCACACCACAAATATGATAAAAAGTAAACACTGTGGATAAATCTCCGAAATATTAAAATGAAGAAGTAACCCATGTTACAATATATAACAAGAGCACTGCAAACATTAAATATGCGTGAATTTTGATGAGAAGGTAATTCAGATGAGAAACTCTAATAATGGTAAATATGTATAATGTGGTGACCTCTGACCTTTGTGGAAATCGAACTTAGGCAAGATATTTTATTGTTTAACATTTTTGATGAGTTTTATCAAAATCATTCATATTCTTCAAAAGTTATCATGGTGACACCACAAAGTAGCCTAGTGACCAATGACCTTATTAAATATGTGTGGATGTTGCCCTAATCGGACAAGGGTGAGATAATCTGTTGGTAGGTAGTTATGGTGAGTTCGTGTGAAAATCCATCAAAGACCCGGTAAGTTATTGCAGTGACACTTAAAAGTTAATAGACAAATTCTGGGTTTACCATAATACTCCTGTTATATAAAGGGCGTATAAAAAGTGAAATAGTGTATAAATGAATAAATATATTCTAATAGATTTTTCGATAAAGTATATATATGTAAGGGTGATTGTTTGGCTGACTGTTAAGCCTGTAGTGCTTAATTAAAAGCCATAAAGTGCACACTTGAGCAGTCATTTACAGTTACTCACCCAAACTTGAGTGTGTCAGAGCCGGCCAGGACAGAAGCAATGGTCCACTTGGCCAACTTACAGCTGTTATTTTTAAGCTCTGTAGCCAAAACAGCACCACGTTGGTTGTCCAACCTTGACCTCCATTCAACTCCACCTGATAACTGTTCAAACATGAGAAATATTAAACATCACAATTGGATGAAATCCTGTTTGTTATGTTCATATAATATAAAAAACTTTTTAACTCATTCGAACTTCAGACAAATAGGATACTGATTTTTAAATCAAGCTACTGTATAAATGTGTTTTGCTGCCACTCACTGATTCAACATTTAATATTTTACCTTAATTCTATAAACTTCTACTTGGCCAGGGAAGCAACTCAAGCTTAATCTGAGCATATCAAATGGCTCAAGCGGCATCTCTAACATACCACAGACCCTGATTACAGGCAGCTTAAAATCAATGACAAGAGCAATACTACTGCCAAGATAAAATCAATGGACAAGATACTGTTGTGACAGCCCAAGTAATGAGATGGAAGATAAATAATGAATGATAATTTATGTTAGATCATAAACTCACCCTGAAGTCCCACTCATTCAGAGCTTTGATGTTTATCAACTGCAGTTCCCCATTTGGCCCATAGGTGGCAGCATCATGCTCACATCGACTTATCAGGTGGATTCCATTGCCTAAGTCCCATTTTCTGTATCTGTGAGGAGACAAAAGTACATAAATCAGAAAATATTTCATGTATTTCTACAGCTGTAAAAGTAACTTAAGAGCACATGTCTAAATATTAATGAAAACTAAAATAAGCATGCAAACTTACACGTGTTACCCTTATTGTGGTTCTTCAGTGATGATTACTTATGGCAAAAAAGACAACCATCAAAAGCTCTATCCCACATTAATGTAGCACCCAAAATAAAGCTCTGGCCTGGAGGCAGAACTCCAGCTATGAGGGTGCAGTCTTCAAACATAGCCACTTCCAGTACAATCAAGCCATTCAGAGTCTGCAATTTTTTATACCAGTATTGGCTGTTATCAATATAGTTAAAAAGTATTCTATACAATATCCTGTTCTCTAAATAGTTTAAGTGATAAGCATCGTGTGTGCCAAGTGATATCTAGGTCTGGATTATAAGCTGAGAAAAGAAGATGGTACAAAGTGGTATCTGATCAGCTGAGTACACAGACTTGAAAATGCTGAAAGGATTGGTTCTGAGAGACTGTGACAAGTATGCTACAAGACAGACTCCATCAGAAACATTGTAAACTGATACAATCTGAAGTTTATGAACTATAGAATATAACTATTATGTTATGAACAAATGCATACACATAAACCTGCAACATATTTCATTAGAACCAACCAGCATTAATTTTTAGCTTCTACAGTAGATTTTTCACACCCATGACTTGTTCATGATGGAAACTAATTATCCTCCATCCATTTATTCACCAGATTACCATGACAACAAAAATCACATATGCCAAATTCCATTTAAATTAGACAAATTTTCTATATATACTATGGTACACGCAAAAAAATAGTTACTTCTTCTGTTATGATGAGCATGATTTGAACTTTTTTTAAATGTGATGCTTCTGATCCCTAAAGATAGCTAAAGTGTGCCCACAGCCAACAATAGTGAACCAGACAGACACTGAATGCTATGTTGAATAATGTTCTTTCTTGCTTGACAATTAATATTTCAATGAGTAGGAGAGATTTTTTATGTAACACAAAAACAACAATATGACATAAGCTGTTACCTGTATGCCACAGAGGCGATGCTCTCCGGTTTTTCGCCTTGTACAAAAGGGTTCGGGTTGTCAAAGTTATGTCGATCTTCTCCCTGACCAACATCAACAAGTTATCATTATAAACATGTACAAGTCTCAATCACCTTAAGTCACATAACTATGCCATAAACCTGAATGAGAGATACAGGTTATGTTATGTATAACAGACTAATTTAATCTCATCTCCAGTTTTCAAACAACATTTATCAATTAAGTCTGGACATGTATCATTTTTTGCCTTGGCCTGTCAATTATACTTCAAACTAGACATGCCACAGTAACCCCAGACAATTAATTCCCCCCCCCCCCCTTCTTCAAAAATAGGCCCCCATGTTCAGAAGCAAATACTGACACTTGGCAAGCCATCAGGGTTTCTACAGGTGTGACCTTCAAAACCAAGGTCAAGGTCATAAGCCTCTTTCAGCAACTTATCATCTGACATCTTTCATTTTGATTTCACATACATACATCTATCAATGTAAGAAACAATATTTTCCACCAAATATGGAAATATTAAAGGTCAAGGCCAATCTCATGACAAAGGTCATTACCCAAATTTAAATATACCTCATTCTATAACCCATATCTATGTATATGCATAATATGAAAGAAATCTGTCTATTAGTTATTTACTTATAAGGCTCACAGTACTGTCAAGTGGCAATGATGGCGGTATTAAAAGGCGCGAAAACAAGAAAAGAACAAAAGGTGGCGCGACCAGTCTCCCACAGTAGAACAAAGCTATCCAAGATCTTCGGTCAATTTGATTTTTGGACCAATCCATACATCCCTTATTGAGATATCTAAGATTCAAAGTCGAGGCCACTCTCGTAGGAAAGGTCATAACCCAGATTTTGATATACATCATCCGATACCCATATCTATGTTTATGCATAATATGAAAGAACTCTGTCCATTAGTTTTTTACTAAGGTCAAGGTCACTCTCCTAGTAAGGTCATGACCCAATTTTAAATAGACTTCGTCCTCTCACCCATATCTATGCTAAGTCAAGCCATTTAAAGATCTGTGAAATAATTTAGAGTTTTCACGCAAACAAGATTTGTCTGCGGCAGGAGGGTCATAAAACCATAGTATTCGCCCCCCCCCCCCCTCGAGCTTGTCTGGGAAAACAATATACATGAACCTAGGAAATTGAGACACAATATCTTTCCAAAACTCTGTAATGCAAGCCATGACATGTTGTGGGTGTTCAGTGATGATTCCTTATGGCAAAAAAGTCAACCATCAAAAGCTCTATCCCCCATTAATGTAGCACCCAAAATAAAGCTCTGGCCTGAAAGCAGAACTCCAGCTATGAGGGTGCAATTGTCAAACTGAGCTGATTCCAGTAGAATTAAGAAATTTCAGAGGGTACAGTTTATGGAAACTTAAACTTCTTGAAATAAGACCAATTTATATACTACTACAAAAATAAATACTAACACATAAAAGAGTCCAAATACATTGTATGGTTGCAATACAATAAAAGGTTTTAGTAAATGGCACATTTTTAATCAAATTTTTTGTTAACCAAAATTGAATTTTGACCCTCAAATCTAACCCGTTGTTTTCAGACAACATTCATCAATCTGGTCTGACAGTCATTACTTTTTGCACTGTCCTGTTAACTACACTTCAGATAAACATGAATCTAGGATATAGGTAAACAACATATTCAATCATTTCTGCAACTGTAATGATGTTTACTCATAAAATACAAGAATTAACTTAACTGATTAATATTCTTATCTACAACAAAATAACACTGCTTAATGTGTTAATATTTCATGCTGAACACTCAAATTCCTTAAAGTATAGTTTTTCCTGTTCACAAGCAAAAAGCCTTCTTGTCAGCACCTTTTCAGACAAATACTGGACGTACCATTTTCAACACTTGTTGAGAGAAGTTGTGGTTGATGAAGGTGGCTTCCAGAGCAAGGTTACGGGGAGCGTTGATACTCGTGCCCTCATCCTGGGGTGGTTCAGTAGCAGTCTCACTCACAGTCAGTAAGTCTGCAAACAATTATTAACCATGAATTTTAAACTCTTGGTCTCACAGCTTAAACCCTGGATATGAGGATTTGACAAATAAAGGTTTCTTCCAATTATTTCCCAAATATCATGTTGTGAGTCTTCAGTGATGATTGCTTATGATATAAATATAACCATCAAAAGCTCTATCCCACATTAATGTAGCACCCAAAATAAAGCTCTGGCCTGGAGGCAGAACTCCAGCTATAAGGGTGCAACAGTCTAACACATAATCTTGATTAAGATAACACTTTTGGCAAAAAGGCGACAGATAAATGTCCCAATTATATTTTACTATATTTGCAAATAAGGTAAAAGTAAGGCAAAATTAAGTGGCACTGATCAAAACTTTTATCAGCTAATACAGAACCTTGACACTGTTATCCAGTGTTTCAAAATATTTACTCACCAAACTAGTGTGTTCATACTGCATTATATATTTGGCTTTAGACTCAAAATTCTACCAAAGGCTTACATGTTAAATGATTGAATCCATATTCTGCAAAAAAGGAATTAGGCTGTTCATATAAGTAACTTACCAAATTCGGAGTCATCACGTTTATCGAAGAAGAGCTTGTTGCCAACACGCTGCACAATGATATCCCATGAGTACACGGACCTGGTGCAGGACATGAGAGTGGCCAGGATGGCATCAGTGGCAAAAACGTTGCCCTGACTCTTGGCAAGCTGTACACAGAAAACATGAACTTAATGAGAAATTAAATAAAGCCAATAATTATATAAAGTAATTACAAAATGTATGCTGTGAAATTCTGCAATTATAACATTAAATGAATAGGCCAGAATCATGAAAGACTCAAATACAATTCACTTCTAACTAATCTAATATCTTTAATAAAAAGTTAATGGGAAACAGGGGTGTTACAATGCACTAAAGGATCTCTGCACTGAATGAAACACACATGATTATATTATAATCAATTATTAACCTCTGTATCAATTCCTTTCGATTATTATTTTATCTGAATGTACCATCCCCAAGTCCTCTGTTAGCTCTTAAATTTTACTTAGCAGTTTGCCATGTCAAAGCTCACCATCATGTATGTACCCTAAATCTACTTAACATGTTCACTAGTATACCATTAAACTAGCACAGAAACTTTTTTTTCTTTCATTTGCTGAAATTTACTGACATCCATTTTGGTAAAATTGCTGATTGTTGTAAAAAGTCTGAAATTTACTACTTAAGTTTGAATTGAATCGAGTAATGAACCAATGGTTAAGCATCGCTAATTCAATGGGAAACTAGGAAAAAGTACATATATGTAGTATATTTACATTTGAAATTTTCTAAAGAGTCAAAATATTTCATGACTAGTAAACTAATTAATTCACAGAAAGTTGTGTGATCATACATTAAATTCCTGAACATGACACAGATGAGACACATCATTACAGAGCATAAGATACTACACGTCTCTGACCTTTCTGATGTTAGGATCGTCCGTGGTGGTGACCTTGTGGAACATGCGGTTAATCCTCATCAGCTTCTTCTCGTTCTTTGTGGTTACACGGTCGTACGTCTTGTCGTAGAATTCTAATGATCCGCATGTTTTCCTGGGAAAATCAAGTTATAATGAAGACTACTTAAATCTTATCCACACTTTCATGTCTTAAGTGTACATCTTCTTGTATTTATTCAGAATCTTTTTCCTCAAACCCCCCATTCCCTCCCTGTGAATGGTGGTTTTGTTAGTAAACTGTTGTGAGCTTTTCTGTATTAATGAGAATTTTCTCTGTTAAAGTTTATACGCCAGAGTAAGCCAACCGAAAATTTTCCCTTATTGGGCCTATTATCGCCCATCCCGCCTCGTTCCCGTGTATCTAGGTCACACTTCCGTTACCCATAATCACATTTTCGAAGGCGTAAGGAAGAGGACTGGGAGGGAGCGATGTTTGTAATACAGAAAAGCTCACAACAGTTTACTAACAAAACCACCATTCACAGGGAGGGAACGGGGGGGTTTTATTACGTAAACATAATTGTGAGCTGTTTCTGTATTAATGAGAAAAAAAACAGACATGCCTTGGGGAGGGAGCACCTACCTGTAACGCTGGAACGAGGAATCACAGTCCTGTGATGGAGCAGCAGACGACGTCGGTGGCGGAACCGACGTAGAGGAATAAGATGGCCTGGAAAATTGTAGGACCTCACCCGACGCGAACACAGGGCCCATGGAGGAGAGGCCTGAAGCCTGGAGCGGAACAACTGTCAGATAGAAGCGTGTGAACGGAGATGGGGATATCCAGTATCCCATCTTGACCAACTGATTAGGTGAGATCCCGGAGAAATGGGCCAAGGAAGTCGAAATAGCTCGAATGTCATGGGCCTTGAAGTGAAGTTGGTCTAATGTGGAATGAGAAGCTGATTCATATGCGGCGACGATAGTAGCGTTGAGTCACGCACTAATGGTGAAAGGGCTAATCACCTAATTGGAAGATGTGACTTTTGTAGAAATAAACAACTTCTTGCGCCCCCCCCCCCCCCCCCCCCGTAAAGAAGGAGGAGCGGGTAGATAATAACGCAACGCACGAACCGGGCAAGGGGTATCCCCAGAACGGTACGGACCGGTAGGGAGTGCCGGAACGTGCCAAGCAGATGGAGGGTCATCAAAATTGTGATATTTCCTATAAAAGTCCAGAGGAAAATGTAGGGTGGCTGACGAAGCGGCGGCCGCAATTTGCGGGAATTTCGAATCGGCCACAAGGGCATGAAGCTCAGAACGGCGACCTGCCGAGGCAAGAGCTAGGAGGAAAACCGTGGTCCGAGACAAAGGTAGAAGATGGGCCGAACGCAACGGCGCATAAGGGGGTTCCCGGAGGTGACGTAAGACGACGTCCAGGCGCCAGGAAGGCGCAACATACTGAGGACGAGACGCACGGGCCTGAACCCCCTTGAGAAAGTCTGACACCAACGGGTGATGAAGGACACGATCGTGACCCAGCGGACGGAGCACCGACAGCAGGGCGGCGCCATAGCCACGCAGAGAGGGATAGGATAAATGTTTATCCTGCAGTAAGAACACAAAAAAATCCAAAACAGCCGCAAGCAACGGATCTAAAGTGGAGATTCCGCGGGAAGACGCCCACTCCGTGAAGAGACGCCACCGGGAGTCAGAGATGCGGTCCGAAGAACGGCGACGGGGAGCCGAGGCAAGGAGAGCAGCCGGACTTGAAATGCCCTGATCCTTGAGGTGTCCGATGAGAGCACACATGCGCATAGAGGGCACAACCGAACGGGCGACGCGTGCGAGGGAACAACGGGACCGCGATGCGGAGAGGTAGTATAAGCGGGGGGCGAGAGAGAAGCGAGCGCCACAGAGGAAACCATGGAGCCGCAGGTTGAAACGGAAGGAGGAGAAGCAGGGTAGTCTGGTCCGCGCGGGACAAGCGGAGAAGGACACGGCGGAGGAGAGGAGGCGCCGGAAACGCAAGAGAAACCGGTGAGACCACCAGGCGTGTCGGGGAGACGGTCACGAGGGGACGTAGACGCGTCTCGGAAGGCACGAGAAGGGGGGGGGGGGACGGAAAATCGAACAGATCGAATTCCGGCCGCCCCAGGCGAGCGAAAACACTCCGAATAACCGGTAGTAGAAGGAGCGGCGGGGAAGGAAGAGACGCCGGATGACGGGAAGGGGCGTCCGCTAGGATGTTCGACACGCCTGGAAGATGGGATGCACGAACTGATGCCCGGAGAGAGAGGCATAGATCGAACAAAAGGTAAGTCGCCTGCATGAGCGAGGGAGACCGAGTTCCGCCCTGCTTGTTGATATATGCCACAACCGTGGGATTGTCGGGCCGGACGAGAATGGGTCGTCCGATCAAGCGGGGAGACCAGTGGGAGATCGCGCGACAGATGGCACGCAGGGCGAGGAAATTAAAAGGAGCAGACGTCCCAACGGGGACCATATCCCGGAAGCCCGAAGAACGGCGAGATGGGCCCCCCAACCGAGGAGAGACGCATCGGTATAGATGGTGCAAGCGACATCCCCGGAAAAAGGAACGCCCCGCAGGAGAAAGGAAAGGTCCATCCAGGGACGAAGGGACCGCCAGGCGCTCCGAAACAGGAGGATCGGAGGACGAACCGAGGTTAACCGGAGAAGGCCGTGACGGCGCAAGAGAGACTGAATCGGACGGAGGTACAGTCGGCCGAACAGGATGAAAGACGCGGCCCAGTTGTGAGCACCGTGGAGAGAAGCCGCTGTGCGCGAGTCTACACGGCGCCGCGTGAGAAAGGAACGAATTAGGCGGCGGAGCGGGAGAGCAAAATCGCGCGGGAGCGACGCAGTGCCGGACGCAAAATCGAGCGTGACACCCAGAAATTGGAGGGACTGGGTGGGAGTGAGAAGAGATTTCTCCGCATTGACCAGGAAGCCGAGGTTCTGAAGTAAGTTGAGAACCCGGGCCCGATGCGACAGTAAGAGGGAGCGATCGGCCGCATGGACCAGCCAATCATCCAGAGAAGGGAGCACAGAAATGCCCTGTGAACGGAGAGAACTCGGGACCGTGTGAACAAGGATGGTTAATTCCAGGGGGCCACGTGGATCCTGAACGGATGGACCCGGAATGGAAACTTTAAATTAGGCAGCCATAAGGTCTATATGTGAAAGCCTAAGCCAGCCGCCGAACAATGCGGAGGACAGCATGGAGAATGAACATCCGAAACGGGGGCGGACGGATGAACGAATTGAGGCGCTACAGGTCTACAAGCCGGGCGGCGTAACAAGATGACATTCACAACCGGGCGCCAACGACCTTAATGGAACACAGCGCCAGTATGGGCAGAAGCCTGCCATATGTCGGGGAGAGTGAGCGTGTCCGGAAACGGCAAGCAAGCAAGGGACAGCTTGCAAGTCGTAAACCATACCGGCCGCTTGCCGGCCGAGCCCCTCCAGATCCGACAGGTGACGATCGGAAAACTGGACAGAGGATGGAATTAAAGACTGACCGTCCGCAAACGGCTGTGCCAGGCCGGCACGAGGCGCAGCGGAGCAGACTGAACATCCGGGAGCTCAGGAAGGGAGCAAGCGAACGAACAGGTAGCCCGGGAGCCCGGTACCCAAGGGAACTCCCGAGGGTACCGGGGGACCAAGGTGTATCCGAACCCGGCAGAAGCGGGGCCCAAGTAGAGCGAGACCCCGAGACCACCGCGGGGCGCCCAGGGAAGAGATCCCCTGTGCGGTCAGTAATACCAGACACACGGCGGGCGCGGCGGAGGGCGAATGAAGGGGCCAGGATTCAAAGAAGAACTGGCCGCCGACGCAGAGGAAGTCCGAGGGTGTACCTACGGAACATCGGACCACTAGGGTTAGCCTCCTGTGTGGAGGTAGCCTCCAGGTCCATAAGCGCAGATTTGCGCGGACGCCAAGCCTGGCAGCGCAGCGCGATCGCCGACCACTGGTCTGGTGCCAGGGCGGGATCGGCTGACTGAGCAGATTTGCGCGGACGCCAAGCCTGGTGGCGCAGCGCGATCGCCGACCACTGGTCTGATGCCAGGGCGGGATCGGCTGACTGAGCAGTCGGGGACCCTGGAGAACCCCGTGTAGGGGGAGCCAGAGAGACCCACTGAGCCGGAGCCACGGGAGGCTGGAAACAGGAAGCCGGGGAACGAGCAGCAGCAGGACCCATCCGGGAAGGCACAGGAACTGGGGCCGCAGGCCGCACAGCAGATGGTAACTGAAAAAAAGAGCCGGCCAGCCGTTAAGTAACGCCGGCAGGCGGAAGAACCCGAGGCGAGGCCGGCAGCCCCAAATGGAGGCAGTAGGGACCGACACACTTACCTGCACACCAGGAAGGTCCGGGTGATCCAGCGGGAAGGCTCCAGCCGGCCCCGGGGATAAGGAAGGAATCCGGCGAGGAGCCGGGGACGAGAATGGCCGGGGAGAAAGTACCGGGGCGCCGGCGAGGGCGCCGGGCGGACAGAATCGGGTCTAGACGAATCGTCGAGATCCGACATAAGTGATTAAAAAACCCGGGACAAGAAATGTAATATGGAATAGGCAGATGTGCTGGCAGAACGGGAGGCAGCGGGAACGGGGAAAGAATTCCGTTTCCGTGAATGAGAATTCAACGATATAACTGTCTAAACCACTGGAGAGGTGACAGGACCGGGGGGAACGGACGGTGAACGCAGCACGGCCGTGGTGCGGTCAACCAGGGTAGGCCCCCCCCCCACGCCCTCGGAGACAACCACGGGGTCAGACAATGGAATACAGGAGGGTGAACCCCCAAGTACCGGGGAATGAGCCCAATCCGGGAAAGGGCCCACTGGTCAGACGTCCAAGTCTGGCAGTGAAAACAAGGATCAGCCGGAACACAGCAGGAGTCAATGTTGGAGCGGCAACGAAAACAAGGGGGGTGGGAGTCCCAACCGGGATTAAGAACCACAAGAGCCACAATAAGTGGGGTTCTCCATGGCGGGCAAGGGAAAAAGAAGACAACTTACAGTTCAGTTGGCAAACTCATTAGTACAAACCCAACAGTGGACGAATCTCGCAGAGCGGGATCACACGTCCATCATGGCGAACGCCAGAAGAAAATGTGATTATGGGTAACG
This sequence comes from Sipunculus nudus, assembly GCA_026874595.1. NCBI lineage: Eukaryota > Metazoa > Annelida > Sipuncula > Golfingiida > Sipunculidae > Sipunculus > Sipunculus nudus. The sequence goes on from CM049307.1 coordinate 20,824,750, forward strand.
GAAGTGTGACCTAGATACACAGGAACGAGGCGGGATGGGCGATAATAGGCCCAATAAGGGAAAATTTTCGGTTGGCTTACTCTGGCGTATAAACTTTAACAGAGAAAATTCTCATTAATACAGAAACAGCTCACAATTATGTTTACGTAATAAAACTGTATATTTTTATGTCCTGTATATGAAGTTTGCACAACAGGTCCTGCTCAACACCAAAAAGATTAGGGTAAGAAACTGAAAGTTACTGTAAGACAAAAAATTACTGAAAGGTCATAGATTGTTACAAAGTTTGTAAATAGTATGCAATTTATCACTCTTCAAACAAGATTCTGAAAAAGGTACAGAAAAGAATGAAAAGCAAACTGACAATTTGATGAAAATTATTGAAATATTAGCAAAAAGACCATCAAATTACAGAAAAGTGATACAAGATTTCATAAAGTTAGTAAAATGTGTGCAATTCATCATTTTCTTTAAAGATTTTGTTCATGAATGAATATTTTAACATAAACACCAAAAAAGTGCTGAACTGAGTAACTGTAAAATATTTGCTACGCATAGATAAAACAAGAGGGGGGACTGTAACATGAAAATTTACATTTAAATAGAAAAAACTTCCTTACAGATCTGTGGGTTCGCCGATGTTGGGGAGAGACAGCTTGGTGAGACGAGGATAGTCCATCTCTTCCACCACTTCCCAGGTTTCCCTGATATTCACTGAAGCATTGCGGCTCTTGATCTGTGTCTGGAATAATAATATAAATTCTTCCTCTGTAAAGTACATAAAAACCCTAAAATGCCTAGTCTTAACTAATTCTTGCTCTTACCTATTCATCAAAAAAAGAAATTTTTAAATGTTTGAACTCAAATGTAAGATAAGATATAAATCCACTGTGATCTCAGATACATATCAATGGAAAGTATTACTCTTGCTAAACTGGGACTGTACAAAAGATGGGTGCACAGCAAAAATCACATATATTATAAGAGGTGATTTTGGTAATATACAGCTAAAATCTGATGGTGGACAGGATAAGGAAAAGCCTCAAAAAGCTCGCAAAATGTAAACTGAAGCATCATTATAGTACAGATAGAATTCATATGGTTAACGTAGAAATAGCAAGTTATTTTCATTCCTTTTTTAGTTTTTTTTTGGTGGAGGTAACCTCCTCCATTTTTAATGCTCTCTTATCTAATTCTTATTCTAGGTATGTCCATCTGCAGTTCCATTACATTTTCTGACTACGTGACAGGGCGGTAGCACTTGCTTACTATCATATATTATTTCTGTATCCTGGTGTTACCCCGGCCTGGTGTCTAAAAAATAAAATAAAAAGTTATAGTAATTCACTCCTGTTTTCTTCCTGATAAAAAGACACTTGGAAAAAAAACTGGACTGACAAACAATGGTTGAAAGACTAGTGGGCCTTTTAATATGTATAACTATACATACCCTGTTATTATGGTGCTGCATGTTGCGACCAAACTGCTTCTGCCATTTGCGAAGCTGCCTCTGACGATCCCTGATGGATGAAAAAAATGATAGAAAAGGTGACTCCATGGACTATTAAATATTGAAATTCCAAAATTAATCTTCATTAATTCACTGGAGCAAAAGTGAAACACACAATGTCAAGAATTGATTTATGGTATATTTCACTCATTTATACTGCATATTAATCCAAAAATGGAAACTAAAACAAAATAACACAACCTTTCATTTTAAGTAACTGGTGCACATTATCAGCCTTTATTACATCAAACTTTGCTCCATAATATAAATGTCCCTGGTAGTAACCCTACATCAGATTATTGCAAGGACATCTCTACCCATTACATTTACTAAATACTACTGAATGAACATTAATGATCTTTACCAAAACATACATCAACTTTAGACTTTATTAAATTGAAGATGCCAGTACAACGTATCAGCTGTGGTTCACCATTAATGAACAAATCCTTACCTCTCTCTGCTCTTCTGGGTCTTGGTCAGCACCTGCATGTTCTGCTGAGCCTGTGCTGCTCGACGCTCCCTCTCTTTCCTCATCTTATTCTAAAAATAGACATATACATTTATATCTGACTGGAGGAATAAGAAGTCTGTAAAATCCTCTCTTTAGCACTAGTTGTTGTTAGCAAGGATTGTTGTTAGGCCTTCGTTTTCTGCGCTTCTAAAATGGTGATCAACATCATCAAGTAAAACTCTTCAATACTTTAACATGTAAACTCACAAGATCAGGGTGGACTTCCATTGTAAATCAGTTCATAATATGGCATTACCCAGTTTTGTGCTTGCACTTCTCCACTTGACCCTCAAACCCTCCCAATTGTGTTACTGGATAGTAATAACCTTTATGTTAAATTCTTTTTCTCAATACATATACCAGCTGTTTCATTGCTAGCAAATGCATTAATATGAAATTGTTTCATGTTTCTGTCAAAGATACATCAAAACTTAGCTTGAATGAAAGCCTGATAGTGATTAAACACTGTACACCTGTCCTGCTCCTGTCATGTGTATGTTAGAATCAGGCCATAGTGATGATGAGGAAATACAAGATCTTTCCATTACCTGGTTGAACCTGACACGGTTGCGCTGATAGATTGGTTTCTGGACCTTGGTGGTGTCCACGAGCTGGAAGCTACTCTCATCTTCTTCATGGAAGTAGGCATACTGGCTCGCTCCTCCTCCAAATTGGGAGTTGTATTTATCTGTAAAATGGATAATTCAATGACAGACAGGACAAAATATTTTCAAACAAATAAAGAATGACCATTATAAATCACTGCACTCTATTGTTTTCATGAAATTATGTTATAAAAAATAATTCAATTAGCTTGAAAGCATTCAACTCTAAAGAAAATCTTTTGTAAAACAAGCTATGTAAAACAAAATTTGTTATAAACTTATACCATATCCCAATCATATCAACAAGTTAACAAAAATGGTTATGAATTCTCATCAAAATAATCTATTCAAATTCACACAACTGGTAAATTTAAGCATTTCAAACTGAAAAATGAAGCAATAAATGTGACTATTGTTGTAGACCAATAGTAAACTAAGTGAAAAACTGAACTAGTCTGAGGGATGATATACAACCCTTACTCCTATTTAGTTTTATAATTTATATGCTAGGTGAATACTTACTCATGTATCTTCTGTCTTGATAGGAGGCACCTGTCCAATCTGCAACCTATGGAAACAAGAAATATATATTTTTGAGATAAACAAGGCTCTCCTTTCCTCCATACAGACATTCAGGAAAATCAAGATAAAGAAACTAAAAAGGTGAAAAACGTTTTCTCGTGATGAAATTTTAAATCTGCATATGACCGCTTTACCTGGTTAAATGAACTATAGTTTAAGCTGAAGGTTTGAATATTCATTAGTTATAATAGATTTGTAACTGCATCACAAAAACATATCTATTCTGAAAGGAATGACATGTACATATCAGAGATCCAGTTATTGTTATTGCATCTACATGAAAGCCATGAGCCTACGATCAAAGCCCCGGCAGCAGGAAGATGCCGATCAACTTAGTCATCACTTTCCTATTTATATTTCAAGTACAGTAAACCTTTGTTTACTTACGCTCTACCTAATGACAGAAAAGAGCCTTGGCAGCAGGGTTGGGGCCAGGTACATGTGACAGTACCGAGGTACAGGTACTTGCAAAATGGTCAGGTACAGGTACAGCATTTTTGGAAAGTACCTGGGTACAGGTACTTTAAAAAGTACCTAGGTACAGGTACATTTTAAAGTTATACAAACTAGTGAAAACTGCATTAAATTCATCTAAATGTGCAATAATATGTTATAAAAGATTAGCAGAATATATCAATAAAAAGTATTAAATGATCACTTCCTATGTCATCAGGAAAAATACAGGCCTGGCAAATGTAAATGATAGCCTTTGGTAAATGTGATAAATGAACGAAGCTGATAAAATTTACAAAGTTATTTATACAGAAAAATAAAACTTCATAAAATGTCTATATTTCAAATCAAGTTTTGAGCTTGGGAGTAATGGTTTAAAGTCTCTGGGAGCACCACACTTTAAAGTATAGAGGCTTAATAGCTTGACTGAAAGGGAAAATCTTACAATCAATTTTATAGATTAACTTCATGAAAATGATACATACAAAATAAGAAGTGACAATACACATATTCATGGCAGAAAGTCAAACTGAGGATGTTTTGAGCACCTGTATGTAATGTGTGAGCTGGGACTTTTTTCTGTAAAATGGGAAGTTCTGCTTTTGTTTGGCTTATGCTGAGTGTTCAGTGATATAATATGAATTTTCTTTTCTTCTACATTTATCCTACACCTATTTTCTTTATACATACTAGACAACAGGTATCTACATGGGGCATAAAAGCAACCCTGTCCATATCCTTTGCCCTGTACCCTTTATATCTGATAAAGCAACAATGAACTTCCTGTGTAGAGGCTGAAGGTAGCTGGGCCAGCATGCTACTAGCCCAAGTCCAGTCAAGTTCAAAGGCTGGAGGGTTGAAAGCTCAGTAATTACCCCTGCCTGGTTTAGGTAACAGCCCTGACAGCTAGGGATGACAGCTCAGTACCTTACTTGACCTAACCAAATTTGTACCTGGAGTACCTTATACCAGGAACAGGTACTTTAGTTCAAGGTACAGGTACAGGGTACTTCCTACTCATAACAGCCAGGTACAGGTACTCTCAATTTTGTACCTAGGTACAGGTACAAATACCTGGCCCGAACCCTGCTTGGCAGGGTATAAATGCTTCCAGTCTCATATTATTCAGTAATGTCTTATCTAGTTATAATGGTATTTGATTTACAGCAGCCATCCAATGCTATCAGCACAGGTTAATGTTATAAAAAGTAGTAATACTCAGCCCTTTTCACACATTATACAGAAAATTTATGTCCAAAAGTAGTTATATTTTGAAAGCTAGAATACTAAAAATTGTTATCATCACCCCAAATGACCATATTTTTGTCATAATTCTATAAAATATTGGTTTTGTTATAGCATTTTGAACCAATAGTAGGTTGGAATTTAAATAACAGAGTTAAATATATGTGTAATAAAAAATACAAAGAAAAAAGAACATTTAAATAATACACGTGTTAATTAAAAATCCATAATAAAATAGACCATGAATGGCATTATCACATAACTGTTCAAAATATTTTTAACAAGCAGCCCATCAGTGACAATTCAATTTCCACCAAAAAAATTTTGCCTTAATGTCACTCTTATTAAAAGTATTCATGCTTCCACATCAGGCTCAATTGGTCCAAGCTGTCAAATATAACACAAGTAAATGTCAGGAACATTGGGGGAGGGGGTAGAGAGAGAGAGGTAGCTGACAGTGACAACGCAGTATCCCATTCAATTTGATGAAATGTAACAGAATTTGATCTGCCCAGGTCATTACATATCTCCATATGCATTTTCCTTTAATAATCTAAAGTGCAAGCCTGATATAATAAACAGGATACTAGAAAGCTGCGCTGAGAGTTGGGTATTCAAAACTGACAGGTGACAACGTCGTTGGGACAGGAGGCAATGGCGACCACCCATTTTCAGCGCGATCGCTAGTATCTAGGCCCTTGTAATGAACACATATGCCTACCTTTCCGAGCCGATCCCCCTTTGAGAACGGCTGATATGGCATGTCTTTGAACTGTTCTGGTATGCCGCATGGCCCCCATCCTGTCAGGTTGTCCTGTATTTGGGGGGACGCGAAGTGAGCCATATTTTTCTTTGCGACCTCAGATCCCCGCACACGCTCTCCTCGTTCTCTCGCCGGCGGAAGTGGCGGAATGTCTGCTCAGAATTTCTGTAGACTGGTACTTTCTTATAAGATCGATGTGGGTCATCTTTCATCATCATAATTATCATAATAATAATAATAATAATAATTATTATTATTATTTTTATTATTATTATTATTATTATTATTATAAATATAAATATATCTGGTACCTGAAAAATCATATTTTGGTTAACCCACCATTAAAGGAAAAGATTTGGTACAGTGAAATTTTAATTCTAATGTTAGAGCTGGTCATGCATCTTTTTGGGATATCATAGGTTTAGGGCATTATTAATGCGATTGATAATGATGATGACGAAGATTAACAAGATGATTATAGTTATGACAATGTTGTTGTTTTATTATTATAACCACTTTGACCGCTCTAACCACTGCTAGAAATATTATACAAATTAATAATTAAATTATATAATAATAATAATAATAATAATAATAATAATAATAATAATAATAATAATAATAATAATAATAATAATAATAATAATAAATGTGTGCCATATATTTGGTAGTTGTATAAAACTTATTCGGCAAAATACACCATAAAAAAAGATTTGATAATAAAAAATAAATTACATTTCTCATGTTGGATCTCGTCTGTTTTTGTGGCATCACAGGTTTTTCATAAATGTTAATAATGTTGGTTATTATGATACCATTGTTGTTTTAATTTTTATTACAATTTGGACCACTCTAACAACTTCTACAATTATTATTGTTATTGTCATTATAATAATAATAATAATAATAATAATTATAATTATTATTATTTTTATTATTATTATTATTATTTTATTATTATCATAGTTCGTTTTATTATTTATTATTATTAGTAGTAGTAGTAGTAGATATATTACTTGAGAAGTAAGAGGGCAGATGCATTTCACGCTTACTATTACTCTAGTAAAGCCAAAATACAATAAAATAAAATAAAAGTTTAAAACAAGTTTAAAATATTAGTTGTTAGCTATTATCACCGACCATAGACTATTAACTAAAACACGCCCAGTGCATGATTATTGTTTGATTATTGACAGGTTGACATGCATTTTAGATTTATGATATACTAGGCAATAAAATATATAAAATTGTTTTCAAAATTTTTGAGACATTAAACATAAATATGATAACAATTGACACTTATAGCAAGTGACATATAACATGTGACATACAGAAATTCATTCCTAAAACGGAAAGCTACCCACACTGACCGAGTGGTTCATGTTACACGTAAACATGGAAAATTACATGAAAATTCTGAGCAGATACCCGTCTATCAATAGGTGTGGCGGAAATGGAATGAAATTGGTCTTTCCTACCCATTAGCTTGGTACCTTGGGTTAATCTAGAGAAAAAATTGAGGTTGTCATCACATGAATCAGCTTCATGCATGCGCTTTCTCGTGTCTCCATGTTCTCACGTAGAAGGCATTCCCTTACAATTTTTGCTTTTGTTCTGAATCCGACTTGGATATGGAAAATGTTTCGACTCGAAGTCCATATAATACCCAATTTATACCCTAATCAGGATTTGCATTCCCATGAATATAACATGTTAGTTTGTAACAATATACATATTTGGACTCTTAACTTAAATAATATCATCCGTTATGACTCAAAATAGTTAGAAAGGTGTTTAATTAAAAAAGATACATACTTTAACATAAAACAAATTAGCTGAGGATGTGTTAATAAATTTAGGACTTCTACCGTACATGTATATAATGTATATGTAATTAATTATAATATAATCTAATTAATATAAACATAGATGAATGTGAACTCTAAAAGCTGAATTTTTTTATGAAATAATATATATATATATATATTTCGGAAATTTGAAGGAAGTACTCCCATTGAATAATAAGAATAAATTTTTTTTTTCATAAATTATTTTCGACGAAATATAATAATACAGTTTCTTGTATTCTGGTGCAAATCCAAAACAAATGAAATGAATGAGAGACCTCATGGATATCTTTTATCAATTAAATCTTGGTGTACAAAAAAAAAACGAATTAAGTTTACTATCAAAATACATACTTATTACCTTTTATATCAATTTCCTTTACTTGAAAACAAGTGAGACCGTACATTCCTCAAATTCAAGCAAACATGTATTTCCCTCTGAAACATTACGTGGAAAGTCTTTCAAATTCGATCCCTTCAATTTTAAAAAGCAAAAAAATTCACTTTAGTAGCTTATATAATCTCCATCAGAGTTCACCATAGTGCCAGATAAACGTATCACCGCAAAACGTCTTCATTGTTTACATGTCACTATATACCTATAGGACATGATATATGGTAAATTCAATTTATGATAAAATCCATAAACTATAAGCAACATATAGGTACTTAGACCTTTATAACCTCTATTTATTTCCCTCTTTCCATTGGAAATGATTTTATATCTTTTTGGATTTGTAGGTTACAGGACATGCTGCTATATATATATCTTTAAAGAATTATTGTATTAATTCAAGACAAACGTAGGGTATGCACAAGTGGACTTGCTTGAAAACGTTTGAAGATCGAACCTTCTTTGGGAACATACGAGGTGCATGTCATATAAATAATAATGTTTCTTCATCTTAACCAGAGAAAAGAAAAGATATTTAAACGTTTGGAGTGCACAACAAAATTGTCTTATACTTCCAAATGGATAAAAATCGTCTATATGTCTATAAGTATCATATATGTTTTCAGATTGGTGTCATTTACCTGCCAACAAGGATATATACGCTATATCAGATCTGATTTATCTCGCATAAAGAGTAGCGGTCAGGAAGACTGGTTTAATGAGATTAAAAGATAATCAAACCCCAGGGAGGTTTATCGATAATAAGATTCAGTATTTATGATACCTATAAAACGGTATTATCTATATTTTATCTTTCGTTTACATGCAAATCTTGGAAACGGTATTGATCGAGAAGGATGCCATAATTTATAAAGAACTTCTCATAAACGTTCTCTGGAATCCGAAATCGGAGATTACTTAACAGGGGCGGATCCAGGATTTAGAAAGGAGGGGTCCAACCCAGGAGGACTGATCGACGGCTTATCCTAAGAAAGGTCACCCGGTCCGGAAAAGGGGGTTCATGCCGCAAAAATGCTCTGAAGCCTTAAAATATTGAGATTGCGACGGGAGAATAAAAAAAAGAGGAGGGTCGGACTCCCTGGATCCACGTATATGCTTAATAATGAATACATTAGCTTCATATATGCGGAGGCCCCCAATAACTTATTTCAATTAAGAATTAACTGTACACATTTTGCACTTTCTATCCATACGGGTAACTACAATTACGGACTTGCCCATTCAGCATCCACGTCCGCTAACCTTGATGTAGGTATACCCTAACGGCAGCCTGTCACCCAAACGTCGATTTTTAATTAACTGAATTAAATTATAGGATGGCAGTACAAGCCGCTTGGTTCGCATCAATTCTAGTATATGCAGATGTGCACACCATTTAACAGTATTTTTTTTTTTTCATTTTAATATGCTTGTCGAATTGTCATTTTTCTAAGGTATGACAAAAAAGTGACGTTATTCTGTTGTGAAAAATAATAAATATTACATTCACGGCTGAGTTTCGTATATTCATGCAGCAATTATTAATAATGAGGCTGCTTTTACTCGGAAAGTTTGTCTCTGCGTCCGTCATGACGGCTTGCCATATAGAGAAGAAGGTATTTAATGTTATTAATTATGTGTAACAACATTTTTTCTTCTTTTTTTCAGATATAACACGACAATAAGCGTCTCTGATGTCAAATACTTCCCAACAGCAACTTTTTTTATTCGACCCTTAGAATGGGTGTTCTATTATGACTTGTATCATGACTCGCAGGACCCTATCAGCTTATTTTAGAAGGCCTGAGTGTCATGTTGTCATGGCTAGATATACCCGCGTGTTGATAAGAAAATAAGCCATTAATATAATCATTCACACTGTTCAGCTGAAAGTATTATGTCCACTGATCTAGCTGATTTAATTGTCATTCCATATCTACATTGTTACAGCACCTAATATAAACAGATCACGTATGCGAAGAACACAAATTTTGTAATGGAGATAAAAACAAATCAGATTCTGTAACACTAGGCAGCGTGAAATGTCTAGAGTATTGAATAAAGAAATCAGTGGTTTTTTGTTAACAAATAACTATAATTTATTCTTAAAACAACCCTAACAATACAATATACTAAATCAATACAATTATACAGTAAAACACCGGTAGAGCAACAAGTCAATACAATCACATAGAAAATAATGTGCACAGTACCTGGATACTAACACCATCACAACGATAAGTCCTTTAAATGTAAATTCTCGGAGAATGACAGTCCAGTGGAAGGTTCTTGCAACAACCCAGAAAGTAAACTGAAGTCCAAATGCATAAAATCCAGGAGAAAGTCTTTGAAAATCTATAATTGCCGCATTAGTCGGATAAGGTCCTAGAATCTAACACACGCTTCTGCGTCCGCTGGAATCTTCTCTGCTCTCTGCCCCCTCCGTTCTAAAACACAGCCCCTCTATATACCTTCACACCTCAAGCCGAGAATTTTCCACTTCTCGAACAGTCTATAAGATCTTGCACAACACAGTAAAACACGCGTTTCAGGAATTCTCTAGAAAGACATCGCCGTGCCTCTACACACCATGGTGTACACGTGATCTCGCCCCAAGCCAGCATAACAACAATAGTTCAACCAGTACGGATTAAACAGAGAATGTAATACGCGGCCAGACACGAGTGCCACAACAGGAGAACAAGAGTCACATAATAAAAAGAGCACCTGTAACAGCATACATAAAGGCCTACAATAATTGTGAATTTCCCTTCATTTATATATCACTTAAAATATTCATTTTTTATCCTAACTATATATATATATATATATATATATATATATATATATATATATATATATATATAATTATTATTCGTTTAGATCTCCTTTTAATTTAAATTACAGATAAAAGCACTCCTGCGGACCAACTGTAATTTTGTCTGAATGTTAGTTCCTTTTTGTTTTGTCATTCTTAACTTGATTACATTATTCTGTCTGATAGTTTATGAATCCATGAACTTTTTTTAAAATAATATAATAATAATAACAATAATTAATAATAATAATAATAATAATAATAATAATAATATAATAATAATAATAATAATAATAATAATAATAATAATATAATAATAATAATAATATTAATAATGATGATGATGATGATGAGCATTATTTTATTATTATTATTATTATTATTATTATTATTATTATTATTATTATTATTATTATTCTTTATATTATAAACATTTATCGTTTAATTATTATTCTAAGCACTCTGTAAGAGGAATCCCCTGTCTCAGTTGTACTGAATGTTAATACCTTCAGACATTCTGGGGTCAGGTACATGTTTTTTTTAATAAATAACATTTTTTTGTATGTTTATTGTTTTACAAATTAAAACATAACTTAAATACGATATGTAAAATGAGATTCTTTTTTCTCTAATTCGCGTGCATAATCATGCATTTCTGCTTAACTAATCTTTCTGAATATATATTTCCTTCTTTATATAAATGACTTAACAATGTAGATAAATATCACCCGTTTTACGACCTATTTATTATATCAGGATGTAACGGCATGCTCATGTAGGTCGTTGGCCGAGGGGGTATTTGAAGCAGGGAACACGTCTATGAAGTACTGATTGGATTGGGTAGTAGAGACTAATCCATGACCAGGTAAACAAAGTTGAGAAGTTTGATGAGTCAACGTCTGCATCTGATGTAGGGAGAAAAAAAGGTGGGTGAGTGTAGGATCCTAGAAGTGAAGAGTTTACAAGGTGTTTTTATTTGCCACATATTTCGCCTGCTTATACTGCCATGACGTGACAGTAAATTATTTTCATAAAGCTGTGAGGGGTGCACATTCCCATTCTATCTCCTCTGGACTGTAAATCTCTGACTCGAGTCTGAGTCTCATGAGTACGGATGAGTCGTTAATGTTATGCACTTGATGACCGACGAGGAGTATGTCAGGCAGATCCGTAACCTATAAGTGACAGTCACTCATAGAACTCCAATAGGAGAACACATTCATAAATAAAACCACTGGCTTTCGAAGTGACCACGGGTAATTACCATAACACCCCCCCCCCCCCCCCCCCAAATTCAATCATTACAAAAAAAACTAATACCCCTTTCACACAGCAAACGCCATTTTTGAAAACAATTTTAGCATTCACACAGCAATCCAGCGGGTTTTCAAACCGTGTTGGCCAAAGCGTTTTGGATCAAGCTCAGGAGCTGGTCAAAACGTTTTGAATACGAATTGTTTAAACCGCTTTGCTTAACTGTTGTGTGAACACTGAAACGTTTTCAAAACGATTTGAAAACAATTTTGCCTTACACCTGAGAGAACGCACTAAAAAGTTTTGACCAAACCGCTTTGCATACATCGATTTGAAAATGTTTGCTGTGTGAACATGGTAATGTGGTCCTCATTTACTCTAATCGATTAATGGGTCATATTATGCACCCGCTTCAGCGACCTTTTGTGACATTAAGCACCAGCTTTTGTTTTGCTTTCCATTGTTAAAAATTAAGTTGTAAGTATTTGTGTCTATATTTGTTTTTATGAATATATAGGGGTATTTCTACAGAAAACGTCGCATTTCAAGGGTTTTCTTGGTGATTTTTTTTAAATCTTGATTTTGATATAACAAAACTTAATTTGTAGAAACATATCGTTAGAATTGTAAAATAATGCAAGTGGTGCACTTTTCAGTTTCCTTTTTTTATAAATAGTCCAGGTAAGGGGAAAATATGAACCTTTTTCTCGACACCCTGACATGCAGTAAAATCTCACTTGCACATTTCAGAAATTGTTTTGACTAGATTTTTTGTGATTTTCGATAAAATTAAAATTAATAGCCTTTGATAAAATCAAAACATAAAATTCAGTTATGAATTTAACAAAAAAAAAAATGTGTAAAAAAGAACATATTTTCTTCTTTTTAATTAACTTTTGAAAACAAAAATTGTCTCTATTCCTATTTTTGCTTCCAGAGGGGTGCATTTGCAGGGATATACCGGACAAAGTACTTTGGCACATCTACCTTCAGAATTTGAGTCGAAATACCTTGTTAATTTTTTTGAATGCACAGAAAATAAAACTTAAACATGGTTTTAAATCCTCTAGGTAACGGTATTGAGCATAGATAACGGTGTTGAGCATAGGTAACGGAGTCGAGCTTCTGAAGTAAAAATAACCGTAGTGACTACTTGAATACTAGTATTATGTATTAAAACAAGCAAATGCCTGTTTGAATAGAAGAAACGCAAAGGTTTAAAATATTTAGCCCAAAATATGTTTCAAATTCTATTTCAATAATTCGGATTTAATACCAAGTTCTCGACACCGTTACCTTGCTCTCAAAACCGTTATTTTTCATGCAGGTAACGGTTTCAAGTGGTAACGGTGCTGAGTTTTTTTCATCTATACGTCAAATGCAGGACAAGAATTACTTCCATACCATCCCTAAGAGGGAAGCACGAGTTATCACTACATGAACAACAAGAGGAAGCCATTTTCGAAGTTTTATATGTGACGGTTAATTTTTCACGAGTGTAACAGTGTCGAGTCCAAATAAACATGCTGTGATTTTTTTAACCCTTTAATGATTAACAGAGGACACTGATATGACAGTTACTAAATTTAATTGTGGATTATTTGTACAAAATTTCCTGAACTCTATTAAACGCTGCTCCCTGCATCAGCAAAGTGGTTTCTGTTCACGCGCTGCAAGGTCAAAAGGTCAGGTAACGGTGCCGAGTATATTTTGGGAGACATACTTTTTATATCAAAATTTTTGTATTAAAAACAAAACGGTCAGGAAAAATCAAGCAAAAATATCATCTTTATAAACTTTCACCGCTGTGACAACGTGGAAAACAAAATCTATATAAATGGAACAGTGGTTGCAGAAAAACGCTGTTTTGAATTTAAGATCCGAGAGAAAGGGACAACGGAAATTTAAGGGTATTGTAACATTTGCAGCTTTTTTTCTGTATGTATTTCTGCCCCGATTTAAATTATTTTTATCTTTAATAATGGTTATATCTTTAGCAACAATCTGAATGGTTATTCGAGTCATTTTTAGCATTTGCTAATTTCTCAGTAACAAATATAGTTTCGGGACATGAAATGCGACATTTTTTGTAGAAATACCCATAGGCATTTATCATTATGATTCATTACTGTGAGTTATGCCATGATCTTAATTAAAAGTATGAATTATTTCTAGAGCTTCTTTAGTTACTTACTAAATTCAAACCATTAAAACAAAAACTAAAAGCCATCAAGTGATGAGAAGTCTGCATGATTATCAGTGAAACCCCTCCCCATCTCTTTACACCAATTACTATCACTCTGTGGTCTGGAAACCCTTTATATCATGTGGAATCTCAGCAGGGCCACACTCCTAAGCAAACGCAGAGGTTCATCAAGGCATTTAGAGAAGACTGGTTTAAGCACAGGTGTAGGCTTCTAAGTCCAAGGGCCACTTGTGCTCCAGGCAATTAGTGAGCAGAGTGAAGGTTGTTGATAATTACATAACTACATACAGTTAAATGCAATTAAATATATTAATCACATTCTGGTGGACTGTATAAACTAATTTATCATCACTGAGTTGCTAGGGACTAGATTTGTCAATATTATGTGTGAGAAATTATTTAGACTTTAGACTTTAGACTCTTCTTGTTCAGATCATTATAAAATGGCATTGTTATAGTATTTAGTGAGAAATTTATAGATTAAGCTTTCAATGTGATGCATTTGAATAAATTTACATTTATTGTGACAGATTTATATTTTATAAGATGAGTTTCAGTTGGGTCCCTTTTAATCCAAATTGGAAACAAATATGATGCAACAGTAGCTGCAAATATAGCACCTAAACTTCCTCATGCATCAGGGACCAAAAGAGGTTACTGAAAGTCTTTTTTATCAAGCATTGAATGAATGTTGAGTTCTAATGGTACATATCTAAATTATTTTGTCTTTCTGTTATACAAGTCCATAGTTTTATCATTTGAATGATATTTACCATAGTTTGTAGTCTGTTCATGTATTAAAGAAATAATTCTGTTAATATATATATATATATATATATATATATATATATATATATATATATATATATATATATCATATTTTAAATATAGATGGAGATGATGAATGGTGGGAGATTTTCACCAATGACAGACATCCCTCCAGGACTTGGAGGTAAAGTTTAACTCATGTAAAATATCTTATAATTGTATTACAATGTCCTGTAATTTTAAGTCAATAAAAGCACAGTACACATAGAAGTTATGACACCTGCAAAAATAAAAAAAAAACTTTATTGTCACATATGTTTTATCCTACTTAATATACATATAAATAGCTATAAGAAATGATGGTTTGCAGATGACTGAGCATAAAATAGTTGAAAAAGTCCAACAAGTTATCAATGTTTCATAATAAAAATTACAGAAATATCAGATAATATTGTGTAAAGTTTACCACTGATTTACTTTCTTCACTAGCTTTAGCATTAATTCATACATTGGTGTTTTTGTTTTGTTTTGAGTAGAACCCCATCCTGATGACTTATCAAGTGACAGCTCCAGCAGACCAGGTTCACCCGCCATATTTACCAGGAGTGACAGTAGGGTAAGTTTACTGACATCTGACAGACTTCTGTGGTCTGGAGATAGTGTGAATCTGAGCCAAAGAGTGGTGAGATTTTCAGGGTCAACTCCCTCCCAGCATGAGCACTTTGCAGGCTTAATGGCAAACCAGGCCCCACAGCTGTGTTTCACTGAAAAATGAGTGCTCCTTTAGGGCTCCCTTAGTGGTATGACCAAGCATTGTTGGACAATGTCACATCTAGGGTTAGGTGTAGTAGTAACCGGGTCTGGTTAACATCTGGATATAAACTAAGGGAAATGTGTGCTGTCATGTAGTGGGAAACTGGGATAAAATTATGTAAATGTACAGACTTTTAGGGAATTACTCCTGCTCATATATATTTAAAAAAGATAAATGACACCTGTATGCTGGCTCAAAATATAATGTGAACCACTCCTTATAGTTATAACTGGTCTTTTTTTCATTAGCATCAATCACATGAATTCAAGACAACAACCACTCCACCTACAATTAAGGGGAATTACTATGATATCTTAAAAAATGACTTTTGATATATGCAGTATCCTATTATATATCTGAGACCGTAACAGCCATATCCATTTAATTCTATTTAATTAATTAGATGCATTAGTGTTAACATAGAATTCTGAACTGTATCCATGAGTGACACCTTTTATAATCATCACAAACATTATCATCTGCCACTTTATTTTCTTAAAATATGATTTGTATCTCTTCTTTATTTCAAATTGCTGAAAGAGTGTTTTATGGTTAAATAAACAGCTTCTAAAAAACCATCTAGTTAGGTTTGATTACTTATATAAGAAACTTCTTGTGTCATAGTAAGTGGTAAGGAACAAATTCATAAGATCATTATAAACAAATAAAATTTAACACTCTCTGAATGTACATGGAATTTCTTATTATGTTTTCATTGATCTTTTACTTTCAGTAAGGGTTGCTAAAAACAGAGTATTTCATCTGTAGGCCTTAAAAAATAAATCAAACAGAACCTAAATAAGCTGGTATGTTTGTTTATTTCTGATTGTGAGGTTTTCCTTCATTTGCTGATTTATTTGCTCAGAGGGGCAGCAGACAGTCTGATGTTGGGGCTGTCAGCCTCACCAGGACAGCATCAGACATGTCAGACCGTACCAGCAGCTTTGGCTTCATCCCTGAGGTAGGTTTGCTGCTAACTTCTTTCAGATCCTGAAGTCTCTAACTGGAATTGTGTATTATACTGTGAGTCACATCCTTGTCTCTCAATGGTGATTCTGATACTCACAATACAAGACAGTGGTATATATTGTGAACTCATTATGAAGACATTTTAAAATCAGAACTGTTAATTTGGAACGGATATAAATGCTTTGTTCAAGAGTCAGATGCAAAAATGCAAATATTTTCGTATTGTAATTACAGTGCACTTAATTTGTATGAAACCAATCTGTACTTATGGTGGGACTGTATCATGAATATACAAACTGTATCACAAGAAGTAAAATTCTACTTCTGGCAAATCAGCCAGTAAAGAGAATTTAAAAAGCTTATCATTGATGTTTGATCTGAATTTCTGTATTAGAAAAAAAATATTTTATTATATTGCTGCAACTCTTTATAGATGTTAGTTTTATGAAACACACCAAACACAATTGTGTCGGTATATTAATATAAGTTATTGGTAATAAAAGACCAGCTTATCATATCGTTATGCTTAAAATAATTATTCTTCATTACAGCAAGACATCACCTTGTTTGTTGAAACACCAAACAAGAAGTTGTTCTGCCAGATATGTAATAGCGTCTTCCAAGACCCAGTCATAGTTACTTGTGGGGTAAGTTTTATACCTTATGCCTTACAGAAGTCATTTATATCACAGCTAATTCAGTATTAATACCTTAAATATCCAATCACTTCAGAATAGGATGTTGACCCTTCAATTTATTGTATTCTCACTTTACTTAGTGCTACACCTCTTTAACTCAGCTCTTATTCATTCAGGCATTTTTTCTTACCGCAATATCTTCTGTCTTATTTTTCAGCATACCATTGGGATTAATTCTGTTCATTAATGCTTTCAATATTAATTCCTTTAATGTCAAATCACTTATCAAAATAGGATGTTTATCCTCATAATTTATTCTAATGTATTATATTCTGATTTCATCTAGTGATACACCTCTTTTATTCACCTGATTCATTCAGGCATATTTACTTTCATTAATATTGCATATTTACTCTCAGTAAAATTTCATATTCACACTCAGTAATATTGCATATTTACTCTCAGTAAAATTGCATATTTACTCTCAGTAATATTGTATATTTACTCTCAGTAATATTGCATATTTACCCTCAGCAATATTGCATAATTACTCTCAGTAATATTGTATGATTAATCTCAGTAATATAATATATTTACTCTCAGTAATATTGTATATTTACTCTCAGTAATATTGCATATTTACTCTCAGTAAAATTGTATATTTACTCTCAGTAAAATTGTATATTTACTCTCAATAATATTGCATATTTACCTTCAGTAATATTGCATATTTACTCTCAGTAATATTGCATATATACTCCAAGAAATATTACATATTAACTCTCAGTAATATTGCATATTTACTCTCAGTAATATTGCTTATATACTCCCAGAAATATTACATATTTACTCTCAGTAATATTACATATTTACTCTTAGTAAAATTGTATATAATATTTTCAGCATACCTACTGCAAAAGATGTGTCACAGCAACTTCAGATGGTATGTGTCAATTCACCAGCAGTTCTTAAATAAGTTAATCAATGAAAACCAGTATTACTCATTATTAAAAAAACTATTTTTCTCAAATGTTTCTATCTGTAAAGCTCATTTTTTTCTTAAGTATGTGTGGTGTGTCTAGGTCTTACTATACCCTCACCTCCATGTTGAAGTTTTATATTGATGGGGAAAATGAATAATGAGGTCTCTCACAGACTTTTACATTTAACACATCCTCACAGATGGACAAGTTAAATATTTATATTTAAAATTTGTTGTTTAGAATTAATTTTTTTTTCTCAAGATCAACACAAAAGAAAGAGTTAATGATTTTAATTTTTTCCTATGAAAATCAGCACAAAAAGAATCTTCTGTCTCTGAATGAAAAAATGAATATTTTTTTGTTCCAGCTGTGTGTCCAGTGGACAAGACCAAGCTACAGATCATTGTAGAGAACTTGGCTGTGGCAGAGCAGATTGGAGAGCTGTTTGTTCACTGTCGTTATGGCTGTCAGCTCAACCCTGATAATTCTTCATATCAAGTCAACCCTTATGGATGCCCCATGACCATCAGACTAAGTTCTAGAAGGTATGATTACCGTACTTTATCCTCAAATAACAATATAAAAGGCTTACATATCATAAAATTATTTGGTTTCAGAAAATTTTCAGAGCTTATTTTTAAATTAACCTTGCTTTTCTTGTGTAAATATCATAAGTTGTCTTAAACCATCACAACAACAATTTTAAAACTTGATTCCAAAATCTCAAGAGATAATAAAAGGAAGATAGTCTTAGAAATTTGAAGATTGCTCTGCATATAATGACTACACTAACCATTCAGTGATTTGGAGTGATTCTGTTTATTGAGGGAATCTTGAAGCAAACCCTTAGTTAAGCTCAATTAAAAAAAAAATAGAAGTGCTTGATTTTATGTTGCATTTTGTCATATTCATGGATAATAAGTTTTCAGTGATGGTATATATGATATATATATATATATACTCACTCATTTCAAATGTTTTTTGCCAGCTCTTTCGTTTATATAAAAGGCATAAGATTTGTAATATTTTGACACAATATCTCGTTTTTCTTTAACTTGATATGCTTAATAGGGTATTAAATATTAGGTTTTAAAATTTTGATCTTGTTTTTAGCTCAGCTGACTATAAGTCATCTGAGCTATAGTCGTGGTCCATTGTCCGTCCGTCCGTCCGTCCGTAGATGTGGCACGTTTTGAAACCGTAAGATCTAGGAATCCAAAATTCAGCATAATGTTAGATGTCCCCAAGCTCTCCTACCAAGCCGAAAACTGGGTCTTTGCGACTTCGTTCCTTTGAGAAATTAAGGAAAAACCTCAATTTTTTATTAGCTCAGCTGACTATAAGTCATCTGAGCTATAGTCGTGGTCCATTGTCCGTCGTCCGTCCGTCTGTCCGTCCGTCCGTCCGTCCGTCCGTCCGTCCGTCCGTCCGTCCGTAGATGTGGCACGTTTTGAAACCGTAAGACCTAGGAATCCAAAATTCAGCATAATGTTAGATGTCCCCAAGATCTCCTACCAAGCCGAAAACTGGGTCTTTGGGACTTTGTTCCTTTGAGAAATTAAGAAAAAACCTCAATTTTTTATTAAAAACCTATTTTCACACTTCAGGACTGCCTAATATCAAAACCACTCATCTGTTTTCCCTCATATTTACCATAAATATTCTTCTATATAGTTCCTATGTACATGCCAGAAATTATGTCTGTATTATATAATTTAAAAAAGTTATGGGCCCAAACATAATGCATTTTGTAAAAAATCAGGAAAGATATTTGATCACTTAACACAAAACTTGTTAAAGCTATGGACTTTTTTTCCAGTAATATAACTTTAATTTATCAAAATTAAATTGTATACCCAAAATTAGATCAAAATTTGTTAAATTTTTTAAAATATTAACAAAAATAAAAAATTGGTACCTTAAATTTTGCCCAATTTTGACCATGGCACGTTTTTTTACTGTAAGTACTGCGGATTTAATTTTCTCAGCATGTTTTTGTTAGCATTTTGTCTGTTAACACCAAAAATTTGAAACCAGTTGATCAAAAACTGTAGATTTTATTTAAGTTTTCAAGCACCATGTAACAAATTGTTTACATCAAGCTAGTGTTATGCAGTTTGCAAGAGCTCAGCTCCCCAGCTTCAGCTCTCAGTTCCTAAAATTTGGCATACAATTAGTTGTCTCCAAAATTCCCTACCATGCAAAGAATTTGGTCACTAGGACTTAATACCTTCGAGATATTAATGAAAAACTTAATTTTTCCATTAAAAACCCATTGTTACACTTCAAGACTGCCTAATATCAAAACCACTGATGTGACTTTAATCATATATAATATACATATTTTTCTATACATTCTCTATGCATATGCCAGAAATGATGTCAGTATTGCGTAATTGGTTTAAGTTATGGGCCCAAACATAATGCACTATGTAAAAAATCAAGAATATATTTACTCCCTTAACAAGGGGATTGCTGAAGCTAAGAGTTTTTTTGCCAGGGATGTAACATTATTTAATCAAGATTCAATTGAATACCCCAAATAAGTCCTGAATTTTTCAAATTTTATATGTTATTAGTATAAATATAAAATTAGTACCTTAAATTTTGCCCAACTTTGACCATGGCACATTTGTTTCCTGTGAGCACGGTTGATATAATTTTCATATCATGCACACAAGGATTTCAGCTTTTTAGTTTAGAAAGCTGAAAGAAATTGGCCAAAAATTGTAGCTTTTATTAATGTTTTTATGAGACCATATCAGACCTTAACTCTCTCCAGCCCCTCTTGAGTCACCTGTATGTTGACCTTGTTGAACTTTCAGCAAATTATGCATGCTTGAGGCGAGCCATACACTGTTGCAGGTAGGCAGCTTATGGCCAGCCACAGTTGATCCAGGTGTCCAACCCAACTCATCTAGTAGTTTTAACCAACAACATAACAATTAACAATAAATTAATAAATTTTTATTGTTTTTTAATAACAAATTAAAGAAAAATAAAAAAGAATTTGTTAGTTTATAATAACAGGAAATCAACTTGCAGTTACTGATGATAAAAGAATCTTGTATCGATGGATAGAATGTCACGTACTCCAAATAACACCATGCAGTCACCTTTGGTATTTTTCAGTTCAATTTTAATGATAAAAAAGTAAATCATATTATTCATTACTAATCATTAGGGATCATATGAAGGAAATTAATGATAGACAAAGATGCAGTTGATATTATTAATCTAGATTCCTACTGTGTCTAGTGTGTACATTGATGTGAAATTAGTCCAAAATGAATATATTACTTTTTTTTTTTTAATATAAATAAAAGCCATAAAACGAGGTACTTTTGATCATAATTTGAATGTGTGAATTTTGTATATTCTGGATTCTCAACATAATTGTTTGGTGAAAACTGAATAAATGCCAGTAATGGTGGGAAAACTTTGCAATTGTATTTAAATACGAATATGAATATGTACTCCATTATAAAATGTCTTGCATAAAGAATTGGAATTCAGGTAAAAATGAAAGTATATGAATACCAGTGCAAATACTTTCAAAATGTATTCATGAATGCATTCATGAATATATTCTTTAATATTATTTTAATAATCATTTCAGTTATATTTCATTTTAAAAAATCATAAGATTCTCTTATTATTTTTAATAAAAATTATATTTGGGACAATATTTGTAATTTTTTTAAATAAATAGTTAAACTCTTATATCATATGTTCTGCTTATAAGTTATATGGCCAAGTCAAAATCTGTGTGACAATAGTACTCCATTTGTTAATAAAATAAATGAAATCAATCCTCTTCCCTGTCTCCAAAGATAATATCATAATCATACATAAGCTAAACACCAACAACTCATAATAAAGCTTATATTTATTACCGCACCAAACCAGCATATGCCTCATTCCTAAATCATATTTTTTAATCATATATAACAGCTGAGCGCCGTGACCCATAGGTCCCTTGTTAAAATCCTATTTTCACACTTCAGGACTGCCTCATATCAAAACCACTCATCTGTTTTTCCTCATATTTACCATAAACATTCCTCTATATAGTTCCTATGTACATGCCAGAAATTAAGTCTGTAAAGTATAAATTCTTTAAGTTGTGGGCCCAAACATATTGGTTTTTGTAAAAAATCAGGAAAAATAATAACTCACTTAACATGAACAATTTTGAAACTAGAGTCTATTTTTTCAAGTATATCACTATGTTTAATTAAGATTCAATTGTTTACCCAAAATTAGATCTGAATTTTGTAAATTTTTTAAGTTATTAGCATAAAAAAAAAATCAGTACCTTAAATTTTGCCCAACTTTGACCATGGCACTTTTTTTCTTGTAAGCACCATTGATTTAATTTTCACAGCATGTAAACATAAATATTTAGTTTGTCTAAATCTGAAATTTGGAATAAAAGCTTGAAAATTAAGCTAGTTGATTTTTTTTCTATAGTCACTTGCTTTGATTACAGATGCAGGGTCCAACTCCAGGTCACTGGAAGTCAGCTATGCCAGGTTTCTGATTTGTTACAGTCACTGGGGGAGATCCCCTGCTGTGTGACAGGTGTACAGTTATTCTCATATCACCACCTCAATCACCCCCCCCCCAAAACCCAACCCACCAAGTGTTATGCAGTAATTGTTATTGTTTTCACTGTATCTCCTTAATTGTAATGCTGTTTCCACTCCAATATGCAAAAACTTTCCTTGAAAAAATAATTCAAGGTGTAATCCAGAAGATGCAAATTTGTGTAATGTAGCATTTTTAAAGAAATCAATTTTCTTTTAAATGATTTTAACAAATATAAAGGAACCCATCAGTATGCTTAAATTATTATATAATATAAAGCACATTATGGATAAATAAAGACACAATTAAAAATTGTGAAATCTTAATCAAGTATTATTTTTAGATATTTATTGTTTTGCAGATTTAAAAGATATATTTTTGTGGTAAAAAATAAATAAACATTTGTATGCATGATGTGGTGTTATCTGAAAAGATTGAGATTTATGATGATGCAATTGAGAATTATGAATCAACTTTTATATTCAGATATATATGTTAAATTGGAAATGTATAGAAATATAAACTTAAATTAGAAAATAATTGATGTGATAAAAAAATCAGGATTTAATACAAACATTTCTTCATTATTTTCCTGCCTCAGCAGAATTTGAGATCAGGCTTTGTTTGCCCTGTTTTATGTTGTTAATTAGCTATATTTCAACTGTATACATTTCATAAATAAAATACATATATATTCAATAATTTATATTATACAAAAAAATAGATTCAATTGAACAAATGTGTAAACTAGTGAAATGTCAACAGTTAATCGAAAAACCAACTAATGATCATGGTAATAGTACAGATCATTTGTTCACAAACTGCTCACATGCTTTAGTTTCAACATTAGGAAACACATGGTCAGGTCACAAAATATTTTTTGCAACAATTTCTTGCTCATCAATACAAACCAATCATATAAACCAACCATGGCCTTTATTACCTCTTTCTCTTACACTTTATCTCCATTAGATATTATTTTAGATTTTCACCTTCAAGGTTAACGTCAGCTGAGCACAGTGACCCATAGGTCCCTTGTTTAGTCCTTGCCTGACTCCCTTCCCTAGTATGATTGCATATTATTGGGAAGATTATAGGTTTTTATGTCATGTAAATGTCATGTAATTACTCAGCTTTTATATGTTTTTGGGAGTGTGAATCCCTTGAATCACATTTCCCTTCGAAAACTAGTATTTGATTTTCCAAAAGATTGTGGCCACTTATCCATCAGTTGACTAACAGGTATTCAGGATATGCAGGTATATAAAGAGTCTGAGACTTGCTTTGCTTAATTAAAAATAATCAGAGATAAAATAACTGATGAGAAAGGGAAATAAATGCCCTACTTCACAAAAAAGTAAGAGCATGCAATAAAAATTTTAATTGTAGAAATATTTAAAATGAGCATGGATTTCATCACTAGTAAGGACTGTTTGCCATATCCGTCTATCATCGCTCACATGCACATGCTCATCATGGTATGACCGACAAGTGTACATACATCCCTCACCTAGTTGATCATATGACATGTGGTCTTATTTAAGCCTTAAAAAGCCAACAAAAGTAACAAAAGTAGCGTAAGCTTTATATATAGGTCATATTATGGTTAATGTGAGGATTGTGTATATATTTTTAGCAGAAATTGTGTTTCATCGATACATTGATGCAGCATGGAAAGAGTATCAGTAACCATATTGATGTTGCACATCTATGTGTATCAATATATTGGTATATTGACACAGCCCTAATAACTATGATATTATCATATTGGTGAGGATGATTTATATTATTATCATTATTACAGTGAACATGAAGACTCCTGTGATTATCAGCCCATGCAGTGTCCCAACAACCCTCTGTGTCCACCATTAATTAAAAAGGTTAGTCCCAGCAGGTATCATGTACTAAATGCAACCTAACTTGCTTACTGAATTTTACCTGGTATCATTTGCTGGTTCTGTAAAGTATTATAATTATGATTTAAGATCTTAATGATACAATACAGGTGACTGTAGATGAAGTACAAATTACGTTTTAATTGTATCCGCCAAAACAGAGTTTTGCGGATACTATGTTTTCAATCAGACACTGCCGCTGCCGCCGCCGCATAGGTTTCTGGAGAACTCCTTCGTAACCACTGGGCGGAATTTTTTGAAATTCGGAATTATGATCGGGTCACATGTGAACTGCTGTGCCCTCATTTTTGGTTGACCTCTGACCTTTCCTGTCTGCCCAGCATCCATTTGTGCGTCTGTTTCCACACATAAACCTACATATCTTAGGGACTGGTTGACCTATCAGGCTAAAACTTTTGCACAAATGTAGCCCTTGGAAAGCTTTAAACCATACACTAAAAATGGTGGCGCCACCATTTTTGCACAGCATCCATCTGTTCATCCACCTTGGGATAAAATCACTCGTATCTCTGCAGTGGTTTGACTTATCTGCCTGAAATTTCGCAGGTTTACACATCCTGGACAGCTTCCTTGATTTTATGACAGGTGGCACCACCTACATTCATGTTTATGCTGCAGACATCCAAGCTCATATCACAAGAACCTTTTGACCGATTGGGCCAAAATTTTGCACGTGTATAGATCTCTCATAGCTCTTAATCATACCCAAATCTGGTGGCTCCACCTGCAACCATTTTAGCACCACCAACAGCATCCTTCTTTTTGTTTGCTGTTGGATAAAATCACTCATATACAAGTAGTGTTTTGACTTATCTGCCTAAAATTTTGCATATGTATACAACTTTGACAGCTTTCTGGATTTTGTGGTAGGTGGCGCAACCTACATACACAATTCGGCTGCAGACATCCATGCTTATATGCAACTCACCTTACTCTATTTCCCCTTAATAGAAAAATCACTCATATCTCAGTAGTGATTTGACTTATCTGCCAAAATTTTGCATGTTTATACATCTTGGATAGCTTTCTTGATTTGTGTGGCAGGTGGCGCCACCTACAGTTATGTTTATGCTGCAGACATTCAGGCTTAAATCTCAGGACTGGTTTGCTGTATCCTCCTGAAATTTAGCCTGTGTATAAATCTCACATAGCTCATAATCATACACAAAATTGGTGGTGCCACCTGCCACCATTTTTGCACAGCATCCTTCTGTTTGTCTGCTGTCGGATAAAATCACTCATATACAAGTAGTGGTTTGACTTACCTGCCTAATATTTTGCATATGTATACAGCTTGGACAGCTTTCTGGATTTTGTGGTAGGTGGTGCAACCTACATACACATTTGAGCTGCAGACATGCTAATATGCAACACACCTTACTCTATTTCCCCTTGCCACTCAATCCATGCCTCACTCCACCTGTACCACTCTGATTTTGGCGGATACACGTAGTGGCTCGTCGACTACCCATATTCTAGTTTTTAATATCATAATGTAAAATATTATAATCATGTTTTATTTAATGAAGAAATAGAATTTTGCATTAGTTGTGATAAATGAATTTGTCATTAGGGGATATCCATTGCATATTTCAGGTAAATTAGAAATGAATAAAATTACATAAATTAGGGTCATTCTTTACCTAGATGTGGAGCAACTGAACAACTTTAATGACCAATTTAAAGTATAATGAGTGATTCCTTTTTCTGGACATTTTAGGACTTGGAAGAGCACCTAAAAAACTGTGAACATGTGAAATGTAGACATCATAAATATGGGTAAGTATCATTATCCCACCAGCTTCTGTGGCTCAGGGGTGGACACAGGACTCAAGGCCAGGAGTTGTGAGTTCGAATCTCAGCCAAGGTGGGGAGATTTTTCACAGTCCCTACTCAGAGTGAGCACTCTGCAAGTTTAATGGGAAGGCCATGCCCAACAGCTGTATTTCACTCACAAACAAGTGCGTCTTTCTGGGGTTCTTCAGTGTTATGACCCAACAATAGGGACACTGATGCACCTGGGGCCCACAGGTGCAGCATTCACCATGCCTGGTAAATGCCAAGATATGAAATTGGAGGAAGCATGTGATATTATTCTGTCACATAGTACAACACTGAAGTTGAATCCTGCAGATATACATATACATAGTTAAGTAAGAATTTTAAAAAATTGGAGGTGGTTACCTCAAAAAAAAAAATTTAAATAGTATCAGATCTTTATCCCTGCCTATAAACTAACTTCTTTGCGCTGATATTTCTTTAGATGATGTATTAGATGCCTTAGATCAGGGCTTTCAGGAATGGAAGGGTAAGCGTTTGTGACTTTCTAAATTTTTACGGACACTTGGTTCTTAGTGTCCAAGAGTCCCATTTGACATGCAAATTTCTGGCTGTTGTACTGAGAGGATCAAAGCTGAGTCTTGTAAGTGGTAGCTGTCATTTGTGATTGATGACTGTTTTTATGAAGATACAATAAGATGGAGTCAGCAGTGGGATTGCAGGTTGCGTGCTATGTGGCTTGTGGTCTTGATAAGAAACCTCGCACCGAGGTGTTAAAGCTCTTTCATCTGGCTTCTGGCACAGAATTGCTTTGCAAGGAAGCTGCCATATCAGTCCTGTACTAGATCAATATTCTTTCAGCTGTAATGAATTTGTAAGGTATAAATTTTAGTTAGCACTGTGATGTGTGGGTAACTTGGTATTAAACTAGATTTCACAAAGGATTTGCTCATATGAAAAAAAAATCTGCAAAAATTATGTTATTGTATAGGAAAGCCCACTCATCTCTCAGCTGGGTAAGACCACTTTTTTTGGCTTGCTTTGTTCACTGACAAGTAACATGTGAAGAAATTACATCAATGGCAAGCAGATAAACTTAACTTTTCAGGAAAAATAAAAATAACAGTGTAACTGTGCAGTACAGTCAGATACAATGTAAAAATCACAGTACTATCAAATATTACATATACACCCCGCAATGCTTTGCACTGGACAAGCTGAGACTGAAAGCAGCGAGACTCCAAAATCATTCAGTGTGGCAATCGGTATATAAGGATTCAATAGCCTGTGATTGGCGTACATGTCTTTTAAGTAGATAATGTGCATGCATAAAATTTCATGAAAATTCATGGGACTCCCCAGTTTTCCTTGCTGTTTAAAAACCTGTCAATTTGAAATGACATTGATAAAT
The DNA here is from genome assembly GCA_026874595.1 of Sipunculus nudus. Lineage (NCBI taxonomy): Eukaryota > Metazoa > Annelida > Sipuncula > Golfingiida > Sipunculidae > Sipunculus > Sipunculus nudus. The sequence goes on from CM049307.1 coordinate 20,852,809, forward strand.
TAGGTCACACACCTCAAGTGGTTTAACTTATCTCAAAATAATTAATTTAAGGGCTGTTGCTCATACACCAGAACCATGTCATGATTTTTTTATATGTTTTCTTCCAGGTGTGAGTTCAGTGGGACAACAGATGAACTTATCAGCCACCTAGAGACCAGCTGTAGGTTTGAAGGTATACAAGACTTCCTGCAAAAGACGGAGGACCGTATCATGGAGCTGGAGTGTCAGAGCGCTCAGAAAGACCAGGACATCAAGCTACTCAGAACTATCCTGGTCAAACTACAGGAGAGAGTGGAGCAGCTTGAGTCAAAGTGTGGTAGGTAGTGTTCTATAGTGAGCAGTTAATTCTCTGATGAGCAGTCTAGCTATTTGTTATATGATGTAGATCCTTAATTGTATGCTAGTCTGGGAATAGAGTAAATTCTTACAATGTGTTAAAGAGAAGGTGATGCCATATCTTTTTGAGTGCACAGATTCCCTTAAGAATTTAACAGTGTAAAAGCTTTTACACTTTTAAAAGCTACAGCTTTAAGAAGTAGCTTTAAACAAGGGTATTTATGTATGTATGTATATATGTTTGTGTGATTATTTATGAAAGCTTTTCAAAAAGTCAAGCAGAAAGTGCTGGTAATGGCCATATCAGCATCCAGTATACAGGGCTTTACATTAACAGTTGCCCACTTGCCCAGAGCAAGTAAAAGATTTACAAGATAGTGATAGGGTAAACATTAGTTGCCTGATACTTGAGTGACTCTGCAAGTCAATTCAGTCTAAAGCTCTACCTTATTTCAGTATAATTCCCAAAATGTTTGTCCCATTCAAACATATTGATAACACATCTTTATCCTATATTACCTGTTAACTGTCTTATGTACAATTTAATTGTATACAATAAAAGTGAAACACACTTGCAATCTGTCCCCAGTTACTGGGCAAGTTCAGGTTTATGTAGGGCAGGTGAAAGCTAGGCAATAATTGCCTGAAGGGGCAAGCACTTCAAAAACGTTAATGCGGGGCCCAAGTATACATTACTGTTGATGGCTACAACAGATAAACTCTGACTAGGCACTAGAAATGACCTCAACATCAAGTTAAGGTCATAATCTGAACAAGTAAAAATAAAAAGCAAGGCATAATCTTTGAATTTAGGCAGGTGTTTATAAATTATATATTATAGGCCAAAATAAAAAAAGGTATGGTTCTCAGGCACTTTTTTTCAGGAATCAATGCGGGCGGGCGCTTTTTTTATTTTAAATTTTTTGGTATGTTTCGATAAAAAATGTCAAATGATAAGGGAAAAGCATGAAAATAACAGTTTCATTTTGCTTAATAAGTGAAAGCACTACAAAACTAAGGAAATTGTATGGTTTTATCTTCTTGAAAGAATTATGGGAGCGGCAGCAGCTCAAAATTGGAAAGTTTTTGTTGAAAATCAAAATAAAAAGTTTTGATGCGGGGGTTTAAAATTGATGCGGGCGGTGCCTTAGAACCATACCTTTAATTTTTTTTTGCCATAACTGTCATATTTTTCATGTTTTGTTGTTTGCAGAAGTTTATGATGTAAAAGTGAGAGACCTGAATGAGAACTGTGATATGATAATTGTAAGTATTTAAAAATGCTTTAAATATCCTAAAGAACATTATAGATAATCCGTACCTATCTTGACAGTATTTCCATTGAGTGTTTTTATGCACCCGCCACAAAGTGGCCGGGGCATATAGTTTTACCCATGTCCGTCCTTCCGTCATTCCATCATTCCGAAATCAAATAGTTGTACGGACTTTTTTTCGCAATGCCTGCAGATATTGGCCTGATTTTTGGTGTGTGGACAGATAATGACCAGTTACAGATCAAGTTCGCGTTTCGTCCCTGTTGATCTACTTTTGACTGTTTTACGGCTCCTAAACTTAGAAAATTTCATGAAAAATAAAAATTTTCATGACAACTACACATGTATGGATTTTTTTTGGCAATGCCTGCAGATTTTTGCCTGAATTTTGGTGTGTGGGCAGATAATGACCAGTTACAGATCGAGATCGTGTATTGTCCCGGTTGACCTACTTTTGACCGTTTTACGGCTCCTAAACTTTAAAAATTTCATGGAAAATAGAAATTTTCATGACAAATACACATGTACAGACTTTTTTTCGCAATGCCTGCAGATTTTGGCCTGATTTTTGGTGTGCGGGCAGATAATGACCAGTTATAGATCGAGATCGCGTTTCGTCCCGGTTGACCTACTTTTGACCGTTTTACAGCTCCTAAACTTAGAAAATTTTATGAAAAATAGAAATTTTCATGACAAATACACATGTACGGACATTTTTGTGCAATGCCTGCAGATATTAGCCTGATTTTTGGTGTGTAGGTAGATAATGACCAGATATAGATCGAGTTTGTTTTTTGTCTCGGTTGACCTACTTTTGACCATTTAACGACTCCTTAATTAAGAAAATTTCATGAAAAATAGAAATTTTCATGACAAATACACATGTATGGACTTTTTTTTCGCAATGCTGGCAGATATTGGCCGGATTTTTGGTGTATGGACAGATAATGACCAGTTACTGATCAAGTTCACGTTTCGTCACGGTTGACCTACTTTTGATTGTTTTATGGCTCCTAAACATTGAAAATTGCATGAAAAATATAAATTTTCATGACAAATGTACATGTACAGCTGTTTTTAGCCCTCAGCTCATAGGCTGATGGGCTATTGTCGTCACCCAAGCTGTCGGTCTGTCCCTCCCTCTTGCTGTCCGTGTGTCCTTCCGTCCGTCCGTCCGTCCGTCTGTCTGTCTGTCTGACGTCTGTCCGTCCGCGTCTGTTATCTTTTACCTTGTGAGCAGGATTTCTCTAAAAGGATTCACGGTTTGAATTTTATTTCATCAGTGAAGATGTATATTGATAAAATCTCAGTCAAGTTTGAAGATGGGTGACCTTGACCCATTTTTCTACATTTTAGAGCTGATTATAGAAAAAATACTCAGAAGCTTATATCTCAGGAACCATTGTGTGGATTTTCACACAACTTACTATGATCATTGGGACTGATGGTCTGTACATGCTGCACAATTTTGGTGGCGCCACCTGCAATTTCTGATTTTTTAATCAATTTTTATCGGATTTTTCAATTTTGGCCTTGTGAGCGTGATATCTCTAAAAGGATTCACCGTTGGAATTTTATTTCATCATTGAAGATGTATATCAACAAAATCTAGGTCAAGTGCAAAGATGGGTGACCTTGACCTATTTTTCTTTGTTTAAGAGCTGATTATACAAAAACACTCAGAAGCTTATATCTCAGGAACCATTGTGTGGATTTTCACAAAACTTTCTATGATCATTTGGAATGATGGTCTGTGCGTGCTGCACAATTTTGGTGACACTACCTACAATTTCTGATTTTTAATCAATTTTTATCCGATTTTTCAATTGTGGCCTTTTGTGCAGGATATCTTTAAAGGTATTCAACACAGGAACTTAATTTCTTCAGTGCTAATGCATAATATTTACAAAATTTTGGTCAAGTTCAAAGATGGGTGATCTTGACCTACTTTTCAAGGTCACAGGGCTTAGTATAGAAAAAAACTTAGGAGCTTATTTCTCAGGAAGCATTTGGTGGATTGTTATGAAACATGGTACATACCTCTCCAATTTAAATTTATAACTGATTATCAGCTTTTGCTTATATTCTAGTTTTGCAATGCAATGCTTACAGATACTAGCTTAATGTTTGGTCTGTTGGCGCATAATGATCACTTACAGATCAAGTTCGTGTTTCGTCCCAGTTGACTTATTTTTGACCATATGACAGATCCTGAACATAGAAAATTTCATGAAAGACAGAAATTTTTATGAAAATGCACCTATGGACTTTTTTTCACAATGCCTGCAGATACTGGCCTGATTTTTGGTGTGTTGCTTGATAATGACCCGTTACAGATTGAGTTTGCATTTTGCCCTTGTTGACCTACTTTTGACCATATGACACCTCCTGAACTTAAAAAATTTTTACAAAATTTAACAAATGTTTCTAATTTGCCCCAGGCGGGGGCATTCGTGTCATTCCGACACATCTAGTTCTACTCTTCTTTACTCTATGAGAGGTATCAGTCATCCTCAGGACTAATAATATGTTTCACAGGATGTGTAATAATGAATATGTCATCAAGACAAGGATACACTGTTACTGAGTGAAGTCATGTTTCCTGTTGAATTAATTTTCTTTGTTATCCAGCATCAACTACAGAGTTTTTAAAACCTTAAATCTTATAAAAGATAAAATAAGTCTAGAACAACATATTGTTTATATATATGATGGTTTTCTGTTCTGTGTTAATTAATATCCTGTATCTTTATACATTATATATATGATGGTTGTATTCTGTTTTGTATTAATTAATATCCTGTATCTTTATACATTATATATATGATGGTTGTATTCTGTTAATTAATATCCTGTATTTTTATACATTATATATATGATGGTTGTATTCTGTTCTGTGTTAATTAATATCCTGTATCTTTATACATTATATATATGATGGTTATATTCTATTCTGTGTTAATTAATATCCTGTATCTTTATACATTTTGACATTTGTTACAGACAGATCTACAGGGCATTCAGGACAGACTGGCTGATGACTTCCAGGTTTCTGGTAAGGAGGAAACTACATTTATAAACAAGAGCACATTTGAAAATATAGATTGTGAATGATATGAATAAGAATTTTATTATGTCAGTTTTTGTCACCTTCATAATAGTAGATAAAACTGTTTCAGTCATGGGGTTTCTAAAGGACTTCATTGAGCTTTATGAAATGTAGAAGAGACACAGTCCTTTGAAATTATATCTAAATGATGTATTATACAACATGAACACATTAGTAGACTTACTCTATGTATACATGGAATATGAAGTCAGCTTCACATCATTTATACAAAACAGGACAAAAATGCTAGCAGGAATAGGTTTGTCCCACTGTTAAACCTACATTCCTACTGGGCATCTCAGTATCTTGGTTTTGTACATTTAAGGTACAGGCAATCTGAAAACATTTCCCAGTTTTTGGTTTTGGCCTGTTTTAAAAACATTACATTATTCACATGAGTGATAGAGAGACATGTTCAGATTGTATTAACTGTATGTTATTCCACACTATAAGTATAACTCTAAAGTGGACAAAAGTGCCTATTATATTCAAACATGTTGAGCTAATTACCTAAGCAGGTCATTATTAAAGTAGCTCTTTCCTGACCAGTCTATCAGTCAGGAAGGGTCAGGCAAGAGAACTGATAACCTGCTCTGATATAGAATTTTAATTTAATGTTTTCCCTATATTCTGTCTTATTGACCTAATCAATATATATTAAATTTGTTTTTGTAGCTTATGATCCTCAACAGATGTTCAAGTGCATTGGGACCTTTGTGGGACACCAGGTATACCATTTTGTCATTTTACCATATGCAACTTTACAGAAATATCTGTGTTTGCACAGGGCTTCATCATTTATTTGTATGAAGTCTTGTAAAACAAAGATGTGTATCAGTTTTCTGTACAATCCTTGTCAAGTAACAAAGAACACATTAAGGATGTTTATCTGCAATCATATTATCATGAGCTACTTCATCCAACGTTTGTGCCAAAGTCTTCAAGTTGCCTCCATCTCTGCCCCTGCTTCAAATAGTGGACCAACCAAACCATCTTCCATCAGGATCTCATCCCTGGTTCCCTATGTTTCTCTGCCACCTGTTATCTGTATAATATGACAACATGTTCCACTTCCATGTTTTATGACAACCACACCCATCACCAAAACTGGTAAATGTACAGCAGTTATGGCCTTGCCACCCAGTGTAAAATCTACTCCAGTGGTACTCTTTCCATTGAGACCATGTTTCCAATATTTCATAAATCCTTGATCTAATGCTGAGAAATCTTTATAACACTGTAATCCATGAGCAGTATAACATGTACATGGTGTTTAGGATTTTAGGTAATTTATTATCAGGTTATTCAACACTTGCTTTATTGCCCTTGCCCCGACATTACTGTGTGGTGCTGTGTTGTAGGGTCCAGTGTTTTAATGCGTAAACATAATTGTGAGCTGTTTCTGTATTAATGAGAATTTTCTCTATTAAAGTTTATACGCCAGAGTAAGCCAACCGAAAATTTTCCCTTATTGGGCCTATTATCGTCCATCCCGCCTCGTTCCCGTGTATCTAGGTCACACTTCCGTTACCCATAATCACATTTTCCTCTTGCGTTCGCCATGATGGACGTGTGATCCTGCTCTGCGAGATTCGTCCACTGTTGGGTTTGTACTAATGAGTTTGCCAACTAAACTGTAAGTTGTCTTCTTTTTCCCTTGCCCGCCATGGAGAACCCCACTTATTGTGGCTCTTGTGGTTCTTAATCCCGGTTGGGACTCCCACCCCCCTTGTTTTCGTTGCCGCTCCAACATTGACTCCTGCCGTGTTCTGGCTGATCCTTGTTTTCACTGCCAGACTTAGACGTCTGACCAGTGGGTACTTTCCCGGATTGGGCTCATTCCCCGGTACTTGGGGGTTCACCCTCCTGTATTCCATTGTCTGACCCCGTGGTTGTCTCCGAGGGGGTGGGGGGGGGGGCCTACCCTGGTTGACCGCACCACGGCCGTGCTGCGTTCACCGTCCGTTCCCGCCGGTCCTGTCACCTCTCCAGTGGTTTCGACAGTTATATCGTTGCATTCTCATTCACGGAACCGGAATTCTTTCCCCGTTCCCACGGCCTCCCGTTCTGCCAGCACATCTGCCTATTCCATATTACATTATTGTCCTGGGTTTGTTAATCACTTATGTCGGATCTCGACGATTCATCTAGACCCGATTCTGTCCGCCCGGCGCCCTCGCCGGTGCCCCGGTGCTTTCTCCCTGGCCGTTCTCGTCGCCGGCTCCTCGCCGGATTCCTTCCTTATCCCAGGGGCCGGCTGGAGCCGTCCCGCTGGATCGCCCGGACCTTCCTGGTGTGCAGGTACGTGCGTCGGTCCCTACTGCCTCCATTCGGGGCTGCCGGCCTCGCCTCCGGTTCCTCCGTCTGCCGTCGTTCCTTAACGGCCGGCCGGCTCTTTTTTTTCAGTTACCATCTGCTGTGCGGCCTGCGGCTCCGGTTCCTGTGCCTTCCTGGATGGTTCCTGCTGCTGCTCGTTCCCCGGCTCCCGGTTTCCAGCCTCCCGTTGCTCCGGCTCAGCGGGTCTCTCTGGCTCCCCCTACACGGGGTTCTCCAGGGTCCCTGACTGCTCAGTCAGCCGATCCCGCCCTGGCATCAGACCAGTGGTCGGCGATCGCGCTGCGCCGCCAGGCTTGGCGTCCGCGCAAATCTGCTCAGTCAGCCAATCCCGCCCTGGCCCCAGACCAGTGGTCAGCAATCGCGCTGCGCCGCCAGGCTTGGCGTGTGCGCAAATCTGCGCTTATGGACCTGGAGGCTACCTCCACACAGGAGGCTAACCCTAGTGGTCCGAAGTTCCGTAGGTACAACCTGCGCCTCGTGTCCGGCCTGGCACAGCCGTTTGTGGACGGTCAGTCTTTAATTCCATCCTCTGTCCAGTTTTCCGATCGTCACCTGTCGGATCTGGAGGGGCTTGGCCGGCAAGCGGCCGATATGGTTTACGACTTGCAGGCTGTCCCTTGCTTGCTTGCCGTTTCCGGACACGCTTACTCTCCCCGATATATGGCAGGCTTCTGCCCATTCTGGCGCTGTGTTCCATTCAGGTCGTTGGCGCCCGGTTGTTAATTGCATCTTGTTACGCCGCCCGGCTTGCATTCAGTCATTTATGCACTTACGGCCGCGGCTTCTCTGACGGAGTTAACCGAGCTTTATTCTCCGCCTTTCCCGGTTCCCTGCTGTTTGGCGGCCAGTTACGGCCTCGTCAGACCCGCCTCCGCTCGACCTCCCTTGCGCCTCAGCCTTCCTTCCGTGTTTCCCGCCTTCGGCCTCCGGTTGCAGCTTCCGCTCAGCCGCGTCGCGCATCTGCTACCTCGTCACGTCCTTCAGGACGTTCCAGCCGTTCTCCACCTTTCGTGGTCGCTCCTCCCAACGAGGTTGACTCTCCAGCTCCGGTCGGCGCTCTGCTCAGCGACCGTTTTCCCGGGTGGGCGGGTTTCACCTCCCAGCGGTTAATTTTCAGCGCCCTACAGTTCGGGTTCCGTCTTGTGTTTAGCACTCTCCGCCTCCGTCCGATCTGGCCAAACGCCTCGCTTGGCAGAGGCCCTTCAATCTATGTTAGACAATCGGGCAATAACGAGGTTTCCCCATCCACCGTGGGGTTTTCCCTCCACTTTTTCTTGTTCCCGAACCGCACGCCCGTTGGCGCCCGATCATGGACCTGAAGCGCCTCAATTCGTTCATCCGTCCGCCCCCGTTTCGGATGTTCATTATCCATGCTGTACTCCGCATTGTTCGGCGGATGGATTCGGCGTTCAAATATAGACCTTACAGATGCCTAATTTCACTTTCCGTTCCGGGTCCATCCGTTCGGGATCCACGTGGCCCCCTGGAATTTACCATCCTTGTTCACGCGGTCTCGAGTTCTCTCCGTTCACCGGGCATTTCTGTGCTCCCTTATCTGGACGGTGGCTTGTCCATGCGGCCGCATCGCATCGCATCTCTCCCGGGTTCTCAACTTACTTCGGAACCTCGGCTTCCCAGTCATTGCGGCGAAATCTCTTCTCACTCCCACCCAGTCCCTCCAATTTCTGGGTGTCACGCTCGCTTTGGCATCTGGCACAGCGTCGCTCCCGCGCGATTTTACTCTCACGCTCCGCCGCCTGATTCGTTCCTTTCTCACGATGCGCCGTGTAGACTCGCGCACTGCAGCTTCTCTCCACGGTGCTCTCAACCGGGCCGCGTCTTTCATCCCGTTCGGTCGCCTGTACCTGCGTCCGATTCAGTCTATCTTGCGCCGTCACGGCCTTCTCCGGTTACCTCGGTTCGTCCTACGATCCTCCCGTTTCGGCGCACCTGGCGGTCCCTTCGTCCCTGGATGGACCTTTCCTGTCTCCTGCGCGGCATTCCTTTTTCCAGGGATGTCGATTGCACTGTCTACACCGATGTGTCTCTCCTCGGTTGGGGGGACCATCTCGCCGATCTTCGCGCTTACGGGATATGGTCCCCGTCGGAACGTCTGCTCCATATCAATTTCCTCGACCTGCGTGCCGTCCGTCGTGCGATCTCCCACTGGTCTCCCCGCTTGTTCGGACGTCCCATTCTCGTCCGGCCCAACATTCCCACGGTTGTGGCATATATCAACAAGCAGGGCAGTACTCGGTCTCCCTCGCTCATGCAGGCGACTTCCCTTTTGTTCGATCTATGCCTCTCTCTCCGGGCATCAGTTCGTGCATCCCCTCTTCCGGGCGTGGCGCACATCCTAGCGGACGCCCCTTCTGCATCCGGCGTCTCTTCCTTCCCCGCCGCTCCTTCCGCTCCCGGTTATTCGGAGTGTTTTCGCTCGCCTGGGGCGGCCGGAATTCGATCTGTTCGATTTTCCGTCCCCCCCCCCCCCCCCGTTCTCGTGCCTTCCGAGACGCGTCTCCGTCCCCTCGCGACCGTCTCCCCGACACGCCGCCGTCCGGGTGGTCTCACCGGTTTCTCTTGCGTTTCCGGCGCCTCCTCTCCTCCGCCGTGTCCTTCTCCGCTTGTCCCACGCGGACCAGACTACCCTGCTTCTCATCCTTTTGTTTCAACCTGCCGCTCCATGGTTTCCTCTGTGGCGCTCGCTTCTCTCTCGCCCCCCACTTATACTACCGCTCCGCATCGCGCTCCCGTCGTTCCCTCGAACGCGTCGCCCGTTTCGGCCGTGCCCTCTATGCGCATGCGTGCTTTCATCGGACACCTCAAGGATCAGGGCATTTCAAGTCCGGCTGCTCTCCTTGCCTCGGCTCCCTGTTGCCATTCTTCGGACCGCATCTATGACTCCCGGTGGCGTCTCTTCACGGAGTGGGCGTCTTCCTGCGGAATCTCCCCTTTAGATCCGTCGCTTGCGGCTGTTTTGGATTTTTTCGTGTTCTTACTGCAGGATAAACATTTATCCTATCCCTCTCTGCGTGGCTATCGCGCTGCCCTGCTGTCGGTGCTCCGTCCGCTGGGTTACGATCGTGTCCTTCATCACCCATTGGTGTCGGACTTTCTCAAGGGGGTTCAGGCTGTGCGTCTCGTCATCAGTATGTTGCGCCTTCCTGGCGCCTGGACGTCGTCTTACGTCACCTCTGGGAACCCCCTTATGCGCCGTTGCGTTTGGCCCATCTTCTACCTTTGTCTTGGACAACAGTTTTCCTCCTAGCTCTTGCCTCGGCAGGTCGCCGTTCTGAGCTTCATGCCCTCGTGGCTGATTCGAAATTCCCGCAAATTGCGGCCGCCGCTTTGTCGGCCACCCTACATTTTCCTCCGGACTTTTATAGGAAATATCACAATTTCGATGACCCTCCATCTGCTTGGCACATTCCGGCACTCCCTACCGGTCCGTACTGTTCTGGGGATACCCCTTGCCCGGTTCGTGCGTTGCGTTATTATCTACACGCTCCTCCTTCTTAAAGGGGGGGGGGGGGGGCGCAAGAAGTTGTTTATTTCTACAAAAGTCACATCTTCCAATTAGGTGATTAGCCCTTTCACCATTAGTGCGTGACTCAACGCTACTATCGTCGCCGCATATGAATCAGCTTCTCCTTCCACACTAGACCAACTTCACTTCAAGGCCCATGACATTCGAGCTATTTCGACTTCCTTGGCCCATTTCTCCGGGATCTCACCTAATCAGTTGGTCAAGATGGGATACTGGATATCCCCATCTCTGTTCACACGCTTCTATCTGAAAGATGTTTCGCTCCAGGCTTCGGGCCTCTACTCCATGGGCCCTTTGATCGCGTCGGGTGGGGTACTACAATTTTCCAGGCCTTCTTCTTCCTCTCCGTCGGTCCCGCCACCGACGTCGACTGCTGCTCCATCACCGCACTGTGATTCCTCGTTCCAGCGTTCAGGTAGGTGCCCCCTCCCCAAGGCATGTCTGTTTTTTTCTCATTAATACAGAAACAGCTCACAATTATGTTTACGTAATAAAACCCCCCCATTCCCTCCCTGTGAATGGTGGTTTTGTTAGTAAACTGTTGTGAGCTTTTCTGTATTACAAACATCGCTCCCTCCCAGTCCTCTTCCTTACGCCTTCGAAAATGTGATTATGGGTAACGGAAGTGTGACCTAGATACACGGGAACGAGGCGGGATGGGCGATAATAGGCCCAATAAGGGAAAATTTTCGGTTGGCTTACTCTGGCGTATAAACTTTAACAGAGAAAATTCTCATTAATACAGAAAAGCTCACAACAGTTTACTAACAAAACCGCCATTCACAGGGAGGGAATGGGGGGGTTTATTACCTTGTGGTGCTGTGTTGTAGGGTCCAGTGTTTATAACCTTGTGGTGCTGTGTTGTAGGGTCCAGTGTTTATTACCTTGTAGTTCTGTGTTGTAGGGTCCAGTGTTTATTACCTTGTGGTGCTGTGTTGTAGGGTCCAGTGATTATTACCTTGTGGTTATGTGTTGTAGGGTCCAGTGTTTATTACCTTGTGGTGCTGTGTTGTAGGGTCCAGTGTTTATTACCTTGTGGTGCTGTGTTGTAGGGTCCAGTGTTTATTACCTTGTGGTGCTGTGTTGTAGGGTCCAGTGTTTATTACCTTGTGGTGCTGTGTTGTAGGGTCCAGTGTTTATTACCTTGTGGTGCTGTGTTGTAGGGTCCAGTGTTTATTACCTTGTGGTGCTGTGTTGTAGGGTCCAGTGTTTATTACCTTGTGGTGCTGTGTTGTAGGGTCCAGTGTGGTGCCTGTGTGTGAAGGCGGACCATTTATTCAGTGGATCCTCTGATAAAACAATCAAGGTAGGCAACTTAGATCTTGATTATCCCCTGACTCAGCAGAACATAAGGTACTGTGATCAGCTCTGTGTGTTTTTCCATTCATTAACAATTCTTTTGCCATGAAATATTTAAAAAAACTGTAACTCATGTACATTTCTAATTTAGATGGCAGGTGAATCTTATGAGTCTTCTGACCTGATAAAGAATTTGTCATATGCAATTGATTTTTTGGAATTTTTTTCCAGTTCATAAAATCTTTAATTAGATATTTCATATGAGATGCAGTATCATAAAATATGTTTTTAATATTTAATTAACAAGACAGATGTATCATATGGGTCTCCCCATTAGGTTTAGATATACATTTTTTTTGTATATATATATATATATATATTTTTTAATCTCACATTAGGTAAATTTCACATTTCATCACAAGACAACATAAATGTTTCTCACCTGCCATATGTTGGGTAATAGGTCCTTTTAACATTTTATAGTTATTTGATAGAATGGATAAAATTTATAGACTGATTAATAATCCAGAGAACCTGTTGATTGACTTTAATTGATAGTGCTGAGAAAATTGTGTCTTGAAAAAGTCTGTTCAAATAATAGTCTGTTTATGATTTTTTTCTGTGTACTTGAGCTGTCTCATTAAGTTCCAAATAATTAAGACACATCTTTTTAAATATTTAAGGTGTGGGACACAACAACCAGTTACACCTGTGTAAAGACCATGGAAGGACACCAGGGCATTGTGCTGGCTCTGTGTGCCTTCGGTAATCGCTTGTTCAGTGGCTCTCAGGACGCAACTATAGGGGTGAGTTGAGAGGTACAATCCAGAAGTAAGGGTAATATATGTCAGAACAGGGGTCTAGAGCTCCCTAGGACCATCCATAATAATGAGGGAAGCTGGAACCTTTTGGATTATTTTTGAATAACTACTACATCTGAGCAGCACCTACTTAACTCTGTAAAATATCATAAATTAATGTGTGAAATAATCTTTTAATGTAAAAAAAAAACTTTTTAAAAAATATGTTTGAATTGCTGCTATTTCTTTTTGACAGTACCAAATATTATAAATCTTATATAAAAATGTGTGAAATAGTCTTAAGATGAAACTTTAATACAATAGGGACTTTTTGTGAAGAACTGCTCTTACTTCTTACGGTATCAAATTTTTAAAATATCATACAATTATATGTGAAATAGACATCAGATTTAAGAAACTAGAGTATATATTAATCCATTTCCAGTGTTGCCTCTATGTAGATGATGCCATTTACCACCATCTGATAATAATACTGCCATATACATTTTATATTCAGAGGAACATGTTGATAAAGTAAACTATAGAAACTATAAAGTTCCTTGCAATACCATATTCAGGATTTATCCTTGATTGAAAATAAATCAATTGGATTTTGGCAGTAATTCTATGTTCTGAACACATGATTAATACAGCCAACATATTTGTTCTTTAGGTGTGGAGCCTTGAGGAATACAAACTTATCAGCTTCATTCCGGCCCATGATAACCCTGTTTGTACATTAGTGGCTGCTAAAGAAATGTTGTTCAGTGGGTCACTCAAGGTCATAAAGGTCAGTATTACAGTTATACTTACTCCACCTGAAGACATAAAATTTAAAGTTTTCATAGAAAAAAAATCTTTAAAATGTTAAAAAATGAATATCAGAGTAGTCACATTGGTTGTTCTGATACTTTGGAAATTTCATGATAAATGATCCTTAATTGTTAATTATATCAGAGAAAATTGCTAATGAAACATTATTTTTTTTTTTCATAAATTACTATAGTATTGTAAAAAACAGTGTACCTGTACATCCTATGGAAATAAATATTTTACATAACTTTGATGCTCTTTGGTTAATCATGTGCAAGTGTTTATAATCAAGGATGACTTTATTATGTTGTTGCCCTGATTTACTCAATAAAAGTATACCCAAGGTTCTAAATTTTTTAACTGGATCCTTTAAAGTCATGAAATTTGTATTGTTTGGATGTACATTAGCCCAGTCTAACAAAATGATAAGTAATTGTAAAATATAAAGTAATGAATGATTCATTGGAAACCTTTCAGTTGTCTCATAGATATATGTAGCAAATGTAGTGTGCTTACTAAATATCATCATTTGCCACATTTAAGTTGTACTCATTTTTCAGAGTTTCCTATTTTTCTTTCGGTTATTTATATTGTTAGTGAATTAGGAAACCTGACTTAAGGGTTCTTGTCTGTGGATCTATTATCCTTTGAAATCTTTTAACCTTTGACATAATAATATTCTGCATAACCTATAACAGGTGACCTTTTAATTCTTTCAAGGCTGAAACTGATGATGGTGTAATTTTCTGCCACAGGTATGGGATGTGCAAACACAGAAGTTACGTAAAGAAATAACGGGACTTAACCACTGGGTGCGAGCCCTGGTGGCACATCAAGACTTTTTGTTCAGCGGCTCTTACCAGACTGTTAAGGTATGGCTAATAATAATAATAGTAATCATATCAGGGCTATATCTCATCCCTTTACATTCATACAATCTACAGGAATAGCAGATTCACACTAATGGACCATGTAAGAAATTTATAAATTTATAATCTTTTCTACTTTCGCTGTACAAACTAGTGATACTATTCATTTTTGCATTTTGCTTCCTGTTGTTTATAGATTAATGAATATATGTCTGTAAATTATTATGTAAATGATGTTATTAAGGTGTGATTTTATTCACTGAGTGTTTTTTATTTCATTTAGAATGTAAGTGAACATTTTGTGTGAACATAACTTTTAAGTAAATTACTCTTACTTTAATTTTTCTTATCTTTATATTTTTTTCTTTGTTATTGTGTACCTCAGATTTAGGGCAAGTAACAGGTTGTGCAAATATATGTATACTTTTGGCTTCGTTTAGTTGGGTTCCATCTCTAATTAGCCTCTCCACTATAATGGTATTTTAAACGAAACAAAAAAAAATTGCATGCAGCTCTGTGATTTGTTCATACAAGCTTTATTTGTTATTTGCCTTCTTGTAATACCCGTTACATTTTAAGTGTACCTGTAAACAGTGCTAACTCTCTTTTTGACAGATCTGGAGTCTGAGTACATTAGAATGTCTACAAGACCTTGATATAACTGGTGGAAGCGTCTACTCAATAGCTGTCAACAACAACTACATTGTCTGTGGCACCTATGAAAATAAAATACATGTAAGTGTCAAATTGATGTAGTTTCAGATATTTCTAACAAACAGGGCCTCTCACAATATTTCTTTCAGTTAAGTAAAGCTACCTCAGTGAGGATGCTTTTCCTGCCACACTGATTATTTAACCCCTCAAACTTAAGACAGAGTACCATAACTTTACAATAATCAATAAATTACTATAATTGAATTCCACTTATCTTTGTATTGACAGATTTATCTTTGGTAAACTTCCATATATACATTTCAACAGGCCTTGCAGCACCACAGTGTCAGTTTCATTGTAGTTCCAATTTGTATAAGAGTGTGCCATCTACAGTGACTAGCTGTCAGGTCATCTCCAACATGCTGCCCATTCTAATGAACATCCTAGAGCATCTTACTGGAAAGAAGCTTTAATTGGATATAATGAGGCTGAAATGGTGGACATCTACTTAAATTGAATCAAACATATGCTTGCACTGTTACCTGTCTCTCTGTGTTACCTGAACATGTCTTGTATGGAGCGGATATTTCTCATGGGAATAACTTTTAAAACAGAAGCTTGCTGGCAAGGTAACCAGGATGTTAACACCTACTTATATCAGCTAGATTTATGAGATAACATATACCAGGAAATAAAATCTATTGATATTACTTTATTTTAGGTGCATTTCTGTGGCATTGCCCATTAAAAATCATTGGATACCCATTGTATACTCTATATAAATTTTGAAAAATAAAATGCTGGATACATATATAAATGCAGCATAGGGAAGTACTACCAAGTTATGTTTGGGTGTCCTCTTGCCCTCATGTTTCTCTGCATGGAAACAACATTTTGTATGAAGTTTTATATGACTTTTCTATTTATAAAATTCCATTTCAGGTATGACACCAGTGGTATATAAATCATTCTATAACTGTGTGTATCTCATTATATTATATATAAAATAAAGTCAGCTGTGAATAGTTAACTGTTCTCTTGTATTGTTGCCTGCTACAGGTGTGGGAGGCAGGATCCTTTCAGCCGCTGCGTGTACTTGAAGGACACAACGGTACAGTGTATGCACTGGCAGTGATGCATACGGCCTCATCCACCAAGTTGTTCAGTGCTTCATACGATCGCAGCCTCAGGGTAAGTCTTCACACCTCATTGTCTGATAACCCTGCATGGTGAAACTGTATTTTCTATATAGCAAACATACAGGTTAACCTTCCTGTAAGGGCATACTCATATCTCAGGCGTCTCTCTTTTATGGGCAAAATCCAGGGTGCCTCAAGTGTTCAGTTTCCCTTTGTAGTATGTTGCAAAGAAGTCTAACCCCTAGGGAATTTTAAATCCTTAGTTAGCAAATTTCTTAAATATGTCTATTTAAAGAGTCACAAAATGTAAGACAATTTTCAAAAGTCATGAAAAATGTGAAAGTTTTTTTTCACTGTTTGGAAATTCTTTGATGAATGTCCTTATTTCATCTTAAAGTCAATTAAAGATTGTTCATAGAAGATTGTGATCAAGCTGGTATAGGACCTACAGAAATTACCATTCATTTAACTTTCATAGGCTTTTGTTTTATTTCTTACCTCCGTAATCTTTCAGCATTCACTGAGCTTCTTGGATTGATTTTTGTTAATCCCCCTTTGTTAATACGGGATCACAACGTATACACTCCTAAGATATGGTTTAATTTATGAACAACAAGCCATGTGTGATAGGGTATCATTATAACCATATATCCATATCTCTATGTATTCAGTAAATTTCTGTTCATTTGCTTTGTTCATCTGTGATGCTATAAAGGTTAATTATATATGTGTTTGTCTTCAGTCCTTGGCACAGCAAATGGCTTCTTTGTTATTAGGATTAATATTTCACTGTCATTGAATTTTGTATTTTGTTATGCCCCCGCCACAAAGTGGCCGGGGCATATAGTTTTACCCATGTCCGTCATTCCGTCCTTCCGTCATTCCGAAATCAAACAGTTGTACGGACTTTTTTTCGCAATGCCTGCAGATATTGGCCTAATTTTTAGTGTGTGGGCAGATATAGACCAGTTACAGATTGAGTTCACGTTTCGTCCCGGTTGACCTACTTTTGACCGTTTTAAGCCTCCTGAACATAGAAAATTTCATGAAAAATATGAAATTTCATGACAAATACACATGTACAGACTTTTTTTCGCAGTGCCTGCAGATATTGGCCTGATTTTTGGTGTGTGCACAGATATAGACCAGTTACAGATCGAGTTCGGGTTTTGTCCAGGTTGACCTACTTTTGACTGTTTTACGGCTCCTAAACTTAGAAAATTTAATGAAAAATAGAAATATTCATGACAGATACACATGTACGGATTTTTTTTCGCAATGCCTGCAGATATTGGCCTGATTTTTGGTGTGTGTGCAAATATAGACCAGTTACAGATCAAGTTTGCTTTTCGTCTCGGTTGACCTACTTTTGACCGTTGTACAAACATAGAAATTTTCATGAAAAATAGAAATATTCATGACAGATACACATGTACGGACTTTTTTTAGCAATGCCTGCAGATATTGGCCTGATTTTTGGTGTGTGAGCAGATATAGACCAGTTACAGATCGAGTTCGCGTTTCGTCCTGGTTGACCTACTTTTGACCGTTTTACGGCTACTGAACATAGAAAATTTCATGAAAAATATGAAATTTCATGACAAATACACATGTACGGACTTTTTTTCGCAGTGCCTGCAGATATTGGCCTGATTTTTGGTGTGTGGACAGAAATAGACCAGTTACAGATTGAGTTCGCATTTCGTTCCGGTTGACCTACTTTTGACTGTTTTACGGCTCCTAAACTAAGAAAATTTAATGAAAAATAGAAATATTCATGACAGATACACATGTACGGACTTTTTTTCGCAATGCCTGCAGATATTGGCCTGATTTTTGGTGTGTGGGCAAATATAGACCAGTTACAGATCAAGTATGCGTTTCGTCCCGGTTGACCTACTTTTGACCGTTGTACAAACATAGAAAATTTCATGAAAAATAGAAATATTCATGAAAGATACACATGTACAGACTTTTTTTCGCAATGCCTGCAGATATTGGCCTGATTTTTGGTGTTTGGGCAGATATAGACCTGTTACAGATTGAGTTCGCATTTCGTCCTGGTTGACCTACTTTTGACTGTTTTACGGCTCCTGAACATAGAAAATTTCATGTAAAACATAAATTTTCATGACAAATACACTTGTACAGACTTTTCTTCACAATACCTGCAGATATTGGCCTGATTTTTGGTTTGTGGGCAGATAATGACCAGTTTCAGATCAAGTTCACGTTTTGTCCCAGTTGACCTATTTTTGACCGTTTGACGGTGCTCTAACAAAGAAAATTTCATAAAAAGGTGCATATGTATGGACTTTTTTTCGCAGTGCCTGCAGATACGGGCCTGATTTTTGGTGTGTAGGCAGATAATGACCAGTTACAGATCGAGTTCTTGTTTTCTCTCAGTTGACCTACTTTTGACCATTTGACTGCTCCTGAACATAGAAAGTTTCATGAAAAATATAAATTTTCATAACAAATGCATATGTACTTACTTTTTTTCCTCAATGCCTGCAGATACCACCCTGATTTTTTTAGTGTGGGCAGATAATGACAGTTACAGATCGAGTTCGCATTTCATCCCGGTTGACCTTCTTTTGATTGTTTTACGGCTCCTAAACATAGAAAATTTCATGAAAGACAGAAATTTTTATGGAAAATGCACATGTATGGACTTTTTTTCACAATGCCTGCATATACTGGCATGATTTTTGGTGTGTTGCTTGATAATGACCCGTTACAGATCGAGTTTGCATTTTGCCCTTGTTGACCTACTTTTGACCATACGACACCTCCTGAACTTAAAAAAATTTTCAAAATTTTACAAATGTTTCTAATTTGCCCAAGGCGGGGGCATTAGTGTCGTTCCGACACATCTAGTTTAATACATGATTCATTTATTTTAATATTATAACCAAGTCAGGTCAGATTTCAGTAACATTACAAAAATGTGAGAGACAAAAGTTTACAAAAAAAATATTAATTGTCATGCACAAATTTGTGTGCATGTAAATTTCATGGATTAAATAAGGTATCTCAGCAAAATTTACCACTGTTTCTCAGACAAATATTTAATATCAGGGAATGCATCTCCTGATCACCATGACAACAATCCTGTATCAGTAACACCATGTGTCAGACATGATTGTATATTTTTGCCTGAATTTGAGCCACCTGAATCTGAGATACCATTCAGTTGAAGCTGATCCTGTGTAAATGCTATTCAAAATACATGTCTCGTGGGGAAAATGTCAATAAAAAATTGACAAAAAGGAATACTGAGGTTATTACATCTTTTATGAAGACCATCGAATGCAGTAAGTGATATGTCATTGAGGTTAGTATGTATGCACTGTATGGGCCATTGTGCTTGAGGGAAAACAACTATTGTGTATCACTGCTACAACAGGGCTCCCATGCTCTCTAAAAGTCTTGAATTTTGAAATTTAAAAAGTCAGCATATAAAAGTCATGATATTTTAGTAATTTACAAATAGTCACAAAATTTCATTTGCAGGTGTCTGAAAAATGTCTCTCTTCCATGCACTCTTTCAGACAATAAATTGCTGTTAAATGAATTGCAGCAATCACAATGAACAATGAAATATCCAAAGTCATGGTGGGAAAAGGTCCTGTACATCAGTTATTCTGTGGCTAAATTTAGGGGTAGAAGTATTATGAAAAAATAAAGCTAAAGCAGCAGACCACAGTTTATTGAAAAAGGATTCAATGGCTATTTCTTTATTATGTTATTACTTTCATTATAGAATATACCAGTAGGTATTGTGTAGAATGGCTTACCTTTCGGCATTAGGGGGACATAATCCGAGCAATTTATGTTTATTCACACTATCAGTTCAGTTTTGCTTTATAAAAGTTTCCCAGCAAAACTATCTCAACACACAGTCTCAGTACTTCCCATATGGCTATTTCACACTTTGTTATGGTTTGCATTGTGAGTAAACATAGTCCACATGTCTGTTTTCCATAACAAACTTTTGGCAGCTTGACGGGAGGTCTGACTTTACGCATGCGGGACAGATCCCAAACAAGTCTGGTCGAAATTAGTCCATCCATGGACTCTCGTGTCCTCTGATAAATTTCTGCTGGATGGACATTACAGTCCATCGGACAAATGTACATTCACTGTAGAACACATCACAACAAATTTGGTCATGGGGCCTCAGCTGAAATGGCTCACCAAACACAGAGAGACCCTGTGTAACGTGTCCCTCAGTCACAACAACACCTGATATGTTGGTCAGTGGGAGCATGTATTTTTGGGGCCAAGTCAGTCAGGACATCTACTGATTGACAGGTTTTGGGGCCCAGATGATGCACACAGTCCCACGCGCTATGTTTATGTTGACACCTGTGATTGGGCCTATTCCACTGTTACTAACACTCCTGTACAGGAGTAAGCTAACGGCTTCAGGGTAAAAATTGTGGCATGTACCAATTCATTTTAAAGAGAAGACACAATTTTTCATGTTAATTCAATGTGCTTTGATGAAGATTAGGCCTCTTAAAACTATTATTCAAACTTTGGTTGTTTCCCAGATCTCTCATCAGATGGCACCAGTGTCGATTGGTAAAGAGTGTTAATCCAGTTAGTAAAAAAATGATGGTAGAACAGGTAGCTGTATTAGCAGTACCAGGCATGCAGCACATGAGTCTGTTTTTATATAACAAATTTCCACAGCCAGTGAATATACCATAGATATATATTGGGTGGAGGGGGGGGGGGGGATTTATTTGAAAATACCTCTTTTATCCTATTGTAAACTGTGTTCTGGTTTCAATACTTATTGTGTAAAATGTACTTTGAACAGAGAGGAACATTAGTTTCTGTACAATAACAGAAAATAAGATTTTCTAAGTGGCAGCAAACACAGTTTTTAAAAATGAAGAAAGACGTATCATAACCAAAAAATTGTGTACGGTATAATTTAATCTAAGGATTGCGTTTTGTGGACCTCACAACCAATCAGGCATCATGAAGTGCTTGTTTGTGCAGTCTCCACCAGAGGTCACCCCATGGCATGCTTTTCCTACAGTCACCTCTATGACTTAAAACTTAAAAGCTACCGACTATATCTGTTTTACCAAAGTCATGACCCTTTGTCAGTATGGCCAAACTTGCTGTCAGTACAAGGATTTACATGGCTCAGTTTGATTAAAGATTGAAAGTTCTTATTGTTCTCAAGTTCTGCTGTGAAAAATTTTCGATAAAAAGTTATAATTAGTAGGACACTGGTATGTCATTCAATATGAGTCACTGTGACTATTAAACATTTTCTGTGGATCTGCTGGTTACCAGTGCCACTTACTGTCGACATATCTTTATTTTGATCTGATTGATGGATATATGCCCAATTAAATGGACTTTGCCCTATTTACACCTATGTGTGTAAAACAGTTATCCATGATTATGATTAAACATCATATGATTGTGAATCATTCATATTTTTATCAGTTATTTCATGAATACCAATATATCTGTATCCAAAGGAAATATTGAGTATATGGGAAAACTCTGCCTTTTGCACTGGACAATATACAAAATGAAAAGCCTTTAACAGGGGTGTTAGTGTAGCAGTCATGACCTCCTGTGGAAATTGATGTTTGTTATCATATGAGCAAAAAACTCTCTTCTTCAATAAGTCTTTTCATGTTACCTTAATATATTTTATTGTATATATAGCTGTGAAGAAAAAAATATCAGCTCATAAAAAATTTGAAAATATCTAATTTTGAACATCCGAAGGGCCAGCAATTGTTTTCCATCTTAGTTGGTTACATATTTTCAACATGTGTGAGAGTTGGCTGTTTGTGAATAGTAACAGAGTTAGGTACTGGTAAGTGTTTCTGTCAAATAAGGGCAGGGGATGAGAAGGATGCTCAGAATAAGAATATTATGAAGGAGAGCAGAAGTAGGGTTTTGCTAACACCCTGCCTCACCAAAGCAGGTTACAACGGACAATAAACAGTCAACTTGTTTGAGTGTGTCCACATTTATTTAAAATAACTTGTAGGAAAATGTTTTATAAGTAAAATAGTGTTCACTGTGCGCCGTGTTGTTAATGACAATGGACTGTCAGTGGCTTCTCTTCAGTACAGCTCATGTCAGATGGTAATGATGACACACAGGTTTTGTGATTTAAACTGCTTTTAATGATGAAACAGTGCTGTTGTCAGATTATGTTTTAAAAACTTTTTTTGTGGTTTAGGCATTTTTCTCTTGCACTATTTTTCAGAAATCAGTCTGGACCCTCAAATGCTTTTCTGTTTTATACGCCTGTCATATGAAGGGAGTATTATGGTATATCATCTGTCCATCCGTAGACTTTGAGTGATGCTGCAGTAACTTTCTGGGGCTGTGATGGATTTTCACCAAACACACCATTACTACTTACCACCATGTTATTTCACCTACTTTCAATCATTGGCAAAATTCACACATATTTAATAAGGTCATGGGTCATTAGGCTACTTTGTGCTGGTGCCTTGATAACTTACAAAGAATATAAAAGATTTTGATAAAATTCATCTGAAATGTTAATCAGTAAAATTGCTTGCTTAAGTTTGATTTCCAGCAAAATCAGCACATATTTAATGAGGTCAGAGGTCACCACACTTTTGAGGCATGGTGGTGACTTTACAAAAATCCTATGGATTTTCATGATCTCGATATGCATATTTACCAATAGAGATTTTCACCTAAATTAAATTCTCAGCAGATTTCACCACATTTAATGATGTCAGAGGTTATTAGGCTCCTTGTAGTGTCATTATGACAGCTACTTTGTGCTGTTGCTACAATATCTTATCTAATACTTATAAAAGGAATTCAGTTCACGTTTGTTTGCAATGTTCTCTAAAACTGCGCTGTGTACAATATTGTGCCATACATCATTTTAAAAGTTATTAGTCCCGCAGTGACATAGGCAATATGAAAATAAATAATGTTTAATATACATATTATTTTGAGTGATTTTTCCGTTTTTTTACCGAGCACAGCCAAACTGCCTTCGGCAATCACCGGAATGTGTGCATCGTAGTCACTTAACCCCTAACACTAAGGATTATTGTTCATTTGAATAACGCTTGCTTTCAATGAGGGATTTGACCCATGTGCGTGGTCAGTAAAAGAGAAAAACACTTTTCTTGCTTTATGAAATGGAGAGTTCAACCCAGGAGGATTAATAACCTAATTCAAGGTCCCAATTTCAGGAACAGGCGTGGGGTGGGGTCGGATGGAGTGGTGTCTGGGGTTTCAGGTCTCAAAATTTGTCTGATACGATGAATAAAAAACATTGAAACGTTGAAAATGAATACGGACCCTCTGCATGGAGTCCTGTTGGGTCCACTTTTTCTACTTTCGAGGTATGCATATTTCTGTTTCTTTCTTCAGGAACAGTTTCCTTGCAACGTACATTTAATAAATCTTTCATGTGTTCCTCACATCAACCTAATCTTTATACGTCCACCGATAGAATCCAGTCAAATATCATTGAAAACCTGAATGCCCCCGCGTCTCATTCTGGTTCGCAATGTCAACACCATCACTGGCCAGGTCATCAAGGTAAACATATCATGGGTATAGATTTCTTGCCACGAGGACAGAACCACAAAATAAATGTTAAAAATATTGGAGCGACTGAAGGATCACTCACGCACTGTCTCGACCAGATTATGAGTTTATACGGATGGACGGTGTGATGTTAAGGATTCATGTGATTTAAAAGTAAGTGGCAAAATTAAGATACAAGCAGCTGTACATAGAAACGTTTTCTGTTCACAGAAGTGTTGTGCCTCAGAGAGGTGCATGGGTTATATTCTGCAGTCGTGCCAAAATGTTTATACATATCTTATGGAGACACTATCCCACTGAAAACCTATATTTTCTGTTAACTTTCAGAATAAAAAAAAATGAGCCAACATTTCACATCTCAGTTAATAAAGCTCTCCAACCCGGTAATAAGCCGGGTATACCGGGTCTATCAGCTAGTGAAGAATATAAAGGATTTTGGTAAAACTCATCAGAAATGTTAATCAATAATTTATCTTGCCGAAGTTTGATTTCCAGCAAAATTCATGCATATTTTATGAGGTAGGAGGTACCTTGGTGACTTAACAAAACTATGGATTTTCATGAAATTCATTATACATATTTACCAATAGTTTCTCACCTGAATTACCTTCTCATCAAAATTCACACATAATGAATGAGGTCAGAGGTCACCAGATACACAGTGGAGGTATTATGCATGTTTGCGGTGCTTTTTGATAAAAATTTTATATATGATCAGAGGACAGCATGATAAAAACAGATTTTATGTGATAAAGTTAAAAACACATCATAGTAATAATATTATTTTCTTGAAAGAAATGTAAATGTGAGTAGCTGGAGCTCAAATTCAGAAAATATCTGGTAAAAATTAAAATAAACATTTCTTATGGGGAGCAGGATGGGGACTTGTAAAAAATTTATGTACAAGGCGTCTGAGCGACCAAATCATTTTTGCCTAAGACATTATTTTATCACTCTGATAAAAGGAGCAATACCTTCTGTGAGCCTTCACCAGAAATTTTATATTATATTATGGACATAATATAAAAATTAATATGAATTAAAAATAATTTGGACATGTGGAAGTGGTCACTCTGCAGAGGGTACTGGGGAGAGGCCACACTAGCACCAGGGGTGTTTAAGTATGGTTATCTCCTGTGACCTGTGGGGAACTCCATCAGTTCATCATCAGCAGTGTCAGCTTTACCAGTTACACATATTCCTCTTCTATGTCAGGTAAATACATTTTCCTACAACATTCAATGTCATGCAGTGATTAAAAAAAACTTACCCATGACTTTAACAGGTCAGTGCTATTAGCTAGTTATGTTTTATCACAGGGAGTGCCCCTGGGCTGAGTTCAATGAAGAACTTTTAATATAGTTGGAACTACAAGCAGTTCTTTGCTTATATCTCAGAAAAAAGCAGGTAGCTATGGTTCAAACAGAATTGCTTTAACATGTAATTTAGAACTAGTTATATTGGTAATAACTAATGCTAAGCACTCTGCCTGGCTTGGATGGTGGCATTCGATAGTCTGTTTGGGTGGAGGAAACGAGAGGACCTGGAGAAAATCAAGGACCTTAGACTGGCACACTACATGTACAACCTACTTTCTTTGCCACAATGGGAGTTGAATCCATGTCTCCAGCACAGAGAGCCAGGCATGTAACCACTACACTGTCCAAACCCCCTGGTTTCAAACGATAACAATTTGCTGCAAAAAATGCTCCTTATAGAGTGCTTGAAATATTAACATAAAAGAGCACTTCTGTTTGTGTGTTGAACAATCATACAAATACCTTGAGGTTTGAATGTTTTTCTCAACAGCAGGTATAATTTATATCATCCTGGGTGAGAAGAGAGTAACATTAAAATAACTAGCCCTACCAGACCTGTCAAAAGAATGTCTTTAGGGATTTGTATGTGTTTTAGAAGAAAAAAATTTTTTTCCCCTCTATGGAAAGAATGGCCTTGCATGATGATTGTATTTTTTACACAGTTGTTTTTTTATTTCACGCTGGTAATGCCCTTTCAGTACTTATGTGCATTGACATTTCTTCTGACTACCATATGGCAGTTCTAGGTTTCTGAAGATAATCTATTATTCAGGACTGTGTCTTGTTACAACGTGAAGTGTCATTACTCCACATATAGCACCAATACCAGGAAGAGTTTTACAGAAAAATCATGGTAAATGGCTGTCAAATTATACAGAGGATTGAATTAGACTTTTTTATTCAGGTAAGAAGTAATAACATTTATAAGTGAAAAAGAAACTCAGAAAAGGCTTTTTTCACCATCTATATAGGATTAGACATAGAATCTTATTTTCTGCAGTGTATTCAGGCACTAATGCCTTCATATTAGTGCCTTCATATAGATGGACAAGTAAAAGGAAAGGAATTGAATTTGGGTATACATGTTAAGAAACTTTTCAGTTTAATTTCTCTAAAAGCAAAATAATTTACTTTTGGTATTTTCACTTTTTAATAATTTTTTTTCAAAAATGTCAATTTTTTATTCTTTTTTTTTCTTTCAAAATATACTTCCTTTTGCTGTGCATTTTTGAGTATATGTCACTTTGATCAGTGATGCTTGATACTGAAAGTGTCTCTGTTTTCTTCATACAATAATGTTTGTATATTGTCATATTGATCAGCCAACTGTTTTGATCTAAAGAGTGTGCTCAAAGACATTATTTCATGAAAGGATGCACAATTCATGTGAAATGCAGGACTTCAGCTGAGTACTCTTTTTCTTAGTTTCCATGGAAATTTTGTCTCTCTGTGTCTTCCTATATTTTCCTTCTATCTCTTATATTATACTTTAATTTTTCACTGAACAGTTGTGTTTCTGGTATAATTGATATTATTAAATAATTATCATCATATAGACCTGTTATCACTGAAAACATCCAGCTCTTTTGTAGGACTGTGCATGTAAGAGTTGCAGCCATACAAGTACAGCCATACAATCCAATTAAACAGAGATTTTGATGCTATTGCGACAACTGTTTGGTCACAGAATGTAATCGCAAAAAAAAAAAAAAACGTAAATTATGGAATGAAAACACTTATGTTACTCATATATTTTTGTCTTAACATTCCTATTAACTCCAATATTTTTGCCTCATGTGCCTGTTTAAGATTCATGTTTTTCTGTAAGAGCCTGTTTGGAGCCCTGAAAATGACTTGTTTGTCAAGTCTGAATGAGACTAGAATGGGAATAAGAGCTACACCTTCCTTGACTTGCGATCCACATCCTTTTACTTATCCCATTATCATTTGGCAAATTACATATTTTTCATAGTTCAGCTCAAGTCTTTCATTTTTAGCCCTCAGCCCTTAGGCTGATGGGCTATTGTCATCTTCCAAGCTGTCCGTCCGTCCGTCCGGCGTCCATTAAATTTTACCTTGTGAGCGGGATATCTTTATAAGGATTCACCATCAGAATTTTATTTCCTCGGTAAAGATGTATATCGACAAAATCTCGGTCAAGTTCGAAGATGGGTGACCTTGACCTATTTTTCTACGTTTTAGAGCTGATTATAGAAAAAACATTTAGAAGCTTATTTCTCAGGAACCATTGGCTGGATTTTCACAATACTAACTATGATCATAGGGAGTGATGGTCTGTAACTGCTGCACAATTTTGGGGGCGCCACCTGCAATTTCTGATTTTTAATGAATTTTTCTTGGATTTTTCAACTTTGGCCTTGTGAGCGGGATATCTCTAAAAGGATTCACTATAGGAATTTTATTTCTTTGGTGAAGATGTATATCGACAAAATCTCGGTCAAGTTCGATATACATCCATGTAAGAACAGATATTTAGTACTTGTTACTGTTACCACCTCTAAACACTGTTCTTTTGGCTGAGGGCTTTTGTCAGCTTCTGCTGATATTCTAGTTTTACTCAATGATATATCTGTGTATATATCTCACCATTTTGAGATTAAATAATTTTGCCTTCATTGTCTGTTCACTTTAATTATCATTTATTATCATTTCACCATTTTTCAGATTATGTCTTAGCAAGGAGTTTATAAAACAATCCTTGGTCTTAGTTATTATAAGACAGTTTTACATTACATCTGTAGTAACTGCTGCTATATATAGTGCCTCAGTTGTCCAGCCCTTGTGCTGTATTTTCCCCATGCTTTTACATAATTATTTAAGATATTACATTGCCAGAAAAAAGGACTTTAATTAAGAAACTAAATACATGTTTAATAACTTGAAACCCCTTTAGTAGTTTATTTTCATTTTTAGCTGGTTCAGTTGAGAATAGGTATACTCCTGTTTTAAGGAGTGTTCATGGTTCCATTTTATACAATACCATGCGCAGAGGCATGACCACACTAAAACAATTCTTAATTCTTGGCTTTCTTGCACTTGAAACTCTTCAGGAAGATCATCCATGTATAAAACTGTACCACAACAACATCACCATCCAAGGCAATTAGAGACCATTGTCAGAGGCTGAAAATATCAACTTTCAAACTAATTACATTTATGTTCATTATTTCCTTTGCTTTCAAAGAAGTATTTCGGTTCATCCACCACATGTAGCACTCCAGTAACACTATTTTTAGCTCAGCTGACTATAAGTCATCTGAGCTATAGTCGTGGTCCGTCGTCCGTCCTTCTGTCCGTCGTGCCGTCCGGATGTCCGTCCGTAAGACTGGCACATTTCGACACCATTGGACCTACGAATCTGAAATTCAGCATACAGTTAGATGTCCCCAAAATCTCCTACCATGCAGAAAATTGGGTCAATAGGACTTTGTTCCTTGAGATATGAAGGAAAAACCTCAATTTTTTATAAGAAATCAATTTTTACACTTCAGGACTGCCTAATATCAAAACCACTCATCCGGTTTTCTTCATATTTACCATAAATATTCCTCTATAGAGTTCCTATGAACATGCCAGAAATTAAGTCAGTATTATTTAATTTTAAAAAGTTATGGGCCTAAACATAATGGACTTTGTAAAAAAATCAGGAAAGATATTTGGTCACTTAAGACCAAACGTGTTAAAGGTAGGGACTTTTTTTCAGTAATACAACTTTAGATCAAAATCTGTTAAATTTTTTTTAAATATTGGCAAAAATATAAAATTGGTACCTTAAATTTTGCCCATGTTTGACCATGGCAAGTTTTTTCCCTGTAACTGCTGAGGATTTAATTTTCAAAGCATGTTTTTGTTAGCATTTCAACTGTTAACACCAAAAATTTGAAACCAGTTGATCAAAAACTGTAGATTTTATTCAAGTTTTCAAGCACCATGTCACATATTCTTTACATCAAGCTAGTGTTATGCAGTTTGCTAGAGCTCAGCTCCCCAGCTTCAGCTCTAAGTTCCTTAAATTTAGCATACAGTTAGATGTCTCCAAAAATCCCTACCATACCAAGAATTTGATCACTAGGACTTAATTCCTTCGAAATATTAATGAAAAACTTCATTTTTCCATTAAAAACCCATTGTTGCACTGTAAGACTGCCTAATATCAAAACCACTGATCTGACTTTGATCATATATAATATACATATTGTTCTATACATTCGCTATGCACATGCCAGAAATGATGTCAGTATTGCGTAATTGTTCAAAGTTATGGGCCCAAACATAATGCACTTTTTAAGAAATCAAGAAATATATTTACTCCCTTAACAAGAGGATTGCTGAAGCTAGAGATTTTTTGTCAGGGATGTAACATTATTTAATCAAGATTCAATTGAATACCAAAAATTAGTTCTGAATTTTTCAAATTTTATAAGTTATTAGTATAAATATAAGATTAGTACCTTAAATTTTTCCCAACTTTGACCATGGCAGGTTTGTTTCCTGAGAGCACTGTTGATATAATTTTCATATTATGCACACATAAGGATTTCACATGAGACCATGTCAGACCCAGGCTCAATTCAGCCCCTCTTCAGTCACCTGTATGTTGACCTTTTTGACCTTTCATCAGATTATGCACACTTGAGCGAAGCATACACTGGGGCAGCCAGACAGCTAATGCCCAGCCACAGTTGATCCAGGTGTCCAACCCAACTCATCTAGTTGTTGTTTTGAAAAACAACATAACAATAAACAATAAATTAATAATTTCTTATTGTTTTTTAATAAAACATTAAAGAAAAATTAATAGAAAAGGAATTTGTTGGTTGATGAGCAACAGAAAATTAACTTGCAGTTACTGATGATGTAAGAATCTTGTATGGATGGATAGAATGTCAGTGTCAATAGTATTCCATATAACACCAACACCATGCAGTCACCTATGGTATTTTTCAGTTAAATTTTAATGATAAAAAAATAAATCATATTATTCATTACTAATCATTAGGGATCATATAAATGAAATAAGTGATAGACAAAGATGCAGTTGATAATATTAATCTAGATTCCTACTGTGTCTAGCGTGTAGATTGATGTGAAAGTAGTCCAAAGTGAATATATTGCATTTATCTTTTTTTAATATAAATAAAAGCCATAAAACCAGGTACTTATGATCATTATTTAAATTTGTGAATTTTGTATATTCTTGATTCTCAACATCATTGTTTGGCTAAAACTGAATAAATACTAGACATGGTGCGAATGCTTTGCAAATGTATTTGAATACGAATATGAATATATACTGCATTAAAAATTTTATTGCATAAGAATGGGAATTTAGGTAAAAATGAAAGTATATGAATACCAGTGCAGATACTTTCAAAATGTATTCATGAATGCATTCATGAATATATTCTATTATATTATTTCAATAATCATTTCAGTTATATTTTATTTTAAAAAATCATATGATTTTCTTATTATTTTTTTTAATAAAAATTATATTGGCACAATATTTGTTATTAAATTTTAATAAATAGTTAAACCCTTTTATTATATGTGCTGCTTATAAGTTATATGGCCAAGTCAAAATCTGTGTGACAATAGCACTCCATTTGTTAATAAAATAAATGAAATCAATCCTCTTTCCTGTCTCTAAAGATACTATCAAAATCATACATAAGCTAAACACCAACAACTCATAATAAAGCTAATATTTATTACCACACAAAACCATGCAGCATGTGCCTCTTTCCCAATCATATTTTTTATCATATATAACAGCTGAGCGCTGTGACCCATGGGTCCCTTGTTCATAATATTAGCTGGGGAAAGGCATAGCAGACCAGGACAAATGCCATATCACATTTCATGTCTGGGCATCATTTAGTCTCTAGACAGATAGAGCCCTGAGGAAATCTGGCAATGTGTCAAAATCACTTAAGGGATCTCTAATTAACAGAGGGTATCATCACTCATGCCTCAGTTTGGTTATCTTATCTAGTGGAAGAATTCTGCTTGAGGATATTAACACAACATCGCTGCATTTCACAGAGAGATCTCAAAATCACTTCAGTTTTCTTTATTTAACGATTCACCTCTGGGCTGTCTAACAGATTTGGTACTTTATGTGCATGGTAGTCTTATTTTCTTTATGGGAATGAGAACTTGGTGCTATAGAACCATTTGATACTGTTTCTGTCTATTTTGCCTTAGTAACAGGCTATTGTGCGTTTTCCAGTAAAATATTTTGACTTTGATCAGTTCCTTGAAACCATTCCACATCACTGTTATTTCCATCACTTTATTTTTCATTACTAGACTATGGGCTTTTAAAAATTTAGTACATGCTTTTAATTATAGGTTAAGTGGATACATGTGACCTGGATGGAGTGTCCTCTAGGTACAATTCTGCTCATTGTTCACAGATATTTAATTCTTCATTGCACCAAGGACCAGGAACTGTTTAGTGTTACTTTATTCAGCCATGGAGAACAGGAGGGAAATAAACTAGTAAAGGAAAACCTTAATCATAATGCCCTGATGTAAGAGGGAGAGCTGCTGTACTAACATGGTCCACATGCATGCATATGTCCAATCTGTCCATCCTACCCTCTTCTTTTACCATATCATTAAAACCCATGCTGTTTTCATCACCAAATTCAGCAGACATACTTGTAACATGACGAAAATGTATGACCTGCAGGTTGTGCCACCTCTACTACACTTCAGATAAGTTGGTTAATAAGAACACTTTAACCTTCTTATCAAATACAAGGTGTCCTTGGAGCAAGGGGAATTTAGTGAAGAGTAAATTGAATCCAACTGTTGTGAATTGTGCTAATTGCAAAATTTACAATTTCACATGTTTGCAAGTTCCAAAATCTCATACCTTCTATCTCATGAACTGCTGCACCCATCATTATTAAATTTGGTGGACATACTGATCATATAATGATAAATGCTATTTGATTATTGCCTGTAGATGATCTCATCTATTGATGCTTACCCATTGTCAGGTGGAATTGTATAATTTGCTTATTCCTGAATAAGTAAAAAAATAATTAAACTTAAACTTTCATATTATGGTGAACAAAGATAATTACATAAGATAATAAATTTAAATATACTAAGAGCAAACCCACAAAGGCTGCTGCACATTTTTTGTGTAGGTATTAAGCTGTAGCTGTGATTGCTAACAGAGACATCACAAAATGACCATTGTCCAGACCACTACCAGTGTCCACCTGCATATTTCTATCCCTACCTGTGTTTAGGAAAATTATGCACCCTTTCAGCCCAAAAATTGGACTGTCAATCCATTATGAGCATAGATACCAGTGGCAAATCAATGTTAATAGTCATAGTGAACCAGTGCAGTCAATATAGTCAGTGGGAGTATCATCAGGTTCTTATTATTTGGTTTATGAACTGAACATTGGATCCCTTGCCCCACGTGCTCTCTGTTTGAAGGCTGGAAACAGTATCTCAGCGTTTAATACAGAAACAGTCACTGCAGGGCTTACATTACACTGTGTTAGGTACCTAGTGTTGTATGTTAGGAAATGCAATTTGAAATTTTAGACCCACATAATTTAACACTGTTTGATGACATGACCATGTGGTAGTTTGCCAAAAAATTGGTTAATTTAATTTTTAACCCCATCTTGTTTCTGCTTAGTACTCAAAAACAGAAACTACCAAAACAGGTAAAAAGTATGTCACATAACGTAATTTTGTATGTCACAACAGGATTCACAGATGCACACAGGCTGAAACAAAATAAAAATAACATACCCTAAAATCCCAACATTGAATTATCAGTGGGTACACATTCCAGGTACATGTAAAACAACACATCAAGTAAAATATGGAATGGCTTTATTGGCACATGTAGAACAGATTATGAGTGTCACACAGTTTCATGTCCCTGCATATTATTCATGCAGTTGTGTTCAGTGATGGTTTTCTGTAGAGCATGGCACGGTTTGATCAGCAAAAATCTTTGAAAAACAAGTTTGAATTAATAATTCATTGGTTCAATATATGGGGATAGTGTAAACAAAAACTGATTGAAAGGAGTAATTATATACAGTCTATAGAGTATTTTGGAGCTTCATTGATGATCATATGATATATATGATTTCTAGGGTCAAACTTGGTTAAAAACTGCAATTTTAGTAGATGATATCAAAAGCAAAAGTTAATCTGTATAATAAACATATATAGATGTTTGTACATTTTAAAGATGAGATTTAAATTATCTTGGATGAAAACAGCAACTGATACCATCAGGCCAGCAAAGCAGCAAGGCAAAAAAAAAATGTAAGTGAAAGTGTTTTAAGAATAGATAAACACTAATTTTACTCAACAGAATGGTCCAGTGGTGTAACAGTACAACATTTCATAAACATGACAAAAAATGACCAGAAGATACAAGTATTGTTAGGTCTGGATAGACCAAGTCAGCCACATCTGTGATACAAAGATTTCACATCCCCTGTGGATGTGATTACTTTCGGCCAACGGTTTCCAGAAGGCGAACCAGGTCCGCAGTGTCAAGGGTTGGTGGGTAGTACCCTGACCTGACACCAGGGCGGCCCATGCGTGCCATGCTACGATAGGCAAATTCATCATCTGCAATTAAACAGGCCAGTTATAGGACAGCAGAAAAATACAGATACATCACACTATAATGATTTTGTAATTATATGGGTAGGTTTTGAAGAAAAATCTTCAGGCTTCCAATGTCTCACTTCCAAGTGTTTCTGTTGTTCAGCCTAATAATATATATTTTTATGCATGATATTTTAAATATATATACACAGTTTAAAGGATTTACTCATGGGAAAAATGAATAAATTCAAGATACAGTCACATGTCATAATCCTTACAATGGCAATAATTTGTAAAAGTATTAAAATATATGATATTTAAGTAATTACAAAAAAAATTAAAGATTACTTCTAAATTAAAAGGATTCAATCACATAATCCTTGCAATGACAATAATTTGTAAAAGTAAAAAAATATATGATATCTAAGTAAATACCAAAAAAAAAAATAAAAAATGATTACTTCTAAAGGAAAATGCAAGACTCATAGAAGTAAAATGCAAGACTCGGCATAACTCTTTGGCATTTAAATCCAAGCTTACCAAAAATATATATATTAACTGCCTTCATTTTTGTTCAGATCCTGAGATCAGTCAGCTCCTTTGGTATTTTATGATGCAGATAATTTACGAGGGTATTATTGGGTACTTTCAGGATCTTAAGGCAAGCATGCCATCTCTGGCTAGCCACCTTCCGGAGTGGTGGAATCTGTGTTTCCTTATTTATTAAGAAAATGGATCCTCGTAAATATTGCACTAATGTCAGATAGGACACAGAAAAGAACCTGATAATTGTTTTTCGGCAGTAATTCAGTAAAAAAATTGACAGGTGGGATCTGTATTGTTGATACACCTAAATCAAAAACAGGAAGACTGTCAAGTAATTACAGCAATACTAAGGATACAAAGTGTTTACCATGCCAACATGATGCTGTAAGATGACACTTCCTGAGAGTGAGACATTATATATGATCCAATAAGAATGGTACAGATACAGTAATTGTTGCTGATTTATATACAGTATAAATTGGTAAGACCATAGGATTAATAGATTTAGTAGATTGTAAATGAAGTGTTATTACACAAGTAAGTCATCTCCCAGTAACCAGTAATGACATCAGGACCCTGTGAAAAAGTTACACATGTAGACACAGTTATGACTTTTACTCATGATACAGAAAATACACTGAAAAATATTTCATATTGTCATATCATATTGTCTCCAAAGATTTTTAGTGAAGCACATAAATATTTATCTCCATTGGACAGCCACAACATCCCCGGCCATTGATGAAGGTAACTTCTTACAGGACACCTGTATCTAACAATTCTATTTATTCAGCCATGCTTTGATATACAGACAAATAATCTCTAAATATCCCCCAGAATTTTCACATTTTGATATTATATTTTATTAAGGGTCAAAGCATTTGTAAAGCATGCTGAAAATTGTTTCATGACTCGAACGGTCTGAACATAATTGCATTCTGAATCAGGTACCCTTTGACCCAAGCTTTATCTGAGAAAAAAAATTAAACAAAACAGACAAGAATGTTTCGTATTTGTGTGTTCCTGTGTATAAAAAAAAAGAAATTTCTTTTATGAACCTGCACTTCATCAGGAATGTTATTTTCTTGCAAGTATATGTAAATTTAAAAAGCAGGAACAATCATACTCTAGTATAAAGTTAATATTGAACATATTTTAATATTTTGATTTGGAATTCAGTTTGCATACAAAATAAGAAATTTTAAATAATTATCTGACAGTTTCATCTTAAACCAGAACTTTTATTAATGAAAGCTACTCAAGAGCATTAAATTTAAATTCCAAAGATTTTTCTTAAATATTGTACATGAAGTCTTGCTGCCTGCTTGTAAAGGTTTGTAATAGTAATAAGATGATTGTTGAATACAGTATCAACTGCTGTACCTTCCATGTTCCTGGCCCCCTGGTGGGCTGTGTCTCTCTTAGCATCATGTGGTCTTCCACACACCAGCACTGCAAATACAGGCAACAGGAACCTCAAAAATAGAAATTCTGTGCAAGAGATTTAAAAATATACCGTAAGTCTTCTTAGGTACATTTTGGGGTGGGATAGGGTGATCAGCTTCTGCCATCTGTGTGTGCACAAACTTCTTGTACATTACAAAGTGTTACTCAAATCAACGTTTATTTTCCATCACGGTGAAGTATTTAGTCCTCTTGGCCATATGTCTAGTTACTACAAATATATAAGAATCCCTCACTGCCGTTCTTTCTTTCTTTCTTTCTTTCTTTCTTTCTTTCTTTCTTTTTCTATCTCTTTCTTTCTCTCTTTCTCTCTCTCTCTCTCTCACTTGCTCACTCACTCACTCTTAAATAGACTTTCATCATTAGCTCATTGGCTCATATTTGATACTTTTCTCAAGCAGAAAACAGAATAAAACATTAAAAAGCATGCTGTGAGCAAGGAACAGTAAAATTAAAATAACCCAGCATGGTGTTTCTAAATATGATTTCTTGTATGTTTTCAATCCATTAGTCACTGTGCGGAGATCTATAATGAGAAACACAGGGTAAGTTTGTATGTATAGGAGACAGCAGGTATACGGTGGGAGTACTGTGGTTATTACAGGAAAGCCAGCCAGGGGAGTCCACAGAAGCTGCACCCAGACACACACAGGTAACCCTTATCCCCACAGCTTAAGTAGACATTGGCTGATCCCCCTGACACTCCATCATGAAATCAGCTTCAGCAGCTTCAGTAATCAGCTAATTGGAATTCTTCTGTCAATAACTAGCCTTTAAAGAGCCTTGGTTACTGATACATTATCACTACTGTTAATTGACAGTCTGCTTTTCATTTAACGAAACAGCTCATTTTCATGCTGCTACTGTTACTGTTGATAAACTAAGTAATTTGTAAAATGTTTGTCAGTATAACAATGATGTGCAGTATACACAGTCAGTCAAATGTGTCCATTCAAATGATGCAATTAATTTTAGGTCAAACAGGAATGCAACATGATAGGATAATGAATATTGAGAAAAATCACCTTAAATACACTTGGCCATCATGTGACTAGGATTTGGTCATAATATTGCGCCCAAGGGGGAATCCAATGCGCTAGATTGCAGTATTTATCTGCGTGTAAAAGCAATGCAGATTCTAGGCGGGCCAAGTGCAGTGTGGCCTAACTTGACAGGGTAGCGCGCTCTACATGGTCACTTGGTCCGGCACGGTGTGAACGCAAGTTAAAATGTAGCCCGCTCAACATTTTTGCTGGACCGGTCTAGCGCACGCCACATTTTTCTAGTGTAAATAGGGCTTATATTAGAAAATTATTCAGTGTGAATTAAACATTATTTGCACAGATAATAACAATTCACATGTTTTACACATTTTATTTATCAGTGATGGTAAAAATAACCAAATCTTCGTCAGTGATGTTGTAACAAGGGTCCATTCATCCAGATCAGCCAATACAATTCCAGGTAGAGCGAATCTCTTAATGGGACATCGGAAGATGAATGAAAAAGCCCTCTTACTCCCATTCCTATAGACACTGTCTGTTTTATTACATGCTGTGCTGTGAGATCACTCATTTAAGCAAGTCTCGTATGGCTGGTCAGCTTGAAAACTGAGATATCAAATATATTTCAGAGTGCAGTTACTTAAATGTATCATTAAAAAAAATATGCCAGAAAGTGTTACAGTATCCTAGAACTGTGTACAAATAAAATGGATGGAAATCTAATTCAAATATATTTGGGGACTTTTATTTCTACTCATTTCCTGTACAGGAATTGTGCAGCCATCATTGTACTAAGTATCTCATGTGTGTGGTCAAACCTTTACAGTTACCATAGACCATACTGTTTCTTCTTTGTTTCATTATTTATCAACCAGATGTGAAAGGTATGACATATTTTATTTTCTTTCATTGCAATTATAACATCACTTTACAGAACACTAAAAATTCTGGTCTATTCTCATAATAGTTCTAGTTATGGGAGTCTTCTGGTAGTGTAAGGTAAATCTGTAAAACATTCATATGAGGTATGAAACCTCAACAAAACTCCTGTAGCAAATCTCATTTTGACCACAGTAAGAGAAAGGTGAACTGATGCTTTTTTTTGTAAATAAAATCATCTATCGCAGCATTTCATGAGCATTACTATAAATAAGGCCTTATTTTGCCATTGCCAGCCAAGTTTAGATAAAACTGCTAATATTTCATTATTATTACTATAAAAATAGCTAAAAAAAATCAATCGTTTATTATTTAAAATACCTGAACAAATGTTCAGATTTAAAATTTTTTTTCTTGTTGCTGAAAAGACAGTGTAAAACAGTAAGAAAATGTTTGCTTATGAAACCACCAGGATAAACTATACCCGATATTTAATCACACACTTAGTAATCAAGCTAAATGTAAAACTGATGCAATATCTCACACAAAATATAGATAATCTGATAAAATAAAATGGATACTTTGTAACATCCTTAAATGAATAGGCTTTCAGGTCAGCCGACATTAAGCAAGCCAAGTCAAGCCACGAAACTTGTCTTACTACTAAAGCCAGCTGTCTTTTTGTCCAAGCCAGCCGCATTTGTGTGGCCAGCTCAACTACGGGCTCTAGTTACATTTGCACAAACAAGAAATGATCATGTCTGGTTACCAAACAGCCATGGTGAGTTGATTGAGATGATGAATGTATAGCCAGTTCTGTTATTTTCCTTTTGATTCAGGGCTCATATTCTTGATATTCTAGTGACTTGTGTGTCGCTGTGTGTTAAGGGACCAGGATAGTTTACTTTTTGCTGGTTAATTACCATAGCTCTACTTTTCTACTGGATTTGAACAAGTACCATTATATTCTGTGTGGTAAAATTACTATAGTCCATTTCACCACCTGCTGTCCACCTGTTTTTTGTAGATGATTTACTTAAAAGTTTATATTTTTCAACAATTTCCAAGAAAAAAACGTATGGAAGAGACAACCTAATATGGCAATTAAGAATCTTACAATAAATCCCTTTGTTTATGTTTCACAACATTTTAGTCTCTTCACCATGATCTTGCAGATATGTGTCCCTCCATAAGTAGCCATATTTGTTTTAGCTGGTTATATTTTTTAGAGTGTAAACATGAGATCATCCAATCAGAAGCTGTCAGTTGAGGCTGTTTTTGCATGTGACCAATGACCTTGACTGCCATAAGTGAGTCTGATACGTTGTAAAATGTAGACTGATTTCTGATATTTTCAAATAATTCTGTGTCTAAAATAAGATGTTAGGTAGGTATTTATTTACCTTGTTGAAAATAAGGTCCTTTAATCCTCTACACTACAATTGATTCCCTTGAAATGTAACTATTAAAATTTTCATAGCAAAAAAACAGGTGGACATGAGGGGCTGAAATGGACTATAAACTTATTGTTAATTTAATATGTTACCTGCTAATCAAGTGTGGTGGAGGTCATATATTCATCTATTTCTCTCTGTTTCATTATGCATAAGATCATTATGATTCCAAGAAAACAGTTATAGATGATGAAAAGTTATGTGTAGAATGTTTTTCTGCTTTTTCCCCATCTCATTTGCCTTACATTGCAGATCAGTTTTTAGCTCAGCTGACTATAAGTCATCTGAGCTATAGTCGTGGTCCATTGTCCGTCGTCCGTCCGTCTGTCCGTCCGTCCGTCCGTCCGTCCGTCCGTAGATGTGGCACGTTTTGAAACCGTAAGACCTAGGAATCCAAAATTCGGCATAATGTTAGATGTCCCCAAGATCTCCTACCAAGCCGAAAACTGGGTCTTTGCAACTTCGTTCCTTTGAGAAATTAAGGAAAAACCTCAATTTTTTATTAAAAACCTATTTTCACACTTTAGGACTGCCTAATATCAAAACCACTCATCTGTTTTTCCTCATATTTACCATAAATATTCCTCTATATAGTTCCTATGTACATGCCAGAAATTATGTCTGTATTATTAAATTTAAAAAAGTTCTGGGCCCAAACATAATGCATTTTGAAAAAAATAAGGAAAGATATTTGATCACTTAACACAAAAAATGTTAAAGCTGTGGACCTTTTTTCCAGTAATATAACTTTAATTAATCAAAATTAAATTGTATACCCAAAATTAGATGAAAATCTTTTAAATTTTTTAAAATATTAATAAAAATAAAAAATTGGTACCTTAAATTTTGCCCAACTTTGACCATGGCACATTTTTTTCCTGTAAGTACTGTGGATTTAATTTTCACAGCATGTTTTTGTCAGCATTTCAACTGTTAACACCAAAAATTTGAAACCAGTTGATCAAAAACTGTAGATTTTAATCAAGTTTTCAAGCACCTTGTAACATATTGTTTACATCAAGCTAGTGTTATGCAGTTTGCAAAAGCTCAGCTCCCCAGCTTCAGCTCTAAGTTCCTTAAATTCAGCATACAGTTAGATGTCTCCAAAATCCCCTACCATGCCAAGAATTTGGTCACTAGGACTTAATACATTCGAGATATTAATGAAAAACTTCATTTTTCCATTAAAAACCCATTGTTACACTTCAAGACTGCCTAATATCAAAACCACTGATCTGACTTTAATCATAAACAATATACATATTTTTCATTCTCTATGCACATCCCAGAATGATGTCAGTATTGCGTAATTATTTTAAGTTATGGGCCCAAACATAATGCACTTTGTAAAAAATCAAGAAATATATTTACTCCCTTAACAAGGGCATTGCTAGAGATTTTTTTGTCAGGGATGTAACATTATTTAATCAAGATTCAATTGAATACCCAAAATTAGTTCTGAATTTTTCAAATTTTATAAGTTATTAGTATAAATATAAAATTAGTACCTTAAATTTTGCCCAACTGTGACCATGGCACGTTTGTTTCCCGTGAGCACTGTTGATATAATTTTCATATCATGCACACATAAGGATTTCAGCTTTTTAGTACAGAAAGCTGAAAGATATTGGCCAAAAATTGTAGCTTTTATTAATGTTTTTTATGAGACCCTGTCAGACTTGGGCTCTCTCCAGCCCCTCTTGAGTCACCTGTATGTTGACCTTGTTGACCTTTCATCAAATTATGCACGCTTGAGGCGAGGCATACAGGAATCCAGGCAGCTTATGGCCAGCCACAGTTGATCCAGGTGTCCAACCCAACTCATCTAGTAGTTTTAACCAACAACATAACAATAAACAACAAATTAATAAATTTTTATTGGTTTTTAATAACAAATTAAAGAAAAATAGAAAAGGAATTTGTTAGTTTATAATAACAGGAAATTAACTTGCAGTTACTGATGATATAAGAATCTTGTATTGATGGGTAGAATGTCACATATTCCAAATAACACCATGAAGTCACATATGGCATTTTTCAGTTCAATTTTAATGATAAAGAAGTAAATCATATTATTCATTACTAATGATTAGGGATCATATGAAGGAAATTAATGATAGACAAAGATGCAGT
The DNA here is from genome assembly GCA_026874595.1 of Sipunculus nudus. Lineage (NCBI taxonomy): Eukaryota > Metazoa > Annelida > Sipuncula > Golfingiida > Sipunculidae > Sipunculus > Sipunculus nudus. Next base: position 20,894,006 of record CM049307.1, read on the forward strand.
TGATAATATTAATCTAGATTCCTACTGTGTCTAGTGTGTACATTGATGTGAAATTAGTCCAAAATGAATTTTTTACAGTTATTTTTTAATATAAATAAAAGCCATAAAACCAGGTACTTATGATCATTATTTAAATGTGTGAATTTTGTATATTCTGGATTCTCAACATCATTGTTTGGTGAAAATTGAATAAATACCAGACATGGTGCGAATACTTTGTAATTGTATTTAAATAAGAATATGATTATGTACTCCATTATAAAATTTCTTGCATAAAGAATGGGAATTCAGGTAAAAATGAAAGTATATGAATACTGGTGCAAATACTTTCAAAATGTATTCATGAATGCATTCATGAATATATTCTTTAATATTATTTTAATAATCGTATCAATTATATTTCATTTTAAAAAATCATATGATTCTCTTATTATTTTTAATAAAAATTATATTTGGGACAATATTTGTAATTTTTTTTAATAAATAGTTAAACTCTTATATTATATGTTCTGCTTATAAGTTATATGGCTAAGTCAAAATCTGTGTGACAATAGTACTCCAATTGTTAATAAAATAAATGAAATCAATCCTCTTCCCTGTCTCTAAAGGTACTATCAAAATCATACATAAGCTAAACAACAACAACTAATAATACAGCTTATATTTATTACCACACAAAACCAGCATGTGCCTTATTTCTAAATAATATTTTTTTATCATATATAACAGCTGAGCGTCGTGACCCATAGGTCCCTTGTTATGACTTGTAAGGTTCAACCAAAAAACTACCTTATGGTTTTCTATGGACATGGTACAAATTACGATTCTGTAAGAATATTATACTGTATTTATTTCAAGCTTGTATTGTTTAATGTCCTCAAAGACGCATGATCAAACAATTATTTTATGACAGCTGCAGCATTCTGTAGTCCTGGCTTACATGATGAATTATATCTAATGACAAAGATAAACTAAAAAAAAAAAGATCAATAATTAAGGAATCAAGGTGTCTTTGTTATCTTGATGTTTAATATCTATAATGTATTGTTGTAAATTTACTAATGACAGTGAGAAAGATTAAAACAGTGATTAACCTTTTTCTATCTCATTACATATAGCTTTATCCTACCGCAAATGCTTTAATTAACATATGATTAACTTAATAATAGCGAGGGACTGTTGTCATCCTTGTCTCAGTAATGGATGATGAAGAAATACTAAATATATATGTATACTGTTATCCACAAATGTGATTAAATTTACCATTAATTGTGATATAAGCAGTAAATGATGCATGTGATCGCTTGTTTGAGAGTTCCTTGACTCCTTTAATGTGACAGTTAAGGGTTTGAAAAACCTGACTTCATTATATCATTGAGTCCTGCAATGCTTTGAAGAGATAATTTTGAATCCTCTTTTAAAGACATAAGATTATTTTGAAACCCCATAAAAGGCATATATCATTTAAAGGTCATACTCTATATCAGTTAATGCTGTATTATTAACTAACTTGAAGTAAACCCATAATCTGACATACGACTTTTCACATCTTGGTTTTAGTGTGTATGCAAAATGGTGGCTCCAGTGAGCTATAAAAAAATACAAATATCTCCACCTATGGATAGTTGTAGATAACAATATTACATAGATGTAAGTATGGTATCATCAACTTGAATCCTCCAAACTGAATCAATCAGGATGTGCACAGCTTATCTGCAAAATTCAAATTTTATACATGTGTAAGTTAGACAGTATTTACAGTACAAATATTTGTTGGTGTAATACCCTAAAATATTATTTTATACAATAATTTGGTAACATAAATCTTGGATTAGTCAAATGACTTTAAGACAGGAAAAGTCATATATTTAGAATTAAACAGAATGTGAGTGTAGTAATTGAGTCATGGATTGAGAATTAAACAGAATTTGAGAGAATCAATTTAAAACTAACTGCAACATAAAAAGCATTCACTGTAGTCATTGTTCAACATTTTTTAATCAGTGGATATTCAGTACATGGAACTCGCTTGTTTAGAATTTAGTTATTATTAAGTTAAAAATTATAAAGCCAAAAATTCCTCAACCAATGATTTATTGTTGCCAAGCTCTACTTAACAATAAAGTATTTCCTGTAATTTTCCTGAGGAACAGCAGGAAATGTTTGCCAAAAACACTCATTGTGTCCCAATCAGAGGAAACACCATCACACAAAGCAGATACTGATGAAAATCTGTGCTTCATTATAGAACAGTTAATCAAAACAGATGCCACAATTCCTTCAGAGTCTCACTTCAGAGCTCATGATACAGTTGAGGCATAATTAATAAACAATCTACTGTATGGCATTTATGTTAACTATTTATTTCATACCTAAAAAAAAGTTAAAAGTTTTAGGTTTTAAGTCCCCTTCCCAATAACTGGCTCAGAAGACTTTACAATTAACTTCCCAGTGGTAGCTCCCTTAGGATGCTACAGAGCCCACACACAGTTTTGAGGTCACTAGGGCCTGCAGTATGCAGATGATTTTACCCGGTACCCATTTGTAGTGCTTGGTAGACATAAGCACACTTGTGGTTTAGACCTTGCTTAAGGGTCTTAGCGAAGAAGTGAGAGGCTACGGGATTCCAACCCATGACCACAAGTCCTGCACCTTTGCCATTACACCACCAAGCTCCACAACTAAAGAAGCAATTAAAGGGAAAAGTGTGTTTAAACATCTGTATTAAAATTTACTGTGGGAGAGTACACTAAAGTGCTGTCTAAAATTTAGAACTCCACTCTGGACAATCCTCAGAAATGCACATTTTTTGCCTTGAAGTGTCAATAATAATGGCAGATGTGTCCTGTTGGGGTTCATTTTCTTATAAATTATGAGCAATTTTTCACTATGAGGGAAATTTTGTGAAGGGTCTATCACAGTACCATCTATCAGAAATGACTTAATCAACATGGGACTAAGCCCAGTGATCTTGGAATTTGTAGGTGATATTAGCCCATGATCAATGAAAATGTAATTGAAGAACAAGAATATCCAGGACATAATGACCATACTATATTGAATTATTGCCATAAACCATACCATTTCCTTGAAAATGGCCAGTGATTAAAGTCAAAGAACAACCCTGGACTGCAGGGCACATGAAAGTCATCAGACACCATTCTGCCAATGGATGTTCATACTTGAACATCTACTTCCTAGCAAGCCTCAAAACTAAATACCCTCATCCAGTTTCTATAATTATTGTTCTCAAATGTTAACTTCAAAATCAAATTTCATCTCAACTGGACAAAAAGTTTCTCTTAATATTGCACTAACTCATGCTTACCAAACAATACTTATTCAGTTAAGTAATTTTTACAAGAACTTTCATGTACATGCAGTTTGCCTTGAAACAAAAAAAATCTAACATATCTTAATGGCCAGTATCAAGTCTTTTCACTTTAGGTATACAAATGCCATTGATGTCTTTATAGGAGAACCACTGAATTGTTGGGGTGGATGTTTTTTCCCCAAAATCCTGAAACAGCACAGTGACTGGTATCCTTTTGGTACAGTTTGGCACAGAAAGTTACTGTGAACAGTTCACTGGGATTAATTGACTGTTGATGAAATTGCCAAGTAAACAGATGGCTCTGTATATTGTAAGATCATACTGTAACTATAAATGATCATATCAAAGAATTGCAGAATTAGTCCTAACATTGTAAATATTTATTCACCATTATGCACAAAGATTCCAGTACAATCCTTGAAAAAGTCACCATTTTGCAGTATCAAATGTGTCCAAATAAGATAAGCTAGCAGTAATTAGGAATTTTATTGGGGATGGTTCTATTATTATTTGCTCAATTCTTTCCTTTGAATTACAGATCAACTAAAGAAATTTTGATATTGGATTAATACTCTTGCATAAGCCATAGTGGCATCATTAACTGATGATATGATGAGATTTATTTGATGATAAAGTGTGATAGGTTTGAGGTTAAAATTTAGGATCCATACAATTATCCTGGATTATTTACTTTACACTAAAGATTATTGGTTATTTTTCACCAGGGTTATCATTTTATGTTTAAAGTTGCTAATGAATGTCAAAACTTCAGAATAATTGTTGAGTTTTAAAATGTAATCTCACTATAGTGGTGAAAGATTAGGCATCATTTTCTTTTGCCAGCATGTCTAGATTTGAATTTTATCAGTCAAAGAATTAAAAAATTGTGTATAATTAATTTTGCAATCAAATCAGAATTGGCTTTGATAATCAGAATCAGTATTGCTTTCCAAGTCAGCAAAATGCATAATCTATTTATAGTTATTTTTTCAAATGTCAGTGGAGCCTCATGCCATCATTACTAATATTACTGGTTATATAATATAATATAATATAATATAATATAATATAATATAATATAATATAATATAATATAATATAATATAATATAATATAATATAATATATCCATATTTCATTTAAATGTATTGAAGTATGTGTACTGGCCTGTATTCTTGTTGAAACTACAGAAATTTGATAAGATGTTAGACCTGACTGATTGATAGAAATAAACATTGATAATACATGGTTGTCCAACTTTTTCACTGATGTTTAAAGGACACAATTTCTCAGTAAGTATATATACAGTAAAGTCCTTTCTCGCAACCATCAAATTAGCATGACAGCTGTCTTGCTTTTCCATCTGAGCTAATTATACCTTTTGTTTAATGCATAACTGAGCCATCCCAAGAAATATACATATACAGCCAGACTTTTTGTGCCTCGGGTAAACTGTGTAGGTGTTTACTGACTACAAGAATGTTGATGAAACATGGCAATTTGGAAAATTAAAATAATAATTAGTCAACTGTACTCAGTGGTTTAAGTATACAAAGCTCGAGTAAAAGAGAACACTGGTCCTTGAGATTTTATATTTCTATATAATTCTGTTTGCATCTAAGTATAGCTCTATACTCAGGTGTCTTGGTCCAGAAGATAGTAAAAACATCATTCACATGATTGAAAAGAGTGAAGCAGTTCTGCAGAAGGTTTTATGTAAAAAAAAAATATTTCATGGTCTGTTTTACATCTTTAGGTTTTGAACTGCAGGGTAAATTTCTGTCTGATGTTTCTTACGACTAATGTTCCCAGCTATAGTGACATTTGGAGATCACCAGGAAGGTCTCGCGCTGTTTTAGCCTTCCTCTATCGATGGTCATCCTGCTGCTCTCTCAAAGGGAAGGAAAATGTCATAATGCAGAATGGACATAAATAGAGTGATCCAAGAAGGGAAGGTTTCACGGGATAAACATGTGTCATAACCAAGGTTTATAAGGCATCAAAGGCTCTATACTTCCTTAAATGTAATAATTCATCTAATGCAAGTTTGATACATGAGAAATAGAGTTCTTTTCATAATCAACTCAATTTGTGCATCTGCTTGTCTTTGTAACAGGTGTTTTGTCTCAGGTTGTGATTTAAGACATGCTGTACTTTACCAGTTGTTACTAAATGTGTTATTGTATGGCCTGCTAATTACATGGAGTAAGGCATCTTGTCTTGTATTACAAATTTTGTCATTTTGTAAATTTGAGATGAAGAGTTATCTCAAGACTTAATTTTGGATTATGATGTTTTGTATTATTGATGAGGCCTTTCAGTAAATTTAAATGATTAAGATAACATTTCATTATGGATAAAGTTTTGTTGTGTACAGTTGGATACCAGTATCTTGCATATTTTAGGGGGATGCCAGAGCAATATGCTTTATGCAATGTTAAAGCAGGCTAGCTATTCACCTGCCTTATTTTAAGAATTGATGTGATATCAGGCTAAATCTGAATACTTATCAAAGAACTGTATTTAAATCCCTTCCAAGAAAATACCCCTGTGAAGCAAGTATAAGCTTATTGTCCCCCACTTTCACGGAACATGGGACATTGATTTGGGTTTGTCTGTCTGTCTGTCCCTCTGTCTGGCTGTCCGTTGTTTTCATTTCTGTGCAATAACTTATCTAAATATTATCCAATTTCATTCAAATTTGGGTCAATGTTTGCTCTCATGCATACCTTGTACGGGATTTGTTTTGGAGTGTCTGTCCCAAAATTTGGTACCACCAGCTCCAAAACAAACAAAATTTTCCCATTTGTTCCCAATTCACAACAAAAATAATGACATGTGGAGACATCTTCAGGGGACAATGTAAACTAAAACACTGGCACTATTACATGTGGAGACATCTCCAGGGGAAAATAAAAACTAAAACATTGAGAAAGCAAGAGGAAGAAGCAGCAACATTAATTCCACAAACTTGCTTGTTTATCTAAATAGTATTTATTTAACATGATACATGTACCCATGTTGACAGCCAAAGGAAGCATGTAACCTGAGGGGTGGACAGCACATGTAGAAGTTGAAAGGTCACTTGTAATTGGAGAGAGTACATGAAGAATCTGTTCTCGATTGCGAAACTCTGGCTCATCTGATTTGCCCCCAGATCTGCCACTTGGATGTGTTTGGGGTATGATCAGTGGCCATATTATCAAGCCCCTCCCCCCCCCCCCCCCCATTATTAACATGTGGCTTTACACAAAATAGACAGCCTGTGCAGTGAGGGTTCAGCACTATTTGGCTGCAATTTATAAAATGTACAAAGAATTATCTTCATTAAATAGACATATGATTTGGGAAAAATTTTAAGCCCCCTTAAATTCACAGTTGAGCAACAAAATTTTGTTTGCATTTTCAAATTAAGGGGTCAGGGCAAAAATGTAAAAAAAAATTCATGATCTTCCATACAGGATAATCCCATCCATTCTCGTCCCCTTTTGTGAATTGAAATGTAACCAGATTAATGTGAATCAGATTTTTATTAAGATCTATTTATAAATCATTATAAATATAGTTTATCCTGAGCTACCAGTAGTTATGAATCAGAATTTCATTCAATTTAATTAATTCCCATTGTTTAATTCCTAGTTAAAATCAGATTGTCAATCAGATTAATGTTTTTGTCTACACTATGAAGAGGATTGTGCAGTTAACCCATGTGTGTGTGTAGGTATATTGGATCCTTAAGTTGAAGTGAAATGCTGCAGCTGCTGGTAGTTCATTTCATTTTTCTTTTTATATATTTTTTATAGACTCCTTGCTCATCTCCTAAATGGGTTGGTAGGCGTGGTTTTAAACTGGCAGGTGTCACTTACAATTAAACTTTCAGAATTCTTTTGAACACAATAATGAAGCACTGACTTTTAACATATTTACCAGAAACCCTGTTTGCAAAACTTAACTCCACACCAATTGTTGGCCAGAAAAACAATGAGTAGTCAAACTGCACAAGTACTTGAGAAGAGTTCAATGCAATGCTATATTTAAGCAAAAGGTTGTCTTAATTTTATTAATTTTCATTTATCCGCAGTCATGTAAACTTATTATGAAACTTACATGTATTAAATTAATGCTGTCTTAGAAATTTATTGCTGCTAAATTTCCATAATGAATTTTGTTTTCATATGAGCTGGCCAGATCTTAAAATCTATGTAAATTTGGGATTTAGACACTTTTAATCCAGGTAGATCAAATAATGAATGAAGTGTCACTGAAGCAAGCCAAGGAGTAGATTAGGATTCTGATCTGGGCTGGCCGAGTTTAAAATCAGTCCACCACAGGATTGTAATCTTGATCAGCCCAGATCAAAATTCTAATCTAGGCTGGCCGAGTTTAAAATCAGTCCACCACAGAATTTTAATCTGGAACAGCCCAGATCAAAATTTTAATCTGGGCTGACACAGTTTAAAACAAACACATATTATATATATATATATATATATATATATATATATATATATATATATATATATATATATATATTTATATATATATTATATTATATGAATGTATGTGTGTGTGTGTGTGTGTGTGTGTATGTAAAAGATTCTTAAAATCTAATAAATGGCCCTGATTATTGACCAGGACTTGTAGAAAGAGCATGTTTTCATTAGTAAATCCTCAAAATTTGAAGATTATACCTCATACAAAACTTTTTTTAACACATCATATTTTTCTCTTCCTGTAAAAAGAAATGAGTTATCATGTGTCAGTTAAATACATGGAAACTTTTTACCAACTAATCATGTTAAATCACATCAAAGAAGATTTAATGCTTTGCATTTATTTTTTTTCAAAGTTATGTTGTGGTGAATTGTGTGTTAAATTATGGCAACAGAGGACATTCTGTAATGATTTACCAAGTGATCCGATTATTAAAATGTCACAGGTAATTGTTCTATCAAACCCAAATAACACTGCTAAAGATGTATTAGTATCATTTAAACATCAGATGAAAGCTCCAAATACCAGGATGTAATATTTATGGACTAATCAGTGATGGAGACTCAGCTAATTGTATTTAATGACAACATAATATTATTCACTTTTTTAAAGGAATTGTTTAAAATGAAGAATTGAACCAATTTTAATACAGGGTAATGTGACAAATATCTTGCTAAGATATTTAATACAATGACCTACTTTTTACAGAGTCCTTTGTGTGGGTAACAATAGCAGCCTAGAATGCCCGTGGCATTATTCACTTGCAAAACCAAAGCATTATGAATTAAAAGGATTTATGTTTGGGAAGATTTCACAAAACATATGCTACAATTATTTCGCTATGATTAATAGTTGTCTTGGATTCAGTTTGAACATTGACCGTAGACTGTAGAACTCTCAATTTGATTATTGCACACAGTCATAATATTCAGTGTTTAAGTGTTAACATGATTTATTTACAACCTGTTCCTATCTTTACAGGTACTTAATACATTATGTATATTGTTTATCTGTCCCTAGTGCTACATTATGTAAATTGTTTATCTGTCCTTAGTACTACATTATGTATATTGTTTATCTGTCCTTAGAACTACATTATGTATATAGTTTATCTGTCCTCAGGAATGAGCTTGTAAACAAGCTTGTCTCCAATTCAGTGCATCAATGATATCCGTGTTGAATGGTTGGAGAAAATGTATAATATTCTAGTCAGCCATTTCAGCTGTTTGATATAACACTCACTCAGGCCTGGTAACTTATATTTGCTTCATTGTCTTTTGCTAGGAATGGTGTCATAAATAATGTAAATTGGTAAAACTGAAATGATATGAGCCTCATGTATGAGACATTAAGCCACTGTATAATCTTTGTGTCAGAGTATGACATGACATTTTAAAAGTATACAGTAATAAAAAAACTAGGACTGTAAGGTTAAAGCAGTATTAAGATCAGGCTGCAAACCTGATTTTTTTTCTGTAAGCATTACCAGTAGCACTATTAGATATATTTTGGCATTGTATCTTCTTCTTTTCAGTTCAATATTTTAGTTTTCTTAAAACAATCCTCTAGGAAGCACATGAAACCCAGGAATTTTTTTCATATGCTCAACTTGTCACACAGCTTTTACGAATTGTTATGGCAACTTCTACCACTTTAATATTTAATTTGTCCTGTGTTTAGTACTAAGTAATAATGCACATCCCCTAAATCTGCCCCTGATACATTCAACATTTTATGTATGTCTTTTTGTCTGTTGTTTCTTTACTGTGTTTGTGATATTTAGCAAAGTTATTGTGGTATATTGGAGAAATGTATAGATAATTGGACATAGAGGCATGGGGAAAATGAGTTGGTCTTCCAAAATGATGCATTACTGGCACTGTATTTAGTGGATAAATTTGGTCCTGTAAGAGAGGCGGGTCTTGAGGCAAGAATATGTTGAATGTGAAATATAATCTTAATATAAATATGCACTTGTTCTATACAACTACTTCAAATAAGTAAATTGCTCCTTCCCAGATTGTTACATAAGGCTTTTATGATATAATCTGTCTCTTAAAGTTCCATAAAAAGAGAACATAGTTGTTGTATGTGACAGTAATAGAGGCCATCACTGTCTGTTTGTGTTTATATCAGTGGTAATGGTACTTTACACAAATCTCAGCAGCTTGTATCTAATTTCTTGAAAATAAGACATTACTAAAACATGACTGCAAGATAAAAGATTGGCCAAATTTCTGTCTGTCCTTTAGCCAAGACCTTCTCTTGGTCTCCGAAGTATTGATCAGGAACCTTTTTGGCTTGTAATAAAATGATCTGTGTGGACATGCCATTGTTCTTAAAAATGTTACTGTAGTACCTAAACTTTCAGAGGAATTCTTTATGTGGGTGTTAAGCAGGACTTTTTTACCTTTTTTATGCTTGTCACACATTTATCTGATTTCTGTTCTAGTGGTTAAGGAATCAGATATGTATCATGTAATTGTAGGTTCCTTCTGGTGTGATAAATATACTGAACAAGCCATAGGAATAAAATGCTACGGTACGCTCTAATTTAAACACAAATTTTCTTTCAGAATAATTTAAATGGATAGAGCATGTTGGTTAATTATATATATATATGATTCTGATAAGGCTTAATTGTATCATTATAATCAACAAAAATGAATTTTGCACATATTACTCACAGTTTGATTGACATAGAAATGGTAGTAAACCATGATCAACCAGACTGCATTTCATCATAACTAAGAAATATTTGTAATTTTTTTTTTAATGCAGCTAGTTTAAGCATTAAGCTATCTATTTCAACTGAAAGGTCAATCTGAATAAGTGAATATTACATTTATGTGATACAATTGTGCCATTTAAGCATTCCTAAATATAACTAAAAGAGTAGGCAGAAGGTTACACATCCTTTACTGAAGACAGGTAGTTTACTGGACTTGTAAGTTTGGTTGACCTCTGAAGATCAAAGCAAATTCAATCTCATACGTCTAGTTAACACTGGTTCTGTTTTGTGGTGTGCCACATTATTCTCAATTAACTGTAGTTATTTTTAGCTGAACTGGCTGATGAAAATATATTTATTGTCCTCCTGATGTCATTGGCTGTCTCAGTTGCCATGATATGTTGTGTAGGCTTTAATTGTAAGTGATCTAAAGATGCACAGGGGTCACTCTTTCATTTTACTTGAAAGTATCTTTACCACAGAAATGGAATGATGCTCATGGGTTAGTATTGTTCCACAATACTTAAGATTTCACCAATAGGCCTTTTACTGAATTATAAACTTTTATACTAATGTTTTAGGTTTTCATGAAAATGTGTTTAAAGAAGAATATACAATATGTATATAGTAGATAATATAAATAATGATGAAGGTCCTAGAGCTTCACTTGCCATCTCATATTATCACTTTAAAGTAAAATAAGCAACTTATTTTTCATTGGAAAAAAATTTGATTAAAATTTGATATGACAGCAGTGATGTGAATTCTTGTTGTCAAGTGGTATGTAATGATTTCAACAAAAATAATGCATTAATAAATTTAAATGGAACTGGGTGTTGATTCTGAATTCTACAAAGACATCACAGAACTTTACCATGAACAGAGGGAAGGACTGTCATGAGGTCAGGTTTGGCCACTTTATCTCAAACATTTAACAGGTCAGTTCTTGTCTCATCACTGAAAATAAGGTTGGAACGATTGGCTGATTTTTTCCAAAACCTTATATAATCCATTCATTCATTTGCATACCAGTAAGTCACTAATAGAACCAAACTTGGCCAATGAGTTGGTCAATGAGATGACTAATCTTCTGATTCCACAGTGTGACTGTTTTTACATTGCAAAACAACATATTCATAGTCCTCAGCCTGCTGTCTTTTAAGAGATTTAACTTGCATATAATACATGATATATGTGTAAAATATATGACTCTTTGTTGGCTTGAATACTGGCCATTTGTGAGAGTTTGGTGACCGAAATGCAGCTAGATAAGGCTTAGAGGAAATTTGGGTTTAATTAAGAACATGTGGAAAACATGTAACCTGATGTCAGAATAGCCTTTTTCCTGAGTGATCCGGTCACTGGGGGATTCGATGATAAAGCATCTTCATGTCCATTATACATTGACTGTCATCAGTGTCAAATGTTACACTATTGAAAACTGATGGATGTATGGTAGACAAGACTGGCATGGACTAATGAATCTCCCAATTAACCCAAGAAGCCCCCATCAGACTTGGGATGTGGTCTGCAAAGATGGACAGTGGCTATTGTAGAAACCCATTACAGATAACTTTCAGGATAATGCATGGACACCAGAGATTTGTATTTAATTCATGCCAATCATGTTCCATTACTCCATGCTAAGGTATATTGTTTCAAATGTACCAGCATGCTGTCTGGTAATTGATTTTGTGTATTGGTGATATGTAGAGATAAGAGGTTCAGTTACTCAACTTACTGATCCAGGGCAGGAGGTCACTAACCACTGAGGGTTTAATCTTCAAAAATGCAATGGATATCTGCACATCTGATGTGTATTATGTGATACTTTTAGAAATATAATATGACACCTGTGTTGTGTTTCTGGTGATATCTTAATTCTGTGCCCTTGTGCATGATTCCATTTGTTGAATTTACTTATGTGTTGCGAAGTGTTTTTTCCACATATCCCAAGTACTAGGATTTCAAATTAGAAAAATGTAGATTTGTTGGAAACATCAGGCTTTGGCTTGTTATCAAATGTTTTATGTATATTATATACATGCACAAACAAGCACAGAACTGAGGAAAACAATGTCCTCACATTTCTTCCTATTTCACGATAATCAGGGAACAGGACACCTGCCATCCAGAAATTTTAATCTGATATCTGTGAAATTGTATGTTAAGCAAAATGTTAATCCTCCCAGGGCTGTAATGATAATCATTTAATTCATGGTAAGATATGTATCACAATACTTTACTCATCATGATCTGGTACATGATGCTATACTTGTAAGTAGTGTAGGAGTTCATATCAAATCTTCATAAATAACATGTCATGGAACTGCCCCTACAGTTGGTTTGATTGTTCATCTAACAGCCAATGAGATGCCTATTAACTTATTTCTGGCCAATTATATTTGGCTTGATATCATGATGTACCAGTGCACGGGTGAATTGTTGTAGACCTAAATAACAGCTGCTAAGGCAGTTAAGGTTGATAGCCACATTTGAATTTTGAAGGTGTTGATTGAAATACTGTGGTTGGCTTCATATTCGCGAGGCTGAAATTTCGCGTTTTCTCCATTTTTAATGTTTCGCCAGGGTGTCATTTTCGCGATCTCACCAGAACCTATATCAAAACTTTGGTAAAGCCATTGCTGTGTGTATTATAATTTGAGAATAATTCATGAGCTTGTGATATTCTCCTCATATAAGGATGGGCCCGTACATACAGCACAGGTTCTTTAGTTCAAATTTAAGGGAATGTTTTCCCTATACCTGCATGGATGTAACTTATATTAAGATTTCTCACTGTTCTAACCTATTTCCATTCAAGGATTGGCTACACTTAATCAGAAGGACACAATCAATTGGCCAATTATTCCCGAGGGTGTCATTTTCGCGATTATTTCCCATTCGCGAATATCGCGAAATTAAAACCCTCGCGAACAAAAAGGCAACCACAGTATATCATGTGTAAAACTCTTAAAATGAACAACTTGAAAGAAAGAAAATCTTTTGTTCTGTTTGGTTGATTAGTATAATGGCAATTTTTGCAAAAAGAATATATGCTGCTTACAAAAATTATAACAAGCCTGCAAAACAGAGGATTCCTAATTAGTATGAAATCACAGGGAGGACAGGACATTAACAACATTAAGGGATACACTTTCAGTTCATTTATGATGTAGGTGCTAACGTTGATGTTGTTAACCCTAATCAGAAACCCTGGGCATGCAGTGGTGAAAGCAGCAAGAGATATTTGAGAGATACTAGTATTTATCACAGCTGAGATACTTATGTTACCTGCATGGAAGGTCTCTGTATCTTGTCTTTGATAAGGTCTGAGTGACCTGAATCAGACTGTCATGTCTGATTCAGGTTCACAGAGAAATTGAATTAAACGAAAAAGTGCAAATAGGTTAAATTTCCGGCTGAAAGCTGTATGCATTAAACTCTCAGCTTAGATCATCCTAGATTCCTATGTAATATGTTTTGTAATGCATACAGGGAAACTTTTCTTATTTGTACACTGTATTTTTATCCAAAACTACCAGTACATACAACAAAATTGTTTATTTTTACCACCACCTGTGTAGTTTGAAATGAGTCTTGCTTTTGCCAAAGTCTGCATTTTTGTTTGTCTGCTGGTATCTTTTACTTCAGTGCCATTATGTTTTCAAGTTAATAAAGTAAATCATTAGTACTTTAGTAGTTAACCTTGGTCCATTTTGCAAAGCAAGATCATATATTATATTTTTTTTATCGCCAGAATCCCCAGTGAAAAAGACAATTTAAATTTATTGATAATCTAAAATTCTATAGGAATTATCCTTGGGGATATGAATGATAATCAAACGGTTCATTATTTTTTAGTACAAGTGCAATCTTAACCTCATCCTTGCTCAATTGACATGATCCATTAACTGAGAAATCGAAACATCAGTTTTCCCAACTTGCTAAATATACATTCAAAAGAAACAAGAAACTTTTCATAAACATTAAATGAGAAAAAAAAAGTAAAAATAGATAAAAATTTCCTTATATAAAACAATCTTATACTACGTTTAAACAGGTATGCTTATATATAAGAGGGGATATGAAAGATTGCTATGGATTTCAAATGTTGCAGGGGATGGCTAAAAGTACACCAGTTGACAGTCTAAAACAAGATTTACTTTCAATTTTCCTATCCAAATAGATTTTCTGCTGTGGTCTTTATTGATTCTTTGGCATCTTTTGCTGTGTTCTTTAATATACAAAAGTAATTGAGTATTCATTTAAGTTAAAACCTTATAAGCTTACATTTCCGGATGTGATTAACATCTAAAGCTTAGATGGTGATTTACTTTGTCAGTTGGTATATGCTGATAGTTCTTTCTGGGTTTAAAAGAAAAAACAAAAATTATTGTTAATATAAGCATACTTGATGTTTAAATTGTTCAGATTTACCAGAAATTATTTTGTAGAATTAAATCTCTATTGCAAATAATTTGTTTGCAGCAATAGGCTGAAAATTAATTCAGGACAATGATAGCTGAATTTTTATTAGGAAATCTAGAGTTTCAATGCCAGTAGTTGAATGTTGCAGTGTCATGGTTCAAGTTATATGAATTTAATCAAAGTGCTTTTGTATTTTGATCACTCAGCCTGATAATGTTTCAATAACCCTTTGAAATTTAAACCCGGAGAAGTTTCAAAGGTTTGACATTTTATTCACGCTACAAAAAAGCATGTAGCCTTGTTGGAAATTAATTGGATTATTAACAAGAGGCTTATTGGATCTGATTGTAGTAAAAGTAGCATTTATCGAATTTTTCTTTTGAAGTTGGAAGCCATGTTTTCAAGAGTGTCATCTGTCTTTTTCAAAACCTTATCATAGATTTCAATGAGCTGTCATCAAAATGTGTAGTCTCTCAGAAATGAAAGAAAACTTTATTTTGTGGAGATTTTATTCAGAAGGAGATCTGGATAAAAGTTTGTCATTGGAAGTGGTGTGCACTCACAGAGTTCTCCTAGCTTGGCTTATTCCTAGTATGAGCCTAGGTAGTTAAGTTTGGTATTCTAGCACTTGATGTAGCAACCATAAATGGAGACATCAATTTCTGAATAAATGGTACCTTGGGGGTTTTGTTAACTTCTAATCTAAGTAAATTATTGAGTGGCAAGGAATCAATTTAGAAGGCTGCTGGGATGTTCACAGTGGACAGAGTGTCAGTCCTAACAGCTTCACTGGCTGTCCCTTATAGCTGTCCTGTCTGAAGTAAGTGCAAATAAATATAACTTCTCAAGCTCCTGGAGTGCTGTATTTACAAGCTTGATTGGCTTCACTGGAGGAGTATCAAATACGCTGTAGGCTTCAATATAGTGCCTTAATCAGCCATTAATACCTGCTGTGAAGCGTTATTTGATTTCTTATAATAAAAGTCTTAATGTGTTTCGCTTTTTCAGATTTCATATTTTAAAACTTGAGAGCTCTATTCAGTGTCAGCTTAAATTGACTTGACTTGATTGTAAGTGATGTATCAGTGGCAGATTGCTTTTGAAGATGGTCTGTTAATGAATGTCATCAAGGTGAATTGCCACTCAGAGTGTAATTACCATGTCGCCTGCAGCCAAATTAGTGCAGAATGACTTGAGATATGTGAAAATAAAAGCCAAACACCTTTTCAGTGTGATGGAAAAAAATAGAAAATTCCTCTGCATTTTCTGCAATGTACCGGAACTGTTTTGTTTTGTTTTTGGTGAAAGTATTCTGTAGGTCTGCACTACTAAAATGTGATAGTAATTAAATAATGCTCCTCAATATGTTTGCCATTGCCTTGGCATATCTGGTTTGAGACTGTTAATATGAAACTGCTTTGTAGCTACATTTTCCAAATAAAATGAATTTTACAGGCAATCCATAGTTATGTGCTTTATTTTCTGGTCCTGATCTATCACCTCTCAAATGTAATAAACTATCATTTCATTATTTTTTTTTAAGACTGAATTTTTATACACAATAGCTAGAGCCCTAATAAATTGTAGTTTCAGGCACTCTTTTTCCTCTCGGCAACTTGACCAGAAAATGAAAGTAAAATACACATTAAGTACCAATGAAAGTGTAAAATCTCTTCTTCACTTAGTCTTTGGAAACTGCACGATTAAACAATTAAAATACAACTGCAAATACAGGTACATGTGAAAAGGCTCTGGTTTATATACTCAGCAATATATATAGGGGCTTTCAGTATCTTCCAGTTTGACTGCCCTTGTCCAAAATACCAACACAGATATGTCTTTATACAAAATGCCACTGATAATGGCAGTATACAAACAACTCTAGATATGTGTCCATATATGAAATACCAAAAAGCCTAAGCCTTTTTGTTCTTATACAAAATTATACCCAGTATGATGTGCATGTGCAGACCTGTGTACAAAATGCCACCAAACATAATTTCCATTTTCAAAATACTACCAAACATAATGTCCATTTACAAATTGCCACCAAACAAAGACTCCCATGTTGAATTAAAATACCATCAGACAATGCCCATGTACAAAATGCCACCAGGCAAAATGCCAATGTACAAAATGGATGGTATGAATCATGACATCCATCTACAGCATGCCACCAGACATAATTTCAGATTAAAATGACACCAAACATAATGTCCATGTGTAAATGAAAATGTGATCTTATATTTTCCTGAAGTTTTCAATGGTTCACTCTGTGTGTTTTTTCATGTACTGGTATAATGGCTTTATTTTTGTAGCTATAGCCATTTGTATACATGTACTTTACAATTTATTACTTTAAACAAATGTTAACAGTGTTATAATATGAAAAAATTTCAGTGTGATAAATCCTGATTAAATTGAAAAAAAACTATGGCTTTGTGCCTGGCATTATTTTTCCAAACAAGTTGATATTTATTAAGCTTCTTCCGACATTCAAGAAAGAGGAAGCCAGTGGGAAGTCCAGCTTTATTTTAAGAGACAGAGCTTCCTTATTTGTAGTATTTCACAAAAAAGTACCATACATCATCAGACAAAAACTCAATTGGGAAAAAATGTCACTTTGTTAATATTAATAATTACTTATCAGTCCACTGGTGCTTTTTTGAAGAAATAAATGTTTCCCTGTTACAGGAAACCAACAGTTATTCAACAACCTCTGCCATTTTATTTAATAAAAAGATGTATATATTAAAGGATTATCTTTTGCATATATGGCTTGTATATGTCATTGTTGTACAGTGCAAATTTTGTTAAAAAAATAAACTTTAACAACATTATATAAATATGAACAAAAATTATTCTTTTATATTCAAACATTCTTTCTCATTAAGTCCTCTTTAGTTTGATTCATTCTTGATTTACATTCTTTAAATGACATTATAAGAGTCAAAGGTTCCAAAAACTGCAACAAATGTTCAAATGAGTGACTTGAATTTAGTGACATGAGTGAATTTTCTTTTCTTTGTTTTTTTTTAAGTTTGCCAATGTCAGCCCAAAATGTGATCTGTCAATTTTACTGTAAAATAACCATATAATGTATTAAACTTTGGAAATGACTAAATTACATTTAATATTTATTTTAAAACTGAAAGAATCCATTGAAAATACCTCATTCAAAGGCACACAGTTTTCACATTTACCTCAAATAAAGAAAAATATCATAAGTATAAGATTTGCAAATACTCCATCTATTAACTATCGACCAAGACTTTTGTAATCTTTGTTAGAGTACAATGGAACTCAGTATAAACAACAATAAGTTTCATAAATGTTTGATTTATGGTAAAAAAACTCTTTAACTTACCTGTAAGTGAGGCAACTACAGCCAGGTAAACCAACATCTTCTTGAGAAATGCCATTATTGCAGTAAGTGTGGAAGTGACAGTGAACCGCTGCTGGTTATGATTCTCCTGAGGAGCAGGACGAATTATCAGTGCACTGCCGGGGCTGTTGTAAGAAAATGTTTGGTGGCACAAGCTGTCTGCGATGACATGGGCTTACAGGAGTGGTGGAGTCAGGGCTGGGAAGAGCTAATTGGTCCAGAGGAGCTGTGCCGGTTTCCAATCTGAATGATTGACCATGCCCAACATCAGATGCCTCCTTCATCCCCTCAGGCTGTGTCTCCTCAAGCACACTCTGCAGCTAATTGTGAGCCCCCAGAAGAGTTCATCGTGACAAACAATGCTGCTTTGGCTGCTAACAAATCAGTCATGATTTTTCCCCCCATGTATTTGTAAATTGATTTATTTTACCACATGTGATAGCAAGGTGTTTTTTTTTTGTACTTGTGTCTTTATTAAGTTACAATAACAAGTGCACTTTGCCCTAAGGGATGTTTACGCCGACTAGACATGTCAAATTGGCATAAAAGACTATTTAAGGAGAACAAAGTAAAGTGTAATTGCAACTCAAAAGTGTACATACAACTGTCTTTATTATACATCTGCCAGGAACAGCTTTGCTCTTCTTTTTCTTTACATCAAGCTTTTTTAGCTCAGCTGACTGAAAGTCAACTGAGGTATAGGAATGGTGCTTTGTCTGTCGTCTGTCTGGGCATCCAGCCATTTGTTAGCAGGGCACAAATCATAACTGCTAACCCTAAAAACTTGTAACTGATATCCAGGTAGGTTATCAAAGAAACCTACCTGCAAACCTGAAATTAGGTCACTGCCACCTGTATCCTCTGAGCTATGGGGTTTGTAAGAACCCCCCACAATTATTAAAAATTTTATACAAAACCTCAAGTATCTTGATAATTAATGCATGGATTGCCATGAATCTTGCCTTGAATATTGACCATGACTAGTATGTATGTTCCAGAAACTGGTGGCACCATGTGTTCTTTTTCTCAGCTGTGGATCCATCTAGTGTCCTGAATCCCAGTTTCTTTATTGATTATGATTGGTTTCTTAAGTTCCTGAAGATTGGTGGCGTTACCTGTTTTTTTTTAAAACAAATGAGTGGTTTTGATATTAGGCAGTCCTGAAGTGTGATAATAGGTTTTTAATTGAAATTCGAGGTTTTTCCTTAATATCTCGAAGGAACAAAGTTATATTGACCCAATTTTTGGTATAATAGGAGACTTATCTGTTTTTCTTAATATTAAATTACCAGAATTATTATCCTATATATTTTCTATATATGTGCCAGAAATTAAGTCTGTTAAGTGTAATTTCTTTAAAATATAGGTCCGAACATAATGGACTTTGTAAAATGTCAGGAAAAACATTTACTCACTACACATGAAAAATTTTGAAACTAGAGACTTTTTCCCCCAAATATATAACTTTGTTTCATTAAGATTCAAATGTTTACCCAAAAATAGATCTGAATTTGGTAGTTTTTTAAGTTTTTAGCATAAAAATTAAATCAATACCTTAAATTTTGCCCAACATGGCACATTTTTAGCTCAGCTTAGACCATGGTGCCCTTGTTTCTATTTTTAGCGAACCTGTGAGCTAATCAATGGTGTTGCGTCATCTGTCGTCTGGCGTCCAATGGGCATTGTCCTTCATCAGTACGTTAACCCATACTATCTCGAAAAAGACAGGAGCTAGCTAGCATCACAAAATTTTATGCAAAAAATTAGCCACCTACATTGACCTGTTTTTATTGGCAAAAACCTCATTATTTTAGCCTCTTTCAGCTTAAAAATGTTTATGAGTAAACTGTCAAGTTGAATCGCTCAGTTTTTATAATAATTATAAAAGGACATAGTTCTTTCAATAATATAAGAATAGATTGAGTTTTTTGAGTCTTGAAAAGCTCAAGTTGGTCTTATGGCCATTATCAAGTCTATTTCAAACTGACGACTGCAATCATGTTCTTCTACAAAATTGTTGCTTCAGTTATAACTTCTGTAACATTTCACAAAAAATTATTCCTAAGTGGCCTTTGTTCAAGTTTACTTGAATGATTTTTGGCAGAATTTTTGGACCTTTAACAATGAAAGGACATCTAATGAGTATTATGTGATCACCTCATGGGTGTCATGCCCCTCAGGGCTGCAAGTGGAGCCAATCTGTGAGCTTATGCAATGTTGTGTCTACTATTTCAGATTTTGCAACAGGCCAAAGGTCAGTCTGGATTTATTTATAGCTTTGGCAGACTGCCAACTGTATCAGATTAGGCAGCAGGTCAAGAGTTCATTCAGTGCAGCCAGGTATAGGTCAAGAGTTCACTCAGTGCAGTAGCTGCATTCTATTTATAGCTTTTGCAGACTGCCCACTTCATCAGATTTGGCACCAAAGTTCAGCCTGGATCTATTTTTAGCTTTTGTAGACTGCCAACTGTGTCAGATTATGCAACAGGTCAAAAGTTCACTCAGTCTAGCCAAGTGCAGGTCAAGAATTCACTCAGTGCCGTTGCTTGAGTCAGCAATTTGTCACAGTTCACTTGGGGCAACTGCCTTTCTCACATAAGCCTGGTCAGCCCAGTGCACTCGACTCAAGTTAAGTTTGCTGTATTGGCTTGATATTTTGACCTGCCTATGCGTCTTTGAAGGCTTTCTCATTACAAGAGAGGTGTCATCACCTGCAATGACTTTTGCTCAGTGTATGTGCCTGCTTATTTCTACTGATGAATTTGATATATCAGCCTGAAATAGGGCATATTTATACATATCGGATAGCTTTGTTGTACACAAGACTGGTGGTGCCACCTACAATAATTTTTGCACAGTGTATGGCCCAGCTTATTTCTCAAGAGGGGTATTATATATCAGTCTGAAATTGGGCATATGTATATATCTCTTATAGCTTTGTTGTATACAAAACTGGTGGTGCCAGCTACAGTCATTTTTGTGTTGTGTGCACCCAAGCCAGAATTTCAGCAGTGATATTTGTGTAATTGTTTCTTATTCAAAATGTTTAGTACTTACATTGTTCATATACAGGTTACACGTGTACTTGAAAAGTAATGGTCCAGCATTGAAGCATTATACCTGGTGTATATTCCATGGAACAGGTTCTCATTAGGCCTGTAGGCCTTGTTGATGTGCTTTTTCCCCTATATGCGACTGCCAAATTAATTTGGCAATCAGACTCACAACTGTGGTTTCATCTATGTCCTTAAACCTTGTGTGTTTATTAGGACCCTGCTTGAATAAGTGGATGCCTTATATAATCACCCTGTCTGTCTTTCTGTCTGTCCATCTTTCTGTATATTTCTGTCAAATTTGTTTCCTGATGATAACTCCAGTTTGGATTGACATAATGATTTCAAACTTGATTTATATATGGCCCACCTCTAAAGCAAGAACTATATTTTTTTGGATCATGAGGTTAGAGGTCAAGGTCACAAGACCCACTTCTTTAAAAAGATTGTGGATTTATTTTAAGCCAAAATTTTCATAGCAAACCTTTCATCTTCCAGATAATGCTTACCTGCAAAAAATGGAAGAAACATATGGATTTTGGGGTTCAAAGTTCAAGGTCACAGAGGCCATCCATACATTAGTTTCCACCTGATAACACCAGTTTGGATTGAAATATTGGTTTCAAACTTGACTTATATTTTGCCTACCACTAAAGTGAGAACTTTGTCTATTTTGGGGTCATGAGATCAAAGGTAAAGGTCACAGGATTCACTACTTTAGAAAGATTGTGGATGCATTTTAAGCCAAACTTTACATTACAAACCTGGCTCACATGCCAATAGCTGAAGTTTCCTTTTGATCTTAGGGTCATCAGGTCAAAGGTCATGGTCACAGGGTCCATCCATTATTCACAAATTAGTTCATTGATGATAACTCCAATTTGGGTAGACAGGTTGGCTTCAAAGTGATCATATGACCCATATTTTGAAAAGTTCATAAACATATCCTTAAAGACAAATTCAGCTAAGTGTCGAGACCCATGGGTCTCAAGTTATACTCTACTATTTTGTCTCATGACTGTGACCAGGTCCCAAGTATATATGCACATGTACTGTATATACTTTATTTTATTTGCACAGTATTCTCAGTTCAAAACATATTTAAGTGAATTTTAGGCACACACAATCACAGTGATGGCTTGTTCAGTACCCTAAACAGTAAACTTCAATTAAGTAAAATGATTAGTCCAGTTGTACGCTACAAGATTTTTAGCTCAGCTGACTATAGGTCATTTGAGCTATAGTCGTGGTCCATTGTCCGTCGTCCGTCCGTCTGTCTGTCCGTCCCCCCTTCCGTCTGGATGTCCATCTAAGACTGGCACGTTTCGACTACGTTGGACCTACGAATCTGAAATTCAGCATACAGTTAGATGTCCCAAAAATCTCCTACCATGCGAAAAATTGGGTCATTAGGACTTCATTCCTTTGAGATATTAAGAAAAAACCTCAATTTTTTATTAGAAATCTATTTTCACACTTCCGGACCGCCTAATATCAAAACCACTCATCTAGTTTTCTTCATATTTACCATAAATATTCCTCTATATAGTTCCTATGTACATGCCAGATATTAAGTCAGTATTATATAATTTAAAAAAGTTATGGGCCCAAACATAATGGACTTTTTAAAAAAATCAGGGAGATATTTGGTCACTTAAGACCAAAAGTGTTAAAGGTAGGGACTTTTTTCAAGTAATACAACTTTAATTAATCAAAATTTAATTTTATACCAAAAATTAGATCAAAATCTGTTTAAATTTTTTTAAATATTGGCAAAAATATAAAATTGATACCTTTAATTTAGCCCAACTTTGGCCACGGCACGTTTTTTTCCTGTAAGTACTGTGGATTTAATTTTCACAGCATGTATACATAAGGATTTAATCTGTTAAAATCTGAAATTTGAAAATAAAAGCTGCAAAATTAGGTTAGTTATTGAATTTTTTTGGAGGCTCTTGTTGTATTCCCTTACATTGTCAAGCAGTCCACTTTGATGACTGTAGGTCATTCAGTACACATCTCTATGCTCCCCAGGCTGTTGGCATAATTTTAGATGTCCCCAAAATCTCCTACCATACTGAAAATTGGGTCAATAGGACTTTGTTCCCTTCGAGATATTAAGGAAAAAAAAACTCCTTTTTCCATAAAAAAGCTATTGTTACACTTCAAGGCTGCCTAATATCAAAACCACTGATCTGTTTTTGATCGTATTTAGTATTCACATTCTTTCATACATTTTCTAAGAACATACCAAAAATTAGGTCAGTATTGGGTATTATTTTGAAGTTATGGGCCAAAACATAATGCAATTTTTTTTTAAAAATCAGGAAATATATTTACATACCTAACATGAGAATTGCTGAACTTAGAGACTTTTTTCAGGAATATAACTTTATTTAATCAAGATTCAATTGTTTACCCAAAATTAGATCTGAATTTTGCAAATTTTTCAAGTTATTAGCATAAATAAAAAATCAATACCTTACATTTTGTCCAACTTTGGCACTGTTGATTTAATTTTCACAGCATATATATATAAGGATTTAATCTTTTAAAATCTGAAATTTCAAAGAAATTGATTGGAAAGAATAGCTTTTAATCATGTTTTCATACACCATGTCAAGTGTTGTTTACATCTAGCCCACCTAGTAGTACAGCCTTCACTTGCATTATGTAACCCACCCCAGGCAGCTTGCCTTGGGTCAGCCTGGCCACTACCAGCAGGCTTCCCCTCTGCCCTGCACCGCCCCCCCCCCCCCCAGACGGTGCATTAACTAGATGAATGTTATTATTTTCTGTATTTGATTCATTCTTATTCTAGGCTATGCTACATTTTAGATTTTGTATTGTACCACCAGGGTTACAATGATTAAAGTGTACATTTAATTGTGTCCACAAAGTGGTGTATTGCTATGAAAGTGTGGATGTTCATCAGATAAGTAATTCCTTACTTCAGAAGAGTAAAAACTTCACCAGGTGTGAAATTGACTATTAATTCCAGTAATGAATTAAAACTGGGATAGTAATTAGCACAATGATATTGTTTGTCCTTCATTCAACCAACAGTGTGTATACTTTATTTGAAAAGATGTTTTAATTTATCAAATTTACTTTTATTTTATTTTGGTGAATAAAATTAAGCATGTACTGAAAACTCCAATGTGCAAAACTTTTTAATAGTGATTCAAGGAATATTCTTGTAGATGCCATGTTGTGGCATTATTTTCTTTTAAATTCAGTTTAAACATTTATGATTTAAAAATAATAAAATATATGTGTATGCATAATATGACCCAATATGAGCTACACTCTGGATATATGATGATTGCAACTTTTGCAACAATTCTAATATTTTAACTTATAGTTTCATTTTTTTTACTCTGAATATATAATGATTGCAACTTTTGCAACAATTCTAATATTTTAACTTATATTTTCAGGTTTTTTTTTATTAAAAATTTATAAATCCTGTAAATAAAAAAGTGATTCAGATAAAAACTTCTTAATGGAAAAAGTGGATATGCTTAAAAAAATAGGATTATATATAAACTTAAATGCATTATTCCCTTGAAAGTGAAATAAAGGTATTAGTCCATTCTGTCCACTTGCCTGTCCATCTGTAAATTTTCATATGCATCACAGTATCTCAAAATTTTACTGTTTTTCTTCATGACAGTCTTGTCAGAGTATTAGTTTGCAATCATATATTTAGAACTTTACTATAACCAAGTAGGAGGGCCACTTTCCTCTTAGCTTTTCATATTCTTATATAAATGTGCTGCCCTCACTTTTCCCTTCTCCAAACCCCATCCCAAAGTCAGCCTCAGTAAGCAAGAACAAGATGAATCAGATATATTCATACTTAATATTTTGTATAACTTTTTGTCCATAGGTACCTATGTACATGCCAGAAATTATGTCAATATTGTGTAATATGTAGACATAGTGGGCATCACAATAATGTACCTTGTCAAGACTAAAGAGATATTGTGTCATACAGTCACAAATTCATAAATCACTTTATCAGCATAGTTAATCATAACATCATATCTGTCAAATTGAAAGCTTACAGACTACCATACACAATAGATCCTTCAACAAATAGCCTTATCATCATTCTACTACTGCTTATTACTGCTGTCATTGCATTCATATTTGCTCAAATATATCACAATTTTCAACCCCTCCTAAATAAATAAAAAATAAACCACTATATTTGACTCTATTAATCCATCAGTCAGGTAATTTCATTTATCATTCACTCACATATTACATTACATTCCTTTATAATAGCCCAACATGTCCATGATATTCATAAGCTTTATCGACTCGATATAGTATCACAGTGGAGAAACATTTATAGTCCAATCACGATCAGCTGAGCGCCGTGACCCATGGGTCCCTTGTCTACCATGCATGAAAACGTGTGATACTCTTCATCAGGGGATTATTTGTGAAACAGCACCAATTTATTTTATTACAGAATTATGTCTAAGCTTACTGGAAAGTTATGGCATTTCATGGGGATTGTTTGAAGACATTTCCCCTCAAAGGTGCAATTTCATCAGATTAGTGTTTGAGTCAGTAGTGTTCAGTCAAGGGTTTTAGATTTTGGACAAGAGGCTTTTAAGTAAATAATGGATTTGCACCTTTTTGTTCCATAACATATCCATCATACTTTATGGAACTCTCTTTCCACCGGTATTAGTGCCTGTGCACTATAATAAGTGTGCTATAAAGTTGATGGCTTGTTTTCTGTCATGCACCATACTAGTTTTGTGACTACATAAAAGTTTATAATCCTAGAACAGTTGGTTGGAAAAAACTGAACCTGGACAGCGATGTCTCTTATTTCCTATAGATGCCCTTTCATGATCGTGTGTTCAGGAAATCACAGTATAAGTGAGTGACATCAATTTGTCAATCACCGTATCTTCTTTTATTAAACTGTGTGTGCAGTTATGAAAGATATTGCCATTTCTTCACACGGATCATATACCTTGTGAAATTGAATATAGGAAGTGACATTTGGGTTATATAATATTTCAGGATTTTTACCATTATCAAAATGTTTATCTTAGCCTCCTCAGTGGCTTTATTTAAAAACAAAATGGTATTCTTAAGATTTCTATAACCAGTACTGAAGTATATAGTTGAAGCAGCTTTCAGCTGATTTCATCCCTATCTATATAATTTCCAAGATAAATAAAATATGAAAATTTAACAGGTTATTTCACATTTAAAAGACATGAAAATCAGACTCCTTCACTATTTCATCTTTATACGGTGTAAGCTGCTGGGAGACTTGGCATTATGTTTTTGGTCTGATCTCCTGGTTGATCATGCAGCGGGTCAGATAATCCCCCTAATTGTTGATCTTAGTACGTGAGCTTCAGATAACAGCCAGGCACGAGGAACACGTCCAATCATTTGTGTAAAGATTATTCAGTACATACAGTATGATGATCACTGACTCTTCTCTAGTCAGTGGGGGCAGAGTGTTTTGTTAGGTTAGACAGAGAAGAAAGCTCTTTATTTGAACAACAGGACCAGTGGCCTGTGGTCTGCTGATAATGTTTTATATTTGTTTGGGAGGGCAGGGTAGTGTGAACATAAGCCTTCCACTATGTGATAAGCATAATAATACAAACTGGATGGCTAAACCACTGACACATTCACACGTAAAATGTATTGTATAAATAAAGTGCTTGTGTGTAATATTTAGGTTTCCAAGTAGAGTCTGGAGACCAGAAAAAGAACATTCCCAGGGTGGTT
The DNA here is from genome assembly GCA_026874595.1 of Sipunculus nudus. Taxonomy (NCBI): domain Eukaryota; kingdom Metazoa; phylum Annelida; class Sipuncula; order Golfingiida; family Sipunculidae; genus Sipunculus; species Sipunculus nudus. Next base: position 20,921,208 of record CM049307.1, read on the forward strand.
CTGATGTTTCAAAGTAGCCTAGGGACCTCATGCAACTTCAGGACTGTTAACTGCTAGATAATTACATCCGAAGAGATTTCTTTTCATTTCCACCTAGTACAAAATTGATTAAAACTAGTAATAATTGAGAAGGTTGTGATCAAACTCAGTTTATTTTTATTTGTTTAGTGAATTTTCCAACACCTTAACCTCAGGGCTTTTATAGCTTAAAGACCACTTGGACTTACAAAGTTTTCAGGTTCTTTTTACAAATATATGTGAGCTCTTACCTGTTATCCATAATTGTTATACAATGACCTTCATCTTCAGACATTTAAACCTGTTTCTAAGTACGAGTTGTGCTGAGAACATGGTCCTCATGTACCAACTAATACAGGCATTATATTGGTTTCTGATTTTACTTAGTTACTTCAAATCAAATACTTTAAATTTGAACTGAATGTTATTTAAATTCATATTTTTTAGGTTTGGAGTTTGGACAATATGATTTGCAGCCAGACCCTAGCTCGTCATGCTGGAAGTGTTGCATGTCTGGTGGCAGCAAAGGGACGTGTCTTCTCCGGAGCTGTGGACAGCACAATTAAGGTGTGTCCTCCCAACGTACCATATTCACATGTGAATATTTCATGGCTATAAATATAAAAGCTACTTACTGTTTTGAAATTCATAACCTTTATGCTACAATTACAAAACAGATATGTAAGATTGTATGCCTCATGCAAAAATTGAAGAAAACACAATGTTATATATTCCTCTCTCACACACATTCATGTACATTTTATTCTTCCACCATCAATAAACAGACCTTCACACTTGGCTCAGGGCTGAAAATTGGCAAATTTTTACTGGCCAGTTTTCAATAATATGTTTGAAAATGATAAAGTAATGCACAGCTTCTACTTATTTTCCAGAATGCAACTCAATTATCTTCTAAAATCATTTCTCACAAGTTAGTTATCATTGATTAAGTAATGTCCTTGTCTGTTACTGTAGAGACTGAACTCCAGAAAACCCCCCAAAATAATTTCTTTCAGTGAACTTATCATTGATTTTGCAATGTTCTTATGTATTAAAGTAAACATGGTTTGATTGAATGGTGTTAAACTTGGTAAGTCCACTATTGTAACAGGCTTCACCAGGGACAATCTGAAATGTTGAAAGGTGTCATTAACAGTGAAACCCCTGCCTGGGTATGAGGACCCAGGACACAGGTGCGTGGTGTATTACAGGCTCTTGGAAGAGCTTTGCCGAATCAGTTGAGGTTGGACACCCAAGTAAAGTCAATGATCTGAGTCTGATTGTGGGTCCTCAGGGAAGCGTCTTGTTGTCTGGCCTTTTATTTTAACACCCACCAGGATCCGGAGATCAATTAACAGTGCAAGTTACTATGACACTCAGTGTCAGACATTGTAATTACTGGTAGTACATTGATGGAGGCATCTCCAGTCTTGTGTGGCCTGCTACCAACATCTGCAGCCCTCCCACACCTGAGAAACAAAGGCTATTGGAGAGGAATTAGTAGAATCCTGACCCATGGAATATAATTACTGCAAAATTTTAAGAATTGATACACAAATGCTTTTAGAGAACAAAGAATATATACATATTTCTCTTTTGATATTATTTATTATGCTATCTAATAGTGATATTTTTATTAAATATAGATATGATTTATCCTGACACACTTACTGGCATTTTGAACAGTTACACTTTCAGTTACTGTAACAGCTTTGACACCACATAATGCCCTGTTATTTCAGAGAAAATGTCTGTTAATTCAAATAAAGGAAATTTAGTCAGGTGTTCAGCCTTTTTAAGTAGAGTAATTACATTTCTAGCTTTGATTTTGTGAAGACATAGTTAAGTTGAATATCACCGTTCCTTCTCTCATCACCTCCAGAAAAAACGTATAGTGTCACGTGTTTCTGGTTTATGCTTATCCATCACAGAGTGCTTCAGAAGTGAGGATATTCATTCTTACACCTCCAAATGGTTCAGTAAAAACTGTAGATGTACCAGAAATCAGCCCTTGATTTGCATTCATGGAAGCATGGTTTACACACTTTAAATGACACCATATCAGTTAGCTGATCCCAAGTGGCCACTGAAGTGTCATGGAGAAAATATCACACCTTTTAACTGAATCTTCCAAAGAAAAAAGTGACTTTTTATACTATTCTTGGATAGTATTGGAACAGACTGACTAGCTTGGAGTTATGTAAGTTTCAAAGTTGTAGCTATATTTTCTGGAAAAAAATCTTTGTAATGAGGGGCTATGGCACAGTTATTACATAATTACCCATGGTCACAACTGTACTTTTATGTTTTTGGCATTCATGTATCTGATAACCTCATCTTTAAGACAATTCCTATATTTAATTTTATGTTATTGTGGAGAAAAACTTTCTTTATTCCCAAAGTGCATTTAATAACTATCTGCATGCCATGTCCTCACAGAAGACCCACATCTGGAGCCAAGTCATTTTCAGTTGTTCTTTAAACACATGAGACATGGCTTTCATACAAGTAGGTCAGTCAAACATGTCAGCTTTAGTCATATTATCACCAGTAAACATATATCTTAAATTTACTTCTATAGATTTAGATCCTTATCAGACTTCATACTTCATACTTATTTTATGTAAACTTTATTAAATAGAATGTGTATTTTAATAAATACAGCAGTTTTTACCATTAAATGCTAAAATAAGGATATTATGAAAGATTTTAATTAATTATTTTTATTCTTCATGGACAACACAAAAGTTCTTTTCCTTTCACTTTACCATGAAGACCCTTCAAAATTAAATATATTGTAAAATATTTTTATGAAAAATGATAATCAGAAAAAAGTTTATTAACTTCATAGGGACCAAGTCACAACAGATAATGGAACCCCGTGCTTTAGTATCTGTATCCAGAGTACATATATGGTAATATAATTTTTAAGTCTGCCAGAGATGTCACTTTTTTTATGTTACTGATACTGTAACCAAGCCCTTTATGTTACATGCCAATTATAAAGGGCTCACTGAAGTGCCTTCCGTGCAACAAAAGTAGCATCCTTTTGACTGGCAAAGCAGGGGAAATGTCTAAAATCATTTATTCAGATATATCATCCCTAAGTAACAGACAGATAACGTGAAGATACCGACCTACATGGAGAGAATTAAATGAACCCACATGGTTTTATTGCCCTGTGGTGCCATAACAGGAATGAGCTCTGCCCTGATCAGTAAAACTCACATAACCCCTTGCACATTAGGGACCTGTCAGCAATGGTTTCCTTTGCTGGTCCAGACACATTCATATGATATTTTAAGAATTTATATAGCTAGTCCTCTCTGGCTATTTTAAACCTTGTGGTCTCTTCAAATGAAATTTCTGAGTGGGACCTTGCATGTTTTTTTCAACTACATATACTTTTTGCAGGACAAGAAGGGGCAGCCTTTGTATACTTATGTCTGGTTTTTCATGTGTTTCCAGCTGATGTAAAAGAAATTCTTTTGTTGACAGAAACATACAGATGGAATCTTTTCAACATCCCTGACAGGCTGAGAAAGTGTTTCTATTTTTGTTCATGTTTGCAAAAACTCAAGAAATACATGGACAAGACAATAAAAAATCCTTATCTATATTAAAATGGTTTTTAACTTTTAAAAATATTTTTAAAAAGAATATACAGACAAAGGAATACCTCCAAAGCACCTGGGTATTTTTTTCTGAAGGAACTTCTCAGTGCGACAAGTGGAAAAAGAAAACTAAATAAATCATGTTTAAATTTATGATAAGTTATTTATGTTTATTAACAGTATCTTCCTTTTTCCCCCAACACATTAAGAGTTATTCAGAAATATTTTAATTTATGATCAATATATTGAGTTTCATTAAAAGTATCTTCCTCCCCCCCCCCCCAAAAAAAAAAAAAAAAAAAAATCAGAGCTATTTTGAAAATATTTTGTGTTAAACTTTCTTCCCACCCATAATGACAAAATGTACCTGTAATATTGAATTTAATGAACTACACTTCATAATGGGCAGTGAAATTAAATCAGGTGTTATATATTCTTATTAAATATACATGTATTATAAATCAGATTTGAATCTGAAAGGTCAAGTCAATGTCTGGCCAACACTGAAACATACATATGATTATATACATTTTTATATACACTTGATTGGTTCACAATTCTTCCCATCGTCGAACCTATTGTGGGATTATAGTCACATGATAAAAATGGTGAGCAGGTCATGTAGTTGGACAGTAATTTCTTAAATCAAGTTCATTTACTGTTGTTCATGTTACTTTCAGGTTTGGCAGTAATGAAGAAGACCAAACACTGATAGAGAGCAGACATCACGAGTCATCCCAGGACAACAAAAGTAAAAGGGTTCATTCATTTTTAGCTTGTGTATGGTTTCATATCGAGAGCACATGTTCATGTTCCTAAATGCACATGATGTGCGAGTTTTAAAATTATGGATCAGTTGCATAATTCAATGTCACAAGTAAAGGTTTTAGATAAAGCTTAGATAATGCTAAAAGCTGAATATGCATATGTAGGATTGAGTGTAAAATGTGCTTAATGTTTAGGTCTCTGTTGTTTATGGCATCAGAACAGGCAGAACAAGCATGTATGTGCCAAGTGAAAAATCTACTATGGGATTTTGAGAAAACTAATGGCTCACAAAATTAAACAGTTAGCTAAGTTATTTTATGGGAAGGTCTGACTAAGTTATTGCTCTACCATTTGACCAGACTTACTGTCATAGTGATGGTAAAATAATTAAAAATCTTAAAAGAAAACAAGAAGAATTAGTATGCAAAAAAAGGAGCATTAAAGAAATTATTTACTGCAGAATAAGGAAATTTGTACCTGAGTATGTTTTTGACTGTCTGTGGGACAGTTTCCTCTCCAGAGGCCCAGTATCCTAACCATTTTCTTTTCGGTGTATTTATAAACTGTTGATTATTCTGAGGTGCTGTATATTATTGGTGTTTTTCTGTTTAAGCCTGTTTGATGATAGGTGAACCCAGCAATTGTCTTCCTGTTAATGATCCATGACTGTATAGAAGGTTATGTTTACGCTTTCAAGTGTTATTGAAAGGAAAAAATATAACATGTTTTTTCCTCACAGTAGTTTCAGTTAAATCTCTTCATTTATTGTGCCAGGATAGAATTTGTATTTGTGTGTTTCAAAGTGCTCAATCCTTTTTGATATTCAGATTTCAGTGCAACATGTTTTCATGTTTACCATTTTATTCCATTATCCTTTATCCTTTAAATAAAACCAAGCTTTGTGGGTAAAATATGACATCAGGTTTCATATAAAGTACATCAAGCAGATTTTAAGCAAGTTTTCTTCATATTTTATTCCCTCTGAAAATAATTATTTACAAACTTAGACAAAATTTAATGCCAAGGCAAACAGTCAATCAGGTGCCCATTAATTTGCATCTGCAGCATGACCTTTCACATTGTATGCCATTCATGGCAATAAGAGAGTTGTATTGTTAGGGTATCATTACCGGACAGGCCATCTGAAAATTACTGATACAATATTTGTCTTTGCATCACAATGTATCTTAGCAGCTGTGTATTGATCACTACAACTGTATTCCTTATACATATGCCTTTTAACAGGTGAAATGCCAAGTGATCATAGGATAAACTTCTTTCAGTTGAAATCAGAATTAAAATGTATAATTGTATTATATTTAAGCGGTTTTGTTGGTATATGAAGAGGATTTGCTCATGTTATAGAGTATTTTCATATGTTTCATGTTATTAATGAGTGACATGAAAACTGGACTGCTGGTGTTGGTTTGCATTTAAAAAAAAAAATTGCAACAAACACCAATCCATTGATCTGTGTGTCAGCAGGTCATCATACACATTTACAATTGAGGTTTAGCATACAAATAATGAATTCATATTGTTCAGGTTTATATATATATTTAGAATAGATAATAATAGGCATATATTTATGAAATGTGTTGAGTGTTTTGTTCTGTAGACACACACATACACATACATTTATATAAACTCTCCCTGTTATGTTTGCTAGTACCTCTGGTATATTTGAATAATTTTATATATATATATTTGTCTAGGTTTTCCCTGTAGATCAGGCAGAACCAGGTTTAATACTGTATTGTAAAGTGTGACAATTACATTTATAAGTTGTAAAATATTTAGTAAAAACGTTTAGTGATGTCATGGCACATAATCTAGAGCTTCTGTATTCATAATTTCATATATAGATTTTTGAGGTCCAAGTTCGTTTAAATGTTATTTAAATGTCCATTGCACTAGTTTATGACATTTGGAGGGCATCTTGTTATGTAATGGGTGTGAAAACCTGTACAACACAAGGCACAGTGTTTGACAATTGATAATGACTAAATCATGACCATTATTCACACAGAAACTATATGAGTATGATGGACTTCAACTGAAATTCAGCATTATATTAATACCATATCATATGATCCATTTAGATAAACACAGATTTGCAATTATTCACATATTGTCCATATTTATTACAACGGTGCCTGGTTTGTCAGTGTACCGATAGTTGAATAATAAAGAAGAACTAACACCTCAAAGAAAATAAGAAATTTGTATAAAAAAAGAAAATTATAAAAGGGACCATATGCTGGTTATATAAAGGTTCATGAAATAGCACTATGTTCCACTGAAAATCTGGAAATTTTGAAGGAGATATGTGCTTTCACAAGTAAAAACCTTTAAGGTATTACTTAATTTACCAAATACTTCCATGGAATATCCGCATCCATGCATACAAGTGGACACTAAAAACGCATCAACCTGTTTTTACATAAATATATACAGCAGAGTTAGTTTGAGATTTGTTTATGTTGTTTGGAATGTTTCACTCAGTTTTTATTTTCTGCTGGTTAATTTGTGACATTTATATATGGCAAAAATGTGAATGGCTATGTTTTGATTTGCTCATCAGCAATAGTTTCCTGTACTCAGATAAGATTATATACACTGGGAAGAGTATGTTTTAATTTTAACTGCTGCTCGTGGACTGCCAATGTATTCTTTAATGATATTTTTGCATAATAAATATCAGTATAACTCAGATTGTAATTTTCTTCTATATATTTCACAATTGCACTATTGTTCTATTGTTATGGTCGAGTCCACCGTGGCCCTTATTAATGGTGACTGTCTACTCTACCCCATGACAAAACTGGCTTCCTTTAGCAGGTCTCCTCGATAAATATTGCATGTCCACCTAAAGTCCAAATCCTGGTCAAGATATAATACCTCCACATTATTTGGTTGCAACTCAAGTCAAGAGCGTCATGCAAGACTTCTGGTCAAGTATATATATACATCGCTCACTTTTTTGTACACATAGCCATCAGTTTTAATGCCACTTAAATAAGCTCAACATACGAATTTTCTAACAAAACTGGCCAGTCTGGGGCCTTCCTCTCAGATTTATAGTTCAGCTGACTGTAAGTCATCTGAGCTATAGCGATCACTCTTTGTCCATCGTCCTTCTGTCTGTCTGTCCGTTAAACAGGCACAAAATGTAACCGCTGGACCTAGAATCTTATAACTTGACATTCTGAGAGGTCCATGAAAAATCTCTTTGGAAACCAGAAATTAGGTGTCTGTTACCCATATCCTTCAAGCTATGGGGCCCCAAAGTACCCCCCAGAATAGTAAAAAATTTCATACAAAAACTTCAATATCTCATTAACTACATCACTGATGGTCATGATTTTTGGCATACATATTTATCATGAGATGTTTCATCAGCTTCTGCAGACTGGTAGCGCCACCTGTATTTTCGATTTTTACAAATTTTTTCTCTATTTTTGAGACCTTTAAAAATTTGAACATCTGTAAACAGGGCACAAATCGTAAAGATTGGACCTAGAATCTTCATTCTTGACACACTGAGAGAACTATGAAAAGTCTCCATGGAAACCAGAAATTAGGTCTCTGTTACCCATATCCTTCGAGCTATGGGTCCCCAAAATAACCCCCAGAATAGTCAATAATTATTTACAAAAACTTTAATATCTCATTAACTACATCACTGATGGTCATGATTTTTGGCATACATATTGATCATGAGATGTTTCATCAGTTTCTGCAAACTGGTTGCCACCTTTATTTTTCGATTTTTTACGAATTGTTTTCTCTATTTTTGAGACCTTTAAAAATGTGAACATCTGTTAACAGGGCACAAATCGTAAAGACTTGACCTTGAATCTTCATTCTTGACACAGTGAGAGACCTAGGAAAAGTCTCCATGGAAACCTGAAATAAGGTCTCTGTTACCCATATCCTTTGAGCTGTGGGGCTCCCAATTACCCCCCAGAATAATGGAAAATTTGATAAAATAAACTGCAACATCTCAATAACTACAACACTGATGGTCATGATTTTTGGCATACTTATTGATCATGAGGTGTTCCATCAGTTTCTGTGGACTGGGTGGGCCACCTCTATTTTTTCAAATTTTTACGAATTGTTTTCTCTATTTTGGAGACCTTTAAAAATGTGAACATCTGTTAAAAGGGCACAAATCGTAAAGACTTGCCCTTGAATCTTCATTCTTGACACAGTGAGAGACCTATGAAAAGTCTCCATGGAAACCTGAAATAAGGTCTCTGTTACCCATATCCTTTGAGCTGTGGGGCTCCCAATTACCCCCCAGAATAATGGAAAATTTGATAAAATAAACTGCAACATCTCAATAACTACAACACTGATGGTCATGATTTTTGGCATACATATTGATCATGAGGTGTTCCATCAGTCTCTGCGGACTGGTTGGGCCACCTCTATTTTTTCAAATTTTTACGAATTGTTTTCTCTATTTTTGAGACCTTTAAAAATGTGAACATCTGTTAACAGGGCACAAATCGTAAAGACTTGACCATGTATCTTCATTCTTGACACAGTGAGAGACCTATGAAAAGTCTCCATGGAAACCTGAAATAAGGTCTCTGTTACCCATATCCTTTGAGCTGTGGGGCTCCCAATTACCCCACAGAATAATGGGAAATTTGATAAAATAAACTGCAACATCTCAATAACTACAACACTGATGGTCATGATTTTTGGCATACATATTGATCATGAGGTGTTCCATCAGTTTCTGCTGACTGGGTGGGCCACCTCTATTTTTTCAAATTTTTACGAATTGTTTTCTCTATTTTTGAGACCTTTAAAGATGTGGTTATCTGTCAACAGGGTATAAATCGTAACAACTGGACCTAGATTCTTCATTCTGGTCATGCAAGGAGGCCCATGAAAAGTGTCTGTGGAAAACTGAAATTAGGTCTCCGTTTCCCATATCCTTCAAGCTATAGGACTCCGCAGTATCCCTCAGAATAATGGAAAATTTGATACAAAAGCTGAAGTATCTGAACAACTAATGCAGAGATCACCATGATTCTTTGCATGAATATTGACCGTGTGTTTTTATTAGTTTCTACAGACTGGTGGAGCCACCTGTATTTTTTTTAAAGTTTACACATTTTTTCTCTATTTTTGAGACATATAATTATATACATACACAATATCGGCCTGTTGGTTAATCTGTTTGATGCTTCAGTTGAATGAGTATATACTACCATTCAGATGATAAAATTTCCTTTTGCGAATCTCTTCCCAGTCAGCTGAGCGTCATGACCCATTGGTCACGTGTTGGGTATTGCAACCATCCTAGGTGTCGCCCTCAGCCAGCCAACACTGATTTGCACCCACTGGCATCCCACAGTTCTTCCCGGAGAGACCGGAACCGTGCTCTTTACATAGCCTGAGATCTTCGGTTCCTTGGAAATATGACCACCCTCTCCCACGATTAAGCTGGAGCAAGCTGGATCCCGGAAAGCGAGGATAATCCCCCTTTTATATTTAGACTCTAGGTGAATGTCCGGCATGGGCATATACCTGCCGATGTCAGATTCGAACCCACGTCTCGATCTCAGTGCATTTGCTCTAACCACTACACTGCCGTGATTATGTCAAAATCTTGGCCATACTCGAGTATATCCTGCGTACACCTGATGTCAAATCCAGGTCTCCTTTGAGTTGATTTTGGCCACTTGATATAAAAACTCTGGTTTCTTCAAACCAGGTCCAGTCTCCATCTGTAGGCAAAAACCTGGGTTCGTCTAACCAGTTTTTGTGTATACCTTAGGGAAAAATAAAAAAAAAGGTATGGTTCTCAGGCACTTTTTTTCAGAAATCAATGCGGGCGGGCGCTTTTTTTATTTTAAATTTTTAGGTATGTTTCGACAAAAATGTCAAATGATAAGGGAAAAGCATGAAAATAACAGTTTTACTTTGCTAATTAAGTAAAAGCACTACAAAACAAAGGAAATTGTATGGTTTTATCTCCTTGAAAGAAATGTCGGAGCTGCAGCAGCTCAAAATTGGAAAGTTTTTATTGAAAATCAAAATAAAAATATTTGATGCGGGGGTTTAAAATTGATACGGGCGGTGCCTGAGAACCATACCTTTAATTTTTTTTTGGCCTTATTTCAAAACTTTGGTCTCCATCAGTCAGATTCGTACCCAGGGACGTTAATACAGGGGGTGGGGGTGTGGGTGAGGGGTATATATCCCCCCCCCCCACTTTTTGACAAATGGGGGATGGTCAATGTAACCATCCCCCCAACTATTCAGAGAATAATATTTATACATTGCAAATTAAAAATATTAATAAATAGAATTATAGACTTCATTTGTGGGTTTACTGTGAAATATTATATCTTAACGTGGTTTTGAATCAACTTATATACTGGAAACATAATACCTTATTTTTTAAAACCATATACTTAATTGCAATATTCTTTAAATGGGATTAAGTATATGTGTGTGTGTGTGTGTGTGTGTGTGTGCAACTCATCCCCGACCATGGAAGATAAATTGACGTCACTGGACGTACCCTTGTCTCCTCAAGCAAGATCTTGCGTACCTCATGCCAAAATAAAACCCTAATCTCATCCAATCAAATGCCGTATACGCTCCAATAAAACAAACCCTGGTCTCTGCCAACCAGATCTGGTGTCCATCTGGCTGTCAGAACAGTAGCAGAGATGTCAAACCTTCTCTGAGAAGATCTGATGTCAAATTCTGGTCTGCCCTCACAGTGTCTGGTCTACCACTTGCTGATTCCAAGACCTGAAGGTTTCGAGGATGTCAATCATGGCCGCATTGTCTTGTCTTCAGTCGCCATCGTCCGCGGCCTGCATGTAAGAGTTCTGTCTCGCCCTGACGGAGGAAGCTAAATGTAGCTTTGTTTCTCATCTCCTTTGTGTTCTGTGCCTTTTTGTAAGTCACTTATCTTGTGGTCACGTTGGTGTTTGGGATATGAATATTTGACCCGTCTTTGTCTCAACCAAGCTTGTTCGACAGTTAGACTTTCCAAAGGCTATTTAGTCTGACAAAGAGTATAATTGGTCGTTGCCCGTCGCATTTTCAAAGATGTCCCTTTCCTCAACAGATCTAAGTCGAGGGGATCCAGTGATCACCTGGTGTAGAACCGATGGACCTCCCCCAACTGGTTCAAATATTTAACAAAACCGAATATTACATACATGCACAGCAAAACCTTGCAGTAAGGTGCAAAGTGGTCATATTTAAATGTAATATTATAATATATACGTGAATATTTTGTGTTACTGTGGCAGGGTGCTTAGAACATAAAAGGTGCATGGTGACGCGAGTTGATATACGCTCTTTACACAACCCTTTACCTATAGGCCTACTACCCTTTTCAGTAGCTTCTTTAAAAGCGCAAGATTTCCGCTGCCTCGGGAGTGTGGAGTTGATACAAAGAATTTGCTGGGTGGGGATGGATGCGGGTTTGTATTAGCTGAACAGTGATGTTATGGTTGAGGTAAGATTTAAAAATATAAAACTTATTAATCGAATGTTAATGATTTTATATATAGAGTATATATAGGCCTATGTATTTAATGTATAAAAATTGTTCTTATTATGCTTTGATACACAGTGATACAGAGGGAAAGCATCAGCAATGTGCAACACAACAGGGAACATTGATTCTGTTGCTGAACATTTAAAAAATAATCAGAAAACATAAATATAAAATCATACACATGTATAATTATATACTGTTTCCGTTGCCATTGCTTTAAATACATTTTACGTAGACATTAAGAGCATTTTACGAGTCTTTCTTTAATAGGTTAATTTGACCATGTTCATTACAATATTGTTGGCTTTAAACTTAATCCATTAAGTCATATGTTTAGCTTAAACCTTTAAAAATTAGGTTGAGCGGTCGACCGCGGTCCGGTCCAAGGATAATTGTGTCCTGGCGGACTGCTCCGCACTTCTGAGGTCAATTCACATGTAAAAAGTGCAAATTGGTCATATATTAAAGTTCACAGTGAAGGAAGTATAGCTTAACTCAGCTGTTATCTTAGTTATCTGAGATAAAGCAAGTTATCTGAGCTATAGAAATGTCCCTTTATCCGTCCATCGGACCTACAAATAAAAAATTCAGCATGCAGTTAGATGTTCCTAAGTTCTCCTTACAACCCCGAAACTGGGTCAGTGCGGTTCCTATGGTTCCTTCGAGAAATGAAGGAATAACCTCCTTTTTTCGATTTAAAGCCTTTTGTTACACGGACAAATTGCTTTTTATCAAAACTGCCGGTGTTGTTTTGTACATATTTGGCATAGATATTCTTTTATATATTTCCCATGTACATTCCAGAAATTAGGCTCACAATTTTAAGAAGTTACGGACCCGAACATATTGTACCTTGCCAAAACATCAGAAAAGCTATTCACACACTTTACATGATAACAATTGAAGCTAGAGAGTCTTTTCTAAGTTAAAACTTATTTTAGTTCATCTTTTTTTGTATACCAGCAATTAGATCACAATTTTTAGCATAAATAAAATCAGTACCTTACATTTTGTCTAACTTTGACCAGGGCACATATTTTTTTCTGTAAGCACTGTTGCTTAAATTTTCACAGCATGTTCACATAAGGATATAATCTTTTATAATCATATATTTGAAACAAATTGATAAAAAATACTTTGATTCACGTTTTAAAAGACCTTGTCATATATAAATATATTGTATACTCAGTTACAGGTAGTGGTGTAGGCAAACCTGGAGTTTTATCGACGCTGCCCTCGGGCAGTTTCCTAGCTCAGCTGAACTCGAACTCCCCTCTACCCGTCCCTCCATGGACTGGATGCATAAACAAGATGAATATTATGATTTTCTGTTCAATTATTTTTTTTCACAGACCTTTGATACATTTTTATTTTTTTTAATGTATTACAAGGGTTTGAAATGATTCAAGTACACATTTAATTGTGTGCACGAAGTGATGTATTGCTATAAAAGTAAGGATGTTCATGTTGCGAGGAATTCCTTACTTCAGAAGAGTTAAACTAATTGCGTTCTTTTTATTTTACTGTGTGTGAAATTGAGCTGGGATTTTAGTATTAAATTAAGGCTTTCCGGCGACGACAACGACAATGCATTCTGGGTGTACAAATTAATCTGGCAAACTTTATAATCGGAGGGGAAATCGAATGTGTTTTGTTCATCACGATGGGCCTCCATTTGAATTACCGTGCCGTCAAGATGAAGAAGTAAAGGGTTATACTGGGTCCAGTTTATTAATCAAAGACGAAGACAACTGGAACTTATAAGGATGAAAGGTATAAAGATAACAAATAAAAATAAGAGTGATTTAAATTATTTTATCGTGTGTCTAGACAAAAGTTTTCTACTTTACTTTATTTACGCTTTTTGCCGATATGTTGCCTTTTCGGGGAACCAAAATGGGAGTGGCGCTGTACGATTATGTCCTGTAAAGGCAAAAAATCGCTCACAGACTGATTCGAAAAATAGCCGGATAGTCGTTAAGCACTGTCGTTGCCGTACCGTGGGCATTTGTATAAGAATGATTTTTTTGCCGTTCCCGTTTTTGCCGTTGTCGGAAAAAATGATGAATGTGTACACAGCTTAACACGTCTCGTTATAGACGGGCGTATAAGAGGGCCACATCAGAGCGTCAAATCTTGTGTCAACATATTATAAATTGCATTTGTGAATTTTTGAAAAAAAAATTGGAAATAACATATATACGGGTGTTGTGAATTATTCTTTTTTTATTTGGATAGGTCTGAATCGTATTGCATGTTTTTTCTAATAATCTTTATTTTTCATAAAGAAAATAACATCCGAGCAGTCATTGTTTGTGTCGTAACATACCGAATTACGGTCATGCATGACTTGCTGCTGAAAATGGAGATGGCAGAAGTGATCCTATTTTCCTACCTCCTTTAATTACTAGCCTAAATGAATAAGTACCTAACAGTTTCAAATATTGAACACTGTGGGCAATGTGAGGCGGGCTAACTAGTCATCAGTACGAAATTTACTTTGGAGAACGCCACCCGAATCCAAGATATATTATCCATTGACAGTCTTAGAAGGGTGGATGTCGAATGTTAGAGCCCTACATGACACTAAATAACAAAACAAAAAAATATTGAACAGACACACAGATTTTAATTGTCAGTTATTTGAAAAGACTAAAAATATCCTACGTCCCCTGTGCCGATCCTACGTCTACTTTGCAGAACCAAACGGTCAGAGTCACAGGTGTTTATTGGCATGAAATAAACAAGGACTGACAGACATCGGATATGAAATCAACACGGAGAAAAACAGGTTAAGGAATGAATCCAGCTGTGACACGGAAATGTACACGTCGTTACCTCGGAAACTATCCCACCTGCCTGTACATTAAATAATGAAGCTTTGTATCCAGGAGTCCTATCTGTGATAATTTTTAAATCAAAATATTTCATTAATATAAAATACAATTAATTGACTAAAATCATATAAAATCAACAGCTTATTTTATTTGATATAATGGAATCTTTGGTACCTATTCTGGTATAAATAAAGAATGGCCGATGCGCCCTGATGTTTCAGAGCATTTCTTTTTGTAACTGGAAGCACGCATACCAACTCGGCTACGTGACCTTGAGTCTAATCACCACAAGATCAGTTTGCGGGTGGTCATAACATCCAGGCGCTCCTTATATTCCATTTTCCTCTGGCAAACTCGATAATGTAGCTAGTTATTCGGTTGTAACAATGTTACATTTGCTTTATATTTAAAAAATAATTCGTTTTCTACCAAGACCTGATGGTTTTTTAAAGATTTATGTTACGTTTAAAATGTCACTCTGCATAAACTCGGATATCGTAAAACAGGGTAGGGTTTTATCTGGATGATACCTGTTTTATTCAAGACAACGATTAAACTGGGTTTAATCCGGTTTTATCCATTTTTTATCCGGATTAAAATGAATAAAACTGGAATTAAGCTCGCCTTGTAAAGTGTGATCATAGTAACATGGATGCAAATTTAGATGAATACCTTCAGAACATGTAATGTTACGATATGAAATAATATCAGAGAGACACAGCATACATAAAATATGAACATTTAGAACCCAATAGTTAATTGCTGCTTGATAAAAACGTTCTTCCTTAATATATTTTGTTCCTGTTATAATATGCTGGTTTAAACGCCGTCTTTGCTTTTAATTGTTGCACCAAATCTGTTTCTGATTCGGATTAAACCTGAATTAACGGAAACTCGCGATCTCTATCTATGGCCACACTTTTGCACCCAACATAAACCTTGTTAGGCCAAAAAAAAAAAATAAAAAAATAAAAAAAAGGTATGGTTCTAAGGCAATTTTTTTCAGAAATCACTACTGGCGGGCGGTATTTAATTTTAACCTTTTCTGTATTTTTCGATAAAAATGTCAAATTATCAGAGAAAACATGAAAATAACAGTTTTTGTTTGCTAAACAGGTAAAGGCCCTACATAAGAAAGGAAATCGTTTTAAAATTGTATTATTCTATTTGAAAGATGAAAATCAATTGATGAGGGGGGTTTAAATTGACGCGGGCGGTGCCTGAGACATAGCCTGTCCTACCCTCAGGAGTTGTTCCAATATGAGATCACGAGGTCTACCTCTGTTTTCCGACATTTTTATGGTGGTTTGAACAAGAAATATTTCCATCTTCATAAACTCTCACACGAATTTCTCTCAAGTCAAACATGTAGTGACTGTATGGTGACAAAACAGTTTACACACACCACCAGAATGAAATAAATAATTATCTGCACTTACCTTATTATATGTTATGTTATGTAAAATTAAAGCAACCATCACTCTGCTTATTACTTTTCTGAAGCATTAATTGCACGTGGAAGCCTAGCCACACACCGGACTTCATTGAACGCCCAGGAGAAATGGTGTTTGCTCAGGAAATTAGGTAGTACAATTGGCAAAAACTCCTTGACCTATGATCAATCCTAAAGGTATTAATATTCATAATCCATTAAGTATACATTATTTTATACCTGTTACAGCTAGTGTTCCTTCTTGTGGTAAACATATTTTTTAACGTGTCATGCATTTCTAACTTGATTTTGCAACATTAAAAAAATTAAAAAGTTCACTATTTATAGCACCAAGTAAAATTTAACCACTTTTAGTTGACTAATATTTAACTGCATAACAATATAGCGATTTTTTTTTCCTGTACTGTGTGTTTTTCTTGTAGAAAAGTAAAATTATAATTTTTTATTGAATAAAAATTTCAAATTTCAGTTTTAAGGAAGATAGTGACATGATAGACTGAAAAAAACGTTTTTTTACTGATATTGGCACGTAGTTTTATATTATCCTCTTAAAAAGGCTTGCTGCCACTGGTTGTTTAAAATGGTGCACTGTTTAAACAAAAATACAGTGTTCATATATATGTACACCATCAAAAGAAACATTGTAACAGTTTTAAAACAACTTTTGGATTGATTTTAGGTACCAGGTTTTCTTAGCTCAGCTGACTGAAAGTCAACTGAGGTATAGGTATGGCGCTTAGTCCGTCTTCCGACCGACAGGGCGTCCGGCCGTCCGCTAGCAGGACACAAATTGTAACCGCTGGACCTAGAAACTTCAACGTTTACATCCAGGGAGGTCCATTAATGATCTTCTTGGAAAATCGGTATTAGTTCAGTGCGACCTATAATCCTCCGAGCTATTGGAGGGAAATGATCCCAGATTAATTAAAAATTTGATACAAAACCTCCAGTATCTTGATAATTAATGCATGGATTGCCATGAATATTGCCTTGAATATTCACCATGACTAGTTTTGTCAGTTCCCGAAAACTGGTGGCACCCCTGTATATTTTCTTTTATTTACAATTTAATTTGTTTTTGTGACCGTCAAATAATAGCAATTCTTGGTGAATTATCTTTTATTTTGAGACTGTAAGATTATGTTGATCCTATCATATTCGCAACTGTGGTTTCATCTGTGTCCTGAAATCTTGTGTTGTTTATTAGGGCCCCGCTTGAATATGCGGATGCCCTATATTAATCATAGTCCGCTCGTCTGTTCTTTTTCTGTATGTCCGTCAAACTTGTTTTCTGATGATAACTCCAGTTTTGGATTGACATATGGATTTCAAACTTGACATATATATGACTCATCAATAATGGAAGAGCCCTTTTGATTTTTTGGTCATGAGGGCAAAAGATTGTGGATACATTATAAGCCAAATTTTTCATCCAACACCTTCCATCTTACAGATATTGCTCACCTGCCAATAGTGGGAGAAACTTATGGATTTTGGGGTCACAAGGTCAAAGGACAAGGTGATGGGGCAATCTGTCCGCATATTAGTTTCCAGATGATAACTCCAATGTGGGTTTAAATTTCTGTTTTAAACTTGATTTATATATGGCCCAACACTGATGTAAGAACTCTATCGATTTTGGGGTCATGAGGTCAAAGGTCAGGATCACAGGACCCACTTCTTTAAAAAGAAACTTTAGCCAAACTTTTCATCCCAAACCTACCGTCTTCCATATGGCGCACCTGCCAACAGGGAAAGGTTCCTTTTGATTTTGGGCCACTAAGTCAAAGGTCAAGGTCACGGGGCCAATCCATTTCTGGATGATAACTCCAGTTTGGGTAGTTGGGTTGGCTTCACACTGATCACAGGACCCATATTTTGAACAACTTTGACCAACCACACCTATCATAATGAATTGTAATTGGATGCTTGAAACTTCAAAAAAGTTGATTTACCCTATTATTTTTTTTTTACTTCTTAAAAGATATTCCAGAACCGTAGCAGCAGAATATATGGCATATATCTCCTTAAACATTGGACGCAGGTTAAATTTTCAGAAGAGACAAGGGTACGGCGTAGCATACGGTTAGCGTTAGAGGCCCTGTTCGAAAACCGGTTGAGCCTTAAAAGCAAAACTGCTCAGAAATTCGTTGTAATGTCGTAAAGACAGGTTATAACAGGTTATCCAGAAAGCTTATATTCTTATCACATGGTCACCTTTATCTTCATAATATAAAAAAATGCTCCCACCAGGCCATACACCTTTCCTTAAACCGACGTGTGCTCTTCTCTCTGTTAGTCTGTATGAGTCATTCATAAATATAAATAACATTCTATGGAGAAGTGAGAGGAGATACCGTTTGGAGTTGTTACGGATCTAAATGAGAGAAAATGATCATTGTTTGTCTATTTTGGAGCCAGGTGCATGAATCATGGAGAAAGGAACAGACTGAACAGTTGATTAACTTATAGACAATACATACTGTGGCAATGGTCCTCTAGGCGGGCTTCTTTGACCAACCTGTCAATTTGATCAACCTGTCAGATAACATAAAATTATGTGAAGTTCGTGCAGCCGTCAAACAGATCAGTCAGAAATACCATTAACGGATTTATGTTATTTAAAAGAGAAGGACGCAATTTTGTAGTTTCAACTAAAACCGTTAATAAAAAAATACCCAATTTTTTTACTCTCTGGTCAAAATATCCAGTTATTGACTTTCTTGTCACAAACCCCGTGATCCCATCGATAATTATAATAATTTTAGCTATAAATAAAATGAAAGATTTGATATTTGTACAGTCTGCTAATGCAAAACCTTTATTTACGTATTTTTCAAAATCTGCTACATGAAATCGCAGTGTCTTTGACAAAATTTGTCTCAAAATTTGACAATAACAAATTTATTTTGGATACTGTTTTTCCCTGATGAATCGAATAGGGTCTCATGTTAAGGGACTATACCTCAAAAAATATAATATATATCTTCTAGTAATAATAGGTGTGTAAATAAGACCACTTTGATTTGACCATCACCATGGTGACACGTTTGGCCAAGTTCATGTTAGATGTTCGTGCTGTTGCGTCAAATTATACACGACGTCATTTGTCATTTTCCCTTTATTTTCATTTTGGATAATATTAGTTCTCAGATGATTGTTCTTAATTCATCAAAGTAAATATTTTTGTGTTTTTATTAAAACTAAATTAACACGTAGAGGCTATATTTAAAAACACTGTCTCGATGTTCTGAGAGGAACCCAAATTGTGGGAGTTAATTAACCGCATGTCGGGTTCAATGAATATTCGACCAGTTCAATGATAGACAGTCAGGACCAAAATGACAACTAATCCTGGATTCCACTGTAGCGGGAATCAGAGATGGCATCTGGTGAATAATTATAACGCACAAGGTGAAAGAAGTAATTAAACTACGCTTCACCAAATCATTTCTATTCCTTATGTTACGCAATGCATTCTTTAAATTATCGCGACCTATTCATTGCAGCCTATCCATGTAAAAGAGTATTCATACCTAAATTTGACGGAATTTCAATTTTCGTCATGTTATCGCGACATATCCATTGCAGCCTATCAACGTAAAAGAGTATTCATACCTAAATTTGATGGATTTCAATTTACATCATGTTATCGCGACCTACCCCTTGAAGCCTATCCACGTAAAAGAGTATCTAGAAACAAATTTTACGGAATTTCAATTAACATTACTACAAAGAACATTTCGAGTCATCCTTCTCAGTTGCTGTGTTACTGATCTAAATATAGGACACTGTCCAAAATATAGATATAGTTCAAGAAGCATAGCATATGTGACTACCGCTTATATATTCTTTAACAGGCACTATAGGTATACATGGGTTCATACGCAGGCATGCAAATCCATAGGTCAATAAAATTAACATATCAAATGCACTCTTTATTTGGTATAGCTCTTTTATACATATACAGACCTGATGTCATAGAGACCACATAACGTTCTGGTAAACTAAAGAAGTTAAATTATAGACAACATTACTTCTAAAAGACACTAAAGAATACGAGTAAATGCATTTATGGGACTTGTGCCCTTTTAAAAGATGAAAAGCTTATGTAAATGTAAGGTATAAGAGTCTTGAAGGAGCGGTTTTAACTGCATCAATGTCTTACCAGCTGACGCCCCTGCGATACCCCGCCTATGTACCTGAGTAACCCAATAAGACTTAGTCTGACTGAACAACCTCCAGGCTAGGTTTGCTTCTTGGATATGTTTTACCGGTGATGTCCCAGGCTGCAGATTGGTTAGACTTCAGCAAGTGCTTGGGATCATGTTTCGTTTATGAAAGGGAAGGGTTCTTTTAACATTTTGATGAGATAGATGGATATCAGACCTATGTAATTTGAAAAATATATTGTATATATTGGTTTAGTGTTTCCGGTGAACTTACACTGCAGATTTACGCCATGCTGGTGGGTGCCATCTGGAGAAAAGATGATATTATTTCAGTAGAATTCATTGAAAAATGAACTTTTAACCGAAAACGCCTTAGTGAAATGTAACAGTTGCTTTTAGGGGAGCATTCAAATTGGTTTCTCAGTAATTTACTTTTACACTATATCATGCAACTCCTTGGCTTACTCCTTGGTTAAACCCAAGATCCTTGTCCAAATGTACATGGTGTTTTCTGTTTTGTCCTTGTTGGCGGCTTGTCATTAATCGGCTGGCATTTCTTTTAAACTGTTATGTGTTCATGATACCAACATATACCGTTTGGTTTATCAGTATATATCATATACATTACAGATTTACTGAAGATAAGTCCTCTCTGCATGTATGTATTCTGTCCTAAATACCAAAGTTATTCATTTTAAAAAAACAAGCATCGGCCTATTGCATAATATAAATTATAATATCATTAATCTCGACACGTATCGCCAGCTGTTTCATTCATTCTGTTACGATACAATACCTATCCTATACCATAAAGATAGTGAAGGTGCCAAGAGGTTTATAACATTTCGCATAAAATCTCAAACTTCCTTGTTTATTTTGGTTAATAGTATCTATATAAAGATATGAAAAAAAAATGCCATATAAACAAGAGACGCACTCGCTGAAAGCGGGAGTGAATCAATAGCTGAAGGCATGTACTCAGGCTTAATGAGCATTCATTCCTTACATAGGAGGCCACACTCCGGACTCCTGTAATGACAAAGGTCTTGCGGTGAATAGAAAATCCAAGAGACAGATGACGGAAAACGTAGGTCTAGAACTATCCCATGTACAATTACAAAGAAGCAATCTTGAAATCTTGTTTTGAATTTAACCCGTAGCGCGATCACTTAGAAAAATACGAATAGTTAACACGCTGCCATTACACCTATTACATGTGATGTACATACACCTGTTTATGTATATATGTCATCTCTTGAGCTGTCATTCAAGAATAATTATAGTAATTATTATTATTATGCTTTAATAATAATATTGTTATATTATTAATATTATGCTTTATACATTTTCTGAGGTGGAATTACACAGTTAACCCAGCAAGTGTTTCATGCATGGCACGTGGGTGACGCTAATAGAACTGGGGTGACCATACACAGGATGACGTTTTTCTGAGCCATATATGTATATTTTTTACGGAAATTAAGTCATTGATTCCGGTTAAACGTATGTTTCACAAATTGCTAGAACTGCGTGTGACCTAAACATCAAGAAAGCCAAATTATGTTGAACATTTACGCGTAAAAAATATATTGCTACTGCAAAGTGTTCCACTTCCGCCAAAAAAACCAGCATGCTTGTATTTTTCCAGCGTCAAGGGTCTACATGTTACAAAATATGTCAAAATAACTTAAACATTATGACGCTCAGGATTAAAAAAGGCGCAATTCGCAAAATTGTTCGTATGTCGTGAGCAGATTTATGATATTTGACATTGACCATAAAGTTGCGGGTTAGTTATGGAGAAATTCAGGCTGGATGTTCCAACAATTTCGTGCGAAAATAGTCGAAATACAGATCAACATTTTTCCACTGAAAGGATGAACTACTATGATTTAGGTCTACTATGAATTCCTGACACATTTGGGATTTCATGAACAGAATTTTAAAATTTAATTCCCGATGCTGCACTTTCATCTTGCCTTAAGGAAACAATCAGACAGGACTTGTCAATGGGGAGATGCGATTGATTAATTAAAAGGAGGCCGCGGGATGTGGGTGTTTGCGTGGGACGTGATAATTAGATGACATGTTCGACAGTCTTGTAACTCCATTGAAAGGTTTAGGAGTGAGAGTGAAATACAGCTTTTACGGTTTCCTGTTTATCTCTAATCTCGTGTTGCCGATCTTAATTTTAGTTTTTAGTTAGCGTGTTCCAAATCTGATTAGTAATCTTGACTTCAGAAGCACCTTGTTTCCGGCGAACAAATAGAATGCACTCCACACAATAAACACTCATGCACTACGCGTGTTTATATCCGTCGGTAGTGAATAATTCCTTAACAATAGCGGATCCTTTCATTAAATTTAGCATTTTCTAAATACAGACGATGTTTAATCACAAAGACATTATATGCACATACACCGACTTTCATAAATGACTTTTATATCAAGCGCTGTCTCGCCCTTTACATTATTTGCTAGTCCCTGCTAATGCAGAAAAGATTTGAACAGTTTTAAGATACACGAATAACTGGACGTGTGAATTTATTATGAAAGATGCCCAAAGATCGTTATAAGTATTTAAATTTATAAGTCCTGTTCGAATAGAGAACAAGAGGTCTGGTCATCTTGTGCTAGCTAATGGTTCTCCATTTTTCGGAAGCATTTGGTTGTCACCTGGAAATAAAACAGAACTATCCTATCGTTCAAGGTTCTACGTATACGCTTATAAAGATATATACGTAATTTCGACGAAAGGTTTTTTTTTATGAAAAACAGTAATGTAATTATATGATAATTTATTATCATCGTTACATGTATCCTATAGATATGAGGCACCTCTAATGGCTCTATAATGTTAGCTTCGCTTACAGATAGAAATAATGCGGTGTTTTATACCAACTGGATAAAACGAAAACCGTATGATGGAAACACCAGGTATTTATAACGTCACACATAAAAGGTTAGGTAATATTTCTTAATATTAAGTAATTTAAGGGCAGGAACATTTTACGTGTATCCCTGAATGAAAATGTCAACTTACGTATGTATGTATTATTTTATTTGGCAGTCTTTTTACTGTAATTTTGTGCAAAATCTGAATATATAAAAAATACAAATGAGTCTTATCAGCAAGAGCGCGTTGTGTTTTATATTGTTTAAATGACAATTCCGGTAGCTTTTCCCCAAAACGGTGTTCCCTAATTATCCGACATCAAGAGAGAGAACGTTTCGGCACCACAATAATCGTAAAAATACATGAAAATTTTATCATAATTGTAACAATACAAAATCTTAAAAATACGCGCTTATTGCTTCCAATAATACTCCCAAAACCTTGATTTTAAGCTCCATTGTTCGACGCGCAAAATAGTGTTTTTCTTGATCGGACCCCTTATGTACCAAGACTTGGATTGGCTAGGCCCAACATCTCGGGCATTTCACGCTACTTTATGGGAATTACCAGGACCCCGCAAGAGGCCGTTTGCGCCTGAATGGAAGTTATATACCACCATAGGGAACCACCAGACTGTAAACCCTATAGTGGCCCTTGATCCCTGGAGCATTCCTTAACGTAACTACTAGTGGATAGGTTGTCTTTGTGTTTCAGTCTCCGTCTTATGTCTGAGTCAGGTATAACGCGTTAACGGTCCGCAATGGCTGCATGGACCACTTTATCCAGTCTGGTAACTCTCAGGTCTTGGTTAATTTTCTGACCAGACTATGTATGAAATGATCGGTATGTTATGATAAGGAAACGCATCTCAATTTTCCGAAACTTCGAAATTTTTTGTTGTTGATGTTTTATGCTTTTAAAGAGTTATTAATTTATTAATTCGGGAAATTACATGGTGTAAATGTTTTACAAGAGGCCTCATGTAACAAGAATGAATCACTAAAAATGCTCCAAGCATAGCTTCTGTAAACTTTCAATTTAACGTCAAATCAAATTACGTTGTTTATGACCAATATATTGTCATCTAAAATAGATGACTCGCAAATAAGTTGGCCAAATGCTACATCTTAATCTATCTCCATCTTCTTATGCACAGACGCTCATGCTCGTGAAAGATTCCACTTTTATCATATCAAATATAGGCATAGAATTCAAAAGAAGAACGTTTGATTCATTACATTAGACATGTATATGTGATACTTATGACCAATACTTGACTCCTATTAGTTTTGACAATTCTCAAAAAGTTTAGTAAAATTCAGTTCCGTGATACCACAACAGAATCACTTTTAAACATAAGCTAGATATTTGAGATCAACGAGCGATCGCTGTTATTCTCCATCCGTCGCTCGCAAGTGAACGATATTGTGTAATCGGCTCTGGAATATACGACCTTGGAAATGAGGTAAAGGTCAGAAACGATCACCAGGTGCAAATCTTTGATATATGACTGACATTGTGCCCAAAGGTCATTTTACGAAAATCGGCAATGTTTGAGAACTAGCGCGACTTCGGGCAGAAGAAAGAAGAACACTGTAATTGATGGTTTGTTTTCTGGTGGACCTGAGAAAATTCATACATAAAACAATTTGGCCACATATATTAATGTTAAAATAAACGCATCAACACTTATAAACCTCCCACCTCTCCTCCATATGGGGGCAGGATTAATTAAACTTTGTTTTGTAAATCCACAGAATGCGGTAACTATAACAAAATAATCCATTCGATAAAATATGTAGATTCAATTACAGATTGCAATGGTCTAATTTATCTTTTTATTACAGTGCATCGCCATGAAATGCGCAGAATTACTGATCACCCAGGTGAACAAACCAATGTAAGTCGTTTTTCCGTGCACAAAGAACTAGTTCAGTCAAAATTATATTGAAAAATTCATTGAAAAAAATATTATAAGATAGCATACAGTGATTACATGCTCTCCTTCATTCGCTAAATGAAAGAGATATGTAGGATCTCCGTGAAATTGGATTAGTTTTAAACCTTACAATCAGAGAACTTAAAAAATTTCACTGGCTGATAAACGAGACCTCTCAATAATTAATTAATCGACGGCTCCCTGAAAATTTACTGGTAGTAAATGCTGTTACAACAGCTGGACAGTTACGTCTTCGTCAAAGTTTTATTTAATCATGCCTGGTTCAGATTAATAAATACCTGAACAGTCGTGAAGTTGAATCCACTTGCCTATTTTTAAAAATGCCAGTACTATTAGGGAAACAAACGCGCAAACCAAATCTTAATTATAAGCTTGTAGGATCATTTCCATGCATGAAAACATCTCAGGCATGCTTACCGAATGGTCGATAAACGTGTATGGCCACACACACACACATACACACACACTAGTCGACACTCCCGTTTTTCTTGGATTATTATTAATTTTTGCAAATGGGAACAAGGCAATCCAAAATGTTGCTTTTTGTTTCCCTGTCTCTATGCTAAAGAATAATTCATTGAATAACAGTCTATATAAGTCTAATAAGTCTATACGTGTAGACTAAATTTTGTGTTGATCATATATCCCACTCCAGGAATTGAAGCGAAATTCTGTATTTTCTAGGCAAGTGGCAAAACTCTACATATTGTATCTCGACCGGAAATTTAGAAATAAAAAATCAAACGCCTGCTCGCACCATGTTTTCCTAGTTTCCGTAAAAAAAATTATATATTGGTGGGGCCTAAGTCCTCCAGAGAAAAAAAGCCGCCTCCATGTTGAAAAGAAGAGCGAAACAAAGAGTAAAATGAGCAACAGCTCCCTTTTCATTTCCTGATGATAAATCCATTATAAAATTGTTTTTAACAGTACTAACATATACAGGAATAGACACATATGTACGGACTGCAGGTAATGAGCCCTCCTTTTGAAATTTTATGCGTAAGACATTTTTGATATACCACTAATGGGTGAAGAAAAGCTTTACCGTGGTTTCAGTCTCTTATTTTCACCTGCAAAGACAGGGCGTCAGGTTGCAAGCAATTGTTGAAATAATGAAAATAGACATTTTATGAGTCAAATACTAGGAATTTTATTGTTAAATAGGAAAATATAGGAATCATTTCTTGCAGAAGATGGCCTCGGTAAAACAAGTTGTTTTCCTTCACATTAAGTGACGAGCATTTCTTGTCCTTGCTTTATCCAAAGAAATGAAAAAAAAAGGGTTTCATGCTCATTGTATCTTGGCCTTCCTTTACAGGAGTAGCAAATGCTATAAGCACTGATATTACAGAGCTTAAATCTAAATGTTGATTTTTTGTTTGGTAAAAATAATATGATTCAATTACACAGAAAGCATATACAGTATATTTAAAAAAAACTATATATCACTTTGCTTAAAGCTTTTGAGCTGGGATATCCATTAGCCGGATTCACTTTTAGAAACTACTAGTAACTTATCCTCATTAAATGCTACCATGGTGTGTTTTGAACTGGTAAACATTTCCACAATACATTTTAAATAAGGTTTATAGTGACATATATAAGAAATTTTGTTATGCTTAGCTTGTTTAAAAAACTGTAATGTGATGAAACACATCAAGTCCATGGAAAATAGGAATTTTTCCAGGAAATAGGAAAAATAGGGATGACTCAAAATAGGAAAAACTGTAGGAACTGTAGGCTCATACATAATAGATACTAATGGTACTTAATGTAAACTACACGTTTCGCAGTAGCAGTACCAGGAATTTGGCTTTGTAATAGGCCCCCTTCTTCTGAAGTATATACATTGACACTTGACAAGCTCAAGATGACATGAGTCAATGTCACAAATTTTTTTACGACTGGGTTGAAACAATATGTGTATCAAAATTGATAACAAATATGCAGTACCTCAATAGTAATGGGTTTATAAAAAGCCTATGTTTTCGCTGATTTCATCGTGAAGTCAAAAGTCATGGTCACAAGCTTTCACAAATGTCCGAGGTCTTAGTAGAAACCATTTGTGTAAGAAATCCGAGGAAAAAAATATGCAGTATTAAAAAGGTTATAGGGTTTACAAAAGGAAATAGTTAACCTTGAAGTCTATTTGACTTTGATTGCCAAATTCAGGTCACTAAATTCCAAAAATGTTTGAGATCTTGGTAACAACAATTTTGGCGCCAAATTTGATAAAAAAATATGCAGTACTTAAAACAAGTTATGGGGTCGACAAAATATTTTATGTTATATGACCTGGCAAACCACGGTCGGGGTCACCAGATTTGCATAAAGTCTGAGATCTTGTGGAAAACAATTAAAGGGAGAAATATGAACCTCATTATAAGAAATGGGTTCATAAAACCCATACATTATGGCAAATTTGACCTTAATCTTGGTCTAGGTCACCGAAACTGTACGACAACTTTGTAGAAACCATTTGTGTATCAAATATTGAAGAGGAAATATGCCGTACTTCAAAGTTAAGGGTTCACCATAATCGTGCAATTTGACTGATTTGACCTTGAATATGAAGTTCAAGGTCGCTGTTTTTTAACTCTTTCAAAGTTTGAATGGACAAAAATATGTCCATTGCATTTTGACTTATAAGGCTCACACTACTGTGGAGTGGCAATGATGGTAGACTACAACAGCTGCAGCTGCAAAACAGGAAAAGGATAACAGATGGTGCCATCAGGCTTCCGTACATGACAAAGTTATCCAAGGTTTTCCGTCAGTCTGATTTTTGGACCAATCTTTCTTGAGATATTTAAGATTTTGTGTGATATTCATAAAAAATGGACGAATTCAAGATCAAGGTTACTCCCCTAGTAAAGGAGGTCCACATGACCTCATTTTAGGTAAGCTTCGTCCCCTTATCCATACCTTTGTACATGCTAAGATTGATAAAGATCTATGATATATATTTTGACTCATCTCGTTCACAAGACTTATATGCAGCAGCCGCAGTGGGACTGTGCTAAAATCATAGTATCCTCAGACAAAGTCAGGGGATACAATGATTCTACTTGCATCAAAGATCGCGTTTCACTTAATATGACGATTGGAGAGCTCCCATTTTTTCAGTTATGCTTTTGAGGACTACACATCCAATGAATTATTTTTATTACTAATAATGCCCAGAAAAATAATAATCCTTTAAAATTAGAATTTTGAAAGCATTTACTTAACAGATTTGTACCGCAAATGCAAAGGCCAGCAAATGGGAAGGCCTTCTTTTTGCCGGGCCAACCCCACATTAACTGGACAAAGAACAATTATATCAGGAAGTTCCTCCGCAGCACGTCCCATTGGCACGTGCAGGCACTGTTTAAGTTTTCCTCAATATTTTACACACTGCTGGTCTGGGACACAATGACATTAACGTTTCCAAGAGACCACAAAGCTGAGAATGTGCTCTACATGTCGGAATATAGAAAACTTGTGTTTTCTGACACTGGAAAATTTTATCTAGATTTTAAAATATTTTAATGAATTTCAGATATTAAACATAGGAAAGCATCCTCTCATTTTTAGCTCAGTTGACTATAAGTCATATGAGCTATAGTCGTGGTCCACTGTCCGTCCGTCCTTCCGTCCGTAGATGTGGCACGTTTTGAAACCGTAAGACCTAGAAATCCAAAATTCGGCATAATGTTAGATGTTCCAAAGATCTCCTTCCAAGCCGAAAACTGGGTCCTTGCGACTTCGTTCCTTTAATAATTAAAGAAAAAAACTCATTTTTTTTAATTAAAAACTTATTTACAGGACTGACTAATATCAAAACCACTCATCTGTTTTTCCTCATATTAACCATAATATTCCTCTATATAGTTCCTATGAACATGCTAGAAATTAGGTCTGTATTATTTAATTTTAAAAAGTTATGGGCCCAAACATATTGCACTTTGTAAAAAATCATGAAAAATATTTGGTCACTTAACACAAAAAAATGTTAAAGCTGGGGACTTTTTTCAGTAATATAATTTTAATTAATCAAAATTTAATTGTATACCCTAAATAAGATCAATATCTTTTAAAATTGTAAAATATTAGCAAAAATTCAAAACTGGTACCTTAAATTTTGCCTAAATTTGACCATGGCACGTTTTCTTATATATTTAATTTATTTTTCACAGCCGAGATACATGTGGATTTAATCTGTTGAATTCTGAAATTTGAAAGTAAAAAGCTTAAAAATTATTCTAATTGTTGAACTTTTTCAGATGCTCTAATGAATTTGCATATTGTATATCCAAGAACCCGCTCTTGCTCACTACAGCCTTGCCTAGGTAACCTTATTAGTGATGCAGCGCTGGCAGAACACCCCTGCTGTAATAAACATAAACTAAATTCTCATGGGTCCTACCCTATCAACCCCCCCCCCCCCCCCCCCCCGTTCCCAACCACCACCATCACCAATTATATTGCAATACATGGTTTGTTACTGTCAACTGTATTTCTGTAAATGTAAAGCTGTTTTTGATCCAATGTGCACAATTTTTTTCTAAATATTAATTCAAGAAGTAATTCATGAGATGCCACATTCTGATGTAGCATTTTAAAGAAATTATTTCCTTTTAATTAATTTAACAAAATATAATTTAACCCATCAGTAGGCATAATTTGATAATATATGAAACAAATCATGGATAAATTAAGGTGCAATATAAAATTGTGAATTCTGGAGTGTTATTTTCATATATTTATTGCTTTGCACATTTAAAAAATATATTAAAAAAAAAAGAAACATATCTGTGTGCATAATGTGAGGTTACCTGACTAAATAATTTCATTTTCAGCTGATCTGACTTTGAAGATCCAGGTCAAGGTCACCAGTTTCTGTTAAAAGAATTTTATTGAAACAATTACTATTTCAAATTGGGGGGGGGGGGGGGGGAAATATGCAATACTGAAAGTTATGTGGCTCACAGAAAATTTCTATTTTGGCCCAATTGGCCTTGATGATGGTTAAAGTCACTGTTTTTTTTTAACTCTTCGGAGATATTGATAGAAACAATATAAATTTCAAATTTCATGAAAAAATGTTGAGTTGTTCAAAAGTTATTGCGTTCACAAGAAATGACACACATGACTACTGATGATAACCATAGACCAAACACTACATGTCTCCCCTATGCATTTTTTTTTGCTGTTACTGGCTTAGTACATTCATTTGTGCCAATAAGTAGACTAAACATGAATCAATGTGTCGCCTTTCACAAATGCAAAAATAATCAACAACTACATAAGATCAATAACATCATTGAACACAATGGATGTCAGTTCATAAAGTTTATTGTCTTAAGGAATGTATCACAATTAGCATTAATATACAAGTATATATACTAACCTGCTACGTTTAACAAGTGGATGACAACCTGCCACCACGTGAACCCCATACCCCACACAGTTAACTAACGTGAAAACCTCCCGTCTTTGGCATCATGCAGTAAGTACATATAAAAATTACATGTATTCATTGATTACCATGCGACCACAATACTTGACTTAACCAGAGACCGTCCACTGCCTGTGTTATCACACACCAATGTATGTCTTGCTGAGCTATCCCGGAGTCTTTGTGAAGATAAACATTAATACACTCTGAGTGGAAGCTCTGCTTAAGAGTGCACTGAAGGGGCATTTCTTGTTAATTCACAACAGAGGTGCTCTCCTGGGGACAACTTATTACAACAAGATAAAATGTCAAGAGCTCAGAAACTGACCACCCGGGTGTTTGTGTGTGTGTCTGTTTGTCAGTGTGTATGCAAGTAAGTGTACAGAATAACAGTATAATGTATAAATAACAGTATTTATTTATGTCCTGACAGTTACTGCAACACATTAAAGATGATTACAGATTGTTAAGAAATAACAGCTCACAGTATTCCTATGACACTCTAGTTCACATTTTTACAGTGTGTTCAGAATTAAAAGTTCACAAAGACGTTTTAGCTGCATTCTGGGACAACAAGTTTGACATCAGTACACTTTGTCATCTTTTGTTAATTACAGTATACAAGTAAATCCCTTTATCACAGTACCACACAACCCATACTCTTTAAATGAAATAGAGTATGCATCTCTTTAGTATCCAACCCACAACAGAAAAGTATCACATGTTATTTGTATCAATGTAAAACCTTTTCTTCAAAAGTCTCAGTCTCATATGAACCCCTGAGACTTAGTATTTTATTTTTTTTTCTCATTTACTTGGATAAATGTATAAACACAAATGGATTTAGAAGCTATTGACCTTAGAGGCAATGATAATGCAGGGTCTACAGATATTACAAGAACCTGTTTATACTCCTTGCACAGTGATCTCATTACATTCCTGCTACCCATCAATTTCAATCAACCACTGCTTGCATGGGCAGCATAAGCTATAGACTGCCATCAGGGGACAGTGTATCTTGGCACCATGCCAAGCATTCAAACTTTGCGAACATAATGAATGCCCTACTTTCACTGATCTAAACAAAAGGTTGTAGAATGTTGGGGACTTTCGTTTATGGCAAATGCACAAAGTGCAAACAGTGGCTGTATGAAATGGATAAGTAAAAAGGAATTCAATGAAACCACTGCATTAGGAATGTATGACCTGTTAATACACATCAGACAGACCACTCCTACAGTAAATGGCTTGTCCAGTTGCGCCCAATCGTCAGGCTGTAACACCAGGTGGCACAGAATTCCAAAGATTTTAAAATTTAATTTTTGTACATTTATATAAAGAAAAATATGACTACCATTGGTGGGACATTTTTAATCTGTAGTGACTATAAATACTAGTGTTCAGTTGCTACTGTTAGGGTAATTGGACATGGAAAGGTTATATTTATTTGTACTCTGGCCATACTGATAGTTTAGAACATGTATCTTCCTAAATTTCGTGCCCTCATTTATTTGTGAAAAAAAAAGTTCCCTAGTTAAAGAATTTGTATCAGACTTGGTTGAAAATAATCCAAAATAGATTCCAGAGATAAAAGATTATAAACTAAAAAAAAAACATGCGATTTTTTAACAGGAAACTGAACAAAGCTATTTGTCACCAGCCGCTACCATGTACCAGTGAATGACATTGACACAAAATTATAGGCATCAGTTGGGGTCACTGAATGGCAGACAAGCCGTTCACTTTGAGATAAATACACAGTGTTGGTGACAGTGGGATATGATTGCTAGGTATTATCTGGGAATAAAGTGGGTATCTATACACGCACAGACTCAGAATTGTGGGGTGTCATTATCTGGTCAATTTGTACATTAGCCAAAGAGCAATACTGCCCATACCAGGAGTTCAATTTCCCTAACAACTAAATTATTTATTAATGTTGATCTTTTTAATTCAAACGGAAGGTTTAAGCTGTTAATTTATAGAGTATATCAATGCCACAAATTAATGTATAAATAATGTATAACAGAATCCCACGTCCAATTTGAAGCCTGAAGTTGTTGGAAATACAGTCAACATTTTGAAGGTAAGCAGTAAATATATCAATGAATAAAGAGCAAATTTTTAGGAGAAATCTGATTCTTTTGTTCAAATTCCTTATGATTGTTAAGACAAAATAGCCTTGCTTTAAAAGCCTTTTGATAAAACATAAATGTAAAAAATATGAAGACTTAAATTTGAATTGCCTACATATTTACTGGGCAAATGAAATGCAGGGTTGGAAATTTGTACAAAGTCTTGGAGAAAAACCTTCTAGAAAGATGTATTAACAATATGCGGACAATCTTCCCCCCAAAAAATATAATTTTTTTTGGAATTGGAGATTTATCTAAAATATACAAAACACAGGATATACAAAACAAAAAATTGTCAGTTAGTAAAGACCTGTACATTCAGTCAAACAGTGCTTACAGTTATTTGCAGTTTGACACTGACCTGTTCAGCACACACCTATATCAAGTTGCTGTGGAAATCACCTTCTGGTTTGTGAAGATATATGGTTTTACAAACCTGATCCATCAATCAGACTGACTTGCCTGCAAATGCTTTTCAAAAGCTGGTTTAAGCAAGATGGTATTCAATTTTAACAGCTGGATATGCTTGTGTGCAATGAACAATCAACAAATTTCACATGACTGAAATTAATGACCACTTGATGTGTACAAATATTTAATTAAGTATATGGTACTCTAATGCTTATGTCTCTGGATTGTTTCACGTCCCGCAAATTTGGCTGATGGTTTTGATTTATCCTAACATGCACAGTTTGCCAAGATTAGGGAAACAACAGCTGTTAATAAAACAGTGATAAATAGTCTGCTAAGTTCTGGTCGGGGTGTAATACTTAGAATGTTTGTAAGAGCAAATATAAATTTGTTATCTCTCAGTGTTACTGAATATAATAAAAAATGATCAGTAATAAAAGTACCAAAATGTAAAATTAGTATACAAACTATATCTGGGGGCAAATGATTATTTTTTCTTTGTTGGGGATGGGAAATCTGAAGGATGGCTGCTTTACATCAATTGACTGAATATGGTTAACTATGCAGATCAAGATAAAAAAGTAATATCTATCAACACGTTTTGCAATCTAGGGAGAGATAGACCGGGTCAGTCATGTTTGCTTTCCTAAATAAAATGTACAGACCAAGTAATGTCATTAATGCCCATGGTCTGAATGCACTGTTGTGATATCATAAACAAAATTAACTCAACTGGTAAGTTTTAAAATCTGTATTACCAAGAGTTATTACATCTGATAAATACCATGACAACAACCCCTACTCAATAACAGTTTGACAGCCCAGTTTAAGAAACTGAAATGAAACAGCAAAGTGCTGCAGGATCTATGGTGTGAAGCCTTTGACAACTCAGTTTCCAGCATGTGATTGTGGACATCCAGCCTGTGAGGTGGTCAGCCATTACTATAGACCCTGTGCCCCTATCACTCCCCAGGTACCATGTGCTGCTGCTCTGTCTACTTCAGGTCCACCTCCTCTGTTTGCTTTATCCTAAAACAATAAATTAAACATTAAAGAAATGTGAATAATATCAAAAGCATTACACACCAACTTGAGGTCAGGTGTCTAAGACACAGAATGTACCTAAAGAGTACATACGTTTCCCTGATCCATATTAACTAACATGTTTAACAAGCTAGGAATCACCTCTTTTCATGGTACTAGCATGTTACCCATGGTTGAACTGGGACTAGTCCCCAGGATTTAGAGGGACAGGTTTTCCATGGGCCAAGTAGACAGGGGTAGTTCACTGGCATAATTCCTTTTTATAAATGGCACTGCAATAGACTCTCCATGATATATTGTCAATTTCCTCATGATACATAGGGAAAATGCTACACCCCTTTTTTGACATACTTGGCCTTTGTTCCCAACACTTTGAGACAAAATGGGCCTTTTCCAAGAAATGTTTATTGAGGAGTTGCAAGACAACCACTGAATGCAACCATTACCAGTTTTAATACAAATATAAAATATATTGCACAGATGTCAGGACCAAGAAACATATTTAAATGCCTTTTGATTGTCTTTTTGTACATCTGTATCTTGCAAATTTTATGTTTCTTTGTCAAGGTCAACCACAACATTTAAATATTTCTTCCTCTCTTCATGACAATTCATGAAACAATTCCCTAAAAATTTTCGGAAAAAAATCCACACATAACCTATTCATGAGAACTTGTAAATGAATAACCAGAGAGACAGATTCAGTGAATGGTACCGTAGTGATAGATAGGAATATACAGATAAACAAACTATAACTAACATCTTACCTCGTTGGCAGCATTATAAATGTATCCCTTTTATTAAAAACAATACTTAGAGGAAAGAACAGGGCAGGAGAGGGTATTCTAATAGTTTCAAAATATCACTTGAGGTAGAACCGTATTGTGTAGGATTTTCACACACAATCAATTTCTAATCACTCTTAATTGATTTTCTATTAATTATCTTTATGTCTGATCATCAGACAGTTAATAGCAGATTGCTTCAGCTATTTCTATTGGTAATAGGAATTTTTCTATCATTATACCATTATGTATGACTAATTACCAATAAGTTCTTTGAAAACCAAAGATATCATTGATTATCATCAGGAAGCCAGGCTGAGATGCAGAAGTACAATCTAAATGGAAATGGTTGAGTGATTTATAATCATTTCTTTTGGGATGATAAATTCAACAAGTGACAGCTGGAGAAGAGAGGGATTTCGGTCTATCCTGTACTTAGTGATGGATTCCAGATTTCAACAGATTTTGTCATAATGGAAGCTATAACAACATGGCCAAATAACTTGAAACATATCCTGTGAATCCAGGAATTTATTCTAATAAGAAAGATCTCTGGTAGATATAATTATGCAATTAAGCATTTCATGATATGTCTCGCTATAATATAAAATAATTAAATTTTAGATGTGGTGTCAACCATTCATTATGCATATTAAATATAGATAAATGGACAGCAGTTAAGTTCAGTTCTAGTAATTTGCCAGTTAACCAATATGTACATTAAATTTAGACAAATGAATAGCAATTAAGGTCAGTTCTACTAAATGGGTTAACAGCTGTTAAAGCAGCAAATTACATTTCCGGTCACCTAAGCCCGCATAGTTCACATCTGTGATAATAAATAGTAGGGGACCATTTTCTTGTCAATAAGTTTGCCTGGCCCGCAAAATATAAGGTTGGTTTAGTGGAGTTCTTTCCCTCGCCAAGACCTAGTTAAAGTCACTTAGTGTAGAAAAAACACTCTGTTAATGAAAAGGAAACTCTCCTGAGACAAGGAAGGGGCAGAGTGAGTGCAAGACAACATTTTTCATTCTAAAGGAAGCTCATTTTTACTCTCCTAGATGCTGGTCTTTTTATGAGAAGCCCAATGGAGATGAATTTAGATATGAGGAGACATATTACCTTAAATTTTGTAACCACTTTTAATTACTATTTTGCAAAAATACTTGTCTGAATAATAAATACCTAACTAGCTGGTATGATTCTTCACTGAACATTTTATTCAAAGTCAAATGTTAAAAAATATGCAGGAACATGTTCATTCTAAAACGACCAAAATCACTCAGGTTACATCTGTGGCAGAATTATTGTCAACCAATCACAGAGGTTACAAGGATGGGTAAAAAGTTTTTCTCCTTTTTTTTTCAGTGATGCAATTTGACTCATGGTAAGTGGTTTTAGCAGATAAAGCAGGAAACACTTTCCTTGTCAGTTTGCTCTATGTGGCTTCCAGGGCTTAGTCCACAGACAAATCCTTGGTCGCAATTATCTGTCACAATCGAGATTTTAACTGAGATTAACTGTCACTCCAGGTAATCTCATTGTTGATAAGTTGACAAGGGAGGCTTTTACTTCTGGCATGGGTGCGATCTATTAAAACACCACGGTAGTATATAAATGCCCTACCAGCTACACTTACATCATCCTGACTGGAAACTTCAACTTTTGTTAAGCTTGTTCACATAAGCCAGCACAGATCTAGAATAACAAGCTTTGTCTGGAGGACCTATTTATCTATATAAGGTTTGACTATGTGGACCGGTGCTTAAACCATGTATCCTGGCCACAGAGTGTGTCAAAGATTTGAAGCTAATGTACAGTGACTATGTCCATCATTCTCAGGGAAAGGTAAACGGTTCGCAATGACACTGAACAATAATTATGCATTAACAGTAATGTCAGAGAGACATTTTTTTTGTAAAGCCAGTACTAATAACAATATATAGCCTTGATGAAGAGAGGGGTTTTACGGACTGGAATGATCAAAACAGACAACTAAGCATTACTGACTGAGATTGAGTGATGTTTGTCCTTAATATTTTGTCAGAGCAGTGATCTTTAATCTGGAATTCTTTTATAACTTGCTAATACTGATCCCATTCCCTACCAATTTAAAATTGTGACTAATATTTCTAAATGTCTGCAATCTATATTGCTGTAAACACTTTCATATTATACATTAAATATAAAAATATATATTAAATAAAACATTTTTAAATTATTAATGCATTTCCTCAATATAGATGCAACATGATAGTAGAAACAAAAAATAATTAAAAAATGAATAAAAAGAGCAGCATATACCTATAACAAAAAACAAGTGCACAGAGATTTTCCTAAAAAAAAGCATGAATGACCGGTTTCTGCATAAACTTTGTAATAATGTCAACTCAAAGTAACTTGCACACAAAAAAAACGCACACACAATCCTTTGATACACAGAAGATAATCACACATTTGATTTTAGAATTTAACCTACAACAAAGTTTTCAAACTTAAAACATGATTTTTTTTAACAGTGAGTGAATTCTCATAAAATAACATATTGGTTTTTCAATTAAACTGAGGAAGTGGGTGCCAAAATCCATCCTACAGTTGAGTGACAACTAGCAGAATGACATCCCTTATATATAATGATCAGTCATCATATGAGCTAGTATTGTATATGCAAAAAGATAAATCTGGTCATTTCACAATAAGAGCATCGACTGGCTGTGTAAGAGAATTCTTGGTATAAATATATCAAAGGCCTGGACATTGATACATGCTATATTTTCATGACCACTTAGTTAACAGCTGCATATCATTATTCATATAAACTCTCGGGGTAAACCTGAGACACTTAAGTACAGATGCTCATCTTATTTACATTCAGATTCTAAAGGAAGAGAACCAAGAATTCACTTTCATAACCTAGGATACAAGGTGCTCTTTAAATATCACATGGCCAGCCTTTAAGGTGCAATGTAACTTAATAAGAAAATGTAACCTTTATAATTCACATCTGCCAGTGGTCTGATCTTGTAATTTAGAGATAAAACACCAAGCTCAGAAAAACATGAGCAACTATAGCGATATATCTACTGGGTTCAATACTTTTGAATTCAAGCTTGATGCATATACATAACACTCCATAATTCCATAAATCAGTAATTTTATACATAAAAAGTGCAACAATATGATATCAGCACTGATATAAACCATGGGTGCTAGATGTATCCATTAAAATATTATGGGTCTTATCTGTTAAAAGTTCATCAAACTTAGGTTCGTTGCCACTTTTATCAGAAGACCAGAAGAAGTCTTTCATGGAGAAAATGATGATGAATTATTTGACAGGCCAGTATCCCCAGACTCCTAGGATCAGACAAGCTCTTGATGTAAGTGCACAAGTGTTATACTGTCATTTAATGATGGGAATAAGCCCCTGCTATTGTCAGGGAAGACATGCTCAGGTTGGATTAGCTGTCACAGACAAGAGAAAGTGCCACACAGCTCTGCTGTTTTGCCATGGGCTTCTTGCAGCACCTTTTACTTTCTCTCTGGAGGGTTTAATCATTGTACATTAAAAGCAGACGGATCCCAATTTGCAGCAGCCTGATTACAATTAGTGCTTTTCTTTCTTCTATATAATGCATGGTGCATTAGGACTCAGAGGTGCTGGAGCAGCACATCTTCTGCTGGTAACTGGAGATTCTTTTCCTTTAAATGAAGCATGATCATTGACCAGACCAGTCCTTTCAAACACAGTTCCAACGGTAAATTTTGGGAGGTTAGGAAAGGCAGTGCTGCTTTGATTTCATTATCCTGCTATTGGTTCTTTGTTAGTTCATAGACATGGGAATAAAAGACAACTTCATTGCCGAGGTGTCTGGTAGGAGCATTGTTGTCTAAAAAATGGCCTTTGTATCTTCCAGCCCAAAATTATGAATAAATGTTTCAATGTGTCTTATAAATATTGTTATGCTTCCAATCTGCACACTCCTGGATATAAGTAGACAGGACAATATATCAATATGAGATGTTCATAGAAAACTAACAAAAAGCCATATATGTAAATAGAAATCTCCCAGAATTAGTTAATAAATTATTGAGTTGTCAGCCAGCTTTCAATTTTGTGCCTGATTTTTTTTTTCAAATTTCTAATAAGGGCTCTCATCTAAATAGTACATATAATCAGTAAAAGATCTGTCAGAAGATAATATTCAATGAAATCTATACACTATAAAACCTTAAATGTCAGGTTATTTGAAAGTCTCAGATAATTTTAATTCTCAGTTATAAAAGAGCACTAAAAATGTGCATAATACCCCTGTCCTATTTCCTGACCTCATATATATATGTGTGAATTTTGATGAGAAGGTAATTCAGTTGAGAAACTCTGTTGGTTACTATGTATGAGTTTTGTGAAAAAAAAAATTCTGGTAAGTCATACTGGTCTACCTTCATCAATTGATACATTATGCAAGTTTGAGTATCAGGATGTATTTTTCTAAAGCCTGGCACATATACTCATCCTGAACACCTGTATCTAAACATGCAAGGAAATGTTCTATTGTAATGCATGTCCGTTGCAAATTTTGTGACCTCTGACCTCCTTATATATGTGTGAATTTGCTGAGAATGTAATTCAGGTGAGAAAATGTATTCACTATGTGTAGTGATATCCACGTTTTCTGGCCTATTTTTTGTTATAAAAGCTCCAAGGGATAACCTTTAGTTTATAAAGGTCAGATAGGTGATCATGCCCCTTTAATAATTCTGGTAATTAGAGGAATGTTACACTGATATGTTATAAAATGTCACTATTTCTAAAATTACAGAGAATGATACTTTAAGAGAAGTACACTCTTAATATTTATGGATCAGGAAAACACTAAAATGAATAGGTATAGATGACCAATGAGGCATCTGGAAGTTCATCAAGAAATTGTATCATAAAAAACTGACACAGACGGACAGACGCAGGATATACCATAAAACATTCCGTCATAGGAAGGCGTATAAAATGACCAAAGCATCCAGCCTTTCCAGGCAATTCACTCAACACTGCTCACCCAAGTGTCTCTGCACTGAGCATGATGCTTTCCTTAAGGGATTATTCTGATATTTAAAATGAAGTTCTTTTTAAAGACTATTGTTGAATGTGAATTGATATGGCAAAGTCAGTTGCATTAAACCTTGATCCTGTATCAACTGCCTCATATAATGATTCAGGGAAAAATTCTGCAAGGTGTATCATTCCCCGATAAATGTCAAATTTGTTAAATTTCCACATTTGTTGCCTCATAGTTGTTCAACAATCACATAAGGCAAGCAAGAGTTCATAGCATCTATAAGTTATACAGTGTGGACATTCAGTAAGGAATGAATAAGGAGTGTCTTGCTGATTCTTGCTTTCTTGCTGAACCAGCCAATCTTTTCTACTCCATCTACATGAGAGGTTAAGTTGGTGAAATCCCAAAATTCATGAATGTTAATACAAAAAAAGTGCCAATCTCTTTCAAGGGATATGTAAGACAAATGAACGTTCACTTTTTCCTACAATCATTCTGCAAATAAATGTGGTTGAAGCAGCAGGGGAACTACAAATCTGATGGTTTACACCAGGAGGGCAGTCTGTTCTGCTCAGAAAGTCACACAAATAATTTGTGAAACTCTTCCGTGGCCAGCCCCACAAGGAAGGGAACACTAAGCACCCACTGAGGTAAAACGTTTCTGTCCTTGCAGATCCATTAACCCCGGTGATTCAGAAACAATGGGTGCGAGAGACAACACTAATGAAACAGAGCATGGGGCCTCTTTCTGTGTTACTAACATGGGATAATATCATTAACTCGGCACACCTAAGTATCTTCAAGAATCCATAAATGTAATCCAATCTTGTAAAGGAACACTTTTTGCTGTGTATATAAAGAGCTTAATGGGTCCTCTATTTTAAATAAATTTACAGGCTGATTACTTTTTTAATCAACTAAAGTCCACTGTAAATGGAATTTTTCTGAACAATGTGACTTTTGCTGTTGATTAATTACCCATAATACTCTCTAAAATAATGATACATTGTTTTTATCACTTTTAAGGTCAAATGCTTTTTCTTCATACTTTCAGAAAGTTTACAAGAATCATCTATTTAAAAAAATTCCATCACATGTATAATTTTTGACCTCTCATTAAAGAACAGGATAAAAGAAACGTTAAAGCTGCCAAATTTACCCAACTGTTCAAAAGAGTTTACAGGATTTCTGGCTTCCTCTGTGTATATATTGATCAAAGGGAAATTCAGGTTACA
Source organism: Sipunculus nudus (assembly GCA_026874595.1). Classification (NCBI taxonomy): domain Eukaryota; kingdom Metazoa; phylum Annelida; class Sipuncula; order Golfingiida; family Sipunculidae; genus Sipunculus; species Sipunculus nudus. The sequence continues at coordinate 20,962,579 of CM049307.1, forward strand.
ATAAGTTCTTGCAACGCCTCTGTGAAGAATGTGTGAATTTGTTTATCAATAACATATTTGTAAACACAGCAATGTTGACAAACAAGAACTAGGGACCCAGGGGTCTTGACGCTCAGCTGTATTTGTCTATAAGGATATTTTGAAGAAATTTTTCAAAATGACAGTCCTGTGACCTTCACCTTTGACCCCTGGACCCTAAAAATCAAAATGTTTCTTACTTAAGTGGTGGGTCATTAATAGATCAAGTTTGAAGCCAATTTTTCCAGCCAAAGCAGAGTTATCATCCATAAACTAATTTGTGAATGAATGGGTCCTGTGAACTTGAACTTTGACCCTATGACCTCAAATTGACAGGTGAGTAATATCTTGAAGATGGAAGGTTTGTGATGAAAAGTTTGGCTTGAAATGCATACACATTCCTTTTACAATATGGGTCCTGTGACCTTGACCTTTGACCTTTGGACACAAAAATCAACAAGGTTCTTACTTTAGTTGTGAGCCATATATAAATTAAGTTTGAAACACTATGTCGAACAAAACTGGAGTTATCACCTGGAAACTAATTTGTGAACAGATGGCCCCTGTGACCCCAAATTCATATATGCTTTCCCCATAATGGTAAGTCAGCTTAATGTGTGCAAGATGGAAAGTTTGGGATGAAAAGCATGGCTTAAAATGCAGCCATAATCTTTTTAAATAAATGAGTCTTGTTACCTTGACCTTTGACCTCATGACCCAAAAATTATACAGGTTCTTTCTTCAGTAGTGGGTCATTTGTAAGTCGTGTTTGAAATCCATATGTCAATCAAACCTGGATTTATCATCTGGAAACAAATTTGTGTGGATAAACAGATGGACAAACAGACAGACAAACAAGGTGATTACTATAGGGCATCCACTTGTGATCAATAAACCCACCAGGTCTTGGGGCACTAGATGGAGTCACAGCTGAGAAACTGACATGACTGTTGTCATTTTATAGTAAAATAAGAAAAAAACAGGTGGTGCCACCATTTTTCGGGAAACTGACAAAATTAGTCATGGTCAATATTCAAGGCAAAATCATGAATATCCATGCATTAATTATCAAGATATTGGAGGTTTTGAATCACATTTTTGATTATTCTGGGGGGTACTTACAAGCTCCATAGCTAGGAGGATATAGGTCGCAGTGACCCAATTTCAGGTATCCAAGGAAATTTTTTGTAGACTTTTTAGTTACAGGCTTCTAGGTTCATGGGGTAAAGATTTGTGCCCTGTTAATGGACAGCCGGATGGCCAGACGCCCAGACGGACGATGGACAAACCACAATACCTATACCTCAGATGACTTACAGTCAGCTGAGCTAAAAACATGTAACCTAAGGTGGTAGGTTGCATATATACAGAGGTAGAAAGGTCACTTGTTGCAAAACATCATTTGCAAACCTATGGCATATCTGACTTGCTGTCAAATGCCCTTGTTGAATTTTTTTATTTTGGTGGGCCCCCACATATTATAAACATGTTGGAATAAACAAAACAAGCAGTCTATGTGTAGTGATATCCACATTTTCTGGCCTTTTTTTATAAAAGCTCTAAGGGATAACCTTTAGCTTATAAAGGTCAGATAGGTGATCATGCTCCTTTAATAATTCTGGTAATTAGGGGAATGTTATACTTATATGTTATAAAATGTCACTATTTCTAAAATTACAGAGAATGATACTTTAAGAGAAGTACACTCTTAATATTTAGGGATCTGGAAAACACTAAAATGATTAGGTATAGATGACCAATGAGGCATCTGGAAGTTCATCAAGAAATTGTATCATGACAAACTGACACACTCCACAGAAGAACTGGAATGTAAGGAATTTCTAGATTCTAATGACTTGCTTAATATTGAACAAGGGGTTCTCCAAACAACTGTCACCTACAAATCTAGGGATACTTAAATACTTTTCACCCACAAAACAAGGGATTCTTAAAACAGTTGTCATCAGGCATGTATGGTTACCAGTGTCATTCTAACTACAATTTAAACCATTTCCATTGAATTAATCTGATCAATTTCTTTTTTTATATATATATTTTATTACCATTACCTAAATCAAATATTTTTTAGACAGATTAGATGTTTATAAAAGAAGTGTGACTCAAACAGGGACATTGGCTCATTTACATACAAAAAGCTGCTGGTAAAAATGTGACAAACTTAAAACCTGAGGGATGGTCAGAAAAGTTAAAGCAACTTCTTGTGTATACAGTACCTTGTTTAAAGGAAATTGAGTGCATGAGGCTATTGTAATAAGAAACACTGAAAGGTAGTATTTAGTCCACGTGTACAAAACAAACTGCTCTGAGTCCATAAATTAAACTAAAAATTTGAGCCTGCCACTTCCAGTTTCAACAAGAGTAAATTCATGTGTATGAACATATTCAGGATTTCAGCTAATGTAGAGTTAAAAATTGCCAGTAGTGTGTGGTGACATTTACCAAGGAAACACCCGAATATACTGATAAATAAACTTTGTATTAATCTAGGTATAATACAAGTTATTATTTTAACTTATACATCCTTTAATGAATCAGCCTTGTATAAATACTGACTAAATTATCTACTTGATTTGAAGAGATGCTGTCACATTTATAGTACAATGGATTCAAAATTATTTACAGGGTTGTAATTTAATACAGATGTAATAGTTTCAAATTTTCTCAATACATAATATATACCTGGAGGCAACTGCATCCATAGAAATGCTCAACTACTGATGTATAAGTCTGCACTGTTTGTCAATGAATGAGGGTTAGGGTTATGAATGCAATTTAAACATGTTGAAAGAGGGAGCCCCTCAAGGTGTTTTTCACTGGAAGATGAAAGGTTTAGAAAATTAATTAAAGGTAAATCCATATAACTAACATGAATGGTATTCTTGCAGTGAAATAATACAGGTTTCAACAAAATCACTAGGACAATATCCCTTAGGACAAAAGTTTTAAGAAAAAGACCTAACTCTATCTCTTAAAACAAGGGACCCATGGGTCACGGCACTCAGCTGAAGATTGAAATTTTTGCAAATGCAAAATATGCAAAATATTCTATTGTAAAGTTTTTCATATATACAAGCATATGAGAAGCTAAGAGGAAAGGGGCCCTCCTACTTGGTTATAGTAAAGTTCTAAATGTATGATTGCAGAACTAATACTCTGACAAGACTGTCATGAAGGAAAACAGTAAAAGTTTTGAGATACTGTGATGCATATGAAAAATTTACAGATGGACAGGCAGGTGGACAGAAAGGACTAATACCTTTATTTCACTTTCAAGGATATAATGCATTTAAGTTTATATTTAATCCTATTTTGTTTTAGCATATCCACTTTTTCCATTAACAGTTTTTATCAGATTCATTTTTTTTTATTTACAAGTTTTATAAATTTGTTATAAAAAAACCTGAAAATACAAGTTAAAATATCAGAATTCTAAGTTGCAATCATTATTTATCCAGAGTGTAGCTCATATCAGGTCATATTATGCATACACATATATTTTATTTTTTTAATCACAAATGTTTAAACTGAATTTTTAAGAAAATAATGCAACAAAATGGAATTTTCAAGATTATTCCTTGAATCACTATTAAACAGTTTTGTACATTGGAGCTTTCAGTACATGCTTAATTTTATTCACCAATATAAAAGATTCAGTAAATCAGATAAAATAAAACCATCTTTTCATATAAAGAATACACACTGTTAGTTGAATGAGGGACAAACAACATCAATATGCTAATCACTTTCTCAGCTATAATTTTTTACTGTAATTAAAAGTCATTTTAACACCTGCTTGGTGAAGTTTTTACTCTTCTGAAGTAAAGAATTACTTATTTGATGACATTCACACTTTCATATAGCAATACACCACTTTGTGGACACAATTAACAGTGTACTTTAATCATTGTAACCCTGGTGGTACAATACAAAATCTAAAATGTAGCACATCCTAGAATAAGAATGAATCAAATACAGAAAATTATAACATTCATCTAGTTTATGCACCAGCTGGGGGAAGGGGGGGGGGGGGGGAGAGTGCAGGGCAGAGGGGAAGCCTGCTAGTAGTAGCCAAGCTGAGCCATGGCAAGCTGCCTGGAGAGGGTTACATAATACAAGTGAAGGCTGTACTACTAGGTGGGCCTGATGTAAACAACACTTGACATGGTGAATGAAGACCTGAATAAAAGCTTATCTTTTTAATCATTTCCTTTGAAATTTCAGATTTTAAAAGATCATATCCTTATGTATATATGCTGTGAAAATTATATCAACAGTGCTTACAGGGGAAAAACGTGCCAAAGCCAAAGTTGGACAAAATTTAAGGTATTGATTTTTTTATTTATGCTAATAACTTAAAAAATTGCAAAAATTCAGATCTAATTTTGGGTTAACAATTGAATCCTGATTTAATAAAGTTATATCCCTGAAAAAAAGTCTCCAGCTTCAGCAATTCTCATGTTAAGTGAGTAAATATATTTCCTGATTTTTAAAAAACTGCATTATATTTGGACCCATAACTTCAAAACAATACTCAATACTGACCTAGTTTTTGGTATGTTAATAGAAAATGTATGGAAAAATATGAATACTAAATATAATAAAAAACAGACCAGTGGTTTTGATAATAGGCTGCCTTAAAATGTAACAATGGCTTTTTTATGGAAAATAGAGGTTTTAGGTTTTTCCTTAATATTTCAAAGGAACAAAGTCCTAGTGACCCAATTTTCAGTACGGTAGGAGATTTTGGGGACATCTAACTGTATGCAAAATTTTGGATTCATAGGTCCAACGGTTTCAAAGTGCTATGTTAACAGACGGACGGACGACGGACAATTGCATGACTATAGCTCAGATGACTTATAGTCAGCTGAGCTAAAAAGGCATTTTTTGGAGGGTAAAAATGAAAAAAAATGAAAATAAAACAATAACATATACAAAGTTGGAGTGTTAAAATTTATTAATTAAGCACTTTTTATATAAAATAATAATGATCTATCAAGATTTTACACACAAACTCAAAACATATCTGTTAATGAATAGCTCTAATGGATCTATGACTTGCTCGTTACTGGTAGGTAAAAAGGGAACAGTAAAGCCAAGCAGACCATCATATGAGGCCACCATACAAGTCACAGCTTCAGTCTGGGACAGTAAAACAGCGGGAGCCTATCAACCTGGTGACACCTGTCCCCACAGTATTGATTTACAGGTATTGGAAATCCCCTAGCTGACTACCTGATGCACCAGAGTATTTATTGTAGCACAAGGAAAAAAACTGATGGGTTCTAATCTTCCTTATGTTTAATAGTCCTTTTTAGCACAAGAATAAAAGTGTTCACAGTAAATGTAGGCAAAAAATGACTCTTTAATGCCTTTTGTAGACCTGTGGGGTACAGCATAAAATCAATTTTACATTAGAAACCAAGTGAAAAAGCTTAATAAATTTTTAAGTGTCCAGTCTGAACTGAAAGCACAGAGGCTGAAAGACACTCTATTTTATGCTACATTTAGCCCCTAATGGAAATGTATTACACCAATAATGAAGCCAGTGAAAACAAAGTTTTCTTTACTTCTAGCTATATTGCCAGACAAAGAAAAGAGTATAAATGGAACAATAGTATTTTAAACCTTTATATTAGAACAACAGTATACAGTAAAACCTAGCCTAAAGACCACCTCAGTTTAGCCACCACCTCTAAATAAAACCCACTTTATCCCTGTTTCAGTGTTCCTTGTATCAGACCTCACTTAGACAACCATTTGAAAATGTGACCACTTGATCAAGGTCCAGTTGGTGGCTGGGCCTAATTTGAGGTTTAGCTGTACCATGTATTTTATCAAATGTAAATTTAGTGTTAGAGGTTAAATATAAATTCAATTAATATCACTCACCAACATCATTCTTGTATTGGTTTTATATTTTTAATTATGCTAAAGACATATGCATGTCAAACAGCCCTCTTTGTTTGTGTGAATGCCTATTCACCAGATATTTAAAAAAGGTCTGAATGAATCCCACTGGAACTTGTAAAGGTTGTTAATGATGCAAAGAAGAGTTATAACATTTTATAAGTGATCTCAACACAAACAAAGAATGTTTTGTGTGTTTCTGTATCTGCCAGGATAATTAGGTGCAGCTTAAACACTATAAATGTACTGTGATGAAATTTTACAGAAAGAATGGTCATGAAATTAATCAGATTTAAAATCATAAAAAGTTTCACTGGTGTAGGTATGTGCTCTTTGGGTGCTCTCTATTTGTGATTGGATTTTAAACAGCTGGAAGATTATGAAGACCAAGGATTACTTATATTGTACTTGACATGTAATGAGTGAATAATGGACAATAAATCAAACAGCAACTCACAAACCTCTCACTTCAGCAGAGACAGGGGCCTGGTTTTATTTTATAGGTCTGGACTACAGCCTGCAGATGGTTACTCCCCTGAGTATTCATAAACCAATAACACAATGGGCAATGCATCTGGCCTTCTTAATCTCATAATACTTAATATGCAGAGCTGGGAACAATCAACATATCATGAGCACCTTGCATATTGTACAGATATGTTTAAATATATCTCATATCCATGGATAATGTAAAACAAAACTTTAAACAATGGTAAAAAGAGGAAAATGTATAATTTTTGGTATCATTCCTTCTTAAGATATGAATATTCACTTTACATCCTGGTCTACTTGTCTCTTATATATCCTTGTTTCATGGCATCCGCAATAAGTGAGCAATGTTTGTCCTTCAGGGTTATGATTAGGATGAAATGTGGGACAGAACAGTGAAGTGGTGCATGAGGAGAAAACAAGCCTCCTTGTCAATAGGAGTCAGCAGCTCTTGATCTTTTGTCCCATAGTTATTTGTGCCTCTTTTGTACCTAATGTCTGTGTTGAAATCATCACTTTTCCCTGCCATGCACATTTCATAGGTTGGTGGTAAGATTTTGCAACAGAATAGACTAGTTTCTCGTAAAATGGTTTTAAACTGTTTACAGGCAATGACATGAGGTAGATTATTATTACCCAAATAGCTAATATATGCTTTTCTGCTTGGTGCCAAAAATGTTTATGTTCCTTGACTTGCCTAAAACTAATTGCAAACTAGATGTGTCGGAATGACACGAATGCCCCCGCCTGGGGCAAATTAGAAACATTTGTTAAATTTTGTAAAAATTTTTTTTAAGTTCAGGAGGTGTCATATGGTCAAAAGTAGGTCAACAAGGGCAAAATGCAAACTCGATCTGTAACGGGTCATTATCAAGCAACACACCAAAAATCAGGCCAGTATCTGCAGGCATTATGAAAAAAAGTCCATACGTGCATTTTCATAAAAATTTCTGTCTTTCATGAAATTTTCTATGTTCAGGATCTGTCATATGGTCAAAAATAAGTCAACTGGGACAAAACGCGAACTTGATCTGTAAGTGGTCATTATGCGGCAACAGACCAAACATTAGGCTAGTATCTGTAAGCACTGCATTGCAAAACTAGAATATTAGCAAAAGCTGATAATCAGGTATAAATTTAAATTGGAGAGGTATGTACCATGTTTCATAACAATCCACCAAATGCTTCCTGAGAAATAAGCTCCTAAGTTTTTTTCTATACTAAGCTCTGTGACCTTGAAAAGTAGGTCAAGATCAACCATCTTTGAACTTGACCAAAATTTTGTAAATATCATGCATTAGCACTGAAGAAATTAAGTTCCTGTGTTGAATACCTTTGGAGATATCCTGCACAAAAGGCTAAAATTGAAAAATCTGATAAAAATTCATTAAAAAATCAGAAATTGTAGGTGGTGCCACCAAAATTGTGCAGCACGCACAGACCTTCATTCCAAATGATCATAGTAAGTTTTGTGAAAATCCACACAATGGTTCCTGAGATATCAGCTTCTGAGTGTTTTTGTATAATCAGCTCTAAAACAAAGAAAAATAGGTCAAGGTCACCAATCATTGCACTTGACCAAGATTTTGTTGATATACATCTTCACTGATGAAAAAAAATTCCAACGGTGAATCCTTTTAGAGATATCCCGCTCACAAGGCCAAAATTGAAAAATCCAATAAAAATTGATTAAAAAATCAGAAGTTGCAGGTGGCGCCACCAAAATTGTGCAGCACGTACAGACCATCAGTCCCAATGATCATAGTAAGTTTTGTGAAAATCCACACAATGGTTCCTGAGATATAAGCTTCTGAGTATTTTTCTATAATCAGCTCTAAAATGTAGAAAAATGGGTCAAGGTCACCCATCTTCGAACTTGACTGAGATTTTATCAATATACATCTCCACTGATGAAATAAAATTCCAACCGTGAATGCTTTTAGAGAAATCCTGCTCACAAGGTAAAAGTTAACAGACGCGGACGGACGGACGTCAGATGGACAGACAGACGAACGGACAGACGGACAGCTTGGGTGACGACAATAGCCCATCAGCCTATGAGCTGAGGGCTAAAAACGGCTGTACATGTACATTTGTCATGAAAATTTATATTTTTCATGCAATTTTGTATGTTTAGGAGCCATAAAACAATTAAAAGTAGGTCAACCGTGACGAAACGCGAACTCAATCTGTAACTGGTCATTATCTGCCTACACACCAAAAATCAGGCCAAAATCTGCAGGCATTGCGAAAAAAAGTCTGTACATGTGTATTTGTCATGAAAATTTTTATTTTTCATGAAATTTTCTAAGTTAAGGAGCCGTAAAACAGTCAAAAGTAGGTCGACCAGGACGAAACGCGAACGCAATCTGTAACTGGTCATTATCTGTCAACACACCAAAAATCAGGCCTATATCTGCAGGCATTGCGTAAAAAAGTCCGTACAACTGTTTGATTTCAGAATGACAGAATGACGGAAGGATCATGGACATGCATGGGTAAAACTATATGCCCAGGCCACTTTGTGGCGGGGGCATAAAAATGTGGACAAAGATGGTAAAACCAATTGGACACAAAATACTAGAAATGTCTCAGATTTTAGAGCCCCTCTTAAATCCAGCTGAGCTGAAAAAAAGTTGATATGGGTTTGCGAAACAAAGTATATCACTTGAGACTTATTTATTTTACACGGATTGTACAAATAGTAGTTATACACCAAATACGGATAATATTATTAATAACTGATCTCAGACACTCTCAATGAGCAAACCCGTTTGGATTTGTACTGCCATCTATCTGACTTTGACTAAACCATCACAAAAGCTAACTTCGCTCAGAGGGAAGCACTCCTTTGAATCTGGCACCTAATTACAGCATCAGCTGAGAGGGAGACTCTGGTTTGAATCAGGCAACTTAATACAGTGTCACCTTAGAGGGATACCTTGGATGAATCAGGTACCTAAATACAGTGTAAGCTTAAGGGAGCCTTGGCTGAATAAGCCACCTAATTCAATTGTAGTGAATTTCTTCTTAATCACGTTTTATATATGCCTGCTGACATCACAAGTCCTGAACTGTTTCTGGTGAATCACCATTCCCTATTATACCGACTGCCAATGATTAAATGAATTTTAATATGGACAAGCCTCCAAAGACAAATCCCTTAGAAACCCAAACTAAACATATGCTCATCCTTTGAAGTCTACAACAAACAATCATTACAACAGAGATGCTAAACATGGACAGCTCCCCCAGAATTAAACTGCACTGAAATAAACATCAAAAGAGACATGTGTGCTCCTAACTTAAGTTCTCAGAATAATAACTAAACATGATACTCCATATTAATGTACAATAAATTATCAAAACAATCATCTGGTAATACTCTTTACTTGAATATGCAATACAATAACTAAGTCACAGTCCTCTGGTGATAACCATCATTTGAGGGGGAGACTCTGGTTTAAATCAGGCAGCTAATTACAGCATCAGCTTAGAGGGAGACCCTGGTTTGAATCTGGTACCTAAATACAGCATCAGCTTAGTTTGAATCAGGTACCAAAATACAGCATCAGCTTAGAGGGAGACCCTGGTTTGAATGTGGTACCTAAATACAGCATCAGCTTGGTTTGAATTAGGTACCTGAATACAGCATCAGCTTAGAGGGAGACCCTGGTTTGAATTGGTACCTAAATACAGCATCAGCTTAGTTTGAATCAGGTACCAAAATACAGCATCAGCTTAGAGGGAGACACTGGTTTGAATCAGGCAGCTAATTACAGCATCAGCTTAGAGGGAGACCCTGGTTTAAATCAGGCACCTAAATACAGTATCACCTTACAGGGAGACCCTGGTTTAAATTAGGTACTTAAATACAGCATCTGCTTACAGGGAGACCCTGGTTTGAATCAGGTACTTAAATACAGCTTCAGCTTACAGGGAGACCCTGGTTTGAATCAGGCTGCTAATTACAGCATCAGCTTACAGGGAGACCCTGGTTTGAATCTGGTACCTTAATACAGCATCAGCTTACAGGGAGACCCTGGTTTGAATCAGGTACTTAAATACAGCATCAGCTTAGAGGGAGACCCTGGTTTGAATCAGGCAGCTAATTACAGCATCAGCTTAGAGGGAGACCCTGGTTTGAATCAGGCTGCTAATTACAGTATCAGCTTACAGGGAGACCCTGGTTTGAATCAGGAAGCTAATTACAGCATTAGCTTAGAGGGAGACCCTGGTTTGAATCAGGTACTTAAATACAGCATCAGCTTAGAGCTTAGTATTAGGATTTTCTTGCACATTTATTTTGGTTTGAGCAGGTCTATTCAATGTGGGGATCCCCTTTTGAGTCAGCTGTATCACATGTATTGGTCCTTAGAGCTTAAATCTCATGGTGGAACTCCCTCTTCCTTATTTCTTAAATAAATGTTGATATCTTGAAGGAGCAATGCTTCTTTATGGTAACTGTACTGCCATAGACTCGGGGGGGGGGGGGGGGGGGGGGGTTGTGAATGATTTTGAAACCAGTAATCTGAAGATGACAAACTGTGCCAGCTGATGACTCCAGAGTGACCAAATGGGTAGCCACAGGGATTTATTAAACCAGGGTTAGTTGTTCTAGGTAAACAAATGGTTTACAATCCTGACATACCGGTGTCAAACAAAAAAGAACTGTAAGGCCAAAAAAAAGGGTATGGTTCTCAGGCACCACCGCATCAATTTTAACCCCCGTATAAAATATTCTTATTTTGATTTTTATCTAATAAGAAGATAAAATAATACAATTTAGATATGATTTCCTATGTTATGTAGTGTTTTTACCTGTTTCGCAAAATATAATCAGAGCATTGATCATATGACATTTTTATTGAAACATCCAAAAAAGGTAAAAAAAAATTTGCCCGCCAGAAATGATTTCTGAAAAAAAAGTGCCTGAGAACCATAGCTTTTTTTTATCTAAGATTTGTTATGGCATGGAGATAATAAAATCTTCCTTACTCCTCCGTAGCTACTTGTGCTGTCTCCACATGCTCGTGTGACACCTCATTGACCTCTTCTGCATTTGGTTGGTTTTCTGTTTGGCCATCAGGTGTCGCCAGTGGTTCATCACCAGCCTCTATTTGGTTCTGTGGTTTTGAATTAGGAACGCCAGCCGTACTACTGGTGGATAAACTCTGATGTGACGTAGAGCTGGACTGAGAACTGGACCGTTTTCGATGCGGCTTGAGGTTGTTCTTGAGTGGACCACTCTTTTTTGGCGTAGCTTCAGGAGTTTTCTCCTGTACCTGCATGTGGTACTTGTAAGTGGCCTCCGTGCTCTCCACACGACCTGTCAACATAAAAAGAACTCTTACCAAAAATCACAGTCTGGCTGCTAAGGTGTAAAAGTGTAATCTAAAGCTACAGAAAGGGCTGGGTTTATTTTACTTAGTAGGCTTTCATGAAAGCCTGATATAAAACCCTGAGTAAAACCTTGCCTTATGACTACCGATGTCTAGTGACCACCTCAAAATAATGAGCACTTGTCCTTGATCCTGATTATTTCTTGCCCTTTATAAAAGACCTCACTCAGATGACCACCTTGAAAATCCAACCACTGTATCAAGGTCGCAATGGAGGTCATACTGTATCTGTATATTCTAGGACTGTCTTTTGTTGAGATTATGACAATCATTAGACGCAATAGTTTCTTCATCACTACTGGGCTGCTATTTAAAAATAATTTAAGTGATAAACATAAAACAGCAGCTGTTATGATGCCTTGGACAATCTATTGTCAGGTATTTATTTTTCTTATTCTGAAATATTACCTTCTTAAATTAAAAGGGAAACATACCCTGGAGGGTATAATCAAAACAGCAGTTCAGGTCATAATTAAATTTGTTTAGAGTAACCTACTTGCTAAATCAAAGGAGTGATCAAGACTGAAATCAGTTGAAAACTGACGACAGATACACTGCAGGAGAACTGAGATATTTACCTGAGGCCAAGTTAAAGGTACGTCCCTTCATCTCAACATCTTTGCTTGGCGGTGACCACCAGTTCAGGAGTGAGCCAACCATAGGTACTTGTCTAAGTATGCCCTGCAGGAAAATAACACAAAATATGACCCATATACCTCTCTAACTTTGGGCTACAGAAACAAAATTAAAAATCATTAAGCATAATTGATATTCCTCTCTATGCTTGCCCTGTAGATTATGTGTTTTGAAAATAGGGAAACCTGGTCTTTTCACTCAGCAGGTGGGAACTGAAAAGAGCAATGAATGGTACATACTGAAAAGTAAGCAGGATAACCAGGTCTGACAGCCTCGTATTTGGAAAATGCAAACCCCTATTCTTAGAAACTCTTAACCTTACGCATATCAGTGTAATCATGTTCCCAACCATCATAACAGCCGAGGTTAAATTCCATTACCACACGATGGTTGTGAAACTGAAATAATGATATGACACAGGCTGATTAAGAACTAAGTATATTATCAGATAGCAAATACATATATGTAACTTGCCTCACTCATTAACTTGGATTCATTTTCTTTCTTCAGATCAGCATTAGCTGCCTCAATGCCCTGCTTCACAACATCTGCCATGGTCTCCAAAAACTGAAACAAAAATCAAGGTCTGCCATCATAAAACTCACGTGAAAATATTTAAAAAATGCTGGTCTATGGTGGGGATTGAATCTGTGCCATGATGAACACAAGGTCTGTGACATGATGAACACAAGGTCTGTGACATGAACACAAGGCCTGTGACATGAACACAAGGTCTGTGACATGATGAACACAAGGTCTGTGACATGAACACAGTGTGTGCCATGATGAACACAAGGTCTGTGCCATGACGAACACATGGTGTGTGCCATGATGAACACAAGGTCTGTGACATGATGAACACAAGGTTTGTGACATGATGAACACAAGGTCTTTGACATGATGAACACAAGGTCTGTGACATGATGAACACAAGGTCTGTGACATGATGAACACAAGGTCTGTGCCATGATGAATACAAGGTCTGTGCCATGATGAACACAAGGTCTGTGCCATGATGAACACAAGGTCTGTGACATGATGAACACAAGGTCTTTGACATGATGAACACAAGGTCTGTGACATGATGAACACAACACAAGTTTTGTGACATGATGAACACAAAGTCTGTGACATGATGAACACAAGGTCCGTGACATGATGAACACAAGGTCTGTGACATGAATATAAGGCATGAGACATGATAAACACAACACAAGGTCTATTACATGATGAACACAAGGTCTGTGACATGATGAACACAAGGTCTGTGCCATGAGAAACACAAGATCTGTGACATGATGAACACAAGGTCTGTACAATGATGAACACAAGGTGTGTGCCATGATGAATACAAGGTCTGTGACATGATGAACACAAGGTGTGTGCCATGATGAACACAAGGTCTGTGCCATGATGAACACAAGGTCTGTGACATGATAAACACAAGGTCTGTGACATGATGATCTGTGGCATGATGAACACAAGGTCTGTGACATGATGAACACAAGGTCTGTGACATGATGAACACAACACAAGTTTGTGACATGATGAACACAAAGTCTGTGACATGATGAACACAAGGTCTGTGCCATGATGAACACAAGGTCTGTGACATGATGAACACAAGGTCTGTGACATGATGAACACAAGGTATGAGACATGTTGAACACAAAACAAGGTTTGTTATATTATGAACACAAGGACTGTGACATGATGAACACAACACAAGGTCTGTGACATGATGAACACAAGGTCTGTGACATGATAAACACAAGTTCTGTGACATAATGAACACAAAGTCTGTGACATGATGAACACAAGGTCTGTAACAGGATGAACACAAGGTCTGTGACATGATGAACACAACACAAGGTCTGTTACATGATGAACACAAGGTCTGTGACATGATGAACACAACACAAGGTCTGTGACATGATATACACAAGGTGTGTGACATGATGTACACAAGATCTGTGACATGATGAACACAAGGTCTGTACAATGATGAACACAAGGTGTGTGCCATGATGAATACAAGGTCTGTCACATGATGAACACAAGGTGTGTGCCATGATGAACACAAGGTCTGTGACATGATAAACACAAGGTCTGTGCCATGATGAACACAAGGTCTGTGACATGATTATCTGTGGCATGATGAACACAAGGTATGTGACATGATGAACACAAGGTCTGTGACATGATGAACACAAGGTGTGTGCCATGATGAACACAAGGTGTGTGCCATGATGAACACAAGGTGTGTGCCATGATGAACACAAGGTCTGTGACATGATGAACACAAGGTCTGTGACATGATGAACACAAGGTCTGTGACATGAACACAGTGTGTGCCATGATGAACACAAGGTCTGTGCCATGACGAACACATGGTGTGTGCCATGATGAACACAAGGTCTGTGACATGATGAACACAAGGTTTGTGACATGATGAACACAAGGTCTTTGACATGATGAACACAAGGTCTGTGACATGATGAACACAAGGTCTGTGACATGATGAACACAAGGTCTGTGCCATGATGAATACAAGGTCTGTGCCATGATGAACACAAGGTCTGTGCCATGATGAACACAAGGTCTGTGACATGATGAACACAAGGTCTTTGACATGATGAACACAAGGTCTGTGACATGATGAACAAAACACAAGTTTTGTGACATGATGAACACAAAGTCTGTGACATGATGAACACAAGGTCCGTGACATGATGAACACAAGGTCTGTGACATGAATATAAGGCATGAGACATGATAAACACAACACAAGGTCTATTACATGATGAACACAAGGTCTGTGACATGATGAACACAAGGTCTGTGCCATGAGAAACACAAGATCTGTGACATGATGAACACAAGGTCTGTACAATGATGAACACAAGGTGTGTGCCATGATGAATACAAGGTCTGTGACATGATGAACACAAGGTGTGTGCCATGATGAACACAAGGTCTGTGCCATGATGAACACAAGGTCTGTGACATGATGAACACAAGGTCTGTGACATGATGATCTGTGGCATGATGAACACAAGGTCTGTGACATGATGAACACAAGGTCTGTGACATGATGAACACAACACAAGTTTGTGACATGATGAACACAAAGTCTGTGACATGATGAACACAAGGTCTGTGCCATGATGAACACAAGGTCTGTGACATGATGAACACAAGGTCTGTGACATGATGAACACAAGGTATGAGACATGTTGAACACAAAACAAGGTTTGTTATATTATGAACACAAGGACTGTGACATGATGAACACAACACAAGGTCTGTGACATGATGAACACAAGGTCTGTGACATGATAAAGACAAGTTCTGTGACATAATGAACACAAAGTCTGTGACATGATGAACACAAGGTCTGTAACAGGATGAACACAAGGTCTGTGACATGATGAACACAACACAAGGTCTGTTACATGATGAACACAAGGTCTGTGACATGATGAACACAACACAAGGTCTGTGACATGATATACACAAGGTCTGTGACATGATGAACACAAGATCTGTGACATGATGAACACAAGGTCTGTACAATGATGAACACAAGGTGTGTGCCATGATGAATACAAGGTCTGTCACATGATGAACACAAGGTGTGTGCCATGATGAACACAAGGTCTGTGCCATGATAAACACAAGGTCTGTGCCATGATGAACACAAGGTCTGTGACATGATTATCTGTGGCATGATGAACACAAGGTATGTGACATGATGAACACAAGGTCTGTGACATGATGAACACAAGGCGTGTGCCATGATGAACACAAGGTGTGTGCCATGATGAACACAAGGTGTGTGCCATGATGAACACAAGGTGTGTGCCATGATGAACACAAGGTGTGTGCCATGATGAACACAAGGTGTGTGCCATGATGAACACAAGGTCTGTGCCATGATGAACACAAGGTCTGTGACATGATGATCTGTGGCATTATGAACACAAGGTCTGTGACATGATGAACACAAGGTCTGTGACATGATGAACACAAGGTCTGTGACATGATGAACACAAGGTCTGTGACATGATGAACACAAGGTCTGTGACATGATGAACACAAGGTCTGTGACATGATGATCTGTGGAATGATGAACACAAGGTCTGTGACATGATGAAAACAAGGTCTGTGACATGATGAACACAAGGTATGAGACATGTTGAACACAACACAATGTCTGTTACATGATGAACACAAGGTGTGTGATATGATGAACACAAGGTGTGTGCCATGATGAACACAAGGTCTGTGACATGATGAACACAAGGTCTGTGCCATGATGAACACAAGGTCTGTGCCATGATGAACACAAGGTCTGTGACATGATGAACACGAAGTCTGTGACATGATGAACACAAGGTCTGTGACATGATGAACACAAGGTCTGTGACATGATGAAAAGAAGGTCTGTGACATGATGAACCCAAGGTCTGTGACATGATGAGCACAAGGTCTGTGACATGATGAACACAAGGTCTGTGGCATGAATACAAGATCTGTGACATGAACTCAAGATCTGTGACATGAACACAAGGTGTGTGCCATGATGAACACAATGTGTGTGGCATGATGGACACATTGTGTGTCATGATGAACACAAGGTCTGTGACATGATGAACACAAGGTCTGTGACATGATGAAAACAAGGTCTGTGACATGATGAAAACAAGGTGTATGACATGATGAACACAAGGTCTGTAACATGATGAACACAAGGTCTGTGCCATGATGAACACAAGGTCTGTGCCATGATGAACACAAGGTCTGTGACATGATGAACACAAGGTCTGTGACATGATGAACACAAGGTCTGTGACATGATGATCTGTGACATGATGAACACAAGGTCTGTGACATGATGAACACAAGGTCTGTGACATGATGAACACAAGGTATGAGACATGATGAACACAAAACAAGGTTTGTTATATTATGAACACAAGGACTGTGAAATGATGAACACAACACAAGGTCTGTGACATGATGAACACAAGGTCTGTGACAGGATGAACACAAGGTCTGTGACATGATGAACACAACACAAGGTCTGTTACATGATGAACACAAGGTCTGTGACATGATGAACACAACACAAGGTCTGATGAACACAAGGTGTGTGACATGATGAACACAAGGTGTGTGCCATGATGAACACAAGGTCTGTGACATGATGAACACAAGGTCTGTGCCATGATGAACACAAGGTCTGTGCCATGATGAACACAAGGTCTGTGACATGATGAACACAAGGTCTGTGACATGATGAACACAAGGTCTGTGACATGATGAACACAAGGTCTGTGACATGATGAACACAAGGTATGTGACATGATGAACACAAGGTCTGTGACATGATGAACACAAGGTCTGTGACATGATGAACACAACACAATGTCTGTTACATGATGAACACAAGGTCTGTGACATGATGAACATAAGGTCTTTACTTGAACACAATGTCTGTGACATGAACACAAGGTCTAAATGACCAATGATGGTAAACAAGCATATTTGCATAATTAACACAAACTATTTTTTCAATGCATAACTTAAACAGATTAAAGTTCAGTACAGTATTTTTAATTTCACTAGATAAATAGATTCATCTGAGATATTAGGAGTACAAATAATTCTATGCTTGACAGCTGCCAGTAAAAATTTATAAAACCATTCACTCTTGACTATAATTAAAGTTTCTCTTAACAATATCTAAAATGACTGTTGTTGTCTGAGTTGATTTAACTGTCTCTTTTATATCTTTAGGTACAGTGATATTACAGTTTATGTCATATTCTATGTCTTAATATGAATCATCACTGACCTCAGCAGAGTCTTCTACCTCCTTCCCTGTGGTAAATACCAGAGCAACCAGTTCTTCCAGGTCAGTTTCTTCAGTGATCAGACCAAACCTGACACACACCATGCCATCTACACTCATACCTGGAGATAACAAGAAAACTCTGAGCAGACAGACAATACAACACACCAATACCTGTCTATGTGGAACAGCTAAGTTTTGGAATAATTTTGCTTGGTAGCCAAGAATATAAAATAACATTTAAAGGGTACACATCAATATGCTATATTAAGGTAGTTTTCAAACAGCATGAAATATATTATATCTAAAGAGATAATATGGTGCTTAAGACAAATTTTTCATGAGTGAAAAATGATATAAATCTGAAATCTAAAAGAGTAAAAATGCAAATATAGCTAACAAATAATCCAGGGTACAAGAATATACCTTAAATATTTTTGTTTGTTGCGTAAGCTTATATCTTGTATGTTATTGTTAGTTAACGGTTTAATCTTACCCATAGAGAAGGCACTGTCTGAGGATTTGAGTTGTTGTACCAGGGCTCGGTTCAGATCGTTCACGTCGTCACGGTCCTTCACCGTCAGCGTGTCCTTCCTCTCCAGTATGCCATCAGGTATGTACCTGATTACACAGAAACAACACTACTGTACTTTCTCATTTTAAGACAAAAAATCTCACAACAATCACATCCTGTGTTCAGAAGATGCATTCCGTAAGCCCCATAAAGGTCTAATTACACAAAACTTGCTTTAAAACCTAAATCAAATGGCTATAAAAAGATACAAAGAATGTTACATCCTGCAAGATAGTTAAATGAAACTGACAGTAAAGGGTTGATACAAGGTTGAGACTGTAAGTGCTGCACATATTGTTATTTTAAAGCAATATAAAACAATTTATGACCCTGCACAGGCCTCTGTCAGTATGATAAGTATAACAAGTATTATATAAATATATTTGTGAAGGATGGACACATATTAAATAAATGAAATATGATATATTATTTATTAATTAGAATGAAGCTGTATAATGTTTTGTACATTAATCAATAAGTAGTGGGTATTGATCTAAATGACAGATTTGGTTGACAGATTCTCTACAAACAGAAACCATATTCTAACTAAAATTCTCCCACGGGCACATATTGTGCCAATGATAAAGGTTAACTTTTTTATGATCAGTTATAAATTTTATATGGCAAAAGTGAGCTAGCTTTGCTGTATGTGTGTGTACTTACTGTATTGCACCAAGCCCTGCCCAGTGAGGGACCTCCACTAGTTGTAAGTTATCTTGCGCCTCTACAATGTCCTGGAACTCTGCCCTTTGCCTAACTGTGGCATCAAGTATGGTCAGATGAGTTTTGATATGATCAAGAAACTTTGTAATATCCTCCGGCTTTGTATTAAACTCTGGAACAAAAAAGAAAATGCAAAACATGTTACTTTAAAACAATATTACATGTTATGAGTACCATGATACATACAACGTTCACCAGAACCCTGTATTTTTACTCCAAAAGAAAAAACAGTGTGTCAGTGAGGTAGTGCTCATCTGATACCCCCTACATCAACAAAAATTATGCAATTTTTACGAAGTGCATGTAATGAACCTCATATTTAAGAAAATTGATATCTCAGTTGGTCCCACCTGCAGGTTACTTGTGGTGTATAGAGTTATAAAGGTTAGGGAATTTTAAATCACCTTAAATAAACCAAAACCACAGCTGAAAACTTAATAATGTGGCAAAAAATACAGAAATACAAATATGTAAGATGTAGAAAGTCAATATGTTAGGTTCTAAATACAGAATGTTGGACCTGCACTTCCACCATCATAATATAACATGACTCATGGATATGAACCATTGCTGTGACTTACTGTGGACAGCTTCAATGGCTGAGAACCTGATACTGACACCCTCCTTGTCCACATCTACAGCACTGATGTGAACCTGAGGGTTGGTTCTACGTAACGTCTCAGCCAGCTGAAAGACAGACACACAGAAACATGTACACGTCCTGTCACACTCGGTGAAACCAGTGTATTAAGACCAAGGATGGGACTGGCCAAAGTGGTCTTAATTCATAGATAGCTAGATGGTCTTATCAGACAGGTCAGCTGTAACAAATGTGAATGTTTTCAGTTCAATGAACTGAAAGGGGGGGGGGGGGTCTGAATATACTGGTAGTCTCATTACAGAGGTGGTCCTTGAGACAGGTTCCACTGTATTTCAATAAAACATGCTCAATTAACATAATATATTTGTTAATATGTGTTTCGTACATACATATGAACACAATAATACATTTATATGTACATAGACAGTGCTTGTTGTGCACTAAAGTATTACACTATAGAGCAAGTTTTTACTTGTGAAGCAAATAATTCTGCATATGAATTAGTGTCATTTGTTTCCTATTTTATTCTTATACTTATCAGGTCACACAGAAGCATGTGGCACCAAATCTCTGACAAACTAGACACTTAGGTGTCACTGATATCATTTTATCAATACAATTTAATGATGCCATTATAAATATTGAGCACATCCGCATTGCAATTGATTGTTTCAAGTTAGTGTACATAGGTTCAGCCAGTCTGACATGAATATATAAAATTTACAATTTTCATTCATGAATACTAAAAATTTAAAGTTCTCAAACCACAGTCATGTGGGAGAGAAACAATTTTTACATGGAGTATTGCCAAATATATTATAAACAGCATACATTCTCAGCAATAAACATACCCAGACATTGAGGGAATCAAAATATGGATCCCTATCTGACTCATCCTCCTCTGTGTTGTCGTCAGCCTCGTCTGTTTGTTCTTCAGCAGATTTTCCTGAAGTCGCCACTTCATTTGTGCCATTCTCTGAAAAACAAATAATTTTAGCTGTTATATTAAAACCAGCTACTCACAAACCCTTACTATGTCTGTGATTGTGATTTCTGGCATACGCTGAAACATATTAATAAACTCTAGGTATTTCTGTTAAGAAGAGTTTTTATAACTCCTCTGTGATGAATGTGTGAGCTTGTTGCTCTACAAGCTGTTAGTTAACACAGCAATGTAGATAAACAGAAAAACTGTAATCTAAGATGGTTCATTGCATATATGGAGTTAAAAAGTCATTAATTGCCAAATGCCGTTTGTAAAACAGGGGTTCATATATCTTTCCCACCAGATGTCCTGGTTGAATGTGTTTGGATTATTTTTGCAGGCCCCCCCCCCCCCACGTTATAAGCATGTGGCTATAAACAAAACAAACAGTTGGTGTGAGGTGGGATCAGTGTGAGAGGTTCAGAGGATTATCTCAAGTTGATCGATGTCTGATATCAGAATAAGTCCCTTTAATGATACACTGCCATCAAAAATATTGATTAGAAACCATTTCAGATAAATTCTACAAACTGATTCCCTAAAGCTTTATATTTTCTTTTTCAAAACCCCTTTCCCAGGAGGTGGCAGACACTGAATAAAAAGCTGAAGTTGCTGAAGGTTCATGTATTTAATACATCTTAATGATTCTTACTTTCAGCATTGCAACTCTGGGATTGTTTGTGCTTTGATCACAATATACAATGTACAGAGTTGAAAAGCAAGCTGTGTTCTTTTGGGTAAATTTTCCAATACTTGAGGGCTTTAGGTAGTTTTAAAGCAATTTTGCAATTCCAGGAAACAATCGAGTAAATTGCTACTGTGTTGCCACCTCTGGGTTATGATGATTTTTACATATTGTGCTCATAATTTCTTGAGTTATATGTCATTCACAGATGGATTACTATCAGAGGTGTAACCTAGCAATATGTTAATTTATCTAGCAATAGAAAATCACAGAAAAATTACACAAGTAACACCATTTAGTTAAGATATTTGCGGTCTAATGTTATTTATGTGTAATATTTCAAAGATGGCAAGTGTGACTAGACATTATCATGTTGTAGATTCCTAAAGTAAACTCGTCAACTTGATGGCACCCTGCTTTATGTATGTCCTGATAATTCCTTTGACACTAACATCATAACAGTTCATTATGTATTACTTTGGCTATCTATCTTCAATGACTCTACTATCCACCCTCTTAAAGGAGCAAACTAATAGACAGATTAGTGTGATACTTATTTTGCTCACACTGGGCTGTCCTAATTTCAGTGTTAATTAGTACACTTACCTGACACCAGGGGCAGTGGTCCTACATATCTAAATACTACTGTTGGATTCTCCAACTCATAAATAATCTGAAAAGCAAAATTACAACGAGTCAAAATTAGCAAACCTCAGATTTAAATTACAAAGAGTATCAAAATCTTTTCTTCTATATTACCATAACCATGCTTAAACTGTACTTAACTAAACATTCATCCAATTCATCAATTATAGAAGACCAAAGCATTATTGGTGCAAATAAAATTATCTTAAAGCAGCCCTAAAATCCTATGATTTTAAAATTTCTTTTAACTTAACAAACAATAAAACTATATTGAGCCATTAATTGCCTAATGTAACAAGGCCATGCAAGGGTAACATGAACTCAACACTGGGATGCATGAACATAGCAAGCAGTAAATACTGGAGGATCAACAATGTTACACTGCATGGAACACTAATTATTTTATTTAATCAGTTTGTTCAATCATACTAAAGAAACACCATTTGGTAATCTATTTATTTTTTATATATTTTATCTCCCTTATTTTTGGTGGTTCTTGTTTAAAACATGAACTGTATATCTAAACAAAATGCTTTTGAAAACAAAATGATGACAAATACAAATATAAAATCTTAGCCTACATGATTTCACAGTATGTGTGAGTTATTGAGAGAACCTTACTAATATGTGAAGCATGAAAGACCATCATACAGTTAATCTTTTATCATTCAGGTGAATACAAGTCAATCAACTAATCTTGGATTTTCAGTATTTTTTTCTTTAGCAAATTCGTTTTTTTTTGTTAATGATTCATAAAAGAGAAAAAGTGAATTGCTGATTCTGAATACGGTTGGTGAGAGCACTTAATTATGTAGAGGACCAAATATAGTCACACAGGCTTACAAATTGGCCATCATGCAATAACTCTAACGCTGCTCACATGTCCCTTGTTCTCTCTTTCTTTCTCTCTCTTTCTTTCTCTCATTCTCTCTCCATTTCCTTCTGTCATAGAGACCTGTACAAACATACACACAAACAAACACACAAACTCAAGATATATTAAATAGTAAGACTAAATGAACAATATAGGAGAGTTCCCAAAACCAGAGTGAACAGTCAAGAGTCAATAAAGACAGGTCTACCAGCAAGCTACTTATGCTAGACAGTGCTGTTAAGCCACACCACTTACAAGAGCACTGATAGCTCTGTTAAGCATCTCCTTTAAGCCGCGTGCAGGTCGCTCCTCTTCTGGAGGCTTTCTCCTCCTGCTCTGTAGTAAATAAGACCACAACCTTCACCAACACCTCACCAGTACACCCAATATCAGCCTGACTAATATAACCTGGGTCAAATTATATTCCTCAAAATACCATGAACAAATCTGGCAGAAACAAAAGGGACACAAGCCCATCCTGCATACCATTTAATACTTTTTTAAACTTTTTATTTAGGTAGAGACTTTCAATTATATTTACATACTTAACTTTAAAGAATTTTAAATAACACATAAAATCAATCAGATAGTTGAAATTATTTTAATCCCTTTTATTCAAATATGTTTTTGGCACCCATGACAAAAATGAATCACTTATTATAACAGAAAACAATGGACAGAATTATAATCCAGATTTTAGTGTATAAGTCAAGTGGCAGCCACCATGAGCAGTTGAGAAACTGGGTGAAATAAATTTGTCAGGGTAAAAACAAGTGACCCATGGGTCATGACGCTCAGCTGACTGGGAAGAGATTCGCAAAAGGAAATTTTATCACCAGAATGGTAGTATATACCCATTCAACTGAAGCATCAAACAGATTAACCAACAGGCCAAGATTTAGTCTGTATTTATATATCTCAAAAATAGAGAAACATGTGTAAACTTTTAAAACTAGAACACGGGTAACCGACAAGTGACTACATGTATCTGCCAAAATCGGATAGTGAGGCATGGATTGAGTGGCAAGGGGAAATAGAGTGAGGTATGTTGCATATTAGCATGGATGTCTGCAGCCTAAATGTGTATGTAGGTTGTGCCACCTACCACAAATCCAGAAATCTGTCCAAGTTGTATACACCTGCAAAATTTTAGGCAGAAAAGTCAAACCACTACATGTATATGAGCGATTTTTGCCCATGGCAGACAAACAGACAAACACTGTGCAAAATCTTTGCAGGTAACCCCTCCAGTTTTGTGTATGATAAAGACCTATGTGAGATCTAAACACATGCACAATTTTGGCCCAATCGGTCAAATGGTTCCTGAGATATGAGCTTGGATGTGTGCAGCGTTAACTAGAATGTAGGTGGCGCCACCTGTCATAAAATCAAGAAAGCTGTCCACGATGTATAAACCTGCAAAATTTTAGGCAGTTATGTCGAACCACTACAGAGAAATGTGTAATTTTAGGCCACAGCAGACTAACAGACAGACGCTGTGCAAACATTGTTACAGGTGGCGCCACCATTTTTTGTGTATGTTACAGAGCTATCAAAGGGCTACATTTGTATAAATTTTATTTCCTGATCGGTCAAACGGTTCCCAAGATATAAGCTTCGATGTCATCAGCGTGAACGTGAACGTAGGTGGCGCCACCTGTCATAAAATCAAGAAAGCTATCCTGGATGTATACACATGACGAATTTCAGGTGAATTAGTCAATTCACTGCAGAGATATGAGTGATTTTAACCCAAGGCAGATGAACAGATGGACACTGTGCAAACATGGTTACAGGTGGCGCCACCATTTTTTGTGTATGTTATAAAGCAATCCAAGGGCTACATTTGTATCAATTTTATTTCCTGATCGGTCAAACGGTTCCCGAGATATGAGGGTTTATGAGTGGAAACAGACCCACAAATGGACACTGGATAGAGAGGAAAGGTCAGAGGTCAATGCAAATTGGTTAGGCACCAGTTCACATGTGACCCGATAATAGGTGTAAGTTTGGGAAAAATCGGTCCATTAGTCTCCGAGGAGCTCTCTGGAAACGAACGCCGCCGCGGCGGAGGAACTCGGTCAAAAACATAGTATCCGCAAAACTTCGTTTTGGTGGATACAAAAATACAGGTGGCTCCACCAGTCTGCAGAAACTAATAAAAACACTTAATGGTCAATATCCATGCAAAAAAATCATGGTGATCTCTGCATTAGTTGTTCAGATACTTCAGTTTTTGTATCAAATTGTCCATTATTCTGAGGGATACTTCGGAGTCCTATAGCTTGAAGGATATGGGTAACAGAGACCTAATTTCAAGTTTCCACAGGCACCTTTCATGGGCCTCCTTGCATGACAAGAATGAAGATTCTAGGTCCAGTTGTTGCGATTTGTACCCTGTTGACAGATAACCACATCTTTAAAGGTCTCAAAAAAAAGAAAAAAATTCGTAAAAATTTGAAAAAAAATAGAGGTGGCACACCCAGTCTGCAGAAACTGATGGAACAGCTCATGATCAATATGTATGCCGAAAATCATGACCATCAGTGTTGTAGTTATTGAAATACTGCAGTTTTTGTATCAAATTTTCCATTATTCATGGGGGGGGGGGATATTTTGGACCCATACAGCTTAAAGAATATGGGTAACAGAGACCTAATTTCAAGTTTCCATGGAGACTTTTCATGGGTCTCCCTGTGTGTCAAGAATGAAGATTCTTGGTCCAGTTTTTATGATTTGTGCCCTGTTAACAGATGTTCATATCTTTAAAGGTCTCAAAAATACAGAAAAATTTCGTAAAAAAAAACGAACAAATACAGGTGGTGCCACCAGTCTGCAGAAACTTATGAAACACTCCATGATCAATATCCATGCAAACAATTATGGTTATCTCTGCATTAGTTGTTCAGATACTTTAGCTTTTGTATCAAATTTTCCCTTATTCTGAGCTGTACTTTGGAGTGCCATAGCTCAAAGGATATGGGTAACAGAGACCAAATTTCAGGTTTCCATGGAGACTTATCATGGGTCTCCCTGTGTGTCAAGAACGAAGATTCTAGGTCCAGTCGTTACGATTTGTACCCTGTTGACAGATAACTACATCCTTAAAGGTCTCAAAAATGGAGAAAACAATTCATGAACATTGAAAAATACAGGTGGCGCCACCAGTCTGCACAAACTGATGAAACATCTCATGATCAATATGTATGTCGAAAATCATGACCATCAGTGATGTAGTTAATGAGATATTGAAGTTTTTGTATGAAATTTTTGACTATTCTGGGGGGTTATTTTGGGCCCCATAGCTCAAAGGATATGGGTAACAGAGACCTAATTTCTGGTTTCCATGGAGACTTTTCATAGGTCTCTCAGTGTGTTGAAAATGAAGATTCTAGGTCCAGTCGTTACGATTTGTGCCACGCTAACAGATGACAGCATCCTCAAAGGTCTCAAAAATAGAGGAAAAAATCGTAAAAAATCAAACAGTACAGGTGGCGCCACCAGTCTGCAGGAACTGATCGAACATCTCATGATCAATATGTATGCCAAAAATGAAGACCATCAGTGATGTTGTTATTGAGATATTGAAGTTTTTGTATGAAATTTTTTACTATTCTGGGGGGTACTTTGGGGCCCGATAGCTCAAAGGATATGGGTAACAGAGACCTAATTTCTGGTTTCCAAGGAGATTTTTCATGGGTCTCCCTGTGTGTCAAGAACAAAGATTCTAGGTCCAGTCGTTACGATTTGTACCCTGTTGACAGATAACTACATCCTTAAAGGTCTCAAAAATGGAGAAAACAATTCATGAACATTGAAAAATACAGGCGGCGCCACCAGTCTGCACAAACTGATGAAACATCTCATGATCAATATGTATGTCGAAAATCATGACCATCAGTGATGTAGTTAATGAGATATTGAAGTTTTTGTATGAAATTTTTGACTATTCTGGGGGGTAATTTTGGGCCCCATAGCTCAAAGGATATGGGTAACAGAGACCTAATTTCTGGTTTCCATGGAGACTTTTCATAGGTCTCTCAGTGTGTCGAAAATGAAGATTCTAGGTCCAGTTGTTACGATTTGTGCCACGCTAACAGATGACAGCATCCTCAGAGGTCTCAAAAATAGAGGAAAAAATCATAAAAAATCAAACAGTACAGGTGGCGCCACCAGTCTGCAGGAACTGATTGAACATCTCATGATCAATATGTATGCCGAAAATGAAGACCATCAGTGATGTAGTTATTGAGATATTGAAGTTTTTGTATGAAATTTTTTACTATTCTGGGGGGTACTTTTGGGCCCGATAGCTCAAAGGATATGGGTAACAGAGACCTAATTTCTGGTTTCCAAGGAGATTTTTCATGGACCTCTCAGTGTGTCAAGAATTAAGATTCTAAGTCCAGTCTTTATGATTTGTGCCTTGTTAACAGATGTTCACATTTTTAAAGGTCTCAAAAATAGAGAAAAAAATTCGTAAAAAATCTAAAAATACAGGTGGCGCCACCAGTCTGCAGGAAGTGATGTAACATCTCATGATCAATATGTATGCCAAAAATCATGACCATCAGTCAAGTAGTTAATGAGATATTGAAGTTTTTGTATGAAATTTTTGACTTTTCTAGGGGGTACTTTGGGGCCACATAGCTCGAAGGATATGGGTAACAGAGACCTAATTTCTGGTTTCCAAGGAGATTTTTATGGACCTCTCAGAATCCCAAGTTACAAGGTTCTAGGTCCAGTGGTTACGATTTTGTGCCTGGTTAACGGACGGACAGACGGACAGACGGACAGACGGACAGACGGACAGACGGACGACGGACAAAGAGTGATCGCTATAGCTCAGATGACTTTCAGTCAGCTGAGCTAAAAATGGTGGGGATATCAGGATATCTGAGGATATCAGGCTAGTTATATCTGTGAAGAGAGTTTGGTGGCAGGGGTGTGTATCAGCAAAGTATAGGGCGGTATAACACATTTCTTGGACCATGATAAAACACTCAAATGACAGCAGGATTGTAAATTTTACTGAGATGTCATATCTGTCATGTCTTCAGTGCTATGTTACTCATTATATTTATGTTTGTGCCAATTTCAAGTGCAAACTTTTCTGCATGCATTCTTTCAGTACATATCTATATATACATTCCATGCTATTTTCTGAATCTTTCTGTGTATACAGTCCATGCTATTTTCCCCAAGCCTTATTTCTGTCTGATTTTCTGGGTCGAAGTTTATTCCCAGGTCATGTTGCCATGACATTTGTTTGTGTCTGCTTTGTAACTCACACAACTTTCATTTACCTCTAAATGTTATGCTTTGGCACCTTAGACCAAGGGCAGCCAAGCATTATTCTAATCAATGTGGTCATGTATACAGGGATATAAGTGATGAATGTTTTGATGGAAAACTCCCTTGTGATTTTAGTTTTATAGATCTGTGATTTCATAAAGTCAAAAGAAAAGTCACAAATGGGGAGTGGGGAGGTTTCTCCAACATTTTCTAAAAAAAACCCTGTAACTTTTATTTCCTACAACTGTTTATAACTTTTTCATTCTACACTTTTATCCGCCCCAATGTCATGACTTTTGCCCTGTGTCTTTTCAGCCTGTGACCTTTTTTCTTGTTTACTGCACTTTCCATGCACAGGACAGTACTAGGTCATAGTTGGCTACCTTATCTCATTTAGCCTGATGTATAATTCATGAAACAGCTGACTTTACCATTCTCTAATCAAAATGAAACACTCTAGAAGTAATCATTTGGATGTTTTTTTTGTGTGCAAAAATAGTCACTGTACTATGACAGCCAGTTCTATTATAACTCTTCAATAAATCACTACAATAACAATGTTTCCTGCTTATCTTTCCAATAAATTACAAAATGTAGGCACTTTGAGAAAGGACTTGACAACAGAGTGATACAAAATAAAACATACTTGCATACATGACTAATTCACCAAAATATACATTTCCTGTTTGTGTTTCATTAAAAAGATTTGTGCATTTTAGTCAAACCAGAAGGATTCTCTAGGAAGCTAGAGGCATCATATTTAAAATTCTATAATTAATGATATGTTTTGTGCATTTTGTTTTTTTTTGGAAAAAATGGTAGAAGTCATCACAGTTATAATAGTATTACTCATGCTGTTGCTGTTTTTCCTGCCAAGATGCATATCATATCATTCACTGAAACTTTTTTTTTAATGTATTTCATATCACTATGTGTACATTTTCCCCGTAAAACAGATCCCACGAAAACCACATCCAGTCTATTCTGGCTTGAAGTGGGTATTATGTACTCTGTTCATTGAAGAAAAATTAAAAAGTTTCACATTGCAATGATATATCCCCAGAATAGTCTACACTGTCTCATTACTGAAAATAAAACTATTGATCCAATTCAATCGATGAACAAATTTTGATTAATTCTCTGAATAAAATTGATCCCAGCTACTTAAACCACTGTGTCTATACAAATGCTATGATATCACAGACATGAGGACTTCAATGCTTTGCTGCAACGTTATTACCATATCTTGACCTGAGACCAGGGAGGGATACTGCTAAAGCTAAGCAGACTGGATCAGCTCAGGCAAACATTATCTCAGGGTGCAGGCTATTTACGACTAATCACCATGCAGTAAACTAGTCAGGGTCCCAATAACATAGCACCACAGGGTTAAATATATACACAAACAGTTAACCATATCAGCAATATTTACTTCTGAAAATTATAAAAAGTATACTCACAATGTTCCTAATATGTTCTATTTTCTCTAGTTCATCAGATAACTGCTTTCCCTGTAGACATGAAAAAAAAAGAAATACATATTGTACTAATTCATAAAGAACTCAAATGTTACAGATGCAGTATTATATAAATTTGCATGCACAGCTTCAATGACTTCAGTCTTAGCATGACATGATTATTATCAACTGTTAGCAACTGGATGTAATTAATAATCCAATAGACCTTTGTGGAACTTTAGGTTTTCTGATCAAATTCATAACTGAATGATCATAAACTGTATTAAAATATTTGGCATGTCATCTCAATAATGAGAATCTAAAAAAGAAGCCTGTCTAGAATTGTCTTTCAGGTTTCTTTTGTTTTAAACCAGATTATGCCACACTCAGAACTGGACTACAGTCTGGACTATTGACTTCATGCTGCATGGACCACAATTGTGACAAAAAGGAGACACGTAACCTGCCATCCCCCTTTTTATTACCCTTAAATCCAGAAATATATTTTGTATAAGAATTCAGTTGAAAATTGTTTAAAACTTTGAATATTTTAATAACAGATAGAGAAAATTGTCAGACAAGATTCCTATACAAAAAGCATGGCTCTGGTTTGCAGTAAGATCACTACATACGGTTTTGATGCGGAGTACTGACAATAATTATATTAAAATATAATACTGAAGATGTTTACCAGGATCCTATACGACTAATACACATACTGCTGTTTATTATTATATGTGAATATAAATCCCTATACAGGGCAGCATGAAATTCCTAATAATAACCCTTCAAATTAAAATACTGAAGAGATGTGCAGGGATTCATAATATGTGTTGTGTCTATGTAGCTATAGACCTGTACCATTATATTAGACAGTAAGAAACTCACCATTTTACATGCGGCCTCCACCTTGGCAGCGATCCCATCATAGCCTAAGTTTTGTAGTGAGATCCAGAGCGGTAGACAGCTGAGTTTGAAGCGAGCGTTGTACACCGTCAGACCTACACGGGCCGACTGCTCAGGGTCACCTGTTTTGTATAATGTCTGTGACTTTGTTAAGGATGGTCCAATACACACGTTCAAATCAAATATCTGCTGATGTAACAAAAATATGACAATGTTCTCTCAACATAGTATTATCAGAGTGACCTTTATGAATATTCATGAGAAAATCAGAAAGCTATGAAAACCATGTAGACCCGACAAATATTTACTAGCATAGGGCCATATTTAAGGAATAAAAATGCTCTGTTCCTTTTTACTTTTTATATCTGGCCCTCAGATAAAATGGTAAGTGCTGGGAGTGTGTTTCTTTAATTTGCAGTCAATCAAAGACATGGAGTCAAAATACTTGTTTAAGCCTATTAGCAGTGTTTTATTGTGGGTTCATTACATATGGAATAAAATACTGAGAAGAGATATAACAATAATATAATAAAGCTATTTTCTTTGCTTTGTTTCTCATGAAATGAAACATTTTTGGAGAAACTAAAGTTGTGCATCAAAATTAAGTTGTACAATGGTAGATAACAGGCAGTAAACTCAGAGGGGTTTTTACAAATGTTATACAGGAAATGGAATTACAGATGCTTGAGCTGAACTCTGTTCTCACTGGCAGGAAGAGGCTGCCATCTGTTGGTAACTTGTCAAACTAAATATTATTTCATTCTATTATAATAGTTTCCTTTAAAAACAATAATATTTTGTAAACAGGAAACAAAGAATGACAATTGACACAGTCACAGATAACTGTTTCATGATTCTTTCATATTTACTCATTTAAGTGACAATTTCTGTATTATTCATCATAAGACCAATTATTTATGTTTTCTACTTCTTTAGTATCTATCTCACAGTAGTAAGCAGTAAGGATACAGTATAAGGCACTGCTGGAAGCCCTAACCAAGCACCCAGGTTCACAGTCATACTGTCTCCTGTCTTGGCAGACCGCACTGATGTGGGGACGCCATACATCATCATCGTGGACAGGTTAGACCTGTAAAATATCATACGTTACAATATAAATAATAAATAATAATATAACATTTATTACAATTTTAATAACAAATATTATACAAATTATCATAAAATAATAGTTGTTAAAATACTAAATATTATTACAAATATAATAATACATGAAATGCTTTCCAGTCCCCACAGATTGAAACTGCTTCAGATTATTATCATGTTAACTTAATAATAATTAGATTAGTCAGACAATGGTCCTCAGAGGGCCCCGCGTTTCTGCTAGTGCTGGAATAGTTTACATATGGGTGAAAAATTAAGTTAAATTTGAAAAATATCACAAACAGAAACAGGTTTTTATCAATATGCATGAGGGAAAAAATCATACTGGATTAAAGAAGATATGTCTGAAATAATGTGTGCAATAGAAAATCACCGAATGAAGTCTGTTAGCCATATTAGATTTTTTAGCAAGTCTGTAATTCAATAGGTCTGGAGCCCTCAAAGGGACCAATGATCCCTGTAAATTTGGAAAAGAAGAATGTTGTTGTTTAGTTATCACGCATGAAAGATAACCAGCAATTGGACAGTGGCAGCCATACTGAAATTCCAACAGGTCTGTAATTTGATAGGTCTGGAGACAACATAGGTACCAATCATCCCTGTGAATTTGGGAAAGCTGCAGTATGTTGTTGTTGAGTTATCGCGTGCGAAAGAAAATCAGCGATTGGGCTGTGGCGGCCATATTTGAATTCCGACAAGTCTGTAATTCAATAGGTCTGGAGCCAACATAGGTACCAATCATCCCTGTGAATTTGGGAAAGCTGCAGTATGTTGTTGTTGAGTAATTGCGTGAGAAAGTAAGTGTCACTGACGGAAGGACGGATGGACGGACTGACACGGTGATCACTATAAGGCACTGCTTGTCAAGCGGGGCCCTAATAATAGTTAATTTCATCAATGAGTCACGTAGTAAAAAAGCTAAGACTTACACATATGTGAACTGATAACAGAATATTACAGATAAAAATACTATATATACGAAGATTTAGCTCGCCATTGTAAATTAACATTCAAATACACATGGCCATCTATAATGTCTTCTTATTTTTTTTTAAAAGGAGATTTGTTATGCATTCAGACTTGGATTCATGTTCCAAATGACTCTGACTCTAAGACAGCAGACCTGGACTTGAAGAACTCTTGACTTAGTCTTGACTGTTCTGGATGGGACTTGCATGGAGTGGACCCACTACATCACTGGTATATTGGTACTATGGTAACTGTTTGTTGAATATGTTATATTTTACTCATAAATTACATTTCTTAATGAAATATGGGGTGGGGTGGGGGGTAATTGTGCAACAAAAGATGACCAGCATTTCTTACCCTTCGACATGCAGCCAGATTCCATTCTTTTCACAGATGGTATGTATTTTGTCAAGGTTGTCATTCTGTCCCAGCACTGGTGTCCCTGAAGAAATTATATCAATACAAAGTAAACCATTTGTTCCTCCTGTGTAAGCATTAGATATTGAATCATAAGTCAAACCCCCAAAACACTGACATATGCTGGTTTAAATAGGTGTACATACACAAAGACACCTCTTTACCTAACAGGAATCAAATACCGGTAGAAAATGAAAAATCCGATCAAAGTCATAGTCCATCTATGAATTGATGTTTTTTTTTAATTATCTCTTGCTCATAAACTTTACCATTTACCCTTGATATAAGATAATAAATGCACACACACACAAATGAAAAATTGTACCCAAAATATATTACATTTAATACTGAAATGATTAGCTTAAGGAACTCCCTTTAAATGTTGCTTTATTTAACACATTTTGTAGGCCAGTTGTACATCTTACAAACACAGTTACTACACAGTAAATTCTATGCAAAACCAAGAAGTAAAATTGTTTGCCTTTGACTCAGATTACACTACACAGCTGTGGGATATTACACTGGACCTAGATACAATACTGTATTCAGCTTACCAGCAAAGGCAACCATCAGCAGAGGGGTTTTGCCGGCAGCTTTATCATCCTCAATCATCTTCAATAATGAATCTGTGTCCTGTACAACAAAGGTATACATATTATTACTATTTATATATGATTGGCTATCTACTGACATGTTCAAGTTTATTATCAGAACAACAAAAAATTGATATTTATGACAAGAATCACATTTTAAACTTATACATGAGTGTTCCTTAATGATTTCTGTTAATAAATCTTCTACCACATTTGCTAAGTGCCAAGTACAACTGGCAATATGCTTAAGCATTATCTGACCTGCCATGCATTAATAATATGATATGTCTGATTATAAGGATCCATAATATTCTCTGGTCTTAGTAGGACATCCAATGCAACTGTCGTGCACACCAAAATTTCAGATTTGAAAAAATACCCCACTTTCTGTGCCTGGCATATGCTGTCTCTGATTAATGCAAAGGAATATAAGAAACAGAAAATATATATGGCAGCACTACATTCTTTACTCCTAAATGACATACCATTTTGCTTGTGGATCCTCTTTTCTTGCTTAGGGGTACTATCCTGATACAAGACTCAGGCAGTGATAACTACAACAAAATGCAACAAAAACCAAGTAAGACAATCAAATATCACATCAATACAAAGAGCACCACAATTACATATGCTGATGGCAGAAACATCACAATCACCCTCATAATAACATTTGCTAATTTACAGACTAACTGTTACTCAATGCACCATGAGCAGATAATGATTTATATTAAATATTTAATTATTTTAACATAAGACATACCCTGTGTCATTTGAGATTAGCTGAGATCAATTCTCTCATCATACAATATATATCAATTGTAATAAACAAGGCTGACATGCTGTATGCCTGCTCATAAAACCATGTTGTGATAATAAATGTGTACATGAAATCCTGAGAGAGGGAGAGAAAAAAATATATGCAGAATTACAGGAAATAACTGGGTAATCTACCATAAACAAACTGTGAGTGCACCATCTTTCTAAGCACAAATTTGGTACCACTAATAGATGACAATAAGGGTTCAATGTTTGCTAAATGCTGCTACACTAAACAAGAAGATTAACTGATTTTTATTTTACTCAAGGAGTATTTATGTACAAATAAATCTTGAAGAATTTTAGGTGTTCTCACATGTTTGGAACATGCAGTACTGGTATTTAACAGAAATATTACAAATCAAATACTGTATTAGTTTTGTCAGATATCCTGTATGAACACACAGACAATACATGATCATACAGCAGAAAGTCTGACATGTAACCAGGGACCTCTTAGTAATTTAGAGCATTTAGTAATAGTCTGGGGCCTGGCACAAAACATCATTGGCCTGAAATCAATTAATCTGCATTTGATTGGCTTATCCCCACATGATAGACCAATTGACCTATCCATGAACTCTATGCAACCTTAATCGCATATTCATTCAATGAATAAACATAAGCATGGGACTAAGGAGCAACCAATCAGGTGACCTTAAACATTGTAAAGTGTCAATCATCTGACAAAATCAAAATTTTGCATAATTTGACAGAGCTCTGTCAAACAGAACACATGTAGTCTGTAAATACTACCAGTACCCATGTCGTCATTTTTTCCGAGATATTTTATTATACGAAGGAGACAGTATAAAAAGTTTCTAGGCTATAGGTTGCGGAAGCCATTCCTCCGACTACCGAGTGAATAATAATGTCTTACCTGGCACATAATTCGTATTGGACAAATAATCCAATATATATTGCAACACAGATCATATATGACTGCGATATAGTAAAAAACCGTCAGGTGATACCAGTTGATGACGTCAGTCAATACGACATCATGTGCCATCGCCCTTTGTGACGTCATGTTATAATCCCTTATAGGCCCCTTTAAATGTATCATTACAGCTGTAATAAAATAAGAGGCTGACCTGTGTGGCCAAGTACTGGCCGAAAGCTTGGTGTGCTAGAACGCTCATGTAGATCATGGGGGGACGAGAATACAAAGCATCAAACCCATCAGTTGGCAACTTTGGATATTTGAGGTGGAGAACAAGACGACACACTCTAACTAGGCCTTCACGCTCTTCTTCATGGAAGTACGCGCTGGCATCCTGGAATCTGAACGAATCCAACACAATAAACATATGCAGGTCATAATAATATAACGGGAATTTTGTCAATTATCTGAGAGAGACTGCTCATAGCATGGTATCCTTCAAGCATCATTTCAAATACTGTATGGGTTTTCTTCATCCATAGATGACAAACTGCATGTAAACGTTATTGGAAGCAGTCAGTCAGGATCAAAACAATTATATTTGTTTAAGAACAATGGTTTTCCTAGTTTCTATATGAGCCAATTTACAGTGAAGAAGCCCCACAAAAAAACATTATTTCAGTGTATATCTTACATTTAAATCATACTGAATCAAGAGAGTGATCATGTGACTAGGACTGTTAAAGAGACAGACCCTGACCGGCATGACCTTGCCTGACCTACCTGAACAGTTTTGAGATCCAGATCGTCAGGTCGGACACTATACGAGTTGTGAAGTGTTTAAGGTGTGTCGGCTCAAACGTTGACACGTACGCTGCCAATGCATGCCCCAGCACTGCAATCTCACTGTTCTCATCCAAATCTTTCAACTTGGCTTTGCTGCAATTGACAAAACCCAGACAATGTTGATGACATGTAAATTATATATTTAAACATGTTCTACATATATGTCACTATGAAAAATAATTTAATTTTGCAATAGTGTAATTACACTTTAAACAATATGTGCAGAAAAATTAAGTTTGCTGTAGATCAACTATAATTCTTTTATAATTATCCTTAACAATTCACAATTCAAATAAAGTTTAAATATTATATTTGTGAAGCAAACTAAGGTGCACTGCTTAAATATATTAGATTAAGAAAAAAACATTACTATCAGGGGCCTAGCCAGGTATGGCTACACCCCTAGGTATGTTGTTGATTTACACCAAACATCAACATGAATTTCACTGCAGCAGGGCTAATCACTGTAACAGTGCTGTCACCTACAACTAATGTACACATCTATCATGTCACTCACATCTTCTTTATTCCAAGCAGCACCTGCATTTTTTTATAAACTTATCCAATTTTTTAATAATTTTTTTTATTTTACCGTGTACTAACATTAATTTGCTTGGGTCCTGGCCTTCTTCTTTCTTGTAGTACTCATGTTGTATTAGGTTGTGCAGGTTTTCTATGATATCCTCCAGCTTCTGGCCTCTGTGAGGTAGACATAATCATATAAAAATACTTAAAAAATGAATTACAACACTCTAGCCAAAGAAAAGAAAATGCACAACATATCAAATTTCCATCTCTGATAAATACATGAACACGACCAAAAAGCAATCTCAGATGGTGGGGGGATTCCATGTCCTGTGGCTAGCCACAGCCAGCTGACAGACTGATGATGAATTTAATGAGCTGAGGGGGGATGTTCTGATCTCCCTGGACTAATGAGAAATTAAAAGAAAAAAGGTTGGAGAGGCAAGCAAAAGAGCAGAAATTAAAAGAAGCCAATGGGGGGGGGGGGGGTAATATCTCATCAGGTTTTCAACAGACTTTATTAATTCATAATATTATTTTGAAGAATTGGCCATAGACAAAGGAAAGAGTATAATTAACTCTTGGGGTTGATTGTTTTGTTTTAAGATGTTGTATGGAAAAACACACAACTCAAAAGTCAGTGAGGAAAGAAGAGGCAAATTTGGCTATATCCAGATTTAGATCAACATTTTAACTTCAATGATTCATCTCAATATCATAGCTGTTCTTTTGCTCCAGATAAGTTAAGATAAAATATAATTTTTTGCCAATGAGGAGTCTGGGTGTCAAACAACTGAAAAACTGCACAAAAGAAAGAAATACTGTGTAAATTATTAAGCATATGATAAATGATGATTCCATATGTTGTATGGAAAAACACACGACTCAAAAGTCAGTCAGGAAAGAAGAGGCAAATTTGGCTATATCCAGATTTAGATCCACATTTTAACTTCAATGATTCATCTCAATATCATAGATGTTCTTTTGCTCCAGACAGGTTAAGATAAAATATAATTTTTTGCCAATGAGGAGTCTGGGTGTCAAACAACTGAAAAACTGCACAAAAGAAAGAAATACTGTGTAAATTATTAAGCATATGAAAAATGATGATTCCATATGTTGTATGGAAAAACACACAACTCAAAAGTCAGTGAGGAAAGAAGAGGCAAATTTGGCTATATCCAGATTTAGATACACATTTTAACTTCAATGATTCATCTCAATATCATAGCAGTTCTTTTGCTCCAGATAAGTTAAGATAAATATAATTTTTTGCCAATGAGGAGTCTGGGTGTCAAACAACTGAAAAACCGCACAAAAGAAAGAAATACTGTGTAAATTATTAAGCATATAATAAATGAATAGAAAACAAATTACATATGCCTTTTGAACAAACACACTGCATGCAATGGGCATGGAAGCATCCCTGAATTAATTTGTTTTGCACATAACTGACTTATTGCCACCCATTAACAAATAAACCTGAAACTGTTGTAAATGACTCTATTTTGCAGCTTTTCACAGCTGTGGTTGGAAGGATTTTACCAAATTTTGTATACATGCATATCAAACCAAACAAATTAACATGCCTATGCATTGTTTTTTTATTATTGTTAAAAAATCTGTTATGCATCCAGCTCTTTTTTGTCAAGCTTAAAACCATCCCTTAGCTGCCTGTCAGCAATCAATATGCCATCAGCACCTGTGGTATTGACTGATGTTCCTGCTGTAACAATCTTGTGTGTATGCCACCCAGTCTGTCCCTGTGATTATTATGTACAACACTTAATCAATAAACATAGGTGCAGCTATTTTCCCAGAAATAACTTTATGTCCTTTCAGTCAAAATAACATCCCCACATTGCCTCAAACAAAAATCAGGTCAATGTGACCTACTTTCTTTTTTCCCCAAGAATATTTATCCAGGTTGTTCTTTTGATGTTTACAGCCTGAATGCTTATAAACATTACTTTGTGTATGGAGGGATGGAAAGACAAATAAAGGACAGACAAACAGCCAACCTGTAGTTCAACTGAGCCTCTTTTCTTACTGCTGTTACTGCTAATACTGTTTGTTGCCTCCACCAGGGGGGTATGCTTTCTGTCCTGTTTGTATGTGTGTTTGAGTGTTTGTTAATAATGTAACTCTTGCAATCGTGAATGGAATCTCATGAAATTTTGAGGGCATTCCATTAATGGACCAATGAAGAATCGATTAGATTTTGTTGTGGATCTGGCACATGATCCAGATCCAGAAACGTCATCAAAGAATATTCACAAATGTACAGTCATTTACACATGAATAAACTTGGGAAAATTGACGAAATATGTTAATGCAAACATGGGTTGTGGGGACCACCCACATAGCAGAGGCTTGCATTTCTTAGAATGCAGATTTTTTTATGTACCTACTACAGCTATAAATTTTGAATAAATGAAATGTTGATGCACAAAATAAAATTTCTCAACATTTTCCATAGATTTCAGTTGGAGCTGAAGTTATACATACTCGCCCTTGATGACATCTGGAATGTGTTGAGTGAGACGTTCTTTTCTTTTCTCATTCCTTTCATCTTCAAATTTCCTGCAATATATTTCCAAAAGTTTTACATCAATACAAAAAAGTAATAAAAAACAATAATGAAAGGCAGTATTTTAAAGTCCTTCCTGGGAGCACTCAGACAGGGTGCAGCCAGATTAAATATTAAATTTTCTGTCATGAAAACATACATAACTACACTATGTTGGTCCTGATGCAGGTCTCTAGGTAATATGACCCTGTGTGTCTGCCACATTGCATCTGGTATAGGTGA
Organism: Sipunculus nudus; assembly: GCA_026874595.1. Lineage (NCBI taxonomy): Eukaryota > Metazoa > Annelida > Sipuncula > Golfingiida > Sipunculidae > Sipunculus > Sipunculus nudus. The sequence continues at coordinate 21,002,640 of CM049307.1, forward strand.
ACCAGGCCTTTTTGAACTTCAAGGTCAATCATTAGGTTTCATTAAGGCAAGATTAGTGCCTGCTACATAGGTTATATATAGATGTTACTACATAAAGAAAATCAATTATGATAATACACCACATGTAAAGAACAGAAAGCTTACAAATCAATAAGGATATGTCATACATATGTGCAAAATATTGATCTGATGGAAGACATCCCACAGAATCTTATGTGTATATAAATATATATGTATTATATATGCGGGAAGCAGTGCCCTTAAAAGTAACACAGTTTCTAGTTTAATGATAATAGGCACCTCTGTATGCCAACATATATATGCAAATAATATAACATTGTATCATTTACATATGCCTGAATTGTGACTTTGCCATACACACACAGATGTATTCTGATTGGTGTTTGTTATTTTATTGCAAACAGGAAGGGAAGTAACATAAACTGTCTTAGTTTTGACAAAGCTTGACTTATTAGATACATGATGTGTTTGAAGGAAGTCCCATATTTATAAATGGTATAAATTTTATATATATATATATATATATATATATATATATATATATATATATATATATATATATACCAAACATCTTTGCAAAAACTGATGGCAGAGTGCTCAATGGCTGATCAGAGCATTTCTAGGTTATGCAGAATGAAGTAAACTGAGTTTATTCAGGCATTTTTTTCTAATTAATTTTGTACCACAAGATCAGACCGTGTGGAAATTAATAGTGTATTTTCCCAGAGACACAAATTGCATCTATTTGTTGCCAGAGAGTAGGATTTGCTCTTTTAAATACTGAAATACTTTTGGTCTTTTTAAAGTGTATGAGTAGGCTGAAATTAGGAAAATTTTTCTTAATTTATTCAGAAACATGTGCTGAAGACATTATTTAATATTATGTCAACTCAGTCTGAATAAGGCACTGGGCTGGACCAGATCCTGATCGGGGTTTAGTTTGGTCAGAATCCTGATCAGGATATATACACACACACTATATCAGTCCATATAAAATCAAAATGTGCATAGTTACATTGAAGAGTTTAAAAGTTGGGGTGAATAATAGATGGCAGCACCTGGGAATAAATCATTCAAACACAATGTCAGGACTTACTTATTGATTCGATCGAGAGCTTCGTTGTTTTGGCGAACCTTCTGCTCTAGTTCAGCTAACATCGGGTTCATGTAGTTCTGTTAAAAAAAGAAGTGAAGAATACACTGTATAAATGAAATATGATGCACCCTCCGTGAATCAAGATGATACTAACACCTTCACCATGTGCCTGGTACAAGCTGTGTATTACTGTAGAACATGTTATTTTCACAAAACTCAAATTTAGTGAACTGACATGGACCAACCTTTCACAAGCATGTTTTTTTCCTGAATTCCCAGGGGATTGTGTTTCACTAATTTTAAAGTTCAAAGAAAATTATTGCATCAACAAGAGCAAACACTGACAAAGGGTGAATGGTCAAACCAGTATTGCATTAACTGTGTTAACACAAACCGGTGTGGTGTGATGACAGACACCAAATAACGAGTGTTTAAACTGTCCTGTCATGATTACTGTAAAAACATATGCAATTTGATGCATGATTTTTTTTATAATAAAGGCAGTCCATTTTTATTTGCTAAAACTTCATGCTCATATAAATTTCCAGTTATACAGATTATGAGAGATCTACTCTATTTGAATACACCAGGACTAAAATTTAGACAGACAACAAAGAGCAGCATTGACTGACATAGTTTTTGGGTGATTACTGGTATATGCAAATTTTTCAATGTTCTGAAAAGAGAAAGCAAATGTGGTAAATGTCAGAGGAAATAATATTTTTATCTGATGCAAATGCTATATTTTATATGAAACCTTTAAGAGGACCACAGACTTTTCATGTTCCCCTGATGGTTATGGAAATTCTGATATGAACATTCAATTTCTCCTTATGACATACAAAATAACCATTATTTCATTTTATATTCCTTCAGTTTTATCTTTACCTGTATATGTTTCTTTCTCTATGCAAATAAAACAGCTGTATGCAGTAGGTTTAATCATAACTGTATATTTACCATTTCACTCAAGTGAACACAACTTTGAACGTGCACAGTTTGAGTTTCACTTTTTGCATATTTTCACTTCCACTCATGTGGACACAGCTTTAAACATTTCTGAGGTTGACTGTTCTTGTGTACTACCTTAAACACATTGTGCCAGGCACTCATGCTTGTACACTGATACTTGTACTAGTGATCTAATACCCTACATGTAACTTCCTGTGTGGCCCTGATGATAACACCACATACACAGATACATAAAACATGTGTCAGCTGGTCTACACACACACACAGCAAGGCAGTGTAATTAAATATACTAGTCATTAATATGCCATCTGATAATGAAAAATAATTAAAAAAAATTTACTTCCTCTTTATGAAATTCAACAATGATGTTATCACAGCCGCAATCACTGAACAAGCCTTCGCTCTGTTACAACCATTTTTTTGTATAAACAACTAGCTTTATAGTGATAACTTTCATGGTTATACACACATAACCATCTGAAATGCCAGCAGACTCTCACATGTGACATATAATCGTTTGCTCTACTGAAAATGACACTCAGACTATATCTCTAATCTTATGGTTTTCAACATATTTGCACTAGTGCTAGTTTTCATAGAGCTATATTAGCTTGATTATGAGTTGTTACATAGTCTACTTCTCAGAAGATATCAAAATCTATAGTTTGACTTGAATTATTGTCAGGCCTTCACATATAACAAATTTTACTAGTAAAATATTTACTGATCCTTTCATTTGTCCCTAATATTTATTTACTGTTTTAAAATTGAAATTAGTTAATTAATAATAAGATTTTCAAAAGTACAAACACTCTTATTGTATTTCAACTTCCATAAAATATGACTGTGTTTTTTCAAATAAAAGAGACAAGCCTGTATATACACTAGAACTGACAGAGCTACATCCATACAGTTTAGGTATAAAATATGGAATTACACAGAAATATGTTCCACTATTTTAAATTTTATGTTAACAAAATGGTTCTCATGATACAGATGATTATATTTTATTATACTGCATATAATTATTCAATCATTTATTGAATAAAATGCTAATTATCATAAGCATTAAACAAGAAATGGTAATGCTCAAGGCTGTCCAGGAAATAAGATTAAAAACACAGTAAAATTCAAAATGATAATTCATACAAATAATTGAATTACAGGTATTTTCTTAGCAACAGCCACATCCTTTTTCTATTAGACAGCTGCTAAAATAAGACAACTTCAGAAGTCAGGTTTCTTTATGAAGTGAGATGCAATGTCAAGCCCCAAAATGGGACAATGTATAACAGGGCTTGGTTACATATACAGTCACACTCAATCAAGCATGTACACTGTATTGGTCACACTTCACTGAGCATCACCAAAAGTCAGTTCCACTTCACTGAGCACTGAGCACAGTCACCTTTCATGATCTCAAATTATCTTTCCCTGTCATGATCTCAAATCATCCCTTCCCAAGGAAAAATCCTGGAAATGTGTTCAATTGTATTTGGGTAATCTTTCAAGTTTAAAAATGTAAACTGATAATTTTACTGAATCACGGTTTAAAATTTTAAAGTTAGAAAGAAACATGACAGAGGAAAAGAAGACAAAGGTCTGAGATATTGGCCACTGAAAAATGGTTTGCTGTTACTGGTTGCCTAAAACTGTGATCCATTTAAAAATTTAATTTTTTTTAAAACTTTTTTGGGGGTTTCTTTGAAATTTAGGTATTTCTGTCTGGGATGCTACCTTAATAAACATATTCAACTAACATCAAAACTAACGTACATGAATAACAAAAAAAATTTTAACTGTTACCAGTACTTTGCATTTTACAGAACTATACTATTGAATGATTCAGGTTATTATATTATTTTATATTAGTATATAAGCATTTCATCATAATGTTAACATGAAAAATTTCCTGTTAAGAATGGAACTGCTGTAATCATGAAACATGGAAATTACAACCACTGATGGGACCTCAATAAAGTGGTCACATTTTTTTTGGTGGCCATCTAAGCTAGATCTTATATTAAGAGCAAACAATTACTGGCACATGAAAAGATGGTCATTATTTTGAAGTGGTCACTACACTGAGGTGGTCTTTAGGCGAGCTTTTTTTGTATCTGCTCGTTGGTCATCCTGCATTCATTAACAAGTGCAGATAAAGAATCAAATATTGGCACAATCTCAGATAACATCTAGTGCCTTCTGAAGGCCAATACCTGATTCTTTAATATGACAGCTCACCCTATCAATCAAAAGTAGATTCTTCAGAAATCTGAAAAGATTTCTTGAATTTTACTTACCATACCCTCTCCAGAGAGAAAATACAGATTAGCTGTCATAGCTGTGTTTATCTTAGCTTAGTTGATCATGTTATATTTAAATCCTTCTGGTGTTAACAAAGTCTATGAATGCTTGTTTCTAAGTCAGCTTGAGTGCCACATACATGTACATGTGGCAGACATGCACATTGGCACCTACATATCCTTGCGTGGCCCACAGTTTCACTGCAGCTGGTACATGTAGACTGATAGAATCAAGACTACAGATATCATATCAGGTATATATTATGCACAAATGACTGCAACCATGTTCTATACCAGCTATTGCTGGAAGTTTAAATAAAGCCACTACACTATCAAGTACTAAATACTGCTTTTTAGATGCTAACATAGCATACATCACACTGTCAAACTCATCTTTAAGTGATCTAAAGATACTTGTGGTAAAATGGTCCTGATTACACAGCATGATAAGTCAGTTGGTACCTGAGGATGTGTCACCTGACAGTGTACTCCAGTCAGGTAGAGCTGTGTACAGGCAGCCAACAGAAAACCATTAAATAACACCTTACAATTTCAGGAATATTCAAACAAGTAAAATGAGCAACAGCTGATGTGGATACAGCCACTTAAGACACTGGGGTGTGTTTATGACCTTGACATTTGATCTTTGATCAATCTTCACAAAACAAATAGGACTGATGGGATAATATATATATTTACCAAGATTATACGTTTCAAAGCACTTGCAGGAGATTAGGGCCTTCACCAGTGATAGAAATATCTGTATATACAACCTCAACAAGTTTTACCCTTAATTAGGTCAACATGATAACAGTAGAATATGGCCAAGTCTCAACAGGAATAAGGCCACTGATTCTAATATCAGATACAACAATAAAAATTAAAATATCTTTTATAGCTTTGGAGATGTGGCACAATGATATATTGTAGTGTTTTATGTGCAGCACCTCCCGGTAGTCATATTTAAAAAATGAAAAAAAAGCCATTTTAGGGGTCTTGATGACCCTGACCATGACCCATTATGCCTAAAAACAACAGGATTCTATTTGAGACAATTATATACTAACTATATAGCGTAAGTTTGAAAGCAAAATTGTGGCCTGCAGAGTGCAGACAACAAACAAACATACACAACTGACTAACATGCTTGCCAAAATCTCTGATTCCAGCATGCAATAAACCTGAGGAAAAGGCACAGGTGCAGGGTTATTACATAACCATCAACACTTATGTACTTCAAAGGCTATAAGATGTATGTAACCAAGTCACGTTTAGTTTTGAATTTGGTGCACCAGGTCCTAGTTATGGTTCTGGTCACTAGATGGCAACATAAATAACTTCAGTAAAGCCTGGAATATTGTGCCTGGTATGATGCAGGAAGGCAATGAAATAACCCCACCTTATCGCTTTTATGATACAAGTTAATTCATTCAAATAATGTCATGATATAAAACATTGTAAAAAAAAATAACAAAAATAATCATAAATGATCTTTAAAATGTCTAAACACAGAGGGCCTTGTGGATCACATAAAATTACATCTCAATAAAAAAATCATGTTTTGACAGAAATCCAACCAATTAGTTTTAAAATTTATTGTCATTTGATATAAGCTGAATATGATGCATAAATCTGGAACTGATATTCATGTTTCCTATACAGCAAACAGTTAATATATTATAAGTAGCAGTAGTATTCTTTATGAGAGTGACAAGTACATATAGATACATACAAGGAAAAATATCAAAGTACATATATCACTGCTGAATGGGAGTAACTGAGAGGTGCACAATACAGTGAGGAGTTCGAAAATTATTGACAGCTCAACTGCCAATGTAGCAACCTGGTAAGTGAATGATCTTGATTAAATCCTAATCAAAACAGCAGAACATTCTCTGTACTGGTATTATATATTGTCTAATTTAAAAATTTAGAATAACTTGTTCTTGTATTGTGCAAGGCTGATCATTTCTATTTCTTTCGTGAAACAAAAGTGCTTATTTTTATATATGTCTTTTATAAACTATGTATAGCAGCTATGCTCACCTCTCCCTAACTAGCACAACCTAAATAACAAGGTCCAGGTATCATCACAGGTTCTAACTTACACCAAAGCAAACCGGAGATCTGTGCGATTTAAAAAATAAAGACATACAGATGAACAGCATACTAAAATGGTTTTAGGTGGTGCCACCTATCTTGCATAAGGCATGGTGATATCCTTGATCTATGGACATGCAAAATTTCAACCACTCCTGACATAAATGCATGGATGTGATTATAAGTGATTATAGCTGCTGCCACCTGTCATGTGTATGAAAAAGCTATAGAAGATGGCTGGACATGCAAAACTGGTGCCATCAGTCTTGATTATTAGATAAAGGTATCCAAGATCCATGGATATGAACAATTTCAGCCCAGTACTACGAAAAGGATTGTAGGCTGCACCAACAATCTTTGTAAGGCACCAGTTCACAAGTGACCCTATAATTATACCAGATTACAGAAAAATCTGTCCTTTAATCTCCTAGGAATTCTCTTGAAATGCCTGTGGTGGCAAATCAGCCTAAAAAATGTTATCCCCATTCAACTGAAGCATAGCTCAGAGGATATGGTTAACAGAGACCAAATTTCAGGTGTTCAAGAAGATTTTCATGAACCTTCGTAGATGTCAAGTTAGGAGATTCTAGGTGCAATGGTTACAATTTGTGCCCTCATAACAGATGACCCAAGCTTTGTCTTAGGTCTCAAAATAGAGAAAAAAATGTATAAAAATTCTAAAAATAATCCAGGAAGTGCCACCAGTCTGCAGGAACTGAAGAAATAGTCCATGTTGAATATGTATCAAAGAATCATGGTGATCAATGTGTCAGTTGTTCAGATACTGGAGCTTTTGTATGAAAATTTTAAATATTTTGGTTCTTCTGAGCCCCATAGCTCAAAGGATATGGGTAACAGAGACCTAATTTCAAGTTTACATGGAGATTTTTCATGGAAATCCCTGGATGTCAAGTTAGAAGTTTCTAGATCCAATGGTTCTAATTTGTGCCCTGTTAACAGACAACAACATCTTTGATGGTCTCAAAAATAAAGAAAAAAAAGCGTAAAAATTTTTAGCCAGGTGGCACCACCAGTCTGCATGAACTGATAAAACATTCCATGATCAATAAGCATGCAAAGAATCATGGTGATCAATGAGTCAGTTGTTCAGATACTGGAGTTTTCTGGCAGGGTATTTCTGAGCCCCATAACTCAAAGGATATGGATAACAGAGACCTATTGTCAGGTTTCCAAAGAGATTTTTCATGGTCCTCCCTGGATGTCAAGTTACAAGATTCTAAGTCCTGCGTGTTACTTTGTGTGCCTGGTTAACGGACAGACTGGCAGACAATGGACAAACTCTGATTGCTATAGCTCAGATTAATTTCAGTCAGCTGAGCTAAAAAATTAATGGAAAATCTCCAAACCATATGATCTCCTAAACCACAATGAACCACAAACATCAGCAGAAACAGGTGCCATATCTGACTGGGCATATTGTGTACATCCATGAATTCCAAGACTGACCAGACAAGTATGTCTTCTCTGCATGAGTGCACTCAACAAAGAGAACATGGCATTCCAGTCAATAAAACCTGGTGGAAACAATAAAGTCTATTACATCAAGGGAAACCCAATGATATTTTTAGACTTTCTTTTACAAAGTCAGTTAGTATTGAAAATACAGTGTATGAATCAGAGGGAAGCTTACACCATAGTCTAAGAATTTTCGAAAAAAATATTTTTAGTCTTTGTTGACTAAAATGGTTTGGTCAAGAACACTTTGGGAAAAATTTTGATTGGATGTTTGTACTTTTATTAAATGCATTGTTAGGTCACCTATTAGAAGATTCCTGTCAATCACTCCATGAAGTGCTCTGTAAGGTTACCTGGCACAAGACATCAGTCCACCTCTCCATGAAGAGACATCAAGGAAGTCACAAATCATAAAATGAAAATATCTTAATAAAGAATTTAATTCACTACATGTATAGCCAGAGTGCTCATACATTCTTGGTTTCACATATCACACATATAATATGAACATATTTACTGGCAAAAACTGATGGGAACTCCAACTTGGAACAATCTATGGTAAAGATTTTTCTTTGACCCAAATTTTGATTTGGAGATTATCTTAAAAAATGTAATATTTTGTGTATATTTTATGGGAAATGGCACATGACAGAAGCAACATGATAAAATTCAAGACTGCTTTTGAATTATTGACTCCTAAATTTATATTTTCCTACTTTCTAGACTAATTCTTAATGTTTCCTTGCATAGGTTACCATACATCTTTCATTTGGTTATTATTTAAAGTGTTTACCAAACATCATCCAATCAGTATTTGTTAAATGTATTATTTTTTCATGTGACTTTTGGCCTTTACCATCATGGTTGAATAGGTTGTGAAATATCCTGTTTCAAATGCTATCAATCAACTGGCTTAACCTAAGTAGTCTGAAAAGCAGATATTTGCTGTCTTCTTATTAATTACATAACATCTAGCGTTAATTTACCCAACAAAAATCATTGACTGAAGCCACAACCAGAAAGTGCATTCTATATAAATGTGATACAAGTTTCATTAAGGATGTAAACAATAAAATAATAAACATGTTCAAATTTTAATTTATTATATTTCTTTATCTTTCGTATAGGCTATTTAAGATAAAGAGGTGTTATCAATATTATTTTATTTTCTTAAGAAAAAAATGGCTTACTGAAGATCATATCGATACTTTTGTGTAAAGTTATATGTTTGCATCATTTGCCCACTTGGACAAGTAGGAGGTGACTTTTGGTTGTCCTATCACTCTATGCTGGAACTTTTACTTGCCCTGGGCTAGTAGTGAACCATTAATATTAAGCCCTGACTTTGTACAAGTTTTTTATGGTCATCAATTCAGATAAAAATACTTGAAAAGAAACTGACATGATTTAATTTTGTGATTAAAAAATTCACTTTATAGTTCTATTTTGTAAGGAAACATGCTGCCTAGGTCCTATTTTTTATGAGCAACTTCCTGAAACAAAATGAAACTGGTATCACCACTGACTATTGTAATCTACACCAGAGGTCACTCTACCACAACATCATTTTCCCTTGTAGTTCTAAGCAACCACTTTTCTGTTAACTGTAACAACATCAAAAAGCTAAATTTAAATTTCTATATAACAGTATACAAGATGTTTCATTCAAAAGTAGAATATTTTTGTGAATTCATAGCACAATTCTTCTACTAGTGGAGAATCAAAATTGATCCCCAGATAACCACACAAACCCGAAATTTCAATTTCTGTTAAATTAATGCAGGAAACTGAACACATGTAATCTTGATTACAGCATAATGAGTATTTATTGATTTACGAAACACAGACAAAAACTCTGTCAGAGTCAATACACCAGGTTTATTTCCAGTTTCTGTAATGGCATGTCCTGAAAAAAATTAAATAAGGCCACAAAAGTCTGCTAAAATCCATTACTTATAAGCACACATGTGATCTTCATGACTTTTGGGATATTCTCAATACATTAAACAATTCAGGACATCAATATACAGGGTTAGTCTATTTATTTATTTATTTTTGCAAAAGCATAACCAACTGACCATGTTTTTTTCTGTTGCATTACTTGTTGATGCCATAAAATGATACAGGGACTGAGGAGCAGTGGCGTCTGAGAGAGAGCTAGCCTGTACATTCAGCCTCCAATTGTTGGAAAGACTTCAGAATACTGCAGGTTAGAGTTACTCTTATGATCTAATCCCTTTACATCAGGGTTGGACCCAGGTATAGTACTTGTGAGATGGTAAAGGCCACGTAGAGGCACATGACTTTTACAAAGTATCTAGTTACAAGTACAGATTAGTTTTATTTGAATTCAGTTACACCCAATAATAATTGCATAAATCCCATGTATTTGTAAGTCAACATGTCCATTTTCAGTATTACCTTATTCAATGTATTAAGTTCCCTCCCCCCTCCCCATTTGGAGGAGATCACATTAAGAAAACTAAGAGATGAGCCATCCGAACCTCACTTTTTTCCATAACCAATATAGCCTGGTGCATTGCAATATGTTGATATTTACTTTCTTCTTTTATGAACTACACTTTTATATCGTATTTCTTCTTGTTTAAAATAGAAACTTAAATCCTGAAACTAGGTTTTTTTTCCTAACAAGACGGTGCGGTGTGAAATGGAAGGTTTCCTGTTTATCTTCCATGCAGCCATCATCAGAGGGCAGGTTCTTGAGTGATAATATGCTGCCTTTGAAGGACAAACATGTTATAGATTTGGAAACAAAAACAAGGGACCCATGGGTCACGGCGCTCAGCTGAAGTTTGAAATTATAGCCAATGAAAAATATGCACAATATTCAAATGAAATGTTTTTCATATATATAAGCATATGAGAAGCTATGAGGAAAGGGGCCCTCCTACTTGGTAATAATAAAGTTCTAAATATATGAGTGCAAAATTAATACTCTGACAAGACTGTCATATAGAAAAACAGTAACAGTTTTGAGATACTGTGATCCATATGAAAAATTTACAGATGTACAGGCAAGTGGACAGAATAGACTAAATACTTTTATTCACTTTCCAGGGAATATTGCATTTAAGTTTATATACAAGCCTATTTTTTTTTTTAGCATATCCACTTTTTCCATTAAAAAGTTTTATCTGATTCATTTTTTTATTTACAAGTTTTATAAATTTGTAATAAAAAACCTGAAAATATAAGTTTAAATATCAGAATTCTAAGTTGCAAACATTATATATCCAGAGTGTAGCTCATATAGGGTCATATTATGCATACACATATATTTTATTATTTTTAATCACAAATGTTTAAACTGAATTTAAAAGAAAATAATGCCAAAACTTGGCACCTTAAGATTTTTCCTTGAATCACTATTAAATAGTTTTGCACATTGGAGTTTTCAGTACCTGGTTATTTTTTATTCACCGAAATAAAATAAAAGATTCAGTAAATTTGTTAAAATAAGAACATCTTTTCAAATAAAGTATACACACTGTTGGTTGAATGAGGGACAAACAATATCATTGTGCTAATTACTATCTCAGGTATAATTTATTACTGGAATTAATAGTCAATTTCACACCTGGTGAAGTTCTTACTCTTCTGAAGTAAGGAATTACATATCTGATGAACATCCATACTTTCATAGCAATACACCACTTTGTGGACACAATTAAATGTGCACTTTAATCATTGTAACCCTGGTGGTACAATACAAAATCTAAAATGTAGCATAGCCAAGAATAAGAATGAATCAAATACAGAAAATTATAACATTCATCTAGCGTACTACTAGGTGGTCTATATGTAAACATATAACCAATATGAAAACTTGAATAAAAGCTACTCTTTTCATTCAATTCCTTTGAAATTTCAGATTTTAAAAGATTAAATCCTTATGTATATATGCTTTGAAAATTAAATCATCAGTGCTTACAGGGAAAAAATGTGCCACTGCCAAAGTAAGACATAATTTCAGGAGTTGATTTTTTATTTATGCTAATAATTTGAAAAATTTGCAAAATTCAGATCTAATTTTGGGTAAACAATTGAATCTTGATAAAATAAAGTTGGGATTCCTGAAACAAAGTCTCCAGCTTCAGCAATTTCCATGTTAGGTGAGTTAATATATTTCCTGATTTTTTAAAAATTGCATTATATTTGGGCAAATAACTTAAAAAAATATGCAATACTGACCTAATTTTTGGTATATTCATAGAAAATGTATGGAAGAATATGAATACGAAATATGATCAAAAACAGATCAGTGGTTTTGATATTAGGCAGCCTTGAATTGTAATAATGGCTTTTTTTATGAAAAACGGAGGTTTTTCCTTAATATCTCAAAGGAAGAGAGTCCTAGTGACCTAATTTTCAGTATGGTAGGTGATTTTGGGGACATCTAATAGTATGCTTAATTTTGGATTCATAGGTCCAACGGTTTCAAAACGTGCCTTGTTAACGGACGGCCGTTATAGTCAGCTGAGCTAATTAAATTTAGTATTCTTTTCTACATTGATAAATTTTTATTAATACTTTAATCAACAATGTTTACAGAATTTTTTTGTTAACATCAATATAGATTGAGTTGGCCACACAAATATCCAAATCCAAGCAAACACATGACATTTGCCTAAATATCCTAAGAAACCGTCACTTGGGTAATCCAAATGGACAACATGTGACAGAATTATTCATTTTTCTTTATAGCCTCGCTTAATACTACCAAACTGAATAATATTTATAAATTTTAATTGTTTAACACAGACCACCAAGAACTAATTACAGATCTTCCATGGCAAGTCTCGACGCACACCCATGAATGAATAACACACATGACTGCAGACTGGTGTGTTAATTATTTACTATGTAAATACTTTATGTCCATACCTTAAACAAAGTATCAAAAGTATCTTCATATCTCCAATGTTTACTACAATGAAATCAGGTCAAAGGACCCATTAATAAAACAGTAATACCATGTTATCACTGGTAATATGATAAGGTAGGCAACTCAGCCAAAACCCTTTGACAGCGGCCAATCCAGACGGGTCACGTAAGGTCATGGCACTGTGCATCACTTAAACAGTCAACAAAGGCTGCTTCCTCCACCATTTGGAATAGAGGACATCCAATTCAGACATCACCACAAAAGGTTATCCAGGTAGCTTGTACTGATGGTTGAAAACAATGGAAATTGGATGGATTTGGATCATATGGATTACACACAAAAGGAAGATATGTGAGTGAGTTTAAAAGGGTAGAGAACGTAACTTCCCTCATTGTCCGAGAAAGGTTTTGGCTGAGTTGCCTACCTTGTCATATTACAAGTGATAACATGGTATTACCAGTTTATTATTGCGTAGTTTGACCTGATTTTGTTGTAGTATCTCTAAGAACATTGGAGATATGAAGTCTTTATTATAAATATGGATTTAGGTGCCTGTGTTATGAACCCAATAGCTCGGAGAATATGGGTCACAGAGACCTAATTTCAGGTATCCAAGGATATTTTGCATGGACCTCCCTAGATGTCAAGAAAGAAGATTCTGTAGATCCAGTGGTTACAATTTGTTCCCTGTTAACAGACGGACAGATGGACAGACAAATGGAAGACAGTCAAAGAGTGAATGCTAAATCTCATATGACTTTAAGTCAGCTGAGCTAAAAACACATGATAGATGAAAGTTCCCTCATAGGTCCTGATTATGCCACCTAATGCTCTGTTTGTTACCTCTTGATAACATGGGAAATACGAGCTGACAAGTGGAAAGTAGCATTTGACACATGGTCCCTTTGGTATTTACCACTGGCAAACTGGGGCATGTTGGAGTAACTTAATTTGTCCTACTTGGCATTAAGGGAGCAAATAATGAAACCAAGATCTTACTAGTAAAAATAACAGACTTTATTGACAAATAAAATTGAACAAATTGGACAAGAAACACTGTATAAACCAGTTCCTGTTTGGTTACTATGACAACTAAGACACCTGGTCATTGGGCCTTTAGTTCTGTTATTTGGAAACTGAAAGGTTGCAAGTTATTTGTACTCTTAACATCTGGTGATCACATAAGTAAAGACCCTCCTAAATCTTCCCAGGATTCTTTAATAGTTAACTTATTTTCTTTAGAGCAAGACAATATTTTTATTGCTGTTGCTATAGGTCCCACCAATCATACCTGTAGGCTAAAGTTCCAGCACTTCCTATGAGCATGTGTACTGACACTGACTGACACATAGATCTATGGAAGCTTTTTCTTTGGCACAGACTGACAGACCTTACCTGTAGAACAATTGCTATTGTTCCAGCAAATACAGTGGAGCACCATTAATCTGAACATAGGGGGGGGGACAAGGCTTTTGTTCAGTTAAATGAACGTTCAGATGAACGATCATGTGTAAAATAACAGTGGCATCAGTGTCAACACCCTGATATTACAACTATGAATAGTGGCATGGTTTCACAGACATCAGTATGCTTTCAGAGTTATTAAAGGGAACCAGAACAGAAAAATATGTGATAAATATCTATTTACTTACATAGAATGAACAAATCAATGTTCATCCAAGTAATTATTAATATCATATTTCAAACTAGGTACTTCTCACAAGATTATTTGTCATTGAAGTACATGAACCAGTTATTCCCTTGCGGAACGTGTGGATATCCACCATGACAGTTTAACCGCCTCTGTACCGCTCCCTATGTGTGAACAGTTAAACTAACTTGTCATCGGACGCAGTGCTCATCGTCTTTTGTCTCTTGGAAACCTGCGTGACTTGCGTCAGGCTTTTAAGTCCCTTAGCTTGTTACAACTGCCTTGGTGTCACTTATGGTTTATCTGCCAAGTTGAACTCTCTGGCCAAGTGTCTCGAAGATGTTTGAGAAATAAAGCGCTATAAATAAAGTGACTGGACAGGTCACTTGAGTTTGTGAGACCCTGACTCCATCTCACATGAAACTTGCTGCAATTGGTGTTTTCGTGGTAAAGATTTGCTAAATTGTGAATTAACATGCATGTCATGATAAAGCTTAAATAGAAAAACAGATTTGCTTGCAATGTTAAACTGCTCAAATAAGTACAAGTTTGAGCCTATCTGAGTCCTACTTTATCAGCACAGAATCTACTCGCTGTCATGGCTGGATGGTTTACCTGAGTAGAGAACTCAACAAGGTACAACAAAAGATAAATTAGGTGATCTGACTGATGGTTGTTTTCACACCTACAGCTGCTTAATTGAGTACAAGTCCCAACAAAGGGTTGGCTTCATGTGCACAACCCGGTCTATTAGGTGTTGTCACACCTGCAACTCAACAACCGGTGAAGCATTCATTAATTAGTCAAGACCGAGAGTAAATACACATGCGGCGGTCTGCTCTTCTGATGCAATATATATTATTTTCAGATGACCAAATTTTCATTTGTAAAAATATTCAGATAAATGGTCATAATTTCCATTCTCATGTTTCAGTTATGGATAAACAGATTCACTGATAACCTGTGCTCCCCTGAAGTAGTAAGTCCAAATCAGTGTCCCCTGTTCCATGGAAGCAGAGGACAAAAAATATGTACTCACAGATTAATGTTTAAACAAATACCTATACACATATATGTTAATTCAAATCATTTTTTATAGGTTTAAGATTCAGTCCATTATGTCCTGCTGGATACATCTATGGGAACTATTTCTCTGGCACTGACCAACGGACCAACCAGAACATTTGCTATTTAGGAACAAATATTAATTTTATTAAATTTTAATTGTGGCACATTATGCAGGAATTTCTACAACTTGGAGAATACTCATATATAGACCAAGAAATTTGCAAAATTACCAAAGAATTTTCATAAAATTTGACAGAAGTGAACTGCTTGATTTTAAATTGTTTATGAACTAAGAAAGTTATGAATATATGAACTCACAGATGAATGTTAAACAAAAGACCTATTGACCTATATATGGTCATTTTTAATAGGTTTGAGATTAAGTGCACATCTGATTTTTAAAATAGGCCAACCCCCAGTTAAACATGTTAAGAAATTAAAGAAAAAGGATTAATATAATGGGCTTTATTAACAAATTTATAGTTGTAGGTAGCCCTGTAACTTTAAAGTTTATCCATTAATTGCATAGAGTATTACTCATAATGCTAATATCTGTATGTAAGCCCACTTATAGCTCTTTACTTAATTGTGGAAGTGCTAACTTGGAATAGCCCAGACCTCTGGGGCAATGTGTTCAGGTCCGGAGCTCTAGACACATTGTATTTTTATTCATACCAAACATGAAGTTACAATTTATATCAGATCGAGTCCACACAAAACATGTATATGCTATCATATGTCCTCAAGCTTGATGCCAAATATTTTTTATCTGAAGAACTTTTGTCAGATCTGACCAAGCTATACAGGGTGAACTCTCCACCCAACACCCTCCAATGCAAAACAAGTAAAAAGAGTTATAAAATAGCATAACACAAAATAACATGGCTGTAGACTAACTAAGAGAGAATGTGCATGAAACAACTGATAGCAGAAGTGTATTGGTTAGGGAAACAAAAGGGTATCACCTGTTAACAAACTTCATCAAAATATAATTCTGTTAAGTGTTATAGTCTATAGATCTGTCTGATGATCAGTGATGTATAATATTATGGTATTCAATATAAATAATTAATCATTAGTAGTGCGTCGGATAATCTACAAAAAATCATGATCAAATACAAAAAGAAAACTGCAAGTTAGACTGAATGGGAAAGGCATAAGCAATCTGTGTGAATAGGTGAGTATCACAGGAGTGGGAGGGGTTAAGTTTGACAGTTCAAAGTGGCCTACACTGAACATTTTCTGGTGAAACTTCTCCATGGGGACGGCATCCCTCTTCACAGGCTTTGCAGCCTTCTCGTCTGCAGGTTTCTGGGCTGGATCAGACGCTGCTGGGTCTGGACTGTCTGTCTGTTGAGCCATGCTGCTCTCTGCTTCCTTATCGTTTACAGTAGCTGAGTTTTCCACTGATACACCGGCTACCGTGTTCTCTGCCATGTTTACACGCTGGCACCCGGCAACCAAAAATCGGTCGCCTTCCTACTTTTGCGACAACCATTTTCGGCCAAATTTCTTGAATTTCCCAAATGTATTTAACAAAAAACTGTAATCTGTGTTTTATTTCACATAACTATGGATATGATGAGTATTTCCTATTTTTATAGCAATGTATTGTTGAGCTGAATTTTTAACAGCATTCACTAGCTGCTAATCCGGATTATGTTAGGTCAAGGCCGCACAGACGCACGAAGTTGCCAAGTTGTCAACATTGACGGTTGAGCTGTTGATTCAAGTGTTTGTAACATACGCGGGTATGTATGAGTCATTTTGTATGCCGTGTATCAAACTAGTTACTGTAAATGTGCATTTTTATATGATTGAATCGTGTTTCCAGAGGAATCTGGTGAATTTATTGTTCTCTGTTGAAGTTTAAATGATCAGCAAAGTTCAGCGTGCTACAGTACAGGCCATGCGTGGGCGGGGACCTGTCATAACGACTTGACGAGACCACAGGGGCACAACCTGACAACAGGACAATGTACTAGTGTACAGTTAATGACATACATTGTGTGGGAGTACACTTAGTTTGACGGCCATATCCCTTTCTAAGTACACGATTCTTCAAGTGAACAGTGATTGAAATCACAGTTGAAATCACTTTTTAGTTTTGTCTACAAAATTAAACTATAACAGTCAACTGATTTTCATAAAAAAAACACACTTTTTTAAAAGGTACACCCATAACTGTGAATTTCATATTCTTTGTTAATGAATATTTCAGTGTCAGAATAGCAATTTAGAGTAAAGCTTTTAAGCCCAGGATTCAGGAAATGAAAATATATCAACTTAATTTTTACTTAAAAACTGAAATTATATAATATTTTTTTTTGTATTATATTTCATTTTCCCAAGCTATTGTTTTTTTTAATAATATGAATGTTTTTTTTTCCAACCAATACATTTCAATAATTAGCTAAGAAAAAAGGACATACAAAAATGAAAATTTTTATAGAGCCAGTCTTAATACCAGGGTTGGGGTAATTGGAATTACCTGTAATTAATTACAATTTTTCAAGTAATTGAATGTAATTTGTAATTGAACAAAATTCAATTACAAGTAATTTTAATTGTAATGATGATTACAAGGGTAAAAAGATATGTAATTTCAATTA
The DNA here is from genome assembly GCA_026874595.1 of Sipunculus nudus. Taxonomy (NCBI): domain Eukaryota; kingdom Metazoa; phylum Annelida; class Sipuncula; order Golfingiida; family Sipunculidae; genus Sipunculus; species Sipunculus nudus. The sequence goes on from CM049307.1 coordinate 21,020,845, forward strand.
CTTTTCAATTAATTTCCAGTTATTTTCCAAATTCATGACAGAGCACCGTACCTCATACCTCATTTCTTTACACTGTTTATCAAAACGCTCTTGGGTATGGAGTAAGCTATGATTATTGAACAAATAGTACCCATGTATGTAATATGCATGGTACTTAGTATGCCTTATAAGGTATACGGACCTTTTTTTTTTTTGCAAATGCCTCAACTGCAGTGTAGATAAAGTAAAAAGCTTAGAACTATAATGTAAACCTGTCCAGAGCTACACTACAACAAGTGTGGGCTTGCTACACATCTCACTTTCACTGAAATGGAGGCTGGAACATACTCTTAATGATCTGATTTTATCAGTGTTCATCTGCTAATTAGCTGACACTGAGAGAGTCACAAAAGAGGAAGGCTGATATCAGAATAACCTCATGAGGTTAATAGAGATAGGTATCAAGATAGCAGGGCTTTCTCATTTTGCTGGCTATAGTATCTGAACAAGTCTCCACTGTTTCCTGTGCCCTGAGACTCTGGACAGTGCATACTGTCATACATAAGAAGCTAACCATGGCGAATGCACTGGATTTTCATTAACTTTTCCTATAAATAATTTCATTGCATCAAATTTTAATATATAATATATTCAGCATGAATATATTTATATGAATTATTCACATAAAATGTTTGCATCAATGAGTTTAGTGAAATCACATTGTATTTAAAATTCAATATATATGACATAACTTAAATCAGCATTGATAGTAAAAAATTTAAGAAGTATGAGTTAATTAATGTGTAGGATTACTGTATAGGATTGAGGTAGTTGCTAAAATTTTTTTCCATCATCAGAGGTTTGAAACAACAATTATTTTCACGTGTTCTAATTGGCACATGCCAATGTTAACAAGAAGCAAGACATTTTGTCTGATAAAGGATAATATATGATAAAAGGATATTAGATGAAATTTATTTGCACAAATGACTTCAAGATAATATGTTTAAAATATAGTTTACCCACAATACATGCAATGTTCATATATGATGATGATATCCAATTTTACCTTTCTTTAAGTGAAAAGTGTAAATTGTAACATTATGCAGTGATATATTATCATTAGTATAGCTATTGTGCACTTTAATATATGACACCAGACTGGAGATGTTCACAGTTTTTCCTTTTATAAATTTAATCAGTTGGCCTTTCTAACATGAATGATACTTTACATGAACTATGCCTCTATATATTATTTTTTTATAAATTAATTGAATATAATTAATTACTTTTCAAAAGTAATTGTAATTTAATCATTTCTTTGTAAAATTTAAGTAATTTGTAATTGTAATTGAGAAATTCGGAAGTAATTGTTATTGTAATGATTACTTTTCAATGTAATTGGCCCCAACCCTGCTTAATACTGTGTACCTTTCTTGTGTCCTGTCAAACATTGATCATGAAAAGGAAGTTGTGACTTCTGTTGGTAAATTTGGGAGATAAGGCCCAATACTTTAAAATGAAAATAAAGTACAGAAAGTTAAGCAGTTTAAAAAAATGTCATTTTCAGTAATTTACATTTTAGCAAGATTTAATCTTTGAAGTGTAAAGTTACAAAATAAAGTTACCATGAAAGTTTGTAACAGTTGCTGAAAAGTTACCATAAACCAAAGAAATGTACTGGAGCAGTGACAAGTCAGATAAAAATATCAGTTAACGCTACATAATTCAGATTTGTAACATTTTGATGCTCTAGAGCTCTCCATTTAATATGTTGATTACTGCAATCTGGTATGACCAACAGAGCAGTTTACATAAAATGTCTGAAATAAAACCATATTTTAGGTCATTAATTATTTTAACAATATTTAATGCTCAGTTTTAAGTGTAAAATGACTGAAAGGTTGCTGAAGAGCCACTGAAAAGTAATGAAAAATTTTAAAGAAACTGTACAGATATGTTTTCAATTAAAAAAAATAGATATCCTTACATAATTGTGATTTGGGAAAATTTTGGTACATTTCTGATATTTATGGTAAATGTTTGGCTTTTTTCAGCAATTACCAGACCTTTATTAATAACCTTTCTTGGTTGCCCTTTACTTTGTGCTGATAATACCACAACGTTCCCCTTTCTTTCCTCCATGTTGCATTTCAACACCTGTTGTGTCTGCTGCAAAATCCTTACAGTCCCTTTCCCGTAAGCGAAAGTTGTCGCTAGTTACCTCAGCTGGCCTGTCTGGGCCGTCTTCTGCTTATACTATCTTGAGCAAGCTTTCCCGGTTTTGCTCTTCATTAATGTCAGATCTAGAAGATTCGTCTAGACCCACCTCGATTGGTCCTATGGCCTCCCCAGCTCCGCCGGCTCTCTCCCCTCGGCCGTTGTCTTCCCCTCCGGCCCGCGCCGGCTTCCTTCACTGCCTCCTGCGTCTGCTGGTGTTGCCACTCTTGATTCAGCTGTGTTTCCTCGGGTGCAGGTACGTGTCTCCTTCTTTTCAGCCACCCAAGATTGCAGTCTCTGATGGCACCTTGGATTGCTGTCCTGCGGTTCCTGTTCCCGGCCGCCCGGCTGTTTCTTTGTTACAGGCTCCTGTTGCTGTTCCGCCTGCCGTCCTGGCTCCCGAACCTCGGGTTTGCCGAGAAATCCCAGCTCACTCCCACCCAGTTCCTACAGTTTCTGGGTGTGGTCCTCAATTTTGCGTCTGGGACTGCGCGTCTCCCAGGCGGTTTTGCTCAGAAACTCCGGGCGCAGATCCATTCTTTTCTCACGTCCCGCCGTGTAGACTCTCGTGCCGCAGCTTCTCTCCACGGCGCTCTCAATTTGGCTGCAACTTTTGTTCCATTCGGTCGGCTCTAGCTCCTCCACGATCGCGGTCTTCTCAAAGTGCATTCGGTGCGTCCTACTGTCCTCCTGTTTCACCTCACATAGCAGGTCCTGCGTCCCTGGCTGGACCTTACCTTTCTCCTTCAGGGCATTCTTTTCTCCCAGGAGATCGACTGTAGGGTGTTCACTGATGCGTCTCTCCTCGGTTGGGGTGCTCATATGGCCGATCTCATAGCATCGGGCATCTGGTCCCCATCAGAACGCCTCCTTCATATAAACGTACTCGAACTTCGCGCGGACCGTCGCGTGATATCCTGTTGGTCCGGCCACTTACTGGGACGTCACATCCTAGTCATGACCAACAACACCACGGTGGTGGCATATATCAACAGGCAGGGCGGTACTCGGTGTCCATCACTGATGCGAGAGACCTACCTCTTGTTCTATCTCTGTATGACGATGGGAGTCTCCCTCTGTGCGTCTCATTTTCCGGGCGCCTAAAACTTTCTCGCCGAGGCCCTCTCCTGTCGCCCCGCATCTCCTCCTCCTCCGGTTGTCGTTCCCCTCTCCCTTCTTCGGTGTCTCTTCACTCGCCTGGGGTGTCCAGAACTCGACGGATCTCCTCCTCATCCTTCCGTTTCATCCAGCCGCTCCCTGGTTTCCACTGTGGGCCTCGTTTCTCTCACAACCCCTGCTTCTGCCGCTCTGGATTGATCTCCCGTTGTTCCCTTGATCACGTTGCCCATTTCGGCAATCTTGGATTTCTTTGTTTATTAACTTCAGATTAAACAGTTATCCTAATTGTCTCTCCGTGGCTATTGTGCTGCCCTCCTGTCGGTCCTCCGTCCGCTGGGTCACGATCGTGTCCTCCAACATCCACTGGTGTTGGACTTTCTCAAGGGGTAACACGCCAGATCTTCTTGTCCTCTTTACATCGCTCCTTCCTGGTGCCTGGATGTGGTCTTACAACACCTCCGCGGACCACCTTATGAGCCTCTTCATTCGGCACATCTTCTGCATTTGTCTCGGGAAAACGGTTTTCCTCCTGGCTTTTGCGTCTGCCGGTCGCCACCCTGAGCTTCATGCCCTAGGGGCTGATTCGAAATTTACTTAAATTGCGGCCGATGGTTCGTCGGCCACCTTACATTTCCCTCCTGAATTCTATAAGAAAACCAAAATTTAATTTTGATGGCATGTTCCATCCCTCCCTAACGGTCAATACAGGTCCGGGCCACAAATTGCCCTGTCCTTGTCTTACGTAACTATCTAAAAGCTACAAATTCTATTCGGGGGGGGGGGGGGGGGCGCAAGAAGTTGTTTATTTCCACGAAAATCACTACTTCTCACAAAGAAATTAGCCCTGTCACCATCAGTGTATGGCTAAAAGCTACCATAGTCTCAGCCTATGAATCTACTTCTCCATTGACATTTGAGCAACTTCAAGTCAAAGCTCCTGACATCCGGGCCATCTCTACCTCCTTGGGCCATTTATCGGGGATTTCCCCTAACCAACTTCTCAAGAAAGGGTATTGGAAATCTCCATCCACCTTCACCCGGTTTTATTTGAGAGATGTCGCTTTACATGATTAGGGCCTTTACTCCATGGGCCCTGTGGTCACGGCAGGTGATGTCCTCACGTTCTCCAGACCGTCATCACAGCCTTCTTCCGTTCCCATGTCTACTTTCGCCTGCACCTTTGCTCCAGTGATGTTCTTCTCCTTCCCGACGTTTCTAGGTAGGTATCCCCTCCCCAAGGTTTATCTGCTATATTCTCATTTATACAGAAACAGTTCACAATTATGTTTACGTAATAAAACCCCCCCATTCCCACCCTGTGAATGGTGGTTTTGTTAGTAAACTGTTGTGAGCTTTTCTGTATTACAAACAGCCTCCCTCCCAGTCCTCTTCCATACGCCATCGAAAAAGTGATTACAGGAAACGGAAGTGTGACCTAGATACACGGGAATGAGGGGGGATGGGCGATAATGGGCCTAATAAGGGAAAATTTTCGGTTGGCTTACTCTGGCGTATAAACCTTAACAGAGAAAATTCTCATTGATACAGAAAAGCTCACAATAGTTTACTAACAAAACCACCATTCACAGGGAGGGAATAGGGAGGTTTATTGGCTGGAGGTTGACCAGCTTGCTAACCCCGCTAGCTACAAAGGCAACTGGGATGAATGCTTTGTAATTACCCCAGACTGAGATAGGTAACTGCCTTGACAGGGATGACTGCTTTGTTATTGAAACTGACCCAAGCCTAGTATCCATACTGATTTTGGGGTCATAAGGTCAAAGTCACAGGACCCACTTTTTGGAAAGAATGTGGATGCATTTTAGCCAATTTTTTTCAGCCCATACCTTCCATCTTACACATATAGCTGACCTGCCAAAGGGGAAGACATCGATTAATTTTGGGGTTGCAGGGTTAAAGGTCAAGGTCACAGGGGCCTTCTGTCTGCATATTTTTTTCCGGATGATAACTAGTTTGGAATGACATATTGGTTTCAAACTTGACATATATATGACCCACCAATAATGTAAGAGCCCTTTCTGAATTTGGGTTCACTTATATACGACCCACCAACAGTGTTGCTCCTAGAGTGTGGCATTGCGGCAATGCCACCATTTTTTTTGGCCATGGCCCTTTGTTTTTAGGCAGGCGCGCCCATCTGGATGCACTATTTTCACATGTGTCCCCTTAAAATTTAAATAATGCAACCCTTAAACGAATGTAGTTATATGAGAATTTATAGGTTTCAGGTCTATATCTAACAAAACAAATCTATCCCTTCAGAAAGATTTGCGGGAATCCTCCGGTAGGAATCTCTGATAAAACCATATATATGCGGGATTACATGATACACATACTGTGACACTGGCTCAAATGGTAACACCATCGATTTCTTGAATGCATCGCCTCAGGGTTGGTCCATACACGTGGAGAAGGTTACACATTTACTGACAAAGATTGATGTTCTAGTGGTCTGAAAAAAAGTTGCAAACGTGCGTCCAGTGATCGACGAGATGTTGGTTAGCCTACATAATCTCGCATTAAGGTGGATTTTAATCATTTATAAATGAATATGAAAAAGCAGATATTTTTTTATTAAATGAAGGCCGACATGACCAATCTTTTCGACGTTTCCCCCCTAAGTTAATCCGCGAAGCACGGTAGGAAACGCACCTCCCCGGCATTTTGAATGTTCGCATTTCATGATGTCAAGCAGTTCTCAACAGTGTTAACAGTTTAGACTTATACCAGGTTGATCATACATTACATTATAATGCCTCAGATGACGTTATTACGATTGCTCAGACGATTATTTTGCTCAAAGCAATTCAGTAAAGATCTCCCACAATCTCAAACTACCGATATATGCCTGTGGTGACATGGTTTCATGGCAGACCTGCTGATCAAAGGCTGCTCTTTTTCTATATTTGCATATTTCTATTCTGGACTGAACGTTTAATTTGAAACATAGACATATGAATGTGATTTGAATAGGAATTCCCTCGTAATATTCAAGCCTCATGGACATGTGGTATGGAAAAAAGCCAGAGCCTGGGAATATACTTCGAAGAAAGTGCAATGTTTCTCCTAACTAAATCACTTGAATGACTTCACTATCGGGGTATATTTGATATGAAGATGTCATAACTTAGAAGAACCCAACTATTTCGTTGTTGGTTGTTTTACATTTTCTCTGACCAATAATATGGACGTTTAATTGTTTGTTACTGGTTGAACAAGTAGATTAAGCTGTTGCCAGCAGCATATTTTCCCAGTTAAGCTGACATCATTTCCACGGTTACGTACGTATATATATATAGGCTAACACGAAAATTTCCAGAATCAGGTATATACTGACAGAAAAATTCAGTTTCTGTTATAAATAGTCCGAATGTTTGATATTTTTTAAGAAACTGTGATGTCTGCATGGTCTTTTGATACTTGCCTAAGAAATACTACAGGCCTAATAATTAATGCAGCGCCGGCCGCAAACTTTCACAGCTGACATGTAGGCCTAACCTTGTTGCACAGCACCGCATATGCAAAAATGACATGGTTTTAGTTTCATTGAGAACAAAATTTAGACGATTATTCCTTTCATACTTTCATTCAAACATTTATGTTATATGGTGACGCTGGTAGCAAAATTCAACAGACTTGCATCGTACCACAACAACTTACGCTAGCACGCCGACTTTCTAAATAAACTATCCTTATAAGATTTATCGACGATGAATGAACCCTTGCCTAAATGTGTATGTCCTTTATCCATATTGAGTTGTTCAAAACAATAAGTTTCGATATTGATTTGCCTCTTTTAATTGCACCAGTTGTTGCATGATTCCTCAATTAGCAATGAACATGATTGTATGTCACCAGTTGGCAATCTGTACATTGATGTACCGGCATTGTTGATACTGAGACATGAATTCTATTGCCTTTGAACAGTCTTATGACGACTTAAAAGTGATGACATGTAAAACGTGATTCCAACCTTGCCGAATAATTATTAATTTCCAAATGCCCAAAACATACAACATTCATATTACATAGATTATTTTAAGATAATATTTTGCTTCGAAGACTGTCCCCATATAATTTTGGTGTGTCCCCCAGAATTTACATTAAGGGGCCCACTGTCCCTTTGTTTTTCATGCCTAGGAGCAACACTGCACCAATAATGTAAGAACCCATTTAATTTTGATGTCAAAGGTCGATGTCACAAGACCCACTACTTTAGAAAGAGTGTGGATGCATTTTAAGCCAAACTTTTCATTCCAATCCTTCCATTATCCAGATACTGCTCACCTGCCAATAGTGAAAGAAAGTGATGGATTTTTGGGTAACAAGGTCAAAAGTCAAGGTCACTGTGACCATTTGTCCACATATTAGTTTTCAGATGATAACTCCAGTTTGGATTGACATATTGGTTTGCCCACCACTAAAGTAAGAACTCCAGCTATTGAATTTTGGATTATGAGGTCAAGGTCAAAGGACCCATTTCTTTAAATAGATTATGGATTCATTATAAGCCTAACTTTTCATCCCAAAACTACCGTCTCCCACGTGGCCTACCAACCAATAGGGGAAGGTTCCTTTTGATTTTGGGGTCACCAGGTCAGAGGTCAAGGTCACAGGGCACATCCATTCACAAATTAGTTCATGGATGATACCTCCAGTTTGAGTAGACAGGTTGGCTTCAAACTGATCACAGGACACATATTTTGAAAAAGCTCATAAACCTATCCTTATAGACAAATTCAGCTGAGCGTCAAGACCCATGGGTCCCTAGTTGTTTCTGTGGAAAGCTCTTGGACAGCTTAACTTAACTCTGGTGGTGCCACCTGTAACTGTTTTTCTGTTATGTAATGGCCATATACAAGTTTATCTTAGGTAAATATCACAAATATCTCAGGAATGATTTAAGCTATTGGCCTGAAATTTTGCTCAGCCATTGATCACGGACAGATTTTTCACATTCATTAAACAGGTGGCGCAACTGAAAATCATTTTGTATGTCTGCTCTTCTTGTTTACTTGCATCCATTACACAAACACCTTAGGATCCCGAATGAGTGAATTATCCTTTTTCAGCCAATCACAAGTGAAAGCACGAGTTATGCATGGGGTGGGGGGCTATTTGTGCTTCTGGGCCCTTGTTATCCATTCATTTACATACAATGTGAAGGCAAAGACTGAATAATTGCTGTTTTGTTGAATTATGTGACATAAGTTAATAATATGGGTTAATTTCATGCACAAAGAAAGTTTATAGCTCAGCTGACTATAAGTCATTTGAGCTATAGTCGTGGTCCTTAGTCTGTCTGGCCTTCCGTTGACAGGGCACGTTTTGAAACCATACAAATCCAAAATTTTGCATACAGTTAGATGTTCCCAAAATCTCCTACCATACTGAAGATTGGGTCACTAACATTTTGTCCTTAGAGATTTTAAGGAAAACCTTTGTTATCCATAAAAAAAGCCATTGTTACAGTTCAAGACTGCCTAATATCAAATCACTGATCTGAATTTGGTCACAGTAAATATGCATATTTTCCCATACATTTCCTATGTACATACCAAAAATTAGGTCAGTATTGCCTAATTTGTAGTTACGGGCTTAAACATAATGCACCTTGTAAAAAATCAGGAAATATATATTTACTCACTTAACATAAGAATTCCTGAAGCAAGAGACATTTTTTTCAGGGATAAAACTTCATTTAATCAAGATTCAATTGTATACCAAAAATTAGATCTGAATTTTGCATTTTTTTTTAATCATTAGCATTATTATAAAATTAGTACTTAAATTATGCCCAACTTTGGCCACAGCACATTTTTTTTCTGTAAGTACTGTGGATTTAATTTTCACAGCATGTACACATAAGGATTTAATCTGTTAAAATCTGAAATTTGAAAATAAAAGCTGCAAAACTAGGCTAGTTATTGAATTATTTTTGAAGGCTCTTGTTGTATTCCCTTACATTGTCAAGCAGCCCACTTTGGTCATTGTAGGTCATTCAGTGCAGCTCTTTAGCGCTCCTGAGGCTGTTGTTATGTAATCCAATCACCAGGGCAAGCCCTTTTTCTTGTTGAGCTTGATCAGGCTGTCTGCAGTTAATACCACAGGAAGCCTTTCTCTCTCTCTCCCCTCCCCCCCCCCCACCCCATTCTGTTGACAGACCTGTACTATAAACAAGATGAATCTTATAATTTTAATGTAAAAATAATCTTTTTGTTGCGACTTGGACAATTTTTATTTTGTAAAGAATAAAATGTTCAGGAATTGAATCCTAATATTCAAATGGGATAAAATATTAGGATCTAATGTAACTTCTAACTGACAAGATTTAAGAAGATAGGTGTGAATAACACTGTAAAACTAAGTTTTAAAATCAGGAATATTGGTCAAACTTTGTTGGATTAATTTTTAACTCATTTGGCCATATATTTAACTTTTGTAAACTTAATTACCTTCACACATTATTTGTTTATGAAATATAACTTTTACAAACACTTACTGTAGGCCCATTTTTTCCCTTGGTGCATCATTAAATGGTTTCAGGCCACAGGTTTATGCATATGCTTTAGTTCATGTCCATTATTTTTTAATTTACAGAGATTCATTTTAGCAGGGCCATTTTCTCTTAGCTTTTCAAATGCTAATATACATAAAAAAAATTGCAGTTGCTAATATTTTCCAAAATTCAGCTGAGCAACATGACCAATGGGTCCCTTGTTTTCTAAATGGTTGTTATCCTGGTGTGTCATGTTTAGTTTATATTAAAATTGGTTATTTATCAGTAAAGATGCCTAAATAAAATCCATAAAATCGCATTTTCTATACAAATTATCACTGTTGATTTGAAACCCAAAATTTTATTTACAAAGGTTTTTAAAATAATGCTAATCAGTTCACCAGCCAGTACATAACAAGGGTAGCTTAACAAGTTTTATTAGCCCCTAATGATTTGCAAAATGTGAATGGTGAGCCCTTTTCTTATAGAACTGATATACTTGCAAATAGGTGGTATGTGAAAGTAGGTAAGTTCATGTTTACATTTGATCAATGATCATTCATTCAGTACTGTACTGTGGTCAGATCCAGTCAAACCTGTCTTTGCAGTCCACTGTATGTTTAGGGCAGCCATTAAACTTGATCAATCAACCATGGGCTTCACAGGGAGCAAAAGAGGGGTTGACAAAGGTAATGGTGAGGCAGTTGCCCCCCATGTGTAAGCTATAGACAAGGCTAATAGCCTCAGCTCTCAGGCCCAATGTAAACATCCAATATTTAGTTTCTGTACAGATTGTAAGTTCAGTCTGTCCGGTTGTAAGTTAACTTTTAGTGTGGCCAAGATAACTTACCAGGGTTTTGATGGATTTTTAGCGAACCTGTGAGCTTATGTGATGGTGTGGCGTCGGCCGTCGTCTGTCGTCAGTACGTTAACCCATACTATCTTGAAAACGGCAAGAGTTAGCATCAAGAAATTTTCTGCAAAAAATTAGTCTACTAAAAAACTCTATCGGATTTTGCTTATTTTTTGGCTAACTGCATTTTCTGAGATTTTATAGAGAAAAAAGCTAAAAAAACTTTAAAAATCTTCTTCTCTGAAACTATTCAGCCAAATTGGCCAATATTTCATGAAATGATCCCTGGAACAATCTCTCTCAAGTTTATTCGAATGGTTTAAGTTCAGTGATTTTTGGCCGAGTTACAGTTAGTTGAACTTAGTCATCTGTCCAAAAAAGCATACTAAAATTACAATCTTAGAAACGGCTGGAGCTGTCATCACCAAATTTTATGCCAATGTTGGTCACATGAGTCATGTCTGAAATTCAGGTATTGGTGGCGCCACCTGCATTGGCCTTTTTTGAACGGGGGTCATCAGTGCCCGTATCATACTGACAGCTACAAAAAACTTCTCTGAAACCATTTGGCCAAATTGTTTAATATCGCACAGAAATGATCCTAGGGTAATGCTTTCTGAAGTTTGTTCAAATGGTCTCAGTTCAGTGACTTTTGGCTGAGTTATGGGAAGCTGAATTTAGTCATATGCCATAACAGCCAATTTTAGCTCAGTTGCTACAAAGATCTTCTTCTCAAAAACCACTGGGCTAAATTCTTAAATCTCACTCATTAATTATCCTTAGATGTTGATAATTCAAGTTTGTTCAAATGGTTTTGGTTCAGTGATTTTTGGCTGAGTTATTGGAAGCTTAACTCTGCCATTATGCTTTATTTTCCCATATGAGTTATAAAAACTGCAAAACACTTTTTTCTGACGCCACTGAGGCCAATTTGTTTAACATTTTACAAGAATAATCCCCTGCATAATTCTTATAATAATTTTCTTTTATGGTTCCGAAAAATGAATTTTTACTGAATAATAAAGATTCAATTGAGTCATTTTACCATATATGTTAGCTGTGTGAAGAAGATACATCTAGCCTGGAACCAGTTTATCAGCATCCGTTACATCATGCTTCCAGACATTTAGATTTCAGGTTATCTTTGGTTAATATTGACAAGAATGTTTTTTAAAAACTTTTAAAAAATATAGATTTATGATTTAGATATTCCTCATGCCAGGCAATGTTTACAATCACAGGTATACGTTAACCCATAATATTTGGAAAACGACTGGAGCTAGCATCATGAAATTTAATGCAAAAAATTAGCCATCTGAAAAAAATCTGCATTTTTTTCAGATTTTATATAGAAGAAGCTAAAAAACCCTTAAAAATCTTCTCCTCTGAAACGGTCAAGCCAATTTGTTCAATATTTCACAGAAATAATCTTTTATACCATCTCTCTCAAATTTGTTCAAATGGTTCACGTTCTGTGAATTTTGGCCGAATTACAGGAAGTTGAACCTAGTCATCTATCATAAAAAGCATACTAAAATGACAATCTCAGAAACGGCCAGAGCTATCATCACCAAATTTTATGCCAGTGTTGGTCACATGAGTCATATATGAAATTCAGGAATTGGTGGCAACACCTGCATTAACCTTTTTTTGTACAGGGGTCATTGGTCATATGTATATCAACCCATAATTTCTCAGGAATTGCAGGAGCTACCATCCCCAGATTTTATGCAATTATCTGTCACATATCAAATGTTGTGGGATTCAGCTTATGTTTTTTTTGCTTTCTGCTTTTACTTATATTTTATAGGGGAAAAGCTGAAAAACCTGTAAAAGTCTTCTTGTAAACAGTCCAGTCAAATTGTTCAATATTTTACAGAAATGATCCGAGAGGCAAGCACTCTCAAGTTTGTTCAAATGGTTTGCATCTGATGAATTTTAGTGGTGTTACACAAATTTGAACAGTCATTTGGCCAAGTAAGCATACTGACATAGTTATCTCAGAAATGACAGAAGCTAGCATTACCAAGTATTGTGCAAATGTTGGTCACATGACTCATATTTGAGGTTGCAGATTTTGATGTGCCACCTACGTTGACCTGTTTTTTTATGGGCAAAAACCTCATAATTTTAGCCTCTTTCAGCTTAAAATGTTTTTGAACAAACTGTCAAATTGAATCGTTCAATTTTGCAAAAGAATTATCGTAGGACATGGTTCTTTCAATAATATCAGAAAAACTTAAGATGGTCTTATGGCCATTATTATGTCTAACTCAAACTGAGGACTGCAAAACTGTTCTTCTACAAAATTATTGTTTCAATTATAACTTCTGTTACATGGCACAAAAAATATTCTTAGGTGGCCTTTGTTCAAGTTTACTTGAATGATTTTTGGCAGAATTATTGGACCTTTAACATTGAAAGAACTGAATCTTTTATTTTTCTAGATATTTTGATAAAAAGTTTATGAATATTTCAGCTTGAAAAAAGCATTTTAGTCAAAGTCTTTCAGTATGTGTAAACAGATTTGCCAACAGGCCAAGATTGTGTTTGTATCTTTACATAAGAAACTGCCAACTGTTTCAGATTTGGCAATATATCAAGAGTTCATTCAGTGCAGCCAGATATAGGTCAAGAGTTCAGTCAGTGCAGCCAAGCACAAGGCATATGATCCCCTCATGGGTGACATGTGAGGCCATCCTTAAAAAGTTCTGTGTTGGGGCTAACCCGGCCGGTCATGTTTTTTGGCTGCGGCTGGAATTTTTTTTTGACATATCTGCAAATTAATATTTTTATATGATCTGCCGCAAGCACCTGGGCCCGTAAAAATCTGCCTTCATGTGCTAGAAAAATAGTCCTTCTATTACATTTTTAGATGCACTTAATTTCCATAATGAAAGGTATTACCCAACGTCGCCGATCGTTTAATTTGAGCCCTAACAATTAGTCAGGTTGTGCCTATATATATACACGTGGAACGATCACTACACTCGTGCGCGAGAGTAGAAAAACTGCCGGGAAACCGCCATCAAATTTCGTTGTTCTGGCGAAACAGGCTGAAAAAAAATATTGAGCAATTAGAAATGGTTCTTATTTGATTTCAAATAAAGCGGAAGCTTACCGCTGTCACATTAACTGATTAAATGAAAGTTCTCTTGACATTCATACTGTCAACTGACCAATGTTGGCATTTAAACCATGTGACACTTTGATTTGCATAAACACGTGCCTGGCCCACGCAAACGTTCTTGTGATTGGCGGAGCGGTCCCGCATCATACCAGAGAGCCAATAAGAGGTCTGTAGTAAAAGTTCACCCCATATGACTTCATTCATCACTATTTTGGCGGGAAAATGTTCACTGACATCGGGTCGCTTACGCTAGTTATAAATTTTCAGCAACACTCACGGTGGCACCGTGAGTAGGCCTATATCAAGCAAATGAAGCGGGCCTATTTAATGGAATCTGCAACTGACGATGTGTAACGCACGATCTCCACAAATCAGATGTTTGGTATTACAAGAATTGCATGATTTCGTCAGTTCTGTGGCGATCATGACAGGGTTTTGCGAGGTGTCTGACGCATCGTTTCTACCGGCCACAGCTGATCAGAACAGGCATAACATATAAGCGACTGTCTTTTTTTTGGTTGTGTTTCTTTTAAACTGCCTTTGTAAATTTATTTCATTTTATAAATAGCTTTTATAATAAACAGATATTTCCTGACCGTACAGCATTTCTTGTTTAGACGTAGACGAGATAGAGATCAACATTGCTCGCTCAGTCATTAATTACAGAAAAATACTAGAATATCAGCAAAAGCTGACAAAAGCCCTCAGCCAAAAGAGCAGTAATTATGGGTGGTAACGGTAACAAGTATTCATGTAATATTTGTTCTCACATGGATGTATATCTGTACATATGTCTTTTGTTCAAGTTGTGAATTGGAACTAGAGAGGTATGAACTTTGTAAGTCTGGCCCCAGTCTTTGTGAGTCATGCAGCACTTACGAGATCATCAAGGCCAATGACCATTCCATATTCCAAAACAATCCATCCAGTGGTTCCTTAGAAATAAGCTCCTAAGTTTTTTTCTATTATAAGCTCTGTGACCTTGGGTTATCCATTGTGGAACTTGACCGAGATTTTGTTGATATGTATCAGCACCAAAGAAATGAGATTTCTGTGTTGAATACTTTTGGAGATATCCTCCTCACATGGTAAATGTTAACACACGCGGGTTATTTTCTATAATTTGCTCTAAAATGTCGAGAAATAAGTCAAGGTCACCCATCTTCGAACTTGACCAAGATTTTGTTTGTATATACATCAACACCGAAGAAATAAAATTCCTAATCAGGGTACCGACATCCAATATATGGTTTCATCTTTCAAAAAGTACAGTTTTACATATATTTATATAAACATTTTATATATTCTACTACCTTATTAGGCATTGACTATTACTAAAGAGTTCATTTATTACCGTCCTTCTTAATTATACCTCTTCACTTGCAAAGGAAATCTGCACTCATTCCTACAATGCTTGCACTCGCATACAACACAAAATAAAATTGTCTGCAAATTCATGTGAGATCCAGAACAAGGCTTACAGGCCTAATGCGAACCTGTGCAATGGGATATACATCAGTTATAATGCTTCCATGATAACATGCTTGACCATTATTGGAAAAGTACTTGATAACTTTTCAAATACGTGAATGTTTGACATGTACATGTTCAAAGCACGTACTAAAACATTTTAAACCCAAGTACAGGATTTTAAGCCTGTAATAAAACACAAAATCTGTTCAGAGATACCTTGTTGTGCATGTTTCAATGGTATTGAGGCAAGGAATGAATGGAGTACGGGTATGTAATTTGACATTAACCTCGCATATGCTAATATCCGGTAAAAAAAGGTGTAGTAAACTCAAGATCCTCCTTTAAAAAAGTATTTTTTTCCTCCCTACCTGATGACTTTTTTTGGACCAATGTTAGCCCCAACACAGAAATTTTTAAGGATGGCCTGAACACCTCATGGGCACCATGTGATCACCTCATGGGTGTCATGCCCCTCAGGGCTGCATGTGGAGCCAATCTATTTATAGCTTTGGCAGACTGCCAACTGTATCAGATTAGGCAACAGGTCAAGAGTTCACTCAGTGCAGCCAGGTACAGGTCAAAAGTTCACCCAGTCTAGCCAGGTGCAGGTCATGAGTTCACTCAGTGCAGTAGCCTGAGCTAGCAAATTTGTCACAGTTCACACGGGGCAACTGTCTTTCTCACCTAAGCGTGGTCAGCCCCATGCATTAGACTTAATGTAAGTTTGATGTATTGGCCTAATATTTTGACCTGTCTATGTGTCTTTGACAGGTTTCTCGTTCACAAGACAGGTGTCACCACCTACAATGACATTTGCACATGTGTGACCTTTGGGCCTGCTTATTTCTATAGAGGAATTTGATATATCATCCTGAAATTGGGTAATTTATACTTATCATATTTTAATTATTGTATACTTGTCGTATACAAGACTGGTGGTGCCACGTACAATAATTTTTTGCACAGTGTGTGTCCCTGCTTATTTCTCAGGAGGGGTTTGATATATCAGTCTGAACTTGGGCATATGTATATATCTCTGAAACCTTTTTTTATACAAGATTGGTGGTGCCAGCTACAATCATATTTGGCTCAGCTGACTGTAAGTCAACTGGGTATAGGAATGGCGCTTTGTCCTTCGTCCATCTGGACGTCCGGCTGTCCGTTAGCAGGGCACAAATCATACCAGCTGGTCCTAGAAACTTCTAAGTGAACATACAGGGAGGTCAATTAAAAAAGTTCCTTGGAAACATGAAATTAGGTCACTGCAACCTTTTTCCTTCGAGTTATGGGGCTTGAAAGTACCCCCAGAATAGTAAAAAATTTGATACAAAACCTCCAATATCTTGATAATTAATGCATGGTTTGTCATGAATCTTGCCTTGAATATTGACCATGACTAGTTTTGTCAGTTCCTGAAACATGGTGGTTTTCCTATTTTAACAAATATTTTTCTATTTATTTACTATAAAATGACAACAATCATGTCAGTTTCTCAGCTGTCTTTACATCTGGTGTCCCAAAACCTGGTGTGTTTATTGATCACAAGTGGATGCCCTATACTAATCACCCTGTCTGTCAGTCTGTCTGTTTGTATGTCTGTCTGTCTGTCAATCCATCCATCCACACAAATTAGTTTCCAGATGATAACTCCAGTTAAGTTTGATATATTGGTTTCAAACTTAACTTATAAATGGCCCACCACTAAAGTAAGAACCATGTTGATTTTGGGGTCCAACGGTCAAAGGTCAAGGTCACAGGACCCATTTCTTTAAAAGGAAAGTGTATGCATTTGAAGCCAAACTTTTCATCGCAAACCTTCCATCTTCAAGATATTGCTAACCTGCCACTAGGGGAAGATTCTGTTTGATTTTTGGGTCATAGGTCAAAGGTCAAGGTCACAGGGCCCATCCATTCACAAATTAGTTTATGGATCATAATTCTGCTTTGGATAGACAGACTGGCTTCAAACTTGATTTAATAATGACCAACCACATATGTAAATTCATTTTGATTTTCAGGGTCCAGCGATCTAAGTTGAAGGTCACAGAAGCCACATCTTTAAAAAGTTTGTGGATGCACTGTAAATCAAACTTTTCAACCTGAACTTTCCAATGTTCACACATGGCTTACTTTTCCAAAGTGAGGGCTTACTTGCCCAAAGTGAGGAAACCTGTAAAGGTTATCTGGTCAGAGGTCAAGGTCACTTTTTAAAAGATTGTTACAATAATCCTAATGCTGCAAGTTCAAGGATATTAAGTTCTAGGATTTTTTTTATTACAAGGTCATTGGTTAAGGTCACAGGACTGTCATTCTGAAAAATTTCTTTCAAAATATCCTTATAGACAAATTCAACTGAGTGTTGAGATCCATGGGTCCCTAGTTGTGTTGTGTGCACCCATGCCAGAATTTCAGCAGTGATGTTTGTGTAATTGTTTCTTATTCAAAATGTTTAGTACCTGCATTGTTCATATACATGAGAAGTCATGGTCCAGCATTGAAGTATTTTACCTAGTGTATTTCCCAATGCACAGGTTCGCATTAGGCCTGTAGGCCTTGTCACAAAATTCAACACTTTATAAAGTGTGAACAAGACTTTTTATCATGACTCAACCTATTAATAATTTACCCAAATCTCCTGACTTATTTCATTGAATTTCAGCCTGCCAACAAGCAGGTCTCCCAAGTTTTGTGTGATTGGCAGCTTTATCACGCAGGCAGGAAACACTGCTGGTCATACACTACCGAGGCAGCAGAAATCTTGCGCTTCTAAAGAAGCAACTGATTTTCATGCTGCCTGCTTTGACCATATGTGAAACATTTATACACCAGATGGTGATTCGTTGTCCGCTGAAAAAAATGTGCGTATGATGTGACAAGCAGCCAACCAGATGCCAATGAACAAACACTCGACAGGCATCCTGGCTCCGCCCATAGCTGTACTTCAAGCGCCGCTTGATGACAGTTTATGGTCGAATTCTAATTGCTCCCTTCGCATTCTCAAATCATCGACCGATTCGATTATGATATTATGACTGTGTTAGCGTATCCATATATCTGTTGTCTGCAGAACTGAAACCAGCCTGTGAGGTGTGCACACAGCCTTTGTTGTTACGTTTCGTTTGAATTACAGCTCAACAGCCGGGCATTCTATGTGCCCAAGGCCCTTAGCAAACCAAGTCTGGGGCCATTCTCTCTGAGCCTGTGGCCTGTTTAGACGGTTACCAGGGTGATGAGCTGTCACTCAAAATGAAATGAACAACATTGGCTCCGTGTATTCCTCGCTTGGCTGTGTCTTCCAGCACAAGGTCTCATCTGATTGGACAAAAATACAGTGCTCCCCTCTGGTTTAGCAATTCAGGATACGAGGTCATAACAAACAGGGCTTATGATATAGGTAGTAGGCCTATAGGTAAAGCGCTATGTGCAGAGCGTATACTGGTCACCATTGGGATGATATTCATGCATCTATTTGTTCATGTTATTTCTGGTCATCCCAGTTTTGTAGCCTAATGTTACTTAAGAGTGCTGTGTTCAGTGAAATGCATTGCAGTGCAATTTTCAGCAAGACTGCCATATTGACTCAAGTAGGACCTATGAATCCAGTCTGAAAGCCCATAGGAGTCATATTCACAGCTTATTTCATAGAAGAAACTAATTCCTGTGCTTAGCTTCTGGTTTAATCACTGGCTGTCCAATAACTACCTGCTAGGTAAAGATCATATCATCTACTATGGTTAAGTTGTTATACGTGAGTGTTTGAATATCTTTACACATTCTATCATATTCAGGAGGTCTCTCTATCTCTCTGTTGTATCTCAAGGTGTGTACAACTTGCCTCTAGAGTTAATAAAGGAGATTGCTTAGCCATGCATTCCCTTTATCGGCATGTTCTGTGAATATGGAAATTGTTTACATCAAGCAAACATGTTGTGATATCTGCCTCAATAATCTCATTCATACAGACCCTGCCTTGCTTATCAGCAGACATGGGTTTTATTCATATGTATTGGTGTTTTATAGATTGTGAAATGTTCAGCCAGTATTGGCTGAACAATACTTCCTTCTATATGTATAAAATTTCTGTGTGGTAAAGGTCTCAGTGAGGCAGCACAGGTGACTTTTACTTTTGGTATCACAGGCAACAATGATGGATAAATTAAGATTTGCAGGAAACACTGTTATCACATATTAATATTTATATTAATATTGTTTAGATAATTAAATTATGACTGGGAGAATGTGTTACTTGCTAATACTTTGATGGAAAGCTTTACATTTTTAATACTGGACAGACCTTAGGCATTTTGGTGAGTTCACTTTCACTTTGGCCATGTCAGTTTTACAATATTTATCTGAGATACATCACTGGCTCCATGGCAAGCATGATACCATGGCAACTAGCCACATTTTATTATTTTCAAATGGTCCCACTTGATTTTATTAATTCCAGCTGAAATAGACATCAGAACTTTTATCACAAAAAGGTGTTTTAACATGAAAAATACTGATTATACATTGACTAGTTCGTTTCATGTGTTTTGTGCATACAGTTACATGAATAATCAATTTTTCATTTGATAATCTAAGTGATGCAAATCATAGTGAGGTTCCACAAAGACAAACAGCTGTAATATCTCTTGTGTGGGGCATATGCTGTTCAGGAAGTTTGTTCACAAGACACACTCGCCATGACATATTACAAATGAGGGAAAGTTGTTAAAATGTTTGAATTATTTTTCAAGACCACCTTCCTAGTGATTGGCCGATGATCAGTTATAATCGATAATTGGTTGGTATGTGTAAAATGATCTGATTATAAGTCTTGCATTGCCATAATTGATTACAAAGTTTTGTAAATATTATAGGCTTTGTGATGAGGGAATGTATGTTATAATTTATTTGTACAAGAATACTGTAGAAAATCCTGTATTTACTTATAAATCCATATCCAAAGTAACCACACACATATATTGGCTGTAGAATTATTACATATATAAGCAAATCTGTGTAGGCAATGTCTAGGTCAGTATATGGTCAGAAATTTCATATTCTTAAACAGCAGATTAATTCCGAGTTTTGGTCAGTAGAGGTCAACCGTACTTGCTGATAATCGATCATAATTAGAAAATCTTGACTGGCAGCACTATACATAAATATAAAATGTCTGATCATGTCTCATACCTTATACTTGATTCTTCCTTGTGTCAGGAATTTAACAATTTCTCTTTGTACAAACAGATTAGACAGACACACTATTAGACAGAAAGACAGGCATAAGTGAAAATACAACCTTCAACCAACCTCATACCTTATAGTGGTGTAACATCTTTTAATTGGTTTTAATGCTAGTCACACTTTGAGTGTGGTTTATGCTTAGTTATTCAGTGTTACAAAATGTTTTAAAATTACTTTTTTCTTATCTGTAGGAATTTCCTGATGCCGTATGCTGTCAATGGAGGAAAGTACACGGTGAAGGTTGATAAGCTCCCAAAAGTGACAATGATGGCCGCACCAGTGGAAGAAGTTAACGTTACACGAGCACTGTGGTTTACTAATGCCTTCCACTTCTTGTTCAGTAGTGCCAAAGCATGTTTGTTTCCGTTTTTGACCGTCTACTTGAGGTACCTTGGTTTGACACCCTTGCAAACAGGGATCGTCGTCGGAACAAAAACAGCTGTGATCACACTATGCAGTTTTCTGTGGATGGCATGTGCAGCAAAGTACCAAAAGTACCGTGCAGTGATGATGCTGTCCATCTACACACTCATAGCATCTTACCTAGCTCTCACCTTTGTGCCTCCAACACAAGAATATGCTGCATACAGATTCTGCTCAGACTCTGAGCATGCTAGAATACAGGGCAACTTCAGCCAAGCTACAACTTCATTTCCTAAGATGAACACTACACATATACCTGATCAGTTCAGTCCAAAAGTTACACCAGCTGGTAAGGAAACAACTTTTGCATTTCCAACAAAAGCAACAGCAAGACAGTCAAGTTCTACAAGGCCACCAACCAGCAAGCCTTTACCTAGTACAGTTCCCACAACAGTAATTACAACAAAACTGACCTCAGTGGAAACCAACAAAGCCCAGAAAATGACCACTGTAAAGCCAAGGAGTACAACTAAAGCCCATCCAACAACGAAACTTCCAACAACCCACCTGGTCACTCAAAAGCCTACGCACCCATCCACAACCCATGTGATCATACACAAGGTGACCAAAAACTCTAAGCATCAACACAAGACCCCGTCACACAGCCAGTCTGCTGTGGAATTGTTAGGAAGTCTCTCAGATGAAGATATAGATGCCTTAGAAAGATTAGGCATTCAACCAGGAGATCTTCAAGATATGTCTATTGAAGACCTTCGTAAATTTCTTGAGGAGAAACTGCAAGATATGAAACATGGTGGTGGAAGTCATCGCACAAAACGTGGCGCTCAGGAATTCTGGGAGAGTTTCAAAAACCTGTTGAAAAGGGTGAAAAAGAAACTGACAACAAGTGACAACAAGACTTTTATAATTGTTATGGTGATTATAGGAATATCTAGCATTTTTGCTGTACCTGTGGAAAAGATGGCTGATAAAGGCTTGTTTGAGTTCTTGGACAGTGTTGATATGATTGAGAAGTATGGCCAGCATGCCCTTTGGGGAGCTATTGGCTTTGTATTTGCTCCCATCGTGGTGACGACCATCGTCGATCACGTAAACTGTGTGCTTCCTATTCATGTTTACAAATTTGCAATCCATGTTTATTTATTTGCTGCCCTTGCTGGCTTTGTCTTCCTCCTCACGCTGTTTTACCCGCTTAACAGGGTCCAGAGAAAATCACGTAAAAAGCCCTCATCGATGGGAAGAGGGTTAAAAACCATCTGTCATGATGCTCACACTTTTGCTTTCTCAGCTACCATATTTATGGTAGGGCTCACTCAGGCTGGTGTCAGCAATTTCATGTTTTGGAAAGTTCAAGATATTGGAGGTCAAGAAATGCCAATGGGATTAGCTGTCACAGTGGCAGCACTCGTGGAGGTTGTGGTTTTCTTCACCTATCGTCTGGTTGTGAGGAAACTTGGTCACGGAGGAGCGGCCATTTTTGCCATGCTTCTGATGAGTGGGCGTACTCTATTTTACTCGTTTCTGATGAACCCCTGGTTGATTGTCGCTGGAGAAGCTTTCTATGGCTTCAGCAATGCATTGCTGTGGCATACAGTGCATTCCTATCCAGACTTCCGCCTGAGTGCGCTTGTGACTGACAGAAGTGCTACAGATATGTTGAACACAGTTCATCAAGCATTCGGTTTCTCCATAGGGAGTGTGCTCTCTGGGTTACTGTACAACATCTTTGGATTGGACATCCTTTTCCAAGGTTGTGCAGGACTTCTTTTCCTGTGGACTTTGATCTATGGACTCATCATGAAATGTTGTCGAAAGAGGCAGAAAATCCGCTACACCATGCTGTTACAAGGAGATCAAATTGGCACTGATGACAGCTCTGATGATGACTGGCTAGAAGTGGCTCTTAATGAATCAAAGTGAAGCCAGTATTCTTAAACAGACCAAAATATGACCAATGTGTATTCTGTCCACCAAATCCAGAAATGTATATTACATTTTTAGATCTTTATTCAACATTTTGCCACACAAGATTTTAGTGTGCTTGATCAAAGATTTTTTTGTATATAATTTATTTTCAAATTTTTGTAAAATACTTTTTCATCCTTTGTTTGTTATGTAATCATGTTTGGTTCAGTGCTTTATTGTCAGATCTGTGCAATTTATATTCACTTCCTGAAGAAAGTGTAATCTTCAAGACTTTGCATTGTTAGGTGAATGGGTTTACAGCAAAATACAATTAGACATTCCCTTTTCATTAAATCAATTTTTTTATCAAAATGAGAATTATGTAATTCTTCATCTTGTTAATTTTATTGCAATAATGAATTAAGTTGAATTCAATATTAATATTGATCTCTGATAAGTATTATAACAACATTTACACCATTGTGAGTCATTTGGTAATAATTTTCTCTGTTTCAAATGCCAATCTGATGGAATTTTAATTAATTATTTTGGTCTGTAAATTTCACCTGCATAGTTTAAAAGAACATCTTCCTCAGTTGTCGCATTTACAATGGAGGATAGCAGTCAATATTTAACATGAAATTACCTTAACATGAAATTCAGTATTCATCAGGAAAATACAACAGGATGGACTGACTCCTTTGTTTTTTAGCAGAGTGTAAATGATTGACTAGTATTGTGAATCAATAAATGCACACAGCTGGGGTCTCCTTGCAGTAATCAGTATTTTCATCGCATTTTCCAGAGTTTAGCTTAAAGCCATGTATAACAATAATCAAGGCTTATTCCTGATTTTGTGAAATGTCCCTGGGTGGTTGGTTAACAGATTATGCACAATTTGTAGCGGCTGTGGCCAGTAACTGTTTATGTTTTGTACACGGTATAGTGCTCTGTTTTCTCATCATGCTTCCTGTGATCAGCACAGCTGTACCTGTAACCAGGATGTGGTCATCATGTTACGTGGTGGATTATACTGTGACTGGTTTATATGTGACCGACTTCTGTCTGTGGTTGAGGAACCAGTGCTGTAACATTACAGTACAATGCATTCACTATGTAGCAGATGTTCTTATTTACTATAACAGTGATGTTTGTCAGTTCATTATATTTTTAAGGAACTATAGAGAGTGAATCATGGTGTCCATTAACTTGTTTCAACTTAACAGACCCCTGTTCTATAGCTCTACTACCTCATCTGAATAACATCACTGTGGACAAATTAAATGACACCGGGTCAAATACAAGTTCAACTGAATGAGCCAATAAATCATCTGGTGCCTATTTTTGATCAATCAGTTATGTACATCGGCTCTTCAGACATTGGCTTGGAGCTCTCAGTTTCTGCTGCTTTATGCTTGCCCATATAACCCCAGAGTGGGAAATACCCTTTTGTCAAAATGATAGCCATGTATATTTGACTGCTAATGACTGTCATCACATATTTAAATAATGACCAGGCTCATTGGTGGATCTAGGTGTATTTTCCGTGAATGGTATTCAAACTTAAAACAATAATTATTTTGAAAAACAACTGTGGTAGCAAGCCATAAATACACTTTAATATGAAAAAGAAATGACAGTATTAACTTGCTTACCAAAGCAAATTGCTAGAACAATCTTGGTATGACTGATGTATGATTCCAGCTTTAGCTGCTACTATGCATAAATTATTATAATATTGCTCATGGTAGATGGCCATAAGGTGCCTTAATTATGTGAATTTATATGTCAGAGTTTTATTCATATGGTGATTTATGTGCATATGCTGGTGTATAATGCTGACTATAATATTTTTTCCTCTTTTATATTATTGACATCAGATGTGAGAACTTTCACTATTTTTTCTTTGCATTCCAATCTCCATGTTCAAGTGTGCCTGTGATTCATTCCAACTTTAATCCATTTTATTTTCCTTAATATTATTATTATTTCAATTCCTTATTGCTTAAACATTTCAGTTCATGAAGACTGCTCTGTCTGCTGTTTAAAAGAATATTTATCAAAATTCTATTCACTCTATAGTTGATACTTTATATTTATAAATGATTAAAAATGTTTAAATATTTTTTACACTAAAGGTGAAATATATATCTGTGCAGTTAAAACGAAGTGTAAAGAATAATAACCTTTTATTGTACTAAAAATACACAAGGATGGCATTTTCCCCTGTACACTATCAGAAATGCCTTCCATATCAAACACCTATCACTCACAAGTCAGATGTATTTAATGTTGTATATTTTACAGTTGATGATATCACCAGACACTTTTACTTTCATGCATATTTTCTAACTGGCAAAGTAGATCTCAGGAGACTGCACATTGCTGACATCTGGTGGTTAGAAAAGATATCATGAGGGAAGATCATATGAGAAGAAAAAAAAAATAATGATAACAAATGCAATAATGTAAATAGTTTTATTTTAGGGTATAGTATATTTCTCTTGAGCAGTGTAATAACAATTTAAGAACTTAATTTTAAGGTAAAGGAGGTGATCAGTTTGGAATACCATTCCCTGAAAAAATGATATTTACAGTAATTGTTGGAGTCTGATCAGAATAAAGTGATCCATCAAAATCAAAATTATATACTAGTCTATATTGGAACATACATCGCACAGTGGTGTATGTTTGTGTGCATTGCATGTATGTGTTTACATGTTTGTTGAGACACAAGCTGATCTGTGTATGTATCAAAGTATTTTGATGATGACCAGGGATTTGGTATAGAAATGTTGTGAGTACTTGTATAATAACTCGCATGCTGTCAAATGCTTTTGAATGTTTTCCTGGTTTTGCTGAGTATTTTTCTTAAGTTTATATATCATTATGCATTCATTTGTGTGTTGCTGTATGATGGTTTATCATCTTCAGGGTCTCTTTTTGGATTTCATGGTACTGCTGTCTCTGTACAAAGCCTAAAAATCTTATAATATATGCCATTGGTGATCAGGTTTTTGGTGATTATACATGCTAAATTATTGTATCAGATGTTGAGCTACTGTTTTTACACTATTTGTTGCAAATGTCTCAATTGTGCATGATTTATGTTTTTATTTACTTCCAGTTCTGTCTCTTTGTTAATTTTTTATATTTCTTTGTTTTGTTATTGGCAATGATTATGTCTCATTATCTTTATGTTTACCTTTGGTGACAGGGGTTGGCAGAAGGGTTGGGAATTTTTCATTTCTTCTGTTGTTCTCATCAACCATGTCAATTTTGTGTGTTATCTTGATTTTTAATTGTTATTTTTGTACATGGCTGGATTTAATCCAGTAAAATCTGTTACTTGTTGGCCCTAGATCACTGTGAATGTTACATTGTTGTTACGGAGTTGTCCCAACTGTGAATGCTAGTTATACTTTAATTATCCTTTGATGCTGGGAACAATGTATATGCTGCAGTGTGTTGCTCCTAACAACATTGAGTCAGCCAGGTATGCTTATTTGACATAAATTTTATTTTTTTAATCATGCCTAGGAGTGATTTATAGTGATAACATTAAATTGAATCTTTGATTTATTCAAATTATGTATATTATATATCTTTACATATTATATATATCTTTGTTTTTATTGTCACTATTATTTGAAATTGTAAGCAGAAATAAATTTTTGATTTCTGTTTAATATGATGAAAAACGTCTTAGATATTTTCTATTGACACTATGATTTTGGCTTTATTGTTAAATTTTACATTATTGCTGAAGGTTCTGAGTTTTCCAGCTTTTTTAAGAGCAAAGGTTGAAATATCAATTTTTAATATATATGTATCAATAAATAAACAAATTTATAAATATATGAAAGAACAAACCGATAATCACCACCTTTCCATGCAAATGTACATACTTTTATTAAAAAAAATATATATATATATACTTCTAAATGTACAACTGAATTGTGTTTGTAAATATTATCTATGAATAACAAGCAAATGCCATTCATCAGAGACTTTATGGATGGTGGCTGAATATACCAGACTGTATCTATGCATGACATTTCTGAAGCAATAGCTTTCTGATTTTTTCTGTTTGAATTTGCCAGATCGGATACCAAATAAGGGCAGTTTAAGGTTATATGGTGGTAGTGGTTGGTACATACATAGTGTTTATGTATTTTGGAGTCTTCCATGTGTAATATGCACCAAAGAGGAAATGTTTCCATAATAAAATTTTGTGTTGCTCTATTGGTTTCCTGTTGTGGCTATCCAGGTCTGAATATATGTGTATCTGCGCTATTGTTGGGTAAAATCAGCTCTCTTGGCCATGTTAAGCGAGTATCATTTGTCTTTGCACAGGAACTGAATGTGAAAATTTCATGCCAGACTGCTTGCGCCATCTACTGCTTAGATTATTTACTAGTAGGTAATCGGTTTATTGCCATCAAATGACAACACTAACCACAGGCTTTTAAAATCACTAGTTTTATAATACTTGTTTGGAACCCCATGATTATGTCATCTACTAATTACAGGTAATATTCGTGAAACGAAACAGGTGATACTGACCAGAACGCTTTAGCCATCAAATGATATTCAATGATTTCATGGAGTAAAGGGAATTAAATGAATACTAACACGATTGGAATTATTAAAAAATAAGGATGTTTCCACAGAATTTCGCTGATCGCGAATGTTTACAATTTCATTCTTATACATATATGGAGAAAAATCTGTTAGCTTTTTATCTCATGATAGATTTCAGACATATCGACAATGTGTCTGCTATGTGATTTTTAGCTCAGCTGACTATAAGTCATCTGAACTATAGTCATGGTCCATTGTCCGTCGTCCGTCCGTCTGTCTGTCCGACCGTCTGTCCGTCTGGATGTCCGTCCGTAAGACTTGCACGTTTCGACACCGTTGGACCTACGAATCTGAATTTCGGCATACAGTTATATGTCCCCATAATCTCCTACCATGCCAAAAATTGGGTCAATAGGACTTCGTTCCCCTGAGATATTAAGGAAAAACCTCAATTTTTTATTAGAAATCTATTTTCACACTTCAGGACTGCCTAAAATCAAAACCACTCATTTGGTTTACTTCATATTTACTATAAATATTCCTCTATATAGTTCCTATGTACATGCCAGATATTAAGTCAGTATTATATAATTTAAAAAAGTTATGGGCCCAAACATAAAGGACTTTGTAAAAAAATCAGGAAGATATTTGGTCACTTAAGACCAAAAGTGTTAAAGGTAGGGACTTTTTTCCAGTAATACAACTTATATTAATCTAAATTTAATTGTATACCAAAAATTAGATCAAAATTTGTTAAATTTTTTTAAATATTGGCAAAAATATAAAATTGGTACCTTAAATTTTGCCCAACTTTGGCCATGGCACGTTTTTTTCCTGTAAGTACTGTGGATTTAATTTTCACACCATGTATACATAAGGATTTAATCTGTTAAAATCTGAAATTTGAAAATAAAAGCTGCAAAATTAGGCTAGTTATTGAATTTTTTTTGGAGGCTCTTGTTGTATTCCCTTACATTGTCAAGCAGTCCACTTTGATGACTGTAGGTCATTCAGTGCACATCTCTATGCTCCCCAGGCTGTTGACATAATTTTAGATGTCCCCAAAATCTCCTACCATACCGAAAATTGGGTCATTAGGACTTTGTTCAGGACTTCGAGATATTAAGGAAAAAAAACTCCGTTTTCCATAAAAAAAGCCATTGTTACACTCCAGGGCTGCCTAATATCAAAACCACTGATCTGTTTTTGATCGTATTTAGGATTCACATTCTTTTATATATTTTCTATGAACATACCAAAACTTAGGTTAGTATTGGGTATTATTTTGAAGTTATGGGCCAAAACATAATGCAATTTGTTAAAAAATCAGGAAATATATTTACTCACATGAGAATTGCTGAACCTGACTTTTTTTCAGGAATATAACTTTATTTAATCAAGATTCAATTGTTTACCCAAAATTAGATCTGAATTTTTCAAGTTATTAGCATAAATAAAAAACAATACCTTAAATTTTGTCCAACTTTGGCACTGTTGATTTAATTTTTGCAGCATATATACATAAGGATTAAATCTTTTAAAATCTGAAATTTCAAAGAAATTGATTGGAAAGAATAGCTTTTATTCATGTTTTCATACACCATGTCAAGTGTTGTTTACATCTAGCCCACCTAGTAGTACAGCCTTCACTTGCATTATGTAACCAACCCCAGGCAGCTTGCCTTGGGTCAGCTTGGCCACTACCAGCAGGCTTCCCCTCTGCTCTGCACTCCCTCCCCCCCCCCCCCGCAAGATGGTGCATAAACTAGATGAATGTTATTATTTTCTGTATGTGATTCATTCTTATTCTAGGCTATGCTACATTTTAGATTTTGTATTGTACCACCAGGGTTACAATGATTAAAGTGTACATTTAATTGTGTCCACAAAGTGGTGTATTGCTATGAAAGTGTGGATGTTCATGAGATAAGTAATTCCTTACTTCAGAGGAGTAAAAACTTCACCAGTGAAATAAAGGTATTAGTCCATTCTGTCCACTTGCATCCGTAAATTTTCCATCTGTAAATTTTCATACATAACAGTATCTCAAAACTTTTACTGTTTTTCTTCATGACAGTCTTGTCAGAGTATTAGTTTGCAATCATATATTTAGAACTTTACTATAACCAAGTAGGAGGGCCCCTTTCCTCTTAGCTTTTCATATTCTTATATAAATGAAAAACATTACAATAGAATATTTCTACATCCACCTTCGTGCTGCCCTCACTTTTCCCTTCTCCGAACCCCATCCCAAAGTCAGCCTCAGTAAGCAAGAACAAGATGAATCAGATATATTCATACTTTAATATTTTGTATAACTATTCGTCCATAGGTACCTATGTACATGCCAGAAATTATGTCAATATTGTGTAATATGTAGACATAGTGGGCATCACAATAATGTACCTTGTCAAGACTAAAGAGATATTGTGTCATACAGTCACAAATTCATAAATCACTTCATCAGCATAGTTAATCATAACATCATATCTGTCATTATGTCAATATTGTGTAATATGTAGACATAGTGGGCATCACAATAATGTACCTTGTCAAGACTAAAGAGATATTGTGTCATACAGTCACAAATTCATAAATCACTTCATCAGCATAGTTAATCATAACATCATATCTGTCAAATTGAAAGCTTGCAGACTACCATACACTTTAGATCCTTCAACAAATAGCCTTATCATCATTCTACTACTGCTTATTACTGCTGTCATTGCATTCATATTTGCTCAAATATATCACAATTTTCTACACCTCTTTAATAAATAAAAAATAAACCACTATATATGACTCTATTAATCCATCAGTCAGGTTATTTCATTTATCATTTACTCACATATTACATTACATTCCTTTATAATAGCCCAACATGTCCATGATATTCATAAGCTTTATCGACTCGATATAGTATCACAGTGGAGAAACATTTATGGTCCAATCACGATCAGCTGAGCGCCGTGACCCATGGGTCCCTTGTTGCTTGTGTGGTGAAATTTCATTTTCTGCTTATTCCTTAAAAACTCAGAAAATACTGAAAAATTAGCCTTCATATCATGGTGAGGTATATCCTAGGACAAGTTTGATTCATTGAGTGTGACATGATTGATTTTTGGCTTCTTCATTTAAATTAAAGTGTTACTAAAACATTTCAGATGTTTCCTTTTTCTTATTGTGAGAACTGAGCAAAGAAAATCATCATAGAAATACGAAAATTCTTCAGGGAAAGTCAGCGAAAAAAACAGGGAATTTTGTTTTCAATAAATGTTGGGAACCAAGATATAACATACGATTAACAGGAAATTTGCAAAGCTTACAAGTATTGTTACTGATATTATCCATGTTTTGAACCATCTTGTTATTTTTGCTATCCCATAAAAGTGTTATTATCTTAGATGAAGATGGTCCTTATTTACTAAAATAATTATAACACATGTACCGATACACCTTTAGTTAAGCCGACATGCTCACTGGTCCGACATGAACCAAGCATTCAACGCTGAAACGAACATAACTGTGCAGGACAGTTGACGTCACTGAATCAAAGGATGGCCGATTTGTACCGGTATACGTAAATAACGCTGGAACATGACTCGAACGTGCTTTGGAAAGTCAGATGTTGATCTTACCTAACCATAGCCTTGTTTAGTCTTATTGGATAACATATATAACGCTTCCACTTATTCCCGCTTCATCGATCTATTATGACATTAAGAGTATTTTATCGTTGGAGTGTGATAGGTCAACGAAGCGAGAACAAAGTGGAATCGTAATATGACCTATTTTTATGCCCCCGCCACAAAGTGGCCGGGGAATATAGTTTTACCCATGTCCGTCATTCCGTCCTTCTGTCCTTCCGTCATTCCGAAATCAAACAGTTGTACGGACTTTTTTTTCGCAAAAAAATGACCGTTTTACGGCTCCTAAATGTTTAATGATGGCTTGTAGATGCTGCCATCTACAGGCATTGAGATGTACTATTTTGGATGCTCCACCAGGGGGCGCCAGTTTCATGTGGATTAAAAGTATGGCTGAATCGTTTTGTGTGTATCGCTCATTTAATTTCTTTCTTTTTCAAAAGGGGAACATGTTTAATGATGGCTTGTAGATGCTGCCATCTACAGGCATTGAGATGTACTATTTTGGATGCTCCACCAGGGGGCGCCAGTTTCATGTGGATTAAAAGTATGGCTGAATCCTCCTGCACGTGTTGGAGTTTGACTTGAGTGTAACTCAATAATATGGACTGTATGAGTTTGAAACACTAAACTTAGAAAATTTCATGAAAAATAGAAATTTTCATGACAAATACACATGTACGGACTTTTTTTCGCAATGCCTGCAGATATTGGCCTGATTTTTGGTGTGTGGGCAGATATTGACCAGTCACAGATCGAGTTCGCGTTTCGTCCCAGTTAACCTACTTTTGACCGTTTGACGGTGTCCTAACATAGAAAATTTCATAAAAAATATAAATTTTCATGACAAGTGCACATGTACGGACTTTTTTTCGCCATACCTGCAGATACGGACCTGATTTTTGTTGTGTGGGCAGATAATGACCAGTTAGAGATCGAGTTCTTGTTTTGTCCCAGTTGTCCTACTTTTGACCATTTGACTGCTCCTGAACATAGAAAGTTTCATGAAAAATAGAAATTTTTCATAACAAATGCATATGTACAGACTTTTTTTCTGCAGTGCCTGCAGATACCGCCCTGATTTTTTATGTGTGGGCAGATAATGACCAGTTACAGATCGAGTTCTCGTTTCGTCCCGGTTGACCTACTTTTGATTGTTTTACGGCTCCTAAACATAGAAAATTTCATGAAAAATATAAATTTTCATGACAAATGTACATGTACAGCCGCTTTTAGCCTTCAGCTCATAGGCTGATGGGCTATTTTAGTCACCCAAGCTGTCTGTCTTGCCGTCCGTGTGTCTGTTCGTCCGGCGTCCGTCCGTCCCGCGTCTGTTAACTTTTACCTTGTGAGCGGGATATCTGTAAAAGGATTCACCGTTGGAATTTTATTTCATCAGTGAAGATGTATATCGATAAAATCTCGATCAGGTTCGAAGATGGGTGACCTTGACCCATTTTTCTTTTGTTTTAGAGCTGATTATACAAAAACACTCGGAAGCTTATCTCAGGAACCATTGTATGGTTTTCACAAAACTTACTATGATCATTTGGAATGATGGTCTGTGCGTGCTGCACAATTTTGGTGGCACCACCTACAATTTCTGATTTTTTAATGAATTTTTATCGGAATTTTCAATTTTGGGCTTTTGTGCAGGATATCTCCAAAGGTATTCAACACAGGAACTTCATTTCTTCAGTGCTGTTGCATGATATTTACAAAATCTTGGTCAAATTCAAAGATGGGTGATCTTGACCTACTTGTCAAGGTCACAGAGCTTAGTATAGAAAAAACTTAGGAGCTTATTTCTCAGAAAGCATTTGGTGGATTGTTATGAAACATGGTACATACCTCTCCAATTTAAATTTATAACTGATTATCAGCTTTTGCTAATATTCTAGTTTCGCAATGCAATGCTTACAGATACTGGCCTAATGTTTGGTCTGTGGGCGCATAATGACCACTTACAGATCGAGTTCGCGGTTCGTCCAAGTTGACCTATTTTTGACCATATGACGGATCCTGAACATAGAAAATTTCATGAAAGACAGAAATTTTTTTATGAAAAATGCACATGTATGGACTTTTTTCACAATGCCTGCAGATACTGGCCTGATTTTTGGTGTGTTGCTTGATAATGACCCGTTACAGATCGAGTATGCATTTTGCCCTTGTTGACCTACTTTTGACCATATGACACCTCCTGAATTTAAAAAATTTTTACAAAATTTAGGCCTAACAAATGTTTCTAATTTGCCCCAGGCGGGGGCATTCGTGTCGTTCCGACACATCTAGTTCAGAGTAAGCTTTGTTTTCCATTCAAGGCCACATCACAAACGTTTATGAACACGCAGGTGAATTCCCTCCCAGATATGATGATAAAGGTAAGGGGAGAATGACACGAAGGTCTGTGTGGCTGCAGCTGGTGTCCATTTGGTATAGCACATTTGCTGCAGCAACTGGAGGTCTGTGACGTAAGCTACTGCGGGCTAGCTTCTCCCGATCAGTGAATTTGTCTTCACTTTTAAACCTAAAACTGACTGAGGAAACTTTGTGAGGCGTTTATCCAGAAAAAAAACAGGTATACCTGGGCTTTGTTACCCGTTGCTCGTTTGGATGCGAATTTTAAGAGTGCTGCTCCAAACCTTTGCCGTGTCTTTCTTTAGACAGTGGAGGATTGTTTGACTCGCCCCAACTTGCACTCAGTATTAACACAAAGGATTTCCATCTCTTTTAGACCAAGTTTAAGTTCCCAAAATACAGGACAGGGGTAGATGGATTCCTTTTCATGGACAACGCCCTTGCCTTTCTTAGCAGGCTCAAATGAGACGTTTCAGTTGTCTCCTCAAACTTAAACCTTGAAAATCTATGTTCAAACTTACTGGAACTGTATTGCTGTCCCCTGCTCTTATTAGTGCAAATGATGTAAAGTCAGCAGCATACAGGCATAGCCCGCTATACTACATGTATCAACCAAGTGGTCAGTGATGACGGAAACGATGGAACAGATGATTTGCTGGATGAAGGATCAGACGCCTGACCAGAGAGAACAAATTTGATGATCCGTCTATGAAGCTAGCCCTGCAGGCACATCAGCAGTTTTCCAGACATTCACTTAGATCTTTTAACAAATAGTCCCTTATGCAATACTTTGTCAGAAGCTCCTTTGATTCCCAGGGAAATGACACATACAGCTCCACTTTTATCCAGGCAGGTGTTCCACGTTTGAGAAAAGGATGCATGTGATTCAACACACGCGCCTCTGTTCACGTTCTCATGCTTTTGTGTGCTACCTGTTGCGTTTTCATTTCGTAATTTAGATGTTTTAGACAATTTCACAATGCGAGACAAAACGAGAGAGAGAGAGAGACAGAGAGAAAAAACCGCTTAAATGTAAGGGCCACTATATTGAGCGTATCGGTCATGAGTGGACAATAACCGTGATCACTGTAATTTTTGTTTTACAATTGCTAAAATATATGGTAATTGTTCAAGTGAATTAAAGCGTTATTTATGTTTAGGTCTAATTATCCGATAATGCTATCATGGAGCAATGAGTTCGTCTTGGAATGGGTTTTTCTGAGAGATGCAGAGCTGAGAAATGATATGCTAATGACACCAAAGAGTCTCTTGACCCCGGCAGCGCGGGGTTCCGTTGGCTGTTCCATTAACCATAATCAGATAATTATTGCTCAGCGGTTCACTCTAGCGTCGTTAAAATACCAGGGGGTGAATGAGAACATTATTGTAAATGACAGCACCTCCTGCACTTGACCTTTCAGTTATTCCTCTGTTGTTTCAGGGAAACTGTGGCGTGTAGTTAAGAAGCGTCAAGAGGTACAGCGTCGAAACAGAATGACAAATGGATACAATATACCTACATAAAGAAAACCTGACCTTGTGAACCATCATTTTACATACATGATATTTTTCGCCAGGACGAATTTTCGACGGTATTATAATCGTGGAACTATGTGGAACTATGAGAAGTACTGGAAGTATTTGAAAATAAATATAATATCGGTGATGCGATTTCATTTTGATGATATAACCATAGTAACTCACATTAAAAGACACAGCCAATAGACACAAAACAACGATCTAGGTAGCCCCTAAAGGCAGGAAATGATGCTTCGTGGTGAGCACGGTAGAAGTCCTCTCCTTAGTAAAATGACTAGAGCGGGTAGATATACCTATAGGCGAACGTGATTTTCTGAATCACTAATGGTAAACATTTTCCTATAAGCAAGGCTCTTCAAAATGTGCCTTGTCCTAACAGACCGCCCTGCCAGCTACAATATAGTTTTTGTACAAGGCAATCAGACCGATCAAGCGACTCATGTAACTCACTTTACGTAGTAAACAAAAACAAATCAGTTTCTGTTTTTAGTTTATCGGTCTTGTAACGCCAGCTCCTTATACAGAATCTGATACAATCATATAAAGACCTGTAAACCTGATTCATGTTTTTGTATGTACGGAGGATGAAGAGTTTCTAGTACGCTGTCAGATATGCTGACTGGCAGTTATGATTTCGGGTCCATCATTCGAGAAGATATTCAACATTGGTGATATATAGGTAACAGTACGGCCTAGTAGACCAAGGTCTTTCCTGACAGAGCGACAGGTTTAAGGAAAATGATGATAAAGATACTGCCAGTCGCTGCAAGGTTTTGAATGTAACATGCAAACCAGCATGCAAAAATAGTGTCTTATTGTGATAAATAGCATTGAAGAATATGTGCGGATATATGATTATTTATACATTACCATCTGTTGAATTGTTAGGACACTTAAATAATCAGGAATATGAGAAAAGTGTCGAAACATCGCCTGTGTTTCTTCATGGATTAATGATTTATCGTAATTACAAATTAAGATATCAACACGAATACAGTATAAATGCGTTGACGTGAATTTATGTTTCAAGCTAGATATCCTTGCAAAAAAATAATAAACTGACAGCGGATATTGCATTACTGTATGGAAACAGCCAACGAGCCATGCCAATATCTAGTTCC
Organism: Sipunculus nudus; assembly: GCA_026874595.1. NCBI lineage: Eukaryota > Metazoa > Annelida > Sipuncula > Golfingiida > Sipunculidae > Sipunculus > Sipunculus nudus. The sequence continues at coordinate 21,056,915 of CM049307.1, forward strand.
ACGCGTTTCCAAACCTATACCTATTAGAACATATATGCGTCGGAAAAATCGGACCAAGCCGATTCATTAACCTTGAATGCCTCGAAATGTGCCTTGTTTAGCAGTTCACAAACATATGTTAATTGATTTTCATTGACTTTTTCCCACCGTTGGAAATGTGTTATGTTATTTTCATTTCTATTAATTTGAGTTAACATATTTTACGTCAGCAGTTTTGTAATTATCTTTTTATTTCATCTGGCCTCATAAAACTTCATTATCACTTATTAGTTTTAATTCCTAAATGATTCATGGCGACAAAATGCATGAAAAACCCAATAAGCCACGTGGAAAACACACATCATGTATTCATAGCTCTAAATTAATTAGATGTGATCACATCAGAACATTTCCTACTAGACTCTATTACCTTAATTCACAAAAGCTATAAATATATCAGGAGGCTAGCTGTCTAAATTATTTAGATTTCATTATCACTGCGTCACAATATCTGGGAGGATTTGTCCCTTACGGTCATATTACAAAATAGGCCCGGTGTATTTATTTGATGGTATGATCCCCAGTACAGGGGGTCGATGTCTATTTAATTAATACGTAAAGCCTCCCGGAGTTTTTCTGAGGATAAGCCGGCTTGAGGTAGTCTATTTGGATGGATGTTCACGTCCACACCGCAGGAAAGATTGTGGTTTATGACCGCTGGCAAAGCCAAATCTTTGTTTTATGTTTTATGGCTTGCGCGCGAGCTGTGAACAGTGAAATGTAGATGTATTTTAAGATGTGCTTGGCGTTGTAAAATAACTGTCACTTTGACAGTGTTCGCATGGCTTGTGCGTCATTTGAAATGTAAACTTATTATGCTCTTCATAATCTGTATAATATGGTTGTTGCTAGGGATGACAGAGCGTAATTATTGCCTGTACAATGACCAATAATGTTTTTTTGTCTGACATGATGACTTATTTCCTGCCGTTATGTTATTTCCTCCCGTTCTAGGGAACAACGTTGAAGTTATTAAAAGGGTGTCCAGACAAAATGCTGTTTTAGTATTTTCGAGCCTTGGAAAGTCATGTATTTACAAATTGACCAGCAACTTATTCGAGAGCTTTTTTTTAAAGCAGCCAACCCATCATTGCTAATTATGAAGGCTTTTGTGGTATATGTATAACTGAAATTGGTGTGTGGCGAGTATGTAGAGGCGTATGTACCGGTATCGCCCGTATGTGCCTGAATGTAGCCATTATTGATATCTATATTATCATAAGCGGTTGTGGCACGCAAATCCTCCGTGGCCACGCCAGGGAAATGACGGATTATGGACTTCAAGTGTTGAGAACGATGCCAGAATAAATCAGAATACTAATCAACTGCACCCATAAATTCTGCCATGTCATCATTTCAGTCCATGTCAACTCAGCACAGGTAAAACCCCCGAGCAAAACGCTCCGCACACAGCGATTATACACTACACCAGATCTCCTCTCGTGCGATACCACGCTCTCATTGGTCTGATTACAATTCTTTGCTTCGTGCGCACCCTGGTGTTCGAACCCAGAACATCTTGCTATACAAAGCTGGGTCTACACGAGAGGAGATCTGGAACGACTGCTGTGTATAACCGCTGCGTGAGAAGCGTACGCCGCACAAAACCAAGAACTGGCAATATTCTAGTAATTTACAATTGTACATGTCTATGTGGTGTTCCATCAAAGGTCTGTAATATATGTTGAGGAAACTCTGATACCTACCAGACATCACCAGTGTTATAAGGCTTTCCACAGTCATTCCACAATGATTCATTCATTGGTTTTTAATTTTAACTCATTTTGCTGGTTTTCCTGCAAAAATATTTTTTCTTAAAGAAAATGGTTGCTTCAATATAGTGAATAGTCATTGTGATATAGTGCAACGGTTTGAGGTTTAACATACGTCATATCTTTACTGTCGTTTAAGGGGCTGTAAGTTTGAGATACTCTCGGAAGTAACCATAGATATTCATACAATGCTTTATACATCATATGTGTAAGAATCCTGGATAATGCTCCATATATAACAGAATATATATCAGAAATCTGGAAGTGTAAGAAGTCCTGCCTGCGCTTGTGAAGGAAATTATCCCCCGCAGTGTCATGTGGATCTTTAATGTCTGCACAATTCCTTGCTATGATTTATATCTAAATTGTATGAAAAGACATGTATAGATGAAAACAGACGACGGGCGATGATGTCTTGTTTTGCTTGAACATATGATTTCATACATTAAGATTGTCAACATCATGGTTACTTATAGGATTACACATATTGACGTCCAGTATAGTATTGCTACCAATCGACGATTCAAACACATTACATGGAATGATATGTTTTAAAAGGTTAATTAAGTTAAAATGTGTTAACAAGATAAACAAGGTATAAATTAAAAATCAAAACAAGGTAAAAGAGACTGTCCATATATGTAGGTAAAAAAGGTTTACTTGATCGGAAGGGGTGTTCTTAACAAATGTTTAAGATTAAAAAGTGTTTTTAAATTAAAAAGAATCCGGTGTCAAATATGGCTTAAAAGCTTATATTTTTCTTATATATATATATATATATATATATATATATATATATATATATTGACATCATTTTCAAGACGGTGATGTAGTTCTCTGATTTTCCATAGAGTTGCTTGTTTGGCATAAATATGTACAGTAGTAATACTACAATGAAAACGATCCTCTTCAACCGGTGTCATGTACAAGAAAGGAATTTATTAGGACGCACTGCGCGGTCTTGACTCGTCCGATACCAGCGTCATTGCATCAAGGATTCATCGCAGTTATGGTAGAATTATAGCCAGCATATTTAGCAGGCACGCGCACCTTTCGTGGCCTTACACTACAGAAAAATCGGATAAAACAATACAACACGAGGTTTTTCTCTTTCAACTGCATCCATCTTCTAAGGAAGTGAGGCCATAAAGCCTGCTAAACAGCCTGCTAAATCACAGTTGGAATATATTTAAGAACAAGGCCTTTGTAGAATGTGTTTTTATACAGCATTTTAGATTCATAAATATTTATTAAAGATTATATTTAGGCCACGATAATGACGACTTTTTAGCCTGTTTGTAAAATTCGAACCTCTTCACTCTTATCTCCTCGTAAATTTTAGATATTCAGACGTGATTATAAGGGGAGGGAGAATATGTTTATCATTTAACAAGCCTATTCTGTCACCTTTGCTCCCCTACCGACGTGTTATGGAGTTCTTTTGTCTTTTTTTCTAATATAATAACAGAATAATGTCGGAATAAATTATGCAGGAGACGGGCTGGTTATACAGATCGCGACCAGCTCAAGCAGCAGCGGAAAGTGATGTTTAACTACCTGGTGTCAGTCAGGAGTGTAGTCTTTTAAAGTTGATAAAGTCAGGACAAATGATATAAAACTCCAGACACATAATAGAGATATTTCTGTGTAAAATATTCTGTTACAAAAATAGTTATTTCCACCCGTTTTTGTCCATTGAAGTTTGAAGAATATTCTCATAAACTTAAATACGATCACAACTTTTACCACTTAAGCTGATGAGGGACTAGAGACGTAACATATTTGAGAAAAAAAAACTTCTCGTAAAAAATCAACATTCATGGCTGACAACCCTGTGGTTCTTCCTAATATTTTGGCCACGTGACATGGCGTTTGTCTTTGGTTGCCAGCCTCACTGTGACATTACCTATTTTTTTTTTTTATTTATAACACTTTACAACCATTGAACAGTTTAAATGTTGTTGTTTGAGCATGCATGTTACCAGTGACATCAACCTCCTTTATTGGGCTCGACACGTAAAAATATAGTATTTTCTCAATTATTGATTTTGTGGCGTGACTGAAATATTTTACAAGACATAGCTTTGGTTTCCTTCTAGTTAAGGCCTATACATTTCACGAGACTGCCTTAAATACCCACAAGAGAAAAATACACAGCGCTCGGGATAGCAAGATGGCCGTATGACCACCCGAAAATATATTTTTTTTCTGGACCAGTCTCCCTTTTTCGAGCACATTCTCAGGTCTTTAGTGAAGTTGCAATTTGGTTGGTTTCTTTCGCCTCGATCCCTTTAGAAAATGATAACTATAAAGGTATTTTGGGAAAACATAGTTAAATAGTAAGTACACACACACATACAGAAATATATATCATATATATATATATATATATATTGAGAGAGAGAGAGAGCGAGAGAATATCATGAACTTGTGATTATGGATCAGTGAGTGACCCGGATCAAGGTAGCTGCGATAATCTGCATCTGAGATAATACCAGTCCACCATAATCAATCATTATTTACTTCATTACACACGGATGACTACGTCAGTAGAGTGATATATGTCCGGGGCACGTGGCTCACGTGGCGTCCTGGTGAAGTCTAGGTAGAGTGTCTAAGTGCCTGAAATCCCAACAGTGATATTAATCATTTTACGAATAACTCATATACATGCAAGGAATTGAGAAATCATGCAAGAATAATTCGCACCAAAATAGCTCTTCGTTTTTATACTTAATGAGCGATTGTAGTGCAGACAAGTTCGTGTTTCCATCTTTATTAATCTAAAACCTTGCATGATTTTTGTTGATTTAGCTTTCCGATAATAACAGCTGCTGTTGTTCGTTCGTAAATCCTAGCTATTACGATGGCAATAATTTATTTTGATTTCACATGTATAAAGTTTTTCGGAGCGGAAGCTGGGTAAAACCTGGATCACGTAGATTCAAAAGATAATCTGATTTTTACTATACTATATCAATTTTATACTGGATCTCGAGATAACTTTTTCCGGTCATTATGAATCATTAAACGGCGGCTGTGTTCTAATGATAGAGCATGTGAGTTTTGTGTGGGGAGATCGTGAGTTCGAGATTAGTGCTGAGATTATTAACGGCCCCCCCCCCCCCCCGGTGTAATATGGGAAGGCCGTGTTCCCGGCCGTGTTTCACTAACAAACGAGTGCGCTTTGGGGAGTCCCCAGTTATTACCCAGAAATAGGAGAGATGACACACGTTGGACCCGCAGGTGCATCAGTTACCAGGTCTTGTTAACACCAGGATATAAAATGCGAGGAAGCGCGTGCTACTTGCCCTGTTACGCTGTCTAAACCCGAAACGGAATTCTTCAGATATACATACTCAGTTAAGTTAGCTTTTCGTTTAGTCAACTCCAAAAGAAGAAGAAGTAAAAAATAATATCAATCTGATTCACTTCACATGGAATCCCCAAGCATATTTTTTTATTTTGGGACCATAGTGTCTGAGGTCCGCCTGCAAGCATGTCTAATTTTAATACTACATAAATGTGTTTAAAACCTAATCCCCCCCCCACCCCTCCCCACCGTTCAAACTTCAACCGAAATAACTTCACAGGACAAGGTGTCTAGTAACGCGTCCCTCATGACTCATGTAATTACTAAGTTAATGTTTTTATTAAAAAAAACACACCCATGTTTAAATTTAAATATTATTGAAACTGAGCCTCAAAAGACATCATGCACAGACACTAAATCTTGGACCATGACTGTGCCGGCTGACTGAAGTCATGTAGCTGCCATCTGGTGGTAAATTTCTTAACCAAATCAACTAATCAAAAAGGATCGTTGGGGGACATATATAGTCACTCAAGCATGTCAAGGGGGAGCAGATCAGGCAATTCTTGCATCGATAAATTACATAACTGAGAATTACCTTATTTAAAAAATAAAAATAATAGTTTCATAAAGGGGAAAATCATACCGAGATCACAAGTTAAATGTATATTTTATCTACGACACACGTCATTGTAACATTTTAATATGTACTTCCATCGGATGAACATTAGTGTTTGTCCTGTGGTCTGCCCTACAGCCAGGTCAGACATATCAATATATTCTTTCATTGGAAGAAAGCTTTTTTTCAATAGCCCTAAGTAGTAGTTGGTAACAGTGTTATCAGAACAGTCAATACTCTGATCAAGAGCCTTTAGTGTCAGCATGAAGATCTCATCCTAACGCAGTGACAGTCTGGGGCAAGTGTTTCACACGACAGAACAAATTTAGCGGTGATTTTGCTTTTACTTAATATTGTGTTGGTACATTTGTAGGCAGTAACCAGGTCTTCGACTTTATTGCCTCTTGATGTAGGGATAATCGACGGCCTGTTTCTCTGCCTATTTCACCTCCTTTCCATTAGTAATCAGGACATTGTGCTTTCCTGTATTTAACTCCGGACGCCATAAGAGTATTAATATACGTGAGTCCCACGTAAGCATTTCATCAAGCTGATGTATGATCTATTGCTCTCTTAATGAGACAAGTTCGAGATTGAAAATAACATATAAAGACCCCGCGGTTCTGAAAAATGTATCAAATATAAGCTCGTCGGCGGGAGCTTTAATCTATGTGCTTTACATCATGTTGGGAAATTTATATATGGACCATGAATAAATGCTGGCTCGTCAAAGAGCAGGATATGATGAGAATTTTATTGAGTTGTGATATTTATGCTTGAATTCAGAAGAATAAACTACTGTTAAAAAACTATCTTTGATAGATGTGAGTTTGTGAGTGAATAAAGGGCATTTGAGCAAAAGTGTGTATGTCGGTAAGACATTCGAAAACGAGGAGACAATGCTGGGAGGATGTTATTTTTATGTTGTCCCGAGAGAGAACGGAGAAAGTTTATCTTGTTTTCCGGGGTAACGACGCGTCAAACATGTTGACAGGGGTAACGGATAGTCTTATTACTTTCACCCAGGCGCAAAATAAATACGTGAATTCTGGGATTAATTTTGCTTATTACGACGTTAACCGTTCCTTCAAACCACATAAATTCCTCACACTGACTGCGATTGCAATTGGTCCATGGGGTCAACCACGTGGAGCGGGTTGAATGATGTCAGACCTGGGCTATTTGACCTCAGGCTTCAGAAGAGACAAATAGTAATCCTAAAATAGTCTATAGACGTGTAGTATATATCAAATTTCTGTTACTTTAAAGAATGCTTCCTGAGAATTTTCTCGTAGTATATATTTTTCAACAATTTGTCACTTAAAATCACAATATTTCGATCTGAAATTCCTTTGTTTTTTCCTCAATTTGAAGAAACTGCGGGATTCATCATAAAAGTATGTGTTAAACCAAATCCGTAAGTACATCACTCAAATTAATTGTTATACGTTGCAAGAAAATTCTTTTGACTTTTCCTCAATCTGAACTATTTACTGGACTTTGAAATCAAATGGTATACAGCACAATACATTTTTGTCTCTCTTAACGTGGAAACACACATTTCATGCTTTCATCCACATTCACTTGGACAAAGATATGTGCATTGATTCAGGGTGATCGCGATTTTTTTGTCATTTATCATTGAAGCAGCACTAAACAAATGCACGGGAACAAAAAAGTAGTACATTTTGTTGTCTGGTCTCAACTTTGGGGTGGTCGCAAAGCGCGATTTCATTGTAAAATATGTAATAAAACACTAATACATTACACGTTGCTGATATTTAGTCACTTTAAAGTAATCAACGACGTTATTTTCAAATTGTGTTGTTGCAACTTTCACACTTTGTTTATTTTGATAGGTTTGAGTAAACTTTATAAAGTTTTTTTTTAATGGGGAAGAGCGCATTATTAAATATAACCAGGAAAGTTCCTTAATATAGACCGTATCTTTTTTTTCATCTATCACTGTATCGCATGGAACAATTGTTTATTAAATTATGGTCTAGATTTTTAAGAGAAGAAGCTTGAGAGAAGAATATTTTTTTTCTGATCTATCACTGTATCGCATGGAACAATTGCTTATTAAATTTCGGTCTAGATTTTTAAGAGAAGAAGCTTGAGAGAAGAATCTTTTTTTTTTTATCTATCACTGTATCGCATGGAACAATTGTTTATTAAATTATGGTCTAGATTTTAAGAGAAGAAGCTTGAGAGAAGAAGTATATATATATATATCTATACATGAAGAGGTACTCTTGACACATTCTCATAACATTTTTGTTTAACAAAAATTATGCGTTTTACATAAAAACAATGAACCGCAAATCGGACTGATAGCTCTCTGCTGAGTTATTTTATAAATGACATCTGGAAACGGATAACGTCACAATCAGAGGACAATAATGTAGTTGTATGACTTGTCACATGGGTAGCAGTGAAAGTGAAGGGGAATAAGGCATGGCGGGAACCGATTAACACACAGGAAGTAGGTGGGGAGATTTCTTTGCAAAATCTTAAGGGAGTTCAAGCTTAATGAATCTCACCTTCCAGAGAAAAGAAACTAAACTCAGGACTGGGAGCTCCTTGTCTGCACTTACTCAACCTGGCACGCGAGACTTGTGTTTTAGCGTGAGCTGTATAAAAAGGGTGGACTCCACGGTTTTCTGATAAGGAGAACATTATCTAACATGTCACCCCTTGACAACGGAAGGTCAGGTGCCGTCAGCAAGTGCCAAATGTGACGCAAACATTGGATTTATTTGGCCGACCCTTAATATCAGTGGATTTATCTTGCGTGCTTGTCGATGGAATAAACAGAAAAACGTGAGACGGAAGATGAGATAGGGACCGGTGTCGGGTCCTGTTTACACCTCCGTCCTCAGTATGATTACTGACTTGATAAAAAGAGAAAACTTTCGTTAGCACGGTCATTACCGTGTTTGTAGACGTGATTCAGTTTAGCGACAAACTCCCGCATACTTTATGGCCGTAAGTAAAATACCTTTATCTTCAGTCCAGTCTTTTTTGGCACTCATTTTATTGTGGCGTTATCTTGGTTTGGGTCGCCAATGGTCGATACTGGTATTTTACACTTCACGTTTTATTTCAGTTTTTGTTTTAACGTTCTCGTTCTATAATCTTCCTCGCTTGGAAACATCCTCGGTAAGCTGAATGTATTCGAAAAAGAACTTTGATGTCTGCAGGTAGGAGTTGTTGAACCTGGTATAACTTTAATTTAATTCACAGACAGGCTCCGTAAAGAAAACAAATGTACAAGAGGATTCGTAAAATCCAACCCTGTTCGGGTGAATAAATGTGTCCGCCAAAAAGTGTGAGACTAAACCTACAACAAAAGACAACATATATGTGATAAGGGACCGCGCACGTAAATGCCAATGACGCAATTAACTAGAAATAGCGCGAAAACTTAAAGCAGAGGAAATGCAAACGTAACCTGTGAAGAGAAGCCTTTCAGGATTCTGAGCAATATATGATATCGTGTTTGTTGCCGATGTTAATAAACGTAAAGGAGTTGCAGTGACTGTTGTAACATTTTATTTATTTCAGGGTTTATATTAGGGTTGGTCCCGAGAATATAGAAGTATTGTCTCTTGAGAGAGGAAAATTTAGCATTAAGAATCATTTGTCACAATTATTAAGCTTTCCAATTCCAGTTGTCTGTTCCTTGGCTCAGAAAAAAATCATAATTTGCAGTTTAGACAGGCGTTGTCATAAAGATTCTTTTGCGGTTTCCCTTTTTTCTGCGAGACCGTTTGCGGGCCAAACACACAGATCTCGCGCCCCGCATGTGGCCTGGCCGTAGTTTGCCCACCCAGTCTATACGAATCAGTGCTGTTAGAATGATCATGCCTGGATCATTTTTAATGACAATTTATCATTAAGCTGTGCATGTAAACCAAGAGCTGACTTCAATCTAAACTGATAATATGTAACTCCCCAATATCCTGAACCTCTCCTTTCAATACTAATATTTCCTGAGATTCAAACCGCACAGACCTTGCAAGAAAACTATCATCTATAATTCGAATTCAGTGTACCGCAGCGGTATGGTGAAAATGTCCCTTCTGCATGTTTGGAAGTCCATTATGTATCATCTGTCAATCAGAAGGCCTTATGAAATGACGATGGTGTTTTTTGGGACTATACGGTTCACACGCTAGAACAATTTGTCCTTGGGTTTACCGGTATATAAATTTTGTCCCCCGATTTACACTAGTAAAAGCACCATACGGTTATAACGATTGAACAGTTTCTGAATTAATCAGACCGTTAAATTTTCTGCAGCGTAGTTACCCCCCCCCCCCCCCTCCCCCATCCGCCAATAGTTTGTGGCTGAAAATTATACGTTTTTGCAGCATTTCACACAGCCATGGCGCACCTACCGCAAAAGTAAAGAATGTGAATCGTGTTCGCATATATCTCTGTATAATGCATATAAAAAATTTGAGAGCATAATCAGCAGAAAAAAAAGTTTTCTCAAGTTGGTCAATGGAATAAAGCACCCTCAAACTACTGATTACTGAAGGTATGTATTGCTTTGTCATTTTATAAACATTAATCACCCTGGCCTTAATGTCAGTGGTATTATAATGAGGCAGCGGGTATTCAAATAGTCTGTAATATAAATAAGAGTTTACGGGTGATTTATTCTCACGAAGGATAATATATGAACAAACCAACGCGTAAATCCATTTCTATATCGTCCAAAAATGTTTCCTTATTACTGCTACGGAAAATCAGCCATTCGCACAATCCGTAGGAGATATCAGTGCAGGTATTCAATAAAAATGGAGCGATAATTACAAGTGTATATTGTTAAATTGCGGAAACTTTGTTTATAAATAAAAATACATACGATTGTGCTGGTTTATCTGCAGTAACACAACACAACAAAAGGGAAAATTTTGTTTCTTCAAGCTTTTCACGAAAGTATATTAATACAGCTGCCACTGCCACTCTAACACTTATTTGTAATAATTATTTTTTTTATATTTTCTGAAGGGACGATATAGCTTTTCATAGAAGTACTCGATGCAGCTCCCACTGTAACTCTGACACTTATTTTTAACATTTCTTCTCTGGATGATCTGGATGTTTTCTGATGCATCGAAATTGTTATATTATTACACTATACCGTATTCATTACCGGGGATGGCGGCAATGTGTTTAACACTTTGGTCGACGGTTCTGGCCAAGGAGAAATCGTGAAACACTGCAGAGAAATGCTAAGCTGTTGTCTACATACCTGGTACCAGGTATTTCAGATAGCACGCTCCTAATTATATTAATACTTACATGGAGCTTAGAAAATGTACCAAGCCCACTTACACAGTTTCGTTGTTACATGTAGGTGGGACGTGTTTGGTCAGAGCGACCTACGAATCCCCTCAGGTCAGAGGTTAATGGGTCTGGCGGTCTGGATTCACGGTGTGCTGCTTCTGTGCATCACGACGATTAACCGATTATCGTGTTTGTTTGTGTTGGTAAAAATATTGATGTCTGTCTGAAACCACAATGAAAAAGCATTGTAGGCCGCTTTTGAATTGTACTCCGCGCGCCGAAAGGTTGTCTGCTTCAGATGTACCTTTTATTTGCTTATTTACTTAGTCATCATTGTGTCGGAGCTCAATTCAAAGTTATAATGCACTGGAAAGCTGCTTGAAGAAAAGGACAGTATATATAAAATAATCTATATATATAATTGTGTGTAAAATGTTATATGTTATATATATTTGGGTATGTATGTATAAAAAAATGTATGTGTGTGTGTGTGTGTGTGTGTGAAAATGTAACGGTGCATAGACCCAAACACAGGTAACAATGAGTATGTAGCAGACACTGTATTCACGTGTCAACGTGTCAGTATTTCCTTTCTTTCTCTGTTTGTATGTGTAAATAGGTCTTGTACGGAAAGGTATGAGCAAAATATTTCCTGTTATTTCCCTGAATACTCCGTACACACACGGGGGGGGGGGGGGGGGGCATTCGAGTCAGCTGTGCCACTAAAGAGCTGCACACCGTCTAAACATAAACGACTTAGACAGCCGCGCTTAAATACAAATATAAACATTTCACCGGCTTAAACCCGACACACTTTATGTCACCCAAATCCCTTTGCCAGAAATAATGTCTGCTCACAGCTGGACAGGACCGCCCCTTTAGCCAGTAAGTGAACGTGTTATCTTGTATTAGTCCGTATATCTAAAATTAATTGGTTATATTATAATTAGTTATATCAGTCCAGCGGTAGTGAACAAACATTAAATTACAAACAGCGATCACGTACAAACATACCTACATACTCATACATACATACATACACACACATACATGTATTTTCTCCACTCTTCAATACATTAACCACTTAGTAATTCAATCTGTCCGTATTTAATAAGGGAAGACAGGCAGTAGAGATCAAGTTACACAAACACACACAGGTATAATATGTATGCATAGACCCATCCACATTCGGGTTTGTTGAAACCATTAGAATTCAATGCCAAACTATATTTTTCTTTTATACTAGACACCTTTCAAATATAATATTGCAGCCGTGTGGTGTTCCAGCTTTAAAGGTTAAATGTCAAAGGTACGAATTAAAACAAAAACGCTTGGCAAATACTTTGATAATCTCAGCACAACTTGTTTTAGTCTGTTAGTTGTTTAGTTGGCTATAAGGGACTTACGTGTGCCTTCTAAAAATGCACATATTTTTATATCGCTAAATATCATTTGAAAATGTTTAAATGAGCGGCGGAACATTCACTCAAGGTGATCAGTTAGCACGTTACATAATAGAACTTATTTATAAAATAATTAGCGTAGATCATATCATAGAAAGGTAAAATTTTCTAGTGTCAAGAAATACCACCATGACGAACCATGCTTTGCAGTTGATAGACTGACTAATCCTGGACATAGTTCAGCTTTGCAGAATGAAGACAATATATTTCCTTGAAACTAAAATAAGAAAATTAACGACTTAAGCGACAAAAAATGCAATAAATCTAGCAACAACATAATTGACCATAGTATGTCAGGAAAGCCAACAGGATTTACGAAAGGGGGGGGGGCTCCGGCGGGGTTAGAGTTACAGCATATCCGCTGGCCAAGGAGTGCCTGTATATAGTGTTTATGAAAGTATACTGTAATGAAACTTGACGTAAACATGACTCATATTTCCATATTTTTATACTTTCATACTTTTATTTTCTTAACAGATATAACTGTTTGGAAAGTTTACCCTCAGTATAACATGCAAAGTCTGATTGGGGGGAGGGAAAAGGCCCCTGTAGCACCCAGCTGCATACCCTCCCCCCGTATGTATTAAAAAATATACAAGTTAATGATAAAATTAGCAAGAACATTCATCACCATCTTTACGTGGGGAGTCTCCTCAGAGCGTCGTGTAGTGCATAAAACAACCAGTACAGTAAATCCAGTAATCAATATATATATATATATATATATATATATATATATATATATATATATATATATATATATATAACTCTGAAGAAAAACAACACTGTTAATTCACAACAGTCTGTTTCACGGGATGCGACCCGATCATCAGGTGAATGTGGTTAGAATGAAGCTAACGGCGTGGTTTGAAAAGCCGAGACTTTACGAGATTATGCTTTGTGCGATTCGGGGGGGGGGGGCATGTGAAAGACAGACACAAAAAGCACTTGGAAAAAATTAATAGCCAACTGAGACTGAAAACCAAACTCAACCAGTGGCAAAATACCGCACAGGTAATATCTTGGTTCAAGAAATTAAAGCTGAAACAAAAATCTAAGTTCATAAAGTTTGATATTGTTGACTTTTACCCCTCGATCACAGAAGATCTTCTCATGAAAGCCCTCAAATTTCCCAAAACCATGGTCTCCATTCCAGAGGATGTTATCAAAACCATCCTGCACAGTAGGAAAAGCTTACTGTTTAGCAACGGTAACACCTGGGTGAAAAAGATCATACTAGTTTTGACGTCACCATGGGCAGTTTTGATGGCGCTGAAGTATGCGAAATTGTTGGTTTATACATCCTAGATATGATGAAAAAGGAATTTGGTGAAAATGCTCTAGGCCTGTATCGTGATGACGGTTTAGGTTGTTTCCCCAACATGTCTGGACCCAAAGCAGACAGCACCTGTAAGAAAATGATCAAACTCTTTTCCAATGTTGGGTTAAAGATAACCATTGAAACTAACCTGACCTGCACAGATTTCTTGGACGTAACATTTGACCTCCAAAATGACATCTTCTACCCTTACAGAAAACCGAACAATGACCCGCTCTATATCCACGCACAATCCAATCACCCCCAGCTATCATTAGGCAGATACCTATGATGATCAGCAAACGTGTATCTGACATCTCCTGCAATAAAGAGCTATTTATGAAAGCCAAACCCATGTATGACAAAGCTTTAGCGAAAAGCGGGTTCTCAGAAAGCTTAAAATATGTTGAACCCACAGTGAAAAGCAAAAGAAACAGGAAAAGGAAAATAATATGGTTTAATCCACCCTACAGCTGTCATGTAAAAACCAACATTGGCAGACAATTCATGAAACTAGTTGAAAAACACTTCCCTCAACATCACAGGTACCACAGGTTATTCAACAGGAACAATTTGAAAATTAGCTATAGCTGTCTACCCAACATGTCTAACCTGATCAGCAAACATAATATGAAGGTTTTAAATACCGACAATGCTGTGAATGTACCTCAAAAACAATGTAACTGCCGTAAAAAAGACGAATGTCCTATGAATGGTCAATCTCAGCTGAAATGCATTGTCTATAAGGAAACAGTTAGAACAGACAATGACGTGAAACACTACATAGGATGTACTGAAGGTGATTTCAAGACAAGATACAATAACCACAAGCAATCCTTTCGGAACAGATCCCACGCTAAAAATACTGAACTGTCTAAACACATTTGGTCACTAAAAGACAACAATATCAATTACAAGCTCTCCTGGGAAATATCTGCCAAGGCAGCACCTTACTACTGTGGGACTAGGAAGTGTGATCTCTGCTTGTCTGAAAAGCTACTTATAGCTACGGCCCCCCCTGGATCATTGTTGAACTCAAGAGCTGAAATTCTCTCCAAGTGCCGCCATCAAAACAAATTCACCCTGAAATATTTTAAAACCTAGCATTCGTACTAATTTCTGCGTTCCCCCTTAACCCCCCCCCCCCCCCCCCAAACGAGGATCCGCTGGCAAGACTTACCTGTTCAGGTAGTTGTTCTCTCACTGCTTTGCAGTGATGAGGGACATGGCGTTACCACTACATCATGGTGAGTTTACCGAGTGGATTGCATTTGGTATGAGTAAAATATAGTATATTTGCCTTTTATATTGTATATTTGCCGTGTATATTGTGTATTTTCATAGTATATGTGTATTTTTATCATATGTATACCACTGATATGTTCACTACTTCCAAGACCCTATTAGAAATCAGTTCAGTATGCTATTGAGCATCCTGGTATATATCTTTGTATTTATATAAAATTTACAACAATAACAACCTCTTTGCCCCGCCCTGTTATGTTCTAGTATCGCACGTGTACCCCGACCAATCCTATTGTGCACCCGAGGACAATAGGATCAGTGTCTGTCTTTCACATGCCCCCCCCCCCGAATCGCACAAAGCATAATCTCGTAATCTCGTAAAGTCTCGGCTTTTCAAACCACGCCGTTAGCTTCATTCTTACCACATTCACCTGATGATCGGGTCGCATCCCGTGAAACAGACTGTTGTTAATTAACAGTGTTGTTTTTCTTCAGAGTTATACCGCTCTGGCCTAGTCTGTAGCACTTTACATCGGAGGGTAACACTACCTTCTATATATATATATGTATGTATTGTTACGGAACCTAATATAAACAGATTACGTACGCGTGATGAACACAGATTTTGTAATGGAGATAAAAAAATCAGATTCTGTAACACTAGGCAGCGTGAAATGTCTAGGAGAATGAATAAAGAAGTCAGTGGATTTTGTTAACAAATAACTATAATTTATTCTTAAAACAACCCCAACATTACAGCACACTAAATCAACACAGTACAATAACAGAATAACATCAAATCAATATAATCACACAGCCTAATAAACAAAGTGCACAGTACCTGGATACCACCACCGCCACAGCGACAAGTTCTTAGAAAATGTATAATCTCGGAGAATAAAAGTCCAACGTAAAGCTCTTGTAACAATCCAGAAAGCAAACTGAAAACCAAACAAGACCCGTCACAAAATCCAGGAGAAAATCTGGAGATAATCTATAATTACCGCACTCATCGGAATAGGTCCCACAAACTGACACACACGCTTCTGCGTCCGCAGGAATCTTCTCTCCTCTCTCTCCCGGCTCTCAAACACAGCCCCTTTATATAACTTTTCACCCCAAGCCGAGAATTTTCCCTTTCTCGAACATTTTAAAGAATCTAACACAGTACACACGTTCAAAGAACATACCAGAACAACAAATGCCGTGTCTCAACATATAAGGGTTCACACGTGAGCCCGCCCCGGCTCGGCCAGGCGAAAAAGCCCCAACCTAGCATGACAACAAGAGTTCAACCAGTACGGATTAAACTGAGAGTGCAACACGTGGCCAGGCAAGAGCGCTACAACACGAGTTACGCCCGTGTCACACAATAAAAAGGGCACCTGTAACACTCCCCCTCCTGCAGGAAAAAAGAAAGTTTTCTTGGAAAACTTTCTTTTTGCGATCATAATCACTAAATTCTTACAACATCTCAAAAATCATCTTATTTACAACATTACATAAACATCTTGTTTACAACATTTCATAAACATCTCGATAAGCAATCAGCAAGTAATCCTGTAAGAACAAACTCCATCTCAACAATCTTTGATTTCTAAACTTCAACTTGTTCATGAACGTGAGGGGATTGTGATCACTGAAGACAATGATAGGCTTGACTGATGAAGTAACATAAACTTCAAAATGTTGCAATGCCAAAATCAAAGCCAAACATTCTTTTTCAATAGTGGAGTAGTTATTCTGGTTTGCTTTAAACTTTCTTGAGAAATAACAAATAGGATGATCTATGCCATCATTGCCTTCTTGTAACACCAGCAGCAGTATCACTAGCATCTACAGCTAACTTAAAAGGTACAGAAAAGTCTGGAGCTACTGAAACTGGTGAACTTAGCAGAATTGCTTTCAAATTCTGAAATGCATTTTCACACTGAATATTCCATACAAACTTTTGTTTCTTCTTTAACAAATTAGCCAAAGGTTCAGCTACAGCTGAAAATTTGGACAAAACTTCCTGTAGTATCCAGCCATACCAAGAAAACGCATTATTTGCTTTTTGTTTTCTGGTCTAGGAAATGCAGAAATAGCCCTTATTTTAGCATTAACAGGTTTTACTTGACCCTGCCCTACAATATGACCCAAAAATGTTACGTGTGCATGACAAAACTCAGATTTTACTAAGTAGACGGTCAGGCGTGCTTCACTGACTCTTTCGAAGAGGTCGCGAAGAATTTGCAGATGTTTCTCCCAGGTGTCGCTGTACACTATGAGGTCATCAATATATGCGTCGCAGCCCAGAATGTCCTTGACAACCATATTGATGAGGCGCTGGAACGTTGCTGGTGAGTTCTTCATGCCAAACGGCATAACTTTATACTGGTATAGTCCTTGCGGCGTCACAAATGCGGACACTTTTTTCGCTCGTTCTGTCATAGGAACTTGCCAGAATCCTTTTAGTAAGTCAAACTTGGAGACATATCTGGAGCTACCGACTCTATCAATACAATCATTGATCCTCGGAATCGAGAACGTGTCAGTCTTGGTGACAGAGTTCAGTTTTCGATAATCTGTGCACATACGGTAACTTCCATCAGGTTGTGGCACAAGAATACATGGTGAACTCCAGTTACTGTTACTTGGTTCAATAAAATCATTTTCAAGCAAATATTGAATCTCATCCTGTAGATACTTTTGCTTTTCTGGATTCAGTCTATAAGGATGTTGCTTGACTGCGCTTGCCTCGCCCTCATCGACGTCATAGCACAATATGTTAGTTCGCGTTGGAATGTCACTAAACAAATGCTCATAATTCCGCAACAGGTTCTTGAGGTCTTGTTGTTGTTGTGCGGTAAGGTGAGACAGTTTGGCATCCAGGTTGTTAAGCACGTCTGAGTTTTTTAATGGTACTGTATCACACTGAATGTCGACATCACACTTACAATCAGTATCTACTTTAGCTGG
This sequence comes from Sipunculus nudus, assembly GCA_026874595.1. NCBI lineage: Eukaryota > Metazoa > Annelida > Sipuncula > Golfingiida > Sipunculidae > Sipunculus > Sipunculus nudus. The sequence continues at coordinate 21,074,946 of CM049307.1, forward strand.
GTCAGGGTCAGTGTCGCCTATCTGGTGTCAACAGTATGTAATTTAGATCAATGACTTTCTTGTCAACAATGTAAGGACCAAAATACCTACGTTGCAGAGGTCTGCCAGGGATGGGAAGTAAGGCAAGGACCTTTTCACCAGGCTTAAACGTCCTACTTACACTGTGCTTGTCATACTTTGTTTCCATTTTACTTTGTGCAGATTGACTTTGCAATCTCACAAGCATTGTGTAGTTTAGTGCGAAAGTCTGAGACATACTGCAGTAAACTAAGAGGATCAGGATTTTCACACAAGAGTTTTTCTTTAAGCAGTTTCAATGGACCGCGAACTGAGTGTCCAAAAACTAGTTTAAAATCGACTGAAACCCAAGGACTCTTGAAAGGATTCTCTGACAGCAAACAACAATAGGTGGATTCCTTCATCCCAGTCTTTCTGTGTGTCATAGCAATAGGTCCTAATATTGTTTTGTAATGTCTTGTGAAAACGCTCGAGGGCACCCTGACTTTCAGGATGGCATGGCGAAGAGCTGTACTGTTTTATGCCTAGCTTAAGCATAACCTGCTGGAATAAGCCAGACATAAAATTAGACCCTTGTTCAGACTGGATGGATTTTGGTAATCTAAACGTTGAAAAAAACTTGGTCAGAGCTTTGACAACACTTATGGCATTAATTTTGCGCCATGGTATTGCCTCAGGGAACCTGGTAGATGCGCACATAATTGTCAGCAAGTATTCATGTCCAGATTTTGTTTTGGACAGTGTTCCAACACAGTCAACAATAATCCTACTGAATGGTTCCTCGAAAGCAGGAATAGGCCTAAGTGGGGCCTTAGGAGGATTCTGATTGGGCTTGCCTACCATCTGGCATGTATGGCATGATTTACAATATTGTACGACATCTTTCCTGAAGTTAGGCCAATAGAGGTGTGTACTTTTTTTCTGATAAGTTTTATTTATAACTAAATGGCCAGACAAAGGAGCCTCATGTACCATGCTTAGAATTTCATTGCGAAAGCTTTTGGGCATTACTAATTGATGTTTGATGGCCCACTTATCATCAGCACATACATCAAGAGGTCACAATTTACGCACAAGGCCAAAATGAAAAAAAGGTATGGTTCTCAGGCACTTTCTTTCCGAAATCAATGCGGGCGGGCGGTTTTTTTGTTTTTAATTTTTTTGTATGTTTCGATAAATATGTCAGATGATAAGGGAAAAGCACGATAATAACAGATTTATTTTGCTACACAAGTAAAAGCACTATATAACAAAAGGAAATTTTATGATTTTATCTCCTTGAAAGAAATGTCCGAGCAGCTGCAGCTCAAAATTGGTTTCTTATGAAAATCAAAATAAAAATTTTTGATGCGAGCGGTGCCTGAGAACCATACCTTTTATTTTTTTTGCCTAAGTCCCCCATTTTTTACATAGAAACAAACTCGGTCCTGTGACAGTTCATCTTTAGAAACTGCCCTGGGAAACAAACATGAAATATCAGGGTCCTTATGCTGTTCCTCGACAAATTCTGACCTTGAGAATGCTGCATCCTGTACGGGCGATTAGTAAGACGAGTCACTAGTGACTCCTAGAATGTTATTATCTGGACCATTATCCTCATGTTTGTTTTCTTGGCCATAGATCTAGTTACAGCACATGAAGGATACAAACCAGGAATTTCCTGACTTTCCCGATCAGAGTCCAGATCAAGTGACGGCTTTTCTGTCACTATTGGTACAGGCTGTACTTTATCACCTGCAACATCATTACCTAGTAGCAACTGAATTCCCTTTAAGGGTAAAGTAGTTCTTATGCCCACAGTAATATTCCTAGAAATCAAATCTTATTTTAAGGGATATTGTGAAGCGGAACTGAAGTGTGCCTGTCTGAAAACACACCATCAACAAGTGCATGTGCACCAGCAAAGGACCTATTAGAAAATGGCAAAGTTTTTGCTAACATGATAGTCTGGCCTGAACCAGTATCCCTTAAAATTCTAATAGGGGTAGAATCTGAAAAATCACTTGAAAGTGATACAAAACCATCATGTGTGAATGGCTCAAATAACTCCATTTCAGAGTCAGGAGAGGAATCTACTACCTCAGCTTTATCAAACAAAGAACTGACAATGACAGTGTCAGTCATAAACTCTTTTTCAGAGTTATTTAAGGAATCTACATCCTTTTTATCATCAAACTCCTCATGGGAGTCAACAGAGGAATTTTCCTCAGCAGAGACAAACTTGTTTGTCGTAAGAGGACCTGGCCTCATTTGAAATACTCTCGCAAGAGTCATAAAAGGACTTAGCCTTATTTAGAGAATATTCCTCGCAGGAGTCTTGAAAGGACATAGCCTTATTAAATTCCTCGCAGGAATCAACTGAGGTTTTTACCCCGCAAGCTACGAATTCTTCTTTGGATTCAGACGGCACCTGGGCCTTCGTAGCATCAAACTCTTTATTAGAGTCAATAAAGGAGTTGTACCCCTTATTTACATTAAAATAGCCTGGCTCTTGTACTATGCTATGTATAGACTTTGAAACAAAACCAGATGGTTTGCTATTTGGTTTATTCTCAAGTATCTAACAGTCAGATATTAGATGACCTTCCTTCTTGCAGTAATTACAGATTTTCTTTGAAAATGACTGGCCTTGGTTGGACTTGGACACAGTGGACGTGGGCTGAGGTGTAGTAATGAACTATCAGGACTACTAGTACTGGGTGACTGCGCTTTAAACTTTTTTTGACCACACTGATTTATATTCTTGTTTGAGAATGACTGGTTTGATTTGCTAGTAAAGGACATTTTGTGTGTTAATGAATAATCATCAGCTAATTGCACAGCAATGTCAAGTGTTTCAGGACTTTTCTCATCAAGAAAAGTTTTAACATCTGCGTTAAATCAGCGCTTAAATTCTTCAAGCGAAATCGACTGGCGCAAATTGTCATGATCTTTCATTACATTTTTAGAACTACACCAGCGATCAAATAACTGCTCTTTTGTCCTAGCAAATTCGACGTAGGTCTGTTCTTTGCGCTTTTCCCAGTTTCAGTTTCTGAATTTCTGGCGATGAGCCTCCGGAACTAATTCATAACCTTTCAGGATTAACCGTTTAACCAGGTCATAATCAGCAGCAGCTTCTACTGAAAGCTCTGTATACATTTTTTCTGGCCTTGCCAGTCAATACACTTTGTAACAGCAGAGTCCAGTATTACTTATATATATATATATATCGAGAGTAACTTAGATTAATTTTGGGTAAATAAATGTCTGGAAGGTTACGGTTATCAGCTGGTTATAGTGGGCCTGTTTTTTTTCCACGTTTTTCGATGTATGTTTTCTGAGTATATTGAAGAGTGGCTCCCAGGGATTACTTTTGGCAGGGTTCTGGTATACTTAAAATAAACCAGAGCTATGTTTCCCTATTTTGCGGAGTGAAGAGTAGTTTATTTAGCGTTGATGTATTTCACTGTTTGGCATACAGACGTTGCCTTAACGTGGCTGTGTGTATCAGTGGCGAAGAATAAACTCTTCGGCTGGTAATTTTTTTGGCAGCATGGATTTAAATGTGTATCTTGTACACAGAAAATAAATAACCCCCTGCACGTTTATGGTGTTAAGGCATCCCTGAACACCGATAAACGTTAACAGCTACATTTATATATATTTAATATTGCCCTCCATTTTCGGTATATACTATTTTTACTAGACTTTGTTCATACATTTTGATCCACGTAAACAGTAGTATAATTAAAAGGTTACATCGCATAGTGCAGTGTTGTAAATAATAGTTGTTAAATTAAAAACGGATTGCTTACTTACTTACGAGCGAATACATGGTTAAATATGGTATATGTTTATTACCTTAAAATGTAACAGAAATAGTCATATTTTATAATTAAGCTTATAAAAATTGCAGACATTGTCTTGCGTATTAATATTATTATCAATATGACATTATACGCGTACAATATATATATATATATATATATATATATATATATATATATATATATATACTTATGATCTGTTGTCTCAGTGATTATATAAGTGGTACATTTCGACGAATGATGTCGTAACAGACTGACGTTCTGCGTCATATTATGACTAGACTAAATTGGAGGCTTGGTAAATGATATGCTTCTATCATTGAGTTCCAGACTTAGGCGTTCAAAGTTCCTTTTAGTATTATGGGAAACTGACGTAATTACTACTTCCTATTTCTATGCCAAACTATACAAGGAACGCGAGCGGAAATGTATTTTTTTTGTATTCTGACCAGATTATCTCGAAAAGTAAACACACCAAACATGTTCTGGTTGGCCTCTGGCGCTCTCGCCGAATCCTATGCCATCAATACCGGCTCAAGGTCTGAACATATATTTCCTTCGAGCATGCGTACTGGGACATAACGATCATCCTCGTGGTTTGTTTAGTCGGTATTGCGAGATTTTTTTTCAAATAAATTTAATTTAACAAGCCACAGGCTCTTACTGGAAACACATAGTTTAAGATAAGGTAGAACTCTTTAAATTTACTATTTGATATATAACAAAATATGAACATTATAAATGTCTACAGAAAGGTCTTTTGTCCATATTATTGTTCAGAAGCGGATCCAGGAGGAGGGTTCAAGAAGGTCCGGACCCTCCCCCCCCCATCCTTTTTCAGCCAAAGCATCCTTTTTTTATGGTATAATTTTTAAATCGATTTTATGGTATAGAACCCCCCACCCCTTTCCGGACCTGAGAACATTTTTTAGGTTTTGTCATTAGTCCTCCTGGGTTGGACCCCTCCTTTTCCTTAATCCTTGTTCCGCCTCTGTTTTTAGTGATGTCCTAGTCGTTTTGGCAGTGTAGTAAAATCAGGATCTACTTGAATAATTTGTAACTTCCTCTGTGTTGATAGAACTGGGTTTCAATGTTTTATTAAATGAAAATGCTTCAATCGACCTTAATAGAATCTTAAAAATACGAAAATGGTATTTATTACATTGCCAGGTATATCAGGGCGTAGTTTTTGTTACGTTATGACCTTTGTCGGGCTACTTTTTGCTGGCAGGTTCCCCTTATCGGATTGTAGTTCTGAGGAAAGCAGACTTTTCTTTTATATTTATTCTTTTCCCATATTCCTTTTCAAATCAGTATTTTTATAGTGCACCTGCCGGAATGCTGTTGTTGATATGTTACAATTACAGTGACTTTCTGTGTGACAAAAACTAGATTCTATGGAGAGGAGACAAAAAAGATTATAGAGGTCGCTTGGGATGTGGTATATTGCTGGCCAGGGAAAACGTTTTAGCCATGTCTTTAACGAGATGAATCTAGTAGTCCCTTGTTTTAAGCACACCTGAGGAAATGGGTAAAAATATGTAATTTTTTTCCTATTAAGATTGACGAAGACAGCAGATCTTTGAAAACATCTGCTAAAGAAATCACTCTCCTAGAATTGTTGGAAACGTAACCAATTAAGTAATATTTCCTTGGATAACATGCAAGGGCCTCTATTTTTGCATCTTTGTTAAGTATATATAATGAAAGACTGGTATATGGTTATGGCTGAACATGTTTAGGAACAATTACCTCCAGAAAAGGAGTTATTTATGTATGTTAGTTTCGTTTTATTCTCAATATTAATTAAACTTTATCGAATGTGACATCCTGAAGGAAGAGCTGACTTAACTTAAGAGATGATTGGTCAATATGGGAATGGGAGTATCTTTATTTGTCTGCCTGTACATCAGTATTGATTTCGTTTAGAAGAGAAAAAAAACACTATAGTTGAAATGTGGTTGACCATATACATGTTGTAGGTTCGCGTGTATTTTAGTGTACGGTGTTGGCTGGTGAGGTGTGCTCATTACAAGTAGTGTCTTTGTCTATCTATACTTAGCGGATTCGGAAAGCTTTGGGCAAAACACACGGCGCCCCCACCTTATATGACATTGCCATATGGAGAGCATTCTCTCTTAAATTCAGCTTCTATTATAGTTCGTTCCACTACCCCTGTCCACCTGATTTTTTCGCGATTATCTCTACACAAGACAAACTTGCCAAACAAAAATTGCACCTTTGGTATAAAGAGGCAAATGCGTAATATTTGGTACCTACCTGCTCACGATATAAATATTATTTACTTTACGGCCTGATTGACATGTCTCATATATATCCGTGGTTCATGGCGTCCCTAATAAGTGGCCATAGTTTATCCTCCTTGGATATGGATGTAAAGTAATGTGACGTAACAGTGAAGCGCGTGCACGCGGAGAATACAAATCTCGCTGTAAACAGGGGTCGGCAGCGCTTGATCATTGGTCCCATGAATGTTGGTGCCTCTTTAGTGCGTCACGTCTATTATGACGTCATCACTATTCCCTGATTTGCCAATTTCACAAATTAGTGCAAGAATATCGCTACAGAATAGACTAGATACTCATAAAATGGTTTTAAATTGTTTACAGGAAAATGCGATAAGGTAGGCTATTAAAGTATTATTTCCATAATAGTTAATCACTCATTTTCCTCTTTCTACCCTAAGGACAAAACGTTATGACGTTCTTTGACTCACACAAAAATAATCGCGAAAAATCAGGTGGGCAGGGGTAGTGGAACAGACTATAGACATTTGAAATCTGTTTTCCCGAGCCCAGATGGGGTAGTCACAGGAGATGCATTGTGGGTATAATGTCTTTCTATCTTTATCTCTGAATAATGTATATAACCAAGAATAACAAAGGTAATGGTTGTTTTCAAAGACAGTATACAAATGGAAAATAATTAAGGGATCCACCTAGACTTAAAGATATATTGTGTCCCTCCTTGCTTCAGTATATGGGTACTTAAAATCAAGACTTACCCTAGATTTCGTTACCAATTTACACTTATAAATTTGCCATATATGCCTAATATGAACATAATTCAAAGCAGGAGCGAAAACAAATTGACCTAAATTTATTTTTTCATAGTAACAGGATTGGAAGGCACACCTCCGCAATATGGAGGGAATGATTGTGAATTATTTTTACACACACGCACACACACACACAACTATTAATAACTCTGGCAGAGGCATGTTCTCTGAGTGTTTTATTGTGTAATAACAACTTTTTTATTCATTTTAAACATACACTTCAAGAAGCAGAGCGAAATAAAGCCTTATGTTGCAAGACCTGTTTGTGTTCATTCTTCACATTCTTTGTTATGCCTAGGCGGAGATACCGTAATGAAATAAGACCGGAGACAGAAATCATGACAGAAAATGTTGTATTCAAATTAAAATAAAGAATTTACCCATTTGTTTAAAAGTAGTATAATTACGAGATTTATTTTTCAAAATATTCATGAACTTAAGAGGGCTCAACGGCCTTGTCTAATGGACCCTCTACTTTAAATAAAAAGGGAGTACGCTTGAAATTAAATCAAAACCTTTTTTTTCAATCAATCTTAGTTCGTAGTGGCCCTTCTGAACAATAATCTTTCACCAGGAAAAACATGATCTAAATTTGCTGGTCTTATCATTGACATAACGGTTTAGCTGAATGCTATGGAATGTGATGACACTTGACTTGATGCCTTGACAAGTCATAAAAGAAAAAGTCCTCCGGGAAATCCCAGCATTGACGCGTATAGAGAATGTATGTTCCCCAACTATCCCGAAATCTGCTTAATTTTCCGTGACGTCTTCGTCTTTTATGCCGTATCCATCATCCAGTTTTACAGGTTTCAAATATGTCGCTCGAATCGGAGCATTCCCGGAGTATGGGTGACATTTATAGTGAACCAATCAATAACAAAACTTCAAATGTCTAAGGGGACAGCTTTCGTACAGGTGTCTCGCAGCCATTGAATCCAGCTTACTTCTGATGCGGTAGCCGTTGGGAGGAAAGAAGCTGAACTCACAAACATCAGCAGTTTTTAACCATGTTTTAACGTCCAAGCGGGAGCACGCTCTAGGGCTAATGTTGCAAAACTCAACTTCTTGTGTAATGTCGCTTGCAGCTCACCTTGGTAGCTATTGTGCCCATTAGACACGGGCGACCCCATCTCATCGACTGTTTGAGGAAATGAACGCCATGTTAGACCCACTGAGTCGGGTGATGGCGCGGCGCAACGTCCAGATATGTTTAAGTAAGATTAATGTACTGCGCGCCCTGGGACTGGTACGCCTATACATTTGTCCAAGACCGTCCAGCCAAACAAGGGCCCTGTTTCTGGCGATCAATCAGGGAAAAGAACATACAGAGCTAGTGGCTTGTTGCCTGCAATTTCACCATAATGTACCCGGGGGTCAGCTTCCCGATGGTGCACCAATAACATTACCAGCCGGTGCTGGTAATCACATCCACGTGGGGTCATTTAGAAACAATGATCGTCCCAAACGCAATACATATCATTTCTAATGTCAGTGGATGCGTCCTGGGGGTGCGCGGGCCGGGTAAGACATATTTCATTCCGGCAACCCATAAGAAACGGTTGAAAAAACACGTTCTGTTGTTGGCATGTTTTTATTAGGCAGCTTCAGAGGACAGAGAAATGTTTTTAAAGATTTCTAGAAGAGGCCGTGTATATTTCCTTCGTGGAATTAGTTAAAAGTAAACGAAACGTTGGACAGAAGGACATAAATAGCCTCTGTACAAACCAGGTAACCTGGAGAGGATCAACAGACGCAAAAGCAGAACCTCAGATTGGCCTTAACGTATTTAACTGCAGATTTTGGCTCATGATATGTTCCAGCGTATTGCATGTAAAGCCTGAAAGCCTAATAATTGCCTCCCACAGGAGGGTATGTGTTCATTTCCGTCTGTGTGTTTGTTGATAACACAAGTCGCACAATCATGAACGGAATCTCATGAAATTTCCAGGGCATTTCGGGAATGGGCTACTGAAGAATCGATAAGGTTTCGGTGTGGATCCGGCACATGATCCAGTTCTAGGAACGTTATCAAGGAATATTCATAAAAGTACAGGCACAAATGAACCTCGGAATATGGGCCTAGTTACAATTTACAATGATTTCTAGTTACAAATACATTGGTTCCTTTGTCATCGTCTGATACAGTGCAATGGACTTGAATCCATTGAAGATAAAATGAAGAATACAGAAACAAGATGTTTTGCATGACTACAATTTTATATATGCACTGACTTTAGGTTAGAATTAGAGTCACAGGTGACAGATATCGACAGAATATTTATTAATATAAGGGTGCCTTCATAGGTCGCTCTGAGATCGCAGACCTCTAGTTTTTAAACTGCGAGATACGATATTTTTAATGCATGCAAATAAAAATAACTTCTTATCACAGATTTAGTTGTATCTGATGATAAAATTGTATTTGTTTCATTACATAGTTTGAATAAACGTATTCTATTCTTATATATTACATTTAATTAAAGGTGCATGTGGCAATTAACTTTTATAGTTTTTTTTTTTTCAATCATGATCAGGAATATTTAATAGTGCTATAATATTTGCTTCTAGACACTGTAAACTGTCTATTAGAATCATAATGCATACTATCATTATTCATATGTACTGATAAAAAAATGGTGCCTACAACATATTTCATGGTCACGTCTCGATAATATCACCAGAAACAATTTTACCTTACTATTAGTTCCCCATCACAACGTCACTGCGACATATGGTATGTATAAACATTCGCATGTATGGCAGCAAGAAATATCTGATAAAGACCGCCCCTGTAATAGAGTGCAAGGTGAACTTTATAATAGTATATATATAAATTATATATATATATATATATATATATATATATATAACTATTCCATTTTGTATATTACGTATATTAAGTATTATTTGTATTACGTGAGGTTGCCCTTGAACGTATAGTCATGACATTTTGTTAACGATGCTGTGCATCGCCGGTCTGGTCTAGGGCTAATCTGCCACGTGTAGAATCATTGTTTATATCGTTCCACCGTGTAATAAATTGAGTGCTGTCTGCATCAAGTCGCATCTATCGTCTAAACGTCAGGAAATAACTCAGCCAAATGCATGTCATCAAAAATGCTTTAATATCTGGCTTGTTTTGCGGCCTCTGCAGGGAACGGCGGGGGTACGGTGGCAAAAGTGTAGCTGTCTACTTGTCCATGGCTACAAGGATAGCTATATATTATTTTAATTTTATCTAATCAACTTTGTTTTTAACACAGCTAAATGTACAGGCCCAACCATGCCGTCGATTTATCTTGTATCATCCAAACTTATACATGACACCATGAGAACTTAGTCAAATTATTTCTTCTTCTCAAGGTATATTTTAAGGAAGTTTCAGAACAGCACGAATTTGTAATCAAGCGTTATCAATCAGAATAAATTGAGGCCTAAAACACCCATTAATTAAAGGTTCATAAGAGAGAGAGAGAGAGAGAGAGAGAGAGAGAGAGAGAGAGAGAGAAGGAGAGAGAGAGAGGCAGAGGCCTTTTAATTTAAAGGTTCCCGATTTGTCTCGAGTTTGTACACAGACACGTTATGTACATAATATGAATATTATTAATACGTTTTGAATGAAAATATTACAAAATATATAAATTAATAACAGAAACATAACTTTATATTTGCAAACCCATGCCAGAGCCAATTATTAGCATTTAGTTTATAGCCTTGGTATAAATTATTCAATTATTAACTCATTCTCATAAAAGTGCATGTTGTTTTAAGTCTGTGCCAGAAACAGAACGGTTGAAATTTATAACTGCGCAAATGTGAATTATAGCTACACATTTTCAATTTACAGCTGCAAAAATAGGGGTTAATTCCACGTAAGAATATGACCTGCCTCTTCTCTTTTATTTATCGTCTACAAGGACTCCATATATGTTCATTCAATTTCCAGGGCCTTTTAATATCATGTCTGTTCACGTTTTTATTTAGCACACCCATATAATTCAATTTTGATAGTTTACTTGCTTTGAGACAAATTTACAATCAAAATTAAATTATACGGGTGTGTTTATACAAAAACATGAACAGACACATACAAGGCTTCCTTAATTATCTATAGTTGTCCAGGCTTGTGTTTCTATTTGCAAGGTCGATACGAGAGAGATAATTAGCTCTCTAAAATAAGCTGACCTTCAATTATATTTTATCAAGACTCTCATGAGAGATTGCTCAATATAGAATAAGATCCGATAGGCACCCAATGGCAATCAGTAATGCTGCCGGTCAGGTGACCGTATGTGTTTTTGTCGTGGGGAATTAAGTAATGATCTTTTTATTACTTTGCAACCGGAATTATGTAAGATCAGCCTGCAAGAAAACAACTCGTATAAAAACACGTTCAATTTATAAATGCCGAAATGTTCATCGTTTCTATTTACGTTATATTACTTTGCACGATTTCATTCACCTCATTGTTTCAAAGTCTCATCATTACAGTTATAGCCTTTAAAATGAGCATTCAACCTTTGTCTATGAAAATTGTCTATAAAATTGATAGAATAGTGTAACACTTGGCGTCCTAGCCAAGTTGTTTCTACTTTGCTCATCCAGGTCACGGCCGTACTTTTTCATGCAGACAATTTCCGGTAGCCTTTCTTCCGTAAGGTATAGGAGACCGGGCAAAATGATTCATGAGGTAAACCAACTAGGAAAAAGGAAAATATATACTATGGCGAAAATGAAAATAAAAATCTGTATCCTATAAAAATCCAGCGGGACCGAGGTAATTAAAAAAAAATGACAGCAACGGTTTTATTATTTCTGCTTAGTATAACAAACCACTGTATGCAGTCCAGCCTCCAGAAACAGAAACTTAGGGATGAAATCCTTCAAATATGATCCCTTCTATTGACGATGGTCACATTACTCCTTTTTAAGTACAGTGAAAGCTCGTTGTGTCGAAGTCGAAGGGACCCTCAGAAAACTTCGACACATCCGATGTTCGACACTAGCGGGTTTAATTTTGTAATAATTTAACTAGAGTTTTCCGGAAGTTCGAGTCTGTAACTTCGACATAAGCGGGGTATTCGACTTAAGCGAGTTCGACACAACGAGGTTTCACTGTATGTGTTATCAGTTACATGGGCAGGCATAATGTATATAAATTAGTGTACTCGGATAACTGAGAGGGAAAATTTAAATTTATTTTTTTTCAATTTATCACAACAGTTTAATGTGTTCAGTGGTATTCTTAGAGTTAATGAAAATGTATGCTATAGAAATAATGATCGTGTAATACATCTCAGAAAAAATCCCCATTAACTCTCCATTAATGTAAAGTCTCATTAAGTGTAGGGGAATTTTTAACTTGCCTAGGTTACCTCTTGTAAATTAAAGAATTACTCCGAATGTAGTGCTCGCGGACTTGTAATAATCGTTGTAGGTAAAGAAATCCGGAGTAACTCTTGATATTAAACATATATATATATATATATATATATATATTTATATATATATATATATATATATAAAGAGGAGTCATATTTAATCTCTATCTATTTGTCTAAGTGACCTCGTTGCCTATTTTCCATTTGTATACTGTCTTTGGAAACATAACTATAACCTAAGTTATTTTAGGATAAATACATTATTCAGGGATAAAGAACGAACAAAATTATACCCACAATGCATCTCCTGTGACAAACCCCAGCTACTTCATCTGGTATTGGAAAAAGTAGTTTTCAAATGTCAAATAGAAGTCAATTTTAAAGCAGAGAGAATGCCTTTAAAATGAAAATGCCATTTAAGGTGGACCCATCGTATTTTTCTGCTTAAAGCTTTCCGAGTCCGATACGTATGTAAACAAACAAGTATTACCCGTGAACCTACATTACGTATATGGTCTGCCATATTTTAAAAATAGTGTTTTTTTTTTTTCCAAACGATCTAGATAGAGACGGATGTACAGACAGACAAATAATCATCCACCATTCGCATCTTACTCAATGTAAGCTTCAAAGTTAAATCAGTGTTTCCTTCAAGATCGCACACTCGAGAAAATTTTATTTAATTGAGAATCAACCAAACCTAACATACTTGGGTAACTTCTTTCTTGGCGGGAACTGCTCCTTGTGGGCGATACAGTTGACGTCCAACAATGACCTGGGTGCTTGGCAGTTACCTGGCCAATCATAAGAACCATATTTGCTTCCTGTACCGTACAGGGTACACTGTATACCGGTAGCAAAACCAATTATGCCCTAACCCTCTGTCATACAGAGCCGGTCCGCCTGGATGAAGGGCACAATGATTACTCCATGCAAGGTTAATTTTGCTCCTTTTGTTGCATCCTGAAGACCTTTTTAAGAAGACTAAACGTAAAGCAAGAAGTTTTTTTTCCAAAACACGTGCATTGGCGTGGTGTAGAGTTCATTCTGCTGAGGAAATTCCGGCCTGCCAGCTTCGGGTAATGTTTTGGGGGTCACCTCACTTCTCCTAAATGACTAATTTAGTTTTTTTATATGTGGAAATTTAAACATGGAAAGCTGATTCCTGTTTTCAAGAATATCTAGTTAAGTCTAACACGTGAGACTGTTTAAAAAACTCCTTCGAATCAGACGGCAGATTTTGATCAAGACTTATCGTTAACATTTTTCTGTCCATGCATATATGTGGAGTTAAAATGTGTTCAATTTTGTGATAACATGTTGGGTTTAATTACTGGATTGGATATAGCATGCCTTGTGGCACACTGCCCAGAATCGGACTCACAAGAGTACGACTCTGCTGGTTGGGGCTCGTGGGCTTCAAACTCAACGGTCCGCAATATCTGGGGCTTCTAAATACACCAGAGGCGTAGGTATAAATGTATTGAAGAGAGTAATGAAGTCCGTTCAAATATGTCAGATAAGAATTGTTTCAAGGCAAATTACCTAAACATGGGTATTTTTGTGTTAAGGACCTCACGGAATGAGCAATACTTTGTAAACATACAAATGTTAAATGTAAACAGAAGCTGTCTCTTTGAAATAAACCAAATTTTTTTTTAAGTTTGATAGTTGTTAAAAAGTTGTTACGGCCATCCTATACGGCCTAACTGGAAGAGGTTCTCTTTTAAGTAGAAACGACAAAGTCGGACTTGTGGTTACGACGAATGATTGAAAAAGCCAACGGTTAACAAAATTACATGATCTGATGTTTTAACAACACAGCCGTGTCGGTTACATTATTGTGAAAGATTTATTTTAAACAACACCTAAAAGAGCCTATTTGATATGATATACTATTAGTGTGAAATCTTGAGTTCATAATACACCAAAAAAGAGCTCGTTAGATATTCTATACCATATGCGGGAACCTGGCATATCTAAATACCTCAACAGTATTTTTTGTTTTTCCTGCATCATGATTCTATCTACTTTAAAACTGAAATTTTGATTTTGAGTCAATAAAAAAAAAATTATTTTTCAACGATGAAACATAGCCTGGATAAACGATAGCATGAGTAAAACGGATTCTGTGTAGGTGGAATGTCTGCAACAGCAAGAGAGAATCTTTTGGAAAGTATTCCTTTATCCGTTGTTTATGAAAAATTTTACCTCTATTATGGATTTATGGAGATTCCAAAGCGGCTAAAGCGCCTACGTCTGTAAAAGTACCCTTTCTAGATTAACCTGATGTTAATACAAGTATACAGTGATATCTTTATAAATTTCTTTTTCCACAATCCATATAAATGTAAGAGGGTTCTTGTTATGATGGAAATGTGAGCCTCAAAGAACAAGATGGATCTTCCTCGGTGTATACAGAACACGTCTAAGAATATTAATAAATAACACAAAAGGAACAGCGTGAAGCGAAAGGCCTTGCTGTATTTTATAGCTTGAAGGACATGGTTTTTGGGAGAACGATTATCATATCAAGACACTACCATGTATTCATTAGTGTAAATTATAATGGGAACTGACATGGTCCCTTTTTTGTGTATTGTAATCGACTGAAGTTCTTATTCTGATCATAGATAGCTGAGAAATGCTCTTCATAGCTGATCAAGGACAAGTTGAGTACCTGTTTTCCTTTGCTGGATGGCTACAATTTGAAAGTTTCTCTCTACTTTTTTTCTGGCTTAATATGGTTTTCTTTTGTCCCTGTGAGTAACAGTTAGTTCTTTTGTTTCATATATTCAAATTTATTCAATATGATTATGATTATATCGAATGTAATTTTAATCCCATTTTTGGCTTTCATCAAATGACGATTTGACATAACCTTGATAGGGGAAATAGGCAATACATAAAGGAGAGACTATGTATTGTTATCTTATCCGTTCAGGACAAGTTAATACGGCTTCATGAGAATTAACATAAATGGGAAAGGATGCAGCTTGGTACAAAGTGTTCCTGGGGTTGTGTGTACATATTTATTTTTTAATGTATTGCCTAAATATTCAGTTTATACAGAAGCAGCTCTTCAGCTCAACAGTTTACTTATTGGAATATTAATGTTATAGAGACTTCTATAGGTATGTATTAGCCCTTTTAACAGAACAAGCGATACATGTGGTTTTCCCCAACCTCAAATACGTTTAAATGAGTCAGATGTATAGCTATATATCGTGACATTGCACCAGTAATACAGTAACATAAATATTCACGGTTTACAAAGTTGGTCATCAACAAAGGTCTAATATTTCTATTTTTTTCAAACATCAGTCTACTCGAAAATAGTGTAGGAGTCAGTATTCGGGCAGATTAATACTAACCAATGTACAAATTATTGCTTTTAACAAGTAATGCTAATGTATGACCGAATCTATACCTTAAACAAAGAACACAAGAAGTATACATTAAAACAAAAGCTGTTCAATTTGTTTCTTGTCTGTCAAGTCCGAGTTTCCGCCGACCCAGACGTTCAGCTGTTTCCGGTTAAATTCGTTTTTCCCAAAAGAATAAGAAATTACTGTCACTAGACGGCTCCTTCAGGCTGTTCCGTACGAAGGTTGGCGGGACGGCTCCCCTAGAGGTCCGCCATACACTACCTAACAGTGAGAGATAAGTACCCGACGCTCGTCAGACACTGCGGGGAAATGTGTGGATGGGATATGGCTGACTGTCGAAACAATTGTTTTGCCTTCTCTCAAATATTATTGTTATTATTTTTATTATTATTTTCATTAATGTAATTAATACTGAACTGGATGTAATGATAAATATTTATATTAATTAAAATAATATTGAATACTTAATATTTAAATATATTATGTATATATTAAACATATAATTATATATACATATATATATATATATATATATACACACACACACACATATATATATAGTTTATTAATTTAATAGAATTAACATAACTTATATTAATATATGTTGACACTTATCTGTTGAAATTCTTCACAGTGCTTCAACACAGCCTTTAATTATAAAAAAAATATTGCTTTCAAGGGCGCAACGGCTTGAACCTATTTATTTCCTGTTTGTTAGCACATTAGACATTGTACTTCTCTGTCTGTCCTCGTGTTTACAGTTGATTCAAAACTTTATAAAAGTATTGGGTTTATGTTTGATGGTTATTATGTCTAGAAATGAACAAAATTAATTAGTTTTTATATCAGATATATAGATATTATCTGGTACTCTTTATTCGTAAACAAATCAATCTCTGTTATGGTAAAAAGTACAGATTATAAATAAATACAAGAATTAAAACTTTAAGGATTAAATAGTTGTATTAATAAAAATCGGGATATGTGCAGGGCTTAAGTTTTGAAATGTTTACTCTTTCAAAATCCATTCCTGAAACTTGATAATTTTTTTTGCCTTAAGATACAATCCAGCTTGGCGACGCTCGGACCAGAGGAACTAACTGCATTAAGAGATCAAAACGGTCTCGATAAAAACAATCTATTCAGAAGGAAATGTTCATAATTATCTCACAAAAACAGAATTTATTGCTTATCTAACATGAAATACATTCATCTTGTGTTATAATCTAGCAATTATTATCCGATTTGTGCCGTATCTGGGACGTTTACTACTAAAGAAATGACAACAGCTTACTGTATAATTTCTGGTTATTTCTGACAAAATTACTCTGCTTTTGGAGACAATCTTTTTATCAAAGCACATTTTCGATGATCATTACTGGAGGCAATTTGACATTCTAATCTTGATACATCTTGGCAGAAATAAGGCAGACCCAGGCCTAATTAAAGATAGGTCAATCTTCATTACGACTCTAACAGTAAACAACAAATAACAAATGACCGGCCATTTGTTAAGTAGACGAATGATGAACTGACGGAAGCAAAGGCACGGCGCAATGCGTGATTGATTCACCAGAGGGCGGCAGGTGTTTTGCCCTTTGACCTCAACAAATCTGTAACTGCCGAGACTCTTCTAAAATCAGGAAGCATTAAGCCAACGGGTGGCTCAGTACCAATTGACTGACCAGAGGAAACCCGAGAGAAATATTTCACAGCCAGGTCAGGTCCGTCTGACTAATAAAAGCATTATCTCTCCACACAGATGATAAGTGTGTCGCGGCGTTTGTTTAAATTATTACTTTGTAGTTTATGTAATTACCAAGCCTTCTTCCCAGGAGAATGTATATTATAATGGTTCTGTGGGAGTGATGTTCGTTGGAACACACAGGGAAAACAGTATAACACAGTTGACCATGTCAGAATGTAAAAAAGTGAAATGGTTTATTGGCTGGCTTTGATTAATTCCTATGGTAAGATTATTATATGTTTTCTGTACCCCGACCATTTGTTTCCAATGTTAAATTAAACTGAGCACTATCTTATTCATACCTTATGTTTACATGAATGATTATTTCATGCCTTGTTGATGGTAGTAAGTAGCTGAATATTTGTGTGGATTTTTTTTTATTTCATGAAAATGTGGGATTTCTTTTCTTTTGAATTTACGGTTGTATGCGTTTGCTTCACGTTTATATTTTTAAACACAAATACACATACACACACATATATATATTAAGGAATAGGAGAAACATTTTCTATTATTTGATGTATATAGCTGAGATATGTGCCTGTGTGCTGTAAAATATATCCCTTGTGATTGTTCCTGCCCTTGATTTAGTGTTCTAAGTCGTCTTATGTGTTGACGTTGGGAGAAGAATTTTTTTTTCTCTATTTAATTCCATAGCCTGAAAAACTTTAAAAAAATCAGATGAGTCATAATTTTTAAGGTCACCGCCTCCGTATGTACATCTGTAGAATTCCATTACAGTTTTGGACTATTAGACAACACAATGGCAATATCTTCTTCTCATTATATATCTTATGTTACCTCTGCACCTGCGGGCTACGTATGTGTAATCGTCCCCATTGTTGGGTGATACTTCTGCATGAGGATCCCTCGAAAGGCGCACTCCTTTGTGAGTGCAACACGGCCGGTTATGCACGACCTCCCATTTAGTATGCAGAGCGATCACCCTGGGTGGGGACCGACTTTGCAAAATCGCAACGCCTTGAGATTCGAACCCCCGGCTTTGAGTACATTACCTAAGGAGCCGGTAATAATTTGCGACGGCAGTTAAGAGGTAGTGTCTTATAGTACATCAGCCAGAGGGTTCACCGGTACCAAACAGGTGACAATTGCTATCAATGTTTTTTTTGAAAGGTGTATTTGTGTAGATAATAAAAATGCCTGATAGCAGTATGAAAGTGGTAGCTTTCTGTAAAATATCTGCCTGTTTTGAAATGTATTTGCACCGAACTTGCAATTTTGCGAGACAAACTGTTATATATG
Source organism: Sipunculus nudus (assembly GCA_026874595.1). Lineage (NCBI taxonomy): Eukaryota > Metazoa > Annelida > Sipuncula > Golfingiida > Sipunculidae > Sipunculus > Sipunculus nudus. The sequence continues at coordinate 21,093,635 of CM049307.1, forward strand.
CATTATTTAGTTATAACATTTTATATAATGCCTGTTTTAAAACAAGATTGATGTCAGTTGATAGTAGACATTAATAGCTTTCATCTTGTGTGTCATTCATGTATATAGCTTTCCAAATTCGAAAGATATGATTAATTTTCCTCAACCTGTATCATAGCAATTTGTATAATTTTAGCTAATTTATTAAAAAATTCTAATAAGACCAACCGTGACAAGTTTGATTTTATGAAGTTATTAATGAAGTCTGAAGTCTTTTAGATGAAAAAAAACACACGTCTGGCACCCAACCGCAATTTGTGGATTTCGGCGTGGTCACATAAAGGTGTTATTCCGTCCTTGAGTTAGCCGATACATGTCTCATTGCCACCAACTGTCCGCGGAAACAATGCCTGGTTGATATTTTCGAGTACATTTGTGTCGCATACCCACGCACTTATCGAATTATGATTGGTTAATCCTCTAATTTATTAAACGTGGATGCTTTCGGGGGCCGATAAATAGACTAAAACTCGGATGTCGCAAGCCGAATGTCACACGTGATATGTATGCAGGCAGCGGTACTCGGCTAGTTGTTTGAATATAAGTTTTTTTGCATGTCTTTGGTTGAAAAAAAGAAAAGTGCGACAAGTCATTTTGAAGCAGTATATTTTTATTTGTATGTTTTTGTGGTATTGGTGCCTAAGTCACTTGTGATATCGTACAAACTAAGCCGTCGTATCTGCACTTCTGGCCAAGTTCGCTTTCTCACACGAAATATAAAAGAGCCTTCCGCTGAGAAAGGGCTATGTTGTCTGCTGAAATATTTCCATGCAATTATTTCCTATAAAATTAACATATAAAATCAAGACAAGAGCAGTAAATGTACCTACAACATTTTGGTTGGGTTGCACCATAAATAAGTGATAGATATTGCAGTTTGACTTTTGTCAGGACTAAATGTTAAGCAGAGCTGTAAGTTATTCATTCAGAGTTGCCTATGTTTTATACTTTTCACATTTCTGACAGGAGAGATATTCTAAATAAATACCACTTTCTATAACGCAAACCAGATTTTTATTTGAACCGTGGGGCAAACAGAGTTTTAACGAGAATATATACCAGTTTGCTATATTGCCAATAAGTACAATGACTCATCCTGTTCCGGTTTTATGTTAATACAAAGTCTAGGGAATGCTAGTGATAAGCCAAAATTGATAAAATAAGTTGCTGAAGTTGAACAAATCTAATGTTTTTTTCTAAATTGCTTTGACTCAGGAGTTCAGGAATTATGTTTCAAATAAAACAATACCAGTCTAGTGTCAACTAACTTAACCGGATTGGAAGACATGCATGATTCGCCTTGGGCTATGTACTTGCACCATATAGAGTGCAATTAATAAGATCCTTTTGTTTTAATATTTAAAATGTAATTTTCACTAAATGGTCGAATCAACTTGTGTCCCTGTCATTCCCCAAGTTTAAGGGAGATCATGTTAATCACTCATTGTTGTACTGGCCGAACAATTAAAATGACAATGGGGTTTATGGTTTTGCCCTTGAAAGAATATCATCTCTCACTTAGTAGGATATAATTGTAACTGTTAGATCACAAAATGGAGATATATATTCTACAAAAAGCTTTGGTTTCATATTATTTTCTTTTATTTAAACATTTCAGTAGAAACACACGATAACAGACATGAAAGTAACTGATTTTTCATTCTTCTTGTGATTTCTATTTTGATTCCTTGCAAGTGCTAACTTTCTTATGACTTAATTTGGCAAGGCAGCCAGGCTTGAAATAACTATAAGATATAATAGACTTGTAAAAGCCCCGGTTATAATCCAAACTAAAAAATGATGAAATGATTTTTCATATTCCACTCGGTGTTATCTTTCCAACCATGCAAAATAGAACTCATCAGATTTGATATTTTTCTTTCAGAAAGCGATTGCATATTCATATGCTTATGAAATAACTAACTGATATTGCTTATTTTCCCTTCAAACTCACATTGAATATTACTTTGATAGTTTAATTTTTAAATATGAAATACACATGGGCCTTGTTATGAAATAATATAACAAACAATTTTTTAAGGGAGTCTTTATCACAGCGAACATTCACGCTGAACAGTGAAACTTTACATAAGTAAACAAATAATGTATCTTAAATACATTATAATCCGTCACATGATCAATGTTTGGTAAAGTACAATACAAATTATAGTTAAAATCAAATATGAAATACAACAATAAGCGAGTATAAGTTTAACTACGCTAAGGTAACGCTATCCATCACATAAAAGTTTTTTTTTTTTATTTCATGACTTGAGAAGGAAGAACTGAAAAAGATTATTTTGACTCAAGTCAACATAAGTGTCGAGACTTGCAACTAACACTGACATACCAGTCCTGGGATCAATATGCTGGGTACTGGACATAACATTTGAATACAAACACTTGTGATCAGCAAAGTTAAAATAGAGTCCAGACAAATATTATAATAATTCAGCACACCTCATACCTTTTTAGTCATCTTTTGATTATCTCCAATGAATGAGCCATTGAATGAAAGGAGCTATATTTTTTAGGCTTGCACAAGCTAGGAAAACCTATAGCTTACAAACAAAATACCAGTCCAGTGATCAATATTACCATAGAACTTGGAGACGACAGATACGGCAGGTTACCGACATAACGTTATATCTGTTGACGTATTATATATATATATATATATATATATATATATATATCGAGTATTATTCTCAAGAGAGAGGCAGAAGCGGGCCGGGGGGGGGGGGGGGGGCAGGAAGTCCGCCCCCACCCTTTCCAGTCGCCACAACTTTTTTAAGGGTATCAGACTTTTGACTGTGTCCTTGCCCCCCCCCCCCCCACCCCTTCCGGACCTTGGGACCTTTTTTACAGGTTTTGCCACCAGTCCTGGGGTGGACCCCTTCCTTCTTTAATCCTGGATCTGCCCCTGTGAGGGCATTAGAAAGAATAACTGTAGCTAAACACCTATTGATCATAAATGATATATAATTGGAAAGATTATTTTGCTGGATACAAGTTTGGAATATTAAGTTGTTTGAAGTAAATTAAATATAACCACTCCTTTGTAGTTTTCCTTAGGGGTGAGTGTAACTGTAAGAATATATTACTTAAGCAGTATACACCCAGTGGTCCTAAATAGTATGTAATACTGAAGCATATGGTTTAAGCTATCATTTGAGACTCTGAAGTCAATGTCCTTGAAATGAAAAAATATATACGTCATCCGACATAAAACATCCATTTATTCACTGAAAGCTACCACTTTCATACTGCTATCAGGCATTTTTATTACCTACACATGTATACCTATCAAGCACACATGGTAAAAATTTGTCACCAAAATGGTACCGATGATCCAAATTTTGGGGTTTGGCTGAAGTACTATTATGATTTCTTAAAAATATTTAACTTAAAATGGATGAATTTTGAAGCATTTTAACCCGACTGTTTTTACCTTACAAGGAAAATATACACATACCTTGCAGAATACCATGTTGGGAAATATTTGCTTTTATACAGAAGCCAGTACTCAAATTAAATGGAATTGAAGCATCTTTTATTATAAGTATGCGTAATTTTTTCTGCTGGTTACGTTTTCAGTGTACAAATCAGCGGTGTTCCATTGTGTAACCTTCAGAAGCGTTACTGTACTTTTAAAATGATGTAAATATCGTATACAAGACCTGTAACCTAGCTGATACAGTATCACATCTTAATACTTACACTGTTCGGTTCCAACTTAGATTCAATAGTAGTAAACATTTTTAAATGTTCCTGCTTTCATTAAAACTGATTATAGAAGCGATTGTAATAAGAAATATATTTAAACTGTTTATTATAGAGAAATCTGATAAGAGCTGAATCTGCACGACAACTGAACTAAAATTCTTTTGAAATCCCGCCAGTCAATTTATTTTTATCAGTAATTCACTGGACATATTAATCGGCAAGCCCAAAAGAAGTAATTTTGTAAATCTGGTATAACATCATATTGAATTGTATAGAATATCTGCTTTACAGCCTGTTCTCTAATGTTCTTAAACTGATATTTTCGTCTTTTTATGAGTATGCCGTCTTAAAGCCAAACAGGTTGTGGGGGTGAAGAGTGTGTGACGTCACACAGACCACGCGGATTACTTTGACTGACTGACTGAAAGTAAAGTCGGCGCTCGAGCCAGTCACAGGTCTCCGGAAAATCCAGCCCGCACTGGCTCCCTCAGCACCGACAACGTTTGACAGATTGAATCGGTATACAGTTAGATATTTAAGTCCAAAATAGGAGATACTTATTGAGTTGAAGATCTTAGTGGGCGGAAGCCAGAGAACCCGGAGAAAACCACCAACCTTGGACGGGCCACTACAAACACTCTCATGGCAGCACCTGGGATTGAACCCGGGTCGCAAGCGGCGAAGGCCGAGCGTTTTACCGCTCAGCTCTGCAGGCCCCGCGGATTATTTTGCATGTGACCGATTTTCTTTACTTTTTCTAAATGTGACAGGTCATATCAATCAAGGATAATAGGCATTCATGCGTCATTTTGCTGCGATATCTATACTTGGCCATTTTGCCTATCATTGTATTATTCCTGTACTTATGAGCCAGGATGAAATATTCTACTTTTTTCTCACTGGGCAGCTCTTCTCTTTTCACTCTATAAACAAAACAGCTAACGTCTGAATTAATTATGGTAGTATTTAGATAAAGATACTGCGTTCTCTCTCGTTCAAAGTGTGCGGCGAGGAGGGAGATCCTTGAAACGCAGCTTTCCTGTTTTATCAGAATACTTCCGTAATCCATGTGTCAGTCTTAGTTCCCATTCAAGGCGTGGTCCTTCACACTTCGAATGGTAGAAAGTCAGATGACCATAAAGAAGTCATGTGTATTTCGGGATTTCCTGGAAATCTGACTGTATATATAGGTATATATATACTGGCAGATTTCGAGGAAAAGGAACCTAGTAGAAAGGGAAGTTCGTCCAAATATTATACATGTATAAGTAACATTCTACTAGACCTATACAAGGGTCATAACTGTGGGTTTAACATACAACCCTTTCTAGTTTAGCAATGGCGTAACATATTTTTGCAAAATCGCGGGGTCCTCAAGCTTTAGATTAGAAGATAACAACGAAAGTGAGACAGAAAACGAGTAAGAATCGTGACTATAGTTTGAAGGAAACTCTCTCTGTTGAACAGACCTTTTTCGTGCATGTACAGAGGAGACACACGAAGCAAGCGGAGGAAATGATCCCTTTGCTGTCGTCCTCTTTTATCTTGCACTACAACACTGTCGCCTTGATTTTCTAGCGTTAAAGTTTTTCTATATTTACGACATAGAATATTAACAGTGCACTGTTCAGCAGACGCACCAAGCACTTCCAGGCATTCCAAACCCGAGATCGCGCTTTCTTTAACATCTGATAGGGGGCTTTGTGAAAAAAAGGCTCTATAAATGGTAAGTATATCAAACGTAATCTAAAGATATATATATATATATATATATATATATATATATATATATATATATATATATATATATATATATCGTGTCTTCAACTGACGCAACATGAAAGTCACGCTTTTGCGTGTCTGTACTTTTGGTAGCATTGCATATATGCGTATGGGTACTTTCTATTAGTAAAACAAGAATACCATCCATATTCGAACCTGTAGAACTGCTTAGGAGAGGAAATGTTTATTCGTTTTTCAAAGTTTTCTTATATGTAATGGTCTGCAGAGGTTCGGCCGAGAAAAAAAAAACATTTTCAGACAAAGTTCAACAATTTTTCAGCAGAAATATTATAAAATTTTATCGACTAGTTTGCCTAGAGGATGCACGTAGCGCATTTTGAGATCTGTTTTGCCATGCAGTACCTTCCGTGTAAAGAGGTTGTTCCAAAGAAGTGACACCGTTATTTTCTGTGAAAAAAAACCCACTGCCTTAAGTAACTTTCTGAGAATTTCTCGCGGTAATGCCAATACCGAAACGCCGAAAGAAGGTGGGAAATAAGTGCCAGCTCGACGCTGAAGAAAATGTCAACAAGACGTAACTACTTTCTGATATGAACAAAAAAACAAATTCTTAATCAACTGAAGCCTTACGATGCATTAAAAATAAATTCAGGTGGATATTGAAAGTGTATATGTAGTTGCTGTTTTTTTAATCTCTAATCAGCTATTTACGATTCTAATATTAAACATTTTTAGTACAGTTTTTCGAATATATGTGACAGGAGATTGTCTCTCAAAAGTGAAATTCAGGTAAAGTTTGCGATAGGCCCGTGAGTTGATGAGCATGGCAATATTTGGATCCGCTGAAATATCTCAGATCAATTGGAAAAGGGGAAACTAGGAATCCAAACATACCTCAAACATCAAATATTGTGGGTTTAATCAAAACGCCATGAAGCCCACATCGTGTACAAATGGTGGGCGAGTAAGGACTAGAACAGGAAACGTGTGGGTGATGGTCTTGCTATTATTCCTAATAGTAGACACAGGGACACAAAAAAACCATAACAAGATCTCACAACCAGAGGACCAGCTGACCCAGTAATAAATGAAAACTTCATGAGGTCATGTTGTATCCATCAGTGATCCAGATAACACATAATAAGAATATAACGAATGACACTCAAGACCTGGCCACGGCGTCCACATGCGGCAGTCAGTGGAGTCTCTGGAAACCGTGCAGAACTTGTCCAGTTATCACTTTCATCATTAATATCTGCCGCAGACCATGGGCACAAACCAGGACCGTTCATTGTTTAGGCCTTGATTCTCTGATCTTGGTTATATGCTGATTTCTCCTTATAGACATTTGATGTTTGTTTGTGTATGTTAGACGAAATTAAACACACACATAATGACATATTTTTGCTGGGTTAAAGGGACATAATCAGGAGCAATTCTAGCAATGCCTAGTCTTTCACACTATCAGTTCATGTGTGCTTTATACAAAGTTTTCCAACAAAACCATACCAGCACACAGCTAAGTACCTCGCATACGGCTGTTCAACATCTTTTGTGGTAAACACAGTCCACGTGTGTCTGTTTACCATAACAAGGCTGCGTGACCTGAGGTCCGATTGCGAGCCACGACACTCGATGTGTCAGACAGCGGGAACATGTATCGCATTTTCCGGGCCAAGTCATTCAAGGCATCTCCTAATTTACACGTGTTCTGGCACACTGTGTTTATGTTGACACCTGAGATCGCGCCCGGTCGACTGTATTTAACACTTATTTACAGGAGTAAGCAAACGGTTTCTTGACCATAATTTGACAGGTACAAATTTATTTTTATGGGAAGTAGCTATTTTCTGTGTTAATTCAGCATGCTTTTTAGGTGATTGGGCCCCTTTAAATGCATTAGGTTCTCTCAGTGCGACAAGGTTAAGTATCATTTATAAATGCAGTCTTCGAAAAGTGTAGTATCTGTTTACATCCACTGAGAAAAGGCTGACAAAGCTATGCATACGTTTTACTGTAATCTTGGATATACATATATTATATACCGGACCCGATAAACAAAGTAGCTGTGTGGGCTTTGTATATGGATTACACGTGCGGTCCGTTTCTGCCTCATCTGTGGATCCAATTTTCATGACCACTGAGCCTGGGATAATTATAGGCTTGGCCTTGCTTTGAAGGTCAGAGGTCGAATGAGGTCACTCAAGTATAGTTGATCACCAACTTGCCTGTCATCTGCTCGGTTATGAATATGTTAAGTATATCTAGATGAATATGGCATCCGCTTCAGTTTATTCTGTGATTAGATTTATTTGTATCTCTCTCTCTCTCTCTCTCTCTCTCCCCCCTCTCTCTCTCTCTCTGTATGTTATCCGGTGTTACCTAACCGTTTTATGATCCTGTTTGAGTGAGCTCCAGAAATCGGTATTGGGTGCTACGATTAATTTGCTAATTAAAGAAAATAAAATACTATACTCAGAGAATGCATACCTCCGCCAACGTGCGTCAGACCAATTACTCCTCAATTGGCAACGCGCTAGGCTATCCTACTCCAAAGTTGAATTCTATAGCCTGTCGCATCTAGAAGCAGCCATCAGTTTTCGGGGACTTGTTCAACAAAGGTTGTTATTGGGCATTAACCATCTATTGACAGAATCGCGCACCCTTAGAGCTGAAAAATCTATTGGAAACTGAATTTTTATCTCTATGGTTTTACAAACTTTGGCTATAAACCCAGAGCTCCCTACAAAATGTTCTCAAGTCTGACATAAACAGGAGCCGCATCAAAAGTATCCAGAAAATTAACTTGCATTAGTCATTTCTTACTTGGACCATGAACCTTCCTTCAAAATCTCATTTACATCAACTGAGAAATTTGAGTTTTTGGACAGGCAAACAGATAGACAAACACAGATATGAGCAAGGGTTAATGCATCTAGAGTGTTAACTTTGTTAGCTTTAGAAATAAGATTTTGTTTAAAAGAATCAATTTTCGAAAATTTTCAAAACACAAACTTTATCGAGGATAATGTGCGTCAACTAGCATTCTGTACCTGTTTAAGTGCAACTTAAGTGATCTGGAAAAAAGGTCGATGAACGTCAGCTTTGAGAACTTCCACAGTCTCGCAAACGGTGAAAATGAAACTAATTTATAGCAAAGATTTCCCTATCCAACAACGCTATGTGTCTGTACTAAATGAATCATCGATTCCCCTATAAAAGCCTGTTGTCCTGTGTCCAGAGCTATAGCGCCTAACAATCGCTGTCGTCAGGGAGTATAAACATGGCCGCCGCGGCCGCGTATTGACAGGTCTCCTGAGATGGTAACATGATTGTAAGCTTACTAGCCTGATGCCAGTCTTCTTTATTGTGGCGTGTCTACTTTCAGGGGTTAATTGAGCACCGCCCAGGTCAAGATTGCTGTTTCCCAAAGATTTACTAGCCGTGTCCTCCAGCAGTACCGGCCAGCGTCCCTACTGGAAATCTCCACATGTACATGTACTTATCATTCTAAGCCCGTGTGTTAGGAGATGTGTTCTCATTACAATAGGCATTGTTGGTTTGTCTGAGTCAGAACACCCCTGGTAATACATAATTACATACCATCAGTAGACAAGTAAGAAAACTGTGTTGTGGCATAAAGTCGCGAGAGGTAGATGATAACAGCAAAACACCTGAGTCGGCATAAATATAAAGAAAGCATAAGGCCAAAAAAAAAAAAGTTTGGTTTTACAGGCACTTTTTTATTCAGAAATCAGTGCGGGCGGGCGATATTTTTTACCTTTTTTGTATGATAGATAATGTATGATTATGAATGATGCTGGTCTGACTCTTATATTTGTACAATCCTAGTAGTTGACAACTCAATCAAACGCAAGTGACCAGGGGAAAGCATGATAACAAAAGATAATTTTGCTAAACAGGTGAAAGCACTACAAAACAAGTTAACAATATAAAAATTGTTTTATTTTATCTTCTTGAAATATATGTCCGAGCGGCTGGAGCTCAAAATTGGAAAGGTTCTTTTCAAAATAAAAATAAACGTTTTTGATGCGGGGGGTTAAAATTGACGCGGGCGGTGCCTGAGAACCCTACCTTTTATTTTTTGGGCCAAACAACAGGCCTTTCGCGTACTTCACGATCGAGTTACAAGGTACAGTGAGAATATTTTTTTCATGTGCATTATTTAGATAGTAAAGCCGTGAGCACGAAAGGGTTTGTTGGCAGGTAAATTTATAAGAGAAATAACCTTTGGTATTCTGGGATTTTAATAGTGATGGCAATTACCATGCAAAAATGAATATCGTGTTATTTGTAAACTTACAGAAATATAATCTACGTATGCAGGGATGTTGGAATAATATCTATACTGCCTAAAGTGTAAACCTAGGAGATTCAAGTGAATTTATAATGTGTTTATACCTTTGTTTGAGCAAACATATGGTTCAAAGTGTGTTCCAAACGAAGTAGACACGACGAGCGTATAAAGGCCTTTCACTACTAGCAGCAAGTAATAACCTGACTCAACAGACTCCGATGAAAACAAATTACCCCGAAAAGGTTGCGGCAATGTAAAAGTTATGATTGCCATATTATGTCACAATATCTTGAATATAGTGAAGTACGTATGGGATATTTAAGAAGCCATAATCTATAACATAATACACCCTACATGGTCCAAGATAGCGATATTTCGCTCTAAACTTTGCTGAAACACTAAAACTCACAGTTTGCATGTCGAAATCATGGGTATGCCACTAATATATCCTTAAACGTCAATTTAATTTTGATGAATCCAATCTAAAATTTCAGATTCAGCAGGTTATTTATATTTATTATGTATTTTTCTTTCGCATTTTATTACATGATGACTCAGTGGACAGTAAGTTTGTATACGATTCAATTTTTACAGCCGACAGAGTCAAGAATGTATATATAAATGACATGTTATTACATGTAATGTCGGCTTAAAAATGATACCACTGTCAGCGTAAAATGAAAATTGGTTGTTTGCAGTTGGAGCTTCTATCACTGAATACATTTTTCCCTTTTTCTTATTCTCTCGTTCTCATCATGCAACATTTGTGAAGATGTGAGAAAATGTAGAACTTTGGATTTGCAAGCCTGCGGCATGTTACGACGTACGTGTGGAGGTTGCAGAAATCCAAGCCCCTGAGCATGCATTGTATAATGAAAAATGGCTGAATCTTTTCTTTTGATCGCTGAATAATAATGTGACATATCCAGTTTCAAATGCGACAATATGGAAATTGATCATGGTGCTCTGCTGGATTAAGTGCCTGGACTTAAATTATTCCGCGAAGGACACATCTATTTGCCCGCTGTCTTTGAAAATAGATCCTCCCTGGTCCACTCATCGTTTAGGAATTATGGGTGAATCGTTCAGGTAATTTAAAGTATTGATTGAAAAGGTAACAACTTTTTCCACGGAAAATGACTTGACTGTGTCTTTTAGTAAAAGTCGGTTGAAATAAATTCAAATTTGTAAATTCGTAGTTTAAAAGAGCTGATTAGGGATCAGTTACAGTTACTGCGTATTTTAGATCCTCGTCCAACTGATTACCTGGCCATGAATTATGTAAACATGAATTATGTACACATGTCTCACATTTAACAGCTGTTGCTTAATCTGACATGAACGGTTTTAAGTATAATAACTATGCCAGGGGATATTTTTACTTTTTATACTGCAATATGTAAAATCTATTCACGCTGATTCTTTTTATGTATTTATCTAGGAAGAAATATTCTATTCTATCGCGGGAAATAACCCGCCTCATAATTTCTTAATAGCTTAATGTAATTTCCGCACCTATGAAATGATTTGGTAAAAAGGCCTGATACTGCATCGTATGCATTAATGTGAGCTTAATGTAATATTTAAACTAAACATTTCCCAGGGTATCCCCAATATTTTTGAGCAGGCAGTTTTACAAACTTATTCCAGTTACAAGACATGAGAGATCGCATTGCAGATCCTCAGTCTGCAAGCCGCATGACTATGTTAGTAGGAACAGTTATGTTTTTCTTGTCTTTTGTTACCTGGTTAAGTTGGTTTTCTGAAGAAAGAAAATATCACCAGAGGGTACCTAAACACGAACAATGAATTATCCAGTCAGCTTTGTATGTCAACAGTGAGAACAAAACAACTGCAGCTTTTCCCCCCATTTTATGACGCATGCAAGTTATATGTTGGAATGTTTAATACGTCTCTGTTGAAATGAAATTAGCGTTGGTTGTGTCATTGGAGGGGAGTCCGGGAGCGAAGATCACGCGAGAGCGGATGCCATGGGAACCATATTTTTACTGGAAGGGGAAACAAATTTACTCATAACCGGCGTGTTTTGGCCGTTTCAGCCGTTGACCTTGTCCTCTATTGGGGTTAAAGGCTAATCAAACATACAAAGTGCATATCGGGACATCCTGAGCTGGTGGTCGTGTCGTAAAATCCTTCCTGAAGGCAATTAGATGGACGTTGAACCTATTTTCCTGGCATTGTCGGAACGGGTATGAGTTAGCGGCCAGACTGAAATCCTGAACTGCAAACTAATAGTGTGGGGGCATATGTCACCGAGTAAATTTTCGCTGTAAAAAGTGGAGACCCCACATTTTTGTGATCCTAACACTTTAACCTTTACAAAAAAATATGGTGCCAATTTTTCTATGGTGGTTTTGTTATTTTTTCAGGTAAAATTTGATTTTAGAGCAAAAATTGAGGGCCAATATATATAAATATTAACTACTGAGGGATATTTTGCAACAAAACACCTCAGAATGATTAGTAAGATATATTACATCACAATACCTTAGACTAGACACACAACGACTGCGTTAAGACGTTTATTCCATTATTAGAGTGACCCCGTAGAGCGCATACCTCCGCCAACACATGGATCCGCATCAAGGTCCCCCAGACTATAACTATGAAAAAATTATCAGCTGTTGTATGTCCATCGGTATATTGTTCTACAAAATGTCATTGCTAAGTTCATTTAAAAAATCATATGGAGACAACAAGTGCCCTGGGGTAGTTTGTGCAATGTACATAAAGCGGACCACTTGCTGATTTCAGGCAACCTGTATCGTACACAGTATGGCTCTGCTTTCCTTTTGTTTTAACCAGTGACTGAATATTTGCTTCATTTATACATAAAATATGAAAATGGCCCTGTTATTCTTCCATTTAATATAATTTTGCTATTGCGTCATCCTATTGTTCGATTATACATCACCATCATTACTATCGGCTCGCTGATCGTGAAGGTATAGAAACCCGTCTCTTACGGTTAGTTTATCCAAAGTATCTAAAGGTTCCTAAGGAATTCTAAGGAGTATTTTTATGTTTTGGTCATGATCCAAGAAAAAATTTATAAAAGTTTTAGGCGGATGACTATATTTTTACATATTTCGTAAAGAATAAACAAAAGACAAAGGGACAACTTTGACTGCATTTAGTGCCAGATCCTCGCTAACCCATTTCAAAGTTTAAGGAAATGCTTCCTAGTCCACCATTCACAGGGAAATGAAGTACATATTAAGAAGCAAAATAATAATAGTAATGATAATAGTTATAATAATAATAATAATAATTATGATTATATAACCTCAGCTTTGTGCGGGCAATAGCATATCATTTTGGAGCAATTATACCTTCTGTGGAGTAGCTATTTTCATCAGTTATTTCACTGTTCATTGATAATCTTTTGCAAGCAGTACTCATCAGGTAATTTACAGCAGACAAATATTCACAGACTTTAACAGTAGAATGACATTAACATTAAATGAAATGCATGTTTTGCTGAAGAATTCATTAGGGAGTGTGTTTTGAAAACAAAACAAAACAAGGAGACCTTAGAAAATTTAGAAGTTTTAGAAAAGTCCGGTTGAAGGAAGAAACTTGAAATTAAATATCGGATCATAAAAAAAGTGTCATCATTAGTCATAATATTATCGTTCATGTTTACAAATGTTCTTCTATCCCATCTTTAACCCCCCCCCCGAAGGTCTTCTTTTAAAACGATTTTGTAAAGTGGGCCAATTTAAAATTGTACATTTATGGGAATATGAAACCAAAAAATTCAGGTTATACCAGTTCAATAACAAAAACGGACATATCTTAACAGAAACTATGGTAAAACGAATGGTACAGTTTAAATATAACAATGGTAAAGTTAAATGCTTGTTATTACTGAATTCTTGTCGCTTTTTTTCATTATCCTTAAATGACTTGTGATGGCACAATGGCAGCATAGGCGTTTCATCCGTCCGAACAAGATCACCTGTGCAACATTCTTTTTTTTTTATGAAAATAGTGATCTGTAGACCATGAGCACCCAACTTGTGCTATCTGAATATAATGCAAACTATGACATGAAGAATGAAGAATAGAACTATTCTTATATTTATAAAATATAATTGGTTATGTCATTAAATGCAATGTATACTCTTAAATCGTGATCAAAACAATTTTGATTTAGTGCACAAGCTTAAAAAATGACATGTGTCTTATGCAATCAACAAGCGCCTTGATTGTAATTAAAGGTTTTTGCATTCTTTTTTATTCATATTAAGTTATTACAATTTTATAAAGATAATAAAACAATAACAAAATTGTTGGGGTTATAATATTGGATCGGTATAGAGAAAGTCAACATTAAGGTTGTTTTAACAGCACATTTAAATTCCCTTTTAAGTACATTGAACTTTTCTGACATGGCACATTTTCAAGTAATTTTCAAGTAACTAAGTCTAAAAGAATCTTAACTTAAATTCGTGTCTCTTACTGCTCGTACAACTTCCTGCTTAATTATCTCTCCGACGTACACCTAAATAATAAATTGTTAAAAAGTAGGAATAATTAAATCATTATTTGTATGTTCATTTGGCATATGTTAAAATTAAATATTAAAACGTGTCTTGTAAAACAATATTTTATTTGAAATGATTTTGGAAGAAAATACAATTATGTATGAATGCAATAAAGGTCATCATCACCTCTCTCTCTCTCTCTCTCTCTCTCTCTCTATATATATATATATATATATATATATATATAATTATACAAATAGACGAATCAAATTTTTTTCAGACATTTTTATTACTACGTAGTTTCGTGCAACGTGCTGCACTCATCACGGTATGATTTATTATATAAATCTATATATATATATATATATATATATATATATATATATATATATTTATATATCTGAAAACTGTTAAGGTACATAAACATTTGCAACAGTATGTGCATTATCTCACGCCGTTACTTCATTAGTTAGGCTGAATTCAACATTTTTTTGGCAAAACCATCCCTGTACACGGACTTACAATCTCTAATTAACCTGTTTCATTTATTGTTATGGTTCTATGTGTGAGTCAACACAGTCCACGTGTATCTGTTTCGCATAACAAGACTGTAGACCATAACTAGAGGCCTGATCTTTCGCGTGCACTACTCCCAAACAAGCAGAAATGATATGGAAGATAAAAAGAGAATCACTGTTTGGATGCTTGAAAAAAATCTTAATTTGTAAAGTAGCCTGGTTTGGCCGCCAGGTGCGCGCTATGTTTACATTTGTACCACTGGTCTCGCTAACCTAACCACTTGTGTACAGCAGTACTCCAACGGTTTTAAATTAAATATTATCGTATTTTAAGGAAAAAAAGATCAAGCTATATGTATAAAGCATTTAACACTATATGTGTTTAATAAATATACTTGGTATGTGAATAGGTACGTTTAATATAAACAAAAAATATTTTTAGACAATCCCAAACCAGAGAACTAAGTTTGTGTGTTTAGCATATATAAATACATTATAAAAAGAACCTTTCTTATCCTCTTGTCCCTGCTTACTTTGTTGATGTTTCGGTCAAAGTTTATTAATTTAACATTTTAAATAGCTTTTTAATACAAGCTGAAAAAAAATTTCAAAACTGAATAAAAAATTGGCACCATGTTTTAAAGGCTTCATAGAAAGGTGAAGAACAAAAATGCATTGGATGTCACATTTTTACAAACAAAATTTACTGAGGACGAATTTGCTACATATGCCCCTGCACTATAAACAACACGGGCTGGGAAGAACAAAGATCTTTGGTTAAAGTGTTTGACTGGAGGTACCCGGTTTGATATCCGTCACAAGGCAAAGTACATGCAGTTGAATTTCTGTAAAACCGCGAGAATTCGGTCTGTTTTCGTAACATGTTATGACATTTTGCATTTGTGCTAGACCCAATCATAAAAATCTTAATTCCATAAATTTAAATAATATTATATCATTCTTATAATATATGACTATTATATATAATATTATTTTCTTCAGCTTCATTCTAGTCGGCCCGTGGCAGGGAAAATATGTTTTTTATCTCAATGCTTCTTCAAAGACACATGAATAGATGGTATCAGAGTCAGTTGATCATTTTAACATCTTAAAAGGTTAAGGTTAATTCTACTGAGCAAAACCATTTTATAAGGGACAGATATGCTGCACAGAATAATTGTTATCAAGATTAATGCCGGCTTAATTAAAAAAGAAGACATTGTTTCAGATTTGCTAATGCAGTCCTTGGCATTGTGTTGTTATATATCCCTCTATACAAGTAGAATATGCTGTTTCTTTAACATCCATGAAACAATTACAGCATGCTTAGTAGACAATAACTTAAACAAAACAGGTTTCACCCGAAAGGAGGTTGATGTCAGGCTTAATGGTTCATCTATTATCGCCCGTTTGAATATAATCAACTTAAGTGCCCGTGGTACAAGTTGTAAAGTGTCTACTGAAACCCATTCTAATTACTGTTACGCCACATACATTTATGTTTACGCTGCAGACATTCAGGCTCACATCTCAGGACTGGATTGACATATCCCCCTGAAATTTTGCATGAATATAGATCTCACAAAGCTCTTAATCATACACAAAATTGGTGGGGCCACCTGCCACCATTTTTGAACAGCGTCCTTCTGTTTGTCTGCTGTGGGATAAAATCACTCATATACAAGTAGTGGTTTGACTTATCTGCCTAAAAGTTTGCATATGTATACAACTTGGACAGCTTTCTTAATTTTGTGGTAGGTGGCGCAACCTACATACACATTTCGGCTGCAGACATCCATGCTAATATGCAACACACCTCACTCTATTTCCCCTTGCCACTCAATCCATGCCTCACTTCACCCGTCCCACTCTGATTTCGGCGGACACACGTAGTCGCTTGTCGAATACATGTATTCTAGTTATTAATAGTAAATTAGTGAGACCGAATGTCACTTTATTTAACATAAAATGTAGGAATTTTCACTTATTACTAATATTTCTGATATCTTTATTTTTCAGATGTGATTATATTATTGATTCTATCTTAATTTTGTATCTTATGATTCTATCTTTTTTCCAAACATATGCCAGTAGTTTAATACATCAGTGCCAGTCCTTATTGAGTGTTACAATAACATTTTGTTAATTCCTTATTTACAAAGCAATTGACAAATCCCCTGCGAACTATTTTTCTTAATAGAAGAGTTCATGTAGGGTAATGACTGTGAAGGGACAGTCCAGTGGTTACGTTATAAAGTGCATATAAAGTCGTTAACACTGGAACTGGGTACATTTGTCTGCTGACAGCCATGTTATTAATCAGTCATTTGTGACGTTCATTAAATTATATCATTGAAACAATGGCAACATTGCAATATCCCATCTTCGTATGTCTGCCGTGCATCTATATGAATTACAAGCCAAATCCTGAAACAGAACTAATTGTAATGATTGCCGTCCCACTCTGATTTCGGCGGACACACGTAGTCGCTTGTCGAATACCTGTATTCTAGTTATTAATAGTAAATTAGTGAGACCGAATGTCACTTTATTTAACATAAAATATAGGAATTTTCACTTTTTACTAATATTTCTGATATCTTTATTTTTCAGATGTGATCATATTATTGATTCTATCTTAATTTTGTATCTTATGATTCTATCTTTTTTCCAAACATATGCCAGTAGTTTAATACATCAGTGCCAGTCCTTATTCATGTTACAATAACATTTTGTTAATTCCTTATTTACAAAGCAATTGACAAATCCCCTGCGAACTATTTTTCCTAACAGAAGAGTTCATGTAGGGTAATGACTGTGAAGGGACAGTCCAGTTGTTACGTTATAAAGTGCATAAAGTCGTTAACACTGGAACTGGGTACATTTGTCTGCTGACAGCCATGTTATTAATCAGTCATTTGTGACGTTCATTAAATTATATCATTGAAACAATGGCAACATTGCAGTATCCCATCTTCGTATGTCTGTCGTGCATCTATATGAATTACAAGCCAAATCCTGAAACAGAACTAATTGTAATGATTGCCGTCCCACTCTGATTTCGGCGGACACACGTAGTCGCTTGTCGAATACCTGTATTCTAGTTATTAATAGTAAATTAGTGAGACCGAATGTCACTTTATTTAACATAAAATGTAGGAATTTTCACTTTTTACTAATATTTCTGATATCTTTATTTTTCAGATGTGATCATATTATTGATTCTATCTTAATTTTGTATCTTATGATTCTATCTTTTTTCCAAACATATGCCAGTAGTTTAATACATCAGTGCCAGTCCTTATTCATGTTACAATAACATTTTGTTAATTCCTTATTTACAAAGCAATTGACAAATCCCCTGCGAACTATTTTTCCTAACAGAAGAGTTCATGTAGGGTAATGACTGTGAAGGGACAGTCCAGTTGTTACGTTATAAAGTGCATAAAGTCGTTAACACTGGAACTGGGTACATTTGTCTGCTGACAGCCATGTTATTAATCAGTCATTTGTGACGTTCATTAAATTATAACATTGAAACAATTGCAACATTGCAGTATCCCATCTTCGTATGTCTGCCGTGCATCTATATGAATTACAAGCCAAATCCTGAAACAGAACTAATTGTAATGATTGCATATCTTCATACTGAAAACGACACTCTTCTAATTAAAATATCTATCCAGGTGGTTACTAAAAATAAAACAAACCTACAAAACCGATTTCTACGAAACGGGAGCAGGCTGGGGAAAACTAATTAAAATTGGTACAGATTCGGACAGAGGAAACGGGAAACTGGCTTGGAAACTTGGAAAGACTAATTAAAATTATACGGTCCGAAAAGAGGGGCGGGAAACGGGCTTGTGAAGAGCATTTAAAATTATACGAATCCGGCCTACATATGGTCAATAGATAATTAAATGTGATTAGCTGGCCTGTTCCGTATTGCCTTGAGGATGGCAAACCGTCCCTCGGACCTCATAATATTTTGTTTAAACCTCCAATGGAACTGCGTCAAAATACTTTAAAGTAATCGATCACAAATAAAATTACTTTTAAACGTGATCGATTACAATTTCAATAGTACTTTTTTTTGTTTTCAGAAAAGTAATCGATTACAATTATAATTTCTTCTTTAAGTAATCACAATTACTGTTGCAATTACTTTTGTGTTTAAAGGCCATTCCCTCATGACAAGAACAACAACTGGTGATTCCAGCTTGAGGATTGGTCGGAGCTCTTCACATTTTTTAAACAGTCCCAACAAATTTAATAAACGAATTCAATTTTAGTTATATGAACTTAACTGAAAAGCTTTTGGTTACAGCATATCCAGAATATGACAAAGATCCTTATCAAATTTTGATATTTGGTATTTCAAGCACTGGAAATACATAAATCAAAGCCAAGACAAATGTGTGTCACTATTCCGACTCTATGGTTGAATCACAGGTCATTGTGCCAACCAGAACAAAGATTGCTCCAATCATGTGACATTTACTGTGTAACTGCCACAGTGTCAACTTATACCCCATTCGGAAGTGACACAAAAAGTTTAATCTATACACTTGTGAATAATAACGGTATCGATTGCTCTATGGTAAAGAATCCACGTCCTCCACGCATTTTATCAACACAACCGACCGTACATAGTCAATCTTCATAAAGGACTCCAGTAATTAACACACTTCAAAAGCGCACGCATTCAGGGTCCTACTTTGTTGTCAGTTTCATTCCTGGGCGTTGTGTCATATAACATAGTGACGTCACACGCACTGCTTGTCGATTTCATTTAGGGCGGTGTGTCACCGAGTATAGTGATGACACACGATTCGTGATGCTTGTCGATCTCATTCGGGGGCGTTGTGTCAATGAATAGACTAAGCGCGGAGCTGATATGATCCCACTGTAATAAATATGTGTATTAGCCTTATCACCCATGAGCAATGATATGAACCTTGTATGGCATGTCGAATTACGTGGGCCGGCAGCTTTGTATCTGAGTGATAACATGGGAGGCCAGTGAATATCTGTCATTAATGGATCTTATATGTGCAGACAGACAGAAAAGGACAGAACAACAAGCGGACTTAATTAAAGCTTGGATAGTGAATTCCTATCATAAGGGTCAACCACATGGCCCTTTAAAATGAATTTTTTCCTTGCAATATAGTTCAAATAAAATCCGAGCATAGTTTTTACGCAAAAAGTAAAAGTAGAACTTTTTGCAATTAACTAAGAGAAATATAATACCACACCTTGAGTGGAATACATAGGAGAACTGTAATAAAAAATTACAATATTTGCTACAGTTACACAGAACGTCATAAAAACTATAAACACCGATTGGTTCACTAATGAAAACGTGTGCCTTTGTGAGTAGCGTTATTTCGATATCATACGATAGATTCACCTGGTGTTAAGGGGTACCTCCGTTGTAATAATGGATCTTCGAAAGCGTCCTGTCTGGTAAAAGTTATGTATGTCCATGTTTGCTCAAGAGCAAACTCGTTTTGAATTCATAACGCTCCTAGTTTTCGGGTCCTGTAAATACGTCGCTGTGCCTGATATAAAACAGCAGCCCCTTATGAAATGCTCAGATAATTGTTGACAGAACTTGGTCTAGCGCATGATTGTTCTTGTGACCTGTTTCCATGAAATAAGAAATTGGAAATGGTCGAGCAGCTGAATATGGAAGTTTTGCAGTTGATCTTATTTGAATTGTTACTCAAAAGAGAATCCCAAGTTGGTTCAGTAGAATATTAGTCAAGCTGACATATTGATTTTAAATTATTTCGGGCACGTAATATTGCTTTAAACTGCTCGCAGTGACATAACCCCAATCTGTTCCACGCAATAAGCTTGGAAAATAATCATTTTATTTGTAGATAGCCTTATAAATAACAACCACAAGGCCTATCATATTAAATCATTAATTTAATAAAGAAGCGTAAGCCTGGAAAAAAATTGACAAACTATTGAGTGAGGAAAACGTCTTCGGACGCTCACTCCCCAACACAAGTTAATTAAAATATAGATTCTCATGAAATGTCATTACGCAACTCGGCTGGTCATTTGCTGCCTCATTTTGACTGCTCCCCTTTGATGTGTCTTGCCCTTTTATGGCGTGGTAGGGGCTTTATGAGGGCCAGGAGCCCCGGTGGGGCTGACCTTGCGTTGCTCCAGGTGACAGCCTATATCTGATGGAAGCCGTTTATATGGCCTGCCATAGCTCGTTCAAGACGCTTAAGTCGAAGCAAATAACCTTGTAAATCCAGCGAGACACAAGTAAAGATGAAATAAAACTACAACTGCATCACAGATTTTTTATTAGGGGGTTTTATGTATCAAGCCAGTAGTTACATGGGAACTGTTAGCCATTTTGCCGTGTGAAGAAGAATATGTGCATTTACCAAATCACTGATTGATTGTTTCTATAATTCCGATGTGAGAAGGATATAAGAAAATAAATCTAAAGCAGGTCTACATACTCAATGGAAATTCAATAACAATTATGTAATATATATATGCTTCATGTAAAAACTGACATATGTTCAAACAAAACAATATCCACCTGAATGTGTTAGTATGATATATTGTCCAACAACTGATATTCTTCTCTGAGTGTGTGATAAATGATCGTGTATAATGCAATGCGCACAACAACCGTCCCCCATATCTATCACATAAAGAAACATTATCTTCGTAGAACTGAGGTAAACCTTATTTGTTATATATAGCATACAGAGCCCAACGTGTTCTCCACGCCTTTAGTTTTTACAGCAATGTTGCATTAAAATGAATTTTGGCGACACAAATCGTGAAACTATTCTCATTCAGGTCCCAAAGCGAGGCTTATGTAAGACCAAGGAAAAGACAATGGTTCCTCAAAGTGGTGTCCATCGACAATGAGGGAATTTTGTATTAATATTAATATATTTTATAAATTGAAATGTTACAGTGCTTTTAATGAATCAGATACCCCTATTATTCTCAAAAAGGAAACCAATACCATACTTAACACAAAATCTGAATAAAAGAATTCATGTTGCCTAAGTAACGAGTGCAAGGGCATCTTATGACAGACGAAGACTTGATGTTTGTACCAATATATATATATATATAAACTTTACAGTAACTGTATATTTAACGGGACCGAGGTCTGAATATGGATGTGTAGTTTTCTGTTTAAATAAAAGGATATTAACATGCCTTAATGAAAAAGATGGACTTAGTATATGTTAAGGTAACCCTTGTTTTCGAAGATATTATTTTTGTACATAGTGAGTTAATTATAAAAAAAAATACTTGTCACTAAATGATTCGGGTATTTTGGTAAGATTTAGGAATGAAACAAACTCTATATCGGGCAAGGAATTTGAGCAAACAACTAAGTATTTTAGAAAACGGCCTATTTTGTGAGCTAGGTCGACTAACTTAAGGAGCGTGGTCAAGGACATTTTGATATAAATCTAGACCCGATACAGAAACCAAAACTGTAAATATTACAAACACATCGCAAGTT
The DNA here is from genome assembly GCA_026874595.1 of Sipunculus nudus. NCBI lineage: Eukaryota > Metazoa > Annelida > Sipuncula > Golfingiida > Sipunculidae > Sipunculus > Sipunculus nudus. The sequence goes on from CM049307.1 coordinate 21,116,015, forward strand.
TAAAGAAGAAGCCACCAAGCCATCATTCATTATGAGGCAAACAGAAAGCCAGAATGTTGGAAAGTTTCAAATTAATCCAGATTCCATAAGTGGGTCCGACAATATTTTGCCATATCTAAGTTATATGTCATTTGCCCCATTTAAAACACATATGTGCCGGGAACGCATGAGCAGTAGGGATAAGTATCGTTGGCAGTTCTCGTATTGCAATGTATTACGACATGTGGAGCGTATTGCGGTACGTATGGCGGTAATTTTAATTTTATCAATTTGCAAGAAATGAATAAATCACATTAAACATGTCATTAATCTATAATCATGTTAAACATAACGACACACTGAAAATTCATCAGGATCAGTTTATTTTACACAGGAAACATGACACAATTATATTGCAAAGGACTTGCGTATTGTTGGCAGAAATCAAAGAAAATTTAAATCAGTGATTTTAATATGTTTTGTTCATGTCTTACCCACGTCAATATATTATTTCATTGCATTTTGATCTGTCGGTTTAAACTATTATTAGTTTTATTATTAGAACATGCCAGTAAACAGTTTAGCGTATGCTGCCATGCCAAGTCAACTTATTTCAATCATGGCAAAACCATCGAGTCTGAAACGTTTGGCATCTTGTTTACAAAAGGGCGTCATGCAGTCTTAGGGACAAAGATAAACTATTAGGGTTTAAATCCCGTAACCTTTTATTGTTTTCTTATTCTCGAACCAATGGCGATGCGGCTCGTTCGTCAAATATCTACTGACAGCTCGGTCCAGTGCAACCCCAGAGGAAGACATGCCTTCTCTATATATCATTTTTCCCAATTTACATACCTACGGAAGACTCGTTTTAAATTCAGGTATATCAATATATACCCGATCAATATAAATATAAAGTTGATTTTCTTTATTTATTCATAATTTGAACATTATTTAAAATGAAAAAAACTGTTCATTGTAACCGCCAAAACAACGTTTTGCGGGTACTATGTTTTCAGCCGGCCACCGCCGCCGCCGGCTCCGCCGTCGCCGCATAGGTTTCCAGAGAACTCATTAACCACTGGACGGAAACGCGGAATTATGATCAGGTCACATGTGAACTGCTACGCCCTTATTTTTGGTTGACCTCTGATCTTTCTTCTTTGCACGGCGTTTCATCTGTGCCTCTGTTTGCACACATTAACCCACATATCTTTGGACTCGTTTGACCGTTTGGGCTGAAATTTTGCACCTTTGTAACTCTTGGATAGCTTTATATGTATATCATACAAAAATGGTGGCGCCACCTGCAACCATTTTTGCACCACCTATATTTATGTTTACGCTGCAGACATTCATGCTAATATCTAAGGACTGGTTTAACGAAATTTTGCATGAGTATAGATCTTACATAGCTCTACAGCTTATACAAATGTGGTGGCCCAACTAACAACCATTTTTGCAAAGCGTCCATTTGCCTAGGGTGAAAAATACTCATATCTCAGTAGTGGGTTTGAATAATCTACCTGAAATTTTGCATAGGTATACATCTTGGCTAGTCTTCTCTTTCAAATAACACCAACAATCATGTTCATGTGGCACACATCCATGCTAATATGCAACACATCTCACTGTGTTTCCCCGTGCCACTCAATGCAGGCCTCACTTCACACGTCCCACTCTGATTTCAGCGGATACACGTAGTCGCTTGTCGACTTCCCATATTCTAGTAAGTTATTTGCCATTGATCACTGATGCATAGACTTAAAGCATGTATTTATTACAAATAAGCACTGACCTATCTCTTTAAGAAACATTTAAGAATTCCAGTTTTCTAAAGTTCCGGTCAACTTACTGTTTCTCTCTCATGACACAAACACTGAGATGGAATCATAAATTGTTTCTCCTAGGAGACTGGAAGTTCTCATCGTGACATTTGTAAGACCCTACGCTCCCGAAGCAGCGGAAATTTTACGCTTATAAAGAAGCAACTGATTTTCACGCTGCCAGCTTTGACCGTTTATGATATATTTAGACACCAGATGGCGGTTCGTTGTCCGCTGGACAAAACGTGCGTATGATGTGACAAGCAGCCAACCAGATGCCAATAAACAAACACTCGACAGGCATCCTAGCTCCGCCCATAGCTGCGCTTCAAGCGCCGTTTACGTTCGAATTTTAATTGCTCCCTCTGCATTCTCGCATCATCGACCGATTCGATTCTGACAGTATGACTGTGTTAGCGTAGCCATGTGTCTGGTGTCCGCAGAACTGAAACCAGCAAGCGAGGTGTGCACGCAGCCTTTGTTGCTACGTTTCGTTTGAATTACAGCTCACCGACCGGGCATCCTATGTGCCCAAGGCCCTAAGCAAACCACGTCTGCGGCAATTCTCTCTGAGCCTGTGGCCTGTTCAGACGGGCGATGAGCTGTCACTCAAAACGAAATGAACATGATTGGCTCCGTGTATACCTCGCTTGGCCGTGTCTTCCAGCACAAGGTCTCATCTGATTGGACAAAAATACAGTGCTCCCCTCTGGTGTAGCAATTCAGGATACGAGGTCATAACAAACAGCGCTTACCATATAGGAAGTAGGCCTATAGTTAAAGTGCTGTGTGAAGAGTAAGACCCATAATCAGCATAATATTAATCAACATATTAAAGTGACCACTCTGCACATCGGTAGCTAAACCATCTATTGAACATTGAGTGACACATTTCATTGTGTGTACTCTCCAAAATATTAAATGATGGTAGCCTTAAAGCAGCATTCAGTTGAGGAATGTGTTCCAATTCTTCTAATCCTTATTTACACATTGCTTCAACCAACCTTTACATGTTCGACGGACTGAACCACCATATATTCAACATCATCTTGTTAAATTGGTTCGGAATGGCATATCGTCATTGCATAATGCCATCACTATTGCTGAACTCTAGCAACAGGCCATAGCGACAGTGCAAGCTTTCTCCCATGTGAGAGAGTATCTCCCGTAGCGCTTTTCTGGGGACAACCATAGTTGCCTTAACCATGATTCACCATTACCTTTGAGGGTCTTAACTGTTCTTTGAGACGCAAGGTCAGGGTTTTTACCATTACCCTCTGTGTTTGGCATCCAGAGGTAATATCTGTGTCCTTTTGCCTTTGATATCGCTAGGAATATCATAGTTTCCCAAATATCTGCCGAAGGTCTCAGGTACTTTATATCTGCCGTTGAGCTTGGTCGTCGCTGATCCGGATGAGTCTCTTGACAGCTATTTACAAGTCTGTATTATGTTTATAGTAGACTCGTGTCTGTCTATATCATCTTTATAGCTTAGTCACTGACAAACCAGCTGCAAATGATTACACTTAATACAACAGTTCTGGGATCAACAGTTCTGGGATTAGGATGTTGACATTTGGAGTAATGTAATGACGATATAAATTTTTAGTAATTGTTTATCTCAGATATGTTAAAACCAATCGCAGAGGTTTTTGACTGTTTAAAGTCTATTCTCTTCCTATAACCTCATGTTAGCACGCTGTAGTATATGTATATATCATATGTTTTTTTTTATTCTTGATCCTATCAATATTTATGGATAGGCTGCAAAAGAGTACAAACATTGATTCTTCAACGCGAGATCTTAAAAGTGCACCTCCTTGCTGCGATACTTACGAGGTCGTTGTATTTGATGAATTCATTCTTATTTTATCGGGTTGCTCATTGAATAATTAATGGATGTTCAACTATTACATGATATGATAGAATAGACTATGTTGGTAAACTTATGTTTCTAGTTACATTCGTGTACAAAAGTATACACTATTTTATCTCTGGTCTGTTTTGGATTCGAACAAAGAGTCATAAGGGATAGAATTGTAAAGAAGAAGAGTCTAAAAAAAGAACTGGTCATATTTATACCTCACACAGGTGGCCCGGTATTATGTCCATCGTGGGTTGTTTGTTTGTAGGCATCTTTACTCAAAATGGCATGTACGAATTTTTAAGAACTTTTGACAAAGGTTTGGGTAATATAGCTACCAATCCGTTATATTTTAGAGGCAATCTGAAACACCAAGATGTGTTTTTGATTTCTTTATGACATAATCTGTATTGTTTATCCGATCGAGTGCCGAGAGTATGTTGACAGTTACTCACATTGCTCAAGGTTCGCGAATAACCTGTGAAGCATAAACCCAGCGGAGGTATCCATGTGGTCTATGTCCACTTTTTTTCAATTTGTTGAATTGCTGCTGACGTTATTTTTCAATATTCTCCACTAACGACCAAGCGTCAATCTGTCTTTACCAATTTTTATAGAGCTGTCACTGCAAGATCCACGTCTGTCTACTACAAGGTCGGCCAGTACAGTCAAAACGTATTGTTAGCCCATCTGGTTCTACCCAGGGACCACTTTACGTACATAATGTGATGAGACACTAATACGACCAAGGACAAGGTAACAAAGGCCATCTGACCAATCCATTGCTTTAAGCATATTCGGGAATCCATATTTTTGGAGGACAGTTTAATGCAGGGGCAAACTTTGAAGTAATGCATTAAAGAAGTGCGATTCACAAGTTGTATCTAGCGACACTGTTGTCCAAGTAACGGACATGAGGCGTTATATTTAAAATTACGTTATTTGTAAATTTGAAACGTCTGGCTTTATCTTCTCAGTCAGATATTTTCAAAAGGATTACCGTAGCATCTAGCAGAATTTCAATCTTTAATTCAAACCTGTTTTACAGTATGTATATAAATAAGACATACTGTTAGGGCAGCAGAATACAGCTGATTCTTACAGAGAGAATGACAGTAATAAATGTCAGATGTGAGTACATCAAAGTGGTGATTTGGGAATCATTAAATTATATATTAAAATCTGCTTTCTCACGATGATTTGAATCAACTCCTTTTTTGGAAATTGGTTTAATAACAACGTAAGTATTGGCAGGGAGATCATTTAATCCTTTGGTGTGTGTTGGCAAGCAATTAATGTCATTTTTGTTTTCCCGTTTTGTCCTCTCGTGAGTAAATTTGTACAAGTCATATAACTAAAGTCGTCAGGACTGATAATTTTAGACCATTTAACAAATAGTTAGCGTCATATACTAAATCTGCAACCAGTTTGAGTGTGCCAAAATAACTGAAGACGAAATATAAAGGTTTTCACATTTCCATGTGCAAAACATTGATTTTACTATTTTTAATCTCTAATTGCGTCTGAACAGTGACATGTTTACCATGAGCAGATGATCATTTAAAGTTCATGAAACTTTTTGAGTGATGGTAAGTTTGGACTTACTTAAACCGATGCACATGCACCGCTTTGACACTGAGCTCTTTATATAGAAACGCCTGCATACGATTAGGAACTAAATATATGTTAGAAATAATGCACACCTTGGTATATCCCTTGCATTCGCCTTCATGAAAACGTTGAACGGAAATGTGGGATCGCTGGTCGAGGGTTCTTACGGGCTAAAACGTTTTCCTGTAACATACAATGCATGTGTAAAATGTCTACAGTATAATGGGATTACATGACTTATCAAAATACACTTGACTTTGAAGATGGATAATCCCAATCAATTCCGTGCGAAGGATGTTATTTCAAAGGAATTTTCAAGGTTATGTTCATTTTACGTTTATGAACTTAAATATCAAAGATTCAGAGTTGAATAACTGGTCAACAAAGAAATTTTAATTATATAAAAAATATATAATTTTTTTTCTGATGCATGACTAAATAAAACTACTTTGGCAGGGTCAGAATACAACCACATGGTCACAGCTTAGTTAAGGTAGAACATTCCCTGACCCCTGGATCAGTTTATTAGTGGAATCACGCCAGGCATGCCTTTGATAAGTACCTTAACTTTGAAGGAACCCGAAGCTGCTGGAGGGCATCGCGCGAGAGATCCTTCGAAATCCTTGTGGATACTTTTACAGATCTCTCATTTATAACGCTGAAAAATGCCTGATATTGGTCATCTTTATGATGTATTGTCCCTGGTGATAAATTGACAGCGTGATTAGACTTTGTTTCAATCTCTCTGAAGAGCTGAACGGCGTTGGTCATGCTCGGCGACTTGTGAGCAATGAAGACTGGCAGTGCTAGTTTCACTATTGTAAAGCCGGCCTCGGGCCCCGTGCTATATCCCTGTTTGATCTTTGCCTCCTATAACCACCTTACACTTGGCCCAACGTCCCATACGTCATTATGCGATCTGGCAATTATCCAAAAACAGCGTCAAGAATAACAGCCTCGTCTCATCATATTTGTGATTAAGTTTCTCAAACGAGTTTAGAAAACGTTAATGGTTGTCATTTTTTCTCTTTATGATTCTTCTGACCAGGAACGTCGTCATTCGCTACCTCAATCGGCTATTCCGCTCCGTTGGTAATGAGCTATATATTCTTTTGTATTATCCGCAATTGTACATGACGATGTTTGATTTCTAATTATACATTTCCTTGATCGAGTGAAATCACAACATCACACTTCATGATGACATATACAAAATGTAAACCCGGGACCTTAATGCATCGTTATTGAAAAGGAATTACCAGCGTAGTTTATGTCTTATGTCAATGATATCGAAGTCAGGTGATCCAGAACTGGTCAGAGTAACCAACAGAGTTTAATAGGTGGCAGATTTGTTACCGTATTTACTTTGCAATCCATAAGCGCATTAAGAATGTAACAAGTCAAGAAGCACAAATTGATTCCGTATGTTAAGCTTCTTATTTGAACAAAGTGTTATTACCTAAGCAAAAGAGGTTTGAACGGGAGTAATGTTTTCGCCAACGTCTGGCAACCCTTCAGTCTGTTACGCTCCTCCCGCAGCGGTTATACAGTGCAGTCGCCCCAGACATCCTTTCATGTAACCGCTGCTTTGTATGGCAATGTTTTCTGGATACGAACCCCAGGGTGCGCACAGACCAAAGAATTATAATTAGAGCGTCGTATTGCATTGTGCATCAAGCCCAAGTTTTAAACATGCGATATCCGCTCTTGTTGGCTGATAACACCCGTTTTTGCATAGAGCCAAAAAACAGACCTATGAGAGCTTATGTAATCAAAGCGTAAAAGATGTCTTGGACGATTGCTGTGTATTACCGCTGCGTGAGGAAAGTTTTTAGTTTGTTTGATTACTCGTGTACATGATGGCCTCAAATGTACACTGCAGGCGAACTTGTGTAAAATGGTGCAACGTGATCCAAGTGATTAAAGTTCAACAAAATTCAACAGTTCACAAATGGTAACACATTTCTTATTTCATACTTCTTAGCCTTATAGGTATCGACATCTGGTGGTGGAATTTTGCAGTGTAAGACAGGTGTATCCTAAAACAAGAAAAAGATAAAGTAAATGACAACCTCTATTATCGCTTTCGGTGGAGCGTACGAAGCTGGTCATATTATAAGTGTTATTTGTATTTGATTAATTATTGAAAGTGAACTTGATTATAATTAGCGCTTTGTGGAGATATGAGCTCTCCAATGGCTTTCTTTTCATATGAAAGTGAACAGATTAATTTCGTAAATCAGTTAAATGAAAAGGTGTTAAGTCTGCCGCGTCAGAGGTTAAGTGCAGACATATTTAACCTAGGTGTTTCTGAACAGTCGTTAATCAATTACGTTTGAAGCTAGTGCCTGACTTAACAAATGCCTGAGTTCAGTAAATTGTTTTTTTTATGTGTACCAGCTTGCTCATGAAATTGGTTGGAATAAGTGTAATGTTACCCACGTTTTGTCAAAGTAAAGCTACATTTCATTAGCGAGCGGTATGCAGTTTGCGGAATGCGGAATACGGTACTAATTAGGAGGACGGTAAACTCCTGCGGTATAGTTTCAGGGTTTCAAAAAGCTGCATTCGTAGTAAAATACGTGGTCCTCCGGTCCCGTGGTCACTGTTCCGTGCGAGGTATGATGTAAATTCCATTTGCCAGCATGTGTTAATGATTTATGAAAAAAAAAATGATTTCCACATACTGTTTACCTCTTATCATCCACCAAATAATCGCAGTCCCCTTATCGAGCGGTTATACACTGCAGCCGTCATAGATCTCCTTTCTTGTGACCGCTGCTTTGTCTAGCATGATTATCTGGGGACGACCACCAGGGAGGGTACAGAGATTAGAATTGTAACGAGAGCGTGGTAACACATTGTGCATTCAGCTCCAAATTGTTAACATTAGACACCCTCTCTTGTTGGTCTGATACCACCGGTTCTGGCATCATAGCAACGAGAGCCGATGTCCAGCTGTAATCAGACCAACGATATACAAAAACGAAATTACAAACCAAATTCACAAACAAATAATTAATTGAATGAAATTTGCAGGGAATAATTAGTATCTGCTTTGAAATGAATACAACTTTATTGCAAAACTGGTTGGATCTCCGTGACTGGTTCGATAAAATTATTCGCTAAAAATGTGATAGTATTCAGTGCAATAACAAGAATGAACTGCACAGTCGATACTCCTATCCTGACCTGCATCTTTACAGAATAATATGCCTTGATCTGTTGTTAACGCCATCTTGTGTGAATTCCATGAGATCAAATATTCTAGATCAAAGCGCTCACACTGTCCTTTGTATATCGTATAAAAACAGATTAATGAAAATATATTGGTATAGATAAATTGCGTTTTAATCATGAAAATTATAAAATTGCGTGAGGACAGAGAGTAAAAGTTCGCAAGAGACCCCATCAAACGTCTGCCGCTCGTAAAATGTCTGTCGCGGGAATGTGTCATGATATCTGTCATGACTAGATGACGTTAGTTTATTGGAGCTCTCAAGAACATGTGATTTTAATTGTCTCTGCCAGAAATATATGCCTTTATCCCTGTTCGTTTGTGTGTTTGAGTGTGTGTTTGTGTTCACAATATAACTCATTCAATCATGAACGGATTCTCATGAAATTTACATTGCATTTTGGGAAAGGGCCAGTGAAGAACTAATTAGATTTGGGTGTGGATCCGGTTAATAATACGCAATCAGGAATGTTTTAAATGAATGTTCATGAATGTACATTCCCTTATGCTTGAATGAACCTGTGAAGTTTGGTAGAATTAGTAAATACAAACACGGGTTGGGAGAGCATACCACAATAAGGAACCCAACATGGCGGCGACCTGCATGCCTTGAAATGCAGATTTCTATTTATGTAAATGAGATTACCTCTTGGTCACGTTGAACACTGTGACTGTTCAAGTCAGGTTTTGACATTCTGCAGATCACCTGGATTATTTATTTGCAGTGGCATTTAAACTTCGAAAATTGGATTTTCAGCGGTAAATCATAGCATAACAAATCATTCTTTTGATATGACGTTGAGCATGGCAGCCGTGTTTCCACTTCGTCGTTTACAAAGGTCAGCTAATCACATCTGCATAGTATCTTTCCGATTTAAATATCAGTGAGTCGTTTATCACGTATAAAGGTAAGTCCTATCGCCCCATTAAAATTCCTACACTCAGCCGTGTATTCATGGTTACGTCATACAGAGCCCCCTTGTGGTTGCAGTGAATGTGTAGGTGAGCCTGACTACGCAGGCAGAGACCAGACCGAGCCCAAAGGGTTTTAAAAATCAAGCAGAGCTGCAGAGCTTTCGTTTATATTTCTCGTGTAATACGTCAGCACTGCAAATGAAGTGCTACGTCAAGTTTATGGGCTGGTTGGAGGTTATATTCTCACTATCTCTCTGTTCCAGTATATTTGTCTGTCTTTTTCTTTCCAAATAGCTATTAACGTTGAAAGCAGGTTTCATTTCAAGCAATCTCGGTACAGATTCACTATGTTTTACATGTACGTAAATTCGTACGCCATTTTATACTGAAAGGAGTTGAAGCATGGTAAGCTCCCGGGTAGAACAGACAGCAAGGTTCCGGGGGGGGGGGGATTTGGATCTAGATTTTCAATAAATATATTCGACTTTTTTTCCTCCAACAGGGGGATATGCGTCCTTTCCCGTTAGTTATATATCAATACAGGTCACGGGAATACATAACTGTACATAAATATACCATAAATCATACACGATATACAAAGATATATCTTTATAACTATATATTTAAGTATGATAATAACCTATATATTAATTGACGATTTGTGGCCATATTCACCTCGGGAATGCCGGTTTCTCTCTTAAATTGGCTGGAACGATACCAAGTATGTCCGAAAGGGGTCAATTCCCCTATTTCTCTATAACTTCAAGAGGAATGTTACATTTTTTTCTTAGCTTCGATCGCAGTAATATATTATTATACATAATCAGTAATATTCCTTGACGTTCATGACATAATTGTACCTGAATATTAAATCATAAATGACATATGCATAAGTAACATTTTATAAATGCATGTATATATTTTAGTATCCTAAGAAAAGAGATCAAACTAGTAGTGATTACCACATTAGTTGGGAGCCTGACTAATGATGAATTAATGAAGGCGCAAATTTGGGCTAGAAAGCAATGACTCAGCAATGATATTTTATCACCCTTGGGTTTGCGTCATATTAATTAAGGGAGAAGAAGGATTCCCCGGGATTGCGTAATGGACGGGTCTAATTCGAGCAACGCAGGACCGTGAAGAGTATTTCTTGCACTTTCAGGTACATTAGCAGCAGGCTACTCGATTCTGACCTGGCGAAGGTAATTGTATCATTTGGTGGTAAAACATTTCAACATCCAGATCATCGATTGGCTGTGCTAACAAATCAAATGACGTCAGTGGAAGCAGACGAAAACAGGCCACTAGCAGACGACAATCGCTCACCGGAGTACCGCCTAGCAGAGTTTACGAATATGATTATCGCCTGCACACGCGGGAGCGATAGCGACATTCGCTAAAACGCAGACCACTGTCATCTGAAAGAGAGGCAAAGGACAGCCAGAGGGTCTAAGTAAACCACGTCGGATGAGTAATGAGGCAGAGATCGCAAGTTTCTTTGCCGCCAAAATATCTTGCAACCGTGTTCATTGACAGATAGTTTGCCTCGCACCGGAATATATGTGCATTTTGACCCGAAATCCCAACCATGTACAATGGCATTGTTCTACATGTGGCTTCTTCCTATTTTTGGAATGTTGGTGTTCTTCCGGGGTAAGTTCAATTTAATTTAGCTTTAGCATAAGAGGTTGTTACCAGTCGTCAGACTTGGTTTTACTGTATCGGGCAATGTAATCAATACCCAAAATAATCCCATAATTTACAGGGCAGTACTAGGTTTTATATTATTATTCGAATGTGACACGATCTGCCTTCAAAAATCAGCTCCAACATTAATTTGACCATTATTTAAATCATTTTATTTTGCTCGTTTGTCTTTAGCCTTTTAAATATGTCGCATAACCGTGATATAAAGTGCATTACTTTATGTAACTTTCAGTCAATTATAAAACCTTTAGTCCTGGTTTGAAAAACACATATCATACCTTTGATTGGCTGACCTGTGACAAACTGGCCAGGGAAGATAACGACCTGGGATTAGCCAGACTGATGAAAAATAGAAAATGACAGTAAAGGGCAAGACTCACACAGTCATTCATCGTTTATTCCGGGCACGAGTGCATGATTTTTGCTGTCCGATAGTTTAGGATACCGGAAAGCAAGTCCTTTTCAATTTGCCTCGTTGTTATATTTTAGAGTTAAAGAACAGGACTAGAGCAGGGGTCAACGTCTCGTTAAGCAGATATTCTTGTGGAAATAAGTAGATTATGGCATACTTGTCCAGGGAGGTTAGTAATTCATATCTGATGGGTAAAAAGACTGTTCCTTTGGTAAAAAACATAAAGAAAATCAGCTTAAATAATTTAATAAAATGCGAAATACAACAGGTATCAGGGCACTGAACTCCTGTGACATTTATCTTCAACAGTTTTCATAATATACCGAGTTCTGTTCTTGAAACCAGTATGAGAATGGTCTTATTCCAAAACACGCCAGTTATCATTGTATGCTTCCTCTAAAGGATGTGCACTTGACGGATCAGTTGACAGTGACACAGAGGGTAAGAGAACGACATCATGAGAGAATCACACGACCACAGTGTTGTATTTTGATGACCTTTATGAATGCCAGGATTCGTCCATAATTCCAGACCCCAGAGACCTTCTATTCCATTGAGGCACTGTGACGGCCACCTGCATGAATAAAATCATCATAGCTACATTCAGGCCCAGTCATATCTACACTGCTGTCCATCTCGCCATCTGTTTGTCAAAGACAGGGTAAACCCAGTCAGCCCAGTCAGCTGCATTAAATCAGCTTGATAAACCGGGTTCCCTCAGCTCATGTTTATATGTGGACAAAGGCAACTAGGGTCCTGTCTGGTGAATATTTGAAGAACAGTTGTGAGAATAATGTACATTACGGGTCTCTCGCTGATTCTCTGCACACACGTTTATATACTCCATCACCTGGCACGCACTCTTTTCGAGGAATTTATATCTAGGCGTTTAAATATAGCACACCCATAATTTAATAGTCAGGATTGTATGAAATCTATGGATTTTAATTTAAGTGTATCTTGTTACTTTTTACAGTGTAATTATTTTTAATTTGACAATATTTATCAGCTTATTTATCTTTGTTCTACTTCATATACAGTCGAACCTATCTTAGGGCCCAATAACACATACCTAGTCGTGGCCGATCTCCTGCGAATTGTCGTTTGGTATTGGCCTGCGGTCCTAACATACGGAGTAAAAGTATCAAACAATCCTCCATTTAAAGTGTACTTTTCCAAACTTTCCATTATTATATCCACTATGTGATATTTTTTTCTGCCATGGATCATACGAAATCCAAAGTTACTTAGCCATGTGTATGAATCTCTCTATGTACCAGTCACGTGATCACGACAGGTCGTACAACTCGTCGTACCACTTGTCGGGATCGGTCGTGACTAGTCTTAACCTGTCGGTAATAGGTTTAACCCTGTTCCACGACCTATCGTACGACACGTCGGTACCAGTCTGCGACCGCTCGGTACCTCCGATTGCTACCGATCAGATAAGACCACCTATGACCAATCGTTAACTAGTCGTACTACCACATAAGAGTACCACCGATCTCTCCAAAACCACTGCCGATTAGTCGGAGGAATGTGAAACGCGCGCATTCCACCCCCGACTAGTAAGGAGTACTTACGACAGCTAAGGACAACCTACGACTTGTTGCGAGTAGTAAGGACATGTCGTACGACTTTTCAAAGACTACCTACGAGTTTCAGGGCGCAAGTGGTCGTAACCTGTCATTAACCGGTCGCAAGTGCATGTGTGGCTGGGGCTTAATGCGACCAATATGTATTTATGTGTATTATGTGTTGTTTAGTGTCAGTTTGTTTAAAAATAGGTCTCCATGTCCGTAAAAGGGGGGTTGATGAAAAAAAGAATTGCCCGGGGGAGGGGGGGATGTTCCGGGCCCCCACCCCTTGAATCCACTTCTGTCAGTCATGGGCAGCAGGCAAATGTAGAAAGAATAACTTTGTGGTGCGTGATATGGCTGCTTGGCTTGTCCGCTCTCCGGGGAAATGAGAAAAGTTACAAGACTGAACAGGCCCGAAAGACCAGGATGGCAAAGTGTAACGGACACCATCGGTGATATCAGACTATAACCCCCCCCCCCCCCCTTATTACCTGTATATGAAAAAGGGTGCTTTTTTTAATCAGCAACATTGGGCTAAATGTTAAGATCCCATCGGCCAGTGTGAGCAGCCTGTAATAGAAAATGTGCATGGCAACAATGAAGGCGATAAAAATAAATGATAACGTTGTCTGTTTCCCTTGGAGTGGCCACCTGTGATGGCATGAACATTTCTCATTGCTGTAAGCGACAAGATTGGTGGGGAAGGATAGGAACACCTGACTACTACTTGTTAACCTAGATCCCTCGGATGCAACACTTTACCAGGTGTCGTGTGGCCAGACGGTTATCAGTCCGCAATGGTCGCCGGACCACCATTCGATTCCCGCCAACCGACGGTCGTCTGGTCTCATCGGTCATCGTAGCTCTGACCTCCCGACGTGTCACATGAGCGCGTCCAGACGCAGGCCTCGAACAGCCTTTGAAGTTTATCTCGGGGCCAATGCCTCTCCTTCTTAAATGTATTGATTCTTACTGGTGTCAAGACCAAATCGCCGAAGGTTAGACATTGATTCAGCTCAGGTTCGAGAACGTGGAGAAAAATGAGCGAAATAGCTGATGAACCAAGTTGACGTCATCATCTTTCCTTGGTATATAAATTTAAAAGGCAGTTTGAGTTGCCCTTGTAAAACTAAATGGATATTTTTTCCTAATCTTGACATTTTTTCTGTACCTAAATTTACAACTTTATCTGGATAATATTTGTTTTGGTATACTGTGTCTAAATATACAAGTCAACCTAGAAAAAGTTTTGTGTATCTAAATTTACACCTTAATCTTAGCCAGTGTATTCTCGGATAATTCCTGCACCAGTTCATTGGCCTTTTCGGAGCGCTACCTTAATAACACAGGCTATATAGAATCCCAAATTTTCCTGTTGCGTGCTGCCAATTCCGCCCCATTACGTGTAATTTCAGCCGACCTTGAGGAACAAAGGTCTTCGGTGCATGAAAGTAAATGGCTGAAATACGTGTCTTTTGGCTGGGTTTGAGTGCCATTTTTTTAACCTGCGGTCATAATCTAGAATTGCGCGTCCAAAATTGGCGAATCTTTAGGGCACACGAAACATAGCCTTGCACTACAATGCTGACCTTGTAAACAAATAAAAAAAATAGAGTGAGAGTATCTGTGTATTGCTATTAATAGAGAATATAAGTTGTCAGAAATAAATGAAGCAGGACTGATGTGTATAAGAGATTTTGGTTTGTGTCGCCGTAACCATAAAAGACACTGTGTGATTGTCTTGATGCTTCGCACGACTTTGAAATGTTACAAGAGATAGGGGAATCTGCGTGGGTTTGTCCGCCCAGGGTCTAGGAGGATATGACGAATTAATCGTCTATCCCGGATATAATGTTAAAGATACACGCATAGCGGGGTCTCAAAGATCCGGCCATTTATCACCTTGCCATGTAGGTGTTTCTTCTATTTCTGAATCCTGGCAGTGTTTTTGTTCATGGACACCCCGTTTGCCGTAGTTGAAGAGCACTTTAATTTATCTAAACGTGCCCGCAGACGAAAATGTTATGCCCTTGCGTATTAACTGAAGGAGCTTGGTTGAAAGCACAATGTTGTTTTTATAATAAACAAGGTCAAGAGTGCCTATTAACAGGCTATTTCCTTTAGGGAAATACTCTTTTTTTATGAAAAGAACATTTTTTAGTCGGGCCTGATGAGTCTGTGTGTGTGTCAAAAAGAGGAGTTATCATGTCCTGGTTATTATATCAACTAGACATGATACTCTTTACTCAAACATCATCAGTATATGCACTAAACAGTTTAACAGAACATCCTTTAAGTTTTTGGAATAGTCTGTTATATGTCATAGATGGGTGATTTTAGCGGTGTTTAAATCAGCTGGAGTGCACACGTAACTGCACGTGGTCACACTTTTCCATGACCTACAGTGGGGCCCAATTAATGTAACCTCACTTATCCTTAACGCCCGAGTTTGATTAACTTGCATATCGTAACGGCTCGCGTTACGTGTGTCTCATGGGTCTTTAGCACGAGTTAGTTGATTGGTGAGTTATAATTTTGGTTATATATTGATAAAGGTCAGATCAGATTATTTCTACCAATTAAATGGTTATACTTGACTGATTAGTAAATCAAGTTTATTGCCGTATATGTTCCGATAATTTTCTTATTGTGCTTATGACAAACATCCATTATGACAAAACGTATAGTTGGTGACACTTTATATCACCATTAGATAATCACCATTAGATAATCACCAGCAATTTTTCACAACAAATGCTCTGATATTAACCTCTTACATTAATTAAGACGTCCCAAGGGATCTGTTCATATATAATATCTGTTATATTAATCATCTCTTTATTCAGTGTCATGCTCATCTGTCCATAGATATATTGAAATACAAAACCTGTGCTTGAGTATCGAACTGCCAAAGAAAATCTGTTACTATTATTTTAATATAAGGGAATAATCATAGCGTCTTGTATATGCTGCATATATGCGCATGATTGCACGTCTGAATAACGACATACACGTCGATTCTTACACATAAAAAACTGACGAAGTAAAAAAAAGTCTCCTTTGTAATCATGTACTTATCTTCATCCTCAACTAATTGACAGCGCCTTCTACTGGAATATGTCGTAATGAAAAATCCAAATTGAAGTTCCTTACTAGACTTGTCAGGAATTAGGTTAAGCCTGCAGTGCGTCAGGACTTTGCACTGATACAGAGCAGTCCCCGTAGAAAGAGTATTAAGACCAAATAAGTACGTGCGCCAATATTGCGGCAGTGGAATAGAAATAAAAAATGTAATGAAACTTAATAACTAACATTAAAGAAGAGATTTTTTATATAAACATCTGTCTGCTGGGCAGAAATCATGTTGTATGTGCTAGAAAACACGGAAATCTTTGTATTTGTGTTCCCTGGCCAGTCTTGCAGAGCGTAGGCTGTAAAGCGTAAGTGGGCTTTAACAGAAATATAATCCATAATATTGTGGTCGCTTATAAATGTGCGGCTGGTTATTAATGACTCAAATACATCAAACAGGAACACAATAGACTTATTTCCCGTATATTTAATGGCATACTCGAGGATCCCGATATACTCACTATGTTTCAATGTGATCCTTATATGGAAAGACGTGTCGCTTAACCAGTGACCGGCGTGAATCTCGAGCAGATATAATCACAGATGATCAGCTGTCGCGCGCTAGATTCAATTTAGACATCCGAGTTTGTTTTATAAATCTGACATTATCAGATCATGGGGTAAGGGGACAGATAAACCTGACCAATTTCTGGACTGGGGATGTTGAAATACTGTTATTCCGCAACTAGGACGTAAAATTAAAAGATATGGTGGAGGTATTTCACATTCATCTTGTAAAGCATGCATTTGTCTCTGTACAAACAGAAAGTGTATTTTACCAGCCTGTTGCAGTGCGGATACACCCATTCCTATGTTTCTATTTTGCTATCGAAATATGGCGACGTGAAATGGTGTTGCTTGCGATCCCTCTTTCATCTTATATCCTGGAAACAGATATGTGTATATCTGTTGAGTGAAAACCTGCCTGGTTTATACAGGTAAAGATGTATTTGTGTTTATGTTTATTCAGAATTATTACTGTTAAATATTGTTGATTTTTGCATAAATGCCGTTTCCATACGGACAAAATGCCGGAATCTCACAGACACAAGTAGTAGGCATCCCATCACACTTAAAAAGAGGAGGGTATGACAAGGAGAGGTACCAATAACTATCATCATAAATAAACCTTCCTCCGTATGAAGGGAGGCTGATAGGGGATGATGAGTTTATTTCCATATCCATATTTGGGTCAAAAAAGGGTGGGTCGCGGAATGCACAACTGATTATTTAATTTTCATTCCTGTGCCCGTATTTGCGATAAATATCCAACATGACTGATTATAAAAAAACTTATCTTTGGCCGCAGTAACAAGTGATGGATTTGTACCAGTTACTAAATTTTGACCTTGACCTATATTTAAAGGGTTTTCACCCCATAGCCGATTGTCCATGATGGCCCTTTGTGCTAGATTATTTTCTAAACCTCACCTTTGGACACAATATTAGTCATAGGTAACATATTTGCACCTGATTTTTATTTTTTGACATTGACCTTATTTCCAATGTCGTACATTCCACGGCCGATTCTCCATTATTCCAACTTCTGCCCGTGTTTGCGCAATATGACAAAATGGCTTATTTTCTAAACACGATGTTTGGGCACAATGTTAGTTATAGGTGACAGATCAGCACCTGGTATTTATTTTTAACTTGGCCCTATGTCCAAGACTGTAAGCCCATAGCCGATACCCTATCATCGCTCAGTTGTATCCCTGTTTGCGTGCAGACCGGCGGCACGGGGCAATCACATTAAAGTTTGGTATACTGATAGCATAGCTCCCCATTTATGTGCCAAATTATATATTTTAGTAGTTTGGTATTGCAGTAAATATTTGTTTTATTCTCGAAACATTTTTATAAAGGTCACTGGACTCTAAAAATTAAGAAAATGTGCCCAAATGAAAATATCCCCTGTTGGGTTTTCCTTTGTTCCATCGCCTTTGCGGATGGTTTTTCAAACAAATACCCTTACTTTAGGGAAATAGTAAAAACTTTTATATTTGCACCTGATATTTGTTTAGGACCGCCATGCATCTAATGTTCAAATTACGCAGCTTATCAGAGTTATAACGACTGAAATGCGGGTAAAAGGGGTGGGGGGGGGGATTGATGTGCGGGGAGAGGGGGCTTGAGCGCCCCTTGCGAACGCTCGGTGATTGAAGACATCACCTTGTACCTTAGAATCGTTCTATACAGAATTCCGATTAAAATAAAATAAAAATATTTTTTCTTGATTATATTTTTTCATAATTACACTAAGCGAAGTTTATCATTCGACATATGACGTCCCACCACTCTTTTCAGTGCTATTGAATTTTTAGCAGGAAGCGGCAGGCGTTATGCGGCTTGCGGGATTCCACATGCGGTTTGTGGGATTCTTTTTGTGTCAATTTCATTGACCAGCCTACCTATTAACATGACGCGCTCTGCAGGCAAGATGGCGAGATAAAAAAAAGCAGTAAACTGGACAGATTGCAGCCCGCACCTTTGATGGCTTCATGATAAATAACCACATACACATCGAAAGCTGCATCAGTTAAGAAGGGTTCACACATGTTCTTTGAAATCATTTTGATATTTCCCGATAATAATCCTGTCTGCCATTGTACTCCTGCTTTTGAACAGGCAAATCGCATCGAGAGGACAATGATGTTTTGGATGAAATGTGGTGCAGCTGACGTGTTGAAAAGCAGATGTTAATTGAATGGTCGGAAGGGGCTGGAGCGGTATTCTATTTTTATCAATATGAGCATGGATATCCACTCAACTAATTAAACATTAATAATGTTTTCTGACTGGATGCATTAGGCCCGTTAGAATAAACACGCAAATTCAAGTTACAATCAGAGGAAACTAATAGTGAAATACAAACCGTTTTGTTATTGCTATTTTTTTATTATTACAACCTATTGGATTCGATCTTCATAAAGCAAAACAATCAACTTTTCCTCACTATCACAACATTTTTTAATCAAAAGTATCCTCCTTGGTTGAATCATATTTTCTCAATCCGGTAATCCTAAACCACCTTCTAGTTTCTCCCTAATCAACGCTCTATATTTGATCTTTCAGATTCCCCCTTTCTATAAAAAATTAACAACGCTTTCCCTGATTTTATCAACAAAGTATTTTGGAGGGATGTACACGTTACATATGTACATCGCCTTAGATAGTATGAGGGATCTTAAAATGGTGGTTTTACCGTGTAGAGATAGGTTACGCATCCTCTATGTTCTTAATGTAATTGAATACTGTCTTATATTTTATCAAAATTCTCTCTAATGCTCAGTTCTTTGTTTTTGGTTATATTTACTCCAAGTATTCGCATTCTCTTAACCTTAAGGTCAATCCATTTATAAACTATTTCAATTTCCGGTAGATTTCTATTCTCATCAATCCACGCAACTTCAGATTTCTGACGATTCAACTCCAGTGAAGAATACCATTCATACGTCAACAGGGTTCTTTGCAAGTGTTTTAATGATTCTTCATTTTTTATAAAAATGTTGAGTCATCTGCAATTAACAAAGGTTTGATCTGATATCCACAAAATCTACTCCTACAATATTAGTGTTTTGCGCGACTATTCGATTTAACACTTCCAGTGGATAATAGGAACATATAAGGAAAATTTTGATATAAACGACAGGAAACAAACTTGTGAAGAGTCGTTGACTTTAAGACACAACCGCTTACAGATAAAAGATAAAAGAATTTACTATCCAGAAACTTGACTTATGCGTGACTCAATTTGACCTAACCACCACAGCCCATATGCTCCGCCCTTTTAACCCATTTATGACAATGAGCCCTCAAAACCCTCCTACACAGAAGGCCTTCCATGCTCATGGTTGTGAGAGCTGTGACGTCACAAAGGTCCATGACGTATGACGTCGTATTGACTGACGTCATTAGCTGGAATTTCTATATCTCTGTTCTCCGGTGATGAAAATATCGGAGTCATGAGCTGTCTTGCCATGTTTTGGATTATTTGTCTCATACAAATACGTGCCAGTAATTACATAGTGTTCACTCGGTAGATGGGTTAATGGCTCTTACAACTTTTGGCCTAGAACTTTTTTTTATGCTGTCTCCTTCGAATAAAAAAAAAAAATATCCCGGAAAACATGCCGATAAGGGTTAACATACAGACTACACCTGTTCTGTTTGGGAGAAATCACATAATTATGCAAATGGATCCAATTGCTTTAATCAGCGAAATTTAGGCTTATTATATACACACCACGTAAGGCCTGCGAGTTTATATAATACTGTCTCAACAGATACATTTATAAGTTTATATGGGTTTTATACGGGGCATTAGCATAGGTATATAAGTTCTACAGATAGGACAATGCGCAATTATTGTAGTATTCTATTTCTTTCCGAATTGCTTCTCCCATCGATTGAATTCAACATCAAACATTATTGCATGGTTGAATTAATTTAAAAATTTAAGTTTAAAAATTTAGTTAAAAATTTTTTAAGACAAAGTTTATGATAATTTTAAACAATATCTTAATAACAACCGTGAGAGGTCACACCGATACCATTTAAGAAGGTGCTAGTCTGAGTCAGTTGTCGGAGTGGTAGAACTCTTAACCAAATAGAAGAGGAATTTCGTAATAAAGTTGCTTGAGGGAATCCTGGGAGCCGATTTACAAACAAGTTACAAGTAATAATAAGAAGGCCAGACGACAAAGTAAACTAAACCAGAATATATCTAACTTTTTAAAGCCTATTTACAGTCTTGGTCGGACGAAGGAAAATAACGTCTGACCGCTAGATCATTGTTCAGCAACCCTCGCCTGAATGGAAAATGTCCTATAAATAGTCGTGGCTCTCCTCGCCATCCTAACTTGAGACAAACAGAACTTAAGTGGTTCATTTGTTGTCCTTAAATCTTATAAGTCTGGACGAGGGTGAATTCCATGTCTCATTGCTGTGCCACAAGAAAACCGGGGAACTGGAGGGTCTCAAGTAGGACATTGTAGGTCAGGCCGGCGGCTGTGCCGGATATTTCCTGTTTAAGGAAACCTCGACTGTGGTACCTAAAAATGTAAGGTCCACATATTAGTGAGAGCTGGCTATATAAAATCCGGGCACCATAGCCTAAAATCTGGAGGCCGACAAGTTGTTGAACAATGATGTTCAGATGAGTCGTGCGGGCAGACAACTGGTAATTGCACTCATTTGTAATGTTAATATTGAGGACGATTCAAGTTAACCATTCATTAGCTTCAAGACCACCAGAATATATATATATATATATATATATATATATATATATATATATATATATATATATAAATGAGAGAGATATTACGTAATTCTGTAATTTTCATTGCAAATATGACGCATCTCGGAGAAAAGACAAATATGTCAAGACAAATGTTATATAAAACTACATTATTTTTTAATCAATCAACTAGCATTTTTGCTCTGAATTAAGGATACTATGAATTTATTTTTTTAATTGTGATTATTTACGTAATTCTAGTAGGCAAAAGATACATAAATTTAGTTAAATCCATAAGATAATTCATCTAACGTACCAAAATACAAACACTTTCCGTACATAATACTTCTTGCTAAAATTATGCGGGCATAGCCTTTGTTACCTTAAAGTAATGTGGATTTAACGTACCAAAATACAAACACTTTCCGTACATAATACTTCTTGCTAAAATTATGCGGGCATAGCCTTTGTTACCTTAAAGTAATGTTTTTGTGATTATCAAAGTTCATACGTGTAAGCCATCTGGGGATGGTTAGAATTGTGCTCAGGGGATCTATAACGTAGATATATTGATGTCAATGAAAAAACTCAGGGTAAAATCTATATAGGTGTGGCAAAAGGATGCCAAACCTTCACTCTCATGTGGCGTATATTAATTGAAAATAGCAATACTGTCATAAGTTCGGGCTCAAAAGCAGCCCTGTCAAAACATATTGACCCAAAAAAATAAAGGATTTTTTTATAGATTTCTCACAGTGATATTTTATAGACTTACGACGCAAATGACCAGGTTTTATGCTGTTTGTGTGTTGTCTGTGTTTGACTAGCTGCTCCAGGCTGCCGAAATAACGGAATTTATGTACCCCCGAGGGTCGGGGGATTTGGGATGGAATGGGAGAAAAAAAACTGTTACAGGCAGTAAGAGCTTGCTTGTTTATGACAATCTGCGTAACCAACCATTTAGTTCATAAAGGAAAAATGAATGTGTTCTACACACACCAACACACAACAAATTGTGTCACCAACCAGTTCATAAAGCAAAAATTATTGTACTGTATACACACACAAAAAAATCCAAATCGGTTCACCAACCAGTTCATTAAACAATAATAAATGTATTCTATACAAAAACAAATTGGTTACAAACCAGTTCATACAACAACAATAAAATTATTGTAAACACACGCAAAACAAATTGATCATTACCTAGTACATAAAACAAAGATAAATGTACTGTAAACACGCAACAAATTGTGTCACCAATTTGTTCATTAAACAATAATAAACGTATATATATATATATATGTATGTCTGTGTGCATGTACATTTATCGATTAAATATCAAATGGCAGTTAATGCCAGTTTGTGTAGTAAATTACAACTGTAATAGACGCGACAGTTTACAAGTGTCCTTGCAATTCAGCGCTGGTTTTCTCAATTTGTCAAAACGAGCGGGGTATGATTGGGAGGGCATGGCAATAACAGACCTTGATAGCAGGGCAGGATTGACCAAATTGCCTGGACTCGATTTCCATGAAAGCTCAATCAGCGAGTGGCCAACCTCAATTTTACGGGGTCCCAACACAATGATGTCTGGTGTCCATTTGGCCTTCTGCTGGACACGCTTCATACAGGGAGCTGTCTGGTCATTTCAAGTTCACAACCACCGACTGTATTCTCAATGCTGTAGGGTTCACTGCAGCAGCCTGTGTGCGATAGTATTCTTTGAAATTATGTACTTTGATGCCCAGTGCCGCTTAAGGAGTTTATCCAAGGATAAGGGACGTGTGGATTTGTAAAAAAAAAATAAATAAAATTTTCTATAAAATCTATGAAACCATCGCGGAGTGTAGTATTATTCTGAACTGTCAGCCATTATTTATTTCCTGTGTACATGACTGATTTGTCAGTGCATATGTAAACATCATATTTACGTCACTCTGGAGGCTGGCGAGAAATAAATGAAGGACACTATGCATCACCCGCCCCAAAGGGAGGTATTCCAAGGAAAACCTTCAGAGCATAACAATTTGGCTATGATTTGAGAGGCAATCATAAGGCATAACAACTTTAATATTGGGGCGTAATGTTACAACAAATAACTGATGAGTTTCGTGTCAAAGTAAGGATAAATACCGATCCTCCCAGAATAAGTTTAAATTCTGTCATTCTGAGAGCTTGGTTTGGAATTCCGGAAAACAATGATTTGGTCACAGAATTAAGCCCAAATGCTTGCATTCCGGTTACGTAATTAATATAAGCTGTTATAGATAATAACATTGTCACTAATAGTAAATTTGTCATTATTCTCTCGGGAGTCCAGTTTCCTGAACAATGGTTGATTTTCTCAAGGGAGCAATAAGGGAAGCTCGCCTACACTAAAACGGGATCGCCTAATTACTATTAATTGAAGCAATGCATAGCATAATCAAAACAAACAAAAATGCTGTGTACACATTTATGATTGAAATCCCAGGAAAGCTAATTAGACTAGAAAGTCTTTGCGAAGCCAACCCAATTAGTTTGAAAGATGAAGCTGGTGAACGCGGCAATGACATAGGACTTATCTGGTCCGGCTATTTGGTAAAACCGCTTGTGTTGATAGATTTAGCCACTGGGGCAATCGAAAATCCGTACGGAACGATATCAAGTGCTGGTCTAATCAAGCATTTTGAGATTATTCCTCATTAAAAACTCTCCCCTCCTCAGAACAACGCCAAGAACATCATTTTCTGCGGAACTGTGATCATGCAAACTGTAAAATGGATCAAAGAAGGAAGCCAGGAAGCATAAATAGTGGTGACGGATAGAGTGTGTGATGGGTCAGAAAGGTACGAAATAATGTGTACATAAATCAAAACAAACACAGGGAGGGTACGCTTAAACTGTGCTCAAGAAAGTATAGAATGAAAATGATTGAGTTATAGGTTGACAGTAATGTGTTCAGAGTAGCCTAAGCCAGTTGCTCCAATGTGACCAACTGTCAACGCAAAATTTCATAATTCATTAGTTTAGACATTATGTCGCCTGCCGCCTAATCCAATGTGGACTGCAATAGTAGTCATATTTAAATTGAGAGATAATGATAATATTTGTTTTTTTTTTGGTCTCAGTAAATTAAGGAAGCCTCATTCGTTATTGACGTATTAATCAATGGTTTCTCTAAACATCGGAAGAAGAAAAAAACATGACATAAGAAGACTCTAAACCTAGCCATAATGACAATTTCTCTTTTGATCGCTACTCACACTTTATCTTCCATTCAAGTATATGGACAAGATGTATATGCAAATGATATAAATGTAGTAAACTCTATATTCCTAGATAAAGGGCTCTCCTGAGGCCAAGATGATGAAGTGAACTTAAGATTCAACTGTCTATTTAATGGTACTTTTTACTTTTAGTGTCCGAGATACAATGTCAACATTTAAGCAGGTAAGCTCCAGTGAAGCTATAGATATGAAGTTTTGACTTTTTCAATCCAATTACCATTTTATTGCAAGAGGTATCCCTGACATTACCGAGTCCTAATGCAATCAGCCGCCGACCTAGGCGAGTCCGTCCAGCGATTTATTGATATATAACATCGCATTGATAATGAAAATTGATAACATGTTTCATGTAAATCTTTGTATATAACCCCTAGAACCATCGGATCATGCAATAAATACGCAAAACTCAAGATTTAATTCCTCCCTGTTTTTTAAAGAGAACTGGGATATTCATCCATCTTTGTCTTTGAAGTGCATATTGAGCATCCCCGAGGCTGCACGACAGACGCGAGTGCCGAACAGTAAGCTAGCGTACAAACAAACACATTAAATGGAAAAGGGGGAAAGAATGCAGGGGGAATAAATAAATGGAAAAGAGTCCACAAGTGGGTACTGCCCTTCATGTGAGGAAGCTTAGTGAGCGAATAGATTCGGTTTTGGAGTTTTTTTTAATGACAAACTCTTTTGAACAAAATAAGGAAAATTTACAATGTTAATTTTTGTAATGCACAATAATATAGCATTTGCAGACCCAAAACAAAAAAGGGGAACGGTATGTAAAGGTGTTCATTTTTTTTAAAATAAAAGCAGGTTATATTTGTCAATAACCAGTCTGTTAGATTACACTGCAGATAAGGACCATGTTGTCATTTATGAAAATTGCCATGTATATACTAAAGGTTTTGTATATTGCTTACTGGGTGATTGTAATAATAAAAGTGATTTCTGCATTTCATGTATAACAAATTTTTAAGTTTGTTCGGAGCAGGAAATGGTAGAAAATGGCGAAACAAAAAGTATACATTTTCTTACATCAAAATGTATAATCAATCGACAGAAAAACCATACTTTGTACCCCCATGAAGCGTAAACTCTATGATGACAGCCAACTAAACAGTAATGTTCACTTCTGACATTAGCCATATGACCAGATTACATGTTACACTTATTTCCAGCTTCATAGAAAAAAAGGATTTCTTCTTTTAGCAATGTCTGGTGGAATTCATAATTTATTCCAGAGCCCAGATTCATTCTTCTTTTAATATTTATAGAGGTGAAAAAGACAGGCTGTCACAAACATTTATATTTGTTATTAGACAGAAAGACTAATTGGTTATTGAATATGTCAGGGTATCAAACGTTACAAGGCTTTTCGCTCAACTTGTCATAACAATCTCTCACGGGAGACCAAAAACACCACGATCTTCCGGTCTTATTCTAGGTCTGCTCTCAGAGAATGGCTAGGTCTTAAAAACGGTTTTCTTTTATGAGCGACTTGAAAGTTCTGTGAGATACCATAATTACCTTTGGGCTTTAGGTTTATTCTGATTTTATTATTTGAATTAAAGTAGATACGATAATCGTGTGTACTTGGTAGGCACGCCTATGTAAGATGACCTATAAAGAGTCAGACCAGAACTTGTATACTCTTGTTTGTACAAACCAAATGGGATCCTGAACTTTTTATATCATAATATACTATTTGATAAATACAATTTACTACTAATGGAATTTATTCTCAAAATGGGCACGTGATAAGAAGAGAGGTACACAGCGTCGCTTTTATTATGATTTGCTGTGATTTGCGGCCAAAAATGGTGCTTTACGCTTTAAATTAAATCTAAATATTAGGCTGCCCTAATATATAGACCTAGGCCGCCTTTCATTAAATTAAACAGACCGCTAAATGAAACGGTCCCTTGTTCGTTTTTTATAAATCAGGAACATAATGGACACTCCCTCACTGCCATGCTGCTTCGAAGAGGAAATAAAAAAAGGAAAACATGGATATTTCCCCCCCCCCCCCCAAAAAAAAGACTGCCGTACTTTTTTTAATTTAAATAGTCACACCAGAAATTATGTTCTTTACCATTTGACAAGTTTGTCAGAAATGCAGGAGGGGAGGGGCACATTAATGCCTTTATCATCGCAGAACTGTTCTAAATATGGACTTTTTAGAGATCGCAGGTGCATGTTTGTTGTAGGACTCCCGCTTGCCGGTATATACAAGGATACTTGATCTTCCGAAATAATAGTTAAAGCCAATGCTTTATAGGTATAGCATCGATGCAGGAGGCATGCATCCCATGTGGGATTTAATGAAACTGGAGTACCCATGATCGGTTAAGGGGACCAGTGTTAGAGTGTTTGCTTCAACCAAGGCTAGTCACCTCCCACTTGAAGCTTTTTTATTACCTTTAACCCCAGTGAGATAACTATGGACGGTAGAGACGTATGTAACTTTTTTTAATGTAAAATGTCCATTTGAAAGAAATAACTGTAAATTCAGAACAAAATAAAGAAAAACCCTGGTGAATACTGTCCAGATTCAAAACCTGATATTTACTTATGTAAAAGTACCCTTCTCCTGTATATTGTCACGCAGGACGGTCAGAAGGGATCCCTGTCAACGAGCGAAATATATTTTTTTTTCACATATACACATTTAACTATACTATGACTGTAGCACGGAATTTTTTGCCCGAGGGCTCTTCCGCAGTTTGACATGTCCATCTGTTCCTTGTTCTTGGTAGAGAATGCCTGTTATCGGTACCGACGTGAGATACCTTGTTCCACTGTTGAGATAAGAACCAAGGTTAAACTACAGCCACTAAACATTTTTTTGCCAAGCGGTGAGGTATTAGCAGT
Organism: Sipunculus nudus; assembly: GCA_026874595.1. Classification (NCBI taxonomy): domain Eukaryota; kingdom Metazoa; phylum Annelida; class Sipuncula; order Golfingiida; family Sipunculidae; genus Sipunculus; species Sipunculus nudus. The sequence continues at coordinate 21,143,664 of CM049307.1, forward strand.
TTGCACCATGCGACCCACGTCTGTGGCATTTTATCAAACACCTGCCTCCCTTGGATGGACCAGCACTTCACATCATCTCAACCTTTTTAAATTGTAGCAGATTTCCTGTTACGGCTAAAGCTGGAGCGCTGTTCACTTTGAATTATGTTACGGAACCTAATATCAACAGATCACGTATGCGTGATGAACATAAATTTTGTAATGAAAAAAAAATCAGATTCTGTAACACTAGGCAGCGTGAAATGTCTAGGGGAATGAATAAAGAAGTCAGTGGTTTTTTGTTAACAAATAACTATTATTTGTTCTTAAAACAGCCCTAACCTTACAATACACTAAATCAATACAATTACACAGTAAAACAGCAAATCAATACAATGACACAGAAAAATAAACAAAGTGCACAGTACCTGCATACCACCACTGTCACAGCGATAAATCCTTTAAAATGTATAAGCCTAATGAACAGTTCACACAAATCTTCTCGGAGAATAACAGTCCAATGTAATTAAAAAATTAATCCACTATTATCCAAAACTGAAATTCTGGCAGTGATCCGAAAGGCAAAGTGAAGACTAAATAAAATCCGTAATAAGATATTCTCTTACTGCTGCATGTATCGGAAAAGGTTCCACTCTTCTGTGTCCGCTGGAATATTCTCTCACCTCTCTCTAGGCTCTAAAACACAGCCCCCTATTTATAACTTCTCACTACCAGCCGGGAACCTTCCATTTCTCGAACAATTAAAAGAATCTAACATAATACACAGTAAACACACTTTACAGGAAACATCACTGTGTCTCTATATATCAGGGTCCACACGTGAGCTGGCCCAGCCAGGCCAGGCGAGAAAGCCCTAGACTAGCATGACAGCGAGAGTTCAACCAGTACCGATTAAACTGAGAGTGCAACACCCAGCCAGGCGAGGCCGCTACAACACGAGTTACGCCCGTGTCACACAATAAAAAAGACATCTGTAACAATTTAAACACTACCAAACAACGTTGTCTTCATGTCCAGACTTGCAGGTTATTAAAAAATATACATAGCAATTATTAATTGTAAATTAATGCTTAGTTATAATTTATTTCGATTTATATTCTGAAATCTGACCACTAGAAGTATAAAAAACACCTCTTGTTCTTTTTCACACACATATCTATTGTATCTTCATGGCAGGACTTAATTGGCAAAGGACTGGGTCACTTTTTCACTCAAGAACGTGGATAAATCGGCGTGTACTCGTTGGAACACGCAAGAACTCAAAAGGCTTCATTAAATAATTAATTTCTCAACTACTTTTGCTTGTACTCATATTATGTCTAAAGGGATTGATATAAAGGTTAATGCATGTGCCCTGCTAACGTACCGGAATAACAAGGTCAAGTGCAATGGAACCAAGTGCATTTAATGTCCGCCATCAGTCCCCTGTGTACGCGAGCGCCATCTGCACCCGGTCCACAGAGAGACCAATTAGTCGTTAATCAAATTTGTTTAATATTTACTGTTCCATGATAATCTAGGTTCATGTCACCGGGGCCATTGTTATTAAAATAAGTGATATAAAAGTGAATGTTCGGCATACGGTAGTCTGAGAAAAGTAATTTTTCTTTTATACTGAAATTCATGCATCATTAGGACCATGGGTCATTGTGGCCGGACATTGAACCAAGCATTATCCCAGTATTTCCCCTAAAACCCTTTAGTTAGAAAGTATGGTTATCAAAAGTTGGTATGCTTTTGAGACCATAAAGCAGGCAGAATTAAAATTCGTCAAACCTATATAAATTACCTATTTACTGGTAAGGCACCAATGGCTGACTTTTTTAGAAGACCCAAGAGATTAAACCCAATGCTCCTGTATCCTTCAAACCAAGAGATAAAACTATAATATAGGGCCGCTGTAGAAAAAAACCAGATAGACTTCTATGTACTTCCAGATGACCCTAATTCCGATACATTAGACGAGTGTGATATAACCATATTATTCAGGATTGCCTACTCTACTTTGAGTCTATCGCTATCTCTACTTTGAGTCGTGATTGTCATCCATCATTTTACAAATCGGTGTATAAACAGCCAATAATCTTGATATAAAGCTTAGAGTGGTTTTTAGACTAAAAAAGTAAATGTAAACATACAAACTAATGTATTAATCCCACCTCTATAGTAAACGCCGTCATTACCTGTGCCTCGCACAAATTGAACGGTCGTCTACATAAACCATGTAAGACATGCTTGTGCGCGGTAAGAAACTCAACAAACGTAAAGGGGATTAGCCCATTTGCTATGTTACATTGCATTCTTTTTCACCCACACACATGTCTAACGTTCGGTCTGGTTGATTAAAAGTTACAGCGTACCTTTAAGACCAGCGGCGTAATTAAAAATAAGGTAATATCTGCATTCTCATAAAGATTAACAGAGCTTTTCTCGACATCAGAGGGCATGCCACTCTGATATCTTGATGGAATCTCCTTTGTCTGAGTGGGAACTGCTATACACCAGATGGTGACGCTTGCAGTGCTGCCGGGTTGATAACAAACATTCCATGAAGATGAAGATGATCATTCATTCCGGAATGCCCAGTGTGGAGTCCGAGGAATGGGGAAGTTAATTTTTGGTAGACATCAGCTTATCTTGTACGGATGTTTCTATAGTAAATCCTCCAGTAGCCAGTATTTATCACAGTATACTGGGTTTCATAAAAACTATTGTTATCCGCATGTTGCTATCTTAATATTTTATCCAGCTGTTTCATTTATGTCTTCTTTGCAGTGTAATAAGAGTCCATTCTGGAAGAAATGTTCGGTAAAACATTACACTATAAATCGGTCCTACCTGGTAAGTCCAACAATACGCGGCAACAATACAGTCACTAGTACACGACAACCCATTACGAATTTAATAAGTGATATTATTTAAAAAAAAACATAGTGTGATCCTCAATGTCAACATCAAGAAAATGTGTTTGTAAGGTCAGCTAACATACGATACAAATGTAATAGAGCAGGGGTGGGATGGGTTCTACAGATTCAAAACTGCTTGACTTACGACCGGGACTGCTTTCAGGATATATGTATAAACTACTGTTGCTAAAAAAATACATATGAGAAATAATTCTTAACAAATAAAGATATCTGTAACAGCTGGTTATTAAATATGTGTTATCTTCCATGTTTCTTGGGTTATATGATTTATATAGCAACTTCAAAGCCATGTGCATGATTTTTTTCTCCTAACTGCGGACGGGTTTGGTGCCGTAAACAATAACAAGGGAATACGAAGCATTAATAAACCATTCGATACCTGAGATCTATTTTATCTTTTTCTATCAGAATTGTGATATGATGGTTTAGTGGGTGATAAGGGGAATAAGAGTTCCTGACCAAGCAGACGTTCTGGCCAGGTTCTCTTAACACAGCGGCATCAGAAAGCGTCCTGAAGCCAACTTGTTACTCTAGGCCTTTGATGAGTTGCCGATGACAGCGTGATCATGCCCCGAGGACCTCTGCCTCAACATCAATTGTTCTCGGGGTGAGGAGATTTAAAAAACGAAAGAATCATCCCTGCCGGGCTGTGCTCATGAAATATACACGCACTGTTAGGACAACTGTTGATTAGGGTGTGGAGGCGACCACATTACAGTTGTAGGCAAGAGTTTATAGACCTAGGTTTTCGGGAGCCGGCTTGTTTCATGCAGGGAGATCGGATCCCTTCTCGTTAGCCGGTTATACGGCTCACGTCAACTCCGCGTCTGACCGGAATCCTATATTGTAGCAGAAATTCTGCCATCACACGGAAGCATTAAGCTGATGACACTTATAATGCCGAAGGCAGGGACAGCGGGCAATAAAACATCATTCACTCCCGCACGCGTGGTGTTTTACGCAACTTTTTCTTTGACGTAAAAAAACAAAACTACTGCGGAGTCTGAATATGCTGGTACAGTAAGCAAGCACACCAGCAAAACACACAGTTTTGGTAGGGCAACAGAATGCTCACAGTAAATTCTCTTCGAAGAAACCCTTAAAAGACATGGATCAATTTTTGTCTTTTCCTTCTTGCCCGAGATGAAGAAGTTTGTGTATTTTTCTAAATCATATATTATATAATACCATTTCGATATCCAATAACTATTGCGGGTTCCTCAAGGGAGTTAGGAACCTTTTTCAATGACCTTTAACGGACTATACCACAGGAATTAATTCCCACCACCATCATTTTTTTCTCAGTGTGCCGGGTTGAATGTTCATCTTGTTTGGTCTAGTTTATTAATTGGGGTATATTTCGAGCTCTGTTATATAATTTACAAATGGAGTAATTTTTACATCAAACCTTAAAAAGAAGTGTCGCCGCAGTCTTGTTTTATGGGAGGGGGGGGAGGTTGAATGGAACCCAAATAGGACAATTATTAATTGATTTTCTATCTCTCTCCATTCAAATAATTAATAAAGCTATCAATGCAATTTATAAAATTTTATCTACATAGTCTCAAGAACAGAATAATAATTTCCTGCAAATAGACCAAGTTCCACGTGTTTTGCCTCGACTTGTAATCACCCGCTCCCGTAATTTTGTTATAAGATTTTGCAGAACAATTTATCTTTTTGGTGGAGGCTAAGTGGTTTAAAGTGCAGCCACGTCTTACTTTAAAGTGGTCGTAGTTCCAAAGATTTTCTGTGTTTCAAGATATATTTCTCCGCAAAAGAATAATTATGCCTCCGGCCCTTTCAAACCATTCTAATTTAACATAATTACATACTGATTACTGTAGTGTATCGAAGAAGAAGAGTTTATTAAGTTTGATCTTACTTTAATGACACAACAGTAAAAAATAAATCTCATATAGTAAAATGTTATGGGAAACCACTAATGTGATAATATAATTATTGCAACAGTGCTTGTTATTACATTATCTTATGTAAAAACTGTGTATTTGCAATCATTAAGAACGTATAGATACAGGGTTATCTAGAGAGAAACATTCAGCCCGCGGTATCATAGCAGCCTAATTACTCTCCTACTCTCATATTACAGTACTTTGCACGACTTCATAATTGCAGATAAAATAGTTACTTACAAATTAGCAGCTTAATACTTCAAAGAAATACTACAGAAGGCTCTCATTAACACTGTGAAATAATCGAAAAGGAGGAGAAAAAATGACCACGCTGGATCTTAATAGTGATCTGGAGCTACATATTGGTTTACAGCATTTAAACCTTGAGCTTCCCTGGCTGAAAAATGCTTCCTAACCTAAGTAGTCATACCTCACCTTCAACAACATTCGCTGTCTTATTTACATATTTAATGATCACAAAATATTTTATCATAAATAAACAGAAGAGGATTTTAAAATTTAAACATAGCCTGCCGTTTTTAGAAATGTAAACTAAAAAAATATGGTATAAATATTCTTGCTTTGCGATGAAACAAAATCTGAATGGACCCTCAATTCTCCCAAGAATTAAATGTGTGACGTCATATCTTTATAATATTCATGGCCCCTAGCTTCTACGTCCTCTATATAGTCAGAACTTTCAAATATAAATTTTATGATATCAATCTCACCCATATTAACCCCTAAAATTTATCTTTCCAGATAATGTCAACTTTGAACATGCCTGTAACAAACATATTTATGAATCTGAGCTGGTTTTGAATAAAATCTATATTGACAAAGAGAGTGATGGCTGAGGTGAAATCATAAAATGAACTTATATGTCACGATCGTTACTCCTGTATAAGGATGAAGTATATCATAGATGGAGCCCGGTTTCAAATATCAGTCTATGTTTGTTAAAGTATGATAAATATCATGCATGTATATTAACTGATGAGACAGAAGGCATATTAACGGCAATACGTGCGCTTGCCGTTGTTGTTTTTTAATATTATTATTAGATAATATACATACAATCCAATGACCCTTAACTATCGTTATTGACCTGTACATTGGAGTGTCATTTTCCAACAAAAACACCCCGATAAGCTAGTTTCCACATAATTCCCTTTAAATACTCTTAAAAAACTCTACCGGCTTTATATCTTATTCTGCATTTATTATTTTATTCAGCATTAAATACATGTCAAGCTAACGTTGGGGTCCATGTTTATTTATTTTCTCAAACAGTTAGGAGGCGGTATGAAAGCCACTACAACCACTGTAGAAGATGCAAGTCCAAAGGGCGAATGACGCAACGGATGAATTTGATTTCCTCTCACATTGTAGTTTTTATGAAGACCTCCATATACTAGGTTGCTAAATGTGCGTCGAATGCGTGATTTAAATATATATATATATATATATATATATATATATACAGAGAGAGAGAGAGAGAGAGAGAGAGAGAGAGAGAGAGAGAGAGAGAGAGAGAGATTATAAGGGCAACCCTACATGTTATACCAGCGTTTAGCAGTAATGTGTATCTGCTGTGTTTTGGCACGCATTTGAAAATTGTGCATCCATTCTGTACAATACTGTTTAATGATGTGGTCTAACTGAAGGTACGCCATAGAAAAAAATGATCTCTTTGGGACTCGTAAGTCGGAGATAATTTTAACCATGCAGCTTCTGTTCCGGCATGGTATGCCGCTACAGGAAAAAATATATATATATATTTATATATATATATATAAATATATATATATATATATATGGATGTGTCATTTAAAAAAGGGTCAATCGAATCTAGTGTTTGTGTTGAGATTTACAATTATTTAGAATTTTTACAATTAAAAAGAATAATCGTAATTAGAACCTTATTTTGTCTCCAATTGGATTATATATATATATATATATATATATATATATATATATATATGTATGTTTATATTCTTTTGGATAATGTATTTTAGAAGTTTGACTCGTATATGCGAGACATGTGGGAGCCTTATCGTGTCCCTGTAGTTACAGTTTATCTCGCAAGCAGCCGGGTTATTTCCACAATTTCAGTGCAGTCGAGCAACTAAATTGAGACGTTCGTTATAGAAGAAAGATAGCACGAATTCTGGCTGCCTGGGAACGAGACGCAGAGGGAAGCACGGGAATACTGAAAATCCATGAACAGGGAATGGAGAGTAATAAAAAGGTACATTTGTAGATGTATTGGTCTTTCTCCAAGGGATAAGCCGAAAGGTAAAGAACAGTCTGAACAAGACCGTATATGTCAGGGCTAAGTATTTTTCAGCCTTATCAGGTACAAAACATACTGCGATGCAATATCCGATACGCATAAAAGAAACTTTTTTTCTTTGTATATATATATATATAAATATATATATATGTATATATATATAATATATATTTACATATATTTACATATTGGTCATATATTTGAATATTTTGAATGTAAATCATACAAGTTATTCCTCGACATAAGTTAACTAAATACAGTGAATATAAGTATTTGTTAAATATATGTAAATAAAAAAAAATCACCCCTAAATTATATACAGAAAATATAACCATAACTCTTGAATGATCATCTCTGCTAATAGTGCATAGATCCAAAGCAACAGTTGAGATGGATTTAGTATTTATAAAAGAAGGGATTATTAAGACAATATCTTTTAACATCGGAAATCCGCGACTTACCAATTATTGCTAAAGTCGCCATGAGGTTGTTCTTTGTTGTGTTCCACTTTGAAGATAAACACCATATATTGGGCACAGATGTCTTTGTTTTGGTTACAACAAAACCAAGTCTTGTCTATTGTTATTCTTATACTTAACACCAATATATATTATTTTTCTGTAAAGCTTAAGTAAACATATGGGTCTTGGGGATATAGGAATCGGGGACCTTAGGTACTAGGAACATAGAGCGGATCCCCTTCAAATCGAGGGGAGATATGAAAATTATATATTCACATAAACAATGGGTGTATTTCACCAAATTGCATATGGCCTAGCTTACCAATCCAGCTCTCTTATACAGAGACATTATTGAGACGGCAGAAAATCTGTGGGGGTCGTAACGGGTTCCTCCAGGACTCAGTGGCATCAACAATCAACATACAGTCTGTTGTTGATTAGTGAGAGCGCCGACCTCTGGTCTTCAGACAGGAGTGTAGAGGTCACTCCTGGGTCAGCCCCGCTAGACAATTAAGGGTGTTGATTTCTCTTGATGGACGTGGATGCACCTGCAATGTTTCTAAAAGAAGATGACAAAATGCCTGCCAGTCAGAGTTTAGTCTTGTTCCCATACCTCAACACAAAGTCACCGTTCGCCGTCTTTATTTAGCGCCATTTCGACCCTCTGACATTAAAGAGTCAACGACCAGCTTACTAGCGTTAGAGTGCCGTTATTAGCTCAGCTGACTGTAAGTCATCTGAGCTATAGCGATCACTCTTTGTCCGGCGTCCGTCCGGCCGTCCATCCGTTAACAAGGCACAAATCGTAACCGTTAGACCTAGAAACTTCTTATTGTACATCCAGGGAGGTCCTGGGCAAATCGACTTGGAAACCCGAAATTAGGTCATGGTGACCTATATTTTGTGACCTATAGGTCGAAAACATGATTTTAAGCATCCAGATAGTCAGATGGGGCACAAATAGTATCCATTAGGCCTAGAAACCTCTTAGCTGACATTTTTGGGAGATCCTAGGCAAATGTCTTTGGAAACCTGAAACTAGGTCACTGTGACCTATACTCTGCGACTTATAGGGAAAAGATGTCATATGAGCATCCTGAATGTTAGATGGGGGCAAATCGTATCTGTGCGGCCTAGAATCTTCTAACACAATATCCTAGGAGTTTCTAGGCCAATCTCTTTGGAAACCTGAAAATAGGTCATGGTGACCTATAATTTATGACCTTCGGGACAAAAACAAGGTTTCTAGCATCAGACAGTCAGATGAGGCACAAATTGAATCGATAAGGCCTAGAATCTATCAACGTGACATTTAGGGAGGTCCTAGGCAAATATCCTTGGAAACCTGACATTAGGTCATGGTAACCTATATTTTTGTGACCTACAGGCCGAAAACATGATTTCGAGCACCCAGAATGTCAGATGGGAACAAATCGTATATGTGAGGCCTAGAATCTTCTAACTCAACATCCTTGGAGTTTCTAGGCAAATCTCCTTGGAAACCTGAAATTAGGTCATGGTAACCTATATTTTTTACCTATGGACCGAAAACATGATTGTGAGCACCCAGACAGTCAGATGGGGCACAAATAGTATCCTTTAGGCCTAGAATCCTCCAGCATGACATTAAGGGAGGTCCTACGCAAATGCCCTTAGAAACTTGAAATTAGGTAACTGTGACGTATATTCTGTGACCTTCAGGCTGAAAACAGGATTTGAGGCACCCAAAAAGTCAGGCAGGGCACACATTTTATTTGTTAGGCCTATAATCTTCTAAGGTAACATTCGGAGACATCCTTGGCAAATGTCTGTGGAAAACTAAAATTAGGTCACCATGACCTATATCTTGCGACCTTTAGGAAAAGAAGTTATATAAGCACCACACAGTCAGTCAGGGCACACATTGTATCTGTTAGGCCTTAAATCTTCTTATGTAATATTCTGAGACGTCCTTGGCCAGTGTCCTTGGAAAACTGAACTTAGGTCAGCATGACCTATATTTTGCCACCTTTCAGAAAAGATGTCATATAAGCACCCAGACAATCAGACAGGGCACAGATTGTATCCATTAGGTCTAGAATCTTTTAACATGAAATTCAGGGAGGTCCTTGTCAAGTGTCCTTGGAAACCTGAAATTAGGTCACGGTGATCTATATTGTGTGACCTGTGGGCTGAAAAATGGTTTTGCGCACCCAGACAGACAAGGCACAATTTGTATCCATAAGCCCTAGACTCTTCTAACATGACATTCAGGGAAATCCTTGACAATTCTCTTTGGAAACCTAAAATTGGATCATTGTAACCTATATTCTGCTAGCTCTAGACCAGAAACATGATTTTGAGCACCCAGACAGATAGGGTATATATTGTTTCTATTTTCCTTGGAACCCTCTATTGTGAAATCCAGGGGGGTCCAGGGCAGGTCTCCTATGAATCCTGAAATTTTTATTTTCTGTTCATTTTTTTCCACACTGTAACTTTAGCCATAGGCTATTCTCACAGACAATATATAACATTAATAAAAAAACATGAGCACCCAGCCAAAATTAGCTGAGCGTCATGGCCCGTGGGCCACTTGTATCATACCGCATTGTAAGGCTCCAATAGGATGCAAATATTTTCATCATTTTGACGCCGCCTCATAGGCCTACAATTATGTTGTCTATTGACAACTAAGTATTGTTAATTGTTATATTTATAATTAACACCAATATATGTTATTCTTATGTAAAGGCCAACCATTAGCTGTATTAGTGTACTTTCTACCAACACCTACCATATGATAAAAAAAATCCGTTTTAACTCAGCAATCTGGTAAATCCCTCTGCATGTTTGTTTTATTTCTGACCGCATGAATGAAAGCATGGCTTGCACGGGTTAATTGACGGCAGCCAACTTGTATGCGATATAGGAAATGACTCGTTAAGATAAAGACGGAATTTTAGTTTGGTTTGAGAGTTCATATTTATGTAAAGATCATTGGCAATTTATCATGATCTCAATGCAACATGGTGGAAGGCCTTGCAGTTCAATGCCCAGTATATGGCTTATATCACGACTCAAGTTATGCTAACCAGCCCATTATAAATGTCTGCTTAGTTGTGTATTCACGGCTACATCTTTTATTCAACCCTGAGTTCAACATATAGGCGATTCTGAAATGCCAAAATAGAAGAGCATGGAAACGGCTAACAATCGTGATACTTTATTTTTTTAGCAATTATCTAGTTTTGATAGGTAGATCAAGGACCCCATAATATAATTCTTCCTGCCAATAGTCAGCAATAGGTTCGTTACAGTCTGAAAGTCAACACATATTTTAGTTGTGACCTCCTACAGAAAGTAGTGTTGGAATGTCGGGAAAGAGGAGACTATATTATGTAACCGCCTTTCAAATTTGCAAATTTAGATGTTTTAACGTAGAACAGCAGTTATATTTTATATACCAAAATGTAATTAATCAAAACCAATCAGCAGAATCAAGAACAAAGGAATATGTTACATATTGATGGTAGTGTAATCATTAAAACACATGCTAATTATAAGATAAGTTCACATTGCTCGTTATAGATAAAACTTAAATAGAACTAAACACTAGATTTATGCAATCGCCGAGTCATCGAAAGACACACCTCCCCCCCCCCCCCCCCCTCCGGTTCTAACTCCCATCACGGTCTTAAACATAGGACTAACGCACTAATTTAGCTTTCGAAACTTAGATTAAGGATCTAGCGCCAACAGGAAATGACAGAAGGAAAAAAACGGTTTTGCACTTCTTAAGAAGGTCCACCTGCAGACAATATTTACCCAAATATTGATATCGAAATATAAGTTCATCAACCTTTTTAAGCCTTTCTCCGTACGGAAATAAGCCTAATTATTAACAGATATTTTGATAGCAAATTGTATGACGCTCTTTCGAGATTTGCCAAGCCATACACGAGTCAGGGTGAATTAAGTTGTAATTCCTGTAATTTGAGTGAGAGCGAGCTTTAGGTTGTCTAGGGACGATTTACCTCAGGTGTTTTCGATGACGTCACAACGTGTTTAATCTGCAGACAGGCTTCATCAGTGTACCTTGATCTGTAATGTTGATGATAATGCATGTCAAGGATTAAATATCAGTCTGAGAAGACGCTACCCCTGACATAATAACTATGACAAATGAACCTGCAGTATTTCATTGATTGATACCGAGGATTACCAAAGATTCAGATGAATAAAGGCGTCGCCATCCCGCCGATATGGACCAGGTATAATCTTGATCAAATACAAAGGTCTGCCTATAGCAAAGGCCACTGACGACATATATAATACAACGCGTCTAAGGTAGTCTATATATACACTTCTCTCCCATAAATGTTTGTTAAAGCTATAAACCTTTCTGAGTGGTTTATTTGAAAGGACATTTCTGTTTCGTCTGGGTGCTATTGTTTGCATAATCACGTGAGATACGTCTTGTTGTCAAGATGAACACTATTCGCTCTTTTATCATGGTTTGGAGGAAGACATTAGGTCAGAATGTCTTTGCGTGTTTAAACAATTACGCGGGGACCCATTGTCCCTTTGTAAGAGCCTAAAAGATAATAATGTGTCCTTATTACCAATACTCTCTAAAGATACCATAAAACAGTCAGATGCAATGATCCCGATAACAATTAGAGGGGTGATTGTGAGGGCTGGGGTCATTCAGACGCTACCTGTGACAAAGACGGCATCCATAACGCTGATCACTGCAGTATCCACTAGACAGAGCCCAGATATCGAACACCTTCAACCTAACCCGATACTGTTTTCAAATGTTCTGAACATCAAAACCGAAATTTTTTATAATGTTAGAGATCTCCACCAGATATCACCACTTCTGGCAGTTTTTAAAGGGGTCGATCCCGATATCCGACGTCTACTATCTACATTCATCCCTTGATCCTTTAATAAAAATAGTAATAAAACGCAATCCGACCAAAATTAAAGCTGTTATTTTTGTTTATACCAATATGTTATAACATGTGGGGGACGCGCCAAAATAATCTAAGCACATTCAACAAGGACATCTGGCTGCACGTCCGGCGACCAAACATTTGCAAAGGGCGTTTTGCAACTAGTGACATTTCAACTACGTCACATATGTAACCAACCACTTTAAATTACGTGAGTTTTCTGTTTTGTCTGTTTTGACGCATGTAACATATTTACAAACAGCTTGAAGATAAACTAGCTCATACATCCGTCACATGGGCGCTATAAGAACTTTTCTAAACAGGAATGACCTAGTTTATTAATATACGTACGCAGAGTAGGCCAGAAATCACATAAATTATGCAGAAAAGTTAGGTGATTATATATTATAGTTGTCTGGAACGAAATTGTTGAGCCAGAAAACACAAATCCTGCATCCTACTCCAAGTCCACCACCCTAATGATAGAAGAAGTATGTTTTCTCTAAATAACATTAATATTCCTGACATATCCTGTAGCTGTATTTGCAGGTAAACAAGGTAGTCAAAATTTTTAACAGATGGACTTTCAGACATGGGTATTAGCATACTCAGTGTTCAGTGTGGTCAAGGGCGCAAATATCAGCTTGTTAAGATAATGACATGATATTATGGTGTATACATATATACTTATGTTATACATAATATTAAGAGTAAACATAAATACATGAATTTAACTTCAAGTGATGGAAAACACAACTATTATATATCATCAGAGTTTTTTTCCGTTAAACAAATACCCATAGGAGACTATAAAAAAACGATTTATGACCCAGATTAAAGCGTGAGAGTTTGCTAAGATGCAATTATTTTACCTTTGTCACATCGTATTTGTTTAGTCTGCTCTGTGGAGCAGCCCTTGGGTTTATCATAAAGACGTCCAGAGTTATAAAATAAAAAGGTGGGCCATAAGCAGCTTTTCCCGTTCAGTATAAATGACTATGGATGTTGCACGGAGCGCCGTAAGGTCATGCTCATATCTATAAACCCACGTGGGACTGTACAAGATGAATATTGGACTGAGGGTCAGCGGACCGGGAGTGGAATACATTGACTGCTATACGTTGTCGTCCGCAGACCCAGAGGTTTCTTTGAAGCGCCCCTCAGGCCAGGAGAGCGAGATGCTATATAATGTGTGGACATGACAAGACACCTGTATGTAGGATTAATGCAGGTCTGTTAAGAGGGTTTCGACAGCGCAATCTTCTTACCTGCTCATCCTTGTCAGGACGTCAGAAAATTATGAGGCAATCCCCAAAGACTAGCTGCGAGTTACCGTATATATTTCCACTTCGTGTTTTATATTAAATATATCCCGCACCCAAGACTCGTAGCTTACCGGAAGGGGAACCTTTATTGTCGCCTTTACGCGATTTATTTTTACCTAACTTACCCAAAGGCCAGATTTCTGTATGTTTGGTAGATGTATGAATAATATTCATTGAGTATCCGCAAAGTAAATCATCTTTAGGTTACATTACCTTCTAAATAGGTAGACCATGTAAGGCCTAGTACGGGGTAAAGGGTATGCTGCAAGGAGCTGGGCCTTTCTTGTCTTTTATATTGAGCACCTTCTGCATCGGTAACGCTGTTTTTCTCTCAGTTAACAATACCTGTTGGGTGCCTTTATACATGTCAAGTTATCCATAAACGAAATCCATTAAATTCAATACCGGCAAGACTCCTTAGCTTATATATAAAATGACGATCGTCGAGAAAAATTTGAATTCAATAATGTATAAGCAACTCATACATGATTAATCAATTTGTTATGTATCAGAAAATAATACCTATACTTCATAAGAATTTTAATTTTCTAAAAGAGAAATCAGCTGGAGTGTTTAATAACACTGCTTGTATTTAATTTAAATATTTGTCTGCATTATTACCACTTTTCTAGATCCATAATATATGATCGTGATAATTAAGAATTTCACAAATACGACTACTCCTACATTACGACGTCTTTTGTCAGTCCCCGTGGTGGTCGTAATTGTGAGGATTCACCCACACAAAGACACACCCTTTCATACATACACACATATAATATACAATATATTTATATATATACTAGTATACAATATATTTATACATATACAATGTATATATACAAATATATATATATATATATATATATATATATATATATATATATATATATATATATATATAACGATGAAGGAAAACAACGGATCCTCAGATGAATAGTCGGGGTACACGTGCAAGGCTGGAACATAACAGGAGAAAGAGGTTTTTTGTTGTTTTATATTATTTTATTATTTATTACAAAGACATTTTACAAGGATGCCCATTCAGCAAAGTAAACTGATTTTTATAACGTACTGGGTCCAGGGGACATTTCAGTTGTATACACATATGATATAAAACACACATATACTATAAAAATACACATAATATAAAAGGCAAATATACTACACTCATACCAAGTGGAATTGACTCGACGAACTCATCATGAGGTAGTGGCAACGTGTGGCAGTGGTGAGAGGGCTACTACCTGCACAGGAAAGTATGCCGAGCGGAACCTCGTGAGGCATGGGTCAGCGAGCACGTTGAATATTTGTATGAATGTTAGGTTTTAAAACAATTTAAAGTGAATGTGTTTTGATGGCGGCACTTTGAGAGAATTTCAGCTCTTGAGTTCAACAATGACTTTATACCAGGGTTGGGACGATAACATACTAAATGTAATCAATTACGAAACGATTTCTTTAAAAATATGTGATTACAATTACGATTACATGAAAATATGTAATTGATTACGATAACACATACTTTTACAAGTAATCATGATTACAATCATGGTTACAAGTTTGTAATAATTAATAAATAACACGAAAAAAGGTCAGATTTTTTGTGTCACTTAAAGCTAATGGGCTTTGAAGGTAAGCTGGAGTCGGTGCACTCTCATATTCAAATGATCAGTTGATATGCTGGTTACTTTTAATAAACATCAGTGTGTGAAACTATGGCTGTAGTTATTTGAGGAGATTCACTGCAAAAAGAGGGGGTTAGTTGCCGATTCAAAGTAGATTCGACATGTCTCACTTTACAATATGTTTTAGATAGAGACATGTTTAAAACATGTGCTACGGCAATTTTGATTTTTTTAGTTGTAAGACGCTTCAACATGTTTGACACACCGTTTAAACATGTTTCGCTCCTAAAAAATCGAACGGGTGGGCTTTTTCGGTGTTTTAACGGACAATTGATGACGGAGACGCGCGTTTAATGGATCGGATGAAAGGACAAGCTAGGACAGAGGGAAAACTACATGTGATTGGATATGGAAGGAAAGAAGGAATGGTCAGTGGACGAAATCGTAACATGGGCTAAACGAATATTCGAAGTGGAAGAAGCTGCATACAGTCGGATAGGTTAATTTCCGCTGTCACTCCAAACACCTCTATTATCACTCAGTCATAACCATTGAATTGACTGACAATGCATGAAATGACAAATACGTGGAAGGCAAACATTTGAAACAAAACATGTATATCATTGTTTTTCAGCTGCTTATAACTAAGTATATGTCAACTGAGCTCTAGCGATGACCCAGCGTCAGTCATCCGTTCGTCTGCTTCCCGGTGCGTTTGGATACTCTTTGACCTACAGTTTTTAAATTCCACATAGTACATACGGTTATATAGTCTCTTCCACTGCCCCTGTACAGGTGTTTTTTTTGTGCTAATTGTTTGGTAAAGCAAACGAGCCCAATATTTGTGCACCAGGAGTAGAAAGAGAAAAATGCATATACATGTATTACTGATGTGGAAAATATTGATTTACTTGATTGTATTTTCCTCCAAACAAGTTAAAACATGATTTAAGAAGAAAGTCTAGACTTAGCGAAATTTGTTCATATTCCCATAAAATGGAGATGGCGGACTGTGAGAGAACAGTGATGACGTCATAATAGGATATTACTTGGAAAACAGGACCCGGGGGCATATCCAAGACTTCTGAAAGGTTGGGGTTACTGTTACACCGAGGGACTAATACCCTTCCAGAGATCCACAATCTCAAGAAGCGGGGACTTACATTTAGGGAATTATGTGAAAAAATACGCATTTCTCTCTTTCCAGGCTTGGGTCAAGTACAAGGCATCTCTACCTCAGTACAAGTAGGCTACTTTAGAATTTTAATGTACAAATACAAGTACATGATTTTTTAATGCACGCAAGTACAGTTACAGGGCTCTGTACTTAAGTACAAGTACCTTTCATTGTGAAAAAAATAAGATTAACAAATTATTCTGAGTATTTATTTGCATAAGTAATACCTATATTATATACACAGTGAAATGTCTGTAGTCTGCACTATTGAATTGTATTTATACTGTAAATAATTTCTGGTTTGCATTATATTTTAAATGATTTACCTTAATAACCTTATGAAACTCCTTTTAGGGTAAATTTGCATTCCTTTGATGCCAATAGGAATTGTACAAATTGTTTAGCATGAGATAACCCATCTATTCAAAATCCCAATTAAAGGAGTTATTTTAAATATCCAGTTCATTCAATTTACTGAAGAGACAACTTAAAAATAAATCCTGGCAAAAATTTTCTTAAACCATATACAGGACAGTGGTATAGTAATTTTGATTTTTAATGCCACTATGATTATTAACATATTTGATGTGACAAAGCAGACAGGCAGTTTCTTCCAATTTACTTTACCGTGATACCTTTTTATTCCTGTAGATCTACTCATTTCTGTATAAAGGTATATTTTGTTTGATGTTATTGGTTTACATAATAAGATTAAAAGATTGAAATTCTTACCTGTTATAATTAACATATATTAGCACCTCCCATAAAAACTTTTTAGGCATTATGAAACACCTGAAATTTATCATGATCTGGTAGGGTTTGATCATTGCAACCGCTAGCGAAAGCAGATACATGCTTGACAGAATCCTCCTGTGCTTCTGTTTTCACAGGAAGACAACAAATACTGCTCATTCCATACACCTTAGGGGCTTTACATTGATTCCATATTTTTTTTGCATACATATATATTTAAATATGACTAACTGAGAGCTTATTGATAAGCAGTGATTTACTGTTGAAGTTTCTGATTTATAAATCATCTGCCAAGAGGGTGGGGAAGAGGGATGATACTGCATGGAGTTATTTTTTTTTATTTTAATTTGGATTTTCAGTTTAACATGAATTGAAGTTTCGGGCCCATTTAATGAATGAACCCCAGTAAATATTATACATACATAATAACATATATATATATATATATATATATATATATGTAAATATATTAAAATTATTAAAAGGTACACTATTTTAAGCCCCCAGTAACAGTAATCCACCTTTTAATGAACTAATATTAATTAACCTGACAATATTCAAAAGTGTTTCTTTATATCATGATTCATACTACCTAAAAGCTAAAATTTAAATTTTTCATTCTATAAATTTTTTAATAAAAACTTAAAATTTCAGTTTCTAGGTAGATAGAATCATAATAGATGAAAAAAAACAAGAAACACTTCTGACATACTGTCATGTAGTTTAATGTCAGTTCTTTAAAAAGGGAATCACTGTTTCTTGGGCCTAAAAATGGTGTACCTTTAAATTTTTTTAAGTTACAAAATCATGTGAAAATGAAGGAAAAATTCTAAAATATGTTTACTTTCAGAATGATCACTTTACCAGGTTTAAAGTAATGTATAATTTATGGGGTCTAATATGAATATAATCCACTTTTGAAATGAATTTGATATAGGGGTTTCAAACAGTGTTGCTACCTTAGAGTTTTAATTTCTGATCTAAGCTAGTGTGGTGTTGTGGTGAAGAAAAAGAGGCTATAGAGTTTTAGATTGAAAGAAATGTAATTGTTTTTTGTTTTAATAATGTTTGATACTGACATTCAAAGTTTCAGATTTCCATCATAACTTGGTAACTTCGAATTATTCCTTATGTGTTATCCCATATGTAGTTCACTCCTAGAACAGGACCTAGAGAAATTCAAAATACATTCAAACCAAGTTAATTGTTTCTCATTGTGTTCAGAAAAAACTGAATACTAATTTTACCATTGAAAACGTGTGTAAAAAATGGGACAAAAATGTGTTTCAAGATATAAAGAAGTTTCAAGTTGAAACAGGTTTATTAGTATTTGAAA
Organism: Sipunculus nudus; assembly: GCA_026874595.1. Classification (NCBI taxonomy): domain Eukaryota; kingdom Metazoa; phylum Annelida; class Sipuncula; order Golfingiida; family Sipunculidae; genus Sipunculus; species Sipunculus nudus. The sequence goes on from CM049307.1 coordinate 21,162,420, forward strand.
CGTGTTCAGAGGTGTTTTGATTGAAAACATGTTTCAATACTCAACATGTGAAAATAAACGTAATTCAAATAACAATACCGTTTGGTAGAGAAAAGCAATGAAGCGCGTGTAATAGCTAAACCTGTTTAAGTTGAATTTGAAATATGTTTACATGATGTCATACAAATAGACCTAGCCATAGTGGTGCATGCTTAGACTGTTCAGCACCGATACCTATACTTGTTGCCCGTATAACGTTACATATAAGATGCCCGAGAGTAGATTTCTGTGAACTCATAATAGCCACTGCTTGGTCTACATCTTGTTTTATTGCCAGCTGGATATAGCTTCAGATAACACAAAAAGCCTGAGGTGTTTCCTAACGGACCTGTCAAAGACCAATGGCATGGGCAAACAGAATGCTACAAAGAAGCCTGGCTCTATCTCCACGTACACCTCCTGGACCCAGAGCTGGACTCTCTCTGTAGTTCCATACCCTTCCCCCTTTTCACTTAATTAGCTGATCATTACTAAACGGGATTAAATGACCACTAGCTGCCTCTTTGTGAAATATAAGATGTGAAATGTTGTAAGCAACAGCGTCCTCCAGCTATACTTGCCCTGGGCAAACATACCTAAATATTTAACAGATCCCTTCATCCTTGAGTTTTGTTTTTAATTTCAGTACATATGTGTATATGGAAGACATAGGGCCTCGCCTGTTTATTTTCCCCATTAAAATGTAAAAACTGATCATTTCAGGTATGATATGTTGTTATATGCATTCAAGCCATGTAACCTATTGAACATATAATAGTTTGTGTGGACAAGATGTTATACAAAGCTAGGTAACTGTTTATGGTAATGTTTGGAAAATAAATTATGATAAGGTTTAAAACCTTTGCTCATATTAATTAGGCGACTTGCAAGGGTGGTAACTGGCCAGCTGAATAAAACCAGGCTCATTATTACTGTTCATTTTAATTTGCAATATTAATTACACAAGTCAGTATATATCTTTAACAAAGATATGATGACCATACTGAAAGAAATTAAATTTAATGTTTACTTTTAGGTAATATCATTAAATTCAACTATTTTAAAGACAATTATTGGAAATACGAGTAATCCATGTTTATAATTTCTTTTTCAATGTAATTGATTCCGTTTACAATTAGTCTGCTCTGAAACCAAATGTATTCGATTAAAGTTAGATAACATTTTAAAATGTAATATGTAATAAATATGTAATCGATTACAATAACTGATTACGATTAAACCAAACCATGATATATATATATATATATATATATATATATATATATATATATACAGTATATATATTGTTACGGAACCTAATATAAACAGATCACGCATGCGTGATGAACACAAATTTTGTAATGAAGATAGAAAACAAATCAGATTCTGTAACACTAGGCAGCGTGAAATGTCTAGGGGAATGAATAAAGAAATCAGTGGTTTTTTGTTAACAAATAACTATAATCTATTCTTAAAACAACCTTAACAATACAATACACTAAATCAATACAATTATACAGTAAAACAGCGTTATAGCAACAAGTCAATACAATTTCACAGAAAGATAATGGTACAGTACCTGGTTACCAATACAGTCACCACGATGAGTCCTTTAAATGTTAACTCTCGGAGAATGACAGTCCTGTGGAAAGTTCTTGCAACAACCCAGAAAGTAAACTGAAGTCCAAATGAATAAAATCCAGGAGAAAATCTTTGAAAATGTTTAATTGCCGCATTCGTCGGATAAGGTCCTAGAATCTGACACACGCTTCTGCGTCCGCTGGAATCTGCTCTGCTGTCTGCCCTCTGGTTCTAAAAAAACAGCCCCTTTATATACCTTCACACCCCAAGCCGGGAATTTTCCACTTCTCGAACACTATAAGGTCCTGCACAACACGCGTTTCTGGAATTCTCTAGAAAGACAAAGCCGTGTGTCTCTACACACCAGGCTCATCACGTGACCCACGACCAGGCGTGAAAGCCCAAGGCTTACATGACCACTTGAGTCTAACTAGTACGGATTAAACATAAAATGCAACACGCGGCCAGACACGAGTGCCACAACAGGAGCTACGCCCGTGTCACACAATAAAAAGAGCACCTGTAACACTCCCCCTCTTGTAAGAAAAAAGAAAGTTTTCACGGAAAACTTTCTTTTTGCGATCACAGTCACTAAATCCTTACAACATCTCAAAAATCATCTTATCTACAACATCACATTAACATCCTGTTTACAACATTTCACAAAATGTTGCAACGCCAAAATCAAAGCCAAACATTCTTTTTCTGTAGTGGAGTAATTTTTTTCTGGTTTGCATTAAACTTTCTTGAGAAATAACAAATTGGATGATCTATCCCATCATTGCCTTCTTGTAACAACACAGCACCAGCAACAGTAGTACTAGCATCTACAGCTAACCTAAATGGTAATGAAAAGTCTGGAGCTGCTAAAACTGGTGAACTTTGCAGAATTGCTTTCAAATTCTGAAACGCACTTTCACAATAAACACTCCATACAAACTTTTGTTTCTTCTTTAACAAATTAGTCAAAGGTTCAGCTACAGCAGCAAAATTTGGACAAACCTTCCCGTAGTATCCAACCATACCAAGAAAACGCATTATTTGCTTTTTGTTTTCTGGTCTAGGAAATGCAGAAATAGCACTTATCTTAGAATCAACAGGTTTTACCTGACCCTGCCCTACAATATGACCCAAAAATGTTACTTGTGCATGACAAAACTCAGATTTTACTAAGTTGACGGTCAGTCGTGCTTCACTGAGTCTTTCGAAGAGGTCGCGAAGAATTTGCAGATGTTTCTCCTAGGTGTCGCTGTACACGATAAGGTCATCAATATATGCGTCGCAGCCCTGAATGTCCTTGAAAACCATATGGATGAGGCGCTGGAACGTGACTGGCGAGTTCTTCATTCCAAAAAGCATAACTTTATACTGGTACAGTCCTTGCGGCGTCACAAATGCGGACACATCTTTCGCTCGTTCTGTCAGCGGAACTTGCCAAAATCCTTTTAGCAAGTCAAACTTGGAGACATATTTGGAGCTACCGACTCTATCAATACAATCATCGATCCTCCGAATCGGGAACGTGTCAGTCTTGGTGACAGAGTTCAGTTTTTGATAATCTGTGCACATACGGTAACTTCCATCAGGTTACTAGGTTCAATAAAATCATTGTCCACCAAATATTGAATCTCATGCTGTAGATACTTTTGCTTTCCGTGATTCAGTCTATATGGATGATGCTTGACTGCGTTTGCCTCGCCAACATCGACGTCATGGCATAACATGTTAGTTCGCGTTGGAATGTCACTAAACAAATGTTCATAATTCCGTAGCAGGTTCTTGGGTCTTGTTTTTGTTTTGCGGTTAGGTGTAACAGTTTGGCATCCAGGTTTTTAAGCACGTCTGAGTTTTTTAATGGTACTGGGTCAGGGTCAGTGTTTACGCAATTTACAGCAATAACATTTTGTACAACATCTGATGTGCTATTTCTTTCATAATATGGTTTCAACATGTTAACATGGCATAGTTGTTTCTTATTACGCCGATCTGGTGTCAACAGTATATAATTCAAATCACTGACTTTCTTGTCAACAATGTAAGGACCAAACTACCTAGCTTGCAGAAGTCTGCCAGGGATGGGAAGTAAGGCAAGGACCTTTTCACCAGGCCCAAACGTCCTACTTACAGTGTGTTTGTCATACTTTGTTTTCATTTTACTTCGTGCAGATTTTAGAGTTGACTTTGCAATCTCACAAGCATTGTGAAGATTAGCGCGAAAGTCTGAGACATACTGCAGTAAACTAAGAGAATCAGGATTTTCACACGAGAGTTTTTCTTTAAGCAGTTTCAATGGAAGTTCCGTTCGTGGTCCATGTCCGAAAACTAGTTCAAAGGGACTGAAACCCAAGGACTCCTGAAAGGATTCTCTGACAGCAAACAGCAATAGGTGGATTCCTTCATCCCAGTCTTTCTGTGTGTCATAGCAATAAGTTCTGATCATGTTTTTTAATGTCTGGTGAAAATATTCGAGGGCGCCCTGACTTTCAGGATGGTACGGCGAAGAGCTGTACTGTTTTATACCTAGCTCAAGCATAACTTGTTGGAATACGTCAGACATAAAATTAGACCCTTGGTCAGACTGGACGGATTTTGGTAATCCAAAAGTTGTAAAAAACTTGGTTAGAGCTTTGACAACACTTTTGGCATTAAATTATCGAAATGGTATTGCCTCAGGGAACCTGGTAGATGCGCACATGATTGTCAGCAAGTATTTTTGTCCAGATTTTGTTTTGGGCAGTGGTCCAACACAATCAACAATAATCCTACTGAATGGTTCCTCGAAAGCAGGAATAGGCCTAAGCGGGGCCTTAGGGGGATTCTGATTGGGCTTGCCTACCATCTGGCATGTATGGCATGACTTACAATATTGTAAAACATCTTTCCTGAGGTTAGGCCAATAGAAGTGTGTACCAACTTTCTGATAAGTTTTATTTATACCTAAACGGGCAGACAAAGGAGCCTCATGTGCCATGCTTAGAACTTCACTGCGAAAGCTTTTGGGCATTACTATTTGATGTTTGATGGCCCACTCATCATCAGCGCATACATCAGGTGGTCGCCATTTACACATAAGCACTCCATTTTTGACATTGAAAAAAAATGGGTTCTGTGACAGTTCATCTTTAGAAACTGCCCTGGAAAACAAACATGAAATATGGGGGTCCTTATGCTGTTCCGCGATAAGTTCTGACCCTGAGAATGCTGCATCCTGTACGGGCGAGTCGTTAGACGAGTCACTAGTGACTCCCAGAGTGTTATTATCTGGACCAGTTTCCTCATGTGTGTTTTTCTTGGCCATAGATCTAGTTACAGCACATGAAGGATACATACCAGGAATTTCCTGACTTTTCGGACCAATGTCCTGATCAAGTGATGGCTTTTCTGTCACTCTTAGTACAGGCTGTACTTTATCACCTGAAACATCATTGCCTAGTAGCAACTGAATTCCCTTAAAGGGTAAAGCAGTTCTTATGCCCACAGTAATATTCCCAGAAATCAAATCTGACTTTAAATGGATATTGTGAAGCGGAACTGAAGTGTGCCTGTCTGAAAACACACCATTAAAAAGTGCATGTGCACCAGTAAAGGACCTATTAGAAAATGGCAAAGTATTTGCTAACATGAGAGTCTGGCCTGAACCAGTGTCCCTCAAAATTCTAATAGGGGTAGAATCTGAAAAATCACTCGAAAGTGATACAAAACCATCATATATGAATGGCTCAAATAACTCCATTTCAGAGTCAAGAGAGGAACCTACTACCTCATCCTCATCAAACAAAGAACTGACATTGAGAGTGTCAGTCATAACTCTGTTTCAGAGTCCTCTACTGAATCTACATCCTTACCAAACTCCTCATGGGAGTCAACAGAGGAATTTTCCTCAGCAGAAACAAACTTTTTTTTTGTCATAAGAGGACCTAGCCTCATTTAAAATACTTTCGCAAGAGTCATAAAAGGACTTAGCCTTATCCAGAGAATACTCCTCGCAGGAGTCTTGAAAGGACCAAGCCTTATTTAATTCCTCGCAGGAATCAACTGAGGTTTTTTCACAGCAATCTACGGATTCTCCTTTGGATTTAGACGGCACTTGGGCTCCGTAGCATCAAACTCTTTATTTAAGTCAACAAAGGAGTTGTACCCCTTATTTACATGAAAAGAGCCTGGATCTTGTACTATGCTATGCATAGATTTTGAAACAAAACCAGAAGGTTTGCTATTTGGTCTATTCGTAAGTTTCCAGCAGTCAGATATTAGATGACCTTCCTTCTTGCAGTAATTACAGATTTTCTTTGAAAATTACTGGTCTTTGTTCGACTTAGACACAGTGGACGTGAACTGGGATGTAGCTATGGGCTTTGCTAAACTATCAGGACTACTAGTACTGGGTGACTGCGCTTTAAACTTCTTTTGACCATACTGATTTACATTCCTATTTGTGAATGACTGGTTTGATTTGCTAGTAAAGGACATTTTGTGTGTCAATGAATAATCATCAGCTAATTGAGCAGGAATGTCAAGTGTTTCAGGACTTTTCTCATCGAGAAAAGTTTTAACATCTGCGTTTATGCAGCGCTTAAATTCTTTAAGCAAAATCAACTGACGCAAACTGTCATAATCTTTCATTACATTTTTAGAACTACACCAGCGATCAAACAACTGCTCTTTTGTCCTAGCAAATTCGACGTAGGTCTGTTCTTTTTTTTTTTTTTTTTTTTTTTTTTAATATTTTTTTTTGTCAGAGGTAACCGCCTCCATTTTTTTTTAATGCTGCCTTAACTAAGTATATGTACATCTGCAGATTTCCATACCGGTTTCGGACTACGTGACAGGGCAGTATCACACGCTTCCTCTCATTTTATATCCTGGCGTTAACCAGGCCCGGTGACTACTGCACCTGCGGGCCCTGGGTTGGTAATCATACCACCGAGGACCCCCGAAAGGCGCACTCGTTTGTGAGTGAAACACGGCCGTTGGGCACGACCTTCCAATTAAGCCTGCAGAGCGCTCACCCTGGGTGGGGGCCGACCGTGAAAAACCTCACCGCCTCGGCTGAGATTCGAACTCACGATCTCCCGGCTTTGAGTCCTGCGCTCTACCCCTGAGCCACAGAAGCCGGAAGGTCTGTTCTTTGCGCTTTTCCCAATTTCTAAATTTCTGGCGGTAAGCCTCCGGAACTAACTCATAACCTTTCAGGATTAACCGTTTTACCAGGTCATAGTCAGCAGCAGCTTCAACTGAAAGCTCTTATAAATTTCTCTGGCCTTGCCATGGTCCAAATTTCCTTAGGCCATTTTAAATTTTTAGCTGCCTTCTTAAAGTGTAAGAAATATTTATCAACCTCTTTTTCTTGAAAAGGTGGGACAAGTCTAATGTGTTTAGTAACATGAAAACTGTGAGTTGGGGCAGCACTTAAACTACGTTCTACTTTAAGTCTTTCTAACTCCAGTCGTTTTAACTCAATTTCTTTTTCTTTTTCTAGTCTTTCTCGTCTTTCTCTTTCTAACCCTTCTTCTCTCTCTTTTAATGCTAGCTCATGTTGCATTTCCAACTTTTTTAATTCCAATTGCATAGCAAGGCTATCATTTTTTTATGTTTCAACTTCAGTCTCTTCAATTAAACCTCTGCTAACTAGATCTTGCATGATTTAGCAATGATATCAGGCTTTCTCAAAGCTTTTTTTCACACTTGGCCCTAAGTGTTGTCCCAAACGCAACAACTGGTCTTTTGACAACTGTTCAAGTTGATCAGGGTCCGGATCGTCAACAAATGTCTTAGGTTTGAAATCTGCCATGTTAAGATGTAAAAAAAATAACAAAAAAGCACTGAGATAAATCCTGTAAACAATGTACTGTAAACAATATGTAATCTTGTAAACAAGTTATGATAAAACAATGTCCAGGTCAATGCCTAATAAATGTGAAAACTATTAAGCATCCCGGACGAGCCCCCAATTTTATGTTACGGAACCTGATATAAACAGATCAAGTATGCGTGATGAACACAAATTTTGTAACGAAGATAGAAATCAAATCAGATTCTGTAACACTAGGCAGCGTGAAATGTCTAGGGCAATAAATAAAGAAGTCAGTGTTTTTTTTTGTTAACAAATAACTATAATTTATTCTTAAAACAACCCTAACAATACAATACACTAAATCAATACAATTATACAGTAAAAAAGCGCTATAGCAACAAGTCAATACAATCACACAGAAAGATAATGGTACAGTACCTGGTTACCAATACAGTCACCACGATAAGTCCTTTAAATGTAAACTCTCGGAGAATGACAGTCCTGTGGAAAGTTCTTGCAACAACCCAGAAAGTAAACTGAAGTCCAAATGTATAAAATCCAGGAGATAGTCTGTAGAAAATCTATAATTGCCGCATTCGTCGGATAAGGTCCTAGAACCTGACACACGCTTCTGCGTCCGCTCGAATCTGCTCAGCTGTCTGCCCTCTGGTTCTAAAAAAACAGCCCCTTTATATACCTTCACACCCCAAGCCGGGAATGTTCCACTTCTTGAACACTCTATAAGGTCCTGCACAACACGCGTTTTTGGAATTCTCTAGAAAGACATAGCCGTGTGTCTCTACACACCAGGCTCATCACGTGACCCACGACCCGGCGTGAAAGCCCAAGGCTCACATGACAACGAGAGTCCAACCAGTACGGAATAAACATAAAATGCAACACGTGGCCAGACACGAGTGCCACAAAAGGAGCTACGCCCGTGTCACACAATAAAAAGAGCACCTGTAACAATATATATATATTGTTATATATATATATATAGGAAAGAAATACAAGGTTCTGCTGAGTGTGTATTCCATTACCACTAAAAATTGTTTTACATTTTTATTTCATTTCGTCATGATTCGAGGTGTCTCATATTTCTCTTGTTCAATTGTCACCATTTTCCTTGGCTGATGAAAATATTTACAAATTCATATATTTTCACCTGCTTTATTTCATTACGAAAATGACAAAGTTAATTTCGCAGTTTATTAATAATTGTGGCGAGATAATGAAGTCCTCTCCGCTAATTGCAAAGCACGAAAAATAACTTTCTTTGTCCAAAAGTTAAGGATAAAATATGCATTTTAACTAACATGGATTGTTTGCCGAAAGCTTTTCAATTCACAATGTGAATTGATTATAGAGGCCACGTACAGATTATAAATATTCTTCCTTTTGTTGAAGATTGGCTGACGGAAAAACTTTATTTTTGCATTGCGTTAAAAAAAATTCGGGGAAAAACGAATTAGTCGTAATAAGGTAACAATATATTCTAAATAACTGGCTTTTGCGTGTGGATGATTATAAAATCATCGTCATTTATGGTTTAGAATTCCATTCACGCAAATTCAATTCAGGTACTTGATCATCAAAACGAATTTGCTGCCAATTGGTAACAACGGCAGCGCTACAAATCCATCAACACGAGTATTTGTGAAGTTTCTGCTGTTTAATGCATGACTGCCAAAGTAGATAGGTAAAGAGAGCCATCCATATACATGGGCGCCACGGAAGGCATTCAGGTAGAGGAAAAGGTTTTAAATATTAAAGAGTGCCGTGCGTGACCGGTATGTAAGCATGCAAAATGCATTTACTTTGGGAAAAATAATCTTGAATCATTAACACCCTTGGTTTAAACCGCAGTCAGGGAGAAACTGATTTCAGTAATATCTCTGTCATCGTATACCTATTGATCAGTCCTTGTACTGTTTCATGTCACGTTTTGGAGTGCCCGAAGTGAAGCTTAGGGCCCAGTCACACATCGCCTACGATCAACTACGACTTCATGGTCTCGACGTCTCTATGGGCCCAGTCACACATGCGTACGATCGCCTACGACTACATGGTCTTGGGGTCTCTATGGGCCCAGTCACACATGCCGACGATCGCCTTCGATCACCTTCGGCTTCATGGTCTTGGTCTCTATTGGCACAGTTACACATGCCTACGATCAACTACGACTTCATGGTCTCGACTTCTCTATGGGCCAAGTGTCACATGCCTACGATCAACTACGACTTCATGGTCTCAACGTCTCTATAGGCCCAGGCACACATGCCTACGATCGCCTACGATCACATTCGGCTTCATGGTCTTGGGGTCTCTATGGGCCCAGTCACACATGCCGACGATCGCCTTCGATCACCTTCGGCTTCATGGTCTTGGTCTCTATTGGCACAGTTACACATGCCTACGATCAACTACGACTTCATGGTCTGGACGTCTCAATGGGCCCAGTCACACATGCCTACGATCGCCTACGATCAACTACGACTTCATGGTCTCGACTTCTCTATGGGCCCAGTGTCACATGCCTACGATCAACTACGACTTCATGGTCTCGACGTCTCTATAGGCCAAGACACACATGCCTACGATCGCCTACGATCACCTTCGGCTTCATGGTCTCGACGTCTCTACGGGCCAAGTTACTCATTCCTACGATCGCTTACGATCGTCTACGACTTCATGGTCATGATTAGTCGTTGCCGATCACCTGCCACGTGGCGTATGGAATTGGCCCTACGGTCACAGATGGGATCACGTAACGGTCGTTATCAGTCGATGCAGTTCTAGAGTTTTATCTGACTGCATATTTTACCGCAATACAACCGCTCGTGAGATTACTACCGACCGCTCGGTCCATGAGAACAAATATCGTGCGATAAATTCCGGCTTGTCGTTATGGGACTGATATTGCGTGTAAACTAAGGAACTGAGCAAATTGTGCACATATAAGCTACGGAACCATGGAATTGAGGGGCGACCCCTCTCAACACGGATGCGCATAGGAGCACAAAATATTTGCAGTTTTGTCACATATTGATATGGAATGTAGCAGAGAAATATATTTTTGCATCGTACTTTCCCCATTGTGCTGAACCAAGTTTGTAAATCCTTAAGACAAATACTGAGTTTGTAAAATAATAAAATAAAATTTGGGAATTCAGGAAAAAAAAGTTTGAAGTAGCTATAGCTTTTCGTTATTTCAGGTGAAGAATTTTCTAACAAATGGGGCAAAAGAATTCGCGAATGATCCAGTTAAAGTGTTTTTTTTTTCTCCAAAACGTTCCAGACTTTTGAAGGTGATACCCCTCCCGTGCACTCACCCACATAAGTAAAAGTTCAGTTCAAAGGTATAGATTTTATTGCCAGGGGTGATAAAAATCCAAATTCACTTAGCCCTATGCATGTATCGCCCTCTATGTGCCACTGCCAGTCACGTGATAACAACAGTTCTTACGATCCGTCATACCGCTCGGCACCTCTGAATGATATCTTTAAAACAAGACCACCAACGATCACTCTTCTTCTAGTCGAACGACAACATTGGAGTGCGCCGATCTCTCCAAGACCATTGGCCGCCGAGCGAAAAAGCCTACTTAGGACTGTTTAGGACAACCTACGGGTTTTTGAGTCGTTAGGACTTTCAAAAGCTACCTACAATATTCCTGTCGTAACTGGTCGTTAGCTGTCGAAAACTGGTGGTAAAGGGATGCGTTGCTGCCCCTTAGGACAACCTTCGATCTTTTGTGAGTTGTTTGGACTTGTCGTACGACCTTTCATAGACTGCCTACGATGTAAAGGTCGTACGTTATCCTAAGCCTAGTCACATACATCACACAACACATATACGACAGGACTACGACAGAAAATTGGGGAAATCCATGGGAAAGTCATGGGCGTGTCGTACGAAATTCAGGTGTTCTTCGACGGAAAAAGCTATCGTATACCCTTGTCGTAGGATTTTGAATATGTTCAAAATGTTTTTCAGCGTCGTAGGTTATTCTATATGTCTGACCGATCTTGTAGGTCTTTTGTACGATACCTCACGACTGTGTTACGATAAACCTACGACTTTCTTACAATTTTCTGAGGCCCAACGAATCGTGGCACTTTCCTACGACAGCACAACGATCGCCATAGGTTCTACCTATGTCTTGAGCCTATAAGTCACATACATCGCATAACACATATACGACAGGTCTACGACAGAAAGAATTTTTCTTTTGTTTTGCGACCATTGTAGGAACCGCATACGACCTACGTAGGGAGAACGTACGATTAGATGAGACAGCCCTGACCAATTTTCCCACGATCGTCTTACAACATATATTTAATTGTGAACGCTTCCATCAAATTATGAAATTAAACCTCTCCCAAAACAACGACGGTTCCATCTGTCGTAGCCCTGATGATATTGTTCGATAGTCAAAATCGTAGGTTGATTGTGACTATGGTTTTACCTGTCGCAACCCAGTCGTGAGGGGACGTGTGACTGGTCACTTACACATACAATATTATTATTATTATTATTATTATTATTATTAGGTGACGTTCTTAAGATAAAGGTCACTACTTTAAATATCCTATGTCGTACACTATAAATTCTTAATTATATATACTTCATAGTATCGTATTATATTAATATGATATACAGCGATGCTAAAACTATCAAATTCCAAAGTTTCTCATAGGATAAATTATAATGGGGCACTGTTACGCGAAATATTTTAAGTATGTTTATTCAGTATTTAAATTATTATTATTATATATATATATATATATATATATATATATATATATATATATATATATATATATATACAAAATTCGACTTCCGACCGGGAGTTTAGTCCGTAGGGACGTCCGACATCCGAGTTTTAGTGCATACCGTGTTGCAGAGGACCTAGCAGAGGAATTTAAATATTTTCGAGAAAGGAATCAGCAAAAGTTTCGTAAGGACAAGGAAAAACGACATGAGGGTACTCCTAGGACACTGCGAATATGACGGAAGAGAGAGTTTCGCCGCGACTGGGCACGGAGCGGTCGAGCAGGGGCTGGAATCACGCCTCAGCCAGGATGGAAATTAAAACTGAATGGTGAAAATTAATCTGCTCTGAAACACATTCCGCACAGCGTTTGTGACCAGGTGCAGTTAAAATGCGATATTGCCGCAATCAATACACAGTTTGCAGTAAGTAATACAAGGTAACGAATCAGAAATCTATCAAGAAACCCTGGAACAAGCGCTGACTGAATTTTCCTGATGCGTGGTTTACAGATCACACCTGTTTGCGGCCCGTTACATCCTGTGTCCGTCAGTGTACGTTTGAACAAAACGCGAACCCCGGCGAGAACAGGATGACAGGTTTTAAAGATCAGTTGCTTGTCAAACCTTGTTTAATAAACGGACCATCAAACACAGCGACAGGTGCATTAGATTCAGTATGATCTAAAGGTTTCAGTGTAAACATTAATTTTAGGCAGATTTGAAAATTTTTAGTCATTTAAGATTCCGTTTTCAATGTAAGCGCTACTTTTACATTCGTTTAAAATTTGCTTTGTTTTACTGAAATTTGCTTTTTTTCCTGATTGTTGCAGAACTATAATCTATAATAATGACCAACCATATATTAAAACATATTCCCTTCTTAGGTGTCGTTGTGGACAATTAATTAGTAACTATTGTTTAGTTTAAATATAAACGAAATATCATCATTGTTCTTGTGAAAACTTTTTCTATGACACGGACGTCTTTCCATAACAAGAAACTTTCATATCAACAGACGTAAGTCTCTCATATCAATGGACGTAAGTGCTTGGCCACCTGTCGTGGGACAAGTTTTAGTTACCCCGCCTTAAAGAAGGAGAAATACTTTGAAGGTTAGCTCAAAAGTATGTCTGACGAAGTTTCTTGACCTGATCATACTGACCTGCATATGTATTAACGATAAAATAAAAGCTATTCATATTTCAAAGATTACATGCAACACTTTGAGAGACCAGTTTCATGCCATAAAATATGGAGAAACATTTGGTTTTGGTATTTATTAGTTAAAAAACAAATATCCTAGACCACACATTGGAATGGCTGGTATTTACTGCTTCAGCCTGGATAATATGAGAAACGCGTCTGGCCTTCAAGAAGGCGCCTTTGGATAAGACATAAAGCGACCACTGAGCTGTTGATCCCATTGGGAAAAGCCGAGGGTTTTCTTTGGCCGCTTAGGACCCGGCGTTGCTCTGCAATCTTGACCATATTGCTACCATTACGAACGATGGACCTTATTACAATGTTCATAAAACGTGTAATCATTCTTAATAAGTAGGAGATCGCCGTCCACTCACTGTGATGTATTTGATTTATCCCCGTCTTGCTGTAGACTCATCAGTCAACCCGTCCGTATACGTTCAGGTTTCTGTCTCATCTATCTAACGTAATCTGCTGTGAAATTAGCTTCCCGCAGTATACCTCGTAATGGACAACATTAACTGGTTGTGGTCATCATGGAAATCACAGTTCAAGGATCCACGCTGTATCGGCGGCAACATATGATTGTATGAGGGTTATATGGATAATGTAATAGACACTGCTATTAAACAAACGGTGATCCCACGATACAGTAAAGCTGGGTTTAGAATAACTAATAACATCAAGATTCCTGCTCGCTTTTGATTTAACGCTGCGGCTTGAATAAAGGCTACATGATGCATTAATTTTTATGACAACATTTTCGGCAAAAGTTCTAGGTTTTGAAAAAGTTCCATTCGTTATATAAACATTATATATTCAAATTGATTTGTACAACTAATAATAACTAATACAAGGCACTCTCCATGGCACGGATCTTAGAGCTCGGTAGACGATAAGGGTGGACACCGGGGACTTCGGAGAAAACCACCGTCGTACCAAAATGATAGATTATTCACCTTTTTAATATGTTTATATATATATGTACCAATATCTTCATACATGCTTCTCATAAACAATATATTTAATAAGATCCAGAATCATCGATAATTATGCTTTTAGCCATTATGCATATGTTAAGTTCTTGATACTTCTTATAAACAATATGTTCATCACGCACTCCAACTTAAATTCACCATTTTCTCTCTCGTTTCTGTTTCCGGCATGGACAATTGCACTGGGGTTCGACGAGTTCAAGAAACTTTTTTTTTTGGTTTTGATTAGACCAGATGGCTCAACGGACGGATGGTTTACATGCGCCGCTGGTCTATGATGTTGCCTTTTGAGCACAGGTCATGTCATTATAGGCACCCTTAGCATATCGTTTATCCCTAGTGTGCACTCCCCCTCAACCCCACAGTGAATGCTTTTGATCACGGGTGATTGACAGGCGTAGAAAGAATGACTCATGTGCACCAAAACTTCATGCCCAATCAAATATACCCCCGGGGAAGCCGAGGAAATATCTGTCCTACCAGGCCCACGGAAAAAAGCGGAAAACGGCCAGTTGCACGGCCAGTTTATCGGCCAAGTAAACCAATGTTTGTCTATTCGTTTGTTTACTGTTCAAAAGATTAGGTACAATGTGCTGAACTATTTCTATACAAAGTACGTTGCTGAGAGCTGTGATATGGGCTAAGGAAGATCCCATTAAATAAGGGACAAATTTTTAGGGTTTACACTCAAAGTGTCATGTTAGTACATTGCGATAGATTCTTGTGATTGGGTCTTTGCCACATGGTACACGACCATAGATAACAAATGTACCCATGCGGTAGTCAGATTTGCATGTATTTGAAACTGTATACGAGAGAGATGCACATCATGATAACAATAACAAATATTTGAAAGCGCTGTTTATATTTGAGCATTACAAAAGTAATATGCACATACATTGACACCATAAGACTCAATGTGAGGAATTGCCATTAAAAATGAAACTGAGACTTATTCACAATCATTATTATTACTGGCCGTCATATTAATGTCCATGAAGATGATTGTGTATAGATGGAATTCATTCTTCATTTTTAAAATATGCATTGAATAGGATTTGTGGAGTGTCTAGACCCAATCGTTAACAGATAAAAATGGTTTCTGTCACAAAATATTAGTTGGGAATAAAACCCGCAAGCTTTCTAAGTAGAGAAATTGATTCGCCGGTCAAAGTTTTAATTCTTCATCCATCTTAACAGGTTTGGAGCCGTCAGTTTTTCTTGCTCCTTGTGACACGTTTATAATTTTTTTCTGCTAATTAGCTGAATATTTGAAAAGGTGGTAAAATGTTAATTATCTAATTGCTTTCCGTTATCGCCGCTGAAGCATTCATGATTGTTTTTGCCATTTCTTGTTTACACTAGAGATAAGGATTTTCCGAATCTGCCAATGCATATTAAGTGGTTTTTCGCGCCAGTTCCCTCTTACGCATTATCCTATTATCTTGGAGTAGATTAAGAAATGACAGTTTATAAGCTCCTAATTGATTCTATAGCAGACCAGGATACTCTCGAGTGTAACTCAATTATTTTGAGTTAAAATGTCCCAAGTGTATTGTGAATATCCGCTCTCTTCCATGTAAATACAGGTTAGCGGTAGTTCAGCTGTTTTGTCATGCATTTTAAAACGAGCGTTGCACCTAAAATCTACAAGGTACAAGTTGTACAAAACAAAGCTTCTGAGAACTCATCTACACTTTCATAACGAAAAAAAAAACCTTCCAAATATGGGACCTACGAAATAAATATAAACACTGATACTCAAGGAATTCCATATCGAAGATTACAATAACGATAATTTAATATTTCTCTGGTTTTGCTTAAGATTAAAATAACAGGAACATAGTGTAAAAAGACTATACTCAGTTCTGATTTTATCAGATCATCAACACAAATCATTTGGAATTTCAGGAGGATAGAGCACTTGCCATAATTTTATTACATGTGTGCTGCATAGTAATTTCTCCTTACGCTTTCTTTGAGTACCATACTCGAGAAGAATTAGTTTTTCCACCATTACGATATAAGGCCTTTTTAAAGTAAAAGTGCATCTTAAATGGTTATGGTTAAGGATACCTATTTGTTGAGGACAATTATTGAAAACACTAATGTGCTTAATTATTAAGAGCGCAAAAGAAGTACCTTTTGGGTCTTCAAAGAAAAGTGAACTACAGCTCTCAAGGTAGAATTACGCATACTGCTTTTTTAAACAAAAGGTATGCCAATGCTCAGCCCTCCTTGGATTTATTTTCTGCACCTGTCCGATACAATAAACCACCTTTACCTACTTCTTTATCAATTCTTTCTAGGCAAAGGAACAATGCAACATAACAAAACCCAATGTATGCTCGCCAAAAGCTATCATATTAAATCAAAAAAGATTTTATACCCCATAAAGAGAACAAAATACAACACGAATTTCAGATGAAGTCCATGGCGCCGGTTTTTCCAACACGTACACATAAATCAAAACTATGATTTGTTCGGCCTTTGATATTTATAAAAGTATGGCTCGAGAGGAAAATGCTTGACAGGTTCTGATCGGAGAAACGTTCTATGGGAACATTGGTCAAATTATGAGATTAAACTTTCATCTAGTATTGAAAACAATTTAGTCATATAGGACATTGGTTTTAGGCGTTTGACGGCAGAAATTAAAAAATTTCCTGGTTCGACAACTGGTCAGAGATTTAAAGGTCATAACTTCAGGACCAAAGAGCCTCTGTTATGTCTCACACACATTTTATGTAACTATGGTCTCGGAAATCCCGAAGGAAGAATATTATTATATCATCCTTACTATATAGTTACCTTTATTCTAATGTAAATTGGCCATGCAACCAACAAAATCATGGCCTACCATCTATAAAATAACATTCTTTCTATCCGTCGCTATCTGTCAAAGCGATACGGGTGGAGGAGATCGAACTTCATACTACCAAGTCTGTGGCAGCAACACCGACCTAGATTCAACAAACCACTCCGGCGTCTATTTAATTAATAATTAACAAACTTTCACGTGTTCAGGCAGAATTCAAAACTGCCAGTCACATCCAAGGAACAAAATGTAAACAATAGACTTGTCTGAACAAAAAAAAAATATGCTTAAAAAATGGGACCTCTAATCCTCGATAACTCACATATGCTAAAGGTTTGGTCAGGAACTAACACAAAACGTCCTCCGCGTAGAACAAGTGCACTTGAGTCATTTGATTGGTTTAAAATTATAAACATCGGAGCTGCTCGCTGAATGCAGGTGTATCTGCATAGCCTAGTAGTATGAAGACGAGGAGAGAGCGCATAGCCTAGTAGTATGAGGACGAGGAGAGAGCACAATGTCACACTTCTTTTGTAACCCATGTTTAAAACTAATTTCTACAGGAGCACTGGTGCAAGACTCTTTGGCTAGGTAATTTACGGGATCACATATCGTATAGTAGTTCCGTCCACTGCTTGTTAATATCAAGTTAATTATTAAACGTCTGAGCTTCCTATATGCTGCAAAAGCATAATCTTTGATCTCAAGATTTGACTTGCTTCCTAGGTTCATGACGCACCATTCTCTATACTTCGACCTTTTGAAATCAGTTCGGCAAAGTCAGAACGGAACTCGGAACAGGGGCTAAAATTAAAATTTAACAAACTGAATATGTTGAAATACGCTTATTTCTATAAATTATGTCATGAAACATTCACCCATTTAAAAGTTATGACACTTTTAATATCTTTGTTTCGTTCAGTTCCGTAAATTAGGCCCCATTTCCGCGTTCCATGTTCCGTGTTCTTGGCCAGCCCCGGAAGACCCCCCCCAGGAAGTGTGAGTGAGGCCTTTTGTTTTGACTTGTTCGAACTGATTACGAAAGGTCGAAGTGTAGTGAATGATGACGCACCCGTCGCCCTTCACTACGTCTTATGCTTACGCAAATCTGCCGCTTTTATAATAAATTATAAAATGGTATTAATTATCACTATCACCTATTTTTTTTTTAAATAAGAACATGGATTAAATTTAAATGAGTATAAGGCGGATATTACATGTCCATGATTTAATTATGGAATATTTTATTGAGCTTAGTGACTAAATTAGGACATTTCTAGATATCATTGGGCAAACTAATTTATCTATAAATCACTTTACTATGACATTAATGTGATGTACATGGTACATGAAAGGTATGGCCCCAATGTTAGCCTTGTGATTCGGGTTGATTAGGCATCTGAAGAGTTGCATTATTGCCTGTTTTTCGCGAGTCCTCTGTTATTTCCTAAATTATAACAGGAACTTATTGAATGGCTTTGTGACAAGTTACCTTTTGTTTGTAACATATTCACCGAATATCCGGTTCACCGGGTGGCCTTAATTTCACCATGGTGTCTGACATATTCAAGTTGAGTGGTTTAATTTTGTGACAGTTAAACATGTGATATTTTGACATGTTCATCTTGAGTTTAGTGGAAAGTTCGCCATGTGTTCTTGTAACTGGGCCATCCTGCATGACCACAAGACATTCATAGTGCGGCCATGCGAAAGACTCGCCATGTGTCTTATGCAAGGATACATAACATCTCTGAAAAATGTTTGTGAAGCATATTTAGTATATCCTATATGGTATAAATTACATTACGTCGACCATTGTCTAAAAGACATACCAGTAACCATAAATAACATCGATGTCACTCAAATGTTTTATTCACTAGAGAAGTCCCGGTCTGAAGAGATTTTTTTTTATATTTACATTTATTTCCGAACATTTGATAAAGTTTAAACCCCTACTGGTCCGTGTCAACAATTCTGAATTTCTCAAATGTTCTTGAATACCACCAGTATACCGGAATACTTTCTGCGTAGCAATGCCAGTGTGTTTTACGACAAACACTTGTTACCATAAGCAGTGGATGCACTGCCTGTTCCCAACTATAAACAGATAGAATTATATCACCGTACATAAGTATTCTGCCCATTTAGGTATTTAGCTTAATGTGAAGAACAGAGAAATGTTTCCGCCTTTATACTCCTGGCTGACTAATAGCTCTCTACACATTCAGTACAAATAAACAGGGTTAACTTCGATTTTAACGATTCTATGAAACGAAATTATGGTAACTTTATATATTGGTGAGATATTACATTTAGTATCTTCGAGAGCGCCCAGGGGCTTGCAATTTTTAATGACCATATTTATTAGTCTTCTTTCGGTACAGTTCCTACATTATTATTGTATGTCTGACTGAAAAACGGAGCGAGTTTATCTAATTTTATTCTATGTATTAGCAAGGAGTCTTGCCTGATTCAGATTCTTCCATCCTCATCAATTGCTAACAGCTGTGAAAATTGCCTTTTACCAGAAATTAGCATCAGCAATTGGTGGTTTAATGACCGATGACAACTAAGACGTTGGGCGTTTCCATTCTGAGACACGCCGAGCAGCTTTTCGACCAACCCCTGACAAAAATCGATGTTCACCGTCAATTCCCGTGAGGATCTTGTAATAACGAGCCACGGGAGAGGACAGCCAGAACTGTGGTTTCATACCAAGCTTACAAGCTGGATGGTGCTTTCTTGGATACTTACGGTATGGATGGCGGGAAGCGTGTCCCCACTTCCTGTCGTCTGCTTCTACTGGGAACTGCGTTGTCGTTTATTGCCGGTCTGCAAGGACGCCGTAAGTTGACTGTCGGTTTGTAAAGCAGTTAAACAGATGTTTACTTAATATAAGTGAATTCATTTGAAAGATAATGGGGTTTCATAATTTTATGCCGTTCCACTGCTTAAATAACTTTGGGACGGGAGAGTGGACGACGATACTATCTGCCATCTTGTCATACAACACATGTTCTATTCTGAGACTAACGATGTGTGTGTGTGTATATTTATATATATATATATAAATATATATATATATATATATATATATATATATATATATATATATAATACAGAGACAGACAGACATAAAGGCACATACAGACAAGCAGAGAATTAAAATATGAAATTGGAGATAATTTAGAGTCACTATTACGAGAACAGAAAAGTAATAAGAATATGATTATATATTAACCCGTAAATTGTAAAAATATTGTTTCTATGGAAAGAATACAAAATATACAAGAATAGACAAGTAGAGATTATATAAGCAAACTGATTGAGCATAAGCGTACTTAATAAATATTATCCATTTCATCAAATCGTTCCTTTTAACAAGAACTAATGCGAAATAAATGTTGAAATGTTTTCTCATAGTCTTTATATATCTAATGTTACGTTATCCGTGTTTCAGTGGTTATCTCTTTAATTTGGTTTGACATTAAAGAGACAGAAAAAACTTAGACGCGTCGAAAGAAGTTACAAGTAAGAGTTGCACTGGATACTGGGTCGTTTTTTTTAAGAAATCATGCGAAATAAATTTTGAAATATTTTGTCACAATCTTTATATATCTTTATATGTTACGTTAGCCATGTCTTCAGTGGTTATCTCTTTTATTTGATTTGACGTTTAAGAGAGAGATAACACTTATAGTCGCGTCGAAAGAAGTTACATGTAAGAGTTAAACTGGATATTGGGTCGTTTTATGCCAACGGATCTCGAAATCCAATATTTATTTTTGTATCCAGTCTGCCATTGTAGGTTATCGAGTTTCAGGGTGACTTGTTCGCTTGTCGAATTTTATTTAATGCGAGTTTATTTTCTGGTTTTGATGTTATGGGACGTATATATTTTGAGAAGTTCAGTGTATATAAGTTCGGCCTTTAAACAGGGTACGAAATTGTACAATTGTATCAGGTTTGCAACTTATTTTCGTATCTAATAACGAGGTAAACTGGAGACAAATCAAATAAAAGTGATCTTTATTAATAAAAGATAATTTATGGTATCAAAACCTTGATTTCGTTTGACCTGCTCTGCTTACTCCTTGTGTGAGCACTACAGGGTGCAAAATTTTACAGTAATAAATTAATGTTAGTGTGAATATTAAGGATATGACTACAGCGATATATTTAATAAGGTTAGAAAAGGATTAGAATCATGGTCATGTTGAAGGAAAAATGAGAAATTTAAGCAATATTTGTTAAAATTTAGATTTTGTGGAGCCATTTAAGCTCATGCACACGTCAATGTGTCAACTGCCGATGTCACGGGCCTGCCAGTTGATAAGCATTGGAACTTATGGTTAACACTTAAGGCGAAAAAATAAAAAGGTATGGTTCTCAGGCACTTTTTTTCAGAATTCACTACGACTGACGGTATTTTATTTTTGACCAATTTTCGTATGTTTCAATAAAAATTTCATATAATCGGGGAAAAGCATTAAAAATAACAGATTTATTTTCCTTAACAGGTAAAAAGCACTATATTACAAAGGAAACTGATCAAAATTGTATTATTTTATCTTTTTGAAAGATGAAAATCAATATAAAACTGCGGGGGGTTAAAACTGACGCGGGAGAACCATACCTTTTATTTTTTGGCCTAAAAATGTTTTTTCTTATATATATATTTTGCTTATCATAGGTCAGCAGATATGAGGCAATCCGATTTTTTGTAACGTGCCTACAGAGCCTGGTCGTACCATATGATAAACGGTTTGCCGTGGGGCTATTTTTATGTTGGATGAAAATAAGATTGGTCTGAGGACCATATATTTTCTCTCTGGCGCCTGCTCCAATCCTTTTAAAAATGTCATTTCACCTTAGTTTTTATTTGAACTTGCCTTAGGTTTAGTAAGCTTCATGCAGTCATACTTGTTTCTGCGGTGTCGCTGGTTAAAAATAGATCAACAGGAGTTGGTGTTATTTTCTGCATGAGTATCAGCGGAAAATCTCAAAAATAATTTCTTTGACAACACGTTTCTAAATTGTAAATAACAAATGGCTTAGTCAGCATTTTTTTAATCTAGAATTTTGAAACAACTTAAAAGAGATTAATGATAAAAAGGGCATTTCTGTGTGGCACAAGCATATTGTTTTTAATGAAGTTTAGATAATTAGATTGTGGAACAGGGCAGAGCGCAACCTTACTCTTATTGAATAGTAGGTCACAACAACCGAAAAGTGGAAGTGTAATTACCTATCATTTAATAATAGTAAGTGCAACCATTCAGTTACGGACAGGACAAAGTGCAACCTCTCAGTTACGGACAGGACAAAGTGCAACCTCTCAGTTACGGACAGGGCAAAGTGCAACCTCTCAGTTACGGACAGGACAAAGTGCAACCTCTCAGTTACGGACAGGACAAAGTGCAACCTCTCAGTTACGGACAGGACAAAGTACAACCTTTCAGTTACGGACAGGACAAAGTGCAACCTTTCAGTTACGGACATGACAAAGTGAAACCTTTCAGTTACGGACAGGACAAAGTACAACCTCTCAGTTACGGACAGGACAAAGTACAACCTTTCAGTTACGGACAGGACAAAGTACAACCTTTTAATTACGGACATGACAAAGTGAAACCTTTCAGTTGCGGACATGACATAGTACAACCATTCAGTTACGTACATGACATAGTGAAACCTTTCAGTTACGGACATGACATAGCAGAGCCTTTCAGTTACGGACAGGACACAGCGAATCTTCCCAGTTACGGACACTGATGTAACAGTTATTATTTTTGCACAAAAACAAAAGTGTATAAGAGGGGGAGGGGAGAGATGCCTGTATCTACCTGTCACGGGTCGAGCTTAAAGTCCGTAATAGGTAGGTGTCCGTGGCAGGGAATTCCCCTTTTGAAGGTTTTCCTGCGTATAAGGTAACGTCACAAAATACAAAGACCATCCGTGTAGCTTTACTTGTGGGGCAAAATTAAATAGATATTTCACGCCTGTATTGAAATGCAGAAGTGGGTAAATTTGATTATAACTGTAGCATTAACCATTTATTAGTTATTTACACGGTTGAATGCCAGATCTGCAGGGGAGTATACAGTTCCTTTTGGCGATGACCTCAAGAATCCCCCGTGGGGCACCATGTGGTCGTGGGCAAATGGTCCCATATCATAAATTGTTTGGCCCGTGGCCGCTCGCTTGTTCACTTGTTTATGAACTAATTTGAAGAAGCGATGATGACTTTGACAAATGGGACAAATGCCCCCGGCAGTTTCGGAGTCGCAGCTGACAGGATTACTGGGTTCATACGTCGATAATTGTCACACGCCTATGCTTTTATCAGCTCCTCATCGTCAACATAAACTCCTATCTGTGGATGAAACACAGAGTATTAATGGCAGTATAATGAATATACTTATCAAGGCCGAGGTTCGATGACGTAATTAGCATTGTAATAACAATAGGATTTATGTCAAATTTGACAAGCCATCAACGGGACAAAATACGATATTTCAAATACATTTTATGATTCGTTAAAATATATTAAAACATACATAATACACTGCTATAATCACAAATTTTTGTTTATATACTAAAGAAAATCAACAAAGGTCGAAACATATCTGGTTTAATTTGTTGTATAATGTTTTATCCATGGAATCACAGCATTTATTTAATTTGGAAGAGTTAAAGGTACCAATCTGCACAACATCACCTCAGCTAGCTAATTATAGTCACTATCATGTGAAAATTTTCTGCAATTGTCTCGTGTGGAAGGCCTACAAAAACGATGTAGGATTGTTCCCCCGGGCCATCAGACTTTGAAGAGAGGGTAACCCACCAATTTTCGCCAGGGGCCTGACGACAGCAATCAGGGAAGTACTGGACACCTCCCAGACACCTCTCTATCACGGCCTGTCCATCGGTCATCAGACCACGTGACGCATGGCCATCCCGGGCCAGAGGGTCGGCCGGGGAGACTCGGATAACTCAATATATTGTCGCGATACAGATTGACTAGTTCTCCTTAGTTGTCTCTTGCACGGAACCACACGGCGACTTTGCCACTTTTCATTGGCATCTTCATCATTGTCTCTTGATAAAACCATGCCCTACAGTTTGAAATATAGAAATTTTGAATTATTACCGTGGGTGATATGTTTTCATCAATTCATCTGGATTTCGGATTTTCTAATATTCATACGAAGATGAATAATCTGGGATGTGGGAATCTGGTAAGTTGTCCGCCGAGTTTCATATTTTCATTTTGGAATTGACAAAAAGTACGAAAATTTGTGAAAATGTGTTCGGTCTCCCATAAAATAGAACATTTTCTTGGTCTCAAAAATACATCACATGGTATCTTATGTAATGATTAAGAATGTCTGTCAAACGCAATGGTTGATGAATCTTTTGTATATATCTGTCATGTGTTACTCAAAGACAGCAGTAAAAAACAATGCCAGTGCATATCTCTTCATCTGTCAATGAGATATAAGAGTATAAATCACATTTCTGCAGACACTACGAGAGCAAACGATTATAATTTTAAAACAAGAAAAAATACGTTAAATTGTACATGTTTTTACGAAGCTGTATAAAAAGCTTCAAGGTGCAATACTTGGCCTGAGTAAAACTTGATTAAGCTCGATAAGCCTTTAGTATATAGCGTTGCAAGAGGACCCTTATACAGAGGACGTTGTGCAGATGAATTATCTTCAAAATATAACTTAAGAGTTTCATTGTTACCACTCGGTTCAGGGCGGCCATTATGACCGCTCAGGGCGGCCATTACAGCCGTTCAGGGCAACCATTACCAGACTGTGTGGTGTTTTTATTTTCTTATTCATTCCTTGCCCTGTCTAGATAAGGAGAACGATGGCGATACAAAAGATTCATTCAAGGTTAATCGGAACAGCCAACAAAACCACATTTTGTTAAAGATATTACTTGAAAATAGCCAGGTTCCTTGTCCTTTGGTGGTGCCACCGAGGTTGAATCAGTCTTGATCAATTCGTGAATGGCTTTTTAAATTGCGGGTAATGTTGCATTCATGGAAAACCGAATTTAGTGAAATACGTTGCGTAGCAGATGGGTCAACCTCCACTGATAAAGACTGAATCAACTACAGCAGGCTTATTTTTGGTAGAATCAATACAGTATAGAATTGTCCACAATTACGAGCACGATGCTTGAAATCACTACACAGGTCAGATCTATTTATTATTAAGAGGAAATAATTAATTTTTTTTTTATTTCGATTCTGTGTAAATCCATCTTGATATTAAGCCACTGTTTATAACTGCTTTGATCTCTTTTATTTTGGAACAGCTGTGAAACATCTGGTAAGTATCCCTGGCTGAGTTTTGTCTCCGTTATTGCAAGTACGGTGTAATGACTGAGCGAATTCCGAGACACTGCAGAATAACATCAAAGAAATTTAAAGGTTAAAGACATTGACTGTGCGTGACCCTTTCAAAGGATAAAGCGAATCCAACGGTGGAGGAGCTGAATTGATCATCATTTGACTGCGGAAATTACAGGGTCGTTATCAAAGGGGTTAACGCAGGTAATCCTGAAGCTATTGCAGTCATTAAACCACTAAAGTTAACGAGCTGCTTTACATATTCCACACCTCTTGATGTTCCTGGTGTGACGTGCTTTAGTTCACAGCCCACATTATTAACCACCAAGAGTTAGTGTTTACACGGATTGGTACCAGCCTTCACCACTCATGCTATCTGCTGAACAGGGAATTTCACCAATGGGCATAGACACCCGCTAACAACCCTTCCGCCAAAAGTCGGTTCTGCTCAAAGCGAACCTCTTCCAGTAAGGCACCGTCAGACGGCCGGGACTACTTATCTTAACTGCCAAACTTTAAA
Organism: Sipunculus nudus; assembly: GCA_026874595.1. Taxonomy (NCBI): domain Eukaryota; kingdom Metazoa; phylum Annelida; class Sipuncula; order Golfingiida; family Sipunculidae; genus Sipunculus; species Sipunculus nudus. The sequence goes on from CM049307.1 coordinate 21,188,497, forward strand.
ATAAGAAATGTGTTACATTTAAAGGAAACACCTGTTTACATTTCACATGCATATGCTCATAAATATATCTCATTCCGTGAAGTCCTTACGACAAAAACACCCATGTTTATGTGATTTGCCATGAAACAATTTTTGTCCAATATATTTGAACAGACTACATTGCCCTCTTCACTACATTCATACCCTCATCGCCGGTGTATTTAGAAGTCCCGTTGCATTGTGGATGGCAGATTTTGAGCCCCACAAACCATAACCAACAAAGACGTACTCATGTGAGTCCGATTCTGCGAAGTGTGATCTCCTAACCCCTTAACCACTTTTTAACTTCCGAAAGTCGTGGTTCATTTTCATTAATTTTTCTGAAAGACTTAAAAGATAAAAAACGGCTATCTTCTGGTAACAAAGCCATATAAATGAGCACTGATATATTGTAGCATGAACACAGGAGGTAAATAATTTTACCAAATATCGATTACTTTGAGATAAAAAAACATTAGGAGATAGTTGTAAAATTTAATATAAAGGTATGTTGGGCAGCAGGGTCAAGGCAATGTTCAATATGGTTTAAAGAAAAGTACACGTGATTGTCCCGTTTTCAAATGATGTGACTCAGGGCAATACTGTAAGGAACAAGTTATTAAAGACACCATTTTCTTACCACTTTTTACTGAACGATCGGGAGATTCTTGATAATGGCATGATTTAGTTACAGTTATTTAATGGCAAAATCTGAATGTTTTAGGTAACAAACAGGCAAGATCAATAGGACCATGTAATCTGGCCGTTAATAAAATGGATGATGGTAACAAGATGAAATGAAAATAACGGCGCGTTAATAGCGCATGGATCTAATAAGAGTTTGCACATCGGGGGAAAATGATAATGCTTAGACTCGTTGTCTCCGCCAGGAGAGTACTGGTGCATCCCCCTTCTTGTGTGTTATTGTGTGTTTAATCACAATATAACTCACAAAATCATGAATTCTTTTGAAATTTGCAGGACCTTTTATGTATAAGCCAATAAAAAAACAATCGGTTAGATTTTGGTGTGGATCCACCGCTTGGCCCGGATTCAGGAACGTCATCAAGGAATATTTACAAATGAACAGTCTCTTGTGCGCGAAAGAACCTGGGATTATGGACCGGATGAGTGAATACAAACACAAGGCGGAGGCTTGCATTCCTTAGAATAGAGATTTCTAGTTATTATTAATATATCCTTCCGCTTTCAGAACTGCTGTCAGCTCTTTTCAGTCTGAATAATAGTTATAAGAGGGTCCATTTACCAGAATTGCGTGACATGCCAGCAATACTGTATAGGAAATGAAAGCGAACCCCAAATATACATTTGCTTTTAGACTTATTTCCAGGTGTATGATCCAATCGATAACGAAATACTGAAAATAAGGCAAGCGGAGCAGAATAACAGTGAATGTAGAATATATATCAAAATGTCAAAAAGTATTGCGACGTTTTATTTCAATTGTACCAAGAGAGCCTTTTTTATGATTTTTAAATGTAAAAATCAATGACATTCTGCCTGTTTTCCATTCATTGCCCTCACAGATACAGTACAGTATACCTGTACCACAGGGACTGTAGATCTCGTCTACATAAACAGACTGACAGACGCAACGGCCTCGTTTAAGCAGAAACAGATGCTGACAGTATCCCTCAAGTGACTGTTACCTCTGAACACGATAGCTGTACGTCCGACTGACCGTCTCCGCCACACAGGGGCTGCCCAGGCGAAACATATATCTCTGCTATCTTTGTATGTTTACTTTTCTATAAAACTGTGCCAGATATTTTTTAAACAACATTTTATAATGTCTATTTATGTTAAGGAGTTACCATTACATACATATGCCATATTATTACTATTATTATTATTATTATTATTATTATTATATATACATATAAATATATATAGCAGAGTAATTATGTCTTCTTATAGACCAGTTTATTTCAGTAAATGTTACTGACCTTCGATGTCACAGGTGGAAGAAATATTATCAATAAAACAACATGGGGCAGCTCAGCATCCATGTCTTCATTTTCTGTGAGTCTGTCAGATACATATAAATTATTTGTTTTATATCTGGATATAACATGGTTATGTTGCTTTTCTTATACATCAGCAATAACTCTTGTCTTCCTGGAATTCAATGAAATATTCAGATGTTAGAAAAACTAACAGGCTTTATATCCGTATGTATACCGTATGTATATATAAATAACATGAACTTAGTGTTCTTTGCTACAATTATTCTACAAGTTTCACTGAACCTTTACAATTGTGTGTTCGGCATCAAAGGATACGATAGGTCAGTGGCTGGTTCAATGAGGAATTATTGATGAACGTTTTTACCAACACACCGTGGCTAAATAAGGTACAAATGAGCCCCTTGTAGGTCTCCGCTATTCAAGTGGTAAGGGAAAACCAATCACAGGCCACTAGGGAGAGGCTTTGTCTCAGACGCAGTTTGGTGGGAACAATCACTCTTCACAGTTCATCTATCACGGGGAGATCTTTTAGCTGACGTCCGGAGACCTCCGCTAAAATCCCAGCAAAGACCTTTCATCCATAAGGTGGCCCCGCCGACAATATACCACATTTTATCCATTGGCAGGAGTACATGATCATGGCAGTACCATGCCGGTGGCCTGGACTTTCATGGGGGCCAGGTGCTTAAGAAACTGTCGAAGGCCACTTCCCATTTGACTAAATATAGGCACAGATACCATATACAGTAACAAATGACCTTTGGGAGAGTTCAGTGGTGTTAGTGCTTCTTGCCGGGCCCCTGTTCACTTCGTGTTTTAGTATTCTGCTAAACAAGCATTAGATTATTATCCTTGTAGCTTTATGGATTACGCGGACCAAACACTGATAGATCATGGAAGATTAGTAATGGATAGGTCACGTGATCAAGGACCTAGCCCATTTTAAGCACGCAATTGAATGATGGTCATTCAGATCTGGGACATTGACAAAACATACCTCAAGGCCTGCTCTGTTCGTTTACTCAAAGAATGTTTAAACCGTTATAATAAATCGTTATTGTCCAGTTTAAATTATACACATGCTAATTAGTATCATGTTAATGTAATATATCAATTCGTAACAAGAGTCTTTAAAAAGAAAAAAAAGGCAGTTATAGCTATTTGACATAGAAACTGAAGGCACTGATGGAGACAAAAAGTGTAAATGGTGAAAATGTCACTTGAATCCCAGACAGTCTACTTACTGATCTTATTTTCCATTTTTGTCCTCTTTGTTCACAGAAAAATACTTGTATTCCAGAAGCTTCATAACAATGCATGCCTCATTTGCAGCCTTATACCACAGACGGTCTTGTGGTTATAATCTTCCTCTGGGAGAAGCATTTTCTGGAAACATCTTTGAGGCCCGGTATTTTTTACAAGTACCGGGCGTCAAAGAAATTCAAAGAAAATACGCCCCCCCCCCCAAAGAATATTGCGTGTGTATGTTTCTGAACTTCATACAATTGATTTATAGCTATCTATAACTGACTCCTATGTAGGTCATGGTATAATAAAGCTTAAAAATCCAAAGCTAGCCACAGCCTGACTAGTAATAATAGGAGAAAGGTCTGGCCCCGCACACCCATTCAGTTAAACATATGTAGGTCAGCCCGTCATTGATAAAATATATACGAAGACTTTAGAAGAATTATATTTTTGCATGAATTCTGGACATAATGATCCAAATATAAAAGGGATAAAGAGTAAGGAGGACCACGTAGGATCGTTATACCTTGGCGAAGGAATGCGGTCTATTGAGTGTTATTTGAGTTTGGATTTATTTTGGATATTGAAGGTGAATATTGACTGTCTGTGTATTGTATGTCCCTGAACCGGTCCATCTAATCCTCGACAAACCCAAGACCAACAAATATTATAAAGCATGTTTTCACCACCCCTGCCCATCTGTGGTGGCAGGGTTTCAAGTGAAAAGGTCGGTATAAATACGAACAAAGGAACAAAAATACCTTCACCACGGAATAAACAGGACTCAAATTAATTATTTAAAAAAACCTAATTAGGTAAAATAATTTCAGTAATAATATGAAAGGCCTATGTCATATGAAAAAAATAAGACACTCAAGACATAATAGTAAAATATTACCTTGAGATTTAATATTTAAATCTATAATTCTATATTGGGCAGTAATTTCCCCCTGTATAGTTTCTTTAAAATATTTCAATAAAAGAAGCTGTCTAGAAAATCGTATTGGAACAAATGGGTGGACGAAGGGCGGTAGAGCTAAACTTAAACTCCTACGTACAGAGCTAACAAGAGCTAATGGATTTTTAAAACATATGTAAAAGAGATAAGATTTAAATAAATCTAAAGGCAGAAAAATCAAACTTTATCGGATCCCATTAAAGATAATCCAACAACCAAATATAAATGCACTTTTTTGTAAAGATAACATGGATTTATCCAGGGTGCTGGACGAGAAGCTTTATCGCACAGAAATTAAACCCAGATAACTGAAAATGGTAACATAAAGTTAGGTTACTTCGATTTGTTGGTGATTATTTTTTTAATACATCCGCTTGTGGGGCTTTGGTATTGGTTGCGTGCCAATATGTGTGCTAAATCAAGAATTTTAAAACCCAATATTGTCAAAAAGTATACAATTTATTCATACATCTTAATCCATATGCCAACATTATAACTATGAATGCTACATCGAAAACGCGTCTAGCTATACAACTTAGCTCAGTTGAACAAACCTCATTTACAAATCCGAATGACTACTTCATTTACATTTCTGTGCGTGAGGTGAGAGCATTTTGATGTTCAGTTGAGCTTACGGCGTGTGTTTTAACCATAAATCGCCCCAGGCATCAACGTCGTATTTATTTTCTCTTATTAAATTTCAGCCAATTCAATAACTGTTATGGTCTGGTCCACCTGGTCGGGCTCTTGGTAGGACATGGCTCTGCTGTGATTATAGAAATAACTCATTATAGCACTGTTCCTTTAAAATACGGATGATGTAATGCACATAAATTGTATGAACCATGCATACAAAATATACAGAAATACGAAACAACTTTGTCTGACTGTTAATGTCAACCTTTGCTTAATATTAAATATTCATGCTCATGTGCAAATAAACAACAGAGAGCCAAATGTATACGCACGCAAGCTTGGAATATTTTTCAGATCATACTACGACAGAAATACAATATAGTAAATTATCATACAACATCGGCTGTGTAAATATTTACTATTGTCAGCTGTGGAAATATTAACATATAATTTTGAATTTGATATTTTAAGCTTTATAATCTATATTATTTTGTTCGAGCAGCAGTGAAAACCATAATTCCAGCTGCTGACAGTCGCTACATTATTTATATCTGCATGTGTGTATACATATTCATTTATTTATTCATCAAATAAATTGATACCGAAACTCTTCCTGTATATCGAACACTCTTTTGGATTTTTTATTCACATTTGAATAACGTCTAAATTTTTTAATATACTTTATGAGAAGATTGTCTCAGTAAATTAGCTTTCCTCAGGCAATAAACACTACACCTTTACATATCATAACATGTATACCTACACTGTAATTAAACCGGACGGCATGGCTGTTGACATCACGTGAAAGCCTGATCTGCTTTTTTAAATAAGAAATCGCATGATAGAAACTTTCATAATCTTTCACTGATTTCGCATGAAACAGCATTCGGTTTCTTAATTTTTGATTGACATTGGCCTTGGGAATGTGGAGTTTAGTAAACAGAGTATACAATACATTGATAATTGAATGTGGTATTTTCAAGTTTTTCAATACAGATAACATTCCCACCAACATCATAACGACCGGCACAGATTGATAGCTAGCATTACATAAGATCATGGTTCTTAATGCTATTTAAAATACGTGTAAACTGGAACTGTCTTAGACACAAGGATTATGATAAAACAACCTCCGGTGTAAATAGATATCCACGGACGGAGATCTAGGGGATCTTTATTTTAGCCTACTCTTACCGGAGATTAGCTTGTTGATGAAACAATGTTTATCACGAGCGACGCAAGACGATCCAATGAGGTGGTCAGTGTATGAAAAGGGATATTACTTCAGGTTTCCAATACTTTTGTGATCCAAGTCAATAATATTGATGGTTCAATTTGTGAATTAACTGGTTCGCTAAATCTGTGCGTGCAGAGAATGAAAATCGACGAAAGAGGTCCTTGCAGTATAAATGTTATTCTAATATCAGCGGAACTTGCTTTTAGTAAATATTCTAATGTTTCACACGTCCCAAGCAAGAGTATCGTTACTTGCGCTCCACCAGTCTCCGCTTTCGATAATGCATCACATGGTAGGCTGGCTCTCAGACTGTTTACCTTGGGCTGGCACAGGTCTTAAACCGCTGTTGAGTGGCCGGACAGGGACATTGCTAGCGCACCTGCATAAACCATGGAACATTTAGACCAACGCTATGGGTATCCTGAAATTTTCCTTCGCTGTTAGACTTTGACAGAATGCGTTTCTGTTCGTGAGGTGTGACGCATCAGACGTGATTTACCGGCTATATATAACGCTAAATGTTGCTAGAGACGGACAACCATCCTGCCATTACACCCTAGCGTGGTAAACCAGCTTTTTTTTCTGCATAATCCATTGTGTCGGATAAAACCTATGCAGGAGAAACGCGATGAGACTATTAGGAGATTGAAATAGAGTTTAAAAAATACATTTTTCAGTAAATGAGGAAGAAATGCAGGTTCAGTTTTGGGAAGACATGCCTTGATTTGAAATCTTAGTGGAAATGTTTGAAAAAATATGTAGTGAAAGTGGAAAATATACGTGCCTTCAAGACACGCAATTTTAGGAAATTCAGAAAAACATCAGGTTGAACTTTCGGGACATATGAAGGAATGAATAAGAAACATTCAGGTGTAATTTACATCAGCGAAACATATTCGATAAGGAAATGAGGTTCAGATGATTAAATTCGAGCTACTTTTACATGAGCTTCACCGCAACAAGAGACGGGTTATTTAATCATATATTTGGTCTTAAGGCTGTTCCAGCAAAAGTTCCAGAGGGCACATTCTTATCAAATGCCGTGTTTTTCCTGACGTGAAGGCATTTCTAAAAACCAGACCAAGCGTAATGAAGTTGGACGACATGTATAGGTTTCCACACGCGAGGTTGACTTTGTCCTAGGGGAAGCCTACCAGGTACGCCCATCTGTAGCGGGAAGCTGTGAGTGTGCCACCGTTCAAATGGATTACCCTCAGATTCAGAGATCTAATATGCATCACACCAGTCTTCTAATTAGATAGCAGACAGGCCGGGGGCGAATCAGTATTTTATATTTTGCTCCCAGATTGTCACCTTAAGCTGATGCTGGCATAGCGCATCTACTCTGTACTGTTCCCCGAATATTTTCAATGGCTGCAGGTTCGATGAGAGATCTACAACCACGAAGGTCAGGCCACCAACTTGTAAGGTGGTATGGTATATTAATCATGCTGTGGTTCCAGGCTGGACTTGCCTCATCTATAGGTGAGTGTAGTCACAATATAAAACACGTTTCAAATGCCCATTAGCACTCATGTCATACAAAATGGAAAAATCCCATTTGTCTCGAAGGTGTTCCTGGAAGTCAGAAAACTAAACGGATACTTGGCCTTGCTGATTGATCCGTTATGTCACAGGAGCAGTTGGCATTTTTGTATTTATAAAACGTAAAACCCTTTTGATGTGTTGTGTATTTGTAGCCTTTAAAGCTAGACTTCCTTTGTACATCGTCAACAGTTAATTCAATACCAAAAGGATTATCCATGAGTAAAACGTAGGCCAAAGTATTTTCAGACGAACCACATTATATACTGTGTTTATCAAGACAAATGCGTCATGTCCAGCTCTGATAAAGCATGGTACCCATAGATATGTTCCCAAAATAAGTTGTTAACTCTACTCGCTATTTCAAAGTGTAAAAGAAGTCAAATCTTTGAAGATTATATCGTTAGATATTGACAGAGTTTCTTATAAAAATCAGAGGAAAGTCCGTCTTTACTATAAAGGAGCATAGTTATCTCATGGGCTGCATGGTTCCTGTATGTATGATAAGACTGACTTTCAGCCTGACTTGTGTAGCCTAATTCGGTCGTTGGGAATTGTAGACATCTATTTTCACGTATTAGCATCATTTTTAATGTGCGTGTTTTGACATTTCGCACCAATTAACCTAAAACCTGAGCGAGTTTTTCAGGTTGTAATGTTATCAACGGCAATTCCCAGGGGCGGATGCAGTAGCATATATTGTTACTTCTGCCTTCACACAGGTAAACAAGTGTGACGGTATGCTCGTAGATTTTCTACACTCGCATGTATAGGAAAAATAAGGGAGGGGGGGGGGGGACGGCACCAGACGCAAAATCCTTATTTTCGGTATTATGCATATATTATTCTATTTCCCCCAGACCTTTCTGTTGAAAAACAGTAGGCTTGCCCAACTGCGTCTCCGTTGAATCAACCCCTGCTGGCTTGAATTTGAATTAACGCGTACACACTGAATGACCGTAATGACTGTAAAGAAAAGCACAGTAGCATATGTCGCTCCCTCTCCCTTCAGATGGAGAACTAACTGAAAGAAAACTACGAATGATTCTTTTATTTCGCACGTAACCTCAGTCATTTGAACAATGGTCTAGTTATGTATGCATTTTTATATATTTGTATCCGATAGAAGTCAAGGGACAGTCTTTGACTTTCGCAGTCGACCCTAAGTTATATTCAGTATGCTATGTTTGGATTCTTTGTGCTTTGAGAATAATCGAAACCCTCATATGTATCAACATTTTAGTGGACATTACCCCAACCACTCAAAGCAATTGCCCTTTTCATTCAATTACGAAAAGAATATATTATTCCATGCAATTTCTTTTTTTTTGTGGCGTGAGTGATTCGGTACCTTTCACTTCTCACGCTTTTCCACGAATACCAAATGTAAAATGTGCGTGAGATGATGATGTACATTAAAAGGCTTTTTATGAAGCCCCCGTTTGAAGGCGGATAATGCACTATATTCATATGCACGTTGTTTTCCATGTACTTTAGGTTTTATATTGCAAATAACCAGGTTCTCCGTGACTGTTCCGAATTCATATAATCTTTACAATTAGGTGTTAGGTTGAGCGGCAGTAATTTGAAAAGATATAACGAGATTTTGGTTTCATTTATAGCAGGAACAGGAATGATGCGTTTTACCATATATTTAGTGAGGAGACTATCCCTAAACTATAATAATTTGACTGTTGCTCAGCCTTTTTCTGCTGGATAATGAAAATGTTCAGTAGCTTCCCTGACATAATCCCCACAAGTTAAAATCAATTCAGATGTTGTTTCAAAGGCTCATCAGACTCCATAAAATATATAACCTTCTAAACATGGTACAGAGTTCCGGCTGATGGTATATGCATGTTTTTTTTTTATGAAATTCACATTAATTTTTATGTGAAATTTTGATATGTTTGAAAATGTTAAAGTTTTAAGGGGTACGCGATTTTAAGCAACCAATTATGGCAGACCACGTTTAAGTTGGGTTATATCAAACTCCCTGACAATATCTTAAACTATTTATCGTTTTCCTTTATCATGGGTATTATGAGGATTATCATTGATAGAGTACATAGTCAGTGTGATGGCATGGGTAAAGTGTCGCTACTTAGGGGTACAGCTGAGAGAATATGTGTTATATTTAACACTTAGTCAGTAGAATGTGTACCTCCAGTTTGTACGTCACAACTGAGAGATTTTTGATGCTGTGTGTAGAATGCTGAATGCTTTCGTAGACTCCTTTTTATGGAATATAAGATTTAATGACGTTCGTCGTTTGTGATAGAGTTGATGAAAAATAGATAAAATCCTAAGATATGTGGCGGATAACGTTTAAATGTCCTTTTTATGTAGTTCATGGTTTGGACCGATATATATCCTGTTACGAAGGCAAATTTTTGAGGGGAAAAGTCCCGGGCCGATCCCGGAGTTGAACCCAGTTAATTCGGTGGCGCACAAGTCCGGCAATCTAACCGCTTCGCTAGCATCCCGTAACACACCCCCTCTTAAGAGCGTTTTGCTATCAGAACAAGACTAATTTTCCCCAGGAGGCACACTTTGGTGAGCTTATTCCCTGGGCCACAAAGTTTTATCGTCACGTCGGACAAGCCCCCATTTTGTTACGAAGGCAAATTTTTTAGGGGAAAAATCCTGGGCCGATCCCGGAGTCGAACCCTGGGCGGTGGCGCACAAGTCCGGCGAACCAACCGCTTCGCTAGCAAAGCGAGCTTCACTAGCGAGACAGTTCAGTCCGCTTTTATGGCACCCCGTAACAATCCATAGATCGACACGAATGGATACGCTGCGTCGATACGGTTCGCGGTATGTTTGGCTCGCTATATTGTAGTATCGATGTAGCTGTACGACTCCTTACGAATATGAATACATCTCCGACCTATAATGTTATCGTATCTATTTATGTAGTTGAGATTACTTTATATTTGTTATTTTGTTATTTAATATCAAAATACTTAAATATCGTCGTTTTATGGAATAGGTGAGAAATGTATGCACTCTTCGCTTACACGCATCCATGACAAGCCAGTGCATTTGAGAGATTAAAGCTGATTATTACAGTCATCGTTATTTTAGTTTTTTTAATTAAGTAGGTTACGTATTTCGCTTTATAGTTCTTTACTATTCTCAACTGTATTAAAATGTTGACCACAACTTCCGCCAGCCAGGATCCTAATCAACTTTGCTGTACACAGCTGTCTGGGTTCAACTATTCCATTCGAGGTCATATCTAAAGCAATCCATTCCTAATACCAACAAATGGCCCGGTCTTCTGCTGGAACAAAGAAAATATCACAATGGTATAGAATCCTTTGAATTAAGAACATATTCTTTTGATTCAGACTACCTGAAAAATGTAATGCTTCGTTTCTGGGGTGTTACCCTCAACAAACCTGATCAGGAACCACCCTTAACCTTTTTTCGATTAATTGCTTACTTGCTGACTAATGGCACAACATTATTCCTCACCAACTGGCGAAGGTTTAAAACGTATTAGGAGATTAGTGGGTACGGCTTTTTATTCATATATGTTACCGATCTTGAGACTTTATTACTTAACATACCATCGATCCTTCCAATTGTTTCTGCGTGTCACTTCATTTATTAACTTGTAATTTTAATACTGATGCATCCGGGGAATATATAGCACCATTTATAACAAATGTACAGTAGCAATACACAAAGCCCTGATTTGTATTAATTCTGGCTGGTAACAAGTTGAGGATTGAGGATGGAGTCCGGCTTACAGCTGAATACTTTTTCAATCACGATGGATTTAATAGTGTGAAGCATTATATTGTGACACACGCAAAGGCTCCTATCCTGGTCGTTTAATTATTACTGCTTCTGTTAATTCTGGTAATTATTGCTTGCGACGCAGATAGTGAATCACAAATTCATATTATTATCACCGAGGCATCTTAAACCTGCTGATTATTGGTAACATGTTAAGAATGTACTATAATTGCTGCCTGGAATCGTTTTAAGGCCTACTTCATGCGGACGGGCACAAAGCTCTCCTAATTAGTGGTCGGACGGAATTAATTATCAAGAGGCTCAGGTTAAGACTCTACATGGGGAGTTTTCTTCAGGCAGACCGGGAAGGTGGAACTGCAAGAAAGTTAGTGAGATGAAATGGCCGATAGGGACAATTTGCATAATTAAGAATAATTGCCAATCAATGCGGAATTAAAATGACACTTTTGCTGCAAAACGGCAGCATTTTGAAAATCTAACAATATCTTAATATCCTCATGAGAGTTCAAAGGCACTGCATTTGGACTGAAAAAAAAACTGCATTTCGTGATTTGAATTAACATGTAATTCTCTATAACTGCTTTCATATCCTTCTATATTGTTGCATATGCAAATATCTTTAGTCTTATAAACTTGCTTTTGATGCATTTATTTGCGAAGGACATCTGAATGAACTATGTACTGGTTTATTGTTTGATGTAATTCTTTATCACTACCCGCTTTGGCAATCCATCCTTTTGCGAACATTAATTCAACATGATGGTATGTAGCTTACGCCACAAAACAGTTATTGTCCTTTAGAGTCTAAAAGCAAAAACCATGACAATTTTTTCTGTTTTTTTTACCGGTCGACATACAATACTTAGAATTTGGTAAGTTTCTATATAAAATTAAAAAAATGCTCCAGTGTATTAGATCAAAACAAAAGTAAGTCCATTTTCCATACCCTAACGATTTTTGTTCATTGGCTTTCATTTACTTTGTGCCTTAGCACAGCATCCCAGCATTACCAAAGACCTGGTTTTAATTTGCAAAAAATTATCCACGAAAAATTGGAGCGGCGAATTCGTAAAAAATGTTTACGTATGGCCTTGGTTATTTTTCAGTTCTCCTAAGGATCGACCATTAATTCGAATTTGAATTCTGATGTATTTATTTATTTTAGTTTCTCCAGATACTATCACTTCATGGCAAACACCTATCCTGACATATATTTTCCTTCAAGTTTTGCTGGTGTGTGTTGATGTGTTGTTCTTTACTTTGTTGCATTACACGTCAATGATAACGAGCCTACCTTCTCGGTATAACATATAACATCAGTGGGTTTAAACCAGATCTTGCCTTTCTGCCACGTATGTCAGCTCGTATTCATAACTTCCTTCATGCAGTGTTGGTGGCTTGTTCATCTGTTCTCATGTTGATACGAATGCTGAGCTGTTGTTGGTCAAGATTTGCCAAGACGCCTGAATTCCGCAACTTGAGTGAGTGGTGTTTCTAATAATTGGCAGCATTGCTAGAAGAGCAGTACTGCAGGTGGCATACATCGCTGTTTGTTTTCAAGTGTAGAAACCTCTGTTTTTAATGTAGATAAAGAACACTGATCACACAAATATGAAACCCGCAACAGCTAGGCTATTTGAATGTTGCACCTCTGTTAGCTTCGTTTCTTTTTTTATGCTGTCACAGGTGTTTAAAGCTTTGACAGAATTCTCTGTTATGATTCAAACGTCAAGAATGCAATAACAGGCTTATTATGTGAAGTTGTATTCAGATTATTTCTAAGAATTTTTTTTTGCGGTAGGAGGATTGATAACACACTCTGCTTTCTCTGCATCCGATTCGGGTTCGATTCCCGGCGTGGCTATGAGTGAGGGTAGTAGTAATTTACCCCTGGTTTTCTCTCTATTAAGAAGCTACCGAACGCCACCATCTGTGCCATGGAGAATTCCTAACATGAGTTACTATGACTAGTTGTACAAACCATGTAAAACAGATACACCAAATTTCTAAATTTATTTGACGTTTGTGTGCATGACAAGTGTATCATATTAGAACAGTACAGGGTTAGACATACACCTCCTGTGACGTCAGAGGACTGTACAATTAGCCTGGTGGCTCAGTGGGCCAGAACAAGGAAATGATCAGCCGTCCACCCACTGGTACAGCTGCAACGTTCAGGGACTGAAATATTTATGGCTCCAGACTCAGAACGAGGCCAATGCGGTGTCCATGGCCACTTCATAATCACCTCTTTGAGTAATGCGGTTGTCTAATTCCCGTTACACCTTTCCCGAAAACGTACCCTTTATTTTTCAAGAATACTAAAGCACTAATATATATTCACCCACTACGGCTCCCTTTGCTTTATAAGGATAAACTGCGAAGTCAGAAAAGATTTAATATAAACTACCTTAAAGTTCAACTGTGATTTAAAAAAAAGAATGACCGGTTTGTTGCTCATATTTAATCGGGACTGCTCCACATATTATGTTTTATTAACGCTTATCTTAATATATTGATAAATAATCTAATTACCTATTTGTTTTTTTAATCCGCATTCCATAAAAAATACTCTTGATTAAACAGATAAAGTCGTGATGTATCTGTATGGAAATTTCAGAGAAAAGAAATACATATATATGTGTATGTCTATTTTCTTGTATGTTGGTTCATGTACGAAATAGCCAGGAAGTAGCCATTCACAATTGGTCAACATATCGGTTACGCTCTCTTACGTAAAATATGGAAAAGAGGCCTATATGGTTAAGGAAAAAAGACAAAAATATTACAGTTAAAACAAAAAGAATGTTGCTTGATATGTTGGGGAGGGGTGCCGAAAACCCACCCTACCCCACCAGTGAATATTACCGAAGGGATCTGCCAATAACCGCCCCACCAGGGTCCTCCAAAATTGTCAGAGGATCTGGAATGTTACACTCCGGGAGGCTCTGTCATTAACAGAGAGTGAGTTGCAGCGGCGGCAATACCTTGTACACAGCTCCGCTGAGAGCCAGATCGACTTCAGGAAACTAAAAACAGACGTTCGGTGAAAATATGCGATGACAAATCATTGAGTATTATATTGATTCCATGAAGGTTGTTAATATGATACACGAGGCGTCACCACCCATAGAGTCTTTAGGGATATCCTCACTCGGGGCCAGTGTCAGTTGTTTTCCTGTAATGGTATAGTTTATCTCACGTGTCCACTCATTTGTCTCCTTCACCCCTGGTCCATGGTGTTTTACTGGTAGCTGATATGCCGAGGGGGGCATAGATCTAGTAGAATTATATATCAATATAAATGGTACAGTGACTGATTCTTCTGGCTGGTATCGTAACTCACCACTTGCCAAGTAGATATATTTGAAACAGTTAAAGGTGAAAATATTTTTATGTTTTATATGTACTGTTGTTTGTAGAAAAATGGTCAGGTTTTTCTCAATCTGGTTTATATACAAATATTATAACAAGCATAGGATTTTCCCACATCAATCTCAACAAAAGTCTCAAGTACACGATATATTGAAATATCTCGATCATTGTACTTAAAGCAGACTTCTGGTTACTCATGTCGATTGTTCGAAGTAGCCCTTTCCCGAAAGATAGCATAAACGGTTCATAATTGCAGTTTGAAAAAGGTGAAACATTTACATTTTTTTCGTGAATAAAAGGCAAACAGGTTGTTTATTTAATTAAATTTCCGCTTTTTATTTTGATGGTGTTAATACTAAGGCCCCCTAGCAAATAATATCGCTGAATAATATTGCTGAAGGAGCGCCAAGGTCGGGGTTCTCTGACTTTCTCGACAATAGAGCTCGAGCGGTTACGTTTGAGCAATTTGCTTTAAAAAAATTGGTTTAAGTGTGTTTTATCTTTGCATTCTTTGAAAATGGGGAATCGGTGAAAACGCGTAACCAATGAAATGTGGATTTCACACACTAGCCCTGCTTCTTAATTTTTCCGTAGGAAACCGGCCAGATTCATTTAACTAAGAAAAAAGGTCACCGACAACAATAACGTTCAATTGAAACCGGTTGTTATTTCAGGCAGCCCAGTGGTTCTTTAACGTGTGGCCGATTTCACCATAATTACTATCCAACGTTTGAAACGGGAGCAAAAACACTCAGCTAGATTTGATAACAACCGTTCAAACACTTGTAAAATATATATATATGCCACTGGTGAAAATATATTAAATAATGACAGGTGGATTATTTCTTAAATAAAATGCACCAATCTTATGTTGGACTCTAGATATAACTGCTGATTTACATACTTTGAGTACTGGGTTATTATTACACACTTCCACTTTTTGAGTTGTTGGTAGCATGAGGGAAAGCTGGCTTGTGTGACCTATACCTTAAAGGATTTGCTTACTTTTCGAACCCTTACGTCCCTCTGAATTTTAATCAACATATATCGTTTCTTCTATATAAACACAGGTCAGGGTTTGCATTTCCTCTAAAAATGTAAACTCTTCCAAATTGTATAAGGTGAGACTATATCACGTCAGAAACAGTTGACTTCATCTTCTTTTCACGAAATCCACGTAAATTAGTGCTCTTACTTCAGTTAGGTTAATTTACTTTGGTAAAACATGACGACCACGCCATTACATTGCTTACAAGGTCTCATGCAGCCGTTTAGATTCGTGCCACTAAGTGTTACTGAGAACCGATATTTGGCATGTCAAAATCTCATACAGCCTCCGTAAGATTATTGGATTTCAGCATGAGAGACTCAAATTGCAAACAGGAGTTGCTCCATAAATGTCAGTACTGCGCCCGGCTTCGTGCGGTTCTTGCATATAAATTTCATATTTTCTTTGGTAATATCGATTTACTACGCAGTACATTAACCACGGCAGGCACCCGGGGCCAGAGCTTAACGGCAGCTGCCTTCTTTTTACTTAAACATTAAATAAAGTAAGTTATATGTGACATTTATTAATTTTGAAACAACTGTTGCCTCCGACCTGGGCGGCCGACTCCCCATGAAGATGGCGGAGGAAGAAATCGCTCATCAGACTGACAGATCAAATCGGGATTTAATGAATAATTTCATAAAAATAACTTCCTTACCAGCTAACTCTTCAACAAGAAGACACACGCAAACGTGATAATGCTCGAGGGAGCTTATACTTTAATATTAATAGGTGATGCGGAGATCAGCTCCGGGCGCCTGACTCTTGCCTTCTTTGTCATAAGACGAGACATCCTCATCAAAATTATATAAGAGAGCTTTGTAAGTTGAAACAAGTTAGTTTCCTGTGCATTTCAAGGAGTCCGCGGGCTAAGAAACAACTCTCATCTACCTTTCTAAGCAAATTGCTTGTTATGTTCATATTTTTAGGCATTTGCTGTTGCTTTGTCACTAAAGGGCGGATCCGCCGGAAACCCTAGATGAAAACCATTTTCATAATTATCTTTAGTTGAATATTTTGGATAATTAACGATATAAGGAGACTAATTAGTTAACGTTTTTATAAGATAAACATGAATTAATGAAGTCACTAGTAAGCACACAGTTTTATCGGGCAGTTCCATGGATTGCCATCGGCTACGAATTTTACATAATATTCCATAGTAAATATCAATAAGATTTTATGAAAGCCATCTCCATGTGTTTGTTGTTAGAGAAAAATAATGAAGTAATTCATGAAGCAGTTCATGGAATAATACTAAAATGATAGGAATTTAAAACACATACAACTATTTCAACTTTAGCGAATGAAGGGCATATATTTTGTATTACTTATTTTGTTTCAGTTATATGATAAATCTCTGCTGATTAAGATGACTAACCATGATGACTTGACATATATATGATAGCGGAAATCTCACATTGGTTTAATTAGTCATACACCCAGAATACCTAGAAATGGAGTTTTAAAGTGAAATGTAATTATCTCGTAAAGGTTAACGGGAAAGTACTTAATTTCAAATACAACTTGTCATTTGAATTTATGGCATTGTTGGAGCTAAAATATCGGATACATATTCTGATTCGTTATGGGTTATCAAAGTACTTTCAAGACGATTCCATTTTTTACCTCCCAGCTACAAGTCTCATTTGCCCAGTGTTCCTTTATTGTTTAGGGAGATAATTTTCTCCAGGTTTTTAAAAAGAATCTGTTTCAAATAACTCGAATCCATTTCCACTCTAAATTCTCATCATTGTAAATTCAAAGAAAATTGCTGATTTCTGTGGAGAGAAACTTCGTAATCACAGATGATAGCAACAATTATTGGGTAAAGGGGATCCATCATTTGCGAAATGTTTCTTGTTTCCAACCGGTTGTCTTGCTTCACAGATACGCTTTGAACACAGTTGGTCTAAAACTACCCTAGGAGGCTCATGTGAATCATCATTAACGAACAAGGGTTTTTGTCACTCCAACATGGAGTGGCGTGGGGTGCCTTTTTTATTTTGAATTTCCACTTTTTAGGCTTATTACTAATGGTACTAATCATCATCACAACGACCTATATGTGTTTTATCAAAATATTAGTTCCATTGAAGAAAATTTCTTCTGTTAAAAGATTGATGACATTAAACTCAAAACCGTACCACGAAACCCATTAATCACCGCCGGATCCTATTGGAGAAGGAAAGAAACATTTTCCGTATTGGCAATTATGAGTGTTTAATTAAACCAAATGTCAAGGGTCTGGCGTGTTTTAAAACAAGAACAAGGGTCCTCTAATTTATGAGAAAGCCACTATGTACTTATTGGAAAGTACTCGATAAATCAGTTCCGAGAGTGATGTGAATTAAGATGCCAATTTAAGAGCCCATTTGCACATCCCTTCTCGTCAAGGAAACCAGAAAGAGGATTTCGAGCAGACATTCATTTCTAGCTGATGATGGCAGACGTAAAATCGCACGGACATTTAACATTAACGAGCAAAATATGGTGGCATTCTCCAACTGCTAATTAATTATATCTGTGATTTGCTCCACCGCGGTATTTTATGGCCGCTTCTGCTTAAACTATTGCACACACACACCTCCCGTCCCGTTTGCCCTTCAGTTGCTAATGTCATTACATTTCATCATAGATAACATAGGCGTAGGGGTTGGCTCTGTGGTAATAATATAATTCCAACAATATACTCCGCACTTCTATTACGTTATGTAATGTGTAAAAAAATATTCATAATTTTTCTCTACTATTTTGTGTCATCCCCACCTTCCGTTCCATTGATAACTGTTACTTTATTGCTATTTTAAATATGGAAGGAACTAATAATAAACAAAACAAACCTATGTTTTTCCACCGTTATAATAATAATAATAATTTTATATATAAATATATATATATATATATATATATATATGTAATGACCTTGTATATATAAAGTAGTCCGTAGCGGATCACGTTAAATTGACGGAAGTAACATTCGCTGCATTGTTCATATTCTTTCGTGAACTAAAATATCGTTTGAATTTTTTAATTTTGAGTACGTCAGTTCCCTTTTTATATACAGTGATAAATATATTCTTCTTCAAATAGAAAGAAGTGGTTGCGGGATTGGAGGACGGTATATCGAAGTGTTTCGAGGGATTTGAAATGGAAAATTTTAAAATCCCTTCCCTGAAAGTCTGCTCTGATATATACTATGGATGTACAGTAATTTTCGTGCAAGCAGAATAACAACGATGCATGGTGGTATCCATAATAGTTCAGAGGGTTTATCACAATTTTTGGAGTGTTAAAAGTGTCGTATGTAGCAATATTAGTTAAAGGGGGCCTCTAATGTCTCGGCCATAAATGCAGTGACCTTATAGTATCAACAGACTTCAAACCTCTTCAACCTACATTAAATTTGTATATTACCGAATATATATTGAGAAAAAAATCATCCAAAGTCACCAAGCAAGGTATTTCCTTGACAGTGTTCACGTGTCATTACAAGTCATATTAGCATTGTTCAGATCAAGGACGTTGATGTAGTCTGGCAAACTCGCAGGTGGCATGGTCGATCAAACTGAGCCAGATACTGGTTATATAACTAACATTGATGGTGGCTCACGATATCCAAACACGCCATGTCATGCCGGGCCCGGCCTCGGGAGTCACTCCTTGATCACGCCGGTGATAGTGATCTCTGCTGCTGTATAAATTGACCTGATAGGTGGCCGGTTATAGGAGACCTTCGCTACGAGTCTTTGCATTTCCTGATTTTAGTCTTAATTACCTTGATGGTTGTCAGTTTTTCTTAATATAACCCGGTTACTACATGTATATATTATCGCTCATATATATCCCCCAAATTGTTATACCTCTCGCTTCGTTGGCGTGCAATACTATATACATGTATATATATATATATATATATATATATATATATATATATATATATAAATATATATATCGTATATATTTGTGTGTGCAAGTTTTGTGTCCCACATTATACACAAGTTATATATGCAGGACTCGTGAACGCATTCATATCCGCATGACAATTTTCTTTAATGATCATTCCAAGAAAGGCTATAATCACTTAATTGATAGTTTTGCTTTTAAAATTCTTACAATTAATTCTTCTTAACTAAGAGCAAAATGGTATGTTGCTTTAGTAGTGCCCATGTCAAAATTTGCAAGAATTTGGACATGGGCACCAATCAACACGGCATCTAAGGACTTTTCATTCAATAAAATATTAAAACGTAGGATGCCAATAATATCGAACCTTGGAAAGTAAGAGCGACTGTGTGATATTACTGTCGTTCATATATCACGTGTGCGCAATTTTTTTAGGGAAGTTGTGATTCATAAATGAGAGTCTCTCAGGCATTGAATTCTTGCATATAAATCTAAGCAATTACAGCCATAAGTAATTACGGCGCAATTAAGTAGATATATTTATATTTGCTTGGATTGCAGCACGATGACACCAAACATGTCATCGCTGTGTGTATTAACTAATTAAAGTGATTTTGTAAGTCACATTATAATCTGTAACATCCAGCAGGGCCTTATACAGTAAATCACATCTCTAATTAAATTGAGTTAACGTTAATTACAAACTTCAAGGTTTTCCAGGGAATTACTTAATCAGTGGTATTCAAATCTTAAAGATCGGGATTGTTTTAAGACGGAGTAGCTCGGTGGTCATCCAGTGAGCAAATCTCACAACCATGACACGAAGAAGTGCCTGCAGTCTTTAGCATTATTAGCTTTGTCCTCTGAGTAACTGGAGTCTGACAGAGGAGAGATATTTTGTTCCGAATATTCCCATATTTGTTGACCCTATAAAACATACTGTTTCATTATGTGTATGTACGTCTCTCTCTCTCTCTCTCTCTCTCTCTCGCATATATATAATATATAAATCCAGCTGGAGTAGGTATAAATACCGTGTCATACAGGATGACTTGTATAAAGTTACTGGTATATAAAGCAAAACGCACGAGGAAAAATTTCCTTGATGTCCAATCAGTTGAAAATGTCTGTAACGTGACATGTACATTCTCAGTAGTCGCCAGGGCACTAATGTTGAGATTTTTTATTTCTTAGGCTGATCCACTGAATGGCTAGGTGACACCCATCGCTTGTAAGCAGAACAGTCGCAAACACACGTATATCTATTCCTTTCTCCATTTTCATTAGCACCATCAGCTCAGGTTCAAGGTTGCCAAAGAAACTCATCCAAGACTTTACACAAGCCCCTAGAAATTTTTATAGGCTTAGTTACAAGGTCACAAGCCTAGAACGTTTTTTTCTCGAAGAACGTGTCTTCATGTATATTGCATAAAATGCTTTATATATCCCCAAGACCTACATCGTCCTATTGTCATAAATTTCCCACAGTTCTGTATCTGGATATAGATCAGAACGTTTCAGTTACAGGTTCAGTATATGGATCCGGGTTTGAAGGTATCCATCAGCAGAACATGGCAGACATAATGGCTTCCCAGGGGACCCATACAGAGGATGGTCTCATAAATCCAATGAGCGAGACAATAGGATCCAAAACTAAGGTTTTACTATTAACTATGTCTTCATATGTCACCACAGTGCCGGCAACCCGAGTAAACTCATATCACAAGGACTTATGTATCCTGCTTTTGACATTATAATGCGATTGACCCCAGTGCTTATTTCTGCTGTACTCAGAAATGGACACCGTGATAGAAACACAACGCAATTTTGTTTTTATACAAACCGGCGGCATCATTTAAAATTTCATCTCTCTCTCTGTCTCTATTCGACTCACACGACCACACACACACAAACACACATATATATAAAGATTATAATTGTTCAATTTTGTCTGTTTAATATATGTGTGCTTGTTACTGCGCACTCAAACTTGTCAGAGCTTCATTATTTTCGATTTGTACGTTGGTTGTGTTGGATTTCTGGGCGAAAGTTGAGTGAAAAAAGTGAACAGTGATCATAAAAAACCCATTTATTTTATCAGCACAAAGAAGTTAAGTACCTGTAGTTTAAAATACAGTTTTAGTACCCAGATTCTCCGAATAATCAACGCAAACTCTGATGAGAACAGAGTAATGTTGTTTGCCACAAACACTGCTTTCTCTATTAATATATTTGTTTCACTGCCATACACACTCGTTATCAGATATATTATCAAGATTTCAACGACTAACAGATTGATATATTTACAGGGGGATAAACAGAAGACACAGGATTTTGTTTATGACATAAGAGGCAGCTTATAACACAGAAGATAGGGTGTGAAATAGTTGAAGGGTTTTTATTTCTTGGTTCCATTGTTGCCTTGTACTGTATAAATCTCGTAAGACCACCAATTGTTACCAGACGTGTCATGTATTGTAGAGAAGGGACAATGGGCCTCTTTTGAAAATTTGAAAATGTCGGCTTTCTTTGTGTTTCTGCATTAAAATTCTATATATCTTAATATTCTATAAATCTAACATAGAGTACTAATTAATAGCTGTAACGTTATACTCTCTCATTTCTATGCAGACCAATGAAATCATAAAACTCCCTCTCACAGAAATAAAAATAATTTCCGCGCTATTTTAGAAAGTAAACGCGATATTATTCCAATCTGTCACCACCTGTCATTAGGAAACGAAAGTAGTAATTAATTAGATCTGCAAAAGAAAAATTCATTTCAAACCGTGCTCAGTTATACTTTTAGGTTCATATGGAATCGTCTAATAACAATTTTGGGTTATCTAAATTCCCAGTTGTGCTAGTTGTTTAATGATCCATTAATTTGTGTTTAAAAGTATAAACAGAGGAATTAATGCTGAACAATGAAATAATGAAGTTACTGAAATAAATGCACAGGGCGTTAAATAGGAAGAAAATCTGAAGAGTCTGGCAAAATTTGGGGAGTCCTATCTGAGTTTAGAGCTAAAAAAGTAGCGCCCCTGTCCCCGGAACACCACGGATCCTAGTCCGGGATGATCCATGTTGCTATCCCTGAATGTATGAAAGGGGCTTTAATAAGGGAGATGATAGTTGTCCACATATTTGTAAAATAAAAATCTTTTTCGTATTTTATGTAAAATTATATCATATCATTGTATGATTATAAATCTTGTCATCATATGAATATTTGCTTACAGCGAAACGTAAGCCTCAGTTATCAGCGCGGTGGTTACACCACTGACTGGTTCGTTTAATGGTCATTGACTGATACAAGGTCCTAAAGCCATGAATTCGCGTGTACCTTCGGACGCTTAAACCTTCAGAACCGAACGTCTGTAAAAGATTAAATGCGTAAGAGAGGCTTTCCCCTGCATTCCTGAACACCCTGAATGCAGGTAATATAATACAAGTACTGCCGTCGTGGAGGCCGTGAGAAAAGTTCTTAACATTCTCCAATGACGATCTCGTAATTATTTATTTCACCCAATCAGACATGCGAAGTGAACCCTAGCAAATTCGGGTTTTTCTCTATACAAGAAACTCAGCCAGAGTGAGTCTTAACATGGATGGGACGATTATTATATTTTAATACCGCCAAGCCCATTAGAGACGACGGGTCCTGCGATAGGCCTAGTCAGTCTGTCCGGGTAGAACCCGTGGCTCGAGTTATGTCTAAACCACGGCTGAGAAGTTCAGTTTAACGTGGAAAGCATGATGGGTAGATACCGAACCATAAAGCAGCGAGGGAGAGCTCATAAGAAAAGACACATAATAAAGATAAGTTCATCCATAACAATGATTGAGGCGGATACCTGCACTACAAATAAATTAAATGTAAATTTTTATCTTTTAGCCTGTAAAATACGACGAAACATGAAAAGATCGCCATGAATCACTCCGCATTAAAATAATAATAGAATGGATTACATATCTTGATTCACAATTATCTCCGGCTTGTAGGTGGGTGTCGTGTTTGTGATCAGATTATTTGATGCGGTCAAATGTCGTCGAATGTATACAGTTTTGTGTACTGGAGTGAAGATGTGTGTTGAAAAGGATGAGTAATGCTTATTGAAATTATGTAATACCTTTCGCAGTTCAGTTGATCAGATTTTCAACTGAATACAGTGATATAAGATGTTGTTTGTCAAATTTAATAGCAATTTTGACATGAACTTTTCGATGAGGTTGATGGTTCCATCAATTTACTCGGTCTAAACTGAAAAAAATTGTTGCGAAGAACTGACATGCAAAATCTGTAGATAGCTTAAGGTATATGATATTGGCCCCTAACCAACGAGGACGGCCCTCTCTGGATCCACCCCGGACATATCGGGAGTTAAATAAATCGCGAGCTCAGATAGGAAGAAAATAAGGTGATCATCCAGAGATAGCGTGCTGATGTCACTCTGTTATCTCAGGAAAGTTAATTATGGAAGAGTCTATGGCCACAGTACGTGGTCGATACCGTACGGACTCTCTATGACACAGAACTGGCCTCGTCATCATAAGTCTTGTCTGGATAAGAAACGATAAGACACGCAGCCAGAATAAATATATCTCATGCGCAAGGGAGAGTTTAAAATATTTGGAGAAGAACCTTTACTAAATGTTTTCTGAATCTTATACCACTGATAGTTAGTATTGAAGTCAACTTAAAAAGCCTCGCAGATACTTTTTTCAAAAGTATAATGGGGATAATCTCATAAGAAGATTGATAGTTTTTATAAGCACTTTTTGGATTTTAACTTTGACGTGGACCTTGAATGATCAAGACATCACTGTCTGGATGAAGTAATAAGATTTTAGTGGATCTTTGAGTCTCTGTAATACCTTTTGCCTTTCTCAGTACATTTGGCTTTTTAAAAAGGGACCAGAAGCTACGAAGTCCACCGCTTAAACCACTGTAATTACCAAATTTTCTTTAGGAAAAAAATTGGGGGGGGGGGGGGGGGGGCTGATTTGATATTTGATATTCTTATTAACGAATATTCAGTATTTTCAGTCATTAGCCAGAACACCTACTAGAAAACGCCTTCAATGAATCAGAATAATTACACAAAAATATGCTTTTGGCAAATGTATTTGGAATCAGACCACATCTCTCCTCTCCTATGTCTGTCCATAGAGAACCTTTAGTTCAGGATAGCAAAGAGTAAAGCACCACTAATACGACCACCTGCGAAACCATTATTCAGCAATGGTATTGTTGGCGGAAAGTCTTTTCGAATGCTAGTAGCAGGAAAGAGCGGGATTTCGTCCAGCCTGTAATTATTTTGTCGAGGTGAAGTATTATGTGGTTGACTCAGAAAATAGAAAAACAAGTATAGGTTGTTTGCATTAACAAAGAGATGGAAAATCGGTCATAATGCTGATGCATATAGAGAACTATGAATGATTCTACAAAGGGGACACTTTGACCGTTAACTATCGTTGGGAATATATTTATTTATGATTAACGAAAAAAATCAAGAATATTGTATGCTTTGGTTAATTTTTTGTGATGATTTAGTCATAAAACTAAGTTGGCAAAGGTGTGCGGTCTGGGAGTGGCTCTATATTGTTAATACTGATCTTTATTATATTATCTGAACTACTCTGTGATTGCTCACAGACACGCCCGCTATACAGAATAAACGACTCAAGTTCGAGCTTGTCAGTACAGGTTTCAGGATCTAATTTTTTTTTAATTTTGATTTTTATTAAAAAAAAGAGAGTGAATTCGAGGGTTTACTAATATCCTTAGGTTAAATATTCAGAACGATTGGTGCAAACACGTGACATGCCGAGGCCTGACAGACAAACGGAAAAACATACGGACAGTTATACGGAATGAACCAATATGCTATCCGAATATAAGGTTTCGGAAAACGATTTCGAAAACCATCGCCACGTGCGCCTTTGTGTTTAAATATGTGTCAGATGACTTTATTGTTCAGCCCATATCTTACTTTTTCTTCTGGTTTTATTTGTTTTATCAAGTGGATACATTGATTCATGTAGACCACAGCTAGAATTGGTCTGGCTGCAGGTTACTTCCCGGTATGAAAAACATTAATCAGTCCTAGATGTTTTAAGATTTTCTTATAAACTACCTAGCCTCTGTGCTCCCGCAATAAAATTTGTCATATGAAAGCTGACAATTTTACATGCCACTTGCCAAAGTAAATTACCTTATCCAATATAACTCGTATTTTCTCAAGTAATCCTTTCCCGGGATTTTAATAATGGAGGCTTCAGCAGGAAAGTGCAGTTTCCAAACGGAACTTCAAATAGGAATGGCAGTAGGTTTGAAAAAAAAGGATTTATTAAAGATGGGGGAAGTGGATGCGTCACTTCCGGTTGCGGGGCCTTAGGCACTCTGCAGTACAAAGCCAGCTCCCCGATCGCTGTTTCCATCTCGGATGGCTGCGTCACCTTGCTATTTTACCAGTCTGTTTATTCAAAGAAAGTGAATAGATTATCGATCTTGCGACATTGAGTTCCTGTTTTGTTCAATGTCTTGTCAGAACTGCCTAAACGTGAAGATTAGCTGCATCTCGAACTAAATGGAAAGATTGGCATTTACACAAATTATCTGTTTCTTCCAAAAAAAGCACGGCCTCTTATCTATCTATGCTGGTGTACTCTTCTCAGTTCCGTGACCTGTGTGGCAAAGGACATCTTTTTTTACCATCGAGACCTTTGCGATTTAACCATAAGAGCGTGGCTCAGTGCGACCCTTTTCAAACCATTATTTTCCTGTCAGCACCCATGGCGTACGCGGCTCACCACTAACCATTAAACCATAATTCCTTCCACGTCCTCTCTGGAACTGCTATTTGTTCAACCCAAGAATAACAGTTATGTCTTTATGGACATATTTCAAACGTACACTATACTCAGTAACGTTCTAAAAAGTATGTTTTGGTCACGAAATTTACATCTGTAGAATTGAGACCGGTGGTTTAATGTTAGGTTCAAGCGGAGATATAGAACCATTAAACTATTTCACACGTGGATGACTGAAGGTTTTAGTCTTGGAGCAGCATATAAAGAATTTTATATCGTTGTACTGTAGTATATTCTATTTTCTCGAGCTCATTTGTATTTATAAATAAATAAACAATGTTTTCTGATAATATTTCAAAAGTTCTTCATGTCCTTTTGAATTAGCTTAGACTAAAAATTAAGAACAACCTGTAAAATCGATTATTCAGTTACATTTAATGACCTGTTTTATCAGTATATTGAACATCTATCAATTTATTCAAAAAGCAGGATTTTCGCTTTCAGTCGGTTTACTATGTCTGTGTTTATAACTCTCACGTTCCACGAATTCTGTCCTGTAAACCACAGGAATAAGTTGCAAAATGAACAAAGTGGATGGATAAAATTTCCACTGAAGTGTAGAAGTGTAGAAAATACTCTTTATGTGAGCACGGGAGGTGTGAAGGGCTAGTTAAGAATACGGACAATAGGGTTAAATGTAATAGCGCCTGGCAATCTGGGTAATTCATGTTATTAACTACCTCCTGGCGGTCATCCTGTTCGGTTCATTTCTCCAGTTCTAATGAAAGTATTCCATTTTTTAAAGCTCCATGCGAATATTTCGCACACCCCAGTAAAAAGCACTGTCCATCAACCTATTTTGTTGAATATACGTGCCCGTATGAAGGGACAACAGATCCAATGACGTCATAATGTAACTGCGTTTGTGATGACCAATAAGATGCCGAGCCTTACCAATTCAAGCGGACTGAGAAGTAACTATCAGTTTTGAGATATTAAAGGGCATGTTCCATGAACACTTATCACATTCACTTCGTTCTGAAAGTGGTAGTTTTTCCCAGACACGTGATGATCCATGGTTTGTTTGTTAATCGCCTAATTACAAGGTGGGATTTTGTGGAGACTAAACACAAGTTGTTAATTTGTTGATTAACAAGACAATACACAATACCAGCATCCCCCCCCCCCCCCCCCCGAAAAAAAATAGTGGTTCACCTGCGCTATTCATAAACCACAATGACTGGCGTCATCTCTTACAAATATATTTTTGTATTAACTACATACTTTTTCAACCTTTTGAAATTTTAAGATATAATCATTCAATTTCTAATCGCCAATAAATTGTAGAAATAGTCAAATTCTCTTAAATAAGTCATTTACAAATTTGTGAACTTCTCTAATACTGAATTAACATCTTTAATGAAATGAGATTTTAATAGTAGCACGAGTCATAGTCAATAAGCTGGGTCAAGATAATTTAGCTTTACCAGCGTTATGCAAGTCATTACAAATTGATGCACAAGAATGATAGTATAAAAAATCGATGATGTAATGCAGAAGTGATATCAATTATTTGAGTATTAGTAGAATATTTAATATCTCCCCACTATATTAGGTAACCATAATCTTTATAGTTGTCCCCATTCGTCGATTAGAATCTGTCATATTCACTCAAGGTCCAGGTATATTATGGTTTCGTGGTTTTTCGTTTGTTGGTTTGTCTGCAAATAGAGGGGTAGCACCCACAGAATGATCCATTAAATGGATGTTTTCTGGATCCCTATTACATGCATGTCTTCAAGATTCGGACGTTCTAGACCTTAGTTCTAACTAATTTATATTTATATATATGGAAATTTCCGAAAGGGGCGATTCCGCACAGTATTTTATGTTGTGGACACAGCTGACCAGTGATGTCACAATTGAGTCGGTCAAATATTTCCAGAGCTTACTTATTACAAAAGTTTGATCAGGATCCAGGTGATATTTCGAATCTGGTGTTCAAACAAGTTGGCGGAGATATATATGCCTTCTCTATCAGCTTTTCAGTAATGTGTAAATGGACGGTGCGTTACAAAATTTTAGAACTCTTTGAAATTATTTACGTTATGGACTCATATTTGTCTTAAAAGATTCAGAACTCTTTTGCTGTGATTCGTTCGTAGTTTACTGTCAATCAAATCTCCTGAAACATGTCTAATGGTTCTATATTTGTTCTACATATAGGTCAAGACATAGTCTACTGATATCGGGACTTGTCCAAAATGTTTCTTAAAACAAGATCACATGATGCTTTTTTTATCTTATAATATTTAAAAAAAATTATAATTTTCTGAGGTCACGGGCAAAGATCAAGCAATGTTCCACGTCAACCCTGTGGTGCCATAACAGCACCATAACTCTATGTGCGCAGTTCATACTAGAAATTCGGTGAGCTATGGATAGATAACGTTATTTACATAAAAGGGCTAAACGGTTAGACTGATAAATTGTCTTGGTGACGCAAGGTAAACGCATTTGGTAACCTAACGTGGTTATCTGAGACAGGCATCTCAGGAGTCAGTCATTACTAATGCTGTAGTTAAATAAGCAGTTGCCTGTAGTTAAAAAAATAGTTTAAAAGCAAAGCGCCTTACGGTCCCCCTCTTGAGGGGGATAGAATTAAAAGCAAACAAGAATTTATTTTAGCGGTTATAAGGAAATAACTTAATTAAGTGACTAAATTTAACATCTAGGTAACGTGAAAAAGAGGCAAGCCAGAGTGCTACGTGCTACAAAATGGTTTCAAATTCAGCTGTTGTTTTGAAAATGGTTTCAAATTAAGCTGTAGTTTTGCTGTACCTTTGCACAAGGCTTGACTTGGAAAAGTGTCCTGACCTTGCTTTGAATGCTTTGCAGGTGTACACCACCGGCAAATCTGATACCACAAATAATTTTAGCTGATGTTGCCCTCTGTTAGCCAGTAGTGAAACTAATATCGAATGAACGTATATATATATATATATATATATATATATATATATATATATATATATATATATATAATTATAAAAACAGAGGAATCAAATTATTGATTGTATAATTATAAAGCTCTGGTGTTATACCACAGCAGTTGTTTTGTTGCAGTCAACCATTTATATATATGCATATACATTATAGTTTCTTTGCAATGGACTTAATGCAAGGGGTTCATTCATGGAAGCTTAAGGGCTATATATGGGCTCTATTTAAAGGTTCTCTCAGAAACTGTATTGTGTTTATTGATTTGAAAATCTCCTTAGGTTCTCAACAGTATTCCTTGCTATACCTTTTTACAGAGCATTAAGAAAGGTCTCATAAGGTTTAAAAAATCTGTTCTTCTTCATTATTTTACGCTGTTCTTTTGGGGGGTTAAAGTAAGGATGGTAACATTCGCATTATTTATAATTCAAGTTAATTATTCCATGGAAAATGTTGGAATTAACAGTGATCTTGAGATTATTTCCCAATACATAGTGTTACACCTGATTCTGTTATCTTCAATTTATTAAAATATTTGTTTACTTATGGTATCATTAAAAATAAAATACACATGACAAACATGCCGTACAAAAGGCCGACTTTATATTTGATATATTGCACATAACACAAACACCATGTAAGGATGAGTTTGATAACAATTTGATTGTTTAAAAACAAATTTTAGAATAAAATATATAAAAACCAAAACTCCAACCCCATCACAGCGAGTTTTAAACAAATCGAACACAGATCAAAAGATATCTTGAGGCATACTGGTACATTAATTGCGTTTACAAGCTATAAAGACCGTTGTTTCTTTGTTTTTTTATGCAATTATTTATAAACGTAATAAATGTTATTAAACTAGTTATGATGAAAGCGCCTATCTTGAGACAGAAGTGTACTTATATATATCAGGCCTACTCATGACACGTAAAAATATCGAGCAAAGCATGAACAAATTACTAATTGGCCAAACCTTCGAGCTTTTGGTATTTGTAGAGTAATTATTACTCTATTTATTGTTAAATGTACGGTAGAATTATTACAGTGACTTTGTCGTTATTATTGCTAGGCTCGTATTCTGTTGTTCCCTTATTCAAAATGATAAAAATTTTGAGTCAAAAGGTTTAATACACGGTACATTTTCGTAGTGCGAGGATGAGTATGGTTTCGTCAGATATATGGTGGATCGTCTGAAATAAAAACAAATTAGATGGAGGGGCCCATGAGGCCAGATTCAGACTCAGGGGGACCTTCAGCACCGTACAGGGTTATCTGATGAGATGATTGTCAGTGATGTCCGGGGAATAAACAGCTGCGGACGCAATATATGTACCTCTATGGCCTCCAAAAAACCCGTCATTAAACTGAGTTACAGAACCTTTTAGACTTCATAAAGCGTCCCGGGGATCTTGAAACTTCATAAAAACAGCCATTCTGCTGTCTTCTGTAGTATTTAAGAGGAGAACATTGAAGAATTGGTGTATCTATAGGACAAATTAGCCGCTGGACAATCGTTTTCTTTGCAATATACAGGTGCCTTGTTTAAATAAACAAGCTTGGAAAGAACAATACAGCCGATCTTATGGTCATAACCAAGTGACTGTCCGAAACAGCTTAAAACTATCTTTTTCTTACCTTCCCCAGCAGGTGAGGAAATACTCGGCCATCTAGTTCATAATGAGGTCCCTACAAATTATTAAAATCAAAATGTGGCATTATTTTAAAAAATAAATTGACAACCAGTTAAACAATGTTAGTGGAATTAAAGAATTAGACATACCAAACTTTAACAAGAAGTGATTTTCTGGCTCGATAGGTATTTAAAATAAAATCTCTTACGTCGGAGGTGGGAAATTGGCTCATATAATTAGACCATACGTGTCAGAACAATTCAAATTAGACCGTTAACTAAGTGTTAATGTCATATTCTATCAGATAAAGTAAAACTGTCACCCTACTTCGGTGGACCCTCCCTGATGTAACGGATTAAAGTGTGCCAAAAAGTGATGACTCCTACGTCAGTCTAGGAAGACGGAAAACCTAGCTGTAAAACCATGCATCGAAATTCAACGGAAGATTAAGCAAAAAAATGTAATTACGTTCCCAGTTGAATTGTCATCCGCATATGATCTAACAATTGTCTTGTTGAATTAAGACAACATGAAGATATGAAGAAAAACAGGAGTACCTGCGTCTGATTCAGGATCAACTGATAACTTGGATGTGTACACTGAAGGGAGTAGTCTTTAATTTAGTAATTCCCTTTGGTCGCCACATTGGTAAGTCTTAATAAGTGGATGCAATGTAAATCATGTTGGTCGATTGAATATTGTTTCTCTGAAACCGTAAAAAAATTCTATTTTAAACCACGCTTTTTGGATATTTCAATCAAATTCCGCAAATGAATTCCGATCATTAATGTCCAAACATGGCAGCTGTTAATATATTCTCACTGGATTTGATTTAGTTTTGACGTAAACTGCAGAATAAGACTCTACTTCTGTCTGTCATTCAATTTATCAGACAAATTAAATGATAGCTAAAACAATTACCGCATCATCAAGACCAGCCTGATATATTTGACGACTTATATGATGGAAATTTGCTTCTTTTATCCTGACAAGGCACAATTATAACAGTAACGCATTAGCCCTTCAGGCAAAGATGGACAGGATATCCTGGAACGCTTCAGTGCAGTTAAATAAAGTACATAAATCACGGTATACGCAAGTGTAGCCGTTTATTCATGCAGTTTTTTTATATGGACTTATAGCTATAGTATATGGCTTCGAGTTGTGTCACCATTTACAGAAAAAAACACATTGTAATTGCTGTTCATCCATTGTAACTAGTTCGCTGTACATACAAACCCAGAATTGTGGTTAACGTATTTATTCCATGCTCTTTGCATTGCTTGGCTGTCAACCACATAACCCGTGGGTGACCTGCTTATATGCCATCAGAAATGATATCATGCAGAGAATTTTATAAATATGTTGATTAATAACTGAATCTATGAGGGTGTTCTTTGGACATTAACAAACGAATTTAACGATTGTATAGTTCTATAACAATCCGTGAGGCGTTATTGAAAAAAAGTTTCTATTTCTTCATCGGAAATTTGCATGGTAGTTGTGGTCATAGCATATGGCGGGTGGCTCTAGTGAGAGGCAAATCTGCTACTGATGCAGGAGGTACATGCCTCTTTTCCAGTTTTAATACCAAACCCATTCAATCAGAATCTATTCTATATCTTGGCATATTTGTAGATGAAAATTGATTCAAATAGTCAAGAGATTTTATCAATAGAAAAAATGATAAGTTAATAAGTAAATAAATGTTAGGTATTTAAAGAATGACATATAAATCATTTACATCCGTTTAAGAAAGCAACGGGGCATAATAGAATTGTCCCTAAATAATATCTAAAAAATGCTTTACTAAATTCTGCTGATATTTGCCCATTCGCGTACATACAGAAATTATGGATATAGCCCCTCTCTGTGTCTAAAGGTGAAGTAAGTGTTTTGTTTGGCAAATTGTAAGGCAAGTGTTTTGTCCGTATATATCTGTATACTGGATGTATGCAACTGAATGCTGTATAAACACTGCCGAACCAATGTTTATCTCTGTGTGTATTCATATTATTATGTCATATTTAGGATAAAAAATGTTCCAACGTTGATAATGGAAAACATATCAATTTTTTGTATATATTTCCCGCTTGGTTTATAAACCATGCTACCAATCCAGATTCAGTTTCATAAAATAAGCTTTACGGGAGTGGCCCCAAGAGATGCAGTGACACTGATGGTTTCCAATACACGGAAAGGCAAATACAAAATTTGTCTAGGTCATAGACATGAATCATATAAATGTATGAATTTGCAGTGCATCGTCATTGCCCAATTCTGGAGTTTAAGGAGAAAGTTTATTTGGAGCTTTACCCTGGCGCCGCACTGGGGAGAACATATCCAGGTCGCGTTTAAAACGTAAGCATTAGGTGATGCCTTGAGTCGATTCATAACATTGTCCTTGCAGAAACAAAATGTTCAAAACATCTTCAGAACAATTCTGTGTCACGAGGATTGAATAACTCGTCATTTGTGTTCTGTTGAATTTTCCTTGGTGGCTCTCCATCCTTAAAGAAAATGGGGAATAGGAGAGCTAAAAAAAGAGAAGCCGAATGACCCGTACATCCGGTTACCTGAAAACCACGTTATGCTGTTACCAATCAAGTTTGGGAATCCGGGTTGACAAACATGTTCTAATCGGTCACGGGCTGCTCATAGTTCAAAGAAAGGCAGGGTAGCATCCGGGTATTTTTATGTTTATTGCGGTCAATGAACTACCATGCGATATTGGCCATCAAGGCTACCACAGACCCGATTACCGGGGAGACGGGTTCCATTTGTCCACGATGAGGCAATGTACTACAAGGGGTCACGTCGTGAACTGTGCGTGCTGCTAAAGCCATAAAGGCCTCCATTTAGACCTGTCTTCTAGGACT
Organism: Sipunculus nudus; assembly: GCA_026874595.1. Taxonomy (NCBI): domain Eukaryota; kingdom Metazoa; phylum Annelida; class Sipuncula; order Golfingiida; family Sipunculidae; genus Sipunculus; species Sipunculus nudus. Next base: position 21,222,559 of record CM049307.1, read on the forward strand.
CTGGTCCGTCAGTTACCTCCTTTATCTTTAATGTATTGACTCCTTGCAATTTTCCCCATCAAGGAGTGGCACCTTTCTGGTTTTGTTACAGCTTTTACAGGAGCCCATATGCTAAACCGAGAGTGTTTCGGAACACTGAATGGACTATGTGCATTTATTATTAGCTTGAAGTGATCCATGGAAGTGCTTTATTGGTTTAAGTCAATTCCCGATGTTTCCTTAAAAGAAACTAATAAAGGTGATTTGAGCTCCTTCAAAAATGTATGCAGTGAGATAGGTCTATTTTTTATTCCCGAGTGCCAATCGAAAAGAAGACACAACTTGTGAGAGTTTTAAGAGGTATATCATGAATTATTCTTGGTTTAAATGTGGGGGAGACCTGAGATCTGCTCGACAAGGCGGGAAGCGCGGTATGATGGAGGCACCTGATACTTGTTTTTATATAAAACTGATATATCTTAGAACTAAGAAAGTATGTTGTTCTTGATGGAAATAATTTATACAATGTAACAGAGTCTTTGCATAGTATAGTTGAAGAAGACAACATGAAAGGGCTCAAGGCAAAGGGCTTTAGCATACATTGCTTCCAAATTATCACATTCATGTATTAAATAAAACGACTTATAGTTCATGTAAATATTGTGCAAGAATTTACTTTTTTGGTTAAGATTGTCCCATTCTTATTTAATTCTTAATCTAAGCATACAGGTCTTCACAGTTTCATTTCGGTTTGGTACTACGTGACATGGCAGTAGCACTCGTTTCCTCTCATATAATATTGTCACCCAGGCGCGGTGTCTACCGCACCTACGGGTTAAATGTGTGTGTGTGTGTAATCAACCCGATTGCAAGGACGCCCTCGTTTGTGAGTGATACATGGCTGTGGGGCACATCCTTCCCATTAAGCCTGCAGAGCGATCACCCCAGGGTGGGACAGACCGTCAAAATCTCTCTGAGATTTGAACTCATGACCTCCCATATTTGAGTCTTATGCTCTTCCTCAAGACCACAGAAGCCGAATAGACCACATAAGCCGGTTTAAGAAATTACTAGCGATGATCCCTAATGTAAAGTAACATTTTGCACTTGTTGTGCATGCATGATATAATTTGATACTGATAAAATCGAGTTAAACTGATCTTTGTTGAAAGAATGAAGAATTATTAGGAAGTCACTGAAATATGTTGTTGTCTTTAATGATATTTTTTTATTTGTGGCCATATAGGAATAGCATATGCATTTGAACCCCCCCCCCCCCCCCCAAAAAAAAAGAATTCGCTTGTTTAATCTTTTCATTAAATATTTTATTATAATAAATTATTCATATTACCAGGGGATACATGATAAAAACAGAATGTTGTGGCTTAACAGGTAAAAGCACATCATTATAGCAAAAAGAAATTTTAGCAAAACAAAGTATATTATTACAGAAAATCTACATATTTTTATGCTTGGGGTCAACAATGGCGCGCATTTCCTATAAGAAATCCATTTTGTTTACCCTGAAGAGCAAAGTGTTGCAGCAGCAAACATTTGCATATTATCAACAGATGAAGATGACACTATAGTGGTCTTAGGAATGCTATGAGAACAAGTCATTCCTATGCAATAAAATAACTTTTGATAACCAATTTTATCTAACATTTAAGATGCGAAAGATGTTATAGGTGAATGGACACATGCAGCTCTCAGATATTGTCTCTAAGAATCATTTATCCAATATACATTATAGAGAAACCAGGAACAGTCCGTATATACGTTGAATAAATCTAAATCAGAACAAACACTATCGAAATAATATACTTATTGAGATTATGAGCTCACAACACTCTAAAAACATTCTCAGCTCAGAACACTCTAAAAACATTCTCGAACTACACAAGAAGACAAATGTGCGCGAAGTTTACATGTTTCAGATTATTATCATTTTTATTTCGATGCTTTTATAATTTAGTTGTTTTACGGAGAATTACTTGCACCCCTCGTATGGTCAATGATTAGACTCTAGTCTCGGCCTCGTCCCACACGATTCGCGAATATAACACAATCGCGAAAAATGGACAAAGTAGATACCTACATGTAAATTGTAGGCAGTTACAAGTTCCTGTCATCAATATCATGTAAATGTCATCATAAAAAAATGTTCCTTTAGCTAGAATGCGATACAACACTTACCTTCGAACAGCCAATGATGAACTTGTAACTACTCATTTATGGTTATAAATCAATACAAAATAACATAATAGATGCTTATAAATTTGAAAGAAAGGCGATAGTTGATGTAAGAAATCACTTTGCCTCTTGAATATAAATGAAAGTGTCAGGTAGAATTTCATTCTTAATATGTATCTTAAATATTCAAAGGACGGTATGAAAAAAAAAACAGGTTTCAGCTGTCCGTTACGTCAGCGTCCTTCCCACATCCCCCTGTTTCCACCTGTTATACGTCAGTGTCCCTGACGGAAGACGAGACGCAGGCTATTGATATGATATAATGCACTTTTAAATGGTAATATCGCCACCATTCAATAAGCATGCTTAAACTCACGTAATGTGTGTGGTTTTGTCACTGTATTGATATATATATATATATATATATATATATATATATATATATATATATACCTTTTTATAAATATATCACATATATCTCTGTTACCTTGCTTATTGAAATGACCTATTCACATGCTAGTTACATGCAATAGTGTGTTCTCCTGAGAATAGTATGGTATCCGTATCATCCAGTATCTTATTTTAAGACTGTTTGCATACCCCTGTACACGAGTGGAACAAAACTTGAATCGAGCGCGATCAGTGGCGGCGAGAAACATAAACACGGGGCGAACGTCTTTTTACAATATTCGGTTATTTTTTAAAACATATTGATTGATTGTATAATTATGATAATAACAATACTTCTCCCGCCAATGTCAGCTGATGAGACAGGCAAAGTGTTACATCTTTAAGGAAGATTTGAAACAGAACTGCCCTGTGGTGAAAAAAGCGTAATCAAACGTTTTAATTGAGAGTCAATTAAGATAGTTTTATAAAACATTGATATCTGAACATGAAAGGAGAGACATCTGAGAACCTGATGAATCGATTGGTCACGGATGGCTGTTAATGAGCCATGGAGTCACCCCGAAAATTAAAAACAAGCGGCAGAGTTGTCACAAGAGTTGTCTGGACAGACTGAGTCCCCGAGGCTACACATCAAGCTAAAATTTCTGTAGCTGTTGTGGGCCTGGTATGCAGCGGGCCGATTCCTTTCATGCGGTTGCGGATATATATATATATATATATATATTGCCTTGGTGGACACTCTCATCGGTGGAACTGAATTATTATTATTATTATTATTATTATTATTATTATATATATATTTGTCTTGGAGTTACCCTTTCATATATGAGGGTGGGTACGATGGACGATGAGCTCTGTTCGCTGATTTTCACAAACAAGTGAAGACTTGCCTGTGGGAAATAAGTTGGCTCCCAATTGGTGTCGTTATTCAACTCCTCCATACAGAACTTCCTCGTTTCTAATGAAGTAACATTAAATAACGAGTGAAATTAGCGTAATCATTGATATAATCAGCGAAGGCGTGGATCTTACAACACGTATACAAAATAAAACCCATATTGCGTTACTTTTACAACTAAGTACAGAAATCAAGCATTATAATGTATTCAAAGAAAACATCATGGTATAAAGTACAGTGTCGACAAAATGTAAAGTAAAACTTATGTTTACACCATCTAATTCTTAAAACGACAAACCTACTGCCTAACTACTGTTCTCTGGGGAGGCTGCTGATGGTCCGTTAAATTCATGCGCTGTGCCGGTCGTGCAGTTCTATATTAATATTTATAACCTTTCTAACCACATTCACCTGATGATCGGGTCGCATCCCATGAAACAGACTGTTGTGAATTAACAGTGTTGTTTTTCTTCAGAGTTTTATATATATAAAATTTTGAGAATTTTGATGGAGCCGATAGACGTGATGCCACACAAGCCAAGCAGGAATCCGCGAGAGACCGCCACCGTTTTACCCATACCAGTGACCTAAGGAAAGACACAGCACCCACAGACACAAAGGCCAGGCAGAATACAAACCGACATGGGTACCAGCAGCAGAGGCCAGCCCGATAAATAGCGATCGTCATTTTCGTCATTAGCATATTGCCAAGAGCAGTTACTGTAAATTGATCATCCCGGCACATATAAATAATATGGCGATTTAAGTATACAAATATGGTACCAAGAATGTTTTGATGTTATGGTAAAAATGGTAAAAAGTAACGGTAAGTTTAATTCGGATAACCGTATTTATGAAATCAATCATACATCCAAGCAACTACATTGGTACCATTTTTTTGTAATTTTAAATTGATTAAAATCAATCTAGAAAATTTTGTTAATTCTTTCCTATTATTATTTTTTTTTTGGTGCTAAACCTGTTCTCTAATCAATGCTTTTAATTTGGATCGCATTGTACGAGAATCTCACGACACCATTCCATCTCTCTTTGTCGAAGTAAAATCAACTTTAAACAGGACATGGTGGCTTTTTTTATTGGTCCTGAAATTAACAATGGAATATGCGCCCCCTCCCCCCCCCCCCCCTTCATATTCAAATCATGGATACGCCACTATACATGATCCGTATCCACTTCATGTCGGAAAAGACAAATCAATCGTGTAGAAAAGAGTTCAAATACATATAAATAAAGCTATTTCCACTATAAAACAAGAATTAATGCTCTAAAAAATGGCAGAGTTAGCGATATCATCTTTAATAAAAGGATCATGTCCGGTAAAACAAATAAGATTAGTTTACAATAAATTGGAAAGCATTATATTCGCACAGTACATGTCATAGAACACCTGTTGATCAGTTTCAGGCATTCTCTACCTCGTGCAAGTGTTACGATGTATCGTCCATCTTAGATCAAGCAGTTTCATTCTCGTTCTATCTTACCACTGAGGGATCCTATTTGCAATTCTGAGTATCTCGGCCAGTCAGCACTTCCATCCGTTCTTGGTAGCATGAGACATGCGGTAGATAAAACCTATTTTTCGCTCTCATGAAATATCTTATAGCTTGTAACATAAAAGTAAAAAATGTTCATTATACGTACCTCTTAATACATATTGAGAATAGTACCGACAGATCCTATTCAGTTGAACGGTATACCACACTATAAAACCATTCTGCTGCCTCGGGACGTAATTAAACTGTGTGTTGAACTCAGGCTGCACCAGCGTCTGTATTTGCTATTTATAAGTCTATGACCGACGTATTATGGTATACCCCACGGTCCGCCCGTCTGCCATCCGTTGCCAGTTCGTTAACTTTTAGTGTCGATCCGATAACTAACCGAGGATTTAATGAATTTTCAGGAAACTCACCGTAGCTTCTAAGCAATAGATTATCTCGCCGAGTTCGATTATAGACAAAATCCACGCATATTTTATGAGGTCATAGGTCGGTCAGAAGGCTACTTTGTGGTGTAGCCGCGATAACTTATCAGGAATAAATGGATTTTGATAAAACACAACAGAAATATTATCCAATATAATATCTCACCTGAGTTTGATTCCCGCCAAAATCCATTCATATTTTATGAGGTCAGAGTTGTTGGCGCCGTGATGACTTGGCAATATCTCATTATTATTCATGAAACTCATTATAATTATTAACCAATAGTGTTAATCTCCTGAAGTAAATTCTTGGCAAAATTAACGGATATTTAATGAGGTCAGAGGTCATGAATCATAAGACGGTTTTATTATGCACGTTTGCGGTGCTCTTGTTTCGATCAGTTTCCGTGAATCAAAAACTAAACATACCGTACACAAGCTAGTAAAGCATAAAAACGCGGTCATGTTATGACCAAATACCTGATACTTGACGTTTGGAATGAACGTGTGTGAGTGCTTTTACCGGATAAGGTTTACATGGAAAAGTAGCCGTGAATACACGGCTCACTATATACGCATCAATATTGGGCTGGTAAGCCTAATGGGGCTGTCCAACTAAGGCGACCCTACAGGCGACCAGGCTGTCGCCTCATGGTCGCTGGGTGGTTGCCTGTATGGTCGCCTGTAGTCGCCTGAAGTCGCCCCAAAGACGCGTGACCTCGAAGCTGTCGCCTCTAGATTTTCAAAATGTTCAAAATTCTCAGGCGACAGCATTTTTTTGTCGGCAGTGAGTCTTCTACTTGCGTGGGTGCAGTCGTAGGCTTTCGCCAGCTGACGCGGGTTGTCGTAGGTCTTGTCGTAGGCTGTCGCCAGGTGACGTTGGTTGTCATGTGTTGTCGCGGGCTGTTGTTACTTGAAACAAGGCCCATCCTTGTATCCGGCTCCTCACATAGCACATGGTAGAGAATCGTCGAAGCTTGTCGCGGTTGGACGTAGCAAGAATTCTGGTGTCGTAGGTTGTCGCCAGTGTGGTCGTACGTTGTCGTAGATGTGGTCGTAAGTTGTCGTAGGTGATTGTCCTTTGTCGCGGCGACACAGTCGCCGGTTGTCGGCAGCTTGTCGTCAGACAGTCGCCAACCATTTGTAGCTTGTCGTAAACTATTGTCGTATTGTCGGAGGTCCTGTCGCCTGTTTTTCGGCGACCATGAGGCGACAGCCTGGTCGCCTGTAGTCGCCTTTAGAGTCGCCTAAGTGGGACAGCCCCATTACTTGGGTCATGAACTCGTGATACAAACCATATGGGGTCAATGTACTGCAGCGCTAACCGATCCTGTTGCATTGATATCCTGGTAAACAGTCGATAATTTTAACATTAGTCTACGAATTGTGATTTAACACAAAAGAATACATGAGAACTTGCACAACAAACTGAAAATCCGTCTCAATGATAATGAGTCATTTCCTGTATGGCGTACATCGCTTATCGTGTCGAAGGATGTGACGGCAGATTAACGCTAGGTACACTGGTCGTATAGACTCTTTAATGTTAGAGGGCCGAAATGGCGCTAACATGGAAGCCGAGAACGAACATTGTTACCAAATATACTGAGTACATAGTACATAGGAACGAACCGAACTTTGTTACCGCATACCGTATACATGAAAGCTGGCAACAAACATTATTAGGGCCTACCGTATACATGACAGCCGGGAACAAACATTGTTACCGCATATCGTATACATGAAAGCCGGAAACAAACATTATTAGGGCGTACCGTATACATGACAACCGGGAACAAACATTGTTACTGGATACCGTATACATGACAGCTTGAAAAGAACATTACCAAAACATTACCAAAAACGGTATACCAGCGCCATTTCAGTAAACTGAGATTAGAGAATCTACGACAAGCGTACTAGCATCAGATTAGGCTGACCAGCCCAATATAAATGACTACTGAGTCGCTTTTTCATGGCTAACCGTAAACATGACAGTCGGAAACGAAATTTGACTGAATAGCGTAGACATTAATAAACTTATACGGAAATAAACTAGCAGAATAACACTCTATATAGGGGCAGAATACCTTGCACACTGGGTATTGTTTTCGGGTCTAAGCAGACTCCTGGAAAGATATTATACATACATACACTATCGAAAGAAGTTTTCCAATAATATGTTTCTCCTACATGCATATAAAGCCTTGGGTGATTATTGGTGCACAATGAACGATAATGGCGACTCCACATAAAATATAATTGACAGCCGTTTACTGCCAGTCATACTTGCCGCCTGTACGTGTGTCATGAAAGGTATTGAATCCAAAATCATAGGATTGACAGATATTTTGATATAATACTTTAAGAATTATATATTACTTCTCATCGTTGGTAGAATAGTTTTGCATTGTATTCCTTACTAGAGTTCAGGGTTCAATGTCAGGAACGTGTGGTCTGCTAGATTACGCTCCTAGATGATTTTCTATTTGATTAAAGCTGATTCACAAAATGCCAATAATATCAGTCCCTGCTAGGATCAGAGAATTTCACAAATGCTATTCTTTTTTATTTTTTATTAAAAGAAGACGAAAAAAATTACGATCATTTTGAGATTCTTTAATTAATCTTTGTACACGGCAACTTTTATATGCATGAGGTAATCCAGAAGTCATAACATGTAATCAGATATTCGATAAACTCTAAATCTCTCTAGGGATTCAAGGGAACTTCCTTAAGCTCCGAAGTCTAAGCACTCTTTGGGCCAACGCTGTAACTACCAAGTTTCGTCCTGCCTCAAACCCAAAAACATCATACTCTTTAACAATTCGAATGAATCGACCATTTACGATTGCCAGAAACCAGATGCCGAGGTAGAATGGTGTCATGTTTAAAACTGGCCAGGGTTTCATTATCGAGGACCATTTTGCAATTTCTATACATTATTCGGCTGGCACGTAGCACTATAATACCCCTCACAATTTCCGTTATAGTATAAAAACTTCACTTTCTTTGTACCCATACCCTACAGAGCAATTGTGCTTTGAATATTTCTCAGAAATTCTGTTCCGCAAAAGCAAATGGTCAACACATGTTAATAATAAGAAAGCACTTAACACAGCAGAATCTTAGATATGAAACCTCACAGTATGGTGATCGGTTATTACTTGATGACATGCACGGCAGCCTTTTTTTCAGAGAGAGAGAGAAAGAGAGAGAGAGAGAGAGGGAGATGCATGCTACCTTCTAAAGACAAGGTTAATATCGAAATATGTTCCCCTGTCTTCATTTTCATCTATCACTGCCAGTTGGTTGCATTTTTCTTTATAGATTTTTCCTGTGACAGTATAATTTTATTTTTGCCTGAAAGATTCCTTTGTTGTTCCACTTTGAACCAAGCCCTTCATTATCCTTCATGTATATGTTAATGTCAAAATCTACCAAAGAGAGGTATACAAATTAAATAATAAAAGGAATGGGCTTTGAAGGAAATATGAGGTATGAAAAAGAACAGAAGGTTACAACATAAAGAGGAGGATTACAAAGTAAATAACATAAGCACGTTATTATACTACAATATATGGTTAATGACATTCTCACGAAGATAACAAATTTGATAGAAATACAACATTAAAATGCGAATGAAAGCGATAAAAAATGAATGTTAAATCTGAATGATAGAGCTCCTATTGACCAGCCGACGCTAAATTTCCCATAGGATCTGCCTATCAGAAGGTGCCAAAAGAGTGCAGTGCACTGTTACTCTGTTTTGAAAACGTAACAAATCGGAAGCAAACAAGAGTTACTTGAGACATTTTCTTTCTTTAAATATTTTTTCTCATCACCACTATAAACATGTAACACCCATTTCCGCCTACCCCGATATCATCTCCGCCGACATAGCAGACACTCGGGCTGGAGTGAGTCCAGCCGTTTTCCCTTCCGTTCAGTGCGCCTTAATTGCTCAGGATGAAGAGGCAACCTCGAACTGAGCGGTACGCCTTGGCACTCCCGCCTTGTCGGGCTAACTATTCACTTCTCGCAAGTATTACTCGTCGGCTTCACGGATGCCCCTTTCTGGACTTTTAACACAAGATATATGGATGGGTGCACTGTGAAGTCTCTCAGCACAGGCCTCCTGGTTTGTTCATTAATGATAGGTCAGTAGTTACTTTTTTCACGCCAAATTTATTAAATAATATTGATATTTCATACAGTTTCTGCATTTGAACTTTAAAATATGATATTTGTTTCGAATCTTGCTTATCTGTATAATCGCACGTGCCTATTTCAAACATGAAGTGTTATTGGTTTGTTTATTAATGATAGGTCAATTGTTTTTTTTTTCAAACAAAATACAACAATTTAACATATTTTCTTATACTCATATATTTTTCCTTTTAAAACTTAAAATATAATGCTTGTTTTGCGTCTTGTTTATCTGTATAATCACGAGTGCTTCCTTCAAACACGAGGTGTTATTATTCAGTTAGAGTAGTGATGTATTTTAGATATCAACCGCGTGATAGAATGTAATATTTATATTTATGAGCTGTCACTCTTCGGCATGTTATAATATTTCATCATTTTAAAGCCATTATCCTTTGTTTGTCATATATAGGCTATGTACTTTGTATCCTGTTGAATTTTCTGGAAAGTAGACATCAAAGAAAACATTCCTTTTGACACTTTTATATGAATGACACCAAGGAAACATATCACCTGTAATGGAAAACTCAAGGTGGTGGAATTACGAAACATTTCTGTTCCCATGGAAACGCCGACAGGTTTTAAATACATGGTTTTCTAAACTGGTTTAAATGATAAGAACGTTTTTAGGTAGAATGTGCCTTTGTTCATTTCTTCTACTTTTCGTCAACTTTGATTTCTGTTCATTTATGTCAGTCAGATTGACAATCAGTTTCCTGAGATTATTCTCAGGAAGTAACCTCATGAGATTTCAAAACCGTCCCAGGAATTATTTCTTAGGTTATAGTTTTGATTTACCGTAAACCAAATAAATGACAGCCTGAAACAAAGATGGTTATAACACACGGACTGCAATAGGTAATCATCGTACCCAATGCACATGAATTATTCACAAATTTGAATATATGATAAAAGAAATCCCTTTTTGTTCATTGTGTTGACAAGGGTTACATAACCAAAAAGCCTGAGGTGTTCTCCTCATGGACCTGTCAAATATTATTGAAATTTCGTAAAATGTTTTCATATTATATCTAAGACATCCTTAATGAGTTCATGTCTGATATTGAAGCTGGTATAGATATACACAGCCATGTTCTTATCAACGTGGGCAGGGACAATGACGTCACTTGTCAAATCAATTAATTCATTTTCTTTTACCAACATTTACGCTTCTGTGCATCAACAAAAGAAAGGCTACGAATGCATTACTTTTTTCATGACTAAACTGTTGCTCGATAATCATCCCATTGATTCTCAAGGGAAACGTGCATATCGTCAGCTTTACAAGGATATACGTATGTGTAACTAGGGTTTGTGCCATAGTACCATCAATTATATTAGCATTTTTCGTTTTGCCTTTCAGAATTCGGTATCATGCTGTTCATCTGAATATTAGAAAGTATAATAAGCATTTATTGTCTTGAAGTTTCAATATTATTTTATACATATAAGAATGAATGACAAGTATTAGACCCTCTCTTTAAAAGATCAGTTATAATTTAAACATCAATGTACGAAAAAGTGTTAATCACTGACCATGGATGATAAGTTTTTAACTAAAATGTTCAAACAATCCCTGGACATGGGGCACTGCACATTTTAAAGGTCAGAAATATTAAATACAGTTGAACACAAAAACAAATGAAGATGTATAAAATATACCCTCTCGTGCAGGGTTTAATATAACTTAGAACAATCACAAATGATGCATACACAAAGATCATGACATTGTGCAGTTCAGTATTATCTTATGCATGAACTTACGAGAACGAATCTACGTATAAACCAACTACCACGCAATGCCTTGTATTTTCTTAAATTCATTCCCTTTCTCTTGGTCACCCTATGGTCATAAAGAACCTTAAGGACGTGGTTCCAATCCTGGACAAGTAATAATTTGTTGTTTAATGTCGAACCTGTTTTACCACACGTGTAGCAATGGGAATGTAATTCAGTATAGGACGTCGACCTTGGAAACTCCGATGTTATTTATATGTTTTCAAATGAAATGAGAAAGTGTAAATTATAGACTGCGAGTCGATCTACAACCAGCTGTTAGATACCACGCCAGTTCTTAAAAATAATCCTGATATAAAAAATAAATATGATTGATTAAAATGATGTGATGCATTAAAAGCAATCATTCGAAGATACAGAAAATAATTTTTTAGGCTGTTTTGATAGATCTTAATTTAACTCAGCTGTCTCAGAGAAAAGTAATCATTTGCGAAATACGGCATGAAGTGATTGAATCTCGCCTATAAAACTCCATGGACGCCTTTTATCAAGTTGGGAAATTTAGTACGTCCCTCTGGTATAAGTTTGGCTTAAAATGACCCGGGATACCTGATATAAAGTGTTTCAGACATGTTTTCTTTAAAGCCCAGCGTGTAGAAAATAAAAGAATTTGTAACACAATATAATAAGATTTTTCCATGCGTTAGAGACGGGCGGGTTTGCAGATAAAAACAGGATTGTTATTGCGGCACCATGACCCTTGATGGATCGCTCCTGGTGGAATAAAAGTTGTTGGTAATGGGAAAAAAAGACAGGCCGTGAGGCTCGGCATGAGTCATTTCGGTCTCCTCTTGCTGTCTGAGAAAACACACGGAAAGGTCATTAGGTGTTTCATCTTAACTAGCGGAGACGAGTAATAGATTAGGACATTTTTTTACCGTGTAAACTGCCTGTTAGTCTTCTATCTTATCTGTATTTGTGTGGTCAGGATTTGTATCCATATAAGCAGACTGGTATGTTTACAGGTGTTTACTGAAACCCTGTTTTACACCCACGCAGTAATAGATGATAAAGATGACACACATCGAAGATAAAGTCGCCATCCTGGTTCATGTTTTTTACATATAAGGGAAGGAAAGTGATAGACAGAAACGTTCAGTTTGCACCAACAGTGTAGCGAAACCCGGACCTTCCGATTTGCGTAGGATGTCCAACCTCTGAGCTATCGGTTCTCCCCAGCGTTCTTTGTGCATCACCAAAGCTCTAGTGGAACCAGCAAGTAACGTCAAATGATAGTCGAACCTGATTCATCTGTCAATACAGCAACAGCACACTTGCATGACGAAATGGCTTATATATAGTGTATGCCCGTTATATGTGAAGTAGCCGTGCTGGTTCATGTACTGTGTCCATAAAGATGGGAAAGAGATACACAGATATATTCGGTTCGCATCGAATGCGTAGGGTGCACGCAACCCCCTCTCATTTTTTTCGACAAACATAGTTTATAAAACAGATTAATATATAATATATCAGAGAATGATATTTAAAATAATAGACGCTTTATACCGAAAAGTAGGGCCAGATTTAGGGGTTTCGTACTTTTTCCTCCTGTTCCATTGGATACAAGAGTAAATGTTAGCACTCCTAGTCTCCTTTTTCTATCCGACCCTGATCTTGTTATATATATGTATATATATATATATATATATATATATAATTTTATACAACAATTTGTCAAACAACTCGCGCATGCAATGTTATAAAACTTTATAAAATTTTACAATGGAGTTAACTTTTTTATATTAAGAAAACAATTTTTTCGTTGTTATGATTGATTCAGTGGTGCATTATTATTCTCTTCAATTCTCTTCAAAGTGCTTGTCAACAGATTCTTTGATTATTGCTTTTCAGAACCACGCTATACAGGATCAATGGAAACTAGGAATTTGGAAAGGTTATGATAAAATAAGAACAAACCATAGAGATCTGCCATGAATTAAGGGGGTCAGTATGTTTTTGGAATCATTTTTTTCACATTTGACATTATTTTGACACATAAGGCAGGTTTGTGTCATAAAAAATTAAAGGAACTGATCATGTTTTGATCAAACCAAGACGCAATGTGATGACGTGAAAATATGCAATAAATTTAACGAAAATATCTTCAAAGAAGGCGCACGGACATAACTGCAAGATAATAACTAATTTTTCTTGCAAACTCACGAAAATTCCTCACCCATGTTCAATATTATGTTTTTATCAATTACGTTCAATGCTCCCCAAGATCTACTTAGATTCAATGTAAATCCTTTAATTTCTTATTTTGTAAAACGATATAAATCACGTTTGGTAAAATATAAGCACCAAGTGAAAGCCACTGCATCAAATTTAATGAAAACTACTGAGGCGTAGGACCACAGATCTTACACCCCGAAGTAAGGTAACAAAATCCTGTTCACGTTTTATGTAACATACCGATTTGTCTTTGAGCGCAGATTTAAACACACGGTTCCAGTTTATATTCTTGAGGCCCAAATCAGAGGAAGATAGATAGATATCCAGGGACCAACTCGAAAGACTTAATAATCATATTGATCTCAGTCAATCATACCCCTCCATTGGCCGCCATGTCATGTCTCGTGTGGCACGCATTCGCTGAGTGGCGCGTGGGTTACAGCGCAACTGATATTATAGAGCTCCCTAGGCGTGGGGTGACTCCGGCTGAACGACCAAGTGCGGGTTGAAGTTCGGTTCGATTTCACTAGTAAACCATGGCTTTGACACTTGGATGTCGTTGTAACCTTCCGCCTACTGGTCTGGCTACGTCTCTTGTACCATTACGCGCCCACGGGAGTTTCCTGCCTTACCAGTGCCTTGTCCTGGCAAAATTATTATATCTGTGCGCTTAAATGGAGCCTTGTGATGTTCAGACTATTTTGTTATTGATACGTGCATCAAGGATTTAACGTTAACCTCTCTCTCTCTCTCTCTCTCTCTCTCTCTCTCTCTCTATATATATATATATATATATATATATATATATATATATCAACTGAGTTAAGTTTAAGATGGAGGATTCTTACGCAATAACTAGTTGTTGAAACAGGGATATTTCCAAGCGGTGTATATGTTTTTTTAGGGGACAATTATCTTACACACATTCTTATCAACTCGCGGAAATTGCATTTGACGTTTTTCGTTTAAGGTTTAGCCTACGCGATGCAATTTTAAATGAGAGATAAACCAAACCAATTGTTCTTTTTAATTAAACTGTTCACAAGGAAGGTTCCAAGGTTCCCAATTAGCCATAATGTTCTAGTGAGTATACAACACTATTTATTCACAATGAAGAAAAACGGTCCTAGCGGGGTTTGATGAGAAGAATGATTGGTTACCAGATGCAATGTTCTACAGGTAAATGTTAGCAATACATTTTCTACAGTATATATAAGGATTCCGAAGACAATAACACTTTCCCAGTGTGAAACGGATTTGCTGAATGTATAATCCCGGTGGTATAATGAATCTGTGGCTGTTTCTCTAATTTCTCATGAATCAAAGATATTTTGCAATTTACAACTGGGCCTCGCGCACATGTCCCAATCCCACTCCATTAATTTACTCCCGAGTCTAAATGACAATTTGTTACCATGTTGTTTCTGTTGCCTGCTGATTATACATTCTTGGAACTATTTCCGGTATGTGTAATTACGGAGAGTTATATCACCGGTTTGACAGAGACAGTTCATTACGATGATTCAGAGACCAGGTTTGAAAATTGCTTACGCTCCGGTTGTTTCTTACGAGATTAGTATGGCAACAGAAACAGAAGCCGTATTTGATGGCTCAATAATCTCGTAAGCCTAATGACATAATAATTCCAGGTGCAAAATCATAATCCTTTTCTTGTTTAGTGCACCAATTAAGCATTTAGTTTAATAATGGATTTGGTTCCAATTATTATATTTGATCATCAATTTAAGAATTGATGTTTTCGACAACGGAATAAAATATAAATTTACAGAAGAGTATAAATAATAAAATTGTTCAATCATTTAAATAAACACAAGTTTAAATATTTTTCGGACCGTGATCCGCCCTCAAGACCCAGGGTAACACTGTTTATCAAAAGGTGCTCTCTCTTTTCTCATGGTGTATGAGTACCGTCATGGGTATCAGGCGAATGCGGAAAAAAACTGCATGGGAGTACACTCCCGAGAGAACTAAAAAATTAGGAAAATGGAACAGGTCCGAAAGACCAGGAAGTCTAAGGTGGTGTCTTGACATTGGTGCTGATATCAGAATAAACCCAGAATTTACATTTACCTTAATTTTACAAAAGTAAAACTAACTGCAATTCATGTCTTTGCTTATCCCTAAACGGTATGAATTTTACCATTCATATTCAGAATAATCGGAGACAATCATACGAGTGTTTATTATTTTGTATTCTATTGTTTAGCTGTGGGTTAAATGGATATGTACATATTAAGAAAACTTCAGTGAAACCTGTGTATTAAGACCACCTGTGAGACTGGTCAAAAGTGGTCTTAATTTAAAGGTAATTATAATTATTAGACATGTCAGTTATAACCAGTGTGAGCGTTTTGGTTCATTCAAGGGTGGTCTTAATGGACGGGTGGTCATATTAGACAGGTCTTTTTCAGATAGTTTATACCGTATCATAAAACTATCATAAAATTTGACGCAGCAAGAAAAGAATAAAGAGGTGTCAGATTTTGAGGCCCGTATATGAATGACTTTTACAAGTTTTATTTTAGAAAAAACATTCATTATCTCTCTCTCTGTCTGTCTTTGTCTGTCTGTCTCTCTTTGTCTGTGTTTCTGTCTGTTTGTCTCTCTCTCTGTCTGTTTCTCTGTCTCACTGTCTGTCTCTGTCTCTGTATGTCTGTCTGACTCTTTTTTTTTTTTCTCTCTCTTTCTCTCTCTCTCTCTCTCTCTCTTTCTCTCCCTCTCTCTCTCTCTCTCTCTCTCTCTCTTTCTCTCTCTCTCCCCCCTCTCTCCATATTTGGCCAATTAATACTTCCATTTCTGGCGATAGTTCGTATGTGAAATATTCAACTTCAAAATCTTCAGCCTTAAATAATAGTATACATCCGGCCCAGGTCTTATTTTTTAAGAACACGCACGTATTAATGGACAGTTATAACGTGTATTGTCTTTCAGGAACGGTGACCCTATCTGACGAAAAGCGGTTGATCAAGCGACTGCTGGAAGACTATGAGAGGGTTGGGAAGGTCGGGAGACCTGTCCATAACACTAGCGAGACGATCACCGTCCGATATGGGCTCGCACTCATACAAATCCTTGACCTTGATGAGAAGAACCAGGTGCTAACGACTAATGTATGGTGCAGATATGTAAGTAAACATGTATTTTTTAATAAAAGAAAGGCGGCGCAAAACATTTAAACATTATTTAAAAGCTACTGATTTTTTTATTCGATCTAAAAACAAGTCAGTGACCTCTACTGGTGATAATGATTATTACCGGGTAAAAGGGTAAGATCATATCAAAATTATACATATCAACTAGAAATATGCAATCTCAGGCATGCAGTCCTCCGCCATGTGGCTGTCCTTACTGTGGGATACCCGCAACCTGTGTTCCATCCACTTATTGACCCCATATTCCCAGGTCTATTGTCATAGTAATTCCCCAACAAGTGTTTGCATTCAATTGAAAAACTTCACGTTACTTTTTTTAACATTTCATTAATGTTTATTCAAATAAGTCCCTTCGATTTTTTGGACTGTGTGGTTTCTGAATATGAAAATAAGTATTTAATGAAGAAAAAAATGTTTCCAAATGTTACTGTAAGCACTTACCAAACAAAACACGCCATACAGAAAGTCGGACCTGTTCGGATGGCCTGTCTGGGAGACGCCGGTCACAGATGCGGTGTTAAGTCCGAATGAGATTAACCAATGCAGCAGGGTGTGTGGCCTAATAGGCCTGAATTACGGGAAACCTCAGCTGCCTGTGTGCTATATAAATAATAAATATGCTCAGAGTTGTACCAGAGGCAATTTGAATGATTACTTACTAATCCACAATTTCCAATGCAAATAATTGTCGCCAGTAAAATTTAAAAAATTAAGGACGCAAATGTATATTGTTTTCAGAATAAGCTGCACCATTTAAGCGTAAAAAGTATGGACTGATTTTCGATTATGTATTTACGAGCAAAATTCAGGTAACTCATTTTTATCTCTTAATAACCGTACATTTGGAGAATATTTGGCAGTAAAATAATACGCTCCCTTGTGTGAATTCTAAGGCATTTAAAATGAAATATAATTAAACAGATAAAATTGCATTACATGGCCCTGCCTTGACTGAACGCATACACACACACGGACGGGAATGAACGCATACCCTCATGGCGGAGGCAATGACTGGTGGATAGAGATGTTGAGAAGGAAGCTTTGACTGTATAAACATGAAAGGTACTGCTACATGTGGTCTTTTGCTGGCGGTGCAATCACAATCTTAAAAGCGAGATTACCTGATAACGATAAGAACAAAGGTTATCGTATATTTTAGTATGAAATAAGATAACCGCAACGTATCACCTACAGTTACCTCTATCTTAAATAACACATCGAGTTTCGTATTTCCTCCTGTAAATCATCGTTTTTCACCCTTTTCCTGACATAATCGCAGCTGAGTTTGTTCTCGGTTAGTCTTCTTTCCAAAGCTAGCATCTGGGTCTCCCAAGACATTAATCAAATTTTAAATCAATAATGTAGTTCAGACGGAGAAATTCCCGGTAATTGAACTGATTAGCAAGAACATTAATTCACCAGAGGTTTGCAGTTATTTGTGTTAATCTTAATTTAAGTAATTATTTAACAGTTGCCGCCTTACGCGAATTCATTTAAGAGGGATTTTAGATCGCGCAATTATGGGCAAGATTTTATTCAGACCTCTGATTTTATACGTAATCAATTCATCAGTGAAAACAGAAAATATGTTTTGTGACCGACGTAAATATGTTAACAACTTAACCTCTGATCGTTACCAACTTGAAATCATCGGTTTATTATTCTTCTTTATTCATTCGACATGAGGACGTGTCCGTTAAAGACATTTCTGACAAGACCTTAATTACTCGTATGTTGCATTTGTATCGTACTTACTTAGCATACCAAGCCGGAAATGCGTGTGAGACGGTTTCTTGGTATTCGAGGCAGCTGAAGTCTTGAATTGGTCTCATTTTCCATATGAATAAAAGAATGGTGATGCAGACGATGCATTTAACAATTTATTTTTCCAGGGCACCGGGAAGTCCCTTGGAATTTGTAAATAAAGAAGGTCATCAACAGAAGTATTTTCTAGCATTGTAGTACTATAAATGTAACTTCGCTTATCAGCACTACACATTTGTTTCCGCATTCCTCATTTGCATGGAAGTACATGTAGATTTCACTAAACTCTCTCCCTTTATATCATATCCAGTGCTTTGAAGCCTCGTGCAGACTTAACTTGGTTCTAGTATTTTCCCCCCGCCAGTTCACTCCTTGTTTTCAAGAAGCGGTTCCGGGGGCGCCCTTTTTTAGCCGCTGCAACCTTTTTTAAGAGTTCGGACCATTTCTTGACGCCTGGACCCCTCCTTTTACGGATCTGGGGACATTTTTTTATGTTTTTATGCCATTTGTCCTTCTTGGTCGGGCCCCTCCTTTTCCTAATTCCTGGAATTCCTGCATATATAATATGTATCCCTGCTACCAGTATCATTGGTTTTAACTGGAGAAACGGTTATTCTTAACACACAGCAATTACCATAAACGGGGCAGATTGTTTCAGTCCTGAACTCACTTGAGATTATATCAACAATTTACATTTGTTATTTACAACTCAAATTACTTATATAACTTACTCTTTATATCATACAAAACGAGATTTATTTATAAAAGTGTGTTACTATGGGTTTTGGTGACTGAAGTGAGTTTGGTTCAGTTTCACGAGACCAGGAATTACATGCGTGATCCGGATATTGTTTTGAAAATCTCCAAATTACAGAAAAAAATATCAAAATCTGCATTGTTTTCTGTAAATATGTGCATTGTATAATTATATGTAGTTGTGAAGTCGGTAAAAGTCGGGTATTAAGCACCAGCATCGTACTCTGGCTGATGTATCAACGAAGATCTCTGTTTACATTTATGCCCTCGTAAAAGGAGTCAAAATATGCTGCTCATCATTGCTTGATGTATCCGCTGGCATTCAGTTACTCTTTACTCTGGAGAGGTCTATTAAATCGTTTCTGAAGGTTACAGGCATATAACGCTGTTAGGAGAGATAAGAAACCTGTATTTATCTCTGTCAGACACGTCAGGCCCGTTGTTGCGATGTTTTAAGGTGAATTCCCCTGACCGTAAAGCTTCAAGACGCGTAATTCGCTTCCTCCCTTCCCGTCATTCATAATTCACGAACACGCAACCGTAAAGTCAATGCCACGGACTACCACAGTACATCTCACGCTGTCATGTTAACTCGTTCGAAATATCAAATGGAAAACTGCGATCTAAATTTAGGTTCATTTACTCAAACTGTCCCTCTTGACTGAGTATTCTACAGAAATGAGTCCTTGGTTTGTTATTTACTGGGTATAAAAGCGTGTTACTGTGATTGTTTTGTCTATGTCTGTTTATTTAATTGAACGGAACAAAGGCAAACAGATGCATAAATGCCTTTTAAACTTCGTATTTTGTTCATATAGCATCCTCAATCCATATCAAAATTATGTTCTAGGGGTTTCAGGGTAATAATTTGTTAAAAGTATATAATAATGAAAAAAGAGTCACGTTGTGAATTAGGAGTTTTCTCTAAACATGCCCACTCGATAAAACTCAACCATTACAGAAAATGCTGCATTTTATTATGTAGCGTCGATAAAGTTCACTTATGCTCTACCGTGCCATATCCATCAACTCCTTCTCACCTGTATTCACAAACCATTAAATCTATGGCTGATTTAAATGAGCCGTATATAAGGAGATGTCATCACAAAACTTAACTTCTTTTGGTTTAACATTGTTTTGGAAAGCCAGGTTCGAGCATTTTAAGTCTTTTGTAGTAGTTTTTTTCAAAGCAAAAATTAAAAAAAAATACAGTAAAGCCCGGAGGGCTTCCGTTCTACCTTGTTGTCCGTAATCTTTGAATAATACATTGTTCCAACCGAAGCTAAGAGGCATCGACACCGGCGATAGAGGAAGGAGGGGTAATAAATACTTAATGTGTTAAAAATCTGATATTGAATGAAATTTTCGGAGAAGCGAGGCTTTCTCGAATCGAACATGCCCTAGGCATATCGTGGACAAGGGTAGGATCTAGTGGAGATGACAGGTCGTGCGATGAGCACAACCGGTCTTTCCGGGAGAGTGAGTGGCGGACCGGTGTGTTTATACCAGGGTAGGCTGACCAAGGGTAATATTGATATGAAGGTGCCAAACTAGTACCCCCAAAAGAAGAGCCCCTGTGTTTGAAGAACCTCTGTGTAAGATAAGTTAAGGTTACGCAAAAAAATGAGGGCGTTTATCTCCACTAAAAACTCTCTAAACAAAAAAATCCTGTCAGACCCTGTGTTTTCATATTTTAGGGCAGCTTTTTATGTAGCTTTATAAAATAGCCAAAGACAGAAAAGCGTGTTTTTGCGGTTTTCAATACATAAAAATCGATGTCCCTGGTCACTGTGTCCAGTAACTCCAGTTTATCCTGCGTTGGAGTATGTGAGCGGAGCCATCGTGCCCAGAGGGTGATGACAGGATCAACGCTATGCCGTGCCGGTCAAGTAGTCCTTAATACCAAGTATACACATTGTGACAACTGATACTACATCACATAGTTCTCGACAATTACTGACCCAACAAAATATGCATTATAGCTGACACATGTGAAAACTGAACAGTAAACATAATACAGACTATTAACTGAATAAAACGAGTTCACTTAAAAACAGACTCATAAAATGCCACATGTAATAATAACCATTAGAACATAAAATTAGAGGTAGCAAACAATTTTGATTTTAAGATGAATTTGCATTGTGGGATATTTATTTCAGTTCAAATATATATTACAAGATTAACCTATTCTAATGATTAACTGCTTTTCAGTAAATTCCGGGGAAGATGGGTTCTGTATGGTGCCTACTTCGAAAATGATCCACTGGAGCATATATTTCCTTGAAACTGTTGTTTCATCGTCTGAAGTCCGTTCCTATACTTTCGTCCATCTCTTTTTTTGCGATGAAGAATCCAATTAGTTTGAAAGCAAAACGTAGTAGAAAATAGCAAAATAAAATGTGCAGAATATTAACTTTTGTCTTTTTAATATACGACGCAGTCTGTCATGAAATCCCTCGAGAAGACGGAAACAGACCTTTTCCACGAGCATAACGACCGTTTGTAGGGTTCTGGTCAATTTGGCCAGCATCACAGATTTTGTAAAAATCAAATACAAACCAGAATATCCGAGGAGAACCTTACCGGAGCAGATATAGTACTATTACTAAGAAAAATCTCGGATACAACAAAATAAATCCTTTTGTCCAAATAAAGAACACAAACATTCAATGTCAATTGTGGCCGACAATTTGTCACAATTGTGATAGAAAAGGTCTAGTGAAGTAATCCCGCCTGTCTGTTGGAGTGATGTTCTATTGACGTCAAAGTAACCACGCTCATTATGGCGTCATTCATTCTTCTAACTCCGTTGTAAATCGGGACCAAGCTTAGGTTGTACACGTCCCAAAACAAATAAGTGCTTTCTAATATTTTGTTTTCATCCTTTTGCAAGAACATCACAATTTTCATCCATTATTACGCGTTCTCACAGTATCTGAACACTAGAGGGCAAATAAAAACTGAAATGAGTTAAAGTGCTTCAAAATTGAGTCGAAAGAGCATGTTATCTACATGGATTACCTGTTGCATTCAGTAACAAGTGCAGGTGAATGAATGGAGAAAATGGATAGTTTAAGGTGCTATTTTGTGGATCGTGTGATTCCGACTGAGGACAGACACGATGGTTAACACGGAGGCGGGGTTCTATAGTAATAAGACTGAGATTATTTGACCGAGAGTTGTGGCCCGCGGAGGCCCCGGCTGTTCATACAGCCAAATAATCTGTCAATATTATTTCTGAAACTGATCTGGTGAGGCCTCATGGGAAGAACGAGGGAGGTGATATGCAAGGGCCGCATGTATCAACAAGAAATACAAAAGCCGTCTCCTTTGAAATCCCAGAGGAACCGCTAGAAGTCGATACGGAGCTAGTCTACGACCAAGAGGCATGTTTATTTTGTTTAAATACAATTTATGTAAAGGTGTACGGTTTATAAGATAAAGCCCTCTCGAGACATATACACAATAACAAGTCTATCCTTCGCACGACTTATAAACAGTTTCCTCTGTAGGCTCCCACCGTCAGGGTATGAATACTTTATCAGTCAACATATGCAATGCAGTGCACTGAATAGAAATGTACAGCTGTATTGAAGAAACCGCTTGTTAAATATCCCCCACAACTATATAAACTACTTACTTAATCCAGTACCCGATATGGATGTTTTAACTGAAACACATGGGATTCGTGACTAATGCGAATACGCGTGACAAACAGGTCAAGTTCGGGTTAATCGTTGTTAGCAGTCTCCGAGTCAAAGGCAGCAACAATTCTTCTGTTACAGTCCGCAGGGGCCGCATATATCATTTAGTAAACAGAATGGCGCCCATGAACGGTTGTCATCTGCCTGCTTCATGAGATGAGAATAATGGCCGGAACAGTCCTGGAAACATTATTAAAATATAAAACAATCTGTGCTATAAAATCATCACTCTCTCCTAAAACTGCCGCATAAAAAAAAAGAAAAATCTTCGTTTTCCCCTGATTTATATAGTTTTTTTTTATTAATATATATTATCTGTATGGTTAACAGAACATCATGATCCCATTGCCATAGCTTGCAGTGCGTTTTATGTATAGATCTCAAAGTTATTCGCTAAAATGCATGGATAAAATATTTGAAAACGAAAACAAGTTGATTTTAATTCAACATTGTATGATGATACTCAGTAGATAAACCAAGATTTAAATGAAATAAATGAAAAAGCAGCAGATATTTTTAAGATTATTAATTATTTACACATAATTTAGTTATTAAATGAAAAATCTGTCATTCCTTACGTACATTTACACACACACACAATCTGATACGATTTAATCTTGCCTTTTCTCTGTTCACATTCCACACACGTCTTAATCCGTGTGACTTCATTTTGGTGAGTGATAAATTCATCTCCGGGTAGTCAGTTTTTATTAGTCATTGTGTAGTTATACAGATGCACAGAAAACTAAGAGTATAATGTACCCATTACGAAGATGAGATTATTACCTGATACAGACGTTTGTTGTCACGTGGTCTCTGTATCAGCTCTGGGTCAAGTATGTTAGTCCGCCCTGGAGTTAAAAACTGAGATCCTGGTCTCTGCAGCGTATATTATTGAGCATCTATGTGATGATTACAGCATTTCTAAATAACTGGAAATTGATGGACGCACAAAATGTAATTTTATGAACTTTGTTATTAACCGAATATTTGATATTGACAAGTAACATTTACTTTTTATACGGTAAAATCAAGTAAAAAAAAGAGCGGGATGAAAAATATACAATTCAACTTGCGGTACCTTTTCATACCTAAAGATATAACACGAATTACGTCGCCTGGCGTCATTTTGCATCTAAGTCTTGCTTGGTGACTCAGACAGACCAGTATACGATCGTCGAATTCTTTGTGTGTATATAAATATATATATATATATATATATATATATATATATATATATATGTCAGAGTCTAAATGCATTTTGGCTTTATTGAAAGTTCCCATGGGCTGAACATAACATGCCATTCGAAAGAGTGTCTGTATTACACCCGACAGTGTTGTATGTTGGCCACATTTGCTGTCTGACTGTGGGATAGTCTCGACTGACAAGCATACCATAAGATTAAACAGATGTCGGTACTGATGCTGGTGCTTTTAGGCTGCCAGCCATTGTCCCTTTATAAAATGTAGGCTTCAGGCTTGGATAGTTGATCAAAGAAAACACATCGCCTTTCTCGCCACCCTGACGAAACAAAGCACGGGCACAAATCAAATCCCAATGCTTACAGTAGTCCCTTTGTAACCAGTCGCAGTTCCTTTCCGTTAGGTACTAGCTCTGAAACACATGCAAAACTGACCATTAAAGCCTTCATGTTCAGCTACTTTATTGTTTGGGCGGGTTTCCCGTTCATGCCCACTTTTGTCAGGTATATGTCATACAACATGAGAGCAGGGGCGGATCCGGGGGGGGGGGGGGGGGGGGGGTCAACCCCTCTCAACCAAAGACCCTTTTTTGGTGTCGAGACAATTTTTTATGCATAACCCGTTGACCCCTCCCTGCAAAAAAATCCTTGATCCGCGCCTGGAGAGCCTGGGTAAATGGTGATAACATGCAACATGAATATGACAGAAATATTTGTTGGAGAAGAAAATATGATAAAATATATATCGCCAAACTACGGTGGCTGATTTAGGACATAAAAAAAAATATTTATCTCGTGATCTCGAGATAACATCTCGAAATCTCGACATAGAATTTCGCCAAAAAAAAAAAAAAAATGTTAGGAAGCAAAAAAAAAATTTTTAGGAAGCAAAAAAAAAATTTTAGGAAGCAAAAAAAACTTAGGAAGCATAAAATAAAATTTTATGAAGCAAAGAAAAAAAAATTTAGGAAGCAAAAAAAAAATGTTAGGAGGCAAACAAAAAAAATTAGGAAGCAAAAAAAAAATTAGGAAGAAACCCCAGCTGGGAATGGGTCTTATAACGCCACTTTGACTTATAAACATTTTATCTACAGGCTACTTGTATACAAGGCACTTGAGCAAGTGTTAACATACAGATAAAAACATGTAACCGAGTTATTGAAAGATCACTAGTTGATATTCGTTAGAGCATGTGAAGCAGTGCAGTAATTGTCATTTACAGAAATCTGTAATCTCTGAATTGAAGCCAGATGTTTCTGCCGGACGTCTTTCTATTACGATCGGTGGCAATTTTTGCACCCCCCCCACCCCCACCCATGTTATAAAAAACGTGGATATAGACAAAGACACCGCCTTTACACATGGCATTGGCTCATTTTTATGAAAGGTTAATAGATTATGTTTACCTAGATTATGTTTATGATTACTTTCACTTCTTTAATATGTATATGCAGAGTTAGCCTGTATTACAAAGATTCTATAAATATGGCAGGTGAATAGCGACTTTAAGACCAAAGCAGAGCAATTTGCTGAAGAAAAATCATGATGAGAGATGATCGAAATTTTAAACCGTTTATTTATGAATATAAAACATTTATGAAGATAGGTTAATTAAATTAATCTGAGCTATAGTAAGAGCTATAGTGGATCAAGACTTGGGCTTTAGGGGCTGAAGCAACGCCCCTCCCCGACCTCCCCCCCCCCCCCAGCGTACCTACCCGAAAACACAGTAATCAGTTTTAGCATATTTTAATTTATGATGGTCTAATACATGTTCCATAAAACAACACACCATTTCGATAAAACAAAAGCTGAAAGAAATTGTACAAAAAGCGTCTTTCTATAAGAAGCTCATATTTGTTTGTATTCTTAAAATAATAAGCTACCCACAATGCATGCATGCAGACCTAAACATTTCTATTTGAGTGATTTAACAGACATGGCTCCCAATCCGCCGTTCAGGTAGAATGTTGCAGATTCTTTAGGCTTTGACATCTTCCTTACGGATATGTATAATTAAATATTGAATTTATATTGAACTTTTCTTCAACTCGCCTTATCTCAGGGGATATACAAACTTGATTGATTTTAAATTAATTTTATTGTATTACCGTTCAGTAAAACACAGTATACATGGTCTTTGTTTTATAATCGCAATAGTAAGCACTCTTAACGTATACTGTCCCTTTATTAATGTTGCTTTGCTTTATGTCAATTCAGCTTCGAATGGTTCGTACAAGTGTGACATTTTATCTGGAGATCTCGAAAGATATTTTTTTTTTTTGCTTCCTAAAAATTTTTTATTAAAATTTTTTTTTTGCTTCCTGAAAATATTTTTTTTTGCATCCTAAAATTATTGTTTTTGCTCCCTAAAATTTTTTTTTTCTTCCTAAAATTTTTTTTTTTGCTTCCTAACATTTTTATTTTGCTTCCTCAAAATTTTTTTTTTTGCGAAATTCTATGTCGGGATCTCGAGATGTTATCTCGAGATCTCGAGATAAATATTTTTTTTCTGTGTCCTAAATCAGCCACCGTACCAAACAAATCATGTCTCACTGCATTTTACATGGGATATCAAGAAATCCCTTGCTGGATAGAGGATCCTAGAAAATGGGGGCGGGAGGGGCTGGGGGGGGGGGGGGGTAAACAAGTGTGCCGGGAAAGCTTGAAGACTTCATGCATAACCCTCGCATATAGAAGTTTTGGAGACGCAAAGGCGCTGCATGCATTCGGTATTTATAAAGTGTATTATTCGATTTCCAAGATGTTCTAATGGTCAAAAAGGAAGGTGCGCGCCTCTTCTAAACCCGCCCCTGACCCCCTCGTGTTTCCAAACACACGTGAATACAATTAGTGAATAATAATAGATTTTCCAATTTATTGCTTTTGAAGGACCTCGGGGTAACACTGGATCCCTGTAGCTTCTGGTCAGCGAGAACAGATGTTTCGGGGTCTTTGAGTTGTTACTAAGGGCGCCTATAATCCATCTGGTCCACATCTCGTCTCCAATAATTAACTGCGAAACAAGCACAGCTAAACCAAAGCTGACCTGTTCCCACTTACAGTTACCCAACGAATCTTGATACACATGGCGAGGGTTTCTTCGTTCTGGGACTTTAACAAGGATATTGCTTGTATTTATGTGGGAAATGAGAGCGCTATTTATCTCGAGGTCAGCCAAAGTAAAGTTTTAAATTATCTTGGTCTCCACTTTCACAGGTGTGGCTAAAACGCACTGATCGTGTATTCGTTATTTTTTAACAGGCCAACATAGCTTTGTACATATTAAACTTGTTGCAAATGATAAAGACTCTAAAACATCCTATGAAAACAATCTAAATGTGCTTCAGTGAGAGACTTCCCTCACAGACAGTTTATCTTTTTTGTCAAAAAAGATATAAGGGCAGGGGCGGATCCAGGGTTTATGAAAAGGAGGACTAATGACAAATCATAAAAGGATCCATATGTATGGAAAAGGGGGGGGGGGGGGTTCAGACTGCTAAATTTGGTCTGAAATCCTTAAAAAAGGTTGCGTTAGATGAAAAAGGGGGGTCCGGCCCTTTGACCCCTCCCCTGGATCCGCTTCTGTAAGGGAAACGTATCCAAACTTGCAAGTTTATTGCACCTGCCTTATACTTTTTAATGGGACTGTCTTCTAATTATTATGTCTTAATCTTCAAACTTTTGAAAACATAAACATGTGACAAATTTGATTATTTTCAAAGTGAATAGACCATCCTGTTGGAATTCGATTGAATCCTTCACGGACCAATTCCGATATCTGACGTCGATTAAATGAAGCTAATGCCTTGAAACTTTAATAAAAATAGGTCAGAAAACGCCAATTCCACCACACACAGGCTATTCGTTTTGTTTATATCCACCTGCTTATAACATGAGGGGAACCCGCCAAAATAATCCAAACACAGTCAGAAGAACCACAGTTTTGCAATAGGGTGGTTTACAATAAGGACCTTTTAACTTCCACACATATGAAACCAGCCACCTTAGCTTAAATGGTTTTCTGTTTGTCAACATTGGGGCATACACCATTTGTACTGTGTGGATAAACACGCTGATGCATTCATCACAGAAGCGTTGTGATAACGTTTGTCAACAGAAATTACGTACAGTTCATTACTATGTACACAGATTAAGCCAGAAGTCACATAAATTTTACAAAACAGGCAGGTGAATGGCTAGTTTTAAACATTTAGAAGGGCTTACATGAAGGGTATTACATTGCGTCAACTAGCATGTCGGTATCTAAACATCTGGCATTCAGGAATTTAAGATACCACTTAGTTACCACAATAAATCATTGTCACTCCTCTTTGCTGAACGAGTAAAAAGAGGATATCTCTGTAATGATGTATCATTGTTTTGTATATGGCCGTCGTAATAATAATATTTATATCTACAAACGGCGGAATATATATACTTTACAACTGGAGTACTTTATAACGGAAAGAGATACGAACTTTATTTACATCTAATGTGATATGCAAGGGAAAATGCAATAATATTAATATGTTAGATCTTAATACATGTACAATACAAAGAGAGCATACACGAATGTAAAATGTTAGTTTTAAAACCAATGTGATTCACAATGAAAACTACACTGACCCATTCAAATCCGGATTATTATCAGTGTATCATTTACATGATATAACTGAAAATTACACAAGCCTGGAGACTGAACTTAATGTCACTTATTTCACATTGTATGTATGTGTGATCTTAAACCTTGCCTGATTTTGAATATTCCTGCCAGGTATGGACGGATATATTGCTGACTTGGGATCCAGAGAATTACGGGGGAGTTGACCACGTGCGAATCCCCACGGAAAAGATATGGACTCCAGACATAGTGCTTTATAACTAGTAAGTATTACCCCTCGTTTTTTACCCCAGTAAATACTAGCAATCGTCCAATATATCACGTGCGATATTAATATCTGGTAGCACCAGGAGCTCGCTTTAATAAATAGTGATGCTTATATCAGAGCTCGACCGGAAATCTCATTAAATCTGTTTTCACACGAATAAAGGTTTAGAGCCATATAGAACTAAAGTTGTATCTTTATTATCTATTTTTATTCTTACCTTTTCCGACTTCTTTTTTAGTGATCTTAAATATTTCAACAGTTTCCGGTTTATTTATTCCTTTGAAATACATATCCACTTTTTCCGTTTCATTTTTAGCTCAGCTGACTGAAAGTCATCTGAGCTATAGCGATCACTCTTTGTCCGTCGTCCGTCTGTCCGTCTGTCCGTCTGTCCGTCTGTCCGTCCGTTAACCAGGCACAAATCGTAACCGCTGGACCTAGAACCTTGTAACTTGGGATTCTGAGAGGTCCATAAAAAATCTCCTTGGAAACCAGAAATTAGGTCTCTGTTACCCATATCCTTCGAGCTATGTGGCCCAAAAGTACCCCCCAGAAAAGTCAAAAATTTCATACAAAAACTTCAATATCTCATTAACTACTTGACTGATGGTCATGATTTTTGGCATACATATTGATCATGAAATGTTACATCACTTCCTGCAGACTGGTGGCGCCACCTGTATTTTTCAATTTTTTACGAATTTTTTTCTCTATTTTTGAGACCTTTAAAAATGTGATCATCTGTTAACAAGGCACAAATCATAAAGACTGGACTTAGAATCTTAATTCTTGACACACTGAGAGGTCCATGAAAAATCTCCATGGAAAACAGAAATTAGGTCTCTGTTACCCATATCCTTCGAGCTATGGGGCCCCAAAGTACCCCCCAGAATAGTAAAAAAATTCATACAAAAACTTCAATATCTCAATAACTTCATCACTGATGGTCTTCATTTTTGGCATACATATTGATCATGAGATGTTCGATCAGTTCCTGCAGACTGGTGGCGCCACCTGTACTGTTTGATTTTTTACGATTTTTTCCTCTATTTTTGAGACCTTTGAGGATGCTGTCATCTGTTAGCGTGGCACAAATCGTAACGACTGGACCTAGAATCTTCATTTTCGACACACTGAGAGACCTATGAAAAGTCTCCATGGAAACCAGAAATTAGGTCTCTGTTACCCATATCCTTTGAGCTATGGGGCCCAAAATTACCCCCCAGAATAGTCAAAAATTTCATACAAAAACTTCAATATCTCATTAACTACATCACTGATGGTCATGATTTTCGACAAACATATTGATCATGAGATGTTTCATCAGTTTGTGCAGACTGGTGGCGCCACCTGTATTTTTCAATGTTCACGAATTGTTTTCTCCATTTTTGAGACCTTTAAGGATGTAGTTATCTGTCAACAGGGTACAAATCGTAACGACTGGACCTAGAATCTTCGTTTTTGACACACAGGGAGACCCATGATAAGTCTCCATGGAAACCTGAAATTTGGTCTCTGTTACCCATATTCTTTAAGCTGTATGGGTCCAAAATACCCCCCCCCCCCCCCCAGAATAATGAAAAATTTGATACAAAAACTGCAGTATTTCAATAACTACAACACTGATGGTCATGATTTTCGGCATACATATTGATCATGGAGTGTTTCATAAGTTTCTGCAGACTGGTGGCACCACCTGTATTTGTTCGGTTTTTTTTACGAATTTTTTTTCTTTTTTTTTGAGACCTTTAAAGATATGAACATCTGTTAACAGGGCACAAATCTTAAAAACTGGACCAAGAATCTTCATTCTTGACACACAGGGAGACCCATGAAAAGTCTCCATGGAAACTTGAAATTAGGTCTCTGTTACCCATATCCTTCAAGCTATAGGACTACGAAGTATCCCTCAGAATAATGGACAATTTGATACAAAAACTGAAGTATCTGAACAACTAATGCAGAGATCACCATGATTTTTTGCATGGATATTGACCATTAAGTGTTTTAATTAGTTTCTGCAGACTGGTGGAGCCACCTGTATTTTTGTATCCACCAAAACGAAGTTTTGCGGATACTATGTTTTTGACCGAGTTCCTCCACCGCGGCGGCGTTCGTTTCCAGAGAGCTCCTTGGAGACTAATGGACCGATTTTTCCCAAACTTACACCTATTATCGGGTCACATGTGAACTGGTGCCTAACCAATTTGCATTGACCTCTGACCTTTCCTCTCTATCCAGTGTGCATTTGTGGGTCTGTTTCCACTCATAAACCCTCATATCTCGGGAACCGTTTGACCGATCAGGAAATAAAATTGATACAAATGTAGCCCTTGGATTGCTTTATAACATACACAAAAAATGGTGGCGCCACCTGTAACCATGTTTGCACAGTGTCCATCTGTTCATCTGCCTTGGGTTAAAATCACTCATATCTCTGCAGTGAATTGACTAATTCACCTGAAATTCGTCATGTGTATACATCCAGGATAGCTTTCTTGATTTTATGACAGGTGGCGCCACCTACGTTCACGTTCACGCTGATGACATCCAAGCTTATATCTCGGGAACCGTTTGACCGATCAGGAAATAAAATTTATACAAATGTAGCCCTTTGATAGCTCTGTAACATACACAAAAAATTGTGGCGCCACCTGTAACAATGTTTGCACAGCGTCTGTCTGTTAGTCTGCAGTGGCCTAAAATTACTCATTTCTCTGTAGTGGTTCGACATAACTGCCTAAAATTTTGCAGGTTTATACATCGTGGACAGCTTTCTTGATTTTATGACAGGTGGCGCCACCTACATTCTAGTTAACGCTGGACACATCCAAGCTCATATCTCAGGAACCATTTGACCGATTGGGCCAAAATTGTGCATGTGTTTAGATCTCACATAGGTCTTTATCATACACAAAACTGGAGGGGTTACCTGCAAAGATTTTTGCACAGTGTTTGTCTGTTTGTCTGCCATGGGCAAAAATCGCTCATATACATGTAGTGGTTTGACTTTTCTGCCTAAAATTTTGCAGGTGTATACAACTTGGACAGCTTTCTGGATTTGTGGTAGATGGCACAACCTACATACACATTTAGGCTTCAGACATCCATGCTAATATGCAACATACCTCACTCTATTTCCCCTTGCCACTCAATCCATGCCTCACTATCCGATTTTGACAGATACATGTAGTCACTTGTCGGTTACCCGTATTCTAGTTTTAAAAGTTTACACATTTTTCTCTATTTTTGAGATATATAAATACAGACTAAATCTTGGCCTGTTGGTTAATCTGTTTGATGCTTCAGTTGAATGGGTATATACTACCATTCTGATGATAAAATTTCCTTTTGCGAATCTCTTCCCAGTCAGCTGAGCGTCATGACCCATGGGTCACTTGTTGTATATTTCAATGGGAGAGTGCATGCTTTGTCTAGATTTAAATAAAAATTGCATGAATATGTTTCTGTTCGTTAACATGAATTCGATTAGGTATATCCATTTTGCATAACTTCTGCAAATTTTAATATCCCATATTAAGATATTCCAGTGGCTTATCCATCTCTTTTGTCATTGAATATCTTAACTCAAACAAATCACATAATATCCTCCGTTTACCATGTTATACTTCGCACATACAATGTACATTCTTAATATGTATGATTAATTTACATAAAAATTGTTAATTCATATATTAACAATAGCACTCTGAAACTAGGTTAAATTCATCACCTTTATTCAATAATACCTTGGGAGGCGCCGGGTTTTTTATTGTTAGATTACGATTATTTAATTAGACATTCATAATTAAATGTAGACATTCATAATTTATTTAATTATGAATGTTCGAATGGATGCACAAAATACTGAAATGTTCCCTTCTCTCGTTCACCTCTTTTATTGTTAATATTTCTTGAATAATTTCTGTGTACACTGTCCGATAAATTGAAATTAGTCGTTTAAATTTTTCATTTATGTTTATTTAATGAGATAATCAGCACCTATGTGTAAACTTGTTTCAATAACATGTTCGTTTGTGAATAACATTACTTTTAGAAATTGTCATTAAAATTGGTCATATCAAGTGTATAAAACAGGTTTAAAGGTTGTTTACAAGTTTTACACCATAGAATTAGGATTGAGCCAATTTAAAACGGCATAATTTAGGGAAAGCTGTGATAGACATAAAATATTGGGATACTCCAGTCCATAACTTACTTGTAATCTTGTATTTCTAGATCAATTGGTGTGTACTTATTCTCATGGAATGAAATGATAAAATAACAAAATCTTGCAGCATCTTTGTGTATCATTAAGATAACATTCATATTTTCCCTAGTTTCTTTCTCTTATTTCCCCTCTAATTTCTAGATGGGCATCATTTTAAAAAGGAAAACGATACTCAAGAGGTATATACACGCACATACGTAGCAATATATTGGAAGTGTCATGTTGATTTCTTTATGTTTTTTTTTTCTTCATAAACTCATTTACATAGATGAGTTATATATCTTTTATAATGACAACCGATCAGACATGGGTTGTGGTATACATTACCAACTCTGACGAACGTTATCTAAAGACGTTCGATTGGAAACTAATGTTAATTGTTTAATCCCTTAGTTTGTAGATTTAAGGAAGTCTGACGGGGAAATTGGGCCACTTGAAATCTGGGTATTTTCTCGATAAGCCGATGATTTAATTATAGTCTTGAGGTATGTTATATACAATACACCGATGGTTTAACTTTCACTCAAAAGTTCCAAGTTCTGTTTTTCACCTAAAACACTTTCAAAATATAAAACATTCACTGATTTTATTCTACATTATTAGTGCCGACGACCGTTTAGAAGAGAGAAGAAAGGCTTACGCCGTGGTATCGAGCGACGGTTCCGTTCTGTGGATACCTCCGGCCATTTTCAAAAGTTCTTGTTCCATCGACATCACGCACTTCCCGTTTGACGAGCAGCATTGTTTCCTGAAATTCGGAAGTTGGACCTACGATGGCAATAACGTGGATATCCATTTTTACGACGATTTGCAGGCAGTTGATCTCAACGATTACATGACAAGTAACGAGTGGGACATCCTGGAAAATCCAGCAAAACGGAATGTTAAATACTACCCTTGCTGCAAGGAGCCTTACCCAGATCTGACGTTTTATTTGCGACTCCGACGCAAGGTAGCGTTCTATAACTACATCTTGATACTTCCTTGTGTTCTTTTATCGACCTTGACCTTGGTGCTCTTCTGGTTGCCGCCCGAATCTCCTGCAAAAATGGTTCTAGGTAAGTTCAATTTATCAAATCTAAGTACAGTTATTGTAATAAGCTGAAACCGACATGTGTAAACCTTGAAATAAGAATAGTGTGTTGAAATTGTCAGCTGCCCTAAGGAAAGTAAGTTAAGTGCGGAAAGGTGTTTTTAGGAAAACTTTTCATGGTTTCCAAAGGAACCTATTTTTTGCCAACCGGAAATATTAAAAAATTTCATTTTATATATCACAATTGTTAACGCTAGGACTCCGGGTATTATTTTATCTTTTAACTTAATACTGATTGTATCTCGACGGGATTCGAATAAATGTTCGAAATACTGGCAACATTACTTAGATATCCCTGGTATCTTACAGTATCCAAACGGGTTCATACTGTCTTTATACCTAACAGATACATGTGATTGTGTGGATCTTCATCTAATATCAAGCATCTTTATCTGGAGGCATTTGACTGTTCGCTAAACGATAAGAAAACGTGTAATAGACGATGCATTGGGACTCTTTTCCTTCAAAAGAAAAGGTTTATTATATCAATAATACAGTTAATCATTCTTTCTTGTTCCTTGGTTTTATTATGACGTTACACGGTTTGTTGTCCATACAAATGGCTTTGTAATTCATTGAACTAAACAGAGTTTCGAGGGCTCTTATGAGGGGATCCAAATATCTAAATTGAACTTGTTTTCATAAACGTGGTGTGACAAGGTATACCCTTATCATACCTGCAAATTACACGAAATGAGAGGGATTTCTGAATGAAAGAACGATTAATATCGTTTCCTTTCGACTTCTTTTTCAGTGGAATCTAGGTGTATTTAAAAATAATCAGAGAGAAAAGCAAATCGGTACTTTATACTTTTGGTGGTGGTGCTGCATTGCATGTGCGAATCGCCTGAAATAACAGAACTTAAATCAAGACGATATTAACAAAAGATTACAAACATATTTTTCCCGTTTATCTCTGCGAGTTCCTCGGAATTATAAAAAGATGATTACTACTTCGTGTTCTCCTTTAAGTTATATAAAATATAAGTCAAAATGAATAAATCTGGCCATCTCTAATAAAATTCTAGGAGTTTTGTATTTTTCA
Source organism: Sipunculus nudus (assembly GCA_026874595.1). Classification (NCBI taxonomy): domain Eukaryota; kingdom Metazoa; phylum Annelida; class Sipuncula; order Golfingiida; family Sipunculidae; genus Sipunculus; species Sipunculus nudus. The sequence goes on from CM049307.1 coordinate 21,258,032, forward strand.
AGTCCAAATTTGCGTTCATTGGCAAAAGAAAAATATTGAATCATTCAGATCTTATAAAATACTAGCTCAGGATAATGACACAAAATGATTGAAACATTTTTACCGTCTTAAAAATCTATTTATACGCTCCATATTGGTCAGCGTATATTTGTTTAATGATTTCATGGGAACAATTGAGCTACTTTAAATACGATCAAGAGGGAGTTTTGGATTTTCTTGCAGAAAATACTAAATGTATAAGCACGAAAAAGTTTATCACTCCTAAATCTCCTCAGCGCAAATTTGCCTGATCATATTCATTAACTTGCCAATTTACTTCTGTTATCTCACTTTTTGTTCTTTTCCGGGCAACTTTAAAAAATTAAGCAGTCTATCAGGTCTAAGAAAGACCGAAGAACCAGAATGTCATAATCCAAATTAAGGATTTAATGTTCACCTTTGTTCAGATCCATAACTGTTTCGTTTATACTGTAACTATCCACCGACTGGGGCGTTACGTTCATTCTGGATACAACACAAAATAATCACTTAAAAACTGAATTTAACCTAATTGAAATTTTAAAAAAATATTAAATTAGGATCGTAAATACGTAGCATGCACAAGAAAAGTTGTTAAAAACAATAATGGTACATCGCCAGTTCACGGAACAGTCTTTTTGATGTGTATCCGTGGTTTAAGAAGTAAGACTAGCCGGCACAGGCCTACAGTGATGGATGACGGAGAGGTCAGGGTACACACGTGGGCGTTGTGATAAGCATCCGTCATTTATCTGAATCCGGAATTAGGGTTTTACATTAATTTCATATCAAACAAACTGGACGAGACAAGTTAATCAAAGAGGATTTATTTTCATATTTAGCCATCTCTATCTGATAATCTGATAAAATATAAAATGGATTAGCTTTAAAAGCATATAGCTTTTTTCCATTTAAAGTTCGCTTTAATTAAATCATGTATAGATTGATTCTCAAGTATAAGGATCCACATGGTTTGATATTCCTATATGCGCTAATGGTGAATTAATGTTTATGGGATAATGATGAAGTGAGGCATACCCATACAGAACAAATACAAATTACAGGGGGTGGATTTAGCGTTAATAATAATTGTCAACTTAATTTTTACGATTCTTTCCAAAATAAGAAATATTGAAATATTGGTATATACATGTATTTCCAGTCCTGATCTGAAATGGTTCCATAAAATACAACAAAACAATTTTTATGAAACAATTTTAAAGGATCTCAAGCAAATTTTATCTCAACCTATACTATTTCGTCCAGAATCCGTCCAGTCACTTATCATTGAATATTATCCTTTCTTCCGTTAAGACCGATCGGCGGGACTTCTGTCAGGTTGTGGTGGTCTGGTTTTCTATGGGTCGAGTTAAGTGGCGAAGGGTTCGATAAATGGCGATAATTGACCCTTCCCGAAATGATATCAAATTTCTCAGGATTTAGGGGAAGGTAGGGAAATAACCTCTTCGGACACACGTGGCATCATCCCGAGACTTCAAAACCATACTTCCGTTCGGTAGCCAAAGATAAATTGCATGACAAAGATGAATAATATATCAGTCGCCTGAAAGATCACGCAATACGAGTGTCGTCGATTAGAGATAGTAGTGCGGATCTTATGGCATAGATTTTTTTAAGGATGTTGTATTTCAGTGTCAGTCAATATAAATCTAACAACTAATAGTTTGCCTTGCAATGGAGCAGACAGCTTCCATGCGCTACCATTCAGAAGGACACGTTCCATCAGATATAATCTGGTCCGTCTCTGTCTCTGTCTCTGTCTGTCTCTCTCTCTCTCTCTCTCTCAGGGAAACGGATTATACACAGGGGAAGTAAATTATCTCATAAATAAATTGTCTTTTTTATAATGTTATAATATGGCATATTCTGTCAGGTGCGTTGTAAGCTCTATCTATTATTGAGGGTAATTTGGGCGTGGTCAAAAAAGGTTACTACGCTCAATACTTTGCAGTTATAAAACCCTTTCACTCAACTCGCAAAGTAGATAGATTTTGCCTAGACGCTTGCGGAGTACTTCTGTGTCGCATTTCCGCGCACTTATCAACCCTTATATGTTTATTTCTCCCAGTTTCTCGAAACCGCTGGTATTTTGCGTACACCCTGAAACTCGAGCTTGCATGTCGAAATTATGGGTACACCGCTCTTTAGGTATTAAAGTAAAAGTGCACTATATTTTCTGGTTGAACATGTTCACTTTCATATTTAAGTGTTTGAATTGCCTTCAACCAGGCATTGTTTCTGATTTGTGCAGAGTGCAGCAACTTGTACCCACAGACACTATTACATTCTCACACTAGTCGTTCCTCTTGGAGTATCAGTAACTATCTGGTGTCAGGTGGCGTGGTATAAAATTTCCCTGTGTTGGTCAGTTGATTTCTTTGTTGATTGGTTGATTTGTCTGTTCAACTCAGAAAGTTATGAAAGAATTTGATGATTTGTTTTGTGGAGAGGGCAAGAACAAAATACAATCTATGACCTTTTCTTTTTTTCAGGTAATCATGATCCTTTTTTAATTTTAAGGATTCTTTTATATTTTGCGATATTTCGATTTCTTTATGCCTGCCGAGGGCCAGGGCAATTCACTGATGATATAAGGGACCGCCCTAGTTCTAGAGCTGACCTGCAGCTGTGATCCAGCCATTGAGCTGATGAACTGTAACACTTTTTTGTGTGGAGCACAGGAAAGTTTGATTAGAATCCTTCGGTGAGATACATTAAGACAGCGTTTTTTTTATTGCATATGTTAATTTTTTTTAGCGTAACAGGATTTTATTAATACAGTCAATGCTACCACTTACTTGTCTTATTTGTTTTGAATTCTTTGATTTTTATATGTAAACGGCCATCATACATGAAGTGAAGATGAAAATCCTAGGGTGCAAATTTCTAATTCCTACAAGCACAGTATATACATGTTATGATTGCACTTTATTCAATAAAATCAGAATAAAAGAAGTATCATATTATTCACTGTTGATCTGTTGGTATATGCGAGCATTTGGTAAGATTGGTCCATTAACAATAGCACGAGCGAACGGAAGATAGTTCTGGTCCTACGTCACACAGATATTCGTTTTATGGTTCATGGCATGAGCGCAAGATAGAATTATGGTGTCTGAAAAGGAAAAAGGAAGTTCCCGGAAATTAATTTAGACCCTACTTAGCCATTTCAGACATTCATACCTGTTCCAGATATTAGATCTATGTATAAAGTTTGGTTATAAAAGGCTGTGCATAAAGGACATGCACGCGTGGTGAATATAGACAGCTCCTTCAGAGGAGGGGCTCGGATCATACGTGTACTTATCCAGCATACAATATAGACAGCTCCTCCAGAGGAGGATCTCGATCATACATGTACGTATACAGCATACACCATGGAAATAACGGTCATATTGGTTTAATGGAACTGAAAGGATTGTATCAGATACGGCGCCCCGCTGTTTCCTTTTCTTGTGGATTTAACAAGGATTTATTACCGTCTGGGTGTTGTGAGAGTATATATCAGCGGAAAAATACCAAAGAGTCGTAAAAGAATAAGGATTGATTTGTAATCTTACATTCACTGAATAATCAAAAGTGTTAGGGATCAGTGTCAGCGGTTTCTTTTAAATAAATACAACCAATCCGTTACTCATCTAAATCAACAGGAATTAAATAACTGTATTCTTTGTTCTTCATACAGATATAGGAGTTTGAACAGTTCAAAACATAAATCTAAATGACTGCTCATGATACGTTTCCTAGGTGATCAGCATTAAAATGAGACTGACGTAGCAATACAATATGTCTGGCGAAAGTTAAAAGCGGATTTTTACCACTACCATAATAAACTGTAATAAATCTATCGTATGTATCTGAATGTTTTCGGGATAGAATATTAGGAAAGGAGAGTTTAATTATGTACTGACTTATTGCTGTGGTGTGGTTTAATGCATTCACAAACAATTCGTCCAGTCCTCAAACCTCAAGTGGCCGAAAAACCCTTCTTGATCTTGGCTGGTGCTGCTGTTTGTAGGTATAAAAACGGTTAGAGACTTTCCAAACTCTTTTCTCATAAAATCTACTGTCGTCCGGCACGGAATTAGTTGATAATTAAAAAGGTAAGGAATTTTCATTCATTTATCGTCGTGAAATTTGCCATTTTTATTTATTTGGGTATTACCTTTGGGGTTGTTTCGGTTCACGAGTTACTCAGTTAATGAGATATATTTGGCGTTCCACTTTGTTATATTTTTATAAAATGCGCCACCAACATTTTTATTTAGTGATTAGCCAAATTACTGACACTGAGAATCTGCAGAATTATCTAGTAATCATAGGTTAATATTAATTTTCCTTTAGCTCTGGATTTGTGCATGATCACCAAGTCATGCGGTTAACACAGTGAGAAAATTAAGTCACTTGAATTGCCGCACTATAGGCGTTCCACAATATGTTCTCCAGTGATGCATTTCATGATTGAAGTACAAAGCACTTTTATCGGATATAAAATCGATCTCGATTACGCAGGTCGCGTCATGAATGCTTGCGTTGAAGATATCTTTGATATAGTTGCTTTAAGTATTAGCACTGCTTAGTGTTTCAATCCTTCATTACCATAATAAAATCACTCGGATCACTTAACTTTAAGGGCGGCGGACCACAATCCCTAGATTTTCAAAGGAATCAATAAACTTCGCTGAACTATAATCTGATAATATTAACGAAGGTCTATCTACAATGACCTGGTTGTCAGAATGAATAAGAATCTGAATCTCATGGATTCCTAAATCTGAAGCTGATCGAAAAACGTGGCGAAATACGCATGTTTACTTTTATAAATAATTCTCCATTGCCCTTTGCTATATATATCTTTCTTCTTGCTCATCCTTCGGCTGTCATTTTACTATTACTGGAGCAACAAACTATATAACAATGTGTTCTCGCGAACCGCTCGTGAGCAAAGTGACAATATTTCCGATAATTCTTAATCATCGGATTATTGTTTTAGTTAAGGTTATTTCCGTAAAATTGGCGAAATGGAGATCTCCGACATATGCTGCTACCAGATGAGATCAAATGTCACACCCGTCTTAATCATAAAATTTTGTTTGGACAAATAATATTGCTACAGGCTACGATAAAGCCTTTTAAAGACGGACCAAATAATTTTGATTAACTTCTTGCTAACCGTTTAGATAATATTATATGCAGAGTGACACAGCACATCATATAACCAAAGACATTTTCAGGAACAATTTACGAATTACGTTTTAAGTAAGATTTTCTCAAAACCAAGCGATATAAGTGAATATTTCTATAAAATAATTTACTTTTAACGTAATGTATAATGGTATTAACTTCTGTAGCCGTTTTGTCTTAACATGAAATAGGAATTTAAATGGTTCATGAGGCCAAAAGACACATCCACACACTAAACCTTAAGCAATTATATAGGTAGAACGTTTCTAAATTCTCATGTGATAATTACTTCTTTGACGTCAGCTGGTAATTTGCACAAAACTGATTTTGATTAAATGGAAGAGGGTCTGATGGGACACAAGAAAAATGTGGACGGTTGGAGTGTTTAGCACACCTTAATACTACTGTCATGTTGTCGGCTGCTTCTGGTGGATTCCTTGGTGGAGTTATTTGCCCAAAGGGCCAAACCAGCAGGGAGAACTGACAGATCGCTACGCTATTGGTAACAAGATGGAACAGGCAAATTGACGAACGGGCATACCACGCCGGGTTCAATTCACCTTCACCTGCCCGGCTAATGGCTTCCAAGACCTCCATTCAGAAACCCCATACATAGCCTGTCTTAACCAGCCGACCTCCGGCGCTTATTTGACACCGGTACAGGCGGGGGGAGGGTGATAAAGCCTGTCAAACAGATCGGAACATTAGACATTTATGTTATGTGTTACGGCTTCTTCCACTACTTTTGGTATGACGTCTCCAGTAACGAAGTTGGGCTTCCCTTTACCTCGCTGATAATTATATCGTAGACAGGCGGAGTAGTGCCATGAACCTGCTCAGACGTAAATAAGGTTTTGTCTTGACGTTTATTTATGGTAAAATACCGTAAAGTATCCAAGAGTGCAGTCAGTTATTGGAAATACGTGTAGAGTGAAGATCTTGAGGTGTGCAAGGCCGCTGTTTCAAGACTCTCCTTTGTTCAAATCATGACGTATATTCAGATTTCTGTATCAATTTGTTGTGTTCCTTGGGCCTACCACTGATGCTTAGTCAACTCCAGAGTAATGAAACTGAAACGTAAACATACTTGAATAAACGCCTACCCTGTACAATTGCAATTAAAAAGGATAAAAAATTAAGCAGTTGGATTTCTATATAAAAATATAAACATGGTTTAAAATAATGCCCTTAGTGTACTTTAAGGCACAGAACACGGGTTCATGTTTATTCCTCCTATTTGATACTCATGTTATAATAACAAGGAATGAATACAAGTTGAAGAGCACCATTGCCATGTGTGACCGTGTCTAAATAGTAATTTTCCCTCTACAACCGTTTGGTCGCAAAATGGATTATGAATTTTAAGTTAAATGTTTGCCCAATGTCTTCTATTTTCGATAGCCTCGAAAATATTTTTCTATAAATATAAAAGTATGATTTATCTTTAACCGGTCACACAAGGTCTCTTAGCATTGTACGTCATATGTCCTCAGTCTGCCTGTTTGCGCTCCAGTTGATCTGTACATTGGAAACTTTATATTCTGGTTTTTTATTAATGTTGTATCAGCTCAGATCTCATCTATCATTCCTCGACACAGGTGCCCTGTGGGTGGATATTTCTAGACACTGAAAATTGTTCATGCTTTTATCAAAAGAAAAACCAAAACAATGGGATGGGATTCGCACAGTTCTCCTCAACCCTAGGAACTGTATCATTCGTGTGTAACTTTTGAGGATTTAAGCCAAGGCAAAGCGTTTTGTGTTGTGTAGGTTGAATGTCCTTTAAGCACAAACCTAACTTCAGACATTTAAAGAAAAACAAATATGTAGTGTTAATACTGGGCGAGCAGTTGCATGCATGTAGATCATGGGTCTGAAACGATAATCATCTAAGTTAGTTGTGTATAATTGTACTTCAAGTATGAACATCAGTTTCATTAAATGACTGCAAAAAATTAACATTCAATCCTAGAAAAGAAACCACATCTAATTTTCTAAATGTTCCATGAATGGATAGGAGTAATATTGTATGAGTACTGCAAAAAATGTAAACATTTAAATAATTTTAATGCAGATTGACAATTCATGACGTTATTTAAAGAGTACTCTATGCGAATCGCCCGCATCTTCTAGAACCTTGTACAGGGTGTTGTAATAAAAGCCACATATGTACAGGTGGCGTTCTATAGCAAATGCTGTTTTTAGTTAAAGTGGATTCAGAATTGTTCGTGGTACATTTATTTTCGTCGAATTCGAGGGCAACATATTTTCCGCCAAATGAAAACAAAGCGATCAATATTTTCATACAAAAGAATTAAAACTACAGTCCGTGTATGCACTGAATATCGTTTTTGCCTACATTATACCGACAGCGCTTGCAATGACCTTTAGATATTGGCTGTGTTTCAAAATCGCAGAAAAAAAGGGATATAACCTATAAAATAAATAAGGATATTACGAATAGATATTTTTTTAGAAAAGTATTATGTTCTAACTATGGATGGAATAGATACCACACCGAGCAAGAAGACTTGCTCTCTCAATATCCAAATGATTGTTTAAGATACGTTTTTGTATGATAGATCAGAATTGATGTTTCCGCTTCGTTTCTGATGAGATTTTTGTTGTCGCACCATATAGCATATCCAGTTTTATCAGGTTAACACTAAACATGCATTTGGTAGAAACCAGAGGTCAAGTAAAATTTGTAAACATTCAATGGAAGTTATGTAAAAATGATTCCTCTTTGACTTATTAATCATATCTATATTAATACAGATAAAACGCATAGTCTGGCGCGATTACGTTTTAACCCAAGAATATTATTTATTGTACAGAGTCTGTAGAAGATTCATTAGCTCACGTTGATTCCGCTATATAATTATGGTTCGTTAATTTGGCAATAACAGTTTATACGCAGTGCTTTAGCGGACAATATTAATACTGGTATATGCATTCCTGTATCTATATATTTTCAGGTATGAACATATTTGTGGCCTTCTTTGTTTTACTCTTACTACTGGCGGAGTCTACGCCGGACGCGTCTGAGCACATACCACTCATAGGTAAGACACATGGCGTTTTTATTAACCTTGCCGCTGGTAACCGACAGACGACATAGTATAAAATCATATGTATAATGTATTTTTGCGACATGATTGATTCTTTTACATCACTGTTAAACATCCTGATGTAACATTTACGATAAACTTCATCCAAGACTGCATAATGATAATATTTATCAAAATGACTTCGTGAATGTAAATCATCAAAGAAAATGTGTTCAGTAAAATGGTGAATCTTTAAATAAAAATCGTTACACCTACGCCCCACATGTTAATGTATCTCTGTCTGTCTGTCTGTCTTTCTCTCTCTCTCTCTCTCTCTCTCTCTCTCTCTATATATATATATATATATATCTTATAATCCACTGTTTTAGTTAAACATTCACGTGGATTCTTATTCAAGTTTATTGATATAATGATATATATTTGTAAGTAAGTGTTATCATGTTTTCCATGTGACCGGGAGATATGCATGTCTGAGAATATACAACACTCAGACTTCTTTCTCAAGTTGGGATACACACAAACACACAATTTCTGTAGGAAGCTTGGTGACATGATTTGACCTTGTGAATTGTCTTCAAATAAACAATGTCTGTCACATCTGTGATGGAAGACACACATCCAGACTTAGACTTGAGTCCACTTTTTGGGACTTGGACGCGGACTTGTATTCAGTCTCGGAGATAAAGACGCGAGAAATCCATCTTGAGAAATCCAGTAGAAGCAAAGCTCTGCCATATGCTTTAAAGACATGGATATTCATGTACGAACTGCTGACAGAATGATACAAAAAAGACCAAGCTTTATATATAGCCTGCATCAGTAGCTAAATGTAATTAAGCCTTCTGGTAAAATACATACATATGTAAACCAACATAAAATATAATAATGGTAAACTATTTGAGTTTTAAATTGGACTCGGACGTAGACTCAGGTTCCAGATGACTCGGACTCTAAGAAAGTGGACTTGGACCCGAACATCAGAGACTCTGACTTGGACTCGTGGATCCTGGACTCAGACTTGCACTCGGATTCGGATGGTGTGGACTAGACTACACCAATATGACACACATCTCGAGTTGCCAGGTATCTAGTTGTCGTTTTTGCATACTTGCCAACATCCCTGGCGACTGCCACCTCCTGAGCCGGTCCATTTTCGATACTCCATGCAGTGGCCAGGATTTCTTGATTTATTGCGGGTTACCGCAAAGAAATGGATGGGACAAACCTTTATTTTTATAATGTGATTTTAATTGCTGACAATTAAGCAATTATTTAGAACTTTCAAACACGCCAGTGGTTTTGCTCAGAGGCTGGATGAGTGATATCTCTCGTAATCTGTGCCACTTCCCATTTCATTTGTGTAAATAATCAAAGTATAAGAAAAAAGAGGTAAAACACGTATTCTCAATTTCTCTTAAAATTTGATTATTTTTCTTTTTTCTGTGACATTGGCATTATTGCTGAAACTGAGAAGGCAATGAGAAGCTCGTTACTTAATGATCAAACAAATATTTTCTCGAAAATTAATTTATCATCATTATTGATTCATCTAATCCGAAATAAATTATTTCCCATTATTTGAATTATTTTTGTCGAAAATAAATTTAATTCACTGCTATAAATACATCGCTCTGCTACCTTCTTCAATACTGCTACCTATTTCAATACTGAAGGGCCAATACCTGAACATTTGAGCGCATATGTTCTCATCATTGCATAATCATAATCATTTAATGAGTCCAGACGGAAATGCATCACATAGTTAAACATCCGAACATGCACGTACAAACTGATATAATTAATAATTTAAACTTAAATAAAATTTGGTTCATATTATACCAGAGATTCGCTTTGAACGCATCTGGAGTAAAAGATATTAAAACGTTTTCTTGTATGATTGTCGATGTTAATGTTAGTATATAAATGTCTTTTTAGGCGCATATTACTGCTTGAACATGATCATGATCACGTTATCAACGTTCTTGTCGGTGATCGTGATCAATCTATACTTCCGGGGTGACAAGAAAAACAGAGTGCCAACATGGTTGCGAAAGGTCGGTAGTGCATACAATAACAGTATATATATATATATATATATATATATATATATATATATATATATATATATATATATATATAATTATTATCAAATATATATATCATCACCATCAGAATATAAATGAAAGCTCCTTATCAGCAACTGTTTGTTTATGGTGACTGTTATAGACTTGAATATATTTAACAGATTAAATTGTGTCGCATTCTTAGCCTTTTCTTTATGTTTTAAAGGTTTATGTTTTAAATAAAGACGTTTGTAACATATTGTCAAGCACTTTAAATGCAGTCAGCTGCGTTTTCATAATAGGCATAGTAAAACTCATGTGATATTTATTGGTGTGTCTTTTCTTCTTGGTAATTTAATGTGATATTATCTTGTGATAAGACGGTTTATTATCATGTAAAATCCACAGAAACATCTGTCCATTTATAGATACGTTTTAATTCTTCGACTTTATGTAATGTTGAGAAGGAGAAGGCCATGCGTCGCGTCAATGTAATGAAGAGAATCCAATTACTGATTAATTAAAAAGAATATAATGCCATCTCGTTTGACAAATAATTCCATTTCATTTCTGTCAAAAAGTAAAGTGTTACCTCTTGAAGTGTGTTTATTTTTACAATTAATTCCCTTTCTTTTTTTAGCTTTTCATAGACTTCTTAGCCCGGATGTTATGTATGCGGGGAGAGTTAGTACCTCCGGACTACGATAGACGGCGCGGTCAGATGTACGAAGCTGTCCGAGAAAGCAGGCACAAACGAAAATCCAAATCTTCAGATAACCAGTATAATAAATTCCAGATGCAAGACTTTTCGCGAGATGGAACAACGTGCTTTACCAATAGCATGAACAATTGTTCGGGTTCCAATGGCGGGCCTAATGAACCGCATTCACCTGACAAATCCCCGGTCCATCTGCATCAAACTCTTGACAACGACGTCAGGGAGATTAAACGTAACATCCGGCAAATCGTCATGCGTGTTACGAGCAAGGAAGAGCAGGGTCGCATTGCTCTGGAGTGGAGGATTGTTGCATTGGTTTTAGATCGCTGTTTTTTCTTTATGTATTTAGCTGCAATTATCGTTTCCTTGGCGACTATCTTCCCCAAGACCTCATGACGGCAATCCGGCTCCAGAGCGGGCCGCGCAAAACATCGTGATAGAAGATCCTTTTTTTGCCATAACCGATCGCCTTCATGTGACTAAGTGATCAGCGCACAGGTGCCGCATGATAATTCTTCCAAATTGAACATTTTTTACATGACAGCAGGACAGTGATAACTGATTAACATTAACATTAACGGCACGTTATCACAATAATTTAACATGTCAAACCATAGTGACAATTTTAACCTTGCCCATAAATTTGCATAAATCGTTCAGATAAAACATCCAAATGCACCCCAAGGACCATACGAGATACTGAAGTGTCACACATGTTTAAAAGTAATGAAGCCTTTGTACACGATGAGCATTGTCCGATCGTTAATATTATACTACAAAGCATCGTTCTTGAACTTAAAAAATCATCCGAGGGGAAAATTTAACTTTTACTCTTCTTTTGATGATATATTTTGTCACAGATGAGTAAATTTAAACATGCTTACAATACATAAACACATCATAAGTTTTCCATTGGGAGAAACACTTGGCGAGTAAAGGTTTCAATTCATTGAGGTTTTTTTGTTGGAAAGTCTTGGACGCTTAAATATTAACTGAAAACAATAACACCGTAAATTTCTGGAACAGATGTTGTTTTATAATAAAACTAAATGCATAGTTTCGATGAGTGTTTTAAAAAAAATGTTAGCCTGTTTGTGCAGTCTCAGGTTACGTTTGATTTTTTTTTTTATTATTATTACACACATATTAGTAGGAGAGGATCTCCTTTTCACGACATTCGAAAGAAATGCGCTGCGCACTTTGACGGTTCCTATTGTGCATTGTAGTCCAACTGACATATTAAACTCAAGACTAAAGAGGCGTCATTAAAAAGCAATAGAAAATATAAATGGTGATGTCAAATGAGGAAAATGACATGAGAGAGATGAAAGTACAAATTTAGTTTAAAGTTTTGGTTTTATAATTTTGGAGGAGGCTCTTCATTTAGTAACATGTCTACGCAACAATTCCATGGTTATATAGCAGTATGATTTAAAAAGATATATAAATATATATATATATATCTTTATGTGTGTGACGTAGAGATAATTATAGATATTTTTGTATCGGTGGTGTGTTTAGAGTATAGACATTACATAAAATGCAGCACAGCAACTTGAAATAAATTCTCATCCTATATCAATGAAACCTGTTACCACGTAATCTGAATTTCTTTTGTTTGGTTTGTTTTATGGCTATCATCACTGGTCCACATCACCATCGAAATATTTGCTCATTTCATTTTATTTATCAACTGATGTGCAGAATTTGTATTATTTTCAGTATTCTGCATTCCTGTTAAAAGCCAATAATGATGTACCCTTTGGCAGTTAGGTTGTGTTTGCTGTTTCAGCATATATATGTTAATTTTCCATGAAACTACTGTAGTAGAATAAAGCCGTTTTTCAATAAAATCAAACTGGAGAGAAATGCATATATATCGATATAACAAATAATAATTTTTTCTTTCAGCATAATATTCAATGTATATTATCATCCTCAGATTTGAAAAAAAAATCATGTTTGAGTTAACTAGGTATATATATATATATATATATATATATATATATATATATATATATATATATATATATATATATTAAGGGATTATCCCATTGTAAAAAAAATTTATACTAGATCAGTTCTATCAGAGTAAATGAAAAAGGGTTAAGTGATCTATGTGATCTATAAACATGAATGTTCATGTGTTTTTTTTTTCTCGAATACAATAAAACAATGTATCGATCACTGGGAAAATGAGGGAGGTACCTTGATAACGTACTTGTCCGTGATACCGGTATTTTATGCCAGAATTCTATATTATATAAGACCTTAACCATCACCCAATCAAAGCATTATCACACAGAATAAAGTAATACCATATACATCGAACAAAGTTTTCATTCATGTTCTTCTGTATTTGAGCTATCATTTTTTTAAATGATTTGATACACTTTATAAAAAAACTTTTCCTCTGTTTTATTATTTCCTCAATCGTAAAAGGTCCAATCTTTTCAAATTAAACATATTATAAATATTGCTAAAGCTCCGCTTTTTACTGTATATCTGTCACTCCTATAGTTCTGGCGTAGAAGGGCTAATATTATTAATAATACCCCTGTTTATACCAAGAAAGTTATACCGGTATCTTCATAATACCATTCATAATGTGACCTAGCCAAACACATTAAATATTGATATGGATGCACAAATGACAACGGACCAAGAATCTTATTCTCTCCAAACCTTAGTAAGAAGGTTCATAAAATCAAATGATTTCTCGGTGCGCTGAGCGATCCCCTGAAAGCGTATGTATTCACTGAAACAACGATCCCTGTCTGAACACACTGCTTGAGGCCGATTGTTTTGATTTCGAGTGACTGATTTTTATCAGATTGTCAAAGAACATTCATGATAATATTTAGTACCTTGGCAAACAAAAGATAAAGCGAAAAGTATTAAAACACAAATTTATGTCTCCCCTCCCATGGGGGGGGGGGGGGGGGTGGAGACATATAATGTTTGATCTGTCGGGGTCGTCCGTATTCGTCATTCGTCGTGTGTGTCATTTCTTGTGAACGCGATAATTTTTTAACGACTCAGTATTTTTCATGAAATTTCAAGTCATCAAGGTCAAATAGGTCTAAATAAATTTTTTGATGAAGCCCATGACTTTTGAAGTGTCGCATATTTTTTCCTAAAAATGGAGGAACACTAATTGTTTCAACCAAGTTCTTTCACAGAAACTATAATTGCCTTTATCTGGATCTTCAAAGTCAATCCAGCCTTAATAGAAATTATTTGTGAACGCTATAACTTTTGAAACACTCAGTATATTTTCATGAAATTCGACTGGTGAAATTATTTCTCTCGAAATCGCGTAAGTGTTAAAAACCGGTGACCTTGATCTTCATCTCAAATTTGCGAATGGGTGGCTTATAGGGAGGGAAGACATATCTGTTTTTGCTTTGCAAAAATAACCTTATCACAGTTTACAAAGTGGTTCTGGTGATTTAGATTTTATAAAAGAAAAATAACACGCTTGGAATACATGAGATAAGGGTATGTTGTATTAACACTGAATGGCGTTAAATAGATGTGGGACATTAGATTATAAATTGGTACATATCCTTAACTTCAAAACAAGGATCAGTGTTTTCAAAATGTAAAATTAATGTAAAACAAATGACATTTGGCTGATATAGTATGTCACAAAATATTCTTAACCCTGTGACTAGATATAACTGTAGACAGATAAGGTGAGAATAAGCATATATAAATAAATACACCATTGGAAAAACTAAGAGAACTGTAAAGATATCCATTAAAATGTGTATATGGCAGCTTATTATACAATCTGAATATTTGTCAAAGTAATATATTGTATGTTTTAAGTGGCCAGTGTGGTCTGTCAAAGAATATTTATGCTCTATATATGACTAGACAAAAAGGTACCTATAACATTGAATCAACCGTAAATAATACATTATGGACAAAGCGAATCTGTGTACATACTTACAGTACAGACAGAGGTAACATAACCACTATTTTAAAATAAAAAGATGATGCATTCTGTATTTAAGCAAATATTATAAATGCTGAACTTGTTATGTAACTTCATCAATACACAACTTCATCAATAAAACTTATAGCATGAGTGTTGTAATTATATGTATAAATTCCCATAGCTTTATATATGTTTTATAGGTATTTTTATACCATTTTCTGAATTTTTGGCCTTTAGATACGATATATGCGCTCTGCTTACAGCCCTCTAGATTTATATTGCGTCCCTAAATCATAGAGCAGTCAAGCGAATTTTGTGGTACGATCAATATATCACCATCATGCGCGAGTGTTTCTCATAACCGATGTGCAATTAGGTGAAATAAATGATTATTAGACGAGCCATTTTGACTTTTAAATATTGATTTGCATTGGATGGACTAATAAATTAATTGCAGGTTTAAGTAAAACTTGAAAACTGCCTAATAATTGCTTGATGAAATTCCCTTCAAGACCTGCTAATTGCAGCTGTTTTTGTTTCAAATATGACTGAATACTGCAAGAAGGCCAGCGTGATGTGTTAACCTGCTGCGGTCGACAGTAACATGCTGCTCTATGGCTGCCGTCAGGAAAACCAGCCGCCATACCAGTCAGGGTGACAAGCGCAGCTGTAATTTATAATTAGGTTAATGTCCCGGGAATATAAGCAGAAAGAATTCTGTTCCAGTGTCTTAAACCTATAATTAAAAATGAATGAAATGAAACACATGAAATTGAAATTAAATATTGGTATATGACCCGAATCATACCGATTGTGTGGGGTGACTATGAGAGAGAGAGAGAGATAGAGAGAGAGAGAGAGAGAAGGGGGGAGGTGATCATGCAGTTTTGCAGTGCAAAATGTGCTGTCTGAGGGATGGATGAGGCCTGTTTATTTATTTCTCTCGTTGTTGCAGTTTATGTTAAAATATTTAGATTTATCTTATGTAGAAAGAGTTGTTGGGTGGGAAGTTAAAGCTTTTAATAGTTTTCTACCTTGTACTTTGATTGTATTATTTTTATATGTTGTTACAATCAATAAGAATATGTCTGATTTTATTTTTTATTTAATAAAATTATATAATCATATAATTTTAAAAACAGTAATATTTAATATAACCATAATAAAATAATTTATAACTCTTATACATATCAGTATTTGAACATAATTGGAAACCTTAATCCTAAAGGAACCGCCATCGATTTCCGATTCCGAGACATTACGGATCAGTAAATGGGTATAATCAATCTTGTCGGCTTGGACCCATTATAAGAACTGACCAACTTAAGTAGTCAACCGATTTCTGTGTATGTGTTTGAACTGGCAGACATATATATTGGTACAATCGATCTATATCTGAAAAGAAGGCGGAGTGACGGTATTATACCCCGAATTTCTGGGTTCCACAGGAATTTTTTTTTCACCAGATACACACGTACACATATACACTGACGGACACAATGAAACACAGGGTTACAAAATCATATGAGCGATTTTCAGGCATATTTGTTTTAGCCAGATACGTTTATACACATACAAACAGTCACGGAAACACAGCTTATAATTGACAGGGTTCGGCTTTCTCCAAATGGCCAAAAGAATTAACGTTAATGTTACAAAAGTATTAATTTTATTTTTTTAACAATTTTCTTATAAGTAAATATAAAATATCATGTCTAGAATTAATCCTTGATTATATACTGAAGACCTATTTAGGCTTTTCTGTGGGTTTAAACGTTTCGAGTTCAAACATTACTCAATGCAAGGCCGTATCCACATATTATAATAGGAGCGGTAAAAAGTAAACATATTCATTATTGATTCCCCACAGTTGTAATATTATATGAATACTTCTGTGATAACTATAAAAATGCATATTTTATTACTTTGGGGTTAATAACTTTCATTTAAAATAGTTGTTTCCCCTTGCTTTTTTATTTTTTAAAACAGTTTCGGCATTTTCATCCAATCAGTGTCGTTAAAAATAATACCAACTCGCTGCATACGCTTGAGTGCAACTTTTGGTTTTAGAGTTCTTATAATTTATTTAAACATCGTATCATTTTTTTCAATAGAAGTGACGAACTTCCAAACAAGATACTGTTACAGTACATCGTCCTTTACCTGAACACATTTACCTAAAAATTGAAAACAGAGAATCCAAATTTTGATCGCTTATCCGAAATCCAAACAATGAAAAAAAAATATTAAAAATGAATTCTGATTTTGTAGTACCAATTAGCAATAATTTTTTTTTATTTCACATGATAAATTAAATAAAATGCTGTTGCCAACGTTTATTTTAGACTAGCTTTACGAATTCATATATGTCAATCTCTGGGAATCTCCAGTGCTCAGCGGCAAGTCGGCAGTCATGGTCAATCGTGTGGAATCGTTTATCCGAACGATAGTCAGTCCAACCAACCCCTGTCACGTGAACCTTTCGGATAAACGACGCTAAACGATATATGCATTGGGAATTTTCACCCTTTGGTAAAGAAGAGTTTGTTGTCAACAGCTTTAGTGATGCATGTTTACGGTAACTTTATCGTTGCTTGAAGCAGCAAGGAAATAAACACGGTACCGTGGTATCCACTTTATCATCTGTGAAATATCCTATTAATTGGACCTGGAAAATGGAACCGAAATCAGAGCCCCGTGGTGTAATGGCAAAGGAGGAAGTGCATGATATGCCTTCATAACTGGGTCATTCTTTTCAATTACAAGCGTCGCATAAAACCAGATAAGTGTTCATGCCGTGCAGATTAGGACTAGAACATTAATTTCGAATTGTTTTTACCAACGCTTCCTATCTTTTTTAATTTGCAATGAGAGAGAGAGAGAGAGAGAGAGAGAGAGAGAAAGAGAGAGAGAGAGAGAGAGAGAGAGAAAGAATGAGAGAGAGATTAGGAGGAGATTAAGAACAAAAATCAAATATTGCCTTTAAATGTTCTTGACATTACATTACTTTGCTAAGGTCATCTGCACATTATCTACATCTATTAAAAACAAGGAGCAAGATATCTGAAGCCTCTTCCAAATGACACTTATAAAATATGAAAAAAAAGTACCTTTTAATGTCGGCTACATTATACAGATTACAAGTAAAACTATTTTTGGCCTGATACAAGGTCAAAGCGTCGGTTGGTCCGGCCTCTGATCTTCTCATCTGCGCAAACAAGGGGACCTAGAGAAATAATTGATAAACGCATCCACAAAAGACATCTGGCAAATGAGTCATCGAGCCATACCTGCTTATAAATAGTAATTACTTCGGCTGCGGGAGAGAGATGGGATGGGTCTATTGTTGGAAGAGGAACAACACCGGAAGCGAGCTCACAGAGACTTTGACACATTATTAAGTATTGAGCAGTGGGACCCCTCCTACAGGATATAGATCTCGTAGGTTAACATCAGACATATACCATCATACAAAGCGGTATTTCAGTCAGATTCCTACTATAGGATGAAATTCTTTAAACTCTCACCTTGAATTTATAGTTCTCATCATTTGTTTATTATCCATCCCAATAATGAATATTTCAAGCATTTATGGATGACAGAGATGCAAAGGCTATACCTACTTGAAATTATTGATGTATAACTCAATTTATTCAGATACGAACACAGGTGCATATGCATCTTCTCAATCATAAGACACATTTGAAAAAATAAAGTGTATGTCCGGAAAAAAATAAATATCTGGAAGTTTTACCGTATGACTCAAAAGTACCGGTATAAATAAAAGACCTTTACACAAATGCAATATTTATTAATTTAAATTACTTGCATATGAACAGACACACATTTATTCCCTTTCACGATATGTATCTATAGGAGAGAGAGGGGGGGGGGGAGAGGAGGGGGCAGCAAATAGTATCATCAATCACTGTATATTCATTACGCTTACATATATGAAGCCCAAAGGTTAGCAGACTATATTAATGAAGGGCCATACGTCAGTTGAAGAGAAATATGAGCATCATCCATTCTCATATCCGAAAAATATGTTCAGTTTGGGTACATTACATTGTCGGAACAGCGTATTATACTGGTTT
Source organism: Sipunculus nudus (assembly GCA_026874595.1). Lineage (NCBI taxonomy): Eukaryota > Metazoa > Annelida > Sipuncula > Golfingiida > Sipunculidae > Sipunculus > Sipunculus nudus. The sequence continues at coordinate 21,277,150 of CM049307.1, forward strand.
AGACTCGTCATTTCTGGACTTTAATCTGCATCGTGCAGTCTGTCATAAAATACCATGCTATCCTTTGATCAAAGTAACTGCGTGGTCTTTCATAATTACATTAATATTAATGATCGGCATGCCCTATCTATAGTTCCTCCACATCAGTCACTGAGAAAAACCTTCCGCTCAGCTATAGGAATTCATTATACCTTCTAATGATAGTTTTTGTATATGTATAGCGTCAGACAAATCTTAAGAGTCAATTGGCAATCCTTTGATTGGGTCCGCCCCTTGGTATAATAACCCAATCATGTTTTCTCTATTTCCTTGAACTTCAATTAACATTTCTTGCACAAGATTTTACCGGCAGTTTAGGACATTTTTAGTTATGTTTACTTCAGAACACCAGTCTACACACAGTTTGGGTCCATTCCGGCGAGTCCTCCGGCTACATTTCTGTACATTCTATAGTTTGTTTCAAAAGAGGTATTTTCTGAAGTGTTGCAATTTTTGGTAGTCCAACAGGTCAGGTGTCATTAGAGAATGGTGAAAATGATAAATTAATATGTATAATCAACATAGGAAATGCATTCAATGCAACAAAACAGAGGGAGGTTTTTTTTGTCGCGAAACGTTTGCAGTAGCAATTTGTGTCAAGGCCATTTGTGACGATCTCTTATATATTACTAACGTAGTCAACTGAAGGAAGAACTCAGAGACTATAAAAAGGGCAAACATTGGAATTTAAGCTTTTAGATGAAAAATTAAATAATACTTCCAGTACTCTTACTACTAGTTTTACTACTTCTACTTATAATGTATCAATGTAGTATTGTAATAATGTAAAGCTATATATGTATATATGTATATAAATTTAACTAAGTTATGAAGAGAATTGATCGGGGTCATGTTCTGGAACACACCAAAGCATTTCGATCACACAGTTATAAGGGAACTAGTTTACTCATTTGTTTTCTCACTGTAGCAATGACGTACTCTGTTCTCTCAGATATTCCAGTGGGACCTTTTTATCATGAATGACATCAACAGATACATTAAAATATTTTCTTTTTTTTTAATGTAAGAAGACCGATAATAATCCACTTTATTTCTAAGATACATAGTACTTTTAAAACGCAAGTCCATTCTGTTCACCCGGTCTGTTCTTTTCCATATTAAATAGTTCCTTTCTGTCATTATTTCAATCGCATTTAAAAGCAATGTGGCAAGATATGTCCAATTTCATTTGAAAATAAATTAGAATGGTTTAAAATCTGTTGTACGTTCAATTTATTATATTATTTGTAATGCAACGAACAATATTGTTAGATTCAATAACGTGGATGCAGCGGTTATCATAACATATCAATGCATTACGTACTACATTAAGTTTTTCAAGGGATTTCCACTCCGCCTGTATTGCTTACGTTTTCATATATTCCTTGGACAATGGTTGCATTTTGTGTTATGTCAGAAGAACTTCCATTTTCATAGATAAGATGCCTTTCATAAATACTTTACAGGTTGTCGTATAATGACGTCTAATGTCTTTTGTTGTTTGTTTTATTTGGAGTAATTTCAAGATGTAAGCTGTTTGCAGCAAATATATATATATATATATATATATATATATATATATATATATATATATATATATATATATATATAAAGCCTAGCACAGTTCACATGTCAAATGCACATAAATGTGAAGTAAAACCCCCTACTTACGACCACCCATGTATCACGACCACCCCACAATCAAGACCATTGCTCTTGGTACAGGCCTCACATTTTACGACTTCCCATAAAAGTATAACCCCTAAACCCGATCAACGCCGTTTTATTTATCGCTTTACCGAGATTAACTATATATACTTGTAAGTGCATGTCAGAAGCAGACTGGCAGGACCAGTGATCATTGTGGAATATGGAAACACTGCAGAAAAGAAAATGCGTGGATTAAAAAATGTTGACATTTCTAGAAAATTGCCTGTCTATATATATGATGTCCTCCGCTGTTCCGAGTGCACGCAGGTGGTAATTGCGTCGAGGGCCCGGCAACTGACAAATTTCCAGGCACCACCTTGTACATTTCTGCCTTTAAACACCTGGCCCAATCCACTTTAGCTGTTACGTTTGTGACACGTGTTGCTGATTTCATTTCTTCCATCTGGGCAAAGCCTAGTTCATTTTAATCAATGCCACGCGCCACACACCCGGAGCTCTACTGGCTGATATCATTCAGTGTTTGAAAAGTTCAATGTATTTTTTTTTCTTATTAAATCTTTGCATGACCGTTGTGTCCAAAAGCAGCATGATTTATTTTAGAAAAAGGCTCTGGACGATCTTATCAATTTTATTTAGAACGCCGCCTTTTTTTCGGAGAAATCGATGCCACAGAAACTTAAGTAATGTTACTGAAAATAAACGTTGATTTTGGGCCAGAGACGGACGTGAAGGTGAATTTATATCCTGAATCGCCCCAAGTAGTTATTACATTGGACGATTTAAAATGAAACATGGGACCGTGATTGATAGCATATCACATTTATTTTGTCTTATACACAAGCCAGCAACTCTTTTTGCAACATATTTCATTTCTAATATAATAAAGCATCAGTCTTTATTGACCAAAAAATATGCTTTTAATAGAAAAACACTGCCTTCAGTGAAAATGAAACGAAAAATAAACTGAGAGTCTGGCAAATCAGAAGTGGTTACTGCAGTTTCTTGGTTTTTTTTTTTTTTCTTAATTTTCCTCAACGATAAACGGGGTCTATAGACAGAACTAGGGAATGTGTTCATGCAGTCAGAGGGGCAAGGTATATATACACCTGTTGACATTTGCATGTTGTGTGATATTTTCCCTATCTCCGGCAAATATAAGTAATTCAAATGTTTACGACCACTCTGTGATATATAGTTAGATGAGTGTAACTATATATTTAACGACACTATTTTCATATATTTAAATCGAAAAATCATGATATATGAGTTTTTTTTTAGTTTCGGCTCTCTGTGATCAAATAGGTCTAGTTCCAGTTTTTTAAAAGTGCCAAAATGCTAAATATTAATTTCTTGATTTGCTAAATGCTAATTAACACAATTATAAAATAAGGGGATTATTAATATTTATCTCTATTCTTGAATTAATGTAACAATTAATACTGTCTTTGAATATCCTTGTAATATAAGCAGAATTTTGCATCATGAATCGAACACTTAATTGTCAATACAGGTTTTAGACTGTATCAAACCCCGCAGAACAGCTCAAGTGTTGACTTATTGCCTCCTCCAGGAGGTAAGAGTTCATTCCCGTTCGTGTGTGTAGGTCTCTATGTGTGTGTGTGTGTTCACAACGAAACTCAGACATTCATGAAAGGAATCCCATGATATTTTCAGCAATTTCAGGGCACCTCGGGAATGGGTCAATGAAGAATCGATTAGCTTCTTCGATTAGAAACGACTGGAACTTCTAGAGAAAAGCTGGGTGGAATTTTACGACACTTACTATAAGTCATTCTTATAGTTCCATATATGTGACCTAGTGCTCTGTCTATTCGGTATGACCTCTGGCCTTTAATCTTTGCTTGACGTATTTTTCTGTAAATATCACACATTACATCTCAGGAGTGGTTTGATGAATAGAACCGAAATTGTACATGTCAATGCACCTGGAGAACCTTACTTCTCCGTAAAAAGATAGGTGGCATCACTTACAGTCATCCATCCATGCACAAACCTCAGGAGTCCTTTGGACTGGACCTTTGCGCGCCCATACAGCTTTCCCTACTTAATCATTGCGCCACCTACAGTTGATTTTGTGTATTGGCCATTCATGGATGTGCGTATGTCAGAAGTGGTTCGATGTATAACAGAAGAAAGGTAAAACAATTGTTAGGGCACAAAAAATAATAGGTATGGTTCTAAGGAACCGCCCGCGTCTATTTTAAATCCCCGCATCAAAAACTTTTATTTTGAATTTCAATAGAAACTTTCAAATTTTGAGCTCCAGCCGCTTGGACATATCTTTCAAGAAGATAAAAATCATACAATTTATATTAAATTTCCCTCGTTATGTAGTGATTTTACTTGTTTAGCAAAAAAATAATTTTTATTATCATGCTTTTTCCCTAATCATTTGACATTTTTATCTAAACATACAAAAAATTAAAAAAAAAACTCCCGCCCTTATTGATTTCAAATGAAAGTGCCTTAGAACCAAACCTAATTTTTTTTGCCTTAAAATTGTTTTTATTTTTGCGTGGCCTCATTCGCATCAAGGCACATTTATCAGGAATGGTCTGATGTATTGGCCTAAAAGTTTACATGTCCTACAATATTTTATATGGGGTCCATCCGTGCGTCAATAATTGACTTGAAATATCACACTTATCTCATTCTCATTCATCTTGGTTGCCATCCATAGAACAAGACCTGTGGTGCCACCTATGTAGCAAGTCAATAGCTGTATAGGGGTCACATTTAAGCCGTTTCTACTTCACACAGGTCTTTATATCTAGTTTATATTATTTATATATTTATATATCTCATCTAGTTCTTATGAAAGGACGTTGGTCCACGTTTGTCCTCAATGTTCTCTGAAATTGCGTATATGACACTGTTATACTTCGTTTTAAAGGTTATATTGTTCTCGCAGTATCATCGCCGGTATGAGAATAAATAATTTTTAATGTACACATAATTTTGAGTGAATTTTGCGTGGTTTTAAAAATTACGTTGTGGTTACCACCGAAAGCAGTCGTACTGTTTTCGGCAAAGACCGAAATGCCTCCTCGATGGAAGCCAACACATGCCGGCGTGTGACAAAGTCGTAGGATTAAGGTTTATTGTGCATTTCAATAACCCTGTCATGCAGTGACGGATTTAAAGGGATATAATCAGGAGCAATATTATGCTTATCCTGTCATACTATCAGTTCCGTTTTGCTTTATACAAAGTTTCCAAGCAAAACCATCTCAGCACACAGATTTAGTACCTCAGCTGTTTAACATTTCGTTATGGCTCTGCGTGTTGTTTAAACACAATCCACGTTTTTCTGTTTATCATAACGATGCCACGTGACTGGAGGTGAAATTTACAGGCGGTGTATCAGCCAGCGGAACATGTATTAATTTTTTTAGCCAAATCGGTCAGGGCATCTCCTGATTGTCACGTGTTGTGGCTCCGCGATGCACACACCCCCACGCGCTGTGTTTAAGTTGACACCTGTGATCGCGCCCGGTTCACTGATTTCAACACTCACGAGTAAGCAAACGGTTTCAAGGCAATATTTTGGCAGGTACAGATTTATTTAAAAGGGAAGCAGCTTTTTTTGTGTTAATTCAACATGCGTTATAAGTATCCAGGAGGATTATAGTGACAAATCCTAACAAAATGTCCCAAGATCCGGAAGGGGGGTTCGCAAAATTGGTCTGAAACCTTTAACAGGTTTCATATCTTCCTTACATCAAAGTATACTTCTAACATTAATAATATGAGAACACAATCAAAGATCCACGAAAATCTTGATGCCCCTGCCTCCAATTCTGATTCGAAAATGTAAACACCATCACTGACAAGGTCTTAAAGATGAACATACCAATTTTAACTTCTTGCCACGAGCTCAGCGTCACAAAATAAGTGTAAATACATGTGTACATATCTTAGTGAGACCGTATATTCCACTGAAAATCTATTTTCATTTTAACTTTTAGAATAAATAAAGTGAGCCAACATTCATCATCTAATTTAACACATCCCGTTTATCAGCTAGTATATAAATAGTATATATAAAGACACACAGATCATTATATAAAACTGATATGAAGATCCGTTTATTAGAAACAGCTTTATAGGTTGTTTTATTGCATACTAAGCCCACATAATAGCGATTCGAGCTACTGTGCTACATTTGACCCTTTTAAGTTCAGTTGTTAATGGCCCGAGTGTGGTAAATGTGTTTATGTATCTATTTGTTGGTAAAATAAATGTCAATACATGCAGTTTTATAGGATTAATTCCTTCAAATTATATTTGCTTTCACTTAAGAATGGCAATAATTAGGCATTTTCACCACCAAAAAAATAATAATCCCGATTTAGGTATTTCTTTGAATCTCTAGTATACGTTCCTTGGTCTGTTATGTGTTATTAGAGTATAGTTTGCTGCAAGGTATGTTGTTTTGGTGATATATATATATATATATATATATATATATATATATATATGACATTATTTCGATATGTTATTATTAGATTATTATATTAGAGTTTAATTAATTCCAGATAATAGTTGGTACAAACTTTGTTAATTTGCTAAATATGTAAAAATATGCAAGTATCAAACGATACAAGTAGTTTAAGTCTATTACTGTTTCACTAAATATACCGCCTGGCTTTAGTCAATCCGTCATGTCCAATGGATTTTTTTCATCACATAGCCTGTAGGGATGCCTTAATAATTAAGCAATCAGAGACCACAACCATTGCCGGTATTCTTATAAAACTTTGCGTTGTGCTTAATAAAACGTGTGTCACGGTTCACCATTCATAAATGGGTTGGATCATAGGTCAGCTCCAGAACACTGACGGCCCGTAATATCAGTGAATCGCCTTATTTGGCCGATATAAAAATGCTGTATCCTAGAAGGGTATAGAATCGCTGAGATGAAACACATTTTATGGTGCCCCTAATCCCCTGAAAAAATGTAATCTAGTAATTTCGCTGAAATTGTTTCATGGCTGTTTGAGTATAGAGCTGCTGACAGATTAGCCAGCCAAATAAAGAAGGGAAAAATTTAGTAGACCATATTAGACCAATCTCACCCTGGGGTATATTTATGAAACGTATTGACGCGCATCCGCAATGATTTGTCCTGCGACTGGTTGATTATCAACTCATTTTACTTCAGTGCCCTCTGCTGGTCACATTCTCTCGGGGACAAATTATAATGTCTGCGAAAACAGAGCTGGATGCCAGTCTAGACTAAAAATCATTCTTGCTTCCCTCAGGTTCACGAACAGGTGACATTTTTGTGTATAAATAATATAATCGGTTTATATAAGAGAAAATACTTATGCAGGGTGGGTGCCTGAATGAGCATATTATTTAAATTAGGTTTATTCGGTGTTTGGTATTTAAATATTTAATATTAATTGGCCTTAGCATCTGCATGCATAGAGGAGGCAATATTATCATCACTTTATACCAAATAGAAAGCACTCACAGAGCGCATAGCTCCGCCGACACCTGTATCGGCATTCATGCCCGCCTAAAAAATTAATCATCCAATTTCCCACCATCTCACATTAATTCTGAAATTCTTTAGACACATAAGGTGATATTAATATTTTTAAAAATAATTTGGTGTTGCCCATCCTTAAAATAAAATTCAACGAAATTCGTAAAGAAAGTTAGGAGCTTCGATCTGTGTTTTGAAAAACTACTAAAGATGTAAAGATTTTGTCGTATTGTCTGTACAGGCTCTGACTACATGGTTAACTTGTGATTAATTTAATGAGCGGGCCGAGCTTACTACGTTTGGGGTGTGGTGGTTGGGGGGGGGGGGGGGGTGAGGGGTCCTTGGAAGGGTTCCATGAGTTTTTGTTCTCGCGAAATTAAAGTAAATATCTGAAGGTCAGCGAGGTAGGTCTATACATCTGACTGCCCAACATATACCTTTGTCTTGTATAAAGAAATTTTATTTCCCTTGTGCAACCATATTAATCTCGAATGAAGCTGTATCAATACAAAAAAGTAAGAATATAAACTTTCATTATTGTTTATACATGCAAAAAAAAAAAACCCACTGGAAATCATTTAATTTCTCTATCATTCCTGAATATTTTAGTTCTTTTAATTAATAATTAGCAGAAACAAAATTTAAGTAAAAATATTATTCAAAGATTTGATTTTTACACTTACTTCGTGGAACCCTGAGTCTGGGCCTACTAGTATAGTACGGTGAACTGAAGCCTCTTGCCTTGGACGGGGGAAATGTATCGGCATCCGTTGGCCAGATCGGTTACAAAAAGTATAACATTGCCAGCGTGACAGGAGTGAGGAGAGAAATACACATGTAAATTTCAGTTTACTATCCGTTTGTATATATATACTTATCAGAGTCATTTTAAAAGGATTACAGAAAGTAGGCTATATACTTGTTGGTATAGCTGATATTCCTGTGTTAATATTAAGCTGCAATATATACTGATAATAGGTTTATATACAACCTTCAGATAAATGTGATTTGAAGTATACACGATTTCTGAAAAATTCAGGTTGCCCAACGGAAAAATATAAATCTGAAAAGTAATCTTCATACTTTGCAGGGAAATTTCGTTTGCATTCAGAGGCGACATCTGACGTCTGCACAACAAACTACTTGCTCAATCAGTTATTGTTGCCAACAAAATCCTATTAAGCAGTTTGAGTGACAGCTGAGAGGAAGAGCATTCCTGACACCTGTCATGTACAATAGATCCTAGATCACTTATCGTTAAGCCAAAAGCAAATTTGGGTTAATAAAGTATGATAGTCGGAGTGAAGTCCGCGAATTTCAAAATGTTCTTGGTTTTTAGTGGAAGCCCGCCCTTCAACTGAATGCGAGGTCCCCCGTTTACGTCACATCCGCTTCCTTTTCCTGCCAAGCCATCCATTTGGCATCACGCGAAAACGTGGGTTACAGTATATTTTAACAAATATTACCAATCCGTGTCGCCGAATCACACTGACCACAAGCTTTTAATGATGTCTGCAACATGAGTTGCAAAATATTTTACCTGAATGAAGACCGCTCTTCTCTTAGTAACACAAATTTCATTTTAATAACTGACATAAACAGGGAAGGTGGCCAACACGTGTTACCCTGTTAAGTGTAGATAGATCTATGTTAGATAGCCACCGACGGTTTCTGTTGCGTCGCCGGCCCACCAAAGGGCTAACTGGGGTTATAGCACGATACGATCTGTTACTCTTAGTAAGAAAATTAAATAAAAATATTTCCTATGGTTTAAGCAAACCAATGTTCACATAATGTTGTATGTCGAAAGGCCTGTAATAAAAAATAACCAGTCTGGAAAGCATGAAGCACCTGTAACATCAACACTGATAGTATTTGTCCAGAGAGAATTGAAGCAGCCCCGGTAGACATCTTGCATTTGGTGGCAGTCCTGTATAAGGCTTTAGGCCTGTGTACTGTTATGTTCATATTTTTATTTCCTTGGTGCAAAATAGGGCTGAGAACAGAACAGTAATGTTTTCTAGTGGTCAAATATACAATACACATAGATGTACTGAACATTAATCAATGGATATATGTTAAATATCACAGTTGTGTATGGAGTGTTATAATTATGGTTAACTGCAGGTGCAATCTATGGACTCCACAATGCGTCAGTCACTGATAAAAAGCAATTGAGGAGTTCATTCTTATGGGCTAGTTAGATTACATTCAATTCCTGGGACACCCTGTAAACATTGAATTTCAATCACTATTTTGGGGGTGAAGGGTCTTGTGCGTTAACATTTGCATAGAACCCTACAGAAATGAACTGTTACTTGATTAACTAAAGTGCGATCCCTGCCCTGGTAATGCGGTGAATTTTCACAGCCGACACCGGGTTTATGTTTAATTTTTTTAAGAAGGAACCAAACTCCCTTAGTAGTATAAGAAAGACGAAATCCGATTAACAACATTCATCGTGATACTTCTTAAATTATTATTTCCTGTTGGTTCGGGAAGATGACTGAATCACCCATGGTCCATAATCCATTTCCGGTGAATGTCCAATTTTGGGAACCTCTCGTCTATACTCATTCCACCACCCCTGTCAGCCTAATTTTTCATGATAAATTATTTACAAATAACACTAAAGCTTACCTTTATTTGCCCAAGAGACAAATCAGACAACTTTGGTGATTATCTAATAGCAAAATAATACCCTGACGTTTATGAATTCCATATTATGACAGGCTAAAACTACATCCACTTGATGATTCGTTGTGATGATATCAGATCTGGCCACTTAAACTGACGCCATCCTTTTTGCTGCTCCATATACATAAGTCAGCACTGTAACATCATTGCTTTAATAAAAGCAAACTGTAGTGGTAAACAAAATAAATTTGCAAGAAATATCACCAAAAATAAGGTTGACAGTTGTTGGAACAGTGAAGTCCTGTATCTAATTAAAGTCGTTAGTGTCTCAATGATAAACATAACTGTTTAGTACACAAACAAGGTTAATCAAAAACTGACACTGTCTCTCAGTTTTTATCTCTACCTGTAAATTATGGATCCATAGGCCCAAACAAATTGATATATATATATACATATATATATATATATACATGTGAAAAGCAGCCAACTAGCATGCTCTTCAGACGCTGTATATATACCATGTCCACATGGTGTTAGAGCACCCATGAGCCAATGTTGTTACCTTTTGTTTAAACACAGAGAGCAAATGGCATGCCAGGCGCATGACCAAGGGTGTTGATGGGAAAGAAAATGTGACCACATTGAAACTGTACACTGAATAGCACCAGGCCAGCACATTTACTTTTATGCACTTGCCTGCTGCTGTATATAAATAATTAATGTGGTTCTGCCCGTTTTACAGAGAATTGTGAAGTTCACAATGCTGTCTGTTTCATGATGATTATTAAAATGTGTTTTATTATTCTTTAAAAAAAGTGCATTTTTCATAAAAACATATATAAATGACAATCCATTTAGGTTTTGGGTAGACCCACTTGTATACCACAGACCAGCTCCTGCATATGCTTTTCCCATAGATGTGCTGGCGTTTCCAACTGTGGAGAATAAACAGCATGTCGCTATTCATGCTTCTCACACGAAAAGGAGAATGATTCGCAAACATGCTGACAGTTCCTTCTCTGTATTTGTGTTCAGAAGATACAATTTCAGATGCATAGTGTTTTTAATAATTTTGTTCATACAATTCATTTCATCGTGTTATTAAAAATTATCTGTGTTGCAGGTTGATCCCCCGTAGCTCTTAGAGGTCAACATTCAAGATGTCCGGAGGTTTGGAACCCCTCGCCCTCACTGAGGATGATGTTACAAAGTTATTAGCTAGTGGAACTCACCTGGGTGCCACCAATGCCGACTACCAGATGATGGCATACGTTTACAAACGCAACTCTGATGGTGAGTAATAAGCATCGAGTGGTCATCAGCTGCACTGGAATCTGTTCCACATTTTTGCTAACATTTTTTATAGTGGAAAGTTTTTTGGGGGGAGGAGGGACGTGTTTCAACGAAAACCTGAGGAGCAGACCCTAATTTGCAAGAATAGAAATAAAAACCTTTCATATTTAATATATATATATATATATATATATATATATATATATATATATATATATATATAGTTTAAAATGAGAGCTGTGTGCATTTTCTTCCCTTTATTAGGTCACTTGAAATAACATGCTGATTGGTTGATGTCATGTAAACACTGCAAAATTGAAACAGAAACAAAGAATGATACTGATGCATGGACACACCTGATCTGTCAGAAATATGGATAGAGAGAAACAAACTTGGGATTCTTATTTGTAGATGTCATTCAAAAGTTAATTTCCATATGTATTTTTCCATGCAATTTATAAACAAAACAATTAAAAATAATTGTTATTGAAATTACTATATCATTGTATTTCCATGTATTTAATTTTTCAACCACAGACCAGCTCCATCATAATTTCTGACCATAGATATGATGGCGTTTCCAACTGTGGAGATAAACCGGCTTGTCGCTATTTATGCATCTCAATCGTAATGAGGTGTATGATTCGCAAACATGCTAACACTCAAATTATCATCAGTGTCAGAAATGATTATTGTCTCTATTATTATTTGTTTTAATGTTAATCTTGTTTACATTTTTTCTTTTGGTCAGAGGATTCTCCCTAACCTGTGTTACAGATATAAGCAAAGGTCAAAATTATTGACCCTTATCAATTTACATATGATGGAATCATCCATGTGAAGAGGGTAAGTTAATTTTTGTGGCTTCCTTTAAATGTAGGCAGAACCAGTATGTGTAGGATTTTCTATCCTTAAATCTTTTCTTTGTGTTCCAGGTGTTCACATCATTGACCTGAGGAAGACCTGGGAGAAACTGCTGTTGGCTGCCCGTGCTATCGCAGCCATTGAGAACCCGGCTGATGTATGCGTCATCTCAGCCCGCCCCTACGGTCAGCGTGCTGTGCTTAAGTTTGCCAGCGCTACTGGAGCCACGCCCGTCGCCGGTCGTTTCACCCCAGGAACATTCACTAACCAGATCCAGGTATGAACTGCCAGTGGGATTTTGGACCAATATGTTCTTAATAATAAATAATATTGGTGTATTATAAATTATTAAACAGTAATATAATAGTAATTATCCATGTACCCATATCACATGGTTATAATAGTCTGATGGAAATATTATTGATTAGCCTCGATAAATCTTACCAACCCTTCATCATTTTCCGATGGAAAGAGTCGCATGATTTACTAAACTTGAATTATTAGGGCTTTTGTTATCACCCTGGACCCTCTTAGTTCCATTACATTTCATCCCTCTAATGATAGTTCTGGTATATCCCACAATCCTACAGAAATGATGCTTGCACCTGTAAACAATTTTAAATGTTTAATTGTTTAATATTATTGATAAGGGAATTTAATAATAATGCATTTTATTATCATATATATGGATACCATCGTGTTCATTGAATAGATACTGTAACCCACAGGTCATGAACCTAACATTTCCATTTGTATTTTTCCATGGAATTATTAACAATGCAGTTTTTAAGAACATCATCTTGTAACACAAAATTGTTATGGAACGGACATTAAATCCTTTTAACCCATTGTAAGGATAGGTGAATCATTACCATGCAATATTTTGATTTTTAACCACAGACCAGCTCCATCATAATCTCTGGCCATAGATATGATGGCGTTTCCAACTGTGGAGATAAACTGGCTTGTCGCTATTCCAGCATCTCTGTTGAAATGAGGTGTTGGATTCGCAAACATGCTTACACTCAAATTATTAAATATTAAGCAATAATAGTAGTGAACCATGCTCTCAAATCACAAGATTGTAATAGGCAGATGGAAACATGGATTAGTCTTGATTTGTCTGACCAAGCAGCTGTAATTTCCAGCTCATTGTATAGCACCACAAAAGAGCCACATGATCTACGATTCCCTATGGTCACACTCGACTCTTTTCTTTCCATCATATTTTATTCCTATTATAATAGTTCTGGAATATAATCCATTGATTCATACAGAAAGGATGCTTGCAACATTAAAAATTTTTTTACAGTTAAGTTTATTATTGCTGAGTGAATGTAATAATAATTAACATTCTTATCATGGATACCTTTATCATCGAGTAGATATTGCAACCCACAGGGCATGGACCTTTCCTTCAATTAAAATACATGATGCTTGTTTCAGGCTGCTTTCCGTGAGCCTCGTCTTCTGGTAGTGACTGACCCTCGTACTGACCACCAGCCAGTAACTGAGGCTTCCTACGTCAACATCCCCGTCATCGCCCTGTGCAACACCGACTCTCCCCTCAGGTTCGTGGATATCGCCATCCCATGCAACAACAAGGTGGGTACTGTGTGTGGCATGAAAGCAGCAATGAAGTACAAATATGAAAAGTGGGTTCAGTATTCTGAAAAAGTTTGCCCTTGGTTAGCTGTTATTTATTTACACCTGCTTGAAGATGTTTAAAAGAAGTTTGCTTCTCCAGTGTGTGTAAATTAATCCATTCTGTATCTTGCTTCATGCAGTGCCACATAACACCATAGCATAATATGGATTGATTCATGAAAAGGCAGTTTACAGATAGATCTTGAATAATACAACTTTAAACAAGGCACATAATTTTAGTTCTAGTTGCAGAGGATGATCTTGTATGAAGTGGTCATGATTGAATTTTAAATCAGAAGTTTTTATGTGAAAATAATTAACTGAGGCACTCATGTTATATGAATTTTAAGTAGGCATTCAAGGGGAAGGAGGGTTTTTTAGCATTGTATTTTTATTATTTCCATTGGTGGGAGTCTTTCTGTTTCATTATCAACCCTTGGTTTCAAAAAAACAATTGATCAATAATAATGTTAATTTGGAAATATTTGATTATATTTTAATGTTGTATTGCCCATACTTTGCTAGCTTAACCTCTCTATAATGTCTCTGCTAATTGTTGAGCTTATTCTGAGGTTAATTGCTCAAAAGTTTCAGAAGAATTTCATCAAAACTTGTTTAAGTCGTGTGAGGAGATCTTGTGTGAAGTAATCAATAGTTGTCTTTGGCAATCAAGCTCTTGAAAATGAAAGAAGAAAGACCAGCTTTTATATAAACTTGATCACCCCATCCCTATTGTTGTCATGTTGGTATGTTGTAGGGTGCCCACTCTATTGGTCTGATGTGGTGGATGCTGGCCCGTGAGGTGCTTCGTCTGCGGGGAACCATCTCCCGCGAGGTGCCATGGGATGTCATGGTTGATCTGTACTTCTACAGGGACCCCGAGGAGGTGAGTGGATTACCCAGGGCTGAAGACAGTGGGGCTGTAATACTTCAAATGTAAAGTATGACGAAAGAGTGGGGAAGGATCAGCTCTCTCCACTGGCAATACAGGTTCAATCCCCAGTGTGGTAATGCGGGAGGGTTGAAGTGGCCAATCCCAGGCTGTTGGTATTTTCCCAGTTCCATCCGCCTAATACAACCTTCGTAGCCATGGAGAGTGCCTAGATTAGTTATAATTTGTATAATTCATGTAAAGTTAAATTTGATTGATATAAGAGTTCTTAGCTCCTCTCCATTTCTGGGGTTATATCACATTTGAAGTTTGTTTTGCCTGTGGCCTCCATGCTTGAGGAATAATAAGTAATGAAATAGCCACTTCATTTGGTGTGATCTGCTGAAATTGGCCAATCAGATGCTGGTTTGCTGGTTTTTTGGCCATAGGTGTTGCACCTTCTGCATGCCAGGTCACTTCCTATTATTGACATGTCTGACAGGTCATATATGGTCACCAAATCAATACAGGAAAATTTGATGGTACAATAGTTATGCAATATTTGACTTTGTATCAAGATTTATCAGATCAGTGTACCACAGAATCATTACAGCCAGTCGACTCATCCAGCAAGTTATTTGACATTAGTATTTGTATTTTGGAAATACTGCAGTTCACTGCATGTGCTGGAGCAACAATACTTCTAATCCCTTTAAAGCTACTTCAAATGTGTAAATGTTCTTGTGTACTTTGACATGATAAAATGTTAACAATAGGAGGATTGTTCACTTTTTCATTAATTTACCTTCAGTTATTAGGCAAGTTGCAATCACAAAATTTCATTATCAAGGTCCCTGTAGGTTCATTAGCAGATGTTTACTTTATTGATGTAGCTTTTTAAGCTAAACAGATGTTTTAATATTTTCAAGTCTGTTATGTCAAAGGTATAAAATTTGCTGAACAGCTGAACACTTTTATGGAAGGGTAAAACTTTCAAAATGTGACATACTTTGAAATAAACAATCAATCTGGTTTTTAGTGTTCAAACTAATTGACATGGTTAAAAGGTAGCTTTGGCACTTTCCATATAAATGGAGGAATAATTGTTTCAGGCTGAGAAGGAGGAACAACAAGCCAAGGCAGCCAAGGAAGAATATGCCCAACAGGGGGCAGCACCAGCTGCTGCACCACAGGAGAACTGGAATGAGGAGGCCATCCAGCCAACTCCCGAAGTTGCTGATGTAAGTGACCTTGTAATTATGCACGTTGTCATCATGTTGAAAGTTGTTTTCTATTATAAAGCATTATCAAGTGTTTTAAGCTCAGCTGGTGATGTACTGACCTGTAGTGATAGGGCTTTATACATCAAGTCTCCAATTAAGTCTACAGTTAATTTGTCCCATTAAGAGTTCAAATAACAATTATTAAACATGGAGTGTTTGAATGGCATACAGACAGGTCACAGTGAATTCAAAGCTGATTTGTTGAACATATGGAATGATTTCAACTCAGGGGGGGGGGGGGGGCTGAATTAGAACAACAGGTGTGTGAGGCAGTTGCTTTGGATTTATATAGGACAAAAATCTCTGATTTTGCACAGTGTTTCACTCGTGTTGTTGATGTGGGTAGTTTGCATGTTGTTGCTATGGCCATTCTGTCTTTAGGCACTGTTCAAAGTTATTCTGTTGCCTATGTTACATTTGTCTCTGTTGTGTTGTTTAGCATTGATTTTAATGGTCTAATTCTGTGCTGAAAATAATAACATATTTCTTGTTTGCCATGATTCTGTCAGATTAGTTTTTTGTTATTTATTAATGATTTGCATTTCAGTGGGCCAGTGAGGCTGTTGCACCAGCCCCAGCAGCAACCATTCCAGCCATCCAGCCAGCCTTTGGTTCTGCTCCAAGTGATGACTGGGCTGCAGAGACTAAAGACTGGTCCAGCGCTCCAACAACTGCTGCCCCCACTACGGAGTCCTGGGGAGGTGGTGGCGCTGAGAACTGGGCCTAAGCCGCTGGTACAGGTCTTGTAGCGTGACATCACAGGCATTCAGGTTACAGAGTGCTTAGAAAATAAGAGAATAAAGAAAAAAATATGTCAAATATATTTCTTTGACTTTTTATTATTTTATGCAGTTTTGTGTGGAATGAAAGTGAGATAAAACTGCATGTGTGCCAGCTTCAAGAAATGCTATCTTCCAAACAAGAACATCCGGATTACAAGTGCATCCTCATTCCTCATATAGCATAAATTAAAAAAAAATTATGCATCTGTTTTAAGGTTGCTTGAGAAATCATTGTCTGAATATCTTTCGACAAAAAATGCACCATCAAAATTTGCAATTCCATGACTGGACCAATGTGTTTTACATGAACATACAAAGTTATTCTTGTAAATGCGGTGTTTTATTAAGTAAAAATCAGATGTGAGCTTTACTGTATTAATGAGAATATTTCTCCTTCAGGAGTTCATACAAAGTAATGCTTGTAAATGCTGTATTTTGTCAGAGACCATGATTTAGGTAAAAATAACTTTTTTAGCAAACCTGTGAGCTTATGCGATGGCGCAGCCTCATCCTTCCATCGTCAGCCGTCCAGGGTTTGCTTTCCGCCGTCCATGGCTGTAAGTCAGAAACCATTGGAGCTAGCAGCTCCAAATTACATGTAGGGATTAGTCACGTGAAACTTGGTGCCCTGGAGCTTTTTATTGGGTATCTGCATTTATTTAGATTTTATAGAGAAAAAGCTTAAAAACCTTTAAAAATCTTCTTCTCTGAAACTGTCCAGCCAAATTGTCCAATATTTCACAGAAATGATCCCTGGAACAATCTCTCTCAAGTTTGTTCCAATGGTTCCAGTTCGGAGATTTTTGGCTGAGTTACAGGAGGTTGAACTTAGTCATCCGTCCTAAAAAGCACACTAAAATTAAAATCTCAGAAACAGTTAGAGCTATAATCACCAAATTTTATAACAATGGTTGTCACATATGTCATATCTGATTTTGAGGTATTGGTGGCGCCACCTACATTGATGTGTTTTTTACAAGTGAAAATGTAATTTTAAACTCTTTTAGCTTATACACTGATTAATGATGAAACTGTTAAGCTGATTGGTTTAAACTTTACAAGAATTATTCTATGGTAGGGTTCTGCCAGTTTTATAAGAATAGATTGGGTAAATACAGTTTTAAAAAAAAACATTGTAGCCAATTGAAAAAGGCTTTCTGTATTTGAAAACAGATTTGAGTTTCAGCAGCCAAGTCAAGAGGTCGCTCAGTACAAACAGGTGAGGTCCAGACATCACCATGGCAACTGACCTGGCTTGGGGGGGGGGGGGTGTCTAGACAAAGTGCCCTTTGATAACTTTATAACACACACTAAAAATGGTGTCGCCACCTGCAACCACTTATGCACAGCGTCCATCTATTCATCCTGGACAGCTTTCTCGATTTTATGACAGGCGGCGCCACCTACATTAACGTTTACTCTGCAGACATCCAAGCTTATATCTCAGGAACGTTTGACCGATTGGGCCAAAATTTTGCATGTGTATAGATCTCACATAGCTCTTCATCACAGGCAAAACTGGTGGTGCCACCTGCAACCACTTATGCACCGTCCATCTGTTCATCTGCCTTGGGATAAAATTACTCGTATCTCAGCAGTGGTTTGACTTATCCACCTGAAATTTGGCAGGTTTATACATCCTGGACAGTTTTTTTATTTATGACAGGTGGCGCCACCTACATTCAGGTCTACTCTGCAGACATCCAAGCTCATATCTCAGGAACCGTTTGACCGATTGGGCCAAAATTTTGCATGTGTTTAGATCTCACATAGCTCTTCATCATAGGCAAAACTGGTGGCGCCACCTGCAACCACTTATGAACACCGTCCATCTGTTCATCTGCCATGGGATAAAATCACTCAAATCTCAGCAGTAGTTTGATTTATCCACCTGAAATTTTGCGGTTTATACATCCTTGACAATTTTCTAGATTTTATGACAGGTGGCACCACCTACATTCACATTTATGCTGCAGACATCCATGCTAGTATGCAACACACCTCACTCTATTCCCCTTGCCACTTAATCCATGCCTGACTTCACCCGTCCCACTCTGATTTCTGTGGATACACCTAGTCGCTTGTCGACTACCCATATTCTAGTTTTAAAATGTCCTAGTCTGAAACTTGCAGGTGCGAAATGTCCATTTTGCTGAAATCATAATGACAAAGGGAGATATGCAGGACTTAAAAGGTTCAATATTAAATTTTAAAAATAAACCTCCATTCATACTCCCAAACTTTGCACAGGTTCGCATTAGGCCTGTAGGCCTTGTTTATATTTAGGTTAACTTTATAATCCACCTATGTCCTGGATGGTAGGTGCATTTGGTTTCCACAAATTCTGTATATTTAATGGTTTTGCACAGAAAAATGCAGGGGAATGGGTGCTTCATGCTTCAAAAGACTGGATTGGAAGAAGAAAATGTATTTATAAAAAGTAGCTACAGAATCATATTCCAGAAAATGAGGCCTACAGGCCTAACGCAAACCTGTGCATTGGGAAATACACCAGGTATAATGCTTCAGTGCTGGATTATTACTTTTCATGTATATGAACAATACAACTACTGAACATTTTGAATAAGAAACAATTACATAAACATCACTGCAAAAATTCTGGCATGGATGCACACAACACAAAAATGACACTAGCTGGATCCACCAATCTTGTATATAACAAAGCTATCAGAGATCTATACATATGCCCATTTCAGACTGATATATCAAACCCCTCCTGAGAAATACACTGAGAACCACACCGTGCAAAAATTATTTTAAGTGGCACCACCAGTCTTGTATACGACAAAGCTATCCGATATGTTTAAATATGCCCAATTTCAGGCACATACACTGTGCAAAAGTCATTGTAGGTGGCTACACCTGTCTTATGAGCTAGAAAGCCATCAAAGAAACATTGACCGGTCAAAATATCAGGTCAATACATCAAACTTACCTTGAGTCTGATGCATGGGGCTGACAAGGCTTAGGTGAGAAAGGCAGTTGCCCCCAGTGAACTGACAAATTGCTGGCTCAGGCTACTGCACTGAGTGAACTCATGACCTGCAATTGGCTAGACTGAGTGAACTTTTGACCTGTACCTGGCTGCACTGAGTGAACTCTTTGACCTTTTGCATATCCTGACACAGCTGGCAGTCTGCCAAAGCTATAAATAGATCCAGGCTGAACTTTGGTGCCAAATCTGATGCAATGGGCAGTCTACCAAAGCTATAAATAGAATACAGCTACTGCACTGAGTGAAATCCTGACCTATACCTGGCTGCACTGAGTGAACACTTGACCTGTTGCCTAATCTGATACAAATGGCAGTCTGCCAAAGCTATAAATAGATCCAGTTCTACCTTTGGCCTGTTGCCAAATGTGAAATAGTAGCCACTCCATTGCATAAGCTCACAGATTGGCATCACATGCAGCCCTGAGGGGCATGACACACATGAGATGATCACATGATACTCATGAGGTGATCACATGTCACCCATGAGTTGATCACATGCCTTGTGCTTGGCTGCACTAATTGCACTCTTGACCTATATCTGGCTGCACTGAATGAACTCTTGACCTATATCTGACTGCACTGAATGAACTCTTGATCTGTTTCCAAATCTGAAACAGTTGGCAGTTTCTCAATATTTAAAGATACAGACACAATCTTGACCTGTTGGTAAATATGGTAAATATGTTTACTTGGGCTAAAATGCATTTTTTTCAAGCTGACATATAAATTAACTTTTTATCAAAATATCTAGAATAATAAAAGATGCAGTCCTTTCATTGTTAAAGGTTCAATAATTCTGCCAAAAATCATTCAAGTAAACTTGAACAAAGGCCACCTAAGAATAATTTTTGTGCAATGTTACAGAAGTTATAATTGAAACAATAATTTTGTAGAAGAACACTATTGCAGTCCCCAGTTTGAAATAGACATAATAATGGCCATAAGACCAACTTCAGCTCTTCACGACTCAACAAACTCAATCGATTCTTTTATGATTGAAAGAACCATGTCCTAGGATAAGTCTTGTAAAAATTGAACATACAACTTGACAGTTTTAACATAAACATTTTTAAGCTGAAAGAGGATAAAATTATGAGGTTTTGCACATAAAAAACAGGTCAATGTAGGTGGCGCCACAAAATCTGCAATTTTAAATATGAGCCATGTGACCAACATTTGCACAATACTTCGTGATGCTAGCTCCTGTAATTTATGAGATTGCTATGTCAGTGTGCTTGGCCAAATGACTAAGTTCAAATTTGTGTTACTGCGCAAAATTCATCAGATATAAACCATTTGAACAAACTTGAGAGGGCTTGCCTCTGGAATCATTTCTGTAAAATATTGAACAATTTGGCTGGACCGTTTACAAGTAGAAGACTTTTAAAGGGTTTTCAGCTTTTTCCATATAAAATCTAAGGAAATGCAGATAGCAAAAAAATAAGCTGAATCCCACAAAATTTGATGTGTGACAGATTATTGCATAAAATCTAGGGATGGTAGCTCCTGCTATTCCTGAAAAATTATGGGTTGAAAGTTTGTTAGCCTTTTTAGCTCAGCTGACTATAAGTCATCTGAGCTATAGTCATGGTCCATTGTCCGTTGTCCATCCGTCTGTCTGTCCGTCCGTCCGTCCGTCCGTAAGACTGGCACTTTTTGACACCATAGGACCTACGAATCTGAAATTTGGCATACAGTTAGATGTCTCCAAAATCTCCTACCATGCCGAAAATTGGGTCAATAGGACCTCGTTCCTTCGAGATATTAAGGAAAAACCTCAATTTTTTTTATTAGAAATCTATTTTTACACTTTTTACAGGACTGCCTAATATCAAAACCACTCATCTGGTTTTCTTCATATTTACCATAAATATTCCTCTATATAGTTCCTATGTACATGCCAGAAATTAAGTCAGTATTATTTAATTTAAAAAAGTTATGGGCCCAAACATAATGGACTTTGTAAAAAAATCAGGAAAGATATTTGGTCACTTAAGACCAAAAGTGTTAAAGGTAGGGACTTTTTTTCAGTAATACAGCTTTAATTAATCAAAATTTAATTGTATACCAAAATTTAGATCAAAATCTGTTAAATTTTTTTAAATATTGGCAAAAATATAAAATTGGTACCTTAAATTTTGCCCAACGTTGGCCACGGCACGTTTTTTTCCTGTAAGTACTGTGGATTTAATTTTCACAGCATGTACACATAAGGATTTAATCTGTTAAAATCTGAAATTTGAAAATAAAAGCTGCAAAATTAGGCTAGTTATTGAATTTTTTTGGAGGCTCTTGTTGTATTCCCATACATTGTCAAGCAGTCCACTTTGATGACTGTAGGTCATTCAGTGCACATCTCTATGCTCCCCAGGCTGTTGGCATAATGTTAGATGTCCCCTAAATCTCCTACCATACCGAAAATTGGGTCATTAAGACTTCGTTCCTTCAAGATATTAAGGAAAAACCTCTGTTTTCAATAAAAAGCCATTGTTACACTTCAAGGCTGCCTAATATCAAAAACACTGATCTGTTTTTGATCATATTTAGTATTCACATTCTTTTATACATTTTCTATGAACATACCAAAAATTAGGTCAAAATTGGGTATTATTTTGAAGTTATGGGCCAAAATATAATGCAATTTTTTAAAAATCAGGAAATATATTTACTCACCTAACATGAGAATTGCTGAACCTAGAGACTTTTTTTTCAGGAATATATTTATTTAATCAAGATTCAATTGTTTACCCAAAATTAGATCTGAATTTTGCAAATTTGTCAAGTTATTAGCATAAATAAAAAATCAATACCTTATATTTCGTCCAAAGTTGGCAATGGCACTTTTTTCCTTGTAAGCACTGTTGATTTAATTTTCACAGCATATATACATAAGGATTTAATCTTTTAAAATCTGAAATTTCAAAGAAATTGATTGGAAAGAATAGCTTTTATTCTTGTTTTCATACACCATGTCAAGTGTTGTTTACATCTAGCCCACCTAGTAGTACAGCCTTCACTTGCATTATGTAACCCACCCAAGGCAATTTGCCTTGGCTCAGCACGGCCACTACCAGCAGGCTTCCCCTCTGCCCTGCACTCCCCCCCCCCTATATGGTGCATAAACTAGATGAATGTTATTATTTTCTGTATTTGATTCATTCTTATTCTAGGCTATGCTACATTTTAGATTTTGTATTGTAACACCAGGGTTACAATAATTAAAGTGTACATTTAATTGTGTCCACAAAGTGGTGTATTGCTATGAAAGTGTGGATGTTCATCAGATACGTAATTCCTTACTTCAGAAGAGTAAAAACTTCACCAGGTGTGAAATTGACTATTAATTCCAGTAATAAATTAAAACTGGGATAGTAATTAGCACAATGATATTGTTTGTCCATCATTCAACCAACAGTGTGTATACTTTATTTGAAAAGATGTTTTATTTTATCAAATTTACTGAATCTTTTATTTTATTTTGGTGAATAAAATTAAGCATGCACTGAAAACTCCAATGTGCAAAACTTTTTAATAGTAATTCAAGGAATATTCTTATAGATGCCATGTTGTGGCATTATTTTCTTTTAAATTCAGTTTAAACATTTATGATTTAAAAATAATAAAATATATGTGTATGCATAATATGACCCAATGAGCTACACTCTGGATATATAATGATTGCAACTTTTGCAACAATTCTAATATTTTAACTTATAGTTTCAGTTTTATTACTCTGTATATATAATGATTGCAACTTTTGCAACAATTCTAATATTTTAACTTATATTTTCAGTTTTTTTTATTAAAAATTTATAAAACCTGTTAATAAAAAAAATGATTCAGATAAAAACTTCTTAATGGAAAAAGTGGATATGCTAAAAAATAGTTTTTTTTATATATAAACTTGAATGCATTATTCCCTTGAAAGTGAAATAAAAGTATTAGTCCATTCTGTCCACTTGCCTGTCCATCTGTAAATTTTCATATGCATCACAGTATCTCAAAACTTTTACTGTTTTCTTCATGACACTTTTGTCAGAGTATTAGTTTGCAATCATGTTTAGAACTTTACTATAACCATGTAGGAGGGCCCCTTTCCTCTTAGCTTTTCATATTCTTATATAAATGTAAAACATTACAATAGAATATTTCTACATCCACGTTCGTGCTGCCCTCACTTTTCCCTCCTCCGAACCCCATCCCAAAGTCAGCCTCAGTAAGCAAGAACAAGTTGAATCAGATATATTCATACTTTAATATTTTGTATAACTATTCGTCCATAGGTACCTATGTACATGCCAAAAATTATTTAAATATTGTGTAATATGTAGACATAGTGGGCATCAAAATAATGTACCTTGTCAAGACTAAAGAGTTATTATGTCATACAGTCACAAATTCATAAATCAATTCATCAGCATAGTTAATCATAACATCATATCTGTCAAATTGAAAGCTTGCAGACTACCATACACTTTAGATCCTTCAACAAATAGCCTTATCATCATTCTACTACTGCTTATTATTGCTGTCATTGCATTCATATTTGCTCAAATATATCACAATTTTCAACCCCTCCTAAATTAATAAAAAATAAACCACTATATTTTACTCTATTAATCCATCAGTCAGGTAATTTCATTTATCATTTACTCACATATTACATTACAGTCCTTTATAATAGCCCAACATGTCCATGGTATTCATAAGCTTTATCGACTCGTTATAGTATCACAGTGGAGAAACATTTATAGTCCAATCACGATCAGCTGAGCGCTGTGACGCATGGGTCCCTTGTTTCTCTATAAAATCTAAGAAAATGCAGAGTTTTTCAGATGGCTAATTTTTTGCATTAAATTTCATGATGCTAGCTCAAGTCTGTAGAGAGAATGGGTTAACGTACAGACGACGGACGCCGCCACACCATCGCGTTAGCTCACAGGTTCACTAAAAATTACTACAGATGTATATTGAATGCAAAATTATAATACAGATACATCTCACTGATGGCAAAATATTGATTTGAGTCTGGATACCAGTTATTTATAATCCATGTATACTAGCCATCTTTATATACCCACAGAGAGCTGTATACCTGTGATTGTTAACATTGCCTGGCATGAGGAATATCAAAAATCATAAATCTACATTTTTTAAAAAGCTTTTAAAAACATTCTTGTAAATATTAACTATAGATAACCTGAAATCTAAATGTCTAGAGGCATGATGTAACGGATGCTGATAAACAGGTGTCAGGCTAGATGAATCTGCTTTACACAGCTAACATATATGGTAAAATGACTCAATTCAATCTTTATAATTCAGCCACAATTCATTCTTTGGAACCATAAAAGACAATTATTATAAGAATTATTCAGGGGATTATTCTTGTAAAATATTAAACAAATTGGCCTCAGTGGCGTCAGTTAAAAAACGTTTAACAGTTTTATAACTCGTATGGGAAAATACAGCAAAATGGCTAGGTAAGCTTCCCATAATTCAGCCAAAAATCACTGAACCAAAACAATTTGAATAAACTTGAATGATCATCTAAGGATAATTAATGAGTGAGATTAAAGAATTTTGCCCAGTGATTTTTTATAAGAAGATCTTTGTAGCCACTGAGCTTAAATGGGCTGTTATGGCATATGACTAAATTCAGCTTCCCATAACTCGGCCAAAAGGCACTGAACTGAGACCATTCGAACAGACTTCAGAAAGCACTACCCTAAGATCATTTCTGTGCGATATTAAACAATTTGGCCATATGGTTTCAGAAAAGAAGTTTTTGTAGCCGTCAGTATGATGGCACTGATGACCCCCGTACAAAAAAGGCTGATGCAGGTGGCGCCACAAATACCTCAATTTCAGATATGACTCATGTGACCAACATTGGCATAAAATGTGGTGATGATAGCTTCAGCCATTTCTGAGATGGTAATTTTAGTATGCCTTTTTGGACAGATGACTAAGTTCAACTTCCTGTAAATCGGCCAAAAATCAGCGAATTTAAACCAGTCGAACAAACTTGAGAGAGGTTGTTCCAGGAATAATTTCTATGAAATATTGGACAATTTGGCTGAACAGTCTCAGAGAAGAAGATTTTTAAAGCTTTTTTTAGCTTTATCCCTATAAAATCTAAGAAATAAGCAAAATCCAATAGAGTTTTTATGTGACTAATTTTTGGCATAAAATTTCGTGATGCTAACTCTTGTCGTTTTCAAAATAGTATGGATTAACGTACAGACGACGGACGCGAGACGACGCCACACCATCGCATAAGCTCAGAGGTTCGCTAAAAAGGGTGAATATTGGCCTTGGCTGTGTATCTATGAAAAGAAAAAAAAACACGATCAAAACTTTCTTTTTTCAAATCCAAAGAATCCTCGAAATACAAAATTGAAAGAATTTGTCTGATTTACCTATTTAAATTGGTCATTATATAAAATTTACTTAAAACTTTTCTTTATCAATATCCCAAGTTGTTGTAGAATAAAAAATTATTGGTCTGAACACTTCACATTATCATCATTACAAAAGTCCATGCATGGATAACCTTGGCATCTTGGATAGCATTATTGTATAAGAGTGGTGGCATTTGGATAGCATTGTTGTTCTACAAGAGTGGTGATGCCACCTACTGTGCTTTTCATTTTTTTTTGCATTAGTAATATAGTAATTTAGAAACCGGATTAGCAGAAACATTACAGTTTCAGTTGTATACAAAACACTAAATGTAGTCTGAGCCTACATTTAGTCAAGTTCCTCAACTTTGTGTGTTACATTGTTACTATGACCAAATCTATTGTTAGATGAGACCTGTGTCGGCTCCAGAACAAGGTTGTTCTTTATATACACTGGCCCATGATTGGAATAAAGAAATTGACCAATCTCTCAGATGTAAACACTCCTCAAGCAGCTGATATAAGCTGCAATCAGTCTCTCTCTTTATCGCTTTAACCGCCTATGGCTTATGTTACTATATTGTTAAACGGACGAAAAATAAAATTTTGTATTTGTATGTTTTGTATTTAGCCTCTTAACCAAAATATGCCCTCATTTCCTGTGTGTTACAAGAGGATTATCCACAACAAGTTAACCAGTTTGTTGATGATTTGATTTTTTACTAATTAGTCTACTCCATCACAGGGGCCTGGACAGTCGAGGGGTAAAATGCTCGGCTCTCTCCGCTGGCGACCTGGGTTCGATCCCCGGCGTGGCTATGAGTGGATTGTAGTTGCCAGTCCAAGGCCGGTGGTTTTCTCCGGATTCCGCCACTTCTTGACACTACGGAACGCCACCGCCTGAGCCATGGAGAGTGTCTCGATTGGTTATAATAACTATTTGTATAATCCATGTAAAATAAATATGTTTATAGTACTCCGGGAAAAAACGAATTATCTGTCTGCAGCAGTGCCTGTTTACCTCGGAAGCATGCATACGAATAGACTAACATAGTCCAGATCCTTTTTATATACTACTAGCTTATATACCCGGTATACCGGGCTTTTTACTGGGGTTGGGGAGATATATTTACTGAGATATTAAATGTTGGCTCATTTTTTTCTAAAAGTTAAAAGAAAATATTTATTTTTAGTGGGATACTCTCGGAATACGATATGTACAAATATTTTTTACAATAATTTTGTGGCGCTGTGCTCATGGTAATTTTAAAAAAACCTAACCCGGTATGTTTACCTTTTAGACCTGGTCAGTGATGGTATACATTGAGAACCGGAATGAGACGCGGGGGGATTCAGTGTTTCGTTGATATTCGACTGGTTTCTATCGTTGGACGTATAAAGAAAATGTTGATGAGTGGAGCACATGACAGATTAATTAAATGTACTTTGCAAGGAAACAGTTCCTGAAGAAGAATAGGAAATGTGCGTATACATCCTAAGTAGCAGAAGCGGACCCAACGGGACTCCATGCAGAGGGTCCGTATCCAATTTTCGGCCCCCGCAACCTTTTTTCATCGTATCAGACAAATTTTGAGGCCTTAAACCCCCGCCACCCCACCCCAGCCCTGTTCCTGAAATTGGGACCTTGAATTAGGTTTTGTCATTAATCTTCATGGATTAAACTCTCCATTTCATAAAGCGAGAAACATGTGTTTTTCTCTTTTACTGACCACGCACGTGGGTGAGAGCCTCGTTCAGATGTAAGCCAGACATGCTCACTGAAAGCAAGCGTTATTCATATGAACAATAGTCCTTAGTGTTTGAGGTTGAGTGACCACGATACACGCATTCCGGCGATTGCCGAAGGCAGTTCGGCTGTGCTCGATCTAACAGCCGTGCATGTCGGTAAATACGGAAAAATCACTAAAAATTATATGTATATTAAAAATTATTTATTCTCATATCACCTATGTCACTGCGGAGATAATAACCTTTAAAATGATGTATGGTACAGTATTCTTCAAAACGCGGTTTTAGAGAACATTGCGAAGAAACGTGAACCGATTCCTTTTATAAGTATTAGAAGATAGAAATGGGTTTTAAGCCAACGAATTAGTTACTTTCGTCGCCAACAGATGGCAGCACTCACGAACGTACGTCTTGGTACCCCGACAACTGTACCTTTTATAAGTATTAGAAGATAGAAATGGGTTTTAAGCCAACGAATTAGTTACTTTCGTCGCCAACAGATGGCAGCACTCACGAACGTACGTCCTGGTACCCCGACAACTGTTCGTTGCTGACTCCGTGACGTCAGTCGAGGCATTGGATTACGTTTCACTTTACATGTTAAGGTACATGTTTAATGGCTTGGCAGGGTCAGAATACCAAACTCGTCAGTCTGATATACGTTTATATCGTTTTGATGTCATACACAAGGGTAAACACACTTTCAATTCTTTTTTTTTGTCACTCGCTCACACATAACACACACATTGCAAATCGGGTTAGGCCTAACCTTGCATTTAAAACATTACAGCGAATTTTCAAGGCCCTTCGAAAGAACCTTGCTATTTACACAAGCTCTCATGTCGCGTTCTTTCATCTGTTTCACAGCATCAGTATACATGTCAGATACGTACAAGAGTAGCTACATCGAAATACAATGAAATAACCATGTGCTGCCTAGGTTAATTATAAACATATTTAGTTTGCATCGGTGAAACATAATAATTTTACTTACCTGATATGAATTTGCATTATTTAAAAAAAAAAGAATCAAAGAAGCAATTGCACTGCATATAAAGGAAAACCTTTGTGCAAGAACGTTGCACTTTGTGTTCCGACAATATTATCTTTTATTATCAATTTGGCCACTCTAGAAAAATGGCTAAACAGAAACTTCTCCAATGAAAAATTTAGACTGCATGTTTATCTCCTTAAATTTACAAAATATAAAACTTTTATATAACCATGGCAGAGGTTAAGGGCAACATTTATAGACGCCGTATTGGACTGAATATCTGAATATATAATATATAATACTAATATAAATTATTTATACATAGGATTACATAGTTTATTTAAAGCAGTTATTTTAACAAATGCATGTTTATATTGTACTAGCAACCGCCCATTCCAAAACTGTTTTCATCATTAAATGATATTCAAGAATGAAGATCTGCCTCAGAGGTAGTGTGTATTTTTACGTTCTTGCCTTGCTCGGCTTGAACATATGGGGAAATGATGCCAGTCAAGAAGAAAATACAGGTATGTTTGTAAACGTTTTCATCCATCCTATTCATACTGTAAACAATTCTTTGTGTTCGGTTTGTATTTTTCTTTTGTATTTAAATTAATAAAATTCTTTGTTGGCATCTATATTACAACAAAGGAATTTACAAGACATACATAGATAAATTAAAGACAAGGCAAATTGTATTTGAAATATCGTACAGGGCGTGTTGCTATTGTCATTATAAGTCGTTATTTTTTTTCTAGGAAATGCCAAAATGGAAATTTCAGATCGCATACGTGGGTTTGAAAAATATGTTGGCAGTAACCATCTGGAGGAACTGTTTGACGAGATGTATATGTCAGACTCTTTCATCATGCCGCCTGCTGAGCAGATGTGCAGGAGCAGGGGTAATGAGACATCTAAATGTTATCCTTTGAATATAATGATGAGGGGTTGCCATGATAATTTTCTTTTAGAGAAAACATTTCAGTTTGTTATATTTCCATTTTATTTCCAATTTCAAAAGAAAAACGTTTTTCAAATAAAAGTGAAATGATATATAGAGGACTGTACACAATAAAAATATGTTGTATATTTTGTATAAGGACATCACCATAGTAACTGATGGTAACCCCAGTAAACCTTCAAGTACCAATTCGGCATTATAATCCTGAAAACAGTTACATGCATAGGATCTATATTTGACAAAAAATACAAAACAAAAGTCGTATCCGTGGTACAATTTATTGAATTTGGTAAAAATGAATGCTGTTTTCCTTATCAGCGGGAAAAGACATATCCCACCTCGCCCTCCACGTTTTAAAATATAGTCCTGTAATAATAAACCCGAGAAATATTCAATTGATTCAGTTTTTATCAGTGACATTAAACGCTCAAGCTGGAGCACAGCCCACGTTGTACTTACAATAAATTTATCCTTTCTTTCGGTTTGTGCAGGAATCATTCTAACTTTATACCACAATTACTTATCATATGCTTCACACTGTGCAATACCCCTGTTCACAAGACTATTGACACGCTACGGAAGTTATTTAAAAGACACAAGTGATGTGATTGAAGTACATGGAAATACGGCACTGCAGTTGTACCATTTTACGGAAGAAAACCTAGATACCGGTGTCACGACGTACGGCAAGTATGTCAGTCTATTTCAAGTTGTTAAAACTTAACAGGAAGAATGTGGACAACGTTTTGTGCATTAAAGCAGCTAAAAAAAGGCTCCATAAAGGGTTTATTAGCAGTTATTACATAAATTTTAATCTTCTTTAGAATAACCTCTTTAATATATCAACTAGATCTTGCAATTTTCGTTTAATATCAATATAATTTGTCAACACGTAAGTCGGCATGGGATGGCCCAGTAATACCCCGACCACCAAGGAAACGTCTACTTTGAGATGTTCAAACGATGAGGATAATTTAAATAACATTATTGCTCACATATTTCTTCCATGAGTGCCTGTGGTACTAAGTGACTGTGACTAATCATGCAACCCTTTTATTTGCCTAGGGGCATGGCTATACTGTCGAAGAACCATCTCCAGAAGTGGATGTATACATACAGTCTGTGGAACTAATATCATGGCGGGGTCTTGAAATCAATGTGAAAATAAACACTCATAAACATATAAATCATTTGTGTATGTATTACCACGTACTCTCAGTTCTCACAGAAACATAGAGTTAATTTTATTTAGCACAACTACGAAAATCATTCATGCACTGAAGGCTACACGAACATGTACAACTCCGTTATTGATTGATGGGACAACCATAACATTGATATTAAAGGTTTATTTCGGCCCTGACCGGAACTCATTTTATACAGATACATTTAGTTAATATTGCAATTGAGACAATATCCTTCTTCATGGGAGGCTGCACCGAAACCGATCAAAGATTTTTTCTATAGGCGGGGGGGGGGGGGGGGGGGTAGGAAATTTGGCAAGTGAAGCTTCACTTCACTTCACTCAGCATCTCTGTAAATAGAAACATCAAATGTCTCATGAAAATATTACAAGGCCATACGTTCCGCTGCCCATGTCTCCTATTGTGAATTAAATAATGCCACTTGATCAGTCGGGGCATATCAGGCCGGTTCCTACGTACAAAAAAGGGTTTGTAGGCCCAATTCAGTGTAGGTCTTTGCCATGTCAAGGAATATTGAACAAAATCGCCTGCGTCGGTAAATAAAATGTGCAAGTTAAAGGCATATGTCGGATATATCACTCCTCACTCCTATAAACAATTTAAGATTAAATACATGACGATACAATTTACACCAAAGTGTATCCATCAAGATTTTTTTGTTTTAACATTAACAGTACACAAGTACTTTTCCTTCTGTCTCTCCTTTAGCATGCCCGTTGCAGACATACATATACTGTGCAGGCAAATTTGTATTTAAACCATCATACTAAATCTTATATTCTCTTTTTAAAAGAGATCTGAGTTTTGTCAATGGTTCTGGATAAATCTTTTTTAGGGCAGAAAAACATGACCACCATTTCCCCCGAGTATTATGTTGTTCCAGATACTGTATCTCATCCGCCATTTATTCATCATTCCCCATATGACCAGACTCCTCGCGAAAAAATGATAAGGTAATTTAAATGTAGCAATACTGTTAATGATCTATAAATTTATGTGTATGTATGTAAATATAAAGAGAGAGAAATAGAGAAAGAATGAGAGAGAATACGCCTGATCTAGATCTATGTATTTAAATCTAGAATAATGCTTTTACTTTGTAGCCTAACTGAATTATATCCACTGGCATTCTGTCTCAAATGATAACCTGAAGTAAACACATTTACATTGGATCATAACACATCCATATAATTATGAAAATAAATATCAAATAAACGAAATAGTGTATATGAACTAATCTAATTCTATCGTGTAAAATCTTTGTCCAGTGATAGCTCAATAGGGATGAAAAAGCTCAAGTCACATTTAAGTGAATTTGTGAAAATGTGAAAATGACGATACTACAATGTTTACTTGACTTGTGATGTGAGGGTTTGGTCGGATCCTATCTCATCCAGATGGTTTGTTTGAACGGCTGTCTCTGAATACATGTCGATCCGGTCGCTATGAATACGGATATCTCGGACTCCTGCCTCCATATATCTCTCGTGCAATCTGTCTACAGATTCTGTGAAACCAAAAGCTTTGAATGCCACTCGTTATTAATATTGTTATTTTGTTTACTGTATGCGGTATATGTGGCCAGAGGCTCAAGCTTATTATCCCTGCATTCAGAGAATACACATGTAAGAAAAAAAATCCTTAGTACAACTGTGAAAATATTATACAGATATCTTGAACTCATCTTGGCATATGTTGTTGAGAGACTATTTGCTGCTAGGTAACAGTACATTCTTTTGTGATAGGGTACAGAATTTATATAGACATTACTGTTATCAACAGGAAAATGTTAATGCAGCAAATGTATACATTGGGTCCACTAATAATTATCTGTTATTCATTATAGCATTTTTTACAAAAAGTAAATTCTTCAAGGAGATATATAGACTGCAAGTTTGTATCCTTCATGAATGACATGTAAGAATTACTGGGTAACCAAGGTAGAGATTTCATGTACCAAATTGGACTGATTATGTTAATATAATACATTTGTACAAATTGTTACCTGTTTTATGTGTCTGCTCTATTTTCACACACCCATCATTATTCAACCAGCCACCGATTATTCGAAAACTGTTTTAATCATATAAACAGCAGCTAAGATTCATGAATGAACCAGGGTAACTTTGTACTTTTACGTTCTGGGATCAGCCATGTGAATGTACGCAAATACAAATGCCGCTGACTCCCTGACGGCAATCATGCCATTGAATTACGTTCAGGAATAAGTATAATGACCTGGCAGGCATATAGAATACCAAACTGTTGAATCTGATATGTATTGTTTTGATGTCACACACAAGTATACACATCCTTTTGATGCTCTTTTGTCACTGGCACACATGTAACACATATTCAGGTATATTTTAGTCGCCATCTGATTGCATCACTTATATTTTAGTCGCCGTCAGATTTCGGCACTTAAACGAATGAACGGCGTGAAACACACAGACAACATCTGTCAGGCATGTTAATGCACGCCAATACCAACGCTGCTGACTCCATGGCGGCAGTCGAGCTTGGATTACGTTCAGGAATAAATATAATTACTTTGCAAGCATTTAGAATACCAAACTGTTCAGTCTGATATGTATTGTTTAGATGTCAGACACAAGCAACACATCCTTTCGATGCTCTTTTGTCACTCGCACACATTTAACACATATTCAGGTATATTTTAGTCGCCATCTTATTGCAGCACATATTTAAGTAGCCATCAGATTGCGGCACTTACACGAATGTACGGCGTGAAACACACAGACAACATCTGTCAGGCATGTTAATTTTATTCCAATACAAACGCTGCTGACTCCGTGACGGCAGTCGAGTCGTTGGATTACGTACAGGAATAAGTATAATGATCTGGCAGGAATACAGAATACCAAACTGTTCAGTCTGATATGTATTGTTTTGATGTCACACACGTATACACATCCTTTCGAAGTCATTTTGCCACTCGCGCACATGCAACATACATACATTGCAAAAAAAAATTGCATTTAAAACATTAAAGTGAATTTACAAGGCCATTTGAAAGAGAAGTATCTTAATAATCACTCTAGACATTGATCATAAGGTTGATGTATCCTGTGGATACAGATATCATTTACGGACTCTCGACGTGAATGTGTGGCCCGTTGAATAATCGTCATTACTTGAGATCCGTGTCCATCTACTCTTATCGCGTCAAAACGTGCGACTAACGTAAGAGAGAACTGGCGTAATCAGTGTTACAGATGACGCAGTTGTCGGACAGTCTAAATAATCACATGGAGATCTCAGTTACAACTGTCGTCGCACGTATTTCTCACTCATTTATAATGGCGCAAATATCTAATGGCTTGAAATTAACATGTGCCCATATATCCGGTTCGAATTCACTTATCAAAAGCTATCCTGTCACAACATTAATACATACGTGTCATATACGTACCAAATTGGCTACATGGAACCCGTTTATAATATATATACCATGTGTTGTCCGGTGTTAATTATGAATGTAATGAATTTGTATCCCTTGAACAGTTTTTCCACTCAACATTATGTGTAAGAGTTTAATTGTGAACTGCATGGTTTATAATTAATTAACCATGTGTTGCCCCGTGTAAATTATGAATGTATTGAATTTGTATCCATCGGACATAGTTTTTTTCCACTCAACATTGTATGTAAGAGTTTAACTGTTAACTGCATGTACGTGTGTATGGAAATATCACACTTCTAAGAATAATATACGATTCTTTTCCTGTAACAAAATCAACAGATTTCGAAAGTGTGTTGCCAGGCATATCAGCAACAGTTGAGTACGTTTTAGGGTTTATGCCAGTTGTTATATTTGAACAATAGCGTAATCATGTAAATAATCATAGATTAAAGAGGATAAATCTAGTTTGATTAAAGATTTACTAACATACGAAGCTGTCACGAGAGACTTTAGATCGACGAAATAATGCCTTCGCCAAACCTCTTTTGGCCCTAGGTGCTCAACTGGCCAAATAATCCACGGATGTGAATTGTCTGTGCGTTATGTTGTTACTACACACAGCAACGCCTTGGGATCAGCTGCGTCAAGGCTCATAAGATGCACTTGAAAACAACGATGCTGTTGAAAATGACGCCGTACCATTCCGAAGCAACTTATCCTGTTGCCACATAAATTATGAAAATAGCATTCAGGTTGAAATCTTATGACTAACATTTCAGATACAAGGTTTACTAGAGGATATGAAGTAAATAAGATGAACAAAAATGCACGTGATGATTTTTATGCATCTAGATAATTCTTCTTTAAGTTGATAAATGTTTTATCATTTATGGTAATATTTAAAAACAGATCAAAGATTAATTGCTGCATCTACGTCTTATATGAAATCGTATTATTTTAAACCAGAATCAACAAAGTAGAAATTGTAATGCATTAAAGAAATATCGAATATTTTTAATCTAGAAAAACATTTATGCAGCAACTGTGTACTTTGTGTCCAGGCAGAATTATCTTTTATCCATTTAGCAAATCTAGAAAAATGGCTAAACAGTAACTTTGGACTGCATGTTAATTTCTTTTAATTTACAAAACAATTAAGATTTCTAGATAACCAAGGTAGAGGTTAACGGCAACATTTATAAATACTGTAGTGGACTTAATATATGAATATAATATATAATACTAATATAAATCATTTGTACAAAGCAGTTATTTTAACATATATATTGCTAATCTTTATTTACCAGCCACCGCCCATTCGAAAACTGGTTTTAGCTTTAAATGATATTCAAGAATGAGGTTCTGCTCCAGAGGTAGTGTGTCTTTTTACGTTCTTGCTCTGCTCGGCTCGAACATTTGGGGAAATGATGCCAACCAAGAAAATATAGGTATATTTGTTAAACGTATACATTCATCTTATTCATTTTATTTACAATTCTTTGCTTGTTTTAAAGTAGGCGATGAAAATTAATTAAATAAGTTATCTGCTTTTTGTTGGCGCTTTTATCACTGCAAAGGCATTCACAAGACAGACATTTAAATAAAACGCAAATTGTACTTGAAATATTTTACAGCGCGTGTTGAAATTGTCATTAAAGTTTTTATTTTTTTTTTCTCCCGAGAAAATGCCAAAATGGAAATTTTGGTTGACATGCATGAGTTTGAAAAATATATTCGCAATGACGAACTCTTTGGCGAGTTATTTACGCCGGATTCCTGCATCATGCCGCCTGGTGAGATGATGTGCAGAAACAAGGGTAATGAGATATTTCAATCTTATCCTTTGAATTTAATGATCAGGGGTTGCCTTGATAGTTTTCTTCATGTGAAGGGAAATCTTTTCAGTTTTTTATATTTGCATTTTAATTTCCAATTTTAAAAGAAAAACGTATTTCCGAATAAAAAGGCACCATGCTATATTTAGGTTATAAAGATTATGTATATTTTTAATACTGACATGTTCATAGTAACTGCTGGTCATCCCCGATGAACCTTTAAATACAAATTCGGAATTATAACCCTGAAATCCGTTACATTAGATTTATATATGAAAAATACAAAATCGTTTCAGTGTTATAGCTGAATGAACATATGGTATAAATAAATGCTGCTTTCCTGCTAATTGGGTACGGGCAAATCGCTCCTCGCCCTCCATGTAAAATACAGTCCTCTGATAATAAAATCTGAGAATGAATCAGTTGTTTCAAGTTTAATCAATGACCCTAAACGCTCAAGCGGAAACACAGTCCCGTTTGTTCAAACGATAAATTTTACCCTCTCGGTTTGTGCAGAAATTATTCGACATTAAAATCACAATTACTCACCACATGCTTCAGACTGTGTAATACCCCTCTTCAAGTGAATGGTGACACGCTACGGAAGTAATTTAAAGGACACAAGTGATGTAATTGAAGTACATGGGAATACGGCTCTGCAGTTGTACCATTTTGCCGAAGAAAACCTAGATACCGGTGTCACGACGTACGGCAAGTATGTCAGTCTATTTCAAGTTGTTAAAACTTAACAGGAAGAATGTGAATAAATAAATGGACAACGCATAGGGTATTTAAGCAGCTACAAAAAGCGTCATAAAGAGTTTATAAGCAGTTATAACACAGATTCTAAACTTTATTAGTAACAATTTGTTTAATTTATCAACTTTTTTTCGCATTTTTTTTGTTAAATATTACTTTAAGGTTTCTACACGTAAGTCGGCATGGTAATGGCAAAGTCATACCCCGACTACCAAGAAAACGTCTATTTTGAGATGTTCAAACGATGACGATACTTGAAATTACATGATTGCTTGCAATTTCTTTAACCGTTTCACGATATACATGCATGTAAGGGACAAGGCCCATTCGTCAGGATATAGAATTTACGTATAAGTGCTTGTGGTACTAAGTGACTTTGACTTATTATGCAACCCTTTTTTTACCTAGGGGCATAGTTATACTATCTAAGAACCATCTCCATAAGTGGATGTGTACATACAGTCTGTGGAACTAATATCATGGCGGGGTCTTGAAACCAATGTCAAAATAAACAGTCATAAGCATATGAATCAATTGTGTATGTATTACTATTTTTCACAGTAACATAGAGTTAATATTGTAATATCCCAACTTCATAAATCAATCTGCATTGAAGGCCGCACTAACAAGTACAACTCCGTCATCGATTGATGGGAAAACCATAACCATGAAAATAAAGGTTCATTTCGGCCCTGCCCGGAACTCAGTTTATACAGATACATTTAGTTAATATTGCAATTAAAACAATATCCTGCTTCATGGGTGGCTGCAACGAAACAGTGGCCGATCAAAGATTTTTCTGTAGGCGGGGGGAGGCACAAGGACAAGTCAAAGCTTTACCTTCATTTCACTCAGTATTTCTGTAAATAAAAACATCAAATGTCTCATGAAAATATTACAAGACCATATGTTCCGCTGCCCATGTCTCCAATTGTGACCGTAAATAATGCCACTTGATCAGCCGCGGCATATTAGGCCGGTTTCTAGGTACAAAAAGGGTTTGTTGGCCCAAATCAGGGCAGGTCTTTGCCATGTCAAAGAAAATTGAACAAAATCGCCTGCGTCGGTAAATAAAATGTGCAGGTTAAAGGCATATGTCGGATATATCGCTCCTCACTCCTATAGACAATAAATGATTAAATACATGACAAAACAATTTACACAAAAGTGTATCCATCAAGATTTTGGTTTAACATTAGCAATACACAAGTACTTTTCCTTCCGTCTTTCCTTAAGCATGCCCGTAGTAGACATTCACATAATGAGCAAGCAAATTGGTATTTACCATCAGACTGAATCTTATATTTTTTTAAAGAGATCCAGGTTTTGTCATTGGTTTCGGAAAAAATCTTATTTAGGGCAGAAAAACATGACAACCATTTTCCCCGAGTTTCATCTTATGTTGTTCCAGATAGTGTATCTTATCCTCCATTTATCAATCATCCCCCATATGACCAGCATACATGGGGTAATAGTAATAAGTAATTGTAATAGTAATAGACTATTACAGTTTTTTCCATGTAATAGTAATAGTAATAGTAATAGTAATAGACTAAAAAATTTGAGCTGTAATAGTAATAGTAATAGAAACAGAAGGCAAAGTAATAGAGTAATACATATTACTTTCTATTACTTCCTGTAACCCCTTTATTATGAAGCATATCAGCAGATAATGCTGAACAGACTCACTTCTTGTCCAGTGTTTTCCCAGGATGTGCCTATTGTTGAGGCAAATATGGGCCTGCTGCCACATTGCTGGTAACCACTTGTGCTAATTACATAAGAGTACTGGACAGAGCAGGTCACAGCCAAATAAGTTACCTGGCACAATAAGAATTTGATTACTAAACCATGGTTAAACAGAGGCTTGTTTGATGTTAAGAAACAGGTAAATAGTGTATTATTATTGTGACATGTACATCTTATCTCACATCCATCAATCCAAATGCACATTCTGAAATGTACCTAGATGTGGTTTCACCAGCCAGTTTGCATTTTAATAATACAGATTGCAATAACACACATTCAAGAAATTATTATATGGAACCAGATACAGTGCAGATCTAGAATGTTCATTTTAAGCTCATGGTGTTTTCACTACCTATAAAGTATTGAAGCCTACAATTCTATAAACACATACCAGTATGACAATCATTTGGATAAATTGATACTACAGGCACATCTAGTAAATTTATATACATATTCTTTTAAAACTGTTATTTTAATATTTGTCTGTTGTTTCATAGTACCAATTTTGCTGAACTTCATTCAGTATCTAAATTTATGTTAATTCATATTTTAAAAATTAAATGAACCTTTTTTCTTGAAATTAATTTATTTGACTACAAGGAAGAAGATTAAATCTAAACAGAAGTATGTACTATAAAATAAATTTATGTGGAATATCTATAAAAAAATGTGCAGGGATCCATATAATTATAAATCAATATTTTATATATGCCAGGGCCTTTACATGGGTTGCCTTCAAATTAAATGTATTCTAAAGTTCATACAATTATCTTATAATTTCTACTTGAAACCCCCCAACAATGATCATTGAGTTTTCAAAATATAAAAGAACAGAATTAAAGAAGCTGAAATAATTAAGATCTCCAGTATCATTAGGTTTTCTGTAAATGACAGACACAGTATAAGAAAATTGTATAGGTAACTGGATGATTTAGGTGCATGTAATATTATTTAAACATGTGATTGTAGTGCTAGTCCATCCCACTCTTGGCTGCGCAAGGTCTAGAATCCTCCCATCAGTTTAAGTAATAGTTATAGTAATAGTAATGGTAATAGATACTCCAGTGATAGTAATAGTAATAGTAATAGAAGATAAAATATGGTAATAGTAAGAGTAATAGTAATATCAGAAATTGAAAGTAATAGTAATAGTAATAGAACAACTGTAATAGACCCCATGTCTGATGACCAGACTCCTGTCGAAAAAAATAAGGAAATTTTAATGTACCACTACTGTTAATGGTATATATAAATTTATGTATTTATGTGTAATATATATATATATATACATATATACAAATATATATTTATATTGAGAGAGATGGAGAAAGAGAGAAAAAGAGAGAATACGCATGATCTTTGTATTTAAATCTAGAATAATGCTTTTATTTTGTAGCCTTACTGTATTGTATCCACTGGTATAAATTGATGACCTGAAGTATACACATTTGCATTGGATCATAACACATTCATATAATAATAAAAATAAATATCAAATAAACGAAATAGTTAAATGAACTAATCTAATTCTGTCGTGTAAAAATCTTTGTCCAGTGATGGTTAAATAGGGCATCGAAAAGCTCAAGTCACATTAAAGTTGTTATGGAGATGACGATACTACAATGTATACTTGCCTTGTGACGTAAGGGTTTGGTCGGATCCTATCTCATCCAGGTGGTTAACTTGAACGGTTATCTCGGAATACATCTCGATCCAGTCGCTATGAATACGGATACCTCTGACTCCTGTCGCCATATATCTCTCGTGCATTCTGTCTACAGCTTCAGTGAAAGCAAAACCTTTGAATGTCACACATTCTTAATATTGTTATTTTATTAGCTGTTTGTGGTATATGTGGCCAGAGGCTCAAGCTTATCACTCCTTGCATTCATAGAATTCACATATTTGATTAAATCCTTTGGTACAGCAGTTAAATCATTGATTTCTTGACATATTGACATAGTTTGTTGAAACGTTATTTGCTGCCAGGTTACAGAATATATTTTTAACATTACTGGTATATTGATAAAGATGTTTATATTCTGTTCAGAAGCACTGCATGGAAAGGGATGGACAACTGCTGTGCATATAAAGATGGACAAGGACTGCCCGAATAGCTTTGTTCCAAATACAAAAATACCAAAACAGCCGTCAGAGTCTTGCTGGATCGAAGTGATGTGACTCTAAGTCCAATACCGGTCTTTGAATATAAGTTAAAAGTAAACAAAATCAAATAAAATCCCAGGTTCAACTGTGAACAAAATACACGGGTGTGTTAAACGTATCTGAACATATGTGGTTGATAGAGTATTTACATTCAGTTTACAGAATTTATGTAAACGGTATTGTTTTCTAAATGAAGATGTTTAAACCCTGTTAAGAAGCAATACATGTATGTGTATGACCTGATTCCTCTTGTGTAGTAACACATATATGAGCTGTGGACTCATTTTCAGTTTGACAAAGTAATGTAGGTTCCCCTTGTTATGATACAGTCACCAGCAATTTATAGAGCTTCATGTGTTCAAAGCTGCAGTGACAACTGATGAACATGTAATTATGGACAGGAAATGCCCAAATTATCTTGTGGCGAATACTACAGAAAAAAAAGCTGTCAAGGTGTCCTGGAGGGAGGCGATGTGACCCCAAAAGTGACACCATTAGATCCGTTACTGCCAAGTTTAAATAGTTACCTCATTAAGTCTTCGAAAATAAGGTCAAAGTCAAAAATAAATATCAAGCGCAAATAGGTAGCTATACTGCCCATAATCGTACTGACAGGACTAAGACTCTGCTAGTTAAGGATATTGTGTAAAGACCCCCCTCCCCCTCCCCACCAGTACCCCACCATTACCCCATCCCGAGCTAACACTAAAGAAATAATGCCCCCTCCACACATACACACACACTAGGGCCCTGCGCGGGCTGAAAAACTGAACCCGCACCCTCCCGCATCATGCCCTGTCAGCCCGCAGCCCGCCCTGCAATCAAATAAATAAATTCAGCCCGCCCCGCCCCGCAGTTACTATGATTCTTTCAGCCCGCACCCGCCCACGAAATTTTCTTTCAGCCCGCACCCGCCCCGCCCCGCATTTTTTAAGTTTCCGGCCCGCAGTCCAGCCCGCAAAATAATTAAATATAGTTTTCGGATCCGATG
Source organism: Sipunculus nudus (assembly GCA_026874595.1). NCBI lineage: Eukaryota > Metazoa > Annelida > Sipuncula > Golfingiida > Sipunculidae > Sipunculus > Sipunculus nudus. The sequence continues at coordinate 21,319,008 of CM049307.1, forward strand.
GTTTACATATCAAGATATTTTACAGCACATATATAAGACACGCTTATTATTAATATATATGAAATGTTTGTTGAGTGGAATGAAAAATTTATTTAAATACGTTTTTGCAATAATTCAAACCATAATTCATGAAATATTTTTAAAGACAGATTTGATTGATTAGATGGATTTAATTTAGACATAATAATTCAACACAACTTAAATATGTATTCATATTTTACAGGGGAAATAAACAAACCTTTGGTTTATTGTGTCTGTTTCTACTTAAATATATAAAAACAGTAAACAAAAAATTAGACTTTTTCCAAGTATTTGTACCCAAAGTGACCCTTTAGAATAGTATTGCCTAATCCAACTAACGAGATGTGTTGCTTGTTAAATTTTTTCAGTCACAATCTGCTAATTAGCTGAAACTGAGACTAATCAGGTCAAGGGAGTAAAGGGGTATTCTAACCCATGTGGCTTTAGGTTCAGGATGTTCACTGAGATCTATAGACATGGCCAGAGCCTTGTTTCTTATAGCAATCGTCAACACATTATGCTGTGACCAAACAGTGATTTGACCAGCCAGTGGTCAATGTCATTTACAATTAGACAGGACATTGAGTTACAATTAGAAAAGGAGTCAAATTTAGGGTAATAGAGCCCTTGATTTACTCCCAGCCATATTATGTAATATGTGAGACCTGACACAAGTACAGGGTTACAGTCCATATACAACATCAGGCCAGGTAACTAGATCTATACAAAGTTATGACCAGCTCCCATTGCAAAGACATTTGTTTAAAGTCTAGATTTCAGATTAAAGATACATCATCTATTTTGTATAAAAATTGATGTTATACCTAGAAAAGACACATTTGCATGGTGTTGTTACAACTGTCAGTCAGTGTAAGGGGTTAACAGGAATAAATTAATTTTTTTTTTCAAATTTACGACACCTGAAAACATTTTATACAAAATTACCAATTTCTCCAAATGATATTATTTTAAGTAAAATTTTATTTTCATGTTTAACTGAACTGCTAGATCATCAACCCGCAGCCCGCCCCGCCCCGCACAGATGTCATTTCGGCCCGCCCCGCACTTTCTTAGATGTAGCCCGCCCCGCCCCACATAGATTTCTATGCGGGGGACCGCGGGCTGCGGGCCCCCGCGGGCTGGGGGTCAAAACCTGCCCCGCGCAGGGCCCTAACACACACACACACACACACAAACACATTGTTTCGACAAGTTGTCCCGGCCTCCAACCATCCCTAACTGAAAGGGGTTTGTTTAAAAAAACGACCTCTGACGGAATGCTGATCTGTCACCTGCGGTTATTACTCTGCCTAAAGGGCATTTTGAAATATCAGCGGTATTGGATATTTGACACAAATACAGACAGCAAAAGAAAAACAGAGACAAAGTATAAAAAAATAAATATTTAACACTCAGGGGAATCCAAGAAAGCCCAAACCCCGCAACACACCACATAAATCTGGATGCAAATATCGACATAAAACGTAATGCCCCTCAAAGCCGCATAATTAGTGTTGGTGAACATTAAAGAATCGGTGACCCTTACACTCATACAGTCTCCCAACGATACCATTTTTACAGCAGTGCAATTTAATAAGCGTTTGTTTAGACGTTTGCTCACCTCTTCCCTGACAGATATTCTGCCCGGAGGCATAGACACGGTATCAGAAGTGTAAGTCTGGGCGAACATAGCATCCAGATTGTGGCTGTCATACAGGTTAACAAGGGTCTTCATCTGCGACAGAATCAGCCTATTGTTATCTTAAATGGAAACAACAGTAAATGACCTCATTTTTAAGAGTTTATATGAAACGTATCGGTCTTCAATTGTGGATAATAGCAAATAGCACGTTAAATCAAATTTTTGCAACAACAAGTCGATACGCTTGGCCGAACATTACTTTAACGCTATTAAGACCTCACTTTCTTTGATCTAAGATTATGCATCGACACGATATAATTAAGTTTTAAACAGAGATATTCCTCTGTTGGTGCTAGGCCCCACATGAAACTTCAGCAACTGTAATATGATATTTTGTCAGGGAAACATAACCCACCTTTTTCACCCAAAGGAGATTCTGCGCTGATTAAATTGTAGATTGTCAGAATGGCTTGTAAGACCAGGGCTGCGTCACGTGTCTTCGTCATCTTTCAAAACGACTGTATTGAAGTAAAATACTTGCAAACTGTATAAAAGTATAAAATGAAAATTATAAAATCATAAATATTAAAATATATTTGTACTTTATTCTACCCGTGTGGCAAATTGCTTTAATGCCCTCGAACAATAGTAAAGCGTTGTACGAGATACATGTCAGCTTTGATAACAGTGACCTTTTTAATTATTTTTCAACAATATGTTGCTCAATTTAATTACAAACGTTGCTTGTGTGCATACATCACGCACATATCATTCTGCTTATATGGGTAAAACTATAATTCCAACTTTGGAATCATAAAGACGGTAAGGTCTTGAATAGTGAATATTGGAGCCCGGGTCTCTTGTTAATTGTTTGATGATATATTTTGCAGTATATATTAAGAGTATAATGCTGAAGTATTATTCAGAGGATTAGTCCTCAGAATTAAAATTTCATTTATAAAATGCTCCATCATTTTCAATCATTCTTGTATATATGTTATTGAAATGTGTTGGGCATGCTTTCCTGTTAAATGTGGAAATGGTGGTGCTACTAGTATTGTTTTTGTTTTGAGTAATAGAACCGTTTTAAATCGTAAGTCTGAGACCGAGGAATAATTTACTTGACAGTTTTATCAGTGCAGTCATTATCCTATCATATACATTACATAGTAGCGTTAAGATGCTCTTTGTTAAATTTGTAAGATATTTGTACTCGTTCAATAAATCAAATTTTGTCAAGATATCCGGTTCAAAATTCATTTGCATATTCCCCATATAGCGTTCTTTCTATAAGTTTCATAATACAAATATATCTCTGTCAAAAATATGCCAGATTGGCTACTTAGAATAGTTTTATAATGAATTAACAATATGGAGCTCGAGTTAATTATAAATTTACACAAATCGCATCTTTTAAGGTGTATGCATCATTACCTGTAACAATATCCCCACAATCAGTGTGTTGCAGGGCATATCAGCAACAGTTAGGTATAGGTTTCATATTCACCAGTTTTTTTTTTTTTTTATTAATCGAAAACAAAAAATCTTGTAAGTAACGTTTAATATTTTGGTAAGCAAATGAAACCCATTATATTTATATATATATATTATGACGGGTAGGACGTAGCCTAATGGTTAAGGTGCTGGAGCTGAAGGTCCCCGGTTCATACCCCGCCGCTGCCACAATGGCAAAATGGTGAAATCTCGGAACAGAACCTCAGAGATTGGCACTAATGTCTTAACGACATGTTATGACTTCTGGATTATTCCTAACCCCGTGCATATAAAAACCTGAAACCCTACGGCTTAATAATACTTATATATCATTCTTATCGTATGGATATCTTCATCCTCATTACATATACAGTGCCACTAATAGGACATGGACCTTTCCTTAAAAAAGAAACAGTTAAGTATGGGTGTTTAGATCTCATATTCATCAGTTTTCTTTTATTGGACCAAAACCAAAAGTTTTGTGAGTAATGTTTCAAATTTTGGTAAGCATATAACCCATCATATATGTTAATCCACATACTTTACCACCAAAGAAGCAAATGCACTGAATGCAAATTATTTCATTAAGAAATTCAATAGGAATGTGTACATTGGGTCAACTTTACGCTCTTTACACAGCACTTTAACTATAGGCCTACTTCCTATATGGTAAGCGCTGTTTGTTATGACCTCGTATCCTGAATTGCTACACCAGAGGGGAGCACTGTATTTTTGTCCAATCAGATGAGACCTTGTGCTGGAAGACAAGGTCAAGCGAGGTATACACGGAGCCAATCATGTTCATTTCGTTTTGAGTGACAGCTCATCGCCCGTCTGAACAGGCCACAGGCTCAGAGAGAATTGCCGCAGACGTGGTTTGCTTAGGGCCTTGGACACATAGGATGACCGGTCGGTGAGCTGTAATTCAAACGAAACGTAGCAACAAAGGCTGCGTGCACACCTCGCTGGCTGGTTTCAGTTCTGCGGACACCAGACACATGGCTACGCTAACACAGTCATACTGTCAGTATCGAATCGTTCGATGATGCGAGAATGCAGAGGGAGCAATTAAAATTCGAACGTAAACGGCGCTTGAAGCGCAGCTATGGGCGGAGCCAGGATGCCTGTCGAGTGTTTGTTTATTGGCATCTGGTTGGCTGCTTGTCACATCATACGCACGTTTTGTTCAGCGGACAACGAACCGCCAACTGGTGTTTAAATATATCATAAACCGTCAAAGCTGGCAGCGTGAAAATCAGTTGCTTCTTTAGAAGCGTAAAATTTCCGCTGCCTCGGGAGCGTAGGTCAACTTACAATAATCTGTTATTCATTTAAGTATCTTTTGAAAATAAGTAAATTATTCAAAGAGATATATAGACTGCTAGTTTATTTTTTATGAATGAAATATAAGAATTCCTGGGAAAACCAAAATAGAGATTTCGTATACCATATAGGGCTGAATATTTTTATATAATACATTTGCACAAATTGACACATTTTTCTTGTGACTGTGATATTTCCACACAACCATCTTTATTCTACCAGCCTTCGAATATTCGAAAACTGTTTTGTTCATATAAACATCGAATGGGATTAAATAATGAGGTTCTGAACCAGGGTTACTGTGTACTTATACATTCTGGGCTCGAACATTTATTTGGGGAAATGGAATCAACCAAACAATATAGGTAAATTAAACGTGTCATACAGCCTATTCAATCTGTTTAAAAATTCCCTGTTTTTGGTTTGGTATGTTTTTAACATATGCAGTTCGAAGTAGATGTATTCCCCCGTGTTAACTGTCTCAACTATACACAACTGCAAAGGTAATCACAAGACACGAATTAATTAAATAAAACACAATTTGTAATATTGTATAATTTTGGTGAATTAATTTTTTTTTCATTAAAATCGTGTTTTTCCTAAGGAAATACAAAAAAAAACTGAAATTTAAAATGCAAGTTACACATATGCCTTTCGGTTTTTACACGGTTTGATAACACAGACATGATATTTGCTGATATTTGGAAGTCAGATTTCATGAAAATTAAATGGGTCCGCCAGTCGTGCTATCTCAGCGTCTTCTGCACTTCTGTGTATATAGCTGCATGTCACGCTGTTCGATCCTGCGCTAGACTTTCCCAAGTATGTGTTGATGGATAGTTTTTTTCAGCGATGCTTTGAGACTGTCCTTATAACGCCTCTGGATCTTTTACCAGATAGCAGTTCTCCATACAACAGTTGTGCTTGGAGTCTAATCCCCCGGGACACCGCTTTGCTTTTTATAGATTCTCTGGTTAGTTACAATGAAGATGGTACGTTGTATTCACTTAACATATCCATACTTTGTAAAAGAAGGATATCTCTTTAACTACTTTTTTTTAATCATGGCGTAGTCTATTGACATTTAATAAGATATTTAGCTGTTATATTCAATGATGTATAGTATATCTGATTGATGAGATTATTTTATATATATTTTACCCTCCTGTTGAATAAATCACAGTGAGTGTGTGTGTGGGGTGGGTGATGCTTGTGTGTATGTGAGTGTAATGGTGCATATAAAAGTATTTCTACTTGTCTCCCGGGTAAAAAATTTGCCCTATAGGTGAAAAGGGTAGAACGCTGCGTTGCGGGTTTGATCCCAGGAATTGGAAGGGGTTGTGTTTCAACTTGTATTGTATATGTATGGATTTGACAGAGAAACACGGAAAGGCTTGGTTCTCTGTCGTTAGTGTCGTTGTAAGTTTTACAATAATGTTTATTCTCTTAAGTATCAATAATGTCAGGACGTCTATCAAATGCATAATCAGTTATATCCATATTCACATCAGTAGCGTATAATACATCATAGAAGTCAATGCTTAAATAAAGTTGACTTGTAAAATATGAATGTGATGAACTATAAATCTTGCCGCGCCAGACCAATTCCTTACGCACTACTGGAAAGGTTAATGAGGACCTAGAAAGGCTGTTGTTACGGAACCTAATATAAACAGATCACGTATGCGTGATGAACACAAATTTTGTAATGGAGATAAAAACAAATCAGATTCTGTAACAGGTTTTTTGTTAACAAATAACTATAATTTATTCTTAAAACAACCCTAACAATACAATACACTAAATCAATACAATTATACAGTAAAAAAGCGGTATAGTAAAAAGTCAATACAATCACATAAAAAAATAATGTGCACAGTACCTGTATACCAACACCATCACTACGATAAGTCCTTTAAATGTAAACTCTCGGAGAATGACAGTCCAGTGGAAAGTAAACTGAAGTCCAAATGCATAAAATCCAGGAGAAAGTCTTTGAAAATCTATAATTGCCGCATTAGTCAGATAAGGTCCTAGAATCTGACACACGCTTCTGCGTCCGCTGGAATCTGTCTATAAGATCTTGCACAACACAGACTACACGCGTTTTAGGAATTCTTCAGAAAAACAGCGCTGTGTATCTCCACACACCAGGCTCATCACGTGACCCACGACCTAGCGTAAAAACCCAAGGCTAAACATGACAACGAATTCAACCAGTACGGATTAAACATATATTGTGATACGCGGCCAGACACGAGTGCCACAACAGGAGTTACGCCCGTGTCACATAATAAAAAGAACACCTGTAACACTGTGCAGGAATAAAATAATCTCCCATGTGTAGAACAGCGCATGGGCTACGCAACTCGTTCCCGTGGTTAAGCCTGATGTTTAAGTTCGAATTTGCGGAGATTTCAAGGTGACGGTAAATCATGTTCTCAAGGTAGACCTGCATCCCATGCCGCGCATTGAAGATATGTTCACAAACTGACAGGTGGACAACTTTTCAGCATGATTGACCTCGTCCACGTCTATCTCCAGATGGAAGTGGAAGATGAATTAAAGGTATTCCTGACAATAAGCACTCCAAAGGGAGTGTATCGCCATAACATACTTGCGCTTGGTATAACTTCCGCCCCGGCAACCAACCAAAGAGCCATAGACCAAATTTCAAGGACTCACAGGAGTACTATCAGGACGACATCTTAGTCACTGGCAAAACCAATGAAGAACACCTTAACAACTTGAAAAAGTGTTAGAAAGACTTCAGGGATATGGATTGTTACATATATCTGTTTATCTCTGTTTGCATTGCTTGACATGTGTCTGGCGTTCTGATTCTTGTTAAGCGCAAGCCCTGTGCCATGCTATGGGAACCGCACTTGTTGAACTATGGCTTACCCGCAGAGTGTAAGACACAGCGTGTTCGTTGAAGTGTAAAAGGTTCGTGTTTGTTCTTTGGAATGTCCCGGACTAGAAGCTTCTGGACTTCGGGGGGAAAAGCTATAAATAGGGGCTGTGTTTGGAGCTGGCAGAAAGGAAAATACCACCGGACACTAAAGGGTGGGACTTTCTCATCAGTCTTGGGACCTAATCCGATAATTGCATAGTAACAGATTTTCTATGGACTTTATACATAATTTATACAGATTTTATATATATTGTCTTCAGTTTGTCTTTGGGATTTTACCCGAACTTCATTTCTGAATTACAACAGCTTGTCTTCCAGATTTAATTGGACTATTCACTGGGAAGATTTACTTGACTGTTTACTTGGATTATTTGTGCTAAAACACTCTTGTTGGACTGTGACAGTTATGGTATCCAGAAATCAAGGCCTAGGATCCGGACTCTGTTGATTTACATTTTTATTATTGTTATGTCTTAAATACTGTGTAATTGTATTGATTTAGTGTATTGTAATGTTAGGATTGTTCTAAGTATAAATTATAATTATTTGTAAACAAAAAAAAACACTAACTTCTTTTTTCCCCTAGACATTTCACGCTGCCTAGTGTTGCGGAATCTAATTGTTTTTGTCTCCGTAACAAGGGTTTGTGCTCGTCATGATATCGTAATCTGTTATTATAAGGTTCCGTAACAGGATTAAGAATAAAGAAACCGAAATTTGCCTTCCTGAAACGTGTACTGACCTATCTGAGGCATGTTGTCGATGCCGAATGTCCTCATGCCTCAACGGAAAAGATCAAGGCCATTGTAGATGCACGGAAGCCACCCAATGTCTCACAGTTGAGATCCACCTCAGGCAGGGCAACTATTATGATGGATCTACCAAGTTTGTCATCACAACTGTACCCACTGAATAAACTGTTTAAGAAGGAAACTCAGTGGCAATGGACAAAACACTGCGACAAAGCATTAAAATAAATTAAAGAGGCATTGACTTCGACCAAGGTCATCACCAATTTCAATCCAGAATTGCCAAAACGGCTAGCGTGTGACATCTCAGAATTATTAAGATGAAGGCGCAGGCTAGGAGCTACGTTTGGTGGCCACACCTAAATGATAAAATCACAAGCACCGCAAAAACTTGCAGCGAGTGTAAGTGTACAACCATTACCGCACCCTTACATCCGTTGGTTTGGCCGACAAGACCATGGCACAGGATCAACATAGATTTTGCATTTATCGGCGAACACTGCCGATGCGCACTTCCATTTGACACATCAGATGCGCATTCAAAATGTCCAAAGGTGGCCATTATGCAATCCACCACAACCAAACAATCCAAAATTCCAAGCCCCTAGAGACATGTTCTGTCGCACTCGACTCCCTGAGCAAATTGCACATCAGATCAGCACCATATCCCCTTCAACAAACGGACTTTAAGAACGGTTTCTAAACACTCAAACAAGGTCTGACAGCAGCCTAGGCTGATCTGACAACAAAATCCAAACTAGCAAAATTTCTACTTGCATATCGCAACACGCGACATTCTAAAACGAATGAATAACCCGCAGGGCTTGAAATTAGCGCCGGACCACCGGAAATTTCCGGTAAAAATCACGGAGGTCCGGCAGAATGTCTACCGCCGCCGGACCTCCAGTCCGGCGAACTCCTTGGCCTCCAGGGCTCGTCAAGCTAATGGTTCCCCTACCAATTTGTCGTCATGCCACGCAAGAAAAAAAATGCCTGTGAAACGGTAAATCGCACGATCGACTGACGCTTTTGTTTAACCATCATTTAGCCTTGACCTTAATACAGACTGGTACCGCGATCTATTAAATCCCATAGTCACTGCGGTCACAGTGGGCGATAATATAGTGCACACAGCGGGCAAAAAAAAAAGAGCGGCGTACCAGACTAAGGACGAACATACTCGGTCAAGATTGGACTCTGGAAGCCAAGATCGCATCGCTTTTTCGAATTTTAATCTGTGAGGTATGTACAAAAATCTAAGTTGCAACGTAAATCAATTGATTATTTTGAAAAATGTCCTAAAAAAAGATATTTATTTTTAAATATGTGAATTATTGAGCAGCCTGGTATTAAAAAAAATTGAATAAGCCAAAGTTTCTTAAAACTTTCCGGTAATTTGCGCCATTTGATGACGTAAACACCAAAATCCCGCTGGAAGCATGGTCTTTTCACATACGTTTGGGAATCAAACATGGCAAAACAAATGAAATTGGACAATTTCCTTGGCCCTAAAGGCAAAGAATTAGAGAAAACTAAAAGTCACAAACGACGTGATTTCAAAGAATATGAAACAAAGAGACAGAAGAGAACTTTTCAGGTACATTTGTATTTTTTTCTAAATTAAAAAAGTAAGTTGTAATACTGATAGTTTTCCAATATTATAGTCTGTTTCATCCCCTCATGTCCAGATTGGATAAATCTGGAGAGCACACCAGATGAGGATGAGAAACTGTACTGTGTCATCTGTAGGGAGACGCCTTCACTGGCAGACCAACAGTCACCCTTCTTTATTGGCACTAGCAAACAGTGGAATACCACTGCTTTTCGGGATCATGCAAAATCTAAACGCCATATGAGATGCAAAGATGCCCAAGAAACTGCAAAATTAAAACCAGGGACCAGTGCTGCGGAGAAAGCACTAGACCAGATAGCAAAAGCAGAAAAGCAAAGAGTTCTGAAGTTGATAAGCTCAGCACATGCAATTGCCATGCACAATCGCCCATTCACAGACTTTCTTTGGATAGTTGAACTGCAAAAGAAGAATGGGATAGATTTGGGGAACTCTTACCAGAACAACAAGGAATGTATCCAGTTTACTCAGTGTATTGCTGATGTTGCAAAAGGAGAAATTATCAAGTGGCTTGATGGGGCACATTTCTATAGTGTCCTTTGTGATGGGTCCACAAATACTGCAGTTAGAGAAGTTGAACTGTTTTACATTAGAGCTTCACGGCAGGGTGTTGTAAGAGTATTTTTTGTTGCCTGCAAGGTGGTTGATAGACCAAATTCGGAGAGTATTCTAAATGCAATGCTAGAGGCCCTTGGAGAACTTAACATATCAGAGGAGCTTTTTTTCCAGAAAGTTGTAGGATTTTCTGCAGACGGAGCTGCTGTAAATTTTGGTTCACGAACTGGTATAGCTACTAGGCTTCTTGAAAAAGCTAGCTGGCTCATTGCAGTACACTGTGTTGCCCATCGGATTGAGCTAGCCATCAAAGATGTGACCAAAGAGGTTTCTTTTCAGAATAAGTGTGATGACCTTTTGTTTGGTCTCTATCTATACTACCACAATTCCTCAGTGGCTAGAGCAGGACTGATTGGGTCCAGGGATAAGCTTAACACCGAAATGCGTTTACCAACAAGAGTGAAAGGCACCAGATGGGTTCAGCACACACTACAGCCATAGATAATCTCTTAAAAGTATATCCGGCCATTGTAGCCCACTTGGTTGCAGTTACAGAGGATGGCAGTGCAAGTGCCACTGCAAAAGGCAAAGCACAGGGCTTTCTTAAGATGTTGAACTCTCGCAGGATGATCCTGTACTTACATCTAATGCTTGATGTTACAGCTACTTTACAGAGATATTCCAAACTTGTTCAAAAACAAGACTGTTTATTGAGTGATGTATCTGAAAACCTATCTGCTACCCTGGAGGTATTGCGGCAATACCAGATGTCCACATCACCGTCTCTGGTCACACTGATGGGCAGCAAAACTGAAACAGACTTTGAATTTCATGACATAGATCACCTACATTCAGATCAAGGCAGTTTCACTGCAGACAAGCAGAAGGTACTGAGTGGCTTAATAAAACATCTGGAACTTAGGTTTACTGACCTTGAGAAGCCCTGCATCTCTGCTCTATCAATATGCAATATTAACACTTGGCCCATCAATGATAAAAGTCTAATGCAGGTGTTTGGAAACGTAGAGGTTAGACTTCTCCTTGACCATTTCAAACCACTCCCTAATCAGATTGAGGAGTTCAGTGAAAATGAAGTATTGAATGAGTGGCAACTGATAAAACATTCTATTGGGCAGGTGGTCAAGAGACAGACTGACAACAGCAACAAGAAGGTTAATAACCTTATAGTTTGGCAAGAGATGTGGTGGAGAGAAGGATTTGAGAATTTTCTCTTGTTGACTGACCTTGTTTTTAGCATGCAGTCACAAAGTGCTGAAGTTGAAAGAGGCTTTAGCCTATATAAAATGATACATACCAATCTAAGGAATGGCTTGCTTCCTAATACTATTACAGACCTTATGCGAATAAGGTTACACACAGCTGGGGTACAAGAGTATGATCCAGAGCCTGCCTTCCAGCACTGGAGGGCTTCTGGCTGTCGAAGAAAAGACCATCTACACAGCCCTATAGTCCCAGAAAAAGACACACTGAGGACCAATTAGAAACTATGGACTTGTGTCCTGATCTTCCAGATTCTGATTCTGATCAAGATTCTGATTGAGATTCTGATAAGTGATGACTTAGATTTTCTAATACTGATAATCAGTGAAAACTCAGTTTGAGATGGTGACTGAATAAAGGTTCTAACCTTGATTGGTGCGAGTTTGCCTTTTAATTTTCAATACAACAAAATAAACTATCAATGAAACAAAAAATGTGAAAAAGAGCTTTTATTTTAAGATATAGGATTACAACAGACATGCTGCAGACATGACCCTTTCCTTATCTGTATAATTTGTATGTAAAACCATTAAAAAAAATTATTAGATCCTTTATTAGACATGATAAACATTGCATGCTATATTCAATTTCAGAATTAAAAATGTTCATTTTTATATGGAGTTTTTTCTTAATGACTAAAGCCCAAAATTTGAAGAATTTAACATTAGATAAATAAGAGGTCCGGCAATTTTTTTGGAGGTCAGGTAAAAACAAAAATCTGCCAGACCTCCAGTCTGGTGGCTGAATTTCTTAATTTCCTGCCCTGACCCGCCATGCAGTTCCTCGGTGGACAACTCAGGACCCGACTTAGTGCCATCTTACCAAACCTACAGAGTGATATCGCACTTAAACAAACCAGTTCTATACTGACCAGAACAGGAAAGCAGTGACACTTCGATACTAACCAGCATGTATTTGCAAGAAGGAGAGAAATGACTTTCGTGCGTTATAGCGAGGCAGACAGGGTATGATATGAAGTGAGAATGGAAGGATTTGGAGGCGACACGCAGACCAGTTAGTATCTGTCTCCACAGCCACGTCACTGGATAACCCCTATGTAGACGATGCATCCGGTTTAGACAAGTCCAGCTCCCTCAAGTCAACAACAGACGCAGATGACTCCGACATGTTTACATACGACTTCAAAGACAAAACAAAAACGACAACAGACGGTGAAACTGTTGCTCGATTGTATCCCGCAAGACAAAGATACCCTCCAGAGCGCTATTGAATTTAATTCGTGTAGTTTAGTTGAGTGAACGGACGGCAAAGGTCCACTAGAAAGTGACGTGTAAGTAAACTCTTCTCTCTTTAGTTATCATAAAGTTTTGTATTGATTTTCGAACATATAAATCTTGTGGTAAATAAAAAATATATATATATATATCCCAATAGAAACCAAAAGAACTCAACAAGAACGGACAGATTAAATAAGACGGGAGGAGCTGTGATGAACTGAAGCATATATCACCGTTTTCAAATTTTACCAGTGCTCATCAATACACAGCGGATTGTAACGAATAAAGTAGTTCGGTCTCAGAACAATACCTGCAGTAAGTGTATATGTAAACTTCTCCATCGAAATACATAATACGGAGGTTAACCAATGGCTTATTAATTATTTTGGTAGTAGTTGTCATAGTAATGGTGGTAGTACAACAACTAATTTCTTTACCAACCAAGCTGGAAGTGGGTCAAGTTGAAATGATTTATTTGTTGAATGCAACAAAATACTTTCCCTTCCTTCTTAGCTTCCCAGGACAAAAACAGTATAGGTGTCGTATTTTATCAATTTTGGCGACTTATGTTATTTTTACAACAACAAAAAATCAAACGGATATGCTTGATGCTCTGCATATACTGTCTTCTACAAGAGTTCAGTATCTAATTTAGATGTATTGTAGAACTTCTTTCTTTCCCGACTTAATCCTCTTAAAACGTTATTCTAATTTACAAATATTTTTCCATGTAGTGTCAATTTTGTCCGTCCTTACTGGCGTTTCTAAGACTGTACTTATAGCTCCTCTACATCATCAACTTTCTTTTGGAAAGATAACACACAAAGACAAATATTCAGTATTTTAAAGATATATTAAAAGCATGGATACAGCGATGTTTATGCACTAAAACATACGTTTTATTAAGTTTACAATTAGTTTTTCCACTTTTGATTCCGTTCCATAATCACACACGATCACAATAATTTCTGACTGTGTAGAGTAATCTCCTATCTACAGAACTAACACAAAGAGCTCAAACCCCACTTATTTAGGGCGCGCCTCCAGGACGCGCCTAGTCGGAAGTTTCTAGGTCCAAGCATTATGATTTTAAGGTGACCTTTAGCCATACATATGCATGAAATAACAACTGAGAAACTGGCACGTAATTTGTTAGTCTCATAAACAGAGAAATAATGTAGAGAACAGCGAAAATACAGATAGCACCACCAGTATTCAGAAACTGAAAAACTAATGATGGTCAATAAGCATACCAGGTTTCAAGAGGAAATAATTTATGTAAATGAAGTCAAGGTTATGTAATCACTCGTGGAGATCAATCCAATGATTAGAATTAATGTAATAAATTGAATTTCATGAAGTTGAGAAACTGGCTTTATTCAATGTCTAGCAGCCAGTTGTACCAATGTGAACTCAACAGTTCTTACGGGAAGACCAGTTCAAAGGTGTGAAATTAAATTCAAGTAAAATCTCGCGACAAGCGGTCCTGGCTATTTGATGGTGCATGGTGGACATATGCAATAGTGTGTTGTCTCAATTAAAATGGAGTAAAGCTATTTTTTAAGAATGAGCGAGGTATAGGTTAGGTATATATGTTTATTCCGTGTGAAAAGACCAGAGTATGCAACACCTTCCTAATACAGGTACTTACCTGATTATACCTTTATAATAGTGCATATTATGATATATTCAAACCTTGCTTTTCAATAAGCATTTTAGTATACTTTCTTACAACACTAAACATGAGCGAGAATAGTCCCGTTTTAACTCAGTATATTGGCAAATCCCTCCACAAGATTGTTGAATTTCTGACTGCATGAATATAAACCTGGCACGCACGGGTTACTGGACGCAGCCAACTTGTAGGCGATACATGGAAAATCTCGTTACCAAAGAGAGGGAATTTCAGTTGTGGGTGCGAGGTCACATGTGTTCTTTAGCGTTAATCCTTAATTCATAGCATAATGTTACGATTATGGGCTGTTTACCACAATATGAATGCAACATGATGAAAGGCCACTGCGATGCATTCCTCGATATTGCTTGAATCACGATTCACCAGGGCAATTATCGTTCCTACTAAGTCGGGTTGTTAAGGCTAGAAAAATATGAGAAAAATACGGGTTTTGTAGTTTACAAGATATAGGTCACCATGACCCAAGTTCAGGTTTCCAAGGAGATTTGCATAGGACCTGCCTGAATGTACAGTTAGAAGTTTCTAGGGGGTCACGATTTATACCCTGTAAACGGACGGTCTGCTTCATCAAGAAGTTCCAAACATAGAGAAAAAAATGAACAGAAATAAGAAAAATACATTTGCTGCTATCAGTCGTCAGGAAATGATGAAATTCGATTTCATTTATGTGTATACAAAGAATCATGGTTGTCAATCCATTAGTTTCAGATATTGGAGCTATTGTATCTAATTTTAATCCCGGCAGTATTTTACGAGCCCCGTAGCTCGGAGGATATGGGTCGCAGTGATCTATTTTCAGGTTTCCAAGGAGATTTTTATGGACCTCCCTGGATGTTAAGTAAAGATTCCACGTCCAGCGGTTACGGTTTGTACCCTGTTAACGCACAGACGGTCGGACGGACGGACGGCTGACGGAAAAAGAGTGATCGCTATAGCTCAGATGACTTACTGTCAGCTGAGCTATAAAGCAGCATTTACATTTAGTTGTTCAAGAATAGTATAATACATATTGAGTCTTTGACATGTTGCAAATCAACATGATTCAAATCAAGTTGAATTAAATTATATTAAAGCATCTCCTCTTAAGCATTAATAAATTTTTGTCGCTTAATGTGGTTAAGTGAATAAGCAGAAGCGGATCCGGGGGGGGGGGGGTCCAGGGGGTCCGGACCCCCCTTTTTCACCCGAAGCAACCTTTTTTAAGGGGTTTTAGACGTAATTTTGCGGCCTGGACACCCCCTTTTCCAGACCTGATGACCCTTTTTTTTTTAGGAATTTCATTAGTCCTCCTGGATTGGACCCCCCCCCCCCCTTTCCAAAATCCTGGATCCGCCCCTGATAAGGAGTTCACTATAGAAGTGCTGGCTTTTCCACATATTTTGTGCCAAAGTAATTTTCCGTTGTCAATGCAATCAACATCATTTTGTCTGTAAATTGTTTGCACACATGGCGTGGGTGTCAGGATTGAGTAAGACTAATTAATAACACGTACACCCAGGAATCGTTGTGTTTAATGCTTTTTCATAATTTAATGTTTCACTTTGATGTATTTGAGCACACGTAGACATTGCATTAACGAATCTGATTCCGGATTAACTGTTCTAGTATTGGCCGCAAGAAAGAAACTACAATGAATGCGCCAGGCCTTTGCTTGCTTTCCCTTGGAGTCTTGATCGGAACGGCCAGTGGTGAGTTGGCAAAATTTGGGCTAGATCCGAAGAAAGGGATGTCGCGTCACTACTTGTACCAAATTAATGAATAATTGTGTATATTTCTTTATATTTTCGTCATAAAGTCTTCGGTCGAATTTGTAATAGTATATATATATATATATAAAATATATATATAATATTTGGCCAATCCGTGATTCGTACCCACGTCGGTGGCGCAATGTCCGGCGTTCCAACTGTTCGCTGGAAAATTAAATTTCACTAGCGAGACAGTTCGGTCCGATTTAATGTCAACCCGAAACAATATATATATATATATATGTGCGTGTGTGTGTGTGTGCTCATATATTGTAGGTAGACATTAAGAGTGACTACTTTTAGATAAACTAACTTATTTATTAACTATATAAAACGCGTCATTCGTACCCTTTTACTTTACATCTTTTATTATATTTAAAAAACGGTCAACAGTCTGAAACTGAGGACAGTATAATGCCTTTTTAATTCATCAGAACTAAAATTCAATTCTTAAATGTTGATAGCCCTCCTCTTTTTCATTTTAAGCTTTCTCATATATTTCCTATAAAAGCATATATGTAGGTTTTATGTAGGTTTTATATTGTCTTCTAATTCATACGTAACGAAATATCTGGCATGAGCTATGGTCAAACTACTTAACACAATGTCATCAAATATCATAATGTGTTAATTTATCACGTTATATAAAGCTGAGTTATCCAAGGTTCAAGGGATGTTGGATATTTGGAAATCCGAGGTCAAAAATAAAGATGCTGAACAGCTCGTAAAAGATCTGTATATGTCAAGAACCTTCATCATGCCGCCAGGACTACCCTTACTGACGGCCAGAGGTAATAGTGTCCTTTTCAAGCAAAATAACCGAGAGCCATTAAAGGTATCATATATTCTATAACTAATCGCTCGACATTCAATAGGCATTTAAAACCTGATAGTATACCTGTAGTCTTGAATGGCCCCTATATAAATTATATTGACTCGAAAGCTCCCATTACATACTTTAATAATATATTAAATCAAGTCCAAACAATGCAGTTTTGATGTCCTTTCTTGGGACATTTTTGGCGACTTGCTGATATTGAGTTTTCTGTCTTATTTGATCTGAAGACGATATCATACAAATGCGAAGATACATAAAGAAGCAAAAGGCCAAGGCTAGCTTCGGCGAATATGACACCCATGTATATGGTGGCATCGTCATTATGGAGCAGTCTTATCGTGAAGAGAACGCTGACAAGACGTACTCCAATTCCGGAATGTAGGATACCGATATAATTGTTTCATTTAGATTCATTTATTGTTATCTTTATTTTGGTAGATAATGAATGCGGTAAAATTGGTGCATTTAATGGATGACGATAGCGCTGAAATAAGATTCCTTTGTTATCATAACCAGAACTGTCACTCTGTATTTTAAATCCTTTTTTAGAACTGTATAAAGAGGGCGCTAATGGTTTCTTATAATCATCACCCGCGATAAGTTTTTTTGTAATTGCTGGAAGTAATATATGGAGATTATAGAAAATAATGTTGTTTTCTAAAAAGTTTATAGGATGGCTCTTGAAAATAACTTTTTTCAGTCCAAGTAATTTAAACTAATAAGGACCAGTTTTTCCACAGGTGTATCTTCATCTGGAAGCAGGACCCGGACACCGGAAAGTATAAGATCATCTATAATATTTGGAACTGAAATAGATGGCTCTTCTAAACGAATATGCGTTCAAGAATAAAGATTTAATGTAATTTCTGTATTGTTGAATTCACTCAACCGGGAAATAGTCCTGACATTTCAAAATTTGCCATTAATGTTTCAATTTTTGAATCGGCTCCATTTCATATTTGATCACTACAATTTCTGTCTTTGTTCATGGTAATCACTCACCTAGTATCTTCATAACTAACAACCCCTGTAATTTTCAGATTAAAATATTTCTTTTGTTCAGTTTTGCCTATTTTGAAAACTTCCTTCATATTTGGTACAGCGCTGAAAATTTGCTGTCATGATACTTTAATATCATGCACTTTCACAGTCATTCAAAGTATTATTCACAGTTAGTTCTTTAGAAGCAATTTAACGTATATGCAATCATCCAACTGTTGCATATCAACATGACTCCAGCCAATTTGAATTGATATGAAACATCTACTCTCTAGTATTCGAAATTTGTCTCTTAATTATGAAGTGACAGATATTTTTAACTGCACGGACGTTGCTTATTACATCAGACACATATGCATACAGAGAGGCGGAGTGGATACGGAAATTACTGTAGAGGTCATGGTTTTGCTGTTTTTTACGTGCAAAAGTAACTTTCACACCGCAATGAATGCTTCAGGACTATGTTTGCTCCTTTTAATTCAGACTGGAACGGCCAACGGTAGGTTTGCAAAATAGGGATCGATCCCGAGGAAGGATTGTCCCGGTACTTCTTCAGCAATATTATTAAATAATTGAATTGAATTATGCTTGCTTCTTTATTGTCGGTTAGAAAATGTTTTTAGTCCGCTTTGTAAAATTGTAAATATTTTATTACGGCTCTTGACAAAGACATTTGCAAGAATAATGTAATGTCATGTTCAGGTGTATTGCCATTGTTGGTTAATGTTTAATTCATCCAAAATGAAATCATTTATAGTTAACCTGATAAATTAGATAAAATATATACTTTTACCTTTCTGCTGGACCGATCCCTGTGTGCGTATGCGTGTGACGGTGCATATAAAAGTGTTTCTACTTGTCTCGCTGGTGATCTAGACTATATTGGTGGATATTGGTTAATATTGGACTAATATGCCAGCGGTGGGGGTTCAATCCCAGGAATCCGCTAGGGTTTCGTCTAATATATACGGATTTACAGAGAAACGCAGGAAACCTTGGTTCTGTGTCGATCCGTTTACTGTATATCTCTTTCCCTTCCATCTTGTTTTAGTTTTTTCAATTTTTCTAAATTTCTACATGCCATTTCGGACTAATATATCATGATGAGACAGGCTCTAAAATGAAAGAGTAAAGAGTATGCAGCGTTTTTAATTCACGCTTAATACTGGGTAAGCATAGTTTGAGTGATAGTTACTCTTTAACAATTTTTACATAAACATGCTACATCATCCTGGACCGCCTAATGAAAAAAGTTAAATGATACAGTTACATACATTTCTTCCCTTTACCATGGCATGGTATTGTGTTTGGGACGAGGACAATGTTTCGGTCTGACGGGGCAGTTTTTGTGAAAATATACGGTGAACATTTCCTTGTATACAGTACCTGTAAACCTATTGGGGGTTAATTAATTCTCAAAGGGAATATTGTGTTTTGCATTATTTGCGAATGCAACAAAGAGGCATCCAAAGGTATCCTGGATTGGACATTGTGTAACAGTGACAGCAGCAAAGGTCGAAATAAAGCAATACTTTATATTTTAATACAAAGAACAAGGAAATCTGGGTATTAATGGAACGGATAGAAACATAAAAGAAGAGGTGCATTGTTTATTCTCTCTTGTATATTTCATATACTGTTTTACATAACAATATATCTTTCAATCTGGCTCCAAAGTTAGGATATTAAGTTGGACTGAAATTGAGCAATTTAGTGGGCATGCGGGATTAGGGATAGCTATCGTGTTTTTGTTTAATTTAGCTGTCAGTTTTATTTCAATTAAGTGTTTAATCAAGTTTCAATATGATAAACTTCAACAGGAAGTGGAAGTATATTAATATATTAAGAAGCTTGGGGCGACACGCTGAATTACATGTTGTTTTCTGCCTAAAAAACTCTGCCATGAATCCAGCAGACGTTTTGCTATTCATGGGAATCGTTTTCATTGGAGCGTCCAGGGATGAGTGGAGAAAACAGGAATAATCAGGGAGTTCGGGTATTACGATGGTCAGGACTCCGTGTGTACAACGCAATATTTTTGTGCAAAGAAACAAATGACTATGTGCCTTTTGTTTATTTTGACTTTCGGGTGTTCTTTCAATAATAAAGGTTATTTATATTAAGACACATTTCATGTTAAAATTTGTAAAGCCACAAAACAAAACAATAAATCTATAGCGAACTAGAAGACTTTGCATTTGTAAACAAATACATGAAGCGCCCCATGAGGCACACATTCTGTCTGTGACAGAGGCATTTCCTCAACCACCCACCCTCCCACTCGCAACCTTCTCCCTCACACACACCCTCTCATTCCACACCCTCATTCACACACCCTCACTCGCACACCCACACCCCCTCTCACACACATACCCTCACACACATACCCTCTCACACACAAAGCCTCTCTCTCACACACACCCTCTCTCTCACACATATACCCGCACCTTAAAAAAATTGAGCAAAAACCCAGATTTACATTAAAACCCAATAGTCATTTTTTAAGTTGTCAGAATAGTAGGAAAGATATGTTATATGGTAATGTCTTTATCTATATATATAAAAATATAGAAATTAATATATATATAAATATAAAAAAAAGATATAAAGATATATGTATAGATATATATACACACATTTATATATAAATATATATATATATGTTACACATATATACACCCATAATATATATACATGTATAAATTCACACACGCATATGTATACACATATATGTACATATATATATATATACATATATGTACACATATATATATATACATATATATATATATACACACATAAATATACATGTATATATACACATATATAGATAAATATAGATTTATAAACACATCAATATATATACACAGATACATGTATTTATATACACAAATATATTTATACATATATACACATATACACACACACATATATATATGTATATAAATATGTATATATATGTTTATATCTATATATGTGTATGTATCTCTCTCTAACTATATATAGAGTCATGTCTAAGAAAAAAAAATAACTAGGAGAAATCAGCAATTTAAGAAGCCTATTTAGTCATCAATTAATCCAGGAACTGCAGAAAAGCCTGCATATTTAGTGAACTGCACATAAATAACAATTCCCACATTTTATTAGAATTAGAATAAGAATTGGATAGTATTGTATATTCAGCTCACACATACATATAATGGCGCTTTTTATGTATCAAAAGCAATATACTTCTTTTCAAAACCAACAATTTTTATTGTATATAGAAAAATAAAAAAAAAACCATTATAATTGAATAATTTTCTTCCCATCAACATGAAAACTCACCTCTGATAGAATGTTTAAAAAAATTGCCTTGGAGAAAAACACATTCTGACAGACTCAAGACACAAGAATAGTCCTGATATGAAAACCTATTCAGAATTGCTTACCTCGCAATATAATGGAGCCAGTGTATTTAAGACAATGCCTGCCCAGCCAAGTGCAAAAATGGCTCCAAATATTGAAAATGCGAAATGACCTTGAAGACCAAATACAAGGTCACTGGTTTTCGAACACATCACAGAACATTGTCAGGGCAATGGGTTTAGCAATTTTGAAGAAAATATCACGTAAACGAAAAGTCCACATAAAATTAAAATTCCTAGGTCAAGGTCACCCAAAAATTGATGCGTTGAAGGAAGTCATAAGGCGTTGTTTTTAACAAAGTAATATGCAAATCAAATACTCTGGCCGCTATCAAGATAACGGACAAGTTAGGTGATATTTCCAGTATGACCTGACCGGAAATGTCAAGGTCAAGGGCACACAACCAAGGAAAAATCTTTGCTATTAGTAAAGGATTACGACGAACTTTTGATAGGAGGCAATACTTCTGAGATATATCCTCTAGACGCGGACGCAGAGCCGGTAAAACAATAAGCTCCCTAATGAGGCGCTTAAATGTATCTTTCAGTGATAGTTTTCACTATAAATATTATCAATTATTCGTTATAATATTTTCTGTTTTGTTAAATACTTGTCGGTTGCCGGATGCTTTTTATAAATATGTGTAATCCGTTAAAAACCCTTGTCCGCATGTTTTTTTCCCGATAATTATTTAAAGATTATTCTTTAAAAAAAGTAGATTTACAGATATTACGCCAATTTGTGTAAAGCAGTAATATATCATGTTAAAAGTATTTACTTTGCGACTCTTTTTCGTTATGTATGCTGATGGACCGTGGATGGCGTCTTCCGGGCACAGCTGGACAGCACATTCTTCCATGGTACACTTTTCATGTTTATGGCTGCGTGAGGTGTTTGTTAGACAACAGTGACGTCACAAAGACGTCACAATGACCGGTCGTGCGTCACCTTCTATTGACTAAAGTCATCAGTTTGCCTGGCTTATTTATAATTAGTTCTCTAGCGATGAAAACTTCGTAATTATTTGTCTAATACAATAACAAAATAAGGTAAGGCATAACTTTTTTATGCAGCCAATCGGCGGAATAGCCCGTTCAACCTTTGGACCAGGAATGATCACACTGCTACACTTGTATGTAAAATGTTCCCGGAAAAACATGCGGACACGGGTACTGGGACGGACCATATAGTTTACAATTTATAGATTATCGTCATGTGCTGAGTACATATAAGATTATTTTGTGTCTTTCTCCAAAGCTGAAACATTCCAGTTTCAAGACCTATTGGACGAATTTACATATAATTTCAACACAAAAGATGCTGCTCTATTCGTGAAAGATCTCTACATGACTGTAGCCTACAGCATGCCTCCGAACCAACCTCTGTTGACAACCAGAGTTAGTGGCAAAATTTGTTTCATTTTCACTACCTAGGATAAGTTCTTTTTCTTTTGCTCCTTATAGGTTACCCTACCACTTTTTTAGTTGTAGTTAGATTCATATTTGTGTGAAAACCATTCGAAATTGTCACGTCTTCAGTGTTTTCCGAGGGATTCATTTTCACGATTTACCACACGGTAACTTGCACAATGTACATAACAATTATTAGATGAGTTTCCTAATATGTACGCAAAACTCAACTGCACACAGATCAAAGAAAACATCAAACAAGTGGTTAATCCTCATTCAATAGAGGCAAATATACAAAAGTATCGGTATTATTTATATTATCAACTTTGAATTACGGGTATCATAAAATGTATGCTAATATTGATGCTACCAGCACCATATACATCAGATGCCATTAAAAACTATAAAATAAATAACTGTTCACCTGTGCAGTTGAGGCGTTTTGTTCTTTTATTCACGATGGCTTTATCTTCGCGACAGTTTCCCCCGTCGCGAATATCGCAAATTTGAAACCCTCGCAAAAAGAAAGGTAATCGCAGTATTTGGCAGTCCAGTAGAGTCATCTCGAGCACTGAAGAAATAGCCGCCGGCCGAAATTTTGAAATTAATTTCAATGGTCAATACTGCTTTTGGTGTTTTGGGATCGACGAATGCATATATGATGCCAATAATATTTGATCTATTTAGACCTTAAAGTCTAAGATGGCTACTAATGTTTAGCTCAGAAAGGCTACTAAATTTATTGTACAACTTTCACAATGGGTTTATGCGTTGCTTTCTGTTTAATAAAATTGACATATATAAATATGAATTTGACCCCTAAACCTTAGAATCAGAATATCGACTAGTAATATAAGACAACCCATTGTAAAATATTCAAAATGGTGGAGGCGGCCAAACTGAATTTTTGAATTTTGGGAAGGACACCAAAAATTAAATCTATGCTGAACACGGTTACGGAAATGCACCAGATCACCCAATAACGATGCAGTAGTGAGATGAAGCTCGGATTACACTTGCGTTCTCAGAAGGGGAGAAAATCTGTCACCTTTAATGTTATGATACTAATAATAACGGAGCTAGGTAGACGTTCTGTATTCAATTTTGAAAGAATCCTTTAGATATGCACAGCCAAACATTTCAAAACTTTTTAAAATTTTTTTTCTTAAGATGATATCATACAAATGCTCAGAGACTTCCAGAAGCAAAATGCTAAGAACACATTCGCCGAAAATACCATCCGTGTGTTTGGGGACCTCATCATAATGGAACAGAAATATTGAATCCAGAATACTGATAAGTCAATCTCAGATAAAGGAAAGTAAGACACTTTTATTGTTATTATTATTATTATTATTATTATTATTATTATTATTATTATTATATTTTATAAGGTCATAGTTATCGATAGACTAATCATCATCGTTATAAGGATTACATCATTATATACGTGTATATATATATATATATATATATATATATATATATATATAATGCGAACAAATTCTTCCTTAAGAACTTCATAACATAGATTTTAGTTTATAGGATGCCCCCATTTCTCTCTCTCTCTCTCTCTCTCTCTCTCTCTCTCACTCTCTCATAACAGCCACAAGAATACACATGGAGAGCCCCATGTTTATACACATATAGCCGTCTTTAAGCACTGTCACTAACTGCTCTCAGTACAGCCTCTTACCAGCCCCCTCATAGAGCGACCTTTGACCCCAGTCCTCCCGTATCCCGACTCTATTTATCTGATCCTGGAATATCTTTGCCCCAGGGCGCACATTTACACTCAACAGTCTTGGTTACAAGTG
This sequence comes from Sipunculus nudus, assembly GCA_026874595.1. NCBI lineage: Eukaryota > Metazoa > Annelida > Sipuncula > Golfingiida > Sipunculidae > Sipunculus > Sipunculus nudus. Next base: position 21,343,770 of record CM049307.1, read on the forward strand.
ACACAACAGGCCAGTAACATATATACATTCAAGGTCGCATATCTATGTAAGACGTATATACCGGTATGATCTAGTCCATTTCAGCCAGACAGCATTACCTGAGGAGTGCAACAACGTTGTACGAAACTACGTAGTAGTAAAATTTCTGAAAATACTTGACTCGTCTTCATTTGTATAATTATATATATATATATATATATATATATATATATAATAATAATAATAATAATAATAATAATTATAAAAAAAATAAAAATAATAATAACAGTGGCGGTTATTGTTGGATAGACTGCTGTGGTAGGAGTGGCAGAGTAATAGTCTCTGTTGTAGTTATTGTAAATGAGTTTGCTTCTTTTCACTTTTCACTTATTTTCACTCATTTTACTCATGTATTTTTGTAAGAATCGATTTATTTAATATATTATGTAATAAAAGAATGAACTTTGTCCACAGCTGTATCTTCATCTGGGAGAAGGATCCGGAGAGCGGAAAATACAAGATCATCTATAACATTTGGAACTGAAGTAAATGCTTCCACATGAATCTGTCAGAAGAATAAATGTTATGTGCATGAATCTCAGTGTTGATTTATTAAAATATATACCGAAATGAGAAGTTGGCCTGCCATTTTGATGATGACTTCATAATGACAAGGTAATATACGTCAGTATTTATGAGTATGGAGTGCTACCCTACAAATGCAGTAGAAAGTAAGTTTTACCTTTTTTTACTGTGTAGATAGATTTGATAGCTGTATCTAATGTCATTTTAGCAAAAATGTTTGAAATGTCATATACGTCCGTGATAATCTTATTTCTCCGCATCTTTAACCCGTTTATCATGGTTACCTGTTTATCAGGATATCTTACAGTTTCTGCATAAATTTAAAGGGAAACTTTGTGAAATCGCAGTGTAACAATCATGGTAAAACTGCAATAAGAAACAAATAACTTATGTCTTTAAGCTTCGATCTGGTAAAAATTTTCCTTGGTAAAAGTAACGAACTGAGTTGTAAATTGAACAAAGTAAGGTTTGTCACATCAAAGTTCTGTCGGGTGAGAATATTGTTCTTAGATCCTTGTTAAATAGGTTCTAGGCCATCCTGGTACATCATGCAAAGTAATAAAAAGAATCTCCTTTAGCACATACGCATATACACTAAGAAGTAAATTAAAGCAGCAAAAAAATTGCCAAAGGCATAACAACTTCGCTTACCCATCGAGTGTGAAAGGGATAAGTTCATATACATGTAGTAGGAAAGGGACTGGCTGTGGTTCTCAAATCATTGTATAAAATAGGAAAAGAACAAAGTGTTACAAAGATTATAAAAATTTGACCTGGTTATATACCTCCATGAAGAATGCTTGTGATGACTAATGGATATTCATGCTATGTTACATTAAGCGAAATTCAATCTTTAACACGAGTACAAGTTGAATTTAATTGTATATTATGGTTCTGTACAGCTGTTGTCCTAGATATACAGAAGCTTTGTCAACGTTTGTGTATATTTCCTCTGTGTTAAGTGTATACGCTTATATAGTATATTTCTATTATCAAACACACATCTTAGTTCAATTGCCCATAGGTAGCCTTATTAGGTGAACCATTAATAAATTGATTAAACGTATTCTTTGATTGGAGAGGGAAAGTAGGTGAAATAGGACAGAAACGGATTAACAAAAGGCCCATGGGCCATGAGCTCAGCCTATTTTGACTGGGTACTCATTTCTTCATTTAATGTTACATATTTTCTGCGAGAATAGCATATGGCCAATGTTAATGTTGAAAAATGGACAGAAAATATATATTTCAGGATTAATAGGAGACCTGCCCGGGACCCCCTGGATTTCTCAATAGAGGTCCCAAGGAAAATGGATACAATTTGAACCCTGTCTGTCTGGGAGCTCTAAATCATGTTTCTGGTCCATACCTAGCAGAACATAGGTCACCCTGACCCAAATTCAGGTTTCCAAGTGGAGAATTTCCCAGAACCTCCCAAGATGTTGCGTAAGAAGATTCTAGGCCTAATGAATACAATTTGTGACCCGTCTGACTGCCTGGGTGCTTATATGACATATTTTCCTATAGGTCGCAAAATAAAAGTCATTGTGACCTAATTTCAGTTTTCCATAGACATTTGCCAAGGACTCTCAGAATGATACATCAGTAGATTCTAGGCCTAACATATACAATGTTTGTCCTATCTGACCTTCTAGGTGCAAAAAATTCTATTTTCGTCCTGTAGGTCACAAAATATAGGTGACCATGACCTAACTTCAGTTTTCCAAGGAGATTTGCCATGTACGTCTCAGAGTGTTACATTAAAAGTCATTAGGCCTAAAAGAAACAATTTGTGCATATTCTGACATTTAGTGTGCTCAAAATCATGTTTTTAGCTCGCAAGTCGCAAAATAGAGATTACCATGACCTAAATTCAGGTTTCCAAGGAGAGTTGCCCAGAACCTCCCAGGATATTGTGTTAGAAGATGCTAGGCCAAATAGATCCGATTTGTCATCTGACATTCAGGATGTCCATACGACATCTTTTTCCTATAGGTCGCAGAATATAGGACACAGTGACCTAATTTAAGGTTCCCAAAAACATTTGCCTAGGACCTCTCTAAATTTCGCGTTTGAGAATTCTAGGCCTAATGAATGCAATTTGTGGCCGATCTGACTGTCTGGGTGCTCAAAATCAGGTTTTCGGTCCGTAGGTCACAAAATATATATCACCATAACCTAATTTCGGGTTCCCAAGGAGATTTGCCTAGAAACTCTAAGGATATTGTGTTAGAAGGTTCTAGGCCTTACAAATACGATTTTCTCCATCTGACATACAGGATGTTCATATGACATCTTTCCCCTTAGGTCGCAGAATAAAGGTCTCAGTGACCGAGTTTCAGGTTTCCAAGAACATTTGCCCAGGATCTCACCAAATGTCAGGTTATAGGATTCTAGGCCTAATGAATACAATTTGAGCCCCGTCTGACTGTCTGGGTGCTCAAAATCATGTTTTCCGCCCGTAGGTTACCATGACCTAATTTCGGGTTTCCAAGGAGATTTGCCCAGGACCTCCATGGATGTACCGTGAGAAGTTTCTTGGTTTAACGGTTACGATTTGTGGCCTGTTTACGGATGGACGGACGCCGGCAGAAGGGTGATCGCTATAGCTCAGATGACTTACAGCTGGCTGAGCTAAAAATGCCTCATGGAAAAGGATCACGAACGGTTTTTCATTGCTGCGATAACCAACACAGTAATATTTGTACGTCAAAGCATATCAGTTGTGCCGGCCTGTCACACTCAGGGAATCGTGTTAAGGCTCGATACCTTGATCACTCATCCAGTCTAAACAAAATAAAGGTTCGAAACACATGAATGTAGAGAGAAATAAAAGAGAATCTACTTTTGCATCTGCATTACCTCAGTGTTTGCTCTATTCTTTGTGATGTAAAGTATATATTATTGTCCCACGTTATCTCCAAACAAAGACTCTCTTATAATTTTCATTAATGACCAGCTTGGAATCTTGACAGAAATATGTACTGGATTTGCATTTTTTATGGGAAACACTTTTGTGTCCCATATAGAAGTCGGACACAATCTTGAAGTATTCCTATTGTACTGCGAAATTAAAGGTTTAAACTGCTCTTTGAAAATACTAAAAGATATATTTACAATTAAAGTTATAAACCTTACTAAATTTTGCATATCACGGATTATATATCTATATTTAATATTCAAGAAAGCTCTTCAAATCAATCAATTTGTGCATAAAAAATACCCTAATTCTACATATTTACTTATTTTACATATTTCATTCGTTAAAACAATTTATATGAATATCATGTCTATTCGAATGTTTATAAACCTTAACTACTCTGACGGCTCATGGTTTTATCTGTAGATGCAAAGTCGTATTTTTTAGTCATCTACAGCATTTTTATATTTTTCCATTTTACCATGGTTGTTTGTCTTCTGTCCAATAAAATAAATATTTTAAAATGTTTTTATCTATAAATAGATGTCATATATATATATGGACAAACCCTCATAAATAAAAAATTCTTATTGCTGCCAGCTCCTTGGCACCCTCTATGAACTCCTGGCATAATGTGGTGTCGGGATAAACAGTGAAAGTTTTGCAGGAAGCAGAACCTCCACTTTGGTTGATTCGTATAATAAACCCATGGAAAATTATAATATATATTTGTTAGAGCAAATCTTAGGATATTAATTGTGGCTGACCTTAAGCACATGTGTGTAAATATCACTGAAGTATAAGGTAAGGTTGTTTTATTACTATTGTCGTCATTATTATATTAATGTTTGAAATGCTGCTAGTTGTAATTACAGCCATTATTCCTGTAACTAATATATGTTAAGTAGTAGAATTGTAGAAATATGTGGTTGTTGAAATAAAAGGAGAATTAGCAAAAATACAATAATTATTTTCATTGTGCAACACAGTTTACTTACTTAATTGAATTAAGTTGATTTTAGTAACTAATTCCCTCATTTTCTTTAATATCCAATTTAGTTAACATTTAACGATAAAATCACATGACTGTTTTTTCTACAGATGTATCTTTATCTGGAAGAATCCGGACGGCATAAAGTACAAGATCATCTATAATATTTGGAACTGATGACACCTGTTCTTTGAGATTTTGCCTTGAGAATAAATCCTATCTTATCTACGTGATGAGATAAATAAACAGAGATATAGAAAGACATAAAGATAAATCAAACAATGAATAGACTTATAATGTCCTTTCTTATACTTATTTTACCTTCCTTTAACTGAGATTAACCAGTAAAATATTGCTATACCTCGTCGTCTTTCCTTATAGTACCCGTCTATTTGTTAGTAACAGTCTCACGACCAAATGAAAATATAAGTGAATGTGGAATTATATGTTTTCTCTTATAATGCACAAAGATGCCCTGGTGCTAAATTCTGTATAGGTTCCTGTAAAGTAATTTGCTGGGTGAGCTTTGGTCAATTAAAAATACTAAATGCACTTGACATTTGCCAGCGACCTAAATTACATCTCTAGTGTCTAGCACATACAAATAAGATCAATCACATTTTCAATAACATAATTCCTAATTTACTCTCATGTTTTAAGTATATCCAATCTTCGAGGCCGTCAACGTTGTCTAGATATAGAGTGAACCTAATTAAATGGATAGAATCTTAAGCATATATATATATATATATATATATATATATATATATATATATATATATATATATATATACAAATGCAGGTTTAGATTTTAAAAACTGATACTGATTTACTCAGGTCTTAGCATCAGAATTACTGAGAATCCGGGAGTACACCCCGCCGTGTTCTTTGCGTTTTTCCTTTTCATTAGCGCAGAACCTTCCATGGAAAGTAAAATGTGATCTTGAATTCGCTACACTCATTACTTCAAACGTGTACAGGATCTACATATTTTTGTTTAATTATGAAATTCTCAAAGAGGACTAAGAAGTAATGTTCATTTCGAAGCGGGCAATTCCAGTGGGCTTATATCGCTTATATTAAGATAAAGTGTATCTTAATTTTGGACAATTTCCTAACAGGATTTGAGAACTATTCATCTTCAATCGACATGCAATTAAAATCAGATCTATATTTCAAATAAAATTTGAAAATTAAATCTTGTTTTGATATAGATCTTGTATATTAATTTTGATTGATTAAAGGATCATAAGGAAGCTACCAAAACTGAAATCTCTTCTTTATCGTGACCGTCGTGCAAGACGTAGCTGTTAATTAAATAACCCACAAGAGACGTACATGAATGGGCTCAGAAACTCAACATATAAACAGGGGGATTTATTTACGTGATTAGTTGTACTTGAGTCTTTTTCACACATTTGAATTTTTGTAAGTTGGTATAACAGCATATTTAACGCTTGAAAATATTTGTTTTTATTGTGATACACCCCAGACTCAGGCATCAGTTAAATAGAGGTGATACAAATGCCCTCTGTATTCTATGCCTTGAACACACGGGCGTGATAAAATATAGAGACTAAGAAACCTGTAAAGGACTGAATGCTTTTATTTAAGCAAACCGACAACGCACAAGTGAATATATTCATGTGTAGAACGAGGTTTCACCTCTCATTAGTTGTTGTTCCATAGACTGTACCTGATTCGCCACTCCTTCACTGGATTAGTCATTTTCCAAACGATCATGCCTCTGAAGTAAAAATCTGCTTTTAAGTGAAGATGTAGAGGGTTTGAAGTAATTTGCGTATAACTGATGAGAAATTACACACGGCGTAAAAATACTAATATAAAAATCAAACTGGGATGTAACATTAAGCGGATATCAAAACTATCGAATACGTAAGGTAAGCATATATACTTTGCGAGTTGTTTGATGTTATCGTGAGGCCCAGTCTCTTCCGCATGGTGTATCTGAACTGCTAGATTTCCATGGACTTCGATCCAATCGCTATGGAGATACACATCTCGGATCCCTCTGTCCATGTACCTCTGATGCATCCTGTCAACAGCTTCTGTAGCGTCACATGTTGATATGATGTATTATTTCCCTTTGGAATGTTATATCATTAGTATCCACTAAATAACGTAAAACAACAAGTATAACGCTAAATGTACTCACATTTATACATATATATATATATATATATATATTTCTTATTATTATGTGTAATTTGATATATATATATATATATATATATATATATATATATATATCTAAAATATATAACCACGAAACACAAAAATTTACCCCTTCCTCTACAGTAAGACTCTCCTGGCGGCATGACATCGGTGTCAGGTATAAAAATATGGCTAAATATGCTATCCGGATCCTGTTTGTTGTAAAGGTCCATAAGGGTCTTCATCTGCATTGCGATACGTTTCTTATTCTCTGCAATAGGGAAATCATTTAATCAATCAAATATACATGATCTATATTCAAAGAACATTTATTTTTCATATACCCCTTATACACCCAGTTTAGTGGTATATGAAATATAAAACTATTTATATTGCAAGTCGAATAATGATGAAAAGTTCTCAAATTATGTTAAGACATATGAAATTTACTTTTATATAAATATTAGCGAATTTAGCATTTCTTTTAATTGTTCGCTTCGAAATGTACTTTGCTTCTCAGTCCTGTTTGAAAATTTCATATTTAAACATAAATATGTAGGTCCTGTACACGTTTGAAGTAATTAGTGTAACGACTGCAAGATCACATTTTACTTTCAACAGAAGATTCTCCACTAATGAGCAGGAACAACGCAAAGAACACGGCGAAGTGTACTCCCAGCCTCCCGGTCATACTGATGCTAAGACTTCAATAAGTGAATATCATTTGTACAAATTGAAACACATTTTTGTTTATATGTATGCATGTTTGTATGTATATTTGTTATATATACGCGTGATGTTTCTCAGTTTGTTTAGTTTCAATATATCTCTAGACAACGTTGATAACCTCAAAGATTAAATATACATAAAAACATGGGAAGTAAATTATTAATTATATAATTAAAAGTGTGATTGATATTATTTGTATGTGCTTGACACTTCAGAGGTAATTTAGGTCGATGTGCAAATGTCGAACGCGTTAACCATTTTTAATTCACCAAAGCTCACCCAGCCAAAGTACTTTAAGAGAACCAATATAGAACTTAGCACCAGGGTATCTATGTACATTATCCTGTATATTCGATGTAATCTAAGTAAAAAATGTTGGCCTATGATCATAAACTTTGTAATAATGTTTAGGTTTCGGAGAATTGCAATTTCTAAGTGGGCACCCACTGGTGGGACGGACTATAGCTGTTTAATTATCAGTTTTCTTAGTTAATAAGTAAAATTGTAATTATCTTATTAAAATATTTTGAATGTTACACGTTTGTAATTGACTTGGCTATAATATATGTGTACTGGAAACTAGAAAAACCTGAAAATACAGCCGATTCCTGTAATAACACGATTAAGAACACAAACACTCGATTGTGACTTTCATGTTATTACATACAAGAGATGGTTAGATTATAGGGATAAATGATAAAAATACATAAATAAGGTTGCGTGTTTTGTAGAAAAACGGAAGACACGTAATGATAATTAATGTGTGTTTATTATGGCTAAGAAATACCGACGTAAACGAAGGGGGAACTGTTAGAAGATAGAATGGGCCTATCAAAAGTGGGGAACAGTGGGGGAAAGCCCTGGTGATTTAGTTCAGATCTCGCCATTTCTGGCAGTGGGGACGCGGTTCATAGAGACCATCCTTTTCGATGAAAAAATATTCCCAATTGATTTTCAGCCTGACGTTATGGAAATAATACTTTGAAGTTCCCAAACTGATTTATACTAATATTCAAAATATGCCATAAAATAAAATCATGATCAGACTATATGGACGACTCTATTTACCAAATGACGGATGAAACCATCTTTCCTTCTTTTTACATTTTTAGCAGAAGTTTTCGAGTTAAAACAGCTCATGGAGATGTTCACACACGCCTACGACTATGAAGATGCTGAACTGCTGGTGAATGATTTCTACATGTCGAAGCCTTTCATCCTCCCACCGGGCCATCCTTTACTGACAAACAGAGGTGGGGTTGACAGCTGAATTCAAAAATTAATTATTACTGTTACGTGTAAAAAACTATAATTTTTCTACAGGTGCGCATCTTCATCTGGATGAAGGACCCAATTAAGGGAACGTACAAGGTAATTTATAATATATGGTTTTGATACATATATGTTTATTGAAAAACCCTATTATTGAGTAATAAATTCTATATTGAAACTTATTTAACCTTCCCTGTTTAACCATCATGTCGAAGATAATATCATATGGTTCTCCTGTGCATTAGTGTTTCGGTCTGCAGTTTATTAATGCTCCACAATACGGACCCTTGCCTTAATTTCGCCCAAACTAACCTAATTCTTTTAGCTTAGTGAATTAATTGAATTGTTTCAAAGAAATCGCCGGGTATCGGATGAACTGAATGACATTATGAAGCATCTTTTGTAAATCAAATTCAATAATGAAACGTTTACTAAATTAGATATTATAATTATAATTGATAATCACACATGAAAGCAGTTATTTTTTTATGATAGGGCTTTAAGTGAACGTTGCATTATGTAGCAAATATGGAGTTGTCTACATAATGTAATATATCATGATTGACGTTTCAGACCCTTAAGGAAGTTGAAACTTAACATAAACAGGACCGTATGTGAATGCTCGGACAGTCTTAGGATTATCTTTTTTCAGAGAGAACAAGTCTACACGATCAGAGATGAATCTTTCACGACATTCAAAACGACATTACGTTAAGGGAATGTTGCTGTGATATATAGATTTAACTCTCGAAGCAATGTACTTCTTCTGTACATGGGTCTAAAGAAAGATATCCTGAGGTTTGTCGTCCAGAGGTGGTTCAAGGTACAAACATAAACTTGTATATTCTAATACAATTTTATAAAGTAGAAAGATAATTTTTAAATGCATTTCATATTATACTCCTTTAAATTAGATGTAACAAACAATGGCAACATAGGCAGATGCATAGGACGTCCCTTCAATTAAAACATTTTAAGCGAAACGGGGCAGGCATCTCTCTGCAGTTAACCCGCATCTATACGCCGTTCATTTAAGGTCTTAAATGTTCTGATGATAATGGATAACATTCACCACTGAGTTTCAAAATATAAGAGAATATCGTGCAAACACTAACCATGTTGTAATTTGTAAAACGGCTATATGTCTGTCGATCTGGAGCACAGGTTTGGATATTAATAACTACGATCTTAAAGCAATCACGAATACATAATTGATATAGTATTATATTTTGTGGTCCTTTAATTAAACACATCACAGCATGATATATTGGAACACCTGTGGACGGAGATTTTTTAAGCAAACATCATATCGCTGGTAATCAATTACTCTATAATTCAAGAAACTATAAAATGAATTCGTTGGGCGTTTGGTTGCTGGTGGTTATCGTGTATTATATACAACAGTGGTGTGACTGGTATTCATGATATTAAACCTGTGGAAGCGGCTATTTGCAATTTTCTCGTAAAGACATCTCAGGTCTAGATCTTTATTGGAATGAAAACCCGGGATATCACCTTTAATTGGGACATCAGGTTGCATATATTGTGGGGCAGACATTTTTTAAAAGCTCCAGTTTACATACAACAGATGTGTGCAACAGAATTTCTAAAAGTTCTGGTATTTTCTTAGTTAATATTCTATAATCCATATATATATTTAATTTTTAATTAACACATTTATTTCTTCAATAAATTCCTGTTTAGGATATACGGACAGATTACTTTATCAGATATGGTTATAATTATTCTAATAATTTCATCTCGTCTGTTTATTTGTTTAAAGATGTACCACTCAATCTTCAACGCCAGTATCATTGGTCTATTCCCGGGCGATGCAGGAAGGTGTAAAGACTTCAGGTTATACCCCGATTTCAGGCTGCCATCAACAATCTAAAAATCGATGTTAGATTACCTCCGAGCGTAGTCTTAACTTTATTTCAGGTTACCACCAAACTGTTCAGACTAGCCCTGGTTAAATTAGGCTTTTATCTATTGGACATATAATTTCAGTTAACCTCGAGAAGGTTACGACATTCATAAATTGAAATCTTTGAAAAGTTAAATTGTCTTAAAATGTTAATAATATCGTTAATTATTTTAATGTTGATTCATGCTCTTCATTTGAACACATGACAAATTAAATGCATACATAATTTTTTTTGTTATCGGAGAAATCCAGAATTGGAAATTATAAAAACAATTAATTAATATAATATGAAGCAATGTTTTGAAGGGGTAATCTGAAATCGATTTCAGATTTTCCCCATTTAATCTGAAGCGAGGATCATCTGATATCGCCACACCGGGGCACGGCGCCCTGAGCGTATATACCCTAAGTTGGTAAAGCTTAGTTGGTCAACCGATGGATTGCATATTGTGTAAGAGCTGAGAGGGCTAACAGTGTCCCATGTCACATTTTGGCCGTATATTGACAATCTTACTCTTGTCCAGGCTTTGTCACGCCGCAGTTGTGCCATCATTAGGAGACTGGACACCGTTGTATTCGCCAAGTCTCCCACAATACACAATTGCAGATTAATATATATAATTGTTCATGAATGTATAATATATCTATGAAGTAAGAGTCTACTTTAATTGGCATTAAAAAGGATGTTATAGCCTACATCACTGTGTTTTGCGAAAGGGAACCACAAATATCATAGTTCTAGAGGCACCTTCAAATACAAATTGACATCGCTCTTAAATGCTTCCAGGATAGTCTGGATAGCAGACTTTGTTTTAATCCTGCGAAGTCCATAGTGGTTAGATTTGGCAATAACCGGAAAACTCGACGGCCGCTCGCAATATAGGCGAGATAATATTACTTCTTGTAGAGAATACAGTTGCGAGGTGTTATCATTAACTATATCCAAACTGGTGAGAGCAGACTAAACTCTGAAAAATTAAAATCTAAGGTCTCACTACTCTTCTGTCTCAGTAAAATAATATATAGTATACAATAGATCGAATTAAGATGGATCTGGATCAAGGTCGGCATATTACATGCACGTTCGGTCAAAAAAAAATTAAATTTTCCTTTTTCTTTGTCCATGACCATCCTTCCACAAAATTCCATTAAATTCAATAAAGAACTTTCGAAGATGTGTCACACACATACACAAATATGGCCGTTCACATAACCACCTGCTACTTTTGGCCGAAGGTAATTAACAAACCAGGTTGAATAATCGAATGTTGATCAAAGATTTACCTCTTTTATTAACTTACCTGTATAGAAATGATTCTCTGAAAACGAACGCGAATAGTTTAATAATGCTCTTCAATATAAAGTGATTCCACACAAAAACACCAATTCTTAACCATACCGATGTCGTGGCGTAAATGTTTTGAAGTCTAGTTTTTTTTATGCTTGCCCATCTTTGAAATCATCTGCCACTTACTTTTAAGTCCTTCTCTGACTTACACCATTTTACCAATGTAATCAAACATTTATAACATGATTTATTCCAAAACCTAATATTTAGCATATACCCTATGTGCTTTATATATTCAAAATTACGATATTTTCTCATAATGTGTATAGTAAATGCTATCATAGTCATATCGTGGCTCCGTGATGCACACGCGCTGTGTTTATGTGGACAACTGTGATCGCGCCCGGTCCACTGTTTTAAACACACGTTTACAGAAGTAAGCAAATGGTTTCAAGGCAGTATTTTTGCAGGTATAGCTTTATATATAAGGAAGGCACCTATACTTGATATGCATTCAACATGCCTTACAGGTGATTAGGCCCCTTTTAAAGAAATGAAAAACTACAGCAGATAATAATAAATGATGTATCAATGAAAAAAAAGTAAAATACAGGGATTTTGCATACTGCTTTCAAGTAACATACCATGTAAAATGCATACAATTATATACACATCAACAAATTATGCCCTGTAAGCGTGGTTATAAATTTAAGTGAACAAATATAGTAAATATTGCAAAGCTTAAGCATCAGCATATCAAGCGGAATAAAAGGCGTTTCTTCTGCGCCATAATGGACACATTTAAAATAGAATTTCAACATACATACTTAAAACCATTTTCATTCAAATCATTTACAAAAGATTTGTTAATCAAATTAAAAATTACAATTACCATTAAAATTAAAATTATTATCGCAGGTATATATAAATCAATATAAACAATGTAAGTAATGCTAAACTTATTTCAGTTCAACTGGCTGTGATCAATGAACAAACTGACTTTTCTCATTGCAGCTAGCATAATGTGAAATGCTGCCATCATTAATATTTGCAATGAATTATATGGGCAATATTTCACTGAGAGGTTCTATCATATCAACTAGGTTTTGTTTGATAAGAGACGTTATATAGTCAATGATACGTAATTGTATGCAAAAACAATAAATTACAGTTCACAAAGACAGATGATTCAAAGGTGGGGGATCACACCTAAAAGAAATGCAAACTCAAATATAAGACATTAATTTTGATTATAATCTTGAAATCATCCACATTGTCAAAAGCGTAAAAACAAAGGAACAATTGTTTTTACAGAAGTATCAATATCACATGAGGACTTGAAAATGTAATGCTATTAATGTAAGATCAGCCGAAGCATCAAATGCTTTCTCAAGAATCAACAGAGGTTAGAAAAAAGGAAAACATTAATCGTTGCAGACTGCATGTCAGGGAAGAAACCACATCTATAATTAAATTACCTATATGGCAAGATTAGCTGTGTGGTACACAGGCAAGGACGACAAACAAACAGCATTGAACGGACAGATGAATGAATGTGAGGTGCAGTGATGACTGAGACCATTAGCTTACTGTGACCACCGCTGCAATAAAAGTAATTATGGTACCTCGGGAAAATTCATAAGATTCTAATGAAGTGAAATAAATAACAAGTAATCTCATGTGACAAATATTAGTATGACATCCCTTCAACATGAAAGGTGAAGACGTCATCACATGTGAAGGGCTTTTAGGATAGGCTATCATCATTAGTTCTACAATAATGTTTAATATAGTACCTCATGAATATTTAATATTTTGTGATGATAACATTCCTTCTTTATCATGTTTTTCTATATGTATCGGTGAAACCTGAGGTGCCATGCATCATGCTGATTAGTGTCAACTTCAAAAGCTTTCTAAAGAAGATTTATGACTATGGTCATATCACACGACTTTAATATGATTATGAATATACATGTATATGATTCATTTGGGTTTTCTCGACCTTTGAAAAATTGCAGTTTCAAGACATAATGGACTAATATACTTATGGTTTAGTAGATTAACATACAGACAGCAATCATGCTTACATGCGGGACGTGCATATCTATTCATCTCTTGTATTTAATAACTTCCCAAGAGAGTCACAATCAAATGGTGATCGTACCGTGATGTCAGTAGTGTTTTATTAAAGAAATCGGCTCTCGGGATGTCTATCACCTGTACAAAATATAATACCCATGTCAATCACCCATGTGTAACATCAAGCACATTTCCAAAAAGGAAAGTACCAGTTTACTCAGCCACATACCTGTTATATGAATACTATTTTTATAAGGAATGTACAAATATACTTGAATGAAATATCTAATGAAACTAATAAAATTGCTGTAGTCTGTTCCACCATTGGGTGCCCATTGAAAAATGGAGATTCTCTGAAACCTAAACTTTATTACACAACTTAGGATTATTATGGATAAGGGACTAAAGGCCTTATATCAAATGAAAAAAAAAGATTCTGACTAGATCCAATAATTTTTAAACCATTCTGGTTAATCTGTGTCCTGTTCGCTAAAAGGCATGGCCCCTATTACAGGTTTCCAAACCCAACAAGTTTCCATCTCCCAATTTCTTTAAAACACTATTTCTGAGCCAAGAGTTATATTAGTCGGATGTTTATAAACTAATGTGTTCCAGTCAAACACTGATCACAGGAAAATAGAAATATATATATATATATATATATATATATATATATATATATATATATATCTTAGATTACATCAATTAACAGAATGATGCACAGAGATCCTATGGTGCTAAAGTCTGATTAGTTGTGTGCCTGGTGAGCTTTGGTGAATTTGATATAATAAACGCTTTTGACATTTGCACATCGACCTAAATTACATCTGTAGTGTCTAGGACATACAGAAAAGATCAATCACATTTTCAATTACATAATTACTAATTTACTTCACATGTTTTAAGCATATTCAACCTTTGAGGCTATTAAAGTTGTCTAGATATACAGCGAAACTAATCAAACGGAGTAGAGTCACGCAGAATCCGGTAAGTATAATATATTTACATACAAACATGCATATATACACATGCAGTTATAGATTATACAACTGATACTGACTTACTGATGCTTAACCGGCATGATGATCGGGAGACCTAGAGTACACCTCGCCGTGTTCTTTGCGTTGTTCCTGCTCGTTAGCGGAGAAACTTCAATGGATAGAAGTATAATGTTTATCAAAATGTGATCTTGAATTCGCTTCACTGATTACTTCAAACTTGTACAGAATCGACGGACTCATGTGTAATTATGAAATTGTCAAACAATACTAAGTAATAATTTTAATTTCGAAGCTAACAATCTTCCGCAAGCAGATATCGCTAATATTTAGACCAAATGTAATTTAAATTTGGACAATGGCTTAACACAAATACCACTCCGGGTTGTGTGATGTATTAGTGGTATCTGAAAAATAAATCCTGTTTGAAAATAGATCATGTATATTAATTTTGGGTAAAGAATATATCTATTGCAGAGAATAAGAAGCGGATCTTAATGCAAATGAAGACTCTAATGGACTTTTACAACAATCAGGATCCGGATGGCATATTTAGCCATGTTTTCAGACCTGACACCGATGTTATGCCACCCGGAGAATCTTTCTGTAAAGGAAGGGGTAAATTTCTCGTGTTGCGTGGTTTTATCTTAATTATATCATAGTTCACGTTATATTTAGAATATGAAATATAAGATTTTAGTAAGATTATTTCTACTTTGCTATACGTTTGTAGTCTGTCAGAAATAAACATTTGCTGGCTTAATGATTCAATAATTTACTTGTTTTTACTAATTCCGCAGACTGACTTGTGATCTCACTTAACTCTGAAAAAGGAACCGGCTTTTTACAATTTTGTTATATATATATATATATATATATATATATATATATATATATATATATATATATATATATCTGTGTGTTTGTATCTAGCGTAATACTTTTATTGTTTTACATTATGTAATGAATATTAAAGATAAAACACCATCATAGAAAATAAGACTTATATATCAACATATGACGTCACAGAAGCTGTTGACAGGATGCATCAGGGGTACATGGAGAGAGGGATCCGAGATGTGTATCTCCATAGCGACGGGATCGAAATCCATGGAAACCTAGCAGTTCAGATACACCACCTGGAAGAGACTGGGTCTCACGATAATATCAAACAACTCGCAAAGTACATATGCGTATCTTAAGTATACAAAAGTTTTGATATCCACAACATTTTTGTATTGTAGTTTGATTTTATATTAGTAATTTTACGCCGTGGATAATATTTACATCAGTTATATGTAAAATACTTCAAATCCACTGAATTTCCACCTAAAGCAACATATCATTTTCCTTCAGAGGCATGTTCGTTTGGAAAATGACTCGTTCAGTTAAAGAGTGGCGAATCAGATACAGTCTGTGGAACAACAACTGAAGATTTCTTCTGCACAAGGGCATTCTCAACCTTGCATTGTAGGTTTACTCAAATAAAAGCATTCAGTCTTTTTCGGGTTTCTGAGTCTCTATATTTGATTAAGCTTGTGTGTTCAAGGCACAGTATAGAATGAACTTTTCTGCCACATTGAGTCTACTTGTATACCTCCGCCACAGAAAATATGAATCACGATTAAGCCATTCCTTGGTGAATTTCAATAAAAACAAATGTTTTGTCCTTGAAAATCACGTAGAATAAACCGGTTCCAGCCTTAAATGTGCTGTTATACTTTCTTAGTGAAAAAGATTCAGTCACAACTAATCATGCAAGAGAATCTGTTTGTATGTTGAATTATTGAGCCCATTCATATACGTCTCTCGTGATTGGTGGAATTAACTGCTACGTCTTGCACGACGGTCACGATGAAGATCAGATTTGAGCTTTGGTGGCTTCGTGATGGTAGTATGGACGGCCAATGCTGTGGAGTTTACGGCATTTATGTTAAACATGGAACACCCACTGGGTCGTGTTTTCATTGATACATCAGACTCCCTCAGACGATCGGACCCAAATTCTACTGTGTTCACAAATGTTCATTAGTATATGAACACTGATATAATTAAACACGTTGTAGTACAAGCAAGAGTGTGAAATGAAACCGTATTGTTTCCAGTTTAGTTCTTAGTATATGTGCCTTGCTGAAATATATTCATTGTATTCTTCATCCTTTCCTTATATATAAGAAGGAGCTTTATCAAGTTTTGCAAAGGATTTGCATGAGACCTTAAAGATGTATATTGAGCCAGCAATTGTAGATTATAAACATGTCTTAATACCTGGAGAAAATATTTAGGTCACTCTGAGTCATTTTTCAAAATACTACGTTCTTTTTCAGTTTAAATCATTTATACCCCAATGCATTATTAAAAGGGCCTTGATTATTACATACATGTATGAATCGAACATAGGTCTTTTTGTTTATAGACTTCTGCTTATCTTTCGTGAAATTTTTAACTCATTTAGAAACATTAAATGTGACTATTTAACACACACATTCTGCTGTATTATGTATGGTTGTGACATACTAGTACGTATGTAGATTGTACAGTGTATCACACCCATGGAGAGATGGACAGTCCAGGTTCTTTTAAACCGGCTGAGACTTGCACATAAACACGCAACAGATGAAGAGACAGGAGTAAACTAAACAAAAATATATTAATGGTAAACTTGCACTTCTCTGGAGAGGCGTGCCACACAAATGACCACTGCGCCCGTTTCAATACACAAAAACACACTATAACATGTATGACACAAGTCCCGCGTATGAATCCTACACAGGAGATGTCCATATGTTTACTTGGCCGACACTGAACCGACGCACCTGCCACTGGGAGGCCAGCAACCAATATAGGACGTCCACACTTTATACAAGATAACGGACACCAGCTTTCCACGCCGCTAAACAAATCTGGGTCGGCACACAACACGGTAAAAATCCTGGGATGACCGACAGAGGCTCACAGCCGTCTCTGAAAGAGCACTCAAGAAATTCCTGTCACTTCCAAAAAATGACGTATCCAGTACCACTCACGGTTAGCGTATACATTGTCCTGACGTTACAAGACTACACCAATGCATAAACACTTCGACGTTTAAATTCCGTTGAGAGGTATCCGTTGTAGTCTGTAGACATTGACATTCACTCCACCGTGATAGGAACACATGACGTTTATGTAAATACGATTCCACTCGCATGTGTACAACGCTGTAGACCTGTTACTGGACGCGCTTAATGTAGATCGACATATTGCCGAATTACCAGTCCGTGGGAAATTCCGATATCCCCTCTGGAGTCCTTGACAGAGTAATCTACTAAGCCGTCCCCTGACCCGGACATTTTTGCACAAGAACGCCGTTTCACAGCAATACTTGGTCAGAAAAATTGGTCAGACTACATCGTCTGACGCGCAGACTAAGGAATTTTTTCATCAGTGTCCTGTTTCCAGCCTTATATCGGTGCTGACAACACAACTCTTGACCGTCCTTTGCCCATCGTTTGATGTCATGAATACAAGAAAATGGACAGGCCTCCAGAGACAAAGGTACTAAAAATCGCGCCAACAGGTGCATTCCCCTTGTAGTCTACAGAATGAATGTCACCACATGAACCGGTCTTGCCAAGGCAATTCTGGATGACTTACAAAAACTGCACTTACCTAAACCCGAAATATGACACTCAGGTTCCAATCCTACGTTATCATCCATATCTGATACTTATAATATTAATAAAATAAATATCACAGCTCTCTGATGACACCATGAGCTAGGAGAGTTAGGGAAGCCTAATGCCTGATTATGTATTTTGACTTAAATTCTTAACTTTAATGGTGTTTTAATTTATTTGATACTGCATCGAACATCCCGTTACGTTAAAATACTTTAAAATACAACACACCTTATGTAATCCAATAAGGATTAATCTTGTCTTGTGTTCGTAAGCACACACAATTCAAACCACTGAATTAGTAAACATTTTTAAGCCACGGTGAAGTGAAAGGCTTCATCCGGCTTAACAATCTATACATTCTCAAGGAAGGTAAACCCTGGATTATGATGTCTCTGGCAAGTGAAATCTAAGCACAAGTGTTGCTATCATAATGACAAAGAAACTTGAAGTAACCCTGACCGTGCACATATTTTTTTTTCACTTATCCTCTGTCCCAGCGGGCACTCTAAATTGGATGTGTTTTTAGTAAGTTTGGGTCATACTTGCCAAGTCAGGATTGTGTGTGAAAGTCTGATGTTGTCTTTGCACTGTCTGATATCATCTAACTGCAGCGATTCCACTTGGTTTTCCATCATTTTGTATTTCTCCAACATGTAACGTAACATTGGATCAGACATACTGGTATCCAATGACTATCAGCTGACGTCCAAGTTGTTAATGGAGATAGCCAAACCTGAACACTGAGTTCTCTGAAGTGATCATCCAGTGATTGTTTAGCAAAGGATTACTGGGTCAGTGGGTTTGAACATTACCTGCGACTTCACACACGCGGAGACATTTTCATGATTTATCAGTGAAATTCACGGATATAAATGCATAATCTCATGACTACAGCCTGTGTCCTGTTTAACCAAGCAATCCTAGCTTACCACTGCCTGAGAGAGTTTGGCCAGACAACACAGTTTTGAAGTTTATCTTGTTATGAACAAAATAGCATGTAGTTAAATAGGTAGTCGGTGACATAGAACTCTGTTTGGGTAAGCTGTTTCAGACTTTTGCAAGAAAAAAATACTCTCTTTCCATTTAGAAAAAAAAAAAAAAAACAAGTTTCTTTCATCAAAATCATTAGAGTAATTGAAAAAGTATTCCAAAATGCATTATTTCGCTATCATAATCATAACAATTAAAATAACTTGTAGCTATTAAACTATAACTTTGTAAAATCACAAATTAATGTTAATTATTTCAGAACTTGTAATGTTACGGAACCTAATATAAACAGATCACGTAGCATGATGAACACAAATTCTGTAACGGAGATAAAAAAAATCAGATTCTGTAACACTAGGCAGCGTGAAATGTCTAGGGGAATGAATAAAGAAGTCAGTGGTTTTTTGTTAACAAATAATTATAATTTATTCTTAAAACAACCCTTACATTACAATACACTAAATCAATACAATTATACAGTAAAACAGCGGTATAAGAACAAATCAATACAATCATAGAGAAAAATAATGTGCACAGTACCTGGATACCAACACCGTCACAACGATAAGTTCTTGAAATGTATACTCTCGGAGAATGACAGTCCAGTGTAAAGCTCTTGTAACAATCCAGAAAGTAAACTGAAGTCCAAAAGAGTCACACGCTTCTGCGTGCGCTCGAATCTTCTCTACTCTCTGCCCCCGGTTCTTAAACACAACCCCTTTATATACTCTTCACCCCAAGCCGAGAATTTTCCACTTCTAGAAGATTCGAAGAATAATACATTATACACGGTAAGCATGCGTCACAGGAATTCTCCAGGAAAACAGCGCTGTGTGTATCTCTACATACCAGGGTCATCACGTGACCTCGGCCAGGCGTGAAAACCCAAGGCAAGCATGACAATGAGAGTTTAACCAGTACGGATTAAACATAAAGTGCAACAACAACACGAGTTACGCCCGTGTCACACAATAAAAAGAGCACCTGTAACAGTAATTAATTACACGCAATTACAATAACGCATTACAATTACGATTCTGGCAAATTCATGTTATAAGGTCTTCATTATATCACAGAGGTCTGTGTAATTGAACACTGTCAATTCAATCTCAATTTGATATATTCGAACACAGGTAGAGATTATTCTAACAACCACAGCCGGCAGATAATTAACTACAAAATATGATATCAAAACAAACTGGGCTATGCATTTCTCGCAGATCTATAGAAGAGTAATATTGCTGCAAAAACACACCAACCATGAATGCGTTGTGCCTTTTGTGTTTGCTGGGGCTCGTTCTGATAGGAACGTCAAGCAGTGAGTGTTGAAAAAAGGATGGAGGGAGGGGTTTATGGAGGATTGTTTAGATGGGCGCAACATGCTATTGATACTGTAGTGCTCATTTGTATTATGATGTACAAATTCTTATTTACTCTGGGGCCTGGACAGTCGAGTGGTTAAACGCTTGGCGCTATCTACTGACATTGTGCAATATATGAAATATGAAGTAATCTATCTTTATTTATGTGGTAAACTATAGCCATTTATTATTTAAAAATCCCTTTTTTGAAAAGCAAGAAAAGATAAGATAATTAGGACGTTTCGATATACTAAATATAATTTCTTAATTAAAAAAATCTATAAACAATACAAACAGTTGAAGGCCAAAATATGTACCACAAATTTTTTTAAAAGCAATACTGTCTTGTATTCAAGCGCCCAAAATCTGCCTATAAATTGTCATCTGTGAGAGGGGGCAGCACCTCTGAGCCCCCCATCCCCGGTTCACGACTGTGTCACGTTGCGCCATCTCCCCCTTATGGTTATTGCGTTTGGACTTCATTTATACAAACAATAATAAGGACAAGCAGAGGCCCAGGTAATTTAATTCAGACCCCTCTTTAACTGGCAGTGGAGTCGTGGTTCATAGATTATTCCCACTTGACGTTATGAAAATAATACTTTGGAGTTCGCAGACTTATTTATTATTAAATTAAAAAGGGGGCATTATATAAATCCATGAACGGACGGTATGGAAGATTCCATTTATCAGATGGCGGGTAAAATCATCTTTCGTTCCACTTAATTTGTTTCAGCTGAATCGTTTGAATTTAAACAGCTCATGGAGACGTTTACATACGCGTTCGACCATGAAGATGCTGAAGTACTGATGAATGATTTCTAAATGTCAAACCCCTTCATCCTCCCACCGGGCCATCCTTTACTGACAAACAGAGGTGGGGTTGATAGCACCTCTAAATGTTATATGTACGGCGGTTCAAAAGTTCATTCTTATTCCATTCCTGAACAGCTGAAAGTCATAATCATGTAAGTTTCGAGCCGTAAGGTGAACTAAAGTAGTCTTCTAGGTAGCTCTAATTCAAATGTAATATTTATATATTTGTATTATGTATTAAAACTCTTGATACGTGCCTTTTATTACCAAGGAAATCCATTGCTTTATTTTAAGAATAGTCCTAACAATGTTTGTTGTAGAGGCTAGCCCAATGACGTTTCCATAGTAACAGAACTATACAGTTGACCCACGCAATATAAAAACAAGTGTTTTAATTTTTTATGACATGACCTATACTGATATTTGAAAAACATATCTCAGCGTGAAAGCAGAGTTTAAGAGTCATTCAGCATCAACTTCTTAGGATATCAACATGATCTGTACAACCTAAAGTGACTCAAATTTATGTAGTCTTTAAAGGTTTCAACAGGATAAAACTGACTGTTTTTCTTTGTCTTAAGATTCTATAATAACAATGATCAGAGAACAAAAGCCTAAGGAACTCCTCGGCAAAACAAGCATCAGTCTGTACTCAGAGAACAAAAGCCTAAGGAACTCCTCGGCAAAACAAGCATCAGTCTGTACGGAAGTATAGTAATCACTGAGCAGTCGTATCATGACGAGAACGCAGATGGGAGTTTCTCTGAGCCTCGAAAGTGAGACACCCTGTTATTTCTACCAGTTTTTCTATTTTTAAAGATTACCGAAAACATTGTTGTTTGTAGATGAAGTAGCAAATTAATTATGTTTACTGTTTCCCGGAGGAAAACTCGCAAATTTTTCAAAACATAATCTGTAAGATACTGTTATTATCGTTATCATTATGGTTAATATTCTTTATATGTTATTATAATCATTACTAACACTTTATGCTTTAGAATAAGATTTGTCGTCGTTTAAGTTGTAGTGGGCTAAGAACTTATATATACAATATTCATCATAGCTGCATAAAATTGATTTTCATAGTTAAACCAAGAAAATCCCACACTCATAAATATGAAATATTCCAATCATTCCCATCATAAAACTTTGAAGATAAGGCGCTCATTGTTTGAGTATGTATCGATTTAATCCACATTTTAAAGAATAATCACTTCTATTTTTCCACAGGTGCATCTTTATCTGGATGAAGGACCTAGTTAATGGAATGTATAAGATAAATTATAATATATGGTATTGATACATGTTTATTCATGAGCATGACAACATAATATATGTGGAATAAATACTATGTTGAATATTATTTAGCTTTCCATGTCTGACCATGATATCTCAGATAAGATATGATGTAGTGTGTTTAGTGGAATACAGTTTCAGTTTATGTCCTGGCTCACGGCCACGCGCCAAAAGGTCTGGCATAAAGGTTCTTTTAACCTGAGCGAATTTCGTCTCACTAAAAGGCAGTACATCACACACAAAAGCAAAACAACTACTGTTTACTTGTCTCCTTGACTTCCAAAATATAAGTACATTTTCGGGAAGTAATCGCCTTACATATTAAGGAGACACCACAAGCTTGTAGGTGTTCCAGGGGTTTTATGGGCAGGAATGTGACAAGGATTTTCTTGGGTGTTCTAATTATAAAACATTAAATTGAATATTTTTATAGATTATTTCATACACGTATACAAAGCTAACTTTGAATACATTCCATGTATTAGATCAGGTACAACAAACAAGGCAACATAATGCAGTCTAAACGCGTATCGTGTTATAGTGAATTATGTTGGTAGATATCAACAGTAACTGAATTTTTAACGGCACGGCTCATAATCCGGATTCTATTGTAATTTAAACCTTGATACCTTCCTCTCATTCTGCTCTAAGTTGTCGATAAATCGTGGCGGTAAGGATTCAAGTTTTCTGAGGATTAAAGCTCTAGAGCTTTCAGGAGATAAAAGTAAACAATGCTATGCAAATGGTGACTTAAAGCATATTGTAATTTGGGAAATGGTTTTATATTTGTTTGTCAATCTTGCGCACGGGTTCAGATGATAATAATTACGAACATAAAGCAATCACGCATACATGCGGGATATATAATTTAGGGTCTCAACATTATATATTCGTACACGTGTGCAGGAAGATCAGACCGCAATACCCAATTACCGTATTATATATCAAACTATATAATTAATGCGTCGGGCGTTTGGTTTCTAATGGAAATCTTTATTATTAATAATAAAGTTGCAGCTTTCTTGTTCACTTTGAAAGCCAATTCTACAACGCCTTTATCATCGGCCTTTTCCCGGGCGATGCAGACAGGTGTAAAGGCTTTAGGTTAAACCCCCCATTTCAGGCTGCCATCGACAGTCTGAAATCAGTGTTCAGAACTTTCAAGATTAACCCTGGTTAATTGAGGTTTTTAAATCTTAAACATTATTTCAATAAACCTTGTGAATGTTAATACATATATGAGTTGGAATATTTGAAAAGTAAAATTATCGCAAAATGTTAATTGTATCGTTAATTAAATTTATGTTGACCTCTGCTCTTCATCTTAACACATGACACTTAAATATATACAAAAATTCCAATTAATTTGAGAAATCCAGAAGTAGAAATTATAAATTATAAATATTGGAATGAAGCATTAGATTATTAAAAGGGGTAATCTGAAATCGATTTCATGTAAAAGACGGGCAATTCTGAATTCGATTTTAGATTACCCCCAGTTAATCTGAAGCAGGGGCAATCTGAAATCGATACACCGGAACGCAGGGCCCTGATCATCAGTTAAGTACGTCAGCCGATGGAATGTACAATCAGCCTAACGATCAATGTGGCACAAGCTTTGACTAGCAAGAGCGGTGTCATCATTGGGAGATTGGACAACTTTTGTTTCAGTGAATATCTAATAGCTGATGAACGACCAATATATACAAGGCCCTGCTCAATCAGCATTAAAAAGTATTCGATAACCTTAATCATTATATTTTGAAATGAAAATTAAAATAATATCCATCACAGATACTGAACTGTGTCCAATGTTACGTGTCTTATTTCTGGCCGTATATTAAGAAAAATATTCTTGTCTAAGCTTTTACCTGCCACAATTGGCGTCATCACTGGGAGACCGGGCAACCTTTTTTTCTCCTGGTCTCGCATTACACGCAATTGCAGATATTTATAATTATTGATGAATAGATAATTTATTTTATGAAGTTACAGTCTACTATTATCGTCGTAAAACGGGATCTGATGGCCTACATCATTGTGTTTTGGTAAAGCACAGTTCTAAAGGTACCTTAGAATAATTGACATGCCCTTAAAAAGTTCCAGGATAGCTGACTGTATAATTCCTGCGAAATCCAAAGTGGTTTAATTTGGCAACAAAAAACTCTCTCTCGCCCGCCCGCAATTTAAGTAAGGTTATATTACTTCTTGTAGAGAAGTTACGAGGTGTTATCATTGACTAAAACCCACCCCGGAAAGAACATACAAACCTCCGAAAAAAATAATATTTAAGGTCATACTATTCTTCCCTCTCAGTAAAATAATATATAGAATGAAATGCAGCGAATGGATATGGATGTGCTTATTACATGCAAGTTCCTTAAAAAACAATTACATTTTTTTTTCTTCTATGGCCATCCTTCGTGTCACAGGCATACACAAATACGAACAATCACAAAACCCCTGCCACTTTTTTAAGGCTATTAAAAACCAGGTTGAATGATCAAGAGTGGAGCAAAGGTATATATCCTTTATGAATTTACCCGTAATAGTTGTTTGTCTGATGATTTACCCGAATAGCTCTCGAATATTAAGTGATACCATACAAAACACAACGATATAACCGTACCAATGCCGAGACCTGAATGTTTTGAATTCCAGTTTTTTTACGCTGAACCGACTTTGGAATCACCTGCAACTTACTTTAAAATCCGTTTAAGACTTCGACCATATTACCAATGTAATCGAACATTTATAACTTGATTTGCCATAGTTCCTCGATGTGGATTTCTCAGGCTTGCGCCAAAGCAATACACATGATGTATTCCAATACCTAATATTGACCAAAGTTTTATGTTCTCATGGCTCAGATGTCCGCTATATCGATATAATTTATAGCCTAGATAACGTGAAATTATTCTTAAACATTCGCATATATCTTGTGGGCCATATATAATCAAATTACTATATATTTTCATAATGGGTATGTTATCACAGTTGTTTCATTATACAAAGTGTCTCTATAGGTTTTAATGTTGTTCCCCCCCCCCAATTGTCTGGATATACTTATTCCACTTATACTTATTTTAAGGAAGATGTCCTTGCCACTACTGGGCGGAGAATTTATCAAGAATATATAATAAATATGTTTAATAAATAGTCACGTCTGTTGGGCCTACATTTTTATGTATTTGGAAAATAAATTACATATGTAATGTATTTTAACAATTCGTTAATCATCCTTGCATTTATTACCTATAAAAACCGTGCAGCTGCATCCACAAAATATCATAATTACACAATAGCCATCCGGTTTCATTTCATTTTTTTTACGAGACTGGGGATGACATTTCATTCACTGCACAAAAGATTTATAAATTAGTCAGTAGTATATTAATTAATTTTACATCATATGTACCCCCCAAGATAATGCAACTTGTCACATCTCTCGAAAAAAAACCACCTTCTTTGGGTATACTTAATATTTTCTTTGTTTGAGAAAAGTGATCAAATCTCTCTTTACATAATTTCAATGCACTATCAGTTTTGTAATGGACCTCTTAGTTATATGTAGTTAAGTTTTTGTCACTGTATTAACCATGATTGAGGACTGTTCAATTAAAGCTGAAAAAAGTTCCCATTTGATGTAGATTCATAACATTATTAGTTTCATGGAAATTTTAATAAATGTACTGTGTTGACCCAAATGTGTAAAAACATCCACGGGACATGCATAAAAATTCACTTTAAAAATAATAAAACTGCCTGGTTCCGAGTGACGTGTACATCTTTAATATGCGAAATGAAGAATAAACAATCCAGGAAGGAAAATGGAGAGGATAAAGTGTTCTAAAACATACATACATCACATATAAACATCATATAGCAAGAAATATACAGACAACGTAAGCACCTTTGTGAATGGTTATTGGCACATATTTCACATTTCAAACTGCAGATTAAAAGAGGGCTGCCAACTTTTACTCTCTGCACGATTTAGGACTGCTCTTATGTTACAGCGATAAATCACTCTCCCATAGGGAAAGATTGAATTCATTAGAAATAAAGATAAAATGTGAAGATAATTAAATCTGTTGCTGGTTAAATAATACTGTATATACATTAACGAGTAAAAATGTGCAGCAGTAATGAATTCTAATCTACAAAGAAATCATTTGCATTTAGATATCAATAACTATATCACTTCTACGGAAAAATATATGGCAGCATTAAAATAAGTCTGAAATCTAGAAAAATGCAGTGATTAAGGGTCATCTAAAAAATTAAAAAAAAAAATCTACAGAAATTATATTTCCAGATACTTAAGGCTTCAGTTGATGATGAAAATTGCTAAACGTGTGCCATGGTAATTACAAAGCTTCAGAAATTATGTTTCTAAAAAACTTAATAAATTGGTAGTGAATGAAGAAAACAGAAATATAATACTGGTAAAAATGATGCATTTACATTTGTGCAGAGGTTTTGAAGCAAATATTTATACATGTAGTGACTAGATTAGCTCATTTTGTGGCCCTGGCCCTTCTTCACATTTACAAGATGTCGCTCGGGCATTCAGCACCTGAAACGAAAGAAATTCACATACAGTGTCCCAACTGCCTTAACTATTGTAACTTTCAGCTGTTATTGAATATCATTTGAGCCTGGGAACTTGACTTGTGTAAACATTTAAGAACACGTATGAACATAAGTCACGGAAGGCACAAAAATCAAACATATATACAAGCAACTAGGTTTCTACAATTACCACATTGTTCCTTAAGAGAATGAAAACACTAACAGAGTCAAAGGAAAATTGTCTCTATGAGGGAAAATTAGGATACGTGGATATTCCATATTGCTTTCAAGTATATTCTACCAAGTAAAATTTGTACAGGTATGCACATATCGACAGATTATAAAACCTTAAGCTTGGTCATATATTTAAATGAATAATACTGAAATCATGGCAAAGATTGAGCATTTGTATAACAAGCGGAATCAAAGCCATTTCTTCTGTGCTATAATAGACAGAATGGAATATAATGGATAAAACGAAATTTAAACGTACATGGATTTCAAATCATTTTCATTTGAATCATTAACAAAAAAATTTACATCATATTACAAATTACAGAACATACTGTAGATTCAGATAATATCGTGGGCTTAAAATTTCGTGGTTTTTGTACAAAACGCATATCGTGGGGTATTTGAATTCGTGGAAAGACAAAGAAAACTTTAGGAAATTATGTTTATTTATAGCTCCATGTGCGCAAGGAAGACGAGCCCGATGTACACAGGTGGTTCAGCTTTGATGCTTATCACACGGTGTGCCTGTACCGCGATCAATCGGGTCAGTGTTGAACAAACATGCTCCGCCCGACCCGAGCCTAACGAAGAATTAATCAGCCGTGACTGAAAGTGCCGGGCGATACATCGGCTGTTATTTGTAACAACCGATACATCGGCTACCAGTTATAACACCAGATCACACCATGTTCACAGAAAACGTAAACCATCACTTGACCGGAGGAAAAATGAAACGGGACCGTCCACAATGACATGAAGGTTTATAACTTTTTTTTAATCTAGGCGATAGTCACATGTGGCGCCTGTATATTCCTGACGGGGCGGTGAGATGAGACACGGTTCGTTCGTCATTCATCATTTCAGCTACATTTGGAAATTATAAAGAAATAATTTGCCTAATAGTATTCTGTGGCGCTTACTTGCGTTAACATATATGTACAACTATCGACAATAATCGGAAGAAGTACCGCCTTCATGTATTAATAACTGTTATGCACGCAACTCGCGGTAATGCAAATGAGTTTACATGGCGCTTGTCTTTTAGGCCAATAGGTAACGTAAGTCTCGTTTAATCTCTATTGAAAGAAGGTTGAAAAGGCCGGTTCCGAAAAAGCCGTGCCTCGGTAGCTGTGGTTACGAACATTGGAACTTGTGTACCGTTCTTGGCGTTTCAGAACTACCGCTTTGCACCACAGAAATGTGGTATTGTTCTTGAATTTTCACCCAAAATGTTGATAAGAGGAAATGTGGGGATACGTTTTCAGTTTAAATTATTCTTTGATATTGTTTTATTGTAAATATATCAGGGGCGCCGTGTTTTTACGATATTAGGGGAAATAATTTAATTGACAAAAGAAGATTTATAAATCCAGCATTTTAAGAGTAATTTACGAAAAGCAATTCAGTGCATTTAATAAATGTATAAAATCAATCATAAAAATAGTAATAAACAATTTTTGTATCTTTATTGAAAAGTCAGCCAGCGGTAACAATTATATATATAAAGTCGACCACAAGCTGCCGTTAAGATATCGTATATCCTCTGACCGTGTGATTTTTGATCGTTGGAATCATGAATTCGTGGATTATCTTGATCCACGAAAACCACGAAAATAAAATCCCAACTAATATTTCTGAATCTACAGTATAACAATCATAATGATGATCGTATTTATATTTAAATAAAGAAATAAATGTAAACAATGTTAGTTGCGTTAATCTAATTTTAGTTTAGCAGGCTGTAATCAATGATCAAACGTGGTGCTTTAATCTGATGTTCCGCATTGCACCAGCAAAATGTAAAATTCTGCATTCTTCGATATTTGTAACGTATTTTATCGGCTTTATTATCCTGGGAGGTTCCATCATATCAACTAGGCTTTGTTAAATCAGAGGCGTTAAAAGGTCAATGATACGTAACTGTATGCAAAAACAATTAAATACAGTCCACAAAGACAGATAATTTAAAGATTAGTGATCAAACCTAAAAGTAACAAAATTTTAAATAACAGACAATCATTTTGAATGAAATCATCCACATTGTCAAAAGCGTAAAAACAAAGCAACATTTGTTTTTACAGAAACTAATATATCTCATGAGGACTTGAAAAGGCTTCCTATGGATATCAGATCAGCTGAGCCATCGAATGCTTTCACAAGAATCAGCAGAGGTTAGAATTAAGGAAAACAGCGATTGTTGCAGAATGCATGCCAGGGACGAAACCACATCTATCAATAAATTACCTATATGGCAAGATTAGCTCTGTGGTACACAGACAAGGACGACAAAGAAACAGCATGGAACGGACAGACGAATGAATGTGGGGTGCAGTGATGACTTAGACCATTGGCTAACTGTGATCAACGCTGCAATAAAAGTAATTAGCGTACCTCATGAATATTCATAAGTTTCTGATCAAGTGAAACAAGTAACATGCATCTCATGTTGTCAAACCCTGTGACAAATATTAGTATGGCATCCCTTCCACATGCAAAGTGAAGACATCACAACGTGTGAAGTGCTTGACAACTAGCTAACTATGATTGCTTCTTCAATAAAGTCGAATATGGTACCTCATGAATATTCAAGATTTTGTGATGATGACATGCCTACTCTATGAACATGTTTATCTACATGTATCGGTAAAATCTGAGCTGACCATGCACCATCTTGATTGGTGTCAACTTTCAAATGTTTTCTCAAGAATATTAATTAGTAAGCTTATAGCACCAGAAAAATACGTTGCTCTAAAGAGGACAGCATCAGATGTTTGCAAAACAGAAAAATATCATAATATCATTTTTGCTCCAGACTTAACTGGTGAAACCAGACCTGTGAAGTTTATTGGTTTGGTCCTTGTTTGCTACTGGCAAGATCAGAATTATACCTTATGTGTAATGTCATATGGAATCTATATTCACAGATGCATAATAAACCATAAAAACAAAACTTTTTATTAATTGGGTTTGGTAAGGTACTGAATAAATCTAATTGAGCAATTACAAATGGATATTTCGATATAAAGTATAAATTAATTGCTCGTCACTTTCTTTGGGCTGAATGTTTTTAGGTGCGTGAAATGATCACACAATGTGCCTATAATGCAAATGGAAATGCTGGTGTAATGATTAACTTCATATGTGCAGTGAGGGGCAAACTGAAGGAACCTTAAATAATAAAAAAACTGATCTTAAAACGTTTTAACAGTAAAATAAACTTGATAAAATAACGCATTTTAAGACTGAATCATCAAGAAGATCTCCATATAATAATGCCAGCAACACAGCAGAGCTTTCTCGGTCCAATGAATGACCAAATAAGGCCACGACCCAAGCATCATGCAACACACATATATTCATACTTAAGCCGTTTAGTGACATCTGTATTGAAATAAAACCACTAACTTTCACATATTCTATCAAAATAGATTACACTTAAATTACTTAACTGCTCACTAAGACTTACAATTTTTTTTTTATTTAGATTAAATATGGACTTTGTGATAGAACATGCAGATATCAGACCCAAGACTTGGCTTGATTGTGCTTGTGTATAAACTACACACCCCTGTGTGATTAGCTGTACCTTATCACTCTCTCAAAATTACCAGTACTCCAGTGGTTCCAAGGTGAACACCCTGGGTTAAGTTAACAAAATTATCAATATATATATGAATATTATTAAACACGTGTCACTTGGCAAGTTACAATAGCTAAAACTGTTAAATGATGGCCTTTTCCCCAAGAAAATACTATTCCAGCGTTACATGATGAATATTTAAATGCTACAGAACTTGAGAACATCACTCGGGTAACTTGAACTTTTTACATATCAATATTATCTTTTGTTTGATAAATAAACCGATATCATTCTATTTTAACACAACAACTAGGTAGAATAATATAACTTAAATTATGACTATGTGTTTGAAACTAAAATAATCTAAACAATTATTCTATCTTTATCATTTTTTTACTTTCTTAAACGAGTAAATATTAAGCTACCAATGGGTCATAACACTCAACTGACAAGCATGTGTAAAACTTTAAACTGCCAAGAAAAGAAAGTGCTCAAAAGCCTGTATTCATCCACTAACCTAACAATATCGATCCAGATGACTTAATTTCAGGTTGCTCCAAATTTTCTTCAAGACTTCTCTGATAGGTTTAAACATTACACTCCCTGACTGGCTTCAAACCAGACAAGAGGAGTGACAGACTTAGGGCCATCACCATAGCTCATTTCACTGAACTGACAAACATGTAAAAATTAAATACACTCACTTGGAAACTCTAAAGAGTCTTTTGGGCTTCTGTAACCAATTGGAATCAAGAAATTTTGATTTTCCTCTCCGTTTATCTCTGGTTCCTATTTGAGGACTGTCTCCCTGCATGCTTCCTGCTCCTCCCACACCTTCTGCCTCTTCCATATTGTTCCATGTGCCCTCCTTCCTCTCTCTCTGAGGATTGTCAACATCAATTGATAGTGCTTGTTTACACAAATGCGATATGGCACTACTTTTTTGCGATTTGGCTTCTTTTTTGCCACCACCAAACAGTCGGGATGACTTGCTTCCCTGAGCAGGAAAGAAAAAAGAAGCTATGGTCTTGCCTGCCTGGCTTGTGGACGGAGAATACTTGGCATCGCCGTGTTTTTGCATTGCCCTGCTTGAATGTATGAATTCTGGAGAGTTTCTTCCTGTGTCATAATGATACACAGGCACAGGGCTGGCTTTAACACGAGATTGCTGTGGCGACTCTCTTTGTACTGGAATGATAACAGCCGTGCTTCGTTCATGATCTGATTTTCTGCTAGTCTCAAACTGAGACGCCCTCTTTGAAACAACACCCTCGGTACCACGGTCAATCTCCTGAGACGACCAGCTGGGTTGGCCCGATAGGGACTCCTGAGTCAGGTAAGTTGGGTAGCTGCCGACCTGTGACCCTGAAGACGCTTGTGTATACACTCCTGAACTTATATCTGGAACATGCATACCAGCACTACAGAGCTTAACTAACGTTTTCTCAATCAGTTCCCCCTTAGCACTACCCGTGCTGGATCTCCTCTCCGGAGAATAGACCTCATCTGGTGTTGTCTCACGAGATAGCTGTTTTATTATTGCTTTGACTCTTGAACTGCCTTTTTCTTTATCAGGAGAGTAGCGGGACTGCTCAACTCTCCGTTCATCTTTATCAATCGGCCATCGTTGAGTAAGGTCTTTTATACCACACACTGTGTGGTCTCCATGGTCAAAAGAATTTTGTCGGCTTCCTGAACTGTCACTCATGAACGAACTTCTTTGATAATAAGACAGCGGTCTCCTTCCCCAGTGTGTTGTGCTGCCACCTGTATTACAACCACTTTCCTTCATTAGTTCTGAGGCAGTTTTTAGTCTATGTACAGGACTGATTTGTGACCTGATTGGTGGAGGACTTGGGGTATTTCTTGGTGGTGTGTATTCATGTCCGCTAGCATCACTCTCCTGAGCTTTAATTTCAAATCGGCTGATCATATCTCTTACGTCTACTTTCTTCTCCTTTTCTTTGTCTGTGCGGGATGTGGAATGCATGAGACTTTGCCCTTTTCTCGCTCCCCATGGTGTAGGTGTTGCCACGGCTGTTTTAATCCGAGATGTCCCACGTGTAGATGATGTTGTAGTCCATGGTAGAGAACCTGCAGATTGTAAAGACTGATTATCAGCGTACATATTGGTCCCAGCTTGGGTACATCTAGGGTAGTAATGAGAATGGGGTTTATGTGAGCTTGGTTCCCAAGACTGTGTACCTCCCCCTGTCTTTAATTCTTTTCGCAGATCCCTTGGATAGCGTTGGTAACTTGAAGGGCTGGAAGGATAGCTTATGTCAGAGTCAAAAGATTGCGAGTGAAGATCACTGCCAGTTGAAAGGCCAGAAAACCTTTTCTCTACAGGGCTGCTTGTTGTAAGGCGATTAAGGGACGCATTTGTAATAGGTTTTCTTGGTCTATCAAGGCTTCTGGTGTATTCACCAGAATTTAAGTCTGCCTCTTCTGTTAGACTCTGTGCTGATGATATGGGCATCCACTGACGACGCTGTTTACCAATATGGGATTCCACAGATATGCCCATACGGGGCTTGGCCACACTGCCTCCCATCCTGGAAGACACCATACAGTCACTAGGCAGTGTAAACGTAAAGCTCACTTCCATGTCTTTGGGAGTCACTGGGTCTTCCATGCCTTTCTCCATTGACTTAACCATCTGAGGTGAAGGGGAGGAAAGAAATCCGGAATCAAGAGATGAAGTGCTTGGCCCAACTGGTGCACCATTTGAAAAAGTGAAGGTGGGTACTTCAGACATACTCGGTGAAAGGCTACCGTCAAACTGGCAGGTCTGTACTGCTTTATCCTGATGCTGGGCTGAACGCAGGTTGTCACACGTCTGTGATGCTGCGTCCTGCATTTCAACAGCCCTGTTTCTCATCAGAACCTTCTTGTCACTGGCCTTACCTGCTGGTTTGGAACTGGCCTGAAGTTTTGATAGCAGTTTCTGCATGCCTACAAAACAATACAGTTTGCTTCAATTTGATTTCTTCTGTACTATGTACATGCTTACACCATTAGCTTAGATTTAGAAAATCTAAATACCACGGCAAACTGCAAAATACTGAATTTCTAATAATTACACATATACTTATGATCATCTATATTTGTTTTAATAAATGGATAGTTTACATTATGTTACACATGATTCATGGTGTAAAAGAATTTTTCTGGACACAAGACAAATCCATTTTACATATATGTCGGTTGCACTATGATGATTTAAATAAAGATAGAAAAACTAAAATATTAATATATATATATATATTTATACTAGGGTCGGCTTTTTGTTCCAAAGGATTTCAAATTTTTTATATTTGCAAAACTGAACTAATTGCAAAAACTAGAATATGGGTAGTCGACAAGGGACTATGTGTTTCTGCCAAAATCAGAGTAGGATAGGTGAATGTAGGTGGCACCACCTGCACGGTGGAAATGTCTTACCAGTCCTTGAGATATAAGCATGGATGTCTGCAGTGTAAACTTAAATGTAGGTGGCACCACCTGCCATAAAATCGAGAAAGCTCTCTAAGATGTATACACATGCAACATTTTAGGCAGATAAATCAAACCACTGCTTAGATATAAGGGATTTTATCCCCCAGCAGACAAACAAGACGCTGTGCAAACATGGTTGCAGGTGGCGCCACCAGTTTAAAGTATGATAAAGATATATGTGAGATCTAAACACATGCAAAATTTCAGGAGGATACGTAAAACCAGTCCTAATATATTAGCATGGATGTCTGCAGTGTAAGCATGGATGTAGGTGGAGCCACCTGTCATAAAATCATGAAAGCTATTCAGGATGTATTCACATGCAAAATTTGGGTTGGTTAAATCCAACCACTGCAGAGATACGAGTGTTTTTATCCCAAAGCAGACGAACAGATGGATTTTTTGCAAAAATGGTTGCAGACTGTGCCACCAGTTCTTTTGTATGATATTAAACTATCCAGGAGAGCTTTACTTGTGCAAATTTCAGCACGATTGGTCAAACGAGTCTAAAGATATGTGGGTTAATGTGTGAAAACAGATGTACAGATGGGCACCCTGCAAAGGGGAAAGGTCAGAGGTCAACACAAATCTGGTTAGGCACCAGCTCACATGTGAACCAATAATGGGGTCAAGTTTCGAAAAATGGTCAAGTGGTTTTATAGGAGTCCTCCGTCAATGAATGCAGCGGCAGCAGAAACGGCCGAACAAGGTCAAAAACATAAAGTAACCACAAAACTTTGTTTTGGCAGATACAATAAAACCTCAGTGAATAAGATGCCTAATCTTTACATCCCATATACATTAACTATTCTGTAGTGTGGCAAGGCAGAAGTTTGATATTATCATGAAAAGGTAGAAATCACAAAATTTAAACCATTCAAACATGGAGCCAACCACAGTATAAAATTACAAAGTCCTATTCATACCTGTTACTGTATCTACAGAGTTCTCCTCCTCAAGTCTATTAAAGTTTGAGTTCAGTTGATCAAGGTCATGTTCAACATTTTTGAGGTCACGCAGGCAGTCTTCAAAGTCCATGAATGATCTTCTCTGTGGAGATTTTGTGGGCTGCTTCTCTCCACGTTGCTGCAGCAGAATTTGCAATTTTGAAAAAATAATATTTAATATATATATATATATATATATATATATATATATATATATATATATATATATATAAATCTTCAATAAATTCTCAAAACAATTAAATTTGTCATAACTCTTTCACCCACATTTTACCCATAAAACACTTTGAGTAAATTTAGTTATATAAACTAACTTGTCACATTAACACACATTAACAATAATTAAAGGTATGCTCTAATTCCTACCTGCTGTCTACAGATATCAATGGTGGCAAGGTAAAATAAGAGGAAATAATAATTTTAATACACTTTCATACCTTTTATTATTGTTTAAGATTTATATTTTTATGACAACATAATATCTGGAACAAGCACACCAATAATTAGATCAATAATTTGCTAACCAATATTATTTTTATTTATTAAATTATCTTATTTATATGTAGAAGACATTATTTTCAATGTGAGTAAAAGTTTATGAGGTATGTAGAATCCAGCTGTGGAGTTAGCATTTTTTAACTTTCAGCCTAAACCTATGGTATGTATTTTTTGTGTGATCACCCACCATATTATCCCTGTATTTTGAGTCCATGCCTGTGAAAGTTTTCCAGCGTTTGATGGCCCCCGATTTGCGGGCCTCCTTGAAATACTGCACCTCCAAGTCTCGCTGTGCCACGTCCGACTGCAGCAGGAGGTTGTTTACTTCTTGTAGCAACAGATGGCGCTTCATTTCACCAATAACCTTATTCCGTTCTACTACACCAAGCTTCATGTGATTCAGCTGCAATGGAAAGGGTAAAGATACTGACTTTAATCTAAAAATCTAAAAAGTTCTAGTATGTGTACTATGTGCAAGTCTTGACTCTTATTACAAAGATGACCTTATGGCAAATAAATATTAACACACAAATCATACAAATTAACCACTTCATAAATAAACAGTCAAGTTGAGTGAAAGGGCTCATGGGGTTAAATGATTATGGGAACCAAGTCGTTTTGAAACCTAAAAATGTAACTGACATATACACAGTAAAAAATACACACAGCCAAATTAAATGGTAAAGACCATGGAATTCACACTTCACTATAATATAAATATATATGGTTTTATATATTGCTGATATAGCTTAGTTATGTAAGAGAAATGAGTAAATGTTTAAATATGAGTAAATAATTTCACTGGGAAAAAAATTAAAACCCCTTCCCCCCCCCCCCAAAAAAAAATAAATAAATAAGCTTTCAGATAGTATTTATCTATGATGATAACCAGATAAAGACACAGAGTGAACCTCTGTGATTCTACTGAAAATATTTTAAAAAATTTATTAAAAATTATTGGTCTTATAAATCGAGAACTTTTATACAGGCTTGCACAATTGGGTTAGGCTGTGCCCTCTTTTTAGCTAGGGAAGTACTGTTACATGCAAATGATTTACATTAATATAATTACATTATATGTTTAATATCCCACCTTATCCTGCAGATTGAGTATGTATTCATACAACTTGTCGTACTCTCCTCTGTCTTCTCTCTCATAAGCTGGTTCTGCTTCTTTCCAAAAGACAATTTGCAATTTTTTATACAAAAATTATATATTATATATTATCTTGAACTAAAGTTTTATTGTGAATATTATGGAACAAGGCCTACAGGCCTAATGCAAACCTGTGCAATGAGATTACACCAGGTATAATGCTTCAATGCTGGACCATTACTTTTCAAGAACATGTGTAACATGTATATGAACAATGCAAGTACTAAACACTTAGAACAAGAAACAATTAAACAAATATCACTGCTGCAATTCTGGCATGGGTGCACACAACACAAAAACTAGAATTTGGGTAGTCAACAAGTGACTATGTGTATCCTCCAAAATCAGAGTGGGAAAGGTGACGTGAGGCATGGATTGAGTGGCAAGGGGAAATAGAGTGAGGTGTGTTGCATAATAGCCTGGATGTCTGCAGCCGAAATGTGTATGTA
This sequence comes from Sipunculus nudus, assembly GCA_026874595.1. NCBI lineage: Eukaryota > Metazoa > Annelida > Sipuncula > Golfingiida > Sipunculidae > Sipunculus > Sipunculus nudus. Next base: position 21,381,796 of record CM049307.1, read on the forward strand.
GGTTGCCCCACCTACCACAAAATCCAGAAAGCTGTCCAAGACGTATAAACATGCAAAATTTTAGGCAGATAAGTCAAACCACTACTGAGATATGAGTGATTTTAGCCCACGGCAGACAAACAGATGGACACTGTGCTAAAATGGTGGCAGGTGGCGCCACCAATTTTGTGTATGATTGAGAGATATGTGAGATCTATACACATGCAAAATTTCAGGGGGATATGTCAAACCAGTCCTGATATATAAGCCTGAATGTACGCAGCGCATACATGAATATAGGTGGCGCCACCTGCCAAAAAAATCCAGAAAACTATCCAAGATGTAAAAACCTGCAGAATTTTAGGCTGATAAGTCAAACCGATAGTGAGATATGGGTAATTTTAGCCGATGGCAGACAAACAGACGGAAGCTGTGCAAAAATGGTGGCAGGTGGCACCATCAATTTTGTGTATGATTAAGAGTTATGTGAGATCTACACATATGCAAAATTTCAGGGGGATATGTCAAACCAGTCCTGAGGTATAAGCCTGAATGTCTGCAGCGTATACATAAATGTAGGTGGTGCCTCCTGCCACAAAATCCAGAAAGCTATCCAAGATGTATAAACCTGCAAAATTTTAGGCAGATATATCAAACCACTGCTTATTATGAGTGATTATATCCCACGGCAAACAAACAGATGGACGCTGTGCAAAAATGATTGCAGGTGGCGCCACTGCTTTTGCGTATGATAAAGAGCTATCTGAGATCTATAAACATGCAAAATTTTTGCCCAGTCAAATGGTTCCTGAGATATGAGCTTGGATGTCTGCAGCATAAATTTGAATGTAGGTGGTGCCACCTGTCAAAAAATCAAGAAAGCTGTCAAGGATGTATAAACCTGCAAAATATCAGGTGGATAAGTCAAACCACTGCCAAAATATGAGTGATTTTATCCCAAGGCAGATGATCAGATAGATGCTGTGCAAAAATGGTTGAATGTGGCACCACCAGTTTTGCCTATGATAAAGAGCTATGAGAGATCTAAACACATGCAAAATTTTGGCCCAACTGGTCAAACGGTTCCCGAGATATGAGATTGTATGTCTGCAGCTTAAACGTGAATGTAGGTGGCGCCACCTGTCATAAAATCTAGAAAGCTGTCCAGGATGTAAACACATGCAAAATTTCAGATGGATAAGTCCAACCAATGCAGAGATATGAGTGTTTTTTCCCCAAGGCAGATGAACAGATGAATGCTGTGCAAAAATGGTTGCAGGTGGCGCCACCATTTTTAGTGTATGTTATAAAGCTTTCCAAGGGCTACATTTGGGCAAAATCTTTAGCCTTATTGGTCAAACGGTTCCCAAGATATGTGGGTTTATGTGTGGAAACAGACGCACAAATGGATGCTGGGCTGAGAGGAAAGGTCAGAGGTCAATGAAAAATGAGGGCGCACCAGTTCACATGTGACTGATCATTCCGAATTTTAAAAAATTCTGCCCAGTGGTTATAAAGAAGTTCTCCGGAAACCTATGCAGCGATGGCGGCAGCGTCGGCGTCTGACTGAAATCATAGTATCCGCAAAACTCTGTTTTGGCAGATACAATGATTGTAGCTGGCACCACCAGTCTTATATACAATGAAGAGATATATAAATATGCCCAATGTCAGACTGATATGTCAAACCCCTCCTGTGAAATAAGCAGGGACATACACTGTGCAAAAATTATTGTAGGTGGCGCCACCAGCCTTGTACACTATAAAGCTACCCGATATGTATAAACATGCCAAATTTTAGGCTGATGTATCAAACTCCTCTGTAGAAATAAGCAGGCGCATACACTGCAAAAGTCAATGTAGGTGGCACCACCTGTCTTATAAGAAAACCAACATGTCTTATGAGAATATCATCAAAGACACATAGAAAGGTCAAAATATCAGTCCCATACATCAAACTTCCCAAGAGTTTGATGCACTGGGCTGACAAGGCTTAGGTGAGTAAGGCAGTTGCCCCCGAGTGACCTGTGACAAATTGCTGCCTCAACCTACTGCACTGAGTGAACTCTTGACCTGCACCTGGCTAGACTGAGTGATCTTCTGACCTGTACCTGGCTGCACTGAGTGAACTCTTGACCTGTTGCATAATCTGACAAAGTTGGCACTCTGCCAAAGCTATAAATAGATTCAGGCGGAACTTTGGTACCAAATATGATGCAGTGAGCCAAAGCTATAAATAGAATGCAGCTACTGCACAGAGTGAACTCTTGACCTATACCTGGCTGTAGTTCTTCCAATCCTGGCACTGTGCCAAAATTATTTATAGAGCTGACATTATCTTGGCTAATGGCCAACATCAAGGCACTGGCAATCTGCCAATGGTAAACCAAGTGCTGCCATCTGTACACAAAAGTGGTCCCTACTTGAAATTTATTTTTCCTATACAAAATGTTTTTCAGCTGACTTTTTATAAAAAAAGAAATCAGGAATGTATTTAAAATTATTACGGATGCCTACTGAATGCAAAATTAAAATACAGACATATCTCACTGATGGCAAATTCTTGAATTAAGTTGAGTAGGGATACCAATAATTTATAATCCATGTTCAGTTGTCTTTATATAGCCACAGAGAGCTGAATATCCTTGATTGTAACACTGCCTGGTATGATGAATAACTTAAATCATAAATTTAAAATTTTTAAAAGCTTTTAAAAAAACTTTCTTGTCAATATTAACTAAAGATAACCTGAAATCTAAATGTCTAGTGGCATGATGTAATAGATGCTGATAAACTGGTGCCAGGCTAGATGTAACAGCATAACACAGCTAACATATATGGTAAAATGACTCAATTCAATCTCCATAATTCAGCCAAAAATCATTCATGTGGAACCATTAATGACAATTATTATAAGAATTATAGTAGGGATTATTCTTGTAAAATATTTAACAAAATGGCTTCATTGGCATCAGTCGAAAAATGTTTCGCAGGTTTATAACTCATATAGGAAGATACAGCAAACTGGCTAAGTTCAGCTTCCCGTAACTCAGCCAAAAAGCACTTAACCCAAACCATTTGAACAAACTTGAATTATCAACATCTGAGGATAATTAATGTGCAAGATTTAAGAATTTGGCCCAGTGGTTTTTGAGAAGAAGATCTTTGTAGCCAATGAGCTTAAATGGGCTGTTATGGCATATGATTATATTCAGCTTCCCATAACTTAGCCAAAAGTCACTGAAAAGAGACCATTTGAACAAACTTCAGAAAGCACTACTGTGCGATATTAAACATTTTGGCCATATGGTTTCAGAGAAGAAGTTTTCTGTAGCCCTCAGTGTGATACAGGCACTGTCAACCCCGTACAAAAAAGGCCAATGCAGGTGGCGCCACCAATACCTCAATTTCAAATATGACCTATGTGACCAACATTGGCATAAAATTTGGTGATGATAGCTCCAGCTGTTTCTGAGATTTAAATTTTAATATGCTTTTTTGCACAGTTAACAAAGTTCAACCTCCTGTAACTCTGCCAAAAATCTCCGAACTGGAACCATTCGAACAAACTTGAGAAAGATTGTTCCAGGGATCATTTCTGTAAAATATTGGACAATTTGGCTGGACAATTTCGGAGAAGAAGATTTTTAAAGCTTTATTAGCTTTTTCCCTATGAAATCTAAGAAAATGCAGTTAGAAAAAAAATAAACAAAATCCGATATAGTTTTTTGGATGACTGATTATTTGCAAAAAATTTGGTGATGCCAGCTCCTGCCGTTTTTGAGATAGCTATGGTTAACGTACAGACGACGCACGACGTACGACGCACGATGCACGACGGACGACGCCGCACCATCGCATAAGCTCACAGGTTCGCTAAAAAAGGATGAATGGAATCTATATTTCTATATGTCCATATATGATTAACTGAATCAGGTTCATCTGCTAGAGAATGTAATTAAATAATCATATACAATATGTGTATTATATCTTTTTAAAGTATACAGAAAGAATATCAAAACGATATGATTTAACATTTAACTGTGTTTCTGAGTTGTTCCTTAGGTCTGGAACATGGTCCTCAGTCCTTAATTGGAGCAAAATATTGATCCATGTATCTATCTATAACTACATGTTTACTTAAAATAAGACCTATCATCTAATTACAATCATGCCAATCAGCAATCAAGTACGTGGGTTAGCCTACATATAAACACATATTTACCCCTAACTTCATGAATATATATTATATATTTGCAAACACCACCTTCAACATTGGCATGAAACTCTGAGTAGTAACTCGAGGCTTTAATACTCATTAAATATGCTCTACTTAGCTGTATTGAGCACTTTACTACCTTGACTGTAACTCAAATACTGGGATGATTATGTTTGTCCTGTATGTAGATATTTAGGAGCGCAAACAAATCTATAGACACATATTTGTTCACAATTACACGCTTATTTTTGTCCTGTATATGGATACGTTAGTGTTTACCTTTATCTGGTGTCTCGGATGATAACTGTAACTGCAGGTTTCTAAGCTCAGCCATCAGCTTGGTTTCCATGGCATCCCTTGCCTTCATTTGTTCCAGCATCTGATTCTAAAAGAAACAAAAGTGACATAAATGTCTCCTGATAGCAGGATAGCCTAGGAGAATGAACCACTTGCTGGTGGGTAATATGATTAAACAATACACATTTTTGTAAATATATCACAATAGAAAACTTTCTGTTAAAGACAAGTGACCCATGGGTCATGACGCTCAGCTGAATGGGAAGAAATTCGCAAAAGGAAATGTTATCATCTGAATGGTAGTATATACCCATTCAACTGAAGCATCAAACAGATTAACCAACAGGCCAAGATTGTGTCTGTATTTATATATCTCAAAAATAGAGAAAAAAATGTGAAAAAAATACAGATGGCTCCACCAGTCTGCAGAAACTAATAAAAAGACTTAATGGTCCATATGCATGCAAAGAGTCATGGTGATCTCTGCATTAGTTGTTCAGATACTTCAGCTTTTGTATCAAATATTCCATTATTCTGAGGGATACTTCGGAGTCCTATAGCTTAAAGGATACGGGTAACAGAGACCTAATTTCAGGTTTCCACAGACACTTTTCATGGGCCTCCTTGCATGACAAGAATGAAGATTCTAGGTCCAGTTGTTACAATTTGTGCCACGTGAACAGATGGCAGCATTCTTTAAGGTCTAAAAAATAGAGGAAAAAATTCGAAAAATTGAATAAAATATAGGTGGCACCACCAGTCTCCAGAAACTGATGAAACACTCCGTAATCAATATCCATGCAAAGAATCATGATATGGGAAACAGAGACTTAATTTCAGGTTTCTACAGACACTTTTCATGGGCCTCCTTGCACGACAAGAATGAAGATTCTAGGCCCAGTTGTAACTATTTGTATCCTGTTGACAGATAACCTATTCTTTAAAGGTCTCAAAAATAGAGAAAAAAATTCGTAAAAATTTGAAAAAAATAGAGGTGGCACACCCAGTCTGCAGAAACTGATGGAACACCTCATGATCAATATGTATGCCAAAAACATGACCATCAGTGTTGTAGTTATTGAGATACTGCAGTTTTTGTATCAAATTTTGCATTATTATGGGGGTATTTTGGAGCCATACAGCTTAAAGGATATGGGTAACAGAGACCTAATTTCAGGTTTCCATGGAGGCTTTTCATGGGTCTCCCTGTGTGTCAAGAATGAAGATTCTAGGTCAAGTTGTTATGATTTGGGCCCTGTTAACAGATGTTCATATCTTTAAAGGACTCAAAAATAGAGACAAAATTTGTAAAAAAAAAGCTGAACAAATACAGGTGGTGCCACCAGTCTGCAGAAACTGATGAAACACTCCATGATCAATATTCATGCAAACAATTATGGTGATCTCTGCATTAGTTGTTCAGATACTTCAGTTTTGTATCAAATTTTCCATTGTTCTGAGCTGTACTTTGGAGTGCCATAGCTCAAAGGATATGGGTAACAGAGACCTAATTTCAGGTTTCCATGGAGACCTTTCATAGGTCTCTCACTGTGTCAAGAATGAAGATTCTAGGTCCAGTCTTTACGATTTGTGCCCTGTTAACAGATGTTCACATTTTTAAAGGTCTCAAAAATAGAGAAAACTATTCGTAAGTAAACGAAAAATACACATGGCACCACCAGTCTGCAGAAACTGATGAATCACCTCTTGATCAATATGTATGCCAAAAATCATGACCATCACTGTTGTAGTTATTGAGATGTTGCAGTTTGTTTTTATCAAATTTTTCATTATTCTGGGGGGGGGGGGTAATTGGGAGCCCAACAGCTCAAAGGATATGGGAAACAGAGACCTTATTTCAGGTTTCCATGGAGACTTATCATAGGTCTCTTAATGTGTCAAGAATGAAGATTCTAGGTCCAGTCTTAACGATTTGCGCCCTGTTGACAGATGTTCACATTTTAAAAGACCTCAAAAACAGAGAAAACAATTTGTAAAGAATCGAAAAATACAGGTGGTGCCACCAGTCTGCAGAAACTGATGAAACATCTCATGATCAATATGTATGCCAAAAATCATGACCATCAGTGATGTAGTTAATGAGATATTGAAGTTTTTTGTATGAAATTTTTTACTATTCTGGGGGGTACTTTGGGGCCCCATAGGTCGAAGGATATGGGTAATTTCTGGTTTCCATGGAGACTTTTCATAGGTCTCTCACTGTGTCAAGAATGAAGATTCTAGGTCCATTCTTTACGATTTGTGCCCTGTTAACAGATGTAACATTTTTAAAGGTCTCAAAAATAGAGAAAACTATTCGTAAGTAAACGAAAAATACACATGGCACCACCAGTCTGCAGAAACTGATGAATCACCTCTTGATCAATATGTATGCCGAAAATCATGACCATCACTGTTGTAGTTATTGAGATGTTGCAGTTTGTTTTTATCAAATTTTTCATTATTCTGGGGGGGGGGGGGGGTAATTGGGAGCCCCACAGCTCAAAGGATATGGGAAACAGAGACCTTATTTCAGGTTTCCATGGAGACTTATCATAGGTCTCTTAATGTGTCAAGAATGAAGATTCTAGGTCCAGTCTTAACGATTTGCGCCCTGTTGACAGATGTTCACATTTTAAAAGACCTCAAAAACAGAGAAAACAATTTGTAAAGAATCGAAAAATACAGGTGGTGCCACCAGTCTGCAGAAACTGATGAAACATCTCATGATCAATATGTATGCCAAAAATCATGACCATCAGTGATGTAGTTAATGAGATATTGAAGTTTTTTGTATGAAATTTTTTACTATTCTGGGGGGTACTTTGGGGCCCCATAGGTCGAAGGATATGGGTAATTTCTGGTTTCCATGGAGACTTTTCATAGGTCTCTCACTGTGTCAAGAATGAAGATTCTAGGTCCATTCTTTACGATTTGTGCCCTGTTAACAGATGTAACATTTTTAAAGGTCTCAAAAATAGAGAAAACTATTCGTAAGTAAACAAAAAATACACATGGCACCACCAGTCTGCAGAAACTGATGAATCACCTCTTGATCAATATGTATGCCGAAAATCATGACCATCACTGTTGTAGTTATTGAGATGTTGCAGTTTGTTTTTATCAAATTTTTCATTATTCTGGGGGGGGGGGGGGGGGGTAATTGGGAGCCCAACAGCTCAAAGGATATGGGAAACAGAGACCTTATTTCAGGTTTCCATGGAGACTTATCATAGGTCTCTTAATGTGTCAAGAATGAAGATTCTAGGTCCAGTCTTAACGATTTGCGCCCTGTTGACAGATGTTCACATTTTAAAAGACCTCAAAAACAGAGAAAACAATTTGTAAAGAATCGAAAAATACAGGTGGTGCCACCAGTCTGCAGAAACTGATGAAACATCTCATGATCAATATGTATGCCAAAAATCATGACCATCAGTGATGTAGTTAATGAGATATTGAAGTTTTTTTGTATGAAATTTTTTACTATTCTGGGGGGTACTTTGGGGCCCCATAGGTCGAAGGATATGGGTAATTTCTGGTTTCCATGGAGACTTTTCATAGGTCTCTCACTGTGTCAAGAATGAAGATTCTAGGTCCAGTCAATACAATTTGTGCCCTGTTAACAAATATTCACATTTTTAAAGGTCTCAAAATTAGAGAAAAATATTCGTCAAAAATCCAAAAATACAGGTGGCGCCACCAGTCTGCAGGAACTGATGGAACATCTCATGATCAATATGTATGATGCAAATCAAGACCATCAGTGTTGTAGTTATTGAGATGTTGCAGTTTGTTTTTATCAAATTTTTCATTATTCTGGGGAGGGGGTAATTGGGTGCCCCACAGCTCGAAGGATATGGGTAAGAGAGACCTAATTTCAGGTTTCCATGGAGACATTTCATAGGTCTCTCAATGTGTCAAGAATGAAGATTAAAGGTCCAGCCTTAACGATTTGTGCCCTGTTGACAGATGTTCACATTTTTAAAGGTCTCAAAAATAGAGAAAACAATTCGTAAAGAATTGAAAAATACAGGTGGCGCCACCAGTCTGTAGAAACTGATGAAACACTCCATGATCAATATGTATGCCAAAAATCATGACCATCAGTGATGTAGTTAATGAGATTTTGAAGTTTTTGTATGAAATTTTTGTCTATTTTTGGGAGTATTTTGGGGCCCAATAGCTCAAAAGATATGGGTAACAGAGACCTAATTTCAGGTTTCCATGGAGACTTTTCATAGGGCTCTCACTGTGTCAAGAATGAAGATTCTAGGTCCAGTCTATACGATTTGTGCCCTGTTAACAGATGTTCACATTTTTAAAGGTCTCAAAAATAGAGAAAACTATTCGTAAAAAATAAAAAAATACAGGTGGCGCCACCAGTCTAGAGGAACTGATGGAACATCTCATGATTAATATGTGTGCCAAAATCATGACCATCAGTGATGTAGTTAATGAGATATTGAAGTTTTTGTATGAAATTTTTGACTATTCTGGGGGGTACTTTGGGGCCCCATAGCTCGAAGAATATGGGTAACAGAGACCTAATTTCTTGTTTCCAAGGAGATTTTTTATAGACCTCTCAGAATCTTAAGTTACAAGATTCTAGGTCCAGAGGTTACAATTTGTGCCTGGTTAACAAACAGACAGACAGACAGACAGACGGACAAAGAGTGATCGCTATAGCTCAGATGACTTACAGTCAGCTGAGCTAAAAAATCCTGTGACCAAATTGGCTATTCCTTAAAAGTGTTTGGGTAATATGATTCATTATTCGAGAAAAAAATTTATAATTAAATAAAAATGACTTTTTAAAACTGAAAGGTTCTTTCTGAATGTTAATACAACTATGACAGGTCAGTCATCATCATCATCATAACTGTCTTCTGAAGAAGACAACAAGAACTGTACCTTGCTTATTTTCCTTGCCATTAGAATCCAATAACTGACAGATGGTACCTACTTTTCAATTCTTTTAACATTAAAAGATCAATTCACACTTTTGATACATATTTTGTCGCTGACCTCTGGGTTTTTGAAGAAAATGAATACTTTACTTGTGTGTTTTGTTACTGACCTCCAGGATTTTGCGTTCTCCAGCCAGCTGGTCTCCATATTCTCTGAGTTTGTCCAGCTTAGATTTTAGGTCGGTCATGGCTGCAGACATCTCCTTCTTGTCGGCTTGCTCCTGTCCAAATCGACTGCTGGCCCACAGCTCTCTCTTGTACACCTCTGAGACATGAACATTAAAATGACCTTTACTATAAACACTTTTGCCTGAAGGATTAAAATAAAGAATTATATGTAGGTACTGCATTATACCTAACCCAAAAAAAATTTTCTTACTAAAAGAAAGTATTTCTAGAGAGTGGGGCCAGAAAAGATTTCTTTTTATGGTAAAATTTTATGATAATAGTTTTTTTCTCTAGAATAGATTATTTTTCTTGGTACCGGGAGAACATATCTTGTAGCCAGAAATATTTACTTGGAAGAGAGGCCAGAAGGAATTTTCTTCTGAGAAGATGACACATATTGTTTATGACAAGCACTATTCTGCCTTTAAATCAAGAACAAATATAATTTGGATATCTTGTCACCAGAAAAGTTTCTTTTGAAACAAAATATTATCTAATAATCATGAACACTTTGGCAATTTAAGAAGGATAGGCTAAATTTTTCAGTTAATCCTGACTGGCATATTGGGTTACATGATCTTTTTTGTCTTGAGTGCATCAGACTGTAGACAGGAAACTGGGACATGTGCTCAGACCTGGTAGGAAATGTTGGAAATTTCAGTCAAGTTTCTTGAGGCGAATAAAAAAGGATTACTGGGTCTGGCACATGACTTGATGAAAGCAGGCACTGGCGCTCAGTTTCCTCCTCCAATTACTAACAACTGCCTTACATATATCAAGAAAATAAACTCTGTAAACTGCAACAATCTATTATTTTATCAATGTACCATTGTTGCATAATGTGTATCTCAATACACTGTACTGACACTTATACTGGATTCTTGATTATTCTACCTTATAACTTTGATTTGGATGTTGATAAAGATATTGATATCACTGACAGAATGGTATAACATAAATTTGGTACAATATCATGTTACATGAGCTAAATGTGCTCTATTTCATCAGCTTTTTAAGCTAGATGTAGGATTCCCAGGCTTGAAGACGGAGTAATGGTGCATCCACTCACTATGCCCTGACCTGCACCAGGTCTTAACAACCTTATTCTTACCAATCTGCTTCTTGTGCTGAGTCCCCTGAGTCTCGAGCTTCTGTGACAGACTGTGGACTTGTTTCTCCAGCTCACTAAGCACATGGTTCTTCTTCTTCAGCGTCTGATGGAGCTCATTGTTCTCAGTCTCAAAACTGAAAGCAAAAATTTGTCACAGCAGTTTGTCCAGTGTCATGAATATCTGAAAAATTGTTTACTCATAAAATATGGCCACTTTTACTTTACTTCAACAAATATTTATTCCTCTATATCAAATTTTTAAGCATGTGGGCAATAATATTGAAGTCTCTGTGTTTTCTCCATAAATATATTTTTTATTTGAATATATGAAGTTAAACAAGAAGACATGAAATTATAAATTATAATCATCAGAATAAATTTCATAATTTAATCCATGAGGAAAATATTGATACATTAACATGCATGATACTACTTCAACAAAGTATCCATTCTTGATGTTACAGGCAGAAGTAAGCTTCCAAAACTTCATGATAATTATAAGGTGAGAATTTTTAGACCAAAGTGTACTTACTTGAACAGGGTGTCCATTCCTGTAATTCTGCCATCAATACTGGTACTATCATCCACCATGTTTGGTGATGCTGGAGTTTGGGAATCCTCCTTAGACACATCAGTAACAGAAGATGACGTTGACCTTTTCCTGCACTGAATATCCCTAGTGTCTCCCCCACTTTCCACTGATTTTCCCATGGTGGTCTCCAAAGTGTCATCTTCCGCACGTTTCAGCTCCGAGTATGAGAGCTTCTTTTTCAAGATGCCATCCATTTTTTCTTCTGCTATGGACTGCTTGACCATATCTGTTGCCATGGAATCAAAGCGATAATCTGCTCCATAACTACTCTCTGGGCTGCTCATCTCGAGTTGTTCCTTCATGTGCTGCAGTTTAGATTTTTCCCTCCCTATCTTCTGTTGTTTCTGTTCCAGCTTCTGTAGCTCCTTCTCAACCCGCTGCAGTTCTCGATCAACACGGCTACGTTCAACACGAGGTCTGCTGCGGTCACGTTCCTTGGATTTGCCTCGTTCCTCTTTGTTTGGTCTGGTTTGGGTGGGTGGTTGCTCAGGTGTCGGGCTGCCTCCTTCAGGTTGGCAGCTCCTCTTAGACTTAACCCTGTGCCATTCTTGTACAGTCTTCTGGAATTGCTCGGACAGAGTCTCCTGTAACTCCTCCATCCTCGGTGTAATGGCTTCAGGTTCAAACTGAGACTCACTCTCTGCTTCAATGTTTTTTTCTAAAATAAACACACAATGATCATTTTATCAATGAAACTAAAATTATCATTAAATATGTGTAAAGTGGATTTTTTTAAGTGAACATATATGTGAAAGCTCACAGATGAATATTTGATAATAATTAAATCAATTTTTATATTAATACAAGTCAGTCATAACTATGTCCCTAATATTTCAGTTTCTTTATTTTCCATTTAATATTAATTTCTGTTCTGCCAAAAAGATTGTACAACAAAATACATGTACAATTGGTTCAGTCAACTATTTTGTTCTTTTTCAAACTTTCTGCTTCTTTACTGATGACACATGCTTGGACATTGCCTGCTAACAGGTATTATCTTTCTGGTCCAATGATATTTTGTAAGTCTGTGTGTATCACATATTACATCAGTTGTATACCTTTCATTTTCTTCTCCCACTCCTCCATCCTGCGAATGAAGTCTTCACTGAAATTGGCAGACTGTTTGTCCAGACTTGCCTCAAAACTTGGTTCTATGGAAAATATGCAGTACACATTTTATGGTTTCTTATACAAATATAAATATTCATGACTAAGTCATTCCTTTATATATTAATTTATCATAAAGCAAAATGATAAGAAGGATATTCTTTAACGTATATATAACAGTTGTTATAATTTACATTTACTTCTATTCTTGTTTGCTATACTGACAATCTAACAAACAGTTATCAAGATGACCATCACAAATTCAGACCATCAAGAATTTATTTCTTTAAAGGGAGGTGATTTCATAAACCAGCATACTTTGCTTATTTCAAAACAAATCAATAAACAAATCAACATATACAATTTATACAGACAAAATGTGTACTGCTGAATACTTGATAAATACACAGATAACTCTTTATGACTGACCTTTTCCAACAACAGACTTCCTAGTTTTCTTTTGCTCCCATTCCTGCATTTTCTTTGTAAATTCATCACTCAGACCTCCTGCAAATTAGAGAAACATTAAACTGCATATACCACAAGAAAAAAGATGATTGGTGCAGTACAGAAAATTAAAACATCTTACAAACAAGAGACCCCTGGGTCACAGCACTCGGCTGAATTTTGTTAAATTTTAGCAAATGTACAGGTACCAGGCCAGGTGGTTGCTGCATCTTGGAGGGGGGGGGGGGCACTTTTGTTTCAACCCATTTTTTTTAATGAAAAACATAATGTCCCGGCTGGAAATTATGTATGTAGAACACAGTTATTGCTGCAATCAAACACAACAACCATTATCACGAAAAGATCATATCTGTCAGTCTCATCAGATCCTGAAAAACGTGTAAATGGCCTAACACGCTATCTTGAATTATTATCACTGGAAAAAAGTATAAAATAAGTATAACACTTTTAAGTTTTGTAGTGCCAGCACAGTGGGTAATATTTGTATTCTGACACTCCAATATGATATAAATTTGGAACATACTGTTTTACTTAATTATTTATTAATAAGATCATATGGCTGAAGTACAAAATATTTTAGGCAACAAATTTGTAAACCCTTGGTTATCAGATTAACTGATTTTCTGAAGAAAAAGTGACTTTAACTATCAACATTGATAATAATGGCAGCTGAAAGAAACAGCAGCTGTCAGAGCAGGCTAAGAGGATCCCTGAGTGAACATAAAAAATGATAAGCTGAGAGGAAACAAAGGTACTCTTAGATTCCCAGGACAGGGCCTTATGCACTTGATATGATTTCAAGAAAGATACAAACTCCCAAGCCTAAAGGGTTAAAATGCATGGAAAAACTCTTTTAAAAAACTTAAGTGCACTATTAAGCACTTACATTTATCAGTATTTATTATCTGCTTTTGCCATCTGCATGCAGCTACCTGTAGAGGCCATACCCAAGGCTATTCCTCAATCAGACATGCTACTTAACATAATATAACCCAGGTGTCTAAACGACTATCGGAGCCAAAATAAACTATTCTCTTTGTCTGGCTGCATCAGAATACCTTAATACAGTAGCCATTTTGTATATATTAAAATCTGACCCAATAATCCTAACACAGTGATCAGATAATTCATTTATCATAGTATAAAACTTGTAGCCATCTTCTAAAATTCCAGCTGCAACTTATTTGCATGAAATTAATAAAATAAAATAGTGTAATTCTAACAATGAGGCAAGTAGGTTAAAGTTAACCAATCTTTTTGTTCTTAATGGCCCAGCTTACTTTGGTGGCTGGTACAGGCAACTTAACATAATATTTTTTCAGGACATGCCTAGAGAGGTATCTACTTAGAAAGGTATTTACTTAAAAGAACCAGATTTACTTCAATATGGTGAGAGGTCAAATATAAAAAATATGCACTCCTCTTTTAGCAAGATATTTGTGTTATCATTTCCTCTATTAAAATACAATATACCATGATGTGTAATATATCATGATATGTCATAAATTATCACATTATAAAAATGAATATCATTTTCCTATTAAGTTTAAACTACTTTTTTATTTTCATGGAGGTATGTGAAATGGAAATTTCTGTAAGCATCCCCCAAGTATTGTATTCTCCATATTTGCTGAATGCTTTGATCAATGGATGTACACTATGACTGAGAAACATCTGTTTCATCTATGAAATATCTCATCAATACTGAATAGGTATACCTTATCCCTTTATCCACACAATATACTGAAGAATAAAGTACTTGATATGTATGTTTGGTGTATGTTTTTTATTCATGTATATTAGATTGCTAAATGTAGATCCATACATAATATATATCTATTATCCACTGGCTGCTTCAGGTGAATTGTTCACCAGGTGTGTTTTCAGGTTTTTACTCGGGCAGCTAAACTGATTTCTTCTCTTGCACTCTGGTATGAAAGCCACCTGTTTCCAAGTGTGGATACCTCATGTTGTTTGAAATAGCATGGATATATTAAATTGTTTTTAATTGCATGGATATCTGATACTGTTTTCAGTAGTTTGTAGAGGTAGAAATTTGTTTTAAAATCATAATTCATGACTGAAAAATAAAAATGACCGATGACCTATTATTAATCGATTATTTTATGTACTTTATATATCACCCTGAACTTTGCTGTATACTGGTACCCAAAATAACAGTGTGATATGCACATCAGTATTCATAATGAAAACATCACTCCATCCGCATCAAAGGTCGACTTGCCATTGGACAGCTGTTGACAGCGAAAGGTTCCGTTCTGATGCTGTTCCTTACTTTGTGTTTGTACATCGCTGACAGGATGAAATTCTTTGCATGTACATATAGAAACATTTTAATTGATTATGGAAAAATGCAATTGATTTAATTGAATTTGAAAGAAAACGACCAATCATCAATTTAATCAATTAAATGACACTTCAATAGAAGTTTGGGTATCTGATATATTGTTATTATATAGTAGTGTGGATATCTGATGTATTGTTTTCAGGTAGTGTGGACATCTGATATCATTTTCAACAGCATGAATATTGATATTGTTTTAAGACATTTGGATATTGGTAATCTATGATTCCATTCAGGACAGGTAACTGATATCCATTCTTTCATTTTGTCTACAAGTAGCTGCTACTGATGCGGTTTTATTCATTTAGGATATTTTTATCAAGTCATTTTCATGAATTCAGCTGACATAGATAAAAGATTTTTTGTGTTCAGTTTTTACTTACCTTGGATATCTCTTATATATGCAGGAATGCAAAAGAAGAAAGACATTACCATCAACAAGAAAAATTTTTTGATCAGTTTATGATGATACTAATAATGGAAGATTCAGTAGTGACATTGTTTGCAGAGCTCAGTACATTAATTAATATCCAGTGGTGGAGATAGGGATGACAACCATGTGAATGCTTTCTTATAATTCTAATCACTATATTAATGAATTACCAATTTGAACATGACAAACTAACAGTCAAAGTTGCATGAATGATGTATTTTGGTTAAACTGATGACTCACCAATGAGAGCTTGAATATCCACTTGTTTCTTCCCACCAGGGATGACACGGGAGCCACACTCCGTGTCAGAGGTGCCATCTGGTGGTGATTCTGGTTGCGTTTTAACAGTTTTCTGTTGAGGTTGTGGTGTCACAGCTGCTGATGATGTTTCATTGGAAGTAGCTTGCTTGTTCCGGTCCTCGACATCAGCTGATTTGGCTCTTCGTTCATCTTCATAAGTTTCTGATGCGCATAATTCAGTTCCAGCTGAGTTGCTTCGTTTTTTGTGCTTCAGACTGTCCTGTTTTCTTACCTGTATAATGTCCTTGACCCTACCCCATGCTGTGCGGTGAGACTTGCGTGGTTTCTGCTGAATGTTGCTTCTATCACGCCTACTTCCTTCCCTAAAGCTGGCCGATCTCCGAAAAGGAGATGACAATGCAAGATCCTCATCCTCCTCTTCATCATCCAAGCCAGCCAGGTCAGAAGAACTCACATGAGGACTTGACTTTCTTCGGGACTTCAGGTAGTTGATGCGTTCAGTTTCCCCATCACTGGCAGCTTTGTTTTCCTCCTCACACTCAGGTGCGGCGGAGGGCAGACCTGACCCCTCAGAGTGTACACTCTCACGCTGGTCAGATACAACCTCCGATTCTAAGGTTGGTGTTTTTTCTCTCTCCCTGACAACCAAATCAGGGACTGGTTCGCTCTTCACTGACACAGGGCTGGGTGGTTCTAGATCTTCTGCCTGTATCGTGGATAGTGTCTCATCCTGTACATCACTCTCCCCTGGTTCACTGTTCAGCATTCCGTAATCTGCTGATTTGGACTGTATTAACTGTGGTTTTGAGTTTATATGTCTCATCTGACTTAGAATTTCCTGTGGTGCTGTGACGGTGCTGCTGCGTCTTGTTATGGTTTCCATCTTCCCAACAAATGCTTTCTTGACAGATTTTGACCACTTTGAGAATCGTTTGCGTGATTTTGCTGCTAACCTTTGCGGGCCTTTTTCTTCATATTGTGCAACTTTAGCCTGTAAAGCAGATATGTCAGCAAGGTCAATGGAACCAACAGAATGGCTCCTGTGGTGCTTTGTGATTGCATCTACACCCATCTCAAGGTCAGAACCATCACTAGCAACAGATGGTGGGTCACAGGATCGGGGTTTCTTCTTACGTAAGGTACGTGATCGGTTCACAGCTCGAGAGCGGGAGTTGTGACCAAATTTTAACCCAATGAGCTGGCACTGTAACAGCTCCTTTGAATCTTGTAAGTAGCAACACCTCTTCGACAATGATATATTTTCTTTTCTAAGTTTTCCCAGATGTTCCATTAATTTGACTAAACTGTTTAAACTTTCTATTCCAGCAAATTGACGAGACGGGCTCATGGAGGTCGATCTGGATGACCTGCCACTACTGGGCAAGCCCAGTGGTGACACCTGTCTCTTCTGTTGTCGGGATCTTGTTGGTTCAGCAGGGAGCAATAGAATCTCATCCTGAAAGGCTTTTTCCCTTTTTTGAAATAAATTCATGATCTCGTTGGGTTGTTGTTTAGGGGTGGCTACTTCCATCACTTCTAAATCAACTGGGGCAGGATCAGAGTCAGTTCCCTCGATGGTAATACTGATTCTTTGCGGCTCTTTCTTGTTGCAGCCTGCAGCCTCAATGTGAGAGCGACGCACATTCCCACCAACTGCCTCAGGGTACTGGTTGTTTCTTTCTGGCCTGAGATCATCATTCAGGCCTGGGCGCTCTGTCTCAATATAGAACACAACTCCTCCATCGTAGTTCTCTTCATAGTTAAGGGCCTCTGCATATTCATCAAAATCATCAGCCATTTTGACAGCCCGCTTGTGCTGCTGCAAGCCCAAGATGCACCTGTAAAGATATAAACATTGGGTTTAAGTGCTGCCATGACACGTTGAACACCATTGGTGTGCAGGCATTAAAGAAATACTACATCACAAGCTGACTGGCAGCCATGAAAACATGAAAATTAATGGCTCCCTGAACAGAGATCACATGGGGGAAGCAATAAAGAATACAAGTTATGGCAGGTTATATTATCTGAACTGATATGAAATACTAGAGATGGACACAAGATTGATAAGAATTCACATTATTTATCATACATATGTTTGTGTTGCACAGCATGCATGTCAGCATAGCATATATACTGTAAGACAGATGATGTGTGACTGAAAGCACTGTTCCCTGGAGCCAAGATTAGGATCACTTACATCCTCAGTGGGTGAAAGGAGTATGATACCTATTTCTCTGTTCTTGTATGTAAGCAACATACTACCAGGTAAACTGAGATCCATTTTCCAGACAGTACCTGTATAAACACAGCCCTCTGAGTCACAACAGGAAAAATGGTTAAGGCTCTATGCAAAAAAATAATATGGTACCTGATAGATATAGCCGGGTTTCTATTTTCATCAAATTCTAAGGTAATCAATTTGCAAACCAACATTAATTGAACAAAACAAATTTAATGGTGAAGTAATCTGCTTCCACTGATTATTTTTTGTTCCATTTTTCTCTCATGTTTCCAGCTGATACTCCATTATACACAGCTATCTGTTGGTGTAAACTGATTAATGTTATTTTATTATTCACCTCTCTAACTAGGTTTGGTAATGGAAATATCCATCATTAAAGGTTCCCTTTTTCTCTTTGTATATTTTCTATTTCTGCAGGTTCTGCTCTGTATATACTTGATAAGAGACCCGGTCTCCACCATAATGATACAGGACCTGGTCTCCACCAAAATGATACGAATGTGGGGTGGGGAGATGGGGATGTCCCCAAATTGTATCACATACGGTTGCTGATGCGCGTGGCTGACAACGTTCCAAGACCAGTTTGATGACAGAAGTCTTTCAGGAACAGTGATGATCTCAGGTTGAGATATCACAGCACTTTTTTTTAGCGAAAAATGTCATTTTTGCAACTTTAAATCACTTAAAGCAAAATACTGCTCAACAGTGTCCTTGTGGTTGAAAGATACAGTGAGAGTCTTTGATTTTAACAAGCAGAGCACTGAGAAAACTGCAGCAAAGCTAAAGTTTGAACAGAGAGTTCGTAGCAAAAGTTCGACACCTTCAGCAGCAGAGATGACATTCTGGATGTTAGGCTGTGATCCGGTACCTGGGTTGAAGTTCCAATGCAGTTGTGAGATGGGAGACCAGTCAATGGCACCTGTGGCTGTGAGGGGGGATCTTGTCTTCACTCCAACTGGCAGCACTGTTATTGTTTCTGGTGTTGATGTGCTGAAAGTGAATCCCGGTTCATCCACCATAAATGATAAGAGACCCGGTCTCCACCAAAATGATACGAATGTGGGGTGGGGAGACGGGGATGTCCCCACATTGTATCACATACGGTTGCTGATGCGCGTGGCTGACAATGTTCCAAGACCAGTTTGATGACAGAAGTCTTTATTCAATAGCAAGCGGTCTGGAACAGTCTCTCTCTGTTAGAGAGCCCCCAGCCTCCCTGACTCTTTGACTCTCAGTGCGCACTACAGATAGTTTTGTTACAGAGCTTTCACGTGACATATGAGACATACATATCCATATTTTTGCATTTCGTCATAAAAGCTTAACCTGATTGGTTGACCCAAAGTAGGTCACAATTACATCAGAGTTGTAAGTGTTCTTCCTAACTTTCCTGAAATCTGATTGGACAAATCCCATGTCTGACCTGACATACATCCAGTTATAGACTGACCTACAAGTCCTATTTGGAGGACAGTGCTTATATACACATGCGGAGTCTCATAAAATAACATGTTTTAATTGTGTTCTACCATTCCCTCATAAAGACTAAACACAAGTCATTCTGTGACACTATTTCTGTTTGTACAGACTTAAAATAGACCTAAATGGTTTGGTGTACTGTTCTCTGATTAAATTGGGAGAGAAGCCTATATGTGTGTGACCGGATGGCTGGTTGTTGGGTGTCATCAATTATGAGAAGTCATTAATTGTTCAGTCTGACATGCCTGAAACTGAGCTTTGTGAAATATTTGTGAAATGTGAAATGTGAAATATTCCTTGAAATATGTGTTAAGTCACAAATATGCACTTTCCTACTCCATAACATACTAATAGATAAAATACATAATTCTTTGAATTATTTTAACATGTTTCTTTTTCCTCAAATTATCTAAAAGGAAAATCTTTCATAATATTGATACAAGATGGGGGGGTTGTAGGGAATGTCCCCACCTGTATCATATACAGGTGCTGATGCGCGTGGCAGACAATGTTCCAAGACCAGTTTGATGATAGAAGTCTTTATTCAATAGCAAGAGGTCTGGGACAGTCTCTCTCTCTGAGAGAGCCACCCAGTCTCCCTGAATCTCTCTGCTCTCAGTGCGCACTTCAGATAGTTTTGTTACAGAGCTTTCACGTGACATGTGAGATGTACATATCCATATTTCTGCATTTCGTCATAAAAGCTTAACCTGATTGGTTGACTCAAAGTAGGTCACAATTACATCAGAGTTATAAGTGTTCCTCCTACCTTTCGTGAGATCTGATTGGACAAAAGTTCTATGGAAAATCCCAAGTCTGACCTGACATACATCCAGTTATAGACTGAACTGCAGTGCTATTTCCAAACTCATATAAACATAATCTGCCTGCCTCATCATAGAAACCAATTTAGAGCTAATTTTTGAGAGTATATTTAGGCTCTAAAAACATACTGAATTACCATTAGATACTTGGTCGTCTGATGACCATTAATAATCTTTGGCTCTGTCTGAATATCAGTCCTCATCAATCTCTGACACTGATCTTAGTGTTTGTCACATATATACCCTTTCTTACTCCATAACATATCCCTCTGGTATTCAGAATGAGGCTCCTGCCTCATTGGCTAAGGCGGAGAAAAATTAGTTATTGCAAGAAATATAACTGGGATACAGATGACAGAAATACATAATGTGTAAAGATAAAGATATACTGCTTAAGTCTGCATTAACTGCAAGATCAGGTACCTTAACAGTGAATAGAACTATATATGTAGCTAACACCAGCAAAAAAGGTGATGGATATATGTTGGTAGAGAGTAAAGTATTACATCACTGAAGTGTAATAGATTACACATATCAATATAGATGTTGAATAGATTAACATGTCACATTTCCAGATGTAACAGTGTAAGGAATGAGGAAGTGCCTATTTTAAAATTATGTAGCAGTACAACAACGCCTAGGCTAAAGCTTAATAAGCTGAGAAAGGAGATATATATTATAAGCTACACATATATGCTAACTAACACAGAATTTCTTTTTTTGTGAATGGACAATCATAAACTATCTTAAAGAGAATAGCTGATTTATAAGGAATCAGGAACAACATTGTGACTATGATGACATTATTCGACATCCAAATATAAGCATTAAACTTTATATTATATAAGTATGACAGCATCTAAGTAGAATCAATAAATAAATATCTTAATAGATATGATTATAGCATCATGTTCATAATGAATGCACAGCTAGAATATACAAGTACTATACATACCGTATAAGCAATGGAATAAGTCAAAGTATGTGAACCATTCTAGCATACAGTAAGTGATGTTACATAAAGATGTTCTGTCGAACAGCAATATGCAGTACCAATTACAACAAGTGAACTAGAATACGGGTAGTCGACAAGCGACTACTTGTATCCACCTAAATCAGAGTGGAACGGGTGAAGTGTTGCATATTAGCATGGATGTCTGCAGCCAAATTGTGTATGTAGGTTGCGCTACCTACGAAAAAATCCAGAAAGCTCTATACACATGCAAAACTTTGGCCCAATCGGTCAAACGGTTCCCAAGATATGAGCTTGGATATCTGCTGCATAAACTAGAATGCAGGTGGCGCCACCTGTCATAAAATCAAGAGAGCTGTCGGGGATGTATAAACTTGCAAAATTTTAGGCAGATATGTCAAACCACTGCCGAGATATGAGTGATTTTATCCCATGGCAGACAAACAGATGGGAGCTGTGCAAACATGGCTGCAGGTGGCGCCACCAGTTTTGCATATGATAGAGAGCTATGTGAGATTTATACACATGCAAAATTTTGGCCCAATCGGTCAAACGGTTCCCTAGATATGAGCTTGGATGTCTGCAGCGTAAACTTGATTGTAGGTGGCGCCACCTGTCATAAAATCAGAAAAGCTATCCAGGATGTATAAGCATGCCGAATTTCAGGTGAATTAGTCAAACCACTGCAGAGATATGAGTGATTTTAACCCAAGGCAGACGAACAGATGGACACTGTGCAAACATGGTTGCAGGTGGTGCCACCATTTTCGGTGTATGTTATAAAGCTCTCCAAGGGCTACATTTGTGCAAAAAGATTTTCCTGATCGGTCAAACGGTTCCCGAGATATGAGCTTGGATGTCTGCAGCGTAAACGTGAATGTAGGTGGCGCCACCTGTCATAAAATCAGAAAAGCTATCCAGGATGTATACGCATGCCAAATTTCAGGTGAATTAGTCAAGTCACTGCAGAGATATGAGTGATTTTAACCAAAGGCAGACAAACAGATGGACACTGTGCAAACATGGTTGCAGGTAGCGCCACCATTTTTAGTGTATGTTATAAAGCTCTCCAAGGGCTACATTTGTGCAAAAGAATTTTCCTGATCGGTCAAACGGTTCCCAAGATATGAGCTTGGATGTCTGCAGCGTAAACGTGAATGTAGGTGGCGCCACCTGTCATAAAATCAGAAAAGCTATCCAGGATGTATACGCATGCCCAATTTCAGGTGAATTAGTCAAGTCACTGCAGAGATATGAGTGATTTTAGCCCAAGGCAGACAAACAGATGGACACTGTGCAAACATGGTTGCAGGTGGCGCCACCATTTTTGGTGTATGGTATAAAGCTCTCCAAGGGCTACATTTGTGCAAAAGAATTTTCCTGATCGGTCAAACGGTTCCCGAGATATGAGCTTGGATGTCTGCAGCGTAAACGTGAATGTAGGTGGCGCCACCTGTCATAAAATCAGAAAAGCTATCCAGGATGTTTACGCATGCCCAATTTCAGGTGAATTAGTCAAGTCACTGCAGAGATATGAGTGATTTTAACCAAAGGCAGATGAACAGATGGACACTGTGCAAACATGGTTGCAGGTGGCGCCACCATTTTTGGTGTATGTTATAAAGCTCTCCGAGGGCTACATTTGTGCAAAAAAATTTTCCTGATCGGTCAAACGGTTCCCGAGATATGTGGGTTTATGTGTGGAAACAGACGCACAAACGGACGCAGAGCGCAAAGGAAAGGTCAGAGGTCAAAACAAAATCGGGGCGCAGCAGTTCACATGTGACCCGAACATAATCCCGGGTTTCGGAAAATTCCGCCCAGCGGTTACGGAGGAGTTCTCCGGACACCTACGCGGCGGCGGCGGCGTCGGAGTCCAGCTGAAAACATAGTATCCGCAAAACTCTGTTTTGGCGGATACAATTAGCAATGCCTGTAGCTAAACATACAATTCCTATGGGAAAAGTGATCATGAATTCCTAATCTGACAATGTTGATATACTCATGTGCCTAAGAGTTTAACATATACATAGGTACATGACAATCTGCTTTTTGTGTTGATCAGTACCAATGATTCAAAATACATCTTGGCTTTCATACTTGCCATTGGGACAAATTGTCATTTGATAATGAATTGGTTGAATTGCTATTCCTTCAGCATAACACAACTGGTGTACCTTACCAGCAAATAAAATATAAAATAAGAAATACAATTACTGTTTATATACAGTCATGGTTCACAGAATTTAGTTGTCAAAGAAATTATTCATTGGTCCATAAGTTTTAAAAGATTCCTTTAGTACATTGATAATCAGAGATTTGTCAAAAAACTGAAATGTATATTACAAATATATGATAAAGCTATTCTTCAATTTCACCCCTGTTTTGTAATTGTATATAAATTGAAATATTAAAATAATTCTTTGTAGTTCCTGTAGTCAGCTAACAATGTATTAAAATAAGTGCATAAAATCTGACATGCTAAGATGTTTACTTAATTAGTCTGTCCTTAAACTATATCAGTATTAGTCTAATGAATTTATATTGACAGAAAAATGTAAAATTTACAAAGAATTAATAAAGTTTTCCATATTAACATTTTCAGCATACTTACTTTCAATAAAGAAAGAATTCTGTTCCTCTCACTGAGAAGGAAATGTTTGGTTACAATGTCCTTTCAGATTTTAAATTTGTTTCCAACCAACTGTTCTGCAATCAGACATTGAGCAAATTCCTCAGTGACATGAATACATGGTTCATTGCATGACTGGCATTCTCCTGGGGGTCACTGTCCTTGGCAGGCATACAAAGTTCATAAAATCTCTAGACACTGTCCTATAAGTCCTGACACAATACATGTAGCATATTTGCTGAGACCTCCAGTAATGATAACTCAGTTCTCTTTGCATCCACTTATATATTCTCAATTTTTTGTAGGAAAATCAATCAAAATGGTAAGACTGTATCATGATTTTCTCGGGTTAGTATACTCCTTTCACAGTACTCAGATGTGCTTGTTTGCTGGATCTAGTTATAACCTAATTCCTGAGAAAATCATCATCTAGTTATAACCTAATTCCTGAGAAAATCATCAGTCTTATTTCATATAAACTAATCTCAGAGAGTTCTGCATCTGAAGATGTTTTCCACACCGAGTGGAGATGTAACACCTTATTCCAGTGAAAGAGCAAGAAGGGGTTTCTTTAAAACAGATATATTCAAATCAACTGCTTTTCCTGGTGTCAGACAAAAAGTGTCCACATGAATGAATATCAAAGTCTGTGGTTGTTACAATATATTACTCCAGAACATACACAGTAATTCTGTCTTCTTCAAGGTGGCTGTTCCACTGATATTCTGACGTAAAATGAACCAGATCCCAGGTCTGGCAATACATGTACCTCTGTTGGTAGGATACAGATAAAGATAAGAGGGCAGGGGAAGGGGGCCACATCAAAACCCCAGCCATATGGACTGCCTCTCATACTCTTCAGCATTTCAGCTAAGTGTTGCTTGTGCTGTTGATAAATCTCAGTTTTATACTGCTCTATATTGCAATTACAATAAATGGTTTCTGGCCTTAAAACCTTTAAGTGAAAAAGGTGTTTCTGACCTAATAAATTAATACCAAATAAATTGAGAAAAAGCACTTATGCATTTGAATTAAATAATTAATTCTGTATTTAGTAGCAGTTTTCAAAGTATCTGATATTTGTGTTATTAATATAACTGTTATAATAACTCTATATTTTGATAGTAGCTTTGAGAACTTGTTTGAATATCAAGTAATTTTTCAGGACTAAATTGTGACATTTGTAATTTTGCAATCCTCACATTGACCTGTGTATTAAAATGTTCACAATTTAAAGAAAAATTGTAAAAAAAAAAAAATACAAATGTATCCTTTAGTTATTCTTACTGAGAAGTGGTACAAATGAAATCCCACAAATGAAAAGTTAAAAGTTCTCCAGTTTAAAGGTCCTAACACAGATATATAGTTTGAACACATTTAGACACCCAACCTCCTGAGTCAAGCATCCTGCAGATATGCTCATCTCTTGTTGAGTACAATGACCAGGTATCTACAAGACCCCCCCCCCACACACACACACCAAGGCCATGCAGTTACCACATGGGAACCTGACAAACAACTTGTTTGGATGGATGGCCACTTGAACATTCAGATACCAAGTAATCTTGGTCTTTCTGGTCAGTTTAAAGTGAATAACAAGATATCTCAAGCCCCTCTGGTCAGCTGACATGACTTGAGCTGGAATAGATGGCTGGTTTTTAACAGCTGCAACCACCTATCTGATCAACCTGACATTAAACTTCTAGCAAAAATCGTCTGAGCTTTGTGGCAATAAAAGTGTTTAAGTCATATTTTGGGTGACATTGGAATAGACATCCTGATAGGAACAATGACATCCTCATAGGAACAATACTTTAGCAAACTACAATGTTATTGCAACATATTTTATTCAGATGATCTTAAGATTCTTTGCATCCTCATAAGTTGGAGGATGATGGATTTAATATTCAGGGAAAAGATAATGTTGTATAAAGCAAAGATGCAACACTACAGTCTACAGCTAGCATATTATCTAATAAAGTTGAATGAAAGGTCAATGCACAGGTTTATATATGGTCAGAAATTTCATACTCCTATTACCTAAACAGATGATAACTTCTTATTATCAGTTGATATAGCTTAATTGTGTACATGATTTTTAATGATGATTGATAATGAAATTGTAACCAATTCCCAAACAATAACATTAGCTCCTTAAAAACAAATAATTAGACTGAAGTTCAAGACCACATGACCCAGATCAATGTGAGCATGACCTGACAGGTTTATCTCCTACAGCCTTTTAGTTGAGTGACGGTCTCACCCCAGAAACCCTCCTCTCTCAACCTCCTATCAGTCAGCATTAGCTATAACTGGCTTCCTGGTATCAGGGAACACTTGGGGAGGGTATATATAGCAATCACCTCCCAAGGATTTGGTTGCCTGGAGACAACTTCGTCTTGTAGTTCATGACCTGGTAAAGGTTTGTGATCAGTAATAAAATCATTTGATAAAATGCAAAGTCTTGCCTAAGTACTGATCATGCAATTTCATAATAACTATCAGCAAATTTATAATATAAGCAAATAAATCTTTACAGTGTATATGGAACATTCAAATTTAAAATAATTTGAACAGTGCTATTAAACTGATTGGCCAGGAATGATAAAAGGTTCTGAATAGAAAATTCATGGTCATAAGTTCAGCTGCACAAATAGTCATAATTTAAGCAACCACTGACACATTTGGCATTTACCACAGAACCATTAATAGCACAGGAAGGCATGGAGAAGTTGGGTGTGGGAGGTACCCACCAACCCTAATGGTGTGGACATTTTCAGAAAGAAAGATGTGAAAATAGAAGGTTCTGTTTAATTCAGTGCCCCTTCTGTGAGGATATGATTTTAGGTATTTTAGGTGTTAATCCCATATTAATAAAAAAACAGGGACCCATTGGTCATGGCGCTCAGCAGAACTTTGTAAAATTTTAGCAAATGCAAAAAGTACTTATTTCTATTTTCTACCTATTAGCATTTCAAAAACTATGAGGAAATGGACTTGCTATTTGGTGATAATCAAATACTAAATATATGAATGCAAGGAAATACTACATGTGCACTTTTACGGACTACATCAAAGATGCAGGAGCCTCTCATGAACAAATATTTGAAAAAAATATGTATATTAACTATGTGAAAGTAATGTGTTTTAAATATGCACTGGGAATAAATGAAACCCTGTAAAATATAGACTAAAGAAGAAAGTGGAGATGAGTTGTTGTATAATAATACACATTTAATTTATTAAATGAAATGAAATGCTGTAAAAAATTAGTATTGTATATTTTCAAATGAGCATAAACTAAATCTAATATGTATATACACTGTACTCTGTAATAAATGAAAATTGTAGCATGAAGTGTACCAGTGGTAGGTATGGCAAGAGATAATTATGGAATGCTCCACACTTTTATAGCAATACATCTCTTTGTGGGCACAATTAAATGTTTACTTTAATCAGAGTAACCCATTGTGATACAATACAAAATCCATAATGTAGCAAAAGACAAGAATAAGTATGAATTAAATGAGGAAAATTATAACATTCATCTAGTTTATACATCCTGTGTGTGTGTGGAAGGGGGGGTTGCAGAGGGGAACCCAAGTTAAGCTAAGCTGCTTGGAGTGTGGAGTGATTTCATAACACAGGTGAGGGCTCCAGGGCGCCATCACCCACTACACAACACTGTTAAAATCGGGTGTGAATACCTGACATGGTGTCTAACAACTTGAATAAAAGCTACTCATTTCGAGCAATTCCTGTGAAATTTCAGAATTTTAAAGATTAAATCCTTATGTATACATGCCGTGAAAATTAAATCAAGTGTGTACAGGGAAAAAACCTGCCATGGCCAAAGTTGGACAAGATTTGAGGTATTGATTTTTTTTATTAATGCTAATTACTTAAAAAATTGCAAAATTCAGATCTTATGTTGAGTACGCAAATGAATCTTAAATGATTAAATAAAGTTATATCCCTGAACAAACATATCTAGCTTTAGCAATTTTCATGTTAAGGGATAAATATATTTCCTGATTTTTTACCAAGTGCATTATTTTCAGGCCCATAACTTCAAGAATTATGCAATACTGACCTAATTTCCAGTATGTTCAAAGGAAATGTATAGAGGAATATATATCAAATATGGTAAAAAAAACAGATCAGTGGTTTTAATATAAGGCAGTCTTGAAATGTATAAATGGGTTTTTAATGGAAAATTGGTTTTTCCATGATGTCTCAAAGGAATGAAGTCTTAATGGCCCTATTTTCAGTATGGTAGGAGATTTCCGGAACGGCTAAGTGTTTGCCAAATGTTGGATTTGTAGGTCCAATGGTTTCAAAACATGGCCTGTTAATGGATAGATGCCAGGACAATGGATAAAGGACCATGGCTATAGCTCAGATAACTGAAAGTCAGCTGAGCTAATTTCTAAAGGCATACTAACTTAAAAATATAAACAGAGTATTCTGATTAAAAAAAAGACATCTTCATATCATCACACATATTTTTTATAAAGCTCTATTATATCTAATCTAGAAGACTAAATGAAAGACATAATCAAAGATCACTTTGATGGTAACAGTAATCCCTTCCCCTAGTTTTCTTTCCCTCCCTTGGCAAAATTAAAGGGGATCTACCTGTCCTATTTATGGTAATTCTTTAAATCCTAAGTAAAGGATGCTCCACAGACATATGAAGTCACCATATGTCTCAAGTCTTGGTCTAAAAACACTAAGCTTGAATTCAGACTCAAAGTCTATCCATAGCATATAAAGCAACAGGTGTGTACTCTGTGTCTCTCCTTTGAAATACAGCCAGACACAGTGTTAACTGCAGTGCAGAAGTAAAAAATCTAATTTTCAATATCTCTCCACTTGAGGATCAAGAGTCACTTTTAGGCATCACAAGTTCTGGTCTACCTGAGAGCCAGCCAGACATACTTATTGGCCTTGAACAGCTGGTATTGTAAAACATTGGGTTCAGATGAGTTTACAATGGTCTTGTTTCAGGAGGAGTTCTTTTGGCAGACCTCTGCAGGATAACCAGGAAGTCTGCATTCCCTATGGATATTTTCATGCTTGTTTTGTCACTGCTCTAGCTGCCCTTTGCGACATGGTATACATCTCGATGCATGCTATTTGTTATTTGCAAAACCTTATTTAATTTCCTTGCACTTAAAAGTTATCATTATTACAGTGCAGTGTGATGGTGGAATGTTAACTTACTTGTGCTTGAAAATGAAATAAGGATAAACATCTACAAAAGACCATGACAGAACTAGCTTGGTTAGCAGATAGTCTGGGATGGTATTAATTCTGGTAGATAAAACTTGTTTAAACCTATTTTTATGATTACAGCCTGTTAACTTGGCCATTGTTATGATTACAGCCTGTTAACTAGGCCAGGTGATTACACTAGTCAGGTTCTCATTTAATACAAAATTCTTGTAGTTTTAACAAAAACATGATTTCTTTTAATTCTGGCATTTTTTATTCTGATTAATATTTCCTATTTCAATTTAGAGATTCTGATAAATTTTGCAAAACTTGATATTTACATTTGAAAGTACTTGTCCAGTCAGACAAGTAACATCTGGCTTTTCCTTGACCTGCATATATTTTTTACAAGAAACAGTAACTGGTGATTAAGATAGAGAAGTATTATCAATAAGGTTTCATTTAGTCAAGAATGAAAATGATTAACTTTTGTTTAATTAGTTAAAATTCAGGCCCTTGGGCAAGGGGATACATTTGGACCCACTTGCTTATTGGCATGTATGAGGTGATATTTGGTTGCCCTACCACCATTTTCTGGAAATGTTTTGTGCATTCACATAGATATAAGGCTTTACCTTAACTTCAGGTACCCTTTCAGTAATCTGATTCCAAATATTGTGAATTAATTAAACAGATTTTATGCAAGTATCCATTCAATCTGTCATCAACAAACCACTTTTTCTGAAAATATGTCACTACCAAACACTAATACAAGGAGATTATGTCCAACTCTTTGCCTGTTTTTTCTCAGAAATTACCAAATGTTTTCATAGGATTTGAGTAATAATGGTAGACTATCAGGTCCTGATATCAGGAAAACACAATACATTTTGGTATTTATCTTGATGCTGGTTTAAACATTTGAGCAAAAATGTTATTTTATAGTTTAAAAACTTGAATATTGAACCTTATGCAAGGTATATGCTTTACTTTTTGCTCTCTAGCTTTAAAAACAATATTCTGCAAAAACTCAGAGACATGAGTCATGTTTCTGTTGATGGTATCCACAGGAAGAATGCTGTGTTTACAGAAGGTTTTTATATCAGTTATGAAAATATCCAAGAAATATGCAGTGTTAAGAGAGCAGAACTATTTGCTTTGTTAAGGATATTTCTGCATTCCTGAAAGTTCATCCACAAGATTTGGGAAGTCTTGTATGTTTGGGAGGAGAGAGAGAGTTGATCTAAGGTCTGGATGGATCTGCATACACTGTGCAATATATACTAAGCCTGGGGCTTTTATCAACAATGTATTCTGAGAAACTACAAGAACATATGGCAAGCAGGTATGTATCTTTCAGGAAATAATCATTTACCTAGTCAAGCTGCATCTCACCCCGTTGCTATAGTGACCTCAGTGGGTGGATGTAGCAGTGTGGATAGACATTATGGTGCCCCCTGTAATCACACCCTTTCAGCCCTGGGTTTATCACCGGTTAGCCAGGAAATGCTAACTTTTGGCCTGCAGGAAGATCATTTGTTTATCAGCTGGTCAGCATCAACATGCCTGGTTGCTTCATAACACATGAAACAACCCTGTTTCACCTTGTCCAAGGTCGTCTAGGCCCTGGCTGGCGTACTACCAACATCTCATTGGTTTATCTACTGCTGTAAACCTTCATTGTTTTCTAAACCTGTTGTTTATCGATTGTGTCAATATTTCATTATCTTTTTACAATTCAAACTGTACTTTATCCTTTTAGTTCTTATAAACAATTTGAGAAAAAACTGTATTTGTATATGAAGACCATTAGTCCCTGAAATAGTAAAAGAAGCAATCTTGCCCATAATAAACCACATGATTCATGTATTAAAATTATTCTATGTCATGGATATTATCCAAGACCTCCATCAAACCAAGTTGGGAACTTATCTATTCATACAAGCATACACAGTTTATTTAACTGAATTCTTGGTGAAATAAAATTCACATTGGCTGATAGGGATTTAAGAAAATTGTTAAGAGACCATACAAAATATATGTTAGCCAAGCTATACTGCATATCCATAATTCATGTTCCCATTATTTCACAATACATAAATTTATAGTAATTATACAGTATTATGCCAATTCAGCTAAATCAATATATATATATATATTTATCAGTTATAATGCAAATATCATGGATCAGTAGTAAAATATAATTGAGGATTATGAGATATTATTGCCTGAGAGAACATTTCAGTCTGGATAATTAAGATTTTATCAATCTCTGTCACTGATATGTAATTACTTATATTTTTTGTGTCAACTAAATTAATGTGAAGTTTCTAAGCACTGGCTGCTCTGGAAATTACTTCAGATCTTAAGTGTAATTTATCAATATTATTAAAACCAGAAAACCCCTTGACTGCTTCACAGAATTTTATATATGAATGATCATCACAACTGCATTTTTTTACCAATTTAGAAAGTTCCTGTTATCAAATGCCCTTAACACAATACTTGTGAGACAGAATTAAATGAAATAAACCAATTTTAACATTAACAGCATTTTAAAACAAAATCAGAGTCAATATTCATATTCTATAAAAGATTAATGTAAAGATAAATATATTAAATATAGATATTAATATAATTTTCTATAAATCATGTTTTTATTAATATTATCGTTGAGTAATCATTGGCTAAAATATCTTTTAATGTTATCAATAATAAAGTGAAATATCTTTTTTTTTTCAAGCTACAAATAACTTATAGCCATATTACTTAGATAATTTAGCAATTATTTATTTAGTCAAGAAATTGATTCAATTATCAATTTAATGATGCTTTGAATTGTTGCTGTTGAAGATAAAGGTAACTGAACTTAACAAATGTAACTGGGGATGTTGCTGTAGCTGGCTGTTGCACCTAGCTGTGTTATGGCCCTGTACCTGGCACTGCTGGTACCACAGGCTGTTACATCCATCTGGACACACTGAGCCGGCCACGCCAGCAGCCTCTGATACACATCATGAGCAGCACTCAGTCAAAGTGTACCAGCAAAATATCCCAATCAGGGCTGTCATCATACCTGAGATATCTCAGCCCTTTATACCTGTGGCAGTCCATAAAGTTTATGTACCTGATGACCGCATTTTTCTGTTTTCCACTGTTAGTGGGAAAAATGACCCTAATAGAAATAAAGTAAATATCTCTGTCATTATCATTACCTGACCAACAGGGACTTACATTGGTGTTAAAACCCAGTGAAGAAAATTTAAATACTGATAACTGTTTGGGTTTTTGTAGACTTCCTGGTATTTATAAACAGGTTACTGCATCTATTTAAGAAGTTATTTTTTCATGATTAGTTAAATTATGTACTAATTTCAGAAAAAAAGGCTTAAAGGAAGATGATGTGATAAAAATACACCTGAATGATGTACACTTGAATCCAAAGAATTGCAGAGAAACCAGTTAAAAAAGGGCTAATATTTGTATAGTCCTGTATTTTCGTCCAATGTCAGCTAAACTTGAAGTGTGAAATAATTTTATATCTGCAAAAAAATAGAATGATTCTAGATAACATTTTTTTTTAATTTGATCAATTTAATTGACATTCAAAAGTTTTTAATATATCTGCAATCTAGAAAAATATTCATATTATGTATCTTACTTATAATTTAGGGATCCATGGGTCTCGCCACTCAGCCGAGTTAGTTTATTAGGATATTTTTATGTGCTTTTTCAAACTGTCAGTCCTATGACCTTAACCAATGATCTTGTGACCAAAATATCTGAGAACTTACTATTGTTAAACCTACAGCATTAAGATAATCGCAACAATCTTTTTAAAAGAAGTGAGTCCATTCCAGTGACCTTGACCTCAGACTAGGAAACCTCAAAATCTACAGATTTCTTCTACTTTGGGCAGGTGTCATTTTTGAAAGATGGATAGTTTGGGTTAAAAAATTTAGTTAACACTGCATCATCAACCTTTTTTAAAGATGTGGCTCCTGCCACCTTGACCTTGTCCCTGTGAGTCAAAAATCTTAATCATTCTTGTTTTAGTGGTTGGCCATAGTTTGAAGTCCATATGTCAATCCAACCTGAATATTTCTTCCTGTATTGGCAGGAGATCAATAATTGGAAGATTGGAAGGTTTGTGATTAAAAGTTTGGCTTAAAATGCATAGACATACTTTTTAACATAATGGGTCCAGTGACCTTAACTATTGACCTCATGACCCAAAAAAAACCCAGGGTTTTCACTTTAGTGGTCAGTCGATATAATTACGTTTGAAACCAATATGTCAAACCAAACTGATTTGTTGACAGAGGCCCCTGTGGCCTTTACCTTTGACCTTATGACAGCAAATTTGGTTATGTTCTTTCCCTATTGGCAGGTCAGCTCTATGCTCAATGGAAGGTTTAGGATAAAAGCTTGGCTTAAAATGCAGCAATAATATTTTTAAATAAGTGGGTCCGTGACCTTGATCTTGAAATTGTTATCCCAAAATCATAAGGTTTTTTGCTTTAATGGTGGGCCTTACATAAGTCAAGTTTGAAATCTATATGTCATTCAAACCTGGAGTTTCATTTGGAAACAAATTTATGTGGATGGATGGATGGACAAACAGACAAACATACAGACAGATAGGGTGATTACTATAGGCCATCCATTTATGATCAACAAACACACCCAGTTTCAGAGAACACTAGATGAAACCACAGCTGAGAAAATGATATGATAGCTGTCATTAAATAGTTTACAAATTAGAAAAATATTCATAACTAGATGTGTCGGAACGACACGAATGCCCCCGCCTGGGGCATATTAGAAACATTTGTAAAATTTTGAAAAATTTTTTAAGTTCAGGAGGTGTCGTATGGTCAAAAGTAGGTCAACAAGGGCAAAATGCAAACTCGATCTGTAACGGGTCATTATCAAGCAACACACCATAAATCATGCCAGTATATGCAGGCATTGTGAAAAAAAGTCCATACATATGCATTTTCCATAAAAATTTCTGTCTTTCATGAAATTTTCTATGTTTAGGAGCCGTAAAACAATGAAAAGTAGGTCAACCGTGATGAAACGCGAACTCAATCTGTAACTGTCATTATCTGCCCACACATAAAAAATCAGGGTAGTATCTGCAGGCATTGAGGAAAAAAAGTCAGAACATATGCATTTGTTATGAAAATTTCTATTTTTCATGAAACTTTCTATGTTCAGGAGCAGTCAAATGGTCAAAAGTAGGTCAACTGGGACAAAACAAGAACTCGATCTGTAACTGGTCAATATCTGCCTACACACCAAAAATCAGGCCCATATCTGCAGGGACTGCGAAAAAAAGTCCATTCATGTGCACTTTTTAATGAAATTTTCTATGTTAGAGCACCGTCAAATGGTCAAAAGTATGTCAACTGGGACAAAACGCGAACTCGATCTTTAACTGGTCTATATCTGCCCACACACCAAAAATCAGGCCAATATCTGCAGGCATTGCGAAAAAAGGACCGTACAACTGTTTGATTTCGGAATGACGGAATGACGGAAGGACGGACATGGGTAAAACTATATGCCCCGGCCACTTTGTGGCGGGGGCATAAAAATAAGAAAAATACAGGTGGTGCCACCAGTTTTGAGAACTGACAAAACTGTTCATGATCAAAATTCATGGCAAGATTCAAGACAATCCATGCATTAATTATCAAGATACTGGAGGTTTTGTATCAAACTTTTTCTTGAGGGTAATTACAAGCCCCATAGCCTGAAGGATATAGGTCACAGTGACCTAATTTCAGGTTTCCAAGGAAATTTTTTATGACCTCCCTGGATATTTCGTTACAGGTTTCTAGGGTTAGCAGTTACGATTTGTGCCCTGCTAATGTATGGCTGGATGGACAGATGATGGACAAAGCACCATACCTATACCTCAGTTGACTTTCAGTCAGCTGAGCTAAAAAAATCTTCTTTTTTTAGAAATAACAATAAGAAAATATCTTCTTATCATAAGGATTAATCATTTGTAAACTAAACAAACATTCATTGCCCATGTTTACCCCTTATTGCCTCTACCAGACCTATAACACTGGAGGTACTTGGGTCAAGAGAAAAGCAAGTTTAGGCTGGAGCATCTGGACTTGATGGAATCTGAACCAGTAGGCCATACCTCTTGTGGTCTGCTATTGGGAATACAGCAGTTTGGATGCAAATAAACAAACCTATTCATCTGGGCAGCTGTCTGTAACATCCCAGTATATCACATATACTCAAGTTTGCACCTATGTACTGGAGCAGAAATAAACAATAACCAGTTCAAGTAAACATAAAATGTGCACTTGATTCTTTAAAACAATGTTAAATATTCAATTAAGGATGCCTGAATACATTCTTATGCCTGAATAAACAAACCTGGCCATAACCCTTCATTCTACCTCTCATTTTACCTGTTTTCCACCTTTAGTTTAATAAAATATTCCTGAAGCCTCGTGAACAGGTAAGGGTCAGTATATGTATCCTCTTTTGGCTGTTATTCAATATGAAAATTTAATTTATGGATACAAGTAAGAAACAAGAAGATTCTTATATTTTTTATAAGAGTTGTTTATAATTGGGCGTATGGCTCCCATGAACTCCTGACACCTGAGCTCTCACTGAAGTTATTTAGTACAACCTTTCTTCAAATACATCTTATGACCTTCAAAGTTATTCTAACAATGGCTAGATATTCTTCACTGTTTCTATATATGTTTATATATTTATATATAATCAGTAAAGTAATTTTGTACATGAAATAATTGACTAAATATAGATGACTGTAATTTTCTCTATCAAACTTTCATTTCTAACTTGTTCCTTATGTCGTTATCATATATATGTCGAGGAAAGAATGAGAATCTGGGAAGATCCGGTATCCTTCTGGGAAAAATGAGAATTCTGATTTTTCCTGGGAATAATGGGAAGTCCCATTCTTCCTAGGAAAAATGAGAATCATTTAATACTATGATTTGATTCTCATTTTTCCCGGGAAGAATGAGAATTCTGATTTATCCCAGCCAGCGCCAATTTGTTAAATGATATCCTTTTAATAGTTAAGGTGGATTAAGTTTGCATATTTTACGATGGTATTATAACCAAACTTTAATGTTATTAACCGACCATTGCTAAAAAACAGTAACATTTTTTGTCATGAAAAAAGTAGAAAACACATTTCGGTTAAAATCAGTTTTATTCACACATGATAGTACTACACCCATCACATACATGTTAGTTGAAAACAAGCACACCTGATATTTACATATTAGTTCTTAGCACACATGATTCAATTATAAAGATTTCTAGATGTGAATATTTTAAATCTACAATTCAGTGAAGATAAACATCTATGTTAGATTGACTAACATATTATATATAAATATATATATATATATATATATATATATATATATATATATATATATATATATATATATATATATATATAACACTTTTTCTTAGGTTCACATTTTATTCACATATTTCTATTTTGTGTGAATGTACTATTTATTTCTTTTTTTAATACTTGAACAGTTCAGAATTAATGTGAAAGAAAGAGGATAAAAGTTTCTCTCTGAAAAAGAGAAATAAGTATGAAAAAATGGAAAAGAGTTAAGTTGGCATCAATATTTCTCATTCTTCCCGGGAAGAATGAGAATTCTCATTTTTCTAAGGTTTGAATTTCAAAACTGAATTCCTATCTCTCCCTGGAAAAATGAGAATTCTCAATTTTCCCAGGAGTGACTAGAATTCTCATTTGTCTCAGGAAGAATGAGAATTCTTCCCGGGAAGAATGGGAATCCCTTCATACAATCTCTGGATTCTTATTTTTCCCGGGAAAAATTAGAATTCTCATTTTTCCAGAGAGGATTCCGGATTTTCCCAGATTCTCATTCTTCCCTCGACATATTTACCTGTAGTTACCTGGTTGACAATATCTTTTTCATTCCTGCTTTACACCTTACATTATTTTTGTTGTTCATGTGGTTTCAGGTTTATTCTTTTTTGCTTTTTCTTTCAGAAATTCTTATTCTTGTGTCATCCCAATATTTCCCAATTATTTTAGATCTGGTCAAATTCTGGTCCTGACATTAAGTTGATTTGGTTCCATAAACCCTTACATGGTGCTACAAAAAAATGAAAATACGTATTTTATTCACAGTTATAAAGAGAAACTCTAAGAAATTTTTTTAAAACTGATATTTGATTTTCCAGAAAATCCCTTAGGAAAGCAACAAGTTGCCGTTATACTCATCACTTCTGTTCTGGAAGTTGAAAAATTCTGTTGTCTCAATGTTTAAAAATTTGAGTTTGACTTGCTAGAGACTTCTCTATCTCTTTTCCATTTAGCATAACTATCACATATAAATTTAATTTTTAGTCCTTTTTTGTTGCTGTTTATCTCTCTTTGTCTGTTTTGAGCAACACTTATTCTCTGTTATTTAATTAACCATTCACAGAGAAAAGTACAGAAATTTAACTTCAAATAATATATATAAACAACCCATATGGAGGTAAATATTCTATTTGTTCATATTCTATAATTCCTGTTGATTGTTATTAACTTCACAACATAAATATCAAACTTAATCCAGCTTTCTGTTATCCGTAATAATTCTTATTTGCACTCCTCTTCTCCTCAATAACCTTTAGCAACAATACTTGCCAAGATGCAGGCTACCCGTTACGAAAAGAGATAGGACCAAACAAAGTTGTCTGTCTTGATAAACAGCTAAACCCTGAGCTTAAAGGGCCTCTCAAGTCATCCATCTTTGTTTAAGATACACTTAATGAGGTCAGCTGGAATACAAACATGTACTTCAAAGGAATGCTAAATCAGGCTGACCACAAGGAAAGGTCACAGGGGCATTGGGTGTATGAGCCATACACACCTGGACATGTTACCTCAGGTCTAATACAAGGACTTCTGCTTCAATATTGCAAAAATATAGTTGTTTTATAAAAATTTACTAACTCCAGTATACATTCATATCCAGTTCAATTTGAAACTCAGCAAGTTTACCAGGGAATTCTAGCATAAACAGAGGTTGATATTCCAATGTAAACTACCTAACTTTAAGTGAACATGGAAACTCCAAAAATGTTAACATTTGACACTGGAATATTATGCCAATCTTAATAACTTTCATCAAGAATATTCCAATGCTGGTTCACATCTGAATATCCTAAAGTCAACCAGTTGTCCTTGGAATATCTTTAAATACACCTGTTTACCTCAGATTATATAGAAGAAACATTTTTTCCTTACATTTTGTAGCGACTTTTTTTATGTGTTTATTTTTCTTATTCCTTTATCAAATTCACTAAATTAGAATATTCCTATATTTCCTGATTCTAATCATAAGGTTTAGGTAGATTGGTTTGTATTGTATTTAGCCAGTAACATTATTAAAAATGTCCCTGTATTGAGAACTTGACATTTAATTCTTTAAGAAGACTTACTCAGATAATTAGATGCACACTTAACAAAAGGAGATCGTTACATCTGATCTATAAAATCTAGATATTCCAAAAATAAACCTGCATGTGTATTTTAGAAATTCAAAAATAAACTGGTTTATTTTGGGATATCCAGATGTAAACCAGTGTATATTCAGATATTCAAAGTAAACTATCCAAGTTTGAAATTCCAATGTGAAATCTTTGCATAGGAGTTCCAATACCTACTACGATTTAACCAGTTTATATTTGAATTCCAATCTCAACTCATAGGTGTGTTCAGAACTGAAACAGATTTAAATGTATAAACAGTGACATACACTTTAACATGTAGACTCCTCAATTTCAATAATATTCACATGATTTATACAGTAAAACCTATATTTTATGTAACCAATTCCCAATAATGACAACTCAATGAATGACCACTTCATCATAGACAAAATGTACAATTATATTAAAGGGTTAATATGTTTACAGCATCTGCCTAAATCTGTTCTCAAATGCTTTAGACTGTTCTGTTTTTCTCAACTTGCTTTGCATTCTCCTAGAGTAAAATCAGTGCTTTTGGTGATTAGGTCAGAAAATATATTGATAATAACATTACTTACAGCACTAAAACCACAGGGGGAAAATCTGAAATTTCTGAAACTGGCATACCTTCTGCACGCACATCAGTACTCTGAAAGTGATTTACAGTTGTAAAGAAATGAAAAAAAAGTAAAAGAAATTTCTTTTCCATCTGTATAACATAACTAATTATCTCGTTAACATATTCACTGATATGCCAGCAAAATAAAATTATTACTGGGACTAAAAAAAAAAGAAGACAGGTATGCACAGTTACAGACAGTAAGTCAAGCAAAGCATCTCTGACCAACATAGCCCATAGTTGAGTCATAACAAAAGCCATAGTAAGAGCTGCACTGTAGTAGTACACAACAGCTAGATATTACAATATTGCCTGACATCACCTGTGCTCTATATAGACAAAAGATCAAATAAATCATGTCTCCGTGTTTCACAGTCGGCGCCACCCAGGATGAGCACTCTGCAGGCTTAATGGGAAGGCTGTGCCCCACAGCCATGTATCACTCACATACGAGTGCGTCTTTGGGGTTTCCTCAGTGTTATGACCCAGAAATAGGGATGATTACACACCCAGGACCCGCAGGTGTGGTAGACAAAATACAAATGATAGGAAACAAGTGCTACAGCCCTTTCAAGTAGTCCCAACAGAAATGGAACTCTTCCGATGTACATACTCCAAAAATGGAGGCGGTTAATTCCACTAAAAAAAATTTTTTTTTTTTAATTTTTTTTTTAATTTTAAGAAATTAAAAAAAAAGTTAGTGTATTTTGTTGAATATTACACAAATGTCCAGGGCTAGTTTTACATAAGTAATACAATTTCTGCTCACTGCCTGTCCCCTGTCTTGAGTTGTGTTTTCACTTTCATGTATATTCAACAGATTACGCTACCATATACTGTTTTACAGAATATTGTATATACTGCACAGGTGAACACAGCTTTGAAAGATGGGTACACATTCAACATGTCAGCTCTATATTTCAGACACATATTACAGAGCAATTTGTGTAAAATACACAATTCATTTGATTTTGAGAAAGGCTGGAACCTTTTTATTCTATAGGATTTCAATAAGACAAACAATACACCTGCTGGTAAAATAAGATTCCAACTGCAGGTATAACCTTTCTGGTCTCTATCATTTTAGGAACTGTGCATATCCCTTTGGGGTTTAGTATTGATTAATGAAAGCTAATCATGCAATGAAATGATTAAACTGTGTATTCAATTATAAGGTTTTTTTTTATTATATTAATTATATTATATTATAAGAAGTACATTTTCCATTAAAATCGTACAATATATTCAGGTAAATTGGCCCTAATTATGTTCAGTATACTTAAGGGATTGAATTAAAGAACAGCAATTGCAAATTTTTATTCTGATTATTTATATTCGACTCATTACTTACTGTCTAAAAAAGAAGCTGTTACATAATGTCATTAAAAATATTTTAAATTACACCATTTCCAATGAACCATAATTATACTAATATATTATTAATGTGATCATTCCAACCATTATGGACCAATGCTGGATTTTTATAATTAATTTGCTGAGCTCTGTTTATTATTAATACAATAGGATTGTATGTAGGGGTACCAGAATTCCCTGTTTTAAGGGAGCTAAGCCATGTTTTTTTTTTAAATCAGAGATAAAAGTCAGAGAAGTCTTTAAACAGCTTTTGAATTAAATCTATTACCATTTGTTGTCA
The DNA here is from genome assembly GCA_026874595.1 of Sipunculus nudus. Classification (NCBI taxonomy): domain Eukaryota; kingdom Metazoa; phylum Annelida; class Sipuncula; order Golfingiida; family Sipunculidae; genus Sipunculus; species Sipunculus nudus. The sequence continues at coordinate 21,422,931 of CM049307.1, forward strand.
GGCAAACAGAATAATTCAAAATGGGGAAGAAATAAGTAATTAAGCTGAACGACAGCAATGACTGGCAATAATCTTCAATGAACCAATGAGCTAAAACAGTACAATTTCTTTTCAAATATTCACTTGAGTAGACTAACAACTTATTTACCAGTGGTAAATGCTCCAAGCAGCCAATGCTGACTGCTTTGTTACACTTTATTTTTTTTTCAGATGACCTTTGGAATTTTTTGTCCTTGACAGACAATGTGCTTCTTTTCAGCTAAGTGGCAAAACAAAACAACAAAAGTTTCAAGTGTGCCAAGTTTGAAGAATGGCTCAAGTGTTTACAAAAGATGCCCTACTTACAAACAGGTGGAGAATGAGAAACAAAACACACCTACGTTGTTTCCACAAGACTTAACTGGCATAGCAAGAATTAAGTGCTGCATTAATTATGGGTTTCATATATCTTAATATACAGCAAGGAAAAAATCTGCATTAAATACAGTTAAGTGTTGATTATCCAAAAGCTCAGCAGGTACAGGATGTTTGTTATAAATTAATAAATGATAAATTATCGTTAAATGAATGTTCAGATAAACAATATCTGACGATTTACCATTATTGCCAACCTGCCGCTGAGTACCAGATGTTTAATCATCAGACATGCACACACTGACGAAGCAGACCCCAAATAAACATTGACTGTTATTATGTCTTCCATTTACTTAATTAATATATCATGTAAAACACATGAAATTATTGCTGAATGACTGCTGGTCCTTAAAAAATTGTAATGAAATAATAAGATTAATTAGTAAAATGTACTAAGACTTTTTTTAATAATATATAAATATATAATTTTACAAATCTAAAAACTGTTAAGTTTAATAAAATCAAAATTTAATAATTTTTTAAAGGATGACTGTACCATTGAGTATTTTGTATTTTATATATGTAAAATGGGCAATATATTCAAATGGAAATTTCTAAACTAATTAAAACTATATTTTTTCACGATCTACTAAAACTTGGAGTGAACCGTTAAACTGTTATAAAATGATAACATAATGAGAAAATGATTCTTTTTCTGATAAATTTAAATGGACATTTTGAAACATTATTCAAATATACATTTGTAAAGAAATTTTTAATTTAAAAATTATAATTAAATATTTTTAAAGCATGTTGGTTTACGGTTATCTAATATACAATGCATCAAATATAAGAAAAACATTAGCTGAAGACAAACTGCTGACATACTGACATTAATACGTAGGCCTTTTTCTTTATCAGTAACTATTTTCTGACTATGTCTGTAGTTTTTAACCTATCAGATGTGCCAACAGCTGAGGGACAGATGAGATAAATACTTGTTATGCTTTATCATAAAGAGTATATGAGGTTGTGGTCCTACCTGAGTTGTTAAAGCCAGGCCGGTGCTGGGTATACCCTGAGATATGATTCCTGCCCCAGTGATTAAAAGTAGGATGAGACTTAAAGGCCGAGTGCTCAGACCACAGTCTACTGTCAGAGGGGTGTGGAGGCTCTGAGGGCCCCAGGCCCGGAGCTTTAGATTTAGAGGGATAGGAAATAGGAAAAAGGTGGCAGGAGAAGGGGGGGGGCACGTTAAACAAAAGTGTAATGTGAGCTAGGTATACAAGCATGAAGATGGGCCAGGTGCGCACAGTTCCTCACAGCCAACGCAAGACATGTTCCAAATATAGCACCCTATTACAAGCTGGACTTCTTGGTATGAAAACAAGTTTCCGCTTGCTTTCATGTCTACTAGCGGCTGAGTCATACCTGCAAACTGGCTGTTCTAGGAACATGTGTGCTGCCTACAGCCCTCACAGGCTCCTGGGTTAATACCCTCCAAATGCTCCCCTCACAGCCACACTGTATACTACCTGCCTGGTACCTGTAGGGCATGTTCAGAGAAGGAAGGGGGGGGGGGTCTCCTTAGCTGGGTAGTTATCATGACTCCTGTTTGATCTCAGTGACCTTTGACCTATCATGTACACATCATTTCCGCTTGAGTAACTTACAGAGTTCTTATTGCCTGACGCAGAATGATAAAAACATATCTAGAATTATCAGATAATCACACCGGTAGTGCCTGGGTTGCATACAAAGACAGAAATGATTCAGCCAGAAAAAAAGTATGTAAATAAGTTTCAACAAAAAAGTCAGAATACAAACCTCATTCCAGTGCTATCTAGACAATTATGCACTCCTTCAACTTGAAAAAAAAACATCTGACTCCACTAATAAAGGGATAACAAACCAAACAATATCACCACTTGGTAACTTATAATGTACTCATGGATGAAAGACTTATTTCACCAAACAAACTCACAGTCTTCCTGTTCTGATTAATAATTACTAATACTAACATGGATGCTTGGCTGTTTTTCTTCATAGCTGATTAAATTGTATTTTCATTCAATTTGTCACAACAAATTTTGTGTGCATATTGTTTTAAAAAAGATATCTTTCACGTAAATAATTCCTGCCTCTGAGTCCTGTGCCTAACCCCTAGACAACAGAAGCTGGTTGGGGAGGACAATCACTGTTGTCTTCTATTGTGTATTAGCGGAAATGTCATGAAATTACGAAATATGAGTATGTTTAAATCCTGACAGAATGGCAACATACGTCCTTCAAATGATGCAAATGAAGAACAGGTATATTAAACTGATCAAGTAATATTCTATCATTGGTTGCTTTTTGAAGTATGGCCAAATTTCAAATTTTGAATTTTGAATGTGGGTAACCAATTTTGTTTTGGTAACCAATTCCATATGTTTCAGATCACATTGACTCAGAACATTCAACTCACTGAACTCTAATAAGCAAATATGTGACTTAGCCAGTGTGTAAATCTGAAGCATGCTGATATAGTATGTAGCAGCTGGTGTTACTTAAAATTAAAAAAGAGCTATATGTAAAACACATGCACCAGCCAGTAAAAGCAACTTGGACAGATGAAAGCTGCCTCCCCTATGCCTTACAAATTTCTGAAAATGCTGAAATTTAGACTATCAAAGTGGCGTGTTAGTGTCAACATTATCAAAAATCTGATAATCTAAAAAAAAACTGATCATCCAAATATGATATTTTATATTTTTGCTGATTTTCAAGATTATAAAACAATTCTAAACTGTAATCATGTCTGCAAGTTATAATATCTCAGACCATGGTGAATATTGCACCCACTAGGTTGAAAGATTACTCATTCAATGTCACTTATTTGGAGTGAATTTGAAAACCATCTTGCCCCGTGAGTGAGTGGTGAGGCCAAAATATATCTGAAGAAATCATGTGGGAATGCATACAAACTCAAGCAACTGCTAATTTTCAAGGGAACTGAGAAAGCCAGGGACTTTGTCATTCTCACAAAGTTCATCAGTACAGCATTTGAGAACAACCCTGTTTCTTATGGCTATTCCAGCAATACCATATAATATTGGGTGGGGGGGGGGGTTTGAAGCCAACCATGACATGGCATAGACTGGTACCCTGCTCTAATATGTTGTGAATTAGTTACTGTAAATATGAGGTTAAGCCCCATTTTTCTGATGCAAAGTGTACATTTTGGTTAAATTGAACACAAAGTGACCTGAATAATTGAAAGAATAGATTCAGGATATTTTTTATTTTTCATATTCTGGGATATTCATAAATCTCATCAATTTCCATAGCTTTTGTCCAGGAAATTTAGGTGAACGAAAAACTGATATATCACCAAAATAACAATTTATTCCTCATAGTATAATCTGAAAACATATCCATTTCCATTTTGTTATCTGATTCAAATATCACAGGCTCATTCCACATAATAAGACAGGTGTCAAATGTTGTCTGAAAAACAAAATTATATCATACCCTTTCAAGTTACCAAACAATCGATGGTTCATACAGCTCAGCTGATGAATAACTTGGTACACTGTTACCTAATATTAACCGAGAACTTACCAGTATATACATATATTATTATAAACTAGACATTTCTTGGCACCGCAGGTGCCAGAGTATCCCCAGACATCTATAGTAGGCCCCCTCCCCTTTCGGAATTGGCCCTCATTTTAGCAGCATATACTGACACTTGGCAAGCAATTATTGTTTCTTCCATCTATCAATCCACAATCTTTTTGAAGATGTTGGTCCTGTGACCTTGACCTTTGACCTCATGACCCAAAAATCAAAAGAGTTCTTACACTATTGGTAGGTCATATATATTTCAGGTTTGAAACCAATATGTTGATCCAAAATTCAGTTATCATCTGGAAACAAATATGTGGACAGATGGCCCCTGTGACCTTTGACCTTGTGACCCCAAAATCAATCAGGTTCTTCCCCTATTGGCAGGACAGCTAAATGTGCATGATGGAAGGAATGGGCTGAAAAGTTTGGCTTAAAATTCATCCACAATCTTCAAAATATGTGGCTCCTGTGACCTTGACCTTTGACCTCATGACCCCAAAATCAATAGAGTTCTTGCGTTAGAGGTTGGCCATATATAAGTCAAGGTTGAAATCTTTACTGGAGTTATCATCAGCAAACAAATTTTACAGACTTGAATTAATTATCAAGAAACTGGAGGTTTTTTTTACTCAAATTTTTACAAGCCCCATAGCTTGGAAGATATAGGCCACACTGACCTAGTTTCAGGTTTCCAAGGAGATTTTTTATTGACCTCCCTGGTTGTACACTGAGAAGTTTCTAGGTCAAGTGGTTATGATTTGTGTCCTGCTAACAAATGAGCGGAAGGCCAGACAGCCAGCCTGACCAACAAAGCGCCTGATACCAGCTATACCTCAGTTGACTTTCAGTCAGCTGAGCTAAAAATCTTGTTCAACCAAAAATTAAAAGTTACAGGAAAACCCATTTAGACTTGAAATTTCTATGTCAAGTGAAAAGTGATGATAACAGAAACTTGAATATGGTGGATAAAACATTTAATATCTACACTCATCTACACTGAATTTCAACTTGAAACTAAGTATGTGAAGTCGACAAGCAACTACAGTGAAACCTGAACCAAGCGACCACTGCCGCCAGCGACCGTCTGTGACTTACGACCGAAAAACGAATGCACCGAGCTTAATCACTCTTTAATGCCCCTGTGTTGAGCGACCGTTTGTGGTACGCGACCACCGACCGCTCAGATGTGGCCGGTCGCTGGTCTATACCTCCGTAAAGCGACCGCCTGGTGTAGCGGTAGTGGCACCTGGCGTCATAAGTTAAGACTAAAACGACCGTGCCATTGACCGTCTCTTGAATGTGCAGGTGGCAATGGTGACCTACTTTCCCCGCGGTGAATTGGACATTAATTCACAATACCCCCCCAGGTGTCAATGGCCTAGGGCCCGCGTCGTTTTAATCTTTCTCCAAAAATGAAAGTTCCGCGAATATTGCGAAGGAACATGTAAAACGACGCAATTCTTTAATTCTGATGCCTGTGTACCATTATTTTTTTTAGCACAGCCTATCTTTGAACACATCGTATTTGTTTAACGATTGTCTTAAACATCTTTACGGTTAAGGATCACGTGCTCTAGGGGAAATCTCTCATTAATATTCATCGAAAAGAACTCCCGTTGTATTTCTGACACCGCGGTCGCATTCACTACGCTGCGGTCGTTGACCGGAGTTCATAACTAGTCTTAGCGATGTGTAAATAACATTTGCGCGGATTTAATTTTAAAAAAAGTGAGTCATGAAAGTAAGTTTGTCATAACGTTAGAGATCAACTGTCATTGCTTATCACACACATTTTGACTTGACAACAAGTCCGTTCGTGACGACGACAAACTGACGACCTGCTTCGATAACATCAGTAGAATATTCATCAATACGACAAAAGGACTCAATGCTAACTACCATAGTACCAATATAGAGAGACTGTTTGATAACGTGAGCAGTCACCCGTAATCAAATGATCGATCCCTTCATACCTGCCTTGAGATTTTAATGGGGTCTGTTTCTAAAACAAAGTGACTCAGTGTGTACTCATGGTACATCATAGTGCTACAAGTACCTGCTCGCCTCCGGTCAGCAGCTAGGTACATCATTAATTAGCGGTTTGTGCAATATAACAAACAGGCTATTCAAAGCTTTTGATAAAGGCTTGTTTAATAAAGTTATAAAAGGACCAGCTTTCTTTGATAATTATTAATAAGGGAATCTTATTAAGCAGAGCAAAATTGATTAATTGATTTAAGTAAATATTGTTGTTAACTTGTAAATATTGTTGTGAATATCTTGATTATCTATAAGATATATATATATATATATATATATCCAGTATGTATTTTTATAATAAATTAATAAATGTTTACGTAGACATATATGCCTTGATATTCTTTGTTTGCTTCATGCTGAGACTTTGACCACCTGAGACTTAAGACCACCTGTGACTTGAGACCGCTTTTGGTGTGGCACATCAGGTGGTCTTAACTCTCAGGTTTTACTGTACGTGTATCCGCCGAAATCAGAGTGGGACGGTTGAAGAGAGGCATAGATTGACTGGCAAGAGGAAATACAGTGAGGTGTGTTGCATATTAGTATGGATGCCTGCAGCCGAAATGTGTAACAGTATGTAGGTTCACCACCTACCACAAAAGCTGTCCAAGTTGTATACATATGCAAAATGTTAAGCAGATAAGTAAAACCACTACTTGTATATGAGTGATGTTATCCCACAGCAGACAATCAGAAGGACATGTGCAAAACTGGTAGCAGGTGGTGCCACCAATTTTGTGTATGATTAAGAACTATGTGAGATCGATACATAAGTGAAATTTCAGGGGGATATGTCATACCAGTCCTGAGATATAAGCTTGAATGTCTGCAGAGTAAACATAAATGTAGGTGGCACCACCTGCCACAAAATCTAGAAAGCTATCCAAGATGTATAAACATGCAAAATTTTTAGGCAGATATGTCAAACCACTGCCGAGATATGAGTGATTTTATCCCACGGCAGACAAACAGACGGACGCTGTGCAAAAAAGGTTGCAGGTGGCGCTACCAGTATTGCGTATGATAAAGAGCTATGTGAGATCTATACACTTGCAAAGTTTTGGCCTAATCGGTTAAACAGTTCCTGAGATATCAGTTTAGATGTCTGCAGCATAAACATGAATGAAGGTGGTGCCACCTGTCATAAAATCAAGAAAGCTGTCCATGATGTATAAACCTGCAAAACTTCAGGTGCATAAGTCAAACCACTGCCAAGATATGAGTGATTTTATCCCTACTCAGATGAACAGACGGATGCTATGCAAAAATGGTTGCAGGTAGCAACACCAGTTTTGCGTAGGATAAAGAGCTATGTGAGATCTAAACACATGCAAAATTTTGGCCCAATCGGTCAAAGTTCCGGTATGAGCTTGGATGTCTGCAGTGTTAAAGTGAATGTAGGTGGCACCACCTGTCTTAAAATCAAGAATGCTGTCCAGGATGTATACACATGCAAAATTTGAGGTGTATAAGTTGTAACCTATGCAGAGATATGAGTGATTTTATCCAAAGGTGATTTTTGGATGCTGTGCAAAAATAGTTGCAGGTGGCGCCACTAGTTTTGCGTATGATAAAGATCTATGTGAGATCTATACACATGCAAAATTTTGGCGGAATCAGTCAAACAGTTCCCAAGATATGAGCTTGGATCTCTGCAGTGTTAACGTGAATGAAGGTGGCACCACCTGTCATAAAATCAAGAAAGCAGTCCAGGATGTATACACATGCAAAATTTCAGGTGTACAAGTCTAACCAATGCAGAGATATGAGTGATTTTAACCAAAGGCAGATGAACAGATGGACGCTGTGCAAAAATGGTTGCAGGTGGCGCCACCTTTTTTAGTGTATGTTATGAAGCTTTCCAAGGGCTACATTTGTGCATAATTTTAGCTTGATCGGTCAAATGGTTCCCGAGACATGTGGGTTTATGTGTGGAAACAGACCGACGCTGGGCAGAGAGGAAATGTCAGAGGTCAACCAAAAATGGGCACAGCAGTTCACATGTGACCCGATCATAATTCCAAATTTTAAAAAATACTGCCCGGTGGTTACGGGGGATTTCTCTGGAAACCTAAGCGGCGGAGGCGTCCGACTGAAAACAGTATCCGCAAGTCTCTGTTTTGGCAGATACAATTAAATATCTGAATCTAAATTTGAATTTTTCCATTATTGCCTCTGCCAGGGGGTAATGCATTCATTCTCATTTGATTGTTTTTTTTTTGTTAACAACTGTTACAGGTGTCTCTTTTATAGTGCACTGTTGTGGTGGCGTAACAATATTCACAAATGTGAAGTCACATATGCACTCTTGAACATTAGAATATTGGCCGAATAAGTGAATGTAAACACTTGTTGTGGAACATGCACCAATGAACCTTGGAATATGGCACAATAAGGGAATGAAACACAGGTTGTGCAGTACCCCACACTGAGGACTGCCCACATGGCAGTGGCTTGCATTCTTTAGAATGTACATTCCTAGTACAGAATTTGGCCATACATCATCATAAGCAGCAGCACTTAAACACGTGGAAATTTGAAATTGTGTATGACCTGCATATACATTGAAAAAAATAAGTTTTTGGCTTTTTAAATGGCTGTTTCACATCCATAATCTAGATTACAATCAGAGTGTGCATATGCACAGGAAGAGCCAAAGAACAAGAAAGAGAGATTAAAGAGGTTAAAAAAATTGAATATATGGTTCTGATCCTCAGCCATGTTTATCAATCTTTATATTTATTATAAGAACACAGAACACAATACTTTACAGTCACTAACTGAAAGAAATCTATAATTTAATCTAGGGTCCCTGGCATTCATCCATAACCCCCAAAATCAATAATATAATCTAGGGTCCCTGACATTCATTCATAACCCAAGATGCTTAACTGAATTCAAAGAATTACCGAAGGTCATAACAGATAAATATACTGGTATATCACAGTGATTCAATTTGGGACTTCAAAATAAATTCAGCCCTACCTACCTATATGTTTGTAAAGACTGAATTTCCTTTGTTTATGGTAAGATTTAATTCTCTGCTGAGAATCAGACTTCTGAGCTTCTAGTCATTATAACCAAAAGACAAAGTTTTTGCTCTGTAACTAAGAAGTATAGGGCCACATGGGTCTCCATCTACTTCTATGACAATCCATTCAGTCTAAATTTCCTTTAAAAACTGACCTATTCTATGATTTTTATTTTTATTTAACAGAGATGTGACTTCTGGAACATTGTGAGGGATAGTTTTTCAAGATCAGTTAGATTTCAAATTTCATAAAAACCCATCTAAGTTTATCAGAAATCTTGCCTTTTTCTATGAATTTTAACGGACACAAGTCTCAATGTTTGAGTCACTCAACAGGGTTTTTTTTGCCCATGAACTTGGGGAACATAAGCCACAGTGACCTAATTTTGTATTTCAATGCAGAACTAATCAGGAACTCACAGCATATGAAGTTCCTTGGTGCAACAGTTTGCATCAATGATTGTAATCTGTCATTCAAAACTAAATCAATCAGAATGTCAATCAAAAATTCAAGTAAATTTACAGGTGTCCCCATCAATCTTGATCAGCTAAAATGGACTTCTCCAAATTAAACTGAAATCTATTTAATGGAAATCTGTGTGGGTAATCCTAAAAAAATCTGTCCTGTGGATGAATTGAACTTTGCTCAACAAGTCTGCATCACAAGCTGAAGTTCAACAACTTTAACTATACTACAAGGTTGATCAGTTCTAATGTTCCTGAAAAATAAGTCCTTTTATGCTTTTGAATTATAAATGAAATGCAAGGGCATTATTCAAACACCAGAATCTTACACAAAAAGGTTGTCAGACCACAATGAGGTCCTACTCTACAACAGTTGCTCCCCCTGGTAGATGCTAAAGAAAAAAAACTTGCACCAGTACCAAGAGCTTAAAAATATATTACTTATATATCATCACAATCAGTTATAGTGGATGTGCGTGTTTATTCTACATGCTTGTATGCATGTTGTGACACCTGCAACTTGATATGTAAAGAAACAGATGTCAGATACCAGCAAAGCATTTAATGATGGGATTAATGGGTCTGATGTGGGCCTGCTTTTTCTGCTGTCACCCTTGTAAAATGTTCTAGTGTCCAATCGCCAGTTAATGAAAACATCCCTGAACAGCCTCCTTTCTATGTGGTTAAAATGTGACCACATTGAGTCTGAATGTGTAGGTTATTCTTCATCCTCTAATCTGTAGCTAATCTCTCCCTCCACTGAAGTTAATTACTAAACAAAAGCACCAAAAGAATGTTTAATATCCCATTGTATGACTTGACCTCTGGCCTCATTAGATATTCATGGATTTTTGTGAGAATTTCATTCAGGTGAGAAACTCAACTGGTGATATTTACACTGGGTTTCAATGAAATTTATCATAATTTTCAGATGAGTCTTCAAGAGGCAACCAAAGACTGGTGACCTCTGATCTCATGAAATTTGGATTTTGTCTGAAACTTAGGTGAGATATTATATTGATTAATATTTCCCTTGAGTTTCTTAAAAATTATTAATCATAATGCTGGGAATTTATCACAGAGACCACAAAGAAGCCTGATGACCTCTGACATTATGAAATATGTGTAGATTTTGCCTAGAATTAACTTTGGTCACCTTTTGGTAAGTTGTTATTAGAGTTTTGTGAAAATCCATCAAAACTCTGGTAAGTTATCACAGCCATATTAAAGGTTAATGGACAGATGTATGGACTGTGGGTATACCATAATACATCTCTCCTATTAGACAGGCCTATGAAAACCTAAAGTTTCTTAAAAGGTGGAGTGTGGCCATCTAATATAAACAATTACATGCAAAATGAATCACTCTAATGGAGGCAGGGTAAGTAAACTATACCAAAAACATTGGAATGTAAATACAATACTTTGTAATGACAATTAAAATCACCTAGAAAAATGGGGAAAATTAGGGAGGATACTGATTCTTGCTTAAACTGAAAGTTACTCTGTAGTACCACCAGGTGGCATCGCATCCAAAGACTCAACCAGACAGCATGATGGAGCATGTTGGCTCCTGAAAGTGAAAGTTCCATCATGTATCACCAGATGGACTCAGTGTTTGTCGCTAACATGTTCGTAAATGAGCACCAGAAGGGCCAGTTGGAGCAATTTGTTCTATAGTAACCACCAGATGGCATTGTAGGTTCCATCCAGGTGGGATAAAGATGAGAGGTTATCAATATTCCAATTGATATGTATTTTAAAATGGATGTCTTCAAAACTGAAAGATTTGCTAAGTTATTAGCCAAATTTACACCCTCACATAAAACCCTTCTTTTTCTTATATACCCTTTTCAATCCTCTGTTCATAATAAGACCTACTACTGTATTTTTTTCTGTTCTGGTTGAGGGAGGCCTAACTACTTGTTTTTCCTTTAAAATATAATGAGGTGTATTTCCAGGTTTTTCTGATTTTTTCTTTGTGTCAACTGAGGTAACTACAACCAACTCTAGTTGACATACACATATACCTGGTGCATACAGGGAGGAATGACCATGATTCTAGGCAGAGCATCATTTCCATATATATGCGTAAAAAGAATATGGATAAATTATCTCAACTGATATTAATTCTTCATTATTTTACCAAATTGGTTCTTCATTATTTGCCAACTGATGTCCACTGATGGTGGTCAAACTGACTGATCACATGCAAAATAAAACAACTTTACAAACTGACTGGATGGTATCCTGTTAAATATCTGATATGTCACTAACTTGCAATCTAGTCTTTGATATTATAGGGTAGACAAGAGGGGGGTAAATATCAACTTACACACTTAGAGATAAATCATTCCTGAGTGCATCTTACTGTCAATTCTCTTGGAAAATAATAACTCAACCCAATTTTTATTTTAAGCCCTTCCATGGAAGCAAAACAGTTGGGCAAATGATCAATCGGAGCATATATAACCTAATATATATAGATGGTGCAAGCAGAGGCATGATATATATATTACATAAAATACATAAAGTGACCTGCCCTGTAATGTCCTGCAATTTGCAAATCTCATATTTTTTTTTTAGTTCACCAGTTTTAGACCATGTGCTCACTACAGATTGAAACTAAGAAAGATCTCAGTAACAAGTGCACTATAAAGCTGGTGCAGCCATCTGGTGACCAATGTGTGAACTAAAATGAAGTAATAGCACCACTCCAGGGAAGTTTTTCACTATTTCTTTTAAATTCCTTCTAATAAAGAAAGTAAGCGATTTTAAGAAATCATGTCAAATAAAAATAACCAAAACATAACTTTCTTTAAGCCTAATTAACAGTCATTAAAGAAGATATTACGCCTGTTTGGTAAAGCAAAACATATCTGAGGATAATCTCTAAGATTCCTGGTGTGCTAAATGTTATTAATGCCATGTCACTAAAAAGACATGTGCTTTGTTAAAATATTTTCTCAAGAATGTCTCTGGTTCTCTCCTAATACAAGTCTATTTTCAATGCTGATCCTAATACCCTAGTTGGTTCGTGTTACTGACAACAGATGGCAGCACTATATGGTTACTAGCCACACTGCACACACTTGGACTCACTGGAGGAAGACTCCACTGTTAAGGGTTTATGGGCATCACAATCTGACCCCCACAATGCACTGCAACTTCTATATATACAAGCATGTTAAGTAAAATTGTAGAGGAGAAGGTAAAGTAGTCCTTTCAAGTATTTTATTTTGTATTTTATTTTATTTCATGGTCATGCATATTCAGTTGTTTAAAAATATCTTGTAGTTTATATATGGAACAGGGCCCTGCTTGTGACAGAAGTGTTCTTCTGGTGCAGGCTACCCTGCATAATATTGTAATAAATACATAAATATATAAATATGTTGGATTAGAATTGTTTCACTCAAGGCAAATAACATAAACTTTTTTTGTGGTGAGGTAAGGACTTTACGGAATAAGGAATATTTTGTAAGCTGCTACGGTTGTGAAATATAAAAATTGAAGATGTTTCCTTAAAGTAACAAATTTTTATTTTTAAGTATGACAAGCTGAGACAAGCAGTACTGTCCATCCCTCACTACCTCACAGGAAGAGGTTCATTTTGAGTTGTAAGAACCTATGGTGGAAGGGTGGTAAACTACCAGCATCTTGGCAGTTCTAATTCCCACAATGCATCATAAACAGAATGGCTTAAAATTATCATCATCAGGAAAAAAGACAACCCTTAAAAACCACAATGAAAAAATAATCACTGATGTTTGTACCCAAAAATCAGGCATATTAAATGATATATTTTCCAAGATCCATATATCACACCAAGTTCACACAGAATAAACAAACATTTTGATATATTTCTAATCTTAAATTTATATAATGCAAGCATAGCATTAAATGAAAAAGAATGGGGAAAATTTATTGGTTAAAGATTTAAACTCAAAAATACTATGATTTGTTTCTTAATATAAATTTGTACTCCAACCTAAATCTGAAACAAGCTGGTACGTATCAGCCTTCCAAACAAGGTCACATTGACCTATATTTTACCTTCAGAGATCTCATATATTCCATTTTCCTGATCTTTTTACCATTTCCAGGTGAGACTTTATATTACTTTTTTTAAGTGAACTATTTTAATTCAGCACCTAGTAAAGTCAATTTCTAATGGACTTATAGAAAACTGCATGACTTTAATATTATCTAATTTCTTTTTATAATCTTTATCTTCCTAAAATTGTTTTTTTTTTTTAATTAAAAGAATTATTTTTTTTTTATAAAAAAAAAAAAAAACAGACTGCCATGACAGAATCCTGCATCCATCATTAGAGTTTGAGTTGAGAAATATTATTGTCAATAAATTTACCAGACATTTTTTAGAATGTGACAACATAAATGTCTTGTCAATGAATAATAAACAGACTGTGATGACATTTGTTTGTCAAAAAAACACACAGAAGACAGCATTCTCTTGTCACTGACACCAGATAGTCAGGACAGCAGTTTTTTGTAAATAACAAACTGACATTATGACAAAACTTCTTGTCAGGGGTAAACATGCATAACGAGACCATCTGGTACATAAATTTCTCACATAAAAATTTTATACATGAAAATTAAAAACCTGTCAAACAAAATAGCCAATAAATGTTCCACATGCCATACATTTTATTGAGCCATAACTGTTGGACATACAGCACTATTAGCTGTGAAAATGGGGTATTGTCTTAATCATGCATCCCATTATTATTATATTATACAGTGAAGGCAATCTACTGGCTATAGTTAAATGACTCAGGTACACCTGTCTCTGAATCCCCTCCCTCCCCTCAGAGGCAGGGCTGCTGGGCAGAGACTGTCAGAATCAGTCCCACATACCTTACATACACCCCTCTGTTATGTAATATTAGATGAAGCTGCTGGTTTCTGCTGTCACAGCACACCTCAGCAGCTCCAGAGGCTGACAGATGACTGGGACAGCTGCAGGTACAGACTTACACCAGCTGCTTTGGATGATACTGAAATATATGAGTAAGACTGACAGGTGCCCAGGTATGATCCTCAAAGTTGGCCTGTTATACAGTCTAATACATCATGCAGCTCAGTATGAAACCTCTTCACTCTAGACCGTACTCTTAAGTGTACAGCCCCTTTAGACTTGGTGATGTGTTAATTATTACCATTTATGGTAAGGAGTCTAATTAAATAAAATTATTTGAAGAAATTTATCTTTTACTTACTTATTCATAGTTAATTCAATGCAAGTTTTAAGAAAATAATTTGAAACTGATTAAAATGATATTGAAATTCAATTTAATTAGACTTAAAATTATGCCAATACAGAAAAAGAATAATTTAGTTTTCTTTTATATGAATCAAATTCCACACAATTGTTTCCTGATTTATATTGAAATCAGTACTGCACTGTAAATGATAGAAACAGTGGTAAAAAGTGTGTATAATACTAGACTATAGAAGTGCTTGTTATATGAGTTTATAGTGTTAATGTAATATTTTTGCATTTGCAATATTATCTCTGACCCATTTCACAAGAATGCAGCTAGAGTAAAACATTTATTATGGGGAGTGTAAGCCTCTGTCAGATTAAAGCAGCTCTTAGACATCAAAGTCTGCTTTTACCTTCTTATTGATTGTGCAACCTTCCAGGTACTTGTGAGCATATATTAGGTATGTAATTGGCTGTAGGGGTGGCCTGGGCCCCTGGCAACAAGATGGGTAGTCTGTTCTGGAGCTTATCTATAGTCTGGACCAAATCTGCTTAATGTTCCAGGTAAGCCATCCGCCACCCTGACTGCCACTCTACCCAGTTCATCTGGTGAGCCTTTCAGTAAGAAAATCCAAGTTTTTCACACCTGCCCTGTGTGAACAATCACTTCAATGAAAATCCATTAACACTAGGTATGATCCCCCGCCAGTTTCTCTAAGATCACCATTTACGTTCAGATATTCATGCCACCAACTGAGTCCACATGCATTTGCAAACTCCTAAACATAAATTTAGTGATGCTGAGCTGTATTAGCACTGTTACAGCCCTTCTGGAAGCTGTTAACTTTATCCAGGGTCTTCTTCGGGTGTTAGTGTTACGTGGGATCATGCACTCCTAGAACAACTAGACAAGACAGTCTCAGACAACTTAAGGACATGCTTGCGTTATTGTGGTAAAACAACCCACCCTCTTTCAAACACTTTACAGAAATAACTAACTTTACATATGAACTTTTTTAATCAAATTTTCAAAATCAAATATCAGTGTTTTTTTTTAATTTAAATTTAATTTGCATGTAATTTTATAATGATTATAATTATGTAGTTGTAAATATATTCAATTTTTAAAATGTATAAACTTAAGGATATGTTGTATATTAATTAGAATATGTTTATGTATTTTATTTGCATTAAGTGGTTTAAGGTTAAGGCATAAGTAATCTTCAGATCAAGAATGCAAGTAACATAAACAACTAGATACAAACTCAGGACACAAGCGGATCGAACCAAGAGTTATACCCCTGGACTGTCCAGGCCTCTGAATTACTGGAACATAATGCCATGAAAGAAATGCCTGGTTATCTCACATACTGGGAAGCTAACTCTGACGGACATATTAGTATTATAAGTGGTACCCCGACATTGCCAAAAGTTTCTGTTTTCCAATGACAAATCACAATTTATTTTAGGAACTTTAAGGTACTGTACTCACCAAGTCACATGACGTGGAGAATGAACAGAAACATCAGCTTTCAGGATAAACAACATATCTTAGAGTTGAGGAACAGTTTTAGAAAAGTCTGGAACACTATACCAGCTCTGTACAACAATGCTTTTTAAGGTTTCTTACAATATGATTTTCATAAGATTTATAATGTATGTACAATCACCTGACCATGTAACCAAGCAATTTTAAATTCAGGTAAACTGATCTGAGGACTGGTAAATGAACCATGCAGTCCTGTTTGTTCAAGTTGATATGTTTAATATAAGGTGTCATGATCACCTGGATGAACCAATAACTAATTAAGAGACTGACCACACTAAACGTGTCAAAATTGGCAAATATGTATGCAGTGGTGTTCACAACCTGCTAGCGTCATACTGACCCTCTGGCATTACGACCAGATTACTGGCGCGCCAGAGTGTCATGACTTCTACGTCTGAGGATTGCATTATAAGGTCTTATGAAAATGCAAATATTTTAGTCATTTCTTACAACGCTTCATGGGCAGACAACGCTTCAAATTGATGGGGCAGAACGGATGGACAGAAGAAAGGACAGATGGATGGACGGACAGATGGAGAACATTTTAGCAGTCCTTTCTCCTTACAAAGGTTATGTTAATGAACATAAATAGTATGTAATAAATTAAATATCTCCTGGCAAATAAGCAGTGTAATCAATAATTTCAACGACTATATAATTTACATTGATGACACTGATTTGCAAATAGTTGTACAAGTAAGTATGATGCTTTATGATGTTCAAAACAATCACCCTGGCTCCAAACCCAGCAAAGTCTCATCTATAATGTAGAATGTGAACCAGCAACAATAACTCAACCAGCTGCCCAAAAATGGCCCTCTTCTCTTGATGTCTTAGAAGGCTAGCTTTTTTCAAATTAACAATTCACAAAAACTGGTGGAATTCCCTAACCTCTGACACTGAACAGGAACATGTTATGTTCTGTCTGGTACTTAACAAATCCGGGCATCAGCTAATCATGCATGAAAAAGACTTGAGGGAAATAACAAACATGTTTTCCATAACCTCTTGTTTATTACTGATCAAAATCTTGTTTAATAACTTTGTGAAAATTAGTCTTTGAAATATCAATAATGGTTATAACTGTCACAAAATGTTTAGTGAAAAACAGATTTTTCACAATAAAAGTCAAACTCCTAATTTATTTTCACTGCAACAGGTCATGCAAATTTTTGTCATGTGTTTGGGCCATGAAGGTTGAGGCAAACATTTGTGCACCAGTACTTGTCTAACTGGAAAAGTACACTAAATTTCAAAAAGGTATGCACCTTCTTTCTTTAAGTGCAGAAAGTATGATAAAGAGAGGTTCTGTCAGAATATGGGTGTTGATTGTCTATTTTCTCTTGCATTTGTTAGTATCAGACAGGTATTTAGTTCCAATAAATGAAGGACATCACTAATAATTTACTTTGTGTATTTTGTGTGTTTTAGAATGTTGCAGGTTTTAAACTGGTGAGTGCTCAGTCTGACTATTTTTCTTTTTCTTTTTTTTCTCTCCTTCTTTTCCTATGTCTCAGTAATTCATTTTCTTTATTCTTTGTTTCATCATTGACATCAGAAAGCAAAAATATTATATCAATTGTTTTAACACAGAACAAATGTATGACATAATGTTAACTTTCAGTCTGACTATTGATAATTGCCTTTTAATTATATTCTCAAATCACTAAAAACAATAAAAAAATTAAGAGATGTATAATTACTCCGATGTTTCTCCCCAGATGATGCTAAGATGAATATATTTATGTACACCTACAGGAATTTACATGAACAGGTATTATTTAAATCTTCACATCCACGAATGCACTAACATCTAATGTTAGATATCAGGTGACTTTCTTTTTTTAATTACAGGTGCTAACTACATCACATATATTTTTATCTGTCCTTAAGTAAGAATTATAAATAAAAAAGATAGGTAAAATATGGTATAGGCATTAACTGATATTCATCAATTATGGCATCATAAATAAATGACTGGCTTCTATTCATTGCATTAGTTATCCTATGCATGTATTTTCTTATGTCACCTATGTATCAATAAACAGGGCAAACTGGTACAACTAACATTAACTCAAATTATATATGCATTGACACCTCGTAGGTAAAGTTTAATATACCTTATGACTATAAATATAGTATGAGTACCTTTCATGGTCAGGCTGTATGTCTGAATGTAGCTGCTGGCAGCCTGTATAGTACGAGTAGTAATGTATCTGACTGGTTTTACAGCAATGTCAGCTTATCAAACAGCACTCCAGCAGTGACAGTCAGTATCATCTGGCTGCCACAGCTTCATACGTCACTGCCACAGAGCAGGTTCATGAACTTACAGTGTATGTCCTGCTGGCTGCTGCAGGCTAGGGGTATTATAGAGACTGTATGTGCTACATCATTGCAGTCCCTGAACCATAAACCAAGTCATCATAAAGTCATAAGTACCGTGTACCCCATGTGTACATAAATCCAGGACATAAACATGCCATGGAACTATTCTGATGACTACACACACATACATGGAGCTTGATAGAGAATCCTGAGCATTATCAGAGTTATTTTAAGTTTCTTTTAATATTGAAAAACAGGCCTGAATTGCACATTTTGTCATGATAGCCTCTATACCTTTTAAACTGTTTTGGAATACAAATAAATCCTGTGCCTATAACCCATTCCCCTTTCCCCATTACAACATGAAATTATCCTTACATTTATATTTTATTTATCAAATTATAGTTATTATGAATTTAAATTATTTTTAACCAATTCCTGATAATGTGTCTAAAGATTAACTACTTTACGGCTAGTATAAATATTTAACATATAATTCTATGAAAGATATGCATATGCACCTGCAATCTTTAGGAAATGGATCCTCAACTACAATGACAGACCACCTTCGATCACATGTACACTAACAACCATACTTTTTATATGATAAGAGTTTCCAACACTGTATGTTCTCCATCTACCTTAATTTTAACATCTGTAGTACTTGGTAACAGATATAAAATAAACTTCTGGTTTTTTTTTTTTTTTTTTAGTATACAACTGTTCACGACTGAATTCCATACTCTGAAAATTTGCCATACTTTCATTTCAGCATCCCATTTTAAGGATTTATATCAAATACAGTTAAAACACATAGATACTGGTATTTAAGTTGTTTTCCCTGATGTAACCTGAGGTAGGACTCGAGATGAAACACAGCCAAGACACAGCACTCACAAACACATGGCACCCACAAACCACATCTCCCACATGATCTGTAACTATTTGGTCTCCTTGACATTTGCCGGTTGGTTTATAATTTCCACGAGTCAGCCAGTACTACTTTTCCTAGACAGTATACATAAACATGGAAAAGACTTCAGTTCTATTTTTCTGTGCAGGAGACTCAAAATAGTTGTAATAACTAGCAGATCAGAGTATGTCTTGTATTAACCTAAATTCCATGGGAGCCAGGGTCTCCTAGCTCTGGCAGTTTCAATCTATAAAAACATTCTGCTTGTAGATGTTTCAACTTCTGACCTCTCTGCTTGATGTAAATATGAGTATATATTTACTGTATTTATATATATATATATATTTATTACTTGGGAATATAACACAGGTCAAGTAAAGGTGACCCACCTGTTGAGAATATCCAAAGACCAAGCAGTATTACAGATATAATCAAAAGCTTGTGACACTTTATACATAATATATTTTATATATTATTATATTAATTTAGTATATATCTATTACATATTTTATACTTTATTAATTAAATAAAATTGAAGTTTAGTAATACTGCTGATAAAATTGATATACTGGTCAGCCATCTTTGAGCTTTGCTCACATCCTCCCCAGTAGCATGATAATAATCGGTGACATGTTTGACACTCCTCTAACCAAGTTGCCCTTAGAACTCTAATTATTAAAATTTTAACAAGTCTAAAATTCTTATATCATTTTAAGGGGAAATGTTGACAATTCATGATGGACATGACAACAGATGGATGGAAGGATGCTTGTTTATCTAAAATCTGGTTTACAATACAAAAATTATGAAAATTCAATTTTTTTGGAAATACCCCCTGTATGTACAGCAAATTATACCTTTTATGTAGTTATTCTTTTTCATGAATTTTGTATAAATTGCTACAAAGTATTGAAATATCTTTAATTGCATGTTGATCTGCATTTGATGTATCCCTTTTGATTTATACACTTCAGTGATCAGAAAAAGTCAATTTCAAGAGCAACAAAGACCCAGTAGTTATATCAGAGGTTTAATGATGTATCTGTCAGCAATATCCCAGCCATAAGGATAATGGATAACTTTCCTTGTAAATAAAGTTCAATTTGTGCATATCTGAATAAAAATCTTGTTAATTATTCAGCAAAGTCCTTGTTTTTTTTCAAAGAAAAGCTATGTAGAATTTAACTGACCTCCTTTATGTATGACCTTCTATCCAAGGTGCAAAAAAAGCTGTGTAACTAGAAAACCAATACCTTACTTTGCTCTCAAATGGAACCAGAAGAGTACTTAGATAAAAGTTACAGTGTATGAAGATGAAAGCTGTGGTTTATTTCTTGTGGCAGTCTGTTTCTTTGCAGTGCCTGCTCCACTAAATATATGTCAAGTGAAGCACTCCATCTTCTCTGCCACCCAAGCAGCTGAGTTTATTATATGCTTTAATTATTTGAGAGTCTCTATGGATTAATATAAACTGCATGTGGAGACTATTTTAAAGGTCCTGAACTGATTGATAATGGATGATAAATAAACCTTAGATTTTGTAGACCAGTGTTGGAAACTACATTGATGTTATATCATAAAACTGAATCTGACGGATATCATTCTGTACATTATAAGCACCTTGGGTCCTGCTTCTCTCCACCGTACAGAAAATTAAACCACTTGGTCACACCATCTGAAGACCACAAAGTTATTTAGACAATAACCCATCAACTTTAACCTAGGGAGCAACTGATTTGAGTCCAAAATAAAAGGTGACTCTCAAAAGCACAGTTTCCACCTATTATTTATTTTTTTGTAGTTTCAGCTTATTGTCATGAAAAAGAAACCATATGGGTCACCTTTTTTATCTGGTGCTAATAAAAATGTGTAATAAAGTGTTTGTGACAACCTGTATTGATTACAGAATACCATGTTATTTCTGCCAGAATCACCATGCCAATGAGTAAAAGATATTCTAGCTATGGAAACCCATGCCATTTGTCAGTCAATTTGTTACCATCTGTAAAATATTAACCTGCAACTTCAAGGTTTTTTTTTATAAAGAGGACCATGGGATCATACTGACCAGGGTACAGATACCATCTGTAGCCAGCAGGCCTGTGGTCTTGGTGTGTGGGCTTTGTAGTAAGCTTTCCTAAGAAGCCACCAGTGGATAGTGAATGTTCTGTTTTCTGTTCCTGCTGCTGGTCAGGTGCCACGTTTACAGCTCCCCGTATACATGCCTGAAGGGTCAGCCCTTTTCATGTGGTTTGGCGGTCAGTTCTAACACCTGAGCCACTTGTACCTTCAACAAAGATGAATGAGTACCATACACTGATACAGAAATACCAAAGTCTGCAGGTACTGTATGTAGCTGTTAATACACCCTACACCTGGGAGGTTATGATTTCACACCTGACTCTAAGAAGCAGATCTGTGTGTGTTGGGGGGGGGGGATTCCAAGGGGTCTGGACCCCCCTTTTTGACAGCAACCACAAACTTGTTTTAAGAGGTTCAGACCAATTTTTGTGGCCCCCTTTATCAGACAATGCAAGTACGAAACATTTTAAACAAGAATCAAGTACACAAACATCACTGCTGAAATACTGGCCTGGGTGCACACCACACAAATATTACTGCAGGTGGTGCCACCTGTCCTGTATATGACAAAGCTATCTGATATGTAAAAATATCCACAATTTCGGGCTAATATATCAAATCCCTCCTGAGAAACAAATAGGCACATACACTGTGCAAAAGTCATTGTAGGTGGTGACACCAGTCTTGTGAATAGAAAGCCATCAAAGATGCATGGACAGGTCAAAATATCAGGCCAATACATTAAACTTCTCTTGAGTCAGGTGAAATGGGCTTACCAGGCTTAGGTGAGAAAGGCAGTTGCCCCGAGAGAACCGGAACAAATTAGCTCCAGCTACTGCACTGAGTGAACTCTTGACCTGCACCTGGCTGAACTGAGTGAACTCTTGACCTGTACCTGGCTGCATTGAGTGAACTCTTGACCTGTTGCATAATCTGACACAGTTGGCAGTCTGCAAAAGCTATAAATAGATCCAGACTGACCTTAGGCCTGTTGCCAAATCTGAAATAGTTGGCAGTCTGGCAAGCTATTTATAGATAAAGACTCAACCTTGGCCTGCAGGTAAATCTGTTTACACATACTGAAAGACATTGGCTACAAAGCTTTTTTTTTTCAAGTTGACATATCCATAAGATTTTTTTTATCAAAATGTTAAGAATAATAAAAGAAGTAGTCCTTTCATTGTTAAAGGTCCAATAATTCTGCCAACAATCATTTAAGTAAACTTGAACAAAGGTCTCCTAAGAATCTTTTTCGTGCAATGTTACAGAAATTGAAACAACAGTACTGCAGAAGAAAACAATGGCAGTCCACAGTTTGAAATAGTTACTAATGGCCACAAGACCCAACTTTGGCTATCTATGACTGTACCAAAGATCAATGAACCCAATCAATTCTTATATATTTGAAAGAACCCTACCCTAGATTAATACTTGTGATAATTAAACAATTCAGCTTGACAGTTTCATTATAAAACTTTTTTTAACTGAAAGAGGCCAAAATTATGAGGTTTTTGTCCATATAAAATAGGTCAATGTAGGTGCACAAAAAAAACTGCAAATTTTAATATGGGTCTTGTGACCAACATTTACACAAAACTTGGTGATGCTAGCTCCTGTCATTTCTGAGATTGTTATGTCAGTATGCTTACTTTGCCAAATGACCAAGTTCAAATTATTATAACTTGGCCAAATTTCATGAAACCCAAACCACTGGAACAAACTTAAGAGAGCTTATCTCTGGATTATTTCTGTGAAATATTGAACAATATGGCTTAATGATTTCAGAGAAGAAGATAAAGGTTATTTAGCTTTTTTCCCATAAAATGTCAGTTAATGCAAGTGGCGCTACAAAATTCATAATCCCACAATATTGATATGTGACAGATTTTTGCAGAAAATTTGGGGATGCTAGCTCCTGCTATTCCTTAGAAATTATGGGTTAATGTGCTGATGAATGATGACCCTTGTACAGAAAAGGTTGATGCAAGTGGAGCCACCAATACCTCAAATTCATATATGAGTATTGTGACCAACATTCGCATAAAAATTGTTGAAGACAGCTCTAGCCGTTCTGATAGTGTAATATTTGTATCCTCTTTTGGCCAAATGTCTAAGTTCAGCTACCTGTTACTAGGCTAAAATTTACCGAACTGGAACTATTCAAACAAACTTGAGAGAGATTGTTTCAGAGATTATTTCTGTGAAATAATGAATAATTTGGCTAAAAAAAAAAGATTTTGCTTTTTCTCATAACAATCTATGTAAATGCATATAGAAAAAAAAAAAGCAAAATCTCCAATAGTTGTTTAATGACTGATTTTTGCATTAAATTAGGCGATGCTAGCTCATCCATTTTTGAAATAGTATGGGTTAAAGTACAGACTACAGAGGACCCCACACCATCGCATAAGCTCACAGGTTTGCTAAAAAATGCAGGTGGCACCACCAGTTTTTGCAAACTAACAACTCTAGTCATGGTCAATATTCTTGGAAGGATTCAAGACAATCCATGCATTTATTATCAAGATACTGGAGGTTTCAAATTAAATTTTTAACTAGAATACGGGTAGTCGACAAGCGACTACGTGTATCCGCCAAAATCAGAGAAGGACGGGTGAAGTGAGGCATGGATTGAGTGGCAAGGGGATATAGAGTTACATGTGTTAAATATTAGAATGGATCTCTGCCACATAAACATGATTGTAGGTGGCGCCACCTGTTATTTGAACGAGAAACTATCCAAGATATAAACACATGCAAAATTTCATGTGGAAAAGTCAAACCACTGCAGAGATATGAATGATTTTATCCCACAGCAGACAAACAGATGGACGCTGTGCAAAAATGGCTGCAGGTGGCGCCACCATGTTTGCTCATGTTATAAAGCTATCCAAGGGCTACATTTGTGTAAAAATTTTTCCTGAATGGTTAAATGAGTCTGGAGATATGAGCATGGATGTCTCGTCGTGAATGTGAATGTAGGTGGCGCCACCTGTCATAAAATCAAGAAAGATATGCGGTATGTATAAGCATGCTGAATTTCAGGTAATTTGGTCAAACCACTGCAGAGATATGAGTGATTTTAACCAAAGACAGACAAACAGATGGACGCTGTGCAAAAATGGCTGCAGGTGGTGCCACCATTTTTTGTGTATGTTATAAAGCTATCCAAGGGCTACATTTGTGTAAATTCTTTTTCCTGATTGGTCAAACGGTTCCCGAGATATGAGCTTGGATGTCTGCAGTGTTAACATGAATGTAGGTGGCGCCACCTGTCAGAAAATCAAGAAAGCTATCTAGGATGTATACGCATGCCGAATTTTAGGTGAATTAGTCAAACCACTGCAGTGATGTGAGTGATTTTAACCCCAGGCACATGAACAAATGGACACTGTGCAAACATGGTTGCAGGTGGCACCACCTTTTGTTGTGTATGTTATAAAGCTATCCCAGGGCTACATTTGTGTAAAAATTTTTTCCAGATCGGTCAAACGGTTCCCGAGATATATGGGTTTATGTGTGGAGTGTTAACGTGAATGTAGGTGGCGCCACCTGTCATAAAATCAAGAAAGCTATCTAGGATGTATATGCATGCCGAATTTTAGGTGAATTAGTCAAACCACTGCAGAGATATGAGTGATTTTAACCCCAGGCAGATGAACAGATGGACACTGTGCAAACATGGTTGCAGGTGGCGCCACCTTTTGTTGTGTATGTTATAAAGCTATCCCAGGGCTACATTTGTGTAAAAATTTTTTCCAGATCGGTCAAACGGTTCCCGAGATATATGGGTTTATGTGTGGAGTGTTAACGTGAATGTAGGTGGCGCCACCTGTCATAAAATCAAGAAAGCTATCTAGGATGTATATGCATGCCGAATTTTAGGTGAATTAGTCAAACCACTGCAGAGATATGAGTGATTTTAACCCCAGGCAGATGAACAGATGGACACTGTGCAAACATGGTTGCAGGTGGCGCCACCTTTTGTTGTGTATGTTATAAAGCTATCCCAGGGCTACATTTGTGTAAAAAATTTTTCTGGATCGGTCAAACGGTTCCCCAGATATATGGGTTTATGTGTGGAAACAGACGCACAAACGGACGCTGGGCAGAGACGAAAGGTCAGAGGTCAAGGTCACTAGGTTAGGCACCAGTTCACATGTGACCCGATATTTTGTGTAAGTTTCGGAAAAATCTGTCCAGTAGTCTCAGAGGAGTTCTCCGGAAACGAACGCGGCGGCGGCGGCGGAACCCGGTCAAAAACATAGTATCCGCAAAACTTCGTTTTGGCGGATACAATTATTCTGGAGGGTTCTTACAAGCCCCATAGCTCGGAGGATATAGGTCACAGTGACTTAATTTCGGGTTTCCAAGGAGATTTTATATTGACCTCCCTGGATATTAATTTACAGAATTCTAAGTTCAACAGTGTCAAAAGTGCAGGTCTAATGTACGGAAGGACGGATGCTGACCTATCACTATAGTTCAGTTGACTTACAGTCAGCTGAGCAAAAAATCCCATTGTTTTTAATTGAATACCTATCATTCCTAATACTGATGGTATTTCACATGTCAGACATGTCTGCCAATTACCCCAGCTCTAGATAAACCATATACTAAATGTGTCTATAAGAACTTCAAGTTTGTCTACACACAAGTACATCATTTCCACTGTTAAATGGTAAAGTTTATGACTCATACAGCTTTTTAGGTGACAATCCACCCCTGGTTGATTTGACACTTCATTTACTCTTTATTTGTTAATTGTTTGTCTGGCGTGAGATCGCTGGTATAACCCAGTCTTTATTCTGTCACTCTGGTAAGGTAAGTGTTTCTATATACAGCCCTGCCTTGTTATGATCTGTGTGGTGTTTACATTGTCTTGTGACTTTTGTAGCCATGAAACACTCTGTGGGCCCAGGGTATTACCATCAAAGGAAAGGGGATACCTTGAACCCTTTTTCTTAGTTCTGAAAATAGAATTCTACAAAGATGGGGCTGTGATCATATCACAGAGCTCATGTCAACAGCTAATCATGGCTGATAAAGATATAATACACATGTGGTTTCCAAAGTTACAGGGACCATGCATCATATCCATTACAGAGTAACCCAGGTAAACCATAATAACATATCAATGGACAAAAATGTCACAGGAATTAATATGTCCAGTTGTCCACTAATAAGCACAGAGTAAATTTGATACAGCATTACAAAAAAAAAGTAACTGTTTTTAAGGATAGGTCCATGGCCAGTTTTTGTTACTGCCCTCGAATGGGCATAAATGTAATGAACTGTATGCATTAATGATAAATTTTTTTGTTTTTACTTTACTCTATAAATCAATATATTTCAATGCAAGGAAATTCCCACGATAGAAAGCCCCCACTGAATACTAGAAATTTGCAAGAACATCTGGCGTGAAAATGACAGTCTATGACTCATACTTTGGATAATCTTAACACAATTATGACATCACAAATGCTGCTTGCTGTTCTTAAGTAAAGACATGGTTGAAAGTACTTTCAGGAAATAATTCAAGGCAGGTGTGCTGATAAAGAGAACATGTTTTCAACTTGAGACTATCATGTCCTGATAGACTTAAAAACACTGTTATAAATGTTATAATACATACACTTACATGGATCGGTGTTTCACATCAAGCAGCAGAATTTGGCGTAAATAATACATCACAGGAAGTAATTCTTTGGACACTGAATTGTTACATTTACCAGCACCAAAGGCATTCAAAAAATGTAAGAAAAAAAAAACATGCACTGATCCCTTTTCCTGATTGTTGAATAAAAAGGAAACATCAGCTAGACATCTAGCTTGTTGCTATGGCAACATAATTTAACATGAATAAACACGCTTGCTGATGTGAACTAGTGCCAAGTAACCACAGATATAGGTCCTGGGATAATTCATTCCAATCTCCCACTATTGCCCTGGTTACCCTGCCCTTGTTTTATGTTATTGCCAGCTGCATTTTACATGAAATGTGGTTAAAAAACTAGGACTGCCAACAATATGTTAGGAACACCACCAAAATTAGATCTAGTATAGGCTGACATCTGTTCTAATTCTGCTGGAAACATGAGAGTCATTGATATGTCAAATACTTTTGATATTATAGCTGAAGAGACAAAATGTTCCAGGGTTTCAGGGTGGCTGTATTTTTACTAGTATTTTTATTAATTAAAATTTACAATATGTTTTTTACTTGGTATGTAATAAAAGAGGTTAAATAACAAAAGTAAAGAAATAATAGAAATTAAGTTGAAAGAAATGAGAGAATGCAGGTTCAAATACAGAAATTTCACTCAAAAGGGAAAAGTAACCTCATCCATTACCCAAGAAGTCTGATTTGGCAAGTGCAAGCAGATTTCATCTACAAATATATATGGTATGATTACCAACAAGATGTCCAAATTCCAACATGAAATTATAATCTTATATAATAATCTTTCAGAAGAAAAACATAAATTAAAATATGATACTATGAATACACTGATAAATTCCCCAAGAAGAAAAATACTAATTTCAATATGATACTATGAAAATTAACTCTGTTACAGTCTCACAGAAGATAAAACTAATTTCAATGTTATATTATGAAAGTTTTGGTTATTTCTCCCTGAAACAAACTATGAATTATTAAAAATATGATACAATGAAAACCTTGCTAAACTCTCTATGGAGAAATTTAAAATATAAATTTTGTTACAATGAAAACATTGCTACAATATCCCCTAAGAAAAATATGAATTTCAATTTTAATCTATGAAAACTTTGCTAAAGTCTTCCATAAAAAAAATATGAATAAAAATATTTATCTTGTCTTATTTATACAACTTCTGTCAATACAGTTATTTATACTTATTTCACTAACTTCTCCAATATACCAGTATGTCTGGTAAATAGTTACTCTCATCAACTTTTCATACGAAACAAAATTGAAAAAAAAATGTATCTCTTCTAAGATGCAATTTGTGTTTGTACCTTATGCTTTGCATTTGACAATGCATGAGCTTTTTCTAATATTAAATGTTATGACAGATGTTTTTTTTTTAATAATGTTAAAGAATGAAGATTAAACATAGCCCACATACCCTACCAACAGTCAGAATCCCTGGCCCTTTTATGAGGAGATGTCTTGATTATCTACTTAGCTACAGGTAAACTCAGGTGAACAACTTTGGACAGGGCTCATCACACATGGAGATATATACATACAAATTCCTGAGGAGTGCACATTCCAGCCAAGTCTCTCCCGTTATTCTAGCAACTCCTCTCTCCCTCTGCCAATCTATTTATCAGTATCAGGGGCTTCCAGCTATGTCAAAGCTTACACTGCCTGTCACTGATACAGGTAATGGATAAGGATTATTGGATACACAGATACACACATTAACTGTCAAGCTAGCCGTGGTGAAGTTTAAGTTCTGCCTGATCTACAGCTGCTGGACTGTTTCAGTTATGTACACTTCTATAGGTGCAAGTTGGCCATCTGGAAGGCTGCACGGCAGTGTTACACATGCTGCCCCTAATTTACCATCACACTACTCATGGTTACTGATTTAACTTGTAAACTAGTCCCATCTGCTTTTCACCAACTGACCATTCTAGCCCTTGCTTCAACTGATAAAGAAAAGGAGTCCAAATGAACATCTTCTGTATGTTTTTTTTCCCAAATTATCCTGTTATTTTTGCCTTCCTTTGCAAATAAATGCTGATGATATTTTCAAAATATGAACTTATATAAAAAATGATTATGTAGACTAAATAACACATTTTGTGAGAGGGGATCAGTCCATACCAGATTTGTATCCAACTCTTCTGTTTTATTTGCCCCACTTATTATTCTCTTTATAATTAATGTGCTATCTAGTTTCATTATGTACATTCTTGTTTGTGACAAATTCTGGCCTTAAAAAATCTTAAATTGCATGCATGGTCTGTTATTTTGTGAAAATATCAGGACCTTTTACTTTGTATTAAAGGCTTGCAATGTAACTGTTCATGTTTTCAGAACTGTCAATTTGCAAGTAAAAATATATATATTAATCTTGGTCTAAAATATATGTCTTTAAAAATACCTTTGAATTTAGTATATAATAACAAATATTTTGATTAGTGCAGCTTTACTATTTCAAAAGCAGAGGTCTTGTTTCCTGCATTACACAGAAGCATAGGTGTTCTCTCAGCAGAACTTTAAAATGTTAGTATTTTACTTTACACCTGAGGGTATTACACCTGTAAACTAACACTGATTATGATTCATCTCACTCTACACAAAAAAACTCAGTGAAAGATAACACTCTTTTCCTACACAAGAAATACCATTCCTATTTCAGGTAATCATCCATTTTAAACTTGCAACAATAATACAAATGTTCTTGACCAAGACAAATGACTGCAAGCAAGAGAAACATTTTATATTGTATACCACAAATAACTTCAGGATATGCAAAGAACTTTTTTGACAACTATTTATTAACCTCTAATAAAAATTAATTTGACTTGCCGTTCTTTAAATATATACATATATATCAGGCCTTAAAATGACAACACAACCATTTTTTAAGGCAGAGGTTTCACCAATAGCACTATGATCCTCTTTTATATTTCTTTATCTTCAGTCTCAGAAATATAGTTAATTACACATACAGCTATCATATAGTTTCATCTCTCTTACCTTCGAGTGAGTTATAGGTAGATACCAAACACCTTGGGATAAGAAGTAACTGATAATCAAAGATTTGGGGTGCCGGAGTGTTGAAAACTGATCCCAAGCATGGAGAAAAATGTAAGAGCGGTCTTACCAGTGACGAAGAGTCCTTGCAGACCTTCACAAGCACAGCTCACAAGTTTCTGTGCCCCCCTCTCAGCGGGGCAGCTAGAAAATATATCCACACTCTTTTGTAGCTGCTACTGCTGTCCCTGAGTACTGGTACAGCAGCTAGAGATAAATCTGCCCTGGCTTACAGCAAGAGCCAGAGAAGAAATATACCTGATGCCACATGTTGGCACACAGTCACCCATAATCTTAAATATAATGTCAGGATGGGCTACTCTCTCCACTTAGTACCCATCTCCACCGAGTCAGGTGCAATAGAGATGGGAAAGTCCATTCCTGGTCTACAGGTGTGGCAGGGTCAGCTGGCCAATGATGTACAGACTTTGCTTGTCCATGGTTTTAGCTCATGGGAGCCAATGGTTAAGGTACATGGGACTATACTATGTTACTCACCTGTACAGAGAGTGAGTAAATTGGAAGTAAGTGCAGTTGTGGTAGGAGGTAATCGTGACATTTTGAGAGATGGTTGTTCTCCAACTGTGCTGCATCTCTGCCTGGTACAGTACAGCCCAGCCTGTCTACTGACCCCCTCCCTGTGGCACCATGCCACCCAACTAGTTCACTTCAAATGTCCTCTCAATAAATGTTTTAAATTTTCCCTTTCCATATATAAAAATTTACAAATAATCTCCAGTTTGAACCCTATTAACTCTTGGTATTTAATGCTTAATGCTTTCAATTAGGTAACCAGCTTTTGTTGTTTACATCAACTATGTGGAGATATAGGTATGGCTGATTTAAAAATGTAGTCATAACTGATACTTGAAGTTAATATTTACATACCTGACTTTTATTTCAAACACACTGCTCTATTCAGTGTGTTCCATCAACCAATATTTCATATTTTGTAGCTACTGCAATTTATATGATTAGTAAATGTTTAGGTATAGCCTAATTCTAAATGTCCTTTAAACTATCAGTACTTTACTCAGAATTACAAACTTAAAAGTCAACCATTTCAATCACAAGCAATCAAAATTTTACATTTGTTTTTATTGAAACTTAGCTTAAATTTTTTTTCAATCTCCTTAGCAGTAGCTCTAAATAACATTTGAACCATGCTTTTGCTTCTTCTCTTGATAAAGTAGTGTTCATATTTTCAAAACAGGATGACTTACTTAAGTCATAATGCTCTATCAACAAATTTTTTTTTCTGGTGTATTTTTACATAATGTTTAAATTGTTATTCAAATTATTTTAGGGATTTAGCAATGAAACTGTATGGTCACTGTATGCAGTGTTTGCATAGCCAGAAGGAGAAAGTCGAAAATGATCATAACCTATACAATATTTTACCAAATCAAAAAGTATTTCTTTACATTTTTTGAAAGACAGGTCATAGGATAAGAATGATATGTTAATAAGCCTTCTGGATTTTAGGTTTTATTTGCAAGGGACTATGAATAATCTATAATAACCAATAAGTCATATCCTAGGTTGTTAACATATTTAAGAAAATATTTAATTTTAATCAAAACCACATATGCCACATTATTTTGATTTAAGCACAGCTTTTTTTTTTTTTTAACTTGAATTTTTTTCTGGGTTGCCTATCAGTTTACAATAAGGTAACAATATATCTACCGATAAGAGACGTGATACCTTATCAAACTATAGATAACCTGATGCCTGTCATGAAAACTATTCAGTACTACACACAGATAATGTACTGCATGCACTCATCAAGTCTAGCTGATACAAATATGTAGAAAAATTTTGATATAAAGATATATATACAAATGTTTGTGGATTGAATATGTAAACAAGCGAGACTTCACAGATACGGATGGCATGGCATGGAATATCCATAAACCTAACACACACAAAGTCTCACTGGTGTAGATCTGCTTAAAAATTGTGACATCTGCACAAATATATTCTGACACATACAGACCTGTACATAACTCCTGATAACACAGACCTTTACGAAAGTCCTGACACATACAGACCTGTACAAAAGTCATGACATATTCAGACCTGTACAAAAGTCATGACATATTCAGACCTGTACAAAAGTCTTGACATATTCAGACCTGTACATACGTCATGACATATTCAGACCTGTACGAAAGTCTTGACACTTACAGACTAGTCAAAATGGCCTGACACATACAGACCTGTACATAAGTCCTGACACATTAAAACCTGTACAAAAGGCCTTACACATACAGACCTGTACAAAAGTCCTGACACATAAAGACCAGTGCAAAAGTCCTGACACATACACACTAGTCAACATGGCCTGACACATACAGACCTGTACAAATGTCCTGGCACATTAAGACCTGTACAAAAGTCTTGACACAAATAGACCTGTACAAAAGTCCTGACACATACTGACCAGTGCAAAAGTCCTGACACATACAGGCTAGTCAAAATGACCTGACACAAACAGACCTGTATATAAATCCTGGCACATAAGGACTTGTACAAAAGTCATGACACAAGCAGACATGTACAAATGTTCTGACACAAACAGACCTAAACAAAAGTCCTGACAAGTACACACCTGTACAAAAGTCCTGACACATACAGACCTGTACAAAAGTCATGACATATTCAGACCTGTACAAAAGTCTTGACATATTCAGACCTGTACAAATGTCATGATATATTCAGACCTGTACGAAAGTCTTGACACATACAGACTAGTCAAAATGGCCTGACACATACAGACCTGTACATAAGTCCTGACACATTAAAACCTGTACAAAAGGCCTTACACATACAGACCTGTACAAAAGGCCTGACACATGGATACATGCACATTCTTCTCAACATATACAGACCTGTACAAAAGATCTGACACATACATACATGTATAGTCTTCTGGATACATAAAGTTCTGTACAAAACTCATGACACAAACAGACCTGAACAGAAGTCCTGACAAGTACACACCTTAACAAAAGTCATGACACCTACAGACCTGTACAAAAGGCCTGACACATACATATATGAACAGTCTTCTGGACACATACAGACCTGTATAAAATTGCTGACACATACAGACCTGAACAAAAATCCTGACAAGTACAGACCTGTACAAAACTCATGACACAAACAGACCTGAACAAAAGGCCTGACACATAGATACATGCACATTCTTCTCAACATATACAGACCTGTACAAAAGATCTGACAAGTACACACCTTAACAAAAGTCATGACACCTACAGATCTGTACAAAAGGCCTGACACATACATATATGTACAATCTTCTCAACACATACAGACCTGTACAAAAGTCCTGACACATACATACATGTATAGTCTTCTGGATACATAAAGACCTGTACAAAATTCCTGACACCTACAGACCTGTACAAAAGTCCTGACCCATACAAACATGTACAATCTTCTGGATACATACAGACCTGTACAAAAGTCATGACACATACTGTCCTGTACAAAAGTCTTGACACATACAGACCTGAACAAAAGTCCTGAAAAGTACAGACCTGTACTAAAGTCATGACAAAAACAGACCTGTACAAAAGTTCTGACACATACAGACTTGTACAAAAGTCCTGATACATACATATATGTACAATCTTCTCAACACATACAGACCTGTAAAACAGTTCTGACACATATATACATGTACAATCTTCTGGATACATACAGACCTCTACAAAAGTCCTGACACATACAGACCTGTAAAAAAGTCATGACACATACAGACCTGAACAAAAGTCCTGAAAAGTACAGACCTGTACAAGTCATGACACAAACATACAGGTACAATCTTCATGACACATACAGACCTGTGCAAAGTTGTCCTGAGACATACAGACCTGTACAAAAAGTCATGACACATTATATGGACCTGTACAAAAGTCATGACACATTATATAGACCTGTACAAAAGTCATGACACATTATATAGACCTGTACAAAAGTCATGACACATACTGACCTGTATTGAAACCCTTTCATGTACAAACAAACCTGTACAGATGTCAGATCGACCTGGGGCCTGTACAAAAGTCCTAACACATACAGATCAACCTGTACAAAATTCATGACACATACAGATTTGTGCCGTGATGAGATGTACATTGATTATAGTCTCCAAGGACAAAAAAAGTTATCAAAGATCATTCTGATATAATTTTTAATATTTGGTGGGATGTGTGATGTTTATACATCTATAATTTGAATAAATTATAGATGCATAAAAGTGTCATGATGAAACTGGTCTTGTTATTATGCTTTTTATTTCAATTTTTTTATTAACTGTTCATTCTTTAAAACTTTTTTTAAATACTAGTATAAGTTAATCCTAATTTATATATAAATAAGTTAATATGATACTGAGCTCACTATAAAATGGCATTTCAAGAAAACAAATATAAAACTCACCTTTAAACTTAGGTAAAATTGCAACAGTAAATTTACCACATTGTAAGGCAGGCCAAAGTAAATACTGGTAGCCTAGCTTATATTGCCATGGACTTCCCATTTTTGACTACTTCCAGTTTAAAGTCCTCTCCCACTAAATGACACATCTTTATACCCTCTGAAGCACTCATGTACTGCGTTTCAAGACATGGGCAAAATTTAGTCTGGGGGACTGACACCCTTCTGTGTGGGACCAACATCACCAAATGTCATGCTGTATTTCAGACTGATTATTATCGTGTCAAGGTCATCCAAGATCAAAGGCCACACAGTGTGTGTAATCATCACAATAGCCAGACTACTCAGGCTGTAGCTATATCTGCAATGTTCACTTATAATGGAGCGTAACACAGAATTACTGTTTACCTCTGTAGCTCTCTGCCTTCAATGTCAGTTCAGGATATGCACTGGACAGATGGAAAATGAAAACACTAAAAACAGTCTTAATATGATACAAGAACTTCAGTGCAAATAGAGCAAATACAACATTGGAAAGATTCAATATAATCTACCAATCTAAGACTATTTGGAATGAGCATATACTTTTTTTGGTTGGTTGGTTGGAATACAATTCCAGCATTTATACAAATATACACAAGTAACTACATGAATATATATTAATATTTTGGTACACATAAATGTCAAATACTTTATTCTGAATTTTAGACTTGGATCTTGGATTAGTGTGATTTTTTTTCCAGCACAAGCTCTACGTATTTCATTTAAAGCTACCACAGTGTGAGTTGAGTGAGAATTGGAAGTTTTTACAGTACTACCTAATTTTCTAACTTAAGCCATGACTTACTATGGAGAATTCATGGTACATGCAACAGAAGAACATTTTATGAACAAAATAACATGGGTGATATTTATACTAGGCAGTCCTGAGATGTAACAACAGGATTTCAATGGAAAATTTAGTTTGTTGCTCTATTTCTCAAAGGGACAAAGTTACAGTGCCCCAGTTTTGGGTTTGGTAGGAGAACATAGCTATCTAACTATGTTGAAATTCAGATCTGTAGATCCAGTCAAACAGATAGATGGATGGATAGACAGATGAACAACTGATGGACTAAAGCACATTACTACAGCTAAACTTGCCAAAAGTCAATATACAGCACACCTTGACAAATGCTGTTTTAATTAGTTTAAGTCTCTGCTGTTTTAATCTCACTTGTAACCCATGATAATTACATTTGAGACTTTGAATCAAGTCTGGCCACTTCTATAATATGACACAGGCAGGCCATTTGAGTTGTGGTTTTGGAGTACACCTATCTCAGTGTCAAACTCAAAGTCATGAAAGCTGATTTATTTTTAAATGAGAAGTCATCTTAGTGTAAATTACAAGTCCAGACCCTAACATCTATTAAAAACATATTGTTAAGTTTGTACAAGAGAAAAAAACATAATATTGGTTTAGATTTGGTTTAAAACAAAGAATCTAATATCAACTTCCATAAAAGGATAATTACATGTACATCTTATGTAATTTTAGAGAGAAAAACAAGTGACCCAGGGGTCATGACGCTCAGCTGACCAGGAAGACATTGACAACATTAATTTTATCATCTGAATGTCAAATTTGAATGAAATACTTTTTCCAAACTTGACCTTTTGTATAAAATCATCCAATATTCATTGGGGAACTTTGGAGCTCTGTAGCATGAAGGATATGGGTAACAGACACCTATTTTCAAGGTTTACAAGATGACTTTTCAGGGGTCTCCCAACATGTCAAAAAATAAAATTCTAGGTCCAGTTATTATGATTTGTGCCCTGTTAACAGATGACCAAATGTTTATTCTGGGGGGGGGGGGGGGGTATTAAAAAATCAAAGCCGCATAGGATGAAGGATATGGGTAACAGAGATGTAATTTCAGGCGCACAAGGAGACTTTTCAGGGGCCTCCCAGCATATCAAGAAAGGAGATTCTAGGTCAAGTCATTATAATTTGTGCTCTGTTAACAGATGACCAAATCTTTATTCTGGGGAGTACTTCGGAGCCCCAGAGCGTGAAGGATATGGGTAACAGAGACCTAATTTCAGGTTTCCAAGATGTTTCATGGACCTCCCTGCATGTTAAGAAAGAAGATTCTAGGTCAAGTCATTATGATTTGTGGCCTGTTAACAGATGCCCAAATGTTTAAAGGTCTCAAAAATCAAGAAAAAAATTCTTAAAAAATCAAAATACAGGTGGCACCATCAGTCTACAGAAACTGATGAAACAAGCCATTATCAATACAAATGTGGACAATCATGGTGATCAATGCATTAGTTATTGTATCAAATTTTGCATTATTCTGGGAGGAACTTCCGAGCCTCATAGCTGAAAGGATATCAGTAACAGAGACCTTATATCAGGTTTCCATATAGACTTTTTATGACCGTCCTTGCATGTCATGACAGAAGATTCTAGGTCCAGTTGATATGATTTGTGCCCTGTTAACAGATGACCAAATCTTAAAAGGTTTCAAAAATAGAGAAAAAAACTTTAAAAAATCAAAAAAATACATGTGGCGCCACCAGTCTGCAGAAACTGATGAAACATCATGATCAATATCCATGCAAAGAATCATGGTGATAAATGCATTAGTTGTGGACAATCATGGTGATCAATGCATTAGTTATTGTATCAAATTTTGCATTATTCTTAGGGTACGTGGGAGCCCCATAGCTCAGAGGATATAGGTCACAGTGACCTAATTTCAGGTTTCCAAGGAGAATTTTAATGGACCTTCCTGGATGTCAAGTGAGAAGATTTCTGAATCAGTCATTATGATTTGTGCCCTGTTTACAGATGACCAAATGTTTAAAGATCACAAAAGTAGAGAAAAAAAATCGTAAAAAATAAAAAAATATAGGTGGCGCCACCAATCTCCAGAAATTGATGAAACACTCCATGATCAATATCCATGCAAAGAATCATGGTGATTAATGCATTAGTTATTTTGTATCAAATTTTGCATTATTCTGGGGGGTACTTCAGAACCCCATAGCTCGAAGAATATAGGTCACAGTGACCTAATTTCAGGTTTACAAGGAGAATTTCCATAGACCTCCCAGGATGTCAAGTAAGAAGATTCCAGGTCTAGCGGTTACGATTTGTGCCCTGTTAACAGACAGACGCCTGGATGGCCGGACGGACGACGGACAAAAGGTGATCCCTATAGCTCAGATAACTTTCAGTCAGCTGAGCTAAAAATTGAAAAAATACAGGTGGCGCCACCAGAATGCAGAAACTGATGAAACATTTCATGATCAATATCCATGCAAAGAATCATGGTGATCAATATAATAATTGTTCAGATACTTGAGCTTTTGTATCAAATTTTCCATTATTCTGGGGGGTACTTCGGAGCCCCATAGCTCAGAGGTTATGGGTAACAGAGACCTAATTTCAAGTTTTTAAGGAGACTTTTCATGGGCCTCTCAGCATGTCAAGAGAGAAGATTCTAGGTCCAGTTGTTATGATTTGTGCCATGTTAACAGATGACCGCATCTTATGAGGTCTCAAAAATAGAGAAAAAAATTCGTAAAAATAAAAAATAAAAATACAGGTGGCGCCACCATACTGCAGAAACTGATGACACATTTCATGATCAATATCCATGCACAGAATCATGGTGATCACTGCAATAGTTGTTTAGATACTTGAGCTTTTGTATCAAATTTTCCATTATTCTGGGGGGTACTTTGGAGCCCCATAGCTCAAAGGTTATGGGTAACAGAGACCTAATTTCAGGTTTCCAAAGAGACTTTTTATGGGCCTCCCTGCATGACAAAAGAGAAGATTCTAGGTGTAGTTGTTACGATTTGTGCCCTGTTAACAGATGGCCGCATCTTAAGAGGTCTCAAAAATAGAGAAAAATATTGGTAAAAATCGAAAAAATACAGGTGGCGCCGCCAGTCTGCAGAAACTGATGAAACACTCCATGATCAATATCCATGCAAAAAATCATGATGATCAATGCAATAGTTGTTCAGATACTTGAGCTTTTGTATCAAATTTTCCATTATTCTAGGGGGTACTTCGGAACCCCATAGCTCGAAGAATATAGGTCACAGGTCAATTTCAGGTTTACAAGGAGAATTTCCATAGACCTCCCAGGATGTCAAGTAAGAAGATTCCAGTTCTAGCGGTTACGATTTGTGCCCTGTTAACAGACAGACGCCCGGATGGCCGGACGGCCAAAAGGTGATCCCTATAGCTCAGATGACTTACAGTCAGCTGAGCTAAAAATAAAGATTTAAATTCAAAGGGCTAACCAAAGGGCTCAATCCCCAAATGGCTTAACCAAAACTAGGCTGCACCCCCTGGGGATGAAATAGTTTGGTCCAGCCCACCTCAACTGACCAACTGTTTATTGATGATACCTGAGCTAAAGTACAAGTGGTACCTTCCCAGATATAAGCTGTGTGAGGGCTGCTGCACTGCTTGAAAATACAGCAGGCATGAAACAGTTGCACAGGTCGCTGAGAACACAGAATTGCTACACACAACATTAGTGACAGCCTACAGGCTGTTGACACAGCCCCTACCAGCACCTAGACAGACCAGGCCTCCCATCATGTTCAGCGGCAGATACATGCAGGCTAATATTTGTTCATGTGGTCACTACCTCACAAGTGAGGTGAAATATTGTTACACATACATCTGTTTTCTATTTTGCTGTATCTTGGCCAATTTTAGTACTTCAACATCTGAAATACCCTGCAGTCAGCTTACTGTTTGTCTTATTCAGATGAAAACATACACTAACGGACAGACACATTTCTATTAAAAGCAAATGCCTGGCTGAGTGGACATAGTGCTGATATTCACCAGAACATTCAAGTGTTTCTTAAATTCAGTTAACCTGAATACAAATTTGAAAAAATTTATATAATACTGAGTTAAATTTGTCAAAATTTTGGTTCATAAAGATAAACATAATCCAGTCTTTTGAAGTAGGTAATAAGGTTTATATATGTTAAAGTAAGGCTACTTTCCTGTCTTACAAAGTATCATTTTTATCAAGTTTCTGTTTTGTTGCATCTGGTACAGTCATTATGTAGTAATACTGGGTGACTCACTGACTAAGAATGCAAGCTATGTCTACATTAAACGGACTAAGAGCATGTGCTGCTCTTTGAATTAATAACAAACCACAATGTGTCAACCCTACCCCATCCCTCACATACCCCACCCTGTGTCAACCCCCCCACCCTCACATACCCCATCCCTAGCTCACATACCCCACCCATCTTCAATCCTCTATC
Organism: Sipunculus nudus; assembly: GCA_026874595.1. Taxonomy (NCBI): domain Eukaryota; kingdom Metazoa; phylum Annelida; class Sipuncula; order Golfingiida; family Sipunculidae; genus Sipunculus; species Sipunculus nudus. The sequence continues at coordinate 21,463,064 of CM049307.1, forward strand.
AACCCCCCCCCCCCCCCCCATACCCTTTTGCAAAACTGACCCTCATAAAAAATATTATTTCTTGTCTTAAAAAAGACATCCTGGTGTGCTATGTAGACAGCAGGTCTTCTTTTCCAATAGACAATGCATACTCTTCAATAATCTCATTCTAATATTTGATTATGTAAGTTCTCAAATTATATTTTTAGGGTTCAGCCCATAACCAGAATTAGTTAACCATTTAAATATAAAAGGTTTTCACCAAAGACCATTCTATACCATGAAAAATTAGGTAATTGGTTAATGCCAGGAGCCTGGAACTTGGTTACACTCAAAATACTATCATCAGAAATAAAAATGATTGTAATGTGGAATATAATAAAAAAAATGGAGTTAAATACAAAAAGGACATAATGCAAATAAACTGTCACTTGATTCTATGCTCATTAAAACATAAAAGTCATGAATAGGGAAATTCAAATACTTACCTCAAAATGAAAAAAAAATACAAAACATTTATGACATTTGATTTCATGACAGAATATGAAATAGATGGTAGAAGAAATCATAAGTTCATCCAAAATGACTTAAATCTAGGATCCTCTATAGGAAGATTTATCAGGATATTTAAAATACATAGGATCGGAAGAACATCTAGACAGACATGTACTTGCATGCTGACACACATTGTTTTTTATAAATGAGCATGTGTGATGGGTCTTAAAATAGTTAATTTTCTAAAATTCCTTAAAGAACTCATGAAAGTGTAATATGAAATTAATCTCCTGCTAGCACATAACCTTGTTATTATAAAAATCTATACAAGGCTCAATAGATAGTGTTACATTCCAAGATTAATATCAGACTCACTATATTTTATAAACCTGAGCAAAGTATTAGAATCACTATGATTTGCTTACCATTGTTCATCATTGTGCATTAGCAGTGCTCTGATGTCTCTACCATTTCCTGAAGTAGAAATCTATTCCTTCAAGACACAGCAGAGAGTAAAAGACTGTCAGCATTCGAAATAAGCCCAGCAGACCAGCTGGGTACTGTAACAGTACTGTTAGCCTTGTACTGTACTGTAACAGCGACTGTCACATCTTTCAGCACCCCACTACCAGATGCTAGTACTCCCTGCAGACAAAAGTGGTACAAAACAGCTAATGCCAACACCTAAATGCTAGGCATTGCTCAGGCACAGGGTGTCCCCTCCAATTAGCTGTGCTGTCATAATAGCGGTGACATGGACTGCTTTGTGAGACCGAGGGAATGTGATAGCTCTTATGATGATAGGACTGTTCTGTCAACTCAGTTTTATGGTACAAATGTGTACTGTGGTCCCCCGAGTACTGCAACACACATGGAATATAGATGAAGTTATTATATCTGCTAACATTTAGTAAAATTACAACAGAATAAACTTTAACTATTCTGATGTGTTTATGGGACATTTATCACTAAGCCTGTGTACTGTGTGTAGCTCATGTAGTCAACCTGATCTACTTAGAGTACCAAATGTTAAAGAGCTTAATGTGGAGATGATATATGCTTAGGATCTGTATCATGCTGTAGTATCCTTCCACTGGTGCATATCTGGAGCAAGGGCATCCTGGTCTTGTCTCTACTCTGATTTCCCTTGGGATGATTGAACTTTATGAACTTTTCCTTTTATAGTTATAATGCTAATGGAACAGCTAGCAGTGTTTACAGTTCATTCAAGCATGAATGAATATATACACTACTGACTGGTCTGTATCTTATTCAGTTCATCAAAATAACATTTAAGGCAAACTTGAGTTGTTACATTTGTTCAAATTAACTACTGGTATGTGTCTTGAATGAGTGAAATTTGGTGCCTGTGTTGGGTGCTACTGTGTGCAAAACAAATACTGAATACCCAATATAAATCATATAAATATGCAAGATACACACACAAATCTACCTGTAACCCTATGAGACATCTAATAAGAACAAGACACAAATGAGTGACCACATTAAAACTGGATCTTGGGCAGCAAAAAAAGTGTCAACAACCTAGCTGTAACCTTGAAGTTTGAGCATAAACTGATATAAATGTAAATGTAGGAGGTAAAGGTAAAGTCTGCTGGGCTTTTACACCCGAGCCTAATGGAGCTTATCCCAGTTTCGGTAGCGTGAAGCGACCTAGGAGTTAAACTCCTCCTGGATGGTAAGCTGGTCCATTGTAGGTTATCTTCCCAGTATTTACTGGTACCCATTCCTACTGCTGGGTGGACAGAGGCACACTTGCGGTTGGGACCTTGCCTAAGGGTCTTGGCAGGGTGGGGGTCGGACCGGGATTCGAACTCATGACCTCTCGATCATGAGCCCAGCACCTTAACCATTACACCACAGCCCCCAATAAGTGTAGGAACTGATTGTAAATCATGTTCGATGACTGAAAGAAATATGACCTATGATGGATTATTAATCAGTCATTATATGTACCTTTTATGTATAGAATTCAACCTGGAATTTTAAAGGGGCCCAATCATCTATAAAGCATGTTAAGTTGACACGAAAAATAGCTTTTTCCCTTCAAAAGAAATATGTACCTGCCAAAATATTGCACTGAAACCGTTTGCTTTCTTCTGTAAACAAATGCTTGGCCAAACAAAAAAAATGTAATACACATTTCTGCTGGTTGAAACACAGCGTGTTGCCCCTCTTAATCCTACCTCCGGTCACGTAGCCTTGTTATGGTAAACAGACTGTGTTTTCAAACACGCAGAGCCATAACATGGTGTTAAACAGCCGTATGCCAGGAAATAAGACATTGTGCTTGGATGGGTTTGCTGGGAAATATTTGTATTATGCAAAACTGAACTGATAGTGTGAAAATATAGCCATAATTTAGCTCCTGATTATGTCCCTTTAAAGGGTGAAATTATGTAAGGAGGTAAACATAAATGGACAGTGAAATGTTTATGTAACACCCATTCACAAGGATGGATTTACAGGTATTACAGATGACATATAGTGTAAGCTAGTACCTGGTACCTGTAGAGTAAGTATCCACTCGTCAGAGACCAGAGAGTAGGCTGACCTGATACTGAGATGCTGCACTGATTCTGAGTCAGAGGTCAATATCTGTACTCACAAGTATATTAACTATATCATCCCCCTGGTGTGCCATAAGTGGTGCCCGTGGTAGTGTTTACTGTATATTCTCCATATTCCCTAGAGTTTAACATTCAAGGATACTGCAGATAAACACAAACAGCCAAATCTGAAACCACAAGTCCTAGCCTCACAACCTAAGATCATGTCATTGTCTTCAACAGTGACAAGTAATAAAACATACTGTGTGAAGTTTACTGTGAACTATAACTTGAATTTTGCAGTTTATAAATGTTCTTTTTATTCTTCAAAGAAACTGACAGCATATACCTTATATTGGATGACTCAGACCCATAATACTTTGTTATATGCATATTATATTATTTTAATCTATATACCAAAAGAAACAATTTGAAAGAGCATCTTTACTGAGATCCTCTGGCTGGGCTACAACAAATTTGTCAACTGATTTGAAGGATTTCATGCAGTTTCACTAAATCATAACTATTTTCCTTGTAATTTAGAGTTATATTCTGCAGATGGATACTCTCTGAGTGGTCAACCATCTAGCTGTCAACTGTGCAACTGAAAATGATTTAGAGGCAGATCCAGGATTTTGGATAGGGGAGGGTCCAACCCACAAAGACTAAAAGTAAACCAAAGAAATCTCCCCTGGTCCAGAAAGGAGGGAGCCAAGGTCGCAAAATTTGGTTTGAAACCCTGTTTTGGCTCAAAAAAAGGGGGGGGGGGGGGTTCCAGGACCCCCCTCTGGATCCTCAACTAATACATGATAATGAAATGTGGTGTAAGCTAGGCATCAGACAAATCTCAAATGGGCACATCAAATTTCAAATCAATCCATGAATTCTGGCCTTATGTACAAATTTTGCCAAAAAAGACCAAACAAAAGGTCAAGGTCACTGCAAATCGAGGTCATGACAGTCATTGTTACCAAATCCTTTAAACAATTTCTGTTTGCATGCAAAATTTCAAAGAAACTTGCCCATTTTTAGTGTGCTGCAAAGGGAGAGGTAAACTCTTCCCAATATTACAAAAATAAAGTATATGGCAACAATCAATTTTGTATTCCAGATAACTTAGCTAATCAAGACTTATGACTAGGGACAAATAAAATTTCAGAACAATCCACAGACCATTATTTGGAGAAACCAGCAAGTGTTTTGCAGTATTTTCACCAGAAAATGGAACAAGATCAAGGTCACTCTGTAGACCCTGTAATGTCTCTGTGTTAAACACACAGAGACATTACAGGGTCTTAGTCACTCTTTTGGTAAATGGCAGAACTTAGAATCATGTGTATATAACATGTAGGGTGCCTGTCAAAATAATGCAAACATATTCAGCAGAGGACAATTCTGGTGGCAAGTCAGACCGTTAAGAGTTATACAAAAATCACACATATGCAACCTCCCACCTTTGCTGACATGGTTTCTCTGTTTGTCAACATGGATGTATGTAGTGCGTTTAGTAACAACTTAAGATAAACAAGCTCAGTTATGAATCCATATGAGAGACATTTTATAAATCTTTTTTAGCAGGAATTACCTACAGTTAATTAAATATGTACTCAGATACAGAGTAAACCAGAAATCACTTTAAAGGGGCCCAATCACCTATCTGACCTTTATAAACTAAGGTAATCCCTTGGAGCTTTTATAAAAATAGGCCAAAAAAATGTGGATATCACTGCACACAGGCTGCTTGTTTTGTTTTTTTCAACATGTTTATATTATGTGGGGGCCTGCCAAAATAATCAAAACAAATTCAACAAGGGCATCTGGCAGCAAGCCAGATAAGCAAGAGCTTTGCAAATGTTTTTTTGCAACAAGTTACCTTTCTACCTCCACATGTATGCAACCTATCACCTTAGGTTACATCTTTTTCCCCATTTGTTATCATTGCTGTATCTACAAACATGTTTTTGATAAACAAGTTCATACATCCTTCCTGAAGGCATTATAAGAACTTTTCACCTTTAGATCATAAATGTATGAACAGAGGAAGCAACAAGTCACATAAATTCTTTTCTGAAAGGTAGGGGAATGGGCACCTTTAATTTTACACATATAGCAGGTGAATAGTTATCTTTAAATAAAATTCCTAGTAAATTGTAAATATCATGGTAATCGACCAACTCTGCCGCAATAGAGCACAAGCATGCATTGCTCAAGATTATTTAAAGGATCTTTAATTCAAACCTCGATTAAATGGATTTATCGTACAGATACAGGGAGCTACTTACGGTAACAAGCCATGATGTTTGTGGCCTAGTCTCAGCCTCCATCCTAGCTGGCTTAAATTATTTCATTTGACATTTCAAATGTTTCTATGTATTAGCAATGTTAGTATGTAGGCAACTATCAATGCAGCTCAAGTCCAATCGATGCAATATATGATGTCTCAGAACAGCTTTTTTGTCGACGGCGACCAACTTTGTCCAATCTTGCGTGCTTATTCTGCCGAGGGAGCGAGGCAACAATGTCAGACAGTCTCGGTTGAAACAGATTTTGTCTCCTCCCGCAGCGAGTCCCTGTGACTTTGCCAGCCACGGGAGTTTCAGTATGACGTTGACGCGAGTTCAGAACATGACAACCACTTTGCATACGCGCGCCACCTACATTTTCTGAACGGCAAAGCCTCGTTCTCATTTACACGGAGACGCACGTTCAGTTGCGGAGAAAGACAAGTAATTTAAGAGACTGGCAATGTTGCTTGCGTAAGGCCGCAATCAGAATCCCAAAACCGGCTTCGTTTTCAGGCAATCCGATTTTGCACGATTAACTAAGATATTCAGCCTCCATCTTCAGGTATGGACAAAACAATCCATACACGTTTTTAGCTCAGCTGACTATAAGTCGTCTGAGCTATAGTTGTGGTCCATTGTCCGTCGTCCGTCCGTCCGTGTGTCCGTAGACATGGCACGTTTTGAAACTGTAAGACCTAGGAATCCAAAATTTGGCATAATGTTAGATGTCCCCAATATCTCCTACCAAGCCGAAAACTGGGTCTTTGCGACTTCTTTCCTATGAGAAATTTAGGAAAAGCCTCATTTTTTCATTAAAAACCTATTTTCACACTTCAGGACTGCCTAATATCGAAATCACTCATCTGTTTTTCCTCATATTTACCATAAATAATCCTCTATATAGTTCCTATGTACATGCCAGATATTATGTCTGTATTATATAATTTAAAAAAGTTATGGGCCCAAACATAATGCATTTTGTAAATAGGAAAGAAATATGATCACTTCACACAAACTTTTTAAAGCTAAGCACTTTAATATAACTTTTATTAATCAAAATTAAATTGAATACCCAAAATTAGATCAAAATCTTTTAATTTTTTTAAAATATTAGCAAAAAAAAGGGGTACCTTAAATTTTGCCCAACTTTGACCATGGACTTTTTTCCTGTTACTGCTGTGGATTTAATTTTCAAAGCATGTTTTTGTTAGCATTTAAACTGTTAACACCAAAAATTTGAAACCAGTTGATCAAAAACTATAGATTTTATTCAAGTTTTCAAGTACCATGTCAAATATTGTTTACATCAAGCTAGTGTTACGCAGTTTGCTAGAGCTCAGCTCCCCAGCTTCAGCTCTAAGTTCCTTAAATTTGGCATACAGTTAGATGTCTCCAAAATCCCCTACCATGCCAAGAAATTGGTCACTAGGACTTAATTCCTTCGAGATATTATGAAAAACTTCATTTTTCCATTAGAACCCCATTGTTACACTTTAAGACTGCCTAATATCAAAACCACTAATCTGACTTTGATCTTATATAATATACATATTTTTCCATACATTCGCTATGCACATGCCACAAATCATGTCAGTATAGCGTAATTGTTTTAAGTTATGGGCTCAAACATAATGCACTTTTTTTAAAAATCAAGAAATATATTTACTCCCTTAACAAGAGGATTGACGCTAGAGATATTTTGTCAGGGATGTAACATTATTTAATCAAGATTCAATTGAATACCCAAAATTAGTTTTGATATTTCAAATTTTATAAGATATTAGTATAAATATAAAATTATTACCTTAAATTTTGCCCAACTTTGACCATGGCGCGTTTGTTTCCTGAGAGCACTGTTGATATAATTTTCATATCATGCACAAATAAGGATTTCATCTTTGTAGTTTAGAAAGCTGAAAGAAATCGGCCAAAATTGTAGCTTTGAATAATGTTTTTTTGAGACCATGTCAGACCCAGGCTCTACCCAGCCCCTCTTCAGTCACCTGTATGTTGACCTTGTTGACCTTTCAGCAAATTATGCACACTTGAGGCGAGGCATACACTGGGGCAGCCAGGCAGCTAATGCCCGGCCACAGTTGATCCAGGTGTCCAACCCATCTAGTAGTTGTTTTGAAAAACAACATAACAATAAACAATAAATTAATAATTTTTTATTGGTTTTTAATAACAAATTAAAGAAAAATTGATAGAAAAGGAATTTGTTAGTTAATGAGTAACAGGAAATTAACTTGCAGTTACTGATTATGTAAGAATCTTGAATGGATGGATAGAATGTCAATGTCAATGTTATTCCAAATAACACCATGCAGTCACCTATGACATTTTCAGTTCAATTTTAATGATAAAAAAAATAAATCATATTATTCATTACTAATCATTAGGGATCATATGAAGGAAATTAATGATAGACAAAGATGCAGTTGATAATATTAATCTAGATTCCTACTGTGTCTAGTGTGCAGATTGATGTGAAAGTAGTCCAAAGTGAATATACTACATTTATTTTTTTAATATAAATAAAAGCCATAAAACCAGGTTCTTATGATCATTATTTAAATTTGTGAATTTTGTATATTCTGGATTCTCAACATCATTGTTTGGCTAAAACTGAATAAATACTAGACATGGTGCGAATGCTTTACAAATATATTTGAATACGAATATGAATATGTACTGCATTAAAAAAAATTATTGCATAAGAATGGGAATTCAGGTAAAAATGAACGTATTTGAATACCAGTGCAGATACTTTCAAAATGTATTCATGAATGCATTCATGAAAATATTCTATAATATTATTTTAATAATCATTTCAGTTATATTTTATTTTAAAAATTCATGATTTTCCTATTATTTTTTTAAATAAAAATTATATTGGCACAATATTTGTTATTAAATTTTAATAAATAGTTTAACTCTTTTATTATATGTGCTGCTTATAAGTTATATGGCAAAGTCAAAATCTGTGTGACAATAGCACTCCATTTGTTAGTAAAATAAATGAAATCAATCCTCTTCCCTGTCTCCAAAGATACTATCAAAATCATACATAAGCTAAACACCAACAACTCATAATAATGCTTATATTTATTACCACACAACATCAGCATGTGCCTCATTCCCAAATCATATTTTTTATCATATATAACAGCTTAGCGCCGTGACCCATGGGTCCCTTGTTTAATGTTTGCATTACAGCTAGAGCTGTGTGGCCAGGTTTAGTTTTCTGTTTTATATTTATGATTGGACGGTTTCGGATTTAATTTACATACACATAACACCATAAATTAATAAATGAAATTAAATAATGATTAAAATATGTTCACAAAAGATGTAGAGATCCATTTCTGACCACCTGGAGACCTGACGAGAGCATTAATTATGATAACACGAGTCTCTTTCCCTGCACATATGTCCAAACCGTATCAATATGTCCAACGACGGGCAGAGAAAGAATCTGTCTTACGGCATTAAGAACATTAAATTCAAAACGCTTCACCCGAAAAGACTGTTTAAGCACGGCTCCGTTGTTACCGAATCGTTTTGTAGTTAATAGGTCTATCTAACAACAGGCGCTTGAATTGCTATTAGTGTAGATTTCGATTAAATTTGTTACTTTTCTGGGTCATTTATTATAACCCATACTTCTCCGACACTTTCCTAGCGTTTTTCACACTAAATATTTTGGCACATCTCTTTATTATTTACTTAATATTCAACCCCGGGGGGGGGGGGGGGGGGTCCCAGGGGGTCGAAAGGCCGAAAATAAACCTTTAAGAACTCCTTATGCCACTGATTATACTAAATCCCAGAAATGCCGCCCATAAAAAAATGTACAAAACGTTCGCTAATCATTTGGTAGGTTCAATTGTCCAGTTTATAATCCCTGGAATACTTGAACATGGGACAAAAGGGCCAAATTTGTACTTTTTGAGAACTCCTTATGCCATTGATTATACTAAATCCCAGAAATGCCGCCCATAAAAAAATGTACAAAACGTTCGCTAATCATTTGGTAGGTTCAATTGTCCAGCATAATCCCTTGAATACTTGAACATGGGACAAAAAGGCCAAATTTGTACTTTTTGAGAACTCCTTATGCCATTGATTATACTAAATCCCAGAAATGCCGCCCATAAAAAAATGTACAAAACGTTCGCTAATCATTTGGTAGGTTCAATTGTCCAGTTTATAATCCCTGGAATACTTGAACATGGGACAAAAAGGCCAAATTTGTACTTTTTGAGAACTCCTTATGCCACTGATTATACTAAATCCCAGAAATGCCGCCCATAAAAAAATGTACAAAACGTTCGCTAATCATTTGGTAGATTCAATTCTCCAGTTTAATCCCTTGAATACTTGAACATGGGACAAAAAGGCCAAATTTGTACTTTTTGAGAATTCCTCATGCCACTGATTATACTAAATCCCAGAAATGCCGCCCTAACAAATGTACAATTCGTTCGCTAATCATTCTGTAGGTTCCACTGTCCAGTTTATATATAATCCCGCATGGAATACTTGAACATGGGACAAAAAGGCCAAATTTGTACTTTTTGAGAATTCCTCATGCCACTGATTATACTAAATCCCAGAAATGCCGCCCTAACAAATGTACAATTCGTTCGCTAATCATTCTGTAGGTTCCACTGTCCAGTTTATATATAATCCCGCATGGAATACTTGAACATGGGACAAAAAGGCCAAATTTGTACTTTTTAATTGAGAACTCCTTATACCACTGATTATTTAAAATCCCAGAAATGCCGCCCATAAAAAAAATGTACAAAACGTTCGCTAATCATTTGGTAGGTTCCATTGCCCAGTTTACAATCCCTGGAATACTTGAACATGAAACAAAAAGGACAAAATTGTACTTTTTGAGAACTCCTTATATGCCACTGATTATACTAAATCCCAGAAATGCCGCTTATAAAAAAAATGTACAAATCGTTCGCTAATCATTTGGTAGGTTCAATTGTCCAGTTTATAATCCCTGGAATACTTGAACATGGGACAAAAAAGGCCAAATTTGTACTTTTTGAGAACTCCTTATGCCATTGATTATACTAAATCCCAGATATGCCGCCCATTAAAAAAAATGTACAAAACGTTCTCTAATCATTTAGTAGGTTCCATTGTCCAGTTTATAATCCCTGGAATACTTAAACATGGGACAAAAAGGACAAATTTGTATTTTTTGAGGAATTCCTTGTGCCACTCATTATACTAATTCCTCGAAATGCCGCCCCCAAAAATGTGCCGCATTAGATAATAATGTCATGCTATTAAGCTGAGCGTCTTGACCCATGGGTCACTTATAATTACTAATGAATTGAAGTGTATTTTATAATGTATTTATTTTTCTTTTCTTGCGGGAGGCCGAGGTGCCGTATATAGAGATGAAGAGGTTCTGAGCTCAGCCATATATATATATATATATATATATATATATATATATATATATATATATATATATATATAAATCTATGGCAATAGGCATATTATATTGTATCTATAGCATGGCGGGGCATCATATATGTGCATGGAGGAGCAACACAAACATGCATTTGCACATATCATGGGGCTTGTTTGTTGGGGAACTACAGAATACGTCCACATGCAGGACCAAATCCCCATCAAATAGGGGGGAAAGAAATGTGCCACTTGGCTGATAAACATGTACAATAGCATGGGAATGTGACGAAATTACCAAATGCAAATTTATTACAAATCACATAGTTAATCGAGAAGGTTCATAAACCCTATCAGGTCGGAAGACTCATGCCTTGTTCATAAGAGGTGGACCCCAGTTACCTTTGAGAAATCGCAGCATGTATGAATTATAAAATTCTAACTGGAAAAAAAATTCATTACAGAAATCCAAATATCATTCAAGTGTGACCCAAACCTTAGACAGTCAGGAGACCCATACGTTACACTTTCCATGCAGGTTAATTAGAAATGAACATGAGTGATAGTTTCGTAGATATCGCTGCTCATATGAAACGTACAGATTAGAATGAAAATTAGAAGTGCATTTATAAATAGCGTCATTCATAACATGTCTCAATTAAAATGTGAAGAGTCATTAAAATTATAGATATAACTGAAGTGTGACCAAAACCTATAATCAGGTCAGAAGTCCGTTAAATATGCATATGCACGGAAGACCCGATCCAGTTCACGGGAGCTACTAGTATCATATATATATATATACTGTAGATTCAGATAATATCGTGGGCTTAAAATTTCGTGGTTTTTGTACAAAACGCATATCGTGGGGTATTTGAATTCGTGGAAAGACAAAGAAAACTTTAGAAAATTATGGTTATTAATACCTCCATATGCGCAAGGAGGACGAGCCCGATGTACACAGGTGGTTTGGCTCAGATGCTTATCGCACGGTGCGCTTGTACCGCGGTCAATCAGGTCAGTGTTGAATAAACATGCTCCGCCCGACCCGAGCCTAACAAAGAAGTAATCAGCCGTGACCGACACGTGCCGGGCGATACATCGGCTGTTAGTTGTAACACCCGATACATCGGCTATCAGTTATAACACCCGATCACACCACGTTATCAGAAAATGTAAATCATCACTTGACCGGAGGAAAAAAATAAACGGGACCATCCACATGAAGGTTTTTAACTTTTTTTTATCTAGGCAGTAGTCACATGTGGCGCCTGTAAATCCCTGACGGGGCGGTGAGACGACACACGGTTCGTTCGTCATTCATCATGTCAGCTATATTTGGAGATTATAAAGAAATAATTTGCCTAATAGTATTCGGTGGCGCTTACTTACGCTAACATATATATGTACCACTATCGGCAATATTCGGAAAAAGTACCGCCTTATTCGGAATAAGTGCTATTTCGCGTCCCGCGGTAATCGCGGTTATGCAAATGAGTTTACACGGCCCTTGTCTTTTAGACCAATAGGTAGCGTAAGTCTCGTTAAATATCTATTGAAAGAAGGTTGAAAAGGCCGGTTCCGAAAAAGCCGTGCCTCGGTAGCTATATGGTTACGAACATTGAAACTTGTGTACCGTTCTTGCTGTGTCAGAACTAACGCTTTGCTCGACAGAAATGTGGTATTGTTCTTGATTTTTTTCATCCGAAATGCTGATAAGAGGAAAATACGTTTTCAGTTTAAATTATACTTTGATATTATTTTATTGTAAAGATATCAGGGGGCCGTGTTCGTACGATATTAGGGGAAATAATTTAATTGACAAAAGAATATTTATAAATCCCATATTTTTATAGTAATTTACGAAAAACAATTCAGTGCATTTAATGATTGTATAAAAAAAAATCATAAAAAAGTAATAAACAATTTTTGTATCTTTATTGAAAATTCAGCCAGCGGTAACAATTATAAATATAAAGTCGACCACCAGCTGCCGTTGTGATACCGTATATCCTCTGATCGTGTGATTTTTTGATCGTTGGAATCATGAATTCGTGGATATAACTAATATTTCTGAATCTACAGTATATATATATATATATATATATATATATATATATATATTACGGAGACAAGGAAAATTGTAATTACAGGAGACCTGCCGGTCCGTTAGTAATTATATTTGACATAATAATAATTGAAATAAATGGATAGTCGTCATGGACTAACAAAAAGCTATTTTAGTTGCTCATACAAACTGCAGTCAGGTGTTGTATAACGTATATAATAATTTATATTATATATACTAATAATTTATCTAGTCTAAACGCGCAAATTCTATAACTATATATAATTCATGGGTTGACACCTCTCAATTTAACGCATAACGAATTGGCCATTCTATAATTACATAACAACAATGGCATAGGTATGTACAGTGGAGTAGAATAAATGTTTATTATGTAACATGCATGATGTATCTAAAAGTAGAATAATTATATTTATAGTTCGGTAACAAAAGGTTCCTGATACTTAACAACGTGGATGATGAATCGTGACATGTCCGAGATACCATGACGTTATTTCTGTAAAAGAACTGTATCAGCGTCATGGTAATTAACGAACGCATGTGACACGAGATCTGTCATGTATGTCATCTATATCGCTTATGCCATTATAACATATGAAACTCAGTATCCATTTTCTTGACGGTTTCAGTGATCACAGTTGATGCTTTGGCACAATTTATTTATAATAATACTTATGTATCTATATCTCATCTGTAAATACAACATTCAGCTATACATAGCAAGCAGCACAGTGTAGACTTAACCTGCATTCAAAGCACGGATTTACTATTTTAAACACTGTACAGGAGTTAACTCTTCAACGGTTCACCTATTCAAGACCTAGAAGTAGAAATCGAGGGAGGGCATATATCCATGCCGGCTGTGTTGTGTATTGACGCCGTACACCCGCTCTCTTAGCAGCGGACCGTAGATGGACGGTACAGGTTTCTTGTACTGGGTTGACGTCATAGCGTTAGACCGCTGGTACAGGTTCGGTTCTTGATAGGCCGAATAGATACGGTTCAAGCCACGCGCACGGACGGTCTCCGATTCTGGCAGTCCCTGTGGAGTAATGATATAATAAGAATGCTACCACTACGACTAATAATAATATTAATAATTCAAATAATAATGTAATTAATAATTGAAATAATAACAATATTAGTAACATAAATATAGCAAATATTTATGCATTTTCACTGAAGTTTTCAGCGGTTGCAAGCTTTGAGAGAGCTTCCTTCAGTTCCTGGTTCAGTGCTTCAAACACGGAGTTATATCTTACCCCCTTATCTTAAGGGGTATGCAGCAGAGATACGAGACTCACCTGTCTGAGATATTCTTGTCTCCATGGTGGTTTTTCCCAGCTGGCGGAGTAGGCTGGCTTGGTGACACCGGTCTGGAAGTCCCTCCATCTCATGACGGGTGTACGGGGGTCAGGACGGTAGTGCTCCTCCCGCCACTCAGGGTGCTCCGCGTGCCACTTGCTCCACCATTTCTTTAAAAAAATCATTAAGGTCAAAGGTCATAAGATCAAGCTCAAATATCGGTGAAATCATAACATGCGTGCCGAGCTAGAGTAAATGAACAGAATTATATATTCATCCACTATTGAGGTATATGTTACCTCTTTTGTATACAGTGCGTCATATAATGACCAATTATCTACCCGCCGAAGAAATCTACCCACTTTTATATTTTTTATGTTCTAATGAAATGTATCAATGACAATTATATGGAAGACTGAACCGCCCTCTTTGCATGAAAAGGTCAAAATATGTTCACTTGACATGATATCATACATTATATTAAAATATATCATCGTTATGCTGCATGCATATATAGGACAAGTTCAACATTATACTAGACTCACCATCATTGTATAGCAAAACAGGGTACACATGTTCTACAGCTAGATAAACCTGTCTTACCTGGTATGAATTCTTGCCGATAGGTTTTGTATACACTTCTGCTGGTGTTTGTCTGCAAATTATAGCGATAGTTACAGGTATCATGCAAGAACGCCATTTGCGTATACTCATTTTATGATCTAATGTACATTTATATACAGCAGATAAGCAATAAAAAGCCCAGCTGATAGAAATGTTAATCGTGAAAGCATTTTTGTGGATTATTTATTGTTTTCTCGCATTATAACCCATTGATAATTAATGATACGAGCAACTGTGATAAATGTAAAAAATAAAGACAGGTTGTACATATATATATAATTATAGATTGAACCAGGCTAAGATAGATAACATCCAGGAGTATATATATATATATATATGTGTGTGTGTGTGTGTGTGTGTGTGTGTGTGTGTGTGAATGAACGATTATAGATACTAATAGAGCCCATTCACGTTCTCAATAACTAAGATGATATGTATAAATTTACAAACTTACCTGAAATATGCTGGAGGATTTGCATAAGTTGGTACATGGGGTGGCACCCTTGCCCAGTCCGGCTCCATACCAGCGGTGCTAGCCATTTTCTTTTCGAGGTAGTCTTTACTGATCGAAGTGTCGTTTCTACACTAACAACAACCTACTCCGCCTATAACAATGATAACAACCATGTAGCCACACTTAACTTTAAATCCTTCAAACGTGTCATGACAACGGTGGAATCAAGAATTATCATACTGTTTATGCAAGACAAAAACACATGCCTGTTTTAGTTTTAGTTGAAATCAGCCTGAATTTGTGTAATGTGTGGTAAACAAATATTTCATAGGGCCGTAAGCGGCCGCCCGTCAAGGTGCGTATTTACATGCCACCCTTGGCAACCAGGTGCATATGAGGACGGCTGGCGTTCAAGCAATTAGGCACAGAGGTTCAACAACAACATGGCCACATTCCCGCAGTTTGTAGATCGACGATGGAGCCATACCAGACAGAGAGATCCACCACTTTATCAACTTCCTCATATGTGGTAAGTAGGCAATGATTCAGGAGAAGAAAGAAGGATTATTGTAGATCATCGTATGCATGAATAACAACACAGAGTTGTGAATGTGTGTTCACATCGTTCGGCAACAAATCATAAATACACGACCAAATCTCAATTTGCTTTTGTCATGGGAGAATATATACTAATACACACACACACACACACACACATATATATATATCCGTATGTGTGTGTGCATGCAGTAAAGGAATATTTTAATCTTTAAAAAATGTGTATATGGTATGGTCCTTGCGTTCCAACATACATATATGGTGAGTATACCATTTATACTAGATATGGACGACACAATTTTCGTTCACATTCAAAACATTTATTTAATACAGCATAATCAAAGCAAACTATTTCTAATTAAACGTCATTCTGACGTTAATATGTGCGCGCTATACATTACGTAACACATGTCAGTTTGTGTAGCTAATTAAAGTTATATGCATTAATGTTAACAACGAACATATATAAGAGAATAATTAAAGCACTTTCCCTACTTTGATAAATGCAGTATTACTCAGATTTATTTGATGTGTTTCGTATACATCTGTATGGTTGGTATAATATATGATTATGTAGAGCAAAATATACATTGAAACACAAGCATACACTAATATTTATATATGTTCTATGAACAAATTAAAACTTATTAGCAATTTAAATTAATTTTACATTTTATTTTTCAGGCAGCCTAAGTTAAACCAGCCAAATGTCTATCACATGAGCCATTGTGACTTTGGTCAGGTAAGAAACAAATCAGCCACTGGTTTAAGGAATTTAAAATATAATTAGATGTGCTGGATCATATTCCAAGGACAAATTATAGTAAGTGTATATAATGGCTCATGCAGTTAATACCATATAAATTATGATTAATTACATATAAATTAAAAGTACCTGAGCCTGCACGTGAGAACACGAATGTAAGTGGACATTTTAAATTTATGTTATTCACCATGCATGCAATGAATGAGCGAACGGAGGAGACCGCATGCTTTTACATGTAACTTTAGTATGTATAAAGCATAACAGATACTGTCAGGCATATATATATATATATATATATATATATATATATATATATATATATTAGTATATATCAAATGTATACATTTAGTTAGTATACACCACAGTTAGTATAGTAAACATATTTTGTACCCTCTATGATCACTGGTTCTGTATATAACGAGTCAAATGACACGACACAAGATACCACACGCATACAATACAGACCCTAGTGCCCCGTATAATTTGCATTTATCAGTTTTCTTAGTCATAACAAAGTTTTCTCAGTGGACCATTTACTATTCATTAAGGATGGGCTTTCTATTTTACGAAAGCAGTAGACTTTGTAATTACAACAAATCTACGTAGACGTGATTTCATGCAGTGCCGGATTAATGCAGCTGCATGAAGGCCGTGGGCTTAGAGACCCCAGAGAATCAAAATCGCATTCTCTCCTATATCTCTTCATTGAAATATAGTTAATTGTTGAAATTTTAGTATTTGTTAAAAGGTTTTGTATATAGATTTATACATTTAAATAAAAAAAAAACAATTATTTAAGGTGTTAACAGTTAATTTGTTCCTAAGTATTTTGGTCCCTTGCACATAATTTAGGACTGTGTATAGGCACCTGTCTTAAAATAACAAACAAAATTAATATCGAATATATGGGATTTTTTAATTAATGGAAATATTAATTGTTTATTCTTTTACAATAGGAGGCCGAGGCCCTCAAGCCATGCTAGAAGTTATATATATATGGACTGTAGCATTTCTAGCCCATATTTAAATGGCACACTGATTACGGTATAAGGGCATTATACGGAATTGAACTTCAGGGGGCTAAAACAACAACTGAACCCACATTTTCGTTTTAAATAAATGTGGGTCCAATGAAGTGAACTACAATGTATGTGGGTTTGGAAAATACACGTGTAAAGCTCACGTTTGTGTTTGATTTTGCAGCAAATAGTTTGAAACCTTTAAAATGTGATTCCTTCAGTTCTTGTGCTGTAAGGATGTGATTTTACTTACGGTTTTGAAGATAAAATGATACTATTACCGTGTCTCAACACTGGTCCTTATATCAGACCACGTGACTTGTTTATGACGTCACGGCTTTTGGCGGCAAAGTTAGCTCTCTTATACAAAAAAGTGTGCACATATATATTGACATTATGGCTGACGAAAAACAGGTAGGCTATTTTTAAACAGCTTAAGCTGTGTTTCCATTCATCCGTAAATCTCTTACGTCTCGTACGCAAAAAATCGGATCCCTCTTTTTAAGATGAACTGTTTCCATATATGTACGTTTTAACGTGCTCCGCAAACGTATCCGCAAAAACGGACAGCATCGAAACGGATCGGTGAGCAATTCATCCGTTTTGGCAAAAATGCCTACATTTCCCAACAGTGCCCCAGCGCCAGGTGTGATGAGACATATTGACCTTCTTCCTGCCTGTCGTCCATGCATGCAGTTTCAAAAGAGGCACGTGAAAGGGTATCCGCAAGAAAAACGTACGTAGTTGTGGAAACAGTTTTTGCGGACTGCGCACTATGGAACGTACGTACGTCTTTAACGGATACGCTTTTTTGCGGATACATGGAAACACAGCTTAAAAGTTATTTTAACTTCAATTTATACAAAATGATTTGCATAAGAGAGAATGAATTTAATCTGTTAAGTAGTTGTTTGTAATCGTCTGAAAGAAGGGAAGTATGTAAAACATGATCCTGTACAAAGATAACTTATATATGTACATGGTTATTATAATACTTTGTTTTATAATTTTTACAAAGAAATTTGATATTTTTATGGTGACGATATATATATATATATAATTTTTTTTTACACACAAAAAATGTGATCATTTCCTTGTGCGAGTATTAAATTCAGCCACGTCATATCATGTATTAGTTTTACATAATACATGAAACTCTGAGAAAGGTGTATTTTTATAGCCTGATATCACCGACGATGTCAGTCTTATCCGACTTTACACTTTGCCTTCCCTGTCTTTCTGGCCTGTTCAACCTTGTAGCCTTTCTCGGCTCCCTGCATGGAGAGCATACAACCCAAGCAGCCATATCAGGCGCTAGAATGTTGTTCGTTCTACATTTGCCTGCCTCCCCTGACCAGTACCCATACACTCACTCCTGGGTCGAGAGAGCGCACCCTTGTAGTAAAGTAGTTGGCTAAGAGTCTTAGCGCAGACGGCTTTCAGAACGGGACGCGTACCCACAACCTTGCGGTCACAAGTCCAGCGCCCTCAACCATTACGCCACCACGCTAAGAAATTCACGTTAATACCATACAAGTCGTGAACAATGCGGCAAATAATTCAGACCAAAATCCAAAATTTTAAAATAAAATAATATATTATTCCAGTGCATTATAACATGCTATTTTTATTGATATTCGAGATACTGAGTGTTATATTAAATAAATGTTAATCGACTGACAGTTGCTACTTAAAAAGTAATATCGTATTTATTGGTACAACGAATGGTACTAAAATTATTAAAATTAAATTAATCATTTAAACTTAATATTTCGTATACGTTACTTTTGTCTAATCCTGTGAAAGCAAATGATCTGATTTTGAACCGCTTACACTGAATGCATTCGAATGGTTTCTCTTTATTTTTATAGCGTGGTTGGCGGAAGTGGTCAGCTGAACATCCCGACTGGTACGCGAGAAGAGCCGAGGCCAACCACCCCGACTGGTACACCCGACGGGTCAGCACTATACGTGACGGCGACACCAAGGAACGTCTGTGGCCATGGGAACTGACGTCACGGCCTACGGAGAAGAGGGCCTACGGTCTGTCACGTGAATCTCCTCGGCCCGTACAGAGAGGTTACCAAGCCCAACCCCACACCATTGACGGACAAGTCCCCATGCCGAAATGGGGCTTATACCACCCTCCACATTATGAAGAGCCGTCCAGGGTGGAGCCACTGCCAAGAATCCACATGGAGGAAAAACATCTGTAAAATCAATGTAATATCTATATACTTTATTTTACCAATTGTCTTTTCTGGCCCGCGCACACATCAATGAACTTATATTTTAGCCGTCCCGAAATACAGATCGCAGGTCCCTGCCGTTCCTGGAGATTCGGCTGTATTTTACAAGCAGAATTGTGGACAGATACTTCACCATTAGAGTGGCCATTAAGTCTTGTATTATAAATTATACCGTTGTGATGTGATATATTAGTGCCAAATGAGGATTTACATTTAAATGAATATCGTATTTCCTGTTATCACGGTGTCTGTGATATTAATAAACCTAATGGTTGTATTAATTGTAATAGTGCACTTTCAGAACGCCAAAAGGTTCTTAACAATCCAAATTCTTTGAGCTCCTCATTAGCTTATTCATTGCTTTATATGCCTAGGGTACGAGTTCATGCATGTGACCGCTATATCAAGGCTCTGTTATTAACCGACGTATAGGAGTACAACTTTGTATAGAATATGCATGGCAGTTGAATCTTCGTCATAAAGTATTTTGTATATATTTTATATGTAAGAAATACATGCTGTAAGATAAAGATATTTACCAAAGTTTTCATTACTTATTCTCTGTATAGTTATGTAACTGGTTATTTATTTGGTGTATTTCTCTGAAGATGTGGTTTTCCCCAAATACTACAAATATTGCGCACACGGCAGCATGGCTATTTATTAATATATCATATGCAAAGCATTTTCAAACGCAACTCGGTCTTGAACAGCTCAAACCTCCGTACATGATCAAGAAGCTTACTAAATTTCAGAAAATGTTGTGCTGTAATTGATAGAAACTCTTATTAACGGAACGATTTTTCGGGCATATGCATGGCACGTCAGTTAAACAATATGTGGCCGTTTCCAATGCTGTCTAAAGTATTTCTGTACATAATCATATTTCTAAAACAAAATGTCGCATTATGCACATCCTATTTTATTTATAACTTATGCGTAGACTTTGTTTGACAAGGGCAAACACTTAATGCCTTTTCATCTTAAAATATAAAACAGCATGACAAATATGAATAACGACAACTGCGCAAGGATGTTAAAGACAATCTTGAAACACTGCTGTAAAATGTCACAATTCGTCAAGCCTTTGGTAAAAAAGCTGCTGACATACCGGTACAACAAATTTGAAAGCGCGCTGCACCGTAAAAACTAATCACAAGTGAGCGTTAACACGACTTGTAAGGTTTTATAAACTCTTCGCACAAGGGCTACGTGCCGAAATGGAGAACATCGAGGTCACGTTGGATAGGGCGCAATAATAAGGGAGTCAGCGCCCTCTTCCGATCGCGAGTTAAACCACAAGCTGCTCGCTCTCAGTTGGTAAAATGGACGACCAAACGGCAATACAGCACGGCTTCATGCCCTTGGACACGTACCGCATACGATGTGAAATACATGTGACATTTATTCGCGCGAAGGATTGTTATACATTTATTTATGTCTAGAGCTGATGTGGTGTTAGGAACAACAAATAAATCAAATATACCAATTATTATCACCACAAAGCTAAATGGATATTTTCCATTGTATTTAAGAAAAAAATTCAGTTTGTACACAGGTATTTTAAAGTCCACGAAGTCGAAACGACAGGAAAAAAATATCTTCATGTGTATGTGACACTATTTCCAGCATGTAATTTAGGAGATACGCCACGTCACTCAGTTTTGCATGGTAACAGGTAAATATGCCCGATGCCCATTCCTTGATCTCCTATATAAAACAAAAGCTTTTCAAATAAAGACAAATACACTGAATATCTTTTCTTTAAGAAAGTTTATTTACAAGACCGTGCAAAGTTGCAGGACATAAAATCTGACAAAAAAATAATTGTCTCTACTGAAAGCCTATTGTGGATGTGCAACTGTCCATAGCAAGCACCATCAAGCCAGTAAAATTACATTTATGAAGTACTGAATACATCAATATGTTACTGAAACAACATGTAAATAATACACTGCGAATATCCTATTTAGTTTATTGCAAATTAAATTCATTCAATGCAGTTTCAAGTTACTGCAATAACTATGCTTTCAAAACAGAAATGTACTGCCTGGTGGTAGGCCTCTTGACTCTTGTCTGCTGCAAAGTATATACCAGTATTTTATTTAATTCGAAGCATTTTTATACTTTTATGGGCAAAATAAAATGGGTGAGCTAATGGGTACGCTTTGAGATCTTTTTGTACAAATATGTGATCTGTATTATGACAAGATCAGAGATTAATTTCAACTGCCATTTATGAATTTGTACAAAATTTTCAGCCCATATCAAAATGACATTTATAACTCATTTATAACTTAACTATAACTCAGACTGCTACAAACGACATGAATATACTTCTTTCATGAAATTCTTACACAGTCTAACAGTCTAAAGAAATTCTTTATTACTACTTCTTTTTAACTCTGAGACCTGGTATATTAAACCTTCTTCATGCAAATATACTGTTCAGAAACTATTGCTTGAACGAGATTAGCAGTATAAAAATCCTTGTATGTAAAAAGCTGCCTTTGGTTTTAAATTTTAACCTGGTCTAATTTTACCCCAAAGTGAAATGTAAACACGAAACACTATCTCATGATTCATACCAACTGGTTAGAAGATGTGGACTGTAAACTGTTTCCAGAATTCCAAGTTTCAAGATTGCTATGAGAACCATGTACTACATGTTAGAAAACCAAACTGGCAGTAGATGAATTATATAATCACACATGAGCTAATCTAACCTGATGTTGCTGGTTTAATCACGAGAATTTTTTTTCTTAAATCATCTCAAATTAGGTCACAATGACCGGGTTTTTTGGTCTATGGAAAGATTAGTCAGGGTGTCAGCATTGCCCATGATAACAATAAACACCTCGTTACTAGACCAGGACAGGATGTTTGGCGCAATTTGGCTCCACAATAAGAGACTGTGACAAGATTGAACACTTGAGTGTTGTTGCTTGGACAAAAGATGGTTGGCTCCTACAACACTTTGTATCTTCCCTTGTTGATGGGTTGGTATGAATTTTGCTGAAAAAAAAGAAGAGATGGCTTCATTAAGAATTTTGTTAAGTATGACAAGTGTTTAGATAACAAGCAAATAGATGAAAACTATGAAACAGAAGGACCTGCTGTCTACTGCTAAATTTTGTTAAAAAAATAGCAATATAACAATTACAGAATTATTTAAATTTTTTTTCAGAGACTTTGAAAAGCATCACCATTTGGGCTAGAACTGGAAGACATAATAACATATTATCTACTCCTAATAAGTAAGTCATATTGAGTTAACTGATGTTGGCAAAATGACGAGGCTACAAAATGATGGCCAGTGACCTAAAATTGCACTAGACTGGATGGAGGACTTATAAGATCAAAGAAACATTAAATACTGCATTAACAGCAAAAACTACATGTCCAGTCCAACTCTTTGGGCCCATACTTGATAAGATGTAGCTAATTGATAACAACACTTACCAGCCTGATGAGTTCCTCCTTGATGAGTCGTGTCACCTCTTTCTTTGCTTTCTGGATGGCCAGATCACTGGTAGCCTCAATGGCCAGGTACAGCTTTCTCTCCTCCTCCTTGGGCTGCTTGCCAGGTGGGAAGTACGTCCCTCTGACTGTGATGCCGGCTTCTGAATACTCACAGATCTGAGCAAGGGCCTCCTGTAAATACAAAATTTTATTTGCTTGTTTATTATTGTGAAATGCTGATTGAAAACTTCCATGAGTAGTGTTTGGAATATGGATGATCTATTCTTGTCATAATCTAGCACAAAGACCCCTTTAAAGAAATTGAATTGGTGTTTCTCAGTGTGTAAATTTTGGAAATAAAATAAACATCTGTTATAGTTGTACAAAAGGTTCAAATCAACATTATTATTTTAATTCCATTTTCCAGACAAACCCAGATATAATTCCAAAGTGTCAAGCCAACAGGAATGTTTCAGTTGAGAAATTATTCTTTTTTATTTATAGAGTTTCAGTGGCATAAGTAAGTGGTTAAATTTTGTGCTATAACATACAACTGACAAGAGTCTGATGTGTTTATAACATAATCAACAAAAATTTATAAAAAACAAATCATGTCACAGGAAAAACCAGTGGGTACTTGTATATGTACCACTGAGGAGATCAAGTCAAAGGGTACGCTGTAAGAAGATGTACAGGTTCCTACCTTTGACGTGACTTTCCATCGCGCCGTCTGGGGGAAGTCGTTAATCTCCAGCTCCTCCTCGTAACGTTTAAACGTCTCTCCCGGTTGCTCCTCCTGTTTCTCCTCCTCCACTTGAGGTCGGTATCCCAGGCGAGCATTCAGTTTCTCTGCCATTTGCTCTGCTATTGTCTTAGACTGCAATCACACAGCATGTACGTGAACTGTAGTTAAACTTGTAGGAAGAAAATTTAACTATATGTGCTGCATCTCTTATAATTAAAAGAAATATATTTGATGGCTAAACTTAGTCACTGGAACAGCATCAAGGACTTGCTTTATGAAATATAATATAACTTAAGATATCTTAGAATCAATAACTTGTGAACTGAAATAAACCAATAAATATATGTGTGTGCGTGCATAAGATGATCGACTACAGCAATCTTTCTGATTATTATTTCAGTTTATTCATTGTGTAAGAGTGTGCTTAGGAACAACTTAAGCAATATTTCTCCTACAAACAGCTCATGCCAAAGAAAAAACTGCAAAGGTGTAGAGTATTTACCAATTAACCAGAAGACTTCTGCGGTAATTAAGAAATAATACTTAGTCAATAATTCAAGAACACTGTCAATTATCACCAGCCTGAATACAGATATAACAATTAAGAACAAATTATCTCATTTGCACACAAATATATGGAACAGAAGGTGACTGGATACTAATTAATATAGAATAAACAATATCATAATATTCTGTACCACCAAAAGTACACTCCTGTAAGTGAGGATATGGTTCTGGTGATGTCTCAGGAAATATTATTCCAAGATGTTGCAAAATGTAAATTTAAGATACCTGGATGCCAACACTTGCCAATTTCCCTCTAAAGTTTGCTATATATAATATTTTAAAATATTGCTAAAAATTAATGTTGGAAGATAAACACTGGTAACTTACTGAGACTTGTGGTGCTGTTGCATTGCCCTTCATAATAGCTGCTGCTGCCTGCTGGGTAATATCCTTGGCTTCGGCTCCTAGATTGCGCTGCATGTTGATCTTGGATGCGAGACGCCTAGCAAGTTCTAACTTCTGTTGATTTGTTATCTTGGAGTCTGTGGTCTGCTGGTTTGCCATTGGTTTACTCACATCAGTCACCCTCTTCCTCACGGCAAACATGTCCTCAATTTGTTGTTCAATCTAAAACAAGACAGCATTTAAAATGGAAAGTTGTTACTGATCTACTGATAAGAGTCTCAGGTTTAAAAGTTCTCCAAGAAAGTAAATTGTTGTTAAAAGAACTATAAATTGCCTTAAACACATGTATTCAGAATATTATCTCCATGGAAATATTTCTCACTTGATATTTTTTATTAAGATATATATTAACCTTTTAACATATTTAAAAAAAGTGAAGTCTTGACAATTTTATCTCATTATTTTTAAAAATTTCAACAGATAAACTAATGTCAATGATAAGCATATTGATGTACCTGTAACAGACATGGTAAAATCTCTCTAGAAGACAACTTCACTAATCTGATCATGCCCATCATAACAAACCACAATTTCTTGGTCCTAAATGAAAATTTTAAAACTTATCATAAATATCTTGCATGTTATAACCATTTTTACTTTGTACCACAGGCAGTTCTGTTAGTCAGGTAATAATCTATTAATATAATAAGTAATCACGACTCTCCTACTTCATTTGTTCTACATCTCTACCCTGACACTCACGTCCAGTCCAGCATCCTCTTCGTCTGAGTCCTGCAGACCCAGGGCAGCCTTCTGTAGCTTACGTCGCTCATCAGCCAGCTGAGCCTCGGTCTCGTCAAACTTGAACCCTCGTCCATGAAAACCACTGATATTACGAATCTGTCTCCCGGCCTGAAACAAAAGAGATAGCTTAATAGTTGTTCCATACATTATCTATCAATCACATTTTATTTCAGACACATACATTGGTCATTATACTTCTAACTAGAATACGGGTAGTCGACAAGCGACTACTTGTATCCGCCTAAATCAGAGTGGAACGGGTGAAGTGTTGCATATTAGCATGGATATTTTATCCCATGGCAGACAAACAGATGGGAGCTGTGCAAACATGGCTGCAGGTGGCGCCACCAGTTTTGCGTATGATAAAGAGCTATGTGAGATTTATACACATGCAAAATTTTGGCCAAATCGGTCAAACGGTTCCCTAGATATATGCTTGGATGTCTGCAGCGTAAACTTGATTGTAGGTGGCGCCACCTGTCATAAAATCAGAAAAGCTATCCAGGATGTATAAGCATGCCGAATTTCAGGTGAATTAGTCAAACAACTGCAGAAATATGAGTGATTTTAACCCAAGGCAGACGAACAGATGGACACTGTGCAAACATGGTTGCAGGTGGTGCCACCATTTTCGGTGTATGTTATAAAGCTCTCCAAGGGCTACATTTGTGCAAAAAAATTTTCCTGATCGGTCAAACGGTTCCTGAGATATGAGCTTGGATGTCTGCAGCGTAAACGTGAATGTAGGTGGCGCCACCTGTCATAAAATCAGAAAAGCTATCCAGGATGTATACGCATGCTAAATTTCAGGTGAATTAGTCAAGTCACTGCAGAGATATGAGTGATTTTAACCCAAGGCAGACAAACAGATGGACACTGTGCAAACATGGTTGCAGGTAGCGCCACCATTTTTGGTGTATGTTATAAAGCTCTCCAAGGGCTACATTTGTGCAAAAGAATTTTCCTGATCGGTCAAACGGTTCCCGAGATATGACTTTTGATGTCTGCAGCGTAAACGTGAATGTAGGTGGCGCCACCTGTCATAAAATCAGAAAAGCTATCCAGGATGTATACGCATGCCCAATTTCAGGTGAATTAGTCAAGTCACTGCAGAGATATGAGTGATTTTAACCCAAGGCAGACGAACAGATGGACACTGTGCAAACATGGTTGCAGGTGGCGCCACCATTTTTGGTGTCTGTTATAAAGCTCTCCAAGGGCTACATTTGTGCAAAAGAATTTTCCTGATCGGTCAAACGGTTCCCGAGATATGAGCTTGGATGTCTGTAGCGTAAACGTGAATGTAGGTGGCGCCACCTGTCATAAAATCAGAAAAGCTATCCAGGATGTTTACGCATGCCGAATTTCAGGTGAATTAGTCAAGTCACTGCAGAGATATGAGTGATTTTAACCCAAGGCAGACGAACAGATGGACACTGTGCAAACATGGTTGCAGGTGGCGCCACCATTTTTGGTGTATGTTATAAAGCTCTCCGAGGGCTACATTTGTGCAAAAAAATTTTCCTGATCGGTCAAATGGTTCCCGAGATATGTGGGTTTATGTGTGGAAACAGACGCACAAACGGACGCAGAGCGCAAAGGAAAGGTCAGAGGTCAAAACAAAATCGGGGCGCAGCAGTTCACATGTGACCCGAACATAATCCCGGGTTTCGGAAAATTCCGCCCAGCGGTTACGGAGGAGTTCCCCGGACACCTACGCGGCGGCGGCGGCGGCGGCGGCCAGCTGAAAACATAGTATCCGCAAAACTCTGTTTTGGCGGATACAATTACTGTAATATGACAATAGTGCATCAAATAATGGAGTATCAGTCAAAAGATATCCATGTAGATGAAGGTGAATATAATTTAACCACTTACGTGTGATTATAGCAGTGAATAATTAGTTAAGAGAAATGCAGACGACATATAAAGTTTGTACAGACTTTATTTACCCAATATATCACAAAAACACAAGGTGTCACAGGTACTGTCTAACTATATACAGTAAAGTTGTGTTGATCAGTAATATAAAACTATAACATGATACAAGTAAAACTCTATGGTAAGAATAGCTCTATACATGACATTCCAGTTACGTGACATACCATTTTACTCTGCAAGGTCAACATGAGAAGAATAGTTAAGCGAACATATCATTTTAACCTCTAGTTACATATTCTTAGAATAAAACACAGCAGAGGCAAATTTAACCACTTGAAATTTGATGCTTTTGCCAATGGCACCATAAAATTTCTTTCACTATATTTGTGTTACCATTTGTAATAGACTCAATTGTGGCTTTGAATATACCAGACAACAAGCCTCATATTTCATATGGATAGACTGCATATAATTGCTGCGCAGCACTTGTGTGACCCTGCGTGTCAGGGGCCTTTACATTGAGAAGCCCATTTATTACAGCAGCAGTTGTTTCAGCCTGCCGGATGCATGTATTACATTTTCAGCTTGGTGGGCCAGAATGTTAGCAGTGATGATGTCATACATGATGCAGGTGCTGGTCAAATATCCTGTGTAACCCCTCGGTAGCAGACCGGGACAGACACCTGACGCAAGGGGTCACACCAGTGCTGTGCAGCATTTTCATGTGCTCAACCTTTGGATAAATGACAATCTTTTGGATAGGTGAAAATAGAGCCCTGTGAATACCTCAAGAGTCACAACAGGGTCAACAGTAAACATATATCCCATTAGATAATGACTGGATACAGACACCTGTACTTACAGCCTCTTGCTCTTTAACGTACTGGTCCCACAGTCCGTTGAGCTCCGGAGGGACAGGAGTTCCTGACAGTGTCAGTGCCTTGATGATGTCACCAGCATGTTTGGCCTGGTCCTGGGTGATGAATGTGTACGCGTGTCCCAGGTTACCCGCTCTCCCTGTCCTCCTGACATTGGTAACACAGTTTGTATTAGAAATTGTTAACTAAACTCGTTAAACCATTACACAAAACTAAAAAAAATCTGTAAAAATAATCCACAATAAACTTGATGGTCGCACTAAGTTAATCAACTCCACTATGGCCACTTCAAAGAAATCCCCATTGTTGTATTGAATGTCAGGGAACTCTGCTAAGCGTGTCCTCAGGGAAACTCGGTTAAGTCACTAAGATCTGTCTAAGTGTAAGAATGGGTAATATGCTAGTCATCGTAAAGCACAATCTTTTACCTTAAATTAGTGTAATCACTGGTAAATTATAATGTTTTTTTTTTATCCCACAGCAGCAGTATGTATATATATGTATTTTATTGATGGATACTCATAAACCTCACAAGTTCCCCTGAAAATGAGGACACTCAGATCCTCTAAAAGTACATTCACATGGCTTGAACCCCTTTGTCTGATAGAATTTTTTTATAATCCATTTTTACCTGTGATGATTATATGGATAAATCATACAACTAATTGATAGGAAAGTTTTATTTGTAACTGTACTAACCCACAGCGATGAACGTAGTCTTCATAATGGTTTGGAGTATCATAATTCACCACCAGGATCAACTCTTTAACATCTAGACCACGAGCAGCAATAGAAGTAGCCACCTGTAATGTACAAACAAAAAGGTGGAGTTATATATACCAACATTTAAAGGGACTGTTATACTGTCAATCAAAATACAATTTAAAGAATGACTAAGCTTTATCAAATACATGTATTTTTATTTTAACTTGAGTGTTCCTGATACTGAGCCATGAGAGTCCATACAAACCTAGCAATAACTGATATCGATAGGCAGTAAAAATGTAAAAAGCAAGCATCTGTTAGTCATCTCCTTTACAGGGGCTCTAAAACATGCTTTAACATAACACTCATACTGACTGTCTAATACATGACTAGCCTACTAACATGACCAACCCATTTTGATGACCATTTCTTACATTAACTCAAAGTCACAAATATGATTACATTTCATAATTGTGTCACAGAAAAAAATAAAGGTTTAATGACAATTACAGTACCACTCACCAGGAGTCTGATGTTGCTGTACTTAAAGTCAGTGATGATGCTGTCTCGGTCGTACTGGTCAATGCCTCCATGCAGAGACATACAGGGGTAGGAATGCTTCATTAAATTCTTCATCAGTTCATCTGCGTGCTCCTGTTTGTCAACAAACACGATCACGCTGCCCTCCTCCTGGTAGTGTCCCAGTAACTCCAGCAGCTTCAAAAACTTGGCATCCTCTTCTAGGACGATCTGGAGTGAAGCAAGATGGCTACAATCAGAACTACTGAACAAGAGCACCACAAGGGTGTATAATACGCCTGTTGTATTTCTTCTGAATATGTGTGGATTTTGCTGAGAATTTAATTCAGTTGACAAAATCTATTGGTAAATATTTATAATGAGTATCATGAGAATCCATTAGACTTTTAGTAAGTCATCATGCCAGTTGCTACTGATTCTGCTCATACTTACATTCACCTGATGATAATCAATTGGTAACCTGATAACTTGGAATCCTGTCTCCACTGAATCAATCAAGAGTGGCTTCACAAAGAACATACCAGACCTAGGCAGTTTACTCTATATAATCACTTAAATCAATGTGACATAATGCACATCTTAAATGTAGCCTTGCTTCACTGAGTGCCTCATGGCTAATAGTGTGTAATAATTTGGAGAACTGTGTTCATGATAATGTCAGGAGGGATGGCTTGTAGCACTATTCAACTGACAGCAGTATGCAGTACAAAAGGTGGTCTGAACAGGACACGAGCACAAAACCTATTGGTCAAGCAATCCTAAACACTTAGTCACAATGTTTCACATTAAAACCACATAAATCATCTATGAAGTTAGTTGTAAATAATGTTGAGATGAAGTCCTTACCACATGTTGTTCCACTTCTTTACACACCACACTCCGACCACCGACTTGCACCTCAATAGGTTTAGTGAGGATCTTCCGCGCCAGGGCTTCCATCTGGCGAGGGAAGGTGGCTGAAAACATCACTGTCTGTCTGTCATGGCGGATGTTGTCCACGATTTTCATCACCTGCAAAATATACTTATGTCATTAGCACTTGTCTCACTAGACTGTTGCATCAGAAGACCATTCCCATAAAACAGTCCAAGCCCAACATCTCAGATTTCAGAATTTCCTTTGAGAGAATTCAGGTCAGGAAAAAATATTTTTTTATTAAGTGCATGGAAGTGCACAATTACAACATATTTTTAACCTGGTGCATCTCTTCAGCACAAATATACATAAATACTGGGCTTCAGTCACAATGTTTGTTTCTTTCCTGTACAATGAGACTAATGATATACTGATCAGGTCTGCAACTACTGCCCTCCGTTAATTAATGATTGTTTTCTAATATCAGACAGAGCATCTGCCAGCAGGGTGGCTTGTTAAAGTAGTATTTTTTACAACCAGTTTTCTTGTAGTTCTGAAACATAAATGCCTACTCAGCACAATATTATTAGTGATCATATCAGTATCAGTCTAAGCAGCGGACAACAATTTAAATGTGAGTCTGGGAGGTTATCCCTTATTTCCACTAATGGAACAGAATACTTAAGTATCAATTGTTACATACCTGCGGCTCAAATCCCATATCAAACATCCTGTCTGCTTCATCCAGCACAACGTAGGTGCATCGTCGTAGATTGGTCACCCTCCCTGAAAAAACATGACGTAAAATCCACAATAAGCTGAGGTCTAAGCCACCAAAATGCAGGGCTCAAGGCACATGAACTAAAGAAAGACTATAATGGTCACAAAGAAAGTCTGTGACCTGTACTGGGCAGGTATCAGTTGTTGAATATTGCCTTACTGATTAGAATAATAATGTTCACAAGTTCCACCGATGAAACAGAATATTCACCATTCCTTAGTATTAATATTTCTCACATGTTTCTCACATTTCTCACAATATTTCTCACATAATGGCTGTTATTTTTTAAATCAGCTTACAGGAAAAACATTGCTACTGTGTTAAAGCGACATCATGGACAATTTTTACTCAGGTTCAGATGCTTGATTATATAGCCAAAGTGGTAACAAAATGGAGCATATGTCACATAAAAAAAATCTGTCAAGAATAACTTAAAATAATTTTATTAATTTGATTTAAAATAATTTACAGGGATTCACTTCTGGGTCTGCCCCATGGAAAAACGTGTTTGCAAAGATAACTGAACATGCTATTAGGCAGTGGTGTTGCCACACTGCAAAACATTTTCATGAAAGTTTTAGTGTAAAGAATTTAAGTGATCCTAATATGTTACAATTTACAATGATATATCCAACATGATCTGGATTACAAGAATATCTACCCCAGCCAGGAAGTGAAATCTGATAGGGGGTGGGGAGGGGGGAGAGAATAAGCAAGTCAGTAGTTGCATTACAGATATAGAGAACTGGTTTGTGGGAAACCTACGTCAGCAACAAGGAGACTGATAATAATAATAATGAAATTTATTAAACAAATTACAATGCCTTGTTCCTCATAGTACGACGTGTCAACATACAATCATAGCACTTAGAAGAAAGATGGCGTAGCACACATAATGTGCTACGTCACAGATAATTGAGTACAATTGGGAAAAAAAAATAAAACCCTCCTTGTGCTGACTACAGAAATGTTCTCAGATTAAATATTGCTCATTCTCCTGTGAGATTTCACCTAGATTTCTAACAAGGCCTACATGCCTAATGCAAACCTGTGCAATGGGATATACATCAGGTATAATGCTTCCATGCTGGACCATTACTTTTCAAATACATATGTGACATGTATGTGTACAATGCAAGTACTAAACATTTTGAAACTCAGTATAAGCACCAAATACACAAACATCACTCCTAAAATACTGGCATGGATGTACCCAACACAAAATGATAGTGGATGGTGCCACCAGTCTTGTGTACAAGAAAGCCATCAATGATGCATGGACAGGCCAAAATTTCAGGCTGATACATTTAATAAACTTCTCCTGAGTCAGGTGCACTGGGCTGACCAAGCTCAGCTTAGCCAGACAGTTGCCCAAAGCCATTCAAAGCTAAATGCTAGCTGCAGCTACTGCACTGAGTGAACACTTGACCTGTACCTGGCTGCAAAGAGTGAACTCTTGTTCTGTTGCAAAATGTGATACAGATGTAAGTCTGCCAAAGCTATAAATAGATGCAGAATGAATCTTGGTCTGTTGCCAATTCTGAAACAGTTGGCAGTCTGCCAAGCTATATATAGACACAGACAAAATTTTGGCATGTTACCAAATCTGTTTATACATACTGAAAGAATTTGGCTACAATGCTTTTTTCAAGCTGCATATTCATAAGAAAACAGATTGCTATTGAAAGCAAAATCAGAATACACATATGTATATTATTCATTGATTTATCTTACACATAACCTGGATATGGAACCAATTATTTATGTTGCCTGTACAGCTCTGTTTATATACCACAAAGAGCTGAGTTTTTTAATACAATAATTCTACTAGCTTTGTTTACCATAGTATCTCACAGTCCTTTCATTGTTAAAGGTCCGGTAATTCTGCCATTGATCATTAAGGTAAACTTGAACAAAGGCCACCTGTAATCAAACTCCTGTAACTTGGCCAAAATTAAACTGACCCAAACGATTTAAACAAACTTGAGACAGCATGCCACATCATCGCATTAGCACACAGGTTCGCTAAAAAGGCAACTGTAGTTTTAATGTTGTGGAACTAATAATTTCTTATTCTTTATCCAAGTTAGAATGGTGTTTGGACAAGTTCTTACAGTTAATGACAGTCAGACATCAAGTTCACAAATACCAGCTGAAAAAAAAACAATTTCTGGCTGTAATATGGCCAGCAGCACCATGTATATGACCAACTTACCCACAACCAGTACATGTATGTCAACACACAGGCAGGATGCTCTTATGACTGATACATTATAACACTATACTTAGTAAACAACCTGGGATATACTTGTTGCTGTGCTGTCACTGACTGCTGGTCTTTGCTGAAATCAAGTGTTCAGAAGCTGTGGTTGCCTGAGAGTCTGACAAAGCAAGAACAATACAAATACACCGGCATGTGTGGAACATGGGCCCTAGCTGTTGTCAGGTGAAGCCTTGAAGTTCCAGGGGAGGGAGTTCAGGAGCATAATACACTCAAGTACCGGTAATCAGACTAACCAGCTAAAACCCTTTCATAAAAGGTCCAATGTTAACAGTGCTGATGCTGATATTTTCAACCAGTTCAAAAAAATGTAACTGGCATCAATTTCATTATTACGGTACAATATTAACAGTTTATGGAATTGTCACATGGAGTTCATGGGATATAGTAATACAGCTGAATTCTGTTAAACCAACCAGAATCCACTTGTTTTTGGAGATAAGTTTTTCTTAAAAACATAATTTGCTGATTAACACCTAACAGAGCTACATATAGAAGTGACAACCGGTATGGCATAAAAAATTAAAATAAACCCGGAATTTCACTACTTTTTGGATTCTTTCCCATTTTATGACAGATTACAGTGTTTACATCCAATCAGCAACTGTTAACCGAGGCTTGCTTATGGATGAGACCAATGAACTGCCACAAGTGGGAATGGAATGATGTAACGTGTAGAGATTTCTCATATTTTTTAAAATAATAGCTTTTATAAAATATTGTTAAAGGAAGGTATTTCTTCATTATAGATTAGGTCCTTGTCCTTTTATTCCTTTGCACTCAAACTTTTCCAAATGAACAATCCACTAGAAAAAAAAACAGTACACAAGTGGATAGGGGATGGTTGGACATAGTATAAACATTTTAG
Source organism: Sipunculus nudus (assembly GCA_026874595.1). Taxonomy (NCBI): domain Eukaryota; kingdom Metazoa; phylum Annelida; class Sipuncula; order Golfingiida; family Sipunculidae; genus Sipunculus; species Sipunculus nudus. The sequence continues at coordinate 21,497,608 of CM049307.1, forward strand.
ATAACTGACCAATTATGACATTTGGGTCGATGGCTGACTGAAGAGCATTCACATAACATGGCAGATAAAACCTCAAATAAAACATGATGCAAGAGTGCACATCTTATTACAATATTTCAACATTTAGGAGGAATATATTTGCTTTAAATTACTCCTTTAGATTGTAATAAGCATAAAAAATCCTGACAGTCATCACAAAAAGAAAACACTAGTATAATTCTGAAGACAACCTCAATCTGACTGATTCTCTGGATGAAAAAGGTATTCTCATAGGAATTAATTTCATAAAAGTTAAGTGCACATAAAAAAAAATAATTGTTCTGCTGATTCTGGGACCAAAAATATAAAGTGAGTGGGTGATTTTTTTTTTTTTATTTTTTACTTTTTTTAACTTAATGGTCTGAGAAAATATGTGAAATTTTATAAGCGGGGGGGGGGGGGGGGGGGGGGGGGATATAAATATGTGCACATTTCTAGGAATGGTGCACATGAACCTTACAAAGTTATATCCGATTTATGTGACACCTTTCAGTATTAAATCTTCACATCATTAATACACAATGATTTCTTTGAAGCGACTAATGCAAGAGAATCAAGTAGCAAAAATACTATTGAGGGCTTCATTAACAGCAGCACCCCACCCCTCAACCAGCAAAAAAATGATCCATGGAAAAAAGGAGTAACACTTCTGCAGAACAATTAGTTTTTGTGCCTGGCCTATCCCTAATTCATGTGTTCAACAAAGGGGAGGTGTAAACTGAGAAGATACAAAGAAAACTCACCTCCATTGGCTGTCAACATGTCAATCATTCTGCCTGGTGTACAGACGATGATCTCTGCTCCCCGCTTCAGCTCAGCAATCTGTTCCGATATTCCTGTTCCCCCGTACACACACACAACCCTCAGGTTCAGAGCCTTGGAAAACTTCTTTATCTCCTTCGTGATCTGGAGGGCCAACTCTCTTGTTGGGGTCATTATCACAGCTGGTAAATAAATAATATTTAAATAATCAAGATCAAGGCATTCTGATAATTATATTATATGGAAACTGATAAAATCCTGTTTGATCATGACATTTTGTTAGTCAATGCAAGTTATAATAAGGGCATCGCAAAGCGGAGCACCCCCTCGCATGGGGCATAATTAGAATGGGTGTATTACACAGTGTGAAAATGAGGAGGGCAGCTCTCTGGCCTTGACCTTTGCACCTGTGACATAAAACTAAATAGGGTTCTTCATCCATGGGTGGGTGAGCCATTTGAGCAAGATGACAGGTGTTGGTCAAACAGTTTAGCCTAAAGTGGAAGCACAAGCTTTTTCATGAAGTGGGCCCAGTGGCAATGACCTTCGACCCTGTGACCTGAAAATGGATAGGGTTCTTCATCTATGGAAGGGTGAGCCATATAAGCAAGATGAAAGGTTGTGGTCAAACGGTTTGGCTGAAAATTGATCCACAGGGCAATCCTGGACGGACAGACAGATGAACAGACAGAGGAGTGACAATAATCAGGAAACAAAGAAGCAGAAGTATACCTCAGACAATTTATTAACATTAGCCTGAAAACACTAAAAATAACAATGCATAGCACTTGTGGATTTTATGAAATCAACTATTTTGCACAGTTACTCTCTGGATGTAAAAACAAGATGAATTTTTTGCCTGTTTGTATCATGAATGAAACTTAAACCATTCCTGTAATGATGAACATTTAATCTAATCTCAAAAGTATGCTTTAAAATTCTGCTTTAAAAATCTTATAAGAAATTGCTTCTTTATGGATAAAAATATTTTTTTTACCTATAGGACCATCATCCTCCTCAAGCTCTGGCTGATCTACAACATGACGAAACAAAGGTAGAAGAAATGCCAGAGTTTTTCCACTGCCCGTCTTGGCGATTCCTATCATGTCCCTACCCGACATAATCCCAGGAATCCCTTGGGCCTGGATGGGGGTTGGCTTTTCAAAATTATGCCTGCAAGATAAAATCAAAAGACAATGTATAATTTATGTGAATATAATAGATTCCTTTGCTAAGGCATGGGATCTGATTGATTTGAGAATTTTTGTATGCCTGAAGCTAAGATATTCATGATGTATCTTGATGTAATTTGCCACATAGGTTAATTTGACATGATGGCCTGGGTTCCTATATGAGTAAATTTATACACTCTGATGCATGTTTAAACCTTAATAAAAAAACGAATGCACTTAAGTACATCAGCAAAGGTCACCACTCTCACTTTCTCTCTCTTTATATATATATACAGATAGATATTTATATATATATATATATACATACACAGATAAATACATACATATCAGAATGAACCTTAATCACTCAGCAATCGTTGAAAATCACTTCTTCACTTAAATCTGCACTTCACTAAGTAATATTTATCTTCAGTTTTAAATAATTCCAAAGGAACTAACCATTCTCAAAGAAATGTAACAATTAATTTCAATTTCCTTCTCTTGATTAAAACAATTTGGTCATGTAAATATGGACTTAGGACTAAGGAGCTATGGCGTAATCACATAAACCCAAAATAATTAATACACGTCATTTAAGTTTTATTTCAAGATTCACCAATCCTGCTAACATTTAAATCAGCAGAGAGTTTTTGAGAGACGGATGATAACAGCTGTTGTGGAACAGTAAATGATAAGACTTACTTCTTCAAGCAGTCCAGCACCTTCTTGCTGACTCCACACTGCGCCCAGGTCTTGATTGGTTTAGGACAGTTCTTGCCTCGAACTTTAATTCCTTCCATCTCTTCCCTCAGTGCAGCAACCTCTGATAAATAATCACAATATGTCACATACACAGTTTACTTATTCACAATAAACCAAACAAAGTGAAAACAGCAGAGAAGATTTGTAAATGACACATTTGCATTTCCATTTAATGTAGAGCAGTAAGACACTCTGCATTTAATATTGGCATTTAAATGCAGAGCTTTTCATATGCCAATGCAAAAATGTAGCATTGCAGCTATCTCAGAATAAACACTACCTTCATTATGAGCCATGGGGTGATTTTTCAATAATACATTTTAACATGACTGGTTTCATCAGCAGGTATCCATTGCCAGCTCAAGTGTAAATTTATATCATGGGTCATACCTTCTGTTGTCATGTTGGCAATCTCTGGAACTTCAACATAAAACTCCTTCCTGAAGGGAGCATAATAGATCTTTGAGTGATCCACTTGTATGAGATCCTGGAAAAAAAATGAAAAATAAAGTTAATATTCATTCTTATAGCATAATCATAGCTAGCAATTTACCATTTTTTTTCAAAATTATATCTCCTACTTTATGATATGCTTTGGTTGCTTTCTTATTTGCGGTGCTTAAAATCAGCAATATTCATCGATCTGATAACACCCTTTCTGGCATAGGGCCAAGAATCAGACCAATGACAGCTAGTGTCCGAGTCTAATAAAACCAACAAGAGGGGGTTCTGCATGTTCAAAATTTGGGGTGCATGAAATATCAGTGGACTGTGCTCTGGGCACACCCTGTGTTCCTTCCCACAGAACCTTGCCACAGAAAGCAGCACTTACATGAAAGGATGTAAGGGACAATTGCATTGTATAACTGCTAAGTGAGGAGCGTAATAAGCATTTAAGACAAAAATTTCAGTCTCATCTGACTTTACAGTCATGGCCTTTCTGCCCATAATTTGTGCAGTCTTCTCTCAGCTCCGCTAGGAGTATGCAACCCAAACCACAATAATATAGATATGTCAGAGATAACATTGTTCAACCTCGGGTTGATTAGAATAGATTTATTCCTAGGTTTCCTTCTATAAAACTTTTGGTCACTTACTCTTCAGTTACTTTTCCTTGTTTAGTGACACCCAAACAGAGCATAGGTAGGGTATGCTGGTGGTTAAGATCTTTGGCATTTACAGACTACCTGGATGGAATGCAAAACCCAAAATCTCACACTAATGAGTCAAGTGTCATAACCATGCATTACTTCACCACACTTCAGTCATATGTAGGTGTGTATTGCTTCTGTCATGCTTATTGTATGAGTTGAAAATTTAAAATTGAGCCAATAAAATTTGAGAAAATAGGTTGTTTTTAAGTTTGCTTAATTTTAAACAAATTCTATAAATATACTTGTAGGTACCTTTTTCTTCTTGTTTAATCCCATCATGGCAGTCTCCAAGTCCTCTTCTTCTTCCTCAGAGCTGTACTGTTACACAGAAATACAAAATGTAACACATCATGTAGTACAAACATAATAAGCCTATCTTCAGTAACAGAACAATAATTTTCTTTTTTCTATAAAACTTTCTTTGTAACAGCCTTATGTGTACACCTGTATATTTTATTAGATACAACTGAATAAGGCTCCATTCTATACCTCTTTCCAAGGGAAGTGCTGAAGCCAAACAGCACAAACAAATCATAAGTGTAATGATACGTTTTAAGTTGCTGTACAGTACAGAGAAAACAATGCCAGCATATAATTAGCATATGTATATCATTTAATTGTGTCATTAACTTCAATTAATCAGAAGAATAATAACAAAAAGTCTAAATAAAATATTTGTTTATGCTTTGTGTTATTTACATCACAAAAAGACATCAAAGTAAGTTCACTTTTCCTGTTACAATATATGTTTAGGGGAACCCATATGATAATCTTATGCCTATTGTGATGAGGTTAAACAAAAGATAATGATCTGATGAACATCTGGTCTGAAACACTAACCTCCATGGCATCCACGTTGTTCTCCATCAGTTCTCCCTTCATCTTTGCCGGGTCCACTTTCTTCTTTGCTACACCTGTGATGATTGTGACCTTACCTTCCTACAATACAAAGGTATAAACTGAACACAACCAGGTAAATACACTGAATACATAGCATTAGTAGGGTAATTAGAGGGTCTGAAAATTTTGAGGTTTTACAGAAAACCTTACAATATGCTAGAAGATACATTTGTTGATATTAAACTGTAAGAACCTGACCAATTTTAACTGTAACTTTGTGTTTATGTTAGCAATATGTGAAGGTCACCAAATTTTTAATATTTTTAAGTACACTTTTATTAAATGTTGTTCCCAACAATGTATTTGAGTAGAGAAATATATTTCCTTGGAAAGACATGTGATATTATACATAAACTTTGTACATATAAATTTTGTACAATAGTAGCTATACCAGGCAATTTATGGCTGTGTTGCACCTGTACACTGACATATTCAGATTCAGGTGCAGAATTTGACTAATTACTGAAGCACTTAATACAAGAATGTGACATTAGATCACAACTGTCAGTTCTGGACAGTATAGTAAACAAATTTGACTTGAGGATTTCAATTTCTTCATATTAGACAGATGTACAAATTCCTCACGTTTCAATTTGTATAATATAAACTGATACAAGTTTATGCATACAGAAAGATGTTTTTCAAATATTTACCTCATTTCCACCCCCTGGTCCGTGTTTTGCAGTGTCCTTCAGCGGTTTGGTGTCTTCAGTCATGTTCTACAAAACAAATTCAGGGTTTCTTGCATTTTTATTAAAATATTTTGATCAAAAATCTTTATATGACCCTTTGTCTATATTGCAAAATCAAAATTAAAAAAAAATATATACCAAATTTAACTGACCCCTTTTAAATATCAACATGACTTGCCATGAATTAATTAGGATTTAAAGCAAAATATGGAAAATGACCAACCATAATACACTTGGCATAGTCCCCTAAAATTAAAGTCCAGATCAGAACATCAATGACATAAGACTACTCATCTGGCACCCACGCAACATAAAGTTATGCAATTTTCACTTGGTGTATGGAATAAACTTTTAATCATAAAAAGCTTATATCCCAGAAAGCCCCACCTGCAGGCCCCCATCCGATCCGCTCAAAATAAGTAAAAAAAAAAAAAAATTATTTGTTTTGGTGATTTTGAAAAAAAAGTTTGCCTGAATTTGCATATTTAATGATTTTCAAAATTTTGTGTATGCTCATAAAAAAAGTTAAAAAAAAAACCCAGGATTTTCTAAGGCACAGCCACCACAGAGGGGTTGCACAACAACAGTTCAGTGGCACAACCATCAAATATAATATCTATAGATGTATCTCTGAGGATAATACCATAAAGTACCTGCATAAATGCATCTAGTGGATCCACACCATCATCATCATCCCCTTGACCGTACTTGTGGGAGTCTTCTTCGTCGTCATCATCATCCTCCAGGCTCCAGTTCTTGCTCGGAGGTAACACAACCAGCTGTGGCTTCTCCTCCTTCTTCTTGCGGTCAGCGCGCCATTTTTCAATGCGTTCCCGTCGTTTCTGCATTTCCATCTCAAGCCTCTCTTGTTCCTCTTCCTGCAGCAAAATTAAATATAGAATTAAAAATGTACTGATTTGCTTTCAAGTTATGTTATTCAATGAAAGGAGATTCATGTATTTAAACAATACAAAAGCACCACTAATGGTGCATGATATGCCTGTTGCATATCTTGTGACTTCTGACCTGATTATATTTGTGAATTTAGCTGAGAATGTTATACAGGTGAGAAAATATATTGGTTAATATTCATAAGCTTCATGAAAATCCATCAGATTTTGTGAAGTCATCAAGGCACAACAAAAGTCTGGTGACCTCTGACTTTATTAATTCTGCATGGATTTTGCTGGATATTCAACTAAGGCGAAATATTATATTAATTAATACATCTGTTGAGTTTTATCAAAATCCATCATTTTCTTGGTAAGTTATAATGGCAACACCACAAAGTAGCCTAGTGACCTCTGACCTTACTAAATACGTGTGGATTTTGCCCATAACCATACTCAGGCAAGATAATATAGTTTATCAGTTAAGGTGAATTTTGTGAAAATTCATCAAGTCCCCCCTAAGTTATTGTGGTGACACTAAAAGTCTAAGGATGGACAGAGAGATGGACCATGGGTAATATGTCCCATCATAGACAGATGTATAAAAACAAAAGAAAAATATAATTGTTAACATCCTCTGAAATGTTAATTGAATATCTACAGCATTTGAAGCATGTGATTTAAGCTCTGACCAGAGAATGTTTTACTGTTAAAATAATAAAATATCATCCATGATTTACTACACAGCTAGCTGCTTGCATTAAAAAAGAAATATGCTGTATTCTATGCACTCTGCCAATACAGTACTATGAAAACAAGGGATCATGGGTCACAGCACTCAGCTGATATTTTTTAAATTTTGCAAATGAAAAATATAACTGATTTTTAATAAATTTTAACAAATGCATAATATACTTATGTCTATTTTTTATTAAATTAGCAACTGAAAAGCTAAGAGGAAATTGCCGTGCTACCTGGTGATAATAAAATACAAAATATACATGTTAACCAAACTTTTACTGTCACTTTCATGGACAACAGCATGACCAGCCTTGAGAGGACACCAGAATTAGCGGACACCTTCAATGTACAGACACAATTCCATTGTCAAGACCAATTCCATGTCATGAACAGACACCCAAATAAATCAGCGGCCACCAGTTATGCTGCACAAGTGTACCAGATGAGCAGCGCTGCAGGATGCTTCTTGCATGCTGTGATTGGAAAGGCATGTATTCAGATTCATTCATAGGTCTTATGTGAATCCGGGAATCCCATATCACATGACTGACTCGACCAGTGAGCATCAACATTGGTTGACCCAAGTCTTTTTTTCTGTTGTAAAAGCATGATGGAGAAGAGGTTTGCGCTGGCAAAATTTGGTCACTATTTTGACGCTGATTAAATAATTGAATCTGCCTTCGAGAATAACTAACTGTGTCAAAAGATGTCAAAATATTGATTAACAAGAACAATTTGACCTGTGCAATAGTCCAAATATGATTGCGGCACACCTGCAGGTGACAGCTGCTGAACGGCCCCAAACACACCAGGGTTTCTCCATATTGAATGTCCGCCTGATTTGAGGCCTACTCATGGCAATGTAAATCTGACAAACTCATTGCAGAATTTAAGACATCTGGTCATAATCTAAATGTTAGGAAAAAATTCTAATGTTGAAAAAATTATTTCTGTTCCAATTATGTCTGAAGTTAATGCAGCGGCTGCTTAAGGCCACCCAACCCTCCTGATCACCCAGTTTGGTTACGCTCTGAACACAGCATGTGACCTTCCACTCACACGCTGTGAGAAATAGCAGGATTCTTAAGGTTTGGCATGGTACCAAACACCCAGTCAGTTTGTGCTGGATAAAGTAGAATCTGATTGGCTCTGCGTTTAAACAAATCTGCAGCACTGGTAGAAGGAATCTGATTGGCTAAGTATGTAAACAAACATAGCTGCGCCTGTGGCAAGCTCATGTAGCATAGAAAGAGAGGAAATATCCAGAAATGGGGGATAACTGACCTCAGGCCACACCAGCAGGTCAGTATAGAAACTGTGTTGAAAGCTGACGATTGCATCATGTTTATTCAAACAAGGGCTGAAAAAGGCTGCTACTAAGCGCTATTCACCGCAGTGCAAAGGGAACGGTACCTCAAAGAACATCCAATTGTGCTGGTTAAATGTTGAGCAGGGAGAATTCCACAGAGACAGCACAGCCAGGTGACCATCCCTGACCGGCATACATTGCTGCAGGTAGTGCATAGTTGAGCATATAGCATTATCACACCTTACTGAGCATACCAGTTTGGTTAGTTTGGCTTAACCAGAGGTTTGCCGGATGACTTTTATTCATTTTTATTTATTTATTCAGAAACAATATGTTATTAAGGAATATTATAAATATCACAATTTATCCAATAAAAATTTGTTTTAAAGTTTTTTTTAGTCAATAGTAACTATTTCTTTGCAATGATACTCATGATCCACCACTCATTTAATTTTGTATTTATAAATGAACAAGCTATTAAAGACTTTAATCATGATGTCAAAGAATCTGCTTTCTTGTGTCTGATGTCCATATAAGTATTTTTTTCATTTTATTGATATAAAAAATTTTATTTTCATATACTGAACATATGGGATTCTTTTGTTTTAAATGCTGAATGTATCTCCGTACAGTAATCAATATTCCCACCCACATCTGTCCCTACCTCTCATGAAGGAACACTTGCAAAGTAGGGACACTTTGCGATATCCCACAGGTGTCCCCTCACGACAGGTACTGCTGTACATCAAAGATACAGGAGCCTCTCATGAACAAATATTTTTCTAGAAGTATCAGTATTTCAGCTATGTGACAGTAATATGTACATAAATAACCACTACCCTGAGAATGCATCAATCTCTGTCAATTATAGAACATGGAAGAAAGTGGAAGTTCTGGGGTGGGGTGGGGTTGGAGATGGAGGGATGATATGAGAATAACTGTACACCTGTGACAGCAGTGGATCTCCATCAGTGACCCATTACAAATCAGGTAACCTGGCATAGCTGACCTCCAGTGACCAAAGTGAGCTTCCTGCAGCTTTACAATGAAAGTGAATACAATACAGCCTCCCAATAATTTCATAACTAGCCTAATTTTTTAGTCTTTATTTTCTAATTTCAAGTTTAAACAACTTAAATACCTACATGTACATGCTGTGAAAATTAAATCAACAGTACTTTCAGGAAGAACATGCCCTGGTCAAAGTTGGACAAAATTTAAGTTACTGATTTTAAATTAATGCTAATAATTTTAAGAATTTACAAAATTCAGAGCTTATATTGGGTGTACAAATATATCTTGCTTTTATAATGTTAAATTCCTGAAAACAAGTCTCTAGCTTCAAGAATAATCATGTATAGTGAGTAAATATCTTTCCAGATTTTTTACAAAGTACATTATAATCAGGACCATTACTTGAAGGAATTGAACAATACTGACCTAATTTCTGGAATGTATTTAGGAAACACATTAAAATATACTTATGTCAGCTCTTGTGGTTCTAATATTAGGCAGTCTTAAAGTGTATCAATAGTTTTTTTTAAAATGGAATATTGAGGTTTTTCCTAAATTTCTCGAAGGAACAAAGTGGCAGTGACCAAGTTTTTGGTTTGTTAGGAGAACTTCAGGACATCTAACTGTATGTTGAATTTAAAATTTGTCGGTCCAACAGTTTCAAAATGTGCCCTGTTAATGTACTGATGCCCACCTGGACAACGGACTATCACTATAACTCAGATGACTTATAGTCAGCTGAGCTTATAATAATGTTCCTACGTGAAAAGCTGGTCATAAAAAGAATGTGTAAAGCATAATCTATATAGTATAATAATAAAATGCAATACAAACACAATATACTGAATTCACAATTACATGTGATAGGAGGAAATGAAACTAAATATTTCTTGGCTATCCCCAGACAGTTAACCCCCCCCCCCCCTCCCAGCCCTTGATAAGATGCATCTAACCTGTAAGTTTGGTGACTGTACCAAAATTTTTTTTGGTTATTGCCGTAATTTCATTTTAACATTATTGCTGCTGTGACTTTGAAAAAATGTATCAAGGTCATCCATGTTCAAATTTGACCTAGCTGTTGATAAGATGCATCAAACTTGTGGGTTTGGTGACTGTACCTCAAATTCTTACAAAGTGATTGTGTTAACATCATTTATAACAAGAAACGACACAAGGTGAAGCCACCTGTCTTCTGCAAAAGACAAAGCTATTCAAGATCTTCAGTCAATTTGATTTTTGGATCATTCCATGTATCCCTTACTGAGATATTACAGATTTTGTGTGAATTTCACCAATTATGGGAATATTCAAGGTCAAGGCCATTCTCATAGGAAAGGTCATGACCTCATTTGGGCACCGTCCTCTCATCCATATCTATACATATACAAAGTTTGGTAAAGATCCGTGAAATACTTTTTGAGTTATCGCGCAAACAAGATTTTTATGCAGAGTTGGCAGGACCGTCATGAAAACAAAGTATCCCTCGACTTTGTCTGGGGATACAATTAAGGTATAATCTTGCATATTAACCTTAATGGTTCAGGAATAGTGCAAATGCAGAAGATTGTGGAGCCTTATCATTTATTACAGATAAAAGTAAGAGTATATATCTTGATATAAAGGCTAAAATGAGTCTTCATTTAAAACAAGCTGGACTCCTATACTTATCAGCATGAGAAAGCTAAGTGCCAAAACATGCAGGCGTTTTGTATTTACCTTATCCAGGGGTTCATCTTTAACAAGGAGCGCTCCCTCCTTGAAGGCAGGGCTCTTGCTGCGGGACTTTTCTCGTTCTCGTTCTCTTTTTACCACTGACACACGCTCCCTTTTTTGTTCTCTGTCTCTGCTTCTACTGCGCTTTTTGTCTTTCCTGCGAGGACTTCTTGACCGCCTATAATAAACAAGATTTATGCCACAAAACTTTAAAATACATATTAAACTAGTAACCAACTTGCTGAACATTGTAAAATGCTGGCACTGATATAGAGAATCTTTCAGTGCATAATCAATAATTTAACACAGTATAACCTTCTGGGGGTGTTGAAGTTACAGTTTATATTAAGGAAATGAACTCATAATCAGCCTTTTTAGCCCGCTGAAGCCAAAGGAACTATTTCAGGGTTGCAACACCAGGAAGAATAACACTTCACAAAATTTTGATAATTATAGTTTTAACCATAAAAATATCTAGAGTAAAGAAAATCTGTACAAAATAGAACCAACAAATTCATGATAAATATGTGATTTTAAACAGTTCATTTCAACTTTGTGCTCATTATCTACATTCTTGAAATTTGGTCATCAGCTTAAAATGCCAAAAATGTAAAATGCATAACCCTGATTCAATATTTAAATAACCAATAATCCATAAATAGTACATATGATTATAACGTGTACAGACACTGTCACATTTTTAGCCTGCACCTTCACAATTCACACCATTAAAAATGCCCACAATACCAACACAGACACAGATTAGGCCTAACAAGTAATGCACCATAATGTCCAAGTTATTACTTGTTTAAATAAAAGAAGAGAAAAGATTTTGTATGAGGGAATGGGTAGTTCATAACTTCACATATACGATAAGTCTTTAAGTTTCATATTTTAACTTTATTTACTCATTACCAGTAATGTTTATTAATTACACCAGGCTGGGAATTTACTTGAAAATCACTTTGACCAAAATATTCTAAACATATGGCAAAAAACATACCTCCTTTCTTTGCTTCTGGACCGCTTTCTGTCTCTATCCCTGTCTCTCTCCCGAGAGCGAGATCGCTTTCTGTCCCGTCCTCTCTTTCTGTCTCTATCTCTTGACCTTGACCTTCTTCTGTCTCTGGACCTAGATCTCCTGTCTCTAGATCGGGATCGTTTTCTGTCTCTGCTACGAGACCTTCTTGACCTTGGACTTCTACTACGGCTTCGCCTCCGCTTGGGGGAGTTACTTCTGCTACGTGAGCTTGAAGATGAGCGCTTGCGGTATGACCTGTGAAGACCATTGAAAGAAATTAAACACCTAAATTTACATGTTATCCTTTCAATGATTTTAACGAGCAATATTATGTGACAGCTCACGTCCAATTCACTGATCAGATGATCATGACTGCTGGTGAAGTACCCCACAGTGTACCATGTGATAACAATGTTTAATCTGGGTTTAAATACCTGTGTTTTCCTCGTATCTTCAGTGAGTTCTGTGTGGCATAGTGGTTATGCAATGAGACATGTATGCCGCCAGTCAGTGGTTCAAGACCCGATCCAGTATGCTGTCTTTGCATGTCATGTCATATGTACTAATAATTCATGTATTACATCTCTTCCAGGTACATCCACGCAGCCCAGTTCAGGATGTCACATGTACAGATATCACAAGTCAAATATAAGACTGTAAACAGTTGTTATGTTTATGATGAAAACCCCCCCAAAAAACTATACCCCATTTTTTCTCTATCCCCATCAACAATATCACCCTCTTTACCTTGTTTGAATTCAAGGGTGCATGTGTATTCGACATTTGCTCCAATATTTCTTAGTCAGTCAAATACATTGGTTATTTCTGACCCCGAATGGAGAAGTCTCCTTGTCATACACACAATATTTGAATTTATAGAAATTTTTTGTCTGTTACAGGATTAATGCTCTCCAGTTTACCTGAAGCTTCATATGTGGCCGTGTATTCATTGAATGGATGTATACATACGCCGCTTTATAATATGCAGTTAAGTGGCACGTGTGAAGTCCGAGACCTATATTGTAGAAACTGTATGGATATCGGAATCAATATATGGCAGGGCCTAAGAATATTTGGCCCAAGTGTAGAATCCGGTCTTCATTTCCAAGATAGGTCTAAACTGACTTGACCATCTCATATCAGTAGTAATTAACATAAGCCATGACATGCCTGATGATATGGGGTACAGGTGAATTCAGCCCATTTCTAACCCTGGCCCGTATTAACCCAGCCCTGTACTTACCAACCCGGCACATTCAAATTACCAACCCAGCCCGTGAAATATACCAACCCAGCCCGTACCTGGACCTGGCTTGTACACTCATGTGAATAAATATATATTGGCGCTAAATCCCACCTTTGAAATAAAGTGTTGGATGTAATAATAATTATGTGATGTTTTGAGATTTTATGAAATACTTTGTTTTTATTCAAATTTTATTTTTTTTATGAGAGAAAGAAAATGAACAGGAACAAGAACTATACATTATATTTAACTGATTATATGTGTTACCTTCAAAAAGAGCAAAGTCCTTTCTTTCATACATACTCTACATGGTTGAACATTAGTAAGTTTGTATTTCACAGTTTGTGAGGTTCTGAAGGTATAGCAGATCCATGTTTTTTTACATCTATGCAAACTTTTAATGCTACACAGAATACATGGAAAGCAATCACTTTTGTGCTGTTTCTTTAATACTGTCCATGGTCTGAGTGATACATATATGTGAAAACAAATTTATTTTGTGTGTAATTTAATGCTTTTAAACCTGTTTTTTTTACCAGGGTAACTTTGGCCTACTAACCTGGGGTTACTTCGGCCCACTTTATATTACTTCTTTTTTTAGGTATATATTCAATTTTAATTGATAAAAATGTTAGGTTTGTATCTGATACATTAAGATAGGCAGCACTATATCATATAAATAGTTATTAAAAAAAAAAGAATTTTAGAACTCCCCATGCTTAACAGTTTTGGTTTTATCAGACCTAAGCGTTCTGGCAATGTCTTATCCAGATGACCAAATGTTTCTTATTTTCAAAGCAATGACTTTTTTAAGTCATTGTAGATTTGCATTTGCTATCAAAGTTATCCAGTATTTTTTTTTCATTTATTTTGGAGGCAACCACTTCCATTGTTTTTATATGACAGCTTAACTTTTCTGTGTACACATGCAGGATTCTCTCCATTTCAGTTCTGGACCATGTGACAGGGAAGTAGCACAGGATTATCCTTGTGTCAGCCAGAAATGGTTTACCCTGAATCCAGTTGGAGCTGAGAAATCACGCTCTTCCTGGAAGTAGGTTTACCATCCTCTGGATTCTGGGTGTGTAATCATCCTCATTGCTGGGTCATAACATGTGAAACCTTGAAAGGCACACTCTTTGTGAGTGAAACATGGCTGGAGGGAACAGCCATACCATTAAACCTACAGAATACTAACTCTGGTGGGGTTGACCATGAAAACTCTTGGGATTCTTTGGCTGAAATATGATATCCACTTCTTTTGAGTCCTGTCCTCTACCCCAAGAATATGAAGCCAGTTATTACATCAGTAGTTAAGATGTTAACTTTTAAAGAGGTGTGGTATCCTAGTAGCTGAAATTTATAAAACAAAAATCTGTTATTTCTACATGTAGATATAAGGAATTCTATAAAGGATGCATCAGCTAATTACATTAAGCTAACTTTTTATAGTTTTATCTTGTTGCTTTTTATATATTTTAGTAATATTAACTGTCTGAACAATTTCTATTATTGCTTGGACACTGAAAGTGAAAATTTAGTTAAAAGTTAGAAATATGTCCATATCTTGGCAGATGGTACCAAAGATCTATGTGGTCTTATGTGCTAAAAATATGTTTTACCTTCTTCACTTTTATATTTTATTGAAGTAAACTCTCGGTTACCTGATGAGAATGTAAATATGTATATATATACTCTTGGGATATAAAATTTGAGTTTTATTTATTAAAAACACCTCCCTAGGCCAAAGTAACCCCAGGGCCTGGGCTTACTTGGGCCCACACATATTTTTTTTAAAAGTCAAAATAGGTTCGGACTATGAATAAACCACTTTGGACATCACAAAAACTAGAATACGGGTAGTCGACAAGCGACTACGTGTATCCGCCAAAATCAGAGAAGGACGGGTGAAGTGAGGCATGGATTGAGTGCCAAGGGGATATAGTTACATGTGTTAAATATTAGAATGGATCTCGGCCACATAAACATGATTGTAGGTGGCGCCACCTGTTATTTGAACAAGAAACTATCTAAGATATATACACATGCAAAATTTCATGTGGAAAAGCAGAGATATGAGTGATTTTATCCCACAGCAGACAAACAGATGGACGCTGTGCAAAAATGGCTGCAGGTGGCGCCACCATTTTTGTTCATGTTATAAAGCTATCCAAGGGCTACATTTGTGTAAATTTTTTTTCCTGATTGGTCAAAAGGTTCCTGAGATATATGGGTTTATGTGTGGAGCGTTAACATGAATGAAGGTGGCGCCACCTGTCATAAAATCAAGAAAGCTATCTAGGATGTATATGCATGCCGATTTTTAGGTGAATTAGTCAAACCACTGCAGAGATATGAGTGATTTTAACCCCAGGCAGATTAACAAATGGACACTGTGCAAACATGGTTGCAGGTGGCGCCACCTTCTGTTGTGTATGTTATAAAGCTATCCCAGGGCTACATTTGTGTAAAAAAATTTTCCGGATCGGTCAAACGGTTCCCGAGATATATGGGTTTATGTGTGGAGCGTTAACGTGAATGTGGGTGGCGCCACCTGTCATAAAATCAAGAAAGCTATCTAGGATGTATATGCATGCCGATTTTTAGGTGAATTAGTCAAACCACTGCAGAGATATGAGTGATTTTAACCCCAGGCAGATGAACAAATGGACACTGTGCAAACATGGTTGCAGGTGGCGCCACCTTTTGTTGTGTATGTTATAAAGCTATCCCAGGGCTACATTTGTGTAAAAAATTTTCCGGATCGGTCAAACTGTTCCCGAGATATATGGGTTTATGTGTGGAGCGTTAACGTGAATGTAGGTGGCGCCACCTGTCATAAAATCGAGAAAGCTATCTAGGATGTATATGCATGCCGAATTTTAGGTGAATTAGTCAAACCACTGCAGAGATATGAGTGATTTTAACCCCAGGCAGATGAACAGATGGACACTGTGCAAACATGGTTGCAGGTGGCGCCACCTTTTGTTGTGTATGTTATAAAGCTATCTCAGGGCTACATTTGTGTAAAAAATTTTTCTGGATCGGTCAAACGGTTCCCGAGATATATGGGTTTATGTGTGGAGCGTTAACGTGAATGTAGGTGGCGCCACCTGTCATAAAATCGAGAAAGCTATCTAGGATGTATATGCATGCCGAATTTTAGGTGAATTAGTCAAACCACTGCAGAGATATGAGTGATTTTAACCCCAGGCAGATGAACAGATGGACACTGTGCAAACATGGTTGCAGGTGGCGCCACCTTTTGTTGTGTATGTTATAAAGCTATCCCAGGGCTACATTTGTGTAAAATTTTTTTCCGGATCGGTCAAACGGTTCCCGAGATATGTGGGTTTATATGTGGAAACAGACGCACAAACGGACGCTGGGCAGAGACGAAAGGTCAGAGGTCAAGGTCACTTGGTTAGGCACCAGTTCACATGTGACCCGATAATTTGTGTAAGTTTCGGAAAAATCTGTCCAGTAGTCTCAGAGGAGTTCTCCGGAAACGAACGCGCCGGCGGCGGCGGCGGCGGAACCCGGTCAAAAACATAGTATCCGCAAAACTTCGTTTTGGCGGATACAATTATGTTCAAGTCCAGGTAATAATGTCCTATAAAGAAGTCTACCTGTAGGCTTTTAATTGTGGTTCTTTGAAAAAATACTAAAACATGACCATTTTGGGCCAAAGTAACCCCGTTTTACCATAATGTAAAATACTCACTTAATGGCCATAGTTGGTAACAAACTATTAGTTCCAAATTCTCATGTGTCTCCTGTTACCCAGGCATTATATGATGCTTTTATATATGGAGGGAGATAGAGCTGCTGACAAATGGACATGACTCTAAAAATTCCTTCCTACACTGTTTCACTGCGCTGGGCTCAGGCAGATGTCCCAAGGCAGGTACGGGCCGGGTTGGTACGGGTCGGGTTAGAAATGGGCCGAATTCACCTGTACCCAAGTGTGTAGCCGTAAATACACGACTAAACTTTAAGCCGATTTAATTGGACTAAATATTCGGAGCGAGTATATAATCCGGTCTACATGGACTAGGTTCTTTCACTTCTCCATTACATGAATCCTAAAATCATTTTGGGTAAACTTACGTCACTAATAACAACGACTGCAGACTGAATCATTTATTATAATTATGCCTTATCCTGTGCAATCATAGTTCTCCACATATAAGCCACAATCTATCAGTATATCCAACCCATATAAACCGAATATAGAAAATTACTACACTGAACAAGACTAAAACAATAGCAACATCTATCGCACATTATGCAAAGCAGTTGACCAGTGCAAACCGGTTATACTGACTACAGTTTTGGGTAAACTTACGTCACTAATAACAACGACTGCAGACTGAATCATATATTATCATCATGCCATTGATAGAGAGAAGTACTAATAATCAGAACCCGGTCAGCTTAGATAAAAAGGCTTAAAACTAAATAATGAGAGCTAAATAACAAAAGATACATTTACGAACCAGGTCAATTTTATCAGGGTCAGCAGCAGGCAAGTTCACCACAAAACCAGGTCGGGAAGTATCATTTTTAGTACCATGGAAAGAAATATCTAGACTGCCATTGCCCAGGAATTGCACCTGATTCACCATAATACCCGTTGGCGCAAGGAACCATCCATGCTATTGTATATCATGCTCTTTGGGGCTATATCGGATGGTCTGAGGATTAAAGTAAAGATAATAGGACGATGACTTTGAGCTAATAAACAAATCCCTGAAAGGTTTCACTGGCATGACGACAGACCGTTTCATCACATCAGCAGTGCAGGATTTGACCAATGCCATCACCATATGATCAATCTCCGCACAATGGACAGGATTATCACGAGCAAGATCCTGATATAAAAGTGATAAAGCTGACAGCGTCGCCTTTAACTGAGAATTGGGCTTAACAGAAGAATCAGCAACGGCACATAAAAAACCTGCAATATCTCCAGAGTGATCTGGTGGGAAAACAATGTCATTTTCAGCACAAAACACAAACAACTTTTTGATTTGTCTTTTATAAAATATTTCCACTGGTCGGGTCCTTATTGGGCAACCATTCCAATTGCTTAATGCAGCCGTCCACCAAGCGAAGTCCTGTTCTGTTCCAATATCGAGGGAAAGAATTTAGTCCCGGCAGTGTCTCTGAGCAATCAGCCAATACAAGTTTCTCAGCTACAACTTGCTTGGTAGGACCGCTTTTGACATGCTGACACACTGTCCAGCTATTCTGGATAATGTTCGGGTAGTGGCCCAGCCTTTCTGTTGTACCCTGCAAATGTCCTTTTTCAGCTTCCAAACGCGCTCCGGAGGTACCGACTAAGTGGGATAACCGTCCCAGCCCACTGTGGTAATTTGATATCCTATGTAATCGAGCTGACGCTTCGGAATGAGGGAAGACTCCTCCCATTTGATGTGCCAGCCCAGTCTGTCTAGCATGTTTAGCAACAACTTGTGTTTTTGTATTTCGTGTGGCTGTGCCATCAACAATATATCGTCCATATAAATGCATGTTCTAAGCCTCGATGCTCTTAAATAATTAGCTACTTGTTTAATCACTTTGCAAAAGAAATACGGACTAGCATTTAGACCAAATGGAATTACACACCATCGGTAAAACATATTTTTCCATGCAAATCCTAAGTAGTCCCTGTGTTCTAAATGTACAGGTATATGATGAAAACCACCCTATCAATCAAGAGAAATCAACTGGTCACCAGGACGGACAAGCTCATGTACAGTATTTATGTCCTCATACTGAAATACAGGCGGCTTGACAAAGCTGTTTAAATATTTTAAATCTTGAATCATACAAAGTTTATTTTTCCATTAAGAAACACAATTCAGCGGTGATATACATTTTGGTCTATACCTACAACCTCAATTGCACCCGACTGAAGTAAAGAAACAATCTCTTTATTAATAAAAGTACAAGAATTATCACTCAGCAAGTTATTATCAATATGAAAGTGCTCTGGTAATTGCTTAAATGGGAGAAGTACACCCTCAGTAATCCAGCTATGAATTTTTTTTTGGGTGTACCAATACCTGACCAAGATGTACGTCTTTCCTGAAGACCCAAGGCACCAGCTCTAAACAAGGTAATATCTGTATGATTCATATACAAAACCATGTATAACATCAAATAATAAACCTGCAACATGTCACAAGTATCTCATAATAAATGCACGATCAGACCAAGCTAATTATAATTGTCACTTGCAGCACTGTTGTCAGAATGAGACAGCTGGCTAAAGCCTGTGTTGGGCGGTGTTGTTGAAACGGCACTCAAAACTACACCCTCTCTGATTAAAGAATCCATGCGCACCACGGCCTCTGTAGCCATAGCCTCCCCTGTACTGCTGATCCAGATGTATTACGCTGCAAGGCCCGAAACAGCCGGGTCGTTGCAGGTTAAATTGTCCCTGTACTAAAAGTGCAGCATACTCATCCTGAAGATATTTCATATGAGCGATCTGAGTGGTAAATATATTACCTAAGTCCTCAGTGGTAACAGCACCTGCATTCCGATTAATCGAAATGAGCTGCTGGATGGTCATCTCAACATAACGGGTCGATTTAGCAATATTGTTTTACACTGCTTGGTCTGTGAGACTAATTCCTTGGCACGAATCTGATAATTTTAAAGAAGGGGGAAGTTTTACATTTTGCAGAGAGTCCTTGATGATACATTATGTTCAAACTGTTTTATACAAACTGCTACCAGTCCAGTTCAGAATGTCCACAAAAGGCACGATAGCAGGTCACAAGCTTTGCAGCACGTTTTACTCCAAGTCGATTTCGAATCTTGATATGTATGTAGCCAAAGTTAGAGAATACACATTCTACAGCAGCAGAACTGGCTGGCATACAGAGAAGATTGGATGCATATGACACTAGCACTGAGGTGTTACTGTGGCTTCACCTGTACACTTGGTATTCTATACATGTACTGCCAATCAGTTGACACTTGGCAGCCAGTTACCATCCTGTGTCAACCAGTTAGCCAGTTTTTGTACACATCCAATAAGTAATCCATCCACTTTCAATCTTTCATTGATACAAAGGAAATTGTTTCAAAATCATTAAATACAAATGATATATTCAGATAGAAATATGATTGAAATAATGGGAGTTACAAAGTAATGAGTTTTATACTCCATCTTACAGACTCCTGATTTTTTTTAAATTATCATTATAACTGCTGTATATCACCGATATCAGTTATATCAGCAGGGTGCCGGCAGTTAGTCCACAGGCTAAACAGCCGGCAGGGAATACTGACCTTGCCCTTGGGTCTAAAGCCCACTGGCTGAACAGTTGGCAAATGAATGTAACATTGTATGCTCTATTTCAGTGTGATGCTCTGTACTTTCCATTATTATTTTGACAATGAGCTGACAATATAGTGCTGACTTACCAAATTAGATATTTTGATAGCCTTTTCTTACGAAATGCCATTTGGTGTGGATATTTCTTGCATCATCTCACAACACAATAGCTAGGCTCAGCAACTTTAATTGGGTGTGGTGTAAGATTGTGTATTATACCTTTGATCAAGTAATTAGCTGATCCTTTGGCCATTAATTTGACATAACCTGAGTTTGTTTTCACAAACTAATTATCCGTTTGCTCATAAGCACACTAGTGTATAAACTATAAACAGTCTCTGGACACACATTCACATTTCTGGTATATTTTTATGACAAAATCTATAAACTATCCTGTAAATATTACAATTTTTATCAGAAAATTTATATAAAAGTACCCTGTAAATATCACAAATGTGTACTTTTAATACCTACCCATTATTACTCAACATACTTATTACATATAGGCCAGCAAAATATATAATTTGGGAAGTCATCACTATATTGTCAGCTCATTGTCCAAATAATAATGATAATGGAAGTACAGAGTATTACACTGAAATAGACTGAAATAGTCTTAATAGAGCATCCATTAATTTGCCGGCAGTTTAGCCAGTGGGGTAGACTGCTGGCAAGGTCAATTTCCCCTGCCGGCTGTTTAGACTGTGGACTAAACTGCCGGCACCCTGCCGGTTGTTTAGCCACTTCCTATATATTATTATATAGTTATATTTAAAGCAAAGAAGCATACTAATCACAGTATATCTCGAGCTGTTACAAGAAATTTTGAGTTTTGTCAGTTGCAATTTGAGACTATATTGCCCATAAAACCTGTAAATCCATAAAACCCGGGTTTACCCAGTAAAACCCACTGGTAGGGGGAATCACTAAAATTTCAGATCCATAAATCTCTTATTTTTTTTCAATTTCCCAGATACAGCTCTCTAAACAATACAATAATCTGTTTGAATTTTGTTTCTATCTTTATTGGTTACAAAGTTATGGTCATTTTAAGGTTTTCAGGTAAATGGGCCCCGGGAGACACACCTGTCCTGTAAATGGCCAAATTGGCTCTGGCCAGTTTTGTGGTTGCCATATTTTGAAATTTAATGTATAATATATTACAATTTATCTTTTATTCCATGTAACTTTCATAAAAGTTCATTATAATGTAAAATTAATACATGTTTATCTTCAAATTTTTGTATGGTCAGATTAAAAAATTTAAAAAAAAAATGTACGGACTTAGTCAAATTTTGGGCGGTAGCCCTTGAAATAAGGCATTTTTCGCAAATTTCAGATGTCTCTAACTTTTTTGCATTTGCAGATACGTGGATAATTCTTTCAAATCCTATAACAGCTATGAAATGTACATTAGGACAATATATATTGTCAATATTATAATATTAATAATAAAAATTATTTGGTGTCTAAATGGGAGGAGCTTCTAATTTGACTAAAGCTTCAGTTTTGCAGGTGCGGAGAGGGGTCATCACAGGCAGCTCTGGCAAACCACGCAAACCATTAAAAACCGAAGAAAGTCAATCTCATGTTTCAATAAACTGTTTATTTCAATAAAAAGAGGTGTTAAGGAATGCATGCATGGTGCAAAAAAGTACAATGGAATAATATAGCAGTTAAAAGCAAAAAGTCCTTTCTACAATGCGGGGAATATTAAGTGCCAAGAAGAACCATTTACTGACTGACCGTGATGTATTTATATGCATATCACTTAACACACACACATGTATGTATGTGTGTATATATATGTATGTATGTATATGTGTATATATATATATATATATATATATATATATATATATATATATATATATATATATATTTAAGCAAATATATGTAAAAATAAGAAAATAATAAAAGGGTTCAGCCTCCCCAACATCCCTTACAGCTGACCCTACCCAACTGAAGTAAATGAAGAGTTAACATGCATCGATGACCACTTGAAATCGAAAGGTGCAAATCATTATAATGAAACAATAATAAAGGAAGAAAAAGAAAATAAAAGGTTGGCTCCAGAAATCTAATCAATATAAACAGTAAAAAGTAAAAAAAAAAAAAAAAAACAATAAAACTGTGAAATTAAATCATGAGGTTAGACCAATAACTTAAATGGCACTGGATATGTTGAAACAAAAATTGCTGCTGACTTTTGACTGGGCCTCCTGAAAAAGAAAAGAAAAAAGTATTTCAGTTTCTTGTCAACTTAATTCATTGAGCATCATCAGTAAATCATTACTATACAGCTGGGGAAGTTTCAAATAAACAAAATACTAAGTTTACTACAATCATCCTATATGGATAAAAAAAAATAGAAAGGAGTGTGTATCACTTTATTGAAACTTGTGGGATTATGCAATGTAATTGTATGAAAGGTCGGGGGTCATAAATAACTATTATTCACATAAATACTGAACATAAAATATACTGTTTCTTTATCAAAGTTAATTTTATTCAGGAATGAGAATATTGATATTTGCTGTCATTATTCGTACATGCATATAACTTAAAAAGTTTAAATTAAAAAAAAGAAAAAGAGTAAGGATTGAGTGATCCCATAACACCAAAAAAAAAAAATGAAATTGATGATTGTTACAGTTTAGTATAATTAAATACATTTGGTTCCTTTTCAATACAACACATCCAATAATAGTCAAAGGTTATAATAGAAAAGTAATATTTATTAATCGGATCATGTTACTTTTACCATTGCAGGTTACAATTTCTTATCTCTTCCTATTATGTTAAAAAACCTGTCATGTCCTATCCTATCACTATTACACACTACTATTACCCCCATCCCATATATATATATCACTATCACTATTACAAATACTATTATCCTATCCAAGATATATCCCATCTATCTATCTATCTATCTATATATATATATATATATATATATACTAGAAGTATATAGGTGCAGAACGAATCTAACAGTGCTCCATTAGCCTGATGCTAAGAGCTGATACACAGAATTTACAACGAAAATGTTCAGTTACACATTAACACATGTTTTCATGCTGCCGCAATCATCAGATGTGAAATGTTAAGGAACGGTTGGTGACATTATGTAATTACGTGCCGAAGCACTCAGCCATGGTCAGGTGGGAGTGTGGGGGGATTATGGTTATGTCTGCATTTGGAAATGAGTTCTGATCTTTTGTCGAGTCTTTGTGTCTTGGGGAACGTTATGATTTGGACCTTTTCTTCTAGGCAAAGATTACAACTTCCACTGGGGAGCTTTCGGCAAAGATTACAACTTCCACTGGGGAGCTTTCCAGTGTAATGTATGTACAGGGCTAATGTACTGGAATGGTTCAATAATATCCCGAACAAAAAATCCCATACATTCATTACATTCGACATCATTGAGTTTTACCCCTCCATATCCAAACAACTCCTCACTGATGCAATCAAATGGGCAAGACAAACGACGGACATCTCCAACCTGGACATCGAAGTCATCATGCATTCAAGAGAGTCTGTACTATTTCACAGCGGCACGGCATGGACGAAAAAGGGCTCCGGCGAACACTTTGACGTCACTATGGGAAAACAGAGTGTCCCCTTCAAGGAGCATGCCTACAAGCTGGTATTATCTATGCCGCTGACGTCACAACCCCAACCTCGGAGAAAACCTACATCGGACTTGCCGGCACCGACTTTAAATCCCGCTACAGAAACCACAAGAAATCATTCAGCCACCCCAAGTACGCAAAAGACTCGGAACTTTCAAAGTTCATTTGGCTCCAACAAAACACACACACCCCGTATTCAATAAACTGGCGGGTCCTCAAGCGCGCACCACCTAGAAAGCTCCCCAGTGGAAGTTGTAATCTTTGCCTAGAAGAAAAGGTCCAAATCATAACGTTCCCCAAGACACAAAGACTCAACAAAAGATATATATATATATATAAACATCATGAATTATGAAATAAAACTCAGCCTAGAGGAGATTGATACATAACAAGTATCATATTCTAAAAATGTAGGGATATAGGGCACCTTCCATTTTGCTAACATGTTAAATAAGGGGGGGAGGGAAGTGGGGGGTGGTTAGATATGTAAGCTGCTGCATATTTATATGAAATTATTTAAAAGTACTAAAATCAAATTATATATCATTTGAGTATATATATATATATATATATAATTTCATAATTTTTATAATATTTACAATTTATAATTTAATGCATAAAAATTAAATTATGTAAAAAAAATTACGATCCTGAAATAAAAAGCTATCCGTTGATATTTTTGTTAATTAAAAATTACAATTTGAAAATTTCACTGATATACCTATTTATTATATACATAAAATTCAGATGAAATATATATAAAAAACATGTCAATCAAAATATAAATACCATGACACAGCGAATATAAATCTATTTCTTTAATATTATAACCAAAACTTATCCTTTTACCATGCTTCATTTAGGACATGATGCGACTTGGTCACAGTAGGTCTAGTTTTGACCCATAAAATCTCCTATTATCGCTCACCTGACGATGTGAACCCCTCCTCCCCCAAGGCTAAATATATATAATTTTTATTCTCGTTATATATTAATTTGCCTCATTTGGGCCATAAATAAAATTTTTTGTTAGATTTGCAACATGTTTCAAACAGAAATTACATTTCACCCAAGTAATTTCTACATTTTATGAACCACAAACTGTCAGCGCCATCTATGTCAGACGATTTTATATTTTCTTTCTCTTAATTTACCCATTAAATTTTATGATTTCTGTTTTAAAAAGGGATTGTATGTGAAGATAATATACTTATCTTTTAATATCAAAAATATATTTAAGATATCTAAGTATATTTTCATTGTATATTGAATAAAACACGGTGTCTGCAAGGGGATGCATCTTACCTCAATGTCACAGTGACAGCAGCGGTTTTCTCGTCTCTGTGGCGCCAAGACATCACTTGGAAATGCCCGTTGAGACAAAAAATGGCCGCGTGTTTTAAAAATTAAAATATAGCATCAAATAGAGCATTTTCCATACTACCAGAATGTACTTGACGATTTTTGAAAAAAAAAAATCATCCATAACAAAAAATATCTCCAAAAACTTGTAAATTTATCAAAAATACTTAAAAATTGGCGTAGAAAAAATCATCAAGCGGCGCCGTCATGCCTACGATATAAGGATTCTTATGGTACCATTTTTAACCCGATTACAAGTGAATTAACCATGCCTCAAACGAGATTAATGTATGCACGTTTTTTTGAAAATTCCTGACCATGGGATCACCACGTGCACCCACGGGGGTCAAATGAGGCCATGTTTACATCCATGGATAAGTAATTTTTTTTCGCATGTACTGCAGAAAAAATGATACAGTAGGTAAAAGAAACATTTTAATTTTACAGTTATAAAGTTCCATGAGCAAATATTGAGCCGTTAGGTTGAAATCATAATAGTTTTCAGCTTGCTTAACCATTATGTCGCCTATTGAACGCTGACGGCTGACGCCACCTACCACTGGGCTGGGTTTTATGCTTAAAACCCGGGTTTTGCCCAACCCTGCTGTGGCCTGGTTTGTGGCCACGGGTTATACTGACTACAGTTACGTCCGTCCGTATACACCCATAACCTCGTCCATGTAGACCGGATTCTACACTCGCTCCGAACATTTAGTCCGATTAAAGCTGGCTTACACTGTTACAGTTGAGTCGTGTATTTACGGCTACACACTCACATACTGATTAAAATCTTCGATTATCGCCCAAGCTCCATCCATAAACTGTTTTCCACAACAAATCCTGGAAATCTTGGCATACATAAAAAAACACGTACCTGTCTTTAGCCATATCTGTAGCGCAATGAAACTGCCTTAATCACTGTGTCAGGCCTGGCAAACTTCACCACTGGTCTGAATCTTCAACATCAGTTCATCGTTGTTTCTTTCTGTGGACTTGTTCTCCCCGTGCAAAAGACTGGTTCCCTTTCCGACACGCTGCACTCAGATCGAATAGTTGAGTGATCACGCAAAAGGTGCCGCCACTGTACAAGGCCGTCTTTTTCATTGTTCCGAAAAAATGAACTTCAGCGGAATTTCGGTTGGATAAATTAATACTTAAGTTGTTTATCATGTACAAACGTGTTCACCTAAAACACAGACATGGGTAGCCAATGTAGTAAGCCTCCAAGTGTAAAGATACGCCTACGGATAGGCCTACTGCGTGTAAGACATGGGCAGCTCAGATATCAAATGTTATTTTAAGAGACACTTAAAATGTCATCATGGCATTAGTAATGAAGTGCATGTCCGTCACTGTTTGATTGATGCATTAGGCCTTCTGAAAATTCTGAGTTTTGCACCCTTTTGTATTTTTCAAATTAATTCGAATTTACCTGTCCAGTTGGCTTAAAAGTAAATGTTGGATACACTTTATACTGCATCCGAGTCATCAGGATCATCAGGGTGATTGAAATTATGATTTATAACCATAATTAATTCTTGATTTTATACATAATTTTCCTGAGATATGATAGAGGTACCCTTTTGGTAGGGGGCAGATAGGACATTGCACCCAATTTATGCTAAATGCATTGTTTTAGAAATGATAAGATAGCAAAATATCGCAAAATGATATGATTCCGACGTTTCAGCATTATTGTGGCACACTGCTAGGCCTTTAGTGGTCATTAAACGATAAAAACATGCAGGTTTTGGAGTTTTATTTATGGAAAGCATTTTTAATTCTTGTTGGTTTTTTTTACTGATACCTAACCTTGTTATTGTATTCTCAAATTGCATCAATATTGCTCAAATTGTGACACCAAATCTTCTTGTTGGTTTTTGAATTAATACTTAACCCTGTTATTGTATTCTCTAATTGCATCAATATTGCTCAAATTGTGAAAACAAATTTTAAAAATTTCCAACACCGCAGTTGTGGGACTCCCCTCCCACGCCTAACCCTCTCAGCCAGTTCACATACTCGACCGTATGCAGCCCCCCCCCCCCCCCCCGAACTGGGTCCTTGATCCATCACTGATATTAATATGATTATTACACTTAATTGAGAAAATATGGGGTGGTGGTGGTTTAATGTTATATAACTCCGTTACAAGGGGAGAAGGAGGGTTGGGGGGTGGGGGTGGGGGGGGGGGGGGGTGCGAAGTCCTCGTCCCCAATCACCGCGAATCGAAATTGCGCCCCTACATGTGCCTCTAATGTAAATATAATTATTCGTTAAAACATATGCACACCGTGGGAGAGGGGGCACTACATCTTACATTCCCCCGATATGAATATATATATATATATATATATATATATATATATATATATATATATATATATAAACTCAGAAAATAGATTGATTGAATCAACAAAAAAGTTGGTTGAATCGAACCAATTTAATTGGTCAAAATATGTCCAAACAAATTATTGTTTAGAACAACCAATTTATTTTGGTTGATATCAAATAACAGGTATTGGTCAAATCAACCAACATATTGGTCAGAGCAACCAACACATCTAATACCTTAAACCAACAATAAAACTTTGAAGGTTAAATTATTTAAGCTTACACAGGGCCATAGTTATATTATAAAGGAAACTAAACAAATATCAGTGTCTCCTGTGTAAAGTAATAAAATGCAATCAAAAATAAATGAGTGATATAATATATCAAAATAATATAGCTCATATTTTAATAATTTGTAAAAAATATTAAGGTCTTATTCCAAAATTAGATTTAAGAATTTAATCTCTCTTACCAAATTGCAGATATGAAGTGCATGGCTTATATATTGACAAATTATATTGTTAGGCTTAATATTAAAAAAATTAAAGAAATATTAAATATTAAAAAAAAAACTGTAACAATCATATTACACAGAGAACATTTGAGTTCAATCTGGTCATAGATTTAATGTTGAGAGGACAAATTTTGATCTGGCCTAGTCCAGATCTCAGTCTTAATCTGGCCTAGTCCAGTTTAGACCTGGCCTAGTCAAGAACTAAATTGAGAAGTTGGATTTTGATCTGGCCTCGTCCAGATCACAATCGTTATCTGGCCTGGTCCAGTTTAGAACTGGCCTAGACTAAAGTCAAATCGTGATAGGATTTCGATCTGGCTTATGACACAGAGTTGGTATTCAAAGCGAATGAACCAGGTGTGAGATTTATCCCAAACGTTCTTGTATTAGTTAAATCAAGGAGGTCTCATGGGTTTCATGTAGCTTCTTCGGAAAATGTATGTGAGAATACACCTTTGATTTACGATATTATCACGGTCCCATATCGAGTACACATCAAAACAAATTCACGCACGGTTTAAGATTATCACCAGTTAATTCGAAGGAAAGTGTTTCCAGGAGTTGTGAGTTTTTATGACAGCAAATCTGCTGTATAAGTTCTCGGGCCAGAGTTTAAAAAGTTGTGTATAAACATTTTTCTTCTTTTTAAATAAAAAGCACCAAATTTTCAAACTTATTTATATGAATCTGTTTTCTTTATTAACAAAGGTTTACACTGTTCCTTTACAATCTATAGGAAAGCCAATTAACTTCTTCCTATTTCATAACACACATTAAACAGATAAGGTTATGAGCAGATTCACAAAGAAAGTAATGCGAATTCATATTTTCATACATATTTGTAATAAAATATCCTAAACTTAAAGTGTGCCGTATCCACATCTTTTGTACCGCGTCCGAAATCCACCCCGTCCACACTCAGTATGCCGCACCAGCATTCATTGTGCCACACGTTGTGAGCCGTATGCACACCAGGAAGCCGATCCCAAGTCAACTACCGTCCTGTATCCAGTGTTCTGCCCTCACAACAGGTGTGCCGTCTCAATATCCAGTGGGCCGCCACAAAACCTTAGTGCCACATCTAAATTCAGTGTACCGTAAAAAAATCCAACTCGCTGCATAAATTCCCACCGAGTTTGCCGCATTCACTTCATTTATGCCGCCCCACATCCATTGTTTCACATCGCAAACACGCAGGCCGCATCCAGTGTGATCGGGTTCTACTTTTTACCCGTTTGAACTCATGATTTACCATTGTAGAAACTATTTATAAACATCTGAATCCTCATCTCTTCATATATATATATAGTCATAAATAGTTATATAAACAGTTATATCATATATATCATATTGCAAAATACTGAACATATGGAACATTAAATTGACTCACGTTATGCTGGAAGTGACAATTCAAGCAGTGTTTAGATATGACAGTTGTGGGTCATATAATAAAAAAACTGAGTTGATATAAACTGTCATTCAGTCCTAAATCAGTGTCTATGTCCTGAGGAAGCACATGTAATCCCTGCATGGCTTCCTGACTGGTAATGAGAAATAGATTTTTTTATTGTTTGATAAAACCCAGTCAGTACAATTTGTGATCTTGTCAAATGCCTGTCAAATTTATACATCTTCATCAACAGACAGAAACTGGAGAATTTCATTCAAAGATTAGAACTGTGTTGTTTATGGTGAAGCTTTGAGATTAAATCCATATTAATGGTAAGGAAGCTTCAAATGACCTCGGATTTTTATTCATTACACAGGTCTTGAATTTCACGATTAAATGTGTGATAAGCATATTTTTTCAGTAATATTTTTATTGTTTCTGTTGTTATTGATAGTAAAGGCAAGTTAACAGATCAATATGTTTCTGTGAATAATTCTTGAATATTATACAGAATATTTGTACCTGATGAAATGTGAAAACAAACGAGATTTTAGTATTTGAGTTTTCTTGCTACCATAACTAAAGGGGCCTATTTTGATTTTTGACGATTATTACTAGCGATAAGCCCTTGAACCTTTTATAAAAAAATAGGATAGAAAACGCCGATCCAAGCAAACACAGACTATTCATATCCACGTGTTTATAACATGCGGGGGGCCCCATCAAGCTAGTCTGAACACATTCAACAACGACATCTGGTGGCAGATCAGAAGAACCAGAGTTTGCAAAGGGCCATTGCAACTATATGTATGCAACCATCCACTTCAGGTTACATAATGAAAAAGCTCATGCCAACATCAGAGAGGCTTTATACGAACTTTTCGTAACAAGACGTACCCAGAGTTCATTCATATGTACGCGGAGTAACCAAGGAATCACGCACTTTCTATTAAAAATTTAGATGAATAGTTGTCTTTAACATAAGATTGTGCTGGACGTGATCCGGTGGGTCGTTCCTTATCAATTCGTTCCTTTGAAAAACTTTATCGTCAGGAAATCAAATGCATCACATCATCAGCACAGATAAGACTGCCTTTAGGCAGATTAAAAAAAAACAACTCCGTCTAATGTGAGACAGGTACATTCAGTGCCATCTGTCTCCTCAAACTTAAATTATGGATTTCTCGTTAGCGGGACAAGAGTTTGAATTACCATGCGTTGCCAGCTCCACACGTGACAACGAAGGCAAAACAAAGAGTATTACGTACCGTTCATACATGAAGTGGTTCAGCAGTTCACTATCTTCGGTTAACCTTCTGGGCATAGCACTCAAGATGAAAAAGATGAAAGACATTCTTCAGACTCCTTATTCACCGAGGATTATTTTTGCGTTTTATACAAGTTTGACATAGTAACTGGTTTACGAATTAAAATTTGAATGATAGGTCTAATTAGGATGATTTAGTGAAAAGAACGGGGGCAGTCAATTCCTGGTCATTAAACTGATAATTATCTGCATGAAACATTCTTTGACAACTTACATCGAACCATGAACGTACCTGTAACCCAAATGCAACAGTGTCTTTAAACTAATGGTGTTTAAAAAAACATCTCTTCCCTTCCATTTGTACATAACGTCCAGGTAACAGTTTGGGAACTGATTATTTAGGATTTTCGAGCTATATATTAAATCAGTTACAGGATGAGGACTTGTTCTGAGGTTTCACAAGATGACACCAAATAAATAAAAATGAAATATGTCCAGCATTGTATCCTCATGGGATAAGAGTTCTCAACATTAAATCGTTTGCGCTTCCAGGAAACTAATAAGGTCAGCATTCTTAAATAACGAAACGTTACACAACTTTTATCGACCGATGCTTAACCTAAACGGTTTTGGAGCGAATTAAGTGATTTTTGTGAAGTGATCCATCAAATATTGGATTTGACTGCTATTGGCGAACCGTATATGTATTTATTTTTTTTATATCAAGGTTTTATTCATACTAAGATTTTTATTGTAGCATGGAATATCTATGTATTTTGAGCAATTTCTAAAAAACGTTGGCGAAGGAATTATATTAAAAAATGCATACACAATGATACTACAAATTTGTCACTAACATGTTGGCGCGGGATGGTCACCGCACGGAATTGGTGATTGGAATTCCGCGCTGGCAGAGCGAACCTTTCCATTAACGCGATTTTTCTTCGGTGTGATGGTATTGCGGTCGCGGTCAGAATTGCTCTTTAGTGTTTTATCCATGTAGCTTTTCCATTGGCGCGGGTAACGCAGGTTACATGTCACGCAGCAAAAATCGAGCATGCACCAATTTCTGCTGAACAATTTATAACTCCAAGAACACATCCTCATGCAAGGCCACG
Source organism: Sipunculus nudus (assembly GCA_026874595.1). NCBI lineage: Eukaryota > Metazoa > Annelida > Sipuncula > Golfingiida > Sipunculidae > Sipunculus > Sipunculus nudus. The sequence continues at coordinate 21,530,000 of CM049307.1, forward strand.
TAACGCCATCGCACTGCAGAAAATTCGCGGAATTCTGTAGGCACACCTTTTAAATTGACATCGATTATTCCGTGGTGTGATGGCGTTGGCGTGGCGATTAGAATCGCTCTAGATAGTGTGTTATCCTTGCAGCCTCTCCATTGTAGCAGGCTTTCTGTGGAACGCGATCCATGCACCGTAAGGGAACACTTCGTCAGGCAACTCCAACCCAACATATAGCACAGCAGAAATATCATGGAGGGGAGCCTTAAAGCCGGGTGCTCACTACCCGATTTTATTACGCTGCATTATCGGGCGATTTTTACCGCAGATTTTCTCAAAATCGATTTCGGTTTAGTTGGCCGATTTTCGGTGTCACATTTACCGACGCGCTCGTTCCCACTTCTCAATTATCGTTCAAGATGGCGATCTGCTACTGAGCTTGCTACAGCAGGAAAACCAAAAGGATAAACTTGTTCGCTTTGTGGCTTGTCGGCCGAAATATGCTATGGCAGAATCTGGATTCGCGGGTTAAGCCTTGTGAGAAGAGAGGACTAGTGGCATACAAATGTATGCGAACTGAGAGAAGAGAATGGACCGTCCGTCATCAATTTTTACTAGGCTCTCCACATATCTTCAGTCATCTGCTGGATTTGGTAAAAACCCTACATCCAGCATCAGGGTATCAGGTACTCGCGGGCCAAATCACAACGCACAAGGCTTGCAATAACACTCATGGTTTTGGCGATGAGTAACCATCAAACTTAAATTCAGAAAATTATATTCTATGTGCACGTTTGTGTATTTTTTTAGGATTTCCTGTGTCTAAGAATTAAAGGACATGATATGTATTCTTCTATCCTATGAGTATGCGAGATTAACATGATCGTTGAAAAATAATTTTATTTTCACCTCCCGAAATGGGTGTTAACCATGATAAGTAAATCAAACCTCGAGGCCTCGTTTTCCTTGAATGCCCATATGTCCTTTGACCGTAGCTCCTGTGCAAACGCCCGGCTCAGCTAGCATGGCCCACCTGTTCACACGCGGGTCTTGGCTTTCGTGTACTCGGCCCACCTTGACACTCGGCCACGCTCTGCCTAATACATCCAGGGCACGTGGTGTTTAACAGCTCGTTCTTGTGACATGAGGAATTTCGTCGTTTTAAATCACTTTTAAAGCAAAATGGTCAACTTGTCTATGATATTATGATATGGTTTGATAAAAACTACCGTCTTGTCCAAATTCATGTGACTGTCAACGTGTAGTTGTACTTAGTTATGTCTGTAGAACGCATAATCTCCACGAATGTAGTTTTTGGCCATTTTCTCAAAACTTCATTTCACCTGAACACCATAGCTTCAGGGCATTATTTCTCACTAATTAACCAAAACATACCATCATTGACATATGTAGTTGTTTAAATGTCAACTAAAAAGCGTTCTTTTTTATTTTACGCCTAAACATAATTGGAAGGATTTTATTTAGAAAATGTAAAAAATTGATATGATTTGTAAGCGTTTTAAAATCAAATACTCTGAGAAATCAAAATTTTTAAACTTAACTCATAAAAAAAACCTAGGGATTTCTATCTTAATTTTATATTAATATAAAAATATATTCTGTATCTGCTTTAGATGTGCTTGAATAAACATTTTTTTAAATATTTAAATTAAATTAAAACGTTTATATATTAAAACATACACCCACATATATTTACCAAAATGTAGAGAATCTTCTTAGCTTTCAGAAAATGTCTACTTTAAGAGGTCCTAAGGCATTAGATTGTTCAATGCAAAGGAAAAACGGAAACAAAATCAGGGCATGCGGGGGGACCAGTCCTGCTACCTTAAACTTCATCAGCCTTTCTCATTTGACTGCTACTTGCAACAAACGTCAGTAGCAGAAGATACTTTGTGTGATAGGTTTTAAATTTTAATATAATATGCCGTAGAAGTTGAATGATCAATTATATATCAGGCAACTTTCTATGATATCAGGTCAAATATATTAAAAATGGATTTAAGTACAACATGGCTATTTATGATAGAAAATCCCTGCCGGTGGCTCAATGAATACAATGTGCTAGGAATCCGGCCCCATGAATGGTATTGGGTTTACCTGTAAACATCAAGCATATATATATATATATATATATATATATATATATATATATATATATATTGTTACGGAATCTAATAACAACAGATCACGTAATCGTGACGAGCACAAATAAAAAAAATCAGACTGTAAAACTAGGCAGCATGAAATGTCTAGGGGAATGAATAAAGAAGTCGTTTTTTTTTGTTAACAAATAATTATAATTTATTCTTAGAACAATCCTAACATTACAATACACTAAATCAATACAATTACACAGTATAACAATAAAATGTACAGTACCAGAGTGTCCGGATCCTAGACTTTGATTTCTGGATACCACCACTCTCACAGCTCAACAAGAGTCCTTTAACTTCAATAATCCACGTAAATAGTAATAATCCAAAGGCAAACTGGAGACAGTCCGTATTAAATATTTATAAATCCGATTTATAAATCTGACACCACTTCAATTATCGGTAAGGTCCAAAAACTGAAGAGAAAGTAACACTCTTAGTGCTCGCATGTTTATTCCTTTCTGTCGGCTCGAAACACAGCCCCTAATTTATAGCTTCTCACCCGAAAATTCTAGAAATGGAAAACTCAAAAGAACAAATACACACGCACATGAACAGACCCGAAACATCTATAACAAAAAAGAACGCTGTGTCTGTACGCTTCAGACCCAACACGCGAGCCAGTGCCCAACAAGCGAGGATCCCATAGCAACGAACTATGCCTGCGCTACACGAATCAGAATGTCAACAGACACATGAAAGACTCCTGCGCACAACAAAACAGACACCTGTAACAATTTAACAATATAAAGATATAAAAGCTATAGTAGGGACGGATATAGATTGACAGAGACCTTTTAAAACCACAATTGAAACAAAAACTAGAGAGTTTCAGTATAAAGTTCTGAACGATATTTTACCGTTAAACAAAAATCTATACAGATGGAATCTTGTTGAAAATGATAAATGTTCATATTGTTCTATGGATGCTGAAACATCAGTTCATATTGAATTTGATATAAAAATGCCAGCAAATACAAAAGAAAATATGTTGCTAGGAGTTATTATTATGACAGCAGAGGACGTATTAATAAATCACTTGCTTCTTTCATACAAAAATATGGTTTTTAATTGCCGGATTTAACCAAATGAACTGTCTCTACAAAAATATGCAGCAATAATATATAATTTAGAACGTATTGAATATAAAATAGCAGAAAAAAAAATATTGGAAAAGCATCTTAAAAAGTGGGAGAAATTGAAGTCTTTCCTGTGATAGTACTGTAATATTCGTATAAAAAATTAATATCTGATTATTTTCTAATGTACTTCTTACAGATGTAGTAATTCTGATTGTTGTATTTTTTTATGTAACGTGTATGTATCCTGTGATGTTTGTAGACTTCATGTATCGTATTGTGAATTGTTAATATGTAATATTGTGTGAGGTATTGTTGGTATTATTATCAATAAATGTATAAAAAAACAACTTCAACTTTCAATAACGTTACCATTTCTGTTTATTAGTCATTCATATGTTTAACGTTAGAGGCCTGCTATTCCTCGGGTGTACCAGAATGTTTACAATATATATATATATATTTTTCATTCAATATATATGTTCATCTCCTTGATATATGTTACGACATTTGCTGCTTTTTCAGATCACCTTTTCTTCACCCAGCAGTTTGTAAACAGATCATGTAAAACGGAGACACTCGTAGATTGCAATTATGATGATAAATATGAAATGATACCATTAACAAGAAAAAGCGTCAGACAGGGAAGCTTGACTGATTGTCCCTATCTACTATACCGCGTGTGTACGCCAAGACTTCAGCTTGAAAAAGCTTTCATAACTCTCCTTGCGTAATACATTTTAACGTTACCCACCTATTATCAACTTGATTAATTCCGGAAAGGTCAGACGATGTGCTCCCACTCGGAAGATAAGTCCCCCCATTAAATCAATTTAGTGTCTGTATCGTCTATTCTTACATGTTATTTTAGATCTACATGCATTTTTTACTCCACACGTGAACAACCAAAGTCTCTAGGAAAGCAGTAATGTGTCCTTGAACGGCCGAGAAGTCTTTAATGGCAGGGAGAAAAATAGTTCTCCTTTATGAGGTGTGGTATATTTCAATGTCAGTGGATAAAAGGCTGGTCACACTTCTTCTGATATTGCCTCTGCCAGTACGGTATGCGTCCATCCCCTTCCGTGTGTGTGTGTGTGTTTGTTTGTTCAAAGCATAATTCACGCAATCATGAACGGAATTTCATGAAATTCAGGGCATTTCCAGAATGGGAAGTGTAGAATCGATTAGATTTTATGTGAATTCGGCACGTGATCTGAATTCAGGAATGTCATCAAGGAAGATACACGAATGTACAGTCATTTATGCACAAAGGTACCTGAGCTGAATAAAGAATGCGAAAACGAATTTGGGAACAATTCACAATAAGGACCAACCACATAACGGAGGCTTGCATTCCTTAAGACTCAGATTTCTCCTTCGGAATCGTGTCCCATGATTCCATAGTTTGTTGTAAACTTTTAGTGTTTTTGTCATTACAGGAAAAAAGAAAAAGAAAACAACTACTTGGATATTATGTTTTAATTTGAACCTCATAGGAATCAACATCCTTAATTGGCATTTTTTTTACTTTTCAAAACAACATTGGTCAAATAGGTCAAACATCCTTTATGTGGAGAAACGGAATATATTGAACTTTTTTTCTGGCAATTTAGAGAGCTAAGACAGTTCTGGAATTAAGTTGAAAACATTCGTCAGAATAGAATAGCAGATAACATCAAATTGACTGAGGAACAAGTGGTTCTAGGAAATACGTCAGGATTTTCGAGACAAAAAGCTGGCTCAGATAAATGAAATGATTCTTATTGGGAGCTATGTATAAGCATAACAAAATATGGAAAACAAACAAATTTAAGTGTATTGTTCGAATCTGAATGCATATTACGTTGCATGTTGTGAAATTACCAGTATTTGATGACTTGTAAGTTGTATATGATAATAAAAAAATTAGTTTGCTGCCTGCACCTTGTTATTATTATAATTTACTGTGTTTCTAAAAGTGCTGTTCCGCGGGAAATATTTGGTCTAATGATAGCAAAACTGGCCTTATGCAGACGAGAAAGTAAAAAAGGAAATAAGAATAACATGCACGACACTGTGACATTTTCATTATGTAACCTGTCCGTGCGGCTTGCTCTCTCGCTGATTATCAGTGCTGAGGGACAGGCATTGCCACCGCACGGCGGGAGGGTATGTAGGTTGGAGGTCCAATCATTCGTATTATTACTTATAAATAAAGGCATATCATTTGACATGATTAGGTATATTTTTATTCACGTGTAATATTCTTAGTTTTATAACATTAACTAATATACTAAACAGAATTACGAATAACACTACACTGTGACATTTTCATTAAATTTACATTCAACAGTATAACAATTTTATTTGTGTTAATATTAAGCGGGGCTGAGTCATCCCTCAATTATAAGTTTTTTGGCTCATTCACCAAAGCACTAGTGAATATCTATTCTATTGAGCGCCATTATGTATACAGCAGCACCCTTTCAAAACGTAAGATATCATTCGATATTTTTTTTCAACGGACCGTTTCTGAAAGGACTAACAAAAATAATGCAAATGAACCTAACCTATTGAAAACTAAGCTTGTTAAAGACAGAGGTTGATTTTTCAGTTTTGACTCTGAATGTAAGATGATTACGTGAGAACAAGAAAGAATAAAAATCTTTAAATGGCTACTTGATCATTATGGAAGAAACAGTATAATATTTCTGCGAGAAGTTCACAGTTTAAAACAAGATGAGAGAATATGGTGTAAAGACTGGCAGGGTTTAACCTTTTTTTCTCACGGTACACATCAATCAAAAGGAGTATTAACATTAGTGGGCAACGATATAGCGATATCAGATATTAGAACTGAAACAGATATTGCTGGTAGAACTATATTCATGCATGCATTAGTTCAAGATAACCCCTTTGTATTTATTATCACATATGCTCCGAATACAGAAAAAGAACAAGTAAAATATTTTCAGAACTTAGCTTCTAAAATTCATGCTTTGTTTGTAGAAACAGGAAATCGGATAATTTGGGGTGGTGATTTTAATTTCTGTTTTTCATATATTGATACAAATGGTGGTATCTATCGCCTGAAATTCAAATCTGTCGATGCAGTTTAAGCCATAATGGAAATACATGATCTAATTGATATATGGAGAATATAAAGGTAAATCACAAGGTAAAGAAAACCCTTTACTCGAGACTTTACCTGGCGGAGTATGAATCCATTCGTGCAGCGAAGATTAGATTTTATTTAGTATCCAGTGAACTGAATAGCCAAATAATCGAAGTTAATATTATAAATGCTGCTGCAACGGATCACGCAGCTGTGATATGTAACATTAAATCTGTTCATAATGCTAAACATGGTCCCTCACATTGGAAACTTAACATATCTCTTCTAGATAATACAAATTATCAGTCAATATTGAGAGAGAAAATAAAATCATGGAAAGAACACCATGAAAACAAAATAAATGAAAAACTGTGATGGGAATAAATGAAATATAAAATCAAAGCATTCTCAATTTATTTTTCCAAACATATAAGGAAACCTGAGAGACAAAAGATGAAAGATCTAGAGAAAAAGGTCGACAAGGCAAAAAATAATATGTCGATCATAAATAAAGAAAGTAGAGAAGAATTTGATAAAGCTAATTTGATAAAGGAATTGGAAAAATATTATGAAAAATTACAGAAGGGCCAATTATTTGATCTAGAGTAATCTGGTATGAAGAAGGAGAACGCAACACAAAATACTTTTTAAATTTGAAAAAAGAATAAAAAGAAATCAACTGTAAGAACATTGTCGGTTAATGGACAAGAAATTACAGACCATTAGTCAAATATGAAAGAAATAAAGTTATTTTTCGAAGGTAAATACAAAAGCGGTAGTAGAGTTACTAGCAAAGAGTGTTTAGATGTTTTATCAAAAATGAACTCTCCCCACATGTTGGAAGATGAAGCTGTCACTTGTGAGGGAAATATAACTAAGGAAGAGATTTTAAATGCACTGAAACAAATGAAAAATAACAAAACCCCCGGAAATGATGGTTAACCAAAAGAATTTTACATAAAATGCTTCGACCTGATTGGGGAAGATCTAGTCAGATGTTTCAATATATGCTTTGATGAAGGAAGACTTACAACTAGTCAAAGACAAGCTGTGGTTACCTTAATAGAAAAGCCTGGGAAAGACAATCGGTTGTTATCTTCATGAAGACCAATTAGTTTGCTGAATGTTGATTGTAAAATTCTCGGTAAAGTATTAGCTAATCGTGTAAAAGCTGTATTGCCGGACCTGATTAATGATGACCAAACAGCATTCGTCCATGGATGGAATATTTGTGACAAAAATCGTTTAATTTGTGATATATTAGACTATTGTATTAGAAAGAACAAACCACATGTCAATATGTCATACTTATATGTTTGTTGTGTTGAAAAAAATCGGTTTTGGTGAGTCTTTGTTCAAATGGGTCAAACTTCTCCACAGTGATATAGAAAGCTGTATAATGGATATACGACAGGATATATAAAGGTAGCCAGGGGCACAAGGCAGGGAGACCCATTGGCCCTTTATCTATTTGTAATGGCTGTCGAAATATTAGCAATAATGGTACGTGAGTCGGTTTCGAGGAAAAGTATCAGTGGAAAAGAAATTAAACACTGTATTTTTGCAGACGATACAACCTATTTCCTTAAAGATATAGACTCAATGGTTACGTTACGCTCAGTACTAGAGACGTTTGGTAATATTTCAGATATCAAATTAAATCATATCAAATGTGAGGCTGCATGTATAAGCAACAAGGGTAATAATGAAAATGAATTAAATAAAATTAAATGGGTAGAACTGAATGAAGAAGCACTCAAAATAAAGGGATCAATCATACTTTTGATAAGCGTCTGTCAAATGCACTGAACTTCCATGGAAACTTTGAGAAGATGCAAACAATATTTAATCTGTGGAAGCAAAGGTCATTGACTATATATGGACGGAACACAACAATAAAAGCATTGGGTGTTTCAAAAATTATATATGTTACAAATGTATTTGATCCGACAAAAGAATTCATAAAAACAGTAAAAGACTGTATGGTGGATTTCATATGGAATGGGAGAAAACCAAAAATTAAGTATAGCACGTTGATTAATACTTATGAAAACGGAGGTATAAAATTGCAAGATTTTGAAACGATCATCGAATCACAAAGAGAAATGTGGATCATAAAGTTAATCTTTAATAACAATCATTCCTGACATGTATTTGAAAAAGATTGGTGGAATAAAGAATATTAGTGATTGACCCGAGAATCCAAGATATTGAACTTCTAGACTTCAATAAACGTTGCCTGGAATTATGGGTTCCATTGACATCAGGGCAACCTCAAAATGAAGATACCATTTGTACCCAACTGTTGTGGAATAATAGATATATTACTTGTGGGAGGTAAAACAATCTTTTATCGATATTTTGATCATTTAGGGATAAAATACGTACACCATTTGTATAACGTTAAAAGAGAAAAAAGGCATTTTAGACATATCTATTAACACTTATGATTATAAAAAGTATTTTATGCATTGGGCAGCATTGCAAAATTAAATCCCAAAAAGTGGACAATGCATATCAGTAAAACCAGAATCTCTACCTCTCTTTCACAAGTTTACTTAACTTCCTTTAAAGAGAGTGTATGGGATTTGCAAAAAATATCATTTAAGTATATTTATAATCAAATCATTACGAATAAAATATCGGAACCAGTAGCAAAAAAGGAAATAGCTAGCAGATATGAACATTTTAATTGTAAACCAGCAACTACCTATGTTTATTCCACAACACTTGATATGTATCTCAGACAATTTCAATACAGGATTCTTAATAATATACTTGGTGTTAAAGAAAAACTTTATGTTTGGGATGTATCTGATACACACAGATGTTCGTACTGTTTGATTGAAAAAGAATCCGTCTTGCACTTATTTTGCGAATGTCATACTTCCATCACGTTTTATATGCAGATCAAAACTTGGGTCGGATAAGGGAACATCACTAAGCCATCTCTTAGTCCAATTGTAATTTATATGGGTGGTAAAAGTGAAGAAAACGTTGATCTTATTAACACGCTGCTCCTGATATATAAATACATGGTTTATAAAACCCATGAGAGTCCAACTTCTCTGTGCATTGAGAAGTACATTATGTATGTTACAAATACAGAACAAATGGAAAGAAAGGTAGCAGAAAATAGAAACAAAAATGATATTCATGAGCAAAAGTGGAAACCACTTTTCGAGGTACTATGGTTTATTTTTGACATGTACTCACATTACCATTGTAATTATAAGTTTTTATAATATATTTATATTATAGGAAATCAGAACATAGAACTTTATACTTCTGCTAATAATCAATACCTCTGTAATGTTAGTCCTGAAGTTTGTTATTTGTAAATATCACATTAAAATTTGAACTTTTTTGTCATTAACGGAGTGACTATTGAATGATTTATTTTGAAAATCGCCTGATTTTGTATATATATAAATTATTCTTTAAAAATAAAATTGGTGTCTTTGATTAAATGAAATATATTTGAAATTATGAAAAACTGATTTCATTATCTGAGACACCAGAAGAGAAAAAAAAGCAGACGAGAAACGGATCTGCCCGTACGATCAGGAAAAGGATTTATTGTAAACCGGGCTAGTGCGGATATGGTAACGGTAATCCGATTCACGGTCCGGATTAAATTCTAATTCGGATACGATCTGACAATTGTAATAAACGTAATATGAGTCTTTTACTTTTAGAACTATATCTAGCCCTCAATACGATAAAACTCAAATCCTAAAGAATTTCATAATCTCCATTGATGCCATCGTGCTTATAGTAACTTTTCTTCATACCCATTCTACCTTGTCATTTGCAGTCTATGATACTGTATTTTTTCAAACTGTGACCATGTGCTAAAATATTGTTATAGTGTTATAGGTGCTCCTGTTATTGTGTGACACGGGCGTAATTCGTGTTGTGGCGCCCTCGCCGGGCCGTTTGTTACATTCTATGTTTAATCCGTACTGGTTGAACTCTCGTTGTCATGTTAGACTTGGGTTTTCACGCCTGGCCGAGGTCACGTGATTACCCTGGTATGTAGCGATACACACAGCGATGTCTTTCTAGAGAATTCTCGAAACGCGTGTTTACTGTGTTGTGCAAGATCTTATAGACTGTTCGAGAAGTGGAAAATTCTCGGCTTTGGGTGTGAAGGTATATAAAGGGGCTGTGTTTTAGAACCAGGCAGAGAGCAGAGAAGATTCCAGCGGACGCAGAAGCGTGTGTGTCGGTTTGTGGGACCTTATCCGACGTGTGCGCCAATTATAGATTTTCTTCAGACTCTTTTGGACTTCAGTTTACTTTCTGGATTGTTACAAGAACTTTACACTGGACTGTCATTCTCCGAGAGTATTCATTTAAAGAACTTATCGTTGTGGCGGTGTTGGTGTCCAGGGAACTGTGCACATTATTTTCTGTGTGATTATATTGATTTGTTGTTACACCGCTGTTTTACTGAATAATTGTATTGATTTATTGTATTGTAATGTTAGGGTTGTTTTAAGAATAAATTATAGTTATTTGTTAACAAAAAACCACTGAATTCTTTATTCATTCCCCTAGACATTTCACGCTGCCTGGTGTTACAGAATCTGATTTTTTTTTATTTCCATTACAGAATTTGTGTTCATCACGCATACGTGATCTGTTTATATTAGGTTCCGTAACAATAGAAACAAGTATATGTGACTAAGAGGTGACATTTTCCGAGCCATTTGGTTTTTGTTTCAGCCATAATCGAGGAAGCTACATTTAGCACCTAATAAAAAGGATTATTATGCCAAGATTTAAAGAAATAGTGTAAAAATTAGAGACATAAACCTGTTGTTTCGACCATGATCTTAACAAGTGACCCATGGGTCATGACGCTCTCCTGACTAGGAAGACATTCACAAACGGAATTTTATCATCTGAATGCCAAATTTTGTATGTGGTTTTCCCATTAAACTGTACCAATTAGTGTTTTTCAAAATCAACAAGATAAAAAACTTTCATGATAACTTGTCCAGCCATTCCAATAAAATCTAGCCGTTTTGTATGCAGACAGCTGAGCTAAAAATGACCATGCGCATTTTTGAATGGACATTCCTGGATGTCAAGACAGAAGATTCAAGGTCCAAGGGTAAAGTTTTGTACCCTGTCTGACTGTCTGAGCATCTTAAAATATTTTTGGCCAGTAATATATGTCACCATGACCCAATTTCAGGTTTCCATGCACATTTACCCAGGATGTGCCTGAATGACATGTTAAAAAATTGTAGGCCTTGCGGATACAATTTATGCTCCGTCTGACTGACTGGGTGCTCAAAATCATGTTTTCAGCCTGTAGTTCACAAGATATTGGCCACCATGAACTAATTTCAGGTTTCCATAGAGAATTGTCTAGGACCTCCTCGGATGAACAGTCAGAAGTTTCTGGGTCGTGCGGTCACGATTTGTGCCTTGTTAAAGTGCGGACAGACGGACGGGCAGACGGACGGACGGACAGACGGACCACAGACAAAAAGCGATCGCTATAGCTTAGATGACTTTCAGTCAGCTGAGCTAAAATCTCCTCCTTTGTCGAGTGTATAATGAAAAGCATTTTCACCAGGAAACAAATCAGATTTGCCTGGGTGTAAAAGCATAAGCGATTATGTTGCTTCCCTGTCTAACATTGACTTGTTTTAACACTGACTTGTTTATGGGTGTAATAAAGAAAACCCCAAGAGCGAAGGGCGCCGTCTCTAGAACTGCCGATGATACAGGCAGATTATCATCCATAATTTGTTACCTTTCCCTTTTAGGAGTTACTACTCATATTTCTCCAGGAATGGATTTTCTGTGAGCTGATATTGCCAGTATTTTTATGAAGCAATAACTCAGTGGCATCAAGAATATCTGCCACATGCTGATGTTATACAACCGCTACCCCTTAATGTCCACAGAGCGAAAAATAAATTGATTTTCTATAACTTGCGGACTATACCTGCCAAACGGCTGCAGACATAGAGCGGTTTCTACTTGAGAAAATTGGAATTTGGTTCTGACCACTAACATGGCTACTTGTTCCCGCTACATATATTTTTTTCCGTTATTGGGTTGTGTATATCTCTGGTTTGGCAAGCTTTTAGTTTTGTCTCTTAGACTAGCGCCATTCCGGCCCTCTGACATTAGAGAGTCTACGACCAGCTTACTGGCTGTTAGAGTGCCATATGTTACATCCTTCAGCGAGGAAAGCACTTTAAGGCTCCATGAGGATGCAAATATTTTCGTTATTTCTGACAACGCCTCATGGCCTATAGGTACACTGTCAACGGACAAAACCAGTCTAATCATTAGACTTTAAAGTATACTTTCTAACAACACCAAACATGAGCCTGAAAAGTTGAAATTTACCTCAGCATATTGGTAAATCCCTCTACATGTTTGTTGAATTTCTGACTGCAAAAAAGGACAGCATAGCCCGCATAGTACGGGTTACTGGACGCAACCAACTTGCACACAATACAGGAAATGACTCGTTACCATAGAGACTGACAGAACCGGATCCAGGGGATGGGTCCGGCCCCCTCCTTATAATAAGATTCATCTCATTATAATTCTTTGCTCTGGTGGTCATGCACAGAGAACCTTGCCATACAAGGCAGCGGTTACAAGAAAGGATGTCTCGGACGACTGCAGTGTATAACAGCTGCTTCAGAAGAGTATATGTACACAAGAAGGACAGTTACAGTTCAGGATGTTCTATGGGTCACCACTCATGAAAGTGTCTCAGACACCTAGAGAAATTAATTAGTTAGAAGGAAAGCTGGCAACTATATCAATGATATTTTCAGTTTAACGTTTGATGTGCATCTCAGCCTGTTATTGGAAAATGTGTACAGTCACATTTTTGTAAGAAAAAGAAAATGAATAGTTGATTGGAGTTATATAAACATGGTCACGTCATATTTATGTACAATGAAAAAAAACGAGAATAAGTGACTGGTTCCCTTGAGTCACCTCTTCATGCCCATCACTTTTTCTTCAAAGGGAGAGAAATCCTGTTAGCAGAATCATAGTCCTTATACAGGTTATTAATATGAAGTAGAATTATAGTCCTTAGTTATACAAGTAATTAAGATGAAGTAGAAATATAGTCCTTATACAAGTAATTAAGATGATGTAGAATTATAGTCTTTATACAAGTAATTAAGATGACGTCGAATTATAGTCCTTATACAAGTAATTAAGATGACGTAGAATTATAGTCCTTAGTTATACAAGTAATTAAGATGAAGCAGAATTATAGTCATTATACAAGTAATTAAGATGAAGCAGAATTATAGTCCTTATACAAGTAATTAGGATGAAGCAGAATTATAGTCCTTATATAAACAATTAAGATGATGTAGAATTATATTTCTTATACAAGTAATAATGATGACGTAGAATTATAGTCCTTATACAAGTAATTAAGATGAAGCAGATTTATAATCCTTATACAAGTAATTAAGATGACGTAGAAGTATAGTCCTTATACAAGAAATTAAGATGACGTAGAATTATAGTCCTCATACAAGTAATTAAGATGAAGTAGAATTATAGTCCTTATACAAGTAATTAAGATGAAGTATAATTATAGTCCTTATACAAGTAATTAAGTTGAAGTAGAATTATAGTCCTTATACAAGTAATTAAGATGAAGTAGAATTATAGTCCTTATACAAGTAATTAAGATGAAGTAGATTTATAGTCCTTATACAAGTAATTAAGATGAAGTAGATTTGTATTCCTTATACAAGTAATTAAGGTGAATCATCAGATTATCATTGTTGTTAAATACTGTGTACCTTTGAGTTTGGATGAAAATGTGCCCTTTTTAGCAAAGCGTTATACGAATGGTCCTTTGAAACTAATTAGTGTAATTCAATGCAAAATCAACATTCGTGTCAGTTTCCTCCTGTTTTCTTACAGTGAGACCTTAGCACAGCACCGTATATGAACGTATTTTTTCCGGTTTCAAGTGACACATAACAATCAGTTATTTAATTTCCGATGATCGCTCAGTTATAATAGGAAGAAAATTAATGTTCTCTTATGAATGTGATGATTTGTGTTTACAGTCAAATATCCTTACCAATCTGAATAAAGGCACGGAAATTAAAATAGAAAATTTATTTTCTCTCCACCTGTCCACCTTCATACAAATGCTCTATATTAAGAGGACTTGACTAAATGTTAAAAACCGAGGATTTTTTCCAACAGCATCGATATATAAAGGTTTAATCCGCAGTGATTCCAATTTCACCGACGAGGTCATCAGTTATAGTGTCGTATCCTACAAAACAGAACGGTGGCATCTGTGGTAAAAGTCAGATCTTAATTACTCCATAAATCTCCTGAGTTTTGTCTTTGCAAGGGGAACGTTTAAGCTGAAGGATATTTCTAGCTGTAAAACGTGCTGAATGCCCTCATTAGGCTAATAATAACGACTGTCAGTGTCACCCACGAGCAGGGGATCAAATAAAGATTCAGCCACACTTAATGCAAGGAGTCGTTCGGAGAGCTGTAGTTCCGATCCTCTTCTTGAAACTAAAACACTGAAATTCCGGGATTACCCATCATGGATTCAAATATTTCTTTTTTTTTATTGAAACAAAAAAGTACAGGCACAGAAACATTGTGAAGTTTTGTGCGAATGTCCGAGACATACTGCAACAAACTAAGAGAATCAGGATTTTCACAAAAGAGTTTTTCTTTAGGCAGTTTTAATGGACCGCGAACTGAGTGTCCAAAAACTAGTTCAAAGAGACTGAACCCCAAAGACTCTTGAAAGGATTCTCTGACAGCAAACAGCAATAGGTGGATTCCTTCATCCCAGTCAATCTGTGTGTCATAACAATAGGTTCTAATCATATTTTTTAATGTCTGGTGAAAACGCTCAAGGGCGCCCTGACTTTCAGCATGTTATGGCGAAAAGCTGTGCTGTTTTATACCTAGCTCAATTATAACTTGCTTGAATAAGCCAGATATAAAATTAGACCCTTGGTCATAAAGGACGGATTTTGGTAATACAAAAGTTGTAAAAAACTTAATCAGAGCCTTGACAACACTTTTGGCATCAATTTTGCGCAAGGGTATTTGCCTCAGGGAACCTGGTAGATGCGCACATAAGTGTCAGCAAGTATTCATGTCCAGATTTTGTATTGGGCAGTGGTCCAACACAATCAAAAATAATCCTACTAAATGGTTCCTCGAAAGCAGGAATAGGCCTAAGTGGGGCTTTAGGAGGATTCTGATTGGGCTTGCCTACCTTCTGGCATGTATGGCATGATTTACAATATTGTACAACATCTTTCCTGAAGGTAAGGCTAATAGAAGTGTGTACTTATTTTCTGATAAGTTTTATTTATACCTAAATGACCAGACAAAGGAGCCTCATGTGCAATGCTTAGAATTTCATTGCGATAACTTTTGGGCATTACTTTTTGATGTTTGATGGCCCACTCATTATCAGCGCATACATCAGGTGGTCGCCATTTACGCACAAGCACTCCATTTTTAACATAGAAACAAACTGGGTTATGTGACAGTTCATCTTTAGAAACTGCCCTTGGAAACAAACATGAAATATCAGGGTCCTTATGCTGTTCCGCGTGATAAGTTCTGACCTTGAAAATGCTGAATTCTGTACGGGCGAGTCGTTAGACGAGTCACTAGTGACTCCAAGAGTGTTATTATCTCGACCAATATCATGATGTGTCTTTTTCTTGGCCATAGATCTAGTTACAGCACATGAAGGATACAAACCAGGAATTTCCTGATTTTCAGGATCAGTGTCCTGATCAAGTGACGGCTTTTCTGTCACTATTGGTACAGACATGAGAGTTTAGCCTGAACCAGTGTCCCTCAAAATTCTACTACGGGTAGAGTCTGAAAAATCACTTGAAAGTGATACAAAACCTTCATGTATGAATGGCTCAAATAACTCCATTTTGGAGTAAGGAGAGGAATCTACTATCTCAGTTTCATCAATCAAAGAACTGACACTGATAGTGTCAGCAATAAACTCTTTTCAAAGTGATTAAATGAATCTACATCCTTATCACAATCTAACTCCTCATGGGAGTCAATAGAGGAATTTTCCACAGCAGAAACATACTTCTGTTTGTCATAAGAGGACCTGGTCTTCTTTGAAATACTCTCGCAAGAGTCATAAAAGGACTTAGCCTTATTTAAAGAATACTCCTCGCAGGTTACTTGAACCTAATATCAACGGATCACGTAGTCGTGACGAGCATAAATTTTCTTATGGAGACAAAAAAAAAATCAGATTCTGTAACACTAGGCAGCGTGAAATGTCTGGGGAATGAATAAAGAAGTCGGTGTTTTTTTTGTTAACAAATAATTATAATTTATTCTTAAACTATCCTAACATAACAATACACTAAATCAATACAATTACACAGTATAACAACAGTATAACAGTAAATCAATACAAGTATTTAAATAAAGTGTACAGTACCTTGATACTACCACTGTCACAGCGACAACAAGTCCTTTAAAGCATATAATCCAGATGAACAGTTCACATAAATCTTCTCAGAGAATAACAGTCCAGTTCAATTACAAGATCAATTTGTCGTAATCCAAAAGTAATGTTCTGGTTAGAATCCAGAAATTTAACTGAAGCCTATACAAGATCCGCACTTATCGGAAAAGGTCCACCAACTGATTTACACTCTTCTGTGTCCGCTGGAATATATCTCTCCCCTCTCCCGGATCTAAAACACGGCCCCTTATTTATAACTTTTCACCTCCAGCCGAGAACTTACCATTTCCCGAACAATCCAAAGAACCAAATAGTACACACGTTACATGAAACATCTAGAACAACGAACACTGTGTTTCTATATATCAGAGTTCACACGTGGGCCGGCCCGGCTCGGCCAGGCGAGAAAGCCCCAGACTAGCATGACCGCTGTTTACACGTAAGACCCCACGCGTGGGCCAGGCTAAGCCGCCGTAGCAACGGCCAATGCTAGCGATGCACAACACATGTAAGACTGCTGGATACAATAAAAGAGACATATGGAAAACCATGCATATGCATACTGTAATAAAAACGACCAAAAGTGCATGTAACAACGGCCCATAATGTAATAAAAAACTGCCCATATTGTAATAACCATACCCTGCCAATGTTGTAATAAAACTGCAAATGAGTAAAACGGCCCATATTGTAATAAAATCGCAGGTGAGTAAAACGGCATATAATTTTATAATTCAAATTTAATGCAATTTAACGTTGACAATTTAAATATTTACTTCTAATATATATATATATATATATATATATATATATATATATATATATATATATATATATTCTATTGTAGAATGGTGGCGTCTGTATAAAAACCAACAAAAACACGTATTAAATATAATTTTGGTTCGCTGAAAACACTTTAATATTTCCCCTGGGTACATTTCTTTGATTTAATTAAGCGCCTAAGTCCATTAAAGCTAATATAGCTGTATATATATATATATATATATATATATATATATATATATATATATATATATATATATTTGCAATTTGTCCAGTGTCAATCCACGGACTGACTGCAATCGATTAGAATGCGGGAGATCCTTTTATCTTATATTCTATGGTATGACAAAAAATCAGTTAAAAATAAAAGTTTTTTTGACACATATATGCATAGGGTCTCGGATAAGGTTTAACTCAGTAGTATAAAATAACATTATTTCAAAGCTTTTGTTAGACCTATCTTGTTATGTTATAATGGAGCACTGTAAGGCTGAAGCTTATTTAGTCTACCTAAAGGATCAACGAGCAACTATAATGACCAAAAAGACAACCGAAGCCACAATCTGAGCCATGGAGAGTGCCGCCCAGAAATAATTACAACTATTTGTACAATCCATGTAAAACCAGATGTTTGCAATCGCCGAGTGATGGCAATGGAAGCCTCCCTTAGCCTTGTTTACCCTACCCACCACCCTACCCCCACCAATCATGGTCTTACATTCCCCCCCCCCCCCCGGGGGTGGGGGGGGGGGGGATAACATCATGGTTATAACCTCATGGGTTGTAACAATGGTCAATATTGTAGTAGAAATGGCCTATATTGTTGTACAAACAGCTAATATTATAGTAATGGCTAATACAGTAATAATAAATGAATAACATTGTTATATCTTTACCTCATCTTTACTGTAATCAGCATTGGGGAGGAGGCTAAAAGGCCGATATTGCATGTAAAAATGAAGTTAAGACGATTTTAATTAAATTCATGTCAAATTTACGTGTATAACATAAATGTTGATTGTTTCACTGGATTTGCATTATGACTGCATCTCTTATACAGATAGGGAACCAAAATGACACTCATTTACAAGGTATTCTCAACGGACATATGGTCTGTTAGATTTGTGATTCATCCTTGAGCTTAATCATGTGTTATTACAATATGGGCCGTTTTTCCCACTTCCCGTTTTTTATTAAAATATCGATACAGTAAGATATTACAATATGGGTCGTTTTTATTACAAAGTGGGCCGTTATTACAATATGGGCCGTTTTTATTACGTTATCGGCCGTTATTCAAGTGAGGGCCAGTTATATTACAATATAAGCAGGATATTATTATATTATGAGTCGATTTTATTACAATATTTGTCGTTTTACCCACTTGCAATTTTATAACAATATGGGCAGGGTATGGTTATTAAAATATGAGCCGTTTTTTATTACACTATGGGCTGGTTATTACATTATGGGCCGGTAATTACATTATGGGTCGTAACAAATGCATTTTTTTATTTATTCAAATCAGGATTCAAGAAAAGATGGGGATGAAATAAGTCATACCCAAGTGGCTGAAAAGATGGAATCGTCCCTTACCCAGTTTCCAACTTTTCAGTTTTACAGATTTTTCTATGTTCCAAAAGTCTACCATGTTCAAGCATTTCTTAACGGAGGTACTGGGGGCGGGGGGGGGGGGGGGGGGAATTGTTACATCCTGCTTTCTAGTTCATCGTCCTGACAGCAGGACCACATCCCCCTAAGTCTTCGTGTCACATACGCCCTTCAACTATAATATTACGTTCCGTCAAATGAAGCAAATGAAGCTATGTACATATCATCAGCTCATGAGATGAGATCCAATGTCTAATTTATTCAATTGATAGTCTTTACTGTGACCTTCTCCTTCAATTACCTCTAAGGAAATGAACATTTCAGTCTAAGGCCATGAGAATGTTACCACACTTCTGCCATAATACAAGCCTTTCTGTAACAGTGCGTGTCCCATTACCTCCTGAAAGCCCCCTCTAGGGTACGCCTGGAGGCGTGCTTTCATGTCTCGTCTCACAAGAGACGCAGTGACCTGCATCTTAAGTCTTAACGCAAAGGGATCCAGCAGGCATAATAAGACCCAGGTGGCTCTAAATCGAAAACGACGTTTAAGTTTAGATGGCAAGTGCCGACAGACAATGTAACTACCCTTATATAAACGTCGAGACCGGTCTGACATTGCACGTAGCCGCTTTAATCTGCTGCCTTTGCTTTACCCTTGGTGTATTAACAATCAGGGACAAAGAGGAGTAAATGTCTGGACCATGCCCGGTGTTCTAATTGTTAACGCGAGAATCGGGGAACATTTTAATGGGACAAAACATGTAAAAGATATAAGTAAATTTGCAAACAGAATAACAGAGAGACTGTTAGGTGACACTGAACAAGTGTGTACTTTTGACACATGAAAAGCGTGGGTTGCAGATGCACGTTTTA
Source organism: Sipunculus nudus (assembly GCA_026874595.1). Lineage (NCBI taxonomy): Eukaryota > Metazoa > Annelida > Sipuncula > Golfingiida > Sipunculidae > Sipunculus > Sipunculus nudus. The sequence goes on from CM049307.1 coordinate 21,550,112, forward strand.
ATGTTTAACTGCAGGTAAACAATATAACAAACTCCAATAAAATAACATTTTTGCATTTATTATAATATTTAATGATATATTAAAAGTATTTAATATATTTATATTAAATGTAATATTATTATTGGTAATATTTATAATAACGAGTTGTTGTATAATGGTTAAAAATATGTTCATTTAGCCTATTTTTTCTAAAAAAAAAAAAAAAAACAAGAAACCCATTCAAATTGTCATATAATTTTTTTTTCGGGGAATAAATTGATAAAGTATCGACTTATTAACAACAACCGAGGCTTTAAAGAAAATTTTATGATTTGAATGGAGGATTAAACTCGGCTTGTTTATTCCTATGAAATATGAAGACCGTGACCGATATGCTCTAAATACCTTGTCGGCAGTATGTACGGTTAAATGGTACTTTGAGATGAAAAAGAAAAATATCAAATTACCTTCCCATGCCATCAAGCCTGGCATGATTTTCCTGTCGCCTAACCAATTCTTGCTTTAACATCGTCTGCATGCTTGGTTCTACTACCATGCGCTGCCACAAGACCGAGGTGTATCGCAATGTGCATTGCGTTTGAAACCCGGTATACCCCGCTTTCATTGCATTCTTGAAGTATTATATGGCTTTCCTTATCCATGTTTTAGTTATACTTCTAACTTCAGTGACAAGATTGGTTACTTTGTTACAGTTTGTTGTTACCTGGTTGGTTGTTATGCCTAGATTTTGATTAAATTTTTTGGGGAACTACGGTTAAACCGAGTATAAATTTATTGAAGTTCGGAAGTAATCTGGATTAAGATTATACGCATTTTTCAGATATTCCTCATATTGTGATATAATAAAAGTATTTTGTTAATCATGGCTGGCCGATTCCAGATCCATCATTTGAATAGGAGAGTCCTCTGTTCAAGCGAGCAGACCTCGACTGTGATCCAACCAAAAGATCTTTAAACCGTCCTCATCTTGAAAAGGATGCTGTGGCCTTAAATAGACGCCGGTCTTGTTAACAGGCCTGGTGTCAGATTAGTTTCCATGTTTGCCACTAGATGTATTTTCCCTTCATTATAATTGGTGTATTTACCGGTCAACATGACCATAGATTGTTATATGAATTTTGGTTTGTGTTGTATTGATTATATGTTTAATCCCTCTTAGACTATAAATCATTTTATCTTACGTGGATGCTCGTTTCCATGAGGGACACCATATATTCCTGATTCGTCCATTATTTTTTTTTCTCCTCTTTGTTGTATCTCAGTAGCATAAATATTAATTTTCATGATTAATATTCAATTGAGTCTTTTTCATCATCGATACCACCTTTGTTTATTCTCTCAATCAACACATTTTTTTCCTTTGGATTTAAGTACATTTTCTTAATTACAGACTGTATATTCAAATGAAAATACAAGTCACGCAACACATATTTCACAATATCGTTATATTTTATCAGCAGTGCATTTATCTTTGCGTTCATCTGTGCCTTAAAAATTGCATATGAAACGATACTGATATAATTGTAAATTAATAAAATATTTCTATTTAGCCCAATTGATATTTTGTAACCCAACATCAAATGTTTCCAACCTATACTTACTTTTAACGCACGATTTATAACTGACCAAATCGGCTTCACTGTTTAACAGAAAAAAAGCATATGGGAAACATCATCCAGAACCCCACACAAATCAGTGTTGCTTTGCACTGTTATCCCATTTTGCTTGTTTAGCGCTGCATGGGATTAAGTTATTTAATAATATAAGGTTAAATTCTGCAATTTTTCGGTATGGAAATTTTTCGACCTTTACTTTGTAAATAGTACTCCATGGTATTATGTAATCTATGTCAAAAATTTTCTTCAATTTTGTGTGTGAAATTGGCAAATGAAATTTTTTATTTATCAATAAATCATAGAAAAAATGTTGTTTTTGTTTATCAATGTTAACGGTTTTATTACCTGTAAATATTTAAATTTCGTTTTTAGTGCTCAATTTAGCCGTTTCGACCTCTGTATTAATATATTTAAATATTTTTTTTCAACATATTTTTAAGAATAGAATATTCAATAATCCAGTTTCTAGTATTTTTAAGTCTATTCAGAACTTCTTTCTCTGAAATGAACTTTGAATTTATTATTAAGTCATGAAGGCGTGTTATATTTGCGCTAACCCATGCTTTAAAAAGAAGGGGCTTTCCTTTATATTAAATGTTTTTATTTCCCCAAATGAACTGGCTTAATATTTTATCTGGTGTCATTTTACTGAATGGAAGTAGTTTCATACAGTTATTATAACTAAAAATCATCTGTCTATAAAAAAGTGGTAAATAGGCAAAATCCTGTAATTCTTTCTCGTTTGTAAAATTTGTCTGTAACACTGTTGTTATGTCGAGACCAATCTGAATAAGAAAAAAACGTAGAAAGCAAGATGCTTTGTACTTATTTTGTAATATTCTTGGAATCCAAGCACTTTTTGCGGCTTGGACTATAGATTCTATATCGGGCATTTTCAGTCCACCTTGGTCATACGTGCCTATAAGAGTTTTTCTTTTAATTCGATCACTAGACTTCCATATATACTTATACATAATCCTTTCTATTTTACGTAGTTCATCTGTATTAATTTCTAATACCGAAGCTTTAAGAAGTAGTTGTGATATTATACCAAGAGATTTTAAAATTAGAATTTTCCCGAAAATAGAAAGGTTTCTTTTCTTCCAAGTATTTATTATTTTGATTAACTTATTTATGGCTTCGTCCCAATTCTTTTGTAACGCCAAGGTTTGATCCGTTGAAATATACACCCCCAGGTATTTTACTGGTTATTCTGTCCATTTGATTTCATAGATGTTAATAGGGGTATTTTCTTTTAAACCTAACCATAATCCTATACAATTTTTGAGATTGAGCTGTAGACCTGATACTTTTCCAAATTGTTTTACCTCTTCTAATGAACTATGTATGGAGCTTTGATCTGTGACTGCAATAGTTGTGTCGTCCGCATACTGTGATAATTTCACAATTTCACCATTTATCGTAAATCCATGTATATCATTATTATTTCTTATCCTAATGGCCATAAACTCAACTGCTATAATAAAAAGCAATGCCGAAACTGGGCACCCTTGTCTTATTCCGCGTTGCATAATTTTATTGGAGAAATCCAGCCATTGTTTTTTATACAGAATTCAGGTTTTTTTGTAAAATATTTTTATCCATCGTAAAAAATAATTTCCAAAATTAAAATACTTTAATGCAGTAAACATGAATTCCCATTCCAAGGTGTCAAAAGCTTTGGAGAAATCGAGCTGAATTAAAGCACCTTCGTTATTACATGATTTTGTATAATTAATAATGTCCTGAGCTAAACGTATATTGTTACCAATATATGATATGATTCGTCCATTATGATTAAAGCCGATCACCGATCCTAATAAACGATATAAAAATACGTCAGCAGTGAGAAGGCTAACACAATCACTGCTTTCAAGCAAGATGAAAATAGTACCGCTTGAAACAGGCGGTAAAACTTGGTACGGTGAAAGTCGGATGGTTGGACAGAACTGTTCAAATACGTTTTGGCACACATTTCTTCTGTAGCATGGAGACACCAGCTGATGGTGTCGACCGGTACCATTTGTAGCTACTGTCAAGACAAATTATGCTCCTTGCTTTCATTTTTAGCGCTTTTAAATGCGTCCCACTGTTACCAAAACCACGCTTCTGATATAATCTTTAAAGTTAAAAATAGTATTTACTCTTGTCCACAACTATATTTTCAGTGATATTTCCGACAGTAAATGTCACATACCAGTATATACCAGTTTGGAAACACTTGAATACGCTGTGTCGAGCTGTAAAAGTCGAGTGGAAAGTGACATGAAATTGGCCAACGCTGTGCCGTTATAAAGAAACAACGCGTTGTATTTCGATGGAACGCATAGTAAAAGTTATATGCGGTGAACAGTTAATGGAAGAGCCACCCCGTGTTCAGTATATGAAAGGCCAGAAACGCTTGATTACGATGTGTCGAGCTGAATCAGTTAAAATATTTAACGAGAGGAAAGTGTCGTGAAAAAGAATTACGCTGTGCCGTTATAAGGACCAAACCCCCGTATTTCGATGGAACAAATGCTACCAGTTGTACGTGGAGAACAGTAAATGGAAGAGCCGCCCCGTGTTCAGAGGGGAAACAATGTTACCAAGTTCAAGGGGTGTAAAATAAATGGAACAGCCACATAAAACACCTGGGTACCTGGTTTCGAGGGGCCCGCGCGGACAGATTCTTGTGGACAACTGCAATCTCTCGCTGTGATGCTCCGTTAATTCTTATTATGGTGCGTGATTGTGTTGTTATGGGTTCATAACTGAAATGAGATTTCATGAGTATGGAGCCCGGGTCATCTGGTGTGTAATTCTCAGCCTTGCACCAAGGCAAGTGATTGTGGAGATTGCACGTGTCCCATATACCTAAAGCATCTAAGGAAAATTCGTAAACACAATCCGTGTACCGGTGATGTTTTCAAGTGTGTCAGTGATTACGACCGGCGGGTTCATTGTTTCGACGTTTTCTATTTTAAGTTTGTCTGACGAGCCTGATAATGTATTTTGTAATAAACACCGGCCTTAAATAGAAGCCGGCCTTGTTTAGACGCCGGGTTAAAGCAGGGTCTGAAAAAAATAAACGTCCGGGCGTCTGTTCAAGGAAATACGATATATATATATATATATATATATATATATATATATATATATATATATATATTACAGTCAATGTGTATAATCAGTCAATTTGTTAAATGCCTGAAATTTTCTGTTAATTTACAAAGTTCCTTATTCACTCAGGCAATTTATAAAATGACTGAATATTAAGGCCTGTTTCTTCTTTCTAGGCTGTTTATGGAGAATACTGATAAAATAATTAAATACAATGCAGGTGAGGGGTAACCAGAATCCAGAATCGTATAGTTGAAATTCTGCATGCACACTGTTATAACATAATGAAATATGCAAACTCTTCCAAACTCCTATGACTACTTTCTGCTTATATAAGAACTAGAATCAAGTCAAATTGAAGAATTTGATTGAATAAAATTTAAAAATTTGCAATAAAATGTGAAATTTATGATGAAGAATCGCAAAGCATAACCACAGTTACTTAGTTGATAATATCGAATACATGGGTGATATGATAATATATGATAAATATGATATATTTATATAAAGCCTCTATCCACAAATAGTGCACTAGTTCGTTATTTAAAATGCAATGACAGATATATTTTAAGTACCGGTAGTGAGATGGGACAGATAAAATTAATTAGATTTGATATATGCTATATGATATGCTTAAATGAGTCATAAAAGGTTGGGTTTAATCACAATTACTGACTGTAACCTTTTGTTACATTTAATGAGTTTACCATCTGCATTTTCTGAGTGGAGCCAAACTGTGATGGCTTGGCATTTTGAGCAGTCAACTTTTCCGAAAGATTTTGACATACCATATTACCTGCTCTCACCCCTATCCCAATATTGCAATATAAAAGAAATGTTTTTTTTATATAAATATAGGCTCTAATTTCATTCCGTAAAATATGAGTTATTGATAAAAAAGTGTGATCGTTTCCTGAAATATTAATGAAGTGTAATATTTCAGAAATAAGGTAAATTTATAACGATGACTTACAATTTGGCCTGATTCACCCGTTTCAATGAGATTGTGAAATCCAGACATTATAGCACAAATTAATTAATTCACGAAGCTTTTGTCAATTCAAAGACTATTTTTATTGTGAAATAACCAGCGGCGGATCAAAAGGGGTGGTGGTTGTGTTCTCAGGGAATGTTTGCCCCCTAAGTATATGAGGTCCAACACTTTTATATGTTTTTTAAGCGAGAATATTCCCCGTTATTTGTACAAACTGCTTCTACAGGAAATTTTGAAAGACAGTTGAAACAATATTCACACAATGAGTGAGGAGGACAAAACTCGCACACCCACTCCCAGAGAGAAAAAGGAAATTCCATCCCTGAGACAGCAACTCCTATCCTATGATTACATGATTATTTCTCAAGGACAAAAATTAAGCCAATGGACACTTTTGATTGTATAAAACATTAAAATATGCAATAATATGATGTATAATATATTAAAATATTTTAAGACTAAGGTTGATTAAATTGATGAAATGTCATTTAAACCTTTCTTACTGTATAAAAATAGTATTTCTTTCCTTTTACATTATAATCAATGTATCAAATAAACTGACAGAAATTTCAGTCAATTTGTAAATGCCTGAAAATTCCGGGCAATTTACAAATTGACTGGTTAAACTCATTGAATGTAACACAAACACACACACATATATATATTACATATATATATATATATATATATATATATATATATATATATATAAACATTTTGGTTTTCCAGTTCTTTAAATCAAAGAGCTTGTGATATTCTTTTTTTTATTTTCGAAGCAATGTCTCATTTATAATTACCAGGGAGACCATATGGTAGAATGAATGATAACCCGTGTGCATGAAAGAGTAATGCGAACGGATTAATTACCTATCCACAAATTACTAATCCAGACGCACGGATTACCAAACGCTCAAGGATATATTTTTATTTTCACCTTGTCGTTAACTGAACTCCGTATGTTTAAGATGCAGACTGACGTATTAGGAAGTTTTTATCATAGAGTAATAACCGTGTGAGAAATCCGTCTCTTGAAGGTTGAGTGAAAGCGGCCCAAATATTACGCTATCGGGGCACAGGCATAATTGCAATCGGCCCACCGTGTGGTCAATCGATCATTATGAAATGTAATAATTTAATATTATGTAATCTTATCCCCCCCCCCCCCAAAAAAAATGATAAAAGTGTGACATTAAAGAGTGTTGTACATTTCACTGATACTAACTCACGTCTATGTTTACTTATTCTAAAACATTGTCCCAAAAAATTACTTGGCATTTCGGAATTACAATTGCAGCAAAATAGCTGAGACGCTATCGCGATTAATTATTGGAAATGCGATCATGTTCTCAAATACACTGCAGGTGTTTCAAGAATAGGGAATAATTGTTCCTAATTCCTGGAAACCTGATTACTCCATAAGAGTTAATGGGAAGCCAGTAGACCTCGTTCGAGGTGTTAGTCTATATATATATGTTTGAAACATACACAAAGAAACTCATGTGTCTTGATTTACCTGCCATTTATACATGGGCTATTCTACAGCTCTCGTAGTGCCTTTAACTGAATTGCTTTCATATATTCCACTGATTATTGATTGTCTGATGTAAGAATCTGTTACTGAGATCAGTATGGTTTTCACGATTGTCACACGCTCATCACTTACTATAACCTTAAAAAAATATCAGCCCGTAATTGGCTTTCTAATAAAAGCGCTATGACTTACTTTGAGTTGTGATAACAGAAATCGTGAAAACTGGACTGTAGTGGCTGCCCATACGAAACAACGATATCTATGTGCACAGCTGCTAATGTTTGCATTAGGTCATGGGTGAAGAATTAACTCAAAAGAAAGCACGTGAATTTTCCACTTCTATGGTGGTCGCCACCATTGTCTGTGGATCTCACGACACGCTGTTTATCAAATAACTTCGCAAGTGGTAGATCCAGTTAGAAAGTAAACACATATTAAATGGCCTGGATTTTTTAAGCTTCACGATAGATAAACGGTGTGGTCCTAAATAACCAATATTCATTCCCCATGCAGCTTTCCAATTTTAGAGCAGTTTTCGAGATGGCCTGTGACAGTGGAAAATATATCGCCACTAACAACACCTGGCTTAAGTGTACAGGTCATTCATCACATGTCGCGAAAGAATGTGGTTAACATAATTGTAAATGCTTGAATATGATTGGCCCTTAGTTAAGAAGCCAGTAGGATAAATTATCATCGAACTTGCAAGGATGATTGTATACATGTTTTCATTTGGGAGAACACTGCCTGGGAACTACCTCCGTCGAAAAAGACGACTTCCTTTTCAACTGTGACGAAATAGTACGAGGCCAAAACCGTGAATTTTCATTTTCATTTAATTTCTGGGAAGTTCAGTCAGTCGTAGATGGGTGGCACTGTTCGTTGCTTCTGCCAGCCTCAGACCAGATACAGTCTGACTTTTCAGTCTTTGTCCCAACCCACAACGATTAGTTTATATTATAACTAACCCAAATGTATTATACAATGAGAACAAAAACTGATATCTGGGAAACATTTATATGTGATCGTAGTAGAAGTACTTTTGTTTTTGTCTCACTCACATCAAGGTTCATTCAGCAACGTGTTCTTGTAATAGGTCAACCATCCGCTAGAAGTCTCTATTCAAAATAAACCTCTTCCAGTTTTAGGGATTATGGGACGGTCTGCACTTTTTTGTTTCCAACTGTCACAATTCGGGAGAAATAAGCCTCATTACATGGCATATATAATACACCTGCTTATCAAATTATACTTAGTTCATTAAGTTCTTATCACTCGTGTGGATGTGATTTGCCTTGAGACAATAATTCAAAAAATTTTAAAGGCCTTTACATGCTCTCTTCAGCGTATACTTTATTGACTCTCCATCTTCATGGCGTCTTTGTTCACTCTTTATTGGCTCCACATGCTTCCCTACAACTTTAATGTATTAAATAAGCTACAGTGCACGGTGGGGATATCATTTCTTGACCCAAAGTCCCTAAACAATAGAGTCAATCCCTAGTTAGTAAGATTAGGCGTAGAGTGGTACTATATTACAAAGGCAAAGGCTCCCGAAACAGCAGTTTTGCAATGTTTGCCGCCATACATTTATTTGTTATAAAATTAATATGGATGTCTAAAGCCATGATCTTTTCAGTGATGGTGCACCTGTGCCTCATCAAAGATCGGCAGGTCACACAAAGGGGCTTTAAATGAATAAAGCCAACCTTTCAAAGAATAAAGACGGTGTTATACTTAATGATGAAATACGAGGTTTTCAAATTATTTCTTCCAATTGTACTTTTTTAGCGATAAACTTGATTGGGATCTGTATGGTTACTAGAAGCGTCATAGGCGATCGAAATTGTTTTGTAATAGTTCAAGACAAGAAAATCAGCTTATGTGTAAACATCAAAGTTCTTTTAATTTTACAAATGCAGGGCGTCCAGTTGCAACATCTTGCACACAAACATTTTGAACAAAATGCAAACCAATAATTTAAGTAATTTGCAAGATTTGTCCAGACGCTGTGGCTTTATGTGCTTTCTTTGCTTTTCTCAATATTTTTCTATTAATCTTTATGTATAAGGAGTTAACAGTTTTATAAATGTCTGCTTGAAAGAGCGATTATCTAATAAAGCGTGAATGATTTGTTTATAAAATCAGGATTTATACTTTCTACTTTCTGGACTCCTGTTACTTACTTGAATACAAATGAAATATGGTTGCTAACACACAAATGAACTTTGATAAACTACACAGTATAATTCTAGGGGTATAGGGAGGCAGAACGTTAGGGGGCTAGCGACAACACCGGCACAGAATTAAATAATCGGGATCACCACTTGGGTTAAACACCTGACTGCAGACCCTGATGACATATAATTACAAATATTGTTGTGAAATATTTCTATGCTTTAAAAATATTTCGTTACAATAAATGGATGTTCGGTTTTCTATTTAAAATTTCGGAACATCGAATTTTCAGAAAAATGGCGTCCGGAAAAACGGCGTTCTACTCTATTTAACAGATGCCCCCTTAGCCTGCGTAGCCATCTTTCCTCAGTCGGTAGTATTTTTTAACTGTTTTATAACAACCTATGTCTGTTATTCTTTTATGTAATCAATCACCCAGACTGCAGTCAATTGGCAATAAATAGGGTTCTATAAATATTCAAAGTATTGGTCCTTGGCTGATAGGTTCAAACCTGAGTGTTTCCCCTGGCAAATATTTCATTTTTATGTAGTTTTCCCCTGAAAATATCACCAATTCAGGTTGACATTTATGACGTTTCTGACGTGTGAAACTGTAGGAAGAGTAATCTAAGCCCCTATAGATAACTGGAGCAACATATAAGTCTGGTAATCATCAGCAAATGTCGCCTGCTTTTTTATATAAGAATTAAATATAAACTTCGTTTTATTAACATCTGAGAACATACCGCGCCTGGGAACATACCACGACTTCTAAACGAATATTATGAATGACCAACAGACCAGGGATCATGTCCACCTGTATGTCCACCTGCAAAAGTAATTTATTAGACTTTCAGATTGGGGTCAATTTTAATAGCGACTCTCTACAAACACAACATTGAAGAACAGAACTGTGCCATCGCCTTTTTCGTGTCACTTTTAGTATGAGTTTTTTAATGTTATATTTAGGTTCAGCATGCAATTTTAGGTGGCTACTACCTTACTTTATAACAAATGGTGAATAAGTCTACAGTGTAAATTCAAGGAATACTTTACATTTAAGAAATTACCTACAGGTTACTATTACCAAAAGTGTTGCAGAGGTTGTATATGAAGTTCGACAATAAGTCATATGCTCAAAGTATATAAAGAATATAGACGTATATGGTGTGATATAAAAAGTTTGTTCGGATATCCTGTTGTATATATGTTAATTATAACACATTTTTGTTTATGATATCCTGTTTATATGTTGCAAGAAAAGGCATTCTGATTAGGCAAAAAAATAAATAAAAGGTTAGGTTCTCAGGCACCGCCCGCGTTAATTTTAACCCCCCCCCCCCCCCCCCGCATCAAACTTTTCTATTTTGATTTTCATCTTTCAAAAAGATAAAATAATGCAATTTTGATAAGTTCTCTTTGTTATGTAGTACTTTTACCTGTTTAGAAAAAAAATCGTGTTATTATCCTGGTTTTCGCTGATCATATGACATTTTTATCGAAACTTACAAAAATGGTTATAAAAATACCGCATGCCCGCACTGATTTCTGATAAAAAGAACCTGAAAACCATACCTTTTTCTGGCCTTATCAATCCTGATCTCTGTTTCACTGTGTACTGTATAAGACATCATTTTATCACTCTCTTACTCATTTTTAAAGTTGCATTATGATATTTGTAAAGTTGGACCGAAGAAGTATTAGCTGTTGGATGAAATATTTGTTTTGCCTATTAAGTAAAAAGGATAAGTATTTGTAAAAACATTTTATATACAATTTAACCGAAAACAGTGTGTATGCTAAGATATTGAGGAAATGCAGAAAACATGAAACAATGTTTGACACATGACAAAATACACAGATCCGTCTTTATCTCAATAACAAAAATATACACAAATATGCTTTATAATCAAGCTGAGCATATACAACTTGCCTTCCTGTTCATTCAAGCAACACGTAATTGCAAGTTTTGAGATAACCTTTCTTTTCACCCGAGTCCGAGCACAGCAATCCGATTAAGTTAATCCACGATACGGAAATATTTGAAATTTAGCGTTTGGCTGTCTGCATACTGTTAAGCAAGTGTGCATAATAGTATTCTGGACACCTGTATTCGTGTGTAACACTAATAAATGCAAATCTCTGGCTGAATACACCAAATCTTAGAACCATGTAATTCATACCCTTCCAAATGTATCGCTTCCTCTAAAACCAGAACCATAAAACTCACTGTTGATCAAGTCATATCGCGGATATCACATAATCCATGGGCCTTGTTCAGTAACAAAATGTGAGATAATCAGAACAATTCAGAAGGAACATAAGCTCCCTATCCCTTTGATATAAAGAACCTGCTCAAAATCTGAACTCAGCATTTAATTTAATACACTAAACCCATAAACATTTATAAACATCCAACAACATGCTATTCTGGGATAATATTTTCGTATGATTTACGTGGCACAAAATATCTTAAATTTTCTCAATATGAGATGCTACTGAAAGATTATTGAGGAAAATATGAAGAAACTATATACTAGATGACGGGAATATCCCAGAATAATTCTGTTAAAAAAGTATGTGTTTTATTTATTTGTACTTTGTCCCTCATTTCTGAGAAAGTCTAAAAGGAGACTCATCTGAAATGTATTCAAATCTGAAACTAAATATTTCGAGAACTTTAATGTTACCTATACTGTGTATTGTTATAAACATACATTTTTTTGTAAAGATCGGAAGTAATTGTTATTAACAACTTCTGTATCGATAATGATAAAAACTTAAGATTTACAGTAGATAATATATCTAACATGGATTCTAAAATACAACGATTTAATCTGTTGTACAATCAGTAATATCAGAATATAATTGAAATGATATTCCAATCTGAATTTCAATTTGACTTTCAATTTGTTGAGAGTCGATAAGAGTTAATGGTCAAGAGGGGTATGTCGTTTCATTAATTTAAAATGAAGTCTTAATATGTCTGAAGGCCACAGTTTTGCATCAGTGTTTTCAAAGGCTTTAGCTTCCCTATGAAAATCGCCAATATAATAAAATTAGAGCCACTTGAGTCATAATAACATATAATATTCTGAAATATTACAATGTTTTCGAATTACATCCAATATAGCATCTGTGACATAAATATATGAAATATACTGATGACGTTCGCGTGAAAAAAAAAACGTGGATCAACCTCATTTTGATAATGATATGAAAATCTACCCTGGTGACATAACATGAAACCTCTGCCAAGCTATCCGGACATCACCTGCATGTTACAGAGAACGGTTGTCCCGTTTAATTCTTCCATTTCGGACCGGCATTTCTCTTCGTTGATCTGCGAAATTGATTTTGAGCTTCGACTCGAACCCCCCGGCTCTGAAATTTCTTGTTTCATTGAACCTCACGTTTGTTTTCACACTGCGGCTGTCTGCGTGACATTAGTACCACTCTGCTGCGGACAGGGGGCAGTGGATGTTTCTGACGACACACGTACAGAACTCTCGCGAAGGCTCGACGATATTTCCGGGAAACTACGCCATACACGATGGGGTTACAGGCACTGTTAGCGTAAAACAACAAACGGCACGAATTGAAGAAGATCAGGTAACCTTCCAGCGTCAGCGATTTGAGTGCCTCAGCTGATCCAAAACTTTGCCAAAATATCAGAACACGAATAGGCAGCAAACAGGTGAAAAATAACAATACTATAGCAACCAACATCACCACTGCTTGGCGTCTCGTTCTGAGTATTATAGCCATGTGGGGGTCACGTGTGTTGCAACTCAGAGCGTCGCTGTATAATTTTTTTCCAAGTATGATATACACCACCAAAAGGAGGCCAAAAGGCAAACAGAAGAAGCAGGTCAAGGTGAAGGCCACGTAGCACCTTTTCCAGTCTGAGTTGATGTAGGTGGCGCACACGTGCCTCCACGAATTGTCATAATATTGTACCTGGTCTTGTTGAGAGATCATGAAGAATGGAATGCCGGCTGCCGTGGCTGTAGCCCACACAGAGCAGATGACCTTGACCGCGCGTTTGTTTGTGCAGATGCACTGAGCTCGTAAAGGCAGGCACACGGCGACGTACCGGTCCATGCTGACCGCCATGATTGTAAGAACCGAAGCACTGGAGGCCAGATTCTCTAAAAAGACAACGAGTCGACCTGCAAAGATATACAAACAACTTTATAATTTAAAAAACTACTTTTAGGTTAATACAACAAATATAATAATTAACACATGTATTTGTCTTCTATATTCATTGAACATACTAATACAGGAGAACCCTTTCAGGCATTTTCAAAACATATAAACATATGCATTAACTTGCAACTTTCCATAAGGCTGACATAGTTACAGGTATAATCCTTAAACCCAACCAGTTACTGATGGTAAATCGGTTCGGTTCCGTCGGTTTGTCTGTTAATATCAACAAAAAGCTACCCGCTCTGTACTTTTATTAAACACCTGCCCCATACACAGTGATAATATGAAGAGCCTCTGATTTATCACGTAGGGAAGAGAATGCTAAACAGAGCCAGAGAACGTGAGTTGACCAAAGTCCACACTAAAATGTTCTATAGAGTTTCTGCTCTTAAAGATATTTAAATAAAAAAGACGCTAAGTTGTTGTTGATGATAAATAGGGGTGGCCGGTAAATACCAGGGCGGTAAATGTCGAGGAAATGCCGGCATTGACAATACCCCCTTTGGCATTAAAGTGTCAATTAAATGGCAAATATAAAATATATTTTCTTTGTTTGATGACAGTCACAAAGATTTATAAAATAAAAAGACCCACAATATGATAAGAACTGCTCAACACAGACAAAATGGGATTTATCTGCAACAGCAGACTTGGAAAACTACAATAATGCATTGCACAATCATATTAATACTGTGTCCTTGTGTGATAAAAGTTTTGAATTAAGTTTAGCAAAAAATCACGAATGGAAGATAAACATAGGGGATAATCATTAGCCTCTTCTCCTGATGGTAAGAATTTGTCACTCCTATTCTTGTCACCATTTAGTGACACTTTTGCATTTGCAATAGTCATTGAAAACAAATCATGGCAATCATCATAATTAAATTGGGTCTGGTCATTGTTGTATCCCTAAAGAGCAGCAGATTAATGCTTGGAAGTTTTTGTGCTTCTGTTCATCAATGACCAGCATCAAAGACCAAATGCTGGTCAGCAGGTGTTTTGCACTCTCAACAAAAGAAATGAAATCACAGCGACATGCAAGGCACAAGTCAAAAACACCTGCTGACCAACTTCAAATCCCCTGGATCAAGTATAAGGAGCCCCGACAAGACCACTCAGTGTTCCTGACGAGTGAGGCCCCTACGAAACAGAGCTGTCGAACACAAGTAAGTGTGTTTAAGTCCTGAAATATATATATATATATATATATATATATAGTGTGTGTGTGTGTGTGTGTGTGTGTGTGTGTGTGTGTGTGTGTGTAAAATAAGACGTATGTGATCTGTAAACCCAATGCGGCCTGTCACTAGCCTCCTGGGTTTAAATAGTTTGGACCATGCACAGAAACCATTCCTTGCTGTGAATGGGTTAAGGAAGCAGATCTATACTTCATAAGTTGCTCTCCCGATATTACATATGAAATCACTCAAACACTGATGCACTTTGATTCAGGGACTGCTTCTTTAAACACCTCAAGTTTTACCGTAAGCTTAAACACACCACTTTTGATATACAAGTAAACTCACATCATAAACTGACTTGATAAAACTGCCCTTAAAGAAAAAACCCTCCCCTACCCATTAATCCATTAATATTTTTTTGTCTTCAGTTTACTTCAAAATTGCCTAAACAACCTATTAAGAAAAATCTAGATATGAAAGTTTAAGTATAATCAAGACAAAAAAAAAAAAAAAATAAGCTGACATGGTGTGATAAAATTTAGTTTGCCAGTATTTACCAGCATATACCAGTATTTGCTAGCAAAAAGTGGCATTTCCCGGGATTAACCGCCGGCATGGATTTTAAGAGTATCTGCCGGCATTTTGCGAACCCTGCTGATTAGTGCTCTTGTCCACATCCCTTCTAAGTCTCTATAAAGGTATAATGTAAAATAAACTTTTTATTGCCAAGAAATGAAGCTTACTATATTTATTTTATTTGCAAGTTAATTAGGTTGATGTGTATTTTCCCGACCCATTAATGATCGAAAACGGAAAAAAGATTCAAACATGCATGTCTCTTAAAAATCGGCGACTGGACCTTTGTACGACAAGTTTCTGCCACCTATTCAATGTCAAAATACGGCAAGCTGCCGACAACAGGTGATCGAATTTAGGACTTAGGACGACCACCTACGACCCTCTGCGAAGACACGAGAGTCAAAATCTGCTGCTCTTACCGAATTTAAGCAACACTCTTAAGGTACGGGTATACTAGAAGCCATTTAACTGATGAATAACAATTCACCCATTTCAGGTATGAGTCACCCAGTTCTCAAAGAAAATGGGGTTAAGGGATTGTGTTTAGAGCATCCTGCACCATGCTACCTTGAAGCAACATCACCGTGTATTGTTACAAGAAGAAGCTCTGCTACTTGAGACAAGCCTTATACTGAATGACTGAATAATCAACGAGACCAATTGAGTACACGAACAGAAGAAGATGTCTAAGATGATAAAAGTGTGGTTGAATAGAACCAGTTTCGGCCTGCTGATTTAAAAAAAACTTCGCGAGCCTGTTTCAGAGGTTCGAGATAAGGGTGAGCCCCAGGTCTGGGGAGAACATAAGACAGCACCACGATACCCACCTTAGCTAGTGACAACTTACTCAATGGCGTCAATTTATCTTCAAGGGTATGATGACTCACAGCCGTTTGGGGGGGGGGGTTATCAAAGTTGGGAAAACCATTTTATAAAAACACACACATACATAAGCTCGTTCACGTTAAACAGATTGTCGCAACTTTTGTTAAACATTTGAAAAAGAGGTTACGATTCTTCATGCTTAAACAAAAAAGAAGTTTCTTCAGAATATCCAGGCGGCATTATGACGACCATGTGGCGACAGACTGGTCGCCTGTTGTCGCCAAGGGAATGGTTGGGTGATACAGGCCCACATGGGATCAGAAATCTTTACCATGCACGCCACCTAATGACTATCAGAAGCGATCATTAAGTGTACCAAAAAATAATTGACCTATACAGACGAAACCACCTCGCCAATAAAAGTCTCTGTATTTAGCCGTGTCTATATGGAGTGTTATTTGTTAATTTCACTGTGGAGACGCATTGATTCATGCTTTATTTCGTAAGTTATTGAGCTGTGAATTGAATGCTTCGATTTCTTACATCATGTAAGACGATGTCTTACAAGGGCTAAAATATATAGCATTTTTTAGCAAAGCGCGTGAGGAAGTTTTGTAGTTACACTCTTATAGTCGCACATGAAGTAAATCTATTGCTAAAAGTATAAAAGGCAGAAGGGAGATTCAGATCAGACATCAAAACTGCCATAAATTATCTATATAAGCTAAAACTGATGTTGATTTAAGACAATTTACATTTTGAGTTGTACAATGTGTATGAAATCGGTAATGAATATATTGATTTCAATGTCCGTGAAAACCAGTGGAATTGAAATTTCTATCGTTCTTTAACGATAAAGGAACGGTTTCATTCTTCTTGACTTAACAAAATAAAACGAATTAAGACCGCCTTTCTGTATTTTGTTGTTAACTGATACTTGAATAATTTTTAGGCAAGACCTCTTGCAAGTTTATATGTTCTTTCTATGTATGCACAATACGTCTTTGGTTCAAATTTATTAACCGATGAACTGAGCTTCACTGTTTGCGCAAGGGACCTCAATGTTGGGAATGTAGGACATGACTCTTCAAATAATTCGACAACAGCAGACAACACATAATGACAAAACTGTATTTTTTTTCATGTAATGCCTTATTCATATATATATATATATATGAATATTTCAATGTCATATTTACGATAGGAATACATAGATGCATATGTGAATATTAAATGAAGGAACGTCCGAAACGAAGACATTTAAAATTTCCTGAGGACCAAGATATGTCATGGACAAATTTTCGCTAATTTTGGAAAGGTATATTTAGTTATGGCGACATTCATGGGTTGCTTTATAACACCATTGATAATTCCATCCCATCTTGTATTAAAATAAGTTGATTCTCTACCTGAGCGTAATGAGACAGGGCCTCCGGGACCAGAATACCGGGTATTCTTTATACATCGCTGACGAGGAGACGGCTATGCGAGACTTCAGCCCAACGGCGTCTCGATGGGACACAATATGTTGGAGACTTGCTTAACAGAATTTGATAACGTGTAATTTGGATACGAGGCTGCAAACGACACACATCTGGCAAAAGTCATTGCCATGTTTTCACGAGATAAAGTGCGTCAACATTAGAAATTTGTCATGTTGCTGAAGTTTCCAAAGCATCTAATAAAACGTGATTTTAACTTATTTGTCTGTTTTCTGTTGTAAATATTCACTATCTGAGAATTTAATTAACTAGTAATAGTAAATCCTATATTATTATCGTCCAGGTAGCTTGGTGTAATAATTGACAAGAATTCATGCTTTATATAGTTGCAGATACTCTACTTGTTGTGAAATGAAGTGTCTGTCGGGGGGAATTTTTTAGTTTGCTCTTGTGTATTTGTCAACTCAGGGTAGCATTGGTATGGTTATTGATGCTCTATTTCAGACCTGTACAATAATAATCACACCAAGGTCTGGCTTAGCAGCACAGTTTATCTCCCGGAGAGCGAAATGAGTTTATCCACCACACGCGCACAAGTAGAGGGTCAATTTGTCCCCTCTGGCATAATAAGACTGCGTTCGGGATCTGGCCGGTGTCGTCGGAGAAATGTTTATACAGGCAGTGGATAAATTCCTTCTTAACACTACACATAAACATCAATACTGTTCTTTAGTTTAGCTCGCCAACATGAAACTACATGTTTAGTATGGCTTGCTAGTATTGGCACTTTTCCTCCACCAACCCAGCTGGCATTACCTTACATGATTAACGATTCAGGGACATCTTACAAAATACCAATACGATATCTGTCTTTGTATCGCGATGCATAGGTAAACCTGGCAAATATTACAGGCTTACTGACTAAAAATTTGACTTTTTTTTACCTATTTAATACGTCGATTTCATCAAGTTGACTCCACAAGTATTTTTATTTTTGATAAAACCAACAATGCGTGTTAACTATTGCTCCAGGGAAGTAGAAATATTGTGTACACAGGCGCCTGTTGATCCCTTATCCTTAGAGTTTGACAAAAAGGGTATACTTAGGAAGTAGAATTCCCTTTACGCAGCATATAATGTCAAAACAGTGCCAGTACCACTGGCACTAGATAAGTGAAACTGACGATTAGAGGTCACGCTGTATGATCTATTTAGAATCCGTCATAGGCTCAGAGGTCTATGGCGGATGGAATAAGGATCTCATATAAGACTTTCTGAAAATAATAACAACATTTTTATAGCCTGTATATAAAAATCCTGATGCCATGAAGCTTAAAAAACCCTTTTGTCTTCATCAAATGGTAATCACCGCCAACAGGTCATAAATAATAAACCATCTAAGCTGTAGATAAATATATGAGCATAATAGAATTGTCTGAAGGAAATAAATATATTTTGTAAACAGGCGACATAACGAAATCTTACGTTCGCTAGAAGAAAGCACTGCTTGTTGACAGCGAGGAAAACTTTAGTGCAGACTCTGGTTGGCTTTTTGTTGGCGAGGCTTTAAAAATTGCGAAAGGGCTATTATCGCGAAAAAGGAATTATTGCGAAAATAAAGTCTTCGCGAAGAGGTTCCATCGTCGAAAGTTGAAATATCACAGAGCTTGTATGTTCAAAGACGCTTTTTTAAATCATATCACATCTGTCAAATTATTTGCCATTAAAGAATAACAATTTTCATGTTACAGATTTTCCCTAGGATCTCCGTGCAAATGTTAAAATTATTCTCACGTATTATTTTAAAAAATTAAGTCATATAAAAAAGTTGTACTCCGGGAAGAAAATGAAAAAATTGCAAAACTTTGAAAGAGTGACATCGTGAAATTTTAACCCCGCGAATTTGAAGCCAACCACAGCTTATACATTATCCAATAATGGTAAAGCTTAACAGAACGTGTAGGACGTCACACGGGCTCCAAGGATAATCGCATATCCGATAACAAACCTAACTATATCGCTCAACTAACTTAAATATACCTACAAGATGAACTGTTATGTAGCAATGTCTGCTTTATCACTGAATTGATGAAGGATTCAGATATATCGATCCTGACAATCCGAAGAAGAGTCAGACAACATTTATTTTCTAAAAAATTAAAAATCATTAATATTTATGACAATATCCACGTCGACTGCTTTACATTTTGGTTGTCCATTGAAGCGCAAAGGGTTCAATTTTTAGCCTAAATGTAAATGTATAATAATACTTATTGTGATCTTTAAACTCCATTTTAAACAATGAGAAGACCCCCCTCCCCCCGTGCACGCAGACTCACCTTTTTTACATGATCACATTAAATAACTGTGCAAGGGCACTGGTTTTTATATTTTCGTATTCATAAGTCGACCAGGACCTTTTGAGGTGCATCTCCAGTATATTTTATTGTACAATATATAGATGAACTAGATTGAATGTATCCGGCTCAGCACCATTCGAGGTGGGCATCTTAATGACACTATCTCTTGTTTGTAAAAAGATATCCTTACATATTAATATATATACTAGCCACACCCGTGGAAAATCCACGACTCTATCTGATGCATATTTTTGTAATGAGCAGATAGAAACTAAACAACGCATATTTTATTCCTCAGGTTTTTGCAGGAACTTTTGTCATGTGTTCCACTTATATGATATATAGATTACTCCTGCTAGAATTCTCCAAGAACGTGCACTCCAAAAATATCAACATAGAAAGAAAAATTAGTCTATTCCAGAAATTACACACAAAAAAATTAATATTTTTTTAAAGAAATGTGAGGTTTATACAGGGTGTACGAAATTTTTGAGTGACAAGTTTTTTTTCCCGATAAACAGAATAGGTCCGACAGCTTCATTGCTTTGGAAATATCGTAGATGTAACGATTGTAAAAAGAAGCATTCTGGTTTAAACAATATTTTATTGTAAAACAAAGCGATGAGGATTGGAAAACAGGGCACAGCCCTATATCAATTCCTCTCCTCAAGAAGCATTCTACCGTGAAATTATATGAAAGATGCTTTGTTTTAGTTGAAGCGCAGGCGACATCGTAAAACACGATGTTTATTATTCAGTGTAGTCAGTTGAGGGTATATGCATATGTGGTTAAGTCTCTTGTACGCGAAACGTAACAGCTGCCAATATGAAAAAGATAGGCCCAGAAAATTATATTCCAACAGTTTGAAATTTTTGGTTTAAGTACTGTAAATTGTCATGGAATAAGCAGGTCTGATACAAAAACTCTTCCAGATAACAGGAGATATATTTCGACGAAAACATTTAGCAAAGAAACTACTTCAGCCTTGGTTCGTTGCATTGTCTTTCAGCAAATTACCGCAAAATGTAACATACAGATTTTGCTGAAAATTGGAGAGGGGTAGAGAAAAACTGCGTTCGTAAGCAGTTGTTCTGCCACTCGCTTGGTGAACCCGTGTTTCTGAACCATGACAAAGTTTAACATTAAACGTGCACGTATGAACGTACGACTGATTTAATTTCGTAGGTTCTGGCGGGGGTTTCAAAGTCCATAAGAGAATGAGGACCCTTAGAAGTGTGTGCAATCCCCCCGGGCTTCCTTTAAAAAAAAAGAACATTTTTCAAACAACCCATAAATCGGCAGAACTATTATAACCATGGTTATCATGGAAAGATAATTGGGAATGCGTAAACATCAAAATACCTGTACACCTATAAAACGGTGATCGTGGGAAGGGTCTCAGCTCTTTGAGTCCATTCAACGGAAAAGTGTTTCCTATTAAAAGATTCATGAAATGAGTTTCGCGCTTGAATTTAAAATCTTTACTTCCTTTTGACAGAGTAAAGTTCCCTAACAGGCGATATAATTGAAATGGTGTTCAGTGGGGATTACAGGTCGCCTCTTGAAAAAGCGTCACAGGCGAAATATGTTTTGTTGAACATTTGAGGGTAAGGGTGAAGAGATATTAATAGTCCATTTCATTTTGGAGGTAATATGAATCACCACTATATATATTTTCTTATAAACCATTATGACAAAGGGCCATTCCTTTGTCCCCGTGTGGAAGGCACCCATTCGTATTTATTTGTTCTGCAACTCGCAAGGTGAACTCGTGTTACTGAAGCATGACAGTATTCACACATGGAACGCATACTCGTGAATACACAATTGATATGAAAGGAAATTCTTGCGGAGGTCAGTACGCCCTGACTACAGCTTTTAGTTTGTTATCAATTTAAAGATGTACCTGTGATATTTTTTCATGTTTCATCGTCCCTACAAACAGCGGATCTTAACAAATATATGTGAACATCCCCCCCCCCCCCCCCAAAAAAAAAAAAACCACGAGACCCGAATGATAATTAGGTTGTTGAGCTTCTTTTTGAAAAAAAAAACTACATAAAACACCTGACTTGGCCAAACTTTTGAAACCATTGTTATCATGGAAAGTATTTTTGAATGTATTAAAATCAACATGCCTGTAACGCATAAGAATTTGTCAAACGTTGGTCACACCACTGGAATCCCACTGGACTGCC
The DNA here is from genome assembly GCA_026874595.1 of Sipunculus nudus. NCBI lineage: Eukaryota > Metazoa > Annelida > Sipuncula > Golfingiida > Sipunculidae > Sipunculus > Sipunculus nudus. Next base: position 21,572,334 of record CM049307.1, read on the forward strand.
CAGTGTTGACCAAACTGAAAAGCCCTCGCATTAAAAGCGGAGTCATGTGGTCTTTGGATTTAAAACCTTTACTTCCTTTTGAGAGAGAAAATTCCTTTTAGAGGCGTTACAATTGGATATGGGGGATCAATGGGGATTAAAGTGGACCCGCGTGACCACGTACTGCACGAAAATGCCTTTTGGGCAGGACAAGCGCTCTGGCCACGGTCTTAAAAGGCCAGTGATAAACCCGAGGCGCTAAACTGGTACCCTGTTCTATTATGGCCCTCAGCCAAGTATAGAGACAGGCGTACAACTTAAGTACTCCTAGTTGCAACTCCTGACTTACCTAAAGACAGGTTCCAACTCCAGTATGCATTTTAGTTATTTCTATTTATTTCTAGTTTTCAAATATTAAAAAAAATGAGTTGTTGCACAAATATTGAACGATGGGTGTATAGATAATACGATATACTGAATCTTTGATATGCCACTGTACGTTGCATTGGTTTATTATCAATATCTATTAATCTAATCATGAATGTCACACGAAATGTACAGCCAACTTTTGGCAATTTCTCTGAGCAAACGAAATGCTTATTGTTATCATACATAATACATACTGGAGTCTGAACCAGTCTGCCGGGAGTACAAAAGATGGCGTTGTACGCCCGTCTCCATGATTAGCCCAGAGCAGCGGTGCCATAATAGAGCGGGGTACCAGTCTACCAAGGCGCCTCCTGAAAAAGCGTCACAGGCGTGGAGGACCTTGCAGCACAAAAGAAATAGGGGCACCTAATGGGGAAATATTAAAATTGTTAAATATTCATGTTAATAGGGCATAATCCCTCAAAATAAAACAAACTTGTCCTAGAAGACCACAACACCGATACGTCTGCCGAATTTGGAGAGTCAATTCAGAACGGAAGCAGGTAAACCGTGGTCTAGAAAAAAACCCAACTCCGTATTAATTATATAGATTATATTTTTATACAAAAGCCCGCATATATCGCAAGGACTTGACAAATCCTGAGGACGGATCTTTTAATATATCCCAAAATGATTAGTTAATGGCCTCTGAGGAATCTATCTAGACCCAAAAGGATGATTACAACTCATTCATTCGTAGAAACTATACATAGTACAAAGACAGTCACTGAGCTGATAATCAAATTATGTCTACTATGTGTTTTTCTTTACCAGACAAATATTTATGATGTGAAAAACTTTCCTTTCATGCAGACTCGCACATTACCCCTCGCACGTTTCCTCGAAATATAAGATTTCCTGATTATAATGCAAGTTTCATCTTCCTCATAAAATTATTTAATTATAGAGATATCAAATTCACCTAATGGATAATGTATTTTTCAGTTTTGGTTAGAAACGTGATATAATGTATTGTCAATAGCATGACAGTTTTCGTATCATCTAAAATCATAATAGGATAATCAGATAATTAATTGGAGTCCTGCGCAACTTAGCTTACAGAATAGCGACTCTCTTGATGACCTTTAGGTAAAGAGTTTCCGGACTGTCACAAATAAATCATTATAACCTTATTCATCAAGATCACTTTAAATAAAATCCATAAAAAACTGCTTTCCATTGCAGGAAATTATTATTTTGTCAGTAATAACATCAATAGAAATTCTTAACAGTAGTATATAAAAGGTCTGACACAGTTGTGTAAATATAAACTATAAAACAATTATAAAACTCTAAAAACTCCCATCCTTCAGCCTTGATATAATTATTTCCAATTTATTATTATTATCAATGTGTCATTTTTTTCAAATATTTCTTTCATATTTCCGGGAAATTCATCGTAAGGGAAGCTTGATACCAAATAAAGGTTTAGGATTTATGCTTACATGGCATTATTACTATTTATGAGTAGGTTCCAACGCCTTGAACATACAGCTGAGGGGTGTAAGGAGATAATAGCATCAAATGGACATTATTGGTCAAGCTTTTAATCTTTTGCATAGTTGGAGTTAAAATGCTTGATCGACACTGCCTCTCGAGTCTGATTTTCGCTTTATTTTGCTTAAGAAAGAATGTAAGAGATAGATACTCATTTTCCCCTTGTTACCGTTTAAAATAACAGAATATGGGACTATTTAAAAGGGCGAACTCCCATTGGAAATGTTTTAAATGAGTATGAAGTTATTAATTTGCCCAAGAGAGGCCCTAACCTGGCCATTCATGGATGTCATATAGGGTATTTTAATACGTTCCAATGAACTATAGCGGCCACATTGCGGTCGATATTATGGAGGGATTGTGGAAAGACTGTTTTCTCTTACATACAAATTGTATGAGTAAAAATATCATGTACATCTGTTTGGTATACCAGAAACAACACGAGAGTCAAGCCCTGTCCTTTGATTTGTCGTTTCCACAAGTGAACAGACAACCAGTAAACGGATATATATATATACATTATTATTATATACTACACGATGATTGTCCATTTGTAATCCTCAGCCTCAGTTTGACGGGGTGTTAGAGATATTTCAGTTTAATTGGGCACTCTTTAAAACACCATCATTAGTAAGATGCTTCATTCTTCAGAACGTTGCTAGGTAGAAGATAACCCGCTTAGCGGAAGGAACAAGGTGCCAGCAGTCGTGGTATACATGGCAGTACATGCCGATAGACCTCTGCGGGGACATACAGGCGCCAGTCGTGCTTGGTATTCTGTTAGGATAGAAGCGGATCGTGCTGATATAGACAAGGCAAAGGCATACGATTGATATTCTGAGGGGACATCTCTTCAGGAAATAAATAAGCTGGGACAGATAAGAAAACTCATAGTCTGAGTGTCCAGTCGTATCTGGGACAGATGGACGGGAAAAGGGGTGAAATGATGTCGTGGAAGATTAAAGTCGTGACCTTTTATCTAAGTGGATCTACAGCCAACTCACTCATAACATAAAACTTTGGACTTTAAGCTCTAGCAAAACCGTGACTATACGCCGCTGTCTTTTAAATCAGTGCGACTCACTAATAGAACAGGATTATTTTTATATTGACCTTTTCGTGTACCTGCATGACGCCGAATGTAGCTTACTTACGATTAAGCCAAATTTGTTGGCATTATTCTATTCACTGTGTTTATGTGGATCATAAAACCGGAAATTGTACCAACACAGTAAAGAAAAACCTAACCCGCATGACCTAAAAATAGTCCACTGAATAGGACAATAATGCGTAAAAAACCCAAAACAAATATAGATGTTTATTACAGTGTTGAGCATAGCAAACTACAGGATGGTTCCTTGCAATTACAATATATATATATATATATATATATATATATATATATATATATATATATATATATATATATAAAGAAGGAAAACGCTAAATTGACACTAATACACCGCATAAATACCAAATTTGTATTGAATACTAAATACTTTAATGTCAGTTTTCCATGCATGCAAGCTACCATTGGAATGATTCTACCAAACTTTATGTAACATCTACCATATTTACAAGAAACAGGTCTACTGCCCTCTATGTAGGTAGTGTCCACTCACCCTGATGCCTAATCATTTAGTAGAGAGGAATAGCCGGAAATTAAAATCATTTTACAGTTTTATACCTTGGAACCCTTTTTTAAATGTGCGTTGATGGTAAAATTCCTTTGAAATAACTAAACATGATATGTGTAATATCATGGTTTGATGAAGATTTTGTATGCTGTGTAGATGCATTGTTTAAACTTGTAACTTTGTTACATAATGTCACATTGTTACATGTGAGAAGGCCAGTCATACTACTGTCGCGGAGACATGTGACCGAGGTATCTCCCCTCTGCGATCTATAATGAAGAAATAAATCTCGGGATAAAAATATCCTTTTGGAGACTCTTGATCGCCGGATGCTCACATATCGTTCCTTGCCATCCGTGTATACCTCTATTTCTCGGAAAAGAATTTGTTATTCATTAAATCATAAAAGGGGCGGCGTCCATTGAAACGACCACTACGACACTACTTCATTAAAAATCTAGATTATTTACGGATTACGTGCATTGATGCGATGAATGAATTGCGGAACTCAGACTCGTTTTGAGGAAGCACAACCTACCATCACATTGAAAGCAAAACCCTCGTATTTATCTACCTATTTACGGATTATTTCCCCGATATAATCAAAGATTACATTATATAATGGAAATCAGCAAACAGGATTATTTACCGCCCTGAAAATCAGACCATGCAGGACATGTGGTAACTGGAGCACAAATTAGTCCCAAGTAGCAAAGAAACCATAGAAAAGATGTTGATTATTCATAACAAAACTTACCATACTAAATTGAAGACCCCCTGCTTTGAACCATCCAAAGTTGTCTTATGCATGGTGCTGCTAGATACATACTGTTTCACCCATCATAAAAAGCCATGAAATGTTATTCTCATGTTACATGCCGTGGTTACTTTGAAGAACAAATACTGCCTATAACTACCTATATTTTCAAAGATTTTTCTCTTCAGACAGGAAATGGCATGCGAGGAGCAATTTAATTTGTCATGGAAACGTTCCATCTCATTTATAAAGAAGCATATTCATAATTTTATTTTCAATACGGGAATTACAGCTGCATGCTTTTCTCAAAATAAATATAAAAAAATGAAACTTGAAAAATGTTTACATTTGCACGGCGCAGAAATAAGGTTTGAACTATTAACTTTAGCTGTTGATCTTTGTCCATTACTACTCTTAATGCCCCAGTGAACCTCAAACATGACTGTGTCAACGATTTGTAAAGTTAAAAGCATGAAAAATCTCAAGAGAAATTAATATTTTAGATGCATTTTTGTGCGCGGATATTTGTCTTTTATCGGAAAGCATCAGACGATGTGATGTTGAGGTTAGGTGATACTATCAGACTAACACACTGCTGACATTTCATTCCAAGACAATGTATTATGGGATATATATATATATATATATATATATATATATATATATATATATATATATATATTATTACTTTAAAATTATTTGTATTTTGATCACTATATGAATATATTGAATGCTATGATTACAGTCATAGGCAATTTTTATATATTTCGACAATGGGATAGTACTATAGAGGATTAAGAGCATAAAAAAGGCCCGTGTACCAACACTGTACATAGTATTGCAGTAGTTAAACACTGTTCCTGCTCGGTGTTAGTCGGACGATGAAGTAACCAAATTACCAGACCTGTGCTGGATGGTCCCGTGAATGGCTGACTGGGTCTGTGAATGACAGGTTCCATGATCAGGATCCAGGGCTCCCAGACCATTTAATAGATAACTTAGGTGTGAATGTGATCATGACACTCTAGATCCCGGAACCGTGTGCTTTTATGGTCAGGTGACCTCAGCTGATCGTGAGTACAGACGAACTGTATCTGGAAATTTGTAAAATCGTGAACGCGGCCAAAAGAAACCCATATTATCATTTTCTTATTTTTCCTTTTCTTTAATTTTAATATCAAGCTTGGAAACTATTTATTTTGACCATATACCATGTTATGTTGTTACTTTAGATATTTATATAGACAGACATGTATCGAGTTATAAAATAAGATAACTTACCATATTACTATATTTAATTTAATCACCTTGTAAACATGTATTAATGAAATATATTCTTCATATCGTTCAGTTTATTTAATTGTTTAACCTTTTGTTACCATTATTTAGGAAAAACTACCGGATTCTTTCTGTGAAACATCTTGGACTTGTGCATTAAATATAGTTACATTAAATTAAAAAAAAAAGAAAAAATGTAGCAATACCGAGCGATTGACCTGCAGTACCATTTGACGACTCACACTTTCAAAAAGATATAGAGAAAAAAATTACATCTTCAAACAATTGTATATGTGGTTCTACTTTCAAAGACCTTGATTCAGCTCTGGTGACTGTCTCATGATAGAGAGATATATCAAATAAATCAAATTATTTATTTATTTTTATCAAATCCAATTAACACTAACTCATCAACCCCTTCAAGAATCCACTGCCTACGGAAGACGCTTTATTTTCGGGTAAACCGAAAGATTATAAGATTAGCGTACCAGTCCGCCATGCTGGACATCGAATCAGCCATTGGAAACCCACCCTTCTGCCAAAGGTCGTTTTTATTTTTTAACAAATATCTTCTTGGTAGGGATTGCCCGACGTATCAACTGTCAAGCAAAATCAAAATTTAGCAAACTTCAAGAAAAGGCCTTTTAAAATATTGCAAATATCCATACTCACCAAATATTACTTATTTCATTTCTTTTGTTCTTATTACCTAAACTAGAATGGGAGTTTAATTTGTCTTAAAACAGTTATTACCAAATTTATTTTAATGGCCTATATCCATTTCCTTCACAATGTCCGTACTTTAGGCCATATGTATATTTAAAAAAAAATCCAAGTGCTTTGTGAGTGAAAAGGTTACACTCAAAAGGGTAGTTATACTCTTTTGAGTATTGGATTATAGGTGCTGAGGGGTTATAGCCTACTAATATAATTGCCTTCCGGTAGCTCAAAAAACACGTTATTACATTAGGAATTGTGCTATATACAGAATAACGGCCAGGGTCACAGAAGTAAAGGCACGGTTCTTATAAAGTTTACTATATTTGACATTATCAAAGACCACGATAAGTCCCTAGACAGAGCTAACTGATGGCTTGCATTTAGGGTCGTCCAGGCAACATACAAAATCTAGTTTAAGTGACACCACATAGATTCGATTTTCTTCTCCACACCTAATAATCTAGGGTCGCATCAGCGCGTGATGGCTTGCCGGTTAGCATTTCTACCAGCTGTGTGACAATGTATTGCACTCAAAGATTTTTCCTCCTCGGTCCTTCTTTTTCTGCCAAACCACATCGTCGTCTTATTGACACACTGGGGCCAGAAAAATCAAACTGCTGGCTCTTATATGGCTTCAACATTAAAATGTTCACATGTTTAAGCTGGAAAAGTAAACATTCTGTTTAGTATCGTGGTAAAAGTTAATGCAACTTATGTGGTCTAGTGGAACGTAGTTCACAGTATAACACTATAACTTTCAGTTTTAAGCAAAAATTTTAACAACAGAAAGAAACATATAACCACAAAAGCTATAACCTGCGAAAATATAATAACTGACCTTTTTAGTAAATATCCATTTTTTAAGGTTGTATTGAATGCTTTTAGCTAAATAAAAATCGTAATTTACTGATAACCTACATCTGCTGTTTTACATTCAATGGGAAACGGTTTTGCCTAATATAACGAGAACGCTACCTTGACAACAATCTGTTAAAGTTGATATCTGAGATTGTTTGAAAACGTTCAGGGGAACCATCATGATATATCGTCTCCGCATGGAGGGTATGCGTTCATCCCCGTTCGTGTGTGTTTTTGTTCACAGCATAACTAAAGCAATCATGAACAGAATCTCATGAAATTTTCAGGATATGAAGAATCGAATGTATTTGGTGTGGAACCGGAACATGTTCTGGCTTCAGAAACCCTACAAGAAATACTCATAAATGTAAGGTCACTTATACACCAATGAACCAAGGAATATGGGCCGAATAAGTGAATGCCCACATGGTAGAGGCTTGTATTTCTTTAGTATGCAGATTTCTTGTTATTCATATTATAACTGTAATTAAAATATTGTTTTTATTAATAGTAAGAGCCATATTGTAGTAGTAGTAGTAGTAGTAGCAGCAGCAGTAGAAGTAGCAGCCTAGTAGAAGGAAAAGTAAGATAAACAATAATCTCTTGGCCTTCCTGTTCCCAAGACTACTCTTATTGTCAAAAGAAAACTAAATACACGTGGTCCCTTGTATATGTTAGACTGCGCTCTCAGATCTCGCTCAGTATCTCTGGTCGTCTGTCCCTAATCTATCTGTTCTATCTTGCCGTGATTTCACGTCTCATGGGCAAATTAATTAGGCCGATGGGGGAACAGAATGGCTGCCTAACACTGCCGAGACATTTCGTAATTTGCTAATGCCATATCCTCATGCACCAGGTCACAATAAGCGTGTTTAAGGATCATGCAAATCGGTTATGTATCAACAATCAATCAATCCCGGTTACAGACCATCTATTTATGGAAATTAAGAAAAATTTTAATTTGGACATTCGGTTATTTAAGGGCTGGAAAGTTTTATTTTGATTTAAACGATGTCCGCAAACAATGAAAAGGTAAAAAAAATTAGAAAAGATCCGTTTCAGTTCCTTATTAAGTACTCCACTGGCTTCCACTCAGAGGGCTTTGAGGGACAAAATAGCTTCTAATTTCTACGTCTCCATGTTGATTAATTAAATCCAGAAAACCGGCGAAATAACCTCTTTACGTTCACGAAGGTCACTTTAAGGATATCTGTCGCTTAAAAGGCGAAGGCACATCCAAAAATTAACTAAATGATATGGACCACAAAGATGGTGCTTTCCATGGTTAATTTAGCGGTTCAGACATTATACGTGAGCATTTGTCAGATTTGTGCATTAAGAACACAAGATACTTCAGTTCGTGTATAAGAAAAGGACAAAGTTGAATCAAATACTATACCACAATTAATTTAAATTTTGTGTTAAACACACATATACTGTCTTAATGGGAATGATAGAGACAACAACAAAACAGCAACACTGCTGAAGACCTGGTGCTCGTTCACCACATGATTTTGTTCAAAATATAAACGAACATTCAAAGTAGAGCAGAATAATAGTTGGTTGAACCTGACCATTACAATTGACGCGACCAAACCCAAACAACTCAAACACTCGGGTCACAAAGGACATACGTAATGATTAATTTAGGTCCCTGGATTTTCTGTTTTTGTCGGAGAAAAAATAATATTTCATTAGTTTACTGGAATGTAAATACAGTGAAATCATTCTGTTACCTTAGAATTGTCTAGATATTCAGTTATATGGCTTTGAAAAAATACGTAATTACAAGAATTGATTGTATCTCTTCCCCTTCCCAATAAAAACATCACTTCAAAGGTATATAATGGTAGTGAGATCGGCTCGACACAGCGCTAGCTACCGCAGAGACAGTTATCGGAAGATTATTTTGACAAAATTAAAAAGCATCGACTCTAAAACCTACAGCCTGGTTTAGTGTAAGAGAGGTGGGTTTAGAGGAGATGCCCCATCTTTTCTCGATTAAAAATATCTCGAAACTAGATTTTTTATGGCACCGTAGGTGCAATAGTATCGCCATACAATAAACCCACCCCCCCCTTAAGAATAGTCCCCCCCCCCCCGCCCATCTTCAGCAGCACAAACTGACATTTGGCAAACGACTATGGTTTCTTCCATCTATCAACTCGAGAAACATTATTTTTCACCAAACATGGGGGCCAATAAAGAGAATCACTCTTATGAAAAGGGGATACATTTATACTATAAAAATGGTAATGTAGGTGGCGCCACCTGTCTGGTTGACGAGAAAACTTTAAAAGATGGATGGACATGCCAAATTTCAGACAAATACCTTGAACCACTCGAGAGATATAAGGAATTTTCTCCAAAAGCACATGTACAGATGGACGCCACGGCAAAACGATTTCAGATGGCGCCACCTGTCTTGAGAAAAAGATGGAGGAGTGCAAGATCTATAGATAGGCACAATTTCAGGCCAATAGTGCAAATCACTCCCCAGAAAAAGGGCATACACAATTACAGCCCAATCTGTCAAAAAGACTTATAATGCTCACAGTACTGTCAAGTGGCAATGATGGAGTATTAAAAGGCACAGAAACAAGAGAAAGACAGAAGTTGGCGCCACCTGTCTTCCGCAAAAGACAAAGCTATCAATGATCTTCGGTCAGTTTGATTTTTTGACCAATGCATGCATCCCTTATTGAGATATTTATGATTAATGTAAATTTCACCATATATGGCAATATTAAAGGTCAAGGTCACTCTCCTATGAAAGGTCATGACTTTCATAACCCATGTCTATGTATATGCATAATATAAAAGAAATCTGTCCATTAGTTTTTGACTTATAATGCTCTAGTACTGTTAAGTGGCAATGATGGGGGTATTAAATGGCACGAAAACAAAAAAAAGGATAACAGGTGGCGCCACCAGTTTCCGGTTCATGACAACACTATCTAAGATCTTCGGTCAAGTTGATTTTTGGATCAATCCATGCAAGATTTCTTGAGATATTTAAGAGTCTGTGTGATTTTCCCCCAAAATGAACCTATTCAAGGTCAAGGTCACTCTCCTAGTGAAGGTCATGATCCCATTTTAAATAGGCTTTGTCCTCTTACCCATATCTATGCACATGTCAAGTTTGGTAAAGATCCGTAAAATATTTTTTTGAGTTATCACGTCCAAACGAAATCTCGGCGGCGGCGGCGGCGCAACCTTGCCTCAACCATAGTATCTCCAGACTTTGTCTGGCGATAAAAATAGAATTTTTTACGCATTATACCGCAAAGCAGCATCTGGTGCCGTTTTCTTCCCCACATATGTCTGCATGCATGCTGGTTATGCATAAAGTCTGCTAGCAATCCCGGCACACTTGTTTACCCATGCCAGGGTGTTGAGTCCCATAACCAAACTCCCCCCCCCCCCCCACCCCACCTTTCTACTCCTAAGGGCAAGGGGCGTACCCATGATTTACTAAAGAGGGATGCCGGGGGGGGGGGGACCGCTGCAGGAATTCCTGTTTGGCATATATGCACACGTATATATATATATATATATATATATATATATATATATATGTATATATATTTAAAATTATAACATAATATTCGATAATTTTTTGAGAAAATAAACATACTCAATGTTTTCAAGATAGGTATATTATTTTTATCAACACGTTTAAGCATAGGTTTACAGGATGATGTGAATATCAAATAAACTATTTAATGAATATGAAAATTGTTTTGGTAATTACAAACCGTTTCAGGGATAAAAATACACTAATGTAAAAATGAAAAAAAATAAATAAACCTTAATCTTTGCTTGGATATACTATATTTAAAATATTTACATCAAGCAACTTCATTAGTATAGAATTGTTATTCCTGGAGTATTCGTTATATGATTTACCATTTATGTGAATAACGTGTTTGATAAATATAGGAAATGAGCAGGAGCTAAAAATTAACGAGTACATATTTGAGGATAATCAATTTGTGGTTGTCTCAACAGCCTTGATATATCGTGGTATAAATGATTTATTTTCATTCATCCAATTACTGGTTCCCCTTAAAAAATTATTGTAATTGTGTTAAATTGGATTTTGGTCTTATCAGATCTCACGCACCACAAACCAGGCTATAGAGGCTAAACGACCTGTCTTGATATTAAATATACAGCGGCATAAATGTTGACATTGGAAATCGTGATTACAAAGAAAATCTAAATTTATGAAGAAGCATGTTCAACCTTGAACTAACCGAACGTGACCTTGTTTATAACTAAAATGAATAAACTTATAATGATTTAATTGATATCAAATTGATTTTAAAAAACTAGCAGTTGAGGACCGCACATACACCTCCACCAACATTTTGATCATTAAATCACCGTATGTTAGAAATGTATAATAATGGTTGAGTTACCTGTGCTCGTCAGAAAAAAAAGTTGCTTCAATTGAGCAAGTGCACATTCACTTGTTCGGAAATTTACACATAAAGTTTCTTCTATTAATAGTGACTGACTCCGGTCTTGATTTGTCTTTCCAGAAATGGAAAAGAATCATTTAAATAAAAAATAATATGGTCATCCAGATAACATATACATTTTTTTAGGTCTTTCCCTAATCCTGTTAGTAATATCTTCCACATCCATTTTATATTTTATTGTAAAGACGAATGAACCGATATAAAATATATAATGTCTAATGGTTTAAGTATATTATAAGCTACAGCAGAATTATGAAAATAATAGGTAAGCAGACTTACACATTGCGTCTCCGAGGTGCCAGACCTCTTGGGTATGAAATTCTGCTAATCCAGATGGCAGACAAATAAGCAGCACCAGAAGATCTGCTATACTCAAGCTGGCTAGGTAAAGATTGCTCGAAGTGCGCATGTCCGGAAGTCTAACAGCGACAAAAATGACCAGTCCGTTGCCAAGGACGCCGACGAGAAACACGGTGATGTACAAGGTTGGGACGAGGACAGTCAGGTATATCGGGATATCAAATGGAGGCTGCGGGAGTTTGTCAACCATGGTCTCGTTCCGGACGACGACAGCCATGTCTGCACACGTCGGCATCTCCGCTGTCAGTGTGTTAACCTACTGAAACAAAATGCAATTCGTTATATTCATAAATATATTCAGATTCTGAACACCTTATACATGTATACCTGCAGGTAACATTTGCAAATTTGCAAAGCAAATACCATCATAGATCTGTGAAAATTATTTTTTTATTCCTTATTTGTGTGAATAATTATATTAATAAGTATACGTTATCTGCGCCTTTAATGGATAATAAGGACACGTTTCATAAATGTTATAAAGCCTGGGGTTGCAATAGTAAATTTATTCTTCTCATAAATCCACCTAGTGTTAATGAAAAATAAATTCAATAATTTCTTGTTTTGCTGATCTAATAAATTAAATCGTAAAACGTTAGGTCAATACCTTCCCTCAAACAAAACAAGTACAACGGTATTTTCTCGAAGGGAACGGGTCACTAACGTTAATACCGTCAAGTCCTTTCTTAAAATTGATAGTTCCGTTAAGAAAGGCATTGTGCATTCCATAAAAATTGACGACACCTTGTCATATATGTTATATGACTTCGGACTAACTTATAACACGCTTGCATTCCATCTTAATGTGCAGCATATCAGAACGGCGTTGTCAGTACAACCCAGACAAAAAAATGAACAGCACAAGCCAGACATGTGACGGATCATAAGGTAACCAATCTTTGATACACCTTGCTTATATCAACGCAGGTAAATTATAGCAGAAGATTATAGAGATAATATGATCCAATTCGTTCCGTCTGGGTTGTAGCGCCGCCAGATTAAGCACGCCCCAAGAGGCCAACTCAAGAAAACCTACTGCGTACCTACACTTTGCTATTATCTTTATTACTGCTAAATCTAACAACGCATAATTTCTTGTCCAGTGCACTGCAATTTCCGTTAGACACAACAAATATCGATCTAACTGCCTTAACCGTGAATTAACACAGTTCACATTTTAGCATCCAGGTTTTGAAAGAACTACGATCAAGTGTTTTGTTACGCAGCTTAATGCCCTGTTGAAGTCCAACTTACAATGAGACACCCTGCACGACACTCTCCCTGTAGGGGGAACATTATCTTTACTCACGTCATAAAACCAATGATATACCTGTTTATAAACATGTTTGTTTTTACAGTTGTCTCTTTCTTATAAGTGACTGGGAACTATATATAATGTGTTTGCTTTTATACAAATGCATATGTATACATATATATATATTCGTATGTGTAGATACAGACTAACACGGCCATACCATTCATTAGTTTTATTTATAAATATGGGTATATTTGTATAAAGTAATTATATATCATTTTTTTACATTTTTAATTTATGAACAAAACTTTTCATAAAGAGGTTAAAGATTTTGCCGGTCATTTTTTTTAGATAATTAAAAAGGCTAATTTCACAACTTCCCTCAACCGGATAATAGTTGTTTATCTCTACTCAAATCAAATTATCGGATTAACCGGTTATCAGTTGATCACAATGAACACACTGCAATTCTAAACATACATGACAAAACCACAGCATAGTCAGAAACGTGTTAGAAAATCTATCAGGTGGCATACAACATTATACCGTAATAAATTATGCTAATCCCTATGTATCGGGAGCTGAATAATTATAACTGTTCTACTGACGTCAGCACTTTAGTTACAGGGATCATTAAGCATGGCCATATACATAGCAGTGTTTGCAATTAGCGTTCATGGAAAAGCATCAAAATCTAACATATCGGATGTCAGTACTATATTAGACTGTAGACTCATTTGGCGCAAAGTATATATTTGAATATATAATATCTGACATATGATAATAATTTTTCAATTATATTTAAGAAATATTTAATTTTATTTCAATTATATTTTAGTCTTTATATACTTTTTATTATTGACCAGTTATCATCAATTTTCTGAATATATATATATATATATATATATATATATATATATATATATATATATATATATATATTCAATTGTTTTACCAATTATTTCAGTTACATTTTGGTTAAATGTTTTTGAAAATTAATCCAGGTAACATGATCCAAGATACATTTTCCCTTTATGTCTGCATTTGTTCATATAAAAAACATGATGACTTATTGTATCAAATATTCCGTCGTACTTTATATCTATGCTCTTTTTCCTAATTGTTCCAAGAAATATATTTCGATTATATTGCTCTTCTAGACATGGACGTAATTAGCTGTCTGAAACATTTATGGCCCGTGAGATGTGACCAGTTTGTGAGCAACTTCTGTCTCCATACATCCGGTTTGTGATCGCTATCCGTCGTCAGTTTCTACACGCAACAACTACTGATGAATTTGAGATAATTATGTCTTTTAATTCACTCTTGCAGTTTGTTTAAATAATTCTAATGATACATGGGATGGAATTTGTGAAGGAATGTTTGTTATGGTATTAGATGAACAAAGGTTCCCGTTAATTACTGAGTTGCAGTTTATTTTCGTTGCCGGAAGAAAAAAAAATAAAAATTCATCTCAAGGACGGTAGGATTTAGACTAATTAGTCATAAATGAACACATGAACCATGAATTACTCGTAACAATCATATCTTAATTACATCTAACTAATGGGGACATCTCATAATCAAAGCCGACAACTGGGACACGTAAATTCACAGATCATGATACAGACAATTTCAAATTGCTCCATCTCAGATTTTACTTGTATCATTAATTTCAATTTGTAAGAATGTGGATGACATTAAAATGAACTGAAAAGAAGATAAAAATCGTAAGCTAGAAAAATGGATTATCATGACCATGCAGAAAACCTTTTAGAACCTATCCGTTCTACGATAGGCCTGTTGCGAGTATTAGCTTTTTTGGGACATGTGAACGTTGCAAAGCCCGACCTTTCCCTGGACACAGAGACAGTGGTTGAAAAACACGGGATTAGTACCTGGATAGCATCACAAGTTTTTTTTCACGCGAATAAGATCACGATTCATGAGAGGTCCATTATAGCCCGGATGAATCAGCTAGTGCTTCACACTGTTTTATAGTTCGGTAAAATAAAATCTATTAGCACTCATTTTATAGTTGTACATAAAAATGTGTTACATTGTACATATAGAATTTGTAAATGGAGCATTGATTGTAATTTTTATATACCATGTTTCCGCTTATGGTGACGCCGACGATTAAATGATTCGTGAGAGGTTGGAAACAAGCTCAAGAGTCATATCATATAATATTCATTTGAAGTGGTTTTCTCTTTTTATGAAATTCAAGAAACTGTACATTTGTAAGTTGTGGTGATTGTCTCTATCATAATATACCTATATCTGGTTATGTACGCCGTTTACCCTATGATATTATCATTATTATCATTATTATTATTATTATTATTATTATTATTATTATTATTATTATATTAACAACGCAATTAGGTAGATCTTGCGGACACATTGATTATATTTCTCAATGTGGGCAATGTCAATTTTTACATAATATATACATGTGAATCATACCCACCACGATTCTGCATAGATGGCGCCATACATTTACCTTAGGATTGATAAGAATAATCAATATAAAATTTAGATGAATGTTCGAATATTATGAAGAAGAGCTTGGGTCTTTTGGGGCCAACATACGCGCTGGGATATGTGAAACTTAGCACTATATGAGTCTTTTTGTAATGATGAATCGTTATATAAACTGGACGACTACATATATACCATCGCCAACATTATAGGCATTATTATTATATTATCAGGATCCTGATCAATATTTTATATTTACTACGAAGGCAAAGGAAATATATTACAAAATATAATTCAAGGTAAAATTTGGCTACGTTTTACCCCATTCGTTCGTTACAACACTGGTCCGCTCGGTCTGACAGAAAAAAAGGCGATTCCAATTAGATAACACCTGTGCGCATTGCAGACGAAGAATTTTGTATCCTATTTGGATATTCACAAGTAACACCTGTTTATAGTTTCCACTAATATTACGGTGATTAATTTGAATGGTGATGGCAAAATTCTCTTGTCTCGCAAGGAAAAGAATTCATTGGACAAAAAAATGGTCATGGTGGTCCGCTTAGATTTAATGGTATAACCTCAAACCCTATCAACATTTCAAGAAAATCCGATCATTACCTTTTGGATAACGTTGATGTCAGACAAACCAACAGTAATACAAACATAATACCTCATGATGAACATCTCAGGAGCCGTACCAGTTTATAAAAAAGGTGCTCGGAAATAGAGATCATCACCTAATGTGTTTTGGGTTGGAACAGGCGAACGACCCCAAAATGCTGTCTGATTGAGCATATTGAAATGTCACGCAACGCTCCTGTTACATCCAGTGGTATTCCCTAGGCATCAGGGAGATCACGCCCGCATAAAAAGCTCTGCGGGGGTAATTGAATGCTTTATATAACGTGATACTTGCATTCCAGGAAATTGCATAGGGATAATTTAAAATTATGCGACAGTCTCACACATAATCTAATGTACTGTAATCCCTTCCTCTCATGTCACAATAACTATTACATACAGTATTAATTTATAAAGCGTTAAGGGATTGTATGTCTAACAAGACCAATAACATCAGGACTAAATGGAGCAAGATGCAGTAACACATTCTGAATCACATGTCGGTTTGTTAATGTTATGTCAGAGCGAGAAAAAAACTCGAAAGTATTGTCTTTGCAAGTTAAAAGTTGGGTCTAATGCAAGCTAAAAGGTTTTTCCCAGGAGTGGATACCTCTAATCCAATACAATATTGTATCATAAAATACTGACGCACAGATATGTCTAGACCCATTAGTATTATTTTATTTTAATGTTAAATGGGCAAAATTGAAACCGATATATATTTTACCTACATTAATGCATAATACTTCTATGATTGGTTGGCAAATCGTGTGAATCCTGTGTGGCCAAGCATCGGATGTCTAAAAGTGTCGGGGAAGATGCCAGGTATGTCCCAGATGGATTCATATCCCCACAAATCTGGAGGAATTTTATACTGTTTGGGAACTTTCGGGAATAATCTATCGTAGCGCAATTTATCAGTGACTAATTTAGATAACTAAGCCAAAGGAAAACCGTCCTGCATGTAGGCGGTGGAAGTGGAAGAAACCTTCCCCGATGCATGAACAGGTAAAGTACAAATAATAGACAAAGAAGCATCGAATCTCATTTCTACTATTGTCACGAGTTATTTTTAAAATGAATGCAAAAGTTAGGAATTCAACGTTATATATATATTGGATAACAACAAGAACATGTTCTGAGAGGCACTGAAAAATACGATTGGTTTGAAAAGGTGTGACTTTCAATGCCGACTCCAAAGTCTTATAAAATTAATTATGCTTCATTGATATAACT
This sequence comes from Sipunculus nudus, assembly GCA_026874595.1. Lineage (NCBI taxonomy): Eukaryota > Metazoa > Annelida > Sipuncula > Golfingiida > Sipunculidae > Sipunculus > Sipunculus nudus. The sequence goes on from CM049307.1 coordinate 21,589,935, forward strand.
ATAGCATTTCAGTGCCTTAGTCTGTGTATCGTTGTAGCAGCAATGACACGGCTACGGTATATTCTCAAAAAGTAAAGGTAATGAGTTCATGAGGCTGCGATTTTTTAATTTGCCTTTCTGACCTCTACCTTTTGTTGCTGTTGTCGGCTCCTTGGAGAGCATACACGCAGGCACATGCAGTGCAAGCTATAAACGATTTCTTTTCGCCTTAGCAGGCTGACTGTGGTCATTGTTAATCCACCAATTCTTAAAAAGTAGACAGCACTCTCAAGGCTGGCTGAACGGAAGGGTTACCCACAACCTCGTGGTCACGTGTTCAGCGCCCTTACCCACCCCACCGCCAGGTGTTGTTTCAAGTCAAAACGAACCTCTTCCTGTTTGGCAATGTGTTGATGGCCAGTAAATTACTTCAGCTGTCAAACTTTAATAATAAAAAGTTGTTACATTTCTAGGAAACACCCTCTGTTTACATATCATATACACATGCTTAAAAATATTACTTTATTCCGTGATGTCCTTATTAAAAAAAACCCCTATTTTTATGTAATTTGCCATGAAACAATTCTTATCCAACGTATTTAAACGGAGATGTACTCCTATGAGTCCGATTCTCCCAAGTGTGCGCCCCAACCATTGAAACTGGTATCCCGCTGCTCTCAGCCAAACATATATATATATATATATATATATATATATATATATATATATATATATATATATATATATATATATAGCTGTACATTGCAAGTGACATTAATGAATAGATTAACAGATATGATAAATCAATACAGTCGAGCCCACTTTGTGTCATATCGGTTAATAGAAAATCCCGTTTATTGTCACATAAATCTGAAATCCCAAACCATTTCCTATATAAACAATGGTTAATCTGACCGTTTAATATCATTAAATATTTGTAATAATCCTGTTTATTGTCATGCTTGGAACCCTTGGCAGTGAAACCAGTTCGCAGTTAACATCATATCAAACGCCGATACGACGATCAATGAGCCCCCCCCCCCCCCCCCGGTGCTCTCAGCCAACGACCTTTTTTTAGACGAATATTATGCATGACGGGGGGTTTTGGGGGTCGAGACCCCCTCTGCTCTTTTTAGACAAATTTTTATGCATATCACCCGTTGACCCCTCCCTGCACGGTAATCCAGATCATTGCGTTTTTTCTTACGTACAGTGGAATATCATACTTATTCAGGATATCGTATTGTATATACATCAATCATTCAATTTTTGTGCAACTACTCCCTCTTAAATATTTTTAAACTAGATGAAACAAAAGAAGGTTATATCTTACTAGAACTCGTCACGTGTAAGCAGGCGTCCTTGACCCCCGGCGTGGGCGTGCATATTGGAGCTGGAACCAGTCTACCGGAAAGTCAGGAGTTTGAAGTACTAAAGATGGTGTTTTGACCCCGTCTATATGATTGGCTGAAAGCAGCGGGGCCATGCATAATAACGCTGGGAACCTTAGAATAACGCCAACGTGCCCCATGTTTATAGAAAATGTTCACAGACCCTTCAGGCAATGAATTTATACATCATGCATACACTGTGTATTAAATATTTAGTTATTTTAAGGAGTGCTGTTTCCTTCATTGCGCATTCCTACCTCCAGAAACTGCAATAATTCAGAATGTTGTTTTCGTCAGCAGAGATGATAGTGACTGTTTGCAATTAACAAACGATCAGTCGAAAGTGGTCAATGAACCTATGCTCTATGCAGAAAATATAAAGAATAAAAATTAAATAAAATAAACCAGCCTGGACGTAGTGATACCTCTTTGTTGATTATCCTCCTCTTGCATTACTATTTTATTTTATTTTTCCTGGATAGATTTACCGGCTTCTTCGGTGTTACACGCAGGTGACTGTTGTGAGATATGTAATGCTGAAGAAATGATGTAACTGATCCGGAAAATAACGCATATTTTTCTCATAATATGTCATATGCAGTATCATTTTTAGTTTCGTATCATTAACTTCCTTGTGTATCTGGCAGGTTTTATCCAAAATCTAATATGATTCATAAGTATTTTCAAGGCTTACATTAGTATATTTAATGAGAAATATGTGTTTATTTAATTCATTTTTAATGCCAACGACTTAGGGGTTTAAGGTTTATTAACAGTTTAGTATTGTTATAACACCGCATACCGAATCTAGAAACCTGATTAAGTTTTGAAAGAAAGAAATGTTGAGAAACTACTTTAGATTTTTAAAATTTAAATGGTACATGCGTCCAAGGTCATTTAAAAGTTTATTAATTACTTCAAGCTTGATCAATTCAGTATAAATATGGAAACATTTTGAAGCACCATTACGAAGAACACCAATAATTCATACGTTGAGTCACAACTTCTAGGAAAACATTGTGTTTTGCCTTATTCTTTGGTTGGTTTGTCTGTTAGCATTTTTACTCACTAACACATGAACGTATTATGATGGAAATTTATTGAGAATGTGTTTGTTTGGGGGGGGGGGGGGGAACGTAATTTACACTCAAGGTAAATTTTTAAAAAATCAGTAAACTATTTTTAAGTTAAAGGATTCTTGTCATTGCGATTGCCTTAGGGTAATTTTTTCATAGTGACCGAGGGCTGGGACGTCAGCAATCAATTGTATTAGGGCCACCTTTGCATTGGTGGGCAGAGCTGATCTGTGATTTGACTATGAAGTTGAGAACCGTAAAACACATTATTCTCAGCTTGGAATCTTATTTTTCTTGCGCTTACGTCGCACAAACTAATGTTTGATTAGCATCCTGGTAATAATCCGGATCTGGTTATCCAGTATATTAGGGAGGTACACATGCGGTCTCTGGCTGCTTTCTAGTGTTGTAATATATTTTTTTTTTTTTAGAAATGGTTTCCTGTTTATATCCCAAATGACTGAGATACTGTATCATAGCAGGATGCACAGCAGAGTTTGATGAATGACAGCAATAAATGTTTAAAGATCACAGCTCGAAAAATACGCTACAAAACCACTTGTTTCATGTATAGAAAAAAAAAAAACAGTTCTTCGCTTGTGTTTGGTCATCCGTCTGGAAGGTGTAACATTGATTTGGAAAAGAAGAGTATCACGCAATGTATAGCAAAGGTTGTAAAACGGAAAGTCATTTAACTGATGAAACTTAAGAGTTGAGGAAAATAAAGAATTTTGCATCTGTAGTAACATAAATCAATTGATGTCTTTTACTGTGCCTGATGTGTAGTGTAATACCTTTGTATTGGAAGGAAGTTCAGCAATAAAAGATATATGGTCCTGCATCCTCATGTATCTCAACTTTACAAATAGTTAAAAATTTATAGATTGCATTAACGGATGGAAAATAGTTCACGTTTGAACATGTTCAATAGGTTTGTTGAAGCAGTTTGTTTTGGATTTATAGCCAATCATATATATTAAACATTTCATAGTTGACAGTGTTCAGTCAAAATATGGTTTGACAACATGGTCTAAAGGTATGAGATACCTTACATCCAATACACGTCTCTTCTTATTTGATCACGATAATGATGGGATTTATATAACCATATATTTATCAGGGATGATAGGATTCAACCTCATTTTTTTATCGTTTTAAATTAATAACTTGTGTCATCCTCGGTTGCGAGAGAAAAGCTATTACATGCAAGTTAATAGAACTAATATATATATATATATATATTCCTACAGTTATCTGTTATATATCAGAGAAGCGCGGAGGAGGTCTAGCCTGGATAACACATTAATGAAGAGCAGGAACCATTTCAATTCACATAGATATGAGGCAGGCCATACAAGTTTGTCTGAGAGGGTGCGGTGCTATTATCCGGACGCTTTTTGATCGGCTCCGTCTGGCTCACATGTTTTCCCGTCTTCCAGTCCGCCATCTGGAAAGTTCTCCCCAAATTCTCAAAGATGCTGACGTATATCGTTATATACAAAACCCCTGAATGGCATTTTTGTTGATCTAAATCCAGGTCATCTTATAGCCAAATGTTTCATCTGTTAGAGTTTAAATGTATGAAATTGAACGTACATGAAAAACTTACGTTTACTGACACATGATAAATCAAAGTATATTAAAGACAGATTAAAGTAATAAGGTACTCAATATATTAGGCATTTTATATATGCAACAGCGATTGTTATATTTTATCCCTTAATACCTTTATTCGAAAAGTTTATATAAGTAGCATTCCAAAGTCCATCCTGTAAAACCTTTAATATGGATTATAAATATAAAAATAAAAATTAAACTAAATGAAAATTTGTTCTCCCTTTTGCACTCCTCTGTAAAAATAGATTCACTTGTAGACAAATAATCAAGAATCATTTAATTTCCACCATAAACACCAAATATTACTCGATGATTAATCGTACCCACGCTAATGTTCCCCTTCAACTATTGTCGTATCTAAATTCCCTTGCCAAATACTCGATTTATCATGTCTAAGACAAGCAAGTGTCGCATATATTTATATATAATATGGAAGCTTGTCCCATAATCTATTAAGATGATTTTTTTTCTGTTAATACAGGTTATGGGGGCGGCTTTTCCGATAATGAGCTAATTAACCCCGTAGAATTATTTAACATGTACAATAACACTGTCTGCATATAATGAACAGCAAGGGACGCGGGCAGTTTATGTCCCCATCCCTCTTTGTAAGACTCTGTCGGTGAATAATTTAACAAGAAATATATTTCAGTTTCACAATTCAATAGAACCTGATATGTATTTGAATATCATAGGTTAATATCACGTCAATGACGTAATCATATCAGCTAATGTAAACTACATGGCCTTTTGACTTTATATGGACAGGAAATGATCTTATATTTTAGTAATTGAATTTTAAATACTCCTTCCCGTGACAGACATGTGATTCCCTCTGTTGGGAAACAAATATATTGCTTGATAAAATGTGTACCGATCGCCATCACGAACTTGAATAGGACACGAAATTCCTTGAGCGCACATGAGCTTCACCAATAGCTCTCACTCAACAAACCCGGGTGATGACCCAAGTGTACACCATTTGGTAGTCTATTTCACTGTAATTGTACAATGGATAAATTCCATTTTCATTGTGTCCTATGTCAGTTTTATTACAGAGCGATATGTTGAGCTCCCCATGACCTTCACATGAAAAACCTAAAAAAACCTATATAAAACTTATAGTTTACAATCTTTTTAGCGGTTGTAGGGTAGCTATAGTTGTAAGGATCTGACAAAAAAGTATGTGAGGACTAAAGGACTAAAAGCTGTAACGATTGCTTTACATCATGAGATAACAGTTCATGGAAACTCATTTTTTTATTAGATTTTTGATACATTTATATAAAGGAAATATTCTTTAGACGACCTGCCTTCCAGAAGGACCCAATTCCTAACAGAAGGTTAAAACCCCTTTTTTCTTTTACAAAGAATACAGTACACTGCCTCTTCCTGCAGGACGCAATGCGTAACTTAGGGTAAACTACCACTCCATTTTCAGTGGCGGATACTCAACAATTCATAAGTGGAGGATATTAATGAACAGCTTTATGATTAACTCCATATTAAGATAGCATCTACAAATTTCTTTAACGAGGAAAGGAGTCATTCCGTTATTAAACTCTGCGGGGTCACATCACCGATGACCCCCCCCCCTAATTGCATTTCCCTGTAAGTGATGCACGGCCTCCCCAAGCTCAGCCTTGGTTGGGGTCACGGCTCCTCGGCTGATACTCGAATTCACGATCTGTGCTCTGCATGGTCCGTAGCCCATACGAATGGACTCCTCAATTGCCTTTTTTAGTGACTGACGCAATGTGGAGTCCACAGATTGCCTCTGCAGTAAACTGTGATTATAACACTCCATACACAAATGTGAGATTAAATATATATCCATTGATTAATGCTCAGTACATCGATGCGTACTTTATATTTGACCACTGAAAACATTACTGTTCTATTCTCAGCACTATTTTGCACCAAGGAAGTGAAAACATAAACATTATAGTACACAGGTCTAAAGCATTATACAGGATTACCACCGATTGCAAGATGGATGCCAGACTGTTGATGCTTCAATTCCCTCTGGACAAATAGACCAGTTGATGTAACAGGTGATTCATGCTTTACAGAATGGTTATTTTTTTTGTTACAGACCTTTCGGCATAAAACATAACGTGAACATTGTTATGTTAAAACCATAGGAAATATTTTTATGCAATTTCCTTTCTAGGAGTGTCCTGTTATAACCCCAGTAAGCCCTTTAGTGTGCCGGCGACGCAATAGAAACCTGAAACCTGTTGCGTTGCCGTCGGCGGCTACTGGGTCCGGTGCGCTGTCTAGACCACAGAGGCCGCTTAAAAGTCTGATATACGATTTGAACATTTAAATTATTTTACCACGAGAATTACTTTTAAAAGATGATTTGTCGCGAGTGATAAACATAGATGCACATTTACACCATTGATATCAACATGTTACTTTCTAGAAATGTCTTTATATATTTCTATAAATATTAAAGCCGGCCACACGTTAATAAACCAACCACCCCTAACCCGTAGAGTTTTACCACATTATGAAAAAGAATTTAAAAGCATTGTAGAACGGAAAATCATCATATTTTTGAGATGCGCTCAAAATGTCCTCATATACAAAAAAATTCCCAATATAGCAGGGGGACACCCCCTCCCATACCCTCCCCCATGTTCCTCTGATAAATTGTAAGCAAACATGGTTAAATAGGTGAAATAGAAAAAAATGTATATATATATTTCTATTTTGCGTATAACAGACGGTAAACTGCCACTTCCTTTTAGGACACACTGCGTATAACAAAAGGTAGAATTCCACTGCCTTTTAAATTGCGGAACAGACGGCAAAATATAACCTCCAATTAGGACACAGTGTGTAATATACGGTAAAGCACCACTTCTTTTAAGGACAATCTGCGTAACACACAGTAAAATATTACTTGCTATTAGAAAACTACCACCCCACCCATACCCTCCCCCATGTTCCTCGTATTAATTGTAAGCAAACATCGTTAAATAGGTGAAATAGAAAAAAATGTATATATATTTCTATTTTACATAGACTGAAATGTTACATAGAATGATTTTTATACTCATGATTTTTGCGTAACGGACGGTAAACTACCACTTACTTTTTGGACACACTGTGTATAACAGACGGTAAACTGCCACTTCCTTTTGGACACTCTGTGTATAACAGACGGTAAACTGCCACTTCCTTTTGGACACACTGCGTATAACAGACGGTAAACTGCCACTTCCTTTTAGGACACACTGCGTATAGCAGACGGTAGAATTCCACTGCCTTTAAAACTGCGGAACAGACGGCAAAATATTACTTCCTATTAGGACAGAGTGAAAGGGACACGGTAAAGCACCACTTCCTTTTAGGACAATCTGCGTAACAGACAGTAAAATATTACTTGCTATTAGAAAACTACTACGCCTTCCTGGAGCGCAATGTGTCACAGATGTTAAAATACCGACCTCGTGGAACCTAATGTTTGTTTAACTATATAAATTGTAAAATAACCAACCCCCTCTAGAAAACAATGCCTGCACGCGGGACACAAATACCTCCGAGGTGTACGGCACATTTAAATAGACCAATGTGTGTTAGACTGTGAAATCCCATATCTACCATCATCTGTGTTTGGTACGCAAAATTCAAATATTTTGTTGCTGCATGTATTCATTACGTGTGTCTTAATTATACGGTATTTTGAAAGTACCAGGAGTCTGCAAAATGTTGAGTCTATCAAAACTTCGAAATCATCCCAACTTAATTAAAAAATTACTACTCAGTCGGGAAGGTGCGGATGAATCAACATGTGCTGTACTTTAGGACTTGTTCCAAAAGAAACATCTTATTATTGTCAACAAGATACTGATGTGGTCTACAGTCATGTTTGACAACCGCCAGGCGACATTGGTGTCGAACACCTGTGGAAGCTCAGACATTCAGAATTACCGTTTGTTTTCTTGGCGTCTGCTCGAGTTTTCCATTTAATCTTCTAAATGGAACCAACAGGTCAATGACATTTCGTTAATTATATTAAAACCGTTTGAAACGTTTGCAAAGAAGAAGTGTTTGTTTGTGATTAGTGAATCACTGTAAGGAAAAAGTGATAGGGAATAGGGTCTTTTTCCTTTCATTATGAGCTATAAAGAATAATGTTAATTTTAAATAATTAAAATATTAATACCAGTAATTACTTAATTAATGGAATCATCGTAGTTAAAGTAATTCATTTTGTAGGATATTTCATTCAATTCTTTGCAAGTACAGCTGGATCGTTTTACAAAAGACCTTTTCAGTTTCTACGTTCCTTTCCTGAAAGGAAATTCTGTGCGTACCTAGATCGTGTAGGTTATCAAGACGGTTTGATACTAATTACAACTAATGAAATGTTTAGCCTTTTTATAAAAGGTATTCATGAAGATGATGTGATCTCACCTCATTAATCTCTAAATTACGATGCGATTATCAAGATAGCGTGTATGATAACTAGCGATGCATCAAAGAAAAATGATAACAATGTGTAATTATGATTTTCATAAATTGATGAAATAATATCTGCTTTGTTACGTGCTTTGATAATTCACACGTGAGGCTCAACAAAATGGAAGGCTCCTGTTACAATGATAGTATTAACTTGATTAACGTTACATTTTGCCATGTTCAAACTACCCTCCAACGTTTTATAATCAAGGACAGTTATGCGGCTTGTCTGTGTTTCACTTATTTTCGAGCTTTACCCAATTAAGTGTTTATATAGCAGGAACCACTTACGTTCAATTTCATGGACGGTGCAATATAATTGTAAGTCTACAGAACAAGCGTAGACTGGAATAGAGTTTCAAACTTTAAGTGGGGAATATAACTTTCTAAGAAAAGCACAGGCAGATTTTGCTTATGAATGAAGAGGGCTTGAAAAGTGGGTTTTAGAAGGAATTCGTACACTGATGTCTGTGCATCGGATTTTCAAAGCACAATTATTGCTAATAGATATATATTTCTTATTTTTTGTGACCTATTTTTTCGGAAAAGCGTTTCATTGTCTCTTTATCTAATGTCAAAAGAATTACATCAGGATTAATCACCACGGCAGAACCGCATCACAAAAAAGAATCTTGTGGCACAATACATATAAGTGGTCTGAAGCAGTTCGGTCTCTTTATCTTAATTATCATATTAATTGGAGGTCAGCGTACAATTCAGTAAGGCGTTAATTTATATGAGTAAATTCACGTTGTGTGAAACGGCCAACTCATGACCACATAACAATATCTGATAACAGTATTTTTTCCAATCCCATGTTTTTCTCGTTTAAAAATGAAATGAAAGAAAAAAAATGTAAGCTACATAGGAGCATGATATATGAAGAACAGAAATTGTCATGTATCTTTATATAAGCTCATAAATTATGGCTTGCTCTGGTCCTGTAAAAAGCGTACCTTTTGATTTTTAAATAAAAATTATAACATATTATAAGAATATGAATAATACATTGTTTTAAAAAATTATGTATAATATCAGTTCAGGCTATTTAATTTCTCTTTTTTTGTAGAAAAGGCCATCACAGGTGGCGCCATCTGCATCTTTTATAAACATACCAGTCACATGATCACTGTTATTTCTAAATGTTGAAAAGCAAGTTTTAGCCGTTATTCAGATATTTGGTAACAGACAGTCAGAAATATATGCATGCACATGTAATATCGTCAAATACCGAAATGAATTACTAACTCCTAAAATATGTCTTAACGATGTAGATTATATTATAAGCACACCTTTTCGCTTTTTATGATCTAACGCGACAATTTTTTTCCAATATTATCTAACATTAAGTCTGACTTTCAGAGTGCTAAAATCATGGTTTGATCTATCGCTCGCAGAATATATGTCACTGTTATCTAATTTTCGGTTTCAAATGAAAGAGCTTTCAATGTTATTTGTTAAGATTTATTCCCTGATAAGGCCCGGTTGAGCGGCCTATTGGAAAAAAGGCCAATCGCTATAGCTCAGATGCGTTAAGTGACATTGTTGGATTAAGATTGTCAAAATAAACTCATAATGCTTTTTCAACGCATCATCTTTTCTGTATTGATGTTAACATGAGGTACCCGTCACTTATGATTTTACTTATGTGTACACGTGAAATGTCCCCATTTGAAATGAGTTTTCATTTTCTAAATCTCCCATGACCATGTTATAAATATTTGTTGCACGTTGCAATAGGACTCGATGGTATATTGATCAGACGTATGATTTTCTGCTTTGCTGAATACAAATCTTTAACTTTGTGCTGCTCATAGTTCGTGGCGTTTCAGTCTGAAAGTCAGAAAGTCAGAAAGTTTAAGCAAAATGTAGATGTCACCTACTTTTCTGAAAGCGTGAATGTAACGTAATACTGTATAAATACATTTACTCTCTCCAGAACATGATCCTGTTGACAGAAAAAAACCCCATCTATTTGGAAGATTTCTGCAATGCTAAAATCATTCATTAATCTGTTCCCTATTGTGTTCATTACTTACTCCATTACCACGTAAAAAGTAATGGAATATAAGGAGCAGTAACATTGACAAAATACAAGACTTTTTGTATTGGACATGTTGTTTAGTTAACAGAAACTATTGTTACTTTGAGCCTATGTTCAGCCAACCATTAAAGCTTCACTAAAAAATTGGTTATAGCCTGATATGTGTCATCTTATATTATTTTTTTTACCTTTTGCAATGTTTATGGTGCATTAACCAATGGAACACCAAAATTAGTAGCTAAAGAAATGAAGAGTCGATCTCCAGACTGCTGGGTGGAAAATCAAGCATTTTATTTATAAATGATAGCTTTTTATGTTAAGGTACACTCTCCTTGAATTCTGATTTACTGGTCTCAAGAGAATTACATTAATTTCATTCTGTTTTGAGGGTTGGAATGGACGCTGGCGTGGGTAAGAGCTATTAGAACATCTATCCGATACAGATGTTGTTTGTCAGTGACATTGAGTGGAAGACAATTAATAGTGCAGGGTACCAGTCATTTTTGTTAAAGAAACCCGACCATTCATGCTGTGCATACAGCAAGGTCACTTTAATTGGGAAATAAATCACATGGGTTCTCCTTAGGTTTTCTCCTGCAAAAATTCAGATAGTATACTGTTCAGAAACATCGGAAGTTGCGCCGACTGATATGTCTGACAAGGTCCCTCACGCAACTGGTAACTGACGAACCTAGCTTACCGAGTGAAAGGGATCACAGTGGGGGATGATGAAGCAAATTAACGAATCTCTTTCAGCACCAGTTACCAATTATGCTAGATTTATCACTCTCAGAGAAAATATCAAGGGTTCCAAGGTCTAGTGCAGCATTCCCCTTTTGACATTCAAAGTAAACTGGACACCAGTCGCGTGTTATTGCGAGTAATCCCCGCCCTTATTATTATTTATTTGCGGTGTATAATTACGCTGAACTTTAATACCCCTTTCCGTCTGCTTTCCAGACTTTGCAGAACCCAACTCCTCCCTACTCTGTAGGCAATTTATTCATTATTAAACTGCTTTCGGTTGTGAGTGACATTCGCCAGCGTTATTTAAGGTTATTACAAATTAATGGAACTATAAATCACCTTCTCCGAGTGCTTTCTTTTTTGGGGAGACGCGTAGGCGGCATAGGACCAATTAACGACTACTCACTGGTGTGACATTAAAATTGGTCCTATAGTTTAAAATCTGAATTCCGATGGTAATAGAAACACTGGCATTTTTACTGCCATTTAAATGGCGACACCTATCGGCGAAGACTGACATTGAATGTTTGGGTCTCGTTTATTGACAAGGAAAGATCATGCTAGTATTACTCATGAAATTATTACAGACAATCAACTCATATTTAACAGAGAGGTTCTGTGAGATTAATATATGTAGAATCAGAGAGTGTACGACAACATCCCTCGATGATGTTTGTACGAGAGGGTCATAAGGCGCAGTGCGCATGCTCTTGGTGAAGTACTGTTGGTAAGACACACTTGAACATGAACGGATGTATATTGTGACGTGGACAAATATTACATTCAGTAAGGAATCATTCATGATTATTCCCAGGAAGCAAAGCAAAGCCTTATATTTTACCCTTTCTTACGTTGAGGAAACTCGGCCGGGCCTGTGCGGAACGTGTTTTTAATGGCCTCAGTTAATATGGGCCGGATTCACTAACGTAGTTTCTGATGGATGGCGCTAAGACAATTTAGCAAATGATTCCCTTAGGACACCCTTGGTATCGTTACTAACACTCTAAGAGCAGGAAATGAAAAGTTTTCAAATCATATGCTAAGAATAAAGCAATTTATGAGAAGGTCTTAAATTTCTTTCATATAAGAGTACAATGACAGTCGATCCGCCTTGAACACTTTGCCTTATGTCTGCTGTGGCGGAAAGCATAAACGTGTTTTGGTAGCAATAAGCCAGAGTCTCAATCATGTTCCTTCATACGTAACACTGAGAAGGTTCTGTGCATATACAGGTCTTTTCCCATATAACAGATATTGACACTCAATGCGAGTCGTTAACGACAGGTGTCGTTAGTGTGACAGCAACGGGATATTTCATTTGATCTGACGCCGTTATCGCTGGATTAAGTACCCATGGATCCATTCAGTAATTTCTTCAGTTTCCTATAAAAAATGCTGAAGATATGCTAAGTAATGTTGCCGTCATGTGACTTCTCAACTGTCAGCGCCTTAATAGAGCTGGTCAGGTCATTTCAGCAGGGCTGATGAGAATGACAGCCCCAGGGTACCTGTTCAGGACGGACCATGTCTGCAACAGTAACTGAGTCTATGCGAGCTACCCTTCTCTGCAGAGAGCTGCTTATGTGGCAAAAACATAACTAGCTATATGTATATGCAAATGAGGAGAGGCATTGATTATCTTGTTTGTCATCACAGATGCGCGTTTGACGGGGGAAAGGCGCCACTAACAACGTTTCATATTCAAGCATTCTATATTCTCTTATACACTTGTAACACATGATGTATTACACGATGCCTGGCTTTTAATATAAGTAACAATCTGAGAATACAGCAAGCTATGGAGGCGCCGGTTGTGCGCAAGTGTAAGATCACCGGGTTATAGCCAACACTTTTATCTGGACATTTTATCTCTTGTCTTCACATATCTGAATAATGAAGGCAATTAATTAACTGTAGATTAAAAGTGAACCTGGTGAACCCTTTATGTGTTATTTAGAAAGTTACAGATATGTTAATACAGATAGCATAATGACAATTATTACCACAGTTAATTACAAATGTTATTTCCTTTCATATGAAAGACGAAACAATATAGGCATATCACAATATAATATGCCGGATATCATCGGTAAAATAATGAAAATGGGCGAGGTATTATGACATCCTGTCCTTTGGTTTAATTGTTCAGAAATGTGTTGTTACATATCATAGTTACTAGCTGTTGGAGAGGTTGAGGCAACACGTAAAATTGGCATTTAACTGGCTTAATGTATTATTTCGGTTCTTATTTCAATTAATCTTTGATATCTTTATACGAGGAATATGGCTACTGGAGCAGACATCAAGGAAAAAAGGTAAAGAGAATCGCCAATGAGAAGACAGGGGAATGTTGCTGCTCAGTCTTTCTTCAGCTTTATCACCTTTCAGTTGATCTCTGCTGTGTTTGGTGAAAAATTAGAGGAAAGAATTTTGATATAATTATATAAACATTAAATCCAGACAGATATTTTAATGGTTTTGTAGATTAAATAACATTAAAACAATTTTGAATATGCACACATATAGGTGAACAATCATGGTTTTGAAACAATGTTTGATATGCACGCAGATGGGTGAACAATTATAGTTTTTTTTTCAAACAATTTTAATATGCAAGGAGATCGGTGAACAATGATATTTTTTAAAACAGTTTTTAATATGCACGCAGATAGGTCAACAAAATATGGTTTTATAAACTGAGCATTTTTGTCTAAGGTCTGCGTTTTGGTACCCTGTTGGTTTGTAATCTGAGATTTTCATTAAATTTAAATTGCCCAATAACGGACAAAAAGTCATGTTTACACGTGGAAATACATTTTGGAAAGCCGCCTGCAGCCAACGTTTAGAACAGAAAAATCTGCGTTTACATAACCGTCTGATCAATATGATTCCGGGAGTTCCTCTCACAGAACCTGATAGTAACGAGGGTTATTTTATATGAACGTCAGGTTATTCCTGGAGAGTAATCTTGTCTGCGATTTAGGTGTGAGCGGATAAAATTGGTCCATGGAGGAATTATTTAACCATTTAATTGACACGGCATAGGGATAAACTGCTACTCCGCTGCATTAATAATGATTCGAAAGTGTTCTCAAAATGTTTCCTGCATGCGACAGATAAGGCTGCTACCTATTTTCACTCATCCTATACATGTTATCAAGGTATTGTTTTGCCAATATTATATATGCAATTGACCTATCAATTGACCCTACCACAGCCCATATGCTCCGTTTTCTTATCCTAATTTTTATAATGAGCCTCCGAAACGCTGCTACACAGATGTTCTTCCATGCCCATGGTTGCGAGAGCTGTTTGCAAGATAATAATGACTTACAAAAGTCGATGACTTATGACGTAGCATTAACTTACATCATCAACTGGAATCGCTGTTCTCTATTGACGAATATATTGCAGTCATTGTGAATTGTTTTGCCATATTTGGCATAACTGTCTCATACGAATAACGTGCCAGGTAAGACATTTTTATTCACTGGGTAGTCGGATGAATGTCTCCTGCAACCTATGGCCAAGACGATTTTATACTGTCTCCTTTGTATAAAAATGATATCCCGGAAAACATGCCGATATAGGTACTGGTACAGACTACCCGTGTTCTGTTTGGCAGAGCTCTACCTAATTATGAAAATTGTTTGCTTGTCAGATGATTGACGGTTTATAAAGCCAAATGTCACCTAATCGGCTGCTCGTTAGTCCAATGCGTATGATTATTCATTCAATGAATATGCGACTAAGATCACATAGAGTTACTGAATAGATCAATTACTTAATCGTGAGTCTCTGATAATAGGAGATCTGAAATTAACTAAATGTATTATATATGTACTCTTCCGGATGGCCTTGGATCATTTTTCAAGATCTCAATTAATCAAGTTCTTAATATATTATATATTATATTTTTTATATTAACTTATATTTTAAGTATCATTAACTTAGATATCTGTAATGATCAAATCATTTGTGCATTCCGTGTACGGTCAAAGCGGTCTAAAATAACTTTTCTTATACTGGGTCATCATTTCTGTATAATTTCGGCATTTACCAACTGGAAGATCTATAAAAATAACTGACTTGAATCAAAGATATATAATTAATTGTTCGTCTTCTTGTGTGTTTATTCATTTATAGATTTACATATTCATTTTAGCAGAAATATTAGTTTAACATACATGTCCAGGTGGTGACATCAGTAAAATATATGCATCAATAAAACATTTATTTCACATTAAGCGATATAATGACGAACCAATAATTTAAGCGGACTTACAAATAAAAATTGAAAAGAAAATATTGAAACATGCTTAAATCAAAGATGCTAACCGCACATAACTATAAGCTTTATCGGAACACCGATTACTGGTGCTATATTTACCAATTACGGGTTCTACATTTGTTCAAAACGCTGTGTATTTTTCCATCTGTGAAAACTTTGTTTATTGACTAACTCTTCCACCAAAGGTCGTTTTTACTCGAATCGGATTATTTCTGTTTGGGCACTGTGGTACTACTTATGTAAACTGTCAAACTTTAAAATTAAATTTGTTACATTTACCTTCTGTTTTAATTCCATATGCGAATGCTTACAAAACGTTACTTATTCCGTAATGTCCTTACCACAAAAAAAAACACCCATGTTTAGTTGATTGGCCTTGAAACTATTCTGATCCAAACACAACGGATTACAATAGAAGCCTCGCTGCATTTTGGAGGTCATACTTTTACTCCAATAATCAACAGAGCGGTTCTCTTGTGAGTTCGAGTTTGCGCAGTGCGCCGTTCGCTTAGCTCAGCGCCAGTTATCAAAATTGATCAAACTGCAGATCAAATGAGGATTCGTATTAGTTCTTGTAAAATGGCATCAAATTTCAGTAAAAAAATGGGTTTAGTCAAATATCAATTTGATCACAAGAAATAGATGAAAAATATCCTACAGTGTAATATTAATATTAAAGCCAATGGTATTTTCTCTCAGAAGTGTCCATTTAGGCTAACAAAATAGCGAGAATATTTCATTATTAAACAAAACAAAGCTATGAAGGTTGACGAAGCAGTCTCTTTTGTTTTCGTTAACTATTACGAAGGTCTTGAACGCTGTTTTCGCGTATTGTCAAAGTGAGAAGATAAGTGCTTTCTTGGGGAAATGTTATGGGCGCACATACACATATCTACACACAAATAAAGAGAGAGAGAGAGAGAGAGAGAGGGAGAGACAGAGACAGAGACAGTTAGAGAGACAGAGACAGAGACAGGGAGAAAGACAGAGAGCGAGAGAGAGAGAGAGAGAGAGAGACAAAGAGAGTTGGAGAATCAGTTAGACAGACAGACAGACATGAAATCAGGACAGCTGTGGTAACAGACCGGAGAAGAAAAGTAGTCCATGTAACCATGTAGAATAGATTAAATAGAGGGTCTTCATGCTGTATATATATATATATATATATATATATATATGTCATAACATTGATATACAGGAACAAACATTGTCCCATGCAGTGGCTTCTATATATTCACAATAAAGCTCTGGTGAGGAACTATTTGCAAAAAGATAACAATCACGGAGCCGGCCCTTGGCTTTGGTATTAAAGTCATGAATCTGCAGGGATTGTAGATACCCCGAGGGACATATAGATTCGTACAACCAAGCAATGAGATATTGGAATGTGCCACATAATAGCCTGCTGAAATAAAAGGTTGAATCGGTACCTTGACATCTGTCCCGTGCCAGTTACAGCTACTGCGGTTGTGTGTGGAGGCAACAGAAATTCGATTGTTCAGGTCTCTAGAAAATTTTTTTGAAAATAGAATATATCTGCAATACCATTTTTAGCTGCCATGACAATCATATTTTGAACAGGCAGTAAAGCGTATCACTGGTTATGATCTAGAATCAAGTAACACTTATAATCATACCATGAAAAGACCATTTCAATTCATTAAAGATGCATCACAAAGTTAAAAAAAGTGAAGAGTCCATACATTTAATACTGGTGCATATTCTCCTTTTAACAAATTAATTCCGGCACCTATTTTTATGCTTTACAAGTGGGTGTGACTGTGACATACCTATGATAACCATCATCAGAAATTAAATTTTTTCTCAATAATGAAACCGTTACATCACCTGTACACGTATATCTTTCATGACTTCCGGCTGTGAGCTTTTCGTATTTCCCCCATGTCGCTTTATGTCTGGCGATAAAAGGATTTAGGAACAGTTGCCCCGGTGGCACCTGGTTGCTATTCTTCACACGACGCTTATCCAATAAAGCGAGGTTATCGGATACGAAGTCTGATTTCAACCACATTCATGAAGGAGGACATTATACGTGTGGGGATAAATGTTAGACTTGCTGTTCGGTTGCAAAGTCCAGATGATGGGACGAATTTTTCTTAAGATGACATTACCTAATTAATAGTATAGGATTTTATCTCTGGATAATTCACCTGTTTTTTTCCATAAATTTTCAAATATTAAGAATATTACCTTTTACCGTTTTAACTAGCCATTAACTAAATGATAACAATTATTATCTTGATAATTATCTTTTTGAACAAAACTTAACCTACATGAGTGTTTCAAACTGAATATTTAACGATGTCTATGGAGAGTGGCACAATTGGCTCTTTTTGTATTATGGGGTCAATCAAATGACGTTTGTCGTTCGTGTTGTTCACTTAAAAAAAAATTGCGTAAATAAATGCCTTGAATTTTCAAGGGCAGTTTAAAAAAAAGCAACAAGACAACTACGGCTGCTTAAACCATTTTGACACCTGGGAAGTAATATGTGAAGGTATCCATACTATATGTGACTTGCAACGTATAACTGCGACATCATAGCCACAATAAAGTTGATAATATCAAACTAAGAAGCTGCTCGAGAGCCTGATTAAAACCAAGAAACCTAGCCTTGGGTGAACTTTACTGTAGAGCTTAACGTTACCACAGGAATGAAGGTAATAGTTATGAAAACTGGTATCAACATTCTTCAACGTTCATAGAGCTTTAACCCAGTTCATTCTTCTTTCCCTGAGCCAGCCCATAGGAAACACTATATGATGGTACATTACGTCGAGAGTATCTTTTTAGATAAAACAGCTTGAAAATGAAGTAGGGATATTTATTTAAACATACCTTTCGATTTTTACTTTCTCTTACTATCAAGAGTACGAGCTCATATAGTCTCATAACACTAGAACAACTGCATATTTATTTATAGAGGTCAAACTATGTACCTATTGCTTTCACCAAAAATGTGCTATAATAATCGCATTCTATACATGTACAACACCTGCTACGACATAAAAATATTGAAAAAACAGTCAGAGACCTCATATATAAAAATTGTGGATCGCGATATCATCAGGTTTCAGATACAAAAAAGTGTGCTACGTGAACGCAGTAATTATACGAATCCGATATCAGAATACATGCGTGTCACGGTTCACAAAGTCAATGAATGCATCACAGGTCAGCTCTCCCCGCCAACACAAAAGCGGCTAAAAGCATATAGCGGTGGCCGACTCGCCATTGGTCTAGATAATCATATTTCCCTTCGGAAAAGAATCCTTAAGAAAATGAGAGCAGATTTTCCAGCTATTTATGTTATTTCGTGGGTTCACAAATTTTCATAAAAAGTTCATTATTTCTGAGTTGATATGCTAACAAAAAAAAAGCGATTTTAACATAATACTGGAGGAGGTATTATAACTATACATGTAACATTCCCTTTTTTCACAGACGGGGTTGTTATTAACAGCAGTGTAAATCACCGACATTTTGCAGATAAAAATATTCTTTGTTTGCATTGTCTGGATCCTTTTCTAATTTTTTTTCCAATTACAATGATGTTAGCTTTCATTCATTGCATTACACAATTCAAATACAATGTTTAAACTCTGCATTTGCAACCGAGCTTTTATGACCGCAATCGTATTAATTTTAGAAGGACTTAAGTTGCATTTAACCAAGATCGTTACCAGGCAATATAACGGCTAAATACTTCAAGAATTCGAAAGTTTCAGTAATCATTTGAGAATAAGTCAACTATTAGGCAATTGGATTTAAAGGTTTTCGTTGTTTTTAGGATTTAGTCTTTCTTTAAGATTAATTTATATATCATAAGATTTACTTCATTAGCCGTGAAAGTCCATGTAAAATGTAAAGCCATCATATATATTAAACCCTGCAATTTCTATACCTACTATTAGACAGCTTACATGACCACATATTCACATAAACTTAGTCTAACATATTTAACTTTAACGCGCTTGGAAAAATGGAAGACTCACCTGCAGAAGATGGCCGCTGTGTAAGTAAGAGTTCGGAAAACATCACTTAAATAAAACAAGAATATAAATGAAGCCTTCAGAATTTCCAGTAAGATTGCTTTACATTTTGGTGGCTGTTTCCTGATTCGTGTAGCTCCGTGTGAGGATGAACAGAGAGATCCACGTGGTATGGTGGTCCCCACTCTGTCTGGCGTAGCCGATCATACAAGCTCCTGGGTTATTAAAGTCTGACCGTGTATCGATTTTCCTTACGGTTCTCTCTCACTTTTATTCCCTCTGTGGCGGCTACATCTCGACCATACGGGTACCTCCACTTATACTCTGAAATTTGAATCATCTGATATCCTGGAATGCGATGATATTTCTCTGTTTTCATTCAACTGATAATTTGCATTAATTACCTGCTATTTTGTATTAATTACTTCCTGTCAATTCTGCCTGTCACATTGAGAATATTACTGGCTAATGCATGGGGGAGGGGACATAAGCAACCTAGCTCACATTACATTTCCTTTGTTCAACGGGATATTATTTTCATGCAAACCTGTTCTCAGTAACTTAAATACAAAATTGCAGCTCTGGAAAAATGGGGATATACCGGAACCGTTTTAATTAGTAACGACTTCAGTTTAGAGTCTGTTAACACCGAAGACTTCACATTTTACTTGCCTTGGCCTTTTTATTGTTGTAGTTTTCCTAATCCCCTTGGGGAGCATACATTACAAGAAGCCACCCATCAGTTACCATTGGTAGGGGCGATTACTTTGTTAAAAATCTTAGTGATTGATCATCCTGGGTAACAGTCATAGCACTCAGTAGAAGGAAAGCATTTTTTAGGTATTCGTTATCCAGACAAAGAAGTCAAGGGTCTGTATATAATAAAATGATAATTTAAAGTTTCAAAACCCCTTGTGTAATCCTTTACAAGTGAAATTCAGTAAATATCCAGGGGCAAAAGTATTATTATAGAGACGTATGAAAAAAGACCATTCAGACAGGACTGTGGCTCATATTGGGACGGCAATTTCATTAGAGATAATTACCACTGGTTTCAAAACCAATCATTACTGACCTTGACTGGCTGTCACTACCGTAGCAGTGACCTTCTCTGCTTTTCTATAAGAGGGTCACGTGATCCTGCGAGGCTATAATAAATTTAATCAGTGGTATTCCATGGTTATAGCTGACAGCCTTCCTTGCAAGTGAACCCTATGGACCTGTAAGCCGAGGCCGTATATATATAGGAGAGCCCAGATTATTATACCTAAATGAAGGGTGAACTAGGAACACCCGAAAAATTAACAGAACACACAAAACAATATAAAAATGTTTGTTTAAAAAATAGTCTTATTTTCCGATTTTCTCTCTATCTGTGCACTTCACGTCAGACTGTGTTGCACGTCTAATTTTCATAAAGATGGTTAAACATAACAGTTAATTTTTTATTAAATGACTGCCAAGCTGGAAGCAGCGTGATTCGCTTAAATGGTCCGGATCACGGAAAAATAGAAATAAATAATGTTATGTACAACAATGTGACGAGTAAATATATCATCACTTTCGGAATAACAGACACCACAGATTTAGATTTCATGTGACCCGTCACCAATTCTTAAATTGATATGACACTACAAACGTGTAATTCCTCATAAATCAGGAGTCAAAGATAATATTTATCAAACGATGTCACACATGCACACGATGGTTATCGTACAGTAAAATAATCTTTTTTTCAAAATTTGCTGATGTGCCAAATGAACTCTTTTTATTTCCTCTTAAACAAGATTTAATCAAGCAGTCGTAGTCTATAAAATTGAATCAATTTGTAGCTTTTCCATGATTTTCAAAACGGAATGAGATAGGTAGACATCGTGCTTTATTGCAGGTTTGAGTGGTGTTCCTGGCATATTCATATTCCCACAGCATAAATGTCGTTAATGTTAACTCCGCACAAATTCCTGGATACGATTTTTCTTTTTGCGAAGGCTTTCGACCGGCGTAGAATATAAAAGCCTGCGGAGTCGCACCGTTTAAGCCGTGCTGACATTTGAACAACTGTCTATAAAAGTATGAATTCCAAGGAGAGGAAGTGTATATGATAGGGTAACTTTTCGATCATCATTTAAGCCTCATATAAAAACAACGACAGGCAGACCTCATTTAAACATATAACAGTAATTCTTGTTAGCTAGAATTTTTAAAGATATTATTCCGATAAATAGTTTTTCAGAAAATATACTCATATAAACTAATCGAGACAAAGATGCCACACCAAAGAACCACTTGAACCCTGCTACTGACGTAACCGACGGTGCACACCGATTATCTACCAATAACGGCTATATAGCTACAGTGACACCAAGAAAACAGTGAGCGGGCATTCTTCAAAATACATATGTTAGTACTCCAATGTATATCATGTGGATGGCTGGACAAGCTTTTTAATGTCAAAAGACAATGTTCCGACAATCATTGAGCGATGCGTGCTATCAAAATATCAATCTCAGCCAATAACCGATAACCTTGAGGGCTTATTTTAGATCAAATCACATAAAATCTGAATAACCCTTAATGAACACAGTCCTTAATTAAGAAGTTTTAAAGCTTTTTGTGGCGTTCATTCAACTGTCTTACCATATATACATATTATTTGATCTTATATCACTTAACATTTCGTATTTCCATACTACTCAGTCTCCACTTATGTGTTCCTCACTATTCGGTAATACCGAATACACCAATTAATTTCTATTTTAATTCATACATACATCTGATGTATGAGTGAATTATAATAGAAACTAATCCGATTTTTTTTTGCGCTGAACACTAGTATAAATCAGTTATATACAATGTTTCCTTATGGTTCTAGTTCTGTTGATTAAGTATTACGAGCAAAATTGTATAGCTCCTTCTATAATTAATTTCTAACTATCTTGTCATTTCTTGCTTTCTTTTGTAGCTTTCACTTATCTCCCATTGACATTAGCTGATTAGTTATGTATAGTGGTTTTAGTGCGATTTGCCACAGAAAACTTAATAATCTAATGTGCAGGATGGGCGAGCTGATTCAAAGAATTGACGTGGCGGGGATGGATGCAGGTTGACATTAGCTGACTAGTTATGTGGTTGTTTGAGTGCGACTTGATATAGAAAACGTATCAATCTAATGTTAAAATTTAATGTATAAAATATATTTAATGTGTTCAACGTATAGAAATAGGTCTTATTATACTGTGATATACATTGATACAGAGGGAAAAAAACTTATTAATCTAATGTTTATGTATATGTTTAATGTTTTAATATATAGAGTATATTTAATATATTCAACGTATAGAATATGAAAAACTTTATGACAGAGTAAAGGTATCAGCAGTGTGCAACACAGCAGGTGACAATGACCTTATGCTGGACATGTCGATCACTTCAGTCATAAGTTAATAAAAATTTACCCTCACTGTTACTCAGAGAAGAACTATAAAATAAAACACGTATATAATTATGCTATTGTAGCCATTGCTTTAAATACGTTTTACACAGCTAAACAGTCTTTCTTTGAAAGGGTAATTACCCCTTGCTCATAAGCCCAAAATTAGGAACCGGGCCAGTCAAAGGGGTCCGGTCCCCATCTCTAAGCTCTTATGAGGTAAAGTGAAGAAGCAAAAGAACGGAATAAGGAATAATTGAGGGGAGATGGAGATCTATAACAAAAAGAGTTGGATTTTCATTGATGCTTCATCAATGCCATTGCACTCATTGATATTAGATATACTCTGTATCAGAACCCCCATAATTCATCTCTCCAGAGTTAACATAAAGCTACGATTCCTTTTCGGCGATTGTGTTTGCGGCCGCGGTATGCGGTAGCGGCATGGCCCATTCCTTATATGCGGTCGCGGATATAATGATGTTTTTATTTGATATAATATTTATGTAAGATATATATATATATATATATATTTATATATATATATATATATAAGATATATATATATCCCTGCAATGTGTAAGTGGTCGTGAAAGATAGGAAAGAAACAGAATCGCACATAAGGAATCAGTCTTTCATAATATTATATGTTCGACCCTATCCGCAACCGCGGCCGTACCGCGTAAAAGGAATTGTAGCTTTATCGTGCACCCCATTGTCATATTCAAGAGGGTCTCAGTCGTTTTGATATTGTTACGGAACCTAATATAAACAGATCACGTATGCGTGATGAATACAATTTTGTAATGGAGATAAAAAAATCAGATTCTGTAACACTAGGCAGCGTGAAATGTTTAGGGGAATGAATAAAACAGTCAGTGTTTTTTTGTTAACAAATAACTATAATTTATTCTTAAAACAACCCTAACATTACAATACACTAAATCAATACAATTATACAGTAAAACAGCGGCATAACATCAAATCAATATAATCACTAAGCCTGATAAACAAAGTGCACAGTACCTGGATACCATCACCGCCACAGCGACAAGTTCTTTAAAATGTATACTTTCGGAGAATAACAGGCAAATGTAAAGCTCTTGTAACAATCCAGAAAATAAACTTGAGGCAGGCAGCATTAAATGATATAGAGTTAGTAATAGTAGAATCCCTGAAATTACTGGATAATCGGACAGGTCCCACAAACTGACATACACACGTCTGTGTCCGCTGGAATCTTCACCCTCTCTCTCGGTTTAAAACACAGCTCCCTATTTAAGTTCTTGCCCCAAGCCGAGAATTTTCCACTTCTCGGAAGTCTAAAGACCTAACATAATACATAGTAAACACGTGTTACAGGAATCATCTAGAAGAACATCACTGTGTCTCTACATACCAGGGTCCACACGTGACTTCGGCCAGGCGAGAAAGCCCTAAGCTAGTATTAGTTCAACCAGTACGGATTAAACCGAGAAGACAATACGCGGCCAGACACGGGCGCTACAACACGAGTTACGCCTGTGTCACACAATAAAAAGGGCACCTGTAACAATATTAGCGGACGCCTTGCCGGCCACAAAACACAAGTGTAGCACATGACCTAATGTATTATTGTGTCTCTCCATCAATTTTTTTCGACAGAAGTCTCAATCGGCAGTGAACATATTCTCTTAAAGCCAATCTGTCAAAGGGTTTTTCCTCTCCTAAAATGTCTTTAGGCCTTATTTCTTCTTGTTTTGAACCGGGAGAAGGATTATTAGCGAAAAGACCGTGCTTATCGGCAGCCGTTTGATTGTACATTTGATTGCTCTGCCTGGCGAAGCGAGTCGAGCCTCTGGAGAGGATATAGTCCTTGCGGGGCACCTTCCGCTCTGGCAGGCACCGTGCCCAATGCGCCTTGTGGGTCGTAGACAGGCGAAGGGGGCGAAACCAGTTGCTCTCAGGGTGGCAAGTTTATTTTCCAACAACTCTGTCTCTTGCATTATACGTGCCTCACTTCTTTTTGCTTCTTCCTCCTCAATAGGCAGTTTTAGGTACTCTACATACTTCACAGTACCTCTCGCTGGTTTAGCTGGTGGTGATAACAGTGGAGTCTTATCTTGGCTACTCAGTGCAGGTAACTGTGGTGACTCTTTTCCAATAAATAAACTCTTATTACCCCGAGGGGGACCGTGGCTATCTCCACATGCTTTGCAGCGACGCCCAGACATCTCTAACCTATCTGAACCAAATTAAACAAAAAAAATTAAACGTGTGGCCCCCGCCCCCACCTACACAGAAATGACTAGCGAGCCCGATTATCGGCACATGACGACTCGGTTAAGCGCGTGTGCATGAGTACTAATTAACCCTTCCCCTCCCCGACCATCCCTGTGTATAATGTTACAGATGTCTCTTTTGATGTATGCACCAGTCTTACATGTGTGTGTGTGCGGCGCTAGCATTGGCCATTCCCATGTGTTGTTGACATTTGGTTCGTGTAGCACGCATAGCTCATTGCCATGACAGCATCGCCTGGCCGAGCACTTGTGAACCCTGACATGAAGAGACACAGCGTTCTTGTTCTAGATGTTTCCTGTAACGCGTGTGTACTGGGTATCATGTTAGGGTCTTTGGATTGTTCGGGAAATCGAAAGTTGTCGGCTTGGGGTGAGAAGTTATAAATAGGGGGCTGTGTTTTAGAGCCGGAAGAGAGAGGAGAGAAATATTCCAGCGGACACAGCAGAGTGTTAGTCAGTTGTGGACCTTTCCGATAAGTGCGGCAGTTATGGATTTTCTTCTAAATTTGTGAAGGATTTTATATAGTCTTCAGTTTGCTTTCTGGATTATAACAAGAACTTTGTGAACTGTTCATCTGGGTTGTACGTTATAAAGTACTTGTTGTCGCTGTGACAGTGGTGGTATCCAGGTACTGTACACTTTATTTATATACTTGTATTGATTTGCTGTTGTACTGTTGTTATACTGTGGAATTGTATTGATTTAGTCTACTCTAATGTTATGATTGTTTTAAGAATAAATTATAATTATTTTTAACAAAAAAAAAACACTTACTTCTTTATTTATTCCCATAGACATTTCACGCTGCCTAGTGTTACAGAATCTGATCTCCATTACAAAATTTATGTTCGTCACGACTACGTGATCTGTTGATATTTGGTTCCGTAACAATAACAGTAATCAGTGTGTCAAAGGTGCATTCCATTAAACCTGTATAACGGGACCGCATTCCCATTATACCTTCCATTTAGGGGTTAATTTGCAACCTTCTAATTGAATATTAAATATTGTGTCCAGGATCTAGATGCTAGAAGATTTTTATTCAATCTCACTGACTCCCCATCAATATCAGCAGGTTGAGTAGTGTACACTAAATGACCGTAGCAAACTCGTAACTAACACTGGAAGCTCGTAGTTAGCTCGTGTCAACTCATTATGAACGTGTACAATTTGTATGTAGTCGAGATATGCTAGGTATACAAGGAATCGTCCCGAAGCAATTCTGTGTTTGTATAGTACGATGGCTAAACCGCGTGCTCTTTATAACAATAAGAACAATAAGAACTGCTCAACAAACAAAATATATCTAACTTGGAAGCCATGTTGTCAGGAGCCGTTACAACCCGACTCAGTAGGCAATCGGATAATTGGGCTGGAAAGCCTACACGAGTCGTGATAAAAGGAATATCGAGGAATATAACGCAGTGGTTTTGCATCAGGTTGCATCATATTGTGTTAAACGGCCCATAATCTCAATGTTATGCTAAGAATGATGATATAACAAAAAAGTATACATATGAGCTCACAACCAAAACTGAAACACCGTCTCCATGGACACGGGTCGTTTCCTGTATCGCCTGCAAGCTGCCTGCGTCCTGTAACCCGTGCCAGCCATGCTTGTGTTCATGCGGTCACAAAGTCAACAAACATGCCGAGGGGTTTACCAATGTGCTGGGTTAAAACGGAAGTTTTCTCGTTCATGTTTGGTATTATTAGAAAGTACATAAAAAATGCAAACGATTGGTCTGTTTTATGTTGATTGACAGTGTACCTGTAGGCCAAGAAGCGTTGTCAGAAATAACAAAAATATTGGCATCTTCATCAGGCCTTATAATGCGTTCCTCAGACTTAGATGGAAAGGCAATCAGGCGCCAGTAATCTGGTCGTTATGCAAGAGTAGTGGGCCAGCCAAAGTGGATTTTTTTTTTCACTTTAGAGTGCATTGCTTGTTAATAGCAGGCATCCATGCTAGATCAATCATTCATAGAGTGAAGAAAAAAGTGTGGGTAGATGCCACCTAAAATATTTCCTTTCAAGGTCATTTCCAAGGTCAAACCGAAAAATAGGCCAGCTAAGGTCGGGGGGGGGGGGGGGGGGGGGGGCTTGCCTATCAGGTTCCAGTCAGATCTGCAGATTGCTCAAGATAATTAGATAAATAAACAGAAGCGACTTTCACCAGATTTGACGCTTCATGCACAACATTTGTATCGATGTGTTTTGGGGTTTATAAGTATAATGATTAAACCGTAGTGCTAAAAGAAATATTTTGTGTCAGAATCATCTACCACTTGGAAATGGTTTGAGCTATACTTGTAAAATTAACAAGCAAATCCATATTGATCTAAAACATTTGCGTTGGATGCATGGTTTTAATGTAATTATACAACTAATTAGACAACTAACTCATAGAAAAAAATTGTGATAATTCTGTAAATTTACTTGGGGAATCTTTTAATAATTATTTCAGTTTGGATACACACATTGGAAAATGTGCTCCTTAGTAAGTACACAGTCAAATGTGCTTCAGCTATTTAGTAACTAGAATACGGGTAGTCCACAAGCGACTACGTGTATCCGCCGAAATCAGAGTGGACGGGTGAAGTGAGGCATTGATTGAGTGGCAAGTGAGGTGTGTTGTATATTAGCATGGATGTCTGCAACCGAAATGTGTAAATAGGTTGCGCCACCTACCATAAAATCCAGAAAGCTGTTCAAGTTGTATACCTATGCAACGTTTTAGGCAGATAAGTCAAACCACTACTTGTATATGAGTGATTTTATCCCACAGCAGACAAACAGAAGGACGCTGTTCAAAAATGGTGGTGGTGCCACCAATCTTATGTATGATAAAGAGCTATGTGATTTCTATACACATGCAAAATTTCAGGAGGATACAGCAAACCAGTCCTGAGATATAAGCCAGGATGTCTGCAGCTTAAACATAAATGTAGGTTGCGCCAGCTGCTTCAAAATCTAGAAAGCTATCCAAGATGTATAAACCTGCGAAATTTTAGGCAGATATGTCAAACCACTGCCCAGATATGAGTGATTTTAACCCACGGCAGACGAATAGACGGACGCTGTGCAAAAATGGTTGCAGGAGGCGCCACCATTTATAGTGTATGTTATAAAGCTATCCAAGTGCTACATTTGTGCAAAATTTTAAGCCTGATCGGTCAAACGGTTTCCGAGATATGTGGGTTTATGTGTGGAAACAGACACACAAAGAGACGCTGGGCAGAGAGGAAGGTCAGAGGTCAACCAAAAATTAGGGCGCAGCATTTCAATAGTGACCCGATCATAATCCCGAATTGAAAAAAAAAATCCACCCAGTGGTTACGGAGGAGCTCTCCGAAAACCTATGCGGCGGCGGCGTCCGACTGAAAACATAGTATCTGCAAAACTCTGACGGATACAATTAACCCATTGGACCAGGATAGTCGTGTTGGTATCTGTCGAACCTTTATCTCCTGTATATCGCTTTTACGAGGGCCCTTTATTTAATATACCACTTTTTGGTGATGAAAACATAGAGAAGAGTCAAAGTAACTTTCTCACTGTAATTTCCAAGGGCCAAATGGAACAAAATTGGAAGAATGGTAAGATAGTACTTAATTAACACTACTGATGATCAAACAGTGAACCATTCCAGTTACATCTTTTGGTTGCAAAAATACCAAACACATAATGTAGGAGGCAACATATGTATACCGTATTGACAATATAACTTCTATTGGTAACTAATGAGACGGTCGAGTTTAGAGGGTCGATATGACGCTATGTTGTTTGGTTGAGTGTTGGTTGTCGTGGCCCGTCCAACAAAGGTCGGTAATTTCTCCGGGTTCTCAAAGTCCTGACTTCTTATACAATATTTCAACATTCTCCGCTGCTCAAAATATTTTCCTCCAGTTTTATCTGTAGAACATGTTAATTATTTGTCTCATTTTATACTTGCGGAGGTAATTGTTAAACATTGTATATGTTTCTAAAAGGAGAGAATGTTTTCGGTAAATCAATCCTACATTTCATGGCTTCAAAGTATTGTATATATTATAAGATCTCTGCATGGGCTTAACGTATAAAAGAAATATTTCATTCAGGTTTATATATACACAACATCATATGCGACCTTTCGCCGTCTGGGCCTTTTTTAGCTGATCTTGTTTTATAAACCCAGGTTGAAGATGCTTCTTCTTTGGGAGGGCGTGGGTAGAATAAAAATATTTCCATAGTAAACCCGAAGAGACAGCACCTTCAGGCAGCATATTTGACATTTGACAGCTATGACAATCCAGAAAGATGAGGCCTTCGGCTGCCTAAAAAGACATTGTGTATCGTGAAAGGTAAAAATGTGACATACAGGTCTATGAAATATATCTTCAGATATATACTGCACGTGGATGTGAAAGGACCATATAAGAATCTGCAGTTTTCCTTTTTATCTGTGTATGAATGCTTTATCACAATATATTCTAATTCGTCGTTTGGACAATCAGTTGATAAGGTTACGCAGCCTGCACATATTTCATTCCATGTAATTTTTTTACCTCAGTTGTTGGCGGATAAACATAATACGCAATTTTGCGTAACCTTTCGTGATTTATGAAAAACAGCTTTTTAATCTGTTATTTCCATGATCATAAAGGCATTTATAATATTTGACTGATAAGTACCTATATTTACACGACATCCGCGCCCCACCCACCACTGCAGATCAAAAGTATGAACTTAGCTGACATGTATCAGAATGCGTGAGACTGAAGTCTTTTAGCGTGGCTCCATTAGATCATTACGTGAGTCTCACCCTTAATGTCTGTTTAAATTATTGTAAATCTTAGACTTTTATTACCAGCAGTGCAACCGAATTTGATGAATGACACGTTACGATTTGTCGCTGTGCGAATGTAAAACATTTGTTGGTGCAACGCCCGATTATAGAAACTGATATAGAGCAGCTTAGCTTTATAGTGTGGACGGTTAAGAGCAGGTTTAATACGCTTAAAACCTACAAAAGTAAACAAATCTTCACACGAACGAATTATTTAGCTCTAATCCGATTGTTTTGAGATGGGTTCTTTAATTACTACTAATACAGATAATTTTAGGATTACGGCGCTTCATAGACTGACGAATGAGGTTTAATGCACACAGTCTAAACTCGCCGCCGCAAAGGTTTATGCTTGTTGTCGATTTCATTTTGCAAACTATCAGCGGGCTACGCGGGTCTTAACGACATGCAAGTTTCAAATAACTTCGTGTTAGTAAGTCACTTCCATAAAAGTAAGTCATGAATAGAGTATTAACAGGTGAGGAAAAATGCATAAATATACTATATATAAAAATATGTTAAAATCACCATTATTTATAATGCCGTGTCATTTTATCAAATGTTAAGACGTGTGAAGTATACGTTTATTGTTTGAAGTAATGTTTGTCAGATACAATATTGGAACTATTGGATAACTTTACCAATCGTTTTCTATTTAACCTCGTTGCTGTTTGCTGACGTCTGGTATTTTTAAAAATAGACACTCACGAAGTTTTCTAACATTGTAACATTTTTAAGGACGTAAGGCCCTCTGGAAATTATGAGGCCGCCATTGTAACTTAGTTTCCACAACCTGTCACACATCTGTTTTAGCCACAGATGCCCTTTTCCTGTATTAATTTCAGCTGAGCCGCTTTCAAGAATATATATGAATGTTATTATACCTGTGGGGTGGCCATTTTCATATCGAATCAATGTAACTAGATTTTTAAGTTATGGACCTTCAGGTACTTATTCCATTCACACAAGACATAAAATCTGAGAAACGGAACTTAAATAAAGCATAAGTGTCACGAATGATAAAAACAGGGATGAGAAAGGTAATGTAAGCTTGCGGAAAATCAACTGTTCAGTAACCTTTGGTTTTTCTCAGGATTCTGTAAACTGGATCAATGCAGTTATACAGAAAGGGTTAACCTGTTGGGTCCAAAGGTAATTTAACAGTTTGCAGTTTTATAGAGTTAGTTATACCTGGGCCAAGGGTAGGGCTTTCCAATTGTTAAGTACGTATATACTTCATATGTATGGAATTTTAATCGTCATGCATTGTACAAAAAACAAGGAAGCATTTACCTTTCTTAGAAGTCTTGTTACTTTATATTTTAGGTAAGCACACTATAGTTTTTGGACCAACAGGGGAAATAAGCACGAAACTCCGGTGATGGGGTTAAATGAAGCCTTCAGTGTAAGAGCTTTTTGTGTGGTTGACTTAGACTAACTTGATTTACTCTAGTAGCAAGCTAACTTTGGTGGCTCCATATGACTTGAAGTCGGCTGGTTTCATGGCTTGAAACAATCTTACGACCGCTTTATACTCAGACGAAAACCATTAAAGCCGCAATAAGTCCAGATAATGTCCATGAACGCAGCGAGGACCTGGTCAAAATGGGACATTATGCAGATTTCTAGTTCATATTAAGTCCTATAATATACGTCCCTGCCAGGTTCTCACCGCGTAAAACACTAATTTCTGACCACGCGCACGATCTCATGCGCATGGCGTCCAATGCTTATCCCGTTCCCACTGCGTCCTTCCCGTCCATATAAGTACTGCGACATACCCAGCACTTACCAACCATTCTGCATGTTTTATTATATTCACAAGTACGTTCAGCAGTCTTATTATATTCTAGAACTATGTGCAAAGCCATTAGGGGAGTTTGGTAGATATTGTCTTCTGTTCCGTCTCCTCATTCTCACCACCACAAGCTGTAGAAGAAGTTCCTGATTGAGTGTGTTCAAAAACATATGTTAATCAGAAGTAGAGAATAGTTGTTAAGAATTGGACCCAGTATCTATACCAAATTCCCTGGGCGTGAGATAGACGCAAGGATAACCTGCTGCAAACGTACTGAAGACGTTCAGCAGCGAAAGAACGTATCAGCATCGCATGTGGTCTTCTACAACTTGACGTAAGCGTGACATGGTCAAAGTACAAACGTTGAGAGGTCTTTGTGACAACTCCATTGATGTTTAATAGCAAGAACGCAGTGACAGTCCTGGGACAGGGCAGCAACTTTCCCTCCCCCTCACGCTTGCACAAAGTCAGTGGAGTGATAAGATGGTGTTAGTTTTATCGTTACTACGTCAATACCGGTATTACTTGGTTCTGATTCAACAATGTCATATAATAAATATAAAACAATAAATAAGCCTTGAGGTGAGTAGAGTGTCTAATCGTAGTGGGCGTGACACAGTCTGTATACTGATTGAGGACCGTTTCGACTTATTGCTGCGTCAAGAATCGATCGTCAGGAATCTATACGATAAATGATGGCTCTGACATTAATTGCTCTGATAAGAATCGATGCTTTACATGTGAAAACAAGTTTTACTATCGATGACATTAACAAGACTATATATATATATATATATATATATATATATATATATATCATCATCATCATCATCATCATAATATTAAATATTGTATACATAAGACAAAATACGTTTCAGAATATTTTCAATCTGTATCAGTCAGAAGAAATTCTCTGCAATTGAGAGTGTGAAGGTCTTTCAATACAGATATTTAAAAAAAGATAATGTACATTTGTTGACTTTTGTTGGCTTCATCAATTAAATGTGATATTTCCTTTTTGCTTGGTCAGCCATGGTACTGCTTCTCGGCTAAGCAGGGTTGTTTGGGGTTCAATATGAGACTAATCTGTGTCGGCTCATGTCACACTTTCAACCACAACTTGCTGGGGAGACCTTCAAACATCTGAGCTTTCTTAGGCAATTTTTAAAATCTGAATAACAGCTTGGTTGCTAGGCACTGCCGGTCTGCCTGGGAGAAATACGTAGGATTCTAGTATCTGGATGCCCCTGATGGGCCCTACATAACTTTACTGCCCAGAATTGAAGGGTCAAGCACATGACAAAAGGCAGTCCGTAAAAGGTAATATTAGGGAAGAGCGATTAACATATCTTACATTGAGGTTGTCCCCTCTACCAAATTAAAGTCTTCCTAAAGCCCGAAAATGACCTTTTATTCCTCCCTTTCGTTTCTATTTTTTACCAGTAAAATAGTTTCCATTGATTTTATCAAATTATCTTAACGGGACACAATCAGGAGCATTAGTCTGCCTATATTTCACACTATCAGTTCTGTTTTGCGTTATACAAAAGTTTCCCAGCTAAACCATCCCAAGTTATCCCTAAGGGTGAAGTTATTCTGTGTACCAGTTCAACATGCTTTATATGTGACTGGGCCCCTTTAAACTTTAAACGTGTCTCAGTGTGACACGTTGTTGAGACTATATTTCAGAACAAATGAATTCACGTACTCTGCAAGGAGACCTATATAGGGTTAATAGGAGACAACAGTGACGGTTGATTGCTGTAACATGGACTGCTTTGTGATTTGTTTTGTATCTGGGAGGTACATTCTAACGTCTAACATAATATAAAAACGTCTGTTTGAAAATAAAACAGCTTACATGTAGCGAGATGGTCTCAGAACAGAGGACATTAGCATTACTGTAAGCCCAGCTATCTGCCATATGTAATTATATATGCTACATGTGATTTTGGCAGGATTTCAGTCAATCAACCAGCCTTCCTTTGCAGTAACTCCCTGTTCATCCGTTCTTTTAAAGCCTCCAATAAACAAGGGATGAGACTGTTAACCTGTTATCAAACTACATTACAAAGTCGTTTCTGAAGAAGCCAACATGTATTTTTTTTGTTGCGGTCCCGATATTCCAGAAAGATCTTCTGGAGGCTATAAACATATTTCTGGAAGTTCATTTTTAAAGGGTCCTATTACGAAATCTGGCGAAAAAAAAAGGCCAGAAAGCGCCGATCTCATGGTACACTTCGAGTGCTCCTTTTTTTTATATCCATGTGTTATATATAGCATGAAGGATGCCGCCAAAATTATCTCAGACACATCCAGCTAGCAAGGACATATGGCTTAAACTTAAACGAACCAGGGTTTTGCAAATCAGTGACGGATCCATAGTGGGGCGCCCGCGGCGCGCGCCCCCCGTTCGGCTATAACATCTCTGATTTTATCCATTTCTTTTCCCAGTTATATGTTATTATTTTACATTTATTTAGATATATTTTTATTCTCCAGCAGTAAAAGTTATCCACAGTTTATTACTTTCTATTCATAAGTTAAGGGTATTTATGAATAGCTCTGTGATTAAGAAGGCATCAACACTTAGGGAGGGAGTCTGTCCGTTTTTACACTCTGCTGGGTCATAACGCCGAGGAACTCCCCCCCCCCCCCCTCCCCGAAAAAGGAGAGCGGATTCGCCTGTGAATTTGCCTGTTTGGGTTCTGATCGGCCGTGACAAAATCTAAAATCTCACGAACCCTGTTGATTCCGGTGCGCTGTCTGGAAAACAAAAGCCGATAAAGTTTAACAGGCGATTTAAAAATATCATAAATTTTTTTTTACCACGAGGATCTACTTAGGTATAAACGTAGATGTGCATTTTTACGATGCCTCAAAATGTCCTCTTTACACTGCATATTGTTACAGATGCTCTTTTTATTGTGTGACACGGACGTAACTCGTGTTGTAGTTGCACTTTCAGTTTAATCCGTACTGGTTGAACTCTCGTTGTCATGCTAGCTTTGGGCTTTCTCGCCTGGCCGAGCCGGGTCGGGCTCACGTGTCACGCGTGGACCGTGGTATGTAGAGACACAGCGATGTTTTTCTAGATGATTCCTGTAACGCGTCTTTACTGTGTATTGTGTTGGATTCTTTAGACTGTTCGAGAAGTGGAAAATTCTCGACTTTGGGCGAGAAGTTATAAATAGGGGGCTGTGTTTTAAAGCACAGGGAGAGGAGAGAAGATTCCAGCGGACACAGAAGCGTGTGTGTCGGTATGTGGGGCCTATTCCGATGAGTGCGGCAATTATAGATTTTCTTCAGATTTTCTCCTGGATTTTGTGACGGGTCTTGTTTGGTCTTCAGTTTGCTTTCTGGATTGTTACAAGAGCTTTACACTGGACTGTTATTCTTCGAGAGTATACATTTAAAGAATTTGTTGCTGTGGCGGTGGTGGTATCCAGGTACTGTGCACTTTATTTATTAGGCTGTGTGATTATATTGATATGATGTTATACTGTTATTGTACTGTGTAATTGTATTGATTTAGTGTACTGTTATGTTAGGGTTGTTTAAAGAATAAATTATAGTTATTTGTTAACAAAAAAACCACTGACTTCTTTATTCATTCCCCTAGACATTTCACGCTGCCTAGTGTTACAGAATCTAATTTTTTTTATCTCCATTACAAAATTTGTGTTCATCACGCATACGTGATCTGTTTATATTAGATTCCGTAACAATATTGAAAAACTGTCTCAATATGGGAGGGGGAAACTTCCTCCCACACCCTCCCCGTGTATCTGTAATTGACTTGACTAAAACGAAAAAAGCATGGCTCTAGATTTTATTCATATAGATGAAATAAAAAAATCAAATATATTTTTCATAAGTTGAAAATATATTACGCAATAATTATACTACACACACACACATTTCTATTTGTCAACATGGATGCATGTTACGTGACTAACAGCTTATAGATAAACAAGGTCATATGGTATAAGGTCACATATGCGTTATAATAATTATAGCAGGAATTGCCTTTAGCTGATTAATATGTACGCAGAGTAGGCCGGAAATCCGGTAAACTCTTCAGACAAGGTATGTGAAAAGCTGGCTTGAATGATTTAAAGGAATAGTTAGATATCTCTCCTCAGGATCAATCGTTTTAATATTTTTGCATATAAGGCTAGTGTCAAGTGGCTGATTTGAAATACATGCCATCTATTGCATTGTGCTTGATGACCTAAATGAACCTTTAGATCTCGTTATTGACTGTAATTTCTCTTAGGATTAGACAAAGTCATAATTTTTTTTTAAAATTCAAACTCTTACGTTTTCACCCATGTTTAAACACTCAAGTGAATGAGGATTATAAAGAACAACATTTATATCCTTTCTTTGTACAGGGTCATTATCAATCGAATGACATGACATCATCCTCTAGCGGCAAAACATGTTTTTGGTGCCGTTTATCACTATTTACGAAAGTAACAACATATGAGAAGTTGCTAAATATATACATTTTTGGCATGCGAGCTATACAAAGATAATTTATTTAATTAAACATCCCAAATCGGGATGAACTAGGGTTTTAGGTATTTCACTATGCGCCTTAGGGGTTGCATAGCTCTTCAAGAATGTCCTTGGTTGATGGGTTACTTATGATATATTATACGGTCCACATCATCATGGACACATGATATAGTTGACCACGTTAATAACGAGGAAATTAGCCTTGTTGATCTTGGTTTAATTAAAGAGACTTGCCGCCTCTGATACTGAATATCATATCTAAACGCAATACGTCATCAAAGGATTCATGTCTCCCACGTCAGGCCGGTATACTGGATATTCTATGATTACTGGATATTCTATGTTACAATAACTAATTAGATGGTATAATTTCGTGTGGACAACGAACGCTTCATGTGTTACATTCCAGACAGGTGGAATTACGAGAGCCACACGCAATGGAAATGTCCTTGGACTGGTAAATTTGGCTTCAATATGAATATGATTGTTACAAGTTTGTATACCTCTGCTAGCTGCTTGTTGCACAGTTTCCCTTTGTATACACCTACCACATCTTGTTCATACAGTTTGACCTAGACCATAAAAGCCATTAATGCACAAAAGATATGTGTTATTTTTTTTAGATTGTTCTTTAATGATTAAAATGTATTGTCATCTCATCTGTTTCCAAAGACAGAGTGAACATGCTTGAATTTTACTTTGTGTTAATATACAGAAATACAAATGTTTTTATATTTAATAAAGCCAACAGCTGGGTTCTACACATTTACGTATTTTGCTTAATCTGCTATTCATGTAAAACATTTATATCAAGCATGAATATTTGACCAGTTTAATTGTTTTTGGATTGAAATGTAAACAAAAATGAAGTTGGTTATATGGGTATATTGCTTATACACTCTAAAAAATGACGTTTCACAGATGTTTTACATGATGTTTAGCATGTTTTGTATGCAAACATGTTTCAATTTTAAACATGTTTAAAAACATGTTTCACCGATTTTTTTCAAAATTGGGTCCATTGAAACATCATGCTATGTCGTTACGTGTGTGAAACATGTGTAACACATGTTTTAAGACATGTCTCGCGCGGACAATTACATTTTACTTGTTTTAATCGCCGTTATTTTTTGCCACTGATCACATGACCGGATATTCTCCCAATTCATATGATAAACTGATTGCCAGTGATCGCGGGAAAGATGAAAACGGAACGTGATTTTGAGCAATTACCAGGTCCACCTCTGATGATATTCAGTCTTGGGCGCACAGGTTTCCTGTAGCAACCCAAAATATAATTTGCCAGAAATTAAAAGGTGAGTCAAACGTTAAGTTTGTGAACAGTATATATATTCATAATATCGCTCATAGAGATACAAATATTCATGCTTTATATAAAGTACAACCACATTTTACCTTCACAAGAATTAATATGCAATGTAAAGTACAAACCACCATTCAAATACAGTAATGTCACTTATGAGACAATTCATATGCAAGGGTATGTACAGGATTTTGGAAAGGTGGGTAGGTGGGGGGGGGGGGGGGATCTAACCTCGGGGGGATTTCCAAAATAAAAGTCCTTACTTTTCAAAAAGCTGATGGGATACAGCCCTCTGAAGGGGGAATAATTCACTGGTTGTCATTGTAAAGGGGGGGGGGGAGTTTCTTGACCCCTTGGAACCCCCAACCCCACAATGCCGTGCCCCTGAATATAAGACTTTCCAGTGCACTTATTCCATGTGAGTCCAGAACACAAGTAAGTAGTAGCGTCAATTTATCATCGGGGGGGGGGGGGGGGGGGGGGTTGACCCCCCCCCCCCCTCCATATTGATGCCCCTGCAAGTAAGTACATTTAAGAGAGGGCAATCAAGCAAGCAGGAATGTTAATGACTGTAGCAGTCTTTGAAATTTGGATTGTTTTTTATATTTAAAAAATTGATTTGAAATAGACATGTTGTTTTTATATTTTATTTAAAGTAAAACAAGTGGTCATTAGCAGCTTTTTATTATGTACAAAATTCAGTTTGATTCAGCATAACCATGACTCATCTTTGGGTGCATTGTGGACCCAAGTTTACATGTATAGGCTGCTGAGTAGGTAAGATATTTATTTATCAAATGTGATGCAAGAAGAAGGCTGTGCAAAGATACTTTTGTTAAATTTTTCAAGGCAGTTTTACTGAAACCTTGAATTTGAAGATGAATAAGGAAGACATAAGTAATTTGTGATCAGAATGATAAAATTAGCAAATTCAAAACCTGTAACTGTAAACCTGTAAATCAAAAATTACCCATGGGCACATCATAAACAAAATGGTAATTTATGCATCTTATCAATGCTGAATGTGTGCGCATGAGTGGTGATGGTGGAATAGGTTCCAGAGTAACAAGGCCGGATGTGTGAATGGAGTCCAGGGTACAAATGCTTGATGTGTGGTGCTTGTGGATTTTGGTCAAGGCTAACAAGGCTGGGTGTGTGTACATGGGTGTTGGTGGAACTGGGTTGAGAGTACCAAGTCTGGATGTGTGAATACATGACTGGTGCTGAACTTAGGTCCAGGGTACCAAGGCTGGATGAATGTACATGGGTGTTGGTGGAATGGGGTTCAGGGTACCAAGAATGGATGTGTGCACATTTGTAGTGTTGGGGGAATAGGGTCCAGGGTACCAGTGCTGGATGCATGCATATGGGTGGTGCTTGTGGAATAGGGTTCAGGATACCAAGTCTGGATGGTTGAAAACATGACTGGTGGTGGTACCAAGGCTGGTTGTGTGCACACGGTGTTGATGGAACTGGGTCTAGGGTATCAAGGTTGGATGTGTGTACATGGGTGTTGGTGGAATGGAGTCCAGGGTACCAAGGCTGGATGTGTGTACATGGGTGTTGGTGGTGGGACTGCATTGGATACCCATGCTGGGTGGGTAAATATTGGTGGTGGGAGGGTTTCCAGGGTACCAAGGTTGGATGTGGGTATATTGGTAGTAATGGTGGTATAGTGGTTCCAGTTTTCCCATGTTAGAGTGAATTTGGGGAGAGAGTGAATATTTAATTTAGTAATTCTTGCTTCACTTTATCCAATTTTTTTTATTTTTACACAAGTATGCAAATTTTTCCCTCTTGTATAATTTTTGGTAATAGTTGAAGTTTTCTAGTTGAACATATTTGCAGGTAATATATTTTTAATCCTCGATTAAATATAAAGTACATGTGATGTTTTACCTTGTTATTGTCAATGCCACTGAATTTAATTTACAGATGCTTGCATCATTTTTTGCTTACCAGCAGCTTTAAATTCCTGAGGGGTCTTTGATTCAATTGTTGTAAACATTCATATTATTCCATTAAAGAGGTATAACTTTTAGAGGCCTTATTCTTATATATCATCATTATGTTACCAGGTAACAGTATTTGAATAAAATGTAAGAAGTGGACATTTTCATTTTATAAAAAAAAACCTCCATATAAATAACTGTTATAAATTTTTCTTGGACTAGTATCAGTATCTTGCTGATGTCAGTGCATTCCATGCAGCTGCATGCATGTTTAAGAACTGTCAGCTGTGTTTCTGACAGTTAATACTATTTCATCTTTTTCTCCAAACTGACTATGGAAATAACACAATTTAGCCACTGATAAATTGCTACACCTTTTTCAGAAAGATGTCAAAGAAGATTCATTTTGTACACAAGAGGGTACAGAACCAACACTTGTTTTATCACAGACAATGGAGAAGTGAGGTCAGGTGCTATTTTGAGTGACTCCATGAAAATATGTTTAATTGAGAATGGTTCAGTATGGAAAACCTTGTACCCACTTCGAGGTACAGTACTTCCTCACACTCTACTCCTAATATAACTAACCCAGCACAATACATGCAACTTCTCAACCCACTTCAGGAAGAGTGTCTTGAAAATAAAGTGCCCAATAAGGACAAGTCAACTTCTTCCACAGTTTGTGGCTGCATTAAAATAATTTAGTATTTGATTCTTTTGTTACATCCTTAGTGTTCTACATATTTTCTAAGAAATCTTTTATGAATTTTACTATTCACATATGTAAAATGTTTCACTATTTTTTTATGGTAATTGGATTATTCCAACTCTTAGAAATGTTTGATGAATCACTGTGAACATACAGCAGTTACTTAATCTTGTAAAATCTGGCTGATTTATCATGTATTTCATTATTTGTATGAGGCTTCATTTGCACCAAATTTGTATTTATGTTAAAGTTCCAAATGTGATGGTACAGGCTATATATGGCAAATTTGTAGTATTTAATTGTCATGATTGATTGCATAAATGTAACCTTGCAAAGCTTCAAGTATTTAAAAATGGAGGCCTAGTTTTAGGATTCTAATTTTAAATTTATATTAAAGTGATACCAACCAAGGATTCGGTATTATGAAAATATTAGGTGTTTAATTAGGGTGCTCTCAGTATTGCTCTGATAGATTCTTTTGGTACTATTCACTAATCAGAATAGCAGCTGATGTGCCTCTCAACTATGCTGAATTGCTGAGAAATCTTCAGTCATGGAAGACTTTGTTGATGACAGCCTTTTCTGTATTTTATATTACCCTTTTTGGCTGTAAAAAATGGCTGTAGTCAGACTGAAGCCAGAAACACTGAAAGTAAATATATTGGTATGTCTAAATTATGTAAATGCTCATTCATGATCTGAGATCAGTTTTGCTACCTTCTAAAACATATAAATATTATACAGTCAGTTTTATATAATTGCTATACTTGCAGTTGTTACACACAGTGCATGGAAAAATTTATAGTATTGGGACATTTAATTTGCAGTTTTTTCATGCTAGTAAATCTAAGTGGTTTCCTGCTTCAGGATGTGTTAGGTTAGATTGTAGAAAACTGTCCAACATAAAAAAAATATCTAAAAGGAGTATACTTCATATAAAAAAATTAACACTCGTAAAATATAATGCATGTTTCAAGTTTTCATTTGGAAAAAGAAAGATATTTAATGTTAAGAAATATTTGATACACTTATATGTTCTTATATCTATTAGAAAATTCAAGAGCAACTTTTTAAGAGTTTTTTATCAAATAATTATTCAACTTTACAGTTTTAGCTCGCTGACTAAGACGCTTTGGCTTTTAAGTGTTTAGAATTAAATGCAAGCTGTAAATTTTCAGTTGTAAATTGTAATAGGTTTAAACTTATTTATTATATATTAAAGCTATGAGAGCAGCTACTTTTAGCCATTATTTAAATGTTTCGAATCTGTTTTCTCTTGAATTGTCAACTAAGTTGATTTTTTAAATTAAATTAAATTTCTGAAATAAATATTGAAATAAAACTTGCAAATTGGTGTATACATTATAGCATTTCATTCAAATCTCTTAAGCTGGCTGGGCATTACTGAGCATAACACTGGTGCTTGCAGTCAGGTATATTGAGTAAACGTTCATATAATTTCATTTTTAGCTAAACTGGCAATATGTTAAACCAGTTTTTAGAAATAATAATTAAGATTTTTCTTAATCAAATGGATTCTTTCATCACCAATCTTTTTTTCCTTATTGCAATTATTAAATTAAATGTGTATTATTATACTGTAGCTCACCTCCACTTTCTTCCTTATTGTATATTTAAAAGGGTTTCACACAGTCCAAGTGGGTGTTTATTACATGCATGTTACAGTCAGAATATGAAATCTTTAATTTTACAAATGTGTAAACATGAGAGGCTCCAGCACCTTTCAGGTTGTCCATAAAATTGTAAAATTGACACCAAACACACCAAATGTGTAAATAATACAACTCGGTAGAGCAAATTATGTGTATATTTATACGCTGAGCATTTTTAAAATATTAATAAAAAAATAAAATATTGCCTCATTTCCATCTACTAGGATTTTATACAAATTTTCTCTTTACCAATTCCAGCTTAGCGCAATGACCCACAAGTTCCTTGTTATTCATGGTGCAGCAGATCAGATTAGGTTTGCTAGGTTTAATTATTGTTGTAATTCATAGTTAATAATATTTGTGTATACAGCTATGGGGAAGACAAAATTGTACCAGTACTAGTACATTCAGTATTGATATGATAAATGAATACGTGCAGACAACAGATATTTAAGTAGATACTAAATAAACCTTATCTTATTGCTGTTAATGTGCGTGACTGCATCTATTGTAA
This sequence comes from Sipunculus nudus, assembly GCA_026874595.1. NCBI lineage: Eukaryota > Metazoa > Annelida > Sipuncula > Golfingiida > Sipunculidae > Sipunculus > Sipunculus nudus. The sequence goes on from CM049307.1 coordinate 21,632,601, forward strand.
AAGAACACTTACAGAAAGCTGTGTATTTCAAATATAATATACATGGCCACATTTTTATGCCAAGCATTTTTAAACTAACGAAAATTTTGAAGAAGCCATGAACTGCCATCAAACTATCAGCATTGCCCATTTGAAATATACTGATATATAAAATATTCTTTTTTCATCTTTTGAGATAAGAGTTCCTGCCTTTTATAATGATATGGGACCAGTTATGAGTCTTATAGACTTATACATGGTATTTTAAATCACTTTTAATATGTTTCTATACCCACAATAAGTCATTCTGTTTTGATATATGTTTCTATTATTATGATAGATAAGGTTTCGTCTTCAGCACCTGGCTGTAATGTATTTGATCTGGGAAATTTAAGGAGGCAATCAATAATTTCCTGGTAGCTTTATATAATAACCTATAATTGATAACCCATACTGGAAACGTTTCCTGTTCAGTGCATCCTCCAAATTAGAAAGCATTGTCTAAGGAATAAATGTTATCTTTCCAGTAAATTTGTGAGTTGTTTCATCATAAGCACCTCGTCAGGTTTTCATAATGGTTGCAGTGAACATAAAACGGCAAAGACAAACAACTAAGAACATTTTCTGTGACTTTAAATATTTTTCAAAACATGTTTTATTTTGTAGACATTTTTGAGACATGATTGAAATGCTAATATGCCTTCGATGGGCAAATGTAATTTTTTTCTAGGAAAACGAAACTTTCTTTTGAAACATATTTCATATAAAAACATGAAACACAGTGACATGTTTTACTCTAAGTTAAAACATGTTTCTTTGGAAAACACATGTTTCGAAAAATGGGACAACTACATGTTTTAGGCTGAACAGACGTTTTGAATAGTTACTTGTTTTATGAAAGTGAAACATGTCTTAAAACATGTCTTATATGTGACATATTTCATATAAAGACATGTAACACTGAGACATGTTTAACTCTAAGTTTAAAACATGTTTCTTAGGAGAAAACATGTTTCGAAAAATGGGACAACTACATGTTTTAGGCTAAACAAACGTTTTAAATAGTTACATGTTTTATGAAAAATGAGACATGTCTTAAGACATGTCATATATGCGACATATTTCATATGAAAACATGTATCACAGAGACATGTTTTATCTTACTGTCCATGAAATTTTCTCTGTGTGTGAAACATGTTTTATATATAAACATGTTTCAAGAGGATTAAAAACATGTTTTCGCAGTTGAAACATCTGTGAGTCATGAAACATGCTGGAAACATGTTTCGAAAAACATGAGACATGTTTAACTCTAAGTTTAAAACATGTTTCTTAGGAGAAAACATGTTTCGAAAAATGGGACAACTACATGTTTTAGGCTAAACAAACGTTTTAAATAGTTACATGTTTTATGAAAAATGAGACATGTCTTAAGACATGTCATATATGCGACATATTTCATATGAAAACATGTATCACAGAGACATGTTTTATCTTACTGTCCATGAAATTTTCTCTGTGTGTGAAACATGTTTTATATATAAACATGTTTCAAGAGGATTAAAAACATGTTTTCGCAGTTGAAACATCTGTGAGTCATGAAACATGCTGGAAACATGTTTCGAAAAATGGGACAGAATGGTGTTTCAAATAGAAACATGAAACATGTCCTCAGTTTTTAGAGTGTATGTGAAACTGCTACATTTTCACAGACAGAATGCAAGGTGTCAGTGTATTTGGTACGGGAAAACTTCCTTTATGTTATATTCATCAAAGCGCTGTTAATCTTTGTTTCGTCAACAAACTTATCGTCAGATCAACTTAACGTAGATTACATGAGGAAAATATGTTGAAAATCCTCAGAACTGTTTTTAAGATAAGAGATCGATTCTGTATTTGAAATTATTAAAAAAATTCTATCTGACTGTTAATCATCTGACCTGTAGCGATCACCCTTTGTCCGTCGCCTTTAACAGGGATAATATATAGCAACCATTGGAACAAGAAACTTCTAACTTTACTTTCAGAGGGGTTCAAGGCCAATCTCCCTGAAAACCCAAAATTAAGATCATGGGGACCTATATCTGCGAGCAATGGACCAAAATATGAATTTGAGCACCACATGCACAGTGAAGCCAAATATCACAACTGTTAGTCCATTAAAACGTTTTAATAACTGAAAAGAGGGGTCTTTGTAAGATCTTTGAAAACTATAATTTGTGTCACCGTGATATATATTCTGAAATCTATGTGAAAAAAACATAATTTTACACCTGCACGTGAGTTGGGAACAACGTGTGTCATGCTGGATTTATTATATTTTATTTTTTTGTTGTTGTTGTTGCTTTGTATTTGTGTTTTTTTGTCACGTGTAAGGCGGGTCGCGCGGTGCTGAGCACCTGACTGCATTCTTTGGCGCCCCGTCAGGTGTTGTGTTGCCGGGGCCTTTGCCAGAGGCTTTGGAGTGCCTAATTCTGATTGGCTGGATTTCGCGCGCTTAGACAGAGTGGACTTGGAGGTCTACTAGAGAGTTGGATAGTGGGGCTCGAGAAAAACAAGATGACAGAGGCGAGACTGGCGTCTTAGGAGTGTGGGACAGAGAGCTGATAGTTAGCCTGGAAGTCGTGGATGATAGTCGCGAGGATGACTGGTGGTCTGAAGTCTGGCGGATAGGAAGAAGGTTGAGAAGAGACTGTGGTTGAGTCGACTCTTGATAGTTCCAGTGCTGAAGATGGTTTGATTGTCCAAGTGTACGGACTGAGTTTTATGGTGTTTTTGAAAGATATCCAGTAACTTTAGAGAGGTTTTCTGCGACGTTTGAAGTAGAGTCGGAAGTGGTGGAGTGTAGACATTATGATGGTCAGATTACAGAACTTATTGTGATGGTGACTGAGTGTATTTATTGTAACCGGATATTCTTGTAAGTTGAATTACTATGTCTATTTCTCACTTGTAAATGTTTCTCTAATGTAACTATTGGATGTTATTGTAATACCGTGTGTGACTATTTCTTATACCGTTTCTGTCTCATAGAAAGGATATGATTAATACAGAGTAGTTTTGACGTAAGAATTTCGGTTTCTTAGCATATCATTATTACGTTTAAAGTAGATCTCTAGAGTAGAGAGGATTGTATTACATTTGGATAATATCTCGTATGTCGTATTGTATGTTGTAACATCCCTCTTATTGTGCTTTTCTTGAATGTTCATCTGATGGCCTTGTAATAGAAATTATGAGGATTTTGTATGATCCTGACTCTGATGTATATCGATGGTAACTGAATAATCTGAGCAATTTGGGATTGTACATGTGTCGATTGTTGTCTGATTAAATAATTGTTATAACTTTATTTGACGGTCTTGTGAAGTCTGTTCACGTCCTTTCTTTAACGTACATGGTCGGAAATAAACTTCATTAAGGATTTTAGGGTTTCCTTTGGCTGTACCCTCTTTGATCATTTGGTTATTATTGGGAGATCTCTAAAGGGGTTTTGCTCCGGGCCGTGACAAGTGGGGGCTCGTCCGGGATCTCGGACAGGTGTCAGTGGAGCTCATAAGTCGAGATTTTAAGCATCAAAATTTTAGAAACGGCCATTAGTTTAAAATTTTGGTCTTGGGTAATGTGTGAACAGATTTTACAGGTGATCGGAGTGAATATACAGTTGTTTAGTGATATACCTCTGGTGACAGCTGAGTTTGAATTGTGGTAATTTATAATCCATTTTGTATCGATTATCCATTTTGAAATGTACCATGAATGAATTTCATGTGGCAAGTTTTTAGAGGATCCTTCCGCTGTGTCGGTCACGGACCACAGTAGTCTAACAAAGGTCAACTTGCGTAAGATAGTTGAGAGGCGGGAATTAGGGGTCCCACGCACCATCAAGAAGGCTGAATTAGTCAGCCTGGTAGCAGCAGATCTTGGCTTGGGTGAAGAGCCTATGGAAGAAATAGCTTGTGTACCGCAGAATGAGGCTGTTGAGTTAGCTAAGATAGCTGCAGAGCAGAAAAGGTTAGAGTTAGAGTCGCAGAGAGAGCAGAGGAAGTTAGAGTTAGAATTTGAATCAGAAAGAGAGAAGAGACAGTTTGAGCTTAAAAAGTTAGAATTAGAACTGAAAGCCAGAGAACTGGATGTTGAGGATAGGGCAAGGTCTAGACCCAGAGTTACAGAATTTGACTTGGCTTAGTCTAGCAGGCTTGTGCCGAAATTCGATGAAAGGCAGGTTGAAGCCTATTTTTGTTCTTTTGAGAAGACAGCCACTAGTCTTGATTGGCCAAAAGAATACTGGCCCTGGTTACTTCAGAGTGCCTTGGTAGGTAAGGCACTAAAAGTGTGTTCGGCCTTATCAGTGGATCAGTCTAAGGACTACGAGCTTGTTAAGCAGACTATTCTGTCAGCCTACGAGTTGGTGCCGGAGGCTTACCGGCAGAGATTCCGGTCTTTAAGGAAGCAGGCTGGGCAAACGCATGTAGAGTTTGCTAGAGAGAAGGCTTATGTGTTCGACCGGTGGTTCGCTTCTCTTAAGGAAGAGAAGGTTTATAATAGGCTAAGGGAAGTGGTGCTCCTAGAGGAATTTAAGAATAGCGTGTCCTATGAGGTTAAGACCCATTTGGATGACCTAGGGATCAAGGAGTTAGACAAAGCAGCTATAACAGCTGATGACTATGAGTTAACCCATAAGAAGAGCAGCCTAGTAGGTCATAGTCCGAACGCTAGGTGGAGTGGTCAGAAGTCGAAACCAAGATGGCCTGAAAGCAGGCTTAGTACAGGAACCACTGAAAAGTCTCCAGCAGGGCAGATCTATTCTCATGGTCAGTCCAATAGAAGTGATAGGCCCACTTGCAAGTCAGTGGGTAGGCCTCCTATCAAGTGTTATAACTGTGGAGAGTTAGGGCACATTAGGCCCAGTTGTCCTCGTTTAAAGGAAGGCCCGACTAAGAAGCGAACTCCCACGCCCGTTACATTAGTTCAATCCAGAACGGTTGAGATGGAGCATAGTCAGACGGAGATAAACAGTCTTGAATCCGTTCTAGTCATTCCCATGAAGCCTAGTGGCAGTAGTGTAGATATAGATCCTGTACCGGAGAATTTGAGGAATTTTGTGTCACACGGTAAGGTAGGGTCTGTGACGGAAGGTAGTGAAGGTTGTTCGAAGTCTGTAGTTATCCTCAGGGATACCGGTGCATCACATTCATTGATGCTGGCCGATGTTTTGCCGTCGTTAGAGGAAAGTGCACTGAAGACAATAGCCTTGATAAAGGGAGTAGGGCATGTAGGCGATGCCTACACACCTGTACCTCTACACAGAGTTAACTTAGAATCAGGTCTAGTCACGGGAACTGTGATTGTAGGTGTAGTTCCTACGCTACCTGTAGAGGGCGTCAGCTTCCTGTTAGGAAACGACTTGGCTGGGGATAAGGTGAGAGTCTCTCCAGTGATGGTTGAAAAACCGGGAACTCACTCTGAGACGGAAAAGTTAAAGAAGGAGTTCCCCGGTATTTTTCCTGCATGTGTGATGATTAGATCACAAGCTGCTAAGGCTGAGCAGGATGAAATAGAGTCAGAGCAGTGCTCAGAATCTGGGGTGATGTTAGCTGAGACCTTCTTTAAGGACTTAGATGAGGATGAGCAGGTCGTAGGCTCAGGTGTTGATTCCTCACAGACGCCAGTGTTTAGTCTTACTTCATTGGTTAGAGAGCAGGAATTCTCAGGGACATTAGGCAGACTGCCATGTCTAAGAAAGAGGTCATGTTAGTCCCTGAAGGTTACCACCTCGTGAATGACATACTCATGAGGAAATGGCGGCCTCCTCGTAGGCCTGCCAATGAAGACTGGTCGGTAGTGCACCAGGTGGTAGTTCCTGCTCGTTATCGCCCAGAAATTTAAAGGTTAGGGCATGAGGCGCCTATGGCAGGGCACCTAGGTATTAGAAAGACTCAGGCCAGAATCATGAACCATTTCTATTGGCCTAAGTTGCATAAGGATGTGGTAGCCTTTTGTAGGTCATGTCATGTGTGTTAGGTGATAGGGAAACCTCAAGATAGGATAAAACCTGCACCATTAATTCCCATCCCAGCTTTTGATGAACCCTTTTCTAAGGTTCTAGTAGACTGTGTCGGGCCACTGCCTCGAACTAGGTCAGGATTCACGCATTTGCTTACTATCATGGACGTGACAAGTAGGTTTGTCGAGGCAGTGCCACTGAGGCGGATTACAGCAAAGGTCGTAGTAGATGCTCTTGTACAGTTTTTTACTCGGTATGGCCTCCCGAAGGAGTTGCAGTCTGACCAGGGGTCAAATTTTATGTCCGGATTGTTCCAACAGTCGGTCAAGCAGTTAGGCATTAGGCAGCTGAAGTCATCAGCACATCATCCTCAGTCTCAGGGAGCTTTGGAGAGGTACCAACAGACCCTGAAGACTATGCTTAGGGCCTATTGTCTAGAAAACTCGGAGGACTGGGACAAAGGAATACCATTAGTCATGTTCGCTACAAGGGACGCGCCCAGTGAATCCACAGGATTTAGTCCATTTGAGCTGGTATACGGACATGAAGTGAGAGGTCCATTGAAGTTGGTCAAGGACAAGTGCCTGGCTGATCCTAGTGAGACTAATTTGCTAGACTATGTATGTAAGTTCAGGGAACGGCTAAGCAGGGCATGTGAGGTAGCTAAGGAACATCTGAAAGGCGCCCAGGTATTCATAAAAACCAAGTATGATAAGAAGACTATGTATAGGGAATTCAGGCCTGGTGACAAAGTTCTTGTCTTGCTGCCTGTGCAAGATGATCCTTTGTCGGCTAAGTTCAGCGGCCCATACCAGGTACAGAAGAAGCTTAGCAGTGTCAACTATTTAATACACACACCGGATCGTAGGAAAGTGAACAGGGTATGCCATGTGAATATGTTGAAGGAGTACATCGAGCGAGGGACTCCCAGTAGTGTGCCGGTAGGTGTAGTTAACACAAGAGATTTAGATGTTGACTCAGGTCAGAATGGCGAAGAGACAGGTGACATTGAACTTCAGAGTTCAGAACCTGAAGCATTAGGCGTTATGCTAAGTAATTCGCAGTGGTTACAGAATATGGACTCCCTGTTAAGTCATTTACCAGAAATGGAGAAAGCAGAGCTGATGTCATTGATTAAGGAACAGAGTCAGTTGTGTTCTGATAAGCCAGTATGTACATCTTTGGCAGAACATGATATAGACGTTAGGGATGCCAAATCGATACAGCAGCATCCGTACCGGATAAACCCAGAGAAATTAGCTAAAGTCAGAGAGGAAGTAAACAGTATGCTTGAGCTGGGAGTTATCGAGCCAAGCCAGAGTAGCTGGAGTTCACCGATAGTTTTAATTCCAAAACCTGATGGCTCCCAGCGATTCTGCATTGACTATCGATAGGTCAATGCAGTGACCGTGTCAGACAGTCACCCTCTCCCTAGAGTTGAAGACTGCATTGATCGAGTAGGTAGGGCGAAGTACGTCACTAAAATAGATTTGCTGAAGGGTTATTGGCAAGTGCCCTTAACTGATCGAGCTAAAAAGATAGCAGCTTTTGTGACGCCAGATGGTTTGTATCAACCAACCATGATGAGCTTTGGTTTACGGAATGCTGGTGCAACATTTCAGAGATTAATGAACCGCGTAATAGCAAAATTGTCAAACACTGTAGCTTATATTGATGACGTGCTTGTGTATAGCGACACGTGGTCTTCTCACATGTGTCAATTGAAAGCGCTCTTTGATAGACTTACCGCAGCCAACCTAGTAATCAACTTGAAAAATGTCAGTTTTCCAAAGCAAGAGTCACTTACTTAGGTCATATTGTAGGTCAGGGCAAAGTCTTACCTCGTCAGGCTAAAGTTGAATCCATTATCAACTTCCCCGTGCCGACAAACAAGAAAGAGGTTCTTAGATTTTTAGGAATGTCTGGCTGCTACAGAAAGTTCTGTCAGAACTACAGTACCGTTGTTGTGCCACTGACTAACTTGTTGAAAAAAGACATCAAATTTGTATGGTCGCAGGATTGTCAGGAAGCGTTTGATAAGTTAAAGGCCATTTTGGCTAACGAACCTGTGTTGATTGCTCCTGACTTTAGCAAGCAATTTAAAATTGCTATTGACGCCAGTGATGTAGGTTGTGGAGCAGTGCTCCTCCAAGAAGATGAGTCTGGAATAGATAGACCTGTGAGCTACTTTTCCAGAAAGTTAAACAAACACCAGAAGATGTATTCTACCATAGAGAAGGAGCTGTTGGGTCTTGTATTGGCTTTGCAGCACTTTGAAGTGTATGTTACCAGTAGTTCAGGGAATATCATTTTGTATACGGATCATAATCCGTTGGTCTTTTTAGACAAGTTCAAAACCAAGAGTCAGCGATTGTTCAGATGGAGTCTGTTGATCAACCATATTCATTAAATGTTGTACATATTGCAGGCAAAGCTAATGTCATTGCAGATGCACTGTCTAGGGTTTAGAACATGTAGCTATTATTGGATGTATAAGGTATGATTTTGTTTTCTCATGTACTCTTAGTGTAAAAGAAAAATCTACTTTCGTAGAATTTTCTTTTCTCCCAGGAGGGGAGGTGTCATGCTGGATTTATTATATTTTATTTTTTTTTTGTTGTTGCTTTGTATTTGTGTTTTTTTTTTGTCACGTGTAAGGCGGGTCGCGCGGTGCTGAGCACCTGACTGCATTCTTTGGCGCCCCTTCATGTGTTGTGTTGCCGGGGCCTTTGCCAGAGGCTTTGGAGTGCCTAATTCTGATTGGCTGGATTTCGCGCGCTTAGACAGAGTGGACTTGGAAGTCTACTAGAGAGTTGGATAGTGGGGCTCGAGAAAAACAAGATGACAGAGGCGAGACTGGCGTCCTAGGAGTGTGGGACAGAGAGCTGATAGTTAGCCTGGAAGACGTGGATGATAGTCGCGAGGATGATTGGTGGTCTGAAGTCTGGCGGATAGGAAGAAGGTTGAGAAGAGACTGTGGTTGAGTCGACTCTTGATAGTTCCAGTGCTGAAGATGGTTTGATTGTCCAAGTGTACGGACTGAGTTTTATGGTGTTTTTGAAAGATATCCAGTAACTTTAGAGAGGTTTTCTGCGACGTTTGAAGTAGAGTCGGAAGTGGTGGAGTAGACCATATGATGGTCAGATTACAGGACTTATAGTGATGGTGACTGAGTGGATTTACTGTAACCGGATATTCTTGTAAGTTGAATTACTATGTCTATTTCTCACTTGTAAATGTTTCTCTAATGTAACTATTGGATGTTATTGTAATACCGTGTTTGACTATTTCTTATACCGTTTCTGTCTCATAGAAAGGATATGATTAATGCAGAGTAGTTTTGACGTAAGAATTTCGGTTTCTCAGCATATCATTATTACGTTTAAAGTAGATCTCTAGAGTAGAGAGGATTGTATTACATTTGGATAATATCTCGTATGTCGTATTGTATGTTGTAACATCCCTCTTATTGTGCTTTTCTTGAATGTTCATCTGATGGCCTTGTAATAGAAATTATGAAGATTTTGTATGATCCTGACTCTGATGTATATCGATGGTAACTGAATAATCTGAGCAATATGGGATTGTACATGTGTCGATTGTTGTCTGATTAAATAATTGTTATAACTTTATTTGACGGTCTTGTGAAGTCTGTTCACGTCCTTTCTTTAACGTACATGGTCGGAAAAAAACTTCATTTAGGATTTTAGGGTTTCCTTTGGCTGTACCCTCTTTGATCATTTGGTTATTTTTGGGAGATCTCTAAAGGGGTTTTGCTCCGGGCCGTGACACGTGTGTCCCGTAGATCTAGATCTGCTTATGTAACATCCAAAGAGGTTCTAGACAATGCTACTTGGAAACCTGAAATAAGGTCATGATGAATTCAGTGAATTACGAGCTCAACACTGGATTTTAGCACCCAGAAAATGAGACCGGGCACAAATCTAAACCGTTAGCGGACGAGCTTCTGACCTAGAATAAATGAAGGTCATAGTGAAGTTTCCTAGTAAATTAGGACCCTTTGACCTGAAAAAAATCAGATGGGCCAAATTGTAACCGTCAAACCTTAAAACATCTAATGTATAAGACAGGGAGCTCCTGCAGACATCTTCTTTGAATACTGAAATTGGGCCACTCTGACCAATATTCTTCGAATCAAGGGACAAAAAATTGCATTTTAGTGCCCGAAAGTCATATAGCGCATATAACCGTTGTAACCCTTTGGACCTAGAAACATATCTTACTTAAAATCGAGGGGTTCATGATTGATTCTCTTTAAAAGTGACCTTCTATGACTCTCAGCGGGAAACATGTTTTGAATTCCCTGAAAATCAGTTCAACACTACATGTAACTGATTGACCTTGAAACTTCTAAAATAAGAACCTAGGGAGGCCTTGGTGAAATGTCTTCGGCAACCAGAAATGAGTCTACTCTAGTCTTCATTCTGTGTGCTATGGAATAACATAATTTGAGGATTGTGAATATTAGGTGAGCAGAAATCATCAAAGGGGGAACTAGAACATAATTACTTAAATCCAGGGAGGTCCTTGTTAAATATCCTTCGAAATGTGAAAAAGTCCAAGTGTGACCTATATTATAAAACTATGAGAAAAACATGATTTTTGTACGTTGGAAGTCAGAGTATCACAATTCTTAATTGTTTGACTTAGAAACTTTTTTTAAAGGAAGATCAATTTGAAATAGCCTTTTTCACCCAATATAAGGTCAGAGTCAACTATCTCGGATATGTGACAGAATATGATAGGAGCATCCTGTAAGTCAGATGGACATTTATTGTAACTTTTAGACCTAAAAACTTCTAACTTAATTAAGATCCAGGCAGGTCTCTGTAAAACGTCCTGGGAATCCTGAATAAGGTCATTGTGTCTTATGTTCTGCAAGCTATTTGAGTTTGAGTACCCTATGAACATCATCTTAGCACCCTGTAAAGCAGTCGGGTATAAAATGGTAACAGTTGGACCTAGAAACTTCTAACTTGGCATCCAGGGAGTTCCTGGTAAAATCTTCTTAGAAAACCCTAAATAAGGGCAGTGAATGCTTTTTTGTAGGCCATGGGCAAAATTCATGTATTTGAGAGTAATTGAGGGATAACTCTACAAACTGTTCAATACGGTGGCGGATTTAGGACACAGAAAAAAAAATATTTATCTCGAGATGTCGAGATAACATCTAGAAGATAGGTTGACTAAAGGTAATCTGAGCTATAGTGGATGAAGACTTGGGCTTTAGGCGCTGAAGCCCCCCCCCCCCCCCCCCAGCCTGTACGTGATGACGCATGGACCATTCGTTATCAAATGTGTCCGCGACAGCTCTTTTACGGCCGGTTGTATTTAAATAGTTCATCTTGAAAGAGCATCGGGTTATTCCTTCTGTATTGGCCTTGAACACCAAAACTCTCAGAAGACTTATTTTACTAGCAGGGAAAACAAGCAAACCGATCCTGCAACAAGCATTTTTACAGCTCACGTTTTTCCAGCACACGCATGCATACAAGATCTGGTGAGAATTCGTTGAAATGTACTGTTGAGAGTTGACAGTAAACAGGCGACGGATACCGCATCGTAATGATATATCACAGTTGAGTGGAACAACAGATAAAAGGGATCTCTCAGTCACCGCGTGCAATTTTTTCTGTTCAGTGGCGTCAATTTCTCTCCGACGGTAGGGGGGGGGGGGAGGGGATGACTTTTTATATGTGTATATATAAATATAAAAATATAATTATATATATATATATAAAATATATTTATATATATATAACTTATATTGTCTTTGTTACATTTTTCAGATATATAACCATTAAGGTTAATGTTATATAATATTTCACAGTAAGAAATGGAATTTAATCTTTAAATCTAATTATATATATATTTTATTTTCATTATATAAATATTACTCTCGGGGGGATTATTACATTGACCATCTCCCCTTGCTAAAAAGTAGGGAGATATATACCCCCATCCGCTCCGTATAGTCGCCTCTGCTTCTGTTAAATTACCAAGAGGATGAGCAAGTTGAAAAATGGAGATACACAAACAGATTTTGTGCTATATATAGGGGACTGATTGAATGTGATCATTGTGTGGCAGTCAAGCTGAGACGAAACATTACTGAAGCTTAACGTCCTGGGGTGTCCTTCAAACCCGAGTTACTACAGCAGACGCCACAATGTTGTTCACAATAAGAAGCGAATCCCTTGGTCTGCCATGTGCACCGCCTGTAGTCATGGTTTAAGTGTCCATTATACCCCAGGATGCATACATACTTGGGTCGATTTCCCGAACCCCTGCGGCTTTTCACCGAGTCGCTTTTCCTAATGGTTCATCAATCTGCCACGCTCCTGAGGGGGCACTGGCCGTCCTTTGGTTCTTATGTAAATGTTTAAACAAGTTTCTCTTCAATGTGACCTTCAAGTGCAGTCTTTTGATACTTGTGCATGAATTCTCTTGTTTCATGTACGTTTTCTCAAGATCAGCTTAAGACCGCTATGATTCCCGTGATAATTCTTTGTTTTGTCGGTTTTAGTTTAAGCAAAAGCTGTTTTTGAAATTTGGACTGTGACCAAACATGCCGTCATTAAGAGCATCTGTCCAGTTTATAATTTAGATATAATAAACTTTAACTTCTGATCTCCATGGACATTAATCACTTATCCTAACCCAGACACTAGAGCTGTTTGTTTGTTGTTGCCTCTGCCTTTGTAAAACTTGTTTACTTGATGAAGTGTATCGATCGCTCCATTTACATCCCAATGTATCTTGATACCAAAACCAATCCCAGCCAAGGTAAGCATGAGGGCAATCACTGACCAAAATTTGAATGAAATCGGATAAAATTTAGGAAAGTTATCTCACCGAAAGAAAAACCTGACAGACTGACAGACAAAGTGACAGACAAACAGACAGAGAGAAGCCAGACACTCAAAAACCAATCTCAACCAAGTTAAGCATGAGTGCAATCAATGACCCAAATTTGAATGAAATCGGATAATATTTAGGAAAGTTATTGCACGGAAACGAAAAAAAACCTAACGGACGGAGAGACAGACAGACAGACAGACAAACCCAAATCAATGTCCCCCGTATCCGCGGAGCGGGGGACAAAAACTATATTGAAATATAAAAAAACATATGTCTAAGTTGTCCTTCAGATTTTCCCCGGAACATCTAACTTTACCAAAAAAATACATTTTTTGTCATTATTTTGGCACTCCATTTCTTAATCTTTCTATCACCAGTTCATGGGTCAAATAAATCCCTATCGTCTATATTACCTGGTCAAGCCACGTGGATCTCACAGCTTAATGTCGGATAACTTTCTTATGAAGACAGTCCAATATTTTGGTCGTAGAATAAGGTGTACCACCCAGGCAATTTGAAAGGGGATCGTTATCTTTATATTCCCAATAATGGAAGATTATCGGCAAAGTCTAGGTAAAAGCTGGGAACTGTAAGACCAAATTCGAAACTGCAGATTCAAGTGAGAAAAAGTAGCCAGACATTAAAAAATCTCAAACTGTCAAACCTTACACAACTTTCAAGCTTTATTCCAAGTCACTTAAGAAGCTATTATCCACGTGCCCATCAACATCTGATAATTAAACCGAGAAGCAATACAAACTAGACAGCTCTTAAGATGGAAACTCTTAGCTGATGAATTCAAGAGTAGCCCGTGAAGTAGTCCTTGCATTCAATTCTGGCTGGATATCGCTTTCAAAACATGAAAAATGAAGGCATTGAAATTAAATGAGAAACCCATTTGTTTTATCTTAGAGGAGTAGAAGACAATCTACAAAGGGATGAGGTTATATCGAGCGAGACAAAAGGACCGTCCCAATGACGTCATGCGCTGGGCCCAACGGCTCCTCAATCGACGTAAAAAATGACTGTGGGAGTTAATCAGAATCGGTTTTCTGGGCTACTGAGAGACATATTTGTCACATCTGAAACGAACAGGGACACGGAGCAGCGCTAACTACCGAGAGCTGATCAGGCTAATGAAACCCCACGCCTCTTTTGTTGTCTCAGGAGGTGGCAGGGCCAAGTGTCCGGAGTCTCTCCTGTCTCCAGCATACAATTCATGGTTATAGTGGTTTGGAATATATCTTCCATTGCACGAAATCGGCTTTTAACTACGCTCCTCATGCAACGGTTATACACTGCAGTCGTCCAAGTGCAGATCTCCTCTCTTGTAACCGCTGCTTTGTACATAGTTAGATTTTATGGGTTTGAACACGAGGGTGCGCACCGACCAATGAGAGCGTGGTATCGCACTCTGCTTTAAGCTCCAAATTTTAAACATGCGCCAACCGCTAAGCCTTATTTTTGAACCAAGAATACCTTGCTATACAAAGTAGCGGTTACACGAAAGGATATCTGGGACAACTGCGTATAACTGCTGCGTGAGGAGCGTTAGACTGGTACCCCGCTCTATTATATGGCACCGCTGCTCTAAGCCAATCATAGAGACGGGCGTACAACGCCATCTTATGTGCTCCCGGCAGACTGGTTCCAACTCCAGTATGTATTATATATGATAAAATCAGCATTTCGTTTCCTCAAAGAAGTTGCCAAAAGTTGGCTGTACATTTCGCGTGACATTCACTCGCGTGAATGTCTATGACATTCGGTATGAGCGTGCATACTGGAGTTGGAACCAGTCTACAGGTAAGTCAGGAGTTGCAACTAGGAGTGCTTAAGATGGCGTTGTACGCCTGTCTCTATGCTTGGCTGAGGGCCATAATAGAGCAGGGTACCAGTCTAGAGGAGCGTAGCCTTTAACATGCACGAAACAACTTGACCTTTCGGTCTAGTATGAGCAATTATTTCAGCTAAGCCGGACACAGAAGGCCAGAAAAACTGATGCCAGGGTTAAATGTGGCGTCCGGTGGCCGTCCACAACTCACCAAAATGCTTTTTCTCCTTTAATTTTTGACCGACTTTGATTGTTTTATTTTATAGGGCTAGGTGTGGGCTTTTAAATTCTAAAGGGAATTCTGAAATTCATTGATGTATATATATATATATATATATATATATATATATATATATATATACCAATGATGAACAAGAGTTCCAATTTGTTCAATGTTCTCTCATGCCCTCGTCAAATTGTTAGGATTTCGTACAAAAATTCTTCTAATAATGTATATGCTCTGTGTATACTGTTTGTTGAGATCGCGAACATGGAACCCTCGCGGCCCAGTAAGAGTAGAATCTATGACCAGCGTACTCAGCTCCATATAAATGCCTACTGAGTCGTGTATTCACGGCTAATCTGCCCCAGGCTTTTATGTCTTATCCTTCACCCTAAGTTCCATCCGTAATAATGGAAGCAGGTTCCCTAACAGATAAATATGAGTCATCCATGGTACATTATTTGGTCTCATTAGAAGCATTTACATATTCAGCTTCTTGTTTCAAACTTTAAAGCAAATATAATTTTATTCAAATCAAATTTTTAAATTTGGGCATATTTAAAATATCCTTTTTCTGTAAGACCTGCAGGCATTGTTCTAAATATGAATATAATCAAATGATATCTCTAATTAAAGAGTAGAATTTTAAAATTATTATTATTTTCTAATTTAAAATATTTGCCGTCATAAAATTGCCGTAAACCTTTGGCTTTAAGTAATTCAAAGAGTTGAAAGTATCATGTTTAATATAATGGTGCTCTGTCGGGTACACAAAATCTAATCAATCGAAAATAATCATAAGATTTTGTAGGTCTTAAAGGTACCAGCGGAAAGTGTAAGACTGACCCTTATGATTCAAAAGATGAAAAATTCTTTAATCTATGAAAAATGTACCTGGTGTGTTATTCCATTCGAAATATTTTTATCATACGTGGGTTGACATCATTTGTTTTACGGATTACCAGTTTGCAACAAATAAAAGAAAACTCTAAGGTGACACAGCAGCCTTCATATCAAAAGAGACGTTTTGTGAAGGTCATCCAGAATTAGAGATTTATGGTACTTCTGAGAATGTGTAATCCTCTTTAAAAGAATTTCTTCATCATTGTATGGACTGCAGGGGACATTTTGCTAAAAGAACCACATACATCCCCTGTCGCTACGAGAAATCCCACATCCTGGGGCCTATTCTCTGTTTGTCCCGACATTAAAGAGAGTCGTGTTGGTGATATCCGCAATTATCTTGGCCAAGTTTTCCGCCGCAGCCAAAAGCCGTTTTTAGACCAATACAAAAATCCCAG
Source organism: Sipunculus nudus (assembly GCA_026874595.1). Lineage (NCBI taxonomy): Eukaryota > Metazoa > Annelida > Sipuncula > Golfingiida > Sipunculidae > Sipunculus > Sipunculus nudus. The sequence continues at coordinate 21,648,827 of CM049307.1, forward strand.
AACACAGGCTTAAGAATTTGCCAAAATTATCTTTTTATCTAAAATCATTTCTTGAGGCACGTTAATTTATTTTGTTATAGGCGAAACGGTGTCACGGATGTAACCTATACTCATGCAGATTCACCTGAATAGTAAACCTTGCTAAAATATCAGGATACTCAAAGCAGAACATAATATTTTTTTAACAGTTACTTACTCCAAGTAATACGACAATAATTAATATATTTAATAGATCAAAAATATTTTTTCTCTTTACTGATGCCTTCGGGGCGTTCTCACTCCATCAGCTGATGTGTCATGAACTGTAATGTTTGTTCTTGTCCCGTCGACACGACGCGTAAAAAATTCTGCTTATGCACATATCAACTATTGTATTCAGTCATTTTAGCTTTTAGTCGACTCAAAACGTTTTGCCAATGCAACGATTTATCAAATATGAATCAAATATGAGGCTGTTCGGAGCCTATCTTAGTTCCTTGTTGGCAGATAGGAAGCTGTACCCCGCTTTGACGTACGATAAATATATTCGTTTTTTTTCGAGCTAACATCAGATTCCCACAGATTTTTTACACTGTCGTACGCCAGATCGGCGTCGGACAATTCCAGATCTCATTTTCTCTAACTACTGCTTTGAAATGCAAGATTCCCTGGGTTCGACCAACAGGGTGGCCTTGTGTCAGAAACGGTGTACCGATTTCAGATTACTCCCCTTTCAGATTACCGGGGGGTAATCTGAAATCGATTTCAGATTACCCCCCGGTAACTTGAAATCGATTTCAGATTACCCCCCCGGTAACTTGAAACCGATTTCAGATTACCCCCTCTAATTTCAGGTAACCCCCCCCCCCAAATGATTACTTATGATTATTTAGATACTTATCTTATACATTACCTAAAGTAACCTTAAAATAACAAAAACAAAAACAAAAACTACTTCTACTACTACTACTACTTTTTATAATAATAAAAATAGTAAAATTAACAATGATGATTATTATGATCAAATTGTCATTATCCCTGTAGTACAAAAGGTACAAAACATTCTCTCTCCATTTAAATTATAAATACACCAACTATAAATGAAACATGCAGTCTTGCACATTAACTGGCTATGATAATAACATCCATAATTTAAATGCTATCTTTCGTGATCACAAAATACGGCAACTGGCAAGCATACTGCAGCTTTCTCCCTGGCTGGTTTAGTGAGGTCGTTGAAGTCAGACATTAGGTGTGTCCATGGAACAAGGCCTACAGGCCTAATGCGAACCTGTGCAAAGTTTAGGAGTATGAATGGAGGTTTATTTTTATAATTTAATTTTGATCCTCCTAAGTCCTGCATATCTACTTTAGTCATTATAATTTCAGCAAAATGGACGTTTCTGACCTGCAAGTTTTGGACTAGAAAATTTTAAAACCAGAATATGGGTAGTCGACAAGCCACTTTGTGTATCCGCATAAATCAGAGTGGGACGGGTGAAGTGAGGCATAGATTAAGTGGCAAGGAGAATAGAGCGTGGTGTGTTGCATATTAGCATGGATGTCTGCAGCTTAAACATGAATGTAGGTGGTGCCACCTGTCATAAAATCAAGAAAATTGTCCAGGATGTATAAACCTGCAAAATTTCAGGTGGATAAGTCAAACAACTGCCGAGGTATGAGTGATTTTATCCCAAGGCAGATCAACAGATGGATGCTGTGCATAAGTGGTTGCAGGTGGCGCCACCAGTTTTGCCTATAATGAAGAGCTATGTGAGATCTATACACATGCAAAATTTTGGCCTAATCGGTAAAACGGTTCCCAAGATAGGAGCTTGGATGTCAGCAGAGTAAATGTGAATGTAGGTGACGACACCTGTCATAAAATCGAGAAAGCTGTCCAGGATGTAAAATTCCTGCAAAAGTTCAGGAGGATAAGTCAAACCACTGCTGAGATATGAACGATTTTAACCTAAGGTAGATGAACAGATGGACGCTGTGCATAAAGGTTGCAGGTGGCACCACCTGTTTTGCCTATGATGAAGAGCTATCTGAGATCTATACACATGCAAAATTTTGGCCTAATCGGCAAACGGTTCCCGAGATATGAGCTTGGATGTCTGCAGAGTAAATGTGAATGTAGGTGGCGACACCTGTCATAAAATCGAGAAACCTGTACAGGATGTATTAAATTGCAAAATTTCAGGTGGATAAGTCAAACCACTGCTGAGATATGAGTGATTTTATCCAAAGGCAGATGAACAGATGAAAGCTGTGCATAAGTGGTTGGAGGTGGCACCACCAGTTTTGCCTATGATGAAGAGTAATGTAAGATCTATACACATGCAAAATTTTGGCCCAATCGGTCAAACGGTTCCCGAGATATGAGCTTGGATGACTACAGAGTAAATGTGAATGTAGGTGGCGCCACCTGTCATTAAACCGAGAAAGCTGTCCAGGATGTATAAACCTGCAAAATTTTAGGTGGGTAAGTCAAACCACTGCTGAGATATGAATTATATTATCCCAAGGCAGATGAACAGATGGACGCTGTGCAAAAATGGTTGCAGGTGGCGCCACCAGTTTTAGTGTATGTTATAAAGCTACCAAAGGGCTACATTTGTGCAAAATTTTTAGCCTGATCGGTCAAACGGTTCCCGAGATATGTGGGTTTATGTGTGGAAACAGACGCACAAATGGACACTGGGCAGCAAGGAAAGGTCAGAGGTCAACCAAAAATGAAGGCGCAGCAGTTCACATGTGACCTGATGATAAACCCGATTCGCTTAAAATGCAAACCAAGTTTTTTCAAACAGTTGAAAGATATAGTTCCAATAATCTGGGAATTCTGCACCTAAACATTGTGTCCAGACGTCTAGACGCTGTGTCTAGACGTCTAGACACATTGTCTATACACCCCCCTAGAGCCAGGTCAGTTGCCATGGTGATGTCTGGACCCCACCTGTTTGAACTGAGTGACCTCTTGACTTGGCTGCATGAAGTCAAATCTGTTTTCAAATACAGAAAGCCTTTTTCAATTGGCTACAATTCTTTTTTAAAACTGTATTTACCCAATCTATTATTATAAAACTGGCAGAACCCTACCATAGAATAATTCTTGTAAAGTTTAATCCAATCAGCTGAACAGTTTCATCATAAATCAGTGTATAAGCTAGAAGAGTTTAAAATTACATTTTCGCTTGTAAAAAACATATCAATGTAGGTGGCGCCACCAATACCTCAAAATCAGATATGACATATGTGACAAACATTGGTATTAAATTTGGTCATTATAGCTCTAGCCGTTTCTGAGATTTTAATTTTAGTGTGCTTTTTTGGACAGATGACTGAGTTCAACCTCCTGTTACTCGGCCAAAAATCTCCGAACTGGAACCATTCGAACAAACTTGAGAGAGATTGTTCCAGAAATCATTTCTGTGAAATATTGGACAATTTGGCTAGACAGTTTCAGAGAAGAAGATTTTTAAAGGTTTTTAAGCTTTTTCTCTATAAAATCTAAATTAATGCAGATACCCAATAATAAGCTCCAGGGCACCAAGTTTCACATGTAATGAATTCTTACATGTAATTTGGAGCTGCTAGCTCAGACAGTTTCTGACTTACAGCCATGGACGGCGGAAAGCCAGCCCTGGACGGCGGACGGCTGACGACGGACGGACGACGCTGCGCCATCGCATAAGCTCACAGGTTCGCTAAAAAATGGTAGAAAGTTTATTTTGGTTTTAATTTCGATACGATTACTTCTTTGGAAAGACAAAATAAAAAAAACATAGTAAAATTCGATCTGAGGAAATTTTGACGAATTTAAATAAAAAATGACATAAAAAGTCCCGTATTTTGTCATAGTAGAAGACCAATTCATACATATCTTTATCACTTGTTATATGTATTTTTAATGTGTCATGTCTCAATATTGAAGTGAACCACTCGAATGGTTTTCCTTCTTTTATTTTAACTTAAATCAAAGTTTAACATATAAAAATATATTTTTTGTGTGTTCCAAAGCCACTCAACCATTAATAAATTTTAATTTTAGACTGCTGAAAACATCGGAAGCATTTACTCAGATGTAATACAAAGTATAATTTTTACAATATCAGTTAAAATTTCTTTAAATTTTTAGATGTTGTATTTAAAATGCCCTAGGAATTGTCTGTTAAACCGAGCAAGTTATGTTCTACATATAATTTTAATATGCTTAATCCATTGAAACTTTTTTACTACACTGTGTTTCTGATTTTAAACATAGAATTTTCATTCTTTTTTATACTTTTATATTTCAAGTTTATTCAATGTTTCATTTTAAATATAATACAATTAATTTTTAAAATAATTTTTGCCTCTTTGGTATACCAATATTATTTACATTGTTCACTCAGCTGAATTTCTTCGTTTTACCTTTACATTTCAAAATTTTCAATGTAAAATTATTATCATTGAAATTATTAATAAACTATTGTTGTACAGTGTTTGCGTTAACGCCTGTATAACACAAAATTCTCATATTTGTGATAATAAGGCGTAAATTCTATATTTATATGTAAATGTTATGTGTCATAAACATTACATTCAAAATTTCAGTCCCTAATACATTTAAAAGTCTTAATTGAAATAAACTATACCAAAATATGTGTATATTCTTTAAAAACAGCATTTGTTAAACCCAGCATATACTCTTCCCTAATAATTTTGTATGCAGCCAAAATGTATTTCTGTGATTTATATTTTCAATTTGTTTGTATATTAAAACGAATTACACTGGTTTTGACACGTTGTTAGTATTCTGCGTTTCCTGAATTAATTATAATCATTTACACTGTAATCGTTAAGTATATTGATGTTTAAATATTTAAATTTACTTGTTAAATGTTAAAATCCACACATAATCAAATAAGAGTTATATAGTATATATTTGATATCAAGAAATCCATTAAAATTCTTAAAAATCCTGAAATCGTTCATTGTACCTGCATTCGTGATTGACTGTATTCATTGTTTTTAATACCAAAAAAAAATGTTTAATACAACTGCAACTTCGTCATATTGTCTTAAACATAGGCTATGTGACTATAAACACTGACTGTATAGCCAGGGGCAATCCTAAAAGTATTGATGATCGGGGTGTCAAAGGTCAGTTGGTTGGTACTTATGCAATTTTTTATCGTAAAATCCAACAAGCAATAGGGAGTTATTTCGTATCTCCTATATTTAATTAGATAGTTAGCATATTTTGCTAAATAACCAATTTATTTTATTCATTATTTGTTATTAATAGTAAGGCGTATATTGTATATGACGATATATTTTTATAACCAAAACAAACATCTTTCTATTCACGCTAACATGTACTTAAGTCAGAAATGCGTGGAAATTGCATGTGAAGTATTGATATACTATTACATATAGAATAAGTGTGCATAAATATGCAACTTGTGTTTTAGTAGTATTCACATTTCTACCAGGACAAAGTTTGGATGGTTAAAGATTATTCTACTTTAATAAACCTTACAGTTAATGAAATATAATCTTATTAATTAAATTACCTCATAATTATGCACAATATGCAAATTATCTCATTAAATATGCAAAATATGAGAAAGTGCAAGCATACATAAGAACCAAGCAAGAGACCTGATAAAATAAGTTTAGTATTTACGCGGTCAATAATCATTTACTATTACATGTAGAATCGGGTTGAATAAATAATTATGCAAATTAGATTAATTTAAAATGTTTTGGAAGTCATCGTATTTCTACCAGACAAAGTTTGGGTGATTTAAGATTGCTCTGGTTCAGGATACCTTACAATTAATAAAAAACAATCTGCAAGTATTTTGAAATATACTGAATTATAGCTGAGGATGTTGTAAATAAATATATACCTGGAGCGGTGAGCTCCTACTTACACAAAAAGTAAATATATTAGCTTGATCAGTGAGGGGGATAATCTGAAATGTAGGGGGGTAACCTGAAATCAGGTTCAGGCTACCCCCGGGGGTAATCTGAAATCGATTTCAGATTACTGGGGGGGGGGGGGGGTAACCTGAAAGGGGGGGGGGGGGGGGTATTCTGAAGTCTTTGCACCGGTGTTATCAGAACAACATGAGCGGGTGATGCATGTTTAAAATTTAGAGCTGGATGCACAATGCGATACCACGCTCTCATTGGTCTCATACAATTCTTTGTCTAAGCTGGTATTTGAACTCCGAGAATCTTGCTTACAAAGCAGCGGTTACAAGAAACTTGCTCTGGAACTAGATCTAGTGTATCAATGTGTATCAGTATATCACTGCGTGAGGGACGTAACAGGAAGCGTGGTCGTTCTTTTTATTTGTCAGTAACACGTCGTGTCATCAGGGAAGAACTGCCCTGAACGTTGTATCCATATCTTAACTGTTCCTGAAGCTTTGGGATATCAGTTCTTGAAGCCTCTTTAACAATGTCATGATCACCAAACGTACTCCATTCACTTGTGACCCTTTATGCCGTTCGCTAGCTATCTCATACGTGTTTTCCATTGAGCCAGACCACGGCAGAACCACCGATGTGATATAATTTACCATTATGACTGCCCGCGACCGCATTAGCCGTGGCCTATTCATCTGGGATCGAAACCTTAACCGGTGTTCCTCTTGCTCTTGCAATTGTCTATAATCAACAATGATCAACCGTGACATGTCAGGCGACTGCGCACTTCTCAGGATTGCATGTCGTATTCCGCGGTATGCCATAGATTTTAAGTTTTGCTGCACCCCCGGTCATTATTAGTTTTGATGCCATTTTCTGCTAAAGTAATTCATACATATGATACTTAAAACATGACCCCTCTAGAAAAGTGTCCAAAAGGCTTGAAATAAGCAATTTTATATGGGTTAATGTCGAGGAGTCACTCTACGAAATTGTTATGTAGAGAAATGTTTACTGTTGCCACTTTGCCTAATTTTGATGAGCCAAATCCATTTAAATTAATTTCGAAACTCTTTTTCAGATTTTCAACCTTCAAATTTTAAAATTAAAAGTTTAAAATATAAAAGGCATATAATTTTCAAACCTTACTGTTATTTGGGATATAAAGAGGCAAGAATAATCAAAATCATCAATTCAGTGAGCCAAATGGAATAAAAAGGTTATTATTGTCATTCAGCTCGTTTCAAGCCTGAAAGATTACAAATTTAAGCTTTTTAAAGTAATAAAATAAGAAATTATTTGTTTATAATTAGGGAATACATAAGCTTTTGGGGCAGAATAAAACTTTGGTGTATACATTTAATGTAAACGGCATGGGGCAATACGTTGTGTTTTCTTAAATTCGACTGAAATGATGTTACAAAATTAATTTTTAGTTTAAATATGAATTTTTTAATGAAATAAAAAAAATAATTATTCACAGAATATAAAAAAATAATGGCATTTGCAAAAAAAATTCCCTGCATATGCAGTTAAAAATATAAAATTGATTAACAAATTTAGTGAAATAATGGCTTTCTAAATAATGCTGGTTTGCATCATTATGTAGCATATAGAATTATAAATATACATACATTTAGGATGTATACATGTTTTTTTTTTGTTTTTATAAGTTTTGTGGCCCAGATGTTACCAATAAAAAATATTACTAACTTCAATAATATGAAGTGGCGTGTCAAAGGTAATCGCTTAAATAATCTGCCCCAGAAGATTGAAAAAATAAACATTAAAAAAGACAAACAAAGAGGGGATACATTTCATTGGCGGAAAATACTGGGAAGTGAAGTGATTTTTAGTTTCTTAAAACAAATCTGAATATGAGCATTTGCATGCAGTGTTGAAAGCTAAACATAACAAATTCCACAGTATATTCGTCAGAAAGACTTACTTTTCTAGCATATTCATTTTAATTTTCATGGAAAACACTTCTTGTTTATATTTGGTGGAAACCTCCTAGGACCTTGAGTTTCTTTATGTACCGAGTAATGAGTAATCCGGGAGCATGGGACAGAATACCTTTCCTTTTATATTTTTGAATAAAATAAAATGTTGTATGCACAATATTTTAATAGTTTTCGTTTAAAGCATTCAGAGTTTAACTTTTATTCTTAACATTTTTCTTTAATTCATCAGAATCCCAGCCCAAATCCCGATTCAGATTGTGAACATAGAAAATTACAAAGAATGAAAAGGCAGGCCATTTACTTGATTAATTCGGGCAAATTCGGGCAACGAGGCGGCCGTTTGATTCATTGTGGACATCTTCTCTTGCCACAGGCCTGGCCTCTACAGGCACCTCGCACAAATCAGCGACATTCGATTTAAACCAGCGAATATTATAAAAATCACATAAATTTGTGACATTTCCGACTAGTTCAAAAACCTGACCAATGGGCAGTGATGGGCAATGACCTAAGTTATTTGAACGCCAATGTCACAAAGCAAGCGACATTCGCATGCGAATATCGAATATCAATCACACAAATCAGCGAGATTCGAAATTCACCAGCGAAATTCGGGAAAACTATCGGTGCTCGGACATTTCGTCACATGGTCAAATTTGAGACTTAGTTCAGACATATATTAGGGCCATGATTGGCCATGACTAGATATTTGCACGCCAACATCATATCAGCGACATTCGATATTTCGATGCCAATATCAACAAAATCATATTAATTAGTGACATTCGATTTTCGTATACGGTATTCGGGCAAAACTATCGATGCTCGGCTATGTCGATATTCCGACCAATGGGCAGTGATGGGCAATGACCTTAGTTAATCGAACCTCAATATAATGAAGACAAGCGACATGCGAATATCGAATATCACACAAATTAGCAAGATTCGAAACGAAATTCGGGAAAACTATCGGTGCTCGGCCATTTCGTCACCTGGTCAGCTTTGAGACTTAGTTCATACATTTTAGGGCAATGATGAGCCATGACTAGATATTTGCACGCCAATATCATATCAGCGACATTCGATATTTCGATGTTATATCAACAAAATCATATAAATTAGTGACATTCCATTTTCGCATACGAAATTCGGGCAAAACTATCGGTGCTCGGCTAGGTCGATATTCCGACCAATGGGCAGTGATGGGTAATGTTAGTTAATCGAACCTAAATATAATGCAGACAAGCGACATTCGCATGCGAAAATGGAATATCACACAAATCAGGGATATTAGATTTCGCATGCGTATATAAAATATCCCCGCTTTGAGTGATAGCCAATATTCGCATGATATGAGTGATATTCGATATAGAAATTCAAATATCGGGCAAACTTTAGTCCGTTGTTGGCATTTATATCCCTTCAAATATCTACATCTACCAAAGATAAAAAAAACTTCTCTATCTAACGCCTGAGAAGAAAATGAAAGGTTAAATATAAGGTCAATGTTCTTTAAAACTTTGATTAGTAAGACTGCTTTATAGTATCGGCGTTACATTTACTTGGTTTGGGAAGAGAAAGAGGAAGAGAAGAAAAATGAAAATGGAATGACTTCGTGAAAATGGAACAATCTATCACATTTCCAAGTGGCTGGAAGCGGGTCATGTTTCCTTGTGTGCTTCGAAATAATCGGGCGTCTTCTCTGCAGAAATTCCCAAAACAGGACTGTTTCCAAGAAGGTTATTCACACTGTAAAACAATCAATTGTGCCTACAAACAGTCTGCTGTCTTTTGTGAAAAATACGTCTGGCCTTAGCGTCCTTTTGTTGAACTTTAATGTTTGTTGACCAGACATTTCATAATGAAATATTAATTTAGTCATTGTATTTTGCGTGACTTACCTATAGCAAGAATAAAAATATATGGTCAAGGGAAAGGCTAGATGTTCCACCTGCATTTATTTTGCGTTATTTCAACTAGATTTTTCATATTTTCACTGCAATATTTCATTTATTTAAATGTATATTAAAATGTACTGACAGCTGCTCTGTCTGTTATATTATTTTATGGTGATTATACTTATTTTATTTACTCCGATTCGATTCCGAGACTGTTGACTTACCTCGTCAAGATATCTCAGCGCGTTGTCTATCTGAAGATAGATTCATCTAAATATATTAATGGTACAGATAGATCGTGGGTTTACACTGAATATCTTATACTCTTATAGCCAAGAAAAGTTAAAAATTAATGGACTTTGACACACTCCCGTTTTCTCCTATTTCTTTGACTTATATAAGATTTCCAATGTAACGTTGACATTAGTTGAATGGCAACCTGGTATGGATAATACAGCTTATAAATTGGTGGTATTTTATTCTGACAATCATCAAGACCAATCTAATTATTTATCCAGTCAATCTACTAAGTTTTGCATCAAACTGGTACCTTTATCTCTTCCTTAGTCCTGTGGTTATCTGTAGTTTAACATTCCTTGTGCAGACACGGAAAATCTTTATGTACCCCGGGACTACTGCGACATTACCTGTAATCCCTGTATCAGTTTATATAAATACTGACTCAATATAATGATATATTCACGGAAACCGGCGACTAGACTCTAATCCAATAGAGTATTTAGAGGATGCAGTGTTTGAATGAGAGTGAAATCAGCTCTGAACCACATACTTTACCAGGGAACATTTTGGTATCGTGTGAATATATACTGTAGCACTAATTAGCTAAAATATCAAAATGACCACTCAGGCGATGAAACTTGTGGATAGGACAGAATAATAAATTGTAAATAAAATGCGGTTTTAACGTAATGGATTCTCCTAACTTGCGTGTTGCTTGTCGGCACCGTTTAGGTATCGCTATAACACGACGACGAATTAATCATTTATTCTTAACGAAGTGTTGAAAATATAGTGTAAGAAAAACTGACAAAGTGAAAGTGAAATACTACCCAGTAGTGTCTGACCATGGAACGATAAACTGGGTAAAGAGGAGAGAGGCGCACCAAGAGAAATCCTTTATTTTTCACATACTTAATTAAGTTAATTAGAACATAATGTCTCCACGAATATGGAGCAGGTTGATTTACAGACATTGTGGAAGCATTAACCCCAAAGCTGGGCTTAGCTCTTTTAGTAATTTTATTCCCTTTAGTGTTTTAAATACGGTAAAGTGTCGTGTAACGGCCGTCCAATCTTTCCTAAAGTTATGAAGGATAAGACACTGCCCATGGTACACATGCTCCTAATATTCAAAGATTATAAAGAAAATCTTAAGGCATTCATTCATAATACACCCCGTAATAATTAACCAGTTAAGTTAATTTCATAGGAAAATTAGAAGCTATATTACATAATGTACAGTGCAAAATATCACCTGCCAGTCAAATAGCTGTAGTCTAGCTGTAAAAAATAAAATTGCTAATTACCGCAGTTCAGATGGGGTTCTGATTACAATGCGAAACTAAAATATTTTTAACAATAAAGAATTCAAATTCAAGACATAATTGTTCGCTTTAATAACATTTAAATGTCATTCATATTTAACGTACATAAGGATGTGTTGCCTCATGCCAACATTGCAACCTATACTTAATCATTTCCATTTTAAGATATCTTAAGAGTAAAGGAGCGTCACAAAAAACTTTATACACCAGATACATGAAGTCTCCGAAAAATAGTTCCCATGAACTAATTTAGGAACAGATATTGACTCCCGTTCATCCCCATTCGGAGGGCTGAGGCGTCAGTGAATTACAGAGTTGTTATCGATCCGTTCAGGATCTGAATGCAGACCATGGCTGGCATTTCAAATTCACTTTCCTGACGGAAAGTGATCAATTATTGTCCTTAAGAAAGTCTCGGCTTAAAATAAAGGAACATTATCAGGCGAAGTCTCAAAGAAACAAATTGGGGATGCTGATCTCCCGGTTCAATCACAGACGTCTTGCATGTCATGGATAAAATAGGATACAACAGATATATCGTAAATGTGTAGTGTCACCGCATGCTGAAATCAAATGTTTTATTGTGAAATATACAAGAACAGATTGTTTTCAAACGAAGTTTTAATGGAGGAAAACTTTGAATATATGACTTTTGAATAAAAAAAAAAAAAAAAAAAAAGAAAAATATAACTCATTGTATTACGGACACTAGTAACAACAGATCAGGAAATCGTGACGAGCAAAAAATTTTGTTACGGAGATAAAAAAAAATCAGATTCTTTACCACCACTGTCACAGCTCAAGAAGAGTCCTTTAACACCGATAATCCATGTTAATAGTAATAATCCAAAGGCAAACTGGAACAGTTCATATTAAATCTGTATTAAGTTCGTTGAATATCTGATACCACTGAAGTTATCGATAAGGTCCCAAAACTAACGAGAAAGTATCACTCATAGTGCTCGCTGGTATTTTCCTTTCTGCCGGCTCCAAACACAGCCCCTAATTTATAGCTTCTCACCCGAAAATTCTAGAAATGGAAAATTCCCAAAGAACGATACACACGCACATGAACAGACCCGACACATCTGGAACAAAGAACACCGTGTCTCTACGCTTCAGACCCCGCACGCGAGCCAGCGCCGAACAAGCGAGGTTCCCATAGACACGAACTATGCCTGCGCTACACGAATCAGAATGTAACAGACACACATTTGGCACCTTTTCCGATAATTGCAGTGGTATCAGATATTCAATGGACTAAATACAGATTTAATAAGGATTGTCTCCAGTTTGCCTTTGGATTATTACTATCAACGTGGATTATTGGTGTTAAAGGACTCTTATTGAGCTGTGACAGTGGTGGTATCCAGGAAAGCAAAGCCTAGGATCCGAACACTCTGATACTGTACATTTTATTATTATACCGTGTAATTGTATTGATTTACTGTATTGTAATGTTAGGGTTGTTCTAAGAATAAATCATAATTAATTGTTAACAAAAAACCACTGACTTCTCTATTCATTCCCCTAGACATTTCACGCTGCCTTGTGTTACAGAATCTGATTTTATTATCTCCGTAACAAAATTTGTGCCGATCACGATTACGCGATCTAATGGTATTAGGTGACAGTACAATGACAGAAGGTAAAGACAAAGTTAACGATGCTTCGATAGCATTGGTGGAACATGATGCACAGCTGATATATGTGAACCGTGAGATTTTGTAAATAAAGAAAATACCAAACTTTCAAAGATTCACAGTGGTCATCGATGCTGCTTCTACTGCCACTCTAACACCCGGCACTTTGGACTGTATCTATGGAGGGGCTGATGTGCCAAATATGTGACAATCTGACGCATCTGTACAAGTAGATTGCCTTGACTGCGGCGCCACGGGGTGATATATCAAATTATTTTAAATGCTTAATATAATCCCGTAAATATTTTTTCCCCAAGTTGTAATTAGTTTTGTTGTTATAGTGAAAACGATTATTAATGATAGTACATATAGCAAAGAGGCTAAGGATTTAGTGTAGGTATATTCTCGTGCATTGCATGCTATGGGGTTATGAGTATGTTTGCTAAGACCTCCATATTGCTTTTTTCAGCTAATCTTGGTGGATAGAATATGTTCATGAGAATAAACATGACATTAAATGTAGAAACAATGCATCCCTCTCTTTCAGTCTATTCTTTAGTACCGCTACAATAACGAGATGGCTTTGGGCGAAAACCGAATACCGAGTTGATTTAATCCGTAAAACCTAATGTTTATAACAACAAGGAAAGGGGAGGTGGCCCGGAAAACATTTTGTACCGCCTCAAAAAAGATCTCTCGGAAGCCCTTGGAGGCAGAAAGCGCCTTACAGACATCAATTTGCTTCTCCAGGTTGAACCTGGCAATGTTTATAATGATGTACCAATTAAACTGATTAAATTACAGAAATACGAACATTTTCTGCTGGCTGTTAATATGTTTCTGGCTGGCGTAAAAAGCGAAACTCTGCACATGCAGTTGAAGTACTATGCAAAAGATGAAGTGAATGACTTGCGGAGAAAGACCCAACCAAGAAGCTTACAGTTCCATGAGTGATCTCATACAGGGAGGACATATTGATTGTGAAGGTATATATATAAACTGTCATGGTTAAAGGCTTCTGCGGTAGTTTGAAGCCCAGTCGGGAGCAATTGTAACAATTCCAAGTGACTATCCATGTGAAAAATAAAGAGCAGATATATCTAACATGAGCACAACATACATTTGCTGGTCCGATACCATGGATTTAAAAGTAATTACTTGACTCATCGTTGTGGAATGTAATCTGCAGGCTGTTCGCATTTATACATGTACCGTCTCTTATGCTTCGAAGGATGAAACAAACTGAAGAACCCTTCCTAACGCTTGAGAATAGGTTAAATATGAGGTCAATATTCTTGTAAACCTTGATTAGAAAGACTGCTTTATAGTATCGGCGTTACATTTATTGTGTTTGGGGAGAGAAAACAGGGGCAGAAAAATGAAAAAAGGAAAAATATAACACATTTCTTAAGAGGTTGGTTGAAGCTGGTCACTTTTCCTTGTGTGATTTGAAATAATCTGGCCTCTCTTCCGCAGAAATCCAGAAATTAGGACTGATTTCAAGAAGGTTATTCACACTATGAAACCATCCTTTGTGCTTTCAAAGCAGTCTGTTGTCTTTTGTGAAAAATACGTCTAGCCTTAGGCTCTCTTTGATGAACTAACATGTTTGTTGACAAGACATTTTATGATGAATTATAAATTTAGTAATTGATTCTGGGTGACTTAAATGTAGCAAAGATACAAAAAATACGGTCAAGCGGAAGGCTAGATGTTCCACCTGCAATTATTTTGCATTACTTCAGTTAGATTTATGCTTCCACCGCAATATTTCCTACTAATATAGAGTAAAATATACTGAACAGCTGCTTTGTTTGTTATACTGGTTTATGGTGATTAGACTTATTTTTTTTTTTACTTCGATTCGAGTCAGAGACTGTGTCGATATAGCTTGTCAAAATATCTCAGCGCTGGTCTGTGATCCATCTGAATGTAGATTCATCTTAATATAAATAAATTAATGGTAAAGATAGACACGGAATGTCTGATACACCGATAGACAAGAAAAACTAAAATAAATGGACTTTGCAAGACTCCCGTTTTATCTCATCTTTTTATAAAAATAGTTTTCCAAATTAACGTTGGCTTTAGTTGAATTGCAGCATGGTCTGAACAATGCAACTTATAAATTGCTTATATATTATTCTGACAATCAATCAAGACCCAATCTAATTATTCTACCCAGTCAACCTGGTACGTTTTGAATTAGATTTGTACCTTTTCTCTTCCTTATTCCCGGGGTTGTGTTTAATTTAACAATGCTTGTGCAGATACTAATGAAATATTTTTGTATTCCCAGAGACCACTGGGCCTATTTTTATAATCCCTGTGTCAGCTTATATGAATACTGACTCAATATAATGATCCGTTCACGGAAACCGGAGACTAGACTATCTCATAGATCATTTACACGATTCAGTGTGTTTTATTGAGTGTGAAAATCTACTGCCTGACGCCAGAGTAACTGTAATTGATCATATGCTTAGCCACAGGTGATATTATAAGGTGATTTTTGGCATCTTGTAAATATATATGTGGATGAATTAACTAAAATATCTCCCAAGCGAGTAAACATGTTTTATATTTAGAGAAGACAGAATAATATAATGTATATAAAATGCTGTTTCACCGTTTTAGGTTTTCCTCATATACATGTTGTTTGTCTACACCGTGTAGGTATTAATTTGCTCAAACACGAGACGAAGTTATTTGTTGATTCTGAAAGAAGTATTGAAAATATAGTGTAAAGAAAACGTGACAAAGTGAATGGTAGAACAGTACAGAGTGGTGTCTGACAGTTGGTGTAGATGAGAGAGGGCTCACTCAGAGAAAATCCTTTACCTCTCAAGTTTGTTCACATACTTCATGAAGTAAATTAGGACCTGATTTCTCCAATGATATAGAGCCGGTTGATTCACAGAAATTTTGGAAGCATTAAACCAAAATTTGTAAATTTCCTTCCTTAAATACGATAAATTGGTGCGTAACGACCGTCCCACCTGTCCTTAAGTTAATTAGGATAAGACTGCCCATGGTACACCTGCTCCTGCTATTTAAAGATTATTAAGAGAAAGAATAATGCATCATTCTTTATACATCCCGTTATGATCATCCATTTTATTTATTTTAAGGAATTATTAGAGACTACAGTACTTAAAATTAACCCGTAAAATATCACCCGCCAGTCAAATAGCTGTAGTCATGCTGTAAAAAAAACCGCTTTGCTACTTACCGCTGTAGCTGACCGCTGATAGCAATGTAAAAACTAAACAGTTTTCAACAATTAAGAATTCAAACTTACTGATATACAGGAAAAAAATGACCTTTGTTATAATGCTAGAAAATATTTCGCGTATGCCTGAAACCGATGCTTGTGTGTTTTGTTAAATCTTTTAAGTGCCGTCATACGAAATATCCTCGGACGTGAAAGAACTCAATCCCGATCGATGACCTGATAAAATGAATTAACAGCCACATTTTGATTTTATTAGGTCGTTGATCATGATTAACCTTTTTCATTTCCCAGGATCATTCCTTTGTGGCAACTGAGTACGAAGTGAACTTCAAGGTACACATGGATTTAAATCAACAATTTAAATTTAATAAATACTTTTACCTACAAAAACTTTCTGGGAACATTGTTTAAGAGGATATTCAATTTAAGCAATTCCAATTACCAATTCAAATTCAAGACATAATTGTTTGATTCAATAACATTTAAATGTCATTCATATTTAAAGCACATAGAGTGGTTTGCCCCGCCCCAAAATTTCAACAAATATGGTACTTAATCATTTTCATACTAAGATATCCAACGAGTACAGGAGTGTCACAAAAATTGTATACACAAAATATAAAAAATTTTCGACAATCATTCGCATGAACTATTTTTGGAACCCATATTGACTCCCAATCGTCCCTTTTCTGAGAGCTGCTGCGTCGAGCCATTCACGATCTGATCACAGACCATGGCTTGCATTTCAAATTCACTATCGTGACATAAAGTGGTCTGTTACAATCCATAATGTAATAACCGGCCCATAATGTAATAACGGCCCATATTGTAATAAAAACGACCCATAATGTAATAATCATACCCTGCCCATATTGTAATAAAACTGGCCCATACTGTAATAACGGCCCATAATGTAATAAAAAACGGCCCATATTGTAATAACGGTCCATATTGTAATAAAAACGACCCGTATTGTAATAATCACACCCTACCCATATTGTAATAAAACAGAAAGTGGGAAAAACGACCCATATTGTAATAACATATTTATATTGTAATAACATTTGATAAAGCTCAAGAATGACAGGGCACACGCTTAGTGTCATTTACATAATATCCTGCCCCCTCCCATACCCTCTCCATGAACCTGTTACTAACCTTAATGAAACCAAGGTTCACAATTGATTAAAAAAATCATATTTTCATACACTAAAATATAACGTATAATAATAATAATAATAATAATAATAATAATAATAATATAATAATAATAATTATTATTATTATTTTAATAATAATAATATATATATATATATATATACATATATATATACACGTATATATAACAGTTTTCATAGTACCCATGTATGCATATTAGCGCCCCCCCCCCCCTTTCGAATTTCTAGATCCGCCACTAATCATGGCCTCCTGCCCTCCCTCAAACCTGGTTACGCCCCTGAATCTCCCCGCTCTGCGCCCTATGCTCTACCTCTAGAACACAGAAACCGGCATTTTCAAATTTTGTTTTGTTGTTTGGGCTAATTATTTATAAAAATTAAATTGTAAACTCTTGAATCGCACGAATGACGCATCCAGGTTTTAACTTCAAATACGTGCGTTGAAAGCTCTTTATCTATGCGACGTGTTATACATGTTAACCTAAGACATCTTAACCAATACATATATAGGCACCAAAAAATTCCAGCAGTACCTCCATTTATAATTTCCAAATCTCGGGAGGTTTCGAGAGATCATATAAAATCTTCTCTATGATACATTGAGCAAAACGCACTGAAATTTAAACTTTCATTTATATTTTAAAAAATAATTAAAATACATTAAAATGTATCGATAATGAGAGTTTTGTATATTTTATCTGTTAAAATTGACAAAATATTTACATTTTGGCGATACATACATATATATATATATATATATATATATATATATATATATATATATATTATCTTGTTTAAATACTTTATCACCCTATTTAAACACTGATTCAATAAAAGGATAATCATGAATCATGGCCATATTTCGCTCATATTAGCTTGGTCACCGTTTTAAACAAATAGTCATTATGTAATCCAGTGGTTTTTCATACTTGTATGTTCACTTACACATTCGTGTCACGTTAATTTGCATGAACTTTGATTTATGAAATTATTGGCCGTTTTACCCACCTTCGATTTTATTACAATATGGGCCGTTTTACCCACTTGCGATTTTATTACAATATGGGCAGGGTATAGTTATTACAATATGGGCCGTTTTTTATTACATTATGGGCTATTATTACATTATGGGTCGTTTTTATTACAATATGGGCCGTTATTACATTATGGGCCAGTTATTACATTATGGGTCGTAACATGGTCAATTAATGTGCTGAGGAAAGCCTCCGCTAAAAATAATGGAACATTATCAGGCGCAGTTTTACAGAAACAAATTGGAGATGCTGACCTCCCTGCTCCATCATAGACGTCTTGCATGTCACGGGTATGCGATGTGCCAAAAAATAAGATGCAACTTATATGTCGCAAATATGAAGTGTCACAGCATCCTGGAATCAATTTTTTTTATTGTGCAATATACAAGAAACGATTTTTTTAATGAAGAATTAATGGTGGATACTTCGGATATCATTAGAGCATCCCCCCGGAAATATATAACTCAATTGAAATGTTTGCATCTGTTTGTTTGGAAACATTATTGAATATCCTGAATTTGTTTTTTGAAAAGCAAATCCAATCAATGGAAAGGCCAGCATTATGTCCTCACGGTTTGTAATAAGGTAGTGTCAGAGATTAGTGTCAGAAAATAACAGCGATCTTTAGTTCCGGCTTTATCATTTGTTTAAAGATCCTGTGGTTATACGATAAATATTTCTTTAGATGAATATGATGTTACTATGACCATCCATTTTGTTAAAGTAATATCAGATGGGTCATTTTGTAGTGGACAATGGTTAATCGGAGGAATAGGAATATGAATGTACTCTTGATTACTAAGTAAAATGCCATATATCTACATTTCTGTAATTATGTCTGAGATAGTGATTTCTCATTTTGATTCCATATAGGATATCATTGCTCTTCAAATTTGTCTTTTCCTAATTTATTGTTTTGGTGTATTTTATGATTAAATCATGACGTTTGTCTTTGTCTGAATATTTTGTCCGCTAGAAGCTAAATTTGTATACATTTTCTTGCATGAAATCTGAACATATTATTGAAATGTAATCATCTAGTATCACTACCATCAATATTTGTATCATTAGGCCAGATGATTTAAATTTGTTTTTAGCCATCGACACACTGATATATATATTACTTATATTACATAAAGATACACATATATATTATATTCAATATGTAAAATCAGTCATTTTGTAAATGGTCTGGAAATTTCCAGTCACATTAACTGATAAATCAGCCCTTTTATATGACACATTGACTGAATGTAAAATGAAAGAATCAAATATTATTGTTATAAAATAAAAAGATTTTTCTAAAAGATTTTTAAAATAAAAAGATTTTTTTTTCATAAACATTACTCCTACAAAAATTTGATACAATTAACTTTTTATTACTGCATAATTTTATATTTCATAAAAATCAAAAGTGTGCATTTGGCTTCATTCTGTTTCTGGCAGAAATAATTATATAATCATATGAGATATTGTCTCTAAATATTGTGTCAGGGTCCCCCCCCCCCGATCAGTACATGAATATTGTTACAATTTGTATTCGGGATTTCAGCATTTTGAAGCAGATTTCGGTATAAAATAACAGGAGGTATTCTCTCTGCGGAAGTCTATGACATATAGAAGTGTGTGACCTAGCTAAAATATTTAGGATATCAATCGTTCCCTGAGAACCCTCCTCCCCCTTAACTCTTGGATCCATGGCTGGTCATTTCATAACAAACCTTTAGGTTTAAATCATGGAGAGCTGCATGAATTGGTTAATTTGTGGTTTAATATCTTGGTTGCAAAATTTCTGGCAAGGAGTGAATCATGCCATATTATCAGTCATCGTTATAAATTATTTCTAAAGGTTATTTCTGAAAAAGTGTCCCCACCAAATTGCGAATGATGGAAAGTTGATTACTTAACACTACCAGCCATCATAGTTTGGCATGACTCAAAGCATAAAGACAGCAATCTCATTAAAAATTACAACAACAGTCGGTTATTGTGATTAAACCAACCCTTTGTAACTCATCCTAACATATCTTTATCATGTATTTTATATTAACAACTGTATGGGTCTGTGGTAATCCTTCCTCGTTATTCATCATATATTTCACATAACGTTGCACATTCTGATGTTTCTAATTAAATCAAAAGGTTGCATATAACTTGATTCTTTTTCCTACAAAGACAAAGATGTGGTCATATGAGTTGTAAAATAGTATGTATATTTCATTATGTTGCAACAGTCTGCATATTTCAACTATATGATTCTGGTTACCCCTGACAAGTCAGTGTATTTTAGTCTTATAACCCGTTCTTTGTGGAAAACCTACGTCAGCAACAAGGAGACTGATAATAATAATGAAATTTATTAAACAAATTACAATGCCTTGTTCCTCATAGTACGACGTGTCAACATACAATCATCCATATCATGATGATATGACCACTTATCATGAGAACATTTAAAAAACTCGCACTTAGAAGAACGATGACGTAGCACACATAATGTGCTACGTCACAGATAATTGAGTACAATTGGAAAAAAATAAAACTCTCCTTGTGCTGACTACAGTTTGTGGAAAACCTACGTCAGCAACAAGGAGACTGATAATAATAATGAAATTTATTAAACAAATTACAATGCCTGTAATAGTGAGAAAGAAAAGTACAGATATAATTATGCGTACGTACATCTTAAGTATTTAAAATGTCGTCAGTGAAGGAGCCAGGAGTTCTACTGTGTACATAATGTTCGTAGAAGACACTATCAGTCTTCCACCTACCCACTTTCATGACTGTTTTTGGATCATGTATCTTACTGACGGCTAGGGTGGCCCCCGATGGCCGGAAGGACTTCGCGGAAAACAGGTCTCGCGACAGTCCAGCTCGGACAATGGAGTCTTCAAGAATACCAGCAATAGAGGCAGCAGACAGGCCATCGTATGGTGCCTTTAATGAAATGAAAACAGGGGAACCCCCAACCTTCCTGAAAGCAGCAGTTCGGTCTAAATAATCAGCTAACGTTTTAACTGGGTTCAGCAGGGGTATCTTAGACGGTTGTACTATCACCCTGAAACCTGACCTGCTCGTGTCGTTTTTGATCCCATGGAATACAATAGACATCGACCCGTCAGACTCAAATGTTATCTGGTCTGTGCTAAAAATACATTTCTGTACACCCAGTGTATCTGGGTCGAAATGAACAGACTTGGGGGCCACATCAGAAGGCCGAAGCATCGTTACCAAGGCTAACAAAGTCAGAGCCTTTTGCCGTAACTGCTTTATGCTTAAACAATCATTATCACCCCAGGACAGGAAAAGATCGTTAAACCTTTCCACTGGCATCACATTTGAATGCTTCATCGGTTGATGAGTGCTTGATTTAATCAAGGAATCCACAAGCCTAGAAATATCAGGATCATGCACCCTACTATTAATACCTAAAGCTTCAAAAAACACATTTATTGCGGCACACACACACACACTCCAGTTTTGATCTAGGTTTTTGACTCGAGTCTGCAACTTCACATAGATATGATGAGAGGGCTATATTGTCATTAGGAGGAAAATCAAACTTATGAAATTCACAGAAGTTTTTGAATTCATTGACATAAGTATTATAAAGTTTTAAAGTAGATGGCGCCAGACAAAGTGATATCTGAGTGGCAGCTCTCTCAGTCCAACGCGCATTTTGCAGCCTCAATTTCCAGAGATTCTCCAGGCGTATAGACGCCATTTGGGATTGTTCAATGGCTCCGGTTTGCTGCCGATGGCAAGGCAAACGTTTCGCGGAAGTGGTAGACGTAATGGCGGAACTACACTCATTTCGCGCAATTTTGCAAACCAGGTTTGGGCTGGCCACCACGGAGCTATTAAAGTTCCTGTTGCCTTTTGCCTTTGAATGATGGCCAAGACCTGCGGAATTAGACGAAAGGGGGGATTGATGAAATTGTTGTTTTGTGCCCAGTCCAGCTGCGCAAGAGCATCTACTCCACGTGTTAACGGGTCGTAGAACCGACTGTTGTAAGAAGGTAGGTGGCTCGTCAGAAACGAGGCAAAACGGTCTATTGTGTGGGGTCCCCACATTTCGTCCAACACATTGAATATTTGAGGGTGTAACTTCCATTCGTAACGGTCCCTCAGCCGGCTTAATGCATCTGCTGTTGCGTTCTGATAGCCCGGTAGATGTCTTGCATATATCATCACATTGTTCTCGAGGCATTCTGCCCATATCGCTTCCGCTACTTCTGTCAGCTCCTTGCATGGACCACCTAGGTGGTTTAAGTATGCTATGGTTGTAATGTTGTCTGATAAAATTTGGATAGTTTTCCCGGTAATTTCCCGCTTGAAAGACTTTATTGACAGAAGTACAGTGAGAAGTTCTGTGTAGTTCGACGACTTGTAAGAAGTTCGGGTATCCCACATGCCCGAAGCCGCCTTTCCTTGAAATACACTTCCCCAACCTGACTGGGATGCATCGGTCTCCATTTGTCCATCGATCTTTTGGGGAAGTATCACATGTCCGTTCCAAGAATAAAGGGCACTTATCCGCCATGATAAGTCTTTAACACAACGCGTTGTCCATGAAAGCTCACTGTCCCACGAATTTTTCCTGTTTAATAGCCTATATACTGACCTCAGTTTTAGTTTACCTGGGAAAATAGCCCGGCACATCGATATACACAGTCCCGCAATGCGGGCCAAACGCCTGGCCTTAATGCTGGGCTTGGAGAGTGCGCGCAATATATCTCTTCGGAGTTTGTAAACTTTCTTTCTAGGTATCTTAAGGATCGGCACTCCCTCGACCACGAATCCTAAAAACTCCTGTTTAGTTGAAGGAACCAGGTTTGATTTTTCTAAATTAATATTCCAGCCAAGAGATTCAAGTGTACTGCGCACAAATGCAAGATCTGCCTCAATATGATCGCACTCTGACGCAAGTAAAATATCATCCATATATATAATAATACGTAGTCCTTTAGACCTAAAATACTGTACTATAGGTCTTAGCGTTTTACAAAAGAAATATTGACTCAACTTGCAACCAAAAGGCAAAACATTCCACACGTAATAGTTCTCCCGCCACTGGAAGCCAAAGAACGGGGATGAATTTTTGTTCAGTGGAACATGGTGGAAACCATCCTTTAAGTCTAATGTAACCAGTAAGTCATTGGGCTTTACAATATCAGATAACAAAGAAAGATCTTCATATCTGAATTTTCTTGTTTCACAGAAAACATTGACATGGCGCAGGTCAACAATGAGTCTGTATTTTTTATTTCTTTTCGGGACACAAGAAATAGGCACCACACATTTTGGTCGTTGTGGAACTTTTGAGATGCACCCTTGAGACAGAAATTTTTCAATTTCCGAATTCACAAAATTCTTTTGACTGTTTGATAACTTGTGGTTTTCATAGAAGCAAGAAGAAGGCGAATTAACAAAAGGTATAGATACACCCTCTGTGATCCAACTCAAAACGTGCTCAGGGGCACCAATTTTAACCCAGGTGCTCCATGATTTCGATAATGCAGTCGGCATATTACACGAACTATAAAATGCTATAAATGTCAACGGTATTGGTGAGCACCTTGTTTAACTATGGTCATACTGTCCAGTGGAATCATCCACGTGGTATCTTCTGCTGGGAATATCTCGTTGTGTAAAAGCACCGTAACTGTTTCTTATACGGCCCCCGCCACGGAATCCACGACGGGGGTTTCCTCTCCCCTGTTGAGAGATCCCACGTGCAGCTGAGATCGACGCAGCGTACTGTAATGAGGTCAGCGAAGCCGGGGTAAATCCTGATGAATTTTTCTGGAGTGCACGAAAAAGTCGAGAAGTGTCTCTGTCGAACTGCCCCTGAACGACCAAAGTCGAATGTTCCTCTTGTAAATATCGGACTTGAGCTACCTGAATGTCATATAACTGTTTCAATGTAACGTTCGACACATTGGCAGCATCGTCACATTTTATCAATAATTTTAACGTCGTCTCCGCATACCGTGCACATTTTGCTACTACTGCAGCATGTTGCTGGTCCTCACGTTTAATTCCTTGACGGGAATCAGCTACTTTTAAATCAGCCGGTAGCTTAATAGAAGCAAGAGAGTCTCGGATAGCAGCGAACTCACCTTGAGTATCCGGTTCGGCACAGTGAAATGTGGGAAACCGGGGATCCAAATCTGGATGCGGTCGCCTCCCTGAGGGTAAATCAGTGTTTTCAGGCGTTAATCCTGCACAATCTGTGCCACGTTCGCACAAAATATCAAGGACAGTGTCCAACCGACTATTAGTCTGTTTATTCTGCAACGTTAAATTTTCGATGGCCTTTATAACACCGTCAAATTCATTGGATTGTTCTGGCTTCTTTTCACATGGATCCTCCATAGCGGACGTCGCACTTAGAAGAACGATGACGTAGCACACATAATGTGCTACGTCACAGATAATTGAGTACAATTGGAAAAAAATAAAACTCTCCTTGTGCTGACTACAGATTATTCTTTATATATAACCTAGTAAGAAAAATCAAGTGTAAAGGTTACTCTAAAGGAGCTGGTTATACTGTTACGGAACCAAATATCAACAGATCACGTATGCGTGATGAACATAAATTTTGTACATGAAATAAAACAAATCATATTCTGTAACACTAGGCAGCGTGAAATGTCTAAGGGAATGAGTAAGGAAGTCAGTGTTTTTTTTTGTTAACAAATAACCTTTATTTATTCTTAAAACAACCCTAACATTACAATACACTAAATCAATATAATTATACAGTAAAACAGCGGTATAACAACAAATCAATACAATCACACAGTAAAATACACAAAGTGCACAGTACCTGGATACCACCACCGTCACAAAGTCTAAATGCACAAAATCCAGGAGAAAGTCTGAAGAAAATCTATAATTGCCGCACTCGTCGGATAAGGTCCCAAAAACTGGCACACACGCTTCTGCGTCCGCTGGAAATCTTCACTGCTGCTCTCTCTATCGGCTCTATAACGCAGCCTCTTTATATACCTTCACCCCAAGCCGAGAATTTTCCACTTCTCGAACAGTCTAAATGATCTTACACAACACAGTAAACACGCGTTACAGGAATCATCTAGAAGAACATCGCAATGTGTGTCTCTACATACCAGGGTCCACATGTGACTCACGACAAGGCGAGAAAGCCCAAGGCTAGCATGACAACGAGAGTTCAACCAGTACGGATTAAACTGAGAATGTAACAAACGGACCGGCGAGGGTGTCACAACACGAGTTATGCCCGAGTCACACAATAAGAAGAGCACCTGTAACACTCCCCTTCTGTAAGAAAGAGAAAGTTTTCACGGAAAACTTTCTTTAGCGATCACAATCACTAAATATTTACAACATCTCAAAAACATCTTATTTACAACATTACATAAACATCTTGTTTACAACATTTCATAAACATCTCGATAAGCAATCAGCAAGTACATTGTCTTTCCCTTTAATGTTTATGATATCAATATTGTAATCCTGTAAGAACAAACTCCATCTCAACAATCTTTGATTTTTACACTTCAACTTGTTCATGAACGTGAGGGGATTGTGATCACTGAAGACAATGACAGGCCTGACTGATAAAGTAACATATACTTCAAAATGTTGCAATGCCAAAACCAAAGCCAAACATTCTTTTTCAATAGTGGTGTAGTTTTTCTGGTTTGCATTAAACTTTCTTGAGAAATAACAAATTGGATGATCTATGCCATCATTGCCTTCTTGTAACAACACAGCACCAGCAGCAGTATCACTAGCATCTACAGCTAACTTAAAAGGTACAAAAAAGTCTGGAGCTGCCAAAACTGGTGAACTTCGCAGAATTGCTTTCAAATTCTGAAATGCATTTTCACACTGAACACTCCATACAAACTTTTGTTTCTTCTTTAACAAATTAGTCAAAGGTTCAGCTACAGCAGCAAAATTTGGACAAAACTTCCTGTAGTATCCAACCATACCAAGAAAATGCATTATTTGCTTTTTGTTTTCAGTTTTAGGAAATGCAGAAATAGCACTTATTTTAGCATCAACAGGTTTTACCTGACCCTGCCCTACAATATGACCCAAAAATGTCACCTGTGCATGACAAAACTCAGATTTTACCAAGTTGACGGTCAGACGTGCTTCACTGAGTCTTTCGAAGAGGTCGTGAAGAGTTTGCAGATGTTTCTCCCAGGTGTCGTTGTACACGATAAGGTCATCAATATATGCGTCACAGCCCTGAATGTCCTTGACAACCATTTGGATGAGGCGCTGAAACGTGGCTGGCGAGTTCTTCATGCCAAACGGCATAACTTTATACTGGTGCAGTCCTTGCGGCGTCACAAATGCGGACATTTCATTCGCTCGTTCTGTCAGCGGAACTTGCCAGAATCCTTTTAGCAAGTCAAACTTTTTTTTTTTTATTATTACTACTACAAATATACATACAATACAAAAACAGTACCATAATGCACAATTCACATTCAGCACATTTTTGTGTATCGAAGTTATCTATATATAATGTCTGCTTGGCATGTTATAGTATAATTTTTAAATATATCCGCATAAATACATGCCCATATACATTTATATGCATATCTACACATGTACAGGTTTATGTACTTTTTATATTCACCCATTTGTATACATATTTACGTTCACATGCATATATTTACCTATGCATGGACGTATATCATCAGATATTTTCAAATTTGTGCAAGTTTCGACCATTTTAAATTATGTTTAGCTATTTTACCTTTGTTTTTAGCTATTTGGTATTCTATATCCCTCGTTTGTTGTAAAATTATTTTATATTCATATAAGTTTAACATTGACAAGTTGTCTCGAGCTTTAAATACTAGTTCTTTATACAATAACAACATGAGATTAACTAGATTTGATCCGTGTGATGATGGCTCTACCCCTCCAATAATTTTCATGTTTTCTGTATCAGGTAGGTATATATCTTTTGTTTTTAGCCAACACATGACATCATAATAAAGCTTGCAAGACTTATCACATTCAACGAATAAATGTTGGATGGATTCTGGATACCCAGAGCATAATGAACATATATTATTGTCTTTAATTTTCCACTGATACAATTTATAATTAACCCCAAGAATATTATTCAAGATCTTGTACTGAAACATACGCTTATTAGCACTTATAGAACTTTTATAAATTGCATTGTAAGCTTCATCCCAAGCTATTTCTATCTGATTTCTCTGAAAATAATCTTGAGCAGTGGGAATCGTAAAAAGTGTATCCCTATATAAAGCATATATAAGTTTAGTATTTATCTTACTAATATTCACTGTTTTACCATCCATCAGTGTCATATGTCCCGGCGTTAGTACATTGTCTTCCAGACAATATGATTCCTTTATTATTACAAACCACCTTTGAGGTATTGCAGAGAGTAAAGACCACCAACTGAGGAAACTCTCTTTTGGAACTTTATCTAAATAGCAAATTACCTTTCCTTTATCATCAATAATATCTAAAACAGTATTAATGCCTCGTTCTGATATACCTCTATACAATATTGATTTTCCAGCCACTTTAATGTTTTTGTTGTTCCACAACGGTTGCAGTAATAAATATTCAGTGGTATCAGGAATTTTCTGAAAACATTCGGCCCAATATGTTAAACATTCTCTATAAAATGGAAGGATGTTATTTGGTATGCGGCAGATATCGAAATTATTACTATTCGTTTGCAATCCTCCTATTTGATTTAAATAATATTGTGGAACCTCATGGAACCTCTCGCAGTTGTGGGGTGATGACACTGATTGGTAAAGCTGTAGAATTTGAGCTGAAAGAAAAGATATTAGATGACAGTGGTAGATTTGTAATTTTATATGGAATATTGCAAGGCATGAATCGTGTATTAATAAATTCGTACGCACCAAACATACAGACAGAACAAATTCGTTTTCTACACCAGATAATAGAAAAAATTCGCTCTCTTGATACAGATGAGTCCACTACTTTGATATGGGGAGGGGACTTCAACTTTATTATGGATTCTATAGATAATGAAGGAGGCAGGGAAGTTTTAAAAGTTAGATCTATACAAACTATAAAGCGAGCAATGCTTGAATTGAATTTGTGTGATATTTGGAGATTAAGGCATCCAAGCAAAAAAGAATTTACCTGGCGTAGTCTTAATCCAATAATCCAACGTAGACTAGATTACTTTTTAATATCAGAGACGCTTCAATCAACAGTTTCTGAGTCTGAGATATTGCCATCCGTAGGAACGGATCATTCTGGCATAAAATTAAAATTTATTTCTGATGAAGTAAGAGAACATGGCCCGGCTTCTTGGAGGTTTAATAATTCTCTTTTGGATGATGCAGATTATGTTAAATCGTTGAGCGAAATGATATCTAGATGGAGAACTGAATACTCTAGAAATATAAAGGACGATAGATTTCTATGGGAGATATTAAAATATAATATTAGGAAATATACAATAACACACTTCAAAAGAAAGGCCAAAAACTCTCGCTATAAAATTTGTGAATTGGAGAAACGAGTCAGTAATCTCGAAAAATCTATAACAGCCAATAGAAATCAGGAAATAATATTAGAATATAAGAAGTTGAAAGAAGAGTTATAGGAATGTTACAACAAAATTACTAAAGGGATAATCATACGTTCCAGAGTACAAAGGTATGAGCAAGGTGAAAAGAGTAACAAATACTTTTTGGGGTTAGAAAAATATCGAAAATGCAAAACTAGTGTCAGAAATATAATCATGGATGGTGTCGAAATACGAGACGAGAAACAAATTCTGAATATTATTAAACAATTCTTTAAGGACAAATATAGACGTAGTAGTAATATTACTGCTGAGGAGTGTAAAAGCTTTTTAAATAATGTAGTAGGAACGGATTAAATGACCTGCCCAAGGATCCGGGACCCGTCATAGGACCCCCCAGTTTTACGCCAGAAGACCTCCGGTGAGTGTCGTGTGTATAAGGGCCGAGCTGTAGAGAGCCATCGAGGAGTCCATGTCCGATTGGAGCTGCCTGTTGGCGTGTTTGAGGTCGTACTACGAGGTGAGACTACCTACATCTACTATAATGGCGACGAAGGATGATTTGGAGCGGGTTTAGCCCCGGTTTTACCTCTTAGATAGTCGGTAGTCGTTGTATCTAGATCTTAGCTCGGCAAGGAGCCGCCATTTTGCTTGGCGCGCTAGTCAAAAACTTTGGTCCCTTTGCTGACTTCAGCAGTCGAGACAAGCTTAGTACAGCGTTGTCTTGTGTTTACTTAACTGGACAATTAGTTGTTCTTGCCTGTTATTGTACTGGATAGAGCTGTCAATAGTCTTAGTGCTAGCAATAGTCGAATTTCGGTCTTCTCCATATCGTTTTGATCAGAGCTGTGATCACGTGACCCCGTGTTTCTGGTCAAGATCCCCGAAATTCTTCACTCTGAACGATTTTTTGTCACGTATTTCCTTGAGTATTGCCCTAGAATATTTCATATTCTTCTCTGCCCCCTTGATTAGCTGCAATTTCTGTGGTTACAGGCAATTTTCCTTTATATACCTTGTTAGGTTCGGAGTTTGTACGAGTTTATACTTGTATGCTATCACTGTAGTATTAGCCCCTTTTGTAGTTCACAGTCTGCCTGTACTGAGGCCCAATCTTGTATTTTTAATGTGCAGGTAATGTCAAGGTTGTTTGCTGACAAAATTTTTTTTAAGCCATCAGTAGTAATGGGTGGGTAAGCAGGAAGCATGAGGTAACCCCATATTGCTGTTGTTGTATTGTGCTTCCACCAAGTTCTTTTATAGTCTATTATAGCCTGGACAGGTACTTTTAGTGTAGTAGGTCCCGATACTTTTTGCATTATTTGTCATATTCCTCTTTAAACTGTATAGATCTGGACCCTGTGCATGCACTTTGCTGGCTTACTTGCTTGTTCATGTTGTTGAGCCCCTATTACCTTTGTTGTTGGTTATGAGCCTGGCATTGCTTTTTGCTAAATTTGCGCATCCCTAATCAGCTTGCGTTGTTTGTTTTGCTAATCATTGAATATTCCTTGCGTGCATTGGGCTCCCTGTCACACAGGCAACCTTCCCTGTCCCTTGTTACAACTGGCATCATGGCCCAATTTCAAAATTCTATTGATGTAAGTTCTGCTTCGGTGTCCCAATTGGTCACCTATTTAACGGATATGCTGTCCCCAGCCACTATCCTCCACATTGTTCGGTTGCGTGAGTCAACCCCTGATTTTGGCCTACCTGATTTGGCTCATGCTACTGGTCTAGCGTTAACCTTTTGGGAGCGTCTTTCCCGGGAAGGCAAGATTCGTCTTTCGGGTAAGACGGGTGGGCCCCCGAATCCCGGCCCAAACGATTCCTCCATAGATCGAATCCTTCATGCACTTCCTACCGAAGCTGTATATGTCCCGCCTCCAAATATGTTGAGGGAGGGGAGTGTAAGAGGTGACTGTTTACCCCAGTCTAGAGGTGTGGGAATGCGAAATGGTCCCAGTGTAGACCAAACCCAGCCTGAACTCGGTCGTCATGCTGGAGCCCCCAGTAATGAAGGCAGTAGTCCAGCGTCAACGGCTGGATATTCCCAGCAAGGTATAAGTAACCTTGACATATTAACGATGATTGGGAATTCAGGTCCTCGGTCCACCCAGGGCGATATTAGGGGGGAAGTATACTATCAGGGAACAAATGAGGGTTTTGACCCAGCTACAGGTCCTGCTTTAAGCGTGCGTCGAACTTCTGCCCCCTTACCAGTGAATTCACGCCCGGGTACTCAACCGGCCTCAGGTAATGTGGGTCCCTATAATCACACACAGCGGGAGGCGTATGACCAGGGCGTCCTCTGGGCTCAGCCCACTAGATCCAGCCGAGTTAGCAACAAGAAACGGCCTTCAAGGCCTAAGAAGAGTGTAGACAGACACGAACGGCGTCGCCGGCATAGGTCCAGTTCCTCTGAGTCAAGCGACTCAACCTCCGAAGAACGTGGCGGCACACGGTCCCGTAAGAAGCATCACCGGCGTCGGGTTAGGTCCATCAGCTCTAGTGATGGTTCGAGGCATAGGAGAAGGGATAACAGAGCCAGTTCTTACTCCGAAGATTCAGACTACTCTTGTTCACCTCACCGCCATGGCACCAGAAGGAGAAGAAGGAGCCCAGACATCATGAAGTTAGGCACCTTCACAGGCGATAGGAATTGGAGTGGTTTCTTCTTCCAGTTCCAGAGGTTGGCAGACAGGCGAGGATGGTCTAGACACAAGAAAGCAGAAAAACTTGTCGACTCCCTTGGTGGGAGGGCCCTTGATTATGTCAGAGAGCTTGAATTGGAAGGTGACTACAAACGCTTAACTAAGAAGTTAGAGCAACGTTTCGGCAAGAGAGATGCACCTATCACTGTGCGTAGGGAGCTTCAGTTTGCAAGACAGGAGGACCAGGAGACCCTGGAGGAGTTTAGCGAAAGGGTTCACGTCCAGGTCATAAACGGTTTCCCGGGCGCCACAGAAGATACAATTCAACAGCTTGCCATTGAATACTTCCTGAGGGGATGCGGCGACAAGAAAGCAGCAGTTAGTGCCATGGGAAGGAACCCAAAATACCTCCACAAAGCTCTTCAATACGTGAAGGATGCCATCAACAACCACCGAGCCATTTATGGGAAGATACACATAGCCCGTAAAACGGTAACGTTCGCCGAGAGTGCAACGTCAGATATGGAAGGTCAAGTTGACACAAAGCAGGCCCAGTCGACAATATCTGAAAGGGTCAACCCGCGGAATGGCACACAACCCGAAACCAGCGACCAGGCTTGGGCGCAAATGAACAAACGCATTGACAGTCTGGAAGGATTGATCAAGAAAGCCTTAATGGTGTCCAGGCCCAGATCCGTAAGCCCAAGTAGGCCCCAGCTAAAGCCTGCTAATAGCGTCTGCTACAAATGCAATCAGCGAGGACACTTTCAGAAACAATGTCCAAATAGTGAGGGCAATCCTGCCTATAAGGAACCAGAACAGGGTTTAAAAGGCCAAGGGTTGCGTTAAACGGCCTAGACGCAACCCAGTTATCAGAAGGCCATTTACAAGAAACAGAGGCTGACGAGGCCAATCGTCAGCACTCATCGACCCAGCTAGGTGGGGCGGAGCAAGGTCAGTCTCCCCTTCAGCGGGAGGACTCCTCTGTCAGTTCAGGTACTCAGGAACGTTTATGTGAGGCAGAAGTTAAAGTGTGCCAAACTCAAGGACTAACGCTAGTAGCCCCAGTTAAGATAAACGGGGTTGACACCCAGGCTGTGATCGACAGTGCGTCTCAAATCACTGTGATCAGCCTCAGCTTTTATGATAGTCTACCCGAGAAGCCTGTATGCACAGGCACAGCCACCCTGAAAGGGATTGGCGGGGATGATTCGGCGCTTACAGCAGAGCGCGCCCCTGACACAACTATCCAGTTCGGAAAGAAAGCGTACCATTGGCCAGTGTACATAGCCAAGATATCAGATTCAGTGCTTCTTGGTCTAGACTTTCTACTGGCACAAAAGTGCACGGTTAATTTAGAAAACAAAACCGTAAGCTTACCGGGAGAGGTAGTACAGGCTTCAATCCGGACAAGTCCGGATGACGATATCTGTGGATGTTCAGTAGTCGCTGCAGCGCGGAGGGTGCTGCAACCCAATGCGGTGAGCACCATCCCTATAAGAGTCCTTAGTTGCAGAGTTGAGAATTGCGACTACTTAGTTGAACCCAAGTTTAGCCAGGCGGAACTATGGTCCCCCAAGATGCTCACTAGGAGTAGTGGGCGCATAGAAGTTTGCAATAGTTCCAACAGGTGTATCACGCTTCGCCCAAATCAACCTGTGGGCGTGGCGACAGGAGTAGAAGGGATCCTTACATCCCTAAGTATCGAGTCTGCGGACTATAACAGTGCTCCAACAGGGGGCGCTGTGCCGGTTCCACCAATGCCAGTGCCCACTGTCAGACGCGTGTCTGAAATTGCAGGGGACCAGTTAAAGGAGAATACAGAGGGCAGAGTGGTACCAGACCATCTGAAAGAAATTGTCATTCAGGTCAGGGAGACAGCATCAAAGGATCAGGCCACACAATTAGAGAAGCTCTTGCTAACGTACCAGGACGTTTTTGCTAAGCACGACCTGGATCTAGGTTGCTTGTCTGAGGTTCGCCACAACCTGGATACAAAAGGCCACGCGCCAGTCCACCAACGTATGAGGAGAGTTCCAATCAGTTTCGAACAGGAAGAGAGGAGCCACCTAGAGAAACTCCTAGCAGCAGGGGTTATTCGCCATTCTAGTTCGGAGTGGGCCTCAGCACCAGTGTTGGTAAGGAAGAAGGACGGAGGGGTGAGATGGTGCATAGATTTTAGAGCCCTGAACGAAAGGACAGTCAAGGACACCTACCCTCTCCCCCTAATCGAAGATTGCTTGGATACCCTGGCTGGCACTGTCTATTTCTCCACTCTTGACTTAGCCTCCGGCTACTACCAGATAGAGTTGGAAGAAGAGGCAAAAAGGAAAACAGCATTCATAACAAAGTACGGGTTGTTTGAACACAACCGTCTCGCTTTCGGCCTTTGTAATGCGCCAGCGACCTTTCAGCGTGCCATGAATCACGTGCTGAGGGGGCTCACGTGGTCCGAAGTCATCGTGTACATCGATGACATAATCGTCCTCGGTACTTCATTTGACCAACACTTGGCCAGTTTGGAGAAAGTATTCGGACGTCTGCGGACACACAACCTGAAACTCAAGCCAAGAAAGTGTGAGTTCCTGAGATCTGAAGTAGAATTCTTAGGACGGACCGTTAGCTACGAAGGTGTCAAGATCACAGACAGGAAAACGGACATAATCAGAAGTTGGCCAGTCCCTGTCACAAGGAAAGAACTCGAATCCTTCCTGGGATTCTGCAACTATCATCGCGCACACATCCAAGGCTATGCGGGAATTACTGCATGTTTGTATGAGCTGGTGAAACCCAAATCCATTTTCGTATGGTCTGAACAGCACCATGATGCATTCAAAGCACTCAAGGAGCGGCTGACTTCAGCCCCGTGCCTAGCGCTGCCTTCAAAGGAAGGAACGTTCATTTTAGATTGCGACGCCTCCGACTACGCAATAGGGGCTGAACTCTCGCAGTTGCAGAACGGCCAGGAGCGTACCATCTCATATGCGAGCTTTACTCTGACCAAGGAGCAGAGACGCTACTGTACCACCCGCAAGGAACTGCTGGCGGTAATACGGTTTTGTCGACATTACAGACACTATCTCTTGGGGAGACCATTTGTGGTAAGGTCTGACCACAATTGTCTGGCCTGGCTTATGCGTTTTCGGCATGTAGAGGGTCAGCTAGCCCGTTGGCTGGAGGAACTTGCTAACTATGATTTTAAGATCGTGCACCGGGCCGGCAATAAGCATTGCAACGCGGACGGCCTTTCCAGAATTCCAGCACCGCCATGTGAATGCTACAGTGCGGGAGCTCGTACCCAAGACCTCCCTTGTAAGGGGTGTCAGAACTGCCAGAGAGCAAGTGAAAAGTGGATCCGATTCACAGAAGATGTAGATGATGTGGTTCCTTTGGCAGTCAGGACATGTGAACTTGGGGTTACGGCCAAGGATACAGCTGGTGAAGAGGAACCTGGAGATGCGAGAGAAATTGACGGTTCCTCAGATGCATCTGGATGCCATACAGCCACGGATTCAGGCAGTGAAGTGTCCGACACAGAATCCATCCCGGACCAGACGCCTAATTGGCTGGAAGCTTACTCTTCTAATCAGCTGATAGAGATGCAGGATGCTGACCCGGACCTAAAGCCCTTGGTATTGTGGTTGGACAATGGAGAGCCGAAGCCGGCAGAACTGCTCCTTACTAGTCCTGCAGTTAAATCTTTGTGGGCGTGTAGGTCCCAATTGCAGTTGAGGGGCGGTGTACTCCATTATATGTGGGAAGGCGATGATGGGGCGCACCCCTTATTGGTGGTCCCTGAGGGTTTAAAACAGGAAATCCTTAAACTTTGCCATGGCTGCCCCACGGCTGGGCACCTAGGAAGAGATAAGACCTTGGCACGCCTCCGTAGGTCCTTTTTCTGGCACAATATGGTCAGAGACTGTGCACTGTATGTGGCACAGTGTCAAGTCTGCAACCAACATAAACGGCCTGTTAGAACTGCAAAAGCAGGATTAGTCAACTATCATTCTGGATATCCAATGGAACGTGTGCATCTGGACGTCCTTGGGCCATTTACAACAAGCACACAGGGGAACTCTTACATCTTAATGATGTGTGACCAATTCTCCAAATGGCTTGAGTGTGCGGCTATTCCTGACCAGACAGCGGAGACTGTGGCCAAGCAATTCATCATGCATTTCGTCACCACCTTCGGTTGTCCGCTTATTGTTCACACCGATCAAGGCCGCAATTTTGAGTCGAACCT
Organism: Sipunculus nudus; assembly: GCA_026874595.1. Lineage (NCBI taxonomy): Eukaryota > Metazoa > Annelida > Sipuncula > Golfingiida > Sipunculidae > Sipunculus > Sipunculus nudus. The sequence continues at coordinate 21,684,715 of CM049307.1, forward strand.
GTTCAAAGCGTTCTGTGAGAGGATGGGTATAGCCAAGACTAGGACTACGCCCTACCACCCCTTTTCGAATGGCCAGGTTGAACGGCAAAACAGGAATGTGTTGCAGATGGTGCGGTGTATGATCCAAGGCCGGACTCGGGAGTGGGACGAAGATCTACCACTCGTCGTTATGGCTCTGCACTCGATGGTCAACCGAATGACAGGTTTCTCTGCAAATCAAATTATGCTGGGACGCGAGGTTTACCAACCCACCGATCTGATACTTGGTATGAACACAGATGAGCAAAGCCATACTCCTGAGAGCTGGGTCCATAACCTCACGAAGCGTATGGAGGCCATTCACCATCGTGTGAGGGAGAAGTTGAAAGGTAACCTCGAGCATCAAAAACAACTGTACGACATTCTCGTAAGAGAGGATCGTTTTGGGATGGGTGATGTGGTTTACCTCCGTGACAGGTCAACAAAGAAGGGGCAAAGCCCGAAGCTTCAACCCATCTGGAAAGGGCCTTATCTAGTGGTTAAGGCAAAGCCTCCATTGTATTTGGTCAGGACAAAGAAAAAAGAGTCCTACCATCACCACAACAACCTGAAGCGTTGTGCAGACGGCTTTCTTCCCCATTGGCTACGAAGAACTCGCGCTCAGTTATTCCATCGGGAAACAGCCACCTTACTAGATCAGTCTGAATCCATTCCAGAATCCTCTGATGGTGGTCAAGATCCGGCAGAAGGAGGGTCAGCACCGACCTCGTCAGGGGAACCTGCAGTAGCTGTTGCAGCCTCAGAGGGCGCCCTTGGTAGTGGTCCCGCCGTTTCGGATCCTAGTAGCAGTATAACTGAAGATATTCCAAAGGGAAGTCCAGAGCCTCTTTCTGAGTGCCAGGATTCGGGGATCTCGCCACTAGACTCACCAGCCCATAGCAACAGGGAGTCGAGGCGTAAGTGCCGGAAGCCGGCTTATCTTAAGGATTATCTTATGCCATAGCGTAAGGTGCATGGAGTTATAGATAAGGCGTTGCCACTTATTGTTATTTAGAGTTACATTTTGTAGAGCGATGGAAGACCCAGAGAGTCTTGGGGAGGACAGATTTGTTCCCAATTATGAGCCCGTTCCTGGGGCTAAATCCGGTGCTACTGGCAGCATCAGGAAGTCCAGGCGCCAACACACTTGTCGTATATGTGGGGAAGATAGCAGTTCCCTTGGCCGGCATGTGGCAACTGACCATTTGCCCTGGTGGCACCACCCGTTCACAGCATGCTGGACGTGCAGAGTCCAGGAGTCGTCCAAATGTTTCCTTAGGCTTAGGCATACAGGGGTTGGATGCAAAAAGTTCGATGATAGTAATCTGTTTGAGGACTTGTGGGGATTATGGGTATACCAGTTCATCCAGTTCATTACCCAAAAATTAGGCTTGGGTGAACCCTCTGATCTCAAGGCATATATCCTTCAACACCAGTTGCATAACCCTAATCCTCATCCGCCAGGGTTTAACGAGGAAGAGCAGGTACTCTTAGCCAAGGTAGCTTCTAAGTACGGATGGGAGATACCCAGTGTGTTTAGTGCTAGGCCCCCTAATTCGGAAATCTGTGTGATTCACTGGGACGTTCTAATGAGGCTTTTAGCCACACTTCCAGTTGATACTAGGTCTGCCATCTCAGGGTTCGTCCCCGACTCTAACACTCATGCCGCAGTAGTAGGCATCATAGATTCACACTGCCACCTTGACGTCATGCTTAGCAGGGCAGATGCCAGGTCTCTAGCACAGTTCGAAGCCTCAGTGGGTGAGCCAGAGCGAGCGGTCTTAGGCATGGTTTCGAACTTTGTGTTCCCTCATTACTGGGATAGTCACCTTAGTTTGTCTGGGGACCGACGTATAAAGTGTTCTTTTGGTGTCCACCCTCGCCTCATCAAGTCCAGGGCAGCTCGCCAACAGCAGTTATTGTCGCTTGAGCACCTTTTGGCCTTACCTTCCTGTGTAGCTTTGGGTGAAGTGGGGCTAGAATTCACTCATACTAGCACTAGGGAACAGCTTTTGCAGACTGGGTTCTTCAGGGAGGTTCTTAGTCTTCTGCGCCGGGAGGATTTCCAGTCCAAGGTCCTCATTCTCCACTGTAGGGATTACGGCTCGGGGGAGGCGGCTAGACAAGCCTTAGCCATGCTGTTGGATTCTGGGTTGCAAGGACATAAGATCCACCGTCATTGTTTCTCAGGGAATAAAGACGAGTTAGAGACGTGGGTTAGTCGTCTTCCGAATTGTTACTTCGGGTTCACATCTACAGTACGTAGAAGTCAGGAAACAGAGGAAGCAGTATCGGTAGTGCCTCTTAACCGAATCCTAGTCGAGTCCGACAGTCCATACCTCGCTGCTTCCCCATGGCATCTCGGAGAGCTGGTTAAGTATTTGGCCCAGTTGAGAGGGTTACCAGTAGAAACCTTTGCAATGCACTGCAATGCTAATGCACAGGAGCTGTACGGAGCCTTTCCGGAGGGTACAGCCGATGTCTGCGATGCAACCCCTCGGTGAGTCCTCTGAGAGTATTCGTACAGCTAGTCCCCCTTATAAGTTGTACTCCAGTGGGAATAGCTCTCTTCGTTTATAGTTCTTTTCATAGTTCACTTGTTATTACCTGTAGGGCAAGGTTTTGTTGAGACAGTTTAAACTAAATAGGTTTAGAAGCTGTACAGTGTACAACGGATGCGTTGCCAATGTCTGCGGGGCAAGCCTCGGTGACCCTTCCGACTTTGTACAGCTGATTGTCCCTTAGGGCATCACTAGATATGTTGTGTTGTTCCAAGCCAGAGTAATTTAGACCTCAGGTCGACAGGGTAATTTTAGTGTTCAGTGTCCAGTGTACTGTCCAGTTTGACTACTTTGTCCAGTTGTTAGCTGCAAACATTCAATATTCATAGTCTCGGGATATAGTCGCCTCAGTCCATTCTTTTGGAAGATGGGCTCACCTCTCACAAAAAGGGGAGGAATGTAGTAGGAACGGATTAAATGACCTGCCCAAGGATCCGGGACCCGTCATAGGACCCCCCAGTTTTACGCCAGAAGACCTCCGGTGAGTGTCGTGTGTATAAGGGCCGAGCTGTAGAGAGCCATCGAGGAGTCCATGTCCGATTGGAGCTGCCTGTTGGCGTGTTTGAGGTCGTACTACGAGGTGAGACTACCTACATCTACTATAATAAGATAGAAATAACAAAACTTACAGGTCTAAATATATCTGGAATAGGAGAACAAATACGCAAGGCTGAGGTACTGGAAGCTTTAAAAAGTATGGGAAACGATAAAACACCTGGTTCTGATGGCCTGTCGAAGGAATTTTATTTAACGTTTTTTGACTTACTGGGAACGGAATTGACAAATTGTCTTAATGAGAATTTTGAAGTAGGTGAATTGACATCAAGTCAGAAACAGGCGGTAATAACATTAATACAAAAACCGGGGAAAGACTGTCGTTTTCTTAAATCATGGCGGCCTATTAGTCTGATTAACGTTGATATTAAAATCTTGAGCAAAATACTTGTCGCAAGATTAAAGCCATACTTAAACGTTATAATATCAGAAGATCAATATGCCTTTGTGGAAGGAAAATACATACGGGAACCAGTACGGTTAATAGATGACATTTTAGAAATAACCAAGCAGTTAAATATTCCTGGTATAATTTGTTGTGCGGATTTTGAGACCGCCTTTGATTCAATAGATCATACTTTATATTCACTTGTTTGGATAACTTAGGCTTTCCAGATCGCTTTGTTAAATGGGTGAAATTATTACATACTAATGTAGAAAGCTGTGTCCTGAATAACGGATATTCAACTGGGTTATTTAAAATCGATCGAGGTACACGGCAGGGTGATCCATTGGCACCGTATATTTTCATTATTGTAATTGAAATATTAGCTTGTATGATAAGACAGAATAAAAATATAAGAAGCATTAAAATTGACGGGACCGAAGTGAAATTAGCATTTTTTGCTGATGACGCAACGTTTTTCTTACGAGATATGGACTCATTAAATAATTTAACAAAAACATTAGGTGTATATTCCAAATACACATCATTGAAAGTAAATTTTGATAAAACTGAAACAGCATGGATCGGAAGCTTACGTAATGAACAATTAACCTGTGGGAAATTTAAATGGGTAAATTTGACAGAGAGTTACTTTAAAATCTTAGGCATTTACTTCTCTTATAATTCACAGGTAAAGGAGAAATTTAACTTTAAAAAAAAGATTCAGGAATTCGAGAGTATTTTAAATAAGTGGAAAAGCAGAATTCTGACCTTATATGGAAAAATTATGGTCGTGAACAGCCTTGCTATGTCAAAAATATTATATGTGACATATTTGCAACCTTTTCCAAAGTGGTTGGCAAAAGATGTAAAATTTCTAATTAATAAGATTATATGGTCAGGGCGTAAACCGAAAATTAAATATCGTAGTTTAATAGGTGATTTCAACAAAGGAGGGCTCAAACTGTCCGACATTGAATGTAAAATTAAATCTCAAAGAGTTATGTGGTTCAAAAACCTTATGAATCGAAAAGACAAAAAATGGAAAGTCGTACCACAATATTATTTAAATCAAATAGGAGGATTGCAAACGATTAGTAATAATTAGCAAGTCAAACTTGGAGATATATCTGAAGCTACCGACTCTCTCAATACCATCATCGATCCTCGGAATCGGGAACTTGTCAGTGACAGAGTTCAGTTTTCGATAATCTGTGCACATACGGTAACTTCCATCAGGTTTTGGCACAAGAATACATGGTGAACTCCAGTTACTGTTACTAAGTGCAATAAAATTATTGTCCAGCAAATATTGAATCTCATCCTGTAGAAACTTTTGCTTCTCTGGATTCAGTCTACATCACACTTACAATCAGTATCTACTTTAACTGGGTCAGGGTCAGTTTTTACACAATTAACAACAGAAACATTTTGTACAACATCTGATGTGCTATTTCTGTCATCATATGGTTTCAAAATGTTAACATGGTACAGGTGTTTCTTCTTACGTCTATCTGGTGTCAACAGTATGTAATTTAAATCACTCACTTTCTTGTCAACAATGTAAGGACCAAATACCTAGCTTGCAGAAGTCTGCCAGGGATGAGAAGTAAGGCAAGGACCTTTTCACCAGGCTCAAACTTACTTACAGTGTGCTTGTCATACTTTGTTTTCATTTTACTTTGTGCAGCTTTTAGATTTGACTTTGCAATCTCACAAGCATTGTGTAGTTTAGTGCGAAAGTCTGAGACATACTGCAGTCAGGAATTTTCACACAAGAGTTCACATAAGCAGTTCCAATGGACCTCGAACGGAGTGTCCAAAAACTAGTTCGAAGGGACTGAAACCCAAGGACTCTTGAAAGGATTCTCTGACAGCAAACAGCAATAGGTGGATTCCTTCATCCTAGTCTTTCTGTGTGTTATAGCAATAAGTCCTGATCATGTTTTTTACTGTCTGGTGAAAACGCTTGAGGGCGCCCTGACTCCCAGGATGGTATGGCGAAGAGCTGTACTGTTTTATACCTAGTTTAAGCATAACTTGTTGGAATAAGCCAAACATAAAATTAGACTCTTGGTCATACTGGCTGGATTTTGGTAATGCAAAAGTTGTAAAAAACTTGGTCAGAGCTTGACAACACTTTTGACATTAATTTTGCGCAATGGTATTGCCTCAGGGAACCTGGTAGATGCGCACATAATTGTCAGCAAGTATTCATATCCAGATTTTGTTCTGGGCAGTGGTCCAACACAATCAACAATAATCCTACTGAATGGTTCCTCGAAAGCAGGAATAGGCCTAAGTGGGGCCTTAGGAGGATTTTGATTGGGCTTGCCTACCATCTGGCATGAATGGCATGATATACATTATTGTACAACATCTTTCCTGAGGTTAGGCCAATAGAAGTGTGTACTAACTTTCTGATAAGTTTTATTTATACCTATATGGCCAGACAAGGGAGCCTCATGTACCATGCTTAGAACTTCACTGCGAAAGCTTTTGGGCAATACTATTTGATGTTTGATAAACCCACTCATCATCAGCACATACATCAGGTGGTCGCCATTTACGCATAAGCACTCCATTTTTAACATAGAAACAAACTGGGTTTTGTGACAATTCATCCTTAGAAACTGCCCTGGGAAACAAACATGAAATATCAGGGCCCTTATGCTGTTCCGCGATAAGTTCGGACCTTGAGAATGCTGCATCCTGTACGGGAGAGTCATTAGACGAGTCACTATAGTGACTCTCAGAGTGTTATTATCTGGACCATTATCCTCATGTGTGTTTATCTTGGCCATAGATCTAGTTACAGCACATGAAGGATACAAACCAGGAATTTCCTGACTTTCCGGATCAGTGTCCTGATCAAGTGACGGCCTTTCTGTCACTATTGGTACAGGCTGTACTTTATCACCTGCAACATCATTGCCTAGTAGCAACTGAATTCCCTTAAAAGGGTAAAGTAGTTCTTATGCCCACAGTAATATTCCCAGAAATCAAATCTGACTTTAAATGGATACTGTGAAGCGGAACTGAAGTGTGCCAGTCTGAAAACACACCATTAACAAGTGCATGTGCACCAGTAAAGGACCTATAAGAAAATGGCAAAGTGTTTGCTAACATGAGAATCTGGCCTGAACCAGTCACCCTCAAAATTCTAATAGGGGTAGAATCTGAAAAATCACTTGAAAGTGATACAAAACCATCATGTATGAATGGATCAAATGAATCAATTTCAGAGTCAGGAGAGGAATCTACTACCTCAACCTCATCAAACAAAGAACTGACATTGACAGTGTCAGTCATAAACTCTTTCTCAGAGTCATTTAAGGAATCTCCAGCCTTTTTTTTCATCAAACTCCTCATGGGAGTCAACAGAGGAATTTTCCTTAGCAGAAACTAACTTCTGTTTGTCATAAGAGGACCTGGCCTCATTTGAAATACTCTCTCAAGAGTCATAAAAGGACTTAGCCTTATTTAAAGGATACTCCTCGCAGGAGTCTTGAAAGGACCTCGCAGGAATCAACTGAGGTTTTTACCCCGCAAGCTACGGATTCTTCTTTGGATTCAGACGGCACATGGGCCTCCGTAGCATCAAACTCTTTATTGGAGTCAACAAATTAGTTGTACTCCTTATTTACATGAAAAGAGCCTGGCTCCTGTAATATGCCATGCATAGATTTTGAAACAAAACCAGAAGGTTTGCTATTTGGTTTATTCGCAAGTTTCCAGCAGTCAGATATTAGATGACCTTCCTTCTTGCAGTAATTACAGATTTTCTTTGAAAATGACTGGTCTTTGTTTGACTTAGACACAGTGGACGTGGACTGAGATGTAGCAATGGACTTTGCTGAACTGTCAGGACTACTAGTACTGGGTGACTGCGCTTTAAACTTCTTTTGGCCATACTGATTTACATTCTTGTTTGTGAATGACTGGTTTAATTTGCTAGTAAAGGACATTTTATGTGTTAATGAATAATCATCAGCTAATTGAGCAGCAATGTCAAGTGTTTCAGGACTTTTCTCATCGAGAAAAGTTTTATCATCTGCGTTAATGCAGCGCTTAAATTCTTCAAGCAAATTCAACTGGCGCAAATTGTCATAATCTTTCGTTACATATTTAGAACTACACCAGCCATCAAACAACTGCTCTTTTGTCCTAGCAAATTCGATGTAGGTCTGTTCTTTGCGCTTTTCTCAATTTCTGAATTTCTGGCGGTAAGCCTCTGGAACTAACTAACCTTTTAGGATTAACCGTTTTACCAGGTCATAGTCAGCAGCAGCTTCTATTGAAAGCTCTGTTTAAGTTTCTCTAGCCTTGCCAGTCTATACACTTTTTAACAGCATAGTCCAATTTTCCTTAGGCCATTTTAAATTTTCAGCTACCTTCTCAAAGTGTAAGAAATATTTATCAACCTCTTTTTTTTTGAAAAGGTGGAACAAGTCTTATGTGTTTAGTAACATCAAAACTGTGCGTTGGGGCAGCACGTAGACTATGTTCTATTTTAAGTCTTTCTAATTCCAGTCGTTTTAACTCAATTTCTTTTTCTTTTTCTTGTCTGTCTCTTTCTATTTTTTCTTCTAGTCTTTCCCTTTCTAACCGTTCTTCCCTCTCTTTTAATGCTAGCTCATGTTGCATTAGCAACTTTTTAAATTCTAATTGCATAGAAAGGCTGTCATTTTTTGATGTTTCAACTTCACTCTCTTCAACTGAACCTTTGCTAACTAGATCTTGCATGATTTTAGCAATGATATCAGGCTTTCTCAAAGCTTTTTTTCACACTTAGCCCTAGTGTTGTCCCAAAAGCAACAACTGTTCTTTTGACAACTATTCAAGCTGATCAGGGTCGGAATCGTCAACAAATTTCTTAGGTTTGAAATCTGCCACATTAAGATGTTAAAACAATAACAAAAAACCACTGAGATAAATCCTGTAAACAATGTACTGTAAACAATATGTAATCTTGTAAACAATGTATGATAAAACAATGCCCAGGTCAAGGCCTAATAAATTGTCAAAAGTATTAAGCATCTCAGACGAGCCCACAATATTATGTAACGGAACCTAATATAAACAGATCACGTATGCGTGATGAAACACCTTGTCAAGGAGATACAAAAATCAGATTCTGTAACTCTAGGCAGCGTGAAATGTCTAGGGGTATTAAAGACGTCAGAGGTTTTTGTGTTAACAAATAACCATAATTTATTCTTAAAACAACCCTTACATTACAATACACTAAATCAATACAATTATACAGTAAAACAACGGTATAACAACAAATCAATACAATCACACAGTAAAATAAACAAAGTGCACTGTACCTGGATACCACCACCGTCACAACGATAAGTTCTTTAAATGTATACTCTCGGAGAATGACAGTCAAGTGTAAAGATTTCGTAACAATCCAGAAAGTAAACTGAAGTCCAAATGCACAAAATCCAGGAGAAAGTCTGAAGAAAATCTATAATTGCCTCACTCGTCCAGAAGATAAGGTCCCAGAAACTGACACACACGCTTCTGCGTCCGCTGGAAATCTTCTCTGTTGCTCTCTCTCGGCTCTATAACACAGCCCCTTTATATACCTTCACCCCCAGCTGAGAATTTTCCATTTTTCGAACAGTCTAAGAGATCTTACACAACACAGTTAACACGCGTTACAGGAATCATTTAGAAGAACATTGCTGTGTATCTCTCTACATACCAGGGTCCACATGTGACTCACGACCAAGGCTAGCATGACAACGAGAGTCCAACCAGTACGGATTAAACTGAGAATGTAATAAACGGCCCGGCGAGAGTGTCACAACACGAGTTACGCCCGTGTCACACAATAAAAAGAGCACCTGCAACAATACACTATGTTGCAATGTCTGTTTCACAATAATGGGATCGGTTAAGCCTCATCGGCTCATCAGGTGACTGCAGTTTAACTGCTGCGATCTCGGATTTTCTCATTTCCATTTGCGCGGTTGCATGGGTGCAAATGGTCTATGGCGACAGGTGGCTACAATTTCGGAACCTTTGTTCAATTATTTTGTTTGGAGCTTAAGATTGCTATTTTCTCGGCCTAACACAAGTTGCACTGATGTGAATAGGTCATGAATGTGAATGACTGCTTTCAAGGGTCCATACATCAAACATTTTTTACACTCTTTTTCGTTTGAAGGGGTCCTGTGTTTAAAGCATTTGTTGTTTTTTGTGATACCTTTGTTTAATGGAGCCTCCAGTGGTGCCAATGTACGTTTTAAATGTACCGTTGTTGTGCACGTCGGCTTGGTACACAATGGACGATGCTAGGCATTTGGCACGGCAGTTCCATACCCTTTGTTGCATGGATTCTTTTTGTTGCCTTTCGGAAAGTATTTTTCGTATTGTTGCATTGGATAATTGATTTAACGTTCCTTTCTTTGTTGAAAATTTTGTGAAATATGTGACTTTTGGAAAATGTTTATTATAAACACCAATATTGGAATAGTTAAACTTCAGTCACCTTATGAGCCGAAACCGGCCGCAGTGATTCATATAAATCAAATACCTTAACATATCAGGCTCTGTTGCTAAACAGAGCGCTGTGTGACCGCAGACCATTTCTTGTGTGTGTGTGAAGTGTGTATACAAGTTGTTCATGGACATCGCATACATAAATTCAAAAACTTCACCGGGAAATTCCCAATATCCTGGTTTTATCTGGATAATCAATTCTCCTATTGAAGCAGCGTTTCTGATGATGAGATGGGCAGCAGGGCTTTTTCGACTGAAAATGAATCACATTTATTTTTATCTATGACATACTCACACAGATACATGTATAATTTGTTGTATGTCCAAAATAGGAAGATAATATTTCGTTACTCTAAATGAACGCGTTGTATTTTTATATATTGTATGAATACCCCCAAGAGCATAGTTCGTAACCTATTCTGTTCTGTGAACGGTTTGGAGGGAAGTAACCGCACATATGCCGTTTGATAATTGAATTCTTATAATGATAGAACTGCCTTGAGTCCTCAGAACTGGTGTCGAATGTTGTATGAACAACATCCATAAACAAAGAGTGCTCTGCGGGAGAAATTCCCTACTGAGCATGAAATACCAGCGCAGTGGTAGGAAAATGATCCATGGGGCAATTACACCGAGTTATTTCCTGTTAACCGTAGGTGACTGCTGAAGCCATTAATGTGTACATGAAGCCCTCAGCTGAGTGACCTGTGATATATACAGACCAAGAAGATTTATTAAGATCAACCAATATTTAGTAGACATAGAAAATTGCCAAAAAAATGTTCCTTTCTGTTTTATTTTTTGTCTTTCGCTCATAAATTTACTGGACAGATAAGGGGATGGTATTATGAACAATTTAGAGACACCTGCTCTGAATAAATTCTTTTAATCCGTGTCAGGTGCAACTTCAGCGGCTGTTGCTATATGAGAGAATTTCTATTGAGAGTAAAAAGCTAACCACATGGCAGGGCGACCGATATATCGATCGCTCAGGGATAACCGAGAATATCATGGATAGTTATGAGAAGAACGGATCTGATAAAAGATAATTAGACAAAATAAGATATTATTATCATTATCACGAGAATCGATATTAAAATTAAACACAATTTCCATATTCTATACTATTCTTGATCTGTATTACACGGAAAACATTGCAACATAGATTTGCAGAACCCAACAAGATATTTCAGTACAAATTTTGTTTAGCTTAAACATGCCATGCAGGGTCATTAAGAAAAAAAAATGATATCGACATGGTATCGGTTATATCGTGTAAATAATATGTATCAATATTCCTCACTACTGATATAATAAAAAAAATAAATCAACGATAATCAATGAAGACTATTCTTCCGATGGCCAAACTAACCACTCACGTATATAAATAAAAAAGAGCAATGTTTTGAAAGTCTTCGTGCCATATATGGAAATATAACATTATAAATCCGCCATTTTACTCCTGATTCGTCGGTTGATCTGATTGTCATTCAGCTATTTTGCAAAAGAAATTAATATGATTAAAATGACTCTTGTATTCCCGAGGAGATCGCCCCATTAACCTATTGGAACCAGTCATTGTTAGACAACTGACCAGGGGTACCCACACTACTGAAGTGGAGACTTGTCCACAACAGTGGAAAGCTTGATTTTCGGATTTTCGCAGGAGTATTTAGGTAGTCGTAATCTGTTAAATGTAATATTTCCGGTAATTCCAGTAGTACATGGTGATTTACTGTTTTGCCCGAAATGTTAATCGATGACAGCATTTGTGTGGTAATAGAGTTCAGACAAGGTATATCCGTTTTTTTCATGTTTTGGGATAAATAAAGACGACCCCGGAACATTCTTGACACACGGGGGAGGATGATAAATAACGCTGTACCTTAATAATGCGGGGTAGATCAAACGGTTAGTGCTGGTCTCAATCGATGTGTTAATCCCATCAGACACTGGTCATATTTACATCATTCATCTTACAGAAATCCATAGAGAAGGCAACCTTAAAAACATTTAATTCCCAGGATCTGGACCTATGGAGGGAACCGCATCAAGACCGGAGGTATGATGGTGAAATCGGAGACAATGACTTAAACTCGAATCAAAGAAGAGTAATCAATCATAACAAGTTTTTTTATTTTATTTTATTTTTTTTTATTTTAAATGGTAAGCAGTCTCCCACTGAACATGAGACACAACGTAGACAAAAAACGGAGGTCTCGTTAGTTTATTTCCAAGTTTCTAACGAATTCTAACGAATCAGATAAATGGGCTTGGCCCACAAGGCCAAGGCTAAGATATGCGGTGGTTATCATAAACGGCATCAAATATTCAACGTTACCCATTTTTACGACCTTATCTTACCCATTCATTATTTGAAGAAACAAATACGACAGACGGTGCAATTATATAACGAAGGCTGGCTAATATATTTTAATTTTGATAGATTACACAAGAACACACATAATGGACGGGTAAACAGATTATTGCACGGGCCACAGAAATGCAAAGGGATTATATGCATAAAATGATTCGTTATAAAGAACAGATGATTATATGGGAAAATCTGAACATTTTGTAAAATCGGACTCTGTGAGGGGGCCTCAGGCCCTCAAGGCCGTGTCACACAGCCGTTGACGCATAAATTGCGCATATATACGCATAAAATTAAAAAATCAGGATTTAAACGCGGACTTACGTGGTAAAGATTAGAAAAGTTGGGGGTTATGCGTGAAATTTTGACAGATGAATCACGCAAGAACGACGCATAAACGACGCATAAACTACGCATGAAATACGAATAAACTGCGCAAAGACCACGAATAAGCCAAATTCCTAGATAATTCCCACGGATGAAACACGCACAATCACGAAAGATCTGCGTATCATCCACGCAAAACACAAATGAATCGCGCATGTTCCGCGCATGTGGACATCGGGTGTTTGTATCGCGTCCGCTAGCTGCCGCTGCATTTCTTCACAAATAGTCATTCCAGACTGGACACCATAAAATAAATAAAGAAAAAAAAAAAAAAAAAAAAACCAACCACGAAAACCGCTTACGAGTAAACATCTGTTTCAGCGGTCCGAAATCGGCCGGTTTATCTACCCTGTCCCCATACGCGATTCTTGCGTGAAGCATGCGTAATTCTAGCGTAAATCTAGCTTAGTTCATCTGTTTGTATATGTGATTCATGCGTTATGTGCGTAGTTCTTAGCGGTATACGCGATATATAAGTGATACATCTTCGATACATGCGTGTTACATGCGTGAAATGTTCGATAAACATACGCGGACATACGCGGAACGGTCGTGAAAATCGCCTATTTTGCGTAACAATCTCGTATGTATCGCGCACTTGCGCGTATTGAATTGCGTAAGAACCGCGTATAAACCACGTAAATTACGCATAGATCGCGGAAATCCAAAAAAGGGAAAAATTTTGTGCAGCTCAAAACCGTTTTCGCGTATGTCTGCGTATGCCCACCCCAGCCCCCACTCGCTGCGCATAGCGACGAATGAAATGCGCATGAAAAACTTATGAATTACGTATATCGCGCATGAATAGACCTTTTCCACGAGCATGCGCACTGTGTGCGTTTGCACTCTCGTGTAAATGGTTCGGGTCACCTGACCCCCAGGCAGCATTTGACCAGAGGTGTACAGGGGAGACGAGGATATCTTGTTCATTTGATTTTGAATCCTTAGTGTTCAGCAGACCAATTAATAGTAAACAGAATGCAAGTATACCCCAGTGACAAAGCATTGTACACTTTTGTTAATAATATCGGTTTATTGAAATTGGTAAGTAAACATGTGAATATACCCACGCAGCACAAAACATTTAACAAACATTTTCGATGTCTTAACAGAACATTTAAAAAATAAAAAACATTTCTTACATTTTATAGTAAAAAAAGTTAGACTTTTTAAAATGTGACAAATTCGTTTAAACTTTAAATGTATTGTTGAAAAATATAAACCTATATATAAGAATAATATCTTTAGTTATTTATCTACAGCTCTTTCTAAATAAACATTTTTGACAGAAATATTTTGATTTCATTCTAAGAATATTATGCATTATATTTCATAAGAAATTTTTAAAATGTAACACTTTAATGCAATTGAAAAAAATTTTATATTTTCCGGCAAATTATAACAGGATAAGGGAACACGTAGTTAGAAAAGGGTTAAAAGCATTGTTATAACCATGTTTTTTTAACATTTTAAGAACACTTTCTGTGCGAACTGTTTTGTGCTAACTTAGTATATATGGGAAATTCATATTTCATGAATAAAAAGTCCATGAACGTCTTCTCTACTTTTGAGAAGCCTAGTTAACTTCATTATTTATTAATCAAATTTAATGCAATCAGCATTGATTGTCAGAGGTAAACACAGCTTCTTCATGAACAATTTGTTTCGTTCAGGTTCTCACGGTTGCCAAGGACGCTACAAATTTTAGTTAGCAACCTGCGTCTGTGTTGATATACATGTGATGTCAGTTTCACCAGTAGTCTGTTCATATGTGTACCGTTTTCACTTCATAATATGTATAGCCTAAGAAGAGCTTTTCACATTAATTTTAAACATCCCCCAGTCGACCCCAAGGCTATAATATAAGTTCAATATAAGATAAAATAAGGCCCCCTCCTTGTTTGATCTTATATTGCAATATACGTTTGTCGTTTCATGGTCGGCTTAGGTCAATAATGGGTGATACTGGGGTTTAGTCGACTTAATTCAGCAGAGCCAAAATATCACAACTGCTTTTATACGCCTATGACTCCCACACACGTGTACAACCCCGAACCATAGATGTTAAATATCGCCGACAGGTGTCGCGAGTGAAACGGAAAAGGTCTATTGCGTATCTCCGCGTATGCCTCATATTTTATTAGTAGTTTATGCGCAATTTTTGCGTAAGTGCTGTGTGACACTGCCATTATTCAGAGTTAAAAACTGCCTTGACAAATAAGCATAGATTCTGTCAGGTAGCGCTGCAATAGCCCTTCCGAAAAAAAATAAATATAAATGGATTTGTGAAGAAATTGAAAATATGGCCCCTATAGGACCCTCTTTGCACCATTCTCGACTGTTCAAGACAACAAGTGACCCATAGGTCATGACGCTCAGCCAACTGACATGTTAACACTATAACCTTGCACACGCAACTAATTAAGAAAATGTAAGTGGCATTATCTTTCGTGCATATTAGCTTAAAATCATCAAGACCCATAATCACACTAAATTTGATGACAATCCATCAAGCCGTTCCTGAGGAAACTGTTAATTTGTGTGTCTTTTGCATAATTTCTGGGGTGCTCAGTAACTCGCAGTAACTCATAGTGATCTAATTTCAGGTATCTGAGGAAAACTTTTGAAGAACTCTCATGATGTCAAGTAAGAAGATTCTAGGTCCAATGGTTATGATTTATGCCCTGCTTTGGTATCAAATTTTCAATTATTCTTGGGGTGCTTACAAGAACCATAGCTCGGAGAATATGGGTAACAAAACCCTGATTTCGGCTTTCCCAGGAGATTTTTTACGGACCTCCAAAGATTTGAAGATTCTAGGACCATTAGTTACCATTTGTTCCCTGTTAACGGACGACCGCATCTTTCGGATCTCAAAAATAAAATGTGTTCAAAATTTGAAACAAATCGAGGTGGCGCCAACAGTCTGGAGGAACTGATGAAACAACCCATGATGAATATGCGTGCAAAGAATCATGGTGTTCAATATCTTAGTTGTTCAGATACTTTAGCTTTTGTATAAAAGTTACCATTATTCTAGGGACTGATTGTTAGCCCTATAGCTCGGAGGTTATGGGTAACAGAGACCTAATTTCAGGTGTCCAAGGAGACCATCATGGACCTCCCAGCGTGTCACGTTAGCAGATTCTGGGTCACAAGATTTGTGCACTCTGAACAGACAATCCCATCTTTAAAGGTCTCAAAAACAGAGAAAAAAAAATGCATTAAAAAAATAAAAATACAGGTGGCGCCACCAGTCTGCAAAAACTGATGAAACACCTCGTGATCAATATGCATGCAAAGAATCATGGTGATCATTGCATTAGTTGTTCAAATACTGGAGCTTTTGTATCAATTTTTTCATTATTCTGGGGGGTATTTCTGAGCCCCATAGCTCGGAGGACATGGGTTACAGAGGCCAAAATAAAGGTTTCTAAGGAGATTTATCATCGATTTTCCTAGATGTCGAGAAAGAAGATTTTAGGTCCAGCGGTCTCATTTGTGCCCTGTGAACGGACAGACGGACAAAGAGTGATCGCTATAGCTCAGATGACTTACAGTCAGCTAAGCTAAAAATCGTGAATCTCAAAGCGAGGCCACATAGGAGTTCCGTGGCAAAAGTCCAGTGCGACCACCGTCAATTATAATCTAGTTACGTGTCTGGGACCCCACCTGGTCAGCTTCACTTGAGGTAAAAAGGAGCAGCCCGTCTATTCGATCATGCAGGAGAGTGATACACCTGCTACCTGACCTGGAAGCGCAGAACCAATATGTTTAATAACTAATAAATACAATAATTTTATAAAAAAATATAAATTTCCAAAGTGTAAAAGAAACACATTTTATCGACGATCCATAAACAAGTTCTCGCTGCAGTGACGTCAACACATAAATATGAGAACCTCTTGGATAACTGGAGAGCGAGGGATCGCATTTGTCCCAGAGGGGGTTGACGGGATAATTATGTATTCGGCCGACAACTGTAGGGCCAGCAGTTTAAATTCCACAGAATTACTACGACGCCTGCACGACCAGAGTAGTGTCTTATTTACAGAACAAATGATGAGCATATGTTGATCTAAAGATCGATGAAGCCGATGCAAAGCTTGCTGAAGCAAACCTTATAAACTTTATTGAAATTATACGTGTGTATTCGTGACTGGTAGAAGGCTAGGTCGTTCAGGGACCCCATGGGTCCTGGTGGATTAACCTATGTGGTGATAAGTAACACTGAATCATAACACATATGAACACTGACGATGCATACAACATTAAGGAAACTGGACACTAACCGTATATCGTCCACTCTGGCAGGCCTTTAACAACACATGCTGACGTATATCTGACGTCATTGTCCCCACGCACCTGTACTTTGTTACCTTATATCACAGTCTCTTCTGATCACAGCTTTTTCAGCCGAATTTTTTTATGATCTGTAGCGCTATTTTTATCACAAAACTTGAGGCGGAGTTTATCTCTCCGGAGGGCCAAACAAAATTTTATTTTTGCTATTCCTACACGAAATATCCCCTGCATATCTGACATTTTCTGCAAAGATTGAGCATGGATAAAAATATTGGTTTGACTGCGTATAATCTTTAATAAAGAATGTCACTTTTAAGATCAAATCAATTTGATATAAAAACAAGTGACCCATGGGTCATGACGCTCAGCCGACTGACATGTTGACAATATGTCCTTGCACAGGAAACTAATTAAGATAATGAAGGTGGCATCATTGTTCATGCATCTTAGCTTAAGTTCATCAAGACCCATAAGCACAACAAATTTGATGAAAATCCAAACTGCATTTCCTGAGGAATAAGGCAATTTGTGTGTATTTTGCATTATTTCTAGGGTGCTCAATATACCCCAAAACTCTGAGAATATAGGTCACAGAGACCGAATTTCAGGTTTCTGAGGAGAACGTTTGAGGAAGTCAAAGGATGTCAAGTAAGAAGTCTCTGGGCCAAGTGGTTATGATTTGTGCCCTACTTTGGTATCAAATTTTCAATTATTCTGAGTGGTACTTATAACCCCCATAGCTCGGATAATAGGTAACAGAGACCTAATTTCAAGTTTCCAAAAATAGAGAAAAAAATGTGTAATTTTTTTAAAGTCCATGTGGCGCCACCAGTCTGCATGAACTGAGGGTACACTCCATGATGCATATGCATGCAAGGAATCATGCCGATCAATGCACTAGTTGTTTAGATACTAGAGCTCTTGTATCAATTTTTTACTTATTCTTGGGGGGGGAGGGGGGTACTTCTGAGCCCCATAGCTTAGACAATATGGATGGCAGAGACCTAATTTCAGGATTCCATGGAGATTTTTTATGGACCTCCTTGGATGTCAAGAAAGATGATTCCAGGTCAAATGGTTATGATTTGTGCCCTGTAAACAGACAATCACATCTTTGAAGGTCTCAAAAATAAAGATAAAAATGCGTAAAAATTCGAAAAAGTCCAGGTGGTGTCACCAGTCTGCAGGAACTGAGGAAACACTCCATGGTGCATATGCATGCAAAGAATCACGCCAATCAATGCATTTGTTGTTCAGATACAATAGCTTTAGTATAAAATTTTTAGTTATTCTGGGGGGGGGGGGGGTGTGTAAAGGAGACTTTTTCATGGGCGTTCCTGCATGTCAAGATACAAGATTCTAGGTTGAGTCATTACAATTTGTGCCCTATTAACAAATGACAACATCTTTAAAGGTCTCAAAAACTAAGAAAAAAATAGTAAAAAACAAAATCTAAATGGCGCCACTAGTCTGCAGAAACTGATGAAACATTCCATAACCAATATCCATGCAAAGAATCATGGTGATCAATGCATTAGTCTATCAAATACTTGAGCTTTGTATCAAATTTTTCATTATTCTGGGGGGGGGGGGTACTTTGGAGCCCCATAGCTTAAAGAATATGGGTAACAGAGACCAAATTCCAGGTTTCCATGGAGACTTTTCATAGACCTGTCTGGATATAAAGTGAGAAGACTCCAGGTCCAGCAGTTACGATTTGTGCCCTGTTAATAGATGACCGCATCGTTTAAGGTCTCAAAAATAGAGAAAAAAAAAATGTAAAAAAATCGAAAAAAAATACAAGTGGCGGCACCAGTCTGCAGAAACTGATGAAACACTCAATGATTAATATCCATACAAAAAATCATGGTGATCAATGCATTAGTTGTTCAGATACTTGAGCTTTTGTATCAATTTTTATTATTCTGGGGGGTACTTCAGGGCCCCATAGCTCGGAGAATATGGGTAACAGAGACCTTATTCTAGGTTTCCAAGGAGATTATTCATGAGCCTTTCTGGATTTAAAGTGAGAAGATTCCAGGTCCAGTGGTTACGATTTGTGGCCTGTTAACGGACAGACGGCCGGACGGACTACGGACAAAGAGTGATCGCTGTAGCTCAAATGACTTACAGTCAGCTGAGCTAAAATTCCGAGTATGACGTCTCTATCACTTTGTGGCTCTCTTTCTCTCTCTCTGTGCCTATATCTTTGCGCTTACAGCCCAAAAATGGCACTGTTAGTTCCATCGGCCGGAAGAACATCTTCCGAATGATTGATCTGTCGGCTTCTATGATGTATTTAATCACTGGATCTTTCGCAAATGACTAGAGGATTCGGCTGGTGCCATACATCTTAATTAATTGACGTGACGGCATGGAAGAGTTAGCTCCGCTCAACTTGGATATGGTTGCTAGTTTGGACATTAAGCCAAGAAAGCGTGCTGTTTATATTTACACGCGGAACAGGCACTTCAGCCGTATATCGCTCCAGATTTCGAACAGTATTAATTTCAGCAAGAACGCACCCTTAGGTTTAAAGTGTACATATGGAGGCTACAGAGATGTCTTAAAAACTATAAAATGAGTTTGATGAACTTACGCCTGTTTCTGCTCGATACGGCCGGTCTCGGAGAACGAACTAGCTGACCCTTCGCATAATCCAAGACACCTCAGCGGCTGGTTAAAATTGAAGAACATATTTGATAAACAACAAAGTAACAGTTATTAAAATATTTTTTTATCACCTAGGGTACAGTTAAAAAAATATAAAGTTGACAACGTAAAAAGTGTCGCGTCTATACAGGTTAAAGCGACACATGCGGGGGGGGGGGGACTCATTTTTTATTAAAAAAATAAAGGAAGTCCTGCTAAATATTTATTGCTCATGCAGAGGTTTTATAACTTTTGAAAGTTGGTTTTGTCAAATCATCTAATTAATTGAAATTAATATATAATAATCAAACTAGTGTCAGTATTTAAACAATAGATTATTGAAGGGCTAGTAAAATCACTGATGTGTGAACATCAAAACGTTGTTAATCATATATCTTATATGTAAAATAAAATTGAATATACTGAGAATATTATTCAATAAAACAGATTTGAAACTGAAGTTAAAATTATTATCAAATATTGCAATGTATATTGATGTTTGTAATAGGAAGCACCCTAATTTTACATAGGAAGATAGATGTGTATACAAGAAGAAATTTCAGTGCGTGTATGATATAGATATTATTGATGAAAGTCCTAAAACTTTTGCATTTTTTTAAAGATTTGGTGGAACAAGTGCATATATTATTATTATTATTATTATTATTATTATTATATATCAGTGGCGGATCAAGGGTTTGTAAAGGGGAGGATCCAACCCAGAAAGACTAATAAGATAGCCTATAAAAAGGTCCCCTGCTCCTGAATGGGAGGGGTCCAGTCCAGAATCAAAATAATCCTGCAAAAATGGTGGTTGCGGCTCCCGAAAGTATGATTATTTTCTTTTTTTTTACTAGTTGCCAAAAAAAGAGCATTTTTCCTTCTCTTTCTCCAAACATGCCCCCAGGCAGGGTACATATGCGGCCATAAAATGCAATATTATTCATATATATATATATATATATATATATATATATATATATATATATAAATATATAAATATATATATATATATATTTAAAATCATAAATCAACAAACTATTTGAGCACTGAATATATTAAGATTGATTTTTTTTTTAATGACAGCTTCTAAGTACTTAAACTGCGGTCAATTTTGACAATATTTAATGTTATAGATATGATAATTAAAATGTTAATAATGCCAATAACCAGACTGACAGCTTTGGGAAAAATATACATTTACTTAATTTTACCACAGAACAGCTGAATTATTCAATAATGTACCTTTGATTGTCTTGCAGGAGTTTTTCGACGATTTTCGTATTTTACTTGTCAATTGAATAATAATAGGTCGATCACCAAAATTTAAGCTCCCGCTTTGTCATACCGATCAGATTTGTAAGTTGTAGGCCTAACTAACATCACTCTTAGTAGTCTTGCATCTTTGATCGAGTGCCAATGAATGCCCACAGTAATGTTAATTTTCGACATTGTTACAATAAAGAAGAGAGCTATACAATTAAATTTGAATCCTCGTCAAAAACAGATAATGACCTTTTACCATACATCAACTATATTTGTGGTGACAGGTGGTATCGTCGACCTGATGTCAGACCTGCGCGTGTGTTTACATGGCCTCGTTTTCAGTCCGACAATCACGTTCGCTGATTGGCTAATAGACCTGTCGAACACGCACTTGCCGTCAGGTCAATTGACATTTTGGTGGCCGGAAAGGGGCAAAGTTCTGATTGGGACGAAGTATATTTTCCTTTTATGCGCATCAGTCCATGTACCAGTTCTGAAGTATAATGGTAAACCATATAAACATTTGAATTAAAGGTCTATCCTCTAGCATATATTACTCACAATAAGCTGAAGGTTTGGGAGAATTTCTGAGCGTACCATTGATATAAGAGTTGTATCCTAGGCGAATAAAACGTGGTCAACAAATGGTGTTGTGTCTTACATGGCCGGCAATGTTTATCTCAAATAAAACCAAACAAGTCATCGCACACGCCACTGTCATCCAACAATCTTGATATAACCACATAATAAGCACCACAAAAATGACGAAATAGCAGTTCGGAACGGCGACATCTGAATAAGCGGCTGATCAGATTGTCATATCCGTTTCCATTTTAACGGGAAGGATGCATCATGTCGACTAATATTTCAGATACTTGGTTTACTAGAGTATATAGACTACATAAGATGAAATAGCTGGCTTATAAACTAAAAGAATTTTATGAGGATTAGAATAATATTCAAAATTTCGTATATAATGAAAATAAAATGGACTAAAATCAGTTATGAAAGGAGTATAACTGCAGGTAATGTCAACCTTTGTAAGAATGAATGTAATTCAGAGACAGTATATAGACCGTTGTCTGCCAATTTAAACATGATATATTTGTGTCTTCGATTCTGACCATGCCCTTTCTTAATTTTTTCCCACAGGGTGTGAAAATTCGTAATATGATTATAGGCCACACTGCACCTACCCTGTGAGGTATGAAACTGCCGACATTTGCCATCACAGTTACACATCCACGTATAGTCAGTTTTTGTCTTGTTCCTGTTTATGTAAACATGTCATGAACCACAGGAAGGTTTCTATTGACAATAGGTCCTGGGTTCATTCCCCGCTGTCACATGAGCTGTGTCTCCGAAATTGTGCTTCCGCACTGGTACGCGGACGGATCTACGTTTTTCTTACGCCCTGATGAAGTAGCCTTGTAAGTGACAGTCTGCATGACCTACTGTATGTCAGTTTGTTCGCCAGGGGATCCCAGAATATATTGATTTTTCATATATTCCGTGTGTGCTTTGCGAGTTTTATTTTAGTTTTACGGTGTCGATTCCTATCAAGACCCTTCGATTCTTCTTTTTGGCAACACAAGCGGGGGTTGGGGTGGGGGAGGGTGGTTATAATATAACTAGAAAAATATGCAAAAATATACAAAGGAATGCAGACCTCTGCCATGGAGGCGGTCTTTAATGTGGTACACTCCGCATCCCGTGTTTTCATTCACTTATTGACCACATATTCCCGGGTTCATTTGTGCATAAGTTCCCCAACAAGTGTTTGCGTTTACTTGTTCGGCCCATATTCCCATTATTCACTTATTAGGTCCACATTCCCATGTTCAAAAGTGCATATTTGACAGCACATCTGTGAATATTGTAGGAAGTCCTTCTGGGATCCGATTCATGAGCCAGACCCACACTAACATCTAATCGATTCTTCATTGCCCCATTCTCGAACTGCTTGTCAGCTCAATTCAGGGCTATTCTGTAGCAAGTAAATTGATTCTTGATAAAATCGAAGGCGTCAACATATAGTGTGAGCATCGGAAAGACATCAATATGTCGGATATATATATATGTGTCTTGCTGCTGCGTGTTTGGTCATGAGGTCCCCGGGCGTCGGTCATTAGATATGCTATGGTATGCACTTGTCTTTAGGGCTAATAAACTGAATTCTTAATAAATAATTTATAACAGGCATTACTTAAAATATAAAATTAATTAATTCAAGTTAAACTCTGCATATCAACTCGGCCAACAACACAGTTTAAAATTAAGTACATAACAATACAATTTACCTAACATTGTACCTATCAAAACTTTTTTTGGTTTTGTTATAAGTAATGGCGAAAGATGTGACGAATTCCTTAAATATTATTAAAACAGCTTCTAACCTGGAGGAACTATTAAACTTGTTAAAACCTAAATTTATGGGGGTTCCTCCTCTCTCATGATGGTCTTACAATATTTTTTTTTTTTTTTGCAAATGGGGTTGTTAATGTGGTTAATGTGTGCTATGGTACAATTTCATTAAAACAATACTTAAAATTTCTCTTCTCGCACCATAATTTTTGTTCAGGGTAGAAGAACAATTTCTGAGGCCAAAGTGTGGCCTGCAGTCGCAAAATGATACTTGATAAAGAAAAAGAATGAAACTGATTGGCCCACCCAAAGTTCCCAAGTCCGTTAAAGAGTATTTTTTGTGTGTGTCTGCGTAGCCTACTTGGGAAAGGTCATGGGGTCCACCCACCTGTGGCACCAAGGCCAGTTTTCCATATACGCTGAAGTCTTCGCGCTAGAAATAAACAAACAGACAGACGCGGAGAACGGCTTTTCCATGTCCATCTTTCTGCTTCCTGAATCCGGGCTACTGTCTGAGTAATTGATTGACTTAATATCACACATACCTTACTGCTTTTGATGGACGAATTTGGATAGTCGTGAGATAGAGTAAACCGTTCATATATATATTTTGATCCATATATATATTTAGATGTTGAGGCTACATAATATATATGTTATTACAATATGCAAAAATAAACTAGATGACCTGAGGTCACGCGCTTGCCGGAAATGATGTAAAGTTAGTCAGATGAACGAGCAGTGTCAAAGTGAAAGAAAATAATCCATAATTTGTGAAGAAAGAACCAATATTAACAAAGTTCTAAAGAAAATAAGATTTTGATATATTTTGATTACCTTGACCTTGACCTTTGACTTATTTGAATAATAAACATACGACTTCCAGATATCATCACAATATATGACAAGTGTAATTTTTAAAACGATTCCTGCAAAACTGTGGCCAGTAGAATGCTACATTTGAGACGCAAGAACCAGGAAGCAGGCGAAATTGAGGAAAACTGACAAACAGACAAACATACTGACAAACTGACCCAAGATTGAGACCAGTTGACTTAATCATGTGATGGAGAAACCTCAGAGAAAGAGATAAGAAGCTATAGTTTATGTAAATGAGGTTTATACTTTTGGAGATATGGGCAAAAAATGATATGTTGTGGAAGTTTGAGTGCACCGCCCCCTAGCGGCCATATCTGGAAAATGAAAAATTCGTTTCGAGATATTAGTGTAAGACATAAGATGTAATAGTTTTAAAAGGATTCTTTCAAAACTGTGGCCTGTAGAATGCTACATGTGAGACGCAAGAACCGGCAAGCAGGCGAATTTGAGGACAACTGAGAAACAGACGGAGACACTGACAAAGTGACTCAAGATTGGAAAGAAATGACCCCACCAGGACTTTGAAAAGACTCAGAGGAAGAAAATAAGGTATAGTTTATGTAATTGAGGCTTACAGTTTTGGAGATATGACCAAAACATGACATGTTGGGGAGGTTTGCATACAGCGCCACCTAGCGGCCGCATTCAAAAAATGGAAAAACAATTTCGAGATAATAGTGTAGGACTTACGATATGTCAGTTTCCAAAAGATTCCTGCAAAACTGTGACCTCCAGGGCAAGATTACTGAAATCTCGAAATATCTCGTTTGACGAGATATTATAGGAGATATCGCAAAACTTTTAATTAAATCTTGCAGTACTTGTTAAATGCTACCTGATGCAAAAAACTAGACCTCTCTAGCTTTAAAACTGACAAAGTTAGAAACATAAGACCCCTTATTTCAGAATATCATGACTTTTTCCCCCAAATGCGTAACCATGGTTACGGCAAATTTGAAAGAGCTACACACCAGAAGAAAGGCCTGGGAATGACGTTCAAAATGAGCTATGTTTGAAGAAGATACCACTAATAGTAACAAAGATATGAAGAAAAACCCGTTTTGTATACTTTTGATGACCTTGACCTTGAACTTTGACCTATATTGCCCAAAAACAATAGGCTTCTTGCATTTTTGATTATCTATAAAGTGTGTAAGTTTGAAAGTGATTGGTGCAAAATTGAGACCTGTAGACAGATGACAGACAAACAGACAGACATCCGCGACTGACCAACCAGCTTGCGAAAATCGAAGATTTCCGGCAAGCAACAAAAAGAAACGAAAGCAAAAATGCCCCGTGAACACCTCCAGTATGCTTATTTTGAAAATGACCAAAATTTCAGCGTCAATAATACATTAAGTATCTTCAGTTATTCATGCAGGGCATTGCATGTGTATAAATTTTTTTGCGACGGATAGAAGATCAGTATGGCATGAGAAAATAGAGGTTCAGTAGAAAAAAAGGTAAACTCCATGATATCTTAGAGAGAGCCTTAGATCTATAATAATATCGGAATATGTAAATATAGAACAGAAAACATATAAAAACAAGTGGCCCATGTGCCATGACGCTCACCTGAATTCAAGAAATCTTGAACAATTGGAAAAATGTATCCCAGAGTCATGCATTATGCACTTTGTCAATATACCTTAATTTTAGGTTACAGTGACCTTATTTTATATCCAACTCCTACCATTTGTGCCCATCTGACTAATAGAGTGCTAAGATTGTGTTTTTTTCACAACAGCTCGCAGAATATAGGTCACAATGACATTTTTTTCATTTTTATTTATAAATTATTACACAGGAATATCGAAAGATCTTAATTAAATTAGATGTTTCTAGGTCCAAGTGTTATCAAGCATGCAAACTTGTCATTTAAGGTGCTCAGATCATGTTCTTTTACTTATCTTGCAGAATATAGGTCATTATGACCTACTTTCAGGTTTTCAAGGAGATTTCCTAGAACTGATTGTGGAGGTAGAAGTTTCTAGGTCAAACGGTTTCAATTTGTGTCCTATTAACAGCCAGACCGCTTAATATAAAGTTCTCAAGAATAGAGGAGAAATGCGTAAACAACTGAAAAAATACAGTTGGTGCCACCTGTCTCAAGGAAAAGATTAAACACTCCATGATCAATAGGCATGGAAGAAATTATGACAATCAATGCGATAGTTATTCAATTACTGGAGTTTTTGTATCAAATGTTTAATTACTCGGAAGGGGGGGGTATATACGTGCCCCATGGCTCAGAAAATATGGTACACGGTGTCCTAACTAGGCTTTCAAGAAGTTATTCCATAGACCCCCCCCCCCCCGGGTGTTAAGTAAGAAGATTCTAGGCCAAATGGATACAATTTGTGCCCCACCTGACTCGCTTTAAAACATGTTTTCTCCAATAATTCGAAAAAGATAGGTCACCCTGGCCTTATTTCAGGTTTCTAGGGAGATTTGCCAAGAACCACCCTGGATGTAAAGTTGGAAATTTATAGATCTAGCGGTTGCGGTTTGTGCCCTTTTAAAAGCCAGACCACTTTATTTGAAATTCTCAAAAAAGAAGAAATAATGCGTAAAAAAGAAAAATACAGATGGTACCACCAATCTGCAGGAATTGATAACACACCCTATGATCAATGTGCATGCAAAAAGTCATGTGTCAGTACATTAGTAATTCAGATACTAGAGCTTTTGTATCAAATTTTAATAATTCTGGGGTTAATTACGAGCCCTATAGCTAAGAGGATATGGGTAAAAGAGACCTAATTTAACGTTTACAAGATTTTTCATGGATCTCCCTGGATTTCAAGATAAAAGATTCTAGGTCTAACGGTTACGATTTGTGCCATGTTAACGGAAAACCGCTTAAATTGAAGTTCTTAATAATTGTGAAAAAATGCGTAAAAATTAAAAAAAATACAGGTGGCGCCATTAGTCTGGAGGAACAGATGAAACACTCGGTGATCGATATCCATGCAAAGAATCATGGCCATCAATGCAATAAGTTATTCAGATACTGGAGCTTTTGTATACAATTTTTAATTATTCTAGGGGGTATATATACGAGCCCCATAGCTAAAAGAATATTGGTAGCAGAAATCAAATTTGAGGTTTCATAAGAGCTTTTTCATGGACCTCCCTGGATGAACAGTCAGAAGTTTCTGGGTCTAACGTTTGCAATTTGTACCCTGTTAACGGCCGGACAACCGGATGGACGACGAGTCAGCTAAACTAAAAATAAAGGTTCCTCAATTAGTTTCTCCTAACTTGAATTAAGCATCCATTTGAGGGAAACCTTCATAACACATGTAACGACAATCCTTCTGTTGAGGTATTCTAGCCAAAGTATATGGTAAGGATGTGAAAGACATGGTTGAACACAGGATCGAGGCTAAATCAATACGGATTGTAAGTGTGCAATATGGAAGCTGGAGTTAAAGATGGTGGCCCTACAGTTAGGCGTGAAGGAACAACAATCACACACACGTCCGGAGTTATAGGCTGTGTCCAATTACCGACTACCTTTCAGGGCAATTAATGACTACGTTTGCTACAAGCCGATATGATAACAGTCACTTACAACCAATTTTTTCATGCTTGCGCCAACGTGCCGTCATGAATAACAGGCAGGTAACTGTTGTAGACCAATCATCTAGTGAACCTCCCCCTTTGTTGCAGGTGTCTTGTCATGCGGGTTTAAAAAAAAACTGTGTATTATAAGAAAACTACCCAGCCGTGGAGTAACGCCACTCCGGAATTATGTATGATTTATGACTTGTGAAAACTTAAAAATGTAACCTGTGTTGTCCGGTGTAGTCCTAGCGCTAATTAAAACCAGAAAAATGAAATCATACAATTCTTAAATGCTGCGTGTGGATTTAGTTTATCAGTAAACTAGGTCTTCTGAACAGTCTTTAAAAGTTCGTGAGCAATGATCCTTAACAGTAAACAAAAACGTTAACCTGAGATATCTTCGAATGACGCCGACTATGCCTGAGACGCATATCTCCTGAACGTTTGCTCTTGCGAGCTTAACACCACAGGAAGCCTGAATGCATATTGATATTATTTCTTTGAATCCAATTCGAATCCAGTCCATGATACCCTACCAAAAACCCCTGAGTCTTATGTTGAATATTAATCATTTGTACCTTATTACCACACCTAAAATTATATGCATTGTACATATAATCAGCATAACCATGTACATAACAGTAAAGAATATAAACATTTACTGGGCTTCAATGTAAACATTTGAATGTTTGTAAATTGAGGTGGGCCACACATCTTAAGATCAAGGCTAGATAATCAGATCACAGTATATGATGGACCGGATTTCTGAGACACGTTAAAGAATGAAAAAGAATTAATAGAAAATGTATATTAGTCCTAAAATATGACAACTGATGCCAACGTTAGTTTTATCTTTATAAACCTAAGCTTTTACAAGAAGTGCAAATATTTTTTAGCAAGTGCATGTTCTCACGTATTTATGGGAACCTATGAGTGGACAACAAATTGAAATATACCGATTTGATAAGAGGGTAATGTCTGTAGAAACGAAAGGTCTCAGGGCAACTTTCCTATTATTTCCTAATTGTAGCTCCTGGTAACAATGTGTCAGTTCACAGAGAAAACAGATGTCATACAGTCATTACTGACTCCAGTATAAACTGAATATTGCTTTTGTTCTTTATTAATTTTACCAGCCCTGTCTTTTATTCCCCTTGGCAAATGTCAAAGATCCTTCCTATGTGACCGTATCTTCAAATAATGCTCCTAAAGCAAGAGATATATTGAGCAAATGTAATTGAACATAATACGATTAAGCCCCGAAGATGTAAAATTTATGATGATCATATATACATTAATCTATTTTTCAAGTCAAGAACGGAAAAGGGTGACGTTTGCATCGACAGAGCACAGGTAAACCAGGATACACTGGGGTGTGTTTATCCAGAACAGAATGATATTGTCCTATATTTCTCCAAGTTTTATGCAAAGAATAGAATCAAAGCGGCCAGGACTAGGTAATCCTCAGTATATATATATATAAAGAATGTGATAAGGTAAAGACAACTGTTAAAGAAATTGGACTAACGCGATGACGGAGGGATATAGGGTAAACCACTTCAGATTCCAGTTCTTTCACACCGACTATGAATTGTCGATAGCTCAAACTACACAGAGTAAGTCGGGAAACAGAGTTATTTTTTTTTTTTGGGGGGGGGGGAATATGAAATATGGCACTTTTAGATGATTGATCTGTCGACTTCTTTGATAATCTACCTAATCATGCTGTATTTCATAATAAATTAATGAAGGGGCATAAGCCTCTACAAGGTCGAGCCCTCTTTGATCAATGATATGGGATGTATATTATTTTGAAACATATCAGAATGATTTGAAGCATGTTTCTATTTGTATAATGCTTTTCTTGAATAAAGTTAATGTTAAAAAACGACCTGTTGATTCGATTTGTATCTTCCATCTATCTTAAAGGGGCGTATTCGCATACCATGTTAAATATAGATGAAATTAAGTGTTTTCTCCTTGATATATTATCAATGGTATCTGTCAATAATCTTAAACCGTTTATACTTACTTCTGTAGACATTTGGAAAAAAAGCTTGAGACGGGTGCGATTAGTGGTAAAAAATATAAACAAACCGCGCCGCTCGACAGATCAAGCTTTTCAAGCTTCCGTTCGGTGTTTCTTCTGTTATTTTTCTATTATTTGTTTGGAAAGATCGGCCCTCTTATCATGCAGTCTTGCTTTGGGAACAGCCATACGTGGACTGTTAACTCCCACAGTACCATATAAAAATGTATAAAACAAATGAACTAGTGAGAGTAAGTCCGTGTCCCGAGATTGTTTTGCGAGGAAATTTTTGTCTCCAGCCAAAATCAACCACATGTTGTTGCAAATGTTTATGTACCTTAAATTAATTGACTCTCTTAATAATACGTGTTGTTGCCATGACTAAAATAGCAAAGGAAAATTTCATTACATGGAATATACGAAATAAAATTTGTTGTTATAGAAAGGTTTTATCAGGTCAGCTGACAGTCATCTTAGCTTTAGCCGTCATTCTTTGTCCCAACGACTTGGGATAGCCGGCTATACACCTGCCTCGTATGTAGAATTTATATTATTTCTGGCTTACTCTGCGAACATAGTAATGAACTGTAAGTAATTTTGCATAAGAAGGGTTCTTATAATACCTCTGTGACCTAAGTTCGACTTTATTATCTAAAAGTTGTTAGTAAACACTGTCCATGTGCTAATGTTGACAAACAGAAAACTATTTAATTGAATGTGGTCTATATTCGGAAGTTGATTTGCAAAACGAAAAAGGTGTCAAGTTACTTGCGAGCTTTATGCCTTTACGTGATGAATGTATTATTTGCAACGTCTGTGTATACTAGTATTCATGACACTGGTATTAATCAAAGAAACCGAGAAACTGAATTGTGGTAAGTATATCAAAATAAAATGTCCCTTAAAGCCAGGTATTCACCATCTAGCGTACTGGGGAACAAATTCCTGCAAAAAAAAAGTCCTTTTAAACCCCTGTGACGGATGTATGAGCTTCTTTATCTACATATTTTTATTAAACACGGGAGCATATGTCCATGTTGTCAAAGGTGGCTGATTGCGCATACGGTACGTGAAAGCTGTCATGGATAAGAGCAAACCTTTTTTTGTCATTCGCAAACCTCTGCTTCGTCTGATACGCCGCCAAATGCCCGCATTTTAGTTAACGTTTGGCGGCCATTTTAGCGGCCACCCACATGTTATCAACATATGGATATAAATAAAACCTACAAACTCTGCATTTAATACACGTCATTTAATAATATTGGCACCTTTTAAACTGATGAATATACAGAGCAACACACGGTATATAATATGTCATTTTCAAGAAACAAATGCCTCTTTCGACAATTTATTAAAGCCAAATTATTTTCCAGCATTGACCATATTCACAGTTAATCGGATTTTAACGACGTTTTGAAAGAATACGTCTTGTGTAAATCCTGTTTGTGTTGAATTTGTGCTAATTACATGCGCTTACGATTTACTGCTTGGAGGGGCAAGGAGGAAAACATCGAACATGCATTAAAACCGAATGAAAGAGACCGAAAATCACAAGGCCTTACTGTGTAAACATCCGTGTTTAAGAAGTCTTACATCTGTTTCCCTATTCAAACCGGCTGGAGCGTCAATTGCTTCTTCTACAATTATAAACAAGGTGTTCATTCTTAAGGTCTCACAAAACCTGCAAATCAGTCAATACTTCTGGAATTCACGCCTTTTCTGCAAAACACATCAGTTCGACCTTATTTGCTTTCAAGTGGCCTTACATTTGTTTTTTTTCTGATTTTTTTAGCTAAATGCTTATTACCCTTGCAGTGAACTTGAATATTTTCACAAATATATGTAGATTTGGTTTTTATATAACAATCATATATTTTATATATCATTTGATTGTAAAAATCACATCACGATGTCATTTACGCTGAATACTTGTAGCCATTTATAAGCAAATTATGAGGTTTATTTTTTATTTCGGTTTTATGAAAACTTAGGAAACGATTTCACACCTGAAAGCAAAATGAAAATACATACTATAGTCCCACACTTGTGTAAGAACAGCATTTAATTGCATAAGAAAAAGCACATAAATAGTGAAACATACTTTATAAATAACAGTGTATAATTTTAAGGTATGTGATTATACATAATAAAAAAAACAGGAAAGTGAAGTGGCGTGTGCGATAGGTTTGAAAACTTATGTAAAAATTATATGAATATTATCAAGCTTTTGTTAGAAACAAAAACACTTGAATAAAAAGGACGGTAGCTATGTTGTAAGCATTGACTTTATTTCTGTATGCAGTTATTTTCTTCCACATATTTCTTTTAATTTGGAACTGAAATATTATATCAGATATTTTATATGTTAAAAGGAAAATACAATGTAATCGGAAGGTAGAAGCCGTATCCTCCAAGCCAGTTATAATTTAGTTCCCAAGTTT
Organism: Sipunculus nudus; assembly: GCA_026874595.1. Taxonomy (NCBI): domain Eukaryota; kingdom Metazoa; phylum Annelida; class Sipuncula; order Golfingiida; family Sipunculidae; genus Sipunculus; species Sipunculus nudus. The sequence goes on from CM049307.1 coordinate 21,717,017, forward strand.
TAGATACTTCAAACGGGGGTGATTAGTTCCTTCAATATAATGCAATATATAAGAAGTGATATGTATCTTTCGGCTGTTTAGTATGACTATAACGTTAGAGTTCATGTATGTTTAATTCTAAGTTACAAATAGGAAAGATTCACGCCATTGTCGTTATGTGCGACCTTCGTACGATGTCGATGTCGTGAACTGTCGTAAATCCTTATAGAATAGGTCGCAGATTTGATTGGCAATTAATGGTGGTCCGGCTAGAATATATAAAGTGCATGACATATCCTTTCAGAGTAACAGTAGAGGAAGATAAACTGAACATGACAATATACAAAATTAAAACGTTTAAAGCGAGCACAGTAATACCAGTGCTGCATGCATGAACATGGGACATACAAATATCACTGTAAGATAGTGATATAACTATAAGAAAAAATAGTTACCAATACTCAATACATTAAAAAATACAACAGATCAAGAAATAGACATATAATGGATCTGAAGAAAAATATTACAAGACAAATGTGGAAGACTATTTAATTCTTGCCACACATAACACAGTTTCACAGACTGCAGGATGAAAGGACGAAGACAATTATATAATTACTTTTTTTCTCGAGACAATGGATGCGTCAATGGTTCTTTGGGTACCAACATAAAAGAAATTAGTTGACTGAAATACAAAATAGTAATTCAACGATGAGCTAACAATACAAAGAGCTTAATGGGCACTGACGTTACTAATCTAATGAAGCGATAACGGCAGTGATGGCCTTATAACAAAATAGGAATTTTACCCAAAAAAATATCAACGAATATACAATGCTTTCAGCGTTAATTATAGTTCCCCGAATACACCATTATGGTTTAATTAGCAATATTTTCTATAGGACTTACTTTGAGAATTAAAGGAAAAGTTTTTTTATAAAGGCTTTGCTGTTACAATGACTGAATTAAGGAATGTTAGTAATAAGAAATCATAAAAGCACGCCTGTTCCATTGACATTTTTACTCCCTCGGGAGATTAATAGTTCCTTCAATAAACGTGCTTAAAAAGCCAAGTCATTTTGGTTCATTTGATATTGTCTGTGTTGGTGATTTTTTTTTGGTTCTGTTTACAATATCTGTACTCGTTATTAAATGGTACCTTCAACAAAAGGTTCTACACCTTGATAATACAATTTAAAATATACCCTGTCCATCATGTTCCACATATCTTTGTTATTCATTTGTTACATAAAGGTTAGATACCCGTTAACAATTAGATTCTATGATTGTTTTTCTTATCTATTGTTACAGATGTCTGTTTTATTGTACGCAGGAGTGTTTTTGACACTTGATTTGTGAAGCGCTAGCATTGTCCGTTGCAATGAGAGACGCGCGAGCCGGGCCGGCTTACGTGTGACCCTGGCGTGTAGAAACACGGCGCTCATGCTGAGCTGGAACTTTCTGGTCTGGTCGCGCTCTATGAGCGCGTGTCTTGTAATGTTCTTTGGGCGTGTGTATTATGTATTGTTAGGTTCTTTCGATTGTTCATGAAATAGAATTTTATAGATTTTGCGGATGAAAAGTTATAAATAGGGACTGTGTTTTAGAGCCGAGGGGGAGGAGAGAGAATATTCCAGCGGACGGAAGCAAGTTAGTCAGTGTGTGGGACCTATCCGATAACTGCAGTAGTGTCAGGGATTCTACGAACTTTATGCAGATTTGGTGCGGCCTGTCTTCAGTTTGCTTTCGGGAATACTACAAGAACTTCACTTTGATTACAACAGATTGATTTTGTGATTAAATTTAACTATTATTCACTTAGAAGATTTATGTGAACTGTTCATCTGGATTATACGTTTTAAAGGACTTGTTGTCGCTGTGACAGTGGTGGTAAGCAGGTACTGTACACTTTATTTATAATTCTGTGTAATTGTATTGATTTGCTGTTGTAGTGTTAGGGTTGTTTTAAGAATAAATTATAATTATTTGTTAACAAAAAACCACTGATTTCTGTATTCATTCCCCTAGACATTTCACGCTGCCTTGTGTAACAGAATCTGATATTTTGATCTCCATAACCAAATTTATGCTCATCACGACTACGTGATCTGTTGATATTATAAGGTTCCGTAACATTATGCATCACTTAAAGAGCTGGAATGCGACATAAGTGCTTGTCAGCATTCGATGATACTGTTGTCGAGGTTGGAGTGAGTGTATTTGCACAGCTTTTTTCGGACTTCTATGCCAAATCAAATGATATAAGCAACATATCCAGAGGTAGAAATAACCGAGACAAGATATTTTATAGTGTACTATATATATATATATATATATATATATATATATATATATATATTATATGTTTTCCTGAAAATATATAAAAATAAAGAAGTCGCATACAAAGGCATGACCTTTTCGAGGCAATGTTATGTTGTTCTTCCGGTGTGATAGTTACCAGCTAATAATAAAATCCCATGTAATTACTCTTGGAATAATGCGTCGCCAACTTATGTTGATAAATTTGAGCCGGATTGCAAATGGATGATTTAAAGCATACCTGCTGTTCGAGATTCATTGTATATAGCGTGTTAACAATTTACTAAATTATTAATTTTTTAAAAAATAAAAAACAGTTTATTCCGAAATTATTTAGCCCTAGAAATGACTTTCTTATTCATGTCTGCTTTTTTAAATTAAAATTTAACTAAAAGTGCTACGGCGTGTCTGCGTGCTCCTAAATCCGCACTGAGGCGGTACTCACCACGTACGGATCCCCAAGTTTTGCCCACGTTTTTGCAAGTAGACAGCACGCACTTACAAGTACGGCGGGTTGGGACCACGGCTTAATGTCAGTTACGGTCGTTGCGGAGTCCCTGCAGCCTTTGAAAAACGCACGGTTGCCGTACGTCAACCGCACGGAATAGCCCAAACACTCGCCGTTCAGCGACCGTATCCCGGTTGTGACCGAGGCTAGCAGAATCAACCTTATTTACTCGAGCACACATTCCAGTATAAAACACTGGGTTTCATCCTCCGACACTCACAGTTTCTGTTCGTTACAATCCTTTTTGTCTCAGTCAAATGTTTCGATGATTTATGTCGAAGTTTAAAATTTTGCCTACGCCACTACAAGGTATGTTTTTCATTTTGTGAGGAACTACAATGAATGCATACTTGTGAAATTCATTACATGTGCGGATTTTCCTGAGTTTTTTTAAAGCGAGTGCCAGGCCTCGGTTTATATAACAGGTGGTCCGTTGAGATCATGCAAAATTGAAATTCGTGAAATACCGTAATACTTAGGTCCCTTGAGATCATACTAGAAATTATATTTATCGCAACTTCTGTCTATTCCGAAAGAAGCGCAGGTTAGGTGGTGTCCTCGACCGTCTGCTTACCTTAGCCATGAATACACGCTGGTCGGAGATTTTCTATTGTCAGATGACCGGAATGGCGCTTCTGTAACATGGAACTACACACGGTCCGAGCTTATTGTGCCTCAGGTGGGAATGGGTCTTAAGGTATCCACTTCACTTTACCCGGTCTGTAGGAGATCCCCTTAAAACACAATATCGCTTGTTATGACATTTATTCTCGACACATATTTCAGAAAAGAACGTCTTTTTCTCTTTGCTGCTCTCTTTGTGGGATATTCGATAATAGATTTCTGGGATGAAAAGCATGCACTAGCATGTGAGTCCATGAATTAAACCGGGGGATTTTTATTTTTAGTAACGTCACGTAAAGCGTTGAAAGTATTTGATATAATTTAATGTACGGTATCCTTTAACACATCTACCATATAAAATTACTTTTATAATTTTTATAATAAATATTGGTTAACATTTGGAATAACTCTTCCATAAAATATGACGAATGTTTCAGTCCTTGAATAAGGAAAAGGAATGACCTCCGTCCTTGTCAAGCCAATTTGTCTTTTCTGTTTGTCCTATATTTTCTAGACTTATACAGTAATCATCCAAGAATTTACTTTTCTTTCACAAACGTTGGATTAAACCAGTTTCTTTTATGTTTGCCTCTGACGGGAGGGTATGCGTTAATCACCGCTTGTGTGTGTGTGTGTGTTATATTGTGGGTGTGTGATGTTGTGTGTATTTGATGTTGTCTGTGTATGTATGCAAGTATCGGCAAGATATCCCAAGAATGGTAGCATGGATTTGATTGAAATTTGATAAATCGGGTGTGATAAAATCTCAAAGTGATTAATAGTCCGGTCGCCACTGGACTCAACCTTGTTTTATGGTCTTAAGTTTTTTTCTTTGTGGATTTTGTTTGCCTACATATCAGGTGTGAAAAAAATATGTTCGTTGGCCCTCTGTCAGCCTTTGGCATTTTTTATATCAACATAAAACAAAATGGCTGCCAAAATAATGCGATAATAGCAAAAATGCAATAATTACCTTTACATTTGACATAGAGGGTCTTCCAATACATGAATTTTGGGGTATTATGACCCAGAGAATTCAATTTTGGTATTGTTTTAGTCATAATGACCACCACTAACAATGTAGCTCTCATTAAAAAAACTGTAAATATACTGAACACGTAATTTGTATAGTAAGTATGTTTCAAAGCATTCTGCAGATCGAGGTTAATAAATAAAACTAATTAAACACTCAAGTATGGATGAAGATGTGATGATCAAACGTTCTGGAAAACAAAAGCAAAAATTGCCCAAGGCTGACAGAGGGCCAACCAACAAATTTTTCACACCTGGTATGTAGGCAAACAAAAACCACAAAGAAAAAAAACTTAAAAACTTAAAACAAGGATAGCCCAAAAAATGTCCTTTGGCTGCCGGGCTGTAAATTTTGGTTTTATGGATCGCATGCAGTACTATTTGTCATTGGGACTTGTAACACGTGACCATTCAGCCCTCCCTGAGAGCATTGACGTCACGCCACGCAGGGCGTCTTCTTGAAAGGCATCAGTTTCCAAAAGAACGTTCAGCAGTGTTATGGATGTTGATCGTTGTGTACATAATCTAAGGCAGCAATATCACAATGCCAAGGTGTGTTTTCAAGACATATTTACACTGAAACAAAGTTCCCCGGAACAAAATTGCTTAGGTAAACGTCCCACATTTAAGGGTGCCATCTCAAGATATATTTTCTTTAAGCACACACTTCCCGCGCAAGCAAGGTTCGCATCCCCATGTCGGACTTTTTTTAAAACTTATTAAGGTATGAATAATTCCAGGAATGTTATCGATATTGCTTCACGTCCCAATTCCAGGGTGCCATCTCGAGATATATTTTCTTTGAGCAATACCTTCCAGCGCATGCAGGGTACGTGTCGCCATATCGAGCTATTTCGGTTAATAATATATTTAATTTTTAATAATTCAGGAATAATATCGATAGCGTGATAATTTAAATATAGGGTGAGCACTTAAACGAAATTGGCACACACAGGCCTCCTAGACGTAAGCATTTTCTGACATATGGTCCTCTCTAGCCGTGGGTACGCGAATCAGTAGACACTTGTATTGGGCTGGTTAACCAAACTTAAACTGGTCGTCGACTGTCTAGTGCCAGGAGGCCTTAATGTCGCTAGGTCCTCTCTAGTCTATCAAGCAAATGGAAGAAGGGCATATAAAGGCCTGAACAATTATTAAAAATACTTCATAATAAAGAAACTTATTAGAGATCGTCTCCAGCCGTGGTACTTACAGCTTGTGACTATAATAAATGGATTCGCCTATAATGGATTCCTGGCACGGTGATTAGAGGAAGCGGAAGACGGTACTCCATCAAAATCATGTTGTTCCTGACACCTTATTCTATAAACATGTCTGGGTTATGTTCCTTGGACTAGCTAACATTGTACTAGTCACCACTTAGCCTACTGTAATGCATCACAACGACGTTGTCACGCCAGGAAAAGAAAGAAATACGTGTCGATGCAATCCTGTCCGATCACACCGTTGGTTATAATTAATGGAAGCAGACCAATTCAGGTCAAATTTAAATATTGCAATATACTGTGGAAGTGGTTTTGTTAGCGGGGTTTAAATTTTTCGCGCTTTTAGCGGGAGCTGATTTGCGCTAAATAAGAACACGCGTAAATTCGATGCGATCGTTCGGAAGATTACAGCGTTCTCGCCTGACACACAGTAATCCCTCCATGCATGGTCGCTTGAGTTGAGGCTTCTTCAACCAGATTGTTAGAGTAGTCTTGTTCTCATAAGGGTTCATAGCAAGTAATTTCTCGGGAAAGACCCCTCTCATTTAAATTGATTTGTAAAAACAACTGGGTAACAAAAAAGTAGCCCTTTAAGACACCCCTAACCCTTCCTATAGCTTTGAAGCACACTAAGCTGAGAGCGACCTAAGACTTGTCGGTTTTGTTTGTTGTTCCGACATAGTTGGCTACTTCTGGTTAGTATAATCAAAGTTTTTGTTTCAGAGAAATTCTACAACTTACTCAGATGTCAAACAACGTAGCTGCAGAACATTGCATCATCAAACTTGATTGGTACTGATTAATTACGTATTTGTCACACCTTGCGGTCACGGTACTCGACCAGTCGCCCGTGGCATGTAAGCGGTCACCCGATGGGTTTTAGGTGGGATGATGGTTACATTACAAACCTATCTTTTACATATATTTTAATAATCTGATTCACAATATTTTTCCTTGCACACGGATTTGCGCGAAAATTCGAAGTGCGCTAATGCAATTCAAATGAAAAATGCGCGAAAATCCAGACACGCAAAATTAACCACTTCCACAGTTCTTTGGTCCACTAACCCGGTTCGTGATATAATTGTACCATGAAGTGTGATGATTTCTTTTGTTTGTTATTTGAAGGGTGGTTCGTTATTTGGTTGGTTTGTCTTTTAGTAACTTAACTAGTAATGAACGGATTTGATTAAACTGTGTGAAGGGTTAGGGTACACCAAAAGAACAATTTAAAGTTTAAAAGAACACGTTAAACTTTAAACTCTGGAGGTAAACAGAGTCCACCAGTATGGCTTATCTAAATTATTTTGTACAATTGGAAATAGGGCAATTAGTTATTCCGACTGAGGGTTGGACCCATTCATCGGTATTAGAGGCCGCATCCGCTCTAGTTAGCCGAGCTGATCAGTGATGCAACCATTGGGTTTCTGAATCGTTAAGTTATTCTGATTCAGTATTCATATTATCCCTACGCTTGTTAAGCACATATTAAAATATGTGGTGCCTCACTATTTTCAAGGTTTTTTTATTATTTCACATTCACAAAAGTTTAACCTTTATGACCGGACAACAGACCACTCTTTTTTGTTAACCCTATAAATAGCAAATACAAAGAAATGCATGCACCCGTGTTGATAATATACCATTTCACATCAGCTGTCTAAATATTAATAAATCTCACCATACATTTCAACATCAGAGCACCATACTGTCAGAATTTTCATTTAAGGCATATTTTGTACCCCAATGTAGCCGTTTACCATGTTTCACAGACACATGGGACAGACGACAGCCACCATTGAAAAACATCCAGGGAATATCCGAATTTTATCCTCCCCATATAATGAAGCTACAGTCGAAACGCATGGCCGAAAGTTCATGCGACATTAAACGTCCACAGTCCCCTGACATTTCTATCCCCCAGGGAATGTTAACCAACGGAAAAGGATCGTGTCCGCTGAAAGATATCTTCTTGTGCCATTCTAGCTCCGGACACTTTAAATGGGAAGAACACCTGGTAAAATTTCCACATACGCAGTCAGAAGTTCAATAACACCGTGCATCGCTGTGACGTTAACCTGCAGAGACAAGATGGATTTAAGTGAAATCACTACGGGAGAAGTACGTAAAAATAACAGAAACATTTGGGAATAAATCCTCATAGAGCGGTAACCATCGTTCTTATCGCGAGAATTACGTTAACTGCCATAGATTCGTTTCCAGAAAACGTTTAGAAAATGCACAGATATAACCATCTGTTAGTTTTTTGGTAAAAAAATAATGCAATTATACGAATTTATATTATTCAAAGTTCAGAGCAAAATAACCTGATTTGTTTGCAAATAGTCATTTTTTTAATTTCTTAAGAGAACACATTATTAGTTTTGTCTTTCTTATTATATTTGTTAGAAACATTTTGTTGCATTGTTTTGGTTTAAGGCGAGCAAGTCTTTTCCAAATATCACAGGAAAGAATGAGAGGGTTATATTATTATCTTTCGTAGGACATTAATGATACTTAAAAGAATTATATTATATTATACAAAGTTATACTAAGAAAAAAATGCCATTGATTCAGTGTCATCATTATGAGAGACATGAATAGGCTTTCGATATGCACGAGCTATCGGTTCGATTAAGGACACTGTCAGGGGGGAGGGGGTATTTATAGGGCGCCCCCCCCCCTTAATTCTGCTCGCACTTATGCCAGTCATCTACTGGCAAGTGTTATGTTTGTTAACCCACATTTTTGTACGTTCGATTATTTAAGTTTACTTAGATAAAATATGGCGTATAAGTAAATAAATGTTTTCATGTTTCTCTATGCACGAGTGTGGTAATGTTAGTCCCATATGGAAAAGAAAGAACAAATTTAAAGCTGAGCATGATATTGTCTGTAATGGAAAAATAGATATATATCTGATATAATAATGTATATTTATTATTCTAAAGTTTTCTATTGACCTAAAGAGAAACTATTTTTGTTGTATATGTTAAAATTTTGTGAAAAAAAAAGAACAAAAGCTTAACAAGATATTGTCTATAATGTAAATTGAATGAGTGTGAGAGTTTGAAAATTTTAAAAATAAATCCAAAGAGTAAAGTGATTATATACTATCTCTCTTTTCATATTGTTTGTATTGAAGTCTCAAAATCCTATGATTGTTCTGTAACATCATGGTGGATGGCCAAAACTGTTTAAAAATCCATTTGTACTTTCACTAGATGCTCGCTATGCCTTATTTTTTTTAATTACCCTGGAATTCACCAAGAGACTATAGAAAAGCTTCCGGTTTCTTGATTCTAGGTACCGGTAATTAAAGTCACCTCTAAATACTCAGCTACTGCCACTGCAGTTGGATGGCCAGGCTTGATGTTTGAAAGCTGCATTTTCAATAACAATATAAACGTAAGAATGGCTTGCAAAAACAGTCAATGAGTATTTTCACTTCTTATATTATTTTGTGTTTATGTACTTTAATAACCTCAGGTCAGACAATATATTTATTACTTTTTAATTCCAATTGGCTCCAGTTCGAACTGACTTGCTGTAAAAATAATTTATCTACGAAAGACCTATATTATGGAATTAATTATCAGAAGCTTCACATGAAAAAAGATGCAGTCACCTTTGACATATGATAGTTAATCCATTTCAGTTCATTTACATGTGTGCTGACCATCTTCGACATAAAAAATTACTCTACACTTATTGATGCATGTATTTTTTAATGATAAAATAATGCATTATATATAAATGAAGGCCCCACGGGTAACATAACGAACAACTTGAATTTGATACCTTAAAAATTAACCGATATTTATCATGATAATAATGCACGAACTAACAATATTTGATATGTTTAGTGGGAGACAATTTTACGGCGAGGTTTAAATATGCGTGCTTCCTACTAATAGGGCTTTGTGGAACATCGATATAATCTGAAAAAAAAAAGATTTATTAGTATATATATATATATATATATATATATATATATATATATAAATAAAACATGTCTTAAAGACGCAGAACAGCCCCCTTACCGACATTAGGGCTGGGCCCCCTCTATTTTAAATCCTGGATCCCTAGATCCTAACTTGATTCCTTTACACATATATGGCAAGGTCGGTCTAGTGAAGATTTCTTTATTGTTCTGATATTGAATTCTAAAAATATCAAACTAAAAAAATTAAATAAAATTAACTAGAAGGATACCGGCATTGATGGATACAGGCTAGGATCATTTAAGGTGATGAGAAAATGATCCAGCTCGTAAATATTCCTAAATAATGGTCATCGTGATTACTTTGCTCAGTTCTTAAGTGGAACATTTTTATGATCAGCCGAATGTCAAAGCTGCCTTGAACGACAGTCACCAAGCGCACAATCTATCCTACTTATTTTCTTTATCGTATCTGCACACTCATAAACGACAACAAGTACACCCGAATTTACAATAGATTATGACTCAGTTTTTATTGGGAGTGGAATTTGAATTAAATAAAAAACATTTTTTAACGGGATTGACATTTTTCCAACACTGAATTGAAGTCAAACAGAAGTTTAATCAGAAAAAAATAATGTTTTGATCCATTACATGTGCGGAATATCATGACCTCAAAAGAAAATACATTCCTTAAGCAGTGTTCATGTAATATTCAACTTTACTCATTCCACACTTTTACAAACAATCTATTCAGTTCTCCTGTGTTACAAGAGGGTAAAAAGGGCCGGGTATATATATATATATATATATATATATATATATATATATATATATATATATATAGAGTGAGAGAGAGCAGAAAATTTGTTCTAAAAAAATTGGTGATTTTCAACAAATAAGCCCCTGCCCTAAATTTTTTTCTCAATACCAGTATCAGAATTATATATATATATATATATATATATATATATATATATATATATATATATATAAGGTAGATCCGATTATTTCAATCATGAAATAAGGCAATATTATATGATGTATAGTGAAGTTCTTACTTGTTGTTGACAATACTAAAGAAACCTTTTTAATCAAAGATTTCTTTAAACCTTATATGTGCAAATAACTTGTCAATCAGAGAATTATGGTTTTAAGGCTGCCGTTCTTAACAATATTAATGTTAACCTGGCACCTGTTCCAGATGCTGTTCTCGCAAGGTGTGAGGAGAGAATATTGATGAATGACAACCTATCATGACCATTTCCAGGACTACTTTCTGTTGTATGTAAATTGTCGTACAATAATCAGTCATCGAGCAGACATTAAACCTTTTATCTATGGTACATAAGTCCAATTTGAACCTTTCTTACTTAACATCTAATGATACTTTATGGTGGCTTTCACTTTAAGCTTGTCATTAATCCCAGGCCTTTTAGATTCCTAAATTTGTAACAGAAACATTATTTTACTTAAAACATCATTTAAAGGCACGGTTTACAAGAAAATCGAAAAATATCATGAAAACTGTATCGCGATATACCGATATATCCATATATTACACAGCCCTAGTCAACAGCGCTCTTCGCTGTTTTCCTAATCTGTCATTTATAGATTAATTGAAAATGGCAAAGCATCAAAGAATCTACGAGGCTTCTGCTTTGCTGAAACAAGTGATGTCATTAGAAGCCACTGATAATGAATAGAAAAAAACTCGGCAGTCTCCCACTCTAATTAGTCGGAACGTTCTCGTCCCAGTGCCAACGATTTGACATAAATGCCTCCGTGCCCAGAGAGAAAGCGCTCAGCCATCAACTCAGAGATTTCAACATAGCACACAACCATGATTTTTATTTAAACGTTTTCATTGTGAATCCTGCATTGACGTTTCTTCGCATACACGACAGTCGAGACGGTCTTAACATTTGTTCTAATTCATTCCTCTCAGCCACGGCTTGAGCAGAGTGTTTACACACTGAGATGACGCTGTACAAAACCAACAGGTCAGTCAGGCGCAAGGCGCATTTACGTCGCTCGTGTCGTTAACATCGACGGACCAATGCATTAGCCAGATTCCCGCATTTAACATAAATGAAAAAAAAAACCTTTGATACAACCCTGAGGTTTCCGTAAGAAAAGTACGAAAATTAAATTGACAATTTTTTCGTCCTATATCGGGGCCTAACACACCAAGAATGAACCACAGTCAATCAGCCATTGGATACGGTATTGTGACATGAGGCCAAATATAGCACACTGACCAAATTCTCTTCTGATCATTCTAAAATATGAGCTTGTTAAATTGAATAGCAATGAATACGTATCACCTATTAAAGATAGAAACATATGTGACGTTAAAATTTAAAGAAAGCAGACACCTGACTAGACGAGGACGCAGACGATAGGTCTTAAAAACCACATAAAACCTAAAAGATTTCATTAATTTGGTAATTCCATAGTCTAGTCAGATTGGTACATACATGGAGTAATATGTTAAAACAGCTCTCTGAAAGCATTAAATGAACTCGAATATAAACCTCGCTTGTCCAGACGTGTGTACATTAAATATTTTACTTGAGTTGCGTATCACGAGGTCAAATGCATTACGCAAATCTTTGGGGGTTTAACAGTGGCTTAAAACATGCTCGTGAACCATTTACTTATTTACAAATAAACCTCCGAAGGATTATTCAAGGAAATGGTTTGTCAAAGTAAAAGGTTTTCTGTACTTGCCAGTAAAATGAATAAACAGCCAGATCGGAGATAGTCAGACGAATACCATGACAGTCATGTCATAGTTCACTGATGGGATGCATTAATCTTTTTAGAGGCCATCCAACAAACGAAGTAATCACTTTAGCGAATTCGAGTTTAATAAATAAAGATGAAAGGTCACAATGGCAGTACATAGACCTTTTCAAAGTAATTTTGTTACGTAAATCAAGTCAAGATCAAATTTGATTACAGGGATCACTGGTTAAATATCAACATTAATTTTAACTAGCTGCACCCGCAGAAAATCCACGGTTCTCTAAGATAAACAATTTTGTATTGAGCTGGTAGGGACTGAATGTCACACATTTTAATCCTGAGCTTTTCGGGAGTTCTTTTTAGCTCAGCTGACTTTTGCCTCTGAGCAAATTAACGCAAAAAGTTATGTTCGGTTTTGGATGAACATTTGTACAGGGTTAGGGTGATCAATATCCCACTAAAGTCTGGGGGTAATGATAATCATTACTATTAAATTTACCTCCCCCCCCCCCCCCCAGCAATGGCGTTTCAGCTGCAGGATTGCTTGAACAAACTTTAAAAAAAATACAAATGAATTGACCAAAAGGTTAAAAAATGGATATCATGGAAATATACGTGGGTATGTATAGAAATCAACATACCTGCGACTGGTCGCAGTACTCAGTGTTGAAAGCCCTCGCATTGAAAGCGGAGTCGTGTGGTCTTTCGATTTAAATTCTTTACCTCCGTTCGAGAGAGTAAACTTCCTTCCGAGGCGTTACAATGGATATGGGGATCAAGGGGATTATAGTCGACCCGCATGACCGCGTATCAACCAAAACGCTTTTTGCACAGGACATGCACTCTGACCATGGTCTTAACAGGCCAGTAAGCTCGAAATCCAAGAAAATCCCACAGATGCCTCCTGAAAAAGTGTGACATGCGAGGGGAACCTTGAAGCACAACAGAAATAGGGGCTCCTTATAAGGAAATATTAAAAATATTAATTATGCAGCTTAATAGGAAATAATCCAGCATAAGAAAACAAACTTGTTCTGGAAGAGCCCACCGACGATTCGTGTGCCGAATTTGAAAGTCCGAAAGTAGGTAAAAGATGGTCTAGAAAAAATCCAGCTCCATATTAATTGTTCTGTCAGTTTAATATAGTATTGTTATAACTTTTATCTCTATATTAAATCTAAACATGAAACGTTCCTAAACGGACCTAAATCAAAGTCATTCTTCCCCTTCTTCAGTTGACGGAATAATTTAACTGCCTCCACCAGGAGTGTATGTGTTCATCTCCATTGTGTGTGTGTGTGTGTGTGTGTGTGTGTTTGTTCACAACATAACTCAGTCATAAACGGAATCTTATGATATTTTCAAGACATTCGGGATTCGGCCAATGAAAAATGGATTAGATTTTGGGATGTATGAACCTGGGAATATGGGCCGAATACGTGAATGCAAACACGATTTCGTGAGCATCTCACAATGAAGATTTCTAGTGTAACGCATGTACCTAATTTTCATTGGTTATTTCTTATGTTCGAAACTTATGTCCCATGTCTTATGGCTTATGTGTCTGAAAATACGTTATGTATTTCTTATCTTTTACTGTTTTCATCCATTTAATGCAGATGTATTGGAATACCTTTGTATACGGTATTTAGAAACACGATATATCGTATGGGCCAAGACTAACCGATTATTTATGAAAAAAAACAATATTTTAATGTTTAAGCACATATATGTAGTATAGTTTGGAAATGATACCAAAAAGTGAACAGTTCTACTACTTGTTCTACCAGAAACTACTGCACAATTTATTTATTTGCACTTCGATGCCATTGGTTTGAGCTTAATTCATAATACTAGCAAGGGAGACAATATATTGACAATAATTTTAAGGCAAACGAGTTAATTTTTCCAAGCTTGTAAATTTTATAAATATCAGACATTTCAGACACTGAAAACATTGCTATTTCTTGAATAAATAAGACGTGCTCTTGTACTATCGTTCCTGGGTAATTTAGGAAGATTGTAAATTGTAAAATATCCTTTTCACACCATTCTTCGTGTTATTCTTAAACTGACTCTCACTGACTGTCACCGACAGCTTTATCTATTCAACCATCGTAAGATGGTGTAGAAATTTACCAGTCGCCACTGCTGACGACGTCACTGATGCCAGTATCGCGAAACACGTATTACAAGTATGAGGCTCAAATGAGGCACCTCGTTCAATACTTAAAAGGATATAAGGAAGAGCCTAGTGGCATTGAAAGCCTGCACAGATTTGCTGTAAATAATAATACATTCGATAGTTTTAATTCGGACAAGTTTTGATATCCTTTATCTGTAAGGAACTAAAAAAAGCATCATTTCTCTTCTTAAGAGAATGAAATAAGGAATAAGCCCAAGGACAACTTATTCTGTAACTTGAGTTCAGATATTTCCTGTCGACCTTGAAATAGAAAACAAAGGCTGCACAATTCTACCGCATTCTGAATAATGAGATCAGGAATATTTCCCGGATGTTGATAAAACGTTGGTGTGTGGTAGGTAAGCACAGGAAACCTATGATTCCAAGACGAGAAAAATGTATGTCACGAATCACCAACTGCTTGGTTGCATCACAGGTCAACTCTGTCCGCCGGAAAAAAAGTGGCATTATATAGGGCCATGACAGTGCAACCGCGCGGGGAAAGGACCATTCTCCCAGCTTGGATATTGAACATAAAGGGTTTCCCTCATACCAGTGGTCTCCCCATCGACAGCGACTGCGGCCCATCCTGCATAGAATCGATCTCACATGAGGTTAGGGATTGTAGGTATAGAAATTATACCCCCACAATGTACCGGGGGTTCCAAATTGACCAGAGGCGCAGGTATATATGTAATGTAGAATGTAATCTAGTCCGTATTTATATGTTTGATAAGAGTTGTTTCAAGGCAAATTACCTAAACATGGGTGTTAGTGGTAAAGACTGCACGGAATAAGTAAAATTTTGAAATCATACGCATGTAAAATGTTAACAAAGGGTTTCCTTGAAATGTAACAATTATTAATTTAAAATCTGACAGTTAAAACAGTAGTTTCG
This sequence comes from Sipunculus nudus, assembly GCA_026874595.1. NCBI lineage: Eukaryota > Metazoa > Annelida > Sipuncula > Golfingiida > Sipunculidae > Sipunculus > Sipunculus nudus. The sequence goes on from CM049307.1 coordinate 21,732,482, forward strand.
GCCATCCCCACAATTTCTACCTGGAAGAGGTTCGATTTGAGTAGAAATGATCTCTGGTCGAAGGCTGTACCTCGGCTTAAAAATACTCTGTACCTCACAACGGTAGAAACATAATGTGATGGCATAACGACTTAAAAGTCAATATTACAAGCGTCGGAGTTGTCAGGAAATAAAATGAAAACTCGCAGGAAAGCCCTGTTATTTGTTCCTGACTTCGGTACCCGGATTTTACTCGAGCAAAAGATACCCATATGTTACATGTCATGATTACAAAGACACATTGTCTGGTTATGTTTTGTAGTCATTCAGTATTTTTGGAAATTTGCACGCGCGTGTAGTAGAAACTATCTTCCTGATAGTGGGTATAATGTTGTCCAAACGAAAGGGAGAAAAGTATAATCTTGAGTTAAAATATACTTTCCGATATAATAGCTATAACGACTCTAATTTCAGGTTCTATTGTAGTTTACATGCTGTTGAGAGTCGTAATATCACAGCTTACATGTTACTGACCATTGGTTGTTATAAAAGACTGCACTAGTCTGCTGTAGCTTAGATAAAACTGTTTAATTACACGTGCGTGGTATTCAACGTATCTTTATGTGCTGGGCCACTCAGTGAAATGACAATTCCTTTGTACTTAATTTGTAATTAATTCCTTTGTAACTTTTTTTTAGGAGATTCAAATAATAATATTTCTGTGATCTTATCAGAAATTCAGTTAAATAATTCATCAAAGAGCAACAGATTAAACATGAAGGTCCGTATTGGTAAATATTTATTGATTATCTGGCGCTATAAATCATTCATTCAATGATAAAAGCCGGCTTCACTCTCGTGAAGTCGCTTTGTATTCCCAAACGTGCCTGAATCCGCCAAATTTAAGTTTGGCACTGTGCCACCATCATTTGTCCATGTCGGTTTTATTTGTAGCTATTAACCGTTACCTCTGTAGATTGACGCAAATCCTGGAAATTATGGGATGCTAAAAACTGTTCTGTTGTTTATCTCTTTCCAGTTAATAAAAAACAAAATATCAAGGGGGGAATATAATGATAAAATAATTAACCCTTGATAAATGTGTGTGTATTGCGTCAAGCCGACTGGATTATATATTATATTGGTCGGTCGCTCTCAAGCGCTCATATATGTTCATTTATATATGTCTGTATCTTTGAGCTTGTTATAGGCCTATATCATTGCTTTCGACAGTAGGAGGGTAAGTGTGCATCACCGTTCGTGTGTGTGTGCGCGCGCTCGCGCGTGTGCGAGGGTGAGTGTGTGTGTTCACAAAATTAATGTTGGATGTGGAACCGATACATGACCTGGATAGTATATATATATATATATCCCACTGGCAGTGAACCACTTTTCTGTGTTTACCCTTTCCATATATATATATATATATATATATATATATATATATATATATATTATCTTTCGTTATCTTACGTTCATTCCTCTACTAATCCCGGTCTGACGCGCGTGTTAAAGAATGACACAACATGTCTTCCCTGATAGTCTGTGATTACAGTTCAATGCTAATGGCCATTACACCAATGAAATTGACTCACGGGAAATCATTCCCCATTGCATTAACTGTCTGGCGGTTGGTCCTGTGTTACTGATGCTTTCAATTATCAGACCAGTCTCAGCACTGGGTGCTCTGTTGTGTAACAGATTAACGTTTTAATATTACGTGAAGAATAACACAGATGGTTTAATATTGGGCAGTTCCTTTGTTAGTGTATGTGTACAGCTGTTCGTCGTCACAGATTGGAAAATGGACCCATTTGAGCCATAATTACCACACAGTCCACCTATTTCTCTGCCCCTCATTACCATTACTCATTAAGACTAGACTAGAGAACCATCCCAGGTCGAATTCAAGAGACTTACACATACCATGAAAGTCTTTAATTTTGACACATGCGATTTTTTATAAAGGATAAATCATATAAATTGCATGAGAAGAAGGGACCAAGTTGAAAGAATAAAAGTCATTTAAAAAGTAATTTTTTCGAGTTGATTTAGGAAAAGTGGAAAGGCAGTAAAAGCAATGGGGCTCTCCCACTCTGGCGACTCTTTAGGCGACTACAGGTGTCCAAGCCGTCGCCACGTAGTCGTCAGAGTTTCGATTGTATGGTCGGGAGTAGTCTCCTGAAGTCGCAAAAAGACTCGTGGCCTCTTATCTGTCGCCGCTGGATTTTCAAAATGTTCAAAATTTTCAGGCGAAAGCCAGTTTGACTTCAGCGAGCGTAGCCTGACTTCTACAGGCGTAGGTGCTGTCGTAGGTTCTCTCTATAGGTGACGTAGGTTGCCGTAGGTGCTGTCGTGGGTAGTCGTAAGTTGACAAGTAATTGACAATGATTGAACCCAATAGCGACCTGTACATACAGATAATAAAGTGTAGATTAAAAACCCTTGGATTTAGAAAAGTATACATAACTGAAACGGGGAGAGCTCCTATCTACGTAGATTATTGTTTACATTCAAATAAAATATTCCCAAACAAGTTGTTCGGTATGCTATCTGAAAATAAAGTTAGACTTATAGGTAAGTCTGAACTTAAATCAGAGCCGGCAAATAAATTATGATCTGTGTTTCCATCTTTAATATCGAAATTCAAGTACAATATTCAACACATTTTTATAATAAAGGTGAATTTTTCAAATATGCTGCTGTAAAAACCAGAAACTGGAGCCTCGGAAACATGACATGGATCAAATTACCTACTTGACGTCGAGAACAGCCTTGTATAGGTGCCTGGGGGTCTGAGTATGTAATCAAATTACGATTTTTGTCCTTAGGGCGTCGATATTTGTCTGCACGCTGAATGACATTGTCCAGGGCCGTAGCCAGTCAACGCCCGACAAATCTGGTGATAAATAAGACTAATTTAAGAAACAAAATATATTTTTGTGAAAAACATAGTATGAAAAATGACCTAATTAACAAATTGGCAAAAGAGTCATCTATCCCCGGGACATTATTTCCAATTTCTCCAGACATTTAAATTTATTGGATTCCATAACATTGATTACTGAATTAGATTGTTGGCAACAGGTGAATCTTTAACACCTTCTGACTATCCATTTGTGATAAAGTTTCATTTTTTTTGTAAAATAAATACTTTTCAAGATAATTAAAGATCTAGGCTGATTCTTGGCATGATATTATATATATTTGCCGTAGGTTGAGCCGAAAGTACAGCAGGCCCTTCTCTAAATCCTGACTACACCCCTACCCGGCATCACTGTGAAATTACATGAGATATTTTAAAGGCTATCAACGGGAGTGTCCGTACATTCCGGAGGGAAGCAATGACCAAAGGGGCTAAACGTATATACGATTTTAGCTTAGGTTGACAGTCCATTGTCACAATGTCATGAAATAACTGTATTTTCCTACCATGTCAACTTGTATTTTTCATAAGTGCCGTTGCCTCTTCGTCTAAAAATGTTATACATAACTGCCATATTTAAACCTCACATTTGGTGGGTAATCTAATATGAGTTGAGGAATTAATTCCAAATTATATTTGAGTCAAGATTTCTGTGCCAAAGGTTACGGAGGGAGCATTCCTAAGCGGAAGCGCCCGGGGAGCGCAAATTGTCCACGAGAATTTCCTTAAACCAACACGGCTAATATGCAAATACTGACCTTCGGTTGGATTGATAATCACAGGTGACAGGTTCACACCTGGTATTTAATTCTGAACTTGACTTTACTTTAAAGGTCGTGACCAGAGCAGGCTCCCTGCCATCGTTGTAAGAGTTTTACAGCCCTGTATATGACGTCGGCTTTTCGGAAGCTAAACGCACTCCCGAAACGTTCAGTATTTGGTTAAATTTATTATTTATTCATGTGGCAAAATAAAAAAGGAAACATCCTTAAAAGTATGTCTATGTTTTTCTAGGCAAAGAATTTATAACTAATAGACTTAAACAATTGAAAGGACATGGACGACAAATAAGACAAAAACGAATGACGATGCAGATAGACATTCATTTAAAAAAATGGTCGACACATGGACGCCACAATGCCACCTACGTGTCACATCCCCGAGGAAATGGACTATCCAGGTTTTTTTAAACGATGAATTAACCGACCGAAGCTCGAACATACACTCAAAAAGATGAGAAAGACGTGTGTAACATTAACAATAAAAGTATAATAAAATTAGACTAACAGTTCTCTGGAGAGGCGTTCCACGCTCAAGGTACAATAACTCTAAGAGTCCTTACAATTATATAAGACCTTATTTATCCTGACACTCGCCGTAAGCACTAATCAAAGAAACTTCGCCTAGCACTGCGGCCGCGTCATGCTTAAGTATGCACTCCTCGAGTTCAGGATGTTAACCAATATACACTCCACTCACAAGCTCTTCTCGCCCTAGAACTACTCACTGGCTTGACAAATTTTAGTCTTTACTCTTGAAGTACTCGCTTCTCTGAAACACAGACAGATAGGCCCACAGCCTTTTCTGTAGCATCTCTCTTAGACCATGTGTGTCCCCAAATAATCATCCTGGGTATATATTTAGTAATCCATACCCGAATATGTCACCACACACGATACTGTTCGGTACTCTTCACAATGATCAGCGTATCAATTGTCCACGTCTGTTTGCTTGCCTTTACCTTGGCATATACACATCGGCTGCTTACAATTCATTTTGTGAGCACAACTAACATGTCCGTCAGTGAAGTTAAGTTGAAGGCCCGCAGACCCTGATATAAAATACAACGGGAAGTCGCACCTCAGCTAATCGCTTCATAGACAACCTCGGATCCTCCTCTGGACCTACAAATTGTCAGACTACACCATCTAGCGCTGGCTAATGAGATTGTCCCTTTGGTTTCGTGTTTGTCCCTTTGTTTTCACGTTTCCAGAATATATACTGATGCTTACGTCACACATCCTGGCCACTCTTGGCCTACCGCCTTACAATATCATGTGGCATGTCGTTCAATACATGAATACTAAAATGGACACGCCTCGAGAGACTAAAGTATGGGGAAAATAAGTATACAGGTGCGTTGCCTTTGAAGTCGACATTAAGCAGTGTTTTTACAGGAAACGGACCAAACCAAGACTGGAAAGGACCAATTCTCATGGAAGTACGACTGTACTGAAATCAACAACAAAAAATCTGTGTTCTCTATACCTACGTTCCCACACTAATATCGATACATGATACTGCATATTAATATAAAACAAATAACTCGAACAATCAATTGGTGTTACTATCCTTACTTGAATGTGCAAACCTTAATAATAAAATAAGTCACAGATCTCTCGTGACACTATGTTTATCTGTCCTTTAGTATATTATTTATGTGGCTTGAAACGTGTCATGCTTTCTTAAAAAATATGTAGATAGTTTTAGGTTAAGGTCCGACCATGTTTGTTGCACGTTCTGTTGAATATAATTGACTAACCGTTCATTTATAATATTGAGAAACATATTATTATAACAATTTATTGGATTCAGTTGAATTAGGAATAACATATACGTCCTTATCTGTCGCAAACACATTATTCTGTAAGGTTACAACGAACTTCATATCCATCACTGTTGGAGGAGAACACTGCTCCAGTAGAGAGCACAGGTCTGCTCCAGGACAGCATACTGCTCAGGTTCTGCTGAAGAACTGCTGAAAACCTGCTTCTTATATGCAAATAGGCTTGTTCCACTTTAGGTCTAATTTCAATAATTTTTTTAGACAAATCTTATGCATGACAGGGGGTTTTGGGGGGTCGAGACCCCGCCCCCCCCGCGCTCTTAACCAACGACCTTTTTGAAGACAATTTTTATGCAAGACACACTTTATCCCCTTAATGCGAAACATCCTGGATCCGCGCCTGGGAGCACATAAACAGCATATCTTGAATCTGTACTGAATACCTGCTGCAGATCTGCTGAAAACTTTGCTTTATAATTCAAACACATATATATATATATATATATATATATATATATATATATATATATATATATAGTAAATACGCAGTTTTTTCTACACAACCGTTTACCTACTTCCGTTTACCTACTTTAGACTTCCGAATTCTGCACACGAATCGTCGGTGAGCTCTTCTGGGACAAGTTTTGTTTAATTTTGCTTGATTTTTTCCTATTATGTTTCATAATTGATATTTTAATATTTCCCCGTTGGGTGTCCCTATTTCTTGTGTACTTAAAGGTCCTCCATGCCTGACACTTTTTTTCAGGAGGCGCCTTCGGGATTTTCCTACAGTTCGCTCACCGACCCGTTGGACCATAACCAGGGGGTATGTCCTGTCAGAGCCTGACGTTTTCGTGAAACAGGCGATCATGCTAATCCACTATAATCCCCATTGATCCCCGATATCCATTTTAACTCCTCTGAGGAAAATTCACTCTCTTGAAAGGAAGTACAGGTTTTAAATTCAAGCGCTAAACACATGACCACATGAATCTGCTTTCAATAGTGGGCGCTCTTCGGAGCTGAGACCCTCTATACGACTATCGTTTTAATGGGTTTACAGGTGTTGATTTCTATACATTCAGAAGTATCTTTCCATGATAATCATTGTGTAATAGTTCGGCCGATTGAAAAATGTTTTTTAAGAGTTGTTTAAAAGGAAGCCCTCCAACCTGATTACAATATGGATTCCATTACAAAATAGATTCTATGGTCGGAGCCTTCGAACCCCGCAAGATGCCCCTAATCAGTCGTTCGTTCATTTGTGCACGATTCATGTAAAACATTGTCATGCTTCAGAAAAACGATTTACCTTGCGAGTGACAGAACAATTGCATACAAATGGGCGGCTTCCACATGAGGACAAAGGAATTGTGATGATGGCATTTAAGAAAAAAATATATGGTGATTCTGGTGATTCTTATGGTGAAAGTTTCAGCAAAATCTGTACATTACTTACATTGCCTTAATTTGCTAATGACAATGCATCGAACCAAGGCTGAAGTTCTTTCTTTGCCAAATGCTTTCCCCAAAATATGTTAACCTGCTTTCTTTTTACCTTGGAGAGTTGTCAGTTTAGGATAAGACCTGCGTATTCAATGGCAACTTACAATACTCAAACCAAACATTTAATACTGTTGGAAATAACACATAGTAGCTTTCATAAACTTTCACCCTGTTATACGTATATAATTTAAAGGTATATTTCTTTATACGATCGTTTTATCAACGACATTTTCGCATAGAAATTCGTACACCCTGTATGTAACTCATTTCTCTTTCGAGACTGTGGGGTTTCTAGAATAGAACAATTTGCCATTCTTTGCTGATATTTTTTGGGAGGGGGTTTCCTCGAAAATTCTAGCAGAAGTAATCTTTATATCTTGTAAGTGAAACACGTGACAAAAGTTCCTGCGAAAACCTTAGAATGAAAATATACGTCGTTTAGTCCTTAAGAGCTCAATACAAAAATATTATCTTAACGAGCCGTGGATTTTCCACGGGTGCAGCTAGTATATAATTATTATTACGTAGCCGGTGCTTGTTTATCTAGGGACACAGGGGATGATGTGCCTGTCTCAGGGACGTACCTGAATCATTATGTGAATAGTCAATTAATTCTAAGTCCACATAAGTCACTGATTTTCTGATCCCCTGGGTGACTCAGCTCACTTTAATGTAGTTCCAAACAATTTTGAACTCTCATGAGCACAACGGTCAGACCAGTACACTTGGTGTTTACTGTTTAGTAGTGCAGACCATAGCTGATGAATATTTATTCAAAGTACATCATGCCGTTAAAGTCATCACGTAGCCTCTCTCCAAATAAAGGACAAACACTACATCCTTACTTGTTTCATGATATAACCCTTGTAGAATGTTCTCTTGATAATATACAATTAGTTTATCGCAAGACAATAGAAATGTGTTCTTCTGAAGGCATTGATATATCAATAAATTATTTCAAATACAAACATCTTCAAAGCGAACCTATATAAAGTCTTATATAAAGTAAAAGTGGGAACTAAGATACTAAACATTTGCTTAATTTTCTTTTTATATTAAGCTATGAATGACATTGTCAAAGATGCTAAAGTAAACTTACAAGCGTAAAGGAACGGATTTGATGATTTCTCGGTATGGCTGTCCTTCAAGGGATTAAAGGGGTCAGTTAACAAGACACATCATTCTTGAAGTTTAATGACAGCCATTACTGCAGGAATTATTGAATTTATTTTAACCACTAATTACTGTTACTTAATTTAGCGCAGCTTTCCAGGCTATACTGAAACATAGTTAACACCTAAATTGTTATTTACCGTATTTAATAATGTCTGCAACTGCATAAACGCATTTATTAATCCTAAAATGAATTGCGGATGAGGGCGTGGTCACCCCCCCCCCCCAAGAAATGTTCCTCCAGCTTCTACTTGGAATAACGCTAGTGTAATAGGCGTATGAACAATGTACAAGTCAGCCAAAACCAAACTTGATATACAGATAGCCTCCCGGATATATGCAGGTCATTTTTTGCTTTGAAACTCATATAAAAAATAATCAATGAGGTATAACCTTGCCAGTGAGGACAGAAACATTATCTGATACTAGACAACAAGAGTTATCTGTGGATGAGGAACTAAAATGTTTTCCATGACTCAGACTTATGAACAAATTAAGGTTTCAGGTATACAGTGACGATAGGATTTTCACTCTGTTTCTGACTATGGCAAATATTTTGTACATGAACTATATTTGTTTTCGTTATGTCTGCCTGTCCGTATAGCTGTTTTTCTTTCAGTCGCATTGTCATTAAATAAGAATTATGTAATTGTGAATGTGGGATTTATTTATTTTACCTATCTTCTTTAAAGCTTATATTAATCACTTATTCATGAACTTGCATTTTTTTGTCTCGAAAGTGCTACATATTATCCCTTGATAGGATACTCTTTTGTTAAAATATAATATAAATATATATATATATATATATATATATATATATATATATATATATATATATATATACACCAATTGATAGGAACACATGGAAAGTGCCTATTGTAAAGACGCCAGAAAATAGCAGTCTCCCTTTTATATGGGGCTGGTTTATTTAAAAACGGACTACTAACAGGAAGATGTAGAATTCTATATACAGCACGGTGGTAATAAACGTTTTCATTCACTCAGCTGTCTTCCTGGGAAGATTCGCTTATTTGTGGGCATTCATTGGATTGTGGTTCAAGTTCTTATTATCGTACCTGCACGGAAGTTAAGCGTACGTCATAAGCCATTCTTTTTGACGCTTCCCAGGGGCACGTACCGAAACAAATCAGAGAAAATTGCTGCATAGTGTAGCATCATGAAACCATGTTACAGGAAAAGAAAGATCACTTTTGTTACATGGTGTTATTGTAAATCTTCCGACAGGTTTAACAGCTAATAACTTTATCCTACTATTTACATGTTTTAAGAAGAGAATTCGTCCAAACTGCCGACAAGTGTTTTTTACGACACCACATCAAAATACGCTATAACGCACCAAGTGTTTACCCCGACGTCCCTTATAAACAAAATATCGAACATTCAGGCCTGCAGAGCAATATTTGTCTCGCAAAGTTTTATTTCGGTTTCAAAATTATGTTTTTTTCGTCATTGCTTGTATTTTTACTGAATAATTTCAACGTCTAGTACAATTATATCAAATAAAAATTACACCCATAGAACAAAATGACGACCCAAGTCTGCAGTGCTTATATAAAATAAATAGAAATCTGCATTCTAAGAAATACAGTTTAGCGCCCTATGGGGGTCCCTAATATTGTAGGATGCTCCCTAAAATGTGTTTGCATTCACAATCCGTGGTTCATTCGTGCAAAAGTGACAGTACATTTGTGATTTTTTTAATAACTTCCCTGAATCCGGATCATCTAATTCTCTAAATGTCCTGAAATTTTCATGTGATTCCGTTCATGGTTGTGAACAAACACACAAAAACACACAGTCTTTGCGGAGGCAATATACGGACCGAAGTTGATGTAACACCACACAGATAGGGTCAGCTATTTTATTCACATTCCAAGATCCCGAGCTCTGTATGGTGATTTGGCGTAAAATCATCATTGCCCGAGGCAGCTGGGTGTCACTGAGGTTCAAAGCCAGTAGTGAACCGATGATAACATGCTGTGGTCACCGCAAGCGGCGGTCCCCTGACGATCTTGTCTCTGATGACAAATTGACTACTGAGTGGTGAAATCAGATACACCAAATGCCAGACTGCATTACTTGCATCTCTCCACAAAACAATGTTCAGCCAATTTCACAACTCTTCACAGATACTTGAATCACCTGTTTTATTATAACAGTCAGTGCCTCAAAAAAAAAACATGTTTTACAGGAATTTGTAATTTCATATAAGAAAAGATACATCTGATGATATAATCACTCAGTATTAGCTATGGGCTGGAGAGCTTAGCCCATCCCCCCTGTTTTGACCTCATGGATAATTGGATAAAATTTCAAGGTAAACCCGGGAATAAAGAGTAACAAGCAATAGACCAATCAGCAGCTGGTTCATTAGTTCACTAGTTTGATTATTCTACTTCATGGGACTTTCATGGGAGACAAGATACATGCTACAAGGGAGATTATACCTTGCAGATCGGACCCCCCCCCTTTACCTGAAGCAACCTTTTTTAAAGGGTTTTAGACGAAATTTTGCGGCCTTGACCCCCCCCCCCCACCCCCAGCCCCCCCTTCCGGACCTGATGACCTTTTTTTAGGATTTTCATTAGTCCTCCTAGGTTGGACCCCCCTCCCCTTTTCCTAAATGCTAGATCCGCCCCTGCCTTGGGACATGCCAGTAATCAATGATATGTTCGCGTACACCCCTACATTGGGAAAATGAATTCGCACAATCAGTGGAAATCAATCCAATTGGACAGATACCATGATATCATGATCATAAAAACGCACACACGGGACTTCGGCTGTGCTTCTAAACTTGACATATTGGCTTTTGTGAATGTGTGTTGTGGTGGTAGTGAATGGGGGGGGGGGGGGAAGGGGGAGGTTGTAATTTATTAGTATTACCTCTGGAACAAAGCTATCCTTTTCGATAGTAATGGCGGTCACTTTTTTTAATAATAACGACCATTTTGGAAAAAAGGCTGCCATATAAGAAAATGAGAAAAATTATGACATGAGGTACATAAGGACTTAATATAGGGCAGGAAATTGATTAAAATAAGTAATCCATAAATTTATTGATAACTCCATAAAAATGTTGATGATTAAGCTGAAAAGGCCTCATCTATATAATTAATACGTAGTTGATTTTTTCTACACAACCGTTTACTAACTTCCGCTTTGGTTTGGACTTCCAAATTCTGCACACAAATCGTTGGTGGGCTTTTCTTGGATAAATTTGTTTCATTTTGCTGGATTATTTCATATTAAGCTTCATAATTAATATTTTAAATATTCCCCCAATAGGTGCCTCTATTTTTTTGAGGCATTAAGGTCCACGCCTGTCACGGTTTTTTTTTTTTTCTTTCAGAAGATGCCTTCGGGATTTTCCTGCAGGTCGAGCTCACCAACCCGTCGGACCAGTGCAAAAGAGGATGTCATGTCAGAGCCAGGCGTTTTCGTGCAACAGGCGGTCACGCTGATCCACTATAATCACCATTGACCCCCATATCCATTATAACTCCTCTGAAGAAATTTCACTCTCTCAAAATGAAGTAAAGGTTTTTTAACTCAAGCGCTTAACACGTCCAAGTGAATCTGCTTTCAAGGCTGACTCAAGAAGACATGGCCGACATCCATTTGATAAGTAAGCACGTTCACTAGGTTGTCTGCTTTGTTGTTGTCTTTAAATTCATAATTTTATTTCCTTGAAAACAAAGGCTTAAATAATTCAGCTAATCCATGGACTGTTAAAAGAAAAAAAGGTTTTTCTAAAGGAAGACCCATAACTTGAATATATTTCGGCGGGGGGCGAGGGGGGGGGGGGGGGGGGGTTGGTCCACATAATTTTTGGGATCCGGAATCTCCATGGACGTTGAAGTTGAAACATGAAAACATATTACCAGTACATCTTTAAACTGACATAGATTCAACAAACTGGATTTTTTTAATCGGAGCGAATTTCCGCAAGAATCTCCGAAACAGTCATGTGGCCATGTGTACAAGTTTCAAATATAAACTCTGTCACGCTTCAGAAACACCAGTTCATCTAGCAAGTGGAAGGACAAATCAATACGAATTGGTGGCGTCTACACGGGAACAAAGGAATTGTCCTTATTCATAATTGTATATAAGAAATATATTATATTGATCCTGATTTCCTCCAAGATTTTACAGATCGTTTGTATAGCTGTAACCTGACCATCTACAAATTTTAATCAAAATCCGTACATATATTTTTAGTTAATTAGCTTAGAGACAAAGCAAAGAACCAAGGCTGACGTTAATTCCTTGCCACAGACTTGCACCGAAAGATGTAAAACTGCTTTTCCTCTGGGAGCGTTGTCAGTTTACGATCAGACCTGCTTATTTCATCACAATCAACAAAGCCTACGACAAACATGTATTACAATAAGAACATGTTTACCTGAGCCTGTCTTTTCACATATGAAGCTATGCATTGCCTTTACGCATTCGATAACCTTTAACCACATGCATGTATTTGTAAGCATGCCTTAGACTACCCTCAACAGACAACTAAAAATATCGTTTTTCGTGGTGCCCTCTGAGCTTCAATTTATGCCAAATATCTTTCATAAACTATCACTTTGCAGGAGTCATATAACTTCTGCAAATTATTTTCACAGTAGATGGCTTTTCAAAACAGTCGTATTAACCATTATATCGTTATCACGCCAACAATAATGATGTTGTAACCATGTTGGTTATCGGTAAAAGAGATCTCACTCAAAATTCGTACACTCTGTTTGTACTTCACGCCCTTTGTAAAAACGTATTTTATTGTGTGTTTTCTTGAATAGAATAATTTGAACTTCTCTGCTTATTTTTAATACTCAGAGTTTCCTGAAACATACTACCATAAGTCTTCTTCATATCATTTAAGTGAAAAACATGAAAAAGGAGTCTTGCGAGAAGCTCAGGTTTTAAATATGCGACAGTCAGCCCTCATTACAAAACTACTTATCTTATAGAATCGTGGATTTTCCACGGGTACATCTTGTTTATAATTATACGGTTATTTCCATTAATTCCATATATTTATATTTATAAGTTTAAAGTCATCTGGAGGTTAATTTCTGGTTCCGAAAATTACCTCAAATTCCACCTTTACAAATAATTGACACTGATGATATCGGTTCAGTGTTAAGTACATGGTGGCTCTTATTGTCCCCCTGAGAGGATGACTTTCGATCGTATTAAATGTGTCACAATAATTAAGCACAATAACGAGCACGGATAAAACCGTTTCCTTTTCATTAGTAATTAAATAAATGAGTGCATTTCATTCAGGTGACCACGTGGCATTCACGTGGCACCACCACTTTTCCAAGTGACCTCGCCGTCTAACTTTGCTTCAACAAAGATCACAATAAACTAGGATGAACGTGGGTTTAGGATATTATAAGGTGATAACCCCGTTTCAGAATATCAGCCTCCTTTCAATTTCAGGGGCGTATACAGAATTTTAGAATAAGGGAGGGGCGGAGGAAAGAGGGGATTGCCCTTCTCATAGTTTAGAAACAAATTAAAAAAATAGGCTAAAATGGCGCATTCCGGGGAAGTTTAAAATGCATCATGATGCAGAAATGAGGCTTGGCTGTTTTATTATTGAGCGCTTATTGGACGGGACTACTACCCAGATTGTTAAGATTGACAAACAACCGCCCCTAGATTCACCCCAGCAGTTTGGAGTTGTCAACATGTTTAGCCATCTGCGTCCAACTGCGAACATCAACGGTGAGGATTAAATGGCTCTGATGCATTTGAGCAAAAAAAATTTGATTTTAATAAGTGAATATTTGTTGATTGTTATTAGAAGATTTGATAGAAAATAAAATTTAATCACTTTTACCCACTCAGTAAAGGGCTTATTAATTAGTAAAGGGAAATATTAATTCCCTTTGTTAACACCTACATATCGTAGTGGTTCTTCGTTATGCAGATCGTGTACTCGTTAACTGCATGTTCCACGATGATGACAATATACTGAACACACATATGCACGCATATGTGATTCCAGATTTTTTTTTTTGCACTTATATGTACCATGCAAGGAATAAACAAAGGAAATATATAATAAAAGCGGAATTTTGTAGATAAGTCGTTGCCAATCCCACTGGAGCAATTATAAAACTAGCTTGATTTATTTGGCTTACACTGGGTCGTTCTTTGGAATATATGATTAATCTTTGTTAAAGTGACACATTCACTGTGGAAATCATCTTAAGTCTACATATGTTACTGATGTTTCTGTAATATTTCTTGCATAAATTATGCTTTTTATCCTATCTAATATAAATTGTTCATAGTGGATTAGTCACTGCTCTCCGAAACTAAAAATATTTGTTCGAGCCCCTGTTAGTGTCATTTCGGCCCTCTTACATTAGAGAGTCAACGACCAGTGTATATATTTACTTAGCGTCAGACAAGTTTAGCTAACCAGCCAAATATAAATGCTTACTGAGTCGTGTATTTACGGCTAAGGCCCCGTCAGAGACATCGCGGATAGAAATTACATTTAAAACAATTTAAAAAGATTTACTCATTATACATTGTACTGAAATAGCTATATGAATTACGTCTTTATTATCCAAGTCACTTGCTTAGAAAAAATATCAAATGGAAGAAGCCGTACATACTCTGTTGTTTGTTTGCAATCAGAACTCAGGTACAACATTATGAGAGTATTGACAAAGCTATTTAGAAAATAATAAAAAAAACTATATAGACACTTTCCAATTCCTTTCAGAGTGAATTCGACACTGCTTGATCGGGTATCACGTAACAATGAATCCGCACTATATGTTTTTTTTTTTAATGTCAAGCGTGATTCTAATGACAGTACTGATATTCTAATACAGTACTTTTCCGAGCAGCTATGAAAAGAATGATCTTTTTATCGGCTGAAATTTATCGCGTGCAAGTACGTCAACATATGAATAAGCTTTGAGAATATTACTGGATTTCAGTATTTCTCTTTTAAAAATACATAAAGCCATATTTTGGATGTAGGCCCCCTGTATGAGATTAACACGAAAGTTGTGAAAAAAAAAAATCTTTGTGGATTCATAGGATATTATGGGATGTTGTCATACTTGATCCAGGAAAACATTGCGTAAAACGTATACTAAAATAAATTTCAGTTCTTTATCTCTCTTAATTAGGTGCATCCTCTGCTACCTGGTCTGTAATTGGTCTGCATTTGATATAAATTTTATCATCGACTTGTAAAAGATTATATATTTTCTTCAGAATTATATAATGAGATCATATTTAATAATATTGTATAACTTGTCATTCATGGGAAAGAAAGATAGTATAGCATATTTCGATTTGTATTTAACTTTTCCAGTATCTTTCACTTCGGTAAACACAACAATATGTTGTTATTATATTAACAAAATGTTATAATAACAATAATAATAATAATAATTATTATTAATTTATTAATAATATTATTATTATTATTATATTCATCATCATCATTATTGTTATAGTAAATATACTTCTCTATTGGATTTGTCGTCAAGACGGGCAAGCTAACCTTCGAGGCGTCATATTATTATACCGGGCTTTAAACCATGCATAGTGAACACTTACCCAAGATTTTCCTATTACTATATTTTTTACAATGTATGTGGCAATCTACGGAAGGAGCGTTAAGGTAGCTGCATATGATAATCATATGTTAGAGGTTTTTAAGGCATTCGATCAAAATCCTGTGGTTAGAACCCTACGCTACCGCCATTTTACGAAGCCGCCAGCCGGGCACAGTTCGAGACTAGTTTATTTTAGTCTCAGCCGTAATTTCGTTGAGTTAAAATCAGCCGAGTTGGTGGAACCTGATCAAAAGTAAATGAATAAACAAAAACGGAAAAATGGGGAATCTTATGTAAGTGTAACGACGAAACTACTTTGACAAACGACTCAGTCAACGAAAATACCAAGATAAACATCAAATTATGCACTCAAAGACATAAATGTATCACAATTTATAAAGATAACAAACTTACATGTGCATATAAACTATATACATATAAAATATTAAAACATCGATAACCTGACGGGAATTCTTTCAACCCATTTGCAGCCACCCGACTTTCTGCCTATTTATGTCAGCAGACTGCTGAAGTCAGCCAAGTTTTGCCCAAAACCTTAAGGCCACAGTACTATATTTGTGGTTCTATTAATATTTAAGTAGATTTCGCCCTAGAGGCACATGTCCTGATCAAAGCTGCTCCTCCGATGTGTCATATCAGTCTATAACTACACGTTCACGTGTATCCTCATGTGTTCACTCCAAGTGAAGTGGAATGTATTCACGTGTTCAACATGAAAAGTCAACACACTCTCCACGGAACATAACACGCCACTTCTCAACCACATTTATACAAATACTCTGATTATACATTTATACATATGACAAAAAATGTCCAAATTATATAGTCTGGAAAATCTAGTTTGCAAGGTATTTGATGTTACACCTGGATCTGCTCGTAACCAAAGCATAACCGAACTTCGCAAAAATATTACATGTGATCAAAAATACTGTTTGCTATAGACTGATGTAAAATATAACGCCCCTGCTTTTTGACAATATATACTGATCTTCTAAAATGTGTACTTAATTAATATTATATATAATTCTTTTGTTGAATTACCAAGAGGATCTTCAATTGTGCGTAATAGAAAATCAGAATACATATAATATTTATGTATTTTACGTTATATATCTATGTATATCAAGATTAACATGGAATAATAACCCAAAGACAAATACAGCAACTACTGACAATATTATTTCTGTTCACGGGCATTCACCAATCACGGAATTCCAAAGTTACATAAAGAGTTTTTTTATATAATTCCCTAGTGATAAGGCGTGTTTAGAAACCGCATCTAAAGATAGATTTAAATGTATTCCTCTTATAAAAGAACAATTGTAATAGATTCAATAGAAAACAGACGCAAAGCCAGTAACCGAGTTTGGCTGGATGTTGATCAAGCACCAGTCATGTTCAATTGGCTTCATATGATTCCAACGATCAAACGAAGAACAGACATTTTTCAACCAGAGAAATCATCACAATATAGTTCCATCTAATTCGATCAGAAATTTTCATTTCAAGTTCAGTACACCTCGGTTTGCTTAAGAATTCAGATTTTCCTGACGAACTGCACATGAAGTTGCATGTGATTTATTGAAATCTTCAAAGGTCATTGGACGTAGAGACATTTAGCTGTGAAAAAAATTGACACACACGAGCCGCCGAGACTAGAGTATGACTAGACTTATAACTACAATAACAAGGTATGAATAAAGTAAAGCGGAACGGGCATTGACCTATCATAATAGACATACCCGCATTTTTTTTTAATTTTACGGTCTCACGGAGAGCAAATTTCGAACGTGCCTAGAAAAAAATACACGGTATATTAAAGAACTGGAAATTATTTCGTTTCAACTGATAAACTTTATTGGAAAATATGCCAACATGACTTTTTCCGTATGTATCAATTTGTTTTCATAGGTGATCATGGCTGTCCTTTGAATATGTCTTGCATTGAATGTGCATTGATCAGAACAAATGAACTAATTAACGTCATCAATGTTGAATTTATCCTAACACAAATAAGGTTTTCGTCACTGTTGGCTTATGCCGTGCCAGTTTACAATATACTATTGAGAATGCAGTGAAGAATCACAGTAGCGCAAGTAAACTCCTGAATGAATACATTATCCTATACCAACTCCTATACACCGTAAGAAAAATTGGTTCATCCTTGAATTGAACCCAAGAGCCTGGAACCATTGTCAGAGGTTAGGGATTTTGTTAAGACCAATAAGGTTCTTGCATGTCAAAGGGTTTCCGAAAGAACCCCACGACGAAACATTTATAGAGGCCCTAAGGTGTTAGCGTACTTGTACTAGCGTATCTCATGACAAATTTTTTCATATAGAACTTTTGGAGGAACCAGATGTTACCATGCATTGCTCACGACGATACATTTATATAGAGGCTCTTAGGTGCTAGGGTACTTATTTCCCTCATGACAAATTTTTCCATGTAGAACTTTTGAAGGAATCAGATATTACCATGCATTGACGATACATTTTAAGAGGCCCTTAGGTGTTAGGGTACTTGTGTTAGGTTACTTGTTTGTCTCATGACAGTTTTTTCTGTTTATAACCTTTGGAGGAACAAGATATTACCATGCACTGCGCATGACGATACATTCATATAGAAGCCCTTAGGTGATAGGGCACTTGTTTGTCTCCTGACAAAATTGTCCGTATAGAACTTTTGGAGGAACTAGATATTACGATGTACTGCGCACGACGATACATCTATAGAGGCGCTTAGGCATGTTTTGATCCTTCGGCATTCCTACACCGCGAATATAAGGCAACATGCATGTTTATAATGTCCCGTAGTGATAATCTGAAACGACTCCGTCATATTTATTAAACATATATATTAAATCTTTATGAGAGTGAATTTAAATTTGTTAAAAGGTATAAACACTGGAGGAAAAGCAAAGCGAATACTCAAAAGTTGCTTAGATTTAAATACTGATAAAAAATATTTGTATAAACTGACATAACATGGAAAAACCTTACCATGTTACATTGTACCATATACGGTCAGTAAAAAAGGCAGTTTCTCACATCATCGCTGTGATATATTTTCCCCGCTCAGATTAAAGATGTTGTCCACTGTAGCCGTCTTTCACTTTAAGCAAACTCTTTGTGGAATTAACGGATATCATGGGAACGATTTTTTGCCTCCGTCTCAAAAGAATAAAAAAGGTTTGCATTGAAGTTTCGGTAGCATTTGATGTCCTGGCCATACGTGTTCTCCTGATATTTCCTACCGGTTTGTAATGCTGCATCCAGCTGAAAAAGATCGTATATCTTTTCAAATATCACACTCCATTCACTTCAGATAGAAAATCTGGTAAAATTATCACAGTCTGAAACCTTTTAAAACCGAACATGGCTGACGCGGCATACAGCAGAGACAAAATGGCTGTAAGTAATACCCCAACAGAAATGTATGTTAGAATGACAAATGACATCTTGAATATATTTTTGAGCAACAAGAACCACTGGTTTTTAGAACGAAAGTTTTAAAACTTCTGATATTATCCAAAGTAATAAAGTACTACGCAATAATCATGCGTTTTACACTTGACAAATTTAAGAATAAAATTGTCCTTGGAGTACAGCGAACTGACAGAAGACTGTTTTAAAGTATACCGTTACATCTTTACTTCGTTTCACTGCTGAAATTAATGAACCAGTCAGCTCAGCTTGTAACTGTCACAGCCGATCCTCCTTTAGTAGCACAACATTTTTTTTTTATTATTGGGTGTTTATTTGCCAAAAGGACGTGCAAAAATAAATCTATTGATATAAATCAACAACTGTGGTATCAATGTCTTCATAAGGATTGTTACACACTGGATCTTCATAACTTTCTAAAATGGTCAGCGTAAATCATCTTATATCGGAATATAACACGAGTGCTTGAAGAGATGAGACAGAGGAATAATTTTCCGAATTATCATGGTAATTTGCTAAATTAATGCAAGAATTAATGCTCAAATTAGGCATGATATCTGGACAACTATCATGTCAGCTAAATCTTAGAGATACATCTCAGTTTAATAAATATTAAAAATCATCGATTAGTCAGCTATTTCATTACAAAATTAGCAGCATCTATGGTACCAGGTGGATCCTTACCAGTCCATCCAAATTAAAAAACGAAAATCAGTTACTTTATAAGGCATCAGTTTGACTTTTATACACTTTATCTTGAAGCTTGTGTTATGTAATTATCTCCTTTCTAGCAGCCGCTGATTTAATTTGAAGCATGTTGGTACGTTTCTTCTTGTCTAATGACTATTAAATAACTGATTTGCATCACATCCGTCTGCCATTTTGTCATATCATGATTCCACGACTAAGCTTCGATATATCTTTTGTTTTTCTCTAAATGCAACCGCGGACTCATCCCTTCGTATCCTTTTGCAAATTTTACTTTTGCCTGTGATGAACTCTTTCATCAGTTAGCTCACAAACTCATTATGACGCTCACAAACCAAAACAGAATAAGTAACAGCCTCCGAATCAATATTTATATTTATTAAGAATAAATAAACAATCTGCTCCTACCTGGAAGCGAACAGACCCTCCCTCAGATGTAAAAAGAGGATAATCCCTGCTAGACTCGCCAGGCTATGCAATTGCATTATCTGGTTAGATGGATTAACAGATTCACTTCTTTCAATGTCATATAACGACGGCAAATACTATATAAGTACATACCAGTGATTATTTAAATAAACTGAATTTGAAAAAAAAATGACTGTGAACCATTTTCTTTGTCTGGAATTATATTTTTCAAGTGTCTCATAGGATTAATGATATTTTGCATGTCTTTATCAGACATTCTGTTGAATATATATTCATACTCAAGAATTCACCAAAATTCGTTGAAACCACTAAATAGATTTCCGGACATAAAACAGAGTACGATGGCGTGTTTTAGAGTGTACAAAATTAACTTGCAACAAATAGATGCGACATGTAAGCCCTTTCGGGCGGGTGTAATTAGTATTGTATATGTTTGTCGAAGGCCATGTAGAATGTTCTTGACGGGGCATAATTTATATTATTGACCTGTCTATTCCTTCGTATTGGTCTGAGCCTGAGGGTGGCAGTACGGCTGCCCGAAGGCCATTACAAAGGCAATACCCAATAAACCTTTAATAGTTTTATTGAACGGCCATACGTGTTATCAACACGGCCAACCGTATACGATAAATGAATTTCATAAAGAAATCAAGTGAAACACTTGAAAAGCGCACACTCGCCGGCACCTTCTCACATGCAGGATCCTACTTTGTTGTCAGTTTAATTCCCGAGGGGGGCGTGTCACAGAGCATAGTGACGTCATACGCCACATGATGCGTATTGTCGATTGTATTCGGGGAGGCGGGTCACACGAATCGTGATGCTAATAATTTTCTAGATTGGTACCCTGCTCTATTATATGGCCCTAAGCCAAGCATAGAGACAGGCGTACAACGCCATCTTAAGTACTCCAAGTTGCAACTCCTGACTTACCTGTAGACTTGTTCCAACTCCAGTATGCTCGCTCATACCGGTTGTCATGGACGTTCACGCGATCCTGGTTGATAATCCGTGTAAATTTCTTATAAAATAACTTTCTTTAGTTATTTCTAGTTTTCAAATATTGAAGAATGAGTTACACAAAAGTGAATGATGGATGTATAGATAATTCGATATACTGAATCTGTTAAATTCCACTGTGCGTAGTAGTGATTTATTATTAATATATATTAATCTGATCATAAATGTCACACGTAACGTACAACCAACTTTTTGTAACTTCTCTGAGCAAACGAAATGCTTATTTTTATCATATATAATACATACTGGAGTTGGAACCAGTCTGCTGGGAGTATATAAGATGGCGTTGTACGCCCGTCTCTATGATTGGCCTAGAGCAGCGGTGCAATAATAGAGCGGGGTACCAGTCTAATAGTTTTCGTTCTGGGGCGTTGCGTCACTAAGTGCCGGTCTGATATGAACCCACTCACTGTGTTTAATGTGGGCCTAATTAAGCCACGGACATGGATATGAACCTTGAAAATGAGATATCTGTCGCTTATTAGACCCGTGCTGATGAGGCCACCTGGGAATTCCACCTTCTAAACTATTCTCCATTCCATTTCTCATAATCACTGATAATTTAAAAAATGCATTAAATCTAAGCTGTAAAAAAAATATCAGAGGCAAATTATCTAAAAGCAAAATAAAACAGTCCCTTGTATGGATTCTAGTATATAATAAATTCAGAAACAAAAAATATATTTAAAACATATCATGAACGCCTTGAAACATCAGTGACGACGTAAGCTGACGATCTTAAATTCACCCATTTGACGATTCATAGATATGACGTCACAAGCACTACAGTCCGATTCACCACCTGCTGTCCACCTTTTTTGTAGATAATTCTCTTAAAAGTTTATATTTTTCAATTATTTCCTAGAAAACTACATATCACAATTAATCCCTCATTCATGTTTCACAACATTTAGATCTGTCAGATATGATGTGTCCCACCATTAGTAGCCATCTTTTGTTTCAGCTGATTATATTTTTAGAGTGTTTACTTGAGATCATCCAATCAGCAACTGTCATTTGAGGCTTTTTTTTGCATGTGACCAATGACCTTGACCGCCATAAGTGGGTCTGATATGTTGTAAAATGTAGACTGATTTCACATATTTCAAATAATTTTGTTTCTTAAATAAGGTGTAAGGTAGGTATTTATTTACCTTGTTGAAAATTAGGTCCTTTTATCCTCTACTCTCCAATATAATTGTTTCCCTTGAAATGTAACTAATAACAATTTTCATAGCAAAATACAGGTGGACATGAGGGGATGAAAGGGACTATAGTATGCCACACTTCTGCTACGCCACACATACCCCCCCCCCCCCCGCACCATGGAAGATAAATAACTCAAACTTACGAACGATATGTTTGATTTGAATCTTGCTTTCTACCACTAAACCCTAGGAGCCGGTCAAAATAACGGTGTTTATAATATCATATCTGAGTGAGTAGTTGGGAATTATAAAGCAGAACAAATTTGAAATGTATAAGAGGTTAATGTACACGATACACAACTGTTTAATCATAGATGAATGTATATATCTAAATGTATGTGAATATATTCATATATGTGTGTTTGTGTATGTGCGTAAACTCATAATCATTTTATGTGTTTTTCAATTAAAACTTAAATTGTAATAAATTTGTTAAGACATTAAATAAATTGCAAACATTCTCACGAAAACTGGGATAGGCCATTGCTTGATAGGGCTGATAGCACCAGTATTTGACACAGTAAGGAGTGGGGAATATAATAAGCACTAACCGGCTCCTCCCCAGCCTTGTCTCCGACAGAACTGGGTTACCTAAAGCCCCGTTCACAACCCACCGTGCGTGTTTTTAGTCCGTACGTTTTTTTTCGGAGGCCACGGCCGCCACGTTTTTCTGAAAACGTAGGGAGGGAGTGACAAGAGTAGGGAGGGAGTGCGTCAACGCACGGTTGCGCAAGGTTTAAGTACGTGGCCCGTGAGCGTTTGCGTGCATCGTACGATGCGCACGTGGTAAGTGAGTTCTACGTGCTTACAACGTGCTTGTAACGTACGATCTCCGTGCGATTGCCAAGTTGTCGTACGGAGGCAGTACTTACATGTGCTGCCAACGTACCGTGCCCTTACTCACTCGCATGTTGTAAGTGCGTGCAAGTGCAATGAAAGTGAGTTTATCCGCCCGATGTCTGGGGTGAATCCGTAGCCTGAACGCAGCCAGAACGCAGCGAAAGTTCCTTCTGCACTTAAAATGCTACGGCGTGTCTGCGTGCTCCCAAATCCCTACTGAGGCGGTACTCACCACGTACGGGATCCCAAAGTTTTGCCCACCTTTTTGCAAGTAGACAGCACGCACTTGCAGGTACGGCGGGTTGGGACCACGGCTTTATTTTTGGTGTCTGCTTACCAAAAATATGCCGTTACCCCCTATCAAACGCCCTAAATATAACTTCTCAAATATTTCGTAGCGTCCGACTTCCACTCGTTCGAACTTTCTTACTCTGAGCGACTGTCTGGGGGTCCCTTAGTGCTTATTACATCGCCCCCTCCCAATGTGCCCAGTGGCTGTGAGCGGTTTCATACCTATTTCAAAGCCTCACTATCTAAAAGACAGGTTGTCACTTCTAGCCTCGTGCATGTAAAACCTGAAATCTAGAAAGCATAATCGTGACATATTCAAAGGGTTCCCCTCATCTTTATTCAACAGACACTGCTCCCGACAAGGCATTGACCTATTCTTTAAAGAAATAAAACGTACAAAATGTCTGCCTGCGGAAATATATTGTTGATTTATATGGTTGTTCTAAAGCTATATGTGACAGCTCCATCCAGTCAATCCCAAGCGGATGATCCGGAATGACATCCGGTACCACTGCTGGCAGGGATATTCATGTCAAGATACGTGACCGGGATATAAGAACATTGAAGCAAAGCATATGTAGCTCTGAATAAAACATAACATCACGAAAAGTCTGATGACTTGGAAAGCCCACGCCGGTTTTTTTTATGAAAAGAGAAACGTCACTTCCGATTATTTTTATCGGGACACGTGTTGTTCTTCTGTGTCACCATCGGATCCGACGGAAGGGGAATTCTGTGGCTTCATAAAATGGATAACATGCTGAAACAGCTCCATGCCAGACCATATAGTTGTCAGAGATTGCAGTTTCTCAGAAGAGCAGAGAAAGAACCCGTATAGGCCCGCCGACTGATCATGGAACTAAACGAGTTAAAGCGTTTTTGTAGAAGAGTCTTGGTCAATATTACCTAATACTGAATTAGATATATTACATGAAACGTTAAACATGAAGTACTACAACTATGTTGATGTGTCGAAAAGAATTTCCAGTGCTTTTAATATGGAGTATAATAACTGAGTTTACAAGAAGTATTTGCCAAAAATTACGGGTAAATGTTGGAGCATATATATTGACAGAAAAAAATAATTTTTGTTAAACCAAATGATTAATTTATGTAAATCCTGTTATATATTTGTGTCAGTTTCCGTGCTGTGAGATGCCGTAAATTATATTTGTATTTGCATGCTTTATTCCTATGTTTGGCAGTGTGCCAACAACAATCGTCCTTGGCTATTCTAGCTTAATTGGGCAGACGAGACACTCCGCTTTTTACGTAAATCTCGACTGTTTATACATGTATAAAGGGAAACATTCCATACTATACTTCAATGTCGACTTCATAGACGTGCTCTTTGTGCATGAAAGACTGGGAGACTAATTCTTGTTGACAAGCGTCAAGGAAATTAAAGGAGCTTGATAATGATATTATTATTATTGTGATATTTATAAATATTAATGTTATTTATGTATCATAATTACGGTAATTACATATTTATTAACATCAAAAAGTATCTATAGTTATGTTTTTCTTTTTGTTTTCTTATTGTTTCTCATAGCATTATATTATTCCCTATTTTCCCTTTAATGTCAGAATAAATGCTAATTACTCCTTTAATATTACCTTTATGTTAAAGATTTATGTTCCAAGGTATTTTAAAAAAGATAATGCATGGTATAGTTTTATAGTTATCCATATTAAACTTTTAACTGGGAGCAAGGGGCGGATGTAATTTGTAAACTGGACAAATTTGAGCAATACAACCCCTGGGACAGGTTGTTAAAATATATGGCTCACATATTCCTGTAACATTTTATGATTGTTGCTAGGATGTTTGGTACTAGATGTAACATTATGTATGCACACACCTGAAATCTTAAATGTTTTGATTGGTAACATTCTGATTTGCATAAAGAAGCGATGCTAAAAATAAAATATGCAAGTCACATACATATAATTTCCTTAAGTTGACCATAATAGGAAAGCTAAAATTTAAACATTTTCTGCATAATTTAGGAATAAATAGAAAAAAGAAAGTCACTGCGAAGAGGTGGCGACCCCTGCAAGTAATAACCACATGCCTTGCGATGAGTATGTCTGTAAAATTTGGTCAAATAAGCAACATATTACCATAACTTTTCCGACAACAAGCTAGTATTCAAACATTCAAAGGCTTTTTTGTATCTAGATTCATTTTACAAAGCCCTTGGTATCCTCACCGCAAACATTCATTCCGAAAATTATTCATTCCGAAAATGTTATTCTTTGAAGGTGCGTTTACCAGGAAAAACCACCTAGACTCCGTTTTTTTTATTATAATACTCCCCTTTTGAGTCCGTTCTCTATTCAAGGAAGATATACTCGTACTTTGAATCCCGGGTAGATGAGATTTGCTTCACGGAATGACAATATCCATACGCTGAAGGATTATCTAATGGTGTTCGCGGTTTGATCATATATTGGATTCAACATGATGGTTATTCACTGGTTTCGATTTCGTACATAATATGAGCTCTAACACTGAACTCTGACATGAATCATTACAGAACATCTAAAAGTTATTTGGAAACCGCCAGTTGTTTTCAAACATTATCTTTGATGAATTATAGTACAAGGAAGTTTTTTTTTATACATTTTACAAATGCGGTCACATGTTATTCTGATCTAATTGTCTGATGACATATGATGTGACAGATGGTGTCGCATTGAACGTGATTTATCTGTATCGTATGTACAAGGAGCCGAGTCAGAAATGGATATATCATGGCTTATATGCAAATAGCTGTTCCTTTGGTTTATAACTTTTAACGTGATATTGTAGAGATACTATATAGGAGATTGTGTAGGAATTTTAAGAGTATTGGATTGATGCGGTCAGCTGTAATAGTGATCTAGAGGCCAGAGAGCAAAGATTTTAATTAACGTGATTGAAGTTAAAATTACCCTACCTACACACGAAAGGATGCAAAGGAAATGTAAGGGTATACATATGACGTTGTTAAAATGCGGTCAGCTGTGATCCACATATCAGATAATAGCACCCTTGAATGAATAATTGGACAAGAGGGGGCTCTTCCTCGTAATTTGTCGGCATTACATGTACAACGAACCCGGAAAAATGCCGACTTTGAAATGAATACCTCATCGGTTATATTCGGATGGCTGTCGTCATTAGTCGGCATCATATTACGAGGAGCTTAAAGCCGAATCAGAAGCAGTGGCTTAACGGGTATTTGCGGTTGGCTCTCCCTTTGGGTATTTTCTTTCAAAGTAATATAGGATACAACTGGTGATGTATTACCTCAGACATCCACGTTCTAATGAGAAGAGGGGAAGACTACTTGTTACTTTATCATATAAAAGTATTGATTGAAATCAACACTCCTGTGGTTTCTTCAATTCGATAAATAACTAATATGTGTCCTACATTTCTCGTGTTGTGACTTCTTCGGTGTGTTGTTTTATATGTCCCCTTTATTAAATCCCTGTGTATCTTACCTTTTAATTTTTCTAAACGTTTTTCACCTGTCCTACTTTTGACCATGTGAATTTTAATACTATTAAAATGACATTTCATCAATCCCCGATTGTGCATCTCTTTTTTTTTTTTTGCTTTTTTAGCGTCACGGACGAAATTTAAGTAAATATTCATTTACTATATAAACAGTCTGTTTATCGCTCTACTAACCTGTTTTTAATCATTTTATGTAAAAAAAAAACAAACAAATTTATTGTGATTCTGGATCTTGTGCAAGAGTTAAGGGAGATTATATTCAATGATAATCGATTGTTCCCTAACAGCGATCTGCCTGTACATCATTCTATAAAACAGCACCTTTGTCAAATTTATCAACCAATGATAAACGGTTATGCTTTTACGACAGTACCTGCAGAAATATTCTATAAAGTTCTATTTTAATGTTTAAACATTATATAGATATTCAAGAGAAAAAAAATATTAAACATATTAGACCAGCCTTCAAACATTCTTTAAACATTTCTCGATTAATACAGCAATATCGATATATATATATATATATATATATATATATATATATATATATATATATATATGTAAATTGGTTGTATGTATCTAGATTTTACGAATAATAATTACTGTAATGAGATTTTAACATGCCGACCACTAGCGGGAGCAGAGACAATTTTTTTAATTGTATATATATTATGAAAATGAAATCACGCCCTTTTAGAAAGCGGAAGTGAGAGGTTTATGTGACAGATTATACTTCTGTCCTGCTAAAATACAAATAGCATAAGTTCTAATTCCAAAATAGTCTATTAAGGTCTTCTTCTTTCCGCAACTGTCTAATCTTCCCACGCACTAATATAACTATTTTTTATAAACCCAGTTAGTAAACCCCAACAGCTTGCTGACCTGATTTTGCTTTTTTCCATTCAATCCATTTTCCATTGGCCTTCCAATGCCTCTCTCAGTTGTTTAATAAAAAGGAATTTCATCCAATCTAAAGGTGATGCAGGGGGTATAAGAAGCGCTTTAAAGGAGGGATGGTTAAATGATCCTCCTAACAGCAGAGGTTTTACTTGATCTTGACCTTAAAGAGAAACTTGTATTCATTAGAACATTGTCAAAGTAATCAGGAGTTAGTGGATTATTGATGTGGCCATTTAAAAAACAGTCTTCCTGATGAAAACACAGTTCAAATCACGTTAAATGCATTCAGTTGGTTGAAGGCCTCTCTCACTGCTACCTTTCCATTCCCCATTTAACAGTACTTATTGGCATAGTTTTTCAGCAACTTATCTTAGTCGGTTCACCGAACAGCATGTTTTGGGTACGGAGTTAAAAGAAAGCTTTAAATGTTATTTTTCACATCACAATTGTGAATTCCCACCTTGGACTAAGTTCTGGTAGCGAGAGGTCAAAGTTTACGTCTAGTTAAATTAAAAGCATTGCTTTCTCTTTTAAAATGATTCTGCGAAGAGAAAAGCTCATTTAAAATTGCCTCTTCGGTAAATATTTCTATGCGGTTAAATGATAGCCACATTTAAGATTATTTGATATTTAATAGAACAGTTAAGTCAATCCTTCATCGACCTTCGGAATGAGTTATTAAGAATAGCTCAAGTCCCTTGCTCTCATCCCTAATTTAAATGTTTTTTATGACTTCATGGGCCATCAGTATAGATGAATGTCTGTTTTTCATCTATTATTTTACAAAGAGATATGCAAGGCTTATAGGAATTGATGAGCATATTTCTGTATTGTAATTTGGGTCCGCATATTAACATTCTACCAGAAATCGATGTCATTCTCCCCCCATTAATTAAAATGAATTTTCAAAGTAACCAGGCTTAGTCTGAAAATCGCTATACCGGATCATCGGTGGTTTTTCTTTTCCAATGACACCATGCCATCGCTGTAGATTCCATGCGTGGCTTTATTCAATGGATAACGTTAAGGGTATAAAGACGAGTTTGAAATCTGTACAGCATAACGGTTTCTAAGACCATATCCTGGTTCATCTGATCCATTTTTCTCCATGTGAATGTTTATAAAATTTAGTTAAATGCAAATAAAAAAGTTAACAATCACATATGATTAAAAGTTATTACACTATAAGCTACAAGAGGAAATTTAATTCAAAGTTTATCAAACATTCAAATTTATTCCATCTACAAGGTAAACTATTATAAATTATTGTAAATATCATTGCTTTGCTTTGCGCTCAATTTATAATTTTACACTTTCTGTACTCAAAAGTTAAAATATATGTAATTATTATAATTACTTTAAGGGGGGGGTGTTAAAGCTTAAAACAAGTTTAAACGCTCAGTCCGACAATAGGAACAATATCAGCTTAATGTGCGAGCCAGGCACATGGGAAATGTCTCTGACATTCGGCAAGAGGGAATAGATGACGGCGTTGTCAAAAATAATACAAAAACAGGGAACATTCAGTTTATTCACCGGTCGGTAAAGACTTCTTGATATCTTTAGGCTGTGTGAACTGAGATATTGCCACCAGAAGCTAAACCATTAGGAAATAGCAGGAAATAAACCCTGAAAGATTTAAAATACAGGTTTTTAATACGCTATAATAAGGACCCAGTCATTCTATAACATAAGAATTCGTAAACGAACGGCGGTACTTTATCTCTTTTGTCTGCTTTAGTCTATATATGTATAAATGGTCCGGCACCTTTGAACTTATGAGATACATTTACCATGAGAAACATACTATTCCGATGACCAACTTTTTCAGTGACCACCTTCTTCTCTTTATGCTGGCAATATACATTTAAAAATCAGTCATGCAAATTCATTAATTTCTCTCAATATAATAAAAATCATATATCAAGAGCGGATCGACAGTTGTTCTGATTGAAAAAAAAATGAGATTTGCGAGGTTCGCACAGGTCGCCGTTCAGTGAGAAATTTCTCGTATTCATCTTTGAAAAAAAATATAAAATCATGTTGTCTTTATTGCCGTGTGCTGTTTGCTTCTAAATCTTAGCAAAGCTTTGACACGTTTAAATTATTTTGCAAGTGATGTTTCAACTGGTGTCACGCCAAAGCACACTCCATACAAATTTCAGGGGCGTTAAATGTTGACTATATTCTCCTTCTCACACTGCCCTGAAATGACGCGCGCCTAGCGGCGCTAACTTCAACGCCTGTTATCTCACAGTTAGCGCTGTTTTTTTACGCCATGCAAAGTAGTGATGGCGTTGGTTGGAGATGGCTGGCGCTAATTTACGTGAGTCAACGTGAGTCAAAGCCAAAATTGGCGCCAGTCATCGCATAATATGGCATTGATCCACGTTGACTCGCGTTGTTTTTTAACGCCTGTCAACGCATATCATAAGATGCAGGCAATGACTCGCGTTTATAGGCGTTTGCAGGTAATAATATTAGCGCTCGCGCATGCGCGATCGTCTTCGCGGGTTCAGGTCGGCGTCTGGTGCTTATACTAGTGTCTTTTTGGCCGTTTCCTATTGCTTGCGATGTCATCTGTTTTGCCTGTTGTGTGGGAGGAGTCCTTGGACACGTTGGACGATGACACGTTAGAGGATTTAGCTATTTTGGTTGTGCTGAGGTGCTTCAGGAAGCGCAAGGCGCGAGTCCAACGTGGTCCCAGAACCTGCTGGGTCAAGCCTTGGCTCACCCGTCGACATCAGCTTGGAGCATACGATGGCTTGATGTTAGAGCTGGCCGATGCATCAACGAAGGATTACGTTGTCTTCCAACGGATGGACCCAGAGTTGTTTGGAGATCTGCTGGCGAAGGTGGGCCCCCTTATTGCCCACCAACATATACACAGATGCGCCAAGCAATCTCGCCGGGAGCCAGGTTTTTAGGCGTTGACCTGCGATGATAGGCGATAACACAAAATGATTGGCGTTGACATGCGCCTATAGACGCTTAAAGTGAAAATTTTTGAACATTTCCAAAACTTGGCGTAGACTGGGAGAGTAGTGAGGTTACTGGTGATGACCCGGGTTAACCCTTTGGGATAACCAGCGTTGAAGTTAGCGACACTAGGCGCGCGTCATTTCACACCAGTGTGAGAAGGGCATTAAATAGAAATTAAAGTTAAAGTAAGCAGGCTTTGATTCTTTTATTGTAGATTTATTGCACATGATTACCCGTCTCTTAATTAAAATAACACTGATTTAAAGTACGATCATTGCTGTAAATTAAATTTAAGGAGCACTTAGATAAGTTGAATGCATCGTTAGTTTTTTTTACTTTTGCAAAACTTCTTAATGCAATTCGCTCTGGTGTCGGTGTGAACCTTGAAAATCGTTTTAATATTCCCAATTACTGGTGATGTGCCAACACGGACATCAGAAACCACAATAGGGTTATTTGGCAGGAATTCAAGCCGTGGAGTAAGGACCACTCGTGTCCTTATTGTCAATGAAACATTGTAGAACTAATTCTTCAGGAGATGCACCCATCACCTCTTTTATCAATCTTATCAATTTTATCATTCCCTTCTGGCACAGATCAGAAATTACACGGGATGCGCTGTTTTTATTACTAGTCCATCAGCTGGATGGTTGTTTTGCTTTCTCTATTAATTCATCCATTAATGGTGCATGTGTTTGTAGCCGCCGGCTCTTGCACCATCATTGGCGTAACTCAATTTTAAAGCTTGGAGGCCTCTTAGTAATTTTTTCTGTGATATAAAATGTTCATAACTATTCCAATAATCAAAGAGATTATTTCAATTTTGATCAATCTGGTAAGTCATTTAAAGTAACCCTCCAAACAAATTATGTAGTTAGATCGTAAAACCTACCGATGGAGTGTTCTTTTTCTTGTGGTACGAAGATTCAGGTGAGATTATAGAATATTAAAAGTCTGACAAACCAGATAAATAGACCGTCAAGAAATTAACTGCTTATACGAAAGGCTTTTAGTGTCTACATGCCTATTTACAATGCAGCAGGAATGGAAATTCATTATGCTTCATATAAAGCATAATGATTTA
This sequence comes from Sipunculus nudus, assembly GCA_026874595.1. Classification (NCBI taxonomy): domain Eukaryota; kingdom Metazoa; phylum Annelida; class Sipuncula; order Golfingiida; family Sipunculidae; genus Sipunculus; species Sipunculus nudus. Next base: position 21,764,697 of record CM049307.1, read on the forward strand.
GCCAGAAAATATAATTGCTGATTAAATTTACACATTTAGAGATGTTACACAGTTAGATATGACTATGTAAATTAGGCAGAAGAAACATATTTAACTGTAGCATTTTAGTAAAGATTTTCATTTCAATAGCATGGCTGTTTTAGTTAAAATCAAGAAATGTTTGTTATATATATTTATAGCGATGATCTCATGGCGAGTTATCTTATCCTGGATACCAGAAACACGAGATTGGCTTTGTTTAATTCTGTGGGGGAATTGGGTTCTTGATTCTAAACGGGAAAATAAATTTAGTTATTCCATCAGAGGCATATTCAAGATTTAGGGATAAATGTACCACAAGTCAGATTTTTCAGGGAAGTTTGTTTTTATTTTTGTTCAAGCAGGAGGTTTATTTAAATAAAACCTACCGATGAAAGGGGTTATGGAAAGCAAGCTTTACCTGTGCTGCAGTGGTGAAAAATGCGCAAAAACTATCTGATAAAAAAACTGATCCAAGCTAATCAAATTTGACTTATAGCTGTATGTTAATGTCCTTGTTTTGCTGTTAATGATGAAACCTGCACCGCAGTGTAGCTGGAGCTTCAGAAAAGCTAGGGTTCCCTCTGGAAGAATCTGGCGGCCAACGGCCAGGACCTAGAGCAAATTACTAATGTGTTCACGTACTTTCAGTGAACATTCGAAATGTGTGGGCTGCAACAGTATACTGTGTGTGCGGATAACTATTTGGGTACATCGCTGAATGTGGGTAGACTGGACAATCACTGTAAGGTATAAATAATAATATATACAATTCTGATTCCAGGTGCATAACAAGAACTGTCCAAAAAGAGTTGTGTTCTGTGTAAGCTGTATAAGATTATATGTTTGAACCAGCTCATTTTTGTCTTTTTCCTTGTAAATTAAAGTACCCGGTGCAGTACTGAAAGAATAAACTTTAATCCTGAACATGCCGTTGTTTTTAGTATCTGAATGGCAGTAGAACACTGCACCTTCGTATGTTGTTTGGAGCTGACTGTTCATAAAGTTTATTCATCAGATGCATGTGTTGCTATCTTGTGAAGTGGCGCTCATAGTACTCTGTTCCGAATTTTACCTGAGCTGCGTTCGATGTGCGTATTTCTAGTTGACTGGCCGAGGTCTACTACAGCAGCTATCCTTGTAAGCCGAGAGGCTTATGTTACCAAGAAAGTCTACATTCTTTGAGCCATTAGATCTTTGTTGCGTGTCAAGGTTTATCAAAGAAACTGGACATACAAGATGCAATCCATCAATTTTTACGTCAAACTGGATGTCTATGGATGGCCACTCAAAGGTCTTGTCCCTCTAAATACAGTCAGTGAGGGCCAGGGGGGAACTCTAAATCAATTCTGTTTCTCTAAATATGGCATGTATAGTTTAATGGGACACTGATCTATACGAAATTTAGCTCAATGGTGGATAATTGTCCTCATGCATAACTTTGAAACGAGTTAAACCAGGCACTTTACTGGACATATTTAGCACCATGGATCGTTATGATGCCGCTGTCTCTGGTAATAACATCAACATGGCGCACCTGAGTCCAATCCAGATTCTGTTTCCTCAATAATTTTCAAGAAAACATATCGATCTTAAATAAAGATAATCGTATCTCTAGAGATTTAAGATCCAGTCTTACAGACGCCCTCCCCCCCCCCCCCCCCCCCAAAAAAAAGCCTTCAACGACCAAGGTCGCGTAACTACTGCCTCCTGGTAGTTGTATACATCTACATTCACAAAAGGACACAAAGAACCTTGGTGAAGATGTGTGTATTCAGATTGTGATTGCCAGTTCCAGGAAACGCATCCGGTTGGAAAATCCATCAGCCCTCTCTCAAGGCCGCGCTTTAGAAACTACCGTGCGTCGAATAAAAATATCCGTAAAAATATGTACATTGATTTTTTTTTTCACACGGAGAAATATTCCGAAAATCAAATTGAGACTACATTCTTTTCGAAAAAAAATACAATGTACCTTGTATTAAAAAGAAATTATTTTTTATTAATAACAACACTGCTGCCAAGTTGTAGTAAATTCCTGTGGCATACGCTACTGTTATTTTTCCACACCTCAAACACATATAAACATTTCACTGAAAGAGGAAGTTTGATAACACCAAAAATAAAATGTGATGGTTCACATAAATGTGCAATGTAACTACCAAAACAAATCAAACGAACATAAGCCTAAAGCAACAATACTTTTCGTTTATAGGAACCCTGAAGGGTAACCATAATTGGGCAGGATGCAGGGGCAACCAAGGTCAATAGAAGTAGTTAAGTGAAGGTCACACCATGCAGTGGTAGCGGGAGAACTCGGAGGATGCAGTGGTATATCTCTTGCTGATCGCAGGGTCTCATAAACATGCATAGAGGTCAATAACCCTGCTGATCACAGGGTCCTGTAAATATGCATAGAAGTTATTCACCCTACTCTCTCCTGTTTGGTGTTTCTCGGATTGACAATGGAGACTTGACCTCATGTTCGAAGGAAAATACAGCAACATGTATACATGTATTTGGTAAACTCTTCCGCTGAAGAAAAAATTCATATTCCTGGTCTGGCATCTTTTATATATTTTAATGTAAAAATTCTTTTTTTTACAGAAAGAAACAGCCTGGTTGTTGGTTAAAACAAAACAAAAATTCTTGTCTATCAAAATGAACTAAAATCAAAACCATCAGCACATCGACGGACGAAAGAGTCTTTGTTCGTTTGTCCTTAAGGTCACTTACATTACATTAACAAAAGGAGAATGCTGAATGGCCCTAATTGTTGTTTTGTTACAAGACGATGTAGCCAGGGCATGTTGACGTCAAGGTGTGCAGATCAGAATTGTGTGAAAAAGACACACACCCCCCCCCCCCCCCATTTAGACTTTTTATTTGCTTCGAAGAAAAAACTTTTAGAAGGAAAAATGTGATTTAAAATCAAGTTACCATTATCAAATCGTTTTATAAGAAGGAGGCATTAAGAGGCGTAAAATGAGGAATGTCAGTGGGTTTATGTGGTCTTGCTGACCATGCAGGCTGTAGGGTAATCTCGTGGCACCCACTGAAACAAATAAGGCTTGTTTGGTAAAATGCCAAAGTCACTCCATTTACTGCATTATCTTTCCAGGTTATTTATCAACTAGATTTCACTCTTTACGTGAGAGGTCACCAAGGGTGGTGTTTAGCAGATCCATCAAGGTAGAGGAGACATCTTGGCATTACAAATGTTCAGTAAGTGACGCTTCTTTCCAGAAGAAATATATCAAAACTGTCAGTTCCATTTCCATTTCGTCATCCCTTGAAAAGCATCAAAGAGAAATGACGAACGACGGCATTTGTGTTCAGATTAAGTGCTTATAACCTTGGTTGACTTGATGTTACTCCATCGTATGAAGATTAATCGTTCGAGTTGCAATCTTCGGTTTTCAAATAAGTGCAACAACCTAGAGTCATATTTTAAATTAGAGAATGGTGTCGCAGACGTGGATGTTTTCATAAGTACATTTCCAAGATAAGTTCAGTCAAAATAATAGTTTTTTTTTATGGAACCTCAGTCAGTTAAAAACACATGCTTTAACAGTTTCTGGCTGAATAGTGCACTTACATACGATAAAAATATAGCAGTATGTCTTCTGATTATATAAACATAAAAATAATAATGAATAGACTATAGTGAGCATACGTGGGGTTGCCACTTTGATACGCCCTTGTAATTTTTTTGCCTCCGAGGGCATACCCGATTGTGTGTATTTTTGTGTGTGTTTATGTGTTTATTTTTGCAACATAACACATGGGCCAGTAAAAATCTATTATAGATTTTGGCTTGGATCCGGCAAATGATCCGGATTCAGAAACGTCATAAAGGAATATTCACAATTGTACAGTCACTTATACGCGAATAAACCTTGAAATATGGGACGAATAAGAAAGCATGGCGGAGACTTGCATTGCTTAGAATGCAGATTTATCGTGTAAGGGATTTTGGTTCCAAAAGTATCACCTGTGCCGTCTTTATAGTGAGTTTATTTTAACTTTATGTATACATTAACTTCCACCACAGCCATTACCAAGTCCTTATGTATGAATGGTCCTAAAATTGTGCCATAAGCAACAATTTCATAGGTCCCAGTGGTGACCTTTTTTATTATACGAAACATGTCCCAGTAAAAGGCCAGAGAAAGCCAGCTTGCTCCGTTGTCTGGAAACTTTTTTTTTTTTTATTTGCCGAACCCTGATTATTTGAAACCCATGACCTGTAATACGAGGATTTTTTTACAGGATCTGACAGAATAATTTTCCCGCGATCTCTGCTGGATCTTGTAAACAACCATGAAAGCCATAAAACCAATAATAATTAAAAAAATCTTGAATGAGACGCTAACGTTACCATACAGCAAAAGACGATAGACTTTTTTATTTATTTTTTAAGTGCCATATGTTACGACCAAAACTTTTTACATACTTTCCTACATGCAGATGTATACGCGACGAAGATAAACAGCGACAAGGATTGAAGGCTGGCAGTTCAACGTGGTCGATGGGGCCTGTTACAACTGATAATGTAATAATCAACTTATAATGTAACATCAACCAATAATGTAATAAGAAACCAACCTATAATGCTACATAAAATTGATAATGTAACAACAAATCAACTGATAATGTAACATAAACTGATAATATAATAAAAAAACAACCAATTATATGTAACGATTACCAATAATGTAAACAAATTCAACCGATAATGTAATAAATTTTGCTAACCGATAATGTAATAATAAATTAAACGATAATGTAAAAACGTTCCCATACCGTTCATGTTTAAAAACATTAACCGTTCATGTTATAACACTTCATTTTCCCTGACCAATCCGTGGAAGCCACTTTTAATCCAGTTAAACTTGTAAGTGTGAGATCATCCGCATGTTTCATTACTATCCATGGCAGTTCTTTATCAGCTCAGCTGACTGAAAGTCATCTGAGCTATAGTGATCATTCTTTGTCCGTCATCCGTCCGTCCCTTAATATGGCACAGTCGTAACCGCTTGACCTAGAAACTTATAATTGAAACCCTTGGAGTTCCACGATAATCACCTTGGAAACCTGAAATTATGTCGCTCCGACCTTTATCACGCGAGCAATGGGGCTCGTACGCACCCTCCAGGATCTAGTATCTGAAAAAAGGCTTTTGCTTTGATTGTCATGATTCTTGACATGCATATTGATTATGAAGCGTTTCATCAGTTCACGAAGACTGGTGGTGCATTCTTTTTATTTTTTTATTTTTTTTTATTTTTTTACATTTTAATTTTTGAGATCTTCAGAAAAGTCTTTGCATTAACAAAGCACTAGTCGTAGACTTGTGTATATTTTTTTTATGGGGGGGGGGGAGGGGGATGATTGTTAGGCAAATTTTCTAAAAGCTGAAATTAGGGCATGGAATCTTATAACCCAGCATGTAGGGAGTTCTTGGTAAAAATATTCATGGAAACCCAACATAAGGTCATTGTAACCTATTTCCGAAAGAATATGAGAAAAAACATGATATTTAGCATATTGATGAAGGTTTCATCTAAAATATTATCAAAGGTAATGTATGTAACCTGTATGTCAAAATCAGGTGAGCATGATGGTCTATGGGCCACTTATTTCAGTTAACAAATATCTTGCTGGGTCATAGTAAAATAGATGCCAACCGCCAATGGGATTTGAACTTACAATCTTCCCTCTAGAAGGCCAGGGTGATAATGACATTGAGATTTTCGATGTCGTAAGTTGAGCTGAATTATCATAATAGCCTTCATGAAACATGCGACCCTACATGGACAGGCACATATTAATATTCAAATACAATAAAAACACACACATACATTCCACTATCATGTAAAGCTGTGTTTCTGACCTTCAAACTATATTATTAAATAAGTGTAATTTTGTTTTTTAAAAGCATCAGATGAACAACAATATAAACATATTAAAACCCAAATATTAGCAATGTACGATAGAAAGAACATCGGGTCACAGTTATGTAAAGCTACTTCATATATATGAAACTGTCCTTTTTTCTCCCCGATACTTTGAAATTATACAAACTGTTATTACTCCCAAAAACATCTAGACCAGAGTAGTATCAGAGATTATTCATCATCTTAATAAAAATTATATGGGCCATTACAAATTGCAATGAAATATATCAAAACTTGTACAAACCATTTTATTATATGTTTCTCTACGTATTTCCCCCTTGTATGATGAAATTACATGAAAAGCATATGTACTTAAATCAAAACAATTTAGGCCTTAGTGGCATATAAGACCATTCATCATCATTATTATTATATCTTGGCAATTACCATTTACTTATAACATATATCATTTGTTGCCTACCAGAGTGGTAGGAGTTTAGCACTTCTCACTTACCGGAAACACTGCAGTTGTAGCAGATCTTCTTGGCTATAACCGCTGCTTTATACAGTAAGGTTATCTGGGTCTGACCACCGGGATCGGCACAGAGCAAAGAATTGAAATCAGACCCATGAGACGCTGGTAACGTATTATGCATACAGCTCCAAATTTTAAACGAGCGACACCCGCTCTCGTTGATGCACATGCGATATATTGCACAAAATATAGGTCACCATGACATAATTTCAGCTTTCGTAGAAGATTTGCCGAAGATCTCCCCAGATATAGAGTAAAAGGTTTTAGGATTAATGGTTACGGCTTGTGTCCTGACAATGCCAAGACTTATTTGGGTCAGCTGACTGACATGTTAACAATATGTCCTTTCACAGACAACTAATTAAGATCATGTCGGTGAAATCATCATTCATGCATATAGCTTTAGTTCATCAAGACCTATAAGAACATCAAATTTGATGACAATCTATCCAGCCGTTCCTGATGAATCAGGCATATTGTGTCTATTTTGCATTATTTCTGGGGTGCTCAGAAATATCCCATAGCATGGATAATATATGGGTAATAGAGACTTTATTTAAGATTTTCTAGGAGACTTTTCCCGAACCTTCCTAGAAGACAAAATAAAAGAGTCTATGTCCAAAGGTAATTGAGCCCCACAGCTCAGAGAATATTGGTAACAGAGACCTAATTTCATGTTTCTAAGATGAACCTCCCTGGATGACAAATTAAACGATTCTAGGTTATGATTTTATGCCCTGCCTTGATATCAAATTTTCAATTGTTCTAGGGGTACTTCTGAGCGTCATAGCTCGGAGGTTATGGGTAATATCAGGTTTCCAAGAAGACTTTTCGTAGGCCTCTCTAGATGTTAAGTAAGAATATTTTTGGTCTACTGGTTACGATTTGTGGCCTGTTAACAAGTGACCGTATCTTTCAGGGTCTCAAAAATAGAAAAAAATCATTAAATTTCGAAAACAAAAAAGTCATGAAAGACTCCATGATCATTGTACATGCAAAGGGTCATGCCAATCAATGAAATACTCATTCGGATACTTGAGCTTCAGTACAATATTTTTATTTTTTTCTGGGGGTTACTTACGAGCCCTATAGCTCGGAAGAAAAGGGGTAACAGGGACTTAATTTCAGGTTTCCAAAGAGAACACTTATGGACCTCCCTAGATGAACCATTAGAAGTTTCTAGATCTGACGGTTACGATTTGTGTCCTGTTAACGGTCGGACGGACGGCGGACAAAGGGTGATCGCTCTAGCTCAGATGACTTACAATCAGCTGAGCTTAAAATAGAATTGCGTAATAATTAGAAATAAAAAAGGGGATGCCAAACAGTTTTCATGAACTGATAAAGCACGCCATAATCAATAGGCCTGTAAAGAATCATGACAATCATTGTATTAGTTTTTCAGATACTGTAGCCTTTGTACTGTATAATTTTTTTCTCATTTCATTTTTCTGGAGGGTACTTACGAGCTACATAGCTCGGATGAAATAGGTCGGAGCGACGTTATATCAGGTTTCCAAGGTGATTATCGTGGAACTCCATGTCTTTCACTTATACGTCCTAGGCCCAGAGGTCAAATAATGATCACTATAGCTCAGATGACATTCAGTCAGCTGAGCTGAGAAAGACATGCAAAGGATTGTTTTGAAATCTGTGGATGATATCACATTTATAACTGAATTAGAAGTGGATTTCAAGGATTGGTCAGGGACGCTGCAGCGTTATTACATTAACGGTAATTTTTTTTTACATTAACAGTTTAGGAACTTTTTTACATTATCAGTTAATTTATTATTACGTTATCGGTTAGCAAAAGTTATTACATTATCGGTTGATTTTGTTTTACATTATTGGTTATTGTTACATTATCGCTTGTTTTTTTATTACGTTATCAGTAAATTTTTCAATATCAGTTTAATTATTGTTTCATTATCAGTTTGTGTTACATTATCGGCTGATTTGTTATTACATTATCGGTTGATGCTACATTACAAGTTGATAATTACATTATCAGTTGTAACAGCACCGTCTTGGGATCTTTGGGATCTCAACTCTGGTGATTGTTCTTATGCTCACAACGCAGAATCGGACTTAAAACTACAAGACTGCCGCACCGAGGTTTCTATTTATACAGATGGCGTAGGTAAAAATGTAGCATAGAAGACAATGTAGTCCGTTCAAGTAAATTGGATAAACATCGTTTCAAGGCAACTCACATAAACATGGGTGTTTTGTGGTAAGCACACGGAATAAGTACTATTTTGTTAGCAGATACATGTGAAATGTAAACAGGTGTTTACTTGGAATGTAAGAAATCTTATTTTAGAGTTTGACAACACATGTAGTCCCGGCCATCCGTAAGTCCCAAACAGGCAGAGGTTCGATCCGAGTAGAAACGACATCTGGCGGAGGGGTTGTTCTTTTGGGGTAATCCTTGTAAACTAAAATAAGGATCTCATCACGGACACTGTTATAGTTTTGATAAGTTTTCATACATTTTAGTACAATGTTGAATGGCAGGAAAATTTTAAATATCATTATTATTCCCTAGGTTTGTTGCCACTTTCAGGTATAACATCATATTAAACTAAGCTGAACTTGCTGTCCGTTAATTTCAGCCCGAGAGTATATCTCGTTCACTAAAGGATTAAACCAATACGCACTCTAACCATAGGTAGATACACTACTAGCAACACCAATATACGGAAGTGTTCTAGAGACCATGCCAAAACCACTCCTTGCCTTGAAACCGCCCTTCAGGTTGCAATTCAAAACATGTCAAAACACGTTTATTGAAAGCCTCCTATGGTCCAAAGGGTAAGATCTCTTGACGTCACTTTGACATCTAATAATGACATTTGTGATTACCAAAACACACATAGGCGTTATATAAATGCACTATTTTTAATCATGACTCTTAAAAAAAATTTTTCTTTTTTTAGGTCAGCTAACTGAAATTCATCTGAGCTATAGCGATCACTCTTCGTCCGTCGTCCGTCCGGCCGTCCGTTAACAGGGCACAAATTGAATACTCTTGACCTGGAATCTTCCAACTTGACATCCTGGGAGGTCCGTGAAAAATCTCCTTGAACCCTGAAATTAGATCTCTGTTACCCATATTCTTCGAGCTATGGGTCTCATAAGCCCCCCCCCCCCCCCATAATAATAAAAAAATTGATACAAAAGCTCAAGTAGTTGAATAACTACTGCATTGATCACCATGATTCTCTGCATGAACATTAATCATGGAGCGTTCCATTAGTTCCTGCAAACTGGTGGCACTACATGTATTTTTTTCGAATTTTTACGAATATTTTTCTCTACTTTGAGACCTTCAAAGAAGCTGTCATATGTTAACAGGGCAAAAATCATAACCACTGGATCTTGAATCTTCTCACTTGACATCAGGGGAGGTCCACAAAAAGTCTACTTGGAAACCTAAAATTAGGTCTCTGTTACTCATACCCTCTCAGCTATGGGGCTCGTAAGTACCCCTCAGAATAATTAAAAATATGATACAAAAGCTCCAGTATCTGAACAACTAATCCATTGATCAATATGATTCTGCGCATGAATATTGATCATGGAGTGTTCCATCAGTTTCTGCAAACTGGTGGCGCCAACTGTATTTTTTCGAATATTTACGAATTTTTTCTCAATTTTTGAGACCTTCAAAGAAATTGTCATCTGTTAACAGGGCACAAATCATACCCACTATTCGTTGAATCTTCTTATTTGACATTAAGGGAAGTCCATGAAAAATCTCTGTGGAAACCTGAAATTAGGTCTCTGTTACCCATATCCTCCGAGCTAATGGGCTTGTAAGTACCCCTATGATTAATTAAAAAGTTTATACAAAAGCTCTAGTATATGAATAACTAATGCACTGATGGCCATGGTTTTTGCATGCATATTGATCATGGAGTGTTTCAACAGTTCCTGCAGAATGGTGGCACCACCTGTATTTATAATTTGTACACTCGTTTTCCTATTTTTTGAGACCTTCAAATAAAGCCTCATATTGTAAGAGGGCACAAATAGTAGCCCCTTGACCTAGAATCTTCATACTTGACATCAGGGGAGGTCCATGGATAGTCTTCATGGAAAATTGAAATTAGGCCTCTGTTACCCATATCCTCCGAGCTATTGGGCTCATATGTCCCCCCCCCTGAAAAATTGTATCCGCCAAAACAGTTCTGCGGATTCTATGTTTTCAGTCGGACGCCGCCGCCGCATAGGTTTCCGGTGAATTCCTACATAACCACCGGGTACAAATTTTAAAAAATTCGGAATTATGATCGGGTCACACGTGTGAACTGCTGCGCTCTCATTTTTGGTTGACCTCTGACCTTTCCTCTCTGCCCAGTGTCCATTTGTGCGTCTGTTTCCATACATAAACCCACATATCTGGGGAACCGTTTGACCGATCAGACTAAAACTTTTGCTCAAATGTAGCCCTTGGATAGCTTTATAACATACACTAAAATGGTAACGCCACCTGCAATCATTTTGCACAGTGTCCATCTGTTCATCTGCCTTCGGATGAAATCACTCATATCTCTGCATTTGTTGGAATTATCCACTTGAAATTTTGCATGTGGATACATCCTGGATAATTTTCATTATTTTATGACAGGTGGCGCCACCTACATTCACGTCCAGGCTGCAGACATACAGGCTTATATCTTAAGACTGGTTTGATACATCCTTTTGAAATTTATGTTTACGCTGCAGACATTCAGGGTTATATGCAACACACCTCACTTTTTTTCTCCTTGCCACTCAATCCATGCCTCACTTGACATATCCCCCTGAAATTTTGCATGTGTATAGATCTCACATAGCTCTTAATCATACACAAAATTGTTGGCGCCACCTGAAACAATTTTTGCACCACCTCCTTTTGTTTGTCTGCTGCTTTATACATCTTGGATAGCTTTCTGGATGATGTGGCAGGTTGCGCCACCAACATTTATGTTTAAGCTGCAAAATCCAGGCTTATATCTCAGGACTGGTTTGCTGTATCTTCCCGAAATTTTGCATGTGTTTAGATCTCACATAGCTCTTTATCATACACAAAACTGGGGCGCCACGTGCAACCATTTTTGCACAGCGTCTGTCTGTTTGTCTGCCGTGGGATAAAATCACTCATCTCAGTAGTGGTTTGACTTATCTGCCTTAAATTTGCATGTTTATAAATCTTGGATAGCTTTCTTGATTTTGTGGCAGATGGCGCCACCTGCATTTATATTTACGCTGCAGACATTCAGGGTTATATGCAACACACCTAGCTCACTCTATTTCTCCTTGCCACTCAATCCATGCCTCATTGACATATTCCCCTGAAATTTTGCATGTGTATAGATCTCCCATTGCTCTTAATCATACACAAAATTGTTGGCGCCACCTGCAACCATTTTTGCACCACCTCCTTCTGTGTGTCTGCTGTTGGATAAAATCACTCATGTACAAGTAGTGGTTTGACTTATCTGCCTAAAATTTTGCATATGCATACAACTTGGATAGCTTTCTTGATTTTGTGGTAGGTGGAGCCACCTACGTACACATTTCCGCTGCAGACATCCATGCTAATATGCAACACACCTCACTCTATTTCTCCTTGCCACTCAATCCATGCCTCACTTCATGTCGACTTCCCGTATTCTAGTTAAAAATTTGATACAAAAGATCCAGTATATGAATAACTAATGCATTGACTGCCACGATTGTTTGCATGCATATTGATCATGGAGTGTTTCATCAGTTCTTGCAGACTGGTGGCACTAGCTGTTTTTTTTCAAATTTTTACACATTTTTTTCTATTTATGAGACCTTCAAATGAAGTGGTCAACTGTCCAAAATCCCACTGAAACCCATTTCTTAGGCTTCTTCACAAACTTTATGATTTTTTTTTGCACTCTTGCTGTCATTTTGCTCATTGTTCAACATTACTTGAATTCAGCTGAGCGTCATGGCCCATGGGCCACTAGTTTTATTTGAAAAAAAAAATGATGAACTGAATTTTCTTTCTTGAACAAAACTTTTAATAAAAAATCTTTTTTAAGTCAGTCAAATACAAGTATACATGATCAAAAGAATAGAAGTATACTGTGATATAACTTTATCACTATGACCTTTTCCCTATCGTCCTGTTGTCTGTCGTCTGTCACTCAGATTCGCGCGCAATATCTCAAGTCCCGTTTAAGAGATTGCTGTGAAATTTTTACAGACTATCACGTCTTAGGAGATACGAGGTACCCATGAGGGGATGTGCGATATAGAATCTCAGTCCCATAAACATTCAATGTCACCACAAGGATGCCTTGGTGGGGAACTGGGCATCTAACATGTCTTCAGTTCGAAAAAGTCCCAACTCATATTGCCTTATTCAGGCAGCATATTTTTAACATTTAATTTCTAAGATCGGACGCGTCGAGTCATCACAGTGCACGGTAGCCAAGACATGAATGGTTCATAAATCAAGTAGGTTGTCACGATCAGTAATTTTCCTTCCAGCACTTGGTATATATATATATATATATATATATATATATATATATATATATATATATATATATATAGAGCGAAAGTTAAGATAAACAGTGACGCCTTTTAGATAGACTAACTAGTTTATATATATATAGATATATATATATATATATATATATATATATATATATATACTGACTGTTAATGTTGCCCCTAAGTCTTGGTAGATCTAATAACAGAGATGTACTGCCCTATAAAGCTTCTTCTGACAAACATGTTGGGTCTGTGTTGTCATGGTGTTCCTGGTTTGCTGACCTATGCTCCATTGACTTCTACTGAGAGAGAGGTGTCCTTGGCGTTTTGACAAACACGTTGCGTCTATAATGAATTGTTCCCGGTTCGCTGACCGATGTTGTATCGATTCCTGTCGAGAGAGAGAAATCCTGCGGCTTCACATTAGGGTAGACTGTAAGACATAATTGATTGATACTATGGAAACTATATATTTGCCTCCGCCAGGAGGATATCCATTCATTTAGATTTTTCGGTTTGTGTGTTTGTTCACAATGCAACTCGCGCAGTCATTAACTGAATCTTATAAACATTTCAGTCCCTTTCGGGAATGGGCCTTTGAAGAGTTTATATATAAAGAATTTCTGCGGATCCGGAACATGATCCGGATCCAGTAACGTCATCTAGGAATATTCACAAATATATATTTACTTATGCTAGAATATATTTTAAACAGTTATGCTTAGCTGCAGTACATTTGAAATGGGTCACACATATATCAAATTGGAAAAATGTGATATCTAGATATTTTATAGATTTATATTAAAATAGTGGTCCCACTTTTGTCTGCGAGTCACCCCCTATCCAAACCTAAAGAAAAATTGACGTCACTGGATAAAATGGTTAAAGTGGTAGCGACATTTGGGAGACGGTGACCTAAGCTTGCTTTTATCTATGTTCACAGATGTTGTGTAAGTTGGCCGGGTATCGCCCGGGAGTTATCATTTTGCGTGTAATGGTCGTTGGGGGAGAAGAAGATGTGGATGATAGATTATTTCTCCTTGCGTAACCGGACGATGACTAGTCCCTGGCTTGTGAAGGGTTAGAAAAGATGTTTAGTCTAAATTGGAATGAATAAAATCGATCCCACCGAGACGTCCCCCGTCCTTGGACCTGAAGACCGACCGCATGTGTCAGCCTTCTTGCGTGTTTTAGCAGTCATTGCTCACTTTAAAGACCGCGGGAGATGTGTCAATAAAACTGATTTATACCCATGCGATTTAACAACTTAATGATAGGCTTAGTGAGTTAAAAGAAAAATAAAAGATTAATGAAAGTAATGAGGTAGCTAAAACGAAGCTAAATCAGTTCATTTCCTCCAGCTGACCGGAAATTGTGTAGGATGCATTCTGAGAGTAGCTTTAGCAAATCATGTGGAAAGAGGATGAAGAATTTGGAATTTTACATTGCCCATCTATGTACTATCCTGTGCGGATATCAGATCCCGACCCTTCAGATGTAAACAAGGTTAGAGGGTATAACAAACGAACACGATTAAAAAATTCCCAGAGATTATATCGTTGAACATGAGGGCGGCTTCAACCGTTCATTTTTGAACTAAACTTGACTTTGATGCTTTGCCGGACAGGGCTTACGTGAAGCCACCATGGCGGTCCTGCAGAGGTGCGCACCAGAACTGGGGTTAGGTCAAAACTTTTTCCCTGTAATACTTAAATTGCATACATTTCTTTTATTTAGTTATGTGTCATTCCGTAAATTAAAGCTAATTAGTGCGTCGACATACCATATTCAGTCTACCTTTAAAAAGCGCTACTTATATCAGTTTCTGACGTAGCTAAATCTAAATTTCCGTAAAAAAAACATGTTTTACTATGAAAGATGTAAACACATTGTAATTATTGATGAACTTTGTATAAACATTTTATTGACAAATAGTTCAATAAAACGAATGATACGGTAGATATATCATTTATGTTATATTGATAGTTATCACTGATCAAAAAGCCAAAGTATGATCTCGAGGTGTACAAAGGGACAATGGTTAAGAGCTGATTGTAAGGTGGCACTCAAAGGCTCAGTGTATGTTGAATGACATATACAGTATCAGCAAATATGCGTTTGGGAGACAAAAATTTTGTTTTAGAAACTATATTAACTTATTCAGTTCCTTATACAGAAGCGGAACCTTGCGGTTGACAGGGGGTCCGACCATCTCACCCCCCCCCCCCCCCCACCCCTTTCAGCCGAAGCAACATAATTTAAAGGGTTTAAGACCGATTTTGTGGCCTGGACCCCCCTTTTTTCGGACCTTGGGACCCTTTTGTTAGGTTTTATCATAAGTATTCCTGGGTTGAACCCCTCCTTTTCCTAAATCCTGGATCCGCACCTGTTAAGCCGCGTTTACCGGGCGCGCAAAATGCGATATGCTGGAGTGCGGCAGCAGAACGCGGTATTCAGAATGCGATATTAAATTGTATTGTGGCGAGTGGTAAAACACTGCGATATGATGTCAAATCCCGCTAGGTCGCGCTGCATCTATAGTTCATGCATATGGTAACCAGGGCCCATGGGCGCTATACCATGCACGGTATGCGGATCCAATTCTCCCCTAAGAATTCCATTTTACCGCGTGTCTCATGCCGCATAACGCGTGCCCGGTAAACGCTTTATGATAAAATAACCAGAGCGAAAAATATTTTTTTTTTTTGCATTGCGCTTGCCGCATACCGCGCGCCCGGTAAACGCAGCTTTATTCCGTAATGCTATTGAAACCAAATTCATATATAAGACTAATTTATCCTGTCAAAAATAAGTCGAAACCTCTTACCTCCTGGGAACTTTCCTATTTGAACTACCTATTGTGTTCTTGATACATCTTGTTCTGCCACTCCCATGCACACCATTATTTGTTAATCGCTGGAGTGGTAGAACTACTGTTGGGGGTAGATTTCTGTTTAAAGAAATAGCCATCGCTTCTCTGAATTATAATAACCTTAGCAAGTAAGGTTATTAAATATATTAAACATCAAGTACTTTATTCAAAGCATTTAAAAACTGTAATTTCCATGGTGCTTTAGGACACTAACTGACCTAATCATGAATTATACGTGACCTTAAATAGCATATCCAATGAATTTAAAATCATGAGGAAAGCAGTTTATGAGCAACCAATCTGGTTACCGTTGGCAATGTAAATTAACAGTCATTTACCTGACAAGCGCAAAACTTGCATAACTTGGGTGACTCTCTCAAAATCAACAGGAACACCTATAGTCTGTACCAGAAACTTGTGCCCATGTTTCAGAATGATTTCGAGATATATTCATCACCTGAGAACAGACATTAACTAGACTTCTTAATTGTAACTGTCATATAGGACAGTTACGGATCTTCAACTATCCCCCTACCAACCCAACACCCCAAATTCCAATTCTTTTGCATTTCCACTGATCTAACTTAATATCCATTTCAAATATTGTGGATAGAATTATAGTTCTGTGAAACAAATGAAATTAAGGCGTTCTTTCTTGAGTTTTCACATATGAGCTGAAAATGCCGAAGTCACATTTTCGTATTTTGCATATGATTCCAAAACTGTTCAAGATATCGCTGGCAAACTTACTACTACATTCCTTCATTTTAAGTGACACGTGTCGGTAAAGGATTCAGCTTTCTGGGTCAAATGGTTTATCCGGAAACGTAGTCTATCTGAAAAGTGCTGAGTCACATACCTCATATTGTTCGAATGAGTGATTTAAAGATGTTTCCACAGAGATGCTGGGGACCATATTTGGTAATAGTATTTTTAATGCTTATCCATTTGTCTGTACCTCTTATAGATAAGAAGAAAATGGTCATAAAATCTGTTAAAAATCGCACTTTTTGATGCATGTGATTTTAATAAATAGATTAAGGTCACTGAAACTGGGTCAAAGTAACCGGCCAATGGTAAGGTACATCTGGGGTATAGGTATAAATGAAATCGGAAGAAAAAAGTGCAGATTAATACTTATAATAATGCCATAAAAATATCTACATGGATGCATAGGTGGAGATAAGCAAATCAAGCTGATGATGTCAGTCAATTCGACAACAAAGGAGACCTACCGTTTGGACGGCACTATTGTCTCATAAACAGCTTCTCTGAAACCTAGACTTGTCAACCCATCTGTGCGGGATCGTTTTTCAGGCTCATGTGCATAATTATAGGTCAAAGGGGAGGAACACAAGGGCTGTGGTGGTTAAGTCGATTGTAAATTTCAAATCACAACACATGACTTGCATAAAAGGGATCGAGTGTCTGCAGTCTCTGTTTTGTTTGGAAATAATCCAAGGCCGGGATTGACAGCACTAGAAAACAATTATTGATGGGCTTCTCTCGGTCACACAAAACAAATTAATATCTGTCTGAAGAACTGGCAAGCAAGCGGCAAAGGCGGTCTTTCTCAGACTACTCTTTTCTGTGACCCGTCTTTAAGAGAAAAGTAACACATCTTTGACAAATGGGCTTATATTCATCAGGGAGGCGCAACCTAAATCAGAAACAGTCCTGTGAGGAATAAATGTATAATTATGTAGAAAATGAGAATTTAGGTGGCGATGGTTACAACCAGACAGGTGCTTTTTAATTAAGCATGAAAAATCACAGGTTCATAATCTAAGGCAAGAAGTCACATAATATGCACGAGTTCCTCGTGCGACATATTTAAAAGTCTATGACTACATTTTATAGGCCTCGCCGGTCGAATGAAGAAAGATTCATTTTTTTTTTTTCAACATCCAAAATCAGCGCTTAAGGTCGTAATTATGATACGTGTCGTGATCGCGATAACTGCCACATAGTGGAGTCGCATGTTACAAAAAAGATGCCTTGTATTTTGCTTGCTAAAACAGTTTATCAGTTTCTGCTGGATAAACAGAGCTTGGAAATTTTTATTATCATTGCTGAAACCTTCAACTTTTCCCTGGATGGAATGGAATGGGAACCGGTAGTGGCCTTAATGGTTGTGATGGTATCGTTTCTTGTGTTCTGGTGGTACAGGAGTGCCATGAATAATTCCAATGTATATGAAATACATATTGCTCAACACACACACACATATATATATACACATATTTACAACGAGTGAATGCGTGTTAGTCTTTAAGTGTAGATAATAAGGTGAATACGACCTTGTGTCTACTTACTGTTTAGTTTGTTCACGTGTTTTCAAAGCTTAGAGCTCCTTCATCAGATGGCCAGTCAATATATATATATATATATATAAATTATAAATATAAATATAAATTATAAATTATAAATATAAATATAAATATAAATTATAATTTAACCGGAAGGGACCTGATTGAATATATGTTTATCCACTAGTAAGATTTTTAATTGTTAGATATATGAAATATGATTTTGCCTGGCAGGAGAATTCCTATCTTAATCTTAATGCTTGTGTCAAACATATTTATCCTTGGCTCTTATTTTACAAGTTTTGGTTTCTTGTATACCGTGGTATAACACAGGATATCTGAATCATCAGCTCGAATTCAACTTCCTTCATTATTCAGGGATAATGATGCCAGTTATACCAATTATATGTGTAACCGGACACACAAAAGCGTTCCTACTGGCCTTGCTAGTGAAGCTTGCTTTATTAGCGAAGCGGTAGAACGTCTGACTTGTGTGTCATAGTTTACGGGTTCGAACCCACATTCGGGCCTGGTTACTATTTCACCCGTTACAAATGGTGTCAGAAGTGGGATCCGGGGAGTTGGTGTCGTGGCATCATGCACCACCCAGTTCACTTGTGTGACCCCCGGGATAGATCCCACGTTCTGGGGACAGAACGTCCTCGGAGAGGGGGTGAATGTAACCGGACACACAAAAGCGTTCCTACTGGCCTTGCTAGTGAAGCTTGCTTTATTAGCGAAGCGGTAGAACGTCTGACTTGTGTGTCATAGTTTACGGGTTCGAACCCACATTCGGGCCTGGTTACTATTTCACCCGTTACATATGTAAAATTACGATTCCATGCGCTTTGACCTATTGTCAGTCATGTATAACATGCTTCAGTAGGATATCAGAATAATTTACGAACTACGCTATGATTCTGTTTACTTACAAAACTATAACGTTAACAAGTCATTCATGGAATGAGTATATTCATGATTTTCCCCTAGGCCTGCAAATAGATGATAAAGATAGGAATTATTTTTTATAAATTTACTTAGAAATTCTTTATTTTGAGCATCATAATATAAGTATCTAAAACAGAGTTGCTGTTACAAATTAAAAATGTAAAGGTAATGACAATTAAGACTTCAGAAATAATACATCAACCATAATAATCCGACTTTTAAAAATTTATATCAGCTAGTGTAGCCGGCCCCCACATTATCCTTAATGCTAACTGTAAGATGTATCAAATATGAAGCATCATATGCACTTAATAATGCCATTTTAATTTTCTTACTCTTGATACCTATTGCAAGTCTTAATTCCAAGACTGTTTCAGTAGTATGATATAACAATGTAAGATCATAAACCTTACCTCCTTATTGTCTACGGACACTACGCATCATATGTTTTGATCTGGATTGATAAAAGATCTTCATTAAAGTCAATCTGTCTATATCCTTTCAAGAAATCTGTCCCGATAAACTTAATTAAATCTTAACCATAATGAAAATTTGTCAAAGTTTTAACATTGGAAATGCATTGTAATTAATGTAAGTGCAAGTGTGTTTTTTTTTTCAACAAAACTTGGTTAAACTCATCTCTCAATAAACTTCATAAAAAAATGTTGTTAATTCTTTAATGTATCACACACTCTTTGCGAGTATTTCCAGTTTCTTTGTTTGAAAAAGAAAATGAGTCATTACAGTATTTCTTGGTTCAGATATGTTTGGACAAGTCTGACATTAACATTACAAGTAATATCTTGCACAATGTTTCGTGTACCTTACAACATTTCCCAGGGATTGTACAGAGCGGGTTTGCTCAATGAAAATGTTTTGAAATTAAAATGAGTGTTGAAATAAATATACAATATTTTTTGTCTTTGAGAATTATGATTTAGGTTCTAAACTTGGGTAAATGTGAGTGGCCGTCTGAACAGTAACATGACAACCATGGTTTTAAAATCTACTACAACAGGCATTTACCTCTACCATTTAAATGTTAACTGCTTAGCAGCTCGTCTTCTTAATTTTAACAGCCACAAAGTCTCCTTTCATTGGTTCAGTGCTGAAATTTTTGAAAAGTTGTGAAATTAAATTATTTGCCAGTGTTAATTGTATTTCTAATTAATTCAGCCAATAAAACTACATATCATTTAGTCTTAAAAATAAAAAAAAATGATTAAAATATACCTTAAATTGACATTTTAATAGCTCGTTCAATGAATCTGTTAATAGCTCGTTCAGTGAATCTTAAATTAAATAAATTTTTAAGATAATACCAAATTTTCAATCGTAATTTTCAAAATAAAACAGGTAAAACTCACCTCAACAGTAGTTGTTAAATTCTTGTAAGCAAAACAGAACCTCAGCATCTTTGTAGAATATAATAGAATAATGAACAAATACTAGTAAACATGTTAGTTCACAAAATGAAATTCCTACCTGGACTCATTCACTGGTAATTTATAGTCTTTCTTAAGTGCATCATGAAGAGTACCCAAAGGATTCTCAAGGCCATTAGTTTGAAAACTGTTAGGGAAATATGCAATTAGGTAAAATAGTCAAAAATGCGATTTGATTTGCTTCAGCAGACTATATACTTCATACTGCCAAGTAGAGTCAAGTGTACATGTATACATAAATCAATGAAGGTCATTGTAGTTAACAAACAAGGATACAAGCAGCATCAGCAATTATAGAATCACTGGTAGGCAGGCTGATTGGAACAATAGTGCGAGCATCCTTTGGGGTTACATGAGCCTTGTTAAGACATACTTTGATACTGTTTTTGCAACCTTCACAGTTGCAAGAGAGTTCCTTTTGACTGTACGCTGTACTTCGGGTTTTGCCACAAAGATGAAGTCTCTCAAGCTGACTTCATGATTGTTTATGGTTGTGGCATCACGCTTTTGTGAACAAATACAGTGATCAAATAGATCTTTTGTTCCAGAAATGATATATTTGCCTGATAAACACAGCTTTGTGAGCAGAATTTTTTACTATTGCACCAAGACTGTCACATACATATTTCCTATGTGAAGTTTCGAAAAAAAAATCTGATTACCATGGGTTCATTTTGGTTTTGTCCCCTGTGGTGAAGAATGGCAAAAGCCGTTTTGGACTTGGGTGGCACCACCATCAGTCCATTAATGGACAGTTTCAATGTTACAGCTTGCCTTTTGTTTGATAAGCTTAAATGCTGCTTCTTCAAAAAGCTTCACAAAAAAGCATCATGTTTATTATCATCTGATAAGACAATAAGCCCATGTTAATGCAAAAGTGGGGAGGTGTTCTCTTCTTGTTAACAAAATAATATATCATCAAAGGGGTATAGGAATAATGGTGACATGCACCTTGTCAAAGAAAGCAGTAGCCATTTCATCCCTGCACCGACAGCTGTAGTTCTCTGCATAATCCATTACCATCTTCGCTTCCGATGGTTTTAGGGATGCCACACACTGCTGCGTTTGACTATGCTGCCATTTGGCACGAACGATATGTACAGGATAGATTTCCATGTCTTTCTCCGAATCGATTTCCATGTCTTTCTCCGAATCTGTGAGCAGATCTGTTAAGTTAGTCTCTCTAGGTACACAGGAAACAACCCTTTTCTTTTGACAATGACCATCGTTATGCATTGTAATGTGTTCCCACTTTGACCATTTTACAGTTCTATCTGTGTATTAATTTCAGACCTCACTGAATTGTCAGTGCAGCTGTGGAACAACCTTCACATTCTAGTCTCGGGCACTTGTCCTTGGGAAGACCATCATAATGACAAAGTGTGACCCTTGCCAAGTCCTTTTTGGAAGATTTCAGAGTCTGAGTAATTGATTGCTTGCGGATACCTTCTTATGGATTCAGCCTTCAAAGCGACGTTACAGCACTTAATGCAGAGACACGTTCTCTGACTTGTTTCAGAAACTTTGCGAACTTGAATTGGTTTGTATTTTCTGAAAGTGGTGAAGCCAATTTTAGTGTTTGAGTGGTTTTTTTTTTTATACATTACATCGGTGACAACAGTCGTCCCCAGTTCCAGGTATTGTTTTGTTTGAAGGTATTATTACACAGATAAGAAAACTACTTGCAACAATATATATATATATATTTATTTATACCTATTAATATTTCACATAGCAATAATTTCTATCCAAAAAGTGATCATTTTCTTTAACAATGAAATCTGCATCAAAACAGCCTCTCGGAGATTTCAGGTGAAAAAATATGAAGCCATATTATTCAAACTGGTATCAATAATCTGTCTCTTTCCATGATTTAACTCATCTAAAAAATATGTTTATATTAGGTGGTTCTTGCAACAGTGTCATTTGGTATTGTATCTGTGGCACAAGTTCTGCTTTGATGATTGTTATTTTTCCTTAAGGTGTCAGATTCTTTTTTGACCAGATTTTAATTAAATTTTGAATGCGTTCCAGTGCTGGTTTTTTAATTAAGTTGATATAGATTTTCAAGTATGTTATTAATATGGCCGCCAATGATTGTAACTGGCCCTTTTGTCAACTTTATACCTTAACTTGTTATTTAATCTCTTTCATGCTCATGGCTTCTTATTGGCATAATTATAGTTGTTTTTACATTAATCTTAAAACCACTTATAGAATAAAATCTACGGAATAATTTTAGAATTTGGTTTACTGTATCCAATTTGATATTTAAAGAAAATACAGTATCGTCAGCATATTGTGATATTCTATGTTCTACATTATTTATCTTTATACCACTTATATCAGGACCATCCCATATTCTAGTTGCAAATAATTCTGCACCTAAAATATAATATACAAGATGAGCAAAATAGAAGACCTTGTATTGCCCCCCGCTAACTGGAAAGAAACATGAAGTCCACCCATTATTGATAACGCATGAGGAAATATCACAATAGAAAGTCTCAATCCACTTACAGAAAGCGTTTCCAAAATTGAAAATTTTAAGTGCTTTTTAGCCCTCAGCCCTTAGGCTGATGGGCTATTGTCGTCACCCAAGCTGTCCGTCCGTCCGTCCGTCCGGCGTCCGTTAACTTTTACCTTGTGAGCGGGATATCTTGAAAAGGATTCACCGTCAGAATTTTATTTCCTCGGTAAAGATGTATATCGACAAAATCTCGGTCAAGTTCGAAGATGGGTGACCTTGACCTTTTTTCTACATTTTAGAGCGCGATTATAGAAAAACACTTAGATGCTTATTACTCAGGAACCATTTGGTGGATTTTCACAAAACTTACTATGATTAATAGGACTGATAGTCTGTACCTGCTATACAAGTTTGGTGGCGCCACCTACAATTTCTGATTTTGATGAATTTTTATCGGATTTTTCAACTTTGGCCTTGTGAGCGGGATATCTCAAAAAGGATTCACCGTAAGAATTTTATTTTTTCGGTGAAGATGTATATTGACAAAATCTCGGTCAAGTTCGAAGATGGGTGACCTTGACCTATTTTTCTACGTTTTAGAGCTGATTATACATTTAGAAGCTTATTTCTCAGAAACCATTGGATGGATTTTCACAATACTTACCATGATCATAGGGACTGATGGTCTGTAACTGCTGCACAAGTTTGGGGGCGCCACCTGCAATTTCTGATTTTGTATTGAATTTTTCTTGGATTTTTCAACTCTGGCCTTGTCAGCGGGATATCTCTAAAAGGATTCACAATAGGAATTTTATTTCTTTGGTGAAGATGTATATCGACAAAAATCTCGTTCATGTTCGAAGATGGGTGACCTTGACCTACTTTTCAAGGTCACAGAGCTTATTATAGAATAAAACTTAGAAGTTTATTTTTCAGGAAGCATTTGGTGGATTGTTATGAATCATGGTACATACCTCTCCATTTTAAATTTATAACTGAGACATGTACAGATATACATCCATACGAGAACAGATACTTAGTACTTGTTACTGTTACCACCTCTAAACACTGTTCTTTGGCTGAGGGCTTTTGTCAGCTTCTGCTGATATTCTAGTTGTATAAATGCTAAATCAAACAATCGAGCGCCTTTTCAAAATCTATTAACATTAGATTGCCTTTTATTTCATTTTTTTTTATTACGGAAAGTCATTAAATTATGAATTATGTTTTCGCCAGTGTATCGATTTGGTAGGGACCTGTTTGGTCTGGATGGATTAATCTTTGAAGTAATTTCTGCAGACTTACCGCTATACATTTAGTTATTCATGTACAGTCAAAATTAGGTAATGATATACGTCTCCAGTATTTAATAGTACAGATACTTGATTTTTGTAGGAATTAAAGTAATAATGCTTTGTCTTTAAGATATATTTACTTTTCCCAGAGAGAGAGTGAATGTTTACAGGATGCCATCAGCTCTGATTTAATATCTTCCTAAAAAATGTCAAATCCACAGAAAGTCCATTAGTGCCAGGAGTTTTATCATTTTGAAAGGTTTTAAGGCAGCCAAACACTTCTCTTTTAGTTAACACTTGATTACAGCTAAACTGTTCTTCTTCAGTAATGATTTAAAATTATCTCTATCCTTGAAGAAATAAAAAACATTGCTTTTCTGATGAATTAAGTTGGTAAGCTGTATAGAGGGTTTCATAGAAATTCCTTGTTTCTTTCAAAACGTTTTCTGGTTCTGTTATATAGTGATAATTTTATTTTAAATATTTTTATCGTAAAACCTTTTATCTAAATTCAGATAGTATTTTGATGGCATTTCTCCATCCATATGCCATCTTGCTTTACATCTGAACATGGCTCCTCCTTTGTTTTCTTGTGGAATATTCTCCATTTTAAGTTTTGTATTTTTAATTTCTTCTAAAATTTTGATGTCCGGATTTAAATTATGTTGCTCTTCTAAATGTGTCATCTTTTTTCCAATTCTGACAAGGAATTCCTTTTTTGTTTATTTATTTAAGCAGCATTAGTTATCGTTGACCCCCTTATTTTGCATTTAATAGTATCCAGTAACAAAGCAGGAATAGTGTATGGATTAAATTATTAAGTTTTTTAAGTTTGATTTAGAAGAGTACTATAATTTGGGTCGTTTAAGTGTTTACAGTTTAACTTCCAAAACCCTGGACCTCTTTTTTTCTTGTTTTTGATTCAAATGAACTCCTACAGTTGAGTACTCAGTTTTTACATCCTATACATGTTTTTTTTTTTCACATTTGCTGAAAGTCCTAATGATATGAGAAAAATATCTAATCTACAAAAAAATTAGTTGGGTTATATCTTTTCCATGTATATTGTAATAACTGTGGGTGTTTTGATTTCGCCATTTATTAATCAGATCCATATTTTTAATCCTTCATTTTACAACTTGTGATTTTCTGTGAGTGACAGGATTACCACCTCTTTCATCTTTTTCTATGTTAAGTACTAAATAAAAATCTCCGAATTTTATTCTGTTATCGTTTGATAAAGATTCAGTAAAGAGTAAAGCGTCTAAATAACACACATAAAATTGTTATGAAACCACAATCGATACAATATACCGGCCCTCCGATCAATCGATCCGGTTATACCCGAGAAGGACCGAAAACTGCCGAAGAATGACGTGGTAGTCAAAATTCTGTGTATCACGGGTTGCTTTCATTTGCGGATTATAAGTTACATAAGAAAGTGAATACGTGGTTTCACGAGTAAAAGAGGGTCTTTTGGCGGCTGCATTGGACGGTTTTTCCATTGACGATCAGCTCCCACCTCCAAAACCGTACTTTGTTGCATTTGTTATGTTCTTCATCCATTCTTGACTTTAATGTTTGTTTCATTTTGTAATCAATGTCAGTTAAGTCCTCAACAAACCTAATGCCGCCCGTTCAGAATGTTTTACTTCGTTTTGGGATTTTCGATTCGGTCTGGTCTTTCGTGCATTTTGACGATGATGTGTCTTGGTTTTTCGCCAGGACGTCCTGTTCTGTGTGCGTTTTCTATTTTCTGTCTGACAGCGTCTTAGTCAAGATATTCAAATAATTTTCTGTCTGTAATAATATTGGTCACCATTTCTTTGCTATTTTCTATCCATGCCTCTGCTTTAACTCCAAAAAAATACGTAGGTTCCATTCTTTATTTCAGTGTTCTATTTTGTTCTGTTCCTCATTCAACTTGTTTTGCAATAAACCTAGTTGATTGTCTTTATTTATGATTTCAGTTTTTAGCTGAGTGACTTCCCTCTGAATGTCCGTTATCCTTGTTTTGTCAGTTTCTTTGTTTCGTTACACGATATCCACCCCCTTACTGATTCTGCCAACTTTTTTTTTCAAATTCAGAAATGCGTGTTTTTATTTACTTGTTTTCTTGTGTTAGACTCTCCAGTTTCTCCAACAAATCAGACTGAAACTCGTTTATCCTGGTTTCTAATGCACTGTTAGTGTTCCTAATTTTCGCTTTCATTTCTGACATTGCATTTTCAATCGTGTGTAAAGGACCGGCCTGTCGGGTCCCCCTCTACTGTCTCCGCCATGATGTTTATATGGTCCTCCTGTTTTTTTGTCTTGTTTAATATTCTTTTCCTTTTGTTTTTCTATGTACTTGTCTATTTTTTCCCTGCTATCACTTTTCCTTGCTTTCCTCCTACTCTGCGTGTCATACCGGTCTTTACACTTTTAAAAGTCCTGCTTTTGGCGGAGCGCAAACACAGAGACGTCCTCACCATTCCGCCATGATACCGGAAGTCTTGAACTGAAAATTGCCCCTTGCATGTTCAGACCTTTCCAGTTTTACTTGAATTCTATGACCATATTACCGAAGACCTTGCTGAGATGAACTTAATACCGTCATATTATATCAAAATATGTTTCCCTTGTCACTTGATGAACTTATATGAATGAGACTTCTACGGTAAGAGTTCTAAATGTAGAACGGCAGTTTGTTCTCCTCGACTCATGCAGCTCTGCGTTTTAGTTAGTGTACCTTGCATTTCCTGTCGAGTTCACTACCACAAGTTGCGCACAGAAGTACCCTGGTACATGAGAGAAAAACTGCAAACCCCTATACCATCAAAGGGGAAGGCTCTATATACTAGGTCTTTATACTTTGAGATTGAACTCTTATATACATAAACTTATTTATTTAACATGAATTGTACAAATAGTTATTATAACTAATCGCGGCACTCTCCATGCCTCAGATTGTGGCGTTCGATGGACTGTAAAGGTGGAGGAAACCGGCCCGCAAAACGCCCGTTATCCAGCCCGTAGAGGGGCCCAAAGCCAAGCAGCAGCGTCCTGACCAAGGCGTTTGTGACGTCACAACCAGAACACGCCGGGCGGTATTGTTGTGGCATCAGTTGAGTTCAACACGATCGCGGGAAAATATGTCAGAGTATTGCGTCGTCGGGTTGAGCAGTAACATCAAGGGTGATGATGTGAGCTTAAACAAATTTTAATCAGGGTATAAGCCACATGTTTGTGCCAAATGGAATGGATGACCTGTACAGAACAGGCCGAACTGGACCCGGCCGGGCATCATTTCGAAAGGGGATTCCCCAGGTTTGGCCACTGACAGGAGGAAGCGGACAGACTTTTCGTGACATTTGGTCATGTTCCTTGCCACTGTTGACTCTATATTCCTTACGTGCGTAGGCTGCCTACTAGGAAATGATGATGCTTTTTTGATATTCCCCGACTCGGCCTTGACACGTTGAGAGCTTGCACCACGCAGTACTGTAGTACATTATGAAATCAAGCTAACTATACACATATAAATATTATTAATGCTCCTCTGCACTTTCACTGTGATGTTTATGAACCTTAATGTATTATATTAATTATATATGTGCGTTGTGTCGAACAAGCTTAAGTCGAATACCCCGCTTATGTCAAAGATACAGACTCTGTATTCCGGACAAATTTAGTTAAATTATAACCAAATAAAACCCGCTTCTGTAGAACCTCTGATGTGTCGAAGTTTCCTGGTGGTCCCTTCGACTTCGACATGGCGAGGTTTCATGCACTGTATGTTTCATCATTCTGACAGCATGTAATCACTTTTGTATTTCGCAGTTCCAAGCTTGTTTGGCCATCTTGGCAAACACCCCTACTTTTTTCCATTAAAAGTTCTTCATTTGACACATTTTTCTAACAAATGAAGCAAATCTTATTTCAGTTTGAACACTAGCTTTTCCACTTTTTTTCAATACATGTACTTAAGTAAAAGGTGAGCACGAAGCAACAACTATTACTTTATTCAACCGCTCACTGCATGTATGAAATGTAACTAGCTTTTGATTAACCTTGGTGGTTAGGTAACATCAGTATTACATATATGGTTTGTCAGGAAATCAAAGGTATGAATCTTATTATATAAAGAGGAAATGTAGTTGAGGTGAGGAGTGTTCCTTCGTTTCCCTAATGAATATTATTTACTTCAACCTCAGGAGGAAGTATTTCACACTCCGTAACATCGATAAGATTTCAGTCCGAAAGTTCTAGTTATCCAACACATATCGCATTGCATATATTCGGCATCCTCCGATTTTATCAAATAAATCTAGCAATGAAATTCGTTTTAACATTTTGTTAACTTATTTTAGGGAGACCCCCTGGCTGCAGCCCATCCCCTTAATCCGCCCCTGCTTGAAACAGTGGACAGAACCGTAGAAAGTGATGCGGTGTCTCGTCTGCTTCTTACATGGGCATAAGGCTGAGGCACGAGCAAGCGCACTAAATGGAAGACATACCCTGACCAGGTGGTCATTCATCAAAACATAAATATATTGATCCCTGAAAAATAAGAGCGGCCTTCGGCTCAGTGGAAGATTCCTAAAGACCTTTGACGCCCGCAAAAGGTCTAGGTAGACTTGGGGATTTTAGGCCCTAGTATAATAAAGTCATGGCTTTTAATACGGCACAAAAGGTTGACTGTAATAACTTCATAGTTGATATTAATATCGTGATTATTCCCCAAAGATCAGACCCCGGAGGTTTTAAAATTAGAGTATCATAAGCCGTTACATGGTTACGTTGCTCTCAATTCAATAAACTTTGGCTGCTATATTAGTAAACTTGGCCCTTTATTATAATTAGAGTCCCAATACACCCAATTTTCAACATGAATAAGTATTACATTAGACTATGGATCTGCTATGAGCTGAATAACGCTATAATTGTGTTTAATGTATTCTATTGGACCTTTTTTAAAGTGGCAGAATAGTCAAAAGGTTTTTTTTCACTCTTAAACATTTACTTATATCTATGTTTTAGTGCACCATTTCAAAGTAAAATTCATGTTATAAGCACAGTTAAAGTTGTGGTTGAAAGTGAGTATATTTTAAATTCTTATGGATTTCATTTAAACGAAATATCAAGACTTTCTGGCTGGTAATATGTAGATTTTGAAGTATCGGAAGTAGACGCACTATATTCTATTCAAGCAACCTGTGTCCATCATAGATTATTTTCAGAAATGCAGATATTGTTCATTTAGCGAAACACATAACGTTTGAGTAAGGCATTAAAACTAGCTAATTTCTTTGTTCATTATTATACATTTGAGTGGATCGCTAAAAGGAATACATAAAGCTTCACTAAGTTGCACTGAAATATGATCAAAGTTAACATTTAATCGAAAAGATAGATATCTTAAACTTCTAAATCGTTCACAATTTGAATACTAGATGGCGCTGATAAGCAAGTGCGTGAGTTACCGTAAATAACAATAATCTCGTTCAAAGGTACCCCATTAAAAATAAAGAAAAGGAGGCCTCATAATTTAATGACAAAATCTTACTCATTCCCAACAATATTTACAGTCGGATTGGTAACATACAATAAACCAGCATTGCTATTCATACATCTGTCTAAATAGTATATGCGTAGAAATCCATCACTTTTCCCCATTGCATGTGTCGACACATGTTGTAGGTAGTCCTCTGACGTCACTAACGTTACTGTGACGTCACTTCACTGGTTCCTAAAGCAAACGACCGGAAATCGGAAGGTCATCTCCGATACATTGAACCATCTTAATTGGCTATTCATGCATCTTTCTTCATCCTGTCATGTATAAATAAATTCTGTCTAAGCGAATGTGTTTCTTTTTTGATAGTCAAAGTAACATATATCACCTCAGAATTTCGGCACGAAAATGCCGATCAGAATTACTAGCTCAGCCTACCCGTTCATTATTCTGCTCATGACGACCAGTTTAGTTTCATCCCATGCAACAGATGGCGTTTTATTATGATGAAGACTATAGTCTATTTCACCACCTGTTGTTCACCTGTTTTTTGTTGATAATTTTCTAAAAAGTTTCTAAAAATATTTTCCTATTATTTCCTGGGAAATTACATGTGGAAGTGACAACCTAATATGGCAATTAAGAATTTTAAGATAAACCCCCGTTTATGTTTCACAACATTTTAGTCTCTTCACCATGATCTGACAGATAAGATGTGTCCCTTCATAAGTGGCCATCTTTGTTTTAGCTGGTTATATTTTTATAAGATTTCATCCAATCAGCAGCTGTTAGTTGAGGCTGTTTTTGCATGTGACCAAAAACCTTGACTGCCATAAGTGGGTCTGATATGTTGTATAATGTAGACTGATTTCTCATATTTTCAGAAAATTCTTTTTCTCAAATAATTAAGGTATAAGAAAGGTATTGAGTTACCTTTTAGAAAATTGAGTTCTTTAATTCTCTGCTCTACCCTGTATGTGTTTCCCTTGAAATGTAACTAATAAAAAATTTCATAACAAAAAACAGGTGGACATGAAGGGATGAGACAGACTATAGCTTAATTATTGTAATATTAACGTTTAACACATCAATAGACAGATACCTGTGGCAGATGAATATTTTGTTGCACAGGCCATAGGAATGTCTTGCCTACAGAGAATTTGTAAATTAATATGCAATAGATAAGAAAACCCTGCTAACTACATATTTCATTATTAGAATCAAATCTACGCTCTTTACACAGCGTTATACACATATGCCTACCACCTATATCGTAAGCGCTGTTTGTTTTGACCTCGTATCCTGAATCTCTACACCAGAGGGGAGCACTGTATTTTGGTCTAATCAGATGAAACCCTGTGCTGGAAGACAAAACAGTTTACCAGCCAAGCAGGAATACAAGAAGCCAATGTTGTTCATTTCGTTTTGAGTGACAGCTCATCAGCCCGGTGACCGTTTGAACAGGCCAAAGGCTCAGAGAGAATGGCCCCATCCGTGGTTTCTGGTCGGAGCCTGATGCTTGTCGAGTGTTTGTTGACTGACATTTGATTGGCTGCTACTCACATCAGCAGTTTTTTAGCAGACAGGCCCATGTGCACTACCTGGTGTTTATAAGTGCATCATAAACGGTCAAAGCAGGCAGCGGGAAAATCAGTAGCTTCTTTTGAAGCGCAAGATTTCCGCTGCCTCGGGAGCGTAAATCAAATCATGTTTGTTGATGTTCTAGGAACAACTAAACATTTTGAAATGTCTAAATGTAGTCCCAGAAAATGTAAAGATATGAAAGAACAAACATTTTTGTTTAGGCATTTCGAAAGTTGCGTTTACTTAACTTTATTTAACCTTCGACACATAGAGAAACTTCATCTGGAACTGTGTGTCATCCTCTTGCACTGCTAGTTTCAGACCTTGATTCGGAGTAACAACTGTTTTCTGCCTTGAGTTGCCGACAGATGTCGCAGCGATAGTCCATCAGAAAATTAATTTGAATTGAAATATCTCTTTGCTTTATGGAGAAATTAGGGAAATGCGCCCCCCCCCCCCCCCCCCCAGGCCACACGTTACATCATTCCCGACATCATTCAAGACAAAAAGCGGGCATATCGGAGGCTAGCAGTGACAACCCGACTCAGTAGGCAATCGGATAACTGGGCTGGAAAGCCTACTCGAGTCGAGATATAAGTAATATCGAGGAATGTATCCTAGTGTTCTAGAAACAGGTTGCATTATACTGTGGTATACGGCCCATAATCCAAATATTATGCTAAGAATGACAAATTAACACAATAGATATGTGAGCTCACAACCCAAAATGAAACACCGTCTCCATGGACCTTTCCTGTATCGCCTGCCAGCTGCCTGCGTCCTGTTACCCGTGCGAGTCATGCTGTGTTCATGCGGTCATCAATTAAACATACATGCCGAGGGGTTTACCAATGTGCTGGGTTAAAACAGAACCTTTCTCGCTCATGTTTGGTATTATTTGAAAGTACACCCAAAAAATGCTAACAATTGGTTTGGTTTATGTTGATTGACAGGTTACCTGTAATCCATTAAGCGTTGTCAGAAATGACGTAAACATTTGCATCTTCATAAGGTCTTATAATGCGTTCCTCAGACTTGGATGTTTTGACACTCTTGTGTCAGTAAACTGGTTGTAATGCCAGAGAGTCGATATGACGCTAATCCGAGGCGTGACCGCAGAGGAGTTCCCTGACAAAATTCTAGTCCTGTCGAGGGCCCCTGTTCCCTCACCGAATATAGAGAGAATATTCTGTATAATCGTTGAATCAATCACCTAAAAGTAATACATGGACAGGGACAAAGAAAGGTGTCTTTCAAGGGGGCTGCAAGTTTGCAACAGTCACTAATGGTAATTTATTAGATGACAGGAATGATTGTTTCCATGTCACTCAGCTTTTCAGGAGAGACGTAAATAGGAAAATCTATATTATTGTTTCATTATGCATAACTCTAACACGGGGAAAGTACATACGGACGATCACTGATTAAATAACCTTTAAAAAGATTAATAAGAATAAGAATACCACAGAGGGCGCTGCATACGCTAATCAGGCGAAAAAAAATCAGGGTTAGAGTAACGTAATAAATGGCGAAAGCAGTACCACAGTCCATAGGAATACGTACATGGTTGTTTTGCCGTGACACGGTCAGATTTAAAATTGAAATTACATTGAAATTTAAATAAATAAAAGATTTGACATGGGCCGATTTTACTGGTGTATTTTCTTGCAGGTAGCCAAGCGATAGCCCCTTGCTGAACGACAGAGTTCACTGGAGTAGTTTCCGATAGAGGGCGCTGCAATAGTCCCTTGGGGGGAAAAAAAGAAATATTTATTTTTTTTTGTAAAATTAGGGGATGTGACCCCCCTTAGGACACATTATGAAACATTCCTGAGAGTTCAAACCAAGAACATGCATATCCGCTGTGTGGCCACCGTCAGTTATAACATGAATCCAACTTTACCACAACTACAAGTGACCCATGGGTCATGACGCTCAGCCGACTGACATGTTGACAATACGTCCTTGCACAGGCAACTAATTGAGATAATATAGGTGGCATCATAGTTCATGCAAATTAGCTCTAGTTCATCAAGATCCATAAGCACACCAAATTTGATGACAATCATGAGCCCCATAGCTTCGAAGATATGGGTAACAGAGACCTAGTTCCTGTTTTTTCGGAGACTTTTCATTGACCTCCCTTGATGTCAAGTTGGAAGATCTGAAGTCCAGTGATAACGATCTGTGCCCGGTCACATCATTAAAGGTTTAAAAAAGAGCAAAAAATCTGTAAAAAAATGAAAAATCCAGGTGGCGCCACCAGTATGCAGGAACTGATGAAACACTCCATCAACAATATCCATGCAAAGAATCATGGTGCTCAATGTATTAGCTGTTTAGATAATTGAGCTTTTGTATTAAATTTTGCATTATTCTGGGGGCTAATTAGGAGCACCATAGCTGGAAGAATATGGGTAACAGAGACCAAATTTCAGGTTTCCAAGGAGATTTTTTATGGACCTCTCATGATGTCAAGTAAGAAGATTCTTGGACCAGCGGTAACAATTTGTGCCCTGTTAACAGATGACCGCATCTTTAAATGTCTCAAAAATAGAGAAAAAAATCGTAAAAAATGGAAAAAAATACAGGTGGCGCTACCAGTTTACAGAAAATGGTGAAACACTCTATGATCAATATCCATGCAAAGAATCATGGTGATCAATGCTTTATTGTTCAGATACTTGAGCTTTTGTATGAAATATTCCATTATTCTGAGGTATACTTCGGAGCCCACTAGCTGGAAGACTATGGGTAACAGAGACCTTATTTCAGGTTTTCAAAGAGATTTTTCATGGACCTCTCTGGATGTTAAGTCAGAAGCTCCTTGGTCCACGGGTTAGGATTTGTGCCCTTTCAAAAGATGTCCACATTTTTAAGGTCTCAAAAAAAGAGAAAAAATTTGTAAAAAAATGAAATATACAGGTAGCGCCACCAGTCTGCAGAAACTGATGAAACAGTCCATGATCAATATTCATGCAAAGAATCATGGTGATCAATGTATTTGCTGTTCAGAAACTTGAGCTTTGGTATGAAATTTTCTATTATTCTGGGGGGGGGGGGTACTTCGGAGCCCCCTAGCTGGAAGAATATGGGTAACAGAGACCTAATTTCAGGTTTCCAAGGAGAATTTCCATGGACCTCTCTGCATGTCAAGTCAAAAGATTCTAGGTCCAGGGGTTACGATTTGTGCCCTTTTAAAAGATATCCACATGTTTAAAGGTCTTAAAAATAGAGAAAAAAAATTGAAAAATGGAAAATATACAGGTGGCGCCACCAGTCTGCAGAAACTGATGAAACAGTCCATGATCAATATCCATGCAAAGAATCATGGTGATCAATACATTAGTTGTTCAGATACTTGAGCTTTTGTGCGAAATTTTTCTATATTCTCGGGTGTAGTTCGGAGCCTCATAGCTGGATGAATATGGGTAATAGAGACCTCATTTCAGGCTTCCACAGCGATTTTTCATGGGCGTCTCTGGATGTTGAGTAAGAAGGTTTTATGTCAAGCGGTTACGATTATGCCCTGTCAAAAGATGACCGCATCTTTAAAGGTCTTAAACATAGAGAAAAAAAAAACCGTTAAAGGTCGTAAAAATTCAGGTGGCGATTCTAGTTTGCAGAAACTGATGAAACACTCCATGATCAATATCCATGAAAATAATCATGGTGATCAATGCATTTGTTGTTTAGATACTTGAGCTTTGGTATGAAATTTTCTATTATTCTGGGGGGGGGGGGTTACTTCGGAGCCCCCTAGCTGGAAGAATATGGGTAACAGAGACCTAATTTCAGGTTTCCAAGGAGATTTTTCATTGACCTCTATGGATGTCATGTCAGAAGATTCTAGGTCTAGGGGTTACGATTTGTGCCCTTTTAAAAGATGTCCACATCTTTAAAGGTCTCAAAAACGGAGAAAAAAAATGGTTAAAAAATAAAATAATACAGGTGGCGCCACCAGTCTGCAGAAACTGATGAAACAGTCCATGATCAATATCCATGCAAATAATCATGGTAATCAATGCATTTGTTGTTTAGATACTTGAGCTTTGGTATGAAATTTTCTATTATTCTGGGGGGGGGGGGGGGTACTTCGGAGCCCCCCTAGCTGGAAGAATATGGGTAACAGAGACCTAATTTCAGGTTTCCAAGGAGATTTTTCATTGACCTCTCTGGATGTCATGTCAGAAGATTCTAGGTCTAGGGGTTACGATTTGTGCCCTTTTAAAAGATGTCCACATCTTTAAAGGTCTCAAAGATAGAGAAAAAAATGGTTTAAAAATAAAATTATACAGGTGGCGCCACCGGTCTGCAGAAACTGATGGAACAGTCCATGATCAATATCCATGCAAAGAATCATGGTGATCAATACATTAGTTGTTCAGATACTTGCGCTTTTGTATGAAATTGTCCAATATTCTCGTGGGTACTTCGAAGTCTCATAGCTGGATGAATATGGGTAACAGAGAGCTTATTTCAGGTTTCCACAGCGATTTTTCATGGACCTCTCTGGATGCTGAGTAAGAAGATTCTATGTCCAGCGGTTACGATTGTGCTCTGTCAAATTATTACTGCATCTTTAAAGGTCTCAAAAATAAAGACAAAAATCGTTAAAAAATAAATAAAATACAGGTGGCGCCACCTGTCTGCAATAATCTGATGAAACACTCCGTGATCAACATCCATGCAAAGAATCATGGTGATCAATGCTTTAGTTGTTCAGATACTTGAGCTTTTGTATGAAATTTTCCATTATTCTCGGGGGTACTTCGGAGCCCCGTAGCTGAAAGAATATGGGTTACAGGGACCTAATTTCAAGTTTCCAAAGAGATTTTCCATGGACTTCTTTGAATGTAAAGTAAGAAGATTCATGGTCCAGCGGTTACGATTTTTGCCCTGTTAACAAAAGACCGCATCTTTAAATGTCTAAAAAAATCGTAAAAAATCGAAAAAAATACAGGTCGCGCCACCAGTTTGCATAAACTGATAAAACTCTCCATGATCAATATCCATGCAAAGAATCATCGTGATCAATGCATTTGTTGTTCAGATACTTTAGCTTTTGTATGAAATGTTCTATTATTCAGGGGGGTACTTCGGAGCCCCATATCTTGAGGAATATGGGT
Organism: Sipunculus nudus; assembly: GCA_026874595.1. NCBI lineage: Eukaryota > Metazoa > Annelida > Sipuncula > Golfingiida > Sipunculidae > Sipunculus > Sipunculus nudus. Next base: position 21,801,221 of record CM049307.1, read on the forward strand.
AACAGAGACCTAATTTCAGGTTTTCAAGGAGATTTTTTCTTGGACCTCTCTGGATGTCAAGCCAGAAGATTCTAGGTCCAGGGGTTATGATTTGTGCCCTGTAAAAAGATGACCACATCTTTAAAGGTCTAAAAAATAGAGAAAAAATCGAAAAAATACAGGTGGCGCCACCAGTCTACAGAAACTGATGAAACACTCAATTATTAATATCCATGCAAAGAATTATCGTGATCAATGCGCTTGTTGTTCAGATATTTGAGCTTTTGTATGAAATTTTCTATTATTCCGGGGAGGTACTTCGGAGCCCCCTAGCTGAAAGAATATGGGTAACAGAGACCTAATTTCAGGTTTCCAAGGAGGTTTTTCATTGACCTCTCTGGATGTCATGTCAGAAGATTCTAGGTCTAGGGGTTACGATTTGTGCCCTTTTAAAAGATGTCCACATCTTTAAAGGTCTCAAAAATGGAGAAAAAAAATGGTTAAAAAATAAAATTATACAGGTGGCGCCACTAGTCTGCAGAAACTGATGAAACAGTCCATGATCAATATCCATGCAAATAATCATGGTAATCAATGCATTTGTTGTTTAGATACTTGAGCTTTGGTATGAAATTTTCTATTATTCTGGGGGGAGGGGTACTTCGGAGCCCCCTAGCTGGAAGAATATGGCTAACAGAGACCTAATTTCAGGTTTCCAAGGAGATTTTTCATTGACCTCTCTGGATGTCATGTCAGAAGATCTAGGTCTAGGGGTTACGATTTGTGCCCTTTTAAAAGATGTCCACATCTTTAAAGGTCTCAAAGATAGAGAAAAAAAAATGGTTTAAAAATAAAATTATACAGGTGGCGCCACCGGTCTGCAGAAACTGATGGAACAGTCCATGATCAATATCCATGCAAAGAATCATGGTGATCAATACATTAGTTGTTCAGATACTTGCGCTTTTGTATGAAATTTTCCAATATTCTCGTGGGTACTTCGAAGTCTCATAGCTGGATGAATATGGGTAACAGAGAGCTTATTTCCTGGTTTCCACAGCGATTTTTCATGGACCTCTCTGGATGCTGAGTAAGAAGATTCTATGTCCAGCGGTTACGATTGTGCTCTGTCAAAATATTACTGCATCTTTAAAGGTCTCAAAAATAAAGACAAAAGTCGTTATAAAATAAAAAAAAAACAGGTGGCGCCACCTGTCTGCAATAATCTGATGAAACACTCCATGATCAACATCCATGCAAAGAATCATGGTGATCAATGCTTTAGTTGTTCAGATACTTGAGCTTTTGTATGAAATTTTCCATTATTCTCGGGGGTACTTCGGAGCCCCGTAGCTGAAAGAATATGGGTTACAGGAACCTAATTTCAAGTTTCCAAAGAGATTTTCCATGGACTTCTTTGGATGTAAAGTAAGAAGATTCATGGTCCAGCGGTTACGATTTTTGCCCTGTTAACAAAAGACCGCATCTTTAAATGTCTAAAAAAATCGTAAAAAATCGAAAAAATTACAGGTTGCGCCACCAGTTTGCATAAACTGATAAAACTCTCCATGATCAATATCCATGCAAAGAATCATCGTGATCAATGCATTTGTTGTTCAGATACTTGAGCTTTTGTATGAAAAATGTTCTATTATTCAGGGGGGTACTTCGGAGCCCCATATCTTGAGGAATATGGGTAACAGAGACCTAATTTCAGGTTTTCAAGGAGATTTTTTCATGGACCTCTCTGGATGTCAAGCCAGAAGATTCTAGGTCCAGGGGTTATGATTTGTGCCCTGTAAAAAGATGACCACATCTTTAAAGGTCTAAAAAATAGAGAAAAAATCGAAAAAATACAGGTGGCGCCACCAGTCTACAGAAACTGATGAAACACTCAATTATTAATATCCATGCAAAGAATTATCGTGATCAATGCGCTTGTTGTTCAGATATTTGAGCTTTTGTATGAAATTTTCTATTATTCCGGGGAGGTACTTCGGAGCCCCCTAGCTGAAAGAATATGGGTAACAGAGACCTAATTTCAGGTTTCCATGGAGATTTTTCATTGACCTCTCTGAATGTCATGTCAGAAGATTCTAGGTCTAGGGGTTACGATTTGTGCCCTTTTAAAAGATGTCCACATCTTAAAAGGTCTCAAAAATGGAGAAAAAAAAAAAATGGTTAAAAAATAAAATTATACAGGTGGCGCCACTAGTCTGCAGAAACTGATGAAACAGTCCATGATCAATATCCATGCAAATAATCATGGTAATCAATGCATTTGTTGTTTAGATACTTGAGCTTTGGTATGAAATTTTCTATTATTCTGGGGGGAGGGGTACTTCGGAGCCCCCTAGCTGGAAGAATATGGGTAACAGAGACCTAATTTCAGGTTTCCAAGGAGATTTTTCATTGACCTCTCTGGATGTCATGTCAGAAGATTCTAGGTCTAGGGGTTACGATTTGTGCCCTTTTAAAAGATGTCCACATCTTTAAAGGTCTCAAAGATAGAGAAAAAAAAATTGTTTAAAAATAAAATTATACAGGTGGCGCCACCGGTCTGCAGAAACTGATGGAACAGTCCATTATCAATATCCATGCAAAGAATCATGGTGATCAATACATTAGTTGTTCAGATACTTGCGCTTTTGTATGAAATTTTCCAATATTCTCGTGGGTACTTCGAAGTCTCATAGCTGGATGAATATGGGTTACAGGGACCTAATTTCAGGTTTCCACAGCGATTTTTCATGGACCTCTCTGGATGTCAAGCCAGAAGATTCTAGGTCCAGGGGTTATGATTTGTGTCTGCAGAAACTGATGGAACAGTCCATTATCAATATCCATGCAAAGAATCATGGTGATCAATACATTAGTTGTTCAGATATTTGAGCTTTTGTATGAAATTTTCTATTATTCCGGGGAGGTACTTCGGAGCCCCCTAGCTGAAAGAATATGGGTAACAGAGACCTTATTTCAGGTTTCCAAGGAGATTTTTCATGGACCTCTCTGGATGTCAAGTCAGAAGATTCTAGGTCCAGGGGTTACAATTTGTGCACTGTAAAAAGATGACCACAACCTTAAAGGTCTAAAAAATAGAGGAAAAAAAACGTTAAAAAATTCGAAAAAAATACAGGTGGCGCCACCTGTATTTGCAGAAACTGATGATGACTTTAAGTCAGCTGAGCTTAAAACAATTACAATAATATGTGTATTATCTCACGCAATTAATCAATATGCCAGAATACAACTATCCCAGCAAAACCGTCACGTCACATGGACGAATGGACCCAAACCCGCTGTTATATACGCTGTTATGATTTTCCGTAAAAATAAATGCATCCGGTTTGTCTCTGTTTATCCTAACAAGAATGAGTGACTAGAGGTCTGCTCTTGCTCATGTACGAAAACTCCCATACAAGAAGAAGAAAAACCGGATGGAAGCTACAAAAATCTTGATTTGCGCGGAACGATCTCATAAATGATTTGTTATATGTGCCGTACGCGCCCGGTGCAAGCTTGTTTCCACTCGTGTACAGGAGTTAGCCAACGGTTTTAGAACAAAATATTGGTAGATACTATACTATGTTAAGAGTGAACGCTTTATTTCTAGTATATTTAACATATCTTTTATGTGAATAGGTCCATTTCAATAATCTATAGACAACCAAGCAAAATGCAACTATCTAATATGCCGGGTATAGGAGGTATGATTGGACGATATATGATGTCCTGAAAATTAGAAAACCTATTTAACATGGTAACATGTTTCATTTTACGAAAGGGGTTCGTTCCACTATTATTTTTTATATTTTACTCCCATGGATTCAAATAATCGTTGAAATTTTCAATATTTCTTGAAGTGAATAGACATATCTTATTATAGAAAATGAGATTCCATGACATCTATGTCGATGAATTAATTATAATCCGGGGCACGTGTCTGTGAATACATAAGATTTAGTGGCATGTGTATCGGTGAATACATGTGTCGCATATGTATCGTGTGCATGTTCATCAGTGAATAAATAAGATTCCGCGTATTGATATCGACGAATAGATTATATTTCGTGGCACGTCAATGAATACATAAGATTTGAAAAAATACCTTAAATTGCGTGGTATGTGTATCGATATGTTAATCAGACTTTAGACTAACGGGATATAATATAACTTCTAAAAGTGAAAGTGAGTCAAATTATGCTTTGATGTGCAGTTTATATGACTGAAAGTTTACAAACCATCCCCTTGAATCTTTTATTTGAACCAGCAATATGCATGGTGAAGCAACTTACATTTTGTAGCAATTAAAAGCTTGAATATTAATTTGTTCCATGGTCCACACATATGGTTTATCTTATCTCCGATAAAACAATTTAAATATTTCACATTTTTGTATGTATTTTCATGCACGCTTTACCTATAAATTTAAAAAATGTGCCCTTAATAAGCAAATTTCTTGCAGGTCACTCATGCAAACATAAATATAAGGTTTCAGATTTTTTTAGATATGTTTTAGAATTTAGGGACGGGGGACAGCGTACAGTTAGCATATACATCGTTTTGATATTTGTCGTTCTTTGCATTTAGAGAAATCATCAATGCGAATAGGTACACTGTATATAGGAATATAGGAAAATGTTGTTAAAAAATTAATATAACTTTAGACTACAGTATTTTCATTTCTGGAGTAAAAGTCTGCAATAGTCCAGTTTTTCATACAAAATAGGCCTATCTTAGTAATAACTTTTATGAAATCATAAATACTGTGTGATCATAAATCATATGTTTAGTGTGGTCAGCAGCGCTGTAATTTCGTGACAAATGAAGTGCCATTCTTCTCCGAAACTGGCATCTTGTTTGTCAGGATGGTAATGCCGCAGGGCCTGAAGGAAGAGTTTCCTCTCGTTGTCTCTTTCACAGTAACTTCCGTTTTTCGGTGGCCAATACTCATATATACATTTGATCACCTCTGAAATCGGTCGTCCTTTCAATGAACACAATTTCCGTTGATCCTTCTCCCTAATCTTCTGTTGTGTGCTCCTTCTGTTTTTCTCTTTTTCATACTTCCTCAAGAAACTTGTACATTCCTTGTACCAATCTAATATGTAAGACAATACATTTGGATATAACATGCATCTTATGCTATAAGCTGCTTATTAGGACAACACTAAAATTATTTTTACGGAATTTTACGGAAGAATAAGATAGATGAAATGCACTACGATACCTTTGTGACCACGTATTTGACAGCAAGCGTTCACAAGATACACATGATAATAATTACGTACTCTGATGTGTTAAAAGGTTTAATTCTTAATGATAAAACACGCATATTAATAGCAACAAAGATGAATATACGAGGACAACACATTCATAGCCTTATTTGAAGGAAACTTCTTTGCTTCGAATGATAAACTCTCAACAATTCAAATCACAACGTGTTCAGAGTGAACATTTTCCATTGTGTTTGGTTTGTAATAACACCAAACAACGGTATAATTTTTAGTCTGATTTTACCAGCTGAATATGTTAGGAATGGTTGAACATCTTGGCCTAATAATCACAGTGTAGATTTCTCGGATAGAAGTTTTTTCATATTGGGGATGTTTAAATGGTTATTATGGCCCATATGTGCCACCTATTTACACCTCTCTAAGAGTCGATAATATATCTTTCTTTAAAAGAAACAAATACTGTTGCTTAAACTGCAAGCGACAGATTGCCGACGCACAATATACTCATGGAAATCACTAGAACCCGGATAACATCCAGTTAAGGAAAACTTACCCGATTCCATGAAAGACCGGCTATTAGCATTTCTCGTTTTCGCAAAAGCCTTTTCGTATTCAGCTTTGGCTTTTGTTTCCAGACCAATTTTAACAAATATCTTGCCGAGGCGACTCAAGCATTTGGCATGTTGTACTGAGTTAAAACCTGCACACATATGGGCAGCTGAACGATACAAATCAATTATCTCTATAGCTTTATCGTCAAAGGCAATTTCGGACAGTGAGTTGAGACCAGCCATCAATTTATCGCCTGTGATCAGAGAAGAAAACAAAAATTGAAACAACATCCAGAAAAATTAGGTGGTATAATTCACATGCAATTTTAAAACAAGTGACCCATGGATCATGACGCTCAGCTGACTAAGAAGACATTCACAAAACGAATTTTATCATCTGAATGCAAAATGTTGTAGGTGGTATCCCCATTCAATTGAAGCTTAGCTCGGAGCATATTGGTAACAGAGACCTAAATGTCAAGTTAGAAGATTCTAGGTGCAATGGTTACGATATGTACCCTGTTAACAGACAATTACATCTTTGAAGGTATCAAAAATAGAAAAAATGTGTAAAATTTGAAGAAAAAAATCCAGGTGGCACCACTAATCTGCAGGAACTGATGAAACTCTCCATGATGAATAGGCATGCACAGAATCACGTTGATCAATGCATTAGTTGTTCAGATACTGGAGCTTTGGTAAATTTGATTTTTTTTCACATGGAAATTTTATATAGGATATATTTTAATGTGCGGTTGATCCCTATTATTGCAATTGTAAACGAGAAATGTGCAGAAGTAATTCTTGACTTGTTCAGTTCTGTTTATTCTTAGAGTTTGTTCTAATCACAGACTAAAAGAAATACCCTTTATTCCCATAAATATATCACTGGATTTTATCTTCTACTTTTTTTTATTCCATTTATCATCTTACAAAAAGAAACTATTGTAACAGTAAAATACAATCACCAATCGACTTACAACATATAATATGACAGTGCAATACAAGCAAAATACAAGTGACACTGCAAAATAGTACATAGATTAGGGAAAGAGTCATACTTGATAATGCGACGTGAAACAAAGCACATGAAATAAGACATATACGTATATAGTCAAACTTTCAGTATGAACAGAATTTCTTATGCACAAGTATTTTATTTTATATTTAAAAATAAACGTTATTAACTGGTTTAAATTTTGTTAAAGGTTGCATGAAGATGATCTCAGGGTGGAGCAGGGGGGTTATTATGATAAAAAAAAAAATACCACAAGAGAGAGAGAAAAAAATGATGGAGGGGAATTCTTAGTTAAGAGGTTGTTGTCTGTGTCAGATAGTTTGAATGATTCTCAACTTCTAAGTTGAGGTTTCAGAAAACATTTCATCCCACTTTTTATAATGTAGGGATATGTTATCATTCTCATAAGCAATATTTCTTTCTATGGTATATATCTGTTTGACATATGATTGGTAATTGATGAAGTTTGGCATAATATATTTACATGTACACACATATACAAATCGTTTGACTAATAGTGTGAGGGTGTCTAACAGAGGATTGTTGTTGTAGTTGAAGATAACAGACTTCATACTGAAGCTATTTTCAGGCATTATAATATGTAAATTTGCAAGCCATTTTTTAACTGTGATAATATGGTCTGTGTTGCACAGCAGCTATAAAATATATGTACAAGAGTTTCCTTCTCTTTTTTACAGAGTGAGCAGAGCTCACTATAAGCTTTCCCTATCATATATAAAAAAGGGTTGAGAGTTATATAACTGTGAATTATTCTGAACTGAAACATCCTTAACACTTCTGATACTGTGGTTCTTTTAATGTTCTTGAAGGCTTCAAATACTAAATCTTGACAATCACATTGCACATCTTTAGACCACTATCATTAGCCTTTTTGGGTTCTGTACAGACTGTGAGAATTAAATCATTATAAACCTTTTGTGCAACTTTCTTGATGTTCATTATTGTTTAAATTTTTGGTTTATATGGAATCTAGTTTTCCATGTTTATACATGTTTTCACGGTTTTTTTCCAAACAGCTTGGATAGCATCGATTAAACACATATACTGCATTTTATCAATTTTTGCTTTTGTACAGTCTACAAGTTCTGCATTTGACTGGAATGTATAGGTTTTGCCATTATATTTTAAAACATCATACAATTTTGTAACACCTGCATGATATAATTCTTTATTATACACCGTTGTTTGATCTATTTTGATATGAGAGTTGAAAAATAACTCTTGGCCTTTAATTTCGTCAGAAGTATATACATGTTTGAAATTGTATTTGCACCATGCATTTAGAACATCTCTCCAAAATGAATTGCATGTTTTATCAAATTTATCTGTGTCACATGACTTAAGGTTACATTTAAATATGTAAGAGCCCAGTCTCTTAAATTGTAAATTAACAATCTGCCTTCAACCTTCATCCAAGGGGCCCGACAACAATCGCTTTACCCAAGAAATTTTTAAAGAATCGAATTTAGATTTCAAATGTACCATTTCAAGTCCCCCTTTTTCTGCTGGTGCTATTAGAGTAGTTCGTTTTATCATGTCTTGTTTACCCCATATAAATTCCAAAGTAAGGATTCAATATCATTTTTATAACTTAAGGATGCATTTAGTAACATTTGCAGTGCATATATCAGTTGCGATAGGATGTGGGCTTTCATAATGGTAATTTTACCTGACAGTGACATACCTCTGTATGACCATATATGTATTATTGTTTTAATTTTGCTGAGGATTTCTTTATAATCAGTGCCTTTCATTTTTCTCCAGTCAGGATGGACGGATATACCTATTATTTTTACTGGTTATGTGCTCCATTTTCGACCTGACCTTTATATATTATCTTGCTCATCAGCATAAAGTGTCACAGGCATGACTACAGTTTTTTTCGACATTTACTTTTAGTCAAGAGATTTTGTGAAACATTTCAAATGTTTTAGAAGTTCTTTAACAGACTGGGAACCACCAGTGAGAGTAACAACTGTATTGCCTGCATATTGAATTAATTTGTGTTCATTACTCCAAATATTTACACCTTTAATGTTTGTATTATTCCTTATCTTAACAGCTAAAACTTCTGAGGTTATTATAAATAAATAGGGAGACAAGGGGCAACCCTGCCTTAGACCTCTCCTTATAGGAAAGTATGAAGTTGCCCATCCTCGATTTATGACACAACTGTTAATATTTGAATAAAATACTTCTACACATTTCCTAAAATATGGTCCAAAATTTAGTAATTCTAATGTATTTTGAATGTGGGGCCATTCTGAAAAAAATGAAAGGCTTTTCAAGATCTATTGATATGAGATTTTTATCTTATGTTTGTTTGAATGTGCAAATATATCTGTAATTTTTATTACGTTTTCTCAAAAATATATCTATTTTTCATAAAACCTGTTTGATCAGAATCGATGGTTGAAGGTAGTGTAGTTTTGAGTCTATTAGTTAAGGTCTTGGCAAGTATTTTATAATCTATATTTAAAAAAGAGAGAGAACGCCAGTTTTTTTAATAATAGAGAATTTTCCCTTTCTTAGGGATAAGGCAGATGATGCCTTGGCGCATTGTTAATGGCAGTGTATTGTTGTTAAAGGGATATTTAATAGCATCCATAAAGTTTTTTTAAAATCAAACCAAAATTTTTGATAAAATTCTTTGTGAAAAATTGTTAATAATTCGGGGGGGGGGGTCATCTGAGTCTAATAGCACAGAGGTGATGGGTAACAGAGACTTATTTCAGGTTTCAATGGAGATTTTTAAGGGACCTCCCAGGATGTGAAGTAGATTCTAGGTTCATTGGTAACGATTTGTGCCTGGTTAATGAATAAGTGCTTCTGTGAAGGTCTCAAAAATCAAAAATAGATAAATAAAATTCTTAAAAAACTAAGAAAACCAAGGTAGCGCCACCAGTCTGCAGGAACTGATGAAACACTCCATGATCAATATGCATGCGAAAAATCATGGTGATGAATGTATTTGTTGTTCAGATACTTGAGCTTTTGTATCAAATTTTCCACTTTCTGGGTGGTACTTCGAAGCCCAATAGCTCGGAGGATATGGGTAACAGAGACCTAATTTCAGCTTTCCAAGAAGATTTTATGTGGAACTCCCTGGATGTCAAGTTATAAGAAGCTAGGTCCAGCGTTACGATTTGTGCCTGGTTAACGGACAGACAGACAGATAGACAGACGGACAGGGTATTCGCTATAGCTCAGACGACTTTTAGTCAGCTGAGCTAATAGGAGAAACAATGATATTTGAAGTTTTCGCTGACTATATGACATGCGTTGGTTAAACGGTTCCAATAATTTTATGTGAAAATATATTTCATAAGCAGGCAGCTAATGATAAGTCAAGGTACATGAAAAGCTAGTCTTAATGATATCGAAGAACATATCGTACCACAGGGCATCATAATAATAAATACTAAAGAATCAGTATCTACTTAACCGTAGTTCTTTATCGTATAACACTGAGCTAATATTCTGTGTCACGACACTTGTAAACAAATGTAAAAACTAATTTATTAATCGTAGCAAAGACTGACGAATATATATATATATATATATATATATATATAATATATATATATATATATATATATATATATATATATATATATATATATACACATCGCTTTCTTCACTTCTTCTCAACCCTTGCTCACCAGCTGTCTTTAAATGACATTCTTAATTCATGGGTTCTATGCCACAAGAAGAACCATTTTAAGTGATGATAGCTATTAAATGCAGGATATGAGCTATTTTTCATATTTGTTTTGGGGGTCATCTGCACAAGGGGTTAAAAATTGGATATAATGGGAAACTGCAGTACATATTTCGGGTCGTCGGTTAAAACAAACCTTTTATTAAAAGCAATTCAGACTCTGCCACACGTTTCATATACAAGACTTCTTTTTCCAGCGCAGTTACCCGGTAAAACATCGAAGGGTCGTTCTTGTTCATTCTTTTTACCTCCTCAATAGGGTAATTGCATTCGCTCATCAACCTGGAATTATTCAAAGGTAATTTGATTTACACAACCACTAACAATCAAATTAGACTGCGTGATATACAGAAAAAAATTATAACTTATTAGCTTACACGAGACATTGCTTCGTGTCGCCATACTCCAAGGCAGCACTACCCTCGTCCAGAAACCCGTTTACTAGTTGTATATATGCATCAATCTTTACCCTGCAGTCTGGCAATTTCCCCGCTAACACGTTTAATTCCATGTTATCACCTGCGTAATCAACAGCATCATCAAGAAATCTTTGCATAGATTTGAGCAATCCATCTTCCCAACCTGGCTTCTTGTATGATCGATCATCATATGCATCTGCATATCGTTCAATGCACATTCTGTACAATGCAGATACTTCCTAAAACCAATATTTATTGTATTATTAAATTTGTAAAATACCCCCCCCCCCCCCATTCTGTTGTGGATCTTCAAAAAAATTATAACGTGAACATGACAAGCAAAATAATAGCTCTGCCTGGGCTTCAGTATTTCCCCAATAAAATGCTTAAAATAAAACGTTATTCCATGTACCGATAGACTTAACTCAGTGCCAGTTATATGAGTTGCCGCAAGATGGCGGTACGGATACTAAGTGCAATACAACGCGGGAACGTTTGATTTCTCTGTTGGAAGCAACAATTAACTATTTAATGGAATGGGCCAGTCTAGCAAAATGATTGTCATTATAATCGGCAATACCAAAGACCATCTTCGTTCCAGCGTCTTGGAAAAATTCCTACCTTTTGAACAGAATATTCATCCATTAGCAATTCAGCTTTCTTTCCTATGGCACAAGCAATATTTTTCTTTGCTGAAACCGACTCGCTCTTCTCTGTGTCCTTCTCTATCGCCTGCTTATAGAAGTCGATAGCCACATTTATCAGGCGCAGCTGTTCGCCCAACTCTGATGTACCTTTTACTTTGATATAATATTCATTTCCTTTCTCCCTCAAAGTCTTCGAGGTTTCCCCAGCTGTGCCTTTGGTTGAAGTTTTATCTTCAGCTTTCTTTTGTTGTATCTCTTTACACAGACATACACTATAAGTTCAATTTTGGTAACCTCAACGTTATCCAGTTTTATATGACTGGGGATAAAATCTGACTAAGTACCATTATTTCCTTTTCCTTTATGACTTTGCTTTACTGACTGTGCAAAAAAGGTGAGCTAATACTGTAATATTAGACCTATTGCTGTCTAAAATTTATCAGTCGACCTGAGTAAGGAAATCTAGTAATTTTCGTCATTTTCAAGCAGTTATAGGTCACGGCATCAGATGTATGGATCTGATAATTTACAATAGCAAACGTAATGTCAGACTTTGCATCCATTATTAAGAAATATTCAATGTTTACTCATACTGGACCAAGTATAACAATACTGTTAGCATAATTTTAACCCGTCATCTGCTCGATTTTTACACGGTTAACAAGATGTCAGCATGTATCCTAACCTTAGGGACACTTATCTTGGATCAACAAGCACAGCAAATTTACAAGACCATCGAAGCACTAACTGACTGTGTTTAATTTCAGTACTCCTGTATATCGGGTTCACTCAAAATGTACCACGTGTATCGCAATTTCGCGGATGTAAGAAATATTTTTTTTATACTGATTGCTCCGACTTTGTGTGACTACCTTTCTGTCTTTTTTGCTCCTCTTCTTCTCGAATCTGCTTTATGACTGCGGAAGAGATAAAAAATCAAATTATATTTTTTATAACGGTGTGTTCAGTATTGTCGCCAAACGCTAATAGGAAATTACTTATTGGTTAATAACTTTATTTACCCTCAATCCAGTGTATCGTTCTGCATCTCTTGCGATGTTTATAGCTGTAATGTAAATGGATATATATATATATATATATATATATATATATATATATATATATAATCAATTACTATAAGAAATACAGAAGTAAGTATGTTGCCATTCTTCCTTGCAGTTTTCAAGGTGAACTAACAAGGTCAAGGAAGTGGCTTTAATATGTCTTTATTCTTTTCAGGGTCAGTTGTCATTCCGTGGATATTTGTTAAAACAAACTTGAAATATGCACCATTTTAAAGCTTATAACCTTATAAACCTATAAATTTGCATGTTCAAGGTCATGGTTTCTATATTATTTCTAGATTATCTCAGCGCAAGTCGTTACTCGTTGATACATTCAATGAAGTAAGCTGGCAGAACATGAACCATTTTGAAACTTATACCCTATAAATATATAAATCTATGTTTCCATATTTTCTCTGCATATTCAAGGTCAACAAACAAGGTCATGGTCATGGTTTTTAATATTTCTAAGTTTTCTCAGTGTCAGTTGTGATTCCTTGGGAATATATTCAAGAAAAAGTTTTAAAGCTTATGACCTTATCAATCTAAACCTATGTTGCCATATTAGCTCTGTATATTCAAGGTCAAGGCTTTATTATTTCTAGATCTTTTCAGCGTCAGTTGATATTTCATGGGAATTTTATGAAAAAAAGCTGTCAAATATATATAATTTTAAAGCTCATAACCTTATCAACCTAAAAACATATGTTGCCATATCCTTCTCTATATTAAGTGTCAACAAACGATTTCAAGCTCAGGGCATTTAGTATTTCTTGATTTTTCCAGGGTCAGTTGTCATTCCGTGAGATTTCATGAAGGAGGCCTGCAACAAACTCATTGCCATATCAATCTAAAAATTCATGTTTGTATTGTACTTGTAGATTCAAAGTCAACAGAAAAGGTCAAGGTAATGCATTAAAAAATTTTTGATTTTGGGGGGCTACAGAAAATATGAATGCCAAGGATCTCCCTTCTGCGGCATATCACTGGTCAGCAGAGCTGATTACTTGAGGATAAACTTTCCTCAAGGCGTAGGTCATGACTCACAGTGAATTATAAAACTCAAGGTTAAAGCACTGCACAGATATATAATATATGTGTGTATATTATAAAAAATACTATTAATTGTTTCAATGATGAAAAGCTGGAAAACGGCAATTAACTTTTGATGCAAGGCAAAATTAAAGAAAAGTACATAATAAAAATGTGTAATACAAATGTTTGTACCAAATAGTTACAATTGTTATTGATTCATTACACGTAAAACTCCAACAGAGCCAAAGGTCATATTTTTAAATTTCACAATTTCCTAGCCAGAAAATAGAAAAGCAGAGGATTACATGCAACAGGGAGGCATGAAGAACACAAGTTGTTTTCAAATAAGAGCTAAATTATGTCCTTTATTTCTCGAGGTCCGAGTGAACTAGTTTTTACTGTAACTGTTCGATGAAGTTCCAGTCTGTAGTATAATGATGCTGGGGTCATCTTTATAACTAAGTTGACTCATAGTCAGATGAGCTTGTATAATTTTAATAAATGAAATTGTATGCAAGGGGGTCAGCTCTTGTTTTAAGCTCAGATGACTTTACATCATGCAGAGATATGCAGAGATTAGTCTTTTTCTGTCAAACTTACGGCCGAGTGGCCGTAAGCTGGGTATGACACACCCCGAAGGACTGGACGACCAGGTTCTTTTAAACGCTAAACCAAACCGGCTGAAACTCACACATACACTCCAAAAGATGAAAAAGATATGTGTAAACAAACAATAAATTATATAAAAATACACTTACATTTTCTGGAGAGTCTTTTCACACATATACCTATCGATGGTCACTATAATAAAACACGATCACTTAGAACATACTCCTTTGGTAGTCATATCACTCGAATTCCCCTTGTTTACACTTCTCCGGCTCACATGATCGACGCGCACACAAGACATCTGAATGTCACCTGTTAGCTCAGTCAACCCTCAATGTAGCGCCATATCGGCCCTCTGGCATTACGACCAGATTACTGGGTGTCAGAGTGCCTTTACATCTAGGTCTGAGGAACGCATTATAAGACACAATTAGGATGCAAATACTTTCGTCTTTTTTGACAACGCCTCATGGCCCAGAGGTACACTGTCAATTGACATAAACTGGACTAATCGTTAGCATTTTTAGTGTACTTTCTTACAACACCAAACATGAGCTTGAAAAGTTCCGTTCTAAGTCAGCATATTGGTAAACCCCTCCGCACGTTTGTTGAATTTTTGACCGCATGAATACAGGCATGGCTCGCACGGGTTACACAGGTTACCATAAAGACGGGTTTCAGTAAGAGTTGTGAGTTCACATATATTCTCTTGTGGTAATTCATCATTCGTAGCATAATGTTAAGATTATAGACTATTTTCCCCAATATGAATGCAATATGATGGAAGAACACAGCGATACATTCCTCGATATTGCTTGTATCACGACCAAAGGAGGCTTACTATCCCAATTATCATTGCCTATACTGAGTCATGTTGTCACGGCTAGCCTCAGTGTAGACATACACAGGGATTCGCCGGCACCTCACGCTGCCAATCAAGACAGCTCCCCACTGAGGCACGCGCTTGCCCCTCAAGGCAAAGTTCAGAAACCACTGACAGATAGGCTCACAGCCTCCTCCTCGGTAATATTCAGTGTCACTATAGTTTCACGTGAATCGCCCTAGTCTGTTACTAGAAGCACTCACGGTAGATACACATCGCCGGATTACCAGTCCGTCGGCACCTGCGATATCCACTTTGAAGTCCGTTACAGAGGGATAAACGCGGCCGTCCTCAGACATTGATGCTCTACGCTCAGGAACATCATCTCTCAGCTGCTTCAGATATAGAACAAACCCGCCTCTGGACTGCAGACAACTGTCAGACTACACCTAACTGGTGCGCTGACTCAGGCGTTTGTCTCGAGGTCTTGTTTTTCATGGCTTATATACGCCTGCTGACGTCACAAGTCCTAGCCGTCTCTTGACCAATCCTTTCAAAGAACTATATACGGCCTGTCATGAACTGCACGAGTCTCCAGAGATCAAACCCTGAGAAAAGCAAACTAAGCAGGTGCGTTGCTTTTGATGTCTACAACAAACAATGTTGCTAAAGGAACCCTCTAGACAGGAAACTACACTGAATTTAATATCAAATGAGGCACCTGTGTTCTCTTACGCTTACATCTAAACATGATACTCTGAATTCATGTACAAAACATTATAAAAAAACAATCATCTGGTTATACCCTTTTCTTAAACATGCCATAAAATAACTAAGTCACCGTCCTCTGATGACAGGGTACATATCATAAAGTTACTACCAGACCTAGAAAGCTCTTGCTCGGGATCAAGTCAAGACCCAGTGAAAGTACCTTTGCAACCTGATATTCACTGTCACCTATCTAAAGAGAGTAAAAAAAATGTTTTTTAGCACACTTAACATGAAAATCTTCTGATTGATTAAGGCTGTTGAACAAAGACTGGCCATATGATCATAAAATCAAAATAATGTACCTCATTGCCACACGAATCCTTGTCAACCTGCAGAATTTAAACAAAATGAAATCAACCAGCTTCTTGAAAATGTCACTAACATAATTGACAATTTCACTATAATCAGTCAAGTTTACTTAAGATTTTATGTAAAATTAATTTAATTTCTCAATACTTAACGGATAGAATACTGCCTAATGGAACAACTGTTTTAAAATATTTGTTCATACTGGGTAGCTGTTTGAGACACTTTTCTAGAAGGACGTATGACATATATGTTCAAAAGAAAATGAACTTGGCTGCAGCCCCAGAGAAAGTCATCCATCTCGTAAGAAACGTGCTTATTCCATCTAAATATTCCATCCAAACAGCTCTCTGCTTATGCCAAAGACATTTTTAATTGTAGATATTAAATTTTTTTCGAATTTTACGATGAATCTTCCATGATAAGAGAAGAAAATAATCACCAATCTCATAATATTTATAATATTTAATATTTTATTCCCATTCATAATTTTGTTTGTTGTGCACGTCTTATGACAAATAATTGTGTTCAGGTAATTCATCAGTTCAAGTTATTTAATATGGTGCATAAATAATTTTTGCAAGGTAAATAGAAAATATTTAATTTTAAACTTTTTGATTTTAAACTAAACATTGATATTTGATATTGAACTTTTTGTCTTAAGCTTAGATGTATGTTGCCTTTTTTCTTCAGTGAAAGCCCATGGCAGATTATAACTTCACGACTGACCCTGAATTATCAGCTCAGTGCATTGACCTTGAATGACATTGACCTTACACTTTCACAGGAACCTTAGAACACTTTATAAAAATACTACTTACCAAGGATATACCGCTGAAGGGCGTCTTTGAATTACGTGTTTTATATAGCAGGAAAAAGAAGAAATGTTAAAAGCCATGCCTCTGACCTTGTTTGTGGACCTTGAATCTGCAGGGAAAAGAGGCAACAGGATTTTATAGATTAAAATGATTATAACCTTTAAAATTACGCATATTGCCAGATTTCTTCATGATAATCCAAAAGATTGACAAGTGATCCTGAAAAAGCAATATTACACACCGTGACCTTGACCTCATTTGTTTATCATGAGTCTGCAGTGAAAGATGGTTATTTATATTGATTTGGTTATAAGCTAAAAAATTACTTTACGGTTATACTTATTGAAGCTTTCATCATGAAATTCCCATGAAATCACGATTGACCCCGGAAAAAAGAAAGATTAGAAGCCATGACCTTGACCTAGTTTTCTAACCTGTAAACTGAAGGGAAAAAGTGGCAATATATATTTTTTGACTGGTTGGGTTATAATATAGGGTTATAGTGATATTGAAAAAAATAAAGAAATATTATAAGTCATGACCTTGTTTGTTGGCCTTGAAACTGAAGGGAGAAAATGGCAATATACATTTTAAGACTGATATAAATGTAAGCTTAAAAATAGTATATATTTCTTGTTTTTATCATGAAAATCCTACGGAATGACACTTTACCCTAGACAAGTAAATAAATATTAGAAGCCATTACATTGACCTTGTTTGTTGACTTGAAACGCCAGGGAAAAAGGCAAGATGGATTTTTAGATTGATCAGATTACAAGCTTTAAAATTATGTATGTTTCCAACTTCCTTCATGAAATTCCCACAAAATGACAACTGACCCTGGACATACATGATTCTAGTATGTTTTATATATGTATGGTAGCAAAAAAAATTATCATTTCGAAGAAATCCGTATAACACAGTGTCAACTTCTTAACATTTACCTGAGGCCAGTTTTTCGTCTGCTTGTCTTTGTACTTCGGCAATTGCTAAAACAGGAAAACACGCATCTGTTTTCTCAGCCACTAACACGCCATCTGTAGCTGATTAACTGCATGGTCAATCGACCAAAAGAGTTATACCAGATATTTTGACAAATAAGATCCCGCTATTATGTTTTCTATCAGTTTGCTAAGACAGTTTCTCAATTAAAAAGTGCTAAATATTTTAGACAAACTCAGGCATATATCAGAGCAGCATTCTTTACTCTATTTCCCCACAAAGAGTATGTAACGAAGATTTTAGAATTCTTTCATAAACAGGTACTGAAGAAATGTAAAAGTACCGTACATCTATAAAATACTACACTAGGCTTTCGAAGTAAATTCATTACGAGACCTTGATTATTTCCACGTGATTGTTTCCTTGATTATTCCCATGTTTTATATTTCTAGATGCTCAAATGTTAAGCCCATTTAGCAACTCACCTTCTTTAATCCGTTTGTTAAACTCTGCGGAGAAAAAACAAATAAAGTCACCTCACTTGTACATGGATTTTGCAATGAGCCTATATTTTAGTAGAATGAGGTAAACACCCCAGAGTTATTTAGTGTATGGCTTTCTTTATATTTTATATTGCTCTTTAGACGCAGTATGTGTGATGCATGGTTACAATGAAATGGTTTCCACTTACGTCTCTTCAGATAAATTATAGCCAGAGTGCCAGCGATTATCGCCAGAGCAAGGGCTAATGAAAGGTCCATGGTTGTGTAAACAAACGCTGAACAACCTGTATAGAAAACATGAGGTAAAATCTGTTATTAAATACATTTGCACTGAATATTTCAAACCTCGATTCTAGGTTACCAACTGAAAAGGCATGGAACGTATATACTATCCATTGTTTGAAGATAATAATAGTTTGCCGATATTAGTCAAGACCACTGAATTTGGAAATAATTTGACGAGAGCGTAAATAGATATCATATAAGAAATACAAGCCATGCACAAGGGGTATACGAAATATGGCGTTTTTGTTCACAGTTTAAAGCCTTAGTAGTGAAAGCGTTATGTTTGACTGATTTTTCCTGCCGATATTTAACAATAACGATATCCATAGAGCCACTTTGGATTTTGTTTTCTATATGTTATGTTATATCTGAGATGTTTTCTCAGAAAAAGATGACAAAATTAAATCATCTAAATTTATAAAATATTCATACAATACTCTAGATATTTAATGTTATTCTAATTGTACTACAATCTCCCTAACACGTTATAATTTCCTGTCTATAAATTTAAATCAGCAGCTCTTGCATTGTTCTCCTTCCTTGACGGCCATGCTGCTGAGAATGTATATATTTTTTTAAACTCTGCACTCTGCGCAATATATAGATATAAAACCTGGAACTTAAATTATAGATGAAACGGATATAATATATCGGGTTATGGTTACCAGACTTGGGTCAAGTACATGTATACTTAACTTGGTACTTGTATTCCAGTACAAAATTTCAAGTACTGGCCCTGTTCTTTTATTAGGCACTTTAAACCAATGACAGTGTTTGAATACTGTGCTTGTACTTAGTACGCATATTCTTGATAAAAATCAAGTGAATTTCATTTATATTTATATTAAATGCATAGCTACGAATAACTTTGTATTTGCATCTTAAAATGCCAATACAGTTCTTATATCAGTGCTCCCATGTGTCCTAATAGTCCTATGAATCCTCTATTCTTAAAGGTGTTCGAAATTGCCCTATAATGATTTTCATTATTTATCCTATGAATCCTATATTTTATTTCTCAGTAGGCATTATATTAATAAGAGTACTGGGAATGAGTACATGAAAGTGGAAGGAAATATATGCATCACTGAAGAATCTTTGCCAAATGGAACAACAGCCTAAAAAGCCTAAAAATTTACTTGCTCAAAAACCGAATTAAGTTATTTATGATTCTCAAACATTCCTCATTGTTTATTATTACTTTTTAATACTAATATGGACAAACGATTTATGATATCCCACTATGTGAAAGAAAGCTACTTATTTCTGTATTCATAACTTCATAAAATTTATTACCTTTGCATATGTTTCACTTACTGAAAGCCATCCTACATCTGGTCAAGCCATGTTCTATATCTGTTCCTCAGTTCAGTGGGGGCAATCACATTACAAATTGAATTTTCCGCCATTCTACCTAATCTTATTCTACAAAAATGATTAATAAAGTTTACGTAAACCCAAGCCAATATTATGTAAACAAACAACATTAAATTGCAAATGCATTCATAAGTGCATTTGCTGAAGATAAATTATATGACATTTGCATTTGAATATATTTATATATTTGAATATAATGATTTGAACATTTGCATACTGTTGCGCGTCACTGGCGTTCCCCTTTTATATAAACCGGCTTGGTGTTTGTTGGAACTGATGTTTTGTATACCAGCCTTTACCATTGTTTGGCCAGACCTGACGCTCTCTTAGCAGAACGACCTGACCTAGCTTGGCATATTGTGTGTTTTATTCAAAAGAAAAAAAAACGAGGAGACACCGGTTTGTCACAAGTCACGTGGCTTACAAACAACCGTATAGGAAACCGTATCTCTCTTCACATGGAGGCCTGATATCACATTTCCACATCCTATAGGATACGTTGCTGATATCGGACTGGAACCCTTCGAGGTGTACATTATATTTTGATACCTATGGATTTATTATGAGTGCAGATTGGACTTGACTTTTTGTTGCTTCTTCCGTTATATTCCTTTGTGTTCCAGTGTTATTCCAGCCTTTTATGGAGTTTCAAGGGACTTTGTTTAGGCATTATTATGTGTTTATTCAATATTTTGGTTGTTATTGTATATGATATATATAATGATATTTTTTTGTTACAAGTTCACCACTTAAAGCACTTATAATGTCTTAGGTTTTTGTGTTTGATAAAACGTGTCTAAAATAGTTGTGTTATTGTCCATTTACCGATTCAATGAGGACCTTAACAATATTAATTCATAATTCACGTTACACATTTGTACCCAACTGTGGTCCCCGTATGGACTAACAAGATTGAATAATATAACCTTTTCATCTTATAAATATTTACTTTTTGAATATTTGTTTTAACCTAGTTTTTTTGACTTAATCAAATAAAAAGTATTGCATTTGTACATCTATTTATTTGTTTTTAACTGAATAAATAAAGAGTTTTGGAATTTGTACTCAAGCACAGACACTCTGTACGTGTACTTGTAAATAAATTAAGATCCCCATTTCTTGACCCAAGCCTGAAGGCTACCCATCCTCCCGGAAAGAACAGTGTCCGTCTGTTGGAGTAACACGCCAGATTACGCATATTTGGACATAAAGGGTCCCGTATAGCCACTGCTGCCAGGCACACTTGATAATAAATACATATTTAATTCTATACAACCTATGACAACACCAAAGAACATCAGCCTCAGCCATGTCTGTAGAATTCCTGGCAACTTTTTAGTAATGAATGGATTATATATTGAAAGCTGTCTGTATACCTACAAAATGGATATCACGTGACAGTGAAATACGCTAAATCCACAACACTCTTGAACTGTTCATTTAAATGATAACTAACCACACAACACAGATGTGATTTTGGACCCGTTCTTGTCAACAGTTAGTATCCTTTGTTGCGAAATGAGCTTTTATCCTGAGCCTTGACGAAAGACCATGCAATTACAACCGCTGAATCTACCCTGAAATGAGAATAACTGGAATTCATGAAATTCGGTTGCAGAAGTTTAGTATTTGTGCACAAAAATTAGTGTTTAAGTATTTAATTTCTTACTTTTGTTAAAGGATTCCCACCTTTCAACCCTTCTAAAATATACAAACCTGCGTGTCTTCCTTCCTTTAAGTAATGCATGTCCAGGTTGTCACATTTACCTGCAAGCAGCTATACAAGAATCTAGCTCACGAAAGTGAGGTCCAAAGTCCATTGATACTTCCTCGAGTGAATCTTTGTTTAAGGCACTTGACATTTTTTATATGAGAGTTATATCCAGGCACTAGACAAACTGTCTCACTAATTATACACGCACAACCTGTAGTACTGTAGTTTTTTTACTGGAGTAAAGAGCAAAGGATAATTTAGGCCAAACGTGGAAACTTCCTACTTGATCAAACGTATATTTGCTGTGTCTCCCTGTGAGCCATCAATAGAGCCCGGAGCTGAGCCAAACATGCGATTGGCTTTGACAAAATGACGGCAAACTTTAGTAGTAAGACAAGTTTCGCCTGGCTTCAACTGACCAGGAGGCCTATGTTCATTTGACGGTGTTACAAAGTATCCATTTTATCTAAACAAGTTATCTATATTACGTGTGACATATTGCTTCCATTTTACATTTAACTAGTTTGTGATAAAATATCGAGTATAGTTTATCATGGTGGTTTTTATAAGCCAACATTTTCAAATTTCAACAATCACACCGTTTCCTTTCAGCGACAAGAAACAAAGGGAAAAAAATGAACATTTGTTTTAAACATTTTAAATTGTAAGGCCAAAAAAAAAGAAATAAGGTATGGTTCTCAGGCACTTTTTTTTCAGAAATTGGGCGGTATTTTATTTTTTACCTTTTTGAGTGTCTCCATAAGAATGTCATATGATCAGGGAAAAGTATGAAAATAACAATTTTTTTTGCAAAACAGGGAAAAGCATTACATAAATTGTAATATTCATTTTCTTGAAAGATAAAAATCAAAATAAAAATTGTTGATGCGGGGGGGGGGGGTAAAAATTGACGCGGGCGGTGCCTGAGAACCATACCTTTTATTTTTTTTTTTTGGCCAAAAAGATTTATTTCTTTTTTAATAATTTTTTCTCAAGCCAAATTGAGCTGTACAAAATCGTCTCAATTTGGCTTTATGAAATATCGGCCTTTCTTTAGCTATTTCCAAGGTGCGCCGTCGGCGGTGTCTTCGCACTTTCTGTCAGCGGTAACTGATCTTACATTTTTCACGTCTTTAGTTTTTTATATTATCTCCTAGCTGACCGGTCATAATGCAACTTTAAATAATGAAAGGATATGCATATATCTCATATACATACCTGTCACTAAACATCTACATACATAATTGAGTGAAATGGTTCTTGTATCCGTCAGATACATCTAAAAGTTTTTCACAGCAAATGTGTTTTGAATATTTTCACTGAAATTTAAACAAACATTCAGCTGGGTAAAAACTACCACTAGGCGGATATGGTTGGGCCTCCTTAAATCATGCATTCTATCACCAGATTCTTCAAAATAGAATATGGGCAGTCAACAAGTGTCTACGTTTAATTTTCCTGACATTACATGACTCAAAAATATCAAAAATATTTGATATGAGCATAGCAAATTTAAAGCATGAATGGACGCCACACAAAAACGATTACAGATGGTGTCACCAGTCTTGTGTACAAGATGGAGGTATCCAAAATCTATTTACATGAATAATTTCAGGCCAATACAGTAAACCACTCCTGAGAATTATACATTAATGTATTCTACTAAAACTTGAAAGTAGATGGCGCCAACCTTCTGGTCTATGAGAAAACTCTCTAAGAGTGATTGACATGCCAAATTTCAGACCAATATATTGAACCACTCCTGACCAATTTTCACCCAAAACAAACGTACGGATGGACGCCACACAAAAACGATTGCAGATGGCACCACCAGTTTTGAGTACGAGATGAAGATATCCAAGATCTATGGACCTGCACAATGTCAGGCCAATACGGCAAATCAGTCCTGAGAAGAGGGCATTATTTATTCTAAGAATACGGGCAGGTAGGTGGCGCCACCTGTCTCGTCTACGAGAAAACTCTCTATGATGGATGGACATGCCAAATTTCAGACCAATACATTATACCACTCCTGAGATATGAGCAATTTTCACCCAAAGCCAACATACGGATGGACGCTATGCAAAAACAATTGCAGGTGGCGCCAACAGTCTACGTACGACATTGAAGAATCCAAGATCGATGGATATGCATAATTTTAGCCCAATACATTGAACTAACCACTAAGATCGAACGCATAGATTGACACCACGCAAAAAAACTATTGTAGATGGCGCCACGAGTCTTGAGAACGAGATGGAGAAATCCAAGATCTATAGACGTTAAATGTCGGCTTAATACAGTGAATCACTCCTGAGATATGGGGTGTTATCCAAAAGACACCCAGATTCAAACTGCACAAAAAAGATTGCAAGTGGCGCAACCAGTCATTGTTAAGCACAACTACATAGGTCAGCAAATAACTATGCCTGGTTTAGGAAACATCGGTCTAAGGGTCTCAGATGAGTTCACCGGAAACGAACGCGGAAGTGGCGGCGGAATCCGCATGAAAACATAGTATCGGCAAACTATGTTTTGGCGGATACAATAATGTGCATCATTCTCATATTTATGCCTGGCTTTATGCAAAAATGAACACGCTTGGTCCATCTAGTTCTCAAGAACAGCCATAGACATGTTGGAGTTGGGTTAAAATTTGTTTTCATCTGCAGTTCTCTTATTCTCTTGTCACAAGACTATATTAATTGTCACCGTGTTTTGCAGTTTAAGTAAATAACTAAATATCGGAAGTAGAATGATCCTCAAGTTTGCCTTGAATGTCACATAAATAATATTCATAGATGTGCATCTAGTCCTTGGGTCTTTGTTCTTATTCAAGACAGAAAAATCCTTTGTTAGAGTTATTCCCACTGTGACTCTTCAGGTACAGATCTAGATATAACAGTAAATCTAGTCTTCATTATATTTTGGGAATTAATGGGAATTAATTGGTCTCGTGCAAAATAAATTGGCAGGGTTAGCTCGTATTGCTAACAGGCGATGACACGGGGTTGAATAAAACAAAGTGTAACATCAGCTACTGTCAAAATAAAAAAAATTCATAGTGTCGCTATCACCTCTGTATTTTTGTTTTGATTAAATTACGGGAAGGAAAACAGGAATAATACAAATAAGTAGTCTTAGAAACGATATGGTTAGGCCAGTTTTAGAATGCTTGCTAAAAATTAGGTTTCGGTCCAATAAACAAGTGACCCTGTTAGATGTTTGCATCAATTTCTTTTAACGAAGCTTGGCAGCCAAAAGGAAGTCCCTGTAAATGGCATGTATTTTTTATATGTGAACTATGAATACTTCTTAGACAAAGTAGAAAACCACATTTGTAAATATACCAGTAAATGTTTAAAATATGGAACCGGCAAAGATACCTATGTCAGAAATATCTTTAGTTAAAAAAATATTTTAAGACAAAACAATTATAAATTTATTATTACAGAAAACCTCGATATATCAGATATCAGTCAGTACTGTGGATACCTAATGCCCTATCCTAGGCATATTTCAAGAGGCATCTTTTATTTCTGGTGGTAGTCTGTTTTTAAAGACAGATTTATAATAAGCCTTCTGTATGTATATCCAGTGCCTATTCAGTGTGTGTGTTCAATGAATGGGAATATTATGTGCATATAGGTGAATTAGTTTTGTATTGGGGCAGCGATTGCTTTATGTCTTTATTTGTAAACCGGTCATACAGTGCGATACGTACAGTATGGTTTTCCTGAAATTTAAGCAACCTGTGATTTTTTTCATTAATTTATTATTATTTTATTTTATTTTTTTTTTCATGTTTGTCCCCACCATCACGCCAAGGCTTAAAGAAACGTTATGAGTATCTTTGTAAATCATTTATTGTACGTACTTAGGCCAGAGCTGACAAAAGACCGATATGACCTACCAGATTCCCAATTCGTCTAATGCTAGACCATATTTTACACTGTTTTTCGCCTTTTATGTTCAGTGAATTTTCGTATGGAAAATATTCGAACAGGGCCTCCGATAGGAAATTTTGAGACGGTACCGCGTGGTTCCAGGGCCCCCTCTTTAGACCGACTCTTTTTCTTACATATAAACAAATACAAACATCTCACGGCTCACATATATCAGCATCATGTTCCACGATACAGATCAAACCTACATTAAACGTCTTTGCTTGTTTTTTTTTAAGAACATCCAAAAGTTTAAAATAAAAAGACAAAGCATATATTTACTTTATGTTAAACGTTTATCCGTAAACTTCTGTATAATGGTCACAAAAATAAGCTTCATGCGTTCATGAAAAGTTAATAGTCTACATCATGATATGCATATAGAATATAGGATTTATTAAACAGATTTAAAGTGAGTCTCCTCTTCAAGCATTCCACAGCCTGCATACACAATCGAAAAAGGGATCTCAGTCACCCCAACACAGAACCATTTATATTCACCACGCATCATTGACTATTCTATTGAAAAAGACATTTCTTTAAAAAAGCAACATTCTTACCACATAAATGCGGTATTAATATTTAATTTATTAACATATCAACATTATGTACATTATAACATTATTATATATTATATTTACATTTACTTTTAAAAAATTAATACATTCAAATTTAAAAAAGACCAACGGAATAGACTATGGGACCGAATCAGAAGCGCCGATACACTTTCTATGGCTTTCCGGGCCCTGTAAGATAATTTCATATATAATTTATCAGGCTAATTTTTTTTCAGGGATGTGCCGTACAACACCATCCGAGTCCGAGTGCATCTCCGACTCCTTGAAGTTCGATTCCAAGTCCGTCATCTATAAGTCAGAGTCGAATTTAAAATATATTTATAAAAAAAAATTGAGAATTGAACTTTGACATCACCATAATTATTTTATGTAAGTTTACATATGCCTTTTACTTTTAGGTTTTATTTCATGTATTTTTTTTAATATTCTGTAAGTAGTTCGCATATGTATATAAATGTCTTTATGATATGTGACAGAGCTTTCCTTCTGCCTGACTCGAGATGGACTTGACTCTTGACGGGCCCCGATGAAAAAGAAAATCACGATAAGAGAAACGAAACTTTTGCATTTTATTATTATGTGAGTGCCTTTGAGGACACATATTTGGCCGGACCGGACCCTCTCAGGCTCACTTGACAGAATTGTATAAAAACAAAAAAAAGACTTCTACGTCTTAAAACATCTTTTGTGTCTAAAAGCGAATTCTTGGCCAGCCTTGGCCCCGTTTTGGTCCTTCGCCCGCCCCCCCCCCCCCCCCTCCCCCCAACACACACACACACACACACACAAACTCTCACAGAGCCTGTTTTGGAGATATATTGCGATATATTAGATAATATTTTTCAATTGTCAGTTTATTTCACACAGGTCACTCTGTCAAATGTAACAGTATTCAGACGGGCACTAAAGATGAATTTGAAACTTGCCTATAAATTACATATGCAGTTTTCTTTGTTCCCACCGAATATATCAGACACAGAGGTGCACCTGTCAAAGTGCTTCTGAACTTTGCTTACATATTGATTGTGACCATGCATTGTGAAAGTATCATATTGTTACGAATACAAATAAATGAGGGGAAATCCTGGGCCGATCCGGGAGTCGAACCCAGGTCGGTAGGGCACAAGTCCGGCGTACCAACCGCTTCGCTAGAAAAACAAGCTTCACTAGCGAGACAGTTCGGTCAGCTTTTATGTGCACCCAGTAACAATATGGATAAATATCTCTTGTGAAGGTGAATATGACGTTGTGAGCCAAAGCAAATATAGTCTTTGGCATAAAATGAATCAAATGGATAGTACTATTCTCTCATTCAAATGGCATTTCCCCCTTGAGGTAGTCGTTCTTCCGGTTAAGAAGTTTGGTAATTTCCTCTGCCAGATAATACCATTTCTTGCCGTGGGTTTCCTTGTCCTGTTTGTCCGGGTGGTAATGCTTCAGGGCCAGCAGTACCTGCTTCTTTTCTGGCAGAGTGGCATCGTACTTCGCCATGGGTTTCATCGGTGGCCATGTATTGTACAGACGCTCAAGAAAAGAGGGAATAGACTTGCGGGACATTTCATGCAACAGTTCCAAGTCTCCTTTTAACTCCTTTAAGGTCTCCTTTCTTTCTGCACGGTCTTCCTCGTCTTTGTTTAATTTTCTGTAAAATTCAGTCACAAACTTCTGGCTTTCCTTGAACCAGTCTGGAAATAAATATGATTTGGCGTGCAAACGCTGACATATTGGGGCAATAAATATAAATTCCCTCATCAAACACAAGAATAGTACGTATTTAAATGTATTTGTTCAAATAAATCAAATGTAAATGTTTATGATAAAAATTACCAAAGGCATATACATTGACAAGATATGTGCATACAGCAGAATGTATTAATGTGAAAAATAAATATATTATTCTTAATCAGTGGATTTGTAAATATAATTCTAAGATGTCACTTTAGAACTGTATATTCATTTGCAAATGAAGTCTATACTTAATGGCAATTGCAGTTGAGACATTTTGAAACGCATTTTTATTTGATCTGAATCCGGATACCAGATCTAGATGGTTTTCAAGAGCTCCAAGCTTAATGTAAGTAAACATCACACCTGCCGTGTCAAAGCACCTTGGGGCCATTGCCTCTGCTAGTTTTATCGCCTGTTTGTAACTTTTCAGTGCCCGATAAGATATTCTCAGGACTTTGTCATAGACCTTGCCAAGCCTAGAGTATGTGATAGCCTCTTGCTCAGTGTCTTTGTCTCCGCACAAACTGATGGCCTGCTGATACCAGTCGATGATTTCCCACAACATATTCATATCTATGTTTTCCATTTCCTTCAGAACTTTAGTTAGAAGTTCATCTACTGAAATATTAGTAAATGTTACAATTATATCGTGCGTGGTGTTAAGGCGGCAGAACTTGCCCCCCGAGTATGACCTGACTTTGTTGCAGTCTTCCCTTGATCGAACATGCTTAAATTAATAAGAGTATTAATGTTTTGTTTGTTTCAAATTTGTAATAAAAAAAAATTTATTCCAGCACATCTAATGCAGATACAGAATATATTTCTTTAGTCATCGACAATTTAGATAAAACCCTCAGTAAAGGTTTACAGCGTATTCAGTTTTGATCCTCTCACAAAGCATTTTATGTTTTACGTTTTCCTAGATAAAACCCTTTCAATTAAGTATAGGGTAAACAGACCAAAATTAGCACTTTTTAGGTGATATACTAACAACTACGTTTGTTAAAGATTGTATGTTTTTGACATGTACTTACTGAGAAAAAAAAAACGCTCCGAATATACGATTATTTGATTAATCGATTTTTATAATAAGTTTTCAAAAGATATTGAACCTATTATTGGTATAACATCATGTATATCTGTTTTGAATATGAATGTTTGCAATTACTGAGGATTGACTTTTTGCTATCTCTGACTGCAGTCAATGGACTAAGCACTGTCTTTGGGTGAGGTTATAACCGTGTTATTTATAATTCTTACCAGTTCTCATTGCCATACGGGATTCAGCCAAGCACGTGTGCAAAAACACATCTTCCTGTAGAATGTCGATTTCAGACATCACGTCGGGGAACTGAGCTTGGCACCTCCGCCCCTCTTGGATAGGAAAATAACATTCTTTCATATTTCTGAAAAAAAGTGTCGACTTTTGTACTTATATCATAAGACTTAAAAGTGTTAGAAAATGACATTTTACATGATTACCTTAGAATATTGTGCATCTGTTGCCAGAGCGTATATGCAATGATGGTTTTCAGCTCAGCTGATTGTAACTCATCTGAACTATAGCGGCCGTCCGTCCGTTAACAGGGCACAAATCGTACCCATTAGACCTAAAAATTTCTAACTCTACATCCAGAGAGGTCCCAAGCAAATCTCTTTGGAAACCTGAAATAAGGCCATGGTGACCTATATTCTGCTAACTATAGGCCGAAAACATGATTTTTCGAACCCAGGCAGTCAGACGGAGCACAAATTGTAACCATAAGACTAGAATCATTTTGGGAGGTCCTGGGCAAATGTCCTTAGGAACATGAACTTAGGTCACAGTGCCCTATATTCTGCGACCTATAGGAAAAAGATGTCACATGAGCACCCTGTATCTGTTAAGCCTAGAATATTCTAACGCAACACCAAGGTATGTTCTGGGCAAATTTCCCTTTGAAACCTGAAATGAGGTCATTTCAGATGGGGCATAAATAGTATCCATAAGGCCTATAAATCTCTAACGTAACTTTCTCGGAGGTCCTCGGCAAATGTCCTTGGAAATATAAAAAAAAAGAAAAAGATGCCAAATTTGCACACCGAATGTCAGATGAGCACAAATCATATCTATAAGACCTAGAATTTTCTAACCTAAAATCCATTGAGGTTCTGGGCGAATTTCGGAAACCTGAATTCAAGTCATGGTGACCTATTTTCTGTGACCTTCTGGCCGAAAACATTAGTTTGAGCCCCAGAGAGTGCACAAATGATATCTGTTAGGCCTAGAATCTTCAAACATATCATCGAGGGAAGTCTTCGACAAATCTCTTTGGAACCAGATATTTGATCACGGTGACCTATTTTCTGTGAGCTTCTGGCAACCAACACAATTCTAAGCACGCAGACAAGTACACAGGGCACGAACCTAAACTTTTTGACCTAGAACCTCCTATCGAAAAATCCTATAATTAGGTCACTGTGATATATATTCTGTGAGCTACAGGAACAATAGGAGTTTAGTACTGTGTAAGTCAGACGGGCACTTATCATAAAGGTTGGACCTATAGAACCTTCTAACTTATAATAATTCAAGGTCTAGGACTAATTCCTTCAGCACCTGAGATTAGCTCATGATGCGCTATATTCTTGAGGTACGACGCGGAAACCCTAATTTTAAGCACCCAGAAAGTCAGACGTCGTCACAATCCGAAATGCTGGATCCAGAAACGTTATTGGACAACCAACATAAGGTCACTGTAACTATATTCTGTGAGCTATGTGATAGAACATGATTTTAGCACCCTATTAGTCAGACGGGCACAAATGGTAGCAGTTGGACCTAGAAACTTTGAATTTAGTTCAGACCAAGGGAGGACCCTGTAAAATCTTCTTAGAAACCCTAAATAAGTTCATTGTAACCCATATTCTGTGAGCAGTTTGCGCCAAATAAGAAGATATACACATATAGATGTAGCAGTTGGACATGGAAGTTTGCATCTAGGGAGTTCTTGGTAAAATCTTCATGGAAACCACTAAAAGACAGCTGTATCCAATTTTCTAAGGTTTGTAGACAAATCGCCTGATTTGAGCACAAGGATAAGCGCTCTGCAGGCTTAATGGGAAGACCGTGCCCAACGGCCATGTTTCACTCACAAACGAGTGCGCCTTTCGGGGGATCCTCGGTGGTATGACCCAGCAATTGGGACGATTACGCACTCAGGGCCCGCAGGTGCAATAGTCACCGGGCCTGGTTGTCGCCAGGATATAAAATGAGAGGAAGCGTGTGATACTGCCCTGCCACGTAGTCCGAAACCTGAATGGATTTCTGCAGATGTATATATACGTAGTTAAGTAAGCATTAAAAAATGGAGGCGATTACCTCCACCAACAAAAATAAATAAATAAATACATCACCACTATCTCAAATTTGCCTATTGGCCGCTTGTTACATTTGAATCCGAGGTAACTTCTTTTATAACGATATTCTGCTTAATCTACAATTGAACAAGACAGAAACTTCAGACCAACGACCTCCTGCCATCTAGGAAGTGAATAGTAAACTATAATAACTAAACTTATCCTCCCGATATTTGAGGATTTGGGCTTGGTAAAAAAAAGTTATTCCGCGTTATACATTGCCGATGCACGTCCCCTTGCCACCAAACTCTCGCTGCAGATATTTTCATGCTTCCATGTCCTCGGAGCACTCGTGTCGCGTCCCCGCCTCCTTATTGAACCCTGATAGGTTTATTTCCCCGAGTTTCTTGAAACCGCTCATGCACACTAAATCCCGGATGTCAGAGGTAGCATACCGAAATGTTAGGTATATCGCTAGTGCTGAGAATCCTCGGATTCGAATAATCCATCCAGTACGAGGAGGACCAAATATTGCGGTGAACTGACTCTTGTGAACATTTCGAGCAGATGGTTTTGAGTTCGTAGTCAGGATAGACACACATCTACACATACAGACAAACCCAATTGCAATACCCACAGTCTCCTGTTTTGGTTGAGGATAATTGAGAACCCACCTGAAGCACTCGTTTGGGTCACCTTTGTCAAGGGCTCTTATTCCTTCCTTGAAGGTAAGTTGCCCGAGCAGGATATAGCCATTAATCTTCAAAAGACAATTGGGAAGATACCCCAGGAATTCATGCAAGTATCCTATCCTGTACGTCATCTCCTTCTCGTAGAGCCAGTCCAACTGAGCCTGGAAGCAGTCTTCCATGGAAATCATTAAACTGTCATTCCACTCTTTACTCTTGCAAGATCCTTTGGAGAGGGCTTTTGCAAAATTCACAGAAGCACGTTTGAAATTGTCTCTTATAACAACCTCTTAATAAACAAAATAATATATACTAAAAATGCAAACGAGTTAAAATCAGATTTACAATTCAACGGGTGAATATATGCTAAGGGACAATTATATTTTTGCAAATACTTATTCAAACGGTTCCTTGTTTTAACCAATATTTCAAATAACTAACTATATGTCAAAAAGTATCATAAACATACGAAAGGATTTTAAATTAACATGTCATTCTTTCTAAAGGTTGTCTCGAATATAGCATAAGTCACCTGATGTGTCCGTTAATTTGCTACCAAATTTTATGAGCCGATGTTGAATCATCCTCCGTGACGCTGCAGGCAGACGCGTTGAGGTAGCAGGTTAAGGCCTTGTCCAGCCTCCCCTTCTGGACAATGAATGACATTCCTTCTTCAACGGACTTCAGGTGAACGTTGGCCCCATGAATTGAACCGGGAATATATTATACCAAGCAACCGTGTCGGTTATACAGCAGCCAGTTATACAATATACTCAGAATGGAAGAATTAACGCAACTTTTTTATGTGTCAACACCATGTAATTCCGAGAAGCGAGTATATGCACTGTTATCGCAAAACCAAAAAAAAAATTCCCTACATGCGGTTCATTAAACAGGCACAGCGATACAATCCTAACAACAGCGAATCAATGCATGGGTCTGTACACGATTGCTATAGGCCTACATACTTTAAGCTCTACCTTTAGTTAAAATTACCTCAATAATTGCTATATGTCCGTACTTATTACCAATTTACCGCACATTAGACAGTCAACTGCCTGTTTTAAAGCCACAGTAAGCAATATCTCAATTTTGGCTGATTTTATCAGGATTATTAAATATATAACTGTTGTTTGTTTTAAGTACAGACAATAAAGTGGAACATGGCGCATTTTACATCATTGCAAGAACACTTAAGGATTAAACTGTACCGACAGTCATGTTTCACGGCTCTGGTGGAGGGTTAATAGCACAACTGATTTTAAAATGAATTTAGGACCATATTTAGGCCTATTGATGCTAGTTTGGTCATGTACTGATGGGTATTTGCATTAAATGAACTTCTAGTTGCAAACCGTGATTTTCTATGAAGAGGATTTATTTGTAACCCTGGCCCTGCATTTGCTCTCTCGTGCGAGTTATCATCATAATGATATTATTTCAATATTTTAGCCCAACTTTCTAAAAACTGATTTTAAAACGAATTTAGGACCATATTTAGGCCTATTGATGCTAATTTGGTCATGTACTGATGGGTATTTGCATTATATGAACTTCTAGTTGCAAACCGTGATCTTCTATGGAGAGGATTGATTTGTAACCCTGGCCCTGCATTTGCTCTCTCGTGCCAGTTATCATCATAATGATATTATTTCAGTATTTTAGCCCAACTTTCGAAAAACTGATTTTAAAACGAATTTAGGACCATATTTAGGCCTACTGATGCTAATTTGGTTATGTACTGATGGGTATTTGCATTATATGAACTTCTAGTTGCAAACCGTGATCTTCTATGAAGAGGATTTATTTGTAATCCTGGCCCTGTATTTGCTCTCTCGTGCGAGTTATCATCATAATGAAATTATTTCAATATTTTAGCCCAACTTTTAGAAAAACTGATTTTAAAACGAATTTAGGTCCATATTTAGGCCTATTTATGCTAATTTGGTCATGTACTGATGGGTATTTGGATTATATGAACTTCTAGTTGCAAACCGTGATCTTCTATGAAGAGGATTTATTTGTAACCCTGGCCCTGCATTTGCTCTCTCGTGCGAGTTATCATCATAATGATATTATTTCAATATTTTAGCCCAACTTTTAGAAAAACTGATTTTAAAATGAATTTAGGTCCATATTTAGGCCTATTGATGCTAATTTGGTCATGTACTGATGGGTATTTGGATTATATGAACTTCTAGTTGCAAACCGTGATCTTCTATGGAGAGGATTTATTTGTAACCCTGGCCCTGCAAATGCTCTCTCGTGGAGTTAACATCATGATTATATTATTTCATCATTTTAGCCAATTTCTAATTCAGTGAATGTAACCATTTATATGATTATAACAAACTTTCACACATCATGGGAGGCCATTGGGAGTCATTTTCATAATTATGCCCCAGACTGTATATAAGCTTCCCCATTTCCTTTCCACCAATGTGAATTTCTTTCAGTGAAATATTTCAACGTAAGTACGACAATAAACAACACATATCCTAAAGGTGTTACCTGTGGATCTTCAGTTTTCTGGGCAATTCACAAGGTATACCGACTGCCGGGTCAGCATATAACATATCACCATGTTACTTTACAAGACAGACCTGTTGTGTACATGTTTATACTAACAGTGACAATTGTGGGACGGAAAATAGGTCACCGGCCTGTGAGGAGTGAGACAGTATAACTTTATATCTACTTATACTATAACCACGGAGAAACCACCTGTACTGAACATTGCCCTTCTTAAACATATCACCGTGACAGGCTATGACCTACCATGCATGCTGAAGTATAAAAGCGGGAATGATATAGCCTCGTTTTAAAATCATTACTAATATTATAACACTTTAACTGCTATGCAAGACTGGTATAGCCATCTGCAATCACTTCAGTTTTAAGGATTGTTTTTCATCATCAGCTCACATGTGAGCTATAGCCATGGTGCAGCGCTCGTCTATCATCTCTCATTTTAATACATTTTAATGTATTGCATTTGGTGTTTTTTTTTTCAAAGTTTCATGTATAAAACCAATTAACACAATTAAACCGTTTCTTTAAACATCAGCATTATTGTAAAACTCGTCTATGTTGCCATGAAAACCATCATTTTACGGCTATTTCAGCATTTTTCAATTGGGTATACTGTAGGTTTTGAATGAGCACCATTCATAATTCACAATGAAACAGGATGATTACGAATACGCGTGTCCAGAGATCCATGCTCTCAGCCATGGGCTTTTGACCAGTGTGGGTGAAAAAATCAACATGGCGGCAAGCAGTTGAAACCTGGTACGCATTTGGGGAATCTATAGATTTTCTTCATGATCTGTTTTAACATGCACAACAACATTTATATTTGGCCATTGTTTTCTCGTGGTGCACGTGCGTCTGTTAATTTGATGATACGTCACAAAATATAAAAACTATTCCCCGGCCTAGATATGTTACACACTCTAAGGACAGTGGCATTATGCGGTGAACCTGCTAGCGAACATCAAGCCACCTGTCCTAAAGTCGCGTGTCCACTTGTACGGATGCGGTGCGGATACGTATGCGGATATTTTGTGTGTGTGTGTCCATTGGATACGTTTGTCAGTGCGTTTTTAGGTCTTTCACTCTCTTTCACCTTTACAAAATAGCACGTTTCCGCATGCGTTCCGTAACCGCGGCAAATTGTCCGGTTTTCAAAAAACGTATCCGTTTTCGCACGCCGCACGTACACCCCACCGCGTATAAGTGGACACATTCCTTAATTCCATATGCGTCATTCAAAACGCGTCCGCATCCGCATTCGTATCCGTACACGCAGCTGAAAGTGAAATATACATGTTTGAAATGTACATGTGCAGGATTCCCTCTACCGGAGCGTGACTAAAATCTACAAGCGTCTCTGGCATGACGTCACAAGTCAACCAATGCTTTGAAAAAGAAAATAGGACACTGCCGGCATGCATGCTGATAAAACGCACTAACGGCAACCTTCATCTTAATTTTACTCTAACAACTCAAAGAAACGCTTATCATATCGGGGTTTGAAATTAATTTAAAATTAATTAAATACCATGAGTCAAGAATTATGGCCGGACGGAAAGAAGACGGATAGTCCGGCCTTGGCTTTAGTATTTGCGTTTAATAATAAAAGGCTTAAAATAAAACGTAATTCCATGTATGGGCTCATAACCTAAAGAAATTACACTAAACGGACTTCATTTCTGGCATGTATATAGGAAATATATAGGAGAATACTTCTAGTAAATATTAAGAAAAACCGATAAGAGGTTTTGATATTAGGCAGCCCTGAAGTGTGATAATAGGTTTTTAATGGAAATTTTAGGTTTTCCTTAATTTCTCGAAGGAACAGAGTCGCAGTGACCTAGTTTTCGGTTTGGTAGCAGATCTTTGGGACATCTAACAGTATGCCAAATTTTGGATTCGTAGGTCTAATGGTTTCAAAACGTGCCAGTCTAACGGACGGACAGACGACAGTCAATGGACCACGACTAAAGTTCAGATGACTTATAGTCAGTTGAGCTAAAAATCATAAATGGAAATCTCGTTTTTGATCAACAGGTAAAAGATTCTAGGAACACACTTGATTCTGAGGAAAGTTCTCGAAGGAATTGGTTACCTAAGAATATATCCATGTCTAAACAGGTCCTGTGAAATGACCTAGAAAATGATATTGCGGTTGGGTGTCATGAATATACATATATCCAAATTTCTCTCTCTGTTAATGTGCATTTTCTCCTGAATAAATTTAAAGCTAATGGAAAACAGTTATTGCAATTTTCTTAAACATGATCATTCTTGCAAAATTATCCAAGTTGCCACGGAAACCATCAATTTATAGGCACTTGCGTTCATTTGCGAGCTGGGCGAGACAGTTACAGCAGAATTAGATTCAGCACCATTCATTACCCGTGAAAAGACTGTATGCCATGCATTAACAAGCTTTGCCCCCCAGGGTTACGATTTTCTGAAAAATTTCCCTGTCTACAGATGGCTTTTCTCAACACATGCTGTATGAATTTTCACTTTATGTATATATTGCACTGGATGAAAGCATTTTACTTGGTAAATTTGGGATGTTTATCTTCATCTGACAATTGTATGAGGGGTTTTTAGTCAGTTCTCAGCACTTTAAAGTGAAGAGTCATGTGAGTGTATTCAAGCATTTTTCACTGGCATCTTAGATTATTCAATCAAGGTAAAAGAATGTTCATCCTTCACATATGTACTCCTCTCACCATGCAAAATTTGAGGACAATGGTATGAACCAGTTCTTCAGAATCATTACAGATATCTCTTAAAGTGAATGGATAGTTTGAAGGTTTGGCGCCTGATTGTAAATTTAGTCCATGGCATGCACCTGAAGTCTTTATTCTTAATCAAGTTAGAGTTATTGTTTGCTGGTCACCAGGTTGTTGGCTTTTCCTCAATCATATAACTGTTGTATTACCTCTCTGGTCCAATTGTTAATTTCTCTAATCTTCATCTGTAAAGGTCTCAGGACTTTCTCTTGAGTATGTGAAAATATTTTCCCCTCAGTTTTCCCATAATATTAATAACTGCTGCTTGGTGCTCCTGTATTCATGTCACCAGCTGGTTAGTTTTCCTCAGTTCTTTTTGATTTGGTCTGATCAGTTTACTATCAGTTTTACTTGTGATGGAAGAAAAGTATTATTTACTGAACACCAATATTAAAAATAATAATATGGGTTATTTAATATATTAACAAGAGCACCGCAAAAGTGCTAATATATCACCGTTGTGTATCTGGTGACCCCTGACCTTATTTAATGTGTGAATTGTTTATGAGAAGGTAATTCAGGTGAGAAACTCCATTGGAAAATATGTATAATGAGTTTCATGAAAATCCACAGGTATTTTGGTAAGTCACCAAGGTGCCTCCAAAGTGCGGTGACTTCTGACCTCATTATTTAAATATGCATAGATTTTGCTGAAAATTGAACTTAGGTGAGATATTTTGATTAACATTTCTGGTGAGTTTGATCAAAATCCTTCATATTCTGCATAAGTTACCGCAGCAACACCACAAAGTAGCCTTGTGACCCATGACCTTATTAATATGTATGGATGTTGCCCGTAATCGAACTCGGGCGAGATAACCTATGGATAAGTAGTTACAGTGAGTTTTGTAAAGATCCATCAAAGCCCCATAAGTTATCACACTGACACTAAAAGTAAACAGACCAACAGACAGATAGTAGCATATAAAGTGCCCAAGATATTTTAGCGAACCTGTTTTAGCGAACCTGTGAGCTTATGCGATGGTGCAGCGTCGTCCGTCGTGCGTCGTCTGTACGTTAACCATAGCTATCTCAAAAACGGCAGGAAGCCAGCATCACCAATTTTTTTGCAAATAAACAGTCATCTGAAAAACTCTATCAGATTTTGTTTATTTTTTTCTAACTGCATTTTCTGAGATTTTATAGGGAAAAAGCTAAAAAAAAGCTTTAAAAATCTTCATCTCCGAAACTGTCCAGCCAAATTGTCCAATATTTCACAGAAATGATCCCTGGAACAATCTTTCTCAAGTTTGTTCGAATGGTTCTAGTTCGGAGATTTATGGACGAGTTACAGGTTGAACTTGGTCATCTGTCCAAAAAAGCACAGTAAAATTAAAATCTCAGAAACGGCTAGAGCTATCATCACCAAATTTTATACAAATGTTTGTCACATATTTCATATCTGAAATTGAGGTATTGGTGGCGCCACCTACATTGATCTGGTTTTTAAAAGCGAAAATGTAATTTTAGACTCTTCTAGCTTATACACTGTTTTATGATGAAACTGTTAAGCTGATTGGTTTAAACTTTACAACAATTATTCTATGGTAGGGTTTTATAAGAAGTGATTGGGTAAATGCAGCTTTAAAAAAGCAGTGTAGCCAATTGAAAAAGGCTTTCTGTGATTGAAAACAGATTTGACAACATGCTAAGTTTCAGCAGCCAAGTCAAGAGGTCACTCAGTACAACCAGGTGGGGTCCAGACATCACCATAGCAACTGGCGTCTAGACACAATTTCTAGACCCAGAATTCCCAGATTATTGGAACTATATCTTTCAACTGTTTGAAAAATCTTGGTTTGCATTTTTAGCGAATCTGTGAGCATTTGTGTGGCGTATTCCTTCATAGCTAACCAAAAAGGGCAGGAGCTAGCATCACCAAATTTTTTGCCCCCGCCTGGGGCAAATTAGAAACATTCGTTAAATTTTGTAAAACTTTTTTAAGTTCGTGAGGTGTCATATGGTCAAAAGTAGGTCAACAAGGGCAAAATGCAAACCTGATCTGTTACGGGTCATTATCAAGCAACACACCAAAAATCAGGCCAGTATCTGCAGGCATTGTGAAAAAAGTCCATACATGTGCATTTTTCATTAAAATTTCTGTCTTTCATGAAATTTTCTATGTTCAGGATCTCTGTCATATGGTAAAAAATAGGTCAACTGGGATGAAACACGAACTCGATCTGTAACTGGTCATTATCTGCCTACACACCAAAAATCAGGCCAATATCTGCAGGCATTGCAAAAAAAAGTCTGTACATGTGTGTTTGTCATGAAAATTTCTATTTTTCATGAAATTTTCTAAGTTAGGGAGCCATAAAACAGTCTAAAGTAGGTCAACCGGGACGAAACGCGAACTCAATCTGTAACTGGTTATTATATGGGTAAAATCAGGGCAATATCTGCAGGCATTGCGAAAAAAAGTCTGTACATGTGTATTTGTCATGAAAATTTCTATTTTTCATGAAATTTTCTAAGTTAAGGAGCCGTAAAACAGTCAAAAGTAGGTCAATCGGGACAAAACACGAACTCGATCTGTAACTGGTCAATATCTGCCCACACACCAAAAATCAGGCCAATATCTGCAGGCATTGTGAAAAAAAGTCTGTACATAAGTATTTGTCATGAAAATTTCTATTTTTCATGAAATTTTCTAAGTTAAGGAGCCGTAAAACAGTCAAAAGTAGGTAAATCGGGACAAAACGTGAACTCGATCTGTAACTGGTCATTATCTGCCTACACACCAAAAATCAGGCCAATATCTGCAGGCATTGCGAAAAAAAGTCTGTACATGTGTGTTTGTCATGAAAATTTCTATTTTTCATGAAATTTTCTAAGTTTAGGAGCCATAAAACGGTCAAAGGTAGGTCAACAGGGACGAAAAGCGAACTCGATCTGTAACTGGTCATTATCTGCCCAAACACCAAAAATCAGGCCAATATCTGCAGGCATTGCGAAAAAAAGTCCGTACAACTGTTTGATTTCGGAATGACGGAATGACAGACATGGGTAAAACTATATGCCCCGGCCACTTTGTGGCGGGGGCATAAAAATAAACCTCCATTCATACTCCCAAACTTTGTACAGGTTCGCATTAGGCCTGTAGGCTTTGTTCTGTATCTAAAGAGATATTCTAGGTCATATTAATATACACTTTCCAGAGATGTCCTGACACACTTAAGTTCTTTGTTGATGCAGTAGGGCTTGTTCTGTAAGTTTGGTTTGCATTTTCACCTAATTTTGCCCACATTTTTAATTTCTTGGTAAAAGCGGTTGTATGGTATTTTTTTGCATAAAATATGATTTTATGAGGGACTTTATTTTCAGCTCTTAGCAGTCATTAAAGTGTGATCAGCCTGTGTACAGGCATTGTACCTTCCACAAGAGAAGTAAATGTGTATTCATCATGTATGCTCAATAATATATCTGTGATCATGAAAAGTTTTCATTTTCATGAAGATTTATGTCTGATATACACATCCCAAATTAGCAAATGTACAATATAATAGAAATTCATTCCTGAACTCCCAATATTCTAATACAATTCTCAGCAGGTTAATTTCCAGTGGTAATCAAATATCAGATATCAAAAAGTTTCCTGTATGAAATGAAATAATTCTGACTCCAAAGTTTTATCATATTGGAACAAATCACAAGTGAGCTTTGGGTCCTTCTTTAAAATTTTCACTTAGGTTGTTGGCTGGGTAAATATCATTCATTTCAGTTGAAATCTGATATGCATACAGGCTACGGAAACTTTTAATGCCCCAGAAAACTCAAACTCAGGTTAATGGGATATATATTTTATCATGTATCTTTACTTGTATTTTTCAGAATGACAGATTACAGCGTGTGATCTGATCACTGGCAGGTCACAAATCATACCCGTGAGACATGGGAAGTTTAAACATAATAAACATTAAGGTTCTGGTAAAATTCCCTTTGAAACAATGAATTATATCACGTCCTACATTTTAGTAATATATGTCTACCAGTCTTAGGAATTTACTTCCAACATATCTACAAACGTAAATTATGGAGACATAGCTGAACATGCTCTAAATTACTGAAAAATTAAACAAGAATACTGAAGTCTGATAACCAGTTGTATTGAAGTCTACAAAATGAGAATGTTCACAACAGGATGCAAATGTGATTTTTAAGGTTTGTAAAAAATATAATTTTCAAACAAAAATATCATCTAGGATTCATGACCTCGCAAGGATACAAATTGTAAGACTTTCAGTGACTTTTAAGGACTATTATACATGTGCATGTATAATCAATTGACAGACTCTGACACATAACCTACACAAAGCTTAAAAGTCAAGAAAAAATAAGAAAAAGTGATTAATGAGCGGCTCCACACCTTGTTTAACAAAAAGCAATTCAAAGTTGTATCAAATGTGTATTTCTATATGATATACTCTGAGAATATGGACATCATAAAGGTAGTGTTCACAATGTCTTCCATTTACAATTTATATAACCGGAGCTAAACTAAAGTGCTGAAGTCCAATTTTATTTATAATTTATGTAATAGTGTCTATTCTATTACACATGTTCCCTATTATTCACAGCACAATAGTATTTGCCCCTGAATGTACTCCCATAAAATTTAAGGTTTAACAGGAATCCAAAACTTGTAATACTTGTTCCACAGAACAACAACTGACAGAATGACCATATATCTTAATGTTGCTAAGGTTTTCTTATGACCACAGTTATGATGATGGTGATGATGATGATGATATCTATATGATGATGTGATGAACTTTGTTCTCCTCTTCATGACGGCGGGCCAGGGTTGTTGGTATTGCTCAGGAATGCAAGCATGCCTTTTGGGCACTTGTTGGCATAGTGACCCTTTTCTCTGCACTGAAATATAATCAAATAAAATAATTTAGTAATAAATATGAAATCATGGTCACAGTATAACTGGCAGGAACAAGCCACAATATTTTTGACATTAGCTCACCATATTTCATAATTTCAAAAGAACACACATTAAATGTTACATGCATGTTAAAGATAGATACCGGGTAATTACAAATCTGTTGTTTATATAGCAATATGCAAACTGAGTAGAAAATGGTCATCTCTTGGTGGAAATGACTGAATTAAATGAAGTATAGATGGTAAGGAGCACTGAATGGGGTATACTGAAATTCAGGGTTTTTTTTTATTTACAGTAATACTGAAACTGCATGTCAATGAAATCTAGTCTTCAAACTTAAATTATTCTTTCCTTTAAATTACCAAGATAACATTTAACTGAAGCTTGAACCATTTATCTCTTAGTTGCAGTTTAATTTTTGGAACCAAAATATATATTTCATCAAGGCTTTATGAAAAAATGGATAAGAATTTGTCAAGTATTTGAAATATCTC
Organism: Sipunculus nudus; assembly: GCA_026874595.1. Taxonomy (NCBI): domain Eukaryota; kingdom Metazoa; phylum Annelida; class Sipuncula; order Golfingiida; family Sipunculidae; genus Sipunculus; species Sipunculus nudus. Next base: position 21,844,042 of record CM049307.1, read on the forward strand.
ACAGTGGTACCGTGTTTCAGTTAATTAAACAGATTGAACAGAGAAGAAACAGCGATATCACAATGGTAACAATCCATGCTTCTTTACAGTGCCCTTTACACACTATGTCAACAAGTGATGACAAGTTGACAGCTGGATATGATAAGACTTACCTTGAAGCATGTGACTTCATTTAGAGGTCTGCGTCCAAAGTCTGGCTTGGGCTGGAACCCTTTAGATTGCTGTTGCTGCTGCTGCTCTAGCTCTTGCTGTAAAATCATCAGATATTGCTGAGTACAGAGGTTTTCAAGACTTAGGGTGTGTGTGTATGTGTGTATATATATATATATATATATATATATATATATATATATATATATATATATATATATATAAAGACTAAAGATACACCAATGCAATATGAAATGCCTATTCAGCTAAATACATAAAATATTAAAAACTATGTATATGTGCATGAGCATACATACCCTTTAACAGGTACAAAGATTTATTTATATTACACATAAAAAATATATTTCAATGCTGTTTCTGTACAACATGCATTGAATTACATGCTGGATGATGTTCTGATATGGACAACAACACACAGTTTAAAAATTCAAAGCAAAGTAAATCAAGAAATGACATTTAGTTTCAAGTCCAAACATATTTTTTTTCGTATCACTTTTTCTCTTCCATGAAAGCGAATATTTTCAATTGATACCTATTGATAGCTGTGCTGGGTTTCAAGTAACAATGTGATGGGATAGACTGGTTGCATACACAATCATCTATCAAATAAGTATATTCCTCAAATTATTTGTTAGGGTCCTAAAACAATATTTTCTCTTCTTTCAAAACTCCTGGATCCATTCAGGATTGTGATTGGAGATAATACCTTTAATTTGACTGAAATTAATCAGATGAGGGCAAAACTAATTTAACCAGATAAAGTTCAGAACTACAGATGAATTTATAACACTATCTTGAATGCTTGTGAATTACATTAGAAGTGTTCTAATACATTACTAAGGTTCAAAAGGCAGGTATATAAAACAGCTGTGCCCTTTCTCAGCAGTAACTTACCCTGTCTGGGTGATCAGCTGGTAGCTTGGTGCACTGGTAGAACTTGTGACCAACTTCATTACAGTAGTGACAAACCACTGCTGTGCCTTTCTTACCAGACTGATAATCTTCTGGCTTGGGCAAGTCGAATCTTGGGCTGTTGAAAAGAATCAATATTAAAATATTTGAAACAACTTTGTATAACAGCAGAAATACTATATATTTAAAACCCTTGAAAGTATGACAACTCTCATTATTGTGGCCATCATTCAACTATGCCAACAAATCTTGTGATTTTAAGAAGTTTACAGATGTGCCAATTAACCTAGAAATTCAGATAAATAATTTGATATATATTTTCACTTTAACATATATACATCTTCCTCATATGACTTTCCATTGAAAGTCTTTTTGCAACATGCTGTATTTATGATTTGTTTTTTTTTTTTATTTGGATGAAATCAACTCAACTGAGAGTATGACCTGCCTGGGGTGCTCATATTTCAATTTGTTTAAAATAAGACATCTTTTACCTCCTAGATCTGCATTAAACATTTTATCAAATATGAGATTGTGTTCAAGTTTTGTTGTTCTTCACATGACCTTGAAAGTTTGGGAGACTGCTCATCTTTTCTATGAATAAACATCTGATTACGCAAATTGCACACCCAAGTTTGACATTTGACATATTTGACCAATTTAATACCAGAGGCAAATAGTAAACCAGCATCTTGCAATTAAGTACCTGTTAGCTCATACTTACAGCAGTTGTATTTTCACTGATCATTTTATTACATTATCTGGATATTAATTCTTTGTCAATACTAACTCTAAGTGGACATAATTAAACACAGATATATCAAGTTTAATTTTGTACACTGTTCTTCAGCAACATAAAATATGATAATACCAGCTTTCATTTCTTCTTTACTGCTGATTGTATTTAAACACTTACTGGACATATTTACAGTTTGGTCCTTCAAGACAGAATCCAATCATGTAGTTGACACACATTACTCTTCTTACATGGCGGTTCTTACAGTTTGGTCCTGTAACAATGACATATAATAATCTCATAAGACTTGTGGCTGAATGTAACTCTATCATTTTGTGGGTGAATATATTATGAAAAGAATTATATGTCATCAGGACTTGTGCACCTGTACTTTAAATTGTGCTTCCTGGGACTGGCTTACAGTTTAAGCCAAGTGAGTCTATAAATATCTGATTTGTTAATGAAACTTCTGAGAAGTATTTGAAAACTGACACTTGAAACAAATACATCTTTAAAATCAATGACACTCATTCAAAATGACTATTTTAAATGATAAAATCTGCAAACATAATGCTGCCACCAGCTTGGTGTATTTGCTTGGTTTACCGACCCCGAAGCCCTCAGTATTAGGAACTTCTTGACTCACTAATTTTTTTAGTCACATTTAGTTTATATCTGCAACTAGTGGTGACACCTAGTGGAGATATTTGGCATCGTTTTCACCACTGATTAGTCTGAATTGATTTAAATGAGGAGCAAATCCAGTAATCATTCCATATATAATATACTTATTGAAAGGTGATTTTTAATAGTAAATTGCTGTTGTATCAAAGTCATTTCTGTTGAATATCCCAATTTACTTAAACTATATTAAATCATTACCTGGTAAAACCAATTTGTTTCAAACCTCACTTATTTTGAAGTTTTCTGTTGGCACCTTCGACTCGGATATCAAACTTTTTCTGTATTTAACAATTGTTTAGGCACAAGCAGACTTGATTTTAAAAATCATTCATGTAAAATGGTATCTGTATTTGGATGAAATGAATAACATGTCATGATGTGAATTCTAAAATACTAGAGTTTATTTCTATTAGATTTAATATGAGACCACCTACCATGTCTACAGAAACCACGGTCATACCACGGACAGTCCTTCATCCTCTTGTCTGGGTCAATATGCAGGAATGGACATTCTTTGTTACTACACACACCTGAAGTCAAAGTAGTGACCACATTTTATACCAGCTCTGATTTATAGGTACACCCAGTCATTATCTCAATTCAAACAGGCTTGGTCCTCTGAACAACAAGCAAATGCAAAGTTTCAATAAATACTATCACTATGATCAGCTTATTCAGATCATGCCATTGTTGGAAGAATAGTAGGGTTGTAACGATACATTATCTCAAGACAAATCACATGAAATGATACATACAAGTAGTTTTTGAGTTCATTGCTCATCTCTGTTAAAGTTGGCCATACTATTGCCTCCATGCTCCAGGAAACAGTGAACCGTTGTAGCCCTTAAGAATAACTGTCATCATGAAACCACGACATCCCCCACCTCCAGTTAAAATTCTGCTCAAGTGTATCACACTTAGCACTTTATTTACCACTGAATCCTAAACTATTATCACTCACCACTCACTTCATTTGAAGTGCAGTATTTTTCTAATAGCTGACTTACCAAATTTAGTGTAGAAGTAACACTCGGGCATTTTAGACATGTCATACTCATGTAGAAACTCGCAGTCATCTCCCTTCTTACACAGTCCTCTCAGCCAGTGTTTACACACCACGCTGCGGTCCCCCTTCAAGTGTCGGAACGGGCAGGCTGTACCCTTACTGCACACACTCATCAAGTAGAAGTTACACACAGCAGCCCCAGATTCTGAAAGAGAAACAATAGTGATAAATATGATCATGGATGAATACTAACATGAACTATTTATTCTTTTAGTCTCGACTTACTGTTCTAGGTCAAACATGGCAGCTGCTGTTTATAGGCTTGGGGGGGGGGGGAGGCATCAACTTCCTGACTGACTAAAGATGTTTTTGCTTTGTCCAGCAGCTACAGGTTCCTGTAGTCAAGACCCCATCACATTTGGTCTTAATTTATTATAACAGGCTGATGCAATGAAAACAAAGCGGAAGCGTAATATGACCTAATTTTTTCATATTAGTAGGCGAGTGTTATATCAAGGAATAAAAAGGTAGACAGAAAGCATCACTTAGCTCTGGAGAACATATTTTTACATGACACCGGCCATCCTGGCAGGGAGTTACTCCTGGCTTTTACCCTTTACCACATCACTTATTCATAACTCTTTGTAAATTAATTGAATTAGCAGAAACATTTTAGGTCTGATACCTAGGTGTATGTACTTTAATGTGTGATCATGTGTGTGATACAGTCCCCTTGTAAATCCTTTGTCCCAGATTTTCCCGGCAGCCAGGATATCCTGGCTCCTAGCTGCCTGTAGGGACAAAACGTCTTACACCGTTACAGTGTTCTCCACTAGAAATTCTGATAGGCTGGTGGTAAGCCAATCGAACCAGGCCTGGTGCTTACCTGTTGCGCGTCAAGCATTTTTTATTGTCTGATTAAAAATTTAATCTGCATAGCTTTTTTATGCATGCAAGAACAGTGAGAGCAAGAGGAAGGGCATGTGTAATTTGTTTGTATGAGCTGTCATACGAACAACAAATAGAATGCAAATATAGAAATTTCTTGTATCAGCCACAATTAAAGACCAGCTGTTATGACAGCACACTGAGTAAATATACCTTCCGAGAAGCCACAGACCGAATATGTATCAATGTTAACCAATATCCATGCCAACAGGCATTGTGTAATTAAAAAGCAATTAGGGAACAAGGGAGTTGTGGCTTCTCTTACTCTACAGAAGTGGGCTATCTTATACCCATCCAGTAACCTGATGTCACTGGCTGTGATGATAAGATCCCAGCACTGACACCAGCTTAATTAATCCAGGCTAACAATCACTCAGCAATGCCCCTTGCAGGGTCAGTCTGTAAGGCCAGTCCTTGTTACCCCTGACCACTATATGTCTGGCAGGGACAGGGAAAGGGTGGCGGTGAGAAATGAAAGGCTGGCGGTGCGCCAGGCTATATTGGCTAGTGGAGAACCCTGCGTTAACGGGCAACTGTTAAGTAGCCTCCCCTTATATAGATAAGTGATGTTTGACCACAGTACGATCGTATTTTCCGGAAAAGGCAGTTTTATTATCAGTTTCACAGATGGGGTGACATTTAAACTTCTTTCCCATCGCAAAAGTATCTTATTTTTAATAAAACTGCAACATATTAGCAACTGTTAGGGCATTTTACTTTAGTTATTGTATATTTTGCTCTTAGAAGACACAGGTCATAGTGCTCATAACTGCAATGACAGAAGCGATTAGAATGTATACGTAGCTGTGAAAATGCTTTGTGTAACAGTCCCGTTTTATAAGGGTTATTTATAGACTTAATTAAGCAGGGAATTTATGCAATTAGCTTATCATAACAGAATTTCATCTTTCTAAAATAAGACACTCCAGTTACTGAGCAGGTTTCTCCCTTTTATAGACACAGATCCTACTGAGCTTAGAATCCCACCCAAGTGCCTATATGGGATGGTGACTCAAATGAACCCTCAGATATAGCCAACATTTTAGTCACTCTTGGTTGCAACCCGGCTCCCGGCCGGGACTCCCGGCTTTTAATTTTTCCCGGTACCGTGTAGGCCTATGTCAGTTTTATTTTCACAACTCACTGTCCATCCCCGGGAAGGGTAACGGCTGCGCTCCCAGCTGCTGTTCGAGCGCAGACTCGATGTCAAATTTGTAGTCTTCGACATTTCCGACGATCTCCTGCATGCTGACAATCTAATACAATGTTCACGGTGAAACCAGAATGTGCGAGAATAGGTGAATTTATCTCAATGGAAGTTATATCACATTAGCTTATCTACATAAATATTCACATAAATTTGGACCAATGAACGGCTTCGTTACTGAAAGCATCTTCCGTAGCTTATGGTAAAAAGAACTCTCCTTGCATGTTCTCATTTTACTATTTGACTATCTCAAATAATGTGTGGCCACGTTTTACTGGAAACACATAGGATTATACTTTTTACTCGATATTTCAAAATACGATGGGAAAAAAAGATATGTGAAAAGAGTGGATGCCGATGTTTCTTGTGTGGATTTCTACTGCATTGAATTGTTTGTTAAGTAATCACCAGATGGCAGCACATGCATACACGACGTACTTCCTTCAGAGCAAACGGTTAACCGCTAAGTGTATGGGTGAGAGGGTGAAATTTATCCACTAAAAGGGTTGCCCTTTGTAAAACAATAATAATATTCAATTCATGTCGTTTAGACGTCGAGGTACATAACCATGCACCGAACTGCGGTTTATACATTAGCAATGAAAACACATAAACAACTAGTCAACATTTCACATCGTATCACAGGTAGTTCCGAATTTAAAACAAAAAGCAATTTTACATATTAATATATTACAGATATATAAGTAAAAGCTTATATATCTGCGAACATATATTTTTAGATTTCCCACTGATCATTTTAAGCTCATTAATGGCATCAGATATCGTAAAGGAATAAGCTTATTTAATCCTGATTTGGATTATCAATGACAATGTCATGAAATACGCATTTTGTTAATTGCGTATTCATGTATATTTGCACATGGAGCTTTAACATTTATTACCGTTCTGCGTCTTTGAATTTTCTTACGTCACAACTCTTGCACATTCATTTAGTAAATCATTCCATATCTTGGCTGCAACGTATTGTTAGAATTTTTAATCCATACACTTTGTTTTAACCCTGGATATTTCTAAAATATATTTTATCCAATAGTATACTTTACATTTTTGAGAGTAATAAAATCCTGTTTGTAAACAGGACTTATTGTCACACCGGTAAAGATTTGAACGTCCAGGTTCTTTTACGATCTCGAGTCAAACAAACTGGCTGCACTCATACATACGTACACTAAAAAAATAGGAACTGTGTTAACAAAACAAAAATATAATTAAAATGCTATTTACATTGGTTACTCTTTGGTTTAAACCCACTTGTAAGTTGAAGTCACGTCACAGAATGACTCCACAAAACGATCATTATCGGTATTCATTGTGTCATTTTATAGCAAGAAATTTAAAAAAAATGTGTAAAAATTTCCGTATATTTATTGCTTTTCAACACCGTAACCTATATATATTTCTACAAAATGATAGAAGTAGGAATGTTTTCATAGTTCTTGAATACAGCTCACAGTATCAACACACAAATATACTGATTAGTAGAAATGTTGAAGGAGTAATTCATTTTCTTCGCAAAAATATCATATCTTTTTTCAACACCATTATATTTCAACACCGTTACTTTTCACTTTTAACAGTGAAAAATGTTGATGAACGGTGTTAAAATAAAAGTAACAGGATGGATGTAATTAACATCTTAATTCTAAAATGGCAATTTTTTTTATAAATTCATTGTTTTATACGGATCACTGTGTCATGTATTCTATATATTAAACATTAAAATTATTATAAAAGATGCTTTGAGTAATAATTTTGCCGATGATAACATTTATTATAATTCAACACCGCATAATTTTAAGAAATAAATTATTAAAACGAGGAAGATTGCTATATTTTCTTTCCATTTATTGCATTATACCTTCTGTGGGTTGCGGCTGTATTTTGTGCATTATCGCCATCAGCCGCTGAAAGTCTGTAACGTTAACGGTGTTGAAATTGATGATACACTCAGGGCATTAAATTAGCTTCCTATAGCCTATAAGACTTTTCATGGAATAATGTGTACTGCTGAAATTAATTTCATATAACTTAATTTTTTTATTTCCATATGACTTTTCATGGAATAAAGTGCTCTGCTGAAATTAATTTCATATAGCTTACATTTTCTTTATTTTCATGTGAGACTCTGTAAAATAAATAATAAGATAAGGCATTTTTCAGATGTTGTACCTGCTCAAATGGGCCGTTTTTCTTAGAATGTGCATGCTCCAATTACACAAAAGTCACTGCTGAAATACTGGCATAGGTGCAAACAACACAAAAATGAATGTAAGTGGCACCTCCAGTCTTGTCTGCCAGAAAGCCATTAAAGATATATGGACTTATATATATGAAAATTTAAAGCTTTAAACCAATCCTCGGCTATGTACAAAGGTGCATGATACAATAAGATACAGGTTACTACGTGTTACTCCGTGTTTCCGCCGAAATCAGAGTAGTACAGGAGAAGTGAGGCATGGATTGAGTGGTAAGGGGAAATAGAGTGAGATGGAAGACTGCCACGTAAACATGATGGTAGGGTGCACCACCTGAAGCCAAGACTACAAATCACTCCAGAAAAAAATGGATTATTTTATTCAACAAAAGCGGAAAGATAAATTACGCCACCCGTCTGATTTACAAGAAAACATTCCAAGATGGATCAACATGCCAAATTTCAGACAAATACCTTGACCCACTCTGAGATATGAGCAATTTTCACTCACCCAAAGCACATGTGCGAATAGACGCCATGAGAACCCGATTGTAGATGGCGCCATCAGTCTTGAGTACAAAAAGGAGTAGTCCAAGATCTATGGATATGCCCAATTTCAGACCAATACTGCAAATCATTCCTGAGAAAAGGGCATAAATTTATTCTATGAAAACAGAAGCTTGGTGACGCCACCTTTATAGTTTACGTGACAGTTTTCCAAGATGGATAAAAATGCCAAATTTCAGAACAATACCTTGACCCACTTCTGAGATATGAGCAATTTCACCCAAGGCATACGTACAAATTGACCCCATAGGAAAACGATTACAGTTGGCGCCACCAGTCTTGAGTAAAAGAGGCAGGCGTCCAAAACCTATGGATATACACGATTTCAGGCCGACTGCAAATCACTCCTGAGAATAGGGCATTAATTTATTCAACGAAAACACAGACGTAAGTGGCGCCACCCGTCTGATTTACAAGAAAAATTCCAAGATGGATGAACATGCCAAATTCCAGACCAATACCTTGACCCACTGGTCAGATATGTGCAATTTCACCCAAAGCACATGTACGGATGAACGCCACAGGAGGATTGCAGATGGCGCCTAAGTCTGAAATACAGATTCCAAGATCTATAGATATGCACGATTTCATGCCAATGCTGCGAATCATTCCTGAGAAACGGGCATTAATTTATTTTACAAAAAAAGGTAGATGGCACCACCTGTCTGGTTTACGAGAAAACTTCCCAAGATGGATGAACATGCAAAATTTCAGAAATTTCAAATTTAAAGGTTCCCACTTGAAATAACTTTAAATTAAACAGACTTGTTTAAAATACTTGGCTTGTTTAAAATAATACAATTAACTCGACGTGATCACCATGAAAACACCACACCAAGCTGTTATAGTAGTCCGACTGCAGCACATAGGCCTCCTCCAATCCTGGCACTGTGCCAAAGCTATTTATAGAGCTGACATAATCTTGGCCAACGTCAACATCAAGGCACTGGTAAATCTTGGCAATCTACAAATGGTAAACTAAGTGCTGTCATCTGTACACAAAAGGGGTCATTACTTGAAATAACTTTGAAATAAATTTTCCCTATACAAAATGCTTTTCAGTTGAGTTTTTATATAAAAAAAGAAATTAGGAATATATGAAATATTATTAAAGATGCTAACCGAATGCAAAATTATAATACAGATACATTTCACTGATGGCAAATTCTTGAATTAGGCTAAGTTGAGTATGGATACCAATTATTTACAATCCATATACAGCCGTCTTAAATTATACAGCCACAAGGGATTGTGAGAGTGTGGCGCTGTAAGTGTCTCTCTCCTTCCGGTCTTCCTGGGCCCCCAGGTGCGGATATACGGTGGCGGTTATCGCGGCTTCTTGGCTTGGCTTGGCTTGTGTGGCATCACGTATATCGTACGCTCCCGAGGCAGCGGAAATCTTGCGCTTCTAAAGAAGCAACCGATTTTCACGCTCCCAGCTTTGACCGTTTATGATATATTTAGACACCAGATGGCGGTTCGTTTTCCACTGAAATAAACGTGCGTATGATGTGACAAGCAGCCAATCAGATGCCAATAAACAAACACTCGACAGGCATCCTGGCTCCGCCCATTGCTGCGCTTCAAGCGCCGCTTATTGAGTTTCCGGTCGAATTTAAATTGCTCCCTCTGCATTCTCGCATCATCGACCGATTCGATTATGACATTATGACTGTGTTAGCGTAGCCATGTATCTGTTGTCTGCAGAACTGAAACCAGCAAGCGAGGTGTGCACGCAGAGTTGTTACGTTTCGTTTGAATTACAGCCCACCAGCCGAGCATCCTATGTGCCCAAGGCCCTAAGAAAACCACGTCAGGGGCAATTCTCTCTGAGCCTGTGGCCTGTTCAGACGGTTACGCTGGGGGATGAGCTGTCACTCAAAAAGAAATGAATATGATTGGCTCCGTGTATTCCTCGCTTGGCTTTGTCTTCCAGCACAAGGTCTCATCTGATTGGACAAAAATACAGTGCTCCCCTCTGGTGTTGCAATTCAGGATACGAGGTCATAACAAACAGCGCCTTACGATATAGGTAGTAGCCCTATAGGTAAAGCGCTGTGTAAAGAGCGTAGGTGGTCCCATGCAGACCACCTCAACCGTGTCTGTCTAGTGACTCAAAATACTAGATCTATATCATATCGGGATTGAGAAACCATGATTGTTAACGTTGTCTAGTACGATGACTAATTTAAATAATCAATCTAATTTTTTAAAAGCTTTTAAAAAACATTATTGTTAATATTAACAACAGATAACCTTGAAGTAATATATGCTGATAAACTGGTGCCAGGCTAGATGTAACTGCTTCACAGCTAACATACGATATAAAGGCAACAACAGTATATGGTAAAATGACTCAATTCAATCTCTATGATTCAAACAAGAATCATACATGTAGAACCGTTTCAGACAGTTATTATTATAAGAATTATTCTGGGGATTATATTCTTGTAAAATATTAAACAAATTGGCTCCAGTTGAAAGTCGTCAGTCGAAAAACGTTTTGCAGGTTTATAACTCATATGGGAAGATACAGCAAACTGGCTAATTTCGGCTTCCCGTAACTTAGCAAAAAATCACTGAACCAAAACAATTTGAACAAACTTGAATTATCAACATCTGAGGATAATTAATGTGTGAGATTTAAGAATTTGGCCAAGTGTTTTTAGAAGCAGATCTTTGTACCCACTGAGCTATAAAATGGGTTGTTAATGGTATGACTAAATTCAGCTTCCCATAACTCAGCCAAAAGTCACTGAACAGAGACTACTTGATCAAAGGATATGATTAGTATAATGAGTGGCATAAAGAGTTCTTCAAAAAGTACAAATTTAGCTTTTTTGTCCAATTTCAAGTATTTCAGGGATTATAAACTGGGCAGTAGAACCAAACAAATGATTAGCGAACGATTTGCAAATTTTGGGGGCGGTATTTCGGTGAATTAGTATAATGAGTGGCATAAGGAATTCCTCAAAAAGTACAAATTTGGCTTTTTTGTCCCATTTCAAGTATTTAAAGGAGTATAAACTGGGCAGTTGAACCAACCAAATGATAAGCGAACGATTTGCACATTCTGGGGGATGGCATTTCGGTGAATTAGTATAATGAGTGGCATAAGGAGTTCCTCAAAAAGTATAAATTTGGCCTTTTTCTCCCATTCCAAGAATTTCAGGGATTCTAAACTGGGCAGTGGAACCAAAAAAAATTATTAGCGGACGATCTCTATAGAGGCAAGCTATACGTAAGAAAAAATACATTTATATGTAGTTATTCTTTGATAGATCTGTGGTCTTGCATTGTCAGAACGATATCGATAAACTAACCGATCATGCAAAGGCCTGCATTTCACGGCGGTCGTCCTTTACAGAAATCCCTAGCAGCAGCTGGTTATCACAAGGGAAAAACCCTGCCAGAAGACCAATGGCCCCCGGTGGTGGGGGGGGGGGGGGGGGTGTCTGTCGTACACATTGTGCGAAATACTATTATATATTTTGATGAATTTTGTTGCTATTTCCTTGCAAAGTATAAAGAATTTCCATTCTTAAATTCCTTGAATTCCGGAAATTCCATGATATTTAATCAGCCTGAAACAACCTTAAATGTCCTTTTTTCATGATTCTCCATACTCTTACATCAGTCTCGTTAAAATACAGACGTTTACACTATTGTTTATATAATGAGTACTACCTAAATGCCTGTGTCTTTTGATTAACCAATATGAGTCTATATGACCTGCATGATGTAACGTGAATAAACAAATAAACACCCAGACCTATGTAGTAATTATTTTACTTTAAATATAATTCTATTTTAACTGTCCGGCGGGAAGAATCCCCCTGGCCGCTAAGCCACATGTTCAACATACGTATCAAGTATAAGTTTTATCTTTTAGAGTTCAAACTTAAATTAAAGATATATTAACCTGTACTGTTATTAACAGTTTAATGATCCACTACCTACAGACAACTGTTGTATGTTGTGACAAATCATTTGAGGTTAAACTATAATATATTTATATAAATGATATCATTATACTTGAATTTTATTTAAATACTTTATTGAATAACAAATATTCATAAGTTCATAAATAAAAACTCGCAAAGTGCATAATCACTATAATTCTAAAACGAATTAGATGTAGCCTTATTTAAAGTATGCTTTGCTTAACTTTGAGGATATTTTAATTAAACAAATTCCGTTTGACCAAAAATTGGATTTTATGTGAAAATATTAAACATACCATGCCTACATATATAAGCCTATTTCCTGAAATTATGCGTTTTGAGTAAAGATTTTAGTGCCTTGCATGCAGCAGTACCATGCATGCATATCTCAATAGCTCTATCCGGTGTACATGCTGTCATATGCGATAACAAGAGGTGGGATTATAGATGTGGCAATGTATTTGGATGCATCGAGAAAGGAATAACACCCACCAAATAAACATTTTCCCATGTTGAGTATAAAGTAATCAGGAATCGTGTTTACATGAATAATGAAAGATTGATTTTTCACATTATATCTGTATCCTGCAGTGTAATCTACATTAGTTACCATTTATTTGATTTGTTATCTTTCTGTTCACTCATAAAGAAATATACTTATTTGGACTTCGAGCGCTCTTTTTCATTTACATGAGCAAAGAGATGTCTGCTCTTTAATATGTGGCGGAAGAATGTTCTGCCAGTGAATTCATCTATATGATTGCGTTGTTGTCATATACAAGCCTATAACGAGGACATTTGACATGATATGTTTCAATATGTTAATCAAGTTAATCAAGCATAACCTTTGGTGATGATAGCTCAAGCCATTTCTGAGATTTAAATTTTAGTAGGCCTATGCTTTTTTTGGACAGATTACTAAGTTCAACTTCCTGTATAACCCGGTCAAAAATCACCGAACTGGAACTTGAGAGAGGTTGTTTCTGGAATTGTTTCCGTGAAATATTGGACAATTTGGCTGGACGGTTTATGAGAAGCTTTTTAAAGGTTTGTAAGCTTTTCCCTTTAAAATGGAATTAATGTAGATACCCCCCCCCCCCAAAAAAAAAGCTCAAACCGATAAATTTAATAATGTGACGGATTCTTACATGCAATTTGCATGCAGCTGCGCTATAGCTCTGGTTTCTAAGAGAGCATGGGTTAACCTACGGTGGGCGGACGGACGACGCTGCGCCATCGCATAAGCTTACAGGTTCGCTAAAAAATTATGCCACCTTACCCTCCCGAACGCCCCCCCCCCCCTCCCCCGGTAACCTTTAAGATAAATTATTATTATTATTATTATTATTATTATTATTTTATTCACTTAGATGCGCAATATTACATAAAGTTTCTATGCGCTTTACAGTAATAAAATACAATAATTTATAAAACATAAAACAATTAGTACTAAAATTATATTTAAAAAGTTATTCACACATTTTAAGAAAATAAAAACATGATAAAATAATTTTGAGTCTCTACAATGCAGGGATCGAACTAAAATAACAGTTATTGCACTGTTAGGAGTCACTGTATCACACATATTGTACATATATCCACCAGAGTTATATCACAGTCTATATATAGGCAGCACCATATCCTTGTATAAACAACACAGTCTAAATTAAGGTGCTTTCTAAATGTGACGGGCGAAATTGGTCCCCGTATATATCTGATGGCAACTCACTCCAGAGACTAGCCCCTTATGTCCTTAGTGACTTTTCACCATACTGGTTGGAGAGGCTTGACACTTCTAGTCTCAGGTGATCAGAAGAAGAACGAAGAGATCTGCGAGGGTAATACACTACACAGCTAGAGCTCTTTCATGTGACGCCATTGATGACCGACTGGGATTACATGTATAAAAAAATTTTAAGCGAGGGTTTCTTCAAAATTCCTGCCCATTAAGCTACCTTTTGAGAAAGAATGTGTGATTTCTGGCTGCCTCTGTTTATATTATTATTAATTAATGATCTAAGGGTAATTCTGGTTATAAAAAGTTCTTATATTAAGGCCTCGGTGTATAGGATGTAAGCCCCTATAGACTATGGACTTTTTTTTATCAACAACGTGTTTGTAAACACACCAATGTTGACAAACGAGAAAAAAACATGTAACCTTAGGTGGCGGGTTGTATATATGCGGTGGTAGAAACGTCAATTGTTGCAAAACGCCATTTGCTAAGCTCTGGCTTATCTGACTTGCCACCAGATGCCCTTGTTGAATTTGTTATGATTATTTTGGCGGACCTCCATATATATTTTAAACACGTTCAGTATATAAACAAAACAAGCAGTCATGCCGTAGTGTGCGGTGATATCCACGTTTTCTTACCTATTTTCTTTATAAAAGCAATGCTTATCCGATTTTCAGTTGATCAGAACACTGCAACAGGAATTTGAAATATTAGTCTTTAAAATATAGACACAATACGGGTTTATATATAGTAATAATAATAATAGTAATTTTATTAAAATATTGACACTGCGAGTTTATGGTAATAATAATAATAATAATAATAATAATAATAACAATAATAATGTGTTCTTCTCACCACATTTTCTTCTTATTTTGCTCAATTGTTAATATTTCTACAACTATATGCCTACGTATTGCTATCAATTGTATATAGGCCTAGCTATCATTACCGGTAATATTTTCATATTTATTAGACTAGTAGGACCTATACGCACTTATACCACTACTACTGTCCGCAGTGCGGTAAAGGCTCTACTTTCCTCCACATTCTTTAAAATCTTATATTCATACAAAATCTAAATTGGATCCTTTGGGATTAGGCTATGTAGACAGGTAGACACTAGACACGAGTGGCATTGGCGACCACGTGTTGTGCACGTTGTACACGGCCACGGGAGCCATTCAAGTTTTTCAAGTGACTGAAGCGCCATCTACAGGGAGAAAATTCTAGTGTAGCCTCACAAAGTGAATATATTTTTCTACATCATTGTAAATGATTAAATTACAGAAGTCATACTAATGAATTATCATCTTAATTACAACGAAATTTTGTCTGGCCGTATGTCATTTAATTCGAATTATTGCTTTGAGGCTATATGAAAGATGGCCGCATCAGTTTACTTGGGGTCATGAAACTGGAGACAGATTGAAACACGTGGCTTATTCTTTAAAATGTAAATAAACTGTTGGGCTGCAGAATGATGTCAAAATTTGAGATTAGAAATCCTGTCGGCGGCATTGAAGTTCCTGACATCGCTGTCGAAGTGGGAATTGACGCGCCCGAAGATGATGAAGATCAGACCGACTTGTCAGTGGCCGACTGGAAATTGCCTCTGGCCTTCACGAGCAGACGACATAAACAGCGGATAGAAGCCCCCAAATCAGTGACCCAGGCATGGAGGATGAAGGAACGGGTATGTCCTGACTTCACACATAAAATACAGCTGTACAGTTTAATAGAACAATAATTATAGGATAAGGCATTTTAAATTAAAAAATAAAATTACCAATGTAAACAGGGTGTGACAATTTACCGTCCGGGACGTCCGACACCGTCAGGGACTCCCTCATTACTGTCCGGGACATAGCTGTACCGCCTGGGTCACTAAGACACCATCCCAAACACCAGAATAAGCTTAAAAGTATTACTTAAATGCATACAGACCTTCTGGGACTGACCGGGCCTCCAGTATATCGTTTGGGTCAACAAAACCAGCCCTAAACAGACCTGGCTGTTGCGCACAAATGCACAATAACGAAATATACTACATTGCAAAACACTCAAAGATCATGTGATTATATTCCACAGCTAGTGATTATTATTATACTACATATTATAAATAATAATATTAACACTCAAAAGATATTATGATTATATTTTTAATAAGAATAAAATTGATTGGTAGGCCTATATTGCCATGGAAATGATCATGTTAATATTATTATAATTAGTAATCATATGTATTCAGAATGTGATTGTACCCGTCAATATACCATCTGAGGCAACAGAACTAGCCCTGAAAATTTCTAACGTTGTCGAGGACGGGGAAAAACTGACCCGTTGATCACTAACCACCTGCCACTAATTGCTCCACCGAAACCCTGCACGACTGTTGGTGTGACATAATTAATTCACCAAGTGGTTTGATTAGGAGTTGTTATGCAATGCATTGAACCGTTACCATCTTCCCAGTTTGACGGCTGTGGTCTATGATGCTGTCACTGATACATGCCGTGTGCTTATCCATAGGGAGGGTATAATTCGCTGATCAGTGCGCTGATCAGCGGTCTGCAGTATAAAATGCTGATCAAAGCGCTGATCAGCGACCTTTCAATTAAAGCTTTAATTTCGGGCAAATTAGCACCCATAAAGCAACCTTCGACTATTGTGTGATTAAATACGATTAAAAGACACCATTTTTATCAGTATAACATATTTTTGAACATGTATATATTCTTTGTGTTGAATTTTTTACAAGAAACGCAACCTATACCTACCAGTTACGTTTTTTGCTGATCAGCACAGCTGACCATGGACCTGTCAATCCAAGTATTAATATCAGGAAAATTAGCCCCCATATAGCAACCTCCGAATATATGTGATTAAATGTGATTTAAAGACACAGGTTATATAAGTATTACGTATTTACAAACCTAGGAATACATTTTTAATGTGTTACTTATTATGCATGAAACCTTTCTACCAACTACTATTTCGCTGATCAGCAAACTGCGCAATCTCTTGACGCTAATAAGGTGCTCACTGGCAATGATTTACGTATTTCTTTGTTATGATACCTGTCATCACTGATTCTCTATAATGGTAACATAGAGGGCTCCAGTTTTTTACTGTGAAAACCGAATGATTGCCAATACATCGTACCACATACAATTTATGTTTCCCACCAACCACTTGGTGATATTATATTAGCTGACAGTAGGGGACGCTGCAGTAATTTGTTGGTAGGTGTTCACCGGCCAGGTGATAGAAATAGCTGAGATATATACTTAATAAGTTTGAATGTATTTAAAGATTTTAATTTTTATCCAATATTCTGCACATATATTTCTGTGAAATGCCACTAATGAATCCACAGCAAAATATTGTCGACTGGATTTTTTGCAATCGCTAATATTGTTGAATATTGTTTTAATAAATTTGAAAGTAGCCCTATAGGAACTTGTAAAACATCATGTCTTTTGATCTGACAAAAGTGAGAGGACATTTACTTAACTGTTTAGAAGAAGGCTATTTAGTCCATTCCTAAAAGAATCCATAATAAGATTTACAATTAAGTGAAAGGGTCTTTCTATGAAAAACTTGTGCTATTTCAGCAGGTATACAGCATCTGAAAAATAACATCTTAATATTTATTTAAAGAGTCTAACATAGCAATAAAAATGTAAACTATAAAAAATTACTTTCAGCAGAGCAGGTTGTTTCATGAAAAATTATGGTTTTGGCTAATTAAATGCCCTGAGTGTATTAGCAATTTCATCACCGGTACAGACTTTAAGCAGTGTTTGGAATTTATATTTTTTAAAGATTAAGCTGGATATTTTCATGCAAAATTCACGGTCCCGCATAGTTGATTAAAAAATATAAAAAAAGGTTCACCTGTACGATGTATTTTATTATAAATATATATTTTAGCCACGTAAATTGCATATTTTTAGTTTAATGAGCCAAAGCCAACAGAGGTATACGCTCATCGAGCAGCTACAGGTTGCTGCGGTCAAGACCTCAGCCCTGTGCGCTCCTTAAGCATGTTCTCTGAGCCAACAGTCGCAGTGCCACGCCAAGCCAAGCAGGGAGCGGCAAAGGCTGCCATCGTCCATCCCAAGCCGGTGACCTTTTTAGAAAGCTACAGCATCCACAGCCACAAAGCCATAAGCAACCCACATTCCCTCTGCCGATCCCAGCAGCGGAGACCCAGGCATGCCATTTGAGAGCCAAACTCGATCGTGTGAACGACATTGTTTTGAGACTCATAGCCCTTGTACTTGCGGTCATTTGGACCGTATTAACCGGGTTTCCCAGTTATGCAAGTTTTAGCAAGTTTTTTAGTCATCAGCATTTTAGTTTAATGAGATCTGTTTATATCCTGAAACAAAATACAACAACAACCATGCAGGCCATGCAAAGAAGGTATATAATGCAATAAATAGTTGGAAAATATATTATCTATCTCGGTCAATAAAAATGTTGGCGATAAAAGCATTTGTAATATTTTTTAAAGTCATTTTTCTAAATTATGCCTATTTTCAATATATAGGGGTGTTCAAGGAGAACGGTGTTGAATAAAAATAAATGTAATCATTAATAAAATTATTACTTAAAACATGCAGACTTCTATTTTAATAAATATTTTAAAAGTTTAATATTAAAAATACTTAACACATTGATTCCTATAAAAACGATGAAATTCTAAATTAAAATGCCAGTTTGTAGAATTTAGATCCTGTCACCTTTTTATTTTAACACCGTTCATTGATAGTCACCACAGTTAAAAGTTAAAAATAACGGGGTTGTTTGATTTAAATCACATCGATATAAATGCCCGATTTAAATCAGTTGATTTTTAAAAAATAATGATTTAAATCAACTTTTATAAAAAAATTAGTTTTTCTTTATTTTTCTCTTATTTTTTTACAAATATTTTCAATTCAATCGTTTTCATTTTATACTAAGCGCTTTAGAAGCACTCTAAAAGAATGTTACACCCTCATGTTTTTATTTTCATCTGTAAAATGCAAAACCAATAAATAACCAACATTTTCCCCAAAAAACTTTAAAAAAATAATAAATAACTTTCTGTAGGCTGCATTTATAAACTCTTTTGAAGGAGAATATTCAGTAGAGGATATAAATATTCAAGGGTGTCAACCTGTCAAATAATTTTACAAAAGGCTAAATTTTTCTTATACGGTACAGAATATTATAATACACAATGTTCAAGAGTGTGCTTGACCACTATCATTAGTCTAACAGCAGTCTCAATATAGTTTAACATTCTCTTAAATATGACCGTAATTTTTTATTTAAATTTTAAAAAATCTGATTTGAATAAAAAAAATTCCGATTTAAAAAAATAAATAAATAAATGCACTGGTTCATTGGGAAAGAAATATAGTGAATAGGAAGTCAATTGCTTACTTAATACTTTACATTAAAATCCAAGGTACTCATTTCAGTGCTTTGCGATATACATTTAACATATTTAATTTTAAATAAATTAAAATTTTATATACATTCATACTACGTATATATCTCAGCTATTTCTATCACCTGGCCGGTGAACACCTATACCAACAAATTACTGCAGCGCCCCCTAATTTTAGCTAACATCTCCGAGCAGTCGGTGGGGAATGGATATTTGAAAGCGGTATGTCATAGCTGGAAGGGGCGATGTATTGGCAATCATTCAGTTTTCACAGGATATAAGATAAAACAACTAATGGTCCTCTATGTTACCATTATAGAAAATCACTGATGTCAGCTCAACAGGTATCTTAATCAAGGCATACGTAAATCTTTGCTGATGAGCTCTTTATCAGCATCATGCGATTGCTCCGTTTGCTGATCAGCGAAATAGCAGGTGGTAGAAAGGTTCTGAAGGCCATGCATAATATGTAACACATTAAAAATATATTCATATGTTTGTCAGTATGAAATACTTATAGCACATGTGTCTTTAAATCGCATATAATCACATAGTAGTTGGAGGTTGTTATATTGGGGCTAATTTGCCTGAAATAAATGCTTGGATTGAAAGGTCGCTGATCAGCCAAGCTGATCAGCGAAATAGTCACTAGCTTGGGGGTGTGTATAGAATCAGGTCTGTATTTTTAACTGTTGATAAAGAGCCAAAGGGGCATTTCCATGTGCGGGTATATGCATGAAAAATCACTCATATGATATTGTTACTTGGGTGTTTTCATGTGTCTGTCAGTGTGTTTGAGTATATGCGTGAAAATTGTCACATTAGTGATTTTCAGGCATAGGGGCTGTGTGAACTCAGGGATTCGGGGTAAAATGACGTCACTTTACCATTTTTTCGTGGAAGGCCTGCTTGATTCACTGTACAAATATATATACGTCTTCCAGTTCATGCATATATGCGCACATGGAAACACACCTACCTAGATTTTCACCCACATACGCATATATGCGCACATGGAAACAAATCTTTACACTTGAGTTACACTGAGCAACTGAACTCCGGGAGTTCACAGCGTTCTTTTTTGTTCTAGATGTTTCGGGTCTGTTCATGTGTGTGTGTATTGTTCTTTGGAATTTTCCATTTTCTAGAATTTTCGGGTGAGAAGCTATTAATAGGGGCTGTGTTTGGAGACGGCAGAAAAGAAAATACCAGTGAGCACTAAGAGTGTTACTTTCTCGTCAGTTTTGGGACCTTTTCCGATAATTGTAGTGATGTCAGATATTCAACAGATATTATACAGATTTAATATGGACTGTGTCCAGTTTGCCTTTGGATTGTTACTATTTACTTGGATTATTGGTGTTAAAGGACTCATGTTGAGCTGTGACAGTGGTGATATCCAGAAATCAAATCCTAGGATCCAGACACTCTCGTACTTAACATTTTTATTGTTATACAGTGTAATTGTATAGATTTAGTGTATTGTAATGTTAGGATTGTTCTAAGAATAAATTATAATTATTTGTTAACAAAATACCATTGACTTCTTTATTCAATCCCCTAGACATTTCGAGCTGCCTAGTGTTAAAGAATCGCATAATTTTTTTTATCTCCTTAACAAAATTTATGCTCTTCATGATTACGTGATCTGTTGTTATTGGGTCCTGTAACAATACATATGTTTATTTATATATATGAAAATATATTTAAAATCAAGTTGATGGAAGATCATGGATAGGGTTGTCATGTTCCAGAAACTGGTGGCGCCACCTATTATTCTTTACTTGTTTTCATGCCGTTTAATACCCCCAAAATTGCTACTTGACAGTACTGTGAGCTTTATAAGTCAAAAACTAATGGACAGATTTCTTTCATATTGTGCATATACATAGACATGGGTTAGGGGATCATGTATAAGTAAATTGGGGTCATGACCTTTTCTATGAGTGTGGTCTGATATTAATTGTAACTGTAGATGGGGGGGCCTATTCTTAAAGGGGGGGGGATTAATTGTCTGGGGATACTATGGCACCTGCGGTGCCAAGAAATATCTAGTTATGTAGAATGTTATTTGGTGATTTATCTTGCAATTTTATAGGGAATTCAGTGCAGAGAAGATGCTACAAGCCTACAGCACTTGATGGTCTCCTCCTGCTTTAATTAATGTGCATGCAAAATCTGGATGCACATTTTCTCAGGAAGATGAAATAACTGCCATTTGTAAGGATACAATAATTTATGAGCCGCATGTTTGTCCTGGTACACAAACATTTTGACCTGGTGAATATGAAAGCAACGACAGTACTACATGTGCTGATCCTACTAACTGGCAGTACAGTGTCATAGGCAGAGTCAAGACAGTTTATTCCCTGACTGAGGCTGTCTCTGGTCTACCTCTGACATTTCTTGTGGGGTGTGAACACACAATAACCCTTGTAAATGAAGTGGTTGTTGGAACAACAAAAATATTTAAAGTTAAGTTTTGCAGGGAAAAAAGTCACATGCCTCCATAAAAGGCAAAGACAGACCCAGCAGAACAACAGAATTTTATTAGCCACTGTTGCCAGTCAGGTTCATGTTCTGCTAGCCATACTTTATGTAGCCAATTTTATGACATGTTGATTTACTTGTGGTTTGCCATTTTCTAGTAAATTTTCTTCCAGTTTACTCCATCCTATATATGTTGTGTGCATAATACTGTATGTGTGTGTGCCTGTTATAGGCTCCCACCTTATTGACCTTATCCTCTGAAGAATAGTCCTGGCTCAACTTATATAATCACTTATGATCAAAATCTATTGGAAATAGTCTCATGTAGTGTTGGGAAGATGAGTTTTTGATATCATGATAATTATATAAATTTTATCACGATATACTGAGATATTGCAATATCATTATTAGTATATAATGATTAATGTCATAAATGAGCCATCAATTTAACAGCCACCTTTACAATCTTGACTTTAGACAAGAGTTAACTTTTAATATCATTTATACCATTTCAGTTACACAGGATCACTCATTAAGTAATGTCAGTTGCATGAAGGTATTGCAGGTGTGGGCGCTTGAGGCACAGGAACTCCTGCCCCCATTGTCAAATCATGCTTGTTAGAACTTTCAACCATTTTTCCTATAACTACATAAAAGCCGGAGAATCCTAGAGTTTTCGGAGAGCATGTCTTTACATTCATGTCTAAATATTCAAACCTCAATTTTTTTGGCAACATGCAATGTATATTGGGTCTGGTGACACTTTTACGTTGAAATTTTTGTTCTGTGTTATAAAAGGGTAAATATGTTTATTTTTTGCTCTTTCTTTATAATGTTATCAATTTTCTCCTGGAATTCTCCGGCTTTTGTCCTCTCTGATTCCTCCTGCAATTTCTAGACATTTCCGGTAAGGGTTAGGGTTGGTTATGCTAAGGGTTAACCCTAACGGTTCCACCCACACGCTGGTGTTCAAATGCATGGGATTTATAAAAATTAAATATGATTCTTGAAAGTAATGATATTTTGAACATGGACAGACTAATAATGTGTTTTTCCTCAGAGAAAAAAACACTTCAGGAGCCTGCTGTTGAACCGAAATGGCAAAATCATGGACAGAAATGCATATTTTTATATCGGGATAATAGGAAAGTTGATGGTACGATTACCTTAGCTGTCAGATATCGTGAAAATACCGAAAATGGGTAACCTTCCCAGCCCTAGTCTAAGGTAGCTTGTCTTAAATCTGGGTGGTCATCTACTGTTAGGAAATATGATAAATATAATATTATAACAGGAACACATGGTTTTTGGTTAAGCACACTTTTAGTCATGCTTTTCTGTGATGAACAGGGGTATAAATGCTCAATCAAACCAGGATGTTTAACCAACTCGGGCCAGCCAGACTTTTCTCTAGCATGGCTTACTACTTTTACTTTTCTTGGTGTTATAAGATTCAGAATCTTGAAACAGGTCTTTCACCAATTTAAGTTGAAATGTCCTTGAAAAATTTTAAAAAATGTAATTTATAAACTTGGTGTTACTACAAGTTGAATTTTTTTTTTACTGCAAGGTAACTAACTTTGAAACTAGTAAAAAATGCATTACAAAAATACCCCATTTCATATATTTAATTATTATTAGTGTTAATATAATAAATTTATTATTACAGTTCACAGGGTTTAATCATCATATCACCCACATGAGTGAGACTGAAAACATGATTTGGACCATTTTTAGCTCAGCTGACTATAAGTCATTTGAGCTATAGTCGTGGACCAATGTCCGTTGTCCGTCTGTCTGTCGGTCCGTCCGTAGATGTGGCACGTTTTGAAACCGTAAGACCTAGGAATCCAAAATTTGGCCTATTGTTAGATGTCCCCAAGATCTCCTACCAAGCCGAAAACTGGGTCTTTGCAACTTCGTTCCTTAGAGAAATTGAGGAAAAACTTCAATTTTTTTATTAAAAACCTATTTTCACACTTCAGGACCACCTAATATCAAAACCACTCATCTGTTTTTCCTCATATTTGCCATAAATATTCCTCTATAAGGTTCCTATGTACATGCCAGAAATTAGGTCTGTATTATATCATTTAAAAAAGTTATGGGCTCAAACATAATGCATTTTGTAAAAAATCAGGAAAGATATTTGATCACTTAACACAAAACATGTTAAAGCTAAGGACTTTTTTCCAGTAATATAACTTTAGTTAATCAAAATTAAATTGTATACCCAAAATTATATCAAAATCTTTTATATTTTTTAAAATATTAGCAAAAATAAAAAAATGGTACCTTAAATTTTGCCCAACTTTGCCCCTGGCAAGTTTTTTGCCTTTAAGTACTGTGGATTTAATTTTCACAGCATGTACACATAAGGATTTAATCTGTTAAAATCTGAAATTTGAAAATAAAATCTGCAAAATTAGGCTAGTTATTGAATTTTTTTGGAGGCTCTTGTTGTATTCCCCTACATTGTCAAGCAGTCCACTTTGGTCACTGTAGGTCATTCAGTGCAGCTCACTATGCACTGCAGGCTGTTGGCATAATGTTATGCAATCCCATCACTAGGGCAAGCCCTCTCTCCTTTGAGTTGAGATTGATCAGGCTGTCTGTAGTTAATACCACACCACAGGGAGCCTTTTTCTCTCCCCCCCCCCCCCCCCCCACCCCATTCTTTTGACAGACCTGTACTATGAACTAGATGAATCTTAAAATTAACATTTTTTTTAGCAACAAGCAGTAACAACAGAGACCCCTCCCCCCACCCACCCCTTCAATACACAGGACTAATAAACAAGATGAATCTTATAATTTTAATGTTAAATAAATTCTTTTGATGAAACTTGGACAATTTTGATTTTTTTAAAGAAAAAAATTTCAGGAATTTAATCCTAATATTCAAATGTGGTAAAATATTAGGATCTTATGTAAGTGCTAACTGACAAGATTTAAGAAGATATAAATACTTTGTAGCATTTCATTGATATCTCTTAAAGTTGGCGGGGCCTAGGTGTGAATAACACTTTTAACTTAGTATTAAAATTAGGAATATTGGTCAAACTTTGTGGGATTAATTTTTAACTCCTATGGCCATATATTTAACATTTGAAAACTTAATTACCTTCACACATTATTCGTTTATGAAATGTTACTTTTATATAATACTTACTGTAGACCTATTTGTTCCATTGGTGCATCACTAAATGGTTTAGCTCATGTCCATTATTCTATAGTTTACAGAGTTTCATTTTAGCAGGGCCATTTTCTCATAGCTTTTCTTATGATAATATACATGAAAAACCAAAAGAAATAAAAATATTTTTCATCTACTAATATTTTCCAAAATTCAGCTGAGTGAGGTGACCCATGGGTCCCTTGTTAGTAATGAAACATCCTATGATTACTGACGCCTTGTATGTATTATAGTTTGATCTCATGGCATTGACACATACAGGAATACTGTGGCACTAAGGTCATATTGTTTTAAATTAACTACCTGGTAGACCTTTTATAATAATTGTTATGATAAGCACATAATTGATGATATGTGTCCCTGTGGTAGACCACTGTATTAGCTAGCCTGACCCTGGCATTAGTGATAATGGTAAAAATAGGATTGTTGATAACATATATGGTACTCAGCCAAGGTTTAAGTTGACTTTATAAAAAAAACTTGCATAATGCATTATGTGTGCTTAAAAGGATAAAATCATAATTGACACTTCAGTTGAGTTATTCAAAGGAATATCAGTTGTTCTAGTATTAGTTGAAGATGGTGAATGAATGGAGGCATTGATTTTTAGAAAGATTAATTGGATACAGTTTATACCTGTTTTTTTTCAACATGACACATTTAATTTAGTTGTTTTATCAAAATGTATGGTTGCCTGAGAAATTTGTGATCAAATGAGGCATTTGGACAATACGGTATGGTACTGTATGCAAGCAGTGAATGTGATAAATTACAGGGTTAGATACTGATTTTGACCTGTCATTTCAGACAGCTTTATGAATAAATTCATCTGCATAAATGTGTTTGTCATATCTCCAAATTTATCCACGAGAACATTCAACTGTAAAAATATTCTTTAAAAGTGAAAACTTGAAATGTGAAGTCCATTCCACCATTTGAAGCTGTTAGTATTTTGAGAGACTGAGTTCTCACGTTCCAGTGAATGATTTGGGTTATTTGGCAATATTTGTGAAGGATTTCAGGGGAATTTGAGTAAAATATTGATTTTATCATTCTTAGAAAAGAATTAGTATCGCATTTCAGATTGACAGAAGTGACACCAGTCTTGTGGATAAACATTTTTCCAATGTTGAAGGAAATTAGTTGGTCTCACTCTCATGGATAAGATGATTGTTTCATGGATAATTGGATGATAGACCTTGGATACTCCAGCTGATAGACAATAATACAACCAGCAAGTACAGACATGCATAGGTGTTAACATAGCATCTTTGATGGACCAAATAAGGTGCACAGAAGATTAAGATTCTAATATATTTGTTTGTGAAAGTGTGGTAAATTAAAAAATTTATTATATCTATATCCATAGCACATATCTCAGTGTGTGTGTGCGTTTGTGTAATACTTCATATGTAAGGACTGCAGTACTGGTAGCATTGGCATTACATTTTCAAATACATCAAAACTTAAAACCTCTATTCTAGTATTAGGTAAATTCAGTTCATATTATATATGAGTGAAAATGTAGCAAATCAATATGGTTATTATATCTATATTAATAGGAATATGTATGCAAGTCTGTGTGTGTGTAATACAGTGCATGAAAGGGTGTGTTACTATTAACAGAATATATAGTGTGGTGTGTGTGGAATTGAAACCTGTGGGACAGATGTGGGACCAGATTTGCTAGGCATTTTTTTGTTATATATAGTATTAAAAGTTAATGTTAACAGCTGTATGTGAACATGACCTCTAGTCTGAAATGATATAATGAGTTCCACTATATATCCAGGATCCAGATAGCTGTGAGCTTTGAAGGTCCAGATCAAAGTTTACGGCACCACCCATGGCTGTGTGACTGGTTACTACAGTGGTTATATGATATCAGCGCAGCCTTTGTGTGTATCCACACAGAAAGAAACATGCAAAACAAGCCAGGATTTGTTTATTTAACCTCCCAGTGCAGAACATATACATGTTGTACCAGCTGCACATGTCTGAAGTACTGTTGAGTGATTATATCATAAGATGTGTATAACTAAAATGTGAAATATTACAAATGCAATGGGAGTTGGTTTATTGTACTGAACTTTGAGTTAAATGTTTTATATGGGTAAAACCAGCATTCACAGACCAAGCTTTTGGCATTTGTACAAAAAATTGAAAGTTTTTTTTATTTAAAAATAAGTATCAAATCAGCGGATCAAATAAAGTACAGCTGGTATTTCAGAGTACATCACTGCATCTTAATTTGTTTCTGTTTGACCTGAAGTTGCTGAAACACTGCTGAATTTTTAGGTTGTTCTGACTGTTGGTTAATTGGTAGCAAGGCTCACATGTGAACTTTTGCACATTTATTTTTGTTTGAACTGTAATATAATATTGGAGTTTAAACCCATAATTCACGGCCTGTAAAATCTGGGTAACATCTGAAAATAGAAAGTGTTCATTTGAAACCTGTGAACACCACATATTGTTTAAAGCAGAGAGCAGTTTATTTCTGATATGCCTAAATTCCTGTCCTGCCTCCAAGTGATCATGACATTGGAACAAATAAAACTCCTTTGTTTATTTGATATGTCTTTTGGACCTGAAAATAGTCTTGAAACTGAATATTGCAGAAAACTATAAAAATATAGATGAAATATAAACAGCAGCAATAAAAATGTCAATTAAGTTTTTTTGAAAATAAAAATGTACAAACAATTTGGTTTATCAGTAGATACAGAGAATGTGCAAAGACAAAATTTTGTTTAATTCATTGTTTCAGTATTTTTAAAAGATACCTGTCTTCTAATGATAAATATGGTCACTTTGACTAGATTTACATACATGGTGTTATGCATAATAGGTCTGCTTGCCTAAATGATCATAAAGTGATAGTCAATCAGAAATATCTCCAACACATGTTGCAGTGAAGCCTTTTTTATGTCATTGGCCAATGGAGAAATTTCTTTTTGCCATTGTTTTTCATTTAGAAACCTTAACTAACAAAGCAAATCATACAATTAACATTGTTTTAAACTCCTTCCATTGATGTGACAGCACAAGGCCTGGTAGCTGAGGTCAAGAATGGGTCATCAGGACAAATTTACTTATTATACATCTACTTTTATAGTAAAGGTTCCCATTACCATACCTGGATATTTACCAAGGTTGTGTCAATATTCACATTCAGGTAAACTGATTCAGATCAGTTGCATGTTATAGTTAAGCATAAATATATGCAAGCATGTGGCATACTTCAGGCTTATTTGCTACAGTCAGGGCTCAGATATTTGGATGACCATCTCAGGCCAGCCATTGACTCACTTAATGCTACTGGTAATATTCATTCAGATTTAAATATCTGTTGTGAAATTGTCTGCTCACTTCTCATTTGCTGGTGGTATAGCATATTGAGTTCTACATTTCTTATCACTTCCAGAATCCAGATAACCATGAAATTAACTGCATAACAGAAGTATGATTTGCACCATTGTCAAGGGGTATTACCCTTTGAAATATCATCCAGATGTGGCACATAAAAATGATAAACCACTGGGTCCGTTCCAGGTGCCTTCGTAGCATTTATTCTACTAATTCATTTAACTCAACCACTGCTGACCTTGGGGGTATTTGTTGTAGTCCACAACCAGGTATTGGCTCCTGGAGGGCCAAATTGTGTTGACTAATGACTGTTGCATTCCCTGGTGTTAACCAGATTATTACCCAAGGATCAACTACAGTACCAGAAATCATATTTGACAGAACGCCTGTATACACAGGCTAACACAGCTCTCATGAATGTTTTCTATGAGACTAAAGCAAATACTCAAAGTACAAGCAGTGGTTTAGTGAATTAAATTAACAGAAGGAATGTAGTAAGAATGCTATATAAGGAGTGTAACCACTAGGATACAATCTAGCTTTTCAACTGTCATGTGGAGACTTCTTTCTTTGAAATTCTTATCTTTCAGTCATTACTGAAGGTCATCAAGGGTTTTGCCCTGTACATCATGCTATTATTATATAACCAGTGGTGTCATTAATATGGAAGAGTGTATATAAAATACAAACAGAGCTTTTTCAGAAGTTGCATTTTGAGCTTTCTTTTTTTAACAAGATGAAGACAGTGAGCGTTGCCTTGGTGATGTGTCTGAATGTTGGTGTGGACCCTCCTGATGTTGTGAAGACACAACCTTGTTCAAGACTTGAATGCTGGATAGGTGAGACTTATAAATCATATAAAACACACAACAACAAAATTAATTTTATTTATAATTAATAATTTCTTGAAAGAATAATTTATTTCTGATTAATCTTTCAGATTAAACTATTGATATATATATAGCACTGCTCATGGGAGAATGATCTTCATAAAATAAATGACCTTGACCTTCAATGACTTACTTTGTTAAACATCAGATCCAGTATCCATGAGTCCGCAGAAGGCCATGGAAACAGTGGGGTCCAACCTACAAAGGCAGTATGAGAGATGGCAGCCAAGAGCGAGGTACAAACAGAGCTTAGACCCCACAGTCGATGAAGTGAAAAAGCTGTGTACATCACTCAGAAGAAATGCTAAGGTATACCAACCTTCACAGATTTAGTTGTTCTCCATTTTATGTCACAATAAGCAGTCAGAATACATAAAAATGCAGGTAGCATATATATATGTATGAGTCATTCATTTATTCAGTTGAATAATACAGACCCATTTCTTGTCTTTTAAAAGCTAGCTGGAGATATTACATGGGTTTAAATTACTGTCCTACTGGGCATTTTTTCATGCACAATATTTGTTTATGTACTGTGCCATAATGTACAGAAGGGATAAAAGGCTTCTTGTCTTTGGAGAAAAGGTAGAATGAAGTGGCAGGATATACATATTATATCTGAGAGATAATTGCAAAGGAAAACTAAATATATGGAATCCCAGTTTCTTTGTCTTGTCAACTTTTGTGTCAAATATGAGGTCAAACCGTGTGCCCTTATAAAAATGTAGCATTGTCTATTGGAGGTTGACACCAGTGCCAGTAGGTCACATCAGTGGATGATCAGCTTCTCTATTTGCAGGAGGAACGAGTTCTCTTTCACTACAATGGCCATGGGGTACCCAGACCTACTGTCAACGGTGAGATCTGGGTATTTAATAAGGTATGTTTTCATAATAGCAGATCAGAGCATTTGTTGTGCCAACCTCAATTTATGATACAATTTTTGTAGCCAATGATATGCAACTGGGTGGGAAGTCAGTAATTTTGAGTGTTCTGTTTATATATATTGTGTTCCAGAACAGTGTACCTTCATACCACCTTGCAGGAAGAACAGATTGCAATCATTACACATCTGTTCCATGTTTAATGATGTAAAAGCTCATAGGTCTTTATGAAGCTTTCCCCTTTAGACGTGGTAAATTTGAATGCCCAATTAAATTTTCTGGTTAGCTTTTGTATAAGAAATGACATGAAACATGAAGAAGATATCATCTAACTAGCATGTCATGTATAAAAATAGATGGATCAAGTCAATATGTTTCATCAGGCTTCTGTGGTGTAGGGGGAAGAGCACATGACTCAAAGCTGGGAGGTAGTGAGTTTGAATCTCAGCCAAGGTGGTGAAATTTTTCACGGCTAGCCCCACCTAGGGTGAGGCTTTAAGGGGAGGCCATGCCCCACAGCAGAGTTTCACTCACAAACAGGCATATATATCAGTTATGATCCTGCAACAGGGACTGCTGCACACCCATAGCCCGTAGTTGGTTAACCATGCCTGGTTAAGACTAGGATATAAAATGAGACAAAGCGTGTGCTACAGCCCTGTTATGTCATCCAAAACTGAAATGGAATTCTGCAGATGTGCATACTTTGTTAAAGCTAGCAAAAAAAATGGAGGCATGTATTTTTATAAAAGTAAAAAATTTATCATCTGGTTTGACTTGAATGACAGTGTAATATTTCTTATGTGGCACTGCTTATTATATCCGCCAAAACAGAGTTTTGCGGATACTATGTTTTCAGCTGCAAGCCGCCGCCGCCGCCGCGGCATAGGTGTCCGGAGAACTCCTCCGTAACCGCTGGGTGGAATTTTACGAAAACCGGGATTATGTTCGGGTCACATGTGAACTGCTGCGCCCCGATTTTGTTTTGACCTCTGACCTTCCCTCTGCGCTCTGCGTCTGTTTGTGCGTCTGTTTCCACACATAAACCCACATATCTCGGGAACGGTATGACCGATCAGGAAAATTTTTTTGCACAAATGTAGCCCTTGGAGAGCTTTATAACATACACAAAAAATGGTGGCACCACCTGCAACCATGTTTGCACAGTGTCAATCTGTTCGTCTGCCTTGGGTTAAAATCACTCATATCTCTGCAGGGACTAGACTAATTCACCTGAAATTCGGCATGCGTAAACATCCTGGATAGCTTTTCTGATTTTATGACAGGTGGCGCCACCTACATTCACGTTTTCGCTGCAGACATCCAAGCTCATATCTCAGGAACCGTTTGACAGATCAGGAAAATTTTTTTGCACAAATGTAGCCCTTGGAGAGCTTTATAACTTACACAAAAAATGGTGGCGCCACCTGCAACCATGTTTGCACAATGTCCATCTGTTCATCTGCCTTGGGTTAAAATCACTCATATCTCTGCAGTGACTTGACTAATTCACCTGAAATTCGGCATGCCTATACATCCTGGATAGCTTTTCTGATTTTATGACAGGTGGCGCCACCTACATTCACGTTTACTCTGCAGACATCCAAGCTCATATCTCGGGAACCCTTTGACCGATTGGGCCAAAATTTTGCATGTGTATAGATCTCACATAGCTCTTCATCATACGCAAAACTGGTGGTGCCACCTGCAGCCATTTTTGCACAGCTCCTGTCTGTTTGTCGGCCATGGGATAGAATCACTCATATACATGTAGTGGTTTGACTTATCTGCCTTAAATTTTGCATAT
The DNA here is from genome assembly GCA_026874595.1 of Sipunculus nudus. Classification (NCBI taxonomy): domain Eukaryota; kingdom Metazoa; phylum Annelida; class Sipuncula; order Golfingiida; family Sipunculidae; genus Sipunculus; species Sipunculus nudus. The sequence goes on from CM049307.1 coordinate 21,876,252, forward strand.
GTATACAACTTGGACGGCTTTCTGGATTTTGTGGTAGGGTGGGCAACCTACATACACAATTTGGCTGCAGACATCCATGCTAATATGCAACACTCTATTTCCCCTTGCCACTCAATCCATGCCTCACTTCACCCGTTCCACTCTGATTTAGGCGGATACACGTAGTCGCTTGTCGACTACCCGTATTCTAGTTTCACATGTTGAATGCCGACTTATTTTTTGCTGTGGGTTTCCTCAGTGTTCCTGACATTGTAAATTGTTACAAGCAGTACTGCGTCATCTTTTTTTTAAAATATACAATGATACTTTTAAATTATAATATGATATATAAGAAATTTTATCTTTTAAGAATGTTAAAATGATTGAAATTTTGTAATTATTAACCTTTCTGTAGAACTTATGGATTATTCAGGAACTGATTACCAATTTAATAATAAGATCTTACCTGTTGTTTCCAGAGCTACACACAGTATATACCTCTGTCAGTGTACGACTTGCAGACTTGGATGTACAGTCCATCTATCTATGTGTATGACTGCAGCAATGCTGGGATCATTGTGGAATCATTTAAACAGTTCCAGAATCAAAGAGAGCAAGATATGGAGGTATGTACTCATTTATGAAAAACTTCTTAAGGGTTCTAAAACTCCAAAGTTTTTTATGTTTCCTGCAAGCAATAAATATTTGGCCAGCCATTTTGTGTTAAATAGTTTGTAATTAGAGGTATTTTTTCACTGAATGCAGTTTTAAGTTGTTGGTTATCCAATTGAATTTATTATGATGTAGCACCAAGAAAACTGGAGAAAATTTTTTGATAATTTTAGAAACAGTATAAAGAGTACTTCAGATTTTTAATTAAAAGAATATTTAATTATTTTTATTTGTTTAATTTTTTTGATTTTGTGCTGTAATTGAACTGTGTAGGCTGGGTTATTGACTTCTTGTTTGTTGCACAAGGTTCAGTTTTCAATGCTTTTTGCAGTTTTATACCAAGTTTATCTATCTCTTTCAGATATAGAATATTTCATCTGGATAATATTTACCTCTTTAGTTATGCGTACAAAATTTTTGTGATCTGTTATGCAAATATGCAACCAAGAAAGAAAACAATCAATCATTGAGATTATAGATTAATTGGCACACCACTAATTGTATCCGCCAAAACAGAGTTTTGCGGATACTATGTTTTCAGCTGGCCGCCGCCGCCGCCGCGTAGGTGTCCGGAGAACTCCTCCGTAACCGCTGGGCGGAATTTTCCGAAACCCGGGATTATGTTCGGGTCACATGTGAACTGCTGCGCCCCGATTTTGTTTTGACCTCTGACCTTTCCTTTGCGCTCTGCGTCCGTTTGTGCGTCTGTTTCCACACATAAACCCACATATCTCGGGAACCGTTTGACCGATCAGGAAAATTTTTTTGCACAAATGTAGCCCTCGGAGAGCTTTATAACATAACATGTCCACCTGTTCGTCTGCCTTGGGTTAAAATCACTGATATCTCTGCAGTGACTTGACTAATTCACCTGAAATTGGGCATGCGTATATATCCTGGATAGCTTTTCTGATTTTATGACAGGTGGTGCTACCTACATTCACGTTTACGCTGCAGACATCAAAGCTCATATCTCGGGAACCGTTTGACCGATCAGGAAAATTCTTTCGCACAAATGTAGCCCTTGGAGAGCTTTATAACATACACCAAAAATGGTGGCGCTACCTGCAACCATGTTTGCACAGTGTCCATCTGTTCGTCTGCCTTGGGTTAAAATCACTCCTATTTCTGCAGTGGTTTGACTAATTCACCTGAAATTCGGCATGCTTATACATCCTGGATAGCTTTTCTGATTTTATGACAGGTGGCAGACATCCAAGCTCATATCTAGGGAACCGTTTGACCGATTGGGCCAAAATTTTGCATGTGTATAAATCTCACATAGCTCTTTATCATAGGCAAAACTGGTGGCGCCACCTGCAGCCATGTTTGCACAGCTCCCATCTGTTTGTCTGCCATGGGATAAAATCACTCATATCTCGGCAGTGGTTTGACATATCTGCCTAAAATTTTGCAAGTTTATACATCCCCGACAGCTCTCTTGATTTTATGACAGGTGGCGCCACCTGCATTCTAGTTTATGCAGCAGATATCCAAGCTCATATCTTGGGAACCGTTTGACCAATTGGGCCAAAGTTTTGCATGTGTATAGAGCTTTCTGGATTTTTTGGTAGGTAGCGCAACCTACATACACAATTTGGCTGCAGACATCCATGCTAATATGCAACACTTCACCCGTTTCACTCTGATTTAGGCGGATACAAGTAGTCGCTTGTCGACTACCCGTATTCTAGTTAATTGTATTTTTATTTGCAGGTGGGATCAGGGTTAAGCAACAGTTCCAGGTCTACAGGGTCCCCATCCTCTCCCACCCCAACTACTGTTAAGAACTGTATCCAGCTGGCAGCTTGTGGACCCAGTGAGCTCCTGCCCATGAACCCGGAGCTCCCTGCAGATCTCTTCACCTGCTGTCTTACCACACCCATCAAGATTGCACTAAAGTGGTAAGGGCAATGGTTAATGTTAATATGAATAGTGTCTTTCTGGGGAAGATCTATGTAGTGTTTCAGAATTGCATTAAAGTGGTAAGGGCACCTGTTATTGGAAATAAGGTGAATTGTATCGCTCTTGGGAAGATATATGTAGTGTATCAAGATTGCATTAAAGTGGTAAGGGCACCTGTTATTGGAAATAAGGTGAATTGTATCCCTCTGGGGAAGATATATGTAGTGTTTCAGGATTGCATTAAAGTGGTAAGGGCACCTGTTATTGGAAATAAGGTGAACTGTATCGCTCGGGGGAAGATATATGTAGTGTATCAAGATTGCATTAAATGGTAAGGGCCCCTGTTATTGGAAATAAGGTGAATTGTATCGCTCTGGGGAATATATCTGTAGTGTTTCAGGATTGCATTAAAGTGGTAAGGGCTCCTGTTATTGGAAATAAGGTGAATTGTATCGCTCTGGGGAAGATATATGTAGTGTATCAAGATTGCATTAAAGTGGTAAGGGCACCTGTTATTGGAAATAAGGTGAATTGTATCGCTCTGGGGAAGATATTTGTAGTGTATCAAGATTGCATTAAAGTGGTAAGGGCACCCGTTATTGGAAATAAGGTGAATTGTATCGATCTGGGGAAGATATATGTAGTGTTTCAGGATTGCATTAAAGTGGTAAGGGCTCCTGTTATTGGAAATAAGGTGAATTGTATCACTCTGGGGAAGATATATGTAGTGTTTCAGGATTGCATTAAAGTGGTAAGGGCACCTGTTATTGGAAATAAGGTAATTGTATCGCTCTGGGGAAGATATTTGTAGTGTATCAAGATTGCATTAAAGTGGTAAGGGCACCTGTTATTGGAAATAAGGTGAATTGTATCACTCTGGGGAAGATATATGTAGTGTTTCAGGATCGCATTAAAGTGGTAAGGGCACCTGTTATTGGAAATAAGGTAATTGTATCACTCTGGGGAAGATATATGTAGTGTTTCAAGATTGCATTAAAGTGGTAAGGGCACCTGTTATTGGAAATAAGGTAATTGTATCGCTCTGGGGAAGATATATGTAGTGTATCAAGATTGCATTAAAGTGGTAAGGGCACCTGTTATTGGAAATAAGGTGAATTGTATCACTCTGGGGAAGATATATGTAGTGTTTCAGGATTGCATAAAAGTGGTAAGGGCACCTGTTATTGGAAATAAGGTAATTGTATCCCTCTAGGGAAGATATATGTAGTGTATCAAGATTGCATTAAAGTGGTAAGGGCACCTGTTATTGGAAATAAGGTGAATTGTATCGCTCTGGGGAAGATATATGTAGTGTTTCAGGATTGCATTAAAGTGGCAAGGGCACCTGTTATTGGAAATAAGGTGAACTGTATGGCTCTGGGGAAGATATATGTAGTGTTTCAGGATTGCATTAAATTGGTAAGGGCATCTGTTATTGGAAATAAGGTGAATTGTATCCCTCTGGGGAAGATATATGTAGTGTATCAAGATTGCATTAAAGTTTTAAGGGCACCTGTTATTGGAAATAAGGTGAATTGTATCACTCTGGGAAAGATGTATGTAGTGTTTCAGGATTGCATTAAAGTGGTAAGGTCACCTGTTATCAGAAATAAGGTGAATTGTATCGCTCTAGGGAAGATATATGTAGTGTATCAAGATTGCATGAAAGTGGTAAGGGCACCTGTTATTGGAAGTAAGGTGAACTGTATCGCTCGGGGGAAGATATATGTAGTGTATCAAGATTGCATTAAAGTGGTAAGGGCCCCTGTTATTGGAAATAAGGTGAATTGTATCGCTCTGGGGAATATATCTGTAGTGTTTCAGGATTGCATTTAAGTGGTAAGGGCTCCTGTTATTGGAAATAAGGTGAATTGTATCGCTCTAGGGAAGATATATGTAGTGTTTCAGGATTGCATGAAAGTGGTAAGGGCACCTGTTATTGGAAATAAGGTGAATTGTATCGCTCTGGGGAAGATATATGTAGTGTATCAAGATTGCATTAAAGTGGTAAGGGCACCTGTTATTGGAAATAAGGTGAATTGTATCGCTCTGGGGAAGATATATGTAGTGTTTCAGGATTGCATTAAATTGGTAAGGGCACCTGTTATTGGAAATAAGGTGAATTGTATCGCTCTGTGGGAGGTATATGTAGTGTATCAAGATAGCATTAAAGTGGAAAGGGCACCTGTTATTGGAAATAAGGTGAATTGTATCACTCTGGGGAAGATATATGTAGTGTTTCAGGATTGCATTAAGTGGTAAGGGCACCTGTTATTGGAAATAAGGTGAATTGTATCGCTCTGGGGAAGATATATGTATTGTATCAAGATTGCATTTAAGTGGTAAGGGCACCTGTTATTGGAAATAAGGTGAATTGTATCACTCTGGGGAAGATATATGTAGTGTTTCAGGATTGCATTAAAGTGGCAGGGCACCTGTTATTGGAAATAAGGTGAACTGTATGGCTCTGGGGAAGATATATGTAGTGTTTCAGGATTGCATTAAATTGGTAAGGGCACCTGTTATTGGAAATAAGGTGAATTGTATCGCTCTGGGGAAGATATATGTAGTGTATCAAGATTGCATTAAAGTGGTACGGGCACCTGTTATTGGAAATAAGGTGAATTGTATCACTCTGGGAAAGATATATGTAGTGTTTCAGGATTGCATTAAAGTGGTAAGGTCACCTGTTATCGGAAATAAGGTGAATTGTATCGCTCTGGGGAAGATATATGTAGTGTATCAAGATTGCATTAAAGTGGTAAGGGCACCTGTTATTGGAAATAAGGTCAATTGTATCGCTCTGGGGAAGATATATGTAGTGTTTCAGGATTGCATTAAAGTGGTAAGGGCACCTGTTATTGGAAATAAGGTGAATTGTATCGCTCTTGGGAAGATATATGTAGTGTATCAAGATTGCATTAAAGTGGTAAGGGCACCTGTTATTGGAAATAAGGTGAATTGTATCCCTCTGGGGAAGATATATGTAGTGTTTCAGGATTGCATTAAAGTGGTAAGGGCACCTGTTTTTGGAAATAAGGTGAACTGTATCGCTCGGGGGAAGATATATGTAGTGTATCAAGATTGCATTAAAGTGGTAAGGGCCCCTGTTATTGGAAATAAGGTGAATTGTATCGCTCTTGGGAATATATCTGTTGTGTTTCAGGATTGCATTAAAGTGGTAAGGGCTCCTGTTATTGGAAATAAGGTGAATTGTATCGCTCTAGGGAAGATATATTTAGTGTTTCAGGATTGCATTAAAGTGGTAAGGGCACCTGTTATTGGAAATAAGGTGAATTGTATCGCTCTTGGGAAGATATATGTAGTGTATCAAGATTGCATTAAAGTGGTAAGGGCACCTGTTATTGGAAATAAGGTGAATTGTATCACTCTGGGGAAGATATATGTAGTGTATCAAGATTGCATTAAAGTGGTAAGGGCACCTGTTATTGGAAATAAGGTGAATTGTATCACTCTGGGGAAGATATATGTAGTGTTTCAGGATTGCATTAAAGTGGTAAGGTCACCTGTTATCGGAAATAAGGTGAATTGTATCGCTCTGGGGAAGATATATGTAGTGTATCAAGATTGCATTAAAGTGGTAAGGGCACCTGTTATTGGAAATAAGGTGAATTGTATCGCTCTGGGGAAGATATATGTAGTGTTTCAGGATTGCATTAAAGTGGTAAGGGCACCTGTTATTGAAAATAAGGTGAATTGTATTGCTCTTGGGAAGATATATGTAGTGTATCAAGATTGCATTAAAGTGGTAAGGGCACCTGTTATTGGAAATAAGGTGAATTGTATCCCTCTGGGGAAGATATATGTAGTGTTTCAGGATTGCATTAAAGTGGTAAGGGCACCTGTTATTGGAAATAAGGTGAACTGTATCGCTCGGGGGAAGATATATGTAGTGTATCAAGATTGCATTAAAGTGGTAAGGGCCCCTGTTATTGGAAATAAGGTGAATTGTATCGCTCTGGGGAATATATCTGTAGTGTTTCAGGATTGCATTAAAGTGGTAAGGGCTCCTGTTATTGGAAATAAGGTGAATTGTATCGCTCTAGGGAAGATATATGTAGTGTTTCAGGATTGCATTAAAGTGGTAAGGGCACCTGTTATTGGAAATAAGGTGAATTGTATCGCTCTGGGGAAGATATATGTAGTGTATCAAGATTGCATTGAAGTGGTAAGGGCACCTGTTATTGGAAATAAAGGTGAATTGTATCGCTCTGGGGAAGATATATGTAGTGTTTCAGGATTGCATTAAAGTGGTAAGGGCACCTGTTATTGGAAATAAGGTGTATTGTATCGCTCTGGGGAAGATATATGTAGTGTATCAAGATTGCATTAAAGTGGTACGGGCACCTGTTATTGGAAATAAGGTGAATTGTATCAATCTGGGGAAGATATATGTAGTGTTTCAGGATTGCATTAAAGTGGTAAGGGCACCTGTTATTGGAAATAAGGTGAATTGTATTGCTCTGGGGAAGATATATGTAGTGTTTCAGGATTGCATTAAAGTGGTAAGGGCACCTGTTATTGGAAATAAGGTGAATTGTATCGCTCTGGGGAAGATATATGTAGTGTTTCAGGATTGCATTAAAGTGGTAAGGGCACCTGTTATTGGAAATAAGGTGAATTGTATCGTTCTGGGGAAGATATATGTAGTGTTTCAGGATTGTATTAAAGTGGTAAGGGCACCTGTTATTGGAAAAAAGGTGAATTGTATCGCTCTGGGGAAGATAAATGTAGTTTTTCAGGATTGCATTTAAGTGGTAAGGGCTCCTGTCAGTGTGAATAAGGTTAACAGCACCCTCTGGGGATGTTACATGTAGTGGATTAGATGTCCTGAACGTTAAAGTAATTTAAGTACAATCATCTGAAGCATTCAGTGATGTCAAATCCTTGCTCATTTGCACACTGTACATTCTCATTTATTCACTTTCCAGTTGACCTAACTGTGACTTAATGTTGGATTGGCTTTTTAAGCCATTTTGTAGGTGATTGGTAAATTCTCTTTTTGCCAACAACCATTTGTAGGGGTATCCATTTGTGTAGTTAACCCTGCCTGTCTGCCACTATCTAAGCCAACCTATGTGTCAGTTTTGAATTAAAAGAGACCGGGCATTATTTACAGTGCAGCTGTCATAGACTAAGACTAAGTTTTATGTACATTGTAGCAGTATGACTGATTCTTGAGTATTGTCTTGTTGATTTATTACAAAATTAAAATGCTAACACTATCATGCTGTGTCATTCAAGGTATGTTCTGCAGAATACCTCAAGGTTGGTGCCAGGGATCACTCTGGAAGTAATAGACAAGTAAGTCTATAGTGTTTATTTATCAGATGAAGTATGTGTGGGCTTTTAAACTTCTACACAAAATTTGGAGCTCATTAGTGATGCAAGTTCATGCAAGGTTTCAAAGTCACAAAAAAATATTCCCTCCTCTTTATTTTCTTGACCAATTTTGATTTTGTTTGTCTTAACTGATAGGGCTGTATGTGGGCCTTTAAATTTCTATACAGAATTTTAAAATTAATTAATTATGCAAAGTAATGCACACTTTCAAAATAAAAAATAAATGTTTTTCTCCTATTTTCAACAAATTATTCAGTTGGTTTTATCAGATGGCTCTAGTTGTGAGCTTTTTAAACTTATACACATTATTTTGAACCTGCAGACGGGGCCTGCAGAGATACCAGCTTTCTGTGATGAAAGGTTCATTCCGTGCACCTTGAAAATTGCAAAGCATTATGTTGCAGGTGTGCTGGGTGGGCACTCTGACATTGAGGTTATGGTTTAATCATTTATTCTTACAGAATACCTGGTCAGTTGAATGACAGGCGCACAATGTTAGGTGAACTCAACTGGATCTTCACTGCCATTACAGACACTATCGCATGGAATACACTACCTAGAGGTAACTCTTATTTGTTTGTATTTTACAACTGTTGGATAGATATTATTTAATTAACACTGTTCTGCTAAGAGGCTTACTAAAGTGCATTTCGAGTTGGCACCTTAGACTCAAAACATAAAACTGAAATAGCTAGTTTCACTGAGGTCAAACTTATTGCCTATTTGTTTTCAGTTCTAATGATTTCTCTTTACCCTTTCTCTGTAGGAACTGTTGAAATTAAGTAAAGATACAACATTTAAAATATGTTGCTTATTGTGTCATGAATTTGTGAGGGTAATATTTCAATAAAGGAATATTAAGAATCCAAGAATTCTGATGAAGATAGTCTGATTATTTTCACTTCATGTAAAAATTCCTTATTATTTTTCAAATAGGTTTTTATGTACCATGGATAAATGGGAGGAAGGCATTTGTTAACGATTATACTGGTAAAAAATATTTGAATTTCATTTTTGTTTCTTTACAGACTTGTTTCAGAAGCTCTTTCGACAAGACCTGCTGGTTGCTAGCTTATTCCGGAACTTTCTGCTGGCAGAAAGAATTATGAGGGCATATAACTGTACACCAGTATCTAGTCCAAAGCTGCCCCCAACCTATCAGCACCCAATGTGGTGAGTTCCTCATGTTACTGTGGTTGCTCAAATGTGACTTGGATTTGTTCTTCCAGGTGGTCTCTCTCTCCATTAACTTTATTTATTATCAATTCATCCTGTAAATTTGTTATTTTTTCATCAGTAAAATTTACATCATGTCAGTTCTAAGCAGTAAATACCATGAGAGACATATACATTTTGATTGAATATGTAATATGTGGAATATGATACCAGGAAATATACCCGATGCGAACTCAATGTTTATTTTAAATTTCCTTCCCTTTCCCTTTTTATTTTCATGAAATAAAAGCACAGTTTATTACCTTAACATTGCTGTAAATGAATTTTCTTGATCTGTATCAGGTGATCCTAGATAACCATAAATATTCACTTTGAGAAGGATATTTGTCTATAAATGTTTCAGTTCCTTTGTACTGTTTTACAGGCAAGCATGGGATTTTGCACTTGATATGTGTCTAGTCCAGCTTCCAGCAATTCTTGAGAAGAAACAGACATTCAAGCACAGCACATTCTTTGCAGAACAGCTGACAGCATTTGAGGTTTGGTTATCTCATGGCTCTTCAATGAGAAGTCCCCCAGAGCAGCTGCCAATAGTACTACAGGTAGGCCAAGCTTCAATAGATAAGAGACTTTTGGCCGATTTTCCTTTTTTTAAATTCCTTTAGACAACAGTGCAACACCACAGGAATGAATTTGATCATTATTGTGGTGTTTCTTTTTGATATATTATGAAAAGTCTTATGTGAATATTTTATTTGTAAACTTAAAATTGTGTTTACCAAGCTTAAAATAAGAAACAAATTTATTATCTTCACACTATCTTCTTTGTTATACTATCTTTCCATTATGTTGCCACATTTGAACCATGTGAACTATGTCTATGTCCTGGAGGTTCACATGGAAAAATTACATGCACTTATTTACTTATATTTAACACACCTCTAAGACACATTGTATTATGGCAGGTACAGCGTCTGTTCATCTGTTAACTTTTAGGGTCACCATGATAACTAACCAAGGATCTGATAGATTTTCACAAAACTCACTTTTACACCATAAAGATATCATCAGCATGCATCATATTCCGTGATTTCAGATTGATTATTTCAGAACATATTAATCTTTTCAGGTTCTTTTGAGTCAAGTACACAGATTAAGGGCCTTAGATTTACTAGGAAAGTTTTTGGATTTAGGACCATGGGCAGTTAGTCTGGTAAGCAAAAAGAAATACAGTAAAACCTGAGAGTTAAGACCACTTGATGTGCCACACCAAAAGCGGTCTTAAGTCACAGGTGGTCTTAAGTCTCAGGTGGTCTAAGTCTCACCATGATGCGAACAAAGAATATCAAGGCATATATGTCTACGTAAACATTTATTTATTTATTATAAAAAAACATACTGGATATATATATATATATATATATATATATATATATATATATGTATATATATATATATATATATATATATATATATATATATGTATATGTATATATTATAGATAATCAAGTTATTCACAACAATATTTACAAGTAAACAACAATATTTACTTTAAACAATTAATCAATTTTGCTCTGCTAAACAAGGGAATCTTATTAATAATTATCAAAGAAAGCTGGTCCTTTTATAACTTTATTAAACAAGCCTTTATCAAAAGCTTTGAATAGCCCATTTGTTATATTGCACAAACACAAACCGCTAATTAATGATGTACCATGAGTACACACTGAGTCACTTTGTTGATCACTGACTTGTGCTCAACGTAATTAGAAGCAGACCCCATTAAAATCTCAATAAACTTCAAAGCAGTTATGGGATCGATCATTTGATTACAGGTGACTGCTCACATTATCAAACAGTCTCTCTATATTGGTACTATGGTAATTGGCATTTAGTCCTATTGTCTTATTGATGAATATTCTATTGATGTTATCGAAGCCGGTCGTCAGTTTGTCGTCGTCACGAACTGACTTGTTGTCAAGTCAAAATGTGTGTGATAAGCAATGACAGTTGATCGCTAACGTTATGACAAACTTATTTTCATGGCTCACTTTTTTTTCAAAATTAAATCCGCGCTAATGTTATTTAAACATCGCTAAGACTAGTTATGAACTCCGGTCAACGACCACAGCGTAGTGAATGCGACCGTGGTGTCAGAAATACAACGGTAGTTCTATTCTATGAATATTAATGAGGGATTTCCCTTAGAGCTTGTGATCCTTTACCGTAAAGAGGTTTTAGACAATCGTTAAACAAATATGATGTGTTCAAAGATAGGCTGTGCTAAAAAAAATGGTACACAGGCATCAGAATTAAAGGATTGCGTCGTGTTACATGTTCCCTCGCAATATTCGCGGAACTTTCATTTTTGGAGAAAGATTAAAACCACGCTAGCCCTGGGCCATTGACGCCTGGAGGGGTATTGTGAATTAATGTCCAATTTACCGCGGGGAAAGTAGGTCACCATTGCCACCTGCACATTCAAGAGACGGTCAATGGCACGGTCGTTTTAGTCTTAACTAAGGACGCCAGGTGCCACTACCGCTACACCAGGCGGTCGCTTAATGGAGGTAAAGACCAGCGACTGGCCACATCTGAGCGGTCGGTGGTCGCGTACCACAAACGGTTGCTCAACACAGGGGCATTAAAGAGTGATTAAGCTCGGTGCATTATTGTTTCGGTCGTAAGTCACAGACGGTCGCATGCGGCAGTGGTCGCTTGGTTCAGGTTTCACTGTATATTCTTGTGCTTCAAGTGATGAATTTTTCAGGAATATGCACTTGTGTCAGAAAACCAATCAAGAAACCCTTGTTTGAAATAGGCACTCTCTGACAACCATTTGTTAAGGGGCATTGTTAAAATAAATATTTGTGTCCAATGAACGTTTAAAAACTCTGAAGTATGGTACAGTATGGTGTATTTATATATGTTTCACATCCAATGATTTACTTAAAATGTGTGAAATGAAAGTGTATAAAGCTTAATTTATAATTACTGATTTAATTGATCGCATTTGGTAAATACTTTATTGGTCAGACATTGCTGTCTTTGATCATATTACTGGCTTGTGAACCTAGCAAGAAGTCAGTGGTAGAAAGTTTTCACATCTCTTGATCAAAGACCAACTTCAGTTTGCCAGTTACTTTTCTTGGGCAATAAGGTTGCCCTTTCAAAGCCGGGAGCATTGTATTTATTATTTACAATGTCTGTATGATATTGTGTGTAATGTGTCGGACTAAGTGTGTTTTCTTGTACAGAAGCATACATTAATTACAAGTTGTATCTGTTTGTAGGCATTATAGGAATATTTCCCTTTGTACTGAAGCTGCTTTTGTGTGTATTCTGTGTATAATGTTTTGGCCTAAGTGTGTGTTCTTGTATAGAAGCTTCAAGCATATGATAATAACAAGTTTCTGTTTATAGGCTTTATCAGTAGGAATATTTCCCTATGTACTGAAGCTGCTTCAGAGTGCAGCTAAAGAGTTGAAGCCACTGCTGGTGTTTATCTGGGCTAAAATACTAGCTGTTGACAGTGTGAGTATATACTCTAACATTGGGAGTTCTTCTGATTATTTTATGATATACACAGTGACTCTTAAATTAAAATTTATTTTAAGCATTTAAGTTAAGCTGAGTGTAAACACCATAAAAGGTATTTTACATGCCATGCCTCAGAATTTATTATAACCCCTATCTATTTATTATCTTATAATCTGCAAGCCTCACTTAAAAATAGCCAACTTGAATATATAGATATTTCCTACCTTCTCCCTCAAAAAATAGTACTGTAATTATCTTAAAACATGTTTAATCTGCCTGGTTCTTGTCGTGAATTATCAGATGCACAAATTTGTTAGTAATGTATTATCTTCATGTAGCTTGGATGTACACATACGGACCAACAGGCTGTTACTTAACCCTTCACCTTTAAACTCTGCATACAAGGTGATAGTGGGAGGGTTTGTAGGTCGCCTGATTTCGTCAGGTATAACAAGATCTCTTTGTGTATGTTTGTATGTGTTTACATGCATGTATGTTTGAAATTCTTCATGTCTGCTTTCTTTTCTTTCAGTCCTGTCAAGCAGATCTGGTTAAGGATAATGGTCACAAATATTTTTTAGCTGTTTTAGGTGACCCATATCTGCCAGTAAGTAAATTCTTTATATGCCCTTTCATAGTATATATAGGAATTGTGTAATATTTGTAAGTAATTAGTGTTGCTATAATGATAATACTTCAGAAAATATGAATATGGCATCTTGAATGTTTATATTATTCACCACCTCTTTAATAACTAATTCTAACTCAGTTCTGGATTTTACCTATTTATGACTATCCTTTGAATAGCCAATATTCAGTTTATTATTTATGCTTTCAGGCTGAACACAGAATGTGGGCTGCTTTTGTTTTATCCATGATTGTTAGTGAATACAGAAGTGGGCAGGTAAAATTTAATTTACTGTTATGTTTGATCAAGGGTCTATCTATGGGTAAATAATGTTAACATATATGCTTACAGAACATGCTATTTATAAGTTTAAATCTTTGTTTAGATTCTGGTTCTGTTGAATTAGTGAATGTTCCTTACCTTATGATACATTAAAGGATAACATCAGAAGAATATACATTTCTGTACATTGTAGATATATATTTGTCATTGTAGCCATATAATGCTGGTTCTGTATATTTATTTTCCTGGGACTACATTTTGCAGTTTCTTTATCCAGTGGTCTGTTGTTTATGGTATATACTTCGATATTAGCAACTATGCAGAGTTACAGGATGAAAACAGTACAGAACATAAACTGATAGTTACTTGCAGTGAAACAGCACAAAACATAAACCAATAGCTGCCTGCATTTGTAGGATTTGAACATGTAAGAAAGGGGCTAGTAAAAGGTCACAGCTCTTGAGTTGGAAAGTAACAAATGTTTATTTTATTGTGATATCAGGAAGCTGCTCTACATGGGAATGTGATCTCCTTGGCTCTGGAGCAACTTCAAGATGCTGAAGATTCTCTGAGACATTGGTTGGCTCTCTGCTTAGGAAAAGTGAGTGCAAGTTTTATGGTGTGTGTGTTTTCACATACTCTACACAACACATTCATGATTTTCAGAGAAGATTGTTACAGTGATATAACTGTTAATACAGGGTCACTGGTCACAAAAAGGGCAAAACATTTGATTTGTAAAATCTTTACAGCCCTGCTTTTCATGATTATTGTTTAGCTCCCTCGATGTGTTACAATAAAACCACTTTAGACAGTAAAAAGTCTTACACATTACAGAAATGAGAGTGCTTAGATCTATTTCAAAACATAGACAAACAAAATAAAAAAAAAATTGTCATCTTAAATAATGCAATGAATGGTGTTAAGTTTGGTTATTTTATCCTGTAAATTAATTTAATACAAGTTGTATAATCAGTGTGAATATATATATATATATATATATATATATATATATATATATATATATATATATATATATATATAACTCTGAAGAAAAACAACACTGTTAATTCACAACAGTCTGTTTCACGGGATGCGACCCAATCATCAGGTGAATGTGGTTAGAATGAAGCTAACGGCGTGGTTTGAAAAGCCGAGACTTTACGAGATTACGAGATTATGCTTTGTGTGATTCGGGGGGGGGGGGGGGCATGTGAAAGACTGACACTGATCCTATTGTCCTCGGGTGCACAATAGGATTGGTCGGGGTACATGTGCGATACTGGAACATAACAGGGCGGGGCAATGAGGTTATTATTGTTGTAAATTTTATATATAATACAAAGATATATACCAGGATGCTCAATTAGCATGTTGAACCGATTTCTAATGGGTCTTGGAAGTAGTGAACATATCAGTAGTATACATATGATAAAAATACACATATACTATGAAAATACACAATATACAAAGCGAATATACAATATAAAAGGCAAATATACTATACTTTACTCATATGTATATATATATATGTATATATATATATATATATATATATATATATATATATATATATATATGCTCTTAATACCATTTAATTGTATTTATAATTATATATTTTAGCAGTCTCAGCATGAATAATAGTTTTGAAAGGTATATGGACCCTGATTGTTCTTTTTCTGTCTACTGCTAGGTATGGAAAAATTTTGATAATGCAAGATGGTGTGGTGTCAGAGACACAGCACATGAAAAATTGTATGGGCTACTTGCAGACCCCAAGCCTGAGGTAAGGAAAGTTACATGTTCAACTTTGTGATAGAATTAGTCAAGTGTGATCTTAATAGACAGACATTTTTTACTGCTTTTATATCATCCCCAGTCATGTGCCAATGAGGGATTCTTTTAACAGGTGGTAGACTAATTTAGAAAAAAGGGAAAATAATGCATGATGTATGCAGGGTTTCTGTAGGTCCTTGAAAGACTTGGGATTTGATTTTTGCTGCTCAGATCCTTGAAAGTCATGGAAATTTGGTCTACACAGTCATGATTTGACATTAAATGAGAATAATTTTTTTAAAATAATTTCTCAAACTTGAAAGGCCTCACATACTGCAAAATCTTCCCATCCCTATATATAAATCCCCTAATGGACAGAGTTAAAGTTGGACTGAAGCATGTGTTTTTGCCATTGCATCTGCATAATGCCAGAATTTAAATTAAATGTACTAATCATTTAGTTGTCACATTATTCAAGAAGCTTGGAACCAAAATTGCCTACTCCCAGAGAATTAATAAATACATTGTAACCATTTATTTCACAACTTTATGCTCCACTTAATGCAGTCAGGGTAAAAATATTCACTTGCAAAATTAATACATTTATTGTCTGCTTATTGGATAATGACATTACATTTACAAACCTGTAACCTGTTGAACCAAAGATGACTACTCACTCAGACGCACACTGCAGTTTTTATACAATGGGTAATTGCTGTTTGCTGTACCGCAGACATGTGTACACCATTGCATTTTAATAGAACTGATTTTTCTTTGCCCTTGCCGCATTTTGTTGTTGGATTGTTATCACCAGTGAATTTGCACATTGCTATATGCACCACCATCCTTTTTGGTATTATGACATAGACAAAAGGGTAATAGAAGAATTTTTTTAGGGTATGTGTATTAGCTTTGGTGTGTTGTTTGATTGTACTGTATGAATAATTTGGATCATTTCATTGTACTCTCTGAGATCTTGTGTGACTTAACCATTTGATCTCCATGCCTCGTGAGACCTTCTGTGTTTACTTTACACATCCTGAGTGCCATCCTTGTGTGTAATCAGGTTCGAGCAGCTGCAGTATATGCGCTTGGTACGTTTGTCGCCTGTTCTACTGAGAGGAGTGACCATGCTAATAATATAGACCACAGTGTCGGGAGGACACTCCTGACGGTTGTCCAGGATGGCAGTCCTCTTGTCAGAAAGGTGAGAAGTCCGGTTTCATCATTACATGTATGTTTACAGTAGAAAATTAGTGCTGGAGGAGTATATATTAAAACCAAACCCAATTCTGAATAGATTCTATAAAATATTATAAATTGTATTTAATGTCGGTTTGTGCAGAGAGCATCTTTGTCTAACTTCTATTCATGTTGACATTAATATTGCCAGGCTTGACCCTCTACTTCTCTGAGGATCAGTCTAAATCACTTGGGATTTACAATTAAAATCCCTCATTTTACTGGGTTTTCAGAGGTTAATCATTCAATATTTGTTCTCAGTTCTCAAATTCACTTGAAACTGAAGCAAAACATATCTGTAGTAAATGTTAAGTGAGATATTACCTGCAAAACTGTGTCTGAAATCTAATTTAATGAGCATTATTTCATAAACACTTGTGTAGACATCTAGAGGTACACTTTAAAGTCACATGACACTGTGATTTAAACTGTGCATGGAATTATGAGCATCTCTTAATATGTACTCTTTCTTTAAATTAGTGCAGATCATTTTTAGCTCAGCTGACTATAAGTCATCTGAGCTATAGTCGTGGTCCATTGTCCGTCGTCCGTCCGTCTGTCCGTCCGTCCGTAGATGTGGCACGTTTTGAAACCGTAAGACCTAGGAATCCAAAATTCAGCAAAATGTTAGATGTCCCCAAGATCTCCTACCAAGCCGAAAACTGGGTCTTTGCGACTTCATTCCTTTGAGAAATTAAGGAAAAACCTCAATTTTTTATTAAAAACCTATTTTCACACTTCAGGACTGCCTAATATCAAAACCACTCATCTGGTTTTCCTCATATTTCCTATAAATAATCCTCTATATAGTTCCTATGTACATGCCAGAAATTAGGTCCCTATTATATAATTTAAAAAAGTTATGGGCCCAAACATAATGCATTTTGTAAATAATCAGGAAAGAAATTTTATCACTTAACACAAAACTTGTTAAAGCTAAGCACTTTTTTTCCAGTAATATTACTTTTATTTATCAAAATTAAATTGTATACCCAAAATAAGATCAAAATCTTTTAAATTTTTTAAAATATTAGCAAAAATAAAAAATTGGTACCTTAAATTTTGCCCAACTTTGACCATTGCACGTTTTTTTGCTGTAACTGCTGTGGATTTAATTTTCACAGCATGTTTTTGTTAGCATTTCAACTGTTAACACCAAAAATTTGAAACCAGTTGATCAAAAACTGTAGATTTGATTCAAGTTTTCAAGCACCATGTCACATATTGCTAGTGTTATGCAGTTTGCTAGAGCTCAGCTCCCGAGCTTCAGCTCTAAGTTCCTTAAATTTGGCATACAGTTGGATTTCTCCAAAATCCCCTACCATGCCAAGAATTTGGTCACTAGGACTTAATTCCTTCGAGATATCAATGAAAAACTTCATTTTTCCATTAAAAACCCATTGTTACACTTTAAGACTGCCTCATATTAAAACCACTGATCTGACTTTGATCATATATAATATACATATTTTTCTATACATTCGCTATGCTTATGCCAGAAATGATGTCAGTATTGTGTATTTTTTTTAAGTTATGGGCCCAAACATAATGCACTTTTTTAAAAATCAAGAAATATATTTACTCACCTTAGATGAGAATTGCTGAAGCTGGAGACTTTTTGTCAGGAACATAACTTTATTTAATCAAGATTCGATTGTTTACCCAAAATTAGATCTGAAATTTGCAATTTTTTCAAGTTATTAGCTTAAATAAAAAATCAATACCCTAAATTTTGTCCAACTTTGGCAATGGCATGTTTTTTTTCTGTAAGCACTGTTGATTTAATTTTCACAGCATATATACATAAGGATTTAATCTTTTAAAATCTGAAATTTCAAAGGAATTGATTGAAAAGAGTAGCTTTTATTCAAGTTTTCATACACCATGTCAAGTGTTGTTTACATCTAGCCCACCTAGTAGTAAAGCCTTCACTTGCATTATGTAACCCACCCCAGGCAGCTTGTCTTGGCTCAGCTGGGCCACTACTAGCAGGCTTCTTCTCTGCCCTGCACACCCTCCCCCCCCCCCCTAGATGATGCATTAACTAGATGAATGTTATAATTTTCTGTATTTCATTTTATTCTTGGCTATGCTACATTTTAGATTTTGTATTTACCACCAGGGTTACAATGATTAAAGTGCACATTTAATTGTGTCCACAAAGTGGTGTATTGCTATGAAAGTGTGGATGTTCATCAGATAAGTAATTCCTTCCTTGAGAAGAGTAAAAACTTCACAAGGTGTGAAATTGACTATTAATTCCAGGAATAAATTAAAGCTTAGATTGTAATTAGCATAATGATATTGTTTGTCCCTCATTCCACCAACAGTGTGTATACTTTATTTGAAAAGATGTTTTTATTTTACCAAATTTACAGAATCTTATTTTATTTTGGTGAATAAGATTAAGCATGTACTGAAAACTCCAATGTGCAAAACTTTTTAATAGTGATTCAAGGAATAATCTTGCAGATGCCATGTTGTGGCATTATTTTCTTTTAAATTCAGTTTAAAAATTTGTGATTTAAAAATAATAAAAATATATGTGTATGCATAATATGACCCAATACGAGCTACACTCTGGATGTATAATGATTGCAACTAAGAATTCTAATATTTTAACTTATATTTTCAGTGTTTTTTTAATACAAATTTATAAAACTTGTAAATAAAAAAAAAATTAATCAGATAAAAACTATTTTAATGGAAAAAGTGGATATGCTTAAATAATATATAAACTTAAATGTATTATTCCCTTGAATGTTAAATAAAGGTATTAGTCCAGACCTAGGAATCCAAAATTCGGCATAATGTTAGATGTCCCCAAGATCTCCTACCAAGCCGAAAACTGGGTCTTTGCAACTTCTTTCCTTTGAGAAATTGAGGAAAAACCTCAATTTTTTATTTAAAACCTATTTTCACACTTCAGGACTGCCTAATATCAAAACCACTTGTCTGTTTTTCCTCATATTTACCATAAATATTCCTCTTAGTAGTTCCTATATACATGCCAGAAATTATGTCTGTATTATTTAATTGAAAAAAGTTATGGGCCCAAACATGATGCATTTTGTAAAAAATCAGGAAAGATATTTGATCACTTAATACAAAAAACGTTAAAGCTATGGACCTTTTTTCCAGTTATATAACTTTAATTAATCAAAATTAAATTGTATACCCAAAATTAGATGAAAATCTTTTAAATTTTTTAAAATATTAATAAAAATAAAAAATTGGTACCTTAAATTTTGCCCAACTTTGACCATTGCACGTTTTTTTTACTGTAAGTACTGTGGATTTAATTTTCATAGCATGTTTTTGTTAGCATTTCAACTGTTAACACCAAAAATTTGAAACCAGTTGATCAAAAACTGTAGATTTTAATCAAGTTTTCAAGCACCATGTAACATATTGTTTACATCAAGCTAGTGTTATGCAGTTAGCAAGAGCTCAGCTCCCCAGCTTCAGCTCTAAGTTCCTTAAATTTGGCATACAGTTAGATGTCTCCAAAATCCCCTACCATGCCAAGAATTTGGTCACTAGGACTTAATACCTTCGAGATATTAATGAAAAACTTCATTTTTCCATTAAAAACCCATTGTTACACTTAAAGACTGCCTAATATCAAAACCACTGTTCTGACTTTAATCATAAATAATATACATATTTTTCATTCTCTATGCACATGCCAGAATGATGTCAGTATTGCGTGATTGTTTTAAGTTATGGGCCCAAACATAATGCACTTTGTAAAAAATCAAGAAATATATTTACTCCCTTAACAAGGGCATTGCTGAAGCTAGTGATTTTTTTGTCAGGGATGTAACATTATTTAATCAAGATTCAATTGAATACCCAAAATTAGCTCTGAATTTTTCAAATTTTATAAGTTATTAGCATAAATATAAAATTAGTACCTTAAATTTTTCCCAACTGTGACCATGGCACGTTTGTTTCCCGTGAGCACTGTTGATATAATTTTCACATCATGCACACATAAGGATTTCAGCTTTTTAGTTTAGAAAGCTAAAAGAAATTGGCCAAATATTGTAGCTTTTATTAATGTTTTTTATGAGACCCTGTCAGACTTTGGCTCTCTCCAGCCCCTCTTGAGTCACCACTTTGTTGACCTTGTCGACCTTTCATCAAATTATACACGCTTGAGGCGAGAATCCAGGCAGCTTATGGCCAGCCACAGTTGATCCAGTTGTCCAACCCAACTCATCTAGTAGTTTTAACCAACAACATAACAATAAACAATAAATTAATAAATTTTTATTGGTTTTTAATAACAAATTAAAGAAAAATAGAAAAGGAATTTGTTAGTTTATAATAACAGGAAATTAACTTGCAGTTACTGATGATATAAGAATCTTGTATCGATGGGTAGAATGTCACATATTCCAAATAACACCATGCAGTCACCTATGACACTTTTTAGTTCAAGTTTAATGATAAAGAAGTGAATCATATTATTCATTACTAATCATTAGGGATTTTGTGAAGGAAATTAATGATAGACAAAGATGCAGTTGATAATATTAATCTAGATTCCTACTGTGTCTAGTGTGTACATTGATGTGAAATTAGTCCAAAATGAATTTTTTACAGTTATTTTTTAATATAAATAAAGGCCATAAAACGAGGTACTAATGATCATTATTTAAATGTGTGAATTTTGTATATTCTGGATTCTCAACATCTTTGTTTGGTGAAAACTGAATAAATACCAGACATGGTGCGAGTACTTTGTAATTGTATTTAAATACGAATATGATTATGTACTCCATTATAAAATTTCTTGCATAAAGAATGGGAATTCAGGTAAAAATGAAAGTATATGAATACTCGTGCAAATACTTTCAAAATGTATTCATGAATGCATTCATGAATATATTCTTTAATATTATTTTAATAATCATATCAGTTATATTTCATTTAAAAAAATCATATGATTCTCTTATTATTTTTAATAAAAATTATATTTGGGACAATATTTGTAATTTTTTTAATAAATAGTTAAACTCTTATATTATATGTTCTGCTTATAAGTTATATGGCCAATTCAAAATCTGTGTGACAGAAGTACTCCATTTGTTAATAAAATAAATGAAATCAATCCTCTTCCCTGTCTCCAAAAGGTACTATCAGAATCATACATAAGTTAAACAACAACAACTCATAATACAGCTTATATTTATTACCACACAAGACCAGCATGTGGCTCATTTCTAAATAATATTTTTTTATCATATATAACAGCTGAGCGTCATGACCCATAGGTCCCTTGTTTATATGGATGACATACAGCTTATTTAATCACATTTGTTAACAGGAACTTGTAGTGGCATTTGGAGGTCTGGTGTCACAGTTTGAGGTTCAGTTTACATCTGTGGCTCTGTCCATAATGAAAGAAGATCGACTAAATAACCCTTTGTTGTCACCAATGGGAGGGCAGCATGTAGCAATGAAACCACCAATCTCACCCCAGCAACCTGGTGAGTGACTACACATCAGTTAGTTGATAAATTATATTTAGTTCTGATAAGTATCCTTATAGATATCCCAGATCTGTTTTCTGTTGGTATAAGAGTTTCCCCATAGATTTCTGAAACTTGTCAGATTTCTCATTCTCTGAAACTAACATAAGCACTGCATTACTCAGAAGTTTCCCTTCACCTTGCAGAAATAGTTCTAAGCACTGTAGCTTTACTTGTTCATCATGAAGTTCTTGACTAATAACCACAAATCTTATATAGATTCTGTATTTGAGTCAGCTTAAAATTCACACATACTTAACTGCTGATTTAGCTTGTGTTATAGCATTGTAGTTTTCAACTTCTGACCAGATCTAATCTCCTTTCTTGAATTTCTGAAAATGTACTAAAAAATGTACTCTTGTATGTGATTGTTCTGTATATTTTGTATTAACTTTAATGTTGTGTCATTTCTTTATCTCGGGTCTGTTGCAATGAAGTGGATGAAATGAAAGTCTACGCTCAGATAAGGCTTATCACCAGGGTAACCATTATGATACCATAATGGATATTTAAGTACAGTCTAACCTCTTTCAGTCGACCCGTGTTCATCTGCCAACCTTGCCTACAGCCAACAAAAGACAAAGTCCCGATTTCCTTACTATTTATTTGCCTCGTTCATTTGCCAGCCTTGCTATCTGCCATCCACCAGATGTTTTTTTACCCAAATGTGCCACATTACCTTGTTCATATGCCAACTTTCTGATTCCAACTTAAGACAAGTCGGGATTATTTCATCAAGCCGGTTAGCCCGACATGTACGGACTCCATCATTACATGCTTGAAACTTGTTCACTAAATGTCAGCTCTGCAGACTGTAGCAACAAGCATGTGTATTATTGCTTGGACTCAGCTGATGTGGCCGCTTCTGTGTTTACAACATGTCATGCCTCACTGCTTATGGATCAAGTACCTGATGCAACTAATTAATAAATGACTTAACACCCTGGCTTTGTTTTGGGACAGCTGTCATCCGCCGAGTGACTGGGGTTAATTTCACACCTAGAGTTGTTTGGTTAAGGGTCATTTAATCAGGAGACAAGGCAAGGGAGACATGTTTTGCTCATGATGGACAATGCCCGCAGACATCATACCAGGCGATTGTCCTCAGTGACACAGTTCGCTGGACAAAGCGTTATATGTAACAATGAGTTACAGATAGCCTTGGGATTGACCACAGTGAACATATGTCTCCTCAAGAATCATTAATGCCTGTCAGAACATCGGAACGGCACAGACTTTGAGCGATCAAGATATCGTGGAAACAGTGACAGGCAGAGATGATACGGCCAACTGACCTGTGAACCTGAGGAAATAGTTCCCAAACCTCCGCTCACATCCGCCTAAGTCCGCCAGGCCATGAAGACCATCTTGTGATATTTCGAGAGCTCCAATTAGAGTGGACAGTCAGATATTGACGCATTTTACAGGATGGACCAAAGATTAACAGCCCTTCAGTCACACATTGGTAAACAATGCTCCATTACAGAATTCTTTCGGGGCAGACTTAGATGAAAGTGAAACGGCACAACGAGGACCATGGAGAATTTTATATTTTAACCAGATATGTTATAAATGTATATCTCTGTAAATAAATTGTACACACCATATTTTTCTGTCGTTATTTGTAAATTTTATCTTTCTATGTGAATAAAGTAATAAAATTTGTACACAGTTTTATTTTTTTTTTAATATGACTAGTTATAGACAAGCCTAATAAATGCATGGCCCAATTTAAGCTGCCCATCCTATTTGGACCCCCGATCAACCAACACCCTTGCTTACCGCCAAAAATTTCCCTGGTCCCAAGGTTGGCGAAATAAAGAGGTTAGACTGTAATTAGACTTGATTTAAACATAAAATCAGTTCATTGCAAGAGGCCCCTTCTCACAGAGATGGGTGAAATACTGTTGTGGAACTTTATCTAGCTTTCAGATAAGGTGTCTGTTTCCTTTGTCACATGCCTGTCTTTGTCATTAGTGAATTTTCAGTCTCATGGATATTTACTTTGTAGTGTTCTTCCACCAGTTTCTATGTTAGCAGTCACTTTCAGGTGAACCCCGGCGCCTTGAGACCCGCAGAGCTAGTGGTAATTTGTTTTATTTCTGATTTCTCCCTTTTTCCTGTGAAACACGTGCCCCGGCTTATAACATAACAGCATGATCACTCATGAAATGGAGAATTCTGATAAAGAAAAAAAACTAGAGTTTAATACATTTATTTCAGTAGCTAACATAGAAGCTCTCACTCATGTTTGTTGTTAACTGTATAAAGATTGACATATTCTTTGCAATATGGGGTTTGCAGCTCCCTTCCGTTCAACACGCATTGCTCTTCCCACAGGTATATGATTCTCTATATAACTGTCTATGTTGTCTGAGCTTTTTTTTTATTTAAATGTGCTGTCTAATACATATTGTATTTTGTGTTGGCAGTACATATATTACGTTTTCATCTCTTAGCACATCTACTCAACATAGTACAAAATGCTGATACCCTTGCTCTTTGCACTTTTCATTTGACTGTAGAATGTTCCTTCTTTTTAGCATGGGGTATTCTTTGCGGCCACCTTAATAACAAAGCTCTTGCATAGAAACATATTTTTCTGAAAATTGACTTTCAGCAGCCACAATTTAAAGCTCAGATGACTATAAGTCATCTGAGCTATAGCAATCGTCCTTTGTCCCACTGGCCCTTAACAGGGCACAAATCATAACTGTTAGGCCTAGAATCTTCTAATTCAAAATTCTGGGAGGTCCTAGAGGCAAATCTCCTGGGAAACCTGAAATTAGGTCATGGTGACCTGGATTGTGTGACCTATAGGAAAATATGTCATATGAGCACCCAGACAGTCAGTGAGATGTGCACAGATCATGTAGATCTCTTAGGCCTAGAATCTTCTAACGCCACATCCAGGGAGGTTCTGGACAAATGTCCTTTGAAACCTGATATTAGGTCACAATGACCTATATTTTGTGACCTACGGGCTGAAAACATGACTTTTAACACCTTGAATGGACACAAATCATATCTGTTAGGCATAAAATCCTCTGACACAACATCCATGTAGGTTCTGGAAAAATCTCTTTTAAAACTTGAAACTAGGACATGGTGACCTAATAGGCTTTATTCTGTTAGCTATGGACCAAAAATATAAATCTGAGCACACAGACAGACAGGGTACAAATTGTATCCATTTTCCCTGGAACCTTCTATTATAAAATCCAGGGAGGTTCTTGGCAAGTCTCCTTTGAATCCCAAAATTAGGCCATTAATTCTCAAAATAAATGTTAAATTCAGTTGAGCATCATGGCCCATGGGCCACTTGTTTTCTTTTCTGAGATTTTAGGTTATTAATATGTCTTTCTTATGAGCAATGGACTGGTTCTCAATGCTTGTTTTGTGACATATTTGCAGTTTATTTCAGTACACCTGTATAGATGTTAAAAAATGTGTGTAATAATTTATCCTTTCAGGACTGTACATGTATTTTTATTTAATTTGGTTTTTATAATAATCTCTACTGAGCCACTCAAATTCCAATATCCCAGGATTCTTTCCTCACATGAAATTTGTTTATAGAATATCATTGGATTACATTATCTTAAGCTCTTTTTTCTATCATATGCTACAAATTAATGGATTTCTCACTATATATTTTTATCTATTACAAATCCTCCAAATTTTACTTTTTGTGCTTTTCAGATTAATTATAGGTATTTATGAAAACTAAACTGCAAGATTCAAGGATATTCCTGGTATTACAAGACCCATGGTTGTATATATCCTTGCTATAAGGCACAAAATAACAAAATAAAGTTTTACTTTCCCAGTAAAGGTCTCTAATTGATTAACCAGAAATTCAGAGAACTTTTGTGTATAGGTAACCCTGTTGACTCTTGTATGGTGATCCACAAAAAGACATCCTTAATGAAATAGTCCAAAATGTGCCACAGTAGGGATTCCCTTCAAAGAGATTGTTCATGATGCTCCACACTAGGGTTTCATTTGTTTAGCCATGGTGTGTGTTTCACAGCATTAATGACCCATTACACTTTTGCTTTTAGTTCACACTTGGAATGTTGATATCGTTGATGGGTTACTTTGTAACTTGGAGATCGTGTCTTTCTGGTGATGGGGTACATGATATAGTGCAACACAGGAGCACACAGGTCTTGGGTGCTGGAAAATTTCTTTTACAATGGGATACTGGTGTAAACTGTACATATGGTTGAGGATAACTAAATGTAAATGCCTGTATACTAAAGCATTGATAGAGATGCCAATACACTGAAATATCACTTAACTAGAAATGGTTATCCTGACTTTACAACCTCTGGAAACTGTTATAATACTATGGGACATTGATAAGACTTAGTTAATATGTCTTTTAGTCTTTCTCAAGAGAATATGCCTCTGCCAAAACAAAACAGCTATACTAGATAAGCTTCTCTACCCAAATCCACAGCAAATTTTAAAAGGACCTTTTCTAGCCCAGTTGCCACATACCTTAACGTTTTGTGGATCTCTGATCAGACATTTTTGTGTTATTTTGTTGACAACAAACCAACCAGCAAGCAGACAATGGCAAAAACATAACCTTCTTACCAATAAACAAACACAGTGGTGAAAACAAAGCCTCCTTACCAACAAAAGAAAACAGACAGTGGTGAAAACAACCTCCTTACCAATGAACAGACAGATAGTGGTGAAAACAAAACCTCCTTAACAACAAACAAACAGACAGTGGTGAAAACAAAACCTCCTTACCAATGAACAGACAGTCTGTGGTGAAAATGTAACCTCCTTACCAACAAACAAACAGATAGTGGTGAAAACATAACCTCCTCACCAACATACAAACAGACAATGGTGAAAACATAACCTCTTTACCAACAAACAGACACGGGCAACAACATAATTTCCTTAGTTAATTATGTGGTCTGAAGTTAATAAAAGT
This sequence comes from Sipunculus nudus, assembly GCA_026874595.1. Lineage (NCBI taxonomy): Eukaryota > Metazoa > Annelida > Sipuncula > Golfingiida > Sipunculidae > Sipunculus > Sipunculus nudus. The sequence continues at coordinate 21,903,313 of CM049307.1, forward strand.
ACATTTAAGTGTGAAGGTATACAGAAACATGTGGGTCTGATGGCATTCGGAAATTACATGCGAGTTTTAGTTGCCCAGAAAGAATACACATTTGGGTTTATGGTTAATAAAAATCATGATGGTTTGAGGGTATTTTAAACCTACATGTGGTTTAGAGGTTGTATAAAAGATATGCTTGGTTAGAGGTTATATTAGCATAAAAGCTGCCAAGCTTTTTCTGCTGAAAGTTATGTCAGTGCATTGCTTTTAAGTCTGTGGGGTTCATACATTTCAGTTTGTTATAGAATTGATTAATTTTCAGGTGTTTGTGAATCATTCAACTTAATGTGCCATGTGCTATTTTAGAATTTTGTATTTGTATATAGCTAGAATATACTTTTTATCATTTTGATATTATATATATATATTACATCTGCATGTGTATTGCTACTTTTCTTTTTCCATAAAAAAATCTCCTTGGAAACCTGAAATTAGGGCAATGTGACCTATGTCCTCTGAGCTATGAAGATTGCAAGAACTCCCCAGAATAAATTTGATACAAAAGCTCCAGTATCTGAATAACTATTGATTGATTGCCATAATTCATTCCATGTATGTTGAGTGTTTCATAATTTCCTGAAGACTGGTGGCACCACCTGTATTTTTTCTAATTTTTACGCATGTCATCTCTATTTTTGAGACCTTCAGATGAGACCTTCTGTTAACAGGGCACAAATCATAACTGTTAGACCTAGAGCTTCAATTGTAGTCACCCAGCGAGGTCCTAGGCCAGTCTCCTCAGAAACCTGAAATAAGGTCATAGTGACCAATATTTTGCAAACTACAGGCTGAAAACATGATTTTGAGCATGCAGTTAGTCAGATGGGGCCTAGAATCTTCTAACGTCATGCCCATTGAGGTCCATAAAAATCTCATTGGAAATCTGAAATTAGATCACTGTGACCTATATCCTCGGGGCTATGGGGCTCAAATGTACCCCCTGAATTATGAAAATTTGATACAAAAGCTCAATTATCTGAATAACCCTACGCCTAGCATCTTTTAACATGACATTTTAGGCAAGTCATGGGTAAATCTGCATGGAACCCTTAAATTAGGTCATGGTGACCTATATTTTGTGACCTGTGGGCCACAATCATGATTTTTTGCACTCTGAAAATCAGATTGGCACAATTTGTATCTGCTAGCCCTAGAATGCTCTTATGTAAAATACAGGGACATCATGAGCTATAGAATGCTCTTATATAAAATACAGGGATGTCATGAGCCATCTCCATGGAAACCTGAAATAAGGTCATGGTGACCTACACTTGCATGCTACCAGCCAAAACATCTTGGGCATTCTCCATGGGAACCTGAAATTAGGTCATGGTGACCTATAATACTGGCCAAAAAAAATTTAAGCACCTGGACAGTTTTTCTGTCTTGACATCCAGGGATGTCCTTCAAAAATGTGCATGGTAATTTTTAGCTCAGCTGACTGCATAGAAAAAGGCTAGATTTCATGGGAATGGCTGGACATATTATCATGAAACTTTTTCTTCTGGTTGAGTTTGATCAACTTTAATTGCAACAGTGGAATTAGGATACCACCTACAAATTTGGCATTCAGATGATAAAATTTCTTTTGTGAATGTCTTCCTAGTCAGGAGAGCGTCATGACCTATGGGTCACTTGTTATTGTAAGAACATGGCAAACAGTTCACTACTGGTATGCTGTCATGCATGGACTTCTAGTTCTGCATCATTCTAGGGACTAAAGGAATGTATATACCAGTAAGTACTGAAATAATGGTAAAAATTGCCATATACAAGCATTCAAATCTGATCACTCATTTGCATGATGTTTGCACAGTGTCTTAATAATGTACAGGTTATTACTAATTGATCACTTGATTTATCAGATATTTGCATGGAGTAAAAAAAAGGAAGATATCTCTGGGGTAGCAATAAACTGGTAGACCTATTCATAAGAAATATTATCAGACTGCTTTATTATATTTATTATATAAAATTTACCTGGCTGAGAATATATGTTCTTTTCTTTCAGAAAGCCTAGGCCTGACCACTCCACCGAGGATGGGCATGAGGCACAGCGCATCAACCAGCAGTCTGAGACGGCTAATAGCTGCACCCACCAGTGGTAAGAAAATGTTTTATAAAGTGATAAGGATTTAAGAACAGGGGAGCTCAATCCCTTTGCTCAGGTTAATGTGTGTGCTTGGAATGAATGTAGACTTTATACACAACTCTCACATGCAGAAGTAGGGACAGAAAATGTTGCAAGTCGCAAAAGCGCAGTTTTAGTATTAATTATAAGGGTGTAATATTTTTCATTTCTTAAGTTATTTTTAAGTCAGTGCCCTGTGCACCTCTCCAAAATCTGTGCCTTGTTTTAGAATATTTCTGTTCTTATTATCCCGTGGCAACAAAGTTACAGAGGGGATATAGTAACCCCTCTTTCATGCATCTGTCTGTCCGTCCATCCAGAATTGGTTTGTGGGCCCATTTTAAGCCAAAACCTTTCATCTTTCAAATTTGGCTCACCCATGCACAGACAGATGTAGAACCCTGTCGAATTTGAGGTCATAGGGTCAATAGTCAAGGCCTGGAGACCCACTTCTTGAAAAATTTGTGGACCCATTTGTTTGATCCAAACCTTTCATCTTTCACATATGGTTCATCCACCGACAGATGAAGGTTCCTATAGATTTTGAGGTCACAGGTCCACGGGACCAATTCCTTGAAAAAGCTTGTAGATGCATTTTAAGCCAAACCGTTTGACCAAAACCTTTCATCTTTCACATACGGGCTTACCCACTCTCCTGATTTTCTCACTGTGTAATACACCCAGTATAATTATACTTCCATGCGAGTGGATGCTCCGCTTTGCATTGCCTTGTTTGAATTAAATAAATCTTAATAGAAAAAAAAACAACAACAAATAGAAATTTGGTTTTTGTGACCAGTGTGGAAATTTTACATGTGTATAGGTATTGGTTTGTGTAAAAACCATCAGTAATATTGTTGATCCTGTTGTATTGATTAGTATGTCAGTATACTGATGAATTGTGCTGCTCTTGTAAGTTTTATTTAGAGCTTGTTTGTATGCTTATTGTATAGACAATCTGCAGGTAGTCCATTGTTGTAATACAGGCTTAGGAGCAGTTCATGGGAGTTTATTTTGTATGTTGAGTGACCTATTTTTCTGTAATAATAAATTTTCTAAAATGCAGAATCATAATCCTTGCATTGTAGCTTATTTATATGATGTGTGCAGAGATTTCCTCCTTATTTTTCCTGTAACTTACCAGTCCCTAGTTTATCAGGAAATGAAATGTAAGTGTTGAATCCTGAGTAGTTCCAATCATTTTGCCTGTCAGTAATGTTGTAAATCACAGACATGGGTTTGAGGCCCTTGGTTGTTGACCATTACTGTTTTGTTGTTTTTCCAGGAGAGACCACGATAACTGAAACAAGCTCTGTATCCAGCTACTCAGGAGTGAGCTACACCAGTAACATCTACGTCAGCATCTGGAAAGTCCTGCTTCAGATGGTCCTGGACCCAAGCCCAGATGTAGCCAACCTCGCCAAGTCACTCGTCAACATTGTCAGATCTAAGGTAGTCCTGATATTAGGGCTCTAACAATGTTCACCAAAACTTACTTACAAAACAGGATCATCATATGCCTCAGTATTGATACAATGATGGTATATGCCCATCAAACTGAAAATCCAACAATTAAGTTAGAATCTCGGCATTTAATAATAGTCAGCAGCTGAGCATGTGTTGGACAAATACGATTGGCCAGAAATCAGTTGTATTATCTTCTGATTGGCAAACTGGCCAATAATCAAACTGTTTACGGGGGTGCAGAAATAATGGCAAAGAGATCATGAAAAAGAAGTCTGATACTACCTAGATGTTTCATTTTGTGTATCATATCTGGAGTGAAGTGTCACGATATGTTACAGCCCTTTAGGATATCAAGGCTATGCTGAATATGGAGTCATAAGGTCTCAGGTACTTTGTACTTGACAGCATATCATAAGGTCTAATTGAGTTTGTACAGATTATAATTAATTTCACCCCTCATGGCTCAGTACAAAATATTTAATCAAATCTAAATGAATATTTGAACTTTAAACACTAAGCATTTGTATCTTGGAATTCTTTACCAAGACAGTTAAGCTTCAACTTAATTTGTAATTTGAACTTAAAACAGTTGGTTAATTAAGCATGCTACAATAACACCCCTCCCCCACTAAAAGATGTCTAAATTACATCATGTGAATTAGGCATGCTAACCATTTGGTGTTGAATTTCCTCTCTCCAGTGCATCCATCTGTGCTTCTGTATTGACACATTAACCCACATATCTTCGGACTCGTTTGACCAATCACAAAAAAAAAAATTTGCACAAATGTAGCTCTTTGATAGCTTTATAACATACACAAAAAATGGTGGCTCCACCTGCAACCATTTTTGCACAGTGTCCATCTGTTCAATTGCCTTGGGTTAAAATCACTCATATCTTGTCAGTGGTTTGACTTATTCACCTGAAATTTGGCATGCATACACAACCTGGATAGCTTTCTTGATTTTAGGACAGGTGGCGCCACCTACATTCACATTCATGCTGCAGATATCCATGCTAATATCTCAGGACTGGTGTTTATGTATCTTCCTTAAGTTGTGCATGTGTTTAGATCTCACAGAGCTCTTTATCATACACGAAACTCGTGGCGCCACCTGGAACCATTTTTGCACAGGGTCCATCTGTTTGTCTGCTAGGGGATAAAATCACTCTTATCTCAGATTTTGTTTGACTTATCCACCTGAAATTTCACTTGTGTATTCATCTTGGATAGTTTCTCTTAGAAATAACAGGTCACGCCACCTACAATCATGTTTACGTGGCAGACATCCATGCTAATTAGTAACACATCTATCTCTGTTTCCCCTTGCCACTCAATCCATGTCTCACTTCACCCGTCTTACTCTGATTTTGGCAGATACACGTAGACGCTAGTCGACTATCCGTATTCTAGTTACATTAATGTATATGTAATTGCAGGCCAGCAGCAGCACTTCACTGCCACGGAAGATGAAACAACGAGGCTCCTCATCTCCTTCGTCAGCTCCTAGCAGTCCTGCAGATAGACAAATACATGCTCCTCCAGGGTGAGACCATTATATCTGTGCATTCTATGTTAGCCCTGAAACGGGTGGGAAATTTTAGACACTAGTATATCTGTGCATTCTATGTTAGTCCTGAAACACTTTGGAAATTTGAGTACTCAGTAATCCCTATTCAACTCATACTCATAACCATGGTAACACAAAACAAGGTAACATTGAAAATTGAGAAAACTAATATTACTAAATGTGAATTCAGTGTTTTTTCTAGAATTGCTTATGTGCTTGTAGTATATATAAGAAGTTTGAACATGTTTGAACACATTAGGGGCAAGGTGTGTAAATGAACTGTATTATTGAAACACTTGCTATCTTTACTGACTGATAACAAATCGGCATAATTAATAACTACATAAATGATTGTTTCAATGTCTCGGAATGCATATATATGATCACAAAATACAATGCAGGTATATATAAAGTCTATGAGTACATGGGTCCTAATTTCAGACTCATTTGAGTACTGTTCTTTGTTTAAATTTTACAATCAGTCTGAAGAAAAATTATGACAATGAAAAACTGGCAGCTTTGACATGGTTACTTTTGAGATTAGTGGGGTGATTGTTGGTGTGCTTTACTTCAGACCTAGAAGTTGTAGATGCATGTCCTGAAACAACCATTCTTCTTCATGAAGACCTCTGGCCAACATCATTATCACAGGGGATGTGCCTTTTTACCCACCCAGGCATGAGGGCATACTGGTCCCAAATAATTAACAGATGTATATTACAAGGATAAAGGTTGTATGCTGGCCAGGGTGAAGGTATACATAATAGAATCAATAGGCCCAGAATATCAAAAAGACAGTGTTAAGTTTGGGGAAAACTTATTTTCTGTAATAGAAAACCATACATCCAATATGTTTCCCTTTGTAAGACCATGGGGAAAATCTTTATCACATCTTAGTCCTATGCATTTTTCCACACCAGTACAATTAGAAAAAATAATCAGCCTATTTATTTATACTTTTTTACACAGAACACTGGCAGAAGAACCCACACCAAGTACAGGCACACCACCAGAACAGGGTTCAGGTAACGTCCCCCACACTGTCAGGTTCCCGCTCAGCAGACGAGTCTTTGATAAAGGGCCAAACAAGGTAAGCAAGGTGGATGATGTGGGATTTATACAACACTTATCAAGCAAATAGTCTATTATAAATATATATATATATATATATATATATATATATATATATATATATATTTAAATAACTTGTGATCTTTCACAACTTAATTCTTCACCACTGCCAGATTAAACTGCCAGATTAAACTGAGTGTCTGTGACAAAATTTGGTGCCACATTTATTAACTGAGATGACTCCTTTCCCCAAATATATATATATATATATTTATATAGAAACATGCCCTTTTTATAAAAACTGTTGTAAAATTGTTATTAATTTGCTTCATGTTAGTTTGACTAATATAGTATTGTGAAATAGTTAAACTAATAATCATATATTTAGTATAATATGTTCTCCAGGAGTGAAATGTTTACATGCTCATGAAAACATTTTATTGGTGTTAAAATTATATGATCATGGATAATGCTGTACAGATTACAAGTACACAAAATTAATAACCAAAAGTATACCTTATATTATAATTTGTAATATTGGTCGAACAGATTTGTGACATTTTTGGGGACATTAACATTGTTGTCATGAATTTCACAGTTAGAGAAAGAAGAGGATTCATCCAAAGCTCGTCAGCCATTGGTGAAGACAGAATTTTTTGAGTGGTGTTGCAGTCAGTTCTGGGAGTCCCTACGATCTCCTAATAAAAGTGACCCTGAGGACCGGCTACACACTGAACAAGATTACCGACTCTTCAAAGCAGCACAAGTACGGACAGCAGCAGCCGAGGAGCAGCTGCGTGCTGGTAAATATATGATTGATAACCTCAGCAACAGATTGCTCAGGTCCATGAAAACCATGGATGGACTTTAAAATGTAATGACAATTTTGGGGCCTAATCAGTCCTTCAAAATAACACTTGTTCCAACAAAATCTGTGAAAGTGTTTAAATTTTATGACAGAAGGCCATTTTCATGGCTTTATTTTCCTGTTCTTCATGAGTTTAAGGCTTTAAAATGTAAGTGTTAAGGAAAACTTGCAGAATATGTGAAAGGATTTTATTGCATTTACATTAAAGCCAGTAATGGCAAAAAAGAATATTGCAAATTCCTTTATAATACAGAACTGTATAAAAATTGTATTTTAGGTTGTGTTGACCTTTTATGAATATTTATAGGTGTACACATTAGTAATTCATTAACACAGTATTTAATTTTATCAAAATTTGGTGTAAGTGGTGTTGTTGGAGATCATGTAGCCATTCATAAGGCAAATTTTAATATTTTACCAGGCTTTGGGAGGCTGGATGACCAGATCTTCATAAACAAAAACCACTACATACCTACAGGGGTTAAGTTTCACCCTTATGACTCTCACCTGGCTGTGTCAGATAAGGAAGGTATCAGGTAAGCCTCATCATGTTAGTAATATACAGACTGTATATATAGCCGTACTCCCAGTTGAGGAGACCTTTGAACACTCCATGGTGATTAGGTCATCTCATGAAGAGTAAGCAATTCTTATAACAGTTGAACAGCGAAATCTAAAAAATTACAATCACAAACTGGGCATTCTTAAAGTGTTTGCATTTTTGTGATGGTGGTCTGAGGTCTGATACATAAAGCAGTAAAGAATTGGGACTTAACCAGGGTGGTCTTTGGGTGAGAATTTACTGTATATGCATGTGTTTCTCTGTTACAAATGGTAATCTCTGTGTCATCATTTTGCCATTTAAGTCCAGTTATTAAATTATTTATTGTATTTAAATGTGTATGCACTTTCATTCATTTCATTTTCAGCATTTGGGACTGGGAACAGGGTAAGAAGATGAAGCACTTCAGAAATCACAATCCTAAACACTCCAGCATCACAGCCATGGAATTTCTCAACACTCACGAGCGATCACTGCTACTGGCTGGCTCAGGTATGTAAACAGTCCACCATTTGCAAGTCTATGTGGTTATCAATTGCATTTATCAAATGTAAATGCAAATGCACTTCCAGATGCTAATGCACTTAATATCAAGATATGTAATTATGTCATGAGTCTCAATTAAGGTTTTTGTGATTATTATTCTAAGGTAGAATTTCTTAACTGCATTTGCATTGAAAATTATATTTTTCAGCTCTGTATTTGAATGCAATGCTTCATTTTCAGATAAGATTTCACATTAACTTCAGCTAATGAACACTTTATGAATATCTAGTATATGCTTATTTGTATTGTTTTAAGATTAACCCATAGATGAAATGAGAACGGCGGGCAGTCTGTTTATTTGCTGTTTTATTTCTGACATGATATACATGCATTTAGTATATCCCACTTGTTTAGATGATGGTGCTGTGAGGATTTGGAGCAATTCCTGTGAGGAGGGGCAGTCAGTGGAGCTGGTCACAGCATGGCAGGCAGTGTCAGACATGCTGCCATCAACAAGAGGTCAGTGTAAATCAGTGAGAAAGGGACAAGTCCACAAAGTTTCACTTTCTCAGCATATTTGTAAATATTTGTAAACCTGGTATGCTTTCTTAGAACAATATCGGAAGCAGAGAGATTTCAATCATGCAGGCTTTATGGACAAATTCCCTTTTTAAGGTAACTGATTTAACAGAATTATGGATATAATTTGCTTAATGCTTTACATTATATTATTTGGGGTGCAGCCATTGGAGCATATTCAGTGAAAGTGTGATGATTTCAAGCGTTTATATCTTTTAGTTCCTGTACAAGTTACTAATGATAGTTGCTTATTGGATCCACAGACAAAGTCGGGGGATACTTTGTTTTCATGAAGGTCCCGCCGCCGCTGCCGCATATAAATCTTGTTGGCGCGATAACTCAAAAAATTATTCACAGATCTTTACCAAACTTGGTATATCTATAGATATGGGTGAGAGGATGACGCCTATTAAAAATGACCTTTACTAGGAGAGTGTCTTTGACCTTGAATAGGTCCAATTTTGGGGAAAATCGCACAAATTCTTAAATATCTCAAGAAATCTTGCATGGATTGATCCCAAAATCAAGTTGATCGAAGATCATGGATAGGGTTGTCATGTTCCAGAAACTGGTGGCGCCACCTATTATTCTTTACTTTTTTATGTGCCTTTTAATACCCCCAAAATTGCCACTTGACAGTACTGTGAGCATTATAAGTCAAAAACTAATGGACAGATTTCTTTTATTTTATGCATATACATAGATATGGGTAAAGGGTTGATGTTTATTTAAATTGGGGTCATGACCTTTCCTATGAGAGTGGCCTTGACCTTGAACATTCCCAAATTTGGTGAAATTCACACAAAATCTTTGTACATGAGATGATCCAAAAATCAAATTGACTGAAATTCTTGGATAGCTAGCTTTGTCTTTTGCAGAAGACAGGTGGCGCCACCTTGTGTAGTTTTCTTGTTAAAATGATGTTAACACAATAACTCAGTAAGAATTTGAGGTACAGTCACCAAACCCACAGGTGCGATGCATTTTATCAACGGCTAGGTCAAGTTCGAACAAGAATTACCTTGCTGCATTTTTAGCTCAGCTGACTATAAGTCATCTGAGCTATAGTCGTGGTCCATTGTCCGTCGTCCGTCCGTCTGTCCGTCCGTCTGTCCGTCCGTCCGTCCGTCCGTCCGTCCGTCTGTAGATGTGGCACGTTTTGAAACCGTAAGACCTAGGAATCCAAAATTCAGCATAATGTTAGATGTCCCCAAGATCTCCTACCAAGCCGAAAACTGGGTCTTTGCGACTTCATTCCTTTGAGAAATTAAGGAAAAACCTCAATTTTTTATTAAAAACCTATTTTCACACTTTAGGACTGCCTAATATCAAAACCACTCATCTGTTTTTCCTCATATTTCCTATAAATAATCCTCTATATAATTCCTATGCACATGCCAGAAATTAGGTCTGTATTATTTAATTTAAAAAAGTTATGGGCCCAAACATAATGCATTTTGTAAATAATCAGGAAAGAAATTTTATCACTTAACACAAAACTTGTTAAAGCTAAGCACTTTTTTTCCAGTAATATTACTTTTATTAATCAAAATTAAATTGGATACCCAAAATTAGATCAAAATCTTTTAAATTTTAAAAATATTAGCAAAAAAAAAAATTGGTACCTTAAATTTTGCCCAACTTTGACCATGGCACGTTTTTTTGCTGTAACTGCTGTGGATTTAATTTTCACAGCATGTTTTTGTTAGCATTTCAACTGTTAACACCAAAAATTTGAAACCAGTTGATCAAAACTGTAGATTTTATTCAAGTTTTCAAGCACCATGTCAGATATTGCTAGTGTTATGCAGTTTGCTAGAGCTCAGCTCCCGAGCTTCAGCTCTAAGTTCCTTAAATTTGGCATACAGTTAGATTTCTCCAAAATCCCCTACCATGTCAAGAATTTGGTCACTAGGACTTAATTCCTTCGAGATATCAATAAAAAAATTCATTTTTCCATTAAAAACCCAATGTTACACTTTAAGACTGCCTAATATCAAAACCACTGATCTGACTTTGATCATATATAATATACATATTTTTCTATACATTCACTATGCACATGCCAGAAATGATGTCAGTATTGTGTATTTTTTTAAGTTATGGGCCCAAACATAATGCACTTTGTAAAAAATCAAGAAATATATTTACTCCCTTAACAAGGGCATTGCTGAAGCTAGAGATTTTTTTTGTCAGGGATGTAACATTATTTAATCAAGATTCAATTGAATACCCAAAATTAGTTCTGAATTTTTCAAATTTTATAAGTTATTAGTATACATATAAAATTAGTACCTTAAATTTTGCCCAACTGTGACCAAGGCACGTTTGTTTCCCGTGAGCACTGTTGATATAATTTTATATATCATGCACACATAAGGATTTCAGCTTTTTAGTTTAGAAAGCTGAAAGAAATTTGCCAAATATTGTAGCTTTTATTAATGTTTTTTATGAGACCCTATCAGACTTTGGCTCTCTCCAGCCCCTCTTGAGTCACCTGTATGTTGACCTTGTTGACCTTTCATCAAATTATGCACGCTTGAGGGGAGAATCCAGGCAGCTTATGGCCAGCCACAGTTGATCCAGGTGTTCAACCCAACTCATCTAGTAGTTTTAACCAACAACATAACAATAAACAATAAATTAATAAATTTTTATTGGTTTTTAATAACAAATTAAAGAAAAATAGAAAAGGAATTTGTTAGTTTATAATAACAGGAAATTAACTTGCAGTTACTGATGATATAAGAATCTTGTATCGATGGGTAGAATGTCACATATTCCAAATAACACCATGCAGTCACCTATGGCATTTTTCAGTTCATTTTTAATGATAAAGAAGTAAATCATATTATTCATTACTAATCATCAAGGATTATATGAAGGAAATTAATGATAGACAAAGATGCAGTTGATAATATTAATCTAGATTCCTACTGTGTCTAGTGTGTACATTGATGTGAAATTAGTCCAAAATGAATTTTTTACAGTTATTTTATAATATAAATAAAAGCCATAAAACCAGGTACTTATGATCATTATTTAAATGTGTGAAATTTGTATATTCTGGATTCTCAACATCATTGTTTGGTGAAAACTGAATAAATACCAGACATGGTGCAAATACTTTGTAATTGTATTTAAATACAAATTTGATTATGTACTCCATTATAAAATTTCTTGCATAAAGAATGGGAATTCAGGTAAAAATGAAAGTATATGAATACTCGTGCAAATACTTTCAAAATGTATTCATGAATGCATTCATGAATATATTCTTTAATATTATTTTAATAATCATATCAGTTATATTTCATTTTAAAAAATCATATGATTCTCTTATTATTTTTAATAAAAATTATATTTGGGACAATATTTGTAATTTTTTTAATAAATAGTTAAACTCTTATATTATATGTTCTGCTTATAAGTTATATGGCCAAATCAAAATCTGTGTGACAATAGTACTCCATTTGTTAATAAAATAAATGAAATCAATCCTCTTCCCTGTCTCCAAAGGTACTATCAAAATCATACATAAGCTAAACAACAACAACTCATAATACAGCTTATATTTATTACCACACAAAACCAGCATGTGCCTCATTTCTAAATAATATTTTTTTATCATATATAACAGCTGAGCGTCGTGACCCATAGGTCCCTTGTTTCAAGGTCACAGCAGCGATTATGCTAAAATGATATTAGGGCAATAACTCGTACAGTCACCAAACCTACAGTTTAGATGCATTTTATCAAGGGCTAGGCCAAGTTCGAATATGGATGACCTTTTTTTATTTTTCAAGGTCACAGAGATGATAACGCTGAAATGATGATATCTTCAATATCTCACTGAGGGATGCATGGAATGGTCCAAAAATCAAATTGACATAACATCTTTGATAGCATTGTTTTCTGCAGAAGAAAGGTGGCACTACCTTATGTTGTTTTCTTGCTAAAATCATGTTTAAACGGAATAATTTTGTTAGAATTTGAGGTACAGTCACCAAGTTTGATGCATCTTATCAATGGCTAGGTCAAATTTGAACATGGATGACCCTGACACATTTTTTCAAGTTCACAGCAGCGATAATGTTAAAATGAAATTACGGCAATAACTTAAAAAAAAATGGTTGGTACAGTCACCAAACTTACAGGTTAGATGCATCTTATCAAGGGCTAGGTCAAGTTCAAATATGGATTACCTTGAGGCATTTTTAAAGGTCACAGAGGCTATAACGTTAAAATGATGTTTCCGCAGTAACTTCAAAAGAATTTGAGGTACAGTCACCAAACCAACGAGTTTGATGCATCTTATCAAGGGCTACGATAGGTTCAAATATGGGTGACCTTGATGTATATTCCAAGGTTACACAGGCGATAATGCCAAAATGATATTCCCATACTTATATTTTTAAGTTGATAGATGGAAGGAACCATGGTGGCCTGCGAAGTGTCAGTCTTTGCTTCTGAGTTCAAGATTGGGGCCTATTCTTCAAGGCTGGGAGGGGGGGGGGGGGGGATTAATTGTGTTGGGAAACAATGGCACCTGCAGTGAAATTCACACAAAAAATTAAATTTCTTAGTAAGGGAAACCATAGATTAATTCAAAGATCTTGGATAGTTTTCATATTTTTTAATTTAAAAACATAAAATTAAAAAACAATTATTTTTTTTTTAATTAAAAATTTTCTTTTTAAATCTTAAATTGTTTTAATTTTGACAGAATACAGGTGGCGCCACCTTGTCTCGTTTTCTTGCTTTTGCACCTGTTAATACCCCACCATTGCCACTTGACAGCACTGTGAGCATGATAAATTGAAAACTTAAGGGCAGATTTCTTTCATATCATGCATATATATATTTTAAGTTAAAAAAAAATTTTATTTAAATTTTTAAATAAATTTTGTTTTTTTTAATCTTGGATTGTTTTGTCTTCTGCAGAATACAATTGGCGCCACCTTGTGTTGTTTTCTTGCTTTCACACCTTGTAATACCCCACCATTGCCACTTCACAGCACTGTGAGCATGATAAGTTGAAAACTAATAGACAGGTTTCTTTCATATCATGTATATAGTTATGGAATGAGATATATCAGTTTGGATCATGACCTCTCCTATGAGTGACCTTTACCTTAAATATGCCCATACTTATAAATATAAGAAACCATGGTGGCTTTCCAAGTGTCAGTCTCTGCATCTGAATTCAAGATGGGATCCTATTCTTCGAGGCTGGGAGGCAGGGGGGGGGGGGGGGGGTTAATTGTCTAGGTGCCAAGAAATATTGAGTTAGCAATTTGTTTTAATGAATTTTAGGGTATCAGTGTGAGAACATCAATGTTTGATGATGTATAATTAATGTTCAATTAATGATTGTTTACAGGTTCAGGGCTGGTGTTAGACTGGGATCAGCAGTCACAGACTCTGCTTTCCTCTGGTGATGTCAGAATTATCCGAATCTGGGATGTTACAAAGGAGCTGAAAGTCCAAGTAAGTATATAAATCGCATATAAATCAGAGTACACTAAACCTGTATACCTTAGCATTGAAGTAGCATGAATTGCATCCGCTCTGTAGTTTGCTTTCAAAAGCCTTAACCAGTTTATTCAGTAAAATAAGAGTTTGTTGTTCGCACTTGGTTGTCAATCTGATTTACTGTGCTGCAAAAAGTGATATTTTGCATCAAGGATCAGGTCAAATACTAGCAAAACTTGCATCACACAAACTAGAAATTGATTGTCCTATATGCACTAGGAACTGGATTGCTGTAAACCAGACTCAAACAAAATACTGTGGATGCAGCCTGTGAATGGGACAAAACTGATGCAGGTTAATGGCTTGGTGTGGACAGAGTAAACAGAATCAGGATTGAGATTATTTGCTAATACAGATACAGCCATACTGACTGAGGTGCAGAGTCTTCATTTTCAGTGAATACAGTGACACCATATAGCACTGTCTAAATTTTGATTTTGCTTATTACAAAACACCATTTTACAAGTTATCATTTTTGCAGATCTCCCAAAAGAAAAGTATTGTGCACTCTGCCACTGTATTTTTTTAATTTTCTCACAGTTTAAGATGTATTGCCTAGGTATCTCAGTTGCAAAGTTTGTTGACACGTATCATTAATGAATCATTTTGTAAATTATTTTATTCCTTTTATAGGACATCCCAACAGGAGCAGACAGCTGTGTGACCAGTATCGCAAGTGACAAGATCGGGAAGTCCATGTTAGTTGCTGGTTGTGGTGACGGGTCTGTCCGGCTTTATGACAGGAGGCTGGCTCCCACTGATTGGTAAGTTTATGCGTCAGGTCATTGTGGCCAGGTTCATGTTGTGGCTGGTTTCATTTTAATTATAGTGTATATATATCTTCGTGATAGTGTGCATTCATGGATAAGTCAGCTTCACAACTTGTTAGAAATGTATATTTTAACATTTGTTTGTTATTTGTATTGTTTATTTATGTTATGATCATATGGTCCTTAGCAAACATTTGTAACATGTGATATGTTATCTCTAGTTATATCACTTAGTTTTAAAAGTGAGGAAATCCTTTTTGACAGTTAGGAAACTACTTTCACCTGCGTTTACATTTTTTCATATAGCTTGGTAAATGATGCACATGAAAGAATGCATAAATAATTTTAGTACTTGTATAAGTCTTAAATCACAGGATGCATCACAAAGAATAAAAATATCATAATTAGGACATGCCTTTTGTTTAATTGCTTGCAAGTGTTGTAATGATCTAGTTGTGGTTTGTTTTTGCCAGCCGTGTGATGACATTCAGGGAACACCAGGGCTGGGTGGTGAAGGTCCACTTACAACGGGGAACTATGGGGAACATCATCAGTGCAAGGTAAACAGTTACAAAGTGTTAAAAATTTGTTGTAAAATCATTATTAATGAATTAAAGCAAAAAGAAGCTGATGAGCTAGGTGTGCTTGATCTCAGCTACAATTTTTAGCTCAGCTGACTATAAGTCATCTGAGCTATAGTCATGGTCCATTGTCCGTCGTCCGTCCGTCTGTCTGTCCGT
Source organism: Sipunculus nudus (assembly GCA_026874595.1). NCBI lineage: Eukaryota > Metazoa > Annelida > Sipuncula > Golfingiida > Sipunculidae > Sipunculus > Sipunculus nudus. The sequence goes on from CM049307.1 coordinate 21,919,133, forward strand.
CCGTCTGTCCGTCTGGATGTCTGTCCGTAAGACTGGCACGTTTCGACACCATTGGACCTACGAATCTGAATTTCAGCATACAGTTAGATGTCCCCATAATCTCCTGCCATGCCAAAAATTGGGTCAATAGGACTTCAGTCCTTTGAGATATTAAGGAAAAAACTCAATTTTTTATTAGAAATCTATTTTCACACTTCAGGACTGCCTAATATCAAAACCACTCATCTGGTTTTCTTCATATTTACCATAAATATTCCTCTATATAGTTCCTATGTACATGCCAGATATTAAGTCAGTATTATATAATTTAAAAAAGTTATGGGCCCAAACATAATGGACTTTGTAAAAAAATCAGGAAGATATTTGGTCACTTAAGACCAAAAGTGTTAAAGGTAGGGACTTTTTTCCAGTAATACAACTTTAATTAATCAAAATTTAATTGTATACCAAAAATTAGATCAAAATTTGTTAAATTTTTTTAAATATTGGCAAAAATATAAAATAGGTACCTTAAATTTTGCCCAACTTTGGCTGTGGCACGTTTTTTTCCTGTAAGTACTGTGGATTTAATTTTCACACCATGTATACATAAGGATTTAATCTGTTAAAATCTGAAATTTGAAAATAAAAGCTGCAAAATTAGGCTAGTTATTGAATTTTTTTGGAGGCTCTTGTTGTATTCCATTACATTGTCAGGCAGTCCACTTTGATGACTGTAGGTCATTCAGTGCACATCTCTATGCTCCCCAGGCTGTTGACATAATTTTAGATGTCCCCAAAATCTCCTACCATACCGAAAATTGGGTCATTAGGACTTTGTTCCTTCGAGATATTAAGGAAAAAAAACTCTGTTTTCCATAAAAAAAAGCCATTGTTACACTTCAAGGCTGACTAATATCAAAACCACCGATCTGTTTTTGATTGTATATAGTATTCACATTCTTTTATACATTTTCTATGAACATACCAAAAATTAGGTCAGTTTTGGGTATTATTTTGAAGTTATGGGCCAAAACATAATGCAATTTTTTAAAAAATCAGGAAATATATTTACTCACCTAACATGAGAATTGCTGAACCTAGAGACTTTTTTCAGGAATATAACTTTATTTAATCAAGATTCAATTGTTTACCCAAAATTAGATCTGAATTTTGCAAATTTTTCAAGTTATTAGCATAAATAAAAAATCAATACCTTAAATTTTGTCCAACTTTGGCACTGTTGATTTAATTTTCCCAGCATATATGCATAAGGATTTAATCTTTTAAAATCTGAACCTTCAAAAGAAATTAATTGGAATGAATAGCTTTTATTCATGTTTTCATACACCATGTCAAGTGTTGTTTACATCTAGCCCACCTAGTAGTACAGCCTTCACTTGCATTATGTAACCCACCCCAGGCAGCTTACCTTGGCCCAGCTTGGCCACTACTAGCAGGCTTCCCCTCTGCACTGCACTCATCCCACCCCCCCACCCCCCCAGCTGGTGCATAAACTAGATGAATGTTATAATTTTTCTGTATTTTATTTTATTCTTGGACATGCTACATTTTAGATTTTGTATTGAACCACCAGGGTTACAATGATTAAAGTGTACATTTAATTGTGTCCACAAAGTGGTCTATTGCTGTGAAAGTGTGGATGTTCATGAGATAAGTAATTCCTTACTTCAGAAGAGTAAAAATTTCACCAGGTGTGAAATTGACTATTAATTCCAGTAATTAATTAAAACTGGGATAGTAATTAGCACAATGATATTGTTTGTCCCTCATTCAACCAACAGTGTGTATACTTTTATTTGAAAAGATGTTTTATTTTATCAAATTTACTTTTTATTTTATTTTGGTGAATAAAATTAAGCATGTCCTGAAAACTCCAATGTGCAAAACTTTTCAATAGTGATTCAAGGAATATTCTTGTAGATGCCATGTTGTGGCATTTTTTTCTTTTAAAATCAGTTTAAACATTTATGATATAAAAATAATAAAATATATGTGTATGCATAATATGACCCAATGTTTCACTCTGTATATATAATGATTGCAACTTTTGCAACAATTCTAATATTTTGACTTATATTTTCAGGTTTTTTAATTAAAAATTTATAAACCTGTAAATAAAAAAATGATTCAGATAAAAACTTCTTAATGAAAAAGTGGATCTGCTTAAAAAAATAGGATTATATATAAACTTAAATGCATTATTCTCTTGAAAGTGAAATAAAGGTATTAGTCCATTCTGTCAACTTGCCTGTCCATCTGTAAATTTTCGTATGCAACTCAGTATCTCAAAACTTTTACTGTTTTTCTTCATGACAGTCTTGTCAGAGTATTAGTTTGCAATCATATATTTAGAACTTTACTATAACCAAGTAGGAGGGCCCCTTTCCTCTTAGCTTTTCATATTCTTATATAAATGAAAAACATTACAATAGAATATTTCTACATCCACCTTCGTGCTGCCCTCACTTTTCCCTTCTCCGAACCCTATCCCAAAGTCAGCCTCAGTAAGCAAGAACAAGATGAATCAGATATATTCATACTTTAATATTTTGTATAACTATTCGTCCATAGGTACCTATGTACATGCCAGAAATTATGTCAATATTGTGTAATATGTAGACATAGTGGGCATCACAATAATGTACCTTGTCAAGACTAAAGAGATATTGTGTCATACAGTCACATATTCATAAATCACTTCATCAGCATAGTTAATCATAACATCATATCTGTCAAATTGAACGCTTGCAGACTACCATACACTTTAGATCCTTCAACAGATAGCCTTATCATTCTACTACTGCTTATTACTGCTGTCATTGCATTCATATTTGCTCAAATATATCACAATTTTCAACCCCTCCTAATAAATAAAAAATAAACCACTTTATTTGACTCTATTAATCCATCAGTCAGGTAATTTCATTTATCATTTACTCACATATTACATTACATTCCTTTATAATAGCCCAACATTAACATGATATTCATAAGCTTTATCGACTCGATATAGTATCACAGTGGAGAAACATTTATAGTCCAATCACGATCAGCTGAGCGCCGTGACCCATGGGTCCCTTGTTTAATCCATATGTGATTTTTAATCACTAATTGACTTAAGTGTCTAAATTGTAACTAATATATATCTTGATATTTATATATTTAGATAACTGTGATTTAATATCATATATGATCATATGCTGACAAAAAAGGTATACTTAGACTGGATTAAGGTACCTCTGAGTGTATCTTCATAGTAAATTTAACTTTTTTCAGGTCTTTTGTTAATATCTCTTGTGAGTTTTTTTCTTTGTAAGTAGACTTTACATTTGTAAAGATTCCTATCAGATTGCCTTTGGTTGGAATACAAGTCTGACACAGCTGTTTGTCATGTATTTAGCAATAATGAAGTTATCACACAATATGTTTTAAACACCCACCCTGATCAGAATCTTGGAACACAATGTCTGTTTGCAGTGTTGCAGGTGATATAAAGTTCTGGGACCCACGGTTTCAGGAACCAGTGAAAGCTTTTAACACTATACAAGGTTTAACAGCCCTAGAGGTTCATCAGTATGCTGATATCATTGCATGGTGAGTCTGCAGGTGTTAACGTAATACATATTTTGAACTGTTAACCATTGCAAATGGTTCTGTATTGTATACAGGGGATTAGTGTTATTGAATCCCCAGACAAAGTCGGGGGATACTATGTTTTCATACTGGTCCCCCTGCCGCCGCCGCATATAAATCTTGTTGGCGCGATAACTCAAAAAATATTTTACAGATCTTTACCAAACTTGGTATATGTATAGATATGGATGAGAGGATGACGCCTATTTAAAATGAGGTCATGACTTTGACTAGGAGAGTGTCCTTAATCTTGAATAGGTCCAATTTTTGGGAAAATCACACAAATTCTTAAATATCTCAAGAATTCTTGCATGGATTGATCCCAAAATCAAGTTGATAGAAGATCATGGATAGGGTTGTCATGTTCCAGAAACTGGTGGCAACACCTATTATTCTTTACTTGTTTTCATGCCTTTTAATACCCCCAAAATTGCTACTTGACAGTACTGTGAGCATTATAAGTCAAAAACTAATGGACAGATTTCTTTTATATTATGCATATACTTAGATATGGGTTATGGGATGATGTTTATTAAAATTGGGGTCATGACCTTTTCTGTGACAGTGGCCTTGACCTTGAATATTGCCATATATGGTGAAAATCACACAAAATCATTAATATCTCAATAAGGGATGCATGGATTGGTCCAAAAGTCAACTTGACCGAAGATCTTGGATTGTAATGTCATGAACCAGAAACAGGCGGCGCCACCTGTTATTTTACTTGTTTTCGTGCCGTTTAATACCCCATCATTGCCACTTAACAGAACTGTGAGCATTATAAGTCAAAAACTAATGGACAGATTTCTTTCATACTATGCATATACATAGATATGGTATGATGATGTATATTGATATTGGGGTCATGACCTTTTGTATGAGAGTGACCTTTTCTATGAGTGTGGTCTGATATTAATTGTTGCTGAAGATGGGGGGGTCTATTCTTAAGGGGGGGGATTAATTGTCTTGGGATACTATGGCACCTGTGGGGCCAAGAAATATGTAGTTTTAATCGATAATATATAACAGAGTGATACAATACCTACCATGAGTATTTTTTGCACTCTCAGATCAACAGCTGACTTATAAATATGTACACTATGTTAAGGAAACCTGTGAACACTCCAAACTGTGGTTGAATTTTTGTTTACAAGGGTTTACAATTTGCAGTATTTGCAAAAAGTATATCATTACAAAAATAAAACCTTAAACAAGAGGGCCCATTGTAAAATGCAAGTCTAAAGGAAAAAGATTGCTGTGTAAACAATGACAAATCTTTCACATTATCTGTGAATAATGAATTGTAATTTATATTCCTAATGCTCACTTGAGTCCATGTCTAATGGTTAAAATTTTTGGCATATCTTATTTAATATAATAAATCCTTATGATAATGGATATGATCTGTGTAGATTATTTTATGGTAAGATTGTGAAAAGTGAACATTCATGAAAACATATAAAAGTAAAAACAGTGAAATTTTAACTACACAAATATGAAGCCAACCACAGTAAGCTCAGTACTAACGAATGAAGCTGGGACTTATAGGTCCTAATTAAATCATGTAATCAGAAGTTTCCAGTGTTTACAGATCCCTTTTGCTGTGTTTGAGATGACAGCTGATACATGTATTGTATTCTATTGTTTCAGTGGTTCAGCCAATCAGATGATCAGTGTGATGAACCAATCAGGTGATGTTTTAAGTACAATTAAGTACCATGATGGGTTTGTAGGCCAGAGGATCGGCCCTATCAAGTGTCTGGCCTTCCATCCATACAGGGTAAGTGTGTTGTTTTATTTCGTTTTAGCTCCCAGAACCTTCTTTCATGCTGAGCTATAGTGCTTGGCCTTGGTTCATCATCCTTTTACCAGCATTACTGGACTGGTGGCACCACCTATTATATCTTTATTGTTACAAATTTTATTTTATTTTGACTTTGACTGACTGATAGCAGGTGATGATAGAGTTGCAGCTCAGCAATCATACTATGCATTGGATAAATTAAATGAAAGTCTTCTTATGGCGGACCTGTTTACTTGTCATCCTGCAAAGTTTGAAAAAAAATCAGTCTTCATTTTGAATCTTAATCAGTTCTTCTTTAATATTACTAGCTGTAAGGAAATGTCAGTGTGTAATAAACGACTTTGAAGGTAGTTGTAAGATTTAAATAATAAATACATGTTATCATTGTTCCATCAGGATTTTAGATTTTTTTTGCAAGGACTAGGAACAAGACAGAAGTCATAACATGTTGTTTAAGACTTAAGAGGGAAATCTCTGAGATTGCACCATTTTACTTATAAAGCTCTAAGTGGAATAAAACCGCTGGCCTTCAGCTCCATTCAAGTTGTATCTTTGTAAGGGATTAACCATCTATATATTATACACTGATTTGTCTCGTGAACCTAGAGACCTACCTGTGTATAATATGTCTGAATTTTATTGCATGGTTTTGTAATATTGTACACCTGATGGGTGATCCAACCAATCTATAGAAACTGTTCTTGCCTCACCAGAGTGCTAATTTTCTCACCATTTTCTAATTTAATAAATTGTTTAATAGTTTCTAAAATATTTACCATATGATCTTTTTTTAGGTTAAATTGGCTGCAGGCAGCATTGATGCTTACATCTCTGTCTATGCGGCACCAGACCACAGAAAGAGGTGACCTACAGAAAACCATGTGTTCCTCACTGTCACATGTGCCAAAATGGTACTTCTCTCCGCTACCAGGGGTCACCAGCAGCATGTGATATTCCACTGTGATGTCATAATATTTAATGGATGTTAAAGAGTTTTAAAGGTTGGATTCACTAATAAATGTGAAGTTCATGAACTGCTTGAATTCAACATGTTTCTAATAATGAAACATCTGACAGTACCTGTGTATATGTGTGTACAGTCTAAAAATGCAACTGTTCACAGCATTTATGTTAACATGCCTTGCATATAATATGTTATGTAATATATTATATTCATTTTTGCTCAGTTTTAAGTCCATTACATTTCATTGTTTCATGATTCATCTAAGCATATATAGTAAATGACCACTGAACTCTCTTAAGATGACATGTTTTGTGGCAGGGTTTAGTTACTGGTTGTTTTGATTTTTGGTTATTTTAACGAATGAAGATTTATTGTTAAAGATATATTTCCAGATGAATCTTCAGATGGTTGATTTTACAGGAGTAGATAATCTTATTTATTGCAGACGAACAGTGTTTTGGTTCCATGTTTAATTCTTCCTTTATGAATTTTTGTGCCATCAGAATTTATTTTATTATTATCATAACAGAGCTTACTTGTGTATTTTACATATTACTCTGCTGCATAATAGTTTGTACAGAGGTTGAGGCAGCTCTCAATAATAACCTCCCCTCTCATCATCAGTCTGTCCATCTAAACCTTCAAACCTTTGTGCACATATATGTTAATATGCATGAAAAATCACTAACATGAGTTTATAACTGTCTTAACAAATGTGTCTTGTTTGCCTGTGTTCATATAAGGATTAAAATTGTCCCAGGATTGATTTTGATAGAAAATTGTGCATGAACTGATAGATTTTCTCCATAATGTCAGTCCTGTACCCTATTTGGGGGCCTAACAGATGACTAACAGCACCCGGTACTGTTATTGGGTTTTGAAATCAAATTTTCATAATTTCAGTATATTGGCATATATGTACCCACGAGTTTTAAGCCATCATCACCCACATCAACTACCTTCATTTTATCTTGTATCTCACTCAAATATGTTGCAATAAAGGATGTGTATGCAGTGAAGCATCATTTGTCGTAACATTGTTTAAGCCTGTATTTCATTTTCTTACTTTGAATATTCAAGATTATTTTATTTCTGTTTGTTTAGTGATTTTTCATCTGACTAATAACTGGTCAAAAAATTGTGTGTCCCCCAAAATATGCTCATAACCAGCTCTCTTTCACAGAGACATAATTGTTAATTTTCATATATTGTAATATATATAATGACTGGTTATACAGGGATTAGGGAGCCACAATGACATGGATGAACTTCATATATATTATATATAAAGTTAATCCATATGATTAATGCTCCCTTATGCCTGTTCATATATCTGATGACGGTAGTTTAAAAGGCTGCAGATTTATGTGTGTCATATTATATTAAGTGCTGAAGAACTTAGTTTTAAACTGATGTTAACCCTGATAATAATCCTAATATTAAAGGATGGATTAAATCAGTCATAGTGGTTCAGTTTAGAATTACAGTAGGCTGCAGTTGTTGTTGACCACCCCAGCACAAGAGTTTGAAGGGAGGTCAGACAAAACTGGCTTAGTGCCAGCCTCCATTGGTCAGCATTGTTCAGATTCATTCGGCCCTTTTATCATTAAAAAAGGTCAAGGTTTTCAGGGATATTTATGTATATATATATGTGTGTGTGTGTGTGTGTTAATCTGTCATTAAGACTGGTGTGGACCACTTACATTATATAAATATAGATATATATTCAGTATATTGTATATTAATCTCTGCGGATTAAGATTTGGTATACCTATTAATTATGTGTACCTTGATCAAGCCAGGCCACTTTAAATAGGGTATGTTTCATAAACTACAGACCAAGAAACTTAAAAATCAGTGAAACAGATTTTTGGCACAATATCTTTTGAAATATAAAAGTGTGTCAGAGGGACTTTATTTCTCTTAATTGTGAACAAAAACCCATTTTTCACTGATTCAGACAATTAAAATAAGTCCTTTGTCTTAATTTTTCCACACTGAACCTTCACATTGGTGTAAACCATTAGTGCTCAAACTTTACTGATAGGATTCTGTCCCAAGTTAAGCAGTAGCAATGGTCACCATGACTGATGTACAGTAATTAAGTACATGATGTGCCTAATACTAAAATTCAACACAAGATCACAGCAAATGTTAAGGGGATCGTGATGCTCAGCTTAATTTTACACATCACTGAAGGTAACAACACTTCTATACAAGACCTATATATAGGTCACTGTGACCCAAAATTGGAGTTTACACAGAGTTTACCATGCAGAACCTGTACCGGTAGGCATGTAAAATTTGAACATCCAAGGTCTGTGGTCTACCGTTTGTGTCATGATGAGCATAAATTGGTAGCTGGGGTCTGTCATTCTGAACAAGACCCTTTAGGGTCTTTACTCTGTTTCAGCTGTTGTCCAGTGCAAGGTTTCCACTTCCAGCAGTAAGCTGTGGAGTAATAATCACAGAGCTAGTGGCAGTGACATGGTTAATATTCCTGTGTAATATGGTGCTCATAGCTACAGCCATGTCTTAGATATTGGGTAACAGGAAATATATGTGCAAACTCATAAGTATTCAAGATTTATAATAATTTATTTCTGTTTAGACCCCTTTGATTCTCCTTCTTCCAAGGAAAAGTTAACCTTGATGTAAAAGTTAAAATGATACATTTTGGCTCACAGGTAGTAGGTAAATAGATGGCATAATTTCAAACTCATTTAATTTCCCTTGCTCTTGAGGAATAGTTGAACATGATATAAAGCTAACAGAGGAAATTTTATGACTCCTTTTGGAAAGGGTGGAATATACTAAAAAAATACAGGTCTCATTCTGTTCAAACTGCTTGCTGAAGGATCTAAAGGTGTACATATGACATATTTAAATTTTAAGAACCATCACAAAATAATTGTTCAGCAATTTTGAACAATATGAGGAGTCTGACTTTCAGGTCACCATCACCATATTTCAGGTCTTTTAAGAGGCTTCCCAAGGAGCTTATGGAATCTACAATTTAAAGTTTCTAGGTCTATGATTTGTGCCCTAGTGACACCTGGATGATTGACCACAAAGGGCGATTGCTACAGCTTTGATGTCTCTCAGTCAGCTGACCCAAAAATGTTTTCTCCCATCTGTCAGCAGGCCACATCTCATAACTGTTTGGACCAAAACATTATGTGACAGGCTACCGGTAATAAGACTGGGTAAACTCTTTGGAGGGGGGGGGGGGGGGGAGAATAAAATACTGAAATTGTAAGAATTATCTAAAGGCATCATTAAAAACAACTGATAATCATTAAAGCCTCCATTAAAAACAGATGATAATCAATATCTTTAACATTAATAAATGAAGCTTCTGAAGTAAAATGGCCAAAGATTGTCTAAATGTCTCAACAAAAATTACTGAGTCATCATGACCTGTTTGCCTTAATTACCGTTTCAGATATGTAAACTTATATCAACTAGTATAAAAAAAGCTTGTATTTGTTAGTATTGAAGCTTGGAGCATATGCCCTTGGTTCAAACAACAGTTATCCAATTCATTCAGCAATTCTGACTTTCAGATAGATAATCAAACCTAAGTTCACTTGTCTGTATCAACACTGGTCTGTTTAGGCCCTTTAATGTGCCTTGAACCCATAAGATGGGTTGTTGGAAAACCATTTTTGGACTTCGTTGTCACAAACCAAAATGTCATTTTTTTCTTTGACAATGGTACAATGACATGAGCATTTCTTTGTTGCAACAGTCGCACTATGAAGTCCATGCTACACTGACATGCAGTCTGTTATGGCTCGGGATTATCATTTGTGATTTTGATACTAGAAACTTTTGAATTCTGTGATTGTAATGAAATAATATAGATCAGAATCTTCTCTTCAAATCATACCAGTTTGTCATTTAAAACAGGTGAAATGCATTACTGAAAGATTCTGTCAGTTTTGGAGAGATTCAGCATGGCTCTTCTTGCAAATATTTTTGTTTTTGAGTTTGAGTTTAACATGTATTGAATAACATACATAAATACTAACTATACTAAATACCGGTCTAGTATGAGTTCAATTCTGTCCTTATTTCAAGATTAAACTAATATTCTGAGGACACTGTATTCCTTGTATTCTGTTTATTTAACATAAAAATCCTGTAAAGTTTCTATTAACATTTTGCATAAATGATGCTAACACATTTGAATATATTTTACATATGGGCATTTGAATAAATCTCTCATTTTCAAAATGCAAATTCAATAATTAGGGCTTTACCATAAGTATAGGAGGATCTCATTTACAGTAGACTTGTTACATTCATATCAGTATCACCTGAACTATCACCTATGTGACTCTATGGACTTAAACATAAATTTGCATCACCTTTACACAAAACCTGCATTCTACCTGAAATATGTGATCATTCAAAAAATAAAGTTGTATAGACCACTTTTTTACTATGAACGGTATGATAGAGACATACATATTTCACATATCAGATCACAAGGCTATTGTGTGATAACAATTATCAGGGAAATGGATCAGAGAGATGATTTCTTGAGATAAGGCTTAGTTCAGAAGGAATTTTATAAAAACTTCAAGATCTTACATTTACTTCATCTTTATGAAACAGAATCACAGGTTTATGTTAAAAATCTAATTTTAGATAATGTTTGTGAAGTTTTATGTTCATAATAAAATGATTCTGGATTTTATCTGTGGAGTAACAGATTGGTTTCTTATATCAATCTTGTTGGCTTGATCATTGTTACAGATATTTGATTACTGCATTATCACATAATTTGCTCTCTCCTATGGTAACGAGGTATATAGGTTTATATATATAAAGGATGTATATATACATAAGTATATATTATTACAGGCATGGGTTCGAATCCCAGGATCAGTCCAGTATTTTCCCCCTGAGCAAAATGTTTCCGTAACAGTATATATAGAGAAGTATTAGTAGTATATTTAACCTTGTTATAAAGACTTGCAGAAGTTGAAAATCCGAGTTGTTTCATAAACTGTGTGTCTTTGAAAAATTTAGCTATATTATTACCCATTAAATCTAATTTGTGTGAACCTCTAATTAGATGGAAATTTATGTCTGCGAGAAATGAGTTTCATGGATTTTACTGTGTGTATAATTTTATGTGTGTATATATTTATATGTAATAGAGTTGGGCAGTATCCCAGGATAATACCAAACACTGGTACAGATATTATTTATTTCACAGTAATTAATAATATGGCAAGTCTCCCTGTAGATTTGTTAATGTTTATCTGCAGTTAATCGACATGCAGTAACTCCAGCTGAAATGAAGCAGCCTGCTCTTTTCAAAGACATCAGTCCCACAAATGCAATCACTCAGATCAATGGGGTACCTTGGCATATGTCTTTATTATTAATTACGGTAAACTGCTATTGCATATCAGCGCCATCTTGTGTTCATTTAGTGAAACATAACATTTGAATAAGGCATTAAAACTAAATAATTCCTTTGTATATTCTTATACATGTGCGAGTGGATCACCAACAAAAATACATGTTTCACTGTGCTGAGCTGAAATATGATTAAAGTTAACATTTAATCAAAAAGATAGAGATCTTAAACTTCTAAATTGTTCAGTGTTTGAATACTAGATGGCCCTGAGAGGCAGTAGCAGTAGTTACCATAAATAACAATAATCTTGTTCCAAGGTGCCCTATTCAATATGATTAACTAGGTATGTGGAGCTCAATTATTTCATACAACTGGCAATATAAATACGCAAGAGGGACCTTGTTAGGCCAAAAAAAGTAAGGTTTGCTTCTCAGCACTTTTTTCAGAAATCAATGCGGGCAGGCGGGTTTTTTATTTTTAATTTTTTTGTATGTTTCGAAAAAAATGTCAAATGATAAGGGATAATCATGATAATAACAAATTGGTTTTGCTAAACAAGTAAAAGCACTAAGTAACAAAGGAAATTTTATCAAAATTATAATATTAAAATTAAAATTGAGTGCCTGAGAACCACACCTTTTAATTTTTTTGGCCTTACACATGAATCAAACAAATATTTTTAGGCCAAATATTGAATTTTCATCATCAAATATCACCTGAATACAGTAAGAATATATATACCTGGCATATCATCCAGCTCTATTATGTATAAACAAATATGTCTTTGTTAAATGAAATACGGTGCACTTATTCATCTTCATCAATATGTAGATCCACTGCTACCAAGCCTGGTTTTATCAGTACTCCACTCAGTTCATTTCATAATAAATAATTATGGCACAGAAAATTGTTTTGTTGTTGTCTATCTCTGGTTCAAATGAAACAATGGTTACCAAACTATGTGTATGTATACTATATGTGTGCATTTTCTAATGGAATTTGTCCATGTGCAGTTGACACAAGACATTCATTTACTGATACTATCACTCTGTGGATTGATTGCGGATTTGTCCATGTGACCTTACCATAGGACTTGGTGCATAAGAAGACATTTTGTGTGTGCTTTGAACAAGGTGGGCGTTTTACTGAAACTCTGTTTGTGCATGCAGTGCAGGTTGCTTGTTATAAATTTTATCGCACATTATAGTGCTTCTACTCGTTTAGCAAAAAAAATCTGTTATTACCATGCTTTTCCCTGATTATATGACATATTTATCGAAACATACAAAAAAAGGTAAAAAAAAATTGCCCGCCCAGATTGATTTCTGAAGAAAAGTGCCCGAGAACCAAACCTTACATTTTTTTGGCCTGAAGGTTAAGTAAACCTATTTCATGTGCATTTGTTGTGTATATGGAGGATTTTATCCAGATCCCAGAATTTGCCCTGATTTGGCTGGTACACGTGTCATCATGGACTGAATTTTATTAACAACTCAGATCTAGTAATGCATGTTGTTTTTATTCTCTGCTGAAAATTTGGGACCGACAGTGGCAGAAATACTGTGGTTATACTGAGATCTAGATTTTTTAAGTCACAGGGGATTTCCCAGTGTGTGACATCACTGCCGAGTTGACAGTGCTCATAGATCCAATAGTTTTTTAACAAATCGCACTACTTCCTGTTTTTAGTGGAAAAATGTATAGAAAAAATGTAATTCCTCCAGGAACTGAGCACATTTTATGTAAAATTTATATTAATATTTTTTCATAACCAATTATGTTATATGATAATATAATGAGATTTGGAGTACGTTTGCTTGACCTGAAGGGATGTATATAGTGTTTACCTTTTGGAACTTTATCATGTAACCTGCATGTCAGTTTGAGCTTGTATCAGAGCCAGGTGAGCTGTAATGTATAGTCTGTCTTGCCCACTGGTACTTTGAATCAAATGTTTGTAAGTACTCCATGAAGAAATATCACATGTGGCACAAAAAACAAACACACTGTCTTGAAAACAGGATTTTAATCAAAACCTGCGAGTAACTTAAATCATGAATTCAACAGGCCAGATATCACAACCACCTTCTGGCCTATAACCAACTCAAGTCTACCCAGTAAATACTGTCAGCATTGACCAAATTTGTGGCTTAAAGGCATCAACAGTCTGGCCTGTCAGGATTATAAAACAGTCTGGCAGTGACAATTTGTATTACAGTGTGACATATTAATGTTATATTTACATAGCAAGTATAAACTTCAATGCAAAATATATATCAGTTAAAACAAAAATAAGTTCAAATAGTTATCCACATGATGATGTATCTGTACAGTTTAACTGTCGTGAATCCACAAATAGGACCCATTCCCTGGGACATAGGTTTTTTGGCAGTTATTTAAACTTTACAGCAAGTGCATTGGCTCCAGTAACAGACCACAAATGTTGTATATACATAGTTGTTTGTGAATGTTAATCTATTAGTGTCAAAATTAAGCACCTTCCATACTCAGAATGTCATACATCTAACTGCTGTGGTTACTTATACTTTTCATACTGAATCTTAGGTGCTATTCTCGACCAGCACATGACTTTCCTTGTACTCTCACAGACTAGCACCAGTGGTCTATGTGTAGATAGTGTGGCAGTCTTCACATATCAGTGGTTGTAAACCATGTACAGACCCTCACAACCCACTCTTTGTTATGAGTGGTGAGTATATATGGTCTGTAAGGGTCAGTCTTGAACCACACAGATTCACTTTTTAGTCTTCAAGACTTTGCCGTTTTGCTGTTTGTTTTGTTGTTTGACGGCTGTGTCTTTGTGACTTTCTTGGTCCCACCTGCTGTCCCTCCGTAGAGTGACCTCCTTGCTGTCTTATTACCACCTGAAATTAATCAAACCAACATGACTTTATGGTAACATCAAGTATCACTACTACAGTAACTAAAACTATACAAATATCAATATTAATAACTGATTGCTGAATGTAATCCACTTAAAGATTTCCCTTGATAGATAGCTCCCTATATTAAGAATCACAGATAAACAAGAGAGGTGAATTTATACACTGTTACAATAAACTTCTTCAGTCCTTGACTTTTGACCCAAAAACTGGACAGACTGTGCTAAAGATTACAGAAAATAGCAACAGACTAAAAATATCATAGGTAAAGCAAGAAATATAGTGGGCAGGTAATGTCCACAGGTATTGTGCAGACCACTCGCCTGGCATGCTTGTTCTCCGGGCCATCTTGGACACCACACGTTTTGGTGAAGCTGTCCTTGCCCTCTGTGTCACATTCTTCTCATTCCCAAGAACTCTGTAAATACCAAATGTATACCAAGAATAACAATATGAATCTAGGTGAGTGGAGCTACAACACTACCAAGAGACCCTCACCATGCAGGATGCCCTAATGAGACATCTCCATGTGTATGTACAGTGTCACACCTCAGTTACACCAGTTCACCCAGTCAGTTGCTGAGCAAATGTGTAGAATACAAATAGGGTGGCCATGGACAAAGGAATCGTACTCTGTCACAATGTAACATAATCTTTCGATTTGAAAATATATTATGGTGAACCAGGTTACCTAAAACAGTTATTGGACTGTTCCTTTGATGCTACCCTTACCTCACACAATATTTCATCAAAATTTGTTCATAACATTCACAAGTTGCAATCAGACAAAACATCCAAGGGAAAAACATAAAACCTTTCTGGGTCTAATAAGACCGGAATCTGAAACATGCAGTGGCTGTCCACCCCACTGACACAGCCCAATCAAGAATTAAAGATGTCTGTTCTCCTGTGTAGGTAAAGTGAATAAAGGTGTTGTGTTGGTTAGCAAAACCAAGATATATGCTGCTGAATTCTTAATCCTGGGTGTAACAAATGTAACACACATCTCAAATATTTTGTGGAGTATTATATACAGTATACACAGGTGAAATACAAGGTCCATGAACCAGCTTCACGTCACCGTTAACATAAGGAACATTATTTGTGTCTGACATCAGATGGCCTGGAAATTGCACTTGTCATGGTCAATATGTGCTGGTTTGATTGACAGTGAGGAAATGATTCCCCCTGGCAGGACAGGATACCAATGTTTAAAATAAAGAGTAATGTAGCTTTCGTATCACCTTATGTGAGAGAGAGAGAGAGAGAGAGAGAGAGAGAGAGAGAGAGATGGAGACAGGGAGAACCTGTCCCTATTGGTGCCTCTCATGTATGAACCCCTCTCTGTCAGTAAAATCCTCTGTATATGCACTATTCCAGGTCCCCCTGTGCACAACAGGTTGTGTCTTACAAGTAAAAGAGGACAAGTTAACCAGCACATGGAGTACATTGTGAGTATACACACCTCTTTGAGTTGTCTTTTTCAGGTAAAACAGGGCTGGCTTTGGCTTGGATTGGTTTCAAGGCCTTTTTCATTAAGGCTTGATACTGTCTCTTGATGGCACCACTGTGATGAGAAAATACAATCAGAAAATGAACTCACATTTACTTTCAATATTTGTCTGCATTCCATAGCTTTCAGGATTTGGGTGGTTACATTCCAACAAACATAAAGGGAGATTTACAATTCATTTAGTCATTACGGATGATAGCATATAAAAAGTGAAATGAGAAATATAACAAATGACAAACATAGAGACAAGGTGATAAAGGTTTGCTATCAATACGTAAAATGCAAGCCATGGAAAAAAGGGCAACTCATATTTTTTTCTTTTATTCTTCTTTCAGTATTTAATACATTATTCCCTGGGACTCTACTGACGGCTAAAATTGTTGGAGGGGCCTAACAACTGTCATTATAAACCATTAGAGTGCAGATAAGAAAACCCTCAAGATCTCTCTAAATCAGTGTTAACAGACAAACTATAATCAGGATAAGTATCAATTGCACACTTACGTGTCATCAGCTTTCCGTTTCTTGGGGCTACTCACAGAGGGCGGTGCAGTCTTTGGTCTGGGTTGTATGGTACCAAATACAGCCATTTCAGCTGCTCTGAGAGCTTTGTCAAGGCCAGTAAAACACCCCACATCTACATGTGCTCTGACCTTATATGTTTCTTACTGATAGGCTTTACTTTGTCTCACCACCTATGAAAACAGCAGTAAGCAAACTGTAATCAAAACATGTGCAAAAACCAATTTAAAAAGGAGGGAGACCGGAACACAGATGATGAGCAATTGCTAATATCACGGTGAATTTTAAGGTTCACTACTTCTGTAAATAAAATCTTCACAACATTTTTTTTTACCTGATAAAACTAGTTTATATCACCATTCAAACTTTTTTTTCATCAAATGGGATTAACTATGTGCATGCAGAGAGTATGGCACAATAAGAGAGTAAATATAAAAAACCTCAAAATCATGTGAAATTAGCCACACCCGAAATATTTGCAAGAACAAATCATACAATGCAACCTCAGTCACATCAATCATTTAATTACATCTCAGTCATTAGGAATGGTTCTGGCAATCTAACTGGATATATTAGCCAACACTGCAAGTCATGATGAAGAATATTATATACTGTGACATGTGTATGCACATAAAACTTCTAGCCGCATATGTCTATAATGAACAAAGAGTGCAATGAACAAAATATGACCACTGGTAGAATATGACTGGCTAGGTATGCACTTTACTTTTTTTAATCACAGGCCACTCATGATATCACACAGATATAGAGGCCCTGGCATCTGTGATGCAACCCGTCATTTTAGATTCATATCAGTGCCAATGGGCAATACTGCTTATAAACTCATTTAATACAGTGGTCTCATATCAGCCTAGCCCTCAGTGTACTCAGTGAGACAACCCCCTGAATGAAATCAACAAGCTTCACACTTAGCTTGACATCCAAATGCACATGCACAATGACTCATCACCCTAAATGAAAGAGACAAGCATCATGGGGCATGTGATGTCACTATATGTTCTGTGATGTACCAGCCAGGAATGAAACTGACAACAAAGTTGTCTCTGAATGTGAGAAGCCAAAGCTGCAATGTATGTGTGCTTTTGAAGTGTTTTATTCAGGCTGAAATGCCATCCTAAGGACAATATGAAAGCAATACAGAGCAAGCTGGTTAATAACATATATAAATGTAACCATTAGTTATTACAACAGATGAAGGATACTGAGCTTTCTTCTTTCTCTCCATGGCTTTGTGTGTTGCTGCACTCACATGTTTCTTCTTATCTGCCTCATGGCTAGCCTGAAGACACACATCAAACTTCAATCATTCAGCAACAAAACTGATCAATCTGGCCTGGTTTGCTTTATGTAAATTAAAGTTCTACTCCATTCTCAGAGTTCATCAGGTTAAATCATATGGGTTTATTTTTTAGATGTATAAAAATAACTAAGGATGTCTACCAGCTAAAACATGAGGAGATGCCAGAGACAGGCCTCACTGTCACTATTAACCTTTAACATGTGGTGTAAGCAGGGAAGTTATACAGATATTTCAATGATCTCTTTGAATCTCCAATAACCTTTTTTCAAAGGCTGACATAGTGGTGCATACTATCCCAAGACTCCAGATATATCAGACTATACATCCACTACCTTTATTTCTTTTCCATTTCAAAGAAAAAACTGGTTGCCTTTTTGTTTGTGAGGGTTTTAATTTCGTGATATTCGCGAATGGGAAATAATCGCAAAAATGAAACCCTCAGGAATAATTGGCTAATTGAGAATGTCCTTCTTATTAAGTGTAGAAAATACTTGTATGGGAATATGTTGGAACAGTGAGAAATTTTATAATAAGTTACATCCATGCAGGTTTGGGGAAAACGTTCCCTTAAATTTGAACTAAACTACCTGTGGTGAGTGTAAAGGCCCATCGTTAAATGAGAAGAATATCACAAACTTATGACTTATCCTCATTTTATAATACACATAGGTATGGCTTTACCAAAGATTTTATTTGGATTCTGGTGAGATCGCAAAAATGAAACCCTCGCAAAACATTAAAAATGGAGAAATTGCGAGATTTTAGCCTCGTGAATATGAAGCCAATCTCAGTATTACATTTAGAAGAGACAGCATGTTACATTTCTTCTATTAATTTAGTATATCCCTGTTCATAAATAAGGAGGTTTAACGAGTTTATGATATAACTCAGGGGCTGCTTAGCCAAAATACCTATAGACAGGGACATACCTTGAATAACCGCTCTTCATTCAGCATCCTGTCTTGTCTGATGATGGACATTCTCTCTTTGACTGATGTTTGGAAAAAAATCTCATGAATCTCATACATCCCTGCTGTCAGCTTCAAGAAAAACAATGCACAATCAAATGAAAAGGTTTCCCTCAAACAAGAGGAAAAGACAGCAGCTAATAAGGAGGTGCATTGACTATCTTGACACATACTGTGCTTTCCTTCAATGATTTAAGATGAAACAAATATTATTATCACACGCAATGTTGGTTGAAATATTTGCTACCAGGGTTCACTATGAAACCAATAGTAAATAGTTACCAAGTAGCTACTCAAAAGTATGTTTCTATATATAGTATATTTTGCATGGTTTTTATGTTGTATATCTGATAATGGACAGTAATTTCCATGCAAGCATACATAAAGACTAGATAATAAAAATATACTTCTTGAACTTATATTTTTGAATTATTCATTTCTTTCATAAAATGTAATCACAGTTTGTGTGATTATATCAAAGCAACCAGTCTTTCTAAAACATCACATATTATAACTTCAGGAATAAAGATATTCAGTTTCAACAACTTCACAAATATGTTTGGCAAAGATTTGACACTGTAGTTGAAGTAGTTATTGCTTGCAGAATGATTCACACACATAGACAAGTACACACATGCACATAGCTGATAAATATACAACTGCTTTCAAACCATCACCTGGTGGATACTAAGTAAAACAAAATTGGATGGAGGTTATATTTTTAGCCATGTCTGACTGTCCCTTTGTCTCTGTTAATTTGTGTACATAATATCTCAAAAAAGTTCGGAATGGACTTACATAAATTCTGTAAGGATGATTACCTTGGAATAGAATATCTGTAGCTAATTTTTTTTTGTCAATCCTGGTCAAGATGTAAAGGGAGGGTGATATATTACATTTTTTCCCTAAAATAGTCAATGAAGCTGACATCTGGTGTAGATATTTATCACCTTTACGATTGTATGCAACATGATTATTTGCAATTAATAACCAGAAATTAATAAGTTACTGAAATGATAGGTAGGCATGATAAAAAAAACAGTATTTGTTCTCTGACTGCCACTTCCAGATGTTTGAATTACCTGTGCAATGATCCTCTGTTGAAGTATCTTGTCTTGTTGTGAGTAGATGCCCTTCTTGATTGGAGTCTCTGCTTGAAAATTCAAAGCAAACTGGGCTGTGTCCTGTCAGAAGAGATAGCCAGACAATAAACAGTAAACCCATAATGGCAGTCATTCCAGTGTTTTCTTAATGACCTTAACTTATCAGCTTCACACAAGGGTAAATAATTTTTTCAATAAAATTTAGTTAAAGTACAATAATCCTGATATTGGTCCAGTTTTGTTTAGAAGCTGTGGAATCTTAAATTTTAAAACATCATATAATCATCTTTTATATAATAATTTAACTTATCTGGTAATGTAAAATCAGCAAAAAAGACACTGGGAACAATTATAAGATTATAAAAATAATGTGAACAAATAATCCACTGACCTTGATAGTTTTAATGATAGCATTCACTTTCTCTGTTCTCAGGAGACGCCTGGTCAAGTAACCTCTAACAGCTGCTGTCAGTCTGGTAAAACAGGGCTGCAGTGTCTCAGGAACCTGAATTTGGACCACGTAGAACATGCAGAGTCACAACAATAGAAATCTTTTACTTAATAAGTTAATATGATATATATATATATATATAGGAGGATGGCATACCAAATACTCAGTGAACAGTGAAAAACAGAACTATAGTATTTAATCCTATGTCTGGGTGATTACAGTGAAAGGGCCCTTTTCCACTGGTCCTGCAAGTAATACTATGTGGTTGTTCCATGCAACAAACACATCACTGCACCTTTCCCTTTCCAGGATTGAAATCAGTGGGCATTTAAAGTGATGGATTAATTAATTAAATGCATATGATGTCATTCAACTTTCTAAATGCCATTTTCAAAAGGTCTTCAAGATGCTATTTCACAACAGAGCTCTCTGCTCAACAAAGAACTGAATATATACTGGTAGGCTTTGATTATATCCTTAAATGTCCTGCTCTTCCATATTAAAGCTTGATAGAACCACAGCCCAGAATTTTTATGATTCAAAGTTTTGTACATAACATACAGATATATTACACCAAGAAGCATGTAGTGAGGTGTAACGGTTAGACATGACATTAAAGGGGTATTCTACATGGCAAATCTCACTGGAATTATTAGCTGTCCAACTCAGTTGCTGAACAAAGAACTGAATTGTAAAAACTAGTAAAAACACCAGACAACATGGAATACCATTGGAAAAGAAGTCCAACTAATCTCAGCTGCGACCCCTGCAGCCTTATCTATTTTACACATTTACATGGTCCAACCCTATTCCACAGTCCACCTACCCAAAGATATGCACAAACTATGCTGATAATCAAATTAGAAAATCAGATCAGATTAATTAACCTCCTGCCTAATGATCACCTATCTAATAACATCATTTAGCTGTCACAATGCTGTGTCACAATGCTGTGTCACAATGCTATGGCAGGAACTACATTTCAGTACCAGAGGAACTGGTGTATATATATATTTGTTTGCTTGACTATACTTACCTTATCTCCAATTCTAAGGAGTGGTTTCTTGCTGATAGGACTCTGCCACGCTGGTCTCCTCCTGAGCGTAACGTTAGGGCTGGCTGGTGATCCCTTGTTCAGACTACTGGTCTTTGATGTCGCTGGTGGACTCTTGATTAATTTCTCTGAATGTCCTGTACTTGACTGTCCTGGTGCACTGGGCTGTCCTGGTACACTGTGCTGTAATGGTAACTGCTGAGAAGCACCAGCAGATCTGATCAAACTCAAGTCAGCATTAATGTTCACAGATGGAAAATATCTCTGGCCAAGAGGAACTGCAGTCTCCCTTTCTGATACAATATTATGATCCTGGACAGAGTCATTTGGAGCTAACATGGCATGTAAACTGCCTACTGGGGCTGTGTGTGGTCTGAGTACATGCAGGTGTTGGGAAACTGATGAAACATCATTAACAGTTGATAATGAATCTCCAAAATCAGGCATTAGAGGTGATTTCAGATTCACCATGGGATTACCAATTCCCGAAATGGAAGTATTAATGTGATGAGCACTTTGGCTGGCAGAAGCTTGCTGTGCTGTCTGCCCAAGGCTTTCCCGAGCTTTGCGTATGCTGCCCTGTAAGAGCTGCTGCTCTTGCAGTAAAAGTTCTTGCTGGAGCCTGAATTGTTCCTGCTGCTGCTGTGCTAACAGAGCAGCCAGCTGCTTCTGCTGTTGCTGCACTATCTGCTGCTTTATCTGGTCAAAATACTCCATCTGACGATGAAGTAGCTGCTCCTCAGTCATGTGATGCAGCTTACCTGGATCAATGGCTGGAAGGAGATTGTCTATAGAAAATGACGTCTCCTGCTGTGGCAGACCAGCCATAGGCTCTGCTGAGTTTGTTCCTGTAGTTACAACTGTTGAAGACTGTGGCTTGGCTGTGCTCTCTTTTGCTAGCCTTCTTTCATTTGCTTTTAGCAGGACTAATTTCTTATCTAAATTACTTTTGTTTTCTTCTCTTTTCCTGTCACCTGGATTTACTTTGGTTTTCTGTTGGATGGATGAAGATTTTGCTGAAACAGTACTCTGTGTGGTGTTTTTATGTAAAAACCCACGTTTAGCATCAACAACACTAGGTTTACCTGCAGTCTTAATTCCTTGCTTTGAGCAAACATTTCTTGAACCAGGTGTCTTTTTAGTGACCTTTTTACTCTGAGTTTCTTTACTTGATTCCGCTTTTGTAGCTGCTTCTTGTTTCACAACTGACTCTTTGCTGGATGAGTGCTCTGCAGCTATTGCAGCAGCAAATGACATTGGAGCTTGGTACAAACCCACTGTTGTTGGCTGGTTGGTGCCTCTGTGAACAGGTTTACTGGAACTATCCTCCACAAATGGCACAGATAATTGGGATTCCTCAGAATCGTACTCTAACTTGCGCTGGACTGGTTTGGACATTAGGTCCTCAGTACTGACATGGACTGGAGCACAGTCTGTCACAACCGAGTCATTACTGCCTGCAACCTGGTCGGGTGCCATGTTTCTATCTCGTGCAGCTATAAGAGCTGGCGAGGGTACAGCAAGTGTGTACGAGTCTCGTCTGACATGCCCTGAAGAACTTGAAGTATTACTTGTATCATTATGCCCACTATTTTCTTTCATCACATTCTTTTCTTCGTTGTTCTTTTGTTTCATATCAGCTTCTACATCTGCAGTGTGTGCAGTCTCCACTTTGTTCTCAGTTTCTCTTTGGGTCACCAACATCTCATCAAGAGGAATTTCAAAATCACTATTAATCGTAGACATTTCTTGTGCATGTGGCATTGTTGTAGCTGCACTCACTGTATTCATGGATCCCGCCATGTACGGACGAAGGTCAGTGCTTGCTGTGTTACAGACAGACATGTCAGTGGAGCTTAGCTGAACCTTAACAGATGGGTTACCACTCACCACATCATGTAGCTCTGCATTAAGCTTTGTGCTTTCCACTATTTTATCAATGGGCTGTTTCAAATCATGGTCCCCATGCTCAAATTCACTGTGACTGCTAGGCAAAAGAAGGCGTAAGCTGTCATCAGGGGCATGTGAGATGCATGACACATCAGGTGTTCTATTGGGGCCTGGTGTCAGCACTGATGTCAAGTCATCATGATCATCATCCCTAACCACTTCATCACCATTATCACAAGTTAGCTGCTTTTCTGCTTCCGGGCTTGGGGCACATGGTTTCCTCAAAACAGTCTGAGGTTCAGCTTCAATCAAACTGTTTGTTTGGTCTGGTTGAGGGGGTGGTGTGTGCTCATACTGATCAGGTCCTGGACTTAGCTGAACTCTCTCTAACAACTGAGTGCTGGATTTGGAGTTACAGTTGCTGGTTCCAGCTTCAGTAGGCACCTGTGCATCTCCAACATCACTTGCATTTTTCTCATCTGGACCTGTAGTGTTATGAGCTTGAGAGCTTACATTAATGCTGTTTACTCCTGAGCTTGAACATGACGTGGTGGTTTCTTGTGGACCTACACTGCTAC
This sequence comes from Sipunculus nudus, assembly GCA_026874595.1. Taxonomy (NCBI): domain Eukaryota; kingdom Metazoa; phylum Annelida; class Sipuncula; order Golfingiida; family Sipunculidae; genus Sipunculus; species Sipunculus nudus. The sequence goes on from CM049307.1 coordinate 21,943,217, forward strand.
TTGAGGTGGACGTATCAGCAAGCTGTACCATTGTAACAGGACTGTTGGGCCGTAGTCTTTGTAAAACTGTGTTATTACCCTCAATAATGCTTTTCACAGTATCAGTACTGGATGTGGACTTAAAGACTGGGACGCTGTTTAATTTGGCCAGAGCTAAATCCATCAAACTGACAGATGCATCTGATGCAGGGATGTCCTCATTCTTAGGTCCGTGTGGAATAACATTCTCTCTTGCAGTCTCTGGATTCATATTCACAACAGCCTCTGCGACTTCTTTGGGTTTAGCTACAATGCTGCTGGCATGGGGTGACTCTGACGATGACTGACTTTGTGCTTTACTGGATTCCTCTAACACTTTCTCTCTTGAAGTGTCTTTATCCTCAGATGTTTCTCCATCTTTACTCTGGTCTCCTTGGCTTTTGCTCTTATCATTGTCCTGTTGTTCTGGTGCATCTGAGGATAAATCAGTCACTTCAGCAACAGTATCTACTGGCTCTGTATCTACTGGCTCTGTATCTACTGGCTCTATAACCTCATTTATTTTGGTGTCTGGAACTCTGCTGCTGATGCCACTGTCAGGCTCAGCTGATATCACTGATGCTGCAGGTTCTGTAACAGGTTTAAAACCAAGAGACTCCTCACGGTTCAAGTCCTCTGGTGGTGCTGAAAAACTCTTTTCCTGAAATTAGATGAATGGGAAATGTAATATGGTGACTTAAACTCACCAAAATAAACATGTGACCCCGTGCCGATAACTGTTATACCTAAGTTCCAATAAACACCCCTTCTTAGCTTGCTTTACCTATGCCAGAAGGATACATTTTTTGCAATTATTGATTTTTCTGTTTACAACTAAAAATTCATTTAATTTTTTGGTAATCTCAGTCACCATATGATATTTTATTAAGAGGATTCTTTAAGACTGCAAGATAGGGCAATATCATTTCCCCTTAGTTTCCCCTAACATTGTTAGGGGAAACCTGCAATGTAAATTTATGAACATGATGGAAGTTTCCACTGCTTGCATGCACAGGTGTGACCTGATTGGATCTGCCTTTGCTCTGACAGGCAAAGCTGACCTGTGATAAAACCATGGAGTTGGTGAGCTGTGGCATACAATTTCTCTTGGTTTAGATTCATATAATGCCTGCATGTGCTTATATACCAAACATCAAAGTTTGATTCGGATCCTTGTAATATTCCACACCTAGTGATCCAAACTGTTGGTAATGGTATGCAGTTTCTCAGTAATTTTTTTCTATTTAAATTTTCTATTTATTGTTCAACATAGATCTCTGTAATTTACCTCAAACCTGTCCACCACCTGTTGTACTCTCTCAAGTAGCTTCCTTTGAGCCTTTGCTCGTAACCTTGCTTCTGTGAGAACAGCCTGGTTTTTATACATCTTCATTTCTTCCCGTCTCCTTTGTGTCATCTACATAAAGAATACAGTTTTGTATCTCTCTATTTATTAAAGAAGAAACAATTTGAAATGCTAAATTTTTCTTGTACCATTAGCTAAGCTGTTACAACTTCAGACAGGGGCAAACATGACTTATAATCATAATTATATTAACAAATAAAAATAGTCTTCACTTAAATTATTCATGTGCACCAGACAATTAGAAAGCATTGGGGAAAGGGGGTAGGAATCATATAACACCATAGTCTGAACAAAAGATCAAAACTCAAAGATATCACACAAGTACATGACAGTCAGTATTATATGAATCATTAAGTATAGTAGTTTAATATATACAAGTACCACTGTATATTCTTTATAAATAAAACCAAACATGCAAACATTACTTTAAAAGCGTAGATGTTTTCAGTTTCAGGCACTGTCAAATACACATGATGGTTACTCTTAACATAAGGATATTCTTTGCACAATTTTAACAGCCACATGAACTTACAACTGGAGGTAAAATTGACATTCCTTGCATCTTGACCACAGATCGATAGCCGGGAAGGTCATCCATGTACATATCAGGATTGTACGATTCCTCAACGGCCTTGATTGTGGCAAGTTCTGATTCTAATAAATTCATCAACCCATCCATGGCTGTGAACAAGCCCACCTAAAAAGTAGAAACCAACACATAATAATATACATGACAAAAACCATGTGATTATTTACATAGTCAATCCAATAGATATTCTGATTTAACAACAGACTTCCAGCCCAGCTTTTCAAGGGAATAATTGAATCATCAGAACCTGATAACAATTTTGGTACTCCATCCAAGTACTGGTTAAGTAATATTACAAGTAATCTTAGAATATTAAAAGCAAATCATGCAGGCCTTTAAACTCAACCAAATTATTAATACTATGTATATTCCTGATCAAATTTAGAATGCAAATATTAGACAAGTACACTGATCAATCTGGTCATCCACATCGACATCTACAATATGAATTTCAAATGCTAGAATGGCATATGGGAGGTCGATGACCACCATGGCACAATGACTGTATGATGAAATCCTCTATAATGAGTTGAGAAGTGCTGTTTGAATCCTGATATAAGATTCCCAGTTCATGTTTTTTATGTGTCCTATGTTGTAAATATGTTTGTATAACTGAACTTAAAACAAGGCCTACAGGCCTAATGCAAACCTGTGCAATGAGATTACACCGGGTATAATGCTTCAATGCTGGACCATTACTTTTCAAGAACAGTATATGAACAATGCAAGTACTTAACACTTAGAACAAGAAACAATTAAATAAACATCACTGCTAAAATTCTAGCATGGGTGCACACAACACAAAAACTAGAATACAGGTAGTCAACAAGCGACTACGTGTATCTGCCTAAATCAGAGTGGGACAGGTGAAGTGAGGCATGGATTGAGTGGCAAGTGGAAATAGAGTGAGGTGTGCTGCATAATAGCCTGATGTCTGCAGCCGAAATGTGTATGTAGGTTGCGCCACCTACCACAAAATCCAGAAAATTGTCCAAGATGTATAAACATGCAAAATTTTAGGCAGACAAGTCAAACCACTACTGAGATATGAGTGATTTTAGCCAACGGCAGACATACAGACGGACACTGTGCAAAAATGGTGGCAGGTGGCGCCACCACTTTTGTGTATGATCAAGAGCTATGTGAGATCTATACACATGCAAAATTTCAGGGGGATATGTCAAACCAGCCCTGAAATATAAGCCTGAATGGCGTCCAACTGAAAACATAGTATCCGCAAAACTCTGTTTTGGCTGATACAATGATTGTACTTATTTGTAGCACCAACAGTCTTGTATACAACGAAGAGATATATACATATGCCCAATGTCATACTGATATGTCGAACCTCTCCTGTGTAATAAGCAGGGACATACACTGTGAAAAAATAATTGTAGGTGGCACCACCAGTCTTGTAAACTATAAAGCTACCCAATATGTATAAACATGCTCAATTTTAGGCTGATGTATCAAATTCCTCTGTAGAAATAAGAATAAGTTTGATGAATTGGACTGACGCGGCTTAGGTGAGTAAGGCAGTCGCCCTTGAGTGAACTGTGACAAATTGCTGCCTCATGCTACTGCACTGAGTGAACTCTTGACCTGAACCTGGCTAGACTGAGTGAACTTTTGACCTGTACCTGGCTGCACTGAGTGAACTCTTGACCTGTTGCATAATCTGACACAGTTGACAGTCTGCCAAAGCTATAACTAGATCCAGGCTGAACTTTGGTGCCAAATCTGATGCAGTGAGCAGTCTGCAAAAGCTATAAATAGAATGCAGCTACTGCACTGAGTGAACTCTTGACCTATACCTGGCTGCACTTCTTCCAATCCTGGCACTGTGCCAAAACTATTTGTAGAGCTGACATTATCTTGGCTAATGGCCATCATGAAGGCACTGGCAATCTGCCAATGGTAAACCAAGTGCTGCCATCTGCACACAAAAGTGGTCCCTACTTGAAATAACTTTGAAATTAATTTTCCCAATACAAAATGCTTTTCAGCTGACTTTTTATAAAAAAGAAATCAGGAATATATGTAAAATTATTACAGATGCATACTGATTGCAAAATTTAAATACAGGTATATCTCACTGATGGCAAATTCTTGAATTAAGTTGAGCAGGGTTACCAATAATTTATAATCAATTTACAGTTGTTTTTATATAGCCACAGAGAGCTGAATATCCATGAAAGTAACATTGCCTGGTATGATGAATAACTTAAATCATAAATCTAAATTTTTTTAAGGTTTTAAAAAAAATTTCTTTTCAATATTACCAAAGATAACCTGAAATCTAAATGTCTAGTGGCGTGATGTAATAGATGCTGATAAAATGGTGCCAGGCTAGATGTAACAGCATCACACAGCTAACATATATGGTTTAATGACTCAATTCTATCTCCATAATTCAGCCAAAAATCATTCATGTGGAACCATTAATGACAATTATTATAAGAAATATTGTAGGGACTATTCTTGTAAAATATTTAACAAACTGGCTTCGGTGGCATCAGTCGAAAAAAATTTCACAGGTTTATAATCATACAGGAAGAAACAGCAAACTGGCTAAGTTCAACTTCCCGAAACTCAGCCAAAAAGCACTGAACCAAAACCATTTAAACAAAATTGAATTATCAACATCTAAGGATAATTAATGTGTGAGATTTAAGAATTTGGCCCTGTGGTTTTTGAGAAGAAGATCTTTGTAGCCACTGAGCGGAAGTGGGCTGTTATGGCATATGACTAAATTCAGCTTCCCATAACTTAGCCAAAGGTCATTGAAAAGAGACCATTTAAACAAACTTCAGAAAGCACTACCCTAGGATCATTTCTGTGCGATATTAAACATTTTTGCCATATGGTTTCAGAGAAGAAGTTTTTTGTAGCTCTCAGTGTGATACAGGCATTGATGACCCCGTACAAAAAAGGCCGATGCAGGTAGCGCCACCAATACCTCAATTTCAGATATGACCTATGTGACCAACATTGGCATAAATTTTGGTGATGATAGCTCCAGCCGTTTCTGAGATTGAAATTTTAATATGCTTGTTTGGACAGATGACAAAGTTCAACCTCCTGTAACTCGGCCGAAAATCTCCGAACTTGAACCATTCGAACAAACTTGAGAGAGATTGTTCCAGGGATCATTTCTGCGAAATATTGGACAATTTAGCTGGACGGTTTCTGAGATGAAGATTTTTAAAGTTTTATTATCTTTTTCCCTATAAAATCTAAGAAATGCAGTTAGAAAAAAAAATAAACAAAATCTGAAAGAGTTTTTCAGATGACTGAATGAGACTGATTATTTGCAAAAATTTGGTGATGCTAGCTCCTGCCATTTTTGAGATAGCTATGGTTAACGTACAGACGAAGCACAACGTACGACGCTGCATAAGCTTACAGGTTTGCTAAAAAATAAAATATTAAAAAGAAAACATAAAGATCCATAAAATTGAAGACATTGTTATGCTGACATACAGCCTCTTCCCACAAACTAAGAATACTGTTTTATATTTATTTTTATCTCCACCTAAATGTAATTTGTTTCTGCCAGTGTTGGTGTGTTTGTCTGTCAGCAAATCAAAACATGACAAGGATTTTGATTAAATTTTGTGGCAAGTTAGGATTACATGGTTTGCACACAGGGAACAATCCAATTCATTAAATGGTGGAGGTATTCTGAATTATATATATATATATATATATACACAGTGAAACCTCGTTGTGTCAAACTTGTTTAAGTCCAATACCCCACTTATGTCCAAGGTACAGACTCGATATTCCGGACAACTCTGGTTATAATATTACCAAATAAAACCCCCTTGTGTTGAACCTCGGATGTGTCAAAGTTTTCTGAGGGTCCCTTCAAGAAAAAAAAAATGTAATCAATTGTTTTTTTTTAAATATTTTTTGGTGGAGGTAACCGCCTCCATGTGTTTTTTATGCTAACTTAACTATGTATATGTACATATGCAGAAATCCGTTCCGGTTTTTGGACTACGTGATGGGGCAGTATTACACGCTTCCTCTCATTTTATATCCGGGCATCAACCAGGCCCGGTGACTACTGCACTTGCGGGCCCTGGGTGTGTAATCATCCCCACTGCTTGGTCATAACACTGAGGAACCCCTGAAAGGCGCACTCCTTGTGTGAAACACGGCGGTGGGCTCGGCCTTCGAATAAGCCTGCCCAGCGCTAACTCTGGGTAGGGGCCGACCGTGAAAAATCTCACCGCCTCGGCTGAGATTCGAACTCACGATCTTCTGGCTTTGAGTCCTGTGCTCTGCCCCTGAGCCACAGAAGCCAGTAGTAATCAATTGTTCGTTGTATCATTGCTGAGCTATCCTGAAAATTTTATCAAAATCTGTTAATAACATTTGAGTATTATTGCTAATAGATTTGTAAACAGACAAACAAACAAACCAACAGCAGCAAAAACATAACCTTCTTGGTGGAGGTAATAATGACAGTTTATAAAATTTATTGCCTGAAGGCATTTGTTGATAACTTGCAATAAATGAAATACAAAATTAACATGATATCAATGACAGGTTTAATGACAATATACAACTAGAAAATGGACAGTCAACAACTGATTACAGGTATCTACCAAATCACAGAGGCATGGGAAAAGTAAGGCATTGAATGTTCCTGACATGACATGACTCCAAATTTGTAGCATCAGAGATGCCAAAGTATTCCAAGACAGATGGTGAACGGAAGAATGCCACACAAAAACAAATGCTGATGGCACCATCAGTCTGAAGAATGAGATGAAGGTATCTAAGATCTATGGACATGCAAAATTTTAGGCCAATATGGCAAACCACTCCTGAGAAAAGGGCATCAATGTATTCTATGAAAACGGGAAGGCAGGTGGTGCCACCTCTGACCTGTCTGGTATATCAGAAAATATTTCAAGATTGGTGGGCATTCCAAATTTCAGACCCTTATACTGAATGCCTCCTGAGATGTGAGTGATTTTCACCCAAAGCAAATGCACTGATGGACGCCACATGAAAATGATTTCAGATGGCGCCACCAGTCTTTAGTACGAGATGGAAGTAGCCAAGATCTATTGACATGCATAATTTCAGGCCATTACAGCATACCAATCCTGAGAGAGAGGTATCAATGTATTCTATGAAAATGGGAAGGTAGGTGGTGCCACCTGTCTGGTCTATGAGAAAACTCTCCAAGATGGATGCATGGACATGCAAAATTTCAAACCAATACGCTGAACCCTTCCTGAGATATGAGTGACTTTCACCCAAAGCTAACACAGGGATGGAGGCCATGCAAAAATGATTCTAGGTAGCACCACCAGTCTTGAGTACAAGATGGATGCATCCAAGATCTATGGACATGCACAATTTCAGCCAAATACATTGAACCACTCCTGAGATACGGCTTGATATCGATAAAATACACATATTCATACTGCAAGAAAAGGAATGCAGGTGGCGCCACCAGTCTTTGTTAGGCACCAGTTCACATGTGTCCAAGTTATTATGCTGGGCTTTGGAAAGATTCATTCAAGGGTGTCTCAGATGAGTTCTCCTGGAATGAACACTGCTGCGGTGGTGGCATAACTCTGTTTTGATAGGGCTCGCCCTGCCTATTCGTTAGCAATGGGAAGATCTGGCGAAACAAAATTCTCTCTGGCTAATATATTGGCGAGAACCATCTTTCCAATGCCCTTAGGCCTAAAAAATTAGTTCTTTGTTTCTGATTACAGTGGTGTAAAATTTAGAGTAGGTAGTTAGGGAATTTATTTTATTTTTAATATTTTTTTTTTTACCATGTGATATAAATAGTCTGTTTAGAAGACTATTTTAAGATTTGATTTTGCTGCTGTTGCTCAGATTAAATTAATTCACAAATAGGTTTTAATTAAATAATCTGAAAAGTATATACCAGGCCCTCCAATGTTGTCCCACTATCCAAAAAAAGGAGCGAGGAACCAGGTTGCAATATTAGCCCCACCCTGACTATAGAAGGCTGGTACATGGTAATCAAATGATCTCCTGCATAAATATGCACACTGTATACTCTGTGTTACACATTTATACCCAATTTACTCCTAAGACATAGAACAAGTAACTTAATCATTACTGTAATATAATTAGGTGTAATTTCAATTATTTGTGACTTGTACAAGATCTATGAAGTGACATTTTTGTCCCCCATGGCTCAAGGCTCAAACCCCCCAAAAAATTTAATTTTAGACTGGCTAGGTTTTCTTGGAGTTGGTCTGGATACTGGAAACAAAGAACATTTTTAAGGCCTTATTGAATGAGCAAAACAAGAGACTATAATATTATGAAATAAAAGTTTATCGAGAAAGAATGGTCTTCAGTTGATTTAATTATAGTGAATAAATATAACAGTTAACTTAATGTTCAACACAAAGTCACACAGAATAATCATGAATTGCACTGTCCACATATCTTTTTATATGAATATTTATATTGTTATGATATGATCAATTCATGATATTTCAGATTCTGCTCAGCGGTAAATATGGATATTTCGCATTATTCAGAGAATAAGTGCTGGCTAAAGTGTTTCTGAAATGGCTAAAGAAAATTCCTGTTGGCTAAAATTTTGGCTAAAGATTTTTTGGAAGCAGGGCGAGCCCTGAGTTTTGGCCAATACAATTACAAGTTACTGTTTCTTATTTAATTATAATTAATGGGATTTATATAGCTTAATCAATATTATATATATAAAATTACTGGTTCTGTTTAAGCCCAGGTAGCATGTGTGTGCATTATTAAAGCCAGCTATTCACCTATCTTATTCATGGGATTTATGAAGTTTCTGGCTTGTTCTTAGCTGCATACATATAAACTTAATAAACACTAGGTAATAGCTGTTGAGAACAATTTTTATGGCACCTCTGTGGCAGTTGTATGAGCTTGTTTATCTACAAGCTGTTACTGTTAGTAATATCACTAGCGGATAAAATACCTAAATAAAGCTTTAAGAACCAGATTGTAAAAGCTTCAGATTAATCCTTCAGTTATTTCCACTTTGTTCATTAATGTAACTTGAATTATCATTCCTGGTTTCACAATCCAAGTGTTTCACAGATTAAATGTTATTATAACAATTAGGTTTATAATTTGGAATGCCAGTGTTTCATAGTCCAGTGCACAAGGTTCATGTAACATCAGGATAAGAGGTGTCTAACTCTCAAGGTGCCAGGAAAGGTGAATTGATTAACAAACTGACTGGCATTAATCAGATTGTGTATTCATATTGGCTTTAACTCGTAAAAAATTGAGATGTCTACTTTCATGTATTAATGTGTAAGTGTTATGTAATATGTGCCTTGTATGATCTGCTATAGGAATGTTGATGTCAATTATGAATGTTGAACATTTATATATATGCGTTCTGGTTACTAAACCAGGCAGTCAGTACTCAGTGTCTGGACTCTATCAGATACAAGTGATTATAATAAACAAGTAAACTGCAACAGAGTTCTTGTGGATTCAATTTAACCACATATGACAGAGCATCAAGAGGAAAAAAAATCTACACGGCGATAGTAAACACAGCATTATTGACATAACTGTGTAACCTAAGTCGGTTGAATGCCTATGTCAGTATGTGTGAAAATTTATGGAAATCAAGTTGCAAAAAGCCCATGACTAAAACACTTGTTCATCTGGCTTGTTGCCAGATGTCCTTGTTGATATGTTTGAATTGTTTTGGCAGGCCCCCCACATGTTATAAATACATGGTTAAAAACAAAACAAAATGCCTGTGTGTGCTGGGATTTGGTTTGCGAGTCTATTTTTTATAAAGGTTCCAGGTATCAACTTCAATTCAATTAATGAATATCAGAAATCAGTTAAGTAAAACTCACTATAATAAGGCTGAAGTGAAGCCTGAACGGCTGAAGCTTCAGTGAAGGCAAAAATAAATTCTTGATGGATATGAATTCATGGGATTAAGTCTGCAAGGAAATTCTAAGAGAAACTGTATTTGAGGTTAGCTGTGAACACTGGCTGGGTAAATGTCTGATCACAGTGGCTGTTAACAAACCACCGATGAAAAGGCACGAATAACACATGTGAATGGCATCTCACCCCTGTCATGTCATGTCCACTGTCAACAACCCGCTCCATTTTGAAACATGTAAATAAATGGATTGGTTGTGGTTCATGATTGGATAGTATGACAAATTGAGAATCCAATCAATGTGAGCATTGCAAAATTCAACCATGGACTGGCATCGCTACTTATACGTCAGCTTTTCAAATACAGATAGGTCTAACATCAATGCGACTGAGTATTTAATTACTAGTTATTTAACAGCAACGTTCATACATGAACATGAGGGTTCGGCATGGGATAATATTAATGACAAATGAGATTTCAACAGTGACATGTGCATGAACCAGTCTATTTTTATTAAGTCACATGATCTGAGGTTACACGTGATTGTGTGTCAGACGTCAACAAATGTCAGTGGGTGAACGTACAGATGAGTTGTAGTCTGACGTATTGACTCAATTTTAATCTGATGTCGTCGATTTCATTTGATTGTGAGTGAATGACAGCGCGTATTATTTACTCAACAGTTCACTCTATATATGGTACGTAAAACTAATGTTACTTTAGTTATTAGCACTGGTTTTAAGTTGGCATTAAACAGTTCATATAAATTTGCCAGTGGCACTGGCAGTGGTATAGTTTTCACCCAGGATTGTTACTAATGCTATATTAGTGTCAGTGTCATTAATGATGTACATACAGTACCGTGTGATTTTATGGTTTGATTTATAACTGTCTAAATGTCAGTTATAGTTATACAATGGAAGGTGAACAGTTCAACTTGGAACAAAACACTTCTTAAATGCAATGAACATATATATATATATTATATATATATATATTTGTTTAAATAATATTTACATTGATATTTTGCAGCAAATTTGAAGGGTATTTTTTGTTATAGCCCATTCCATCCCAATGTTTCTACTTGTTTTTTGCAATGAAAATATTTATTAGTCATGTTTCATGGGGAAATAGTAATGCAGGGTAGATGATTAATATAGGCCTATAGGCTATAATTTTCAACAAAGGAAATAAATACCTACCTAAAACATTTAATATTAAAGAAACAGAATTTTTTTAAATATGAAAAATCGGATCATATTTGAAGATATATATCAACCTCACTTATGGCAGTCAAGGTCTTTGGTTACATGCAAAAACGTTGGATAGAGACCAAAAAAATATATGTATTGGGGCCAGTGCTACAAGAACCTGCTTACCTCCGTCCTAGTGAACAGCCATGTAGCAGCTAGGTTGGTCCTGGGTACATGTGAGAGTCAGGCCAAAGAATGCCACTGACACATCCCAGTAAATGCTGTGCAGATTCTCCAGGCTCATATTTTGCAACCAACATTGTCAGAGCCCTGCCTAGACACTTCCTTTAGTAAAAGGGATAAATATACAAAGATGATATTTTACAAATTTATTAATACAAAAATCTAATACTTCATTCATAAACTCAAATATCATGGATCTTATTTCGGTATTAGGAACAATAAACATGTTATTCAACACATCAATAACTGGATCTGGGGGCTTTTTTGTAGTTTAAGTTTTTGGAAAGTATACTATATGACTGTAAAATTGTATACCAGGTTAATTAATTTAGTCTTATTAGTTTTTGTGTGAGAAGTCACAGTAAATCTGCTGCTGGTGTCAGCAATAGCTTTGTTAGATCCATTGATTTAGTTGACATAAATTAGCCTGTGACCTGGACATTTGTATTAAGTTTTCAGACATTTCCAAAATAAAATATTAAACTTCATGTGCAAATATTTATAGATTTTAGCCGTGTTTTTATTTTTTTACAGCACACCAAATGAAAATTTCTCTTTTGTACAGGTGCCCTGGTGATGAAAGACAAAGATGAATGCCATTATGTCCTTGTGCCATTTTTGTGAGCTTCACGGACCAAGCATCTTGTACTGTACCCAGGCGTTCCACTCAGACACACCTGATCAGGTGCTGGAGGATGGCACAACACCAGAGGAGCCTGGGACGTTCCTGTTGCGTGACCAGAGGCAGCGCTCGATCACAGAGACATCTTCATCCTCTGCCTGTGGAGACCAGCTCCCCTCCAAAACTTCTGATACATGTGAAGTGTGTAATGCTTTACCTTGATATACCTAGTGTTATGCATTTCAATCTAACGATAGCTATATACTATTTTATTTTTATAAAATTATAACATTTAAGCTCAGCTGACTATAAGTCAACTGAACTTATAAATTTAATTGTATACAAAAAATTAGATCAAAATTTTTTTAAATATTGGTAAAAATATAAAATTGGTACCTTAAATTTTGCCCAAATTTGGCCACAGCGCTTTTTTTCCAGTAAGTACTGAGGATTTAATTTTCACAGCATGTACACATAAGGATTTAATCTGTTAAAATCTGAAATTTGAAAATAAAAGCTGCAAAATTAGGCTAAAAATTGAGTTTTTTGGAGGCTCTTGTTGTATTCCTTTACATTGTCAAGCAGTCCACTTTGGTGACTGTAGGTCATTCAGTGCATATCTCTATGCTCCCCAGGCTGTTGGCATAATGTTAGATGTCTCAAAGATCTCCTACCAAGCTGAAAACTGGGTCTTTGCGACTTTGTTCCTTTGAGAAATTAAGGAAAAACCTCAATTTTAATTAAAAACATATTTTCAAACTTCAGGACTGCCTAATATCAAAACCACTCATCTGTTTTTTTATTTGCCATAAATATTCCTCTATATAGTTCCTATATATATGCCAGAAATAAGGTCTGTATTATATAATTTAAAAAAAGTTATGGGCTCAAACATAATGCATTTTGTAAAAAATCAGAAAAGATATTTGATCGCTAATATAAAACAAAACATGTTAAAGCTAAGGACTTTTTCCAGTAATATAACTTTAATTAATCAAAATTAAATTGTATACCCAAAATTAGATCAAAATCTTTTAAATTTTTTAAAAATATTAGCAAAAATAAAAATTGGTACCTTAAATTTTGCCAAACTTTGGCTACGGTACGTTTTTTTCCTGTAAGTACTGTGGATTTAATTTTCACAGCATTTGCACATAAGGATTTAATCTGTTTAAATCTGAAATTTGAAAATAAAAGCTGCAAAATTAGGCTAGTAATTGAATTTATTTTGGAGGCTCTTGTTGTATTCCCTTACATTGTCAAGCAGTCCACTTTGGTGACTGTAGGTCATTCAGTGCAGCTCTCTCCACTGAGTTGAGCTTGATCAGGCTGTCTGCAGTTAATACAATACCACAGGGAGCCTTTTTCTCTGGCAACACTCCCCCCCCCCCCCCCCCCCTTCAATACACAGGACTAATAAACAAGATAAATCTTATAATTTTAACGTTAAATAAATTCTTTTTGATGAGACTTGGACAATTTTGATTGTTTTAAAAAATAATTAAGGAATTTAATCCTAATATTCAGATGTGATAAAATATTAGGATCTAATGTAAGTGCTAAATGTCAAGATTTAAGAAGATATAAATACATTGGAGCATTTCATTCATATCTCTTAAAGTTGGCAGTGCCTAGGTGTGAATAACACTGTTAACTTAGTATTAAAATTAGGAATATTGGTCAAACTTTGTTGGATTAATTTTTAACTCATATGGCCATATATTTAACTTATGAAAACTTAATTACCTTCACACATTATTTGTTTATGAAATGTTACTTATATAACACTTACTGTAGGCCTATTTGTTCCCTTGGTGCATCACTAAATGGTTTAGCTCATGTCCATTATTCTATAATTTACAGAGTTTCATTTTAGCAGGGCCATTTTCTCATAGCTTTTCTAATGATAATATACATGAAAAATCAAAAGAAATAAAAATATTTTGCAGTTACTAATATTTTCCAAACTTCAGCTGAGCGATGTGACCCATGGGTCCCTTGTTTTTACTCTGTATATATAATGATTGCAACTTGTGCAACAATTCTAATATTTTAACTTATATTTTCAGTTTTTTTATTAAAAATTTATAAAATTTGTAAATAAAAAAAATGATTCAGATAAAAACTTCTCAATGGAAAAAGTGGATATGCTAAAAAATAGGCTTATAATATATAAACTTAAATATAAACTTAAATGCATTATTCCATTGAAAGTGAAATAAAGGTATTAGTCCATTCTGTCCACTTGCCTGTCCATCTGTAAAATTTCATATGCATCACAGTATCTCAAAACTTTTACTGTTTTTCTTCATGACAGTCTTGTCAGAGGATTAGTTTGCAATCATATATTTAGAACTGTACTATAACCAAGTAGGAGGGCCCCTTTCCTCTTAGCTTCTCATATTCTTATATAAATGAAAAACATTAAAATAGAATATTTCTACATCCACCTTCGTGCTGCCCTCACTTTTCCCTTCTCTGAACCCCATCCCAAAGTCAGCCTCAGTAAACAAGAACAAGATGAATCAGATATATTCATACATTAATATTTTGTATAACTATTCTTCCATTGGTACCTATGTACATGACAGAAATAATGTCAATATTGTGTAATATGTAGACATAGTGGGCATCACAATAATGTACCTTGTCAAGACTAAAGAGATATTGTGTCATACAGTCACAAATTCATAAATCCCAGCATCAGCATAGTTAATCATAACATCATATCTGTCAAATTGAAAGCTTGCAGACTTCCATACACAGTAGATCCTTCAACAAATAGCCTTATCATCATTCTACTACTGCTTATTACTTCTGTCATTGAATTCATATTTGCTCAAATATATCACAATTTTCAACCCCAACTAAATAAATAAAAAATAAACCACTATATTTTACTATATTAATCCATCAGTCAGGTAATTTCATTTATCAGTTTCTCACATATTACATTACATTCCTTTATAATAGCCCAATATGTCCATGATATTCATAAGCTTTATCAACTTGATATAGTATCAAAGTGGAGAAACATTTATAGTCCAATCACAATCAGCTGAGTGCCGTGACCCATGGGTCCCTTGTTAATGCTGTTTTATTTACCTCTGCCAGTGAAGATGACAGAGGTTATCTTATTATGTTATTAGCCATCAGCATTGGTCAGTAAATGCCAGGCCAATGAATGCCACTGACACGTCCCAGTAAATGCTGGCATGGACAGTACCCCCTCTGGAAAATAAGGGGCAATTTAATTGCATATGTAGAAAAATACCTTATTTTCCATGTTTTATTACTGTCAAAAAGATATGCAAACTACAAAGACCCATTTTATGATAAAAACTGCTTGATACATATAAAATAGGATTTATCTGCAAAAGCAGACTTAGACAACTACAACAGTACTGTGTACAACCATTCTTTTTCAATTTTTGATCCCAAATATTTAAATACATATAGTATGTTGCATCTGAGTGAGTACTGTAAGTGAAATCCATGTTTTTTGTCAAACAGGTTAATTTCGCTTCTTTGCCATGGTTTATGTGCTACTTCAATCTCAATATAAAACCGTTAACCTTGGACATTAAGTTATATACTGTTTGATAATCTGATTTATTTACAGGCCTGTCGTTCTCTGTCTGCGGGTCAGTCTGGGTTTGTCAGTCATGACCATGAAGCAAAGGTGTCATATGTCAGTAAACAGTATCCTAACCACCCACAGGTGTTCAGTCTGGTCAGACAGGCCTGTGTGAGGAGTCTCAGCTGTGAGGTCAGTGCCTTCCAAATGTATACCTTTCATATACCAGAAATTAATTTAGTACCTTTTAGGCCTCAGCCCTTAGGCTGATGGACTATTGTCGTCACCCAAGCTGTCCATACATCCATCCGTCCACCTGGCGTCTGTTAACTTTTACCTTGTGAGTGGGATATCTCTAAAAGGATTCACTGTAGGAATTTTATTTCTTCGGTGAAGATGTATATCAACAAAATCTCGGTCAAGTTCAAAGATGGGTGACCTTGACCTATTTTTCTATGTTTTAGATCTGAATATAGAAAAACACTTGGAAGCTTATTTCTCAGGAACCATTGGGTGGATTTTCACAAAACTAATTGTGATTATTGGGACTGATGGTCTGTACCTGCTGCACAAATAAAGGGGCGCCACCTACAATTCTGATTTTAAATGAATTTTTCTCAGATTTTTCAACTTTGGCCTTGTGAACAAAATATCTCAAAAAGGATACACTAGGAATTTTATTTTTTCATTGAAGATGTATATCGTCAAAATTTCAGTCATGTTTGAAGATCGGTGACCTTGACCTATTCTTCTGTGTTTTAGAGCTGATTATAGTAAAACACTTAGAAGCTAATTTCTCAGGAACAATTGGGTGGATTTTCACTAAATGTACTATGATCATTAGGACTGATGGTTTGTACCTGCTGGACAAGTTTGGGGGCACCACCTACAATTTCTGATTTTTAGCGAACCTGTGAGCTTATGCGATGGTGCAGCGTCGTCCGTCCACCGTCTGCCATCCAGGGCTGGCTTTCCGCCGTCCATGGCTGTAAGTCAGAAACTGTCGGAGCTAGCAGCTACAAATACATGTAAGAATTCGTCACATGTGAAACTTGGTGGCCTGGAGCTTATTATTGGGTATCTGCATTAATTTAGATTTTATAGAGAAAAAGCTTAAAAACCTTTAAAAATCTTCTCTGAAACTGTCCAGCCAAATTGTCCAATATTTCACAGAAATGATCTCTGGAACAATCTCTCTCAAGTTTGTTCGAATGGTTCCAGTTCGGAGATTTTTGGCCGAGTTACAGGAGGTTGAACTTAGTCATCTGTCCAAAAAAGCACACTAAAATTAAAATCTCAGAAACGGCTAGAGCTATAATGACCAATTTTTTTACCAATGTTTGTCAAATATGTCATATCTGATTTTGAGGTATTGGTGGCGCCACCTACATTGATGTGTTTTTTACAAGCGAAAATGTAATTTTAAACTCTTCTAGCTTATACACTGATTTATGATGAAACTGTTCAGCTGATTGGTTTAAACTTTACAAGAATTATTCTATGGTAGGGTTCTGCCAGTTTTATAAGAATATATTGGGTAAATACAGTTTAAAAAAAGCATTGTAGCCAATTGAAAAAGGCTTTCTGTATTTGTAAACAGATTTGACTTCATGCAGCCAAGTCAAGAGGTCACTCAGTACAAACAGGTGGGGTCCTGACATCACCATGGCAACTGACCTGGCTGGGGGGGGGGGGGTGTCTAGACAATGTGTCTAGACGTCTAGACACAGCGTATAGACGTCTGGATACAATGTTTAGATGCAGAATTCCCAGATTATTGGAACTATATCTTTCAACTGTTTGAAAAAACTTGGTTTGCATTTTAAGCAAATCGGGTTTATCATCAGGTCACATGTGAACTGCTGTGCCTTCATTTTTGGTTGACATCCTACCTTTCCTTGCTGCCCAGTGTCCATTTGTGCGTCTGTTTCCACTCATAAACCCACATATCTCGGAAACCGTTTGACCGATCAGGCTAAAAATTTTGCACAAATGTAGCCCTTTGACAGCTTTTTAACATACACTAAAAATGGTGGCGCCACCTGCAACCATTTTTTCACAGCATCCTTTTGTTCATCTGCCTTGGGATAATATTACTCATATCTCAGCAGTGGTTTGACTTATCCACCTGAAATTTTGCAGGTTTATACATCATGGACAGCTTTCTCAATTTTATGACAGGTGGCGCCACCTACATTCACATTTTCTCTGCAGACATCCAAGCTCATATCTCTGGAACCGTTTGACTGATAGGGCCAAAATTTTGCATGTGTATAGATCTCACATAGCTCTTCATCATAGGCAAAACTGGTGGTGCCACCTGCAACCATTTATGCACAGCGTCCATCTGTTCATCTGCCTTAGGTTAAAATCACTCATATCTCAGCAGTGGTTTGACTTATCCACCTGAAATTTCGCAGGTTTATACATCCTGGCCAGCTTTCTCGATTTTATGACAGGTGTCGCCACCTACATTCACATTTACTATGCAGACATTAAAGCTCATATCTCGGGAACCGTTTGACCGATTGGGCCAAAATTTTGCTTGTGTATAGATCTCACATAGCTCTTCATCATAGGCAAAACTGGTGGCGCCACCTGCAACCACTTATGCACAGCATCCATCTGTTTATCTGCCTTTGGATAATATCACTCTTGTCTCAGCAGTGGTTTGACTTATCCACCTGAAATTTTGCAGGTTTATACATCCTGGACAGCTTTCTCGATTTATGACAGGTGGCACCACCTACATTCACATTTACACTGCAGACATCCAAGCTCATATCCCAGGAACCATTTGACTGATTGGGCAAAAAGTTTGCACGTGTATAGATCTCACATAGCTCTTCATCATAGGCAAAACTGGTGGCGCCATCTGCAACCACTTATGCACAGCGTCCATCTGTTCATCTGCCTTGGGATAAAATCGCTCATATCTCAGCAGTGGTTTGACTTATCCACCTAAAATTTTGCAGGTATTTTACATTCTTGACAGCTTTCTTGATTTTATGACAGGTGTCGCCACCTACATTCACATTTACTCTGCAGACATCCAAGCTCATATCTGGGGAACCGTTTGACCAATTAGGCCAAAATTTTGCATGTGTATAGATCTCACATAGCTCTTGGCGCCACCTGCAACCACTTATGCACAGCATCCATCTGTTGATCTGCCTTGGGATAAAATCACTCATATCTCGGCAGTGGTTTGACTTATCCACCTGAAATTTTGCAGGTTTATACATCCTGGACAATTTTCTCGATTTTATGACAGGTGGCACCACCTACATTCACGTTTAAGCTGCAGACATCCATGCTAATATGCAACACACCATGCTGAATTCCCCTTGCCACTTAATCCATGCCTCACTTCACCCGTCCCACTCGATTTCTGCGGATACACATAGTGGCTTGTCGACTACCCATATTCTGGTTTTAAAATGTCCTAGTCCGAAACTTGCAGGTCAGAAACGTCCATTTTGCTGAAATCATAATGACTAAGGTAGATATGCAGGACTTAGGAGGATCAATATTAAATTTTTTAAAATAAACCTCCATTCATACTCCTAAACTTTGCACAGGTTCGCATTAGGCCTGTAGGCCTTGTTATGAATTTTTATACCATTTTCAACTATGGCCATGTGAGCAGGATATCTCCAAAGGTATTCAACACCGGAACTTCATTTCTTCAGTGCTGATGCATATTTACAAGGTCTTGGTCAGGTTCAAAGATGGGTGACCTTGACCTATTTTTCAAGGTCACAGAGCTTAGAATGGAATCAAACTTAGGAGCTTATTTCTCAGGAAGCATTTGGTGGATTGTTATGAAACATGGCACAAACCTCTGCAGTTTAAATTTATAACTAAGACATTTACAGATATACATCCATGTTGGAAAAAATATTTTGTACTTGTTACTGTTACCACCTATAAACACTGTTCTTTTGGCTGAGGGCTTTTGTCAGCTTCCGCTGATATTCTAGGTATACTTCTTATCATATGTAAGGTATCGGTGTTACCAGCCATATTCTGATACTGAATTAACCAACCTTAATCTGACACTGAATTTTATCATCAGTTAATTGATAAAATTGGCATAATAATTGATATAGAGTTTCTCCTAACAGTTAACTCAAATGTCAACTAAATATTGATGTGAGTGCAATGACATAAAAAAAGTATTTTGAAGAATTTAATTTCATATAGAATGTTTGTATAATTACAGATTTATTTGGAGCCAACAGACAGTACATAAACACAGCAATTCTACATCAAAGTTTTTTTTGTGTCAAAACTCAAAATTTAAATACATTGATATATGACCTTTAAAGTTCTGGCAGTTTGATGGTTGAGTTGCACTTAACTTTGTACTTACCCCTGCTTTGTTGACCATGGTATGACATGTTGTTTCAGGTGTGCCCAGGCAGAGAAGGCCCTATATTTTTTGGTGATGATCATCGAGGCCATGTGCTAAGCTATACCTTCTTCATTAAGGACAGTCAAGCGAGGGGATTACAGCGTTGGTACAGTATTATTATAGTCATGATGGACAAGATTTTTCTATTGAACTCCTGGCCTTTCTTAGTCAAACATTTGCAGTCTGTAATTAATGAACTACAAGAGAAAGCCCTTCGAGTGTATGAAAACGAGCAAGCTAAGTGCCCGCAGCGGGCACAGAGACTTACCATGAGTATGAGTACCACACCTGCAAATTTCCGTCAACAGAGAGGGGCTAATAAAGCTGCCAGGTCCCTTGTTGAGCTAACCAGTGATAAACATGTCTTTAAGAAGTTGCACCAGTCATTTGCTTGGATATTAAAAGCTGGAGGAAACAGACTGACTGAGACGTTATTGGAAGGTCCACCAACAGAAGATTCTATCATTGATTTAGAGAAACAGGAAGGTAAGTTTGTTGTGCTCAGTCCTCAGTCAGACTGACACATGAATAATGACATTTAGGAACCATGGTGATCTGTTTGTCCACACTGCACAGAATCAAATGCACAAGAGTACAGCTCCACTGGTAAGGGTTGAAGAGCATGGAAATCCTATCCCACAATGCATGAGGCCTTCTACATACACCAGTAGTGTAGGTGTAAATGTAGTTAAGAGGGCAATGTAGTCCATTCAAATATGATGGATAATAATTGTTTCATAGCAAATTAGATAAAATGGGTGTTTTTGTGGTAAGGACTTTAGGGTACAGGTAATAATTGTTAGCATGTGCATGTGTAATGTACTGGTAAACAGGTGCTTCCTTAAAATGTAGCAAATTTTTTATTTTGAAGTTTCACATTAATGGCTAGTAGTTAAAGCCATCCCATGATTTACAATTGGAATTGTTTGTTTTGAGTATAAATGACCTCTAGTGGAAGGATGCTAAAAATTGTACAACTTATTTCAGGTGGTGTTATTATTATGTGCCATGATTCTGCCATCTGGCAAACAATTATATAACTAATTTCAGGTCATGGCATTATTTTTAGCATGTGCCAATGTTCCAGACTTCAGTTCTGACATGAAATTACATGTTATATCACATGTTTGCAAAAAATTAATTACTCGACTGTGGTAGGTCTGTGATATCTGAACTATGTTTAAGTTATTATTGATCGGAGGCTGGAGGCTGTCAGCACAGGACGGTGCACAGTCAGCTCTTTAGCACAGGTCTTGATACAGCATTACCAATATGTAATACAAAGCAAATCTTAGCCAAGGTCCTGTTACTGTGTCATTACCGTTCATGATTTTTTTAGTCTCTGTTATGTGTGTACTTCTTTTACAGAGACTGAAGAGGGATTTGTGAAGCTCTTCTCAAAGAAGGTGGATGATGTTGTTGTAAATAAGAATGATGATGAAGATGTAGACATGCCTGGCCCTGTCTTTACTGATATATGTCATATACTCAAGGTATTGGTTTATTTACCAAATGTTAACTGATGAATTTTCATATGCAAGTAAATATTATATGGAATCGGTAATGCTGGCAGGAACTCTTTTTTTTTTTTATTGAATGGAATATCAGGTGATAAGAAGATTACATTCATTTATTTTCAGCTTAAAGTTCAAAGGTTCAGGTGAAGTATGTTTTACAAGGCACATCGAAAAAAACAGAGGCATTTACAGGCACGTGAAAGTTCCAGAAATTCAAGAATTTTCATTTCAGGAATGTTCATGAAATTTGACATCATTCACTCTCTTTCTTTTAAATGTAATACTGTATATACATATGTAAATACACATATAATGTGAACCAATTCCATTTTCAGGATATTTTTCTTGGGTCCTCTCCCATGCCTGCAGTTAGTGTTTATTTTGATTTTCTTTATGACTAAATATAACCTTAACAAGGTTTATTCTGCAGTTTTGGATTTCATGTTGATTAACATACAGAGATGACATCATAACAAAACCAATTATATTGAACTTAATATTTTTTTTCAGTAGAGCCTTCACTTTAATATCTTGTTATAACAAACAAAAATTACTAGATCTGTTGATCAACTGGGTAAAAAGATTTTGGCATGGGTTATTCAAGTCCATATACACTGAAATTGTAATGGACGTATTTCTTACTTGGCAGGTTCTTGGTTATGATGAATTTCACTGCCTGGCACATCATATTGTCATAGGAAACCAAGTGATCATCCAGGGTTATTGTAGGTCAATAACTAAATCAATGGTTGAGGCATTAAAGGTAAGAAGTTTTAAGTTTTAGGAACAGCTTTCAATATATATGAAAGGGACAAATATATTAGTGTAGCTAGAGTACGTGTGGAGCCTTAATTTCTGCCCAAATTCACTTGTGTTACCTAGATAATTCATTTTCATGAAGAGGAACAGTTTTAAATTATAAATTTATAAATTTATTTTTATAATTATAAATTTTTATAAATTTATCCAATAATTATTTTATTGGAGTTTCAAAAGTTTTATACTTCTTGCTTGAATAAAAACACAAGTGATATATTTACTATTTATGGAACCTCAGTTGCTAAAGGGTATTTGATTTAAGGTAGCATCCCTGGTAAAATAAGGCTCAAGTTAAAACCAATCCAGAAGTTTTGTAAAATGCACATTAGCCCCCATAAAATGAACATGGTACAGTGTTTTCTTTTGGTGGTATATATGTTTTTATGAAATTCACCTTCATTTCCATATATTTTATATATTTTTTAAAATTTTCAGTTTTTAAAAGGCACATTTTAAGAAACCAGAGAGCAAACCACATTTTAGTGGGTATTATCAAATGCATTATAGTATCTAAAAACTGTTTTTTTCCTGCTATAAGCTTTCTTTCTAAATTGAATACGAATTTTTAAAGTTTTGATTCAATAAAAAATTTAAATATTTTTTAACAAGATGTGAAAAAAATTAATATAAGTTTATAAATTTTATATTTACTTTTAATGACTTCTGGGTTGATTTAGATTGAAGGGGTGTTTACTGCTGATGCTACCTTAAGCAAGTTTCATATTTAACTCGCACAAGTTTGACTCCAGAAAAGTTTACTGTGCACCTGCCATCATTCACAAAATCATGGCATGGTATTTATTCTTTTTTAATACAAAAACTCTCTTCTCTAGGTACTGCTGCCCAAAGGTTGTTGTAGAGTGATTTTGAACAGCCAGACATATGAGGACTCGTGGCGCTGCAACTTCCTTGGTATTCCACACGGTGTAAACATCCCAGCCCACGTGGACCTGTATGTGTTGGTCACATTCACAGAACGGATGGAGTCAGATGAAGAGAATCCTGATGGTGATGAACTAGACAAGTTCAAGTTTGAGATATCCTCTCCAATAACCCTACCTGACAAAAGTATGTTCAGATTATTTTTATTCTCCATATTTAATGGTTTCTTTAATGCCAGGGTTCTGATGAAGTAGCAATATTAATTGATGTTTCTGCTACATGATGTCAGGTGATACAAATTACCCAAAAGCAGTATTAGACAGGGTCCACCTCTCTGGTTTGTTAATCTGATGAATAACCCCTCAGGAGCTTTATTGGCAACCTCACTTTGATGTTGATATTTTGGTCCGATAATTGGAATCTGGATGTTCAGTTGAAAGGAGAAGTTTAAATGAAGTTAATAGTAGCTTTTTGCTATGATACAAGCTCCTTGTGCCTGGCCTTAATCAAAGATGCCATCTGTGTTACTGCTGTTTTGGAATCCATAATAATAACTATAATATTTACCCCCTGCTCCCCCCTCCCCCTAAAAAAAGATTAAGCCTGAATTTAATTTTCTATTACAAACACATTTGTTTTCACATGCATTATTTTGACATTGCATTAAAGTTACAAATGTTGGATTAAACCTTATGAATTTTTCACATTTTGAAAATAATGAGCATGACAACATTTTAACAGTAAGTGCTGTACTGGGTTTTCCACACTTAGTTTTCTCACTTCCTGGTAGGTTAGAGCATCTCCTGCAAAACATTGTCACAGTAATTATGTATACCATATATGGTATATACTAGATATCAAGAATTAACCAGTGCCTGTGAAGTTTTGGTTTAATTATGCATTTTATTTATTAAAGCTTTGATTATATATTTATTGTATGGATAAAATGAATTATTATAGTTCAGTTAAGGGTTAAGCATTCAGTATCTCATGGGGTCATCTGTAGATCAGAGTGGTGAGGTGCATACAAGTCAAATCATGTACCACAAAAAAAGGAAATCAATTCAGTTACACATTACACTGTTTAGCCTGTTTTCTGGTTGGTTCATATTAAAAGACCAACCCCACATTTAAGGTATTTAATCACTTTAAATAATAATAATATAATGTAGATTACAAAATTCTTAGTACACAATTTTATATGCCTCAGCATCACATATATCATAATGGTAAGTGCTTTCATATATAAAATAAAGACAAGTTGTAAAAAATAATAGTTTTTGAGTAATTACTATATTTTCCTCATTATTTAATTTGTAGGATCAGGCAGTGTTTCTGATAAGCTCTAAAGAAGTGTTTTCTGATATGGAAACACTGATACATGTAATAGTATTGCAATTTGTAATAGTAAACTGTCAGGTTAATATAGTGTTGTGTTGTAATGCCAAGTGGGTATTTCCAAAACAACTACTTTTGCTTTACTTCCTGGATTAAGAATTAGAATTTAAATAAATTTATTTTTATTTTTTAAAAATATTGTTCAATCTCCCAGGTAGGATAATAAAATGAATTTATAGCCACAAAAACCTATCAGGTTTTTGACAGATTATCATGAAACTCACTTTAACTATCAATACCTCATCTTGCTTGAGAAAATTAATTCCAGACAAAATCCAAACTTATTAAATGAGGTGCAAATGATTCTTTGTGTTGTTGCCTAGACAACTTACCAGGAATATGATGGATTTCAATGGAACTAAAAAAAATTACGAATATAATATCTGGTCTACCATTAGGTTGAATTCCTGGCAAGATCCATACAAATTTAATGAGGACAGAGGTCACATACAACAGGTGTATTACCCACTCTTGAGGTGCTCTTGTTCGGGATATTACTGATATCATTCCAGGTCCAGGAGTCCTTAAGAAAATGGAGAGTGCCTTGTTGAATGAAAAACTACCACCGAGCTGCATCAACAAAAGTCTTATATGTCTCAAAGAGGAATGGATGAAGTGAGTAAGATGAACCACCTGAATGAGTCTGCAGGCCATGACATTACTCTGTAACCTTAATATAATTATGCATATCTCCATGTCATTCCTGCTTGTTTGTAGTGCATCTATCTGCAATATGCAAGATTACCAGTTTGAATTGATCACCAGTTTGAATTGATCACCAGTTTTAATCCTTACATTGTCTGAATTGTATTTGAAATTATATTACATCAAATGGAATTTGTGGGTTTCTGTTGAAATAAAACCAAGAGTAACAGACTTGAGCTGAATTGGGAAGGAAGTCAAATGAGCCTTTTTGTTTTCTTGCATGCGGTGTTAATATGTTGGTCTTCTTTTGTAAATTCACTGCAGATTTTGCCATGATAGATAAACATCAAATTGAGATCAGGAAGCTGCAGGATGTCTATTGCATTCATTTGAATTTTCATTGAATTGAAGAGGATTTAAGTGTTTAGAACCCACTGAATAACTGGCTTTAAATCACATGTACTCTGAAATAGAATGATATATGTGCAAATGATAAATTAATTGAATGTCAACATATGAATAATTTCAGTCAAACTATTAACTGGTACTTCTCTATCATTTCAGCAAAGTTAAGGTGCTGTTTAAATTTACCAAAGCTGGTGGTAATCGCAGTGAAGAAGATACAAGAAAGTTACTTCAAGTTGTTGGTGCTCATGAAGAGGATAAACAAGTTCTCATGTTTTGGATGACTGGCCTCAGTGTCCAGTACAGAAACCACATGTTGTCCTCAGCAAAGACGGACGGTCTTTAATGTAATGAATAACCTGTTGCTGTTTGAGGATTGGAACCAGATGATGACTGTGACAGACAGTCAGTACTATTCCCCACCTGTTGTCTTAGCACTGTATATGATAGTCCTCAGCAGACAAGGGCAGTCTGTAGTGTTTACCCTTCCTGCTGTTGGAATATCAGAACTAGATCTTGCCTATAGTGTTTACCCCGCCTGTATGCCAGTCAAGGAGAGGTTACCGGTACTGACAATACCTGTAGACTGCAAAGAATAATCCATGATTTCAAGAACATTTGAAAAAGGATGAATTTGGAGTGAAAGTAGAACAATGATAGCAGTAAAAGTTATCCTATACTATAGACTGATCGGAATCTCTTGATTTTCTTCATTCCTTGATTTCTCCTTATCTCGGTTCCACTGTATGTTGACACAATTTCAGAATTTCTGTTAAGAACCGAACAAACATATGCAGAGATGAAAATGACTAAAATGATAGAGGTTGTGAGTCTAGCGCCAGATCGGCCCTCTGACATTATGGCCAGATCACTGGCCTGCAAAAGTGTCTGTACATCTAACTCTGAGCCCACTAGACCTTTTAATAAGTGTCTTATCTCTCCAGCCACACCTACCATGTGTGTGAAATATTCTGTAATAATCCAATATATTTGTATATTGTTCTGCATGTATGGGAGATTTCTCTCTGCAGTCTGCCTGCTGACTGTATGCAGATATACAGTTATAAAGCGTTGCCTGGTCTTGCAAAGTGGTCCTCAGTTAGGCTTGTGTCACGACTCAGTAGGAGGGCCCTAACTGAGTCGTGTTTGTCACGGCTATTGTGAGTCATATTTCTATAAGAGGACATCTTTATTGTATATTACCAGTACTGGCAGATACCTGTGAAATTCATAATTATATTGTGGTCAAAGATCAATAAACTTACCGGAACAAACCCTGAAACCTTTTAATTTTAACAGGGCCAGAATGTATATTACCCATAGGGCAGGTATACTGAAAACCTGTGTACATTCCATAGTGAAACAAATATACACAACCAAGCCATCTTATTTAAGGACAGACGGTATCAAACAAGGTTTTCTTGCAGAATGTCACTGATACAAAGTGGTAGCCAGTATCAGGTTAATCAATGTTAGAGATCTGCTCGTGACTCTAAGCACAAAATGAATCATTTGAACAATATTGTGTAGAAGTTAAATTATTTATTATACCTCCGTCAGGTAGCAACAGGTAATCTCTTCACCTTTGTCTGTCAGCAGGTTGACTTGAAAAGTACTGAGGGCAAAGATAACATCCCAGGAATATTCCATGAAATTTTAGAGGTAATTCAGCATGAACTTTCATAATTCAAAACATGCTCTCCCATTTGAACATGGCCGTTTCATTTTAAAAGAGCTATTGATAGATATTACTTAGCACTTTATTATTTAAATGCTGTTTATCAGATTTCTTTGATGAACTGTTTTTATCCTGCAGAATTAGCATTTTAAGCATTTGATAAATTGCAAACAGTTGCAGTCTGGTTATTTTGTATTGTAAGAAGCTGAAATTAAAAATGGTGTCAAAGTCAGAAATAAATTTCTGCTTTATTTTATAAATATGTGCTGCTAAGCAGAAAATACATTATGTTGGTTGTCTTTTTAATAAATAATCTATGAACATTTAAAATTTTTGACATTTTTATTTTACATTTATTGTATCCTTAGACCAAAAGGTCAGGAATGATATGGTTTTAGTATGGCTGTGCTGCTGTTTCCACCACCGCTTCAACTTTCGAACAGAATGCCTATAATAATAATTGGGAGACCCTTTGGAAATTCACATTTACATGTACAAAGGTCTTTGTGAGAAAATAGAGCCATCATTTCATAAAAGTAAGTCATATCCTTGACCTAGAGTGACCTTGTCTTGCATGGGTCATTTTAAAAAATTCTACAAAAGATAAGCTTTCTCAGCCATGTAGGTTATACCCCACAGAGCTCTGATGTGGGCATCTTTTCCTAATTCACCAACATTACTGACCCGGGAAATGATTAACTTGGCATGACTGGGCAATAAACAGACCAACTGGGATGTCTTAAAATTTGGTATAATATCAAGGTGAAACTAATATATTATATATAAAATTTCTTGTAAATAATGAAGCAAATATTTTTTCTATTTCCTGCTTTCCATAGTGTTGGGTCATTGTAAAAAGTGGTGTGATTGGTTTTTAGCTCAGCTTACTGTAAGTCAACTGAGGTATAGGAATGGCGCTTTGTCCGTCGTCCGGCTGGCCGGGTTAAGAGGACACAAGTCATAACTGCTGGACCTAGAAACTTCTAAGTGGTTATCCAGGGAGGTCAATAAAAAATCTCCTCGGAAATCTGAAATTAGGTCACTGCAACCTATATCCTCCGAGCTAATGGGCTTGAAAGTACCCCCCACAATAAACAAAAATATAATACAAAACCTCCAATATCTTGATAATTAATGCATGGATTGTCATGAATCTTGCCTTGAATATTGACCATGACTAGTTTTGTCAGTTCCCTAAAAGTGGTGGCGCCATCTGTATATTTTTGTTATTTAACAAATTTTTTTTTTACTATTAAATGACAACAATCATATCAGTTTCTCAGCTGTAATTACATCTAGTGTCCCAAAACCTGGTGTGTTTATTGATCACAAGTGGATGCCCTATAGTAATCACCCTGTCTCTTCGTCTGTCAATCTGTTTGTCCATCCGTATATCCACACAAAATTGTTTCCAGATGATAACTCCAGGTTGGATTGACATATGGATTTCAAACACGACTTACAAATGGTCCACCACTAAAGAAAGAACCTGTATGATTTCTGGGTCATGAGGTCAAAGGTCAGGGTCACAAGACTTACTTATTTAAAAAGATTATGACTGCATTTTCAACCAAGCTTTTCATCCCAAACTTTCAATCTTGCACATTTAGCTGACTTGCCAGTATGGGGAGAGCGTAAATGTATTTGGGGTCACTAGGTCAAAGGTCAAGGTCACAAGGGCCATCTGTTCACAAATTAGTTTCCAGATGATAACTCCAGTTAAATTTGACACATTGGTTTCAAACTTAACTTATATATGGCTCACAACTAAAGTAAGAACCCTGTCTATTTTGGTGTGTCAAAGGTCAAGGTCACAGGACCCATTTTTTTAAAAGGAATGTGTATGCATTTCATGCCAAACTTTTCATCACAAACCTTCATTATTCAAGGTATTACTCACCTGTTGATAGAGGAAGATTCTTTTCGATTTTGGGTCATAGGGTCAAAGGTTAAGATCACAGGGCCCATCCATTCACAAATTAATTTATGGATGATAATTTTGCATTGGCTTGACAGATTAGCTTCGAACTTGATCTATTAATGACCCACCTGTTAAGTAAGAAACATTTTGATTTTCAGGGTCCAGAGGTCAAAGGTGAAGGTCACAGGACCTTCATTCTGAAAAATTTCTTCAAAATATCCTTATAGACAAATACAGCTCACGTAACAGCTGAGCGTTGAGACCCCTGGGTCCCTAGTTTATGATATGTAGCAAGCCTCGGGTTTCATCAGTTTCACATGCAAGTCACACTATTTCCGTATTATGTAACAAATATCTTTATTAAACGATTTAATCGCAAACGAGATTTCTATAAATAAATGAAAGCTTGAATGTATACATGTCTGAATAACAAAATCGACCAGTGATATTGCAAATCCTCTATCTCCAAACACTTTCTGAATTTCTCCCTAAGGTTCTAAGGTTTATAGGAACCCAACACTGGCAAACACCTCTGAACAATATACCTCGGCTCAATGTGTAGTTCAACTAAAGACAAATCCCCCCCCCCCTTTTTTTTTCTTATAGCTATTTATGTGTTCGCTTAAACAAAGCTTTAGACTTACTCTAAAATGGCGGTCTCAGCATCTTAATACTATTTTAACATATTCATATTTGTATCCGCCAAAACGAAGTTTTGCGGATACTATGTTTTTGACCGGGTTCCGCCGACGCCATATTCGTTTCCGGAGAACTCCTCTGAGACTACTGCCGTACTGGACTGATTTTTCCGAAACACCAATTATCTGATCACTTGTGAACTGGTGCCTATCCAATTGGCGTTGACCTCTGACCTTTCCTCTCTGCCTAGCGTCCATTTGTGCATCTGTTTCCACATAACTCGGGAACCGTTTGACCGATCAGGAAAATTTTTTTGTACAAATGCAGCCCTTGGATAGCTTTATAACATACACAAAAAATGGTGGCGCCACCTGCAACCATGTTTGCACAGTGTCCATCTGTTCGTCTGCCTTGGGTTAAAATCACATATATCTCCGCAGTGGTTTGATTAATTCACCTGAAATTCGGCATGCGTATACATCCTGGATAGCTTTCTTGATTTTATGACAGGTGGCGCCACCTTCATTCACGTTCACGCTGCAGACATCCATGCTTATATTTCCGGACTGGTTCGACGTATCTTCCTGAAAATTTGCACGTTATAGATCTCACATAGCTCTTTATCATACGCAAAACTGGTGGCGCCACCTGCAATCATTTTTTCACGGTGTCCGTCTGTTTGTCTGCCAAGGAACAAAATCACTCATACCTCGGGAGTGGTTTGACATATCTGCCTAAACTTTGGCAGGTTTATACATCCTGGATAGCTTTCCTGATTTTATGACAGGTGGCGCCACCTTCATTCACGTTCACGCTGCAGACATCCATACTTATATTTCTGGACTGGTTCGACGTATCTTCCTGAAAATTTGCATGTTTATAGATCTCACACAGCTCTTTATCATACGCAAAACTGGTGGCGCCACCTGCGATCATTTTTTCACGGTGTCCGTCTGTTTGTCTGCCTAGGGACAAAATTACTCATACCTCGGCAGTGGTTCGACATATCTGCCTAAAATTTTGCAGGTTTATACATCCTGGACAGCTTTCTTGATTTTATGACAGGTGGCACCACCTACATTCTAGTTTACGCCGCAGACATCATATCCTAGCTCATATCTCGGAAACCGTTTGACCGATTGGTCAAATTTTTGTATATGTATAGATCTTATATAGCTTTTTATTATAAGCAAAACTGGTGGCGCCACCAGCAACCATTTTTGCACAGCGTCCGTCTGTTTGTCTGCCGTGGGACAAAATCACTCATATCTCGGCAGTGGTTTGACATATTTACCTAAAATTTTGCAGGTTTATACTTCCTGGACAGCTTTCTTGATTTTATGACAGGTGGCGCCACCTACATTCTAGTTTACGCTGCAGACATCCATGCTAATATGCAACACATCTCACTCTATTTCCCCGTGCCACTCAATCCATGCCTCACTTCACCCGTTATACTCTGATTTTGGCGGATACACGTAGTCGCTTGTCGACTACCCGTATATAGTTACTTACAGAACTTTATAACATTTATAGTAAACTCAATCGTACATTTCCTCCTATGTCTAAACAGTTAATAATGGAAAGATGTTATTTTATACCTAAATTGTTACTAAGTACGAATAACCTGAATAAATCCTTTCCTGGCATATTGAAGTAAAAGAGTTGGGTTCAGCGTATTTATCAAAATAAATTCTGAATAGTCATTTCAATGAGTTTTAAGAGAGTACAAACCATAATTGGCTCTCAGTTCATAAAAAATGCAAGACAAAATGACCAAAATGGCATGAAAAGCTTGGTCAAATGGAAATTTGGTCTGAATGATGAAAATCGACCACATATTACTGACATTTATTTGAAAGACATATGTTTATTTTAAACGAATAAACCCAGCTGATCGTCATAAGTCCCTACTATTTGTTTCAACACAAGCCAAAATGTTCCCCTCCAGTTAGATATTATAATAACTTTTTGATACACTTAAAGTGTATGAACATGTACATGTATTAGGGCCCTGCGCAGGATGGGTTTTGACCCGCAGCCCACGGGGGCCCGCAGCCCACGGGCCCCCACACAAGATTCATTGCGGGGCGAGGCGGGCTACATCTAAGAAAGTGCGGGGCAGGGTGGGCCGAAATAAAGTCTGTGCGGGACAGGGTGGGTTGATGATCTGGCAGTTCAGTAGAACATGAATATAAAATCATACTTAACTATCATTTGAAGACATTGTTATTTTCATAAAAATAATTTTTAGCTGTAATAAAAATAGTAATATGAAAAGATAAATTTTAATAAATTTTGTTTTATTCCTGCTAACTTCTTACACTGGCTGACAGTTGAGACAACACAATGCAAATGTGTCTTTTCTAAGTGAACGTCAATTTGTTAAACAAAATAGATAATGCATCATTAATCTGAAATCTAGATTTTAAACAATTGTCTTTGCAATGGAAGCTGTTCATAACTTTGTAACTGATCTAATTGTAACTCCATGTGCTGTCTAATTGTAAATGACATTGACCTCTGGATGGTCAAATCCCTGTTTGGGCAGTGCATAATGTGGTGATGACTGCTATAAGAAACACCGCCCTGGCCATGTTTATCTCAGTGAACATCCTGAACCTAAAGCCACGTCGGTCAGATTACCCCTTTACTCCTTTTACCTGATTAGTCTCGGTTTCAGCTAATTAGCAATTATGACTGAACAGATTTTAACCAGCAACACATCTCAGTAGTTTGATAGCTTGTGATTAGCCAATACTATATTCCAAAGGGTAACTTTGGGTAAACATACTTTGAAGAAATCTAATCTTTACTTTTTTTTTAAATTTTAGTAGAAACAGAGACAATTAACAAAAGGTTTGTTTATTTTCCCTGTAAAACATGAAAACATATTTTAGGTGTGTTAAATAATTATGTATATATAAAATCCATTTAACCAATCAAACATGTCTTTAAAAACATTATGTTTTGAATGATTGCAAAAATGTATTCAAATTAATTTTCCATTCCAATCATCAAACATTCTATATATATATATATAAATATAAATAATAAGCGTGGCTTATATATGTGCTGTAAAATATTCTTGATATGTAAACCTTTGGATCAGAACATTTTAAAAAAATTATTTTGCGGGCTGGACCGCGGGCCGGAAATTTGAAAAATGCAGGGCGGGGTGGGTGCGGGCTGAAAGAAAATTTTGCGGGGCGGGTGCGGGCTGAAAGAATCATAGAAACTGTGGGGCGGGCTGAATTTTCTTTCTTTGATTGCGGGGCGGGCTGTGGGCTGACAGGACATGATGCAGGGCGGGTGCGGGTTCAATTATTCGGCCCGCGCAGGGCCTTAACATGTATATATGTATATTTAGATACAGTGTGTTCCGTAATTTCTGCTATTTTGGACTTTGGCCTACTAAAAGAACCAGAACAGGAGATCGAATGGGCACCAATCAGGATCCTGACATGAAGACAGTCCTTATAAAATTTGGTGCTTTGGTGCAGGCATGTAACGCTAATTTCATTAAGCCAGCTCATTATTTGAAAATATTATGTTTTAGACTAATATAATATGATGGTCACATCATCGTAATACCACATATACATATTCATTTTACTTGCCTCACTAAATAATTATAAGCTGTTTTAGTAAAGGTAGTCGGACTTTTTTTTTTAGTGCCCAGACATTTGGTATGAACTAGGTTTTTTTTTCAAATATATAAAAATATTAACAAAATGGTTTTGTCATTTTACGGCAAATTGTGGTATAACTCAGTAAAATGATTTTACCAGAAATAAATAATTAGGTAGTACTATAAAAGTATCAGTGATGTCAGTATTTATTTGAATAGATCGTCCAAACCGTAATCTACTTTCAGTTCATATAAAAAATATATAACAAGAGATGACTAAATGCCACTGGAAGTTCCGACTGATTGAAACTTGATCTAAATTTTTACCATCGATAACATTACTGCAATTAATTAATATCTCGGAAATGTTATTATTCCAAACATATATAATACCCCACTATTGTTCAAGAATCGCCCATTATCATATTATATACGTCCATGAATTTGCTTGCAGCAAAAAGCCAATCATGTCCCCATAAGAGAGAATTTATTTAGGATAATTGTAAATCAATAATGCTTCATGACACATTTTTATTACCGCATTTACCATATATTGTTATCGAGATATGTTTGTACCATCATCATTGATGATTAAAGGGGTAGACAGATCAACAAACTCTTTAACTATAATCACTTTGGCTCTTCGTAAATACGACCTCAGATTTAGACTTCAAGAAGATGGTTTCATTAGCATATATATATATATATATATATATATATATATATATATATATATATATATATATATATATATATTCTAGTATATTTCCTATATATTTTATATGGTTTTAAACTTTATTATCTTAATAATTATGCGATTTTAATGTATTTCAAAATAGTAAAGTATTTCTAAACTTCTCCAATAATTCACCTTAGGACATGAGGGCATTTAACAGCTACACATCCGAGGATGACGTGACCTTTAAAGGGTTTTAATATGGCAACATATCTCAAGACGGCAGGAATATATTACATGCTTACACGAAGAGGCAACGGAACTTATGGACAATACAGATTGAAATGATAGGAAAATATAGTTATTTCTTGATGATATGATAACAGACTGTCAACCAAAGCAACGGATATAGAATATTTTTAGCTCCTTTGGTCATTGTTTATCTACTAATTTCGTGATGGACGGGTAGTCATGGCATTTATTTGGCCAAGAGTTTAACCTTTTATGTATTGATTACGTTTCCATGTGCCTGCATTGCCATCGGAGCCCCTGTGGTTCTCTATTCAATTAGCAAGATCAAAGGAGATCATCTGAAAGGTGAAGAAGCTTAATTAGTGAGTTACACTACTTTTCTGGAATTCGTTCCCTTTCGGAACAAAAGAAGGAGCATGTAGGCCTATAATTCTGAAAGCCGGTTGCCTAAAAGTGTTAGTATATATTACTGTTGCTTTACAGATGAGAAAATTGGTGTTAGTATATATTACTGTTGCTTTACAGATGAGAAAATTGGTGTATCCTAACATATATGTTTAAGGTAATAAATGGGATGTCGCCATGGGGATCTTCCTAAACACGGATCCGGCTTATATCTCAGGACTGGTTGGACATGTCCCACTGAAATTTTGCATATATATATATATATATATATATATATATATATATAAATATATATATATATATATATATATATATATATATATATATATAGATCTCACATAGCTCTTAATCATTCACAAAACTGGTGGCGCCACCGGACACCATTTTTGTACAAGTCCTTCTGTTTGTCTGCTGTGGGATAAAATCACTCATATACATGTAGTGGTTTGACTTATCTGCATAAAATTTTGCAAATGTATACAACTTGGACAGCTTTCTGGATTTTGTGGTAGGTGGGGCAACGTACATACACATTTAGGCTGCAGACATCCATGCTAATATGCAACACAACTCACTTTATTTCCCCTTGTCACTCAATCCATGCCTCACCCGTTCCACTCTGATTCTGGCGGATATACACGTAGTCGCTTGTCGACTTCCCGTATTCTAGTTACTTACAGAACTTTATAACATTTATAGTTGACTCAGTCGTACATTTCCTTGTGACTCGATAACTGGTGTAAGATTCGGAAAAATCAGTCCAGTAGTCTCAGAGGAGTTCTCCAGAAACGAACGCGGCGGCGGCGGCTGCGGCGGAACCCGATCAAACACATAGTATCTGCAAAACTTTTTTTGGCGGATACAATTATAATTATTTTAATAATTGAGAATTTAAAAGCGAATTCTTATATTATGAAATAATATTGTGTAAATTCAGTTAGGTGTTAGAGCGATAGAATGAATAGGCCTAATAAATGCAGTTTTCATTCCTACTATTCTGACATACAGAAAATTTTTGAAAAATAAAAAAAATTTACATGCTGTTGTCTTTGTTTAAATTAAAGTAGAAGGTGCTGGTCCGCATACAGTAGCGAAACCGGGGGGATTATTTGGGGTTCAGGGGGTCACCTGTTTCATCAGCTGCATCCTGTTTTAGAGTTTCAGTCGAATTATGGTGTTCAGGTCTGGAACCATATTAAGCTTTTCTAATTAGTCATCCTGGAATGGACCATCCCCGGTTAATTTTCTAGCTGGACCCGCCCCCAGCAAACACGCGTCTGCGGGCCAGTAACGTGGACCACCCGGCTCTCGGTGGGAAAACGCGGACCAATGTCCAGTAACGCTGACTTATTAATATCCTTTTTAAAATCCCAAATTAATAGCAAATTCCACTTAATATTGAAATAACAAAACGGTTTAGGTAAAAAAAAATATAAAACTGAACTTGGAAAAAAAAAAAAAAAAACATTATTAGGGCTCCACGCTAGCTGGTCGCGTTTAGGGAGATTTGTAACTTGAGGAAAGGTGCGGATCCGTGCTCGGATCCGCGTGCGGATCCGCGTTTAGGGAGATCCCTCGCCATGTTGACTCCAACATGAATACCAGGCTTCAACCTATGATAAAAGTATTCCTTAGGGACCTATAAAGTTATGTGAATTGATTCATAGAGTTGATAAAATCCGTACACCTGAATGGTTATAATAACAAGGATAGGGGATGGGGCCCCGATACCCTTTTGTACCGCCTCGAAAAAAATTCTCTCGGAGGCCCTGGATCTTTTGAGTTTTGACCTCAAGCGAGCTATATATATATTCACACTTTAACATGATTATCGTCACATTTTCTGCAATAGAAGTCAAATATATTTTATAAAGTTTTGTTCGTAATATGTATATTCATTTATTAACAAGGGCTACAGGCCTAATGCGAATCTGTGCATTTGGAAATACACCTGGTAGTAATGCTTCGATGCTGGACCATTACTTCTCATGTATATGAACAATGCAAGTACTAAACATTTTGTATAAGAAACAATTACACAAACATCACTGCTGAAATACTGGCATGGGTGTACACAACACAAAAATGATTGTAGCTGGCAACACCAGTCTTTTATACAACGAAGCTATCAGAGATATATACATATGCCCAATTTAAGACTGATATATCAAACCCTTCTGAGAAATAAGCAGGGCCACACACTGTGCAAAAATTAAATTATTGTAGGTGGCACCACCAGAATTGTATACGACAAAGCTATCCGATATGTATAAATATGCTCAATTTCAGGCTGATATATCAAATTCCTCTATAGAAATAAGCAGGCACATACACTGTACAAAAGTCATTGTAGGTGGCGAAACCTGTCTTGTGAATGAGAAAGCCGTCAAAGACACATAGACAAGTCAAAAATTTCAGGCCAATACATCAAACTAACTTTGAGTGATGCATAGGGCTGACCACCAGGCTTAGGTTAGAAAAGCAGTTGCCCCGAGTGAACTGTGACAAATTTGCTGGCCCAGGCTTGTGTGAGCTCATGACCTGTACCTGGCTAGACTGAGTTAACGTTTGACCTGTACCTGGCTGCACTGAGTGAACTCTTGACCTGTTGCATAATCTGACAAAGTTGGCAGTCTGCTAGAGCTATAATTATATTTAAATAGATTCAGGCTGAACTTTAAAATTGGTTCAAAATCTGATGCAGTACGTGGGCAGTCTGTCAACGCTATAAATAGGATGCAGCTACTGCACTGAGTGAACTCCTGACCTATACCTGGCTGTACTGAGTAAACTCTTCACCTGTTGCCTAATCTGATACAGTTGGCAGTCTGCCAAAGCTATGAATAGATCCAGACTGACCTTTGGCCTGTTGCCAATTCTGAAATAGTAGCCACACCATTACATAAGCTCACAGATTAGCTCCATATATGCAGCCCTGAGGGGCATGACACCCATAAGGTGATCCCATGGTGCCCATGAGGTGTTCACATGTCACCCATGAGGGGATCACATGCATTGTGCTTGGCTGCACTGATTGAACTCTTTACCTTTATCTGGCTGCATTGAATGAACTCTTAGTCTGTTGCCAAATCTGAAACAGCTGGCAGTTTCTCAACCTATTTAAACATACAGACACAATCTTGGCCTGTTGGTAAATTTGTTCACACAAACTGAAAGACTTTGGCTAAAATGCTTTTTTTTCAAGCTGACATATTCATTAACTTTTTATCAAAATATTTAGAATAAAAAAAATGAGTTCATTCATTGTTAAAGGTCCAATAATTCTGGCAAAAATCATTTAAGTAAACTTGAACAAAGGCCACCTAAGAATAATTTTTGTGCCATGTTACAACAGTTATAATTGGAATAATAATTTTGTAGAAGAACAGTTTTGCAGTCCTCAGTTTGAAATAGACATAATGATTGCCATGATATGATATGATTGAAAGAACCAAATCAAAAGAATGCCACTCCTTAATAAACAAAGTGAATACCTTAACACGTGCAGGCATCATACAGCAAAAACCAGCCAACCGTAAATAATCTCGCACACGCACCCATACATGAACAAACACAAACCAACCCCATTCAGTCACCTGATGAGTGCCACGCAGTGCGCACGAAACCTGCGGGTAGTGACATTAATGCATTGATGCATTTTTATGAACTTATATATATATATTATATATATATATATATATATATATATATATATATATATATATATATATATATATATCATCTGTCAATGTGCTTTCGGGATTTAATTTTAGTATCTTATATTTTCTGCTTAATTTGAGCTTATTTGTTTAGCGAAGTAATACCTAAAATGCTTCAAATCTATACTTAATGGTGCATTAAAAAGTACCTGTCCCCAGGCCATAATAAAAAAACTGATTATCCTCTTACTTTTATTATGCCCCCGCCACGGCCGGGGCATATAGTTTTACCCATGTCCGTCATTCCGTCATTCCGTCATTCCGAAATCAAACAGTTGTACGGACTTTTTTTCGCAATGCCTGCAGATATTGGCCTGATTTTTGGTGTGTGGGCAGATAATGACCAGTTACAGATCGAGTTTTAACGGTGTTGAATGTCAATGAACGGTGTTGAAAGAAAAAGGTGGCAGGATGGATGCAAGATCTAAATTCTACAAACTGGCATTGTCATTCAGAAATTTCATAGTTTTTATAACGATTACTGTGTTATGTATTTTTAAATATTAAACTTTAAAATATATAAGAAGTCTGCTTGCTTTAAACTAATAATTTTGCCAATGATTACATTTATTGTAATTCAGCACCGTTATCTTTTTTCACCACCGTTATATTTTGAAAATATACATAATTTAAAAAAAATAATGACTTAAACATATTAGAAAATGCTTTTATTTCCTGTATTTTTTATTAACCGAGGTATATTGCTATATTTTCCTTCTATTAATTGCATTATACCTTCTGTGGGTTGCGGTTGTATTTTGTTTCAGGATTTAAACGTAACTCATAAAATTAAAAATATGCATTTTACAGGGTTAAAATATATTTTTATAATAAAATACATCGTACAGGTGAGCCTTTCTTATTCTGTCTAAACTGATTATGTGGGAACATGAAATTGGCATGAAAATATCCAGCTCAATCTTTCATAATAATTTCCAAGCATTGCTTAAAGTCTGTAATGGTGTTGAAATTGTTGATACACATAGGACATTAAATTAGCCAAAACTATAACTTTTCCATAAAAAAGTGCTCTGCTGAAATTAGTTTCATATAGTTTACATTTTTTATTTCCATGTTAGACTCTATAAAATAAATCTTATGATAAGTTATTTTTCAGTGAGATTGTTCCAGGAATCATTTCTGTGTAATATTGGACAATTTGGCTGAACAGTTTCGGAGAAGAAGATTTTTTAAGCTTTTTTTAGCTTTTTCCCTATAAAATCTAAGAAAATGCAAACAGCCAAAAAATAAGCAAAATCCGATTGAGTTTTTTAGATGACTAATTTTTTGCAAAAAACTCTTGCCGTTTTCAAGATAGTAAGGGTTAACGTACAGACGCCGGACGAGAGACGACGCATCACCATCGCATAAGCTCACAGGTTCGATAAAAATGAGTGTTACGGTCAAGCGAGTTTTCAATAAAATCGAGCTATTTTGGACTCGGGCCTTCTGAAAGAAGCAGAAACTTAGTTCGGTTGGGCTTCCCCCCCAGAATGATCAGGATTGACCAAAAGATACCATACCGAATTTAATGCTTTTATCCGGCGTGTAACATTAATTCTGTTCAGCCACCTGACTACTATATTTTTTATTTTTCTAAACATTTTGATATAACGATCTGATGGATATGTCAGCTTGAAAAAGCATTGTTGCCAAAGTCTTTCAGTATGTGTAAATAGATTTACCAACAGACCAAGATTGTGTCCGTTTCTATAAATAGCTTGGCAGACTGCCAACTATTTAAGATTTGGCAACAGGCCAATGGTCAGTCTGGATCTATATATGGCTTTGGAAAACTGTTAACTGAGTCAGATTATGCATCAGGTCAAGAGTTCATTCAGTGCAGCCAGTTACAGGTCAATAATTCACTCTGTGCAGCCAGGTGCAGGTCAAAGGTTCACTCAGTGTAGCTGCAGACAGCAATTCGTTCCAGTTCACTCGGGCAACTGCCTTCCTCACACAAGCCTGGTCAACCCAGTGCACCTAACTCAAAATATGTTTGAAATATTGGCCTGATATTTTGACCTGTCCATGCATCATTGATGGCTTTCTCGTTCTCAAGACTGGTGGCACCACCTACAATGACTTTTGCACAGTGTATGTGCCTGCTTATTTCTCAGCAGGGATTTGATATATCAGCCTGAACTTGCGCATGTTTATACACATTGGATAGCTTTGTTGTATACAAGACTAGTGACACAACCTACAATAATTTTTCCACAGTGTATGTCCCTGCTAATTTTTCGGGAGCGGTTTTATATATAAGCCTGAAATTGGGCATACAAATACATCTTGGATAGCTTCATCGTATACAAGACTGGTGGTGCCACCTACTATCATTTTGTGTTGTGTGCACCCATGCCAGTATTTCAGCAGTGATGTGTTTGAAATTGGTTCTCGACAAAATGTTAAAATCACACAACTGGTTGGTCCAGTTTTTGCAGAATGTATATTGATAATAAATAATTTGATATATTTCTGATAGCCCAATGTGTTTAAGAATGACCCCAAGTTGAAGCCGCAAACTTTTGCCTACCCTGACACCACCTGGTTGTGAAACAAGTAACAATTAGGCATGGTCAGAGATTTGTGTACCTTCCATTCAGGTTTTTTTTGCAGTCATAAAAAGATCAAGGCTTATCCTATTTTGTATCTTTGACATGCATAATAGTGTCTAGAATATATCACTTAAGAACTTATGATATACACACAGAATTCCAGCAATTCTCCTGACCAAATTATCCCCCTGTCACATTTCCTTCCATTATTACTGCAAATAAGGCATGACAAGAAATCAATCTCAAGTAAATCTACTTTAAAGGGGACCAATCACCTATCTGACCTTTATAAACTAAAGGTAATCCTTTGGAGCTTTCATAATATAGGCTGGAAAGTTTGGATTTCATGACACACAGGCTGCTGTTTTGTTTATATCAATGTGTTAATTATAAGTGTGGGCCCTCCAAAATTATCAAAACAAATTCAACAAGGGCACTAAGCAGCAAGTCAGATAAGCCAGAGCTTTGCAAATTGTGTTTTGCAACAAGTGATCTTTCTACCTCTGCATTTATGCAACCTACCAACATAGGTTTGATATCCCCCCCCCCCCCATTTGTAAACATACAGAGGAAGCCAGAAATCACATACATATATTTATTTTCAAAGGGTAGGTGAATGGGCACCTTTAACCCACATAGAAGTATAAGCTGGGTTTTCATATTTACCACCCAAGGGTT
Organism: Sipunculus nudus; assembly: GCA_026874595.1. Lineage (NCBI taxonomy): Eukaryota > Metazoa > Annelida > Sipuncula > Golfingiida > Sipunculidae > Sipunculus > Sipunculus nudus. The sequence goes on from CM049307.1 coordinate 21,984,983, forward strand.
CCCATCACAATCACATCAGTTCAGTTCTCATCAAAAAGGTTTAACATATTGCATACCACAATCATTCTGCATTCACAAAGTTAAGAGGAAGGTCGGTCCTACAACTGGAGGTATATATTGGACCATTCCCAAACTGGTTCAAAATAGGGAGCATGGGTAGCAATTTTCAGGAAGTACTATTCTGTCAATTTAGCTCTGTTCATTTCTTAACACAAGGAAAAAATATAAGCCGTGTTACAGAAATCTCATTCATACTTTGCAGGTAAGGTCTTTCATAGAGTCGGGAAGTTCTATTTAATCATGTAACCATTCTGTTCTCATTCACTCACTTGTACATGGTTAGCCAAGGATGAACTGGTTTCAAACTCAATCTCTCATACATTAGATTTGAAACTTAAACACAAAACACAACACTGATATAGGAGTCAGATAATATATTCAGATAATTTACAATATGTACAGAAAAGCACAGATCCTTTTTCATCCATAGTTATCATTATGCCAATTATAAACAGAGACACTCACCGAAACACAGATCACAAGTAACTGCTGCATCATAAACAATTTGCCGGATGCTCTGCACCCTTGTTCATTATACACACAATCCTGTAATTTATACAGGTAATACCTAATTAAAAGAAACCACCCCTCCTTTTTTTAATCAAATGTCACCATTCTTTTAAGATTTTATATTAAGAGAAGACTGCCCAAATCATCAGCTTCAACTCCAAGACATACATCCACACCAGAAAATGCCAAGAGCAGTCCTTTTTATGATAATTATCCATAAACAATTTACATTCAGACATTCACACGAACAACTTTGTTTCACTGACACCAGAAGGTGCAAACTAAACCCTCCTCTCTTGATTTTTGGCAGTTGTCAAAACATGCCCTACCCCCAGTAAAGGCAGTACACCTCTAATGGTAAAGACTACCATTCCTCTATTGCACATCCTCTACTTTCATTATTAATGCAATGTTTCTTTATTCATTACCCTAAATACAGGTGGGGCAGTGACCCCTGTGCTAGACCAGGAGCTAATTGCTGGTTCATTAGCAGGTGAGGCAAGCTCTAACAGCTGCTGTGCAGAAAGCAAACCTGGCAACTACTCCTGTAAGCCGCGTATGTTGTTCTATAGTAAATGCTCAATTTATCTGATTTCTCCCTAAGAGCATATATGGCTGCAACCCATCAGTTTATAATTTTGTTATATGAAAGACCTGGAAGCCACGGTGTGTCACATAACATACATGGCTGGACTGCCCGGCAGACGGCGGTGTTTTTTACTGTGTCGCGTGTGACTTAACTATCACGCATTCTGCTTGATTTTCTGGAAAGTTCTATTGCCCCACCAGTTTTCTAAGTCAAATGGCTGGAAGTCTGCAAAGAGAGAGAGCTTCATAAATCAAAAGGCAAAAGCATGTGAGAGAATATTATAATGATTAAAAGGTGATGTCATTACTCATTATAACTGATGAATATTTGGTACAAGTTAAAGCACCCTCATCTGCAAACTATAGAAAGATTAACAATATTTCTCCTTATTTACACAATCAGTGAAACTAAGATTTCTCCTTTGTACCATATAAAAGTGACTACTGCCTAGGTAGAGTAACAATAGGTGGGAGATCATTCTTACTAAACACTGTACTCACTGTAGTGACATACAATAAGCTTTAACTGATAAGTTAACTGAGTAAACAAGCTGAAAATCAATCTGCAATATAGTAGTACCTTTCATTTGGACAGGTGTCCTTTCACGGTAATATATTGTGCCACCTGCAATGAAGTAAAAATAGAATCTCTAATTTTCCTCAAAACCTGGTTTTAACACTTTCTCAATAGTTTTTTTTTTTAAATTTAGAAATCATAATAATGAAAATAAGCGTCCCAATTCAAGTGACATTTATGAAATTCAAATATAATAAAGAACTCTTAAGCTGATAAACATTCTCATTAATTTTTATTCACCAAATTAAGTCAAGATACACCATGCTGCCTGACACACACTGGTTCAGAAAGATAAATTGATTTTCTTAGTGAGAAAAGTGGAATAAGTAGATGTGCATATTAATGTTAATCACACTTTTTCATAAATGTCTTAAATTCAACATTTTAATTCAGAAAATAAACATTGATGAAGATGACAAATGTTTTGTTGGAAGTATTCTTACCATCTTTATTTTTACAGGCCTCTAATTCTCTCTGTACTTGATTCCATGCTGTACAAAGAGAATAAAACCATATTCAATAAAAGACTCCCAAACATAACAAGGGACCCATGGGTCACGGCGCTCAGCTGTTATATATGATAAAAATATGATTTGGGAAAGAGGCACATGCTTGTTATGTGTGGTAATAAATATAAGCTTTATTATGAGTTGTTGGTGTTTAGCTTATGTATGATGTTGATAGTATCTTTGGAGACAGGAAGAGGATTGATTTCATTTATTTTATTAACAAATGGAGTGCTACTGTCACACAGATTTTGACTTATAAGCAGCACATATAATAAAAGAGTTTAACTATTTATTAAAATTTAATAAATATTGTGCCAATATAATTTTTATTTAAAAAAAAATAAGAAGAAAATCATATGATTTTTTTAAAATAAAACATAACTGAAATGATTATTGAAATAATATTATAGAATATATTCATGAATGCATTCATGAATACATTTTGAAAGTATCTGCACTGGTATTCAAATACTTTCATTTTTACCTGAATTCCCATTCTTATGCAATAAAATTTTTTAATGCAGTACATACTCATATTCGTATTAAAATACATTTGCAAAGCATTCGCACCATGTCTAGTATTTATTCAGTTTTAGCCAAACAATGATGTTGAGAATCCAGAATATACAAAATTCACAAATTTAAATAATGATCATAAGTACCTGGTTTTATGGCTTTTATTTATGTTAAAAAAATAAATGTAATATATTCACTTTGGACTACTTTCACATCAATCTACACACTAGACACAGTAGGAATCTAGATTAATATTATCAACTGCATCTTTGTCTATCATTAATTTCCTTCATATGATCCCTAATGATTAGTAATGAATAATATGATTTATTTTTTTATCATTAAAATTTCACTGAAAAATACCATAGGTGACTGCATGGTGTTATTTGGAATAACATTGACATTGACATTCTATCCATCCGTACAAGATTCTTACATCATCAGTAACTGCAAGTTAATTTTCTGTTACTCATCAACTAACAAATTCCTTTTCTATAATTTTTTCTTTAATTTGTTAAAAAAAAAACCAATACAAAATTATTAATTTATTGTTTATTGTTATGTTGTTTTTCAAAACAACTACTAGATAAGTTGGGTTGGACACCTGGATCAACTGTGGCTGGGCATTAGCTGCCTGGCTGCCCCAGTGTATGCTTCGCTCAAGCATGCACAATCTGATGAAAGGTCAACAAGGTCAACATAAAGGTGACTGAAGAGGGGCTGGATTAAGCCTGGGTCTGACATGGTCTCATAAAAACATTTATAAAAGCTACAATATTTGGCCAATTTCTTTCAGCTTTCTAAACTACAAAGATGAAATCCTTATGTGTGAATAATATGAAAATTATATCAACAGTGCTCTCAGGAAACAAACGTGCCATGGTCAAAGTTGGGCAAAATTTAAGGTACTAATTTTATATTTATTCTAATAACTTATAAAATTTGAAAAATTCAGAACTAATTTTTGGTATTCAATTGAATCTTGATTTAATAATGTTACATCCCTGACAAAAAATCTCTAGCTTCAGCAATCCTCTTGTTAAGGGAGTAAATATATTTCTTGAATTTTTTAAAAAGTGCATTATGTTTGGGCCCATAACTTAAAACAATTACGCAATACTGACATCATTTCTGGCATGTGCATAGCGAATGTATAGAAAAATATATATTATATATGATCAAAGTCAGATCAGTGGTTTTGATATTAGTCAGTCTTACAGTGGAACAATGGGTTTTTAATGGAAAAATGAAGTTTTTCATTAATATTTCGAAGGAATTAAGTCCTAGTGATCAAATTCTTGGCATGGTAGGGGATTTTGGAGACATCTAACTGTATGCTAAATTTAAAGAACTTAGAGCTGAAGCTGGGGAGCTGAGCTCTAGCAAACTGCATAACACTAGCTTGATGTAAACTTGATGTGACATGGTGCTTGAAAACTTGAATAAAATCTACAGTTTTTGATCAACTGGTTTCAAAATTTTTGTGTTAACAGACAAAATGCTAACAAAAACATGCTGTGAAAATTAAATCCACAGTCCTTACAGGAAAAAAAACGATCCATGGTCAAACTTGGGCAAAATTTAAGGTACCAATTTCATATTTTTGCCAATATTTAAAAAAATTTAACAGATTTTGATCTAATTTTTGGTATACAATTAAATTTTGATCAATTAAAGTTGTATTACTGAAAAAAAGTCCCTACCTTTAACACTTTTGGTCTTAAGTGACCAAATATCTTTCCTGATTTTTTTACAAAGTCCATTATGTTTGGGCCCATAACTTTTTATAATTAAATATTACTGACTTAATTTTTGGCATGTTCATAGGAACTATATAGAGGAATATTTATGGCAAATATGAAGAAAACCAAATGAGTGGTTTTGATATTAGGCAGTCCTGAAAAGTGAAAATAGATTTCTAACAAGGGACCTATGGGTCACTGTGCTCAGCTGACGTTAACCTTGAAGGTAAAAATCTAAAATAATATCAAATGGAGATAAAGTGTAAGAGGAAGAGGTAATAAAGGCCATGGTTGGTTTATATGATTGGTTTGTATTGATGAGCAAGAAATTGTTGCAAATAATATTTTGTGACCTGACCATGTTTTTCCTAATCTTGAAACTGAAGCATGTGAGCAGTTTGTGAACAAATGATCTGTACAATTATCATGATCATTAGCTGGCTTTACGATTAACTGTTGACATTTCAGTAGTTTACACATTTGTTCAATCAAATCTTTTTTTTGTATAATATAAATTATTAAATATGTTTTTTTTATGAAATTTATACAGTTGAAATATAACTAATTAACAACATAAAACATGGCAAACAAAGCCTGATCTCAAATTCTGCTGATGCAGGAAAATAATGAACAAATGTTTGTAACAAATCCTCATTTTTTTATCACATCAATTTTTTTTTTAATTTAAGTTTATATTTCTATACATTTTCAATATAACATATATATCTGTATAACTATATAAAGTTGATTCATAATTCTCAATTGCATTATCATAAATCTCAATCTTGTCAGATAACACCACATCATGCATACAAATGTTTATTTATTTTTTACCACAAAAATATATCTTTTAAATCTGCAAAACAATAAATGTCTAAAAAAAATACTTGATTTAGATTTCACAATTTTGAAGTTTGTCTTTATTTATCCATAATGTGCTTCATATTTTATCATAATTTAAACATACTGATGGGTTCCATTATGATTGGTAAAATCATTTAAAAGAAAAATGATTTCTTTAAAAATGCTACATTACACAACATTGCATCTTCTGGATTACACCTTGAATTACTTTTTTAAGGAAAGTTTTTGCACATCAGAGTGGAAACAGCATTACAATTAAGGAGATACAGTGAAAACAATAACAATACTGCATAACACTTGGTGAGTTGGGTTTGCGGGGGGGGGGGGGGGGGGGGGGGGGGGGGGTGGGGGTGATTGGGGTGGTGTTAGCAGAATAACTGTACACCTGTCACAGCAGGGGATCTCCCCCAGTGACTGTAACAAATCAGAAACCCTGGCATAGCTGACTTCCAGTGACCTGGAGTGGGACCCTGCATCTGTAATCTGTAATCAAAGCAAATGACTACAATAGATCCTCAAGAAAAAAATCAATAACTAGCTTAATTTTCAAGCTTTTACTTTCAAATTTCAGATTTAAACAAATTAAATATTTATGTTTACATGCTGTGAAAATTAAATCAATGGTACTTACAGGAAAAAAACGTGCCATGGTCAAAGTTGGACAAAATTTAAGGTACTGATTTTATTTTTATGCTAATTACTTAAAAAATTTACAAAATTCAGATCTAATTTTGGGTAAACAACTGAATCTTAATTAAACATAGTTATATACTTGGGAAAATAGACTCTAGTTTCAAAATCTTTCATGTTAAGTGAGTAAATATTTTTCCTGATTTTTTACAAAGTCCATTATGTTTGGGCCCATAACTTAAAGAATTTATACTTAACAGACTTAATTTCTGGCATGTACATAGGAACTATATAGAAGAATATTTATGGTTAATATGAGGAAAAACAGATGAGTGGTTTTGAAATTAGGCAGTCCTGAAGTGTGAAAATAGGATTCAAATAAAAAATTGAGGTTTTTCCTTAATTTCTCAAAGGAACGAAGTCTCAAAGACCCAGTTTTCGGCTTGGTAGGAGATCTTGGGGACATCTAACATTATGCTGAATTTCGGATTCCTAGGTCTTACGGTTTCAAAACGTGCCACATCTACGGACGGACGGACGGACGGACAGACGGACGACGGACAATGGACCACGACTATAGCTCAGATGACTTTTAGTCAGCTGAGCTAATAAAAAATTGAGGTTTTTCCTTAATATCTCAAAGGAACAAAGTCCTATTGACCCAATTTTCGGCATGGTAGGAGATTTTGGGGACATCTAACTGTATGGCGAATTTCAGATTCGTAGGTTCAATGGTGTCGAAACGTGCCAGTCTTACAGATGGACATCTGGACAGACAGACGGACAATAGACCACGACTATAGCTCAGATGACTTATAGTCAGCTGAGCTAAAAACACATTACATGCAGTCAGACAGTATTTGATTTTCCCTAAGAAAGGTATAATTTTACCACAAAATTATGATCGCAAGATGAACTATTAATCAGCTATGTTAAAATTAAAATAACCTATAATAAGTTATGTAATACCTGTTTGGGTTCAGCTAAAAGAAAGTTTTGGTTATGGTTATTTCTGGTTATGGGCTTTTGGTTAAGCCTCATAATTAAATATGAAACACTTCCTATATTTTTTCCAGGAAATAATATTAAATTCAGCTATAATAAACCATCAATAACAAACCACTGAATTTACCATCAAGAACAAATTTGACATTTTCTTCATGCTGAGGAGTGAGAGGTTCAGGGGATGTTCCATTATTATCACTGTTGGCACGATGAAGGCCTGCCTTCTTGCCATTAAACACTGGCCGTTGGGAACTGTAATAAATAAGAAAGACATAAGCTACAAGTTCTTGCACATCACATTATATTTAAATGACTCAGAAAAAGTTTTATTTCTCAGCAATGTGTGAAAGACCAATCAAAAAATAAGTTACCTGCAGTCAGGGTTGGGGCCAGGTACAAGTAAAAGTACCTAGGTACAGGTACTTGTTAATTGGCCGGGTACAGGTACATTTATTTTAGGATCACCTAAAAGACATTTTTACGGATAATAATAGCAGCAAAAAATTCACATAAATGCAAGTTAACATAACTTTATTCTATCAAACAATACACTGAAGTCATTTGCTAAAGTACATTTCATAAGAACTTATTATCGGTATGGCACTATACATTTACAAACATGATATGCAAGTGTATTAAAATTCTATTAACTGCACCAAGTAAGGTATGACACCATACATTCACAAACATGATATTCAACTGTACTGAAAGTCCATTAAGTACACCAAGTACAGTATGACATCATACTTCACAAACATGATATTTGTGTACTAAAAGTTCATTAAATGCACCAAGTACGGTATAACACAATCTATTCAGAAACATGATAATTCAAGGGAACTGAAAGTCCATTAAGTGCACCTGGTCCAGTTTGACATCATACATTCACAAACAACAACACGAGCAGTTTATCACAATGATGGCTTGCTGATTGTTTTACACAAAAGGTAACCAAATTTAACTAGACATCATCAATTAATATCAGACCACACTCATAGAAAACATCATTCTCATAGAAAAGGTCATGACCCCACTTTCAATGTACATAATCCCCTAACCCATATCTATGTATATGCATAATATGAAAGAAATCTGTCCATTAGTTTTTGACTTATAATGCTCACAGTACTGTTATACTAGTGGCAATGGTGGGGTATTAAACGGCACAAAAACAAGTAAAAGAATAACAGGTGGCGCTATCAGTTTCCGGTACATGACAACAATATCCAAGATCTTTGATCAAGTTGATTTTTGGACCAATCAATGCATCCCTTATTGAGATATTAATGATTTTGTGTGATTTTCACCATATATGGCAATATTCAAGGTCAAGGCCACTCTCATAGGAAAGGTCATGACCCCAATTTAAATAAACATCATCCCATAACCCATGTCTATGTATATGCATAATATGAAAGAAATCTGTCCATTAGTTTTTGACTTATAATGCTCACAGTACTGTTAAGTGGCAATGATGGGGTCTTAAAGGGCATGAAAACAAATAAAAGAATAACAGGTGGTGCCACCTGTTTCCGGTACATGACAATACTATCCAAGATCTTTGATCAAGTTGATTTTTGGACCAATCCATGCATCCCTTATTGAGATATTAATGATTTTGTGTAATTTTCACCATATATGGCAATATTCAAGGTCAAGGCCTCTCTATTAGGAAAGGTCATGACCCCAATATATATATATATATACATCATCCCATAACCCATGTCTATGTATATTCATAATATGAAACTAGACATTTCTTGGCACCTGCGGGTGCCATAGTTTCCCCAGAAAATTAATCCCCCCTCCTTTAAGAATAGCCCCCCCCCCCCCATCTTCAGCAACAATTAATATCAGACCACACTCATAGAAAAGGTCACTCTCAGTGAAAAGGTCATGACCCCAATTTCAATATACATCATCCCCTAACCCATGTCTATGTATATGCATAATATGAAAGAAATCTGTCCATTAGTTTTTGACTTATAATGCTCACAGTACTGTTAAGTGGCAATGATTGGGTATTAAACGGCATGAAAACAAGTAAAAGAATAACAGGTGGCGCTATCAGTTTCTTGTACATGACAACACTATCCAAGACCTTCGGTCAAGTTGATTTTTGGACCAATCAATGCATCCCTTATTGAGATATTAATGATTTTGTGTGATTTTACCATATATGGCAATATTCTAGGTCAAGGCCACTCTCATAGAAAAGGTCATGACCCCAATTTAATAAACATCATCCCATAACCCTTATCTATGTATATGCATAATATAAAAGAAATCTGTCCATTAGTTTTTGACTTATAATGCTAACAGTACTGTCAAGTAGCAATTTTGGGGGTATTAAACGGCACAAAAACAAGTAAAGAACAATAGGTGGCGCCACCATTTTCTGGAACATGACAACCCTATCCATGATCTTCCATCAACTTGATATTGGGATCAATCTATGCAAGATTTCTTGAGATATTTAAGAATTTGTGTGATTTTCTCCAAAATTGGACCTATTCAAGGTCAAGGACACTCTCCTAGTCAAAGTCATGACCTCATTTTAAACAGGCGTTGTCCTCTCACCCATATCTATACATATACCAAGTTTGGTAAAGATCCGTGAAATATTTTTTGAGTTATCGCGCCAACAAGATTTATATGCGGCGGCGGCAGGGGCAGGACCGGTATGAAAACATAGTATCCCCTGACTTTGTCTGGGGATACAATAATATGAGAGAAAAAAAATGAAAATATGAAAATGAACCTGGAGTACCTTGTACCAGTAACAGGTACTTTAGCTCCAGGTACAGGTACTTCCTACTCATGACCAGCAGGTACAGGTACAGGTACTCTGAAATGTGGACCTAGGTACAGGTACCTGGCCCAAACCCCGCCTGCAATGTACCTTAATTATTGTGCAGCATTCATGAAAACAGTGAATACAGAGAAACCATGTAAAGAAGAGGGTGAAACAATACATTATGATTATTTAATTTCACCACAAATACTCCAAGTTTAAAGTGCAGTTTACATTTTCCCATCCCCCCCCACAACCTCCCTTGTTTAAATTATGTCATTCAATGAATCAGTGTGCACACAATAGCAATCAATCCTGCGCATTCCATATGAAGTTCTACAGAGTAACTATAGTTAAAACATTAACCTGATAAAGCCAGATTAAAATTTTCCAAATTCAGAATCTGGAGGACCACAACTCGATTTCTGACATGTGAAGATCACACTAATTTCCAACATAGTAAAGTAGATACAAGTAAATCTGTTAAATCACAAGCTCCACTTGGCATTCAATGAACCATGATAAATATTATATACTGCTTTATCTTTGTATATCTGAGGTAGATTATCAGACAGTTGCCCGATTTCCATTCTGCAATTAACAAATGTTGAAGCCTTTTAAGTAAACTAGTGACAATTGTGATATATTAGGGCTATTTATATGTTCTTTTTTCATGCTTTTTAAATAAAATTCTACTTTAAAATACAACATTTTGCTGGAAAGCAGAAACCCCACTGGAACCACAAACAGGAGGAAACAAACATAACTGTCTGATGACAGTCTGCAACTTCAGATGACACATTACACTGATCAGTGACCACATGGCCAAGTAAATATAAATCTACAAAATCAACATGCATTTCATGGTTCCTCATATTTTTACAATACAACTATTAGTAAACAGTAATATTTTCAAGTTATTCATAGCTCATTAAGTAAATGGATATAAATATATATACATACATATATACATGTTGTTGAATCAAACTATATTGTTTTACATTGTGATTTTAGTTTTTACCTTTTATTTACTCTTTTTGGTAATAAAAAGGGCTAATGCTGCTGTGGCGCAGACTGCATATGGCCTATGATGCCACGCTTCATTAAAAATGTTTTGCTTCTGTTTGAAGTATCAAATCGCACACTTTTCTCACATTTATTTTTTTTAACAACATCACACAACATCAAAACCTGCATTTTGTTAAGGTATAACTGGATGCTCATGTTCATGGTAATTAATAATATAAAAGACGAAAAATTCATACATTGTATGGTCAATGCCAATGGTTTGTAAAATATCGCGCGTTATATAGGGAGATACTGATCCGACCACGAGTGGCTCTTGTTTGAGCTTGAGGTTTCAGTAAACACAAGCCAACATCCCCCCCCCCCCTCCTTTATGACGTGTTACGTAACAAACGCTGACGAGTGCAGCCATGAGCTCACTTCTTTGCTTGGCTTACGTTATATATTTTGCGACCTGGCCGAAAAATCGACCGAGGCGTAGCTAATCGTGAACACATGGCCTGAGAATGATGTAACAATCCTTGAGCCTTCTGAAATCCTACGATGTACAGCATGATCGCACAATGAATACCCCATAAATATCAAAATCACATAAAACCGGCCATGACGTATGTTGATGTGTTGTTTACGTACCTCATATCATCAACCCCCTGGACAAAGGGCCCCACAGATTCTCTTTTTCCGAGCTCTCTATCGAGTATATCCAACTGCTGCGGACGCGCTACAAGGTCAAATAAGGTCAAAATACGTTAAAATGCAGCTAGAAACGTCTAGTTTTTGATTGGTGTGTAATTGGGGATGAAATACGTGCAATAAAGGGGAGAATTCAGCAAATTTCTCACCACGCAATGCCGCCCTCGTTGCGATTTTACTGGCACCTCTTGTGTACATCCTCTGTAGCACGATTTCACCGACACGACTGCGCATGTCTGACATTGAAGGGACCTGGGAGCATGAAGCAAGTGCCCTTATTCCGTCACAATTCACATGTACCTCAAAAACTGGTATATTTGGCTGACAATAAAATTGTTATTTTTTAATGTATTTAAAACAAATGATTTGCATCTTTAAAACAATGAAATGGGAAAACATTATAACGTACTATTGCGGTTATTACCTAAATGGACTGCCACTTTGATACGAGGCGCCGCTGGTGTAGTGGTATCATGCAAGATTCCCATTCTTGCGACCCGGGTTCGATTCCCGGGCGGCGCACGCCCTTGTTTTTTTCCTTCCTGCTTTTAGTGCATTCGCTGCCTTTAGCCACTTCATAACTAGATATTACTTTAACCCGATTTTGGAACAAGCAGCTGGATGCAACCCCATTTTCTGTAATCGTATCGTTACTTTACTATATAAGACTTCAGCCTCGTCTACAAGAAATTCATTACTTAGAACCCCACCAGATGGCGGGCGGCGTATGTTTTGCGGTAGTTTCATGGATTATCTCTTACACGGAAAAGTTAAACACAATTTTCATTAAATTTGGAACGACTATAGAATCCTATATATAGACAGATTTGGAAGATGGTAATATATGGATAAACAAGGAAAGGAAATTCAGTTAAACAATTATAAATATTTGTGGGAAATTTAATTTGGAACTCCAGAAAAGCCGACGGACCTACAGCAGATGCAGTTCCGAGATTTAGATGTTATAGCCAAATAAACTAAAAACAAAGCCCCCCCCCCCCCTTTGTATCAGCTTCTGGACAGGGTGAACATGCATTCCCCTCTCCCCCCCTTTTTTTCTACAGGGTGGAGGGGGGAGGGATACCATATTATATCAGTCCCCCCCCCTCCCCCCATTTGCAAATTGCATGAATATCATTTTGTCATGAAAATTCATAATTAGTAAAAAATACCAGAATATTATTAAAAAGAAATGTGTCACAATGTTGCACCAGTTGTTCCTTAAATATGAATGAACTGATAAAATACCCAAATGTTTGATTGTATGACATATAAATCACACGTTTCCACGACATTGTGGTATCCAGTTATTAATAGGCCAGTCCTAAAATTTAAAAATATCAAGGAGGTTTTATAGATTGAATTGTCCTGGGCAAGCTTAGGGGTTCACTTCTTGTTGGTTTCTAAAGCAATACTATTTCTTGTTAGTTTATACTCAAATCGTTTAAATATTTAGATTGAAAATATTCGAAAATTTCCACACCAAACGGGGGGGGGGGGGGGTCTCCCAGGGCCAGACCTCTTGGCCGATACACATCTTTGACAGGTGCTTCCTTAAAATAGGCCTACTTGCCCTTCAAGTAAGATTATGGGTAACTGAGGGCCCTACACCTCTCCGGCACAGGACCCGGGATACCCTGTGCACGCGAGTTGCATGTGAATCGTATGATTAACGTGACGAGAGAGGGTATCATGAACAGTCCACAGTCACAGGCACGCAGGCGCCCCCTCCCCCTTGTGGCAGACGGGATTCTTTTTAGAATAACCCGAAATAAGCACATGTTGATTTGGTTTAAAATGATATTTTACAAGTTTCAAAATCCCAATAATTAGCTTATTCCTGTGAACGTTAGCATCATACCGGTGTGGTATGTCATTTGTCACACGCAAAGGTAGGCTGACCCAGTCGATGCAATGATTAAAACATAATTCTCCCACTAATAGAACCATAAAACTGACTTTGCATCGAGAAGAACAAGCACCAACCAAGTGGGCTCCTAGCTGCACCAGGCCAAGAAGAGCTCTACCAAGGGAGGACAGTGGCTGCAGGAGTACAACACCAGCACTACAAGTGGAAAAACATCTTCTACTCAAGACAATTAAGGAATCCCCCCGGCCCTCACAGCACCTAGTTTGAATCATTGTAGACCTAGAAATAGTGGAAGAAAAATAAAAATAAAATAAAATAAACAATAATAAAAACAAAAACTAAAAAAAACTCATCCCTCTTACGGTATATAAAATAATACTAAAATAACACGCAAAACCCACACGAGGCAAACAAACAAATCTAACAAACCATGTAATTAATGCCTCAAAACACTACAAACAAAAGTATACACTAGTATTAAATAAAAAATACAACAGCACTGCCAACCGGAGCTTATGAAGAAAACTAATGATGCGCTCATGGTCGTTCGATACGGGTTCAGCACTCTAGATTGATGTCATGCTACGCTTATTGGCTTTGTGGTTTTTGGTTGCTGTGACTTTCTCCGGTCACCAATACGGTTAAACGGTGGCGGCTTCTTGTGGATTCCTGCGCGGCTTGTGTGGCATCTTCACGTCTATCAGCTTCCATCAAATTTATCAAACTTCTCGACGACTGTGAAGTTCGACGGACGTCCGAGGTCCATTTTTCGTGAAAATGCTCCGTGAATGCCTGCTCTTCCTCCGCTTTTAGCCGGAAACATATTTCCCTGACCAGCCTTCTGTTCACCGCTTTGCAGTGTATTTCGCTGATCATCGCTGCCCTCAAGGCTTCGTCAAGATCATGTATATCAAACGGTGCCAATACACGCTTTCTAATAGACTAATTTCACTATTAATAATACTAATAATGCGACTATTATTCTTTTTTTTTTAAATCTGCTTAATATAAAAAATGTTATAAAATTTTAAATACGCTAAAAAACCCATCAAGTTTGGTATCAACGGAAAGTACTTTTCACAGGTAGTCACATGGTATGAATTTTAGAGTGGCACAAGTGAGCGTTTTAGAGAAGTCAAATACGACTTTTATTCAATTTTATTTTAATTTAGCGTAAATTTTAAAGTGTTATAAAATTTTAATTACGCTAAACAACCCATTAAGTATGGTATCAACGGAAAGTACTTTTTACTGGTATTCACATGGGATAAATTTTAGAGTGGCACAAGTGACCGTTTTAGAGCAGTCAAATGAGACTAATTTTTTTTTAAATTTTGCGTGAATTTTCAAGTGTTTTATATCTTAAAATACGCTAAACAACCCATCAAGTTTGGCACAACGGAAAGGACTTTTTACTGGTGGTCACATGGTATGAATTTTAGAGTGGCACAAGTGAGCATTTTAGAGCAGTCAAATACGACTATTATTCAATTTTATTTTAATTTAGCGTGAATTTTTAAGTGTTATAAAATTTTAATTACGCTAAACCAGCCATCAAGTTTGGTATCAACGGAAAGAACTTTTACTGGTATTCACATGGTATGCATTTTAAATGTGGCACAAGTGAGCGTTTAAGAGCAGTCAAATACGACTATTATTCAATTTTATTTTAATTTAGCATGAATTTTAAGGTGTTATAAAATTTTAATTACGCTAAACAACCAATCAAGTTTGGTATCAACGAAAAGAACTTTTTACTGGTATTCATATGGTATGAATTATAGAGTGGCACAAGTGAGCGTTTTAGAGCAGTCAAATGAGACTATTTTTCAATTTTTTTTTTAATTTTGCGTGAATTTTAAAGTGTTTTATATCTTAAAATACGCCAAAGAACCCATCAAGTTTGGTATCAACGGAAAGTACTTTTTACTGGTATTCACATGGGATAAATTTTAGAGTGGCACAAGTGAGCGTTTTAGAGCAGTCAAGTACGACTATTATTAATTTTTTTTTTAATTTAGCTTGAATTTTAAAGTATTATACATCTTTAAATACGCTAAACAACCCATCAAGTTTGGTATCAACGGAAAGTACTTTTTATTGGTAGTCACATTGTACGAATTTTAGAGTGGCACAAGTGAGTGTTTTAGAGCAGTCAAATACGTTTATTATTCAATTTTATTTTAATTTAGCTTGAATTTTAAAGTGATATAAAATTTTAATTACGCTAAACAACCCATCAAGTTTGGTATCAACGGAAAGAACTTTTCACTGGTAGTCTTATGGTATGAATTTTAGAGTGGCACAAGTGAGCGTTTTAGAGCAGTCAAGTACGACTTTTATTCAAATTTTTTAATTTAGCGTGAATTTTAAAGTATTATACATCTTTAAATACGCTAAACAACCCATCAAGTTTGGTATCAACGGAAAGGACTTTTTACTGGTATTCACATGGTATGAATTTTAGAGTGGCACAAGTGAGCGTTTTAGAGCAGTCAAGTACGACTTTTATTCAAATTTTTTAATTTAGCGTGAATTTTAAAGTATTATACATCTTCAAATACGCTAAACAACCCATCAAGTTTGGTATCAACAGAAACGACTTTTTACTGGTATTCACATGGTATGAATTTTAGAGTGGCACAAGTGTGCGTTTTAGAGCAGTCAGATACGACTATTATTCATTTTTTTTAAATTTTGCGTGAATTTTAAAGTGTTATTAATCTTTAAATACCCTAAACAACCCATCACGTTTGGTATAAACGGAAAGAACTTTTTACTGGTGGTCACATGGTATGAATTTTAGAGTGGCACAAGTGAGCATTTTAGAGCAGTCAAATACGACTATTATTCAATTTTATTTAAATTTAGCGTGAATTTTTAAGTGTTATAAAATTTTAATTACGCTAAACCACCCATCAAGTTTGGTATCAACGGAAAGAACTTTTTACTGGTATTCACATGGTATGCATTTTAAATGTGGCACAAGTGAGCGTTTAAGAGCAGTCAAGTACGACTGTTTTTAATTTTTTTTTAATTTAGCGTGAATTTTAAAGTATTATATATCTTTAAATACGCTAAACAACCCATCAAGTTTGGTATCAACAGAAAGGGCTTTTTACTGGTATTCACATGGTATGAATTTTAGAGTGGCACAAGTGAGTGTTTTAGAGCAGTCAAATACGACTATTATTCAATTTTATTTTAATTTAGCGTGAATTTTAAAGTGATATAAATTTTGAATTACGCTAAACAACCCATCAAGTTTGGTATCAACGGAAAGGACTTTTTACTGGTATTCACATGGTATGAATTTTAGAGTGGCACAAGTGAGCGTTTTAGAGCAGTCAAGTACGACTTTTATTCAAATTTTTTAATTTAGCGTGAATTTTAAAGTATTATACATCTTTAAATACGCTAAACAACCCATCAAGTTTGGTATCAACGGAAAGGACTTTTTACTGGTATTCACATGGTATGAATTTTAGAGTGGCACAAGTGTGCGTTTTAGAGCAGTCAGATACGACTATTATTCATTTTTTTTTTTAATTTAGCGTGAATTTTAAAGTGTTATTAATCTTTAAATACGCTAAACAACCCATCAAGTTTGGTATCAACGGAAAGGACTTTTTACTGGTATTCACATCGTATAAATTTTAGAGTGGCATAAGTGAGTGTTTTAGAGCAGCCAAATACGACTATTATTCAATTTTATTTTAATTTAGCGTAAATTTTAGAGTGATATAAAATTTTAATTACGCTAAACAACCCATCAAGTTTTGTATCAACGGAAAGTACTTTTCACTGGTAGTCTTATGGTATGAATTTTAGAGTGGCACAAGTGAGCGTTTTAGAGCAGTCAAGTAAGACTTTTATTCAATTTTTTTAATTTAGCGTGAATTTTAAAGTATTATACATCTTTAAATACGCTAAACAACCCACCAAGTTTGGTATCAACGGAAAGTACTTTTTATTGGTAGTCACATTGTATGAATTTTAGAGTGGCACAAGTGAGTGTTTTAGAGCAGTCAAATACGACTTTTATTCAATTTTATTTTAATTTAGCGTGAATTTTAAAGTGATATAAAATTTTAATTACGCTCAACAACCCATCAAGTTTGGTATCAACGGAAAGGGCTTTTTACTGGTATTCACATGGTATGAATTTTAGAGTGGCACAAGTGAGTGTTTTAGAGCAGTCAAATACGACTATTATTCAATTTTATTTTAATTTAGCGTGAATTTTAAAGTGATATAAATTTTAATTACGCTAAACAACCCATCAAGTTTGGTATCAACGGAAAGGACTTTTTACTGGTATTCACATGGTATGAATTTTAGAGTGGCACAAGTGAGCGTTTTAGAGCAGTCAAGTACGACTTTTATTCAAATTTTTTAATTTAGCGTGAATTTTAAAGTATTATACATCTTTAAATACGCTAAACAACCCATCAAGTTTGGTATCAACGGAAAGGACTTTTTACTGGTATTCACATGGTATGAATTTTAGAGTGGCACAAGTGTGCGTTTTAGAGCAGTCAGATACGACTATTATTAATTTTTTTTTAATTTAGCGTGAATTTTAAAGTGTTATTAATCTTTAAATACGCTAAACAACCCATCAAGTTTGGTATCAACGGAAAGGACTTTTTACTGGTATTCACATCGTATGAATTTTAGAGTGGCATAAGTGAGTGTTTTAGAGCAGCCAAATACGACTATTATTCAATTTTATTTTAATTTAGCGTAAATTTTAGAGTGATATAAAATTTTAATTACGCTAAACAACCCATCAAGTTTTGTATCAACGGAAAGTACTTTTCACTGGTAGTCTTATGGTATGAATTTTAGAGTGGCACAAGTGAGCGTTTTAGAGCAGTCAAGTAAGACTTTTATTCAATTTTTTTAATTTAGCGTGAATTTTAAAGTATTATACATCTTTAAATACGCTAAACAACCCACCAAGTTTGGTATCAACGGAAAGTACTTTTTATTGGTAGTCACATTGTACGAATTTTAGAGTGGCACAAGTGAGTGTTTTAGAGCAGTCAAATACGTTTATTATTCAATTTTATTTTAATTTAGCTTGAATTTTAAAGTGATATAAAATTTTAATTACGCTAAACAACCCATCAAGTTTGGTATCAACGGAAAGAACTTTTCACTGGTAGTCTTATGGTATGAATTTTAGAGTGGCACAAGTGAGCGTTTTAGAGCAGTCAAGTACGACTTTTATTCAAATTTTTTAATTTGGCGTGAATTTTAAAGTATTATACATCTTTAAATACGCTAAACAACCCATCAAGTTTGGTATCAACGGAAAGGACTTTTTACTGGTATTCACATGGTATGAATTTTAGAGTGGCACAAGTGAGCGTTTTAGAGCAGTCAAGTACGACTTTTATTCAAATTTTTTAATTTAGCGTGAATTTTAAAGTATTATACATCTTCAAATACGCTAAACAACCCATCAAGTTTGGTATCAACAAAAACGACTTTTTACTGGTATTCACATGGTATGAATTTTAGAGTGGCACAAGTGTGCGTTTTAGAGCAGTCAGATACGACTATTATTCATTTTTTTTAAATTTTGCGTGAATTTTAAAGTGTTATTAATCTTTAAATACCCTAAACAACCCATCACGTTTGGTATAAACGGAAAGAACTTTTTACTGGTGGTCACATGGTATGAATTTTAGAGTGGCACAAGTGAGCATTTTAGAGCAGTCAAATACGACTATTTTTCAATTTTATTTTAATTTAGCGTGAATTTTTAAGTGTTATAAAATTTTAATTACGCTAAACCACCCATCAAGTTTGGTATCAACGGAAAGAACTTTTTACTGGTATTCACATGGTATGCATTTTAAATGTGGCACAAGTGAGCGTTTAAGAGCAGTCAAGTACGACTGTTTTTAATTTTTTTTTAATTTAGCGTGAATTTTAAAGTATTATATATCTTTAAATACGCTAAACAACCCATCAAGTTTGGTATCAACAGAAAGGGCTTTTTACTGGTATTCACATGGTATGAATTTTAGAGTGGCACAAGTGAGTGTTTTAGAGCAGTCAAATACGACTATTATTCAATTTTATTTTAATTTAGCGTGAATTTTAAAGTGATATAAATTTTGAATTACGCTAAACAACCCATCAAGTTTGGTATCAACGGAAAGGACTTTTTACTGGTATTCACATGGTATGAATTTTAGAGTGGCACAAGTGAGCGTTTTAGAGCAGTCAAGTACGACTTTTATTCAAATTTTTTAATTTAGCGTGAATTTTAAAGTATTATACATCTTTAAATACGCTAAACAACCCATCAAGTTTGGTATCAACGGAAAGGACTTTTTACTGGTATTCACATGGTATGAATTTTAGAGTGGCACAAGTGTGCGTTTTAGAGCAGTCAGATACGACTATTATTCATTTTTTTTTTTAATTTAGCGTGAATTTTATAAAGTGTTATTAATCTTTAAATACGCTAAACAACCCATCAAGTTTGGTATCAACGGAAAGGACTTTTTACTGGTATTCACATCGTATAAATTTTAGAGTGGCATAAGTGAGTGTTTTAGAGCAGCCAAATACGACTATTATTCAATTTTATTTTAATTTAGCGTAAATTTTAGAGTGATATAAAATTTTAATTACGCTAAACAACCCATCAAGTTTTGTATCAACGGAAAGTACTTTTCACTGGTAGTCTTATGGTATGAATTTTAGAGTGGCACAAGTGAGCGTTTTAGAGCAGTCAAGTAAGACTTTTATTCAATTTTTTTAATTTAGCGTGAATTTTAAAGTATTATACATCTTTAAATACGCTAAACAACCCACCAAGTTTGGTATCAACGGAAAGTACTTTTTATTGGTAGTCACATTGTATGAATTTTAGAGTGGCACAAGTGAGTGTTTTAGAGCAGTCAAATACGACTTTTATTCAATTTTATTTTAATTTAGCGTGAATTTTAAAGTGATATAAAATTTTAATTACGCTCAACAACCCATCAAGTTTGGTATCAACGGAAAGGGCTTTTTACTGGTATTCACATGGTATGAATTTTAGAGTGGCACAAGTGAGTGTTTTAGAGCAGTCAAATACGACTATTATTCAATTTTATTTTAATTTAGCGTAAATTTTAGAGTGTTTTATATCTTAAAATACGCCAAAGAACCCATCAAGTTTGGTATCAACGGAAAGTACTTTTTACTGGTATTCACATGGGATAAATTTTAGAGTGGCACAAGTGACCGTTTTAGAGCAGTCAAATGCGACTATTATTCAATTTTTTTTAAATTTAGCGTGAATTTTAAAGTGTTTTATATCTTAAAATACGCCAAAGAACCCATCAAGTTTGGTATCAACGGAAAGGACTTTTTACTGGTATTCACATGGTATGAATTTTAGAGTGGCACAAGTGAGCGTTTTAGAGCAGTCAAGTACGACTTTTATTCAAATTTTTTAATTTAGCGTGAATTTTAAAGTATTATACATCTTTAAATACGCTAAACAACCAATCAAGTTTGTTATCAACGGAAAGGACTTTTTACTGGTATTCACATGGGATAAATTTTAGAGCGGCACAAGTGACCGTTTTAGAGCAGTCAAATGCGACTATTATTCATTTATTTTTAATTTCGCATGGATTTTCAAGTGTTATATATCTTAAAATACGCCAAAGAACCCATCAAGTTTGGTATCAACGGAAAGTACTTTTTACTGGTATTCACATGGGATAAATTTTAGAGTGGCACAAGTGACCGTTTTAGAGCAGTCAAATGAGACTAATTTTTTTTTTTAATTTTGCGTGAATTTTCAAGTGTTTTATATCTTAAAATACGCTAAACAACCCATCAAGTTTGGTATCAACGGAAAGGACTTTTTACTGGTATTCACATGGTATGAATTTTAGAGTGGCACAAGTGAGCATTTTAGAGCAGTCAAATACGACTATTATTCAATTTTATTTTAATTTAGCGTGAATTTTAAGGTGTTATAAAATTTTAATTACGCTAAACAACCCATCAAGTTTGGTATCAACGGAAAGGACTTTTTACTGGTATTCACATGGTATGAATTTTAGAGTGGCACAAGTGAGCGTTTTATGGCAGTCAAGTACGACTATTATTAATTTTTTTTTAATTTAGCTTGAATTTTAAAGTATTATACATCTTTAAATACGCTAAACAACCCATCAAGTTTGGTATCAACGGAAAGTACTTTTTATTGGTATTCACATTGTATGAATTTTAGAGTGGCACAAGTGAGCGTTTTAGAGCAGTCAAGTACGACTATTATTAATTTTTTTTTTAATTTAGCTTGAATTTTAAAGTATTATACATCTTTAAATACGCTAAAAAACCCATCAAGTTTGGTATCAACGGAAAGTACTTTTCACTGGTAGTCCCATGGTATAAAAATTAGAGTGGCACAAGTGAGCGTTTGATGAGTTGTTAAGCGTATTTAAATATATATAACACTTTAAAATCCACGAGAAATTGAAAAAAAAATTGAATATTAGTCGTATCCGCCTGCTCGAAAACGCTCACTTGTGCCACCCTGATTTTTATACCATGGGACTACCAGTGCAAAGAACTTTCCGTTGGTACCAAACTTGATGAGATGTTAAGCGTATTTAAATATATATAACACTTTAAAATCCACAGGAAATTTAAAAAAAATGAATAATAGTCGTATCAGGCTGCTCTAAAACGGTCACTTGTGCCACTCTGATTTTTATACCATTGGACTACCAGTGCAAAGTACTTTCCGTTGATACCAAACTTGATGGGTTGTTTAGCGTATTTTACAATATATAACACTTTAATATCCAAGAGAAATAAAAAAATGAATAATATAGTCGTATCTGACTGCTCTAAAACGCTCACTTGTGCCACTCTAATTTTTATACCATGTGACTACCAGTGCATAGTATTTTCCGTTGATACCAAACTTGATGGGTTGTTAAGCGTATTTAAATATATATAACACTTTAAAATCCACGGGAAATTAAAAAAAATTGAATATTAGTCGTATTTGCCTACTCTAAAACGCTCACTTGTGCCACTCTAATTTATATACCATGGGACTACCAGTGCAAAGTACTTTCCGTTGATACCAAACTTGATGGGTTGTTTAGCGTATTTAAAGATATATAACACTTTAAAATCCAAGAGAAATTAAAAAAATGAATAAAAGTCGTATCCGACTGCTCTAAAATGCTCACTTGTGCCACTCTGATTTTTATACCATGGGACTACCAGTGAAAAGTACTTTCCGTTGATACCAAACTTGATGGGTTGTTAAGCGTATTTAAAGATATATAACACTTTTAAATCCAAGAGAAATTAAAAAATGAATAATAGTCGTATTTGACTGCTCTAAAACGCTCACTTGTGCCACTCTAACATTCATACTATGTGACTACCTGTGAAACGATCTTTCCGTTGATACCAAACTGGATGGGTTCTTTATCGTATTTAAAGATGTATAATACTTTAAAATTCACGCGAAATTAAAAAAAAAATGAATAATAGTCGTATTTGACTGCTCTAAAACGCTCACTTGTGCCACTCTGATTTTTATACCAAGTGAATACCAGTAAAAAGTACTTTCCGTTGATACCAAACTTGATGGGTTCTTTAGCGTATTTAAAGGTATAAAACACTTTAAAATTCAGGCTAAATTAAAAAAAAATTGAATAATAGACGCATTTGACTGCTCTAAAACGCTCACTTGTGCCACTCTGATTTTTATACCATGTGAATACCAGTAAAAAGTACTTTCCGTTGATACCAAACTTGATGGGTTGTTTAGCGTATTTAAAGATATATAACACTTTTAAATCCAAGAGAAATTTTAAAAAATGAATAATAGTCGTATCTGACTGCTCTAAAACGCTCACTTGTGCCACTCTAATTTTTATACCATGTGACTACCAGTGAAAAGTACTTTCCGTTGGTACCAAACTTGATGAGTTGTTAAGCGTATTTAAATATATATAACACTTTAAAATCCACAGGAAATTAAAAAAATTAATAATAGTCGTATCAGGCTGCTCTAAAACGCTCACTTGTGCCACTCTAATTTTTATACCATGGGACTACCAGTGAAAAGTACTTTCCGTTGATACCAAACTTGATGGGTTGTTAAGCGTATTTAAATATATATAACACTTTTAAATCCAAGAGAAATTAAAAAATATGAATAATAGTCGTATCTGACTGCTCCAAAACGCTCACTTGTGCCACTTTAAATTTTATACCATGTGACTACCAGTGAAAAGTACTTTCCGTTGATACCAAACTTGATGAGTTGTTAAGCGTATTTAAATATATATAACATTTTAAAATCAACGAGAAATTTTAAAAAAATTGAATATTAGTCGTATCCGCCTGCTCTAAAACGCTCACTGGTGCCACTCTAATTTATATACCATGGGACTACCAGTGAAAAGTACTTTCCGTTGATACCAAACTTGATGGGTTGTACAGCGTTTTTAAATATATATAACACTTTAAAATCCACTAGAAATTTAAAAAAATGAATAATAGTCGTTTCAGGCTGCTCTAAAACGCTCACTTGTGCCACTCTGATTTTTATACCATGGGACTACCAGTGCAAAGTACTTTCCGTTGATACCAAACTTGATGGGTTGTTTAGCGTATTTAAAAATATATAACACTTTAAAATCCAAGAGAAAATAAAAAAATGAATAATAGTCGTATCTGACTGCTCTAAAACGCTCACTTATGCAACTCTAATTTTTATACCATGTGACTACCAGTGAAAAGTACTTTCCGTTGATACCAAACTTGATGGGTTGTTTAGCGTATTTTACAATATATAACACTTTAATTTCCAAGAGAAATTAAAAAAATGAATAATAGTCGTATCTGACTGCTCTAAAACGCTCACTTGTGCCACTCTAATTTTTATTCCATGTGACTACCAGTGAAAAGTACTTTCCGTTGATACCAAACTTGATGGGTTGTTTAGCGTATTTTACAATATATAACACTTTAATATACAAGAGAAATTAAAAAAATGAATAATAGTCGTATCAGGCTGCTCTAAAACGCTCACTTGTGCCACTCTAATTTTTATACCATGTGACTACCAGTGAAAAGTACTTTCCGTTGATACCAAACTTGATGAGTTGTTAAGCGTATTTAAATATATATAACACTTTAAAATCAACGAGAAATTGAAAAAAAATTGAATATTAGTCGTATCAGGCTGCTCTAAAACGCTCACTTGTGCCACTCTAATTTATATACCATGGGACTACCAGTGAAAAGTACTTTCCGTTGATACCAAACTTGATGGGTTGTTAAGCGTTTTTAAATATATATAACACTTTAAAATCCACGGGAAATTAAAAAAATGAATAATAGCCTGTCAGGCTGCTCTAAAACGCTCACTTGTGCCACTCTGATTTTTATACCATGGGACTACCAGTGCAAAGTACTTTCCGTTGATACCAAACTTGATGGGTTGTTAAGCGTATTTAAATATATAACACTTTAAAATAAACGCGAATTTAAAAAAAAAATGAATAATAGTCGTATCAGGCTGCTCTAAAACGCTCACTTGTGCCACTCTGATTTTTATACCATGGGACTACCAGTGAAAAGTACTTTCCGTTGATACCAAACTTGATGGGTTGTTTAGCGTATTTAAAGATATATAACACTTTTAAATCAAAGAGAAATTAAAAAATGAATAATAGTCGTATTTGACTGCTCTAAAACGCTCACTTGTGCCACTCTTATATTCATACTATGTGACTACCTGTGAAACGATCTTTCCGTTGATACCAAACTGGATGGGTTCTTTATCGTATTTAAAGATGTATAATACTTTAAAATTCACGCGAAATTAAAAAAAAAATGAATAATAGTCGTATTTGACTGCTCTAAAACGCTCACTTGTGCCACTCTGATTTTTATACCATGTGACTACCAGTGAAAATTTCTTTCCGTTGATACCAAACTTGATGGGTTGTTTAGCGTATTTTAAAATTTATAACACTTTAAAATCCAAGGGAAATTTAAAAAAATGAATAATAGTCGTATCAGGCTGCTCTAAAACGCTCACTTGTGCCACTCTGATTTTTATACCATGGGACTACCAGTGCAAAGTACTTTCCGTTGATACCAAACTTGATGGGTTGTTTAGCGTATTTTAAAATATATAACACTTTAAAATCCAAGAGAAAATAAAAAAATGAATAATAGTCGTATCTGACTGCTCTAAAACGCTCACTTATGCCACTCTAATTTTTATACCATGTGACTACCAGTGAAAAGTTCTTTCCGTTGATACCAAACTTGATGGGTTGTTTAGCGTATTTTACAATATATAACACTTTAATTTCCAAGAGAAATTAAAAAAATGAATAATAGTCGTATCTGACTGCTCTAAAACGCTCACTTGTGCCACTCTAATTTTTATACCATGTGACTACCAGTGGAAAGTACTTTCCGTTGATACCAAACTTTATGAGTTGTTAAGCGTATTTAAATATATATAACACTTTAAAATAAACGCGAAATTAAAAAAAAAAAAGGAATAATAGTCGTATCAGGCTGCTCTAAAACGGTCACTTGTGCCACTTTAATTTTTATACCATGGGACTACCAGTGAAAAGTACTTTCCGTTGATACCAAACTTGATGGGTTGTTTAGCGTATTTAAAGATATATAACACTTTTAAATCCAAGAGAAATTAAAAAATGAATAATAGTCGTATTTGACTGCTCTAAAACGCTCACTTGTGCCACTCTTATATTCATACTATGTGACTACCTGTGAAACGATCTTTCCGTTGATACCAAACTGGATGGGTTCTTTATCGTATTTAAAGATGTATAATACTTTAAAATTCACGCGAAATTTAAAAAAAAATGAATAATAGTCGTATTTGACTGCTCTAAAACGCTCACTTGTGCCACTCTGATTTTTATACCATGTGACTACCAGTGAAAAGTTCTTTCCGTTGATACCAAACTTGATGGGTTGTTTAGCGTATTTTAAAATTTATAACACTTTAAAATCCACGGGAAATTAAAAAAATGAATAATAGTCGTATCAGGCTGCTCTAAAACGCTCACTTGTGCCACTCTGATTTTTATACCATGTGACTACCAGTGAAAAGTACTTTCGTTGATACCAAACTTGATGGGTTGTTAAGCGTTTTTAAATATATATAACACTTTAAAATCCACGGGAAATTAAAAAAATTGAATAATAGTCGCATTTGACTGCTCTAAAACGGTCACTTGTGCCACTCTAAAATTCATACCATGTGAATACCAGTAAAAAGTACTTTCCGTTGATACCAAACTGGATGGGTTCTTTGGCGTATTTTAAGATATATAACACTTTAAAATTCATGCGAAATTAAAAATAAATGAATAATAGTCGCATTTGACTGCTCTTAAACGGTCACTTGTGCCACTCTACAATTCATACCATGTGAATACCAGTAAAAAGTACTTTCCGTTGATACCAAACTTGATGGGTTCTTTAGCGTATTTTAAGATATATAACACTTGAAAATTCATGCGAAATTAAAAATAAATGAATAATAGTCGCATTTGACTGCTCTAAAACGCTCACTTGTGCCACACTACAATTTATACCAAGTGAATACCAGTAAAAAGTACTTTCCGTTGATACCAAACTTGATGGGTTCTTTGGCGTATTTAAAGATATAAAACACTTTAAAATTCACGCTAAATTTAAAAAAAAAATGAATAATAGTCGCATTTGACTGCTCTAAAACGGTCACTTGTGCCACTCTAAAATTTATCCCATATAACTACCAGTGAAAAGTTCTTTCCGTTGATACCAAACTTGATGGGTTGATTAGCGTATTTATAATTTTATGACACTTTAAAATTCACTCGAAATTAAAATAAATGAATAACAGTTGTACCTGACTGCTCTAAAACGCACACTATGCCTATTTAAAATTTATTTAAAAAAATGTGACTACCTGTGAAAAGAACTTTCTGTTGATACCAAACTTGAAGGGTTGTTTAGCGTATTTAAAATTTTATAACATTTTTTATATCAAGCAGATTTTTATAAAAAAGAATAATAGTCGCATTATTAGTATTATTAATAGTCATATTTGTCTGTTGGAAAGCGTGTATTGGCGCCGTTTGATATACATGATCTTGACGAAGCCTTGAGGGCAGCGATGATCAGCGAAATACACTGCAAAGCGGTGAACAGAAGGCTGGTCAGGGAAATATGTTTCCGGCTAAAAGCGGAGGAATAGCAGGCATTCACGGAGCACTTTCACGAAAAATGGACGTCGGACGTCCGTCGAACTTCACAGTCGTAACTTCTCGTTAGGGACCACCCAGGGTCATACTCCCAGAGGCCGGATGAATCACTCCTGGAGCTGGTCGAACAGTGTAAACTAAATTTGCGGAGTCGCAAAGCTTAGAACAGGTACTGCCACCTGGCGGCAAATTATATAACTAAGGTACGGCTCTCCGCATGGCTGACTATTTAGTGATATGAGCTGGTACTGAGTTTCATATATCGGTACATGGAATCACGTTGTATATAAAGCATTTTAGTTGTAAACGTAAATACAAAATCCCAGGCAGGGCTAACGCAAAGAGCAAAGGCATGTATCACATTTGGTCAGGGTCACTGACACTTTCATTGAGCTACTTGTTATCTCCATCCCTGGTCTCCGCATCTTTATCATGTTCTTACTGTACGTACGAGAGAAATAAACCCTGCAGCTCACTCTATACAACCTTGCCTTGCCATTTATACGTCTTAAAGAACATTGCTAAGAAACATGATCTTCCATATCGCACTGCTGAATGGCTTTCATTTATTACTGGAAATCCTGGTCTCAATGCAGGGGCGGATCCAGGATTTAGGAAAAGGGGGGCGGGGGGGGGGGGGCAACCCAGGAACAATAATGAAACCCTAAAAAAAAGGTCACCAGGTCTGGAAAAGGGGGGGTCCAGGCCGCAAAATTTTGTCTGAAGCCCTTAAAAAAAAGTTTCTGATGAAAAAGGGGGGGGGGGGGGTCCGGACCCCCTGGAGCCCCCCCCCCGGATCCGCTTCCGCAATGCTTAAATAGGGCGTGAATAGAAGATACTGCTCTTCTGAAGTTCACCTATGTCAATCATGATACATTTATATTTACATATGTTTATTTTCTATTGTGTTGAGCTGATTTGCTCTGTTCATGCAGATTAAGTGCTGTTTTCTCTTAAACAGCATGAATTATTCGGTTATCACTTACTAACGGTACCTTTTTGTGCATTTAAAGTGTGATTTTCATAAAGGTGGGCGCTTCGTCGTTTAAAAACCATTGCCATTCTGGAAATGTTATTTGCAACATACTTAATCTAAGGTAGTTCAGTACATTTGTCCACAGTCGCATGAATCGTTATTTGATATTTGGTCCAAAACAAGGTCAATTCAGATGTAAACAGATAATAAACGAAGTCCTTTCGTCAATTGGATCAGTATATATTGGCGGTTTTAGCCTGTTCTAAGTCAGAATAACGCCCACCAATAACGATTCATGCGACTGTGATTTGTCATATCCGCTCCCCTTTCAGCTAGTGTTGACGAGACTGCTGAAATGAAATGCATGAAAAGTTGCCATGACATACCGTGCGTTTAAGATGACAGGGCAGAACCTACGGTCAGTATGTAGTAATCTTGAAATCCACAAAGAATGTGATCCTATGGAGGTTTAACTGGAAAAATGTTTGTTGATATTTTAAAAGCTAACATCCACGCTACTTCCAGGCTAGCCGTGACATTCCGATTCAGTAGGCAATGATAATTGGGCTGGTAAGCCTACTTGAGTCGTGATACAAGCAATATCAAGGAATGCATCGTAGTAGTTTCCATCATGTTGCTTCATTTTGTGGTAACACAATCCTTAATCCTAACATTATGCTACGGATGATTATGTAACACAAGAGAATACATGTGAACTCACAACCAAAGCTGAAGTCCGTCTTTATGGTAACAAGTCATTTCCTGTATCGCCTGAAGGTTGACTGAGTCATGTAACCCGTGCGAGTCATGATTGTGTTCATGCGGTCATAAATTCAACAAACATGCCGAGGAGTTTACCAATATGCTGAGTTTAAACGGAACTTTTCTCGCTCATGTTTGGTTTTATTAGAAAGTACAAAATAAAAATGCCAACGATTGGTCTTGTTTATGATAATTGACAGTGTACCTGTAGACCATGAGGCGTTGTCAAAATTGACGAAAATATTTGCATCCTCATGGGGCCTTATAATGCGTTCTTTAGACCTAGATGTAAAGACACTCTGACACGCCAGTAATCGGGTCGAAGGTCAGAGGGTCGATATGACGCACTTCCAGGCCTTATGGGTCTCCTATCCAATACAAATGTTACCTGCATCTGCGAAGCTCAAGGTCGTATAGTTATCTTGTCAAACATTTCCGCGTCTTCAGTTTTTCAATTGATTTTATCCCTTATACACATTATATCCATGCCTGTCTTTTTTATCTGGTATGTAATCCTTACATTGTAATTTAAATGATGACATCTTTACAGTTGCCTTTTTAAAGCTGTTATGAGAACCTAAATGTTTTTTTTTTAATTTTCACTAACGAACGTAGCAGATATAGCATACTATATGGACACCACAACTACGAACACGCGAATTAACGATGAAACGAAAATGGCATTGATCCAAAAACCGAGCTCCTGAACAGTCCTTTACGTTTCCTCCGAAGATTTATAAGGAAGTATTCATAAATGTGGAGAAATGAAACGCTACTCTCTTCACTGTCTTCGGCAATATATTTGACACAACACTGAACACACCAACAAAGGTTACTTCAAGGAGTTGCTAGTTCTGATGACTGAGTGAATGAGCCCTCGAGTATGCATCTGAAAACCTGCGCTTGAAATACTTCTTATAACTCTAAGACGACGCAGAATGATTTACTGGACTGTATTAGAGACTACATTCAACAGACTGTGGATAAACAACAGCCTGAGAGTCCTTACTTTGGCCAGTCTGCTGATGAAGTCACAGATGCATCTAACTGGGAACAACTAGAAATCGTTGTGCGCTATGTCAAGCATTCCGTCCCTGGAGAAAAGCTGCTAGAGTATGATAAATGTGAGGATATCAGTGCAGGGTTCATTATCGAAACAGTTGATCAAGCAATTGATGGTGCCGGGAATATGGCATAAAAAGAAAAAGGTGCTTCGAACCAGTTCAAAGTCAAAACTGGAAACAAAAAGGCGATTTACTTAAATTGTGCCTCTCATGAACTTGATTCGTGATTATCGAAGGCATTAAAAGTGCCAGAGATATACAAAATGACATGCAACATGCAGAGTCCAGGATTATTCTTCAATTTTTCGTGCAAACGTCAGCGAAGACAGGAAGCTTCTATAGCTGATGTTGCGGCTCACAGAGCCACCTTAAAAAATATGGTGAAACCACTATGCGAACTCGCTGAGTGGAGAGACACACTGCCTTCGATGATCTGTCTAATTTATATGAATCAGTCCTGCAGTGCCTTGGAAAGATAACAATCAAAGAGGATCTGGAAAACGGGTTTCACCAGAAATCAGTGACGGAAGCTTCAGGCATTCGTGCAAAATCACAAGTTCTTTATTCATTGTGGCTTTCCAGAGTTGTTACAATGCATGTGGATTCACCAAAGGTCTGCCCAAACAGCCCCAAGGCTCATCCATTGAAATCATAAAGGCCTATAAATTGTGTCATCGATGACCAGTCAACGTCAAGAAATACGTGCGAAAGCAGAGAGAGAATTTGGTGGCATCTTCAGAAAGTGTCTGAGCATGACAGAGCTTGCAGGAACTGAATTACGTAGCCCAAGAACTACATCCCGTCAGGCCCTTAACTAAAACATCACTACTACAGAAGACTACTCCCGGCGCACAGTATTTACTCCATTCCTGGGCAACCTCATTCAACAACAAGATTCGCGGGAAAGAAAAAAAAAAGATGCTGACAAGGCTGTTCTCTTGATTCCTAAGAATCTTCAAAACCTAGACTTTGATGTAGAAAAAGCCATCCTCCGATATTACCCTGATGACCTGCCAAGTCCATCTTCCTTCCATCAAGAAGTGAAACTCTGGCTACGCCACTGGACAACAGAACCAAATATACCGAGAACACTTTCATAGACTTTGAAGCGCATCCAGTCTGACAAGATGTGTCACGTGTTTCCGAACGTCACCAGGATTTTAAGTATTCTTCTTAAGACTGCTGCTACCATTGCCAAAGCTGAGAGAGCTCACTCTTCCCTTCGTGTTATCAAGACGGACTTTAGAAGCGTCATGTCCTAGGATCGTTTCAATGCGTGTTTGCTTTTATTTATTCACAGGGACATTCGACTGTACAACAAAAATATATTAGACATGTTTGCTTCCAAGTACCAACCAACCCTCCGAGTTGAAATTATTGTTCAACAATGTTCATGCAGAGTGGGTCCTTACCAATATTGTATTTGAAGGCATATAAAAATATTTTGTATTTTTTTCTAGTGTAATACGGTGACCTTTATCTCCTGGATATACCCGTACATTATTATTAACATACTTAGCTCATGGTAGAGGATTTCTGTACCCCATTTCTGATCAATCATGATTCACTCCTTGGGATTAACCTACCTTGTGATCAAACACAATTTGCTCTTTTTGATAAAACTTATTTTTTTAAATTTCCATGTTCACGTGATTGAATGTATATTTGGCTAAATCAACTCTGGTGGCTGATATAATAATTCGATTGTTTAGATCCAGGATTTGGTTCTAAAATGCCCTTGTCGTGGCATGAAAGCTGCGTCCCTCCCCCCCTTCCAGAAACCCTGGATCCACCCCTGATATTTGTGTGCTTACATAATTTTTTCATCACTGAAAGGATCTTTTCGTGAAAGTGACACCTTGCGGCTGAAGACTGTACTATTATTAGCTGCCTGCCTGGAAGGCCAACATCCCAGAATGATGAAAACTGTAAGAATCTTAGTCACTTAGTGGGAGATACTTTTGTCTCGAATCAGAATGAAACCATTAAAGAAAGCAGCTGTTTATAATTTGTTAAGGGCTGATATAAGAAAAAAACCTGCATGGTCATACATGAAAGTTACAAAAACTAATTTAATGTTCTTTGTAAATGTATTGAAAATTGAGCTTATATTACGCTCATAACATTTATATGTTCGGAACATGCCATACTATGCTGCAATACCTAGTATTAAGGTACGGTCTTCTAGTGTACACCCTCAAACACAAAACAATTATTCTTTCATACATGAAAGGAAGAACACAGCATGGAATAACACGCCCTTTGCTGTAGTGGGGATCGAATATATCTATGATAACAGTGTCTGCAGTTCGCCCTCTAAAGGGAAGGCACAAGGTGCCAGTAGTAGATCACTGGTGTCACCTTTTGCACTTATTAAGAACTAATATCATCAGTTCTCAGGTTGCATTTATAATATAACCGTTAACGGTGCTACAAATTGACATTTGTCACGCAACTCTGTGGACATGCCACGGACATGCCCGTTTGATCTTGGACTGTCGGTCACGGTGAAAAATGTGTCCGGGGGGGGGGGGGGGGGGGGGGTTATTTACTAATTTCCAATTTTTCCCCAATACATCCTAAGGAAAATGACTGGTGCCTCAAAAAAGCCATCTTTCAGGAATTTTGTGAACTAAGCAGGAACCAGCAGTATGGCAGCAGAAAACATTGGTGACAGAATCACTGCCAGCATATCATGTATCAAATTGTATATATATATATATATATATATATATATATATATATATATATATATATATATATATATATTCAAAATACAAAACGTATTGGGAAAGTCCTGGGGAGTCGATTGTCAGCGGTACAAAATACATAATTCTCATACTTTTTTTAACATTAACCCCTTCCGCTAAATTGTTCTGTTTATTTAGACTGTTCTCTCTCTCTCCCTCTCCCCCCCCCCCCCCCCCTCTCTCTCTCTTTTCGAATTAATGTATCAAATACAATTAATATATGATCCCTTCTATCCCGACTGTCTACACCTCACCCCGCTCTTAGGCCGCCAAGAGAATATTCCTATACAAATGGGCTTTTTATTTGACTCCCTTTGTTCATCCGCTTTTGTTGTATTAGTGAGACATCTTCGCTCTGCGAGGAGTCGTTTATTTTAATTGCCAGGTTATTTTAAATATCATGACGTAAATTGAAGTGAAACTATTAATCGATCATTCTGTGAATTTATTCCATTATGGCATTTAATCACTAATTTCTTAAGAATACAAATTATACACAGTGATTAATTTGTTTTCATACCTAGTGTTAATCATTAACCACTCCGGGAAGCCCTGCCGGTGTCGTTCACAACAAAACTTTTTCAAGATTACTGTATTAGAGTGATCCCTCGCGAGGTGTCAGCACTCATCAAGGCATGCATTGTGCGGATTTGTGCGGGTGTCTGTGTTTGTGCTTTCCTTCATTTGACCAAAAGAACCGCGATGAGACCACCCTTTTTCTGATTCTGCAGGCCCTGACAAAAATTCGGTGTCTTGTTTTGTGCCCAGTACTGGAGTTTCCCTCTAGTTGAGCGGGCTGTATACGACAAGGGCCTTCATTCGGTGGGAAATAAATTCTGTAAATTTAATTGTAGGGCCTATCTGTAACGGTAAATATCATGGGTGTATATCTGGGGTAATATAACTTGTAAGCACAAATAAACAATATGAATATATTGATGGGGTTGCAGAACCCTAACCTGATTTTACCATATGGCCCTGTTGTTCAGTTATACTAGAAGTAATCATGTAAAGCGAGAAGTTTACAGCGGGTCCTTTGGACAATAAGTACAGCTCTACTTATTAACCCCTGCAGCCCAGACCCGGCCGCTTTTGCGTTCCAATAACCTAGCTGAACTGTGCAGTATGTCAATGCCCTAGGTATAACAGTCCGGTCTAATCCTTACCTGACGTCATCTAATCTTGTGATTTGACAGAATGCGGGAGGTATAATGAAGTGAGAATCGTCCATGTAGTGGGAACGCAGAGGGAGCAAAAGTCGACCTCTCATTTAATTAGAGTACATACATTGTAGAAACTTCTGCAGGTAAAAACCTCTTGGTGTCTTTGACGTTTTTGACATAAGTGAGAGTTGCGTCAACTTCTTACTCTCAAGTTGCCACAGCACCATACATTTCGTTGCCAGCAAGTCTAGGGTAACGTGTTTCATCAGTTTATAATGCTTTCATTGTACCTCAAATATATATGACACCATTGAACATTACAGATTCGAGCAATTTCAGAGTTGGTACTTTGAAAGAGAGACATAGGGTTGAACATGTCAAGGGGTTTAAATTCATCAGGGCTCATATACCGAAGCACGTCCCAGGGGCGAATCTAATGAGACC
Organism: Sipunculus nudus; assembly: GCA_026874595.1. Classification (NCBI taxonomy): domain Eukaryota; kingdom Metazoa; phylum Annelida; class Sipuncula; order Golfingiida; family Sipunculidae; genus Sipunculus; species Sipunculus nudus. The sequence continues at coordinate 22,019,823 of CM049307.1, forward strand.
CTGGCTAGTCTTTAATCAACAGGTGCTTGTTCCACCTATAATGCCAAACACAGCACGAACCCTGGATAGGAGAGACACTACGGTCTTAATAATCACCAGTCGGGAAGTTTTTTGGGTTTTATAACGTGCCTTGAGGAAAACCATGTGCGTTACGAACAGTAAGGGAGCCGGCGCGAGTTGTCCGTAGGCATGTCTCGCTTCTGCTGGTCGCAGGCTTCGCTGATCTCGCCGTATCTCTCCGCGTGTAATTGGGTTTGCCCACGCTTTCTTGCACAAGAGGAAGAAATATTGATTGTGAACCTCTGACATTTACCGACGTCGCTTGCTTGATCCACTTCTATGGAAGATTAAAATAGCTGGCGTCTCCAGCGTGCCCAGGAGAATGCGGTTCCTCGCGCCTCGCTCTCCATGGGGTCTGGCATTCCAGGGTTGGGCATCGCAGCGACATGATGCTAGAACGTAACACGCGTTAACCAGCCCTGACACGCTGGACGCAGCACAGACAGATTTACTTACGTGACGGAATTTTTTTTCCTCAGAGGGAAGCCTCAACAGTACCATGACGTCTATTAACCGCCCTTTCCACTTTCCAATAAACGTCAGCCAATTTAACATGCGCTACACCACTCCACCCACATGTTTGTTATCTTTCATTTCTACTTAAAAAAGAAACACTCGAATTGATCCTGGTGACACCGCGGTTTATTTGCTCACTAGTACTGGACCTATAAAACGATCATGGCTAAAAAATAGAAAATTTTGATTTTAGACATCAGCCGATTACACTTGATCCCATTATTCTAACCTATGTTGTAGGACTACAGACACGGATACTGCGTTTATCATCATTCGGAGATGGAAATTTTTTTAAAATATATAAACTGTTGTACATATAAGATTCAGATATATATATAGAGAGACTCAAATAAAGAGCAATATAAAGAATCTTAGTCACATAAAACAAAATAGGTTAGTATTTAATAACAGATCAGTTTAACATTTCGTTAATACCATATTGCCTATATGGAATATAATCTAAAGGATCGTCCTGTTATTAATATATATTGAGGAAAGAGAAAACACTTCATAAGTCAAATTTTAGTTTGAATTAAAGAGTTTAGCAAAAATAATGTAAGCTCTATACTATTTTTTTATGAATATCAATGAGCCTACTGACATTATAGCATTGATTTTACAACTTTTAACGGGAGTGCCAACCATCCGACATGCATGTACCTCCATGAATATACCTGTATGTATCCGTGAAATTCTTATGCAGAGCTCCAAATTTATGCCAGACAAGGAAATATATGCTGGTATAGTTTTAATCGAATCGAACCTCTTCCAGTTGGAAATTGTGTAGATGGCCGGGCCTACTTGTCTCATTTGTTAAAATTTGAAATCAAATTTGTTAAACATCAAGGAAACATCTTCTGTTTATATTTCACAAGCGTATGTGCTTACAAAATATTACTTATTTCGAGATGTCTGTCCTAACCATAAACACCCATGTTGATGTTATTTGCCTTGAAACAATTCTGATCCAACATATTTAAAGGTGGAGTACATTACCCTCGTCACTATACATTGGACCTACACCGCTGGTTTGTGTATATAGATGTCGCAGTTTATGTGGGGGTCAAATTGTGACGCCAATGAACCCTAACAGCAAAGTTGTACTTTTGCGAGTCAGAGTCTGCACAGTGAGCACGCAATGTGAGCCCCCCTAATCTAAATTCCTTTATCATGCATTTAATTCTCGTGTGAGCGGCCCTTAATGAATTTGACTACAGACATATAAAATTGTTATTCTATTTCAGGATATGTTACTGAAGACTCAGTTTTAAAGAGATGGGGCCTAGTAAAAGCCTTTGGGTCTGCATGGGATAATTCCTGTCTTGCCGGACCACATTGCCCTAAATACAAGGCGTTAAAAATATGAGGTCTAGTAAAATCCTTTGGGTCTGGTATATTTTCTGTTTTGTAGAATCCCACTGTCCGGTAGAAACTATTGCCAGTTTCGAGCCCTGATTTTACATGTTGATTTTGCGTTCGGTTTATCCTTGGTGGATTATATATTCAATGTTCAGGTTTTATTCTTATGAGACACGCACGCACAGCTTGAATCATTTTCTTTAAAGTTGTTATTCACCTACACTTACTGTAGAACTTATGTGCTTCCTCCCCGTATACATATTAATGAAATGTAGATAATTGCTTTTCATGAAATTAAAGTTCTTATATACCACTTACCTACACAGTGTTATCTTACGGCGGGCTCATATATATGATATGTGCTTCTAGTTTTTTTAACCGCCGCCCCCCCCCCCAACCTGGAAAAAAAAATCTTGGATCCGCCCTTGCTTCGTGTACAATTGTTCTCTGTACAGGTGTGTACGGATATATTTATATACCTGTTAATATAGGTCAATCACGACTGTTTACGAACGTCATTCAAGACAAGATAACCAATCCATGCATGGTTATTATCATTGTCAGATTGTGACGCCAATAAACCCTATAGTTATAACAGCTAAGTCGTGCTTTTGCGATTCCGAGTCTTCACAGTTTGAGTATCCTCTTGGTCGGTCTCATCCAGATCACGTTCGATCTTTTCCAGGAAAGTTCTTACAATGCCTCGGTGAGGGATGTATGACTTTGATTATTTACAAGCTGTTAGTAAAAAAAAAAGCGATGTTGACAAACGAAAACACATGTAATCTAAGGTAGTTGTTTGTATATGTGCGGCAGTTGAACGGTCACGAGTTGAAAAAACGCCAATTGCAAAACTGGTTCGTCTGTCTTGTCGCCAGATATGGTTGTTTAATGTGATTATTTGCATGGCGGGTACCCCACGTTATAAAACGTAGATACAAACAAAACAAACATCCCGGATACGAAGGGACAGGCATTTGCTGGTGTATTTCTATTTATAAACAGTTCAAGAAGTAATATCATTAGTTAATAGACGTCAGATATTCAGGTCCTGAATAGGCCCTTAAAAGTAAACAAAGGTGCAAAGTCACATGCCCTGCACGTGAGACGTTCGCTTTCATCCCCTTTGTCTTGCTATCACAATGAAGCCCATTAGGATGACGTTAGCAGTCAATAAGTTTAATTAAAGAAAGCTCACAGTACACTGTAACCTTATATGCAGAGATATATGCCGGTCTAGAATCATGTCTCAGTGGAACAAAATGTTAAACAACAGAAAATAACTTTAAGTCACTTCAATTTACATATGTCTATATATCACATCTAAATATTTTTTTTCTAGGAGGGATTGCCCACACACACTAACAGACTTTGGCATCTATTAATACATATGCTATACAATATTTCACAGGTTATGCGAATACCAAAGGTAAGGTGACAAATACGTCAGTAGATTACGCCTGTCCTGCATCTGACGCAGGACTTATCCATAATCCAGTCTGGGGGGGGGGGGGGGCGGACTTTCCCGGCTATCAACCACTAATTTTTATCAAAATAAACTGGTCGGTTATCCAAACGAATTTGCTCAAAATTTCCCAAATAACACTATTAAACATCATATGATTTTTATCAGATGATTAATTTGATGTTTAATCTCTGATTTTGAGCCCCCGGTATCAGGCTATAGTTCGAAATGGCTAACCTAATAGCGAACATACTATCCTTCATTTCACTCAATTTTCATTATATACGAAATAACTAAAAACAGTGTTATTTTACGGCGGGCTCATATATATGATATGTGCCTCAAGTTTTTAACCCCCCCCCCCCCTGGAAAAAAGTCTTGGATCCGCCCTTGCTTCGCGTACAATCCTCCTCTGTACAGGTGTGTACGGAAATATTTGTATACCTGTATATACAAGTTAATCACAACTGTTTTACGCACGTCATTCAAGACAAGTTAATTATTCCATGCATGGTTATAATCATTGTCACGTCAAACACGGAGAACTTACGTTCATTTCAAAGAAATAATATATAAAATTTCTAGTTCGTAGTATATTACGTAGATTGTATGATATTAACGAGTGTCCTCGATCCAGCTATTTTTAAAACTGTAGATATATATTTTATACATAGATTGTTCAATTAATTATAATGTCTAATGCTATAGGGACCATACATGGAACTTATGGTTGCGTTTGGTATTATCTGTAAAGGAGGAAAGCGGAGGAACCGCAGAAAACCACCTACCTCATGTGCCCCAGGGTCCAGTTATTTTAATAAGACTTCAGTGGGGATATCAAACAAACATAAAACAGCATGCAGCTTCTTATTTCACAAAGCTGTCATGGATCAGGCTTCACGCATTACGATGCAATTATTTTGGAATCGATATTATAAATGACAGTTGAGGCACTCAACCCCCTCCTCTGTGGTCACGCCCCGGAAACGCCCGCTTTTGTTCATGGATTGTCGGATACGATACCAATTAAAAGTGCCCTAAAAGGGGTGATTTTTTTCACATTTTTATTTCACATTCACACAAATTTGACATTATATCGCAATACATCAAAAACTCAGCATAGTGTATCAGCAGGTAAACCTGTAGCGCCATCTATAGGATATTTGGAATGAAATTGGTTCCTCATGATTTTGGTGTAAAATAATCAACAGGTAATATGATTGCATGTTTTCAGGAGGTAACGCCCGACATTGAACACGTCATACCAGCTAATATGCTCAGCGCGGCATTAATAAGGTTCAAGGTAATCGTGAATAAGAACAATACAGCTCCTCGTGATATTTCTACAGGCATTATTAAAACATGATGCCGACTGCAGTTTTTTTGTGCTTTTAAACTTATTTATTCATATGGAACGTGACGTGATGGTTATGTTGATAATGGACAGGGAAGGGTCTAGGTCACGGTAAGTTAAGTGAGTTTCTTTTATGTGTATCTCAGATCTGCTAATGTTACGCCTAAACTTTAATTCATTTAGTGTCTATCATATTTTTATACACGGTTAATTTAGTTTCTTTCTTACTTTTTATATATGGTTAATTTAGTTTCTATCTTATTTTTTATATTCGGTTAATTTAGTTTCTGTCTTATTTTTTAAGATATTCGGTTAGTTTAGTTGCTATCATATTTGCTGATACATGGTCAATTTAGGTCAATTTAATCATATTTGTTGATATATATGGTTAATTAAGTTCCTATCATATTCGTTGATATACGGTTAATTTCGTTTCTATCATATTTGTTGATATATGGTTTAATTCGTTTCTATCATATTTGTTTGTATACGATTAATTTAGTTTCTATCATATTTGGTGATATACGTTAATTTAGTTTCTATCAAATTTTTATATACGTTAATTTAGTTTCTTTTATATTTGTCGTTATACGATTAATTTAGTTTCTATCATATTTGTTGATATACGGTAAAATTTGTTTCTATCATATTTGATGATATACGGTTAATTTAGTTTCTGGCATATTTGGTGATATACGTTAATTTAGTTTCTATCATATTTTTATATACGTTAATTTAGTTTCTTTTATATTTGTCGTTATACGATTATTTTAGTTTCTTTCATATTTGTTGATATACGGTAAAATTTGTTTCTATCATATTTGATGATATACGGTTAATTTAGTTTCTGTCATATTTGGTGATATACGTTTATTTAGTTTCTATCATATTTTTATATACGTTAATTTAGTTTCTTTTATATTTGTCGTTATACGGTTAATTTAGTTTCTATCATATTTGTTGATATACGGTAAAATTTGTTTCTATCATATTTGTTGATATACGGTTAATTTAGTTTCTAGCATATTTGTTGATATACGGTTATTATAGTTTCTATCATATTTGTTGATATACGGTTAATTTAAATTCTATAATATTTATTGATATACGGTTAATTTAGTGTCTATCATATTTGTTGATATGCGGTTAATACGGCTGTTGACCATTGATAACAAACCCGCCTGCCCTTATCAGCGTGATAACGACACCCTAACGGATCAATGCTGACACCCTGGCAGGTCCAGCATCATCTACTGACCGGCTGGTCTTGTCCATTGATTGCCTAATGGTCAATAACCCAGATTGGCACCATTGTCAGCAATACCTTTTTTTTTAACAATTTGTCGGGGAAATCTGTTGTTCATGCGGTCTTTTATAGACCTGGCCCTTGAACATTGGTGGTTCGAGATTGATTAAAATCGATAAAAACAATTTACATGTCATATGGCTTGAGTGACAGGAGATAAATACATCCCAAGGATTTTAGAAGACTTATTGAACATGTTAATGTGCTAATCTAGGCAGTGCCCATGCAGGGCATGCGGTTAGGACTGCAACGTTTCCAATATTATTTATTATATATCTCAAGTATTCCTCTATGTAGGTTTTGGTTTAGCCTAGCCCCCCCGTCCGTCTTCCCCATACACGCTATACGTCGTGAGGATAACTGCGCCGCATATGTTGGTTTGGTTGAAGTGCGGATCCCCATTATCAGTTGCAAGCCTCAATGCAACTATATTATTAGTTTTTTGCAAACATTTCTTTTTATTCGAATTCTTGGTCTAGATTTTTTCAGTCAGTGAATGTCTCGCTGTCTACTTATTAAGGGGTAAGGGGACCCTTTAATCGATCTTTTTTTAAAAAAAGGGGCCGGATGGGAGAAAAGGGGTGGTGTTTTGGGGTGTGTTTGTGTGTGTGTGTGCGGGGGGGGGGGATGTTCCCATGCATGACAAGGCCATAAAACGGGAGAGGGTACCGTAACGAGAGATATTTCAATCCCAAAATGTAGAAATTTTTGACAATTTAGGGTTCAATGGGGCAATTTAGGGATAGTAAAAAGGCATTCTTATCTTATTAAGCCTGTATTACTAGACTTTATCATGACGCGAAATCTGGCTCTGAACAGGAACGTCACCAGATTATCCTTCAAAGACTATCCGTACAAGATCAGAATTATATAAAAATGATTAAACAAAGCATAGAAAACACAGTAAAAGATAATGAAGGATCAGACCCGGCACTTCTCTTGGACACTATAAAAATGTCAATCAAAGGTTCAACAATCAGTTACTCTTCATATGTTAAAAAGAAAAAGAAATGTAAAATAGCTGCATTGGAAAAAGAAATTAATAGATTGCAAAATTTGAATAACTCAAACATAAATTTAAATAATTTAGAATCTGCAAAATGTGAATTAGAAAAAATGATGGAAGAAAAAAACTAAAGGAGCAATTTTAAGAAGTAAAATAAGATGGTATGAGGAAGGAGAAAAGCCAACTAAATATTTTCTTAAATCTAGAGAAACTCAACTTTAACAGAAAAATTATAAATAAGTTATATATAAATGATAAAGAAGTTTTTGATCCAAAAGAAATCTTAATAGCTGAAAAAAATTCTACAGTCAGCTCTATACTTCTGCTAATAATAACGCCAATGTTTTAAATACCTTCTTTTCAAAATATATGGACAAAATGCCAAAGATCAACAATGAAACAACTGAAGAACTTGTAGAGCAAAAACTATCTAATAGCTTAAAAAACATGAAAAATGGTAAATCCCCAGGCAGTGATGGATTAACAGAAGAATTTTTATAATTTTTTTTGGAATGATTAAAAAAGTATTTTATAAAGGCTATGCAATATTCATTTAAAGTAGGACAATTTTCAATTACACAAAGACAAGGAATTATAAGCTTGCTACCAAAAAAAGGCAAAGATCTAACATATATAAAAAACTGGAGACCATTAACTTTGTTAAATACAGACTATAAAATTATTACTAAAAGTTTAGCTAACAGGATAAAAAAGAAATTACCAGATTTAATTCATGAAAACGAGACAGGTTTTATGAAGAATAGACACATTGGTGAAAATATAAATAAGATTATAAGTTTCATAAAGATATGCGGATCATTATAAATTAAATACAATGTTAATGGCTATAGATTTTGAAAAAAGCATTCGATTATTTAGAGTGGGATTACATTTATAATACATTAAAGTTCATGATTTTTTATTCTAATATGATATCTATGATAAAAACAGTCAATAGAAACATATCCAGCTGTGGGATAAACAATGGATGGACCTCGCCTTTTTTTCAGTTACCAGAAGTGTTAGACAAGGATGCCCATTATCACTATATCTGTTTATTTTAGGCACAGATCTATTAGGCACAATATCGGAAAAACATATAAAAGGAATAATTATTGATGGTGAAGAGACAAAAATAATACAGTATGCAGACGATACAACTTTACTTCTAAATGATTATAATAGTATAGAGAGGACATTACAATTGTTTGAGCAGTTCAGGTTTATTTCAGGTTTAAAGATATATAAAGAAAAGACGGTTATAATGCCTCTAAGAAAGGATAATCATGCAGCAAAAAACACAATAAAGAACTTGAGTGTTACATATTCTGAAACCAACATTACATTGCCAGGAGTAACATAGTTCACGAAAATTTTAAATCAGTTGGTGATAAAATAAATAATATACTGTCTATATGGAATGCTAGAAAATTAACCCCAATTGGAAAAATAAATTTACTTAAAACCTGTGTACTCTCACAGTTAATATATCACTTGTCCGTTTTACCCACTCCTCGCAAAGCTTTTATGAAACAAATTGAAACTCGTATATATAAATTCATATGGGGTAAACGCTCAGACATAATAAAAAGACAAACTTTAATTGCATCTGTAGAAAAGGGGGGCTTAAACATGTTTCATATTTCCTAAAAAAAAATGCAGCATTAAAATGAATATGGGTACAGCGCTTGTTAAAAAAAGCTCTCAAAATGCATGGAAGAAATTAGTCTTAGGATTTTTTAAACTTGGAGAATACTCATACAACTGTTACCTGGCAAAAGAAAATGTGGCAGATATAATGCTTTATAAAGACCCCTATTGGGAGAAGATCATGAATCATTGGTGTAGCAACAATTCTTATCATTCCAACACTTTTGAAGACATAATGTCACAATGCATATGGTTCAATTCTAATATAAAAATACAAAACAGAACAATATTTTCAAAAAAGTTCTACAATAATGGGATAATATATATAAAGGACTTAATAAAACATAATCAAGCAAAAAATTATTTTATTAGTTATAAAGAATTATGTGATAAATATAAATGCAATTTTAATTTCCTTGAATATGTTAGTTTATTAAAAGCGATACCACAAAGAAGGAGACAGATTGTAAAGGAGGTAGAACAACTTATGCCTACACCAATAGAATTAAATTTTAAAATAAATGCTTTTCTAAATACCCAGAAAAGCACAAAGCAGATATATAATAATATTATTGATAAACAAATAATTGCACCAAAAAAGGCAATACAAATATGGATAATTGATTTAAGTACATCAGAAGAAAGTGTTTATCAAGGATTTTCTAAGCTGTATAAAACTACAATATCTTCCAAACTGCGCATGTTTCAATATTATATATTACACAGAAGGCTTACTTTGAATACATTTCTTTATAAATTGCATATTATTAACACAAGTAAATGCATTTTTTGTGATGAAGTAGATGAAACCCTAAAACACATTTTCTGGGAATGCCCTTTTACTGTCATATTACGGAGAGAGATCTCGAGAGCTATGCAGAGTAAATTCTCCAATAGACCAGCATTGGAGTTGACAAGCAGCAATTTTTTTCTTGGGAATAGAGAAGTGTTCATGGCTGAATATGCTTTCCTTAGCTGTAAAAAATATATTTACAACTGCAGATGTTACAAAAAAAAACCAACACTCCAGGGCTTCACATCATTCATAAATGAAATATATATAATTGAAAAAAAAGATAGCAACCAAACGATGCAAACTCAGTAAACATTATGGAAAATGGGCTAATCTATTATGTTTTATTTCAGAATAGTTAAAAGTATACTCCCTTTTTAAATCATTACCTAATGATAAATTTAAATTGTTAAGTTTCAAATGAGCCATATAACTATATGACAGCAATAGCTTTCTATAAATGTCATGTATGTATTCATTCTCTTTAGTAACTATGTATGTCCTGTTGTTTGATTCCTTTATTACTGTATTACTGTACTGTAACTGTTATCAGTCTCTATATGTATGATGTATGATATATGTTTGTTACCTGTTTACCCATGTTTTCTTTTCAATAAAAAAAGACTATCCGTGCATACCTGAAACCAGAAAGAATGCCTCCAGCTCTCATAGGCCACCCCGTGTAAGGCAGGGTGTGAAAGACAGGCCTCCAGCTCTCATAGGCCACCCCGTGTACAGCAGGGTGAGAATGTCAGGCCTACAGCTTTCATAGGCCACCCCGTGTAAGGCAGGGTGTGAAAGTCAGGCCTGCAGCTCTCATAGGCCACCCCGTGTAAGGCAGGATGTGAAAGTCAGGCCTCCATCTCTCATAGGCCACCCCGTGTAAGGCAGGCTGAGAAAGTCAGGCCTACAGCTCTCATAGGCCAGCCCGTGAAATGCAGGGTGAGAAAGTCAGACCTACAGCTCTCATAGGCCACCCCGTGTAGGCAGGATGTGAAAGTCAGGCCTCCAGCTCTCATAGGCCACCCCGTGTAAGGCAGGGTGTGAAAGTCAGGCCTCCAGCTCTCATAGGCCACCCCGTGTAAGGCAGAATGTGAAAGTCAGGCCTCCAGCTCTCATAGGCCACCCCGTGTAAGGCAGGGTGTGAAAGTCAGGCCTCCAGCTCTCATAGGCCACCCCGTGTAAGGCAGGGTGTGAAAGTCAGGCCTCCATCTCTCATAGGCCACCACGTGTAAGGCAGGGTGTGAAAGTCAGGCCTCCAGCTCTCATAGGCCACCCCGTGTAAGGCAGGGTGTGAAAGTCAGGCCTCAATCTCTCATAGGCCACCACGTGTAAGGCAGGGTGTGAAAGTCAGGCCTCCATCTCTCATAGGCCACCCCGTGTAAGGCAGGGTGTGAAAGTCAGGCCTCCATCTCTCATAGGCCACCCCGTGTAAGGCAGGGTGTGAAAGTTCAAGCAGAGTATATAGACTCCAAACGAAAGCTCTCAATTTCCCGACAGTACTTAAAAACCGGTAAAATGGTGTCCGACATTAATTTAAAATGAGTTATATGTCTAAGAAAGATAATATGAAACTTGTACAATGTAATTTTTGTCATCTGTGCCTGGCAAAGTATACTCAATGCATGCATGCTGTTACAGGTACATATAGAAGTGTGATTGAATAATGGAATACATAGAATCTAAGGTTAAAGGCGGAAGCTGATGGAATTCAGTGTATATAATTTTCACTTCTTCTTCATCTCACACTTAACATAAGGGTTAACTGGAAACCGGCCCCTGTGGTCTAAGGGTAGACTAACAAAAAAGTGCGCTTTTCGGGGGTTCCTGAGTGGATTTTAGGGATTATAACCTGCTCAGGGCTTGGCCCCCCAGATTCTAACTGCCTCTACCCCAACAGCATATCTTTAAGCAAGAACAATAAACCATTATTAAACCAATCAGAGATTTCCTTGACGTGTCACAACAGATGCAATTAAAGAAAGGTGTGCACAGGGGCTGAATAAAAGTGCAATTAGACTGAATAGAGTTGCCATGTAATCAAGGCTAAGCAATTACAGTCATTATGTAAATACCTGGCAACTCAGCTCTGACATTTGAATACACAAAGTCTCAATTAACTTATAAACACCTGCAACTTACAAAATATATAATCATGATGAAATACAGAGAGTGAGAATTGTAATAATAGACTGGCCCTTAGTACATTACAGTATGATCCAGCGATGTGGACGATTACACAACCGCGCAGGACCCGCAGGTTCAATAATCATCGGGCCTGGTTAATACCAAGATATAAAATGACAGGAGGCGTGTGCGATTGCTCTATCGTGTAGTCAGAAGCCAGAATGGAATTCTACATATGAAAGTGCTTATTAAAACTACCTGTACATACATATAAATAAATAAAGGCGGTTACCTTTAACAAAAAATATAAAAAATAGCAATCGGGTTTACAAAAGACGTGTAAAATAAACTGTCCTGTTGTCTAAAATGCTTTAGAAAATCTTTCATTTGAAGTATAAGCGATTGCAGAGTTCAAGTTTTAATCGCATTTAATTCAGTCAATGAAAATGCTGGGTTATTAAGAGTAGCAATTATAGATTTCTAAGAACACAAGCGTGCGAGGCTGCTGAATTTGCAAGTGAAATTATCATGTTCTTAAGCCAAGGTACGAACGCATGCTTAATTTAACGTCACGTTGTTATTTTGTCAACAATGACTCAAATGTTCTCGATCTATTTTGGTCACATAAACAGTCTGTTTGAATATATAAATAACACGCAAGTGGAGCTGACGCATCTCCCCTCAATAGTTAAATTCTCAATAAGGCTTCCATGTGTAACTGGAGCTTTTACGGAGGCCTTTATTGTATGCAATTAATTGGTTATCTGGTGGTGGTGGCGTGTAGTTCTTACGCATGTTTTTTAAAACTCTCCCCAGCCGCCAGCGTCTCTCGCCCACGCTGACACATGATAGGTCAAACGGGCCCTGATTTACAAGTGGGAGTCGGTGACAAAAAAATTGTTGAATAGAGATTACTTGAGATGATGAAAATAGTACAGCTTTCCTAGTGCAGCTCACGTCGAAATCAGATCGGGCTCCACTATCATCTCCATCAATCGCAAAAAAGGATGCAAATGTCACCTCGGTTGGATTACCTCTTTCTCTGACGCCTACTACCTGCTTGTGAAATGTGTTTTTCCCAATGCCTTTTTCTGTCACTTTCTACTCCAAGAAATATTATAGATACTGCTAAATTGGCCGTTTTTGTCTGGGTAAATGCCACGACACCGTCTTATTATTCTATACAGGGAGGGGTGTTCTGCAGGAATACGTATCCTATCCCTGTTTTATTTATCGGTTTTTATCCGATTTTTTTTACAGTTTCGTTCAGAATATGGCTTTCATTTAGAGCAAAACATGCGAAATCGCATCAGGTGAAAGCGGAGTGATTGGTGTGAATGGACATGATAAGAAACACCCCGGTCGCGGTACTAACAGCAATGGTCGTGTTTGAGGGTGATCGGGAGACAGCGCTGGTTTTCAGGCGGGGTTTAAATTAAGATCTTAGATCGTGTTCTGTTTCCGTCTGTCTCTCTTTCTTTCGCTCTCTCTCTCTCTCTCTCTCTCTCTCTCTATATATATATATATATATATATATATATATATATATATATATATATTGTTACGGAACCTAATATCAACAGATCACGTATGCGTGATAAACATAAATTTGGTAATGGAGATAAAAAAATCAGATTCTGTAACACTAGGCAGCGTGAATTGTCTAGGGAATGAATAAAGAAGTCAGTGTTTTTTGTTAACAAATAATTAGAATTTATTCTTAAAACAATCCTAACATTACAATACACTAAATCAATACAGTGTTACAGTATAATAACAGTGCAACAGTGAATCAATACAAGTATATATAAATAAAGTGTACAGTACCCAGATACCACCAGTGTCACAGCGACAACAATTCATTTATAACATACAACCCAGATGAACAGTTAACATAAATCTTCTCAGAGAATAACAGTCCAGTTCATTCACAAAATCAACCGTTGTAATCCCAAAGAGAAGTTCTTGTTATAATCCCGAAAGTTAACTGAAGACTATATAAGATCCGTCATAAATTTAGAAGAAAATCTATAACTGCCGCACTTATCGGAAAAAGGTCCACAACTGACTTACACGCTTCTGTGTCCGCTTAAATAATTCTCTCCTCTCTCCCGACTCTAAAACACAGTCCCTTATTTATAACTTATCACCACAAGCCGAGAACTTTCCCTTTCTCGAACGATCCAAAGAACCCAATACTACACACGTTGCAGGAAACATGTAGAACAACATCGCTGTGTTTCTACATATCAGGGTTCACACGTGGTCCGGCCCGGCTCGGCCAGGCGAGAAAGCCACAGACTAGTATGACCGCTGTGTTAACATGTGGGCAGCACCCGGCCAGCTAGAACAAGGAACGCTGTAGCGTAGCACCGCCAGGGCTTGAGCCAATATATATATATATATATATATATATATATATATATATATATATATATATATATTATTTATATATTACATTCTTATTTCTTTGTGCCCACAATGAGGTTTTAAGACAGATGTACCTCAACTTAGACCCTTTGTGTACTATTTATTAAATTCCATAAGTTTCTTTAAGAGTTAAATTAGTTGGACTTTAAAAAAGCAGGGAATTGGGTTGACTGAGCATCCGAATATAATTAGGTCTCAAATAAAACTAGACATATTTTTTGCATAATGGCAGTAAAAACACACGAAATAAATGTCTCAAATATTATCTTCTCGGAAGATCGCATGCTTCTGTTCAGTAGATACAAGCATTTCGATAATGTCATAACTCTTTTTCCTAAAGATATAAATTTGTTCATTTTCGCCTTTGTTGAATGACCTTTTGACCTTTGATGACCTGATTATCAGAACAATTTGCATATTGATAAATTTAATGTAAGAAACATTTTTAAGTGGTAATTTATTTTAAATTGCTATAAATTGATCTAAAGATATAGCAATTTATGTTTCCCTACCCCTAAATGCCTTCTTTTTAAGCAACCATAGGCAATACCGATTCATTGTCGGTATACCAGCAGTCTATTATCGCTTTTTTGTTATGGTTAATGGTCTAGTTCCAGAAAGTATGTAATAATATCGGGGATATTTCATGCCCAAGGGAACCTCCGCAACTAATGAACTATATTGGTGCCTGCCACACAGTAAAACTTTCCAAATCGAATTGGATATATAGTATATTGACGTCATGTGGCTCAATATTTTTTATTCAAACCTGTAATGACCTTAAAATATAATCTTTACCTTCTATGCTTTCATTAGCCGCATCGAGTGCGAAAATGGGACCAGTGTACGCTTATCTGTTGCCGTTTATGTTTCTCTAAGCCTTTGTCGACATTTTTGTAAAAATAACATTTTCGTTTTCCGAGTTTAGAGGTCTGTAATAGACAATAAGCTACTCATTTGGCACTGCTATCACACAGAAATGTAAAGTAGTGGTAATAAATTTTTCCACTATTTGCCACCTGTTTGATAACAAAATTAGCCACCTGGCCCATGGATTATATATATCCAAAATACTCCATTAGATGTGGCCGGAGTGAACAAAGTTATAATCCTATATCAATATGTCCTCTTTAACATAGGGGAGGAGGTCCGAAGAGATCTGGGCAGGGATCCTTTCTTCATTTGGGGGGGGGGGGGGGGGCGCGCTTCGTAGTCGGGGCTTCTGTCCGGTCACCTGCGGATTGTCCCTCGCAGAAATTCAGAAGCGGGGCCGTGTGTGTGTTTGTGGGATGGGGGGGGGGGGGGGGGGGGGCTAGGACTATAGGACCAGGATCTAGCTTTTAGAGTCATTAGACACGGTTGAGGTAATCTGGAATCACCGCCCCGGTTGTCTCTTTAGACTATAAATGTTGAGGAGCCGATAGACGCGACGCCAACTAAGCTAACCCAGCGGGATCCGAGAGACCGCCATCGTTTTAAGCATCGTTTTAAACAGCATCTTTTTTAACAGCATCTTTTTTAAAGGGTTTCAGACCAATTATGTGGCGTGAACCCCCCCCCCCCCCCCCCGCCCCTTTCCGGACTTGGGGGGCCTCTTGACATTAGCCCCCCCCCCCCCCCCTTGGGAATGTTTGACCCCTACTTTTCCTTAATCCTGCTATTTCTGTTATTTCTCAGCAAACAAGACAATGGTTTATCATCATCACGTTGTCTGTCCTGAAATAGTAAACATGCAGCAACATCTTCCAATTAAAGCTCGATTGTATTAAACTCTTAAAAATCTGCTCTAAATATGATTAACCGTTAACCAATAATTGTAGAGATCCGGAAATGCCCAGTGATCAAAATGGAAGGCTCCCCAGGGTCATGACCAAAAGAATTAAGTCAAAATAGATATAAAGAACAAAATAACCATTTTTGGGTAAAAACTCTTGGGTGTTGTATTTCACTTCACAGCTTGTCTGTTATTGTACCTTTCACGCGTGGTAAATATCAATAGTAATTTTCAGTTCTATATATATCCCTCAAGTAGGCTTATATATACATATAAGTGTCATCAGGTGGTTACCAGCGGGAAGTGGTTTGGACTTATTTACCGCGAACTGACGCAATAGCAAACCACGACATATTTATTGTGGTCTAAATATACGGGGAAGACTGTATCGTGTCAGATTGAAACGAAGCAATATTTCTTGTACTGAATATACCGTAAGTGCTTCTGAGTGGGGAATTAGCTAGGTCCCTTATCAATGTTAACGTTGCCTAAACATCGCAGGATGGTTAATATAATTAAATCCAAGCTGATTCGTTTTTATAAGCCTTACAATGTCTGGTTATTAGGGACGCAATAAGCCCCCTCCGAGACAGTTTTCGATTAAACTAGTCACCCACGGTCCACCTACGTGTACTTAATTAACATCCACGTTATGTCGTTACGGAAGTTCTACAATCAATACCGGAAGAACGGAACGTGCTTTCCTGTAGGCTGGACGTCATTTCTGTCTGTGAAAATATTCTTATTATTTGATTTAGCGAGGCCTACTCGTCTTACATGCGTAAATTTACTCATTGAGAGTACGTGACAGAATTACAAACACTTCTACCTTTAACCCGAATATAGATCCATATGACCTTTTCATGTTTAAACGTATGTTTGTGTGTTGGTTGCGGTTTTTATTACAGTCGCCAGCTTTCGGCTTCCGGTCGTGTCTGTCAAAATGTCTGTCTGTCTGTTTGTTTGTCCATCAATTTTTACAGACATATCTGAAGGACAATCATCAAACATTTTATGAATGACCAAGGCTCAAAGGCTATAGTTTTCTATGCGGACATGGCACCAGGTTGCGTTACAGGTTGAACAGTATTCAGTGTAACATACTATTTTTGTGCGATATCACAATTACTGTAAATAATACACATTTTTAAAGTTGCACGAAAAATATGATTCAGCCTGAAATGGAAATGTAAAATATTGAGTTTCTTTTTCTTTTCTCCACAAGAGGGGTATACGCGTTCATTCCCATTCATGCGTGTGTGAGGGTGTGTGTGTGATTGTTCACGACATAACTCACGCAATCGTGAACGGAATCGAAGCATGACGTGTGCAATTATGAATCTGAGAATATAAGAGCATGCCAACACGGATTGGCGAGTATTTCACAATCGGGACCTCCATACACTGTTAGAAGAAAGGGTTTTCCATAAGAGTGTTCCCCAAAACCCCAGGACTCAGTTGAATAAACCTTACCACCGACGGGCAAAGGGTTTAAGCCATAACTCCCTTCGTTAAACCAATTTTATTTTGACAAACACCCTTTTGGAAACTTTAAAATATATTTTCTCTAAATGCCAC
The DNA here is from genome assembly GCA_026874595.1 of Sipunculus nudus. Classification (NCBI taxonomy): domain Eukaryota; kingdom Metazoa; phylum Annelida; class Sipuncula; order Golfingiida; family Sipunculidae; genus Sipunculus; species Sipunculus nudus. The sequence continues at coordinate 22,037,241 of CM049307.1, forward strand.
AAGAGGGTAAAAGCGCAGCCCACACGTTCATTTTTTTTTCGGATACACACGGGTGTCACCGGCTGTGATATCACGTGATTTTTTATGCACGCGCATCGAACCAAAAACCAGGTGTTTTTGAAGCAAGCTACATTTACTGTGGATGAAGAAAGATTCTCCAAATTTAACAACACAATGTGGCAGTGGCGTCAATTTTTCTTCCAGGTTGGGGGGGGGGGGGTGACTTTGTGTCATATAAATATATATATATATATATATATATATATATATATATATATATATATATACCTTTTTCAGCGTCTGTGAGTGGCATAAACAACTATATATATATATATATGAATATATATATATATATATATATATACATATATATAGGCCTATATATAATTATATATATATATATATATATATATATATATATATATATATACTTATTCATATTTCAAATAATTAAAATGTTTTAGAAAATAAGTTATTTTGTGAATTCTAATCAAGGTTTAGATGTAACATTTTTTAGTAAATAGATCCAAAGTCTTTAATTCTTTTTATTAAAATATTTCGTTTGCAATATTGTAATATTATTCTCTGAAAAGTGGGGGAGGGGATGATTACATTGACCATCCCCCCTTGCCAAAAAGTGGGGGGTATATATACCCCCATCCCCCCTATATTGACGCCCATGCAATGTGGTAGTGCAGTATGAGCAACTGGCACAGTCTTTCGTGCAACAGATGCAAGATGGCGATGGGTCAGTAGGGACCTTAAGGGGGGCGTTCTTTTTGACAGCGGCATCCTTTTTTTTCCATTTTCAGCTAATTTTAACCAAATTGTACAGACAGTTTACCAAATAAGACCTGATTGAATGTGAAAAATTATTGTTGTAAGTAAAAATTTGTATAATTTATGGCGAGTTGAAAACCAAGGAATGTTTTAAGTAGGACTCTTGCCATGGGTTCATTACCTTTATGGGCCATAAAGGTGTACAAAAGGTTTTGGATGAATTTAAAAGGTTTCTAAAAGGTGCATCACATCTCACATTGTGTTGTTAAATCTACTCTTCCACAACATTAAACGTGTTGTTTAACATGAAATTCAGAGATTCAAAACTAAAAACTGCTACACTTACTCTATATATTGGATCTAAGACGGAGAATCTTTCTACATCCACTGTCAGTGTAGCTTGCTAAAAAAAAAGAAACATTCGTTAAAGAGGTTTCCAAAGTTATTCCAGAAGGGTTTTAAGATCCCATAAAGGTGTAAAAATGGTATTTGATAAATTGAAAAAAGTTTTCTAAAAGATTTATTAATACTTGAAGGGTTTCTAGAGGGTTAACTAAAACTTGTTAAAGAGGTTTGGGGGGAAAACCCTTAAAAGGTTTGATAGAGAAAGGGTTTTTAAGGAAAATCCTTGAAGGGTGTTTAAAGGGTTTTGCTATTTGGACACGCTGAAAACCCCCCTTAACCAATTTTAAAACCCCTTAGTTTTAACAGTGCATGGCGGAGGCTTTTAACTTGGAATGAAGATTTCTTGTTTCTATCTAGGTCACGTTTCATGCTAGACGGGTCTAGTTTTCTGCTCACACTAATGTGATATCTATAATAACAATTTCATCAAACAGATTGGATATAATAAGTTATAATAAAACCTAAATAAAACAAGAAAATGAAGATATAGCCATAATCTGTAACCATGGTGTATAAAATCCCATCATGCACCTTAAAGTAATAGCTTCGGGATGGGCTTTGAAGAGAGACTTGATTCCATAGATGAACACCAGCATACCTGAAGCAAGACTTACTTAAAACGTTCAAATTCAAAACTTCAAACTTAAATCAAATACCTCGATGGAATTTTGTTGTATGCTTAAGAGAAATTCTCTGTCGAAGTTGGCCCTGAGGCAAATGAGTGTTTATTCAGTTTTCATTGTTCTCTGGATATATTGTTACAGGTACTCTTTTAATTGTGTGGCACGGGCGTAGCTCGTGTTGTTGTTGAACTCTATGTTTAATCCGTACTGGTTGAACTCTCTTTGTCATACTAGCCTTGGGCTTTCTCGCCTGGACACGTTTTTACCATGGTATGTAGAGACACACACAGCGATGTTCTTCTAGATGATTCCTGTGGCGCGTGTTTACTGTGTTGTGTAAGATCTTTTGGACTGTTCGAAAAGTGGAAAATCCTCGGCTTGGGGTGAAGAGTATATAAAGGGGCTGTGTTTTAGAGCCGAGAGACAGCAGCAGAGAAGATTTCCAGCGGACGCAAAAGCGTGTGTGTCAGTTTCTTGGACCTTATCCGACGAGTGCGGCAATTATAGATTTTCTTCAGACTTTCTCCTGGATTTTGTGCATTTGGACTTCAGTTTACTTTCTGGATTGTTACAAGAGCTTTACACTGGACTGTCATTCTCCGAGAGTATACATTTAAAGAACTTATCGTTGTGACGGTGGTGGTATCGAGGTACTGTGCACTTTGTGTATTTTACTGTGTGATTGTATTGATTTGTTGTTATACCGCTGTTTTACTGTATAATTGTATTGATTTAGCGTATTGTAATGTTAGGGTTGTCTTAAGAATAAATTATGGTTATTTGTTAACAAGAAAAAACTGACTTCTTTATTCATTCCCCTAGACATTTCACGCTGCCTAGTGTTACAGAATCTGATTTTTTTTCTCCATTACAAAATTTGTGTTCATCACGCATACGTGATCTGTTTATATTAGGTTCTGTAACATAAGTTGGGGGCTCGTCCGGGATAGCTTAAAAGTTTTGACAATTTATTAGGCCTTGACCTGGACATTGTTTTATCATACATTGTTTACAAGATTACATATTGTTTACAGTACATTGTTTACAGGATTTATCTCAGTGTTTTTTTGTTATTGTTTTAATATCTTAACATGGCAGATTTCAAACCTGAGACATTTGTTGACGATCCCGACCCTGATCAACTTGAAAAGTTAACAAAGGAACAGTTGTTGCGTTAGGAACAACACTTAGAACTAAATGTGACAAGTGGCCCATGGGCCATGACGCTCAGCTAATTTAGACTAGGTGCTCATTTTTTTTATTAATGTTATATATTTTCTGTGAGAATGGCCTATGGCTAAAGTTACAGTGTTGAAAAAATGGACAGAAAATAAAAATTCCAGGAATCATAGGAGACCTGCCCAGGACCCCCCTGGATTTCACAATAGAGGGTTCCAAGGAAAATGGATACAATTTGTACCCTGTCTGCCTGGGTGCTCAAAATCATGTTTCTGGTCCATAGCTGGCAGAATATAGGTCACCATGATCCAATTTCAGGTTTCTAAGGAGTATTGCCAAGGATTTCCCTGAATGTCATGTTCAAAGATTCTAGGGCTAATGGATACAATTTGGGCCTTGTCTTTCTGGGTGCTCAAAACCATTTTTTAGCCCATAGGTTAGACAATATATGTCACCATCACCTAGTTTCAGGTTTCCAAGGACACTTGACTAAGACCTCCCTGAATTTTATATTAAAAGATTCTAGGCCTAATGGATACAATTTGTGCCCTGTCTGACTGTTTGGGTGCTTATATGGCATCTTTTCTGATAGGTTGCAAAATATAGGTCATTTTGACCTAGTTTCACTTTTCCACAGACATTTGCCAAGGACGTCTCAGAATGTTACATTAAAAGAATCTAGGCCTAACAAATACAATGTGTGCCCTGCCTGACTTCCTGGATGCTCAAAATCCTGTTTTCGGCCTGTAGGTCACAAAATGTAGGTCAGCATGACCTAATTTAGGTTTCAAAGGAGATTTGCCTAGGACCTCCCAGAATGTTGCATTATAAGATTCTAGGCTTTACAGATACGATTTGTGCCCATCTGACATTCAGGGTGCTCAAAATCAGATTTTTGTCTCGTAGGTCACAAAATGTAGGTCACCATGACCTAATTTCAGGTTTCCAAGGAGATTTACCTAGAGCCTCCAAGGAAATTGTGTAAGAAGATTCTAGGCCTTACAGATACGATTTGTCACCATCTGACATTCAGGGTGTTTATACGACATCGTTTTCCTATAGGTGGCAGAATATTGGTCACAGTGACCTAATTTCAGGTTTCCAAGGAGTATTGCCAAGGATTTCCCTGAATGTCATGTTAGAAGATTCTAGGGTAATGGATACAATTTGGGCCTTGTCTTTCTGGGTGCTCAAAACCATTTTTTAGCCCATAGCTTACACAATATAGGTCACCATCACCTAATTTCAGGTTTCCAAGGACACTTGATTAAGACCTCCCTGAATTTTATATTAAAAGATTCTAGGCCTAATGGATACAATTTGTGCCCTGTCTGACTGTTTGGGTGCTTATATGGCATCTTTTCTGATAGGTTGCAAAATATAGGTCATTTTGACCTAATTTCACTTTTCCACAGACATTTGCCAAGGACGTCTCAGTATGTTACATTAGAAGAATCTAGGCCTAACAAATACAATGTGTGCCCTGCCTGACTTCCTGGATGCTCAAAATCCTGTTTTCGGCCTGTAGGTCACAAAATGTAGGTCAGCATTACCTAATTTCAGGTTTCCAAGGAGATTTGCCTAGGACCTCCCAGGATGTTGCATTATAAGATTCTAGGCTTTACAGATACGATTTGTGCCCATCTGACATTCAGGGTGCTCAAAATCAGATTTTTGTCTCGTAGGTCACAAAATGTAGGTCACCATGACCTAATTTCAGGTTTCCAAGGAGATTTACCTAGAGCCTCCAAGGAAATTGTGTAAGAAGATTCTAGGCCTTACAGATACGATTTGTCACCATCTGACATTCAGGATGTTTATACGACATCGTTTTCCTATAGGTGGCAGGATATTGGTCACAGTGACCTAATTTCAGGTTTCAAAGGAGTATTGCCAAGGATTTCCCTAAATGTCATGTTGGACGTTTCTAGGCCTAATGGATACAATTTGTGCCCCTACAGGTCGCAGAATATAGGTCACAGTGACCTAGTTTCAGGTTTCCAAGGACATTTACCTAGGAAATCCCAAAATGTCAGGTTAGAGGTTTATAGGCGTAATAGATACACTTTGTGCCCCGTCTGACTGTCTGGGTGCTCAAAATCATGTTTCCGTAAGTCACAAAATATAGGTCACCATGACCTAATTTCAGGTATTCAAGGAGATTTGCCCAGGATCTCCCTGGATGTACAATTAGAAGTTTCTAGGTCTAACGGTTACGATTTGTGCCCTGTTAACGGCCGGACGGCCGGAGGAACGACGGACAAAGGGTGATCGCTATAGCTCAGATGACTTACAGTGAGCTGAGCTAAAAAAAGCTTTGAGAAAGCCTGATATCATTGCTAAAGACATGCAAGATCTAGTTAGCAAAGGTTCAATTGAAGAGAGTGATGTTGAAACATAAAAAAATGACAGCCTTGCTATGCAATTAGAATTGAAAAAGTTAGAAATGCAACATGAGCTAGCATTAAAACAGTTAGAATTAGAAAAACAAAGAGAAGAGAGGGAATTAGAAAAGCAAAAGAAGAGAAGGAAGAACATGAAAGATTAGAAATAGAAAGACTAGAAAAAGAAAAAGAAATTGAGTTAAAAAGACTGGAGTTAGAAAGACTTAAAGTAGAACATAGTCTAAGTGCTGCCCCAACTCACAGTTTTGATGTTACTAAACACTAGGGTTGAGTATCGGTCCGCCTCATCCGGTACAATACGTATCGCGATACAGTTAATTCGATACCGATACGTATTGACGATACGCTTCATTTCCCTATGTTAACATTTCTTAATAAAAGTTCTGTTTCTTGTTTGTACATATATATATATATAAATAAATATATATATATATATATATATATATATATATATATTATATAAATATATATGTATATATTTAATTTTAATATACCACATATTCCGTATGCTATGCACCCAAGTTGAGCAGCTTAAGCTTGATGTTAAATAAATAAACAGACCAGTTGATTTTAATTATCAAAATCTATCTAATTAAAACTACCAAAATCTCGATATTCTTTGAGCCCTTTGCACCCCGCCCCCCCCCCCCCCCCCCCGCACAAACAGTTTTATTACTTTTGATGGGAAAGATCATAGGCTTTATTTTTTGTGTAATGAAATTACACAATTTTGTATAATTCTGTGAATATGAATCCATTAGTGTGTGAGAGAGAGAAAAAATATTTTATTCGACATTAAAGTAAAGCATCCATACAAAATATATTCAGTATGTTTGTCAATATTTTTGTTTTTATTATGTCTAGGGGCTGTTGTTAAGGATTTTAATCCGCTGACACAACAGCCCCCTGTGCATGAAACATTGAGACAGAGAAATTGTACATAAATATGGAGGTTAAATGATTATATACATTCTTAATATTTGAGACTAAATGATTTAATGAGGAAATTTGTAAAAAACTTGGAACATTTACAACTTGAATTACTAAAATTATAGTTTGTTATTGAATAAAACAATTTTTATGGCTTAGACTCATTTTTGTTACAGGTGTAGCAGTTTATCTGAAGGCATTTGTCTTTATAATAATTTACAAAATGTTGTTTGATGTTGCAAATCAAACCTTGAAGACTATGAGTGAACATTTTGTTAACAATGATTTAGTCGGTTTCATTAATGACTTTTGATGTTATGTTTCTCAGATAGCTGTCTGCCATCTTAGGTCTGGTTTTATTTGTAACAAGGGTATCTTTATGTCTTGTGTCATGTTCGTGTGTCATGGTCCTTTTTGAAAAATTAAATGTTTGTAAATATTTTGATAGTCATTCATGGCAGTAATTATAGTAAAATTTTAATATATTTAGTCTAAGGATGTTATTAGTTTTAAGGATTTTTGAAAATTGGTTCAGTGTAGGCATTGTATTTGCTATTTTAGTTAGTCAATCTCCTGTGTGAACAGAATTTGTCCCCAGGCTTTAACCAGGCTTTTTTTATTTTACGTCTGATGTGAAACGTGGGAGTTTCAAGTAACCTATGACTGGCTGCGAAAATAAAAAAAATAGAGATAAGGCCAAAAAAATAAAAGTTATGGTTCTCAGGCACCGCCCGCATCAATTTTAAACCCCCGCATCAAAAATTTTTATTTTGATTTTCAATAGAAACTCACTAATTTCGAGCTGCAGCCGCTCAGACATTTCTTTCAAGAAGAAAAAATCATAAAATTTCCTTTGTTTTGTAGTGTTGTTACTTGTTTAGCAAAACAAATCCATTATTTTAATGCTTTTCCCTTTTCATTTTACATTTTTATCGAAACATACCAAAAATTTAAAAATAAAAAAAAAATAAAAAAAGTGCCGTTTATTTGCAGCGCAGCGTTCGGTGTGGCGAATGGGGTTTAAAATGTCTAAAAAACGCTCCGTCGGCCCAAAAAGTGTCCGTTACGCGGAGTGTCCGCCTGCAGCCAGGGGTTTCACTCTATCATAAAGCGAATAAGTGTCACACACACACACACACACACGCATATAGGATATAGACGTGAATGTACCTTCCTTTACTAGCAAATCAAACCAGTCATTCACAAACAAGAACGTAAATCAGTATGGTAAAAAGAAGTTTAAAGCGCAGTCACCCAGTACTAATACTCCTGATAGTTCAGCAAAGTCCATTGCTACACCTCAGTCCACGCCCACTGTGTCTAAGTCCAACAAAGACCAGGCATTTTCAAGAAAAATATGTAATTACTGCAAGAAGGAAGGTCATCTAATATCTGACTGTTGGAAACTTGCGAATAAACCTAATAGCAAACCTTCTGGGTTTGTTTCAAAATCTATGCTAAGCATAGTATAAGATCCAGGCTCTTTTCATGTAAATAAGGGGTACAACTCCTTTATTGGCTGCAATAAAGATTTTGATGCTACGGAGGCCTAAGTGCCGTCTGAATCCAAAGAAGAATCCGCAGCTTGCGGGTTAAAATTCCTGCGAGAAATTAAATAAGGCTAGGTCCTTTCAAGACTCCTGCGAGGAGTATCCTTTTAATAAGGCTAAGTCCTTTTATGACTCTTGCGAGAGTATTTCAAATGAGGCCAGGTCCTCTTATGACAAACAGAAGTTTGTTTCTGCTGAGGAAAATTCCTCTATTGACTCCCATGAGGAGTTTGGTGATAAAAAGGATGTAGATTCCTTATATAACTCTGAAAAAGAGTTTATGACTGACACTGTCAATGTCAGTTCTTTGTTTGATGAAGCTGAGGTGGTAGATTCCTCTCCTGACTCTGAAATGGAGTTATTTGAGCAATTCATACATGATGGTTTTGTATCACTTTCAAGTGATTTTTTAGATTCTACCGCTATTAGAATTTTGAGGGACACTGATTCAGGCCAGAATCTCATGTTAGCAAACACTTCGCCATTTTCTAATAGGTCCTTTACTGGTATACATGCACTTGTTAATGGTGTGTTTTTAGACAGGCACACTTCAGTTCCGCTTCACAGTATCCATTTAAAGTCAGATTTGATTTCTGGGAATATTACTGTGGGCATAAAAACTACTTTAATCTTAAAGGGAATTCAGTTGCTACTAGGCAATGATGTTGCAGTTGATAAAGTACAACCTGTACCGATAGTGACAGGAAAGCCGTCACTTGATCAGGACTCTGATCCGGGAAGTCAGGAAATTCCTAGTTGAATCCTTCATGTGCTGTAACTAGATCTATGGCATAGAAAAACACACATGAGGATAATGGACCAGATAATAACACTCTGGGAGTCACTAGTGACTCGTCAAACGACTCGCCAGTACAGGATGCAGCATTTCCAAGGTCAGAACTTATTGCGGAACAGCATAAGGTCCCTGATATTTCATGTTGTTTCTCAGGGCAGTTTCTAAAGATGAACTGTCACAGAACCCAGTTTTTTTCTATGTTAAAAATGGAGTGCTTATGCGTAAATGGCGACCACCAGATGTATGTGCTGATGATGAGTGGGCCATCAAACATCAAATAGTAATGCCCAAAAGCTTTCGCAATGAAATTCGGAGCATGGCACATGAGGCTCCTTTTTCTGGCCATTTAGGTCTAAATAAAACTGATCAGAAAGTTAGTACACACTTCCATTGGCGTAACCTCAGGAAAGATGTTGTACAATATTGTAAATCATGCCATACATGCTAGATGGTTGGCAAGCCCAATCAGAATCTTCCTAAGGCCCCACTTAGGTCTATTCCTGCTTTCGAGGAACCATTCAGTAGGATTTTTGTTGATTGTGTTGGACCACTGCCCAAAACAAATCTTGACATGAATACTTGCTGACAATTATGTGCGCATCTACCAGGTTCCCTGAGGCAATACCATTGCGCAAAATTAATGCCAAAAGTGTTGTCAAAGCTCTGACCAAGTTTTTTTTACAACTTTTGGATTACCAAAATCCGTCCAGTCTGACCAAGGGTCTAATTTTATGTCTGGCTTATTCCAACAAGTCATGCTTGAGCTAGGTATAAAACAGAACAGCTCTTCGCCATACCATCCAGAAAGTCAGGGCGCCCTCGAGCGTTTTCACCAGACATTAAAAAACATGATCAGAACTTATCGCTATGACACACAGAAAGACTGGGATGAAGGAATCCACCTATTGCTGTTTGCTGTCAAAGAATCTTTTCAAGAGTCCTTGGGTTTCAGTCCCTTTGAGCTTATTTTTGGACACTCAGTTCGCGGACCATTGAAACTGCTTAAAGAAAAACTCTTGTGTGAAAATTCGATTCTCTTTGTTTACTGCAGTATATCTCAGACTTTCGCACTAAACTACACAATGCTTATGAGATTGCAAAGTCAAATCTAAAATCTACGCAAAGGAAAATGAAAACAAAGTATCACAAGCACACTGTAAGTAGGACGTTTGACCCTGGTGAAAAGGTCCTTGCCTTACTTCCCATCCCTGGCAGACCTCTGCAAGCTAGGTATTTTGGTCCTTACATTGTTGACAAGGAAGTCAGTGATTTAAATTACATACTGTTGACACCATATAGACGTAAGAAGAAACAACTGTGCCATGATAACATGTTGAAACCATATTGTGACAGAAATAGCACATCAGATGTTGTACAAAATGTTACTGCTGTTAATTGTGTAAAATTTTACTCTGACCCATTTAGAGTAGATACTGATTGTAAGTGTGATGTAGACATTCAGTGTGGTACAGTAGCATAAAAAAACTCAGACGTGCTTAAAAACCTGGATGCCAATCTGTCACACCTTACCGCCCACAAACAACAAGACCTCAAGAACCTGCTGCGAAATTATGAACATTTGTTTAGTGACATTCCAACGCGAACTAACATGTTGTGCCATGACGTCGATATTGGCTAGGCAAGAGCAGTCAAGCAACATCCATATAGACTGAATCCAGAAAGACAAAAGTATCTACAGGATGAGATTCAATATTTGCTGGGTGCACAGATTATCGAAAATTGAACTCTGTCACCAAGACTGACACGTTCCAGATTCCGAGGATCGATGATTGTATTGATAGAGTCGGTAGCTCCAGATATGTCTCCAAGTTTGACTTGCTAAAAGGATTCTGGCAAGTTCCGCTGACAGAACGAGCTAAAGAAGTGTCCGCATTTGTGACGCCGCAAGGACTGTACCAGTATAAAGTTATGCCGTTTGGCATCAAGAACTCGCCAGCCACGTTCCAGCGCCTCATCCATATGGTTGTCAAGGACATTCAGGGCTGCGACGCATATATTGATGACCTTATCGTGTACAGAGACACCTGGGAGAAACATCTGCAAATTCTTCGCGATCTCTTCGAAAAACTCAGTGAAGCGTCTGACCATCAACTTAGTAAAATCTGAGTTTTGCCATGCACAAGTCACATTTTTGGGTCATATTGTGGGGCAGGGTCAGGTAAAACCTGTAAGTTATATGTAAGTTACAAAAAACATTCACATCTTAACTAATTATGTATATGGTTCCAGAAACCTCAAATTTAACTATGACTTATGTAGGTAACATGTCTGTCAGAAGTTATGAATTATAATAGAAGAGGCTATATAATCACGTGTTCTAGTGATGTTTGACATAAATTAGGGTACATGGATAAAAAAATATTTAGTTAAAGCCCTTTTTCCCAATAAGCGGGAGTATCGGGTTCCATTTTTTCTCATGTAAAACATATTTATTAGCTTTTTGTGCGACTTTACTTTCCAGGCACTCAATATTAATGAGTTTTTTTTATGAATAAGTTCAAAGATGGAGGCACCAAGTTTAATCTATTACTAAAGACAATGAACTTGTACAACAACAAAATTAAATTTATAATGTTCTGGTGTTCAGCTTCACCTACACCCATATACATTATTTTTGGGCTTAGAACTGGCATTGTTATTTTTCCCTTTTCAGCCCAACACTTTATTCTTAAATAAAACGTGACTGATATATGACACTCACAGAATAAGTGATGAACAGATTCATTGGAAATAAAACAATAAGAACACCTCTTTGTATTAACGATGTTCCATTTATATAGATTCACATTTACTGCAAGTATATTATGTAGAAATCTGAAGTGAAACTGTCTGAGGTACATGTCCAAGGTTGTTCTGTAAACAAGAGCAACAGCCTGTTGCAAATTAAAAAAATCGTATTTGTTTAGCAGTTTTTCTCCATTTGTAGGTACTGAAACTATCTTCGTTAAAATTCTGTCGTATATACTCCTGAATGAAACGTTCTTCAAATCTAAAATAACATCTTTGAAAGCAATTACATTACGCTCTTGTACTAACATATCCCTAGATGTTATACCTTGGTCATCAATCATATTCACCCATTTTTTGGGGATAGCTTTTCGCAATGCCATCCAGTGTATGTAAAAGTTACAATAATTTCTACGGTCCTTCGACATGATTTCACTTAATTTCCTTTTTTCACCACTTGTATTATACAAATCATATATATATTTTATACCAAGTTCATCAAAATGGTAAAACCTGTTGATAATAAGATAAGTGCTATTTCTGCATTTCCTGGACCAGAAAACAAAAAGCAAATAATGCGTTTTCTTGGTATGGTTGGATACTACATGAAGTTTTGTCAAAATTTTGCTACTGTAGCTGAACCTTTGACTAATTTGTTACAGAAGAAACAAAAGTTTGTGTGGAATGTTCAGTGTGAAAATGCATTTCAGAATTTGAAAGCAATTCTGCAAAGTTCACCAGTTTTAGCAGCTCCAGACTTTTCTGTACCTTTTAAGTTAGCTGTAGATACTAGTGATACTGCTGCTGGTGCCGTGTTGTAACAAGAAGGCAATGATGGCATAGATCATCCAATTTGTTATTTCTCAAGAAAGTTTAATGCAAACCAAAAAAAAAAACTACTCCACTATTGAAAAAGAATGTTTGGCTTTGATTTTGGCGTTGCAACATTTTGACGTTCATGAACAAGTTGAAGTGTAAAAATCAAAGATTGTTGAGATGGAGTTTATTCTTACAGGATTACAATCTTGATATCATACACATTAAAGGGAAAGACAATGTACTTGCTGATTGCTTATCGAGATGTTTATGTTATGTTGTAAACAAGATGTTTATGTAATGTTGTAAATAAGATGATTTTTGAGATGCTGTAAAAATAAGTGATTGTGATCGCAAAAAGAAAGTTTTCCGAAAAAAACTTTCCTTTTTCTTACAGGAGGAGTGCTACAGGTACTCTTTTTATTGTGTGGCACGGGCGTAGCTCGTGTTGTTGTTGCACTCTACGTTTAATCCGTACTGGTTGAACTCTCGTTGTCATGCTAGCCTTGGGCTTTCTCGCCTGGTCACGTGTACACCATGGTATGTAGAGACACACACAGCGATGTTCATCTAGATGATTCCTGTGGCGCATGTTTACTGTGTTGTGTAAGATCTTTTGGACTGTTCGAGAAGTGGAAAATTCTCGGCTTGGGGTGAAGAGTATATAAAGGGGCTGTGTTTTAGAGCCGAGAGACAGCAGCAGAGACGATTTCCAGCGGACGCAGAAGCGTGTGTGTCAGTTTCTGGGACCTTATCCGACGAATGCGGCAATTATAGATTTTCTTCAGACTTTCTCCTGGATTTTGTGCATTTGGACTTCAGTTTACTTTCTTGATTGTTACAAGAGCTTTACATTGGACTGTCATTCTCCGAGAGTATACATTTAAAGAACTTATCGTTGTGACGGTGGTGGTATCCAGGTACTGTGCACTTTGTGTATTTTACTGTGTGATTGTATTGGTTTGTTGTTATACCGCTGTTTTACTGTATAATTGTATTGATTTAGCGTATTGTAATGTTAGGGTTGTTTTAAGAATAAATTATGGTTGTTTGTGAACAAAAAACCACTGACTTCTTTATTCATTCCCCTAGACATTTCACGCTGCCTAGTGTTACACAATCTGATTATTTTATCTCCATTACAAAATTTGTGTTCATCACGCATACGTGATCTGTTTATATTAGGTTCCGTAACAATATATCAGAACTCGGCCGAGGTATCCGCTTTCTAAGATTCCTAATTATCTTTTTATACCATCTATAAAGAGAATGGTCCTTGAAAGGGTTTTATTGAATGTTAGGTCTCTATTAACGAGGAAAAAGGATAAGTCCGCCTCCAGAAAGGATAAAAATAAAATGAGAATACAGTGAAAGCTCTATAATGTAGGCACCCCTGGGATTAGACCAAACTGTCCACAATATAGAGGTGCCAACTATATGGACGTCATGACTGCAAGATAAATAATAAGAGCTGGCAAACACTGCCAATTAGATCGAGGTTCTAAACAAAATGGAGGTGTTCCATTTTATACAAGAATATACACAGTTATGATATTTTTTTTTAATTGGCATAGAATCTTCTTGTGCAGTGGATAATTCTTCACTGCGATATTTCTGTCTTATGTTTGCTAGCCAGAGATTAAATCTTTCAGGTAAAAGACAATTGGCCGGTTTTTGGCTTATGTAAACGAGCAGTAAAATAAAGGTCAGCTAATGCAAAGATCAGAAAAAAAATAAGAGTCAAATAAATAAATCCCAGTTTGCCAGCCTGAAGGAAAGCAGTATTGGTTAATAAATGATTGACACTTGGAAAGTATGACCAGGGGGCCCTCAAACAGTGGTGGGCGGGTTCCTGGGCTACAGCGACATTAAGCGTCCGCTGATGGCGCCGACTCCGATCAGGTAGATAGACCAGGGATTATAAATCGGGGTCTGTGGATGGACAAAGAGGGGACGCATCAAAGCGTGACATGCAGGCTCTCACCGGTATTTTTCATTGATAGGTTTCACCTCTGTACCCAGAGAGCCTGATTCCATCAGTTAAGGGCCCGAGGTCACCCAGACTCCGGCGCCTTTTGACTGTATATTTCCATCACAGCCACTTCATGTGGTGTCCTCTGTCTGCAGTCTGCCTAAAAATACAACGCTAACGGCTATTGTTTCCTAATTAGGTAATCTTCTTAATTCAGCTTTGTGCCTGATAAGATTGGATTTACATTTGTACAAAAACAACCGCATTTATTTTAAACCATCGGAAGCACTTGGACTCTTTTACACTCATAAATCATCCCATTTCTTCTTCCTGGTTTCTTATATTTTTATACATTCCTTTAAAAGAATTTCCTGTGAATCCGGGTTTTCTATTTGTTTTTTTCTTTCATTTCAAATGGCTCTCAAGAAATTTATCATCTTTTAGTACTGATGGCGTGTCCTAAACATTTACTTGGATTTTATTTAATTTCATTGCCAATTTAACAAAACAACTTATCAAAACACCAATGTATGAAATTAAAAGTGAGATAAACTTTCCTTTTAAATAAAAACAACCAAAATCTCGGATTTATTGTCCTGCATAGTCACGTGGCTGCAGTGAAATGTTCCATATGAATTATCTGTAAAAACTAAAGTCTGGGCCTCTTTTGGAAAACATTACAACTGAATTCTGATGAATCATTTGAAACCCAACCCCAAAGACATTTTTACGATACTGCTAAAAATACTTGATCATCCCACTTTTTTCACAACTCTGGTTTAATGTTTAAAAAGGTATTTATGACCCTTTCCGACCAGTTTCCAATGAGCACCCCTTGCCTCTGTTTTGTCACAGACAAAATAAAATACTCGACGAACAGTTTATTATATCTAAAATCATGCAAAGGATAAATCGAAATAAAACTATGGCAAATAAATTGATGGTCCAAACCCAAACAGCGGCATTCACCGTCGACTACTTTTTCCCAAGCCTGGTGACATTTGATTTAATTATGAACCTTGTGAGCTCCTTTTCATAACACTGTTAAGCACGATGAAATCTGGATAATCCATTTCTTCAAAATGTAAAAAAAATAAGTATGTTGACACATTTTGTTGAAATATATGAAATATACATATTTAACTGAGACATTTATTTTTTTAGATAATTGATATAATACAAATGATTGCTGACTTGAAAAAAAAGTAATGCAGGTTTTGTTCTGTTAAAAATACAATTCGAAACATTAAAAACGGAAATTTGTAGATGGCGCCATCAAAGGTCCAGAAGCACACTTATTTAAGGAAATTCCATATTTTAAGCATTCCTGAAAAACCTGATATATGTATAATATACAATTTGTATTGTAAATGAAATCTTTATCAAAATTACCCAAGAGTAAAATTTTCCGATTTTATATGTACTGAATCCAATGTAAATGTTTGGCGCAAAGGAAAACTATTATCTATTCAATGATTAAATTACTTTTAAGTTTGAAGTGTGTATTTAGTGTCTTATATTTCATCAAGTTTGCACATGTGTATAACTTTTGATAAACCTATTTAAAATAAATATAAAGTAGTCAGTATTGGTATTGCTATTATAACATAATTCAGTCGGCAAAAATGTTTACGCAGCCGCACGCCCGACTGCACTCTAAATCATACAAATGGACGCAGTGTTTCTTATTTCTTTGTGAAGATCATGAGTCGAGTTCACCACCGCTTCCGTGCAGGTATACACGTACCTTAAGTGTATCTATTCCACAAAGCGTCTTTTTTTTCCTTATAATTGCTCACATCAGAGAGTTCTGGCTACAGCTTGGGCCCTGCGTTCATGCTGATATGTGTTTTTCCTGTTCTCCCACGTTGGTGTTCTGATATGACGGGCATTTACCGGCTCTTACTGGTATCCACTGCGATAAGACAGGTAAATCCCTCATACCCCCTTCTGGAGGTATAATTACATGCTGGAAATTAGTAACAGAAAGAATGCAGAAAGTCTGGCATAATATGACCTGGTCTGTTTTTATTAATGAAATGATTCTTAAAACCCAATATATGTATAATATATATAAGGCAGAATTGACGCCTGGGCGAGGAGTCAAAGTGGGGTCTTCCGCGACGTTGCTGATAACTTTACTTACAAGATGGTATTTATGGATATTTGATATTCACATTTGCCTATAATAAAACTTATCTACTTTCCCATTTAGTCATGTTCGTTAACAAATTAATGTATCTTCATATTCACGTATTGTTACGTCAGATGACTTGGTGGGACAGTAACATACATTGAAAAGCCCCATCGAGGCATATCAGCGATTGCTTATTCCCCTATACGCATCACGAGGGAAGTACCGGATTGAGAGTGACATACAGAATACTGAGGCAGCCGCCGGGGGCTCTCAGCTGATGGATTTATTCTTTTGCCGTCCAGGATATGAAATAACACTCTGAGCGGGATGGAGATTACATCCCTGGTCTCAAGGCACAAAAATACCCGCAGCCATGTTTTGATTAATATTAGAGCCATCTCGTGTTATCTTCTTATGATCAGAGTTTGACAAAAACGGACAGTATCCAGGGGTATAATTTACGTTTTAGACAATGCGGCCAGTGACGATGATTTATCCTGGCAAGGAAAGTGAATGCCAGGTCTGTAGATTTATCACTGTCTGAAGAAATTCAGGCCAATCAGCTCGGGGATAAGCAGATCGGTCCATTTGGGTCCTTTGTAGAACGCGGACATAAATTTTACTCTATGCCAAAGATGCCATGATTCAGAAATGACGTATATGTTAGTTCGATTATTGGCTCGTATCATGCGGGATTTTAGACGTCTTTATTATACCATGTGTATCACGCAGACACGTGTACATACATATACGCGCATACACACACAGACGGACACACATACCTTTGCGCCTTTCCATGTATTTTTGATAAATGAGTAATGAAAAGGCTTCTAGGGACTTCCTATGTATATATATATATATATATATATATATATATATATACATATATATATATGTGTGTGTGTGTGATGGTGTGTGTGTGTGTGTGTAAGTTGGCCTCCCATCTAAAGTTTATCTTTATTCCCGGCCGATTTTTTTAAGTGGCCAGAAAACTTATAAGTCTCGCCAGCCGGCGAAAGTCCGCACACCTACCGATTTTCCGTGCAGATCACCATATTTTCCCCTCCATTTTCATCACTTCTGATTTCGTCTCCAGGGTTATAATTAGCGTCAACAATGATAAAAGAAGGAACGGAAGGTGGAAATCAGCCGTTTTTCGATTCCGTCATCACATCTACAGAATTTTCCGTCAGGATAACCATTAGCCGGAAATCCTTGACATTGTCAACTTGTCAATGACATCTTTATTATAACTGTGGCACTGAATCGTTATTGTTGCAAAGCCTTGGTTATGTCCGCTCTGGTTTTAAGGTATGGCCTATCGGGGATGATGTGTTGTCCTATGGGGGCCATTTCTATAGTTTTCTTAAATCCTGAGGAATTTGACATTATCATTTTCGAGACGTCGCGAATGGTCTCTCCTAGTGCATCCATTAGAAAGTGCGCCAGCACGTGTATTCAATAGGTAAACTCGTCCCATGTAAAACCCATCGCGAACAAACTCGGTCGAAGTCACGAAAGCTTGTCCCAACACAAGACGGGTTATCTGGTGGTATTTGCGATGAATGCATTCTGACGTTTGTGATGTCACAACGCAAGTAAAATGCTTTAAATTAAGTGAAACTTATTGCAGTCGTGCAACAAAAATATACTTTATTTAAAGGAATAGTGATATAAGAAATCGATGGCTATCACTTGAATCCTCTAGGTGACGTGTGATCGGATCTGAAGGGCTACCTCTTCTCCGGGAAGTTGACATCTTACAGGCTTTTACGTTTTAAGTGCCCGGCTGTAGCTGTGGCCGAGATAATTCAGTACAAAAAAGCAGAAATAGAGATTGTGTTTATAAATCCACTCACACCCACCCCCAGCGTCGAGGTTTTTATCTTCGTGGACATTGAATGAGTCATATTCAGCTGCAGGGATATGTGTCTTTGATCGACGTCCCTTCGTCAGTGGGGTACATGAGGATACCAACACCGTTAGACCAAGAAAGCACCATTTTGATTTGAAAAATGTGGGGATGGCCTGGACTACTTGTCTCAACTGTCAAACTTCAAAATCAAAATTTGTTACATTACACGGAAACACCCTCAATTTACATTTCACATGCGTGTGCTTACAAAATAGTGCTTATTCACCAACATCCTCAAATATACCCTTGTATATGTAATTACCTTGAATCAATCCTTAGTCAACATAAATGAACGGACTACATTGCTCCCCTCCGTAACTTTATACCCATGCGGGTATAATAATATATATATATATATGGTTAACATGAATAAAAAGACACAGGGATATATACTTTTGTAAATATTGTTTGCAAAAATATGTCATATAGCATTTGAGTATGGATTAATGAATAAAAGCTTGTATAAAAAAACAATAATTTTTCATTAAAAATACTTGATATAAGTGTATTCTTACAATGAAAAAACCCAATAATGAGATGTAAAGATAAATGAATTCTTGAAATGGATTTGGTTGAATTCACGAATATATAGATCTATATCGAAAACAGTTCAAAAGTTCAGGTCCAAAACAAAATTATGAGTCCCTGAAAAACAGAACTGGCTGTCACCTTTTACTATTATGGCTGTTATTAAGCCGTTTATGTGGAATCCTGAAATTTAATATAATTTAATCAAATTAAATATTTATATAGGTCTAACCTTCTTCTCTTCATTTCTTCATTTCATTTTTTTTATTGTTGCAAGAAAAAACTTAGTCCTTCAATGGATCCGACAAAAAAAAACTAAGGTACCTTTGCTCATAAAATATACTTCAAATGCATGCAGTCTCAGATATCAAATTATGGCTGTCAGGAGACCGTGTTTCGTATGGCAATAATTGCAACCTAAGAAATATTTAAAATATTCAGGTACGCCTTCAAACAAACATTTATAGACAAGTCAACACATAAAATTTCGATATCTTTGTTCCACAGTCATCTAACCTAGATGTTTAATTAATGACGCAGATGATGTGTTTTTGCGGAAGTTAACATTCATGAGCGCTTGCATGATTCTGATACAGCAGAACTTTGAATTTTCACCTGGCATAATATTATCTTTGACGTCAGAGGAACAATTTCACTGGAAAAGAGTGACTTTTTAATTTATGTTAATAACACTTCTGGCATCATTATCGTAGAGGATTGAAGGTTAAAATAACAAAGATAAATCCTTAAAATCAAAGTTGCAGATGAAATAATATTATAATAAAAGACGTTTGGATTATGATAAAAGACGTTTGGAAACTATCTAAATGGTTTTCATTTTCAAAATAATATATATCAGACCAGATTAAAATATAATTTTCTTCATGCAGCATGTTTTCTTGATTCACCCGAAACTGACATCATTTTCAACATCACTGAGCAGTCAGTGTTAGTCAAAAGTAAAACAAATGACCCATTGGGTCATGATGCTCAGTTGACATCCACAATGATAGTCACATTTTCAAAACTTGCTGATGTCTGAAATTTGTCAGTCTAACGATTATATTTAAATTTGATTAAGAAATAAAAGGTATAAGTGGCAGCCAATGCATAGACACTTTGTGCTTTAGTATGCATTTGATCTCTAAAGTTTCGAAAGAACACTTTGGTCCAATCTTTTTTAGACTTATGACATTTTGTTAAATTAAAACGGTTGAACAAATTTTTGTTTTTGCATTTTGACAGGGATGTGTGTGTAAATGTATTTCATTTTAATTTTGAAGGCCCATGGAAACCCTTCTGCAGGATACAACAACGTGTACAGGGTACAGGTCTTGGTGATCTAATTTTAGTTTTCTTTCAAGATTTCACAAGAACCTGGGTGGACTGCAAGAAAAAACTGTCAATACCCAACGATTCCGATGCCCTGCTTACAGCCAACCGGCATAACTGAAATAAATCTTAGATAAAAACACGCACTAGTACTTGCGTTACACCAAAGCAGAATCACCCCCACAAGATAAAAAAAGGTATATATTCGTGTCTCTGTGCATTGGTCTTTTATCCAGCACCATCTGCATAAATATAGATATGTGAACAATTTTATGCAATAATTTCACCAGGGGTGGATGCAGGATCTTTAAAAAGAGGGCTTTAAAATATTGGCACAATCCAACATAACTCTGGCACGGTAAAGGCAAACAAATGTGAGGGGATTGGTAATATCCTAACATAACTCTCGCATGGTACAGGCAAACAAATGTCTTGGGATTGGTAATATCCTAATATAACTCTCGCATAGTACAGGCAAACAAATGTGCCGGGATTGGTAATATCCTTACATAACTCTCGCATGGTACAAGAAAATAAATGTGCGGGGATTGGTTATATCCTAACACTATTGGGCTAAACAATTGCATTTCGTTCTAGAAAATAAAACAAAATTTCTAATTTCCATATGTTATGCTACGTTTTTACCTATTAAGCAGAACGATTCTTTTTTTCATATGGTTTCCTGGTCAAATAAATTTCCTATGAATATAAAAACGGTAGAACAAATCTCCCGTCTGCACTGATGTATGAAAAAAGTGCCTAAAACACCAACAATTTTCGGCCTAATACTGCAAAGTTCGTTATTCTTCAAAAGCTATACAACACACACTTAAGTATGAAATAACAAGTCCACGTACTCTTATATCTCATTTTATTGATAACAATAATATCCAGATATTGCTCACTGACAGGTGACCATGCATATCATCTAACAGTGAGTCCTAAGTGCTCATATTTGTGCTAAGCAGTACAGAGTTTATGTCCTGGTGCGCAGGCGTGTATATGCCGTGGAGAATGCGTTTATTTCACTGGCTCTTTATATATTACGCTTAGCATAGTTTGAAACACGGCACCTTAGTGGCTGCCCGTCAACTACATTACAAATTGCTGTGTTTGTCATTAGGCGTTGTATGTACATTAGTTTCCCAGTGAATATTCACATTTTTTCTGTTTCTTTTCTTGTCAACCTCTGTATAAAAATACCCCAATACATGTGAAGTAAACAATTTGCATATACATTTCTATGAGCAACAAACTGGTATATATCTATATATTAAACAGAAATACTGATTAGCAACGAATGTCTGCAGGGATAACACTAAACATGCACACAGATGTATATTAGCCTATGCATGTATGCATATTTGTGTGGGTGTTATTCCACGCAAATAATTAAAATTTAAAGTCGGCCAAATAAACATTTTCAAGAGATAAGTTGGAAATTATATAGTATATAATTTATTCTAAGAAGATCACAAGGTATACATTTATATAACTCATTTGTTCCAATGGCGTTGAAGATCCCTAGTTGGAAGGTGGAATTATCATTCCTTTAATTATGCAGATTCCATACTTCTTTACCTTGGTTAACAAGTGTTAAACTTAGTTTTTCTTTACCCTTTGTATTCATTAATACCTGCATTATTTAGCACCTCTCAAAAAAAATAAAACTAAATTCGTGAACTAAATCATAAGAACCTGTACACTAACGATATATATATATATATATATATATATATATATATATATATATATATATATATATATATATATATATATATCCTTTAGCACCAACCAGGACAAGTCTGTTACTTTTGTGCAGATATTTGTACTAGGACATTATATTTTAAATTCCTTATGCAAGTCTCCCGGTGCAACTGAGTGCAGTTGTTATTGCAGGGGTTGTTGATTATATTTAGTTTAATTATATCTATTTATACATACTTGCCGCTACCTCACACATAATGGGCATGAACACGAAATGTGATAATTGCTGTGAACTTCCTGTGGTTATCCGGACTTGCCTGGTTCAGTGAAATAATTAGGTACAGACAAAGGCCTTCCAAAGGCATATTACTTTATATAACATCTGCTATATTTAGAATCTGATGCCACAGTGACACCTGGTCAAGCTATATCCGGAACACCATTTCCTGGCGCACTGCTGTCAACCTTGCATATTAAATAACCAAACGGAGGTGCAGTATTTATAAAGTATGACAATATCAATGAATTAAGTAACACATTTAATATCTAGGGACTTTCCACTTATAAAACAGAAAATCACTGCAGCCCCCTATATTCATCCAACTTATAAAAAACTTGACTTTCCATTAAATGGATCACGTATTTAAGCGAATCGATGAAATAGCCACATTACCCATAATCTTGGTATTGAGCGTTTGTGCTCCTAAACGGTTCAGGTATAATTTGGACCCCTAATTCCTCCGTTAAAAAAAATCCAATGCAGGCTCCTGCAATAAAAGGCGGAACTTATCAGTTACAAAGAGAGTTGATTGACAGTCGACTTTTTATAAGAACGTATATTTGAAAAAAAAATAAGCAGCTGATAATGCACTGATGGTGATGATGTTGAGAATGAGGATGAATTGAGATAAATAGTTCTGATTTTAACCACCATTAACGGTACATGTGACTGAGCCAGTTGAAATGAAATGAGAGAATGCGCAAATGATGAGTGTGACTGCCCTTATAAATATCGAGTATATACGTTTCTTGTTTAATGAATAGTCTGAGCTTATGTGATCCATGGTTGCTAAACATAAGCAGCGAAACCAAGTCGATGGAAAAAGAGCCACTCGCCTGTCGTTTAATATTCACAGACTATTTCAAACGTTATTTCTTAAACATATTCTTTGCTTGTTCTATCTCCTACACAGCCTATTGCACTGATGAACTGAAATAAATATAGGGTTGGTCGGACTGTGTGTAATACAAAATACAACCCCTTATTTGAGTCAGTCAAGCCTGCCGAAGCAAAAGGCTTTGTCTGTTTGAGGGAGACGATTAGTGTATTACGTTGTGTTTGCATCAAGTCCGAGTACTAAAACACAGTCATAAAATACATATCTACTGAACATATAGTCGTCATCATATAAAATGCACTCGTCATATAAAAATATCAATTTTTACAAATTACCTGTTCACCAAAATGGAGCGGTGAACAGAGACTGGTACCGTGAACCAATGTTATGTCTGTATGACAGATATGGACACACCTATCTAAACACCAGTGTTAAATGATAACAGCTGACGCTAGTAGCACACGATGGCAAGAAGCTGCAGACAGGTCAGAGTTTATTACGGGATCATGGTCCTTCCCTTTGTGTCTTTTAGCTAAGGATCATGGGGTCGTTGATAAGATCCACTCGCTGATTCGTCGATCCCTGTACCGTTTGTTTACCCGGGTCTCTATGCCGTGACTTTCCAACATGGCGGTCAGTTCGGCCATGGCTTCTTGGTCACTGGCTTCGATTTCCTCTTCTTCATCTCGTTTAGGCTTTTGTAACCAGTCATCGTCCAAGTATTTATGTACCTCTTTAACGGGGCAACGTCTGTCCGGTTTTGGATCCAAAACCCGGCGAAATAATCGCAATAGGCGCGAGGTGAAACCCCTCCACTGAGTTGGTATTTTTGTTGTTTTTCTCTTCTGCCATACAAAATATTCCATGTAATAATTGTCTTTCACGTGCGCTAGTTCCCAAGGAAAGTTCCCTGTCAGGCAGCAAAATATGAGGACCCCGAAGGCCCACACATCTGCCGCCGTGTCTACCGCATAGCGCTCCCCTTTAAGTGCTTCACAAATCTCTGGAGGGGTGTATGGAATGCCATTGCTGACTTTTCGAACCATTGTGTTGGTTTTACAAGTCATTCCAAAGTCCATTAATTTTATTCGATGCAGGTGTTCATCAAACAGGAGGATGTTCTCCGGCTTTAGGTCTCTGTGTACAAGATTCTTGCTGTGCATAAATTCCAGCGCAGAGGATATTTGTTTCACCACACATTTCGCTTGAGATTCCGGAAGTCCGACCTGCGGCGTGATAGCCTCAAACAAGTCCCCGCAGGGCGCATGCTCTTGAGCGAATATGTACGACTCTGCCGTTTCAAATGCTACATCAAAAGTGTCTAAAATATTACGATGCGGAGATAAGTAGTAGCTATAGTTAAATTCGCGTAGGAAGTCTTTCATTTTGGCGGAAGATTTTGAGAGTACTTTCAGCGCTACCTTTTCTTTGGTCTGGTGGCATTTTGCAAGAACTACTTTGCCGTAGGTGCCGCTGCCCAAGTCCTTTATCACTGTGTAGTTTTTCTCTAATTCTTTGTACATCAAGGCGTCAGCAACGCTGCTCCTTGGCGAACAGTCGGCGTTCATAATGTACCGGTCCGTTCGTCCTCTCCTGTAGCGGGTTTTCGCCGGTAGACCCGTCTTGGAGGCTAAAGGTGACCACTCTGACAAGACACGCGGGGTCTCGGCGACGCCTCCAACAGCGCCTCTTTCCTAGTGGACGTGAATGTACAGTGACGCACTCCTTACTTCAAACCTGCAGATATATAGAACGAGTTGAACGTTAACTTAAAGCCAAATTATCCCAAGTCAAATGGAACGCCAACAAGAAATAATTTCTTTCTTCATATAACTTCATGAATACAATTACATAGGCTTACATACACGCCCGACATTCTTATAGATATAGAGACCTCCTGTTACTTACAGGGACGTGCCTTTTACATGCTTGTAGGGACATCCCTTTTACATCCATATAGGAGCATCCATTACTCGCATGGTGATCATGTTTCCTTCAGGTAGGAATATCCTGTTTCATGCAGGGACATGCTTTTTTAAATCCATGAATGAATTAATACATGTATGTAGTGGTTAACTGTTACGTAAAGGGGCGTCCGATCACATGCAATGAAGGGACATACAGAGGACTACAAATACTATATCATGACTCTCCTTCTGTATAAGCACCGGTTTTCATGTTTTATGTGATATACCTTCCAGAAAACCTTTTGCTCTGACTTGCTCTTCTACGCTTCTAATAAAACTGAACGATTAAAAACAGCGATTAATAGCGATACCGACAAAATCATAATGAAAATGATTCGGCTCCTCAAAGCTTGTACAAGTAAACTGGTATACAGGGATGATGATGACGATTGAATGTTACTGTTTTGTTCTCTGAGCGGGTATTGATGCTGGCCAACCATGTGGCAGACAACATGATTCAGCGCAGTCACAGCTGTCAGACACAATGAGAATATCAATATAATCAGACTGAGCAATGCCTGAACAAATACCAAGAATAAATTTTCTGTCGCGATTCCTGCCCATCTCCTATATATATTTAGTCTTATTGATCTTGTGGCTCCGGAAGCACTCGGGACAACAAAAGTTGCATCATGCAACAGGTCTTACATCAATGCAACAGTATATATATATATATATATATATATATATATATATATATATATATATATATATATATATAGCTTCATTCTAACCAAATTCACCTGATGATCGGGTCGAATCCCGTGAAACAGACTGTTGTGAATTTACAGTGTTGTTTTTCTTCAGTGTTATATATATATATATATATATATATATATATATATATATATATATATATATATATATATATATATACTGTGAAACCTTGTAATATACCACCCATGGGACTGGCCTTAGGTGGCCTTAATTCGCAGGTGGTCTTATTAAGGTCAGATTTAACGAATGTGATGTTTTTAGTTCAGTCAAGGCTGGTCTTAATAGACAGACTGTCTTTCAGACAGTTTTCCACTCCACTGTATATATATATATATATATATATATATATATATATATATATATATATATATATATATATATATATATATATATATATGAATTTTCGCTGCAATACCTCTTGGTTTTATTTATTGATTTTCTGCTTATCCGTGAGTAGAAATGCTTGTCGGATCTTAGAGATGGACACACTTTCATCGTTGGATCTCCCGAGGATAATTTGTTTTGACTCCCTTTTCCCTAATTAGTCGAAATAACACGAGCAGAACTGACGTCTCCTTGATAACGTGTCTTATTTTCCAGGCTGACAAAGAAATCACAGCCATTACTCTCTTGTTACCATTAATACAGCTATTACTCTCTTGTTACACAGATTACATCCATTACTTTCTTGTTACACCTACTTGGAATAATTTGTACTACAACTAATTTTGCGGGGAAACAAATAATTTTGGAAGAAAGGTATAAAAATAACCACACGATTTATAACCTCGAAAACATTCAATTAGTACGTGCAAAATACCTGAAACAGCTAATTTGAATATGGTTGGCAGTAACATATATGATTAGATGGCAAATGAGCTGTTGTTCTTCAGAGATAAGGCGTCGTACTTGGCGAAATAGATTAACCAAATCTTTAAAATTGTTTAATATTGGAATATCGAGCACATTTTGGACAGATATATAAAGTCTTATCAAGCCATGTACAGATACAAAAAACACCATATATATATATGAAATAAACTGACCATTATCGCTTACCCGTATTCTTGTGGTCCTGTTACCTATAATATTCATGGTGATACGCAGTTTCCTGTTCAACAGGATTACATAACTTTAGATAACTTATTTAGCACGCTTTGTGTAGTCATTATTCGTTTCACCTGTTGTGCTCTCATTACAAGGACAGCTATTAGTGCTCAGCTGGTTGAGAATTAAGAGAGCGTCCTATTTTATAAGCCCATAAGACTGACGACCTCCCCTTTTTACAGCTGTGTGTGCAGCCAGGCATGTTAGGGAAGCCATTTATGAGGCTACACTCTGTGGTAATAATCTAAAAACTGTGACCGACGAAGCATTTAAACGGCCATTTAATTCAGGCAGTATAAATCATTTTATTCCTTATATGTGGACCGTTTTTACACACTTAGCAGGATTAACATCCGATGATCATTCAGTGTACGTCTTTGTTTGAAAAAAGTTAATAATCTATCTTCATTTATTTACCCGTTTATTCTTTTTAACTGAATTTGAACATTTAAGCACCTATATCTTTGACGTTTACCTTTCTCAGGGGGTGTTCCACAGAGACACAGAAGTATCAGATACTTGTATTCACGATGTCAGCAAAATAGTATTCTTTGAACAGAGTGAACATTCCAGTGAACCTATATTGAGATTCTAAATACACAAGCATTTTGTTGAAATGTTCATAGAAACTTGTAACGCTTTTAAATAAAAGACTTTGATATAACTTTCTTTGCTTCTAATGGCAAAGCAACATCTAATGTTAAGGCATATAACAACTGTTGCTACCACCGTGTGGCTTTAGGTGTAACTGTCACACACTGCAGCACAGTGACATATGTAAACATAAGACAACTTACCTAGATGTAAGTACGACGAAGCAGAATTGAGGTTTTGGTAAGGCAACACGTTTGATGACAGATTGAACGAGCGGACGGTAGAGTAAGACGTTCAAGATTTCAGCCGTGTATTAACAATCAGTCTCCCTGGAAGGCACGGCGACTAGCATTCCTATAAACCTAAATGCATATGTCAGTCCCAAAGGGGTTGATGGTCAGGGCTCCGTAATATTTCCTATCTGGTGTACCGGTGTTAAAGTGACTGTGCCGCTCGAGTCTCTTGCTTATAATAAAGCTTGGTATGGCGATGGACGGTTGATCAGAGGTCAGAGGATGGTGATGCGACAGCTCCCTGTAGTCAGATTACACTGATGATGAGGCTGCCGGCACACGCAGCAGCCGACGTCTGCAGCGCTGGTTATTAGGCCAAAGGCGTCATTGGTAGCTCGGTGACGCAAGTGGACATAATCTGCCTTCATGGCGCGAGAGAGAACCAGTCACCATCTGAAGAGCCTATCGCCTCACGGCATCGTCAATATATCACACAAACTACGCTGTTGAGACCTGAGCTGAAGGCAATACATGCCTGCCTCGACAGACATCATTTGTTAAATTGAAACCTTTCCGTGTTCTCTCCCGCAGATCAGAAGTCATGCCGCAAAATTGACAGGTTCTTGAATGTAAATGATATAAATACTAATTAAAATCCTTGTGCTTGAGATATTTCTGACGATAATAATTTTGTGCTGCCATACTAGGTATCCGTAAGGAAAGTTATCACATCCGGATATCAAACCTTTTTTCATTAACTACATTTTGTGAAACACACCCATTGATATTTAAGGTAGGGGATCTCTTTCTGTAATTTACTAATGTTCTGATTCAAAAGTGCACAGTCGTAAATCTGAAAGAGATTCTATTTTTGCCCATTAACGCTCGTATAACACATTAATGGAACAGGTTCTGTTGATTGTGACCCTCATATCTGATCTTGCCAGGATCAGAGTGATCCCCACGGCTCTCTCTGAATCATGAATATATTAGCTTTCCGGGAAAGAAAAATAAGCCTGTGAATGCTTGTGACATTTTAGGCTTGGACTCCTCGCACTAAGACGTTTCAGCCAGTCATTTTACCAGAAATTGTAGGAAAATTGTTAGTGAAATGTCCTGAGGGTCATGGGCCTACAATGATTCATATTATATAAGATGTATGGTCATTCGGAGTCCTGAAATCAGATTAGAAATATACCTTTAACAAAGGTTTAATACCAAATGTTTAAGTAATCCAAATACAAATCATTATTAAATAGTTTTAATAATTATCCCTTTATAATTATTATTACTTGTCGACGGAGGCTATGTGACCCCCATGTTTATATGTAAACAGTTTTTTTCCTGTATTTCTGCCTGTTTTTTTTTTTTGGCACATAACATCTCGAAAATCCTTAATCAATTCCAATGGCAGGAGAGAAGGGAGAAAAGATTATTTTTTTCTGGTGGATTGATAACATTTATGTTTAAGTAATCTCTAGTTTGGTCCTGTATCTTATAATTATTTTTTGTTTTGCACATATTTAAATTCACCAGCCGAAAAACTTAATACTACGGATTTTAGGAAATTATAAGGAAATAATAAAGTAATTAAACTGATGTCCCCAGAACAATATCCAACCCATCAAAATGACCGTCCGAAAATGTTCATGTTGCTGGGAATAATGTGACATGTCGAGGATGTCTTTCGTTGGGTTGTGCTGAGCCAAAGCACGTACCCTGCGCTGATATGGCCACTGCGATATGTGGTCGAAACGTTCTGGATGGAAATATCATGGATCGAAATAAAATGACGTCCAGCATTCATGTTAAGCTCTGTTGGTCAAGGCTGCGTGTTTGATGATAAGTATGTATCCTTTGTTGTTATTCTAATGAGCATTGGGCCGCCTGCTTAATGCTAGTCATACTCAAATTAACTGTCTCGCCTCACGATCTGGCTTTAACCGCCCGTCCATAAATAGACAGAAATTATACGCAATGTGTGGATTACTCAGGATGTCTGCGGGTCTATCTCTCAGACTGACTCATCCTTTTTCTCGACAAAAGAAATGAAAGGCACTATAAGCTGATCAGGCAAGTCCTGCATATATGAGATATTATATAAACTTGTGCCAATGTGGGCGTGATGCAGTAAGCCCGATATCTATATTTTAATTGTATCTTTCTATACCGCTGTGGACATATATATCTCTATCTATGTCTCTATGGACACTCGGGTGAAATTGTTGAAAAATAAAAGCAGGAAAATACTGGTTATTGAACTGATGTGTGTAAAAAGGTAATATTAGTGTCAACAACCAATTAAAACAAACGCAGCAAAAGTGTATCATTGCACGCACAAACACGGTCCATAAGGTATTGATTAGTCCCAAGAAAAGTTTTTATTTATTTTTATATATATTTGACCATTTATTCTCTGGAACCAGTTCAATATTATAGATATTACATATCTGAATCCTTAAGAGTATTTACCATACTCTGCCCCCGTTCATTTAAAAGATGATCAAGCAAAATTGACTTCATCGATACTCAAATGACATTTTTACAGCATTAAACCCAGCGCAGAGAGAGAGAGAGAGAGAGAGAGAGAGAGAGAGAGAGCCTGGCTAATGATCTAGATTCTGAGGGTTTCCTTCAAGACAGTACGAGAAAACAGACCAGCCGAGAGATCGGGTACCTATTACTTCAGAATCTCCATCATAATCTGCTAGGCTGTTTTAGGCTGTTTCATGGCTGATACGCACTAGGCACCGTCTAACTTACAGCAGCTGAAACTCGCACCATCTACTTATTTTTCCCACTAAGTCCAGATTACGACTACTTCATATTTGCAATATTGTTATCAACGTCAAATTAAACAAAAGGTTCATATTAGTTATTCATTAACCATCCCTTAATTCGTTTGTGTTTCTGTTGAGGCTTTCTTTAATGTGAACAAATTATATAAATTTAATTTTCATGCATATTTTTTCTTAAATACGAACAAATATAAATGCCGACTCTAAAAGCACCAGACCAATGAGTATAATCAAGTATAAATCACCTGCCAGCGATGACAGCAGGAGCACCATAAGAGTGTAGAATGCGTCCGTCTAATGTTTGTGACCTTTGACTTCATGAAATATTCACAGACTTTGTTAAGAGTTGAACTCTAGCGGGTTATCTTATTGCTTAAACATTCATACAGATTTTCCTGTAGAGTCATCACATTCCTAGTGAATATTTACATTGAGTTTCAGGAAAATCCGTCAAATTTCTGGTAAGTCACCATGGCGACACCAAAGTCTGGCGACGTATGACCTCATTAAATATGCGTGGGCTTTGCCGAGAAAGGAACTCAGGCACGATATTATGCTGGTTAAAATTTACATGGTGTTTTAATAAAAAATCCTTTATGTTCCTGGTAAGTTATCGGGGCATCACCATAAAGAGGCCTTGTAAACTCTGACCTTATTAAAAATGTCTGGATTTTACAGAGAATCGCAGTTGTGTGAGACAATCTATCGAAAGTGATTTTATGAAGTTACATGAAAATTCAACAAACCCCTTTAAATTATCACGACGCCACCAAAGAATAACGGACGGACGTTGGGGCGACTTAACGGACGGAGGCTGTCCATGCATACCAAAACATAAACACTATAAACCGGGAACACAGATATTGCTCCAGGTCCATAGACTAATAGGATGCTTCACAGTTGTGCGTAGGATCCTGCACAGGAACCTGCCGCCAGGTCATTTTATCATATGGACATGTTCTTGACCAGTTTAATGAAACCAGGCAAGTGAAATAAAAATTTAATTTTCTTTCGGTTTATTGAAAAGTTAGGTAAGGTTTGTAAATAAAATATTGATTTTATTAAGAGTTTGTTATCTAAATTTCCTACCATGGCAGATAACATGAACTATAAACAAGCCTGAACAATGGGAAGATGTATCAAGATTCTGACAGAACAGACCATGACAAATATGACAATGATACTCTAAGTCGCCGAGCAGTTATATATCAAAAGGATAACTAGAAGCTCACACTGAGACAAAGCCTCTGATATTGACGATATTAACTCTCACATCAGGTAATAAACTGTAAAATTAATCTGGTTTGGCTGGGTATTAGGTTACGTATATATCCTGCGGGACAAGCTGCTTTGGAGTAATCGTATTTCCCAGGCCAGGTGCATGGTGGAATTTTATAAATGTATGAAGGGCGACCTTTCATTGTCAAGTGCAAACGCCTGGCCGGCAGAACTAGCATCCAAAATCAATTCTTTGTTCATTATTTTGTTAGAGGGAGAGGGAGAGAGAGAAGGCGCAGGTGTCCAGAAATATATACAAACACAGATTGATGGTGTATGGGCAAATGATATAGACACTGTATTAAATTTTCTAATGAACCAATAAACATGAGATGTAAAAAGACTTTGATAGTTAAAACAAATAATGATAAACTAAACGAGAAATGGCAGCATGTAGTTTTTATATGTCTAAAAATAAGACGCATAATATAAGCTGTTTGAAGGTAGCACAGAGGCGCAAGAAGTCATAGAAGCTGTTAAAGGATGCAGGGTCAATATAAAGAGTGCTTGGTGCTCAGCTAATGATTTTGCCAGAAGTACCTGGCTGATATGGCCGATTCTTAGGACAGTTTTAACCTCAGTGAAGCCTGAAGACATATCTGTCATATATAGAGAGCGGTCAGGGTGCTCTCCGATCACCGTTACATCACCATATTGACAGAATTTCTTTCATCACGTGTTGTCACAATTGATATCATCTTATCTAATGACTTGCCATTACACCTCTATCTGGCATATCAGCAATTCAGCCCTTCAACGGTGACAAGCACTGGCCAGCACTGGCAGGACTGACGTATCAAGGGCTACCACGCTAAGGGTATTGTTCTTCTGAATAACTGGCGTATTCTGGACACAACCACCCTAAAACCACACTAAAAGATAACGGACGGACGGACTCTGGGTATATCATAATTCGTCCTGTCATGGACGGGCGTATAATACCTGGCTTAGGGCGACCTGACACTGAGATGGGAAGAAAACTGGCACAAGAATACACGAAATGCACTGGTCTTATAGACATAAACTAGTACAAGAAGACCTGACAAATAGATGTTCTCCACCCTGTAGCATTGCAGGATATACATGTAATAGAAGGATTTTTAATCTCGTGGCCAAAAAAAAAAAAAATGCTGAAACTGTATGTTGAAACAAAAAAACTATGGTAGCAGAGTGTGACTGAAAAATTAGAAGTGTCTGCCATGGCAGTACGGTTACGAGATTTTAGTAATCTAACAGACGGACAATTGGACGGGGACACTAGCTCCCGTTGGATTGATTCATGGTCCTGTGCCACGGTGTTATCAGACCAACGAGAGCGGGTGTCGCATGTTTAAACGTGTTAGTTGGATACTCAAGGCGACACCACGCTTGCACTGGTCTGATTACAATTCTTTGCTTTGTGCGCATCCTGTTGATCAGACCCAGAGAACCTTGTCATATAAAACAGCGGTTGAAACAAAAAGGTGATCTGGGATGACTGCAGTGTATAACAGCTGAGAAATGAGCTTAGGATGCTTGCTTACAATCGCTGTGGTTTATATAAATCACATTATTTTACATTTAATAAACCAATATAAAATATTTAGTTTACAACCTTGATCAATCATTATGAAAATTCTGTCGTTCATGCTAATTTCGGGATTTGTCCTTTAAACCACAGATTATTTCTCATCGTGGCCCCTATTATGATATATATTTTAAGACCAAAGACGGACTGTGTTAACGGCCGGAACGAACATACGGCCGGACGGACAGGGTGCCAAGGACCACGGGTAAAAATCTGAGTATGATGTTAATAAGAAACCTGACTTTACTTACAAAATCAGTTTCTATGCACAAATCTAGCATATTATACAAAATATGAAAAAGGGAATTAAACTTGTAGCGCCTTCATTTATTTAATATTTATTCAGTACAGGTCTAGTTATAAACGTTGCTTCATATCTTATTGTTTTATGCGTCAGATATAAGTAAGTTAAAAAATTAACATCCGTCGCCACCGATATATGAAGAGTGGTTTTTAATCGAATCTGCATGTCCGTTTAACTGTCCCTCCTTAAGGGTCTTGGTTTTGGGCAGGCCAATCACCGGAAGTAAATTGACACGATGGTGCGGAGGCGGGAGATATATTTAGGTAAACATCGCAAAAATAATCTCTCCGCGAACGATCCATCTACGTATTTTGACTACTTGTTCCGTGACGTATTCAAAATTATTCAGTTGAAAGAAAGAACTAAGTATAATAAAGAAAGTTAACTGGATATAAATAGCGGTTAGAAGAAGATGATCACTGTTCTAGCTCCTTAATGAAAGCATTACTAAAGGGTTACGCTCCCGAGGCAGCGGGAATCTTGCGCTTCAAAAGAAGCAACTGATTTTCACACTGCC
This sequence comes from Sipunculus nudus, assembly GCA_026874595.1. NCBI lineage: Eukaryota > Metazoa > Annelida > Sipuncula > Golfingiida > Sipunculidae > Sipunculus > Sipunculus nudus. Next base: position 22,071,264 of record CM049307.1, read on the forward strand.
AGCTTTGACCTTTTATGATATATTTAGACACCAGATGGCGGTTCGTTGTCCGCTGAAATAAACGTGCGTATGATGTGACAAGCAGCCAATCAGATGCCAATAAACAAACACTCGACAGGCATCATTGCTCCGCCCATTGCTGCGCTTCAAGCGCCGCTTGATGAGTTTCCGGTCGAATTTTAATTGCCCCCTCTGCATTCTCGCATCATCGACTGATTCGATTATGATATTATGACTGTGTTAGCGTAGCCATGTATCTGTTGTCTGCAGAACTGAAACCAGCCAGCGAGGTGTGCACGCAGCCTTTGTTGTTACGTTTCGTTTGAATAACATCTCACCAACCGAGCATCCTATGTGCCCAAGGCCCTAAGCAAACCACGTCAGGGGCAATTCTCTCTGAGCCTGTGGCCTGTTCAGACGGTTACGCGGGGCGATGAGCTGTCACTCAAAACGAAATAAACATGATTGGCACCGTTTATTTTGTCTTCCAGCACAAGGTCTCATCTGATTGGACAAAAATACAGTGCTCCCCTCTGGTGTTGCAATTCAGGATACGAGGTCATAACAAACAGCGCCTTACGATATAGGTAGTGGCCCTGTAGGTAAAACGCTGTGTAAAGAGCGTACTAAAGGGTCTGAAAGAAATTAATAATTCCATTTGATTTAACCCTAATGCCCTGTTGTCATGAAATATTACAGGATAGGTCATGGGAATCGAAATAAGCCGGCTTTTTGATACACGGCTACACTTAATGTCATACAGATAAAATAAATCAATACGAATCTTCTAAAGGGCACCAAAACGTGCTCTAAAATGTGCTTAATCACGAGGGGATCTCTGAGGACAAACGAGTCGGTCTCAGTTTTATAAATGATTATACATGAAGGTTATGCGTGGATTGTGCAACGGCATTGTGTTTTATAAGCCCCCTTTCCGTTTCCACGAATTTGGCACCGTAAAATTGAGGACTGAATCAATTAGATATTTTAACCAATACTTTGAGAATTTAGCAGTTTTAATCTTGATTTAGGTATGTCATATGTCTGGACTTGAAGGAGCGGAAGCCATATGCTACCATTAAACTCACAGTTTCCAGCAAGTCAGATTAGATGCGATCATATGTTATCATGTGTTTTAAACTTGGTCATTTTATCAATTTAAAATATCTAGAGAACATGAGTAAGGTTGGGCTATGGTTTCCTTTCACTATACTCTTCATTGTTTAGATATTATAATAGCTATATATTGCATAAATAGCTATCTGACAATGAAGTAAGGTTAATCTGTCAGTAGTAGGACACCTTTCTATCTTTAAGCAAAATTTGGAAAGTCCCAATCATTGACTCAGGAGTCCCATTCTGGGAAAGCAAGGTGAACAACAGTCCAAATTAGACTCAGGTCCACCTATAACTGCTGGACATTACGCGGGATTTCGCAATGCCCTGAGTCATAGTCAGGAAAGGCCACGGCCAGCACTAATATTTTTTTTCTAAAACAGGTCACCTCTCTACAAAGATTCTTGGTTGCAGACAAGGATGCAAAATAATAAAAAAAATATCCCCGAGCTTTATACGGGCCTTTACGGCCATGGCAGAGCAGGATTGAAGCTGCTTTTACACTAGACACGATTTCCATGATTTGGTCATTTTTAAAAATGATCGTGTTACGATCGCATCTCATCTTATAGAGCGTGACAGATCGATGATCAAAATGGTGGTGATCGCGCGGGATCTCCATAATCGTGAGAAGTCTTTATGATCGTATAATAATTTTAAACCTGCTTAATATCTGCCACGATCATGCCGATTTAAAAAAAAAAACGTTTTAGAGCGTAGGAATGCGGGTTAAAGCGTAGAAATCTTAGCAGATCGTGTTAAGGCGCTGAAGAATGTGAAGGAACGCAGAGGAACGCAATGGAGCGTAGGGGGCTAATCAAAATACAACGTTGTAAAATATCTCTGTTTCTTCTGTGGATTGACTGGATAAACTGGTAAAAATCTACCTTCTTTTTATACCGATCGTGTCTCATTGGTGTTTAACTCTGTCCTTTATCTTAACAGAAGGCAGCAAAAGGTAGCAGAACTTTATGAACGTAAGGGAACGTTAGCGAATGTATACGAGATCGTATATCCAAAATCAACGGATAGTCATAGAATTGTCACCGATCATCATAGAATGGTAAGGTATCGGTTATTAAATCTTGTGGATCTGAATCAGGATTTCATATTTTAGCGTATGAAACCGCTAAAAAAGCGTAAAAATGGAAAAGTTTGATAAAAATTTCCACCATTATGAAGATCTAATACAAACCTGGGTTCGCATCGGATCGGCATTAACGTGGCCTAGTGTAAACTCAGCTGTAGCAGTTTCTTGGACGTCGTAAACATTCTCAAAATGTCGCGAAAAATCGTGCTGATATCGTGTCACTGTCGTAGCACGTCCTACTAAGATCGTATTTCACTCGACAGGCCGATTGGCCACGAATCGCCACGATTTCAACATCATGGGAATCAGGAGCTTCTTACTGCTGGCGTGGAAAAAAAAATAATTCCGAGTTGTTCTTTTCGTCAGGTTTCTCAAGCGCTGAAATATTACTTCACCATTATAAGGTCACTCCATTACTTGTTATAGCGTTGTACACACAATATTGTCCACCTTGTTATTTTCTTTATAATATCTGAAAGTACGTACATAATTAGCTAATGCGTTGTTGAACAATAGATGACGAACTTAGCAACAGGCCGGCTTGCCTGCCGTTCTAATACTTATAAAGAGAATTCGCTCCACTTTTGTCCTCTATGTTCTCTGTACCGCATTGCGTATGACACTGTGTCATACCTCATTTTAAAGGTTATTGTCCCCGCAGTGACATAGGCGGTATATAATATATAATTTTTAATGAACATATAATTTTGAGTGATTTTTTTCGTTTTTGCGAGGAGGTTAGACCGAGCACAGTCGAACTGCTTTCGGCAATGAACAGAATGCGTGCATCGTGGTCACTTAACGTCAAACACTCGGGACTATTGTTCATATGAATAACGCTTGCTTTCAGTGAGGGATTTGCGCATGTCTGGCCTCACATTTGACCCAGTCTCTCACCCACGGGCATGGTCAGTGAAAGTGAAAAACACGTTTCTCGCTTTATGGAATGGAGGGTTGCAACTCAGGAGGATTGATGACAAAACTAAATTCAAGGTTCCAATTTCAGGAACAGGGGTGGGGTGGGGTGGGGTTGGTTGGTAGCGGGGGTTTCAGGCCTCAAAATTGGTCTGCTCTGATGATAAAAAAAAGGTTGCGGCGGCTCAAAATGGGATACGGACCCTCTCCATGGAGTCCCATTGGGCCCGATTCTGTTACATACGAAGTATGCACATATCTGTTTCTTTCTTCAGGAACATTTTCCTTGCAACGTACATTCAATTAATCTTTCATGTGTTCCTCACATCAACCTATTCTTTATACGTCCAACCATAGAAACCAGTAAAATATCTTCGAAAACCTGAATGCCCCTGCGTCTCATTCCGGTTCGCAATGTAGACATCATCACTGACCAGGTCTCCAAAGTGCCATACCGGGATATGAATTTCTTGCCATGAGCATTGCGCCACAAAATAAATGTAAACAATATTTGTATACATATCTTATTGAGACAGTATCCCATTGAAAACCTATATTTTCTTTTAACTTTTTGAATTAAAATTGAGCAAACATTCCACATCTCGGTTAATATATCTCCCTAACCCAGGTAAAAAGGCCGGTATACCGGGTTTATCATCTAGTATAAAATAATAATAAACAGACGGACCTTATAGTGTGCTAATATTCATTACTTTTGGTGATCCATGAAAACTTTCCGACAGCAAACCAACAGAAATAGAAATATTCATATAGATATAATTGCATATATATGTGCATAATATTTCTATATTAGCTGGTTTGATGTCAGATATTTTTAGTCTGTCACCAAAAGTTACACACACACACACACACACACACACACACATATATATATATATATATATATATATATATATATATAAAGCTCCTACGATCGAAAGGTTTTGAATGTTACAGATAGGTTGGGTTATAGGCAAGATTTTGTCTATTTATCTATTAGTAAAACTCCGTATTTTCTAACGCAATTGATGGCATCCCTCGCGATATAACTTCCTCCTCTCACGATCTCTGTTGAAATTGTCGTAGTAATTTGTTCACTGCAGGCACTGCAACCCTTTTATGAACAATTATTGATTAGTTTTAATCATGGGGACACCAATAACACTCAACCTTAACAAAAAGGTAGCCTCGACAGCTACGCATGGGGGGGGGGGGGGGGGGTTGAGGGGGGGGGGGGGGGCATGTCCCTCTTCTCTTTTTCAACTATAGGGGTATACTATGATATATCTCCCTCTCAAATTTGCAAATTAAATGAATAATTTTTTTGTCATTAAAAATAGGCTTTATTTACGGTCCGTAAAAATACCAGTCTTAAAACAGAATGTGTCACAATGTTGCAATGTTCCTCCAATATCCATGAGCGACAGTCTCTCAGATACAATAAAAAAAAACATCAACTCCTAGATGACAGATAATATGACTTGATTTACCCGTTTCCTCCAGATTGTGGTATCCAGCCATTAAATGCTCAAATTGAAATATATATATATATATATATATATATATATATATGTATGTAAGCTTTATAAATTAGAATGTTTTGGGCAAGGAGCTTTACTTTTTGCTGGATTCTGAAGCAGAACTATTTCCTGTTATTTAATGCTCAGATGGCTTCAATATTGTTTACATTTTCAAAGAAAATTTTTAAAACTTTCCAAACCGCATGCACGAGAGGGACAGCCACGCCCAGCCACATCACCGATACGCACCCTCGAGGGTCCTGTAACACGGAAAATATTATTATTATTATATTACTTAAGAACATGGGATGGAGTTTTAGATATGGTACAAAGGCACACATACACATTCCGGAATTAAATCGCTCCCCTGTAGCTGCGTAAATATAAATTTAAATAATTTCAAGAATGATAGGCATGCAAAAAGTGTTTATACCTTATAAACTAAAAATACCCTTTTACATCTACCGACAGTTATGTTCGTATTTTTATAGGATACGAAAGCTCAGTGGAGAAAGAAGTGCATGAAGTGGCTAAACCGTAAACAGAGCAAATTGCTACCGAGGCATTAGAATCCCTATCACTATAAATAAAGGTTAAATTTATTACTTTATCGGGTCATATGCTCATGAATAACACTAATCAAGCATTGTCATTGTATTTTCACACGAAAAGTTCCATCTCTTTATTATTATTTTTTATAGGCAGGCAAGCCGGTCCGTTGCTCAGTTCGTCATTTATTGCTCACCAACCCCTTAGCCAACTATGTTCGTACTTTCAAATATTATAAGGTATGAAGCTCTGTGCTCACCCTATTGGTCTCGCCCGGAGAACCTTGCCATAAGAAGCATCCGCTAGCGGATACACGAAATGGTGTATGGGACGACTGCAGATTTTAACCTCTGCGTGAGGGGCGTACGGGACAAAAGAAATACTGAAACACTGCAAACAAGTCAATGTACAAAATCGGGACTCATTTCTGCACGAAGCCGCAAGGTTCATAGATTATCCTATATAGAACTATTTTGCCTTATTCCAAGTACTGTTATGAAAATCCAACTTATTTCTTATATAATTTTTCTACTTGAGATTTTCAACATGTCAGTTTATCTAATAATATATTTTCACCCTGATTTGAGGATATGCAAGCTATATGATCTCTCTTTATGTTCTATTTTAAATTAGCATATCAAATAAGTTCTAATGTAGGTCTTAACTGAATTTGTAGAATATTGTAGAACTTCCGCGAAATCATTGTGGCGGGCCTATTAAAGTGTATTAAAATGTTTGATTCTTTATGCATGGATGTGTGTATCTCCCCTCACAGAGATCTAAAGAACGGTTTCATTGATTTCAATTACATCACTTTCACCGGTAATGTGGACATGAAGATACAGATCAAATTCATAATTCAATGAAAGGTATCACATTGGTTCAGCGATTGTATTCGTAGATATTCCACCACCACCACCATCTTCATCGGATATAAGTGTATATATATATATATATATATATATATATATATATATATATATATATATAATATCTTAACTTGTATATCAAGGGACCTAAATTGGTAATCTATGTATGATAAAAGGTTGGTCGAAAGTAAGCAGTTTAAATCTAGTCATCACCCTTGTTAATAATCGATGCTATTTCGGTTCTTGCTCTATGCACTGAATGCGTCTGTCCGTCTGATCTTCGTCTATAGCAACGTGAGCAAGAGCCACGTTGTCAAACTGAGAAACACGGCCTCACTTCTGTTGTATCACTGTAACCCGTCGAGGTATAATAGCGCTCTCGCGAAATTATTTATGGATACCCCAAATGAGCATGACATGGTCCGTGTGATGTTGGGATTAGTCTTGAAGATTACATTACTGGAGATCCGGAGAACCCCAGAACATGTGAATTCCCGAAGGATGCACCATTCATTCAGGTTTATAGAAATGAATACTACGATTACTCAGCGTTTGCATAACAGGATGTAGTAGCTTTATAAATAGGTTTATTAGCATTAATTTAATCAGAAACGTGAAATGATCACTCAGCTGAGGCTTGTTATAAGAAAGAATCTGTGTGTCCATTTCACGTGAGTTAGTTTCTGGTTGTGGGTTTATCTTACTTATCATTTATGATGCAGTATTAATTAACGATAGTGCTAAATTTGTATACGACCACCCGAAACACTTCCTGTTTTTAACAGGTTTCCATTGGCAACATTCCCGTCAACCCATCTGGTTTGACATCTTGTTTTTATTTAAATAAAAAAGTCTATGCATGAAAAAAAAACGAGGCGTTTATAAGGCCACAGTCTGAGAACAAAAGTATACTCTGAGAGCAAAAATATGATTCCAAGGGTTATTTTTTCATTTAGCTGTCCAGTATATCACAATATGTCGGATTTTGCAAGCTTGCCAAGAAAATATAAAATTATTGCTTCGATATTTGATATGGTGCATATATTAAACACGAAATATAGCATATTTTTCATGCTTTTAAATTTCTTTTAAAAAATTGAAAAAAAAAATTTCTTTAAAAAAAAAGAAAAACCCCCGTAAAATCCGTAGAACAACCATTTTCTATGCGGGCCTAAACCGGTCAATCCATATCTATATATTCCAGGGGACTTCAGCACACTGCGCAGATTCGGCTGGTTAGGGTTTGTGGCCGTCAAAACCTGACACCCACAATGCACCGGAGTTTCTAAATACACTAGCAGCGTAAATCAATGTAGTGAAGAGGTCTGGAAGTTTCAGGGTATAGACTGACAGTATAAAATAGACCAATCTTGGCACTTCTTAGAATAGTTTTTTTATACACAGATGTGAATAAATTTAGAAAAATAAGGATGGATCGATTATTTAAAACTGATAAGAGATTTTTAATTTTTAGACATTCTAGTATCACTTTTTCATCCATTTAATTAACGCTAATGGTACTGCTATGTAGTAACAATTAAACTACCGAATCCATTTATGACGTCCTCCTGACAAAATAGTATATTTCTATGGAAAATTCACTGATTTGTCTCTCTATTTCCCATTTAAGAATGATGAAACAAAGATATATATATATATATATTTATATATATATATATATATATATATAGTCATAAAATCATATAAACATATATATATATATATATATATATATATATAAATTTATAGTCACGTCGGCAAACCTTAAATATAACTTTATGTTATCAGGTTATTTAGAGTAATAATAGAGTAGGGTCGGTCTTAGATTCGAACCCATGTCGTTGGCACAGAAGTCGAGCCTTCCAACCTCTTCCCCAATGAAGCATGATTCAGGGACGAGACAGTTAGGGCCGCTTTAATATACACCCACAAACCAAATTTTGCGACACTGACCCCCTCCTTCCCGGACCAGAGGACTTTTTATTAGGTTTTCTTTCAGTCTTCCTGGGCGTGACCCTCCCCTTTCCAAAATCCTGGATCCCCCCCCCCCCCCGATATATATGTACCAAATCCCCTGGATCAACTATAAGGAGCCCCGGAAAGACCACTCAGTGTTCCTGACGAGTGAGGGCCCGTAGGGGCCCTTACGAAACAGAACTGTTGAAAACAAATAAGTTTGTTTAAGTCCTGAAATATATATATATATATATATATATATATATATATATATATATTACTGACACTTACGGGACCTATATCGGAAATCAATGTCATATAATAAGGCTGGTGGAAAGTAAGCAGTTTAAGTTTGTCTAGCCGCCTGCCTTGTTTATTATGTGCCCCTATATATGGGTCTTCTAATGTGTTAGAGGCGTCTGCTCTTCTGCATGTGTCAACGTGAACAATCTCCACGTTGTCAAAATGAGACCACATTGGCGTATTTTCGACAGCATCATACTATGTATTCTTGTGTGATAAGATAAAGCTTTCGCGAAATATTTGATGAATATATTCAAAATAAATAATATATATTAACCTGAATTCTAACAATAGTTTTTTTTCCAATTATGATTTCCACTGTATTTAGGATAAGATTTAAAAAAATGGGTCCTCAACTCACACGGTTTCTCCATAAATATATAATTTTGAGTCAGTAAAGATTTGATAATCAACTTTACAATTCTTGAATTTACAATTAAATTGCGACGGCGGAGGGAAATATGGCAATAAAACTGATGGGAGAAAATGGCAAAAAATTACATTTTTGTCCCCACTATTCTTCATTTTAATCTGTCTTGAATCAAGTAAACCCGGAGAGAGAGAGAGAGAGAGAGAGAGAGAGAGAGAGAGAGAGAACATGGTCCCACTAACTAGTGGTTCAGTTTGCAAAATAGGAACACTTTGATTGATTAAAATTGTGCATAACAAGCGGTATTGCCATTTAAATTAGGTTGTATTAGTACTAATTGTATGTAGACATACGAAATCGATACGCAAAGAGACCTCATTTTACAAAAACAAGACCGGAACAAGAGACGGTCTGTTCATCGCCCGTGAGGTTATTCTAGATTATAGGTTTTGTCTATTTATTTTTTTTATGATGAGTCAATTACCAATCGCACCTAATTTATATGCGACCACGTCTAAAACAGTTACTTTGTCTCGTGTTTCCAAAGTTTCCGACAATCCATCTAGTTTGACCTCCAAATTTATAAATTTATGTAAAAACCCATGTACGAGGAAACTTGTACAATACACACATAACGTGTGTGTGGGCGGGAGGAGGAGGATGTATTTAATTTAAATTTTAAAGAGAGGCTTCTGGAAAAATTAGAGTACCTCTTGTAGACCATCTATAGACTGCACATCGGCCATTTGGAGGTTTGTATTTAGATATACAAAATGCACAGACCCAAAATCTCTTCGTAACACGCGAGTTCATTTTTAATTTAAATTTATTTTCTAGTTAAATCAGTGTGATTTTTTGTTTTAAAATATAGAAAGCTCGTTATTATAAGGTAAAGAAATACGAAAGCTGTGTTTAGTTTAAAAGAAATATCTGAACTGATAAGGAAAATGAGAAAAAGCAGAACTTATATTCTCTAAAGCCTGCCCGTGACAGCTTTTGTCTGTGCGCGGCTAACAAAGAAAAAAGCAATTGAGGAAATAAAATGAAAAAAAAACATCGTCTGCAGATGTAAGAGACAGACATGTCACACTTTGTCGAGGAAATAAAAACATTCCGGTAAAAATAAGGATATCAACATTTTACAAGTCGTAAACAGGAGCCTCTTGATAAACAAGGCCTGCTGACGTCAGGAGAGAACGTGTCGTCTCTCCCACCAAGTAAGCATGAAGAAAAAGAAATTCTTATTTAAATTTGCGATCAATATACCTGACATGCCGTTACAAATGCAACAGAGCAGCGAGTCATTTCTTAATAATGTTAGGTGAAACTGAATCCTGGATGCCTCGGTAGCTAGCGACAGTTAGTTCAAATCTTTCCTTTTTGTGGCCACGTCTCCATGTCACCGAGGGTACATCTAGGGTGTCATCAATACGAGGTAAATGACATTCCACTCTACTTGCATCCGTGTTACCGCCGCTGATTATTTAAAATTAGTTTCTGGTGCTATATTTAACTTGCGGTATTAATAGCAGTAGCTCTTTTTGCCTGACGAGCTATCAAAGTGTACAATGAATCGTCAACTGCGTTGTGTATTCAGTCTCGAAAAGTATTTATTCATATTGAGTCTTGTTCCAGCCAGAGATTTTTTGTGAAGCCCATTAACGTTCTTATTTGGTTTTGGCGGGTTTTTTTTAGGTGTCATCTTTAACTCCAGAAATAACGATTTTTTTTCCTATGTACGTCCGAGGACTCGGAAACTGAAAGTTTTTATTATGTTTCAGGATATATATTTTATGAAAAATATGTGTCCGCTTTGAAAGGATAACAGAAAATTTGCTATTTATAGAACGCCATAGACTTTAAAGGATGGTATAAGAGTAGGAACGATATTAAAATATGTCGGATTTTAATAACAGATTATTATCTTTGAATTAACAAAGCAAATACTATCCCTTTACATCATTGAACAATTGTACATTTTTATCATTATACGGAATGAGTTTGTCTTCACAAACACGCGCAAACATTTCAATTTACATACATGTATACATGTTCATGCAATAAACACTGGTTAGGGTGATGAAGTGAAGATAGTGTTGATATCAAGACAAGTGTGTTCACAGCTAATACATTTAAATCAAAATTCATATGAAATCGTTGGTCTATATTAAGCATCTCCGGTTTCATTTTTTATGAATATTTAGGAGTGCCATTTTGCCTTTTCATTTTAATATTTCATTTTCATTTATGTGATTTTTTATCATTTAAATAGTGTAATTGCAAGATACACATGCGAGTGGCCAAATTATCACTTTGTCCACTATTTATTGTAATAAACTCTTTCAAAATGTTTTCACAAAAAATATACCAAGGATACCAGGTAATTTAAAAATTTAATTATATAAACTGGAAACGTTGAGCGTGAAGATGTGTTATGGTTACGGTTGGCATGGCAACGTCATAAATAATACAGGGACATTTCTCTATCGGTCGTCTTTGGATCCGAAAAGAAATAATAAAGACAGCACTTGCTTTAGATGTTCGCGAGATAATATTTTCTGGCACCGAAGCGGAGTCTTAGAAATTCAGTTGGGATGGAAGACGGTCCGCCTTTACAGTGCCCGCCGCTAGGTCTGCAGAAATCGGATGTAAAAACATTGATCGAAAAAAAAACAATCTTAGATGATTGCGTTGTGGAAAGATAATGTGACAGATGAATCAATATTTATATCTTTCACTTTCTAATTTACCCTAATCTCCTAAAGGAAGCTGGTTGGTTCTGCGTAGGCACACCTTAAAGCCTGATTCAGCGATTACATACAGCGCTGCAATATCTAACGTCTGTCCTTGTTGCTGGCAGGGACCGGAATCTGTGCGGAGTAAAATATTTGATTGACGCCAGGAGGATGTAGAAACAGATAGTATGTATCAGCAGAGGAGAGGCTGGCGGGATTCCTCTTGATGTAATGGCATTTCTATAAATAGACACAGCCTTCTAAATAAATCGCAGGGAGAGTCAGCTGAAACACGCAACATCAGCAGTCGTAACACGGGCAACCATTTTCTGCCGCATTACTGTTTAATTCAAGCAAATTAAATCCCTCCAGTTCACATAAACATCTTGATACATCCAGGGTAACATTCTGTGCCTTCTCTCACCAACGGAATTATTAGTATATATATATATATATATATATATATATAATCATGACGGATATTATTCATATCACACAAGCTTCCTTCCCATGTAAGTAAAGAAAATTGACGATCAAAGCAGGCAAAGACAATTAACGAATCGCTTTTTGGTTATTCAAGGTGATCCTTAAAATATTTAATGCCTAAACTCATCAATACATTTTCCATGTGCAAGTATGTAAAACTGCAGCTTCCAGTAAAAGTTTCCACTTAAACGGGTTTGAATTTGGAACAATATTATTAAAGAAATTGATCATTGTTATGAAAATTCATTTAAACGTCGTCTGAAAGAATATTTTTCCTCCACTTAAGAATCAAATAAATTATATCTTCATTTTAATCATATGTTCATTCCTTTGTTTTCTATATATTGTTAAAAGTATGATTTTTTTTTATTGCACGGTGTCTGCACCATATACCCTGCTATATTTAATGTTAATGCTGAGAAGACATATATTATATGAGTCAGCCCTGTTTGTCACAGGTACAGATATATATATATATATAAATTAAATTCTTCATGTATAATGTATTAACCTTTTGGCAATAAATGAATTAAATGGTATTTTTACGCTCACTTCAATGTAGCATCCCTGGCAAAATCCCCTTGAATAAAAAATCAGCAGAAAAATCTTTAAAATCAGTGTTAGATCCATGAACTATATTCTGTAGTGCCCTTTCTGATGGTATCTGTATTTATGTAATTCATATTAATTGTTATATGAAATTTAAGCAATTTTTTTAATTTAAAATTCTTACGTGGTACATATTTTTCCCTCTAACATTTTTTTTCATGTTAAAAAAATAACATTTTTTATATTAATAATATAGGAAAAGAAATAGTGTCAAATTATTTGATATTAGCTTCTTAAAAAGGGGTGTGCTATTAATGAAAAATTGTGTACCATTTAAAAAATAAAAAAAAAATCTAAAATATTAAATGTTCACATTAAAATTAATGTGAATTTCATAAATATCAATACCAATAGAAGGTGCTCTGTAACAGGTTAAAAAAATTATTCACTTTTGGGTTCTTATATGCATTTGAAACCGCTTTTGGATTGATTCTATATCTAGTTTTTTTCCAGGGATGCTGCCTTCAGCCTCGGTAGCTTCATGAGGTCTGACGTTTCTCTGCTGTATTATATATCACCTACAGTACTGACTTTGACTTTTGGCCTTGGCACACACTTCCGGTATGATACATAGGCTTGCTCCTTTTTGTTAATCAGTGTCTGGGTGTTTCATATAATATTGTTGCGGCGAATAGAGAAAGCACAGCCTTGCACTAAGGTTTAGTTTTTGTGATTTGACTCGCCTGCACGGACTACATTCCATCCCTTTCACATTTATATTCACCGTGGCAAACAAGCGGCCGAGTTGACATCCAGTTAACAAAGCTTCCGGCGTTTTTATTGTGAAGGTCTAACCTTTTATGCATTTCTCGGATTAGTTGAAAAAAACATACAGCTGTCAGGGTTTTTTTATGAAAAAAAAAGTACCCAAGATTATAGATGTGTGGCATTTTAGATTTCAATAATACTCGGTTGCCTAGTAAAAGTTTTTATGAATATTATCATAAAGACGCCAAAATATATATAGATATATTCACACGTTACATGAATATATATATCTATAGATTTTCAGACGTCATAGATATATGTCATAGAAGTATTTTCTGAAAGCTGATAAAATTGGTTTATTTATACATTTGTACGTGAGAATAAGCTAGATATATATATATATATATATATATATATATATATATATATATATATATATATATATAACTGTGTATTCAGTAGGGTTTTACTAATCATACAAATTGGATATAAAACAATATATGTCAGACCCCAATATATTTTCCCTTTTTTCAGGAGTCGACTATATCATTTTAATAATGTTTTTTATACATCTGAGACAATTATAAAACAATGCATATGTTGTATAATATTGTTTTAGGGTTTTATACGACTCAGATTTGCTTAACACGGTATTTGATCCTCTAGTTTGGGATGTTAAGTTTATGCCATCAAGGAAGGAACCAGCCACTAACTAGAGTAAAACAAACCCACACAATTTTAGAAATGCTGTGATCGAAGTTAGGGTCACTGTTCTCATGTACAAAAACAAAATACATATAAAAGCTGCCGTTTGCTTTATGTATGTGTCATAACTTTTCATACACAAGTGACTCATGGGTCATGACGCTCATGGCATTATGGCCTAGCCTTTAACTACAACAGTAGTCTTTTTTTTTAATTTGATTTTCAGTTTGTTTTAACTTTTCAGGAGGACAGGAATATGTTTTTGTATAAGACATATTACTTGAAATCCAGGACGAATATATATGAGTGGTGTGATAATATGTTAACATGACTGACATTTTTCACTCTAAAAACAGCCATAGAGTTGGCAGAAAAAAAGGGGGAACCGTGCAAGATCCTCAAATAGGATGCAAAGGGTTCAAAATTGGGTACCTATGGCCAAATTGTATTTTAAGGGTCTGAAACTGGAGAGGGCACATGCTACCATGGAAATACTGACAATGTCAGAGCAGTTACTTGTATTAACAGTCCTTGAGATGATGGTCAAAAAGGTAAACCTTAGATCGCTTTATGGCGGCAATACTGGATCTTCGAGTGACCGAATTTAAATTTTAAAGCACTCTTTCTGCCATAAACTTCGCCATATAAAATTTGGCGGCAATAGCTTGAATGGTTCAAGCTTCGCATGCCGATGGTCTTAAAAGTGAAAATTATGTCATGTTTTAAAGCCAAAGAAAATAGAATGTCTTGAACACATGGAAGATTCTGAATTTTGGGTACGCACGATGTTTTTGTCCTACAGCTCGCAGAATATAAGTCAACGCGACCGATTTTGGGATCCCTGATAGGAATCCTGGACATTTAGATGTCTATAGGTCCAACGATGACCAATTTTGCCCTGTTAACGGACTATTAGTTCTAGAGAGCCGCACGGACGATGGATAACGTATGATCGCTATTACCCAGATAATTTTCTGTCAGCTGTGCAAAAAAAAAACTGTATATATCAAAATGCGGTTGGCCATTAGACCCAGAAGAACTAGAGAGTTGTAAAATATGAATGTACTTCTTATCATGAGGTTTTCCATTTTACTTGTGTTTTTTTTTTTGTCTCCAATCTAGAAAACAGTATCAAACTGTGTGAGAACTGTCGTGTTTAAGAGAACATCCGCTAATTATGACCCACTATTTGGAATGAACATAATACGTGAGCACTTCACCGTACCAGTGTACCGTTGCTCTTCAATTACCAATTATATTTAATGTAAGCAGATAATGAATATTGACGAATGTACGTCAATTATCATTACCAACGGCTCTGACGGCAGGCAGATACGGCAGCTTACATCCATGTATTTAATTAGCAACTAGTAACATGTCACCATGGTAACCTTGAATTTGTCATCTGACACTGGAAAATAAAGAAATAAATATTTGTAATGATATTAAGAAGACTTAATTTAACTCTTCGATATTAATGCATTCTATGTATATTTTTATAGTCAAATCGTTAAAACAGAAATAATGAAGGGATCTAAATCACACATATTAAAATATATAGTTGTAGTGGTTTCGAAAGCTGTTGCTAACATCCCCACGTTACCAGGAAAATATTAAATATTAAACATATTTCGTACTAACAGATCAATAACTCCAGCCAGATAACACAATAAGTAGTCCTTATTGGTACAGGGTCTAAGGTTACTTATGAATTGAATTTTTAGAAGCCAAAATTTTCTCATTACAGATTGTTTAGCCAAAAATAGATCTAGTATACTGTACAGTATTAATGGCGGAAAGCGTCAGAATAGGAAAACAATGATGTCAAAAAGAGTCCGTTTTTATAAACTTCCTTAACCATGGATAGAAACAAAGTTAAATTATTCATCATTATTTATTCTTAACTGAAGGCTATGGTACGTAAATTAAAGGTAGAACCTTCACGTTCATTAGGCAATAATAATAATATATAATTAATAATATAATATAATATTTCTGTGTCTATGTGTGTTTATACAGTCTGGCATTAAAAATGTTGAAAGTGACCGGCGCTGTTAATATCTTCTTTAAATATTTTGGAATAAGAATTGAAAACCTTTTACATATTTCATGGAGTAAGACTACAGTTAAAAATGTCGTCATTAATATTTTGAAATATGAATTGAAAGTCTTTTATATTTTTTTTATCAAAGAAATAAGACTGCAATTATTTTTACCAACAATGAATCACAATAAGTCCCAAACAGGTGACCGTTGTGTCAGATCAGCCGACTAGCATGACATTGTAGTCCAACATTCACAATATGAATATTTCCATCTGAAAACCAAACTGACATTTTTTTTCAGATGTGATCTTGACCTTTGACCTTCCGACACATAGTCGACGGGGATCTTCCTTAAGTGATGGGTCACAAATATCTGCGGGCTCAATCCGATCATGACTGTTCTATTCTGATTGTACAAAATATTAATATTTCTGTAAAAACATTGGCTTGAAGAACTGAACCATCTGACACCAAAGTCGACAGGGTTCTTCTTAGCAACTGGTCAGGTTAACCCGTGTCACTGAATACGACATTTTGCTTAACATAATAAAGCCTAGGGGGTCCCAGCGGAGATGCCTGGTAGTAGTATGTCTACACACATCTACTTTTACTTGTGTTGGCAAACACAATTACCTACAGCCTAACAACCCTTAGGATAGCTATAGTGAATGATATAGCTATTTGTACCAGCAGGAACAATGACACCATGTCTTGATATGGGAGACATAAAAAGACAACGCCAAAAAATGCGTTTATGATTACCATCTTTTATCATTTTTAGTTTTAACCTTTTCACTGGAAACAAAATCCTCATTTCCGAAGGATTACAAAGAAATTAACGAAACTTATCCGAGAGTATTAAGAGGAAGCTGATAGACATCCTTTAGCAATATTTACTTCCTGTTTTAATCAATACTTTCATCTTTATTCATTTCAATTCATTTAAAGTCGGCTTATACGCAGATCATTGAGTATTTACCCTGTTTCTAGATAAAAAAAAGAGAGTTCGCAAGGTTTATATAGTTAATGATATCTTTTCACACTTTGTTGTTTACTCTATACTTACTTTCTATACTGCTGTTTCCACCTTTATTTTAACTTTAGTGTAGCATTACATCCTATTTTACTGGTAGACGAAACATCCTTGAAAGTTTGCATCAAACGGATAATATTTATTGCTATATGCAGTGGCGTTAATTTTTTTTAGGGAAGGGGGAGGGGATTTGTCACAGGCGTGGGAGGGTTTCCAGTGTGGGGACAACTTTTTAATAAAATACACACACACGCACACACACACATATACATAAATATATATATAATATATATTTTATTTTTCTTTAGAAAATGTAAGATGTCAGCAATCGTATTAGGTTTTCAGCTGCATTTTCATCCAGTGTCGTGAAACCTTGCATTTTTATTAATCATGACTAGTCTTATCAGTTTCTTACGACTGAGTATTTTCTAATTTTTAACGAATCTTTTCTCTATTTTTGAGACAAGCAAATTACATAAATACTATATGCTTCTCAGCTTTGGTTTCGTCTAGTCTCCTTAAACGTAGTATGGTAATTGATCATGACAAGTATTATCAGTTCCTGAAGAATCGTTGCGCCTTTTTAAATTATTCTATTTATGACTATTTGTTTCTTCTATTTTTAGTACTGTCAGATTACATCAACGGTAGCAGTTTCTCAACTGTGGTTCCATCTAGTGTCCATATTTTTGTCAGTCCAGTTGTCGTCTGCAGGATATCCTTTGAACGCAATAATTGTTGAAGCGCTGCATTTCTATTGCCTGAAAATTGGAACACAAATTATTTCTTCCAAAGCCTCAAAAGAGTTTGAAAACTGGTGACCTTGATCTTGGGCATATTTTTCTGTTGTACAACATGTATAAACCAGTCATAGTTGAAATATTTCTTCTCATAAGTGTGAGTCACCACTTAAAGCTTAGGTCACACTGTCACTGGTGAGGGTATCGACGGATGGTCCCAGATCGACTGTTTTAGGACCATCCGAGGGAAACGCTCATTTGTTCGATGACAGTCATGCTGTTAGGGAAGTTTCTCACTGACTGATTACGGCGATCGTGCTTTAAGAACGGATTCTCATTTCCTGCGAGTGCGTCGGCACGGCTTTCATTCGGTTTCACTGTGGCAAGATCTAGGAATGGGGGGGGGGGGGGGGGGTTTCTACGAGTAGGGACATTCCGAGGAAGCGTTACGGATTATCACGATCGGCCAAGCACGACTGGTCATGTCGCAATTTTCTCGCGAACCGGCCTGTCCGTACCCTGGCGCCCTGGTTGACCGTGGAAATCCGTCACTACAGCACAGTCGCCGTACTCAAACCGTGAGCAGCTTCCCTGATATTATGGTTGCATTAAAAAAATGCGCATTTCCCACGGATTGTCCGTGAACCGTCGATCTCGGACAGTCCGTCGAGGTCCATACCCTCATCCTTGACAGTGTGAGCTTGGCTTAAAACTTATTAAGTAACCATTGACCTTTCGTGGGAAACATATATTTTATGCTGTCAGTGGCCGTTCTCACGGTTTGAGTACGGCAAACGCGCTTTTTGGGGCGATTTCGTACGGTCTCCAAAGGCGTCAGCCCCGCTTTGATACGGTTTCAAGCCGATAAGATCAGGAAATATGAGGGATTCCTACAGTCATTCACGGAACATGGCGGGGGGGGGGGGGGGGGGGGGGGGTGATACAGTCTCCCACGGTTCGGTGCGGTCTGGGTTGGAATCATCAAAGGAAGTCATAAAGCCTGAGTCACACTGTCGCGGATCTCACCACGGATCATCACGGACGGGCCGCTAAGGACAATCCCTGGTGATCCATTAATAATTCCTAATGAACCGTAGGGAATTGTAGAGAGTCCACGGAAGACTACTGCCATCAACGGATGCATGTACGGAAGCAGGAGGGATATGCACGGACAAGCACGGTGGCGTTACGGCCAATGGCGATACAGGCACCACGGGGGTTTTGAACATTTTAAAACTTCCGATGAGTTTAACGGACCAAGAACAGTCATCATGGATCATTGCGGATGATGACGGACAAAGTCAGGGACTCATGGAGCTTTCATAAATCGCATTACAAGCACTGATCAGTACAGAGTATTAAAAAATTGTCGTAAAAACATATTTTTGGCCTAGTAGCCTTTTAGCATTTTTTCCTGGACTGTTTCACTTTTATTAAATTAAAGAATGTATGTAGCCCTATAGGAGTATTAAACTTTGTCTTTATTCATTAAGACACTGGACTATAAGCGGATGATTCGCGGTTCGAATTCCCTCCAGATTCTCAAAGTGAGACCGGATAGAACCTAAGAGATTCGCTCTGGGACTACAGCATGTCTTCACTGAAGTTCGACACTTGGATTTTTATAACCCCATGCATGTAAAATCTGAGATTTAGAATGCTTAAATGACACACACCATTCTTGTCATATGGTAACATTTATCTCCATTCAATAGAAAACATTATCCACAATCCATGGACCCGTTCGTTTAGCTGCTGCGAATGTTAAAGGGGGTGGAAGCCTTAAATCTGAACCTGCTTAATTCAATTAATCCATCCATGAACATCGTAAACAGGGATGGCATACGCGCTATATGATCACAGTTAGTCCAGTAATTAAGGTAAAATGAGAAAAAAACAAGGCCCATGGGCGCTGCCGTGTTGGCTTGCTCGGCCCAGCACTGCTGACGTAACGGGAACCCTACTGTAGCAGCACAGTGATTGGCTTCAGGGCTGTAACCTCCAGCAGGGAGGCTGGTCAGTGGAGTGCCATCTGCTTGCGCAGCAGTGGTTTCTGCGGGTTAGGGTGAAGGTCATACTGGGAAAGCAGCATGGCCACTTGGTAAACAACGATCTCAGCGAAATTCAACCGTATTTGACGAGCCAGAGATATGACAGTGTGAACGAGTACTGCAGAATGACAAAAAAACATCGTCGGACGAGGATGAAAACACTGGGCGGGATTGTCATGCCTTGGATTCATGGTCTCGACGCAGTCACATGTTACCGACGCAATGCCGACCAGGAGGTCACGCGTGTGCTACAGAGCTTAGAGAGGTGTCCGCGCGTCTGACTTGGCCGAAACTGATTGTGTCATCTAACCTGCCAGCTTTACTTTGTCTGTCGGAGGCGGTGCTTCGGACGTGATTTTCCAGACACCTTATATCGAAAGTTGAAAGGAGATGGGTACCTTACATAATGACTAATATGGTAACAGGTAAGACCTGAAGTGAAGGACTTTCAAATAAAACAATAATAATTACGATATGCGTACGATCGTCAGTACTTTACTCCTGCATATATTTTATACGAAAGCCTATTTTATATCTTTATATTTGGCCCTTTTACACCTTCTGTCTTTCCTTTTTACTTTTTAAAATAATTTGTGCAACTATAGATATGACGGTAATGTATTGTATCATTGTATGCATGTAAATAATTTTTTTTTATTATTATATTGTTCCATTCAAGTTTACCTATGAAACTACCGCATATTAAATATGTCATATATTATGTATACCATACTTAAAATGAGTATTCATAACTTTAAGAGATAAGTCTCTTCATTCATGCAGCTGCAAACTTGATAAAAAGATTCTCACAAGCATGAAAAGGGGAATAAAGCAGTGAAGCTCATAGCCATATACAAATAAAACTTTAATAATAGTCTCGCAGTTTCCTTGTATTCATACATTTATTAAAACTTTAAAAAGTGGCCAGTAAAATGAGGCATGTGTCAAAATGTAGAAACACCTTACAGAAACATTAAAGATGTTGACCTAGACAGCAAATAAATGAACACATTTCACATTCATATTTATAATACATTTTATTTTACATTCAAAATTGCAAATCTGTAATCACTGTGCTGTATTTGTTCCAGGCAGATTAGGCTAATGGCTTTCAGACAACTGCCAGCCTGGATACACATTGGCAATATATGGGCAGGGCAAACAGAATCACTCTGCCATCAAGAAGTACTGCAGCCAGATCCAGATCCAGATGACAAGTACCCTGGTTTCAAAGAAGTGGAGGAAGCCCTGCAATAAAAATAATATTATAACCATTAACCACAGAATAGTGTTACATTCAGTGATATTTTTTTTCTGATCTACCAATCAATGTTATTATTTAAATATGTTTGTCAGTGTGTCAGAAGTAACATGAATATACATTTATATATTTATATTGAGAAAGTATACTCTCAGTGTTATAAGACGGTAAACTATAATTTTATGTGTGCGTGTGTATATATATATTTATACATTTATAATATTGATATTGTGTGCATGTCATAAGTAACATTAAAATACAGTTTTTATGTATTTACATAAAGAAAATGACTCTGAGGAGAGTTAAAAAATAGTGATTGTATTTATACATGTTTATTATTTAATTAATAAAAAATCAATACAAAATAATGTTCACCTGTGTAAAAATTGTAAATAATGAAAAGAATGTTTGATCTGGGGAGCAGACCAAGTTTCTGACTCCTGCCAGTCAATCCTTTATAAAAAACGAGTGTCGAGTTTGATACTAAACGACATTTGACAAAGGTTCATGTTAACAAGAAATATTCTAAGACTTTTCCAGATACCTTTTCTCTGTCCTTCCCTTTAATAATTGTTCAGATAATTTTTTTTCTGAACATGAAATTCAACTTTTCAAGAGTACAGAATAATTTCTCACTTCTTGCTAAAGGACCGCGAAAGAATAAATCCCCCCCCCCCCCCCTCCCCGAGCGGCTGACGTGGGCGATGATGGGTACATTAGGTGAAAATATGACCGCAGCGTGTGCAAATTGCCAGGAAATTTGATAAAAAAAGCCTCCTACAATGCTAATTTTTAAATGTCTAAAAAAAGTTTAAACATAAAAAGTTTCAGTAACTTCCGAGATCTTGTTAACTGGTATTAAGTGTTAAGAGACGTGACGGCACTTGCCTGCTTTTGCTCTCGTCCGCTTGACGGCCGAGCGAGGTCAGGACCTCTGTCCACATCTTGGATCTTGTACCCAAACAATGCTGTTATCGCATCATGCCTCAGCTGTTAACATCTGATACTCTTCTTGTCCGTCGTTAGTGCTGTATTTGTTAGGTAGTCTTAAGTAAAATTTCCCATGCAGAAACCCCAGCCCTAGCCGAAAGGATGGGTGACCACTGCATGGCACCGAGTTGCCACGCCCACGGCCGATGTTGTGGAGCCTTTTTTGAGCTAATTCCCATTTACTCGGTTCTCTGCGGCAGTTAGGGATCATGAAGAAAGCAATCCTCGTAGTGTTCACTTGACGGTTGGAATAATCGACCGCTTGACACTGAGGCATCTTTGATTTTGTTGTTGATAATTTGAAGGATTTGACATGGCTTTAAGTAATACACGTGCACCGGAAGGGACAGTGTTTGGGTTCCCACCGCGTCATAGTCCCGTGTTATCTCGCCTTATCACGGGGCAGTTCACGGCTGCAGAAGTTGTCATGGCAGCGCCCAGTACTGCGCTTCTCGACTGCAATTCCATATTATTACATACACACATTCTGATAATAATATATTTCAATGTGCCCGGGCGGCCCTTCAGGTGTGACTTATTCATATATGGGGATTAAATTGCAAGGCTTCCACCCCCTTTAAGTTAGGGGTTCCGAATGATTTACGATTTGTACCTTGTATACGGACGGACAAACGGACGGACGTCTGAACGCCTGACCTATAGTCAGCTGAGCTAAAATTTTTAATGTAAAGCACGTCTTTTGTTGTCCTCATATGATCTGCAAAATATTATCACCAAATTAAAGAATGCTTATTGTTTTCCTTGGCTGTTTCTGTTAATTAAGCAGGTCCTTCAATTAACTGTCTTAAAAAAACTCAGAGGAATTGCGTCGCTTGATTCCAGGTAAAGGCACCTGGAATAAAGGTAAGCTGTTAATGCCGTCACGGGCCAGTAGAGTGACAAATATACGTCATCAATCACGGTAAGTGACTGAGGTCACGCAGAGATACCTGATGTTGGATTGAACTTCTCGCAGCTGTATGTTATTTAGAAAGATATCCTCTCAGACTGATCCGCTTAGTCTGATCAAGTCAAAACACCTCCAGGTGACGGGGCACGTATTGCAGTGAAAGCAAAAAAAAAAAAACTATGCCTTATATCAGAGGGCATAGACTCGCAGTTTACTCAGTACAGGGATGAGGTAATCGGGATTCTTGGTGCCTTATTAAATTTTCAAAAGCCTGTTAGCAGTTTGAAGGGGGGAGCACATCCCAAATCACAAGCACGAAGTACACATAACAAGCCTGCCTTCCATTTTGTTAAAATTTTCACGCTTTAGAATAAATGGGAAACCCTGTACAGTTTAGGAATGCTAGCATTAAACATGACATATGGACATTTTCCTTTTAATATGCCGTAGGCCACAGCTAAGGCAAAAAAAAATGATTCTCCCCTCTAAGTTGCCTCCGCCAAGAGGGTTTGCGCTCATCCCCGTGCGTGTGTGTTTGTGTGTGTGTTTGTTCACATGATTACTCGGACAATAGTGACAGGAATCCCATGAAATGTTCAGGTCAGTGAAGTACTGATTAGATTTCTGTGTTGATCCGGATTCAGGAACGTCATCCAGGAATAATCACAAACGTGCAGTCACTTATGCACGAATGAACCTGAGAATATGTGCCAACTTAGTGAATGCAAACACAGATCTGGGAGCATCCTGCAATAGAAGCACTACTAGCGGAGGCTTGCATTCCTTAGATTGCAGATTTCTACTTTTCACGTATATATGTATTTTTTCCCTGTGAGATGGACTGTGAATGAGCACGAAGTCCTCGGTAGCATTGTTAATTATTAACGCTCTGTTCTATTCGCTTCAGAGGAGTCAGTATGTGTATTTACAATGCAAAAAAATCATACATAAGGTTTTTTAAAGTGGAATAACCTTCCTATAATTGTCAAACATATTTTTCACCATCTGCCAGATGATAAAATCCCATGCATTTTGTCTTAACCGGTAAACAAAATAATAGCCGGTCTATCAATATTTTTGTCCAAGAGTCCATTCATATGTTTTTTGGCGTTGCTTTACCTCAGCAACTCAGTCGGGACCATTTGGACTTAGTGTTCAACAAACATAAAATTGACCTGAGGTTGTGCAGAGTTTGGTACATGGGCTTTAGATTTATCAGCTGTGTTGCTTGAGTCAGCTTCCGAGGCCTCTATTGAAGATTGTAAATGAGCGCGTGTGTGGCACTGCTTACTGACAACCACTTTGTTCAACAGGTTCAACACCCAAACACTGAAAAAGAGTACACATAGAGACCGGTACCTAGGAGTCGACCATCAAAACACAAACATGAATTAAACGTCATATATACAGTCGGTACCAATGTGTGTGCGTATCCGTACACGAAAGGATTTACAGCTTACCATGCAATTTACCTTGTTGAACATCTTTTCAGGTAAACCCTTGTGACTGAAGCAGGTACTTAGACCTATCGTTCATAGATGAAACTGACAATACTTCCTATATAATATCGGTACCACTGAGTTCAAGACCGGTTGAATATATATATATATATATATATATATATATATATATATATATATATATATATATAAACACACACCAAGTATATGTTCAACAAGATGTGGATAAGGCTGTATAATACTTGAACAGGGTGTTACATAACTTTACTCTTCCTAAATGTACAAGAGAAAAAAAGAGTTGGTCACAACCAGATTGGTGGGATGAGGATTGTGCACAAGCAATTTGCATTTGACAAATATAAGAGATCTGTTAATTTATATGATTTGAATATGTATAAAATGATAAAACAACAATTTAAAAACATTTGTAATAGTAAAAAGAAATCAAAACAAGAGTCTACAAAAATAGACTTTAATATCAAATATTAAAAATATATCTTTTTTTGGTCTGTACTAAAATGTATATTAAGAAAGAGAATAGTGTTGATCATGTTCCAGCAGATGAGTGGTTAAATTTATTGAATGAAAATAAAAATGAGGTAAAGGAAAAATTTTGCATTTTGGCTAACATATACTTCGAACATAATTTTAACAGTGGATCTGTATGTGGGTCCCTTAACAATGAAATAACAGTTTTTGAAATAAGACATGCGGTAAATCAGATGCAAAGTGGTAAATCTCCTGGACCAGATGGGATACATATTGATATTATTAAGTCACTTTAAGAAATTATTTTGCCCTTTTAACATACTTTGTAGTATTTATATAAGAGTATTTTCAATGAGGGATCATTCCCTGGTGAATGGAGTGAGGCAATAATATTTCCTCTACACAAGAAGGGTCTCTAAGTGAACCTGGTAATTAAAGAGGGGTATCCTTAATGAATGTTACAGGAAAAATATACATTTAAAGTTTTATGCAGGAAATTAATATTTTATCGGAGTCCCAAGGTGGTTAAAGAAAGGGGGAATTCTACCATTGATCAAGTATTTGTTTTGCATGCTTCGGTTAAGAAATAATTAGTTAAAAGAAAAGGAAGGTTTTATCTTTTATATATTAATTTTGCAAATGCTTTTGACTGTGTGCAACATAATTTATTGTGGTATGTCTTATTGAAACATGGTATAAATGGTAAAATATAAAATGTTATAAAACCGATGTATTCAAATAGGCAGTCTTGTATATTAACTGACGGTGGATTTACAAATTATATCTTATGCTCATTAGGTACCAGGCAGGGTTGCATGGTAAGTCCTTTATTTTTTTTTTATTTATAAATGAGTATTATAATATGTTTCATAGAAGCAATTGTCAAGGGTTATATGTTTATATGGTTTAAAATTAACATAGATAAATCTAAAATTATGGTTTTTAGGAAAGATGGTCCTTTACAAAAAGTTGAAAGATGGGTTTTCAATGGTAAACGGTTAGAAGTTGCTTCTTACTAAAAAATAACTTGGTATATATACTTCCTCTAAAAGTTATCTTTGCCAAAGACACAACAACCGCAAGTTTTGCAAGCAAACAAAGCTGTATGTATGATTAAAAATTCAGTAAAATGTGTAAATATGTTAGTACAAAACATTTCTTTTATCTCTTTGATCAAGTGGTAGTGCCAGTATTAATGTACGGATGCGAAGTATGCGGTTTTAAGAAATCAGTAACTTAAGAGAGAGTACAGTTAAAATTTTGCAAATATATTTTAAATGTAGGCCAGAATACTCCAAATGCAGCAGCATTAGGAGATTGTGGCAGATTTCCTTTGTTTGTAAATTGTTTTTTTTTCGTTGTGTTAAGTATTGGGTAAAATTACTGTATATGCAAGAACATAGGTATCATAAACAGGAGTACAGTTTGTTTATGAATTTAAACAACAGTGGTAAATCAAATTGGGTATCTCATGCAAGATCATTACTATTTGAGTATGGTTTTGTTTGGATGGCATGGAATGTTGGAGTTTTGAATAATCTTATGAAAGAACTTTTTAGAGAATAAAAAAATGGCTATTCAAAACTGGCATAGTGTTATTGAGTTGTGTTGTAAATTATTATATTATGCATGGTGCTTTCAAATCTATGCTAACTCTTGAAAAGTATTTATATTGTATTCCAAATAGGGCACATCGCACAGCACTTTCTAAACTTCGATGCTCCATTCATGAATTGGCTATAGACATATGTCGTCATAGTGATATATCTCACGAAGAGAGGATCTGTAAATATTGTTGACATCATGTATACAATATTGTTGAGCATGAAGCTCAACTTATGCAAGAATGTACATTATATAATGATTTTAGGTTAAAATACTTCAGACAAGACTATATATTATCCGAGTGAACAATCTTTTATTAAAGTTTTAAATTTAGACGATCCTGTTGAAATAATTAATGTTGCTGCATATGTATATAATTCCTTTTTGAGGAGTCGAAGAATAATAGATGTTAAATTATGTGTTTCATACTCACTGATGATGGGAATAAAGGAACACTGTGTACTAAGTTATGCAGTCATGCTATATTGGTTAATGACATTATATATAAATTACTGAATTATAATTATATGAATTATTGTGAAATGTTAGGAACTATGGGTCTGAGGCCTTTTTCCTGAGTGAACGTCTGTTCTGTTCATATATATATATATATATATATATATATATATATATATATATATATATATTATTCAGGAACCTGGACAAAACCACTCAGTCTTCCTGACGAGGGAGGCTTACGAAACCGAACTGTCGAAAAATCCCTGGATCAACACTCAAGAGCCCGGACAAGACCACTCAGTGTTCGTGACGAGTGAGGGCCCCTTAAACCCCAGTCACACATGCACCTACGACCGGTTTACGACAGGTTACGATCACCTACGACTGAAAAATCGTAAGTAGTCGTGGAAAGGTCGTACGACATGTCCTAACTGGTCGCAAGAAGTCGTAGGTTGTCTGAAGTGGTCGTAAGTACTCCTAACCAATCGTAAGTGGATTGTGAACGGTTCACAATCCTACGACTAATCGGCAGTGGTCTTGGAGAATCGGTGGTACTCTTTTGTTGTCGTACGACTAGTTTACGAGTGGTCAGAGGTAGTCTTATGTGATCGGTAGCAATCGGATCTACCGAGCAGTCGCAGACTGATACGGACTTGTCGTATGATAGGTTGTGAGACAGGCTACGACCAGTTACCTAGTGGTTAAGAATGGTCACAACCGATCCCGATTAGTGGTACGACGAGTCGTGCGACTTGTCGTGAACACGTGACTGGCACATAGATAGAAACATACAAAGAGCCAGGCAAACATGAATTTGTATGATCCATGCCATAAAAACCATACATGGTGAACTAAACTTTCATGCATGGCTGAGTGTATAGGAGGGGTATATCCCCACAAAATATTAGAAATTTTGGAAAAAGAACAATTATTTTATAGTTCCATTATATTGTTCCATATTTTAGGGAATTCTACACCTGAAATAGCTAGAAAGTAGCTACTTCTAAATACCCAATTGTTTTATGTATATTGTGTCCCTGAATATTCACAATATAATCTGTAAATCAAGCAGACCAAACAAAAAAATAATAATAATCATATTACTTGATGCAGTTTACATCTCGATATATCTATGGTGATTTTTTTTTTCAAATTTCGATTTACTTTGAGCAAACTGGAAAATGTACGATGTTATAATAGTATTTCTCTTGTATACAAAATATAACTAGTGTAGGTGACACAACTATTTTGTGGTCCGATAATTCACCTGGTTCCAAAAATAAAAAGGGGTGCATCCTAAAACACCATGGTTCCGATATATATATATATATATATAAATATCCTACAACTTCCACCGACTGATTACGACCGCTCGTAAAGAGGCCCCATGTGTGACCGCAAACCTAATCCCATGCGACATGTCGCAGGTTATCGGCAACGACTAGTCGTGACCATGTAGTCGTAGGCAATCGTAGGCATGTGTGACTGGGCCTTAAACGAAACAGAACTGTCGAACACAAGTAACTGTGTTTACGTCCTGAAATGAATATGTATACATTTCGTCTATAAGTTCATTTTAAAATGATTCTACTGTGATCTCTTTATTGAGTTATTGAACCTCACATGACGTGCAATACGACTGTACATACACATATAACCTGAGGAAACAAAGAGTCATTAATCATCAACGATACTTTCTGCAACTAAGAGCGGCTTTTTATAATAGAATGACAGATACAACGAAACGCCTATCCGTTTATATACTCCAAGCAGCATTTTTCTCTTTTCAGATATCCGTTGGTATTTGTATTGGGTATATCTAATTCTTACTGCGCTACTGTTGCATATTGTATATTACAGGAGCGGGTGCAATGGTGCACGTTGACTAAGATATCATTAAGAATTCTGACTGACATGCTGTTTTTACCTGGCACTCTCACAGGTAATCTGGCCCACTTTTCTAGCCGGCAGGTTTTATCACCTTCCCTGTCTACCCTTCCGGGCTCTCTGGTATCTGAAGTGTTCCGGCTGATATGTTTTTTCCTTGTTTACAACATAAACATGTTAAGGTTATGGCGCATTCCTGGCAAACACCAATCAAACTGTCATAAACAGTTAACCGATCGTATCTTTAGAGCGTATTCCAAAGATGTTCAACTCAAGCTTCCAACTCGTTTATGTTACATTTGGGTTTTGCCAGTGATTAAACGTCAGAAGCAGATCCAGGGCAGGGCTCCATGCGGTCTTGCCCCCTCCACCCCCCCCCCCCCCCCCTTTCACCTACCCAACACAACCTTTTTAAAGGGTTTCCGACCAATTTTTGCTGTCCGGACCTCTTTTTCTGACTTGGGGACGTTTTGTTTAGGTTTTGACATTAATCCTCCTGGGTTGGACTACATCTTTTCCTAAATCTTGGATCCATCCCTTTGCTAAACTATATTCACGAATCACTTAACATGCACGCAAACCGTCGAGTTAATGCGAATGTGTTCTGACGCTCATATTACAAAATGAAGTTAATGATCTCAATTGACACAGCCATCTCGAGGATTATCAGATATGGAGGGACTCATAAAATATTACAATATTGTACCGTTCTGAGTCTAAGAACCTTTAGATCCTGCCTCAGATCATTGGGCAAATCCCTAAAAGAAGAGCATGTATGGTTTAAATTTATTAATTGAAAATCTAATAGTATGATTTATTAATAAATAAGGATTTCGTTCGTCATAAACGTTTTCAAAATATAAAATGTTATAAGTTCGTTTACAAATTTTCTGTTCTCTATTTTAATCGACAATCCTGGGATTTAACATCACTTCCCTAAATAAATTGCTGATAATTACACAGAGACAAAAACATTCCTAAAGTGCGGTTGAATTACTAATAGCTGTTTCATTTATGCAGGCATCATCTTAGTAATGTTCATTTGAAGTTTCCATTTGATAACGTTATTGTTTTACTGAATGTCTCGTTACCGTGTGGACCATAAACGGCCGCTGGAGTACCGTTCTATATAACTTGATTATTTACTTTTGTACCCTATAACCTAGATGTTTTCTCATTTTACATCTTTGTATGCTTTATCTGCTTTTATCTACCACTATTTTAACTTCTCGTTTGGTGACAGCTGCGCTCCAATATATTAGAACAAAAAAAATGCTGTAATGACCAACGGCCACTTCTGTAACGTTTTTCATTATATATGAAATTCAAATATTATTAACTGATATAATAACTTTCTAATTTATAATATACAAAGCAGTAACATATTACTCGAATTTCAAACCACATTCATGTATAGAACGATCCTGACTGTTCTGTATTTATACACCAATGTTAAGCTAACGTTATTTACCTTTGGGTCCAATAAAATGCGGGTCTTGGGATCCATTTTAAAGGCAAAATAACCTTCCCACAATCCTCCTCATCTTCTGGGGGTGCACGGCATGTCTCCGTGGCTTCTGGACATTAATGAGCTGATTGTAGCAGTTGACCAGGGCACGTGTCGCCTGGACACAGTATAATTCACATCGTTCCGTGTGGTGATTTTCTGCTTCTCAAGTATGTACCTGCTGAAGTTATATACATTACTGAACAAATTGTCGTTTAAAGAAGGATTAGTGTTCTTTCCTTTGGTGGAGCGCGTCCAGGCAATGCATTGTTTTTCATTTATAAATCTCTGCTACCTTGCTATAGTAGAGAATCGATCACAATATCCCTCGGCTTTGAAACTAGTGGTAGGATCACCCGAAACAAAAATGTGTTGACAGTCTTGTAAAACAACCTGTGTGCTTAGGCTGAACAGGCGTTTATTTAGTCTCATAACATCTGTAGCTTTGCTGTCTGCAGTCGGATGCAATGTCCAGTGTCAGCATCAAACCATCAATTTACATGGGAGCTCATGGCCCTCCTGCAATGTTGCTTAACGCCTCGTGCTGAAGAATAAACAGCTCTCATTACAAAACAGTAGAAGCCCGAATATCTGCCTGGGCAGTCCGAGTCTCACCGGCGGGCTAAAAATAAAACGACTCCAACCCAGACTGCCAAACTCCGGCCGTCCTCAGAGCCCCTGGGGATTTTACTAGCGCCATCGATCCCGTTGCGGCAACAAATGTTTGTCGTCCGTTTGTCTGTCGTTTACCCTTGGTGATTTAATGTGTTTTATAAACCCACACGGAATCAAGCTTTACCGTCATTAAGCCCGGAGCGAGCTTCCCAGGGCTTAGAAAAAAATGATTGCTTTAAAACAAATATCTAGGTTACTGGGTCGTTGCTTTCATTTCGTGTCACCTAACTCTGTGTTGATCAGTCAAAAATTTAGATAATAAAGAAACAAGAATTTTTTGTCAAGTCTCCTAGCAATGCTCGTAGTAAAAAAATATTAGAAGAGCCAATATATATCCCTGCAAACTGTCAAAGAAAAGTAATTTTAAGTATTTATTAATACTTACTTTAACAACGTTCAGTGCCTCATCCTGGTGATGGCCCTAATAAAATAATTTCAATTTGATGCAGGTAAGCTGAGAGATACGTTACAGTTTAACGACGATTTCAACCTATACATGCCCTGTTTACATGTGTATGTATAAGACAGTTATGTTGTGCACACTATATATCACCATACAAATATGTATAACCATGCCTTTTTCACAGAAAAATGATTCTGTGTCACGCTGACGGGAGCATTGGTACATCTTATTCTTGCCTAACATCCTTGAAGCATATATTTCAAGACGCTAGAATCATCTAAATTGACAGTTTGTCGAGTTGCACAAGTTATTCTTACTTTCAGTAAATATGCTTCCTGTGTGTGACAAGCTATAATAAATCGCTGACTCTCAATTCCCTTTTAAACAAAAATAACCACTTCCAATGAACTCCCTGTGAACATCATTGACTTGGGCATTGCCTGTAAAACGTTATGAGCACCATAAGGTCATTTATTCTACTGTTGCCAAGCTGGCGCGTATGACAGATTCACAAACATTCCGTAAATGAAGAGGACGAATCATTGTGGCTAAGACCTCGGCTAAGGGTTCAGATGAAATGTTAACTCAGGGCACAAATCCAGCTCCGTAATCATTATACCACAACTCGCAAACCCTGTTCTCGTTACATCAAGCTAGATCTTCAAGCATTCCAGTCTTATGAAGATTAATGTTGACAGAGCTTAGCTTGCTGTACTCAGGGTCAGTGGAGCTCAGCTCCCCGGGGCAGAACGTTAGATCTGATGAACGCCTGACGTGACCTTGGCTCTGACCACACCTGGCCACACCTGACCCGACTCCCCATAACACATGGTCTTGCCATGCCGGTTTGACCGAGCAGGATCCCGTGTAACTCGTTATGTTATTTCCTTTGCAGTTTTGAGATTTCTCGGAAGTAGTACAGCATAGGATATGGATGTTGGTCTGATCACAGGGATACAGTCTTCCCGCTCCGCCTCCTCACAGCTGCAGCGGTAAATGAAACAAAGTGAAACCTCTTGTCTGAATTTACGCAGACGATTTGTAGGACAAAGTGATTCTGAATCAGAGGCACATCCAGAAATAAGAGGATGGGAGGCGGGGGGGGGGGGGGGATGCAGAAATAGGTAATAATCGATATGCGAGGTAACGGCCGATGGGGTGGGTTACGGAGGGAAGTGGCATATCCAGGATTTGAAAATAGAGGGGACGCAATCCTAAATTCGGGAAGGGGATTGTTCTGCGTCTTTTAGACATGTCAAATATATATATATATATATATATATATATATATATATATATATATATACACTAATACTTTTTTTTCAGATTATATTGATGTTCCACAAAGCCCTATTAGTAGGGAGCAAGCATATTTCATCTTGGTTGAACACACATCGTGGCTGTAAATTTGTCTAATACACTAAACAGTTCAAATATTGTCAGTTCGTGCATTATTATTATGATTTTTTATTTGAATTTTGTAAGGTTTCCAATTCAAGTTATTAATTATGTTAACCGTGGGGCCCTTGTCTATATAAAAATGCATGATCTGAATAACAGAAAATACATGCATCAATTAGTGTAGTGTTGTGACGTAATTGTAATTTTTTAGTAGGAGATGGCCAGCACACATGTAAAAGAAACAAAATGGATTAACTATTATATGTCACTATATCTGTCAAAGGTGACTGCCTCTATTTTTCATGTGAAGCTTCTAATAATGAACTACATGATATAGGTCTTTCGTAGATCAAATATTTTTGCAGCAATACAGTTCGAACAGAAGCATATTGGAGTTAAAAAGTAATAAATATAGTCTGTCCTGAGGTAATTAAAATACATAAACACAAAAAATATTAGAAGTGAAAAATACTCATTGACTGTTATTTGCATGCCATTATCAGGTTTATATTATAATTGAAAATGCAGCTTTCAAACATCAAGCCTGGTCTTCCATCTCCTGTGACAGTAGCTGGGTATTGAGAGGTGATTTTAATTATCCCAGAATCAAGAAACCGGAAGCTTTTCTATAGTCTCTTGGTGTATTCCAGGGTAAATTTTGAAAAAAAGGCATACCAAGCGTTTAGTGAAAGTACAAATAGCTTGCATGGATTGTTTATTAGTTTTTGGCCATCCACCATGATGTTACAGAACAGTCATAGGGGACGTAACTTATGCACCCAAACAAAATAGAAAAGAGAGATAGTAAAAAACATGAGAGAAATGTGTAAGTATATTATCCCTTTACTGTTTAGATTTATTTTAGAAATTTTCAAAATCTGACAGTCTACATTTTGATTACAAATAATATCTTGCTAACCTTTTGGTCTTTCTTCACAAAATTTCAACAAATACAACAAAAATAGTTTCTATTTAGGTCAATAGGAACCTTTAGAACTGATAATAAATATATATATATATATATATATATATATATATATATATATATATATATATATATATATATATATAGACCCTCTGGGTCCCTATCCTGTATTAGCTTCTGTGCTTAAATTGGATACAGTATTTATTTCTGAATAAACTGATCTTATCACATAATTTACGTTCAGCAGATAAAGTTAAATGGTGTTATATATAGAATGATCTTTTGCAAAACTATCACAGTGACTGTATAAATATAAAAACCAAAAAAAAAAAAAAAAATACCATGACCACAATAAATTAACAGATTGTTGAAACGTCCTCCTAGATCAAACTGCCAAAACCAATAACTTTAGATCACAGATATATTCCTGTTCCTCTCATACTTTTCATTAACATAAATCTGCATGAATAAAAAAATGGCTCATTCGTGGGGGGGGGGGGGGGTAATAGCAGAAGTGATGATGCAAATGAACCCCTGTTGTTCACCAAATACAATAAATCTTTATGCTATCAAGTCGGTGGCAGCGACGTTTTCACAGACCTTGATTCATCGAACCCTTCTGGTGTTCTTTCATGCAAATCCGTAATGAAGAAGGCATTTGAAACAATAAATAACTTGCGAACACTTGTTTCTACGCGGCTGCCTCAGAATAATATGGTGCTTGTTCAAGACATTGAGAGAGAGAGAGAGAGAGAGAGAGAGAGAGAGAGAGAGAGAGAGAGAGAGAGAAATGTTTTATTCGACATAAAAGTAAAGTATCCATACAAAATATATTCAATATGTCAATATTTTTGTTTTTATTATGTCTGGAGACTGTTGTTAAGGATTTTTATCCGCTGACACAACATCCACCTGTGTATTACGCATGGAGAGAGAGAATTTGTACATATATGTGGAGGTTTAAAGATTATACATTTCTTAATTTTTGAGACTATATGATATAAGGAGGAAATTTGTGAAAAAACTGGGAAGATTTATGACTTGAATTACTGAAATTTGTTTGTTATTGAAGAAAAAAATTTGTTTTTGTTTAGACTAATTTTTGTTACAGATGTAGCAGTTTATCTGGAGGCATTTGTCTTTGTATGAATTTATAAAATGTTGTTTGATGTAGCAAACCAAACCTTGAAGACTATGGGTGAAGATTTTGTCAACAATAATTTGGTCGGTTTCATTTATGACTTTTGATGTTATGTTTCTCAGACAGCTGTCTGCTGTCTTAATTCTGGTTTTATTTGTAATAACTTTATCTTTATGTCTTGTGTCATGTTCGTGTGTCATGGTCCTTGTTGAAAAATCAAATGTTTTTAAATATATTGGTAGCGCTTCATGGCAGTAATTATAGTAAATTTCAATATATATAGTCTGAAGATGTCATTAATTTTAAGGATTTATAATGATTTAAAAATTGCTTCAGTGTGGGCATTGTATTTGGTATTTGTGATAATTCTAATGTTTTTTTTTGGAGTTTTTCTAATCTATTTATATCAAAGCAAAGCCCCATATCAGAATTCCATAATGTAATTGTGATAGAATAAGAGTATCATATATAATTTTAATTATATTTAATTTTGTTTATGTGTGATTGCCATTTAATATGTTCGTTCAGTGTAATACCTAAAAAGTTGAATTCTGAAACCTTGTCTATAGGTATTATTTATTTTTAGATCAGGGATTCCTTCTTGATTGTTCTTCCTTTGAGAGAGAAACATCATGAATTAAGTTTTTTTAACATTTAATGAGAGTTTGTTTGCAGTTAACCAGTCATGCACTTTGTTTAATTCATTGTTGATGATGTTTTGGTCTTTTTGTTTATTGTAATTTGCTAAGGGGTTGAATAATGTGTCATCTGCATAGAGAATGAAGTTGAAGAAGCTGCTGCAGTTTTGAATGTCATTCATATGTATTAAGTATAAGTTATAAGTGTATATTAAGGGACATAAAATTGACCCCTGAGGCACTTCATTGGTAATATGGTATTTATTTGACTTTGTCCTTTAAAATCAACATATTGAACTCTGTTTGTTAGATTATTAATGAACATAGTAGTGATTTTCCTTCAATGCCATACGATTCTAGTTTATTAATTTGTATTTTATGATTTAATGTATCAAATGCTTTTGATAAGTCGAGATTTGTAGAGAGGGTTATGTTTCCATGGTCATTTTGTGTATATATTCTGTCTGCTAGTTCTAATATTGGATGTTCGGTTGAATGTTTTTTTCTGAACCCGTACTGGTTATTATATAGTAAATTGTGTGTTTGTAGAAATTCATATAATTGATTGTTGATTACTTTTTCATATATTTTTTAAATGCTTGGTAAAAGTGATATTTGCTTATAATTTTCAGGTAAATGAATGCTTTCCTTTTTGTGAACAGGGGTTATTTTTGCTATTTTTAGTCTATCAGGAAAAATGTCAGTGGTTATTGATTGATTTATGATAATGCATAGTGGATTGATTATGACTGGGCCAATTTTCTTTAGTAAATTACTAGAGAGATCATCATACCCTGTGCTTTTTTGGCTTAAGATTATTGATAATATTTTTGGACTTCTAATTTATTTATATGTTTGATTGTTAAAAGATTTTCAATTTTATTTTTTTTTGTCCGGTTGTATGTGTAGTTAAGTATTTCATGTAATTTATTTCATCATTGTTTTTTATTTCATTGGCCATTTTTTTGCCGGTAGGGTATCGAGATTTTGACCTGTCAAAGAAAAACATGGCTGTTTCTGATGCAATTGTTCTTGTGCCGACGGCGGGTGAACAGTGTATTAATTTTGTTCGTTGGAATTTGATTGGAAATTTCTTCCCGAACAGATGCAGGCTTGTTATTTGCCCTGATAAAGGCGCCTTAGAGGCTTGCTAAATCAAGGTCTGCCAAGGACTTGATAGTCAGAAGATAGGAATAACGCTGGTAATTACATCTTTTGTATCAGTATATAGTCTGTTCCACAACCAAAAAAAACATGTATATTAGAAAAAAAGGCAGGGTTCTTAAGAATAAATGGTCCATGGGTCATGATGCTCAGCTGTATTCAAGGAACCTTAAACAATAAATAAAATGACTCCCAGAGCTCTCAAAATCAAAATCTTAACTACTAAAATCGTATTATTTCATACAGAATATAGGTCACAGTGACATTTTTCCGAGAGGGTTTTACAGTAACTTCTCTGGATCTGAATAAAATTGGAAGTTTCTATGTCCAGCTTTAACCAATCATGCAAACCTATCCTGTAGGTGGCTTAGATCATGTTCTTTCACATATCTTCACAATGACCTAATTTCAGGTTTCCATAGATTAAGCCAAGAAACATGAATGTCATGTTGGAATATTCTAGGCAAAAAGGATACAATTTGCACCCGGTCTAATAAATATGCTCAATAATCATGTTAAATATAGGCCATCAAGACCTAATTTTAGGTTTCCAAAAAGATTTGCCTATGACCTCCCCAGATGTAGTATTAAAAGTTTTTAGGTCCATTTGTAATGGTTTGTGTCCTGTTAACGGACTGCTTGATTTGAAGGTTTCAAGTCTTAAAGAATAGAAAAAATAAAAAAAATTCAGGTGGCCACACCGGTCTCAAGGAACTGATGAAATACTCCATGACCAATATGCTTGGAAAGTGCATTGGAAATCAACGCATTAGTAATTCAGACACTGGAGCTTTTGTATCAAAGTTTCTGGGGGGCAATAACAGGCCCCCATACCAAGAGAATATAGGTTTCAGTGACTTAATTCAGGTGTCCAGAGAGATTTTTTAAGGAACCTCCATTGTTGTCAAAACAGAAGATTCTAGTCGAACAGTAAAGTTTTGTACCCTCTCTGACTGTCTGAGTGCTTAAAGCCATGTTTAATACCCAGTAGCTGGCTTGATATATAGGTCACCCTGACCTCATTTCAGATTTCCATAAAGATTTACCCAAGACTTTCCTGGATTTCACGTTTAAAGATTCTAGGGCTTGCGGATACACTTTGTGCCCTGTCTAAATCACCGGTTGCTCCAAATAATATTTTCGGCCTATAGTTCACAAAATATAGACTGCTTGATATGAATGTCTCAAAAATAGAGAAAACAAATAGAACAATCCAGGTGGTTCAACCAGTCTCCCGGAACTGATGAAATACTCCATAATCAATATGCATGGAATGAATAATGGCAATTAGTGCATCAGTTATTCAGATATTGGAGCTTTTGTTACTTTTTTTTATTATTATTGGGTGCATTAACAGGCCCCGTAACCCAGATTCTATAGGCGGTTCCAAGGTAATTTGACCAAGACTTTCCTGGATATTACATTAGAAGATTCTAGGGTTAGTGGATGCAATATGTGCCCCGTCTGACTCACTTGGTGCTCAAAGTTATGTTACCGGTCCTTAGTTTGCAAAATATAGGTCATAATGACCCGATATAAGGTTTCAAAGTAAGTTATTCAATTACTGGAGAATTTGTATCATTTTTTTATTATTCAGTGGGTACTTTCGAGTCCAATAGCTAAGAGGATATAGGTTGTAGTGACCTTATTTCAGTTTTCCTATGAGATCATGTATGGACTTATATGAACATTCAGTTAGAAGTGTCTAAGTCCAGTGGTAACGAGGTGTACCTTGTAAACAAAGGAAGGACGACGGACAAAGAGTGGTCGCTATAGGGAAAGACCTGACTTACAATAAGAGAAATAGATGCTTACCACAATAGAAGCTATATAAGATATTAATTATTTAAAATCACACAAACACTCTTGAAAATAAAACCATCTGAAACAAAAATGCTGCGGGCAGTGATATATACATGACGCAAATTTACTGAAGAAATATCAGGAATATATAGATTAAATAGAAATCTGCAGTCAGGCACAGCTTGAATTCTTCATCAGTTTATTTAATCACAAGTAGAAAATTTAATCTTTTTAAATTAGATGTAAATATGGAAGATTACTTAAGACAGTTGGTTCCGTCTTATATGCATATTTGAGCGCTTAAATAATGATTATGATTTTGGATGATGGTTAAATATTCTTCCACATTTCTATAAATACATTTGCTTCAGCATGACGTTATTACAAACTGGAAGAACAAAGTTGTAAAGTTTATGAATTATCTCTGCGGACGATAGAATATAACGCAATTTTATGTTTTAATGCTTTAGAGAGGCACTTGCGTTAAACAAAGTTGATTTTGAAATCCATTTACGGTTTCTATATTCGTTACCGGGACCTAAGATTAGCTCCTTTTCCCTCGGGCCTAAAACTTGTGGAAATCTTCCCAAGCAAATGAATCATGTTCTAAAGATAGCTTTGGTGGATGCCAAAATAAACTGACATATAAACACGACAGCATTTCACGCCCCGGTACCCTGAACCTAACGATATTAAAAGAGCGTACAAAGAAACACTTCGCTGGATCTGATATAAACAGCTGCTGAGTGGGATGTAAATATCATAGATCGCGGTGCAGGTGTTCCACAGGTATAGGTTAAAAAACCGGTATCAGCTATGACAAAAGACTACGTACACCTACTCTAGTCATGAGGGCGTAAACGAGGCTGACTGGTACCCTGCGCTTCAGCCGCCCCCGATTTGTACCCTGCGCTTCAATCGGGACTGCCAATAATATAGACACGCCAGATTTATCTATTTTTTCAGTGCCTCCGGGCAAGTACCTCACACCTACGTCAACGTAGCATTTTAATACCTCGACTGTACGTGCTATGTAAAGCTTTGGAAATATTGACTAAAGATTTTAATTTACTTGTAATATTTTATTAATAGGTAACTAACTCGTTTGAGTCACATTTATTCAACATATTATGAAAAAATAACTAAAAAAAAAACTGACGAGAAACCGGAGGCCATAAAACCAATACGACGATGAATACCAACATGTGTGTGTATGTTCGATTGCATACGTTAACTCATCAAATGCAAAATTTCTATGTGGTATTTGTGAATCTTGTAAATATAATTCACAAAACAATGCAATATACAGGATTTTTTTTTAAATATTAGTATAATTCACCAATGCCGAAAGCTCCACTGGGACTGTGAAAACGTTTTTAAAGATTCCGAGTAAGTAAAAGACTTTTCAAATGCCAAGAGTCAAGAGTGTGGTTGACAGGCTTTCGGGTGTTTTCGGTCTCTTTGATCTCGCTTTCCGGAAAAAAAATCTAGGAAATAGAAAAATAATAAATAACTCTGAGTTTGCATCATGAATCTTTTCACCCGAAGGACTAGTCAGTCAAGAACAACTTGTATAATCAATACATTCTTTTAAATGTTTGTCTTTGTTAATTTCAGAATGAATTAAATCCTTATAGATTGATGAGTAAAGAAAAACTTTTAAAAACTATGTTTCTCTTACTAAGTCAAGCTTATTTGTAAAGGTAAGCAATAATTAACTCTCCGAGTAAGACCGAAAAGCACACTGAGTATAAACAGTTTTCATATTGTGAGGGGGAATGTTCCCCGAGCTGTATGTGCGCTTCTCCGCCAATCCAGAAGAAGATCAAAAGAAGTCCACTGGTCACATTTAAGACGCTGTAAAAAGTTATTTCACAAAGATGTCGCTAACCATCGTATAATAAAACTGGTAACTACAGAAGGAAGTTACAAAATTTGCAGTGGCTTGATTCATCCAGAAAATTCTTAAAGAGGGAGATTACAAAACTGAGAGATTTCAAAACCCCTATTTTGATGGAACATCTCTCAGGGATGATACATTATATTCATTACTCTGTAACTCTTTATTTAAATCCTATGTCCATAAAGCCAATCAACAATTTGATGCTTTTAGCAGCTGTACCTCCTCACTCTATGTGAGGTATGTATGGGCTTATAAATCTTTGAAGAACAGCCTCTTTCCATCCACTTTAAAAGTTTTTATATATTTAATAAAATCCCCCATTTGTATCCCCCAAGCTACGCTCTGAACACAGCGCATGACCTACCGGGTACCTTCAACTCACACGCTTTGGGAACTGGAAAGATCCTTCAGGTTTGGCAAGTTGCCAAACACCAAGCAAACTGACGCTAGGTAAGACAAAATCTGATTGGCTCAGCGTGTAAACAAAGATGACTGCCACCATGCGGAGCTCGTTGTGGGGCACTGCAAAAGAGGAATTTTGCAAACAGTGAGGGATAATTAACTAACTTCAGGCCAAACCAGCAAGTTAGTATAGAGACTGTCATGGAAGGTTACGGCTGCGTTCTATTATTCCAACGGGGGGTGGTTAAATATTACGCAGGAGGGTATTTCAGAGAGACAGCGCCGCCTGGTGGCCAAACCTGACAGGAAACCGCGGTTACGTGCAGCGGTTACAGCGGAACGAATAGTTGAGCATAGCGTAACCGCTGCTTCTTGAACGAACCCCCAGGCATGCACGCCATTTAAAAACCAGTATTGGCTCCTATCCAAATCGGGTTGAGCGGCCAATAAAAATGCTTCTCAGCGGCATTTTATACGTGACAGAGAAGAGAAAAGTGAGACACAGATAGGGACAGACAGACAGACGGAGACAGAAAGAGACAGGCAGACAGACAGATAGGCAGACAGACAGAAAGACATACAGAGACAAAGAGAGACGTGGGAAAGAGAGAGAATGAAATGAGAAAAGTCAAGAGTATCATAAGATAAACTTAGGGAGACATTATTGTAGCAGGTTACCAGTATACGTTAACAGGCAGTAAAACAGAGTTACTCTGATTCTGGTCAGGTTACCAGTATACGTGAACAGGCAGTAAAACAGAGTTACTCTGATTCTGGTCAGGTTACCAGTATACGTGAACAGGCTACCAGTATACGTGAACAGGAAGTGAAACAGAGTTACTCTGATTCTGGTCAGGTTACCCATATACGTGAACAGGCAGTGAAACAGGGTCACTCTGATTCTGGTCAGGTTACCCGTATACCTGAACAGGCAGTGAAACAGGGTCACTCTGATTCTGGTCAGGTTACCCGTATACCTGAACAGGCAGTGGGACAGGGTCACTCTGATTCTGGTCAGGTAACCCGTATACGTGAACAGGCAGTGGGACAGGGTCACTCTGATTCTGGTCAGGTAACCCGTAAACGTGAACAGGCAGTGGGACAGGGTCACTCTGATTCTGGTCAGGTTACCCGTAAACGTGAACAGGCAGTGGGACAGGGTCACTCTGATTCTGGTCAGGTTACCCGTAAACGTGAACAGGCAGTGGGACAGGGTCACTCTGATTCTGGTCAGGTTACCCGTAAACGTGAACAGGCAGTGGGACAGGGTCACTCTGATTCTGGTCAGGTTACCCGTAAACGTGAACAGGCAGTGGGACAGGGTCACTCTGATTCTGGTCAGGTTACCCGTAAACGTGAACAGGCAGTGGGACAGGGTCACTCTGATTCTGGTCAGGTTACCCGTAAACGTGAACAGGCAGTGGGACAGGGTCACTCTGATTCTGGTCAGGTTACCCGTAAACGTGAACAGGCAGTGGGACAGGGTCACTCTGATCCTGGTCAGGTTACCCGTAAACGTGAACAGGCAGTGGGACAGGGTCACTCTGATCCTGGTCAGGTTACCCGTAAACGTGAACAGGCAGTGGGACAGGGTCACTCTGATCCTGGTCAGGTTACCCGTAAACGTGAACAGGCAGTGGGACAGGGTCACTCTGATCCTGGTCAGGTTACCCGTAAACGTGAACAGGCAGTGGGACAGGGTCACTCTGATCCTGGTCAGGTTACCCGTAAACGTGAACAGGCAGTGGGACAGGGTCACTCTGATCCTGGTCAGGTTACCCGTAAACGTGAACAGGCAGTGGGACAGGGTCACTCTGATCCTGGTCAGGTTACCCGTATACGTGAACAGGCAGTGGGACAGGGTCACTCTGATCCTGGTCAGGTTACCCGTATACGTGAACAGGCAGTGGGACAGGGTCACTCTGATCCTGGTCAGGTTACCCGTATACGTGAACAGGCAGTGGGACAGGGTCACTCTGATCCTGGTCAGGTTACCCGTACACGGGAACAGGCAGTGGGACAGGGTCACTCTGATCCTGGTCAGGTTACCCGTACACGGGAACAGGCAGTGGGACAGGGTCACTCTGATCCTGGTCAGGTTACCCGTACACGGGAAGAGGCAGTGAGACAGGGTCACTCTGATCCTGGTCAGGTTACCCGTACACGGGAAGAGGCAGTGAGACAGGGTCACTCTGATCCTGGTCAGGTTACCCGTACACGGGAAGAGGCAGTGGGACAGGGTCACTCTGATCCTGCTCAGGTTACCCGTACACGGGAAGAGGCAGTGGGACAGAGTCACTCTGATCCTGCTCAGGTTACCCGTACACGGGAAGAGGCAGTGGGACAGAGTCACTCTGATCCTGCTCAGGTTACCCGTACACGGGAAGAGGCAGTGGGACAGAGTCACTCTGATCCTGCTCAGGTTACCCGTACACGGGAAGAGGCAGTGGGACAGAGTCACTCTGATCCTGCTCAGGTTACCCGTACACGGGAAGAGGCAGTGGGACAGAGTCACTCTGATCCTGCTCAGGTTACCCGTACACGGGAAGAGGCAGTGGGACAGAGTCACTCTGATCCTGCTCAGGTTACCCGTACACGGGAAGAGGCAGTGGGACAGAGTCACTCTGATCCTGCTCAGGTTACCCGTACACGGGAAGAGGCAGTGGGACAGAGTCACTCTGATCCTGCTCAGGTTACCCGTACACGGGAAGAGGCAGTGGGACAGAGTCACTCTGATCCTGCTCAGGTTACCCGTACACGGGAAGAGGCAGTGGGACAGAGTCACTCTGATCCTGCTCAGGTTACCCGTACACGGGAAGAGGCAGTGGGACAGAGTCACTCTGATCCTGCTCAGGTTACCCGTACACGGGAAGAGGCAGTGGGACAGAGTCACTCTGATCCTGCTCAGGTTACCCGTACACGGGAAGAGGCAGTGGGACAGAGTCACTCTGATCCTGCTCAGGTTACCCGTACACGGGAAGAGGCAGTGGGACAGAGTCACTCTGATCCTGCTCAGGTTACCCGTACACGGGAAGAGGCAGTGGGACAGAGTCACTCTGATGCTGCTCAGGTTACCCGTACACGGGAAGAGGCAGTGGGACAGAGTCACTCTGATGCTGCTCAGGTTACCCGTACACGGGAAGAGGCAGTGGGACAGAGTCACTCTGATGCTGCTCAGGTTACCCGTACACGGGAAGAGGCAGTGGGACAGAGTCACTCTGATGCTGCTCAGGTTACCCGTACACGGGAAGAGGCAGTGGGACAGAGTCACTCTGATGCTGCTCAGGTTACCCGTACACGGGAAGAGGCA
The DNA here is from genome assembly GCA_026874595.1 of Sipunculus nudus. NCBI lineage: Eukaryota > Metazoa > Annelida > Sipuncula > Golfingiida > Sipunculidae > Sipunculus > Sipunculus nudus. Next base: position 22,115,397 of record CM049307.1, read on the forward strand.
GTGGGACAGAGTCACTCTGATGCTGCTCAGGTTACCCGTACACGGGAAGAGGCAGTGGGACAGAGTCACTCTGATGCTGCTCAGGTTACCCGTACACGGGAAGAGGCAGTGGGACAGAGTCACTCTGATGCTGCTCAGGTTACCCGTACACGGGAAGAGGCAGTGGGACAGAGTCACTCTGATGCTGCTCAGGTTACCCGTACACGGGAAGAGGCAGTGGGACAGAGTCACTCTGATGCTGCTCAGGTTACCCGTACACGGGAAGAGGCAGTGGGACAGAGTCACTCTGATGCTGCTCAGGTTACCCGTACACGGGAAGAGGCAGTGGGACAGAGTCACTCTGATGCTGCTCAGGTTACCCGTACACGGGAAGAGGCAGTGGGACAGAGTCACTCTGATGCTGCTCAGGTTACCCGTACACGGGAAGAGGCAGTGGGACAGAGTCACTCTGATGCTGCTCAGGTTACCCGTACACGGGAAGAGGCAGTGGGACAGAGTCACTCTGATGCTGCTCAGGTTACCCGTACACGGGAAGAGGCAGTGGGACAGAGTCACTCTGATGCTGCTCAGGTTACCCGTACACGGGAAGAGGCAGTGGGACAGAGTCACTCTGATGCTGCTCAGGTTACCCGTACACGGGAAGAGGCAGTGGGACAGAGTCACTCTGATGCTGCTCAGGTTACCCGTACACGGGAAGAGGCAGTGGGACAGAGTCACTCTGATGCTGCTCAGGTTACCCGTACACGGGAAGAGGCAGTGGGACAGAGTCACTCTGATGCTGCTCAGGTTACCCGTACACGGGAAGAGGCAGTGGGACAGAGTCACTCTGATGCTGCTCAGGTTACCCGTACACGGGAAGAGGCAGTGGGACAGAGTCACTCTGATGCTGCTCAGGTTACCCGTACACGGGAAGAGGCAGTGGGACAGAGTCACTCTGATGCTGCTCAGGTTACCCGTACACGGGAAGAGGCAGTGGGACAGAGTCACTCTGATGCTGCTCAGGTTACCCGTACACGGGAAGAGGCAGTGGGACAGAGTCACTCTGATGCTGCTCAGGTTACCCGTACACGGGAAGAGGCAGTGGGACAGAGTCACTCTGATGCTGCTCAGGTTACCCGTACACGGGAAGAGGCAGTGGGACAGAGTCACTCTGATGCTGCTCAGGTTACCCGTACACGGGAAGAGGCAGTGGGACAGAGTCACTCTGATGCTGCTCAGGTTACCCGTACACGGGAAGAGGCAGTGGGACAGAGTCACTCTGATGCTGCTCAGGTTACCCGTACACGGGAAGAGGCAGTGGGACAGAGTCACTCTGATGCTGCTCAGGTTACCCGTACACGGGAAGAGGCAGTGGGACAGAGTCACTCTGATGCTGCTCAGGTTACCCGTACACGGGAAGAGGCAGTGGGACAGAGTCACTCTGATGCTGCTCAGGTTACCCGTACACGGGAAGAGGCAGTGGGACAGAGTCACTCTGATGCTGCTCAGGTTACCCGTACACGGGAAGAGGCAGTGGGACAGAGTCACTCTGATGCTGCTCAGGTTACCCGTACACGGGAAGAGGCAGTGGGACAGAGTCACTCTGATGCTGCTCAGGTTACCCGTACACGGGAAGAGGCAGTGGGACAGAGTCACTCTGATGCTGCTCAGGTTACCCGTACACGGGAAGAGGCAGTGGGACAGAGTCACTCTGATGCTGCTCAGGTTACCCGTACACGGGAAGAGGCAGTGGGACAGAGTCACTCTGATGCTGCTCAGGTTACCCGTACACGGGAAGAGGCAGTGGGACAGAGTCACTCTGATGCTGCTCAGGTTACCCGTACACGGGAAGAGGCAGTGGGACAGAGTCACTCTGATGCTGCTCAGGTTACCCGTACACGGGAAGAGGCAGTGGGACAGAGTCACTCTGATGCTGCTCAGGTTACCCGTACACGGGAAGAGGCAGTGGGACAGAGTCACTCTGATGCTGCTCAGGTTACCCGTACACGGGAAGAGGCAGTGGGACAGAGTCACTCTGATGCTGCTCAGGTTACCCGTACACGGGAAGAGGCAGTGGGACAGAGTCACTCTGATGCTGCTCAGGTTACCCGTACACGGGAAGAGGCAGTGGGACAGAGTCACTCTGATGCTGCTCAGGTTACCCGTACACGGGAAGAGGCAGTGGGACAGAGTCACTCTGATGCTGCTCAGGTTACCCGTACACGGGAAGAGGCAGTGGGACAGAGTCACTCTGATGCTGCTCAGGTTACCCGTACACGGGAAGAGGCAGTGGGACAGAGTCACTCTGATGCTGCTCAGGTTACCCGTACACGGGAAGAGGCAGTGGGACAGAGTCACTCTGATGCTGCTCAGGTTACCCGTACACGGGAAGAGGCAGTGGGACAGAGTCACTCTGATGCTGCTCAGGTTACCCGTACACGGGAAGAGGCAGTGGGACAGAGTCACTCTGATGCTGCTCAGGTTACCCGTACACGGGAAGAGGCAGTGGGACAGAGTCACTCTGATGCTGCTCAGGTTACCCGTACACGGGAAGAGGCAGTGGGACAGAGTCACTCTGATGCTGCTCAGGTTACCCGTACACGGGAAGAGGCAGTGGGACAGAGTCACTCTGATGCTGCTCAGGTTACCCGTACACGGGAAGAGGCAGTGGGACAGAGTCACTCTGATGCTGCTCAGGTTACCCGTACACGGGAAGAGGCAGTGGGACAGAGTCACTCTGATGCTGCTCAGGTTACCCGTACACGGGAAGAGGCAGTGGGACAGAGTCACTCTGATGCTGCTCAGGTTACCCGTACACGGGAAGAGGCAGTGGGACAGAGTCACTCTGATGCTGCTCAGGTTACCCGTACACGGGAAGAGGCAGTGGGACAGAGTCACTCTGATGCTGCTCAGGTTACCCGTACACGGGAAGAGGCAGTGGGACAGAGTCACTCTGATGCTGCTCAGGTTACCCGTACACGGGAAGAGGCAGTGGGACAGAGTCACTCTGATGCTGCTCAGGTTACCCGTACACGGGAAGAGGCAGTGGGACAGAGTCACTCTGATGCTGCTCAGGTTACCCGTACACGGGAAGAGGCAGTGGGACAGAGTCACTCTGATGCTGCTCAGGTTACCCGTACACGGGAAGAGGCAGTGGGACAGAGTCACTCTGATGCTGCTCAGGTTACCCGTACACGGGAAGAGGCAGTGGGACAGAGTCACTCTGATGCTGCTCAGGTTACCCGTACACGGGAAGAGGCAGTGGGACAGAGTCACTCTGATGCTGCTCAGGTTACCCGTACACGGGAAGAGGCAGTGGGACAGAGTCACTCTGATGCTGCTCAGGTTACCCGTACACGGGAAGAGGCAGTGGGACAGAGTCACTCTGATGCTGCTCAGGTTACCCGTACACGGGAAGAGGCAGTGGGACAGAGTCACTCTGATGCTGCTCAGGTTACCCGTACACGGGAAGAGGCAGTGGGACAGAGTCACTCTGATGCTGCTCAGGTTACCCGTACACGGGAAGAGGCAGTGGGACAGAGTCACTCTGATGCTGCTCAGGTTACCCGTACACGGGAAGAGGCAGTGGGACAGAGTCACTCTGATGCTGCTCAGGTTACCCGTACACGGGAAGAGGCAGTGGGACAGAGTCACTCTGATGCTGCTCAGGTTACCCGTACACGGGAAGAGGCAGTGGGACAGAGTCACTCTGATGCTGCTCAGGTTACCCGTACACGGGAAGAGGCAGTGGGACAGAGTCACTCTGATGCTGCTCAGGTTACCCGTACACGGGAAGAGGCAGTGGGACAGAGTCACTCTGATGCTGCTCAGGTTACCCGTACACGGGAAGAGGCAGTGGGACAGAGTCACTCTGATGCTGCTCAGGTTACCCGTACACGGGAAGAGGCAGTGAGACAGAGTCACTCTGATGCTGCTCAGGTTACCCGTACACGGGAAGAGGCAGTGAGACAGAGTCACTCTGATGCTGCTCAGGTTACCCGTACACGGGAAGAGGCAGTGAGACAGAGTCACTCTGATGCTGCTCAGGTTACCCGTACACGGGAAGAGGCAGTGAGACAGAGTCACTCTGATGCTGCTCAGGTTAGCCGTACACGGGAAGAGGCAGTGAGACAGAGTCACTCTGATGCTGCTCAGGTTAGCCGTACACGGGAAGAGGCAGTGAGACAGAGTCACTCTGATGCTGCTCAGGTTAGCCGTACACGGGAAGAGGCAGTGAGACAGAGTCACTCTGATGCTGCTCAGGTTAGCCGTACACGGGAAGAGGCAGTGAGACAGAGTCACTCTGATGCTGCTCAGGTTAGCCGTACACGGGAAGAGGCAGTGAGACAGAGTCACTCTGATGCTGCTCAGGTTAGCCGTACACGGGAAGAGGCAGTGAGACAGAGTCACTCTGATGCTGCTCAGGTTAGCCGTACACGGGAAGAGGCAGTCAGACAGAGTCACTCTGATGCTGCTCAGGTTAGCCGTACACGGGAAGAGGCAGTGAGACAGAGTCACTCTGATGCTGCTCAGGTTAGCCGTACACGGGAAGAGGCAGTGAGACAGAGTCACTCTGATGCTGCTCAGGTTAGCCGTACACGGGAAGAGGCAGTGAGACAGAGTCACTCTGATGCTGCTCAGGTTAGCCGTACACGGGAAGAGGCAGTGAGACAGAGTCACTCTGATGCTGCTCAGGTTAGCCGTACACGGGAAGAGGCAGTGAGACAGAGTCACTCTGATGCTGCTCAGGTTAGCCGTACACGGGAAGAGGCAGTGAGACAGAGTCACTCTGATGCTGCTCAGGTTAGCCGTACACGGGAAGAGGCAGTGAGACAGAGTCACTCTGATGCTGCTCAGGTTAGCCGTACACGGGAAGAGGCAGTGAGACAGAGTCACTCTGATGCTGCTCAGGTTAGCCGTACACGGGAAGAGGCAGTGAGACAGAGTCACTCTGATGCTGCTCAGGTTAGCCGTACACGGGAAGAGGCAGTGAGACAGAGTCACTCTGATGCTGCTCAGGTTAGCCGTACACGGGAAGAGGCAGTGAGACAGAGTCACTCTGATGCTGCTCAGGTTAGCCGTACACGGGAAGAGGCAGTCAGACAGAGTCACTCTGATGCTGCTCAGGTTAGCCGTACACGGGAAGAGGCAGTGAGACAGAGTCACTCTGATGCTGCTCAGGTTAGCCGTACACGGGAAGAGGCAGTGAGACAGAGTCACTCTGATGCTGCTCAGGTTAGCCGTACACGGGAAGAGGCAGTGAGACAGAGTCACTCTGATGCTGCTCAGGTTAGCCGTACACGGGAAGAGGCAGTGAGACAGAGTCACTCTGATGCTGCTCAGGTTAGCCGTACACGGGAAGAGGCAGTGAGACAGAGTCACTCTGATGCTGCTCAGGTTAGCCGTACACGGGAAGAGGCAGTGAGACAGAGTCACTCTGATGCTGCTCAGGTTAGCCGTACACGGGAAGAGGCAGTGAGACAGAGTCACTCTGATGCTGCTCAGGTTAGCCGTACACGGGAAGAGGCAGTCAGACAGAGTCACTCTGATGCTGCTCAGGTTAGCCGTACACGGGAAGAGGCAGTCAGACAGAGTCACTCTGATGCTGCTCAGGTTAGCCGTACACGGGAAGAGGCAGTCAGACAGAGTCACTCTGATGCTGCTCAGGTTAGCCGTACACGGGAAGAGGCAGTGAGACAGAGTCACTCTGATGCTGCTCAGGTTAGCCGTACACGGGAAGAGGCAGTGAGACAGAGTCACTCTGATGCTGCTCAGGTTAGCCGTACACGGGAAGAGGCAGTGAGACAGAGTCACTCTGATGCTGCTCAGGTTAGCCGTACACGGGAAGAGGCAGTGAGACAGAGTCACTCTGATGCTGCTCAGGTTAGCCGTACACGGGAAGAGGCAGTCAGACAGAGTCACTCTGATGCTGCTCAGGTTAGCCGTACACGGGAAGAGGCAGTCAGACAGAGTCACTCTGATGCTGCTCAGGTTAGCCGTACACGGGAAGAGGCAGTCAGACAGAGTCACTCTGATGCTGCTCAGGTTAGCCGTACACGGGAAGAGGCAGTCAGACAGAGTCACTCTGATGCTGCTCAGGTTAGCCGTACACGGGAAGAGGCAGTCAGACAGAGTCACTCTGATGCTGCTCAGGTTAGCCGTACACGGGAAGAGGCAGTCAGACAGAGTCACTCTGATGCTGCTCAGGTTAGCCGTACACGGGAAGAGGCAGTCAGACAGAGTCACTCTGATGCTGCTCAGGTTAGCCGTACACGGGAAGAGGCAGTGAGACAGAGTCACTCTGATGCTGCTCAGGTTAGCCGTACACGGGAAGAGGCAGTGAGACAGAGTCACTCTGATGCTGCTCAGGTTAGCCGTACACGGGAAGAGGCAGTGAGACAGAGTCACTCTGATGCTGCTCAGGTTAGCCGTACACGGGAAGAGGCAGTGAGACAGAGTCACTCTGATGCTGCTCAGGTTAGCCGTACACGGGAAGAGGCAGTGAGACAGAGTCACTCTGATGCTGCTCAGGTTAGCCGTACACGGGAAGAGGCAGTGAGACAGAGTCACTCTGATGCTGCTCAGGTTAGCCGTACACGGGAAGAGGCAGTGAGACAGAGTCACTCTGATGCTGCTCAGGTTAGCCGTACACGGGAAGAGGCAGTGAGACAGAGTCACTCTGATGCTGCTCAGGTTAGCCGTACACGGGAAGAGGCAGTGAGACAGAGTCACTCTGATGCTGCTCAGGTTAGCCGTACACGGGAAGAGGCAGTGAGACAGAGTCACTCTGATGCTGCTCAGGTTAGCCGTACACGGGAAGAGGCAGTGAGACAGAGTCACTCTGATGCTGCTCAGGTTAGCCGTACACGGGAAGAGGCAGTGAGACAGAGTCACTCTGATGCTGCTCAGGTTAGCCGTACACGGGAAGAGGCAGTCAGACAGAGTCACTCTGATGCTGCTCAGGTTAGCCGTACACGGGAAGAGGCAGTCAGACAGAGTCACTCTGATGCTGCTCAGGTTAGCCGTACACGGGAAGAGGCAGTCAGACAGAGTCACTCTGATGCTGCTCAGGTTAGCCGTACACGGGAACAGGCAGTCAGACAGAGTCACTCTGATGCTGCTCAGGTTAGCCGTACACGGGAACAGGCAGTCAGACAGAGTCACTCTGATGCTGCTCAGGTTAGCCGTACACGGGAACAGGCAGTGAGACAGAGTCACTCTGATGCTGCTCAGGTTAGCCGTACACGGGAACAGGCAGTGAGACAGAGTCACTCTGATGCTGCTCAGGTTAGCCGTACACGGGAACAGGCAGTGAGACAGAGTCACTCTGATGCTGCTCAGGTTAGCCGTACACGGGAACAGGCAGTGAGACAGAGTCACTCTGATGCTGCTCAGGTTAGCCGTACACGGGAACAGGCAGTGAGACAGAGTCACTCTGATGCTGCTCAGGTTAGCCGTACACGGGAAGAGGCAGTGAGACAGAGTCACTCTGATGCTGCTCAGGTTAGCCGTACACGGGAAGAGGCAGTGAGACAGAGTCACTCTGATGCTGCTCAGGTTAGCCGTACACGGGAAGAGGCAGTGAGACAGAGTCACTCTGATGCTGCTCAGGTTAGCCGTACACGGGAAGAGGCAGTGAGACAGAGTCACTCTGATGCTGCTCAGGTTAGCCGTACACGGGAAGAGGCAGTGAGACAGAGTCACTCTGATGCTGCTCAGGTTAGCCGTACACGGGAAGAGGCAGTGAGACAGAGTCACTCTGATGCTGCTCAGGTTAGCCGTACACGGGAAGAGGCAGTGAGACAGAGTCACTCTGATGCTGCTCAGGTTAGCCGTACACGGGAAGAGGCAGTGAGACAGAGTCACTCTGATGCTGCTCAGGTTAGCCGTACACGGGAAGAGGCAGTGAGACAGAGTCACTCTGATGCTGCTCAGGTTAGCCGTACACGGGAAGAGGCAGTGAGACAGAGTCACTCTGATGCTGCTCAGGTTAGCCGTACACGGGAAGAGGCAGTGAGACAGAGTCACTCTGATGCTGCTCAGGTTAGCCGTACACGGGAAGAGGCAGTGAGACAGAGTCACTCTGATGCTGCTCAGGTTAGCCGTACACGGGAAGAGGCAGTGAGACAGAGTCACTCTGATGCTGCTCAGGTTAGCCGTACACGGGAAGAGGCAGTGAGACAGAGTCACTCTGATGCTGCTCAGGTTACCCGTACACGGGAACAGGCAGTGAGACAGAGTCACTCTGATGCTGCTCAGGTTACCCGTACACGGGAACAGGCAGTGAGACAGAGTCACTCTGATGCTGCTCAGGTTACCCGTACACGGGAACAGGCAGTGAGACAGAGTCACTCTGATGCTGCTCAGGTTACCCGTACACGGGAACAGGCAGTGAGACAGAGTCACTCTGATGCTGCTCAGGTTACCCGTACACGGGAACAGGCAGTGAGACAGAGTCACTCTGATGCTGCTCAGGTTACCCGTACACGGGAACAGGCAGTGAGACAGAGTCACTCTGATGCTGCTCAGGTTACCCGTACACGGGAACAGGCAGTCAAACAGAGTCACTCTGATGCTGCTCAGGTTACCCGTACACGGGAACAGGCAGTCAAACAGAGTCACTCTGATGCTGCTCAGGTTACCCGTACACGGGAACAGGCAGTCAAACAGAGTCACTCTGATGCTGCTCAGGTTACCCGTACACGGGAACAGGCAGTCAAACAGAGTCACTCTGATGCTGCTCAGGTTACCCGTACACGGGAACAGGCAGTCAAACAGAGTCACTCTGATCCTGCTCAGGTTACCAGTACACGGGAACAGGCAGTCAAACAGAGTCACTCTGATCCTGCTCAGGTTACCAGTACACGGGAACAGGCAGTCAAACAGAGTCACTCTGATCCTGCTCAGGTTACCAGTACACGGGAACAGGCAGTCAAACAGAGTCACTCTGATCCTGCTCAGGTTACCAGTACACGGGAACAGGCAGTCAAACAGAGTCACTCTGATCCTGCTCAGGTTACCAGTACACGGGAACAGGCAGTCAAACAGAGTCACTCTGATCCTGCTCAGGTTACCAGTACACGGGAACAGGCAGTCAAACAGAGTCACTCTGATCCTGCTCAGGTTACCAGTACACGGGAACAGGCAGTCAAACAGAGTCACTCTGATCCTGCTCAGGTTACCAGTACACGGGAACAGGCAGTCAAACAGAGTCACTCTGATCCTGCTCAGGTTACCAGTACACGGGAACAGGCAGTCAAACAGAGTCACTCTGATCCTGCTCAGGTTACCAGTACACGGGAACAGGCAGTCAAACAGAGTCACTCTGATCCTGCTCAGGTTACCAGTACACGGGAACAGGCAGTCAAACAGAGTCACTCTGATCCTGCTCAGGTTACCAGTACACGGGAACAGGCAGTCAAACAGAGTCACTCTGATCCTGCTCAGGTTACCAGTACACGGGAACAGGCAGTCAAACAGAGTCACTCTGATCCTGCTCAGGTTACCAGTACACGGGAACAGGCAGTCAAACAGAGTCACTCTGATCCTGCTCAGGTTACCAGTACACGGGAACAGGCAGTCAAACAGAGTCACTCTGATCCTGCTCAGGTTACCAGTACACGGGAACAGGCAGTCAAACAGAGTCACTCTGATCCTGCTCAGGTTACCAGTACACGGGAACAGGCAGTCAAACAGAGTCACTCTGATCCTGCTCAGGTTACCAGTACACGGGAACAGGCAGTCAAACAGAGTCACTCTGATCCTGCTCAGGTTACCAGTACACGGGAACAGGCAGTCAAACAGAGTCACTCTGATCCTGCTCAGGTTACCAGTACACGGGAACAGGCAGTCAAACAGAGTCACTCTGATCCTGCTCAGGTTACCAGTACACGGGAACAGGCAGTCAAACAGAGTCACTCTGATCCTGCTCAGGTTACCAGTACACGGGAACAGGCAGTCAAACAGAGTCACTCTGATCCTGCTCAGGTTACCAGTACACGGGAACAGGCAGTCAAACAGAGTCACTCTGATCCTGCTCAGGTTACCAGTACACGGGAACAGGCAGTCAAACAGAGTCACTCTGATCCTGCTCAGGTTACCAGTACACGGGAACAGGCAGTCAAACAGAGTCACTCTGATCCTGCTCAGGTTACCAGTACACGGGAACAGGCAGTCAAACAGAGTCACTCTGATGCTGCTCAGGTTACCAGTACACGGGAACAGGCAGTCAAACAGAGTCACTCTGATGCTGCTCAGGTTACCAGTACACGGGAACAGGCAGTCAAACAGAGTCACTCTGATGCTGCTCAGGTTACCAGTACACGGGAACAGGCAGTCAAACAGAGTCACTCTGATGCTGCTCAGGTTACCAGTACACGGGAACAGGCAGTCAAACAGAGTCACTCTGATGCTGCTCAGGTTACCAGTACACGGGAACAGGCAGTCAAACAGAGTCACTCTGATGCTGCTCAGGTTACCAGTACACGGGAACAGGCAGTCAAACAGAGTCACTCTGATGCTGCTCAGGTTACCAGTACACGGGAACAGGCAGTCAAACAGAGTCACTCTGATGCTGCTCAGGTTACCAGTACACGGGAACAGGCAGTCAAACAGAGTCACTCTGATGCTGCTCAGGTTACCAGTACACGGGAACAGGCAGTCAAACAGAGTCACTCTGATGCTGCTCAGGTTACCAGTACACGGGAACAGGCAGTCAAACAGAGTCACTCTGATGCTGCTCAGGTTACCAGTACACGGGAACAGGCAGTCAAACAGAGTCACTCTGATGCTGCTCAGGTTACCAGTACACGGGAACAGGCAGTCAAACAGAGTCACTCTGATGCTGCTCAGGTTACCAGTACACGGGAACAGGCAGTCAAACAGAGTCACTCTGATGCTGCTCAGGTTACCAGTACACGGGAACAGGCAGTCAAACAGAGTCACTCTGATGCTGCTCAGGTTACCAGTACACGGGAACAGGCAGTCAAACAGAGTCACTCTGATGCTGCTCAGGTTACCAGTACACGGGAACAGGCAGTCAAACAGAGTCACTCTGATGCTGCTCAGGTTACCAGTACACGGGAACAGGCAGTCAAACAGAGTCACTCTGATGCTGCTCAGGTTACCAGTACACGGGAACAGGCAGTCAAACAGAGTCACTCTGATGCTGCTCAGGTTACCAGTACACGGGAACAGGCAGTCAAACAGAGTCACTCTGATGCTGCTCAGGTTACCAGTACACGGGAACAGGCAGTCAAACAGAGTCACTCTGATGCTGCTCAGGTTACCAGTACACGGGAACAGGCAGTCAAACAGAGTCACTCTGATGCTGCTCAGGTTACCAGTACACGGGAACAGGCAGTCAAACAGAGTCACTCTGATGCTGCTCAGGTTACCAGTACACGGGAACAGGCAGTCAAACAGAGTCACTCTGATGCTGCTCAGGTTACCAGTACACGGGAACAGGCAGTCAAACAGAGTCACTCTGATGCTGCTCAGGTTACCAGTACACGGGAACAGGCAGTCAAACAGAGTCACTCTGATGCTGCTCAGGTTACCAGTACACGGGAACAGGCAGTCAAACAGAGTCACTCTGATGCTGGTCAGGTTACCAGTACACGGGAACAGGCAGTCAAACAGAGTCACTCTGATGCTGGTCAGGTTACCAGTATACGGGAACAGGCAGTAAATTAGAGTTACTCTGATTCTGGTCAGGTTACCAGTATACGGGAACAGGCAGTAAATTAGAGTTACTCTGATCCTGCTCAGGTTACCAGTATACGGGAACAGGCAGTCAAACAGAGTCACTCTGATTCTGGTCTACCGTAACTTCTGTTTGTGCTCTGGTCATAAATTCGTACAAATGCAAGTCAAAACTTTCAAATAGCTATATTTATTTGAAATTTTATTTTTTTTATTCAGATTAGACTTGACGTCTTACAATATCTTACAACAATGTCTTGCAGTAAAACACTGCAGATCCCTGAGAATCCCTGAATAAAGGGGTAAATGAGGCATTTATTTTATGTGATGTGATTCTTTGATTTTTTAACGCGCCAGTCAAATTAAGATCATGTTCAAGGACTCGTAAAATTGATACATCGATCGATACAGATGAACAGATCTACGTTTATTTATTGCTCTTATAAGAACGTATCTTAACAAACATATAGTCTTCACGAACTAGTACCACAAAACGAACAAGTTTTTTTTTTATTGAACTGTATCGCATTAAAATATTGCAACTGTATTTGTAAGAATTTGTAAGGGTTATGTGTTACCAGTTATGTGTACTTGAAATTGTATCCCTTCAGCTGGTTTTCTAAAGAATATTCTGTGCTCTCACCATTGCCCAATCGCGGTTATGAAGCTAAGTGGGTACATATACCATCGCCAGATGGCAAGGTATATTATTTTCCCCTTGGTTTGTCTATAATAGCAGCGTTACGAAAAAGTCATTAACACAATTTGATGTTCAGGAGTTTTACGGTTACTCAAAGGAAAATGTTTTTAGGTGTTCTGGATCATCATAATTTATTTTAAATTCAAGTGATTCTTTTCCTTTATGTGACCATTTATTGGTATTTGAGACATTCTTTGTCAGCCGGGCTCACCTGTGAAAATTAAGAACAGAGGGTATTAATCTTACCAGAATACAGGAATATTAAGAACAGAGGATATTAGATTGACCGGAATACAGGAATAATAAGAACAGAGGACATTTAACCCAGAGGAACACAGGTATATTAAGAACATTGGGCATTAAACCCACAGGAACATTAAAAACAGATAATACTAAATCCACCGAAACACAGGAATATTAAGAACGGAGGACATTAAAACCAACAGAAACACAAGAATGTAATTAGTGCGGTCCTAGCTATGGGTATCCATATAGTTGCATGATTACGCACATCTAACTTAAATAAATTTTACAGATTCGAAACATGTCACAAGCCTGGTATTCCTTTCACAAACCGTACATCTGTGTTCGCATTTAGAGTGCAATCTCCATTGGGAAATCAGTTGGATGGGGGGGGGGGGGGGGAGGTCACTAATAATAAAACGATGTCCAGATAAAATGTTCCATTTTAAATATCTTTGTTCCCTATCACATTTCCTTGTTGTAACAGCTGATACATGAAGCAAAGCATATCGGGAGATATTAAATTATCGTGTTCCCAAGGTGTAATTTTGCTATTTTCCAGGCACCGGCCTGTTACCTGGAAATAAAGTTAAGGTACATTTACAGACAGGACTAATGACCTTCTTGCCTGTCTGGGATAGAAAAATGGAAATTCTGTAACTGAGCACTACAGATCGCTCAGCAGACAGTTTGATTATGATTTATTAAAAAAAAACAAATATTCCTGTTGTGGGATGCTCCCAAACCCATGTTTGCATTCATTGTTTGGCCCACATTTACAGGTTCATGGTTCATTCAAGTGACTGTACATTTGTGGATATTCCTTTATGACTTTCCTAAATCCAGGACCATGCTCCTGATCAACATCGAAATCCAATTGACCCTTCTGTGACTAATATCCGAAATGGCCTGAAAAGAAAATGAGATACCGTGCAGGAGTGCGTGAGTTATGTTGTGAACAAACACACACACAAACCAACACACGAACGGCGATGAACGCATACTGCCCTGGCGGAGGCAATTATAATTATGTTGACAGATTCACAAAATCTTGTTTGCTCACTTCAACAATATATGATCATTGAAAATCCGTTTCATAGTAAGAACCTATCAAATTAACTTATCACAAACCTATAATTCCGTGTGGTATAAATGGGGGTAAAGTGCTTTCCATAGACATAGTTGTACTGATGATAATTCTGGTGAATTACAAAGTGTGTCAAAGGCCCCGGTTTCCTATCGCATGTCCTTGTTGTAAAAGCTGACATTGGAAGCCATGCAGAGAGAAGAAATTACGATTGTATTCCAAGAGAGTAAATTTGCCATTTTCTCCATAACTGATACTCGATCTCGCCTCTCCTTCCTGAGGGTCGGTGGGGGGGGGGGGGGAGGGGGGAGGATGTTACGAGCTGCAGGAAGGTGTAATGACATATCTCCCTTGATGTATTTTGTTTACCATCTGAAGGACGGTGTAATGATTTGTGTCCCTTGGTTTCATGGATTTAGTTTGTTTGCCATCTGAAGGAGCGTGTAATAACACGTGTTCCTTGTTTTCGTGGATATAGTTAGTTTGCCATCTGAAGTACGGTGTAATGACATGTTTTCCTTGATTTCGTTGATGTGTTTTGTTTACCATCTGAAGGACGATGTAATGATTTGTGTCCCTTGGTTTCGTGGATGTAGTTCGTTTGCCATCTGAAGGAGGGTGTAATAACACGTGTTCCTTGATTTCGTGGATGTAGTTTGTCTGACACCTGAAGGACGGTGTAATGACATGTTTTCCTTGATTTCGTTGATGTATTTTGTTTACCATCTGAAGGACGGTGTAATGATTTGTGTCCCTTGGTTTCGTGGATGTAGTTTGTTTGCCATCTGAAGGAGGGTGTAATGACACGTGTTCCTTATTTTCGTGGATATAGTTGTTTGCCATCTGAAGGAAGGTGTAATGACATGTTTTCCTTGATTTCGTTGATGTATTTTGTTTACCATCTAAAGGACGGTGTAATGAAATGTTTTCCTTGATTTCGTGGATATAGTTTGTTTGACATCTGAAGGAGGATGTAATGACATGTTTTCCTTGATTTCGTGGATATAGTTTGATAGTTTGTTTGACATCTGAAGGAGGATGTAATGACATGTTTTCCTTGATTTCGTGGATGTAGTTTGTTGGACACCTGAAGGACGGTGTAATGACATGTTTTCCTTGATTTCGTGGATATAGTTTGTTTGCCATCTGAAGGAGGATGTAATGACATGGGTCCTTGGTTTCGTGGATGTAGTTTGTTTGACATCTGAAGGACGGTGTAATGACATGTTTTCCTTGATGTCGTGGATGTAATTTGTTTGACACCTGAAGGACGGTGTAATGACATGTTTTCCTTTATTTCGTGGATGTAGTTTGTTTGACATCTGAAGGAGGATGTAATGACATGTTTTCCTTGATTTCGTGGATGTATTTTGTTTGACATCTGTAGGACGGTGTAACGTGGATTTATATTTCGTTGATGTAGTTAGTTTTGCATTTTAACGACAACCGCAATGCGTTTTACTAAGTCATCGTATGTATAAAACATTTATCATAACACATAACAGTTGGTTCACTTCTGAACTGGAATCAAACCAATGACCTTCTGATTTCCGCTCGGCTACCATACCACTGACCTACCAAAGATCCAAGCAATGAACCAGCCTGACTATTCATACGTATATTTTTATATATAGTCAGACAATAAGAATCATATTATTAAGCCATCTGGACTTCGGCTATTACATGCGAGGGAATAAGGATACCCCCAGAATTAATTAAATCTAAAACTTAAAGAATAACTAAGCTTCTAAAATTTGATTTGACCAGTTTTGTTCTTTAGGCTTGGCTGTGTTTTTCTGCTTTATATATTAACTAATGTTCGGTTGTTTATTATTATGACATCACATTCGACTGCCCCGTGGCCGTCCTAGAATAAACCCGTAATCAAAGAAAATGTTATTTGACGTGTGTAGGCGGAGTGTGTAATAGGCCTTTCCATTATTTGACAGCATCGTTCATATTTTTTTTATCTGTCAATAAAATAAAGCGCAATCGCTTTCACGTGAAGTAGCAGGCTCTTGCCACAAGGCATTATTTCTAAAATTACCTTTCTGGTGATTCTGCATCAATATATTCAAAGAGTACCTTCAGAATAACCAGAGGGGGTATGCATTTAATTTCTCAACATCCACGCTATTCTTAACAGAGTATGGCACTTGGGTTTATGGTACATGAAGCTCATTCAAGCCATAAAGGACAGTTTGTTTTATTTCCTGCCTAATTGAAAGATATGTTTCAAGGGAAGGGCGTATGTTAAATCATCTATGATAGCAATGAATCTGTTTAAAGGTCAACCCTTTGATGTTGTCTAGATTTGTACATGAACTTTTAAAACGACACATGGCAATACGGGCGAAAAGCGTGGTTAAATCCGGCATCCGCCTCAGAAGTATGGATTCATTTTTCCACCTCGTTGTGTTCGATACCCTATCGGGCTGTTCTCAAGGTTCTTTCATCTTTTAACCTAGACCCCCAAGCCCGTCATCTAAAATTAAGTCTTTATCTCACAGTGAATGGCGGCCTGGGGATTGTGTGTCGGATCAAATTGGAAGTGGCAGCGTTAAAGAGATCAAGGGGAGATTCAGGATCACCCACACCAGTGATCAGGCGTTGTGTAAAGACTTCAAACTAGCCCCATTTCAGGTTACCCCCCCCCCCTCCCCCCCCATGCGTATTATGGAATCGACTACCCCCGGAGGTAACCTGAACCTGTTTCACGGTAACGCCCCAACACTGTCCAGGTTACCCGCTCACAGATAACTAGATGATCAATTCTTATGCTGTTTACTTGATAAAAAAAATTGAAATTATAATCATCTAAGAGAAAAATGAAAGTCGCAAAATTAGATATATTAATCATATATCTAACATATGATATACAAAGACTCAACACTAATTTAAACAATTCAGATGATCCATTGTAATAACTATTTTTGACTAGTGGGTACTATGAAACCGATTCCAAGTTACTCACGGGGTAATCTGAAATACATTCCAATGAAACAACCCATCCAGGTAAATAGACCGGGGGGGGGGGGGGAGTAATCCTAAGAGGAGATCATCTGAAATCGCTACAGCGACTCCGGGAAGCTTAAATCAGATCCAGAAGATGCGGAGAAGTGATAAGTGACAAATCTCTCTGCAGCTGCCGCCTCTTTGACAAAACTAGGACTTAATATTTAGGACACTTATCTGTCGTTTCAGTAATTAACCTGTGATCCGACAAGCCTTCCTTTTGATGTATTGCGGATTGCAGGGCCAAGGCTGTTCCAAGGTTACTCTTCACGTTGGCAGCAGCCTGAGTCTATCGATCACCTATGTTACATGAAAGATGACATTTGTTTAACTTTAGCATTTTTTTTTAAATTTTATTAACTCGGAGGTTCTTCGTTTAACGACTATACATTTCCCTTTATATTTGTAATAAAAAAATCGCTCACCTATTATAAAAGCATCACCATTGGATACATCTGTAAAAAAAAAGGCAATATAATAAGAGTCCAGATCACCTTATTCTCATTCCAGAGAATTTGTCAGTATTAGAGTTTCTGAACATATTTTATTTGGATTTGATTTAACAATTTATAATACTTTTATATTTGCTTTTATTATATATACATGTATCAATATATCTTTCATATTTTTAGCATTAAAACACAAATTATTATAAGACGTTTACTGAATTTTCATCCGTGAAATAATCCTGTTTTCATTGCATGAATCCCCTGTAACCTTTAAGGAAACTCTGTAATTTTGATAATCTTGTAAAGTTGTAGAGTCTTATATAAAACATATTTAGAAGGGGTTTAGTTCTTTAGTGTTAATTTTTTATTGAGATTAAATGGATGTTAATGATGGTAAAATATCTAATCACATGTTCAAATCAGTCATGGGGTAATGGTAATAGTAATAGTAATAGTCTATTACAGCTTTTTCATGTTATAGTAATAGTAATATTAATAGTAATAGATTTAAAAATTACCTGTTAGAGTAATAGAAACAGAAGGCAACGTTATTGAGTAATACATATTATATTGTATTATTTCCTTTGACCTACTTTGTCATGAAGCATATCAGCAAATAATACTGAACAGACTCAGTCCATAGCAGTGACTGTATGCTCAGGATGTGCCTATTGTGAAGACATGCAGGAGCCAGCTGTTATTCATAAGAGTATTTGACAGAGCAGGTTTCATGCAAATAAGGTACCTGGCACTAAATCTGACTTTTGATTTCACAAACAGGAATTGATTATTATTATTGTGACATGTACATCTTATCTTACAACCATGAATCCATAAGCATATTCTGAAATGCACCTAGACTTGTTTTCACCAGCCAGTTAGCATTTTATTCGATACAGATCGTAATAACACATACACAAGAAAATATAATACTGAACCAGATACAGAGCAGACTCAAAATGTTCATGATAGGCTTTAAATTAATGTTTTCACTACCCAAAAAGTGGTGCAGCACACAATGCCATAAACTTGTACCAATACTTCAATCACTTGAATAAACTCATAATACAAGCACATGTATATCTAGTTAACTTACTTTATATATATATATATATATATATATATATATATTGAAATTATAAATTGACGATAAATTTCTTATCATATGCTGGTTTTGACACGGGAAATTTGGATATTGACAGTCTATGAACATTTCTCACACCTGAAGAATGGAAATTGATAAAAGAGATTATTGTATTAAAGAATGGCATACCTGAGGAATATAGGCGATGTATGGTACCAATATTGTAAAATTTACCATCTCTTTGTCCACACTCAAGATGTCCAATGCAATAAAATAAAACATGGCATCGTATCAAAATGAACATACATGTATACACCCCAGAAGCTAGGGTATTCTTGTCTCCAGTTAGGTTCTTTCAAGAATGTTGACTTAAACAATATTTTTTCATTCAATATATCAATTAGTATTGGGAAACAGGGCATATCCCTATATAAATTCCTTCCCTGATACATAAAGGACTGATTTGTCAATTTTGATACTAAATAATAATATGCAATAATCATGAATAATTCCTCTGGTGAAATATTTAAGATACAATGAAAATCTTTATGTATTAACTACGAGGAAAAAGATGTTAAATAGGTTTATAGAAAAATATGTACAAAGATGCATATACATTAATATTTCATATATGCCAGAGCATTTACAATGAGCTTGCATTCAAAAACATGTATATTCAACAGTCCATACAATTGTCTTGTAATTCCTACTTAAACGACTACTCTCGTTAATAAAACAGTGGATTTTCACCAAAATAAATGCAGTTTCAATGCAGGGTTGGGTTTTTCTACTGAAAAAAACTGTGTTTTACATTACTGTGTAGAAAACTGTTTTTTACGTGAAAAACTTTAAAAAAACTCCACTTCATACTCACATGTTCATTTGACCATCTCGCATATTAAGAAGGGTTACAGCATATGGTGTACCATGTCATACATGTACACAACATTATTTCTTAGTGACATATACACAATCAGTCCTAAAATTCACTGTGTTAAGCTGCGTTTACCGGGAGCGAGGTATGCGGTATACTGTAAACGGTATGCAAAAAAGGTGTTTTTTCCCGCTCTGGTTATATATTTTATATAAAAAAGCGTTTACCGGGCCTGCGATTTGCGGTATACGGCATTGGCCACTCGGTAAAATGGAATTCTCAGGGGAATATTGGATCCGCATACTGCACGCGGTATAACGCCTATGGGCTCAAGTTACCATATGGATGGATGAACTACAAATGAAGCGCGACCCAGCGGGGTTTTACCGCCCGCCAAGTAAATGCCCCATGTGATTTTATATCGCATTCCGCATACCGGTTTCTGCTGCCGCATACCGCGCAGCTTATGTGTACTTTATAGTCTTATTAGTAGTTCTTGTTCTAACTGAACGTTTAAACCTGCTCGCATCACAGGGTCATCATGAAGAGTGACCATGCAAGTGTGGTTGCATGGCGACTTTCGAAATATGGCAAATAACTGGTGCGTAGGCAAAATAAAATGACACGCGTGACATTCGATCAAGGAGGCGGGGCATGTGGGACAAATCAGTTATAGCCCAATGAAATGTAAAGCAAGCCATGAGATTTGCTTGGCCATCCATCCATCCATTAGAAGTTTACGCTCGTCGAGCAGCTACAGGTAGCTGTGGTCAAGAAATCATGGGTATCACTCAACAGAAATCTTTTTTTTTTTTTTTACAGTTTAACGCATGGATATAAAAAAGTATTTCACATGACATTGGTACATAGGTCATTCATGAAGTTTATTTCTTGAAATCATGGGTATCACTTAACAGAAATCCGTTTTTTTACAGTTTTACACATGGATATAAAAAAAGCTGTATTTCACATGACTTTGGTACATAAGTCATTAATGAAGTTTACTTGTTGAACCTATGGGTTTCACTGAACAGAAATGTCTCATGCATCTAGTTCTTTGTAAAGTTTTACACCTGGATGTAAAAACCTGTTTTTTTTTACATGACGTTAATTACCGTTATTAAACGGTGTAAATAACTTCAGTTTAAAAAAACTTGCCAACCCTGTTTCAATGTTTGGTAATTTTTTGTCTCCAAATAGAAAAATTTCAACTTGCTGCATATTCACCTTCATCCTTCTCAGTAATTTCAGAAATACTGTGAAAATGAAAAGTAGATATGTGGGATAGTAGTGCTAGTTTATAGCCTTGTTGGCTGCGCGAGGTCTTAAATCTTCTCATCAGTATATGTGATAGTAAAAGTAATAGTAATAGATATCCCAGTAATAGTAAGAGTAATAGTAATAGATGGTAAAAGACCGGCTTCTGTGGCTCAGGGGTAGAGCACAGGACTCAAAGCCGGGAGATCTTGAGTTTGAATCTCAATTAACCGAGGCGGAGAGATTTTTCACGGTCGGTCCCCACCCAGGGCAGGCTTAATAGGAAGGTCGTGTTCCGCGGCCGTGTTTCACTCATAAACGGGTGCGCCTTTTGGAGGTTCCTCGGTGGTTTGTGCCAGCAATGGGGACGATTACGCAGCCAGGGCCCGCAGGTGCAGTATAGTCACCGGGCCTGGGTAACGCCAGGATATAAAATGAGAGGAACCGTGTGACACTGCCCTCTCACGTAGTCCGAAATCGGAATGGAATTCTGCAGATGTACAGTACATAAACATAGTTTGGTAAGCATTAAAAAAAGAGGCGGGAACCTCCGTCAAGAAAATATTAAAAAAATATTTTAAAATGGTCAAATGTGGTAATAGTAATAGTAATAGTCTTTACGGAACCTAATATCAACAGATCACGTAGTCGTGACGAACACAAGCCTTGCAACGGAGATAAAAAAAAATCAGATTCTGTAACACTAGGCAGTGTGAAATGTCTAGGGAAATGAATAAAGAAGTCAGTGATTTTTTATTAACAAAATAATTATAATTTATTCTTAAAACATCCGAACATTACAATACACTATATCAATACAATTACACTGTATAACAACAATACAACAGTAAATCAATACAAGTATATGAATAAAGTGTACAGTACCTGGATACCACCACTGTCACAGCGTCAAAAGGTCCTTTAAAGCATATAATTCAGATGAACAGTTCACATAAATCTTCTCAGAGAATAACAGTCCAGTTCATTTACAAAATCAACCCTTTGTAATCCAAAGTGAAGTTCTTGTTATAATCCCGAAAGCAAACTGAAGACTATAGAAGATCCGTCACAAATTAAAATGAAAGGCTATAACTGCCGCAAATATAGGAAAAGGTCCACTCTTCTGTGTCCACTGGAATATTCTCTCACTTCTTTCTCGGCTCTAAAACACAGCTCCCTATTTATAACTGTCACCCATAGCCGAGAACTTTCCACTTCCCGAACAATCTAAAGAATCTAATATAATACACAGTACACACGCGTTACAGAAAACATCTAGAACAAAAACGCTGTGTTTGTACATGTCAGGGTACACAGGTGGGCCGACCCGGCTCGGCCAGGCGAGAAAAGCCCCAGTCTAGCATGACCGCTGTGTACACGTCACCCCCAACGCGTGGGCCGGGCTATGTCGTCATAGCAACAGACAACGCTAGCGCTGAACAAAAACACTGCATACAATAAACGAGACATCTTTAGCATAGAAATATCAGAAATTCAAAGTAACAGAACAATTGTAATAGACCTACCTCGCCTTAAAAGACAAAATGTATTTATACTTTTATCAATCGAGATATCGCAAAAAAATACTCTTACTTTGTCTGTATAATGGACTCGAACACTCAGTGTCAGCCGCCAGGCTTCGTCAGTTTGTAGAAAAGAAACCCCAAACGAAACCCAGTCAAACTAGCTCTTTTTTAAATAATAAGCTTCTTTTATAGTCGAATAGTTAACACAATACATTAAAGACATATAACATTTTAGTTTGTGAGGTCGACTTCGGCAGGGCCATAAGTCGACTTATTCTGATCGACCTTTTAGATCTGAAGTATATGGATTTTGGTTGTTTTGGTTTAAGATGGCCATCGAAGTGAAACTTGTCATACAGAAAGTATCCGCTGAGTAAGGAGATCAAACTTATCTACAACACAAGTCTCTAGGATATACTGTATTTAGAAATGATACATTGCCTGATAAAGTAATAGAAAACTCCCAGGAGCAGAGAGTGTCAAGTGGATGAAGAATAAGAGTGTTTGCGGGCCTTTTATCACCGTTATCTTTCCTTCCGTTAAATTGGGGTTATATTTATCTCAACAGCTCCTTCCAGGACCCCATTCTGTGCCACCGTTTGATGTTGAAATATAATTCTATAAACTGCCTTTGAAAGGACAGAAGGGGAAGTAATAGATACAATACGTCATAGGTACATTGATGAAAATAGAACAGCGTTGGAGTTATCTTTCATGTGGAAAAATCCTGCATTCGCTGACGAAATTTTTGCAGAAGGACAAGTGGAATGTCCATATATAGGTATGATGAGTCACGTTTATGCGTCACTCAGCCGCCCTTAAATTAGGAGGGTTGACATGTCCGTGCATGATTAGTAATCAAGATACGGAATAAGCACCTGCTTACTGTAACGTCGATCCATGGTGGTTCCATATTTATCTATCATACGGAATAAGAGGAAAATGACATAAAAGTGCCAACGCAGGGAATTTTATAGCTCACCTATCAATCTTCAGGTTTTAAATAGCATAATGTTAATTCACGCAGGAAGCTACAAATCTAATAAAAACCCACGCCTGCCGCAGACGGGGAGTTCAGCGGAGGATACGTGTAGGGTTGCAGGTGCAGGCGTTTACTTCAATCACAGACTCGGTATAGAGAATGTGTGTGTTTTTTTATTCAGCATACATATATATGTCAAGCTAACCAGACAATAATTAAGGTAGAGTCATGATTTAAATGTCAGTGAGATATATAACCAATATAACCAGGACCAATAAAATGCAGTCATAAGCCAAAACGCAGCCCAGGAAGAGACTGATAAAAATCGCCCACCAATATTTAAATTATTTGATTATGAGCGGTCCGATATTTGCTGTTGCTTGTAAGGAGTCCATGCTCAAATCTTGCAGACAGAATACTGTTGGTCACATTATACTGTATTAAGTTAAGATTAGGTTCACATTACAATTTCATATGCCTTAAGAGTTTGATGTTAATATATCTTTACCTCAATGGAAAAACCTTGAAGGTTTGACTGAATAGATCGTTACGTAAGCCTTGAGCGATTAGTTCAAAGGATATTACGTTCATCTATTAAATCCGGCGGAAAATTGCTGACAAATGTTAATTTAAATGTTAGGAAAGCTGAAGTGAAAAAGCGTAGAGAGGACTTGACAGGAGGGATTCAGGCAGAAATATTTTTTTTTTATCTTTGACAAGACGGGCTTTGACATTAGGGATTACTGTTATTATATTAAAAGTGTCAGTTCGGAATATTAAAGTGTCCTTTCGTTGAGCTGGGGAAGCGGATCTCTCACTAATGATGGTGTCATGAATACTTGATGGTTCTCATCGAAAACTGGAGGATGAACCGTTCCAAACCCTATTGTGGTAACGTTCCCTAACGTAAAATTGAAATATAATGGGGTTTTAATTATATCTGCATATCCATATTGTAACATCTGTTTTTGGAATGATTCATATGCTAAGGAAAATAAATATAACTTGTTCCATGACTGATTTACTATATCATTAAGTAACATTATGCTGATCTGGCAAACCAACCTCTAATGTCTAAACCACTAATGAATGGTTACTCACCATAACAAGGAAAGTGTGGCATCAGTGATCCCCAGTCCTTTGCAATAACCCCTTTTTACATTAAAAAACATGCAAAATACAGATATCCAAGTGTGTTTTAGGAGTGATAGGGGATATAATTAGTGGAGGAATGGATATAAAATAGAGACCCAAGTGTCAGGTCAGGTCTTACATTGCAGATAATGTGCACATATAATAGTGGAATACAAAACAAAACAAGTAGTGAAACTGAAAATATCATTTCAGCTGTTGACCAAAATAGGTGGTTGTTGCTCCTGCTGTTCCGTGGATATTTTCTACTAGATCTTACATTAAAGGGCTTATTCAGATGTCTCTCGTCTACTAAATAAAGATAATCTCTTGAACCTTACCAAAAATAAGCGGAAAACTCCGATCCAACATTACACAGCAGTCGATTTTTTTATATCCACATGTATATAATACGTGGGTGACCGCGTATATATAAGATGTGCGGTGACCGCAGCGGGTTGTGGCCGAGGCTTTAAAAGAACCGTTTTACATTGACTGATATTCATAGTATAATGCAGCTTTTTGGCCACTTCTTAAAGCTACTGTCCTGGTCCAAGGATCCATCACTAGGTCTTATAAAAACCAAACGATTTTTTGGAAAATCTTGGCGCTTCTGGCTTATTCACGGGCTTGTTGACACAAAAGTTATTGATATAAAGCGCAGAGTCACGACCTTCAATCCTCCCCCCCCCCCCCCCCCCCGGATCCAAAGTTATTGATATAAAGCGCAGAGTCACGACCTTCAATCCTCCCCCCCCCCCCCGGATCCAAAGCTATTGATATAAAGCGCAGAGTCACGACATTCAATCCTCCCCCCCCCCCCCCCCAGGATCCTCACCTGCTGATTATGCAGTTGAAGTGGAATTTGTCCATTTAAGGGGAGTCAACACCCTCCAGAGCATTTAACTATAGGTGCAACCCGGACCGGACCACCACATAAGAGGTCCGCTCCTGGTCCGGTCAAGCTGTAGGCAGTCCAGTAAGAGGACCGACCAAAATTTTCATTATATATATTTGTTCAACTATTTAACAAAACCGAATATTAAATACACATCAAAGCGTGCAATAAATGTAATTGTATAATCTATACGTGGATCGCTAAATGTGGGTTTGAATTTTGAATGACAAATTTAAAATCCCAATCTTTGTAAATAATTTGACAACGGTGGATTATATTTGTCTTACTGTGTTGGCATGGTGGTTAGAATATAAACTAAATTGTGCAAGGTGGGGCGAGCTGGTTCAAAGAATTTGATGCGGTTTGCCATTAGCTAAATAGTTATGAAGTGGTTAAATTGCGATTTAAAAATTGAAAACCTATTAATCTGACGTAAATGATTTATTATATAGAGTATATATAGGCCTATGTACTTACCCTATAGAAATTGATCTTAATATACTGGGATACACAGTGATATTTAGGAAAAGCATCAGCATTGTGCAACACTGCAGGAGACAACCATTCTGATTCTAAATTAACATGTCACTTCAATCATAAGTTAATATCAAATAATGACCCTTTACTGTTACCCAGACAAAAAAAATATAAAACAGTACACGTATATAATTATACCATTGCAGCTGCCATTGCTTTAAATACATTTTACCGAGCTAAATAGTCATTCTGTGAGAGTTTAATTACACCTTGTTCAAACCAAGATTTGTAGGTTTGTGAAACTAAACCCATAAAGTCATCTGTTAAGCTGATCCCTGAGAACAGTAGAGCGGTCCAGACCGGTCCAGTCAGGGATAAACGGTCAGGTATACATTGTTAGCGGTCCTGTCCGGTCAAGCCCAAAATTGTGCACCGGTCCGGTCCGCACCTCTACATCTCACCCTCTAGAGAATTTACTGCAGTTTTATTGACTGTATACAGAGTACATAGGACTTGTGGCTGAATCATACAAGAAGAGAAGAAGAAGAGAAAATAAGGCAGATTTGATCATATGTTGAACCCAGTTTTCTAATATATTGTGAACTGACAAAAAAAGAATAAAAGAAAAAATGCCTCACATGAACAGTAAGTTAACAGGTTTATCTCACTGAGGTGTTACTGTAACATCGGCACAGTAAGCCAAGACCAGCTATGGAATTACTGTGTAATTACAATGTATGTTACGTGAACGTGGGGGTAAACGTCTGTGATCTATATGATCTATTATTTTTACTCGCTTTTCTCTGCTTCATTTACTGTTGAACTGTTATTTTTTTTAACTGGAAATCCCCTCCCCCTCAGATCCACCCTATATGTGGACTATTAATGCAGGGGGTGAAGAATTCAACAGTGGTCTCACTGCAAGGTCAAATATGAAAAAAAAACAACATTGAATTAAACCTTGTTATACTCTGGACACAAATACCTCCGCGTGGGAACTCTGAGCATGAAATATCCTTGTCTTGCACATGCAGTTTTACGTAATTATTGAAAAGGATGTGCGTCATAAGGATCATATAACAGAACAATTAATTATAATTTCATATTCGATATTTCACTTTGAAATGCAAATAGTGTGTATATTGAGAACTACTGAAGAAATAATATGTTTGTGAAGAAACACAAAGATAATCACGGTTTCATACAGGATAACTACCGGCGCGTGCTCACTTATCATGAAGAACATGCCTCCACTGACGTCATCAAATTTTATAACCATTGGTCTCATGGACATAGATGAATGAATTTATGAGATAACGCTCACGTTGTGTCCCATGCATAAACCATCGTATCGCTCCAACTTATGGGTCGATATTAGGGCTGTATCAATATACCGATATATCGATACCAATCGATACGCCACGTCAATACGGTAATCGATACGCTATGCATGTTGTATCGTCGTATCGATAAAACCCCAAAACTGTTCACCAATATAGATACAAGTCATGCAACCCTAACCTTCACTTTAATCTGAGTTATTTTAAAGCTAACACTGCTTTTTATTCATTATGTTGACCTTTTAAGACTGAAATAAGATCACACATTATCGTATGGTCGACTGGATGAGGATTGTATATACAGTTCTCGGTGCTTCAATGACAGACCGTGTGAGCTTGTGAGCGATGAAAGGCTAATATTAAGGTCTTTTTATATGTTTGTGAATAACTTAATCCTGAGCATTAAGTCATAAATGAAACAAAAAGAAAAATGAAGCATACTGTCAATACGTATCGGGTATCGCTTTAAATATATCGCAATACGTATTGTCCCTAGTCTATATATCCCTCAATCGTATAAGAAAACCAAAAAAGCACCCAGAGAGCGCAGACCTCCGCAAAGGCATCTTGTTAGCCCATACGGCATTGTCAGAAATGCAACATTTTTCCTTAATAATTCCTGGATCTAGATGGTGATCCGGATCAAAATTTAATCAATTGTTCCTTGTACCATTGCCGAGCTATCCTGAAAATTTCATGAAATCCATTAATAACTTTTAGAGTAATGTTGCTAACAGACAAACAAACAAACGCCCGCAAAATCATAACCTCCATAGCTGAGGTAAAAATTACTGAGATAGATTCCTGTTTCGCTGTGACGCTCAAGAATAAATTTTGTTGTAACGTTCCCCTCCCTCTGCAACCAGAAAAAAAATAGCCAGTCCCTTATTCAATTAATATTACACCTTCATCATATAAAATGCACCAAAATTCTTCTGTGAAACATACATTTGTTGCGCTTGGTCATTATTTACATGTGATATACATGCACCAGTTTTTAAAGCAATGTTGTTAATATTATATGTTTCAATTAAAAATAAATGATTCGAAGGATGTGTATTCGTCCCAAATAATCGACGAACTTTTACTTGAACTACCAAAAATCAGAAAGAGTAAAAATGTCATGATTAATAGAACTTATTTTAGCAGGTCCTTTACAAGAACTTCACTGATTAAACAATTAAGCCTGCATGTACAGCGTCAAAATTTCCAGTGATTTTCTAGATAGGGGGAATTTTTTACCCCCTCTAATGACATGGAGTCGATCGGCTAAGTCCTAACGTTGGCATTTTTGTTCAGACCGGCAACCATTCAAGAAATTATCACCAAACATCGTCTAATGTTTCAGAAACACCCTTTTTTTTAAAAGGAATTTGACTGTCAAGATCAAAAGGTCGAATGAGATCAGAAGAGGTAATTTCTCTTTTATAGTTCCAAATAACTTGCAGTTTTAACCATAACTGTAATTTATTATAAGATTTTCTTTTTTACTGTATAAATCTCTGCAATCATAAAGATTGACAGCTGTATACGGTGATTACATTTTAAAAAGAAAGATAAAATAAATCCATTTCAGTTTACTTAACCCTATATTGTTTTAAATTTTGTGACACTTTATCAGTTAGTATGAGAAATTAAAGTTTATTGGAAAAGAAAATCCGACGGAAAGCTAACGCTAAATTGTACATAAATATATCCATTTAGATTTTATTATCGTACATGCCATTAACAGTTATCCAGAATTCCGATGACACGTCGTCATAAATAAAAACAATTCAAAATATATTATTTTCCATTAGAAAACATAAACATTTTTGACGAGCCGGTGTACCTGAATTTCCGGTAAAAATGGAGAAATATGTTTATCATTACATTGTTACATACACAGACCATCGTAAATGGCACAGACAAAACGCACATCAGTAGGACATAAAGGAATGGATATTAAGAAACATAGCAAAAGTTAATCAGAAGTTGGATTCATTTAATGATATAATAACATAATGACCTATCATGATAGGATGTTATACATTCATTTTACAGAGCTAAGCAAATTCCTTGCCATAAACTACGCTTGCTCCATTAACATTAACTTAACATGTCTAAGGCAAAAAAAAAGGTATGGTTTTTTCGGCACTTTTCTTTCAGAAATAAGTATTATTTATTATTATTTATTTTTTACTCCTTTTTGTGTGTTTCGATAAAAATGACAAATGATCAGAAAAAATGAAAATACCAGAAAGTTTTGCTTAGCAGGTAAAAGCACTACATAATAAAGGTAATCTTATGAAATATGTATTATTTTTTCTTCTTCAAAGATTAAAAACAAAATGAATATTTTTGATGCGGGGAATTAAAATTGTCGCCGGCGGTGCATGAGAATCATACTTTTTTTTTGCCTTAACTTAACATTTTGTTAAATAGCATAGACAATTTGCTAGTATTAAATGCGAATGATGCTTCACTGTGTGAAGGTATGGTGACATTGAATTCTGTATATACGGCTTTGAGAGCTAAGGGTGATAATAAGACACTGGGAAATGATGGTCTTGGTGGGGGGTTTAATCTTTGTTTTTTTTAGTGTATTAGGAAGAGAATTGACTCCATGTCTCAATGAAAGTTTTAATGCTGGAGAGTTAACGACAAGTCAAGAACAAAATGTTATTACTCTGATACAGAAACCAGGGAAGGATGTCAGACTCCTACATGCAGTCATGGCGTCCAATTAGTTTAATAAATGATGTCACAAAGGTGCTGAGTAGAATAATAGTGGCTCATTTGAGCAAAGTCTTGGACATATGGTTCAAGTGGATCAAAATGCTATTGATCCTGGATGTTAAACTGAAAACTCAGTTCGCCTAATTTCAGGTTTTGTTGATTATTGTAATATTGAAAACAAGAATTTAATATTATTTGGTGTTGATTATGCACCGGCATTTGATTCTATAGATGACACTTTTATTATATCTGTGTTGAAACGTTTTTGATCTATACCAATGTTTATAAACTGGATTAAGATAATATACACAGGGTCCCAAAGTTGTGTCTTGAATAATGGATTTTCAACTTATTATTTCCCTTTGTCTAGAGGAACAAAACCAGGCAATCTAATAGCTCCATATTTATTAATTCTGGTCATGGAAGTTTTATTGTATATGGTTAGAGCAGAGGGAGAGAGGGATAAAAGGTATTATGATTGGCCAAAAGAAAGTTCAATTAACAGCCTTTGCTGATGATATTACATTTTTCTTGTTTGATGTTGAATCATTTGAATCACCGGTATAAATTCTAAAAACATTTGGCCAGTTCTCCACTTTGTATGTTAATTATAATAAATCAGAAGCTGCTTGGCTCGGGGCATGAAAAGAAACATGAAATGCCGATTCAACGTACTGTTACAACCATAAAAATACTTGGCATACGGTATACCTACAGTATAGATATAAATGAAAACCTAGATTTCCTGTCAGTGGAAGAAAAACTGTAATCTCACAATATTTGGTCGCAATGATATCTGTAGTACTTTCGCTTTGAGAATGTTAAAATGTACTTGCATTGATTTTTGTGAAAAGGCAAGAGACCAAAGATTAAATACGATATATTCATTGGACCTAATGATAATGGAGGATTTAAATTTCCTGATGTGCAAACAAAGCTACAAGCACAGTGTATTATGCGGATTAGACGATTAATAGATTAAAAAGATATGTCACGGAAATATGTATCAAGGTATTATTTAAATCCTTTGAGTGGCATTTGCTCAACATCCTATAATTTTTATGTGACATGAGAACCGAGAAAATTATCAAAGATTTATTAAAACTGTTTAAAAGAGTGATCACATTCTGTTAAAAGGAATCCAATATCAGTAGAAGAGGTAAGAATGCAACTGTTATGTGACAATCACTATATAAAGATTGAAAATACATTTTTTTCTAACGATATTTTGACAGCTTGGGTATAAGGAAAGTACAATATTTTTTAAACGATACTGGTAAAGTCTGCACGTGGTAAGAAATTAAAAATATATACCCAGAATTATAAGCTAATAAACATCTGTCGTGGAGGTCTTATTATAAGTGCATTACCAAAAGAGCGGATTAGTTTATGTTAGACAGCGGATAGAGAAAATACAACAGAGGGTAAAATTAGCCAGGACAGATTGGTCACTGTGGCAGGAATAAAAGGATTATCAGACATTACATCGAATAGGATATATAATAAGGTTATCAGTCAGAGAATGTCCACTACAACTACTTTAGAAAACTGGTAAAATATAACAGGATTACATTGTTATTAAGATTTTGAACAGTTTCATATACAGTATATCAAGTTTCTCTTGATATGTATAGCGAAGAGTTTCAGTTTAAAAATCAAACATATTTATTTACCAGAAAACTATTGGCTTTGTTAATGGAAACTTGTTGATATTCCATGTTGTTCTTACTGTCATCTTTATGATGAGATAATTACACGCCTTTTTTCTGTATGTTTTGTCTCTATAAATTTATATCTGAAAATATAGTCTTGGCTCAAAACCTGTAATATAAGTTTCCCGGACTATGAAATCACTCTAATTCTGTTTGGAATGATTCCAATACAGAAAAATATGTTGGTCATCAACTGATTATCACATATAAAATGGCTATTTATCATAGTAGAGGTGACCTTTTATCAAATACAGGTTTTATAAAATTGTATTTAAAAAAAGTAATGAAAAATAAAACTACTGATGTCATGAATTGAGTTAATACATTGTTTCAATGTTAAAATTGTCTCTATTGATGCCTTGTGTTATGTACACAAATTGTTAATTGTACTGTCTCTTTGTGAACGTCCATGTAAGTTATGTAAGGTCAAAGTTTGGATATATGTTAAAAATTTCAATATAAATATCAAAAAAAAACTTAACTTGTCTACACAGCGGGATAAATAAGTGCATGCCGCTGTTCTATATAAGTGTGGGCCCTACTAAATGAATATTCGCCGGTATAAAATATGTACAATGAATGTATGCACATATACATCAGGGCTTCTATCGCCTGTTGACGACAGGCATCGCCGTTATTTTATTTATATATCACAAATATGCATGGGAATATTAGAAGATCCCTTTTATCCCCGGGAACATAGAGAGCTTATGACTACTCCACGTTTCAGAGACCAACGTGGTATATTAGTCAACACAAGCAGTAAATGCCACGTGGTAGAGGCTCTCGTGTCTTACCGTCTAGGAACATTTCACCTTACCTCGCACATGCAAAACGTATTATTATTTCTATGGGTCTGTTCAGGTTTAGAGTAATTAACCATAATGGAGTCATGATTATTCCTTGCTTTTTTATCTTCTTTCACTGTGTATAATTAGGGCCTACAAGCGTGTATCCTCGAGCTTATTTCTGCTATTTGTCATCTAAAACACAATAAGTCATCTTGATTGCATCCTGGTGTGTATGATCAGGTCAGTATTTATGTAAAGAAAACATATATGAAAAACATATATATATATGAAGTACACTCGTCACTTTAATATCATCTCAACTTGTGGAAATACCAAAATATTGTGCATTGTCGCTCTGAGGTCATTCTCGCCAAATCAAGGGCTATATCGCCTAAAAAGTAATATGGTGAGCATCTGCATATAATGGACTTCATTAAATTTATGTGATGTCACCGTCAAAATTGTAACAGTGGATAACTAAGATATCAGAGTAAAAGGTATAAGAAAATGCATCAAAAGTTAAAATTGCCACATCCAAAAAGAATGCTCTGAGCTAATTCCCTCCCTTAATGACTTTAAACTTACAATAACCTGATTATTGGCAATGTAATGCTTATAATGAAAAGTGCAGTTTGGGTTATGATGCAAACATTGTTTTCATTATGGTTGCAGTAAATAATAGTATTTTGGCAATTTATATAATTAATCAAATATTCCTTCTTTCCTTAATGAATGACTAGCCCTAAAAGATGGGAAATGTGTGTCGAGTCGAAACAAAATTTACTCTATACAGCCTGGCACATATAACACCAAACAGCTACAGGTTGCACCTAAATCAAAATGTCATCTTAGCCCGATTCATAGAGTCAATGGTATAATTATTTTGTTATGAGAATCTGATAAGATATGCGCTATCTTTCCAGTGTTATCCTAAAAATAGAAGGCCAATTCGCGATGGGGTTGGGTAGAATAAAAAAACCTACCGCATTTGATTCATCCGTGTGAGTCACGGAGTCAAAACTAATACGAGCTCATCACTGGGAGAGTGTCCTGTTTTAAAATCGATATTCAGTCTGCCATGTATCATTTTGCTAGGATATATATAAACATAGAAGTTATAGCCCGCAGTGCAGAAAAACCAAAGGCAATCAAAAGATGATACAGTGGACTGACCCGGGATGGCGATATCAAAGAAGCCTAGATCTAATACACGACACTAACCCTGCCCTTCAATTGGCTTTACTCGAATGTTTACAGGATTATATATATATATATATATATATATATATATATATATATATATATATATTCTTACGGAACTCAATATCAACAGATCACGTATGCGTGATGAACCTAAATTTTGTTAAGAGATAAAAAAAATCAGATTCTGTAACACAAGGCAGCGTGAAATGTCTGGGGGAATGAATTAAGAAGTCAGTGGTTTTTTGTAAACAAATAACTGTAATTTATTCTTAAAACAACCCTAACATTACAATACACTAAATCAATACAATTACACAGCATAACAGGAGTATAACAACAAAGCAATACAATCACACAGTAAAATAAACAAAGTGCAGAGTACCTGGATACCACCACTGTCACAGCGATAAGTCCTTTTAAATGTACAAGCCGGACGAACAGTTCACACAAATTCTCTCGGAGAATAACAGTCCAATGTAAAGCTCTTTTAGCAATCGCGAAAGTAAACTGAAGACCAAGTAAGATTCGTCGCAAATCCAGAAGAAAATCTATAATTGCCGCACTTATCGGAATAGGTCCCACAAACTGACATACACGCTTCTGTGTCCGCAGGAATATTCTCTCACCTCTCTCTCGGCTTTAAAACACAGCCTCTTTATATAACTTTCACCTCAAGTCGAGAATTTTCCATTTCCCGAAAAATCTAAAGAACCTAACATAATAACCACGCTCAAAGAACATACTAGAACAAGAACGCTCTGTATCTACACGCCAGGGTTCAACCAATGAGCCTGCAACATCCGGCCAGGCGAGGCCGCTACAACACGAGCTACGCGTGCCACCAACCAAATATCAACAATGCATGGAGCACCCCTGCGCACAATAAAAGAAACACATGCAAGATCGCAACACACAATAAAAGGGCACCTGGGCTCATATATATATATATATATATATATATATATATATATATATATATATATATATATATATATATATATAATTAAAATTGAAAATTCTGTTGCACTTACCCTGGAATCCATAAAAAAAGTCTTCAGATGAATTAACCAGAATATCGTGATCATAAAAGGTTTTAAACGAGCCAAACTGTCTCCTGCTTTGTCAGTGTTCATTCAATAGTCATAGTGTAGACGGGGATGTATTCCGTAGGAATTTGATGCCAAAATTGCCAAAATGACAGATTCAGCTGAAACAGGATATGAACTAATGGAAAATGTTAGGTAACAAATTTTCATATCCCTCTAACACTGAAAATCCAAGATGGCCGCCTTCACCCTTGGGTGTGGCGGTTGGGTGTTGGGGATATAGTGTACTCGCACGTGTAAAGGAACGACGTTTTCTTAGGCATTGAATAAGATAGTGCTTGCTTTCATTTTATTTGCACTTAAGCTGATGAATGAATGCAGGTTATATTTATTTTTATGCACCCTGTGACCCCAAGGAATTCAAGATGGCCACCACTGCAGTCTTAACATAGAGATAATGCTATTACACTGAAATTGTCTCTTAAAACTTAATGATATTGGATCGATTTTCTACGTCTTTGAATGTGGTCGGTTGATTGCAAATAAAAAGGAGTTTCTATGAGCTCTGTGACCCCAGGGAATCCAAAAGGGCGGCCATGGCAATCTTAACATAGCGGTAATGATAAAACGTAATGATATTAGATAATTGGATCGATTTATACTTTTTTAATGTGTTTTGTTAATTGCAACTAACCAGGAGTTGTCGGAAGTTACAGAGGGAACGCAAGGTCAAAGTCAAATGTATGTACTAATATTTTTAAAGAATAAAAATATCTTGGGCACTACACTGTCATATGTTATGTGATATGGTGATCAAAAGGAAATAGACCTGATGGAATTGATGCTTGTGATCTCTTTTTTATGGTGCATATTCTCTCATAGTAGTACTAAATGGTCTAGGTGCCTACCATATTACAAAAAAATGTAGAATCAATCTGATTCCAAAAGCCTTGTTTGTCATCTTGATACAGAAATATTCATGTCATTTTAAACTGTTCCAAGTACCTTGTAGAAGAGGGGGATCAGTAGAAACCGTTGTCTGGATAATATATATTTCTATATTATTTATCTGAATATGAGCTGAAACAGGTCTTGTTGTTACAAAATTATAGATAAGGTACTTCTAAAAGCTAAAAGGAGACAAATAATGCACCAAAAAAAATTATCAGCCATATTTGATCAGCAGAAAAGAAGGCACATCTGCATATGTTAAATGGCATAGGAGTACGCATTATTCCTAGAGGAAAGTTTTTACATTACGGGAATACAATTATCTCTACGGTACACTTGTTGGATAAAACGGACCATGTAGATCTGGGCATAAAAGCCAACACCACGGATGGAATCTTTTTTTTTATATATATATTTATTTGTGTGGAGGTAGCCGCCTCCGTTTTTAATGCAAACTTAACTACATATATGTACATCTACAGATTTCTATTCAGGTTTCAGACTAGGTGACAGGGCAGTATCACAAGCTTCCTCTCATTTTGTCCTGGCGTTCATCAAGCCCCAATGACTACTGCACCTGCGGGTCCTTGGTGCGTAATCATCCCCATTGCTGGGTCATACCACCGAGGATCCCCCTAAAGGCGCACTCGTTTAGGAGTTAAGCACGGCCGTTAGGCACGACCTTCCCATTACGCCTGGATGGAATCACTGTCGAGTGTGCATCAACCAAGGGATGCAAATGTCATAATAATGTAAACCATCAGCTGTTTCCAGTGGTGAAAACTGCCCCCCCCCCCCCCCACCTCTTATGTTATTTGATTCTTTCCACATTTATTCGTGATTTTTTTACCAGATTTCATTTTTCTTCCGCAGCAATTAAATTATTTATTGACGTATTTGTGATTTGCTCCGTTAAGATAACATCTAAATATTTGTATAATTAGGAAGGGGGTCTTTCCTTAATTGCATTCTGCGTGGTGCAGGGCGCCAAGTCTGGGCTGGTATCGGCTGTTACTCTTACATGTGCTCTGCCTAGACTACTGAAGTAATTAAATTTGCAAAGTTAAACATAGTCTTCCACATCAGTTATTTTACCACGAAAATTAAATTTGTTGTTATTTTGTTACTGATTAACTTGGAAACACATGAATCAACATGTAACATACAATTGAATGGACCGTGCAGTTTATTTCCTAAGTTTTAACTTGTAAAAATATAAATATTAAAGCTAAGCCCCACTAGGGTTAACCACCTTATCCAAGACATTTAATCGGATAATATTTGTGGAGCAGAAAATCCTAATATTTCTTATGTGAAAAATGTCTCAAAATATTTCTCTTTAAATTGCATATTAAAAACTTTCTTCCTATACTGGAGACATTATTTATATCAAGGTTTCATATCGTGTGCACAGAGAAACGTTGGGAAGAAAACGTTTGAGGCTTTTATCATGCGATTATACTACCATGTTATTACAGGTGTTTTGTTTCATGAACTGACAATTGATTTCAACATATTTTTGAATTAAAATGTCTTTAGACCCCGATATTACCAACGATATTACCAAAGTGTATAACAGGTATGTAATAAAGAGTATGATCATGCAGTATGATCATGAGTGTTTCTAAATTAAGGAGGGAACCTTCACCAGCGATCTTCCATTGTTTCTCGAATTCAAGAAAAGCAGCGCAGATTGCCTAATTTAACACTTAATCTCTAACACAGCATCATCGGCCTCTGTAGTTGCATGGTTAACGGTTTCACCAAAGAATTTATATAACAGGACTGTAGCAGAAAAATAAGTATTTCCGATATTCCCTTTGACTGTCTTTCAGGCATTGCTGTGCCTTAGGATTTAAGTATAACACATAATTTCAACCATGTTAAAGAACAAACCATGTTGACTTTACCTGCATACATATATATGGTCACTTGAAAGGGTTATCCTTATATTACATATTCCACTGCCCATCTCAGTGTTATTCGAATAAGTTATAAGCGCATCTTATAACCAGCTGCTGTAGCATTCTGGTTTTCTAATCACGCGCATCTTCTTGTCGATGCAGACCTGATAGTTATTCCTGATATTATCATCCTTGGTAGTGGTATCTAAATCTTGAGGTGCTTGGTCCCGATTATCCGACATTAACCTACGGGGTTCTTAAATTCGCAAGATGCCATTAACCTGTACACGCTTAACATTTTTACGGACCGAATCAGTATGGCCCTGTGCACGTGAAGATGCGTTGTCTTCTTTTGTCAGGGCAGCATAGTTTTCTGTTGACAATTACAATAATAGCAGCCCTATTCCTGTCTGTATTCAGGTAAACTCAAAATATATTCAGACAAAGTTTTTTATTGCTCCTCGAAGTGTACCAGGCCTCTAGTAAGTTAACAGGCCATAGGTTTCTGTAACAGGATCAGAAAGGTTGTTTTACTATTGAATCTTTTTTTTTACTACCCACACAAATTGATTTCAAATTTTGTGTTTCGCCGTAATACTGTTGACGATTAATACTAAGCAATAAATCAGCAGAGAATCAGCAATATGTGAAATATGTAACACGTACATCAATTTCATGTTTTAAAGGGGCCAAATCACCTTTATAACCTAAAAATAATCCCTTGGAGATTTTATTCAAAATAGGCCGAAAACGTTGATATCACAGGTTGCTTGTTTTGTTAATAT
Organism: Sipunculus nudus; assembly: GCA_026874595.1. Lineage (NCBI taxonomy): Eukaryota > Metazoa > Annelida > Sipuncula > Golfingiida > Sipunculidae > Sipunculus > Sipunculus nudus. The sequence goes on from CM049307.1 coordinate 22,153,252, forward strand.
CAACGTGTTTATAATATGTGAGGGCCCGCCAAAATAAAACAAATTCAGCAATGGCGTCGGACAGCAAGTCGGACAGGCGAGAGTTTTGCAAATGGCGCTTTGCAACAAATAACCTTTTGTGTCTCCGCAAATACGCCACATGCCATATTAGGTTACATTTTTTCCCCTTTTGTCAACATTGCTGTGTTTACAAACATGTTGTTGATCAACAAGTTCATGCATCCTTCACGGAGGTATTATAAGAACTTTCCAAAACCAGAATTACCTTTAGATCATTAATATATACACAGAGAAGCCAGAAATCACAAATTCTCTTTCAAAATGTTGGTGAATGGGCACCTTTAAGGTCCATTTGAAAAACATATGACAGTATCTTAGTGTAATGTATTTTAATATCGTCCCTATGATATATTATTCTGCCAAGACAATTATTAATACTTTTGACTATTTGAAAACCATATTACATTTTATATGACAGCTTAGTACCCTAGATGTCTAATGTTATTCTTAAGATCGAAGGTTGGTAAATTAGTTTGACTTTGACCTTGAATACCCTCTCTAACCTTTGGACAGCTCCTGGAGTAGTTGGTATTGCCAATACACATTCAAAATCTTATAAATAGATCCAATATTATTCATTTTGATAAGATAGTTACAATATCAAAGCAATAGCTAACCTTTTTTATTATGATGGCGGCCATCTTGGATTTTTTGTGGGTCGGGGGGGGGGGGGGGGTTGATAAAATTTGTTACCTAACATTTTCCATCAGCTTACACCTAAATGAAGTGAAAACAAGTGCTATCTCAATTTGGGCATTCAATTCCTACGGGATTGGGATTTTGCTATACATGAGCGACTACACTATCACATTAAAATACAATTTAGAACGATCCTGCATGGGCGTAACCAGGATTGAGGGAGGGGAGGGGGCCATGATCAGTTGCGGATCCAGATATTCGAAAAGGGGGGGGGGGGGGCTAATATACATGTAGGGGTATAATGAAAACTGTTATATATACGTGTATATGTATGTATATTATTATTATTATTATTATCATTATTATGACTTAACGTTATATATTTAAGGGTATGAAAACATGTTTTTTTTTTAAGATTCAGTTATTAACCATGGTTCCATTAAGGTTTGTTACAGGCACATTGAGAGGTATGGGAGGGGGTATCCCCCTCACATATATTTTTTTAATATGCAATGTAAAGAGGACGTTTTGAGGCAATTTTCACCAAAAAAATGAGGATTTCCTGTTCCTGAAAAAACTATTCCCTTATGTCTTTGCGTTATGTAATTAAACTGTAGAGAGGTTCAATATTTACTACATTTGTATTTATATTTCTTCAAAATAAAAATAAAGAATTTCAATCGTTTTCAACATGTTAAAGTCAATGGCGCAAAGGAACATTTACGTTTATAACTTGCAAAAATATTATCTTTTGAATGAAATTCTCGGAGTGAAATAACTGATATGTTGAATTCTTTATGCAAGGCCACAAAAAAAAAGATTTGGTCCTCAGGCATTTCTTTTCAGAAATAAGTGTGGCCGGGCGATATTTTATTTTTTACCTTTTTTGTACGATTTTATTAAAATGTTATGTGACCAGGGAAAAGCATGAAAAAAAAGAATTATTTGCTAAACAAGTAAAAGCACTACATAACAAAGGAAATAATATCAAAAGTTGTATTTTATCTTCTTGAAAGATAAAATCAAAATTAAAAAAAATGATGCAAAGGGGGGGGGGGGCGGGTAAAAATTGACGCGGGCGGTGCCTAAGAACCATACCTTTTATTTTTTTATTTTTTGCCTTAAACTTTGCATTTTACCGGGGTCCGTGGTCTCGACAACACACAAGACTCCTAAGACAAGAAAAACGAAAATTAATCACGAAATTTGGGAAATTAGATAAAAGGAGAGATATTGCAGCTCAGCGGATCCGCCACTTGTAGCAAAGGCAATTTAATGCATATATATATATATATATATATATATATATATATATATATATATATATATATATATATATTAGTATTAGCTTATTGATATTCCTAAATGACGGCTCCATGGGTACGCTCCTGCATCCTGATCGTCTATAGAGTACTGCCTGTATTCTTAAATTTGCGTCTTTTGTTCTACAACCGGTGATACATTTGGTGTGAAAAGAGCCTGATGATTTATATTAAGAAAAAAATACCAATCTTTAAACAGATCTGTACATGAATTAATATTTAAGGTGGCAGACGTAATTGTGATAAAATACTTTTTAAGGAGGTTCCCTGTCATGATCACTATGTCACACGTTCAACTAATCTACTGTCGACACAGTTGTTGTCTGTTTGTCAAATCATGTCAAGTAAACAATAAAGGTATACCGACTATATACTGATGTAATTTATTGAAATTTAATAAAATACTTCTCTTGCGCGAATTTAAAGCCTTAAATCAAAGTATGCTTTATTTGAAGACTAGTACAAAATTTTTTTTCAAGTTTTAGCGCAATTAAGTAAGGTACACACATTTTCAATTATTTTAACATTTTATTTTTATCTCAGTGAATGTATCTAGCATTTACATCATAGTAAATTATTTTTATATCGTATATACAGTGATCAGTAGCATCAGAATCATGCAATTTACTCTAATGACAATAGGAATGAAACACATAACAGCTAAAAAAGGGTCTCCTCAATATTGAATTATTTAATATCGGAAGTAAGCAGGGTCAGCTCTCGTGTATGAATGTGTAGTTTCTCAAAAGACGAACTTCACAAAAAAATCATGCCATAAACTGAATTCATTTGAAAACAAATATCTCTGACCGTGATTTTATCTTGATAAAATGTTAACCAGTTCTGGCATCCCAATGTTTTCGCTTTTGAAAAAAAAAATAGCTTTCAGAATATGTTTTGAATTGGTCCCAATGCAACAGTTTACGTATATAGGGAATAGTTTATGTATATATTGTTAGGGAAAACTGAGAGAATATGCTCACACAAGTTCGTCAGTTAATTTTTTTGTTGCAATATTATCGGAAACCGACAAGAATTAATCAGTAACAAACAGCTGAAACGACATAAAATGCAGAAAAAAAGACAACACAAAATTCATGAACTCTGGCAGTTATCTCCACTTCTCCAGCTAAAATGCATAAGCAGCATGACGTCACAATATTTTTTTTTTTTTTTTTTTTTTTTTGAGCCCTTGAGGGGTCTCCCCGCCGGGGCTTTCCTTGGAGAATATGTATGTGCTGCCATCTAACAACAATTAAAGACAACGAAGTTTGGACGCGATACAAATCAGATTACAAACACTAACGTAAATAGAACAGTGGAAAACAATATTGCCCACGTGACAAGATGAACGAGATAACCGGCTCCTGTGGTCTATATAGCTAGATGCAGAGCACAGGACTCGAATACGTGAAAGTTGGATATGAGAAGTCATATAAATGATAAAAAAAAAATTAATTCGCTTATTTTTGCTGAATATGAAAATGGTAAAATAATAGCAACTTTAGGGAGCCCTAATTAAACAATTTTATATTAATAAATGAATTTTTTTTTAGCCCTTGAGGGATCTCCCCGCCGGGGCTCTCCTTGGAGAATATGTATGTGCTGCCATCTAACAACAATTAAAGACAACGAAGTTTGGACGCGATACAAATCAGATTACAAACACTAACGTAAATAGAATAGTGGAAAACAATATTGCCCACGTGACAAGATGAACGAGATAACCGGCTCCTGTGGTCTATATAGCTGGATGCAGAGCATAGGACTCGAATACGTGAGAGTTGGATATGAGAAGTCATATAAATGATAAAAAAAAATTAATTCGCTTATTTTTGCTGAATATGAATATGGTAAAATAATGGCAACTTTAGGGAGCCCTAATTTAACAATTTTATATTAATAAATGAATGAAATATTTTAACAACTCATCCAATTCAAGTCGCCGTTTCTTGGGGAAAAGTCCGGAAATTAGAAAACTTTTGTCCTCCCTACATTGAATATTCCGGGACATGATAAAATAGATGCTTAGTTTCCCCGGGCAGACAGGAAAGTTCCGGGGTACGCCACCGGATGCCTTCATTACATGGCACACTAACAAACATCACGGGTAAACTGAGCTGATCACACTGTTACACACTGATCCTTTGCATCTGTAAATACCTGCATATTTTTTTTTTATATTTGCTCCATTTCCGTTTCATTCCAGTTTTCAGTCTTCTTAATACAAAGCGGTTATCACAGAAATAGAAATTAGTCAAAGCAATTATTTTAACTAGAAAGAGTTTGTTTTTGCGTCTAACCTCGCTATCGGCCTCATATCCAAAATTTGAAGGGGGGGGGGAGGGATATTGAATATTTCAAGAAATTAGGGTTATGAAAACCCTTAGGCTATGAAATAAAAAAAAAAGAAAATTTCAACTTGAAGATAAAGGTGGCAATCAATATGGCAATCATGGATCGATATCAGTATTACAAGGCACACTAGGGACCCACGGGTCTCGAAGCTCAGCTGCATTTGTCAAAAAGGATATATGTTTATGAGGTTTTCCAAAATATTGGTCCTGTGATCAGTTTTGAAGCCAATCTGTCTACCCAAACTGGAGTTATCATCCACTAATTTGTGAATGGGTGGGCCCTGTGACCTTAACCTTTGACCTTATGACCCCAAATTCAAAGGAAACTTCCCCTATTGGCATGTGCACCACATGTTGATGATGGAAGGATTGAGATGAAAAGTTTGGCTTAAAATGTATCCACAATCTTTCTAAAGTAGTGGGTCCTGTGACCTTGACCTTGATCTCATGACCCCAGAATCAACAGTTCTTACTTTAGTGGTGGGCCATATATAAGTCAAGTTTGAAACCAATATTTCAAACTTAACTGGTGTTATCATCTGGAAACTAATATGTGGATTGATGGCCCCCATTACCTTGACCTTGTGACCCCAAAATCCATCAGTTACTTCCACTATTGGCAGGTGAGCAACATCTGGAAGATAGAGTGTTTGGGACAGAAAGTTTGGCTAAAAATACATCAACAATCTTTTTAAAGAAGTGGGTCCTGTGACCTTGACCTTAGGCCTTATGACCCCAAAAGGGTTCATACATTATTGGTGGGTCATATATAAGTCAAAATTGAAACCAATATGTCAATCCAAACTGGAGTTATCATCCAGAATCAAATATGTGGACAGATGGGCCCCTGTGACGATGACCTTTGACCTTGTGATCCCCAAATCAATCAGTTTCTTTCGCTATTGGCAGCTCAGCTATATGTGCAAGATGGAAGGTTAAGGATGAAAAGTTTGGCTTAAAATACATCTACAATCTTTCTAAATAATTTGGTACTGTGACCTTGACCTTTGACCTCATGACCCCAAAATTGAAAAGAATCTTCCCCTATTGGCAGGTTAGCAATATCTTGAAGATGGAAGGTCTGGGATGAAAAGTTTGGCTTCAAATGCATATGCATTCTTTTTAAAGAAATGAGTCCTGTAACCATGACCTTTGACCGTTGGACCCCAAAATCCACACGGTTCTTACTTTAGTGGTGAGTCATATATAAGTTAATTTTTAAACCAATATTTCAAACTAAACTGGAGTTATTATCTGGAAACTAATTTGTGAACAGATGGCCCCTGTGACCTTGACCTTTGACAATGTGACCCCAAATTCATTTATGCTCTCGATCCCATACTGGCAAGTCAGCTAAACGTGCAAAATGGAAAGTTTGGGATGAAAAGCTTGGCTTAAAATGCAGCCATAATCTTTTTAAAAAAGTGAGTCCTGTGACCTTGACCTTTGACCTCATGACCCCAAAATCATATATGTTCTTGCTTAAGTGGTGGGCCATATGTAAGTCAAGTTTGAAATCCATGTGTCAATACAACCTGGAGTTATCATCTGGAAACAAATTTAATGTGTGGATGGAAAGACAGACAGACAGACAAACAGACAGGGTGATAACTATATGGCATCCACTTGTGATCAATAAACACACCAGGTTTTGGGACACTAGATGTAATAACAGCTGAAAAACTGACATGATTGTTGTCATTTTATAGTAAAAATAATTTAAAATATTCGTTAAAATAACAAAAAATACAGGTGGCGCCACCACTTTTCGGGAACTGACAAAACTAGTAATGGTCAATATTCAAGGCAAGATTCATGACAATCCATGCATTAATTATCAAGATATTGGAGGTTTTGTATTATATTTTTTATTATTCTGGGTGGTACTTTCAAGCCCCATAGCTCCGAGGATATAGGTCGCAGTGACCTAATTTCAGGTTTCAACGGAGATTTTTTATTGACCTCCCCGGATATTCACTAAGAAGTTTCCAGGTCTAGCAGTTACGATTTGTGACCTGCTAACGGACGGCCGGACGGCCAAAGCGCCATTCCTATACCTCAACTGACTTACAGTCAGCTGAGCTAAAAAACAAGAAAAGAACTAGAATGACTTTGTTTTTGCATAGTAGGCCTACAGATACTCCCCTAAGGGCCATCCCAAAATATTAGGGATAAAAGTATGCACTATCATAAAACAATGATTCTAGATTAAAGATAATCTGACTTCGAAGATCAAGGTCAAGTTGGAACTCCTGCGAGATTTCGTTAGAAAGAACTTTTGTGTCAAACTGAAGAAAAAAAACTTCACTACTTCCAAAGTTATTGGGTCACAATAATCCTAGAACTTCCCAGATTTGACTTCGAAGATCAAGGTCACCAGTACCCATGCTCTTCCGAAAACTCGGAGGAGAAAACTTGTGTGTCGAATCTGATGAGAAATATGCAATACTTCATAAGTCATTTTGTTCACAAGTCAATAACTATAATTTGGCTTATTGGACCCTGAAGATCCTGGTTCATTGTTTACCCTGGATCTTTAATTGCTACAGCTGAACTTCGTTGAAACAAATACAAGATTTTGAAAACAAAATGTGAAATACTTTGAAAGTTATGTGGTGCACAAAAATTTTACATTTCAGCAGATTTGACCGTGAAAATTAAGGTCAAAGTCATCAATTTTCCAACTCGTCCAGGACTTCGGCATAAACAATTTGTGTTTCAAGTTTTTGGCAAAAAATAAACAGCCCTTCAAATGTTATCACTTTCAAAAGATATTCTACAGACGATGGCACTGAAAACATTTCCCCTGGAGGGGGGGGGGGGGGGAGACATAATTACAGGTGGTGCCAACAGTCTTCTGTACAAGATAAATCTAAAAAAAAATCTTCCGTCAACCCAATTTTCAGACCAATCTATGAAGCCTTTCTTGAGATATTAAGGTTTTTGTACGATTTTTAACAAATATAGACCTATTTGAGGCAAAGGTCACTCTCCCAATAAAGGTAATGACACAATTTTTACCCTTATCTATGTACATGTCAAGTCTGAAAAGGATCCACAAAATATTCAGTACTCTGGGATAAAAGAAGCCAGGGGGAATGTGGAAATCATCAAGAGAAAAAGAAATTTAAATCAGATATCAACAAACGGACCACAGGAAATGTTATTTAATCAATACAATAGAGCTATAACATGAAGTTTTAGACAAAATGGGTAACCTAATGGCTTGGACGCATGGCAAGAGGCAATACAGACAAGCTTTTCTTCCGCTAAACCTGTGTATTGAGTGGACTTAAAGTCTGGAATGCAGGGCAGGAAAGGAGGATAATGATAAACAAGATATCAAACATCATGTGACAAGTTTGTTTTATTACAAATAATTTCTATATATCAGATTTCATACAAACAGCTCTCCATATCTGATCACACTCCCAAATCACACTCCAAAGTAATATACATCATACCAGACTGTTCATGTACTATTTACAGCTTTTTATTAAGAATAACACTTTAGTATTCCAGGTAAAATACCCAAGAGTTTTTTAACAACAATGTAGCCTGGCCTGTAAAAACAGTGTATGCAACATCACTTGTATAAATATAATTTACAAGACAGCCTGATTAATTTAAAATGAAGATGAGGATACCCTATTCTTCATATTTACTTTGATGGAGAACAAATACTATGTTTGTTTTAAATGGCTGTGCAGGTGTCCGATAGACTTGAAAATAGAAGAATAGTTGAAGCTGTCTCCACCAGAGGTCACTACCTCATGCACATGGTTGCCTCTTCCAGAATACTTGTGCATGGACCATGTAACTGATGCCCTTGTGTCTACCTCAGAAGGAAAAATTTACACCGACTAACTGAATAGTTCCATGTATACAGCCAAATGCAATGTAATACTTGTTCATTTAACCAAACACTTGATCATATGTAACCTCTGTATCAGTGGGCTTGAACAATAGCAGCATCTGTAGAATTTCAAATGACAGAACATCTACTTCGGAGTTCAAATTTCTTGCAGCAATGGCTACACTGAAACGAACCAGTGTAGATCAGCTATAAATGGTGATTGGTGAACACAAATTGTATACTCCATGTACAAACGATTCTTTTCCCTTTTTTTTTGCTGTACATAAAACTGAATTATGAACTCACTGAATTCAGTGCCTAGCATTAGGCAAGATGTCAAACCATAGCACAGGATATTAAACAGGTTTATATAAAGCAAATATTCACTCGCATAATAATGAAAAATTTTGGTGATGCCCAACTGATGAGTAACAAATTCCAGGATACATGCTGTGTTTATTGTGTGCAGGCAATTTTAACACTCTGGCCCAGTCTGGGCATACAATACCTGGATTGCCAAGGAACAACATTTGAGTGATCTAGTAAGTAAACCTACAGTATATCTGAACAAATGCTAAGTCTGTGACACAGGCGGAGGCTTGGTAGGTGCTACAGCACCCATTCTTGTTGGATCCTGGGATGGATAATGAACTGCGGCTGAAGATGTCGGGAACGTTACTGTGGTTGTGGCGACCGTCGCCTGAGGCATCATGTTTGGGGGTGGGCGGGGCATCCCTGGTGGCATCCTCATAGGCATCCCGGGCATCCCTGGTCTCGGCATTGGTGGCATCGGCAGTCGACCTGGCATGAACCCTGGACCACGCATCAATGGTGGTGGTCGCATCGGCATCATTCCTGGTGGTAAAGGTGGTGGCCGCATACCTGTATACAAACCACACAATAAAGAGTGTGAAGAACCACAGCCATGTAAGTGATAAAAGGATCTCAGGAAAGCTTAAATCACCACAGTCCTAAAAATATCACTATATTATAAGACAAATATAACTATTACTATATAAGTAATTAGAGAAAAACATATAATCATGTTATAAAAATGTTGCATTAACCCAACTGACAACAATGTCTCATTTTGTTGTCTGGTAACAGATTTTGACAAATAGGGCACAAAGTCATAAGTCATTCTACAGGGTTTGGTTTCTTGTGGAAGAAACATATTTTTTCTATGACATTTGAAGAAAAGTGTTCAAGAGTGAGAAGTGTACAAGGTGACAGATGAGTGATATATCATTTTCACTCCAGCTACTGAAACTCATTTTTTTCACTCTAGCTAGTTATATTTTCTGCATTTGAATTTGGCAAAGAAAATTAATCAGTTAGTAAAGAAATACTTTGAATGTACAGCAAGTCACCCCAACTGATAAACTCACATGACAATGAGGCATATAGTCAAACTTAATTGAACCAATAGTTATACATTCTCCAATAATATTCAATATTGCATATTAACATAAACCTTTATGTTAATACACAAAGGGTATTAGATTGATAACTAATTAAAATTTATTAATGAGCAATATTCTTTCAGGATATTTATAAGAAATGCAACATCAATTCTGTTCACTCAACTATAAGGATTAAATTACATTGGATTGTTGACAAACTGTATATTCTGTTGGCAGCCTGGCAGGATTTTTTTTTTAATTTCAGCACTTATGAAACTTTAATTTATCTTCAGAACATTATTTTGGCTTTCACTAGTGCCAATTCTGATTCCTTGGGCAGGCAACTACCGGTATATGCCATCAATTTGCCCACAAAAAAGTCGCTGATCAGCTATAATTCAAAGAAAAGCCCTTTCAAATGAGACCCATACACTGAAACCCTTCTGCTTTTTCAGTATTTAGCATTACCCTGAGTTAGGACTTGCTCAGTCAAAATACTGTTCAACAGACCAGAAACAAAGTCATATTTGCAATTTTCAAGATACCATTAAAACTTACCTGGGGGTGGTGGTATCCTTGGCCCACCAGGGTGTGGGGGTGGGAGTTGCTGGGGGTTTGGCATGCCAGCCGCTGGGGGTGGAGGTAGTGACGGGGGTAACTGCTGATTCATGGGAGTATCATCCAAGTTAAAGAAGTTGTTGGCAACCTCTTCTGGAGGCATTGGCAAAGCTGAAAAACAAACATCAATTTATAATGCAATCACCCACAAAGACTGGGCAGGTTCACTGCAATTTCTTAGAATTTGAAATACTGTAGATGCATACAAACTACAACAGGAAGAATATATTGGCCATTTATAGGTCATTTAAGGTTTAGTCTGTTCTTGTGATCAAAATCTACAGAATAATAACAAATGAAGACATAATTAACCACTTCATTTTACATACCTTTGATCAGTCATTCCTGGTTTAAACATAAATTTTGCCAAATTTACTCATATATTGTTTTCTGTCATCAAGGAAGAACCAGAATAAGGAATCACCCTGGAGTACATGTTTTAAACGAACCCCCTGGTCGGTTTTCATTCTTTAGGATAAAACAATTGTTTGAACAGTAATTTTTACACAGTTATGAAAGAAATGCAGTGAATATTGTGAATAAATAAATAATGAACAAGCAAATTAAAGGAATTTATGTTCCCCGTTATCTCCTTCAAGTCTGGTATAATTTTTAAGTCTGTGGTGACTAGGTGCAAATAATTTAACCACACCACACTCAACAGATGGCAGCACATGGCTGTTCTGCAAAAAGTTCAATGAATTTACATCCTTGCTTGTAACACCTATTGGTGATAAGTAACACTAAATGTGCTGATTCATCATATCAAAAATGAAGTATCATATTTTATTATTATCTTGCAAGACAGACATTCCAAAACCAAGACGTAAGCATGAGAGCCATCACTGATCCAAATTTGACTGAAATCAGATAATATTTAGGAAACAAAAATGTAAAGGACAGAGGACAGACATACCCAAATCAATGTTCCCTGTTCCTTCTAAGGAAGCGGGGGACAATGAGTATAAGTAAATACATAAGGATCTGCTTTTACACAATACCACTGTATTAAATGTACGATACCTCCAGGTAGTCCTGGCACTGGTTCTAGGTGACTCTCATCATCCTCCCCATCTTTCTTGGTCGTAGGCTGTGCTCCCTGTGAACGACCCCATTTTATGTTCAGCCGTCTCCCACCGAGGATCAGTTTGTTAAAGGATTTTTCTGCAGCAGCCTCAGCTGAGTTACGTTGCGTGAACTGAACAAAAGCACACTGTTGCTTGGCAACCACTGTGATGGAACGGATCTCTCCAAACTGATAAAAATGGTCCCTGAAAAAAACAATCCATACACAACCCTATAATGATTATTGTCAAAACAATAGTTATATTATGTTTTACCGATCAATTCAAAACTATATCCAAATATACATGCATGTATGTATGTAAGTGTCCATGCAATGTGGCATCATCAAGGCAGTCAGTTATAGAAGAGATATTAAATAATGAATATAAGAATTTAGTGCACAGATATTTCTCTTACAACACGTGATATGTTAGTGACTGATTAATATTTATTCACTGTATATATACTTTTACAATTATTAAGACTGACTGCAAAGGTCACCTGTTCTTGTATTAGTAGTAAAAAAATATGTGCTAGATATTTAACATCATTATACATTAAGAATATAACAGGAATGTGTTTAACTGTTGTAAGCATTGGAACAAAGATTGGCCAGACAAGTCCGTCATCAATGAATAACAATTTAACTCACCTTAGTTCCTTTTCTCCAATATTTTCACCAAGATTTCCAACATAAAGTGTTGTGATGGTTTTGTCCTCTGGCGGTTCTAGTTTTGGCATACTATTATACCTTCTGAGTAATTTATCTGCCACTGGATCATTGACACCATAGAAACGATCCTTGATATTCTGATCTGCAAGTGGATCATCTGGATCTGTCGGTTTCTCGTGTCTGCAAATCAAATCAAAAGAAAGTAATTTTATGAAAAAGTACATTCATAACAACTTGCCATTAATGATGAAATTAAATGACAAAAATGGCCACTACCTTTGCTGGTCATGGATACATAGACTGTAACATTTAAATAATGTTCAAGACTTCTTTAATTGAACTTACGTTCAAAGTCAGTGGAAATATTTTGCCGAAGCCCCAAATGAGGCCACAATACTAAATTACACTTCATGATAAAAGTACATAATTATGAAATAGGATAACTCCTTTAGAACCTTAAATGATTAAAATCAGCAATGTGCAACATAACTCTCTGGCGTTTCTACTGAATATATGCAGCTGTGGTAAATTCCATAATATGATTATTATCCAATAATATTTCAGATATTACTTTTCTACATTGTGATTATATAATTTTCTGAAGATGCTGCTTGAATGAAAAAAGAATAAGAAAAGTTCTGATTTGTTATCATAAAGAGCATACCTGTACGGGCATTCTTCTCCTCTTTTACATTCACCTTTGACCCAGAATGAACAGATGTGAGGCCTGTTCCGCTTGTAATATGGAGTAGTGCGAGCCAGCTTCAGCAGCATATCGCTGGGAGCCATGGCTTTACCCAGCTGTCCTACAGGACCAGTACCATCACTGTTTGCAATCTGAGGATGAAACACAAATGGTGAGGCATGTACAATAGCAAGAGGGGTAATCAACAACCACATAGTACATACATGATTAAATCAGCATTCTTGTATTTAGGGCATTAAAATTCAATTTCAGGGAATCATCATTCACATCATCACCCACTCATATCAATATAAATCTTAAGTATGTGTGGACTGTTCAACTATATTTTAATGCAATCTTGCAAAAAACTCTTGTAACTTTTCCAGAACTTTGAAATCAAATTTTCTTTGAAAATGGAAATAAAATTGATATATCAGTTCTAAGCATGCAGTGGCTAAATTGTACATACCTAAAGTGTATGAACAATGCTCAAGAAAAATTTAAATTTTAAGTTTTCTATATCTTTACCTCTCTTTCCATGTTTTGAGTGTAGTATTCTTTGTTTACATCTGACTTTGGCATCTCATCAGCAATCTTTAGTGCAGCATCTCTTACTTGCACGGGTAAACCTGTAGAAAGATAAAACCAAAAATAAGACACACCTGTGTTCAGTTACTGCTCAGGGCTTTCAGATAATTTCTGCATACATTGCATAGCTAAAAATAATTATGTATGTAAAATTGGACAATCCATTTTTAATGGAGATGATTTTATAATCCAATGAAACACAGAGAAGAAGTACAATCTCTGAGAAATGACTGTGTTATGCAGAACATTATACCTACCATATTCCAGGTCAAGTAAGCAGGTCTGGCAGATATTTTTGAGTTTGGAACATGTTTGACATACTTCAGTCTTCTTGAACCTCATGCGAGCCCCAGGACACCAGCGGAATACAGTGAATGGACGTGCACAGATCTTGCACTCCTTTCCATATTTTTCTTTTGTCTGGAGTCAAAAGGAACAAAAATAGAACTGTCATTCAAATGAACTAGTGAAAGACAAGGTTGTGTAATCAGTACTTCTCTACTAGAACATGCATTCTCTAATTCTACATAATCCAAAAACACAGCATTCTTTATGGCAGTTCCACAATAAAGGCTCAAACACACCATGCTTAATTTTCTTGAAAAATTATATCAAAAGAAAGCGCTTTGTTAATATGAAAAAATAGCTACAATCAAAGCACAATGACTTCAATCCTTACTTCAATGTTTAAATATTTGCAGAGTTTTCTCCATAAGACTATATAGTTTGAGATTTTCTTGATAAATGAAATATTTAAGAATATGAATCTTACCATTCGAATATATGGATTGTCCCCGAGACATGTCTGACACAAAATTGGAAATTCCTGAAATTGTGAAATACATAAAGAGATTTAAAGTCACAAATCTATGCATTCTTATGCTCATACATATAAATACCAAGTTATAAATAACCTTGATTAGATGTACCTCATTCAACTGAAAATGTGTTTATCTGTCTAGCAATATATTCCTAATAAAGGTGAAAGCCAAGAATATCTACGGTTTAAAACACATTTACTGGCATAAATAGTATCTGCAAAAAAGGCAAATATCACAAAACAATCTGAATGAATAATTTGTAGTAAAAAGTGTATCTTGTTGTTTACATGGATTCAATAAAATTGTTCACATTAAATTAAAAGCCAAAAACTGACATCAATAAATATATAACCAATATCAACAGTTCAGTATCATCAAATTTTTAGTTAAAGCAGTGGTTCATGGTGTTTTGTCACAGGTTACAAAACACCAGTATTTTGGATCATTGTTTACATCCATTTGTGATGTTTGCTATGCTTAGAGACTACTGCATGTCCCTTCAATAAATTTGTGATGTTTCATCATGTTAACATCCCTATGTGATGGTAGCTCAGGAAAGATGGATTTTACAGGGCAAAAGACTAGCTTGTGATGTTTACTAAGACATGTACTATGGCTGTACACAACCATCACTATACAACAAGTTTACTTATACATGTGAAAATAAATTTTGATGTGTACCCCATGTGGCAGCATCACAGCCAGCATAAATGGCTGCCGAGTTTGTGAGCGACTGCATCACATATACTAGTTAAACTTTATTTCAAGTGACTAACAAAACTGCACAGTTAAATCCAGCAGATAATTTTTCAATTGCTGCAAAATTTTGGAATTCAAAGCCAAGGGAGAGTTTCCTTACAGTTAGACACAGCTACACTGGAAGCACTTTCTAACAATAGTGTTTCAGGTGATTGGGGGGGGGGGGAAGAGAGCAACAAGTGTCTTACTCCTGCCAATCATTTTTTTGGCACTCAGCAGTATGTAAAACCCGGACCACACAAATAAATTACCACATTTTCCTTTATATTAGCTGACAAAAAGCACCCATTACTGATATAAGAACAGAGCAAAGTCCCTTAATGTTGCAGCTCTAAAAATAATCAATTCCATGAAAGATTAAAGTATAAATAAAATATTTTGGTGAAGACGCGGACCCCAGCTAGCTGCTCAAGTTCGAGGACTGTTCCTTTTTGGCAGACCCAAATAACCACTGCTCCTTTTTTCATTTATGTCACAATGCGAACTGAATTGGCACTCATCTCACAAATAAATTTGATTTTTTTTCGTTATTTTAAGTGAAAATATAATAAAGCGGCCATGCTAAAAAGTAAGGGATTTAAAGGGTGATTTATTTGAAGAAGTGCAACACCCAACACTGTAGCCGCCGACAGTGACTCAACAGGTTTCAGGTTTCTGTTGCGTCGCCGGCCCACCAAAGGGCTAACTGGGGTTATAGCACGATACGATCTGTTACTCTTAGAAAGGAAATTGAATAAAAATATTTCCTATGGTTTTAACAAACCAATGTTCACATGATGTTGTATGTCGAAAGGCCTGTAATAAAAAATAACCATTCTGGAAAGCATGAAGCACCTGTAACATCAATTGATATTATTTGTCCAGAGAGAATTAAGCATTTACAGCCCCGGTAGACATCTTGCATTTGGTGGCAGTCCTGTATAAGCTTTTAGGCCTGTGTACTTTTATGTTCATATTTTAACTTCCTTGGTGCAAAATAGTGCTGAGAACAGAACAGTAATGTTTTCTAGTGGTCAAATATACAATACACATAGATGTACTGAACATTAATCAATGGATATATGTTAAATCTCACAGTTGTGTATGGAGTGTTATAATCACAGTTAACTGCAGGTGCAATCTATGGACTCCACATTGCGTCAGTCACTGAAAAAAAGCAGTTGAGGAGTTCACTCTTATGGGCTACCAACACTGCGGACCTGCTCGAGAATGATATCAGACTCAAGCTCTTCCACATAACACAGGTTTCGTGTTCCATTCATTTTTGATGAACTGACTGAGACAGTGACATCAATCTATGATTATAAGAGTGTGACTGAGAACAGTGAATGTGTGACTGTGACGGTGTGGCTGAGATTGAGAATTTCAATTTTCATTGACCATCGAAATCGTGAGCCGGAGCCTTGTTATGGGCTCATAACTGAAATGAGATATGGAGCTGGGTCACCTGGTGTGTAATTCTCAGCCTTGCACCCAGGCAAGCCGCAGCCGTGACATGAAAAAAGACGAATTTCAACTTTTGGCTCGTTTCTGTTGAAACCCTATGCTTTCTCCTTGTTATATATTAATAAATAAGTAAAAGGAACATAAGGAAAGGGATAAACATGAATTGTCGATGTGTACGCACTGATTCTTCCCAATTTTGTCGATTATACGTATTTGCTCCCTTGGAAGTCGCCATGTTTGATGCCGCAGGAAGTGACGCCAGAGCCAGAGTTGATATGATACTAAATACTGGTGGTGTAAGAGAATTTAAGGAGAACAGCTCAGACATAGCCACCATTTTATCCTATGTTGGTTCATTATTTAAAACATGAAGTTGAAAAATCACCTGAAATAAAATTTGACAAGCAATTATCAGCAAATAAGTATAAATAGAGAAGATATGTAAAGATCGTTAGTGAAAATATTCATATAATATATATATATATATATATATATATATATATATATATATATATATATATATATATATATATATATTGTCGATTATATGCATTATTGATGTACATGTATTTGGTTTTATATATATACATATTTATTTATTTATTAAAAAATATCTAAATATACATATATCTATATTTATGTTAATACATTTACTTTGTAATTCTCTATACCTACAATATATATATATTAAATATATGTATAATTGAATAAACATATGTGTAATGATATCTGTTTATCTCGATATGTATACATTATTTATATATTAATTACATCATAAATATATCAACTAATTAAAACTTGTATTCATCTAATATGAATATATTTTTTACACCCTTGTATTAAATGTCTGTATAATTAAAATGTATGTGGGAGTTCTGTTATACATATTTGCATAGGTCCAAAATCAATGGGGGTACTATAATCCAACCGCGGTAACATTAATTAAGCCGGGCAGGTTTAATTATTATACAACAATTTCTTGCTTATATATAAGTAGCCTATGACTTGAAGTTTGTTATGTAGGTTTGAGATATGGCGAACCCAGTCGCAATCCTTTTTATTTTTTTTTTTTGACAGGTTACAGTGCGACCTTCATAAGTATATGCCCCCTATTTGCTAACAACAGTTAACATAGTGAATTATGCTCAAAATATTTTTTGATGACTGGATTAATTGTTCATTTATATGGATTACTCAAATAACATGTAATTTTAACCTGCTACTATAATAAAAGATGTGCTACTAAATCATAGGGGAGGGAAGCCGTGTCTGTCTTTCCTTGCGTAGACGAGAAATAAAATAACGCCTTTAAGTAAAAATATCATTTGGTAAAAATAATCAACTAAATACTCAAAAGTCATTTTTAATTATTAAGGGGACATGCTTCTAAACATAATCATAAAAATGATAAAGTGTTTTGGAATTAATATTTCTACCAACTTTTCATTAAAGGCATCTATTCACCTGAAATCTCTGTTGAATTTATTTTATTTTCGGCTTACTCCGCGAACATATTATTGAACTGGTCCTCAGCAGACAGTTCTTATCACGCCTCTGTTAGGACTGTAAGAACTATAATTTATCTGTAAGCTGTTTGTAAAAATACTTTACATGGTACACGCTCCAGTGTTAAAAAACGGAAAAAAAACCACAAAACCTCTTTTGGTTGGTTGCATATGTGCGGAAGCTATCTTATTTTATTATGGTCCATGAATTAATATATTATCATTTCTATAGGGTAACAAACACTGAAAGCTATTATAAAGCATCCCTAAGTCTGAGAACATAGGCCTATATAATTACAATTAGATTTCATGTTAACCTAAAAGTAATTTTTTTTTTTGTAATTTCATCTATATATGAGTATTAGGCGTATATTAGCCTACATGCTATTGAGTCGAATAGAAGTTGCACTTGCGCCAAAGAGCCTTAATATAATGGAGCCAGATTTCTAAACAGTTTCTGCTTGATTATTTTAGAATTACAACAAATACTAATCAATATCTCAGTTTAGTAAGATTAATTTTTACATTGAATCGTTTCATACCTCTATGTATCGCGATCATTTAGCAGAAAAAGATTGACCCGAGCAAACATTATTTATATACTTGTATATACTTGTAACAGAAGCATACTTTTGTAACAACTTTATTTTTTTCAAAACATGTTTATATTTGAATACTGAATGACTTATGTTAATTATTTAATTCAGAAACTGCTTGTACCACGTGACGCACAATGCGACCACCAGCTGAGCGTCACGACGCATGGGTCACTTGTTTGTGAATCAGCGCTCAGATAAGGTGTGAAACTCCCAACTTTTGGTCATATATTAGAGAAACAGGAATTGATTTGCGCCCCCTGTTTGATATGCCCTGCAAGGATTCCCTGTTTAAACACATGACAGTATCTCCAATTTCCAGGTTATTATGCAACTGAGTCAGACGCGGTCCCGGAGGTGAAAGTCGAACAGCTGACTGATTCAGTTCATTTCAGTGCAACCCTAGTAGTCATGTGACTGCGGATCATGATCATGGGAGCATAATCCTGGTGAAATCCGTAAGTACCAATCTGCCGTAATAAAGAATATCATGGAATGAGTTCAAGTTCTATACACGTGTCTAATACAGTCTACACAAGAATCATTTAACACATTTGTTACACAGAGTCATGACTTGAAGAATTCAGGGAGCTTTCCTGTCAGAATATATCGTTGTCGATCAAGCCCACCTGATTCCTTTCCTTGCCGAAAGATGGCGCTTTATGCGAGTTTTTCCGCAAATAGTATCATTTTCTGCATGCAGATGTCACCAACGCATGGTGTAAAATATTTACTTGAAAAATTCACCAGTTTCAGGCCAAAAAAAAAAAAAAGTATGGTTTCAGGAACTTTTTTCTGAAATCAGTGCGGGCGAACGGTATTTTATTTTTGACCTTTTTTTGTATGTTTTGATAAAAATGTCATATGATCAGGGAAAAGCATGAAAAAAAAATTGTTTGCTAAACAGGTAAAAGCACTACATAAATTATATTATCTATCTTCTTGAAAGATAAAAATTAAAATAAAAATTTTTGATGTGGAGGGTTAAATTGATGCGGGCGGTGCCTGAGATCCATACCTTTTATTTTTTTGCCTAATATATAATGAATTTTTTTAAGATGTAAAAGTCAAAATGTAAAGTGGAAATCATTAACCTTTTCTTGTAACATGTCATTTAACTTTAACTTAAATTTTACCTGAACATGGATTTTATGATTTTAAAAATTTTAACAGACAATATATAATGAGTATAGACCTAAGGTATAACTGGTTATTCTTGGGTAAACTAAATTTAAATCAGTGGTTTTACTTTATTTTTCGTGTTTAATAACCAAGAAATGTGACCATCACTTCGATGGGAAGCTCTTTACTGATTTAACTCAAATTTTAAAAATAAAACAGACTTCAAAACAGAATGATAGCCATGGACTATCAAAATCTTTTCCTTGCATTACAAAAGTTTTTTGACTTAAAAATGTAAATAAAAATATATTAATGAAATTGCTAATTCAAAATGAATTTAATCTGTATGTGTACTGTGATCTGTATTTTTTTTTCAAATTCCAGTGTTTCCATAATTTTTTTGTCAGGTTTTAAAGGTCCAGAAAAGCTGTTTTTGTAAGTGAGCAGAATGAAGTAAAGTAGTCTAAGAAAGAATCATGGAAGTTGAAATTCATTAGACTGCACAGTACATGTACAGAACTGTTTGTTGTTATTGCATGTGACACAGTGATGTTATGTAATTTTTTTATGATTCATCCTTTGAAATTTTAGGACAGTTTTGCCAAATCTAATCACTTATATATAACCATTTCTTAAGTATGTAGGAAACCTTTTTCTAGGTAGTTGTTTGGTAACAGTTCAAGTGGTACGGAAGATAACATCTTTTGCAAGCTAAAAAGAAAAATCCTAAAAATAGGTAAAATTAAGATTGTATTAATTAGCTGTAACCACTGTAAAATGTTGTTGGGTAAGCCTCATAATATTTAATTTTTAGCTCAGATGACTTTCAGTCAGCTGAGCTATAGCAATCACTGTTCGTCTGTTGTCAGCCCAAGTTAATTAATAGGGCACAAATCTTAACCTCTGGACCTGGAATCTTCTGACTTGAAATCTTTGGAGGTCCATGAAAAATCTCCACGGAAACATGAAATTAGGTCTATGGGGCTTGTAAGTACCCCCAAGAATAATTAAAAATTTGATACAAAAGCTCTAGTATCTGAATAACTAATGTATTGATCACCATGATTCTTTGCATAATTATTGATCATGGTGTTCCATCAGTTCCTGCAAACTGGTGGCATCATCTGTATTTTTTCTCTATTTTTGAGACCTTCAAAGAAGGTTTCATCTGTTAACAGGACACAAATCATAATCACTGGACCTGTATTCTATGGAAACCTGAAATAAGGTCTCTGTTACCCATATCCTCAGAGATATGGGGCTTGTAAATACCCCTCATATTAATTAAAAATTTGATACCAAAACTTCAGTATCTGAATTATTTTTGTGCATTAATCACCATGATTCTTTGCATGCTTACTGATCATTGAATGTTTCTTCAGTTCCTGCAGACTGGTGGTGCCACCTGT
Organism: Sipunculus nudus; assembly: GCA_026874595.1. Lineage (NCBI taxonomy): Eukaryota > Metazoa > Annelida > Sipuncula > Golfingiida > Sipunculidae > Sipunculus > Sipunculus nudus. The sequence continues at coordinate 22,174,176 of CM049307.1, forward strand.
ATTTTCTCATTTTTGTTTACAATTTTTTTCTCTATCTTTAAGACCTTCAAATAAGGCCTCATCTGTTAACAGGGCACAAATTGTTACTGCTGGAACTAGAATCTTTATACTTGACATCTAGAGAGGTCCATGAAAAATATCCTTGGAAACCGGGAATTATGTCTCTGTTACACATATCCTCCAACTATAGTGCACGAAAGAACCCCCAGAATAATTAAAATTTTTATACAAAAGTTCCAGTGTCTGAACAATTAATCCATTTTAACCATGATTTGCTCCTGCTCCTGTATTTGAATAACTAAAGTCTGTCCCAAAACATCCCATGTCCGCATGTTTTTTTGTGATAATTATTTTAAGAATATTCTTTAAAAATGTCCTTTATCCTTAACTAGATTTACTGATATTCTGCCAATTTTTTTATAAAGTAGTAATATATCATGTAAAATGTATTTACTTTGCAACTTTTTACTGCAATTAATGCTGATGAACCATTGGATGGTACGATACATTCCTCCATTGTACTATATGGCTGTGTGTAGTATTTGTCAGTGACACATAGATGTCACAATGACTGGTCATGCATTACCTTCAATTAAATGACGTCAACAGTTTGTCTGGCTTGTTTATTATCAGTCTTTTGGCGATGAAAAAGTCATAAACGCAGTAATCTGTTTTGTCATATTTTGGAATATTGGTCTCATAAAAAATCAAAGCAGGGTAAGGCATTATTTTCACGCAGTCAGTCTGGGGAATCGCTCCTGCAACAACTGGGCCAGGACTTTATAAGTGTCTCACATGCATGAAAAATTATCCCTAAAAAACATGCGGACACAGTTACTGGGACAAAATATAATGCATTGATTGCTATAATTTTTTTGCATGCATATTGATCATGGAGTGTTTATCAGTTTCTTTAGACTGGTAGCGCCACCTGTATTTTTTTCAATTTTTTATGCATTTTTAGCTCAGCTAAGTCATCTGAGCTATAGTTATGGTCCTTTGTTCGTCGGCTTTCCGTCCGTCCGTCCGTCCGTCTCTTAAACTGGCACGTTTTGAAACCATTGGACCTATGAATCTGAAATTCGGCATACCTTTAGATGTCCACAGAATCTCCTACCATACCGAAAATTGTGTCACTATGACTTCGTTCCTTCGAATTAGTTTTCCATTAAAAACCCATAGTTACACTTCAAGACTGCCTAATATCAAAACCACTGATCTGACTTTGATCATATAAAATATACATGTTCTTCTATTTATACTCTATGCACATGCCAGTATTGATGTGAGTATTGCAAAATTGTTTTAAGTTATGGGCCCGAACATAATGCACTTTGTAAACAAGAAATATATTTACTCCAATAATATGAAAATTGCTGAAGCTAAAGATTTCTTTTTTTTTGTCAGGGATATAACATTATTTAATCAAGATTCAATTGTATACCCAAAATTAGTTCTGAATTTTTGCAAAGTTATTAGTATAAATATAAAATCAGTACCTTAAATTTTGCCTAATTTTGATCATGGCATGATTGTTTCCTGTAAGCATTGTTGATATAATTTTCATATCATGCAGAAATAAGGATTTCAACTTGTTAGTTTTGAAAGTTGAAAGAAACTGGCCAAAAACTGTAGCTTTTATCAAAGTTTTTTATGAGACCATGTCAGACCCAGGCTCTACCTCTACCCAGTCCCTCTTCAGTCACCTGTATGTCCTCTACTTGACCTTTCAGGCCAATTATGCAGGCTTGACATGGGCATATACTTGCAGCTGGGCAGCTTATTGCTGGCCACAGCTGATCCAAGTGTCCAGCCCAGCTCATCTATTAGTTGTTTAGACCAACAGCATAACAATAAACAATGAATAAATAAATTTTTATAGGTCTATAATAACTTAATAATTAATAGAAAAGGAATTTGACAGTTGATGATTAACAGGGAATTACCATGCAGTTACTGATGTTTTATGGATTTTGTATGGATTGATGAAAATGTATTCCAAGTAACACCATTGAGTCACCTATGGTATTTTTCTTTTCAATTTTAATAATGAAAAAAAATATTTAAATTATATTGTTCTATACTATTAGGGATTAAATGAAGGAAATTAATGATTGACAAAGATGCAGTTGATAATATAAATCTAAATTCCCAGGTCTTTTCCAAGTGTTTCAGCTTGTTAATTTATATTTATTTTAAAATTTAAAAAACAGTTTATATGTCAGCATTTTTAAATTTTACTCAGACAGGTACTGATTAAAGATGTCAATATATTTCACTTATGACATTCAGACATGTGGCTGTAACAGCTGTCACAAGACTATGTAAATAATCAAAATTTATATTACTGGTTCCTATATTTCAGTTAATAATATTAAACTTGCCCATCTCTAGTTTTCTCCTGGTATAATTTATAGGGTGTTCTTACCCTTGGGTTACTTTTTACACACATAATGGTTTCATAGCTGAGATACTTCACATTTTTTTCTGATACATTTTTTTTTTAAATAAAAAAAATTGAATATGATAAAAATCAGATCTTAGACAAGTTCTCATTATGATTTCTGTAATGTTAATAATTGTCATAAGACTCTTGCTATGTCTAGTGCATAGATTGATGTGAAGGTAGTCCAAAGTGAAAATTATAGTTTCATTTTTTGAATATAAATAAAATTCATAAAACAAGGTACTTATGATCATTATTTAAATTTGTGATATTTGTTTATTCTGGATTCTCAAGAACTTTGTTTGGCTGAAACTGAATAAATACCAGACATGGTGCAGTACTTTGCAAATGTATTTGAATGCAAATATGAATATGTACTCCATAATTTCATGTATAAGCATAGGAATAAAGGTTAAAATGAAAGTATTTGAATACAAATGCATTCATGAATATATTCTATAATATTACTTTAATAATCATTTATTTCGATTATATTATTAAAAAATCTTTGATGAAACAGATGATACTGGTATTATTTTTAATTTAAATTATACTTGTCACAATATTTGTTATAAATTATTAATTAATAGTTTAACTTTTCAAATAATTCTGCTGCAATGTAGGTAAAGTGTTATTGTCAAGTCAAAACCTGTGTAAAAGTAGCACACCATTTCCAACTGTAAATAATATTAGTGACATCAGTCCTCTTCCCTGTCTCCAAAGATATTATCAAAATCTTACATAACTTGAGTTAAACACCATCAACTCATAATAGGGCTTATATTACCTCACAAAACCAACCTTTGCCTACCTCCTCTTCCAAATCATATTTTGTGATCATATATAACAGCTGAGTGCCATGACCCATGGGTCCTTTGTTTCTTTATTTTGAGACCTTTAAATGAAGCAGTCATCTGTAAACAGGGCACATATCTTCTCTGTTTGACCTTGAACCTTCTAACTTGACATCCAGGAAGGCCTCCATGGAAAATCTCTTGTGGAAACCTGAAATTAGGTCTCTGTTACTGATATCCTGCAGCTATGAGGCTCATATATGGGCCATTCTACGAAAAACGACCCATTTTAGCAGGTACAACATCTGAAAAATAACTTATCATAATATTTATTTTATAGAGTCTCACATGGGAATAAAAAAATGTAAACTATATCAAATTAATTTCAGCAGAGCACTTTATTTAATGAAAAGTTATGGTTTTTGCTAAATTAATGTCCTATGTGTATCATCAATTTCAACACTGTTACAGACTTTATGCAATGCTTGAAAATTATTATGAAAGATTGAGCTGGATATTTTCATGCCAATTTCATGGTCCCAAATTATTAATTTAGAAAAAATAAGAAAGGCTCACCTGTATGATGTATTTTATTATAAAAACATATTTTAACCCTGTAAAATGCATATTTTTAATTTTATGAGTTACGTTTAAATCCTGAAACAAAATACAACCGCAACCCACAGAATGTATAATACCAGCAATAAAACAAAGGAAAATATAGCAAACTACCTCTGTAAATAAAAAATACAGAAGATAAAAGCAATTTCTCATATGTTTCAAGTCATTTTATTCTTGAAATTATGTCTATTTTCAAAATATAATGGTGTTGAAAAAGGATAACGGTGCTGAATTACAATAAATGTAATGATTGGCAAAACCAATACTTAAAGCAAGCAGACTTCTTATAAAATATTTTAAAGTTTAATATTTAAAAATACATAACACAGTGATCATTATAAAAACCATGAAATTCCTGAATGACAATGTCAGTTTGTGGAATTTTGATCTTACATCCATCCTGCCTCCTTTTCCTTTCTACACCATTCACTGACATTCATCACCGTTAAAAGTAAAAAGTAACGGTGTTGATGCATAATGGTGTTATAAAAAAGTTATGATATTTATTCGAAGAAACTAAATTACTCCTTCAACCTTTCTAGTACTCAGTATATGTATGTGTTGAGAGTGTGAGCTATATTCCAAAACTAAGAAAAGCAAAAATATTTCCATTATTTTGGAGAAAAATAGGTAACGGTGTTGAAAAGCAATAAATATACGGACATTTTTACACAATTATGGAAATTTTCTGTTGTAAAATGACAAAATACATACCGATAATGATGGTTTTGTGGAGTCATTCTGTGATGTTACTTCAACTTAAGTGGGTTTTAAACAAGGAGTAATCAATCAATATCGTGTCATGACGAGCAAAACATCTTTATAACGGTGTTGAAAAAAATCTAGGGACACAGATTTAATTGCAATAAAAGTAAAAAATAGAAGGATGTAAAAAAAACTTATGAAAGTTTTTAAGGAATGATTATAAACATGGAGTGAAAAAAATTCTAGGCTTATATGATTTTCAATAAAAATAAGAGGATAATCAGTTTTTTATTATGGCCTGGGGACAGGTACTTTTAAATGACCTTTGAACCATTAAGTATAGATTTGAAGCATTTAAGATTTTACTTCTCAAAACAAATAAGCTCAAATTAAGCACAAAATATTAGATACTAAAATTAAATCCTGAAAGCACAATGGCAGATGATATATATATATATATATATATATATATATATATATATATATATATATATATGTATATATATATATATATATATATATATATATATATGTATATATATATATATATATATATATATATATATATGTGTGTACTATGGCACTGTGAATGTTAGGGACATGAATTTTCATGATTTGTGTCGTTTTCTGTAGAATGACCCATATACCCCCCAGAATAATTGTATCCCCAGACAAAGTCGGGATACTATGGTTTCACGACGGTCCTGCTGCCACAGAAATACCTTGTGAGCGGGATAATTAAAAAAATATTTCACTGATTTTTTTCAAACTTTACATTTGTATAGATATAGGTAAGGGGACGAAGCCTATTTAAAATGGGGTCATGACCTATGCTAGGAGAGTGACCTTGACCTTGAATATGTCCATTTTTGCTGAAAATAACACAAATTCTTAAATATCTCAAGTAAGCTTGCATGGACTGGTCCAAAAATCAAGGTGACCGAAGATCTTGGATAGCCTTGTGATATACCGGAAACTGGTGGGGCCACCTATTATCCTTTTCTTGTTTTTACGCCTTTTAATACCCCCATAATTGCCACTTGACAGTACTGTAAGCATTATAAATCAAAAACTAATGGACAGATTTCTTTCATATTATGCACATGTAGAGAGATAGGTTATGGGATGAGGTCTATTTACATTTGGGTCATGACCTTTACCATGAGAGTGGCCTTGACCTTTAATGTGTCCATATTTGGTGAAAATCGCACACCTCGTATGATATCTCGAGTGTTGATAGCCATATGGATTTCAAACATGACTTATGTATGGCCCACCACTAAAGTAAGAACCCTATAGGTTCTAGGGTCATGAGGTCAAAGGTCAAGGTCACTGGACTCGCATCTTAGAAGATACTGTGGATGCATTTTAAGCCAAACTTTCATCCCAGGTCTTCCATCTTGAATATATAGCTCACTTGCCAATAGTGGATGATCCATATCAATTTTGGGGTCACAAGGTCAAAGGTCATGGCCACAGGAGCTATCTGTCAAAAAATTAGTTTCTGGATGATAATTCCTGCTTTTATTGATGTATTGATTTCAAACTTGACTTATATATGCCCATTGAAAAAGCAAGACTCCAATTGATTTTGGGGTCATGAGGTCAAAGGTCAAGGTCACAGGACACATCTTTAAAATGATTGTGGCTGCATTTTCAGCCAAACATTACATCTCAGACCTTTCATCTTGCACATATAGTTCATCTGCCAATAGAGGAAGACCCCTATCAATTTTGAGGTCACAAGGTCAAAGGTGAAGATCACAGGAGCCATCTGTCCAAAAATTAGTTCCCGAGATGATAATTCAAGCTTGGATTAATATATGGATTTCAAACCTGACTTATATATGGCCCATCAATAAATCTAGACCTCTATTGATTTATATATAAAAGTGGATGATCAATATCAATTTTTGGGTCTCAAGGTCAAAGGTCATGGCCACAGGAGCCATCTGTCAAAAAATTAGTTTCTGGATGATAATTCCTGCTTTTATTGATGTATAGATTTCAAACTTGACTTATATATGTCCCATTGAAAAAGCAAGACCCCAATTGATTTTGGGGTTATGAGGTCAAAGGTCAAGGTCACAGGACCAACATTTTCAAAAAGATTGTGGATTGATAGATGGAAGAAACAATAATTGCTTGCCAAGTGTCAGTATATGCTGCTAAAAATGGGGGCCTATTCTTAAAGGGGGGGGGGGGGGGGGGGTACTATGTCTGGGGATACTCTGGCACCTGCAGTGCCAAGAAATGTCTAGTTAAAACTGATTTGATACAAAAGCTCCAGTATCTGAATAACTGATGCATTTATCGCCATGATTTTTTGCATGCATATTGAACATGGAGTGTTTCATCAGTTCCTGTAGACTGATAGCACCACCTGGATTTTTTCTAATTTTTTCCTTAATTTTGGACACCAGTCTATGAGTAATGTTGACCATTGTTCAATTTTTCCTGAATTCAGCTGAGTGTCATGGCCTGTGGTCCACTTGATTCAATATATATATTCTTTGTCGATTATTAATGGAACATTCTTTTTATTTTATTTTTTAAGGACCGTTAAATAATTACAAATGATGTAGTAATGACATATGAATAAAGATGAAGCCAGCATGTGGCCAGAAGAAAACACTGACTGCACACCAATATAATCATATAGTAATGGTGAAGCCAGCATGTGATAACAATGATTGCACATTTGTTATCAATGTAAAAAAATTATTCAGATACTGAAGTCATTGACTGTTCATGTGACTGTTCATGTGAGTACACATCGATATGGTACGTGCTTTGTCAAAGTTCAGGATGCACAGAAAGATTAATATCTGATATCAGCATATATGGGAAGGTCCTTGAACCCGTTGACATATAACATTGTTTTCCATTGCTACACCTGGAGATTGTGCTTGGATTTGAAAAGAGTTCTGCCAGCAAGGTCCCTGACAGGGTAGGGGTAATTGTAATGTGTATTATAATTACCTGTAATTAATTATAATTTTTCAAGTAATTGAATATAATTTGTAATTGAGCAAAATTCAATTACAAGTAATAGTAATTGAATTTATTAAAATAGATAGAATTTCAATTACTTTCCAATTACTTTCCAGATTCATGACAGAGCACCGTCCCTTATACCTCAATCCTTTGCACTGTTTATCAAAACACTCTTGGGTAAGGATTGTAAGCTATGATCATTGAATAAATAGTACCCATGTATATAAAAAGCATGCATGGTAATTAGTATGCCTTGTAAGTTATAGTGTCCTTTTTTTGCAAATGCCTCCACTGCAATATAGATAAAGTAACATTGAGCTTCAATAATGTACACCTGTCCAGGTTACACTACAACACTTTCACTAAAATGGAGGCTTGAACATACTCATACTGATCTGATTACATCAGTGTTTATTTGCTAATTAGCTGACACTGAGAAGGCTGATATCAGAATTACCTCATCGGAATTACTTCAAGTCAGTGGCCTATGAGGTAAATAGAGATAGGTATCAAAATAGCAGGGCTGCATGTCTCTGTTGGCTGGCTCTAACATTTGAACAGTCTCTACTGTTTCCTGTGCCAGGAGACTCTGGCCAGTATATACTGGTTTTTAGCCCTCAGCCCTTAGGCATTAACTTTTACCTTGTGAGCGGGATAACTCTAAAAGGATTCACTGTAGGAATTTTATTTCTTTGATGAAGATGTATAACGACAAAATCTCAGTCAAGTTCAAAGATGGGTGACCTTGACCTATTTTTCTACGTTTTAGAGCTAATTATACAAAAACACTTAGAAGCTAATTTCTAAGGAACCATGGGGTGGATTTTCACAAAATTTAATATGATCATTGGGACTGATAGTCTGTACCTGCTGCACAAGTTTGGTGTTACCACCTACAATTTCTGATTTTTTATGAATTTTTATCGGATTTTTCAACTTTGGCCTTGTGAGCAAGATATCTCCAAAGGTTTTCAACACAGGAACTTCATTTCTTCAGTGCTGATGCATATTAACAAAATCTCAGTAAAGTTGGAAAATGGGTGACCTTGACCTATTTTTCTACGTGTTAGAGCTGATTATAGAAAAACACTTAGAAGCTAATTTCTCAGGAATCATTTTGTAGATTTTCACCAAACTTACTGTGATCATTGGGACTGATGGTCTGTACCTGTTGCACAAGTTTGGTGGCACCACCTACAATTTCTGATTTTTTATGAATTTTTCTTGGATTTTTCAACTTTGGCCTTGTGAGCGGGATATCTCCTAAGGTATTCAGCATAGGAACTTCATTTCTTCAGTGCTGATGCATATTAACAATATCTTGGTCAAGTTCAAAGATGGGTGACCTTGACTTACTTTTCAAGGTCACAGAGCTTAGAATAGAAAAAAACTTACAAGCTTATTTCTCAGGAACCACTGGGTCAGGATTGTTATGAAAAATGGTAAAATGATATGCCTTAATGATCTCTCAGTCCTGCATGAGATCGGTCTTACCATACTTGCAAAGGTACTACATATCTCTCCAGTTTAAATTTATAACTGAGACATGTACAGATATACATCCATGTGAGAACAAATATTTCATACTTGTTACTGTTACCACCTATAAACAATGTTCTTTTGGCTGAGGGCTTTTGTCAGCTTCTGCTGATAATCTAGTTCTTCCTGTCATACATAAGAAGCTAACCATGGTGAATACACTAGATTTTCATTACCTATTCCTATAAATAATTACATTGCATCAAATTGAAATATATATTCAGCATTAATATATTAATATGAATTATTCACATGAATGTTAAATGCGTCAATGAGTTAAGTGAAATCACATTGTATTTAAAAATCCAGTATTTATGACGTACCTTTAATCAGCATTGATAGTTAGAAATCAGGATTTATGAGTTGATAATGTGTAGGATTACTGTATAAGATTAAGGGAGTCAATAAAAAGGATTTTTTCCATCGTCAAAGGTTTGAACCAACAGTTATTTCCACACCTGCTCTAATTAGCACCTGCAGTGTTATAAGTAAGCAAGAAATTTTGTTTGATAAAGGAAAAAATGTGATAAAAGATTATTAGATGAAATTTTTTGTACAAATGACTTCAAGATAATATGTTTAAAATATAGTTTACCCATATGTGCTTTCAGATATTTCTGTTTTGTGGCAAAACACTAATTCAGCAAATGTTTAAGGTCTGGTGTCATAAACAAAACACAATACACACAATGTTCATATATGATGATGACAGCCAGTTTTGCCTTTAATTAAGAGAAAAGTGTAATTTTGAACATTATACAATGATATATTATCATTAGTATAGCTATTGTGAGCTTTAATATATGACACCAGACTGGATATGTTTTTTTTTTTTGCAGTTTTTCCTTTTATAAATTTAATCAGTTCGCCTTTATACCATTAATGATACTTAACATGAACCATGTCTCTGTATTATTACAATATTTCATAAAGTAATTGAAGGTTATTAATAACTTTTCAAAAGTAATTGTTATTTAATCATTACTCTGTAAAATTTAAGTAATTTGCAATTGTAATGACTACTTTTCAATTTAATTGGCCCCAACCCTTGTCCCTGAATTGATTTACATGATGTAAATAGTTTCTGGGGATAATAAGACCATGATCCAATATTTTTCTTTCACTTCCTTTAGTTCTGACAGCTGAATATAATATAACCTGGCCAGGTAAGAATTAAACACTATTTGCTTGAAACACTTGAATCTGACTTAATTCTGGTTGCTTTTGTTTCACTTTTGCTGTTGATGAGAATTAAACTTTGTATTATCTTTGTTGATTGTATCTTCAATTACAATCTTTTCATCATCTAAAAAAAGTTCTGTTTGACTGATAAGTACTTTTTCAATCTTAATACAATCATTTCCAAGATTTTGTTAACACATCTTAAATTTTGGATTTTTCCTTTCATCATGCTGTACAAAATCAAGAAAACCAAAGGACATTTCCCCCCACTTTCAATGGGGCTGTTCTAAAATATCTTGTTCATTATTTAAGGCAAAGTGAAGTTACTTCATAGCACCAACAAGTGCTTATTTACAGTAATTAAAGAGAGGATGGTCATGAATTAACATCATCATCCTCTGATTCATTATTGTATCCGAAGTTTTGTGGATACAATGTTTTTAGCTCAGCTGACTGAAAGTCATCTGAGCTATAGCGATCACTCTTTGTTCGTCGTCTGTCTGTCCGTCTGTCCGTTCGTTAACCAGGCACAAATCGTAACCGCTGGACCTAGAACCTTGTAACTTGGGATTCTGAGAGGTCCATAAAAAATCTCCTTTGAAACCAGAAATTAGGTCTCTGTTACCCATATCCTTCGAGCTATGTGGCCCCAAAGTACCCCCCAGAAAGTAAAAAATTTCATACAAAAACTTCAATATCTCATTAACTACTTGACTGATGGTCATGATTTTTGGCATACATATTGATCATGAGATGTTACATCACTTCCTGCAGACTGGTGGTGCCACCTGTATTTTTCAATTTTTTACGAATTTTTTTCTCTATTTTTGAGACCTTTAAAAATGTGAACATCTGTTAACAAGGCACAAATCATAAAGACTGGACTTAGAATCTTAATTCTTGACACACTGAGAGGTCCATGAAAAATCTCCTTGGAAACCAGAAATAAGGTCTCTGTTACCCATATCCTTTGAGCTATGGGGCCCCAAAGTACCCCCCAGAATAGTAAAAAATTTCATACAAAAACTTTAATATCTCAATAACTACATCACTGATGGTCTTCATTTTTGGCATATATATTGATCATGAGATGTTCGATCAGTTCCTGCAGACTGGTGGCGCCACCTGTACTGTTTGATTTTTTACGATTTTTTCCTCTATTTTTGAGACCTTTGAGGATGCTGTCATCTGTTAGCGTGGCACAAATCGTAACGACTGGACCTAGAATCTTCATTTTCGACACACTGAGAGACCTATGAAAAGTCTCCATGGAAACCAGAAATTAGGTCTCTGTTACCCATATCCTTCGAGCTATGGGGCCCAAAATTACCCCCCAGAATAGTCAAAAATTTCATACAAAAACTTCAATATCTCATTAACTACATCACTGATGGTCATGATTTTCGACATACATATTGATCATGAGATGTTTCATCAGTTTGTGCAGACTGGTGGCGCCACCTGTATTTTTCAATGTTCACGAATTGTTTTCTCCATTTTGAGACCTTTAAGGATGTAGTTATCTGTCAACAGGGTACAAATCGTAACGACTGGACCTAGAATCTTCGTTCTTGACACACAGGGAGACCCATGATAAGTCTCCATGGAAACCTGAAATTTGGTCTCTGTTACCCATATCCTTTGAGCTATGGCACTCCAAAGTACAGATCAGAATAATGGAAAATTTGATACTAAAGCTAAAGTATCTGAACAACTAATGCAGAGATAACCATAATTGTTTGCATGGATATTGATCATGGAGTGTTTCATAAGTTTCTGCAGACTGGTGGCACCACCTGTATTTGTTCATTTTTTTTTACGAAATTTTTCTGTATTTTTGAGACCTTTAAAGATATGAACATCTGTTAACAGGGCACAAATCATAAAAACTGGACCAAGAATCTTTATTCTTGACACACAGGGAGACCCATGAAAAGTCTCCATGGAAACTTGAAATTAGGTCTCTGTTACCCATATTCTTTAAGTTGTATGGGTCCAAAATACCCCCCCCCCCCCAGAATAATGGAAAATTTGATACAAAAACTGCAGTATTTCAATAACTACAACACTGATGGTCATGATTTTCGGCATACATATTGATCATGAGCTGTTCCATCAGTTTCTGCAGACTGGGTGTGCCACCTCTATTTTTTTTTCAAATTTTTACGAATTTTTTTCTTTTTTTTGAGACCTTTAAAGATGTGGTTTTCTGTCAACAGGGTACAAATCGCAACAACTGGACCTAGAATCTTCATTCTTGTCATGCAAGGAGGCCCATGAAAGGTGCCTGTGGAAACTTGAAATTAGGTCTCTGTTACCCATATCCTTCAAGCTATAGGACTCCGAAGTATCCCTCAGAATAATGGACAATTTGATACAAAAACTGAAGTATCTGAACAACTAATGCAGAGATCACCATGATTTTTTGCATGGATATTGACCATTAAGTGTTTTTATTAGTTTCTGCAGACTGGTGGAGCCACCTGTATTTTTGTATCCGCCAAAACGAAGTTTTGCGGATACTATGTTTTTGACCAAGTTCCTCCGCCGCGGCGACGTTCGTTTCCAGAGAGCTCCTCGGAGACTAATGGACCGATTTTTCCCAAACTTACACCTATTATCGGGTCACATGTGAACTGGTGCCTAACCAATTTGCATTGACCTCTGACCTTTCCTCTCTATCCAGTGTCCATTTGTGGGTCTGTTTCCACTCATAAACCCTCATATCTCGGGAACCGTTTGACCGATCAGGAAATAAAATTGATACAAATGTAGCCCTTGGATTGCTTTATAACATACACAAAAAATGGTGGCGCCACCTGTAAGTGTAACCATGTTTGCACAGTGTCCATCTGTTCATCTGCCTTGGGTTAAAATCACTCATATCTCTGCAGTGAATTGACTAATTCACCTGAAATTCGTCATGTGTATACATCCAGGATAGCTTTCTTGATTTTATGACAGGTGGTGCCACCTACGTTCACGTTCACGCTAATGACATCCAAGCTTATATCTCGGGAACCGTTTGATCGATCAGGAAATAAAATTTATACAAATGTAGCCCTTTGATAGCTCTGTAACATACACAAAAAATGGTGGCGCCACCTGTAACAATGTTTGCACAGCGTCTGTCTGTTAGTCTGCCGTGGCCTAAAATTACTCATTTCTCTGTAGTGGTTCGACATAACTGCCTAAAATTTTGCAGGTTTATACATCGTGGACAGCTTTCTTTATTTTATGACAGGTGGCGCCACCTACATTCTAGTTAACGCTGGACACATCCAAGCTCATATCTCAGGAACCATTTGACCGATTGGGCCAAAATTGTGCATGTGTTTAGATCTCACATAGGTCTTTATCATACACAAAACTGGAGGGGTTACCTGCAAAGATTTTTGCACAGTGTTTGTCTGTTTGTCTGCCATGGGCAAAAATCGCTCATATACATGTAGTGGTTTGACTTTTCTGCCTAAAATTTTGCAGGTGTATACAACTTGGACAGCTTTCTGGATTTGTGGTAGGTGGCACAACCTACATACACATTTAGGCTGCAGACATCCATGCTAATATGCAACATACCTCACTCTATTTCCCCTTGCCACTCAATCCATGCCTACCTATCCGATTTTGGCAGATACATGTAGTCACTTGTCGGTTACCCGTATTCTAGTTTTAAAAGTTTACACATTTTTCTCTATTTTTGAGATATATAAATACAGACTAAATCTTGGCCTGTTGGTTAATCTGTTTGATGCTTCAGTTGAATGGGTATATACTACCATTCTGGTGATAAAATTTCCTTTTGCGAATCTCTTCCCAGTCAGCTGAGCGTCATGACCCATGGGTCACTTGTTGACTGGGTTCCGCCGCAGCGGCGGCAGCATTCCTTTCTGGAATAGAACTCTGAGACCACTGGACAGATTTTTTCAAAACTTTACACAATTATCGGGTCAAATGTGATCTGGTGCCAAAATATTTTGCATTGACCTCTGACCTTTCCTGTCTCCAGTGCATCCATCTGTGTGAGTTTGACACATTAACCCACATATTTTTGGACTCGTTTGACCAATCAGGGCAAACAATTTTGCACAAATGTAGCCCTTGGATAGCTTTAAAACATACATAAAAAATGGTGACACCACCTGCAACCATTTTTGCACAGCATGCATCTGTTTATCTGCCTTGGGATAAAATCTTTTATCTCTGCAGTGAATGGACTTATCCACCTGAAATTTTGCATGTGTATTCATCCTGGATAGCTTTCTGGATTTTATGACAGGTGGTGCCACCTGCATTCACGTTCAGGCTGCAGACATCCAGGCTAATATCTCAGGACTTGTTTGACGTATCCTCCTAAAATTTACATGTTTATAGATCTCAAATAGCTCTTATCATACGCAAAACTGGTGTTGCCACCTGCAACCATTTTTGCACAGCATCATTCTGTCTGATTGTCTGCTGTGGGACAAAATCACTCATATCTCGGCAGTGATTTGACTTATCTGCCTAAAATTTTGCATTTGTATACATCTTGGATAGCTATCTTGATATTGTGGCAGGTGGCGCCACCTACTGTACGTTCAGACAGCAGAAATCAAGGCTTATATCTCAGGACTGGTTTGACATATCCTCCTGAAATTTTGCATGTTTATAGATCTCACATAGCTCTTTATCATATGCAAAACTGGTGGCACTCAATCCATGCCTCACTTCACCCGTCCCACTCTGATTTTGGCAGATACACGTAGTCGCTTGTTGACTACCCGTATTCTAGTTAAAAAGATGGTTTATAAAGATAATTGGCAATATTTAAACGACAGTGAATAAAAAAAAATAAAAAAAATGTTTTATTAAGAATACAGGTATTTCCATTAAATGGTCACTTTTTCTAGAGATAACTCAAATGTTATCCAGATTTGAATGTCATTCATCAGTTACCCAGGCCACAGAGGCGGATCCAGGAATTTTGAAAGGGGAGGATTCCACGCAGGAAGATTAAACAGATATCCTGACAAAAAAGGTCCTCTGGTCTAGAAAGGGGAGAAGGACACATTGTAAAATTCAGCTGAACAAAAATGCAGGTACAAACTGATTACCATAACAAAATTGTTTAAATATGTTCTCAATAATTTCACTTTTTGGATTTTACATTTATTTAACAAGAGTGAACTTGAATAATGTTGTTATTTATAATAATGTTGAAAATATGTGGTATCAGTCATGCTTTTGACCTACTTTTCCTACTTTTTGAATTCATTTTCTTTATTTCCATTCTTACTTATTCCTAAGATTGTGCTGGGCAACCTGCTAACCATTTGTCCTCAGGTACCTTTACTGAAATGAGTACCATACATTCAATCATAAATCAACCTCACCTTCTGCCAACCTTCCGATTCCCAGGGTCGGTGAGTGTTGAGGTTATACTGTATATGTTTGATAAATTTCTCATGTCACACAGCAGTTTTGATTATGGTAATTTATTTAAAAACCAACAATTTATAAGCCTGCATAAAGCCATACTGTTTAGCATTGTTCATAGAGTGGTTACATGCAGTGGTATAAATATTAGCTGTTCGTACCTTATAAATGACAATGTCACTTAGGGTCATGTCATTTTGTGGTTTTATTATGACAATAATGTAGGAGGGTATTTATTGTGCTATTTATAAAATCATCTATGGAGGGACTCGTTTAAGCTGGTCTTTCTTGGTATGTAGAAATTTGCAAATGTAAGGTTGATAAAGTAAATATTAGGGAACATTTTCTTTTTAAAAGCAAACAGGTATGATATTGATATTTGAAATGGTGCATTTAATGCCATTTATACATCAGTAGGTAAGTTATTGTTTATGGGACTGATATTTTACAATTGGTGCACATATAATATAAAAAATTCATTGATAGTACTTTTAGAGATATTTTTTTTTTAATTTCAGAATTCAATGTATTGATGAAATCTGAACAAAGGTCATCATGGGTCAGGTAGAAGGGCAAATGAAGGACAAGAGGCATATCAAGTATAAACCACTTGATGTTGAAAAACAGGGAATGGTGCCATCGTGCAAAACAGATGGCAGTTATGTTCTAACCACAAGACATGAATCACGCCAAAGTGTATGTATGCGATTGGCACCTGTTATGGTGGTAGTACTTGGTCTTACATTTTGTGGGATATTCTACCACAGGTACATGTGCAAGCCAGCTCCTGTTAACATAGAAACCACATTAATCATTTCTGGTGATGTTCCTGTCATGCTCAAAGAACCCAGGGTGATTGAATCCCCAGTTTCCTCTTCAGAGGATGCTGGGATTGATTCTGAGGTAAAAGTTACAGATGAAGCTGCTGGCTACTGTGATGTAGAGGCTGAAGATGATCGTTTTGATTGTTTCCCGGATGGATCAGCGAATCAACAAGCTTGTGAAGCCCGTGGTTGTTGCTGGAAGTCTGCTGCAACAGTACAAGATAAACCACCTCAGATGACTGAATTGCCTTCAGCTAATAGTTCAGCATCACATATTATTAGGAAAAAAATTGGCATTCCTTGGTGTTTTTTCCCTTCAAACTATCCAAGTTATGTGATAAAGGGTAAAACGAAACAGACCACCTTTGGACTATCAGCCACACTGACACGAACTCAAAAGTCACCCTGGCCAAATGATATCAATGTGCTTCAGTTTGATGGATACATGGAAACTTCATCCAGATTTCATTTTAAGGTGAGCTCCTTTGTGATATAATTCTTTGTCCTTGTTTGTTTTAACGGATAAATCTTTGACGTACTAATGGTCCTATCTATTGAATAACAATGAAGGTAATATACTAAGGTTTCAGGTTTCTTCCTCCAATGTAATTATAAACAATCTGCCATATGTTCTAATCATATCACTGTCTGCCTTTTTGCATCACATGGAGGCATTTATGAATTATGTTTTCATAAAGGTTACTCAGTTGTGCATCTCAGAATTATTTTTGTTGGGTAATTATTTACTTTTCGTAAACTGTTTTTGCAGATATATGATCCTAATAACAATAGATATGAGGTACCTGTGGACACACCAAAAGTAACAAAGGCAGCAGATAACCTGGACTACACTGTTAAGTTGAGCACCACACCATTCAGTATCCAAGTCTCCAGGAAATCCAACCAAAACATCTTGTAAGTGATGAACTTGCATATAATTTTTGCACAGGTGACATTAGAGAAAATTAATCATTCTTAGCTTGTTGAGGTACAGTTGTTTATCTTGGAAAACTGCCCCATGGTTATAATAGGGCCATTTGCATCTTCATATACTGGTAAATGTTTTATTTACATTTAAAAGTAATGTCAACAGGTTACAGAATATGAGTATCAAAAATAATATCCTTACCAAAATAGCAGCCATATTTTTACAGCGGCAGATCGAGACATCAAATGAATGACTTATGGGGTCAAGTGACAACTTGTCTCTGCTCAAAGTCCAAGTGACTCTCAGGGCTCTGAGAGTGACTCCCAGTACTCCAAGGCAGACTCAAAAGGTTTTGATTGTGACTCCCATTGACACTTGAGTGTTACTCCCAAGTCTGTGAGAGTCACTCCCAAGGGTCTAAGTGTGACTCCATAGGCCTTAAAGGCAGATTTTGATGAGATTTTATGTAGGGCTGGGGAACAATCCATTAAATTTTAGAGGTAATCTGGTTCATCAGAAAGCTATTTTCAATTCAAAGGATTGTTTTTCCATTGCATAGAGTTTTCTTGTTAACCATTTTAGTGAACAAAGAACACCCTGTACAGGGAACACAGGAGAGTCTTATTAGGATTCTTATGGAAGTTTTCGTGCAGGCTCTGACTACAGTTTTTATTAGCTCAGCTAACTATAAGTCATCTGAGCTATAGTCGTGGTCCTTTGTCCTTCGGCTGTCCGTCCGTCTGTCCGTCCCTCTGTCTGTCCGTCCGTCCGTTAAACTGGCACGATTTTAATCAAAAATTTGGCATACTGTTAGATGACCCCAAGATCTCCTACCAAACCAAAATTGGGTCACTGTGACTTCGTTCCTTTGTGATATTAAGGAAAAACCTAAAATTTCAATAAAAATGCTATTATCAAACTTCAGGACTGCCTTATATCAAAACCACAGATCTGTTTTCCTTAATATTTACCATAAGTATTTTCTGATATATTTCCTATATACATTCCAGAAATTAAGTTCATCGAGTGTAATTTCTTGAAGTTAAGAGCCTGGACATAATGCTCTTTGTAAAAAAACAGGAAAAACATTTACTCACTAAACATGAAAATTTTTTAAGCTTGAGATTTTTTTTCAAGTATATAACTTTGTTTAAATAAGAATCAATTGTATACCCAAAATTAGATCCTAATTTTGTAAAGTTATTAGCATAAAAATACAATCAGTTCCTTAAATTTTTACCCATCTTTGACCATGGCACGTTTTTTTCCTGTGAGTACTGTTGAATTAATTTTCACAGCATGTAAACATAAGTATTTAATTTGTTTAAATCTGAAATTTAAAAAATAAAAGCTTGAAAATTAGGCTTGTTATTGAATTTTTTGTTTAGGCTCTAGTGTAGTTACTTGGTTTATCCATATGCAGGCCGCCCACTCCTGGTCACTTGAGTCAGCTATGCCATGGTTCTGATTTGTTACAGTCACTGGGGGAGATCCCATGCTGTGACAGGTGTACAGTAATTCTCATTCCATCCCCCCTCCCCCTTGTTATGCAGTAATTGTTATTAATTGCACTGAATTAGTTACTTGTAATTTGTAATGCTGTTTCCAATCCAATATACAAAACTTTCCTTGAAAAAGTAATTCAAAGAGTAAAGATGCAATGTTGGGTTAATGTAGCATTTTTAACTCAGCTGACTATAAGTCATCTGAGCTATAGTTGTGGTCCTTTGTGCGTGGTCCAGCCGTCTGGCCATCCGTCCGTCAACAGGGCATGTTTTAAAACCGTTGGACCTACAAATCCAAAACTTTGCATACCATTAGATGTCCCAAAAATCTCCTACCATACCAAAAATTGGGTCATTAGGATTTTTGTTCCTTCGAGATATTAAGGAAAAACCTCCGTTTTCCATAAAAAAGCCATTGTTACACCTCAAGGCTGCCTAATATCAAAACCACTGATCTGTTTTTGATCATATTTAGTATTCATATACTTCCATACATTTTCTATGAATATACCAAAAATTAGGTCAGTATTGTTTATTATTTTGAAGTTATGGGCCCAAATATAATGCAATTTTTAGCTCAGCTGACTATAAGTCATCTGAGCTATAGTCGTGGTCCATTGTCTGTCGTCCGTCCATCTGTCTTGCCGGCAGTCTGTCCGTCCGTCCGTCCGTCCGTAGATGTGGCACGTTTTGAAAACGTTAGACCTAGGAATCCAAAATTCGGCATAATGTTAGAGGTCCCCAAGATCTCCTACCAAGCCGAAAACTGGGTCTTTTCGACTTCGTTCCTTTGAGAAATTAAGGAAAAACCTCAATTTTTTATAAAAAACCTATTTTCACACTTCAGGACTGCCTAATATCAAAACCACTCATCTGTTTTTCCTCATATTTATCAGAAAAATTCCTCTATATAGTTCCTATGTACATTCAAGAAATTATGTCTGTATTGTATAATTTAAAAAAGTTATGGACCCAAACATAATGCATTTTGTAAAAAATCAGGAAAGATATTTGATCACTTAACACAAAACATGTTAAAGCTATGGACCTTTTTTTCCAGTAATATAACTTTAATTAATCAAAATTAAATTGTATACCCAAAATTAGATGAAAATCTTTTAAATTTTGTAAAATATTTATAAAAATAAAAAATTGGTACCTTAAATTTTGCCCAACTTTGACCATGGCACGTTTTTTTCCTGTAAGTACTGTGGATTTAATTTTCACAGCATGTTTTTGTTAGCTTTTCAACTGTTAACATCAAAAATTTGAAACCAGTTGATCAGAAACTGTAGATTTTATTCAAATTTTCAAGCACCATGTAACATATTGTTATATATCAAGCTAGTGTTATGCAGTTTGCAAGAGCTCAGCTCCCCAGCTTCAGCTCTTAGTTCCTTAAATTCGGCATATACAGTTAGATGTCTCCAAAATCCCCTACCATGCCAAGAATTTGGTCACTAGGACTTAATACCTTCAAGATATTAATGAAAAACTTCATTTTTCCATTGAAAACTCATTGTTACACTTCAAGACTGCCTAATATCAAAGCCAATGATCTGACTTTAATCATAAATAATATACATATTTTTCATTCTCTATGCACATGCCAGAATGATGTCAGTATTGCGTAATTGTTTTAAGTTATGGGCCCAAACATAATGCACTTTGTAAAAAATCAAGAAATATATTTACTCTCTTAACAAGGGGATTGCTGAAGCTAGAGATTTTTTGTCAGGGATGTAACATTATTTAATCAAGAGTCAATTGAATACCCAAAATTAGTTATGAATTTTTCAAATTATATAAGTTATTAGTATAAATGTAAAATTAGTAACTTAAATTTTGCCCAACTTTGACCATGGCACGTTTGTTTCCTGTGAGCACTGTTGATATAATTTTCATATCATGCACACATAAGGATTTCAGCTTTTAAGTTTAGAAAGCTGAAAGAAATTGGCCAAAAATTGTAGCTTTTATTAATGTTTTTATGAGACCCTGTCAGACTTTGGTTCTCTCAAGCCCCCTTGAGTCACCTGTATGTTGACCTTGTTGAACTTTCAGCAAATTATGCATGCTTGAGGTGAGGCATACAGGGGAATCCAGGCAGCTTATGGCCAGCCACAGTTGATCCAGGTGTCCAACCCAACTCATCTAGTAGTTTTAACCAACTACATAACAATAAACAATAAATTAATAAATTTTTATTGGTTTTAATAAAAAATTAAAGAAAAATAGAAAAAGAATTTGTTAGTTTATAACAGGAAATTAACTTGCAGTTACTGATGATATAAGAATCTTGTATCGATGGATAGAATGTCACGTATTCCAAATAACACCATGCAGTCACCTATGGTATTTTTCAGTTCAATTTTAATGATAAAGAAGTAAATCATATTATTCATTACTAATCATTAGGGATCATATGAAGGAAGTTAATGATAGACAAAGATGCAGTTGATAATATTAATATGGATTCCTACTGTGTCTAGTGTGTACACTGATGTGAAATTAGTCCAAAATGAATTTATTACAGTTATTTTTTAATATAGATAAAAGCCATAAAACCAGGTACTTATGATCATTATTTAAATGTGTGAATTTTGTATATTCTGGATTCTCAACATCATTGTTTGGTGAAAACTGAATAAATACCAGACATGGTGCAAATACTTTGCAATTGTATTTAAATACGAATATGATTATGTACTCAATTATAAAATTTCTTGCATAAAGAATGGGAATTCAGGTAAAAATGAAAGTATATGAATACCAGTGCAAATACTTTCAAAATGTATTCATGAATGCATTCATGAATATATTCTTTAATATTATTTTAATAATCATTTCAGTTATATTTCATTTTAAAAAATCATATGATTCTCTTATTATTTTTAATGAAAATTATATTTGGGACAATATTTGAAATTTTTTTAATTAATAGTTAAACCCTTATATTATATGTTCTGCTTTTAAGTTTTATGGCCAAGTCAAAATCTGTGTGACAATAGCACTCCATTTGTTAATAAAATAAATGAAATCAATCCTCTTCCCTGTCTCCAAAGGTATTATCAAAATCATACATAAGCTAAACAACAACAACTCATGATACAGCTTATATTTATAACCACACAAAACCAGCATGTGCCTTATTTCTAAATAATATTTTTTTATCATATATAACAGCTGAGCATTGTGACCCATAGGTCCCTTGTTTAAAAAATCAGGAAATATATTTACTCACTTAACACGAGAATTGCTGAAGCTGGAGACATTTTTTTTCAGGAATATAACTTCATTTAATCAAGATTCAATTGTTTACCCAAAATTAGATCTGAATTTTGCAAATTTGTCAAGTTATTAGCATAAATAAAAAATCAATATCTTAAATTTTGTCCAACTTTGGCAATTGCACGTTTTTTCCCTGTTAGCACTGTTGATTTAATTTTCACAACATATATACATAAGGATTTAATCTTTTAAAATCTGAAATTTCAAAGGAATTGATTGAAGAGAGCAGCTTTTATTCAAGTTTCCATACACCATGTCAAGTGTTGTTTACATCTAGCCCACCTGGTAGTACAGCCTTCACTTGCATTATGTAACTGACCCCAGGTAGCTTGCATTAGCTCAGCTTGCATGGCCACTACTAGCAGGTTTCCCCTCTGCCCTGCACTCCCACCCCCCCCCCCAATGGTGCATTAACTAGATGAATGTTATAATTTTCTGTATTTTATTTTATTCTTGGCTATGCTACATTTTAGATTTTGTATTGTACCACCAGGGTAACAATGATTTAAGTGCACATTTAATTGTGTCCACAAAGTGGTGTATTGCTATGAAAGTGTGGATGTTCATCAGATAAGTAATTCCTTAATTCAGAAGAGTAAAAACTTCCCCTGGTGTGAAATTGAATATTAATTCCAGTAATAAATTATAGCTGAGATAGTAATTAAGCACAATGATATTGTTTTTTCCTCATTCAACCAACAGTGTGTATACTTTATTTGAAAAGATGTTTTTATTTTATCAAATTTACAGAATCTTTTATTTCATTTCAGTGAATAAAATTAAGCAAGTACTGAAAACTCCAATGTGCAAAACTTGTTAATAGTGATTCAAGGAATAATCTTGTAGATGCCATGTGGTGGTATTATTTTCTTTTAAATTCAGTTTAAACATTTGTGATTTTAAAATAATAAAATAGATGTGAATGCATAATATGACCCAATATGAGCTACACTCTGGATATATAATGATTGCAACTTATAATTCTAATATTTTAACTTATATTTTGTTTTTTAATTACAAATTTATAAAACTTGTAAATAAATAAAAATGAATCAGATAAAAACTATTAATAGAAAAAGTGGATATGCTAAAAAAAATAGTCTTATATATAAACTTAAATGCATTATTCTCTTGAAAGTGAAATAAAGGTATTAGTCCATTCTGTCCACTTGCCTGTCCATCTGTAAATTTTTCATATGCATCACAGTATCTCTAAACTGTTATTGTTTTTCTTCATGACAGTCTTGTCAGAGTATTAGTTTGCAATAATATATTTAGAACTTTACTATAACCAAGTAGGAGGGCCCCTTTCCTTTCAGCTTCTCATATGCTTATATAAATGAAAAACATTACAATAGAACATTTTCATATTTTTGCATTTGGTAAAAATTTTAAACTTCAGCTGAGCGCCGTGACCCATGAGTTCCATTTTTTTAAAATGATTTTAACCAATTCAAATAGAATAAGATCCATCAGTATGCATAAATTTATAAAATATAAAGCAAATTATGGATAAATAAAGGCACAATTTAAAATTTTGAAATCTGAATCAAATATTATTTTTATATATATTTAATGTTTTGCAAATTTAAAAGATATGTTTTTGTGTTAAAAATTAATATATACATTTGAATGCATGATGTGACAAGATTGAGATTAATGATGGTGCAATTTAGAATCATAAATCAACTTTTAGATTCAGATATATATGTTATATTTGAAATGTATAGAAATATAAACTAAACATTAAAAAAATTGATGTAATAAAAAATGAGGATCTATTACAAACATTTGTTCATTATTTTTCTACCTCAGCAGAATAGGAGATCAGGCTTTGTTTGCCCTGTATGTATATGCAGAAGTGTTGTAAATGCTACCTCCCTCCCCCCCCCCCCCCCCCCCCCCTCCACCCCCCCACACACACACTCTGCTGCCATCGATTCCTTTGCACCTGTGCACTGGGAATCAGTTTTTATTGCAAATGTGTAAAATATATTTAACTTTAAAAATAATTGGATATGAAAAAAAAATTTAAATTTAATTAAAACATATTCTTCCCTCAGGAGAATGAAACATAAAGTGATCAGCTCTGTCTGTCTATTATCTCTCCATTATCATTCAATATATATTAATTATGAAATTAATTCTGTAAGCACTGTTGAAATAACTTTTATATGCTGTATGTGGATTGATTAAAGCTATTCAGGTCTGAAACTTGAAAGCAACTTATATATTCAGTTGTGTAATATTGCAGATGTTAACCTTCTAAACAATTTGATATAATAAGAAATTAAGAAATAATTGAAACTTCATATTTAATCAGCTTTGTTTTTCTGCTAGTCTGTTTGTCCTTTTTTTAAATATTAAGTAATTGTGAATGAAATTCTTTATCCTGTCAGCATAGTTGAATTAAGTGAAAATCCTATGTATATACACTATAATAATAATACAGAGATGTTGTACCTCCCATCACTGCATCCCCCCCCCCCCCCCCGGAAGTCCTTGCACCTGTGGACTGGGGACATTAGTTAAATTTCAAATGTATAGATTTTATAAAATAAAAAAAACATATATCTAATAATATATTTTATAAAAAAATATAGATCCAATTTTACAAATGTGTAAACTACTGGACTGTCATCAAACAAATTTATCAAACAGTCAACCAGTGATCATGGTTATAATATACATCTTATGATCACAAACTGATCACCTGCTTCAATTTTAACATTAGGAAATGCATGTTTTGGTCACAAAAAATATTATTATCTGCAACAATTTCACATCAATACTAACCAATCATGTCAACCAGCCATGGCCTACCGTAAATCCTGTTTTTATCGCCGCGGCCTTAAAAACAAACTCAAAATCGAAAATCTCGACTTTTTTCTGAACTCGGGATGCGGCCATAAATAGATGGTTTATCAGAAATGAACTGTGAGAAGAACTTCTCCCGGACATGGCGCTCCTTTGGGCGATAATAGGAGATCAAGCACACCACAGAGGAAATACTCTTAGTAGTCACGGATTTATTGTATAAAATTGTATAGTCTAAATGTTCATATAAAATATAACAATTATATGCAATCAATTAAACAATAACAATAAACATTGAACAATAACAACACTTATTACGAGATTAAAATGAATGAGATTATTCTTGGTGAGGACTAGTGGTGACGTCTGTTGGAAAAATCGGTATTACCGGTCATACCTTTGACGGAGCTGAATTGCCCTGGAATCTATGTTGTTCATAAAAATAATTCAGAAAATCAAAATATGTAATTTAGAACACTATGAAATCTTTATAAAAGTTCAAATTTAGCAGGTACTTGCTGACAATTTTTATAATGTCTGATACATGTACCTCAATATTGAATAGCCCATCTTCTCGCCCCCATGTCATGTTTCTGGAAAACCTTCATCCTTGAATGCGTATAGCCCGGTCATTTACTTCTGTTTAATCTTTGTTTTTTTATACAATCACGAATATATTGTATGAATGGAAATAGTGTTAGAGAGGAAACCCGCTTGTAGATATAAATGGTAGAACATGTCACTACAGCCGATGGAATTTGGTGAATATACAGATTTTACATGCGGTGCCGTATTCTTGTTTGCTACTGATTTTTGAATATATTTTGTATAAAAACATTCAGCTGATCCATTTAAAGTCACTGTATATTTTAATTCTAAAAGTAATATTTTTTAAATCTATGATGAAAATTCCATTTCTTGAATTACTCGGAAGATTTGAATCATTTTCATACCGGTAACTTCGGTATTATTATCGTCACATCGTTCGTTGACATCGCTCCATGTCACAATTTGCTGATGCGTTTGAAAACATCGCTGGTCAACTCAACTAAATATTAAAATAACTGAAGTTACCTTGTCGAGATACGCACGTATAGCAAACATGACGCGTGAAAACGAGTGATTTTGAAGTGAAATTAAATGGCCGGTCGAGGTAAGCAAGTTTTTTTCCTCAAGAAAGTGTCCGTGTACGCTTGTGGGGAGCCATCTTGTCAAGTTAGCGTTCGCGCAAGGCACACTGGGAAGAAATAGGTGGCTGTTCTGTTTACCACCCACCGCGTACAGCCGTTCAAAATATTCTTAGCAGAACACCAGGGCGTTTCAGCACATGGCAGCACTCAAACTTGATTTTAAAACGATCGTCAGCCATTATGCGACTCTTTACGATGTCAGCTTTATATTCATTTTACTTTTTTAAACAAATAATCGTTGCTAAATAACGCTGCAAATGAGTTTAAAGTAGGCATTTACTTCAATATTGCTTGACCATGCCCAACAGGCCGCTGTGTTACAGTTGGGGTGTTTTAAACGTATTATTTGGTGACAATTACCAAGATTTTTTATAACAAGTTATATATCGCTCGAAAGATATACCTGTCAAGGTTCTACATATAAGTTTTTATATGTATACCACGAGCCGTGATTAAGTTCCCGCAGGTTGAAAATCTGACAGTCTCAGCAGTCTTAGCCATCATGTCGCCCCCTGAACGCTACTGCGTGATGGTGCGTAATAGTGGATTGTATTCAGGCTTTTTGCTTCAATAAATGTACATATAAACCTCAATTCAGTGTTCATACTTTGGTCTTTTACATGCAAAGAAGCGTGTTGATGCATACAAGAATCGTTTTGCGTAACCGCCATTCAAACGAAACGATCAGTCGGGGAATCTTTCTTTTTCTGATAAATGCCTGCCAATCAATGTGCAAAAGTCGTTAGGGACAAAATATCTATATTGTCCCTATCTCGAGCGTTAAATATGTTTAATATACGTAATCTGCCAACATATTTAACCTCTGTAATTAATAATTTTTTATTCTAGTCTTCATTAAAGCAGCTATGTCGTGATTTATTTTGCTACGTGCAACTAATTATCTTTCCCATCAGACCAGAGACGGAGTCGGGGTGCGGCCTTAAAGGGGGGTTTTGGGTATTTGGACCTCAGTGGGAGCTCCTCTAAGAGACGTTGCAAACTCAGGGTGCGGCTTTAAATAGACGTGCGGCCATAAAAACAAGATTTACGGTATATTACCTTTTCCTCTTAGACTTTATCTCCATTTGATATTATTTTAGATTTTTACCTTCAAGGTCAACTTCAGCTGAGCACAGTGACCCATGGGTCCCCTGTTCCTTTCAGGTTTGACACAAGTGTAGCCCCTCTGATGTTTGCTGATCAGTTTCTACAGATCAGTACCCAGCTTCCTAGTAAGTACATCTATGGACTGGGGGAACATCGTGGACCGTTCTTACAAGATCTGAACTGGAAACAGCTCAACTTCTGGGCTAGAGACCAACCACCTGTGGTGAGTAATTTATATGTTTATATAATACTGTGTTAATATTTAAAATAAAATTTGAGTTATTGTGAATTGAGTGTAAGTGACCATGAATACAATCCTGTTAACATATGTATGACCCTATTCTGCAACTGGCAGTGAGATCCAAAGTGAGATGCGATCTCCCACAGCCCCCCCCCCCCCACACCTGCAGCTAAATGATGATTTGGGTATTGGCTGGGGAGCAACCTTGGAAATAAGATGAAAATTAAATATCACGTGCAAATCTCTCTCTGACATAGTATTAAGATTGTGCCCAAAGGTCAGTTTTTGAAAATCAGGGATATCAGCCCCTGTAAGGCCTCCTTCCAAGAGGGGAGATTTGTAATTTTTAATTATGCCCAGTCAAACCACCATGGTTAAAACATGTTGCCTTAAATATACCCTTTCCATGATAATTTCATATATGTAAATATTTGAAAGATTAGTATTGGGGATTAAACCCTGATTCATGATATATAAAATACAGATTAGTAATATTAAAAAAAAAGTCATTGCAGAGTTGTTATATCATGAATTACAAAATTATTTTCCATAATATATTTATAATGATGACATAGACCTTTATCTGTAAAATGACCTCAGTCACCCTACATTTTTAGAAGGATACAGATGTTAAACATGCCATGGTTAACATGTTATAATGTAGTCATTATAATTTGATGCTGTGGACACAGTAAAGTTACTGAGCTGATTATTTATGATGAAGCTGAGGATGAACTGTGTGTACTGGTAAATGTTATGTATCTGGGCCCAGACCTGGTGCATGTGGTTAAGGTACAGCAGTGTTGTGGTCTGTGCTGCTGGTTGATAAATCACAGACTACAGCCTAGATATACTAGATGCTTCACCAGCTTACAGCCAGGTATTGTATATATATATACATACCCTGAAACCCCCTGTCATGCAAAAGGTTTGTTTAAAATAAAGGTTGTTTGTTAAGAGCAAGGGGGGGTTCAACCCCCAAACCCCTCCTCTGGATTCGCACCTGATATATATATCATTTTATATATATATATATATATATATATATATATATATATATATATATATATATATATATATATATATATAATATCAGTGTAATACCTCTGAGTGAAGAAGTTACACATCTGACACAGATTAATGATGTCATGTTTTTAATGCTTTCAGCCGGGGGTAAATCTTTATGGTGATCATCCATTTTACCTGTCAGTGGAGGAGGATGGGAAGGCTCATGGCATATTTCTGCTGAACAGCAATGCAATGGGTCTGTATATTTCCTAACATAGATTTGTTCATATAAATGATATCAACATGCAGAATAGGTTTGCATAATAAGGCATCATTTATTTACTGTATACCCTCCTTGAATTGCCACCCTTTCTTTTACCTGCCCTGGTCCTCACCAAATTATTTTCTTATTACATATTGGGCACTCAACCACATAGATTTATCACACTCATTTTCACATATTGTAATTTACCATCAGACACATGGCAATGAAAAGAGAAGGTTTCCTAGCTGCATAATATATATACCCCATCTCTCTTTAGTAACAAAAAATATATCAGCATTTTGTCATTGTTATCTATGATTCCCCTGTGAAGGAATGTCAAGTCATTTGAGGAAAATGATACAATCAGCTTTAAAACTTAACAACATTGATTCCCGTTTAATTTGGTGATTTGGTCGAGATACAGAGTACTTTATTGTGTAAACCTGTGATGTATATTGGACTTATAAAACCTCACCATTTTGAATATGGTAACATTGTGATGAAAATTTTTTTTTTTGCATGGTAAAATTGAGTAATAATTTTTAAAAAACATTTAAGATTTATACAGCTTTGTATATGCTCTAACCATATACTTTTAAAGCTCATAAATAAAGCTATGGTACTGAGGTGTTTGATAATTAATTTTTATAAGTGTAAAATATGTCATCAGGATTTTTATATGTGAGTGTATATTGATTCAAATGTAATGTATATGTAGAATAATATGTTCTGTTTTGTACACCTATATTTACACAGATGTGGACCTTCAGCCTAAGCCTGCCATAACTTACAGGACCATTGGTGGTATATTTGACTTCTACATATTCGTTGGGGAGAATCCTGATGATGTCATCAGACAGTATGTCCAAATGATTGGTCTGCCATTCCTGCCCCCTTATTGGTCATTGGGGTTCCATCTCTGCCGCTGGGGTTACAACAGCAAAACAGGATTAACTAAAGTTATCACCAGGATGAGAGAAGCTAAATTTCCATATGTGAGTAAAATATATGAAAACATGTACATTAGTGATCGAAGAAATAGCATATTCTTCACACAAATACCTGTTACAGTTAAAAGTGTGATATAAATCACTACCAGTGTTATACCAACAGTCAAGTAATGCATAGTAAATTAAATTTCATTGTTAATGAAATACATATAAGCTTAATTTGTGGTCACTAAATTTGAAATTATTGACACACACTCATATATCTTAAGATTTTTTTATGCAAAAGTATATTTTTTCAGTTAAACAAGGTATTTTTTTCAACATTATGAAAAAAAAATTCATAATAAATTTTCAGTAAATGAAATGTAGATGTTCAGTGTTCTCGTGTTTATTCACATTATATATATCTTGTAGGATGCCCAGTGGAGTGATATAGACTACATGGACAACCACAAGGACTGGACCTATGATTCTGTTAAATATAAAGGTCTGCCTGAAGTTGTGAAAGATCTACATTACCATGGTCAGAAATATGTCATCATTGTGGTAAGCCATTACTTCAAATAAGTGTAAAGTGTGAATTAAACTACGCTTGTTATCCCTTGTATTAGGTAATGCTCTTCTTTCTGTATAATAATTGTGTGTATCATTTAAGAAAGAAATAAATGCTAGAACAGCAGATATGTGATATGTACATAGAGATAAGTTTAATATACTGAGATTTCTAAAATTTTAATGATCAGAATCCTGCAGATATTTATATCAGCTTATGGGAAAGCAGGGAATTTTCATGGGTATCACTTTATTCAGATCACCCAATCCCAGCCATTGGCAGGCATATGTGCATGACCAGTACTGGTATTTCTAGGATTTATTTAATCTTGTCCTCCATTAAGATGTATTCCCACAATCTGATCGATCAAGAGGTATCTTCATGATCAAAGTTTATTAATTCTTATTCAAAGTTATTTATTTAGTGTTTATAACATAATTTCTCCAGGTGATATAATATCTTTTTTAACCAGGAGACTTTAATTAATTTGAATTTAATACACCCCTTAAATATGCAGTAGTATATGATGACTTACCAGTAGATCCTGTGACACATTCTTCTACAAATCAGACACTAAACCTCTTGCATATATCAGTGCTTCTGCCATGTTCACAATATATTCTATGTATATTATTAATGCATTTAATTAATCATCTTTATTGTAATTAACCATCAATATAATTATAGTCAAATTTAAATGAAATAGCAGTATTGATATGTGCTTTTGTACAATTTGTCTTGACCAGACTAGCTTTAACAGAATAGAATGTGAAGTTTTATGAAAGATAAGAAGCAGTGCAAGATCTATGGTTTACAACACATTATCTGTTGTAGGCTTATGATGTGGATTTTTTTTCAGGACCCTGGAATCAGCAGTACACAGAAGAGTGGCACCTACCCACCTTATGACCAGGGGGTGAAACAGGACATCTTTATCAAGAACACCACAGGGGGCATTCTTATAGGAATGGTATTCACCATGTTTATCAAAAAAGATTTTTATCTAAATTTATATAGTCAGATTTATTTATTATTATAATCATATATGAACCAATCAACCCTAGACCTTTTTGAGCAAATGACAGATATTTTCAGGAATGTATCTGGCCTGGCCTTGAGGATATAAGTAAATTCACAATCTTACTTGGTCAAAATGGCATCTATGATGGCCAGAATAGACTAATTTTGTTTAAATATTTAATGAAATATTAAACCTAATATATAATGCTTTAATTGACCTTTCTAGAACCCCTACACCTAATGATCTGTGGTCAAGGACAAATGCGGCCAGAAACAGTGAAGAATGCCCCTAATTACCATTAATGTATGTTAATAGAGTATTGAAAAGCAACACCTAATTCAGTTTGAACTATTTCATACTTGTTAAACTATGGTTTGCAACATCTAAGATTAATTTTAACCATATCCCTTGTGTCTGTTGGCTTTATTGTATGCCAAACTGGCAGCTGATTTTTGTGTGCAATTTTATGAACTTTCAACTGTCAGTGTGCTGTGTCATCTTCACTCTTGTTCACCTATAGGTGTGGCCAGGAGAGACTGCGTTCCCTGACTTTACTCACCCACAAGCACCTGACTACTGGTACCAGTCAGCCTTAAGTTATCATAACCAAGTGCCATTTGATGGACTGTGGACGGTAGGTATTATATGGTACACACATGCACAAACTTACAAATACACAATATAAATACTCACTCAGCTGCATTGTATAAGTGGCCCACATGTATGATAATGATGAAATAATTTAATGATGATGATAATAATAATAATCATAATCATAATAATAATCATAATATATTCAATATACTTTTATGTTTATGATGTAGTAAGTAACAGTAATAATCATTAGCATTTAAAGGGCTTTTATAGTCAGCAAAAGAATGAAGATAGAAAATGTGTTTGACATGACAGGTTGTATAGCATTAACTCCTATATAATTGACATTATTACATATGGTAGATATTTATTATATATATTATTAATTTTTCGAAAATTGTTTAGTCAAGACTACATTTCTTCATTTGCAGGACATGAATGAGCCTTCAAACTTTATTTCTGGATCCACACAAGGCTGTCCTAAAGATAAATGGAACAACCCACCATACACACCAGGTAATATACTGACCTAGAGATATATCTAGATGACCTTTGTTCATCTGTGCATGATTTGACAGAGATTTTTATGCCCCCGCCACAAAGTGGCAAACAGTTGTACAGACTTTTTTTCGCAATGCCTGCAGATATTGGCCTGATTTTTGGTGTGTGGGCAGATAATGACCAGTTACAGATTGAGTTCGCGTTTCGTCCTGGTTGACATACTTTTGACCGTTTTACGGCTCCTAAACTTAGAAAAATTCATGAAAAATAGAAATTTTCATGACAAATACACATGTACAGCCGTTTTTAGCCCTTAGCTCATAGGCTGATGGGCTATTGTCATCACCCAAGCTGTCCGTCTGTCCGTCCGTCCATCTGTCTGTCTGGTGTCTGTCCGTCCGTCCGTTCCGCGTCTGTTAACACTTACCTTGTGAGCGGGATATCTCTAAAAGGATTCACTGTTGGAATTTTATTTCATCAGTGAAGATGTATATCGATAAAATCTTGGTCAAGTTCGAAGATGGGTGACCTTGACCCATTTTTCTACATTTTAGAGCTGATTATAGAAAAACACTCAGAAGTTTATATCTCAGGAACCGTTGTGTGGATTTTCACAAAACTTACTATGATCATTGGGACTGATGGTCTGTATGTGCTGCACAATTTTGGTGGCGCCACCTGCAATTTCTGATTTTTTAATGAAATTTGATCGGATTTTTTCAATTTTGGCCTTTTGTGCAGGATATCTCCAAAGGTATTCAACACAGGAACTTCATTTCTTCAGTGCTATCGCATTATATTTACAAAATCTTGGTCAAGTTCAAAGATGGGTGATCTTGACCTACTTTTCAAGGTCACAGAGCTTAGTATAGAAAAAAACTTAGGAGCTTATTTCTCAGGAAGCATTTGGTGGATTGTTATGAAACATGGTATTCTAGTTTCGCAATGCAATGCTTACAGATACTGGCCTAATGTTTGGTCTGTGGGCGCATAATGAGCACTTACAGATCGAGTTTGGGTTTCGTCCCAGTTAACCTATTTTTCACCATATGACAGATCCTGAACATAGAAAATTTCATGAAAGACAGAAATTTTCATGAAATATGCACATATATGGATTTTTTTTCACAATGCCTGCAGATACTGGCCTGATTTTTGGTGTGTTGCTTGATAATGACCCTTTACAGATCGAGTTTGCATTTTGCCCTTGTTGACCTACTTTTGACCATACAACACCTCCTGAACTTAAAAAAATTTACAAAACTTAACAAATGTTTCTAATTTGCCCCAGGCGGGGGCATTCGTGTCGTTCCGACACATCTAGTTGTACTTATGTACTGCAGTTCCTTTTTCAGATCAGATCTTTGTAGTACATAGTTTTAAAGATGGAAGAATTGTGAATGTGAGAAAATTTAAAGCTAAAGGGAATGTTTGTGTTAAATGAAAGTCATAATTATGTCATTATATGATTTTAAGTGTATAAATTTCCAGGAATTCTTGATGGGGATTTGAAAGCCAAGACTGTTTGTCCTTCTGCTCAACAATATCTGGGTCAGCATTACAACCTCCACAGTCTGTATGGACACTTTGAGACAATATCCTCACACAGGTTTGTTATAATTGAACACCATATACCAGTGGGTAGGATGTAGCATAGTGGTTGTAAAGCATTGGACTTCAGAGCTGATTGTCCGCAGTTCTAATCCCACATAATGGTGAACTCTCACCAGAACCTCAGTAATTTGCTCTAATGTCTTGACAACATGCAGTGACTACTGGATTATAAACTGAAATTCATATTTTTCTCATTCAGTAGACAGTGTGACCATCAGGTTATGGACCTAACCTTTAATTTTTGTGTAAATCATTGTAATCTGTGGTGTTGACGTCTGTTGACTGGCAGTTTATAATGGGCTCTGTTGATCTTTTCTTTAAGATTTCTCCATTCTGGTGCAGCCCTTGACACTCTGTCTATTGTAACTTTCCTTAAAATATACATTTTCTTTAATCAGATGCAAAGACACTGCTCAGACACCATCTGGTCCATCCTCATAACACTATTCATCCTGTTGACACATGATTGGGTTCCTGGAGAGTCAAATCATAAAATGCTTGGCTCTCTCACTTGAGGAACCGGGTTGGATCCCCAGTATATAGCTAGTAGAAAGGGTTGCTATGGCCTGTACAAGATTAGTGGTATCTCCGGATTCTCTTATTTCCTCCACCAAAACATAACCAAACATCCACATCCGGGCCATGGAGAGTGCAAAGCAGTAGTTTTAAAAATTTGTTGTACAATCCATGTGAATAAATAAAGTTTATATTTATATTAATACTCTATTTGTATTTGTGTAGAAATAAGTAGAATGTCCCGTAGAAGCTTTTTCTGCAATAGTTGCTTCACATAAATATAACCGTATAATTTGAATCTGCATTATGCTATATTCAAGGTGGACACGTTTTCTGCTTGTTGATTGACAGAGCCCTTGAGATGATTTTGAAGAAGAGGAGTATAGTGATCAGCAGGTCTTCCTTCCCCAGTACTGGTAGATACGCTGGTCACTGGCTGGGAGATAACTCAGCCACCTGGGAGGACCTGTATTACTCATTACCAGGTGTGTGTATTATTATCACCACTATCAACCTACCCTGCTATCAACCCACCCTGCTTAGGCGACCACTTGTTTTGGTAACAGACTAACGTTAATCATCATAAAAACCTCCTACTTACATGACCACCCAACTAATATAACCACTATGGCTGGTCCTGCAGGTGGCCATGTTAGAGATTGAGATTTTACTGTAGTTGTTTTAAAGCGTGTTTTGACTTAAAATGTGATGGTGTACAATCAGAGATTGATCAAGGTTTAAAGTGTCTAAAGGTCTTTGATGAAAGCTGACACATCAACCCCTGCTGTTGCCTCAATGTACCTAAGATGGAGCCCTGCTGTGTATTTACAGGGGTACTTAACTTCCAGATGTTTGGGATCTCGCTGGTAGGTGCTGACATCTGTGGGTTTGGAGGTGAAACTACTGAAGAACTGTGTACAAGGTGGATGCAGGCTGGAGCATTTTATCCATTCATGCGCAACCACAATACTGTAGGGGCAAAGGTATGATGCTTCCAACCATCTTGATAAGTCTTTTAAAGTGTTTAGTTGTGGGGAAATCCATGAAGGATAAGGACATGCTACAATTTTCAGAAAGTATTGTCACCAGTAATCAGCTAAATATTAATAACCATTAATGACTACATCAAAACTGTTTGAATCATTATAATTCTTATTTTGATCCTGGAAACTTGAAGTATCTGCATACAATCTGGTGGCTACTTTTTCACAGACTCTGATTCAAGGATCCATTCTAACATTTGTTTCATGAATAATGAATAAGGCAATTGAACCAATCAAATGACCAGTGTACACTTGTTTTATGTGGATGTCTTGTGTAATATTTTGATCGTACAGCATTGCCAGGAATCTAACCAATCAGATTTAGTCCCCTTTCTGGTACAGTGTTGTGTTCATGCTAACATTGTATTGTTTGCATGTGTTCATTCAGTTTGAGTGGCAGTTGTGATTTCAACCCAAACACTTGCAGGTTTGTCCATAAATCATTAGACAGCTGCCAGAGGGGCTGAATTAAGTTATGTGAAAGGGTAGCCACAGACCCGATAGTATCAAGATGAAATGAAGACAAATTTGGATGTCTGAAATGTGGATTGACACAATATTGTACAGGTGTACAAAATGGTGATTTTAACAACAGTGTTGTTGGACAAGGGCAGGCTCTGCAAAAGGTTATATAGAGGTGATGGATTTGTATTTAATGTAGATTGAGTCCAGAGGTGAAGTTAACCCAGCAGCAGAGGTTTACTAGAATGCCCCTATGTTTGCTAAGGTATCTGGGTGATAGTTACCTTCCTTATCTTGATTAATTAGTTAATGTAGCAGAGTCAGTGCTAAACAGAAACCGAATATTCAAGGTGATGGACTTTATAGGTTGAAGTGTTAATGCATTACAGGACCAGGATCCAGCAGTGTTCAGTCCGTCAGCTCAGGACGTGATGAGAAAAGCCCTGGAGCTGCGCTACTCCCTCCTGCCCTATCTCTACACACTTTTTGTGGAGAACCATCTGAACGGCACTGCTGTGGCTCGACCGCTCTTCTTTCAGTAAGGTCTCATGTAAAGTGTGTTGTTGCTTAATGGTTTAAACAAGAAGGTCCTAGATTCAAGCAGTAATAGGATGTCAAGTTTAGTTTTTAACCCTGTTCAAATGA
Organism: Sipunculus nudus; assembly: GCA_026874595.1. Lineage (NCBI taxonomy): Eukaryota > Metazoa > Annelida > Sipuncula > Golfingiida > Sipunculidae > Sipunculus > Sipunculus nudus. Next base: position 22,210,953 of record CM049307.1, read on the forward strand.
TTCATTTTGCTGCTTGAATAATTGCTCATTTATTTAGAACCATTCATAACCTGCCCCCAAAAAGTTTCACAAAATATAATATCATTGCAGATCAGTTTAAAAGGTGGTGACATCCGAATTAAGTGATGGTGTTCTGAAAGGGAAAAATGACTGGGAAATCCCATACATTCAATCCCACTAACACAGACATCATCTGGTATATAGACGCCATGTGTTTGTTAAGGACCACAGCAGTGGTGGTCATCTTCCCTTGTACAAGAACCATTAAGTACAATCTGTTTTCTAAATTTTAATCAATACTGTAGTATAGAACATGTGAAGTTCAGTCTGATCATTTAAAGAAAAATTTGACAAATAAAACACCTTTATGATAAAATCCACTTACACCAGTAACTTAACCAGCTCTGGAACCTCTGTGATGACAGTTTTATGTCATGGGCCAAAACTGCTGGTCATTATGGCTGGATGTCTTGTTTCCGGAATGGTCTTTAGTTAGATATCACTCTGTTTTCTTTACATTAATCACTGTTTGCTGTTGCTTTCAGGTACCCCTCAGATCCTCAGACATATGCTATTGACAGACAGTTCATGTGGGGCAGTGGTCTTCTCATCTCACCTGTTGTCAGTAAGGTAAATATCAATATTAGATGAACATTCATTCAAAAATGTTGTAGAACAGAGGATTTAATATGAGGATATTATCTGTGACAGATAATAAGGAAATAAGATGCTTTGATCAAATTTTGATATGTTACTTTGAAAAGGCATGTGTCATAAAACTGTAATTGTAATCTTCAGGGAGCCAGGACAGTGTCTGCATACATGCCAAAAGACTACTGGTACAGCCTGAATGGATCTGTCATCCACAGCAGAGGGCAGACTGTCACGCTGGATGCTCCCATAAATGTCATCAATGTTCATGTCAGAGGGGGATCCATCATTCCAATGCAAGATCCTGCAGTCACAACTACTCTGGCGTAAGTACTCTTCTGTTCAGATCCAAAACAGAGCCACAAAGGCAAAGAACTCAGAAAATCCTTAATTTTTATTCACTTTAAATGTCATTTACTACAGGGCCATTGCAAGCTTGACCACATTGGTCCATTAGTCCTCACAGAAAACCCAAAACAAGAAAGCTTAATTATGAAAAAAAATATTTCAGTCATTAATGATTGGTAAAGAGCCCTATTTACAGGCCATTGGTCTATCCTGTTATATATAAAGAAAAGTAGCCTGTGGTGTGAATAATAACAAAAGCAGCTAATTAGACATATTTAGTACCACATAAAATTTGTTTAAATATGTACTCAGTAATATCACTTTTTTGTTTCACACTCGTTCTCAAGAATAAGCATGAATTTATAATGTAATTATGTGTTTTTGGTCCTTCTTTTTCCTTGTCTTCCTGCTTATGTCCTTTTTTAGATATTTCAAGCCCTGCTTGTGTCCTACATTTTCCTTCTGTTTTCCTAATTTTGCCCTACTTTTAGATCCATTCCTACTTTTGTCCTACTTTTTACTTCTGTTTTCTTTTTTTCCCTACTTTTTATACCCCCTCATATAATGGAAGTATTATAATGTACCCAGGGTCCATTGTGCCATCGGTCTGTTTTTTTAACTTTTAGTGTCAGAGCGATAACTTACCACAGCATTGATGGATTTTTCACGAAACTCCCCATTAATATTTACCAATGGATTATCTCGCCTGAGTTTGATCATGGCAACATCCTCACATATTTAATAATATCACGGGTCACTAGGCTACTTACAAAGAATATGAAGGATTTTGATAAAACTCATCAGAAACGTTAATCAATAAAATATTTTGCCTAAGTTCGATTTCCAGCAAATTCCATGCATATTTAATGAAATTAGAGGTTTCCACACTTTGAAAGCACCTTGGTGACTTACCAAAAAACCTATGAATTTTCATGAATTTTTACTCATTATACATATTTACCAATAGAGTTTCTCACTTGAATTATGTTCTCATCAAATTCACGCATATTTAATGAGGTCAGTGGTCACCAGATACATGAAGGGTGAATTATGCACATTTGTGGTGCTCTTGTTAGATATCTTTAGTCCTACTTATGACCTACTTTTCACAATGGTGTGCTTAACTACAACCTGCAGTGCTTTACCAGCTGAACCATGTCACAAGTTCATTTTATAATTGAATAGGAGGAAAAATCCATTCCGTATCCTGGCTGGTCTGTCACCTGAAGGAACTGCCAGTGGTCAGCTGTTCTGGGATGATGGGGAAAGTCTGAGTATGTACCAACATATCATAACAAACTGATATGCAGTTCCAGAATTTTAAAAAATTTGAGTTTATTTTTGTATTTATCCATGCCTTATTTTAACAAAATTCTGTTGTACTTGTGAATCATTTACATGACTTGTTAGAATAATGATTTTAAGACTTTTGTGTAAAAAAGTCATGGATGCAGAAAAAAGGAAATTTAAACTGTGATTAAATACATTAATATAATATATATGGAAAAATATTTACACTGTTAGGCAGGTAATAAAAACAAATGAAAAAAGCAAAGTTATATCTATCTATCTATATATATATATATATCTATATATATATATCTATATATATATATATATATATATATATATATATATATATATATATATATATATATATATATATATATATATATATATATATATATATATAGTAATAATACTTAAAATGATTCCTTTAATACAGACACGCTTGACGAGGGAAAGTACAACCTGATCAGTTTTACCATCAGTCAGGTAGGGTTTCGGTCAGACCCATTCAATTCTGCATAGCTAAAAGGACTGAGATATATAGAAAGGGTTACTTAAGCTGGTGGGGGTTAATGCGTTGATGAAAATGAGAATATTTAAAATAGGCAGCTTGATAGCTTAAGACAGGATATATTTTTGGGAAACCAATTGTCCCTATGTTATATTTTTATTCAGGAGGACCCTTGTAATACTTTACACAGTGATGTGCATTTGGCATGTATCCCTGGCATAACCATGGAAAGATTTTTGCATAAGTTATTTTCTCACATAGCTTTAACTGTAATACCAATAATTTGAGAGTTTTAATTAATTAATGTTTCAGTTAATATTCCTTCAGTAATATTTTTGATAAATATACCAAATTATTGATCTTAAATCTCTATTTTGTATAGACCCTTTGAGCCAGGTGGCTATCTTTTTCATAGTTGAACACTGGTAAAAGCCTGTATATTTTTTTTTTAAATATTACAGAACCAGTTTGAGAGTGAGCCACAGCATACTGGTTATTCAATACCAGGAATGCCACTAGAAGAGCTCCATGTCATGGGGATCACAAAACCAGTTACCATGGTAACCTCATCAGGAGCATCAGTCCCCTTCACGTATGATGCTTCCACACAGGTAAGAGAATACACCTGGAAACAAGCATGTGCTGTTGATTGAAGTATATGTTATATTTTCACATTCAGCTTTATAAAGCTGATTTCCGATAAATTTTATTATGTAACAAAGTGTATGGTTAACACCAATAATTATTAATTACATAAATCAATGGAAAATAAAACATAAAATGACATAAACAAAAGAGTATCAAATTTTAAAGTCCCAGCTAAATAATTTGATTAATAAATGTGTAATGTGTGGGCTTATTGAAGACAGGATTCCTCATTACTTTTAAGATTATGAAAACAAAATGGATAAGAATGGCGTTTTCTGCTCTTTTAAGATAGTTTGTATTCACAAATAAATAAAGCTTGAGACTTAAGGATTTAAAAATTTCCAAATAACCTGTATAAAACATGCTTCCTTCAGTCATATTTAAAAAAAAAACAGATGCAACTGAAAAACTGAAAGTGATAAAGAATACTCATATACTCAAACACCATTTTAAATGAATGTGTGTATTTCATTGTGTAGTAATCTAATTACTAGTTTTAATTTTTGGGTGCTGAGTATGTTTGTTAGTTGTATTATCCACAACTAGATTTTAAATTTAAGATCAAGAGTATGCATCCATAATCAAACATACAACAGATTACTTCTACACACAAACAAAAATAATTTATGGAATAATTTTAATTTATTTTTGCAGTCACTGTATGTCCAGCTAAAGGAAGATCTCATGAAAGCCGTGGCAGTGGAATGGAAGTGAAGTGGTTGAAATTGGGAGTTTTACATATGTGCCATACCATACACCTGTATATGTATATATTATACATACTCATAAAGGGGCTGCTGAAATATAAATACGGGAGAAGCTATATTCATGAACCTTGGTATATAATCATGAATAGTTCTGTTTGCTAATCAAGTCGTTAACTTTGCACATTTGTTTTGATTTATGTGTATTTCTGTTATTTTAATGATCATGTAAAGTACTAATAAATTAAAATATTTTAAATAAAGAAATGATATTGTCCATAAGTGTCTTCTGTTATTAGCGAACCTGTGAGCTTATGCGATGGTGCGGCGTCGTGCGTCGTGTGTCGTGCGTGGTCTGTACGTTAACCATAGCTATCTCAAAAACGGCAGGAGCTAGCATCACCAAATTTTTTGCAAACAATCAGTAATCCAAAAAACTATATCAGATTTTGTTTATTTTTTTTCTAACTGCATTTTCTTAGATTTTATAGGGAAAAAGCTATAAAAGCTTTAAAAATCTTCTTCTCTGAAACTGTCCAGCCAAATTGTCCAATATTTCACAGAAATGATCCCTGGAACAATCTTTCTCAAGTTTGTTCGAATGGTTCCAGTTCGGAGATTTTTGGCCGAGATACAGGAGGTTGAACTTTGTTAACTGTGCAAAAAAGCATATTAAAATTTAAATCTCAGAAACGGCTGTAGCTATCTTCACCAAATTTTATGCCAATGTTGGTCACATAGGTCATATTTGAAATTGAGGTATTGGTGGCACCACCTGCATCAGCCTTTTTTGTACGGGGGTCATCAGTGCCTGTATTACACTGAGGGCTACAAAAAACTTCTTCTCTAAAACCATATGGCCAAAATGTTTAATATCGCACATGAATGATCCTAGGGTTTTGCTTTCTGAAGTTTAATCAAATGGTCTCTTTTCAGTGACTTTTGGCTAACTTATGGGAAGCTGAATTTAGTCGTATGCCATCACAGCCCATTTTAGCTCAGTGGCTTAGCCACTATCTTCTTCTCAAAAACCACTGGGCCAAATTCTTAAATCTCACATATTAATTATCCTCAGATGTTGATAATTCAAGTTTGTTCAAATGATTTTGGTTCAGTGCTTTTTGGCTGAGTTACAGGAAGCTGAACTTAGCCAGTTTGCTGTATCGTCCTATATGAGTTATAAACCTGCGGAACGTTTTTTGACTGATGCCACTGAAGCCAGTTTGTTAAATATTTTACAAGAATAATTCCTACAATAATTCTAATAATAATTGTCATTAATGGTTCCACCTGAATAATTTTTGCTGAATTATGGAGATTGAATTGAGTCATTTTACCATATATGTTAGCTGTGTGATGCTGTTACATCTAGCCTGGCACCAGTTTATCAGCATCTATTACATCATGCCACTAGACATTTAGATTTCAGGTTATCTTTGGTTAATATTGACGAGAAAAAGATTTTTTAAAAGCTTTTAAAAAAAATTAGGTTTATGATTTAAGTTATTCATCATACCAGGCAATGTAACAATCATGGATATTTAGCGCTCTGTGGCTATATAAAGACAACTGTACGTGGATTATAAATTATTGGTATCCCTACTCAACTTAATTCAAGAATTTGCCATCAATGAGATATATCTGTATTTTAATTTTGCATTCAGTATGCATCTGTAATAATTTTACATATATTCCTGATTTCTTTTTTATAAAAAGTCAGCTGAAAAGCATTTTGTATTGGGAAAATAAATTTCAAAGTCATTTCAAGTAAGGACCACTTTTGTGTTCAGATGGCAGCACTTGGTTTACCATTGGCAGATTGCCAGTGCCTTGATGTTGGCCATTAGCCAAGATGATGTCAGCTTTAGTGCCTGGATTGGAAGAAGTGCAGCCAGGTATAGGTCAAGAGTTCACTCAGTGCAGTAGCTGCATTCTATTTATAGCTTTGGCAGACTGCTCACTGCATCATATTTGGCACCCAAAGTTCAGCCTGAATCTATTTATAGCTTTGGCAGACTGCCAACTGTGTCAGATTATGCAACAGGTCAAGAGTTCACTCAGTGCAGCCAGGTTCATGTCAAAAGTTCACTCAGTCTAGCCAGGTGCAGGTCAAGAGTTCACTCAGTGCAGTAGCTTAAGGCAGCAATTTGTCACAGGTCACTGGGGGGGGGGGGGGGGGGGGAGCAACTGCCTTACTCACCTAAGCCTTGTCAGCCCAGTGCATCAAACTCTGGGGAAGTTTGATGTATTGGACTGATATTTTGACCTGTCTATGCGTCTTTGATGGTATTCTCATTTACAAGACAGGTGGTGCCACATACATTGACTTTTGCACAGAGTATGTGCCTGCTAATTTCTACAGAGGAATTTGATATATCAGCCTGAAATTGGGCATATTTATACATATCGAATAGCTATGTCATAGACAAGACTGGTGGTGCCACCTACAATAATTTTTGCACAGTGTATGTCCCTGCTTATATCTCAGGAGGGGTTTGATATATAAGTCTGAAAATTGGGCATATGTGTCTATCTCTGATAGCTTCGTTGTATACAAGACTAGTGGTGCCAGCTACAATCGTTTTTATGCCCCCGCCACAAAGTGTCCGGGGCATATAGTATTACCCATGTCCGTCCTTCCGAAATCAAACAGTTGTACGGACTTTTTTTCGCAATGCCTGCAGATATTGGCCTGATTTTTGGTGTGTGGCCAGATAATGACCAGTTACAGATGGAGTTCACGTTCCATCCCGGTTGACCTACTTTTGACTGTTTTACGGCTCCTAAACTTAGAAAATTTCAAGAAAAATAGAAATTTTCATGAAAAATACACATGTACGTACTTTTTTTCGCAATGCCTGCAGATATTGGCCTGATTTTTGGTGTGTGGGCAGATAATGACCAGTTACAGATGGAGTTCGCGTTTTGTCCTGGTTGACCTACTTTTGACCATTTTACAGCTCCTTAACTTAGAAAAATTCATGAAAAATAGAAATTTTCATGACAAATACACATGTACAGCCGTTTTTAGCCCTCAGCTCATAGGCTGATGGGCTATTGTCATCACCCAAGCTGTCCGTCTGTCCGTCCGTCCATCTGTCTGTCCGATGTCTGTCCGTCCGTCCGTTCCGCGTCTGTTAACTTTTACCTTGTGAGCAGGATATCTCTAAAAGGATTCACCGTTGGAATTTTATTTCATCAGTGAAGATGTATATTGATAAAATCTGGGTCAAGTTCGATGGGTGACCTTGACCCATTTTTCTACATTTTAGAGCTGATTATAGAAAAACACTCAGAAGTTATATCTCAGGAACCATTGTGTGGATTTTCACAAAACTTACTATGATCATTGGGACTGATGGTCTGTATGTGCTGCACAATTTTGGTGGCTCCACCTGCAATTTCTGATTTTTTAATGGAATTTTATCGGATTTTTTCAATTTTGGCCTTTTGTGCAGGATATCTCCAAAGGTATTCAACAAAGGGACTTAATTTCTTCAGTGCTATTGCATTATATTTACAAATCTTGGTCAGGTTCAAAGATGGGTGATCTTGACCTACTTTTCAAGGTCACAGAGCTTAGTATAGAGAAAAACCTTAGGAGCTTATTTCTCAGGAAGCATTTGGTGGATTGTTATGAAACATGGTATATACCTCTCCAATTTAAATTTATAAATGATTATCAACTTTTGCTAATATTCTATTTTCGCAATGCAATGCTTACAGATATTGGCCTAATGTTTGGTCTGTGGTCGCATAATGACCACTCACAGATTGAGTTCGCGTTTCGTCCCAGTTAACCTATTTTTCACCATATGACAGATCCTGAACATAGAAAATTTCATGAAAGACAGAAATTTTCATGAAAAATGCACATATATGGACTTTTTTCACAATGCCTGCAGATACTGGCCTGATTTTTGGTGTGTTGCTTGATAATGACCCTTTACAGATCGAGTTTGCATTTTGCCCTTGTTGACCTACTTTTGACCATACAACACCTCCTGAACTTAAAAATTTTTACAAATTTAACAAATGTTTCTAATTTGCCCCAGGCGGGGGCATTAGTGTCGTTCCGACAAATCTACTTGTGTTGTTTGCACCCATGCCAGAATTTCAGCAGTGATATTTGTGTAATTTTTTTCTTATTCAAAATGTTTAGTACTTTCATTGTTCATATACATAAAAAGTAATGGTCCTGCATTGAAGCATTATACCTGGTGTATTTCCCAATGCACAGGTTCGCATTAGGCCTTGTATAATATTAACCAGTATGAGAGGCTCCACTTGATTGCAAAACAAAGTGGTATGTTTATGTATTATCTACCAAAAGAGGGGGTTTTTAGTTTTAACATGTTGTATGCATGGGGGTAGTAATAATAGGGTAGTCATTACCTGTTCTTTGGACATATGACCCAATCACTAAGAATTTTATGAAAATTTAACAATTTTGCCTCAGAGGCATCAACATGAATTAAACTAAAGACGCTCACCTAAGTGTCTACACAACAAGTCTGTTTCCTGGTTTCATGAAGTATGGCATTTCATAATGTGAAGAACATTAGATCACTTTTCTGGCCTTATTATTATAAAGAGTAACAGAAATCAACACAATGTATCAGTTCATTGTCCACTGCCAGATGGGTATGTGTTCATCCTTGTTCATTAGTATGAGTTTGTGTAATCATGACCAGAAATATCAATGGACAATTTTCAGAGAATTTTAATTCGGGAATGGATCAATGAATAATTAATTAGATTTTGCTTTGGATCTGGCACATGATCTGTGTAATGAATATGGGTTAAATGAGTGAATGCAAACATGCTTTGAGAGCATTCCACAATAGGGAGCCCTCACATGGTGGAGCCTTGCATTCCTTAGAATGCAGATTTCTAGTTCAGTTTTGTTATGACCACACATTAAGAGCTACACCCAAAAAAGTGAAAGCCCAACATTTCCTCATGGTGACTATAGATGGGAATTGATTGTACACATTTTATATTTATTAATGCCTTTTATTCTTAGATGACTGGTTACAGGGTAATCATGCTGATATTCTATCCATAGGCAATATATTAAAGAGAAAATGTGTGATGATAAAATAACAACTAATGATGAGATGAGTGATATAGAGTGTAAGTATAAAGAGTGCTCAGAACTTTTCAAAATATAAAAATATTCTGATATTTGTCCATAGTCAGCATAGACTTGTGATCAATATTTAGAGCTCTAAAAACACAATTAACACACATGAGAACACTCCCTGGGAGCTGTCAATTCTCTCTGTGGTATCCTTCCTGATTTTACTTTTTGTGGTCAGAAAAATATACCATACAAATACTGAATTAAATCATTGCTCACATTCATAAAAAAATCAATTTCCTGGAATTTGTGTGATATCAAGAATCTGCTGTGGCTAGCTGTTCGATAAATATAAGAAATATAAAATAAATTTGCACAGAAATAAGTATTACAATAGGCTGTTTTTTTACAAAATCCTATGTACATAAAATGCCCAGAATAATGAATCTATCATCACCAGCAAGTGGTCATTTTGATGAATTTCCATGGTGATTTTTAGGGATTTCCAGGACAATGGAAGGTATAATAGGTTATAAAATTTTTGCAAAAAGATTTTCACAGAAGTCTAGGTGGTGGTGTTATCTCTCTTTTTCCCTGGAAAAAGACTACAAAATACGTACATCAGAATATTTTTGGGAATCAGAAAAAATCAAATCAATTTGTTATCTGGACCACATGAATGTTCACTTTACAAGTGCATACATATCACACTTGATTCAACAAAATATTGAGACAGTTACACCATCACCAGTACCAATCTGACTGACAGACTCTACTTGGTAGCACTAACAGAAAAATACCATAAACTTATAGTCTGTTCCAGTACCCCTGTCCACCTGTTTTTTTTCGCGATTATTTATTTGTGAATCAAAGAACGCCAAAACTGTTTGACCTTGGGGAAGAAGGAGGAAAAAGCATAATTAACTATTATGGAAATAATAGCCTACCTTATGTATTTTTCTTGTAAACAATTTAAAACAATTTTATGAGTAACTAGTCTATTCTTTAGCGACATTTTGCCACTAATCTGCTAAATGGGCATATCAGGGGATAGTGATGACGTCATAATAGACGTGACGTACAAAAGAGGCACCATAATTCATGGAACCAATAATCAAGAGCTGCCGACCCCCGTTTACAGCGAGACTTGTATTCTCCGCATGCACGCGCTTCACTGTTACATCACATTACTTTATATCCATATCCAAGGAGGATAAACAATGGCCACATATTAGGGACGCCATCAACCACAGATATATTTGAGACATGTCAACAAGGCCATAAAGTAAATAATATTTATATCCTGAGTGGGTAAGGTACCAAAAAATACGCTTTTGCCTCTTTATGCCAATGGTGCAAATTTTGTTTGCCAAGTTTGTCTTATGTAAAGATAATCGCAAAAAATCTGTTTAACTTTTCATACAGTATGAAAGGTAGACTCTGGGGAAAATATAATGGAACATCAATATCATTTTATAAAAATCACCTTAAAAATAGGTAACATGTAAAAGATTGTATGAAAAAGTTATCAAAATGCTGTCAGAGCAAAACTGAGCAATTAGCTTTAATTTTAAATACCATCTGACGGGCTGATGAGAGATGGTAACAGCTTTCTTTTTTTCCAAAGATTATGCATTTCTCCTTTATAGGCTATTGCTTTTTTATTATTTATAGCTTATAGAACAGGGGGGTACTTTTTAAAAATTTGACGGTTTCAAACAGAATGACTCGTGTATCTCTGAATATTTAATCAGTGTTAAAAATGGCTGGTGTCCAGCTCCACCCAGGGTTCCCAGATCCCGTTATGGTACATAGGGAACCCTTTAGGATCCTCTGGTTTTCCACGAAATGGTACCATGGTCTGGTTGTAGCTTTGTATACGCTCTAGGAGCTGTTTCACAACATCAGGGTGGTCGGTAGCCATATTGTAAAACTCACACGGGTCATGAGGGATATAGTACAAACAGGGGTGTTCTTTGGGTTTACAATTAGTGCTTGCATTTGCTGGTCTTTTCCCACAATCCACAACCACTGGCTTTCCAGATACCCCACTCCTGCCGATTTCTTTAAGAATCTTCGTGACATCAGAGAGACCTGGGACAGACTTGTAGTTTTCCCACTCTGTTACTTTCTCTGGAGCATACCATCCAGACCAATCCTCTCCTAGTCCACTCAGAATTTTCCAGTTGCCCATCCTCATTGCAAATGTGCCGTCAACAGGGTCTATGTTGTGTAGGATTTCCTTTCTGGGGCTGGGAGCTTCCTGAGACAGGGTGGGCCACATGTCGACCCCATCTATACCAGTTGGTAGGTCCTTTGGGTCGACACCTGCAGCATGGAGGATTGTGGGTAACCAGTCTGCCACATGGATAATGTCACTCGATACTCTGCCGGATTTCTTCAGTCGAGGGCTCCAGATAAAGCCAGCACCCCTCAGTCCTCCTTCCCACAGTGTAGCCTTGACTCCCCTGTAATTGATCATTATATCAGAAAGTGAAATACTGGTTATTTCATTAAAATGAGGAAATTAATTTTGGATTTTGGTTTAAACTCAGTGTAACTTCCAAAGGAATGGCATTCTATCTTTTTTTTTTGTACAAATTTTACCAAATGGTGTAAAGTGATCTTTTATAGGCATAACCTTTAACCTCTAGCACTAACCCTTATGTACCATATAAACATTTCTTCATAACCAGAATAAGCCATAATATATACATACATATATATATATATATATTCAAAACATTATGAGTTTTTAATTACCTGATTGTCATAAAGTAAAGGTGTCTCATGTACAATTAGAAAATTAAAAAGCAAGCAAGCATCTTACCTGAGAGGCCAGTTACTGGCGTAGTTCATGTCAAACCCATTCGCGGGACCGCCGTTATCGGTGGAGAAGATGATGATGGAGTTGTCCAGCATCCCATTCTGATGCAACGTGCGGGTGATGTTTCCAATAGAGTCATCCAGTGCTGTTACCATTGCTGCAAGACATCATGTAGATACTTTACCTCCACAGAGCACACTGATCGTCCTTAGAATAGAAATTAAAATATTTCTTTCACAAATCAAATGAGAATTATTGCTTTTTAGACAGTACGTTTGGAGTGACTTAGGTTTTGGTGAAAAATCTTGCCCTAAGGACAAATATGCTGCACTATTGGTCTTGTAGTAACAACTTGAGTTTCAAATTGAAAGGTTTGGTTGTTGGTCAGATAGACAGGACAGGGGACATCCACATTAGTAAACAAGAAAGAGTACTCTCTGAAATATCTTCATTGGGGATGCACTAAAATAAGTGAAGGCAAACATATCAGAAATGATTCAAACACTTAATCATGTAAATATAAGATAGCAATTTCTGTATTAAAAAGTAATTAATTCTCCTACCAGCAAATGTGCGACGACCTTCATGTTTTATGTGCATGAAGTTTTTCATGTATTTCCACGGGGCCTCCAGGGGGCGCCAGGGGTTACTGCTGTGCACAGCTTGATGTGGGAGGTACAGAAACAAAGGCTGTAAACAAAAACAGGATATAACATGTCACCAAAAAAAAGTAATCATCCAACAAAGTTGTAAAATAAATATGATAATGGCAAGGATTTTCATGAACATATAAAAATTATTTAAAAAGTATACTAGGAGCATGCAGAGAGTTTTATTTCATATAAAAAGGCATTGCAATGTGTTACTGTTTTCCATTATATTGCAAACAATGTAATTCTTGCAAAATATATGGAAACGTCACTTCAAGCAGAACATGTAAATGCAATGGTAACAATTCTAAAAAAATCTGTTCGAACTAAAGGTTTCTAACTCTGCTTGTTGTCAGAATTTAAAGAATCAGATTCTCGCTAACAGTTATAATGTCTTAGGAATTCTGTTTGATCAACAGAATAGTTATTGTGATAAAAATACATGAAAGCATAGCTTAAGAATATTACTTCAAGTAGAGTCTGGCTGGATGCTGGAATAAAAAAAATCACTTTCAGTTTTTACTTATTTGAATGAGGGGGAGAAAAGGTACCATTTATTGAGTGTTTGTACGAGGTGGCCATATTAGGGATGGTGCCACAAACCTATTTATTGCTTGAAACGGGGGAACTTATATGATTATTATACACGTGTAACAAGATTTGGACAGTCTCATTACTGACAGCTCTGACAATAATCAACAGAATTATTGATAGCTCAGAAAACAGTCAATATAACAAATAAATACAAACTTCATGTTCTGGCAACAATTGACCCAGGGTCAAGACGCTCAGCTGACCAGGAAGACACTGACAAAAGTAATTTTATCATCTGAATGTCAAATTTGAATGAATTACTTTTTCCAAACTTGACCTTTTGTATAAAATCATCCAATATTCATTGGGGTACTATGGAGCTCTGTAGCATGAAGGATATGGGTAACAGACACCTATTTTCAAGGTTTACAAGATGACTTTTCAGGGGTCTCCCAGCATGTCAAAAAATAAAATTCTAGGTCCAGTTATTATGATTTGTGCCCTGTTAACAAATCCAAATGTTTATTTTGGGGGGTATTTCAAAGCCGCATAGGATGAAGGATATGGGTAACAGAGATGTAATTTCAGGTGCACAAGGAGACTTTTCAGGGGCCTCCCAGCATATCAAGAAAGGAGATTCTAGGTCAAGTCATTATAGTTAGTGCTCTGTTAACAGATGACCAAATCTTTATTCTGGGGAGTTCTTCCGAGCCCCAGAGCATGAAGGGTATGGGTAACAGGGACCTTATTTCGGGTATCCATGTAGACCTTTTATGGGCTTCCCTGGAGGTGAGGACAGAAGATTCTAGGTCCAGTCATTATGATTTGTGCCCTCTTAATATATGACCAAATCTTTATTCTGGGGGGTACATCAGAGCCCCATAGCTCACAGAATATGGGTAACAGGGACCTTATTTCGGGTTTCCATGTAGACCTTTTATGGGCTTCCCTAGAGGTGAGGACAGAAGATTCTAGGTCCAGTCATTATGATTTGTGCCCTGTTTACAGATGACCAAATGTTTAAAGATCACAAATGTAGAGAAGAAAAATCGTAAAAAATAAAAATATAGGTGGCGCCACCAATCTCCAGAAATTGATGAAACACTCCATGATCAATATCCATGCAAAAAATCATGGTGATTAATGCATTAGTTGTTCAGATACTTGAGCTTCTGTATTGAATTTTGCATTATTCTGGGGGGTACTTCAGAACCCCATAGCTCGAAGAATATAGGCCACAGTGACCTAATTTCAGGTTTACAGGGAGAATTTCCATAGACCTCCTAGGATTTCAAGTAAGAAGATTCCCGTTCTAGCGGTTACGATTTGTGCCCTGTTAACAGACAGACGCCTGGATGGCCTGACGGAAGACGGACATAAGGTGAACCCTACAGCTCAGATGACTTTCAGTCAGCTGAGCTAATAATTGAAAAAATACAGGTGGCGCCACCAGAATGCAGAAACTGATGAAACATTTCATGATCAATATCCATGCAAAGAATCATGGTGATCAATATAATAATTGTTCAGATACTTGAGCTTTTGTATCAAATTTTCCATTATTCTGGGGGGTACTTCGGAGCCCCATAGCTCAAAAGTTATGGGTAACAGAGACCTAATTTCAAGTTTTTAAGGAGACTTTTCATGGGCCTCTCAGCATGTCAAGAGAGAAGATTCTAGGTCGAGTTGTTACGATTTGTGCCATGTTAACAGATGACCGCATCTTATGAGGTCTCAAAAATATAAAAAAAAATTCGTAAAAATAAATAAAATACAGGTGGCGCCACCATACTGCAGAAACTGATGACACATTCCATGATCAATATCCATGCAAAGAATCATGGTGATCACTGCAATAGTTGTTTAGATACTTGAGCTTTTGTATCAAATTGTCCATTATTCTGAGGGATACTTCAGATGACTTACAGTCAGCTGAGCTAAAAACACTTAATGGTCAATATCCATGCAAAGAATCATGATGATCTCCGTATTAGTTGTTCAGATACTTCAGCTTTTGTATCAAATTGTCCATTATTCTGAGGGATACTTCAGAGTCCTATAGCTTGAAGGATATGGGTAACAGAGACATAATTTCAAGTTTCCACAGGCACTCTTCATGGGCCTCCTTGCATGACAAGAATGAAGTTTCTAGGTCCAGCAATTTGTACCCTCTTGATAGATAACCACATCTTCAAAGGTCTCGAAAAAAGAGAAAAAAAAATTCGTAAAAATTTGAAAAAATTAGGTGGCGCACCCTCTCTGCAGAAACTGATGGAACAGCTCATGATCAATATGTATGCCAAAAATCATGACCATCAGTGTTGTAGTTATTGAGATACTGCATTTTTTGTATCAAATTTTCCATTATTCTGGGGGGTATTTTGGAGCCATACAGCCTAAAGAATATGGGTAACAGAGACCTAATTTCAGGTTTCCATGGAGAATTTTCATGGGTCTCCCTGTGTGTCAAGAATGAAGATTCTAGGTCCAGTTTTTATGATTTGAGCCCTGTTAACAGATGTTCATATCTTTAAAGGTCTCAAAAATAGATAAAACATTCGTAAAAAAAACCCCGAACAAATACAGGTTGTGCCACCAGTCTACAGGAACTGATGGAACACCTCTTGATCAATAGTTATGCCACAAATCATGACCATCAGTGATGTAGTTATTGAGATATTGAAGTTTTTGTATGAAATTTTGGACTACTCTGGGGGGTACTTCGGGGCCCCATAGCTCGAAGGATATGGGTAACAGAGACCTAATTTCTGGTTTCCATGGAGACTTTTCATAGGTCTCTCAGTGTATTGAGAATGAAGATTCTAGGTCCAGTCGTTACGATTTGTGCCAGGCTAACAGATGACAGCATCCTTAAAGGTCTCAAAAATAGAGGAAGAATCGTAAAAAAATCAAACAATATAGGTGGCGCCACCAGTCTGCAGGAACTGATGGAACATCTCATGATCAATATGTATGCCAAAAATCATGACCATCAGTGATGTAGTTATTGAGATATTGAAGTTTTTGTATGAAATTTTTGACTACTCTGGGGGGGGGGTACTTTGGGGCCCCATAGCTCGAAGGATATGGGTAACAGAGACCTAATTTCTGGTTTCCATGGAGACTTTTCATAGGTCTTTTTGTGTGTCGAGAATGAAGATTCTAGGTCCAGTCGTTACTATTTGTGCCATGCTAACAGATGACAGCATCCTTAAAGGTCTCAAAAATAGAGGAAAAAATCGTAAAAAATCAAACAATACAGGTGGCGCCACAAGTCTGCAGGAACTGATGGAACATCTCATAATCAATATGTATGCCAAAAATCATGACCATCAGTGATGTAGTTATTGAGATATTGAAGTTTTTGTATGAAATTTTTGACTACTCTGGGGGGGGGGGGGGGTACTTTGGGGCCCCATAGCTCGAAAGGATATGGTTAACAGAGACCTAATTTCTGGTTTCCAAGGATATTTTTCATGGACCTCTTTGTGTGTCAAGAATGAAGATTCTAGGTCAAGTCGTTACGATTTGTGCCATGCTAACAGATGACAGCATCCTTAAAGGTCTCAAAAATAGAGGAAAAAATCGTAAAAAATCGAACCATAAAGGTGGCACCACCAGTCTGCAGGAAGTGATGACACATCTCATGATCAATAGTAATGCCACAAATCATGACCATCAGT
This sequence comes from Sipunculus nudus, assembly GCA_026874595.1. Taxonomy (NCBI): domain Eukaryota; kingdom Metazoa; phylum Annelida; class Sipuncula; order Golfingiida; family Sipunculidae; genus Sipunculus; species Sipunculus nudus. The sequence continues at coordinate 22,227,882 of CM049307.1, forward strand.
CAAGTAGTTAATGAGATATTGAAGTTCTTGTATGAAATTTTTTTACTTTTCTTGGGGGTAGTTTGGGGCCCCATAGTTGGAAGGATATGGGTAACAGAGACCTAATTTCTGGTTTCCATGGAGACTTTTCATAGGTCTCTCAGTGTGTCAAGAATGAAGATTCTAGGTCCAGTCTTTACGATTTGTGCCTTGTTAACAGATGTTTACATTTTGAAAGGTCTCAAAAATAGAGAAAAAAATTCGTAAAAAATTGAACGATACAGGTGGCGCCACCAGTCTGCAGGAAGTGATGGAACATCTCATGATCAATATGTATGACAAAAATCATGACCATCAGTCCAGTATTTAATGAGATATTGAAGTTTTTGTATGAAATTTTTTAATTTTCTGGGGGGTAGTTTGGGGTCCCATAGCTGGAAGGATATGGGTAACAGAGACCTAATTTCTTGTTTCCATGGAGACTTTTCATAGGTCTCTCAGTGTGTCGAGAATGAAGATTCTAAGTCCAGTCATTACGATTTGTGCCTTGTTAACAGATGTTCACATTTTTAAAGGTCTCAAAAATAGAGAAAAAAATTCGTAAAAAATCGAAAAATACAGGTGGCGCCACCAGTCTTCAGGATCTGATGGAACCTTTCATGATCAATATGTATGCCAAAAATCATGACCATCAGTCAAGTAGTTAACGAGATATTGAAGTTTTTGTATGAAATTTTGGACTTTTCTGGGGGGTACTTTGGGGCCCCATAGCTCGAAGGATATGGGTAACAGAGACCTAATTTCTGGTTTCCAAAGAGATTTTTCATGGACCTCCCAGGATGTCAAGTAAGAAGATTCCAGTTCTAGCGGTTACGATTTGTGCCCTGTTAACGGACAGACGCCCGGACGGCCGGACGGACGGACGGACGACGGACAAAAGGTGATCCCTATAGCTCAGATGACTTTCAGTCAGCTGAGCTAATAAAACAGGGCATTGTTCTGTTATACTTATAATAATCACAGTGAAGATATGAAAAGACTGATCTTGTCTTGAAAACACCTCTCATTATAAGTAACTGGTCAGTGGTTCTGAGATGTTCACCAGTTTTAACATTTTACACTACAGAGAGAGCTGATATAACCTCTGATTTGTTGTGATTGTTGATGATGTTTTCTGCCTCAGATGTGAATAGCTCTGTTGAATACTTCCCAAATTCATCATTCACAACCTCCATGTTTCTTCTAAAATCCAGGCCCCACAGTCGCTGTGTTACCAAAATAAAGTTAAATATACACTTAAAAAGACAGTTGTGTCATCAGGTAAAAATGTTACAATACAGCTCAAATGCACAATATTTGCATAATATTTTCAATATTCATTTTCTAAGAATACAGAATGTAACAATAAAGAATGGGTTATTATTATCTTTTTTGAACACCTGCTTACCTAAAAATTATATTTTTTCTTAATATCATGGATGAGGTAGTACATAAAAATTGTTCAAATTATTAATAATTCACAGAAGATAAAATATATATATATATGATCAGAGTAAAAAAATAATAAATGTGACATGAAAATAAATTAGTTCAGTAATCTTTATAATATATGTACGCAAATAGAAATGCTTCTAATAATATGTTGACATAGAGTATACATGCAATATGAGGAAACTCACAGTTGTGTCACAGTCAGATGCACAGTAACTGTGGTCAAAGTAATCCTCCATCCCCTGCCAATATCCAAAGTGACTTTTAAATCCACGATATGTTGGGGTGTATTCTTTGGCAAAGAATCCCAAATGCCACTGAAAATTGCATGCAAAATTAGACATATAGTGCAGTCATCATAAACTACATGTCATAACTGTTACAACACTATAAAATCATTTGAGACAAAATCATCAAAAATTGCTAATCTAACCTTAACAAAAGATATGTAATATTATTTAAATGAGTTAATGTACATTTGAATATTTGTGATTCAGATATGAATATACCTTAATTTCATCAGGAAAAACAGTTTAATTTGCAAACCTTACAAATACCATATCATTGTCTCAACCTGGACTCATGTCACTTACTAATGCCATGAATTATTACCCGTCTCGCAATTCATCTATCAAAGAAGCTTAGCAACAAAGATTATGATGAAGTAGGTCTGAGGTCACTTACTTAACTGGCACTTTTTATATTTGAGCTGGTGCATATGATCTACCAGTGACATACCTTGCCAACAATATGGCTACTGTAGCCAAGTTTATTCAGGTATTGTGGCATGATGGTTTCATTGAGACCGAGGCCATAGGGCTGTGCACCAACAATAACACCATGCTGTAAACCTGTAAGAGAATGAAAGATAATTAACATATTGAAAATAGTTATAAATTGTGCCAACAAAGATGAAGTATAATACAAACCCAACTTAAAATGGGCCCATTTCAAAATCTGAAGTGTACTCAATAAGGAAAATCTCCTGATCCTTTTAGTATCATAAACCAAGAAGTTCCAATCCTGAGGTCCATTTTGCATGTTTATCCCCACGTTTATAACATGTCATAAGAACAGGGATGTCTAGTGGTAAATTAGATGAATCAAGGGGTTTGTAAATGACAACACCTCACATGCTCTCACCAACAACAGCTGGTAATTTGGAAATAGGGGTGTATGAAGTAATGCAGGATATGAACTAATACAGACATTTTAATGAAACTGCAAGCTGCATGTTGATATCTGTTTGTCTGTAAGTGCAAGGAGATTTATTCAAAATGGAGGCACCTAAATGATACACAAGGTAGTGGTGGGGTTAAAAAAGTACTTTATTGGGGTTTCAATTATATTTTACTTGTACAGAGACCAAAGCATATAAATCACTAAATACTTTTCAACACATAAATTTACATTTTTCCTGCATGTTTGGACCTTTTGGTTAAAAAAAAGCAGTTTTCCAAAGTATGATTATGACACTTTAGGACTTAATTTAACCCCATAAATGGCAGCCAAGGACACTGGTCACTTGCAAAGCAAACTAACATGAGAGGTGCAAATATTATTTATGAGGCCCTAAAGAGTTGCTTTATTATTAATCATTAACAATTAATACCAACAAAAGGTAAACACAGGGGCGACACAACCATATACCATGCAATTCCTAACAGAAGCAGCATCTTAATTACAAGTCACACCCTTACTTTTAGGTTCCACCCTGGGGACTATAACGATTCTATTTTTGTTTAAAAAAAGTCCATAATAAAAGTCTTATCCAGATTTTAGAGATGTCCAAACCACTCAGTACCTATGGAATTATTTGTATCATTGCTCCCTGTGGTGCAAAACTACAACCAACACCGCTGTGCATGGTTTGTAGTTGATGGAGTTTTAAAACTGTAATTGCAACCTTTACCTACCTGTGTGGATGGGATGTCTTCCTGTCATCAGAGTGCTCCTGGTAGGGGTACATATGGGCTGAACATAATAATTGTTGAGTATAATCCCATCATAAGCCAAGGCATCAATGTTAGGAGTAGGGATCTGTGTTGATCCATGGAACCCGATGTCATCCCAGCCCTGTGAAACAATTCATTCAAACTATTAAAAGACATATGATATATGTAACATATATGTAAGCAGACTCCCAATAATATATAAATTGTATATGATCCACTGTTCTGTACAGTGGTAACTGGATATTTAAACAGCTGACAAGACTAAATGCTCATAGGATTTTGAATATATGCATCATACAATAAATCAACAATTTTCTTATTTTCTGTTAAAACAGAATGTAAGTTGGCAAGGAAAAATCTTTATTTCTGTCACACAGTATACATTGACTGTAGAAGATGAGTAACATTTGAGAGAAAACATGGAAAAAATGATCTTCTGAACACTATGTGGGCAAAATGGCTGAACCCAACTATAGCAGTGCTTTATCAGTCACTCCATCTAGCAACTACATAAAGACAACACACAGCAGTGCACAGAACCAGTCAGACCTAATGGAGTGCCATACTATAGATCTGTGTAAGGAATGTAATCACATCAAATATGCCTTTGTCCCTGCACAGAACACACAATTACATACTTAGGTTAACTGTAGATTTCTTATACTCTTTCTGATTTGGTGTATCCATTAATAACATGAATATCCAATTTGTATAAACACTGAAATTTCAGTACAGTTATAACATTAGTCATATCCTACCACAAATGATGAGGCACAAAATTCACCTCAGATATATATTTTTTTTTCATGATGAAATTCCATATTTATCAGTCTGGCATAATTAAAGTATCTAAAGTGTGTATGTGTGTGGGTGTGTGTGCATGTGTGTGTGCCAGAGATCTGAATGACAGATCCTTAGATTTTAATGGAACCTAACACAGGTCAGATTGGGAATGTTTACCCCTTGCATAATGTAAGCAGAAGAAAGTGGTTCTGGCTTCTTGCTTATCCCTTGTCAAGTCTATAAAACGGTGAAGTCACATGCATTGCATGATGACACACCCAACATTCTAACATTCAGATTAGTGACGGATGATCTCGTTATCCATAAATATAGGACATAGCATCGTGTCTAAATTTTTTGCAACATCACATTTCTCTTCTTTTTTTTTACTTCATACGCATTAACTGATGGTATGCATTAATTATCAACATGCACATTTCTTAAGGTATGTCAAGTTAGTATTATCAATAAGATTATCTGAATGAGTGGCAGTATTTTCACATAATTATTTTGTTTCCATAGTAACTGATTAATAAATACTCACAAGGTCATCAGCAATGATGAGGATGATGTGAGGTCTCTGAGCATCCTGTCCCCTTGCGGTCCCTGTCAGTACCAACAGTGCTGCAGCAGCAACCACATGCAGAAGCTCCATTCCTTGTTACCAGTCTGCAATGTACAGCTATCCCAGTCAGGTATGCATAACAGTGAGCATACTAATAGCAGTAACCTTATCAATACACTCAGCTCACATGGGTAGCATACTAATTTATGTTGCCAATGTCCATACAGGTAGGGACTGTTAATATATTCTGTACCAGTACAATTACGTGCACCATAAAATCAATAAATCTAGATAGGTCAAGATTGGTAAAAATCATATGACCTAAACACTGTGCATTAATAACCTGCATATCCAGCAGTATATACCACTATGTCCAGGTAGCATATTACTATTTATCAATCATTTATCTCTGAAAAGGCTGAATTTAAACTTTATTTACTACTAAAAATAAGTAGCGTAAAGTTCATCTTTAGTTTTATACTACTTGATTCATCTGAATCAAATCATTTATTAAAAATATTGGTGGATCCAGTTCAATACAATACTGAAGACATATTTCAGCTCTTGAATTCGCTTTGCACTTACCAACCAGAGAATTAACAGATCATATATTGTTATTTTACCTGGTCTGTTGAAGTAAATGACTGAAAAATCATCTGATTTATCATACTTTTAATCACTACATCATCCACTTTAAGCAAACTGCACATTAGACTCTTCTCGTCATAAGGGAAAATGTTAGAAAAACAGGTTAATGGTACACTAATGATCTTATACGAGGGGGTCTTCAGCTTTCCAGAAGTATGATATGCATTCAAAATTAATCCTGTACTTTACTTTTAGCCTTTTGTTTCAGCTTAAAGTCAGCTATTCACTTGCCTTGTTAGTAGAATTTATCTGATGTCTGGTTTACTCTTAAGTACATATTATTAAACGGTAGGTAAATTTTGCTCAGAAAAGTCCTGAACCCTGTGGTGGATGTATGACCTTGTTTATCTAAAAGTTGTCAGTAAATATACTGCCTGTGCCAATTTTGATAAACAGAAAAACGATGTGCCCATGTGAAAAAGGCTGATGGTCACTAGTTATTGGTGCATGGTGGGACCACCTGAAGCAATGATTTGCAAAACTCTTGTATTTTTTTCTGATTTGACACCATGCAGGTCTCCTTGTTTGATGTATTTGGGTATAACCAGTGGAAACTTTAGTTGGCTTCCCACATGTCAAAAACATGTGAATATAAACAAAACAGACAACCTCTATAAATTTTGATTATCTTTATTAAATAAACTTTACATACTGAAATGGGCCCCTTAAAATATGAGGATTTCGAACATATTTTACTGGAAAAGAGCCACATCTAAAATATTTTCTTAAGTGCATCACATTTATTTCAATGTGTTTCAAATACCTTACATCAAGTCTTCTTTTTTAAATAACAGTGAACAAAAAAAAGAACATATATCACAAAATGTAACAATTCCTTCTCTGCTTGTCTCATGTATGAATTAAACATAAACTTCGCAAGTCAACCAGGTGGACTACTATTAGTGAAAATCATGATTATCTTTGGTCATATGTATATAAATTATATGAAAACTGTATAGGGTTTTCACAGCTAGACAGGCTATTTATATAACACAATGCCTGTAAAAAAACATAAAATTATCTTAAAAAATTATAAATAAATCATAATAATTGTAGTAGCTACACTTATGTATAAATTTCACAGCATAAGCAATGTACAAAATGTGTTAAAAAACACATTTTCTTGGAACAGTTATAAACACACCATAATTTTATAGACAAACAGTAAACGTAGGTAAATACACTGAATGTAGACATATTTCGTATTAATAAGGTTTGTTTGTAAAAAGCACCAACAGGACAAGAACAGAAGCACATAAACATTTTGTAACTCCCCAGTGATTGACATGCTTAAAAGTATAAATGCAACATATGGAGACAGACATTCCAATACACTGGTACAGATACTAGTATTATAACAAAGCCCTCTACCTTCAGAGGACAACTGGTCTTTTGTTAAACCTTTGTTGACATTAAGTATGGCAAATGTATAGAAAAATGGTGATCTAGAAAGTGAAATTATCTGTAAATGTGACACTAGTGTAAAAATAATTTTAGTTTCAAACTTGTCATATTTCTGTGTAATCGCTACTTCCAAATCTGTCATAATTAATCATGCACTTTGATGTGGTACTGAAAAACACTTGATTCTTTATGACAGTAGTTAAACCAGTTTACAGTTAATCATGCCTTACAAAGTCATTGTGGTCATGTGAGACAAGTATGGGAAGTTATAAATGCTAATGTCCAAGAACAAAATTAATGATCATGATAGCAGGGTGGTGACATTACATGGTTGGTCAGCATATATTTCATGTATAAACAGGGAAGTAACTCTTTATTAAATCTCTTGTTCAACAGCTGACAAATACTATGTCATGACACCATCTAAATCAAATCCTTATTAAACTGACAAATATATCACAGGTTGGAGTCATCACTACTTAAATCAACCCAGGGTTCCCACACACCATTATGATGGATTGGGAGACCGTTGGGATCTTCTGGTTTTCCATGGAATGGCACAGCTGTCTGGTTGTAGCTGTGGATTCTATCCAGTAGGAGCTTCAGGGTGCTCAGCAGCCACGTTATAAAACTCACATGGATCATCAGGGATATAAAACAAACATGGCTGCTCCTTGGGCTGACATTTGGTGCTGGCATTGGCTGGACGCTTCCCACAATCTAGACCACTGGCTCACCTGATGAACCACCTCGTCCAATCTGCTTCAGAATCTGTGGTACGCTAGAAAACTCTGCTTTTGGGTTGAATTTAAGTGTTTAAGTCAGGCCTTCAGGTGGATACCACCCTTCCCACCCTACATATGCCAGTCCACTCAGAATTTTCCAGGCGCCCATTCTAAGAGCAAACCTGTGATCCTTGGGATCTATATTGTGTAGGATTTCCTTTCTGGGGCTGGGAGCTTCCTGAGACAGGGTAGGCCACATGTCAATCCCGTCTATAACAGCTGGTAGGTCTACAGGGTCCACACCTGCAGCATGGATGATTGTGGGTAACCGGTCTGTGACATGGTTCATGTCTGCAGACACGTTACTTGACCGCTTCAGCCTTGGGCTCCATATAAAGCCGGCACCCCTAACTCCACCTTTCTCAAAGAGGGGCCTTAACTCCCCTGCAATGAAATTACTTTAGTTATTGTATCAATTTGTGATAAAAAAGGGATGTGACCAAGTAAACTTGTGCGGCGACCTTCATGTTTGATGTGCATTAAGTTTTGCATTTATTTCCATGGGGCCTCCAGGGGACGCCAGGGGTTTCCACTGTGAACAGCTTGGTGTGGCAAGTACAGAAACAGTGGCCTAAATTTAAAATGATAATTTTAGTAAAAATATATGCAAGAGACGGATCATAAAAAAAAGACAAAAATGTCAAAAACAAACAGCTGATAATCTACATATTTTCTACACTATAGCTTGCTGTTTTCAAAAAATTTTACCAATCAAGCACTTCAATTGATAAAACATTGATCTTACAAATAGATATCTTACTACCTATCAACTCCAATATCAACAGTGAACTATTTTTTAAACTAGAATACAAGTAGTCGACAAGCCACTACATGTATCCGCCAAAATCAGAGTAGGACGGGTGAAGTGAGGCACGGATTGAGTGGCAAGTGGAAATAGAGTTACATGTGTTACATATTAGAATGGATCTCAGCCACATAAACATGATTGTAGGTGGCGCCACCTGTTATTTGAACGAAAAACTATCCAAGATGTATACACATGCAAAATTTCAGGTGGAAAAGTCAAACCACTGCAGAGATATGAGTGATTTTATCCCATAGCAGACAAACAGATGGATGCTGTGCAAAAATTGCTGCAGGTGGCGCCACCATTTTTGTGTATGTTATAAAGCTATCCAAGGGCTACATTTGTGTAATTTTTTTTTTCCTGATTGGTCAAACGGTTCCTGAGATATAAGCATGGATGTCTACAGCGTGAACGTGAATGTAGGTGGTGCCACCTGTCATAAAATCATGAAAGCTATCTAGGATGTATACGCATGCCGAATTTTAGGTGAATAAGTCAAATCAGTGCAGAGATATGAGTGATTTTAACCCAATGCAGACAAACAGATGGATGCTGTGCAAATATGGCTGCAGGTGGCACCACCTTTTTTGTGTATGTTATAAAGCTATCCAAGGGCTACATTTGTGTAAATTTTTTTTCCTGATTGGTCAAACGGTTCCCGAGATATGTGGGGTTATGTGTGGAAACAAACGCAGAAACGGATGCTGGGCAGAGAGGAAAGGTTAGAGGTCAAGGCCACTTGGTTAAGGACCAGTTCACATGTGACCTGATAATTTTTGTAAAGATTGGAAAAATCTGTCCAGTAGTCTCAGAGGAGTTCTCTGGAAACGAACGCCGCCGCGGCGGAACCCGGTCATAACCATAGTATCTGCAAAATTTCGTTTTGGTGGATACAATAATTTTATTCCTACAAATGGTAGGAGACTTAATGCAGGTTTGCAATACAAGATATAAACAACTGCTATTTCTAATTTAATGAGACAGGACAATTAATGGAAAAAACTAAAACTTTTGAATTTATATTCCTTTATTTTCTACTTACCTTCCATTACAGGCTGTTGAATATTAATAATACAATGTTAAATAGACCATCTAAGATTGTTATTATTAACAGTAAACTAGCATATGGATGTAGAAATAAACTCATCAACTCATCCATAGCTTACTGTAAGGTATAATTATTACAGAGTGAATAAAAAATGAATGCTTCAAAAGTAATTTTGCAATAAACAAAATGTACTTAAATAAACTAGTATGAATACAGACACAAAAGTTTCAGAAAACACTTATTGAATGCTTCACTTACTGTGGTGTCACAGTCATGAGCACAGTAACTGTGATCATAATAGTCCTCCATGCCTTGATAATAGCCAAGGTGACTTTTAAAACCTCTATATGTTGGTGTGTATTCCTTGGCAAAGAACCCCAGGTGCCACTGAAACAGGAAATATAAATATAACACAGTGTGTTTTTACTGTACAGGCAGGTGTTTTTTATAGCAGTCACAACATTTTTAAAAATTTTTTAACATTTAAAATAATTAAACATTAAGTATTAACTAATGGAATAATCTGATTTTCAGTTTGATATACAAAGAATAAATAAACGACTTTCATTAAATAAAATTGGTAAAATGGAGACAGCTTATTATCTAACTCTGGATGACAGTGTCATCTACCCAGACACATAACATTTTCTTGTATCTTACATCTAGCTCCTTTTAAAAAATATATCATATTACGCACAAACTTTTTTCCAATGTGTCATCATCATCACTTTATCTCATCTGTGACATGACCACTACATCACTGATTGTATCAGCACTAACAGCTTCTTACCTTGCCTACAATATGACTGTTATAACCGAGGTTATTCAGGTATTCAGGCATAATGGTCTCATTGAGGCCCAAACCCTATGGCTGAGCACCCATAATCACACTGTGCTGTAAACCTAAAATGAGAATCATTAACTTATGTGAAATATATCATTAATATCACTTAGGCTGAACCTCATAATCCAAAACCATTCATTCACACATAAATCTATATTAGTGAAATGATTGGGGGTTTATCTTTATTCCACTGAAATTGGGTTTTATACAGATAATGAAATGGAAGAGGTTTATTATGCTTTCAGATAAAGTTTAGTTGACTATGTTTTCATAAAACATGTATTTAAATAATCCTGACTAGTATCCAGACTCAATCCTGATGTCACCAACTATTCCAAGCAAACATAGCTAATCAAATGAGTTGAATACTAGTAGTAGACAGGTATTATATTATCTGTATGTGACAGCACTGACCTGTATGTATGGGATGTCTTCCTGTCATGAGGGCACTCCTTGTTGGGGTACAGATGGCCTTGCACATAATAATTGTTGAGTATAATCCCATCATAAGCCAAGGCATCAATGTTAGGAGTGGGGATCTGTGTTGAACCATGTTACCATGGAAGCCCACATCGTTCCAGCCCTGATTGAAGTAATGATATGAGTATAGTATGAATATATGACTATTTTACTATGGAAAAACTGAAGTCATCAGATGACATTAATTTAATTTAGCAACAATTTCACATTTACAGTTTTTTTAAATATGTCAAGACTGAAAAAAATGTAACAAGACTTGGAAATGTAATTTTTAAGCTTTGGAAAATGACATAATATGGTTGGTCAATAAATCCATCATCCATACAAGTTTGCTAAGTCAAATCTGGTATTTGTTAGATGGGTGTCGGCTTTTATCCATCCAACAGATTCAACACAAGATGTTGCAGGGCAGTAAGGACTGAAAATCTAAAACAACTAGCATACCAGTAACTTATTTTTACTCAGTCAAAACACAAACTGGCTGACATAAAAATCATTTAACAATATCTTTGATTATACTGATAACTGAAGGATCCACTCTATTAAGTCTTATAAATTTCTATCTTAAAATAGTACAAATGTACTAATTACTACTCACCAGGTCATCAGCTACAATCAGAATGATATGTGGTCTGTCTTCAGTGCTGGCCCAGCAGGTACAGACCAGCAGACATATGGCTGTAACAGCCAGCCTCAACAGCTTCATGTCCTGTTACTTGCTATATACAGGAAGTTAAATAATTCTACAATGGAAGCCTGATATAAACATAAACTTTATTTTACATGGATTGTACAGCTGGGGGTAATAACTAATAAGAGGCACTCTCTGTGGCTTGGGTGGTGGCATTTGGTGAGTCTTTGGAGGAAACCGTGGGACCCAGAGAAACCACCAGCCTTGGACGATTAACTACAACCCACTCTAGCTAATAGCCACACCTGGGATTGAACCAAGGTCGCCAGGAGAGAGAGCTGAGCATTTTACCCCTAGACTATCCAGACTTGAGAACATGTTTAAATTGTAAATGAAATTATAGAGGTATCCTGAAATCCACTTCTTTCAAGGTTCAATGTTTTATATGTGCATGTTTCATACTGTACATTTGATTTTGTTGTCTATCTGTATGTCTCTCTCCTACTATCCCTAATTTGCTGAGTTTAACCACCTCTCCCTCCCTCCATGCAACACAGCTAGGAAAATAATCATGCAAGTCAGTTGAATATACAAGCTAAATTGTCTGTCATTAAATGACCAATGTCTGTTTGTTTGTATGTGTCTCGATACCTCTTCATCTTCCTTTCTGAACTGAGTTAATATAATTAAGGAAATCTGACACCTAAAATCAAATATGATCACAGACAAGTATGGTGTGATCTTCTTACATCACCAACAACAAGACAAATGAAAATGTTGTAGTAAGTGAGGGTATAGGTTAAGATACAGGAGCAGGTTTACTTTCTGGAACTGTCTGCAAATATTGTTACGTACTGCATTAAATAAATTATAGGAATCAGCTGCTGAGAACATAAAACAGACAAGTTGTTGCCACTCACACAGTCTGCATTAGAACGTGATCTTTCACTATTAATTGACTCACAGGAGGGTGTTATTTTCCGCACTTTTCAACCGGGGATAAACATCCAGTTCTGTAAGTTGAATGGATCTGCTGCATATCCTGGTACACAATTAACACTGCACAGTTGCCAGTAGCCAACACTGAAAGAATTCCCTGACTTTTCATTGATTTTTGTTTGGTTTTCAAGAATAAATAAACATGCATGTTAACTATATGGCTTCCATATTCTCATTTTATAGCTGAACTGAATCCATCACACATAGAAGTTTGATTAAAAACACCCAATAATTAAATCTGCATACACAACATAACCTGAATTAAAAGGAAAATGAATATATCATATTGGATACTTTAAACTTGATAATCAACCATGGTCTGTCACATATCTACCTAAAAAGTCCCTGAATTTTCCATGACTTTCCAATATAATCAGACAATTCTTAACTTTGGATGAAATTCCTTGACTTCTACTGATTACAAAAACCTGAATAGTTGAGCCTTCCACTTGTCCAATAATCACACTGATTAAATACGCAGCCCCAGTGTAATAAACTGGGAAGGTATTTAAGGCAATGAGTGTCAAGCTGGCTGTATAAACTTTGCCTGCAGAAAATGACAAGTTATATTCCACAAGACTAATATCAAACTGAATCATTGTACATAAACCATTCATCAACTGTCATGCCAACCTGTGTCCACAGATGTTTATCTCTATATCAGGTCCAACCAGTCCACAATAAAGACTTGTGTACTGAATAAATACATATTTAATTAATTTAAAAATATTGTAAATGAATTTCAATGAAGTCCATTTTTGGACAGTCTTCTGTGTATGACATGCTTACCAGTGATGTTTCGGTCCATCCAAGTAAAAACTCTTGCATATACTTGAGTGGCAGCCCAGGTTTTTTTAAAGAGAAAATATATTTTTCCCTAAGAATCGTAAATTATAAAAAAACTTGCTTTTTCATATCTAGAATATATAATGTTTAATTTATAAGAATGCTTAAAAGGCAGAATATTATCCACATTAGAACTAACATAAAAAGCTTCTAATGTGCATTGAATGCATGTTTTGTATTCCACTTTGCAAGTTTGTAATCAGTTATCAGTCATATGTAGACCAATGCAAGGCTCCTTCATAAGATCATTTTTCAACATCATGGAAGTTTTTTTTAATATTTCTCCTGAAAAATATCCATGAACTACTTATACTCATTTGCTCAGTTAAACTTTTGCTATTGAATTACCAGTTTTATATGCAATGATGCTGAAAATATATATGAACAACTTTTGATAATTCTTCTGGGATGATTTTAATACAAGTGTAGAAAAAACAGCTTGCAATCATAATTATGGCGGGAGGGGGGGGGTTGATTCATTGGATACCGGTCGATTCGTCACCATGGTCGTTTCGTCACCTATTACCAGACAGTTACAGACGGTCAGTTCGTCACCAGAAATTAGGTGGCCCTTATGGCCAATGAGCGCTTGTTTTACAGAGCATGTTCGTGTCTACCAATCAGTGCCTGGATAACAGAATTGTGCATCCCGTGAAACTCTGTCGTTGACAGATTTTGCCTGGGTCCGAGCGTGAGTTTGTTTGCTAATCAGAATAGCAGCTGAGTATAGTTAGTTGCCGTTGATCAATTAGCGGATCTTAATGATGACTTAAAGGACCCTCTCCTTTGATCGTTTAGCTTTGATCCCGTGCGTGACGTGATTTAACTTTCAACCACTTAGGCAAACCTCGACTTGATTTTAATGTATAAGTGCATATCGCTAAATTAATGCCTAAAATTAATGAAAAAATGTCTTGTTTATAGTGTGTGTTAATATCGTTATGAGGCCAAATGAAATCTTTAAAAAAAGTCCCTTAATCCACTTCTCTATTTTTCCAACTTAGTTTTTGTAGATTATATGAATATATTTTGTAATAATTTCAAATGTATATTCCATTTCATTGTATATTTTATTCTTGTATATGTCAATATATGGAACAATTTTTCAATAAATTGTTAATAAAACTTATTTGAATTTGTTATTTATTTAAGTAAAATTATGCATTTGAACCATATCTTTAATGCCGCTTTTCCTGCTTGCATGATTGATCCGATTGTCCGGTTATTAGGCTATGCAGAGCGGATTTTTAATCACAACCCAACACTCATAATTTATTTTGTAGATTATACGAATATATTATCTAATTATTTCAAACGTTATTCATTTTTTATTATATATTATTTTCTTGTGTATGTCAAGAAATATTTGGAACAATTTTTCAATAAATCATAATTAAAATTCTTATTGAATTTGTTATTTATTTTGACAAAATTATACATTCGTACCATATATTTTTAATGCTGCATCTCCGTTTGCATGACAGACGCGATTCTCGGGTTATTTGGTTATTCAGATCGGGTTTTTCAGCGTTGACCACCATTTAAATGTCTGCAATCAAAGAAGAAGACAATTAAGATAATATACGACAGTGGTGTGCACAAAGTATTTACAGTCCAGGTAGGTACAGCGTATTGATCAAGTTTTTGAAGAACATTACTGATGTGGGGAATTCATAATTTTGACATGGCAGTAAATAAATCGTTTTCAAACGAATCAACTTAACTTATGTATTAAAATTGGGAAGTAAATATATTGTTAATGGCTATAGTATTTTTTCCTCTTCAATCTTTTAAAGATTGTATTTGCTGATATATATATATAGTTAATAATTAAGCAAATAATAAATGTGATAATTATAATCTTTATTTTTAATGTAGCCATATTTTAATATTGTTTTTTCGCAGGTCTGTGTTCAACAGGTCCACCAGAACGAACAATGGCTGTGAGGGCTGGCACAGACGTCTGAACAGCAAGGCCAACAGAGGTCAGCTGAACATGTACCTACTGCTGAGTCTGCTCTCGGATGAAAGCAGACTCGTTTCTCTGGAAATGGACCTCCTGAGAGAATCCCAGGTCACAAGGAGGCAGAGGTCTATGGATACAACAAAGAGGCTGTTCAGACTTTGGGAGGAGTACACTGCCTGCGAGCTGTCTGCCCGCCAGCTACTGAGGGCAGCAACCCATCTGACTCCCCTACCAGTGTCTTGAATTTTGCTTGTATATATTTTGCTTGTATATAATTGTATATAACTGCTTGTATATAATTGTTTATATTTTCCATGTTTCTTCTTGACTGCTTGTACCTAAGTGTCTTGATTATTTTTATGTATCTCTGTGATGGATTGTAATTATTTGCAGTTTTATGTTTGATCATTTTGAGGACATGTATATATTATTGTTTTTATGTTTGGTATTTTCATATGCTGTAAGTTCCTTCTTGATCTCTTGCATACATTTGTGTTTTGATTATTTTGATGTTTGATTGTCATAGATTGTACATATGTTATTTTCTTTTTCCATTTGTTTGTTTATAATGAGGTGTGTTCTTTCACTAATAAAATTTCAAGAAATTTGATTGTTTAAGTATGTTATGTTGGTAAACCTCTGCAAATGTACCATACGTTTTGGTGAAAAGATTTATTTTAAACATTCTGCATTATGTATTTTCTCGTGTCACAAATTTGTCCATCTTTTCAATTGACCGTAAGCACACCATTCCGCAAAAAAGCACACCACTCTGCAAAAATAACACAGGAATATCTGATTTCAAATGAGGAACTAAACAGTGAAACCTACAAATGACATTGACAGTGGCGTACGTATATGTGGATAAAAACAACATGAATAAACGTTAGTTTAACCAAAAACACTTGACCTATGTACAGGCCCTGTATGTCCAATATTATAATTTTAATAATGAAAATTATTAATAATTTATTATTATTTGTAACTCCAGTGGCATAGACAAACCGAAGTATTTAACCACCTTAATATGTATTCAAATAGTTTTGTGATATTTATTAACTAAACCATGTAATTATGTTTATTCCTAAAATTTATTATTATTTGTATTAATTCAGCACTACAGTGGCGTACACAAGCCGAATTAGTTAACCACCTTAATATGTATTCAAAGAGTTTTGTGATATTTATTAACTAAACCATGGAATTATATGTTTGTTCCTTCATTGAAACAAACCAGTTCATTTTAACATGTCTTTGTTTTTTTAATAAAAAGCATTTAAATAAAAAAAATATATAAAACATATATATATATATATATATATATATATATATATATATATATATATATATATTATTTATTACACCATCATAATTGAACAGCCATTTGTGAGGGCTGCGTAACCTTCCCTTTATACTATGTTTGCATTTACATGGATATCAGGCTAGATGCCTATAATGTATGCGACACCTAGGTAAAAGATAACACCTAATATGGAATATGAATTTCCATCTTTCCAATACAATACAGTTTATTGTATTGTAAACTGTATTGTATTGGAAAGATGGAAATTCATTCATTTTTCAACTAAAAGTCGATTTTTTTTTTTACTTTAAATGACAAGAAATATAAAACATATAATATATTACGTATTAATACATGTATTCAGTCGAACTATTAGGATTATAAATGAACGGTCACTTCGTCACCAAAATTCATTGGTGACGAAACGACCGTGGTGACGAAACAACCGGCTCCGGATTCATTATATTATTATCTCAATGAAGTATGAAGTATGAGTAATCTATTTAATAGATCGCTAGCTTTGTGTGTATACTATGTAAATAAACTTACAACCACCCTAGTTCTTTGACCCTGGAGCCAGGAAACTACTACACCAATTATTATGATTTCTATAATTCCATGCTAGAATATTGTAGTAATACTAGTATTACACTTACCAGCTTACTATAATACTTTTAATAGTAAGTAAAGTTTACCTTCCTGTGCATTCGAGATATACAAACTGAAGCCGAATAAAGTTATGTTCAGTCATGGTACTAGAAATTACTTGGTTATCGATGACGAATAAACACAGAGAGGGTTAATTCACTGAGTGGTAGATAATAAGATTCATTACACACCTGATGCGAACGAATAAACCGCCAAGGAGTTCGCGGAACGTATTTGGATAAACTGTGATTTGGGCGAAGCATGTACCAGTCACATGACTAAAGTAATGTCACATGATTTAAGTGTCATCACATGACTGCAAGGATGTTGATTAGTACTAGATTTGCACACTAGATGGAAGCACTGCCTAGGACATTGCATCGCCTGTCCAAGTGTACCGTTATGTCGCTTATGCGAATTCCTGGTGTCATGGTAACCAAGTAATCTGATTTAGTTTACATAGTGATAGAAATCGTGGGAAAAAAGCGAAGGGGTTCCTCTATGAACAACTGGTGCCAGTCAAGGACTCAGATATCATTATCACTAATTATCGCCATGCAATGAAAAACAAGGCCTACATGCCTAATGCGAACCTGTGTAATTGGATAAACATCAGGTATAATGCTTCAATGTTGGACCATAACGTTCAAGTACACGTTCGACATGAATATGTACAATGCAAGTACTAAACATTTTGAACCTCAGTATAAGCACCAAGTAAGCCTACACAAACGTCACTCCGGAAATACTTGCATGGATGTACACAAATCCAAAAACAGTTGTAGGTGGCGCCACAAGTCTTGTATACAACAACACTATCCGAGATGTATGGACATGCATAATTTCAGGCTGATATGTCAAAACACTCATGAGAAATAAGCAGGAGCATACTGTGCAAAAATTATTGTAGGTGTAGCCACTAGTCTTGCATATGACGAAGCTATCCGAGATGTATACTAAAGCCATATCATGCATCGAGAGACTAAAATTTCAGGCAGATACATCAAACTTCTCTTGAGTCAGGTGTACTGGGCTAACCAAGCTCAGCTGTGACAGGCAGTTGCCCGAAGTCAAGCGAAGCAAATTGCTAGCTGTAGCTACTGCACTGAGTGATCTCTTGACCTGTATCTGGCTGCATTGAGTGTACTACTGGCTTGTTACAAAATCTGATACAGTTGACAGTCTGCCAAAGCTATTAATAGATCCAAACTGAATTTGGTCTGTTGCCAAATCTAAAATAGTTGGCAGTCTGTCAAGCAATTTATAGATACAGAAAAAGGCATATTGCCAAATCTGTTTATACATACTGAGAGACTTTGGCTGCAATGATTTTTTTCAAACTGCATATTCATAAGATTATTTTAATCAAAATGTTTAGAATAAAAACAAATTTCTATAGAATGCAAATCTGAATACAGATACATTTTATTCATGGATTTATCCTACTCATAAGCTAGATATGGAACCAATTATTTTTGTTGTCTGTATAGCTCTGCTTATATACCCAAAGAGCTCAGTTAGTTAATATAATAAATCTACTAGCTTTGTTCAGCTAAGTATGTCAGTCCTTTCATTGTTAAGGTCCAAAAATTCTTCCATAAAATCATTTAAGTAACTTGAAGAAAGGCCACTAAGAATTATTTTGTAACATGTTGTTGAAGTTGAAACAAGCTTTGAAGAAGAAGACTATTGCAGCCCTCCGTTTGAAATAGGCTTACTAATGGCCACAAGACCAAGTTCAGCTTTCTATGATTCTACCAAAAATCAATTAACCCAATCTATTCTAATACAATTGAACGGAACATACTCTAGGATAATTCTTGTGAAAAATTAAACCATTCAGCTTGACAGTTTCATCATAAAATATTTTAAAGCTGAAAAAGACTAAAATTACGAGGTTTTTGCCCGTATAAAAAGCAGGCCAATGATGCAGGCGCCACAAAAACCTTAATTTCAAATATGAGTCATGTGACCAAGATTCGCACAAAACTTGGTGATGCTAGCTCCTGTCGTTTCTGAGATTATGTTAGTATGCTTACTTGGCTAAGTTCAAATTCCTGTAACTCGGCTAAAATTCATCAAACCCAAACAATTTGAGAGAGCTCATCTGTGGGATCAGTTGTGTGAAATACTGAACAATTTGGCTGAATGATTTCAGAGGAGAAGATTTTCGAAGGTTTTTCATCGTAAAATGTAAGTTGAAGCAGATGGCGCCACAAAAAGCTTAATCGGACAACATTTGATATGCGACAGAATTTTTTGCATAAAATATTGGGATTCTAGCTCCTGCTATTCCTGAGAAATTCCGGGTTAATGTACTGATGACCGATAACCCAAAAAGGCGATGCAGGTGGCGCCACCGATACCTCGATTTCAAATATGACTCGTGTGACCAACATTGCATAAAATGTTGTGATAATAGCTCCAGCCGTTTCTAGTATTGTAATTTTAGTATGCTTTTTTCGCCATATGACTAAGTTCAGCTACCTGTTACTCGGCCAAAATTCACCAAACTTGAACCATTGGAACAAACTTGAGAATGTTCCTTGGATAATTTCTGTTAAATATTGGACAATTTGGCTGAACTGTTTCGTCGGGGATTTTTTAAAAATAAAATCTAAGTTAATGCAGATAGCAAAACTAGATGTGTCGGAACGACACGAATGCCCCCGCCTGGGGCAAATTAGAAACATTTGTTAAATTTTGTAAATTTTTTTAAGTTCAGGAGGTGTCGTATGGTCAAAAGTAGGTCAACGGGGACGAAACGTGAACTCGATCTGTAACTGGTCATTATCTGCCCACACATAAAAAATCAGGGTGGTATCCGAGTGCAGGCATTGCGGAAAAAAGTCCATACATATGCATTTGATATGAAAATTTCTATTTTTCATTAAACTTTCTATATTCAGGAGCAGTCAAGGTAAAAAGTAGGTCAACTGGGACAAAACAAGAACTTGATCTGTCGATGGTCATTATCTGCCCACACACCAAAAATCAGGCCCGCATCTGCAGTCATTGCGAAAAAAAAGTCCGTACATGTGCACTTGTCATGAAAATTTATATTTTCTATGAAATTTTCTATGTTAGGGCACCGTCAAACAGTCAAAAAGTAGGTCAACCGGGACAAAACATGAACTTGATCTGTAACTGGTCATTATCTGCCCATGCACAAAAAATCAGGCCAATATCTGCAGGCATTGTGAAAAAAAGTCTGTACATGTGTATTTGTCATGATAATTTCTATTTTTCATGAAATTTTATATGTTCAAGAGCCGTTAAACGGCCAAAAGTGGGTCAACTTGGACAAAATGCGAACTCGAACTGTAACTGGTCAATATCTGCCCACACACCAAAAATCAGGCCAATATCTGCAGGCATTGCGAAAAAAAATCCGTACATGTGTATTTGTCATGAAAATTTCTATTTTTCATGAAATCTTCTATGTTCAGAAGCCTTAAAACGGTCAAAAGTAGGTCAATTGGGATGAAATGCGAACTCGAACTGTAACTGGTCAATATCTGCCCACACACCAAAAATCAGGCCAATATCTGCAGGCATTGCGAAAAAAAATCCGTACATGTGTATTTGTCATGAAAATTTCTATTTTTCATGAAATCTTCTATGTTCAGAAGCCTTAAAACGGTCAAAAGTAGGTCAATTGGGATGAAATGCGAACTCGATCTGTAACTGGTCAATATCTGCCCACACACTAAAAATCAGGCCAATATCTGCAGCCACTGCGGAAAAAAGTCCGTACATGTGTATTTGTCATGAAAAATTATGTTTTTAATGAAATTTTCTAAGTTAAGGAGCCGTAAAATGGTCAAAAGTAGGACAAGCGGGACGAAACGCAAACTCGATCTGTAACTGGTCATTATCTGCCCACACATCAAAAATCTGGCCAATATCTGCAGGCATTGCGAAAAAAAAGTCCGTACATGTGTATATGTCATGAAAATTTCTATTTTTCATGAAATTTTCTAAGTTTAGGAGCCGTAAAACGGTCAAAAGTAGGTCAACCGGGACGAAACGCGAACTCGATCTGTAAATTGTCATTATCTGCCCACACACCAAAAATCAGGCCAATATCTGCAGGCATTGCGAAAAAAGTCCGTACAACTGTTTGATTTCGGAATGACGGAAGGAAGGAAGGACGGACATGGGTAAAACTATATGCCCCGGCCACTTTGTGGCGGGGGCATAAAAAAGCAAATTACGATAAAGTTTTTCAAATGACTGATTTTTTTTTGCATAAAATTTGGTGATGCTAGCTCTTGCCGTTTTTGAGATGGTATGGGTGAACGTACAGACAACGGACGACGCCACACCATCGCATAAGCTCACAGGTTCGCTAAAAAGCGTTCACCGTACACAATGAAAAAAAAAAACATATATTAAGTCAATAAGTGCTTTCAGATAAAAACGTGCCACGGTCAAAGTTGAGCAAAAGTTATGGTACTGATTTTCATTTATCCTAATAACTTATAAAAATACAAAATTATAAAATAATATCTGGTTAACGAGTATATCTAAATTAAATGCAATTATATGCTTGAAAAAAAGGTTCTCTATAGCTTCAACAATTTTCATGTGAACTGTGTATATTTCCTGATGTTTTGACAAGGTACATTATGTTCAGGTCCATAACTGATACAAATTACGCAGTATTGACCTAATTTCGGGCATGTGCATAAGAAATAAATTAAGAAACATATACGCCCTGGTGTTCTCGCCCAGAGAAGCTTGCCATAGGAAGCCGAGGTTACAC
Organism: Sipunculus nudus; assembly: GCA_026874595.1. Lineage (NCBI taxonomy): Eukaryota > Metazoa > Annelida > Sipuncula > Golfingiida > Sipunculidae > Sipunculus > Sipunculus nudus. The sequence continues at coordinate 22,249,833 of CM049307.1, forward strand.
TAGACGATATCTGGAAAGACTGCACTGTATAACCACTGCGTAAGGAGAGTAACAATGCGGGCCATATCTATTAAACCTTGGTACAACCAATCGCCAATTATATTTACAAGCATTTGTTTAGCTTTTGGTTGTCGTTCCTCGTCGCAAATTCTGTTTCCTCACACTCGTAAAATAGTCTCTCAGTTTGTGCAACTGGGGCTTTAAGTAGGTAATTACACTACATGTAACTGGGAAAACAAAGACTAAAAATTACCTTTTTTATTAGCATTTTGATGTATATTACATGACTTTGTACATACGCAATGTTTAAATGGTATACAAAGCAGAAACAAACATCACTAAACAAACCATTGCACTTATGTAACACATGCAAACGTACAAACACAGGCTTATTGCCTTTTTAAAATAATAAGGCATACATGGTATTTTATGCGGAGTGCTAAAGGTAAGATGCCTCTCTAAGTAATATTTGATTTCGTTTTTATCCCTAACCATTAAAGATGGCTGCATAAAATACCAAAGGTTTGCACAGGTAAGGCTGTGGAAAATTTAAGACAATAACAAACTTGTGGAAATATTATACCAGTATCTAAAATTGTGTGACAAGGAATCTTAGCAATTAATTCAGATCACCCTTAAATTATTGCAGCAATCCTAAGGAGTCATGTACCGGTATGTACAATATATAAAATCATTTGTTTAAAGATTAAGGAACAAACAAAGAAATCATTATTATCAAAAGGTGAATCAAGCTGTTCAGATCCAGAATTACGAGAATGCCTTCATACTATTAAACAAACATGCCAGCAATTCCTCGGACAGAAATACTCAAACAAGGCCAAGAAAATAAGGGTTCTCCGGCACCCCGTGCGTCAATTTTAACCCCCCCCCCCCCCATCAATTATAGTTTTGTAATTTTCAATAGAATCTTACTAATTTTGAGCTCCAGCAGCTCGGACATTTCCTTCAAGGAGATATGATAATACAATTTTTATAAAATTTCCTTTGTTATGTAGTGCTTTTACCTGTTTAGCAAAACAACCTGTTATTTTCATGCTTTTCACTTATCATATGACATTTTTATCGAATCACAGAAAAAGAGGTAAAAAAATCATCGTCGCGCACTGATTTATGGGAAAAGGTGCCTGAGAACATATTTTTTTGCCCAATGAACCACACTGTAAGAAAATGTGCAATGATACATATACAAGTGCTGTTATCTCATGGCCTATTCTATAACTAATCCTGGTCATGCCTGTTGGTACTTGTGACTCCAGGACGTCGGTATCCACTCACTGACTTAGACATTTTTTTATTCTTTCTAATATAATTGCTAATGGCCTGGCAGGTCTATTCATCACTCTACATGACTGTAATTATCACACAAAATGTCAAAGGGTAATAGTAAAGCTGATCTGATGAATGCATGTGTGTTATAAATGATACAAATGGAACATAAATAGGCCTATACAATACGACTACACTGTTAATTTACCAAAGGGCACCTTAAAGCTAAACAAACGTCTCTATGTCTTTAAGTTATGAAAGTTGTCCCTTATTCTATCAATAATATACACATCCTGTGTAACTATAGAAGAAATTACTTGGAATATGCTAGATCGTGCAAAGTTTGCGAAATGTGAATTTAAAGCAAATGTTGTGAAGCATTCTTTCTTTTAGTGGTTGAATTAGTGAATGTTTGAGTATTCATGTTTCCTATAAATGTGCATATCTATATCATTCCATTGAGTTATTGAACAATATAAATGAGATTAATAAGGCATCCAAATAATTGCTTTTTTTCTGACATTGTCATAAATATTTTAGCACTGACGTATAAAATATTAACCCTTGATACATATAAACATTGAACCTGACCCGACTGGATGACTCATAATAAACTGTTTTTATGTTTCTATATGATCAAAGGGTTATTCTAGTATTTCGATCACAGGGTATAAATATATGTATACTTGGTGGAAAATTAAACCCAACTTCCTGCATTTAATTAAGTAGCCATATCAGTAAAAATATCACTAATTCTACAACAAGAGAACCAATCGGCCCACAATTTTTTTCTCGACAATATTTTATAAACAGCAGATTCAAGCTGGATCAAGAGTTACGTTTACAATGTAAATCCATGATACAGAATTATACCTAATTACTTGCTTAAAACTGAGAGAGAACCATACATCAGTAATCAATATGTTGGAAATAGCTGAATTTGGCTGTTTTCAGCATTTTATATTTACACAGTCTAAAGGAGAAATCTTTACAACAACATAATATAAAATTCATATGACTATATCAACTCTGAAGTGCAATAAATTTTCCATCAAACTATTTCACTAGAGCGCCATCTATATGCTAAACATTAAACTAATCACCATGGGAAATGTTTTATCTTACATAATTTAGACATTACAAATGAACTTTGTTCAACACTAAATGTAAACATTACCCACTTTCTTTAATCAGATATTCAACACAGGTTTGATTGAAATTCTATACACTGTGACAACACCAGTGGTGTCAATTTATCTTCTAGGGTGAGGATGGGGGATGACTCGCAGACACACACAAGCACACGCACAGATATATATATATATATATATATATATATATATATATATATACATATATATATAGTGTCTGTAAGACACATTTCAAATATATATACTTAATCACATTTCAAATATATTACAAGTATAAGGTATATGATTCCAGTTATTAATTCTAATCCTGGTTTAGTTATAATATTTCAAACTAAACTCAGAAATGAACCAAAGTCTATAATTTTATTTATCAATATATTTCATTTGCAAATATATAAATATTATTCTTTGAATAGAAGGGGATGATTACATTGACCATCCCTCCTTGCCAAGAAGTGTGTGTGGGGGGGGGATATTTTCCATCCCCCTTATATTGACGCCCCTGGACAACACTACTGTCCATATCTACCTATAATGTTTTTATTATACAGGAACTCTGCAGAAGCAGGGAATAGTCAGTACATACTTAATAATAATGAGTGACCCAAAAGGCTTAACATTCACCCAAAATGTTGAGATATTATTGGGAAAAGGCGTGGTGTGACCCACCATAAATACTAAAGGCGAGATTGAATAACAAGCAGTGTTCTTTGAAAAGTCCATAAACCTCTAAAACCATTACACTAAATCCTTTAAGAAAGCATACTGTTTTGTTACACAAACCTTTGTTCTATGTCTGCTATCCATACTATAAATCACACTAGACCTGATGATAAAAAATGATCTTGCCCGCATATATACTATAAAGTAAAATAAATCAATATTTCAACAATGGCTTACAATTTAATGAAAGGGTTGCAATTCAGTGATTTGATTATTAGATACATTCTATACCTCTATTCATTAACATCCATATATCAACACTTCAGTGTAGAACCTTACAGCAGTATGTCCAGCAAGCCCACCTAGTTCAAATAGCTTCAAAACTACATAAAAGTGGTTGAGTTGCCAGTGTGATTTTCTAAAAAGAAAAAAATAAAGCAGTCTCTGTGACATGGTGGTCTCCTGGTAAACCCTTTGTGTCCAAACCCAGTATACTGACCAGTTTTACCCAGTGTATGTCCAAGCGGTTATTCCACACTCTAGATTTAATGCATACCAGTTTGGTCATGTAACATAAATTTTATACCATTATGCTGAAAAAAATAATGTAACTTAATCTTGCTTGATGGTGATGAGTAAAAGGTGGCCATGTTGAGGAGATTACTGTAGTCCTTTGGCTTTGAAGAATGTGGACATCTCATGCAATTACTGGGTAGCTTATGATTTGCTATTTACACTATTTTTACCACATTTAATATTAAGGCTAATGAATGGTTATCTTGGGGAATTTTATGGATGCACAGGATTAGAGATAAATCCATGTACATTTTCCCCTAACAGCACTTATTGTAGCTCTGTTACCAGCTGTGCCCTGTTTTCAATGTACAAAATTAACTACCAGTATTATCACAAATCTTTCATGCAATAATTTACTGCACATAACCTGCAGTAACTATTGTTGATGAATTCATGATTTTTTTACTGTACAAAATGGACCCCAGGTAATGTTCATCACTGTTGTATTATCCCTGTAAATGTTATGTACAGTTTTCAGAATTTCTTCTCATTCACAAAATCCTAACTCCTTCACAATTAGGATGCCAGTACTGCCTCCCTCTCCTGTGTTTTGGCGGCTTTTTCTTTCTCTGAAAAAAGTGCAAAAACTGATGGTGAGCTGATAGACTAATATAATGAACAATTTGTTTCATGTTTAGTGGTCATTGTGACATCATCCATGAGCTGTAGTATTTTTAAATAAGACCAAAATCTGTATGTCTGTATAATAATATCTCTTTAAACCACAATTTCTCATTTAGTTTTTCTAAATATACATAATGAATACTGACACTAAAAACTGTCCAGTCTTACCTCCAATTTTATCTGTAGGTACTTCTGGTAGATCCAAATTAGTAGCTTCAGGAGCTGCAGGTAATTGTTCCTAAAAGAAAAAGAAAAATATTTATGAAAAATGTAATTAAAATGTGAGGTGAAGTGAGCATATAAATTACCATATTCATTTCCCCAATTGTGCAGCTTAATTAAGCCTTGAGGCAATGTATTATGTTCATACTAATAAATTTATAATTTCGTTCTATTTTTTTACAATATCTAATATTTGAATAACCTGAATATTTTAAAAATAAGGAAGAAGTATGAAACAAATGGAGTACAGCTGAGTATAAGGAAAAAGGCTATCATCTATGAACATAACTCAATAAAACGATGAACATCATAAAGACAGTATATATACAGTAGTTGCTTTGCTGGGAGAGGCTGTGGTTCTGACCTTAATAATGGCCTCCAGTTCTGCTTCTACATCCTCTTCATCTTGCTGTGTCAGACCTCCTGCCAGAATGGCATCAATTTCCTGTTGGGAAAGACAACAGAAATACTGATACAACTAGGAAAACATAACATCCAACCATTATATCAATATTTTCCATCTTTAAACACAACTATTTCTGCCATAGGTGAAAGTGGCTGTAAGCTTCTAAATTCTAAAATATAAATAGAACCAGTGCCTTTTTAAAAATATTTTTCATGCATTAAGAAATTGTTATTATAATTTCAGGGTCTTAAGTTTTCAAGAACCTGTGCATATGGTGGTTAAAAATTCTGAAAACATATAAAAATCAAATTTTTTAAATGTTGCCCTAGACATTTAAAATTCTCCAGTTTTTGAAATTCCAAACTAAGTATTTAAAACACAGCAATCTTAGCGGCAGCACCACAAGTAATAACTCTTCCCATTACAGGCAAATTACAAAATTAAATATACATTAAACAGTATATTTTATTATGCATAATTTAGTTCAAATGGACCTACTTGCTGGTATTCCACAGCTTCCTGAGTCTCATCCATAATTCTCTCTACATCCTCAATGGACATCATCTGTAAAACAAACCAATAACTGACACTCCACTTCATATACTCAAATAAATATACAAGTGTTACTTGATATAATACTAAGGCAGATCTACCAACATTTGAAATCTAGATATCTTACTCAGTGGAGGGGCTTTCCCCCTAATGGGTGGGGTCCAGAGGCCTTGGTGAGATTCCTGAAATTCACTTGAAAATTAGACTTAACTCATTGCTTTGACATGAGTGAAATAATCCTCTTAGGTGAGAAAAACTAAAAGACAACAACGATGCAAAAATATGTCAAGCAAGGACAGAAAAATATTAAATAAATCCTAGAAAATGAAAATGCTATTTTCTAAAACTCTAGATTTCTGTGGAACTGTTGGGTTTAACTGAAGGCAGATGAATATTCTGTGATGATATCACTTATTTTAATTTGATTTGAGAAAATGATAATACTTTTTGTTAATATGACAGCTGACTTTCAGTAAAACCATGGAAACACTTTATTTTTGCAGAGACATTAGTGTATTTCTCTGTTTTCCAATGTAACTTAGGTGTACTGATGACTTACCTCATGCATTTTCTTGAGTGCCTCATTTCCTGACTTCAGGCCTTCCACAACCTTAGCCTCTATCTGAGCATATTCTAGGTCTTGTACCTAAAAATTTAATTACCGACAAACTTATTAGTAATCTAATTGATTTCTTGGATACACTTGCTGGTATGATTTAAATTTACTCCAGGGTTGTCATGGTTTACCATATTTGACACTTTGACATGGAAAATGATATAAACTAACTATATTCAAACATACTTATCGAGCAAAATGACACTGAGAACAATGCAGTATATATAATTCTAAACAGAATACAGATTAAAACATATTTTAGATAATGTTGCTTTGAATATTAAAGATATGTGAATATTTAATGGCAACACAATTTTATGTTTTCATTGTATAACTGATCCTCATATTACAGAATTAAGAATTTTATTTTCTACAAGCACTAAAAGCAGATTCTTTTACCATTCGTTCAATGTTTTCTAACTGCCCATCTGTTTTCTCAATCAGATTTTCTTGAAATTTCTTCTTCTTAAGGAGCAAAAGTGCCTTGCTGCAAACAAAGTCAAACGAAACATTAACCCTTCTTTAAAGTTATGTATATTACTTTCTTTATAATAATAAGCATATTGAGAATATCAATAGTGCATTCTGTGGTTCTGTCTAATGGCTGTAAGACACAATCTCTTACAATACTTCAGATATCAAAACATATCACTCATAGCTACAGTACACGGTACAGGGCATATATGTAAATATTACAGTGAATATTCCAATTTTCTACTTCGTTCACAGGATTATAACTATACTTCTGACAAAATGTATTGCCATTCCTTCAATAAAAATTGTTTCCACCAATTTGATCACTTGTCATTCAGATGATTTATGACTTATGACATTTCACCTTACATAACTTTACAGGTGATAGAGGCTTATTTTAAATGCCGGACTTCACTTATGGAGAGATGATCAAATATCATAAAAATATCAACAGACTGGGATTGGTTGTGATTTCTGACCTTTAACAGCTGTGTATGGTTACAACCCTTGTATAAACACTTGACCAATTTCTGGTAACAATGCACAGTTAATCTCAAGCCAAACATACAATAATAACAAAATACAGATTCAGCATCCAGACCAACTGTGTATATATTACCTCAAGGTGAAAGTACTCTACAGTGTTGGCAGCTCTGTTTACCACTTTCCCTCCAGGGGGCAGCCAGCAATCATGAAGCCATGCACATATATATATATATATATATATATATATATATATATATATATATGACCATGAAAAATCTCACCTCTCCTTGGCTGAGATTTGAACCCATGACCTTGGTTTGAGTCATGTTCTCTACACATGGACTACAGAATGTGGTAATAATATGACATTGTCTTTTAACATCTCTCCATCGTAGTGTTAATACAGAGTCACTTCCAATCAAACAAATGGACACAATATGTTGAATAATTATATGCATACCTCTTTTTGCCATCTTTTAGAAGTTTCTTGGCCATTTGGCGTTCTTTTTCAAGAGTAAGCTCTATTTTCTTCTGATACTGCTTAAGTTTATCACGTTGTTGCTTCAGTTGCTACAAAGAAAGACAACAAAAACTGAGAGAAAATGTTTTTCAGCTATATAATGTAACTCTGACTCTGTAAATTTTCACACGAATAGTATTTGTGGCTTGTGTTAGCCTATGTAGTAAGCCTCCCAGTGAGGCTTACAAGCCCTTTATATAAACTATCGAATGCATGGAAGGAAAGTGATTTTTAAATAAATCATATTATCAGCTTATAATAAACAAATGTGGGTCTTTACCTGTGTGTAAATCATTTCTTAATATTTAAATTAAGAAAATGTGCAGGTGGTCACAAGATCAGCTTGGAGGCATTATTTTGCCTGAATTTTCAGTTTCAGGGATCAGATTGTATTCATTTAGGGACAAGGGGGTAAATTTTCTGCTTGGATTTCCATGATGAATGTGCCAGAAATCTAACAACCAATCAGAAGGACTGAAAACTGACTGCTCCTTGTGACCTTGACCCTAAGCAATAAGTTTTTTTCTGGTTAGAAGCTTGTTCTCATTGCCTTGTAAATTTGCTACTTGGATAAGGTGTTTCATTATCTTATTTTAACAAGAAAACAAGTAAGGTGTCATAGTTAAGAGTTTGTTATCTAGATTATGTTTGTTATTGTTCAAGTTGTCAATATGCCCTGTGAATTGTGAGAGATCTTAGAATCAATCAATTCAATTACTGATTCTTTACCAATGATTTAATTCTCAATTCAGTTCTTACTTGAGTAATAAATTACAGACTGTTTGCCACCATATATGTTTCTATGCCAGTAGAGTGGTCCATCAAGGATAGTTTATAGTATCTAGTTTAGATAGTTTATAGTTCAGACAATGAACAGGATATTCTAATTTTATATGCTCTCTACACAGGACTGCAAATAATCTATAGAGTCAAAGTAATTACTTAGGAAATAGAGACTACATATGTTATCAGTTATAATTTCAACAAGTAAATCTGATTGCAATGACAGGGTTTTAAACCAAGGAGGGAGCTTCAAAGTGCTCCCAGTGCCTTAACAATTAAGTTTAAGTTAGCCCAACTCCAGTCACATTTTATGTTACAAGTGAACACATCAACATCTGGAGCTTTAACTTATTAAGAATTCTAAAAACTAGAAAATATCTAGAGGACACAATCGTCTGTTTATGTGCTTTTCCTTGGAATGAAATCTGAAAAATGCCTAATACACCGGAGAACTATACCAGCATACACCTATATACACCACAGGAGTTAGAACCTAGGATTACCACAAGAGGATACTTCAGTTGGTCCTTTAACATAAAAGAAAAGTCTTGAAAAACAGAAAGGGAGAGAACAGAGTATAACTAAGGGAAGAGATCATACTAGGAGTGTTGATTATGTATATCATATGCTATATTAATCAGCATATGGAAAAGGGCTCTGTGCTAATTTTTATTTTTAATTAAATTGAAGAAGTTTTGTGTGGTATGGCAGAAAACCACTTGCCAGTGTCTGATTATTCTATTTTTTTTGTAAAATTTAAAAAAAAATTATTGCAACTTGAAAAACTGCAGATGTTGAATGGCTCAACAAGTCTCATAGGGCTGAACCATCTTCAGTGAAGAAAATGATGGGCAGTGACAATGAATCATCAGATGACTGCATCCCAGAGGCCGACACCAATAGGTGATATATTGTGTTATTTTTTACTTAAGCATGACAATGTTGGTCCCGAAAATACACACTACGCTCTGTCACCTGTGGTTCTAGAATATGCTAGAGCCAAGTATCCTGAGCAGGTGAAAGGTGAAGTATGTCCAGTGTGTATTATTATTGAAACATATAGTGTTATGCAGATTGTGTAAACAGTGAGGGACAAGGATGTATTTATTATAAAATTAGTATTCATATATTCACGTATATTTTTCATATATCAAAATATAAACCTGACTTCTAGCAGTTGTTCATATGTACATATATATATATATATATATATATATATATATATATATATATATTATATATATAATCATAATGTAATTATAATTATGTAATTATAATTGATATATTTTATGATGGATCAGAATTTTCTGTATCTGGTTTGTGTTTTTTTTCAGGGGGTCTACACAGTGAACCCCCAGACTTTCTTTGATGCTGTTATTTGTTGATTAATTTATTATCATTTATTGATTACATTCCTATGACTGAAATGTGTATGCATGCTGTATGAATGTTACAAATCATTGTCTCCCTGCCTTCCTCAAAGAAAGTCAAGACTTTACATGTGATTGGTATGTGTATGCAAGATTTGTATGATCATTACACACTAATATCTATTGTCAAATACCAAACACCTATAAAGGGTGGAAATCATGATAAGTATATCAATCCTCATTCTCCTTGAATGGGCATATACCCCGCTCTTGTAGCTCCTGTGTAAACAGTTTTCAATTAGACTCAGCTCAGCACATGTACACAGGGTCCTGGCTTTCCGGTACTTGGGCTGCACTAGGCCAAAACTGTAAGCTCCACCTATTGTAGCCAGGGTACATGGTGTTTGACAGGTTGCTCTTGAGACAGGACAAACTTTAATCATTTTAATTCATTTTTTTAAAGAAAAATAGTCATTTAATCCATGATATTATAGCATGGTTTGATAAGAACTACAGTCTTGTCCAAATTCATGTGACTGTCAACATGTACTTGGTTGTGCTTAGTTACATGTGTAAACTATATTATCTCCTTAATTGTAGTTTTTGGTTATTTTTTCAAAACTTTAGAGTAAACTGGCGAACTTCAAACCCTTGTCGAAAAAAAATTGTGTAAAATCAAATAGTATGTTTATGACAAGGAAACTTTAAGTAATCTAAGGGAGATATAGTACTTTATTCGAATGACCAAGAAATTCAGCTAAATATTATGTTTTAGTATGTAAACAAGACTCACTTTTAAAACTCTGCAACGCTGGCGCTTGAAACTGTCTCAGAATCTGAAACAATGAACTGCCTGACCTTTGCTCGCTGAGCCAACATGGTTACACACTGGTTACACAGGCGGCTGCCAGCCAGCCGTGGCTGGGGGAAAAACCCAGAGCAGACATTGTTCCCCGTGTATCACCGTTTACTAGGATAATACATATTCTTCTAATCAACATTTAAAGTGGACAAACACTGTTTAAGTGGTATGTTATATGCGTATTTGATAAGAACATCTTGATTTCTTAACGAATACGACATTTTAAGACGAAATATAAGAATTTAATTGTCATGTGGAATGTCTCCAGTTTCCTCAAGTCATCTTCTAGGGCTCTCGCACAGCGTAGCGTAGTACGAGAGGACGGGTGCTAGGGCTACCAAAAATGTAGAGAATCTTCTTAGCTTTCAGAAAATGTATACTTCAGGGGTAATAAACGCAGATTGTTCAATGCAAAGGAAAAGCTGAAAAAAAATCTGTCTACAAAGTAAACATATCAGTTAATAACTGACAGTTATCACACCTTGAAAGTTGAATGATTGAAGTTTGACAACTGACAGTGACATGAATCATGATTTCAAGACTGAGAATAACTCCTTACCAAAACAGCCTTGTCCTGTTCTGTTACCCGAGATACAGGCTTTTTCGACTTTCCAAATAAGTTCCCCATTTTTAAGACTGTAATTTTCTGTTCCAAAAATACGACTTGACCTCACGACAACTCTAAACCTCACTGATCTTATAACTATTTTACTGTTGTGTTCATGGCAGGATCGTTGTTACTCATACGGGCCCGGTGTTTCGTCGTTTCCGTAGTCTTTACATCCAGACACGAAATCTCTGTTATCCAAAGGGAAAATCCTAATAGACTGATTAACCGCTCATAATATATAATTTGGTTGATGTTTGGTACCTTAGTACGCGTAATAAGCCCAACTTAGCCCATGACAAGTGCGAGGGAGCTGTACAAAGTCTATGTCAGGAAGACATCATATGACTAATGGGTGGCTTAGATAAATGAGGAGGAAAAATAACCTGGTGTGTAATTACATAATTTAGCACATTATTGTTCAAATTACTTCCTATAATAATTTTGAAATCATATAACGGAATAATAATAATAATAATTATAATAATAATAATAATAATAATAATAATAATAATAATAATAATAATAATAATAATGTAGAATTTTTTTAACAGACGTTAAAGCAATATTGAAGCAATTTGAGAATAAAAAACAGGAAATTGCTTCACTTCAGAAACCAATAAGAAGTAAAAATGCTTTTCTTAAAAATTCCGAGACGTAAAACTTGCATGCTTTTTTTATTTGACCGAGTACAACAGTGTCGTGGAAATGGGGGAATCATATCATATTGTCAGCCATTTTGCTATTTTATTCATTTCTAGAACACTGCATTGAAATCTCGGCTTTAAATTTCATCTACGGCTGAAATATTGAAAATTTATCACGTGTCTGACGATACAGCCATGCATTATGTGCTTTGGTACAGAGGGAAACAGGGGGACATATTTAAGGTGATGTGTCTGTAAAATATTGGGTTTGTTGAAACAATGTTATCGCCGACTTAATTCCAGGAATAATTAAGGAATAAATACCATCGCTGTCACTGTGACGTCAACATTTTATTCTACATGGACATGCACATGATCCTCGACTTAAAGTCTTTAAAGTTTATTTTATAGTAATAATCCCTTTTATACTCCTTAGACTGAACTCTTTATGACATATCTTTTTAAAACATTGCTGTGAATCGCACTGAAAATAAAAAAAATGTAAATTGGGCTATATATATTATAAAAATGCACTACACATGCATACATGAAATGAAAGAAACACACACACACACTCACCATATTAATTTTTATTGCAAGATTAGAAAAGTTAAAATATTGTGGAATTGCCAACACTTATACGATATGAAAGTGCAATCTGTGAATGGAAATACATAATATACACAGTACACGATACTTGGCAGTGATACGTGCTTCGCGGAGATACGAACGCTCGTATGTACACATGGATTATTATTTCTTTATATAACACCATGCAACACTCAAAAAGGATACTATAAAGTTAAATATTTATACTTAATATACGAATTGCAAATACAATTATCTGCAGTGCCATATCTAAAAGGTCATAAACCTGGGGGATTGAATTATGTTTAGTTTGAATGAGAATATATATATATCTATATATATAGAGAATATATATATATATATGTATGTATATATATATATATATATATATATATATATATATATTATATATATATATATATATATATATATATATATGTTTGACTGTAGTGGATTTTGAGAATACCTTTGCTAACAGGTCATATGAAATTATTTCAGCACCGGGGACTGTTTAGGGCACTTTCTATTCTAAATTTGCACCGACGCTTGTATTAGAACAGAACATAAAGTATTACCGCTTTATGAGAGGTATTTAGTGAGTAGTCTCGTGAGGAAATACTGACAAAATATACTCATTTATTTCTATAACAAACAATACAGCCACTATTTGGTGCCCCTTTTCGAGTCTTTGATATTTTTTTTATAATGATTATGTTTCGAGTTTATCATTGCCTTTTTTGGGCAAAGTGGATATTTTAACAAGAAAGCAAATTCACAATTCTGAAGTGAACAACCTTATACTAATTTTCGAAACTAATATGAGTTCACCGGCTTAAGTCGCCAAATATAAGTTCGTTTTGTGTTTATTGATCTTACAAACACATTGAGGAAAACTTAGAAGCTATCACGGACTGCACTGCATATACACGTGCATCCAACGATTCTTAACCAATTCATTCCAGGCTACTCAAGTACATTCGCGGCTCTTTATACTGGAGTTTCTTCAACTGTTGTTGCGGATTCTTTTTCATGCTAAAAAGACAATATAAACATCCTCAGAAACTTTCACATGCCAAGCAAAATATAAACAGCTAGTTCTTCAATAAAATAATGATAATTAATTAACTGTTACGACAACAAAAGAATTGATCTCCACTATTACCTGCTTATATGCTTTAGTTCAGACAAATATATTGGTTTGAATGGTACATATGGACTGTTCGATCATTTTTAGCTCAGCTGACTTTAAGTCATCTGAACTATAGCGATCACTCTTTGTCCGTCGTCCGTCCGTCCGTCCGTTAACAGGGCACAAATCGTAACCGCTAAACCTGGAATCTTCTAACTTGGCATGCAGAGAGGCCCATGAAAAGTCTCCTTGGAAACCTGAAATTAGGTCTCTGTTAGCCATAACCTTTGAGCTATGGGGCTCCGAAGTACCCCCCCCCCCCCCCCAGAATAATGGAAAATTTGATACAAAAGCTCAAGTAACTGAACAACTAATGCATTGATCGCCATGATATTTTGTATAGATATTGATCATGGAAAGTTTCATCATTTTTTTGCAGTCTGGTGGCGCCACCTGTATTTTTTTTTATTTTTACGAATTTTTTTTTTCTATTTCTGAGACCTCTTAAGATGCGGTCATCTGTTAACAGGGCACAAATCGTAACGACTTAACCTAGAATCTTCTCTCTTGACATGCAGAGAGGCCCATAAAAAGTCTCTTTGGAAACCTGAAATTAGGTCTCTGTTACCAATAACCTCTGAGCTTACGGGCTCCGAAGTACCCCCCAGAATAATGGAAAATTTGATACAAAAGCTCAAGTATCTGAACAACTATTGCATTGATCACCATGATTTTTTGCATGGATATTTATCATGGAATGTGTAAGCAGTTTCTGCAGTCTGGTGGCGCCACCTGTATTTTTTCGATTTTTCACGATTTTTTTTCTCTATTTTTGAGACCTCTTAAGATGCGGTCATCTGTTAACAGGGCACAAATTGTAACGACTGGACCTGGAATCTTCACTCTTGACATCAAGAGAGGTCCATGAAAAATCTTCTTGGAAACCAGAAATAAGGTCTCTGTTACCAATATTCTTTGAGCTTTGGGGCTGTAAAGTACCCCCCCCCCCCCCCCCCAGAATAATCAAAATTTTGATACAAAAGCTCAAGTATCTGAATAACTACTGCATTGATCACCATGATTATGTGCTTGAACATTGATCATGGGGTGTTCCATCACCTCCTGCAGACTGGAGGTGCCACCTGCATTTTTTTCCCATTTTTAGCTAAGTTGACTGAAAATCATCTGAGCTATAGCGATCACTCTTTGTCCGTCATCCATCCTTCTGTTCGGCTGTTCGTTAACAGGGCACAAATCGTAACCGCTGGACCTGGAATCCTCTTACTTGGCATCCTGGGAGGTCTATAAAAAAATCTCCCTGGAAACCTGAAATTAGGTCTCTGTTACCCATATTCTCCGAGCTAAGGGTCTCGTAAGTACCCCCCAGAATAATCAAAAATTTTATGCAAAAGCTCAAGAATCTGAATAACTACTGCATTGATCACCATGATTCTTTGCATGAATATTGATCATGGAGTGTTCCATCAGTTCCTGCAATTTGGTGGTGCCACCTGTATTTTTTCTTATTTTTACGATTTTTTTTCTCTATTTTTGAGACCTTCAAAGAAGTTGTCAGTTGTTAACAAGGCACGAATCGTAACCGCTGGACTTGGAATCTTCTAACTTGACATCAAGGGAGGTCCATGAAAAGTCTCTCTGGAAATGTGAAATGAGGTCTCTGTTACCCATATTCTTGGAGCTATGGGGCTCATAAGTACCCCCCAGAATAATTAAATATTTAATTAATTGATACAAACGCTCCAGTATCTGAATGACTAATGCATTGATCACCATGATTTTTTGCATGCATACTGATCATGGACCGTTTCTTCAGTTCCTGCAGACTGGTGGTCCCACCTGGTTTTTTTCGAATTTTCACGTATTTTTTTCTCTATTTTTGAGACCATCAAATAAAGCCTCATCTGTAAACAAGGCACAATTCGTAACCTCTGGACCTAGAATCTTTATACTTGACATCTAGTAAGGTCATTGAAAAATATCCTTGGAAACCTGAAATTAGGTCTCTGTTACCTATATCCTCCAAGCTATGGGGCTCGAAAATACCCCAAAGAATCATTAAAAATTTGATACAAACACTCCAGTATCTGAATAACTAATGCATTGATCACCATGATTTTTTGCATGCTTACTGATTATGGACTGTTTCTTCATTTCCTGCAGACTGGTGGCACCACCTGTATTTTTCGAATGTTACAGCATTTTTTTTTCTATTTTTCAAACTATTGAAATAAAGCATCATCTGTTAACAGGGCCCAAATCATCACTGTTTGACCTAGAATCTTCTAACTTATCATCTAAAGAGGTCAATGAAAAGTCTTCATCGATACCTGAAATTAGGTCTCTGTTACCCATATTCTCCAAACTATTTAGCTTGTAAGTACCCCAAGAATAATTAAAAATGTGATACAAAAACTTCTGTATTTGAATATCTAATTCATTAATTGCTATGATTCTTTGCCTGCTTTTTGATTATGGAGTGCTTCATCAGTTCCTGTAGTCTAGTGTCCCCACCTGTATTTTTTTTTTCGAATTTTCACGCATTTTTTTCT
Organism: Sipunculus nudus; assembly: GCA_026874595.1. Lineage (NCBI taxonomy): Eukaryota > Metazoa > Annelida > Sipuncula > Golfingiida > Sipunculidae > Sipunculus > Sipunculus nudus. Next base: position 22,265,966 of record CM049307.1, read on the forward strand.
ATTTTTGAGACCTTCAAATGAAGCAGTCATCTGTTAATAAGGCACAAATTGTCACTGTTTGACCTAGAATCTTCTTACTTGACAACCAGGGAGGTACATGAAAAGTCTTCATTGAAATCGAAATTAGGTCTCTGTTACCCATATCCTCTGAGCATTGGGGCTCGTAAGTACCCCTAGAATAATTAAAAATAAGATTCAACAGCTTCTGTATATGATAACTAATACATTGATTGCTATGATTCTTTGCATGTTTTTTTTTTTTTTTATCATGGAGTGCTTCATTAGTTCCTGTAAACTGGTGGCTACCCCCCCCCCCCCCCCCCCTCCGGCATGTTGTTTTCAGTGTCATCTTCTGTCATCGTCGTCCTCATCTGAAGGATATCTTGTAAACGCGTTAACTTTTCAAGGTCTGCATATTTTCCGCCAAAATTTGAAACACTCAATTGTTCATACGGAGGAGTTTGAAAACCATTGACCTTGGCCTTCATATTCAAGGTAAAATCTGCCGAAATGTGAAATTTTTATGAACCCATAACTTTTGAAGTAATCCATATTTTTTCCCTCAAATTTGGTACACATATTGTTCCTACCAAGTTCTTGGAAAATTTTGAAAACCGGTGACATTGACCATCATCTTCAAGGTCAAATCTGCCAAAATGTAAAATTTTTTAACCCCATAACTTTTGAAGTATTAAACATTTTGTCCTCAAATTTGGTACATTAATTGTTCCTTCTAAAATCAAGGACAAGTTAAAAAAACTGACCTTGACCTTCATCTTCAAGATCAAATATGCAGAAATATGAAATTTTTTTATGAAACCCATAACTTTTGTAGTTTTTCCAATTTTGTCCTCAAATTTGGTACACATATTGTTCTGCAAAGTTCTTGGAAAATTTTGAAAACCGGTGACATTGACCATCATCTTCAAGGTCAAATCTGCCAAAATGTAAATTTTTTTAACCCCATAACTTTTGAAATATTAAACGGTTTGTCCTCAAAATTGGTACAGCAATTGTTCCGACTAAAATCAAGGACAAATTAAAAAAAATGACCTTGACCTTCATCTTCAAGATCAAATCTGCAGAAATATGACATTTTTTGTGAACCCCATAACTTTTGAAGTATTCCACATTTTGTCCTCAAGTTTGGTACACCAATTGTTCCAACCATGTTCTCGGACAAGTTCAAAACCTGGTGACCTTGACCTTTCTCTTCAATGTAAAAATTCCCGAAATGTAAAATTTTTATGAACCCCATAACTTTTGTAGTATATCCAATTTTGTCCTCAAATTTGGTACAATAGTTGTTACTACCAAGCTCTCAGGAGAGTTTGAAACCTGGTGACCTTGACCAGGATCTTCAAGGGTAAATCAGTGGAATTATAGTTATTGTCTTGTGGATGAGATAACTTTTGAAGGGCTGCATTGTTCCTACCAAAAATCTTGGACGTGATAGAAATCCTGTGATCTTGAACCTTGATCTTCAAGGTCAAAGCATATGCAATGCTAGGCTTATTGTGACCCCAATAACATTGTAAATACTGAAGATTTTTCTTCAAATTTGACACGCCAGTTTTTCTGCCAAAATGTCATCAGAGTTCGAAAAGCAGTGACCTTGACCTTCAAAGTCTAATCTGCTGAGATCTAGATTCATTGTTTTGAGATATTGCATATTTTACCCCTTATGTTTTGGGATGAAACATAGGGGGGAGACATATATATCTGTTTTGCACTGCAAAAACAGAGCCATTCTAGTTTCGACTTTTTTTACACATTTATATGGCTATTTTTGAGATTTCAAATGAAGCAGTTGTCCATTAACAGGGCACAAATCATGAGTGTTGGACCTAGAATCTTCTAACTGATATCCTTAGAGTTCCATGAAAAATATCCTTGGAAAATTGAAACTAGGTCATGGTTAACTTTATTTTGTAAATTAGGGGAGAAAACATGAGCACGAAGTGAGTCAGGTTGGGCACAAATTGTATCCATTTGGCCTAAAATCATCATACATGACTTTCAGGGAGGTCCCTTAAAATCTCCTTAGAAACTTGATATGGGTTAATTTCACTCAGACCCATTTTCTACAAGCTTTGTGAAAGAACTTGATTTTAACACTAAATTAGTGAGGAGGGCATAAATGGTAGCAGCTGCATGTAGATTAAGGTCACTGTAACCTATATCTAAGGGCCATTGGCAAATTCATGATTTTGACTCTGGGAGTCTTTTTGCCCATTGTTCAAGGCTCCTTGAATTCAGCTGCGCGTCATTGCCCATAGGCCACTTGTTACTGTAATTGTGGTATGTAAGCGTAAATAAGGTTCAAAGGTATGACGGTATCAAAGCCATAAATTCTACATACACCATATGAATGGAAGTACATTGCTAAATGAAAGAAGATCAAGATATAATTATAGACTTAGAAATGATCTTTCCACATAATACCATGGTTCAACATACACACCGATACCTTAAAGCTCAAAGAGAAAAGTGTTCACATACCAGCTCAGCCTTTGACAGACATTCAAGTTGGCGTGATATCCCGAGCGCCATAGCTTCATGAGACTTCTGCCTCTTCACGCATGATTTACAGAAGCTGAAAAGTAATAACAAATACTTATAAAATAAATTACAATACACATGTTTCATTACACTACAACATTTGGTGGTCTGTTTCACATCGCAAACACACCCAAAAGAACTTCAAGCCAGCTGTTTGTCTACCCCTTTGCCATGTGATTTTATGAAGGCTTAATCAGCGTACATATTAAAGAAGTCTAGGTTATCCCAGTTAAGAATAGTCTTTACTAACGCCTCGGTGACGGAGGTATGGGCCTGTTAATATCTACAAGCTGATAGGAAATGATAAACGAAATAAAAAAAAAACATGTAACCCAAGATGGTTGTCTGCACATGTGCGGAAGTTGAAAAGTTACCAGTTGCAAAATGTCCTTTGCAGACTTTATTTGTTATGAGTTGCCGCCAGATGTTCGTAATGAATGTGTTTGGATTAATTTGGCCCCCTTGGCTATAAACAAATGGATACGAAGCAATACGAAAACCCTGTGAACGATGGGGTTGGCGCTATCTGGCCTATTTTTAAAAAAAGGCTCAGGAGATTTTCTCGAGTTAATAGACGTCAGATATCAGGAAAGCCACATGTAGTTGCATATTTACGCAGAAAATGTAACGAATCTAAACATTTAATGTTTATATTTTAAAATAAAAATATAACCATTATTTTTTTACGTGAAAAGCACATGGTATATACAGACTATATATATATATATATATATATATATATATATATATATATATACAAACATGACAATTTCCCTGACATATTTATATAGAAAAAGTGTGAGTTGCGGAATTAATATAACATAAAACCCGATAAAAAATCGGAGTATGTAATTAATCAGTTCAGGATGAAAATAACTTTTCGAACTGGTTTTCATATGTACAGCATTTTCTTTCACAAAGCTTTTTTTTAAATGAATATATGGTGTAACCTTCTCCTTCCTTCTTCATAATATTGTTTCGCCTTCATTTTGTCGACTTCAATTTGTTTTTCGATGTGGTCTTTCATGGCCTCTAACTTTTTCTTCCTTTCTTCCGTTGTCTAAAAAAACATGTGGATCTCAACGTAAATTTATTTATTTATTTATTACAAATACATTTGATCAGGAAAGCCTATTCAGCTTCATACTGTTTTTCAGTTTGGTCCTGTTACAATTGCAGATACATTATTAAAATTAAAGTAGATCATAGAATATATGAATAGGCAATGAGATGAATAAGAACAACAATCTGTACACTAAGACATAAATGAAATATTAAAATTCTACATGATACTGTAAACGGATTTCGGCGAAACATGAGAAGTAAAAACAATCACATGTGAAACATATACATGTACAGTCCACAATGTTAAATATCGGATAAATATCCATATATGCAAAAATATACATGTAAACCACAAGAGTTAATGTGATTCACGGAAGTAGAAATGAAGATTATTTAGTATTAAGACTAAGAGAGAAAATGATCTAACTCTCTCTTAAATACGGGAAGTGACGCAAGAATTCAGAAATGAGCTGGCAGTTTGTTCCACTTGAAAGGTCGAGAATAGGCAAATGAGAATTTGTAATGCTCAGACTTGAGTTTAGGTGATGAAAAACTATTTTTAAAAGTCCCTCTTCTTTCGTATTCATGGGTTCCCGTTAAATAAAAGAAAATGACTAAAGAGTTTGGTGCTTGGCCAGTAAAACAATTAATAACTAAAACTAACAAAAAGTAGCGGTAACCTTTATAAACGGTCATCCAGTTCATTTGTCTGATAATATCTGCTGAAGTGTAGATTTATCGAAGGTTTTTGTTTCTAAAGGAGCTGCTCGGTGTTGAATAATTTGTAGGTGCGAAATACTTCCCTTGTCACAGTTACCTCATACCGATAGCCAGTATAGTGTATGTGACAATGTATATTACAGCATATATATATATATATATATATATATATATATATATATATATATATATATATATATATACAGAGTGCACAGGGACGACTGCGGTATTAATTTGCTATTAATTATATAATAGTCCAATTCTAGGTTTCAGTTTTTCTTTGTAAACATGACACATGAAATATGGATATAACAAATAAATGTAGTTTCAAAATGAAGAGTTTATCTGTTACTGTACATTAATGGTTTACGTGATCAAAACTTGAAGGCAGACTAAATGATCTATAGAAATAAGCTTTAAAATTAAACATGTGTAATTGATGGTCTACATGATCAAATCAAATATGATGAAGAAAATAACACTACACTGATGCAAAAAGATCATAAATAAATAAAACAAGTCTCCATTCCTTTGTAGGAATATAATTATTAAAACTAGCATTTAAAAAGTAGCTAAAGTAGGATAACTTGCATGTTGGATGTGACTACTTCCTCTGAGAGGGGTAGGTGAAATCAAAGAGGGTGTAAGTACATAATAACAGACAGATAAATGTATAACATATTCATGTATAAAAGTGTGAAGAGGTGTCCAATGTAGGAGTTACTGTTGTATATGGAGTATTATGCTGTCGATATTGTTAATTTAAGAATTATAATTTTGTCTTGACCTGTTCAAACATTATTGGCGCGCAGTGTCCAAAATGAATGCGTCATTGATAACAAAGCAACAGATAATATTGTCTCGTCCGAGGACGCTTTATTCCCATTCGTTCTGCTGCTCTACATTACAGTTGTGGATTCTGCAACAATAGATAATATAGTTCATATTTACACTTTAGTGTACCCTCATTTACTGAAGCAACATTTTGGTGTGTTTTTATTTGAAAACAACACTTGTCATGTTTTCAAATTGTTATGGAGAAATTGTTATCAGTGTCCTTCATATTGTTTATATGATTTACAAATTAAAATATAAACATACAATTATTATTCACATAACGATGTAAACTATGTTCACCCTACCTGTGTCCACTTGCTTTTAGAGATAATTTTCTTAAAATTTGTATCTTGCAATAATTTTCAAGTAATCCACATATGGAAACCACAGCCGAATAAGACAATCAAGAATTTAAAGATAAATCTCTAGTTTATGTTTCACAACATATTTTACTCTTTCCATTGACATGACATATCAGATCTGATGTGTGCCTGCATGAGTAGCCATCATTGTTTTAGCTGCATGGTCACAATTTGCATGTAACCGAGGACTTGGCCGTAATAAATGGGACTGATATGTTGTAAAATGTATTTTTTTTATATTTTAGAATAACTCTGTATCTTTAATAATGTAAAAGGTAGGTTTTTATTTTCCTTGATGAAAATTAAAAATTAGTCTTATTAATCTTCTACCCGAAGTTTGTAGCTAAAAATACATTTAATTGCATAAAACAGGTGGGCACAAGGTGATGGATCAGACATAGATTTTCATTTTTTTTTTTTCCTGGACCAACGTTTTCTAACATCGTACTCTGATGGCCAAAACTGGCAAAAGTTAGTCCCAAGAAATGGCCAGTTGCACCGAATAACCTATAGTGTATACACTGAAGCCTGATTGGCTTCTTGTGGGAACTACAGGAATCAAACTTGGATACAGGTTTGAATTTTGAGAATGATCAATCCCATGGCATTTTGTTTTATTTTTATTTTAAGTTGAATGATTATTATGAGAGTATGCGTGTCAAATAACTTTGATATAATGGCATTTATATTATGACAAAGCCTAAGCCTAAGGTGCACAAGGTGATAAAAAAAAATATTCAATAATCGTCATCGTCTTATGCGCTATAAAAGTATACAAAAGACATGGGACAGTCGAAATAATACTGAAATTGTGGCATACATCACTTATATAAACTTGGTTTAATCGAGTGATATACACCTACCTCATCGTGTTTAATTTCCTCATCAATTTGTCGTTTAAAACAGGCGTTACCCATTTTATTATTTTTATTTACCAAGTGGCCTTGAGTAGCGTATTACTTTTTTGACATGTACGGTAAGTTACCGTAAGTAATATAAGAAAAATTTACCTGCAGTCATTCCGGTGCAATTTTCCGTCTATTTTGTATGTTTCACGGTCGTATCCATAAATTTATAACTTTATATAGTCCTTCTCTACAACAGAGCAGTTTATAAATAGTATTCCTGCGTCTAAAGGAAGACGTTAAAATGGTTTCTTTGGCAAATTCAAGATCTCGCTGTCTTCACAGGATCGATATAAAATTTTATGCCACTAGGCATTATGGTACGGGTAGATTCTTCATATGATTTGTGTTTCCAAAAGTTATTCCTTGGCTATTTGTATTCCATGTATTTATGCTGAATAGATAAACATGTGTTAACAGGCGTAATAGTATTAACATGTGTAAATAAACATAATAGTAATCATAAATTAAAAAAATAATTAAATGTTAATAATAATAATAATAATAATAATAATAATAATAATAATAACATTCACAACAATTAATTATCACAGCAACAACAGCAACAACATTATATTAGTAGCGATAATAGTTATAATAATAATAATAATAATAATAATAATAATAATAATAATAATAATAATAATAGATATTAATAATTGTTATATTTTTTATTATTTTTATTAATAGCTTAAACAGAGGCTCTCTTAATACTAAGCTTAAAAATTTGCCCTATCATACAATGGTATAAAGAGTCGTAATGGGGATCAAGATTCCTATAAACTTTCACAGATTGTTCCTAAGAGGGTGTTTCCTCTAAAGCCTTGAAATTTTGCCACCATTCGCTAATAACTTTTGGAATAAATCTGCTAACAGAGAAACAAACCAACTAAGTAATCAAGTAATCAACCAGCCACGATAAAAAAAATTTACCTCCGGTCGAAGTAAAATAATGATGATAATAATGATAGGCTATACATAATTTATTATACTTCCGCCAGGTGGCGGAAGGTCTTATGCCTTAACCTCGATTTGTCTGTCACCAGTGTCAGCAGATCTTCGCGTAAATTACTGATAAGAATTTGTTGCAACTTTTAAGGAGAGTTCGAATGATGTCTAAGGAATGGTTTATTAAATTTTGAATCAAATAGTTCTAATTCACTATGAATTTTTTAATTTAAAGAATACTACTATTGTGACATCCTGGTGTTTCAATAGGCCTATATGAGGAGTAATTGATAGGAATTACTTGGTGCTTCATTCTTGATTCTGCGAAGTATAACGTTGTTAAACCGTGACATCAGTGTAGACAAGATAGCATTATTTAACTCCTGGGGGTTTGATGTCTCCGACAACATTTATTTGTTATTCCTATTATTGAACTATTTCTAAGATAGATTACCACGAAATTTTGTGAAGGTGAAAGTATGTGGGGTAGGGCAAGGGTAGATGCCATTACATTATAGTGTGATAATAATGATAGTGGGATTATCATGATAATGATGAGGTTCGATCAGGATTCCGTTTTGAATGAGCGGCAGCATAAGCTCTCGCCTTTATGTCATTATATTTATTAATTCTGCAATAATATATAATCATATATCATTATCGCAGCGTTGACAGAGATTACATAAGTCCTAATAAGAGAGTACTACTTCACCATAATATCACATTAGCATGAAGCTTAAGCCGCCGAAAAGATATACTATCTGCTGTCTAAATAGCAAATTGCCGAATAATAAAACTTCTAGGCAATTTAATTCTCCCAACGGGATTATGGAATATTAATTGGCTCTCTTTTAGCAAAATAGATTTTGCAATTTTATAAACCAAGTTGGTTTTTTATATCTCCTTTATGGCACAATCAGAGGACGGAAAACAAAGCTATTCCCGGGAAGGAGCTGGATTAAGGCTGCATGTGCTGCATGCCGCCTAGGGCTGTGACGATTCACCGGTGCGTCGATACATCACGATACACAGTAAAATATCGGCATCGTGAGAAGTCCCTCTATCGAAACTGTTTCGACGTATGAAAAAAGTCTCTCAGCGCCAAGTAAGGCATCTTAAGGGACAGGTCATTGCTTGATGAACACATTTGATTGGCCAACTGTTTAGAAATAAATTTTATCTTTGGTTTTTATAAACTGTATTGTATATAATGAGAGTAAGATTGTTTACATCTATATATATATATATATATATATATATATATATATATACACGACGGAAAAATCGATAATCTAAATAATAATGTGTGTGTATTGTAATTTCAAAAAGGTTTTTTTTTCATCACTAATATATATATATATATATATATATATATATATATATATATATATATATATATATATATGGATACAAGAAATTCAAATGTACTAATTTGTGATTGTACTGGATATCATCTTCACACTTGTAATTATTACATCGCAGTTTGTGCACTAGCACAATTCGAGTACTGACATAAAATAAGATCTAAGTGCAAAGTCTTGTTCCCTCCTCTTCTGACCAATCTCCATATGAAATTAATTTAACATGCAACATTATTCTATTAATTAATTTTGGGTCCTCCACACAAAAATAAATATATTATAAAATAAATATATATGGCTCGCAGACCATGCAGTTCCAAGTTCCATCCACTAGCTCCCCCTCGCCACTTCTTCTGAGACCCGAATTTAATAATATCTGATCATGGGAAACAAAGACTCGTTCTCTTCACTAACGTGGCTGCACGTATTCAACGCATTCAAAGCAACTTAGCCGTGGCAGTCAAATCAAAATTAAAAGCATGTTGACTCGGCAATGTCCTCCTGAATTTATATTTGTGCTCACATAAAGTTTTTTGCCTAAATAATCCCTTATTTTAACGATAATTAGAATGGAATCTATTAAAGGTGCCCATTCACCCGTCTTCAGAAAAAGAATTTATTTGATTTCAGGCTTCCTTTGTGTATTTATTAATGGTCTTAGTGTAATTCTGGTTGTGAAAAGTTCTTATAACGCCTTCAGGAAGGATGTATGAACTTGTTGATAAAAAACATGTTCGTAAACACAGCAATGCTGACGAACGGGACAAACATGTAACCTTAGGTGGAAGGTTGCATATATGCGGAGGTTGACAGGTCACTTTTGCAAAATGCCATTTGCAAAGCACTGGCTTATCCGAATTGCTGCTAGATGCCCTTGTTGAATTGTTTTGATTATTCTGGCGGGCCCCCACATATTATAAACATGTTGTGTAAACAAAACAAGCAGCCTGTGTGCGGTGATATGTACATTTTCTGATATATTAATATGAAAGCTCTAAAGTTACCTTTCGTTTCAAAAGGTCAGATAGGTGATAATTGGGCCCCTTCAAATGTAAAGTTTTGTTGTTTCTCTACATGGATGAGGTTTCTGTGTGCATACCACTTTGTAAATCCACCACGAGCACTATATGCAGGCGTTCATAAATTCATGTGCTCACAATCATTGATCATTTTTTAAAGAGTGCTCAAAGCATCAAACCTTTTTTATGAGGTTTTGTGAGAAGGGAAGCTGAATTAATTTCATGACATCAATATAAAACCTCTCCGCGTTTTGGAAGCTGCACGATCTTTGGAAAGGGTTCCCCCGATAAACATTTTTTTTCGCAAGGCTATAACCGATCTGTGAAGACTGTAGCAAAATCAGTGGGAAATATTTCATAGGTTCTTGTATTCTATGGTTTAATGTAATAACTCACTCCGTTTACTTCACATCAATCAGCGTCATACAAACAAGACATTAAAAGGGATAAAAATATATGAACGAGTAATAGCAGTTTAAAAGACATAGAACATATCACATTTAGATCTCATAATCTGTTTTTCGTCCCATTAGAGTAAATATCAAAGGTTATTGTGGGTCTACCAATGCCGCTGTTGTTGTGTTCTATCTGTAACATTTATACCCGTGATATGAAGATCTGATATGAAGGTAACACAGTCAATGAGTAATGAGTGAGGCAAACACAACACTTCAGTAGGCCGAGGGTCGGAAACATGGTTTCGGAAAGAGGTGGGTAAAAAAAAAGGCTAAGACCTTGACCTTAAAACAGATCCTCTCATCCAGAAAGGGAGGGGGCAGGCCTGAAAATTTGGGTTGCACCTCTGAAAAAAAGGTTGTTGAGGGTCAAAAGAGGGGGCGGGGGGGGGGGGGGGGGGGGGTCCGGACCCCCTGACAAGATAAACTCCCATGGACCCGTCACTGGCTTATTTGTGCAAGTGTATTTTATATCTGTGCGTTTGTCAACGGACATCAATCCATAAGACAGATTTGCCTTATATCTACATTGGGTACGCGCTTGCGAATAAGCATGCGGTACAACAGTGTACTTTGGAAAGGTTGGTAAATGTTTACACTAGCGCCGTTGCATGCAACGTGTTTATATGGAACCTCTCTTCTGTAGATTTAAGCTATATTCGTACGATATTCCAATCGGGTTTCCCTATCCGGCACTACTTTATCTAAAAGATCCAACATTTCAGTAGCATTACAAAAATAAATTACATATATATCGGCTCCTTTTCTCTTTATTTTTTCTAAAACACATTTCGTGTATTAACCGTTCATTGTTGTCGGATGGACAGAGACCTTTGTACTGTAATGAGAGTGTTTGGTGATAATACACGTGACTCTCTGTCCTGGTATTTAAGGCGTTCCTGATAATGACAGCAAGTGGGAAATGCCGGACAATAAGCCATCAATGAAGTATGTCGCTGCCTAGAAACATCATTATGCCCATAGAGAACTGGGAATGTCAGCTGGCAAGGCAACACAATACTTGGATTAGCCTGCTTTCCTCGCCGCCTCGGCTGTGATCTGCAGCACTGGGAATTCACACGGGAGCCCGCTTCCCGAGGACCGCTTGCTGTGGCGCTTCCTTTCCGGCTGGCCTGCCAAATCAAACAATTCGGCGGGCAGGGCTTTGGCAGTAAGTGCCAGTGCTGGCAAAGCCACTGCGTCGGAATCTGCTGGACGGAGTGTACCTTTAAGTGACTGACTCCGCTCTCCCCTGTTGGCATGGGCGATCGGAGCCGAAGTCATCGACATTCGTGGAGTGGGTAGTCGCGGCTTTATCAGAGGCTATACGGGAGAGTCTCTTAGCTTCCCGCCGTCCAGAAGGGACCCCGGCAATCCATACAAGTCGGACCAACCGTCCGGTCGACGCCAACACAGGGCACCTGCATAATGGTCCCAGCCGGAAGGAAACAATGTTCAAGCAGATGTTTACGTGACGGATGACTGTTTTTTGATGTACACATAATTTACTGGGAATGTTGCTGTATAATAAGAAAGCATTAAGAGACACAGCCCCACTTAGGCTGGCTCTGCGACGTTTGCCGGAGAAGGAACCAATGTAGCATGCATAATGTAAATTGTCTCCGATCCTGTTCGCCTACGCTGTGACGTTGAACATCTTCCTGACCAAGAAAGAAACTGAATTATGGCAAGGACGCTCTTAAGCTTCGCCTTCTTCCCCATTCTTTTACTCCTTGGTAAGTACAATGTATTGTTATCCCATAGACTATTTAAATTAATACAATATCATTAAATGGGAAGTTCGATCAGAAGGAATTCTGGTTTTATATGTTTGAGATCAGTTAATATATGTGTCTCCGATCTATTCCCCGTCCATTCGTTCAATTTGTTTAAAAGAACGGAATCTCTCTTCTTGGGGAAGCCATATGCTGACATTGTTTTATCATTGTTGGCATATTTGTTTCCTTTATTGATACATTTTTATAAAATAAGTTTAATTCCACAAAGGAATCACTTATGTTATTAGTAACAAACATAATTTTCATCCGTTTACAATAATTACATTTAGATGGAGATTATTTTAAAAATATTCTTGATTGACATATGCAATGAAAGACTCGAAAATGGAAACTGTTATGATTGCAAAATAAATGGGTTGTATACATGTAGCTGATTTAACCATTTTAATGATACAATATAGAGAACATTTCCAGTGTTGTTGAGATCGGTATATGTTCATTTTATGAACATTCTGAAGTAAATGTGTCCAAAACAAAACGATAATCGGTTTCTGTGGTGCACAACCACGGTAAACACGGCACGTGTATGAAATATTCATCTGGATTCCATGGCCTCAAATTCCTCTGCTCCCAATACAACGTCTACTCAAGAAACTATCCAGCTACTAAAGTCAGAGCGAGTGCCGTTTAACATATGGGGAATGTGGGGTGATTTATCATGACCTTTACATTAAAGGATAAACAGACAATATGTGTCCTGATGGTGCAGGCTTGGCCTCTAATTCCTCCTGGTCACGTGCTATTTTTATGTCCGATTTGTTTGGGTCAAGGTCAGTACTGGGCTATCAACTATCAGGAACATACGTGATGGTAATGGATAAATTTAATGATCATGTTACAAACTAATATAGATATTGTTTTAAATATAATTATTTCACATTTAAGACGTACAGAATACATGTACCAAGCCTAAAGATTTTCTTTAAAGTATTCATTGACAGCCTAATCCTTTACGTCTTAATTTATGCTGCACAAAAAAAAAAGAATCGTTATGTTTGCCATATTGTCATTCCCCGAGTGTACTATAGAGTCAAAATATTTGGTGTATATATCACATCTTAAGATGTCTGCTTAGTTGAAATGTCTTATTGCAATTGCATTTTCTTATTTCCATTGCCCATTTTTTTTTAACATGGCCCTGCCACAGAACGACCTAACCATTCTAATTTTAGAACGGCTTTGGTATTTAAGTAAACGTATAACGTTAAGGCGAGTTACATAAGCGAATCATAATCTTTGTAAAAATGACATTGTAAGTATCTCCGATCCGATTATGTATGTGTCTCAGTTCAAGGGCAAGCGAAAATTTAACATTTATTCATATTTGAATGTTTCTGAAAATCTCTCTTCCGGATCTTATATACTGTCAAAATAAACATGTAACTATCAAAGTAACCTTAAGTGGTTAGAAATGACACCTCAATACGTCAATAAGATAACAAATGTATGGTCTGCAATCTTATAATATATCACTGGTAAACCACCATATATTAGAAGCAGTATATATATATATGTATATATATATATATATATATATATATATATATATATATATATATACAGTTCAGTATCGCCCTTAACCTTTGTTTTACCCGATATTTAAGGAAATAAGTGCATCAGCTTTTGCCTCTCCCGTTAAAGAACATTTAAAATAGAGAAAAGAATACGGATGGAAAATACAACTACTTACATTTTTAATTGGCGGAGGCAACAATATACAAATAGACAGACAGAAAGACAGGACTGATAACCTTGCCCGTGACCATTTAATAAATCTCATTTGTTATGTTGAAATAGGATATGTAAGTGTGACGCAGTGAAATAAGTATGATTAATAAGTCAGTAGAAAAATTAGCAACAAAATAACAGTAATATATAGAATGATCAAGTGACAGTAACGGAGCAGCACAATACCCGTTGAACATCAATGTATTAGCCTATCAGAGGCATCTTAATTAGACAGTCCAGTGGACGCTTACGACGGTTAGTTTGAACCATTAAGCCAAATGGATCGGTCGGGGCCGGTAAATTATTTTGCTTGCTAACGATACCTAGACAGAGGAGCGTAATTCCGGCTCAAGAGGGCAGCATCGTTAACCAATAAAAGACGATGCAGCTATCTATTGGCTTTCAGCCTTAACATGTTTTGAACGCCCCAGTTCCCTCTTGAGAAACTGGGCAGTGATGTGTATGCTTACTAGGGCAGCCAGTTCCCAGGAATACGATAGGAGACGTGATCCCTTTCGTAGACTCAGATCTTTGCTGGGAACCCGACATTGATTTATGTAAAAGCCAGCTTTTGAACGAATCGAAAGCACCTCCGAAAGCACTATTTGTGTAAATTAACCCGCTTAACGGTCTACCCATCGACGTCAGGGCTCGGTTCTCTCAGAACCTGATCACGCCCTTCTTTAATTTTCCCTCGAGAGTGAGCATTTTTTTCTTCTCCCAGAAGGATTAGATAAAAATAACATCCTTGTATTGAAAACATTCCGGCCACTTCAGCTACTTAAATTGCATTGGTAATGGGCCGTGCTGAAATGTATAGATTTATCTTAACCGCTTTGGTGTATATGTTTTGTGACCTTTTTTATGCCAAACACAACATCTGTTGCCGTCATCAGCTATTAAGCCAGAATATTTACATTTGGCCGGGCAAAAATCAATTTCACCTTGGCCTGACCGTTTTCACCTGGAATTAATGATTTCACAATCAGTAGCACTAGGTACAGGTTAATACTGAACATTTGGTTATAAAAAATAATGATTTCCACTGGTACAATCTGTTGTTTGAAATTCGATTTCATCATAGTGTATTTATACAACTGATAAAGATTGGAAAATATAAGTGGATATTATATTGATTTTTATTAATTCACTGGATCACTATTGTATTTAAAGTTCATAATTGACAATCTTTAATCGACAAGAATACTCATATGAAACGTAAATCAAATATTTTTTTCTGGTTTATATGGTCTACAGGTCTATATATTGCAATTAAATCTTGTAGGAGGCTAGATCATATATTGACGTAATACTATAAAACACCAGATAATCCCGTTAAAGATGTGATCTATAGAAAATTGGACCATGTGACCTCAGCTCGGGCTGACCAGCCCTGCCTGTAACAACTATATATCGATCGCGGTGCGTCGCTTGTTTGATCGTTACCACACTGTATACTCGCACCGGCCTTCCTCTTGGCCTCCATGCTGTTTAACGTTTTAATATGTGCGGCTTCCATTCTATGAATTTACAATATTTCTATGGATTTCCTAACTTATCGATCAGTGTTGTTCAAACAAATTTCCACTTTAAATTACATGAATGTACCATCTAAATATTAAACACGTAAATGTACTCTTTAAATATCTGTATGATAAGGACACTTTTACAAGTTATATTTTTAACATTTACACGTACTACATTATACAGTCCGCTCATTTGATACTACTTATAGCAAGCATTTCTAGAGAAAACGTACAACTAAGATTACATTATAGCTCAATATCTGAAAAGAAAGTCCATGGACTCGAATAAAAATGTGTTTACTGAGGCACCAAAGACTTTTAAGCCGATGACGAAGAGTTTTTATTCAGAAAAGCCAAAGCAATGTGCTGCATATCAACTGCACTAAGGACAAAAATTACTAATAAATATATGTTAAAGCCGAATTAATTTTAACGAATTACGATTCTTACCTATGGTCTAGGTGCTTTAGTTGTTTTGTAGACTAATTGGCCTGCAATATTTGTATGCTATTTTTGACCGCTTTGTTACTGTACACTCTTGAAAAATAAACACAAAAAATATGCAGACTGAATCAATGTCATACCGACCATTAATACGGAACAGATGATTTGGGATGTTATAAACGGCTGTCTGTAACCCTAAAACAAACAATAACAGACATCCAGTTCATGTTCCAGGCTGAAAGATAACAAGACGTTTTCCCATTTGCGCTATTGTAAAAGACTGGAAGACTGTAAATCTGCCTTGTGAAGCAAAGAAAGTGGCGTGTTCAGGGCGTCTGGCCAGACAACAGCCAGTATAAAAAGACCATAAAGGATACACACCCGCTGGATGCATCAAATAAGAGGAGATTGCAGGACAGTCTTTTCCTTATGTCACACAGTTTATATACAATTCTGTTTCATAAATCTTTTATCTCCAGTCTTTAATGTTGCCGTTTGAAAGAAACGGTATATACCATGGGGAACACTACACATTTACCTAGTGCAAGCGGGAAGACATAAAGTTACTGTAGTTATAACTGTAATGTAATATTGTTATTTACCTCAGGTCTAAAGGTAATGTGACACTTTTGTCATTTAAGGATATATTTGCTGTTACTTTCCAGCCTGCGAACATTATTACATAATAATTTTAAAATTGTCATTTAATGTATCATTTTGCGATAAGCGTGTGATCTGCTCCCTAGTAATTACGGGATACAGTAGTTTTATTAAGCCAAATCTTTTGAGAATGTTTTTATTTTGACCGGTTATTAAATCATGCAGTTTATCTACTATTGACGACTATTTCTACCGACCATCGACTCTAAATACCTGTCGATTCCAGAGACGAGTTCTCTAAAGCTTGTTCAAATGGTTTAGGTTTGATGAATATTGGCCGAGTTACAGGAATTTGAACATCGTCATTTGGCCAAGTAAGCATACTAACATAACGATCTCAGAAACGACTGGAGCTAGCATCACCAACTTTTGTGCAAATGTTGGTCACATGACTGATATTTGAAATTGCTTTTTTTATTTTTGGCGCCAACAACACTGACCTGCATTTTTACGGGCAAAAACCTCGTAATTTAGCCTCTTTCAGCATAAAAATGTTTTTTATTTATAAAACTGTCAAGCTGAATGGTTTAATTTTCCACAAGAATTATCCTGGGGTAGGGTTTCTTTAAACTGTATATGAATAGATTTGGTTCACTGGTTTTTGGTAGAGTCATGAAATTGGTCTTGTGGCCATTTGTGAGCCTATTCCAAACTGAGGACTGCAATAGTCTTTTTCTCCTAACTTTTGTTTCAACTTCTGTAACACTGCACAAAAATTGTTCTTAGGCGGCCTTTGTTCAAGTTTACTTAAATGATTTTTGGCAGAATTGTTTGACCTTTAACAATAATTGGACTGTGAGATACTTTGGTAAACAAAGCTTGTAGATTTATTGTTTTAACAAACTGAACTTTTTGGGTATATAAGGATAGCTGTATAGGCAACATTAATAATTGGTTCTATACCTAGCTTATGATACGTGTAAGATAAATCCATGAATAAAATATAATTTTTTTTTCTAAATTTGCTTTCAATAGGCATCTGTTATTATTCTAAACATTTTGATACAAAAAAAGTCTTATGAATATGTCAGCTTGAATAAAGCATTGTAGCCAAATTCTTCAGTATGTGTTAACAGATTTACCAACAGGCCAAGATTGTGTCTGTTTCTATAAATAGCTTGGCAGACTGCCAACTATTTCAGATATCGCGACAGGCCAAGAGTTCAGGCTGTACAGCAAAGTACAAGTCAAGAGTTCACTAAGTGCAGTAGATGATGCTGGCAACTTGTTCTGGTTCACTCGGGCAACTGCCTTTCTTATCCGAGCTTGATTAACTCAGTGCACTTGACTCAAGAGAAGTTTGATGATTTGGGCTGAAATAATGACTTCGCCATGCATCTTTGATGGCTTTCTCATACACATGACTGGTAACGCCACCTACAAGGATTTTTGTCAAGTGTATGTCCCTGCCTATATGTCAGGAGAGATTTGATATATCATCCTGAAATTGCGCATATTTCTACATCTCGGATACCTTCGTCGTATACAAGTCTGCTGGCACCATCTACATTAATTTTTGCACGGTGTATTTTCCTGCTTATGTCTCAGGAGAGGTTTGACATATCCGCTAGAAATGGGCATATTTATACATCTCGGATAGCTTAGTCATATACATGACTTTTGGTGCCACCTACAATTGTTTCGGGTTTCATGCATCTGTGCATAAGTACAAGAGTGGTTTGAAGTACATCTTCAATGACTTTTTCATTGAGAAGACTAAGGTTAGTGGCGGCACCTATAATCATTTTTCTGTTTAGTACATCCATGCCATTTTTTCAGGAGTGAAGTTTTATTAAATTGGTGCTTTTACTTGAGTTTAACATGTTTATTACTTGCATTGTTGAGGGTCTACATGTGCATGTCACATATGTACTTAAAAAAATAATCAAGTACTTTTCAAATAATGGTTAAGCATGTTATTATGGAAGCATACCTGATGTATATCCCATTGCACAGGTTCGCATGAGGTCTGTAGGCCTTGTTATATATTTCATTAAGATTTTACAGTCCAGCTGTAAATGAGAACAAGTAGATAAATACCACCGGACGTGTGTGAATGATTAATAAATTCAATATTTGTTTCAGTGACAGGAGGTTGTGTGGGCGAACTTTTCGAGAAGAAGCTAATCAAGAGGTTGTTAGAGAACTATGAAGACGTGGGTAAAGTGGGCCGTCCCGTAATGAACACCAGCGAAAACGTGATGGTCAAGTACGGATTAGGCCTGATTCAGATCCTGGACCTGGATGAGAAGAAACAAGTGCTGACAACTAACGTCTGGTGCAGATATGTGAGTAAATTTTATGTACCCATAAAAATAAAAATTAAATGTTAGATACACCCTTAACAGGGGGTGTAATAACGACTTCCCAACTGTCTCAGACAGGCAAACATGTGCACGGAAAGGAAATTTTCATTTTGAACCAGTCCGTTGGAAAGGTGAATAACTTGATGTTTTCCACATTTGTATCTGATAAGTAGAAATGAAAATGACACAATACGAAATATTTTACAGGTGGTCTTCCACAGACTGCAAATATTTCCTATGTTTTCAAATAAAAGGGTTTATAATTTATTATACATTCCAGCATTTTGGCCACAATCACCTATATTTTCCTTGGGTTTCTCATGTTTCTTATATAGCAAGTTACTATACTTAAAACATTCTGTTCTTTTGCATGCACGTAGGATGGCATGTAAGATGTCAGAATCAGGTTTACACTGAGGGAAATGTGACTGAAAGTTTGGTATGATGGTAGGATGCATCTTTAGTGGGAAGACAATTTTTTTCTGGCAAACCTGTATTAATGCTTTTCCTTTTGAAATGTGAAAATTTTTGAGTATTATGATCCTTGCTTCAGAAATGGAGGGTAGGACGTAAATTCCTTGTTAAGACTTCGCGCATTGGAGCTGAAGGTCCCCGGTACGATCCTTATCGGAGCCTTTCTGGTTGCATGGTGACATCCTATCCTCCCGCCAGTAATTACTAAAAACGAATCTCTTCCAGTTTACATTTCGCATGCGCATGCTTACAAAATATTACTTTTGCCGTGCAGTCCTTATAACGATTTTGTATATGTAATTTTCCCTAAACAATTCTTATCCAATATTTCTGAACGGACGTACTGCTTTTAAAATTAGTGTATTTAGAACCCCCAGAGCATTGTGGGCATAGGATTTCTATACCTACAACCCCTAACTAGAAGAGTTTTAATCTTGTGGGTCTGCGCAATGTGGTGAAATTCAAACAGAACCTCAGATGTTTATTTCATTATAGCGTACTTTGACATGTGTATTATTCTTATTCTCTTTACATTTGAAATCATGACAAATAAATTGACGCATAATTATTATCATACTGTTACCATTACCCACATTCTATGGAAATTTGGTATCAATCTAACTTGTGGATTCATTTTGACTGAATGTAAAGATGATGAACAGATGTGAAGATGATGCAACGTTTAAATAACACCCTTTAAAGAAAGCGCAAGTATTTAACATTAACAGGTAACTGACAAACATACATAGTTTCAGAACCTTCAATAATTATTTTAGTATTTATATTCATTGCACGATACAATAGGTCACTGTGCGGAAAAACTCGCATTTCTGTAATTAAATGGATAGAGAACAAATTAATGTCACAGCAACAAAGGTCCTTTTTTTATGTCATTCAGTGAATAATGTAACATTCAGCATAATGCAACATGCATAAACTGCATACAACTAATTCCCTATAGTTATACACAAAAAACTGATGGTGATAGCAAGTGGGTTATCCATCAAAGTCGCCATTAATAAATTTTCCTAGTAGAAGTTATCGTGTCCTACTTAAATCGCAAACTAGAATAGATCCACATATTAAGAAAACATAAATAAAAATAAAAGAATTATGATTAATAAAATAATAAAAAACTTCATATACATTTCATAATAAAAAAATACGTACCTTTTTCGGTTGGAGCACCGTAGTCCAGCCTAATGGTTTATTTGATGTAGAGCGCTTGGCAGGGTTCCAATAAAGTTTGCATCATGTTCTTACGACAGCGTGAAATGGTAATTATATGGTCACTGCCAGGACGGGGTTAACTCCATGTAGAAAGCCAGATTTAGATTTCAATCGAAAGTTAGTGAAATACTGAACAAAAATATGCTCTGCGATAAACACGTCATAGGAAGCCACAAAGTCTGGGACTTTTGAAGTGTATGGTCGGAGGACGGTATTATCAAAGAGAGACTTTATCAATGGAATATTGTTTGAAAATCTAGCTTTCGAACTGTTTTGATGCATGCAAACACGTGGTAAGGTTTTATGAACAATTCAAATATAGAAAGATACCTAAGGACTTCGCCAGAAACATCGAAAAGTTACATAGGCCCCTTTTGCTCGCAGATATCAAATAAACCTTTCACTCGTGTCCATAGGGAAAAGCCTTTTCTTATTGTTTATGTATTTTTAATGATCGCTTTGATAGCAATAATATCTATTTGGCAGGTCTAGTGAAGTGTAGAACAAGAATCTAGAGTATTTATAGAGTTCATTTCTTTTTATTGGGACACATGTGTAAGATTGCTTTTGGGATATTTTTTCTTAAATCGGCTCTGTTAGTTATTGAGGAAGCAGGTAATTTTAGTATATTTACCTCCTGTACAACAAGATCTGATATGGGTCGGTTTGCTTTCTTATAAGGGTCTGTCCGGATATCTGACGTCTATTAACTAAAGATGATTCCTTGCATCTGTTACGAAAATAAATAGGCACGGTTGAAAGGCCGTTCATTTTCTTTATGTTCACTTATTCGTAATATGTGTGTGTTGGGGGAAGGGGATCACTTTTACAATTCCAGGCATATTCGACCATCAACAACTTCAGCTACATGGTGTTTGTCAACATAGTCGGATGTACCGTATTGACTAATGGCTTGTAGATAAAGAAGTTTACGTTATTCACAGAGGTATTCTAAGAACTTTTCTTTACAGGAATTACAGTAAAAGATAAGGCTTTAATCGGTTGGGCGTATTTGTAGGCTTCTGTATACATTTGAAGCCGACTGGATATTTATTGCGGGCATTTAACTTCCATTTGGGGGGTGAAAATGAACCATCCCTTCCTTTTAATAGCTTTGTTCATTTAGCTTTAAAAACATTCTTATACAATTTTAGTCCCAATGATTTATATTTATAAATAAATATACTAGTATATATATATATATATATATATATATATATATATATATATATATATATATATATATATATATGGAACCATCAGAATATCTTCTATTAGGCCCAAAAAAAGTATGGTTCTCGGGCACTTTTTTACAGAAAATCAGTGCGGGCGATATTTATTTTTTTTATGTTTCGATAAAAATTTAAAATCATAAAAAAGCATGATAATAACATACTTTTTTTTTGCCAAACCGGTAAAAGCCATAACATTTCGAAGGAAGTATGATCAAAATTGTATTATTTTATCTTCCCTAAAGATAGAAATAAAAATAAAAATTGTTGATGCCGGGGGGGGGGGGCTATAATTGACGCGGGCGGTGCCTCAGAACCATAACTTTTGTTTTGGCCTTAGACCAGCTAAATATAAATAGAGGTTTTGTTGTTTACCAGAAGATTTGGAAATTCAAAGAAAATGTTTATGTATAAAATTATATACCTACAATATTCACCCTTCGATTTTTAATTTAAAATAAAAACAATTTGCATATGATTCATTATTTAAAATGGCCTGTAACTGCTTTATAATACAACATATTATGATATGAAAAATATACTCCTTTAGGCCAAAAACAGTATGGGTAATTAAATAGGGCCCACTTTATCAAGGTAAACGGTGCCCAAGCTCTAAAGGCCTGCTACTGAAATTCACAATCCCCGATGCCAAACATGTCTCAACTCCATTTGCTGGCCAATCAGCAGTTAAGGATGTGGTGGTTCTCCATGGATAAAACTTAAGAAAAATGCCGTTTTCTTATTTTTTTTTGCGAAAGGTGGGTGTCACAATGGCCTGGTAGCCATGAAGAATGAACATTTTATGATTTTTAGACGATAATAATATCTGAATGTACAAATAGTGGTCGTTCAAAATTATGAAAAGATTTGCACATCGGACACAAACGGGACTTGTATGCACATAACGTTTATAATTAGCAAAGAAACACAGTGTTTCAGTGGAGCTGGAGCAAATGAACTTTTTTAGACACTGATTATCGGTACCAAATCGATGTTATGATTTCTAGACTACATGCTTTTGGTGAAAGTGGCCGAATTATCATATGCTGAGACGGAATAAATTGACTTTGGTTGCCTGGTAACAAGGTTCAATAATCGCTCATTGAAAATAGCTAAATCAGATGAATCGTCATCAAAGCCAAGGAATATTACCCCATGCAGAGATATTGCCTAATCGAGTATAAGCGTCCTGCCCCGGCTTCGTTTGCTGTGGTGTCAGTGAAAGGAAATGGGTGCCGTAACCAGTTTTACTGCGATGTAATGAAACAATGCAGGGATGCGAGGAAAACCTAGTAACTGGATACAACGGAACCTGACACACGCATCGCGACTGTTATCATACAGCGGCACGGATGTCCCATTAGACAAGAGTCATTCCCCTGCAAGGTACGCCGGGTCTCGAGGGCAAAAAGTGCACTTCATATCCAGTGCAATATTTCCAATGCTTGTGTGGAGACAGGTCACAGTTTAACGGCAACACGCTTTCTGTGCAGTCCACTTGCTATCACAGGGACAGCCGGGCTCAATATCTCAAGATGAAATGGATTGATTCTGGTTCCCATTTAGCTGGCAGTGAAACGCTCAAACGGTGGATGGATATTGAAGTAGTCATCCATGCACGCTGCATTTTTTACATCGCGTCCTGCGCCTCGTCTTCTACCTTTCCCGGATATTTGGTCTGTTCTTGATTTGTTAAACCAGTCAGCTTCCCTTGTTACAGGAAATCCTGCTCTCACAGATCAGGAAGCAAATTCAGTTTTTATTGCAGTTTATTACCGTTTTGACTAATAATAGCACAGCTTTATGACAAGCCTGCAAGGGGATTCGATTTACAAGACATGCATTAAAAAAGACAAGGTCTAAGAATGTCTAATTCATGAATATGATAATATATATATATATATATATAAATATATATATATATATATATATATATATATATATATATATATATATATATGTATAAGTGGACTGAGGCAGCCGCACCGGAAATCGGAAGATCGTGGGTTCGAATCCCACTGGCAGTGAACCACTTTTCTGTGTATACCCTTTCCATCTATCAAACAATGAACCAGCATGGCTATTCATACATCTATATATATATATATATATATATATATATATATATATATATATATAGAGAGAGAGAGAGAGAGAGAGAGAGAGAGAGAGAGAGGGATTGATTTCTTCGAGTGAGATTTCCCCGCTTGTTTTGGCGTAGTAATCAAATCTGACCCGGTCTCTAGTCCCAAGTCCTTGACCGTAACAAGAAGCAATAATGATGTCCTTACAAAGTTACTTGACCGGCCGCGGAGATCGGAACAATTAGTCTCGTGATAAGATGACCATACCTAATAGCACATGCTGATGTTAACGGGTATTACCAAAACAAAGGAGAACAGGAATTAAATTGCCAAGTGTCAGTGGCGTCAATTTATATTCCAGGGTTGGGGATGACTCCCGTGTGCGCGCGCACACACACACACACACACACATACACACACACACATATATATACCTTTTAAGCGTCTCTATGACACATTTCAAATGTGTGTATATATATATATATTTATATTTGTATATATATATTTAATCAAACTTAAAATATATAACAATTGAGGTTTTAGAAAATAAGGTATTAT
This sequence comes from Sipunculus nudus, assembly GCA_026874595.1. NCBI lineage: Eukaryota > Metazoa > Annelida > Sipuncula > Golfingiida > Sipunculidae > Sipunculus > Sipunculus nudus. Next base: position 22,290,241 of record CM049307.1, read on the forward strand.
GTTTCCACTATAAGTGGATTCTAGACAAATATTCGTAGTGATCACATAAATGGAACTAAAGAATATATGCATCTATTTATTAATATATTTCATTTGCGATATATGAATATTATTCTCTGAATAGTGGAGGGGATGATTACATTGACCCTCCCCCCCCTTGCCAAATAAAGGGGGGGGGGGAATGCACCCCCCATCCCCTCCCCCTTATTTTGACGCCTCTGCCTAGTGTACCAGGCGGAAAGCTAAATACGGCTTTCATCGCAGGGTAATATTCTACTCCTTTTTTCACTATTGTCTCACTGAACAATGGTTGTACTTCTTCATGGATCAACAATGGTTTTCAATATGTCACACACCCGAAGGAGTGGACTTTCCATGTTCTTTTAAACGGTGGTCTAAACCGGCTGAAGCTCACTCATATACTCAAAAGATGAGAATATTGTGTGTAACATATATAATAAAAGTATAATGAAAATTCTCTGGAGAGGCATTCCACGTACTTGGTACAATCATCAGAGTCGATATCAATACACAATTGCAAAGAGTCCTGATTAATCCTGAATATAAACTACACAGAAAGTCCGCCTGACACCAAGGCCGCTGGTCAAATGGTCGACGGCCACGTGACTTAAGAATGTACTCCGCGAGGCCTGGTGGTCTTATCGAAATATACATGGTACGCAAGCACTTATCGCTGTCCATCAAATCACTTGCTTAACACAGTCTCTACCCTCGGGGTACTCTACCAGATAGGACCACAGACTTCACTGTAGCATAACTCAGTTAATATCTGTCACTGTATATTCACCCTGGGTATATCCAGTAATCTGTATCCGAATATTCCCCCGCTCACGACAATATTCTATACACTGCTCAGCCTATCAGTTGTCCTGGTCTGTTCGTTTGACTCAACCATGGCAGATACACGTCGGCTGTTTACAAGTCCTTCTGTAAACACAAATCACAAGTCCGTTGGTGAGATTACGTTGGCCGTCAACTGACTCTGATCAATTCAGAGAAAACCTCTGACCCTCCTCTGGACTGACAAATGGCCAGACCACACCATCTAGCGCGATGACATAGGAGATTGTGCCTTTAATTGTGTATGGCAGTCCGTCTGTTCAACTCACAGAAAACATAGTTATCATCAGCATTCTAGCTTTCCACCCTTTTGCAGGATTGTTGGTCTTCCTGTAAACATATGGATCCATTGTCCTCAAGTTTCGTTTTTATTAGATTTAGCCATCACGTAACCTAACGGGAATAGCTTGTGCATCACTACTTATAGGGTGCCAGAAGGCAGAACTCTGAAGAACCCCACGCCATCCGTCTCCTCGCAAAAGGCAAGTTACGCTTGATGCTCTACTGAAACATATATCCAGAAGGTCAGGAATAGATATATTTTTTTGTGTTCCTGAAGAATGTTAATGGTTAGTCTCAAGAAGAATTGTAAAAGAGACCATGGGGATTTTGCGTTGGCAAAATTGTAACTTAAGAGGAACGTTTCTGCAAAAGTAAGCATGCCGTAAATGTATACATCCGACAACCCTCTCCCACGTATCCCCTAGTCTGAACGAGATAAATTTGAACAATTTTAATTAAATTTGAAGTGGTTCATGAATCAAATGTGTTTAATCAGTAAATAATGAAAGGTATATCTGAATGAGATTATTCAGTAATTATATCAATGAAGATTCATATAACATTAATATAAATAACATTATTAATAAACTACCAGTGGTGTCTTATGGAAGCATTTATATAAAGCACACCTCTCTGGATGTGCCATTGTGTATATATATTTAATATCCGCTAACTAGTGTGAACGAGTAGGCGACTTTTCTTCGGCGACAAGTTGAGGTCAGGAGACTGAGGACATTCTTCAGAGCATCGATTGGCCGACACGCTTCAGTGAGATTAAGGCAACAGCACGAAACCATACAGAGTGATATTCAGATCCAATTACATAGTTACCTTGTAGCCGGGAATCATAGAGTACGTTCAGTATCCTGTAACCAGGTGTTATAAAGAAGGTCATTTTTCTTTTTGAACAAGATGAGGTTCGGCTGAGTTGGAGAAATCTTTCATAACGTCAATTTGAGACACGTCCATGTGGAACTTTGACGTCGGCACGAAATCGTAAAGTGTTTGTTCCGTGGTGAATTCAACTTGACTTTCACAACAGCCAATATGGGAATATGTCACGTAGTCTGAAGTATCATTATGAATGTTCTTGTAGGTCAGTTGGTGTTTATTCGCAAGGAATCTCATTTATATCCAGTTTATACGCTGCTGATAAATTAGAAATGAAAGTAATGAAAGTCGACTTTTTTGCCGATCGATCGATCAAAAATTAATAAAGACCTAACTCTGTTTGAGCCGCAGGATGAAATATTACATATTGTCTTTTTAGAGCCGGCCGACCATTAAATAATGATTGGAGTATAATAGTTCCATCTACTCCCCAGATATACAACTCCCCATCCCTCACCTTGCCTGGGCTATAAAGTGCTTCGTGTTTCGGATGTGGCTGTTATCTCTTCTTTATAAAAGGCCAGGGATTTATAAAAATAAAGAGCATCAGTCATTCCCCTGTACGTACACAGCCTTCATGTTTTTCAAGAGACAGTTCCTGCCTCGTCTACATCAAGCCTAGGTGTTTTAGTAGGCGTCTTTCTCAACCTGTACCTTCTGAAAGAATTCTTCAGTCATTATGTTGAAAGAAATATGAGTCAGAGTTAATCAAATATCATGATATTTGTGATGATATAATCTTGTTTTGGCGGAGGTTTATACCCTTTATAACTGCCTTTCTGTGTAGTTTAATGAGCATCATTTTTTTCATTTTCTTCATGAAAAAACATTGTTCCCTTTGATTTTTTTTTAAATGGTGAATAATCATAACTGAAATGTTCAGTTTTTGTTTTCCTTTACAGCTGATGGACGTTTTATTGCTATATGCCAACTTTAGCCATCTTTAGTTAATTAAACTGTTATTAACATAACTGCCCTTTTCTTACTTCGTTTCCTCTAATTACCTGGTCCAAGGGTATTTTCGGCGAGAGTTCAATATTAAAGTGTAAAAATAAGCAATAAATTCTTTAAAATAGAAATCTAGATTAAGAAAATAGTTTTAAATCATTAGAGAAAAGTTAAACAGTATATCTCTAAATAATTTCATCCGTTACCTCTTGGACTTCTAAGTCCATGCATTGACATTTAAATAAAGAATATTCCTTAATGGTTTCCTTAATAATCATCTGCTGCATGGTAACAGCAATCCCACCCGTCACTAAGTGACGATTGTAGGACTTGGTCCTGACTGTGTAATAAAGTTAAGAAATGTTTGTTTTCTCCAGTGTCAATATCCTATATAGAAACGTAAGCAAATAGGGTATTATGAAAATCATTCATGATAAAACGACAGCTGTGAGAAAAGTCATTAAAATTACCTTAAACTTCTGTATTTAGCTATTTTTCATTCGACACTGTTTGAGACCACATGTTCGCATATACCCATGTTGTTTTAACTACCTGTGGACAGACATGTTTATATAACGTTAGAATGCAACTTATCATCAAAGAATGTGATTCTGCTAGAAAGTACACTGTTTGTAATTTATTCTTCAGTTCAGGACAGTGTCCCCAATAGCTGAATTATTTATTTCGTAGAATTTTGGCGAAAGCTGCAGGGATGCAGAAAATTGCATTAGCTAATTATAGTTCTTAATAGTTTATAAAGCCAGGAAAGTGTTACTAATACATTTATCACAGACACACAATCTAGGACATAGATTTCTCTGGGGCCTCATTGAAACCTGATCTAATTTTCTTGTTTTCACCAAGCGGAATTAGATATTAGCTCCCAGCTGAAAGAATACATGGTCCAGTTCTAACTAATAAAACAAAACGAAACCCGAAAATATTAAAGGGAAATAAGCAGGAGTAATATTATGTCTATTTTTTCACACTATCAGTTCAGTTTTGCTTTATACAAAATTTTTCAGCAATACCATCCTAGCACGCTGTCTCAGTACTTCACATACTGCTGTTTAAAACTTTGTTATGGCTCTGTGGGTTGATAAACACAGTCTGCATGTGTCTGTTTACCATAACAAAGCCGCGTGACCGGAGGTCCGATTGTGAGCCGCAACACGCGATGTTTTAGCCAGCGGGAACATGTATTACATTTTTTGGCCTAATCATTCATGGCATCTCCTGATTGACACGTGAAATGGAACCGCGATGCATACGGCCTAACGATCTGTGTTAATGTTGACACCTGCGATCGCGCCCGGTCTACTGTTTTTTTACACTCGTAGGAAAGGTGTAAGCAAACGGTGTCAAGGCAATATTTTCGCACAAACAGATTTATGTTAAAGGGGAGAAAAACTATTTTTCGTGTTAATTAAACATACTTTATAGGTGATTCGGCCCCTTTTAAAATCGTGTGGAAAAGTGGTGTTATACACATAAGCCGCAGTTTCGCAAAAACCTTTATTTCTTCTCTATGCGAATTTTACTGATTTACATTCACAATATTATGATTTTTTTATATATATTAAATGCTGATGCTGATCATTGACCAGTTCAAGAGCATTCATTTTATGTAAAAATTGAAATACTGAAACACATTAAAAGCTTATATTGGTCATATATCATCCAGTTTAGTATTATCCTGGAAATCGGTTTTATATGCAAAAAAAAAATATAAATAAAAATGTTGATATTTTATCCATTGAAGGACTACCAAAAATTAGATGAATTAAAAATGTTTATTAAATGTTGCTTCTACTGCTGCTGCTTCTTATACTCCTACTTCTGCTACCACTAGTAATGCTACTTATTATTATCATTATTCTTTTTATTCTTCTTCTTCTTCTTCTTCTTATTATTATTATTATATTTATTATAATTCGTGTATATTACGTTTTTATGAACATTGATACATTATAGTCTGACATTTCTGATTATAAGATACAGGATTAAGATTTATATAACATGCACTGAAATCACAACAATACTTAAAATCATGACCTTTAAATTATATTTATATGTCATATAATAATTGGTTTAACGCTTTATTTCTATATTCAGCATTATCCCCCTGGCCCCGATTAATCACGTCTGGGTCTCCCGTGTGTATGGAGGAACATGTTTACATAACGAACATCAGAACCACATTACTGTGTGCGTAGTGCTACCCTGAATGTTTGCTCTGATCTACATGCCATGTAAGCCACAAGAATGGGTCCCTCAAATACGATGAATACTGAATGGTTCTATATAGTGTCAATATCCTGCAATGGATATGAAGTTACTTTACGACTCTGTGAAGGGCTTTTAAAGTAAATGTGTAGTGAACGGTACCCAAACAATCTGTGTGTTGTCCATCAAGCAAACAGGCCGCTAGCTACAGGCCTGTAACGCAAACAATTCTATTTGTTCTTTCTTGTTTGCGTTACAGCTCCAAAGGTGGAGAGTTTACTCTCTAAAGCTTGGTCAGATCTGAACAAAGCGGTTCGTACTATGATATTCGGCGTTCAGCGGGAGGACATGCAACAACCTCTACATATTATGCATAATACAGCTGTGTTGACTCAGTTGAGAAATAAATTGTAACTTAAATGTTCAGTATATGTATTAAATTATTGGCACTTACTCTCAAGAAATCGAGACAATGATTACCTCCATCGGCTCTTATTTACAGCCTGGCAACTTGGCAAGGCATGCTGGGAAGGCTAAGGATGGTCTATCTATGGGGGATTTATGAGAGAACCACCATACTTGGGTGTTTTAGGTTATTTGCATAGATCCCCCTGTTAATTTGCAAGTGATACCCTTTTGGGGTTGTGGTCCAATAAGAGGGGAACTCTCACCAACAGGTGTTCGGACTCCATTCCTGAATGGAGTCTGAATGTTCGGGCTAACAGGCCGCAATATAAATGCGAGATTTAAGGCTCGTAAGAGTCCCATGCACACATACTCGTAAATATTTACATACATACATACAAACATACATACATACATACAAACATACATACATACATAATCGTTAAGATATGACCATACTATAGATAACACAATTTTAAATTTAAGGAAACTGGTTCGATATGTTTCCCGAAAGGCCTATTATAAGAATTCTAGGGCCACAGTTACTTCATAAACAACTGCAATTATGAATCAGATAGACTTTGCAAGAATATTTTTAAAAATTATTGGTTAATGCAGCTCGGCAACTGAAAGATAAATTTCTTTTAAAATTACTTTCCGGGCGGGAGGAGACTTTTGCAATAGCTCAGTGGAGGCAGTTTGGACCACCCAGTTCTTGCCTATTCTTGTAAATTGGGAAACTGGCGTTGTAAGTCTTGGTCTCCACACCCTTGGCGGTTTCTTTTCCCCATCCATCAGAGTTTGCACTTGGTTTACTTGGTAAACAGCAGGAATCCAGCTTAACTTTCCCCCTGGATGACGTCACAAGCCGCATGTGGGCAATGCCAGGCAGGCAACAGGACCAGAGTGTGACAGGAAATCGATGCCACATCGGTGCCGAAAACCCGACAGTGTCTGCGCCACCAAATGATGTTTCAATATGTCTGCCATGTTGCACAATGCTTTCCTGTCACACCAACACTCGTGCCCTTCAGGCTTGTAGCCGTGTATAATCGCCAATTTTGGCACTTTACCTTGTGTTGTTTCTCAGTGTTCATCCCTTGTGGATTGTTGCTGGTTGTTAGGCGAGGGTGCTCTGTCTTCTCCACGTGTCTCCAGATGCTTGGGTTTTCCAGCACGTCAGTTACTATCAACAGAAGCCCGTAAATTCCAGCAATGCACGCAAGTTACAGGATCAGAGGTGGTATTCTGCAAGTGACGTGTTTTATTTATTAGGTCTTGCTGGGCGGTAATTAACTACGCTTTACATCCATTGAAAACTTCAGGCAAGGACATGTAACCAAGTGAGAAATGTTCAATGTCACTTTGGCAGGAAAAGGACCACATTTTGCGATATATTGATTTTTACATCAACATTGTTTTTAAATAAAACAATACATTGGCGCTGTCCATGCAGTCAAACCACGATCGTAAGTCATATACATGACTATTTAATTACCAGGATCTGACAGAAGCTTCGATATTTGTGTGTGTATATATATATATATATATATATATATATATATATATATATATACATATATATATGCTGCAAGCATATTAAATCAAAATAACAGGAAATTAGAGGCAGTAATGAATGTTTAAAATTTCATGAGATGAATGCGGCCATAAAGTTATTTTCCACGAAGTAAAAACTTTTATGGGGAACGGTGAATAGTGCACAGCATTTTTATTGAATCCCATTATTTACTGCCTTGGTGTCACGAAAGGTGTTTTTCCGGTGGACAAACTAACCACGCCAGCAGCATTTATCATCGAGATTACCGCAAAAAGTGACTGTAATAATACTTCTACTCCACGGAACGCCTGTTGGGCCAGAAAGAATTAATGCTATAGCGAGCAAAAAAAAATGGATTTGGATATAAACTGATATCTTTAATTGATAGATCTGTGTTCTTGGCAATTATATTTGTCGAGCTGACTCTATTGGCCTGTGGATAATAATTATATCAATATAAATCAATATCAGAGACCACCGTATATACACATTAATAATTATGTATAATTCGTAATACTTAATGATGCATATAGCTCAGCTACCTTATACAATGTAGTTATCACTGCCTCATAATCATCTGATCACCACAAGTTACATTTATAAAGTAATAGTCATTCTCTGCTTATACAAGTATTCTTACATTCCTTAAACCATTCTCAACTTAATAAGCGTTCCTTTGTTTATAGATATACATGATCGGTATTTCACTCTGTTTCTACTTAGTTCCATGGAAAATAGTAGGTTGGTTTCGACAAGGTGTTAGCCATACAGTATTCTTGCTGATATAATTTTAGCTCATCTGAGCTATAGCGATCACTCTTTGTCCGTCGTAAGTCTTACTTTCCGTCTGTCTGTCTGTCTGTCCGTCCGTCCGTTCAGCAGGGAACAAATCGTAACCGTTGGACCTAGAATCTTCTAACTTGACATCCAGGGAGGTCCATGAAAAAGTCCATGAAATTAGGTCTCTGTTACCCATATCCTCCTAGCTATGCGGCTTGTAAGTACCCCCCCCCCCCCCCAAGAACAGTTAAAAGTTTGAAATAAAGGCTCCATTATCTGAATAACTTATGTATTGATCGCCATGATTCTTTGCATGCATATTGATCATGCAGTGATTCATCAGTTCCTGCAGACTGGCGGCGCCATCTGTATTTATTAATTTTTGCGATTTTTTTCTCTATTGTTGAGACCTTCAAACATGCGGTCGTCCGTTAACAGGGCACAAATCGTAACCGTTGGACCGAGAAACTTGACATCCAGGGAGGTCCATGAAAAATCTCCTCGGAAACCGGAAATTAGGTCTCTGATACCCATATTGTCTGTGCTATGGGCTCATAATACCCCCAGAATAATTAAAAATTTTATACAAAAGCTTCAGTATCTGAATAACTAATGCTTTGCTTGCATATTGTCCATGAAGTGTTTCATCAGTTCCTGCAGACTGGTGGCTCCACATGATTCATACGAGAGAAAACATGATTTTAAGCACTCCGTGAGTCAGATGGGGCACAAATTGTATCGATTTGACTTAGAGACCGCATACATGACTTTCAGGGAGGTCCATAAAAAATCTCCTTAGAAACCTGAAAAAATGTCACTGTGACCTATTTTCTGCAAGCAATATGAAAGAACATGGTTTTAACACTCTGTTAGTCAGATTGGCACAAATGGTAGCAGCTGGATGAAGCATAAGGTCACTGTAACCTATATCTAAGGTCTATAAGCAAAATGCATGCTTTTGAGCACTCTGGGAGTCATTTTACCCATTTTACATGGCTCTTTGAATTCAGCTGAGCGTCATGGCCCATGGGCCACTTGTTATGGACACCTATCTATCAAGTCTTACTATCCGATTCTAGGAATTTTCTGGTACTTTGTATAGGCATAACCAGGGACCACATATTCTTTTCAGATAAAGCGTGTTCATTTTTTAAATGAAACTTCGTTTAACCTTTTTATGAATTTATAAATAATAATCTAGTGGATTGTATATATATAAATATGTCATTTTTGAAAATTAATATGAATATGATAACATTTGCAATAGAAAAAAAACACACATTATCGATAGTAATGTAAAAAAGAATAATTAGTGTCTACAGAGAGAGAACAAAAAAAAAGAGAATTCGCTGAGCTGATCTACAGTAACATCAAAAGGGGAATAATCTGTGTTTACAGTGAGCGCCGAGAGCAGTTTGGCCCGCTTATATTCGGGTACACATACAAATCCCGTATTGTTCTTGAGGAGACTGACAGTGGGTGACCACTAATGCATCACTCCAGGGATGCGACTCGGTTGACAAATGGACTTTTCAAGCTGCAGGGGCCCCATCTATATTCGTTACTTATGGCGAGGGAAAAGCCTAGCGTTGGCAAAATCAATAAACCGCGAGCACTTTAATACAGCAGTCCCATCTTCTCGTAATACGGTGCTTGAATGAACCAGTTGTGCCTTTTGCTGTTGATTTTAGCTATACCGATATCTAAATATATAATTTTCAACATAATTAATTTTTGTCTATGTCATTGAAATTATAAACCAGAAAATTTTCCGTATTGTGTTTCCAATCTGACAGATAAAGTGTTCATATGCATCACGGTAAATACGTTATTCAGTTTATGGTAGATAATGAATTAAAACACAATTGGTATCGTCGATCTCAAAAATGGATTTGTATAGTTAAGCCACGGAAACGTCATGACAGTACCAGACTGTTAGATATTTAATTCAAAATCTACGGCGACCTGGAAATTCTATCATACCAATTTAATTCATGAACACATCTTTTCACAAGTATATCGATCAATGATGTGTTATAACTGGAGTATATGGATCACATGTTGACGATCTCTATCTTCCTGCTAACACTCGCACGAGTAACTATCTTTTCATTTAACGGACTGAGCTTTGAAGTTTCGGGGCTCAAAATCATTTACTTCGATCTTATATTCCATATTTCGCAGTAAAGTTTCTGTTGTTTTATGGCCGCAGATGTCTGTTGTTTTTACATTTTACACACCGCGATTGACTTAGCAATAAATGTTAATATCGCGTTCACTTTCGCAGCCACCGAGAGCTGCTGAAGCTGACGTCGCTCTGACGTCTGAATAGACGGTTGCCTCTGGATTATTCATAAACCTGTAGTTTTTAAAGGGAGACATATCTTTCATCTTCACTGTCAATTAGTACACGTGCAGTGTCAGCGGTAAGCTCTCAGACACGCTGACTCGTGTGACAGGGTAGGGGATGCAAAGCTGATGGTTGATACAGAGTGATATTTAACATCTGCTATGTTCAGTGGTGCATACTATAATCAAAACGACCAGTGGTAACGTGTGTCTCAATCAATATATAGCCAGGCTCCCGCATATCAACAGACTCCACGGATAAAATATTCACGGGAAAACACTAGCTTATGTAATGTACCTCAGACGTCTGCAGGCCACCGTCCCAAGAAATCGTGTGTTATACGTTCACCGAGAGACGAATCCTCTTAGAATCCATTGAATATTTAATTGACGGCTGCTCTCAACCAACTTCTAGACTAAGATGCTACACAGATGTTATCCCTCAGTTCTGCACGGTTTCAGCCTGTGTAAATTAGGTCCAGATCCCATCACCTAGGGGTACATTTCTCAGCAAATCGAGCTAGCATAAATATAGGTTTCTCATCAGAGTCAATTTTACTTCAACTCCCAGGTTCAGATTTACTTTATATCTCGTTTCCACAAACACTGGCTCCATCTTCCGCAGCTCTGTTTAGCTACATACCACTGAGATTCCTTTATATAATATACACAGGGTTCTATTATCGTATGTATATATATATATATATATATATATATATATATATATATATATATATATATATATGGCTCGAAATTCTTAATGTTTTCTACTGGACAGTGCGGTCCAGCAAGACAAATATTTAAAGGGACACAACAAGATTATACTATACTTTACATTAAATTACAATTTTTAAATATATTATATATTAGAAGTAGTGTTATTCGCAGCTACTATTTTTTCTAAATTAACGAAGGCACGCTCATATGAGAATTAACTAGATTACTCGATCATTCTTGTATACGGTATCAAACAATCTGTGTTGTCCACCAAGCATACACAAGGTGCAGCCATTACAAATTTGGGAAACATGTTAGAGTTTAAACTTTGACCTACAAATTTACAAATCTATACCTTTATTAAGTGTGGGCTAGAGACTGCCCTAATATGAATGCAATAGATCGTTGGTACGTAAGATTAACGTGAGGTTACGATTTCCTCACCACAAAATATTTATTTTTTTTTTATACAGCCTGTGTGTGATCTGTTCATTATCTGTGTTTCAGGCATGGAAGGACATACTCCTGACTTGGAAGCCAGAAGACTATGGTGGAGTCCAGATGGTTCGCATACCAACGGATAAAATTTGGACCCCAGATATTGTTTTGTATAACTTGTAAGTATAATAATTATCAGCTTTAATTATCAGCTTTATCAGCTAACGTGGCATTATCTATTTGAATTTATATGTATTTTGATCAAATTGAATATCACTTTTTGTTTTCGTCTTTTATATTTAGATCTCATTAATATATATGAAGTAGTTATGACATTTTACGGAACGTGTTATATGGCTATTTCGAGATCAGAAAGTCTCCTCTTTTGGAAAATATTGAAATATAGACAAATTATCTCATGAAAGGGTAAATATGCGACAGTTTTTCTTTAAACGTTCAAGATACACACATGTTCTGAAATGAGAACCAGGTTGGTTTGTTGATGTATCTAGTTGTTAAATAGGTTTATTTTCCTTCTGTTATAAACGACCTTCCAGTTAGATGAATCCAAACTGCTATTTGGTGTATATATAACCTATTGTTAAACAACCATTTAGAAACTCATTGGGCCGATTGCTTTTTCTAAAATGTTATTATTGAATAACTTTATTTTGGAAACTCTGTAGCAATTCATAATTTGATTATTATAGGCTTACTAGATCTTCACTGCTTCACTCCAAGGAAAATAATCTCACCAATATAGAGACTCCCAGGACAAATGTATTTTTTCTAATTCATATACTAACCTAAATTTAGCAATCACCAGTGCCTAGACACGTCCTAGCAAAAACACTAGATTGACAACTGGATTAGAGTACCATTACTATATTTTCTACGACTTTATTTTCCGCGAATTCTCTGGAATAAGTAATTTTATCACGACCATGAAGCGTTTATTACCAATAGAAGCGACCAGTGCGTAGATGGGGAGCGGCTAAGTGATGGGTATAGAATTTCATTTACCCAGCTTGTCTCTGTGAGCAGATAAACCCCCCCAAAAAAATGGTAAAACGTCAATAGGACACCTGAAACTTTGTCGTTAGGAAATGTATTAATGGGTTAAATATTGCCGTAATATCGCTGTTTCAGCATCCTCAGCATGGCATTTCACCTGCTTAGTCACCAGTCTAGATACACAGTACACATACAATCTATAAATATTCAATAAAATATATATTCTGTCAGTGATGCTAATGAAAGGCTTGAGGATTGCTTGAGTTTCGTTCGTATTCGAGAGGGTTGTTACCCCCCCCCCCCCAGCTGGTAAGGCCAATCTCTATATTTAACTTTTTCTTGTAAACCAAGAAATCTATCTGATTGACCAACTCCGTTTCTTCCCGACACAGGGGACACCCTCTGCAAACTAACGAAAACTCTAAGTTAAAAGACAGTAACCGGACTTTTGAAAAATATAAATTAAAACTATTAACTATTAAGTTAAACAAATTCTGTGCCAGATCTTGGGTTTCCGGAACGGTGTGCTCCTAATTTTGTGTATATAAAGCTGTATATCAGGGATTTATGAAATCAACGCTTAGGGTGCCTTTCCATACATGCGGGCCCCCGCGCGGGACCCGCGCGGGTCCCGCACGGTTGAAATCCAACAAGTGTGTTATCACTGTCGCCTTTCCATGCGGATCCAGCAGTGTTGGATTTCTGCGGGGGCCCGCATGCGGATGCTACATGTATATATTAGTAGCTGGCATGTGTCCTTGTATTTGAAAAGTAAAAGGAGCTGATAGAGCTTATTTAATTGCATTAAAAAAATATACGACCATTCTTCATTGAGATACGTCCCGGGACCAGCTCTAGTTAGAGTGTGACAGGAAATAGCCACCATATATGATACGATATTAATCCGCTCCAATCTGCCTCATCAGTTAGTATAAATGTTTACACTGAATATTTTCTTAAGATATTACACTAAAATTTTAGAAATTATAATTATTAGTGCATGCGTTTATCCAATCTAATGCGTCACCCGCATGCGGGGACCCGCACATATGGAAAGGGACTCTTCGCATGCGGGGACCCGCGCGGGTCCCGCGCGGGTGAAAATCCGCATGTATGGAAAGGCACCCTTATTGGTACATGGATATTTATTAATTTAATGTATGAGTTGAACTGTGATATCAAACTATTTTATGGTTTTTAATTTTCCAGTGCGGATGAGCGCCTGAAGGAACGGCGGAACGCCTCAGCCGTTGTCATGTACGACGGTTCTATCATGTGGATTCCTCCCGCCATCTTCAAGAGCTCCTGCCCCATCGATATCACACACTTCCCTTTCGACGTACAGGAGTGCTTTCTGAAATTCGGAAGCTGGACCTACGATGGATTTCAGTTGGATTTATCCTTTTATGAAGATCTGGACAAAATAGACCTGAATGATTTCATTCCTAGTAATGAATGGGATCTTTTGGAGTTTCCAGCCAAGAAGCATGACAAGTATTACCCTTGTTGTAATGAACCTTACCCCGACCTCACCTTTTTCCTGAAGCTGAAGAGAAAGGTGGCTTTCTATAACTATATCCTCATCCTTCCGTGTGTATTGCTGTCTACGTTGACCCTTGTTCTCTTCTGGTTACCACCAGAATCACCAGCCAAAATGGTTCTGGGTAAGTTATTTGTTTCACATTTCAGGCCAAAGTATCTAGTATCAATACCTGTGCTTGATCTGACATTGCGTCAGTCATCGTTTATAAGTCTTAGCTAGTCACTTCTAGCTCTTCCAGTTTTACTATTCAGGTCTGAATGTTAATATCGCAGAGGTTATTTTTTTTTGTTTTGTTTCTGAAGCGGTCGCAGACTCCGTGCGAAGAACACTCAGCGCCATCTCATCTCTTCATATATATATATATATATATATATATATATATATATATATATACACTTGTATATTACTTTATTTTGTTATATTTGCACAACAGAGTTGTATATACACATCATGTAGTTACTTTAATTGTTACTAGTCAAAACAGTTCATGACGAAGCTTTCCGAGACTACATGTTAGATAGATGGATAAACCCAGGCCAACTTTTGACACCCTCATATATTTTCAAACAAGACGCCGCTTTGTTGCTGACATGGACGTATCTCGGCTTTTGTACACATTAATGACACCACTCTCTCTCTCTCTCTCTCTCTCTCTCTCTCTCTCTCTCTGAATAGCTGAAGGTCTAAAACTAGTATCACAAAGGACTGGCTGTGTGTTAAAAATATAAACATTTATTAACCAATCACAAGAGGATATTAACACATGACCTAGATATGTTAGAATGATATCGGAAAATATTTACATAGAAGTGCGCAGGATTTAACCTGGGGGGGGGGGGGGGGGGTTGTTATGACCGATTTGTCAATTCTGTGTCAATTTCATAACAAATGACAAATGCTCCATTAACTAAATTAGTAATAAAATGGATGCAATGTTAGGGAATGTCATGAAATTTTATCTGTTGGTCATGGAGAGGTATATTGTTTATTGACTAATGGCAACAGCTATATTTGTTTCCCATTTTTACTTGTTTTAATTATTTTGCTCGCAGGTGCAAGCGTGCTGAAATGACAGCGATTGAGTCCGTTTCGCATCAGCCGATTCATGTATTTCCTGACATTTACAATGCTTAGGCCATTGTTCATGAATAGTGTGATAAGTTGAACAACACTGGTGGTGTCACCTATATATTTTCAGCGAACCTGTGAGCTTATGCGATGGTGCGACGGCGATGGTGCGGCGTCGTCCGTCGTCTTTACGTTAACCCATACTATCTCGAAAACGGCAGGAGCTAGCATCACCAAACTTTAGGCAAAAAATCAGTTATCTAAAAAACTCTATCGGATTTTGTTAATTTTTTTACTGTCTGCACTTACTCCTCCAAAACTGTCAAGCTAAATCATTCAATATTTCACAAAAATAATTCATGAAACAATCTCTCTCATGTTTGTTCGTATGGTTCCAGTTCAGTTGAATTTTGGTCGAGTTGCATGAAGCTGAACTTAGTCATTCTAAAAGGATACTAATATTACAATATCAGAAACGGATGGAGCTATCATCATAAAATTTTATGCAAATGTTGGTCACATGAGTCATATTTGAAATTGAGGTATTGGTGGCAACACCTGCATCGGCCTTTTCTGTACACGGGTCATCAGTCATCAGTACATTAATCCATAATTTCTCAGGAATAGCATGAGCTAGAATAACCAAATTTTATGCAAAAGTCTGTCACATATCAATTTTATGGGATTGAGTGTTTTGTAGCCTGCATTAACTTACATTTTATGGGGAAAAGCTAAAAAGAACTTTCAAAATATTCTTCTCTGAAATCATTCAGCCAAATGGTTCAATATTTCACAGAAATTAGTCATTTGGCAAGTAAGCAAACTAACATAACAAACTCAGAAACAATAGGAGCTAGGATCACTAAATTTTGTGCAAATGTTGGTCACGTGACACATATTTAAAATTGCAGTTTTTGTGGCGCCACCTACATATTTACAAACGGGCAAAGATTATGACTGTTTATATAAATAGCTTGGCAGACTGGCAACTATTTCAGATTTCGCAACGGGTCAAGAGTTCACTCAGTGCAGCCAGGTATAGGTCAAGAGTTCACCCAGTACAGCTGCTGCATTCTATTTATATCTTTGGCAGACTGCCCACTGCATCAGATTTGGCGCCAAACAAGAGCCTGGATCTATTTATTGCTTTGGCAGACTGCCAATTGTCTCAGATTATGCAACATGTCAAGAGTTCACTCAGTGCAGCGAGGTACAGGTCAATAGTTCATTCAGTCTAGCCAGGTGCAGGTCAGAGTTCCCTCAGTGCAGTTGCTAGAGCCAGCTGCTTGTCACAGTTCACTCAGGGCAACTGCCTTTCTCACCTAAGCCTGGTCAGCCCAGTACATCAAACACAAGAGAAGATTGATTTAATTGCCTGATATTTTGACCTGTCTTTGTGTCTTTAATGGCTTTCTCGTTCACAAGTCAGGTGTCGCCACCTACAATGACTTTTGCACAGTGTATGTGCCTGGTTTTTTTTCTCCGGAGGAATTTGAAATATAAGACTGAAATTGGGCATATTTATACATATCGGATAGTTTTGTCGTAAACCAGACTGGTAGCATCACCTACAATCATTTTTGTGTTGTGTGCATCCATGCCAGAATATCAACAATGATGTGTGTAATTGGTTCCTGTTCAAATGTTGAGTACTTACATTGTTCATATACATGATACACATGTATTGGAAAAGTAATGGTCTAGCATTGAAGCATTATACCTGCCTGTAGGCCTTGAAGCCTACAAAATTCATACATATTCAAGTGTCATTTATTAAACGGTTATCAGAATAACCTATAATTTAAGCCCGCATGGATCACTTCTGAAATGGCGAGCCTCCGATAAAAAAATGTTTAACAATTTTTTTTTTTTTAGGGTGGGGGGTGGGGGGGGGGGCGCACCTCTGTTTATATACTTAAAACATGGTTATAATGTGAATATATAACCAAACGATATATGCATATGACAAAAATATAATAGTATACAAATGCCCATAAGGTATTAATACTTGACCAGAAAATATTAAAATATTGTCAAAGAATATCACAATATGTCCAGAGCAGTATCAGAAGATTGTTACAGGTGACAGATTTACACATGAGGAGACGATATCAAGACATGGTCCGTGGATATTAGCACATGTTTAGGCGATATATACCAGAAGTCCCCCAGAATATACATTTATCCAATATTCACTGTCACTGTCACATGACAAAGAAAGCTCTAACCTATAATCTTTCTTTACAGGGATTAACATCTTCGTTGCATTTTTCGTGCTCCTGTTGCTTCTTGCGGAGTCTACTCCAGACGCCTCAGACTCCATACCTTTGATAGGTAAGGCTGTTTGTCAATTCTCTTAATTTTGTAAAAAAAAAGAAAGAGTGCAGTGGATAGAATTATGTTGTAGTATAGTAAAAATTCACTGTTTTGTTATCAGATACTAAATATTTCGCCTCTTGTTTTACATTAAAATGAGACACCAAGTGATATTATAATAATCGGAGAGCAAGCTGAAAAATCCAGTGGTTTTTGGAAGCTGCCCATTCACCTACCTTTTAAAAACGAATTTAGGTGATTTCTGGCTTCCTCTGTGTATATATAATGATCTGAAGGTATTTCTGGTTATGAAAAATTCTTATACCACCTCCGTGAAGGATGTGTAAATCATCAACAACGTGTTTGTAACCGCAGCAATGTAGACAAACGGGAAAACATGTAACTAAGGTAGTAGGTTGCATTGAGGTGGAGGTAGAAAGGTCACTTGTTGCTAAAGGCCATTTGCAAAGCTCTAGCTTACCTGACTTGCCGCCAGATGCCCTTGTTGAATTGGTTTTGATAATTAAGGGGGGCCCTCACATATTAGTACAGCCGTTTTAGTTTGCAAAGTGCTACATAAGGATACTGTTCACCATGTAAGCAGGAAGACAAACGATTTTGGATAGAAAATCTTGTACTTAACATTTTGAGTGTAACCTTTTTCAGATAGAATAACTAGAGAACTTGTTTATTGTAATAATAAAGAATTAACATTTTGGTTTGCACTGAATATTTGAATAATGTATGAATCACTGTAAATTTGGCATTTATTCCCCAAGTCTATGCAGTCAAAGTAGATTATTGACCAGATAATTGGAAGCCGTACTGTGTACATTACCTCCCGCCTGTGGTATGATCTCTGGTCCATAAGTGTATGGGCTATTTATATTGTGGTTCGAACGTATTGACTATGGTTATTATGCTGCTTTATTTAAGAAGAATATGCGTCCCTGAAAGTATTAGTTTTGCGTGCTGTCGTCAAAGACATGTGGACATATAATGGTTCGATTACTCTCATACCGTACTAGTGTAAACATGTATAGCTTTCTCATTCTGGACATGTATGGTTACAGGGGCCTACTATTGTGTGAACATGATCATGATCACTCTCTCAACATTCCTGTCCGTGATCGTCATCAATCTCTATTTCCGAGGGGACCGAAAGAATCTCGTGCCAAAATTGCTGCGTCGTGTAAGTAGAATACAACGATTACATCCATGCAGATCAGGCGAATAAAGTGTGAATGCACAACAATATCAACTTTGTGTTAAGGCCACAGGGCTTAATGAAAAATAAATACATGTATATGAAATAAGATGTGCATTAGTTTAACGAGATGGAAGAGCTGTAAAATTAATTATGCACTGACCGAGGATACAGTTGCTCAAACGGAAAAGCACTTGGTATTCCACACCTTTGGTGTAAAACGCTTAACTCTTCAAAATGTTCATTTAACATGTGTATTTTCAGTATCTGTGTACGTTTAAATGCAAATATCGAACATGGAAAAAGACTGATGGCTATTTGTTTCCATCAATTCTCAAACAAATTTGCTTACAGCACCTTAATTTGAGAAAAATTACTTTACTGACTCAAAAAAGTTATGTATCTTTTTTGCAGATATTCATAGATTATTTAGCACGAATCCTGTGCATGCGCAATGAGCTGCTTCCGCCAGAGATGATAAAGACGCCATCTCCAACAAAAGCCAAAGAGAACTCCCGGGAAGGGAAGCACAAGAAAAAATTTAAATGTCCTGAGATGAAATATAATAAATTTCAAATGCAGGACGTCAACCAGTCCTCTGTGTCGTCGACAGCCAATAACACGCGAGATAACGCGTCACCTGACAAGTCGCCGATGTTCATGTACCGTAGCGTGGAGGGCGAAGTCCGGGAAATTCGCAGATACATCAGAGAAATGGTGGCACGACTCCAGCGGAAGGAGGAAGCAGGAAAAGTGGCCCTGGAATGGAGAATCGTGGCTTTGGTCTTGGACAGAATGTTTTTCTTCTTGTATTTAGCTGCCATCATTGTCTCACTGGCCACTGTCTTTCCACGAACTAACAAACCTTAAATTTTCATGTGCGCACGCACTTTTCCCCTAATATAAACGCACGTGTATTTAACTGGATAGAGGGGTGACAAATTAATCACATTATTAATTATTATGATTGACTCAAAATTACCATGCACGCTCCAAGGAGCGAGACCCAATAGATCCAAAAATCTAAATCTTACTGACCGGCATGCATTTTGTTTATTGGCTCTGCAACATACAGCTCTCCGCAGATCCTCGTGTCAAGTGATGTTTGACCATTAGGACTGTTGATGTTTACTTTATGTTGCCGGTCACCAGCTCCCGAACAGGAATTCCATGAAGGCCGGCTGAACGAATTCCACTATATTGGTATCACACCGAAATCCATGAAGGCCGGCTAAACGAATTCCCCTATATTGGTGTCACAATGATATGGATGTCTATACATACTTTGATGCTGAAGTTAAGTGAGGTTAATCCCCGCTTTGTAATGGTGCCTCCTGTGTACATAAACTGAGAATATGAGGTACTGTGACCTCATAGTTGAGTGATACGTCGAGACTGAGTGTATTTACGTGCATTGTGCTACAAAAGGGAAATAACATTATTGGAAGATTTGCGTTTAATACGGGATATCGCTTTAGAAAGATGTCCTTTTGTGAAGGTCTTTGACATTCCCACAGTCGGCCCCCACTAAAAACATATAACGTTTGAGGAGTGCCAAAAATAGACTTTACTTCTGTGACACGAATGGAAGATAGATCTACAGGGACTAGATCAAACTAAAGACATATAGGGGATCATAATAATGGGTCTTTATTACATAACAACAAATATCTAAAGCAATATTTAAAGCACCTTGTATAGCGTCTGTATTTGAGTTAAGTATATCCGTAATTTTCCTTCAACATAATACAACAAATCCATCGACCTTATCGTTTTTAATTATCCTCTGACACTTTCAGATTGCAGAATACAATACGTGTGTGATATGTTTTTGTGTGTCAATATTACAGCCTGTCCGTATATAACATGGAATTAAGGCGAGTCCCGGCCATGACGTTAAGAATGCATGGAGACTCCGTCAATTAACTGCCAGAATAAAAACTGTGCAACAGTAAGACTGTATATAATCCTATTGAATAAATACTTGTATATTGATCGTTACGCATGTGTAGACCTCTGTCTTTCTTTCTTACGTTCTCTTACTATATATATATATATATATATATATATATATATATATATATATATATATATATATATATATATATATAAAACTCTGAAGAAAAACAACACTTTTAATTCACAACAGTCTGTTTCACGGGATGCGACCCGATCATCAGGTGAATGTGGTTAGAACACATTCACCTGATGATCGGGTCGCATCCCGTGAAACAGACTGTTGTGAATTAACAGTGTTGTTTTTCTTCAGATTTATACCGCTCTGACCTAGTCTGTAGGCCATAGAGCACTTTACACCGGAGGGTAACACTACCTTCTATATATATATATATATTGACCTTTCTCTCTTACTTTTTCTTACTACTGACGAATATATATATAGGCCTACATTGATTTGTGTTATCCCAATTCGGCTGACGTGATATTGAGAAGCAGTCTCGTACATTTAAAATTTTCACAGAATCTTCATTGGATGGAACAATTTTTTTTTGTTCAGTGATCCAGGTGAAATAAATTGTGAAACGGCCACATGGTGTGTAATGTAGTGTACGTGAGGGTCGAATTTTAATTAACAAATCAATTTTGAGTTTATGAGAATTGATTTGATATCGCTTCTGACAGTCCTTTATAGCTGTTATCAGCGAAGTTCAACCTTTATTATTATATTTTACTGGTAATATGAATAGCGCTAGGCCCGTTGGGACATTGCAAGTTCCATGATGCTTGTTGATCAGTCAGGCTCAGTGTTCTGTACCTGGTCATGATCGTGGATGTTGGGGGTGTTCTTGCTGTGGCTACCCATGAATAAAATATGCAACTGAAGGTCACAAATGCCCTGCGCCGGCCTGTTCCCTGTTAAAGTCACGTTATTCCACAGGTACTTTTATTATTTATTTATTACAACATTCTGCAGGGTAGCCCGTAGAATGTTGTAAAAAAAAATAAACAAACATGTGCCATGCGCCTGCCTGTTCCCTTTTAAAGTCACGCTATGCCACAGGTTTTTTTAAGTTTACAGAGATTCGTATAGGAATTAAAATGTTTGGATATCATCGTCGTGAGCATAAAAACTGTTGGGTCAGCAGATTCATTAAAGTTTAAAGAACGTAGAGTGTGATAAATCGTTATAGTCATTGATCCAAGATTAACAACAAAGGGGCACACTTAATTAAATGTATCCGCATATGCAGGTAATTAATTTAAAGATTTCATCGAGGTGTTCTCATCATCAATCAGCAAAAAAAGGGGGGGATTATTAAACTAAACTCGAACTTTAGTTTGTTCAACCTTCATATTACCAGTCATGATATCGGATGACTTCCAGGAATAGCCGAGATGCGTCGCTGTCTTGATGCGTTTAACTCTAAATATAAGTTTATAATGTGCCTTGGGTTTTGTCAAATGTTCCGCCATCGAAGAGGACGGAACTATGAACCGTCTAGTGTGAACCATAACAATATAACTGGTCCTACTGTTTTTAGCATTATAAAGACTGAGAGTCACAATGGCTGCCTTCAGAACGTACTACACGGGGTAATTCACTGGACGGCTCTGCTTCACGATCCTCTCAATTCATGCATATTTCATTGCAATCAAGGATTCAAGGGTAATGGTCTTTATTGCTGCCATTTGCTTTGGACTGAAGTGCTGCAAGAAGGATTTAACGAAGACCAAAGGTCTTCGTGCAGGATGATTTTATGATATTCAAACGGCCTAAACACAGGTTTCTATATACGTCCTTTAACCTTTTTATACGCTTAATGGTCCGGCAAAAATGAGGAATGACCAAGAAGCTCGATTTAAATATTCACAAAATGGTGTGATGCTCTTTTCAAGTCGGACTATAAACCTTTCATAAATGTCACAAGCCCAGAGTAGATTGCGCGGACTATTTAAATATTCATGTGCGGATATCTTTGATGTAAAGGTGCAATCAAGCAAACAATCTGTAAAAGTACTAATGGGAGAGAAAATTTAATGAGGGAGTGATATTAATCAAAAATCACAAGCGTATACCCTGGGAAAACATATTTTGGCTAAATATTAATATAGTGTACATAAAGAAATAATTTATGTTTTTTTTTACTTTCGATATGTCCCCTAACATATGTTACTGTTTCATGTCTTGGAAAAGATCATTCTGAGTATTTGTTCGCCGTCTTTCCAGTTATGTTAGCCACTATATGTAAACAGGGAACGTATGTTGTATACAAATATAAGAAACTTCTAATTTTACATAAAAACCAGTCTGGGCGATGTTTCCCTAAAAAAAAACTAAAATTTGTCCAATGCGCCGGATCTTCTGCAAGATCATGGCGATAACACAACATGAGTGCCTTTAATTAAAGGCAGACATAATGTTAGTATACTTTGCACTGAAGCAACTCTTGGCAAGAGATCAACTGGTGCAGGTTTTGGCTTTAAACAAATAAATAGAGTTATAAACGTGTATGAAATTAAATGTTTTGTTTTAAAAATTTTTACTGTTATTTGGACCCCTTCAGCGCTCTGCCCATGAAATGTACTCTTGCTACTGACAACTGTAATAACCGTACGTTCCAAACTTTGTGCTGCTACCGAAACCGATATCTCGCCTACAGTGGGCCATCTGGTGGTCAATAAATGAACCCCATTACGACATATCTCACATCTGGCTTGCGGTTTAATTACATTAGTAGAAGTAATAGATGTATTTAGCAGGCTCGCAGCACTGTTTAGCACATGGAATCTTCCATCTATCAACTTGAGAAACAATATTTTTTCACCAAATATGGGAATATTATAGGTCAAATCCACTCTCATAGGAGAGGTCATGATCCCAATTTAAATATATCTCATCCCATAACCAATATCTATGTATATGGATTATATGAAAGAAATTTGTCCAGTATCTTATTACTAACAATGCTCACTGTACTGTCAAGTGGCAATAATGGGGGTAGTATATGGTGCAAAAACAAGAAAACGGCGCCACCTGTCTTCAATAGAAGACAAAGCTATCCAAGATCTTCAGTTAATTTGATTTTTGGACCAATCCATGCATCCCATATTGAGATATTTTAGATTGTGTGACTTTTTTCCAAATACAGAAATATTAAGGGAAAGGTCATAGGAAAGGTCATGACCTCAATTAAAATATACATCATCCAATAACCCATATCTATGTATATGCATAAAAATGAAAGAAATCTGTCCCATTATAGTTTTTTAATTATAATGCTCACAGTCCTGTCAAGTGGCAAGGATGGGTGTTTTAAACAGCACAAAAACAAGAAAAGGATGGCACCACCAGTTTCTGGTACAAGACAACAACTACAGTATCAAAGATTTTCCACAAACTTGATTTTTGGATCAATCCATGCAAGATTTCTTGAGATATTTAAGAATTTGTGTGATAAACTTCCAATATGGACTTTTTCAAGGTCAAGGTCACTCTTCTAATAAAGGTCATGACTTCATTTTAAAAAGGCTTGGTCCTCTCATCCACTTATATGGACATGTCAGGTTTTGTAAAGATTCGTGAAAGAGTTTTTTAGTTCTGTCACCTGAAAGAAATCCCTGCAGTGGCGGCAGGGCGACTGTGCCAAAACCACAGCATCCTGACTTTGTCTGGGCATACAGTAAACATAACAACTGACACTTTCATCATAAACACAGAACTAATGCTCTAAACATAAACTTTCATATGACACCTGATAAATTTCTTTATATTTTATTTATCCTTTTAAATCACAGCTGGCCAATGGTTTAAACATCCATGATTGTCCTGCTATCTCTCAGCAGACCAATTTATAACATAAATCATTCAATCCCAGTTTCCCACCTGCTAATCTACAAAGCACCTGAAAGAGAAAGAGGTTTCATTTACATCCCAGACTGTTTAATGCAACCCCTCTATGTCATTTGGTGATGGCCTTATAGTGATTCCTTTTATCTTGGTTCACACTGAGATTTCAAACCCTTATACATAGGGCAGCTTGTGATAGAATTAACATGTGACCTACAGATGTGGTGAGCAAGTGTGGCGAGCACAAGCTGTGACACTCAGGCCTATGTCAAATTCAGTGTTAACTGACAAAGACTTCTGCATCATCAACTCTTAAAATGCATCCTTCCATCGATCTACAACTTTTTTCATAAAATAAATTTTAGAATCAAAATCTTAAAACCAAATCACCATTGTTTCAACAAGTTTCTATAGAAATAGTCACATGTGTAATTGACACAGTGACAACATTTGGTCAGGTGTAGATTGGGCAAATCACTTATGTCTTTGTTTAAAACTAACTCATTTTCCGATTATATTTTTATTGAAAAATAATTACCCAATAAGGGCATCATACTGCAAGACTATCTGGGCATTAGATTTACCTGAAGTATTAATTTAAAAAAATGACAGTGTAATAGTGAAAAGTGATGGTCATTATTATGAAGGAAACAATTAGTATGCAGGACTTTTTGGGTTTGATTTTGCATTTGGTTAGAGATATATGTGCTAAGGAATCTTAAAACAGG
Source organism: Sipunculus nudus (assembly GCA_026874595.1). Taxonomy (NCBI): domain Eukaryota; kingdom Metazoa; phylum Annelida; class Sipuncula; order Golfingiida; family Sipunculidae; genus Sipunculus; species Sipunculus nudus. The sequence goes on from CM049307.1 coordinate 22,315,378, forward strand.
TATTAAATGGAAATTACTTGTTTCGCTAAAACTGCCATGACCGCAATAATTTTTCAATTTAAAAATAATAGTTAAAATGGTTATTTTTTAATCACAATGATTGTGTTATCCAACATCAAGAAGCAGTTCAATTTCATTGTACTACATACAGCCATGAAAACTTGATTTTTTGGCCATTTGCCTAAACAAACTAAGTAGCAGCGGTTTACCAGTTCTTAACAAATAGATGACAATTGACCCAATCATCTTTATACGATACCCGTCTACCTAAGGCCTATTACAAAAAAAAATTTTATGAGTGAATGCAAGTCATTAAATTGAAAAAGTGTCATATTCTAGTTATCAGTATAAATGTTGATTATTGAAGTTTGATTCAAATGGACCAATAAATGTGAAATTTCCCAAATTGTGAATAACAATTTGAAAGAGAGCTGTTAGGTGGAATTGTTTAAATTAATCACAATGATGATGGTATACATTTAAATGAGACACCTAATGTCAATTTTATGATTTGTTCAATTCAAAATATATGTTCAACCAATAATGGCCTTTGATAGGCTTTGCATGATAGGTTTTACATTTCACTGGTTGGGATTGTCTTTATACACACCGATCAAAGCTCTAATTCCTTCCCCTTCCCAACAAGCAACATATTGGTATTTGAAAAGCTTATACAGACTCTTATTATCCAAGCAATTCATGTTTTTATAAAAATGTCTAATACTTCCATTTACTTAAAATTGCAATTAACGTTGTATACCTTAGGTTTCAAGGTTATCAAGGATAATTTGAAGTGTTCATATTCACTTAGAATAAATCCAACATTTCAAAGGATAAACCAATATCCTGATTATTTAAAGTCTCATTTCCCTCAGTGTCATATAGAGTAATTCATAAGAAATTTAATGGGGAAAATTGTCTAAAATAAAAACACACACTGCTAATTATCACATATTACAATATTCTCAAACAATAATTTGTGCTTAGGTGACCACTGCTGACAATATGAACAATTTATTGTTCAAAGAATACATGGCTGTTTTGATAAGGAAATACACTTAAAACTTTTAATCAGTCACTGATAAACTCTCCAATTCATCAGTCGAACTAGCCCTAAGTACAGATTAAAATACATGGTTACTCCATATAATCATAAGGTATTCTAATATAACTGGGTATCTGAATCCTCTGTTATTCATAGAAATACCTCAACTGATTCATAGTGACACCTGGTGTGAAAACATGAAACAACTTATTTCAGTTCACGTCACTGTGATATTAATATTGTTGCTCAAAAGAGTATTTGGGTTAACCGTCCCTTTTGTAAATCATACTTCATTAGTGAGAATAAACGAATTCAATGTATCAAAACCTGCTCCAGGACTTTTATTTTCAACTGAATAAACAGTAGGTCATCACTGATAATTACTGAAGTAAAAAATTATTACAACCTTACAATCACCATTCATCCTTATGAATCAGAATGTACCTAGAAAAACAAAATTTGTGTTGCACTACAAACCAGTTTGCAGTAAATTCACATCTATGACATCTATTATAGGTACTATTTATTACGTGTGCAATAAATGACATACTTGGATAAGTACTGAGCAGAAGTTTAAATTTTAAGTGACTGTCATTTAGTCTTGGACATTTGAATAGAAGTCAGGTTATCTAATGTTTCAACAACATTTTGGAAATGATTGGTCCTACTGGACCTTGTTATTTGATGGCTAATGTACAGTGTCTGTTCATTTACAAAATCTGATGTGCTAAAACTTTCTCACTTGATGAAGGAGAAACTAGATGCTGTGACCACACTTTGTGCTGATGGATCTCCATATGACAATTTGTGAACATAGATCTTCATCCAATGCTATGATCCTTCCCTGATTCACTGGTCCCTGAGGTAATCCTTATGTAGGATCTGATCCTTCATGAACATCCTCATCATGGTGTGGCCGACTCCTCTGTTTGTATGTCTTTTTACTAATGAACATTAGCACCAGTAATGCTGGTATATGTATTAGACTAAATTTAAATAGTTTTCTGGAAGAGTTGCTATCACCATCTCTGTAAAACCGCCATCCTAAGTAGGAAAAGTATAGATTGAGTGGTAGAGAGTCTATTGCAAAAGTCCACGTAGTTAGTCCTATCATTGGTGCTACTGTCGACAAAGCTAGGAGGCCGAGGCAGTACCGGAATGCTACACGCTTACACAGTCCTGGGTTTGTTACTGACATCATGCGGTAGCCAGCACGGGAGTAGTCCTGTCTTAGATTCCAGCTCAGCGCATTGAAATGTGGAAACTGCCATGCATACATTATCCCTGCTAAAAGCCAGGCACCTGTCAAAGAAGTCAAAATCATGATAAAATACCTTCTACATTGATATCAGATGTTGTTTACTTTTTTTTGTCTACGTCTACATGCGTAATGTTAGTGACATATTTGTTAAAATACTTGAGCTTTTTTAATAAAGGGATTTGACAAGGGGAAGTCAAGAAGAGGCTGCAAAATTGTGATAAACAAAATTAATATTATACAGTACACAAGGCCTGGTAGAAACTTTACACAATAAGCTTATTAATTAAGTATGGATTTTGCCCATAACTGAACTCGTGCGAGATAATCTATTGATAAGTAGTTATGGTGAATTTTACCAAAGCCCTGGTAAGTTAACGCAGCAAAAGTAAAAATGTTAACAGACGGACGGTGGGTATACCATAATACATCCCATATAGAGAGGCATATAAAAATGTACAACATTTGTACAGGTGTATAATCATAATAAAACACAGGGAATATCACTACCTGGATCTAGTTGTCCTGTGCAGGCTGCCCAGCCTATCAAAGGTGGTATGGCTCCTACAATGGAGCCGACCCATGTATTGACAATGTGTAACCGCTTCATGCGGGTGTAAACCATAGTATAGAGTCCGATGTTAGCAGCAGCTAGTGAGGCAGTCAGAGGGTTGATGAAAGTACCGAGCATGGCTACACCCAGACTCCCTGATGCAACAGCAAATCCTACAGCATGTAGCGGGCTAAAATACATGAATCATAAACACATGGTATTAGGTCCACATTTCTTGATACACAGGTGTATTATCAGGGTTGGCACAACCTTCCCAGCGGGAAAGGAAGGAAAGGGAAGAAACACTTTCTTCCCGGAAGGGAAAAAATTCTTTCTTTCCACCATTTCTTCCCACGGAAGAAATACAGTCACAACATACATGTCATTCTTGTTTTTCATATGATATTTTGGTCTTACATGTTAGTACAAATCAACAATTACAAAATGTAAAGGGACCATCCCAGACATCTCTCAAGCATAAGAAATTTGCTAAGTACAATTACATTTTGGAGTTCAGATGACATACATTCAACTTACACTAAGTTAAATACCTTGATAAATTCCTGTTTAACAGTATTTGTTCTCTATTATTTTGTAATGATCTTACCTTAACTGGCCTCGAACAAGTACCCGATTCTTTGTTCTATTCATTTGAGAGTCATATGGCACCTCAAAATACTGAAAGCAAAAATAACAGATGATTATCTGAATTTATTGAAAAAAAATAAAATCATGGAGTGTGTATATTTATATAGTTTAAATAAGAAATGGAATGTAAATGTAAATGTTCATGGAATAAATATTATTATAACTAACCATCAGAACTGAGCAGCTCCCTGTCTGCCTTAGATGAATATTTCTGTTTAAAGGTTTATTTACTGAAAACAATCATGAAAAATTGGAAGAATAAATGAAATGAAATATAATTAAATAAGAAATGATTTTCTATATATTTATTATAGTTGTTTAAATGATAAATCGCACAGAATTTTACCCTAGCCATAACACCCATTTTATAAATACTCCTGGCATTTGACAAGCCAAGTAATATGAATCGAGCAAAGGAGTTTAATTTGAATATGTCAAATTATTACCTGATTAATTGCATTTGCACTACATGAGGCAAGACCAGTTCCCAGGGATGTCACAAGAAGAGTGGCAGGATGGAACACACCCGGAGCCATGAAGTAGCCAGCCATCGCTGTGATGACAACAAGACCTGCAGCGGAAAAAAATGTGGAATTTAATGTTCTCTTTCCTTGTTTATTACAGTATTTAACATCAATGCTAAACACTTCAAGTGTGACGTGCAGAGGACTCTCATTTAATTTTCCAACCTAATAATGCCAGGAGTCTTAATGCGATTTTGATTATGGAAATCTTGTAAAATCTTATATAAAACAAGGGACCCATGGGTCACGGCGCTCAGCTGATCGTGATTGGACTATAAATGTTTCTCCACTGTGATACTATATCGAGTCGATAAAGCTTATGAATATCATGGACATGTTGGGCTATTATTAAGGAATGTAATGTAATATGTGAGTAAATGATAAATGAAATTACCTGACTGATGGATTAATAGAGTCAAATATAGTGGTTTATTTTTTATTTATTTAGGAGGGGTTGAAAATTGTGATATATTTGAGCAAATATGAATGCAATGACAGCAGTAATAAGCAGTAGTAGAATGATGATAAGGTTATTTGTTGAAGGATCTAAAGTGTATGGTAGTCTGCAAGCTTTCAATTTGACAGATATGATGTTATGATTAACTATGCTGATGAAGTGATTTATGAATTTGTGACTGTATGACACAATATCTCTTTAGTCTTGACAAGGTACATTATTGTGATGCCCACTATGTCTACATATTACACAATATTGACATAATTTCTGGCATGTACATAGGTACCTATGGACGAATAGTTATAAAAAATATTAAAGTATGAATATATCTGATTCGTCTTGTTTTTGCTTACTGAGGCTGACTTTGGGATGGGGTTCAAAGAAGGGAAAACTGAGGGCAGCACGAAGGTGGATGTAGAAATATTCTATTGTAATGCTTTTCATTTATATAAGAATATGAAAAGCTAAGAGGAAAGGGGCCCTCCTACTTGGTTATAGTAAAGTTCTTAATATATGATTGCAAACTAATACTCTGACAAGACTGTCATGAAGAAAAACAGTAAAATTTTGAGATACTGTGATGCATATGAAAATTTACAGATGGACAGGCAAGTGGACAGAATGGACTAATACCTTTATTTCACTTTCAAGGGAATAATGCAATTAAGTTTATATATAATCCTATGTTTTTAAGCATATCCACTTATTCCATTAAGAAGTTTTTATCTGAATCATTTTTTTATTTACAGGTTTTATAAATTTTTAATAAAAAAACCTGAAAATATAAGTTAAAATATTAGAATTGTTGCAAAAGTTGCAATCATTATATATACAGAGTAAGAAACTGAAACTATAAGTTAAAATATTAGAATTGTTGCAAAGTTGCAATCATCATATATCCAGAGTGTAGCTCATATTATTTTTAAATCATAAATGTTTAAACTGAATTTAAAAGAAAATAATGCCACAACATGGCATCTACAAGAATATTCCTTGAATCACTATTAAAAAGTTTTGCACATTGGAGTTTTCAGTACATGCTTAATTTTATTCACCAAAATAAAATAAAAGTAAAATTGATAAAATAAAACATCTTTTCAAATAAAGTATACACACTGTTGGTTGAAGAAGGGACAACAATATCATTGTGCTAATTACTATCCCAGTTTTAATTTATTACTGGAATTAATAGTCAATTTCACACCTGGTGAATTTTTACTCTTCTGAAGTAAGGAATTACTTATCTGATGAACATCCACACTTTCATAGCAATACACCACTTTGTGGACACAATTAAATGTACACTTTAATCATTGTTACCCTGGTGGTACAATACAAAATCTAAAATGTAGCATAGCCTAGAATAAGAATGAATCAAATACAGAAAATAATAACATTCATCTAGTTTATGCACCATCTGGGGGGGGGGGGGGAGTGCAGGGCAGAGGGGAAGCCTGCTGGTAGTGGCCAGGCTGACCCAAGGCAAGCTGCCTTGGGTGGGTTACATAATGCAAGTGAAGGCTGTACTACTAGGTGGGCTAGATGTAAACAACACTTGACATAGTGTATGAAAACATGAATAAAAGCTATTCTTTCCAATCAATTTCTTTGAAATTTCAGATTTTAAAAGATTAAATCCTTTTGTATATATGCTGTGAAAATTAAATCAACAGTGTTAAACAACAAAATTTTAGGTATTGATTTTTTATTTATGCTAATAACTTGAAAAATCTGCAAAATTCAGATCTAATTTTGGGTAAACAATTGAATCTTGATTAAATAAAGTTATATTCCTGAAAAAAAAGTCTCTAAGTTCAGCAAATTCTCATGTTAGGTGAGTAAATATATTTCCTGATTTAAAAAAAAAAAATGCATTATGTTTTGGCCCATAACTTCAAAATAATACCCAATACTGACCTAATTTTTGGTATGTTCATAGAAAATGTATGAAAGAATGTGAATACTAAATACGATCAAAAACAGATCAGTGGTTTTGATATTAGGCAGCCTTGAAATGTAACAATGGCTTTTTGTTATGGAAAACGGAGTTTTTTTCCTTAATATCTCGAAGGAACAAAGTCCTAATGACCCCAATTTTCCGTATGGTAGGAGATTTTGGGGACATCTAAAATTATGCCAACAGCCTGGGAAGCATAGAGATGTGCACTGAATGACCTACAGTCATCAAAGTGGACTGCTTGACAATGTAAGGGAATACAACAAGAGCCTCCAAAAAAATTCAATAACTAGCTTAATTTTGCAGCTTTAATTTACAAATTTCAGATTTTAACAGAATAAATCCTTATGTTTACATGCTGTGAAAATTAAATCCACAGTACTTACAGGAAAAAAATGTGCCGTGGCCAAAATTTAAGGTACCAATTTTATATTTTTGCCAATATTTAAAAAAATTTAACAGATTTTGATCTAATTTTAGTATACAATTAAATTTTGATCAATTAAAGTTGTATTACTGGAAAAAAGTCCCTACCTTTACCACTTTTGGTCTTAAGTGACCAAATATCTTCCTGATTTTTTTACAAAGTCCATTATGTTTGGGCCCTTAACTTTTTTAAATTATATAATACTGACTTAATATCTGGCATGTACATAGGAACTATATAGAGGAATATTTATGGTAAATATAAAGAAAACCAGATGAGTGGTTTTGATATTAGGCAGTCCTGAAGTGTGAAAATATATTTCTAATAAAAAATTGAGGTTTTTCCTTAATATCTCGAAGGAATGAAGTCCTATTGACCCAAAATCGGCAAGGTAGGAGATTTTGGGGACATCTAAGTGTATGCCGAATTTCAGATTCGTAGGTCCAATGGTGTCGAAACGTACCAGTCTTACGGAGGGACATCCAGACGGACGGACGGACATCCAGACGGACGGACGCACAACGGACAATGGACCACGACTATAGCTCAGATGACTTATAGTCAGCTGAGCTAATTAGAATATTTAAAATTTTTATCAAAAATTATTAAGTTGCAATAAAAAACACTTGCAATTTTTTTGTAAGAAAATTATTTAACTTAATTAATACATGCTAATAAATACACTACTAATATCAGATTGCCAACAAATTTTGAGTGCCTCTTCAGCTTGAAGTAAGTCAAATGTGAGAGTAGTATTACTAGTAACTACCTGTCAGCCTGATTTTTGACAGCTGCATGTAATAAGTTGGGAGATCTTTCCAGGTAAATTTCATTTCTTTCCACATCAGTTCATCAATGGACTGCAGCTTGGGGTCAAATGCCTCCATTTTGTCCACATCTTTTTTAATGGCATCCATGAATACCTGATCTTTAAGGGTGATATTAATCAGTTCCTTTGATTTAGGAATAAAGAGTGAAAACTCCTTTTGTTTATCCATATCTATATTAAACATTTGTTGTGATGTGCTGATGAACATGGTCATTTTATCATCTAGAGGGATGTTATCAGGGGGAGCATCTTGAGATGCTTCTCCTTGCTTTCTCCGTAGTCGTCTTCTCGCCAGCTGACCAGCCTTTCTCTTCAAATGTTTTGTGGTTAGGCTGTCCTCCTGTGGTCCATCGCCATCCCCCTGAGTTGGTTTTGTTGACATCTTAAAAAGACATTTAGAATATAACACAATGAATAAATTTATACATTAACTGAGGTACAGGAGTGAGTAAATTTAAAAGATGTGTAATAAAAAAACAAATAAAAACTATATATCTTAACAAAGTTTGTGAATGTTAGATTTTTTTTATTTTGCAAACTGGATTTTTTTTATCAGAAGTTACATGGCTTTTGTTCATAATTTACCATTCTTCATGCTGGTAAATGAAAATTTAATTGACTAATACAAAACTTTTTTTAATGAGTATTTATATTACCTTAACACTACCTCAGTAACCATCCATGAAATTAATAGAAGTAATTATATTTTAAACAAAAGTCTCACGAGACAAGATTTTGGGATGATAAACATGCTTTTTCTATACCAAGTTAGAGTAAATCAAAAAGAAACATGGAGTTTAAATTGGACTGTACTGTGCCTGTAGAAAAAAATAAGCTGTTTTAATTTTAATCAATGGTGGCAATTTGTGGGTTGAGCAATTTAAATTTACTTACATACAGATTACACCATTATATTCTTCAGGCCAAACCCAAAATTTTATTTTTTATTCACTTAACTAACACCTGGGAATGCACTGCTCTCATTGGTTGAAACATTTTTAATTGGACATTATCATCTAGACACTGCAGAAGGCCGCATTCTGCAAATACACATGGCTCCCCCTGGTACCTTTCTACAGCAAAACCTCCCTGTGAAAGCAGTGTGTCATAATGTAATGGATTAATTTAACAGGTCTTTAAGAAGACTTTTACCAAAAAAAAGGGGTATTGCTTGCCCCAGCTCCAATGCTTTCTGCTTAAACTTTGCTGTGTGAGAGCCTCAGAAGATCATTTGAGAAAACTAGAGACATTCCACTTTGTGATGAAATTATGAGATCCTGCCTGAAAGTATCATTGTCATGATAAACTTAAGACATTTTTTATTGAATGCATATAAATACTGTATCACTTAAAGAGTGTTTTTATCTGTTGTATCGATTTATTAGAAGGGAACTGTCCTTAAATAAGCTATGATACACATAAAATGTCTGCTCAGAGTTTCAAACAAACCTTAATTGTCGGGACAGCACTCAGCAGGATAATAATTTTACAATGTGTCTACTGCCAGCATTTTAGCTCTGAGCAAAGTTCACACAGTTCATTGTCTCTGATTTGGAGACTGTTTTAACTGGTGGTATTGTAAAGTTTAAAAAAAGAGGTTTTTTTTCATTAAAAAACCTACTATTTAGCTGTCTTGGTCATTACTATTTCCTGCCAAAGATTACATCAATTTTCTTATCATAAACACAATATGGGATTTTACATATTTTTCCTGGTGTGGGATTTAAGTTCCAGTATTTTCTTTTTTCAAAACCTTTTATGCCACAGCAGATGCTGCATACCTGTATATATCTAACATCTTGCATATATGCAGTTACTAAGACTTTAGTTTGTACAGATAACTCAATGCTTAATTAATTAAGTATTAATGCTTTTGGATTTTTTTTATTAATTCCACAAGAGTCAAAGTTTCTGATTACACTAAGAGAGCATATGAGAAAATCTATGTGGCCAGGTTCAGCACCAAAAATATGCCTTAGCCACAGCCCAATCAGCAGGGGCTGGTTAACCTGGGCCCTGCTCAAGTGCAATTAGCACTTATCTATATCAGCTGTTCTTTGATTTGCTAATTAGATCCACTTGGGGCTTCACCTTGAAAATAGGCTGTACCTAATGATTGTAATGCATTTGTTACACACTTGTGCTTCACTTAAAATAATAAAGTAAACAATACAGTTTTTAGTGAACAAAAGTAAAAGTTTTTTTATTTACATGAATCCACATAACTGTTAGTGGAATGCTATTGATGAAAATAATAAATTGACTTGATGCTGCTAATCATTTACTGGATTGTCTGGATTATCTTGATTGTTAAATTGGAGTAAACACTTTTTTTAAATATGAAAATTATTTTGTGTTTCAGGAACAATTTCAGAGCCTTTGAAATTGTACCTGAAATATAAAATAATTTTATATAAAAAAAGATGTTGACAAAGGCAACAATTTTAAAATATAATGAAATGGTCAGTGATTCAGTCCAACTAATTAAGAAATATATGCCAACTAATGGCACCAAATAATGGCAAATTATTACATACCAAGAGTAAACATTTCTTCAATTTGCTGCACTCCTTCTGTGTGACACTGTGAGAGGGTCGGGCGTGACGTAAGACGTGACTCATTCTGCGGCTTTGTTGATGACCCGTCCAGTGGCGGACGATCGCACCTGACCATTTTGCCCCAACTTGGAGCATGGCTGGGCGATAATTGGAGAATTATTATCACATGAGCTAAATAGTAGCCTTGTCATGGATCGTTATTGGGTGGTTCATATACAAACTGTTCTGAACCTGTTGTTCTCAGTGGTAGATTTGGCCATGTTATATTAAACTCGCAGAATTTTGTTGTTTACTCTAAATTTAATAACTTGCCGGTGCCTCGATCAGTTCTTTTCACCTTGCTACGTAACCTTGACCTTCAACACGAACTATGATGATTGGTTTGATCACGAACACACCCCGAACGGCAGTGAATGGACTCACGTGTTTATATGTTATGTGAGGGTGTGTGAGAGAGAGAGAGAGAGAGAGAGAGAGAGAGAGAGAGAGAGAGAAAGAAAGAGAGAAAGAGAGAGGTAGCATTAGATTTACACTGCAGCCTAGAACTTGAATGGTAGCATCACAGGCGAATAAATTGCTATTATTAGTAGCCCCCCCCCCCCCTCCCCACTAGTGTCAATTTCGGCTTTTTTCCTTTTCTGGGTAATTTCATTATCATAACTGAATGATATATGAATGAATTATGAATTTATTTTAATCAATAACATTATTTAGGGCACATGTATACCATATAGCCTACCGTGGGTTGCTTTATATTCGTGGGGTTAAAAATTCGCGATTTTCATTTTCAGTGTTTTGCTAGGGTTCAATTTTCGCGATCTCACATTAATTAAAAAAGATCTTTATATACCATTAATTATTATGGGAATTCCTGATATCAGTTATTATGTGCAAAAAATCTTATCAAATAAAAAATATTGTTCATTAATTGCAGACGATTGGAAAGGTCTGATATCATTAAAATATCAATCTATATGATCAAACATGATATATTTTATTCATAATGTACGTTAGCCTTTTACTGATCCACTTGGCCTTCGACGATTTGACCTCTTATTCACAAAGGGTTCATTTTCGCGATAAATCATCTTTCGCGAATATCGCGAATTTGAAACCCTCGCGAACAAAGATGCAACCACAGTATACTGCATATCAAAGTATATTTTCATTCATATATATATATATATATATATATATATATATATATATATATATATAGTGTACAGAAAGTCATGCTTCACCAGCGAGTGTCTCTGATTTAATCAAAACATTTGGTAATAATCTGTCATTTGAGGAGGGAGAGAGGTGACATAATCGTACCAAATCGAACCCCTGCCAAAGAGTTTTTATAATAATCATGAAAATTTGATTACTGAAAACATATTGTGAATTCTTCTTGATGTAATGTGAACAGACCAACTCACTGCCACAACCACGAAATCGCTAATTCCTTTTGGCCTAGCCTATGAGCGACATGTGTTTCTCCTGCCCTGAACTTTTCAGGTCGCAATCGTATACGTAATTTGTCACGTGTCTTATAATTGAAATGGCCTAATAGGAATTCTATCATGAATTTTCGCAGGTGTCAGCCTCAATCATCGCTGTGACCCTTAATATGTTCATGCAGCAATATGTTTGTCAGTGGTTGAAGCAGCCGGTGTCTGCAGCTGTTTGACACTGACTTGGTCTCGCGTTTTAAATTCAAATTGCTAACCAATCAGACTCGCTTAAAATTTTAGTTTTTACTCAAGGATTTTATGACATTTATCCATATGTGTTAACGCGAATGAATTTTAGCATGATTATAATATGAGGTAGTTATGAGCGGTCGCTGGCTGTCGACATCGTTTCACGGTTACAGGTGCACTAAAATGTCTTATAGGCCTATTGGCTTGAAACAATGATAAAAAATATGCATGCATATTTTTTTCTATATACATATCACAGCTTTTCCCTATGGTTTTCGTTCGTTTAATCCTAAATGTTAACCGAGCAGTATATAATTTTTTTTTAAATATTGCACGTCGACCTCAATAACTTTAAATGATCAAGCATCAGTAGCTGACTGAATAAACTTGGAAATGATCTGGATTCTGGCATTTTTTCTCTTTATTTTGAGCAACCAGGATTAGCGAAACACCCTTGTACAAACGGGGAATATGCCAGTTATCCGGTCTGAAAAAAGGGGCTTGCGGGAACCTTGTTAACTGTCCATAATAATGATTTCCATAAAATTAATCATGCATTACCATTGCGAAGTGATATGCAACTCGGTGATATCTGCTTAAGACGGGTTCGTGTTAACATGTTATTGTAGTAACTATTTACCAGCTGAAGTATGCAAGCGAATATCCCTTTTTTCAGCAGCTTATCAGTATTTCACGGGCGAATGAGCCGGTGTATATTAATCGGCGGCGGCTGGCGCAATTCGGCGGCTCAAGAAAACTATCGGCAGCGGCTTACTTATAAAATAAACGTCGGCGGCTGGCGCAATTCGGCGGCGGCTCACAGGTCTAGCTGGATATACCTCCTGTGTCATCTCAGAATGATCCATCTGTTGGTGAACTATTACTTATCTGACATTTTTCTAGCATTTTATTTTTCACACTATATGGGCCGGCCATCTCTTTATTATTTACTTAATGTTTGAGATAATAAAGAGATGGACCATGTACAGTGTGAAAAACGTCAGGAAAATGTCTGATAAGTACGTAATAGTAATAAGGAAATGACCAGAAAAGTAACAAATTTAGCAAAAATCTATACTAGGCCTAAAAGCGATTCATGCGCTAGACCGGCCAGGTCCATGAAATATTTGTGACTTAATTGTTGCTTCTGACAGAGAAATCAAACGTTCCCGCGTTGTATCGCACTTAGTATCGGTACCGCCATCTTGCGGCGACTCATATAACTAATTTTCCACTATCTGACCCTCTTATTTCTTTAGTGATAAGAGCTGGCACTGAGTTAAGTCTATCGGTACATGGAATCACGTTTTATTTTAAGCATTTTATTAGTAAACGCAAATACTAAAGCCCAGGCAGGGCTATTCAAGCACCTGTGGTAGCATCCCTGGTTTTAGGCTAATCACAGTAATTAATTGCCATATATACATATGTATACCATTAGCATAAATATGTGTTTACCATTATATATATATATATATATATATATATATATATATATATATATATATATATATATATAAAAGAAGTAGAGACATTTTATTACAACTGAGTCGCAGACCTAAGTTAACGCTCCCGAGGCAGCGGAAATCTTGCGCTTCTAAAGAAGCAACTGAGATTCACGCTGCCAGCTTTGACCGTTTATGATATATTTAGACACCAGATGGCGGTTCGTTGTCCGCTGAAATAAACGTGCGTATGATGTGACAAGCAGCCAATCAGATGCCAATAAACAAACACTCGACAGGCATCCTGGCTCCGCCCATTGCTGCGCTTCAAGCGCCGCTTGATGAGATTCCGGTCGAATTTAAATTGCCCCCTCTGCATTCTCGCATCATCGACTGATTCGATTATGATATTATGACTGTGTTAGCGTAGCCATGTATCTGTTGTCTGCAGAACTGAAACCAGCTAGCGAGGTGTGCACGCAGCCTTTGTTGTTACGTTTCGTTTGAATAACATCTCACCAACCGAGCATCCTATGTGCCCAAGGCCCTAAGCAAACCACGTCAGGGGCAATTCTCTCTGAGCCTGTGGCCTGTTCAGACGGTTACGCGGGGCGATGAGCTGTCACTCAAAACGAAATAAACATGATTGGCACCGTTTATTCCTCGATTGGCTTTGTCTTCCAGCACAAGGTCTCATCTGATTGGACAAAAATACAGTGCTCCCCTCTGGTGTTGCAATTCAGGATACGAGGTCATAACAAACAGCGCCTTACGATATAGGTAGTGGCCCTGTAGGTAAAGCGCTGTGTAAAGAGCGTAACCTAAGTTAAGATTTACACACTGTCGATCATCATGTAGGTCACAGAGTCGCATGAGTGTTATCACCATCTTAACTTTGAGCACTTTTCTACATCGACTGTATCTAAAACAGATATATATATATATATATATATATATATATATATATATATATATATATATATATATATAACACTGGAGAAAAACAATACTGTAAATTCAGTACAGACTGTTTCATGGGATGCGACCTGATCCTCAGGTGAATGTTGTTAGAATGAAGCAAACGGCATGGTTTGAAAAGCCGAGACTTTACGAGAATACGAGATTATATGCTTTGTGTGTATCAGGGAGAGCAAGTAAATGACTGACACTGATCCTTTTTTCCTTGGGGCACAATAGGATTAGTCGTGGTACACGTGCGAAAAATGGATCGATAGCCTTATTATTTGAAACACATCTTATAAAACCGGGTATTATATATTTTTTTCAGAAGTGTACTTTTCTTTAAATTGTCCCGGTGAGGGAAAATATGAACCTTACTGAACTCCATAATTAACGTTACACTAAGTAAAATCGTGTAAATATATACACTTTTTACACAGAGGCGCAAGATTTCCGCTGCCTCGGGAGCGTAGTAAGTTGTGCAACAATTTACCAGACAAGCAGCCCATGACTCAAACTGCATGTGTACAGCAACTGTCAGAACTGAAGCAAAATACTTTTTTCCATAGAATAAAGGAAAAAATGGTCTTAACTCTAAAATTAATGGTAACGGTGCCAAGAAGAGGTTATGATGATAGTGATTTAGAGCTTTTGAAGCAAACAAAACGTAATAGCTCAGACTAATGCTATTCATTTTCCATCCATTTTTATACATAAAAAAGCCACTAATTATAATAACGACTGTAACACCTGTCAGAATTAACGAAACGAGTTTCGATACCGTTACCTTGCACATGGCCACCTTTATTCCCTTACAGCTAACGGTTTGTATTGATACTGAGATTATCCAAACATAAATACTTGACAATTAATAACTCCCGTACCATCCACAGAGGGCAGCACGAACTATAACAACATGAGTGAAGTTATGAGAAAGTCATCCAGGTGCAACATTTATTATTCGCAAGAGAAGTTGTGTCGAATTTAAACATAGGGATTTTTTTTACTTTCAGATAATTCGGAGACAACATATAAATGACAGTTACTCATAATGTTGTCTATGTAAAAATAATATCTGCTTTCCATAAATTTTAGGCGCTGCTCCCTACATCAGCAAAGTAGTTTCTGTTCACGTGCTACGAGGTATTATAAGGGTCAAACAGGTCACGACGCCGAGTACCTAATTTGGGCACCTTTTCTCTGCCCAGATTTTGGCATTAAAAGCAGTCAGGTAAAAATTAATAAAAAAATACCACGGTCATGTATTGTCATTTTGATAGACCATATTTGTAAAGCAAACCCTTTTTGAATGTTAAAAGTATAGTAACGGAGTAATTCTGTTTTGAATTTCACGTCCGCGAAAAAGAAATGACGTTAAAGTAGGGTTATTTTAACATTTGCAGTTATGTAATTTTTTTAATTTTCCTATTTAATTTTTTTTTTCTCTTTCATAATTACGGTTATAATTGTGGCAACAATGAGAATAGTTAATCGTGCTATTATAATAAATATCTAATCTCTCAGTGACAAGCACAGTTAGGGGACAAGAAAAGGTAGAAAATTCCCTATACAATATTGGGGGTGGGGGGGAGGGCATGCACGAACAGCTCATAGAACGAAGTCTTTGCATAAGCATTACATGTTTTCAGTAATAATGTTAAGAAAGTTGCCCACATTGACATAATTAAAGTTTTTCGGTCTCTTCTTTTTTTGCATATGGTTTAATTAATTTTTTAAAGCATTAAAAACCTATGAAAAGAATAAATTTACTGGAAATGATGGTTTGTCAGCAAAGAATACAAAGGCAGATCTAAAATTAAAAATTGGCGTCTTATTTCCTTATTTAATATCGATTATAAGATGATGACAAAACCTTTTCCTTCAGATTAAAAATCGTCTTATCAAAACTGAATCATGAAAATCAACATGGCTTTATGAAACGTAAATCTATAACAGAAAAAGGCAGAACATTTTTGGATGTTGTTTATTTTACAGAAATTGAAATCATAGGAATCCGGCCAGTATGCTCATCACAATTGATTGAGAAAAAGCTTTCGACTCAATAGAATAGGATTTTTTTTTCGCAACACTTAAACGATATAAATTGATGTCAGTTTTATCAAATGGGTAAAAGATTTGTACAGTAATGTTGAGGCATGTATTATAAATACATGTGACGGTTTTTCATCAGGTTATTTAAAGATTGAAAGAGGAGTGAGCTATAGGGAGATCTCCTTTCATCTTCTTTTTTTACTTGTGCTTCAAGATATTAGCTGTAACAATCCGCAGTGATCCAGATATGTTGCATAGAGATTTAAACAATGAATTGAAATTAGTAATAAATTCAGCTGGTACTTCTGTCATAGTTGACAATACAGATTCAATGAAAAATGTATTAGACTTATTTTAATTAATTGCAAAATACTCAGGTTTAATTATAAACAAAGAATAAAACAGAAGCTATATTTGGTTGGGGAAATTCAAGGATAGAAGAATGGACCATTTGGGCTAAGCTTCCAAAATCAAATAAAGGTTTCAGGTATACCTGTATGACAAATGACCTCGCCTAAACGAACAAATATAATTTTGGGGAAAAATCAAAGTATATATGAAATAAAAATTCTATGGAGACAGAAGAACATAGTCTTCATGGTAGGTTATACTTATTGTTAAAACTGTATGTTTCACTAAATTTGCAAATTTAACTGCTAATATCTCTTAACAAAAGAGTATAAGGACAGACTTTATTAAATGATATAGGATTATATACGGAAATGGAAGAAAAGGGGTATAAAGTGATGAGAGAAATAATAATAAAGCCAATATCAGAAGGTGGAACATATATGTTATAGAGAGTTTCAATGACACTAAACATGTCATGTGATTGAAGAAATATTAAAAAAATCTAGATAAGACTGGAAAATACAGTTTTAAGTATGATATTTTAGAAAATGGTTGGAAGGTATTGTATAGCATTGGGTCTGAAATATGTAAGAATGGAAAGATAATTGAATTCCAATAAAAATTAATACAAGGACATTATGTCGTATTATTACAGAGATCTATTTGTAGATATTGCATGTACATACACATTGAAAATATTGTACAATTGTTGTGCATCAAGTGCATGCCCAAAAGTTCAGCAGTTTTGGACAGCCATGAGTTATCTTTTTGTATACCAATAGTTTTGGTTACAGAAAGATATATTCTTCATGGAATATCAGATAACATAAGGAAGGGGAAAATACATGCTTAATATTGTATTTATACTATGAAAAAAATCAAATATATTAAACTTTGATAAATTTAAAGAGTATTTGTGGATAAAAAATCGAATGTGAAGGCTAAGAATGAAAATTGTTTATATGGATATGGATGTCCAGAGAACTTTGCCATTCAAACTGATAAACACACACACACACACAAACATATATATATATATATATATTACATAATTCATCTGATATTCGTCTTTGAACAGCTGTTTGTTGCTTACTGATAACGTGGAAACCAGGATGACACACTCAGGTGTTCTTATGAATAATCGTTTTATTACTTCCTATTTATAATGAAATATCAAGGTTTGCAGGAGATATGCCTGTGAAAAGAAAACTTATAATACTGAAGTGTTATGACGCAATGTTTGTTTAAACTCATTAATGATAATCATTTCTGCAGTTTAAATTACTTTTCATCAACAACTTGTAAAAATAATCTGTAAAATATAAAAATAAATAAACTTACAAGTAAACTTATAAACTTATAAATATCGTATTTCAAAGAATCACTATAATTTAATGGTACAAAAAAGTGATTGTATGTGGTTAAACAGAGACAAATCTAACTGTTAAGCCTTTCTATTCAAGTTGTCAGCGAATATTACATATAACATAGAGTTATGTTCCTTGTTTGGCTTTGCTCGGGTTTTATAGAGATCGACATCCCTAGAGATAGCACCAATAAGGATGATCAGTATATATGGGCAAAAATGATTAACAGCTTCGAATAATTTATCGTTAACATGAGGAAGATATCTAATCAATCTATACCGATTTAAATTTTCTAAATTATCTGAAACAGTATAAAACTATTGCGATATTCAGTTCTTCTCGGGAAGGTTCTCCCCAGTATATACAGAATCGGATCGGGGGGGGGGGGGGTCCAGGGGGTCCGGAACCCCTTTTTCACCAGAAACAACTTTTTTAAGGGCTACAGACAAAATTTTGCCGCCTTGACCCCCCTTTTCAGACCTGAGGACTTTTTTTAGGGTTTTCATTTGTCCTCCTTGGTTGGACCCCGCCCCCCTTATCCTAAATCCTGGATCCGCCCCTGATATACAACCCCCCCCCCACACACACACACCCTAGTAAAGTTAAAACTCATCACATGTTTATATGTTTGGAGTAAAGAGAATTTTTTTTATCTTAAATATACTTTATTTTACTGCAATTTTAAGAAAAGATATATAAGCAACAGCAATAAATCTTACATTGAGTTTATTTGAGTTATTATCACTGCCATTAAAACCAACGGAAGTCATGTTTTCGTCGACGCTTGTTTTCTGTTTTCTTTGATGCCTGACATTTCCCTGCCGGTCTGTCCAGCAGTGTTTTGTTTATTTGCTTTTCCTTGTTTTTTTATTCGATAAGTAATACATCAATTTCCTATCAAGGACCATTCGCTGGGAATTTCCTTCTTGTTTGAATCTTGGCATGACGTATCAG
Organism: Sipunculus nudus; assembly: GCA_026874595.1. Taxonomy (NCBI): domain Eukaryota; kingdom Metazoa; phylum Annelida; class Sipuncula; order Golfingiida; family Sipunculidae; genus Sipunculus; species Sipunculus nudus. The sequence continues at coordinate 22,334,451 of CM049307.1, forward strand.
CAGAGGATCTAAGACAGATGATGACTCTGTGGTTTAGGTCGACTCTTTTGCGGTTTTTTTCTGTTGTCAAACTTATCATACAAGTTTATCGAAACCGGAGCGTGAGACATAAACAGGGGGTCCAACTATTTATACATCGAATTGAGGCAACCAGGTCAAACCGTGTGCATGTATCCCACGTGGTCAATAAACTATAAAAGGTCGTGACCCCTGTTGTCTACAAGTTATAATAGATTAAATAACCAATAACCGAATAACGAGGCAATATTTCTAAATTACCCTAAACTTATACCACTAAAGAGGAAACTTGTGACGTCACTTGTATATACTCAGGTCAAGAATAAGAGCTCAGTATGGCTGATGGCAGTCGTCCCGATCTATAGTATGTTACAGCTAAGTTGGTGGATGCAAGTTTAGTAAAGCGGCTGAATAGTGTTCGTGTCCGGAAGATTCATTTAATCCATATGTCCGCTTTTATCAAGGCTTTTACGAGTCCAATGTCCAACAGGGCAACCAATTGTGCCTCAGCCTGAACAGGTAATTCATCACAAATAAAGTTCCACATATGTTATTTTGGTTTATTGTAGCAGTACAGGATTCAACTATATGTACTACTGCATTGGAAATATTATTTCCCACAACGATGAAAAAGGAATTAATGTTGCATATTAAAATTTTCCAAATTCACCGGTATCTCCGCTAAGTTCCTGAGCCTGGGCAAAGAGCCAGGTATCTGACTTGATGTTAACCACTAAGCAGACGGCGAGAACCGATCACCGTAAACCTCGAAAAAATTACTTGAGGTCAAATCTCACGAAACGCTAAATTCATGCATGGTATACTCATAGTTCACAATACTTTCAATTACTCTACATCTCCATTCGTCCATATCTGGAAATGGTTTACAACCGATTAAGCAGTTATAAATGTTATCAAGCAGCTCATATTTGTTTAACAGTCCATACATGTCGGCGGTTAATCCGTATATTTTAAGACTTTAATTCAACAAGAAGTTAATAAAATGGTATATCACGATTTTCTTACAATGATTCGAAATGATTAATCTACACAATTACAAAAAAAATATTAGCTTTGCACCGATACCAGCTTATAATGACAGAAAAGATACTTCCCCCTATGAAACGCATTAGCAACATATTCTTTGTGGGTGGTCAGTCTGCAAATGCACACCTGTGCACATGACTCCTCGCCTGTCGAATAGTGGTGGGCCGATCATCGAGTTTTATCGAAAGTCAGTCGGTTTGCTGCCACTTTCAAGCGCTCGATTGCCAAAGGCAACTATCGATTACATCATAATAATGATTGTTTTCTTTCCAGAATGCCTTTATGTTATAGGCAAAAACTATTCTTCCATTTTTTACCGCATTCCGCGCTTCATATATTGGTAATCGTGCAAAATAACGGACCCATATTTCTCTCTCTCACAAATAAGTGTGACCACATTTCACTAAAATTGTTTTTTTGCATGATAATGTTGATGATCCGGCGCATCTAATGATATCATATTTTTGTATGTTATTTATATATTTATTTTGCTACAAACTGTCGAAAAAGAGTAGTTTGCCGAAAATACCCAAAATGACGTTCAAAGACGTTCTAAGCCGACGGAATTAGCGGAGAGTTTTCTAACGAAAATTTCATTGCAAAATATGAGCGGGATGGCGTTTTAATACTCCTTAAATTCTCCAGGTCTATGGCTATTTTGCGAGATTCTCTTAGAAATAATCTATTCAACCGATGTTTAGGTCGTGGTCGTCCTTTAAAAAAAATCTTTGCTTGCGCTAACCCGGCCGGTCGAGTATTTGGATTTCAGCTGGATTTTTTTGGACTAGCCTGCATTTTTTTGGATCTGCCCCAAGCGCACCTCGGCCCGAAAAATCTGAAAAATTAAATCCTTTAAATTAGTCTGATTGTGTCTTGGTACGTGGAAGGATCGTTACACTCGTGCGCGAGAGGAGAATACCTGCCGGGGAAACGCACGTACAGTTTCACAGATAATTGCATATTTCTTTGATAATTGCATATATTTGTCTGAACCGATTAATAATCGATCATCAGTCGGTTTGCTCAAACCGATGATCGATTATGAAAAAGGAACCGACTCCCACCACTACTGTCGAATCAAGTCCTGTCCTAAATACCACACTCGCTTTGAATAATATTTGTAAACGCTAAACACTCTCTCAGAATAATTGATTTTAAGGATCAAAGTTTCAACGTCATTTTTAACTGTGAGCATAGCATCTATTTTGATCGTATTTTGAAGACCTGTAATATGGTGTAGGCGACAGTAGCGCAACATCATATGCCTGTACTAGAGAACCCATATAAGTATCGGCAGTGCAGGCTCCAAATTTATAATATCGCAATTCAAGAGATCATGTACTGACACGGAAAACCACCCTGCCGTACATACTATTTAACATTGAACCATCTACTTACATAGCTATCCACCTGAACCGCGCTCTGAACATTAGCATAAGAAGGAAAAATAAGCCCCCAATTTACCCTTGATTCCTAAATTGAAAATCTTATATAAAAGGCCATCGTTCCATACTGAATCAAAAGCTCTCTGATTATCGAGGTAGCACAGATATATTTTGGATTCTTTTTCTCTGAATTATGAAATGACTTCTTCAACTATAAAATAAGCATGTAATGAGGACACTTGTTTTTGGCAAGCAAATTGTAGACTGTAGGGAAACTGGATATAATTCGTCTTCATGATTTTTTCAACGAACGTTCAAGTAATATTTTTTCGCAAACTTTATAAACAGACATGAGCGAAATTCCTCTTAGTGCATTCGGTTTTGTATTGTTTCCTTTCCCTTTTAATATCGTTACATAGGGCCGCGCTTAGGCCAAGCTAACTCGAATTTCTTCCGTGTACAGCATTAAACTGAAAAGGTGACAAGGATGATCCGTTCAATGCATCCACACTAAAAATGGGAAGCTCATTTTTTATACGAGCAAAACAACCGGATGTCCCTCTCTATAAGGCTTTCACCGCATTGCGCACTTCTATTGGTGTTAAAGCGCCATCTAGGAGCCTGTTACTACAAATAAATGATAACTTTTTCATGTGGCCAACGATAACATTATGATAACAGCCCCCATCAAAATGTTCTTGCTGTTTAGGGTATATATTTGTCTCGTCCCAAGACGCTGATTTCCGATTCGCTGTCACTCCTCTCCATCAACACATCACAGTTGTGGGGTCCGCAACAACTCTTGGAAGAGCTCTTCCTCGGCAACTGTATGGATATGCCTCATTGCACGTCTGAATTCACATTTCGCTAGTTTATACGATTGATATTCACTGCACTCCCAACCATGCGGTCTCCATTTTATTCGTGCGAATCTCATCACATCATGTTCAGGGTTAGCCAAGGTTGTCCGTTTAGGTTTAAGATACTTTTTAAACTTTCGGGGCGGTAAAGTGCTGTTCGCGGTCAAATGTAAACAATTTGTTAGGTTTTTAGTAATAATCATCCAACGCAGCTTCGTCACAATTAGCTTTATCTGGTCTGGACAGCTTGTTTAGGTTATCTTGTAGCACGCAGGTGTAATTATTTTTTTTATTTGAACGGGGGTTACTTTTATCCGGTGCAGAGATCCCATTTCAAGTGGCATGGGTTGAGGTACATAAATACACACGCTTAGATTAACTGCCAAAGGAAGGTGGTCTGGATGGTTAAGTTCGTGGTCATCGTAAAATATGGACTTAAAGATTTGACTTTCTATTTGTGGTTCTTCCAGAATATGATCGATCATGTCGATGGTCGCTTACACCCACGTCACAAGTATAGGATGGACCTTCACGCATTTGATGAATCATCATAGATATCATATCGACGCCTTTTAGAAAAGATTGAAATATACCCGTTCGGCCCCTGCTACAAGATAGCTGACATAAATTAGATCTCCAATGAATATCACATGACCAATACAACAGTAATCGTTATAAAGTTCATAAAGTAATTCAGTTTTCTCCATATATGTACCTAAATTATGATTGGTGCTTGGTAAATAAATCCGAAATATACAAAATGAGAAAGAAACACAGTTAACTCGAGTACCTACGACAAAATCGTACACTTCATCTTTTGGAATTATTGACGCAGCATGTTTGAGAGACTCACCAAAAAAGGTCCACACCACCCTCACTACATCTATTACCGTTTCATGGCGCTGGCCCGGCGCACTTACCACGCTGCTACCGAGAACATGGCGACTCTAATTTATAATGGACCGCTTCGCACGGTGCAGCCTCAACGCTTATGACGTCAGAGGAGCGCTCTCGCTGCGCCAAGTGTAACATAGGGCGCTGCTGCTGCGCGCTGACGAGGCTCTGAAAATACCTCGCAGCATTTTTACACGTCGTGTTAGCGGGGTGATGTAGGCATTGCAGTCACACTTGGAGGGTTTTTCCGATGTTGACGGCGACCAACGGCGATCTGCTAGGTCGCCATTGGTCGCCGTGGTCGCCGTTAGGTCTTCATCTAGTGTGATGGGGCCCTTATTACCACTGCCATTAAAACCAAAAGAAGCCATGTTTTCGTCCATGCTTGCCTTCGTTTCTGCTAGCTGTCTGTCTTTTCCCTGTTCGTCTGTCCACCTGTGTTTTGTTTATTGCTTGCCGGAATCAAAGATTTCGGCAAGCATATTACTCAGTTGCGTATGTCTGTTTGTCTGTTTGTTGCTTGCCGGAAATCTTCGATTTTCGCAAGCATGTTGATCACCCGCGTATGTTTGTTTGTTTGTTTGTCTGTCTGTTTGTTTGTCTGTATGTACACGCGCTACAGGCCACAGTTTTTAAGCAATCGCTCTGAAACTTATGCATTAAGTGTAAGATTGGTTCTCCTCGGAGCCTATTGTTTTTGGTCATGTTCGGTCAAAGGTCAAGGTCAGGGTCACCAAAAAACCTAAAATATTTATTTTCTTCATATCTTCGTCAATTATAATCGTAGCCGCATAATCTGTAGCTCATTTTATTCCTCTTTATGTTATCTTTCCAAGTGTTAGCACATTTTTCCGGTCAAATGTTACCATGGTAACGTATTTTTGGGGGAAAATCAGAAAATTCGAAAATGTCACTCTAAATTTCTCATTTTTTAAGTTAGAGAGGTCTAGTTTTTTGCGTTGTGTAGGATTTAATATGCTCTATGGAAAATTAATGGAAGTCTCGCAAAATCTCGTGCCATTTGTCGTCAAATGAGACTTTTCGAGATTTCATTAAATACGATTTAGAGGTGCCATTTTTACAGCTAAGGTTCTAAAAGTGACATATTTTCTGTTGTTCTGGATTATCTCGAACTAGTTTTTTCATTTTTTGAAATTAGCCACCAGGGGGCGTGGTACTGGAAACACTGCAACTTACCATTTTTCTGCAATATCTCAAAAAATATTAAACGTGGCACACTGTTTACTGTCTTATCTGAAACTAGGATCGTTGGCTTATTCCTGCGTACATGTAGCTTTGCGCTGCTGTTACCATGGTTACCAAATTTTGGGGTAAAACTTGGCATTCTGAAAATAATAAGTTTTTTGCTTCTATCTCTGTTGATATTTATACTACAAGGGTCTAGTTTTCTGCATGAGGTAGCATTCCCTTGCCTCTAATGCAGTTAATTGCAAGTCTCGTAGAATCTCGCTCTGTTTTCCGTCAAACGAGAAATTACGAGATTTCACAGAAATGCTTATAACTTGGTCACCTTTTCGGCTAAAGAGGAGCAGTTTTCAGCATTTTGTTGCGTTTTGGAAGCTTAACATGATAATAACTTATATCTCGCCACATCTCGTATCAACTCCCTCCAAACGAGAATATTCGAGAATTCGAACAAATGTCTATATCTCTGTCATTTTAATGCCAGAGATTTTATTTTTCTATTGTTCAAGATTCACTTGACTAGTTTGAAGTGACAAAATTGAATATCTCGTCTTATCTCGCACCATTTCTTGTCAAACGAGAACATGGGACCATTCAAAGATACGCCTATAATTCTGTTATTTTAATGCTGAAGACCTTTAGTTTTCAGCATTCGATAGCGTCTAACACTCTCGGTCACATTATATGATTATATTGTAAGTTTCGTCAAATCTGGGATCGTTTTTTTCTTCAAATAAAAAAGTAAATCCTATTGCCGTGACCATAAGTGGCGGCAGTATGTGATAGTAAATGTCGGCAGGGGCATTACACTTGACAGTTGGAGCCATGTTCTATGGGTGTGCGATGGCCCATGAAAAGGACTTCTATTGTGTTGTTATCGTCTTCCTTTGATTGTTGCTTCGTAAACTTCACCGACCAGCCCCAACCACCTGGTTGCCTTGTGTCCTCAATGTAAACAACCTTTGCTGTTTTCCTTTACCTAAGATATGTATGGTAGCCTGTTCACTTGTCCTTAGATTGTTAATTGTTGGTGTATTGAAGTAAAATAAAATGCCATGTTTTCCTGCACATTGATTGTAAATTTAAAAAAAAACATACAAGAACCAACCAATGTTCTATGACCACTATTTCAGATTAGAGATCAGAACAATTGATTTCTGCATAAACCACTATGACCAGATTTGAAAAACTTTAAAGTGGTCTATATTTTTTTCTGAAGAAGTTGAGCTATATGCTTGGAGATGCATGCCAGTGGGTGTGAATGGATTGCAATGAAACCCAAACCAGGTGTGTGTGAAGAGTCTGGTGCAGATGAAGGGGGCCAAAACCTATTTGACTGTGTATCAGCATAAACTGGCCTGAAATCAGGTTTCTGGGGGCTTGAAATTTTTGTTATTGGGAACAGGGTTATATTATCTTGTTTCCCTGTATATACACCCTAAACGGGGCCTAATGACACCAAAACCAGGTTTTTTGGACCATCAGTACAGATTTGAGGTCAAAAAATGGATTTTCTCTGTATATCACTATGTTCACTGTGTCCAGATTTGGAAATTCAAACTGGTCCTAATTTTTTTTCTGAGGGAGTTGAGCCAAAAGCTTTGAGATACCAGCCAGTGGGTGTAAATGGATTGCAATGATACCCAAACCAGGTGTGTGTGTTGAGTTTTGTGGAGATGAGGGGTGCCAGAACCTATTTGCCTGTGTATAAGCATAAACTGGCCTGAAATCAGGTTTCTGGGGGCATGAAATTTTTGTTTGTGGGAACAGGGTAATATTATCTTGTTTCCTTGTATATACACCCTAAACTGGGCCTAATGACACCAAAACCAGGTTTTTTGGACCATTAGTACAGATTGGAGGTCAAAAAATGGATGTTCTCTGTATATCACTATGTCCACTGTGTCCAGATTTGGAAATTCAAACTGGTCCTAATTTTTTTTCTGAGGGGGTTGAGCCAAAAGCTTTGAGATACCAGCCAGTGGGTGTAAATGGATTGCAATGATACCCAAACCAGGTGTGTGTGTTGAGTTTTGTGGAGATGAGGGGTGCCAGAACCTATTTGCCTGTGTATAAGCATAAACTGGCCTGAAATCAGGTTTCTGGGGGCATGAAATTTTTGTTTGTGGGAACAGGGTAATATTATCTTGTTTCCTTGTATATACACCCTAAACTGGGCCTAATGACACCAAAACCAGGTTTTTTTGGACCATCAGTACAGATTGGAGGTCAAAAAATGGATGTTCTCTGTATATCACTATGTTCACTGTGTCCAGATTTGGAAATTCAAACTGGTCCTAATTTTTTTTCTGAGGGAATTGAGCCAAAAGCTTTGAGATACCAGCCAGTGGGTGTAAATGGATTGCAATGATAGCCAAACCAGGTGTGTGGGTTGAGTTTTGTGGAGATGAGGGGGGCAAGAACCTATTTGACTGTGTATAAGCATAAACTGGCCTGAAATCAGGTTTCTAGGGGCTTGAAATTTTTGTTTGTGTCAGCAGGGTAATATTATCTTGTTTCCCTGTATATACACCCTGAATTGGGCCTAATGACACCTAAACCATGTTTGTGGGACCATCATGACAGATTTGAGGTAAAAAAATGGATTTTTCACCTGTATATCACTATGTCCACTGTGTCCAGATTTGGAAATTCAAACTGGCCCTAATTTTTTTTCTGAGGGATTTGAACCAAATGCTTTGAGATTCCAGCCAGTGGGTGTAAATGGATTGCAATGATAGCCAAACCAGGTGTGTGTGATGAGTCTGGTGGAGATGAGGTGGTCCAAAACACTATTTGCCTGTGTATAATAAGCCATATTACTGTCCTCAGCTGAAATCAGCTTTCTGGGGGCTTGAAATGTTTGCTGGTGGGAACAAGGTGATATTATCTTGTTATCATGGATATACACCCTAAAATGGCCCTGAGGACACCAAAAACATGCATGTTGGACCATGAGTACAGATTTGAGGTAACAAATTGTCTGTCTATAAATTAAAAAAAAAAAAATCAAATATCAAACTGTTATAAACATGTGTCAATATATTTAATAAAATCTCTTTTCATCAAATGAATTGCATCTTATTTTTTTATAAATAAACCATGATATTCAACTACATCCAGCAATAAAAAATGAAAATAAAATGAATAAAAGTTTTTTTTTTGGGGGGGGGGGGAGGGGGTGGTTGTGTTTTGTCAGTAAAATCCAGGCTTCTCTTTGGATCCCGGCGGTGGGCGAGGGTACAATGGACACCAAACAACATTTGAATAAACATTTTTTCTGCTGTTATTGGATGAGCAAGTCTCTGTGAATTTAAAAAAAAATATTTATTCTGGTATTCAAGATGACAGTGAAAATGACCCTATTTTTTCAACCATTCACCACCCTGTTCGAGCGTTCATCGAATAAGAAAGAGCCCGTCCCACCGCATTTCCTGCGAGGGTTCGTTTCTTCAGAGTCCAAACTATCCTACCAGGGCGGGGTTTAGTCCATCTCGTCTGAAATTTGTGTCCGGGGCTCGGCAAACATGTTGTTATGGGTTCATAACTGAAATGAGATTTCAGTTATGGGGATCCTCTTATGGAAAAGCGTAGCAAGGGTATATTGGGATATTTGCAAAATAAACAGAGAAAATGGAGGCAATTTAGCAAATTTCTTACCAATAATGGCTAATAAACTGTTCTGGAGTAAAAATAAATTATGTAGAAGTGCCCTTATAAGGAAATTGTTAAGATTTCAACTCCTGTGGTTTTTTTAGCCTGCCATGCGGTCATGTTTATCTTTTGTCACATGACCCTGTCCTTGACCTTATTGATATGAGAAAAGTTGTCCTCTGATTATTGTTCCAAATAAATTATAATAAATATTGTTTCCATAACTTCCATAGGCAAATTTGTTAAAACCTTAAATGATATAGCCATAAACTTATAAAGGACTTATTGAAGCCATATATTATCATTTACTCATAAGTATTATTCATGAAATAAGATTTTTTTAATAGATTTATTAGCAATAAATTACTCTGGTACACCAGAGGTCAGGTCACAGGTCAGGTCATGGGTGAACAGAGTTCATGCCTCAGCAACATGGCTGTGTCAGTGATGGTCTTCTGCTCTTCTCTTCATGATAAAATGCTGTTATATCATATATAACATAAACAGGAGACTCCACATGTATGGAAACTGATATATAAAGGATATATAGGTAGAGTGAACATAGTTTAAGCTGCATCTTATTCTTAATTACTCTTTTATTCTTTCCTTCTGATACATCAGAAGGACCGCTACGATATTTCGTAAGAACATACTCAAGGCTGAGTATGGAGCCCGGGTCACCTGGTGTGTAATTCTCAGCCTTGCACCAAGGCAAGCAAACATGATGAAAGCGGACAAAACTTTCATACGGCTGATAATGCGTATATATGTAAACGCGGGGGATTCCCGGAGAATTCACGGAGATTTTCCGGAGAGCTTTTATATGCAATGATACTTTTAATTACACGTTAAAATCATTTAAAATCTAACACTATATAACTCTTAAGACATTTATTCACTGTTAAATTACCGAAATAATAACCAGCGCAAACAATGTGGGACTGCCACTATCACCAATCTGGATCACCAGCTAACTATTGACTACCGATCTTACATAAGACGAAAACGCTAAACACTATATATTGTTTCAACAGTTTACTGTGCAAACCGTAACAAAACCATGCAGGATATCAAATTTACAGGTTCTTAAGGAAATATGGTACAAAACATAAATTGTACCTTTGCTCACATTTAATGATATCATCATGATGAATTCTCCGCGAATTCTCCAGCTTCCCGCGTTATAGATATATATGTATTTATTAATGACAAAAAGTGACATACAATTTTATGGATACCCGTGTAATTGCGGTTTTCTGGACCGTCCCAGCCCACAGGTAGGGTAATATGGATTCCCGACAATATTCTAATGACCGTTCCCTGAGCTGGAACGGCCTAAGAAGGCCCCTGTCATTTTTTTTAATTGCCAATTCCAAAGGTTTTTCGGACTAAAAAATGGCCCTACCCTTCATTCAATCTCCAGCCTCTTCTGGCGTTCCGAGTTTAAAAAAGAGCCCGTCCCATGCCTATTTAAGCTAGGACTGCAAACTCTGGGGTCAAAACAACTCAACTACGGCTTGGGATTACCACCTTTCCTCTTAAATTTCCATCGCGCCCGTGTCAAGTGTACCGTTTTTATTCACAAACGTACGGCAGGCGCCAAAAAATTTGACAGCACCCCTTTCGGATGCCAGTAAATAGTTTTATATTTAAAGTCCTAACCCACCACGGAACTAGGGCCTCACAATTTTTTATCGGGTTACTTACCACTTCAGACTCCTATAAAATCCCTGCTTTCCTTTTTTAACCAAAGATTCCAATTTTTAACAAATATTAAATTTCACATTACACGAAGGGGACATTACAGTTAATCCGTGATGGGCAGGACTTCTTGGAATTTTATAATTCCCGGACGCAGGCTGACCGACTGCCTTTTTTCTTCAAGGACAGCCCTAATTTAAGCCATCATCAGACTTGAAGATGTCCTCAGGCCGACCTATTTGTCCAGGAATGAAAGGTCACGTCTCTGTTACCTAGAGGTCGGGTCTCTGTCTAACACGAACGCGGCTTCGCTTGCGTTTCGGCATTCTGGACGTTCAACTCTTCAAGTTTCATTTTCAGTGCTTTTTTCTTATTTCCAGCACTCAAGAATAGGAGAACTGCCAAGGATTCAGTTGGACTTCCATTATTTTTTATTTCTGTCCAAAAATGGATTATCCTGTATAGGATGGCCACTAATAATAACACTATTAATGTCTCTCTATCTGTCTGTCTGTCTGTCTCTCTGTCTGTCTCTCTGTCTACTCCTCTTTGACTTTTGAAAATCAGCAAGACCTTATTCATATGTGCTGCTGTTTTCCCCATGATAGAGGTTTTTCATTTGATCAGATACAAATATTCCCTGTCTGTCTGCCTAGTAACTGTCTATCTATTTCGCTGTCTTATTTCCAGTCACTTCCGGCAAGCGTTCGACCTCAGGTCGTCTAGTCTGTTTGTTTGTTTGTCACCACTCTCCTGGCCACAATTTTGCCACAATCACCTTGAAACTTACAGGGATGATGAAAAACATAATGTCTAGGTGCCCTATTGTTTTTGGTTAAAATAGGTCAAAGGTCAAAGGTCAAGGTCACGACAGGTATGGTTAACGGTTTTTGCACTATAACTTCGCCATAAATAGGCTTATCCACTTCTGCAATAGCTCATTTTTTTCGTCATCACCTGGCCTGTCATCTGATGTGTAGCTGACTCAAATTTGAAGTAACCATGGTAACAAATTTTTGGGGAAAAGTCATGATATTCGAAAATAAGGGGTCTAATTTTTGTAACTTTGTCAGTTTTAAAGCTAGAGTGATCTAGTTTTTTGCATCAGGTAGCATTCAACTAGTACTACAAGATTTTATAAAAAGTCTTGCAGTATCTCGAAAAATATCTCGTGAATAGAGATATTTCGAGATTTCATTCATCTTGCGCCGAAGGCCACATTATTGCAGGAATCTTTTTGAAACTGACATATCATAAGTCCTACACTAGTATCTCGAAATGGTTTTTTCATTTTTTGAATATGGCTGCTAGGGGGCGCTGCACACGAACCTCACACACATATCATTACATTGGCCATATCTCTAAAACCCAAAGCCTCAATTACATAAACTATAGCTTATTTTTTCCCTCTGAGTCTTCTCCATAAACTGATGATGTCATCTGGTCTCAATGTTGTGTCACTTTGTCATTGTGTCCGTCTGTTTGTCAGTTGTCCTGAAATTCGACTGCTTGCTCTTGCGTCTCACATATAGCATTCTACAGGCTACAGTTTTGAAAGAATCCTTTTGAAACTATTACATCTTAAGTCTTACACTAATATCTCGAAACCAATTTTCCATTTTCCGGATATGGCCGCTAGGGGGCGCTGAACTCGAACCTCTCCCAACATATCATGCTTTGGCAATATCTCCAAAACTATAAACCTCAGTTACATAGACTGTAGCTTTTTTCTTCCTTTGAGTCGTCTCCATAATCTGGAGTAGTCATCTGGACTCAGTCTTGAGTCACTTTGTCAGTGTGTCCGTCTGTTTGTCAGTTGTCCTCAAATTCGCCTACTTGCTTGTTCTTGTTTGTTTGTTTGTTTGTCACCACTCTCCTGGCCACAATTTTGCCACAATAACCTTGAAACTTACAGGGATGTTGGAAAACATAATTTCTAGGTGCCCCATTGTTTTTGGTTAAAGTAGGTCAAAGGTCAAGGTCAAGGTCGTCAAAACTTCTCAAAACGTTTTTTTCTTCATATCTTTGTGACTATTAGTCGTATCTACTTCAACAATAGCTCATTTTAATCGTCATTCCAAGGCCTGTCATCTGGTGTGTAGCTGACTCAAATTTGCCGTAACCATGGTTACAATTTTTTGGGGAAAAGTCATGATATTCGAAAATAAGGGATCTTATTTTTCTAACTTTGTCAGTTTTAAAGCTAGAGTGATCTAGTTTTTTGCATCAGGTAGCTCTCAACTAGTACTACAAGATTTTATTACAAGTCTTGCAGTATCTCGTAAAATATCTCGTGAATAGAGATATTTCGAGATTTCATTCATCTTGCGCCAACGGCCACATTATTGCAGGAATCTTTTTGAAACTGACATATCATAAGTCCTACACTAGTATCTCGAAATGGTTTTTTCATTTTTTGAATATGGCTGCTAGGGGGCGCTGCACACGACCCTCACACAGATATCATTACATTGGCCATATCTCTAAAACCCAAAGCCTCAATTACATAAACTATAGCTTATTTTTTCCCTCTGAGTCTTCTCCATAAACTGATAATGTCATCTGATCTCAATGTTGTGTCACTTTGTCATTGTGTCCGTCTGTTTGTCAGTTGTCCTCAAATTCGCCTGCTTGCTCTTGCGTCTCACATATAGCATTCTATAGGCCACAGTTTTGACGGAATCCTTTTGAAACTATTACATCTTATGTCTTACACTAATATCTAGAAATAAATTTTTCATTATAGGGATATGGCCACTAGTGGGCGCTGCACACGACCATCACACACATACCATTGTATTGGCCATATCTCTACACCCAAAACCTCAGTTACATAAACTTTAGCTTATTTTCTTCCTTTGAGTCTTCTCCTTAACCTGATTAAGGCATCTGGTTTCAATCTTCTGTCACTTTGTCAGTGTGTCCATCTGTTTGTCCGTTATCCTCAAAGTCGCCTGCCTGCTGGTTCTTACGCCTTACATATAGCATTCTACAGGCCACAGCTTTGATGGAATCCTTTTGAAACTGGGACATCTCATGTCATACACTGATAATACGAAACGCATTTGTCGTCTTCGAAATATGTCCGCCAGAGGGCACTACAGTCGAGCCTCCCAAGTATATCATTAATTCGCCATACCTCCAAAACTAAAAATCTAAATTACATAAATTATAACTCATTTTCTTCCTTTGAATCTTCTCCATAACTAGGTTAAGTCATCTGGTGTCAATCTTGTCTCACAAAGTCAGTATGTCTGTCTGTTCGTCTTTTGTTGTCAGCTTTGTCTGCTTGCCTGTTCTTTTGTCTCATATGTCATTCTACGGGCCACATATTCTCAGCAATGTCCCTGAGGGTCATTCCATTAATAGAAAACCAACAATATGTTCTGTCTCTCCGTCTGTGTTTCACTTCCGATTTCCGGCAAGCGTTCGACCTATGGTCGTCTAGTTTGTTTTTCCTTGCTTTTGATGTGATTAGTTATACGTACATCACTCTCCCATCAAGGACATTCACTAGGGCTGACATCTGGCGGGGACCTGTTCTACTATAAGAAATGTTGGTCACGCTACAAGGATTACATTTTGGATTAGGGTTTGATAAATATCCGGTATTAGCCGAGCACTTTCCGATTTTTTTCTTCTTGTATGAATCTTGTAACCAATCTTTTAGGTCGACTGATTTGCTGCTTGTCAGATGTCAAACTTGTCAAAAAAAGTTTATCGAAACCGGAGCGTGAGACATAAACAGGGGGTCTAACTATTTATACATCGAATTGAGGCAACCAGGTCAAACCGTGTGCATGTATCCCAGGTGGCCAATAAACTCTAAAAGGTCGGATCCCAGTTGTCTACAACTTAAAATAGATTAAATAACCAATAACCGAATAAAAAAGGCATTATTTCTATATTACCCTCAATTTAGACTACTTAAGGGGAAAATTGTGACGTCACTTGTATAAACTCATGTCAAGTATTACAGCCCAGCCTGGTTGATGGCAGCCGTCCCTTTCTATAGTATGAAACAGCTGTTGTTGGATGGCTCGTGCAAGGATTTCTTACATGAGAATAACAACAGTCTTCTCATGGGGGCACCCAGGGCTGACGGAGCATTGGCCCATGCATTTCTCATTTGTCATACACTAGGTATACAACTATCACGTGTTACTCCACCAGGATTATATACATCTCTTTCTATAGTTACATTTTTTGACTTAGTATTATTCGGGTTAATCTTCATAGGAAAATGAATTAAAGCAAGCCAGTTTAAGCGCATTTGTACGGATCAATCAAGTAAAACGGCATTTATATACTGTATGGACCCCTTTACGAGACATACCCCCCCCCTTGCCGCCTCCTAATCTCAAGGTGTGATGTACTCTTATCACTATCTTCACCAGTTCATTGTCAGAGAAACTGATAAAAAGACCAACATTACAATGTCATATAATTTCTACTCTTCTTTAAACAAACAAAGACAGGCATTTTCACGAGTTGAGTTGATCCCCACAATGCCGTCATCCAGCACTGGATTGGTCACCTGGGCTGTGACAGCCTGCCATTATCAATTGTCACTGCTAATTGTACTTATTTAAGTGTAGAGACATGCTTTAGAAATGCATTGGAATAATGCTACTAAGTGAATTTCCACACGATGAGAATTTAAAGAGGTAGTATAAACCTATAAATCATTCTAGAAGTAGAGATAAAAATGTAAATGGCCTGTATTTTTTATGACTTTAAAAGTACAGTGGTACCCTACAACTACGACCACCCTGGGGACTGAGCAAAGTGGTCGTTATTTTGGGCTGGTCGTATTTGTGAATTTACTGGCTCCCATATAACACGCCCAAGTTTAACATGTATTGTTTAATGATATTTTATATGATGATTTACTGGAATGTTGTGTTGACCAGTTACCAGTATTTTATACTAAAATTGCTTCGAAATTTGTGAAAATTTCCAAGGAAATTGTGATCATTTTCCCGCATTGAGGGAGAGGGTAACCTCGCCCACACCGCTCCCAAAGTGCAAAAGTAAATTGTGCCCCTGAGACAATATGATATTTACATCTCATATGATTACATAATTATTTCTGCAAGGACCAGAATTAAGCCAAATGGACGCTTTTGATTAAATGAGTTATTAAACTGTACAATACTATGATGTAAAATGTACTTATGTTTTGTAAGAGTAAGGTGTATTATATAAATGAAAAGTCATTTAAATCTTTGTAACCTTACAACAATACTATTTCATTCTTTTTACATTTCAGTTAATGTGTCAAATAAACTGATTTTTCACTCAATTTCTGAAATGCCTGAAAATTTCAGTCATATATAAGTGCTTAAGTGAATCAGGTAATTTGTAAATTGACTGAACATTTAAGGCAATATACAAATTGACTGATTTTACACATTGACTGTAAGATTTATAGCATTATTATGCTTTACTGTATTGTTTGTGAAATCCGACCTTTCCTCCTAAATTACACTCCCTATACATAAAAATGACGTAATTTTTATACAGTATTCATAAACAATGGTAGCCTCTGGGATATCCTGAAATGCCACAAACATAAACACAGCTCTTTATATGCCAGCCCGCAACTTCTACGCCCTCAGCTGAATAAATTGCAGCAAAAATTATATAAATATATTAATTATATGTAATATTTACCACAGGAATACAGACAAAACACTTATGTGTAATTATGGTGTTTATTGTATTTTCCTTCGACCTCTGAATGTTTCTGGACATCTCGTCGTAGAAACCCCCTTTTCGCAGCGGATTAAAATTCTGGGAAGAGATAAAAGGAACATTATTTATATATCAAAATTTTATCATATCAGATATATTTGTTTTAAATATCACTTAGTAGAATTACCAATTACAATCATCATAAATAATGAATGCAAAGAACATATACTTAATGTCCAAATAGCCTTCAGCTTTATTGAAGAATCATCTGAGATTTAGTGCTTTACTCATAACATTAAATGAATTTGATACGCCCTTAAGATAATCAAATGACAAACAATTTCATTTTCTTAATTTGCAGAAAATAAACATTCTTTGTGTGGTAATTGTGTAACAGACATTTGTTTCGCATAATAACCCAGCCAACAACGTAGAGGAAATTGGCTAAGGACCAATATGCAAAGAACGAAGTAAAACTGGTAACGATAATGCCGGTGGTGTATATCTGTTCTTCAAATATAGCGACACCTATGATCGACGACAGACACTGAGAAATCGGGTCAAGGGCGTCTGGATAAAATCAAACAACAAGTGAAACTTACATTGATTAGTACATTCGTAGTAGCGCTGCACTTTAAGGATGTCAGAGGGGCTCAACCTCTCTCTCTGTCCGATCTCGGCGTTTGGATCAGTTGGGATAATTGTAGGCTCAAAAGGATCGATGGCAAAGGCGTAGGCGTGGTAGTGCATGCAGCTCCCGTAATCGTACGTTACGTTCAGGTGGTCCACCTCAGTAAGGTCCAACTTGCGGAAATTCCGTTCGGTACCTGATGTAGAAATCCAAACGAACCCATGTATGCGAGTGTTTTATTTAAATCAATGTCTTGTGATCATTCAATAAGTTAGTGTTAATTGTAAATCATTGTTACAGGAGGGCTGATCTTTTATTATATGGGCCAAATTACCTATAAAGCATGTTGAATTTTCACAAAAATATGGCTTCTTCCTGTAAAATAAACTTGTACCTGAAACCTGTACAAAAAGGGTGAAACTAATGTGTAAGTATTAACCTTGGAGCCAAGTTATAATATTCACTTACCTGGAAGAATGTTATCCCAGACAATGGTGACGTAATTATCACGGTCGTTCCTGCTCTGTTCGTGATAGAATCCGAGACCGTGCAGGAATTCATGCATGATAGTACCATGACGTTCACATCCAGGCCCTATGTTCACGACCTGCGGGCCGCCCCGACGTCCAACGGTCGCGAAACATCTGGATTCAAACAAAATATTTCCTTAAAAAATGTTTTCTGTAGACGTGTCAAAGGTCCGTTAGTGATTATGAGTTTTAAATGCACCTGTGTGCGTGTAAGGTGTCTTACCCAGAGTCCCGAGTCACTTCAACATAGTCTTCTTCGCCATTCCTTGGTCGTATGTTCAAGCAATTTTGACCGTTGACTTTTGTCAGTTCGTTTAAATCACTGATACCATTAAGAATCAGCTGTCGGATGTCGGGGTCATCCTCTAGAGTAAAACAAGTGATACATTTATAATTACAAATTAACCACATTAGTTCGCTTATAACGACATTCTGTAACCCCTAGATAATTACATGTATAAAATATAGATTCAAACATGCATTATAAAAATGAAAAAAGTAAAACAACATATATAATCAGATGAAATATGACTGCAAGACAAGCAAATTTGTGCAGATATACAAACATGTATTAGCGTATGTGCAGACAAATGAAAACACTGTATAGAGTCAGTCACAAGTCGGGTCCAATCTGTTTAATGACACAGAGGCAGGATTTGATGTAATTTATTAGCTTTATTCTTATGAGTTTTTACAGCCTCCGTATTTATTCACTAATTTTTTTTTTCAAACACCTTACTATCAACAAGGATTAATCTGTGCTATAAATATTTTAAGTACTTACAGAGAACATTATTTATAGCATTTACAAAAGGTACTGTTTCATGTTCAAAGCGATAATGCATTGCAAATCAAAACGTTTTATCTGTTCCGTAAGATATGTATCATTGGCAAACCTATTATATATTTTACAAGGATAATCTTTTTCACGATATAAATGCATTCCATAACAAAATTAAGTTTATAAGTCAGCAGGGAGCATATATTATATAACAATATAAAAGAGCGCAGATCCTTGAACTCACGAAAAATGATGTAGTGACTTACCAATTTCCTGGTCAAACACGTATGGCATGACACCGCCTGGCCATCGGTATATCCTGTCTCGCATTGCATTGTATGGGCCCACCTGGGAGAAAAAAAACCCGTCTTTTTTAATGTACTTCATACAAAATAAATTAAAGTGATTTTATGCAATGTGTATATTTCTCATGCAAAGTGAAATTGTAAGTCAATTCCTTTTCAGTTGGAGGTATCCTTTCCTTTCTGCTCAGTATCTGTTATGCGATTACTGTATCAGAAATGTCCTATAGTTAAACATAATGAAGATATTTGCGTTGTTTAAATGAAAACTTCGGAAAGACGTTACGCAGTAAACTCTGTTTGATTTTTCTTCCATTTTACTAGTTTTTAACGGACTCGTTATTAAAACGGTATAATAATTGTAAAGGAGTAACGTTAATGTATTATAGGGATTTATATTCATATGCCGCAATAGAATACATTCGTTCAAAAACTTATCATATGCAGTCTTAAAACGAAACAGTAAACGCCTGCTTTCAATTTCAATGTCGTATATTTAATATCCTTTGAAAAATATTTAAATATAAAATATATACTGTTGACCCTACCTGAACCTCATCTGGGTCTATGAGCATGTCTCCCTCGAAGAATTCTTAAATGAATACAATTAAAACAACTTGTAAACATAATAATTGGTGCATGAAATGTCGATGTCTAAACTCTAAGAATACATGACATAACACACAGTCATGCAAAGAAACATAAGAAAAAGCTAGCAAAAGTGGAAACGTGCAAAACCAGTTACCGGTTATATCGCGTCAAAAAAGATGTGTCAGATCGCACGTGAAAACGAAAAGACGTCTTTAAATATCGTTTCGTACGTTTAGTTGACAGTGCAATTTTGTAGCGCAGGTGTGGACCTAGCGTTTTGGAAAGGGGAGGGTCCAGCCCGGGAGACTAATAAGAAAATCTTACTGATCCAGAAAGGGATCTTGTCCTTGCCTGGAATACGGTTTAAACCCTAAAAAAGTTTGTTGCGGCTTGAAAGAAGGGGGACCCACCCCCCCCCCCCCCCCCCGTCCCTCTGGAACCGCTTTTATAGCGTACAACAGTCACCTGCGACAGTCGCACGAAAAGGTTCGACCAATAAACTGGCCTTAATCAATCTTAGAACCTAGTATAACTTTTTTCATGGTAGCTCAAAACCAGCCCTAATTATATTTAATTCAAATACCATAAACAAACTAGTGCTGGTCTTAGATCACAATAAAACACAAAATAGCTGGTAATTCCTCGCTGAAGCACAAGACCTTCAGCTTAACTGGCCCACCGGAAACTTTAAGGAAGATTGATAATACGACAGAATTTAAGACAAAAAAAACTCATATTATATCTGTTCAGCCAACTTTGATCTTTATGCTATAACCATTAAGGAGCGTCGGTAGATAATATAAATCTTGTTTCAATCGGCGCTATATAAATCAACAATTGTAATTGTGATTGTGAATTAAAAACATAAAATTTTCAGACTTATTATAAAATACATTTTTTTTGTGTACATACCCCCATACTCAGGATCGTGTCCATCTGCCAAAAAAAGAAACACATCGGCATAAATATCTTAAAACTTTTACCTGGATATAATTGTATTTTGTGGCTTTAATAACTGAAATAATAAAATTAATTCCTCAAATATTAATAGCCTATAAGTGCCTTTGATCTCGTGTACAGATTTACAAAGACACTGACATAAATAAACCGGGTATTAGGAAAGGTAATCGTCTTACGTACAGACACCAAAAGCCAGACAAAGAAGAACTAGGATCTTCATCCTGATGTTTAGGGTTGCAGGATTCAAACTGATAGTCTAATCATAAACATCCACTTTAAGTAAGGTACTTCTGCACACGGCACAAAACCTGTCTATTTAGATTATTGGGGCTTTATTGGGTTATCTTGATTTTATATATATATAAACAAAACATATGTTCTTTTCTCTATCAGGTCCATTCCATGAAAATAAGAACAAGGACACATACGATCATGGTTCCGCGTCTGCGCAATGTTCTAGGCATCTTTAATAAGTTAAATACGCGCTGAATGGAGCTGGAGTTTCCCCCATTTATCAAAGTAATTTAAATCTTGTTGATGGTTGTTCCAACAATAATGACTGAAACATTCACTGTTAGTCAGTAACGCCGCGGACCACGCTATGATATACTGGTAATCGTGCAAAATAACGGACCCATCTTACATGGTCTCACAAAAAAGTGTGACCACATTTCAATGAAAAAACTGTTTCATGTTAAAGTTGAAGATCCGGCGCATCTAATGATACAATATTTTTGTATGTTTGATATAAATATATTTTGCTACAAACTGTCGAAAAAGGGTAGTTTGCTGAAAATACCCAAAATGACGTCGTGTCAAAGACGTTCTCAGCCGACGTCATGAATCCACAGTACTGTACGTGCATACCATGTTAAACAAAAGGATGCTGTCTAACAAAAAATACAGTCAATATATCTTTTTATGCATAGAAAGAGAGACAATTTTACCTCTACATATCCATATTTCCCAAGATTTAATAAAAGTTGACGACGTCGTGCCGCCAAAAACATAAACATGCAACTGTCGTCTGTGAATGTATTCGACTGATCACATTAACTTTTGCTCTATTCAACTTTGTCTCTATGTACGTTTTATATGTCAAATAAATATAAATTGTGTAATAAACAGTGTTTTTTGTGGACAGAGTATAAAGACTACATTTTTGACATGTCATTTATCTTATTTATTTTTTTTGTCCTGTTAGACTACTTTATTTAAGGACAATCAGATGGGAAAATCACCTCCCCATGAGTAACAGACCGGTAGCCCTTAAAATCGAGACGCACGCGGGAGAAACACAAGACCATGTTGGGCATATCATCCATATGTGACCACCTTTTATAATATTATATATATATAATACAAGCTTATATGGCTGGTCAAATAAAATGTGGTCACACCTTATTTTTGTCAATATTTATTGGTAATAAATGTGGGCACGCCATATGTGACCATATTTTATAATATTATGTATATAATACAAACATATATGGCTGTTCAAATAAAATGTGGTCACACCTTATTTTTGTCAATATTTATTGTAAAAAATGTGGTCACACCATATGTGACCACATTCTAAAATATTATATATTTATTACAAACTTATATGGCTTGTCAATGAAATGTGGTCACACCTTATTTTGTTAATATTCATTGTGAGAAATTTGGTCACACCACGTAACCACATTTTATAATATATTAAATATATATATATATATATATATATATATATATATATATATATATATATATATATTTATAAAAACTTATATGGCTGGTCAAATAAAATGTGGTCACACCTTATTTTTGTTAATATTTATTGGTAAAAAATGTGGTCACACCTTATGTGACCACATTTTATAATATTCTATATATAATACAAACTTATTAGGCTGGTCAAATAAAATGTGGTCACACCTTATTTTTGTCAATATTTATTGTAAAAAATGTGGTAACACCATGTGACCACATTTTAAAATATTATATATTTATTACAAACTTATATGGCTTGTCAAATTAAATGTGGTCACCCCTTATTCTTATTTTTGTTAATATTTATTTTAAAAAATATGGTCACACCATGTGACCACATTTAATAATATATATATATATATATATATATATATATATATATATATATATATATATATATATATATAATACAAACTTATATGGCTGGTCAAAATGTGGTCATACCTTATTTTTGTCAATATTCTTTTGTAAACAATGTGGTCACACCATATGGGATAACATTTTATAATATTATATATAATACAAACATAAACGGCAGTTCAAATAAAATGTGGTCACACTTTATTTTTGTCAATATTTATTGTGAAAAATGTGGTAACACCATATGTGACCACATTCTAAAAATTATAAATTTATTACAAACTCATATGGCTTGTAAAATAAAATGTGGTCACACCTAATTTTTGTTAATATTTATTGTAAAAAATGTGATCACACCATGTGAACACATTTTATAATATATTAAATATATATATATATATATATATATATATATATATATATATATATATATATATAATACAAACTTGTATGGCTTGTCAAATAAAATGTTGTCACACCTTATTATTGTTAATATTCTTTGGTGAAAAATGTGGTCACACCATATGTGACCACATTTTATAATATTCTATATATAATACAAACTTATATGGCTGGTCAAGTAAAATGTGGTCACAACTTATTTTTGGCAAAATTTATTTTAAAAAATGTGGTCACACCATATGTGACCACATTTTATAATATGTATATATATATATATATATATATATATATATATATATATATATATATAATACAAACTTATATGGCTGGTCAAAGTTTGGTCACACCTTATTTTTGTCAATATTCATGGGTTAAAAATGTGGTCACACCATATGTGACCACATTTTATAATATTCTATATATAATACAAACTTATATGGCTGGTCAAATAAAATGTGGTCACAACTTATTTTTGGCAAAATTTATTTTAAAAAATGTGGTCACACCATATGAGACCAGATTTTATAAAATTATTTATATAATACAAACTTATATGGCTGGTCAAATAAAAGGTGGTCACGCTTAATTTTTTATTGGTAAAAAATATGGTCTCTTGGTTTGAAAAAAAAATCAGGATTAAATTTAGAAAAAAATAAGGGATATGATGATGTAAGAAAATATTTAAATGTGGTCACACCACCTTTTTTTACTATTTCTAACTACTATATGTGGTCACACAATTTATAAAAAAGAGATCACACCTTAATAATGTCATTAATTATAACTAATAAATGTTGTCACACTTTATAATTATTTTATTAAAAATAAGGATATTATTATGTTAGTATAACAAAATATGTTGTAACATAATGCGGACGAACGTGTTTCTCCCGTGTCTCTCTTGATTTTAAGTGCATGACTTGTCACATGACACTCGACATTTGTTCACGTTCTGGCGGCAGGGCGTCGTCAACTTGAACGTACATCAAGTGAAATGTGGATAAAAAGAGGTAAAAAAGTATAAACATATATGGGTAATATTATATATTGACTGTAAAGACATCATCTAAATGTTTAACATAGTATATATGTATATTATTGTGGATTCATGACGTCGGCTCAGAACGTCTTTGACACGACGTCATTTTGGGTATTTTGGCAAACTACCCTTTTTCGACAGTTTGTAGCAAAATAAATATATAAATAACATACAAAAATATGATATCATTAGATAAGCCGGATCGTCAACTTTATCATGCAAAAAAAATTTAGTGAAATGTGGTCACACTTATTTGGGAGAGAGAGAAATATAGGTCCGTTATTTTGCACGATTACCGATATACTCGACCAAAAGTTATTTTGATGCCCATTTCCTTTCCCAAGATAATTTTATAACAGTAATGACTTGAAAATCGCATTCGTAGATAGCATAGAGAAAAAAACTTAGAGAAAGATGTACCGTTTTGCAACGGACACATGCATTGGCTAGCCAACGTCTACTTTGAATGATTCTGATTCATCCAAATTCGTCTATATATGCACTAATTCTTTCCACTGACACATGGATTTGAACTCGCTGGTGCTTATTACGCTCACATTCCCCTTTGCTGCTTTTTTACGGACTCTACGATGCCATCTGTAGCCTTGTCCTCGCGCTCTATATCGCCCTAGCAGACTGTTAACTTGTCCATCGTACCTGCAGTATCCGTGACTGACATCGTACGCAAACCTGGATTTAAACCATGAGGTTTCTGACGCGTCTAGTTACCTCCTCCGGGGGGGGGGGGGGGGGGGGGGGGGGTATACGTTTTTACAGCCGTTCGAGATCGATTAGATTTTACTGTGGATCCGACCTGTGACCCCGATTCAAGAGCGTCATCAACGAATGTTCACATATTAAGTCTTTAATGTTCGAATGAACCTGGGAATATAGGCCGAATAAGTGATTACAAACAGATTGCGGAGACTTGCGTTCAAAGGGTGTTGCGACTCTTTCTTACACACGAGAGACACACGACACAACTCGAAAAACAAACGAGTGACCGAGCGGTCATGACGCTCAGCCGACCAGGAAGACAACTACAAAAGGAATTTTATCATCTGAATGACCAATTTTACAGTAAGCATGCCGATCCAGCTGAATCATAGCTGAATCATGGGCCTCCCTGAATGTAAAATCAGAAGATTCTAGGTGCAATTCTAGGAGCATCTTTGAATGTCTCAAACATCAAGAAAAAATTGAGTAAAAATTCGGAAAAGTACAGATGGCGCCATCAATCTGCAGAAACTGACAAAACTCTCCTTGATCAATATGCATCCAAAGAATCATGATGATAAATGCAGTTATTCAGATACTGGAGCTTTTGTATCAATTTTTTAATTATTCTGGGGGATATTTATGAGCCCAGAGCTCGATGAATATCAGTAATAGAGACATTATTTCACGTGCCAAAGGAGATTTTTCATGGACCTTCCAGGATGTCAAGTTAGAAGATTCTCGGTTCAATGGTTACAATTTGTGCCCTGTTAACAAACGACCGCATTTTAGAAAGGTCTCAAAAATAAAGAAAAATTTGTAAAAATTAAAAAATAATCCAGGTGACTTGACCACAAAATCAACCAGGGTCATCTACTATTTACAAGTCAGCTCAGTGTGTAATATGGAATGTTTGGAATGAAAAGCTTGGCTAAAAATGCATCCACAGTCTTTCTAAATGAGTTGGTCCTGTGACCTTGACCGTTGACCTCATTATCCCAAAATCAAAGGGTTTGTACATTATTGGTGGGCCATAGATAAGTCAAGTTTGATACAAATATGTCTATCTAAACTGAAAATATCATCCAGAAATAAATATGCTAACAAAGGCCCCTACGACTTTGATCTTTGACCCAAATGTCAATCAGGTTCTTCCACTATTGGCTGGTCAGCTAAATGTGTAAGATTGTAGGTTTTGGGTGAAAAGTTTGGCTTAAATGCATCCACCATCTTTTTAAATAAGTGGGTTTTGTGACCTTGACCTTTGACCTAATTACCCCAAAGTAAACAGGATTCTTGCGTTAAAGGTGGGCCATATGTAAGTCCAGTTTTAAAGCCATATGTTAATCCAAACTAGAATTATCACCAGGAAACAAATATGACGGACATACATGTAGACAAACAGAAGGACAGAAGGACAGACAGGGTGATTAAGATAGGGCATCCGCTTTCTCAGGTAGGGCTCTATAATAAAACACAAGGTTTCAGGACACCAGATGAAACCACAGTTGCAATCTTATAATATCAATATCATTTGGCAGTCTCAAAATAATGAAAAAAAACTCATAAAAAACACACCAGGTTTCAGAACGCTAGATGAAACCGCAGTCGATTGCTGTCATTTCATGGTCTCAAAATCAGGGAATATATTTGTAAAAATTTGAAAAATTGCAAGTGGCGACACCAATTTTCGGGAACTGACAACCCTAGTCATGGTCAACATGCAAGCCAAGATTCAGAGCATTACATGCATACATTGTCAACTTACTGTAGGCTTTGTATCAAATTTTTAATTATTCCGGGGGGGGGGGGGCACTAACGAAGCCCTTAGCTTGAAGGATATAGGTCATAGTAACCTAATTTCAGGCATCCAAGGAGATTTTGTATGGACCTCCCTGGATTTTCATTTACAGATTTCTAGGTCCAATGGTGTCGAAACGTGCCAGTCTAACAGACAGACGGACAGACAGACGGACGCTGACCGATCACGATAGCTCACATGAGTTACAGTGAGTTAAGATAAAAAGTCTCTATCGCTTCAACGATACTAATGTTAAGTGATTAAAATTTTTTTCTGATTTTTTTAATGCATTATATTCGTGGTCATAAGTTCAAGAAATTACACAATACTGGCCTTATTCTTGGTATGTACATAGGAAATATATAGAGGAATGGTTTTGATAGTAGGAGGTCTTGAAGTGTAACAATGGGTTTTTTAATTAGAAATTAAGGTTTTCCTTAATATCTCGGAGGGACGAAGACCTACAGACGCAATTTTCGGTATGGTGGACGATTTTTATTTTTAGGGGGGGGGGGGGGGGGCATCTGACTGTATGCCGAATTTCGTATTCGTACATCTAACGGTTTCAAGACGTGCCCAGTTAACAGACGTCTGGATGGATTGATGGACGGCCCGACAAACAAAGGACCATGACTTTAGCTCAGATGACTTATAGTCAGCTGAGCTAAGAAACGAGTGTAAAAATCGAGGTGTAGACACCATCGAATTTAGAAATAATCATTCTTACGTACCTGATATCGCTAACAAAACATATTTAGCTTCGTTGAACTCAAACTATCACTTCCATCGAAAATCACCGTGATCTTTTCTAATGAGCACAGAACAACGACGTTACCCTACAAAAAGTTCACGTATAAAACACTTGGAAAACACGTATTCTGTCTATCCGGAAACACATGTAGTGGACGTGTAAAACACGTGAAAAGCGGCGTGTCAAAAACGTGTAAAACATAAATTTCCCGAGTTAAGGACACGTGTTAACACGTAAATTTCCCGTGTTAAGGACACATGTAAAACACGTGTGTAATTTTCTCCTATATTACACTAGGACTATGACCCTTATATACCCCATTCAGACTATAGCAGTTTGTGCTTATAACACAGGCAATAAACATGTTTTCACTTTCAATTTTTTTTCTTTGTATAATGTCTCAATTTTTCATCATCGACATTACATACATGTAAAATGTCATTTAAATCTATGTAACCTTACAACTATAGTGTTTCAACTTTTACATTTCAGTTAAAATTCAGTGTCAAAAAAACACTGATTTTTCAATCAATTTTTAAAATGCCTGAAAATTTCAGTCATTCATAAGTGCCTGAGTGGATCAGGTAATTTGTAAAATGACTGAATATTTCAGGCAATATTCAAATTGACTGATTTTACACATTGACTGTAACATATACAGACATGGCCGATATAGCATTATTAAACTTAATCTGTATTGTTAATGTAATCCGACCGTTCCTCCTAATTTTACTTTTATACACTTCCTATACATAAAAATGACGTCCTGTTTACGGTATTCATAAACAATGGTAGTCTCTGGAATATTCTGAAATGCAACAAACACAGCTCTTTTTATGCCAGTCCGCAACTTTAAACGCCTTCATCTGAATAAATTACAGTAAAAAATTATATTGATCAATTAATTATATTCAATATTAACCTTAGGAATACAGACAAAACACTCATGTATAATTATGGTCTTTATTGTATTTTCCTTCGATCAGTGAATGTTTCTGGACATCTCGTCGTAGAAATCCCCCTTTTCGCAGCGGATAAATTCTGGAAAGAGGTAACAGAAATATTAAGCCTTTAGCTAAATTTAAAAATCACTTGAAATTTAGTGTTTTAATCATAACATTAAATACTTTTGACAAGACCTTTTGAACCCCAAATGACGAAAAAAAAATCATTTTCTTTATATGCAGAAAATAAACATTCTTTGTGTCGTAAATGTGTAACAGAATTTTCTGAGGATATATTTTTAACCGACTATTGTTTCGCATAATAACCCAGCCTTTAACGAAGAGGAAATTGAGTTAGGACCGACTTGCAAGGAACAAATTAAAACTTGTAACGATAATGCCTGTAGTGTATATCTGTTCTTCAAATATAGCGACAGCTATGATCGACGACAGACACTGAGAAATCGGGTCAAGGGCGTCTGGATAAAATCAAACAACAAGTGAAACTTACATTGATTAGTACATTCGTAGTAGCGCTGCACTTTAAGGATGTCAGAGGGGCTCAACCTCTCTCTCTGTCCGATCTCGGCGTTTGGATCAGTTGGGATAATTGTAGGCTGAAAAGGATCGATGGCAAAGGCGTAGGCGTGGTAGTGCATGCAGCTCCCGTAATCGTACGTTACGTTCAGGTGGTCCACCTCAGTGAGGTCCAACTTGCGGAAGTTCCGTTCGGTACCTGATGTAGAAATCCAAACGAACCATTGTATGTGAGTGTTTTATTTGAATCAACGTCTTGTGATCATTCAATTAGTTAGTGTTAATTGTAAATCATTGTTACAGGAGGGCTGATCTTTTCTTATAGGGCCAAATTACCTATAAAGCATGTTGAATTTTCACAAAAAAATATGGCTTCTTCCCTCTGAGATAAACTTGTACCTGAAACCTGTACAAAAAGGGTGAAACTAATGTGTAAGTATTAACCTTGGAGCCAAGTTACAATATTCACTAACCTGGAAGAATGTTATCCCAGACAATGGTGACGTAATTATCACGGTCGTTCCTGCTCTGTTCGTGGTAAAACCCGAGGCCGTGCAGGAATTCATGCATGATAGTACCATGACGTTCACATCCAGGCCCTATGTTCACGACCTGCGGGCCGCCCCGACGTCCAACGGTCGCGAAACATCTGGATTCAAACAATTTTTTTCCTTAAAAAATGTTTTCTGTAGATGTGTCAAAGGTCCGTTAGTGATTATGAGTTTTAAATGCACCTGTGTGCGTGTAAGGTGTCTTACCCAGAGTCCCGAGTCACTTCAACATAGTCTTCTTCGCCATTCCTTGGTCGTATGTTTAAGCAATTTTGACCGTTGACTTTTGTCAGTTCGTTTAAATCACTGATACCATTAAGAATCAGCTGTCGGATGTCGGGGTCATTCTCTAAAGTAAAACAAGTGATACATTTATACTTACAAATTAACCACATTAGTTTCCTCATAATCACATTCTGTAACCGCTAGTTTTTGACATGTATAAAATATAGGTTCAAACATGCATTATCAAAAATAAAAAAAGTAAAACAACATAAATAATCAGATGATATATGACTGCAAGACAAGCAAATTTGTGCAGATATACAAATATGTATTAGCGTATGTGCAGACAAATGAAAACACTATATACAGTCAGTCACAAGTCGGGTCCAATCTGTTTACTGACACAGAGGCAGGATTTGATGTAATTTATTAGCTTTATTCTAACACAAATATTTCCTTAAAGGCCTTCCGATTAGTTTTTACAGTCTCCGTATTTATTCACTAATCTTTTTTTTTTCAAACATCTTACTATCAACAATTATTAATATGTGCTATAAATATTTTAAGTACTTATAATGTTCATTTACAAAGGGTACTGTTTCACGTTCAAAGCGATAATGCATTGCAAATCAAAACGTTTTATCTGTTCCGTAAGATATGTTTCATTGGCAAACGTATTATATATTTTACAAGGGTAATCTCTTTCATGATATGAATGCATTCCATAACAAAATTAAGTTTATAGGTCAGCAGGGAGAATATATTTATATAACAATATAAAAGAGCGCAGATCCTTGAACTCACGAAAAATGATGTAGTGACTTACCAATTTCCTGGTCAAACACGTATGGCATGACACCGCCTGGCCATCGGTATATCCTGTCTCGCATTGCATTGTATGGGCCAACCTGGGAGAAAAAAATGTCTTTTTGAAGGCACTTCATACAAAATAAATTATGATTTTATGCAATGCTTATTTCTCATGCAAAGTGAAATTGTAAGTTAATTCCTTATTTTAGTTGGAGGTATCCTTTCCTTTCTGCTCAGTATCTATTATGCGATTACTGTATCAGAAATGTCCTATATGTTGAACATTATGAAGATATTTGCGTTGTTTAAATAAAAACATGGGAAAGACGTGACCAAGTAAACTCTGTTCGATTTTTCGACCATTTTACTAGTTTTTAACGGACTCGTAAGTAAAGCGGTATAATAATTGTAAAGGAGTAACGTTTATTTATTATAGAGATTTATATTCATATGCCGCAATAGAATACATACGTTCAAAAACCTATCATATGCAGTCTTAAAACGAAACTGTAGACGCCTGCTTTCAATTTCAATGTCGTATATTTAATATCTTTTGAAAAATATTTAAATATAAAATATATACTGTTGACCCTACCTGAACCTCATCTGGGTCTATGAGCATGTCTCCCTCGAAGAATTCTTAAATGAATACAATTAAAACAACTTGTAAACATAATAACTGGTGCATGCAATGTCTAAACTCCAAGAATACATGACAAAACACACAGTCATGCAAAGAAACATTAGAAAAAGCTCACAAAAGTGGAAAAGTGCAACACCAGTTACCGTTTATATCGCGCCAAAAAAGATGTGTCAGATCGCACGTGAAAACGAAAAGACGTCTTTAAATATCGTTTCGTTCGTTTAGTTGACAGTGCAATTTTGTAGCGCAGGTGTGGACCTAGCATTTGGGAAAGGGGAGGGTCCTGCCCGGGAGAGAAAATCTAAGAAAATCTTACTGATCCAAAGAAGGGGGACCCCCCCCCCCCCCCCTCCGTCCCTCTAGAACCGCTTTTATAGCGTACAACAGTCACCTGCGACAGTCGCACGAAAGGTTCGACCAATAAACTGGCCTTAAACAGTCTAAGAACCTAGTATAACTTTTTTCATGGTAGCTCAAAACCAGCCCTAATTATATTTAATTCAAATATCATAAACAAACTAGTGCTGGTCTTAGATCACAATAAAATACAAAATAGCTGGTAATTCCTCGCTGTAAACAAAACCTTCAGTTTAACTCGCCCACCGGAATCTTGGAGGAAGATTGACAAAAAACTCATATTATATCTGTTCAGCCAGCTTAGATCTTTATGCTATCACCATTAAGGAGCCTCGGTAGATAATCAAAATCTTGTTTCAATCGGCGCTATATAAAGCAACAATTGTAATTGTGATTGTGAATTAAATATTCAGACTTATTATTAAATACATTTTTTTCATGTGTACATACCCCCATACTCAGGATCGTGTCCATCTGCAATAAAAGAAACATATCGGCATAAATATTTTAAAACTTTTACTTGGATATAATTGTATTTCGTGAGTTTAAGAACTGAAATAATAAAAATTAATACTTAAATATTAATAGCCTATAGGGGCATTTGTTCTCGTGTACTGATATACAAAGACTCTGACATAAATCGACCGGGTATTAGGAAAAGTAATCGTCTTACGTACAGACACCAAAAGTCAGACAAAGAAGAACTAGGATCTTCATCCTGATGTTTAGAGTTGCAGGACCCAACTGATAGTCTAATCATAAAACATCTACTTTAAGTAAGGTACTTCTGCACACGGCACAAAACCTGTCTATCTAGATTATTGGTTATCTTGATTATATATATATACAAAAACATATGTTCTTTTCCCTATCAGGTCCATTCTATAACAATAAGAAAAAGGACACATACGATCATGGGTCCGCGTCTGCGCAGTGTGTTAGGCCTCTTTTCTATGTAAAATACGGGCTGAATGGAGCTTGAGTTCCTGATTTATCCAAGAAATTTAAATCTTGTTGATGGTTGTTCCAACAATAATGACTGAAACATTCACTGTTAGTACGCAGCGGACCTCGCTATGATATACTCGACCAAAAGTTATTTCGATGCCCATTCCCTTTCCCAAGATATTTTTATAACAGTAATGACTTGGAAATCTTATTCGTAGATAGCGGTGAGAAAAAAACTTAGAGAAAGATATAGCGTTTTTGCGACCGACACAGGTATTGGCTAGCCAACGTCTACTTTGAATGATTATGACTCATCCAAATCCGTCTATATATGTACTAATTCTTTCCACTGACACATAGATTTGAACTCGCTAGGGCTTGTTACACTCACATTCCCTTTTGCTGCTTCTATACGGGATCTACGACGCCATCTCTAGCCTTTGCCTCTATGTCGCCCTACCAGGAGCTCAACAAGTCCATCGTACCTGCAGTATCCGTGATTGACATCGTACGCAAACCTGGATTTAAACCATGAGGTTTCTGACGCGTCTAGTTACCTCCTGGGGGGGGGGGGGGGGGGGGTTATGCGTTTCTAGCCGTTCGAGATCGATTAGATTTTACTGTGGATCCGACCTGTGACCCCGATTCAAGAGCGTCATCAACGAATGTTCATATATTTAGTCTTATGCACGAATGAACCTGGGAATATAGGCCGAATAAGTGATTACAAACAGATTGCGGAGACTTGCGTTCAAAGGGTGTTGCGACCCTTTCTTACACACGAGAGTCACACGACACAACTCAAAAAACAAACGAGTGACCGAGGGGTCATGACCCTCAGCCGACCAGGAAGACAATTACAAAAGGAATTTTATCATCTGAATGACCAATTTTGCAGTAAGCATGCCGATCCAGCTGAATCATAGCTGAATCATGGGCCTTCCTGAATGTCAAATCAGAAGATTCTAGGTGCAATTCTAGGAGCATCTTTGAATGTCTCAAACATCAAGAAAAAATTAAGTAAAAATTCGGAAAAATACAAATTGCGCCCTCAATCTGCAGGAACTGACAAAACTCTCCATGATCAATATGCATCCAAAGAATCATAATGATCAATGCAGTTATTCAGATACTTGAGCTTTTGTATCCAATTTTAATTACTCTGGGGATATTTATGAGCCCCATAGCTCGATGAATATCAGTAATAGAGACATTATCTCACGTGCCAAAGGAGATTTTTCATGGACCTTCCAGGATGTCAAGTCAGAAGATTCTAGGTCCAATGGTTACAATTTGTGCCCTGTTAACAAACGACAGCATTTTAGAAAGGTCTCAAAAATAAAGATGTCTGAAGGAACTTATCAAACATTCCATGATCAATATGCATGCGAAGAGTCATGGTGATCAATGCATTAGTTGTTCACATACTGGAGCTTTTGTATCAAATTTTCAATTATTCTGGAGTGTAAGTAAGAGCCCCATAGCTCGCAGGATATGCATAACAGAGACCTAATTTCAGGTTTCCATGGAGATTTTTTTATGGACCTTCCTGAATGTCAAGTAAGAAAATTTTAGGTCCAGCGGTTACGATTTGTGCCTGGTTAAAACAGAGGAGACAGAAGGACAGACAAACGATTGACAAGGGTGATCGCTATAATTTAGATGACTTTTATTCAGCTGAGCTAAAAAAAAGGGTTCTTATTTTATTGGTGGGCCTTATATAAATCAATTTTGAAACCAATATGTTTATCCAAAAAATTGAGTTATCATTCAGAAAAAATATGTGGACGGATGGCCACTGTGACTTTGACCTTGTGACCACAAAATCAACCATGGTCATCTACTATTTACAGGTCAGCTCAGTGTGTAATATGGAATGTTTCGGATGAAAAGCCTGGCTAAAAATGCATCCACAGTCTTTCTAAATGAGTGGGTCCTGTGACCTGACCCTTGAACTCATTATCCCAAAATCAAAAGGGTTTTTACATTATTGGTGGGCCATAGATAAGTCAAGTTTTATAGAAATATGTCTATCCAAACTGAAAATATCATTCAGAAATAAATATGCTATCAGAGGGCTCCTACGACTTTGATCTTTGACCCAAATGTCAATCAGGTTCTTCCACTATTGGCTGGTCAGCTAAATGTGTAAGATTGTAGGTTTTGGATGAAAAGTTTAGCTTAAACGCATCCACCATCTTTTTAAATAAGTGGGTTTGGTGACCTTGACCTTTGACCTAATTACCCCAAAGTAAACAGGATTCTTGCGTCAAAGGTGGGCCATATGTAAGTCCAGTTTTAAAGCCATATGTCAATCCAAACTAGAATTATCACCAGGAAACAAGTATGACGGACATACAGGAAGACAA
Organism: Sipunculus nudus; assembly: GCA_026874595.1. Lineage (NCBI taxonomy): Eukaryota > Metazoa > Annelida > Sipuncula > Golfingiida > Sipunculidae > Sipunculus > Sipunculus nudus. The sequence goes on from CM049307.1 coordinate 22,368,914, forward strand.
ACAGAAGGACAGAAGGACAGACAGGGTAATTAAGATGGGGCATCCGCTTTCTCAAGTAGTGCTCTATAATAAAACACAAGGTTTCAGGACACTAGATGAAACCACAGTTGCAATCTTATAATATCAATATCATTTGGCAGTCTCAAAATAAAGTAAAAAAACTCATAAAAAACACACCAGGTTTCAGAACGCTAGATGAAACCGCAGTCGATTGCTGTCATTTCATGGTCTCAAAATCAGGGAATATATTTGTAAACATTTGAAAAATTGCAAGTGGCGACACCAATTTTCGGGAACTGACAACCCTAGTCATGGTCAACATGCAAGCCAAGATTCAGAGCAACACATGCATAAATTGTCAAGTTACTGTAGGTTTTGTATCAATTTTTTAATTATTCCGGGGGGGGGGGGGGGCACTAACGAAGCCTATAACTTGAAGGATATAGGTCATAGTAACCTAATTTCAGGCATCCAAGGAGATTTTGTATGGACCTCCCTGGATTTTCATTTACAGATTTCTAGGTCCAATGGTGTCGAAACGTGCCAGTCTAACAGACAGACGGACAGACAGACGAACGCTGACCGATCCCGATAGCTCACATGAGTTACAGTGAGTTAAGATAAAAAGTCTCTATTGCTTCAACGATACTAATGTTAAGTGATTAAATTTTTTTCTGAATTTTTTAATGCATTATATTTGTGTTCATAACTTCAAGAAATTACACAATACTGGCCTTATTCTTGGTATGTACTTAGGAAATATATAGAGGAATAGTTTTGATAGTAGGAGGTCTGTCTATCAGGAAACACGTGTAGTGGACGTGTAAAACACGTGAAAAGTGGCGTGTCAAAAACGTGTAAAACATAAATTTCCCGAGTTAAGGACACGTGTAAACACGTAAATTTCCCGTGTTAAGGACACATGCAAACACGTGTGTAAATTTCTCCTATATTACAATAGGACTATGACCCTTATATACCCCATTCAGACTATAGCAGTTTGTGCTTATAACACAGGCAATAAACATGTTTTCACTTTCAATTTTTTTTCTTTGTATAATGTCTCAATTTTTCATCATCGACATTACATACATGTAAAATGTCATTTAAATCTATGTAACCTTACAACTATAGTGTTTCAACTTTTACATTTCAGTTAAAATTCAGTGTCAAAAAAACACTGATTTTTCAATCAATTTTTAAAATGCCTGAAAATTTCAGTCATTCATAAGTGCCTGAGTGGATCAGGTAATTTGTAAAATGACTGAATATTTCAGGCAATATTCAAATTGACTGATTTTACACATTGACTGTAACATATACAGACATGGCCGATATAGCATTATTAAACTTAATCTGTATTGTTAATGTAATCCGACCGTTCCTCCTAATTTTACTTTTATACACTTCCTATACATAAAAATGACGTCCTGTTTACGGTATTCATAAACAATGGTAGTCTCTGGAATATTCTGAAATGCAACAAACACAGCTCTTTTTATGCCAGTCCGCAACTTTAAACGCCTTCATCTGAATAAATTACAGTAAAAAATTATATTGATCAATTAATTATATTCAATATTAACCTTAGGAATACAGACAAAACACTCATGTATAATTATGGTCTTTATTGTATTTTCCTTCGATCAGTGAATGTTTCTGGACATCTCGTCGTAGAAATCCCCCTTTTCGCAGCGGATTGAATTCTGGGAAGAGATAACAGAAATATTAAGCCTTCAGCTTAATTTAAGATCCACTTGAAATTTAGTGTTTAACTCATAGCATTAAATAACTTTTACAAGACCTTTAAAACCCCAAATGACGAAAAAATCATTTTCTTTATTTGCTGAAAATAAACATTCTTTGTGTCGTAACTGTGTAACAGAATAAGTCTTTAACCGACTGTTGTTTCGCATAATAACCCAGCCTATAACGAAGAGGAAATTGAGTAAGGACCGACTTGCAAGGAACAAATTAAAACTTCTAACGATAATACCTATAGTGTATATCTGTTCTTCAAATATAGCGACACCTATGATCGACGACAGACACTGTGATATCGGGTCATGGGCGTCTGGATAAAATCAAACAAGTGAAACTTACATTGATTAGTCCATTCGTATTAGCGCTGCACTTTTAGTATGTCAGAGGGGCTCAACCTCTCTCTTTGTCCGATCTCGGCGTTTGGATCAGTTGGGATAATTGTAGGCTCAAAAGGATCGATGGCAAAGGCGTAGGCGTGGTAGTACATGCAGCTCCCGTAATCATACGTTACGTTCAGGTGGTCTACCTCAGTGAGGTCCAATTTTCGGAAGTTCCGTTCGGTACCTGGTGTAGAAATCCAAACGAACCCACGTATGTGAGTGTTTTATTTAAATAAAGGTCATGTGATCATTCAATAAGTTAGTGTTACTTGTAAATCATTATTACAGGATGGCTGATCTTTTCTTTTAAAAAATGAGTATCATGGAAATACACACACTATAATAATTAAGGTCACTAATATCCTTAGTAATTAGTGCCACCTTATTAGAACTTTTTTTTTTTATAAAAAAAACACTATATTTAGCCGGTGGTTACACTTAGATACGTTCATGACTTCATGATTTCCTCGATCAGAAAAGAAAATTACTACCCTCCTTCCTGGGTAATTCGATTTACGGCCAAGGCAATCACCCTGATATATTTTAACTTGTGCGAAACTAATGTGTAAGTATTGACCTTGGAGTCAAATTTTAATATTCACTAACCTAGAAAACTGTTATCCCAAACAATGGTGACGTAATTGTCACGGTCGTTCCTGCTCTGTTCGTGGTAGAATCCGAGAGCGTGCAGGAATCATGCATGATAGTACCGTGACGTTCACACCCAGGCCCTATGTTCACGACCTGGGGACCGCCTCGACGTCCAACGGTCGCGAAGCATCTGAATTCAAACAAATTTTTTCCTTTAAAATGTTTTCTGTAGATGGTTCAAAGTTCCGTTAGTGATTATAAGTTTATAATGCACGTATGTGGTGTATACATGTATGGTGTCTTACCCAGAGTCCCGAGTTACGTGTACAAAGTCAGTGTCGCCATTCCTTCGTCGTATGTTCAAGCAATTTTGACCGTTGACTTTTGTCAGTTCGTTCAAATCACTGATCCCATTAAGAATCAGCTGTTTGATGTCGGGGTCATCCTCTAAAGTAAAACAAAAGATAAATTATACTGCTTAACCAAATTAACCAGATTAGCTTGCTTATAACGACATTCTGTAACAGCTGGTTTATTGCTTGTATGTAATACATGGTTAAACGTTTCTTATAGTCCTTCCGATGAGTTTTTACACTCACCGTAGCCTATTTATTCAAATACCACTATTCTTTTTATTCCAAACACCCTACTATAAACATAAAAATAATCTGTGCTATAAATATTTTTTAAAGTTCTGACATAGACAAATATTTATAACATTAAAAAAAGAACTGTTTCATGTTCAAAGATATAATGCATTTCTAAATCTAAACAATCTCAAAATACAAAAAGTTTAATCTGTTTCGTAAGATATGTTTCTTTTGGTTGTGTATTTACTATCATTGACAAGCGTCTTATATATTTATCAAGAGCAATCTTTTTCACGTTATTAAAGCATTTCCTTAATTAAATCAAGTTTACAGGTCTGCAGGGAGCATATATTTAAATAACAATAAAGTAGAGCGCGGTGTCGTGACTTATCAATTTCCGGGTCAAACAAGTAAGGCATGGCACCGCCTGGCCACCGGTAAATCCTGTCTCGCATTGCATTGTAGGGGCCAACCTGGGGGAAATAAATGTCTTTTTGAATGTACTTCATACAAAATAAATTGAAATGATTTTATGCAATGCGTACTTCTCATGTAAAGTTAAAGTGTAAGTTATTTCCTTATCAGTTGTAGGTAATCTTTCAATTCTGCTCAGTATCTTTTATGTGACTACTGTATCAGAAATGTCCTAAATATGGTGAACATAATGAAGATATTTGCGTTGTTCAAATAAAATCTTGGGAAAGAAGTTACATAGTTAATTCTGTTCGATTTTTTTTCCATATAACAAGTTTTTAATGGACTTGTTATTAAAATGGTATAATAATTGTAAAGTAGTAACGTTAATGCATTATAAGGATTTATATTCATATGCCAAAAAAGGATATATTCGTTCAAAAACTTATCATATGCAGTCTTAAAACGAAACTGCAAACGCCTGCTTTAAATGTCAAGGTCGTATATCTAATATCCTTTGATAACTTTTTAAATATAAAATATATACTGTTGACCCTACCTGAACCTCATCTTGGTTTATGAGCATGTCTCCCTCGAAGAATTCTTAAATGAATACAGTTAAAACAACTTGTAAACATAATAATTTGTAAATGAAAGGTCGGGGTCCTAACTCCAAGAATACGTGACAAAACACACAGCCATGCAAAGAAAAAATGCTCAAAAAGTAAAAAAGTGCAACACCAGTTACCGGTTATATCGCGTCAAAAAGATGTGTCAGATCAGACGTGAAAATGCCCTAGAGATCTTTAAACTTCGTCTCGTACGTTTAGTTGACAGTGCAATTTTGTAGCGCAGGGGCGGACCTAACATTTAGAAAGGGGAGGGCCCAACCCAGGAAGACTAATAAAAAATCTTTCTGATCCAAAAAGGGAGATGTGACTTATGTCCTGGCTTGGAAAATGGTTTAGACCCTAAAAAAAGTTTGTTGCTGCTCAAAGGAAGGGGGACCCCCCCCCCCCCCCCCGTCCCTCTGGAACCGCTTTTATAGCGTACGACAGTCACCTGCGACAGTCGCACGAAAAAGGTTCGACCAATAAACTGGCCTTTATCTATTTGAGAACCTATTATAACTTTCTTCATGGTACCTCAAAACCATCCCTAATTATATTTAAGGCAAATATCATAAACAAACTAGAGCTCGTCTTAGATCACAATAAAATACACAATAGTTTGTAATTCCTCGCTGAGGCACAAGAACTTAAGTCTTACTGGCCCACCGGAATCTTTAAGGAAGAATGATGATACAACATAAATTAAGAAAAAAAAAACTCAAATTATATCCGTTCAGCCAATTTTGATCTTTATGCTATCATCATTTATTTATTTTTTATTTATTACAACATCTTCCAGGGTAGCCTTTATCAGAATAAAATTCTGTTTACAGAAGGGCCCCTGTAATTCATAGATAAATCACAATAAAATTCAATATTCAATAAGTCCATAAACTAAAATGACATCATACAATCACAGAATTTTAAGCAAAAACGCCAAAGTTGAAGTACAAATATAAGTGATCGAGTTTCGTTATGAAGAGTATGCAACAGAGTTGATAAATACATAAAAACGAAGTTAAAATACAAATGAAGCACTATAGTGTACCATTATGGAGCGTCGGTAGATAATCAAAATCTTGTTTCAATCGGCGCTATATAAATCAACAATTGTAATTGTAATTGAAAATTTAAAACAAAATATTCAGACTTATTTTTAAATACATTTTTTTGTGTACATACCCCCATACTCAGGATCGTGTCCATCTGCATAAAAGGAAACACATCGGCATAAATATCTTTAAACTTTTACTTGCATATAATTGTATTTCGTGGGTTTAATAACTGAAATAATAAAAATAATACTAAAATATTAATAGCCTATAGGGGCTTTTGTTCTTGTGTACAGAAATACAAAGTGTTACAGATGTCTGTTACATATGTTGTTGACACTTAATTAGTGTGGCGCGGGCTTCGCTCGTTGCTGTAGCAACCTCGCCTGGCCGGGTGTTGCAGGCTCGGTGTAATCCGCATTGGTTGAACTCTGACGTGTAGAAACACAGCGCATGCTGATCTGGAACTTTCTGGGCTGGTCGTGCTCTATGAGCGCGTGTCTTGTAATGTTCTTTGGACGTGTATTATGTATTTTTGGGTTCTTTCGATTGTTCGTGAAATAAAGGTTTCCAGAATTTTCGGATGAAAAGTTATAAATAGGGGCTGTGTTTTAGAGTCGAGGAGAGAGAGAGAAATATTTCAGCGGACACGGAAGAGTGTGAGTCAATTTTGGACCTCTATGCAGATTTAGTGCGGCCTGTCTCCAGTTTGCTTTCGGGATTATTACAAGAACTTCACTTTTGGTTACAACAGATTGATTTTGTGATTGAACTGAACTATTATTCTCTAAGAAGATTTATGTGAACTTTTCATCTGAATTATACATTTTAAAAGTCTTGTTGTCGTTGTGACAGTGGTGGTATCCAGGTACTGTACACTTTATTTATTATAATGTGTAATCGTATTGAGTTGCTGTTGTACTGTTGTTATACTGTGAAATTGTATTGATTTACTGTATTGTAATGTTAGGGTTGTTTTAAGAATAAATTATAATTATTTGTTAACAAAAAACCACTGGCTTCTTTATTCATTCCCCTAGACATTTCACGCTGCCTAGTGTTACAGAATCTGATCTCCATAACCAAATTAATGCTCATCACGACTACGTGATCTGTTGATATTAGGTTCAGTAACAAAAGACACATACAATGTCATACAATGAGACGGGTATTAAGAAGATAATCGTCTTACGTACATACACCAAAAGCCAGAAAAAGAAGAGCCAGGATCTTCATCCTGATGTTTAGAGTTGCAGGACTCAAACTGATAGTCTTATCATAAACATCTACTTTTATTTATTTACCTCCTGTGCACGGCACAAAATCTGTTCATATCTAGATGATTTGGGCTTGGTTATCTTGGTTACACACACATATATATATATATATATATATATATATATATATATATATATATATATATATACAAACATATGTTCTTTCCCTATCAGGTCCATTCTATAACAATAAGAATAAGGACACCTACGATCATGGTTACGCGTCTGCGCAGTGTGTTAGGCCTCCATGTAAACTACGCGCTGAATAGAGCTTTAGTTTCCCCACTTATCCAAGTAATTTAAATCTTGTTGATGGTTCTTCCAACAATTATGACTGAAACAGTTACTGTTAGTCCCTAACGCAGCGGACCACGCTATAATATACTCGACCAAACGTTATTTCGATGCCCATTCCCTTTCCTAAGATATCTTCTTAACAGTAATGAATTGAAAATCTCAGAGCAAATCCCATTTGTAGATAGCAGAGAAAAAACACTCAGAGAAAGACTTACCGTTTTGGCAACGGACAGAGGTGTTAACTAGCCCACGTCTACTTTGAATAATTCTGACTCATCCGAATCCGTCTATATATGCACTAATTCTTTCCACCGACTCATGGATTCGAACTCGCTGGCTCACATCCCCTTTCGCTGCTTCTTTACGGACTCTTCGACACCATCTCTAGATTGAATCTCATCATCTTGTGCTCGCATAACGGTCCTTAACGCAAGGGTACCTACCCTTTCTCCCCGACAAACACCGGACCCTTGTCCTCGCGCTCTATGTCGCCCTACCAAACTCTCAACAAGTCTATCGTCCCTGCAGTATCCGTGACTGTACATCGTACGCAAACCTGGATTTAAACCATGAGGTTTCTGACGCATCTAGTAACCTCCCCCAGGAGGGTATGCGTTTATCGCCGTTCGTATGTGCATTTATGTGTGTGTGTGGGGGGGGGGGGGGGGGTAAGGTGTGTGTATGTGATTGTGTGTTTGTTTGTTCACAATATAACTCGGGCAATCATGAACGGAATCTCATGACCTAGCTTTTGTCAGGGCATTTCCAGAATGAACCAATAAAGAATCGATTAGATTTTACTGTGGATCCGGCCTATGACCCGGATAAAGGAGCGTTACCAACGAATGTTAACATATTTAGTCTTTTATGCACGAATAAACCTTGGAATTTAAGCCGAATAAGTGCATACAAACAGATGGCGGAGACTTGCATTCAAAAGGTGTTGCGACCCTTTGTAACACACGCGAGTCAACTCGAAAACCAAAAAGTGACCCAGGGTTCCTGACACTCAGCCAACTAGGAAGACATTCACAAAAAGAATTTTATCATCAGAATGACAAATTTTGTAGATGGTATCCAGATTCAACTTAATTATAAATCGGGGGATATGGGTAACAGAGACCTAATTTCAGGTTCCCACGAGATCTTCATTGGCGTCCCCTGATATGAAATTAGAAGATTCAATGTGCAATTCTAGGAACATCTTTAAAGGTCTCAAAAATAGATAAAAGTGCGTAAAAATTCGGAAAAAAATACAGGTGGCGACATCAATCTGCAGGAACTTATGAAACGTTCCTTGATAAATATGCATGCAAAGAATCATGATGACCATACAGTAGTTATTCAGATACTGGAGCTTTTGTATCAAATTTTTAATTATTCTAGGGGTATTTATGAGCCCCGTAGCTCGGAGAATATCAGTAATAGAGACCTTATTTCATGTGTCCGAGAAGACTTATCATGGACCTCCAAGGAAGTCAGTTAGAAGATTCTAGGTCCAACGGTGACGACTGACGCCTTGTTAACAGACGACTGCATCTTTGAAGGTCTCAAAAATAAAGAAACAAAAATCGTAAAAATTATTTTAAAAATCCAGGTGGTGCCACCAGTCTGGAGAAACTGATGAAATACTCAATGATCAATATGCATTCAAAGAATTATGATGACCAAAGCATTAGTTGTTAGGATACTAGAGCTTTTGTATCTAATTTTCAATTATTCTGGGGGGGGGGGGTAGTTATGAGCCCCATAGCCTGGAGGATATGGATAACAGGGACCTAATTTCATGCTTCACTGACTTTCCTAGATTTCCAGTTAGTAAAGTCCAATGGTTACAATTTATGCCCTGTTAACATACGACCGCATCTTTGAAGGTCTCAAAAAAAAAGAAAAAAAAAAATGCGGACAGACGACGAAAAAGGGTGACCGCTATAGCTCAGATGTCTTTCAGTCAGCTGAGCTAAGAAAGGGTTCTTACTTTATTGGTAGGCCTTATATAAATCAAGAGTGGAACTAATATGTTAATCCAAAAACTGGAGTCTTCATTCAGAAAAAAAAATGTGGAAAGATGGCCACGGTGACTTTGACCATGTGACCCCAAAATTAACTAGGTTCATCTCCTATTTGCAGGTCACCTAAGTGTGTAAGATGGATTGTTTAGTATGAAAAGACTTAAAATACATCCACAGTCTTTCATTAATGAGTGTGCCTTGTGACCTAGACCTTTGACCTCATTATCCCAAAATCAAGGCTCTTACATTATTGGTTGGTCATATAGATAAGTCAAGTTTGAAACCAATATTTTAAACCAAAGTGAAGTTATCACTTGTAATGTCAATGTGGTATTGACAAGCCACATAGCTCAAAGGGTATAGGTCATATATAGTAACCTTATTTCAGGTTTCCAAGGAGATTTTGTATGGAGCTCCCTGGAAAGTCTCTATAGCTTTAACAATCCTTATGTTAAGTGAGTAAAAAATATTTTCTGATTTTTACATGTTCATCATCTTCGGGCCCATAACTTCCAGAAATTACACAATACTGACCTAATCCCTGGTATGTACATAGGGAATATATAGAGGAATGGTCAGATTAAATATATGATCAATGTCATATCAGTGGTTTTAATATTAGGTAGTCTTGAAATGTTGCAATGGTTTTTCAATGGAAAATTGTGGTTTTCCTTAATACCTCGGAGAGACGAAGACCTACTGACCTAATTTTCGGTATGGCAGGAGATTTTAGGGACATACTAACTGTATCCGAATTTCGGATTCTTATACGTCTGACGGTTTCAAAACGTGGCCTGTTAACGGACGTCCGGACGGCCCGACAGACAAAGGACCATGACTATAGCTCGGATGACTTATAGCCAGCTTAATATTTAATAAGAAATTTATTTGGCCTGCTTAATCATATCTATCTATCAATCTCTCTCTCTCTCTCTCTCTCTCTCTCTCTCTCTCTCTATATATATATATATATATATATATATATATATATATATATATACATATATATATATTCATCTCTCAGTTTGTAACTAAATTGCAACTATAAATAATTGTAAGTTGAAGACTAACGTGTTTGTGACCTTGGTTGAAACAACTTTTGAAAATTAGGCAATTATAGGAAGCTTAAGGTGCAGCTTACTGAAAAACTATCGAGTTATTAAATAAACTTACATAAGACCATGAACATGCAATGATAAAACACGGCTATAGGAATTAAAACATGTTTAAACATTTGAAAACAAAAATGTTTTTAAAATGTTTTAAATCCTGGATCCATAATTTGAGATAATTATTGTCGAATACCCGCTGTCTAGGCCTGTTCAGCATGTGAAAAAGCTACTTAATTGTAAATGTATATACACTAGAACGGTGAGCTGATTGTTTTGAATGGCCACCCTATATAGGTAGTATATTGTTTAAGCTAATGAGGCCGATTTTGATGATGAATTTTTGCACTAGATGGTTGACGTTGGGCCTAGGACAGGTGATTTTCATGTGTTTTCCACGTGTAGATATTCACATGTAGAATCTTCGTGAAAAACCACGTGTAAAGGTAGACCTACTCTTCACGTGTTTTATACGTGTCCTACACGTGTATTTTTTGCTGGGTTAAGTACCTCATAAATAGTAAGCGTCCCGGGTTGGGCATTAATAATGTCATGTGCAATATATATTCCTATGTGAACACCCACAAAGCATACAAAAAAGCAAGTTGAATTTTATAAATATATATATATTTCCAGAAAGCTACAGATACATAGGTACTAATTAAACCTGGATTTTTTCTTAAAACAATCCCATGGGATTACATATATGAACTTGAACTTTGTATATAGGTCCCCGCTCTGTATAAGATACATATACATGTATAGGACAAGAATTAGCATTGACTTCTGGTCTGATCTCTATAAATCTGTCCACCACCGTCTCACATATGATAACTGAAACAGTGTAGATCTTGTGTACAGTCCTCAACTCTTGTCAGTTTCTGTTCCCCAGCCCCTGAATGTTACTCTGTAAACCTGTCTTGTGACTTATCACAGCAATGCCTCAAGTATGAGAATCACTGATGTAGACGGAACACAATCGGAGATCAACTTACGAGCAGATTACTTTTAATAGGGCAAGGTATCACCAACTCACAACCGGTTGTTCAATTTCCATGTTAAAGTTTCTCTAGTAGTTTCTCATCAGAATAGATAATGTTTTCACGACTCTGTTTCGGGATTGTTACGGGATGACATAAAAGCGGACAGAACTGTCTCGCTCGTGAAGCTTGCTTTTCCGCTGAAGCGGTTGGAACGCCGGACATGTGCGCCACCGACATGGGTTGAATCCCGGTTCGGTATAATATTTTCCGCCGAGCAATTTGTCTTCAAAACAAATGGGGGCTCGCTCAAAATGACGGCAAACTTTGTGGCCCAGGGAATGGTGGAAAGTAATTGGGAAATTACCGCCACCTAGTTCACCAAAAGTGAGACTACTGGGATAGTTATTTTGTTCTGATAGCAGAGCGCTCTGAAGAGGGGGTGTGTTAAGAGGTGACATAAAAAGCGGACGGAACTGTCTTGTTAGTAAAGCTTGCTTTTCTGGTGAAGCGGTCGGAACGCTAGACATGTGCGCCATCGACATAGGTTCGAATCCCGGATCGACCCAATATTTTCCGCTTATTAATTTGTCTTGGTAACAGTATATATATATATATATATATATATATAAATATATATATATATATATGTGTGTTACAGTCAATATTATGAACGAATAGAAGATCGAATGCAAGGCTCCGGCATGTTGGGGTTTACTATTGTGGGTTGCTGCTACAAAACCGTGTTTTTTTTTGGTCGGTGTTCTGCGTGAATAAGTGACTCTGCATTTGTGAATATTCGTTGATTACGTTCCAGAATCCGGATCATGGGATTAATCAGTGTCAAAAGGTTATCTTTTCTTCATTGGCCGATTCCCGAAATGGCCTTAAAATTTCATGAGATTCCGCCCATGCTTGAGGGAGTTGTGAAGAAACACACAAACACACATACGAACGGGGATGAACGCATACCCTCCTGGCGGCACCGAGGGTGTAATGTATTTATTTTCTAATTGGTCGGCTTTGTTCATATTGGGCTCCGCGTGAGATCCCAGCTGATAGATGCTCTGGGCAGGCGGCCGTGCAATCTCCTCGAAACTGAGAGCACACTATTCCAAAAAGGTCTGCGATCATTAAAATCCATGTGCTGAAGTTCATACTCTGAAATGCGGGTGTGCAAAAGCCGTATCGCCAGAACAGTAAAAACTGGACACCCAGTCCCAAATTCAGTTCTGGGCGCTCGACCGTGACCTCAACAGGTTGGCAAGCCTGTATGGCGCACGTGGCTTGAACGTGTTTGCATTGGCCCATGTTCTAAATACTGCACATTTCTTTATATTCCTTGATGGCTCTCCTATATCCGAAGGGGATTATTGATCAACACTGGTTTGGTTTGGACCTTGAATATGATCCGGATTCAGGATAGTCATCAAGAAATATTCACAAATGCACAGACAATTATACACGAATGAACATGGAAATATGAGCAGAATAAATGAGTGCAAACACACGGAGGCTTGCATTTCTAAGAATGCAGATTCCAGTTTCATCATAAACCATTTATTTGGCCCGCAGGCTTTGCGCAATGTAGTATGAGACACACGGTAATTTAAAATCTCCTAGGAGATTTGGACCCGCAAACCGCGCAGTAGAGCGACCACGGAACTTAGTTACCATGTATTTGTCCTTGGAAGGCAGCTTGGTCTAGCGTGTTTTGAAATCACCACTCCCACACAGCAGTGTTTTACCCGTCAGGGAAGTATATGCTCCACGTGATTTTATACCGCGTTCCGTATATCGCGTACATCCTGCCAATCAAACGCAGTTTCGGCGATTCAGTATCGATAAAATATTTGTTTGACAGAATTGATTTGTAGATATATAGTAAATTTTTTTTATAACATTTATATATCAATAATTTATGCCCAAAGATTTTTAATTAGATGAATAATTCGATTTATAATAACATCAACATATTTATTCTTGGCACAGGTATCTATATCCGACCGGTCTTTCGGTAAATCGCAGCAGCCATATTTTTCATTGTCTATTGAATGCCATCGAACGTCTGGCTGAAAACATAAATTGTCATGACTGTTCGGGAAATTTTGTTTACGTGCGTGAGAACCACAAAATATAAAGTACGCTGCATTTTTACGATTTTATGAAACAAAAACAATTTTGCATCAACAGTCAGTTCTTAGGGCATTACAAATTCGACCCCTAACAGAAGTGAATGACTCACGCCCTCGTCCGAGACAAACGAATGACCCTATCTCATAATGGCAATGAATTATTTGAACACAAGCATGGTTGTGATCCAGATTACCTCCACAATGTAATGCCTAACACGTTGTTTCTTATCCTTAACCTTTTATCAAAATCAGTAACAGCGAACAGTATATTCACCAAATAACCGACAAAGATGAAGACATAATATAAATTATAAAAATGTACATCATGCTCACTTATAACTCTGCCAACATGCAGGTACATTTGGAAGAAATGGGATAAACAGGTTTTCATTTGAGTCATAGAGGTCTTTGAAGTAACTTGAATCCATACTCAGTTTTAGCTCATCTGTGAGCCATACCCATAACACAGCATCCATCCGTTGTTCCTCGTCAGACATCCGTCGTCTGTCTGTTCATACCTTTTCTCAGCTATGATGGGATGGATTCCTACAATATGTTTGTACACATATGTTTGTTCGGTCAAGCAATTTGCAAAACCAAATTCATTAAAGGTGAATTTATGTACAATTTTTATCTATCATTGGCCATTTTCACCGGTAAATGGAACACATCAGAGCATTTTAGTTAATACTATATTTTTTTAATGGTGAAACTAATACAAAATAAAAAAAAATCATGTTCCCAATAATTTTTAAGAACCATCTCAAATAGATTAGTGGAAAGAACTTCATTGAAAATTCAGACATATTGATCTGTACTATGTTCTCCAAATACCTGTACATGTATATTCATCTTGCTCAAAGCAAATTACTTGCTTAATTTTTGGGTGTTATCTAGATATTTTACATTATATCAGTTTTCTTTCTTTTTCTCCAAATTACTCCAAATTATGTCATAAAAGTATACTCAAGTCTAGTTCATAGACAACTGGAATAAAACAAAATGTATCATCCCCAAAAATTTTCCTGGTATCATGCGAAATAAGAACAAAATGGCTTTTCCAAGATCATTGTAGCCTTCTCTTATTTTCGTATGGATATATGAACAGTTTAGGGCCTTTTTGTGACATTGGCTTGTAGTCTCTACCTGGCCAGGCATTGGTCGTAAGCTAGCGTGTGACACTGTAAATTCTTGTCACCAGGTGTTCGATCTTTTCGGTGATTGTTCTTCTACAGTGAATTTATTCTTGGGTCAGATCATTTTGGCATCATTAAAAAGTGGAAGATAGACACTGATTTGTTAATGTCTGTTTGTCTGGCTATACATCTGACTTTCGTTTCCAAGCGTAGAACTTTCCTACACATAATACAATGTCATTCAAGTTTAATACAACCGCTCTCCTTTGGAATAGGTTGGATGGAATTGGTTTGGTGGCGCCACCTATGGGGACCAACTTTCGGTGGGTCATTATGATAATTTAAAGCAAGCTTTGGTTTTCGGGCGAAAACGTCCCAAACATCCACTGATTTCATTCAAATCTTGCGTTGTTATCAACACTTTTGTTATCGCTGCATGACAGTGTATTCAGGCCTATTTCAATAAACAAAGTGACATCATCATATATTCCTGTCTCCTGATCAGTTTGAATCAAAACGTTAAAGGGGTTCTGCAGTGGTATATTTTCTTTTTGGTTAAGCCGTTGAACGTATGCCATGCAGCAGCGACCGCCGTCGACCGTCAACCGTCCGCCGTCTAATACCATATATCTCAACATGTGCTGAAGTTGTCATCATGAAACTATGCAGACATATTTGATATTTAATGAATACGCAAAGGTAAAGTAGGGCTCACACATCGCCGGTGTTGTCCCCGACGTGTCCCGATGTGACATCGGCGTAACATCGGAAACCACATCGGGGGAATATCAAGGAACATATGGAAACATCGTGACGACATCGTGTAGCGTGAAAAATCGGGATGACATCGGGAGATTTTTTAAAATGTTCAAAAATTTTTCCATTTTTTTTAAAGATTGGGCTAACATAGATTTATTTTCATAAGTCCTCCTTGGCTGGAACCCTACTTTTCCTAATCTTGGATCCGCCCCTGAGATGTGACCCATGATCCTGGTTTTTCTTGACAAAGTAGGATCGGCCTGGTGGGAAAAGAACATATGTTTGCGTATATATATATATATATATATATATATATATATATATATATATATATATATCAGCCTGCCCCTAAAATCAAGATATGAACATACTTGTGCCGTGTGCAGAAGATACCTAAATAAAAGTAGATGTTTAATGATTAGACTTACAGTTTGAGTCCTGCAACTCTAAACATCAGGATGAAGATCTTAGCTCTTCTTTTTCTGGCTTTTGGTGTCTGTACGTAAGACGATTATTTGTCCTAATACCTGGATCTTTTTATTTCAGTGTCTTTGTTTTTTTATGTACACAAGAACAAAGGCCCCAATGGGCTGTTGGACTTTTATTTTAAAATTTCATTATTTCATTCCTTAAACCCACGAAATACAATTAAATATGTTCAAATACAATGCTTGAGATATTTATGCCGATGTGTTTCTTTCTGCAGATGGTCAAGATCCCGAGTATGGAGGTATGTAAACATAAAAAGTATTTATTTCTATAATAATTATTGAAACTGTTTCTGTTTTTAATTCAAAATCACAATAACAATACGGGATATCGCTATTACCGATACTCTCGTTTGTGGAAGCAGTAATGACTACCTGCTTGAAAAACTGCAGGCAAACACCTAGTGGCACCTATTGTCCAGCCTGACCAGCCCATTCATTCAACACAGCAGTGTGGGCACTGGAAATTGTGTTTTTAATTGCCGATCATCCTGATACTTATAATTTGTCAAATTCATTATACCGTGTCAAAACATAATACTGAAACATGAAAAAAAAATCCGAAATTGTTGCATTTGGTATTTTTGCATTTGAAATTGATCTTGGACTAACTGCCTTGTAGGATAAAATAAGGTAAACGGGTCACAGGGTCTTTCCGTCATTGTTAAACGTAAAATTTTGCAAGTTTCCTTGAAATGTCGTACATAATTATTCAATGATCATATCAAGTAATTAGAGTCCATACCGTATATAAGCTTACAAAGTGGGGATTGTCAGTGTCCGACTGAATCACGCTTGCCTGCAAAACGGGCTTCCTGCTGCGCCAGCCAGTCGTTTTTCTACTCCATCTTCACGAGAAGCTGCATTAGCGATATCCCGTATGTTGATCTAGACCAGTCTGCGCTATATATTAATCAACAATCGTAATTTCCCGACGCTCCTAATGGTGAGAGCATTAAGGTTGAAGAGTTAAGTTGGCTGAAGAGATATGATTTTTTTTTCTAAAATGCTGTCGGATCAACGGGACTGAAGTTAGACCGATATTCTATATTCGCATGCGAATATCACAAAACCTCATAAAATCGACATTCGATATTCGCATGCGATTATCAAATATCACATAAATCAGCGACATTCGATATTTTCAGACGAAATTCGGGAAAACTATCGGCGCTCAGCCAGTCCGACATCTGGTTAACGTGTATTCCCCTTGTAAAGTTCATACATATTACGGCAATGATGGGCCATGACCTTAAATATTTGCATGCCAATCTCAAACAGTAAAAACGACATTCGCATGTGAATATCTAATACCATTCTAATCACGGATAAAATTTACCGAGTGAACCAATGGTCGCATGCAACAGTAAATCGCACCGTGTAAACCGATGGTCGCATGCTAAAATAAGTCGCACCATGGTTGCATGCTACACTAAATCGAACTATGTAAACCAATGGTCGCCAGCTACACTAAATCGAACCGTTAAAACGGATGGTCGAATGCTACACTAAACCGCACCGTGTAAATCGGTGTTCGCATGCTAAACTCAGTCGCACCTTGTAAACCGATGGTCGCATGCTGAACTAAATCACACCGTGTAAACCGATGGTCGCATGCTACACGAAATCGCACCGTGAAAACCGATGGTCGCATGGTACACTAAATCTCACCGTTAAAACGGATGGTCGAATGCTACATTAAACCGCACCGTGTAAACCGATGGTCGCATGCTACACTATATCGCACCGTGTAAACTGATGGTCGCATGCTGCACTAAATTCACTGTGTAAGGCCCGTTTTCCATGTACGCTTTTCTGCGCGCTTTTCATCGCGTAGAACAAGACAGTTCAAACAAGTTGTAGCATTTCCATGAACGCTTTTCATCGCGCTTGCATTCATTTAGCTCAGTTCAGCAAAAAGAGTAAACAGTAAAAAGTACCCGGATTCAGCGAGCGGAAAAGTGCACACTGTAAATATATTCAGCGCGGTTTTCAGCTTGTTGATTTCAAACGCGATGAAATTTCAGCGTACATGGAAAACCTGCCTAAACCGATGGTCGCATGCTAAAATAAGTCGCACCGTGTAAACCGATGGTCGCATGCTACACTAAACCGCACCGGGTAAATCGATGGTCAAATGCTAAACTAATTTGCATGTGATAATGGCATGCTACCGCCGTAAAGAAAAATTCCCATCGTATAAACTGGCCTTTAGGCCAAAAAAAAAAAAATAAAAGGTATGGTTCTCAGGCACCGCCCGCATCAATTTTTAACCCCCGCATCGAAAATTTTTATTTTTTTTTTCAATTGAAACTCACCAATTCTGAGCTGCAGCCGCTCGGACATTTCTCTCAAGAAGATAAAATCATACAATTTCCTTTGTCATGTAGTGCTTTTACTTGTTTAGTAATGTTAATCTGCCCGCCCGCATTGATTTCTGAAAAAAAAGTGCCTGAGAACCATACCTTTTTTTTTTATTTTGGCCTTACATGTATTCCATAAAACGGGCATAATAAACTGTTCATGGGATATGTACAGGTGCTGATCCAGTAATTAAGGAAATGACAAAACCTCTCAAAAAGGTCCCCAGGACAGAAATGCTTTGAGGGGGGGGGGGATCCAGGCCCATAAATTTGTCTGAAATTAACTGGACCCCGCCCCCCCCCCCCAACCGAATCCGCCTCTGATGTACATGATATGGCAAAGAGGAAATATTTACGCTTTCTCTTGATGCAATAATTGTGTTTATCTATTTTCATTTTAGAATACTTCGAGGGAGACATGCTCATCGACCCAGATGAAGTACAGGTATGGTTTACAGTTTAATATAATATACGGGTTTAAGCCATTACGATGAATACTGGTTATTAAATATTAATTTCACAGGAACTCACAGTAATATTTTATGGCGTATATAATCTGTTTTCATAGGAACATGCATCACCTATAAATGTGGATCTGTGTAATAAGGTAATAAGTCCTGAAAGATCTCAGCGTTATTATATGTCCACTGAAATCTAGAAATGGGGAAGAAAAAAAAACATGTACAATAAAAAAGACATTTTCCCCCAGGTTGGTCCCCATAACGCTATGCTAAACAGGATCTACCGTTGGCCAGGCGGTAACATGCCGTATGTATTTGACTCTCCTATTGGTAAGTTGACTTCTTTCATGGGTTCGGGGACCTGCGCCCTACTGAATTAAAATTGTGCTGAACTATATTGTGTTCAAATGAACATACATTGATGCTCTACACAACATTATTATTATTATTATGTTTATTATGTGACTGTTAATTTTTATTTCGTCATATAAAAATCCATTCATTACATGTTTATCAGAACATGATCAGGTCAAAGGAGGCAATTATATATCGTCCTTCGTAACATATGCTAATTAGATGGTTAAATATTCAGCGGACGACTGGAGGGTAAAGATCAATTAAAATTCGGCATCTAAACAAGCACACCTTCACATAGATAAGCAATGGATGCAGTATAATACCCATCATAAACCCTAAAATAACAATTATTCATATGCAAATTTGCTAATTATATATTCACTGGAGGACAAAAGAGGAAGGCCAGTTACCTAAGATAGCAGACACATCATTTACTCACACTTAATATATGCTTCTAAATTACATTAAATTTAAAAAAAATAGTTCTGATCAGTATCGCTATTCCCATTGGACATATACATGCAAATGTTATTATGCAATCAGTTAATAAATGATGCAAACATGCAAATAAGCTTCAAACAATGAAAACAAAACATATTACTGCTAAAAAGTGAATTATTAAGCAACCGTTGTCTGTTTCCATTGTGATGTTCTTATGATTAAATTTCAATACTTGTCTAATTTGCATGATTTGTCTAAATTATGCATAGACATACGTTATATCTTATGAAATTAAGATTTTGTACCCGAAATACTGTACATCCGCTGTAAAAAGCCGAAAAATCAATAGATTTATTTAATATATAAATAATAACACTAATTTATTTAAATATGCAAATTTATGCAAATTTTCTAATTAAATATGTACAATACAAAATTTTTGATGAAGAAATCGAGAATCAACTAAGAAAAGTTTCCTATTGTGTATTATCAAATTGTTCTTGGCTTACTCCTGTCTATAATGGCTGTTTTCGAGTGATATAAAGCCCGGATTTTAATATGGCCGCAATTGTTCCAAGATGGCAGAAGGAACAATGCAAACATCGGTTTTTAGTTGGATTATAAGCCCAGGTTTTGAAAAAAAGTATGTGGGCATATATCTGTATGATAATTCGCCAGAAGACACAATTTAAACATAACCGTATACACTAAATGTCATACTCACGGTAACCTGGTCTCATTGTCGCACGATGTGACAATCGTATTCTTGGTTTGAATTCTCTATTGAAAATTTCATTTTCCTCGTGGCTCATTCCGAATACCACATAGCATAATTGTTGATGATACAAATCGCTTTTTCCGCATACCGCCAAGTAAAAGCAAATAAAATCTGTATTTGGCAAAATATTATTTTACGTTACAATTTGGAGTAAATATATCAAATATCGAACTGTAAAACAAGTTTTCAAAAGCAAATGGCTGATTATGTTATTTTTAATGCGGCTGAAACATTAGTGCCTTTGTTTCGCTTTAGAAAATGACCCTGTTGTCCGACAGCGAGTGCTGGATGGTATCAATGAGTTAAACGAAAGGACTAAGGTCAACGGTCAGAATTGCATAAACATCCGCCCATATGCTGGCGAAGACGACTTCGTCATCGTGACCCGAGATTCAGGGTAAGAACACAAGCTCACCCCCCCCCCCCTCCCACACACACACACATACACACACACATACTCCTACAATTGCACAGGGCTCGAAATTGGTATAATTTTCTATCGGGCAATCAG
This sequence comes from Sipunculus nudus, assembly GCA_026874595.1. Lineage (NCBI taxonomy): Eukaryota > Metazoa > Annelida > Sipuncula > Golfingiida > Sipunculidae > Sipunculus > Sipunculus nudus. The sequence goes on from CM049307.1 coordinate 22,389,420, forward strand.
TCCGGCAACTCACCGGAAATCCAATGATTTTACTGGATCCGTTTTTCTTTATTGAAAAACTTGTTTTGTATAATATGTTTGAAAAAAAAATATATAATGCATTTCTCAACTTTTTAAACATTTACTATTTTGTAAAGTCCTCATATGGCGTTACAAATGAGCATAAGCCAGATGTCGTGATTGTTATTCTGTTGCACAAAAATACTTTTTTTTGCGTGCACTAGCGCCTTTTCGGCTTTCTGACATTACGGAGTCTACGCTCAGGTTACTGGCTGTCAGAGTGCCGTTACATCCTTCAGAGAGGAACGCACTTAAAAGGGGCGTTCACACCTATCCGTTTTTTCCTTTCTCACCCGCACTCGCTTCCGTCATCCGTCGTCCGGAGTCGGTTAAAAATACATAGGGCATTCTCACCTATCCGCTTCCGCATGCGCACCTGTCTCACCGTCCTAGGAAATCGGCCTGAGACCGATTCACGACGGAAGCGGACGACGTATGCAGACGAGAATCCCTACCATGACGTCATATAATCGGGGATAATCTGGAATGTCATTGTGTCTTCCCCTTAATAAAAATGCCAAAGGCCGTTGATTTAAGTATGAAAGGTTGGAACTTGCGCGTGAGTATTTACTGCTTTCCAATTTCACTCATGAAAGCTTTCTTTATTAATTGATATCATTAAAGCAATGTTGGAAGCAGAATAATATGATACTTTAAAGGAGCGGTGGCGATGTAATTTGGAATAAAGACTGATAAGTCAATGTCTATAAAATAAATTTACCAGTAAGCTCACAAAATATAGCCTATTCTATAAAGTATAATATCTATATGTATATATATATATATATATATATATATATATATATATATATGTATATTTAGTTGAACATAATTAAATCACAATAATTTGCTTGTATGGAGAATAATGCAAGCATCCTTTTTGAATCCGGGTTTACAGGATGGCTCCCGTCAAAGAGACACGGAGGTGAAATTGGTCCTATTTCAAATCACAGTTCTAAACCTCAGTTACATGTATTTGGTCAAATACAAGGTTAAGAGGGTACGGGGTAAAAAATAATTTGTGGCGGGTTTAAAAAAAAAGCTCCTACTTGACAAAGACACAGCATATTAGTTAAATTCCTAATTAGTCAGAGCCTGTAAAAATACTATACATCGTTATTGGTTTTTACAACATGGGAAGATTTACACTGAACTTTCATGACAGAATAGGAAATAGGCATTTGTTTAAAATTTGGTTTGTAGTCGATATCACATAATTTTTCAATAAATTTTGTTTGATAAATGTGGAAGGGTGGGACACGGGCTTGGGTGCGGATACAAATGTATGGCGGAGGTATGCGCTATGTGAGTGCTTTTGTTTGTTCTTGCTTTGTCCGGGAGTTTTCTCACTGTTTTCCCCCTTCCCTCATTCCCTTGCTTGTACACAAGCTTCATAAACCATTAATGAATTTATCCTCCACTAAATGAGCTAATTCATATCCAGATGCTTCGCGACCGTTGGGCGTAGGGGCGGACCTCAGGTGGTGAATATCGGGCCCGGATGCGACTCACGTCACGGTACCATCATGCATGAATTCTTGCACGGCCTTGGGTTCTACCACGAGCACAGCAGGAACGACCGTGACGATTACGTCACCATTAACTGGGATAACATTCGGCCAGGTTTGTTTTATTTTATAACTTCATGACACATGGGTCATCACTTGACCATTTCTTTTTCGCACTCAATCCGGACAAATGAAAACAATGTGTTTGGCATTTTCTGGGGTAACGTCATATAATCATTGTGTCTTGCGTATACAAACGTGAAAAGTAAGTGGAGTCGGCCGAACTCCCCCTGAAAAATTTGGATAGAAAAAAAAGCCGCCATGCTAAGATTTGAGCCCGTCCTCTCATGTAGATAATTTTCAGGATGACTTTAGCCTGACCTTCCTAATACTGATCAGAGATTTGTTTCAAAGTTATGTAAAAGTCGTGATTTGGGCTAAACATGTTCCCATGAATATTTAAGCTTAGGTTGCATTGCAAAAAACAACAGTCTTATTATTCGTAGTCTTTTCCATCAGTAGGTGCCCACTGAAATTTTGTGACAAAATGTAATATTAAATATTATGAGGGACTAAAGGCCTCATATGAGATGCAAAACTTCATAACAAAAAAAAAGTTTTCATTTTGTAATCTTCTGGTTCTTTTGAATCTTCTCTCTCAAGGGTTTTAATACCCATTTTCGTAATTATATTTGTGACAAAATGTAATATTAAATATTATTAGGGACTAAAGGCCTCATATGAGATGCAAAACTTCATAACAAAAAAAAAGTTTTCATTTTGTAATCTTCTGGTTCTTTTGAATCTTCTCTCTCAAGGGTTTTAATACCCATTTTCGTAATTATATTTGTTTAGGATATTTATGACACTAAACAACCAATCAGTAGCTTTTAAAGCTTGTAGGCAGTGACCTTGACCTTCATCAAGAGGGTTGAGATGTTGTTAAATAAACCGTTGTCTCGGAATAATAAGCATGCTTTGAATTACTAAAATATATTGATAGGTATGGTTTTGTTTCTTTATAATTCATTAGGCCTACATACCTCATATCCTCATTGCAGCTTACATTTTAGGAATGATCTCTCAGTTTAGGCTATATAAATATTCTCAAATTTCAATGGACACCCTACTGTGGAACAGACTGTAGAACTAAATTAAGCTGTATAACGGTAGTGATGGTGACATTTATAAGGACCTAGACTGACATATGCAACCTCAATTATAAAGCCTGGTCACTACGTTTATTATTGACTGACAATATTACACTTAGTTATAAAGGCATACTTGTATTATTTTGGATTTCAGGCACAGAAAATAACTTCCGCAAGTTGAGCCTGAGTGAGGTGGACCACCTTGGTGTGACTTACGATTACGACAGCTGCATGCACTACTCAGCGTACGGCTTCGCTGTGGATCCGAATGTGCCAACCATTATTCCGCACGACCCTAACGCCAATATTGGCCAGAGAGTGACGCTGAGCGACAGCGACATCCTCAAAGTGCAGCGCTACTACGATTGTGTAACTGAGTGTAGGTTTCCACTGTTTACTGAAACCTACCAACTACGGGAGTTAAATATATTGTGTCTGTCGACTGCATTTATCAGGGGGAGATTAAGAGGGGTTACGGGGAAGGGGTGGGGTGGGGGGGGGGGGGCGGTTGTCCTTTTCTTTGGTAAGTAAAAACAACACACGCTATATACCGAAATATATTTCCCTATACACTTCTATATGCAAGATATGTATAAAGAATACTAAAGATTAAAGTGTTTAATTTTACGCACGACCCAATCCTGGCAATACTCAGTTTCATAAAAAAAATGGTTTTTTTTGCAAAAGTAGCCATAGCTAAGGGGGGGGGGGACACTGCACTCGATTGGGATAATTATTTCCAAGGATAATGTTATGACAGACGGTTCAGTCCGCCATCACAAGATGCTAAAATATAGACTCTGTGTAAACTTCTTGGTGATCACTTTTAGTAAAACGATCGGCTAACGCCCAGTACTGATCGTTGCTAAGCTTTTGGAGCTTTACACATTTTATTAAATTTTATCTAAATAAAGCCTTATCATTTTCTAAACATGTTATTTTCAGACAAGGAAAAGGTTTATCCTGCTCGTCAATTTTTCGTAATTTTTTTTAATTTTTGTTCTTTTGAATATAATACCGATTTTCCAGCTGTCACACATGATACTTAATATTCCTATAGACATCATGTTCATTCGAGCTTTAACTTAGGTTTCCTGTTGATTCTTTCTGCCACATAGCTTGGGGCAATTATATGTTTAATATTTATAATCAATATTATTGTTCTAAAAGCGCTCTATTAATATTTTTTTCTTTATACAGAATTAAACCCCCTGCGGAAAGGGCGATATGAGCGACGAGATGTCCTGCAACCAGTAATATTCAGAAAATAAAATACCGACTGAAAAAAACTCACGTTTTATTTTAAGTCAGTGAAGTATAGAATGCAATGGAGGATCCAGAGGGGATCCGGACCCCCTCCTTTGAGCCACAACATTCTTTTTTTCAGGGGATAGGGGTAGGACGTAGCCTAGTGGTTGGTTCAGGCGTTGGACTTCTGAGCTGAAGGTCCCTGGTTCGACCCCCGCCGGTACCTCAATGGCATAATGGTGAAATCTCATTGAACCTCAGATATTCGCTCTAATGTCTCAAAGACAGGTTATGACTTCTGGATTATTCCTAACCCCGTGCATTAAAAACCTGAAATCCAGAGGCTAAATAATTACATATCATTCTTATCGTATGGATACCTTCATCCTCATTCATTAGACAGTGCCACCAAAAGGCCATTGATCTATCTTTATAAAAAGAAAAGGATCCGGACCCCCTTCTTAGAGCCACAACATTCTTTTTTTCAAGGGATAAACCAATATTTCCGACCTGGACGCCCCCCCCCCCCCCCCCCACCTCCTTTCTGGATCAGATGACTTTTTAGGTTTTCGTATTCAGTCTTCCAAGGGTGAACCCTCCCCTATCCAAAATTCTTGATCTGCCCCTGGAATGGTTGGTTTATTCTGTCTTGTTTTTCGTCTCTCTCCGTCATCGTTCTTCGTATGCCGCCCGTCCGTTGAATTAGCATTTTTTTCAAATTGTTGGCAGAATATCTCAATTTTTATTTTGTTTCATTAAAAAATTCGGGATAACGCCACCTACATTTCTAGTGATTTTATGATGGGTGTTTTATATTGTTGGTACATAAAGGAGAACAGAGTATATAAGAGCCTTGTAGTTTTATTTTAATTAGGGCCATTGATTACCTAACCAAAGAAAAGGGAAAGATTGTGCATTATCCAGTTATGCCTGTCACTATGATTATTTTTAAGAAACCTGAAAAAAAGAAACATTTTTAAATGAAATTAGTCATTGCCTGTTTAACTCAATTCAGATAACACTAATCATTCTATTATAGCATTTTTTTTAATGGCTCATGGATATTTCATTTAATTTTGCATGTATATTTATGTATGGGGGTCACTGTTAAGGTCAGGTTCAGGAAGCCCGATGATAATTGATAATTATTTACAAAAAAAGACATTATTTAGTTAATTTATTTATTTGTTATTTAAAACTCAAAGGATATACATAGGATTCCAAAAAAGTTCAGCCATGCTGTTTACTCTGGAGACACACAAACAGGTCCTGAATGGGTGCCTTCTATAGGTTATCAAAGGAACTATTTACCGTAATAGAGCACAACACTTGCGTATCACTAAGTGTATTCCAGCACCAAAGTACCTTCTTTTTAGAGGCATTTAGACCTACTTTGTTATAATTTAATCATAGTTACCATGTAAAATTCAGAAAAACTTGGAAAATGGTTAGAGATTTTCTATAGTTTGCTATACCCGTTTGCAACCGATGCCTCATTCTTCACAAAGAGAAATGTTGTAGGTATTCTATCCACATGCGCTGGAGGTTGCCGCTGACAAAGATTTGTTTGTATATCCTTTGGTCGACAGGTTGTCCTCTTGTCATCAGGTGTCTTCATCCTGAGTACTTTTGATATATTAACTAGACTCAACCATATCGCAAACTTCTCACAATTTTATTCTTGATGATGGAAATACGATTCATCGCACTGGACCTTATAACCTCGGGTTTTATTTACACGTGTGTGTATATGTTCGTATTTTGCTTTCGCGTATGCATGTATGGAGTCTAACAATTTTTTTATTTGGATATCAGTGTACATGTAATGAAGGGTCGCATGGTCATTTCTTTGGTACCACCTACATTTCTCATGGTTTTACCAGTTTTTTTTCCAATTTGTAGCCCTTTGAAAGAAACAGTCAAGAAGATGCGTAATCCTGATTTACAAGTCTCCAGCATATAATGAGCGAAGTACTGTTCATCTTGCCCTCAAATACAAGGCACGTTTCATAACAGATTATTGAAATCTGGACCTATTTTTTTAATTCCAGAATAGCAGATTTAACAACCAAACTATTTAACACAATAAATGTACATTCTAAGGATCGCAAATGAATGAATGAAATATTCATTCAGAAATATAAGGCCACAGGCCCATAGTTCCATATATGCACATATCATACAATAAAAATATAAATAAGAAATTATACATTTGAAATTGCTTAAACAATAAAACTTTTTACGTTTAAATTTAAAAAAAAATAAAATTATTAAATTTGCATTAGGAAGGAACGTAAATCTCGCCGTGTGTTGTTTGTGTTCACTCCTTCCCAGGTTCATTCGTGCTTAAATGACTCTACATTTGTGAACATTCCTTGATTTTCCTGAATCCGGATCATGTGCCGGATCCACACCAAAATCTAATCAATTCAAGCTTGGCCCTGACAGTTTCATGAGATTCTATTCAAGATTGCATGAGCGTATGTTGTGAACAAACAAACAAACACACACACAAATACACACAAGAACGGAGATAAACGTGTATCCTCTTGGCGGAGGCAACAAATGGAGATCCATGCTTGAAGTTTTATAACGATAACTCTCTGCAGATTTTGCTATTGAAAAAAGTTCAAATTAAATTTTTTAATATATTGTCGTGTTCAAAAAGTTGACAGTTGCGCATGGAACCGCTAGACCCTTGTCAAAACCAAGGGAACCTTATCTTTCAATAAAAAGATATGTTCTTTGGCGACCCCATTTTTGACAGAGTAGGATTGGTCTGTTTAAGAAAATGACCAGCTGTGTCTGTTACTAAAAAATTAACTAGGCCCTTGTCAGATTGTGCGTAACATGATATGAATAGGCTACGTGCCGTGTGCAAAAGGTATAAATTCTAAGGTAGAGTCAATCGGCATTTAGTTGGAGACTTGCAGCTCTAATCATCATGATGAAGATCCTAGCTCTCGTTTGTCTGGCATTTGGTGTCTGTACGTTAACAAGCTTTTTATTAACTCTTTAAACATGATTCAATGTATATTATATAACTATTTTTTTGTATTATAACAAATCTAGAAATGACGTCTTTATTGATCTTTTTACACCATTAATACCAGTTTGATATTATTTTCAATGAACACTACGAACACTCATTAATCAAAAGGGATTGCACAAACATAAACATTTTTATATTGTATTTCAGCAAAATATTTACATGAATGTTCTTGTTATCTCTAGTAACACCTGTAGCTGAGTAAACTTTATCTGTATGTAGAAAAGAAATCGCATAAGATATATAACATATGTGACGCATACAATCAAATCTAACCTTAGTATTAAGTAAAAGTTCCACATTTATGCCGATATATAATGTATGCCAATATGAATGTATGTATGTATATATATATATATATATATATATATATATATCTGTAATTCTGTAGATGGATGGGATCCCGAGCAGGGTGGTATGTACAAATAACAGTTCATCTAAGATTATTATTTCATACATCTCTACAGTCGGTTATAAAAGTAATGTTTATTTCATCAAACGAATTTTTTATCAGTAATAACACTTAAATGCATGACAGATCAATCCACAGGGCAAAATATTACTCTTTATCAGTTGAAAATTTAACTTTCTCTCTTTATACCATACTACTCTACATTTTGCCTAATCCTTGTTTGTTAATACTTATACAAACCAGTAATTGTTTGACATTTGTCCATTTACATTTAAGAATTCTTCGAGGGAGACATGATCGTAGACCCAGATGAGGTTGAGGTATGTTCAAAAGTTTATTAATTTTTTTTTTATAATGTTGGGTATAAATATATAATGAATAATGTTTTCGAGGACTTTTGTATTTAAATAAACATCAGTTTTATAAAAAGCATATAACGTTTTAAAAATAATTTTCCCATATTGAAAAATAAGTCCCCTATATAAAAAAAATATTGTTCATCACGAAGAATAAGTGCATGATGCAATTAAAGATACGAATAGAAATTACGTTTTATATAACGGTAAATCGAATTGACAATACTGTTTGCTCAAATTAAAATTAAAAAAAGACATCTGACCTCTCAGGTTGGCCCCTACAACGCCATGCGGGACAGGAGATTCCGCTGGCCGAACGGGGTAATGCCATACGAGTTTTCCCCGGAAATTGGTGAGTCACGACGGCTCCTTCACGAGCTTGCAAAATATTGTATTATAATGGCATTAATTATGTGTGGACTAAGAGCCCCTATCTATAGCGATAACCTTTCAAACGTCGTCATCTCGGCCTGCCAGCCAAAAACTCATAAATCTAGAAACTGTAATCTTAGATATCAAGGTTGTTCTGGTACATTTTCCTTGGACAGCCAAAATTAAGTCACAGTGACCTGTATTGGGCGAGTTACAGACCAAGGACCAGAGTTTAAGCATTCTGAAAGGAACTCTTTTTATTGTTCAAAGTTGAACAAACATTTTGCATAGAGTAACAAATGTGATCTTCATCCACGCGTTTAATCTTATCACAAAGAAAAGTTCGACCCATTTTGCTCTTCACTTATGTCACTGACACTTGGTTATTTAGATATTTTAAAAGGCAGCTCCCTGACTACTACAGATAATTTTAAACTCTTTAGTCACGTATACAGATACATAAGGAACACAAAACGATTTTGATTTTGATAGTAATTTCATTTAAACTGTCTGATACTTTAATGGATCTGATGTAACTATGTAATAGGCACTTTTGTATATGGAGTATGTGTGTGTGTGTGTGTGTGTTTTTTATTTTTGTTTTATTTTTTTTAACGTATATGTTTGTTTACACTATGTTAGTGTTACTATGTTAACTTGTCATCACCATGTATTTGTACTGAATCTTTGTTTGTATATATGTTTCCCAGGAAAACATTTGCATTAGCCTAACGGCTATTTTTGTAATCCTGGTTAAATAAATATGTTTAAACCAAAGGCATTCTGAATTGAATAGCCCCTATATCAAAAGCCATGGACACCCGTGAAATTTAATAATTGATAATGGATTGCCTTGAAATTTGATATGTCCGTTGACCTTAGTTACTTTTATCTGAAAAGAATCTCCTGGCGCCATCTATAATTTCATTTTTTTAGAAGTTTTGAATGTAATTTGAAATAAAGGTAGAAATATGTGGTACGTGCTGCTGTGCTTTCATATGCTTAGCATTTCATTATAAGACCGAGGTAACTTATGTATGGATTGTCCTAAACGTTTACGTACATGGTTACGTAGTTCGTTATTCGAGCAAAGTTGGGTCCGAGTACTTTAAAAGTACTCGAGTACGAGTACTGAGTATTTTAAAGTACTCGAGTACAAGTATGAGTACTTTTGCAATTTTTCAAAAGTACTCGAGTACGAATACCGAGTACTCAAAATGTACTCATGAGAACTTTTATGAGTACTTTTTGTAACCAAACTTGTTTAATGATGTCATAAAGTTAATATAGACTCACAAAGTTACAATTTTAAAAAAAAAAAAAAATCCAGGACAAATTATAAAATACAATGTTGTGTTATGCTTAATCAAAATACTGAAGCGAACTGCAAGCTCTAGGGCTTAAAACAGGCCATATACACTTGAAAATATATCAAAGCATTAACTTATTATAGTAGACGGTTGCACTGAAGAAACATCTGGTCCCGTGGGTTTTCAAAATGTATTTCTTATCCAGGACAAGTTATATAATTTACTTAATGGTGTATTATGCAAATTCAATACACTGGTGGAAATGTTCAGAAACTACAACATTAAAAGTTATATAAAATTAATATATAAATGTTATATTGTTAAAGAAATCTCACTGATATTGTATAAAGCATATAACCATATGTTAACCATATATTATCATATAATAATAACAATGATAACAATAACAATAACAATAATGATAACAATCATGTTATTATTTATATAATATCAACATATGAATAATATGTGGCTGTAGCCTTTTGAAGATATTAAAATTAATGACAACCGGTATATGCATGTGAAAATAGTATTAAACAACATATCTGTCAGACTGACCGTGTCATTCTTCATATGAGATAATTTAGGACAAAAGACTGGCTTGAGTTTAACCCCTGGATCTCTTTGTGATTCATTAAGTAGGCTTGGTTGTTAAACACTGGAGAAGTCCTTTGTGAGTGTACACTATGTATGTTGGGCAAGTTATTGTCGACTGATAGTAGAAGGTGATGCTGCAGCCTATGTTGTAGTAGCTACGGGGTGTATGGTCTGATATTCACAGCTTTTCATCACGTTTAGTTAAATATATAAATCAATTCAAGCTTGTTTGGTCCAGGCCCCGGAGCACTGTGGAGTTTATATTATGATGAACAGGTTCTGAGTATATTTAATTCTGTCGAATTGTGGCAAACCTTTACTTTATTATTTTGGGATCTTTCAATATTCAGAATTTTTCTCTTAAAATATAACTCAGCATGAATTTGCTGATTTAATGTTTTATTGAACACTATGTTGTACTTATCTTGCTGGAAATATATAATGCTGTACACATGTACACATGATTTGCATGAATTTATAAATTAAAAAAATAGTTCAATTTATATTTTTTATTAAATAAAAGTAATAGTATTAGTAACAGAAGCCAAGTAATAGTAGTAGTAATCGATGCTAAAATGCTGTTATAGGTTCAGTTATAGTAACAGATGATTACTTTAAGTTCTATTATATATGATATTTTATATATTATATATTATATATTATATATAATATCCTACTTTAACATATTATAATAAACTATCACTTATATTATAAATTGGGAGTGCAGTGTATTTAAAAATTTTAATAATGTATGAAATACCGAAAAGTACTCATGAATTACTCATATGAGTACCGAGTACCTCAAAGTACTCGAGTACAGGTACGAGTACTTTTGTGATTATTAAAAAGTACTCGAGTACGAGTACTCTGAATACGAGTACTTTTGGACCAAACTCTGTATTCGAGAGCAGCAATGCCACATAAATCACATCCTAAAGTCAATATTTACAAATTTAAAAGTCATTTTAAGACTGGCCAATATTAATCACTTGACAGTTACAATATTGTCATGGTTAAAAATGGATATTTAAGTATCAACGACACAGGTTTGGTAATTAGTTTACTCAAAAATGGTCCCTTTGGTGTCTTAGCCGTCACATCTCCTGCAATTTAGGCAAAATATTTAATTATATATAAAAGGTCATTCTTGCATTCTAAAACGTACCGTCAATTTCAGCAATAATTTTTCATGATCGGAACAAAAAAATATGTTAACTATATATATATATATATATATATATATATATATATATATATATTTAATTTATTTATGTATGTATGAATGTGTTCCAGACACAGCCATGTTATGAATTTTTCGCTATAAATTTAAATCTTTGTTGGAGCAGTAATAAAAATAAAGCCCCCAAAGTACCATTGTGATTATTTCGGTACTCCTCGTGATGAATAGTGTTGAGATCAATCAGTTTCAAGTTTCCAGTCTAGGCTGGGTAATCAATTACTTTGGTCATATGTTGTTCCCAGGACCAGTCCGTCCAATATCCCCCCCCCCCCCCCAAAAAAAAAAGAAAATATGCATTTTTTACATGTATAAGTGTTATTTTTTTATCCGAACTGAACAGCTGAGCTTCCTGACCAAGAAGTCATTTTTAATGTTTCATGTGAGAAGTATGTATAAATATATCTGTATGTTTGTTAGTAATATAACAGTTCTTAAATCTCCCTTTAAATATTTGTAGTCGATGTCTACATTGAACATATAAGTGTATCCCTTAACTTTTTGTAAAGAATCTTCATTTTGTGTCACTGTGTTAGCGTGAGCTAAGAAAAAATCATCCTTCTTGTGATTTTAGAGAATGACCCGGTTATCCGACAGCTTGTATTGGATGGTATCACTGCTTTAAACGAAAGAACAAAAGTCAACGGTCAGACTTGCTTGAGCATACAACCCAGAAATGGCGAAATCGATTACGTGCGCGTAGAGCGAAATAGCGGGTAAGGACATCCACCTACACATATGTACACCATTACACACCCCTTCATACCATTAAATACACACAATAACATACCACCTATACCTAAATCTGATGTATCCAGAGACAGTAAAACATTTTTGTCTGTGTGTGTGTTAAACTTAGCACACTTTATAATAAGGCAAACGCGTGAATTATCAGCTCATAATGCATAGGGCTAAGACGCGACTATGTAGAGACAAGAACGATTTTTATGAAAAAAAAACATTTTGTTTAAAATCCAGATGCTTCGCGACCCTGGGACGTCGGGGCGGCGAACAGATTGTGAACATCGGGCCTGGTTGTGAACGCCACGGTACTATCGTGCATGAATTCTTGCACGGCCTCGGGTTTTACCACGAACAGAGCAGGAACGACCGTGATAATTACGTCACCATTGTCTGGGATAACATTCTTCCAGGTTAGTTCACATATGCCTTAATATTACTGAGGGTCTTTTATATTAAATTAATAATGACTTATACCCTTATTTAGAGTGTAAAATAAGATATCCGCGTTTGGCTGTGACAAAAATTTTGAGTCCTAGTCGTGAATACACAACTCGGTAGGAATTAATATTTGGCATGGTAAGCCTAACTTGAGTCGTGATACAAGCCATACCTAGGAACTTCCTGCAAGATTCAACCATCCGGTGTCATTGATACCGTGGTAAATAGCTGATAATCTTCAGATTATGCCACTAATTTACACCAAAAAATACATGTGAACTGAAACTACAACTCAACGGTAATGACTGACTGACTGAAAGTGAAGTTGGCGCTCGAGCCAGTCACAGATCTCCAGAATATCCGGCCCGCACTAGCTCCCTCAGCAAAGACAAAGTTTGACAGATTGAGTCGGTATACAGTTAGATATTTAAGGCGAAAATAGAAGATATTAATAGAGTTGAAGATCGTAGTAAAAGTGGTTGAGGAAACCAGAGAACCCGGAGAGAACTACCGACCTCGGACGGGCCACTACAACCCACTCTCATAGCAGCACCTTGGATCGAACCCAGGTCGCCAGCGGGGAAGGCCGGGCGTTTTACCGCTCAGCTGTCCAGGCCCCTCTACGGTGAAAAGATGTTTCCCGTATCGCTTGAGGTTGGTTATCTTCCAGTACCTCGTGCGAGCCATGCTTGTATTCATCTGATCAGAAATTCAACAAACATTCAGAGGGATTTACCAATATCCTGAGAAAAAGTATGGCGGGTCAGAAAGTATACTAAAAGCTAACGATTGGTCTGGTTTAGTTCAAGTGACAGCATACTTGTAGGCCATGAGGCGTTGTCAAATATGACAAAAATATTTGTATCCTCGTGAAGTCTCTAAGTGCGGTCCTCGTTGGAAGATGTAACGGCACTCTGACGCTATTAGGCTGGCCGTGGACTCTCCATTGAATTAATTAATAAATGTCAGAGGTTCTTTTAAAAATGACCATGATCATAATCGGTCTCCCACTGACTTCCTGAACATATAGAGTCGTCGGTTGTGCTGACAGTTACACTCTCCATGAACCATGTACAATAAAAGGTAAATAATAAAATAAACGAACTTCAGGGTTAACGTTTAGCCTGTATCTTTATTTCACTTATCAGCAAGTATCCTGCGTACCTTTGAGCGGCTATAGTCCTTTCCACACCTCTAGAATGTATGAAAATGTGTAGAATACTGCATCTGGAAAAGACCAAAAAATATGGCAATGAACAATTAATATATATATATATATATATATATATATATATATATATATATATATAATATATATATATATACATTTATTTATTTATATATATTAATATCTGCTAATGATATTGCATTGAAGACCATATATTTATTTGAATTCTACTTCAGGCTACGAAGGTAACTTCCGGAAAATGGACTTGACGCAAATCGACCACCTGGACGTGGCTTACGATTACGGCAGCTGCATGCATTATCCCGCGGTTGCGTTTCCCATTGACCCCAATTATCCCACCATTGTCCCTCATGATCCGAACGCCGAGATCGGCCAGAGAGAGCAGATGAGTCCATCGGACATCCTGAAAGTACAGCGTTACTACGAATGTGGAAATTAATGTAAGTTTAAAGCAAGCTACCTTTTCTGTTGAACATATGTGATTTCTGGCTTACTTTCTACATGTTGACGAACTGTGGGGAATTCATGTTAAGCAATGTTCTTATAATGCCTCTCTGATTGATGTTTATTAGTTCGTTTATCTACAAGATGTTAGTAAACACGGCACATGCCCCGATGTTGACAAACAGGAAAAAACGTGTAAAGCTGTGAATACTGTGATATAAAGGGATAGTGGACTTTGAGAGAAATTTTGCACATGTGGTTATTCAAGAATGGAAATGTAAATTACGCTCTAAATATGTATTAAACTCGTGGAAACATAAAACATTTCTTTGTGTAAATCGTTCGAAAAACCGCTTCAATCATTCAATGTCATAAGCTTAAATAATTGTACATCATTCAACATCATAAGCTAACATATATGTATATCATTCAACACCATAAGGTAACATGATTGTATACCCTTCACATCATAAGCTAACATATCTATCGTCCAAGAATAAATACATGTTAACTAACACCATTGCTTTTAACCAAAGGATCTTAAGTAGTTAACTAATCTGTTGGATTCGTTGGAAGAAAAATCTACGCTTTATAACTGTCTCCTGCATTAGCGATTTTACCCCTCGCAGAGTACTTATTAAAGTGTTTGTACTCTCTGTCTTCATACAGTTGGGATTTGGATTTTGTTGTGTTATTAAATCTTATACAATTAAAATTCTTGTACAAGGTTCTTTTAGATTTGATATAATTAAACGGCATTTTGAATGCTCCTGTATGGATTTTGAACATGACAGAAAAGTTATATGGAGTGTATTTTTATCTTAATCTTATATTTTATATACATATATTATATTTTGATATAGATACTGGTTCATTATGTATTAAACTCGATAACACTGTTGGTAATTAAAAAAAGGTTTTACTGTCTTCTGAACGTAGTTGTCAGATTTCACAGTGTTTTTATCCTGTGTGTTATGTGGTAAGAATATGTTGTATTTTGAATATTGAAACGTTTTTGTTATTTTTTTTTTGGTCTCCATAGAGAAGTGACGCCCATAGCAATAAGTTTGAACGACCAGATGTCCAAGGAACAGCATCTTACTTTACAGAAATGAGATAAAGCTTACAATGGTATACACACGTGTTCCTTTTTTTCTCATTGCTGTGTTTCTGGTAGTCCGGAGTAATTGATGCATCTGAAGAGTGCACGAGTTGTTTTCTAGAATTTAAGTGCTGGAGCGTGGTGGCACAATGGTTAGGGCGCTAAATTTTTCTCGTCCAGTTCCGCATGACCGCCGTCTGCGGAATTCTAGCCGAAGTCGTCACCACAACTATATGTGCTCTTTCGACCTACGAGTGAATTGGTTAATGTCAGGCAGAGGCAGATGTAGAAACAAGGTTTAATGTAATTATTAGAATCAACAGAAGTAAATTTTCACTTTTCTCTGCCTTCAATAATTAATAACACATTCATGCTAATAACGGCTTGTTCGATTGTTCATATACCGGTAGCCATACTGTGCTAGACGCATGACCGCGAAGTGAATGGGAACGGAGATACAGACATTCTCAAGACGGGATGATTATGTAATTTTCTCATATGTTCAATTAAAACGGTCAATATTACAGAAATCATTAAATATTCTTTCCAACTGCAATTTTTTTTTCTTTCATAAATCCATCGTCACTTGGGTGTGATTGGTGTTTCAAATCAGCAGGAATCTTGTCGGACAAACGAGAAATGGCGCTTTACTTCCCAGGTCTCCGTTTCAGTGAAACCGGGGCGTTTCCATTGCATCTAATAATATCGTTCGCCGACACGACGGCAGAATCATATTGTTGGTGAAAAATTCACACTAGCATTTTGTTAACAGTTATACAAGTATGTCCAAATAGTTAATACTGTGTGCTTACTATTGATGTTGGGACCAATTGGAGTCTGTGTGAAAGGCATTTATTTTTACAGTATTGATTTGGTCCAGCATTTATGAGCGCCCTTTGAAGATTGATTTTTAGCTCAGCTAACTGAAAGTCATCTGAGCTATAGCGATCACTCTTTGTCCGTCGTCCGTCTGTCTGTCTGTCCGTCTGTCTGTCCGTCCGTTAACAGGGCACAAATCGTAATAACTAGATCTAGAATATTATAACTTGACATCCAGCGAGGTCCATGAAATATCTCCTTTGAAACCTGAAATTAAATCTCTGTTACCTATATCCTCCAAGCTATGGGGCTAAGAAGTACCCCGCCCCCCCCCCCCCCAAAAAAAAAAAAAATAATTGAAAATTTGATACAAAAGCTCAAGTAACTGAACAACAAATGCATTGATCACCCTGATTCTTTGCATGGATATTGATCATGAAGTGTTTCGTCAGTTGTTGCAGACTGGTGGCGCCACCAGTATTTTTTCTAATTTTAATCGATTTTTTTCCTCTATTTTTGAGACCTTAAAAGATGCGGACATCTGTTTACAGGCCACAAATCGTAAAGACTGGACCTAGAATCTTATAACTTGGCATCCAGGGAGGTGCATGAAAGATCTCCTTGGAAACCTGAAATTAGGTCTCTGTTACCCATATTCTTTTAACTTAGGGGCTCCAAAGTACCCCGCAGAGTTATGGAAAATTTTATACGAAAGCACAATTATCTGAACAACCAATGCATCAATCACCATGATTTTTTGCATGAATATTGATCATGGAGTGTTTCATCATTTTCCGCAGACTAGTGGCGCCACCTGCATATTTTTTTTTTATTTTCTACGCAGTATTTCCTCTAATTTTGAGACCTTAATTATTATCTGTTATCTGTTAACAAGGCACAATTCGTAATCACTGGACCTAAAATCTTTACACTTGACATCCTGGAAGGTCTGTGAAAAGTCTCCTAGGAAACCCAAAATTAGGCCTCTGTTACCCATTACCCATATCCTCCGAGTAATATGGTACTCCTAAGTATTCCCCCCCCCCCCCCCCCAGAATGAACGAAAATTTTATACCAAAGCTCCAGTATCTGAACAACTATTGCATTGATCACCATGACTCTTTGCATGCATATTGATCATGGTGTGTTTCATCAGTTCTTGGAGACTTATGGGCCATCTGGATTTTTTTTGGATTTTTTACAGATTTTTTCCTCTATTCTTGAGATAATAAAAGATATGGTCTTCTGTTAACATGGCACAAATTGAAACCGTTAGTCCTAGAATCTTCTAACTTGACATCCAGGGAGGTCCGTGAAAAATATCTTTTGAAACCTGAAATTCGGTCTCTGTTACCCATATTCTACCAGCTATGAGGATAATAATAGAATAATTGAAAATTTGATACTAAAGTAGGGCACAAATCATAACCTTAGACCCAGAATCTTCTAACTTGACCTCCTGAGATTTCCTCATAAGTTCTCCCGTGAAATCTGAAATTGGGTCACTGTGACCTGTATTCTCAGAGTTTCGGGTTATGTTTGAGCACATAAACTGCCAAATTCGTCAGGAAAGACTAGTGGGATTATCATCGAATTCGGTGTGCTTATTGGTCTTGATGAACTTAAGGTAATATACATGAACGATGATGCCACCTACATTATCTTAATTAGTTGCCTGTGCAACATATCATTCGGCTTAGCGTCATGACCCATATGTCCCTTTTTTTTATTCATTGTGGTGCTAATATAATAATTAAAGTAAAAATAAATTATACACTGTATAAGAAATATTATTTCTATCAATATCAATAGTGCCATGGAACAGACAGTAGTATTTCTTCATCATCTATTATTAGATTCTCAAGGTCTATAGCTGCATCTATCTCATCAACGGTCAGATTTTCATTGAATGGGTATCATAATAAACGATACAAACCTCAACGCAGGCCATAATAGCTATGTTGGGTAATGTTGTCAAGGGTTCCGACGTGGTCTCGCGGTGGTCTCGCGGTAATCGACCAAATTAGAGGAGCAGTAGCTAGTTCTGATACAATCACACTGTTGGCCGAGCTACCCAAGCTCTTCGGCGGTGAGCCTCGGCATTGCCCTGGCGCCAGTAGCCACTCGAGTCGGGTATCACACCTAGGTGCGAGGTTCTTATCAGCGTTCGCAAGTAACATCGGACCAGCCATTAACTTGCAGTGTGCACTCCTTTCCATAAAACCTTCTAGGTTGTATGCCTAGGATATTGTATGCCTCAAAAGGAGTCCTGAAATGAATGAAAAAGCCCGAAAGACTAGGAAAATCAATCCGAATGATATGTCAGACAATATACCCCCATCTTAAATGAAAGTGTATTAATATGTTCAAAACATAAGGAGAACTCAGAGACCACCGTTCTGCAGCGTGTAAATATAACGAATATATATAACGAATGTACATTGTATGATGAAAGAAACATTGGAATAGATATATATCAAGATTCAGACATACTATTTGAATATGGTAAATAAACTAAAATGGAAAGTCTGATTCATAATCCTGAAACAGCACTCGTAGTCATACAACAGTTGTTAGAAACAAACGAGTCTTTCTGGCAATCTGATTGGGCAGGATCATGGCGTCGTACAAATAAATCAATATTATCCTGTTATTCAAATATTTAGGACAATTTACACACGCGCACACAAACACACACACAAACACCCTCACACCCCCACCCCCCACCACACACATATACATTGTGTCTGTATAACACATTTCAAATATTTATACCAAATGACATTTCAGTCATATAACAATTAAGGTTTTAGAAAACAAGGCATTCTGTTTCCAGTATTAGTTAATTCTAAACCAGGTTTAAATAAAATATTTCATAATAAACTGATAAATGGAACCAAAGCTTTTTATTCTATTTGCTATATAAAAAAAAATATTATTCTTTGAATAGTGGGGAGGGGGGGGGGCTGATAAATAGAGGTCGGAGCTTGGATTGGGCGTGAATTTTGTTGCAATATTGATTATTCTGGGGCGGGAGTAAGTAAAAATGTAAGTATATTAGTGTTTTATGCCTATTTTGAGGGGGAGGGTGGTGTTTTTTTTAATTTACTTATGGTTTGGGAGGGCGTTGCGGGAAACGATGGAATATATAAATATACGTATTGAGCGCGACGGAGCAAATTTTTGTTTAAATCGAGTGTTGTTGGATATTGGGGGAAGTAATGTTTCCTGGAGCCAGTTAATTTTTCCGCACCATTTTCAGATTTTTAATAAAAAAATCAGGGGACATTTAAAGCACTGCCGGCCTAAAAAAAGTTGATTAAAATGATATCGGGGACAGTCCAGTGTCTGTTATTCCACCTTTTGCCCGTTCAAAGCAAATTTTCTGCGGGATGAATTTAATGATAATATATAGTCTATGTGTCATGCCGGAAAATTGCCGCACGTGTTGAATAATGTCGGCGTGTTTGACTGGCCCGGGTGTAATTCCATGGCGAGGTATGCTAAACTTCGGCTTGGTTTAATTATTTGGCCCCTTAAGTAACCAACCCTGGCCTGTTTCGGCGTAGGACGCGCTCTTTAGATTTCCTGGGAAGGATGACCTCGTTTGACCCCCGTAATGAACCGGGCTTTTTTGGGCTCGATTGACAGTTGAAAATTTTCTAAAAAAATTAACACGGCCGGTTTCAGACGATCAGGGCTAAAATATGTTTATTAAAGAAAGTCTAGCGTCAATAAACAGATTCATGTCTTTATTATTATCCCCTCGCAACGAAGTTGCGAAAGGGATATAGTAACGCCTCCGTTCGTGCGTCTTCCCGTCTGTCCGTCCGACTGTCCGTCCGAAATTGTTTTGTGGATCAATTTCAAGCCAAACTGTTTGCCCAAATCCTTTCATCTCGCACATATGGCTTACCCACCCATGGATGAAAAAACCTATGGATTTTGAGGTCACGGGGTCAAAGGTCACGGCCACAGCACCCACTTCTTGAAAAAGCTTGTGGATCGATTTCAAGCCAGTTTGACCTAAACCTTTCATCTCACACATGTGGCTCACCCACCCATAAATGAAGAAACCTATTGATTTTGAGGTCACGCGGTCAAAGGTCAAGGCCACAGCACCCACTTCTTGAGAAAATTTGTGGACGCAATTTAAGCAAAACCATTTGACCTAAACCTTTCATCTTGCACATATGGCTCACCCATCCATGGATGAAGAAACCTCTTGATTTTGATGTCACGGGGTCAAAGGTCACGGCCACAGCATCCACTTCTTAGAAAAGGTTGTGGACCCATTTTTTAGCAAAACCGTTTGACCTAAACCTTTCATCTCGCACATATGGCTCACCCACCCATAGATGAAGAAACCTATTGATTTTTAGGTCACGGGGTCAAAGGTTACGACCACAGCACCCACTTCTTGAAAAAAGCTTGTGGACCCATTTAAAGCAAAACTGTTTGACCTAAACATTTCATCTTGCACATATGGCTCACCCACCCATGGATGAAGAAACCTATTTTTTTTTAGGTCAAGGGGTCAAAGCTCACAGCCACAGCACCCACTTCTTGAAAAAGCTTGTGGACCCATTTACAGCAAAACCTTTGACCGAAACCTTGTATCTTGCACATATGGCTTACCCACCCATGGATGGAGACACCTTACGATTTTGAGGTCACGGGGTCAAAGGTCAAGGCCACAGCTACCACTTCTTGAGAAAGCTTGTGGACCCATTTAAAGCAAAACCGTTTGACCTTAACCTTTCATCTTGCACATATGGCTCACCCACCCATGGATGAAGAAACCTATTTATTTTGAGGTCAAGGGGTCAAAGCTTATAGCCACGGCACCCACTTCTTGAAAAAGCTTGTGGACCCATTTACAGCAAAACCTTTGACCTAAACCTTGTACCTTGCACATATGGCTTACCCACCCATGGTTGAAGAAACTTATTGATTTTGAGGTCACGGGGTCAAAGGCCACAGCCACAGCACCCACTTCTTGAAAAAGCTTGTGGACCCATTTTAAGCAAAACCTTTTGACCTAAACCTTTCATCTCGCACATATGGCTTACCCACCCATGGTTGAAGAAACCTTTCAATGTTGAGGTCATGGGGTCAAAGGTCAAGGCCACAGCAAGTACCCACTTCTTGAAAAAGCTTGTGGATCGATTTTAAGCCAAACCGTTTTACCAAAACCTTTAATCTTGCACTTAGTCTCACCCACTGATACACGTACAACTTATTGAGTTTGACGTCAAAGCTCAAGCTCACAAACCTCCCCTCCTCATTTTAACACTTGCGTAATACACCCATAAGCTCCAATGCGAGAGGATGCTCCGCTTTGCGGTGCCCTTGTTATATTTTCAACTAATATTCAGAATATTGCTTTTTCATGATAATTGACACAAATATCAACACACGGGCTGGATTCACCCGCCATATTTTTACAATCAAGGGCAACATGAACCGACACCAGCCTTTTTACCCTGCTCTGATCCGCAAAGATTTGGGAACTCCATGAGTTTTATCGGAGAGCAGCACATTTAATGCGTGGTAAATTGGGCTTTCTTGGCCCCACATTTCCACAATTTTCAACCCACACACCTGGTTTTTGCACTAAAGCAACCCTCTGTCACCCACCAGCTAGCATTGCAAAGCACAGGGCCCAACTCCTTAAGCAAAAAGTCTCACACCACTTTGAAATTTAAGAAAAGTGCTCAGGCTGGAATCTGGTGATTTTCAGCCATCTGCTTTTTCCACCTCACAGCCGCAATAATGCTCACACACCAATGGTTCTGCTGTCATTCAGTCAGGATTTACACCAATATTCAGGATAAACAAGCCATTTTACCTTGTTCTAATAAACACATGATTTCAACCACCCACAACATGCTCAGCAGGGCCACTATCTAATGTATACCTGCAAAATGGCCTTCCTGGACACAACTTTTCCAGACCTGTCAACACACAATTACACATAGACATCTGCCATGAGACTGCTGAAAAACTGCTGAAAGACAACTGCTCTTGGACCACTTGTGCACCTAGACAACTGCTCGTAGACAACTTGTGCACATAGACAACCCCAGCTTAGACAGCTAATGCACATAGACAACTGCTCTTAGACAAATTGTGCACGTAAACAACTGCTCTTAGACAACTTGTGCACGTAGACAACTGCTCTTGGACCACTTGTGCACCTAGACAACTGCTCGTAGACAACTTGTGCACATACACAACCCCAGCTTAGACAACTTATGCACATAGACAACTGCTCTTAGACAACTTGTGCACGTAAACAACTGCTCTTAGACAACTTGTGCACGTAGACAACTGCTCTTGGACCTCTTGTGCACCTAGACAACTGCTCGTAGACAACTTGTCCACATAGACAACTCCAGCTTTGACAACTAATGCACATAGACAACTGCTCTTAGACAAACTGTGCACGTAGACAACTGCTCTTAGACAGACATCTTGTGCACGTAGAATACTGCACGTAGACAACAATTGCACATAAACAACTTTCATTAGACAACAACTGCACATAGACAACTTTCCTTAGACAACAACCAACTGTACATAGACAACTCCCATTTGACAATTAGACAACACGTGTACATTGACAACTGCTCTTAGACAACTTCGGTACGTAGGCAACTTAAATTGACAACATAGACAACCGCCATTACACAACAAGTGTACATAGACATCTGCTCTTAGACAACAATTGCACAAAGACAACTGCCCTTAGACAACTTGTTCACATAGACAAGTGCTCGTAGATAACAATTGCACAAAGACAACTGCCCATAGACAACTTGTGCACGTCGACAACTGCTCTTAGAAAACTGGTGCACGCAGACAACTGCTTGTAGACCACAAAGGCACATAGACAACTGCACTTAGACAACAATTGCATAAAGACAACTGCTCTGAACAACTAGTGCACGTAGACAACTGCAGGTATATGCAAAAAAAACATGCATGCATATAAAATTTACAGGTTCTTCCGGAAATATATAATATAATAAATATATTGTACTACATCTGCTGACCAATACACTCATTCGAATCCAACGGTAACATTTGCATGATATTCAATCTCCGCAAATTGTCCATGAATTCTCCACAAATTCTCCAGTGCTCCGCGTTTTAGACATATAGACATGTGTATTAATTATGGATACCCGTATAATTGCGGGTTTCTGGGCCATCCCACCCAGCCAAATATTAGGATAATATGGATTCTCGACAATATTTTAATGACCGTTTCCTAAGCTGGAACGGGTTAATAAGGTCCCTGTGATTTTTTTTAAACTGCAATTTCGGTATGCGGACTCAAAATGGCCCTATCCATCATTCATTCTTCAGCCTCTTTCTGCCTTCCGGGTATAAAAAAAAGAGCCCGTCCTAAGAGTTTCCAGCTAAGATTGCTTTCTTTGGTGTCAAAACAATTCAACTACGGCTTGGGATTACCACGTTTCCACTTAAATTTCCAGCGCGCCCGTGTAGGGGTGCACCATCACATTCACAAAAGTTCGGCAGGCGGGGAAAAAACTGACAGCACTATCCCTTAACCGCAGAAAAATAAATTTTATATATGAAGTCCTAACCCACCACGGAACTAAGGCCTCAGCATTTTTTTCTGTTTACTTACCAGTTCAGACCAATTAAAAAACCGGGCTTACTTGTTTTTTTTTGGAAAGATTCGAATTTTTAACATTATTTTTCATATTTTACATTACAGATATACCAGGAGGGGACAATACAGTTAATCCGTGATGGGCCGTACCTCTTGGAATTTTATAATTCACGGACGCAGGCTGACAGGCCGCCTTGCTTCTTTAAGACGTCCCTAATTTAAGCCATCATGGACCTAAAAGACCTTAAAGATGGTCATCCGGCGCCTACATTACCAGGAATGAAATATCACGTCTCCGTTACCCAGAGGTCAGGTCTCTGTCTAACACGAACGCGGCTTCACTTGCATTTCGTCATTGTGGACGTTCAACTCTTCAGTTTTCATTTCATTGCTTTTTCTTTTTTCCAACAGGCAAGAATAGAAGAGCTGCCAAGGATTTAGTTGGACGTGTATTAATTTTATTTTTTGTCAACAAAAGAATTGTCCTGTATAATTGGATTGCTACTAATAATAACAGGAGATATTGTGTATTATTTTTATTTGCAAAATAAATATATCACATTTTTCATTCACAGAAATACTACATTTTCCTTTCTCTTGCATTGTCTCTTCATTAAAAGAAAAATAAACATTTTTTTCTTTATGGTTTTATAATTTGCACACACAGACCCACCCATACGGGTGTGTGTATACTTGTGATGAGTTTTCCTTGTGATGATCCTGATCCGTATAAAGTGGACCAACTTGAGCTTATCACTAGGAAATAGTGTATGTGTGAATGTCCTTTGAGGAGTGTGCGAATACCCTATGAGTAGAGTGTGAAAGCCCTTTGAGCAGTGTGCGAATGCCCTGTGAGCAGTGTGCGAGTGCCCTGTGAGCAGTTTGCAAATGCCCTGTGAGCAGTGTGCGAGTGCCCTGTGAGCAGTGTGCGAATGCCCTGCGAGCAGTGTGAAAATGCCCTCTGAGCAGTGTGTGAATGCCCTATGAGCAGTGTGTAATAGGCTAATGAGCATTGTGTGAATGCGCTTTGAGCATTGTGGATGTAAACACAAGAGCCATATATGTATTTTTGTATGTATGTAGGTCTCTATTCGTCTGGTGGCCTGTATAGCCAAGAGAGCTAATGAATGCTGTCAATCGTCGCTCTTGTTACACAGAAGCATGTCCTAGGCATTTTGATCTCTTGCCACCAGGTGTCATACAAGGACAATAAATGAAAAAATACTGCACACAAGGCGTGTACACACATTGTGTGCACTTTTTCGGATGGTTTCCTTATGATGAGGTTTCCAATCAGAGTCACACAATCATCAGAAGGGCACAATTTTCGGTTTTACAGATTTTTCTTGTGATGACCTTATCACAAGTAAAAATATCTCATCGGAAGGGCAAAAACGTAAGATAAATCTCATCACAAGTCCAATCTCATCCGTTCACCCACACACACACACACACATGTCTCTGTAATCGTAGCGCTCAGTCACATATGGCATCATGTCAGCTATTTGTAGATTTGTCGCATTGCAGGCCAAGGGAAAACCGATCTATCTCGGCATGAACGTACGGTCCGAAAAAAAACTTAATTGATTCGATTGCCAAGCCCATCACCCTACCCCCCCCCCCCCACCACCACCCGGTGATAAGTAACACCACTAAATGACAATATCAATGGAACCTCAGGGATTGGCTCTGGACAGTGTGTGTGCGTGTTTGTGCTTTGGTTGGGGCGCGGGAGGCTTATGGTTGCTTAAAATATCAGTCTTAAATCAGGCAAAGTCGCCTTCACAGAAATCCAGATGTCTGTATCATCCTAGTTATGTCCGAAAGTTTACTTGAACTTCTACCAGGAAACCCGGGAGGCAGCAGGATGTGACATCATCCTGATTCATAAGAATCACTCTACTCTTATATTTTCTTCAATATCTCAAGAACTAGGTATAGTAATTAGTTATTGTGTCTAGACCTATTTTTCCAAATGAAACCCTAATAGCAATGGTTAAGTTCCTATTTGAAAATTTAATATGCAAATTAGGGATGCCATTGATGAAATTCTACCTTCCCCCAATATCTCAAGAACTAACCGTGATAATGGTCGAAAATTGTGTCTAGCAGTAGGCCCTCCTGGTCATATATTTTAACAAGATAACAAATAAAATTATTTTCGTCATATGTAAATTAGGAAAATCATTATGAAAAAATCTCAGTGTAAGTATTTAAAACAATTATTTTGGGGGAAATAAGCTTATAACGCACTTTAATATAGCTTCTAAAAGATAACGTTTGTATATTGTTAGCGTCTGTGCGTATTATCTCATCATATGACTGCATTTTTTAACTAGAATACGGATAGTCGACAAACGACTACGTGTATCCACGGAATTCAGAGCTGGATGGATGAAATGAGGCATGGATTGGCAGAGGGAAATAGAGTGAGGTGTGTTGCATATTAGCATGGATGTCTGCAGCCGAAATGGGAATGTAGGTTGCGCCACCTACCACAAAATCCAGAAAGCTGTCCAAGTTGTAAACATATGCAAAATTTTAGGCAGATAAGTCAAACGACTACTTGTATATGAGTGATTTTATCCCACAGTAGACAAAAGAAGGACACTTTGCAAAAATGGTGGCAGGTGGCGCCACCAATTTTGTGTATGATAAAGAGATATGTTAGATCTATACATATGCAAAATTTCAGGGGGATATGTCTAACTAGTCCTGAGATATATGCTTGGATGTCTGCAGCGTAAATATAAATGTAGATGGCGCCACTTGCCACAAAAACGAGAAAGCTGTCCAAGATATATAAACATGCAAAATTTTAGGCAGATATGTCAAACCACTGCCGAGATATGAAAAATTTTATCCCATTGCAGACAAACAGACGGTCGCTTTGCAAAAATGGTTGCAGGTGGCGCCATCAGTTTTGCGTATGATTAAGAGCTATGTGAGATTTATACACATACAAAATTTAGGCCCAATCGGTCAAACGGTTCCCGAGATATGAGCTTTGACATCTGCAGCGTTAACGTGAATGAAGGTGGCGCCACCTGTCATAAAATCAAGAAACCTGTCCAGGATGTATACACATGAAAAATTTCAGGTTTACAAGTCTAACCAATGCAGAGATACGAGTGATTTAGCCCAAGGCAGATGAACAGATGGACGCTGTGCAAAATGGTTGCAGGTGGCGCCACCATTTTTAGTGTATGTTATAAAGCTTTCCAAGGGCTACATTTGTGAAACATTTTTAGCTGATCGATAAAACGGTTCCCGAGATATGTGGGTTTATGTGTGGAAACAGACGCACAAATGGACGCTTGGCAGAGAGGAAAGGTCAGAGGTCAACCAAAAATGAGGGCGCAGCTGTCATGTGACTTAATCATAATTCCGAATTTCGAAAAATTCCGCCCAGTGGTTACAGAGGAGTTCTCCGGAAACCTAAGCGGCGGCGGCGTCCGACTGAAAACATAGTATCCGCAAAACTCTGTTTTGGCGGATACAATTATATATAATGAGCTTCTATTGTAATCACATTTCTTGATGTAGCTCGCCCATAAACAATTATTTTTATCTATGGAGCTAGGTTCTTTTCTTGGAATAAGTTTGTTTCACCGGATCCTTTCAACTGATTTTGGATCAAGCATACCAGAGCTATATGCTGTTTTGAACATTCATCAGTGTTTGAGAAAGAAGCAGTTAACTCATACACTGAAGTGACTGAAAATGAGGTATATTTAAGACACGAATATGTTGCCCAAAGCGCAATCCGCCAGACTCAAGTTAGGCATATCAAGATAGGCATTAGATGTATAAATACAATTAGGCATTTGTCTATCTTCGATTGCAAATATGGTAACTTAAGATTTTATACGGTGTAGTTCGTTTTTCACATATTATGATCAGACAAGCAGGGTGTTTTACATGCATTAAAAACCTATGTCTTGTTTTCATGTTTTTCCAAATATTATCCTATGGGTAATTGAGATACTGAAAAAAGTAGAATTTCCATCAATGGCGAGTCAATTTGGCATATTTAAATTCAGCCAAGGCATTGTTCACATGATTACATTTGAAAACGTAGGTCTAGACACTTTGTATCACACAATTATCAGACAGGCTGTTAAGTTCTATTAAAATGCCGACACATGAAGTTCCTATCAAAGTGTGCAAATACACAGAGGAGTCGGGGATCTGCTGTCGCTTAGTGGTTAAAGCAGCCGACCGAAAATCGGAAGATCATGGGTTCGATTCCCATCGGCAGTGAACTGTTTCTGAACACATTTCTGTGCATTCTACTTACATCTCTACAATGTACTAGCATTGCTATTCATCTCTATATAATATATGCCGCACACCATATAAGGATATCACTTCTCCCTGCCATACACATGCATGCAAAGTCGCCGTGCCGAAACATGTAGTCGGTAGCACTCTGACGTCACTACCGTGACGTCACTTCGCTGGTTCCTATCAAACTGTGCAAATGCACAGAGGGGTCGGGGATCTGCTGTAGCTTAGTATTGTATTGTAGCATATTGAGTTTAGCTGTTGATCAAAGTAACTTTAATTGTCTCGCATCACATCTCAGCTGTCATATTATATATATACAAGCTGTAAAAAAATTTACATATTTTTTATCTCCTCATTTTATTCCATCACAGAGGAACAGAGAAACATGTAAAAATGAAAACATTGATTCATTGTGCCATTTAATATGAATAAAACAATTTAAGGGTTCATTTAATAAACTTTTCTCAACTATTCTCATCATGCGACGGGGTGTTTTGTAATTGACATGGTACTATTGGAGGGAGGTAGGGGTGTTACATAACCAAAACCGTTTCCCGTTTGTTTATATATATATATATATATATATATATATATATATATATATATATTTTGTATTTCCACAATAGGACTATATACATGCCATATAAACATAATATCTCCATTAAATCTATTACATAGCATTCAAAGATTTACATATGTATCATAAGTCTTAGCATTAATACTTTACTACATCATTTAACAACTTCGCTGTCAAATAAATATCTAACATCAATACCATTGCCGTATCTTGACCTACGGATAGACTTTTTTCCAAGAGAAGAGTTTTGTTTACAAAATTTGCGTCTTGAGTGATAAATTATCTTGTACTCTGTCCTCCGCACTATAACCTAAGATAACACGCCCTTCGCTTAAGATAATACGTCTGTTAATAACGGTAGGAATATAATTTTCTACATACTCCCAGAAAGGCATTAATTTTTTACACCGGTAAAAGGAAATGTTTGATATATATTTAACTTCGTCACAAAACATACATTTTTTCTGAATCAGCTATGTCCATTTTATGTAACAATATTTGTCGGGAAAATATTATGCAATATCTTCCACTGTAGTACCTGGAGTCCAATTTCCCCAGAACAATGATATGCAGTTTCCCAATAACTCTTTGCGAGTTCTACTCCGGAGTATTTTCCTTTCCAGAACCGCTTAGACGGGGGCTGGTCTACAGTATCGAGGGTTATCGACAATCTAAATTTGTGAAAGTTCCAATCAGCGATCGGAGTGCTCCTAAATATTACCTTTAGTGGCGCCATCTGTAGGCGTTTTTTTTAACTTTAATAACATTCATCATCACGTTATATTCCAGGATTCTACTTGGGCCATCACCTATCAAATGAACTGCCTGATCATAGGTTATCATTACGTCCCGGATAAACATATCCTGGATAAATATAATACCAGCCTTGATCCAATCTTTAAAGAAAAGAGGATTGTTTTTACATACTATCATCTTATTATTCCATATCACATTATTAGTCAATAAATCTGTATCTGAAAACTTATTAAGCTGTAACCAGTTCGTCAAG
Source organism: Sipunculus nudus (assembly GCA_026874595.1). Taxonomy (NCBI): domain Eukaryota; kingdom Metazoa; phylum Annelida; class Sipuncula; order Golfingiida; family Sipunculidae; genus Sipunculus; species Sipunculus nudus. The sequence continues at coordinate 22,418,977 of CM049307.1, forward strand.
ACAGTTTTATAAAATGCTGATGTAATGAGAATTTCACCTTTGGTCTCATTCACACAGGTATTGCTTGAAAAAATCGAAAGATTGCGACCCATTTTATTAAAATAAAAGATAGGTATATTTTTCCAGCTTTCTTTTTTATCGGTTTCAAGCTCTTTAACCCACCTTAGTAAAAAGGCTTGTTGCAGTTCTTTCACATGAATCATCTTTATCCCGCTGTATTTGTAATCAGCTGTTAGTACTTTTCGTTTTACTTTCTCTAAGCCTTTTCTGTTACTAGTGCTTTTCCACAGGAATTTAGATATCATCTTATTTATTTCGTGTAAAACATGGTCAGGAAGCGGAAGAGACTGCATAATATGAATTAGCTTTGAAATAAGAAATGTTTTGGCGACCACGGCTTTACCCATAATTGATATACTTCTCTTTTCCCATTTAATAATTTCACGTTGAATTAATTCAATCTGTGATTTCCAATTAACTTCTATTTCGGATGCTGCTGTGTGCTAAAATTTTTATTCTTGTATGAGGGTAAACATTCCACTTAATGTTGCCATATGTGTTTATACTTGTTTTACTCCTGCCAATCCACAAGCCTTCTGTTTTGTTAAGATTAAGTGTTAAACCGGAAGTTCTCCTTAATTTTATTAAGATATCGAAACATTTTGTAATATCCTTTTCGTTTTTCATAAAAAGAGTAATGTCATCTGCATATAGCGCGATTTTCGTGTATTTATTATCATAGTTCTCATCTGGTAGCTGTATACCTTCAATGTTTTTATTTTGTTTTATTTTAAAAGAAAGTAATTCCAGAGCGACAACGAAAACTAGAGGCGAAAAGGGGCATCCTTGCCTTACGCTCCTTTGAACTGGGAACATTTGTGTGAGCCAACCGTTACACTGAATACAGTTCTCGCTTGCCTCACACAATACGTCTATCCAGGGTAAGAAATCTGAGCCGAATCCGAACGAGTCAATAGCCTTAGCTGTATAATTTTTGGAGATGGAGTCAAAAGCTCCCTTAAAGTCGAGTGCGACGATGGCTCCCTCTTTCTGATATCTGTCTGTATATGTGATGATATCATCAATCTGACGAATAATAATCGAGATATTGCGATTTTTAATAAACCCAACTTGATCCGGGCTTACAATATGATTTATAGTTTTCTGAAGGCGTAGAGCTAGAACCCTTGCTATTGTAATCATTGTTTGTAATGCTTATAGTTCGACAAATTATTTTTCGGTGAGCCTTTGTCTTTATGAAGTAGGTTGATAAACATTTCACTTTTTAATTTCCGTTCATCCGTTAGTTTGGGGTAATTAATATCTCCAATAAATTCTTTGAAGATCTGCGCATTCGTCTCTAGTTTGTCTTTGTACAGATCACTATAGTGTTTATGTAACTGTTTTAATATATCCGTCTGGCTGGTTATTATTTTACCTGATTCATCTATAAGACTTGGTATGTATTTTTGCGTTGCTCTTGCCTTCTCAAGATTTAAGAAATAACTCGTGTTCTTTTCGACTTGTTCATTCCATTTAATTCTCGCTCTGGTTTGTGCGCTTCTTGTTTCGTGTAAGGCAAAACATCTATATCGGATCTTAAATGTGATGCTTTATTTTGTAACTCTTCATTTGATGAGTCATTTGCTAATTGTTTTTCTATCGAATACAACGTATTTATCAATCCTGATTGTTTCGATTTCCATGCTGCTGATTTCCGTTTACTATATTCTACTTTTAATTCTTTTATTTTAACTTTGCAAAGCTCCCACTGTAATTGAGCATCATTTTTAAACTCATTGTCGTTTGTATAAAAATCTGTAAGGAGATCATTTATCATATTAATAATTTTTTTTATCCTCTAGCAATGAATTATTAAATTTCCAATAAGATGAACCCCTGGGTTCTTTATTTACTTGTATTTTAACTGAAACTGCCTTGTGGTCTGTGCAAGGAATGTAAGTAATGTTACTACATTTAACCATATCTAATAGGGTTTCATTTACAAATATGTTATCAATTCTCCTGGCTATATATAAGGGTTAGTTCTATACCAAGAGTACATTTTATCCTTATTATTAAATATTCTCCAAGGTACATTTAACAGGACATCATTTACCAATTTACAGAAACTTTCAATATCTTTTCTCTTATGACTATTACCTGAAATATTGTCCAAATTATTATCCATATAACTGAGCTATAACCTCCGAGTAAGGCTAAACAATCAGTATTCATCTGTTGTCCTTCAAGTATAAATTTTAATTAATGAATAAAAATTGACCTTTTCGATTGAATCGCATGGGGCATACACATTGAAAACCTTGTACAACATGCATGTCATTTAACCTAAATGAAATCCCCAGTACTCTTTCACTTGTGATTTCGGTAATTTCTTTTAAATTTTCTAATTTTGAAACTATTCTTTACTCACTAATATCCCCAGACCATTTTTGTGTTTGTCACCTGCGACTTTGAAAACTTTACCGTTCCATTCCTTTTAAAAAAATGCAATAAGTTCATGATCAATGTAAGTTTCTTGCAGGCAAGCTATTCCAACTTTTTACGATTTAAGCGTACTTAAGATAGTGCTTCTTCTTAACTTGGTTCTCAGACCATGGCAATTCAGGCTAACCAAATTCAGTGAGAATCCGGCAGACAGTATGAGAACGTTTTTTGAAAATCACTTAATCCAGAGGCATGTCCGGATTGTCATCCTCCTTATACTGGAGAGTTGTGGAGCTCCTGCCTTTTCTGTGTCTGGTCGCCTGTGGGGAATGATGCTTTTCTTTTATTCTGCTCTCCAAGTTTAATCGACTTTAAGAAGTTGTCAGTCTCTATCACCTTCATTTTATCTGCCCGGGAGGTGGAGCATGAGCGTGATCTGTTGACTTTCGTCTGTCTTCTAGCTTTTCTGGACTTGCGACCACTATTAGAGATTTCACCATTCTTGCAATTTACATCTACGTCGGTAAGTTTTGAGTTTGGGTGATGTGATGATTGAGGCTGGTCCAGATTTTCAGCCATCATTTCTGCTGGCCTATCCAGCTGCTTAGTGGCATCTGTCAGTTTTTCTATCTAACATGCAGGATCACCCGCTTGTTGGCAGACTCTACATTTCACAGGGTTCTCACACGCTCGCTTAAGGTGACCTAATAGAAAACAGTTTCCGCACATTGTATTCGCGCGTTTCTCTTCGTCTTTCTGTTCCCGATGGTAAATACTGGCCCGGTAAAGCAACATTTGTATTTTGTTTGGTACTGGGGTGGTATTGATATATACACAAACCCGCGGCCTGCCTTCCATCTGGTAGGGGTGTTACATAACCACAACCGTTTCCCCGTTTTATAGGATATTTTAAATTATGATATTTCACGTATTGTTTAAAGACAATTCAATATTACATCTGAGATAACTCATATATAAAGCCATATTTCTGGACTGTGTAAATATGGACAATTTAGTTCTTTTATATATAAATGTTTAATTAATAGACTTTTCACAAGTTTCTGACGTCGGATGAATGCGAATCTTAATTCATATATGTCTCTCAACAATGGACAATTATAAGGTATATATATGTATATATATATATGGATATATATATGAATGTGGTTAGAATTCACCTGATGATCGGGTCGCACCCCGTGAAACAGACTGTTGTGAATTAACAGTGTTGTTTTTCTCCAGAGTTATACCGCTCTGGCCTAGTCTGTAGGCCATAGAGCACTTTACATCGGAGGGTAACACTACCTTCTATATATATATATATATATATATATATATATATATATATATATATATATATATATATATATATATATATATATATATATCTGGGCCATGTTATGTAATATGTGAGACTGGCCACAAGTAAAGACTAAGAGTGCTGAACAGTCTAAACAGACAACACAATGGTCAGGTACATTTGTACAACATCATGTCCAGTGGAAACTGCAAATATGAATCTGTCTAAAAATAAGGGAATTTAGGTTTCACAAGTTCAATACTTTAAAATGCCGTAAGCTCTCTCCTCATAATGGAATAATCAAAGCAATTGAACAAACCTGGGCATTACATTTTGGTAAAAGTAACAATCTCCTCAATGTTACAACAACCATACTTTTGGCCCACAGAAACGGCATAAAAAATAATATATATTTTTTACCCATCCCGCCCTGCAATATTATGAAAAAGTCAATCTTCAAGGGCCTGCAGGATGGGATAGGCTGCAGACCCCGCAGCCAGGGGGCGGTTTCTGGCCCACTCAGAGCTCTAGAGCATTACATCAACAGCCAAGCAACCCCCTCATTTGTATGTATGAGCCAATCAAAAATAAAGTGCAACAAGCATTTGAAGTGATGTAAATAATTTCCTTTTTCATATCTTTAGGAGACTAACTACTCTGTCAATGCTTTGCACAAGTTTTCTTTCATTTGATGCATTTGAATAAAGGTATAGTATGCAATTCTTGTGTTGGATTTTGGCAATATTAACGTTTGTTATCATGATTACTTTTTTATTTATTTATTTTTTTAAATATTGTTTTGGTGGAGGTAACCGCCTCCATTTTAAATGCTTACTTAACTACATATATGTACATCTGCAGAATTCCATTCCGGTTTCGGACTACGTGACGGGGCAGTATCACACGCTTCCTCTCAATTTATATCCTGGTGTTAACCAGGCCCGGTGACTACTGCACCTGCGGGCCCTGGGTGTGTAATCGTCCCCATTGCCCATTCCTCCCGAAAGGCGCACTCATTTGTTAGTGTAACACGGCCGTTGGGCACGGCCTTCCCATGAAGCCTGCAGAGCGCTCACCCTGAGGGGGGGGGGGGGGGGGGGGCCGACCGTGAAAAATCACACCGCCTCGGCTGAGATTCGAACTCACGATCTCCCGGCTTTGAGTCATGCACTCTACCCCTGAGCCACAGAAGCCGGTCATACTTTTTGAAGTATTCATAAAGTAAACGTAATCATAATCGATTACGTAAAATTATGATGCTAATCGTAATCGTTATCGTAATCATTTACTTTTAAAGTAATCATAATCGTAATCGATTACATATATCAAGTAATCACCCCATGTCTGATATATATATATATATATATATATATATATATATATATATATATATATACTGACCCAATAAATACCACAACGCCGAATATATTTCGATCAGCTGTTGTTTCCCAAAGGGCACATAAATCATGGAAATGATAACCCTTGACAGGACACCCAGTGAAACCATGACACAACAAATTTTCTGTTCGCGTGAATATACATATAAAGTAGAGCAATAGAGTGCGCATACCTTCGCTAAGTCACACAAATCTTCTGTATCTCATGAACAACTGAGCGGAAATAATACCTGATTCTGCCGCCTGATTATAGCACCACTATTATACATGTAAAACATTTAAACAAGATCTTAGATAAACATTAAATTGAATATTGAATTAAACGTTAAATTTAGCGCTCTTAATTCAAGTATACTCATATTTAAAAGTTTTTTCGTCAATCAATTCTTCTTCGACACAATATATATATATTAATATATATATATATATATATATATATATATATAGAGAGAGAGAGAGAGAGAGAGAGAGAGAGAGAGAGAGAGACAGAGATAGAAAGAGAGAGAGTGAAGTCTATATGAGACCACCAATAGGACTGGTCAAAAGTGATCTTAAGTCACAGGTGGGCAGGATGCGGTCGATTCACTGAAGGTTGGTCTTGATATAAATTTTATGGAACACAAACACCAAAGTGTGAACCTACACGGCCGGCTTATTTATAATACCTGAAGACAATAAAGGAGCGCATGTTAATGTATATGTATCTTCTAATACTTATAAAAGGAATTCGGTTCACGTTTGTTCGCAGTGTTCTCTAAAACCGCGTTGTGTACAATATTGTGCCATATATCATTTGAAAGGTTATTGTCCCCCCAGTGACATAGGCGATATGAAAATAAATAATTTTTAATGTACATTTAATTTTGAGTGATTTTTCCGTTTTTTACCGAGCACAGCCGAACTGCCTTCGGCAATCACCGGAATGTATACATCGTGGTCACTTAACCTCTAACACAAAGGACTATTGTTCATATGAATAAAGCTTGCTTTCATTGAGGGATTTGACCCACGTGCGTGGTCAGTAAAAGAAAAAACTAGACGACCAGAGGTCGAGCGCTTGCCGGAAGTTGAAATGGTAGACAGACGGACAGACAGAACATATTGTCGGTTTTCTATCATTTGAATAACCCTCTGAGCGTTTCTGGGAAGTTGTGGCCTGTAAAATGACATATCAGACAAAACAACGAGGAAGCAGAAAAAGCTGACCACAAAAGACGAACAGACAGACATACTGACACATCTGTGTAACAGATTACCAGACAAAAGTGCCGAAGGTAAAGTGCAGCAAAATGAGCGACAGTTTATGTAGGTAAGGTTTATAGTTTTGGAGATATGGCCAAAACATGATATGTTTGGGAGGTAAAAGTGCAGCGCCCCCTGGTATACATATCCGGAAAATGAAAAATAACTTTCGAGATATTAGTGTAATACATAAGACGTACCAGTTTCAAAAGGATTCCTGAAAAAAACTGTGGCCTGTAGAATGCTATATATGAGACGCAAGAACCACAAGTAGGCGTATTTGAGGACAACTGACAAACAGACAGACACACTGACAAAGTGACACAAGATTGAGACCAGATGACATTACTAGGTCATGGAGAAGACTCAGGGAAAGAAAATAAGCCATAGTTTCTGTAATTGAGGCTTTGCGTTTTAGAGATATGGTCAATATAATGATATGTGTGTGAGGGTCATGTGCAGCGCCACCTAGCGGCCATATCCAGAAAATGAAAAAAAAAGTTTTGAGATATTTCTGTAAAATATGATATGCATCAGTTTTCAAATGCTTCTTTAAAAACTGTGGCCTGTAGAATGCTATATGTGAGACGCAAGAATCAGCAAGCAGCCAAATTTGAGGACAACTGACAAACAGACGGACACACTGACAAAGTGACACAAGATTGAAACCAGATGACATTATCAGTTTATGGAGAAGACTCAGAGGGAAAAAATAAGCTATAGTTTATGTAATTGAGGCTTTGGGTTTTAGAGATATGGCCAATGTAATGATATGTGTGTGAGGGTCGTATGCAGCGCCCCCTAGCAGCCATATTCAAAAAATTAAAAGAAAATTTCGAGATACTAGTGTAGGACTTGTGATATTTCAGTTTCAAAAAGATTCCTGCAATAATGTGGCCTTTGGCGCAAGATGAATGAAATCTCGAAATGTTTCTATTCACGAGATATTTTACGAGATACTGCAAAACTTGTAACAAAATCTTGTAGTACTAGTTGAATGCTACCTGATGCAAAAAACTAGATCACTCTAGCTTTAAAACTGACATAGTTAGAAAAATAAGACCCCTTATTTTCGAATATCATGACTTTTCCCCAAAAATTTGTAACAATGGTTACGGCAAATTTGAGTCAGCTACACACCAGATGCCAGGCCTTGGAATGACGATTAAAATGAGCCATTGTTGAAGTAGATACGACTAATAGTCACAAAGATATGGAGAAAATACCGGTTTGAGAAGTTTTGATGACCTTGACCTTGACCTTTGACCTATTTTGACCAAAAACAATAGGGCACCTAGAAATTAAATTCTCCATCATCTCTGAAAGTTTCAAGGTGATTGTGGCAAGGAGAGTGCAGACAAACAAACCAACAAACAGACAGACAAACAGACATACGCAACTGACCAACATGCTTGCCGAAATCTTTGATTCCGGCAAGCAAAAACACGTTTCTCGCTTTATAAAATGGAGAGTTCAACCCAGGAGGATTAATGACAAAACCTAATTCAGGGTCCGAAATTCAGGAACTGGGGTGGTGGCGGGGGTTCAGGCCTCAAAATGTGTCTGTTACGATGAAAGAAAGGTTGAGGTAGTTAAAAATGGGATACGGACCAACTGCATGGAGTCCCGCTGGGTCCGCTTCCGCTACTTACGATGTAGGCATATTTGTTTCCTTCTTCATGGACAGTTTCCTTGCAACGTAATTAATCTTTCATGTGTTCCTCGCATCAACCTATTCTTTATACGTCCAACGATAGAAACCAGTCAAATATCAACGAAACACTGTATGCCTCCGCGTCTCATTCCGGTTCGCTATGTAAACCATCACTGACCAGGTCTTCAAGGTAAACATACCGGGGTATGATTTTTGCCACGAGCACAGCGCCACAAAATAACAGTAAAATAATATTTGTACATATCGTATTCCGAGAGTTTCCCAATAAAAATCAATATTTTCTTTTAACTTTTATAATAAAAATGAGTCAACATTCAATATCTCAGTAAATATATCTCCCAAACCCCGGTAAAAAGCCCGGTATACCGGGTTTATCAGCTAGTATATATATATATTTTGATGTGAACAATTACATTAAAAACCGACTTTCAAGTTTCATAAATATAATGTTGGTAACTGTTTCAGTGTGGAGGTTAAAATAATAAATATATCGATTTATTGATTGATTTGAACAATACCCATTTATAACTGACTTAAAAGTTTCATAAATTTGAAGTAGGTAACTGTTTTAATGTGGAGGTTTAAATTATGGTGTTATGAGAAAAGGACCACATGTTTAGTGTTACTTCGTCGAATATATACGGTTATCTAATGTCAAGAGAAAAAAAGTAAGTAAACCGAGGGAGAAGTTTTATGTCGTGTGTAGATATTACATATGCCGATGAAAAATAACATCGTCGTCTTGCCAGGTGAAATCCAGCCATGAGGACCTTGATTATTGCCTGTCTGTTTCTGGTTGTCTGTATGTATTTTAACAATTTTTAATTTTATAGAAATCTATGAGGAATCACTGATTAAATTGTGTTAGAATCATTTAATTAAATGCTTGAATTACATACGTGTACAACCCACCGACCTTAAGGTGAAAAACTTGTAGACGTTGAAAAAACGAGGCTTATACATCTTCAATTGACACTAGCTCTTGTATTCGCGACGTAAGCTATACAATTAGCTGAGTAATTAATAAAAAGTAACATAATATTAAACAAAATAAACCGTTTTAAATATAGACAACTTTATTTTCCTTGGTCTTTATTACTTATCTTTTTAAACCATAAATGTTATGCTTTGTGTGCTATGACTATACAGCCGCGATATTTTGGATGAAAAAAAAAAAACAGCCCCCCCCCCCCCCACCATACATACACACCACCTAAAAGGGCATAATCAGGAACAATATTATGCCTATTCTTTGACAGCGACATTTCAGTTTAACTTTATACGAAAGTTCCCCAGCATAATCGTCCCAGCACACAGTCACAGTACCGCGCATACTGCTGTTTAATAGCTTGTTATGGCTGTGTGTATTGGTAAACACAGTCCACTTATGAGCCGACCCACGCGATGTTTCAGCAAGCGGGAACATGTATTACATTTTTTGGGCCAAGTCAGTCAAAGCATCTCCTGATTGACACGTGTTGTGACACGCGCTGTGTTTATATTTACATCTGTGATCGCCCTTGGTCCACTGTTTTTAACACTCGTTTACAGGAATAAGCCAACGGTTTCAGATCAATATTATGACAGATAAAAATTCATTTTAAAGAGGAAAACTATTTTTTTACGGAGGCTGATTTAGGACACAGAAAACAATTATTTATCTCGAGATGTTGAGTCGAGATCTCAAGATTTTAGGTCAAGATCTCAAGATATTATCTCGAGATCTCGACAAATTTAAAAAAAAACAATATTTTGCTGCAGAAAAAAAAATTATTTCGAGATCTCGAGATGTTATGTCGAGATCTCGAGATGTTAAGTCGAGATCTCGAGATCTATCTCGACATAATATCTCGAGATCTCAAGATAAAATTTCACACGTGTACGAAGCTTTCGATGATGAGTTGACATAAAGCAAAGCAACGTTAAAGGGACAGTATACGTTAAGATTGCTTACTATAGCAATTATAAAAACAATGACCATGTATACTGTGTTTAACTGAACGATAATACAATATAATTAATTTTAAATCAATCAGGTTTGTATTTCCCCTAAGATGAGGCGAGGTGAAGAAAAGTTCAATATAAAATTCAATATTTAATTACTCATATCCGTAAGGAAGATGTCAAAGCCTTAAGAAACCAAAACATTCTACCTGAACGGCGGATTCGAAGCCATGGCTGAGAAATCACTCAAATTGAAATGTTTTGGTCTGCATGCATGCATTGTGGGTACATTATTTTCTTTTAATATAAACAAATATGGGCTTGGAATAGAAACACGCTTTTTGTACAATTTTTTTTCAGCTTTTTTTAATTTAAATGGTGGTTTGTTTTATGGCATATGTATTTGACCATCATAAATGTCAAATGTCTTAGACTAGATAAATTGGATTTATAAGATTTAATTGTGGCATTTTCTTATTATCATCAGTGATAAATAGATTCGATAATTTGCTTTTTGTCAGGGTTGTTTTTGCAATTTCAAGACCCCCCCCCCCCCCCCCCCCCCCTTTAACGTTTGTACGTCTCTGTTGGTAATTTGGCCAAATATTCATTGAAGTGTTCACTGCACGGGTTTCACAACGCACTTACTGAAATCAGGTTTCATTTTAAATGTAATGAAACTTAGAAACCCATGCCCAGACTGGAGGTAATATTTTAGATCATTAAAGGGAATTCAGCAATACTCCCGTTTATCAAACTAACAGTGAGGAAGATATTTAGTCTGTTGAGGAAAATTGAAAACTAAAACAGATCCTACATTATTAAGCTTATTGGTCTTTGGCGTACATGTGCATTTTGCTGTTGGTTTGGATCATATACACACGGTTTAGTAATAGTTTTTTTACACAGTATCGTCAATACCTATCAGAGTATTCAAAGACATATTTTTATTCCTTAAGAACAACAGATATCTGTAGTGCTAATGTAGGACATGGATTATATGACATTTATTTTATTCGTAGATGGACACAACCCTGAAGAGGGAGGTACGTGCTACACACAGTACATTACAATCTGTACATTACAAAACATTTTCATTTACAAGCAGATGAATATCCAGATGTTCAGTTAACATCTACACGATTACCCATTACAGTATCATTTTTATTTAACATATCACAGAATAACACAATCTGGTGAATAATAATAATAAGAATAATAATATTTTTCGTTGAATATATTCAATGTATGAAGTGACGTTTTCAAGGATTTTAACTGAATCTTTCTCTTGTTAAACAAATAAGGCAACTAAAATAAGTTTGATCTCTCAATTAACTAACCCCGTGTGTGTATTGTAGATTTATTTGAAGGTGACATCATGTTAGAGGGCCCTGATGATCTTCAGGTATGTATCAGGAAAGCAAGAGCAATTTTATATATATATATATATATATATATATATATATATATATATATATATATAGAAGGTAGAGTTACCCTCCGTTGTAAAGTGCTCTATGGCCTACAGAGTTCATTCTGTAGATGTTACAAGTTAAATACGTATATATATTCATGTTGGGATTTAAATGGGCACAGACAAATGGTACCTAAAATAAATGTGTTTCGTTGATTTAACCTCTTATTTTAGTAGTTTCCCTTTTTAGGGAATAGGCATCAAATATTCAGATATGTTGCAAAAATATTGATATAGCCACATTTAAGAAATTATTTGGACTAGACATATAATATAAACCGACATATACCTCCATTGGGATTTTATCAGACATTGCTGTTAATGGGCTATCTCAACATATGTCTTCTTTATTAATTACAGTAACACCGCTTTTGCATCTCAGCGCCATCTTGTGTTCATTTAGTGGAACACAGCGTTTTAGTAAGGCATTATAATTGGATAATACCTTTGTTTATTCTATACATTTGAGTGGATTGTCAACAAAAATACACAGCGTTGTACTGCGTTGAGCTGAAATATGATAAAAGTTAACATTTAATCGAAAAGATTGCTATCATAAACTTCTGAATCGTTCAATGTTTGAATACTGGATGGCGCCGAGAAGTAAAAGCCGTACTTACCTTAAATAACAATAATCTTCTTAAAATTTACCCAATTGTCTCACGGCACACCAACTCCACGGTATGATCACTCCGGTATGGTCAGCTCTAGAACAAAGTCGACCCCCTAGTGAGATTGGTATAAACATAGTGTCTTCGGGACACAGAAATTACAAAACAGTACAGAAATCTTTGAATTTATAATATCAATCAAAATAATTTCCAAAATCTAATTGATTTTTCTTAACGTTACCTTCCACAACATTAATCAAAGAACAATCATTACTTTTTGCGCAAAGTTGGTAACATATACTTGAACGAACCATGCAAGGGGGAAATATAATACCACGCCACCTGGCGGAGTGGAGGTATTGCAGCGAACCGGGGTTTCACTTTCCAGCGCTATGCGGGTTCGGACTTCGGGGGTAACGACTAACGGTATTTTAGATGACAAAACAGGGCAAAAGTTCATAACTGTTCTGTGCAGCGGTCACTCCGATTCCAACGAAAGTAGACACGAAGACAGTAGCTTGATTAGAATAATTATTGACAATAAATCATAACAAATTACAGTTATACCAGACTCGGTATGATTAATAACACACAATTATACTTTCAATCCACGGGTCCCCGTATCACCTGCTCCAGGGGCCGATTGTCCGCCATGATCTTAAAGCGGTGGGCCGAGATATTAAATCAAGCCAATGTTGAGGTTCCTCGCAATGTCACGGCCCGTACTGTGTATAAAATACGTTCACAATACCTAACCTTCACAGATGTATAGTTCACCAGGCTGGGACACACTTTTTTCTTAGTTCTGTTCACGGTTTTCTCCCCGTCTGATACTGGCCATATCTTCGTGCCTGGATCCCAGCCGCTTCTCTCCTAAAACTAGTTCAGTACCGTAAAAACTAAACTGTTACCATAAAAACTTGGCCGACTACCAAGGGGGGTTTGCCACATTACTCCCTTCTTAGACCAAGACCGCCTGCGGTTTGGTCCAAAACAAATACACTAAATCAAACTCTAAATAGAATTAAATATAACATTAGAACACCCACAACTTCGGTGAGTTCTTACGAATGATAATCTGGCCGAAAACTATGACATTTTCCTTTCTCAACCGGTCTATAGCTACTAATCGATCCGGCAAGTACTACAAATGATTTGAGCTAAACTTAACAGAACTTCGATCAATTGGACTGAGGAACATCTCTGGCTAACCTTTATTTCCTTAATAACCTGGTAGTTCTTTAATGGCACATTTCTTCGCCCAAGGGCATACCTATTAAGTAAGACCGGTACCCTTGGCGGCTCTACCATGTCAACCGATTTACCAAATTTATGAGTCTGGTCACCATAACTCCAATTTCCCCGTCTCTTTGAAAGTGTCTGTTGGTCATTTAGCCGTTTAATAAGTCCCTTGTCTCTCTCTTACAAGTTAAGTCTGTCAACTGGCTTCTTGACACGCATACCCCGGCCTAACTGAACATCATCGGCCTCCGCGTGCACTGTATCATCGCCCATATTTTCATTGTCTGTGTCCTCGCCGATGTACGAGAAGGGCTGTGGAGGAGTTTCAACTTCCCGATTGTCCAGGTCACTCCTGGTTCGGGGCTTCCCTTCCTCCGCATCATCCTCTCTACAAGGTTCACTCTGCTGGTCATCACTAACCCCTGGCTCCTCTTAACCCACCAACGGATCTCCTAACAACGCATCCTCGTCGCTCTCCTGGTCAGGAGCCTCCGTCCGGATCCAGCTTTCACGGGGTGGATCTCCCAATTAAGACTTCAATTGATCCATATGAACAACCTTACTAGGTTTATCTGGGGCCTCTTGAATACGAAGATTGACATCAGTCACCTCATTTGTCACAAGATATGGGCCCGTCCAACCTCTGCCAAGTTTCTGGTTGCCCTTTGGTGGGTAATAGTACCACACCCAGTTTCCAATTGGGAATTTCCGGTAGATTGCATTAACATCATAGTTGCGTTTTTGCCGCTCTGCTGCCTGCTTCAGATATTTCCGGGCATACTCATGGGCGAGCATAGTGGCCTCCTTCACCCAGGTCACATACTCGTTTGGGCACTGGGGTACCTGGTCTTTTGGGGGTCCTCCGATAAGCAAATCTATAGGCATTGTCTTTTCTCTGCCCAGAAACATCAAGTCTGGCGAGCACTTGGTACTGTCATGGGCGGTCGCTCGATACGCAGACATCACATATGGTAACAAATCATCCCAGTTGTCCTGGTAGTCATTGACGAAACAGGACAACATCTGCAGTAAAGTCCTATTTGCACGTTCCACGATCGCATCGCTCTGCGGACGATAGGTACTAGTCCGGGTTTTGTCAATCTCCAGCAAATTACATAGCTGATTCATCAGCTTTGACTGGAAATCAGGACCCTGGTCACTGTGCAAAACACGTGGTATACCATATTTCAAGATGAACTCATGCATTAACCTTTCTGCGATGGTTTGAGCGGTATGGTCTGGGATTGCATACGCCTCCGCCCACTTTGTGAAGTAATCTGAAATGACATAAATGTACTGATTTCCATTTTCCGTGGTCCTGAGTGGTCCTAATATGTCCATGGCCACACGCTCCATCCTGTCTCCAACAGGGCTTTGATGAAGTGGTGCTTTACGGGGTCCTGTGCGTGGTTTTCGGCTCGCACACACGTTGCATCTTTGGCACCATCGTATCACATCCCGCTTGTGACCAGGCCAGTAAAAGCGTTGGCGTACATTGTGTAGAGTTTTTGTTATGCCTAAGTGTCCAGCAAGTCTCTTATTATGGACAAACTTCATGATTTGTTTTCTCAACGGCCATGGTGTCACGAGTTGTCGGACTTTTGGCATGTAGTTACTAGGAGCCCACTCTCTATATAGTAAATTGTCCAGAATCACTAAGTTGTTCCACTGGCTCCATAATGCCTTTAAGTCTCGTGATTCCGTTGCTATCACGGCCCATGGTGGCTTTTGTTTATCTCTGGTTAGGAGGATTTTTATTTTCGATATCGCAGGATCCTCTTGCTGTAGCTTTTGGAGGGCATCTGTGTCATACTCTTGACACCACTCCTCAAATGACTGATGATCTGGGGAGCTTTGAGCGGCATCATTCTCAGTGTCACCAGCCGCTTGACTCCGGGTATGCACGGCAGAGATCTTTCTGGTATATGGTCTTAAACAGTCCTCTCTTTTGCACTGCCGACATAGAACCCTACTTAAAGCATCAGCGTTGGCATGCTTGGCCCCTGCTCGGGTTTGGATTTCAAACGATTACATGTCTAACACAGTAAGCCATCGTGCTAACATCCCTTCAACATTCTGAAAGTTCTTAAACCATCTCAGTGACGCATGATCAGTTCGGAGAATAAAGTTTCATCCCCACAAGTAATGTCTAAAATGTTAAATGAATGTTACCACTGCTAAGAGCTCACGTATAGTGGTACAGTAATTTCGTTGGGAACGATTTAGGGTCCGGCTGCCATAAGCAATAACACGTTCTTGGCCACCTTGAAGTTGGGACAGCACGGCACCCATACCTTCACCACTCGCGTCGGTATCCAAAATAAACTGGTCGTCTTCAGTTGGATACGACAACAACGGAGCTTCTGTAAGTGCTTTCTTAAGCGCTTCAAATGACTTTTGGCACTTTTCAGTCCATTGAAACGATCTCTTTTGGGGTTCCCTCTAGTCAAAGCAATCATCGGTGCAGCGATTTCCGAGAATCGGTTGATGTGTCTACAGTAGTAGGCCGCTAAACCGAGAAAACTGCGAACTTCAGTTAAGCTATTTGGTACTGGCCATTCTTTAACTGCTTTGACTTTGTCGGGGTCACACCTGACACCATCAGCTGACACCAGGTGTCCTAAGAATGTCACACTGCGTTGGAATAAATGGCATTTCTTTGGTTTCAATTTTAAGTTGGCTTCCCGAAACCTCTGCCACACAGTCATCAAATTTTCTAGCACGTGGTCAAAGTCTTTTCCGACACATATCACATCATCGATGTTAACAAGACACTGTCTCCACTGGAGACCTCGTAAGACATTTTCCATCAGGCGTTCATAGCTCGCGGGCGCGTTACACAGGCCAAACGGCATGACCTTGAACTGGTGTAAGCCAAGATGTGTACAAAACGCAGTCTTTTCCTTGGATCGATCGTCTGCCATCTTGAGCTGCCAATAGCCTGAGGCCATATCAAGTGTTGAAAACCACTGACTACCGGATAAAGTGTCCAACGAATCATCGATCCGTGGTAACGGATACGCGTCTTTCCGCGTCACGCTATTGAGTCGCCGGTAATCGACGCAGAAACGTACACCTCTGTCTTCCTTTGTTACAAGCACTATTGGTGAGGCCCAAGGGCTGTTACTGGGCTCTATAATGTCTTGGTCCAGCATCTTTTGGACTTCATTTTCAACTACAGCTTTCTTGGCCTGGGTTACCTGTCGCGGCAGTTGCTTAATCGGCGGGCTACAACCAGTATCAATGTTGTGTTCGGCCATGTTGGTAAGGCCTAACTTTCCATCTGGTCCCAGAAAGACATCTTGGCACTCAAAAATGGCTGCCTTTAGGCGACTCATTTGACTGCAAGTAAGGACATCAGGCACATTGTCGATCAATGGCTGTAGATGTTCAGGTAACTTTATGTCCTCATCCACATTAAGATGACTGATATCCGTATTGTTGTCAGTAGGTAGCGGAATAACTTGACCTACCTCTCTAAACTAGGCAATGGGTGTTCCTTTTGCCACTCTGTCTCATTGCTGGGATTTATCACTGTGACTGGCACAATCTTGTTGGATGTATTAATTACAGTGCTACCAACAAGAAGTCCACTCTCCTTAACATATTCAGGGTCTGGCTCTAACACAGCATCTGTTGGTATCTCAGTCCGTAACTTTCCCAGTTTACATGGTATAGTTGCTTCATACTGTGATGGAATTATCATTGTCTCTTTGACGTGTACACGAGCGACACTACTGCCAGACTGATAATGCATTTTATGAGGGACCCCTTTAACAATCACTTCCCCTCTTCCAAGATGGAGTGTGGCATCAAGATGCGTCATCAAGTCAACGCCTATCAGTCCGGGATCCTCAGCTGGCACAACCACAAATGGAAAGCTCAAGCATTCCCCAGCTATCTCCAGATCAAATATTCCATAGCCTTCGGTGGCCATATGCTGTCGAATAACGGTACTAAATGTCTTGTCTACCGGATACAGTACAGGTCGTGTATGCAAGGACATTCGATCATACAAATCTTTACTGATTATACTGTGAGTTGACCCCGTATCAACTAAAAAGTTCACATCAATTCCATTAATGCGTCCAGGCAGGTGCCATCCGGAAGCATCTTTTAATCCACTAGACCATCCAGGTTTTGAGGTGGTAGCCGCTCTAGGCATAGCCGGTGCACTAGGTGTCAGTGTCGTAGGTGTAGAAACACGTATGCCACCTCCCAGTCTGGCTCTAGTTGCTGAGAGGCCTAGGTGCCCAATTGTTGTGGACACCTGCTGAAATGATGAACCCGGTGCAATAGGTGCTGATATGTAACTACTTGACGTCCCAACTGGATTACCAATATCCAAGCACACAGGCTGCGGCATGTACCCAGGGTAAGTAGGTGGGGCGGGTGGTAACTGCGCGATGGGGTTATAAGTCTCTTGTACTTGAGGTGCCGCAGCAAATGGCAGTGGGCGCCTGCGACGGGGACAATTTCTTTTGAAATGTCCTGCTCCCCCACAACAAAAGCATGTACCAGGCTCAAATTGGTGTTTCCTCTCATTTGCTCATCTGAGGGGTCATGGTTGGCTGACTGACTGGCGGTAACTGTTTATACTCCTCTGTATTTGCAGGTGACTGATTTGGTTCAGTCATTGTATTAGCCTTGACCTTGGCTGACCTTGGCTTACTTAAGTTTGATACACTAGGATGCCGAAAATCAACAGACTCATATTCGACTGCGGCAGATATCGCTGCCTCTAACGTAGCGGATCTTGTAAAGTGCACATGCTTTTGTAGCTCATGGTGGTCTAGACCCAAGATAAACTGTTCTATCACCAGCTCCTGTAATGCATCATAACTTATATTGTATGCCTGGCTCGCTATACGTCGTAGTGCATACACGTAGTCTCGTAGATTTTCACCAGTTTGTCACTTTCGCTTACGGAACTCGTTCTTAAAAGCTGTTTTTCGGTCTTTGGGCGCAAATCTTGACTCTAACGCTGCTTTTAATTCACAAAAGTTTTCGCATTGTTCTGTGGGAAGATCTCCTAGTACCCGTTGTGCATGCCCAGTTAAACTGGCACCCAGCTGTAAAGCCTTTTCGTCATCATCCCAGTGATTCCACTTTGCAACTAATTCAAAATGGCGGATATAGTCCTCCCATTCAGTGGTTTCGCCGTCATATTTGTCCGGTTCTTTACGACCTCTTGGTTTTAGGTCATCACTTTTATTTTGTGATGTCATAAATGGCAAGTCACATACTCTGTGGCCTAATGTCTGTCCCTGGGGTGACCTTGACCCCTGTGCATTCAATGTCAGGTTTACCTGATCTCTAGGTAAGAGCATATCATCGTCCTCTATCTGTATAATAGCGGAATCAGTGCATGAACTTATTCCATCATTAACCTGACCTTGACCTTTAATATACGGGTTACGAAATCTGGCTTGTTGTCCACTTTCAGTCTGTGTTGACTGCACTGGTAATATGGGGGTTGCGACAACCGAAGTCCCGAACAAGTCCACTAGTGATGTCTGTTGATGTGTCATCTTTAACTATTATTTTATTCCCAATGTCACACAACACAAAATTTCTCTCTTATTGTCAATATCTCTCAATAGATACAATACTCAGTGAACTGTCATCAATAATCATTCCACACAACTGTGCGATGACATAGTCTCTTTCTCTTCAACAAAACATGAAGGAACTTGTGGTCACTGAGGCTATAAACTCTTAAGTTAAAGCCACCAGACTAATAAACATCTAGGTTAAATTGTTGTGCCAGAGTCAAACAGAGTATAAAATCATTATTGTTACTCAGGCCTATCTCATATATAGGCATAGTTCCTCTAAACAAATTAAAGGTTCAATACATTAATCACATATAATAAATATGCACATTTGTGTCTACTCATCCAGTGCTGCCACCACAATTACCCACATTTGCTAAATTGCAGTACCTGTATCATCAAATTATCATTGATACCAAAATAAAAACAAGTCACTCAATCACTGTGCCCAAATACTCAATACTTACTGGGCAAATTACTAAAAACATGCATATTTCTGATTCATTTTGACCACCAAAACAATTTCAAAATATCAGTCAATTGACATACAACAGTAATACATTGTTCAGTTTGACAAACAATGAAACATATCAAATGTCAATAATTGCACTGTTTGCTGGTTCCAACACAAAAACTCAAATAATCTTCTCAGGTTTCATTATAAATAATATCCCCAGTTAATTTAAAGCAGTGCTCAGCATTAAATAATATTCCTTCTGGACATGGATCAGTGGCACCACCTGCTGGCCTTATCAGTTACCAATGTGAACCTCAGAATTCCAACTTCAAGTCAATGACGCCATCTGTCTTCTACAACTTGAACTAATCTGTTTCCAGTCTGATTCAATATATGGAAAATTACAAATGAAGCGGGCAAGTTTTCAGGCTTATCAATGTTCAAAATTTCAATTATAATGTCATCAATTTGCTCCAAATTATCGACGAGCGTACGGGCTACCAAATTCTGTATCTCTAAATGTACAATTGCAAGCATCACATTTTTACGCTTCCCCGCTGGCTCACAATGAACAGCCTCTTAGAATATGCAATTGTAGCCATCAGATCAACCTGTCACCCCCGCGTGCTGGCTCACCAAATTCTGTAGCGAACCGGGGCTTCACTTCCCAGCGCTATGCGGGTTCGGACTTCGGGGGTAACGACTAACGGTATTTTAGATGACAAAACAGGGCAAAAGTTCATAACTGTTCTGTCCAGCGGTCACTCCGATTCCAACGAAAGTAGACACGAAGACAGTAGCTTGATTAGAATAATTATTGACAATAAATCATAACAAATTACAGTTATACCAGACTCGGTATGATTAATAACACACAATTATACTTTCAATCCACGGGTCCCCGTATCACCTGCTCCAGGGGCCGATTGTCCGCCATGATCTTAAAGTTAATGCGGTGGGCCGAGATATTAAATCAAGCCAATGTTGAGGTTCCTCGCAATGTCACGGCCCGTACTGTGTATAAAATACGTTCACAATACCTAACCTTCACAGATGTATAGTTCACCAGGCTGGGACACACTTTTTTCTTAGTTCTGTTCACGGTTTTCTCCCCGTCTGATACTGGCCATATCTTCGTGCCTGGATCGCAGCCGCTTCTCTCCTAAAACTAGTTCAGTACCGTAAAAACTAAACTGTTACCATAAAGACTTGGCCGACTACCAAGGGGGGGTTTGCCACAGTACCACAAGCATAATGAGAAATGGCCATTCATCAATGTGTCATTGAAAAAGGTTTAAACTTAGCTTTATTTATCAGTGCCAAGTACATTTCTTCCTGCGATCTAGTCACGTATTGTACTTCGATAAGAAAAAAAATATCGTCCTCTCATTCAGGAAGTATGGGTCCAAGAGTCCACAGAAAACCCAATTTTCTTAATTAAGTAGCGCTCACAGCAGTCATACATGAAACGTATATAAAGCATGTCATTTTGTTGTCAGACATGTGTAATGATGTTTGGATGATTCGTAGACCAACATTATCAGCCTATACTATCATGGCATTAGTAGCCATGCCGTGTCATGCCATACATGATCTATCGCTATGATATTTTACCCTATCCAGGTTGGTGAATTCAACGCTGTGCGTAATCGGTCCTACCAATGGCCGGGCGGCGTCATGCCTTACGTCATCAGTGACGAGTTCGGTAAGTCTGAACAGTGATCTCTTCGTCACGCGGGTATTAAACTATCAACATGCAGGTAGATGCTGGTAATCTACCTTAAGCCTCTCGTGGTAAACAGTGTTTTCGGCCCACAAGCCTACTTTGCTGGATACTACGTGATACCTCTCTCCCTCTCTCCCTCTATCTCTCTCTCTCTCTCTCTCTGTTAATATTATGTCTTTACCACACATGCACATACACTTGGATGGTTCGGGTATGTGATAAGGTCAGCTTAATTCAGGCCAAAAAAGTATTAGGCTTTCACAACCGTGCATTGAACCATGTAACAGCGTGGGCTAAAAAAGTTTTAATATTTTTATGTATTTTTCACACATACAAGAACTGTCTGTAAACAAGAAAAGTGGGAACACAAGAAATATATGTACACAAGAAATGTATGTACGTAAGTTATGTATATGTACAGAAGAGATGTATTTACACATGAGATATAGGTACAAAAGAGATGTATGTATACACAAGAAATGTATGCATGTAAGAGATGTATATGTATACAAGAAATGTATGTACACAAGAGATATATGTACACAAGAGATTTATGTACACAAGAACTCTATGTACACAAGAAATGTATGTACATAGGGAACAGTTTGTACATAGGAGAAGTTTCTACACTGGGATTGTATGTACACAACAAATGTATGTACACAAGAAATCTATTTACAAAAAATGTATGTACATGGGAAAAGTATATACACAAGAGAAGTATCTACACTGGGAATATATTTACACAAGAAATGTATGAACACAGAAGATGAACGTACACACGTTTTGTATTTCCATTTGCCTATGTCAGATACGATTATATTTTTATATCTTTTCTGGAACATTCCGTGTATACAAGAGGGGAAATAATAACTTAAACTGAGTGATTTTCAAACACTTTTCTAGGTAAACCCCTATCCACCATTTTCAAACTCTTTTAAATAAAGAATTATGATTCACGGATAATTTGCATTTCTACAAATCATTCATTTAATGAGTACATTTAACTGAGATCATGGACATGAAGCTTGTGAATAATAATTTATAATTAGTGATTTACATACTTGTATCTGTTTAATTTCAATTTTCTAACATTTTTTCCGTATAAGACCTCTAACTTCCATTATGACACTCTCTTTTAAATTAAGGAGTATATACTTCATGGGTATTTTGCATTTGCTACAATTCAATTATTAAATGAGTACATGTAACTGAGATCATGGACATGAAGCTTGTGAATTGACTCAGTATGTACGTGAGACGTTGAGTAAAAATGTTCCAAATTTGACAGACCAGGTCGTCAGAGATCTCATTCTGGCCGGTATAGAAGAACTCAATGAACGGACGAAGGTCAACAACGTCGCCTGTATCCGACTGATAGAGCGAACAAACCAAGAGGATTACGTAGCGGTGGAACGGCTGTCCGGGTAAATTATACAAGTATTACAAATACTAACATATTAAGCGCTGCTGCCTTCCAACAGACCCACGGGACTCTGACTTGGTGTTTGCGGGACTGGTTTTCTATGAGCCGAGTTGGCATGGACCGAGGTAAATGCCAAAGTGTCTTATAGTTCCTTTGCGAAATAATTTCAAACACATCAGAATATACGGGAAAATGTGAGAAATAACTCCTTTTAAGACCAACACACTAAGACCAAATAAGGGGTATTTCGAGCCTGGCCCAGAGCAGTTGATGGACAAACCCTATTGCGTACAACGTCAGTTGTAATTTATATTTAAATTCAGGCATTGGTTCACAATCTGATTCAGAGTTTTCAGTAAGTTGTTTTCAGTGAAAAAAAGAGGAGCAACATGATCATCTGATTCTTGTATCATTATCTTAAAAAGAGTCCTAAAAGCTGTATTTTTAAGAGAGGCCTGTTTTCCTACATATCCAGAGCGGATCAAGAGGGTTCAAAGGCGGGGGGTTGGGGGGGGGGGGGGGGGGGGTTGGGGGTTGGTTCTGTGAGGTCTTGCCCAACCCTTTGGGCCGTTTGAGCAACTTTTTTAATTTGGTTTTAAACCAACCTTTGCGGCCTACATCCTCTCCCATCCTCCGGACGTGAGGAACTATAGTTTTCTCATTAATCTTCCTGATTTGGACCCTCCCCATTTCCAATGATACCTGATCATCCCCTGAAGTCAGTGTTGAATATTGAAAAATATAATGTGGTAATTTTATTATATTTTTATTTAAAGTTGCTGGTCATACGTGGGACGTCGGGGAGGAAGACAGGACCTGTCAATCGGCGCCGGCTGTGAACGTCACGGTACTATCATGCATGAGTTCCTTCACGCATACGGCTTCTGGCACGAGCAGAGCAGGAATGATCGTGACGATTACGTCACCATTGTTTGGGAGAACATCACCCCGGGTATTACTATGTGCTTATTGTCCTTGCGTCCTCGGAACGGTGAACATTGTTTTAGGTTTGTCTGTCTGTCCGTCTGTCTGTCTGTCAGGTTTTCTTTTCCGTGCGATAACTTTCAAATTTGGGCCTGCGATTGCTCCCTTGCTTACCTTGTTTAGGATTGGTTTTGGAGTGTCTGTCTGAAAATTTATTCTCACCAGTTCAAAATAAAAAAAATAAAATTTTGTTCCAAATTGACAACTAAAAGTTATGACATGTTGAGACATCTTCAGGGTCAATGAAAACTAAACACAGCCACTATGACATCGAAGACATCTTCAGGCGAAAACAAAAACTAAAACATATTGTTAGGGCAAGCATGAAGGACAACAAGAGGCAGTAGCGAGGGACATTGATTCCACGAATTTGCTTGTTTATTTTAGTTTTTTTCTCGCTAAACTGCCTTACATTTGTTAAGTCAGGTATGAGAACTCCACTGACGATCGCATAAAAAAAGGGTTTCATGCAGTAAAAAAAGAAATCTATATTAATTAGAACAAGATGTGGTCGGAGACACCAGACGCCTCCAACATAATCCTTGCTGTATGAAGGTCTGCACACTTGTCACGGTTCAATAACCCCACCCTCCTGTACAGAGCCATTGCTTATACAAGTCAAAAGCTCTATTTTAATGGAAAAGTAATAATGGAAGATAATCCGTTGAATTATTTGTACTGTTAATCCAAAGTGCCTGAATACTCAAAAGGATGCCCGTTTGGTGTTTTCCTAATCCTCCACACAATTTCAACAAAATCTGTTTGAGTAAATTTGAGTAAAGTTGCCCACAGACAAACCGAGAGTGAAGTATAATACCTGTTCACACCTGTCGGAGGTACAGTGAAATCATTTCTTATCACTTTATTTTTTGTATCCTAAAGCGTCTTTAATTGCATCCTGTAAATGTATATTTTTCTATTTCAAATATATTGTTGCCCGTAATTTTTAATGTATTTGTTCCTGGCACAGGCTGGGCGCTGGTTATAACAGAACTATATTTTGTATGGAATGAGGTACCCTGCAGAATGTTGTAATATTAGAAAAATAAATTAATGAGCTAATTCGGTATCAAGTGGCTGAACTTCCGACCTATTGTTGCCCATGTAATATCCGATTCTCAAATCAAGTTTACATTAAAACATTTGAAGATTATGTATAATAATTTGTCAACTTTTCCTGTTCGTCGTAAGGTTACGAGGGAAACTTCCGGAAGTACGACCTAGCGGACGTGGACCACCTGGGGGTGACGTATGATTACGACAGCTGCATGCATTATCCCCCGTACGCGTTCTCCATCGACCCCTTCCTCCGGACCATCATCCCTCACGATCCTAACGCCGACATCGGTCAGAGGGAGCGGCTCAGTGACAAGGACATCGAAAAAGTCCAGCGCTACTATTATTGCAAATAAAGATGGCTGGTATATTGTGGTGAGGAATTTAAAGTTTATTAAGGTTTAGATTGTAATCTTTAGAAAAAGAGGGGTTGTTGAAACAGTTGATATGGGATTATTTTGTAATAACGTTTGTTTTACGTGTGTTAATTATTTGAAAGGTGTTTGTTATGAATGATGTGAAAAATGATTATATTAATATATCATATATATGATATTTTTGGTTATAAGAAACACTTAATGTATGATATGAGAATAATCATATATAAACTCTTGTCTCTAATTGGGTTTCTAGGACACTTGAGTTATCTGCATTATAAAAGGCACTATAAATATAATATATGTTTTAAGAACCATAAAAGGATTTTTAAACATAAAAAAATTTCAATAAAATATGGTTTTTTTTTTCAGGTGAATGGCAAAGGGATCGGATGTTCACAACATGTGACTGATTGATTAAAGTGTCTATCACATTTTCACTGTGTGTTTATTATATTCATTTGGATTTGTTGTCTTTTGTTACAGAGTGTAAATATTTGTTCTCTGTATATCATTTTCATTTAAAAATCTAATAATTGTCAGTTTTGAGGCACAAAAAAGGCGAATCAGTCAAACTGCTTGGGATGTTAGTTTTAAGTGGAGCTTAATATTACACACTCACAGAACAAATTAAATCACATTTCTTAATGACAGCCCTAAATGACAATGTAGACCTTTAACTTAGTTTATGAATCATATATTCAGTTTGTATGCTGGATTGTTTGTCAGCTCACAAGTTGTAAACACGTGTTAAATTAAAGTTCCTAAATTATGTTCGCCTACCAGTCTGCAAAAAAGTATTTTCACTCTATTCGTTTTGGCATGTGCTTCATTTAGTGAGTTAGAGGATTAATGTTGCCTGAGTTATCCACTCTCCTCCTTCTGGCTAATATTCAATTACTAAAACTTTGAAGATACAACTATTTTTCGAGCATACGAGTTCCAAGTAACTGATTAAGCAGCCACGGGAACCAAAACCACATCTTGCTTTTTTTCTTATTACCATCCCTGATCCTCTGAAATAGATCTGGATGGGATTTGTATTCGAGAAACCAGTCAGAAAATTATGGTGCAGATACCCAACATGGCAACGCACTCATCAACAAATCAAGTTTCAACCAAGTTCAGTGGTAACCCCCCCCCCCCCTCCCCCTTTTAAAGTTTGATATTCACCTAAATTTTCTGTAGAACTGATGTAATTTCTGGCTTACTCTGCCAAAATATTAATGACCGGTACGTACTTCCTGCTCAGAAAAGTTCTTAAACGTCTCGCTGCTAAGACACCTCTTTGAGTTTGTTTATGTGCACTTTTAAATAGACACGGTAAATGCGCAAACGTTGAAACACCGAAAAATCATGTAACCTAATGTGGTTGGTTGCATATGATCGAAAGCTGAAAGTTGTTGGTAGCAAAAGGTCCTTTTCAAAACTATGTCCTTCTTAATATGTTTGGATTTTTTAGGCGGACCCCCTCCACCCCCCTCCCCCCCCCCCCCCACCCCCCGGTATTATCAGGACAGTGAAAAGACATAAAATATCGGAAAAACACTAAGACTTGAGACCATTTTTATATACACAGGGACAAATAGAAAGACAGGGACACATGGTAAATAAATTGCCTCTGTCCTAGTTCGCTGACGGATGTAATCTAGCTAGATGATAACATGGAGCGAAGAGAGCGTGTTATCTCTGTATTATTAAACATTCTTTATCTCTCTAATTTTAGACCAGATCTGCAGTTTTGTCCTCTTGAAATAAGGCAATAAATTAGTTTCACGGCTTGTGCAGAGTTATTATTAAAGCTGCCCATTCATCCACCTTTTGAAAAGAATTTATGTTTTCTGGCTTCCCCTGTGTATATATTAATGATTTAAGGGTAATTTTGGTTGTGAAAAGTTCTCTTAAGATCTTCGTGAAGGAAGTACGACTTGTTTATCAAAAACCTGTTTGTTAACACAGGAATATGACTTACGGGAAAAACATGTAATCTGAGGTGGTAGGTAGCATCTTTGCGGAGGTAGAAGTCACATTTTGCAAAACGTTTTCGCAAAGCTTTGGCTTATCTGACTTGCTGCCAGATGCCCTTGTTGAATTTGTTTTTATTATTTTGGCGGGCCCCACACTATAAACACGTTGATATAAACAAGACAAGCAGCCTGTGTGAAGAAATATCCACGTTTTCTGGTCTTATTTTGACTAAAATAGTGCAAGAATTACCTTTAGTTTATAAAGGTCAGATAGGTGATTGGGCACCTTTAAGTTCTCGAGTCAGGAGGTATACCTCAATGTTAAGCCAGTTGTCAGTTGAGCTATAACGAGGCATCTGACGGAGTGTTTTACGGCCTGCACGGTCGCTCGCCCGGTAAGTATCGTAACGTTGCAGTCATGGGTTAATTGATTTTATTCCTGTTCAATTTCATTGATATGTTATACGTAATACGTGTACGTAATTTTCAAAATAACATTATGGTTCAAACGAAACAATGAAGATTATTGGTGTGGGTAAAGGTGATGGTATAATTATAAACATGCACACAGTTGTGGATGGCATTGACTTTCGAATGAGGATGACGGTAGCCCACGTTAAAAGATCATTCTCGACTTGTAGTCAGAATTTAACATTTCTGTCAAAGGTGTCTTATTTTATTTAACTCCTCTAGAAAACCGTGCATGTGACATATTTGTCGTGACTTTGCAATTTTTATGCTAAAAACAGAACCCGGTGTAAGACAGGATTATCGGCATTTACCATATACTTCGCCATTTTGAACGGCTATTTCGTAATTTCAAATTGGGTTAGTATGTTTTAGACCACGCTTTATTCGACAGGTTTAAAACTTGCATACAATTAGGACAGGTAGATACGACGTCCCCATAGATCTTTCATGGTTCGTGAGTACAGGACACTAGGTTATATTCGTGACATGAGTTCTATATATGCACTTGACGGGGCCTCTTTAAAATATGGGTTTGTTATAACTAAGCCTTTTGGATTAAACTTTAGAGCTTGTATCAACATTAAATCATTTTAACTTGAGACTGTGGCAAGATACCAACCGTGGATCTTCCGCCTTGTAGTGGCTGAGGCCCACTGTTTGTCTGTAACTATGGATTCATAATATTTGCTCCACCAGGAGGATAAACGTTCGTCTCCGTTCCCGTGTATATGTTTATGTGTGTTTGTCAACAACATAACACACAATAATTAAGAATAATAGCAAACATTATTTGTTGAGTTCTGCACAGTAGTCGCATACATTGTGATCGTAGTCAAATGAAAGTGTCATTTGCTGGCTTAGTTTTGTCTGCTTTGTCATGAATTCGGATGCTTTAATAGTAGAACAATTTTTATTGCAATGTTTCTTCCTTTCTTCCTTTTACTTCCCCTTTATTTGCATGCTAACAAATATAATTCATTTGAAGTGATGAAGGGTAAAAAAACCAATCTGTCGAAATCTGCAATGAAATTAGAATTGAACTTGATATGTCCGTAAACACTTACCATTAGAATATTTTAAACCTACATACATGTACTTAGCTTTTACGATCAGCATTCATGTAAACCTTTGCTATGGCAATTGGAAAATATCAAACGCATAAATCCAACTGTGCTGACATTTAACATATATATATATTAATTTTGCATATTTAAGCCCAATGTCTGTTTCAATGTAATGGAATGGACAGTTGAGTGGTAAAATGCTCGGCTATCTCGACTGGCGCCCCAGGTTTAAACAACATCGTTCCTATTCCTATTGGGTTATAATAGCACATCCAAGGTGGGTGAATTCCTCCTTGTCCTTGTAATAGTAATAACAATTAACTGTACAATCCATATAAATTATATATTATAATAAAATAAATTAGACAATCCATATAATATAAAGTTTATCCTGCTTATAACTTTTATATCAGACTGGATGCGTGCGTGGCAGGATACTGACCTATGTAAGAAGCTCACACCTGTCAGCTGTATAGATTCCGCTTTGTGTGCACTTACTGAAATTGTACTTAAAGTCCCTTTTTCATCGGTACACCCAACGGTAAACTTGATAAAATTTGCTGAATACTGCACTTTTAAATGAAAGTGTCATTTGCTGGGGTAGGTTTTATTATATTAATATTTAATATCTGACTTCCTCTGTTTGAAATCCCTTCATTTGAATGCTAACGAATGTATTAACTGCTTTGCCGAGGTAAGGGATAAAAAAAACTTAGGTATCCTGTCTGGTATTAGTGGGAGCTTCATATATCAGTGAAGAATAGGTAGGGTTTTCGAAAATCTACAAACATGATATTTAATTTTACCATCAACTTAACATTCATGTGTATCTTGATTAGTGCAATGAAAAACCAAATAGTTCTACTGAAATTTAATTTACATATTCTAGTTAAAAGTATTTGAACACCATCTCTGTTTAAAAGGAAAGACTTTAATTTATTATGAATTTAGAGTGCATGCATGCATGACAAGATACGCGCTTATGTAGAAGCTCACACCTGTGTGCTGTATGGATTTTAAGCTTCTTTTGCCATGAAGTGATGGCTTTCAGACTGTATGTTGGCAAGAAAACAGAATCCACACACGTAAGAGGTGTATGCTGCCTTTGTACTATGGTGATGAATGCATGAAATACCACTCATGCAGATTACTAATTTTGTGATATGGTGACGATGCAGACTTTAGACTGCATGATCGTAGGAAAGTACTGACACATGTATCAGTAAAATATCACTGCCATTTGCTGTGATGCAATTTTTGTGATATAAAACTTGTTCCTTCCCAACGAGTTGCCATTAAAATTCACTTTGCATAATGCGTTGGTGTCAACAAAATACTTTCATTTGCTGACATTATGCACATTTGTAGATTCATGTAGTACATGCATATATTGTTAGAAATATTCACCACATGTATGAGTCGGTGCTGCCAGGTTCAAGCTAGCTGATCTTTCATGGATGGATGCTAAGAAAATGGTACAGCAAGACGGAAGATAAAAAGTCTAATTCACAAAACAAGGTTGAAAAATATAATGCACCCTCATGTTCCAGACATGCATTCTTTCTTCATTAACTTGATTACCTAAAAATTCAGTACAAAGTTTGGTTTGAGTTTTTATCGACTTGATTGGTGATTGTAACTTTGCTGTGCTTTCAGCTTCTGAGCTCTGGCAACCTTTGTACTTTCCCTTTATGTCAGTTTTATGCCCAAATGCAGAATGCTTGGGGAACTTGTATTTCATACAATTCGCTTCATCAAGTGAACATATATTAATGAGGATAGACTACTTCTGAATATTAGTACTGAACAGAACAGTTTATCACATTATTTATTTATTTTTTTGTAATATTGCCAGCAATTTTTTTAAACTTGCCTGAATATTTTCTTTTGTATTTTGCAGGACAAGAGCGTTTTTCTTCTAGTAAAACGCCCACAATTCCAACTCACTATCGGTTCTTTTTATCTTATGTGCAAAGTTCAGTCCGACCTACAATCTTGCATTCTGTGCACATGAAGATAAATTATTTCAATAAATGAAGCAAATATTTATTATTTCTAATTATCATTATATTTATTAAAAGTGTGCATTATGTAAGCAAACGAAGTATTTTAAGACATCACTTGGTATGCAAAGTTAGCTTATATATTGGTAAGGATCATAAACCAGACTATAAATGTAGAAGGTAAACGGCAAACTGCACAAGTGTCTACGAGTGTCCAGATTGTCATGCACCATCACCACAAAGATACAAAGATAGCATATACGGGTTTATAACGTTGTCTCGTGGTTAAGGACGTGTTTGAAGGTCCCCGGTTCAAACCTCGTCGATGTCGCAATGGCATAATGGTGAAAACTCGCCACAAACCATGCGATTTTCTTTAATATCTTAACGATAGGTTATATCTTCTTTCTCACAACATACCATCTTTATCATACGGATAAATTCATTCTCATTCAGTAGAAAGTGATACCAACAGGCCTAAATCTATCAGTTTTAAAGAAAGCGTAGCATACAGCATAATGTGGTGAGCCGCTAAATATGTACTGATTCTTTCTTCATGCAAGCAAGGAGTCTTAAAGGCAAAGGAGCCATAACTTATACACAAATAAAATTTCTTTTACATTGATTGTACTACTGGTTATAATAACTACTACAAGGCACTTTTTGTGGCTCGGATGGCGAAGTGGTGGAAGGTATCTGAGGACACGAAGAAAACAACCGACTTTGTATGGACCACAACAATCCACTCTCATAGCAACATCGGGGACAGAAACTTGGTCGCCAGTGAAGAGAGTCGAGCGTTTTCTCAATCGACTGTCCTTTCATTACATTGAAAGAGACATAGCGTTCAAATACTTAAAATTAACAAATATATCAAATTTCGGCAGGGTTATCAACAAATACGTTTTACCGTTAGACGTGTTGGTAAAAAAGGGAAATTTTAGCACAATTTCAGTACCAACAAAATCAGACTTCATTCACACATGCATGATACTGACCTGGAACCCTTATAAATAAATTTTTCGATCCTAATAACATAGAAACAGTGCACTTGCAATGCATTCCAGGACAAATATAACCGACTGTATTGGTATTTTATGTTTTGGTGGCCATCATGGCCGCCATCTTGGAGTTTTAGCAAGATATTGTGAATTCCGCTGGGCCCCATATCTGAACATATAGAGTATGGTCTGGAAAATTATTATGCCAAGTTTCATTCTTCTTTCCAGGTTTTCATTTCAATCCTTCTCAATATGCAGCTGAACTGTTGGACTAATGTGAATATAACAAATTCGTGATAAAAATCAGGTAATGAGTACCTGGAGTGGGTTGGAACCTCAAAAATTGAATTTCTTAGTCCAAAAAACCTAATATTAGAGTTCTTGCAATGCTTTCTCGGGACATTATCACTCAAGTTATTGACATTTTCTAAATTGGCGGCCATTTTGGCCGCCATCTTGGATTTTGGATAAGATAATCTATTTTCAGCTTGGCCCTATATCTGAAATTCATCAATAAACTCCAAAGAATACTTTTGCCAACTTTCATGCTTCTTTCATTTTTTGCACATTTCCTCCATATATGGGAGCTTAACCGCTGGACTATGTATAGACAATTACAAGAAGTCACTGTTATGTTAATAAATATTGAAACCATAATATAAGTGATACATTACAAAACTTATTTTCATACTACCTGCCACACCTGGCCAATTAAATTCTTTCTTTGGGAGACAACCGGATGATAATTATCTTTCAGACAAATATAAAGTACCCACTGCATATGAAATCCAAATGACCATATTCTATTACCAAACGGACCAGCGCTTGGAAAGTCCAATTAAGGTTTTCGTAATAAGCCCCCCGGGCGCTCTCAAAATTAAATTTTTCCAAATATTTTTAACCCTAATTAGCCCCCCCCCCCCCCCCCCCCCCCCACCCCACATCTACCAACTACGATCCTCTAACACTGCGACTTGTGTACACGTGTTTGACTTCACAGCACATTCAGGACAATTCAGAAAAACCAACGATCTTTAAGCGATGGTAGTGTGAAGTTACTAATAATAACGAATCCAAGTGATACCGATTTGCAAACGATTTTATTTTTGATTGTATGAGAGAATTGTATGAATGACTGCAGTTCGAGATTTCCTTGGCAGGTGAAGAGGGAAAATTTGGATGGTAATAAATGCACTCTTTAATGAAAGTCACTACCTAATAAGGTAGTAGAATATATATAAAATGTTCATATAAAGGTATGTAAAACAGTATTTATTTGTAGGATGAAAAAAATATAATACGGGACGTCGGTACCCCGAATATGTCCGTCAACTTGCGCAGATACCTTTGACAGCTGAGCCGATGTATGACATGGAATGGCATCGCCAATATTTGTGCATTTGTCCTTCATTGTGCATCATATTACAGGCAAAAGTTGAAAAAAGCTAAAATACTGGCCCTCAGACTCCAGAGTATTATATTAACTTCAGTGCGTATACGCACCAAACCCGGGGTTTTGTTTTAAAATTGTGAGGAAATTCGTCATATTTATATCCCGCGAAAACACGGTCCCTTTCTTTAAATTTGTTGACCCATTATCATACATTCATTTCTTGACGTAGTCCAATAATGCAAGCTTGACAAACATTGAATTTCGCGTCACCTGAGGAAAGGCCGCTTCATATTTATAATTATAACGCGCTACTGGTTGTCTTGTAATCGAAGTGCCATGTGCAAGTCTCAGTGTATGTCAGTGTGCAAGCCAGCTGACAGCGTCCGCGTTCACTGGACTCGTGAACATTTTACTCGGTAAATACGGCACAATTTGAAAAAATTATCCTTGTTTTAATATGCATAATACGTGCTACTGGATGTCATTTAGCCAAGTAGACAAGTTCCCAGCATCCCTTGCGCGAGCGCTGTATACACACAAATAAACCCAAGGCTGTTGGATTTTTAGTATTTGAGTAAGCCCCGTTCGCTGTCAGCGACATCGACAATTATATATCACTGCATACATGTTTCAAGTGAATTGCCAAGATATATTTGGCAAAAAATACATTAAAACTTATATATTTTCAGGATTGGGAATTCCGTTGCGGTCTGACAGTTTCGCAATTCTGTCCACGATCGCGGAAAATCACTGGCTCTACTGTCAGAAGGACTTTCATATAATGATTCAGTTAAAATCCCTGTGTCAATTCGGCAAGGACAAACCTTTCTTACCAATTATTTAACTATGTGCACATGTTAATTTGATGTATAAACGATAAATTCAAATAAAACAAAGCATTGTAATGATCTTTATTGTGTGTATATTACCACCATACGGACGTGATCACCGATATTCAATGAGTCCAGTTCGACCGACGTAATAATGCTGATTGCCGTAAATTATCCTTGGCGGCCCTGAGAACGCCCTGAAAAACTTGTACCCGTATATATGATGGCCGCCCTTTGCCAAATATTTTTATGATAAAATTTATCGTCCTGTACACGAGCAAATACGTTAAGTAAATATATTTCATTTCTTAATACATCCACATATATACGTACCTGAATTCAGGTACGTATGTGGCAATCCGCATTGCCACCTGCAGGGCCTTCACGGACACAGTCAGTCAGTGTTATCTATGACACACTTGACCACTGATTCTTTTGTGTGTAACTAATAATATTATAATATAAATGATAAAGCCTCACGGAGATAGAATAAAAACTGGCGGTAACTTTTAAGTTTGGCGGAGAGAAATGAAAGCATTACTTTGCCCCATGTTATAGAAAAGAGAGGTTAGGATGGTTCATCCCTTAGTTATCTTAAAGTGATCGCCAAAATCCGTAAGGGTGGGGGGGGGGGGCGCTTATTACTTCGTATACAGTATATGAAAAGGGGCTGTCCGTGTGCAAATCGCCGTAAGTATCCCGTGCGGACAAATAAGGACATGTAGAGAAATTCACACTTTTTATTTCGTATAAAGGTTTGAGAGGTACATCTATTTGTTTTACACACGTGACACATTCTGTGGAAATACTGGTGTTTCTTTAACCGGAGTTACCTTTGTGGCCTCGTCTTTTTTCAAAGAAGCATTTATACAAGGCTGTCAGCAGATCCTGCAGGGCGTCCACCGCGGAGTCACACATTGCTTGATCCTCGACCGTTTTCCCTGCCAATCCTATAAAAAATTTAGATAGGAAATTAAATCTGAATCACAGATAAAGCCAGAAGAAAGATCGAGATCTGGCACATTTAAGAGGAGCGGTTTACTTTATGAAAAAAAATCAACGTTCATAATCCATAAATTATACAATTAAATCTAAAACGCGAGAATATACATATAAAGTAGAGCAATAGAGAGCGAATACCTTCGCTAAGTAACATAAATCTACTATATCTCATGAACAACTGAACGGAAATAATACAGAATTGCAGAACCACTGTCAGCACCTTTATTTGGGACTGACATACATGTAAAACTTACGAAACACGATATTGAAACAAGATCTTGAGATAAAACTTTTCGAGCTCAACATTAAATTGAACATTGAATCAATGTTAGCGCTTTTAATTCAATTATACTGCTTGTTTCAAAGTTTATTTTTTTTAATTAAGTCTTCTACAACACAATATATATATATATATATATATATATATATATATATATATTTATATATATATAT
The DNA here is from genome assembly GCA_026874595.1 of Sipunculus nudus. Lineage (NCBI taxonomy): Eukaryota > Metazoa > Annelida > Sipuncula > Golfingiida > Sipunculidae > Sipunculus > Sipunculus nudus. The sequence continues at coordinate 22,454,075 of CM049307.1, forward strand.
TTATATATATAATATATATATATAATATATATAGAGAGAGAGATAGAGAGAAAGAGAGAGAGAGAGTGAAATCTATTTAAGACCACCCATGTGACTGGTCAAATGTATATATATATATATATATATATATTGATTTATTGATTGATTTGAACAATTCCCATTTATAACTTTAAAATTTCATAAATATGAAGTTGGTTACTGTTTTAATGTGGAGGTTTAAATTATGGTGTTATGAGAAAAGGACCACATGTTTAGTGTTACTTCGTCAAACATATCCGGTTATCTAATGTCAAGACAAAAAAGTAAGTATACAGAGGGAGAAGTTCTATGTCGTGTGTAGATATTCTATATGCCGATGACTCCTAACTACCGCTGGCTTCCCAGGTGAAATCTAGCCATGAGGACCTTGATTATTGCCTGTCTGTTTCTGGTTGTCTGTATGTATTTCATCAATTTTTAATTTCAATGAATTTTATGAGGAATCACTGGTTAAATTGTATTTTATTTAATTACGGGTACCCTGAAATAAATGTTTGATTTATACACGTGTACAACTCACCGACTTTCATGTGAAAAACCTGTAGATGTTATAAAACGAGGCTTATACATCTTTAATGGAAACAAGCCCTTGTATACCCGACGTTTTCTAAAAAAAAAAAATGCTGAGTATTAAAGCAAACGTAATATAATACTAAACTAAATAAACTAATTAAATTGAACAGGGACAATCTTTTATGCATGGTTATTATTTTCATCTTAGTAAACCATTTATCTCATGCTCTGTGGGCTATGACTATGTGACGATGTTTTGGATTGGAAAAAACACACAGCCCTCCCCCCCCCCCCCCCCCCCCCCCCAACACCTAACTCTCATTCGACTCGTGGCGGCGAGGAGACACTGCCATGCACAATCTCCTTCAGTCAACCGATCTTCATAAATGATTTATATTAAATATTTCGATCATCTCTCATCATGATTTTGATTCGGCAAAATGCTCTGCTTTGGTCTTAAAGTCACTATTTACCTGCCTTATTTACAGAATTTTTGTGATACTTAACATCTGGAGATCTCGAGATCAATATTTTTTTTTCTGCAGCAAAATTTTTTTTTTGTAAAATTTTATGTCGAGATATTATCTCGAGATCTCCAGATAAATATTTTTTTCTGTGTCCTAAATCAGACACCGTATTTTTACGTGTTAATTCAACATGTTTTATAGGTGATTTGGCCCCTTTAATTCTTCATTCATCCGACACCTGGCGGCGTTGATAAAGTACATAATACATTATTCGCGCTGTCAGCCCCGGAATAGTTAAACTGCCCAAAATGACTTAGATATCAGATTAATTCTTTTAACTAAAAGGAGACACTGCCATGCACAATCTCCTTCCTACAGAAAGCCCTTACTCACCAGAAAAGTGGTAATTTTGTGTAACAATGTCCTAAACTAGATAAATTGGATTTATTAGATTTAACTGTGGTATATTCTCATTATTATTTGTTATAAATACGATAATTATTTTCTTGTTAGGGTTATTTTTGCAATTTCAAGAACCCCCCCCCCCCCGTTGGTCATTTGATCAAATATTCACGGCAGTCTACATTTGTATAACACTGAACGGGTGTCACAACGGACTTACTAATTACCCCCGTCCCCCTTCCTTATTTTGGTTCTTGCAAATGTTGACCGCGAGGCTGATAATGTGGCTGAAAACAAACTAGTTCCACTTCTCCCACACATCTTTGAGGAAATCTAGAAATCACGATTCGTTTTCAGAGAAATGAGACTTTTTTTTTTTTTTTTTTTTTTTTTATTACAAAGAAAACATACATACATATATACACAATAACATACAAAAACAGACAATATAAAACAAGGTGACATGAACATAAACAAACATGAAGAATATCTTTCATCACCATGCAAATAATTTTTAACATACTTATAATATAATGAAAAATGCATGATATTAAGTATATTGCATAAAAAATGTGTCAGTAGGTATGTAGCATATGGCAGACATCAATAAAATAAACTAACTCTGACCACAATGGTCAGTTGGCATGCAAAATTCAAAGTATTATTAATTTTTAATTTAATTTTCTGAACCCACAATCATTTTTAGTCTGGTCCAGATGGTTTCATGTTTTAAAAGTTTTCCTTTAGATATTGCCACCTGTTTTTCGACAGAGTAATAATTCTTAATCAGTTTAACTGCACTGTTAATACACAACGATTCTTCTTTGCATTTTGTAATATATATATAATACTTTACAATCAATATAACTTTATCCAGCAACTGATCTGTACTTACATTAAGAAGTATCACTGTATGTGAAAGGGTGATTGGAAGATCCAGATTCCTTAACCACTTACATACATCATGCCATAACTGTTTCACAAAACTACAGTCATGAAAAATGTGTAACAGTGTCTCCTTATCTTTTTTACAAAAGGAACAGTACTCGTGCTCTTTAATACCAGCTTTTACCAGAAATGGATTTAATGCAAGAATTCTATGTAATATCTTAAACTGAAAGTATCGAAGTTTTGTTGATATAGTTATTGAATATATGTTTTTAAAAGCCTGGAGTACTCTATCTTTATCACAATCCACAATATCTTGATGCCACAATAAAATACTATTTTCTGGGTGTAGATATCTCCTTTCTATGAGTTTTATATATATAGTTTTTACAGGTTTTGTCATTTGTAGAATGTTATTAATTTTAAATACTGAGGTATAATCGTCTTGGTTGTTTCTTATTTCTTGTTTCCATTTTGCTGGTATTGAGTGAATAATACTATTATATGTCATTATTTTTATATCAATGCCATAGGTCTGTCTCATTTCCCCAGGAGTGTAGAATACATAAGAATTGTTTACTTTCTTTGTTAAATTGTGGATATATCTAATACCTGCATTATACCAGGTTTTATTAAATACCATTTGCCCACATATTTTAAGGTGGGAGTTAATCCACAAGGATTGATTTAAATAATCATTTGTGGTGTCTGGGGTATGATAATTAAATTTACACCAGTCATGTAAAATTTCTTTCCAGAAAAAAGAATTCTTTTAAAGAAATAGAGTTGATCCAGATCTTCAGCACTTACATTGCATTTAAATATATATTCAGTCAAATTATTAAAACTATAGTCAACAAGCTGTCTCCATCCTTGTTTCAAATCCGAGCTCAACAATCTATTAACCCAGGCAATTTAAGTTGCCTGTAATTTTGGCCATATGTCAACCATGTCTAAACCACCATTATTTTTAGATGCTATCAAAGTTAATCTTTTTACTTTGTCTATTTTGTTATTCCATATGAAATTAAAAAGCTTACTTTCAACCTCTTTTAAAAAAGACACTGGAGGCTTAGGCAGAACAGACAACTGGTACTGCAGTTGTGATATCAAGTCAGATTTAATGACTGTGATCTTACCAACTGGTGTTAACTCTCTTTTGGACCAAATATTAATTAATTGCTTAATTTTATCTAATAATGGCAAAAAATTCATTTCATAAAGATTTTGCAGTGTAGTATTTATCTTAATGCCTAAAATTGTAATTGGTTCCTTTGTCCACTTCAGACCAAGTTTTATTATCTCTTCTTTATTGTATTCATGATTACCTATGGGCATAATTGCTGTTTTTTCTATGTTAATTTTTAAACCACTTACATTTTTAAATCTTTTAAATTGTTCTATAGTCTCTTTAACCACTGGCTGTCCACCTCTTATAAATAATGTAGTATCGTCCGCATATTGAGAGATAACATGTTTCACATTTCCAATCTCTATGCCTTTAATATTATTATTGTCTCTAATTCTTGCAGCAAGCAGTTCTGCCGAAATAATAAACAGATATGGTGAAAGGAGGCAGCCTTGTCTAACTCCTCTGCTTACTGGGAAAAACCTGGAAGACCATCCATTATTTATGACACATGATGATGTACCTTTATAAAATACTTTAATCCACTTACAGAAAGTATCACCAAAGTTGTAGTGTTTTAATGATTTCTGAATAAATGACCATTCTAATAAATCGAAAGCCTTTTCAAAATCTATTGTTATTAAATTGGCTTTTATTTTATTTTTAGTACAATAATTCATCAAATTATAAGTTCTACTGAAGCTCTCACCAATATATCTGTGTTTAAGAAATCCAGTCTGATCTGTATGGATTAAATTTTGGAGGACTCTCTGTAATCTACGAGCCATACATTTAGTCAATAATTTATAATCTGTATTTAATAAAGATATTGGTCTCCAATTCTTAAGTAGTGTTGTGTCTTTTGATTTTTTGGGGATCAATGTAATGATTCCTTGTCTTTGTGTAATATTTAAACTGCCATTAGCGAAAGAAAACTTAATGTTTATAAAATTCCGCTGTTAGACCATCAGATCCTGGGGTTTTGCCATTTTTAAAAGATTTTAAACATTCAAGTAGTTCTTCATCTGACAATTCACTATCACACAATATTTTATCTTCATCTGACAAGGTAATTTCTGTCTGAGTTAAGAACTCAGCATATTGATCTTCAGTTGGTGTCAACTCAGCTGAAGAATATAACGTTTTGTAGTAATTTTCTGCCTCTATTAGTACATCTTTAGATTTAGTTACATGTCTATTATTAACGTTTAGCTCTGTTATAGTTTTATTATTATATAGTCTTTTCTCCAAATTTAAAAAATATTTAGATGGTTTTTCACCATCTGAAAACCATCTGGACTTACATCTGAACATTGCTGCCTCTGTTTTTTCTTCAATTATTTTTTCAATTTCTGATTTTTTATCTTTTATATCTTCCATAATTCTATCATCAGGAGTGTTGGTATATTGTTCTTCTAAAAGTTTCAAACTATCTTCTAATTGTTGTAACAAAGTCCTTTTTTGTTTATTAATTCTAAAAGAATATGCTATTGTGGCACCTCTTATCTTACACTTAATTGTGTCCCACAATAAAGCTGGGTCTGCACTTTTATTAAATTCTTTTGTCTCTTTAATGGTTTTTTAACTAAGTCTACATAATCTTTATTACATAAATATTTAGAATTAAATTTCCAGAATCCTGGCCCTCTTTTATCAAGTTTTAGTTCAAGTGTAATTTTAACAGTAGAGTGATCAGTTTTAAAGCCTGGTAAAATCTCTGTTTTTCTAACACAACCAACGAGACCTCTTGAAATCAACATAAAATCCAATCTGCAAAATAATGCAGTAGGGTTAATTCTCTTCCAGGTATACTGTGATTTTTCTGGATGTTGTTTTCTCCATATATCCAATAAATCTAAGTTATCTATCCATGAATTTATCAGTGTTTGTGATCTAAAATGTGTAACAGAGGTGCCTCCTTTTTTATCTCTTTCTGTATTTAGAACTAAATTAAAATCACCAGCTAACAACCTATTATCATTTGGCAGTGACTCAACAATTTCCATAATTTTACTAAAGAAAGCGGGGTCATCTTGGTTGGGCCCATATAGATTAACTAGAGTGATTCTTATATCTTCAATTGATATATCTAATATTAAGAATCGACCTTCTTCACAGTACTTGATGTCATGAATATCATAACTTATATTATTTTTCAGCATAATACAAACTCCTTTGGAATTACTTGTACCATGGGAGAAGAAAATTTTACCTCCCCATTCAGCTCTCCATCTATTCTCTTCATTAAAGGTGCTATGGGTTTCTTGTAGTAATATAATTTTAGCGTTGCATCTATGTAACCATTGAAAAGTTTCCCTTCGTTTTTTATTATCCCTTAATCCTCTAACATTTAACGATATTATATCTATGAATTGTATATGTACAAAGGAATGCTTCCCTGAAAGTTGTACAATAAAGGTAATGGTGTACTATTGCACTGAATGTCTGCCTTAAACAAATTGAAAGTCAAGTTACTGGACACATTACTTGAAACAAATATAAACTGACATAACTTACATAAATAAACATTCAACATGAAGGCACTATAAATTAAAAGCAGTGCCATAATATACTAACTACTGGTTCAAACAAAGTGACCGAGGAACCTTGCCTTATCTATGATACTGTGTTACAGCTCAATCGCCTTTAGCACATAACCTGAAAAGAAAGGAACTAAATAGCATATTTAGTTTGTTGCATATGCCTAGATAAAGAAGCGACATCCTTGACAAGAGCTATTATTAAAATAATATAACAATATTTTCAAAATTATAGTATTTCACAATTTTTCATGTTAACCTCTCTTCTCCATAGTGACAATAATTGGCAACCTGATACATGAAAGGTGAGGCATCATAAAAGTCATTTCAACACCTTGGAACTAATCATTTTCAAAACAATGCAACTCTGATTTCATGTTTTCCAATATTTTAATCTTCTTTAAGACAAAAAAAAATAAAAAATAAAAAAAAGAAGTAAAGAAAAAGAAACATCTTTGTATGCAGTAAGTGTATGAGAAATGAGACTTATTAACCCCTGCACAGACAGGAGGTTATAGTTTATATAATTTAGGCGAATCAAGCAATAGTCCGCTTTATCAAAATAACAGTGCAAGTGAGATATTTAATTTGTTGAGGAAAATAGAAAATTAAAACAGATCCCATTTTATTAGAAAAATGGTCTTTGACATACATGCATGTGCATTTTGCTGTTGGTATGGGTCATATACACACGGTAAAGTAATAGTTTTTTACACGGTATCGCCAATACCTTTCAGATTATTCGCAGCCATATTTTTAATCCTTTAGAACAACATTCTAGATATATGTAGTCCAAATGTAGACATGAATTATATGACATTTATTGTATTCATAGATGGACACAACCCGGAAGAGGGAGGTACGTGCTATACACAGTTCTGTCAATCTGTACATTACAAAACATTTTCATTTACAAGCAAATGAATATCCAGATAAAATAGTTAACATCTACACGATTAACCATTACGGTATCATTTTAATTTAACATATCACAGAATAATTAACACGATCTTATGAACAATAATAACAATAAAGTTTTCGTATATAAATATATTCAATGTATGAAGTGCACGTTTTCAAGGAATTTAACGGAAATATTCTCTGACAAAACAAATAAGGCAACCAAAATAAGTTTGATCTCCCAATTAACTAACCTCGTGAGTGTGTATTGTAGATTTATTTGAGGGTGACATCATGTTAGAGGGACCTGATGATGTTCAGGTATGTACCAGGAAAGCAAGAGCAATTTTATCTTGTCAAGTTTAATATATATATATATATATATATATATATATATATATATATATATATATATATATATTCATGTTTGGATTTAAATGGGCACAGACAAATGGTACCTAAAATAAATGTGTTTCGCTGAATTAACCTCTTATTTTAGTGGTTTCCCTTTTTAGTGAAAAGGCATCAAATATTCAGATATGTTGCAAAAATATTGATATAGCCACATTTAAGAAATTATTTGGACTAGACATATAATCTAAACCTACATATACCTCCACTGGGATTTTATCAGACATTGCTGTTAATGGGCTATCTCGACATATGTCGCTCTTGCATCTCGGCGCCATTTTGTGTTCATTTAGTGGAACACAGCGTTTTAGTAAGCCATTAAAATTCGATAATTCCTTTGTTTATTCTATACAATTGAGTGGATTGCAAACAAATATACAAAACTTTGCATTAATATGACTAAAGTTAACATTTAATCGAAAAGATGGATGTCTTAAACTTCTGAATCGTTCAATGATTGAACACTGGATGGCGCTGAGAAGCAAAAGCCGTACTTACATTAAATAACAATTATCTTATAACCCATTGTGTCACAGTTCACCTAATCCACGTTATGATCACATTAAGGTCAGCTCTAGGACAAAGTCGACCCCTATTGAGGTTGCATGGTTTGACATAGTGTCTGCGGAACACAGAAATTACAAAACAGTACAGAAATACTTTAATTAATAATTGTAATCCAAATAACTTCTAAAATCTATTTGATTTTTCTTAACATTAACTTCCACAACATTAATCAAAGTACATTCAATACTTTTTGCTCAAAGTTGGTAACATATACTTTAACGAACCATGCAAGGGGGAAATATAAAACCACGCCACCTGGCGGAGCGGAGGTATCACTAATGAGAAATTGTCATTCGTCAATGTGTCATTGAAAAAGGTTTAAACATAGCTTATCACGTATTGTACTTCGATAAGAAAAAATAATATCGTCCCCTCACTCAGGAAGCATGGGCCCAGGAGCTCAAAGAAAACCCCAGGTTTATTTAACTAACGCTCACAGCAGTCATACATGAAACGTAAATGTAGCATGTCATTTTGTTATCAGACGTGTGTGGTGATGTTTAGATGATTCGAAGACCAACATTATCAGCTCGGCCGACGCTTACCGCCAGGTAGCCATGCCGTGTCATGCCATACATGATCCATCGCTATGATATTTTACTCTATCCAGGTTGGTGAATTCAACGCTATGCGTAATCGGTCCTACCAATGGCCGGGCGGTGTCATACCTTACGTCATTAGTGACGAGTTCGGTAAGTCTGGACAGTGATCTCTTGACAGTGATCTCTTCGCAGGCGCGGATCCGGGGGGAGGGGGGGGGGGTCCCCTGCTCCCAATAAACGACCTTTTAAGACAAATATTATGCATGGCAGGGAGTCTGGCGGGTCGTGACCCCTCCCCCCCCCCCCCCCCCCCGCTCTTAACCAACGACCTTTTTTAGACAATTGTTATGTCTTCACCTCACATGCACATACACTTGGATGGTGTTAGTATAAGGTCAGTTTAATTCATCCCCAAAAAGTATTAGGCTTTTACAAACGTGTATTGAACCTTTTAACATCATAGGCTAACAAATTTAATATTTTTTTATGTATTTATCACACATACAAGAAATGTCTGTAAACAAGAAATGTAAGTACACAAGAAATGTAGGTACACAAGATACATATGTACACAAGAGATGTATATGTACGCAAGATAAGTTTATACACAAGAGATATTGGTACACTAGATATGTATGTACAGAAGAAATGTGTGTCACAACGAATGTATGAACACAAGATGTGCATGTACATGGGAAAAGTATGTACACAAGAGAAGTATCTACACTGGAAATGTATAAACACAAAAAAATGTATGAACACAGAAAATGTACGTACACACGTGATGTATTTCCTTTTGCCCATGTCAGATCCGATTATATTTTTATATCTTTTTCTGGAACATTTCATGTGTACAGGCGGGGAAATAATAATTTAAATTTAGTTATTTTCAAACAGTTTTCAGGGTAAAATCTCTATCCACCATTATGACACTCTCTTTTATATAAAGGATTTTACTTCATGGTTAGTTTGCATTGCTAAAGATCATTCATTTAATTAATGAGTACATGTAGCTAAGATCATGGACATGAAGCTTTTGAATTGACTCAGTATGTATGTGAGATGTTGAGTAAAAATGTTCCGAATTTGACAGACCTGGTCGTCAGAGATCTAATTCTGGCCGGAATAGAAGAACTCAATGAACGGACGAAGGTCAACAACGTTCCCTGTATCCGACTGATAGAGCGAACAAACCAGGTGGATTACGTGGCGGTGGAGCGACTGTCCGGGTAAATTACACAAGTATAAGAAATACTAACATATTAAGCGCTGCTTACCCGCGCAGGACTTCGACCGGGTGATTGCGGTACTGCTTTTCCATGCACTGATTTGGCATGGGCAGAGGTGAATGCAAAAGTTTCTGATAAATCCTTCGCAAAATAATTCCAAACTAGTCAGGAAATACGGGAAAATGTGGGAAATAACTCCCTTTTAAGACTCACTTGACATATATTTCTTTCCAACACAATAAGACCAAATAGGGATTATTTCGAGGCTGGCCCAGAGCACTTGATAGACAAAGCTTTATTGCGAACAACGTCAGTTATAATTTATATTTAAATTCAGGCATTGGTTCACAATCTGATTAAGAGTTTTCAGTTAGTAATTTTCATTGAAATAAAAAAGAGGAACAAAATGATCATCTGATTATTGTATCATTGTCTTAAAAAAAAAAGTCCTAAGGCCACTTTTTTCTCTAGAATTTTTTTTTTAAATGAGTGCGGGCAGGCGATTTTTTTTTTTTAATTTTTTTGTATGTTTCGATAAAAAAGCCATTTGATCATGAAAAAGCATTATTATAACAGATTTATTTTTGCTCAACAGGTATAAAGCACTTCATTATAAAGGAAATCTGATAAAATTTGTATTATTTGAAAGATGAAAATCAAATAAAAATATTTTGATGCGAGGGATGCCTGAGAACCATACCCTTTTTTGGCCTAAAAGCTGTATTTTTAAGAGAGGCCTATTATCCTACATTTGCGGATCCATAGGGTTCAAAGGTGGGGGGGGGGGGGTGCTTCCATGAGATCTGGACCATATCTTTGACATGAGTACACTTAGTTTTCTCATTAATCTTCCTGGTTTGGACCCTCTCCCGTTTCCATGATACTTGATCCACCCTTGATGTTAGTGTTGTATATTGAAATCTATAATATGGCAATTTTATTCTATATTTATTTAAAGTTGCTGGTCATACGTGGGACGTCATGGAGGAAGACAGGACATGTCCGTCGGCCCCGGCTGTGAATTTATCGGTACTATCATGCATGGATTCCTTCACGCTTACGGCTTCTGGCACGAGCAGAACAGGAACGACCGTGACGAGTACATCACTGTTGTCTGGGATAACATCATTCCGGGTATTACTATGTGCTTATTGTTCCTTGCTTCCTCGGAACGGGGGACATTAATTTGGGATGTCTGTCTGGTTGTCTGACTGTCTGTTCTGTTTTCATCCAAATTTGGGTCAGTGATTGCTCCCATACATACCTTGGTTGGAATTTGTTTTGGAGTGTCTGTTTAAAAATTTATTCTCACCAGCTAAAAAAAATTAAATTAAAATAAAATTAACAACCGAAAAAAATATGACATATGGAGACATCTTCAGTGGCAATAAAATCTACAACACGGCCACTATGACATGTGGAGACATCTTCAGGGGCAATAAAATCTACAACACGGCCACTATGACATGTGGAGACATCTTCAGGGGCAATAAAATCTACAACACGGCCACTATGACATGTGGAGACATCTTCAAGCGGAAGGAAAAACTAAAAATATAGGGCAAGCATGAAGGACAACAAGAGGCGGAAGCGAGGGACATAAAATCCACAAATTCGCTTGTTTATTTTAAGTTCTTGTTCGTTTAGGCTGCTTTACATTTGTTTTGTCAGATATGAGAACTCTACTGAAGATTGCATCGAAAAGGTTTCAATGCTGTAGAAACAGAAAACTATATTAATAAGAACAAGATGTGGTCGGAGACACCAGACGCCTCCAACATGATCCTTGCTGTATGAAGGTCTGCACACTTGTCACGGTTCAATAACCCCACCCTTCTGTACAGAGCCATTGCTTATACAAGTCAAAAGCTCTATTTTAATGGAAAAGTAATACTGGAAGATAATCCGTTGAATTATTTGTACTGTTATTCCAAAATACCTGAATACTTAAATGGATTACCCGTTTAGTGTTTTCCTGACCCTCCACACAAATTCAACAAAATCTGTTCAGAACTTTTTAATACATTTGCTGACAGACAAACCGAGAGTGAAGTATAATACCTGTTGACACCTGCCGGAGGTACAGTAACACTCAACCAGATGAATTTAATGATTAAAAAAAAGACTTCATTTTTTTTAAATAACTTGTTGTCCGTAATTTTTAATGTATTTTGTACCTGGCTCAGCCTGGGCGCTTTTTATAATAGAACTGTATTTTATATGAAATGAGGTAAACTGTAGAATGTTGTCATATTAGATAGATAAATTAATGAGCGAATTCGTTATCAAGTGGCAGAACTTCCGACCTTATGTTGTCCATGTGATATCCGATTCCCCCCCCCCCCCCCCCAAAAAAAATTTTACATTACAGCATCTGAAGATTATGTATGGTAATTTGTCAATCTTTCCTTTTTGTCGTAAGGTTACGAGGCAAACTACCGGAAGTACGACCTGGCGGAAGTAGACCATCTGGGGGTGACGTATGATTACGACAGCTGCATGCATTATCCCCCGTACCTGAACGCCATCGACCCCTTCCGCCGGACCATCATCCCTCACGATCCTAACGCCGACATCGGTCAGAGGGAGCGGCTCAGTGACAAGGACATCGAAAAAGTCCAGCGCTACTATAACTGCATATAAAGATGGCAGGTATATTGTGGTGAGGAATTTAAAGTCTTTTAAGGTTTATTTTTCGTAAAAGAGGTGTTATTTAAACTGTTGAAATGGGATGTTTTGGTTAACGTTTGCTCTAAGTGTGTTAATTATTTAAAATTATTGTATAATAAGAGCATTAACTTTAATAAGCTCTTGACTCTAATTGCGTTTCTAGGGCATTTAAGTTATCTGCATCAGAAAAGAGAGCATGAATATATGAATATGTATAAAGAGCCGTAAAAGGATATATTAATAAGTACCTTGAACTATTTTATGTTTAAAACATCTCAATAGAATTTTTTTTTTCAGGTGAATGGCAAAGGGACCAGATGTGCACAAAATGTGACTGATTAAAGTGTCTATCACAGTTTCACTGTTTGTTTATTATATTTATTTTTGTTTTATAATATTATTGTTGTCGTATGTTACAGAGTGTAAATATTTGTTGCCGGTATATTATTAAATTTTTAAAATTTAATGATTGTCAGTTTGAGACAAAACAAACTGAATCAATCAAACTGCTTGGGGGATGTTAGATTTAGGTTGAGCTATGATCTTTTTTCTATTCTTAGTCTTACCATGTTTAACATTACACACTCACAGAACAAATTAAGACGCATTTCTTGATGACAGCCATAACTGATTAATGTAAACGTTTGACCTAATCATAACTTGACCTTGAATCATAACTTCAGTTTGTATGCTTCATTGATTATCTTAAAAGATGTAAACACATGTTAACTTAAAATTCCTAAATCACGATCACCTGCCAGTTTCCAATACAGTATTCTCACTCTGCACATTTTGTCATGAGCTTCTTTGAGTGAGGGAGAGGATTAATGTTGCCTGAGGTATAGACGCTCCTCGATCTGGCTTATATTCAATTACTAAAACTTTGAAGATACAACTATATCTAACAAGTATACGAGTTCTAGGTAATTGATGAAGCAGCCACGAGAACCAAAACCACATGTTGCTTATTTTCGTATTACAATCCCTGACCTCCCTGATATATATCGGATGGAATTTGTTTTCTGGAAAACAGTCAGACAAATATGCTACACATACGCAACATATCAATACACTTTTGAACAAACTAAGTTTCAACCAAGTTAAGCACGTGCTTACACTGTGGACGTAAACATGTAATTTTCTTCTAGATACCTTTGTTTATCACATAATAAAATGCCTCAAACAACGCGACAATAGTGATTTGTTTATCATCAGAATTCTGCATAACTTTGATATCAAATGAACTCTGCATGGCTAAAGAGTGTTACATAATATTAAAACAAGTACCAGGATCTACCACGAGATGTCATCATGGTTGGCCATTTCTGTCGTGCTAGTTTACAGAGGGAGTTAATGCAAATTGTTACGTGCCCCCCCCCTTAAAGCTTGATATTCACCTAAATTTTCTGTAGAACTGATGTAATTTCTGGCTTACTCTGCCCACATACTAATGACCGGTACGTACTCCCTGCTCAGAATTAAAATCCTTATGCTGAGATAGCTCTTTGAACTTGTCTATCTGTACTTCTTTTATTATACACGGTAATGCGCAAACGTTGAAAAACCGAAAAATCACGTAACCTTATGTGGTTTGTTGCATATAAACAAAAATTTAAAGTTGCTAGTTGCAAAAGGATCTTTTCAAAATATGCCCTTCTGTAATAGGCCTATGTTTGCATTTTTTTTATTTTGTTGTTGTTGTTTTTTTGCGCCCCAGTTATTATCTTTACAATGAATAGATATCAGATATCGGAATAGACCCTTTAATTACTAACACTTGAGCCCATTCTTATATACACAGGGACAAATAGAAAGGCAAGGAGTCATGGTAAACTAGAATACGGGTAGTCGACAAGCGATTACGTGTATCCGCCTAAATCAGAGTGGAACGGGTGAAGTGACGCATGGATTGAGGTGCAAGGAGAAATAGAGTGAAGTGTTGCATATTAGCATGGATGTCTGCAGCCAAATTGTGTATGTAGGTTGCGCCACCTACCACAAAATCCAGAAAGCCGTCCAAGTTGTATACATATGCAAAATTTAAGGCAGATAAGTCAAACCACTACATGTATATGAGTGATTTTTGCCCTTGGCAGACAAACAGATGGACGCTGTGCAAAAATGGTTGCAGGTGGCGCCACCAGTTTTGCGTATGATAAAGAGCTATGTGAGAACTATACACATGCAAAACTTTGGCCCAATCGGTCAAACGGTTCCCAAGATATGAGCTTAGATATCTGCTGCATAAACTAGAATGTAGGTGGCGCCACCTGTCATAAAATCAAGAGAGCTGTCGAGGATGTATAAACCTGCACAATTTTTGGCAGATATGTCAAACCACTACCGAGATATGAAAAATTTTATTCCATTGCAGACAAACAGACGGTCGCTTTGCAAAAATGGTTGCAGGTGGCGCCACCAGTTTTGCGTATGATAAAGAGCTATGTGAGATCTATACACATGCAAAATTTTGGCCCAATCGGTCAAACGGTTCCCGAGATATGAGCTTAGATGTCTGAAGCGTAAACGTGAATGTAGGTGGCGCCACCTGTCATAAAATCAGATAAGCTATCCAGGATGTATACGCATGCCGAATTTCAGGCGAATTAGTCTAATCACTGCAGAGATATGAGTAATTTTAACCCAAGGCAGACAAACAGATGGACACTGTGCAAACATGGTTGCAGGTGGCGCCACCATTTTTTTGGTATGTTATAAAGCTCTCCAAGAGCTACATTTGTGCAAAAAAAATTTCCTGATCGGTCAAACGGTTCCCGAGATATGTGGGTTTATGTGTGGAAACAGACGCACAAACGGACGCAGAGCGCAGAGGAAAGGTCAGAGGTCAAAACAAAATCGGGGCGCAGCAGTTCACATGCGACCCGAACATAATCCCGGGTTTCGTAAAATTCCGCCCAGCGGTTACGGAGGAGTTCTCCGGACACCTACGCGGCGGCGGCGGCGGTGGGCTGAAAACATTATCCGCAAAACTGTGTTTTGGCGGATACAATAAATGGCCTTTGTTCTAGTTCGTTGACGGATGTGATAGATTATAACATGGTGCGAAGAGAGCGTGTTGTCTCTGTATTATTAAACATTCTCTATATCTCTAATTTTAGACAAAATCTGCAGTTTTAAACCTCCATGAACAGCAAGTTGTCAGTTGAGCTATAACGAGGAATCTGACGGAGTGTTTTACGGCATGCACGGTCGCTTGCCTTGCAAGTATCGTAACTTTGCAGTAAGGGGGAAAATGAGTTTATTCCTATTCAATTTTATTGTATTGTTATACGTGTACCTAATTATAAAAATAACATTTTTCGTTCAGACGAAACAATGAAATGTATTGGTATAGGTTAGGGTGATGGTATAATTATAAACATACACACAGTTGTTGAATAGGTTAAAGTTCAGTAACTGTGCCACGAAGATCAAGTTCAGTGAGTTGTGTTTATGCATACACACATAGCTTTACCGATCACTGTTAACACGAGCAAACATCACTGTAGTGACCTTGTGGACACTTAACAGAGGTAGCACTTACCTAGAAACTCAGGCCAGTCTTATCAGCTGTACTTCAACTGTTTTTTACTTCTGTTTGAAGAAAAGTTCCCTAGTCTTTAGATGGCATTGACTTGATAATGAGGATGACGCTTGCATACGTTAAAATATGTGTTGTAAAAATAAGGCTTTAGGGTTAAATTTTAGAGTGAATCTGTGTGGTTGTATCAATATTTAACCATTTAAACTTGAGTCTGTGGCGGGACTTCAACCGTGGATCTTCCGCCTTGTAGTGGCTGCAGCCCACTCGTTGTCTCGGCCAGGAGAATATACGTTCATCTCTGTTCCCAGGTGTATGTTTATGTGTGTTTGTCTACAACAGAACACACGAAAATCACAAACGGAATCTCATGAAATTTTCAGGGCATTCCTAGAATGTTCTAATGAAGAACCTATAGGTTTTTGGTGTGCATCCAGAAAATGATCCGGATTCTGGAACGTCATCAAGGAGTATTCGCAGATGTTGATCGAGTCCCTTATGCACGAATGAACCTGGGTATAAGGGCCGAATGCAGTGAATACAAAAACGGCGGAGCCTTGCATTCACTGAAATGCAGATTATGCATAGTTTTTAGATGTAAATTATGTGATATTAATTTTATTATTGATATCAATAAATATAAATTACATTTAAATTTCAATGTTGTATGTACGGCTTAAAAAAATGAAAATGATATTGTTTACAAGATCTTCTTGCAATAAATGTTATTTATGGGCTATTTCAGCATGGCCAGTCCGATTAAAATGACAACGGGGCGTGATATTCTTTACACCAAGAAAGCATCCAGTATTTAAAATATATCGCTAAGACAGGAGGCTACCCTGACTATGTGGCTTTAGGCCATAAGCGGGCTAGAGAACTGTATGTCAGAGATTTGAAGGAGTTAGCAGGTGAATATAACTTCTCAGGCGTCACGAGGGACATTATTGTTCCTACCAGTCAAGGTGAGCTCAGTGAGATAACATACATAAAAAAAGGTTTCATTGCCTGTTATAGGTATTATTTAGTAATCTGTCAGGACAGAAGGTCCGTCTCCAATGTGGCATAAACATTCAAAGTAGGTGTTAATAAACTTTACTAGGAAGATCATTTTATTTTTCGGCTGTAGATCCCAGCATGTCCTTTTTTAATGAAATGTGTTTGCCTATATTTGTATGTCTGAGATAGTTCCACACAATTTTTGTGTTTTATGGTGTTTCATAAGTTAAGCTATAGTTAACCTTTGTTAAACGTATGTATGACCTATTTTTCAGATCAATGTAAAAACGTTTATTTATATTAAGACCTTTATTAATGGAGTTAACATTTTCAATTTTAGGTAATTTGGATGCACGAGTCTACCATCCAGCCTGCCTCCGAGCCAACCCGGCTATTCTCATTTTATTTCACGGCGGTGGTCACGTGCTCGGGAGCATTGAAACTATAGACGTGTGCTGTAGACATCTGGCCGAGTGGGTGACATTATTCAGGGCAATATTTTTGTTCTTTTTGTACGACATTTCTGTGTTCTAAATATTTGAATATTTTGCATTATTGCAATAATACTAATTGTTACACCAAAACTGTCCAATTTACCTTTTTTATTTTTAACTTTCCACCCCACATTGTACATTGCTCTGTGCCTAGACACTGTATGCTTCCAATCATGTGGTAACAAAAATCGTCTTTAAATTATAAAAGAATATATAAATTAAACATAAATTAGTTATAAAACAATGAATAAAAATTTGGTCATTGTATCTTGTAGTCGGTGTGACTGTATTATCGTTAATGCCGACTACAGGCATGCCCCGGAACACAAATTTCCCGCCGGAATAGAGGACGCTGAAGCCGTGGCGCCATGGATGCTGAAGAATAAAGAATTCCTGGGTATGCGTTTATGAACTCCTTGTAAGAATATCTCATGTACAACTCTCGTACCCAGAAATCCTCCTGTCCATAATATATCGGTATGAAGAAATTGTATCCTTTTTGATAATCATTTTATTTATTCTGCAATGGGTTCCGGCCAAATACTAGTTGAATGATTCTGTTTAAATGCGTTGTGGGGGCTTTTATAGATATTTAGTTGAATGTGTAAGTGGGATTTATGCCTTCAGTCATTTTAAATTTTAGACTTATGCAGTCCACTCCATTAAATGACTTCTTAAAAGGATATGAAACTTAAAGTTTGCATTTTTGTTTACCGGTCATTTCTGTATTGGTTTCGTGTTGAATCTTATAAACTAATCAAATTACACACGTTACAAATGAAAAATTTTGACACATATGAAATGTTCACCTTTATTATACTTTTTTCTTTTCTCCCAGGTGGCACTAAGGCGAGTGTTGTAGGTGTGGGCGGTCAGTGTGCGTCCATAGCAGCACATCATGTGAAATGTCTAGGTTTTCAGGTACCATTTACTCTATAACTGTCTTTCTTCCTATATTTGCTTTCTTTTTCGTCGTCCTTTGTGGGTGTATCTATGAAATACATTCATGAAAAATATAAGTAGAGATGTATTGAATGAGTCAGTAATTCATTTATTATGTTTTAAGTTTTTTATCTCTTTGGTCATCGGCCGATTTCAAATTCCTAAATTCATACAGAGGCTCGACAGTTACTGAGAGCAAAACCTGTGACGGTGATATTTAAATGCCATACAGAGCGTACCATGAAAAGCCAGTTAATACTGATTAGTGATGGTTAAACCTGACAGTGATAATGTGTTCAGGTACTTGTCTACGCCCGTCTGGACGAGGTCAACATATACCCATCTAACCACGAGTTTCATGACGTGTCAGGCTTGTCCAAGGAATCCATTGTTTGGTAAATTATTAAAAAAATTTATTCATTGTGGTCTGTCTTCGAAATAATATTGGACATTTTGCTTCCCTAAGCTTGTTTATTGTATACTTAATATACGATTTGAATGTATGATTCAGGTTTCGTAGTCAACGGTACAATGATGTAGACCAGGAATCCAGGAATCCGAGATACAGCGCCATGATGCAGCCTCGTTTTGACCATCTACCGCCGGCACTATTTATTCTCGCAGAGTGCGATCGAATCATAGATGAAAGTTACGGTAACAAGGCCTTAGCCTTAGAGGACTATGACTACAAAATAATCGTTATAAATCACTCAGATATGCACTTTAAGCGTAGTAAAGAAAACAGTAAAAAGGTTATCTCTCGTAAGATAATCATCACTTCTGAACGAGTAGAAAGTTTCACCGTCATGCAGGAAACTCATCGGTTAAAACAGTATTTTCATGGGACCTTACGTTAAAGTATAAGTACACACCTCAGTCTTTGTCGAGACTAGTCGAAAAATAGACTCGGATAAAGTTGTATCTTTAAGTTGTGAAAAATGGAATATGTCTTTATTCTGTAGAATACAGTAAGAAGCTGACAGATGTCGGGGTCGAAAACGAAGTATTTGTCGTGAAGGGAGCATTACACAGCTTTTTCAATCTACCAGGTACGTGAAATAGTAATCTTGCAATTCAGTTTAATGAAAAAAAATGTATTTTTGTGTTTGTATCACTTTATGTTTTAATTAGTAATGGAAAAGATGTATCGTGTAGTCACATTTTGTCTTAAACATCTCCGTCAAGGGGCAGGGGTTATGTTTTTGCCAACTTTGGTTTGTCTCGTTGTAAATCTGTTTGTCGGTCTGTTTGTCTGTTAGCAACAATACTCAAAATGTTATTAACGAATTTTGAAGAAATTTACAGGATAGTTCGACAATGATACAATGATCAATTGATAAAATTTGGGGTGATCCGGCTCACATCTAGATCCAAACTTTTCTTAAAAGGAAAAATGCATTTCTGCCACAATAGGGTAATGAGCTGCCTTAGGTAGCGGAGGTCTGCGTTCTCTGAATGCAAACTCTGAGTTCCGCAATACTTCAATTGTGTTTTTAACTCAACTGACTGAAAGTCACCTGAGCTATGGCGAACACCCTTTGTCCGGCGTTCGTCCGTCTGTCCGTCCGTCTCCTAACCAGGCACAAATCGTAACCGCTGGTCCTAGAATCTTCCTACTTAACATCCAGAGAGGTCCATGAAAAACTCCTTGGAAACCTGAATTTAGGTCTCTGTTACCTAATTCTTCGAGTTATGCCCCCCCCCCCCAAAAAAAAAAAATTCAAATTTGGTACTGAAGCTCACGTATCTGAACAACTATTGCATTGATCACCGTGATTCTTTGCATGGATATTGATCATGGAGTGTGTGTTTCATCAGTTTCTGCAGATTGGTGGCACCACCTGTATTTTTTCGATTTTTTTATTATTTTTTCTCTATTTTTGAGACCTTAAAAGATGCCTTCAACTGTTAACAGGGCACAAATCGTAACGACTGGACCTAGAATATCTTCTATCTTGACATGCAGAAAGGCCAAAAAAGTCTTTTGGAAACCTAAGTTAGGTCTCTGTTGCCCAAAACCTCTGAGCTACGGGGCTTCGATGTACCCATCAGAATAATGGATAATTTGACATGAAAGCTCAAGTATCTGAACAACTAATGCATTGATCACCATGATTCTTTGCATGAATACTGGTCATGAAATCATCAGTTCCTGTAGACTGGTGGCGTCACCTGGATTTTGTTTTTTAAATTTTTACAGATTTTCCTCTATTCTAGGTGGTCTTCTGTAAACAGGACACAGATCGTAATCACTTGACCTCGGATCTTCCAACTTGACATCAAGGGAGGTCCATTAAAAGTCTCCAAAGAAACCAGAAACTAGGTCTCTGTTACCCATATCCTCGAAGCTATGGGGCTCAGAATTTGTGGCAAAAATCAAGAATTTGATACATATTGATAATGGGGTGTTTAATCATTTTCTGCAGACCTTTGGTGCCATCTGGACTTTTAAAAATTGTTAAGAATTTGTTTCTATACTTTTTAAATATTTAAAGATTCAGACGTCTGTTAACAGGGCATAAATCATAACCACTGTACCTAGAATCTACTAAATTAACATCCAGGGAGGTCCATGAAAAGTCTTCTTGGACTATGGGGCTCAGAATTTGTGGCCAAAAAAATTAAGAATTTGAAACAAAGGCTCATTTATCTGAACAAATAATGCATTGATCACCATCATTATTTGCATGCATATTGATCATTGGGTGTTTAATCATTTTCTGCAGACTTGTGGTGCCATCTGGACTTTGAAAAATTGTTGAGAATCATTTTTCTATACTTTTGAAACCTTTAAAGATGCAGTCGTATGTCAATAGGGCACAAATCATAACCACCGTACCTAGAATCTTCTATCTTGACATCCAGGGAGGTCCCGAAAAAGTCTTCTTGGAAACCTGAAATTAGGTCTTTGTTACCCATATTCTCCAAGCTATGGGCCCCCCACCCCCAAAAATAATTGAAAATTTGATACCAAAGCAAGGTACAAATCATAACCTTTGGACCTAGAATCTTCTTACTTGACATCCTGAGAGTTCCTCAAAAGTTCTCAAAAGAAACCTGAAATCAGGTCACTATGACCTATATTTTCCGAATTACGGGGTATGTTTTGCCAGATTCCTCAGGAACGGCTGGATTGATTGTCATCAAATTTGGTGTGCTCATGGGCCTTGATGAACTTGAGCTTATATGCGTGAACAACGTGCCACCTACATTATCTTAATTAGTTGCCTGTGCTAGGACATAATGTCAACATGTCAGTCGGCTAAGCGTTATGGCCCATGGGTCACTTGATAAAATACAAACTCGTCTGACGTCACTGTTAAGCAAGATTATGACGCCTTTCCACTTCCACGGTCTCAACGTGCGGGTCTGTGCGGAAGCCTTTAGGAAATGTCCGATCCATTCCTATCGTTCTTTTTGAAGGAAAATCCCCAGCAGTGTCTTATTTTCTTTTTCCTAATAGAAATGGTTCACACAACCAGGTAAAGACCCACGTTTGTGAACAATATGGTTATTTAAAAATCTGTCCTCGCTGGCACGCCAATATTTTATACAGAGTGCTTGTAAGCCTCACTGGGAGGTTTACTACGAAGGGTATACGTATATACAACACAAAACTCACGTATGATCAGACAACCTCCACAGAAGAAGGAATGGTTGTGAGCAAACATATTCCATCTCATACTTTAAGAATACACGACTAGATAATGAAGTTCATTTTATTCTTCTTATTACCCGTCGTCATTAGTTTTTATCTATATATGACTAGTTTTATGTGTTTCAGGTATTTACAGAGAGTGTTGTGACAAAGCATATGACGCCATAGCTGGCTTCATTAAAAACAAGGTGTATATGGAGAAGTAAGAGACGGGAGCTGAGGTGCGGTTACTATGGACGAAATAGACCTTCCTGCAAATTAAAAACTTAATGTTGTCGTGAAAGAACTTGATATTGTTCCTACAACTGATTGTAACAGAATTTTCAATAAATCAAATTTTTATATAAAATTGATTCAGCTTATGACTAAAAGTATTTTTATATCTGTAATATAGCTATCTTTTGTTTCTAAAGGACATCCTATCAGGGCAGCCAAAACACACTAAGGATTGTGACAAATGTAATACAAACTAACGCGGCTACATTGCGCATCGCACTTACATGATATTAACTAAGCTGCTTTCGTGTATTTTGTTCAAACGCACAGTTGATAATGTATAAATGTATGGTTACGATGTTGTATTTGTTGCCAAACATTTTTTAATTGTGGGCGTACTCTTTCACTGCTAGTAACGGCAGTTATAGATTCATGTCATTTTGTGGCACGTTTTCTATTCATATCAATAAATATCGTTAAATAATGTATTCAAAACATTTGCATTTTATCTGTGCAGTGAACGGATTATCAGGAATTCCTGTGCGACAAGCGCGTCACGCGTAAAAAACATAATCGCTTCGGGAGCTTATAAATTACGCTTTATGCGCGTTTTGCATAATACAAGTAAACAGTAGCGACTTTTACCAAATATCACGCTTGTCGCGTGACTTATAAAGGGTTGGGCTTGTACTGAAATAGTTAAGTATTATGTCATAAAACCTTCACTTAGCTAATTTCCTTAAAATATATCATTTGACGGGCGGACGTCTGCCAATGAACTGGCACATCCTCTTTTAGCAGCACATTTTCTACTTTTTTAATTCTGAGATAAAATATTATTATATCTGTGATCCAGTCCAGTGAGAACATGAACATGACGCTTCCGAATTTTAAGCATATAAAACACAATGTTCAAAATGCATATGAAGACATGTCGATCAGTATGTTCCCGTCTTGTGGGGCTGAATATATCCGTATGTACTCGGGGGCAGGGGGAGGGGTCTCGCCTACTCCAAGTTCAAGAGGCGGCAGGGCAGCATCGGTTGGTTAAAAAAGTATTGCTCGGGTCAGACATGCAAAAGTTGAAATTCATAGATTATATTGTTTACCTTAAATGATCTAGAACATTTTCCATATTATTAACATTACCTTTCGCCCTCTGAGTGTGCGTTGAAACTGGTTATTTTCCTATATAAAACGCATACACATACGCAAGATCTAAAAACATGGGGAGTTCTAAAAGCAGAAATATGTTAATGCCGTATAAAAACACTAATACAACAAGCCGCTATATGCTTTTTTCATTTGAACGATTGTTGGGGGTAGATAAAGGAATCCTACACGATTCCCCATATATATGTATATGTATGTACTCCAGGTTCTAAGTAAATGTAGTCATATTGTCAGATAGCATAAGAAAAAACAACCCCCATCAAGAGTATGGAAAAAAGTTTATTTGGATCGTCTAAAACTGCTTTATTATTATCAGTGTAATCATATAAAATGAAAAATATCACAGCCATGTACTTTGAGAGATATTTGCTTTATATGGATGAAATAATATTTGATAATGATAAAATAATCTACGTTTTTCACTTGACGTAACATGATATGGTATAACCAGTTACAAATAACGCAGATATATAATGACACATATAATACATACATTATCTCAGCGTATTTAAAGACAGCGTTTGAAAGTGAAAGTAAGGCTGCCTACACCATAGCTGCCAGGTAACTTAGTGGAATAAATGTAAAGAAGATTTTTGTGCAATTAGTGGTCGAAAGGGCACTATCTTTATCCCATCGATGCCCAAAACAACAAATCAAGTATATATATAGATATATATGACGTTTGTATGGGGCGCTAATACGCGGACTCCGGGCGGGTTTCTATCCAGTGTGTGATTCTGGGCGACTCCTGTACTTTCTTCACTACCCCCTCCAACTTAGGGTGATCCCCAAGCGGCTTTTGTAAGTCCAACATGCTGGTCATCACCGAGCTGGTGTCCAACAGGCATAAGTCAGCCCAGGTCAACTGGAAACAAGATATATGCACGATGTTACTTAATTCATGTCAGTACACTCTGTGAGTATGGGAGTTTTATGTTGATTATACTTGGAACTCGATAGATAAGCTTATGTGCTCAATTGCCATTGATGCATTTTTTCCCCAAAAAGAGCTTTCACACTTAGGTTTGAGGTTTCTTATCAAGATCCCAAACAAAACCTGCGGGACCCCTTATTCCAGGTACACTATCCTCTACATTATACCTGTACATTATATATGACATCAGACATTAACATAAAATTTATTTATGACACAGGATCTTGAAATCACCATCAATTATGGGTCATGGTGGTCATGGCCTCAAGATATAACCATTGAAAAATGTCCGAGTTCTCATTTAACAACTTTTGGTTTAAGACCATACTTCAAAATTAGTGGTTCTTATATAATCAATGATATAAAGACTTTTTACCTCAGACCCAATTAGATAATCCGATGTGCTGTGGTTTGTCATGAATCTCTCGATATTGCCCAAGGTTTTGGGCACGGTTTCTTCGATCAAAGTCTTCTTCATCGAAGCCTGCAGTCCAGTACATATATTATTTAAAGTATTTTGCAGGACACTGTGTTGCCTTCAGCTTCTTTATGAAGTCAAATGTATTACTTAAGTAAAAAAAAATTAATTCCAGTCCAACTACAATTACTGATGATAACCCACAGTTACATTCTATTTTCATTTTCCTGTGAATATTAACATAAATGACTTTTCTTTGGCAAAACACCTAAAGTTCAGTTAAATTCAGGTAGATGGCACTAAATGTACTAACTGGCGCTATTCTGCTAGTCGTGTGTGTTAGCCTTGCCCGCCTCCTCCTAACTTACTTTAATGGTTTTCCTACCATTTGGAGGAAAACATTTATTCCTACGTTACCAATGCTATCGAGCTTATTACGTATACAGCTTGATAACCGGGTTCAGAAAATATCTTTATTAGATATCTGAGGAACACAGTTTGTATTTTTATTTAATCTACGTCACAACAAAACAGCACACATAAGCACACAGAATGAATAAAACAAGCGACTGATGTCGCTTAAATTGTATGAAAACCATATGACTAACAGTTAAAACAGTAATTTACCTTTTTGGACTCGTCTTTCTCGTAGTAAAATTTAGTGATAGCTTCTTTCAATTCCTGCATTGCGTCAACTGCAGAGTCACATAAAGCTTGGTCTTCTGGGGTCCGGCCTGCCAGACCTGTACCCAATGAACGAAACACACACATAGATTATTCCTAGAAGGGTTCAACACTGCCAACTTCATTTACATAAGTGAGCCCTACAGTCGCTGCGTTATTCCATTTAATCATGAATCCCATGCGTATATCCACGAAGATTTTCTCCTTCTGCAGGAGAAAGTAATAGATAATTTTATGGTAAATGAATTATGATACTTTGTTTTATTTAATTAAAATGGACATAATTTCTCTGATTAACTTAAAGAACCTAAAGAATCGTAACACTCATTATTATTTATCTTTTATTGGTTCCTCTGTTAACCGACCTGTTTCATTAGCGGCGAACCTCGCGATGGCCAGACTCTCTCCAAGGGGCTGTCCTCCTACCTCGAGAACAGGTAACCGTCCGAACTGGGTGTCTGATATAAAACGTCACGGTTAAATTGTTTTCTTTTATCTTCTAATAATTTATAAATCATAGTTGCCGTATTACAAAAACTTATCGATATACATTACAGTAATCACGAGTATAGTGCAATCTCGAAATTGCGACCACCATCGGGATCTCGATGAAGCATTCGGGTTTCCGAAGTGGTCTTCTAAGCAAGGTTTTATATCAAGAGCGAAACTGAATCGGAGGCCGTAAAAAGTGGTCTTTGTGGTGTTCCCAAACCGAAGTGGTCGTTAGGCAGAGTTTTACATACTAGTTTTTAAAGGTGGTTTTATCTCATTTAAATGCACAAACATACACTTTTTCTGTTAACAACATGTACCAGAATGACGTCATGAACGCGCAAAGATAACTGGTAGTAAACTTTAAGGAATAATTTGTTACATGAAGCGAGTAGTAAGTAATTGCGAATACATTATGTATTACCATCTTTCATTTTTCTCCAGTCCTCTAACTTTATCCGAAAATCTTCATAATTGACATTTCCTTCAGCAAATATAAGTCTTGTGAGCTCAGCGCGGCCTCTGAGGGGGAAGTATATGAGTTTGTATTTTGGTTTTGGCAGATCGTCAGCAGGCCGCGTGTCTAACCACGCTCTAACATTAGGCAAGCCCCTGATCCTCTTTTGCAGGTCAAGCAACTTTGGAAATTTTTCTAAAACATCCGGCACCATGTCTGATAGTTGATCTGTAACATTTAGGAAACACAGGTCCGCCCACGTGACCTAGACAAATAAAAAAAACGGTGTCATGGTCAATTAAACATAGATTGATATATAGAAATATATAACAGCAATAGAGCTACAAAGGTCAATGGAAGACGTTCTTTTATGTGTTGAACACCATTTGGCCGTCTACTACACACATATTTCTGTTAAAGCAAAGATTGTATTAGGTTTACACGATAACATGTGTGATACAAAACTGTTCACGTTCTGGATCCATGACAAAATTGCTAATTAGAAAGAAATAAGAAGCATACCTCGGGAAAATATTATGTATAGGCAGGTTTTAGTCTACCAAATAGTTTAATAAATACAACAAATAAACCGATACACGTATGTGGGAATGTAAATCCCAGCGTTCAATGATGAATTCATAACTATTTGTACAGAAATAATTCGAGCACTTGCTTTGAATCTGCTTCATGTTTTCCTGTCTAGTACACGCGGATCCACCGCGCCCATTTGTGAAATGTCAACTCACCTCCTCTCCCACCAGGAAGCCGGTCGTTGTGTTGTTGTTGTTTTCCATGAACCTCTCCAGGTTACCCATCACCTTTGGTATCATTTCTCCACGAAGAGCGGACATAAGGGAGGACTGAAAGGAGATCTAGCGAAATAAATACGATGGTCACGAGTGTGAATGTTTTCGGCCCAATGAATGGTGATCTTAATTGGCGGGTGGTCTCATTAGATAGGTGTTATAGACAATTCCACTGTATAGGCAATTACAAGAAGTCACTGTCATGTTAATAAATATTGAAACCATAATATAAGTGATACATTACAAAACTTATTTTCATACTACCTGCCAAACCTGGCAAACCAAATTCTTTTTTTGGGAGACAAGCGGATGATAATTATCTTTCAGACAAATATAAAGTACCCACTGCATATGAAATCCTGATGACCATGTTGTGATACATGCTTTTACAGTCATAGTTTCCGGTTCGTCTTAACCAAAAAGACTGGCTTGTAGTAACCGGGGTATTTCGCAGAATATAATTATCTATATGTAATAATCAACAACTGTTAAAATAAAGAGAAACCTCAGATAAAACGTCCATATGCAGACATCTAAAATGTAGAGTATTTGTGTATGTAATAATAAACCATAGTGTCCAAAATATGTGTCATGTATTTGAGGTATTGGCCATGATAACTTTGATATGCACGATGTGAGGACTATGATTTTGGGTGCGTTTCTTTACACATTTATGCGGGACTAGCACTGAAAAGTCCAGCTATTGTTTTCTCATCAATCCCCTTTCCTTAAGTGCGGATTGTGAAGAATTGTTAACTCAAAATGTGCTTGATTATTTCGGTGGCAAAAAACATTAATATTAGGCGATGGTTTGTAGCATGAAACTAATTATTTCCACCTTAATTTATTTATATGAAAAGGGGTTGTCCGTGTGCGAATCCCCGTGAAGATCTCGCACGGACAGATTAGGGCATGTATGGAAATGCACACTTTGTTTTTGTATAAAGGTTTCAGAGGTTTATCTATTTGTTTTATACACGTGAAATGTTCTGTTGAAATACTGGTGTTTCTCTAACCGGAGTTACCTTTGTGGCCTCGTCTTTTTCAAAGATGCATTTATACAAGGCTGTCAGCAGATCCTGCATGGCGTCCACCGCTGAGTCACACAGCGCCTGATCCTCGACCGTTTTACCTGCCAATCCTAGAAAAAAAATTTAGACAGGAAAAATCTTTATCACAGATAAAGCAACATGGAAAATCAGAGATCTGGCATATTAAGAGGGGCGGTTAAATGTAATTAAATAATAAACGTTCATGATCCATAAAGTATACAGTTTAATCTATCCATATTATTACGCAATTATATATAATACTTATATAAGAACTTGACTAATTATATTGTATCTACCTGTTTCATTGGCGGCGTACCTAGCGATGGTCAGACTCTCTGCCAATGGCTGACCTCCTACCTCCAGCACAGGTAACGTTCCAAACACCGTGTCTGTAGAATGAGAAAAAGACATAATCAATTTTGATATCATCTCACATGGGTACATACAGAAATCCAATTTATTACAGAAAAAAAAATAAATCCTATAATGGATAATTCATATAAAAGCGTATATGGGTTGAATATTTAATACGTCAATTAATCAGCTGAAATCGAACACACTTCTTCAGGGAGAACTTCCATTTACTCTCAAAGTGAGCAATTCCTTTTTATCTTACGGTTATACACTGCAATGGTCCCAGATCTCTTTTCATCTAACCGTTGTTTTGTATAGCTGTTTTGTATTCTCTGGGTTTGACCACCAGGGTGAGCGCAAAGTAAAAAAGTAAAATCAGACCAAGGACAGAGTGGTATCGCATTGTGTATCCAGCTCCAAATTTTAAACATGCAACACCAGCTTTCGAGACCGAACAGTTACTGCCAGTATTATATATAAAACTTAAAACTACTACGGTCTGCTTTGCACTTGATTTGAATAACGCATGCAGAGTAGGGGGGGGGGAAGAAACTTTGTAGGTCTTTGTAATGTTTTGATTTACCTTTTTTCTTCTTTGGCCAGTCTTCAAATTTGATCCGACAGTCTTCGTAGGACACCTTCCCTTGAGCGAATATAAGTCTTATGAGCTCTCCTCGGCCTCTGATCGGAAAGTACATGAGTTTGTATTTGGGTTTCGGGAAGTCATCTGCTGGCCTTGTGTTTAACCACTCTTTTACATTTGGTAAACTGGAGATTCTTTCTTGTAAGTCTGATAACTGTGGGAACTTTTCCAGCGCGTTTGGAACCAGTGGCGACATCTGATCTGTCACGTTGAGGAAACACAGATCTGCCCACGTCACCTTAAAGAATATATTAAACAGGATAAACCTGGTAATTAATGTAAAGGGCAAACAAAGTGTAAGTTCAGTTCTTAGGGAATATATATATACACAGACAAATCAGCTAAGGTTTTTGGGTATATACATATACAAAAGGAACAGCAGACGGTAGGTTAGAACGCAGATGTAGCATATCCTATTATTTCAAAATGACCCTTTTTGAAAATTTCAGAACCCTGATGGTTACAACGAGAGGCGTGGTTCGTTCTGGAACAGGTTTTTCGATGCATTTCTGTTGTAGTAATCATGAAGATATAGGTTCCTTTGTGGAAGGCCGATGTTCCGACTTTGCGTCACTATAACATTGTTCTGATGCCTGGCATGAAAGAGTCCATATCTCTACACTAAACATTTAGCTTAAATATTTTAACAAATCATAATTTTTTCTGCTTAAGGACTATTAAAAATAAGTTAATTTCTGCAATTCTCACCTCCTCTCCAACCAGGAAGCCATTCGTACTGCCATTTTCCTCCATTAACCTCTCCAGGTTACCCATTACCTTTGGCACCTGCCCCTCACTAAAGGCCTTCTTTAACGATGCCTGAAAAGAACATATAGGGGAAAAATGTAGGTTTACAATCAAAATGAATAAAAAATGAAAATAAATTAAGGTCAATTATATATATATTTAATGAACAGTACAACTTCTGTTTTGTTTTTGACACTGTTGTTGTAAACAACCTTATGTTTAAACCGTGGCATAAACTCGATCTAAGACATGTAATCTTCGGCTGTATATAATCCATGGAAAAAATGATATTTAGAATCAACTTTTACTAAATAAGGTGAATACTACCATCTGTAAATACGTTATACTGAAATATCGATATATATATAGAAGAACTAGAGACCCAACCTGATAATAATAAACAAAGCTAAAGAATAAGCGGCCAGGCCACAACTGGCAGCACGGGTTAAGATTACAGGTTTTTCGTTTTTGTGGTATTTTCTCTCATTTATCGATCCATTACCTTTTTGATTTCGTCTTTTTCAAAGAGACATTTGTACAATGCGTCCAACAGGTCCTTCAAAGCATCGACGGCAGAATCGCAAAGCGCTTCTTCCTCGGGGGTCTGACCAGCTAGACCTGGAAACGGAAATGTGGCAAAACTACCAAATAGCTGATGTACCGGTTTACCCAAACGCAGGGATTCTCTACCCCCTAGTAAAGGGGTTTGAATGTGACTGAACTGCAGATTGACTAGTTTTTTTGTTAAAATCCTGCCACAAAAGGCGCTCTAAATGGGAATCATACCTTCCAGTTACTTAGGTAAACCCCGAATCCACGGTACCCTAAGCTCTAGAAAAGAACGTTCACAGGAAGTGAATTTAAATGGTACCCATTTGGCCCTTACGGCGTACATACATGACAAGACCATGGGTTCATCAAATAGACAGACCGATAAAGTGTGTTCACCTTTTGCATAAGCTAAGCACATAATTGTAAACAAAGGAAAAGACAAAAAAGCAGTACAGGGAAATGTTCTTAATACAAATAAGCAATAATAATAATAATTGTCCTTACTAATGTCCTCGAATCTGACAATGTATGCGTTAAAACACTTATTATAGCGTATAACTGTTTCAAATAGAAGGATATAATTATTACTCAAGCTTATGCTTAAACTGACCTGTTTCCTTGGCGGCGTACCTAGCGATGGCCAGACTCTCTCCCAATGGTTTTCCTTCTACCTCGAGTACAGGTAACGTTCCAAACACCGTGTCTGTACAAACAGGAAGATTTAAGGTGGTTAAAAATTATTTTTATAATCCTGACAAGAAATATATGATATATATAAATCATTAATATAAACATGAATCATGTCAATTACTCCTTACACAAACATTATAAATATCATTAAAAATGGTAAACGTGTGAATTATGAATAGCCATGATGTTTCTTTAAATATGGGGAGATATATAAATAGCCCTGCTTGTACATTCTAGCTGGAGAGACTACATGATGACATTGAAAATTACGTTTACTCAGAATCGAAGCATGACTTAAAATTTCCGATCTTCGGTCGGCTGCTCTACCACTGACCTACCAGACAGCAACAACTATTTTATATTTCGGTTTCAGGAACCGGTCAAGTTACGTCACAGTAGTGACGTCAGAGTTTTTCCTGCAATGCACGTCGACCCTGTTGACAGGTTCGCCAACTGCGTTGTTTCGGAAGGTAAGATGTGTGTTACAATAAGTGCTATAGTAGCCCTTTTTTATTATGCGCATAGGCACCCCCTGTGGATCCGCTTCTGACATATAACACTATGGAACTTAGCTGTAGGTGCCAGTTTTATGCTTTAAAATAAATATATACCAGAGAGTAGCGGCCGAAATTGAGGACGTCTTGCTCATTAATTTACCTTCTTTCTTTTTTGGCCAGTCTTTGAATTTGATCCTGCAGTCTTCGTAAGCTACCTTTGCTTGTGCGAATACAAGTCTGATCAGCTCGGCCCGGCCTCTGATAGGGAAGTACATGAGTTTATATTTAGGCCTTGAGAACATGTCCGCTGGCCGCTTGTCAAGCCACGTCTTCACGTTTGGAAGACTGCTCACTCTGTGCTGCAGGGCCACCAATTTTGGACTTTTTTCTAGTATATCTGGAACCATAACTGACAGCTGATCCGTCATGTTGAAGAAACACAGATCCGCCCATGTTACCTTAAACAAAGGACACACCAGCATTCTTAGAAAATAAGGTGACCCCATCAGCAAGTAATATGGATTCTTTAGCACACAGCTAATATATGATATGACCTGGGAAACGCAAACTCATTGACTGTGTTATTAACAAGATATATAATCCTGAAATCACGTATTGATGGCTAGGTTCAGTAAAACTAAACCCGAACTGTGCCATGAATTTGTTGACAAGATATAACTTTGCATTATGTAAAGTATGCTTCATTAATCTTTTATTCATTTCCAATTGAAGGTTTGTTAGGCTCTACTCAGTTGATACGTTTCCTATATAGACCGCATAGTCTGAGGATGCCCTCACCTCGTCGCCAATCAGGAACTCGCCTCCGGTGCTGTTTTCAGCCATGAACCTCTCCAGATTTCCCGTGACTTTAGGTATCTGTTCTTCACGTAATGTCTTTAAAAGTAAAGCCTGAAAAATACAAGTTGTATATGAACATAAATTACAGACTTATAATTTATGGCATTCATTACAGAACTTTGACACAGGTTCCAACGTTTATGGATTCTTTACCTCTGAAATGAATTATTAACGGGCACAGAATTTTTCATCCAGTGGTGGACCCAGAATTTTGGAAGAGAGGGTTTTACCGTTATTACCGACGGACTACTTCCCATACAGATGGTCCACAAGTTCAAGCAGGGAGGTCAAGCCTTAAATACTAGGTATTTTCTCCCTTGAAAGTGGGTCCCTCCTGGGTTCAGTACCTTTCTTTCTTCGTCTCTTTCCATGTAACATTTGTACCCGGCAATCAGCAGGTCCTGCATGGCGTCCACCGCGGAGTCACACAGAGCCTGCTCCTCCGGTGTCTTACCGGTCAGACCTGTAAAAAGTAAGGGAAAAAAACTTAGTGGACTTGACACAATGATAATTCAGTCATACTACATGTCCTTAACAAATGGTCAGGTATCGTCTCACTTTTCAATTAAGGATTATACGTGGTGTCATTATTATTATTATTATCACACATAGGCGCAAACTGGTTGGACGTTTGTTCTAAAACATGGAAACTCGTTGGGTATAAATTATCATTGCAACTTTCATTCAACTAATCTCTCGTTATACTGACCTGTTTCATTAGCTACGTATCTGGCGATGGTCATACTCTCGGCAAGCGGCTGTCCGTCTACCTCCAACAACGGTAACTGTCCTAATGCACTCTCTAAAATAAAAAGGAATGCAAACAAAGTCGTGTCTGAATATCTCGTCCTTATAAAGTCATGGGCTTCAAATGCGACTCTTCAACGCACAAAATATTGGGTCAACAAAGCGACACGTGCTGCCATCTGGCGATAAAATGTATTACTAATTCATTTAATTATTTGCCACAAAAGTGTAATGGAAGCGTGGTCCAAGAAGCGTAATTCCGGTCTTCACTTTGCTGATACATGTTCCCTTGCCATCAAACACCAGGTAGAATCTCGTTCATATGATTCCTTATCCAGCCCTGACAGGTTTATTTGATACCGCTAGTGTCATTAATTGCTGAAGGGCAGTGTCAGAGTAGGTACCGACGTCCGTAACTCGGATACTCAAGGTATAACCATTGAAACAATTTATTTATAAATTTGTTCGATATATTTTGTAACCAACGGCTTGGCAGGTAAAATACAGATGTTAATTGTTTAATAAATACTTTAAATAAGTATAAGTGTTTGAAAGCAGCCATGAAAGACTTCTGTTTATATTTATCACTAACCACCAGAGCAGAAACGTGCAAAGATCTCCCCTTTAAATGAAGTGTATTATTATTTCAACAACCAGAGTCATAAAGATATTTTTTTTTTCAGAAGATGTAAAATTTTTATTAAATGGTTTCAGGTGGTCACATGCATCTAATTTTTTAAGCAGGCACCAATTATATATATATATATATATATATATATATATATATATATATATATATATATATATATATAGACAATAACGATAACCTGCATGAGTAAGGTTACTTTGTCATATTTAATTGTAAGACATACGTAATCAAACAGCACTATATTGTGATTAATATGAACTTGTGTAATATAGCTGTTACTCCCTCGGCTAATGTCAATACATTTATTACCAAAGGGTATTATTTATATTATTCCCTAGCAGTCCTTGCCCCTTAATGATATTGGAGGCACTCAGGAAGGAAACAACCCATCTGGCACCTAACATAAAAAGGTGTAATTAATGTATGATCACTTGGAAGCAAGAATAAAAAAAAATCCAAAAATATTATCGTTGAGCTTGTGGTGTATTGATTTAAATTTACCATACTAATTTATTTCTTATCTTTAACAGTCTAGTTCTACACTTGTCCAAACTACACCTGCTAGCTAACAATATTTTCATAATGAACAAAACCAATACCTTCTTTCATTTTGGGCCAGTCCTGGAATGGTATCCTGCAGTCTTCGTATTCTACTTGACCTTGTGCGAATATAAGTCTCGTGAGCTCGGCTCTGCCTCTCAGCGGGAAGTACGATAACTTGTATTTGGGTTTGGCCTGACCCCCTGCCGGCCGGCTATCTGTCCACGCCTTTATGTTTGGTAAGGCCCCCACTCTCTCGTACAGTGACTGGAGCTTCGGGTACTTGTCTAGCATTTTTGGGAAGTAAGTCGACGATTGGCCGACAAAATCGAAGAAAACCAGGTCAGCCCATGTGACCTATTAACAAAAATTTTTAACAAATAATAATTAAATTGGTTTGTCTGTATATAATAAAATATTTAATCCAGTTATACACCTACATTTTCTGTAGAATTAACGTGATCTTTGGATTACCCTGCCTACATATCAATAAGCTGTAGGTCATTCCTGTTCAGAAATTTTCCCATAATGCCTCTGTGATAAATGCACGAGCTTGTATATCTACAAGTCATTAGTAAACACGATACACGGACCAATGTTGACAGAAAACTAGATGTGTCGGAACGACACGAATGCCCCCGCCTGGGGCAAATTAGAAACATTTGTAAAATTTTGAATTTTTTTTTAAGTTCAGGAGGTGTCGTATGGTCAAAAGTAGGTCAACAAGGGCAAAGGCAAACTCAATCTGTAACGGGTCATTATCAAGCAACACACCAAAAATCATGCCAGTTTATGCAGGCATCGTGATAAAAAGTCCATACATGTGCATTTTCCATAAAAATTTCTGTCTTTCATGAAATTTTCTATGTTTAGGGGCCGTAAAACAATCAAAAGTAGGTCAACTGGGACGAAACGCAAACTCGATCTGTAACTGGTCAATATCTGCCCACACACCAAAAATCAGGCCAATATCTGCAGGCATTGCGAAAAAAATTCCGTACATGTGTATTTGTCATGAAATTTCATATTTTTCATGAAATTTTCTATGTTCAGGAGCCGTAAAACGTTCAAAAGTAGGTCAACCGGGACGAAACGCGAACTCGATCTGTAACTGGTCATTATCTGCCCACACAAAAAAAAATCGTGCCAATATCTGCAGGCATTGCGAAAAAAAGTCCGTACATGTGTATTTGTCATGAAAATTTCTATTTTTCATGAAATTTTCTAAGTTTAGGAGCCGTAAAACAGTCAAAAGTAGGTCAACTGGAATAAAACGCGAACTCGATCTGTAAATGGTCATTATCTGCCTACACACAAAAAATCAGGTCAATATCTGCAGGCATTGCGAAAAAAAAACCGTACATGTGTATTTGTCATGAAATTTCTATTTTTCATGAAATTTTCTAAGTTTAGGAGCCGTAAAACGGTCAAAAGTAGGTCAACCGGGACGAAATGTGAACTCGATCTGTAACTGGTCTATATCTGCCCACACACCAAAAATCAGGCCAATATCTGCAGGCATTGCGAAAAAAGTCCGTACATGTGTATCTGTCATACACTTTGTGGCGGGGGCATAAAAAACACGTATCCTTAGGTTGTTGGTTGTATGCATGAGGGCGAAAGTTGAAAGGTCACTAGTTCCAAAGCGTTCTGTACAAAATCTGATTCGCCTGACCGCACTGAATGTGCATGCTGAGATTATTTTTGTGAATGTAGATAAAACCAAAATGAACAGCATGCTGAGCCATGAACCTATCCTGAAAAAAAAAGCTTGAGATTAATACCGACCTCTCAATTGTCGGGCACTAAAATTATTTGAAAATAGTTTTAGGGACGACCTCAAAAACATGTTGTCCTATATACTTACATCGCTGCCGACCAGAAAGCCGTCTCCTCCCTGGTTCTTCAGTAGGAATGCTTCCAAGCTGGAGAGTGCGGAAGGTAGAACCTCCTCTACGAATCTCTTCATCAGACTTTCCTGGGGAAAGTTTTAATACAGACTCTTAAGGGTTAACTATATATAGACCAAACGGCTAACTGTAGAAAATACATAAAGCTTATATGTCTACTACCAATACACACTATGAAAACTTAGGGTAAGTACGGTAGGATAAGACAATATTCGTTTTAGTGGTGGGAGTCGGTTCCTTTTTCATTATCAATAATCGGTTTTGGCTAACCGATCGATGATCGATTATTAATCAGTTCAGACAAATAAAAAGAAATATGCAATTATCTGTGAAATTGTACTATCTTAACCCAGCCCGAATGTCTTAGTAATTCTACCTTAGGAAAAGAAGTCTTTTTTTTAAATTTTCTTATTATTACTAAGTTGTGCTATTCAATGTTTCAGTTTAATGAATTATAATAATCAAGAATTAAACCACAGTCCAGGGCATCTACTTGCTGGCCCCAATGAATACACCTGCGTATCATTTTAACTTCACCACAAGCAAGGACTTTCGTTTTATAACAATTATGACAAATGCCGACAGGCATACTGGTATACAACCCCGCCAGGAAAATTACAGGCCTGTATATTTTTTTATAAAAATTAAAAAAAAGTAATTGAAAGCTAATATATCATGCGGCAACGGCACCTGGCATCAGTTGAAGAGATTATTTCTAAGAGAATTCCGCAAAATTTGCAAAGACCTGGAGAATTTTGGAGCATTTTTACGCCATATCGCCCATATTTTGCAATGAACATCTTGTTAGATAACTCCCCGCTAATTCTGCAGCTCCCTGCCAGTTTACCGAGGTTTAATTTGTCCTCCATTCTCTCATCTACCGTGTCATACTCAGTTAGATACGGAGGTTATTTCGGAACACAGACTCATTATATGAAGCGCGGAATGTTGTAAAAAATGGAAGAATAATTTTTGCCTATAACGTAAAGACATTCTGGAAAAAAAACAATCATGAGTATGATGTAATCGATAGTTGCCTTTGGTAATCGAGCGCTTGAAAGTGGCAGTAAACCGACTGACTTTCGAAAACAATCGATTATCGGCCCACCACTAATTCGTTTTGAATAATTTTGTTACAGAATTTTACGTCTAATTGATTAAAACCTTTTTGAAACTTTAATATTAGAGCCAGATTCTGTTACAAATAGCAGTGAACAACATTTTCATTAACTTCACTCTGTGCATGAAATAGGACCTAATTTAGTACTGGTGCTAATGTGAATAAAAGGAGTGAATCCAGTCAGATTGTTAGTTTTAGTTATTTCACTCCTACCCAGTTGAGTCAAAGGACAGCTTTCTTATATCCTCAGCGGTTATTTTCGTCCCTGTATGTGATGCGATATGCATAACTGTCACCTGTTGCTAACAGATCATAAAAATGCACTTTAGATATTATATATCATACCTTTCTTTGTTCATTTTCTTCAGATCTGGCTTTTATGACAGATTTGATGACGTCCTTGATCGCGTCAACAACAGAGTCTGCAAGAGCTTCCTCTTCCGGAGTCTTCCCAGCTAGACCTACATTTTATAAAA
This sequence comes from Sipunculus nudus, assembly GCA_026874595.1. Taxonomy (NCBI): domain Eukaryota; kingdom Metazoa; phylum Annelida; class Sipuncula; order Golfingiida; family Sipunculidae; genus Sipunculus; species Sipunculus nudus. The sequence continues at coordinate 22,492,021 of CM049307.1, forward strand.
ACATTCTGTTGAAATTTAGTAGTAACACACTATATAATCCAGTCTGGTTGATATCAGGTCTCCTGTACTCGTGTTAAACATCTTTCTACGGTATATATGTAGTAACTGAGTGGATATAATTACATTTTATGGCATGTGGCATGCGGACCCTTTTGTTACAAAGGATAAAATCAGATCTGGTAGGAAAGTATAACTATAGGGTATTAATGTTTTGTATCATTGAACTATTTAAACATATTTTTTACACATTTTATTCCTGAAATAAAATCATACAATACACATGTCACACATTATTGTACACAATCACATCAGATACAATATATACAAAGCACATTGCTTGGATATTATTCCAACTATACTTCAAATTTTCAGTCCTTCTTATTTTTATATGCAGAATATACATATATTCCAATGGTCTTAGCAGAATACATTTACCCCCTGCGTTATCTTTCAATTTTAAAACTACAATGCTAATGTGTGTTAAAAATGCTTTCTTATTTTTCCCATTTTTCTAAATGTGCAGTAATCTTATATTTTTGTTTTGCTATTATATGTTCAATTTGCTCTGTATATCAATCTCTTAAAATCTGGCTTTTAATTGCTATAAACTATTTATACATATTTAAATTTTACCTGTTTCTTGTGCTGCAAACCGAGCTATGGCGGTGCTCTGACCGACAACCTGGCCGTCTGCGACCAGAGCCGGTACTGACTGCCACGGCATGTCTGTGTGACGAATATTAAGCCATATAGTATGAGAGGGAAAACGTGTGATTTTTTGCATTAACAGTACCGTAAATGAATTTCTAAATATTCATCTGAAGTCAAATTAAAGCATATTTTTATTAAAATTTTATTTCAAAAATGAAGTATTATATGCCCTATAAATGTTTAAGTATACCATGTTGATCAATTTCTATATATTCTCCGTCCATATAATCTGTAAATGTTCTAACCGATTCTTAGAAACTTAAACTATGTTCGATTACCAAGTGCGTAAGGCTATGCCTTAAGTTGTACGGTAGATGAAAATAAAATCTTCTAAGACAATGCAATAATGGTATTACAATGAGCATTTTAAAATATACATAGAGCCGATTTTTATAATTGCAAAGATCTCAACTGTTCATGCGTTTGTTATTTTGTGAACTTTTCATGTTTTCTTTTCAGCAGCTGCATGTCCTTTTCAGTGTAGTGGTCTAATTAATTACACTTTAAAATCCGATCAAATATGAACGTAAATTAGCAGAAGCACTAAACTAATTAACGCATGTGCTATACATTATACATTATTTATTTTTCAATCATACAATGAAATGTGTCATACCTTAAATATCTGGTATCAACACGAATATTCCAATTCAAAACAAATTCCTGAAAAAAACCCCAAGAGGTATTCGACAATAAATTAATAAGTACCGTCTTTTATTTTCGTCCAGTATTCCCTGTTCATCCGTTGATCAATAAAGGGTACGTCTGCTTGGGCAAAAATAAGTCTGGTGATTTCCCCATAGCCTTTAGCGTCGAAGTAGATTAATTTGTACTTCAAGGCGCCAGAGTAAAAGGCATCCATAGGCCGTCTGGATATCCACTCCTTGATTCTAGGCAAGCTTTCGACCTTGTTAATCAACTCCTTCAGGCCTGGGTGCTTTGCCAGGACGTCATCCACGATACCAATCATTTCGAGAGATTCGTGGACAAGTAAATACAAGTAAAGGTCGGCCCAAGTAACCTAAAAAATTGGTGGAAAAACAGTAAACAATCATTGATAAAAAATTACAAACCTGATTTTCGTTTAGTATCATTATAAGCTTTCAATAGTTACTTACCGATATCATATCATGTTTTTTTTTAATTAACTACATAAAGGAAGTGTTGTCCCGGTTTAGAACTTATATATGCCGATGTGTGGTAGCACATCTGTCTCAACTTCAGAAGTTTAAATCTATGGTGCTAAGCATTTCAAGATCATATATCCAGCAAGTGTTTATTAAACTTCAGACACGGTAGGGGTAAATCATACACTGCATGGCGAAGGTACACGCTCTCTTATTGTTGTCTAGTTTCTGACAGCTAGACATGTATGCAAATGATAACGTATGTATTTGACTATGTTTCGTACTAATACAAGAACGATACTTACATCTGAACCAACCAGGAATCCGCTGTTGGACGAGTTAGCTTGAAGGAAGCGTTCCATATTTGTCAAAAATGGAGCCAGGATGTTCTCAAGAAGTACACTTTGCAGCAGTACCTATAATTAAAAAATGTTTCTGAGAGAGAGAGAGAGAGAGAGAGAGAGAGAGAGATAGAGTTGGTTGTTTTTCACTGTAATTGATTCCTAATTTTAGTTTAACACTTCTTTTTATCATTATAGTTTCTTTACCTTTACTTTCATATTACTACACGTAGGCCTATGCCTTCCTTTAGCTGGGAAGTCAAAATTTCAAAGGATTGTATTTAAATCAGACCTGATATGTGTAATGATTTTAGAAATAAAAAAACTGCAGCATTGTTGTATGGACCTAACTAAAACTTACCCTTCTGCCCGCGTTGCGTTCATAGACGACCTTAACCAATGACCCATAAACTTCACTGATGGCGTCAACAGCCGAGTCAGCCAGCGCCTGCTCTTCCGGTGTTTTACCAGTCAGACCTGTGAGGACAAAATGGTGTCCCTGAACCAGAATAATAAGAAACTAGACATTTCTTGGCATCTCAGATGCCATTGTATCCCAAGACAATAACCCCCCCCCCCCCTTTCCAGTCTCCAGAAGCATATACTGACACTTAGCAACCCACCACCGTTTCTTCAGGTGTGACCTTCTAAATCAAGGTCAAGGTCACTAGTCTCTTTCAACAACTTATTATCTGACATCTTTCATTTTGATTTTCAGATAGATACATCTATCGACTTGAGACACAAAATTTTCACCAAATATGGCAATATTCACGGTCAAGGCCACTCTCACAGGAAATGTCATGACCCCAGTTTGAATACACCTCATCCCATAACCCATTTCTATGTATATGCATAATATGAAGAAATCTGTCCATTGGTGTTTGACTTATAATGCTCACAGAAGTGAGCAATCAAGTGGCATTCATGGGGGTATTTTAAGGCGCGAAAACAAGATTAGGACAAAAGTCGGGACACCTGTCTTCCACAGAAGACAAAGCTCTCCAAGGTTTTCGGACTTTCGGTCAATTTGTTTATTGAATCAGTCCATGCGAGATTTCTTTAGATACTTAAGACTTTTTGTGATTCCCCATCCCCCTCCCCCCCCCCCCCAAATGGATATATTAAAGGTCAAGGTCACTCTCTTAGTAAATATACATATATATTAGTATATACATAATATGACAGAAATTTGTCAATTAGTTTTGGACTGATAAAGCTCACAGTACAGTCAAGTAGAAATGACGGGGGTATTAAAAGGCGCAAAAAGAAGAAAATAGTCCAAGGTGGCGCCTCCAGTGTCCGGTACATGGTAATACTATCCAAGATCTTCAGTCAACTTGATTTTTTAATCAATCCATGCGAGATTACTCGAGATACTTTAGACTTTGTTTGATTTTCCAAAAAAAAGACTTAATGAAGGTCAAGGTCACTCTCCTAGTAAAATGGTTATTACCCCATTTTAAATAGGGTTCGTCCTCTCATCAATGCACATGACAATTTTAGGAAAGATCAGTGAAACATGTTTTTGAGTAATTGCGCAGACAAGATTTATAAGCGGCGGCGACAGCGGGACCGTCATGAAACCATAGTATCCCCCGACTTTGTCTGGGGATACGATTAAAGATACGTCTGCAGTGGTTTACATGAGAGAAAGCCACGCTTTATTCTTGATTCTTTCCCTCCTTGTATTGCTAAACTGAAATTAAGGCAGTGCAGAAACTATTTAGTATTGAGGTAATTTTGGTTTCAAATCATTTTATATATCTTTTTTAACATAAATCGTTTATGAGATTATAAGGAAAAATTTGTCCGTATGAAGTTAACCTCTCCGTATAAATATAAAGAGATATATATGCAAAGTCAAAATAGGACTTTCCCTTCGTGTCAAGCCGTTACACTGGCGTGTGACATCTCTGTTTTCGATGAGTCCATTTAATCTTGACCTGTTAGAAAACTACGTGCCATTACCTGCGAGTTTGGCAGCAAACCTTGCGATAGTCATACTCTGAGCGAGCATCTGTCCGTCCACCTCCAGAATCGGAAGTCCTCCAAAAGGTGTTTCTGTAAGAGAAAGTGAGCAATTTAATAACAAAAACGTAAAAGGGCCAGGATTATACACATGACACAATAGAAACAAAAACCTAATATGCAAAGAAGGGAAATCTGGCGTGAAAAACAAGCCATGTACATTTGGGCTGAAAAAATCTGACTTTGCCATTGGCCAAAAATGAAATTTCTACGTTTCCAGATAGTCCAGTCTTTGAAATCTACAAATGATAATTTTACTCCTACGAATCTCTATAAAATAAATGTTATACAATAAACAATTCATCGTATAAATATATAACACACTGTGGGCTTTGCTTGCTTATGGAATGCACGTTACAGGGCCAGATACAGGATCTTAGAGAAAGCCAGCCCATCACCGTGGAACACACGTGTTGGTACAGCTCGGTTAGCAGATAGCCGTGAAAAAGGCGACTCAGCATTACATTTATATTGGGCTGGTAAGCCTATAACTGAGTCAGTAAGCTGGTCGTAGACCCTCTGGTGTAAGAGAGCCAAATGGCGCTAGTTTGCAGATAGATATAGTTAACACCTTTAGTTTATTCTATGACCAATATACCAAAAAAAGGCACGAATGACACAATATATACATTTTTTTTTGTGGAGACGGTTATATGATTCACCTTTTATCATCCGATCACATACACAACTCAGGTTTGCATAAACATGATCACATATACATGGTATAAAAAATACTATGTGCAGTTTGAGTTTCATTCCTATTTTATTTGGCTAATCGGAGAAGTGCGTTCGATATAAAAAAATTGAATTAATTAAAAGAAAGAACCACAGACATCCTTAGAATTGTCTTCAGTTCCCTTCAGCTACTATTATAAAATCTTGTTGTACTTGCTGGAGCTGATTGCTATAAATAATAGTCTGGGGTGTAGGGTAACATATGTGCCTAAGTAAATGCATCCTTTACAAGTTTAAACCAGGGGCCGATTTAGCGAAGGTGCAGTGAAATTTAATTTGAGAAATAGAGTTTGATAAAAAAAAAATGCTTAATACCGAAAATCAGTGAAAATCGCGTCTGCGCCGTTTTCTGCATGTGAGAGTTATATATGCCTGCATGTAGAATCTATGTAGCAATTCCATGCAGGACATGCATGTATTTAATGGTGCCAGGTGCTGAACCCTGTTTTTCCTATGATCATCTATCTGTCCCTAATAATTAATGAGATAAGAAGAACGCTTACCTTTCTTCAGAGACGCCCATTGTTGCCCTGTTATCCTGTTGTCTACGTACTCGATGTTACCCTGAGCGAATATATACCGGATCAGCTCGGCACGACCTCTCAGGGGGAAATACGTCAGCTTGCATTTGGGTCTGTTGTTTTCTGGTTTAGGAGGCTCACGTTGTCTTTCTCGGGCCAGGCATTCTCTGTAAGCCCTGTACATTTTTATCTGATCAAAAGAAATTACCACGACTGTTCTGTCCAGCCACTCTCGGACCGGCCCGCTGTTGTCTAGCAGTGATTATGGGCCCCGTTACCAAGGGTGGTTGAATCAATATTTTTAGTCCAGTTGACGATGACATAGCAGGAATCAGGCCGAACCCTGTGGCCTTGTTTACCTGTCTCCACGCTGCAGATAATCTGTGTTGGTGTAGGGTGACAGAGTTTAAGTAAGGCAGCCTGGCTAATTCTCTATTCATCCCCTTAATGCCCATATAATGACTATATGATATACATGTATATGTAATACCTCATACGCTGAATGTACTCGCTTTTTTCCTGGTGAATTTTGAATGTATGTTGTACAATTGCCATGTAAGCACACGCGTATTGACAGACAGACACGGGGAGAGAGGGGGGGGGACGTATGTATGAAGGTATCTAGTGACACAAGACATTTTCCTGTTGCGTCATATTTTCGTTTCGGTTTTTTTTTCTTATATATATATATATAGACATGCAGGAAAAACAAAATTAACAAAACTCATGTGCCATGATTAAACAGGATTTTTCTTTTTACCAGAATGGCAAATGTACAAAACTTGAAGGTATACTATTCGATCGAGGCAGGGTTTCATTTTAGTTTCCAGTTGTGAAACGAATACTTTCATAACGTTACCGCCACAGAATTCAACACGGTATTGTCCAATTTCATTTGGCAGTGTTGGTTGCTTCGCATTAATTAGTTAATAGGGTTTCATTTTATTTTCCAGTTGGGAAACAAATAAGTTTCATAACGTTGCCGCTACAGAATGAAACACGGTATTGTCCAGTTCCATTTGGCAGTGTTTGTTGCTTCGCATTAATTAAATAATTAATATACCCAGCTGTACAATCCATGTTAACAAGTGTAAAGTTTATATATATATAATAATAACCATATATCAAATGATATCATTTTTAATTAGTCAATATACGCAGCTGTACAATCCATTTGTTTATATATAATATTCATATTTCAATTCATATTTCAATTAACATTATTTTTTGTCAATATGAATTTTTTTCTGTATATAATGTTTGCACATGCAACTTATAATAAAGGAAATTTACCATTTCAATGGTAAAGAATATTCTGAGCAGAAAAAAAAGTAAAAGCAATATAACTTTATTTTTTTTTTTGTTTTTGCAAAGTTGCTATTAGGCAATAAACAAACGGCTACAAAAACATAACAACTCGTAGCGAAAATCTAAACATTTACATTTGATTATTTCCGCCGCACGCTTACACGTGGCCCTTTCCCTGTGTTGTGTACAGGCAATTTAATAGCGCTCCGTGTGCGCTGCGCGTACCTGACCTACGTTACTATTTTGCCTTGTGTATATATTGACCTCCTATGGGGTGTTGGCCTCGGGGCCAATGAATGTGCCTGAGGGTGAGCCGCTCTTCATATCACCTCCCTTGACATTAGGTACAGCGGGCCCCTCAGTCCAAGATCACATATTTGTTTGTTATGTTAAGAGACTGGGTTGAGTGAAGGCTCAATTATATGGGGTTCCAACGTGCCACTTAAGTAGTGGGGGCAATTATAGCCTCATATATATACTAGTAACTCTTAGTTTATGAAGCCCAGATAAAATGTCGTGTCAAAGAATGAACCCACCTCAAACAACCGTTATTAACAGACATTAATACTGGCTTTGTATATGCGGGTAATACATGCAAGTTTGGTGCATTCCAAAACACATACATACACATAAATGGAATACTAGCATAAACCAACTGCAGGCCTAATGCTGTTTGACCTGACCCACCCAATTTATTTATGGTCATTTGAATAAAAACCTACTTCTCTACTCAAGTAAAGAAATAATGCTGAGAAACTGTTGGCATTAAAAAGATTGAATATTAAGTTATAACCTTTACTAAATTTACAGCGATGTGGAATTAATGAAGACACTCACACAATGCGCTTTGAACATATATAGCTGTCTTCTGTAACATTACCCTCAGAACCATATCATGCTAAATGAATTAGAACTGATTATAATGGTAAATTATCTGTTAATGTTTCTTGCTGGAAGACGGGGTCCCATATTATATCACAAGGTTTCTTAATGTTAAAATATGGCACCACTAAAAAAGGAGTATATCTGACATCATTAATGTACAGATTATTTAACTGGTCACTATTCGTTACAAACAAGCACACATATTATCATTCATTCTGCCATTTATGAATTATTACCATCTCTGAATTAAAAGGAAATAAACATGTGTATAATATATGAATGATGTAATGTTTCTTACTCGCTTTTTTACTACTGTGAAGTGATATGTACGATATGTTTCATGTTACGTGTAGTTGACGAAACATATATGGACGTTTGTTTTATGTGGAATTATCTAAAAAAAAACCTGGAGGATTTGATTCACAGAGCCATTTGTATTCCATACCATACTTCAGCAGAGATTAAGTGGTGATATTTGGCACGGAGCTTTAAAATCTGTAACATTCCAGTCCATACAGTAACTTGGTTATCATGCTGTCTTGTGGATAAATTTGCAAGGGTTACCTCAAGAAAGACTTGGAACCAAAAGAGTCCATACAAAATCTGTCCATAACAACAAAAAATTTTCTCAGGAGAAGGTGGGATAAGTGCTGCCACCTTTTGAAGGATAATAAGACAAAATCATGTGGGAGACTAAACAGGATTATCGATGGGAATAAAGTCGAGCAGGGGTTATTAAAATTGTTCTCACCAGTGACAATGCTGTCAGGGTTTCAGAGGCGCGTCGATATTTTTAAGTGTTTCTTTGAACCATATTCGTCATGTCTTGAACCACTCACTTTACTGATACAATAAATATCGACCTCTATGTGTTTCATCAACACAGGTGTTATAGTACAAATCGCCCAATCCTAAAGGAAAATGATGCATTACTGAAGCCCGGGTTGTAAACTCGTAGGTGTTGACAAAAATAGCAGTTAAGGTTTCAGCTACATAATATCCATGCCAGTGAGACAATGCAGAACAAACCATGGGGTGAAAAAGTCCAGGACAGTGCTGCCATCTGATGTTTCAGTATCATACTAAAACTTTTTTTTGGATGACACCTCAAACGTACTATACTGCTATTCTTTGCCAGATTAGCTCAAAATTGGGTTTTCTGAAATTTAAATTATATTCAGAATTTGAACCATCCTTTCATTTATACGGAAGACAAAATGTTCTTTTAAATTTCATATGTAAATACAGGTACCTTTCATGTACAGGTACGTACCGTTCTTGTACTGTGCAGTGATCATTCTGGATGGTCAGTCCTTAAAAAAAAGAAAATTAAGTTTCGGAACTAAAACACATTTCACATTATGGTCACACTTAATAACGGTGCATTTTCCCTAACCAGCAGGTCTTTTTAATAGTTATTATAATACGATGAACAGATGCCGATTTAGAGAGCTCGGGGCGACGCGCGCCCCCTCTTTTATAGAACAATATACGCTAAATTGATACCGAAAGGCAGCGCCGGATTTTCAGTCTTGTATAAGATATTTACGTATAATGGTTATGTGCCCCCTTTTTTAGATACTATATCCGCCCCTAGCTGCTGTATAAATGTCTTGATAATCTGCAAAAAGGGAAACAATCCCCTTTTCATTTACATATTAAATGAAACTTCAACAGGAATTGATGAAGGTAAATCTTTCTGAAAGATTATTGATACAAGTGGGATATATAATACCTTTTATAAATTTCTGCTATTTTTTTCCTCGTGAAAGTTCCATGGAATACAGCAGAACCAGTAATGTCACCAGGGGGCGCCGTGATGCAGGATCAGTTGTCCTGCTGGTAAGGGTAACTGACATGAATATGTACAATCAAATTTTGCATACATCCCCAGGTATTAATTTGTTGACACGTGTTATTGATCATGTAGCTTTTATGTATACTCTCTTTTCACTGACTCTAAGACTCGTGTACTAATATTTTAGCTCACATAATGTGGTTCATGGACCCAATACCACAACCCTCGATTGAATTACATTAATGATCTTTTCTACTGTGCCGCTTTAAGTAAACACCGTGCAATAGAATTATTGTATTCCTCTAATACAAGCCTTCCGAATTTATATTCAAATATATACTAATATTTGCTTGTACGTGTTTAAGAGATCCAATATGATAATAATTGATATGCAGGACAAAAAAAATGCATTAATATAATAATAACAACTAATCAAATGCGCTTTGCTTTCACTGTAAATTACACAACCACGTTTCTGTTTTACTTCGTTAGAAATACAGAAATCTGCATTCTAAGGAATTCATGCCTCTGCCATCTGGAGGGTCCTCATTGTGAGATGCTCCCAAATCATCGCGTTTGCTTTCACGTATTAGGCCAGTATTCCCAGCTTTGTTCATGCAAAAGTGAGTGTACATTGGGGAATATTCCTTGATGACGTTCCTGAATTCGGATCAATTTACACCAAAATCCAATCGATTCGTCATTGACCCATGCCCCAAATGTCCGGAAAATTTCATAAGATTCCGTTCAGGATTGCATGAGTTATGTTGTGAACAAACACACACGAACACACACACACACACACACGAAAACGAATGAACGCATACCCTCCTGACATTTAAACCAAATCATAAATTTTGAAATTCTAAAGATTTTCATTAGCTATGTATTCTAACCTCCAAACCTCTTTAGAACCATTGGGCGCGATATAAAACTGAATTATAACCGGTAAGAATAACTGTTGTGTTTTATTTTATTATGCACGACAAAGGGCAATCACGTGAGAAAAACATATGGTGGCAAACATGCAGTGGCCTGACTAAGAAGCTCAAGTCGTCAGTTAATCCCCGGTCAATGCGTGATACACCGGGATAAACACCTCTGTTATAACAAAAGAGACGAGATGATCGATACCACCCTAACAATGAGTGAACTTTAATATCCGTTCATGCAGCTGGTGTTTAGATCCATTTAACACTAATCATAGCTACGAAATTTTTGTTCAATATATATATATATATATATATATATATATATATATATATATATATATATATATATTTACATGTATATCTATATATCATTTATGTTGCATTTATTAAATGCAGACAGCAAATGTAATTTTTTTTTGTATTATAACGTTAGTGAAGGAGGTGGTTATGTTTTTAACAATCCCCATATGTTTGTTTTTTTTTTTGTTAGCCTTTCGTTGGTTTGTTTCTTTTTAAGCGATATTTCGCACAACCTACATTGAACCAATTTCGATGAATTAACTTTGTAGCGGGATTTTATATATAGGCCTGGAAGGACGGATACAGTTGCTAGATTTGATTTCATTTACAGGGGTAGACTTTCTACACTGGCGACCAAGCTGTCTTTATTTTAAATAACGTTTTATTCGTAAAATGTTGATATTATACATGCATATATATACTTACATATTCCTTAAATGCCCTTGGATATAATTTAGCCGGATTAAAATAATGTTGGTTTATACTAAAATATGGCTTTCAGCCATGGAACACAGAGTTCCCAGACTCTCTCCACGTCAGTGTAAGCATAAAGTATTACGTATACATATAATATAATAAACGCTTCTGTGTATTCAGCGGCTGGTCATACTTGCGAGCGTAATGTAATACATGTTATTCAAGGGGTTTAGAGGAAACGTAATCGTTTATCATAAACCACTTATAATTCAATCCAGTTCCGTACGTATTAATTCTTACACTATAAATATATACGCAACAGCAGAATATATTATATAGCTTATACATAGAGGCATATGTGGAGTCTTCATGTCAAGTCATGTTAGTTTATTGGATCTATGCCCAACCTCATTTTTGGCTCAGCTGACTGAAAGTCATCTGAACTGTAGCGATCAATCTTTGTACGTCGTCCTTCCGTCTGTCTGTCCGTCTCTCCGTCTGTCCGCCTGTCCGTTACCCAGGCATAAATCGTAACCGCTAGACTTGGAATCTACTAACTTGACATGCGGGGAGGTCCATGAAAAATCTCCTTGGAAACCTGAAATTAGGCCTCTGTTACCCATATCTTCCAAGCTATGAGGCTCAGAAGTACCCCCCAGAATAACTAAAAATTTGATACAAAAGCTCTAGTATCTGAACAACTAGTGAATCACCATGATTCTTTGCATGCATATTGATCATGGAGTGTTTCATCAGTTCTTGCAGACTGGTGACGCCATCTGGATTTTTTTTTTTCAAATTTTTGCGCATTTTTTTTCAATTTTTGAGACCTTCAAAGATGCGGTCGTCCGTTAACAGGGCACAAATCGTAACAATTGGACCTTGAATCTTCTTACTTGATATCCAGGGAGGTCCATAAAAAGTCTCCTTGGAAACCCGAAATTAGGTGTCTGTTACCCATATCCTCCGAGCTATGGGGCTCAGAAGTACCCCCCAGAATAATTAAAAATTTGTTACAAAAGCTGCAGTATCTGAATAACTAATGCATTGATCTTATGAATGTTTTTTGCATGCATATTGATCACACAGTGTTTCATCAGTTCCTGCAGACTGGAGGCGCCACCTGTATTTTTCAAATGTTTAAGCAGTTTCCCTCTATTTCCAGACCTTCAAATGAAGCGGTCATCTGTTAACAGGGCACAATCGTCACGGTTGAACCTAGAACTTTCTTAATTACTTGACATCCAGGGAGGTCCATGAAAATCTCGTGGGAAACCTGAAATAATGTCACGGTGACCTATATTGTGCAAGCTGTGTGAAAGAACATGATTTAACACTTTATTAGTCAGATGAGCACAAATGGTAGCAGCCGGGTGTAGAATAAGGTCACTGTAACCCATATCTAAGGTCTATTGGCAAAATGCATGATTTTGAGCAGTCTAGGGGTCATGTTACCGATTGTTCAAGCTTCCTATTCAGCTGATCGTCATTGCCCATGGGCCACTTGTTTTATAAAAAAAAGGGAGACACCTTGTCTTTGCACGGGGTCTTCATGTCAAGGTATGTTAGTTTATTGGATCTTTGCCTGACCTCATTTCTATATATATAAATGGCACCATCTTGTCAGATGGAGGTCTATCTTTCCCTTATGATTCTATTGAGAGCCACCTATATATATCGGTGATTGCGAGAGCCTAACACCTGTTACACAGACAAATGGGCGGCGTTTCTCAATTAAACGATGATATGTATATATATATGAATAAATATAAATATAAATATATTAAATATATCCTCTAGGATAATTCAAACGAACTTCTCAAAAATGAGAAACAGGATTTTCCATTCTGCACAATTACGGTTTCGAATCCATAATTGGCTCTGGTTTCTATTTTCATTCGTTGTATAAGGTTTACTGTTCAAACAACCAAAGTTCTCCACACATGATGTAATTATTCACATTAAACAGAGGTTATTTTATAGCGGAGGCAACGAGCGGATTAAGGGCAACAAATTCATACAAATGATAAGACATAGAACTGCAAATTAAATCATAATAAATATGAGGCAAAGTTATTCTAGAAAGCCCTGCTAGTCATACTGTTTATTTACATATACATACATGTATTTACATGATATGTATACGCCCCGTGCTTGTTTACTGTGTATATACATACATACGGTTTTGATACAATAATTACATGCACTGTTTGGTTGAGCCACCTCTGGCCTGTGGCTGATTTTATATTTGGCTCTTGCTTGTTGATCGCATTATGCATATCCTGCACGAGTGTATGTATGACCTTGGTCTCCCGATACTGATCGCCCGTACAGTATTTTATGTATCGGTATACCTACCTGTATACTCGACTTGTTTACCCATATAAAATACGTTCTTGTTTTTCATGAGTAGCTACCTGTGCATACCAAAAAAGGGTCAAGACCAATTTATGACCGTTATCTTGATCAACCATCAGTACACCCTGATATATTTAGCTTGTTAGAACATATATTTATTAGGGTTCGGAGCAAAGGGAAATGCTTCTACCGAAATTAATGTGCCCTCCTTAATTGCAGTCGTAGTAAAGGGAGATTCCAGTCTTAAAAAGAATGGCTTCACAATGTGTTGTCAATTCAAGAGAAACGCTACACCAATAGATATTACATATGTTTCTGCAAATGCAATAGCGCCCTTTTCCATGCCTTTTATGTATAAGGGTTTATATAAACTTTATTTATTTTACATGGATTGTACAACTAGTTATAATAACTAATGCGAGGCACTCTCCATGGCTCGGATGTTGGCGCTCGGTAGTCAGTTAGGGTGGAGGAAACCGGAGTACCCGGAGAAAACCACCGACCTTGGAAGGGCAACTACAACCCACTCTCATAGCCAAGCCGGGAATCGAACCCTGGTCGCCAGCGGAGAAGGTCGAGCGTTTGACCACTCAGCTGTCCAGGTTGTCTGTCACATTCGGGTCCAATGAAGCATGCCCTGTTGCCGATTTGTCTATTTAGTGATATTCGAAACCGTCAAGCGGCTCAAGTAAAATGCTCACCGTTATAGATAAGGTTACATATTTACTCTCATCATTTGAGATATAAAATAATTATGATATCCTTGGCCAATACAATGGGCCCGAATACTCAGTGTCAGCTGATGTCAATAGGTGACGCTAACGAGGTGGGAAAGGTCATTAATGCAATCATAGGAGAAATTAAACCGTGCATTATTTAACTTTATATAGCTGCCTGATATAGACACACCTGGAAAACACTTAAAGGAAGCGAACCATCCTAAGGCCACATTTTTTTTTTAAATTTTAAACATAAAGCTTTACATGTAAGTCCATTCATCAATTTATTCAAATACACCAATACTAATGTGGCACCTCTCCCTGTATAATATCTTTGAAATGATTAATATTTTTTGTTTAGTAAGACCAACAGATTGTAATATAACCATCGGTGAAAATAAGCTACGTTGGGCTTATTATATTAATTCAAGGCTTTGTACGTCCTCAATTATTAGTCAAGCTATACGTCTGATTACCTTTATGGCCAAGGCCCAAGATTCCGCAGACTATTTCTGTACAATAATCCACGCTATATCGTTCAGCTAGTGACTTTGTATAATATAGTGTGTACTTGTCCTACATAAATCCACAGCGGTCCATTATGTCACTACATTCAATATAATTTTTTTTACGTTTATAGAGCTTACATGAACAAGAATAGAATGTTCAGGTATATTAAAGATGGCACCCGAGCGGCCACCGCTTCTGGACTTAATCTAGATGTAGCCCCCTCCTTTAAAAAAAGTACATCAACAAATCTTTTTGGCGATTAGATTCTAGGAAGGACTCAGTTAATTGTATTGCGAAGAAGCAAAGGAGTTATGTAGAGATATAGAGGGTCGACCGTGTTCTGGTTCGCGACCAAGACGTCACCTGCATGTGCATTCTTTTGCATGGAGTCACAAGGAGAAAAAGTGAAATTTAAACCAATCCTTTTTGATTGCTATATATATATTTTGCCTGCATATATAAAACAGTGTTGACAACATTGAGTGTTCATAACATAAGACAATATATATATATATATATATATATATATATATATATATATATATATAATGAAGTACCTGTATTACATTTTGCGTTACATGTTTATCAAGCCTGACCTGGAACACGAACACGGTTTTTTAAATAAGCTCATGTATATGTAAATTCACGCAAGAAACATACCTCATAGTTCAGATAGCACATGATATAATGTCTTATTTATTGTTTTCCATCTGAATCTAAAAAGCTATCGAACACGTGTACATGCGGTTTTTCATGACATACAATTAAATATATACGCTATAAACGGAATATGATTTAATAACAAATTTATACTGGGTTATTCCGATATTTGACGACTATTAAATAAAGATGATCCCTTGAAACTTTTGTAAAATATATGCAAGAAAACGGCCATGTCCATGCGTTTTTATCATGTTGGGAGCCCGCCATAAATAACCAAAACACATTCAGCAAGGACTATAGCCTATATGGCGGCAAGTCAAACAAACCAGAGTTTTGCAAAGGGCCTTTTACAGCCAGTTACCTTTCAACTTTTGCTCATACATGTATGTACAGATGCAACCAAACATTTTAGGTTACATTTTTTTCTGGTTGTCAGCATTGGCGCATGTAGGCCTAGGCTACGTACAATGTTTACAAACAACTTGTAGGTAAACAAGCTCATGCGTCCATCACCGATTAAGACGTTATAAGAACTTTTAAACAAGAATCACGTACAGTTCATCAATATGTCGCAGAATAAGCCAGAGATCACAAAATATCTACAGAAAGGGTAGGTATAAGGCTAGCCTTGAAGTTTTATGGATAAAAAAAGCTTATACTGTATGTCCAACTGAATATGTATGTCCAATTTCATTGAATAAAAGTTTTAAAAGAAGTTTGTCAATAGCAATATACTCTATTCATGCTAAACAACCACGATTAACAAGTGACCCATGGGTCATGACGCTCAGCTGACTGGAAAGAGATTCGCCAAAGGAAATTTTATCATCTGAATGGTAGTATATACCCATTGAACTGAAGTATCAAACAAATTAACCAACAGGCCAAGATTGTGACTGTATTTATATATCTCAAAAATAGAGAAAAAATGGGTAAACTTTAAAAAAAATACAGGTGGTTCCACCAGTCTGCAGAAACTAATAAAAACACTTAATGGTCAATATCCATGCAAAGAATCATGGTGATCTCTGGATTAGTTGTTCGGATAATTCAGCTTTTGTATCAAATTTTCCATTATTCTGAGGGATACTTTGGAGTCCAATAGCTTGAAGGATATGGGTAACAGAGACCTAATTTCAGGTTTCCATAGTAACTTTTCATGGGCCTCCTTGCACGACAATAATGAAGATTCTAGGTCCTGTTGTTACAATTTGTGCCACGTTAACAGATGACAGCATCCTTAAAGGTCTCGAAAATAGAGAAAAAAATTCGTTAAAAAAACCGAACAAATACAGGTGGTGCCACCAGTCTGCAGAAACTGATGAAACACTCCATAATCAATATCCATGCAAAGAATCATGGTGATCTCTACATTAGTTGATCAGATATTTCAGCTTTTGTATCAAATTGTCCATTATTCTGAGGGATCCTTCCGAGTCCTATAGCTTGAAGGATATGGGTAACAGAGACCTAATTTCAGGTTTCCATGGAGACTTTTCAGGGGTCTCCCAGTGTGTCAAGAATGAAGATTCTAGGTCCAGTCGTTACGATTTGTACCCTGTTGACAGATAACTAAATCCTTAAAGGTCTCAAAAATAGAGAAAAATAATAAAAAAAAATTAAAAAAATACAGGCGGCACCACCAGTCTACATATATGCAGGAACTGATGGAACACCTCTTGATCAATATGTATGGCAAAAATCATGACCATCAGTGTTGTCGTTATTGAGATGTTGCGATTTGTTTTTATCAAATTTTCCATTATTCTGGGGGGGGGGGTAATTGGGAGCCCCACAGCTCAAAGGATATAGGTAACAGAGACCTTATTTCAGGTTTCCATGGAGACTTTCCATAGGTCTCTCACTGTGTGAGGAATGAATTAAGATTCTAGGTCCAGTCTTTACAATTTGTGCCCTGTTGACAGATGTTCACAGTTTTAAAGGTCTAAAAAAATAGAGAAAACAATTCTTAAAAAAATCGAAAAATAAAGTTGGTGCCACCAGTCTGCAGACACTGATGAAACATCTCATGATCAATATGTTTGCAAAAAATAATGACCATCAGTGATGTAGTTAATGAGATATTGAAGTTTTTGTATGAAATTTTTTACTATTCTGGGGGGGGGGGGGTACTTTGGGGCCCAATAGCTCTAAGGATATGGGTAACAGAGACCTAATTTCTGGTTTCCATGAAGACTTATCATAGGTCTCTCAGTGTGTCAAGAATTAAGATTCTAGGTCCAGTCTTTATGATTTGTGCCCTGTTAACAGATGTTCACATTTTTAAAGGTCTCAAAATTAGAGAATAAAATTCGTAAAAAATCGAAAAATACAGGTGGCGCCACCAGTCTGCAGGAACTGATGAATCTTCTCATGATCAATATGTATGCAAAAAATCATGACCCACAGTTATGTAGTTAATGAGATATTGAAGTTTTTGAATGAAATTTTTGACTATTCGGGGGGGGGGGTACTTTGGGGCCCTATAGCTCGAAGGATATGGGTAACTGAGACCTAATTTCTGGTTTCCAAGGAGATTTTTCATGGAACTATCAGAATGTAAAGTAACAAGAGATTCTAGGTCCAGCGGTTACGATTTGTGCCAGGTTAACGGACAGACGGACGGACAGACGGACGGCAAGACGGACGACGGACGAAGAGTGATCGCTAAGCCTATAGCTCAGATGACTTACAGTCAGATGAGCTAAAAATGTAAGACTGCCGAACTAGAACCAAATCAGAAGTCCAGTTCACACCCCGTTCCCGGGTTTGTTGTTGTTATTATTGTTGTTGTCGATTTAGTTACAGGGGCAACCGCCAGGCGAGGCTAGTGAATCAGACCGTGGCTTACTCGAAAGGGAATTCGAAATTACGTGTCCCTCATTTCGAAAAATCAACAATACAGGAAAGAATTTTCACTATTGATTATCCTTACTTGTGAATTATATATATTATATATCATATCACCTTCAAAATTTTAAAATTTTGCTTATTTTGGTAGGACAGATTTACAATTTTCTGTTTGGAAATGACGAATTTCCACTGAGGCCACAAACACATGTAGTTTCACCAGTGAAGATGGCGGACAGCGCTAGCGAGCTGGAGAGCGATACCAGTTCCATCGATGGGGGACCCGTCATGAAGGCTCCCTTTCAGACACAAATAGAACAGTTTCAAAAGAGACTTGAGTCGTTACAACAAGAAAACAGAGTCTTGAAAATCGAACTCGAAACCTACAAGTTAAAATGCAAGACGTTAGAGGAGCAAAACAAGGAGCTACGGAAGGCCAGTGTGACAATCGTGAGTCATTGAACAGACGTGACTTTGACAGTTGTTGATAGCTTAAACCGCCTGTTGATTTCATTAGTGCTATTGACATTAACGTTCAGGCAATCATATCATTTTATCAACTTCTGGATTATCACTTCGGTTACAGAATCATAAGTATGATGGTGGTTACTTTTAGCAGACGTCAGTTTTTTGTTTGGTTTGCGTGGTGGTGTGATCATTGCGTCTTGCCACCTGTAGCACGTGACTTAAATAGCCTAGAAATGCAATTTTATCCTCCCCCAAACCTGGAAGGCAGTACAGGGCCTCATACACAGTATCATGCCAGTTGGCTCACGCTCAGAACTGTAAACTGGATATTCTTGGCTTTCACTATGACTAGTATGTAAGGTATATAGCTGGCAGCTTTTGAGTATTGCTTGGTCTGTATCGTGAACATGAAGAAGTATTGATAATCATTTAAATCAGTGGTCTATAAACATTTGTAGAAAAATAAAAAAAATAGGTGCGACTATAGAATCCGTGCCTACCCATTAGAGATTCCGTGGTGTGACTGTAGAAGTAGTGCCTACTGTTCAGGACTCTTTTTATCGACAACAGATACATGTAACTTGTATCCTATAGCCTTTTCACTTATATCTTAGCCCGTAATAATGTATAATTTATCCTTTCTTCACGCGACTCAACGTATCGTATCCGTCATGATTCCTCCCTCTGCTTGTTTACACCACTTAGCTTACGTGCACATGTTCTGCCTACATCATTCACATACGTTGTGTTGCGCCCTCGAGGCTTTTGTATCCACACGGATCACGGCTATCCAACGTATATTTGGTGTATTTCAAGGGTTAGGGTTTACAAATAAACCAGTGACTTCACCCTGTCCGCGCGCAGAGTCCGGTTTAGTGGCAAGCAGTTAACAAACGGCTGTGGGTTAATTTTTTTAAGCTTTTTCAATTTCCGGGCGCTTCGGATGACGCATACGCTTAACAAAATTTAACCCTCATTTTAACAACTACCACCAATTCTCAAGACTAGATTCAAATATCCCCATTTGAACCATGGATTCCAACTCATCTTCTGTGGCGCATTGGTAGCGCATAGGACATGTTATCACACGGTTGCTGGTTCGAGACCCGGTCAAGAGCTTCACAATTGCATGTTATGTGTACTGTAAAAATTACAGAAGCGCCACCAGATGGAGACACAGCAGACATACGAACAACAGACGAAACCACGTAGGAAATACTAGACAACGTCACCAAGAACATTTTCCTTGACTGAGACCATTTCCCGTAGGCACTAATTCTATAGTCGCTCCAAAAAATACTGTACACAAGATTTATCCTAGTCTATTTCCCCCCCCCCCCCCCCCCCCCCCCATCTGTCAAAGTTGATTTATGATTGGCAGAAGCGGATCCAGGGGGGGGGGGGGGTCCAGGGGGGTTTTTTTTATCAGAAACAACGTTTTTTAAGGGCTTCAGATAAAATTTTGCCACCTTGACCCCCCTTTTCAAGACCTGAGGACCTTTTTTAGGGTTTCATTTGTCTTCCCAGGGTTGAACCCCCCCCCCCCCCCCCCCCCCCCCCCCCCCCCCCGCTTTATCCTAAATCCTGGATCCTCCCATGATTGGGTGTCTTCAGGATTGTGATGTTGATCTATTGTTTTAAGTATGTACCAGGTAAGTGACCCACCTATTATATGAAGGACATCCCTCTCTCCCCTGCAGCATGGAGACCATTTCAATGCAGTGATTCTTATAGAGAAACAGGAGTCGAAGGATGCCTTAAGGGTGGCTGTTTTTAAAATGGTGCTGACCTCCCTGATCCTTAGCGACGATTTGTTTATGGTTCCACCTGGCTTCAGCAGTGGTACTATTACTGGTGATAGGGTGACTAGTGTTGGGACGATATGGGTTTTTGATATCATGATAATTATTCAAATTTTATCGCGATATACTGTGATATCGCGATATTTTCAATTATATATAATTGCATTAATAAGCCATCAATAATGATATTTATAACAACCACCTTTAAAGTCTTGACTTTATACAAGGGGTTAAGTATTAATATAATTTATACCTATTGTGCCAGTACCACAGAATGACTCATTAAGTGATGTAAGTTGCATGAAGGTCCTGCAGGTGCGCAAGCTTGAGGCGCAGTCCTGCCCCCATCGTCCAATCACGCTTGTCAGAACTTTCCATCAGTTTCCTATAGCTACATAAAAGCCGGAGAATCCCGGCGAATTTTCGGAGAGCGTGTCATACGAATCTTGGCTAAATATATCATCTCAATTTTATATGGCAAAATATGCAACCCGTATGGAATGTTCGATTCAGTGGTGACACTTTTATGTTGACATTTTCGTTCCATGCAATAAAAGCATAAATGCGTGAATTTATTGCTCTTTCATTATGTTATTTTCTCCTGGAATTCTCAAGCTTTTGTCCTTTCTGATTCATCCTGCTACTTCTGGACATTTCCAAGTCTGTAAGCACACGCTTCCACCCACACGCGTGTATTCCAATACACGTGGTTTATGAAAATAAATGCGATTCTTTGAAATAAATTTATTTTGAACTTCAAGGGCTTGCTTGTGAACCAAAATCATGAACAAAAATTGATATCGTGATATCGCGATAATAGGAAAGTTGACGGTATGATAACCGTAGCGGTCAGATATCGTGATAATACCGTATACCGGTAACCATCCCAACCCTAAGGGTGACAGGTGATAGGACTGATGTCCTATAGTATGGTTCTGCTGGAAATTCTAGGAAAATAGAAATTAACGTGCCGTCCTACTGCCACACCCCCCACCCTAACTTCATATCGACCCTCTGGCATTAAAACCAGATTACTGGCACCAGAGCAGGGTTTGCAAACTTCCGGGAAGTTAGGTATTTCTTCCCGTCCCATGGGAAGAAAAGGAAGTTTCCGGGAAGAAAAAGAAGTTACTAGGAAGAAAAAGAAGTTAGGGAAGGAACTCTGACCTTTGGCCCACAGGTTCCCAAAATTTTTATTGATAATATATAACATAGTAAATAAGCATATATAACAGATAACCACAGAATAATATATCACAGTTGTTCATTATGCACACATTGTTATTCATTATTTACACACTCAACCAGGCCCATTGTTGAGACGACCCATTCACTAGTAACTCAGCAAACCCTGCAGGTAGAGGAGGGCTCCCTTTCTTTATTCCCATCCACCAGGTTACAGCTGAATATTATGCAGACTTTGTCTAAAAGCTTTATGGCAGCTGCGATGTACTCAGGGTTATGCTTAGCCGACAAGTCTATAACTTGCTGTTGCTGTCCAGTGGTAATATTTAGCGAACCTGTGAGCTTATGCGGCGTCGTCTGTACGTTAACCCATACTATCTTGAAAGCGGCAAGAGTTAGCATCACAAAATTTTATGCAAAAGATAAGTCATCTAAAAAACTCTATCGGATTTTGCATATTATTTGGCTAACTGCATTTTCTTAGATTTTATAGGGAAAAAAGCTAAAAAAGCTTTAAAAATCTTCTCTGAAACTGTGTAGCCAAATTGTCCAATATTTCACAGAAATGATTCCTGGAACAATCCCTCTCAGGTTTGTTTGAATGGTTTAAGTCTTGTAAGTTTTGGCCGAGTTACAGGAAGTTGAACTTAGTCATCTGTCCAAAAATAATACTAAAATTACAGTCTCAGAAAAAGCTGGAGCTATTATCACCAAATTTTATTCCAATATTGGTCACATGAGTCTTATCTGATATTGAGGTATTGTTTGTATAGCTGTGTGAAGCAGATACATCTAGCCTGGCACCAGTTTATCAGCATGTTACATCATGCCTCTAGACGTTTAGATGTCAGGTTATCTATCATTAATATTGACAAGAATGTTTTTTAAAAGCTTTTAAAAAATGTAGATTTATGATTTTAGATATTCCTCATGCCAGGCAATGTTTACAATCACAGGTATACAGCTCTCTGTGGGTATATATAGACAGCCATACATGGATTATAAATAATTGATATCCATACTCACCTCAATTCAAGATTTTGCCATCAGTGAGATGTATCTGTATTATAATTTTGCATTCAAAATGCATCTGTAGTAATTTTTAGCGAACCTGTGAGCTAATGCGATGGTGTGGCAGCGTCCTCGTCCGTCGTCTGTACATTAACCCATACTATTTCGAAAATGACTGGTGCTAGCATCATGAAATTTAATGCAAAAAGTTAGCCATCTGCAAAACTCGGCATTTTCTTAGATTTTATAGAGAAAAAGCTAAAAAACCTTTAAAAATCTTCTCCGAGGAAAAGGTCAAGCCAAATTGTTCAGTATTTCACAGAAATAATCTTTTATACCATCTCTCTCAAGTTTGTTTGACAGACTGCCAACTGTATCAGATTAGGCAAGAGGTCACTCAGTGCAGCCAGGTATAGGTCAGGCGTTAACTTAGTGCAGTAGCTGCATTCTATTTATAGCGTTGGCAGACTGTCCACTGCATCAAATTCAGCACCACCATTCAGCCTGGATCTATTTATAACTTTGGCAGACTGCCAACTGTGTCAGATTATGCAAATGGTCAAGAGTTCACTCAGTGCAGCCAGGTACAGGTCAAAAATTCACTCAGTCTAGCCAGGTGCAGGTCATGAGTTCACTCAGTGCAGTAGCCTGAGCCAGCAAATTTGTCACAGTTCACTCGAGGCAACTGCCTTTCTCACCTAAGCCTGGTCAGCCCAATGCATCAGACTCAAGGTAAGTTTGATTTATTTGTCTGATATTTTGACCTGACTATGTTTCTTTGATGGCTTTCTCATTCACAAGACAGGTGTTGCCACCTACAATGACTTTTGCACAGTGTATGTGCCTGCTTCTTTCTACAGGGGAATTTGATATATCGGCCTGAAATTGGGCATATTTATACATATCGAATAGCTTTGTCGTATACAAGACTGGTGGTGCCACCTACAATAATTTTTGCACAGTGTGTGTCCCTGCTTATTTCTCAGGAGGGGTCTGGTATATATGTCTGAATTTGGGCATATTTATATATCTCTGATAGCTTTGTTGTATACAAGAATTGTGGTGCCAGCTGCAATCATATTTGTGTTCTGTGCACCCATGCCAGAATTTCAGCAGTGATGTTTGTGTAATTGTTTCTTATTCAAAATGTTTAATACTTGCATTGTTCATATACATGAGAAGTAATGGTCCAGCATTGAAGCATTATATCTGGTGTATTTCCCAATGCACAGGTAGGCATTAGGCCTGTAGGCCTTGTTTTTTTTACATTTTTTTTGGTGGAGGTAACTGCCTCCATTTTTTTATTCTTGCTTAACTATTACAATGCCCATCTGCAGAGTTTCATTTCGTTTTTGGACTATGTGACAGAGGCTCATACCAGGTTATCCTACCTGGTGTCAACCAGGCTCCATGTAACATTCATGCGGGTCCTGGGTGTTTGTCATCCCAATTGCTGGGTCACAACACTGAGGAACCCCATAAAGGCAAACACGTTTGCAAGTGAAACGTGGCTGTTGGGCACAGTCTACCCATTAAGCTGCAGAGAGCTTACCCTGGGTTCTGGCTGACTGTGAAAAGCTCATCGCTTCGACCGAGATTTCGAAGTTCATGATCTCCCTGCTTTGAGTCCTGCGCTCTACACCTGAACCATAGAAGCTGGTAATCCAGTGACCATTAAATTGCTGACCTTGATAAGTTGGATAGAGTAGGTGAGCTGCCAGAAGAGATGGCTGGACTGCCAATTACTCCACTATAAACCAGCTCAACTGTACAAGCCAAACTCCACCCCTGAAGGGTATACATGTACTCATGTTGAGTTCATCCTAATTACTCAACTAAAGACCAGCTCAAATGACTAAGCTAAACTCCATCCCTGAAGGGTATGTACTCATGTTGAGTTCATCCTAATAACTCAAATAAAGACCAGCTCAACTGTACAAGCCAAACTCCATCACTGAAGAGTATGTACTCATGTTGAGTTCATCCTAAAAACTCAACTAAAGACCAGCTGAACTTTACAAGCCAAACTCCATTGATGAAGGCTATGTACTTATGTTGAGTTCATCCTAATTACTCAAATAAAGACCAACTCAACTGTACGTTAGCATTTTTTGTGCATTTTCTAATAATACCAAATATGAACTAGAAAAATTCCAGATTAACCCAGCACATTGGTAAACCCCTTGGCATGTTTTTTGAATTTATGACCGCATGAACACAAGCATGGCTCGCACGGGTTACAGAATGCCAGCAAATTGCAGGCTATACAGGAAATTACCCGTGTCCATGGAGACGGTGTTTCAGTTTGGGTTGTGAGCTCACATGTATACTATTGTGTTTATTCACCATTCTTAGCATAATATTGAGATTATGGGCCATTTACCACAATATGAATGCAACCAGATGCAAAACAACTGCGATATATTCCTCCATATTACTAGTATCACGACTCGAGCAGGCTTACCAGCCCAATTATCCGATTGCCTACTGAGTCGGGTTGTCATAGCTACCCTCCCCCCCCCCCCTCCGAAAAAAGTGAAAAAGATCTTGCCAATCAGACCTGGTCCCCTGAAAAAAATTAACCCATTTCAATATTTTTCTGAATCTTGTTTGTCTTTTCCTATGTATCTTGGAATTTGATTTATATTAGCAGGACAAAACACCTTCATATTTTTCACTTATTCTGTTTAAATCCATAGTCCAAACCCATTAACTTGTTGCTTTAGTGTTAAGTTTCTTCTTTCTGTTCTAACCAGTGAAAGGCAGGTTATTGGGCACAGGGATCTTTTCGGGTTTTTTTTGCACATGTCAATGGTCCACGAAAGTTGTAACCCATCCAAAAGTGTTTCAGGTGAAAACCCTGAAATTTTTAACCCACGATATTTTCTGAAACCACAATATGTAGACTACCAGCTTATTGCTGTTGATGACAGTAGTCCAGTTTTAAATTGATACTGGTCATTTAAATACAAAATCTCATTAAAATCTGAAAGGCTGTGGCCAGTCGTATGTAACTCTGTCTGACACATGCCCACTGTACTTTGCAAGTTTAGAATGTACGTTTTAAGAGGGGTTATTATTTTTTAATGTTAATGTAAAGAAAACTTGTTTACATTACAGTGTAAAAAACTGGGATTAATTAAGAAAAACTGATCATAAAAAAGTTCATCCTTACAGTAGGCAGGGTTTGGGTCAAATACTGTATGCCAAATACAAATATAAATATGAGAGCTATTCTCCTACAAAAACAAATACAAATACAGATGGATGAAGTTAAAAACAAATACAACATCAAATACAAATACGCAAGTAAAGGTAAAACAGAATGTTTATTAATTTCTACCATCATAAATAGTCATAAAATCTACTCGTACTGATACTACATAGAGATCAGAGAATTATCCAGACACATTTGTGATTGCAAACATCAGGAACAAGTGAAACAATTGACCTGACGTGCCTTGTGGGTTGTTCAAAAGTTAGGTAGTAGTTAAATTTTTAAAATTATGGCAGACATGAATATTTATTTATACATATGTATTTGTACTGTATTTGAACAAAATCATCAAATATTGAGATCGAATACAAATACAAATATTATCATTTTGCACATCACAAATACAAATACACACTTTGACTGTATTTAAATGCAAATACAAATACGTATATTACTCCAACCCTGACAGTAGGGTTATGGCATATGGTGTATCAGCTATCTGTCATATCTGTACACAACATTATATTCAAATGCAAATACTTATATTACTCCAACCCTGACAGTAGGGTTATGGCATATGGTGTATCAGCTATCTGTCATATTTGTACACAACATTATATTCAAATACAAATACGTATATTACTCCAACCCTGACAGTAGGGTTATGGCATATGGTGTTTCAGCTATCTGTCATATTTGTACAAAACATTATATTCAAATACAAATACATATATTACTCCAACCCTGACAGTAGGGTTATGGCATATGGTGTATCAGCTATCTGTCATATTTGTACACAACATTATATTCAAATACAAATATGTATATTACTCCAACCCTGACAGTAGGGTTATGGCATATGGTGTATCAGCTATCTGTCATATTTGTACACAACATTATATTCAAATACAAATATGTATATTACTCCAACCCTGACAGTAGGGTTATGGCATATGGTGTATCAGCTATCATGTCGTATTTGTACACAACATTATATTCAAATACAAATATGTATATTACTCCAACCCTGACAGTAGGGTTATGGCATATGGTGTATCAGCTATCTGTCATATTTGTACACAACATTATATTCAAATACAAATACGTATATTACTCCAACCCTGACAGTAGGGTTATGGCATATGGTGTATCAGCTATCATGTCGTATTTGTACACAACATGATTTTTTTTTAAACTGAGTGACATATAAACAATCAGTCTTGACATTCACCATTAAAGTGAATATTTAATAGTGTTCTTATTAGACCATATAAGTGCCTTTTAGAAATTGCCTTTTTAGATGAATATCACACATAACAATAGATTTCCCAAGAAAGTTTGGACAGATTGTTTTAAACAAAGAAAGACCTAAAATTGATTGATTGATTGCCTTACAGCAGACTGGCATTACCATCTAGACCTACAATCCTTTTCCATTTTATGCAGTTAAATCTCTCCATAATGACCTCCTAAAACAAATTGGATAATGTGCAAAATACCATTCATAAACTAATTACCAGCTTTCTTTCAAATTGTCCACAGGTGTTAATACAGGTGAGTGGGTTGGTACTATTTAAATTGTGGTCACATGTTGCCTATTCTGTGAGTGACCTTGAATTTGGATTGTTCATATTGGGTGAAAATCATACTGTTCTCTCAGTCTAAAGCAGAGGTTTATGGTCTATTGGTCAAGCTGACATTGGTATGATAACAAATATCGGAACGCTGTGTTGTGTTTGGCAGACTGGTTGTGCCATATACATATCATTTTACAATATGTACAGTTCACCTCCCAATAACTGTCACTAAATATATGTTACTCAAGAACAATTGGACATATATCTTTCAGATTTTGCTGGTGCACAGATATGGATCAGAGAATGGATCCTATTAAATGCTATGGTCACAAAGATTCGTACTTATGATGGTTTGTTTGTATCTCCGTGTTCTTATGAATTCTAGAGTTCACATACATTTCTAAGTGGGGGCATAGATTCTTACGTCTGCTAAACGATAAGAAGTTGGTACCTCATTTTTGAGAAAATGAGATCATTAGCTCAGCTGACTATAAGTCATCTTGAGCTATAATCGTGGTCCATTGTCCGTCGTCTGTCTGTCCGTCTGGATGTCCGTCCGTAAGAATGGTAGTTTCGACACCGTTGGACCTACAAATCTGAAATTCGGCATACAGTAAGATGTCTCTAAAATCTCCTACCATGCCAAAAATTGGGTCAATAGGACTTCGTTCCTTCGAGATATTAAGGAAAAACCTCAATTTTTTATTAGAAATCTATTTTCACGTTTCAGGACTGCCTAATATCAAAACCACTCATCTGGTTTTCTTCATATTTACCATAAATATTCCTCTATATAGTTTCTATGTACATGCCAGATATTAAGTCAGTATTATATCATTTAAAAAAGTTATGGGCCCAAACATAATGGACTTTGTAAAAAAATCAGGAAGATATTTGGTCACTTAAGACCAAAAGTTAAGACCAAAAGTGTTAAAGGTAGGGACTTTTTTCCAGTAATACAACTTTAATTAATCAAAATTTAATTGTATACTAAAAATTAGATCAAAATCTGTTAATTTTTTTTAAATATTGGCAAAAATATGAAATTGGTACCTTAAATTTTGCCCAACTTTGGCCACGGCACGTTTTTTTCCTCTAAGTACTGTGGATTTAATTTTCACAGCATGTATACATAAGGATTAATCTGTTAAAATCTGAAATTTGAAAATAAAAGCTGCAAAATTAGGCTAGTTATTGAATTTTTTTGGAGGCTCTTGTTGTATTCCCTTACATTGTCAAGCAGTCCACTTTGATGACTGTAGGTCATTCAGTGCACATATCTATGCTCCCCAGGCTGTTGGCATAATGTTAGATGTCCCCAAAATCTCCTACCATACCAAAAATTGGGTCATTAGGACTTTGTTCCTTCGAGATATTAAGGAAAAAAAACTCTGTTTTCCATAAAAAAGGCCATTGTTACACTTCAAGGCTGCTTAATATCAAAACCACTGATCTGTTTTTGATTATATTTAGTATTCACATTCTTTCATACATTTTCTATGAACATACCAAAAATTAGGTCAGTATTGGGTATTATTTTGAAGTTATGGGCCAAAACATAATGCAATTTTTTTAAAAATCAGGAAATATATTTACTCACCTAACATGAGAATTGCTGAACCTAGAGACTTTTTTTCAGGAATATAACTTTATTTAATCAAGATTCAATTGTTTACCCAAAATTATATCTGAATTTTGCAAATTCAAGTTATTAGCATAAATAAAATTTCAATACCTTAAATTTTGTCCAACTTTGGCACTGTTGATTTAATTTTCACAGCATATATACATAAGGATTTAATCTTTTAAAATCTGAAATTTCAAAGAAATTGATTGGAAAGAATAGCTTTTATTCATGTTTTCATACACCATGTCAAGTGTTGTTTACATCTAGCCCACCTAGTAGTACAGCCTTCACTTGCATTATGTAACCTACCCCAGGCAGCTTGCCTTGGGTCAGCTTGGCCACTACCAGCAGGCTTTCCCTCTGCCCTGTACTCCCACCCCCCCCCCCCCCCCCCCCCCCCCGATGGTGCATAAACTAGATGAATGTTATTATTTTCTGTATTTGATTCATTCTTATTCTAGGCTATGTTACATTTTAGATTTTGTTTTGTACCACCAGGGTTACAATGATTAAAGTGTACATTTAATTGTGTCCACAAAGTGGTGTATTGCTTTGAAAGTGTGGATGTTCATGAGATAAGTAATTCCTTACTTCGAAGGAGTGAAAGGTGTGAAATTGACTATTAATTCCAGTGATAAATTAAAACTGGGATAGTAATTAGCACAATGATATTGTTTGTCCCTCATTCAACCAACAGTGTGTATACTTTATTTGAAAAGATGTTTTATTTTATCAAATTTACTGAATCTTTTATTTTATATTGGTGAATAAAATTAAGCATGTACTGAACTTTTTAATAGTGATTCAAGGAATATTCTTGTAGATGCCATGTTGTGGCATTATTTTCTCTTAAATTCAGTTTAAACATTTATGATTTAAAAATAATAAAATATATGTGTATGCATAATATGACCCAATATGAGCTACACTCTGGATATATGATGATTGCAACTTTTGCAACAATTCTAATATTTTAACTTATAGTTTCAGTTTTTTACTCTGTATATATAATGATTGCAACTTTTGCAACAATTCTAATATTTTAACTTATATTTTCAGGTTTTTTTATTAAAAATTTATGAAACCTGAAAATAAAAAAATGATTCAGATAAAAACTTCTTAATGGAAAAAGTGGATATGCTTAAAAAAATAGGATTATATATAAACTTAAATGCATTATTCCCTTGAAAGTGAAATAAAGGTTTTAGTCCATTCTGTCAACTTCCCTGTCCATTTGTAAATTTTCATATGCATCACAGTATCTCAAAACTTTTACTGTTTTTCTTCATGACAGCCTTGTCAGAGTATTAGTTTGCAATCATATATTTAGAACTTTACTATAACCAAGTAGGAGGGCCCCTTTCCTCTTAGCTTTTCATATTCTTATATAAATGAAAACATTACAATAGAATATTTCTATATCCGTCTTCGTGCTGCCCTCACTTTTCCCTTCTCCGAACCCCATCCCAAAGTCAGCCTCAGTAAGCAAGAACAAGATGAATCAGATATATTCATACTTTAATATTTTGTATAATTATTCGTCCATAGGTACCTATGTACATGCCAGAAATTATGTCAATATTGTGTAATATGTAGACATAGTGGGCATCACAATAATGTACCTTGTCAAGATTAAAGAGATATTGTGTCATACATTTACAAATTCATAAATCACTTCATCAGCATAGTTAATCATAACATCATATCTGTCAAATTGAAAGCTTGCAGACTACCATACACTTTAGATCCTTCAACAGATAGCCTAATCATCATTCTACTACTGCTTATTACTGCTGTCATTGCATTCATATTTGCTCAAATATATCACAACTTTCAACCCCTCCTAAATAAATAAAAAATAAACCACTATATTTGACTCTATTAATCCATCAGTCAGGTAATTTCATTTATCATTTACTCACATATTACATTACATTCCTTTATAATAGCCCAACATGTCCATGATATTCATAAGCTTTATCGACTCGATATAGTATCACAGTGGAGAAACATTTATAGTCCCAATCATGATCAGCTGAGTGCCGTGACCCATGGGTCCCTTGTTTTTGTCATACGACGGCCCAAGAGTTCTTTCGTTTTTTTGTAAGATTGCCATGGAATCTTCCTAAGACATACTTGTGGCAGTCATAAGAAAATATTTGGTCTTGCTGTAGGGCATCCCTATGTGCAACTCACATCACCCAAATCGTTGGTAGGAAGATTTTAAGACTTTGACATATTTTGTTGGGGTATATATGTGGGGGATGTCCACAAAATCTGTATTTGAGTGATCATCAAATCTGCTGGAAAAAGATAGTGGAAAGATCCTCATTTGTATCCGCCAAAACAAAGTATTGCGGATACTATGTTTTTGACCGGGTTCCGCCACAGCCCCAGCCACCGCATTTGTTTCAGGAGAACTCCTCTGAGACTACTGGGTTGATTTTTCAGAGACTTGCACCAATTATCGTGTCACATGTGAACTGGTGCCTAACAAATTAGCGACGTCTAACCTTTCCTCTTCAGTGCGTCGATCTGTGCGTCTGATTTAACACATTAACCCAATCAGGAAAAAAAATTTTGTACAAATGTAGCCCTTGGATAGCGTTGTAACATACACAAAAAATGGTGGCGCCACCTGCAAACATATTTGCACTGTGTCAATCTGTTTGTCTGCCTTGGGTTAAAATCACCCATATATCTGCAGTGGTTTGACTAATTCACCTTAAATTCAGCATGCGTATACATCCTAGATAGCTTTCTTGATTTAATAACAGGTGGCGCCACCTACATTCACGTTCGTGCTGCAGATATCCATGCTAATATCTCCAGACTGGTTTGACGAATCTTCCTGAAGTTTTGCATTTGTTTGGATCTCACATAGCTCTTTATCATACAAGAAACAGGTGGCAAACATTTTTGCACAGCGTCCATCTGTTTGTCTGCTGTGGTATATAATCACTCATATCTTGGCAGTGGTTTGACTTTACCACCTGAAATTTTGCATGTGTATACATCTTGGATAGTTTCTTGTTCAAATTATAGGTGGCGCCACTGACAGTCATGTTAACGTGGCAGACATCCATGCTAATATGTAACACATCTGACTCTATTTCCCCTTGCCACTCAATCCATGCCTCTCTTCACCCGTCCTACCTTGATTTTGGCGGATACATGTAGTCGCTTGACGACTACCCGTATTCTAGTTTCAATATGACAATATCTTGAAACAGAAGTACCATCCGATCCTTCAGTTTGATTTGAAAACTGTTTTCTCCTCGAAAACCTTGTTCACATGCATGTGGCTGGCTTATACCCCTAAGAATGCCACCAATGCTGCACAAATGGCGTACTTTCACCTTACCAGCACCTTACTACCACCCTAAGAAAAAAACGTACAAAACTGTTCATGATGTTCCCACATACACAGTAAGGGGCCCCCAAGAACAACTTAATGTGTTCTTGCGGCATACATACCATAAGAATTTTTGGTTCTGGAATGGTGTACTGACCTTAAATAATCCACTAACATTTTATGTAGTTATTACTTTGTTGCTAATGCATTCAAACGGCTGCTGTACAATGAGGGGTTCATAGAAAATTTTGTACAGTAGGAAATCAGTAGGACCAAAGACCTTGAATATTTTTGTCTCGTATGTTTTATTGTAGGCCCCACCTACCATAATTTCCTCTTAAATGAAGATTTTACTTCCTTATTTCACCTACATTAATACAATGACAGCAAAATTAAAATAATCCACAGAGCTTATTTAAATTGTGCTTGTGCTAAGATATGAGTAGAAGTTAGACTGTTAGGGGTGAAGCCTATTTAAATTGGAGTCATGACCTTTAATTATACTGACAAGAACCCTCAGCTGGTCCAAATGTGAATTGTATTGTATCAGTATTTTCATTCCATTGTGAAAATATAAGAAAATAGTCCAGCCATGTGCTAACAGTAGTGAACACATTTGCTAAGTAGATAACTATGTCAGGGTCACAGTTTGTGCCTATGAAAATATGGCTAATGAAATTTGATTTATGTACACTTTGGACTGCAGAGCATTTGATCCATAAACCTGAGTTATGGGAGCTGTTTATTTTGATGCATTGAGCTTACACCCAAAATAAGATTGAAAGGTCAAATTGTCATAGATGTCTCCCAGGTGTTTGACAGGTGTTACAAAGTAGTTTACCAGCGTTCTTACATGTATGGATCTTAATCGATGGCTTCTATACAGGCCATAGGTCTATAGAAGTCAGATTTTATCAGGTAACCATGAGATAAACTGACAAGAGTTAGTTATAGTATGATCTATGTAAACAATTTTTCCTAATGTATCAGTTGGAGTATCTGCAACTTCCAAGCTAGCAGTAAGCATGATTAAAAGTTGCATATGGGTGCTGGGCTCATTTTGAGGGGTTTATTAATGATTAATTGATGTAGCTGATTAGCTTATCAGTTAAGACCTGATCTAACAGTAAGAACAGTGGCCAAATCACTTCCAGAATGGTGAATATTTTTAACTACAGTTGTCACATGTCAGAGACTATAAACCCCACCAGGATCTTAAATTATTAATCCAACTTGACTGTGTTATGCATAAAATGTGTGTCATGGTTCACCAACTCCTTAGTAAGATCACAGGTTAGCTTTAGAACAGAGGCAGCCCCTATTACCAGTAAATGGCCCCTGCTGTTGGTTTGGATAAAGATACTGCCTATCTGACAGTGGTGAAGAATTCTGTAAATTAGAAACTTTACCTGGTATTTTAAACCATGTTGTTCCAGATTATCCCCAAAATTTAATGGATGGCCCTTTAGGAATGCCCAGGGCTACCTCCTTAAAAATATAATTTTTCTACAAAATTCATTCTTTTCTTTTTGAGTACAGCTGCTAACAGATATATAATCAAGGGGAAAACAATACCATGCCACCCGGAAGAAGACACATCTACAAAACCTAGTTTACTGGTACGGCATCGTGTCTGTCAAACCACTGCAGTCTTTGAGACCTTAAATTTATATCTCCTGTCTATTTTCTCATGAATTTTAAATTGGGATTTTAATTTCAAATACATGAAACACCAGACAAATGGGTTTAGGGAGAGTTGCTGCACTAAATGGAAGTAATTACATGTGCATACTTATTGTATCCCCAGACAAAGTCGGGGGTTACTATGTTTTCATGACATTCCTGCCGCTGCTGCTGCCACCGCATATAAATCTTGTTGGCGCGATACTCAAAAAATACTTCACGGATCTTTACCAAACTTGGTATATGTATAAAATGAGGTCATGACCTTAACTAGGAGAGTGTCCTTGACCTTGAATAGATCCAATTTTGGGGAGAACATACAAATTCTTAAATATCTCAAGAAATCTTCCATGGATTGATCCCAAAATCAAGTTGATTGAAGATCATGGATAGGGTTGTCATATTCCAGGAACTGGTGGTGCCACCTATTATTCTTTCCTTGTTTTCGTGCCTGTTAATACCCCCAAAATTGCCATTTGACAGAACTGTGAGCATTATTAGTCAAAAACTAATGGACAGATTTCTTTTATTTTACGCATTTGCATAGATATGGGTTATGAGATGTTTATTTAAATCGGGGTCATGACCTTTCCTATGAGTGGCCTTTACCTTGAATATTCCCATTTTTGGTGAAATTCACACAAAATCTTTAATATCTCAGTAAGGGATACGTGGAATGATAAAAAAATTAAATTGACTGAAGATCTTGAATAGCTTTGTCTTTTGCAAAAGACAGGTGGTGCCACCTTGTGTCTTTTTCTTGTTAAAATGATGTAAACGCAATAACTTTATAAGAATTTGAGGTACAGTTACCAAACCCACAGGTTTGGTGCATCTTATCAACGGCTATGTCAAGTGGTTTTGGATGACCTTGATGCACTTTTTCAGGGTCTCAGCAGCGATTATGCTAAAATGATATTAGGCCAATAACTCAAAAAGAATTTGTGGTACAGTCACCAAACCTACAGTTAAGATGCATCTTTTCAAGGGCTTACACTCCCGAGGCAGCGGAAATCCTATGCTTTTAAAGAAGCAACTGATTTTCACGCTGCCAGCTTTGACCGTTTATGATATATTTAGACACCAGATGGCGGTTCTTTGTCCGCTGAACAAAACGTGCCTATGATGTGACAAGCAGCCAACCAGATGCCAATAAACAAACACGCGACAGGCATCCTGGCTCCGCCCATAGCTGCGCTTCAAGCACCGTTTGAAGACAAGTTTACGTTAGAATTTTAATTGCTCCCTCTGCATTCTCGCATCATTCACCGATTGGATTCTGACAGTATGACTGTGTTAGCGTAGCCATGTGTCTGGTGTCTGCAGAACTGAAACCAGCCAGCGAGGTGTGCACGCAGCCTTTGTTGTTACATATACCACATCTATGCATCACTGAATTTGATTCAAACTTCATATTTATGGGTATTTTTGCATGAAGAAATAATTAATTGATTTTGAGGTCAGCTGGTCAGGAGGTTAAAGGTTGCAGGTCTAAGTTATTCACTCATTGGTTGCCAAGTAATTACAGCCCGGCCAGATGTAAGTGGTAAGTAGTTACCCATCATTTAGAAAGAATCCAGTTGATATGTGGGCAAAAGGCCAAGTTCATAGGTCAGGGATGTTGACAATAACTTATTTTGTAGACCATCTCTATTTTTCTTGTTTTCTTGTATATATAACCATGGCACTCACAACTGGTACATCTCACTATGTGCCCATAATTGTCAGTGACACTTGTGATATATGACTCCCTTTTGTATCAGCTCATGGAGTGATAAGGATATATCATTAGTGCATAACAAAAACACTGTTGCCGGAATGCTTTGGCCAGGCATTAAGACTATGAGAGTTAAGTGTTAAGGTTTAGCTACTGATTTATAAAATGATGGGAACATTTTGCAGTTTATGTCATGGAATCATTGCAATAAACTTAGTTTTCTAGATATCTGAATATTATTATACAAATCATCAGATATACCAGCAAGTGTTTGTTCTGATAATATGTGGGTCTTTACCTGGATTAAGGATGGCTTTATTTGATTACAAGACTCTTAGTGATGCTTTCTGCATTTCTTTTCTTTTAGGTTTTGCAGTTTACCTACCCTGCTGACCTCATTGAATAGCAAGCTGATAATTAAAACAAATTGGACTTGCACTTTTTACATTTGCATGTTCATAAATCTGATATGAGAGCTCTCCAGCCTGATCATACCTTTTGAATTGTTTTGGACATTCATAACTGTTACATTCTTTGAAGCAATTGCTTCAAGTTTAGTGTCTTATTGGAGGATGTGTGATATCAAATGGCAGACTTGTCAGAAAACCATTATGTCTGCCAGGTAGCCATTTTAGAAATCCTTTTGCCAGGGAAGTTTCTGTGATTTTTTTTATGATGTTTGGTCCCTTTTAGAGGATGTTTGTTGTTCAATTTCCGACCTGTCAGAAATCCAATATGGCCACCAGGAAGCCATCTTTAAATTCCTTTAGAACATATTATCTCAAGAACTATTAAAGTGAATGCATTTGGATGTATATTAATGTTATCTTTCATTGGGTCAAAGATTTCTTAATAAATATGACCATCATTTTTGAAAGCTCAGTACAGTTGGCTTGTATTGAATAAAAATTAATATGGAAGCACCCGTTTCACAATAATTCTTGCATGGATTTCCTTGATCTTTTGCTATATTTTGATCTTAAATGTGGCCTGTGTGGTATTCCTTTTGAGACTGACAGGTATCGAGCAAGCTGTGGGATTAGTTCCTGATAGCTCAACAACCATACATTTTGCCTCAGACCATCATTGTATCCCCAGACAAAGTTGGGATACTATGGTTTCATGACGGTCCCGCCGCCGCCGCAGAAAAACCTTGTGAGTGGGATAACTCAGAAATATTTCACTGATTTTTTTCAAACTTTACATTTGTATAGATATAGGTAAGGGGACGAAGCCTATTTAAAATGGGGTCATGACCTATGCTAGGAGAATGACCTTGACCTTGAATAGGTCCATTATTGCTGAAAATAACACAAATTCTTGAATATCTCAAGTAAGCTTGCATGGACTGGTCTAAAAATTAAGGTGACCGAAGATCTTGGATAGCCTTGTTATATACCGGAAACTGGTGGCGCCACCTATTATCCGTTTCTTGTTTTTACGCCTTTTAATACCCCAATTATTGCCACTTGACAGTACTGTAAGCATTATAAGTCAAAAACTAATGGACAGATATCTTTCATATTATGCACATGTAGAGAGATGGGCTATGGGATGAGGTCTGTTTACATTTGGGTCATGACCTTTACCATGAGAGTGGCCTTGACCTTTAATGTGTCCATATTTGGTGAAAATCACACACCTTTTATGATATCTCCAGTGTTGATAGCCATATGGATT
This sequence comes from Sipunculus nudus, assembly GCA_026874595.1. NCBI lineage: Eukaryota > Metazoa > Annelida > Sipuncula > Golfingiida > Sipunculidae > Sipunculus > Sipunculus nudus. Next base: position 22,529,549 of record CM049307.1, read on the forward strand.
TAGGTTCTAGGGTCATGAGGTCTAAGGTCAAGGTCACTGGACTTGCATCTTACAAGATACTGTGGATGCATTTTAAGCCAAACTTTCAAGGTCTTTCATCTTGAATATATAGCTCACTTGCCAATAGTGGATGATCCATATCAATTTTGGGGTCACAAGAACAAAGGTCAAGGCCACAGGAGCTAAATGTAAAAAAATTAGTTTCTGGATGATAATTCCTGCTTTTATTGATGTATTGATTTCAAACTTGACTTATATATGTCCCATTGAAAAAGCAAGACTCCAATTGATTTTGGGGTCATAAGGTCAAAGGTCAAGGTCACAGGACACATCTTTAAAAAGATTGTGGATGCATTTTCAGCCAAACATTTCATCTCAGACCTTTCATCTTGCACATATAGATCACCTGCCAAGAGTGGAAGACCCCTATTAATTTTGAGGTCACAAGGTTAAAGGTGAAGGTCACAGGAGCCATCTGTCCAAAAATTAGTTTCTGGATGATAATGCCTGCTTTTATTGTATCCGCCAAAACGAAGTTTTGCGGATACTATGTTTTTGACCGGGTTCCGCCGCCGCCGCCACCGCCACCGCCGCCGCCGCCGCCGCGTTCGTTTCCGGAGAACTCCTCTGAGACTACTGGACAGATTTTTCCGAAACTTACACAAATTATCGGGTCACATGTGAACTGGTGCCTAACCAAGTGACCTTGACCTCTGACCTTTCGTCTCTGCCCAGCGTCCGTTTGTGCGTCTGTTTACACACATAAACCCATATATCTCGGGAACCGTTTGACCGATCCGGAAAATTTTTTCACACAAATGTAGCCCTGGGATAGCTTTATAACATACACAACAAAAGGTGGCGCCACCTGCAACCATGTTTGCACAGTGTCCATCTGTTCATCTGCCTGGGGTTAAAATTACTCATATCTCTGCAGTGGTTTGACTAATTCACCTAAAATTTGGCATGCATATACATCCTAGATAGCTTTCTCAATTTTATGACAGGTGGCGCCACCTACATTCACGTTAACGCTCCACACATAAACCCATATATCTCGGGAACCGTTTGACCGATCCTGAAAAAAATTTTACACAAATGTAGCCCTGGGATAGCTTTATAACATACACAACAAAAGGTGGCGCCACCTGCAACCATGTTTGCACGGTGTCCATTTGTTCATCTGCCTGGGGTTAAAATCACTCATATCTCTGCAGTGGTTTGACTAATTCACCTAAAAATTGGCATACATATACATCCTAGATAGCTTTCTTGATTTTATGACAGGTGGCGCCACCTACATTCACGTTAACGCTCCACACATAAACCCATATATCTCGGGAACCGTTTGACCAATCCGGAAAAAAATTTTACACAAATGTAGCCCTGGGATAGCTTTATAACATACACAACAAAAGATGGCGCCACCTGCAACCATGTTTGCACAGTGTCCATTTGTTCATCTGCCTGGGGTTAAAATCACTCATATCTCTGCAATGGTTTGACTAATTCACCTAAGATTCGGCATGCGTATACATCCTAGATAGCTTCCTTGATTTTATGACAGGTGGCGCCACCTACATTCATGTTAACGCTGCAGACATCCAAGCTCATATCTCGGGAACCGTTTGACCGATCCGGAAAAAATTTTTACACAAATGTAGCCCTGGGATAGCTTTATAACATACACAACAAAAGGTGGCGCCACCTGCAACCATGTTTGCACAGCGTCCATCTGTTTGTCTGCTGTGGGATAAAATCACTCATATCTCTGCAGTGGTTTGACTTTTCCACTTGAAATTTTGCATGTGTATATATCTTGGATAGTTTCTCGTTCAAATAACAGGTGGCGCCACCTACAATCATGTTTATGTGGCAGAGATCCAATACTAATATTTTACATATGTAACTCTATATCCCCTTGCCACTCAATCCATGCCTCACTTCACCCGTCCTTCTCTGATTTTGGCGGATACACGTAGTCGCTTGTCGACTACCCGTATTCTAGTTGATGTATGGATTTCAAACTTGACTTATATATGTCCCATTGAAAAAGCAAGACCCCAATTGATTTTGGGGTCATGAGGTCAAAGGTCAAGGTCACAGAACCAACATCTTCAAAAAGATTGTGGATTGATAGATGGAAGAAACAATAATTGCTTGCCAAGTGTCAGTATATGCTGCTAAAAATGGGGGGCCTATTCTTAAAGGGGGGGGCCTACTATGTCTGGGGATACTCTGGCACCTGCAGTGCTAAGAAACATCTAGTTCGCTATGTTTTAACCAGACTTATATGATAAGAATTTATGGCAATGTAGAAAGTTTAAACAAAATTGGCATATATAGGTTCTGCAACAATTTTACTAGTTGTGAATCGCAGCCCATGAATTCGCAGGTCATGCTTGGCAGCTGAGCGTCATGACCCATGGGTCACTTGTTTTTTTTATCTTGGATAGTATGGAATGAGGTATATTTAAATTAAAGTTATGACCTTGACTATGTAAGTGACCTTGACCTTGAATATTTCCATATTTGGTGAAAATCTTACAAAACCTTAAATGTCTCCGAAATGTCTCCATAAAGAGTGCATGGATTGATCCCAAAATTTAATTGACAAAGATCTTGGATAGTTTTCATTTTTTTTATTTAAAACATATTATAAACAAATATTTTTTTTTAATTAAAAATTTTCTTTTTAAATCTTTAATTGTTTTAATTTTGACAGAATATGGGTGGCGCCACCTTGTGTTGTTTTCTTGCTTTTGCACCATTGCCACTTGACAGCATTGTGAGCATGATATACTGAAAACTAAAGGGCAGGTTTCTTTCATATCATGCATATAAATATATTTTTAAATTAAAAATTTTTTTTATTTTAATTTTTAAATAAAATTTTTTTTTTTAATCTTGGATTGTCTTGTCTTCTGTATAATACAGGTGGCGCCACCTTGTGTCGTTTTCTTGATTTCGCACCTTGTAATACCCCACCATTGCCATCACAGCACTGTGAGCATGATAAGTTGAAAACTAATGGACAGATTTCTTTCATATCATGTATATAGACAAGGGTTACGGAATGAGATATATTTCAATTGGGATCATGACCTCTCCTATGAGAGTGACCTTTACCTTAAATATGCCCATACTTATAAGAAACCATTGTGGCTTGCCAAGTGTCAGTCTCTGCATCTGAATACAAGATGGGATCCTGTTCTTCGAGGCTTGGGGAGGGGGGGGGGGGGTTAATTGTCTGGGGATACTATGGCACCACAGCCAAGAAATATCTAGTTGAAATATGTTGTTGTTGTGAACTGATGAAGCAGTCCAGATTATTGCTTAATGTATGATAATTGCAGGGCTCAATATTATTGGTTAATAGCATGCCAAGGGCATGTAAAAGTTCTAGATAATGATGACAGGGTAACAAATTTTGGGCTCCCACTTGCCCAACTGGGCAAGTGGTACCAACATAAACCTTTACCAAATGGCCTAAATCTTAATCAATCTTCAGTTGTTCATCCTCTTTTTCAGAGAAATGAAATTATATTACAGTTATCCTGAATCACCTGTATGGTTAATTTGAAAAAAAAAACTGGAGAGAAATATTATAAACAAACATATGAACCTGTGTAATATTGCAAAATAATCATGTGGAAAAATATTGTATTTATGGCTGCATTCATTAATTTTGTAGTAAAATTATGTAGGGTTAGTAAAATTTGTAAAATTAGTAAAATTTGGATTTTACTTGCCCTAATGGGAAAATACTTTCAGAAGTTAATGCTGGGCCCCAAAATCGGCACATAATGACATGAACAAGTTAGGAGTACCAGATCCCACTAACATGTTAATATTTTAACTCTCATTCTCAAGTTTCCAGTAACATCCCATAAAGAGGTAAATACTTCTTGCCAATGCAGGTCTTTTTTCTTTTTGGTCACATGGTATTGATGACAAACACAGACAGGAGCTGGCTCTTATTGACTGTTTGAATTGTCTCAGGTCTTCAACTTTGAACAGATCATGATAATGACTTGTACTCGGAAGGGGCTTGAGATGCAAGTATTCTGTGAAATCATTTGTTTGGCATCGTTTGTTTTTTCTCTGGCTAGTAAATAATAAATTAAGCGACAACATCCCTCAAGATCACTAGGAATCATGTCATCTTGGGACCCCCCCCCCCTTGCTGTAGCAGCAAAGCACTCAAGAAACAGCTTGAGGTCATGCTACTCAGTGTAAAAAGAACTTTATATGTAACTGGCATTGAGGATGGTGGCAGATCATGATGCTTCACCATGTCTCATAAAAAATTGATGAAGCTTGAATTGTCTGGATTTATATTTTAGATTTAAGCCCTTTGGCTGGTCATTTCATGTGTATGATATTTTATTAGATTGATTCTGAATCTTAGGAAACTGATATCCCATGGATCCATGAATATTCTAATCACTAGGTGGACCTATGCCTAACATCGGCATGTGTAACCTTGATTGGTCCTTAAAAATTGTAATTATTGTATATAAGCACAAGCTTTTATCACTATTTTTGATAAATTTGTTGTTTCAGTCAATAACAAAGAATAGGAAGTGTTTAGATGATTTTAAATTTAACAGATTTGTGATGAAATAAGAAAAATGTTTATGTGTGTACAAAATACCTAAATTTACCTCACATTTAATTCAAGCAAGCCCGAGCTGAGCAAGAGGAGGAATTCATCAGTAACACTCTGCTGAAAAAGATCCAGGCCCTGAAGAAGGAGAAGGAGACACTTGCCATGAACTATGAACAGGAGGAGGAATACCTGACAAATGATCTCTCACGCAAACTCATGCAGGTAACATACAGCACTCACCTGGATGGTATGGTCCTTAAAAATGCCTAATTCAGTTTTGACCATACACTCTCCTGACTCAAGGGGCTTGGTGGACTGCAGATTTTTAGCTCCAGTGAATAAAAGTCGTTTACATCTTTTAAATCTTATTCAGATATATCTCTCAGGCTCAAAACTGTTTTTTACTAGCTGAATAATGAAAGGGTTTTGGACCACAATTTGCATTTATAACATGGTATAATGCATACCTAATTGGCTTGTTTTAACATGTTTATCTTATTTTACTTTTTACTGATTTTAATTTTTATGCCCCCGCTACAAAGTGCCTGCAGATATTGGCCTGATTTTTAGTAATTGGGCAGATAATGACCAGTTACAGACCAGCTACTTTTGACCGTATGACAGCTCCTGAACAAAGAAAATTTCATGAAAAAATAGAAATTTTCATGACAAATGCACATGTACGGCATTTTTTTTGCAATGCTTATATTGGCCTTATTTATGGTGTGTGGGTAGATAATGACCAGTTACAGATCAAGTTTGCATTTTGTCCTGGTTGATCTTCTTTTGACCATATGATAGCTCCTGAACATAGAAAATTTTAATGAAAAATTGAAATTTTCAAGATAAATGCACATGTCTTTTTTTGCATTGCCTGCAGATATTTGCCTGATTTTTGGTGTGTGGGCAGATTATGGCCAGTTACAGATAGAGTTTGCTTTTCGTCCTGGTTGACCTAAATTTGACTGTATGACAGCTCCTGAAATAGAAATTTTCATGAAAATTGCACATGGACAGACTTTTTTTCGCAGTGCCTGCAGATATTAGTCTGATTTTTGGTGTGTAGCTTGATCATGGCCAGTTACAGATCGAATGTGCGTTTTGTCCCGTATGACACCCAAAGAACAGAAATATTTCATGCAAATAGAAATTTTCATGATAAATTCACTTGTATGGACTTTTTTTCGCACTGCTTGCAGATATTGACCTGATTTATTGTACCTCACTAGATCATGACCAGTTGCAGATCAAGTTTGTGTTTTGTCACAATTTACTTACTTTTGACTGTATGAGAGCTCCTGAACATAGAAATTTCATAAAAATTGAAATTTTCATGATAAATGACTTTTTTTTCGCAATGCCTGCGGATATTGGCCTGAATTTTGGTGTGTGGGTACATAATGACCACTTTCAGCTCAAGTTTGCATTTTGTCATGGTTCACCATCTTTGGACTTTATGACAGCTCCTGAACATAGATAATGTTACAAACTTTAACAAATTAATTTCTAATTTGCTCCAGGCGGGGGCATTTGTGTCATTCTGACACATCTAGTTAATTTTTTTTACAGCTTTTAATTTCAGTTAATGAATTAAACATGTATAATTGTACCTCAGCTCATATCCACTTTCTTCCTTATTCCATCATTTACAAGGTTAAATAGGTTCTCAGTGGGTATGTTTACAAGCATGTTACAGTCACTTGGTTGAAATACTGATACTTTTACAAATATGTGAGAGGCTACTGCATCTTTCATGTAGTCAAAACAGTGCATATTAAACATAATGCCATCATTTATACAAATATCCTCATAATCAATTCAGCAGAGCGCCATGACAGACCGGTCCCTTATATAAGCTTTTATTCCAAAAGTATCTCAAAATGGACCTTGCATTATTGTAAAGGAAGCCATCTGTCTGCTGATTCCATCATCTATCTGTGTGATTACTCATGTATCTTTGAAGTATTTTTACAAATTGCCTTTGCAATAGGTTTTTTTAAAGTTATAGGACTTTTTCAGGTGATACCTCTTTGCCCCTTCTTGACTGCAGTAAGGAAGTCCCAGAGAGAGTTAATTTGCATCTTTCACTGATTGAGATCAACTTAATCGCTGAGGTTTTCCTTACACCGGTGTGACTTAGTCTTGCATATGTCAGTTATAGTGACATTCATGTTTGTCAGTATTTGCACAGGTATTTTCACATTCACATTCATGATTTTGACCCAGGAGGAATATTATTTCAGCTGCGGCAAGAAAAAGTAGAGTTAGAGCAAACCCTGGAGAAAGAACAGGAGTACCAGATCAACAAACTGATGAGGAAGATTGATAAACTGGAGGCAGAAACCCTGGCCAAACAGACCACGCTGGAACAGGTGGGGACCACACCTGTAATATACACAGCTCTAAATACCTGTACACAATCAGAGGTCCAGCCTGTTGACAGAAACATCACAAATATTTAAGTGATAGTATTTAATGTAAAGTAAAGGTAGAGGACCTGTTGTTTTTTGCATATGTTTAAATACTCTAAGGGATTATATTTATAATTGCAAAACATAATTTAAAATATGAGGGATGACTTGAAAAGTTGAATAACCCTTCTGCCTTGTTCTTTAATTAGTACCACTCATGACCACCAGGTGTCAGCTCATACTGCACTTTTGGCTACAGATGGTGAATGACAATCCATAAGCTTTCAAACTTTTTAATATTTTATTTAAGGCTTTCACTTACAAAATTCCAGGAAAATCCCTCATTTTCTTATTCTTTTTAACAAAAGCATCACTTCGGTCACATTGTTTTTAATCAAATGGTGTTCATGAATGTTCAAATATGGAACAGCATATGCTTTAGAGTGGATATAAATTTAATATCTGTAAAACTGAAAGAAATTTTGATCCACAGGATCATTACCATTTACATTACACATTAACGTTATCAGTTGCGTCGGGAGAAAGTGGAGCTTGAGAACTCTCTAGAACAGGAGCAGGAAGCACTCGTTAACCGTCTTTGGAAGAGAATGGACAAGTTGGAAGCTGAGAAAAGGTAACTAATTAAGGTTATTTTTTATCTTTATGTAGAGTAAATTCCATGTTCAGGGCCATTTAAGTTTGTGGAAATCTGCCAAATTTTATGAAATCCTCAGTTGTGTTTGAACCCTGTTTTATCAACTTTAGTTAACTGTGGGGTTTAAGATTTTAATCTTTTTAACTGGTTACAATTGATGTTTTAGAAAGATGATACTTTTTAACATTGTTCATTGATACAGTATTTCAGATGTATCTAAGTTAATTATTAGGTTATACCCTGCTCCAAAATTGCCAGGTCATTAGTTTATAAGAATGGGCAGGTGAAGTGAAATATAGTGAAGAAAAAATATTCATTATTTCTGATTGAAAATTCTTGAAAATGTTGAGGCTGAAGGTAATTGCAGTCAGGTTTCGCAGGTTTTACCCTGCACTTTGGTATAACCCGTGTTTTACCCAGATAAAAACCTGGGTTGGGTAAAATATGTTTTACCCAGGTATGACCCAGGATTCCTGGGTTTTATAGCTAATTCCTTTTGCAAATTTGAGTAGAGTGATTTACTCTATAAAGCTAAACGGGAGTTAAAGTTGGAGTGGTAAATGGCGCTTTTAAGACAGGGGTGATGTGTCAGAGCCAATTGGTTTTGCTACAAGTAATCACAAAATGTAGGTATAACTTGCTGACCAAAAAGAAAGAAACTAAGTTTTGGTTATCTTAGAAAAAAGCAAATGGGAACATGAGAAAAAGCTTGGGTAAAAACTAGGCAAAACCCTGGGTAAAACACAGGTAAAATACTTAAACCCAGGTTCCACCCAGTTCAGGATAAAATGGGTTTTACATGGGTAGAATGGGAACCCTGTTGCAAATGCTACCATTTTTGCCATGCATAATAATAAACCTCATTTAAGAACCTTGTTTAGTTCATTTAAAATGACACAAGTTTTATTTATACTTTGCTGTTACAGGATGTTGCAGGAGAAGCTGGATCAGCCAGTGTCAGCGCCTGCTTCACCAATGGATGTCAACAACGGAGACACTGCTGGAAGCTTGACCCAGCACATCCAGCACCTGCGCGGGGAAGTATCAGAGCTTCGTGGTCAGCTGTTCTCAGCTCAGGCAGAACGTAAGTTGAAGACATTTCAGTCTGCCTTAGTAAATAAATGTTCTTCAGATACCACAAATGACTTTGCATTTTACAAAAGCATACACTTGTTTAAAATGAAGTACATGTTCAAGGCCTAATTAGTGTCTTTTACTGAGCCATGACTTTTTTCCTGACCTCAGTACAAAGCATATCATGGAAAGGTTCAGATAGCTATTTTGATTTTATTTGTTTAATTTTTTTAACTATCGTACAAAACACGCCTAAAATGTAAGTGATTGAATGTAAGTGATAATATCAGATATGAATTTACTACCTATCAGTAAAATTTAAAGACCAAAGAAGAAGTGGCTGAAAACCTTGTACAATGGGCCTGCTGATATGATGGATATTTTATCAGATGCTGAGAAGATGGCCAGGTACGCACAGGAAGAACGTCAGATTCGTGAGGAGAACTTGAGGCTTCAGCGAAAACTCCAGATGGAGATAGAACGTAGAGAACAGCTGTGTCGTCACCTGTCTGAGAGTGAATCTAGTCTAGAAATGGATGATGAGAGGTAAACACACCTTCATTAATAACTATACATACCTAAATATATGAAGTAATGAGAGAACTTGCTTTCTTTGTATTGAGATTGTGCTCTTTTGTGTAAAGGCAACAGTGTTCTGTAATGCACTGAAACTAGTGTGATTAACATATTATTATTGTAAATGTAAATTCTAACAGGGTCTACTTTTGTAGGTACATAAATTCATTGTATTAGAAACTTGAGTATCTTTGGTTTGACTTGGCTTATTGAGAAATTAAGAAATGCAGATTTTTGACAGTCTTTGGACCTAAAAATCTTTCTATTCATGCAAGTTTGAGAAAAACATGACTTTCATACACACACCATATATTGATTTTCATAGTGTCACCTAAATCATGATATCAGCTGAAACTTAACTTTTTGGACAGTTGTCACTAAAGTTATACTCTGTGTCATCTGTGGTTGAACATAGCTGTTTGTTTATTTCAGGCATTTTAATGAGATGACAAAACAACATGATCGTGACCACAGTCAGAGTCAGCAGCCAGCCACATCCAGTAGCCAGAACGTCCGTCCCCGCACAACATCAAGCCCGATCCCCTACCACTCCCCGGGCTCCTCCAGACCCATATCTCCAGGTCAGTAGCCAGTGTCTGTAACAAGAATGTCAATCCCTACACAACATCCAGCCTGATCCCCTACCACTCCCCGGGCTCCTCCAGACCCATATCTCCAGGTCAGTAGCCAGTGTCTGTAACAAGAATGTCAATCCCTACACAACATCCAGCCTGATCCCCTACCACTCCCCGGGCTCCTCCAGACCCATATCTCCAGGTCAGTAGCCAGTGTCTGTAACAAGAATGTCAATCCCTACACAACATCCAGCCTGATCCCCTACCACTACCCGAGCTCCTCCAGACCAATATCTCCAGGTAAGTTACTAGAACATCAGTAACTAGAACTTCAATCCTTGCACAACATCCAGCCTGATCTCCTACCTCTCCTTAGGCTGGTCCAGACCCTTATCTCCAGGTCAATAACCAGGATGTCCAACCCCACACAACATCCAGCCTGATCCCCTACCACAACCTAGGCTCCTCTAGACCAATATCTCAAGGTCAGTAAACAGAAAGGCCAACCCCACACAACATCCAGCCTGATCCCCTACCACCACCTGGCTTCCTCCAGACCAATATCTCAAGGTCAGTAACAGAAAGGCCAACCCCACACAACATCAAGCCTGATCCCCTACCACCACCTGGCTTCCTCCAGACCAATATCTCAAGGTCAGTAACAGAATGTCCACCCCCACACAACATCAAGCCTGATCCCCTACCACCACCTGGCTTCCTCAAGACCAATATCTCAAGGTCAGTAACAGAAAGGCCAACCCCACACAACATCCAGCCTGATCCCCTACCACCACCTGGCTTCCTCCAGACCAATATCTCAAGGTCAGTAACAGAATGTCCACCCCCACACAACATCGAGCCTGATCCCCTACCACCACCTGGCTTCCTCAAGACCAATATCTCCAGGTCAGTAAACAGAAAGGCCAACCCCACACAACATCCAGCCTGATCCCCTACCACCACCTGGCTTCCTCCAGACCAATATCTCCAGGTCAGTAAACAGAAAGGCCAACCCCACACAACATCGTACCTGATCCCCTACCACCACCTGGCTTCCTCCAGACCAATATCTCAAGGTCAGTAACCAGAATGTTCACCTCTACACATCATCCAATCTGCAGGCACCAGAACATCAATCCCCGCACAACATCCAGCCCAATCCCCTACTACTCCCCGGTCTCCTCCAGACTCATATCTCCAGGTCAATGATTCCCATGTTATTTAAAAAAAACTTTGCCTTATACTGGGCATGTTTACCCATATATTCATGTTAGGAAGTGTCATGTTTTTAGCTTATGTGAGAATCTCATAATTCCAACACAGTTTTATCACATAATTAGATGAACCAGACTGGTTTAGTCAAATAGTAATGGTATTTCCAACTTTCAGCAGACCTTTTATCTTGAGAAGTTCATGCAGCCACCGTGTTGATGAACTTGACAAGCATATTGTAATCAAGATCAGTGTTATTACCACTTCCCAGCTGATCAATATATCCATGTCAGTAAATGAGAGCACCCTAGTCTCACAACACAAATATCTACATGAAAATCAAAGGAAAAAATAGTAGCTCACCTCCATGACTCTCCATACTCAGTTAAATCTGAAACAATATCACTCTCACTACACTGTCAACCTTATTCAGATCTGTAGAGTCCATATGAGGTACTTACATCACATACACATCATATTTAAAGATTATTTAGGTCTGTGTTACAAAATGGAAAAAACTTCTCACACTCACCACAACTTATTTAGGTCCATTAGTTGTGGAACTTTAACATGTTACTGCTGCAATTGAACACTCAACACAGTGAAAACTTGTTAAGGTCCTATAGTTGTGGAACTTTAACATGTTACTGCTGCAATCGTACACTCACCACAGTGAAAACTTGTTAAGGTCCTATAGTTGTGGAACTGTAACATGTTACTGCTGCAATCGTACACTCACCACAGTGAAAACTGGTTAAGGTCCTATAGTTGTGGAACTGTAACATGTTACTGCTGCAATCGTACACTGACCACAGTGAAAACTTGTTAAGGTCCTATAGTTGTGGAACTGTAACATGTTACTGCTGCAATCGTACACCCACCACAGTGAAAACTTGTTAAGGTCCTATAGTTGTGGAACTTTAACATGTTACTGCTGCAATCGTACACTCACCACAGTGAAAACTTGTTAAGGTCCTATAGTTGTGGAACTTTAACATGTTACTGCTGCAATCGTACACTCACCCCAGTGAAAACTTGTTAAGGTCCTATAGTTGTGGAACTTTAACATGTTACTGCTGCAATCGTACACTCACCACAGTGAAAACTTGTTAAGGTCCTATAGTTGTGGAACTTTTACATGTTACTGCTGCAATCGTACACTCACCACAGTGAAAACTTGTTAAGGTCCTATAGTTGTGGAACTTTAACATGTTACTGTTGCAATCGTACACTCACATCAGTGAAAACTTGTTAAGGTCCTATAGTTGTGGAACTTTAACATGTTACTGCTGCAATCGTACACTCACCACAGAGGAAACTTGTTAAGGTCCTATAGTTATGGAACTTTAACATGTTACTGCTGCAATCGTACACTCACCACAGTGAAAACTTGTTAAGGTCCTTTAGTTGTGGAACTTTAACATGTTACTGCTGCAATCGTACACTCACCACAGTGAAAACTTGTTAAGGTCCTATAGTTGTGGAACTTTAACATGTTACTGCTGCAATCGTACACTCACCACAGTGAAAACTTGTTAAGGTCCTATAGTTGTGGAACTGTAACATGTTACTGCTGCAATCGTACACCCACCACAGTGAAAACTTGTTAAGGTCCTTTAGTTGTTGAACTTTAACATGTTACTGTACACTCTTCAGGCATCAGACTGAAGCCTTCAGGTTAGTGACCAGGAATGTGTTACTGGTTTCTGTTACAAAGACGGAACCATCCAGCAATCAACTTCCATATTTTCAGTGTGATGTGACTGCTGTTATTCAGCTAACCATAATGTTCAGGTTTGCATGAAGTTATGACATTAAAACCAGTTGTATTTAAGAATGGGACCTCAGTGGTTTAACATTTTACACATCATGAAGTGTGTGCGAGTGTGTGTGTGTATTATGAAGTGTGTATTAAAAAATTCACCTTTACCTCTGTCTTTGATCCGTATGCTCTACAAAACATTCATACTAGTATGGACTTTTTTTCACTTCTTATTATGTTTATTTAGAATATATACTATGGAGAACTTTTCATTAAAAAACTTTGGTTTTTACAATCATGTATATATATTTTATCATTTTCTTATGACCTTTATGATGTTATCAGTGAATTGTATCTTGTCTTCCTGTTAACAGCTTTCCTCCCAGGTGAGCTTGGTGTGTCATTTCACAGACAAGCTCATCTTTTCAAGAGCATGCAGTATTCTTGTTTCTTGTTCTTGTAGCATCACATCAGTTTACCTTTATTTTTGTGTTTAACACATTCATGTTGATGTTCAAGGAAATATTCTAAGAATAAAATTAGCATGGTTTTGTTTGAAGAGGTAATGGATTATATACAAAATCACTCTATATAAATACCATCAGTTACAGATACACAAGACTGTTGGCACCTAAATTTCCTTAATTTTTACACGAGCTGAGTCTATTTTTTGTAAGAACAGAATCATCAGATTAAGACTTAGATGCATGGATTTTCCTGAACCTCGGTATGCTAAGTGGTCTGTTACAGCTATATACAGATGTAAGAGTGGTGGTGCCGATTTCTAAAGAGGATGAAGGCTCTCTGTTTCAGTGAGTTTCGAGTGAATCCCTTTTGCAGAGATATTTTTATTTCACTAGTAGTATAGTTTTATAGATATATAGCAGTGGGGGTTGCTGATGCTGTGGGATGCCTTTATTAAGCAGAAAAGTTCATGCAGGTTACTGTTACCATGCATTTGATAAAACTGAGGTCACACCTGAAGGGTAGCATTGTCTCTTAAAAGCCAGGTATCCTGCCCAGGATATTTGCATATATTCAATAGAAAGTGGTGTTACTTCCCCAGCTTGACATCTGACAGGTGGCACTGCAATTTATAGCACTTCCACCTATTAATGGGAATTTCTGAAGATTTATTGTAAAACATGGAAAAATGACCCCCATGGGTAACACATGTCTATGTTCCGGACAGTTCAAGACCAGAATCAGACATTACTGAGATGTGGCGTTTGTGACAAAAGTGAAATGGTGCCGACATCAGTCATTATGTAGATTTTGGGGAGATATTGACCTATGAGTCTGGCACAAGTGAGTTAGTAAGCAGTAAGGACATAATGCTTTGATGGTGATAGTTAAGGCCTTTTGATGAAAAGGTAGCAGGGGAAAACTCTGTTAGGATGAGGAAGATCACTGCCTTAGTTCTGTTACATTTGTTTATTAGGATATGATGAACAGCACTTCATACAAAACTTTCCCTAACGGGACTTTTTTTTTATTTTTCTTCAGGCCTGCACTACGGATCTGCAGCCTTCAGCCCTCCCAGTCCCATGAGATGTGCGATGCCCCACTCAGCACCGACGACATATCTTCCTGGGACATCTCCTCCCGTGTTCAGCCACATGTCTCAGGTTGGTCATAGAAACTAAGCACAGTGACGGGTCTTGAAAAGTACCCAAAAGTATACCCAAAAGTTTCAAAGAGTATACCCAAGATTACCGAAAGTACTGAAATGTGTACAGAACAGTACCAAAATTACATCAGGGACACTTTCTGGTATGCTTTTAAATAATTTTCAGTATATTTTTGTATTATTTATCTATACTTTTCTTTATTTTTCAGTATATTTTTGAATAATTCAATAAAATTATACTCAAAAATACAAAAAAGTATATCAACTTTTTTAAGTAAAAATATTTAATGTCCTACTGAATTATTCTGAAAATATACTGGAAATTACAGAAGAGTATATAAAAAATACAAAAATGTACTGAAAATTACTTAAAAGTAAAAGTGAAGGTGTCCCTAATGTAATTTACACACTTTTTAATGTCTTATTAAATTATTCAGAAAATATACTGAGAAATACAGAAAAGTAGACAAAAAAATAAAAATACAAAAATTAAATGAAAATTACTTTAAAGCATACCAGAAAGTGTCCCAAATATACTTTTGGGTACTTTTCAGTACACATTTCAGTACTTTTCGGTACACTTTTTGGTACTATTGGTAATTATCAAAACCCCACAGTGACAGGTCTCGGAAGCTCTTGGAAGATAATATGTCTTTCTGTGACAATAAGTTTCAAGAAAATTCTGGTTCAAGGAAACTGCAAAAATAGTTCATTAAAAATGTCTTTTCCAGGGTTTTCAGCTTCCATCACAAATGTCACCCATGTAGCATTGTGGCAAATACATACTTACAAGACAAAGGTCTTTAAAAGAAAAAAAAACGAAATTTTAGCCTGTCAAGTTTTACAACTCTCAGTATCTTAGAATTCATATATATTTTATTGTGAAATAAATATCATAGTATAATTACTTTAAAGCTTATAACTTAAAGGTAAATGTCACTGTCATTTAAGCTCATATTAAGATTCTGTCAAAACTTTTGATATATTCTGCAGTAAATTGATATGGAATGATATATAATGGGTTTCTTTTCATACATATCTTTTTATCTGATTGGTAAATCAGGCATCAATAGCAATGTTTAAATCAGATATAAGGTTTGTTTGGATTTTGAATACTGGTAGTTTTAAGTCTTGAAAAGTGCCATAGAATTCCTTCATTGATTACAACAGAAGTTTTTTAGTTATAAACGTATTTTGTTCATTCATTTACAGAGACCAAGGAACCCACAAGACAAATTTGTGAAACCAGCTGCACCCCCCTCTGAGAAGACATCCCCTGGCCAGAGTAAAACCTGAAGAGAAATGGAAACTTGATTAAAAAGAAACCTCATCACGGAGGTTTGTCCTGTGTAACTGCATAATAGGGCCTGTGTACATTGCTTGTCCATAACTGCCTTACTGTGTAGTGTTTCCCGGTGTGGCTGAGACCTAGCTGGTCCAGTCACCCCTCATGTGCTTGCATGAATGGAAAATTCAATAAATTTGGAACACGTTAACAGCCCCAGCCTTTGTGACATGTGCCTGCCTTCTGCAGTAGCCACCATGTTTTAGAAAACCACGCACCTTTTATCATGCCATCAGGCGGTGCTATCAGTGTATTATGAGTGAGAAGGTGTCAAGTTGCTTTGTTTATTATTATTCATATAAGAAAGGATTGAATCTTTACTGTCACATGTATAAAAAAACACAATGGTGATATTTTCCTCGGCGATATCCACGGCATAGGGACTGTATGTAATGAAGTTTTCTGGGGGTCAGGTTTGTCGCTCCATTATGAAAGCATGGGTGACGCCTATGATTTGGTTGTGGTTGCATTTGTACATAATATATAACAGATAGAAAGTTGGTCAGATGGAGATGTATATCTCAAACACTTGGCACAGCAGTTTTATTAGACCAACTTTAAAAAATCCACATGTCCAAATAGTTCATAATACTTTATCAGCTGAGGTCAACAAATTCTGTTTTCAGTGTTTATGATTGTGGATTATGCACAGTCTGATAATTTTGATGGAATCTGTGCTGGGGTTGCGTATTGAAGAGGGTAGTAAAAAGGGGGAGTCGGTGCTATTAAATGATGAATTCAGCTCATCAAGGTTAAATGTGAAATCATAGTGTCATCCTGTTTGTAATGGTTTCTTGGTGCTGCTGAACCAGAGCAAATAATAATTTGATTTGATTTACGGTGTATGGATAACACTGCACAACACATTATATCTGTACATACTCCTTAAGGTCAGGGTGGTGTATAAATGTAACATGGTGATATTGACTGACTCGAGTATATAATATATATATATATATAGGTATATATATAATTTATTTCAAACTAAGTGGTAATTCTGTTGTGTGCCAAATTTCGAGGCAATCTTTGTGTATGAGAGCGCGAGTGTGAGGTATAGTTGAGGTGTAGATTTTATGATGTATGATATTCTGTTAGATGGTAAATGTTGTGTTTTGGTTTTGCGTTAGGGTTTTGTGTATTTCTTTTAAGCTCAGCTGACTTAAGTTTCACTGTTTCACCTTCCAAGGTCCTACGTTTTGTTATTAATTTTTGTGTGAACCCAAAATTGGCATGTAGGATCCTTGATTTAGGTAAGCCATATGCTGCATCCAGTATCGGATATAAAACCGTGCAGAAGAGGTACTCTTTCCGTACATGATAACAAATAATGAATATTATCAACAACATGATATTAATATAAGCAGCAGAAATGGGGAACCAGTTGACCAGATATTTAGGCCATTTGATTGTGAAGGTTCATGTTAATTTATCATAATAAGTTATAATAAATACCAGTATTAAAAATTAAAAAAAAAAAAAAAGAAACAGGCTGCTCTGGGTGATACCATTTTTAAGTCTTAATAATTAGTTTATCCAGTATTTTTTTTCAGGTCCTTCTCATTTATAATCAGTCTAGTTCAGATTAAAAAATTCTATAGGCATAACTCTTGGAAATGCCCCGTCTTTTATGAAAGTGTTTGACCGTTGCTGCACTAACGAGGTGGCTCAGTCAAAGTGAACACATCATTACAATGGTTATTTGTCTGCATTTAAAGAAGTGTATAAGGCAGTGTTGTAGTAGTGTCGGTAAAACAAAAACGTTATGTGCTTGTGTGAATTTCGGGGATGATGAAGGGAACAACAGTAGGATGTGATGAATGAAATATTTAGGAGTTTGATACATCAGTGAAAACAGCTCTGTGATATATGTCCAGGGTGTGCGCGACTAGGAACTCTCGTTGGGGTTTTCTGACTCTGAAAATCAGACGTGAATAGTCACGCTCTTATTTGTGGTGCATATGCACTAAACCAAATTCGCACATGGGGTGATTTCAAGGTACCAAATACATGTGCTTCCATTGCCGTCGGTATAGATCTTTTTAAAATTTATTTGTTATTAAGGAAAGTTAAAGTAACTGAATTTAGTATAAAAAAACATTGGGTAAAACGCTTAAAAATGCACAAATGATGAATTGTTTTCATGTTGAAATTGTTTTTCTTTATTTAAGTGTGATTTATTCTTTTCACAGTAGGTGTGCACTTGATCTGTAAAGTATGGGACCAACTGGAGTAATGATGGGCGGTACAGAAGGTGCTTTTTATATGCATGTATCCTGTCGGTGAAAGTAGTTACAGATTGAACATGCCCTGTCAAACATTGTTGGTTGTGGGAACTCTTATAATACTCAAGTAAATATATACAGATTGAGATTTAGCTGTTTGAAGAATGGGGCTTATCTATATCAGTAAATTGAGGAGTTTCATGTAAGTAAAAAAAGTATGGTTGCAATATTGACATGCCATTGTGAAACCCAAACCAATGCCAGATATTGTCCAACTGAAGATATATCTTTGTGTTTGGGCCCAAAGGACATATTTGGAGAAGTTTCAAGCCCACGAAAGCAGTTTAGTAGACAGTGAGATTTCAAGTTTCAACGATGGTGCGTTTGGGTAAGGGAGGAGAAATTCAAAGAAATACGGTAAAGAATTTTATTCACACACAAGCAAAGATTTCCCAAGAAACTTGGCTGTATATTTTGTAATCTTCTGTTGAAAGTAATAATTGTTAAGATTTTAAACACTTTATATTAGAAGACTGGATTTTCTGTTTAATGTCATTCGTAGTGGAAATATGATCGTTGATGATATGTGTGTCTGTCTAAAGCTGAGTGTATCATTTGTCAGATTGTGCAATTTTTGTACTACAAGTACACGTTTTCCTATGATTATATGTATATTGCTTGGCTGTGATATACAGAATTGTATTACATGTATAGATATTTGTTAACTTTCTTTGTGTAGGGTGTACATTTGGTATTGCATGTCAGCTGTGAAAGATCATGGTATTAACCATTTAGATAAATGATCAGTAAAATATTAAGAAAAGCTTTAGAAAAAGCAAAATTAAACCAAAACCAAGTGACATTAACACTTCGGCGTTACAGGGTCACATGGTTCCATTTCTTCTGACCTATTTAATGGGGGAAATGAAAATTTAATTTACGTTTTGTCGCCATGCTAGAAACGTACAAGACCAATATTCCTTTGATTACATTATTAATTTAACTTTAACACATTTTCGTTACGAACATTCAATGTAAATATAGAAAATGTTTAAAATTGTTCCCAAAAGCTCTGTAATTCTAGATCAAAATTAAATAAGTTAAACCAATGAAAAAGTCTCCATCCATTGTCGTATACACGCGTCAGAGACGACAGTTGGCTCGATATCCACTGGACATTTCTTAACAGACGTGAATAAGTAGACATGATTGATTTTAATTGACTATATGCGGTTACTTAAATCGCTTAAATAAAAATATCTGTCATTTTAGATGCAACTGTGAGCCCACGCAAAATGCATAAATGATATTGTTGTAAACAGACGCTGTTGTGCCTTTTCAGCAATTAGTTAATGGTGCAAGACCGGTGTCATAATATTTGTTGGTGTTTATTATTTTTGCCTTGGCTTAAACCAGCACTGGCCGCGGTGTGGCCTGCACATACAGAGCGTGTTGTAGTCTTACGCACGATTACTCAACGTATACCTGGAGAAAGGTTGACAAACCAGATAATTTGAATTGCACGTTTTAACTTTGGCAACGTAAAAGCGTATTGAATGAACCGTTACATTTAAAACTCTCAGTGTTTGTGCGCAAAACACGGGTAAAAAGTCCATGCACTTGTTGGGTATGCGCAGAACTGACATCAGTCGGGGGTTTTATCAGATCCCGGCACTCGTCTTCTAGTCCGTACCCCAATGAAGACTCCTTGCAAACTTTGTACAAAGCAATTCAAATTTTGTTAGTAAAGGATTTCCCTCACTTGACGGGGCCCGGTTCAAAAACTAAGGTCCAGATGTTCATACATTTACGCGCACTTGGAGAGTAAGCTTAGTACAACGGATGAATTTGTTAAAACCCAGGCTTGTGAATACCAAAGAAACGTGAAACTTGCATTTTTCTTACTTTCCAGTCAAACCTGTTAACGTTTTTATCATTACTACTATTTACTCAAAATGTAGTACAGTGAAATCACGTAACCAAATTGTTTAATCAAACGTTTTGTTTTGAATCAATGCTGTGTTACCGGCTTCATTTACTTATCACTAGACCTACGCGTCCTCCATGCATTTCATTGCGAGTCTGTACATGCAGTTAGTTAAATTTATGCTGAACTGTTACATTTAATTTGTTTTCGATTAATTTTAACTATCTAATATTCAGAAGGCGATTTGGTTCTTCCCCCTGTACTATTAGTATTTATTTTAATTTGTCGCTTCCTTCTAAACTCTCTTGTTTAAAAACAAACACTAGTAATTTATGAATTTGCACTGCAAAGGGTTATTATTTTCCGTTAGAATTTCTTGTAAAAATATCCTCTGGTAACTCATGTTTTGTTGCTTTGCTTAATATCACTAACAGTTCTGTGATTATTTAACCGGATATGTTTAATTAAGATGTTAATTTGATTTTATATGATCTTTGATTGTTAATCCATCATTTTGCTAGCCATGGTAAAATGCATGTCCAACACACCGGAGAAGAATTTCCTTCTCTCTCTTGTATCTGAAACAGAGAAAAAAAGCAGCTGGATTGTGTAGGCCACAATTTTCCCGTGTGTTTGTATATTTTTGTTCCCTTTGAAATAAAGGTATAATACTGGATCGTGTCACGTTTAGTTGGATTTTAAATGATTGATTGCTATGGAAAATCGGGGAGACAGTCCCAGTCACAATAGAATGACTCGGGCAGAGCGCACATCAACGCCAAAACAAACCCATTCACTGCATAGACCCGCGCTTTTTACTCCTCTACGCCCATGTTTCACCCTGTATACAGTTTCGGTAAAAACCTGTCAACATATGGACTGCATGGTGAAAACATGACCTCTGTTGTGTACGAAATAATCTAATTTTTTTAATGAACATTTTTATGTGGCATGTATTTTCCAATACGAAGTATGTAAACTAGAGTATGCATTCGCGGGCGCCATGAATCATCGGAAAACCATACCGTACTCTGATCCTTTGACTCTTGGGATGACAGAAATCTTTATGCTTTGAAAAAGTAGGGATCGCCATTCTCATGCTGTTGTAATATATATTTCTCCAGTATTACGCAAACGAATACAGTCATACGAGTAGCCCTGTCATGGTTTTAGTATATGTTCACTGCTACAATGCGTATAGAAAAGCCGTTAATTTTATGTACCGACAGACCTAATTCGGTGGCACCAACTTTTAACAGGATGGAAAGAGTTTGTCAGGGAGCCGTGAATAAGTTTTATCATTGGCCGCGAGGGGACAGTGCCTGTTCTTAGCTTTACAACACAGCTGGAGCAAGTTTGACGGCTCAATCAGCTGGAGGAAAAGTATTAACCGTTGCATAGACCGGAACCAGTCTAGGAGTCCTGTCCCTATCGTTCTAAACTCAGAATGCTTCCCTATGCAGTGATCGCTGATAATTAAAGCAGTAAACATAAAACACTTATTTAAAGGGGCCCCATCACCTATAAAGCATGTTGAACTAACAAGAAAAATAGCTTATTAGCTTTAAAATGAATTGCTACCTGCCAATTATTGCCCTGAACCCGTTTGCTTACTCCTGTAAACAAGTTAAAAACAGTGGAGCGGATGCGATCACAGGTGTAAACAGAAACACCACGCTTTCATCGCCGGGTTACAACACATCTGGAGATGCCCTGTCTGACTTACAAAAAAAGGAATACATGTTCCTGCTTGCTGAAACAACGCATGTTGCGGCTCATCAGACGGGTTTGTTTTGGTAAACAAACACACGTGAACTCTGTTTACCAACACGCAGAGCCATAAAAAGGTGCTAAACTGCCGTTTGCGAGGTACTGAGACTGTGTGTTGGGATGTTTTCCTAGTTAACTTTTGTATAAAGCAAAACTAAACTGAAAGTGTGAAAAAGAAGCATAATAATGCTCCTGATTATATCCCTTTAAATACAGAAAGGAAATCTATGTGCAAGAAAATTTTATGTGAAAACCTCTGTGTGAAAGTTATACACGAATAATGCTTCAATGTTGCTCCGCTGTTCTATTCTATACTCCCATTGAATATGTCGTCACCCCAAAACACTTAATAAAATATGTTCCTGAGCCTTTATACACATTTCATGTAATCTGTTTAATTAGTTCCAGTATCTTTTTCGTGTGAAGTGAAACTTGAACAGCGGAGATAACATTTGAATAAAATCTTTGCTCTATTTTCTTATGTAACGTCAACACAGTAAAGGTTTGCTGGGATTGGTCCGTCTATTTATTAAGAGTCTCCAAAAGTGGTGCAGCAATTGCGACTTTCTCGGGATTTACAGCTGTATCCACGGTAGCGCCCTCTGTAGGAAGATGCTCGTATCAGTTTCCGTCAGCTGGTCGAATTCAGAAGCAGGTCCGGGGATAGGGGTGTCCATGGACCTTGACCCGCCCCTTTTTTAGCCATTCGTCTATTCGATCTTTTTACCAGGGTTTCAGGTCAATTTGTGCATTCGGTTATTAATCGAAAACGATTCGTCCATAAATTAAAATATTTCTACTTTCACTCATGGCCTACTATATCCTTCCACAATAATCCATCGATATCCACCCAGAATACCCCCGCCACTTTCATTACTGGAGATAATTATCAGGTATAAAAAAAATCCTGATAGGCTCATTAAGCACGACAAAAAAAAAACACGCAGCACGCTACTATTCATTCCTGATGTCCACCTCAGAAGCAGAAGCAGAAGCTAGCATCACCAAATTTTTTGCAATAATTAGTCATCTGAAAAACTCTATCGGATTTTGTTCATTTTTTTTATCTAACTGCATTTTCTTAGATTTTATAGGGAAAAAGCTAAAAAAAAGCTTTAAAAATCTTCTTGTCCGAAACTGTCCAGGCAAATTGTCCAATATTTCACAGAAATGATCCCTGGAACAATCTCTCTAAAGTTTGTTAGAAGGGTTCCATTTCGGAGATTTTTGGCTGAGTTACAGGAGGTTGAACTATGTCATCGGTCCAAAAAAGCACACTAAAATTAAAATCTCAGAAACGGCTAGAGCTATAATCACCAAATTTTATACCAATGTTTGTCACATATGTCATATCTGAAATTGAGGTATCGGTGGCGCCACCTACATTGATGTGTTTTTAGCTCAGCTGACTGAAAGTCATCTGAGCTATAGCGATCACTCTTTGTCCGTCGTCCGTCTGTCCGTCTGTCCGTCTGTCCGTCCGTTAACCAGGCACAAATCGTAACCGCTGGACCTAGAACCTTGTAACTTGGGATTCTGAGAGGTCCATAAAAAATCTCCTTGGAAACCAGAAATTAGGTCTCTGTTACCCATATCCTTCGAGCTATGTGGCCCCAAAGTACCCCCTAGAAAAGTCAAAAATTTCATACAAAAACTTCAATATCTCATTAACTACTTGACTGATGGTCATGATTTTTGGCATACTTATTGATCATGAGATGTTACATCACTTCCTGCAGACTGGTGGCGCCACCTGTATTTTCCGATTTTTTACGAATTTTTTTCTCTATTTTTGAGACCTTTAAAAATGTGAACATCTGTTAACAAGGCACAAATCATAAAGACTGGACTTAGAATCTTAATTCTTGACACACTGAGAGGTCCATGAAAAATCTCCTTGGAAACCAGAAATTAGGTCTCTGTTACCCATATCCTTTGAGCTATGGGGCCCCAAAGTACCCCCCAGATTAGTAAAAAATTTCATACAAAAACTTCAATATCTCAATAACTACATCACTGATGGTCTTCATTTTTGGCATATATATTGATCATGAGATGTTCGATCAGTTCCTGCAGACTGGTGGCGCCACCTGTACTGTTTGATTTTTTACGATTTTTTCCTCTATTTTTGAGACCTTTGAGGATGCTGTCATCTGTTAGCGTGGCACAAATCGTAACGACTGGACCTGGAATCTTCATTTTCGACACACTGAGAGACCTATGAAAAGTCTCCATGGAAACCAGAAATTAGGTCTCTGTTACCCATATCCTTCGAGCTATGGGGCCCAAAATTACCCCCCAGAATAGTCAAAAATTTCATACAAAAACTTCAATATCTCATTAACTACATCACTGATGGTCATGATTTTTGACATACATATTGATCATGAGATGTTTCATCAGTTTGTGCAGACTGGTGGCGCCACCTGTATTTTTCAATGTTCACAAATTGTTTTCTCCATTTTTGAGACCTTTAAGGATGTAGTTATCTGTCAACAGGGTACAAATCGTAACGACTGGACCTAGAATCTTCGTTCTTGACACACAGGGAGACCCATGATAAGTCTCCATGGAAACCTGAAATTTGGTCTCTGTTACCCATATCCTTTGAGCTATGGCACTCCAAAGTACAGATCAGAATAATGGAAAATTTGATACAAAAGCTAAAGTATCTGAACAACTAATGCAGAGATAACCATAATTGTTTGCATGGATATTGATCATGGAGTGTTTCATAAGTTTCTGCAGACTGGTGGCACCACCTGTATTTGTTCGGTTTTTTTTTACGAAATTTTTCTGTATTTTTGAGACCTTTAAAGATATGAACATCTGTTAACAGGGCACAAATCATAAAAACTGGACCAAGAATCTTTATTCTTGACACACAGGGAGACCCATGAAAAGTCTCCATGGAAACTTGAAATTAGGTCTCTTTTACCCATATTCTTTAAGCTGTATGGGTCCAAAATACCCCCCCCCCCCAGAATAATGGAAAATTTGATACAAAAACTGCAGTATTTCAATAACTACAACACTGATGGTCATGATTTTCGGCATACATATTGATCATGAGCTGTTCCATCAGTTTCTGCAGACTGGGTGTGCCACCTCTATTTTTTTTCAATTTTTTACGAATTTTTTTCTTTTTTTTGAGACCTTTAAAGATGTGGTTATCTGTCAACAGGGTACAAATCGCAACAACTGGACCTAGAATCTTCATTCTTGTCATGCAAGGAGGCCCATGAAGGGTGCCTGTGGAAATTTGAAATTAGGTCTCTGTTACCCATATCCTTCAAGCTATAGGACTCCGAAGTATCCCTCAGAATAATGGACAATTTGATACAAAAACTGAAGTATCTGAACAACTAATGCAGAGATCACCATGATTTTTTGCATGGATATTGACCATAAAGTGTTTTTATTAGTTTCTGCAGACTGGTGGAGCCACCTGTATTTTTGTATCCGCCAAAACGAAGTTTTGCGGATACTATGTTTTTGACCGAGTTCCTCCGCCGCGGCGGCGTTCGTTTCCAGAGAGCTCCTCGGAGACTAATGGACCGATTTTTTCCCAAACTTACACCTATTATCGGGTCACATGTGAACTGGTGCCTAACCAATTTGCATTGACCTCTGACCTTTCCTCTCTATCCAGTGTCCATTTGTGGGTCTGTTTCCACTCATAAACCCTCATATCTCGGGAACCGTTTGACCGATCAGGAAATAAAATTGATACAAATGTAGCCCTTGGATTGCTTTATAACATACACAAAAAATGGTGGCGCCACCTGTAACCATGTTTGCACAGTGTCCATCTGTTCATCTGCCTTGGGTTAAAATCACTCATATCTCTGCAGTGAATTGACTAATTCACCTGAAATTCGTCATGTGTATACATCCAGGATAGCTTTCTTGATTTTATGACAGGTGGCGCCACCTACGTTCACATTCACGCTGATGACATCCAAGCTTATATCTCGGGAACCGTTTGACCGATCAGGAAATAAAATTTATACAATTGTAGCCCTTTGATAGCTCTGTAACATACACAAAAAATGGTGGCGCCACCTGTAACAATGTTTGCACAGCGTCTGTCTGTTAGTCTGCCGTGGCCTAAAATTACTCATTTCTCTGTAGTGGTTCGACATAACTGCCTAAAATTTTGCAGGTTTATACATCGTGGACAGCTTTCTTGATTTTATGACAGGTGGCGCCACCTACATTCTAGTTAACGCTGGACACATCCAAGCTCATATCTCAGGAATCATTTGACCGATTGGGCCAAAATTGTGCATGTGTTTAGATCTCACATAGGTCTTTATCATACACAAAACTGGAGGGGTTACCTGCAAAGATTTTTGCACAGTGTTTGTCTGTTTGTCTGCCATGGGCAAAAATTGCTCATATACATGTAGTGGTTTGACTTTTCTGCCTAAAATTTTGCAGGTGTATACAACTTGGACAGCTTTCTGGATTTGTGGTAGGTGGCACAACCTACATACACATTTAGGCTGCAGACATCCATGCTAATATGCAACATACCTCACTCTATTTCCCCTTGCCACTCAATCCATGCCTCACTATCCGATTTTGGCAGATACATGTAGTCATTTGTCGGTTACCCGTATTCTAGTTTCAAAAGTTTACACATTTTTCTCTATTTTTGAGATATATAAATACAGACTAAATCTTGGCCTGTTGGTTAATCTGTTTGATGCTTCAGTTGAATGGGTATATACTACCATTCTGGTGATAAAATTTCCTTTTGCGAATCTCTTCCCAGTCAGCTGAGCGTCATGACCCATGGGTCACTTGTTTTTACAAGCGAAAATGTAATTTTAAACTCTTCTAGCTTATACACTGATTTATGATGAAACTGTTAAGCTGATTGGTTTAAACTTTACAAGAATTATTCTATGGTAGGGTTCTGCCAGTTTTATAAGAATAGGGTAAAAACAGCTTTAAAAAAGCTTTGTAGCCAATTGAAAAAGTCTTTCTGTGTTTGAAAACAGATTTGACAACATGCTGAGTTTCAGCAGCCAAGTCAAGAGGTCACTCAGTACAAACAGGTGGGGTCCAGCCAGCACCATTGCAACTGACATATGGCTCTGGCGGGTGTCTAGACAATGTGTCTAGACGTCTAGACACAGCGTCTAGACGTCTAGACACAATGTTTAGATGCAGAATTCCCAGATTATTGGAACTATAGCTTTCAACTGTTTGAAAAAACTTGGTATGCATTTTTAGCGAATCAGGTTTATCATCAGGTCACGTGTGAACTGCTGCGCCCTCATTTTTGGTTGACCTCTGACCTTTCCTCGCTGCCCAGCGTCCATTTGTGTGTCTGTTTCCACACATAAACCCACATATCTCGGGAACCGTTTGACCGATCAGGCTAAAAAATTTGCACAAATGTAGCCCTTTGATAGCTTTATAACATACACTAATAATGGTGGCGCCACCTGCAACCATTTTTTCACAGTGTCCATCTGTTCATCTGCCTTGGGATAATATCACTCATATCTCAACAGTGGTTTGACTAATCCACCTGACATTTTGCAGGTTTATCTCACATAGCTGTTCATCATAGGGAAAACTGGTGGCGCCACCTGCAACAATTTATGCACAGCATCCATCTGTTCATCTGCCTTAGGATAAAATCACTCATATCTCAACAGTGGTTAGACTAATCCACCTGAAATTTTGCAGGTTTATACATGCTGGACAGCTTCCTCGATTTTATGACAAGTGGCGCCACCTACATTCACATTTACTCTGCAGACATCCAAGCTCATATCTCGGGAACCGTTTGACCGATTGGGCCAAAAGTTTGCATGTGTATAGATCTCACATAGCTCTTCATCATAGGCAAAACTGGTGGCGCCACCTGCAACCACCTTTGCACAGCGTCCATCTGTTCATCTGCCTTGGGATAAAATCATATCTCAGAAGTGGTTTGACTTACCCACCTGAAATTTTGCAGGTTTATACATCCTGGACAGCTTTCTCGATTATATGACAGGTGGCGCCACCTACATTCACGTTTAAGCTGCAGACATCCATGCTAATATGCAACACACCTCACTCTATTCCCCTTGCCACTTAATCCATGCCTCAATTCACCCGTCCCTCTCTGATTTCTGCGGATGCACATAGTCGCTTGTCGACTACCCATATTCTGGTTTTAAAATGTCATAGTCTGAAACTTGCAGATCGAAAACGTCCATTATGCTGAAATCATAATGACTAAGGTAGATATGCATGACTTAAGAGGATCAGTATTAAATTTTAAAAATAAACCTCCATTCATACTCCTAAACTTTTCACAGGTTCGCATTAGGTCTGTAGGCCTTGTTTTTGTTATGAAAGTTTTTATTAGTTACATTTCAAGGGGAGAAATATAGTGTAGAGGGTTAAGGCCAAAATAAATAAAGGTATGGTTCTCAGGCATTTTTTTCAGAAATCAATGCGGGCGGGCGCTTTTTTTATTTTAAATATTTTGGTATGTTTCGAAAAAAATGTCAAATGATAAGGGAAAAGCATGAAAATAACAGTTTTATTTTGCTAAATAAGTAAAAGCACTACAAAACAAAGGAAATTGTATGGTTTTATCTTCTTGAAAGAAATGTCGGAGCGGCAGCAGCTAAAACATTGGAAAGTTTTTATTAAAAATCAAAATAAAAAGTTTTGTTGCGGGGGTTTAAAATTGATGCGGGCGGTGCCTGAGAACCATACCTTTATTTTTTTTTTGCCTAAAGGGCCTATTTTTTCCACAAGGCAAATAAATAACTACCTTACACCTTATTTAAGAAACAGAGTTTTTTGAAAATATTAAATCAGTCTACATTTTCAACATTGAACATATCAAACCCATTTATGGCGGTCAAAGTCATTGGTCAGATGCAAAACAACCTCAGTTGACGGCTGCTTATTGGATGATGTCATGTAAACAATAAAAAAATATAACCAGCTAAAACAATGATGGCCAGGGACATATCATATCTTCTAGATCATCGTGACGTTACTAAAAACTTATAAGCTTGGGATTTATTGTAAAATTCTTAATTACCATATTAGGTTGTCACTTCCATATGTACTTATCTAGAAAAATTTGAGTCGGTCAGTAGCCTATCTGGTAATGTCCAGCACTCGGCGGTAGGCCTAACCACGGTTATTCCCAGAGCAATTTCATGCGAAATCGTTCATCCGAACGATCGTTCATCCGAACGATCGTTCATCCGAACAAAAAGCTTGTCCCCCGAGTCTTTCGGATAAACGACGCTCTACTGTAATTGAAAAATATAAACTTTTAAGAAAATTATCTTCAAAAACAGGTGGACAGCAGGTGGTGAAACGATACTTTATGTGGATTATCAGACGAAGAGTGGTGAACAAGTTCACATTCAGTGGAAAAATACAGAAAATACATCATTCAGAGCAAGATAGTAAAACGACGCAGAGCCTTCACGTGGCATCTTCGTCTATCGACCTGAACACTCCGACCAAACATCATCGTACGTTATGTCTACTTCACTTACAATATTTGAACGCCGGTCTGAACCCTTATATACAAAGAACCTTCATATTACTTTCTTGAGAAGGCTGAATGGGCCACGTCAGCGATGAGGTCAACCAGATGCACTCGTTTCCAGCACTAATACGGCTTCGAAACTGTCAACACACTGGGTATGAGCGATTTACCAGTAATTTATTACTGGTATATCGCCCATTCTCAGTGTGTTGACAGTTTCTAAGCTATTTTAGTGCTGAAAAAGAGTGCCTGTGAAGTCAACGGTCCAGCTACGGCCCCATATTCCACTTCTATATATAGCTTCAGCTGAGAAAATACATTAATATCCATGTCTGGATTGATTGTGAGAACTGGTACAATCAATCTGGTTAAAATCTAGAATGGTGACATGAACGTATGTGGGGATAATGCATGAACCTACTTTATTTTAGTTATTTGAACATGTCTGCAAAGACAAGAAAATGCGTAAAAATCAATGACAATTAATGGTAATATACCACCCAATTTGGTCTGTTGTGCAATTGACCTGACGTATACGGGTTAAGTATACGAAATTACGAGAGAATCCAGCCAGCCAAACAAAAATTTTGCAGAATTTAACTTCTGTGAAGACTCAACATTTTGAAATTAACTACACTCAATTCATGGTTTTCACATCCCTTGTTTTGGGGAATAGTAAACTAGGACATAGAAATTAATGCAGGGGCGTAGCCAATGGGGGGCCGCAGGGGGCCATGCCCCCCCCCCCCGGTCGCATCCAGTACTTGCCATCCTTTCGGAATTTCACTCAGTGTTGGGTATATATATATATATATATATATATATATATATATATATATATATATATATATAATTTATATATATACACACAAAACCAAGAAACAGGCTTTCTTTGGACATACCCATAAAAGATAAATACTGATAACTTGGTGTTAGAATTAACAGCCCGTATTGTCTCAAGAGCAATCTCTTCAATATATTTACATAATAATATACGAAATACTGTTACATGTTTTGTTGGCATGGCCATTCCTAATTTAAAAGTGTAAACGGAATATAAAACACAAAGATAAGACTATTTAGCTGATGGATATAGTTCGATGGCCCCTTTATATTCAACAAGTCCTTTGACATTTTATTCCTATGTCATATACGTAGTTATAGAAGACTCAATAGATCCCTGGTATATGTAGGCTTCGATTTAGGAATTGTATGTACTTTTTATTTAAATTTTAGATTGATAAATCCACCTCCGTTATTCCTAATCAATTAAACAATATATAGTGCATTTGAAGTCTGCAGATGCAGAGTAAAAGCAGTTAGAGACAAAGTCAATTAAATAAATCAAAGGTGGATGAGCAAGGTTGACACCATTCGCAATTATGACAGGGACACACCATATACATTGACAGAGACCGTTTCCTCCACAAACGTTGTTGAGCAAGTAAACAAAGATACAGAGGTTTAATTTATGGCAATGTCCTTTCAAGGTCATAACAATAATAAGATTCGACGGAGGTATTTCGCCGTTTCATTGAAGGGGTCTCATTGAAATATACGACAAAATTAACGACAAGACTGTGATGGGAAATGTATAGGGGTATTTTCTCTTTTGAATCAGAAAAAATTCCGGAATTCTGAAACATCCAGCTGTTTGAGCAAATATAAGCATTTCCCTCAAATATTAACACCTGACTGGATGCACAATGCAGGGTCCCTATGTTTATGTTAACATAAACGATTATGTTAACATTTAAATGCATTCCACTCGATTCCCATGAGATTTTTCTGTTTGTTGAGATACCTAGCAAGCGGAATATGTGATCATTTTGAATCTGGGCAATTAACCCTATACAATCGATATGGGTTACTTTTATGGACACCTTGTAAAATCGGGACTACATTTGGGGGGCATCCATCTTTATGATCGAAGAAAACTTTCGACTGCAGTGTCGTCCGTGAAAACAGATCACTCTGTTACCCCGGTGAACGAAACTTAGACATATACCTGCAGACAAAACCTATCCTTTTACAATGCCATATTTTTTACGAATTATCAGTGTATCTAGTTTTATACTTAAATGATTCAAGGAAATGCAAATTATTACAATCGTTTTCATCATGTTCAATTCTTACAGTAACATGTAAGAGTACATGAGACTCTGCTACCTCTGATGAAAGTAGACCTGCCATAATCCACAACATCTTGATCATATGCATACATATATGTATATGCTAATTTGGGCTAAACATGCAAGTATTTCCGACGGGGTCATGCTGTCAAGTGGTCCATTGGGTTTGTTTAATATACAATTTAATATACAGATCTCATGTCTTGTGAGGTTTAAGCAAATGTTATATACAAAAATAATCTAATTAAATAAAAAAAATATATGTATATAATATAAATCATAATATGCCTGTTGGAATGTTTCGAAAGGTTTTCAAACTGATTTGTGCCTTAATTACCAAAATAATAATGTTCACAAGAAACATTTATAATTTCTTTAAATAACATTTAGCAAAAGAATGATATGTTCAAATTTATATTTTTAAGTAATATATATATATATATATATATATATATATATATATATATATATATATATATCACAGCTCCTCTGGTGATACCGGTACTGGAACTCGCGATATGTGCTCTTAGGATACTTTTGTGCTGTCGAGACCACGGACCCCGGTAAAATGCAAAAGTTTAACATAAAACTTCAACATATCAGTTATTTCACTCCGAGCATTACATTTAAAAGATAATATTTTGCAAGTTATAAACGTAAATGCACTTTTGCGCCATTGACTTTGACATGTTGAAAACGATTGTAATTTTATATCCTAATTTTGAAGTATAAGAAATATAAATATTAAATATTGAACCCCTCTACAGTTTGACTACATAACGCAAAGACATGAGGGAAACGTTTTTCAGGAACAGGAAAGCCTAATTTTTTTAGGTGAAAATTACCTCAACATGTTCTCTTTACATTGCATATCAAAATAATTTCACAATATGGGAGGGAGATACCCATTCCCTCCCCATGTACCTGTAACTAACTTTAATGAAACCATGGTTCATAATTGAAAATAAATAAAAAATTCTGTATTTTCATACACTTAAAAATATCTTCCATCACCCCCCCCCCCCCCCCCCCCCGTTTTCGAATTTTTGGATCCGCCACTGATCATGGCCCCCTCCCCTACCTCAATCCTGGCTACGCCACTGTAATGAGAAAATAATTTCTTGGGTTCTTTAGATGAAAGTAAAGGTCTCCAAATTTGGCATCATCAAAAACAGTCACATCCATGCAAATTATTCTTAAGATGAACTATTGCACATTTATTAAATGAAATCAGATGGGTTGCTGGAAAGTTATCTTAAATTAACAGCAACAGCAATTCCATCCAAGCTTCTCCAAAGGGGGAACCATTGTCAGGGGCGGAGCCAGGATTTACGGTAAGGGGGGGGGGACGGGTGGGCTCGAGCGGGGGGGGGGAGGGGGTAATACATATCCGTTGGCCAAGGAGTGTATATATATATATATATATATATATATATATATTCATAAATATATGTATAAAATGATATATATGATATGTAAAATGTAATATAAAATATATATAGAAGCCTATACATGGAACCTTGACCTTCATCTTCAAGGTCAAATCTGCCGTATCGTAAAATTATTGTGAACCGCGTAACTTTTGAAGTACTTCACATTTTGTCATCAAATTTGTGCCACGAATTCAAAAACTGGTGACCTTGATCAGGATCTTCAAGGTCAAGTAAGCGGAATTTTAGTTTATCAAAATATTGGATATTTTCCCAGATTCAACACACGTTTTCGGTATAGTATGCGTACTGGTGACCTGGACCTTGATCTTCAATGTCAAATCTACGCAATTCTAGGATTATTGTGACCCCCATACTGACTTTGGAAAGTACTGAAGATTTTTTCTTTAAATTTGACACACCAGTTCTTTCTGAGTTTGAAAACCAGTGACCTTGACCTTGATCTTGAAGGTCAAATCTTCTGACATTAAGAATCAATGTTTTGAGTGCATATTTTTACCCATAATGTTTTGGGATGGCCCATCGGGAGGGGACGGGGGGGGAGAGACAGGTAACTGTTTTTGCGCTGCAAAAACAAAACCATTCTAGTTTTTTATCTACTTTTATGCTGTCTAAGTAGATATTTATGTCTAAAATGTGTTCCCTCAATATAACATGAAAGGTTGGATGGAGATGGATGGGGGCATCCCCTGAATAGGTCCCTGATTGTGCCAGCTTTGAAGGAAATCAGATCATGCTCAGGAAGTTATCATTCGGAAGAGAAAATCTGACGACCGGACAGACTAACAGACAGATTTGGCCAAACCGATAGCCGAAAATAATAACTCAATCCAGCCTCATTTAACTAAGGATATTAGATCTTAAGTGTTTTTCTATTGTACCTCGGAAAAGTGGAATATGATATTTTTGCATGCAGTGAATAGGCCAACACTGGTGATAGTTGGAGACGTTCCTGAGATATCTGTAAACAGGACATTGTATCTGCATGCACAGGCAGATTTCTTCAAATATTGCAATCCATCGTCACACAACACGAAGAAAATTGGTCCAAATTTGTTTTAACTTTGCATTCTGATAGTTTCAAACGTATAGATGAGTCATGTTATATGTTATTTCTATTTTATTATTTAAAGGAAAATTTTTTGTCTGGCAACTTTGAACACTGAGAAGAGTCTGACTATAAAAGACCTCCAAATAATTTTTCTCTAGCTCGCAGAATATATGTCACTGTAATTTTTAAAAAAGGTAAAAGATGGGGTTTATATAAAGTCGAAAATCACCGACGATGTCAGTCTCATCCGACTTCACACTTTGCCTTCCTTGTCTTTCGTACCTGTTCATTCTTGTAGTTTTCCTCGAATCCCGGGGGAGCATACAAAACCAGCAGCCACACACAACGCTAGAAGGTTTTTCGTTCTACATTTGCTGTCGACCATGACCTGTTCCTCCTGGGTTGAAAAGCGCACCCTTGTGGTAAAGACTTTAGCTACAGGAGTCTTAGCGCAGACGGCGGACAGACCGGTGTAAAGACTTCAGATTATCCCCCCCCCCCTTTCAGGTTACCCCCCCCCCCCCCGGTAATCTGAAATCGATTTCAGATTACCCCCGGGGTAGCCTGCACCTGATTTCAAATTACCCCCTACTGTTCAGATTACCCTCGCTGATCAAGCTTATATGATTACTTTTTGTCTAAGTAGGAACTCAACGCTCCTGATATAAAATAGTCAACAACATCCTCAGCTGGCTGGTGATATAGTGGTCAGCTCCCTCTCCCTCTCCGTAACCACTTCATAACACGTAATATCTCATAAACGTTACTTATGTCCCATTTTAATTAACTTGGCAGGTGTATCTTATGTATCTACCTGGTCAGGTTTTGTTAACGCCCGTCTTAGACGAATCGTATTGTAGTACTGGCATATGTGCCGGTCCGTCCAATAACCATTGAACGATAACCAGTAAGATAGCTGCATGCAGTATGCTTGTCAGTTGCCGTATTTCGTGATCACAAAAGGTAACATTTAAATTATGCATGTAATTATAATATCAGTTAATGTGCAAGACTGCATGTTTCAGTTATAGTTGGTGTATTTATAATCTAACCGGAGAGAGAATGTTTTATTCTTTTTCTACTGCAGGGATAATGGCAGTTGAATAATAATAACTATCCTTGTTAGTTTTACTACTATTATTTTTATAAATAGTAATAGTAGAAGTAGCTGTTGGTCTTGTTGTTAGGTAACTTAAGTTAATGAATAAGATAAGTATCTAAATAATCATAAGTAAACATTTTTTTGGGGGGGGGGATAATCATAAATTGGAGGGGGTAATCTGAAAGGGGGTAATCTTAAATCGCTACACCTGGACGCCAACCCACAACCTTTCGGTTACAAGTCCAGCGCCTTAACCATTACGCCACTAAGCTGTATAAAAGCAAAATTTTAGGGTTTCCAGGTAGATTTTCCCAGACCCGACTTTGGTGATCAGTTATAGAGGATTCTCGGATTCAGGGTATTCCGTGTGTCTGACGACGAATTGTCGGACACTCGGACCGTCAACACTCGGACGGCCAGAAGGACATACACAGGGCCGTCGCCACTTGTTATATAGCTCAGATGAGCCGAAAACCATTTCAATAAACATAGCATGCAGGTGTATTTTATCGATTTTCTCACCTGATAAAGGTATTTTTCATGTTTGGTTGTTTTTTTTAACGTTTTACGACTTTTATTTCAATATTTTCCCAGCTGATAATTATTGTCTGTGGGCATATCCTTATTAAACATTCAAATGTTAGATACACCATATGCTCATAATAGATCTATATCACCTAGCTTCTCAGTTTTACTTTTCTGCGTTTCTGTTTCATTCAACATTTGCCCCCAAAAGGATGGCCCTACTGTAACATTTAAAGATACGGCTCTACATTAGGTTTCCTTAATTTTAGCTTAATTTCAAGTCAAGGTTAACTAACTCATATATTCTCGGCCAGGCGGGGTTATGTATTTTAGCAGGTCAACATTTTCTAGTTTATATAGTGGAAGGTCACAACTGCACAATGAAGTTCAGCCGAGGTCAATAGCTGTTTTATTTATTACATTTAGAGGGCGGGAGCCATGGTCAGCGTGTCTACCCTATAAATTAGATTCCAATTAAGTCAAGGTAACAAATTGATACCCGTCGTCGCTTAGCTCTGTAATTACAACGCTTGGGGTAATAAATCAACGGACAAACGCGGACAAATTCTGGTGGCGACACCTTGAACCGCTGTGTATTTTGTACGTGCCCCGGGCAGTATTTTAGGCGTCGAGTGTTCCTTTGCTACCTGCCTGGAATTCGTGATGGATCATAACCGCGCCCTCTGATCTCGCGATGCCCGCGGGCAGTCTCGCGCCGCGCGGTGTCTGGCTGGGTGTGGCCGGAGACATATTTTATAACTAGGTGTACTAGCTGACATATTGTTATGTCGCTGTTGACGCCACGGCTCAACATTACACTGAATATTTTTTTTTTTTCATTTTTTTTTCCTTAAAATGGTTTCCAGATTTTCGTGAAAAGTGCTGTGTCTGCATGCCAGTAATTTTTTCATGCATCGTTCCTTTTGTTTCCTGGTTTCATGCAATCTGTTTAATTTTCAAAGAGTTATTCCTCTTCTATTTGGTTTATTTCAACTTAGAATTGAATATTATGCATGTTCTGACAGCAATAAACAATATTCTGATTATCATGTTCTTCTGTTTAGCATCTGCATGTTCTTTGACATCTTCTCCCACCCTTTACTGTTGCATGAACTGCTGAATGAATTTCAAATATTTACCAACCTTTTTGAAAAACACATGCTGTTTGCAATATTGCATGCACAATTCTTAACTTTGATGGCAGACGTAGGGGTAAAAATAAAACAAAAACGCACCTGTGGACCTGGGAAGGCTTATACTATGCGCACTTAATAATGCGAGCATCTGCAAGCCATTTGCCATGATGACTGCGCCTTGTTTCAGTTATTACCTCCGACCAGGATAATTTCTCTATAGTTATGCTTTCTATAACTATATATAGCATATTTTCTATAACTCTTAAGATCATGCTTTCTTTCAGATATTTTACGAACAATACATATTGTAATCCTAGACGCGGATCCAATAGGGGGGGGGGGGGGGGAGGGGGTCTTTCAGTCTTCAAGTCTTTCAGCCGCCGGATCCATTTTTGAAGGGTCTCAGAGGACCATCCTTTTCTGGATCTGGGAACTTCTTTTTAGGCTTTGTCATTAGTTCCCCCGGCGTTGGACAACACCCCCAACACCCCCACCCCCTAAATCCTGGATCCGCCCCTGAATCCAGTGCTAACTATTGGGGGCGCAGGACTCATTCTGAAATAGGATCTTTATTCGGAGTGTCTTTATAGCTGGTAAAGAACAAATTGGTTACTTAATTTTGAGTTCCATGACCTTTGGATTTGTAAGGATGTGTTATGATTATGGTGATTATTGGGCCAAATAACTATAAATTCTTGTTACTTCAGTTTAGCTTAGTATACAGGTTCATCCAGTACAAGCATGTAAGCAGAATCCTTTACCCCCCTGTAGCTCAGAAACCCTTTACTGGTCATCTTGTGTTGACAGGGGTCTCCTTTGAGTAAATGTTTGTGTTCAGGATTGTTTAACATTGCTCCTCCCCTGAGCAACTTGATCTTAAGGTTGTCAACTTGACTTATCAACCAGATTTGTCATTTTATATAAGATTTTATGTAAGTTCATTATGTTAATATATTTAGATGATATGGATGGTCAAGATTTTCCTTAGTTCTAAATGGACAGTATTTTTAATGCTTGTTTTAGGTCAGTATTATAATATTCAGTAGCTTAAATCAAGTATCTGGTTGGTTAGTCAGGTTTAGGGACATGTACTTAAGGGCTTTACAGGCCTCGGACAGACTTTTGGGCACAGCAGGACTCTGTCCTGTTTTTATTTAAATTCATAAAGCCTCATATTATTAGATTAGAAACTTTTTAAAGGAAGATCTTATGATCATTTTTGTAGTTAGAAATGTC
The DNA here is from genome assembly GCA_026874595.1 of Sipunculus nudus. Classification (NCBI taxonomy): domain Eukaryota; kingdom Metazoa; phylum Annelida; class Sipuncula; order Golfingiida; family Sipunculidae; genus Sipunculus; species Sipunculus nudus. Next base: position 22,567,481 of record CM049307.1, read on the forward strand.
AACCTTCAACATTTTGGATATATATTTTAATTTGTGAACTAAGAAGAAAATAAACTTTATTATTACCATATGGATGGACTTTATCATGATTTATCATGATCGGTGAGAAAAAGTGAACAAGAATACATGGATATATATATAAAATATACGTGGAGCTAATTCCTCCGTTCCCTTGGATGCCCAAGGAACGTAACAGATGGTGACGCCAGCCCTTATACCATGATGCCACCCGTCCATTTTTTTTCAATCAGAGAACAATTCATTCAAATGAAACAATCAAAATAAGAGGAGAATCAGATAAAATATGTTTAAATACAACAATCCCTCCCCTGCAACCTGAATGGCTCTGTGGCTATGCATATCAAGTACTGCCTTCTTGGCATCCCCGTATACACCCTTCGATAAACCACAAACAATCAGCAAACATACCCTCCGCAATAAAGGATTCCAAGCGACGCATAAACATGCCAGGTTTAATCTTAACCTTCAGGTTCAATAGATATATACGCAAACATGTTCACATGCATGCATGGGTATGGTTCTCTGCTGACCAGACGAGTGACATTCGGTCCCCAAGGAGCCGCTCGCGAGCCCGCGACACGTGTTATGTGTGACGTGAATACCAACCAGCGCCCCATCTTGACAGGCCACGCGCCCGGACACGCGTGCTGGGGACACCCAGCTACAGTGAAGTTAATAATGACATGTGAATGCAGATTGGGCCGAGTAACAGAAATCCAACAGCTGATTTTACTTTCGTTTGCACTGAGCTTTATTTTCAAGTTACATTTATTTATTTCCCGATTTCCGACATTTCAATATTGATCAATTTTTTATAACAAACGGTAATTTTCTTACTGGCAATTAATAAGCATTATTCTATGATGGAAAGGGTCAAGTTTTAACTTATTTTTTCCTATCCACGTAGAGTTAAACGATACATGACAAAATACAAAAAATACATTATATTTATCTTTGTGGAAACGTAAACTTACTAACGCTAACCTTCACATATATAAAATATAATCACTGGTGCAGTTAAATTTAAGGGGCACCATGCATGCATGCAAGCAGCTGAGCGGGCCATTCTTTTGGATCGATGATGCAACATCCATGAAGTCTGAAGTCTGAAACTTTTCATTAAAATGTTTACTAATCAAGTAATTTCCGTTTTTATGTTGTTTTTTTGTATCACAAAGTGTTTTATCATATTTATTATGTTGAATTTTGGAATAACTGTCCTTTTATTGAAGGCAATATTTTTTCTTTGCCATGCAGTGTTGTAATCGGGTTGCTTAATTTGTGGAAATTAATAACACTAATAATTCTGAGTCTATATATGGTAACATGTGTATATATGAGAGCTAATATACAATATCTGAATCGCCATATCTAAATATATATAATTTTATATCAAGAAATTTTTTCGCATAAAGAAGGTGCATGTGGGACGAGAGGGGGATTAAATCCGCAAGGGACACTGCCAGTACCGTACTTTATCAATACCGCATTCTCTCTATATATAAAATTTTATTTCTTTAGAGACAAAACATTAATTTGTAATTTGAATCCATGTAAAGATCATAAGATATTCAGGCACTATATCTATATAATTGAGTGTACATATAAATATCTGGTGAAAGTTGTTTATTGTTACATTGTTCGTGCAGATCAAAACATATATATGTATGAATACGCATATGAAAAGGGAGTTTCGGCGCGAGCCGCACAGTCGGCTTAAAATAAAATTTCTGGCGCATAATCACAAAGATGCACAAGCAAAGTGCACACATACACGTAGATACATACATACACACATATATAGTTCAAATACCATGTACACCATATATATGCATATACTAGTATACTGCACACACACACACACACACACACATATATATATATATATATATATATATATATGAGAAGGATAAATGAATAAAATCAGTCATATTATCATGATAAATGATTTATTTGAGCAAATACACACAATGATGAGATGAGCGTAATTTTATATATATATCTTTAATTTATCTATTCATATATATAACTAAAAATAATCTTTTTTTTTAAAAAAATGTTTGTTGCAGTCTCTCAGATGTCCATGAAACATATATTGCACCCATATCCATTAATACATGTGTGACCTGTATAGGTGGCCTGACTAGTTGTTATCGCAGTTTATATGCACAGTTGTAAAAGAAAATGATTACTTGTAGGTAGCAGAGCAAAACTATACACAATAACTAATTAAAACATATTAAAACATATCACTTCATAACTATATTATTTTATCAAAAGTAGGTATATATATAATGCCATCAGATCTGTTTGTTATTGCATTTCATATACAAATGTATAAAAATGTATAAAAATAGTTACATACTTCTGAGCTAGAGATGCATCCATGTATGTTTATATATATACAGTTTTACCTGAATTATCTGTCCGCGAGAATATCTTTCAGAGCAGAAATGTAGCTCTGCGCCATTTGTAATGTTTCGTATTTAGAGAGCTGTCGTCCTGCGTTGTGTGAGGGTATAACAGCCCGCAGTTGATCAAATGCTACGTTTAGACTGCGCATGCGCCTGCGTTCACGAGCATTCGCTGCCAAACGACGGTGTTTGCTATTTCCAGAAAATGATGAATCACTGTCAAGTTCTTGTTCCGGAAACGTTTCCTGTTTCAGCGTGTGATTAAACTCGGATGCCCCTCTCATTGCTTTGGGTGGTTTAGGCAGATAACGTTTTTCATCATGTATATTTAAAATGTTCTTTCGCTTCCGAGTTTTGTCCTTAAACACTGATGAAGAGCCGCTTGCTGAAATGTTGTTTAGCACTGCACAGGTGGTTGTTAGCTTGTCTCCGAAGCCAGCTGCCAGGAAACACTCAAACCCCTCTTCTTCATCATAAATATTTTTCTTTCTGCGCATCATGTCCATCGATGATTTGTTTTTTGGTTGCATGTATTCCTCTTGAGTTGTTAAGTCAGATTGTAGGGTTCTTCCTGGCCTTGGCGAGGCGCAGTTTAAGCCGTTTCCGATACATTGAGGAAAACCATCAGTTTCTCCAAGGTGTCCTGATGTCGTTATGACAGTCATTGCGTTCAGGAAAAATAACTTCCGATTACAACTGTTGTCAGGTATGAACAAAGATGTGGAGCATTTCATAGATCTGTTTTTATTACGGACCCCACGCTGCGGCCGTTCACACAACCGAGGCGTTGATTGGTTGTGAGACAGTTATTTTGACCAATCACAGCAGGGTGCCTTGGCCGGCTCGCCTTTGGGAGTGCTCTGTCATCCTCCCCCCTGCGCTTGGCAAACTGATATGACGCATACTTTATAAATTGCATCTACTGATGGGGATTTATTAACCTGTCACGTATTTACTGGAACAGTTAAATGGTCCATGCAGGACTCACGGGGGCGATGTAATAGACTGTTGTATCACCATGTATGCTTGAAAGCGTACCTTATTTTCCAATTAAATAGTACCCGGATCATGCGATTTCTTGAAAGTAAATAGATAAAATTAAATATGTTCCCTCGAATGCTAGTTTATTATTCTTCCAATACATGTACACCGAACTGGCATTCAGTTATGTAAAAAAATACTGGTTTTTAAAGCAAGACTTTTATTTGTAGCGATTTTAACACACGGATGCTGCCAATGATATATACACATATTTAGTCAATTATGTAAATTAAATTTATGCAATTTATATTTTTGCAATTTTATATATCATTTTTATGAACTTTAGAAATTAAAGGGGAAAATTAGGTCCCCCGCGTCTATATTTCAGTATTTTTTGTCTTTTTAATTCAAACGTTCATGTCCTTTTTTTCTATATATCTTTTACAGTATAAGATGTTTGAGGAAGTACAGATGATTGAATTATATTATAATTATTATTTTATAGAAACATGTCAGACCTTGTATAAGTTTGGCGTATCAACAGAGGAATTATATATATATATATATATATATATATATATATATATATATATATATATATATATATATATAGTTCAAGACTTTAACTCTACATTGGTTTCCTAGATATATATATATATATATATATATATATATATATATATATATTTCTTAAAATTTCATCGAGGTCAGGTAGTGTGCAAGCTGTATTCTAGAATAATTTGGGTATTTGTAAATGCCAAAAGGCATATATTTTGACATCAATAAAACTGTTACATTTTGGTTATATTTTGTATTGCAAAATCACTGAGAGAATAAACTTCTTGTCCACAGAAGCACGTACGTTTATTTATCTTCATCAAATATTAATGTGTCGTTTGAGTTTTTAATTTTAAAGACATAGAGTTTTTACTCACATAATTAGTTTTCTGAAAGATTGTTTTAATATTTACCTACAATAAGGCGCACACATGTACAAACACACTTACGTTGTTGCAAGTTGCCAAAATCTTCTATGGCAACTTGCAACAACGTAAGTGCAATTGTCGCCAACAGGAAAATAAATGGTAACAAATTAAATCGATTTTCATGTCAATTTTAATTATTTCGTTCCAAAACGTTAAGCAAGGCGCGGTGATCTTGAATTCAGTGAGAACGATTAATGAACGTGTATAAAACTTCAAATGTCATCCACAGGGCCCTATTATATTTCACCAATTGATGTATCTGGCCCAAAACAGACCAGAGCAAAAATGTGATTCACCACTTCACCAATCAAGCGTGCTTGACACGTGACTCTCTGAATGGCCACGTGGCCATGAAAGCCCTCGGTGAAATCGAAGCCAGGTCGTCTGTATTGCATTCTGGTGTGATGTATCGATCATCTGGGTAGTGATACAGGGTTGATGTTTCCATTACATCTCCCTGCTCTCAACCACTCGTGTCATGGACTGTTGGTCGTGTGTTTCATTTGTTCTCTACCTGATGGGCCTCCCGGTTGTAATCCCACAATCCTTCCGCCATCGTCAGAACTTGCCCCTCTCTTCCCGGTACCAGACCAGCTTCTATTGTGCGTCTCATGTGCCTTGGATTCCGTCCCGTCACGGCTAATCTGTTCGGCAAACATCGGCCGATCAGGGGTTCCGGTGCTACCCGGTGGGATGTGAAAGTTCTAATGACACTTCATTATCAAACAGGAATGCATCATTTCTGCGGGTTACATGAAAGTACTGCCGTGCAGTTCATTTGATCAAATATATATCTTTGATCGAACGAATCCGTCTGATCGAGAACATTTAATGCACAATTTAGATATGTTTGAATTCTTTTTCGTAAAATCTTTTAATGAAAGGTGTCATCGATGCATAATTTATTGTAAAATAAACGCCTTTCCGTATACCTAGGTCGCGTATTGTTTCCGTCAGGCGGCGACCTTCATCAACTCAGTGTCGTTGGATGCAGTTGATCCGGTCAGCATATATATTCGGCCACGGTCGAATTGGTTTGCTGTATTCCCAGAGCCTTGAATCCCTGTAAACATGATATAAGTGTTTTGTCAAGGTATATATTTTGATAATAAAATATTCTGAGCCGGTTTCAGACCTCTGGGCGTGAAAACGTCCCGCCTTATCTTTCAGAAAATATATCTTGACAATCATAAATCATGTTTTTATAGGTTTTCAAGCGCCTGTGGTGTATTAATTATCGTGACGGCATTTGGATATGAGTTCACTTCCATTATAATAAGTTTCAGATGCCATATCCAAATGCCGTCACATAAACAAACAGCAAAACAGCAAACCCTTTCGACCGTAGCCGAAAAAGCCGACCGGATCAACTGCACCTGACGAAACTGAGTTGCTTGAAGGTTGCCGCAAAACAACATCAACATCCTCAATGCATCTCCACAATATCTATAAGATATAAAAGCTTATTTGGATCAACGTTCTCTTGAGCGCCTGATGCTTTTGTCACTATACCAAGTTATAGATTATTTGGAAATGCCTTTCTTCTTGGGTATCCGTCTTCATTAATTCAGAGGCTTCAGCGATTCAGAACAACGCAGCCCGTATACTAAATGGTTGTGACAAGTATGATCACATTACACCTGCACATGTATCGCGTGAGCTGCACTGAGCGCTAAAATTCAAGGTAGCCGACTGGCCATACTACTTTTCAAGACCAAACATCGCATAGCTCCGATCTACATACAAGATCTAATTCATTCGTACACACCAGGTAAATGCCTCAGATCGGCCGATCAGAACTTACTTATTGTTCCACGTATATACAAAGTCTTCCATGCATGGTCGCTCAAAGAGCATTTTGTATGGCAGGTCCCATTTAGTGCAATCATTACCTTGGGAATAAAGAAACGCTCGGAATCTATAGCTACTTTAAAAAAAGCTCAAGACATACTTATTTAAGCAATATTTTGATGGCCTGTGTTTTTGCAGATTGTCCAGGTGTTTGATTTCTAAACCCTAATTTTAACTATACTTTTTATGGGTTTAATGTCTTTAATTGGTTAAATGGAATATCATAGTACATGTATATTCCTGATTATGTGCATTTCTTATCTAGTCTAAATAACATCTAAATTTTAGTCTGCATCTTTATTTTTGTCACATCAATTTTTTAAGCAATGCTTGCTTGTAATAGCGTTTTAAAGCTCAACACCATGGATTTACTCTTTACAAAATACATTATTGTTATTATTATTATTATTATTATTTTTATTATTACTATTATATTTTGCATATGACAGAGAGATTAAAAAAAAAATAATTGGAAATTTATCACAATTGGAAAGAAATGATATACCTCTTCCGTTCTTAAAGGGTTATTTTTTATTCGACAAGGTGGTGTCCATTGAAATATGGCAATATTATAACGACGCATCAAATCTGTTCCAAAATTAAACTGCAATGAAGGAATGGGGTATGCACACTATACTAAGAATAAAGACAAAGTCATACCTTTAAATGAATTTAAATTAATAATGCAATAAAATCAATATCTGATACGCAGTTCAACCCAAATGACGAAGGCCAAGGTCACTTGTCACATGCTGGTACATTCAAAAGCTGCTGATTGGACGCTTATTATCAATATATATATTTATCAATGTGACACATGCAAGCAACCCATGCATGCATGTATTCTAAAAACCATGTATATGTCACTTAATTTGCAACAGGGTCTAGAAGAACCCAGATACTAGTATGTTATTATATATAAATTTTAGTTTCTTTATTATAATAATATATGTCCCGTCTTATATGCATTTGGTCCCTCGTTAATTTAAGTGTCAAAATGTGTGATAATATTTAGGTTTTACCGCTGGAACATATCATAATCTACTACACATATCCATGTTCGCCTCTCCCATATATCCATGCATTCCTCCTCTAGCTAAAATTCATGCATTTATTTACGCATATTCATGTTTGGTTTGTGTGTACTAAATGCATGCATGTGATAAAACGTGTCCTGCTCTTGATCCTGTCCACATAGAGTTGCCAACGTTAACTAATCGTCGATTTAACTCAACAAACGAGATATCTATCGCTAATAAGTGACGCCATTTTGGCTAAAATTAACAACACACTTCTATATACAATCTGTTCCATAGTAGTGGAGCGCCCATTCACATAATTTGTGAAATATTTCTCATTAACTTACAGATCAGGTCAAAAAGCATTACTAGCTGCAGTTAAAGAATGGGGCATAAAACTTTTTAGCTAGAATGAAACCAAAACCGTACCTTAATATTTTAATGCATAAATTTTATTAATTCATTAGTATCTATATCTGAAAAAGCAGCCTTTTTTACCCAATATCTTAACCCCCAATGAAGGTCAACTTTACTGGTCACGTGCTCAAACTAACTAAATGTAAAAACTCTTGATTGGTTGTTTAGAGTCATGAGAATTCTAAGATATGACTGTCAAAGTAGGGGTGATGACCATGAGAGACGCCATGTCACGTGATCACAGGTTCAGAAGAACCAGAAGGAAGAAAAATATAAATGGTGCTTTTTGTTATGAAGTTTAACATAAATTGCCTTTGGTCTCTCATCAGCTTTAGTGTCAAACTGAGTGATCATATTTAAATTTTTAAAAAATCAAATTTAAAAGAATAATCGCCATATTTCAACAGGCTTCTACTGCTGAAACAGACTAGAGATTATCGTTAAGAAAATTAGTTGATGTCGCATTAATTGCAGGGATGTGCATGTCTTTATTCCGAGAAATTCAAAATGCAAAAGTGCACGCAACATGGTCTGTTCAACGCCACCCTTAATATGTAATTCTATATTAAATGACTTACGCAGAGTACTGCATGACTGTGATGGCTGGAGTCAATTAGCTGAAACTGTATTTATAATATTTATTGTAAAAAAATTATAGGTCTGTCCCATGCAGATGTATGTTTTGACCTATAGCACTTCACCCAAATGTAAAACTAAATACAATGTTTTTTCATAAATCATATTAATTGATAACTTGTATGTTGTCAATAGCTTAAGTATACCGGAGGTTCCGATTCATTCAAAGTAATGTAATGTTTCAATAAAATTTCTTTTTGTTCACTGCAGGATATCCTAAAAACCCTCGTTTTGATGCATTATCGAAAATACAACCTCATGCAGGCACCATTAACAAGGATAGACGGCATAAAATGTATGCTTAGTTTTTCCGATTTATAATTAAAAAAGAATACTGGTACTTAAATTAAATATATATTGATATTTTGTGGTTGAGAACTCTACTTTGCATTATCAAGGATATATATTTCCCTTTATCCTGGCCTGGAATGAATCATAGGCGGATATATAAGATGGACAGGGGGCTCCTCCACTTTCCACATATACACGTGATATACCGAAAAACAGAACCGCTTAATTATAACATATCCTCTGAAATTCGATATATTTGGATAATTTGAATATTGATGTTTGCGTATATGTGTATATGTGGTTGAACGTATAAAATAAATGTATATATTATACGCATTTTGCTCATGGAAGATGACGATATGCATGATATTATAATTATATATACAAAATAAACATACACAGGTGCAATATGCATGTATTAACTACTTTTCTATTCTTGTTTATTATATCGTGTGAATTTATTATTTATATAGGAGACGAAGAATGAATATAGAGCTGTACCTTATTTGTTCTCAATCCTCTTGCTATTTTGCGATAAATATCGTTTAAACAAAGAACAGAACTGGATTTTGCATCATGCATGATGCATTGCAAACTGCAGTATTTCGCGATTACAGCCTATGTTTTCAATACCTTATTATTCTATATATGTAACTGGAAAACCCCCTCCCTTACGCGTCCACCACCCCCCCCCCCCCCCGCCACCTTATTCTTAATCCTGTATCTGATCTTATAGGAATAGGAAAAAAGGCTCGTTTTCTTGTTCGGCTGAAAAACAATTCACGTTCATCACACTAATCAAGTGCGGACTATAAGTTAGTGTTAAATTAGCCACCCCCGTGGAGGCCAGCTTGTTAGGTCTTTCATCAGGTTGCATGTCAGGCAGCCATAGCCTGTAGATCACTGGGGGACCTGAGGCCAGCTGATTCAGCATAATTAGAAGAGCAAGTGGACTTTATGCTCGATTTACTGCAGTCATTCCTAGTGCTGGCCTGTTGATACAACAGCAATGTCCCACGCGGAGGGCATTTTATGATTGATGACACGATATTACACCCGGGGAGGACGTGCTATTGTAACTCAACAGCTAGGCAATAGGAAACATTTAAGGATCCATTATTGAGTAATTAGTTTAAGAAGTACCGTGTGCCGTGGGCCTGGCCACACTTCCTAATTACTGGACGAAATTTAAGTTCAGACGAGTGCGTACACCTGCACGGCACACGTGTAACGCAGGTTCCAAGGTGGCGCGTGCGTGCTCTCAGCTCTCGCCCTGGTTTTCGCACCCTCCACACCACAAAGCGAGGCATACATGTTAAACGATCCAGCCGACTACACACACGGTTAAATAGCAGGTTTTAATTACAGGGCACAAGTCATTTTATTCACTTATTTAGCAACAGGTCATAAATCTTCAATTTAACCAAAGTCAATTTACAGGATAAATCATATACCGTATTGACGCCAGCAATCCCTAGTAATCTGATTTTTTTGCTGTGCAAAAACCTGCAATCACGCTAAAAAATGGTGTAGATTTTCACTCAATGTGACGCTTTGATTAGCTGCTAACATTGTTACCGGAAAATGTATCATTCACTTTCAAGACGATTTGTTTCAAACATCTGTCACACGACTTGGCCCCAGAACTGACGAGCGATAAAAGGTATGAAAAAAAATAATGCTGGGGGTGTATCTGACATGCGGCAAGTATAACATCTATAGGTGCAAAAAGGAATGCAAATTCAGGATAATAATTATTCCGAAAGATCTGCCTAAATTTGCGGCCTTATATTTGGATACATTTACAGTTCTTGTATTATTCCGCAATTAGTTAGAAGCGTATATATATATATGTGCTTTAAAAAATATGAAAATGTTTGCTTTGTATATAAAAATAATTGAGTGTACACGAAGGTGTATGCTTTATGGAGGACATAATTTCTGTGTTATTATTAAATTGAATTCTCTTATAATTAAATATCAAACATTAACCACAAATGCATATATAATTTGGGGGTTTAAAGTTACAGGTCTTGATATGTTCATGAATAAATAAAAGCTTACAAATCGCGATTTTTATGTAGCTATTGATATTTTTTATTAATAATAGATAAAATATTCGTATGCCCATACGCTTGAACAATTCTCTCCATAATACCCTTCCTCAGCCTTTTCCAATTCCATTTGTCTTCGAAATATATACGAGGATTTGTTGAACCGATTTTAATGAGTGATTCCATATCCTTAACAGACATCCCTAAATATGTATGACATATAATTGAATAGTTTTATAAGATTAATATCGCACGTTATTCTTTATCCCGAGAGATTTGTCTGCTTAATTGTACTTGATATTATTTATATAATTAATATTAAATCAATTTACTATTTTTCACTTATTTTTATTTCAAACTCCCCATTTTAACGTGATTCAATTTGTCAAAGAAATCAAGGATATTCTTTAATTCTGTTATTTACGTATAATATATATATATATATATATATATATATATATGCGTGTGTGTGTGACTGATCAAACAGGTCTTCCTTCTAGTAAACACAAACAGTTTTATCAAACATGCATTTTAGCTATAAACAATACGGGATGGGAAACGTAAATCCTAGTACCGCGGCACCACGCAGGTGTAGTAAATATACAGGAGTTTTTAATCAATGTATGACTTCACCGACTGTGAACTTTATGGAGCTTCAGTAATCATCATAAATATTTTTTAGAACGAATTATTAATTTTTTTCATGCATATTTATAACAATGACAATAAACCACAGGAAACACGTGCTCAATGAGGGCAAAGGTCACCAGTACGCTAATGGTGGCGTTGTGGGTTTCCGACAGACCACCGGGACTCTTTAGGCATCAAACATATGCCTATGGAGGGCTTTCAATTTGCCGGGCTGTTAATTCTCGCTAATTTATTCATCCGGCTCGGTGTGACAGTAAATTACCACAAACAGAAGTAGAGCGCGCCAATGTTTATTTTCTAAACGCATCGTTGTCGGAGCACATGTGCACACCGCACGCTGCCAGACACAAAGTAAACAATAAGAACAAATCGTAATTAAATCTACTCGTCCTTCAGATGTTATCTAACCCGACTGAAACAGGAACCAGGGACTAAAATTCTTTAATCAATGAATCCGATACTTGTTTCTCTCCCTGGCGGATAATGCGCCACCGTGGGTTGAGAGGGTAGTTTTACTTGGGGCTATTTGCCCATAAACCATGTCATTTATGATGAACTAACAACATCTCGAGTGAATGCGTCAGTTTTCAATTAACGCAGCTACATTTACTTAGAGTATTCAGTTAGTCATGTGGCTTGCTATTAGCATGGGATTACTAGTTACTGATAGACAGCAATAATTATCATCAGTATATATGACGATTCGTCCGCCTGTACTAAGCATTTGGGATCTGTCTATATTATCTGTTACACAATCTGTCCAGTTTTGTATTTTCTAAACCCTTTTATTTAAACGTTTATAGTGTACATTAATATTTAAAAATCACGGTTCGCCAGTTTTAATAATTCTCATGCAAGGGCGTCTGTTACACGTATATGGTTTACATTCGGTCCGTCTGTTTTCTAAGTTTCACAAGTCCGTCTATTTGCATATTCAGTCTCATTCAGTGTTTTCTAAATTTTGCCTATTTTAATCTTTACTCATTCTGCCTGTTTCAATGTTTTCTCGTTCTGTCTATTAATATTTAATCGAGGTAACAACTTTAATGATTCATAAGTTTGTTTTGAATTGCTCTTTACTCAATCTGAACATTTAAAGTTAAAAATACTCAATCTATTTTAATGTTTACACATGGTCAATATATTTAAATGTTACATCTCGGTCCACTAATATTACTTTTTATCAGTCCGCTCATGTCTATGGTTCCACGGCCCATCTTTTTCACACAGTCAATCTGTTTTATCTTTGATTCATGACTTGTTTTTCCCCGAAGGTACCGCTTCACATTGATTCAAATTTTGTACGTCTTCCATATGTTTACCGTTACTTCTGTTTGATATCTCCCCTTTATTTAGGTTTAGCCTCATATTTATATCATCAGTTACAGATGTGTTATTTTTACTTACTATAGGATGGATCCCTAGGTGACAGTATAAAAGCACATGTATACTAACTGCTCGTTCTACAATCATAATGAATGGACAAGTTTCCATTTCTAATAAAATGAATCGGATGCCGTTCACGCATGCAGTGCCGCTCCGTTGCGGCATAGTTGTTTTAATATATGTTACTTTAGCTATAAGTTATTTTGTAACCCTTCTTTAAAAAAAAGAACCTGATATCTATCACACAGTAAAATGTGCCTTGGCATACAGCTTCCTGTGGTTTATTGTAAGAGCACGGGACTCAGCGCCGGGAGAACGTGAGTTCGAAGCTCAGCCGAGCAGCGGTGACTTTATTGTTGGAACCCGTCTGCGGATCTGGCCCATCTGTTTTTTCATTTTCTTGATGACTTTTGTACTCAGACAAACATTTCTCAGAACTTAAATGGATTTGCCTGCTCTTGGGGTGTCCAACACACTTGCTATTCCCTCTAAAGCTAAGCCATATACGGCAAGTTTTAACGTTTTCACATCCAGCCTTTTGCTTGTCAAAGAAGCATATTAGAATACCCCACCGCACAACCCAGCTGCGCGCACCCTCCCCGTACCCCAATCGCTTATCAGTCCTCCTGGACAGCGGCTCATTAGTTGTCCCTGAATGGGGGACTACTTACAGTGTCATGGTGCACTGGAGGGTGATTGCCTCAGTACTGTGCTGATGCGTTAAACGTATTTTATAACCATTCCCTTTATGTACTGGCAAAACAATACATAAGAAAATGAGTTTACAAAAAGCAAATTGATGGACATTAAAAACAAGGGACCAACAGGTCACGGCGCTCAGCTGAATTTTGTTATATTTTTGCAAATGCTAAATTTCTATTTCTATTGTTACTGTTTTACGATATTAGCATTGAAAAGCTAAGAGGAAATCGTCCTGGCTATGGTGATAATAAAGTTCTTAATATGATTGCCAAACTAATACTATGACATGACTGCCATGAACAAAATAGGTTTTTGAGATACTGTGTTGCATACATTTTCAGATGGTCAGACTTACAGGTTGACCGAAAGGATTGATGATTTTATATTTCACTTCCTGCTGAGGCAGGGGAATAATAATTTTTTGTTTATATTAAACCATACTTCAACATATCCATTTTGGCATGAGAAAATATATATATATATATATATATATATATATATATATATATATATATATATATATATATATATAATGAATAATTTGAATCCTATACATTTTGAAAAAAAAATTAAAAACAAATTTGTGGTACAAAAAATATGAAAATATGATATTTGAGAATTATATATTGCATCATTATTTATCCTCAGTTTGGCTTATATCATGTCAACTAATGGATACACATATATGTTATTGTTAACATTGTTTAAATGTTTAAACTAAAAACTTCGTTTTGCATATTGGAGTTTTAAGTTTAATGGACATGCTTAATTTTACTAACTAAAATAAAAAGTTAAATAAAATTGACTAAAATTTCCCTTTTCAAATCAGGTATACACACCATTGGTTGTATGCGGAGAAACAATATCATTTTGCTAACTATATTTTATTAAATATTTTTCAACTTTAATTTAATACTTAAATTAACAGTCAATGAGTTAAACATAGAAACGTACAACATTCAACTATTGTTTATGCATCCTGTCCTGCATGGGGGGGGGGGGGGGGGGGGGCAGAGGGAAAGCCTATAGATCAGCCAAGCAAAGGGAGCTGCGTGGTTAAATAACAGCATGCATAGGTGAGGGCTACGGCACTCAATGCACATGAACCACCAAGTTTCGGATTTTAAAAGACAAAATTCTTTTGTGTGTATGCTGTGAAAATTTAACCAGGAGTGCTTACAGGAAAAATGTGCCACGGTCAAAGTTGGGAAAAATTTAAGTTACTGATTTTAGAACTAGTTGAGCTTTTTTTTTATCTGCATGGCATGGGCCCCCTAATAAAAACTGAATTGGACATTTGTTCAGTTGTGACGTCCTCAGTTTTTAGTTATTGCAAGAAATAAGTTCACATGGTATTCATAACTCGGCGTTACAGGGCCGTGAGCCCCATGATGACATGGAGTGTGGTGAACTGATTACTAGTATACTTTCCATGTTAAGAATATCAACCATAATGAACAGTGTTGGTCAATTATTATTAATATGTGGCCAGTCAAATATTTAGAGTCCAACTCTTTAAGGCGGCAGATGACGAGAAAGATCTAAATTAAGAATCAATATCTGTGTAGGGACACATGGAAGAATATTATATACCAAGTGAAACACATAAAATACGGTTTTCACTTTTAATCAAATAGAAATTACAGCTGTTGCGAAAAAATCTCATTTACATTACCACATAGATGTGACTTTCATGGTACCATACAATTTACTAAGGATCAATTATATATGGTACAAAATCAGTTTCTCAAATTCATTTTTAATATCCACATATATATCAAGGTTACCACATACATTTTGACAATAGAATAGTAATATATGAAGCAAACACTCTCTCGTGAATCATTTGTTTCAGAATCAATCACAATCATGCACTATCACCACAATAACATATCTTGTTTCAGTTTCTTTTGGAGAAGTGTCTTATTGATAAGCTCTCTACTTAGCATTTTTACAGAATTGTTGGTGTCCTGGTGATGAGAGCAGCAGGGATGTCGGACAGTACTCCTTTTTCTCAGGTTATCACATAGATGATGCCGAAGGTAAGTGTAGTTTCGGCTGCAGGGGTCATTGCCGGAGAGTAGTGTCTTTGCAAAGGCCAGGGCAAAAAACGCCACAGAATAAATTTAAACAAAACGATAGGGTTATGGTTTACATATCTTTTACAGTTAAATAGTAAAGTTTATTTTATTTTTAATATATAACAATTTATAAGATACAATTGATAAATAAATCGATCTCTGAAACAAGCAATCATCACGATGTTTAATATTTAAATATGTTTTAATATATAAAATATTAATATAAATATAAAATTTAAATGGTGACAAGACTCCTTCTAGACCATTTTGGATAAATATAAGTATGCTTTATACTCAGAAGATACATAATGAAGAGATAAAATTTATACGAAAAAAATACTAAAATTCGAAGTTAATACTTGCATATTAATTATTTCGGTCTGTGTGGGATATTGTTATCGAATAAAATTTTAGCTCAGCTTACTAAGAACTATTCATAATTTATTGAAAGACCCTGTTTGGATTCGGGACAATAAACATCTATGTAAAATAAATCTATATTATATAAATTGAATGAATAATCATAATACAGTTGATAAATGGCACACTATTTTGATAGGGTTGTACCTTTTTTGTCTAAAAGGCCATGTACTATCTCATTTCATATAACCGAGATGGGTACGTATACAGGCGGTGGCGGAGGCATGTGCTCTGTGAGTGCTTTCAAGTTAATTTAGTTGTCACTAACTCTATAATAACACTTAAAGGCAAACGCATTTAGGTATGACCAATTCACCAACTTTATATCGGATACACCTTACATGATAAATGAATCACTTACATGGGCAAAGGTCTTTCCATATCCTGCATGGTCCACCTCCCTCTCGTGGATGTTCTTGGCGACGTCAATAAGACTATCAACAGGGACTCCCCGTAATTACTAGCTGACCTCTTCTCCGGGCTTAGCTTTAGAGGGAATAACAAGTGTGTTGGACACCCCAAGAGCAGGCAAATCCATTTAAGTTCTGAAAAATGTTTGTCTGAGTACAAAAGTCATCAAGATAATGAAAAAAAATTACGTATTACTTACAAAAACTAAAATCGGTTATTGGGCCAAGCCCATCGGCAGATGGGCCAGATCCGAAGACGGGCTCCAACAATTAATAATAACGTATTACTAACAAAAACTAAATTAGTTATTGGGCCAAGCCCGTCTGCGGATGGGCCAGAAATTGCATGGTATCAAATCCGTTATTGAGCTGCCCATCTGCAGATGGGCAGCCCAATAAGGGATCCTCATATTGGCCAAGCCTATCGGCAGATGGTCCAGGTCCGTAAACGGGCTCCAACATTATCAAAGTAAAGGCCCCCACCCTGGTTGAAGTCTGCACGTTGTTACAGGTGCCCTTTTTATTTTGTGCACAAGTCTTATATATAATTACAGATGTCTTTTTTTGTGTGTGACACGGGGCGCAACTCGTGTTGTGGCTGCCTCGCCTGGCTGGGTGTTGTACTCTCAGTTTAATCCGTACTGGTTGAACTCTCGTTGTCATGCTAGCTTGGGGCTTTCTTGCCTGGCCGAGCCGGGGCGAGCTCACGAGTGAACCCTAATATGTTGAGACACGGCATTCGTTGTTCTGGTATTTTCTTTGAACGTGTGTACTGTGTTAGATTCTTTAGACTGTTCGAGATGTGGAAAATTCTCGGCTTGAGGCGAGAAGCTATAAATACGGAGCTGTGTTTTAGAGCCGGGAGAGAGGTGAGAGAATATTCCAGGGGACACAGACGTGTGTATGTCAGTTTGTGGGACCTATCCGATTATCCAGTAATTTCAGGGATTCTACTATTACTAACTCTATACAATTTAATGCTGCCTGCCACAAGTTGACTTTCTGGATTGTTACAAGAGCTCTACATTGGACTGTTATTCTCCGAGAGATTTCGTGTGAACCGTTCGCCAGGTTTACATATTTTAAAGGACTTATCGCTGTGACAGTGGTGATATCCAGGTACTGTGCTCTTTGTTTATTTTACTGTGTGATTGTATTGATTTGTTGTTATACTGCTGTTATACTGTGTAATTGTATTGATTTATTGTATTGTAATGTTAGGGTTGTTTTAAGAATAAATTATAGTTATTTGTTAACAAAAAAACACTGACTTCTTTATTCATTCCCCTAGACATTTCACGCTGCCTAGTGTTACGATCTGATTTTTTATCTCCTTGACAAAATTTATGTACATCACGCATACGTGATCTGTTGATATTAGGTTCCGTAACTACGTGCTTATATAATACGCATGCAACCCATGATGATGTGAAATGTTTTCATTTGGATCTCAAAATAACCTATATATGAATTTTGATTAATCCTTTACTGTATCCCACAGTGGATAAACGTGAACATCCAATCAGGTTTAAAGAAAAGAGCCAAGGTACTCGATACAGAACGTGGAAATCAATATAACACCAGGCCCATGGTTATGCAGGCACGCTTGTACCAATATTCATGATCATTACAGAAACCATCCCATGTATATGGTTTTCTATGGGAGCTTTACATAATTAAGTCAAACATTTTAACGCCCCTGTGCTAGTCTGAATTCCTCGTATATTTTTGGCTTTATGGACATTGACAACTGGATTAGATTAAAGCTCTAAGTGTACTGACATTTTCTTCACTTGAACACCATGCAGCGGCAATTTGCATTTCTGACATGAGTGTCCCTATATTGAGCTTTAGCTTGTACCTTTGGCTGTCCACACAACATATCGCCGAACATTAATTCTTGAATCAGGTATATTGCTCTGTCAAAATTAAGCTTAATTAGCTTATCAATTAAGCTATTAATTATACTTATTTCAATTGTACATGCAGTAATAAACGTATTGTTTATTGACAATTCTACATTTCATTAGGTTTTGATCCAGCAAATATGATTTTTTTTATTTATTCATCTTGTATAACTGATATTTCTAATTGGAACTAAACATTGTGAGTTTTATACATAGACTTTAATTGTCTTTGCCAAATATTTTGGACACCTCCCCTCCGTCAATCCTGGCCACGCCCCCGTATTTTATGTGTTTCACTTTGTATATAATATTTTTTCATGTGTCCCTCCACAGATAGTGATTCTTTGGATCTTTCTCGTCATCCGCCGCCTGACAGAGTGGGACACTAAATATTTGACTGGCCACATATTTATAATAATTGACCAACACTGTTTTTTATGGTTGAAATGCTTAACATGAAAAGCATACTAGTAATCAGTTCACTATATATATATATATCCATCCAATTTAATTGGTCAAAATATGTCCGAACAATTTATTGTTTAGAACAACCAATTTATTTTGGTTGAAATCAAATAACAGGTATTGGTCAAATCAACAAATATATTCGTCAGAACAACCAACACAGCTGATCATTTAAACTAACAAAATTGGTCAGTTTGACCAAAATAATTTGGTTATTCTCAACCAATGTACTTTGATTGAGGTCAACCAAAACAAATTTAGTATTATAAAAGGAATTCGGTTGTTCGCAATGTTCTCTAAAACCTCGATGTGTAAAATAGTTAGCCTTACATCATTTTAAAGGTTATTATGCCCGCAGTGACATAGGCGATATGAGAATAAATAATTTTTAATGTACATATAATTTTGAGTGATTTTTCCGTTTTTACTAACTTGCACAGAGGTAAGACCGAGCACAGCCGAACTGCCTTCGGCGATGACCGGAACGCACGCATCATGGTCTTTCAATCTCAAACACTACTATTCTTCATATGAATAACGCTTGCTTTCAGTGAGGGATCTGAGCCTGTCGGGCCTTTTCATTTGAATTAGGCTCACACCCACGTGCGTGGTCGGTAAAAGAGAAAAACACATGTTTCTCGCTTTATGAAATGGAGTGTTCAACCCAGGAGGAATAATGACAAAACCTAATTCAAGGTCCCAATTTCACGAACAGGCGTGGGGTGGGGTGGGGTGCAGTTGTGTCTGGGGTTTCAGGCCTCAGAATTTGTCTGATACGATGTCAGAAAAGGTTGCGGCGGTTGAAAATGAATACGGACCCTCTGCATGGAGTCCCGTTGGGTCCGCTTCTGCTACTTTCGAGGTATGCAAATTTCTGTTTCTTTCTTCGGGAACAGTCTCCTTGCAACGTACATTTAATAAATATCTCATGTGTACCACACATCAACCTAATCTTTATACGTCCAACGATAGAATCCAGTCAAATATCATCGAAAACCTGAATGCCCCCGTGTCTCATTCGGGTTCGCAATGTAAACTGACCAGGTCTTCAAGGTTAACATACCGGGGTATAAATTTCTTGCCACGAGGACAGCCCCGCAAAATAAATGTTTAAAATATTGGAGCGACTGCAGGATCACTCACGCACTGTCTCCACCAGGTTATGAGTTTATACGGACGGACGGTATGTTTAGGATTCATGTAATTTAAAAGTGAGTGGCAAAATTAAGATACAAGCAGCTGGACATAGAAACGTTTTCTGTTCACAGAAGTGTTGTGCCTACGAGAGGTGCGTGAGTCATTCTGCAGTCGTGCCGAAATGGGAATATATATATATATCTTATGGAGACTGTTTTCCACTGAAAACCTATATTTTCTGTTAACTTTTAGAATAAAGAAAATAGCCAACATTTCACATCTCAGTTTATAAATCTCCCCAACCCCGGTAATAAGCCCCGTATACCGGGTCTATCAGCTAGTCAGATAATAAATTGGTCACATGAACCATTTCCAGTTGGTCAGACTAGTGGACACATTTCTGTGTGCACTGCTACTTTCAGTCCCCCTTTCAGTTGTTTTTATTCTCCAGATTGATTGGAAGTCTTCTTATAAGTCATTCTTCAGTTTCGGTTTGTTT
The DNA here is from genome assembly GCA_026874595.1 of Sipunculus nudus. NCBI lineage: Eukaryota > Metazoa > Annelida > Sipuncula > Golfingiida > Sipunculidae > Sipunculus > Sipunculus nudus. The sequence goes on from CM049307.1 coordinate 22,587,809, forward strand.
TGGTGTGGAATTCAAGGGGGATACACAATTCCCGCCCATCTTGGAATTGAACCTGTGAAAGCTTGCATACGAGTCAGACGTTTTGCCTCTCAGCCACTAAAGCATGCTAAGCTTATAATTGATTTAGAGCAAATTTGCTAACTTTACTGACAGTCTGTACCTAATTTTTGGTTATTTATAGTGTTAACATTAATTAACAGGTGTTTTAAAAGTCTTTTCAGTTACTTTTCGGTAACTTTTCGGTACCTTTCGGTAACTTTTCAGTACTCTTCGGTACTTTTCGGTAACTTTTCGGTACTTTTCGGTGTTAAGAAAGACCCCCCCCCCCCCCCCCCATGCCATGCAGATAAAAAAACAAAACAAAAAGAACGCTCAACCAGTTCTAAAATCAGTAACTTAAATTTTCCCAACTTTGGCACATTTTTCCTTCAAGGACTGCTGGTTAAATTTTCACAGCATACACACAAAAGGATTTTATCTTTTAAAATCCGAAACTTGGAGGTTCATGTGCATTGAGTGCTGCAGCCCTCACCTGTGCATTCTGTTGTTTAACCACTCAGCTCCCTTTGCTTGGTTGATCCTTGCTTGCTTGAAAACTGAGGACGCCACTACTGAACAAATGTCCAATCCAGTTTTTATTAGGGGGCCCATGCCATGCAGATAAAAAAAAAAGAACGCTCAATTAGTTCTAAAATCAGTAACTTAAATTTTCCCAACTTTGGCACATTTTTCCTTCAAGGACTGCTGGTTAAATTTTCACAGCATACACACAAACGGATTTTACCTCTTAAAATCCGAAACTTGGTGGTTCATGTGCATTGCGTGCTGCAGCCCTCACCTGTGCATTCTGTTATTTAACCACTCAGCTCCCTTTGCTTAGTTGATCTATAGGCTTTCCCTGTGCCCCCCCCCCCCACCCGTGCAGGACAGTATGCATAAACAATAGTTGAATGTTATACGTTTCTATGTTTAACTCATTGAATATTATTTTCAGTATTAACTTAAAGTTGAAACCAATGGTGTGTATACCTGATTTGAAAAGGGAATTTTTAGTCAATTTTATTTAACCTTTTATTTTAGTTAGTAAAATTAAGCATGCCCATTAAACTAAGAACTCCAATATGCAAAGCAAAGTTTTTAGTTTTAACATTTTATGATTTAAAAAACAATAAAATATATGTGTATGCAGAAGTTGACATGAAATAAGCCAAACTGAGGTTAAAAAATGATGCAATATATAATTTTGAAAGAATATATTTTTAGATTTTTAATATCAAAAATTTGTTTTAATTTTTCCAAAATGTATAGAATTCAAATTATTCATTAAACATTTTTTTCTCCTGCCGAAATGGATATGTTGAAGTATGGTTTAATATAAACAAAAAATCATTATTCCCCTGCCTCAGCAGGAAGTGAAATATAAAATCATCAATCCTTTTGGTCAACCTGCAAGTCTGACCAACTGAAAAAAGTTCATGTATGTAACACAGTATCTCAAAAACCTTTATTGTTCATGGCAGTCATGTCATAGTATTATTTTGGCAATCATATTTAGAACTTGATTATCACCAAAGCCAGGACGATTTCCTCTTGGCTTTTCAATGCTAATATCGTAAAACAGTAACAATAGAAATAGAAATTTAGCATTTGCAAAAATATAACAAAATTCATCTGAGCGCCGTGACCTGTGGGTCCCTTGTTTTTAATGTCCATCAATTTGCCTTTTGTAAATTCATTTTCTTATGTATTGTTTTGCCAGTACATAAAGGGAATGGTTATAAAATACGTTTAACGTATTAGCACAGTGCTGAGGCAGTCACCCTCCAGTGCACCATGACACTGTAAGTAGTCCCCCGTTCAGGGACAACTAATGAGCTGCTGCCCAGAAGAACTAATAAGAGACTAGGGTACGGGCAGGGTGCGCTCAGAATGAGCGCTCAGCTGGGTTTGTACGGTGGGGTATTTTATTATGTGTCTTTGACAAGCGAAAGGCTGGATGTGAAAACGTTTAAAACTTGCCGTATATTGCTTAAGTGTCTTTCAACTCATATGTTGTTTGAATAACAGAGTGCCAGCCCAAAAATTATTATTGTATCTTATTTTCCTGGCACTGATCATTGGCACTTAAGCTCTGTAAGCTTTATAAACTTAGCAGATTTTAATTTTCATTTGTTTCTTGCGTTTACGAATACGATATCATATTGATTAATTCTAATAGAAGAGCCCCGAGCGTATACTGTTATAAAGAGTTATGTGGTTGATATATAGACCTGATAAAATACATATAGTCATGCTCTCTGTATACCCTGTTATATACAACTATACAATATTTCATCATTTCCTGTAGAGGAACTAATAGTGTAATTATACAACCTGAAAACAAACCTCATTAGAAACCAAGTTCTGAACCGAGTGACACTGAATACAGGGTCATTTTTAGACACAGGCTATTGCGCCGTTATTTTGCAAGTGTAGGACCATAAATTATTTACTGTAATCGGCCGCTGGGCAATCTTCCAGGTAATCCAGGCATTAAACGTCTCGAAGGAAGGCGCGTAGCTCATGTAATATCTTCACGCACGCACACAAACGCACGCAAACCAGTCACAGAAGCGCTGCCAGGAGAATAGCCAAAGCTTGTTTTAATCAAGACAGAAAGATTTCTTCATCTATAATTTACCTGCTATCCAGTGAGCTGGACAAATTAACATGACCCTTAAAGTTTCCGGCATGCCATAGTAACGCACTGATAAAACCTTTGTTTGTGTGGATGACGTCTTAGTTAGCCTGGAGATACGGTTATACAAACAGCTTCGATATGTAGAGGTCCAGAACCTGCGTAAGATGCAGAGATTCCTCTTGGTTGTTTTGTGCCTCACCGCCCCATTATGTAAGTATTATTTTTTTATTATTTAAATTATAATGGCTCCATTTTATTTATTATTTATAACTGACTTTATTATTTTTTTCGGATAATTGTTATTATCATCATTAGTAGTAGTACGTATTTTATGATTATCTTTAATAATAACAACGTTAATATTATTATTACTACTACTATTACTACTACTACTACTACTACTATTAATGCTACTTTTTTTTACAAGGACCATTATCTTTATATGTGAGAATCAAAATCACACAAATATCACATGTATAATTTGGCTGAAATAAATTGTAGAAAATATGGTAATGAGTTAAGTTAATGTTAACAGTAATAACACAGTTTTCCGTTTTACCATGAGTGTATTTTAATGCAAATGATATGATATAAACAATGATGTGTGTAAACGTTGGACTTTATGGACAAATTTCTCGTTTGATGGATTACACGCGTGACGCAACGCAAGTGACAAATATGCCTGATATGGTTTTACCTTGAAGATTATATGTAATCATATATCTAAATTCACTTACAATAGCATGACATTTCGGTTCACTATTCGCTTTAAACCCCGCTAAATATAATCTTAATGTTTGACACTTATTTGGCAGTTAAGATATGTTAAGTGCTGTTCTTAAATTGCGTATCCTTTACATACAAAACACAAAATTATCCAAATATGCTCCTGGTTCCTCTGTTTGTATTACTTACTCTTTTTTATATATTTTTATACCGGTAATAATTATTTTATACAAAAACCGACAGCAGGAAACTCACTTAGGGTGTCATTTGGGTTTGGGCTCTACACCAGTTTCACAATTAGGCGCAATGATAACAAAGCAACTTGCCTACAATTCTTTGACTTCAAAAAGACTTCCAAAGAATGAAAAAGGCCATTCTAATTACGAAGTGATCTTCATCTGACTAAATCGGACGATACGTTATGACACCAGTCATTACAAGCAGTGTCTAAAACAATGCTAACACACCAATCCGGATCGGAAGTCGCCATATATACGAACCGTTATCTGATGCACGTTTGGTTTCGATCGAGTAGCCAATAATAATTGAATCTTGAAATAGGGTGCGCGAATGAGTGTTACGGACAGAGAGATGCACAAATCCTTAGTATAACCTGTTTTTTAAATTTGTATTTTGGTTATTTGCTTTGTTTGTTAGTAAACTCATGCAAAAGTACTGAACTAATTTTGATGACATTTTGTAGAGGGTTAGGACAACACTCAAGGAAAAAATGTATAACATTTTGGAATTAAATCCCATTAATTATTATATTTATTTCCATTCATATTGGCTTCCTTTTCATTGTGACCTTCGGTTATTTCTTTTGTCGTTGTCGACGCTCAGAGTCATTGTTATACAGCAAACCAGTGAATGGAGTTGAAATATCGTGACATTTCCTGTGTCGCTGGGTAGTTTAATTAGGAGCCCGGTGGAGGTCGTTGTGGCCTCTGACCACTTTGACGATGATATTTATAATAATCTTTGAAATTCGTTACAGGCCATTGTGATGACGGTATACGGAAGCACCAGTTCCTACACGGCAATGGGGCAGGATTAGAGACACCTCGGAGTTTGGGATTCGTCCCCTTCCAGTGTGTAAACGACCTTCACCTCTGCCGTGATGGCTTCACTCTGACGATGGGGTTGGGGGTTGACCAAGGTCACCCACGTATCCCGCACCAGTATTTGCTTTCTTCCGGAGGAGAGGTTGCGTCCTCTGACGGTTTTTACGTTAGACGGAACTTCGGCCAGGAACTAGAGATTGGCGTCGGTTTTGTTGACAAGTTGTGGTCCAGCAAGTTCCTGCCCCCTCCAAATGAAACATCGTACATACTGTTCACCTGGTCCGCTAACGGCGGGCTCAAGGTGAGCTGAATATTTTTTCCTGTGACATTTCTAATTTATAATGAGGCGGCTTACGTTACGTGCTTGTAATTCAAAGTGTAATACAATGTACTTGATTTTTTCTTGATAAAATGTAACAACAACCTTCGTCTTAGCAAAACCTGTAAAGGTATAATATTCGCTGAACTTACGTTTAGCGGCTTTGTTTACAGAAGACTGAAATTTTGTATGACCGTAACCGACGAGGTATGCCTGAAGAACATCATGGAATCCCGGACATAAAATTATCAACAATTAAAGTTTCCTTGTTCAAAATATTAAGTTGAATTGGTTTTCATTAAAATTTTTATATTTTATTACAATATCATGCATCAACATATATTTTAACTCACAATTGATGTTTACTTTATAATTATATCTGTACAAACTTTAGGTTTGAAGTTTCAAAAGTTTTGGAAAATCAAATATCAAAAACTTACATTCTAAGATGACATCGAGATTCCTAAACAGGATCATTCCTTTAGCCCTCATTTCTTCGAAATAGACCTTTTATTACACATTTGCCTTTGCTTTTAATTTTCAGTTGTGAACCATCATTGCCAATATCACAAGTTTTTATAAAAAAATATGAATGATAAATACTTTGCTGTTTTGATCAGATTTCCGGGAAATTACGAAAACAACATCGTCATAGGGAAACAAAGAGCCCCATATATTCCAACACGAACTGATCGACAGTGTCTAAAGGGAAATGGTTCCCTAGTGTTGTTTGCTCCAGTTTTAATACTTGGATACCAGATTATCAATGGCTGCATTCATGCCCATTACTAAAAAAATGTATTTCCATTAACGTTTTGTGTAGTGTAATGTATAGGTCTAAACAACCATAAATGGTTGATGACAAAAACGGGTATCAAATCAGCAGTGGATACAAAGTAACTTAATCCGTATTATTTTGCGCATGATCTCGGTATATACACTTCTTTCCAATTTTTAATTATAATTACAGGTTTATCTGGATGGTTTGTCCGTAAAAGATACTAAAGTTCTGCCGCGGGTTTACACAAAGCCTAAATTCGACCAGTTCAGGTCGTTGATGGTCGGGAAGTCCAACAGTGATCGGAAGAGCAAAAGCTTGCCGGCTGTTGCAGTATTCAATGTCACCCATTGGAACAAAGCCTTTCCAGGAGAGACTGCTTTGCATAAAACCAGTAAGAGATACGCTTGTGTTATCAGATAATATTTCTTCATGTCACACGTGAAAAATATTCATTTTACGATCACGCGTACCAAATATCATTCCCTGTAACTAACTCACTTGGGAAGTGCATGTCCTAATTTGCAGCTGGATGTCTTGATGCTAAATGCAAAAGTAAAATTTGAGTTGGTCAAATGTTTGGTTTAAGACTTTGAACAGTTGAATTTAGACTGCAAGGTACATGTTTCTCTAATTCAGCGTGCGGGCATATATCCAACTGTATATGCAAAAGCCAATTTCGAATAGTCACTGCCCAATGTTATCTACCATGGTACTCAAAAAATAAAAATCATGTTTAGAAATAAGTTAAAATCATGTATAAAAATCAAAATGCTTTTATGCATGATCCTTTGCCACCAGTCAAATAACTGTAATGTTGGGGAAACACATCAATGTATATGTTTATGTAAGATGTCTGACTTTTTATAAGGGTATGTTGAAATTAATCTATGAGCTATTAACTTACAGGACTATAATAAACCTGACATATGTTTTAATTATTTCGAAAATACTATGGCTAAACGAATCTCATCTGCTTCTCAAACACCCCCTTTACTGTGAATTTCCGTTTTTTAACACAACGCAAAATAGTTCACGCTAACATCAAGGAGAGTCCTGTATGAGTGTTATAAAACCACGCTCTATTGATTATTATGCAGATGGAATATCAGAAAAGTTCCGCTTGGGATGTGCTCCGAATTTCCCAACAACTAAACTCAAGCCGATGAACACAGGAGGAGGCGACGGTTCTGCAGCCACGATATGTCGTCAGAGGTGTGCCAAGGAACTAAAACAGACAAGCATCGTCAAGGGTCAGACCTGTATCTGCATGGAGAGTATACAGACTGTCGCCCGGGAAGTCAGTATGCGGGAAGCCTGCAGTGATGGAGCCTGGCATATTTACCGCACATTTGAGACGATCCGACCCACAAGACCTGACCCAGAACTCAACGTCAGAATGGAACAGTTGGTCAAGGACACTGTCGTTCGACCCTTCGACACTCTAATCTTTCATTTAAGTATCACAACTAAAGATATAGTCGTTTACCATGTTGACTTCGGTGATGGAACCAAGAAGACCACCATATCCTCACAAGTAAGCCACTTCTGGCAAAAGCAAGGAACCTATACTGTCAAGGTCAACGTTACAGGTTACGGCTTCAGCAGTATCAAATCCATGCAAGTCAAGATCACTGAGGTTGATATCGGAACACCTCCCGTGGTTGTCCGGCTTCAGGCAGGGAAATCCGCAGATAGTCGAACGGTTCAATTATTCACGACTGTCGCTGGTATTGGACCTATGGACTGTGTTCTCGACTTCAATAACGGTGCCCCGAAAAGGTATCCCGGCTTGAGAAATTATGTGAGTGCATTCAATATCACACACACATTCCAAAAGGTTGGGTTTTATGATGTGAATTTCAATTGCAAGAACAAATACGGGGAAGTCGGCGACAAAGTCACCGTGGTTTCCGTGAATGAACACATGGAAGAAGCGACGTTTCCCTCCCATAAGAATCTCGTGTTGGGTATGCACCATGGGAACCGCGAGGGTGTCAAAGTGAGACTTGATGGCAACGAAATCCAGGCCTTCGTCAATGACAGCTGGATGATCATCACTCCGAACATGGTCCCTCACACAGGACGGCACTTCATGGAAGTAGTGAGTGGGGACTTTACACTCTACAGACAAATCTTCATCATCCAGGAACCCATCCGAGGTTTGCATATAACTCCCCGGGTAGAGCATACAGAACTTGATGTTGCGGTGAACCTTACATTTGAAGTAGAACATGGGGATCACCTTTTTGTGCATCTGAATTATGGTGATGGTAGAGAAGAGCATTTTTTCTTCCGGTATCCTCCTCGTCCGTTGACCATTCCTAAGTCCCTGAATTACAAGACTTACGGTCTTCATCACTTATCTGTGGAGGTTGGCAATGAGATAAACTTTGAAAGGGTAACCGCTCTGGTATCCGTTGAAAGACCGATCACATTCGCAAAGATGAAAGGCCATAATGTTACATTTCTTGACCAACAAATTGCATTCGAGTTCGAAATCGACCCGGGTATTACCCCTTCACATGCTGTTGACGTGGAGATGGATTACGGAAACAACGTCATTGAGAGAGTGCGATTGGACCCAGTGGATGGATACGTCCGCTTTCACAATTACACGTATCCTGACTACGGCATATATAGAGTGCGCGCCAGGGTATTCAACAACATAAGCTCTATTGAAACCTCAACATTGGTTCATATCGGGGAGAACATCACAATGGTTGATGCCACAACCCCACGTGAGAGAGTGTCCACCACAGAAGATGTGGTCGTAGCTGTGTATTGTCCGTTTGGTTCTCCTGTGACCTTCGTACTGGACTATGATGATGGCACTGTCGACGAGTTTACGTATCACGGACATCTAGGGCTGGTAAATAAGGACGGCCAAGTAGTGACATCAAAGTATGCTCCGTATTTTCCAACGGTAGAACCGGATAACCTGATAGAGAAACCAACACCTCCCCCGGTGACATCTTCGGCACCGCTACTCGATCGAAGAAAGAGGAATGCTGGATTTGATCTGCAGTCTAATTTTACTTTCACGGAAGGTGGTGAGACTTTAACAAACTCTTCTGTACAGTCCAATGAAAATATTACTGACAGAGCCTCAATGGAAAACATAACAAATGGTAAAGAAGTAACATCAGCCGCTCCTTCAACTACTGTCTTGCTGACTACAGTAGCACCAGAACCACCGAAAGACCCAACTAATGGTATACATTTCTTTAGCCACCGTTATTTGGAATCCGGAAACTATGGTATAAAGGTGACTGTTAAGAATAAGCTAAGCTCTCGGTCTACATGGCTTTGTCCAAAGATCACAGCAGTTGACACCAGAAACAAAGCCGCTTGCAGTGGGGTGAAGGTGCAATCCGTGAATGAGTCCGACATCGAAAACCCGATCACGGTGGTGAGATCACTTCCGTTTACGCTTGAGGCAACAGAGAAGTTAGGCTGTAGAGAAACTGTTCATACAAGGTTCAGCTGGCGCACCAGAAAACTGAGTGAACGCTGGGGCTGGAGACCAGAGTTACAACTTTGCGAATCTCAGCTTCAAACTGGGACAATGACCGTACCGGCCAGGACTCTCTGGTATGGACTCTACAAGATAACAGTGACCATGAACATCAACATTGACCATGTAGTGTTTAGGAGGAAACGGTCAATCGCTGACCTGAATGACATGGTGGATCCGAACACAACAGTGTCTTCGGAGGTTTACCGGACAGAATCCTACTACAATGATACAGAAGAAACTACCAAGGCACCAGTGGTTAGTACGACAGAAATTGAAGAGGACTTAACTGTACCTACATTATTGGGTTCTTCAAACGTTTACTACATTAAAGTGATTCCATCCAATCTGGTGGCGAAAATAAAAGGGAAAGAGAAAGAAGACTTAGCAAAGTGGGAACTAGTCAGAATTAATTTTAACGAATCGGGTGATCCTGATGTATCGCATACCAATCGCTCTGGACTGTACTTTCACTTGGTATGCTACCCTGAAAGCAAAGAAAATGATGTTGAGGACAAGAGTACAAGACAGGTATTATCTGGCAGCGACATGCTGGGGCAGAACGCGGCTGGAACTACTAAATTGTACGACTACGGCGGTTGTTTCCTGGAGAAGAAGAAAATTAATGTGACAGACTGGCGGGCAGCTTTCTTAGCCAGTCATCTTATGATGAATGATACACTGATATTTAAGTTAATTGTTCAGAAGGACACCCGGGAGGCCAGTGCTATCAAGAAAATACGTATATGGTCGACCAACATAACCGGGGACGCTCTGGACAACATCGACGCTCTCCTGGCCAGTGGTGATACGTCGGCGGCCCTCTTGGTCATAGACATGGCGGCAGGATCATTAAACAGTGATTCAACGGTATGTCCTTCAGATTAGGCATTTGTATAACCTTGCTCTATATGTTTTCTTTAAATAATTTTAATGGACTTTTGGGGATATTTAAACATTTATTATGTTTTGCTCTCTTTTATTCTCGCAGTGGTATGCATTTAATATATGTATCAACAACATTCAAGAATAATTTAAGACAGATTATGATTCTATTTTGTTGATTTGTCTTCAGAGAGGAAAAAGGGTTCCAATTTTCATTGTTCAATACTTGCGTATCATCATGTGTACGTAGAAAGTATAATATGAATTCCTATACATTATACCGGTGAACATCTCTACCGAATGGACCCGCTTAGGTTTCGAAACGTTATATACATTTTATTATATAGATTTACGTTGACACTCCTACAAGCGCTTCTGGTACATTTAACTATAAAATTCTGCAATTCTGCAATATCTCCTTATACATATGGTTTGTGGAAACAACTACCCACTCAATTATACAATCGAATGAAATCTTGCACATTTATTGCATAAAATTGTTACCATTTATAAGTCATTCCCATTTTTCATTTACAGAACAATGACACCGAGGCTAAGAAACAGAGGACCGAGGTGAGTTACGACCAGTTAATTTCGGGACATTAACAAGATGAAACAAGATAATTTTGGTTCTGCACAAGGCTATATTTAATGTGTCTTGTTTTGAAAATATGTAGCTCAGCCCGTAAAGTACAAAATAAAAATAACCTAAATAAATAAGATATCTTATTACAGTTTCTCGTAGAATTTTGCCTGCTACGTTTCTATGAAATTCCAAGGTTCTTTCCGAATTTTAAATAAATGTAGTATCACAAGAGTTTTGAAGACTATTAAATTATCTATCATCGTTTGAATAATGAAGTCATAGACTGATGAGAGTGCTCGGGGTAGATCACAAAATAATAGAAAACTTTTTTATACAGATGCGTAAGAAACTAATCAATGCTTTAGACGGCTGCTCGAAACAAATTCAGGACTTCGATCAGCTCAGCAAGACTACTGACATGCTTAGTCTTGTGACGTCATCGAAGGATGAAGTGACCGACGACAGCAAGGTAACATTGGTTTAAGAGATACGATAACATTATTTGATACAGAACTATTCAGGTAACTAAAATGATACATGTTAAAGACCAGTCAGGATGTATTTTTCTTTGTCAATAGAAATAACAGGCTACGTTAGCTACGTTGAGATAGGCGGCGATAATTATCCACACACTCTCTCTCTCTCTCTCTCTGCCTCGTACTAATCGAAGTTGTGCGAGATCGACCATGGTATTATCAACTGTAGTTGCTATGATTCAACAATTTTGCGTAATATCACGATTAAGTAATTTCATAATAATATATGTGGAAGGGAGGGGTCCAGATGTTTCTTACCCTGTCTTTATTTTCTTTATACAATAAATGCAACAGGAATTGTTGCATTTGTGTATTTCGAATAAAAGGCCAGATACATATATAGTTGGTATAATTCATCATATAAATAAATGCAGATGAATTACATAATATAAATCAATACATCAAAAGAAATTTTTTTTCAGATCAAATGAATTAATATACTATACGAAGTTCAATGGTAAAATAAGAAGAGTTATAATTGGATATTAACTTTTCAGAAAACAGCGGCGTCTGCACTGAAGAACACGGCAAACACTGCCGATGAGTTTAAAGATGCTCCAAAAGAACGTATTACGGGAATGGCTTCAAGTGAGTGTCGAGCGAAGTCTATATACACAGTTAACGAATCAGAATATAGTTAAAACTTAAGGTCTGGTTTTATTACACCTTCGGTTGTACATGTAATAAATAAATCCCCAAAAATTTAAAATTTTAATGAAATCACAATTTTATTTAAAGTTAATGATAGAAAATACATGAATGCTTTAGAACCGACCGTTATCCAATAGTTGTATCATACTTTTTATTTATTTATATGGTTTTATCTGTTTTACAATTTTGTTTTTGCTCTGCTTCAGGTGTGTTAGGAACGGCTGGTAACATTCTGCCATTCCAACAACCAGGGCAGGCTCCTGAGGCGGGAAAACCGAAAAAGAAAAAGCGGAAGAAACGGGCAGCAAAGAACAAATCTGGAAGCACGAACGCTGCCACAAATCCTGAGGAAGAGGAAAAAGAAAAAACAGAAGAAGAGGAACAGGAAGAGGAAGAAGAAAAGATGACACCAAAAATGGGAGGGATCGGAGAAGACGAGGAGGAGGAGGAAGAGGTAGAGGAGGAACCGACGTGCTGTGAGATATATGAAGGTTTCTGTACCTGGATAGAGCCAGAGTCTGAGGAGTTGGAGGAGGATGAGAGGAAGAGCATGGAGTGGACAGACCAGGACTGTGAGTCTGAACATCCTGATGACCTCGCTGAATACATGGAGCGTTATAACGCATGGAAGGCTGCCAAGCAGGCCGCAGAAGACGCTCTGGTAGGTATATACACACGTTCCCATGCGTGCCTGTATGTATGTGTAGATTTTTGGCGGAGTCCTGTGAGCGTTAGGTTGGCATAGTGTTTGCTGTATGATCTGATTCTGTTGGGCAGGTGTAAAAAGTCATGATTGAAAGTGAAAGAATGACAGCTCAAGGAGTTAGTTGTGCTCGTGTTTAGGACTTTTGATGTTAATGAACTTTCCATGCAGCCCAAATAAAGGAACATATTTGAATTAGTGGAAACACCAGAGCCAATCCCCATGAAATCATAAATTTAGGTGGTTATTGTACAGCGTCAGGTCCATCCAACCCAGTTATAAAATAATATTAGGAGCAGAAAACTGCCTATTTCATGCTCCATTAGCTTGCTAGATGATTACCAATATGGTATTGGTAGTCCATTAATACATGATATAATGCACGATACAAAATAACGATATATTTTTGCATTATAGTCTTTAAATTTGACACAGACATTTACCTTTGATATTGTCGCAGGAAAATATGCAAACACTTGGTTCAGTGAGAGAATCGTTGATCTATGGTAATATTTCAGAAACAAGAAACCACTGGGAACGCCTTGGGTGCGCTGGACAGCGTTGGGGACATCATCCTTGATAAGACGGAGGACGGAGGCAGCATCGACATCAGCAGTAGTGGTCCGATGAAGATGAACTTTACCAAGATAAGTCCGGCAGAGGAAGGTCAGGGTAGCAACCTCGGTAATTTCAAAGTTCCGGGTGGAACGGTAGCCGGAGGAGCCGGAGCAAAGGTGAGATAACACTATCAATGAGTTTAGCTTTTATTGTAAAGAAACAGTGTTCGGCTATCACTGGTGGAACGGGTATCACTTGTGAGGCTGGGAAATAGAGGGGGAACATGTATTTCATTTTTGGGGCAATCAGTGAATCTACTAAGTGAAACGTGTTTTAGCTCGGACTATGCACGCGCTGTGTTTATGTTGACGCCTGTGATCGATATACTGTATTATTTTCGCATCTTTCTGCGCGCGAGTTTTTCACTCTCTAATTCTTCTCCTGTCTTTCCTTTAAAACATACTGATTTCATTGTTTTTATTTATTATTACATTTCAAAAATAATATTAATAAAATATTATAGAACAGATGTATTTATTGGGAAAATGATATTAGTTATTTAAATACATTAAGCTTTGGTCAACTACGTGACATCTGTTGTAAATATTTAATGTTTGATACTTTTAAACATTACCTGCGTTATGTAACTTTAACTGTACATACTTGTATACTTATTATTTTGATTCCTCATTTCAGATGATGGACTCTCCAAATCCATTTACCTGGGACAAGGGAGCACCTGGAATCAAGAATGTTGTCTCGTTGTCATTTTCTAAAGGAGGCAAAAATCTCAAAGTGGAAAATCTGAAGGAACCCATTGAATTAACATTGGCAGGTAATTATGTAAACCGAGGTTTTTTTTAATACACCCATCACGTAGCGGCCATACACTGCTGTCGTTAAAGATTTATTTACTTTGTTTAACAGCAGAGCCAGGAATCAGACCTACAAGTGCGGAGTGTCTCTGATTCAAAACTTTGAGCTGGATGCACAATGCGATACCATGCTCTCATTGGTCTGATTTGGTACAGTTGTTTGCCCTTCGCGAGCCCTGTTGGTGAAACCCGGAGAACCTTTCTATACAAAGCAGCGGTTAAATGAAGGAGACCGCTGCGTGGGGAGTATACATTTCAAACTGTTACGTTACTACACACTCATAGAACTAAATTTTATGATTGCAGTAAAAATTTCATTTATAATAAATCAAAGAAGATTTTTAAAATTTATATTCGACCCCATAAAGTTAATATTTTAAACCTGGTACTGCCTCCTCACTGCTGATGTATGCATTTATGACATTTACCTTTATTTTCATATGATATTTTAATATCTTTAATAACACTATTTTAAGCACCAAGCTCTTTACTTTTGAATAATTACATGATCCTTTTTTCCTCTTTTTTTTAGCTCTGCTGACTGAAAGTCATCTGAGCTATAGCGATTACCCTTTGTCCGGCGTCCGCCTGTCTGTCTGTCCGTCTGTCCGTCCGTAAACCAGGCACAAATCGTAACTACTAAACCTAGAATCTTCTAACTAATTCTTGGAGATCCATAAAAAAATCTCCTTGGAAACCTGAAATAAGGTCTCTGTTACCCATATTCTTCGAGCTATGGGGATCCGAAGTACCCCCCCCCCCAGAATAATGGAAAATTTGATACAAAAACTTCAATATCTCATTAACTACATCACTGATGGTCATGGTTTTTGGTATACATATTGATCATGTGATGTTTCATCAGTTTCTGCAGACTGGTGGCGCCACCTGTATTTTTCGATTTTTTACGAATTGTTTTCTCTATTTTTGAGACCTTTAAAAATGTGAACATCTGTTAACAGGGCACAAATCTAAGGACTTGACCTAGAATCTTCATTCTTGACACAGTGAGAGACCTCTGAAAAGTCTCCGTAGAAACCTGAAATAAGGTCTCTGTTACCCGTATCCTTTGAGCTGTGGGGCCCCCAATTACTCCCCAGAATAATGGAAAATTTGATAAAAAATCTGCAACATCTCAGTAACTACAACACTGATGGTCATGATATTGATCATGAGGTGTTCCATCATTTTCTGTAGACTGGGTGCGCCACCTCTATTTTTTTCAAATTTTTACGAATTTTTTTCTCTATTTTTGAGACCTTTAAAGATGTAGTTATCTGTCAACAGGGTACAAATCGTAACAACTGGACCTAGAATCTTCATTCTTGTCACTGAAGGAGGCCCATGAAAAGTGTCTTTTGAAACCTGGAATTAGGTCTCTGTTACCCATATCCTTCAAGCTATAGGACTCAGAAGTATCCCTCAGAATAATGGACAATTTGATACAAAACCTGAAGTATCTAAACAACTAATGCAGAGATCACCATGATTCTTTGCATGGATATTGATTATGGAGTGTTTCATCAGTTTCTGCAGACTGGTGGTGCCACCTATATTTTATTCAATTTTTCAAAATTTTTTTCTCTATTTTTGAGACCTTTAAGGATGCTGTCATCTGTTAACGTGGCACAAATCGTAACAATTGAACCTAGATTCTTCTGATTTAAAATGCAGAGAAGTCCATAAAAATCTCCTTGTTATTCTGAAATTAGGTCTCTGTTATCCATAACCTTTGAGCTTAAGGGCTTGTAAGTACTCTTCAGTATAATTAAACATTTTATATAAAACCTCCAGTTTCTGAACAACTAATGAATTCATCACTATGATTCTTTGCATGCACATTCATCATGGAGTGTTTTTTTTTCAGTTCCTGCAGACTGGTGGCACCACCTGAATTTTTTCAAATTTTTATGCATTTTCTTGAGACCTTCAAAGATGTGGTTGTCTGTTAAAAGGGCACAAATTATAACCATTGCACCTAGAATCTTCTAACTTGAAATCCAGGGAGGTCCATGAAAAATTTCCTTGGAAACCTGAAATTAGGTCTCTGTTATCCATATTCCCTGAACTATGCTTAAGTTTAATTGGGATACCACCGACAAAGTTTGGCATTGATAAATTTCATTTTGTGAATGTTTTCCTAGTCAGCGGAGCATCATGACCCCTGGGTCACTTGTCTTTTTTTTTTCATTTTTCATTCTCTCTTAAAATTCATGATTCTAATTTTAGACTATCGGAAAAATGCAGAAAGAGCTCGGTGCCTTTTTTAAAATTATATGTAAATAATTGGGTTTAATATAAATTTTAGATGACGTTCTGGTTGTTTTTGATTGATGGGAAATTTGCCAGGGGTGTTAATATAATCCAGGGTAAATTAATAACATACAAATTTGCAAAGTCTTCTAAAGGTAATCTTATGTAGGTCCACCGTTATTGCACTTAAGCAAATTTTAAGGCGAAATGAATTCTAGGTAAATATATGATCTATTTATGGTATTATGTCAAGAAGTGTGGACGATGGTAAGGACAAACTTGAGATAATACTTTACCATATTATGCAAGTATAAATTTAAGCTTATTAAGTAATTTTATCTATTGTATGAATATATTATTTTACGGCAAAGAAAAAAGTCTATCCAAGATTAATTATCGCATGTGTCATATTTAAATGTTGTTGTTAAAAAGTTCTCTTACAAATATGCATAGATAGATTAAATGATACCTTTCTTACACGCCCATTTTCGTTAATCTTTCAGGTGTAGTTCCACCGATGGTCAACCATACTATTTTGACGGACCAAGAAGAGAAGATGAATTTCCACCCAGTATCAGTGAACAAAAGTAGTTCTATCAGAGTGATGCTGTACCCACACGACCCCACCGACAAGTTTGGCCTGTTCATACAGTACCAGGGTTTCCCCAATGACACGCACTACTTGTACAAAGACATGATCCCGCGCAGTGATCTGCCCAGTATGCAGGAGGACTCGGACCACGCGGAAGAATACAGGCTCACTTTTGCTCCCCCTCAGTATCTCACTGCCGAGAATGGAACATACAGAATCGGAGTTAAACTCTTAGGTAGGAATTCTAACGTTGGGCATTCTCTTATGTTTTACTAAAAGAGCTGGAAACCAATGTAATGGAATAACTGCATGCTCCGTTTACTTGATGAATGGGTATGACAGATGATATCATTTGAATATAATACACGTTTCCATGCATATGTTTACTTGGCGCGTGGGGATTGGCAGAGTCACACGTTTAGTAATAACTTTAATAACTGGATATGCAAGAGTTTAACCAGAGGTATTGTCATGGTCTGATGTACCATGCACAGAAGATATATTTGTGTTATGTACAGGTGTATAATACTCAACACTCAGACCGTTTAATAACACCAGAATCACACTATATTGATGCAGTATGTCCTTATTTTAGCATTAGTTTTCAGCAACATCTTCATAAAGAAACATATATTGTGTACAGAATCACGTGACCAGTCGTTTTTTTTTTCGTACTGACATTCATGCACATGTTGGAGTAACCATGTATATTCTTATTTTATTCAGAAACCACCGTGAACTTTGAAGGACAAGGCATGGACAAGAACCACACGTACGGTCTGAGAATACAGTCGACGGCCTGTCGATTCTATAATGAAACAACCAAAACCTTCGACAGTGCCGGCTGTCAGGTCTGTGAACATTAAATCACCTTGAATTAATGATCCATCCGCATATTTAAATGTCACCATTAATATTATATGATTGATAAACTAAGTGTGACTTTTTTTAATTATCATAGTACATGCACTACTTTTATTTTTAATTTCTGCTAAAATCAATATTCTCTTTAACAGATAAGACTGCTTGTTACTGACTCAAATATCTTTGCTATATTAATTGTTCATCGTTAAGTTATACATCCTGTTTTTATCAAATGTTTGATTTGAAATTTGAGCATCAAATTTGCGACACAACACGGTGCAAAGATTAGTTCATTAATATTAATATTGATGAATAATAAAGAAACCTGGATCCCCGTTTTCCTCTTCATGTTAACATTATAAATAAAATATTTTTCAAAGGTTTCCATCTCTTACGTGAGCAGGCATCGTAACGTAATCTGCAGGGTTCGGATTAAATGCACCAGATATTCTTACATGTATTGTATACATATAAAAATATGACCTTTCCTAACCGACCTAACATTAATTATCAGTCTTCGCCAATTGGTGTCGCCAGCGAGGTGGAAGGTTGGCAGGTAATATTTATCAATATGCCAGTAAAGATGGAGCACATACCTTATTTATTCCCATGGTTATTCTGTTATAGGTTGGTAATATGACAACAATGGACAAAACTATATGTTTGTGTAATCATCTGACGTCATTTGGTGGGGACATTGTAGTCCCTCCCAATACGATCGACTTTAATACGGTTTGGGCCAAGTTTAAAGATCTGAACGAGAATGCAGCCGTCTTCTCTACGGTCATCTGCGTGCTTGGTGTGTACTTGATCCTGCTTTTCTGGGCACGACACCACGACAAGAAAGATCTCATAAAGGTCAGTTAAAAATATAGTAACCCCCCTACACACACACATACACATATAATTCCGTAACCAACACCCATGGAATAACGACCAACTTTGGTGATTTAAAGAGAAATTTTAACGTTGCAGGGTTTACATATGTGTTCAAAATTAATACGTAATATTTATTGCTGCAATGTTTGATATCCTTGATTTCTCATTTGATTTTTACTTAAAATAAACATTGTTTTAACAGATGTTGAAATGTGTCATAAAGATATATGGCTGATGA
This sequence comes from Sipunculus nudus, assembly GCA_026874595.1. Classification (NCBI taxonomy): domain Eukaryota; kingdom Metazoa; phylum Annelida; class Sipuncula; order Golfingiida; family Sipunculidae; genus Sipunculus; species Sipunculus nudus. Next base: position 22,606,513 of record CM049307.1, read on the forward strand.
CTTTATGACGACTATAGGTCTCCTACTAAACAGGAGCAAAATATTTCGATAATTATTTATAATGAACTTGTAAAATAGAAACAATAAAACGTTATTTTATTATTTGATTGTCCCTTTTTATTTCCCTTGAAATCGTCTGAGTTTACTTTATTGTCGCAGTTGCCGATATACATGAAACGTACATTATACTCTTCCATACAGTGGGGTGCGACCCCGTTGGAAGATAATCTGCCCTCGGACAACTATCACTACCAGGTTACCGTGCAGACAGGTGTCGGCAAGAACAAAGGCACCAGGTCAAAGGTCAGCTTCGTCATTTCCGGGGACGATTCCGACACGGGTGTCAGAAACCTCGACGACGGCAAAAGAAAAGTATGACCTTTATCCTTAAGCTCTTCATACTGAAAAAGAAATGACACAAAGAACAAAAGAGTGAAAAGGCAAATAGCTGGCTGCAAACATGTATCAATACAGATAACCGATACATGGATACGTAAACAAACTTAAAGTTCAGTGTCCCACTAAAAAATCCACTGGCTGTGTTTTGGTACCATTCGTAACTTTGTTATCATATCATTATATTATTATATATCATTCAGTAAAATCCAATATTTCTCATGCAGTACCGACTCCATACTGTAATATATATATATATATATATATATATATATATATATATATATATATATATATATATATATATATATATATACGGTCGCCGAACATTTGAACAAGATGTCAGTCAAAACTGTAAAAAGTATCCGATGTGCATGTGTTTCGATACGTAAATAAATAGGTAAAACATCTATAGGTAATCATGGGAATAATTGCAGTAAATCGTAAAAGGGTCCCAATTTCATGTTAGTATTGTTTTTATATACATAAAGATGTTTTGTTACAGGAGCTTCCTTCGGGCAGCATCTACAACTATCTCCTCAGTACCGAGTCCTGTCTTGGACAGCTCACGTATCTCCGGATCTGGCATGACAACAGTGGCAAAGGAAAACTGAAGGGATGGTTCCTAGACCAGGTAGAAGTGACTGACCTCCAAACCGGAGACCGGTACGCTCTCTCTCTCTCTCTCTCTCTCTCTCTCTCTCTATATATATATATATATATATATATATATATGGCATTCAGGGACAATCGAAATCCCTTACGGGCGCTCAGGTGTGAGGGTCCAAGCGTCCAAGGGACGCGCGAATTCTGGCTTTAGGACCTATTATCTATCAGTGGCCATTACCGGCTGCCTAAAACGAACCCGTCAGAGGTGTAAACATGGCGCCTATAACTGAGACTTACATTTCGCTATACTCAGATATTCATATGACTAATAATCATATAATGATATGATAATTACATAAAATTCTTAAAAGATTCAATTTGTACAAAACCCTTCAAACACTGAACACATATCATCTGCCCTTGCAACTCAGATGGGACTCCCCCAAAATTTTTTTCCGAGCTTCCCGGACTCTTCATACTTTCTTCCTATTGAAAGCCCTGTATATATATATATATATATATATATATATATATATATATATATATATATATATATATATATTATCATGAACCGTGAACACTAATGGTGACAAATACTGACAAATGTCCTCGTATTTCAGATTTTTCTTCTTGTGCAACCAGTGGCTTGACGTCGTGGAAGGTGACGGGATGGTGGAACGAATCTTGCCGGTGGCAGGACTGAACGATCTTATCGCCTTCAAGCAACTCTTCTCATCCTCAGTCAGAAAGAAGCTGACCAATGAACATTTATGGTTTTCTGTCCTCTCCAGACCGACCCGGAGTCACTTTACCCGGGTCCAGCGCATCTCCTGCTGTGTGTCTCTGCTATTCTTAACCATGATCACCAACTGCATGTTCTTCAAAGCAGACGAGAAAGTTGAGAATGTGTCGGCGCTGTCGATTGGCCCCTTCTCCTTTACGCTGCATCAGCTCTACATCAGTGTGGTTACCACGGCAATCGTGTTCCCGCCAAATCTCATCCTGGTCACCATCTTCCGGAAAGCTCGACCGAAGAAGAACACCGTGATGCAGACGAACATGCGACTCACCGCTAAGTCGCGCAAGTTTAAATGGCGGAGTTTGAACGCCGACTCTGGTTTGTTTGCCACGCCGCAGCAAAAGAGCAAGGCACAAAAGTTTAAAGAGTCGCTAGGTGGGATCCTGTCAAGTCACAGAGGTCATAAGTATGAAACTGAAAACTCTATTGCACAGGAACTGGCATCCGGCCGGAAAAAGAAGAAAAGATGGAGCCTGCCGCATTGGTCTATTTACATAGCTTGGATCTGTGAGTTAAAATTCATAACAACTCGTAACACAGGCTTAAGGCAACTTTAAAAAATGTGCACGTTAAATATACAGAAAGAACAGTGTATACGTCAAGTGTCTTATAATACATAAGTAAATATTTCTTTTTATTTAGATATGTATAACCTTAACCGGCTTCTGTGGCTCAGGGGTAGAGCACAGGACTCAAAGCCGGGAGATCGTGAGTTCGAATCTCAGCCGAGGCGGTGAGATTTTTCACGGTCGACCCCCAGCCAGGGTCAGCGCTCTGCAGGCACTCACAAACGAGTGCGCCTTTTGGGGGTTCCTCGTTGGTATGACCGAGCAATGGGGACGATTATGCACCCAGGGCCCGAAGGTGCAGTAGTCAACGGGCCTGGTTGACGCCAGGATATAAAATTAGAGGAAGCGTGTGATACTGCTCCGAAACCGGAATAGAATTCTGCAGATGTACATATACGTAAATAAGTTGGCATTTAAAAAAATGGAGGCCGTTACCTCCACACAAAAAAATGTTAAAAAAAGTCTAACCTTAAACAATGATGATCTGCCACTTTACTGTATGGAAAGCACAAGTTGAAGTCCATCTCAAAGGTTTACATAACTAATCAACATTCATTCACGTGTCATTCCACCTTTTACATTAGATTCATTATACATCGGCTTTACACCTATAAAATAATTAAGAATATAAAACAAAGCTTCATAATGGTGTTTTCTCACAAAGTTGAAAAGTTATTCACATAAATTATAATTAATAAAGAAACACGAAGTTTATAAAGGTGTATCTTAATTCAAGGTCTTTTCCACTGACAACTTCTCATCCACAGCTTCAATAATCTATCAACTTTGCAATTTGAAAATAGATATAGTAAGTATGACTACTACCTTTTATTGTAGTGTGCTTCTTCAGCGTCGTGACGTCCGCGTTCTTCACCATCCTCTACTCCATGGAGTGGGGTAAAGACAAGTCTAATGAATGGCTGAGCACCTTCCTTCTGTCATTCTTCCAATCAGTGGTCGTGGTACAACCAGTAAAGGTAACGACTACTATCATACGACTAACTTATTCACTGATGAAAATATTAAATGTCTTTCAGTGTTCTTATCATATTTAATAATAATGATTATCATTCGACATCATAGTAAGAAAAAATGGCTTGCTGATTTCCTTTTTGTTGGTAAAAATGAGAAACGTTACTATGTATTAACATTTTTTTTATTTAGTTTGAAATTTGAGTTTTATGGGAGATAGCAAAAAGTCTTGGTACATGCCAAGCAACAGACATGCTGTATTTATATCCAATAAGTTTTATAAGGTGTTAAAATTATTCTTTCTTAAACCTGAGAGTGTGTGTGTTTGTGTGTTCGGAGAGTAAACAGTAGGATACAAGGAAACTATACTAACACATGGTTATGAATAAATCACGCCAGGTCCTTCTGCTTGCTGCGTTCATCTCCTGCATATTACGTAAACCTGACCTCGATGAGGAGGAGGAGACCTTTGATGACGTCATGGGAAGCAACCCAAATGCGGCAAACGACCTACTGAAGGAAAAGAACGTGCAAGGTGAGATATTTAACGCTCAAAATATCAAAATTCCCTTAGGAATAAATATGAAGTTTGTCAATTTTCAGTAACTGTCTCCTTATTATAAATTAAAAATCGCAGTTCCAGATACAACCGAGACAGAAAAGCGTGGAACTCGTTTCTAGGCCTGGATATCATACATTATCACAAGACTTCAGAATAATTGGATCAACCAAAGAACCAACATTTAAAATATGCTTTTTTCCCATAAAAAAGCGGGGCCCGGGGGTTCCAGTAATGAGATAACACTTAAATTTGTCATTGTTTTAAATATTAAATACGCTGTCAGTGAAGGGTCTCAACAATGAAAAATATTTGATAAAGACTGTGTTTCAAAGAAGTGAACGTCCACTTTGTCTCAAATGTTCACTTTTTATTTTTGTCACAATGTTACTTACACCAGTTTGGTTTTGTTTTAAGATTTCCTGTCACTCAAACGATAGAGCTTTAGTGGTGTATGGTATAAATTATAATATGCACAGCGCTTGAAGTAGTAGAAGTAACAATAGCTGATGTAGTAGCAATAGTAGTAGTTGTACTGTAGAAGTAGTAGTAGTAGTAGTAGTACAAGTTGTAAATGGTAGTTTTTTTTTATATGTGATTTGTACTTTACTTACTGTACAGTGCTAATTATTTCACACACATACAAGGAAGTCATCAAGATTAAATGACAAAATTACAGTGGTTCTTCGAAATCTTAGCAAAATCACACACAAATGGGGTCGTAAATACTCTCTGTCGCAGATAAACATATTGAGTATCAGTGTAAATATCAGCTTCAGCAATTAATGGAATTATCAATTTTTCATTTAAAATATTCAAAATCATTATACAACATAATGTAAGTACACATTCTAAAATATTGGGTGTAAATGTTAACCAAAATATATATTTATTTTAAATATTAGTTATACATGTTTTAATTGTCCTTGTAAAGGTTTAAACAAATCAGCTTCCGCAAATAACAGAAATATCTATTTTTTATTTTAAATCTTATTGTAAATGTTCATAATCATCATGCAACCTTGGGCAAAAACACATCAAGCACTACCAGGTGTTAAAGCTAACCTTCAAATATATTTATTTCTTAATATATTAGTCTGGAAAAATTAGCTCAACATCACATGCGCATACATATTATGGGCCATTCTAACTGTGGATTTCGAATGGGAGTAAATTAGATTTTGTTTGTATTTCAGACGACATGCTGCGGAGAAAACTGCTTCCAGTGCACATCAGTTCGATGTTCGAAGCTAAACTTTTTATAATTTGTCTGCCGTGTGAAGGTAAAAAGGCAGTAACTAGCAAGTGACTTGCAAGACCAGGTTCATCTAAAAGTACAGCCAAGCTTTGCCAATTGCACCGTGTTTTACCTAGCTGTGCTTTTATTAATTTTATTTGAAATGCTTTCATTAGGAAAGGATTTTGAAGTCCCAGAGTTCTGTTTTTCGTCTATACGAGTGACTCTCATGGTTTGAAAGCATACTTGTCTTGCCTGAATGACTTAGTCACGGTGTTTATTTATGTTTCATCGCTCCGTCCCCGGAAGGATTTTTAAGTTTTGTAATACATTACAGGTTCAGCCTCGGTTCATAACGATAGTTGTACATAGTACTCGCAGTCATCAAACCAGTATCATCATAAATATTGTTGTCTTCAGTTTCATCATGACTTCATATTCACTTACTTATCATCAGTTTTTCTATAATGATTGACTTGACAAAATTTAATTTTTGTTATCATTAACATCATTATCATTGCTTGAATTAAAATGAAGAATCATTAGTTTTCATCTCTCTCAGTGTAACAACCTTTACGCTTTTCTATCACACTCATTCGTACCACCACTTAAGTAAAATCATTATTACATTACATCATCAACTTAATTTGTGCTATAATGATGTAAAATGGTGAAAGTTTCTCATCAGAATATGGCAATTTAATGTCATGGGACATCATTCTACATGGTAAAAGGTTGATTGTCTACAGTAGCACATATTTAGTCATTTGTACATTATATACAGGGGCATTGTCATGACAATTCAGCACGTTTACTCGTTTTGTACAAATATAAATTAATCTTTATCTGTTAAATCGAAAATTTATCACAATCGCATGTGGCAGTGATCAGCATATGATACACAATACATGATATTCATATTTTTGCAAATGCAGACGACTGCATGTTACAGCACACAATGTCTTGTTAAGCATGCTAGTCTAATGTGAATACAAACAACGTCTCGTCCACAGGATTCAATCATTTTTTGGCCGATTGAATCATTGTAATGTCTCATATTTCACTAACAAATGTGAATTTGCCTCGTTTGAAAGCTTTACATCATTGGTAATAACAGAAATCCAGGTTTACACTGACTTAATGTGCATGTTATGTAGTTTGTTTCATTGCCTCTTTCTTGATCGGAAGCTTCAATCAGTCACTCTGTTTCACTCGATTATTCCAGTGTCCTAGAATGTATTTTTGAAGGTAATAAGCCGTTCCTCGAAATCTTCAATGGCCATTGTACCTGGGGATTTTAGCGATGTTTATGGGTCTTTACTATTGGAGTTTGAATTATATTTCGTTGGTGTAGGCATTATACTTGTCTTGCTTGGATATGGTTTCGTCAGTATAAACATTGTACTTAAATCGTACTTATCAGTATCAAGGCATTTAATTTTTGGAGAGGTTTGTTAGTGTGTCTGGAGGTGTTGTCCATGTTGTCTCGTTGGTTATTGATCCTGCCTCGATCTGTTTACGTGGGTTTCACTGTTCCTAATTGCTAATTCACTTGTCCTTAATTTCGTTGTCTGTTATCGTATAATAGCAATGTTTCGGCGGGATTTAAAAAATCATTTCAGTTATTCCGGTTGCATTCCAGTTGCTTTTCACAAACACTGAAGATTGAAAACTTTTGCATGAAGACTTCACAGTGGCTTATTATTTGCTTGGCATTTGTGAGTCATATAGAGTAACGAATCCAAACAGTTTAAATGTTGATGGGACCTTTTAAGAAACAAAAGATTGGCAAAGAAACATTTTGGAATTTAATCTGTTCCTTCTGATCGCACCTGCTTGCGTTCTTGCTAAAAGTGGTGATTTTTTTATCACTTTGAAGGACCCTGAGAAACATTGGTTCGTAGATAAATTTTGTAAGTCCGCTTTGCCTTACTTAGAGTAGGCTTTGTAGCGTTACTGCCTTTTTCCTGACACACTGACAGCCTCGCTTATTGTCGCGAAGGTAGTCCGCAAGATGCGTGTAGATACTGTAAAAATGTTTACCAACTCTTACTTTTAAGGTTGCAAATAATAGCCAAGGATTTAAACCAATGTACCTAAAAAGGTTTAACACGATTTGAAGAAATTGATACTTTAGCGCCCATCAATGGAGGAATCGTTATGCAGTGCAAATGGATTATTGGAAGTCTCTTGATTGACGGCAACTACAACTTTCACTTACTTATTGTGTATAAAACAATGCCACAGATACAATTGTTGGATTTATTCAAATCCATAAACTGAAAGCAAATCCTCACAGGTTATATGCAAACAAAACCACATATTTAAACGAAATTAGTAATATTAGCTACAGTAATAAAATGGCCATTACTCTGAAGTTGGTCACGTGAACACTATCTGGTAGATATCTAGTAAACTCTATACTCACTTTTCTTTGTAGATACTAGAAGCACAGACATAAAAACGTCTTTCACCACTGCAGGTTTAAACAGTCATCCTGTTAGGCTTCATTTCACAACTTTCAGGAAGCAGGTAGATTACCAGACAAGACTTGTGATCAGACTGTTAAATATACAAAATACCTTGCAGAGGTACTGATGCGACGCAAGATGGCTGCGGCCCAAATTCGTCCGCCGGATTTGGATGCCCTGGCTGAAAGTCGTGAGCTGCGGATGAAAGAGATGCAGATGGAGGGCATCCTGAAGGAATGTATCATCTACTTTTTCTTCCTCATCATCCTGTTCTTCTTGTCCTACCAGAACAGGGACCCGGACTCCTTCCCATTTGCTGAAAATATCAAGAACAACTTCTTTGGATCTTTCTCTGTAAGTCCTTAATATATCCGCCTATGGAATATTGGGTGCAGATCCGACCTTTACTTATCGATAGATATGTGACCACTCTTTCGACAACTGAAGTCTTAATTTAAAAGAAAAAAAAATTGTTTTGAATGTACATGTCTTTTGTACAGGTATTAACGCGTATGTCTGGGAATCAGCTCCGTGAATAGTAAATGGAATCTTGCAGGAAATCCTTTTCTGCTGTTTAATGATATACATGTATTTAAAATGTATTTGCGTTTACAATTGTTTACAAACATTTACATGGATATAATTGAACTCGTGCATCTGGGTTTGTATAATACGCTAAATGAAGGAATGCCACCGCGACGATGGGATGGACTGAAACGAAGCAAGGCAAGATTAAATAGGATGTGAAGATGGTTACATTGTCATTTAACTAAATCAGTTTCTTTTCAGGTGCAAAAAGTTGAGGGTTTACATTTAGATACGATGATATACAGTGAATTCTCGAAATTACGATCACTAGTGGGATCCCGATAAAGTGGTCACAATTTTTAGCTGGACGTTTAAGCCAGGTCTAACCTAAAGAGCAAAAAAAAAAAAGAATTTCGACCGCAAGAAAGTGGTAAACATTTTCAGGTGGTCGCTAAACGTATATGTGGTCGTCAGGCGAGGGTTTACTGTATTAAGGCCTTCCGCTGTGATGACCAATATCTTTAAGTGAAAAAAAAACTGACGATTAATTTTAGGTATCAACACCACCGACCTACTGGAGCTGGATGTATGGAAGCTTGCTGCCGACTCTCTATGCCTCTAACTGGTACAACGGGAAGCGCCTCGATTGGCGAGAAGCACTTCAGATAAGTGATAGGAACACCATCCGGGTGGGCGTGGCCAGACTTCGTCAGCTCAGGATTGAAGATGGTAATCTATAGTTTTTAGCTCAACTGACTGAAAGTCTTCTCCTCTATAGCAATCACTCTTTCTCCGTCGTCCGTATGTCTGTCCGTCCGTCCGTTAACAAGTCACAAATCGTAACTGCTGGACCTAGAAACTTTTAAAATGAACACCCATGGAGTTCCATAAAAATCTCCTTGGAAACCTGAAATTAGGTCACTGTGACCTATATCCTTCGAAGTATGGGGTTAAGTACCCGACAGAATAGTAACAAAAATGGAACAAAAGCTCTAATATCCGGATAACTAATGCATTGATCACCATGATTCATTCTTTGCATATTGATCTTGGAATGTTTCATCATTTTCTGAAGACTGTTGGGGCCACCTGTATTTTTTTTTTTTTTTTTTTTGGTATATTTACACATTTTTTTCTCAATTTTTGATACCTTCAGATGAAGCAGTCCTTCCGTTTACAGAGCACTAAATGTGACCGTTAGATATAGAAACCTCCTACTTTACATCTGGGGAGGTACTAGGCAAATCTCCTTAGAAACCTGAAATAAGGTCAAAGTGACCTATATTTTGTGAACTACAGGCCGAAAATATGATTATGAGCACCAAGTCAGTCAGACGGAGCACAAATTGTATCCGCTAGCCCTAGAATATTCTATTAACACGGTAACATCCGTTGAGGTACAAAAAAAAAAAAACTCATTGGAAACGTGAAATTAGATCTCTGTGACCTATACCCCTTGAGCTATTGGGCTTGTAAATACCCCCTTGTATAATTAAAAATTTGATACAAAAGCTCCAATATCTGAATAACTAATGTATTGACTGCAATGATTGTTTGCATGCATACTGATCATGGAGTGTTTCATCATTTCCTGAAGGCTGGTAGCGCCACTTGTAATTTTAGCTCAGCTGATCATAGGTTATCTGAGCTTTAGCAAACACCCTTTGTCAGTCATCCGTTTTGATTTTCAGAAGAAATATATAACGGTTTTGAACTCCAGCCGCGGGGATATTCTTTCAGGATAACAGAATGAAAAAAAAACTTTGATGCAATATCGTTTTATTATGATGTGACTTTAGCTATTTAGCCTCACTTTCCTGTCATTTTCATGTTGTCAACTGACCATATGAATTTTTTTATCGAAAATTTATAATGAAATTGTAAAATATTCCGTAAAAGTGCCTGAGACCTCAAACTTATTTGGCCTAATTACAGGTCCGATTAGGAGTAATATTACATGTCTTCTTAATTCTTAATTTATTATTCTTTCTTTTCTTGTCGAGCTCTGTTTGATCTCTAAGTTATTTTAAAATTTAATCTTTTTATACCGATTTAGTCATTGTGTAAATTGCATTTTGACAATCACCTATGTAAGTTTAATGTTTTCTATTATATTAGAAATGTATATTGTAAAGCATTCTTGAACACTCTTTCGGTGAAAAGAGGGCTGTATAAGTATGGCATAATAATAACAACAATAATAATACCGTATTCCCTTGATCAGACGCTTGGCCTTGAACAGTCGTCTGCCTTATTTGGTGGCCGAGGCAAAACAATGTCTCAGAAAATAAACACCGGCATTAAACAGAGGCCGGTCTTTTTCAGACCCGAGTCTGTGTCAGAGTAGTTTCCATGTTTGCTGCCAGATGTCTTTTCCTAATCACTATATCAATAATATTGAGGTTTGATTTACAGATTCCTGTGACGTTCACAAGATCTTCCGCTCCATCGTGCACCACTGTCGTGGGGATTACAACTGGGTTGATGATGACATAGAGCCCTACCTCCCCGGCTGGCAGAAACCCCCGGAGTACAACGTGTCCGAGATGGAGAAGTCAAAATCACCCTGGGTCTACAGAAACTCCCTAAAGCTGAAAAGCACCCCCTACCTAGGAACAGTTAACACATATAAAGGTGGAGGGTACGCTATCAGTTTTGCGGTAGGTATTTTCGATCATAAATTACAGGTTATAGGGAATATTCAGTAGCATTTTTATATTTATAAAGAACTAAGCAGTCGCACACATCTTGTTGTCTTAATATATTCCTTTCAAACTGCTACACCCATTTCTCATAGATCATTGATTATATAATATGCGTTGATTTCGTATCTAGAATAACTGTAGAAATAATAATAATAATAATAATAATAAAAATGACTTTACATGTGCATAAGTATGGATGAGAGGACGAAAAATGAGATCATGCCTTTACTAAGAGAGTGACCTTGACCTTGAATGTCTTCTTTTAAACAAATCAAGAAAGATTGCATGAATTAGTGTAAAAATTGACTGGGGGCTGACTGAAGGTATTGGATAGCTTTGTCTTCTACGGAAGACTGGGGCGCCACTTATTATCCTTTTCTTTGTTTTCGCCCCTTGTTAATACCCAGATCGTGCCGGAAGTAGTGTGAACATTTTTAAGTTAGAAATTAGAGGACAAATTTCTTTCATATCATGCACATGCACAGGCTAGATATGGCTTATAGAATGGACACTATTTAAATTGGGGTCATCACCTTCACTTTGAGAGTGGCCTTGACCTTGAATGTTTCAATATTTAGTAAAAACAAAAGAAAAAAATATGTTTGTCTAGTCTTTCGATGTAATTATCTGAAAATCAAAATGTAAAATGTCAGATGGTTAGTTGTCGGATGAGTTCGAAAACCAGTGACCTTGAACTTGATGTTCAAGGTCAAATCTGTCAAAATATAGGACTTCTGTGAACCCCATAACTTTTGAAGTTTCACATCTTTATTTTTCAAATTTTACCCATAAATTGTTTTCACCAAGATCTCGTAAAAAAAACATGAAAACTGGTGACCTTGACCTCAAATCTGCAGGAACATATGATTTTTGGAAACCCATACCTGTTGCAGTACCGCATATATTTTTATTAAATTTGGGATACATATTGTTTTCACCAAGATCACGAACATAGTTGAAATTTTACTACCCTTTTGATACATATATAGCTGTAACCAAATTGTAAGAAAGGTTAAAATATTTGTGACTCTGACTCTGGTGACCTTGAGGCTGTAAAGTTATTATTATTATTATTATTATTATTATTACTATTATTATTCTAGAGGAATTTGCAAAAGACCATGCGCAAATTGAAGAAACTCGAGGAAAATGAATGGGTGGACGTCCGAACGCGAGGTTTGGTCTTGGAGTTCACTTTGTATAACGCAAACATTAACTTGTTTGCATCCGTGGTCATGTTAGCGGAGTTCCTGGCCACAGGGTCAGCCATAACAAGGACAGAGGTCAAGGTCGGTATATCAGGAGGTCATTTCGTACTAAAACGTTTTCCTTTTCTTTTATGTCTCTTCTCGTCCTTATTTCAGTGATTTACCAAATGAAGAACATGAATATTTAAGGAGGTTATTTGTAAACGAGGCAGCCAATTAGGTCCGAGTTAACTAAAACATTGCGGTAAAACAACAAGAGTGTATTTGAATAAGCAGGGCAAAGGAATAAGATCTAATCTTCTGTATGTAAATTTCACAGTGTATCTGTATCGACACCTTTCCGCCAGAGGTTCTGTTCTACCCAAAACGAACCCTCCCAGTTTGGCACCGTAGCTTGTCCCATTTCTGAAACTTTTAAACAGAAATTTGTCTCATTTCAAGAAATTACCTATAACTATTTCACATGGGCATGCTTGCAAAATATAACTTATTTCGTGAAGTTTTTACCACAAAACGCCCATGGTTTTTTTTGTAATTTGTCTTGAAACGATTCTCACCCTACGCATTTGCACGGACTACATTATCCTCTTAACCACATTAATACCTACACTATCGGTGTACTTAGAAGACAGTGTGGGGTCAGAATGTGAAACTGTACTGTCGTGAGTCCGATTCTGCATGGTGTACTTAAACTGTCGACTGAAATGTTTGTATAAACTGCAGGTATTCCGACTACAGAGCTACGTGGGTGGTTTTGGCATTGTGGTCATCATTTTCGAGGTGGCCTACGGTTGCTTCACCCTGTTCTTCTTAATCAAAGAGGCCAACCGACTCCGGAAGGAAAGGCTCAAGTACTTCAAGGAGTTTTGGTCGCTGATAGAATTCTCTGTCCTGGTTCTCTCTGTCACGGCCGTCGTCATGTACGCCATGAAGAAAGTGTTTGGCACGGTGGCCATCAACGCTTTACATGAGAGCGGATCAGGTGCGTGCTGTTAGTAGCGTGTACATGCACATGTATATTGAAGATGGAGCGTCTCTATAAATCACGTTTCTGATCTATTTCTTTTTAATAAAACGTGTAAATGACAACAAAAGAAGTGTTTTAAGGAATGTATTACGGTCTGATGTTTCGAAAATGAAATCCATAGAGGGCCATTTCTAATTTTGCATTCAAATTTTGCACTCGGATAATTGTATACAGACAAAGGCAATTGTTTTTATGTTTAATTAATGCACTCTGTCTCATTAAGCATGTACACATGTAATAGTTCATTTTTAAGGGTTTATCGTGCCTGAACACTGCTTTGAATGCTTGACTCCTGCGCATAAATTAAAATTAAATTGCTCCCACGGACAGGTCCGCTCATTATGCGTGTTCCTCCTGCTGTATATGTAAGCGGAGCTTTCTTAAACCAAGGAGTCAGCGAAATTTGGACACATTTTATATGCCAACCTCAGCCCATGAAATCATGGCAAGTATGGATAGGTACATAAAGACAAGTCGAGCCTACGTAGAAAAAAAACAGATTTGTCACATAATATTTGCTCTTTACAAGCCAACACATAAGTCAAACACTCAGCTTTCCAGATATGTATAGATTAACTAGAAAATATCCTGTAAGCTTTGAAAAGGATTAAAGTTCTTTATCTGTAGACGTGGATGGGCAAAAGTTTGAAGTCTCCAACAATATCCGTTATAACATAATTCAACAATAGCACTTTACATGCTTAATGGTTCTTAACAAGTAACACGTATAATCACTGGTGACTCTCTCGGTTTTTGTGTTTTATAGGAGAGTACCGTTATGTCTTAATATGATACAAAAGTTCTGTCATAAGAGTAACACATCATTCAGGCCACCCAAAAGGAGAACCATCTGATGTTTCCTTATCATCAGCTCCTCCTCCTTCTCCTCCTCCTCCTCATCACATGCGCATACACGAGTTGGGGCTAAAAATTTCGTCGATTGTCGGATTATACCAATAATAATGATAATACCATGCTTTCATATTTTAGTAGAGAGCCAGTGTGTGTGTTTTACAGGTACGTTTTGATATTTTAATGGTACTAAGCTTAACAATATGGCGTTTTTTTACGTGAAATGATAATCATTATAATGTTCTTATTTTTTTGCTGTAGGTGACTTCGTGAATTTTGTGACCATCTCCGTGTGGGACGAAGCTTACACACTTGTGGTGGGTCTCGTGGTGTTCATGAGTACTGTAAAGTTCATAAAACTTCTCAAGTTTAACAAACGCATGGGGATGCTGGGAGACACCATCCGCTTGGCGAGCAAGGACCTCAAGTACTTCACACTCACATTCCTCATCTACTTTGCCGGATTTTGTCAGATGGCTTACGTTTTGTTCGGGCAGCTGTTGCCAAGTTATGGCTCCTTCGTCGGTACGGTGGAATCTCTGTTCGCGTTCGCCCTCGGCAGCTTCGACTTCTACGAGTTCCAGGACGCGAATCGCGTGCTCGGTCCTTTGTTCTTCTTCCTGTTCGTGGCTATCGTCTACGTCGGGTTGATGGGAATGTTCATGACCATCCTGTACGACGCATTCGCCGAAGTCAAGTCTAACGTGGAGCTGCGGTCCAATGATTATGAGATCGTCGACTTCATGATGAAGAAGTTCAAGGGAGTGTTCGGTTGGAGTTAGTTATAAAACTGACACTTCATGTGTGAGATACCTTCATATATTATATATACTACCACGTACACTACCCGTGTCATTAAGACCTGATGCAGCTAAGTGACTGCCTAGATATATTTCACCTTACCACACCTTATCCTACCGGTTATCTTTGAGGGGCAGTGGACCGACCAGGTGTACCAAAGATCAAAAGTATTTCTTGAGATGTCAGGTCTGTGCATGGCGAAGAAACTTCAGCTGTAAGGCCAAAGTCAACCGCGTCCCTTGTGTTACTACAATTTCAGTGACAGTCTTAAATTAAGATAACGCTTATTTATTCTGTGATAGATTAGTGACCAATCCTGCAGAGATAGAGGGAACATTTGGCTGGGTTTTTTTCAAAATATGTTAGCTTTCAATGTGAGTTAAATCAGGTATATTTTTACATGAATACTTAATACTGAGTCCATTTAAAATCAGTTCAGTAACATGCAACACTTGAATAGATTTGTCTTAACCTTTACCTGATATTATGTAACATGACCGGATATTACGTAACTGTGCCGTGCAGTCCATTTAATACGTAAAAATAGGTAGCTGCAGGAAGAAATATGGTCGAGGAAGGCTTTATTAAACATACACCATTACAAAACGGGCTTTTCTGTGGGAAGGTTTTGACTGGTCGTGATCCAATCAAAGAGTCTCTAAATTCTAATTGATTATGCTAAAAATTAAATATTTGGAACTTTTATGAGAATCCAGGGAATTGGGCCAACAAATACGCTGGTCGTATTGAACGATATTTTTCGCACTTGTTTGAGTTGGTTTACCCCCACCAAAACTAGAAGTGGGACAGTTTTTTTAAACTTAAACTGTGGAAGAATGTGTAACTAAAAATCATTGTGTTGACCAAGAAACGTTTATGTTTAATATGATGAACTGAAAAGAAGACATAAGCTTGTTTTATTCCTACCACGTTATATTTATGACTTTAGCCTGACAATGGCATTTATGCGCGGCTATGACCATATACTATTAGATGTGTGTATTACTTACTATGTACCAATAAATATAGAAGCATACCTTTCAATTTGTTTTGTACTGTTTATAAACTGAATATTCCACATTTATCATACCATTACTATTGGTAACTCAAACCAGAAAATAATAATCATCGAAATGTACGCGTCAAATTGAAAATAAGAATCCCCATAGTTTAGAAATTCCGGGTCAACATAAACGTCATGTGTTGCGTTATTAAATGTTCTGTGCTATATTTAGGCGCCCCTCGGGAATGAACTAGAACGCAAGAACAAATGAGACAGTGAGTTGGTCACATTTCTCTCTATGGAACTGTAGCTAACGCTGTTAGTCAGTTATTTGTATTTTATTATGCATTGGTCATGTTTCAGAGGGGGGGGGGGGGGGGGTGGACACACATTTTTTAGAAGTGGGAGGCAAAGACCGATATTTCCCCTCACATCATAGGTAAATAAAAGGCATAATTTAAAATAACGGCTATTGGATAATACTGTTGTTCTTTTATATAGTTTCTTCATAATTACCTCACAAATCTAATCTTTTAATTATGTAACTCATCTATTAGAAATGTTAGAACATGGCATGCTTATATGGTCTCATTCAATCATAGTTAATGTTAGCCTATTGAATCTTTAATTATTATACAGGTAAACTCTGATTACATTTCGGTTTCAGAATTAAGGGAAACAAAATTCCAAATATTTTATGATAGTGAAGAAAATTGTGTTTTTTTCTGGATGAGACAATTTATCCTCCTTGTCATAAGCGAGGGGGTGGGGTTCCTTACCCATGTGGATTATCCTCACAATGCCCATGTTAAAATGCGATTGCTCTCGGATACAAAACTATCCCTTTCCCTTAGTCATAACCCGACGTATGTTATCTGTAAAGGTCTTTGCATCTGTAAAGGTCGGCTTATAAAGCACTGGCCAAAGGTCCCATGATCGTGATAGTAAGCGGCGATGAAGAATAAAAGTAGTTATTTGGATTTAAACCATATTTATTGCTTTTTAGTACACGTTCCAACATACAATGGTTTATCATTCTATAAAATGACCAATGTCTTAGAGAACATTTCCTCTAGTTCTGTACTCACCTTCTTACTTTCGGCTGTTCTGCTGTCTGCCTGTCTCCTGCTGTAGTTACCAGAGATCCAACAGGTACACATTACATTGTATGTACCTTGGTACGAATATATATATATATATATATATATATATATATATATATATATATATATATATATATATATATATAATCTGATTACACAGAAGTGATTGACAGAAACTAATACGACATTTATAGGTAGAACTGATTGATATATGCACACATACCAGTTGACACAAAAGTTTACACCTTACTTTTAAATTTGTTTTCACAAGTATAATATACTAATATTTCATTAAGACATATTTCAGATGAGGTCGGTACTTTTTGTCTTTTGTGGTAGGATATTAGTTTAAACTACATGCACACCCGAGCGTAACTGTTGCTTCAAGTGAGCAATAACGATACACTTAAATTTTCATGTAACGGTAGAAACTTTCGCTTCTCTTCGCCGGCATTCGACCATATCAGATACACAATTAAATTATTTAAAATACGCGTACCTTTTGCGATCAGTGCGTTTGTCAGTCATTTACTCGCCCCCCCCCCCCCCCCCCCCCCCCCCCCACCAAGTAGCGCCATCGTGTGTCAAAACAAAGACTAATCCCGAGACGACCCGTCGAAATCAATGTGACGGAATTTTAGCAGATGCGGATCCAGTGGGGGGGGGGGGGGGGGGCTTTCATTTTATTTATAGATGTCCAAATAAATTATATCGAGATCTCAAAATGATTTCCAGGGGGAGCCAGTGGGATATGTGGTTAAAGGTTATGTGCTCGGACCGAGTTGGCAGGACTACAGTGCTGATGAAAAATGAAAAATAGTGACTATTATTACAACTGTAGTTGCTGACCCAGTCACTTTTGTAATAACGGTCGCTATTGTAATAAATGTCGTTATTATATACACAATGACGTGAGGATGGATTGCACCCTCAGTACTTCACACTTGAACATAAATATATAAATTTAGTGGCATACAACATGGAAAATTAGAGGAATTTCTTCTAAAGCCGTAAGATAAAAGTGGCCACTGGGATGCGTGTGCATTCAGGTTTTTGATGATCTTTGACTTGTTTCTATTGTCGGACGTATAAAGAATAGGTTGATGTGAGGAAGACATGAACGATGAATTTAATGTACGTTATAAGGAAGGAAACTATTCCTGAAGAAAGATATACCTCGTATACATGCATACCTCTTTAGTATCAGAGGCGGACATAGGTGAAGTCGGAACCGTTTATTAATCGAAACAGACCAATTATGAGCCCTGGAAACCTCGCCCCCACCTACACCCCTTTTCCGGAAATGGGGACCTTCCATTAGGTCTTGTCATTTATCCCCCTTGGATGAACCCTTTCTTTTCATAAATCGAGAGTAATGTGTTTCAAAGTTTCCGGTTCCGGTCGGGTCGACTCGACGTGCTTCACATCTGCTCTACAATTGTTTGGATATTTTTACCTAAAATTCCGTTCGTGCCACTTCAAGTATCCAGGAGTTTAAGATTTGATTTATTATCAGGAACAGTAGTCTGCTACAGGTAAGAGCACCCCGGAGGTCTGGATAAACTGTTCTTTCCGTCAAAACTTAAATTCAAAATTGACCATTGACGGCCATTAGCTGTTCAGTGTTTCACAGGAACTGTATGAAATAAATTAATGAATATATAATAAAGTGAAATACAAGAAATGCAAACTAACATTTGGCGATCATTTTGCCTCCCTTTGAGGCTAACTAAATAGCCATAGCTCGAAGAATTTCTTTATCGGAATTTTCTTTAACCACGATCTCTCTGATGTAACCGCAAACAAACGGGTTACGGTTGAACCAGAGTTCATCAAGTGTAAATATCTCCCACGGTCCGCACAACATGAAGATAGTGTAAGCACCAGCTAGGGAGTTACGTGCGGCGGCAGAGCACATAGCTGGTCACGCAACAAAGGAAGGTGCGCAGCGCATTCGCAGTGTTTGGCGGCTGTATCCCAGATCAATCGAAGCGCGCTCCCGGCTGCTTTGTAGAAGGCATTCAACTATGAGACCGATCTTTTTCGCTGCACTCAAGTAATCCTTTTATTGTCCGCCAGGAGGCGAGCGCCCAAGCGAGACCACCAACCACGCGTGTCATCCCCTTTTCCTACACCAAAGGCAAAACCTTAGAAAACATGGATGTGAACTGCGATCCAAGATATACGACGAATGTGATAGAAACGACAACGGAAAGCTGACCAGATGGAAGACAGGCCGCAGGTTTGTGTATATAACCAGACCATAGTTCCCAATCTGAAACAAAATACAAATGGGGCTTTACCGGGCCATTATTTACCATCGGTAACAGAAAGATGGAGAGAAACGCGCGACTGCAATGTGCGGAAACTGTCTTCAGTTAGGCCACTTTAAGCGAGCGTATGAGAACCTAATGAAATGTAGAGTCTGCCAACAAGCGGGTGATCCTGCATGTTAGATAGAAAAACTCACAGATGCCACTAAGCAGCCGGATAGACCAGCACAAATCATTGCTGACAATCACGACAATTCTGTTTCCCTTACCCAGCCTCAGCCATCACATCATCCAAATTAAAAACTTACGTCGTAGAAGTAAATTGCAAGAGTGGCGAAATCTTTAATAGTGGTCGCACATCCAGAAAAGCAAAAACACAGGCGAAAGTCAACAGATCACGCCCAAGCTCCACCTCTCGGGCAGGTAAAATGAAGGTGATAGAGACTGACAACTTCTAAAAGGCCATTAAACTGGGAGAGCAGAATAAAAGAAAAGCATCATCCCCCACAGGTGACCAGACACAGAAAAGGCAGGAGCTCCACAACTCTCCAGTATGACGAGGATGATAATCACTTTGACGTCTCTGCGGATTTGACCGATTACGTCTCTGTATTAAGTGATTTTAAAAAAAAAATCTTCATACTGTCTGCCGGATTCTCACTGAATATGGTTAACTTGAATTGCTATGGACTGAGAACCAAGTTAAGAAGAAGCACTATATTAAATACGCTTAAATCGCAAAAAGTTGGAATAACTTACACTGATCATGAACTTATTGAATTTTTTAAAAGCAATGAAATGGTAAAGATATCCAAATCGCAGGCGGCAATTACAACAATGGTCTGGCGATATTAGTGAGTAAAGAAATAGTTTAAAATTAGAAAATTTAGCCAAGTCAGTCATGGCATCTCCTGATTGGCACATGTTGTGGCTCTGCGAAGCACACGGCCCGACGCACTGTGTTTATTTTGACACCTGCGATCGCGCCCGGTTCACTCTTTTTAACAGTCGTTTACAGGAGTAAGCAAACGGTTTCAAGGCAATATTCTGGCAGGTACATATTTATTTTAAAGGGAAGAAGCTATTTTTCGTGTTAACTCAACATGCTTTATAGGTAATTGGGCCCCTTTAAATGTTACGACATCACTTACATTCCTTGCACAGATCACAAGCCAGTCTAAGTTAAAATCTAAGTTAACAAAGCAGCCAGAGGTTCATCTTATTGGAAATGTAATATTTCATTGCTAAGGGATAAACAATTTATTTATATGATAAATGATCTCATCTCAGATTTTTATACAAATGACAATTTAAAATAATGCTCAACTACAGTGGGAGCTATGCTAAGTTAAAAAATAAAAGAATTCACAGTAAAATATGATAAATGGAAATCAGCAGACGGAAATCAATACTATCAGAATTTATAAATATGTTGTATTCGATAAAAAAAAACAATTAGCAAATTTTCCTCAAATGAAGAGTTACAAATTATAACATCACATTGAAGATCCGATATAGATGTCATTGCCATACACGAAACAAGAAGTGCACAAATCAGAGCGAGAATTAAATGGAATGAACAAATAACAAGGCGAAAAGAACACGAGTTATTTCTTAAATCTTGAAAAGGCAAGAGCAACTCAAAAATACATACCAAATCTTATAGACGAATCAGGCAAAATGATAACCAGCCAGACAGATATATTAAAACAGTTAACTAAACACTATAGTGATCTATACAAAGACAAGCCAGAGAGGAATGCGCAGAATTTCAATGATTTAATTGGAGATATTAATTACCCAAAACTAAATGAAGAATTGAAAATGAAATGTGAAGGTATGGTGAATACGGAAGAAGTTGCTAGGGCTCTACAAAGAATGAAAAATAGATCTAGTCCGGGTCTGGACGCACTGACCACGGAATTTTATAAGTTTTTTGGCCAAAAATTAACACTCTTATTGTTAATTCTTTTAATGCAGGGTTCCAGTATGGAAAATAACCCGTTCCCCAAAGACGAGGGATTATCACCCTTCGTCAGCTCAGGATTGAAGATGGTAATCTATAGTTTTTAGCTCAACTGACTGAAAGTCTTCTCCTCTATAGCAATCACTCTTTCTCCGTCGTCCGTATGTCTGTCCGTCCGTCCGTTAACAAGTCACAAATCGTAACTGCTGGACCTAGAAACTTTTAAAATGAACACCCATGGAGTTCCATAAAAATCTCCTTGGAAACCTGAAATTAGGTCACTGTGACCTATATCCTTCGAAGTATGGGGTTAAGTACCCGACAGAATAGTAACAAAAATGGAACAAAAGCTCTAATATCCGGATAACTAATGCATTGATCACCATGATTCATTCTTTGCATATTGATCTTGGAATGTTTCATCATTTTCTGAAGACTGTTGGGGCCACCTGTATTTTTTTTTTTTTTTTTTGGTATATTTACACATTTTTTTCTCAATTTTTGATACCTTCAGATGAAGCAGTCCTTCCGTTTACAGAGCACTAAATGTGACCGTTAGATATAGAAACCTCCTACTTTACATCTGGGGAGGTACTAGGCAAATCTCCTTAGAAACCTGAAATAAGGTCAAAGTGACCTATATTTTGTGAACTACAGGCCGAAAATATGATTATGAGCACCAAGTCAGTCAGACGGAGCACAAATTGTATCCGCTAGCCCTAGAATATTCTATTAACACGGTAACATCCGTTGAGGTACAAAAAAAAAAAACTCATTGGAAACGTGAAATTAGATCTCTGTGACCTATACCCCTTGAGCTATTGGGCTTGTAAATACCCCCTTGTATAATTAAAAATTTGATACAAAAGCTCCAATATCTGAATAACTAATGCATTGACTGCAATGATTGTTTGCATGCATACTGATCATGGAGTGTTTCATCATTTCCTGAAGGCTGGTAGCGCCACTTGTAATTTTAGCTCAGCTGATCATTGGTTATCTGAGCTTTAGCAAACACCCTTTGTCAGTCATCCGTTTTGATTTTCAGAAGAAATATATAACGGTTTTGAACTCCAGCCGCGGGGATATTCTTTCAGGATAACAGAATGAAAAAAAAACTTTGATGCAATATCGTTTTATTATGATGTGACTTTAGCTATTTAGCCTCACTTTCCTGTCATTTTCATGTTGTCAACTGACCATATGAATTTTTTTATCGAAAATTTATAATGAAATTGTAAAATATTCCGTAAAAGTGCCTGAGACCTCAAACTTATTTGGCCTAATTACAGGTCCGATTAGGAGTAATATTACATGTCTTCTTAATTCTTAATTTATTATTCTTTCTTTTCTTGTCGAGCTCTGTTTGATCTCTAAGTTATTTTAAAATTTAATCTTTTTATACCGATTTAGTCATTGTGTAAATTGCATTTTGACAATCACCTATGTAAGTTAATGTTTTCTATTATATTAGAAATGTATATTGTAAAGCATTCTTGAACACTCTTTCGGTGAAAAGAGGGCTGTATAAGTATGGCATAATAATAACAACAATAATAATACCGTATTCCCTTGATCAGACGCTTGGCCTTGAACAGTCGTCTGCCTTATTTGGTGGCCGAGGCAAAACAATGTCTCAGAAAATAAACACCGGCCTTAAACAGAGGCCGGTCTTTTTCAGACCCGAGTCTGTGTCAGAGTAGTTTCCATGTTTGCTGCCAGATGTCTTTTCCTGATCACTATATTAATAATATTGAGGTTTGATTTACAGATTCCTGTGACGTTCACAAGATCTTCCGCTCCATCGTGCACCACTGTCGTGGGGATTACAACTGGGTTGATGATGACATAGAGCCCTACCTCCCCGGCTGGCAGAAACCCCCGGAGTACAACGTGTCCGAGATGGAGAAGTCAAAATCACCCTGGGTCTACAGAAACTCCCTAAAGCTGAAAAGCACCCCCTACCTAGGAACAGTTAACACATATAAAGGTGGAGGGTACGCTATCAGTTTTGCGGTAGGTATTTTCGATCATAAATTACAGGTTATAGGGAATATTCAGTAGCATTTTTATATTTATAAAGAACTAAGCAGTCGCACACATCTTGTTGTCTTAATATATTCCTTTCAAACTGCTACACCCATTTCTCATAGATCATTGATTATATAATATGCGTTGATTTCGTATCTAGAATAACTGTAGAAATAATAATAATAATAATAATAATAAAAATGACTTTACATGTGCATAAGTATGGATGAGAGGACGAAGCCTATTTAAAATGAGATCATGCCTTTACTAAGAGAGTGACCTTGACCTTGAATGTCTTCTTTTAAACAAATCAAGAAAGATTGCATGAATTAGTGTAAAAATTGACTGGGGGCTGACTGAAGGTATTGGATAGCTTTGTCTTCTACGGAAGACTGGGGCGCCACTTATTATCCTTTTCTTTGTTTTCGCCCCTTGTTAATACCCAGATCGTGCCGGAAGTAGTGTGAACATTTTTAAGTTAGAAATTAGAGGACAAATTTCTTTCATATCATGCACATGCACAGGCTAGATATGGCTTATAGAATGGAAACTATTTAAATTGGGGTCATCACCTTCACTTTGAGAGTGGCCTTGACCTTGAGTGTTTCAATATTTAGTAAAAACAAAAGAAAAAAATATGTTTGTCAAGTATTTTGATGTCATTATCTGAAAATCAAAATGTAAAATGTCAGATGGTTAGTTGTCGGATGAGTTCGAAAACCAGTGACCTTGAACTTGATGTTCAAGGTCAAATCTGTCAAAATATAGGACTTTTGTGAACCCCATAACTTTTGAAGTTCCACATCTTTATTTTTCAAATTTTACACATAAATTGTTTTCACCAAGATCTCGTAAAAAAACAAGGTGACAAGGTGAAAACTGGTGACCTTGACCTCAAATCTGCAGGAACATATGATTTTGGATGCGCGTATATTTTTATCAAATTTGGGATACATATTGTTTCCACCAAGATCACGAACATAGTTGAAATTTTACTACCCTTTTGATACATATATAGCTGTAACCAAATTGTAAGAAAGGTTAAAATATTTGTGACTCTGACTCTGGTGACCTTGAGGCTGTAAAGTTATTATTATTATTATTATTATTACTATTATTATTATAGAGGAATTTGCAAAAGACCATGCGCAAATTAAAGAAACTCGAGGAAAATGAATGGGTGGACGTCCGAACGCGAGGTTTGGTCTTGGAGTTCACTTTGTATAACGCAAACATTAACTTGTTTGCATCCGTGGTCATGTTAGCGGAGTTCCTGGCCACAGGGTCAGCCATAACAAGGACAGAGGTCAAGGTCGGTATATCAGGAGGTCATTTCGTACTAAGACGTTTTCCTTTTCTTTTATGTCTCTTCTCGTCCTTATTTCAGTGATTTACCAAATGAAGAACATGAATATTTAAGGAGATTATTTTTGTAAACGAGGCAGCCAATTAGGTCCGAGTTAACCAAAACATTGCGGTAAAAAAACAAGAGTGTATTTGAATAAGCAGGGCAAAGGAATAAGATCTAATCTTCTATATGTAAATTTCACAGTGTATCTGTATCGACACCTTTCCGCCAGAGGTTCTGTTCTACCCAAAACGAACCCTCCCAGTTTGGCACCGTAGCTTGTCCCATTTGTGAAACTTTTAAACAGAAATTTGTCTCATTTCAAGAAATTACCTATAACTATTTCACATGGGCATGCTTGCAAAATATAACTTATTTCGTGAAGTTTTTACCACAAAACGCCCATGGTTTTTTTTTTTGTAATTTGTCTTGAAACGATTCTCACCCTACGCATTTGCACGGACTACATTATCCTCTTAACCACATTAATAACTACACTATCGGTGTACTTAGAAGACAGTGTGGGGTCAGAATGTGAAACTGTACTGTCGTGAGTCCGATTCTGCATGGTGTACTTAAACTGTCGACTGAAATGTTTGTATAAACCGCAGGTATTCCGACTACAGAGCTACGTGGGTGGTTTTGGCATTGTGGTCATCATTTTCGAGGTGGCCTACGGTTGCTTCACCCTGTTCTTCTTAATCAAAGAGGCCAACCGACTCCGGAAGGAAAGGCTCAAGTACTTCAAGGAGTTTTGGTCGCTGATAGAATTCTCTGTCCTGGTTCTCTCTGTCACGGCCGTCGTCATGTACGCCATGAAGAAAGTGTTTGGCACGGTGGCCATCAACGCTTTACATGAGAGCGGATCAGGTGCGTGCTGTTAGTAGCGTGTACATGCACATGTATATTGAAGATGGAGCGTCTCTATAAATCACGTTTCTGATCTATTTCTTTTTAATAAAACGTGTAAATGACAACAAAAGAAGTGTTTTAAGGAGTGTATTACGGTCTGATGTTTCGAAAATGAAATCCATAGAGGGCCATTTCTAATTTTGCATTCAAATTTTGCACTCGGATAATTGTATACAGACAAAGGCAATTGTTTTTATGTTTAATTAATGCACTCTGTCTCATTAAGCATGTTCACATGTAATAGTTCATTTTTAAGGGTTTATCGTGCCTGAACACTGCTTTGAATGCTTGACTCCTGAGCATAAATTAAAATTAAATTGCTCCCACGGACAGGTCCGCTCATTATGCGTGTTCCTCCTGCTGTATATGTAAGCGGAGCTTTCTTAAACCAAGGAGTCAGCGAAATTTGGACACATTTTATATGCCAACCTCAGCCCATGAAATCATGGCAAGTATGGATAGGTACATAAAGACAAGTCGAGCCTACGTAGAAAAAAAAAACAGATTTGTCACATAATATTTGCTGTTTACAAGCCAACACATAAGTAAAACACTCAGCTTTCCAGATATGTATAGATTAACTAGAAAATATCCTGTAAGCTTTGAAAAAGATTAAAGTACTTTATCTGTAGACGTGGATGGGCAAAAGTTTGAAGTCTCCAACAATATTCGTTATAACATAATTCAACAATAGCACTTTACTTGCTTAATGTTTCTTAACAAGTAACACGTATAATCACTGGTGACTCTCTCGTTTTTTGTGTTTCATAGGAGAGTACCGTTATGTCTTAATATGATACAAAAGTTCTGTCATAAGAGTAACACATCATTCAGGCCACCCAAAAGGAGAACCATCTGATGTTTCCTTATCATCAGCTCCTCCTCCTTCTCCTCCTCCTCCTCATCACATGCGCATACACGAGTTGGGGCTAAAAATTTCGTCGATTGTCGGATTATACCAATAATAATGATAATACCATGCTTTCATATTTTAGTAGAGAGCCAGTGTGTGTGTTTTACAGGTACGTTTTGATATTTTAATGGTACTAAGCTTAACAATATGGCGTTTTTTTACGTGAAATGATAATCATTATAATGTTCTTATTTTTTTGCTGTAGGTGACTTCGTGAATTTTGTGACCATCTCCGTGTGGGACGAAGCTTACACACTTGTGGTGGGTCTCGTGGTGTTCATGAGTACTGTAAAGTTCATAAAACTTCTCAAGTTTAACAAACGCATGGGGATGCTGGGAGACACCATCCGCTTGGCGAGCAAGGACCTCAAGTACTTCACACTCACATTCCTCATCTACTTTGCCGGATTTTGTCAGATGGCTTACGTTTTGTTCGGGCAGCTGTTGCCAAGTTATGGCTCCTTCGTCGGTACGGTGGAATCTCTGTTCGCGTTCGCCCTCGGCAGCTTCGACTTCTACGAGTTCCAGGACGCGAATCGCGTGCTCGGTCCTTTGTTCTTCTTCCTGTTCGTGGCTATCGTCTACGTCGGGTTGATGGGAATGTTCATGACCATCCTGTACGACGCATTCGCCGAAGTCAAGTCTAACGTGGAGCTGCGGTCCAATGATTATGAGATCGTCGACTTCATGATGAAGAAGTTCAAGGGAGTGTTCGGTTGGAGTTAGTTATAAAACTGACACTTCATGTGTGAGATACCTTCATATATTATATATACTACCACGTACACTACCCGTGTCATTAAGACCTGATGCAGCTAAGTGACTGCCTAGATATATTTCACCTTACCACACCTTATCCTACCGGTTATCTTTGAGGGGCAGTGGACCGACCAGGTGTACCAAAGATCAAAAGTATTTCTTGAGATGTCAGGTCTGTGCATGGCGAAGAAACTTCAGCTGTAAGGCCAAAGTCAACCGCGTCCCTTGTGTTACTACAATTTCAGTGACAGTCTTAAATTAAGATAACGCTTATTTATTCTGTGATAGATTAGTGACCAATCCTGCAGAGATAGAGGGAACATTTGGCTGGGTTTTTTTCAAAATATGTTAGCTTTCAATGTGAGTTAAATCAGGTATATTTTTACATGAATACTTAATACTGAGTCCATTTAAAATCAGTTCAGTAACATGCAACACTTGAATAGATTTGTCTTAACCTTTACCTGATATTATGTAACATGACCGGATATTACGTAACTGTGCCGTGCAGTCCATTTAATACGTAAAAATAGGTAGCTGCAGGAAGAAATATGGTCGAGGAAGGCTTTATTAAACATACACCATTACAAAACGGGCTTTTCTGTGGGAAGGTTTTGACTGGTCGTGATCCAATCAAAGAGTCTCTAAATTCTAATTGATTATGCTAAAAATTAAATATTTGGAACTTTTATGAGAATCCAGGGAATTGGGCCAACAAATACGCTGGTCGTATTGAACGATATTTTTCGCACTTGTTTGAGTTGGTTTACCCCCACCAAAACTAGAAGTGGGACAGTTTTTTTAAACTTAAACTGTGGAAGAATGTGTAACTAAAAATCATTGTGTTGACCAAGAAACGTTTATGTTTAATATGATGAACTGAAAAGAAGACATAAGCTTGTTTTATTCCTACCACGTTATATTTATGACTTTAGCCTGACAATGGCATTTATGCGCGGCTATGACCATATACTATTAGATGTGTGTATTACTTACTATGTACCAATAAATATAGAAGCATACCTTTCAATTTGTTTTGTACTGTTTATAAACTGAATATTCCACATTTATCATACCATTACTATTGGTAACTCAAACCAGAAAATAATAATCATCGAAATGTACGCGTCAAATTGAAAATAAGAATCCCCATAGTTTAGAAATTCCGGGTCAACATAAACGTCATGTGTTGCGTTATTAAATGTTCTGTGCTATATTTAGGCGCCCCTCGGGAATGAACTAGAACGCAAGAACAAATGAGACAGTGAGTTGGTCACATTTCTCTCTATGGAACTGTAGCTAACGCTGTTAGTCAGTTATTTGTATTTTATTATGCATTGGTCATGTTTCAGAGGGGGGGGGGGGGGTGGACACACATTTTTTTAGAAGTGGGAGGCAAAGACCGATATTTCCCCTCACATCATAGGTAAATAAAAGGCATAATTTAAAATAACGGCTATTGGATAATACTGTTGTTCTTTTATATAGTTTCTTCATAATTACCTCACAAATCTAATCTTTTAATTATGTAACTCATCTATTAGAAATGTTAGAACATGGCATGCTTATATGGTCTCATTCAATCATAGTTAATGTTAGCCTATTGAATCTTTAATTATTATACAGGTAAACTCTGATTACATTTCGGTTTCAGAATTAAGGGAAACAAAAGTCCAAATATTTTATGATAGTGAAGAAAATTGTGTTTTTTTCTGGATGAGACAATTTATCCTCCTTGTCATAAGCGAGGGGGTGGGGTTCCTTACCCATGTGGATTATCCTCACAATGCCCATGTTAAAATGCGATTGCTCTCGGATACAAAACTATCCCTTTCCCTTAGTCATAACCCGACGTATGTTATCTGTAAAGGTCTTTGCATCTGTAAAGGTCGGCTTATAAAGCACTGGCCAAAGGTCCCATGATCGTGATAGTAAGCGGCGATGAAGAATAAAAGTAGTTATTTGGATTTAAACCATATTTATTGCTTTTTAGTACACGTTCCAACATACAATGGTTTATCATTCTATAAAATGACCAATGTCTTAGAGAACATTTCCTCTAGTTCTGTACTCACCTTCTTACTTTCGGCTGTTCTGCTGTCTGCCTGTCTCCTGCTGTAGTTACCAGAGATCCAACAGGTACACATTACATTGTATGTACCTTGGTACGAATATATATATATATATATATATATATATATATATATATATATATATAATCTGATTACACAGAAGTGATTGACAGAAACTAATACGACATTTATAGGTAGAACTGATTGATATATGCACACATACCAGTTGACACAAAAGTTTACACCTTACTTTTAAATTTGTTTTCACAAGTATAATATACTAATATTTCATTAAGACATATTTCAGATGAGGTCGGTACTTTTTGTCTTTTGTGGTAGGATATTAGTTTAAACTACATGCACACCCGAGCGTAACTGTTGCTTCAAGTGAGCAATAACGATACACTTAAATTTTCATGTAACGGTAGAAACTTTCGCTTCTCTTCGCCGGCATTCGACCATATCAGATACACAATTAAATTATTTAAAATACGCGTACCTTTTGCGATCAGTGCGTTTGTCAGTCATTTACTCGCCCCCCCCCCCCCCCCCACCAAGTAGCGCCATCGTGTGTCAAAACAAAGACTAATCCCGAGACGACCCGTCGAAATCAATGTGACGGAATTTTAGCAGATGCGGATCCAGTGGGGGGGGGGGGGGGGGGGGGGCTTTCATTTTATTTATAGATGTCCAAATAAATTATATCGAGATCTCAAAATGATTTCCAGGGGGAGCCAGTGGGATATGTGGTTAAAGGTTATGTGCTCGGACCGAGTTGGCAGGACTACAGTGCTGATGAAAAATGAAAAATAGTGACTATTATTACAACTGTAGTTGCTGACCCAGTCACTTTTGTAATAACGGTCGCTATTGTAATAAATGTCGTTATTATATACACAATGACGTGAGGATGGATTGCACCCTCAGTACTTCACACTTGAACATAAATATATAAATTTAGTGGCATACAACATGGAAAATTAGAGGAATTTCTTCTAAAGCCGTAAGATAAAAGTGGCCACTGGGATGCGTGTGCATTCAGGTTTTTGATGATCTTTGACTTGTTTCTATTGTCGGACGTATAAAGAATAGGTTGATGTGAGGAAGACATGAACGATGAATTTAATGTACGTTATAAGGAAGGAAACTATTCCTGAAGAAAGATATACCTCGTATACATGCATACCTCTTTAGTATCAGAGGCGGACATAGGTGAAGTCGGAACCGTTTATTAATCGAAACAGACCAATTATGAGCCCTGGAAACCTCGCCCCCACCTACACCCCTTTTCCGGAAATGGGGACCTTCCATTAGGTCTTGTCATTTATCCCCCTTGGATGAACCCTTTCTTTTCATAAATCGAGAGTAATGTGTTTCAAAGTTTCCGGTTCCGGTCGGGTCGACTCGACGTGCTTCACATCTGCTCTACAATTGTTTGGATATTTTTACCTAAAATTCCGTTCGTGCCACTTCAAGTATCCAGGAGTTTAAGATTTGATTTATTATCAGGAACAGTAGTCTGCTACAGGTAAGAGCACCCCGGAGGTCTGGATAAACTATTCTTTCCGTCAAAACTTAAATTCTAAATTGACCATTGACGGCCATTAGCTGTTCAGTGTTTCACAGGAACTGTATGAAATAAATTAATGAATATATAATAAAGTGAAATACAAGAAATGCAAACTAACATTTGGCGATCATTTTGCCTCCCTTTGAGGCTAACTAAATAGCCATAGCTCGAAGAATTTCTTTATCGGAATTTTCTTTAACCACGATCTCTCTGATGTAACCGCAAACAAACGGGTTACGGTTGAACCAGAGTTCATCAAGTGTAAATATCTCCCACGGTCCGCACAACATGAAGATAGTGTAAGCACCAGCTAGGGAGTTACGTGCGGCGGCAGAGCACATAGCTGGTCACGCAACAAAGGAAGGTGCGCAGCGCATTCGCAGTGTTTGGCGGCTGTATCCCAGATCAATCGAAGCGCGCTCCCGGCTGCTTTGTAGAAGGCATTCAACTATGAGACCGATCTTTTTCGCTGCACTCAAGTAATCCTTTTATTGTCCGCCAGGAGGCGAGCGCCCAAGCGAGACCACCAACCACGCGTGTCATCCCCTTTTCCTACACCAAAGGCAAAACCTTAGAAAACATGGATGTGAACTGCGATCCAAGATATACGACGAATGTGATAGAAACGACAACGGAAAGCTGACCAGATGGAAGACAGGCCGCAGGTTTGTGTATATAACCAGACCATAGTTCCCAATCTGAAACAAAATACAAATGGGGCTTTACCGGGCCATTATTTACCATCGGTAACAGAAAGATGGAGAGAAACGCGCGACTGCAATGTGCGGAAACTGTCTTCAGTTAGGCCACTTTAAGCGAGCGTATGAGAACCTAATGAAATGTAGAGTCTGCCAACAAGCGGGTGATCCTGCATGTTAGATAGAAAAACTCACAGATGCCACTAAGCAGCTGGATAGACCAGCACAAATCATTGCTGACAATCACGACAATTCTGTTTCCCTTACCCAGCCTCAACCATCACATCATCCAAATTAAAAACTTACGTCGTAGAAGTAAATTGCAAGAGTGGCGAAATCTTTAATAGTGGTCGCACATCCAGAAAAGCAAAAACACAGGCGAAAGTCAACAGATCACGCCCAAGCTCCACCTCTCGGGCAGGTAAAATGAAGGTGATAGAGACTGACAACTTCTAAAAGGCCATTAAACTGGGAGAGCAGAATAAAAGAAAAGCATCATCCCCCACAGGTGACCAGACACAGAAAAGGCAGGAGCTCCACAACTCTCCAGTATGACGAGGATGATAATCACTTTGACGTCTCTGCGGATTTGACCGATTACGTCTCTGTATTAAGTGATTTTAAAAAAAAAATCTTCATACTGTCTGCCGGATTCTCACTGAATATGGTTAACTTGAATTGCTATGGACTGAGAACCAAGTTAAGAAGAAGCACTATATTAAATACGCTTAAATCGCAAAAAGTTGGAATAACTTACACTGATCATGAACTTATTGAATTTTTTAAAAGCAATGAAATGGTAAAGATATCCAAATCGCAGGCGGCAATTACAACAATGGTCTGGCGATATTAGTGAGTAAAGAAATAGTTTAAAATTAGAAAATTTAGCCAAGTCAGTCATGGCATCTCCTGATTGGCACATGTTGTGGCTCTGCGAAGCACACGGCCCGACGCACTGTGTTTATTTTGACACCTGCGATCGCGCCCGGTTCACTCTTTTTAACAGTCGTTTACAGGAGTAAGCAAACGGTTTCAAGGCAATATTCTGGCAGGTACATATTTATTTTAAAGGGAAGAAGCTATTTTTCGTGTTAACTCAACATGCTTTATAGGTAATTGGGCCCCTTTAAATGTTACGACATCACTTACATTCCTTGCACAGATCACAAGCCAGTCTAAGTTAAAATCTAAGTTAACAAAGCAGCCAGAGGTTCATCTTATTGGAAATGTAATATTTCATTGCTAAGGGATAAACAATTTATTTATATGATAAATGATCTCATCTCAGATTTTTATACAAATGACAATTTAAAATAATGCTCAACTACAGTGGGAGCTATGCTAAGTTAAAAAATAAAAGAATTCACAGTAAAATATGATAAATGGAAATCAGCAGACGGAAATCAATACTATCAGAATTTATAAATATGTTGTATTCGATAAAAAAAAACAATTAGCAAATTTTCCTCAAATGAAGAGTTACAAATTATAACATCACATTGAAGATCCGATATAGATGTCATTGCCATACACGAAACAAGAAGTGCACAAATCAGAGCGAGAATTAAATGGAATGAACAAATAACAAGGCGAAAAGAACACGAGTTATTTCTTAAATCTTGAAAAGGCAAGAGCAACTCAAAAATACATACCAAATCTTATAGACGAATCAGGCAAAATGATAACCAGCCAGACAGATATATTAAAACAGTTAACTAAACACTATAGTGATCTATACAAAGACAAGCCAGAGAGGAATGCGCAGAATTTCAATGATTTAATTGGAGATATTAATTACCCAAAACTAAATGAAGAATTGAAAATGAAATGTGAAGGTATGGTGAATACGGAAGAAGTTGCTAGGGCTCTACAAAGAATGAAAAATAGATCTAGTCCGGGTCTGGACGCACTGACCACGGAATTTTATAAGTTTTTTGGCCAAAAATTAACACTCTTATTGTTAATTCTTTTAATGCAGGGTTCCAGTATGGAAAATTACCCGTTCCCCAAAGACGAGGGATTATCACCCTACTTCATAAAGGCAAAGGCTCACCGAAAAATAATTTGTCGAACTGGCGCCCTATAAGCATTTCAAATACTGATTACAACTTAATACTAGCTAATAGGAAAAGTTCTAGCTCTACGCCTTCAGAAAGTTATAAATCATATTGTAAGCGCGGATCAAGTTGGATATATTAAAAATCGCAATATCTCGAGTTTATTTGTCGGATTGATGATATCATCACATATACAGACAGATATCAGAAAGAGGGAGCCATCGTAGCACTCGACTCTAATGGAGCTCTAGACTCCATCTCCAAAAACATATATGGCTAAGGCTTTCGACTTGTTCGGATTCGGCCTAGATTTCTTACCCTGGATAGAGGTATTGTGTGAGGCAAGCGAGAACTGTATTCAGTATGAAGGTTGGCTCACATAAATGTTCCCAGTTCAAAGGGGCGTAAGGCAAGGATGCCCCTTTTCGCCTTTACATTTCGTCGCTATAGAATTACTTTCTCTCAAATAAAAAAAATAAAAACATTGACGGTATACAGCTACCAGACCAGAACTATGATATTAAATACACGAAAATCGCGCTATATAAAGATTATATATTACTCTGTTTATGAAAAACGAAAAGGATGTTACAGAAGGTTTCGATATCTTAATAAAATTTAAGAGATCTTCCGGTTTAAAACTTAATCTGACCAAAACAGAGGTCTTGCGGATTGGCAGGAACAAAACAAGTCTGAACACGTATGGCTACATTAAGTAGAATGTTTACCCTCATACAAGAATAAACTTTTTGGGATTACATTTGATAACCACACAGCAGCTTCCGGAATAGACGTAAATTGGAAATCACAGATGGAATCTATTCAACTTGAAATTAATAAATGGAAAAAGAGAAGTAAATCAATCATGGGTAAAGCCGTGGTCGCAAATACAGCGGAATAAAGATAATTAATGTTAAAGAACTGCAACAAGCCTTTTTACTCAGGTGGACTAAAGAGGTGGAAACGATAAAAAGAAAGCTGGAAAAATAAACCTATCTTTTATTTTAATAAAATGGGTCGCAACATTTCTTTCTCTTTTTACAATCAAAACGTCTGTGAAGGAGACGAAAGGTATAAACCTCCTTACATCAGCATTTTATAAACTGACCTGACGAACTGCTTACAGCTTAATAAGTTTTTAGAGACAGATTTAATGACTAATAATGCGATATTGAATAAAAAGATGATATCATGATAGTATATAAAAACAATCCTCTTTTTTTCAGGATTGGATCAAGGTTGGTATTATACTTATCCAGGATAAGATAATCCTCGACGTAATGATAACCTTTGATCAAGCAGTTCAATTGATAGGTGATGGCCGAAATAGTATCCCGAAATATAACGTGATCATAAATGCTAATAAAACCTAAAAAAATGCCTACAGATAGCGCCACAAAAGGTAATATTTAGGAGCACTCCGATCGCTGATTGGAACTTGAAAAAAATTAGATTGTAGATAACCCTCGAAACTGTAGACCAGCCCTTGTCTAAGCGGTTCAAGGAAGGAAAAACTCTAGAGTAGAACTCACAAAGAGTTATTAGGAAAGTTCATACCATTGTTCAGGGGAAATAAGACTCCAGGTACTACAGTGAAAGATATTGCATAATATTTTCCCGACAAAAATTATGTTACGTAAAATGGGCATAGCTGATTCAGAAAACGTATGTTTTGTGGCGAAATTGAATTTATCGAACATTTCTTTTATCGATGTAAAAAGTTAAGCCTTTCTGGGAGTATATAGAAAATTATATTCCTACCATTATAAACAGACGAATTATCTTAAGTGGAAGGCGTGTTATCTTAGGTTATAGCACGGAGGGCAGAGTACAAGATAATTTAACAGTTCAAGACACAAATTTTGTAAACAAACTTTTGAAAATAAAATCTATCAGTGGGTCAAGTTGGTATTGATGTTAGATATTAATTAGACAGCGAAATTGTCAAATGATGTAGTAGAGTATTAATGCTAAGACTTGTGAAACAAATATAACTTTTTGAATGTTATGTAACACATTGTACGGGATATTTTGTATATATGGCATGTAAATAAACCTACTGTGAAAATAAAAAATTTACTTTAAAAATGTTGTGTTTCACATAGACTGACCACGCACGTGGGTCAGAGCCTGGGTCAAATGCCAGGCCAAAAATGCTTAAATCCCTTGCTGGAAGCTTGGTTTATTCATTTGCACATTATAGTCCTTAATCCTGTGCTGCATTGGACCGCACAGGCAATCCGGTCTTTGCCGAAGGCATGCAGTTAGGCTGTTTTCGTTGGAAACCATGTAGCTCATAAAAAATGCAAAAAACACTCAAAATGATGTTTACATTTAAAGTTATTTATTCTCATATCGGCGAGGACACTGTGGGGAAAATAACTTTTAAAATGAGGTATCGCACATTATTGTGTACGCAACGTGGTTTTAGAAAAGAAAACATTGCGAACAAAAGTGGACCGAATTCCTATTAAGAGGATTAGATTATAATATAAGTCATTGGTGTTATAACATCGAAAATATAAATTTAGACATTTACGGGGATAGCGGTTCCATTATATGTTTTTTTTTAGAGAAGAAAGATTTCATAGAAATCTTGGCTGAAATTCGAAGAAATGCGTACCTACAACATCAACTACTAATGTAAAAATTTTTACAACAGCTGAACCACTATTGTAATCATTATTACAAATGTGACCACCATTACAATAGTAGTTGGCAAAAACTGGCCCTTATCAGCCACTATTGACTACCAGCCACTATTACACTAGTGACTGTTTTTCAATGGTGGTTGCAACACGGCTGGTCTTGTTCATTTCATGTAACAGCGAATATATAGGCCGTGATATGCAGAAAATAGATTCTTTCTAATCGAGTTTTATAGAGTAGCTCCCGACACTTGAAGACATGCCACTCAATTTTGAGAGTGACAGAAATACAGTATTTTATACATATATTTCAGAGTGATTAACATATCGTTAAAAATTGAATATATAGGGATAACAGAAAAATGCACTGGGCAATAATGTTTGTTTATACATCCGCCTACAATCCAGCTAGTATATCATATAGCAGATATTATGTACTCCGAAGACTGATATATCCGCCTTCACAGGAAACACGTTCACGTCATGACAACAAGATTGATGTCATAATGTATGTACAATCGTATAGTCACTCTCGCTCAACTCCCGGTATTGATACGGCTATGGTGAAGCCTAAAATTATCAGTTCGTTATAGAGGTCAATCAATCTAGTTTTGTAGGAGGGATATTAATCCAGGTTCTTTATGTTGACAATTCCAGTATCAGACGGTCGAGGTCAGCATATATCTATATATTATATCTGATTTACAACTGCACTAGTTAAGGTGATCAAAGGCCTTTTTGCCACAGAGCACATCGCTTTACACACAGGCGCCCCACAACCGCTTCACGTGCTCTGATAGAAACGAGACCGCTCCCGTGTTCCTATGGCTAAAATAAGAGAGACGCTTTACGTTTCTCTATAGGATTAAGTCATTTAAGTTATTCGCCTGCATAGAGTTAACAGGACTCCATATCGGGTAGGTGATGTAAGATAATGTTGCATCTTTAAAAGGTGATTAAATGGCAAAATAGAGTACTCGCATATTGTACACACATATTGTACATCCATTAATGTGCGCCTTCGATTAAGCCTTAACTTCATACATCGGCTAACTAAAATATTGTCTTTTTAAATATTTATAAAGTTTTAAAACATACATTGTGCATGGATCGTTGAGTAGCCTGCCACTAAATTGACTGAAATACTTTTTAAGTTGCTAAATTTGTAGGTGTGCTTCCAAATATTATTGTTACAGTCTCATAGAGTAATATATAGCGCAAATTACTTGGTGTAACGTAAAACCATATTGCTTCACTAGACATGCATTTTAAGATATATACAACTTTATCCAACGCGTATTTGGTCCCCGGCCAGCACTTATCTATATACCTGATCGATAGATTAGTCTAAGCCTCAGTATTAACGTCACCAGTACGCCAGTTGCAACCCAAATGCAATTTCCAGCTTTATGCTTGTTCAAACATATAAGATGCAAGTTGAAGCATCATTGATCTATCTTTATTACAGCTGTGGCCCTAGAACCAGCACAGTAAATGCATTTATTACCAACAGAAATAATTCACGTATTTATTATGAGTAAAACCTCTTGAAATCTACTTTTTTTTTCATTCCAGGTGATTCACGTGGTTTTCACGCCGGATAAACCAATAAAATGGATACCTTTATCCACATAATCTATGTTATCATTACCTTTATTGGGAGCCTTATAATTTTGCCCTTCTTTCTTCCAATATCGCTCGTCTTTCGGATCTACCGCCACTCTATTATGGGACTGATCCGGAAATACCGGTCTGATGTTGATCTAGTAACCTACGAAGATTCGGCCTGGTTACAGGAAACTCCAAAAAACCGAGCCATTATTAACTCTGTTATAGAGTTCCAAGGAACGCCAGATATCAAGCTCTTGCGGGAACGCTTCAACTCCTGTCTAGTGGAGCTTTCAGATGAAAACGGTAATCTCCTTATGCGTAAAGCAAAGCAGTATGCGGATCAAATGCTTCACCGCTACGTCTGGGTTAATGACAGACATTTTGACATTAAAAAACACGTGACCATGTACGAGGGACCGACACCGAAAAATAACCAAGAGCTTAAAGACATCGCGGGGGATATATGCTCAAGCCCATTTCCTGAAAAATCCGCTATGTGGGCACTGACAATCATTCCGGGACCACTTGACAGCGGCGATGTATTTCACGCCATCTTCAGAGTTCATCACGCAATGGCCGATGGGATATCCCTGGTACGGTTACTGATGGAGAAGATCGTCGATGTGCCGCCCGAGCAACCTTCTATCAAAAGATTCGGTACCAGCGGAAAGCTCGCTAAAACTGCGATGACCGTACTAACAGCGCCATCTATCCTGTTGGAAAAAATATTTCTGAGCACAGACGTCAATGCTTTGCACGGACCTGCTCTCACCGGAAGAAAAATGGTGACGTGGTCCAAAGGGATCAAGCTAGACTTAATCAAGAAGGTTAAAACGGCCACAAAGACTACCGTAAATGATGTTTTGATGGCTTGTCTCTCCGGCGCCATGGGTCAGCATTTTAAAAACAATGGTAAAACAACCCCAGTGGAAGTCAAGGCCTATGTTCCCGTTGACCTTCGACCTCCGTCTAGCAAGCTTAACCTGGACAACCAGTTCGCGTTGGTTATACTTCCGCTTCCGGTGGCAGACATGTCAAACATGGACAGATTGTTTGAGACGAAGCGCCGCATGGACAAAATGAAACAATCCCCCGAGCCAATAGTAGGATCCCTCTTCATGCGATACTGCATGGCGCGTCTTCCAAACTGGTTAACCAGAATGAGTTTTGATTGGCTATCCGGTAAATGCACTTTGATATTGTCTAACGTGCCTGGACCTCAAGAGAAAGTGTCTATATGCGGGTACCCCATCAACGGGATGGTGTTCTGGCCACCACAGAGAGGATCAGTTGGTATGTATAATAATTATACAACATAGCCCGATTGTATTCACAATCTTGTCATATTTCATGCGATATGTTTTTTTTTTCATATAAGAGAATCTTGAGCTATATCCAATGCAGGAATCTTAGTGATATTAGTAACGTTGCACTTAATTTTGTCGAAACAGTATCATAAGCATTTCTTACGCCTGCAGGTACATTAATTCTTATATATATATAATATATTAATATTGCACTGTAGCAGGCTCGCACCATTTTCTTAATGAAGGTCACCGTGACCCAGTTCAGCTGTGAATCTGGGTCAACCCATCTAGATTGTAATGGCCTTTCTTATTATTGATCAGAATGCTTGAACAAAGTATGCAGTTTTCATCATTATGGATGTCATTGATGTATGTCACCTTCACCTGTGGTCTAAATGCCCCGAATAACGTACAGTGGACGTTATCAATGACTACTTCCTTATTGCAAATGCATGTCACGATCCCCTTAGAATTTTGCTAGATGAGCGCATTATGTATATACAGTTGCAAATGCACGTCCATCTAGATCACTTTGACTCCGCCATAATCTCTTTCGATAAAGAATGTTAATGATTCGCTCCTTCGTCTGTTATGATATGGGATGTGTTCTTTCAAAGGAGTGAATTTAATGCCACGGTAACCCAAAATGTAAAGTACATGAAAATATTATTTCTCCAATGATATTATATTTTTGTGAAGTTATGACATAACGTAACAATTTTTTAAGCCAGTAAGATATACTGAAGTTGAGTAATTTTCACCGGGGAAAGATAAAGGTGTCCATGCATGTATATTATTACAGATCAACGAAAAAACCGTTTTTTTATTCACCTACATTCGGGGACATTACCTTCCTTAGTGTATTACAACTTGCCGACCGGAATATAACAATACCGCAATAAGCATTCTTCGCATTAGCATTCATTGTCCAGGCGGAGGGCTTTCCTGCTGACTTTTTCTAGTCTCAAATAAAGAAGAACAAATACACAGTATATTAGAGGCCGATATAATAAGAACTATTCCGGTCTTGTGCCAAGTCCTAGGAAATTATCTTTATATAATTTCGAATGAATTAAAATCATTCATAAAATATCTTTTGTATAATGGCATAAGTACAATTAGTGTTTCCTTCTTGGGTTTATTGTACAGACCTATCCGGATCTGTTAGCATTTGATTAACCAATGTACACCTGTAACTGCAGGTAGATAGGACAGAGTGTGAGACACTGATAAAGTGTAATGAACATCCACCTAACAGATGAAGTGATACGAAATGACAAGGTGTTAAGATAAGCCGTCGGACCGGTACGAACAGGTTCTCTTAACAATTCATCCCGGGACAGTGTTTCCTATCAAAGACCCGGTTGTGCCAAGATAACAGTAATGAGTTCTTGTATTGGATTAATTTATTATTTCCATAATATTGCAGATAAGGGGGAAAGGAATCGTTGATCAATTGCGTTTTTGTACACATCCTTAATGACAATGTAAAATCAAAATGCCGGTCGCAACACGTGGCCTAAACTACTTTTCCCAGTGGGAGGCTTCTCTGGAAACCCCGGTACAGAATGCATTGACCTACTGTTTGTCTTAGCGCGTTGTGTAAATTTTAAACAATGTAAATGCTTT
The DNA here is from genome assembly GCA_026874595.1 of Sipunculus nudus. NCBI lineage: Eukaryota > Metazoa > Annelida > Sipuncula > Golfingiida > Sipunculidae > Sipunculus > Sipunculus nudus. The sequence goes on from CM049307.1 coordinate 22,647,146, forward strand.
TACATTAACACGCATGGTCGTGCATAAATCCTTATTTGGCAACCTGGGCTTTAATATATTTCTGTTTGGCATATTAAAGATTTAATAATTAATGATTATCACGTTGATTAAATACGCATGGCCCATTTTCGACAATCGCGCCAAGCAGTTAGTTGTATTAATCCTAGTTTGGTATACATGTTTTTTTGTATATCTATTCTGAGCTACACCAGTGTTACAAGGTATACCAGTTTTGTATATTTTACAGGTGGGATATATCAATTCTGAGCCGTGACCGCTATATGTTAGCGTTACAAGGTGTACTTATTTTGTTTTGCAGGTCTTGGTATATCCATTTTGAGCTATGACGGCTGGGTGAGGGTCGGGGTGCTCGCTGACCGTGCCATATTAACACAAGCTGATGGGCTCATGGAGGCTTTTGAGCGACAATTAATGGATCTGGCAGAGGAACTGAAAATCAGCTGATTCGTTTGGGGATGTTTCTTAATTTATTTCTTGAACAAACACATGTATCCAAGCATATAACAAAAATATCGGGACAAATGCTGTTTTTTTTTCAGTATTATATAAGTTAATTTATGATGGAAGGCCCATCCTTATAAATATTTCAGCATCATGGCTATTGTGATTCGACTTATGACGCACAAAAACTTTCATCTTCGATAAATTAGTTATATACGCATGCTTATGCATGTTTCGGCTAGTTTTTCTCTGATCTGTAATACCAGCACCCATTAGATCACAGTCAGGGCAAAGTATTGTCTTAATTGGCACCCAATGTAAATATCAAATGCTGTTTTGCCACAACCTATGCCTGTGACGTCTCCTGTCCATATAGCATAAAATCGAGATAATCCCAGGCTATATTGTAAAATAAAACTGACATGATCTGAACTAAGCCGTAAGGGATCCCCTGTTTCCCCTGTTTCATAATATTTTCACATGGAGCAGTATCATGACAATTAAAAATCTGGTCACTAATGGCAAAGGGGGCGTTGACCCTGGGTTGAATCTCGTGACCTAAAATTATTGTAAAATCACAGTGAAAATTTAGGATGTGTTAACATTTGTAAACGAATATTTAATATCGAACTCTTCCGCAGTCCAGGTTTTCTTTTTCGACTGGTTTATTGATAATACTTGAAATAAGCATAAAAGTCACAAATCGACCATATCGGCCGCCAGCGTCCAGTAACCATTTCGGCCGCAACCCAGAATGAGTCACTGCTGGGCCCCGACTCTGCCAGATAACCATATCGGCCGCGCCTTGGGCGGCGGAGCACCAATTCGGCCACCGGGCTACCTCATTACAAGAAACATGAGTACATAAATATACTTTAATCAAAACAAGTTTATTCAACCAGAAATATGATAGACTTAATATGTTTATATATATATATATATATATTCATACATATATTATTTTCATGAGCAATTTGAGCTCTTAATTGAACACACCTATTATTGGTTGTTGCATTGACAAAAAATAATCTATTATCTTATGTACGCTGATAATAAAGTGGTTTTTGCTCCGTCGGTCAAAGCTAGGTCTGCAAAAAACTGAAAAATCTTGCCTATGGGTATTGCACTTCGCATAATATCAATCTTAAATTGTTAAAATTTGTGTAAATGCACTAAATGGGAAAAGATAAAACTAAGACATCCTCTGAGCCATGACTTGAAAGTGGACAAACAGTTTTATCTCCTGTCAAGCAGTGCAAAATTTTAAACTTTGCTCAAAAACAATTAAGATATTATTATTAAAAATGTTTTGATACTCTATATATTGTGCCAGTCTTTGGTGTAAATACAGGAGGTCCATCAAAGAAAAGATGAAAGTGTGTACAAGAATGCTTTAAGAATATTTCTTGGCTTCCCAATACACTGCAGCATCAACAAGAATTTATTGGTCGAAATATTACCACTTTTGATGCACTAATGCGCAAACTGTTTTACTCATTAAAGATGGGAATAACTAAATTTGATCTGTACCTAAAGTCAGATTTGTTTATTGTGTATTGTGCTCCCTTTTTGTGTGAATTATTCCTGTAAGTGCTTTTGTTTTCTCTGACATTTTTTCATAGAACTTCCTTCTTTATTATAAATTCTTACTTATATATACACTTTTACAGTAAATATTTGTTGATCAATTTTTAGCAATATTTGTATTCTGTGTAAAAACGTTTTTGGATTGTCAAAGAGTAGCCCTGTCAAGATTTTGCTGTTTTTGTTTTCCAGATTTATATAATTTTTATTTTTTCTATAAATCATAACTTTTCTGTTCAGACCTCTGTATATATTTTTTTTCAGATGTTAATATAGTTAGTTTTTTTTAGTATATTTAGATATACTTTGGATTTAAGTGAAAACAAAATGGGTGTGATCTCTTTAGTTATCATATCTGTAATAAATGTACCGATAAAGCGATAATTTGTTTCAGGGTTCTTGCGTAGATGTTTTTGTTTGGAGGTGTTCGTGTAGATGAGTACGGGCTGGAGTTTTTCCGATGATTAAATTCGTATTCAGGTTGAATAAGCTAGCCCTGTATATAGCCCATAAGAACTGCAGCCAGTAATAAGATAGCCCGGCGGCCGAAATGGCGATACACAAGAAAATCCATATTTTGTTGGTTTCTATAGAATAATATATGGTTATGTTATTTTTATAAATCTTTAGATTTTCAGTCATGCGGACGTCGTCAATCCGGCATAACGTTTAAACAGGGACAATTTTGGAAATTATTTATAGATATTTTTGTTTTGATATCCAGACAGGTCTCGACGAAATCTCTTTCAAAACCAAGAAAACGGGTCACAGTGACATTCTGCCAGGTACCCTCCGAAAACAAAAATCTCTACACAATACTTGGTTCTTGTCGGGTGCTAAACATTTAGCTAAAACATTTTGAATTTATTTCATCAGATAACTGAGATTATGTGCCAAATTCACATACACTTTCATGTCATCAAGCAAAGTCTGAAGAAACATGACGCAGTCCATTACTCATGAAAATTACTAGAACGCATGACACTTAAGTACATTTTTGGCCAAAAAGACAGCTCTGTTTCTTTGTGCATGACGTATATACATATAAAGCGTAAGTGGCAGCGGTATATAGCGGTACAGTGTTTCTGGGGAAGCGGGAGTGACACAGACCCTATAACGTGAAAATCGCACCTGTGGCAAACGTTTCCAACCACATACGCTGACAGACACACATGAACACACCTCAGAAAATTATCTGACCGGTTATCAAGCATATACGAGCACATGGAAACATGTATTCCATGGCTATTTTTATTTTATGTCGGATGGCCCACTCTTCAACTAAGGGAACCCAACGCATACCCCCGGGATTGTACTCTGTTCATCCTTGACACGCTGGTGGGTCATTCCATGATGCTAAAAGACTAAGAGCATACCAGTAACCGCAGATCCGTAACCGCCTTCAGAATGGATCTGAAAATCGATCTTACCATCAAACTGAACAGAGTAGGATGAATGAAAGAGTGTGGGCAGTACAGGATGTAATACATCCATAAGGATGTTACTACGATGACCAAACTGAAGCCAGACTCCTACGAGCAGCAACACATCGAGCAGCGGAAATCCAGGAGTCAAGTATTAAAATGAGTATTCAAGTATTATTATCACTTTGGTGTGGACGAACAGAACTGCGTTGTCTTCTAGTTTAAATGGTTCAGGTAGTGGTGGTGTGAAGTGTGACCTGGCAGAGGAGATCGGGGCAAAAAGCTACAACCCCAAAGTATCACAGAGGCATCCTTCAAATGAAGTTTGAGCTTTGGATTATCTCAGCCCGGGAGTCTATGTTGACAAGCAGAAGGTTCAAATCGACTAAACTTTTTTTATTTTCACGTCTCACAATGAGCTGACAGCATTACCAGCCTCTTTTTCAAAAGATAAAGCTAGCATAATATCTTACATCTGGTGTGCAACCCTGTGGGCTGAATGAAGGAGCAATGCATGTCCTTCATGATGGCCGGGCATTCCTCTAAAGAGCAAAATGGGCGAACAAACCATGTATGAAGACAGCTGTAATGCCTTTGGTGGTTAAGGTCAAGATCCATCAATAGAAGATCACGAGCATGAAAGAAGAGTAGCAGCGATATTTTGCTCAGTTTTAGTCTGTGATGACCCACAACAGAATATAGGTCACCGTGACCTAGTTTCAGGTTTCTAAGGAGATTTGCTCAGAACCTGACTGGAGATTTCATTAAGATTCTAGCCCTAACGGATCCAATTTGAGCCAATCTGGCATACAGGGTGCTCAAATCATGAATTTTCCTATAGCTCGCAAAATATTCGTCACAGTGACCTAATTTCATGTTTTCAAAGACATTTACCGAGGACGCTAGGCCTAATCTAGTAATTGCGAACCGCCAGTCTTGGTGTTTAAATCATGTTTTTTGCTCATAGCTCGAAAAAATATTGGTCACCAGGACTAAGGAGATTTTCCTAGGATCTCCCTGGAAGTACAGTAAGATTATTCAAGGTCTAACGGTTATATGGTTTGAGGCATGTATTTAGTGCTTCATTTGAAGGTCTCAAAATAAGAGAATAAAATGCGTAACAAGTGACCCATGAGTCATGACGCTCAGCCGATTGACATGTTTACAATATGTCCTTGCACGGGCAACTTATTAAGCTAGTGCAGGTGGTATCATCATTCATGCATATAAGCTTTAAATTCATCAAGACCCATAAGCACACCAAATTCGATAACAAGCCATCCAACCGTTCCTGAGGAATCTGGATATTTGTGTGTATTTTGCATTTTTTCTGGGGTGCTCAAAAATGCCCAATAACTCTGAGAATATAGGACACAATAACCAAAATTCAGGTTTCTGAGAACTTTTGGGGAACTCTCAGGATACAGAGGTGCATGTTTCTAGTCTTTACGATTACATTTTGTGCCTTGTTAACAGAACCAGTGTTCTATAAAATACAGGAATAAAAAAATCGTGAAAATTTAGAGCATGCAGGTGGCATCACTATTCATGCCCAGTGGCTAAAGTTCATTAAGACCCATTAGCACACCAAATTTGATGAAAATCCATGTAGCCTTTCCTGAGTAATCTGCCAGTTTGGGTGAATTTTACAGGATTACTGGGGTGCACAAACACGCCCCGCTACTCGGAGAATATAGGCAACAGTGACCTTATTTCAGGTTTCTGAGGAGAACTTTTGCGGTACCCTCAGAATGCGGAGGTTCATGATTCCAGCCTTTACGGGTACGATTTGTGCCTTGTTTACAAACTTCGTGTTCTAAAAAAATACAGGTAAAAATACGTTAAGGATAATGCAGGTGACGCCACCATTCCTGCCCAGTAACTAAGGTTCATTAAGACCCATCAACAAATTTGATGACAATCCATCAAGCCGTTCCTTACGTAAGCTGGCAATTAGTGTGAGTAAGTGGAGTAGACATGTGATATACCTTAATGTACCTGGCAATTAATGTGTATTTTTTAATTATTCTGGGGCCCCGTAACTCTACGAATATAGGTCACAGTGACCGAATTTCAGGTTCCTAATTTTAGGTTTCCAAGAAGACTTTTTATGGACCTCCCTGGATATCAATCAAGAAGATTCACGTCCAAAGGTTACGTAACTAACTGACTTTCAGTCAGCTGGGCTAAAAATTAGAAAATAACAAGTGACCCATGGCTAATGACGCTCAGCCGACTGACATGTTGACAATATGTCCTTGCACAGGCAACTAAGTACGATAATGTAGGTGGCATCATTTTTCATGCATGTTAGCTTAAGTTCATCAAGACCCATAAGCACAACAAATTTGATGACAATCCAACCAGCCTTCCCTGAGGAATCTGTCAATTTGTGTGTGTTTTGCATTATTTCTGGGGTGCTCAAACATACCCCAAAACCATGAGAATATAGGTCACAATGACCGAATTTCAGGTTTTTGGGGAGAACTTTTGAGGAACTCTCAGGAAATCAAGTTAGAAGATTCATGGTCCAATGGTTATTTGTGCTCTACTTTGGTTTTAAATTTTCAAATATTCTGGGGTGTGCTTATAAACCTTATAAAGCTTATTGCTCAAAGATTATGGATAACAGAAACCTAATTTCATGTTTCCAAGGAGACTTTTCATGGACCTCCCTGGATTTTAAGTTAGAAGATTTTAGGTCCAATGGTTATAATTTGAGCCCTGCTTTGGTATCAATTTTTTAATTATGCTAGGGGTGCTTATAGGCCCCATAGCTCAGAGAATATGGGTAACAGAGACCTAATTTCGGGTTTCCAAGGTTATTTTTCATTGACCTCCCTGCCCTGATAACAGACGGCCGCTTTTTAAGGGTCTCAAAAATAGAGAGAAAATGCATTAAAATTGGAAAAAATCCAGGTGACGCCACCAGTCTGCAAGAACTGATGAAACACTCCATGATGAAAATGCATGCAAAGAATTATGACAATCAACGCACAATATGTTGAGATACTAGAGCTTTTGTATCAGATTTAAGTTATTCTTTGGGGTGTACTGAACCCCATAGCTCAGAGGATATGGGTAACAGAGACCTAATTTCAGGTGTCCACGGAGATATTTTTATTGACATCCCAGCATGTCAAGATAGAAGATTCTAGATCCAGTGGTTATGATTTGTGCCCTGTTAACAGATGACCGCATCTTATAAGGTCTCAAAAATAGAAAAACAAATCGTAAAAATCGAAAAAAAATACAGGGGGCGCCACCAGTCAGCAGGAATTGATGAAACAATTCATGATGAATATGCATGCAAAGAATCATGGCAATCAATGTACTATTTGTTGAGATACTAGAGCTTTTGTATCAATTTTTAGTTGTTCTTGGGTGTACTTCAAAGCCCTATAGCTCAGAGGTTCTGGGTAACAGAGACCTAATTCGAGGTTTCCAAGAAGACTTTAAATTGGCCTCTCTGCATGTCAAGAGAGAAGATTCTAGGTCCAGTCCTTAGGATTTGTGCCCTATTAACAGATGACCGCATCTTAAGAGGTCTAAAGAAATCGAAAACTAGATGTGTCGGAACGACACGATTGCCCCCGCCTGGGGCAAATTAGAAACATTTGTTAAATTTTGTAAAAAATTTTTTAAGTTCAGGAGGTGTCGTATGGTCAAAAATAGATCAACAAGGGCAAAATGCAAACTCGATCTGTAACGGGACTTATCAAACAACACACCAAAAATCAGGCCAGTATCTGCAGGCATTGTACATCTGCATTATTCATAAAAATGTCTGTCTTTCATGAAATTTTCTATGTTCAGGATCTGTCATATGGTCAAAAATAGGTCAACTGGGACGAAACGCGAACTAGATCTGTAGGTGGTCATTATGCGCCCACAGACCAAACATTAGGCCAGTATCTGTAAGCATTGCATTGCGAAACTAGAATATTAGCAAAAGCTGATAATCAGTTATAAATTTAAATTGGAGAGGTATGTACCATGTTTCATAACAATCCACCTAATGGTTCCTCAGATATAAGCTTCTGAGTGTTTTTGTATACTCAGCTCTAAAACAAAAAAAAATAGGTCAAGGTCACCCATCTTTGCACTTGACCAAGATTTTGTTGATATACATCTTCCTTTTAGAGATATCCCGCTCACAAGGCCAAAATTGAAAAACCCGATAAAAATTGATTAAAAAATCAGGAATTGCAGGTGGTGCCACCAAAATTGTGCAGCACGTACAGACCATCAGTCCCAATGATCATAGTAAGTTTTGTGAAAATCCACACAATGGTTCCTGAGATATAAGCTTCTGAGTCTTTTTCTATAATCAGCTCTAAAAAGTAGAAAATTGGGTCAAGGTCATCCATCTTCGAACTTTACCGAGATTTTATCGATATACATCTTAACTGATGAAATAAAATTCCATCGGTGAATCTTTTTAGAGATATCCCGCTCACAAGGTAAAAGTTAACAGACGCGGGCCGGACGGACGCCGGCCGGTCCAACAGACAGACGGACAGACGGACAGCTTGGGTGACGACAATAGCCCATCAGCCTATAGGCTGAGGGCTAAAAACGGCTGTACATGTACATTTGTCATGAAAATTTATATTTTTCATGACATTTTCTATGTTTAGGAGCCGTAAAACAATCAAAAGTAGGTCAAAACGGACAAAACGCGAACTCGATCTGTATCTGGTCATTATCTGGCCATACATAAAAAATCAGGGTGGTATCTGCAGGCATTGCGGAAAAAAGTCCGTACATATGCATTTGTTATGAAAATTTCTATTTTTCATGAAACTTTCTATGTTCAGGAGCAGTCAAATGGTCAAAAGTAGGTCAACTCGGACAAAACAAGAACTCGACCTGTAACTGGTCATTATCTGCCCACACACCAAAATTCAGGCCCGTATCTGCAGGCATTGCGAAAAAAAGTCCGTACATATTCACTTGTCATGAAACTTTATATTTTTTATGAAATTTTCTATGTAAGGTCACCGTCAAACGTTAAAAAGTAGGTCAACTTGGACAAATCATTAACTCGATCTGTAACTCATCATTATCTGCCCACACACCAAAAATCAGGCCAATATCTGCAGGCATTGTGAAAAAAAAAGTCCGTACATGTGTATTTGTCATGAAAATTTATATTTTTCGTGAACTTTTCTATGTTTAGGAGCCGTAAAACGGTCAAAAGTAGGTCAATTGGGACGAAACGCTAACTCGATCTGTAACGGGTCATTATCTGCCCACACACCAAAAAAATCAGGCCAATATCTGCAGGCATTGCGAAAAAAAGTCCGTACATATTCACTTGTCATGAAACTTTATATTTTTTATGAAATTTTCTATGTAAGGTCACCGTCAAACGTTAAAAAGTAGGTCAACTGGGACAAAACATTAACTCGATCTGTAACTGGTCAATATCTGCCAACACACCAAAAAAAAAGGCCAATATCTGCAGGCATGGCGAAAAAAGTCCGTACATGTGTATTTGTCATGAAAATTTCTATTTTTCATGAAATTTTCTAAGTTAAGGAGCCGTAAAACGGTTAAAAATAGGTCAACCGGGACGAAACGCTAACTCGATCTGTAACGGGTCATTATCTGCCCACACACCAAAAAAATCAGGCCAATATCTGCAGGCATTGCCAAAAAAAGTCCGTACAACTGTTTGATTTCGGAATGACGGAAGGACGGAAGGAAAATTTCAGGTGGAAAAGTCAAACCACTGCTGAGATATGAATGTTTGATATTATCCCAAGGCAGATGAACAGATGGACGCTGTGCAAAAATGATTGCAGGTGGCGCCACAATTTTTAGTGTATGTTATAAAGCTATCAAAGGGCTACATTTGTGCAAACTTTTTAGCCTGATCGGTCAAACGGTTCCCGAGATATGTGGGTTTATGTGTGGAAACAGACGCACAAATGGACGCTGGGCAGCGAGGAAAGGTCAGAGGTCAACCAAAAATGAGGCGCACCACCGCATAAGCTCACAGGTACGCTAAACAAGGGACCCATGGGTCACAGCGCTCAGCTGATCGTGATTGGACTATAAATGTTTCTCCACTGTGATACTATATCAAGTCGATAAATCTTATGAATATCATGGACATGTTGGGTTATTATAAAGGAATATAATGTAATATGTGAGTAAATGATAAATGAAATTACCTGACTGATGGATTAATAGAGTAAAATATAGTGGTTTATTTTTATTTATTTAGGAGGGGTTGAAAATTGTGATATATTTGAGCAAATATGAATGCAATGACAGCAGTAATAAGTAGTAGTAGAATGATGATAAGGCTATTTGTTGAAGGATCTAAAGTGTATGGTAGTCTGCACGCTTTCAATTTGACAGATATGATGTTATGATTAACTATGCTGATGAAGTGATTTATGAATTTGTGACTGTATGACACAATATCTCTTTAGTCTTGACAAGGTACATTATTGTGATGCCCACTATGTCTACATATTACACAATATTGACATAATTTCTGGCATGTACATAGGTACCTATAGACGAATAGTTATACAAAATATTTGAGTATGAATATATCTGATTCATCTTGTTCTTGCTTACTGAGGCCGACTTTGGGAAGGGGTTCGGAGAAGGGAAAAGTGAGGGCAGCACGAAGGTGGATGTAGAAATATTCTATTGTAATGTTTTTCATTTATATAAGAATATGAAAAGAGGAAAGGGGCCCTCCTACTTGGTTATAGTAAAGTTCTAAATATATGATTGCAAACTAATACTCTGACAAGACTGTCATGAAGAAAAACAGTAAAAGTTTTGAGATACTGTGATGCATATGAAAATTTACAGATGGATAGGCAAGTGGACAGAATGGACTAATACCTTTATTTCACTTTCAAGGGAATAATGCATTTAAGTTTATATATAAGCCTATTTTTTTAGCAAATCCACTTTTTCCATTAAGAAGTTTTCATCTGAATCATTTTTTTTATTTACAAGTTTTATAAATTTTTAATAAAAAAACTGAAAATATAAGTTAAAATATTAGAATTGTTGCAAAAGTTGCAATCATTATATATACAGAGTACAAAACTGAAACTATGAGTTAAAATATTAGAATTGTTGCAAAAGTTGCAATCATTATATATCCAGAGTGTAGCTCGTATTGGGTCATATTATGCATACACATATTTTATTATTTTAAATCATAAATGTTTAAACTGAATTTAAAAGAAAATAATGCCACAACATGGCATCTACAAGGATATTCCATGAATCACTATTAAAAAGTTTTGCACATTGGAGTTTTCAGTACATGTTTAATTTTATTCACCAAAATAAAATAAAAGATTCAGTAAATTTGATAAAATAAAACATTTTCAAATAAAGTATACACACTGTTGGTTGAATGAGGGACAAACAATATCATTGTGCTTATTACTATCCCAGTTTTAATTTATTACTGGAATTAATAGTCAATTTCACAACTTGTGAAGTGTTTACTCTTCTGAAGTAAGGAATTACTTATCTGATGAACATCCACACTTTCATAGCAATACACCACTTTGTGGACACAATTAAATGTACACTTTAATCATTGTAACCCTGGTGGTACAATACAAAATCTAAAATGTAGCATAGCCTAGAATAAGAATTAATCAAATACAGAAAATAATAACATTCATCTAGTTTATGCACCATCTGGGGGGGTGGGGGGGGGGGGGGAGTGCAGGGCAGAGGGGTGGCCAAGCTGAGCCAAGGCAAGCTGCCTGGGGTGGGTTACATAATGCAAGTGAAGGCTGTACTACTAGGTGGGCTAGATGTAAACAACACTTGACATGGTGTATGAAAACGTGAATAAAAGCTATTCTTTCCAATCAACTTCTTTAAAATTTCAGATTTTAAAAGATTAAATCCTTATGTATATATGCTGTGAAAATTAAATCAACAGTGCTTACAGGGAAAAAACGTGCCATTGCCAAAGTTGGACAAAATTTAAGGTATTGATTTTTTATTTATGCTAATAACTTGAAAATTTTGCAAAATTCAGATATAATTTTGGGTAAACAATTGAATCTTGATTAAATGAAGATATATTCCTGAAAAAAGTCTCTAGGTTCAGCAATTCTCAGGTTAGGTGAGTATATATATTTCCTGATTCTTTAAAAATTGCATTATATTTTGGCCCATAACTTCAAAATAATACCCAATACTGACCTAATTTTTGGTATGTTCATAGAAAATGTATGAAAGAATGTGAATACTAAATATGATCAAAAACAGATCAGTGGTTTAGATATTAGGCAGCCTTGAAGTGTAACAATGGCTTTTTTTTATGGAAAACGGAGGTTTTTCCTTAATATCTCAAAGGAACGAAGTCATAATGACCCAATTTTTGGTATGGTAGGAGATTTCGGGGACATCTAACATTATGCCAGCAGCCTGGGGAGCATAGAGATGTGCACTGAATGACCTACAGTCATCAAAGTGGACTGCTTGACAATGTAAGGGAATACAACAAGAGCCTCCAAAAAAATTCAATAACTATAGCCTAATTTTGCAGCTTTTATTTTCAAATTTCAGATTTTAACAAATTAAATCCTTATGTGTACATCCTTTGAAAATTAAACCCACAGTACTTACAAGAAAAAAACGTGCTGTGGCCAAAGTTGGGCAAAATTTAAGGTACCAATTTTATATTTTTGCCAATATTTAAAAAAAATTAACAGATTTTGATCTTATTTTTAGTATACAATTAAATTTTGATTAATTAAAGTTGTATTACTGAAAAAAAAGTCCCTACCTTTAACACTTTTGGTCTTAAGTGACCAAATATCTTTCCTGATTTTTTTACAAAGTCCATTATGTTTGGGCCCATAACTTTTTTAAAATTAAATAATGCTGACTTAATTTCTTGCATGTACATAGGAACTATATAGAGGAATATTTATGGTAAATATGAAGAAAACCAGATGAGTGGTTTTGATATTAGGCAGTCCTGATGTGTAAAAATAGATTTCTAATGAACTAGATGTGTCGGAACGACACGAATGCCCCCGCCTGGGGCAAATTAGAAACATTTTTTAAGTTCAGGAAGTGTTGTATGGTCAAAAGTAGGTCAACAAGGGCAAAATGCAAACTCGATCTGTAAAGGGTCATTATCAAGCAACACACCAAAAATCAGGCCAGTATCTGCAGGCATTGTGAAAAAAAGTCCATATATGTGCATTTTTCATGAAAATTTCTGTCTTTCATGAAATTTTCTATGTTCAGGATTTGTCATATGGTGAAAAATAGGTTAACTGGGACGAAACGCGAACTCGATCTGTAAGTGATCATTATGCGCCCACAGACCAAACATTAGGCCAGTATCTGTAAGCATTGCATTGCGAAACTAGAATATTAGCAAAAGTTGATAATCATTTATAAATTTAAATTGGAGAGGTATATACCATGTTTCATGACAATCCACCAAATGCTTCCTGAGAAATTAGCTCCTAAGTTTTTTTCTATACTAAGCTCTGTGACCTTGAAAAGTAGGTCAAGATCACCCATCTTTGAACTTGACCAAGATTTTGTAAATATAATGCAATAGCACTGAAGAAATGAAGTTCCTGTGTTGAATACCTTTGGAGATATCCTGCACAAAAGGCCAAAATCGAAAAAACCGATAAAATTTAATTAAAAAATCAGAAATTGCAGGTGGCTCCACCAAAATTGTGCAGCACGTACAGACCATCAGTCCCAATGATCATAGTAAGTTTTGTGAAAATCCACACAATGGTTCCTGAGATATAAACTTCTGAGTGTTTTTCTATAATCAGCTCTAAAATGTAGAAAAATGGGTCAAGGTCACCCATCTTCGAACTTGACCGAGATTTAATCAATATACATCTTCACTGATGATATAAAATTCCAACGGTGAATCCTTTAAGAGATATCCCGCTCACAAGGTAAAAGTTAACAGAGGCGGAACGGACGGACGGACGGACAGACACCGGACAGACAGATCAACAGACGGACAGCTTGGGTGACAACAACAGCCCATCAGCCTATGAGCTGAGGGCTAAAAACAGCTGTACATGTGTATTTGTCATGAAAATTTCTATTTTTCATGAATTTTTCTAAGTTTAGGAGCCGTAAAACGGTCAAAAGTAGGTCAACCGGGACGAAACGCGAACTCGATCTGTAACTGGTCATTATCTGCCCACACACCAAAAATCAGGCCAATATCTGCAGGCATTGCGAAAAAAAGTCCGTACATGTGTATTTGTCATGAAAATTTATATTTTTCATGAAATTTTCTAAGTTGAGGAGCCGTAAAACGGTCAAAAGTTGGTCAACCGGGAGGAAACGCGAACTCAATCTGTAACTTGTCATTATCTGCCCACACACCAAAAATCAGGCCAATATCTGCAGGCATTGCGAAAAAAAGTCCGTACAACTGTTTGATTTCGGAATGACAGACATGGGTAAAACTATATGCCCCGGCCACTTTGTGGCGGGGGCATAAAAATTGAGGTTTTTCCTTAATATCTAGAAGGAACGAAGTACTATTGACCCAATTTTCGGCAGGAGATTTTGGGGACATCTAACTGTATGCAGAATTTTAGATTCGTAGGTCCAATGGTGTCGAAACGTGCCAGTCTTACGGACGGACGGACGGCCCAACAGACGTACGGATGACTGACAAACGACCGAGACTATAGCTCAGATGACTTATAGTCAGCTGAGCTAAAAATTATCAGATTCTGATCTAATTTTGTGTATACAATTTAATTTTGATTAATTAAAGTTATATTACTGAAAAAGTACCCTAGCTTTACATTTTTTGTGTTAAGGGACCAAATATTTTTCCTAATTTTTTACAAAGTGCAATATGTTTGGGCCCATAACTTTTTGAAATTATACAATACAGACCTAATTTCTGGCATGTACATAGGAACTATTTAGAGGAATATTTATGGTAAATATGAGGAACAAGTGACCCGTGGGTCATGACGCTCAGCCGACTGACATGTTGACAATATGTCCTTGCACAGACAACTAATTAAAATAATATTGGTGGCATCATTATTCATGCATACTAGCTTAAGTTCATCAAGACCAATTAGCACCAAATTTGATGACAATCCAACAAGCCTTTCCTGAGGAACCTGGCAATTTGTGTGTATTTTTCATTACTTCTGGGATTCTAAAACATACCCCAAAATGATAATATAGGTCAGTGACCCAATTCAGGTTTTGTGGGGAGAACTTTTGAGGAATTCTCAGGATGCCAAGTGAGAGGATTCTTTTTCCAATGGTCACATTTGTGCTCTACGTTGGTATCAAATTTTAAAATATTCTGGGGTGTGCTTATGAGCCCTATTGCTCAAAGATTATGGATAACAGAGACCTAATTTCATGTTTCCAAGAAGACTTTTCATGGACCTCCCCGGATTTTAAGTTAGAAGATTCTAGGTCCAATGGTTATAATTTGTGCCCTGTTTTGATATCAAATTTTCAATTATGCTAGGGGTGCTTATAAGCCCCATAGCCCAGAGAATATGGGTAACAGAGACCTAATTTCAGGTTTCCAAGGATATTTTCCATTGACCCCCCTGCCATGATAACAGACAGCCGCATCTCTGAAGGTCTCAAAAATAGAGAAAAAAATCATTAAAAAATTGAAAAATACAGGTGACACCACCAGTCTGCTGGAACTGATGAAACACTCCATGATGCATATGCATGCAAATAATAATGCCGATCAATGCACTAGTTGTTCAGGTAACAGAGCTTTTGTATCAAATTTTTAGTTATTCTGGGGAGTACTTCTGGGCCCCATAGCTTGAACAATATGGGTGACAGAGACCTAATTTCAGGTTTCCAAGGTGACTTTTCATGGGCCTCCAAGCATGCCAAGAAAGAAGATTCCAGGTCCAGCGGTTACGATTTGTGCCCTCTTAACGGACAGACGGCCGGATGGCCAGACGGACGACGGGCAAAGTGTGATCGCTATAGCTCAGATGACTTCGTCAGCTGAGCTAAAAACTGATGAGTGGTTTTGATATTAGGCAGTCCTGAAGTGTGAGAATAGATTTTTAATAAAAAAAATTGAGGTTTTTTCTTAATTTCTTAAAGGAAAGAGGTCGTAAAGACCCAGTTTTCGGCTTGGTAGGACATCTTGGGGCATTAACATTATACCGAATTTCGGATTCCTAGGTCTAACAGTTTCAAAACGTGCCTCATCTACGGACGACGGAGAGACGGACGGACAATGGACCACTAATATTGCTCAGATGACTTCTTGTCAGCTGAGCAAAAAATGGGACATGGCCGCATAGCTTTTGTATATGCTGCATTAAATAACATTTGAGTCCCTTGCCATTATGAGGGAGGACTAATAAAATTGTCCACTACTCTGTGGCTGGCCCCATTCTTTAACCAAATATCTCTTACAAAATTGTTAGGACATGTTTAATAATTTCACTGCAATATGATTGTTGCCTGAAGATGGCACTACCAACTTCCTATCATGGTCAACTGGATCTTCGACAAAGTGAATTTATTTTCAAAATGCCGTTTTCATGCAAATCCAAATATTACCAATCACAAAAGTTAACAATTTCATGTGTTTGCATTAATGTTAAATCTAGTACCAAATATACCTGCAACTGCAAGAGCCGTTAACATAAAATTTTGCTGGCAGATTTCTAGAGCATTATCATGACAGCCATTATTTTAGGTAACCTGTCCCTCGGTCCAAATCAGTCTAATTTACATATAACATCCCACAATTCTCAGTTAAAACAGGGTCATCAGGATAACTAAACTGCTAATCACGCATTTTCTTTTTTTAACCAGTTTGTATTTTGCAAGTATTTTGAATTTAGAAGAGGGTCTTGCCAAGGTTTGGGCATCATTGTGGGATTCCACACTTTCCTAGTTAAACACATGGCGTGGACTATTTGTGCCTTTAGGCCCTTGTTCTTCCCGTTTTATCCCGATGACCAGTCTTTTGTCAGATGCCATGATGAGAAAACAAATGTAGCTGATCAGAATCTGAACTTGCACAACCAAGATTTCAATGATAGAACAAAGGGTCTTCCAGTCAGTTTCTTTATTTTGGTTTGTGTAAGTGTTCACCTTGCTCATGCAGGTACACCAAACAAGAGTTGACAAAGTAAAGCCCTTTCATCACACTGTTCTTGTTACATAGATGCTGACCCTAACAAGTATTACGATGCATATAATCAAAACTCATTTTCAGTATGAATGCAAGCACATCAAGGCCCTAAACACTTTCCATGATAAACCTAATGGGCAGATTTAATAAATCATTCATTAATAAACATTTAATAAACAGGTCTTCTATATAGTCTTAATCTTTCTATTTGCCTCCTAAATCTGATCACAAAACACAGCTAAGTAATTAAATTTCATAAAAAACTGGATATTCTTTCAATGACATTCTACGCACACTTACTGTAATAACACACTTTTTGAAATTCTGCAAGTGAGACTGTGTGATCTTCCATCTGCCTTCATAAATACATGTATAGACTTTTTTTCCAGTTACCTCCCTACATCATGACTGAAATAAATTTTTGAATGTGTATTATTACATGTTATTTGATGCGTATTATTATATGTTATTTGATATGTATTTTAAAATGTCATTTGATGTGTATTATTACATGTTATTCCATTAAAAAATAACACATCTGATGTTAAAGTATTTACTGGCCATGCCTTCGAGGCAAACATACTGTGTGTGCATGCAACATTTACATGTGATCTGTGTACGAAACTTTCAAAACAACAAAATTTTCTATACTGATTTTCATCAGGTGGAATATTGTTAATATGCATCTACCTACAAGTTGAAATAAGTTTACAGTTATCCTTTATATACAAACAAGGTTTCCATTGCTATTTCATTACAAATGTTGAATCATTCAGCTTATTCATAAATGGTTGTATCTCCATCTTTTCATTATACTAATTGCCCTGAAAATAGCAAGTAAAACTGTCACATTTTGCTCTGTACTATATATACTCACTGCAATCAGCTCAGCAGGGTCAGAAAAGTGATTACAGTGTATCATATTTTATAGAAATCAAAGTTTCACATTTCATGCGAGGAATATCAGACAGACTTTCAAAAAACTTTCACCATGATCATATCTTACAGCAAGATAACTGCTTAGCTATCTGTAACTCCTTATGTTTAAGTAGACCTTTACCTATAAATTTGTATTTAAACATTTCAGAGCTACATTTCTGCAAAAAAAAGCACCTTTGTCTGAAAGCTTAGACAATTGCCCAATAATCATGATGCCCTGATCAGAGGGTATTAATATGTATAATGCTTGACCATAATGTCAAAAACAAGATGTTGTGCAAGTGTACCAATGTTTCTTTAACAGACCAAACAGTACTTGCATATTTCAGTGTGTATCTTTTAAATGACAACATTTCTCATATTTTATGGCATTACAGAAGCTTATAGATCGCAGCTTACGGCTACAAAATGTGACAGTATTATTGACACATACAGACAGAAATCAGCACTGCTGAAAAATATTAGCAAATCTACACTATTTTTAACCTTTCTAACAAGCTATGTCAAATCATTCACATTCAAAGTTCATTCAAATACTGTGAATATACAGTACATAATTAATAAGGTACAACTAAATACCTTTTAATATGTTATCAAAGAGGGTAAAATCTCTCCCAATTGGCAGACCATTAAACAAATGCAGAATCTAAATGATTAGTATTAGTGACCACGTTATTAGATATTCATAAATATGGATTCTTCACAAAAACCATCCTAGAAGACCAAACAGTCTAAATCATTCAAAAATTCATTTCATTAAAATGAATCCCACCAAGTGTTCAATGGTGACAAAATTAGATATTTAACAGAAAAGAGCTTCCATGCCATTTCCAAAGTGGTTTTAATATCTAAACGGCGATGGCCAGTTGAATGTCTCACACATTATGGTAGCCATTCCAAAACTTCACAATAAATAATGTTATGAACCTAATGACAAAACTCCTGTGCTGCCTTCAACTGAATCTCCAGTAAGAAAATGCATCAAAGTGTAGAAGTCACATAAGCTCACTGGTCCAGTGTGATTAAACACAATGGTGGTAGTTTTAACACAGAAATACTGTGATTTTGATTCTCGTACTCTTTTAGCTGGACACCTTACTATCCTTTATCTCAAAAGTCATTTTAACTCGCATTCAAAATCAATGGCCTTCACTTTATCCTCCTTGTATAATCCTCAAAGAAAAGACATTTACTTTGTGGTGCTGTATTCCCTGATACCAATGTGTAGCCCTGTATTCTAAGGAACAGGTCATATCATAATGTGCCCATGTGAACAAGCTTCAATCAACCAAGTTACGGCGATTCTGTTTCCCAATGGAAGAAAAGGACAAATATTACCTACCAGGCATACAGCCATATTCAAGGCAAAGTTGGATACAAGAAAACATCTGTGTATTCTGCATCTTGCCCTAAACTTTTCACACTAAGCTATATGGATACATATTTGTCAGCTTCACTTTAGCTCATTCTTCCAGAGAGGGCTGATTCTAGACACACATGAACAACCAATTAACTGGCTGATGAAGTCTTATTATCCACATGATATGGCACTGTAAGACCTGTTCCTTTGCAGGGCAAAACGTTCATAGAGAACACAAAGTAAGGGGACTGCATTTTTATTCACTCTGGGCTGGGCTGAGGGGATGAGTGAACTTTGCCGCCAGACGGCAGCGTCTCGGGGTCAGGAGTTTGCTAGGGCTGCTGCAGCTGGAGGAAGATGGAGAGTTGTTGATGACGTCCTTGGGGACTTCCTGCTGAGGCTGGCATTTTGACAGCCGTTCAACTTCGGGTACTTGCTGATCTCTCACCTTCATGTTGTACATCTCTGGTGCTGGAAGCTGTCCAGGGTTACTGGCAAACTTGGCATTCACTTCCTCCTTCGCCTTGGGGTTATGTGCCATACCATTTGCCATATGGTTACTTTTCTTCTCCCACACTGCTTTCTGATAGTGGTTACAGGGGATGGAGGTCTCTGGCTCAACCCCCTCGTGGAGGTGGCTGACTGTGAATAGACCACTGGGGTAGGGTGCTTTTTGCCTTCTGTCGACGTGCTGCTGTTGTGTTTTGTTAAGCTGGGGAACTTCTTGGTTGTTCATCCAGCCTGGGGTGGGTTGGTGGCTGTAGGGTTTATCTGTTTTGGGCAGGCACTGAGCGGCCAGCTGTAGGATTTCTGAAACAGGTGTCCTGCAGAGTGGGGTCCACTGGGTACGTTTCTCATCATCAGTCATCTGAGCCAGCACATCTGTAAAACACAGCATGGAAAAGTGAAATGTTAAAATACTCTGGCAGGCAGAGGTAGTTACTGGTTCTAAGACACTAACACAGAATGTCCTGATACACATGATATGAGCATGGTGTGTCATTTCATATAACAATTTCCAGTATGCTCTGATGGAAAACAAATCTGACATCTAATAGAAACTCTGGTGACTATTTCTCTGGTGTAAATGTTATGGATAAGGGAATTGTCACAGGTAGCTCATTTCATACTTCAAAGTATGAAATAGAGAATTCTAACCCATAACAAGGGACCTATTGGTCACAGTGATCAGCTGAATTTTGTAAAAACTTAGCTGACTGCTAAACTAAAACTCTGAAATATAACTGCCATGATAAAAGAACAATGAAAT
This sequence comes from Sipunculus nudus, assembly GCA_026874595.1. Classification (NCBI taxonomy): domain Eukaryota; kingdom Metazoa; phylum Annelida; class Sipuncula; order Golfingiida; family Sipunculidae; genus Sipunculus; species Sipunculus nudus. Next base: position 22,667,347 of record CM049307.1, read on the forward strand.
TCAGTAAATGACTGGTGATTTTGAAGGTACAAATTTAAGAGATTATATGAATGACTAAGATCAATGGATAGCTATTCTGAAATGGGATTTGTTATTGGTTTATAATTCTCAAACTCCCTAAGTAAAACATTAAATTTATTTTGTAAAGTGATTTTATACATTAAACTAAGGTGCAAGTATTTCGTGTAGATGAGCTTTCCAGATCCACATGAGCATGTTAACCAGAGTAAACTCTGCTACAAACCTGGTGTAGGTGACTGGTGGAAGCGGATCAGGTCCCGTTGTACAGTCTCTGGGTGCAGTGTTGGGGATGGGACTGCTGATGGTACTGGCTGACACAGCAGGTCCATCCTGTGCTGCTGGGCCGCCTGGGCCAGTAGCAGCTCATCATCATCTACATCAAAACAGATACAGACTAAGTACATATAAGCACATTCTGACCAACCATCCTCTTAACTCTCAAAGCTAGTCTCTCATGTCTGTTAATGAAAGATAATCTCTTGAACTTTTTATAAAAATAGGCCAGAAAACACCAATCCCTCCACACAGGCTGTTCATTTTTTTATATTCTTATATTTATAACATGTGGTGGGGGGGGGGCCTGCCCAAATAATCCAAACAAGTTCAATTAGAACATCTGGTTGCAAGTCAGACATGTTTTGCAACTTTATTAGGGCACTTGTGACCAGTAACCTTTCAAATTCCACACATATGCAATCAACTTCCTTAGGTTACATTGTTTTTCCATTTGTCAATATTGATGTGTTTATTATCAGCTTCTAGATAAACACATCACAGTGGCATGAACTGTTTAAGAACTGTTTAAGCAGAAATTTAAGCAGAGTAAGCAAGAAATCACAAATTTGATACAAAGCATAGGTGAATAGCTGCCTTCAAGTTTCCACCTGCCTCTCATTCAGCATTATATGTATTACAGGTGTGCCCACTATGAAACACTGCCCAAAATGCTACATTTTGTTTCCCTAAGCATTTTGTGGCCATCAAGCATGAGCCACTTAGGCATATTATATGGTCATCAGTCCTTAGGAGATGCGTAGATCTGTTTCTGAGATCAAGTCAATTAATAAAATTCTATGATCACTATATCCAGTACAGTTGATTCACACTGTTCTTGCTGATATACAGTTACTTATGAATTTGAGTAGTTGACCAGGCTAAACAGCATCTCGTGTTTACACTGATAAATAATGATCTGTGCTCGACTAGGTTGCAATAAACCAGCTACTCACCATGACACTCAGTGCCCGAGTCACTCTTGGGGGATGTCACTCTGATCTGGCTGTACATGGCTTCATTAACAGTCCCTGTTAACACAACCCACATCACCTTTAGTTTCAGGTTAAGTTTTTCAAAACTATCAGGTCTGAAATTTTTATGCGTTTTAACTGTGCCTTGTTAATGGATGTCTGGCTTGATGGACAGAAAAAGGAGCATTGCTTAAGCTCAGATGAAATGATTTACAGTCACTTAGTAACTTTTCCCGAAAGATCTGGTCAAACACCTAAGTATTAAAAAAATTTGAAATTTATTTTGAAAAGTGAATATATACATTAATTTTAGTAGCCAAAATTTATTGAGGATGAGCTTTTCAGTTTCAGATGATGATTTTTAAGACTCTGAGAAGCATAGCTATCATCAAATCATTTAGTAAAATCCAGTTACCTCCAAATTCCTTTTTCAGCACAGTGACCCTGCTGACGCCCTTGCCGTAGATCCCGATGACGTGGGGTATGGCCTCGAGCATGGCTACCACACTGCGGTATCCATAAGCTGCAGGTACGAGGCTTACCCCAAAATACTGGGAGTAACTGGCTTCTACCTCCTGTAAAGCCAGCTGGCCAGCATGCTTCCTCAACAGGGTACACATGTCCATGGCAAACTGCTGCAGGGGTGTCAACTTGACCAGAGCAGTGTCTCCATCTCCCAACACCTGTAACAATACAGATGTACAGTAATAGGGTATAGATGAATTTTAGTGACAGTTCTCAGTTTCATTATGTGGTAAGGTATCTGTCAGGCTTGGGTCAAGTACATGTACTTGTACTTGGTATTTTTTACCAAGTACAGTACTTGTACTGTATTGTACTTCTAAAAATGTGCTTGAAAAATCAAGTACATTTCAAGTACTAGTCAAGTACATGTGTTTTTTTTTTTAATTATTTTGAATACAGAGCCACTTATCTACTTACCATAAACACAGCATTAGGAGACCTCAGGTCAGACAGAAATCTTAATTAGCACTATGTATGACTGATAGACTCAAAGAGAACTGACACTAGACTGAATAATTCAACCTGTTTTGTGAATTTTTCTGATAAACCAAAACTATACCTCAGTCCTAAACTGCTCAGATCCTCAGACCTGATTATATAAATGGCTTGTGGAAACACTACCCACTGAGTATCATGTTCATCAAGTGCAATGACAGCTTGTGTATGCATAACTAAATGTAATGTAGATGAAAATGACAACTAAATATTATTTTCATCAACTATTCCCAGTCGCTGTGAAAGACTGAAAGTCCATCAAGACTTCTCTGTGGATTACCTAGAATAAAAATATTCAGCAATTCAAGCATCAAATGCACCTTTTATGTGTTCTGAAATATGTCTATGTAATAGTGTATATTATATACATATTTCTTATCGTATAAGAATTATTTTCATAAACTATTACCAACTCCTGTGAATGGCCATAAAAACTATCACCCTGGATTACCTAGAATAAAAATAAACATTAAGCAAAGTCAAGCAGCAATTCAGGCATCAAAGCATCATTTCTTGTGTACTGATATGCGACTGTGTAATAGTGTATATAAATACTGAAAGGCCATCGAGACTGTCACCCAGGATTACCTAGAATAAAAAAAAAAAAAAAAAACTTTCAGCAGCTGGAGCATCAACCCACCTTTTTTGTGTACCAGTACTGATATCTGACTGTGTAACAGTGTGTATGTTATAGTTAATTGTTTTATCAATAAATATTCAGAAAAATGGCTTTTTTTTTTAGTTTTTTAATTTAAAGTACTTGTACTTGTACTCAAGTACAGTCCCCTGTACTTGTACTTGTACTCAGGTACATTGAAAAATTGTGTACTTGTACTTGTCAAATTTTGAGGTACTTGTACTCAAGGACTGACCCCCTGTACTTGACTCAAGCCTGGTATCTGTCACTGTTGTTCTATGGTTGCTGCCTTAGTTAATCTGTGAATAATGTAAATAATAACAAGCTACTATGTGGAATTAATGTCCCTCCTTTTGGGCTCTTTTTGTTTCATGCTTGATGAGCAACCAAAATTATGACATGTGGAGAAATCTTGAGGACACATGAAAATTTGAACAGATCAACTATTACATCTGCAGACAAACATAAAAACTAAAACACATTGAAAAATAGGACCAAAATACAAAATAACATGTGGAGATATCTGCAGGCAAACATAAAAACATAAAAAACATTGAGAAATCGCACCAAATTTGATAATTTTTTTTTGAGCTGGAGAGAATTATTTTTCAGATGGACACTCCAAAACCAATCCCAACCAAGGTATGCATGAGAGCAATATCTGACCAAAATTTGAATGAAATTGGATAAAATTTAGGAAAGTTATTGCACAGAAATGAAAAACCTGACAGACCAACGGACAGTCAGACAGACAGACAGAGGGACAGAACCCCATATCCAAATTAATGTCCCCCACATCCACAGAGCAGGGAACAACAATATTTATTTTCCTTTTCACACAGATTCATCACCATGAACAATTTTATGAATATTAGCACAAATGAACAATGTGGATACTCTTGGGAAATGATATACTTGAACATTGAAAATGTGGCTCTACATCATGCTGCCTGCAAATAAAAGAATGACACCAGAGAAAAGTAAATGAAGGACAGCGAGTACAGAGAGGAGAGCAAACTGATGTGTTGGCCTGAGTAAGTATGTTCAAAGAGGCACACCAATTTTTTACATTTGAGCTACAAGATTTACAAAGAAGTCAGGGCATGATGCATCACAAAACCTAGAAGGAGGCTTACTTGCACAAAGTCTTTCAACTTGTCCTTCACCATGCCCATGTCAAGGTCACTCATATACTTTTCCTTGAACTGCTTACAGAGCTCCTTCTGACTTACGCTGCCCCCTGGTGTGCAGGAGATGAGTGCCAGGAGCTGACATCCCATTTTCTGGACTTCATAGTCTGTTTGTAATTTAATTACCAAACAGCCATCTTTATCAACAACCTAAAAGAAAAGAAAATACAAATGAATTATTAGAAATATAGAAAAGAATGCCCTTCTTAATGGAAAATATTTAATATTGCTTTCACAAAAAAACATTTTTAAAAAGTTATCAGCAGCGGAATAAAAATTGTTATACCAATTTGAACACTTTGAGACCAATTGAAGTACAATGCAAAGCCTATGATTTAAAGTGCAGTATAACAGCCAAGTAAGTTTGTTTAATAATTAAGTTTAATTGTTATCCACTTAAAAGTTGACATCATTAATCCTGTTGTTATGCAGGTAAGCATGTCCTACCTTGGCCACCTTGGGTAATTTATCTATGAGTTCTGACACTGACGAGACGTTGTGATCCTGGAGACGTAAACAGTAATCATGGACCTTGATAAATGTGGTGAGGAACTCGGCGACAGGGACAGTCTGCTGGGGGGACTGACGGAGAACCTGCTCCACCTGGTCTCCCAGCAGCTTGTCAACCTCATCCTGGACCAGACGGATGAACTTCTCATCCTCACCATCAATTATCTGTAATACATGCACACACTCAGGTGTTAACAGGTGGATATCTCTCATCCTCACCATCAATTATCTGTAATACATGCACACACTCAGGTGTTAACAGGTGGATCTCTCTCATTCTTACCATCAATTATCTGTAATACATGCACACACTCAGGTGTTAACAGGTGGATTTCTCTCATCCTCACCATCAATTATCTGTAATATATGCACACACTCAGGTGTTAACAGGTGGATATCTCTCATCCTCACCATCAATTATCTGTAATACATGCACACACTCAGGTGTTAACAGGTGGATCTCTCTCATTCTTACCATCAATTATCTGTAATACATGCACACACTCAGGTGTTAACAGGTGGATCTCCCTCATCCTCACCATCAATTATCTGTAATACATGCACACACTCAGGTGTTAACAGGTGGATCTCCCTCATCCTCACCATCAATTATCTGTAATACATGCACACACTCAGGTGTTAACAGGTAGATCATTCTCATCCTCACCATCAATTATCTGTTATACACGCACACACTCAGGTGTTAACAGGTGGATCTCCCTCATCCTCACCATCAATTATCTGTTATACATGCACACACTCAGGTGTTAACAGGTGGATCTCCCTCATCCTCACCATCAATTATCTGTAATACATGCACACACTCAGGTGTTAACAGGTAGATCATTCTCATCCTCACCATCAATTATCTGTTATACACGCACACACTCAGGTGTTAACAGGTGGATCTCCCTCATCCTCACCATCAATTATCTGTAATACATGCACACACTCAGGTGTTAACAGGTGGATCTCTCATCCTCACCATCAATTATCTGTAATACATGCACACACTCAGGTGTTAACAGGTGGATCTCTCTCATCATAAGGTTAGTAAAACTCAACTCAGGAACTTGCATTGTTTGTAACTGCAGGAACAGGATCCAAGGTAATTAGATTAAAGTGGTGCCTGTTTTAGATAGATTTTACAGCTGAAATGAAATATGGAACTACATTTCAAGAGACCATCTCAAGCACTTGTGACAGTGAGGTAGCTGTGAAGGGAAGCTACGCTGTATATGAAAACATACTGACTTAAATATCTTAAAATGATAGGCAAGAATGTAACTGAACACATTCATGCTGCACATGGGTTACCCATACAATATTTAATAATATATAGTCCTTCTTTCAAAGACCCAATCAGACTGGCTGACCCTGTACAAACAACTTAATTTACCAATATTACAGAGATACCAGAGCACTTAGTCTGCTACCTGCACACCTACCTGTACAACTTGTGGTATAGCTTCAAATAGTTCCATGAGCTTAGTAAAGCCATAATCAGATACACGACACTGCCGCCCAAAATGGTGATGATATGAGGGAATAAACTTTCGAAAAGGCATCTGGAAAGACTCAGTCTGCCGTAGTAAATCCAGCACCTCCATTGAAAACTGTTCTGTTCTCTCCAGCTCTGAAGAGGTTTGATCTACATGATGGGGGAAAAAAAAGAGCAGAAACAGAATAAAGTATAACTGAACATTTTAATATATATCTCACATCAAGGTCAAGCATGAATAAGTTCTTTAGATATGTTTTCAGACAATCAGTATGATCCACCAATATAAATAAGTTTAGTCATGTTTAACCTTGTTAAATAGGGAGACTCAATTATAACAAACCATATCAAGAACAGTATTCTTAACATAAGATCTGGCCCGCCCAAGGTTTAAACAGCTTGTAAGATCTTTGTTCTTTTAGTTGTACATGAGACACCTGAATGACCTCAACAATTCTATTAACTTTACAAGTCATTAAATAAATTCAAGATCCTTAATATATAATACACACATTCTATTAAATGTTTCTTTATTGGATTAACATTTTACCTCTTCTGACCAGTGACAAAACCATATCTGTGCCCATTCCTGATACCTGAAATCAAAACAACATATTTTATACATCTTGTCCCATTAAAGTGGTGACACAAAAAATAATAACCATTAACCAGGCATTAAAAGGATAAAAAGTACCTCCTGTTATAGTTAGCTATTTCAAGTAACATCAAATTTTAAGATAATATCAGATCTTACAAAGAAGGGAGCATTGTTTCTTTCGGGTTGTAAAGCAGTGTTTGAATTGGACATAAAAGGCATCAAAATACTTACTGAAATGCACGTCTCTGGGATTTCTGACAGCATATCTTCTAAATAGCAAATGCCATATTCTGTTATGTCAAATTCTCTTCCAACCACTCTCCCTGTGGAATAAAATGCACAATAAAATTATAACAAAGTCAAAATGCCATGATAAATACATGCAATATGGGAATCCAAGTTCACTACACACATGCTATTTAAACTATTTTACTCAAATATTTTTCAATATATGCAATGCATACCATGAAGTTACCACCACCTCAGAAAAAGTCAATAAAGTAATTCTTCAGGTTATTTTTGAATGCACTGGTTAACCATGCATATTTTATCTATAACCAATACTTCAAGTCTTTGACAAGAGCATAACCATTGCAATATAATGCCAGTCTGGAGTGTTTTCATCACAAACACCTGGATAGGGAACACAGACACTTACTGTACACAGTAGGTATGTGAATAACTTCTATCTGCTTGCTGGCCCTTGACTTGAGCACCTTTGTCAGGTCACTGATGAACCTTTTTACCTGGGTCCCATGTGTCAAGGTCAGGTTTCGCTGGCTGCCTGTCCCAATCATCTGGTAATAACAGAATTATAGTTTATCATTCAAAAATGGGGATCTGTTGTTATGTATATCACAATTAGAAAATACTGTGAAAATACTTGAATTTAAATCACAAACACTTGGTGAAAAGGTCCTGTGAAGTAAGATGGTAAACCTTGTGTAAAAAGGTTGTGTAGTAATGTAAGGCGGCCTTCATTTATAATATCACTTTGTGAGTTGGTCCTGTAAAGTTATATAAAACCAATACATTAAAGGTCCTGATAATTTAGATTGCCAAACCTGTACCAAAAGGACCTGGTGAGTTTGATGGTCAACCTCATGTGGAAAGGTCCTTGTAAGTGAAGATGCCTAACTTGTAGGAGAATGTATCTTAAGTCCAAGTCTGATATCAGGCCACATGTCAACATGACACATTTTCTATTACGCTCACAGTGTTACATACCTGGACAACAGAAGGTACAGCCTCCAGGAGCTCCAGTAGCTTGGTGTAGCCATAGTCAGCCACACGACACTGCTTGTTGAAGTGATGGTGGTAGGTGGGGATAAACTTAGTGAAGAGGAGGCTGCAGTGTGCCTGGTGAGACAGGAGGTCCACTACTTCCTGTCCAAACAGATTCAGAGGCTGGCTCAGTGTCATTCCATCAAGGTCATCACTGTCATCTGAAATATATACACAAGCAACTGTCAAGTATCCTTGACACCTCTTATGGATTACCAGTAAAAAGTCTGGGTATTCAAATGTAACACACTTAGAAGTGACATTTCACCAAACATAAATGACGATAATAAATTATGATGTCCTTTAAGGCTACTTGTAGCTGAAATGTACCCTTTATTTTTATTTTAAAGCAAAGGATCATAACTATTTAATGCTATAATCATTACTGAATCAGGATGAACATAACCACAAGGTAATGATGTACGTTTTCAGGCAATCTAGCTGGCATTACTAATCATATATTCATCTGGGACCATATCTTGGCTTATGTTCAGCTGTGACATTTAATCCAATGGAAACCCAGAAGATAGGGTTAAGATTCAATTACTATTACCCATTCTGGCTGTTCTACATATTTAAACAAATATACACATATTTGTGGTAAAAGCCACAATGACTGCCACACGCTTTATCAGAGTAGATGTCCAGCCCATAACAGTACTTAGTTTAATCTCGGATCTTAAGTTCTTAAGTATATCTCTTGACACTGCAAGATGTCCATCATTCTAACCATGGTGAAATCAGTACATGCTGGTGTCACTGAAGTACAATTACACAGGTTAGCCACAGTACAGGTACACAAACATCTACCTGGAGGTTTATTGTGGCTCCACATGATCTTTCTGATGGCTGTGGTTGAGATGACTACCCCGGGTACACATGTGATGAGGTGTTCAAGAGGAACCCCGGCAGAGTTACCGTGAACAGTTCTCATGGGGGAGAACTCAGCAGCATAACAGGTCAGAAAACTGAAAGTGTACAAAATAATAACAAATCAATAAATCAGTTAGCAGTATGCATAACAGCAAATAGTGCGTAATATCGCATTTCTTGTGACCTCTTACCTCATTATATATGCATGAATTTTGCCAAGAATGTTATACAGGTGAGAAACTGTATTGGTTAACATTGATGATGAGTTTAACAAAAATCCATCAGATTTTTGGTAAGTCATCACTGCACCACTAAAGTCTGGTGACCTCTGACCTTATTTATGCATGGATTTTTCTGGAAATCAAACTTAGGTGAGATATTATATTGATCAATATTTTTTTTTAGTTTTATCAAAATCTGTGATATTCCTAGTAAGTTATCGCAGTGAAGAAAAGTAGTCTAGTGACCAGTGACCATATTAAATTTGGATTTTGCCTATAATTGAACTCAGATTAGATAATCTATTGGTTACTGGTTATGGTGAGTTTCATGAAAATCCATCAAAGCCCCATTAATTTATCACGGTGAAAATTTAAAGGACAGACCATTCATTTAACAAGGGACCCATGGGTCACGGCGCTCAGCTGATCCTGATTGGACTATAAATGTATCACCATTGTGATACTATATTGAGTAGATAAAGCTTAGAATATCATGGTCATGTTGGGTTTTATAAAGGAATATAATGTAATATGTGAGTAAATGATATATGAAATAACCTGACTGATGGATTAATATGGAGTAAAATATAGTGGTTTATTTTTTATTTATTTGGGAGGGGTCGAAAAAAGCAATTTATTTGAGCAAATATGAATGCAATGACAGTATGCTAAGCAGTGGTATAATGATGATAAGGTTATTTGTTGAAGGATCTATAGTGTATGGAAAACTGCAAGAGTTCAATTTGACAGATAAAAGGTTATGATTAACTATACTGATGAGGGGATTTATGAATTTGTGACTGTATGACATAATATCTTGACAAGATCGGTCTTGACAAGGTGCATTATTTTGATGCCCCTGATGTCTACATATTACACAATATTGACATAATTTCTGGCATGTACATAGGTACCTATGGACAAATGGTCAACAGTACTGAACCACCTGGAAGGTTAAAATCTTAAAAATATGATGAAATGTAGATAATGTTTGAGAGGAAGAGGTAATCTGGGCCATGGTTGGTTTATATGATTGAAGAAAATGTTGCAAATAATATTTGAGACCTGACCATGCCTTTCCATTGGTTACCTTTTTGATAAGCTGTTGACAGTTCAACAGTTTACACATTTGTCTGATGAGATCCAATTTATTTGGTAAACCTTTTTTATCAATTTTATGATATGTATACAGTTGCCATAATGTCCTCATTCCACAGGTGCAATGACTTCATGGGGGGGGGGGGGAGGGGTGTTGTGTTATGATCAGAGTTACAATGCCTCTGTCTCTCTGTAGATATTTTCTTTGATTATTAAATTTTATGCTATAGCCATAGAACTATTGTTCACAGTGCCAAGGAGCAAAGCCTCAGTGGGATGAAGAAGGGGATGGTGAGAGTTACAACACCCTTGCATATACATACAGGATATAAAAATTTAATTCAACAGTGCTTATAAAAAAAAGTTTATTCATGAACATTAAATATTTAAAACAGAAAGAAAGATGGAGAAACAAAGCAAATAATTTTTTTCCCCATTCTACTGAGCCAAGAAAAAATTAACAATATTTGCATTTATTCCTTTTTTTCATTACATAATTTTAATCCAAGTTTCCAAATGTTACTATAAATTTACAGTATAACATACATGTGATTGTGAATATTTCAGTTGATTCACATTTCTAAATTGCATCAACATTTATAGCTAATGTATCTAGTTTATAGTACCTGTCAACAGAATGGGATGGAGGGAGCAAGGGAGGCAATTAGGGAGAGAGAGAGAGAAAGAGAGAGAGAGAGAGAGAAAGAGAGAGAGAGAGAGAGAGAGAGAAAGAAAGTTGGAGAAAGAAAGAGAAAAAGCAGAGGAGAGAAAGAGAGAGAAAGAGAGACCTAGACTGCCAGAGAGAGAGAGAAAGAGAGGCTCTCTGGTAATTACTGCCTGACCCAGACACTCACAGTGGCAGTAGGTCAGACCTGAAGGTGTTATGTAACTGCCCAGTACACTGCATTTATACTGATCTGATGCAAACAATGAAGACATGGTACCTGGAAACTTGAATAAAATCTACAGTTTTTGATCAACTGGTTTCAAATTTTTTGTTTTTTTCAGTTGAAATGGTAACAAAAACATGCTTTGAAAATTAAATCCACAGCAGTTACAGGAAAAAAACGTGCCATGGTCAAACTTGGGCAAAATTTAAGGTACCAATTTTATATTTTTGCCAATATTTAAAAAAAATTAACAGATTTTGATCTAATTTTTGGTATACAATTCAGTTTAGATTATTTAAAGTAGTATTACTGAAAAAAAAATTCCTACCTTTAACACTTTTGGTCTTAATCGACAAAATATCTTTCCTCATTTTTTTACAAAGTCCATTATATTTGGGCCCATAACTTTTTTAAATTAAATAATACTGACTTAATTTCTGGCATGTACATAGGAACCATATAGAGGAATATTTATGGTAAAAATGAAAAAAACCAGATGAGTGGTTTTGATATTAGGCAGTCCTGAAGTGTGAAAATAGATTTCTAATAAAAAATTGAGGTTTTTCCTTAATATCTCGAAGGAACAAAGTCATATTGACCCAGTTTTTGGCATGGTAGGAGATTTTGGGGACATCTAACTGTATGCCGAATTCCAGGTTCGTAGGTCAAATGGTGTCGAAACGTGCCAGTCTTACGGACGGACATCCAGACGGACAGACGGACGGACAGACGGACGGACGGACGACGGACAATGGACCACGACTATAGCTCATATGACTGATAGTCAGCTGAGCTAAGATAATGTGCTACTTAAATCCTTTATCTTACAATGAGAAGAATGACTAGATTTTGGGCAGTTGACAAGTCACAACATGTATCCACCATGTCACAGGGCTATGACGTAATTGAGGCACTGAATGTGTCCTGGAATGATGCCCCTCAAAACGTCTGATGCCAGAGTATCCCAATATGTAGGGACAGATGCAACATAAATCATTTTAGGAGTTACCAACAGTTGTTTTTAAAAGAGAAAGGTATCCAAGATCTATGGACAAAAAAAATTAGGCAGATACATGAAATCACTATTGAGGTACATGAAGTTTATGAACAGATGCATGAACTTATGCCACCCTATAATGATGCATTTTTTGAAAATTCTGTACAGTGGTTACAAGAGAGTTCTCTAAAAATCTGCAAAAATCAACAGCGGTGGCAAAATCTCGCTGAAAAAAGGATCCTTGAAACAGTTTTGGTGGATAAAAATTCAGGTTTCCTTTGCTAGTAAACAGGGTTTGTTGTGAGAGCCTGGGGGTACTGTAGTTTGATATCCTCACCTGATAAAGAGGTATCGCCCATTGTGCCTGACCTAATAAGAGGTATTGCCCCATTGTTTCTCACCTGATAAGAGGTATTAACCCATCGTGCCTTACCTGATAAGAAGCATTGTGCCTCAACTGAAAAGAAGTATTGCCCCATCTTGCCTCACCTGATACAGGCATCGTACCTCACCTGATATGAGGTACTGCCCATTGTGCCTCACCTGATAAGAAGTACTGCCCATTGTGCCTCACCTGATAAGAGGTATTGCCTCATCATGCCTTACCTGATAAGAAGTATTCCCCCTTTGCCTCACCTGATAAAGAGGTATCATACCTCACCTGATAAGAGGTATCATGCCTCACCTGATAAGAGGTATTGCCCCATCATGACTCTGCAGCAAACTGTGAAGGTGGGTCGCGAAACTCTTCAGCTGGATAACCACGTTAGGCAGGTTCTGCTGCTCCACTGTGGCATCAGGGCTGGTACAATGGATCTTACACACTGGCGACTCCAGCTCCTGAATTATGAGATTTTATTATAGATAAATATTGGAAGGACATGTCAGATGTAAGAAATATGTTAATAACCCACAGATCCAACTTTTTCTAGAGTAATCCTTCAGCTGTTGTGAACTAAGGACTTGACAAACAGTCATAAAATAAAGATTGTTGAACAGATGTCACAAGTACTGGTGTAGTATTAGAATGCCAAAAATACCAATGTGGTTACTTCAGACATTATTGACAGAACTGATAATCTTGCAATAACATTAAAATAAAATAAGATTGTTAAGAAAACACAAGAGACATGTATTTTTAAAATTCCTGAAATATCACTGTGGTTACTTAATACACAGCATTAACATAAGAAGTTGGCATTAAAATTTATGTACGATTCTGAATTCTTCATTCATAACAAAATATACTGGGTCAGTGACACAAAAGAACGGTTAAAAGTTTCACATTCCCACAACTTATGCAGAAATCAAAACAAAGTTTTTCAATGAAAAAGTCTTTACCTATATCTGTACCTGCTAAGTGTAATAAACTATGCAACATAACAGATTAGCTTAACTTGTTTCAGGACTTTTTTTAACAATACCTTAAGTGTGTCATCTCCTGTTCCATCTGGGGATTCCCCTCCCTGGTAGATAAGAGTGACAAGCCTCCCCGCCCCCTCCTGGTCACGTATCTCCACCACGTCCTTCATCCTGTACAAGTCTGCTGTACTTATTGTATGGCCGAACCTGTAACAGACATGTGCATCTCATTTACAGTAAGTTACGTTCGGAAATGTTTATTATTCAAGCCCTCACCTTTATATTTGGTTATTATTGTTTCTATACATACATGTTTGCATAACTGAGGCCATTATACTGAAATTACTCATCAGACAGGAATCAACTGCAGCATGAGGCCACTAAACTGGATCAATAGCAGAATGAGGCCATTATACAAGAACCAACTGCAGCATGAGTCAATTATACAAGAATTAACTGCAGCATGAGGCCATTATACAAAAATCAACAGAGCATGAGGCCATTATACTGGATTAACTGCAGTATGACAATAATACTGGATCAACAGCAGCATGAGGCTAAAATACTGGATTAACTGTAGCATGAGGCCATAAAATAAGAATTAACTGCAGCATGAGGCTATTATACAAAAATAAACTGCAGCATGAGGCCATTATACAAGAATCAACTGCAGCATGAGGCCATTATACAAGAATCAACTGCAGCATGAGGCCATTATACTGGATTCACTGCAGCATGGGATCATTATACTTTACTGCAGCATGAGGCCATCAAACTGGATAAATAGCAGTATGAGACCATTATTATGGATAAACTGCAGCATGAGGTCATACTGGATTAACTGCTGCATTTGGTTATTATACTGGATATACTGCATTATGAGATAATTTCACTGAATTAACTGCAGCACGAGACCATTGTACTCAATTAACTGCAGTAAGAGGCCTTTAATACTGGATCAACTGCAGCATGAGGCCATTTTACTGAATTAACTGCAGCATGAGGCCATCAAACTGGATCAATAGCAGTATGAGGCCATTAAACTGGATCAACTACAGCATGAGGCCATTATATTGGATTAGCTGCAGCATGAGGCCATCAAACTGGATCAATAGCAGTATGAGGCCATTATACTGGATCAACTGCAACATGAGGCCATTATACTGGATTAATGACAGTATGAGGCCATTATACTAGATTAACTGCAGCATGAGGCTATGTTACAAGAATTAACTGCAGCATGAGTCCATTATACAAGAATTAACTGCAGCATGAGATCATTATACTTGACTGCAGCATGAGGCCATCAAACTGGATTATTATCAGTATGAGGCCATTATACTAGATTAACTGCAGCATGAGGCTATGATACAAGAATTAACTGTGCACAGCATGTGGCCATTATACAAGAATCAACTGCAGCATGAGGTCATTATACTGGATTCACTGCAGCATGAGGCCATCAAACTGGATAAATAGCATTATGAGGCCATTATAATGGATAAACTGCAGCATAAGATCATACTTGATTAACTGCTGCATGAGGCTATTATACTGGATAAACTGCAGTATGAGGTAATTTTACTGAATTAACTGCAGCATGAGGCCACTGTACTCAATAAACTGCAGTATGGGGCCATTGTACTGCATTAACTCCCATTTTACTGGATCAACTGCAGCACGAGGCCATTATACTGCATTAACTGCAGCATGGGCCATCAAACTTGATCAATAGCAGTATGAGGACATTATACTAAATCAACTGCAACATGAGGCCATTATACTTGATCTATATATACATGCCCAAATAACTGAGGCCATTATATTGGAAAAGCTCATCACACAGGAATCAACAGCACCATGAGGTAGCTACACTGGATCAATAGCAGAATGAGGCCATTATACAAGAATCAACAGCAGCATGAGGACATTATACTAGATTAACTGCAGTATGACATCATAATAAAGGATCAACAGCAGCATGAGGCTATAATACTGGATTAACTGCAGCATGAGGTCATAATAGAAGAATTAACTGCAGCATGAAGCCATTATACAAGAATCAACTGCAGCATGAAGCCATTATACAAGAATCAACTGCAGCATTAGGCCATTATACTGGATTTACTGCAGTATGAGGCCCTTATACCGGATTTACTGCAGTATGAGGCCCTTATACCGGATAAACAGCAGTATGAGAGCATTATACTGGATTAACTGCAGTAAGATATCATAATACTGAATAAACTGCAGTAAGATATCATAATACTAAATTAACTGCAGCATGAGATCATTTTACTTAACTGCAGCATTAGGCCATCAAACTGGATGAATAGCAGAAGGAGGCCATTATAATGGATAAACTGCAGCATGAGGTCATTATACTGGATTAACTGCAGTATGATCATTATAATTAACTGCAGCATGAGGCCATCAAACTGGATAAATAGCAGTATGAGGCCATTATACTAGATTAACTGCAGCATGAGATCATAATACTGAATTAAATGCAGCATGAGATCATTATACTTATCTGCAGCATGAGGCCATCAAACTTGATAAATAGCAGTACGAGGCCCTTATAATTGATACACTGCAGCATGAGGTCATACTGGATTAACTGCTGCATGAGGTTATTATACTGGATATACTGCAGTATGAGGTAATTTTACTGAATTAACTGCAGCATGAGGCCATTGTACTGGATCAACTGCAGCATGAGGCCATTATACTGGATTAACTGAAGCATGAGGCCTTCAAACTGGATCAATAGCAGTATGAGGCCATTATACCGGATCAACTGCAGCATGAAGCCTAAACTGGATTAACTGCAGCATGAGGCCATCAAACTGGATCAATAGCAGCAGGGATGTGCTCAGAATAATTTGAGTGGCGGGCGGGCTGGCCGTGAACGTATTTCATGAAATGGAGGGGGGGGGGGGGGTGGGCCATGGGATATTTAAAGTTAAACTTTCATTTTTTATAGACGTGATTTGTGATATTTCAGCTGAATGAATAAATCATTAGTAATACTAAAAAGTATTATTAATTTCCAATATGCCGACAGCAATGCCGCCACTGAGAGCAAATTTGATGTAAAAGTTAAATTACCGTGGTGAACTCATCTGTCAGTTCAGATTCTGTGGGTCAGGATTTGCTGAATACTTCCATATAATATGGGTATAAGAAAGGACCGTATTCAGTTTTTCGCGCTTAAAACCTGATACCAAACATCATATTCCACTTTTCTACGGCAGTTTGGCCTCATTAGGAACTGTGACCTTACAAATGTATTCGAGTATTTACGTCGATCATCAATTATATTCAATCAAACATGCATCGTTTGGCGCATCATATGATTTCATAGAAGCTGATATCAGCATTAGTCTTTTATACAGATACAAGGTGGCGCTGCCATAGCAGCTACATTCACTTCATTCGTACCAAATTTTATTCATCAACATTCACTTAATACGGAACATTTTGAAGAGTACCTTCTATTAAATATTCATTTTGGGTGCCACTGGATGTCATCCAGTGTGGAAGACATGCACTTAGATTTATTCGACAGGGGTCACTAATTGTAATACCGGTAAAACACAGTGAGGTAAGCTAAACGCGTGTATTTTTGTTCATGGCTTAAACAATTAAAAACTAGACATTTCTTGGCGCCGCAGGTGCCAGAGTATCCCCAGACATAGTAGCCCCCCCCCCTTTAAGAATAGACCCCCATTTTTAGCAGCATATGCTGACACTTGGCAAATTTATTGTTTCTTCCATCTAACAATGCACAATCTTGTTGAAGATGTTGGTCCTGTGACCTTGATCTTGACCCAAAATCAATTTGGGTCTTGCTTTTCCAATGGGACATATGCAAGTCAAGTTTGAAATCTATACATCAATAAAGCAGGAATTATCATCCAGAAACTAATTTTTGGACAGATGGCTCCTGTGACTATCACCTTTGACCGTGTGACCTCAAAATTGATAGTGTTCTTCCTCTCTTGGCAGGAGAACTATATGTGCAAGATGAAAGATCTGAGATAAAATGTGTGGCTAAAAATGCATCCACATCTTTTTAAAGATGTGTCCTGTGACCTTGACCTTTGACCTCATGACCCCAAAATCAATTTTGGTCTTGCTTTTCCAATGGGACATATACAAGTCAAGTTTGAAATCCATACATCAATAAAAGCAGGAATTATCATCCAGAAACTAATTTTTGGACATATGGCTCCTGTGACCTTCACCTTTGACCTTGTGACCTCAAAATTGATAGGGGTCTTCCACCCTTGGCTGGTGAACTATATGTGCAAGATGAAAGATCTGAGATGAATTGTTTGGCTGAAAATGCATCCACAATCTTTTTAAAGATGTGTCCTGTGACCTTGACCTTTGACCTCATGACCCCAAAATCAATTTGGGTCTTGCTTTTCCAATGGGTCAAATAAAAGTCAAGTTTGAAATCCATACATCAATAAAAGAAGATATTATCATCCAGAAACTAATTTTTGGACAGATAGCTCCTGTGACCTTCACCTTTGACCTCAAAATTGATAGGGTTCTTCCTCTCTTGGCAGGTGAACTATATGTGCAAGATGAAAGATCTGAGATGAAATGTTTGGCTGAAAATGCATCCACAATCTTTTTAAAGATGTGTCCTGTGACCTTGACCTTTGACCTCATGACCCCAAAATCAATTTGGGTCTTGCTTTTCCAATGGGACATATACAGGTCAAGATTGAAATCCATACATCAATAAAAGCAGGAATTATCATCCAGGAACTAAATTTTGGACAGATGGCTCCTGTGACCTTCACCTTTGACCTTGTGACTTCAAAACTGATAGGGGTCTTCCTCTATTGGCAGATGACTTATATGTGCAATGAAAGGTCTGAGATGAAATGTTTGGCTGAAAATGCATCCACAATCCTTTTAAAGATGTGTCCTGTGACCTTGACCTTTGACCTTATGACCCCAAAATCAATTGGAGTCTTGCTTTTTCAATGGGACATATATAAGTCAAGTTTGAAATCAATACATCAATAAAAGCAGGAATTATCATCCAGAAACTAATTTTTGGACAGATAGCTCCTGTGGCCTTGACCTTTGACCTTGTGACCCCAAAATTTATATGGATCATCCACTATTGGCAAGTGAGCTATATATTCAAGATGGAAGACCTAGGATGAAAGTTTGGCTTAAAATGCATCCACAGTATCTTTTAAAATGCCAGTCCAGTGACCTTGACGTTTGACCTCATGACCCTAGAACCCATAGGGTTCTTACTTTAGTGGTGGGCCATACATAAGTCATGTTTGAAATCCATATGGCTATCAACACTGGAGATATCATAAGAGGTGTGTGATTTTCACCATATATGGCAATATTCAAGGTCAAGGCCACTATCATAAGAAAGGTCATGACCCCAATTTTAATAAACATCATCCCATAACCCATACCTATATATATGCATAATATAAAAGAAATCTGTCCATTAGTTTTTTACTTATAATGCTCACAGTACTGTAAGGTGGCAATTTTGGGGGTATTAAACGGCACGAAATCAAGTAAAGAATAATAGGTGGCGCCACCAGTTTCTGGAACATGACAGCACTATCCAAGATCTTCCATCAAGTTGATTTTGGGATAAATCCATGCAAGATTTCTTGAGATATTAAAGAATTTGTGTGATTTTCCCCAAAATTGGACCTATTCAAGGTCAAGGACACTTCTAGTAAAGGTCATGACCTCATTTTAAATAGGCGTCGTCCTCTTACCCATATCTATACATATACCACGTTTGGTACAGTTCCATGAAATATTTTTTGAGTTATCATGCTGACAAGATTTATATGCGGCGGCGGTGGCGGCGGTGGTGGCGGCGGCAGCCGCGGGACCGGTATGAAGACATAGTACCCCCGACTTTGTCTGGGGATACAAATATTACTGCCGGGTGGGCATTGACACTTTCCAGTCAAGTGCCGGGCGGCAGGAAAGACTGCCGCGTGCACCTGCCCGGCGCCGCCCGGCGTGGGCACATCCCTGAGCAGTATGAGGCCATTATACTGGATCAACTGTAACATGAGGCCATCATACAAGAATTAACTGCAGCATGAGGTCATTATACTGGATCAACTGCAGCATGGGGCCATTATGCTGGATTATCTGTAGCATGGGCTATTATAGTTTATAAACTGCAGCATGAGGTAATTATAAGCTGGATTAAGTACAGCATTAGGCCATTTTACTGGACCAACTGCAGCATGAGGTCATTTTACTGAAGTAACTGCAGCAAAACATCCTTATACTGGAATCAACTCCAGCACGAGGCAATTATACTAGATTAACTGCAGCATGAAGCCATTAGGCAAAAACAAACTATATCTTTGTCTCCAGTTATGCGACCGACCCTAAAAAAACCAGCCACCCAAAATTTTTTTTACTGCAAATTCTGGTGCCATCACTGGCAAAAGCAGACAACCATCAATTCAAAATCTCATTTGTGTCGTAAACATGTAGAAAAATGTAAATTGTGTGCTTAAATAGATTAAATATGTTCAATTTCCCATGATAAAACACAAAACACAATCTGTCAATTAAAAAATAATTCTTAAAAACATATTTTTTTGCTGTACCTACAATTTTTTTTTCTTGGCTTTGTAATCAGAAACAAAGAATTTCTTTGGCCTTATACAGGAATCAACTGCAGCATGAGGCAATTATACTCATTTAACTGCAGTATGAGGCCAATATACTCAATTTACTGCAGCATGAGGCCATTATACTTGATTAACAGTATTATGTCATTATACTGGATTAACTCATTATTCAGGAATCAACTGCAGTATGAGGCCATTACACTGGATCAACTGCAGCATGAGGTCATCCTAAAGTAATACTCCCATTATGAAGAGGTCCATTTTCAAAATTATCATTCTAATGGGTTATACTTATACCACTGACATTATCAAAGATAAAAAGTTGAATAAAAAGGTGTGTGAACTATTTCCAGTTAAAATGTCAGGACATAGATTATGACCCATTTGTCCAACTGATCCAAGTGAAAATTATATTAATTAAAGGTCTGGTAGCTGCCGAGACATCAGTGTCGACATGTTTAAGATCAATCACCTTCAGACTTTTCATTATACTTTAAACATAAACTGGCCAAAATTCCTTAGTCAGCATTGTAACTCCCACCCATTTTAAAAAGAAGTGGAGAAGTTAAAGCTCTTACCTCTTCTCAAAAAGTTCAATAAACTTGAAGAGAGGTAGTGTATTGGCTGTAGCATCCCTCAGCAGCGTAATGACCTCAGCCCTACAGAAAAAAGGAAAATGAAGTGTGAATTCTCTCAGCCTTCTTTTTTATCAAGGAATCCTTAATTATGTATCCCATTGTCATAATTAAACACTGACAGACTTTCAAGTGTTACTTTGCACTGATTTCAACATTTTTATGGTTTTATTTTAAGAAACACTCAGGAAATAGGGATTTTCCTTTTGCATGGTCATTGGTTTACTGGGGCCTTGACCAATAACTGTCATCTATTGACTATAAAAATTTATAACAAGGCCTACAGGCCTAATGCGAACCTGTGCAAAGTTTGGGAGTATGAATGGAGGTTATTTTTAAGATTTGATATTGACTAAGGTAGTCCTGCATATCTACCTAAGTCATTATGATTCAAGCAAAATGGACTTTTCCACCTGCAAGTTTCAGACTAGGACATTTTAAAACCAGAATATGGGTAGTCGACAAGCGACTATGTGTATGCAGAAGTCGGAGTGGGATGGGTGAAGTGAGGCATGGATTAAGTGGCAAGGGGAATAGAGTGAGGTGTGTTGCATATTAGCATGAATGTCTGCAGAGTAAACTTGAATGTAGGTGGTGCCACCTGTCATAAAATCGAGAAAATTGTCCAGGATGTTTAAACCTGCAAAATTTCAGGTGGATAAGTCAAACCACTTCTGAGATATGAGTGATTTTATCCAAAAGCAGATGAACAGATGGACGCTGTGCATTAGTTGTTGCAGGTGGCGCCACCAGTTTTGTCTACGATGAAGAGCTTTGTGAGATCTATAAACATGCAAAATTTTGGCCTAATATTCAAACGGTTCCCGAGATATGAGCTTGGGTGTCTGCAGAGTAAACCTGAATGTAGGTGGCGCCACCTGTCATGAAATCAAGAGAGCTGTCCAACATGTATAAACCTGCAAAATTTCAGGTGGAAAAGTCAAACCACTGCTGAGATATGAGTGATTTTATCCCAAGGCAGATGAACAGGTGGAGGCTGTGCATAAGTGGTTGCAGGTGGCGCCACCAGTTTTGCCTATGATGAAGAGCTATGTGAGATCTATACACAAGCAAAATTTTTGCCCAATCAGTAAAACGGCTCCCGAGATATGAGCTTGGATGTCATCAGCGTGAACTAGAATGTAGGTGGCACCACCTGTCATAAAATCAAGAAAGCTATCCAGGATGTATACGCAGGCCGAATTTCAGTTGAATTGGTCAATTCACTGCAGAGATGAGTGATTTTAACGCAAGGCAGATGAACAGATGGACATTGTGCAAACATGGTTACAGGTGGCGCCACCATTTTTTGTGTATGTTATAAAGCTATCCAAGGGCTACATTTGTATAAATTTTATTTCCTGATCGGTCAAACAGTTCCCGAGATATGTGGGTTTATGTGTGGAAACAGACGCACAAATGGACGCTGGGCAGAGAGGAAAGGTCAGAGGTCAACGCAAATTGGTTAGGCACCAGTTCACATGTGACCCGATAATTGGGGTAAGTTTCGGAAAAATCGTGTTGTAGTTATTGAGATCCTGCAGTTTTTGTATCAAATTTTCCATTATTCTGGGGGGTATTTTGGAGCTATACAGCTTAAAGAATATGGGTAACAGAGACCTTATTTCAGGTTTCCATGGAGACTTTTCATGGGTCTCCCTGTGTGTCAAGAATGAAGATTCTAGGTCCAGTTTTTATAATTTGTGCCCTGTTAACAGATGTTCATATCTTGAAAGGTCTCAAAAATAGAGAAAAAATTCGTAAAAAAAACCCGAAAAAAATACAGGTGGCGCCACCAGTCTGCAGAAACTGATGAAACACTCCATGATCAATATCCATGCAAACAATTTTGGTGATCTCTGCATTAATTGTTCAGATACTTCTGCTTTTGTATCAAATTTTCCATTATTCTTGGGGGGGGGGGGGGGTAATTGGGAGCCATATAGCTTAAAGAATATGGGTAACAGAGACCTTATTTCAGGTTTCCATGGAGACTTTTCATGGACCTCTCAGTGTGTCAAGAATGAAGATTCTAGGTCCAGTCGTCATGATTTGTGCCATGTTAACAGATGACAGCATCCTTAAAGGTCTTAAAAATACAGGATAAAATCGTATAAAAAAATCGAACAATACAGGTAGCTCGACCAGTCTGCAGGAACTGATGGAACATCTCATGATCAATATGTATGCCAAAAATCATGACCATCAGTGATGTAGTTATTGAGACATTGAAGTTTTTGTATGAAATTTTTTACTATTCTGGGGGGTACTTTGGGGCCCCATAGCTTGAAGGATAAGGGTAACAGAGACCTAATTTCTGGTTTCCATGGGGACTTTTCCTGGACCTCTCAGTGTGTCAAGAATTAAGATTCTAGGTCCAGTCTTTACGATTTGTGCCAAGTTAACAGATGTTCATTTTTTTAAAGGTCTCAAAAATAGAGAAAACAATTCGTAAAAAAATAGAAAAATACAGGTGGCGCCACCAGTCTGCAGGAACTAATGGAACATTTCATGATCAATATGTATGCCAAAAATCATGACCATCAGTCAAGTAGTTAATGTGATATTGAAGTTTTTGTATGAAATTTTTGACTTTTCTGGGGGGGGGGGGTACTTTGGGGCCCCATGGCTAGAAGGATAAGGGAAACAGAGACCTAATTTCTGGTTTCCAAGGAGATTTTTCATGGACCTCTCAGTGTGTCAAGAATGAAGATTCTAGGTCCAGTCTTTATAATTTGTGCCCTGTTAACAGCTGTCCACATTTTTAAAGGTCTCAAAAATAAAGAAAACAATTCGTAAAAATTGAAAAATACAGGTGGCGCCACCAGTCTGCAGAAACTGATGAAACATCTCATGATCAATATGTATGCCAAAAATCATGACCATCAGTGATGTAATTAATGAGATGTTGAAGTTTTTGTATGAAATTTTTACTATTCTGGGGGGTACTTTGGGGCCCCATAGCTCAAGGATAAGGGAAACAGAGACCTAATTTCTGGTTTCCATGGAGACTTTTCATAGTTCTCTCAGTTTGTCGAGAATGAAGATTCTAGGTCCAGTCGTTACGATTTGTGCCAAGTTAACAGATGACAGCATCTTTAAAGGTCTCAAAAATAGAAAAAATCGTAAAAAATCGAACAATACAGGTAGGGCCACCAGTCTGCAGGAACTGATGGAACATCTCATGATCAATATGTATGCCAAAAATCATGACCATCAGTCAAGTAGTAAATGAGATATTGAAGTTTTTGTATGAAATTTTTTACTTTTCTGGGGGGTACTTTGGGGCCCCATAGCTCGAAGGATATGGGTAACAGAGACCTAATTTCTAGTTTCCAAGGAGATTTTTCATGGACCTCTCAGAATCCCAAGTTACAAGGTTTTAGGTCCAGTGGTTACGATTAGTGTCTGGTTAACGGACGGACAGACGGACGACGGACAAAGAGTGATCGCTATAGCTCAGATGACTGTCAGCTGAGCTATAAACTGGCAGAACCCTACCACAGAATATTTCTTGTAAAGTTTAAACCAATCAGCTTAACAGTTTCATCATAAATCAGTGTAGAATCTAGAATAGTTTAAAATTACATTTTTGCTTGTAAACAAGGGACCTATGGGTCACGACGCTCAGCTGTTATATATGATAAAAAAATATTATTTAAAAATGAGGCACATGCAGGTTTTGTGTAGTAATAAATATAAGCTGTATTACGAGTTGTTGTTGTTTAGCTTATGTATGATTTTGATAGTACCTTTGGAGACAGGGAAGAGGATTGATTTCATTTATTTTATTAACAAATGGAGTACTACTGTCACACAGATTTTGACTTGGCCATATAACTTATAAGCAGAACATATTATATAAGAGTTTAATTATTTATTAAAAAAATTACAAATATTGTCCCAAATATAATTTTTATTAAAAATAATAAAAGAATCATATGATTTTTTAAAATGAAATATAACTGATATGATTATTAAAATAATATTAAAGAATATATTCATGAATATATTCATGAATGCATTCATGAATACATTTTGAAAGTATTTGCACGAGTATTCATATACTTTCATTTTTACCTGAATTCCCATTCTTTATGCAAGAAATTTTATAATGGAGTACATAATCATATTCTTATTTAAATACAATTACAAAGTATTTGCACCATGTCTGGTATTTATTCAGTTTTCACCAATCAATGATGTTGAGAATCCAGAATATACAAAATTCACACATTTAAATAATAATCATAAGTACCTGGTTTTATGGCTTTTATTTATATTAAAAAATAACTGTAAAAAATTCATTTTGGACTAATTTCACATCAATGTACACACTAAACACAGTAGGAATCTAGATTAATATTATCAACTGCATCTTTGTCTATCATTAATTTCCTTCATATAATCCCTAATGATTAGTAATGAATAATATGATTTACTTCTTTATCATTAAAAATGAACTGAAAAATGCCATAGGTGACTGCATGGTGTTATTTGGAATATGTGACATTCTACCCATCGATACAAGATTCTTATATCATCAGTAACTGCAAGTTAATTTCCTGTTATTATAAACTAACAAATTCCTTTTCTATTTTTCTTTAATTTGTTATTAAAAACCAATAAAAATTTATTAATTTATTGTTTATTGTTATGTTGTTGGTTAAAACTACTAGATGAGTTGGGTTGGACAACTGGATCAACTGTGGCTGGCCATAAGCTGCCTGGATTCTCGCCTCAAGCGTGCATAATTTGATGAAAGGTCAACAAGGTCAACATACAGGTGACTCAAGAGGGGCTGGAGAGAGCCAAAGTCTGACAGGGTCTCATAAAAAACATTAATAAAAGCTACAATATTTGGCCAATTTCTTTCAGCTTTCTAAACTAAAAAGCTGAAATCCTTATGTGTGCATGATATGAAAATTATATCAACAGTGCTCACGGGAAACAAACGTGCCATGGTCACAGTTGGGCAAAATTTAAGGTACTAATTTTATATTTATACTAATAACTTATGAAATTTTTAAAATTCAGAACTAATTTTGGGTATTCAATTGAATCTTGATTAAATAATGTTACATCCCTGACAAAAAAATCTCTAGCTTCAGCAATGCCCTTGTTAAGGGAGTAAATATATTTCTTGATTTTTTACAAAGTGCATTATGTTTGGGCCCATAACTTAAAAAAAATACACAATACTGACATCATTTCTGGCATGTGCATAGCGAATGTATAGAAAAATATGTATATTATATATGATCAAAGTCAGATTAGTGGTTTTGATATTAGGCAGTCTTAAAGTGTAACAATGGGTTTTTAATGAAAAAATGAAGTTTTTCATTGATATCTCGAAGGAATTAAGTCCTAGTAACCAAATTCTTGGCATGGTAGGGGATATTGGAGAAATCCAACTGTATGCCAAATTTAAGGAACTTAGAGCTGAAGCTCGGGAGCTGATCTCTAGCAAACTGCATAACACTAGCAATATGTGACATGGTGCTTGAAAACTTGAATAAAATCTACAGTTTTTGATCAACTGGTTTCAAATTTTTGGTGTTAACAGTTGAAATGCTAACAAAAACATGCTGTGAAAATTAAATCCACAGCAGTTACAGCTAAAAAACGTGCCATGGTCAAAGTTGGGCAAAATTTAAGGTACCAATTTTTTATTTTTGCTAATATTTTAAAAAATTTAAAAGATTTTGATCTAATTTTGGGTATACAATTTAATTTTGATTAATAAAAGTAATATTTCTGGAAAAAAAGTGCTTAGCTTTAACAAGTTTTGTGTTAAGTGATAAAATTTCTTTCCTGATTATTTACAAAATGCATTATGTTTGGGCCCACAACTTTTTTAAATTATATAATACGGACCTAATTTCTGGCATGTACATAGGAATTATATAGAGGATTATTTATAGGAAATATGAGAAAAAACAGATGAGTGGTTTTGATATTAGGCAGTCCTGAAGTGTGAAAATAGGTTTTTAATAAAAAATTTAGGTTTTTCCTTAATTTCTCAAAGGAATGAAGTCGCAAAGACCCAGTTTTCGGCTTGGTAGGAGATCTTGGGGACATCTAACATTATGCTGAATTTTGGATTCCTAGGTCTTACGGTTTCAAAACGTGCCACATCTACGGACGGACGGACGGACGGACGGACGGACAGACGGACGGACGACGGACAATGGACCACGACTATAGCTCAGATGACTTATAGTCAGCTGAGCTAAAAACACATCAATGTAGGTGGGGCCACCAATACCTTAATTTCAGATATGACATTTGTGACAAACATTGGTATAAAATGTGGTGATTATAGCTCTAGCCATTTCTGAGATTTTAATTTCAGTGTGCTTTTCTGGACAGATGACTAAGTTCAACCTCCTGTAACTTGGCCAAAAATCTCAGAACTGGAACCATTCGAACAAACTTGAGAGAGATTGTTTCAGGGATCATTTCTGTGAAATATTGGACAATTTGGCTGGACGTTTTCAGAGAAGAAGATTTTTAAAGCTTTTTTAGCTTTTTCCCTATAAAATCTAAGAAAATGCAGTTAGAAAGAAAAAATAAACAAAATACGATAGAGTTTTTCAGATGACTGATTATTTGCAATAAATTTGGTGCTAGCTTCTGCAGTTTTTAAGATAGCTATGGTTAACGTACAGACGATGCACAACAGACAACGCACGACAGACGCCGCACGACAGACGATGCATGACGCCGCACCATCGCATAAGCTCACATGTTCGCTAAAAACAGGAGCGAAAATGCTGAACCCCTGTAGAACACAGGCATATCAATGTGTTTATGTAGCCCCCGGTGTGGGGCAAAAAAACAATTCAAGTTACACATTCAACAAGGACATGTCAACATTGATGCATGTAAGAAATTTACAAACAGCTTGTAAATAAACTCATACATCCATCACAGAGGTGTTCCTAGAACTTTACTTACCAGGAATTACCTTCAGTTAATAAACATGTCCACAGAGAAAGCCAGAAATCACAAATTCTACAGAAAAGGTAGATGTATAGCTGGCTTTAAGGTGCAGGTATTCCAGCCTGGTTCACAAACCAGGGGTTACTGGGAATTGGAAATTTTAACATTAACAAGAGGCAACAATAATTTTGGAGAAATTGCTTTTATTTAAGATTTTGATGACATATGTAGAAAGGAACCCTGTTAGGTGGATTAGCAGGGTGATAATTCAAGAATGATTGGTCAGTTCTGAACAACCATGGACATATAGGTTTTATACAGTAATAATAAGGTTCATTATAAGGGATACCTGGTATCTGCCGAGACCTGGTGGGTTTCTTCTTGTGTCACCAGTGTAACATGGATGCGTTTGTAGCCGATCTTCTTCCTGTGAAACTGGGAGATGGCATAGCGTGCATCTTCTATGCTGGGTACCTTCACATATGCAATACTGGTGTTGTCAGGTTGGCCTTGGATATATACCCCCAGTATCTAAAAATAAACAGAATCAACTGAGTGATGCTATTCTTGTTTTAGGACATTTACTTGTGAAATACTAAGGTAATACTTATTTCCTCATTTAAAAAAATTATGAAAATCTAACAAAAATATCAATTTGGCTTTACAATACAATAAAATAAAAACAAAGTTATTTAGTCCTTTCATCTATATACAGGTAATTTTCTATTTCCTCAAAAATAATGAGATTGGAATTTCTCTTCATTCCCTTTCTATACAGACAGATAATTTCTTAAAATAGCGCAAGGTAATCAAGTTTAGTTCCCTTAAAATAATAGAGGGATCAGTTTCCTTACTTTAACATGCTGCTGGAACTCTGTGAAGAGCAGTTTCTTCCATTCTCGTCCTCGGATATTGTAGTCCAAGTTGGACACAATAAGCTCGACACCAGGGCCACTGCTTTGGTACCCACCACCTGCACTGCCAGCATCGGACTCGCAAGACAGCGGAGAGTAGCTGCGGATTGGCTGGAATGTTTGACTGTTCTCGTACACAGGGCTGCTGGTTCTAGAGCCAGAGTTCCTGGAGCTGGGCCGCTGTGACCCAGGGGTCTTCCTAAATGATGGACTGGTCCTTTCTCCACCACTGCTCCAGCCATGTGGACTTTTACTGGGAGTTCTGGAGCGACTGGAGCTGCTGAACTGTGGTGTGCTGCTGTGACTGCTGCCTATGCCGGCTGCCATGTCTGGGTCAAAGTTCATGCCGAGGTCTGGATCCTCCTGGTACATCTGTTGTTTCATGTACATGAACTCCCGTCCGTTTTTATTCTCTCGGGTAAACTTGTCGACCACATCCCCAATACAGCCACTATCATCAGGGTTGCGTTCATCAGCTGACCAGTACATCCTGGAGTCTGGTTTGACATACTGAGGCTGGTAGTAATATCTCTCATGGTAGCTGAAGTTGGAATCATAACGATAACCTCTGGCATTGTGATGGTAATTTGGTGACTGCCAGGGGCGAGGTCTGTATGTATTAGGACAATACCCAAAATGTGTTGGACTCCTACCCCTGGGTCCAGGGTGTCTATTAGGCGAACCTAAAATATATGTCAATTATCAACAAAAGGAACAATTTTTATTCCCTAATGAAATGATATCTTACTTTCTAGCATCGGGATCTGATAATAGGTAAAGCTGAATGTGAGAAGGCACACTAAGTGCAGGTGTCAAGTATCTGTGAAACTGATTTAGCCAATATACTTTTGGAGGTGCCATGTTCAGTTGTGTCAAATTTGTCATCAAAGTAGTCAAAATAAACTCTTCCAGATTTTCATTCTAAAATTAAATTTTCAACCATTAAATCTGTATTTATGAAAGTGAAAACTTGAGCTACAATGAAATCCTTATTGAAATATGTCAAGACCATATTTAAAATTCAGTCACCATAATATTTCACAGCTGTACTTTATTTAAACTGTAATCTTAAATAAACAAGGGGAAGCTTAATGAAGCAAACAACTACCAGTATGGCAAAGGAAAATTTGTTTCAATTGTTGCAAAGGGAAATTCCTAATTTGCATGGCTGATCACATAATATCTCAATTCAGATGTACAAGACAATACCATGGTGCTGTTAAAATGTTTTTCTTTGTAAAATTATATATATATTGAAAATAAAATCTCATACAGTGATAAATATTACTGTCAAAACAGAACTGCTGCAAGATATGACACAAAGAATTTCTTTTGTCATACAGACAAATTTTCAACATCACAGCAGGTAAAATTGTGATACATACCACATGATCTGCTTTTTCGCAGGTTGTTTCTTTTCCGTGGAGAGTTACACTTTGAAAGATTACCATTTGATGGCGGAGCAAAGCATATCTGTATTTTACTACCAAACACATCTTCACCTTCCATGCGTTTCAGGGCCCTGAAAATATTTAATTCAACTTGGTAAACATCTCAATAACCAAATCACCTACCTCTCCACATTTTGTTCCTGTAAAATGATCAGAGCACAGTCAAATATGGTTGTTCAGCAGGGTTTGTTTTCTGTGTGGCCTTACACTGTTACCATGTGAATTTGGTCCTCTGACTGTGCAACCCTCACCACTCACACTTCACCAGGCTTTACTCTGGACAAGCACCAAAAGGTATTGCCCAGGTGCCCTATCACATTCCTCAACACCCTAAGCCTTTGGTACCATTCAAAATTCTCCCTCCAAGACAGGTGAGATTAAATGACAATACATGGACACAAGGTCAGAGAGTACCCACAACTTCATGTTCCACTGGCTAGAGACAATGAAATGACAGGGGTTAAAGGGCACAAGATTCCACTGTGCCAACTATCACCAGTTTAGCAGTTTTGGTGAATTTGCGTGTCACCATCAAAAAGTATATTTTACATCTTTGTGCATGCAATCACTGAGAATGAATCTAAGTTATGGATATGAAGTGGATTAGATCATTTATCTAACTAGAGACAACACAGTCAAAAACAAAAATTGCAAACAAAATAAATCTTCAACAAAGCCATTCAAAACAAAATTTTACATTTAAAACTTAAATTAAACCCTTGATACTCAAGATCTCTTTCATTTTTCTCTCTTTCCCTAATCTAACTGAGTATGGGAAATGAGGAAAGATTTTTCAATATATGCAGCATTTGCTTTTTACAACTTTGCATATGATCAGGATGTTTCACATGTTTGACCAGTTGTATTTCAAAAGTTTATAAATATAAATGAACACTTGCCTTTGTTCAACTTTCTCGTTGAGGTAAACACCTCTATTTTTAAAATGCTAGCTTAATTGAATACATACATCTACAGAACTCCAATTCAGATTCAGATTACATAACAGGGCTGTACCACATGATTGTCCTGGCATCAACCAGGCTCAGTGTACCACGCTTACAGAACCTAGGACCCTCCAAACTACCACTGATTTCAGAGTGCTACACTGCTGTGGGGCACAACCATCTCATTATGCCTCATGAAAATTCTCAGCCTAGATTTGAACTCATGATCTCCCGGCAGTGAGTTCTGTGCTCTATTCCAAGATGGAATGCAATTATGTTAATCCGTCTAAAACCTTTAACTGACCTTTAATATGATAAGTTATCACTTCTGGATAATTAATAGGGATAATAAAATGATCATCTAACACAACTTGTCTCAACACAAGCTTACAGGTCTCTGTTCTGCTATTGTGATTGTTAACAGTGCATTTAAATCTTTCATTAGCAGATATTATTCAAACCATATCCTCATTAATTCAATGGTCTCTCTTTGGCGTAAGCCTGCATTTTATTTTAAAGCAACCCACTCTGTCAAAATTTCATCATGTTGAGAGCACCGCAGGGCTTTCAGTACAATGTTATACAATGAACACATCCTTACCTTTCAGCTACATCTTGGCTTGTGAAGCTGATAAGCGCTGAAGCCCTCGAGATGTTCACCACTTTCCCTCCACAGTTGCTGCTGAGCTGTTTCAGCCGGCCCTTAATAGAACGTATATCTCTGTCCTTAGGGAGGTTGCTTACCAGGAGGTCTGTGGAGGTATCATTCACTTTATCCTGAAAAGGTACAAATAAACTAATCTTGGACACTTCAGTTTAAACTAGATGGCTGTCAACTGAGCACAAAACACCTCATATACCTTGAACATTTTAAGCAGTATCAAAGAAAGTAAGAGTTTTGTAATGGACAGTCTGTACTGGGATCAGTAACTGAACCGCCATCATAGCGTGTGTGTGAGAGATAGAGAGAGAGAGGGAGAGTAATAGAGGGTAGGGGACAATGTGATTATGAACCACAGGCTAACAAATTAACTTGGCGCCCAATCTGGTTCTGACACAACACAACAAGGGACCCATGGGTCATGTTGCAAATGCAAAATATGGCTGATTTTTTTTAATTTTAGCAAATACTAAATATTCTTATTTCTATTGTGTTTTTAATATAAGTTAGATCTTGACAAGCTAAGAGGAAATGGATGTGCTAGCTGATGAAAATCAAATACTAAATAAATGTTTGCCTAACTAATATTGTGCTTTTTAATGGACTATATCAAATATACAGGAGTCTCTCATGATCAAGTATCAAATATCAGTATTTCAGCTACGTGACAGCATGAAATTTAAAACAAATGGAGTCACAACTCGGAGTTTGGACATGTCAAATGTTGCTTAAGGGGGTCATAAAACTCGCTATTCAAAGGCACAGAGAGATACCCCTGAAAAGCCAGGTGCTAACTGGTACCAGAACAATCTTTAGTTTACAAAATATATTTTCATTAAAACACCGGGTGTTGCGAACGTGTGAAGCCATCATTGTTTAAGATGCCTGAGCTATTGCTGGGCAGCTGTAAACATGGGCAGTAATATGAGAATAACACCATCAATGGCGCAGCAGGCAGTTTTCAATGAAAATGAGTCTTCCGAACATGGGCGACATAACATTTTGTTATCCATGGAATAGTCTAAAATGAGGCTAATCATTAATATGCGTCAGAAGTGTGTAGACTGATGTAAACTAATAGAAATCCGAAATTATTCAAGCAAAACCAGGTTTACACTTTCCAGTGGTCTGTCATGTATCATGGCAGATATGATGCAGAGTGACCGCATCTGTCCTGAAATCGTACCAGTGATTCCTCAACATGAGACCTCTCTAAATATACCTACTGCGCATGATTCTTAACAATAGAAATGATCTTTGCATTCATACTTCTTGTCATTGTTATTCCAGCAATTTACTGCTCAGTTACTGGATATATCACTCTCAGCCTGCATTAGTTGGATCAGACAGCCTCGTTATATCAAAAGCCCTGCTGCAACTGCTCCTGACATCACTGTACAATATGCTTACAATAGGGTTAATGTGATTATTGTGTCTTAATTGAAATAAGCCCACGACTGACATGCCAGTGCTGGCAGAGCTTCACAGAGTTGGAACTTCATTCGTTATAAACTCTGTGACAGTAATAAGTGCCTAAATAACAATTCCACTTGGAATGTATGAACCCCTGTCAATTATTGAATAAGGAACAAAGTAGAGATTAGCTGAGGTATAATAATACACATTTAATTTATTAAATGAAATAAAATGCTGTGAAAAATTAAAATTTTTCACTTTCATAGCATAAACTAAACCTTACCATTATTTCATGAAATGAAGTTCCATTAGTTGGCAAGGAAGTCACCCCTTGACTGAGGCATAATACTGCACCTCGTTGTTTCCCAACAGGGATTACCGTAAAAACTCGCATATAAGTGGAGTATGAATTTTCAGGGTAAATATCAGATAAAAGTTTTTTCAAGCCATTCTGGAGGTCAAAACAGGTCTGAAGCAGCATACATATGACCATCGAGAGAAGTGTGACAGGCCACTGGGGAAAGGTGAATTGTATGACTGGCCACTCGTTTTTGACATTCATACCACTCCATTTTTTTTTAAACTGTAAAAATGTCATTTGTTTTGTTGTGCAATCTATTTAAAAGTTATTGGGCATCATAAAGACTCTAAGATTAATATATATAACAGGTCGAAACTTGCAGAAATGAAGATAGTCTGACACCCAGAATCAGCAGGTGGGCGATAATAGAACAGCCAAGGATTTCTCACACTTTCCGTCATTGCTCATTTAAACTTCTAATGATTGTTTGTGTCAGATATCAATAGTAACATGACTATTTAAGCGTGTTACTAAAACAGGATTGTCGCAGACTTCTCTACATTTTATATAATCTAAATTGAAAAGAATGCGCGGCCAAGCGAGTCGCCTGAAAAGGCCATGTGACAGTGTTAGCTGTCCTCAGCTTGGTCATATCCGTGGATCTAGGGCAGGAATTTTATTATCAGACATTTTTATTATACATTCTGAGAAAACACAAGGCCGTAAACGACAGTTTTATTCAAGTTTTAATTAACTCCGGTCTTCCTTGCCTCCACAGACGGACGCACTAATGAACAATTACATGCGATATAATTGCATATATGCAGTGTAGGTATCCAGCATAGCGAACCGCAGAGTGAGAGCACTGAAGCCAGGGCAACACGTGGACAACATGTCAGTCGTTCTTTGATCAAACTCTGTTTTCCTATCTTTTTGATGAAAGTTTTCATGAATGAATCATATATTTCACATTCTGTGGAGTACTAATTTTGACTAAGTCTTGCAGGTTTTGTGTTCGTTTGTTCATAGCGATATCCATGTCAGGTTGAACTTAGGTCTATTTTTTTCCCCCAAGCTTTGCTCAGGGCCGCAGTCATTCACTACACTTTGGGGAACTTCCGAACGGAGTGATAATTTCCCCCGCTTGTAAGTACACAGGTGACCAGCGTGACCTAGTTTTGGGCTTCTTGGGACAGGCAGCCGTCTCCGTAACGAGTGAGTGCTAATCAGTCCTGTAATCAGCCATTTGGCACCTGTCTGTAGTTCAGATACCACGGCCCACAGGCTTTTACATTTTACATGTCTGCAAACTTACGCAAGCACCAAATGTTTTTGTGGGGATATACTGTAACATAATTCGATGTCAAATACACAGGGGCCGATGCCCTGGATAAAATCCCAACATATTACGCAATACCCGTGACTCTTGCACCCGTACTTAATCACCCGTGAATGAAGCTCATTATAGCTAGACGCGGGTCATTTCCTTGTTGTCATCAACCATGTAACTTGCAAACATTTTTTATATACTGCATTATTCAAATGAAAGAACAGCATAAATTGTCAAAATTTGAAATAAACAAGGCCTACAGGCCTAATGCGAACCTGTGCATTGGGAAATACATTAGGTATAATGCTTCAATACTGGCCCATTACTTTTCATGT
Organism: Sipunculus nudus; assembly: GCA_026874595.1. NCBI lineage: Eukaryota > Metazoa > Annelida > Sipuncula > Golfingiida > Sipunculidae > Sipunculus > Sipunculus nudus. The sequence goes on from CM049307.1 coordinate 22,702,390, forward strand.
GTATGAACAATGCAAGTCTAAAACATTTTGAATAAGAAACAATTACACAAACGTCACTGCTGAAATTCTGGCATGGGTGCACACAACACAAAAATGATTGTAGTTGGCACCACCAGTCTTGTATACAACAAAGCTATCAGAGATATATACATATGCCCAATTTCAGACTGATATATCAAACCCCTCCTGAGAAAAAAACAGGGACACACACTGTGCAAAAATTATTGTAGGTGGCACCACCAGTCTTGTATATATGACTTATGTGACCAACACTGGCATAAAATTTGGTGATGATAGCTCAGGCTGTTTCTGAGATTGTCATTTTAGTATGCCTTTTTGGACAGATGACTTAGTTCAACTTCCTGTAATTCGGCCAAAATTCACCCAAATTTTACCATTTGAATAAAATTGAGAGAGATGGTACAAGATATTAATTCTGTGAAATATTAACAATTTGGCTTGACCGTTTCGGAGAAGAAGATTCTAAACAGTTTTTTTAGCTTTTTCTCTATAAAATCTAAGAAAATGCAGAGTTTCTCAGATGGCTGATTTTTTAAATTTAATTTCATGATACTAGCTCCAGTCGTTGTAAAATATTAAACAAATTAGCCTCAGCTGTGTCAGTCAAAAATGTTTTGCAGGTTTATTACTCATATAGGAAAATACAGAAAATGGCTAAGTTAAGCTTCCCATAACTCGGCCAAAAATCACTGAACCAAAACCATTTGAACAAATTTGAATTATCAACATCTAAGGATAATTAATGTGTGAGATATAAGAATTCTGCCCGGTGGTTTTTGCGAAGAAGATCTTTGTAGACACTGAGCTAAAATGGGCTGTCATGGCATATGACTAAATTCAGCTTCCCATTACTCAGCCAAAAGTCACTGAACTGAGATAATTTGACCAAAATTCAGAAAGCAGTACCCTAAGATCATTTCTGTGAGATATTAAACAATTTAGCCATATGGTTTCAGAGAAGGAGTTTTTTGTAGCCCTCAGTATGATAAGGGCACTGATGACCCCGAGACAAAAAAGGCTGATGCAGGTGGCGCCACCAATACCTCAATTTCAGATATGACTCATGTGACAAACATTCACATATAATTTGGTGATGACAGCTCCAGCCGTTTCTGAGATTGTAATTTAAGTATGCTTTTTTGGACAGATGACTTAGTTCAACTTCCTGTAATTCGGCCAAAATTCACCCAAATTTAACCATATGAATAAAATTGAGAGAGATGGTATAAGAGATTATTTCTGTGAAATATTGAACAATTTGGCTTGACCGATTCGGAGAAGAAGATTCTAAACAGTTTTTTTAGCATTTTTTCTATATAATCTAAGAAAATGCAGAGTTTCTCAGATGGCTAATTTTTTAAATTTAATTTCATGATGCTAGCTCCAGTCGTTTTAAAATATTAAACAAATTAGCCCCAGTTGTGTCAGTCAAAAATGTTTTGCAGGTTTATTACTCATATAGGAAAATACAGAAAAATGGCTAAGATAAGCTTCCCATAACTCGGCCAAAAATCACTGAACCAACACCATTTGAACAAACTTGAATTATCAACATCTAAGGATAAATAATGTGTGAGATATAAGAATTCTGCCTGGTGGTTTTTGAGAAGAAGATCTTTGTAGCCACTGAGCTAAAATGGGCTGTCATGGCATATGACTAAATTCAGCTTCCCATTACTCAGCCAAAAGTCACTGTACTGAGATAATTTGAACAAAATTCAGAAAGCAGTACCCTAAGATCATTTCTGTGCAATATTAAACAATTTGGCCATATGGTTTCAGAGAAGGAGTTTTTTGTAGCCCTCAGTATGATAAGGGCACTGATGACCCCGAGACAAAAAAGGCTGATGCAGGTGGCGCCACCAATACCTCAATTTCAGATATGACTCATGTGACAAACATTCACATATAATTTGGTGATGACAGCTCCAGCCGTTTCTGATATTGTAATTTAAATATGCTTTTTTTGACAGATGACTTAGTTCAACTTCCTGTAATTCGGCCAAAATTCACCCAAATTTAACCATATGAATAAAATTGAGAGAGATGGTATAAGAGATTATTTCTGTGAAATATTGAACAATTTGGCTTGACCGATTCAGAGAAGAAGATTCTAAACAGTTTTTTAGCTTTTTCTCTATAAAATCTTAGAAAATGCAGAGTTTCTCAGATGGCTAATTTTTTAAATTTAATTTCATGATGCTAGCTCCAGTCATTGTAAAATATTAAACAAATTAGCCTCAGTTGTGTCAGTAAAAAATGTTTTGCAGGTTTATTACTCATATAGGAAAATACAGAAAAATGGCTAAGTTAAGCTTCCCATAACTCGGCCAAAAATCACTGAACCAAAACCATTTGAACAAACTTGAATTATCAATATCTAAGGATAATTAATGTGTGAGATATAAGAATTCTGCCTGGTGGTTTTTGAGAAGAAGATCTTTGCAGCCACTGAGCTCAAATGGGCTGTCATGGCATATGACTAAATTCAGCTTCCCATTACTCAGCCAAAAGTCACTGTACTGAGATAATTTGAACAAAATTCAGAAAGCATTACCCTAAGATCATTTCTGTGCGATATTAAACAATTTGGCCATATGGTTTCAGAGAAGGAGTTTTTTGTAGCCCTCAGTATGATAAGGGCACTGATGACCCTGAGACCAAAAAGGCTGATGCAGGTGGCGCCACCAATACCTCAATTTCAGATATGACTCATGTGACAAACATTCACATATAATTTGGTGATGACAGCTCCAGCCGTTTCTGAGATTGTAATTTAAGTATGCTTTTTTGGACAGATAACTAAGAATAACTTCTTGTAACTTAGCCAAAAATTACCAAACTTAAACCATTCAAACAAACTTGAGGGAGATTTTTCCAGGGATCATTTCTGTAAAATATTGGACAATCTGGCTGAACAGTTTCAGAGAAGAAGATTTTTAAAGGTTTTTAAACTTTTTCCCTATAAAATCTAAGAAAATGTAGTTAGCCAAAAAATAAGCAAAATCCGATAGAGTTTTTTAGATGACTAACTTTTTGCATTAAATTTTGTAATGCTAACTCATGCCATTTTCAAGATAGTATGGGTTAACTTACAGACGATGGACGACGGACGACGCCACACCATCGCATAAGCTCACAGGTTCGCTAAAAATATTTGGAAACCTTACTGGACTGTATTTTTGGACCGAAAGGGGGACTTGTGTACCTGACTTCACCTGAAATGGATATCTAGTTGTCGATCAGTTATGACATTCAGGCCAACAGTTTGAATAAGTTCATGCAAAATTTTGGCTCTCAGGCTTAGACCCGCACATAAGTCGACTCCCCTTTCTTGGATTAATTTTTTAGGAACAAATTTCTCGATGTATATGCCGTTTCTTACAGTAAATTTTGTGAGACATCCCCCCACTAGGCCCACTACCCATGATGCCTTGCCGCCTATCAACTGCATTTGTGTACACTACCATTCAATTTACTCCGGAAGTGCCCAACTTAGAGAAAGGAGGAACACAAAGGGAGAAGCCTGATATTCAAGGGGTGACTTCATCCCAACTAAAGGAACTACATTTCACAAAGAAATGCAGGATCAGCAAGGAGGGCATGTAACTCGCTGCGACGTCCGATCAAGGCCATGGACAAAGGGAAAGCTGCTTAACGGGACAGATGAAGCAGAGACGCCCTCTTGAGCGGCTCATACGGTGGATAACTCAGGTGGCTCAAAACTACCTCCAAATGCAAGGACAGGGCCGAGATCGAGCGTAGACCCACCTGAATCTCGACGGACTTTAAAAAGTCAGAAAACAGAGACTGTTGAAGGGGCAAATGAGTACTGAGTGGCCGCAAAATGGACAGGAGAGCCGCCTTAAAACCTCACAGGGAGGATGGAGATAACCATTTTACACGAAACAGAAACAAACTAGGGACCCATGGGTCTCGATGCTCAGCTGCATTTGTCTATAAGGATATATGTTTATGAGGTTTTCCAAAATATTGGTCCTGTGATCAGTTTGAAGCCAACCTGTCTACCCAAACTGGAGTTATCACCCATAAACTAATTTATGAATGGATGGGCCCTGTGACCTAAACCTTTGACCTTATGACCCCTGAATCAAAATTAAAACTTCCCCTATTGGCAGGTGCACCACATGTTGATGATGGAAGGAATAAGATGAAAAGTTTGGCTTAAAATGCATCCACAATATTTCTAAAGTAGTGGGTCCTGTGACCTTGACCTTTGATCTTATGACCCCAGAATCAACAGTTCTTACTTAAGTGGTGGGCCACATATAAGTCAAGTTTGAAACCGATATTTCAAACTAAACTGGTGTTATCATCTGAAAACTAATATGCAGGCCCCCATAACTTTGACCATGCAACCACAAAATCCATCAGTTACTTCCACTATTGGCAGGTGAGCAACATCTGGAAGATATGTTACGGAAAGAAAGTTTGGCTAAAAATACATCAACAATCTTTTTAAAGAAGTGGGTCATGTGACCTTGACCTTTGGCCTTATGCCCCCAAAATCAAAAGGGTTCTTACATTATTGGTGTGTCATATATAAGTCAAAATTGAAACCAATATGTCAATCAAAACAGGAGTCATCATCCCGAAACAAATATGTGGACAGATGGGCCCCTGTGATGATGACCTTTGACCTTGTGACCCCCAAATCAATCAGTTTCTTCCAGTATTGGCTGCTTAGTTATGTGCAAGATGGAAGGTTCTGGCTCGGAGGATATATAGCTTGGAGGATATATGTCGCAGTGACCTAATTTCAGGTTTCCAAGGAGATTTTTATTGACCTCCCTGGATATTCACTTTAAAGTTTCTAGGTCCAGCAGTTACGATTTGTGCCCTGCTAAAGGACGGCCGGACAGATGATGGACAAAGTGCCATTCCTATACCTCAGTTGACTTACAGTCAGCTGAGCTAAAAAACTCCATGAGTTCCTGAGCCGGGGCAAACAAAGTCTATATATGGGCCCTTCGCCCACTCTACGTAGAGCAGCCAGCAAGCGTCATAAGCTCGGTTTGAAGACCCTCTACGCAGAGCGGTGATGACGAGAGCTACCTCACGCGAAAAGCCCACACTACAAAGGTGGTCAACAACAACAGACATGTGCTCAGACAGGTGACTTGCTGGGAACGCCTAAACCTGCCCTGGCGCAATATGTCTGGCAAAGGTGGGAGACGCTAGGGCCAGTCAATCAGAAGAACCGGCAGAACCAGACGCCAGAGGGTGTGACTGTGGATCCGAAGAATCAATATCATGCAAGTTCCCCTGGAAAAACGCAGGCGTTCCAGCACCCGCAGTGTGAGCTTCGCCAGGGGGAAACGCATACAGGAACCTGTTGTTCCATGGTATCTGTAAGGCATCACGCCCGATCACTCTCTTGGACGGGCCGATTGATACAAAACATGGGAGATGGAAATTCAGGTCTGAGGCAAATAGATCTATCTCTCATGGACCCCAGATCACGAACAGTTGGAGTGTCAGCTCCAGGTGTAACTGCCAGTCCCCAGGGAGGGGCGCCAAATTTCGGGAGAGGGCGTCGGCCAGGATGTTCCTGGCACCCGCAATATAGTTCGCCGAAATGGGAGACCTGATTGACTGACAAAACCGGAGGAGGCAAATAGACTCCGCTGGGAGGGAATGAGATCGAGTCCCCCCCCCCCGGTGGTTGATGTAAGCCACCGCAGTTACACTGTCGCAGTAAAAGAGAACTGGACAGGCTCAAAGGAAGGGAGCCAACTCTTTCAGAGCCAGGAAGATTTCTCTCATTTCCAGCAAACCGATGTGCAAGCGCGCATTGGTGTCCGACAAGAGACCAGACAGGCAGCGCTCCCCCAAGTGGGCGCCCCATCCAACAAGAGATGTCCATATAAATGATCAACAGAGCAACTTGGACAAATGAGCTGCCCTGAGAAATTTTTGTTGAGAACGCCAATGACATAGCACCAGTCGTAGATCCCTGCAAGGGATGTGGGCTGAGCGAGGATGTGCAGACCGGTGCAGGTGAAACCGGCAAAACAACTGCTGAACCGGACGTAACTCCATCCATCTGAATGGAATGAAGTTGGCCGCGAAGTTGAGGTTGCCCATGACCACAGCTGCATCCAGAGTTGAAACCTGGGAGTGACTTAACAGGCCGCTTATAGCTCCCATTATTTTCACCGCCGTCGGCGGTGGGAGACGGCAACGCCACCCAACCCCGTGACAGGTCGATCTGCATCCCTATGAATCGGATCACCCGGGAAGGTTCCAGGTGCGATTTCTCCCGGTTTATGATAAATCCTAGGGATTGTACATTCTCTACGACTACCTCCCCGTGACGGTGGAGGACCTGTAAGTTGCTGTGGTGGAACAGCCAATTTTCCATGGTTCTAAAACTGATACATGGGATGTACACGGAACAGCCGCCTGACTTATGGTCAGGCGCTGTTCCGCCACCAACTCCCAACAGGAATGATAGGAGTTCTCGTCTGGGGGGGGGGGGGGGGGGGAAGCCTCTAGGTTTGAGGAAGGGGAAATCTTTTGAGAAAAAGGACCCAAAGAAAGGGAGAGAGCCTACTGAGAGTCAGGCTTCTAAAATTAGTATCCCCAGGTCAAGTTGCTCCTTCCATTCCGCAACTGGAAAACAATTGCAAGGGACCCATGGGTCACATCGCTCAGCAGAATTTTGGAAAATATGAGTAACTGCAAAATATTTTTATTTCTTTTGGTTTTTCATGTATATTATCATTAGAAAAGCCATGAGAAAATGGCCCTGCTAAAATGAAACTCTGTAAATTATAGAATAATGGACATGAGCTAAACCATTAAGTGATGCACCAAGGGAACAAATAGGCCTACAGTGAGTGTTATAAAAAAGTAACATTTCATAAACAAATAATGTGTGAAGGTATTTAAGTTTTCAAAAGTTAATATATGGCCATGTGAGTTAAAAATTAATCCCATAAAGTTTGACTAATATTCCTAATATTAATACTAAGTTACCAGTTAACAGTGTTATTCACACCTAGGCCCCGCCAACTATGATATTAATGAAATGCTACAAAGTATTTATATCTTCTTAAATCTTGTCAGTTAGCACTTACATTAGATCCTAATATTTTATCACATTTGAATATTTTAAATTCCTGAATTTTTTTTCTTAAAAAAAATCAAAATTGTCTAAGTCTCATCAAAAAGAATTTATTTAACATTAAAACTATAAGATTCATCTTGTTTATTAGTCCTGTGCATTGAAGGGATGGATGGGGGGAGGGGTCTCCGTTGTAACTGCTCATGGCTGAAAAAAATGTTAATTTTAAGATTTATCTAGTTCATAGTACAGGTCTGTCAACAGAATGGGGTGGGGGGGGGGGGGGGGGGAGAGAGAAAAAGGCTCCCTGTGGTGTGGTACTAACTGCAGACAGCCTGATCAAGTTCAACTCAGTGGAGAGAGGGCTTGCTCTAGTGATGGGATTGCATAGCATTATACCAACAGCCTTGGGAGCATAGAGAGCTGCACTGAATGACCTAAAATTTAAAAGATTTTGATCTAATTTTGGGTATACAATTTAATTTTGATTAATTAAAGTTATATTACTGGAAAAAAGTCCTTAGCTTTAACATGTTTTGTGTTAAGCAATCAAATGCCTTTCCTGATTTTTTACAAAATGCATTATGTTTGAGCCCTTAACTTTTTTAAATTATAAAAAAAGACATTATTTCTGGCATGTACATGGGAACTATATAGAGGAATATTTATGGTAAATATGAGGAAAAACAGATGAGTGGTTTTGATATTAGGCAGTCCTGAAGTGTGAAAATAGGGTTTTTAATAAAAAATTGAGGTTTTTCCTTAATTTCACTACGGGAAAAAGTCACAAAGACCCAGTTTTCAGCTTGGTAGGAGATCTTGGGTACATCTAACATTATGCCAACAGCCTGGGGAGCATAAGAGCTGCACTGAATGACCTACAGTGACCAAAGTGGACTGCTTGACAATGTAAGGGAATACAACAAGAACCTCCAAAAAAAATTCAATAACTAGCCTAATTTTGCAGCTTTTATTTTCAAATTTCAGATTTTAACAGATTAAATCCTTATGTGTACATGCTGTGAAAAATAAATCCACAGTACTTACAGGTAAAAAACATGCTGTGGCCAAAGTTGGGCAAAATTTAAGGTACCAATTTTTTATTTTTGCTAATATTTTAAAAACTTTTAAAAGATTTTGATCTAATTTTGGGTATACAATTTAATTTTGATTAATTAAAGTTATATTACTGGAAAAAAGTCCTTAGCTTTAACATGTTTTGTGTTAAGCAATCAAATGCCTTTCCTGATTTTTTACAAAATGCATTATGTTTGAGCCCTTAACTTTTTTAAATTATAAAAAAAGACATTATTTCTGGCATGTACATAGGAACTATATAGAGGAATATTTATGGTAAATATGAGGAAAAACAGATGACTGGTTTTGATATTAGGCAGTCCTGAAGTGTGAAAATAGGGTTTTTAATAAAAAATTGAGGTTTTTCCTTAATTTCACTACGGGAAAAGTCACAAAGACCCAGTTTTCAGCTTGGTAGGAGATCTTGGGTACATCTAACATTATGCCAACAGCCTGGGGAGCATAGAGAGCTGCACTGAATGACCTACAGTGACCAAAGTGGACTGCTTGACAATGTAAGGGAATACAACAAGAACCTCCAAAAAAAATTCAATAACTAGCCTAATTTTGCAGCTTTTATTTTCAAATTTCAGATTTTAACAGATTAAATCCTTATGTGTACATGCTGTGAAAAATAAATCCACAGTACTTACAGGTAAAAAACATGCTGTGGCCAAAGTTGGGCAAAATTTAAGGTACCAATTTTTTATTTTTGCTAATATTTTAAAAACTTTTAAAAGATTTTGATCTAATTTTGGGTATACAATTTAATTTTGATTAATTAAAGTTATATTACTCGAAAAAAGTCCTTAGCTTTAACATGTTTTGTGTTAAGTGATCAAATATCTTTCCTGATTTTTTACAAAATGCATTATGTTTAAGCCCATAACTTTTTTAAATTATATAATACAGACCTTATTTCTGGCATGTACACAGGAACTATATATAGCAATATTTATGGCAAATATGAGGAAAACAGATGAGTGGTTTTGATATTAGGCAGGTCCTGAAGTGTAAAAATAGGTTTTTTTTTTTTATAAAAAATTGAGGTTTTTCCTTAATTTCTCAAAGGAACGAAGTTGCAAAGACCCAGTTTTCAGCTTGGTAGGAGATCTTGGGGACATCTAACATTATACCGAATTTTCGATTCACAGGTCTTACGGTTTCAAAATGTGCCACATCTACGAACAGACAGACGGAACGACGGACGGACAGAAGGACGGACGACAGACAATGGACCACGACTATAGCTCAGATGGCTTATAGTCAGCTGAGCTAAAAATCACAACTCAGCAGTCTGGTACATCCTGATCCCCCATCTATCCTAGCCCCCATAGAGGTATCACCTTGGGTGGTAGAGAGTAGAGCTCGACCCCCTCTAGAAGACCTGGTCTCCTGGGAAGCCCTCCAGGCTATGAGGACTATAAGTCATCTGAGCTAAAAAAGGTTTTATTCTCCCAAACACCACAACCATCACTGAACAAACTTTCTGTCAAACAGATTCACAAAATTTTAGGTATTACTAAAATATGATAAAGCTATCATCTGACAAAAACCAATAGAAGATGACAAATTTCTTCTTTTTTTTTTCTCTTTATCTTATATTATGTATTATAGTGGAGCTTAATGAACCATGAAGGATGAAGTACACAGAATTATAAACTTTTAGCTAACAATGAGTAATGCATTCCTACTTTCTAAAACTTTACACCAGAGCCTTGGGGTGTTGCAATGATGTCTTGTAAAATCAGCAATATTTGTAGCCATGTCTCTAGCATTTGGAATTTGTAAGGCTATTTTGAAAAATCCAGCTTTGTCATTAAGTATTGTAGCCCAGTTATAACAGCACCCTGGTAAATCATGTGCAAATTGTCATAGTTCATGTTCTTTTGTGATGTGAAATGGTCATGAATGCTCACAACCTCAATACATCTTCAACACAAGAACTACTCATTACAGAGCCACAAACCTGTGTCAGACAACCTAGATATGTTGTGGCTGACACATACTTTTGATTCATGTCTTGGTCAAAGTCCTTGAGGTTAAAGTCAAAGTCTTAGTCTGAGTTCTTCAGGTCTGAATCAAAATCTGCCGTCATCAAGTCACCCCCTTCTGAAACTTAAGTCTCAGTTAAATAATTATTATATAAATAAAAAAGATATATTCTTGGTGGTAAGTCAACCTGATATATCAACAATATGCATTAAGAAATCAACCACAGAAGAAAAGTATGAAATGTAAATATGCTGCAAAATTAGAGGACTTGGGTGTGGTACAACAAAGTGTAATTCCAAACTTAGCTCTGCTTACACACATCCCTTGCCAACAAATTCCCTTAACAAATAGATTCTCGCCTGGACGCTGTTCTTTGAGTACTTCTGTGGCACATCCCCCTTCCTATTGAACCAAAAAGGACAGGTTTATTTTCCCCATTTTCTCGAAAACACTCCAGGGGGCTGTCATTTTGCATACCCACTAAAACACAGATATCAAAGGTCACATATAGAAATTATGGGTATTCAGCTGGCGATAATAAAATGATAATTACCCTGGTGGGGGATTTACATCTTATTTCTGACAGCAGTGTTTCGTAGGCGTGACTCTCATGGGCACAAGCCAGGAGGGCCGGACTACTGTGGTTACGGTACAGCAGGATAATTGTGAAGTTCTGACGATGGCGAAGGTCTGATAACTCTGGTGCAAAATTAACGTCTCCTGAAATGGGAAAATAAGCAATCTAGCACATATACCTCAGATTTTACAAATAAAGGCACAAGTACGAAAATTCAAAAACTTAAAGTATAAAATAATCAATCAACTGAATATTGCTCATATATATTTTATATAAAAGAAGTCAAAATATCAAAACATTACACAACATAACCACCAGACCATGGGGGCCGGTACCACAGATAATTTACTGACCCTCGCTTTTAAAGAATTTTACTGAATTCTGCTTTTCATATCTTTATAAGTACTTAAAAAAATTATATTTATGAAAGACTTCGCTTTGCAGTTTTTTTTTTTATATAATGAATCATAAACATTTGTTAATACATTGTTTTATTAAAACATGTAATCCTTTCAATACAGACAGATACGAGGTCCATTTAATCATAGTGAACTTTTGCAAAATGTGTCAACTTAAAGCTTTTTAAATCTGTACTTTAATGCTGGTATGTCAGTGGTCATATACATTTGGTGAACACCTGTAATTTCTGTATGTCACCAGAAATCGGTGACAATATGTACGGTGTTTTGTATCATAGTTTAACGAAGTCTGTTCTCTATTGATATTGACGTGAAGCGTCATCCTAAAGCGTTGACAGGTCTTGATTGTATATATATATATTGTGTATTCTTGTATGGAATCCCATCGGCTATCAGCTGATTTATCCGTGTCACGCATCGTGTGTAATTATTACATTTGGTATGTGGGTCGCCATGGTGACGCTAACAGTCAAACTAGGTCACATATAACCTTATATGGGACACTTGAGCCATAAGCCAATCAGAGAACCGGATCGCCGTATTGTGACGACGATTGTGACGTCAGAGTTCAGGGAGAGACGCTGGAAGCTGCCTTCAGTTGGGTCTTGAAGCTTGAGGTTGCAGCACGCACGAACGGGAGTAGGAACATTGAAACGCCAGGAACGGCACAGAAGCAAGCTTCTACATGAGGCAAGGACCCAGCTCATGAGAACTCAGCCGTGCTGCCGACAGAGCTTCGTATTGGCGATAAATAGAGAGAGCGCGCTCGTCACCTGCCGGCCTAGTTCAGCTTGACCTAAATACATAACCGCCGTAAGCCGTGAAACCATTACTACACGAGCAAGGTCAAGGACTCTAAGCTCTTCGTAAACAAAGAGCGCTATTGCATGCATGTGAACGTAAACCTACCCGGGTCGCTGACAAGCAAGATCAGCTGAAGATCGCTAAACTCAGAAAGACTAGAGCTATATGGTGCTAACCATACGCTAGATTCTACACAAAACAGTAACCAGAGATCTCTGAAGGAACTGGACTTTATGGTTTTTTTATACAAACCATGGACTCAGTAATTATCCAGTAATTTTAATGTGAAGAACTGTCGTATTGACACATCAACGCACACACTCACATTTGTGTCTCTGTAAGTATTGTCTTGAATTATATTTGTGAATTTAACCTGATGTCTCATAGTTTCTATTGATCTGGGTGTATGATTGTCTGGTATTTTAATACACGTCCTTAAAAGAACCTGGAAATGTCACCTGTAATGACCGGGATCTAATTTCTTGATGAGTGAAATCAAGTGGCGAGCGTAAACCCATCGTATGGTTTTATAGGATATATCCGTTGTAAAGTTTTCACGTTAAGTTAGGGGTGACATTGTATGGCGAGCGTGCCAGGATATAATTAGCCTTAAAAAAACTGGCTAATTACAGTAAGTTTCAGAAGTTTTGAACTGAGAAAACAGTACTGAAACCAGACATTCATATACTCAAACCAGAGTTGATCTGAATTAATAATTGGAAATGACACCAAACTGATGTTATAGTGTATACTTGCTCAATGAAATTACCCCACTATTAGGAGTTAATATTTATTCAGTGAGAATATTACCTGAAGCACAACATTGTTTCAGGATTAGCATATACCTTGAAGATTTGGCTAGAACACATGCATGTTTTGTGAGTAATGCTAGTTCAGTGATACCTGAACATCATTACTGGTTTGATATAAACCCAGATTAGAGTGAAAATTTTTGATGTTGTTAGATACGCCCTGGTATAATTTTTCCTACACTGGTTTGTGATTGGTCACGTGGTAGGGTCTCTTTACAGGTAAGTTTACCCCTCCCGATTGGCATGGTAATCATAGGTGCATGGTGTTTATTGATATCTTGATATCCATCCGTCCATCCGTCTGACCCTTCGTCCGACCTTCCGTCCGTCCGTCCGTATAAGTAGATTTTGATGCGTAGAGCTACCGTAGTGTAATTGTACGGATACTGCCGGTTCGTTAGGTTGGCTTTAACAGTACGTATTTACGGATTTTTAAGAGCGGATATTACTAGATACTGGAATCTTACTAGGTTAGAGCGTTACCATGGAGACGTTAGAGTCACTTGTTAGATGCGGACAGGCCTTGGGACTTAAGGACAAGGCTTTACAAGATTATGTTGAGGCTAGACAGCGTGCGGAGGAACGTGAGGAAAGAGCTAGGCAGCGGGAATTAGAGCGCGAGCGAGAGGCTAGAGCCCACGAATTAGAGGTTCTAAGGTTAAAGTCTGACTCTGGGGTTAAAGAAGAGAGAAGTAGGGATGTATTCCCGAAAATCCAGCTTCCACCTTTTGATGAGGCTCACGATCAGCTAGATGCGTTTCTTGAGCGATTTGAACGATTAGCTGTATGTCAAGGCTATGATAGGGAGAATTGGGCGTTACACCTGAGTCCGTTACTGCGGGGTAAGGCGCTAGGGACTTACACACAGTTATCGGTTAGTGAGGCCATGGATTACGATAAGTTAAAGATAGCCTTGTTAAAGCGATACCAAATGACCGAAGAGGGTTATCGACACAAGTTTCGGACTTGTAGGCCTGAGCGAGGCGAAACGCCGAGTCAGTTTGCGGTGAGACTGAGTGGATACCTAGACCATTGGATAGGGATGGCAGGGGTCGGAGGTGACTACGACGGGGTAGTTAACCTGTTGATGTGTGAGCAGTTCGTAAACTGCTGTAGTAGGGATCTCTCTATGTTTTTGAAAGAGAGACTGTGTCGTGACTTTGATAGTATGGTAGACTTAGCCGAGAGTTATACGGAGGCTCACGGTGTACACAGCCTTACAGCAGGTCCTCGTTATGGCAATAATGTGCCGCGTCCAGCGCAACCGGTATCTCAGCCTAGAGAGAAGCGAGAGGTTGAGCGCAGTCCGGGCGGTCAGACATTTAAGCCATCAGGAGGCATCAGATGTTATTTATGTAATGAACTGGGACATAAGGCGCGGGAATGTAAGACTAGTGCCCGGTCGAGGCCTAGGTCTTCCCCTCAAGTAGGGCGTGCTGCTGGCGATCAGCAGAGGTATAGGACTAATTTTAGCCCCCCGTATAACCCAAAACAGAAACCGGAGACTATGTCAATGGCAGTAGTCGAGGCGGAAACGGAGACAGTCGGTGCGGTGAAACTGGAAGTAGAGAGTCCGAGTCAGTCGTTAGGATTTGCTGCCCAGACAGAAGGCGGAATCTCGTTACCTGTGTGTGAAGGGCTGGTGAATGGTAAGTCAGCGAGGGTGCTGCGGGATTCGGGATGTTCCTCGGCAGGAATACGTGGGTCGTACGTGGAGCCGAATCAGTTCACCGGACACCAGGTCGAGTGTAGGTTGTTCGACGGGTCTGTAAGACAATTTCCTACGGCTAGGATTAATGTGGACTGTGCGTACTTTGTCGGTACTATCGAGGCAATGGTGGTCGGGGATGCTGTATGTGATTTAGCGCTAGGTAACGTAGCGGGAGCGCGTGATCCGTATGATCCGGACCCGACGTGGAAGTCTGAGCGGTCCTCAGGCATAGTGTGTGACGGTGTAGAGTCACAAAAGGAGGTGTCGTCCGCGGTGGAGACACGGAGCGCTGCACGAGAGAAACAGATACCGACGCGTAGCTTGAATGTTGCAAGCCAAGTTGCCGATGTGAGTCCGGCCAAATTTTTGAAGGCGCAGGAGGAGGATGGGTCTTTAGCGCCGTATTGGAGGCTAGCTAGAGAGGCTAGAAATGATAGTCCATTTAGAATTGAGGACGGATATTTAGTTCGGGTTGTGAGTGATAAACGGGGAGATCAAGATGGATCTCGAGTGGTGGTACCTCAGACGTTACGGTACGACGTAATGAGGATGGGCCACGAAGCGGTTATGGCGGGCCATCAGGGCATAGACAAAACGCACGACCGCGTGAGAACTCAGTTTTTCTGGAAAGGGATGTATAATGACATTGCTGAGTTTTGCAAGTCCTGTCCCATTTGCCAGAAAACCATACCGAAAGGCAAGGTGCCTGGAGCTACGTTAGGCCAGATGCCATTAATTGATGAGCCCTGGCGTAGAATTTCGATGGATCTGGTTGGGCCGATCCATCCAGCGTCTGAGAGAGGTCACAGGTATATTCTGACCGTTATGGATTATGCCACTAGATATCCGGAGGCTGTTGCTTTAAAGAACATAGATACAGTCTCTGTGGCTGATGCGCTAGTTGATATTTATGCGCGGTTAGGAGTGCCGTCAGAGGTGCTTACTGACATGGATACACAATTTACGTCAGACCTCATGCGAGAAGTTAGCCGTGTTTTGTCTGTAAGACAGCTCACCACTACTCCTTACCATCCTATGTGCAACGGAATGGTGGAGAGATTCAATGGAATGTTAAAGTTAATGTTGAAACGGATGTGCGAGGAAAGACCGCGAGATTGGGATCGGTACCTCAGCGCCGTGCTTTTTGCGTACCGAGAAGCGCCACATGAGAGCACAGGGTTCTCACCCTTTGAGTTGCTCTATGGTAGGATCGTTAGAGGACCGATGCGGATTCTAAGGGATCTGTGGACCAAGCGAGATACTAGCGTCGAGACTAAAACCAAGTACCAATACGTCCTGGACCTACAAGACAAACTAAGCGACACATGCGCGTTAGCTAGAGAGGCGTTGAACAAATCAGCGAACAGACACAGACTGTTATATGATAGAGGTAAATGCACGCGCAGGTTTGAGGCCGGAGACGAAGTTTTGTTGTTACTCCCGACGGAGCGGAACAAATTAATGGTACAGTGGAAAGGCCCCTATACTTTTGTAAACAGGTTTGGGGACTTAGACTATCAGATTAAGATTGGCGATAAGGTTAAAACCTTCCACGTGAATATGCTGAAACGGTACCATGCTAGAAACGAGCCCCAGCATATTCTGGCAGCGGTAGCCAAGGGCGCACCTGATTCTATACATGATCCTGACGGTGTAGACGGGGAAACAGAGCACTGATAGACCTATGACAAAGAAGGCTTTGCGAGCATTCCTAGGTCTTACAGGGTACTATCGAAAATTCGTGCCAAACTATGCGGAAATAGCGGTGCCCTTGACTGATCTAACGCGTAAAGGTCAACCTAACAAACTAGACTGGAAACCCGTACACGAGAACGCGTACTGTTCTCTAAAGGCTAAACTGTCAGACCCTCCCATACTGAAGCTACCTGATTTCAGTAAACGATTTTATTTGAAATGTGATGCATCTGATGTGGGTATTGGCTGTATCCTGATGCAAAGACACGAGGGGATCATGCACCCAGTAGCTTATGCCAGTCGTAAACTGTTGCCCAGGGAGAGAAATTACTCCACCATCGAGAAAGAGTCATTAGCAATTGTATGGTCTGTACAGAAATTTGAGATGTACCTGGCTTGTAGACCGTTCACCATTCAGACCGACCACAAACCATTAAAGTGTATTAGCAAATCAAAATGTGCTAATAAGAGAGTAATGAGATGGGCACTGGTTCTACAAGAGTTTAGATTTGATATTGAAGCAGTGTCAGGTAAACTAAACCATGGACCTGATTTTCTTAGCAGACTGCCTGAGTGTTAGGATGTAATGAGCTATAATGTTTAGCCAGTTAAGTCTAAACATGTACAAGATTTTGCCCTGTGTCATAGACCGTGGGCATGTACTAATGACAACTTGTTACATGACCCTTATGTATTGCTATGTATTGCTACATGTAAATATGTTTAGCTGGACCCTGTAAGATAGAACGATACGATGTATCGAGAAAATACTGTGTATTTTCCTTAAAAGGAGGGGGTGATGTCACCAGAAATCGGTGACAGTATGTACGGTGTTTTGTATCATAGTTTAACGAAGTCTGTTCTCTATTGATATTGACGTGAAGCGTCATCCTAAAGCGTTGACAGGTCTTGATTGTATATATATATATTGTGTATTCTTGTATGGAATCCCATCGGCTATCAGCTGATTTATCCGTGTCACGCATCGTGTGTAATTATTACATTTGGTATGTGGGTCGCCATGGTGACGCTAACAGTCAAACTAGGTCACATATAACCTTATATGGGACACTTGAGCCATAAGCCAATCAGAGAACCGGATCGCCGTATTGTGACGACGATTGTGACGTCAGAGTTCAGGGAGAGACGCTGGAAGCTGCCTTCAGTTGGGTCTTGAAGCTTGAGGTGGCAGCACGCACGAACGGGAGTAGGAACATTGAAATGCCAGGAACGGCACAGAAGCAAGCTTCTACATGAGGCAAGGACCCAGCTCATGAGAACTCAGCCGTGCTGCCGACAGAGCTTCGTATTGGCGATAAAGTGAGAGAGCGCGCTCGTCACCTGCCGGCCTAGTTCAGCTTGACCTAAATACATAACCGCCGTAAGCCGTGAAACCATTACTACACGAGCAAGGTCAAGGACTCTAAGCTCTTCGTAAACAAAGAGCGCTATTGCATGCATGTGAACGTAAACCTACCCGGGTCGCTGACAAGCAAGATCAGCTGAAGATCGCTAAACTCAGAAAGACTAGAGCTATATGGTGCTAACCATACGCTAGATTCTACACAAAACAGTTACCAGAGATCTCTGAAGGAACTGGACTTTATGGTTTTTTTATACAAACCATGGACTCAGTAATTATCCAGTAATTTTAATGTGAAGAACTGTCGTATTGACACATCAATAAGTAAGTATTGTCTTGAATTATATTTGTGAATTTAACCTGATGTCTCATAGTTTCTATTGATCTGGGTGTATGATTGTCTGGTATTTTAATACACGTCCTTAAAAGAACCTGGAAATGTCACCTGTAATGACCGGGATCTAATTTCTTGATGAGTGAAATCAAGTGGCCAGCGTAAACCCATCGTATGGTTTTATAGGATATATCCGTTGTAAAGTTTTCACGTTAAGTTAGGGGTGACATTGTAATTAAGAGAATTCCAATGCTCAACATAATCTCATCCCAATGCTGTGCAATGTAACACATGTGAGGGTCACAAGATAAATCTCACCTGAGATAAGGATTATTTTAGCTGGAGGAGAATGAGTGTTGGCAAATCTTCGTAACTGTTGTTTGAGTTTGTCATCTGCTGCATTTTTGCTGGTGGCATTTATGTGAATTACTGTCACCTGCAGAAGAGAAAGGAACTAAATATGTTTCCTTGAAATAAAATTCTTTAAATATGATGATGATTTTTAAAATTCTACTTTAAATTTAAGGTATTTAAACACTTATAAGGTTTTTCTCTCTCAAATTTCTACAATTTTCCATGACTAGAAAAGGGAAACTAATTTTAAAGGGTTTCAGGATGGCTGCAAACCATGAAATATTTACTATAAAATTGCAAGAGAAATCAATAAATTTATATGGTATCGTTTCTCAGTAATTCACTGCTTTGTAAAAAACAGCTAATGGTCGTACTTATAAGTCCTTTCATAAGTGTCATATATATAAAATCGAAGTTTGTGCTGCCATTTGACAGAATGATCTGAGGTACTGAAACATTTGTGATGCATATGAACTGAGATTAGTGAAGAAATATGGCAATCCATAAGGTCCATGATAATCCATTTCAGAGATTGTAAAGCATTTAAAACTCTGTCAATGTAAAAAATACTTGATGTTATCTAATTCATTAAAAAATTGTCTTACAAGCAATTTAAAATGTAAAGATGAAAAGATATTTATTTTTGTTAAAGCAGATACACACTATTTGCCTGTATGATTATTATGTCTAAGACTGCTTTTACACAATTTATAATGTAGATCATCAGGCACCTCCTTACCTGAGCTTGGTTAAGTTCCTCTAAAATCAGTTTGTTTTCTTTACTTGTGTCACACACACATAAAAATTCTGCTTCTCTGAGTCCAACAAAGAAGCGGTCTCTGATCAGCTGTACCACTGCTAATGCTGATTTTCCACTTGGCACAGGGCAATTCTCAATGTCCCAGAATACTCCAATGGGCATATTGGGAGGGGGCGTATTAATAACAGAGACTTTAGCAGGAGATTTTTGTGAACCTGCAAATAACATTATAACAGGGAATATGTCAACATGAAATCAAATTATGTGCAATTTGATAAAGACATGAACAAAATTTAAAATTGAAGCCTGATGCAATTTAGACCCACCTTCTCTTGGTTTGTGAAAAATCATCAACATATTACAATGTAGGTCCATTTTTCTAACCCTCCTGACTGTTCAGACTACAGCATGACTTTACTCATCCCAAATCTATATTCTCAACATCATTCCCATATCTTATGCAAGGCAGTGTTCACCCACCCTAGAGCACTGCTTCATACCCAGTTTTCTATATCTGTGATACCAAGTAATATTCCTGAGCCCCCTGCCCAAGAAGGTGAATTACTGAACACAAGTTGAAATGCTGTATTTCTGAAGGCTGCTCCACATATGAAATGGGAATATTTTGTTATGACTGCCAGCTGCAACCAGTAAACCATGTGAATGAAGAAAACAGTTTGAATTCTATTATCTGTATTATCAAAGAATTGTAAGAGTGACATGAGACTAACCTTTAGTAACATTGTTTCCATCTTGGCTTTTCATTCTGACTGGATCATTTACAGGGGTTAATCAGTACAAGAGGTGGCCCCATCCCTGCTCCCTCATGAGCCGGACCTTCCCCAAGCAGGGATGGGTTCTGGAAAAAAGTCAACAAAAAATGAACTAAGCATTGAATTGTTGGCCAGAATGTGGTTTTTAAGCAAAAATACAAGCTGTTGAAAAACCATAATCATACACATATTTTGAAGGGGGCACATTCTCTTCAGCCTGACCTGCAAGAAAGTGGATAGATTTATTCAGTAACAGGAAGATATCTTGTTGAAACTTGTGGCAAAAAAAATGAGCCTTCCTAGACTGGTTCTACCTCCCCTATTCAATGCTTTAACTGTAACCGATTCAGACAATGTCCAGACAATTCCAGACACAGGTTCCAATGGAAATCACAAACTCCTACTAGTACTACTCAGAGTCAGGAGGCAGGAAACCAGTAACCCCTGTTGTGTTGAGCCCAGCTGTAGGAGATTGTAAGGGCTCATTTGGAGCATATAACTGGAAACTTGCCCAAGACTACAAATTTATACATGTATGTTGGATAAAGGTTCTATGGTTACAATTGTTTCTGAAAGATTTTTATTTCAAGCCAATCTTCAGCCATTGGGATTTCTCTTTAGAAGAAATACCTTGGTTCAGCTTACAGCAACCAATGATTAAGAGCTCCCATATCTGGGGTACTCATAAATGCCAGGTGGACATTTAGCTGAATGGGGACTCCAGTGCCTGATACAGGTGTTGTTACAAAAAAGGCATCATCAGTTATAAAAGAGATTGCATTGTGGGTAATAACAGGCTAAACCATGTTAATCCTTTACGGGAGTATGGAACTGTAACATTGTAAAGATTGGAAAGGTAGCTGGATCTAAGAGCATACTTGTACAAGCAGGAAGTTGTTGTGTTGTCAATGTGACTGGTCCAGGCAATGTAAATGGTATTTTACTGGTGAAACCTGGGTATTATTATACAAACAAATGGTATACAAACCATTCTGTATCCCAGTTTTCAATGGAGGTATATATACCAAGTGGTAAATGAGGGATTGAGAGATGCATGGTTAAAACCGGGTAACCGACTCAGTGTTATTGATACTGTTAAGGTTCTACACCATTAGAATGTATACTTCTGAGTCCCATGCTGAAGTTTATGAAGTAAAGGTATCTCTGAAACAAACAGGGTCACCTACTGTGGACCAACAGTTGGATCCTCCATCTGATGCAGTTACACCAGAGTTGAGATTAGATCCTGCTGATGAGTTGGAACCAGACTGGATCCATGAGCTAGTACATGTGGGGCCAATTAGAACAATGCCAGCATGCTGCATTACATGATCTTTTTATTGAAACAAAAGACGGCATTCACTGATCATGATGGTGAGTTGGGCCATACCAGCTTGGTTGAACACCACAACTGTGTACTGATGATGTACCAGTACAATAACCATAGTGTTGGATGTCACCAACAGAATCCCAGGAAGGTAAACAACACATCACATATTGCAGAAATGTGTAATGCAGGAGTCATTCACCATATGCAAGTCCCACTGAGATTGTTTGAATAAAACTGGGCAAGTTAAGGAAATGTGGACTACAGAATAAATCCCTTAATGCAAAGACTGCGAGTGATGCACATACTTTGCCCTGAATTGACAAGACAGAAGACACTGGACACACTCACTGAGGCAACATCATTCTTCACCCTCAATCTACAAAGTGCTTATTACCAGGTAATGCAAAAGTTGTGCACTCTTTCTTGGGACAAGCAAGTTACAACCATCGGCTTATAAAGCATTTCTCTAAGCATGTAGTTGTGCTCCATAAATTGACGAATTCTGACCCAAACCAATGAAAAAGTGAAAACAAGGACCCAAATGGCAGAAGCATTCTCCTGTGGCATTTTAGTGGATGGAAGAAGCACAGAGTTTATTTCATGATTTAAAAGAGGCATTGATGAATACACTGATCCTAGTTTCCAGGGACAGTGCTGTCACAAAAGAGAGATTGGCAGAAACAAGTAAGTCTATACCAGCAGAGGGCTGCGGGAGACAGAGGAGTAATACCATGGTGAATTTCCATGAATTTAGAGGTCCTGACCCATAAATGGGTTATAACAGAAAATGCCACCACGCATGCTCTTAAAGCAGAAGTTTTATCAGGTCGCCCTGTGTCAACCTGTATCCCATCCTGGGTCTCAAAAGAACTGGTTTATAGACAAAATGCAGATTCATCCTTTGAGAAAACAGTGGTTAGTTTTGCAACCAGCAAGAAACCTTAACTCAAGGAGGTTAGACAAGAGGACAGGGGAGCCAAATTTTTATTATGAAAGTGAAAGCAGCTGCATTAAGAGGATGGCTTGCTTATCCCAATTATCACTGATCAATGCAGTAGATGACAGAACCATGGAACCATTGGTGATCAAAGACCTGTATGAGGGGCTTGGGCACCAGACGGCAGATTGCACAGAGCAGCTCATTTGCAGATGATGATATTGTCCAAAGATGCACAACACCATTTCTGAATGGATACCACAGTGTGATTGCTGCACATAAGGTAACGTGGGACATGTTACCCAAAATAAGACCCAAAATGGGAACACTGATTGCCAAAATGCCTCTCCAAGTGCCTGCAAGTGCCACTGAAAAGCCCTGATCATAACATTCAACAGAGACACAGCTGGATCTATAGATTCATGGTAAGATAAAATAAATTTAAGAATCTTAATGTAATACTCATGTAGTAGGTCGATGGAGTAGGAACAGACTTGTAATGTTACCTTTTGTTCAATAAGAATAGACACCTAACTGATCATAAAGAAAGATATTTAAATTAGTTATTGCTTAAAGACACGGTAGATAATAGCCTGCCACATACGGACTCCATTTATCTGTGATATGGAGTCTGACCATCTGGCAGTGAGAGTTCACCCTGCGGTACAATGTACCGGGTACATAGAGGGACCTTTAACATGAAATAACAATGCTTGTTGTGCGATAGAAAAGCAATCTTGTAATTATACATAAACTTAATATGTATCAAATTAAATTGATATATCACCTTTATGTGCGCCTGTAAATGTTTTTTATCCTTTGAACTTCCGGAGTTCAGTTGTTGCATGCACAACAGGACACTGCCGGAAAAGGAACCCCATGCAAATTAGGTGGGCAATCTATGCAAAAGAGGAATTCAGGGGGGCTTTTCCCAGGAATGCCAGTGCCGAGCACTAGGACAAAAACATTTTCATAAGCATCCTTCCCATCATACATCGCCTGATGCAATGATGCTAAGATCCTATTTGCTGTTCCAACTTACAAAGCTCCTGCTGCCCAACAGAGACAAAGTAATATCAGACTTCATTCAGAGTACGGGCCCATACTTTATTACATACGGATCATTCAGCAAAAGTTTTGGTCCAAACGGAGTCCAAGCATCTGTAACAATAATAATATATGGGGACTGACTGGTGTCCTCATGTTACACAAGGGCATATATACACGGATCTGTACAGCCTTGGATAGTACAGAATCTCTGTGCCAGAGGCTGCAGAGATAGATCATTGTTTACTATATATGTCAGTGTGGCAGAACTATAGAAACCGGGCTGCAGCCTACCGCCGGTACCTTATGCACAACTTTTGTCGCAATATAAATTATATAAATATAAAGCCTGACAAAGGCCAATATATATATTATTTTCCTGAGAATTCCTGTATTTAATTTTGCTCATAACTGGGGTCTATTATATTAGAGAAGGAGGGTTCCCCTCCTAAATGGGGGTGTGGGGGTGGAGTCCCCACCTTAAGCTTAATTCTCCTATTCAAATAGTATATGGTTCCCCATTTTCGAGATAGATGGCGCTTCAATCGCAGATATAAATGAACAAAACTGGCTCCTGCTGGTATGTCATCTTCACGGCTCACTTAGTAGTGTGTAGGGCTCCTAGTATAGAGATCGTAGGCTCGATTTCCAATTCAGGCGACTTCTGATGTTAAGTAGTTGTTTATGTTAATGGTAAGCCTCGGTCACAACCCGCTGCGGTTAACGCACACCATAGAGTACCGCACGGTTTTGGGAACCGCAGGAATACTTATGAGGCCGAAGTGCGGGAAAGGCACGGCATCTTCCACATTCGCACGGTAAAGTAAGCTAACCCTGCGGACGCCACAAGCTTACCTTGCAGAATCCTTACGACAGCCTCAGGTGCGCCGTGCGTCTCTCGGGTAGCCGAGCAGGCGTTAAAAAATCGCACGGGTATCCTAGGACATCCGTACTTCTATTGTACGGTGCCCGTACAGAGCCCGTAGGTGGCTGCCTGACGCACGGCCGCCACATCAACTTAAGTGTTTGTGCTAAAGTCAGTTACAGTTGTTGCGGAGTCCCTGCGACCTTTGAAAAACGTACGGTTGCCGTGTGTCAACCTCAAGGAATAGCCCAAAACACTTGCCATACGGCGACCGTATAACGGATGTGACCGAGGCTTTAGAAGAGTTGATATGAGTGGAGGGACATCTACAGGGAAAAGTAGGAGTTAAAATAGGGAATGAGAGCAGACGGTTTTATTTATATTTCCATGTTCCTCAATAGAAGCGTAGCCAGACTGCAGCAAGGTAGATAATTTGCACACTAGATACTTCACAGATTTATTTCTCTCTTAATACAAAAAAAAACCACAAGACCTAATAAAATTAAAAAGTAATTCCTACAATATCTTATTGTTAGCAAACACTGTCTCAAATGTCCTAATACTAATCCAAACGACACTTGTAATCTGGTAATATTTCATTGTATCAAAATAAGACCTTATGATGGACAGGTACACAAGTGTGATGAGCAACGCGGGTTTCTCAACGGTTGTGTAAGCTTGCACTTGAAGCTGAACAGCTGAACTGTACCGAAGTTTGGCCGTGCGATAATGACGGTATAGCACAATAATAAGGACAAATCCGATGTTCTGTCCTTGAATTTAATATTAAGGGATCATAGATAAGGTCTGATGTTCCGGTGTACGACATAGAAGCTGAAATACTTACCAGTACTTTGATTTACTCCATTTTTACCTAAAAGAAAACAAACAGCAAACTGCAACTGAGAGCGCTCAGGGTATGAATGAAGTTATTAACCGGGTAAACAAGACTTAATGGACGATAAGTTTAGTTATCCGTAGAAATTCTGTCAATAGGGTGTTAATAATCAAATAAAATTTAAGTTTTAAAAAGTATAGTCTTACGTTGTATGTATTAAAGGTATAATTCGGATATAAATTTGAGGGGTTATTTCTTATAGTGTGGGTTGTTCTACGGTTGTCCGGCGGAGTAATCGATATGTTTTGTACCACAGGTGCACTTCCGGTGATACCCACTTCCGCTAATGACTTCTTCTAATAACACAGTTTAAAGCAAGTTATGATGAAAAACGCAGTGGGGATACCAAAACATAGGTTCTTGGAATAATATCTATAGTCCATTGGTCAGTGAAACATATAAGTGTATTTTGAAGCTGGATTTACGGGCAGCTTCTGGTCCTAAACGCTTCTTTCTCAGCGGCGTTTGGTCCGTAAACGCCAACGGACCCGGCCCCTTTGACGTTTGAAACGCATCCTTGTGTTTGAGGTGCTGGAGTGACACATCTTGAATGTAAATCCTGTTCCTAGTGAACTGACAGTTCGAAATGGATAACGACCACAGGAATTTTTCTTCGATGGAAGAAGAATTGAAATATTGGAAGAATATCGCGGCAGATTACAAACAGAGGTAAATGTCTGCATGACATTGATACTGTTTTGACTTTTGATCCAGGTGATGTGAATCCAATCAGTGTGACTGTGAACGGTTTGGGTGATTGATATTTCAGGGATTTTGGTTTGATAAGGGAACACTGAAATTCACAGTTTTTTATACTGAAGCAGTGTTTTGGCTCTTTTTTACTACAGTTTGAATGAATGGGGTATTCGAATGTATTCAAATACACATTCTCAATATTAGACCAAAAGTACTCAAAATCAGGTAAAAGTGCAGTAGAGTAAACCCGGCAAATATCGGACACCTGGGTAATATCGGACACTTGCCTAAATTTCTCAGGAATCGATCATTTTTGGTTATCCCGACAGACAGCATGGGACAAATTAAAGTGTATGATTTGTTTTGTTTACAACTCCTGTTAAATACAGCCAAAATTAAATAAAAGGTAATATTTTATTGGTTTAACAAGGCTACCACGGAACCAATGACCTGCCTCAGCCGTCCTGAAAAGTTCAGGCACGACACGTGATCGACGTGACCCCAAAACTAGGTCAGGTTTTGACAGTCAGAAGCGATGTCACGACCTATTGACCAGTTTATATTACAATCAGACTTTATTTTTCATATGTAGCATTTTGCTTGACTAAAAACAAAGATATTTTAATATTTCCTGTAAATTGTCAAGTGTCCGATATTACCCGGGTGGCCAAAAAGGAACCCGGGTAATATCGGACACTCGGCACCATTTAAACTGGCAATCATTATTATGGGCTCTTTGAAGGATAAACAACGGCACATTGCTGCTTAAGCAAAGATGATTAATTGTTATTATATTTGGAGTTATTTTTATATTATAACGGCTGTATATAAGTTCATAGTACACAAGGTCATAATGTCACATATTTGCTAAATATATCAGCATTTAAAGTTGCTTGGATGCAACTTTAATAACTGAACAGTTTACTAAAAAATACAAATATTAAAATGATATACTTACATATTATAATTTTTCTATATAATAATGTTAATTTGCATTTTTGCATTTAAATGATCACTTTATATTCATATAGGGTAAAACTATAATTTCTGGCATTTTGCATGCATCAGTCTCATACCTTAACAGAAGTCTTCAATGTATTTTAGAATTATCAAAAATAAAGGTATGTTTGATTATATACTGGGAAAATACACATATTATGTCGGCATTTAATTTAGGGTATGAGTATTTATCGATATTTTGTACAAAAACCAGCTTAAAACATTTTAGTTTGCAAATTTCCGTGATCTGTGAGAACAGCTTTCTGTGACGAACCGTCTGGTACTTTGCCAGTCACGATCTTGGAGTAAGGTCCCTGGAAGAAACCTGCAAACATGGCGCATCCACGAGTTACCATTGGTAGAAAAAGTGATCAAATGAAAGATTTGACAGTGTTTTCCCATAAAACCATACGTTTTTTGCTTGTTATTTCTTTTTTTTTTTTTGCTTGTTATTTCATCTGTGCCAGCTGTCAACGTCAGTTTTCCATGGTATGTCTGTCAACCCCCGTGCAGGGTATAGCCGTTTAGCCCGGTGTCCGATATTACCTGGATGGTGTCCGATATTACCCAGGTGATCCTCCGCGACGTCTCATGCATATGTTTTGTACTAGAGGGCGCTTGACCTCTGCGTGTTTAGTCTTTAAAAGATCTCCTGTTCGTGAGGTTTGAAATGATACCCGGAAACCGGCGTTGTTTTAATTAGTCACAGAACGGTAAGTCGACGAAGCCAAAAGTGTCCAATATAACCCCCCAACCCCCCCTTACTCTATAGGAGACCTTACCTCAAACGTTAAAGGAGAGGATGGCTGGACTTATTTTTTTGCCCCTCGGGAGCTGGGCCCTGCACTTCCATTCGCGAAAACAGATGACACGAAAGGCGGACCCCTGTTTTGAAAAAAAGGCCTGCCCCTCCAAGGTAAATCTTTCACTCGTCCGTCATTGTTGACATCACCCGTGAAGACACTTGACGGCGACTCCGATTGGTCAAGGGTCACATTGCTGGGGGACAGGGGTGTGGAATAATTTTCGCATCCTGGGCACCAGCCAATGTCACACTCAGTCAGATAAACAAGGAAAAAGAGGGGAAAAAATACTGTCCTTTCCCCAACTGTAATCAAAGCCGGTCTTGTCGACCAATCAGAGGATACTTTACACAGGTGATTGTGGAAGTTCCCTTGGCAACGCAATGCCAGCAGTGACAGAAAAGTCTGAGACCAATGGTTTTAAGCAAAAATTAACAGGCAGAGGATATTAATCAGTATAAAATGCTCACAGATGTTACACAAGTACAGTTATGCCGCCCCAGGACGGTGGTAGCTGCCATTCCCTGTGCGGAATATATGAAAAAAAAAACCCTCACAGTGCCTTGAGATGAGGTCTCATGTACTGCACTTTTACCTAAAATCAAATCGGAATGTCTTAAAAGCAAACAAAAATTTGTTTTCTGGTATAGGTGCATTCACTGGGGCTTATATTTTTCAGGGCGAAAACCACCTCCTGTTTTGTGCAAAAAAAATGTTGGTTCAGTATGTAATAGGCATGCAACTTGTGAACTGCGCCCTTTCTCGCACGGTGACACAGCTGTTATACACTGGCAGTGTCACCGCAGTCATCCCAGACATTTCATGTGACCGCTGCTTGGTGTGGCTATGGAGATATAATAAGATGGAGTAACTACTTTAATCGCGGATTGCATTCAATCTTGATTCAAGAAATCTCTCACTTAAGTGTGAAAGCTCTTTGATCTGGATACTGCCACTTGGCTTTTGCCCTATGGTTATCCTGGATAATCGCCGAAGGTACTGCGGAATCGATTGACAAGGAAATTTGATATTGAAGTCAGTCCTGTACTAGATAAATATTCTTTTCAGCTGTAATCAATTTCAAGTATATAATCAAATATATAACTTTTAATTAGCACTGTAACGTTACTTGGTATTCAACTAGAGTTCACAAAGAATTTGCTCACATGAAAAAAAAACTGTGAAAATTGTTATTGTATAGCAGCGCCCACTCATTTCTTGGAATTTAATTGTAATCATTTGCAGAAAGTAATAAGAAGTAGGGTTTATAAGCAACTGAATAGAAAATGGTAACAATTTGTTGTTTTTAAAATATAAACATCAATTGGCAAATCAGGTGACCATATGCATCAAAGCTATGATCTACCTGCATACCTTTCTGTTTTGCCCCATGACCAAGCAAAATATCATCAAAATAATAAAATCCTTAGACTAAAGTGTTTGAATAAACTTTTATTATTCTCTATAGGGTTGAGACGGTTACCAGTATTCGGTATTATCACAATATCTCACAGCTACGGTTATCATACCATCAACTTTCCTATTATCGCGATATCATGATATCAATTTTTGTTCACGATTATGGTTCACAGACAAGCCATTGAAGTATATATTTCTTGAAAAAACTGGCATCATAAGAGTCTGTCCATGTTCAAAATAAATGTATTTCCAAGAATCACATTTATTTTATAAACCACATGTATTTGAATAACTGCGTGCTTATGGACTTCGGGATTAGTCGGAAATGTCCGGAAACAGCAGGATGAATCTTAGAGTACAAAAGCTTGAGAATTCCAGGAGAAAATAACATTATAAAGAAGAGCAATAAAACATATTTATGCTTTTATTGCATGGAACGATAAAACATAAAAGTGTCACCATTGGATCGAACTTCCTTACGGTTTGCATATTTTGCCATATAAAATTGGATTGGAATATTTAGCCATGATGGGTATGACACGCTCTCCGAAAATTCGCCGGGATTATCCGGCTTTTTTGTAACTATAGGAAACTGGTGAAAAGTTCTGACAAGCCTGATTTGACGTTTGGGGCAGCACTTCCCGCGTCTCTAACTTACACACCTGCAGCGCCTTCATGCAACTTAATCACTTAATGAGTTAATTTGTGGTACTGGCACAATGGGTATAAATGATATTAATAGTTAACCCCTCGTATAAAGTCAAGAATTTAAAGGTGGTTGTTATTAATATCATTATTGATGGCTTATTGATGCTCTTATCTATTATTAAAAATATCGCGATATCACTGTATATCACGATAAAATTTGAATAATCATATCATGATATCAAAAACCCATACCGTCCCAACACTAATTGTATCTGCCAAAACAGAGTTTTGCGGATACTATGTTTTCAGCTGCACGCCGCCGCCGCGTAGGTGTCCGGAGAACTCCTACGTAACCGCTGGGCGGAATTTTACGAAACCCGGGATTATGTTCGGGTCACATGTGAACTGCTGCGCCCCGATTTTGTTTTGACCTCTGACCTTTCCTCTGCGCTCTGCGTCTGTTCATGCGTCTGTTTCCACACATTAACCCACATATCTCGGGAACCGTTTGACCTATCAGGAAAATTTTTTTGCACAAATGTAGCCCTTGGAGAGCTTTATAACATACACAAAAAATGGTGGCGCCACCTGCAACCATGTTTGCACAGTGTCCATCTGTTTGTCTGCCTTGGGTTAAAATCACTCATCTCTGCAGTGACCTGACTTATCACCTGAAATTCCGCATGCGTAAACATCCTGGATAGCTTTTCTGATTTTATGACAGGTGGCGCCACCTACATTCACGTTTACGCTGCAGACATCCAAGCTCATATATCGGGAACCGTTTGACCGATCAGGAACATTTTTTGCACAAATGTAGCCCTTGGAGAACTTCATAACATACACAAAAAATGATGGCGCCACCTGCAACCATGTTTGCACAGTGTCAATCTGTTCGTCTGCCTTGGGTTAAAATCACTCATATCTCTGCAGTGACTTGACTAATTCACCTGAAATTCGGCATGAGTATACATCCTGGATAGCTTTTCTGATTTTATGACAGGTGGCGCCACCTACATTCACATTTACGCTGCAGACATCCAAGCTCATATCTCGGGAACCGTTTGACAGATTGGGCCAAAATTTTGCATGTGTATAGATCTCACATAGCTCTTTATCATACGCAAAACTAGTGGCGCCACCTGCAGCCATTTTTGCACAGCTCCTGTCTGTTTGTCTGCCATGGGATAAAATCACTCATATCTCGGCAGTGGTTTGACATATCTGCCTAAAATTTTGCAGGTTTATACATCCCAGACAGCTCTCTTGATTTTATGACAGGTGGCGCCATCTGCATTCTAGTTTATGCAGCAGACATCCAAGCTCATATCTCGGGAACCGTTTGACCAATTTGGCCAAAGTTTTGCATGTGTATAGTTCTCACATAGCTCTTTATCATACGCAAAACTTGTGGCGTCACCTGCAACCATTTTTGCTCAGCATCCATCTGTTTGTCTGCCACGGGCTTAAATCACTCATATACATGTAGTGGTTTGAATTATCTGCCTTAAATTTTGCATATGTATACAACTTGGACAGCTTTCTGGATTTTGTGGTAGGGGGGGCAACCTACATACACAATTTGGCTGCAGACATCCATGCTAATATGCAACACTCTATTTCCCCTTGCCACTCAATCCATGCCTAAAGTCACGCGTTCCACTCTGATTTAGGCGGATACACGTAGTCGCTTGTCGACTACCCGTATTCTAGTTCTCTATTGTGTTTAAGTTTGCAAAAAGAAATCCCATGCAACACTGCTTGCACGTTCCCCACTCCAGTGTTGTCATGCTATCTAATGGGATTTATTATAATTATTCAGAAGATCTTCATAATATTTCATCTACACTGTATTTACAAAAAAACACAACATTGGAAATTTCTAGGACTGGAGTAATTAAATTAGTCTACCTGAACACTAAAAAATAAAATAGCTGAAAAGTTTATAACAACATAGATATTTTTAGGCAAATCAGCTTTGATGATTCCTTGAAATTTGTTTTTTAAATCATGCTACCAGCCCTGATTATTTGGTACTTAATGGCAGAAATGAACAATACATAATGTAATAAATAGTAAAAGTCTCTTGTATTCAGTAAATAACCCTTGCAGTTGCAAACCTGCTCCTGATGGGTCAGTTTTTGGTTGCAGTTTCTGTATTAACAGTAAGGTTGAAATGTTTTTTTTTTGTGCTAGATGTTCCTTTTGGAAATAATACCAACAGTGTTTATTTTGCATTATAATTTGCAGTTATGAGGAAGCTCGTGAAGAACTGGATGAGTTCCAGATTAGCAGCAGAGAGTTGGAGGCAGAGCTTGAACAGCAGCTGGAACAGGCAGAAAACAAGACAAAAGACCTACAGTCAGCCAACAGCAGGCTACAGATGGAAGTAGAAAATCTGCAAGTAAGTTACATTGCCAGTTCAAAATGTTATATATTTATAAGGTAAGGTATACTTTAATAATGAAAGCTGGGAAATACGTTGTGTCCACAAATATTTATTGTATCCGCCAAAACAGAGTTTTGTGGATACTATGTTTTCAGCTGCACGCCGCCGCGTAGGAGTCGGGAGAACTCCTCCTTAACCGCTGGGCGGAATTTTATGAAACCCGGGATTATGTTCGGGTCACATGTGAACTGCTGCGCCCCAATTTTGTTTTGACCTCTGACCTTTCCTCTGCGCTCTGCGTCCGTTTGTGTGTCTGTTTCCACACATAAACCCACATATCTCTGGAACTGTTTGACGGATCAGGAAAATTTTTTTGCACAAATGTAGCCCTTGGAGAGCTTTATAACATACACAAAAAATGGTGGCGCCACCTGCAACCATGTTTGCACAGTGTCCATCTGTTCGTTTGCCTTGGATTAAAATCACTCATATCTCTGCAGTGATTTGACTAATTCACCTGAAATTTGGCATGCGTATACATCCTGGATAGCTTTTCTGATTTTATGACAGGTGGCGCCACCTAATTTCATGTTTATGCTGCAGACATCCAAGCTCATATCTCGGGAACCGTTTGACCGATTGGGCCAAAATTTTGCATGTGTATAGATCTCACATAGCTCTTTATCATACGCAAAACTGGTGGCGCCACCTGCAGCCATTTTTGCACAGCTCCCATCTGTTTGTCTGCCATGGGATAAAATCACTCATATCTCGGCAGTGGTTTGACATATCTGCCTAAAATTTTGCAGGTTTATACATCCCCGACAGCTTTCTTGATTTTATGACAGGTGGCGCCATCTGCATTCTAGTTTATGCAGCAGACATCCAAGCTCACATCTTGGGAACCGTTTGACTGATTGGGCCAACGTTTTGCATGTGTAAAGTTCTCACATAGCTCTTTATCATACGCAAAACTGGTGGCGCCACCTTCAACAATTTTTGCACAGCATCCATCTGTTTGTCTGCCATGGGCTAAAATCACTCATAAACATATAGTGTTTTGACTTATCTGCCTCAAATTTTGCATATGTATACAACTTGGAAGGCTTTCTTGATTTTGTGGTAGATGGCGTAACCTGCATACACCAATTGGCTGCAGACATCCATGCTAATATGCAACACTTCACTCTATTTCCCCTTGCCACTCAATCCATGCCTCACTTCACCCATTCCACTCTGATTTAGGCGGATACACATAGTCGCTTGTTGACTACCTGTATTCTAGTTCATTACTATAATGAGCCTAATTAAAATATACCAGAATTTGCAGTAAAGTACACTAATACATGACTGGATACAACATGCATTCAAGATATACCTAAGTAAATAAAATTCCTGTCATACATGGATGAACACTTTATACAAATTGTTTAAAACAATACACATAAAAACTGAAGGACTGCTGCATAGTAAGACTTAACTAAAGCAATAAGGGAAAAGAAATGTAGCGAGGAAAAAGCTTATAATCGTTGTGGACTGGTGTGTGGTGTGCGAAGACCTCCACTTTGATCCACAGTTCTTTAAAGCAACGTTGAAGTGGATGTGTATCATCTGCCATAAGTTTTGTCTTCAATTTGGTTTGATACACTATTGTTATATCATCAAGTATGTGTGTGTATATATATATATATATATATTATAAATCTATCCATGCTACACATAATCCTGTTGTATCAAATTTTATTTTCGGTTATTAGATAAATGTTTTAGGAATACCAGCTTCTTTAACGTTTAAACTAATGCAGGCTGGAACAGATACTGTGGATTGGTGATCTCACCATACAGTTAATGACACAGAGTATATCCTATATTCCACAATTTGGTTAATGTGCTTTTATAAATCTTAACAATTTGTGGAGGACCCTGGGAACATTGAATCAGTGGAAAGTCTTGTTCATTATAAGATGATAATTTAAAGGGTTTATATATTATTCCTAACATCAATCTGTGATTTACAGATTGTAAAGTGTCAGTAATTATTAATAATATCAAACTTTTACCTTGTGACACAACAGGCATTAGTGATGTTTATGAGATGCCAGTGAGGGTATAGTATAAATAAATTTTCACAAAGCTTTTATTTTGGTGATGATTTCCTGATCACAAATATCATGAACTTGAAACCCTCACAAACAAAATGCCAACCACAGTACTTCAAAGAGGTGAATTGTTCATGGATTGTAGAAATGCCAGGTGGAATAGAGAGGTACCAGGAGAACCAGCACCTGTGCAGAGATGATGGTAACACATGTTTGTACAGGTGTAGGAAGTAGGTAACACTTAAAAATGTGAAATGCCAATATGAACAGTGCTGAGAAGACTCTGTAAGCTTCATGCCTACCAAACTGTAACATTTTATGTAACATTGAGCAAAGTATTTTAACTCATGTTTGATACATACATCAAAACTACTAATTACATTCATCAACACTGAATTTTGAGTTTACTCGAACAAGACAAGGATGTGTTTCCAGGATAAACATTGATGGAAATGGAATATTTGTGCCATTAAAACTGACATGTGTCAGTTGAAAGTAAACATAGATATTTCACATTACAAAACAAAACCTAGGGAGTTATAGATATCTCAAATATTCTTAACAAATATATTACTGACATTAAAAGTATGGTACAGCTACAGCCTAAGCTCAGTTATAGAAGTGTAAAGTGTTGGTCATCAGTGGTTCATGAACAAATGTGGGATAAGTGGGTATCATATAAAATTTGTTGGTCTCTGTTACCCTAATCAAGAGGTCATTCAAGCTTCCAAACATACATAGTCAGTATATACCATGATGCATAGGATTGTAGACTCGAGACACCATTGTGAACACCATGCTTACCTACTGGGAAGGGGGGAGGGGGGGTTGCATTCAATCAGTGTAGTCTCTGTCCACAGATAGAAGACCTTGTCTTAAGGTCAGCTGATCTGACAAAGCTGCTGTTTATAGTTTATAAGGCGTTTTATAACACCAGTGCAATATTTGAAGAGAAATTTGTGACGGTTATACTTTGTTGGTAAAGTTAATGGAATAATCACCTGTTGGGAAAGTCGGATAAATTGATAAGTCCTGACGAAAGTAATTCTGGTTTGTGCAATTGTGTGATTGTAGTAAATTAAGGTAGGACATAGCCCATTGGTTAAAGCATTGAATGACAGAGCTGAGGTGCAAGGTTCAAATCCCCTAATGCCTATATGGGCAAAATGGTGATTGGTAAAATATTGTTTAAAGTTTAAAACCTCCTTAGATTTGCTCTGATGTCTAAATGACAAGTTATGACGTCTGGATTATTCTCAACCTCAAATCCAGAAGGCTTAATTATAACATATCATTCTTATTGTATGATAACCTTCATCCTCATTCAATAGACTGTGCCAACAACAGGCCATGGATCCGTCCTTTAAAAAAAAGTTGGTACATGTACCACATGTGTGAATTATCAATTCTGTGAGGAACATAGTCATATTTTCTAATAAGTGAAATTATATTTTGTTTTGAATTGTGTTTACTAATTTTCCTTCATGTTCTTCAGTAGAAATTCAATGCTCATATAAACAGTCAGTCCTTTAGAGCAGATATTGAATAATCAGTCCAGCTTCATGCAGTAGGAAATTTATATTTCATTTTAAATCATTCAAGCAGTGACATTGCTTGTAGTTTATTGAGTCAGTTGCCAAACCTGTATCAACCATTGAATACATGGAGATAATTGCCAGTATCTTCATATGCTACAGTTGCTTTTCTGAGGCCCCCATGTCATATGTCAAGTTAATGGTATTGATCTTTGTTTATTGATCCTCAGGAGGTCTGGTAATGAACTTAAGTTTATCATTTTATCTCATCGTTATTATTAACATTAATTAGCTGATTTCCATTGTGTGTTGGTTAATCTAATCATTCCCCCCCCCCCCCCCGAGATGAAAAGCACAGCTGGCATTTTGTTTTGGTTATGTGTATATTAACATGATTTATATATATTACCGATTATCTGAAAATTATCACAGTAGCACCATTCTGTGAGTGCAGATGTTCTGTATTTGTGACTGATACCACTCAGGGCCATACACAGTGTCTTTTATGCTTAGGGCTCATGTCAGCTTCTGCTGATATCCTGGTTTCATGCCAGGTATGCCACTTTATTATCTATTATAGGTGACAGTGGATCACCATCTAAAGTACTCGCAGCCATTACTGAATTAATGTGTTGAATCTAAAAGTGCCTCTAGATCTGTTCCTTACCTGGCTGTAAATAAGGAATTCAGTAAGGAGATTGAAAGGCATTGCAATAGAATGTACATACAGGTGTCACACCTTGACCTAGGATTAACAGGCCTGTGTATCACTATCAGTACTTTGAAAGTTTGGTTATTTACATGTACCCCTAGGTACACTATCAGGCTGAGAGGAGGGTATAGCATGCCAGGGCTCGGATCACAAGGAACTGAAGAACCCTTAGGTCTCAACAGAGTCATTTCCACACTGAGATAGAAGTGTTTTTTATAGAAACCTTTATTTTATAACATAATCACTCACAAACCTTCTCTACAATATCTTTTCTCAAATATGAATTTTCCATTTATATTGGACAGTTTATATCATTACCCTCACTTCTATTATAATTTAGCTTTATCCACAATTATAGGGTAACCAGGCTGGCCCTGCCTATTCGCCAGTTTGCCAATGGAGGGTAATGGGGAGATCCGACGAAACAAAATCCTCTCTGGCTAATTTATTGGCGAGTAG
Organism: Sipunculus nudus; assembly: GCA_026874595.1. Taxonomy (NCBI): domain Eukaryota; kingdom Metazoa; phylum Annelida; class Sipuncula; order Golfingiida; family Sipunculidae; genus Sipunculus; species Sipunculus nudus. The sequence goes on from CM049307.1 coordinate 22,739,011, forward strand.
CATCTTTTAAATGCCCTTTGGCCTAAAATATATATTTAAAAAATATAATATTATTTGTAATATTTGTTTTTACCATTTGATATAAAACAGGCTTTTTAAAAGATTATTTTATGATTTGATTTTGCTGATGTTGCTCAGATTAAATTAATTCACACATAGGTTTCAAGGAAATAATCCAAAATGTATAAACCAGGCCCTCCGATGATATCCCACTGTCCAAAAAAGGAGGGAGGAACCAGGTTGCCATATTACCCCTATCCTGACTATAGAAGGCTGGTACATGGTAATCAAATGATGTGCATAAATATGCACTCTGTAACTCTTACACATTTATACATAATTATCCATAAGATCATAGAACTAGTAACTGAATCATTACTGTGATATGATTAGCTGTAATTTCAATTATTTGTGACTTGTACATGATATATGAAGTGACCTTTCTGTGCCCCATGGCTCAAGGCTCAAACCCCCAATAAAATTTAATTTTAGACTAGATAGGTTTTCTTGGAGTTGGTCTGAATACTGGAAAACTAAGAACATTTTTTGGCCTTACTGAATGAGCAAAACAAGAGATTATGATATTGTGAAATAAAAGTTTATAGAGAAAATACTGGTCTTCAGTTGATTTAATTATAGTGATTATATATAACTTATTGTTCAACACAAAGTCACACAGAACTAGAATACGGGTAGATGACAAGCGGCTACGTGTATCCGCCGAAATCAGAGTTGGACAGGTGAAGTGAGGCATGGATTGAGTAACAAGGGGAAATAGAGTGAGGTGTGTTGCATATCAGCATGGATGTCTGCAACCGAAATGTGTATGTTTTGTGCCACCTACCACAAAACCAGAAAGCTATTAAAGTTGTGTACAAATGCAAAAAGTCAAGCAACTGCCGAGAAATGAGTGATTTTATCCCACGGTAGATGGACAGCTGTGCAAAAATGGTTGCAGGTGCGCCACCAGTTTTGCGTGTGATAAAATGCTTTGTGAGATCAATACACATGCAAAATTTTGGCCCAATCGGTCAAATGGTTCCCGAGATATAAGCCTGGATGTCTGCAGCGTAAATATAAATGTAGTTGGCGCCAGCCACAAAATCCAGAAAGCTATCCAAGATGTATATAAACCTGCAAAATTTTAGGCAGATAAGTCAAACCAGTGCAGAGATATGAGTGATTTTATCCCAAGGCAGATGAACAGATGGACACTGTGTCAAAATGGTTGCAGGTCATGCCACCATTTTTTATGTATGTTATAAAGCTATCCAAGGGCAAAAATTTTTTCTGGATTGGTCAAACAGTTCCCGAGATATGTGGGTTAATGTGTCAAAACAGACGCACAGATTGACGCACTGGAGAAAGAAAAGGTCAGAGGTCAAAACAAACTCGGGGTGCAGCAGTTCACATATGACCCGAACATAACCCCGGGTTTCGTAAAATTCCTTTCCTCTGACCTTTCCTCTGCGCTCTGTGTCCATTTGTGCGTCTGTTTCCACACATTAACCCACATATCTCGGTAGTACTATACTCTTATCTCTTCACACCCCATAGTCAAGCACTTCTAAGGTAGAAGTAAAATTTGACTCTCCTTACTTTTAAAAGCACTATGCCAGATGTCAAATTTCAGTATAATCAGTCAAGATTACCAGACAATAACTTTAAGCACCCTTTGCTTACTCTGATTATGATTTAAGTTACAAGTTGATTTATGTCAAGTTGTTCCCGGTTCATAAAATAGTATGCAATGATACTCTCATTGATTGGACCAGCTTTTCTTGCCTGGAGAGGTCGAGTATATCATTACAGAATCCCTTGGTGCAGTGTGAACCAGCTGAGCACTTGACCCTTTGGTCATTTTGCTGAACTGACCTACTTTTCATGACCTTGTTTGTTCTCAATATATTATGTGTCAGCTTCAAAAGATATTGGAAATACCCAAATCTTTCATCTCAAAATATGTCATGTTGTTATGCTGCTCATAGTATTCATACCAGTATATATACATTGGAAGTGTTTAGGCAATGTCGGCTGCCGAGTGTCCGACCCCTGGACTGTCTAGGCAGCTGACAATGTCTACACTGTCGGCTGCCTAGACAGTCCACACTCCATCCACTGGGCAGCTGACAATGCTTAACTGATATCACTAAGTGTCAGCTGCCGGGGTGTAACATTCAAGACCTTGTAGTAATAGTTAGTAAAATGTTGCTGAATTAAAAAGGTAGTAGAGATTATAACCTGGTCCCGGATGCATTGGTAACAAACTAACAAGTCTCTGAATGCAAAGCCCTAGTTCAGGGCTTGGCCCCCAGTTTGTAACTGCCTCTGAACACATCCCATCTCTCCCAGCAAGATTCATACATCATTAGTAAACCAATCAGAGATTTCCCTGACGTGTCACCACATATGCAATTAAAGAAAGGTGTGCAATGAAAGTGCAATTAGACTGAATAGAGTTCCCATATAATCAAAGCTAAGCAATTACGGTCATTATGTTAATACCTGGCAACTCAGCTCTGACATTTGAACACACAAAGTCCCAATTAACTAAAACACCTGCAACTTACATAATATATAATCATGATTAAATACAGAGAGTGAGAATTGTAATGATAGACTGGCCCTAAGTACATTACAAGGTAACAGGGTTGGATTTTTAACTTGGAAAATGAAAACACCGAAATGCAGCATCACATTTCTTGTAATATAAGTAAAGAAAATATGTTAAACAAATTAATTCTTATGGCACTAGGATACATACACCTACACTAAATGTATTTCATAAACATGCATTTCCATTTCATTGACTGACCAGTTCAGATGATTAATGCAGTTTACACACTGTTTATTGTGTGTTTGTTTTGCACTAGACCCCTTTGATGATCCTTTGATGTTATTGTGGGTATTTATTAGCATCATGGTTTGGCAGTCAGTTACACAAATGATTTCATAGGTCACTAGTGGTGAGAGAGCAGATTCTGAGTTCCTGGTGAATAGTGAGTGAGTAGATACTGAATATATGTTGGTCTAGCAACTGTCCTCATAAACAAGGGGTTAATTAATGTAATAAAATAACACATTTGGTGGTCTATCAGGGCTTGTTTGAAATCAAGGATAGTTAATAGTGGCTTGTCAGCACCATGGCAGTCAGCAACTCTGTTGGGGTTGAATTTCCCTCTTTTTTGTGATTTGGAGAAAAGTTAATCTGTAACAAAGGTCCCATCATGTCAAATTGTGGAAACGGGATTCGAAAACCATTGCTTGGTCTTGAGAAGCATCGTTCTAATAAGTCATTTAATCCCCAAAAATTATAGGGGTATTTCATTATTGGATGTTCTTGGAAAAATATTCATGAAAATATTGTACAACAGGTTAGTTACTTATGTAGAAGATTTAAATATAATAAGTGAATCTCAAGCAGGCTACAGGAAGGGATATAGTACCATAGATAATGCCTTTGTATTGCAAGCTTTAGTACAAAAATATTTATCAAAAAGGGGAGGCAGGTTTTACTGCATATATATTGACTTCTCAACAGCTTTTGACAGTGTACAACATGACTTTTTATGGTATGTACTTATGAAATCTGGTATAAATGGTAAAATGCTTAAAGTTTTTAAATCAATGTACTCGAAAATGAAATCATGGGTGTTAGCAGGAAATGAGTTATCTGAATACTTTAACTGTTCTATTGGAACAAGACAAGGCTGCATGGTTAGTCCGCTGTTATTCTCCCTGTTTATAAATGAATATTTTGATACTTTGCATACTTCAGATTGTAAGGGAATTTATATAGATGAACATCTCCCAAATATTATAACATTGATGTTTGCAGATGATATTGTAAATTTTAGTGATACAGTTGGCAGACTTCAAAAGCAAATTGATCATTTACAAGATTTCTCTAATAAATATGGAATGAAGATAAATCTTGATAAAACTAAAGTCATGGTCTTTAGAAAAGGTGGTACACCAAAAAAGGTAGAAAGATGGTATATCTGAGGAAAAAAACTTGATGTTGTAACACATTACAAATATCTAGGTATTATTTTTTCTAACAGGTTATCATGGACTAAAACACAGAAACAACAGGTTATGCAGGCAAACAAAGCTGTATGTGTTATGAAGAATTTCCACAAAAAAATGTAAATATTTAAGTGTGAATCACTTGTTTTATCTATTTGATACCTTTGTAGTACCTATTCTGATTTATGGAAGTGAGTTATGGGGGTTTACTAAAATAGAAATAATTGAAAGAGTACACATTAAATTTTGTAAGTATGTGTTAAATGTGGAAATAAACTGCAAATTCAGCGGCACTAGGGGACTGTGGAAGGTATCCTCTATTTGTAACCTATTCAATAAAATGCATAAAGTACTGGTTAAAGATATTACAAATGGCAGACAAAAGATACCCAAGGCACCTATATAATTTGATGGTAAAGTTAGATGAACAGGGAAAAATAACTTGGGCTACTCATATAAGAATATTATTGTTTAAAACAAGCTTTGGTTATGTTTGGTTAGCACAGTCTGTGGGAAAGAGCAACATTTTAATAACAAATTTCAAACAGAGACTAAAGGATATAGCAATGCAAGAATGGCAAGAAGATATATCCTTATGTAATAAGTTGGATTTCTATGGGTCTTTTAAATCAATGCTGACAGTAGAGAAGTATATTTCATACATGTGTTCCTAACAAATGTCATAGACAGGCACTTGCCAAATTACGATGTTCAAATCACAAATTATCCATTGAAACTGGCAGACATCAGGGAATAGCAAAAGAAGAAAGAATTTGTATGTATTGTTTTAATAGAGGATTTAATGTATTAGAAGATGAAAGTCACTTTATGCTTGAATGTCCTATGTATGTAGATCTGAGGGTTAAGTACTTAAGAGCTGACTTACTAGAACCAAATGAACACAATTTAAAGAATTTTTTAAATTTAAATGAACCATGTGAGATAGCTAGTGTTGCAGCATTTGTATATCATTCATTTAGAAGGAGAGAACAATCATTGGGTAATTAATGTATTAAGTGTTAACCTTGAACCATTGATGACAGATTAATAACCTGATTTATAATTGGATATTTTTATTGTATTATTTGTTCATGTTTTGTTAAAATGACAATTTAATATTTATAGTGTATTACTATGTTAATGTTTCTTTTGTTGGAACTTTGGGCCTGAGGCCTTTTCCTGAATAAACGTATTCTATTCTATTCTGTTCTATTTAATCCTGAAATAAAAAAACACATACCTTGTATACGTATGCATGTGTGCATAGTGGCAGCAAATATAAAAATATTGTCCATTCTGATTTGAAGTAGCAGGACTGATCCCCCCACATGACCTGACTTTATTTCAGTTTTTTCTTTTTTGCTTTTAACAATCTAATGCCTTAGGACCCCTTAAAGGACATTTTCTGAAAGCAAAAAAGATTTTCTACATTTTGATAAATATAAACTTGCTTTGGAGGAACATGTTTGAATTTATAAGCTTTATTATTTAATTTGAATATTAAGTATACCTTTTATTGCAAAAACATATTTTTTTAGGAATTTAACCAGTCCTGCTACCTGAATGTATGGTTATGTATATGTATCCAGACCTACAGTACCTTCAGTGTCATATATGCTGTGAATATTATATATATATATATATATATATATATGTCAGAGACGAGATTGAAATCCAGGCGGATTTTAAATTCGCCTAGACGAGATTGCGATTGTGAGCGAAATTGCAATTGTGATCTCGGCTAGACAGATTTTAAACTCGCCTAGACGAGATCACAATCGCAATCTCGCCTAGGCGAGATTAAAATCCCATCATGGAGCAGGCCAGGATTTTAATCTCGCCTAGGCCAGTTTAAAATCCGTCTGGTGTCATCCAGGCGAGTTTAAAATCTGCCTGATATTACTTAGGCGAGTTTAAAATCTTCCTAGGCGAGATTAAAATAGTGATCTGATCTAATTTCCTAATATATTAAGCATTGTAATTGACATATGAAAGATGTTTTCAGTCGGATTTTCAATATTTTAACACTGAATGGTTATATATAGTTAAAAGGTTATATATTTATTAATATTTACAGAATATTATAGTATTAATATAATAATTAACTTTTTTACAGTAATGTAATAATTATTCATGTGATAATTAACATTAATTTTGGAAACAGAATTATGAAATAGATATTTGATTATTATTTGCACCTTTGATGTGTTTCATGTGGGCTACAGCATCCTTATTATACCAATTATTTGCTAAACATTAATTAATCTTTATTTTTTTTCCTCCAGTTTTCTTAACAACCTTGGGATTGTAAATATCACTTAAAATTTTTACAAAAAAAATAATTTGTAATTGTATTTAAATATATGGCAATTAGAGAGTAACAAGAGGTATATTGAAGCACACCTATGAGATATTATGAAGAGCAAATCTGGGGGAAAAAGTCATCCACTTGCATATTGAATCAATCATAGATAGATAGATAGACAGATAGATAGATAAGTCTATATGGCTATTACTTCACTATTTAATGAGTATATTACCCATTAACATAAACAATCATCCTATTTGATAATTCTTACAGGACAAACAGAACAAATTAGTTGGTTGATCTGGTTCAAATGTTTCTTTTCACCCAGGTATTCAACACTCAACAGTCAAAACATGTACACTTATGGTACAAAATATGCAGGGTATCAGTATTTATGATGGACTTTGATACACCATCCATTTTATAGGTAATTAAACATCATATGAGAAAAGGTAAAAGTTGATACACAGATGTATGCAAGTGAATATTTCTTTGTCTTATTTAGTCTTTTCTTATAATGTATATAATATTCTTCTGATCTTTTTTTTAATGTTTTGTGAGGCATTTTGTGAAGTTTCAATATTTATGTAGACTGTGTTACAAGATAAATGCCTTTTTTTTGGACAGTATTATATCATATCAGAAAAAATATGATTTCTAGATTCATAGAGTAATAGATCATTTATGCATGTGAACATACATTGAATTATATTGATAAAAATAAATGAGCTATGTTCCTTTTGTCTTTTTAAAATACTACATTACTAATATTACTAATACCAGTTTCCCTTCAAATTAATATTGACAACAAAATTATTATGTAAATAGCCCACATCATTTATCATTTGAATATGCCATATACAATACCAATGGAAGTTTCTTATTACATAGTTTATAAATAAAAATATAAAATAAAAAAATTAATTTTAATTATTACATAAATATTTTAATATTCTGTAAATAATATTAAATATATATTACTTGTGAACTATACATAACCATATTAATAAAAAATATATAATATAAAATATTCCATTTCCAAAATTAATGTTAATTATTAATTAATAATATAATATTCTGTAAATATTAATAAATATATTACTTGTGAACTATACATAACCATTCAGTGTTAAAATATTGAAAATCCGACTGAAAACATCTTTCAGAAGTCAATTACAATGCATAATTTATTGGGAAATTAGATCAGATCACTATTTTAATCTCGCCTAGGCAGATTTTAAACTCGCCCAGGTGATATCAGGCAGATTTTAAACTCGCCTGGATGACACCAGACAGATTTTAAACTCGCCTAGGCGAGATTAAAATCATGGCCTGCTCCATGATGGATTTTAATCTCGCCTAGGCGAGATTGCAATTTTGATCTCGTCTAGGCGAGTTTAAAATCCGTCTAGCGGAGATCACAATTGCAATCTCGCCTAGGCGAGATCACAATCGCAATCTCGTCTAGGCGAATTTAAAATCTGCCTGAATTTCAATCTCGTCTCTGACATATATATATATATATATATATATATATATATATATATATATATTATATATATATATTGTACAAGAAAAAAGTTCAAATAAATAAATAGCTAATAGGTCAAGAATGTCACACATCTAGGTAGCTGACACTTATTGAAATCAGTTAAAGCATTATTGGCTGAGCAGTGGGTTGAGTGTGGACTGTCTAGGCAGGTGACAGTGTAGACATTGTGGGCTGCCTAGACAGTCCAGGGGTCTGACACTCCACAGCGGACATTGTTGGCTGCCTAGACACTCCCATATGCAATATTCCAAAAGAGGGTCATCATTTTGCATTTCTTCTGTCATACCTAAGTGTTTTAACACACTGATAAGAATTTAAATATCCTGACATGATATATATTGAGCTTCTTTGCAGTCAGCTTGTCTGTCAGGGTCTGATAACTTCCTTTTCACCCATCTTTAATGAACAGTTACATAAATACTAGGTTTAATACAGTTCAGCTGCTAGTGCTAATCTTCATAATCATATCTAGTAGTACATTGAGGTCAGACAGTAAGCCTAAATATCCATGGTTGGCATATTCTGTTGTGGCCAAACACATGATAGTATTATTACTCTGTTTGTCTGAAGGGGTTGCCTGACCTTCAAGACCCCTGAATACTGTTGTTCCATCTCTGCAGAGACAGAACAAAATGAGGTCATTGATCCCTCAGCCCTGGCCATTAACTGCAGCAGTGCCATGATGATCACAGCAGCTGTGTCTGAGGAGCCCCCCTTGTAGGATAATCAAGCTGCCACATTCAGGGTTGCTCAGGCTGTGTTTTGATACAGGAGTAGTAATGGGTTTGTTGTGGACCATGTTCAATGTGTGTGATAGGATTATTGACTTCCTCATTTATGGCAGGCTGATGTTTATTCAGGCTCCATTCAAATCCCATTCTCATAACAACATAAGTCACGTCAACTATATAATGCACATGCCTGTGTATGTGTAAATGATTTCCTGGTTAGAATTGCCGTGAAAAGGATTCCTTTCAAGCAGAACTTTGTTAACTTTTATGTTGTGTGTAGGATATTTCTTTAAGGATTCACCATAGGAATTTTATTTCATAGATGAAGATGTATATTGACAAACTCTTGGTCAAGTACAAAGATGGGTGACTTTGACCTATTTTTCTACGTTTCAGAGCTGTTCTCAGGAACATTGGGTGGATTTTCACAAAAGTTACTATGCTCATTGGGACTGATGGTCTGTACCTGCTGCACAAGTTTTGGGGCGCCACCTACAATTTCTGATTTTTAATGAATTTTATCAGATTTTTCAACTTTGGCCTTATGAGCTGGATATCTCCAAAGGTATTCAACACAGGAACTCATTTCTTCAGTGCTGATGCATATTTACAAAATCGTGGTCAAATTCAAAGATGGGTGACCTTGATCTACTTTTCAAGGTCACAGAGCTTCGAATCATAAAAAAACTTAGGACCTTATTTCTCAGGAACTACTGGGTGGATTGTTATGAAACATGGTAAAATGATATGCCTTGATGATCTCTAAGTCCTGCATGAGATCAGTCTTCTTATACTTGCAAAGGTAATACTGCCGATATTCTAGTTTGTGAATACAGTAAACTCAGACATTTTGAGATCTGTCATTATGTTGATATTAACTTGGTTATAATTGATGATTGGTCAGTTTGTGCAAAATGATTTGATCATCAGCCTTGCCAGGCTATAATTGATTACAGAGTTAGCACATAACTAGGCTTTTTGGGGATTAATGTGTGCCTTCAAATACTTAATGCCAGCAAACTTTAGAAAGTTCTCCATTTACTGATAACTTTATACTTAAATGTACTATATACACATTAATATTTATTAAATTATAACACACCATAAAACAATTAACAGCCAACATGCAGGCCTTTCCCCAGCAGTAGTAACAACAACACCTCCACCAACAGATAAAGGAGGTTATGTATTCACCCATATTTGTATCCGCCAAAACTAAGTTTTACACAAATGTAGCCCTTGGATAGCTTTTTAACATATACAAAAATGGTGGCTTCACTTGCAGCAATTTTTGCACGGCATTCATCTGTTCGTCTGCCATTGGTTAAAATCACTCATATCTCTACAGTGGTTTTTGACTAATTCACCTGAAATTTGGCATGCTTATATATCCTGGTTAGCTTTCTTGATATTATGACAGGTGGCGCCACATACATTCATGTTCACGCTGCAGACATCCATGCTAATATCTCCGGACTGGTTTGACGCATATACCTGAAAATTTGCATGTGTCTAGATCTCACATAGCTCTTTATCATACACAAAACAGGTGGTGCCACCTGCAACCATTTTCCCACAGCCACCATCTGTTTGTTTGCCTTGGGTTAAAATCACTCATATCTCAGCAGTGGTTCCATTTATTCACCGCAAAATTGGCATGCATATACATCATGGATAGCTTTCTTGATTTTATGACAGGTGGCTCCACCTTCATTCACGTTCATGCTGCAGATATCCATGCTAATAATCTCCGGACTGGTTTGACATACCTACCTGAATGATGCATGTGTTTTGATCTCACATAGCTCCTTATCATACAAGAAACTGGTGATGCCACCTTCAACCAGTTTTGCACAGAGTGAATCTGTTTGTCTGCTGTGGGATAAAATCACTCATATCTCGGTAGTGGTTTGACTTTTCCACCTGAAATTTTGCATGTGTATATATCTTGGATAGTTTCTGGTTCAAATAACAGGTGGCGCCACCTACAATCATGTTTACGTGGCAGACATCCATGCTAATATGTAACACCTCTAACTCTATTTCCCCTTGCCACTCAATCCATGCCTCACTTCACCCGTCCTACTCTGATTTTGGCGGATACATGTAGTCCCTTGTCAACTGCCCGTATTCTGGTTGTCTGTAGTCTGTAACTGTCTGTTTGTGTGTGAGATTATTTGTGTATGCACAGATGACATTTGTAGATATTATAGCCCCAAAAGTAAGAGAGCGTTGTTATAAGGTTAGTTGGATCAAGATTGTGGGTTATTTAGGATAATTTTCTGTGCATACATATGTCTCCAATCACGGAGCTGACACAGGTGGTAACATCTGGTGGAGGACATTGGTAATTCTAGCACACAAGATATTTAAGGCCAGTAAGGCTCTCCTGGTGAAGCAGCTTTCATTAAGGAGGTGATATGGGTAACAGTTCCCTCTCTAGGTGCTGATGTTGTATAATTTGTTAATAAATATATATTTCCTGATATTTTGATTTTCAATTAATAATATATACTTATTTTGCAGGAAAAATTAGAACATCTACAGTCCGGGTCACATAAACAGATAACAGAGCTGGAAGATGAACTGGCTCAGACTAGAGCATATAAAGACGAACTCCAAAAGTATATAAGAGAGCTAGAACAGGTTAACGATGACCTGGAAAGGGCAAAAAGGTGAGGGCTAAGAATTCAGATTATATCTGTCAATCACAGCATTGTATAAGAGCTTTATGAGTAAGCCGTTTAATTTTAAGACATGCATGGTGATGTCACTTCAGCTGTTCATATTGGCATAAATTATTGAAGTTTATATAAAAGTAACAGGTTTTATAATACAGATAGTTAATTTATATAATGTATAGTCCGTTCCGCTTTCCCGCCTGTCCACCTGGTTTCTCCACACAAGAGAAACTTGCCATATAAAATTTGCACCAATCGCAGAAAGAGGAAAATGTGTAATTTTTGGTACCCTTCCTGCCTACGATATAAATATTATTCACTTTACAACCTGGCTGACATTTCTCATATATCCGTGGTTCATGGCATCAGCAGGGTCAGCAGGTCTTGATTATTGGTCCTGTAAATATGGGTGCCTCTTTGTAAGTCACTTCTGATATGATGTCACCACTGTTCCCTGCCACACCCATTTCATAGATTGATGGCAAGATGTGGATAAAGACTACTCAATAGTTACTCATAAAATGGTTTTAAATTTTTTACAGGAAAATAACTTAAGCAAGACTATAAATTACACATTTTCCTCTTTCTGCCCTAGAGGCAAAAAGGTATGGCTTTCCTTGACCCCCAAAAGAAAGAATGGTGAAAAAACAGGTGGACAGGGGTGCTCGAAAGGACTATGGATGATAATTTCACTGTCATTTGTTTTATAAAAGATTGAAAATGAAAATTTGGTGTGCCAGTAAACAAGTTGATACAATTTAGATTTTTACTGCATTTGTGTCATGAATATTGATGTTCTTCTGTGCTGCAGATAATTCAGTGGCTTTATCACACAAATACTGAGTTCAATTGCACTCTTTGTGTGGCCCCTTGCAGTGGTGGTTTATAGACACCTTGTAATGTGAAAGACATGGCACTTGTTACTTTCACTTTCATTTTCTTAATGGCCGCTGCCAGGGTGTTTTTGAAGAGTCAGGCTGAAAAGATTATCATATCTGTTATATACAGTAAACTAACTGTACTAGGAGTTCAGCTGTAAAGCATGTCTGATAAAAGCATAGTGAATTGAAAATTCTACCACTAATACTCTTAAAGCAAGACACTTCTCCTTTCTACACTTCAAAAAATTTCTTATCTTTTTCTTATCAGAATGATCATCAAATAGAGCAGTTATGAAGCTTTATTAGTTTTTAGCACTATTGGTTTTTTTCAGTAATTAATTGCCACTTTTGCCAGCATATCTGTTTAAGCAACTTGTTACATAAAAAAACTCTACATGTGTTAAGAAAACGATGTTTATACCATTTTGTACAAGTTATTCATAGATAAATTGTTTCCATATTTTTCTGGACCTATTCATTGGTATTTAATTTCATGGGTTTAGTGAGTCATCAGTTTCACTGGTCTGAGAGCCCAACAGAATATCTGTCAGAAAAGATGTAGATTTAATTAGAAATGACTTGACTGTTAACTCATAAAATATTAGTGTTATAGATGAGAATTATTTATGATGATAACTTGTTAAAAATCTTTATGACATTTTATGTTTTGAAATCATCACAACACAAAAGGAAGTTACCTGTTTCAGTTGTGCTCGAGAATGCAACTGGAGGATCCACTCTCATTGAAGGGTCTCAATTTTACATGAGCTTGGACTTAATAGAATGTTCTGTATTTGTTGATCAGAAGTTAGGGTTGAAATGTTGTGAATCTGCTGTATTTCATAACTATTACAACTGAGGTTGTTGTAGTGCACTCCAGAACCAGTGGTACCTTTTCCAATGTGAACCTTATTACTTTTAGAGCGACTGTGGTATCATTAGAAGATTTTGAGCTGAGGCTTAATCAGGTATGTACATACTTTAAGATCTTTACAGTTATGCAGGATCACAGAATTTACATCATGTTGAAGAACTGCACATGTGTTTTCTTTAATCCAGTAGGTGATATATAGTACATTGGAATTATGAAAATGAAATAATATTCCTAACCAGTGATTCAGTTTTGGAATTACATGGTTTTGTTTCATAGATATTAAACCTGTTACTGTGAATATATATATATATAGTGTGTTGTCAGTAAGATTATAAAGTTAAAATATTAGATTCTCAGGTTAAATAGTTTGACATTCTCAAAATTAAGTTATATTTTACTTGTAAATTCATATTAAACCCTGAAGCTTTTATAAAGTGTACACCATACCAGGGCCATGAATCTGCTCTCAGATCTGCCCTGAAAGTTGATCCATCCAGAAATTAGTTCACTTCTTCCTTTATCCATTGACCAGCCTTCCACAAAAATTAATAAAGATTCTTTGAAAACTTTGGAATTTTACTGCATATCATTTAATGAAAAACCTTGGGCTAAAGAAGAGAATATAATGTTTTTCAATAGTGCAAATTTTTGAGATTCATATGGAGAAGCACAGAGAACAGTAAGGTGTGAATTCATCCACAGATTCCACGCCAACACTAAAGTTTAGTGATTAGTTCCAAAATTTTGCCAGTTATTTACTATCCCCTGATACACCCTCTCACAAAATTTCATTCAAATTCATACAGAACTGTTGGAGATGTTGCATGGACAAACAATGCTGATTACGTCAACCATTACCACTTTCTCTGGTGGAGGTACTGTGATAAGCTGAAGCTATTTGGCATGTTCAGAGTAAAAGGGCTTGTCCTCAGCTACATAAACAGAGGCACCTGCCACCATCATTAGAAATATTTAATCAGGGACTGTTATATAAAATGTTATCTCTGTGCTTATATAAGTAGGAATGTAGGGTGGATTGTCCAGGAATAACACATAGTAATGCAGAACATGTAAGTCAACCTTTGATATGGGGCTGCCAGTCACCTGAAATGATGAATTGTTATCTAATCTGTGGTCCACCTACCTGTGTCCATTACGCTGCCAGGTGACATAGTTAAAGTGACTTATCATGGTCATGAGATTGTGTAGTTGCTGAGCAGACACACTTTTGTATCAGAATGTCTGTGAGTTTAAGTCATAACCAGACACTTTGTATCAGTGTCCCTGAATTCAATCATATATTACATGCAAGGTGCTTATGTAAACATGTGCTAAAAAATATCTTACATTTTTAGCTCCGCTAACTATAAAAAATCTGAGCTAAAGTCATGGTCCTTTGTCCTGTACCAGGCTGTAGTGTGTATGTCTGGCGGGCTGTCTGTTAACACGGCATCTTTTGAAACTGTTGAACCTACCAATCCAAAATTTAAATAGAGTTAGATTTCCCCCCCCCCCCCCCAAAATCTCCTAATGAAAACCTTATTACATTCTCAAATTTTTTGTTTATGGCATATGTATCCTTTAATATTATACTTATGCCTTTTTTCCACCATTAAATGGTTTCAGGTCACAAGTTAAATTCATTACACAGTGCAAATGTGATTTATACCCAGGTCACTTGTTTTAACATGCTTATTAAATTTTGTTTATGGTCACTTGAATTTTTTTTCAGCATTCTATTTCAGTTAATAAATAAATGTTTATTAACAGACTTTTGCTCATATCTGTTATTCTATAATTCACAGGGTTTCATTTTAGCAGGGCCATTTCTTCTCCTCTTAGCTTTTCAATCGTAATATATTTGAAAAACCAAAAGAAATAAGTATAATTTGCATTTGCTAAAATGTTCCTAAATTCAGCTGAGCGACATGACCCATTGGTCCCTTGTTTTTTAGCTCAGCTGACTGAAAGTCATCTGAGCTATAGCGATCACTCTTTGTCCGTCGTCCGTCTGTCTGTCTGTCCGTCCGTTAACCAGGCACAAATCGTAACCGCTGGACCTAGAACCTTGTAACTTGGGATTCTGAGAGGTCCATAAAAAATCTCCTTGGAAACCAGAAATTAGGTCTCTGTTACCCATATCCTTCGAGCTATGTGGCCCCAAAGTACCCCCCAGAAAAGTCAAAAATTTCATACAAAAACTTCAATATCTCATTAACTACTTGACTGATGGTCATGATTTTTGGCATACATATTGATCATGAGATGTTACATCACTTCCTGCAGACTGGTGGTGCCACCTGTATTTTTCGATTTTTTACGAATTTTTTTCTCTATTTTTGAGACCTTTAAAAATGTGAACATCTGTTAACAAGGCACAAATCATAACGACTGGACTTAGAATCTTAATTCTTGACACACTGAGAGGTCCATGAAAATTCTCCTTGGAAACCAGAAATTAGGTCTCTGTTACCCATATCCTTCGAGCTATATGGCCCCAAAGTACCCCCCAGAATAGTAAAAAATTTCATACAAAAAATTCAAAATTTCAATAACTACATCACTGATGGTCTTCATTTTTGGCATACATATTGATCATGAGATGTTAGATCAGTTCCTGCAGACTGGTGGCGCCACCTGTACTGTTTGATTTTTTACGATTTTTTCCTCTATTTTTGAGACCTTTGAGGATGCTGTCATCTGTTAGCGTGGCACAAATAGTAACGACTGGACCTAGAATCTTCATTTTCGACACACTGAGAGACCTATGAAAAGTCTCCATGGAAACCAGAAATTAGGTCTCTGTTACCCATATCCTTCGAGCTATGGGGCCCAAAATTACCCCCCAGAATAGTCAAAAATTTCATACAAAAACTTCAATATCTCATTAACTACATCACTGATGGTCATGATTTTCGACATACATATTGATCATGAGATGTTTCATCAGTTTGTGCAGACTGGTAGCGCCACCTGTATTTTTCAATGTTCACGAATTGTTTTCTCCATTTTTGAGACCTTTAAGGATGTAGTTATCTGTCAACAGGGTACAAATCGTAACGACTGGACCTAGAATCTTCGTTCTTGACACACAGGGAGACCCATGATAAGTCTCCATGGAAACCTGAAATTTGGTCTCTGTTACCCATATCCTTTGAGCTATGGCACTCCAAAGTACAGCTAAGAATAATGGAAAATTTGATACAAAAGCTAAAGTATCTGAACAACTAATGCAGAGATAACCATAATTGTTTGCATGGATATTGATCATGGAGTGTTTCATAAGTTTCTGCAGACTGGTGGCACCACCTGTATGTGTTCGTTTTTTTTTTACGAAATTTTTCTGTATTTTTGAGACCTTTAAAGATATGAACATCTGTTAACAGGGCACAAATCATAACAAGTGACCCATGGGTCATGACGCTCAGCTGACTGGGAAGAGATTCGCAAAAGGAAATTTTATCACCAGAATAGTAGTATATACCCATTCAACTGAAGCCTCAAACAGATTAACCAACAGGCCAAGATTTAGTCTGTATTTATATATCTCAAAAATAGAGAAAAATGTGTAAACTTTTAAAACTAGAATACGGGTAACCGACAAGTGACTACATGTATCTGCCAAAATCGGATAGTGAGGCATGGATTGAGTGGCAAGGGGAAAAAGAGTGAGGTATGTTGCATATTAGCATGGATGTCTGCAGCCTAAATGTGTATGTAGGTTGTGCCACCTACCACAAATCCAGAAAGCTGTCCAAGTTGTATACACCTGCAAAATTTTAGGCAGAAAAGTCAAACCACTACATGTATATGAGCGATTTTTGCCCATGGCAGACAAACAGACAAACACTGTGCAAAAATCTTTGCAGGTAACCCCTCCAGTTTTGTGTATGATAAAGATCTATTTGAGATCTAAACACATGCACAATTTTGGCCCAATCGGTCAAATGGTTCCTGAGATATGAGCTTGGATGTGTCCAGCGTTAACTAGAATGTAGGTGGCGCCACCTGTCATAAAATCGAGAAAGCTGTCCACGATGTATAAACCTGCAAAATTTTAGGCAGTTATGTCGAACCACTACAGAGAAATGAGTAATTTTAGGCCACGGCAGACTAACAGACAGACGCTGTGCAAACATTGTTACAGGTGGCGCCACCATTTTTTGTGTATGTTACAGATCTATCAAAGGGTTACATTTGTATAAATTTTATTTCCTGATCGGTCAAATGGTTCCCGGGATATAAGCTTGGATGTCATCAGCGTGAACGTGAACGTAGGTGGCGCCACCTGTCATAAAATCAAGAAAGCTATCCTGGATGTATACACATGACGAATTTCAGGTGAATTAGTCAATTCACTGCAGAGATATGAGTGATTTTAACCCAAGGCAGATGAACAGATGGACACTGTGCAAACATGGTTACAGGTGGCGCCACCATTTTTTGTGTATGTTATAAAGCAATCCAAGGGCTACATTTGTATCAATTTTATTTCCTGATCGGTCAAACGGTTCCCGAGATATGAGGGTTTATGAGTGGAAACAGACCCACAAATGGACACTGGATAGAGAGGAAAGGTCAGAGGTCAATGCAAATTGGTTAGGCACCAGTTCACATGTGACCCGATAATAGGTGTAAGTTTGGGAAAAATCGGTCCATTAGTCTCAGAGGAGCTCTCTGGAAACGAACGACGCCGCGGCGGAGGAACTCGGTCAAAAACATAGTATCCGCAAAACTTCGTTTTGGCGGATACAAAAATACAGGTGGCTCCACCAGTCTGCAGAAACTAATAAAAACACTTAATGGTCATTATCCATGCAAAAAATCATGGTGATCTCTGCATTAGTTGTTCAGATACTTCAGTTTTTGTATCAAATTGTCCATTATTCTGAGGGATACTTTGGAGTCCTATAGCTTGAAGGATATGGGTAACAGAGACCTAATTTCAAGTTTCCACAGGCACCTTTCATGGGCCTCCTTGCATGACAAGAATGAAGATTCTAGGTCCAGTTGTTGCAATTTGTACCCTGTTGACAGATAACCACATCTTTAAAGGTCTCAAAAAAAAGAAAAAAATTCGTAAAAATTTGAAAAAAAAATAGAGGTGGCACACCCAGTCTGCAGAAACTGATGGAACAGCTCATGATCAATATGTATGCCGAAAATCATGACCATCAGTGTTGTAGTTATTGAAATACTGCAGTTTTTGTATCAAATTTTCCATTATTCTGGGGGGGGGGGGATATTTTGGACCCATAAAGCTTAAAGAATATGGGTAACAGAGACCTAATTTCAAGTTTCCATGGAGACTTTTCATGGGTCTCCCTGTGTGTCAAGAATAAAGATTCTTGGTCCTGTTTTTATGATTTGTGCCCTGTTAACAGATGTTCATATCTTTAAAGGTCTCAAAAATACAGAAAAATTTCGTAAAAAAAAAACAAACAAATACAGGTGGTGCCACCAGTCTGCAGGAAGTGATGTAACATCTCATGATCAATATGTATGCCAAAAATCATGACCATCAGTCAAGTAGTTAATGAGATATTGAAGTTTTTGTATGAAATTTTTGACTTTTCTGGGGGGTACTTTGGGGCCACATAGCTCGAAGGATATGGGTAACAGAGACCTAATTTCTGGTTTCCAAGGAGATTTTTTATGGACCTCTCAGAATCCCAAGTTACAAGGTTCTAGGTCCAGCGGTTACGATTTGTGCCTGGTTAACAGACGGACGACGGACAAAGAGTGATCGCTATAGCTCAGATGACTTTCAGTCAGCTGAGCTAAAAACTGGACCAAGAATCTTCATTCTTGACACACAGGGAGACCCATGAAAAGTCTCCATGGAAACTTGAAATTAGGTCTCTGTTACCCATATTCTTTAAGCTTTATGGGTCCAAAATACCCCCCCCCCCCCCCCAGAATAATGGAAAATTTGATACAAAAACTGCAGTATTTCAATAACTACAACACTGATGGTCATGATTTTCGGCATACATATTGATCATGAGCTGTTCCATCAGTTTCTGCAGACTGGGTGTGCCACCTCTATTTTTTTTCAAATTTTTACGAATTTTTTTCTTTTTTTTGAGACCTTTAAAGATGTGGTTATCTGTCAACAGGGTACAAATTGCAACAACTGGACCTAGAATCTTCATTCTTGTCATGCAAGGAGGCCCATGAAAGGTGCCTGTGGAACCTTGAAATTAGGTCTCTGTTACCCATATCCTTCAAGCTATAGGACTCCCAAGTATCCCTCAGAATAATGGACAATTTGATACAAAAACTGAAGTATCTGAACAACTAATGCAGAGATCACCATGATTTTTTGCATGGATATTGACCATTCAGTGTTTTTATTAGTTTCTGCAGACTTGTGGAGCCACCTGTATTTTTGTATCCGCCAAAACGAAGTTTTGCGGATACTATGTTTTTGACCGAGTTCCTCCACCGCGGCGGCGTTCGTTTCCAGAGAGCTCCTAGGAGACTAATGGACCGATTTTTCCCAAACTTACACCTATCATCGGGTCACATGTGAACTGGTGCCTTACCAATTTGCGTTGACCTCTGACCTTTCTTCTCTATCCAGTGTCCATTTGTGGGTCTGTTTCCACTCATAAACCCTCATATCTCGTTTGAACCGTTTGACCGATCAGGAAATAAAATTGATACAAATGTAGCCCTTGGATTGCTTTATAACATACACAAAAAATGGTGGCGCCACCTGTAACCATGTTTGCACAGTGTCCATCTGTTCATCTGCCTTGGGTTAAAATCACTCATATCTCTGCAGTGAATTGACTAATTCACCTGAAATTCGTCATGCGTATACATCCAGTATAGCTTTCTTGATTTTATGACAGGTGGCGCCACCTACGTTCACTTTCACGCTGATGACATCCAAGCTTATATCTTAGGAACCGTTTGACCGATCAGGAAATAAAATTTATACAAATGTAGCCCTTTGATAGCTCTGTAACATACACAAAAAATGGTGGCGCCACCTGTAACAATGTGGCCAGCGTCTGTCTGTTAGTCTGCCGTGGCCTAAAATCACTCATTTCTCTGTAGTGGTTCGACATAACTGCCTAAAATTTTGCAGGTTTATACATCGTGGACAGCTTTCTTGATTTTATGACAGGTGGCGCCACCTACATTCTAGTTAACGCTGCACACATCCAAGCTCATATCTCAGGAACCATTTGACCGATTGGGCCAAAATTGTGCATGTGTTTAGATCTCACATAGGTCTTTATCAGACCCAAAACTGGAGGGGTTACCTGCAAAGATTTTTGCACAGTGTTTGTCTGTTTGTCTGCCATGGGCAAAAATCGCTCATATACATGTAGTGGTTTGACTTTTCTGCCTAAAATTTTGCAGGTGTATACAACTTGGACAGCTTTCTGGATTTGTGGTAGGTGGCACAACCTACATACACATTTAGGCTGCAGACATCCATGCTAATATGCAACATATCTCACTCTATTTCCCCTTGCCACTCAATCCATGCATCACTATCTGATTTTGGCAGATACATGTAGTCACTTGTCGGTTACCCGTAATCTAGTTTTAAAAGTTTACACATTTTTCTCTATTTTTAAGATATATAAATACAGACTAAATCTTGGCCTGTTGGTTAATCTGTTTGATGCTTCAGTTGAATGGGTATATACTACCATTCTAATGATAAAATTTCCTTTTGCGAATCTCTTCCCAGTCAGCTGAGCGTCATGACCCATGGGTCACTTGTCTTTGTGATGCTTCAGATCATCTCTCTTTATTAATTCCACTTGAGTAGTTCCAAAACATCTAGACTCACATGATTTATTGTCACTCCATTTTACAGTATCATTTTAATTCACCATTTGCAATATATTTTGAGCATGTTATTTTTAGCTCAGCTGACTATAGGTCATCTGAGCTATAGTCGTGGTCCATTGTCCGTCGTCCGTCCGTCCGTAAGACTGGCACATTTCGACACCATTGGACCTACAAATCTGAAATTCGCCATACAGTTAGATGTCCCCAAAATCTCCTACCATGGCGAAAATTGGGTTAATAGGACTTCTAAATATTAAGGAAAAACCTCAATTTTTTATTAGAAATCTATTTTCACACTTCAGGACTGCCTAATATCAAAACCACTCATCTGGTTTTCTTCATATTTACCATAAATATTCCTCTATATAGTTCCTATGTACATGCCAGAAATTAAGTCACTATTATTTAATTTAAAAATGTTATGGGCCCAAACATAATTTACTTTGTAAAAAAAATCAGGAAAGATATTTGGTCACTTAAGACCAAAAGTGTTAAAGGTAGGGCCTTTTTTTCAGTAATTCAACTTTAATTGATCAAAATTTAATTGTATACAAAAAATTAGATCAAAATCTGTTAAATTTTTTTAAATGTTGGCAAAAATATAATATTGGTACCTTAAATTTTGCCCAAGTTTGACCATGGCAAATTTTTTTCCTGTAAGTACTGTGGATTTTACTTAGCATTTTATCTGTTAACACCAAAAATTTGAAACCAGTTGATCAAAAACTGTAGATTTTATTCAAGTTTTCAAGCACCATTGTCACATATATATCAAGCTAGTGTTATGCAGTTTGCTAGAGCTCAGCTCCCCAGCTTCAGCTCTAAGTTCCTTAAATTTGGCATACAGTCAGATGTCTCCAAAATCCCCTACCATGCCAAGAATTTGATCAATAAGACTTAATTCCTTCTAAATATTAATGAAAAACTTCATTTTTCCATTAAAAACCCATTGTTACACTGTAAGACTGCCTAATATAAAAACCACTGATCTGACTTTGATCATATATAATATACTTATTTTTCTATACATTCTCTATGCACAGAAATGATGTCAGTATTGCGTAATTGTTTTAAGTAATGGGCCCAAACATAATGCACTTTTTAAAAAATCAAGAAATATATTTACTCCCTTAACAAGAGGATTGTTGAAGCTAGAGATTTTTTGTCAGGGATGTAACATTATTTAATCAAGATTCAATTGAATACTCAAAATTAGTTCTGAATTGTTCAAATTTTATAAGTTATTAGTATAAATATAAAATAAGTACCTTAAATTTTGCCCAACTTTGACCATAGCACGTTTGTTTCCTGTGAGCACTGTTGATATAATTTTCATATCATGCACACATAAGGATTTCAGCGTTTTAGTTTAGAAAGCTGAAAGAAATTGGCCAAAAATTGAAGCTTTTATTAATGACTTATGAGACCATGTCAGACCTTGGCTCTCCCCAGCCCCTCTTTGAGTCACCTGTATGTTGACCTTGTTGACCTTTGAGCAAATTATACACGCTTGAGGCGAGGCATAAAGTGGGGCAGCCAGGCAGCTTATGGCCAGCCACAGTTGATCCAGGTGTCCAACCCAACTCATCTAGTAGTTGTTTTAACCAACAACATAACAATAAACAATTAATTAATAATTTTTTATTGGTTTTTAATAACAATTAAAGAAAAATAGAAAAGGAATTTGTTAGTTGATGAGTAACAGGAAATTAACTTGCAGTTACTGATATTATAAGAATCTTGTATTGATGGGTAGAATGTCACATATTCAAAATAACACCATGCAGTCACCTATGGTATTTTTCAGTTCAATTTAAATGATAAAAAAATAAATCATATTATTCATTACTAATCATTAGGGATCATATGAAGGAAATTAATGATAGACAAAGATGCAGTTGATAATATTAATCTATATTCCTACTGTGTCTAGTGTGTACATTGATGTGGAATTAGTCCAGAATGAATATATTACATTTATTTTTTTTTAATATAAATAAAAGCCATAAAACCAGGTACTTATGATCATTATTTAAATGTGTGAATTTTGTTTATTCTGGATTCTCAACATCATTGTTAGGTTAAAACTGAATAAATACCAGACATGGTGCGAATACTTTGCAAATGTATTTGAATAGGAATATGAATATGTACTCCATTATAAAATTTCTTGCATCAGAATGGGAATTCAGGTAAAAATGAAAGTATACGAATACCAGTGCAAATACTTTCGAAATGTATTTATGAATGCATTTATGAATATATTCTATAATATTATTTTAATTATCATTTCAGTTATATCTTATTTTTAAAAAATCATATGATTCTCTTATTTTTTTAATAAAAATTATATTTGGCACAATATTTGTTATTAAATTTGAATAAATAGTTAAACTTATATTATATGTGCTGCTTATAAGTTATATGGGCAAGTCAAAATCTGTGTGACAATAGTACTCCATTTGTTAGCGAACCTGTGAGCTTATGCGATGGTGTGGCGGCGTCTGGCGGCCGTCGTCTGTACGTTAACCCATACTATCTTGAAAACGGCAAGAGGTAGCATCACAAAATTTTATGCAAAATATTAGTCATCTAAAAAACTATATCGGATAATGCTTACTTTTTGGCTAACTGCATTTTGTTAGATTTTATAGGGAAAAAGCTAAAAAGCTTTAAAAATCTTCTTCTCCAAAACTGTTCAGCCAAATTGTCCAATATTTCACAGAAATGATTCCTGGAATGATCTTTCTCAAGTTTGTTCGAATGGTTTAAGTTCGGTGATTTTTGGCCGAGTTACAGGAAGTTGAACTTAGTTATCTGTCCATAAAAGCATACTAAAATTACAATCTCAGAAAAGGCTGGAGCTATCATCACCAAATTTTATGCCAATGTTGTTCACATGAGACATATCTGAAATTGAGGTATTGGTGGCGCGAACTGCATCGACCTTTTTTGTACGGGGGTCATCGGTGCCCGTATCATATTGACGGCTACAAAAAACTTCTTCTCTGAAACCATATGGCCAAATGGTTTAATATCACACAGAAATGATCCTAGGGTAGTGCTTTCTGAAATTTGTTCAAATGGTCTAAGTTCAGTGACTTTTGGCTGAGTTACGGGAAGCTGAATTTAGTCATATGCTGTAACAGCCCATTTTAGCTCAGTGGCTACAAAGATCTTCTCCTCAAAAACCACTGGGCCAAATTCTTAAATCTCACACATAAATTATCCTTAGATGTTGATAATTCAAGTTTGTTCAAATGGTTTTGGTTCAGTGATTTTTGGCTGAGTTATGGGAAGCTTAACATAGCCATTTTGCTGTATTTTCCCATATGAGTTATAAACCTGTAAATTTTTTTTTGACTGACCCTACTGAGGCAAATTTGTTTAATATTTTACAAGAATAATCCCCTGAATAATTCTTATAATAATTGTCTTTTATGGTTCCAAAGAATGAATTTTGGCTGAATTATAAAGGTTCAATTGAGTCATTTTACCATATATGTAAGCTGTGTGAAGCAGATACACAGATACATCTAGATACATCTAGACTGGCACCAGTTTATCAGCATTTATTACATCATGCCTCTAGACATTTAGATTTCAGGTTATCTATGGTTAATATTGACAAGAATGTTTTTTAAAAGCTTTTAGAAAATGTAGATTTATGATTTTTAGCTCAGCTGACTATAAGTCATCTGAGCTATAGTTGTGGTCCTTTGTCCGTCGTCCGTCCGGCCGTCTGTCCGTTAACAGGGCACGTTTTAAAACTGTTGGACCTACGAATCCAAAATTCTGCATACCATTAGATGTCCCCAAAATCTCCTACCATACCAAAAATTGGGTCATTAGAACTTCGTTCCTTTGAGATATTAAGGAAAAACCTACGTTTTCCATAAAAAAGCCATTGTTACACTTCAAGGCTGCCTTATATCAAAACCACTGATCTGTTTTTGATCAGATTTAGTATTCATATTCTTCCATACATTTTCTGTGCACATACCAAAAATTAGGTCAGTATTGGGTATTATTTTGAAGTTATATAGGCCGAAATATAATGCAATTTTTTAAAAATCAGGAAATATATTTGCTCACTTAACATGAGAATTGCTGAAGCTGGAGACTTTTTTTCAGGAATATAACTTTATTTAATCAAGATTCAATTGTTTACCCAAAATTAGATCTGAATTTTGCAAATTGTTCAAGTTATTAGCATAAATAAAAAATCAATACCTTAAATTTTGTCCAAATTTGGCAGTGGCACGTTTTTTCCCTGTAAGTACTGTTGATTTTATTTTCACAGCATATATACATAAGGATTTAATCTTTAAAAATATGAAATTTCAAAGAAATTGTTTGAAAAGAGTAGCTTTTATTCAAGTTTTCATACACCATGTCAAGTGTTGTTAACATCTGGCCCACCTAGTAGTACAGCCTTCACTTGCATTATGTAACCCACCCCAGGCAGCTTTCCTTGGCCCAGCTTGGCCACTACTAGCAGGCTTCCCCTCTGCCCTGCACTCATCTCCCCCCCCCCCCCCCCCCCAGCTGGTGCATAAACTAGATGAATGTTATAATTTTCTGTATTTTATTTTATTCTTGGACATGCTACATTTTAGATTTTGTATTGTACCACCAGGGTTACAATGATTAAAGTGCACATTTAATTGTGTCCACAAAGCCATGTATTGCTATGAAAGTGTGGATGTTCATCAGATAAGTAATGCTTTACTTCAGAAGAGTAAAACTTCACCAGGTGTGAAATTGACTATTAATTCCAGTAATTAATTATAGCTGAGATTGTAATTAGCATAATGATATTGTTTGTCCATCATTCAACCAACAGTGTGTATACTTTATTTGAAAAAATGTTTTTATTTTATCAAATGTACTGAATCTTTTATTTTATTTCGGTGAATAAAATTAAGCATGTACTGAAAACTCCAATGTGCAAAACGTTTTAATAGGGATTCAAGGAATAATTTTGTAGATGCCATGTTGTTATATATAAACTTAAATGCATTATTCCCTTGAAAGTGAAATGAAGGTATAAGTCCATTCTGTCCACTTGCCTGTCCATCTGCAAATTTTTCATATGCATCACAGTATCTCAAAACTTTTACTGTTTTTCTTCATGACAGTCTTGTCAGAGTATTAGTTTGCAATCATAAATTGAGAACTTTACTATAACCAAGTAGGAGGGCCCTTTCCTCTTAGCTTCTCATATGCTTATATAAATAAAAAAAAACATTACAGTAGAATATTTTTCATATTTTGCATTTGCTAAAATTTCAAACTTAAGCTGGTTGTCGTGACCCCTGGATCCTTTGTTTATATTCTGGATTCTCAACATCATTGTTTGGCTAAAACTGAATAAATACCAGACATGGTGTGAATACTTGGCAAATGTATATGAATATGAATATGAATATGTACTCCATTATAAAATTTCTTGCATAAGAATGGGAATTCAGGTAATTTGAATACCAGTGCAAATACTTTCAAAATTTATTCATGAATGCGTTCATGAATATATTCTATAATATTATTTTAATAATCATTTCAGTTATATTTTATTAAAAAAATCATATGATTCTCTTATTATTTTTAATAAAAATTATATTTGGCACAATATTTGTTATTAAATTTTAATAAATAGTTAAACTCTTTATCTTATATGTGCTGCTTATCATTTATATGGCCAAGTCAAAATCTGTATGACAGTGGCACTCCATTTGTTAATAAAATAAATGAAAACAATCTCTTCCCTGTCTCCAAAGAAACTATCAAAATCATACATAAGCTTAACACTAACAACTCATAATACAGCTTATATTTATTTCCACACAAAACCAGCATGTGCCTCATTTCAAAATCATATTTTTTATCTTATATAACAGCTGAGCGCCGTGACCCATAGGTCCCTTGTTAGATATTCCCCATGCCAGGCAATGTTTACAATCACAGCTATACAGCTCTCTGTGGGTATATAAAGACGGCTGTACATGGATTATAAATAATTGGTATCCATAGTCAAATTAATTCAAGATTTTGCCATCAGTGAGATGTATCTGTATTACAGTTTTCCATTCAATATGCATCTGTATTAATTTTTAGTGAACCTGTGAACTAATGCGATGGTGTGGCGGCGTTTGTCTTCTGTACGTTTACCCATACTATTTTGAAAATGATTGGAGCTAGCATCATGAAATTTAATGCAAAAAAATTAGCCATCTGAAAATTTTCTTAAATTTTATAGAGAAAAAGCTAAAAATCCTTTAAAAATCTTCTCCTCCACAACACTCAAGCCAAATTGCTCAATATTTCACAGAAATAATCTTTTATACCATCTCCCTCAATTTTGTTCAGGAAATTGAACTTAGTCATCTGTCCAAAAAAGCATACTAAAATGACAGTCTCAGAAACAGCCAGAGCTATCATCACCAAATTTTTTGCCAGTGTTGGTCACATGAGTCATATATGAAATTCAGGTATTGGTGGCGCCACCTGAATTGACCTATTTTTGTACGGGGGTCATTGGTCATCTGTACATTAATCCATAATTTCTCAGGAATAGCAGGAGCTACCATTCCCAGATTTTATGCAATAATCTGTCACATATCAAATTTTGTGGGATTCAGCTTATTTTTTTGCTATCTGCATTTACTTAGATTTTATAAGGAAAAAGCTGACAATATTTTAAAAGTCGTTAAGTTGAATTGTTCAATTTTTCAAAAGAATTATCCTAGGACATGGTTCTTTCAATCATATCAGAATATACTGAGTTTGTTGATTTTTGGTTGAGTTGTGAAAAGCTTAAGTTGGTCTTATGGCCATTATTATGTCTTTTTCAAACTGAGGACTGCAATAGTGTTCTTCTACAAAATTATTATTTCAGTTATATCTTCTGTAACATTGCACAAAAATTATTTTTAGGTGGCCTTTGTTCAAGTTTACTAGAATAATTTTTGGCAGAACTATTGGACCTTTAACAATGAAAGTACTGCATCTTTTATTATTCTAGATATTTTGATAAAAAGTTTATGAATATGTCGGCTTGAAAAAAAGAAATTTTAACCAAAGTCTTTCAGTATGTGTAAACAGATATACCAACAGGCCAAGATTGAATCTGTATCTTTAAATAGGTTGAGAAACTGCCAACTGTTTCAGATTTGGGAACAGATCAAGAGTTCATTCAGTGCAGCCTGATATAGGTCAAGAGTTCAATCAGTGCAGCCAAGCACATGGCATGTGATCACATCATGGGTGACATGTGAACACCTCATGGGCACCATGTGATCACTTCATGGGTGTCAAGCCCCTCAGGGCAGGGCCCCTGCATGAGCTTATGCAATGGTGTGGCTACTATTTCAGATTTGGCAACAGGCTAGAGGTCAGTCTGGATCTATTTATAGCTTTGGCAGACTGCCAACTGTATCAGATTAGGCAACAGGTCAAGAGTTCACTCAGTGCAGCCAGGTATGGGCCAGGAGTTTACTCAGTGCAGTAGCTGCATTCTATTTATAGCTTTGGCAGACTGCCAACTGTGTCAGATTATGCAACAGGTCAAGAGTTCACTCAGTGCAGCCAGGTACAGGTCAAAAGTTCACTCAGTCTAGCCAGGTGCAGGTCATGAGTTCACTCAGTGCAGTAGTCTGAGCAAGCAATTTGTCACAGTTCACTCGGGGCAACGGCCTTTCTCACCTAAGCCTGGTCAGCCCCATGCATCAGACTCAAGGTAAGTTTGATGTATTGGCCTAATATTTTGACCTGTCTATGTGTCTTTGATGGCTTTCTCGCTCACAAGACAGGTGTCGCCACCTACCATGACTTTTGCACATGTTTTTCTCAGGAGGGGTTTGATATATCAGTCTGAAATTGGGCGTATGTATATATCTCTGATAACTTCGTTGTATACAAGACTGGTGGTGCCAGCTACAATCTTTTTAGTGTTGTGTGCACCTATGCCAGAATTTCAGCAGTGATGTTTGTGTAATTGTTTCTTATTCAAAATGTTTAGTACTTGCATAGTTCATATACATGAAAAGTAATGGTCCAGCATTGAAGCATTATACCTGGTGTATTTCCCAATGCACAGGTTCGCATTAGGCCTGTAGGCCTTGTTATTAAAATAAATGAAATCTATCCTCTTCCCTGTCTCCAAAGATACTATCAAAATCATACATAAGCTAAACACTAACGACTCATAATAAGCTTATATTTATTACCACACAAAACCAGCATGTGCCTCATTTCTAAATCGTACTTTTTTATCATATATAGCAGCTGAGCGCCTTGACCCATGGGTCCCTTGTTTTTTAATAGGAACTTAATTTATTCCACTTGAATAGTTTGTTAAAACTTTTGTTTATTTTCAAATACGCCAAATATTGTTTTCTCATTATTTAATAATGTTTGTATGATTTTTGTCAGATACTTAGTTGTTGACATGTATTGATATGTAGAATTTTGCTCTATAGTTATTTCAACACGGCAAATTTTTATTTTTGTTTATCACAACAGGCAATAGAGAGGAATGCTTTCTTAGAAAGTGAGCTGGATGAAAAAGAATGTTTAGCCATCACAGTGCAAAGGCTGAAAGATGAAGCACGAGGTGGGTACTAGTTACTCAGCAACTCACTGTTACCATTCAGCTATGTTTATTCAACCTGCTTTAAGCCTTATAATCATTTGATATAGGTGCTGTGATAGTGACCTGTCTTGGGCAGGTACTGTTATATTCCTGTTTCTCATAAGGTCACCTTATTTTTAATTGGTACTTCCACCTCTTGTGCCAATTGATAAGACCATCATTGACCCTCTCACTGCAGTATGAAAATGAAAATTGCACACCAATATGGTTTATTTTGTCCTAGGGGACATCTGCCCTTTTTGATAAAACATATTTATTGTCATGTAGTCACATGCAGATTGAGTGTTGAAGCACCACTTATTATTTAAATCAGTTGTAGAAGTAGATGAAGTAATAACAATGAGAATACTCCTGTATTTCACTTGTTAAAAGTCCTACATAAGAGACAGTCTGTTTATATCAAAAGTTGTTGTTTCTTAAATTTCTTAGTCTAAATACATTTGAAGATGTTTTAAATATTATTTTTGCACAAACATAACTAGACAAGTCAGTCTAAGTCATGTATACTTTTAAATGGCTGTTTTAAAGTGTATTGTTGAGGGGATCTATATAACTAGCATGAAATTAACAATAATTTATGTGGCTTTCAAATCTTTCAGACCTCCGACAAGAGCTGGCCATCCAAGACAAGAAAAGTCCTGATGACAACAGTGGACAGCCTACAAAACCTATCAAACCTGTGGAACCCGCATCATCACCCATAGAATCTAAACCTTTCCTAGACCACACGCCACCACCCACACCAACACGGGTCAGCTCAGGTAAGTTGATTACACCACCCACACCAACAAGGGTCAGCTCAGGTAAGTTGATTACACCACACACACCAACACCAGTCAGCTCAGATAAGTTGATTACACCACACACACCAACATGGGTCAGCTCAGGTAAGTTGTTACTACCATCCACACCAACAAGGGTCAGCTCAGGTAAGTTGATTACACCACACCAACACCGGTTAGCTCAGGTAAGTTGATTACACCACCCACACCAACAAGGGTCAGCCCATGTAAGTTGATTACACCACCAACGCTAACACGGGTTAGCTCGGGTAAATTGATTACACAACCCACACCAACACAGGTTAACACAGGTGAGCTGTTACCACCACCTACACCTGCATTGGTTAGCTCAGGTGAACCATTACCACCATCCACACCTACACAGGCTAACACTGGTGAGTTGTTACTACAATCCATACCTACACAGGTTTACAGAGGTGACTTGTTACCACTACACACACCTACACAGGCTAACACAGGTGAACCATTACCACCATCCACACCTACACAGGCTAACACTGGTGAGTTGTTACCACCATCCACACCTACACAGGCTAACACAGGTGAACCATTACCACCATCCACACCTACACAGGCTAACACTGGTGAGTTGTTACTACAATCCACACCTACACAGGTTTACAGAGGTGACTTGTTACCACTACACACACCTACACAGGCTAACACAGGTGAACCATTACCACCATCCATACCTACACAGGCTAACACTGGTGAGTTGTTACCACAATCCACACCTACACAGTTTAACATAGGTGAGTTGTTACTGTCATCCATACCTACAAGGATTAACTCAGGTAAGTTGTTACCACCACACACACCAACATGGGTTATCACAGGTGAGCTATTACTGCCACCCACACAAACACAGGTTAACACAGGCTAGTTGTGACCTGCAAGTTTTAACACAGGTGAGCTATTACCAATACCAACATCATAAAGGGTTAACACATTTGAGCTCAATTGGCTGTAATTTTTAACATATTATCTATAACTACATAAAAAACTACATAACTGTCATGTATGTTTTACTCAAGTCATGAATTCAGATCAAAGAATGGATTAAAATAATTTAAAATGTATTGTCTAAGTACATCTTTCAGCATCAACTATTGCATCACCCAACTGCAGAAATATTTCTAATACAATTTTACAGCTGTTTTTTTTTTTTTTTTTTTTTTTTTAATGCAAGCTGTGCGTCTTTTCAGTCATGGGTCAGCCAGGAGGCAGTACACCACTAACGCCCTCTGCCAGGATATCAGCTCTCAACATTGTTGGTGACTTATTACGAAAAGTTGGGGTAGGTTTACCACTCTGAATGTTTATACAGACCTGTCCTATATTGGTGTTATATCAGATTCCTCAGTAAAAGATTGTCTCTGCTATATACATGCTATGGATATTCTAAGAGTTGGAGAGCTGTGGCAGATTGTGTTATCCCATCACAATTTAACACAACTGCTCCTCTTTTTTTTAATGTGAATGGCCTCATATATGGTGAGCAGTGGAGGGACTGTAGTCTGATAAATTCTGCTGACTTGAGTGGATGAGACTGGTAAGAAAGTGGCTGTGCATAAGAATATCCATAGTATGTTATACTGCACCAGTCTTATGCATTCATATAGAGATGTGCTGTATACAGGTAGCTCTTTCCTTGATGTATTTGGCAAAACATGGACAACACTTGACTTGCTTTTCATGAATTTACATTTTGATGGTATACATGCTATTTAGTTAGATTCCCCATGATGATGGCTTGTGAATTGTATTTATATGTATAAATAAATATCCAGTGAGGTACTTATATATTTTGATGGTACAACTGTTATATACACGGAAGCCAGTAAATGCAATATAGCATTACCTCTGTGCAATAACCTGGTTAATTATATTTAAATATTATTAATTTCATATAGGCCAGCCATGTTTGTACTATCCCTTGGTAATGTTTTTATAGTAATGGTAATGCTAACTACAAGTACTGTCCCACCTGTTCACATTAATTTATTTGGACTTCTATATGTTTTAGGCATTAGAGGCCAAGCTAGCATCTTTCAGAACATGTGTTAAAGAGCAACCTCATGGGTCCTCATTGAAATCTGGTGCTCAGAGTCCACTAGGCTCACCCAGGTATGTGTATGATTCTTTACTTGATTCAGTTTTATCTGAGGGTCAGTTGGGTTGACCCATGTATCTGTATATGTTTTTCAAAATCCAGCACTGAAACAGTTATGTAGCTTTACATAGACCAACCAGTGGTTGAGTCCAGACTTTTACCGGTGAAACTTTTAGCATACTGTCATTGGTATATTCAAATCTAGGAGAAAAGGAAGTGTCATCACAGACTGTTGTCAGAACTAGAGGTATTTGGAAAAATCTTTAAAAGCAGTTAGACATAATAGCTGGTGAAATGAAGATTTTACAGGAATATTTTTGGTGTTCAGTTCTGAAATTAAGTAATTTTATAGAAGACATTATTACTGAAAACTCTATCTTCAAGTTAAGATAGTAGTATAACTATGATTGATGTTAAACAGCTATTCTGCTGTATACACAACTATTTAAAATCTAGAAGAACAGCTCATGGTTCAAGCACCAGGTTAACATCAACATTGCACAAGGAAAAAATAGTTGTTTTAAGAATTAACACCAGAGGGCACCAATGACCAGTTTTGGTATAACTGACCCATTAACTGGCTCTGCTGATATCTACTTTTGTTTTACTGCGGGGCCTTGGAATGTAGCTTGTCTCTTCAGTCTTTTGTTATATATTTCTATTTACATTATTTCTTGAGTAATGAATGACATTTGCCTCCTGTTGTTTTGGGATACCTCTGTGCTTCTCAAAGGCCTTTGGCATTTCTTTGTCTGATTTATTTCCAGTTTACCTGATTTTCTGAAATATTTGACACCATCTAAGCCAGCCAATCAAGATGCTTAAAGGACATTTTTATGGAGGTATCTTGCTCATGTTTGCAGATGACCATGCCCCTTCAGCATCTTGCCTTTAATGCCTGTGTTATTTACCAAGCCTGTTGGAGTGTGTTTTAATGTTTTCTTTCTCCCAGTTTCTTTTTTTTTGAGAAATGCAAATTTGAATATTAGGACATTTTTATTATTTATTGTTTGTTTAACTTGTTCTTTTGTGCTTTATTTTAATATTTCAACTTTTTTATCACTTTCATTACCATTTGTTTTGCACTTTTTATTTAAAAGATAAATTTGAGTAAAAACAAAGCAGAACATTTGGTGTATGGTTTCTGTTAAAGAAGGACAGACTCCAATTTTCCACGTTCAGGTAACTTTAAAGTTATCCTCGATTGATTTTATTTTTCTTTTTTTTTTGCATTTTTTTTAAATTGATAAAAAATACAATAATTTTTAGTGAGCTCCATCATCCTTACTTATAAGTGTCAGTAGTATGAATTATTGATCTGTTGCTGATAAAATAAGTTAAAATGGAAAAGAATAGAAATTAAAATAATTTGTGAAATGTTTGTGAGGTATCATTTATTATAATGATTTTTGAAGAAAGGGTTTATCATATGATGAGTAATTTAAAATCCTTGATATCCTCAAGATTTTTTTTTTTACTTTTTTTCATGTTTGTTGTTTTTTACTGATATATTCCTGGCTATGATCATCCTTGTCACATTTTTTACCCAAAACACACCATTTATGTACCCTTCATGCACAATTATTGACTTATTAAAACTGAGTGCAGTATTTATATAGAATAATTTACAGTCCAGAAGTTATTGAGTTAATTTACATGAATATGAACTTGACAGCCATGCATGCAGACTTCCCTTTTTACTGGCATGAATAAAACATATGAAAGCACAGAAATATAAATCAGTATAACTTGGAAAACAGAACTTAAAAACCCAGGATAAGGACTAACTCGTGGATTACCCATAATATCTAGCAGCATATATCTCATTATCTCTGTAAACATTGCGTGGGCCCTTAAGAGGAAAAATGCACACCATTAGACCTGGTTAAAACCTGATAAGCAAGGACTCTCTACAACAAAATAAATTACAATGTGCATGGAAAGTTTAATATAAAATTAAATCATTCAGAGTTAAGCTAGTTTCATTGAAATGTTGCACCTTTTATCATTCAATCAAAAAGTAATATTTTAGTAATCTGCTCAGGGTTATGACAAATATTTAATAACATGATATGTTTAAATCTGTATCACATTATCAAAACCAAGGTAAATTAGTTGACCAAAATAAAATACATCCTAACACTTGTATATTATGCATATCCGGTAATCTAATTCAATACCAGTCTCATCAGTTCAAATCAGTTTTTGCATGTTACAATAACTATAAGGCAAAACAAGTCTGCATACAGTGCATATTGCATTATACATCTTTTAGCCTTTTACAGTTTATTTGTAGTACTTATTTTTTTCAAAGGCATGCTGGCATAAATGAATGCAAATGATTTGGATTTCTTAACACTGAAGAGCTTAAAGTGTATTATAAACTCATGTTATTTTCCAAAATAAAGAGTCACATATGCTCTTCCCAGCACGATGTTTACCATACAAGAATGTCAGGCTCACGGTTGCCTTCATTCTTAAAATTTATCAGTATGTTTGTTCATGACCAATCATGCTACACATATAATAGTGTTTATTAATCTGAATGAGGCAATAACATACAGTTAGGTTATTCAAATGACAAATAGTAAATGTCTAGCAGTACCATTACATTCTGAAAGGAATGATGTAGGGTTTATTTCAAAACATATACTATAGGATTGTATACAGTAGAAAATAATTAGTGACAAAAGAACTTATCAGAAGACTGCACAGCTTGAGGAAACATCTTTACTTAGTACTACTCATGTAGAGCCATTTGCTATGCATATATAAATACATGTACTAATATTTAATGTTTATTAGCTCAGCTGACTATAAGTCATCTGAGCTATAGTAGTGGTCCTTTGTCCGTCGTCTGTCCGGCCATCTGTTAACAGGGCACGTTTTGAAACCGTTGGACCTACGAATCCAAAATTTTGCATACAGTTAGATGCCCCAAAATCTCCTATAATACTGAAAATTGGGTCACTAGGACTACATTCCTTAGAGATATTAAGGAAAAACCTCCATTTTCCTTAAAAAAAAAGCCATTGCTACACTTCAAGGCTGCCTAATATCAAAACCACTGATCTCTTTTTTTATCATATTTAGTATTCATATTCTTCCATACTGTTTTTATGAACATACCAAACATTATGTCAGTATTGCATATTGTTTTGAAGTTATGGGCCCAAATATAATACAGTTTTTAAAAAATCAGGAAATATATTTACTCACTTAACATGAGAATTGCTGAAGCTGGAGACTGTTTCAGGGATATATAATTATTCAATCAGGATTCAAATGTTTATCCAAAATTAGATCTGATTTTTGCAAATTTTTCAAGTTATTAGCATTAATAAAAAATCAATACCTTAAATTTTGTCCATGTAAGCACTGTTTATTTCACAGCATATATACATAAGGATTTAATCTTTTAAAATCTGAAATGTTAAAGGAATTGATTAAAAAAGTAGCTTTTATTCAAGTTTTCATACACCATGTCAAGTGTTTTTTACATCAAGCCCACCTAGTAGTACAGCCTTCACTTGTGTAATGTAACCCACTCCAGGCAGCTTGCCTTGGCTCAGCTTGGCCACTATTAGCAGGCTTCCCCTCTGCCCTGCACTCCCCCCCCCCCCCCCCCCCCCCCCCCCCCCCCCCGCTGGTGCATTGACTAGATGAATGTTATAATTTTCTGTATTTGATTCATTCTTATTCTAGGCTATGCAGGATTGGGTTTTATCCGGATAAAACTTGTTTTATCCAGGACAATGGATAAAACTGGGTTTTATCCGGTTTAATCCAGTTTTATCCAGATTATACAGGATTAAACTGGATCAAACTAAGAATCACTTTGAAAATTTAATTAAATTAACATAAATGATAATCTGGATAAATAAGTTCAGAAGTTTTATTCATATATTAACAATATATAAGTTTTATGTCCAATTGGCAATTTCCTCCAGGTTCATGTTTAACTGTTGTCAGCATCCACTATTAGCTTATGCTCAAAACACCAGATTGAGAAGCTGTCCCTTTGTCTTCAATGTTACTTTTCTGGCTGGCAGTCAATTTCTTAATAGGATGTATCGTCTTTATAGCATCATCCTCAATCAGCCATCAAATATTTATTTACAGACACAGGGCAAGCTTATAGGGTGACTTTTGTAGTTCAGTTGTCAACAACTAATTATAGAGACTGTGGAGGAGGATGCCTGAATGACTTTGATCCAATGGAGATATCTCCACTCAGGCTGTCATGACTGGATGGTTGTCAAATGATAGCCCACTGTTGCTGCTTGTGTAAACATGTCTTTCCAGTGGCAAAAGAGTCAAGGGTCACACTACTTCCCCACGTTCAGAGAAACCAATGTGCCTCTTGAAAGGTCACCCCCACAAAATTATTGACATAGTGACTGATTTCACTGTATATCTTAAGTCATTTATGCAATAAATGACTGGATTATGTACATCTCTCTCAGATGTAAGAATAGATGCTTATCTGTGAATATATGATATTCTATAGTACCACTGTGTGTGACTGATTGTGGAGTTTAACTAAACATGTGAACTGCAGTTGTTTAGCTTTTTCAAATTGAAATGTACAAAATAGGTGATAATGTTTTAATAAGTCATACTCTGACCTCTCTAAAGAAGAGAAATAATTTCAAGTTTCAAAATTATTTTAAAAATCATGGCATGACTATCTGTGACAAAAACAATGAGTTTTATGTACAAATATATGGTCACATAATAATTCAGTTAACTAGACATAAACATTCCTTTTAAGAACTGTATTTTTTTTAATTGGAAAGCTAAACTTAATATAAAATGTCTTCTACACAGACAGTATACACCCAGACTTTGGATAAAACTGGATAACACCTGTTTTATCCAATCCGAATTTATCCAGTGGATTAAACTGACTGCGGATAAAACTGCCAACCCTGAGGCTATGCTACATTTTAGATTTTGTATTGTACCACCAGGGTTACAATGATTAAAGTGCACTGTATATTATGTCCATATAGTAGTGTATTCCTATGAATGTGTGGATGTTCATCAGATAAGTAATTCCTTACTTTAGAAGAGTAAAAGCTTCACCAAGTGTGAAATTGACTATTGATTCCAGTAATAAATTATAGCTGAGATAGTAATTGTATCCCCAGACAAAGTCGGGGGATACTATGTTTTCATACCGGTCCCGCCGCCGCCGCCGCCGCCGCCGCCGCCGCCGCCGCATATGAATCTTGTTGGCGCGATAACCCAAAAAATATTTCACAGAACTTTACCAAACTTGGTATATGTATAGATATGGGTAAGAGGACGACGCCTATTTAAAATGAGGTCATGACCTTTACTAGGAGAGTGTCCTTGACCTTGAATAGGTCCAATTTTGGGGAAAATCACACAAATTCTTTAATATCTCAAGAAATCTTGCATGGATTTATCCCAAAATCAAGTTGATGGAAGATCATGGATAGGGTTGTCATGTTCCAGAAACTGGTGGCGCCACCTATTATTCTTTATTTGTTTTCGTGCCGTTTAATACCCCCAAAATTGCCACCTTACAGCACTGTGAGCATTATAAGTCAAAAACTAATGGACAGATTTTTTTTATATTATGAATAGACATAGGTATGGGTTATGGGATGATGCTTATTTAAATTGGGGTCATGACCTTTCCTATGATAGTGGCCTTGACCTTGAATATTGCCATATATGGTGAAAATCACACACCTCTTATGATATCCAGTGTTGATAGCCATATGGATTTCAAAAATGACTTATGTATGGCCCACCACTAAAGTAAGAACCCTATAGGTTCTAGAGTCATGAGGTCAAAGGTCAAGGTCACTGGACTGACATTTTAAAAGATACTGTGGATGCATTTTAAGCCAAACTTTCATCCCAGGTCTTCCATCTTGAATATATAGCTCACTTGCCAATAATGGATGATCCATATAAATTTTGGGGTCACAAGGTCAAAGGTCAAGGCCACAGGAGCTATCTGTCCAAAAATTAGTTTCTGGATGATAATTCCTGCTTTTATTGATGTAATGATTTCAAAATTGACTAATATATATGTCCCATTGAAAAAGCAAGACCCAAATTGATTTTGGGGTCATGAGGTCAAAGGTCAAGGTCACAGGAAACCTCTTTAAAAAGATTGTGGATGCATTTTCAGCCAAACAATTCATCTCAGATCTTTCATCTTGCACATATAGTTCACCTGCCAAGAGTGGAAGACCCCTATCAATATTGAGGTCACAAGGTCAAAGGTGAAGGTCACAGGAGCCATATGTCCAAAAATTAGTTTCTGGATGATAATTCCTGCTTTTATTGATGTATGGATTTCAAACTTAACTTATATATGTCCCATTGGAAAAGCAAGACCCTAATTGATTTTGGGGTCATGAGGTCAAAGGTCAAGGTCACAGGACACATCTTTAAAAAGATGTGGATGCATTTTCAGCCAAACATTTCATCTCAGATCTTTCATCTTGCACATATAGTTCACCTGCCAAGAGAGGAAGAACCCTATCAATTTTGAGGTCACAAGGTCAAAGGTGAAGGTCACAGGAGCCATCTGTCCAAAAATTAGTTTCTGGATGATAATTCCTTCTTTTATTGATGTTTGGATTTCAAACTTGACTTGTATTTGACCCATTGGAAAAGCAAGACCGGAATTGAATTTGGGGTCATGAGGTCAAAGGTCAAGGTCACAGGAAACCTCTATAAAAAGATTGTGGATGCATTTTCAGCCAAACAATTCATCTCAGATCTTTCATCTTGCACATATAGTTCACCTGCCAAGAGTGGAAGACCCCTATCAATTTTGAGGTCACAAGTTCAAAGGTGAAGGTCACAGGAGCCATATGTCCAAAAATTAGTTTCTGTATGATAATTCCTGCTTTTATTGATGTATGGATTTCAAACTTGACTTGCATATGTCCCATTAGAAAAGCAAGACCCAAATTGATTTTGGGGTCATGAGGTCAAAGGTCAAGGTCACAGGAAACCTCTTTAAAAAGATTGTGGATGCATTTTCAGCCGAACAATTCATCTCAGATCTTTCCTCTTGCACATATAGTTCACCTGCCAAGAGTGGAAGACCCCTATCAATTTTGAGGTCACAAGGTCAAAGGTGAAGGTCACAGGAGCCATATGTCCAAAAATTAGTTTCTGTATGATAATTCCTGCTTTTATTGATGTATGGATTTCAAACTTGACTTGTATATGTCCCATTGGAAAAGCAAGACCCAAATTGATTTTGGGGTCATGAGGTCAAAGGTCAAGGTCACATCTTTAAAAAGATGTGGATGCATTTTCAGCCAAACATTTCATCTCAGATCTTTCATCTTGCACATATAGTTCACCTGCCAAGAGAGGAAAAACCCTATCAATTTTGAGGTCACAAGGTCAAAGGTGAAGGTCACAGGAGCCATCTGTCCAAAAATAAGTTTCTGGATGATAATTCCTGCTTTATTGATGTATAGATTTCAAACTTGACTTGCATATGTCCCATTTGAAAAGCAAGACCCAAATTGATTTTGGGGTCATGAGGTCAAAGGTCAAGGTCACAGGAAACCTCTTTAAAAAGATTGTGGATGCATTTTCAGCCGAACAATTCATCTCAGATCTTTCCTCTTGCACATATAGTTCACCTGCCAAGAGTGGAAGACCCCTATCAATTTTGAGGTCACAAGGTCAAAGATGAAGGTCACAGGAGCCTTATGTCCAAAAATTAGTTTCTGGATGATAATTCCTGCTTTTATTGATGTATGGATTTCAAACTTGACTTGTATATGTCCCATTGGAAAAGTAAGACCAAAATTGATTTTTGGGTCATGAGGTCAAAGGTCAAGGTCACAGGAAACCTCTTTAAAAAGATTGTGGATGCATTTTCAGCCAAACAATTCATCTCAGATCTTTCATCTTGCACATATAGTTCACCTGCCAAGAGTGGAAGACCCCTATCAATATTGAGGTCACAAGGTCAAAGGTGAAGGTCACAGGAGCCATATGTCCAAAAATTAGTTTCTGGATGATAATTCCTGCTTTATTGATGTATAGATTTCAAACTTGACTTGCATATGTCCCATTTGAAAAGCAAGACCCAAATTGATTTTGGGGTTATGTGATCAAAGGTCAAGGTCACAGGACACATCTTTAAAAAGATCAAGGTCACAGGACCAACATCTTCAACAAGATTGTGGATCGTTAGATGGAATAAACAATAAATATGCCAAGTGTCAGTATATGCTGCTAAAAATGGGGGTCTGTTCTTGTAGGAGGGGGGCCTACTATGTCTGGGGATACTCTGGCACCTGCGGTGCCAAGAAATGTCTAGTTAGTACAATGATATTGTTTTTTTTTTCCTCATTCAACCAACAGTGTGTTTACTTTATATTAAAAAATGTTTTTATTTTATCAAATTTACTGAATCTTTTATTTCCATGAATAAAATTAAGCATGTACTGAAAACTCCAATGAGCAAAACTTGTAAATAGTGATTCAGTGAATAATCTTGAGGATGCCATGTTGTAGCATTATTTTCTTTTAAATTCAGTGTTAACATTTGTGATTTAAAAATAATAAAACATGTGTATGCATAATATGACCCGATATGAGCTACCCTCATGATAAATAATGATTGCAACTTATAAAATTCTGATATTTAAACTCATATTTTCAGATTTTTTATTTCAAATTTATGAAACTTGTGAATAAAAAATGAATCTGATTAAACTTTTAATGGAAAAAAGTGGATATGCTTAAAAAAAATAGGCTTTAATATTAACTTAAATGCATGATTCCCTTAAAAGTGAAATAAAGGTATTAGTCCATTCTGTCCACTTGCCTGTCCAGCTGTAAATTTTTCATATGCATCACAGTATCTCAAAACTTCTACTGTCAGAGTATTTGTTTTGCAATCATATTTAGAACTTTACTATAACTAAGTAGGAGGGCCCCTTTCCTCTTAGCTTCTCATATGCTAATATATATTAAAAACATCACAATAGAATATTTTGCATATTTTGCATTTGCAAAAATTTCAAACTTCAGCTGAGCACCGTGACCCATGGGTCCCTTGCTTTTTTAAGGATGCATACAATGTTTATTTTATGGATATTTAATGGATAGTTCCTGTCTGTGCACACAGGTACATTGCACTTCCTGTGCAACTATTACCTATGTTTGGTATAAGGATCAGTGATGCAAGACTATTCCAGACATGGGACTCTAATGTTCACACAGGGACTCAATGATAAGGACACTTAAAAATTAGGGTGATCCACCTATAGTTCAGTTGTAAGAAAAGCTTTGTCACATACTGTAAAGACCAGGGTGAACCAAATACAGGATTTACTGTAAAAAAGGTCACATATACCAAGCTTTACATACTGTAAAGACCAAGGTGAACCAATTACAGGATATACTGTAAAAAAAGTTAACATATACCAAGCTTTACATACTGTAAAGACCAGGGTGAACCAATTACAGGATATACTGTAAAAAAGGTTATATATACCAAGCTTTTCAACTGTAAAGACCAGGGTAAACCAGTATCTGGATATACTGTAAAAAAAGGTCACATATACAAAGCTTTACATACTGTAAAGACCAGGGTGAACCAATTACAGGATATACTGTAAAAAAATCACATATACAAAGCTTTACATACTGTAAAGACCAGGGTGAACCAATTACAGGATATACTGTAAAAAAGGTCATATATACCAAGCTTTACATACTGTAAAGGCCAGGTTGAATCAATTACAGCATATACTATAAAAAAGGTTACATATACTG
Organism: Sipunculus nudus; assembly: GCA_026874595.1. NCBI lineage: Eukaryota > Metazoa > Annelida > Sipuncula > Golfingiida > Sipunculidae > Sipunculus > Sipunculus nudus. Next base: position 22,781,255 of record CM049307.1, read on the forward strand.
GTAGCTTTACATACTTGAAGACCAGGGTGAACCAATTACAGGATATAATGTAAAAAAGGTCATATATACCTAGCTTTACATACTGTTAAGACCAGGGTGAACCAATTACAGGATATACTGTAATAAAGGTCATATATACCCAGCTTTACATACTCTAAAGGCCAGGTTGAATCAATTACAGCTTATACTATAAAAAAGGTTACATATACTGGTAGCTTTACATACTTGAAGACCAGGGAGAACCAATTACAGGATATACTGTAAAAAAGGTCATATATACCAAGCTTTACATAATGTAAAGACCAGGGTGAACCAACTACAGGATATACTGTTAAAAAGGTCATATATACTTAGCTTTACATACTGTAAAGACCAGGGTGAACCAATTACAGGATATACTGTAAAAAAAGGTCACATTTACCAAGCTTTACATACTGTAAAGACCAGGGTGAACCAATTACAGGATATACTGTAAAAAAAGGTCATATATACCAAGCCTTACATACTGTAAAGACCAGGGTGAACCAATTACAGGATATACTGTAAAAAAAGGTCACATATACCAAGCTTTGCATATTGTAAAGACCAGGGTGAACCAATTACAGAATATACTGTAAAAGAAAGGTCACATATACCAAGCTTTACATACTGTAAAGACCAGGGTGAACCAAGTACAGGATATACTGTAAAAAAAGGTCACATATACCAAGCTTTACATACTGTAAAGACCAGGGTGAACCAATTACAGGATATACTGTAAAAAAAAGTCATATATACCAAGCTTTACATACTGTAAAGACAAGGGTGAACCAAGTACAGGATATACTGTAAAAAATGTCACATATACCAAGCTTTACATACTGTAAAGACCAGGGTGAACCAATTACAGGATATACTGTAAAAAGGTCATATATACCAAGCTTTAGCATTCAAGTATAAATCATGTGTAAACCCATATGGAAATGCACATGATTTTCTCAAATTTCCATTTTAAATTTCTTTAAATAAGAAAGTTTGTATTTGACTAAGACTCAGAATTTGACTAGATTCCCAAAGACTCAGACTGGAAGGTAGACTTGGTCTCGAACCCCAAGGACTCAGACTTGGACTCAGACTCGAGTGGCCTGGACTCAGATGGTTAGTCTGGACTACATCACTGATAAGGATACAATAATTAGTGTTGCCTGATTAAAATGTATTGTTGACAATGTAATCCTTTTCAAAACAGCATGGTGGTGGGTGTGCATGTAGCCTCTATACTCTGTTAAAGTTGATATATATTTGTCATCAAGAACTTTGATGGAGAAGCTGCTTTTGCTTGTACTGTGGTTGTGTTTGACAGGTCGGACATGAGGCCAGCATATTATCGCGACTTCAGGTCACTATTCTCTTGCCTATCAGCTTGACATTCTCACGTTTGGCAGTGTGGGATGCTTTAAGTTGATGATTTTGTTTCCTCCTGGGGAACGGACTGTATAGTTGTCATCCTCATTATCCTCAGCACTGTTTGTTGTCATCTGAAATACGCAGCCTATAGCACTTTGTACTCAAACCCTTGAATCCATGCCGCAGCTTCCATCAGTACTCATACCCTATATATGTATATATTTACTTGCCAAGAAAAAGTGTAGAATATATCCCAGTTTAAATAAATGTTGTCAAGTGTGAGAAGTAGAACTTTTCCATCCATGTGTTAATTATTATTATTCACAGCCATAACAATTGTTGCATTATTTTACCCCCAGCTAATTTGTGCAGTACCTATTTCCTTTCTACATTTGGCATTATAATCTCTTCGGGGAATTAAGAATTCATCATGATAATCAAATTAAAAATTCTTCATATCATTCTATTCCTTTCAATTGAACGTGACTAAATGTGGGAATTAAGAATTCATCATGATAATTAAATTAAAAATTCTTCATATCATTCTATTCCTTTCAATTGAATGTGACTAAACTTCTCCCAGAACACATTGTATATGCTTTATTGCATATGCTTTTAGGAATTTTAGATTATTCCCTAAAGCACAGTTATAAAATTAACAAAATAGTGATGCAGATTTTCTGAATATAAGGTGATATTATGATGATATTCCTGTTGTTTGTACATAACCAAAATATAACCCTGATGATCCACCACAGCTGTTTCAGCACACTTGCTACATGTAGTGTGTGATTTACAAGTGTAAATACTATTATTTAATTATTCTACTTTACTACAACCCAAGGCAGTCCATAAAATTATTTACTGTTGGATCACTTGCTGCCATGTAAATCATTGTTACTTCTCTGGTGAAAGGTAAATCATAGGTGTTTTGATATAGGAAGATTTTCACTTCCTTTGTATTGAACATTTAAATGTAAAATTTGTATTTTAAACTTCTGTTGTTTACATATCCATTTCTCCTTGTTTTTTTCCTGTATTATGTGTGTTTACAAAATAATTACATATGTAATTATTTTACTGTCTGTTTTATAGTGTTAGATGGTCACTGACATACTTATTTTTCCCCATTCTTTCATTACACAGGTAACTATGTAAAATCCAAGCAGGGTTTTCTTAATTTCAATTTGACATATGTATTAAATTTTAGAACAGTTTTTACCAGGTAAATGCTAGTAAAACTTATTTTAACATGTCACACTTTGGGCAAGTAGCACTGAAGCACAGAGAATACACTGTGACAGTGTGATATCAGCTTGATCACACGATTCTTATATACACTGTGATGGCACATGAACAACAGAAACATTCTTCCACTTGCATCAGTCCGTGTAAACACCATATTAACCAGTCCACACTGTCATATTTTTCTTAAATTTGAATGTTCTAGGTATCGGCTTTTGTACAGTATTTAACAATTCTCTAAGTTTTTGACAACACATGCATTAAGATGCAAGGCATTTTATGAAGTTTCTGTTCATTTATGATATAAAAATGAGAGTTCAGATGAAGAGTTTTGTGCATTTTTTATCCCAGCAGATGGTTATTTGATTATTATTTTTTCATATTTTACAAAAAGTTTTGTATTTATGTGTGTTTTTTTGTGCATTTCAGAGCCAAACGACTCCATCGAGGAACCTCTGTCCCGGTAACGCAATCCACATCAAATAATCCTGCAGGAGCACCACAGACAAACTACGTCAAGATAGCTATCTAGGTCACACTTACTACACATATAAAATCTATGTTATAACTAGTGACACTATTTAAAATGGTTCTGTGAATTACTACCAGATGGAGGTACTGTTATATCCTAGGTACCATTGATGCAGGAGACTGCGAGATTCCAGAAGTTACCAACAGATGGCACCACTTGTAATGGGGGGGGAAGAAAGAAGAGTTTGGGGGGGGGGGGGGGGGGTGTACCCAGATGTGTTTGAACAGTTGTTGTCCATGTTTATATTTGTAATATTTTGGAGCACCATAAGTATCGTTACTCACTTTAAAAAAGGTGACATTTCTAAATATTTGTACATAGTGCCTTGTGTTGTGCTCCTGCTCAAATCAAATGAACCCTTTACTCAAACAATGACAGATTAAGAAACTACATTTTATATACATTATCAGTGTTTGTTATTAAAACTAGACATCATTGAAAGCTGCTCGGAGTCAATATGTTTCACCTGCATCTGATTCTGTACCAGCCATCTTGAAAATTTCATCCAGACCCAAATTGACTGTGGTTACTAAGAGAATACATGCTTGTGGCATGATTTAAGGAGTCATGTTTTATTGGCATATTTTCCAACATTGGGTGTCCCATTTATTTTGCATTACCAGAAATTATAAATATTGTATGAGTGTTCAAACAGGGTTGAGTATTTAAGAGACAGAGTGAATACTTTTTCTAATGAAGGACAGCATCCTCAATTTGAAGAAAATGATATATTATTACTATACCTACTCACCACTGAATCAGCATCTTATGCTAACACCTGTTCACAGAAAATGAGTGGTATCATGATTAAGGATGATAAAACCTTTCAGCTGTGGCATTTTGTATAGAAAGACTGCATAATACCAACAACATGTACAAATAACTGCACTTCCTGAACCTTGGCGTCACCTTGCTTGATATTTACATATCTGCTTGTATGCAAAATAGTGTTTAATATATTTTTATTTCCCTGACAGACCTTGCACACCTTTGAAATATGCAGAATCCGCTATCAGTGATGTACATTTCTGTTTAGTTTACTTTTACAGCTTGTGTAGTTAATGTTAAGTTATAAGGTTATAAGACCTATGGATTAGCGGTGTTTAGCACTTGTTGAGTTGGGCATTTTATACCTATTTGTTGCCACAAAAGAAGGAAATAGATTTGTAGTAAGTTGCAAACTACCCAAACACTTGGTATTGGTCATGAAAAGAAAGTGAAAAAAATACCTATAGAATTAAAAACCAGTAACAATGAGTGTCTCATTTTCATACTATCAAGTCTTTGGCAGCTACATTTTTCACAGACCTTGATACAATGGACTGCTTTGATGTCTATTTCATGAATAATAAGAAAAGCAGTTATACCAATCAAATGACTATCATAAACTTGTTTTAGGCAGATGGAGCAAATCTAGTGCTAGCTATAGACCAGTTATTCAGCATTCCCAGGAGGACACCAAAAATTTAACCAATCCAATAAAGCTCTATAAACATGTCCTGTTTCTTGTTCTTGTTCAGAGAAATGTAAACAGTGTATTGTTTACATTATGTTCGTTGGATTTGATCAGTCATTTTTATTTCAAACACTTGCAGGCTTGTTCATTATTCATCATGAAATAGATGCCAGAGCAGCTGGGTGAATCAAGATCTGCGGTAGCTACCTCAGACTAGTTGGTATGAACATTGGGATGTGTGGTTTTGTCACATACTAATGAATGGGCATCATATTTGTTAGTACAACAATTCAGTGACATTACATCTGATGAATTGTGCAAGCATTGTGTAGCATTGTTGTCTTTGTTTTTTTTCTGAACTCATTAATTTTCACTGAAGTAGGCATGAAAGTATGATGTATGCTGCCTGCCTTTATGATTTGATGGACTGGACATCAAATAAAACTCAGATGCCGACCCCTGTGTCAAATCTGGACGTTACAAGTCCAGTGTTTTTCATCAACTGATATGATATGATTCTCAGTCAGTCACTAAAGGTATCTTTACATTCTCCAGCCCTAAGTTTAAGAAAATTGATTTGGTCAAAGATGGAAGTCTCCATCCACTGCCTGAAGTTGTTTGTTTTCTTGTAGTTTTGAAGCAGATGATTAATATATAAGAAACTGAAAGTGAAAAATGATTGACCAGGATTATGGAAATACTGAATTGAAATACTGGATGCATTAAGAGCCTGTGGAGAGGTTGTAGGTAATCACTCGCACAAGGTGTAGCCAGTTTTATTACTCAAAACTATTGCAGACTTTCACAATTAAGATGCTCCCACACAGACTTGAACATTGCTTGCTTTTCATATGACCAGAATTCAATTCATGAAGGTTCATCTCATGAGATTCAGTTGTATATAAAGGAGATAGGATATTGGTTGCTGTACTTTTAATCTTTTCACATGCAGTGACTTTAATGTTAAAAAGGAGTCCCGGCTGACATAGATATAACAAAAAAAATCAAGAGTACTTCTAGTTGGACAGTGAGGTGAGTCATAACATCAGTCCTACTGAAAACTGTACTGCAGTTTCCTTCCATACTATCACAACAGCATTTCTGCACATAGCTGGTAATATCAGGCTGTGAGTGAGGAATTACCACAAAAGAAAGTGTAAATATTCAAAGGGTAAATCCCATCTCTGCATCTCACATTACTTGTATGACAGTCATATAACCCGTTTGAAACATGCTTTTATGCAGTTACATTCAACAAATACAACAAATATAGATTGAAGTTTCCAGTATCCTGAGTTATAACAAAATCATATTCTCACATTTCCATTGAATGGGTGTTCTAAGATAAACAATATTTAACAGTCGGTCTTGTGAAGCAGTTCTTAAAGGGATGAGGTTTTTGTCAGGGAGTGTCAGAAATACTTGTCTGCTCACTAGGATTTTCAGTGCATTTCAGTTTGACCTGTGCTGCCGTTCTGATATCTGATTAGACTCATAGGTGGAGGAAGGGGGTGGGGCTGCTAACATATGTAAATAGATAACAACAGCCTATGCTGCCTATGGACAGACAGGCCAGGATATATTTTACCCACAACTGATAGTAAAAGAAGAAATACTGGATGCATACTCTATGACTTGGACAGTTTAGGGCAAAGAGATAAACATTTAAGTTTGAACAGCAAATCATGTATATAAATTAGGGTTTAGTGTGTTATATATTTAATATACAATTATTGTCGTGCATATGTACAAATTTACTTGGTGTTATGCAAATTACTAGACTTTTTTTAATTATAAACTTTTGAAAATCATTAGATATAACTATTTATGAAATAAAGCTAATAAATGCAGCGGTCTTGTCTATCTGAAATTGCTTGGTCCATCTTCAAAGGACATTTTACCAGACCAGCTACATAAACCAAAGTACACAGACCAAATATGTCAGTAACAATGAGGCATGTATAACTTCTCATTGCCCATGGTTTAATGTATTAGAGAAATTGTGTAATTTACATGAAAATGACCTTTCAGAAATAAGAAAATGAAGAAAGTCATGTTTAATTACTGTTTTTTTTTTTTTTGGTAAAAGGTGTCTTGAATTTTATTCTTTTTTCAAATTGGTGGTTGTAAAACTGAGCTTGTACATCTGCTAATATGTAGCTTCTATTATTAATGAAAGACAGAAGAAAAGTTTCCAATTTCAGCTTTCCAGCCAAGCAATGACTATGAATATACTACTGAAAATCTGGGCATGACCAGCATATTGGCTTTCATTTAACCAAAGTTTATGAAAAAGTAGAACATGTTGATTGATATGTTAGCATGCTTTACCACAGAACCTGAAAACTGCATGCACAGGTTGTGAAGTATATTTTATCGGATTGCATCATAATACCAAGACCTTTAGTAGAAGAAATGTGAACCATGCTTGTAGATTATATTTTGAGTCTTTTTCTGAGAGTATTTTTGTTACGATTAACACTTATTTGGTTGTGTTGATTATATTTTTGACCATATAAATAAATGTATATATATTTATAGATATAGATATAGATGGATATATATTGATTTATATATATATATATATATATATATGTATATTTATCTATATATAAAACATTACTGCTCATACAACCGGCATGGCAGTAGCCCAATACACCCAGAAAGGCCCAATGGTCAATACCAGTTGTTTTGTAATACAGCCCAGAATAAAAGTCCCTTGTGTTCTCTTATTTATATTATATGAACTGAATACACTGTTGGATATATACATAACATAGTTTTAAATATACAAATCAGCTTAAGGGTAGTAGTCATTTCAAAACCTGGATGGATATATATATATATATATATATATATAAATATATATATATATATATATATATATATATATATATATATATATATATGGGAAATGGCAGGGGGTATGGGGACCATTTAGTCCTTCACATTACTTAAATAATAGTCAATTGGTTTTTTATATTCAGTGATATATTTGAAGAGTTCATTTGAAGGTTTGTACCTTGGTTTCTGTCGTTTGGTTTAGGTTTCTTCAGATCAAGTAAACTGACTACTTGATCTGATTATATACACATCCAGCCAGTACCAGATAATTTATCATAATAAATGCAGTTACATGACCTCAACCAATGTCGTGCATTTCTGGTTAAAGTTACATAAAAGTCTATATTTCAGAAACTGATACACATACAAATCTTTTGAAATGATTAGTAAAGGATCTATTTGGTTAATTATTTGTCTTAATTACGTATACAAGATTTTAGTTTGTATACAAAGAGTTACATCATGTTCTCTTGTGGGTTTATTCCTGATCCTTGGTCCAGTGTTAAGACAATATCAAGCTTATATATGTAAAAACCTATTTTCAAGTGAGCACGTCAGTGCTTTGTTGTTGCATACACCTTTACGTTTATATGAAATATGACTGATGAAATAATGCTGCTTTGTCAATCCCCTGTGACATTTCATATAACAAAAATAGGGAATTAATTTGTATGAAAAAAAAAACACCTGTGCTATTTCATATGAAAGTTGCAGTTATAATACTCCGGCCTTAAGTTATTGACATGATGTACAGTGATCAGGCTTTAATATTTTGTTTGAATTTATGCTAAACACTCACTGCCAGTGTCTCAGGGCAGAGGTCAAAGGTCATAGTTGATAGGGGCATGAATTGTGATGATGCTTTATAGATGTACACTAGAACATCTTCAGTGTAAATACATTCAGCCATACACATGCAGACGCATTAACACGTGAACAGATAGGAGTTTGTCAGTTTTGTATTAATAATCATTGCCGATTTGATGGATTGTATTGCCGTCAGAAAGTTAAAAGAATGTACACATGCAGTGGTGCAATTTGGATTTCATATTATTTGGCTGCAAACAGGAGTTCCTTTATGCAATAAACTAGTAAAGGAACTTTGAGTTGTGTGCTCTGTCGTTGATAATCATAAGCCAGTAAAAATGGTGCTGCATTTAAGTCCACGAAGGGGGAGGGGGGATTGGCCATCGCCCCCTTGCGGCACCCCCTGCATTACTTTGATATGACCCTCCAGAGCAGCTCAAAAGGCAAACGGTCAGCAGAATGTATCACTCCCTTGCGCCTACTTTGCAAACAAGATTCTGTGACCTTTTCTTATCAGGAGACTTAACTGAAAAAGGCCCCATGACACCTTGCTCTATTGTGAAAATGTTTATGTGACAAAAATGCAAGGTACATGGGTATGAAGCTTGAGCATATTTTCATGACTACTTTCGAAGTATTGAAAACAAGGTAAAAGTGCACTTAAAATCGCCAACAAGTGCTGAAAGGGGGAAACAACTAAAACAAATGGGCCATGACGCTCAGCTGAATTCAAGGAATGTTGAACAATGACCAAAATGACTGCCAGAGTGCAAACGAATCATGAATTTTGTGAAGAGTCCTAAGAAATGGGTTTCAGTGGGCTTTTGGACAGATGACAACTTCATTTGAAGGTCTCATAAATAGAAAGAAAAATGCATAAAAATACAGGTAGTGCCACCAGTCTGCAGGAACTTATGAAACACTCCATGATCAATCTAATCCAAAAAATCATGGCTATCAAGGCAATAGTTATTCAGATACTGGAGCTATTGTTTGTATCAAATTTTTTATTATTCTTTGGGGTATTTACGAGCCCTATAGCTCAGAGGATATGGGTAACAGAGACCTTATTTCACGTATCCACAGAGACTTTTCATGGACCTTCCTTGATGTCAAGTTAGAAGATTCCAGGTCCAGCAGTTCTGATTTGTAACCTGTTAACAGATGAGGCTTTAATTGAAAGTCTCAAAAAGAGAAAAAAATGCGTACAAGTTAAAAAAATATATAGGTGGCGCCACCAGTCTGCAGGAACTGATGAAACACTCCATAATCAATATGACTGCAAAGAATCATGGTGATAAATGCATTAGTTATTCAGATACTGGAGCTTTTGTATCAAATTTTCAATTATTCTGAGGGGTACTTACTATGAAGGATATGGGTAACAGAGACGTAATTTCATGTTTTTCACAGAGACATTTCATTGACCTCCCTTGATGTAAAGTTTGAAGAATCCATCTCCAGCGGTTATGATTTGTGCCCTGTTAACAGATGACAGCTTCTTTGAAAGTCTCAAAAATAAAGAAAAAAAAATTCGTGAAAATTGGAAAAAATACAGGTGGCGCCACCAGTCTGCAGGAAGTGATGGAACATCCCATGATCAATATTCATGCAAAGAATCATGGTTATCAACGCAGCAGTTATTCAGATACTTGAGCTGTTGTATCAAATTTTACATTATTTTTGGGGGGGGGGGGGGGGTTACTTCGGAGCCCAATAGCTCGAAGGATATGGGTAACAGAGACCTAATTTCAGGTTTTCAAGAATATTTTTCAGTGACATCCCTGGATATTAAGTTTGAAGAATCCAGGTCCTGTGGTTACGATTTGTGCCCTGTTAACAGATGACAGTTTCATTGCAGGTCTGAAAAAAAAGAGAAAAAAAATTGGAAAAAAAAATACAGGTGGCGCCACCAGTCTGCAGGAAGTGATGGAACATCCCATGATCAATATTCATGCAAAGAATCATGGTGATCAATGCAGTAGTTATACATATACTTGAGCTTTTGTATCAAATTTTGTATTATTCGGGGGGGGGGGGGGGTACTTTGGAGCCCCATAGCTCAAAGGATATGGGTAACAGAGACCTAATTTCAGGTTTCCAAGGAGATTTTTCATGGGCCTCCCTGGATGTCAAGTGAGAAGATTCCAGGTCCAGCGGTTACGATATGTGCCCTGTTAACGGACGGCCGGACAGGCGACGGACAAAGGTTGATCGCTATAGCTCAAGTGACTTTCAGTCAGCTGAGCTAAAACCGCGAGTTGTACCACCAAATTTGTTTAAGGCGCACTGGACCAGACATGAGTGTGTAACTTTCATGAGTACCCTGCCGCCTATTGGTATTAACAGTAACTAAATAGGCTATGGACGGACGCCGCCTCTTCACACGCACAATCAAAGACGTATGCAGTGGCGTCAATTTTTCTTCCAGGGTGGGGGGATGACTTTGTATATTCAAATACACACACCCACACATATACCTTTTTTCAGCTTCTCTGAGTGACATATTCAACTATATATATATATATATATATATATATATATATATATATGATATATATATATCTATTTATATATTATATATATATATATATATATATATATATATATATACACCTAATCATATTTCAAATAATTATTATATTGTAATAGAAAATAAGTTTTTTTGTAATTCAAAGCAAGGTTTAGATGTAACATTTTTTAGTAAATGGATCCAAAGTCTTGAATTCTATTTTTTAATGTATTTCATTTGCAATATTATAATATTATTCTCTGAAAAGTGGGGGGGGGTGATTACATTGGCCATCCCCCCTTGCCAAAAAGTTGGCCATCCCCCCTATATTGACGCCCCTGGACGTATGGTACCTTTTCATGTTAAAGGCTTCAAAATGCCGCATGTAATAATTATTAACGTTATATTGTCAAATTCTGAACTGAAAAAAAAGCCCTCAGAGCCCTGATACACAAGCGTTAGTTTCGCCTTCAAATGGTATACGAACATCATTGGTCATCAGAAATGGGCTGGAATATGTATGAGAGATCTTCAAAAATCCAACAGTTTTGTCAAATATGATTTATGCGCTGACCATGATATAAAGTATTGTAAGGGACAGTGTTGTTAAGGACCGAAAATAAATGTCGATGGTGCCATTTATGCATAATTTTGTATCCTCTCGGTTCGAGGAATCGTAGTTTTTTTTTTAGCTGAGCTGACTGTAAGTCAACTTGGGTATAGGAATGGCGCTTTGTCCGTCGTCCGTCCGGGCGTCCGTTAGCAGGGCACAAATCGTAACTGCTGGTCCTAGAAACTTCTAAGTGAACATCCAGGGAGGTCAATAAAAAATCTCCTTGGACACTTGAAATTAGGTCACTGCGACCTATATTCTCCGAGCTATGGGGCTTGAAAGTACCCCCAGAATAATCAAAAATTTGATACAAAACCCCCAATATCTTGATAATTAATGCATGGATTTGCATGAATCTTGCCTTGAATAATGACCATGACTAGTTTTGTCAGTTCACGAAAAGTGGTGGCACCACCTGTATTTTTTTTATATTTTAACGAATATTTTTTTTTACTATAAAATGACAACAATCATGTCAGTTTCTCAGCTGTGATTACATCTAGTGTCCCAAAACCTGGTGTGTTTACTGATCACAAGTGAATGCCCTATAGTAATCACCCTGTCTGTCTGTCTGTTTGTCTGTCTGTCCATCCGTCCATCCACACAAATTTGTTTCCAGATGATAACTCGAGGTTGGATTGACATATGGATTTCAAACTTGACTTACATATGGCCCTTCACTGAAGTAAGAACATATATGTTTTGGGGTCACGAGGTCAAAGGTCAAGGTCACAGGACTCACTTATTTAAAAAGAATATAGCTGCATTTTAAGCCAAGCTTTTCATCCCAAACTTTCCATTTTGCGCAGCTGACTGGCCAGTATGGGGAGAGCATAAATGAATTTAGGGTCACATGGTCAAAGGTCAAGGTCACAGGACTCACTTATTTAAAAAGAATACGGCTGCATTTTAAGCCAAGCTTTTCATCCCAAACTTTCCATTTTGCGGAGCTGACTGTCCAGTATGGGGAGAGCATAAATGAATTTAGGGTCACATGGTCAAAGGTCAAGGTCACAGGGGCCATCTGTTCACAAATTAGTTTCCAGATGATAACTCCAGTTTAGTTTGACATATTGGTTTCAAACTTAACTTATATATGACTCACCACTAAAGTAAGAACCATGTGGATTTCGGGGTCCAAAGGTCAAGGTCACAGGACTCATTTCTTAAAAAAGAATGCATATGCATTTGAAGCCAAACTTTTCATCACAAACCTTCCATCTTCAAGATATTGCTCACCTGGCAATAGTAGAAGATTCTGTTCAATTTTGGGGTCATGAGGTCAAAGGTAAAGGTCACAGTACCCACTTATTAGGAAGATAGTGGATGCATTTTAAGCCAAACTTTTCATCCCAAACCTTCCATCTTGCACATATAGCTGAGCTGTCAATAGGGGAAGAACCTGATTGATTTGGGGGTCACAAGGTCAAAGGTCATGGTCACAGGGGTTCATCTGTCCACATATATGTTTCTGGATGATAACTCTGGATTTACATATTGGTTTCAATTTTGACTTATATATGACCCACCAATAATGTAAGAACCCTTTTGATTTTGGGGTTTATAAGGCCAAAGTTCAAGGTCACAGGACCCACTTCTTTAAAAAGATTGTTGATGTATTTTTAGCCAAACTTTCTGTTCCAAACCTTCTATCTTCCAGATGTTGCTCACCTGCCAATAGTGGCAGTAACTTATGGATTTTGGGGTCACAAGGTCAAAGGTCAAGGTTATTGGGGCCATCTATCCACATATTAGTTTTCAGATGATATCACCAGTTTGGTTTGAAATATTGGTTTCAAGCTTGACTTATTTATGGCCCACCACTAAAGTAAGAACTGTTGAATATGGGGTCATGAGATCAAAGGTCAAGGTCACAGGACCCACTACTTTAGAAAGATTGTGGATGCATTTTAAGCCAAACTTTTCATCTCAATCCTTCCATCATCGACATGTGTTGCACCTGCCAATAGGGGAAGTTTCCTTTTTATTTGGGGGTCACAAGGTTAAGGTCACAGGGCCCATCCATTCACAAATTAGTTTATGGATGATAACTCCTGTTTGGGTAGACAGGTTAGCTTCAAACTGATCACAGGACCAATATTTTGGAAAAACCTCATAAACATATATCCTTAGAGACAAATGCAGCTGAGCATCGAGACCCATAGGTCCCCATGTATACTATATTTTCCTGCGGGTTCCGACGCCGTGTTCGTTTCCGGAGAACTCCTCTGAAAACCTTGGACCTATCTTTTCAAAATCCAGCATTATTTTTTGGTCACGTGAACTGGTGCCTAACAAAGACAGGTGGCGCCACCTGCATTATGAATCTTGGTGTCTTAGAGTGGTTCCAGGGGCAGATTTAGGGAAGGGGGGGGGGGGCAACTAAGGAGGACTAACAATGAAAAACCTAAAGGTCTTTAATACCTCCATCTCCTTCTCAAGATAAGTGGTGCCACATACAATCATTTTCGCGTTGCGTCCATCCATGCGTTTGCCATCTGTTCGTCTTAGTGATTGGATAAATGTATTAAGCTGATATTGTGCATGTCAATGGATCTTGGATACCTTCATCTCGTGTTCAAGACTGGTAGCGCCATATGTAATCGTATTTGCGTGGCATCCATCCATGAGTTTGTTTTGGGTTAAAATCACTCATATCTCTGGAGTGGCTCAACGTATTGATCTTAAAGTTGGCATGTCCATCCATCTTGGAGAGTTTTCTTGTAGATCACACTGTTTGCGCAACCTATGTTCCCATTTTCGTAAAATACATTGATGTTATTTTCTCAGGAGTGGTTTGTTGTATTGGCCTGAAAAGGTGCATGTTCATAAATCTTAGATACCTCCATCTTGTGCTCGAAACTATTGGCGCAATCTGTATTTTTTTTTCGCGTGGTGTCCATGCATCCGTTTGCTTTGGTTGAAAATCCCTCATGTCTCAGGTGTTGATGGATGTATGAGCCCAAAACTACATGTTTATCCGTCTTGGATAGCTTTGTTGTAGACAAGACAGGTGGCGCCACTTTCGTTCCGTTTTTGTAGAATACATTGATACACTTTTTTCAGTAGTAGTTTGGTGTCTCGGCCTTAAATTTTGCATGTCCATCCATCGTAGGTAGATTTCTCATTTACGACACTAGTGGAACCAACTGCTATCGCGTATTTGTAGAACACTGTCATGCATCCGTTCAGGACTGCTTTGATGTATCAACCTGAGATTTCACATGTCCACAGATTTTGGATATCTTGGATTATCCGTTGAAAGGACTGATGGCGCCGCCTATGCAGCCTGTAGGATAAAGAGTGGGGGTTATTTTAAAGAGAAAATATTGTTATATTTGGGAGTGAGGAGTTTCTACATTTTTTCATTCTTCATAAAAACACTTAATTTTGAACGAGCAGTTAGCCGTATGTGTAGTATCTTGCCGCAGAATATACTCGTGACTATTACTTCAGTTCTCCCTCAGAGTAGAAAATGAAACTTGTTATCCGAACAGAAGTATCATACAAAATTTAAATGGTTAAAATGTTTAATTCTGGCTTTCACTGCAGTTAGAACGATAACACAGACACTGTGGAGCAGACGTATAGAGAACATTGCTCCGGGCAGGCACCTTGCTCTCCCCGTCAGTCAATCTCAATTTCTGCAAGCAAAAAGTAAGATGCAATCAAAGTAAGAAATAATTTAATGTAATAGTTATCCTGTTTTCTTAAATTATTTTAGAGAAAATATTTTCTTTTTATTGAGATGTGGCTCCCCGTGATATAAATGCAAATGGTTTTTCATTTCTATGACAATTACATTTTACCTCATTCAACACAGCAAAACAACGTAAATCGATGTCCTTCGATACACGGTTATTCAGCTTCACAGTAAAAAATTTGTAGCCTAGAAGTAAACGTAAATCACACTAGATGGCGCTACTAAAAATTGTCAGTGCATCTTGCCATCTGCCCATTCAAATCAACAAAGGGTTGTGCCAACTGCACGGTTTTGTTGTTAAATCGGATTTGCTTCGTCTGACGACCAGAATGGATGAATCAGAAAGTTTTTTATCGATTTTCAAAGTGAAAGAGTTAAAACAAGGCAAATACATAGCCAATTATTAGCCATATTCAATGCTAGCACGTTAAAACGTATTTAAATAGCAATATTTCATTGAAATATACACCTATAAAACTTTCAGCCCGCACCCGCCCCGCCCCGCCCTGCATTTATTCAAGTTTCCCGCCCGCAATCCAGCCCGCAAAAATGATTTAAAAAGTTTTCGGATCCAAAGGTTAACAGATCAAGAATATTTTACAGCACATATATAAGCCACGCTTGTTATTAATATATATGAAATGTTTGATGATTGGAACGAAAAATTAATTTTAGTGCGTTTTGCAATCATTCAAACCATAATTCATGAAATATTTTAAAAGACATGTTTGATTGGTTAAATTGATTTAATATATACATAATAATTTAATACACCTTAAATATGTTTTCATATTTTACAGGGGAATTGAACAAACCTTCGGTTTATTGTGTCTGTACTTAAATTTATAAAAAAAAGTAAAGAAAAAATTAATTTCTTCAAAGTATGTGTACCCAAAGGTACCCATTGCAATAGTATTGGCTAATCACAAGCCATCAAACTACTGAGATGTGTAGCTGGTTAAATAATTTCAGTCACCATCTTTTAATCAGCTGAAACTGAGACTAATCAGGTCAACGGTGTAAAGGGGTAATCTGACCGATGTGGCTGTATGTTCAGGATGTTCATTGAGATAGACATGACCAGAGTGATGTTTCTTATAACAGTCATCACCACATTTTGCAATGCCCAAACAGGGATTTGGCCAGCAAGTGGTCAATGTCAGTTACAATTAGACAGTACATGGAGTTACAATTAGATATGAATCCACCTTAGGCTTTGTGGAGTTCGAGGGCAAATAAGTCACCTACAGAGCCACAAGTAGCCACGCACTGCCTATTCAACATCAAAGGTAATCAAGCCTTTGCTTCACTCCCAGCCATATTATGTAATATGTGAGACCTGACACAAGTACATCAGGCCAGGTTACTTTATACAAAGTTATGACCAGCTTCCATTGCAAGGAAAATTGTTTAAAATCTAGATTTCAGATTAATGATGCATCATCTATTTTGTATAACAAATTGACGTTGTACCTAGAAAAGACACATTTGCATAGTGTTGTTACAACTGTCAGTCAGTGTAAGGGGTCAACAGGAACAAATTAAAGTTTATTCAAATTTATCATTTCATATTACAATTTTTACAACAGCTGAAAAAAAATTTATACAAAAATATCAATGTCTTCAAATGATATTTTTTTAAAGTATATTTTAATATTCATGTTCTTCTGAACTGCCAGATCATCAACCCGCAGCCCGCCCCGCACAGACTTCATTTCGGCCCGCCCCGCCCCTCAAAGAAGCCTAAGCGGGGGACCACAGGGGCCCGCGGTCTGCGGCCCCCTGCGGGCTGCGGGTCAAAACCCGCCCCGCGCAGGGCCCTAATAGCCATATCCAATGCTAGGCACGTTAAAACGTATTTAAATAGCAATATTTCATTGAAATATACACCTATAAAACTTACTGCAGGGGTCTGGGACGTTTCCTACGTAGTAGTTGACGAACCTTCTCGGTTTGTTTGCCCGGTATCCCAATACGTTCTTACGTCCATGACAAGTAGACGACTATGTAGACAGAAATTTTACAGATGAACTGGCCTAGTCGATGCAATGGTTTAGACTTGATTCCTCCTACTTATGTTAACAGAGCCATCAAACTTGATCTTGATGTGTCGCAACGCTTACAACAGGTACTGCCACCTCGCGGCAAATTCTATAAGTAAATTACGGCTCTCTGGCCGACTTTTTCCTTTAGTGATAAAAGCTGGCACTGAGTTAGGTCTGTCGATAGATAGAATTAGGTTTTATATTAAGCATTTCAGTTTAAACGTATATACTAAAGCCCAAGCAGGGCCATGACTCAAAGGGTTAACTTAAAATTCCAAGTAAAATCTACACTCACATCCCCGTTATCTTGAAACCTCGAATATCATTATAATAATACGTACATGGTGCAAGATGAACCCGGTAAACTATTACATTGCTTAATTATACATTAATTTGGTAACCACATTTTTTAACCCTCATCTGCCGCAGCATGTAGGTTCAGCAATCTGGCTGCAAATTAAATATAATTGATTTACACTCGTTTCACGGCATCAGCATTTGTATGAACCATTTAAATTTGTGACTCAGTCTCTCAGGGTAAGGAGTTATGTCAATAATAATTATGTGTTTTACTTCAATGACAGATAAAATCACTGACGGCCTGGCAGATCTACGCATCCGTGGTAACTTCTAAAGCTTAGGGCTGCCCACGTTCAACCATGCTATTACAAAACCAGTATTAAATAGTCCGCCATGTTATATCATTAGTTTGTGCACAGTTGCTCGAATAGCTATTTGTGGGGTTATAATGTAAGAAAACATCCTATAATGTCATTTCTGTAGCACACAGGTATTTTTATGTAATATTACATATGTGTACTGTGGTTTGTGACTTATTACTGAACTGTCAGTGTCTTAATTATGCGGGAAGAGTGTAAGGAGACATGATTTACCCGTTTCATGCGGGAGGGACAGGCCACTGCTTCCAGCTGACAAGACCGGTGGTTTATGGAATTTGCGAACAAATTCAATGCCGTCCTATGTTCGGAAACTGCCTCAAATTCAAATACATTTTATTATTAGTATGAAATAATATGCAATAGACGTTTTCCGTTTCACTAGTAACGACTGACACTAAATGTTTGGGTCCGTTATATTGACAAGAAAGATTATACATGAACATGGAGTTTGTTATACAATTGAACCTCTCCTGGTGGCCACTTTGATGAAGTGGGCACCTATAAAGTGAGCAGTTTTTTTACAGTCCCGATTTTCACTCCTCATTATTTATGTTGCCGTCATGACCTCTAAATAGTGGACACCTCTATAGAGTGGGCTGTTTGGTCCAATCCCAGTGGTTCCGATATTATAGAGATTTCACTGCATTTCAAAGAATAAACGTGACAATTCTATGTAATCCTGAACTCCTGTCTTGGTCTCTTAGGCCTACTTGTGTGGAGTTTCAGTCGACAAAACACGAATTACTCAATGATTAGACCTGGGCACGACAGGCTATTATTACAGGATTCTAACAGCAAACTATTTATTAATAATTTAAAATTGATATTTATGAAATCACAATGACCTTGGGAACCCTTTTTTTACTATGGCAGAATCAACATGGTACTTTTATTTCTTTTATTCATTATAAATCGCTTGCAAAATGACTCTGTTTGAAAACCACGTATCTGTTAACCCACTGGCATTTGGCATTAATATCACCACCCCAAGTTTACAACGGGTAATGTCACCACTAATTACCGTTAAATAACCAGTTAAATATATCGGTTCATGGTAAAAAAGACCCCTTAAAATATCATCTTAACTTACCTAAGATACAGAAGATGTGCTTACAGGTCCAGAAGTTAGCGTGACCTTGCGTGTCATCAACATCACCTGACAAAGAAGTAGTCCTTACGGTATCAACAAACATAGCGTCGCTGGGGTCCAGGACGAGACGCTCTGTGGTTTCAATGAGGCAATATAGTGGCGGATCGAGGCCTAGAGAAATCAAATAAAATCGTTATACTAGATGTGTGTGCTTAGTACTGATTCCCCCGCCAGGATCCACCAAATTAAGCCTTCCTCCTAATACAACCCTAGTTCCTTCATCAATTTGTCACCCTTGACCAAAACGGGTCACATTTGTACTGGAACAATGCGGCCCCTATTATTACCGATGAATCCCTCTCTCTCTTACTGGGGTAAAAAAATTGCCCCATGTCACAATTGTATATAGCCATTAAAATATATAATATCAAGGTGACCCAGATTAAATCTAAAATTTAATGGATTGTTCCTTAACTTTGGTGTTACCCTAGCCCTCCTGTATGATTTTCATAAAAAAAATTCAAAATGTGTTGCTTAAAGTTACCCAATAAACCAAGGGAAAATAAAGATATCTTCCTGAAGGAGGTATAACGGATAGGTCGTATTCTGTTTAGAATACATGAAGCCCCGCCCACTTAGATGATTGACGCCTGAGATTATGAATGACAAGAATTCTGCATTTAAAGCTAAGAACGCCTCCGCCGTGTGTTTGCATTCACTTATTCGGTCTGTATATTGACTATATATGACTGTATATTTGTGATCATTCCTTGAT
Organism: Sipunculus nudus; assembly: GCA_026874595.1. Classification (NCBI taxonomy): domain Eukaryota; kingdom Metazoa; phylum Annelida; class Sipuncula; order Golfingiida; family Sipunculidae; genus Sipunculus; species Sipunculus nudus. Next base: position 22,800,943 of record CM049307.1, read on the forward strand.
GATGTTCCTGATTCCGTATCATGTGTTGGATCCACACCAAAATCTAATCGATTCTTCCTCGGTCCTTTTCCGAAATTTTCTTGAAAATGTCATGAGATTTCGTTTATGATTGCGTGATTTCTGTTGTGAAGAATCACACTCACAAACACACACACGATGAACGCTAATGGCGGAGGAATAAAAAATTGTATGGAAGATAGCTAGACGAGTTCTGGTGGATAAGGTGTTGGACTGCGGAGATGAAAGTCAGATGCCAACCTGTTTCATAGAGGCAAACTTTGATATATCGAGAGATATTAGCTCAAATGACTTGAATACAGAAAATGTTTCATAATCCTAAATCCGTGCGTTTATAACCTGCAATCCCTGCCGGTAATGGACCAAAACGGACCCAGTTATGTATAAAAAAATGTTGGTTTTTATTTCGCCTTATTAACTATGCTGATTGCCTCTGGATCTCTTTCTGGAATTTTAACCAGAAAAGCACATCATTAAGCAACCAATTAGCGCAAGTGCGTTCTTATTTATGACCATCTCAAATAATTTTCATAACAATTCTTTTTTCATGGATCTGACACTGCACGTGTGTCTTGTTTGTCCCGTAGAAAAGTGATGATTTGTAATAACATCGTGTTTTTTTTTTGTCAATGGTCATACTGTCAGCAGTGTATCTGTTATCCTTTATCATGCGTAGTAAACGAATGTTATTAGTAAAATAAACGGCTTGGTCACTCATTTGACCGTTTTATGTTAGCGATCTCCTTGAGTGTTACGAACATGACAGCGTGGTACTTACTGCCTAGCTTTTCTCATGGGAACCTTTCCAGGCCAATATCTCTATTTTTGTAATAAGGTTCACATTTTTACTGAGGTACAAGTTTTTTTTTGTACGTCCAGGATACGGGATCTTAGAAAAGAAGGGGGTGGGGCTTCAACACCCTGGCACAGATAAACGAGTGCGCCGGGAATATTAGTAGATAAAATACATAATTTTCGTACGCAGAAGTATATAGATGAAAACGGCACCAAACGCCAAGTCCGATCTGCTTTTCGGTATAATTAAGTGTATATTACTTGATTTTCCAGAAATGTGTGGTCGAAAAAAGGGGGGAGGTTCTATACATCCGCCCTTGAATTAGGTCATTCTATCAACAAAGGACAGTTCAGATGGTATTAAAAATACGTTTTAGTCTAAAAATGTTACAATTGTGTGTGTATATATATATATATATATATATATATATATATATATATATATATTATAATATGCCATTGTACGTAGACATGTCACCTGTGATCCTCATGACTTTCCCCGGCGCCAGATGAGCAGCGGTGGCGGCACAGACTTTCCCGCCCAGACTGTACCCGATCAAGTGCATCCGTTTCCGGTCAGCCGACGTTGTGTCCTCCAGGGACTTGATGAAAGCGGCCAGGCGTCGACCAACCAGGTCCGTGTTCTTGCACGCTGTTGGGTAGAAAGGAAAATATGCCCAGTCGTTCCAGTCCACCATGATGATCGGACCACCACGCTGTAATGTGAAAATCCATAAAACCCATCAAGATTTCAACCATTTAAAAATGCATGGAAATATTTGAACCTTGAAAAGTTATAGTAGGTTATACTTATGAATTATTTAACTTGAATACATGTATGCATGGTTATTGAAAATGCTTTAAGGAAATCAATTTTTTAATAAACAGAATTAAAGAAAGATATTCAGTTTTCTTTAAAATCTAAAGCGTTTAAACCTATGATGTTAAAATACTTGAACTGCAGGTCGACAGATGTATCAAGAAAACTTTTAATCAGTGGACTTCATTTTTATGAACCACTGTCATGTATTCAAAGGCAAGATTGCAAGATTTCTGGTCGGAAGATTCTTCATAATATTATAGAAGCTTTTAAAAAGAATTTGTGATGATCTGCAAAGTTTAATGGATTGTGTCTTTGGTGCCAACTTTACAGAGATCAAGAGGGCAAGACAATTAACAAGGAAGAGTAAAAAAATGGATAGTCAAGAACTGCCCACTATATTAGAGGCGCAAACTTTATTGAGGCGGCCACCGTGTGGAAGCGGCCACCGGAAAAAGTTACACTAAAACCAGACAACAGACCAACGATGGTATAAGCAAAATAAGTCCTATCGTAAAAATACTAACCTTTGCCATTTCCTGTCTCAGATAGTCCACACCTTCCGGTTTCTGTATCCAGCCGTGAATGATGAACGTGACCGTGTCATTGTTAGAGAACAACTCTTCGGGAACCGGTGTGGCGGAGGAGAGGGTGTATGTGCCAACCAAATCACTGCAAAAAATGGGCTTAAACGCCAGAAATAGAAAGCCCCCCCCCCCCTCCCTCCCCTGCTCCGGACCCTTTTTTTCATCCCACTCGTGAATTAAACAACAAAAATATGCTTACGATACCCTAAAATACCCTATTTAAAAAACCATACTGTTCGATACTATTTTATACTAGTTATACAGATTGACATCGAGTGGCCCTGTAAGTAATCGGGGTGGAAATTATTTTATGATTAAAATCATGATGGTTTGTAATTTACTAATGATCAGATATTGCCAGTGAGCCTGAGGAGTACCTCATGTTCATGCCTGTGCTAGGACATGATGGGCCATCAACGGATATGGTTTAGTGGGCCTTTCAGGGAAAATGTTGACAAGGCCAAAGAGACCTGTCACAAACGGAACGCTGTAGTCATATATAAATTGTGTTATACTTGTTCTTTATATGTATTCCTCGTTTTTCTCTTAAACGGACCTAAATTACCTCTATTGCACTGAGTCCCAGTTAGACTATTTACAAGTGGTGTTTACAGCCCCTGTAAATTTGGTGCTTATCTGTCTTTATAGTAGATTGACCTATCAAATTAACGTATATGGTAACAGACTTTGCAAAATGAACGATGGCCCTTCCCTTAATTGGATCATTTCATTCACTCGAGTGCTATTTGTAAAACGATATGGATCTGTTAAACCAAGGTCATAAAACATAAAAATGAAAACCTGTACTTACTTGCCAGAGTAAACAATGAATTTCACTTCTTTCTTTGCTGTAACAATATACGAATCGTAATGTATCAAATTCCTCTTAAAATGCCTCACAGTCTATATACCGTATATCAGGGAGGGAGGTTTTTTGTTTTAAACGGGTGGAATTTCCGTAGAAGTTATCACTTTTTATAGCTTATCGGTCTGCTAACACACACACACACACACACACACAAATTTATACATATATATATAAGATAAGCTCTGTGGTTCAGAACGAGGTTCCTAATCCCAGTGAATGGGTCTGGTTCCTCGGCCGAGATGACTAATCATTAGAACAACAATAAATAATACTGTGATCCAGATAACCTCCATAATTTGATTGGTTGATCCATAGGTGTTACCCTAACCCTAGCACTCTACAAATATAAAAAATCCGTTCATACGTTTTTTAATAGTGTTGTAGTCAGAAAAAAAAATCCAAGTAAATTACCCAACGAATCAAGTAATGAACTTATCAGTGACGATAGCGGAGGCACAATGTATCACGATATTAGGTGCTACTACACGGAAGAAAACGGTTTTGTTTCCGATGCATGCAAAGGTCTGTGACCTAGCTCCTCGAATCTTTTTTTCTATTTATTCCAGCCGTCAAATCTTATAACACTTACCGAGATAATATTTGTTATTTAGTCCCTTGATGGTCTATTATTTTTTCAATAATTAAAAATAGGGCTTATCCAATTGTTGCCAAACATATTCAGTTGACTCTTCAATTTTATGGTTAACTCCTTTTGGAAATCACAAAAGCATAACCAGGTGTATACGATAAATTGTTACCAAATACATACGAAAGAACCATCCGTGAGAGACCGTGGCCAGAGCCAGGAGAAGGAGAGACGCCCGGTACGCTGCCATGCCTATGTGCGTATGTGGGTGTAAACAACGCTGGCATTGGATATAACTTATACGCATTAACATATCACCAAATTTAACATATGCTCTCTCTTGTTATTATGAATGGATTATCTAAAAATAATATTTTCTTTCAATAACCCCACCCATTTTACCATTTACCATCATGTAGCCCTATCCCATGCATAAAGCTGACCCAGCATGTTCATATAATGATCCGACATATCATTTTGCTCACCATTTTGCCTCATTAAGTAATACCAATTGCTGGTTGTTTGAATTAGACATATATGGGTTGAAATTAATATCAGTGTGAAAAATGTTTCAAAACCTATTTTTCTTGTATTCGTTTAAAAAAAAGATGCACAAAGTGATATTCTTTGTTCAATATCCCTTTGGCCTAATTTTTAATGACAATAATGTTATTTATATTAATATTTATATTTAAAATTTATATATTTATGTATATTACATGCACTAAACTTTCCAGGAAAAGACATTGAGTAATGCGGCACGGAAGTCTTGTTTGGTTAATCAACTTTCACAACATTGCTTTTACGACATTCCAAAAAACTAATATCATGAATAATGATCCTTATTTTCACCACATTTTTAGAGTGTTTACAACGTAGCATCTAGTCAGCGTCTAATTAAATCATTCCTTTAGTTCTCTTGCTATTAACTATACAGGCCCTTATATTTCCATTTCTTGGATTAAATAGGAACGTTTTTCAAACAAGGGAAAGGAATGATACCATTGACTACAGCGTAGTATGGATGTAGCAGTCTGTGACTGATTTAAAGTACGCACGGATTCGAACCCCCAACCCGAATTTACAATCACGTGGTAATGTATTATAATGTTTCCTGTCACGATTCTGTTGCTCTACCACATATGGGTTTTTAATTGATGCAGTTATCCACACAGTGTATGCTCAGCGATTTAAAACTCCAGGTTTATCAGTATGAATTAATCACTGTGTGGGATAATGTTAACCTAATTTTAAAGTGCTTAACCGTTAATAAAGGCGTAATTACTAGTAATAATGGCATATAATTACATTTATTGCCCTCATTATTCCAATAAATAAGGGTTGTTCCCAAGTCAAATTTACTAGAAAAATGTGTGTTACAACTAAAGGTTAAACCCATAGATCAACTAGAAATCTGCATTCGGCGGAATGCAAGCCTCCGCCATTTAGGAGCCCCCATTGTGTTTGCACCCACTTATTTGTCCAATATTCCCAGGTTCATTCGTGCAGATGTGACTGTATATTTGTGAATATTCCTTGATGAAGTTCCTGAGTTCGGCTCATATGCACCAAAATCTTAAGTTGTACTCAAATGAAATATTCAAGGTAAAATGTAATCGGAGACTACATATGTATCAAACTCTGATATGTGCTGCACAGATACATGTGTCTTATGGCTCACCAACTGCATGGTTGTGTCACAGGTGAGCTCTTACACAAAGGGAGCCCTAATACAAGTGAATGTGCCCCCCCCCCCCCCCCCCCGGGATAAAAATGTTCTGTTATAGAAAAATTTTGATATAAAAGATATATTATATAGAAATGTCACCAGAGGATTGTGACAATTTTATTGCATATTTAATTAAGGCGTATAATCAGAAGGTTGTTTTTATCATTTATTGTACATTAATGTGGAGTATCATGTTTAGATTTTAGCGTCAGATCTTAGGCTAGAGAACACATGTGCCTTTTTTTATGTTCAATAGTTAATTTCAGCACAGTTTAATTCCGCGGGAACCCATTCATGCCCAGATGGTTTCTAAAGCAAAGCTGTTTGTTGTAGACATCAAAAGAAGCGCACCTGTTTATTTTTATTTTCTCAGGGTTTGATCTCTGGAGGACCTCATCCGCTGGTACTACAGTACTGTTTCGTAGAAGCAATGTTGCGATTGAGGTGATGAGTGAGAGCATCCTCAACATTGCTCCCACGAAACAGTACTGTAGTACCAACGGATGACGTCAACTGAACATTAATAAATTAATTATATACGAGTATATATTATATATGTGTGTGTGTGTGTGTGTGTGTGTGTGTGTGTGTGTGGAATGGCTTTCCAGGGAAATGTTAGTGAATTTTAATATTTTTTATTGTTTGTTTACTCATGTCTTTTTCATCTTTGTAGGAGTTTCAGCCGGTCTGGTTTACCGTTTAATCTGGTCGACCATGCCTTCCGGGGTGTGACAATATTCTTAATAAAATAAATATGTTATTGTGGTCCTAATTACATCTAATTTTTATCGGATTGTTCTTTTGGTGTTACCCTGTCCCTCCATAATTTAATCAAATTCCCTTCATAACTATTTTATGTAAATTTGCTTCAAGACAAACGAAATTGCCACGATAATAACATAATACCTGCATGGCATTCTAATCCAAACGGCGTGTCGTCCGAAACATTTCCCCTGATATTCCCGACAGCCACATGGGGGCGAAATTTTTGTACAAGATGTCTCTAGCAGTCCATGCACGGAGCCTTATCTACGAAATGCCTGAACTTCCACACCTTTATGACTACATTATGATATAAAACAATTAATTCCATGAGAGTTGGTCATTTTAATAAGATATCAATGAAAGGAAATAAGGGCATAGGTATTCTTTCAAACAATAACAACCACCTTTTAACCCGTCTAAAACAAGCATTTTTACACCATATCTTTGATTGGTTATAGATTGATGTCTCGGTTAGCTGATAATTGCCTTTACACAAAAAGGATTTTCAGGGTATCTAATGTACAAGAGTATGGAGAACAAGATGCACAGGTATATTTATTTTACTTTTCAGAATCGTCAGGATTAAAACTGCAAGTCATCTGTAAGCTAGACAATACATAAATGCTTACATAAAATAGTTGGCGCCATCCACACAAGCATTCACCAACATATACGCGTGTACTAAATTGAAGGTCTAGCCAATTATAGTAAATCAAAATAAGAACCAGTTGTAACTGGTTCCCGTAAATGGTCAGAATGGACAAAATCATGATAATGAAATATAATTGTGATCTTACAGTTAAGATCCACACACCAGAAGGTCACACAAATCATCATGTAATAAAACACACTTATGTAACTATAATATTGTTTTCATGGAAACAATTGCATGTATATAAGTTGAAGGACACTGGCAAACCATATTTGATTCCATCATATGGGCATGGTAACGGGGTTGGGGTCGAGGGACAGGGGACAACATAGAAAATAAACATAGTTTGGTGAACTTTCCTTTAATCATCATTCCAACTCTCCTTATATTTCTTGCAAATTATGTAATTCTAAAATTCTAGCAGGACAGTGCTGCAGAAGCTGGCATCCATGTTGTATTACATTAAAAGGACCTATCGGATTCGGCTATAATTCGCGAATATGATTGGGAGGGGGGGGGGGCCCTATATAACACCAGAGTAGCACTCTGACAGCAGGCTGACGATAATCCTAAAATGCTTTTTTCTTCTTCCAGTGCAGGAACCAAAGTATATTCCTAGTTGATGAAGACTATTCTACATCTTCCGAGAGAAACTTCTTCATACGATTTTACATAATTATCTTACTCTTCATACAAATATTTAGAAATTGTGTGATGCCTGCAGATATGCATGTGACAACTCTTCATTTCCTACATTTCACCTGAGACACTCGTGTTCTTCCTTTGTTTGTGATGGTGTTTTAAACTTTTTAAAAAGCCAAATGTCAGCACTGCCCTTGGCATTACAATGTGGAATACCATCGTACTTGATAGGTACGCAATCCATTAACCTAAACCATCCGATCCAGAACGCGCAGCAAGCACGAGTTCAGTGTGTGTATTACAAAGGATCTTGTGTTTTGGGGACATGTCCTCCAATATGAGCTTGAGACAAAAAAAAAACGTACCAAATCGACAGTAAATGTAGCACATGTACTTGAAATTAACCAATTGTTTCAGTCCAGATTCGATTAGATACTGCCTTCGATTGAATGGATCGACTATTCAGTGCTTGTCACAAACCTGTTATACACACACACACACACACACACACATATATATATAAGGTAAAATAAATCAATAACAAGCACGGTTGTTTTTATCATTTTTATTGTACAAAAGGTTCAGTACTAAATGCTGATTAAAAAATCAACGATCCCTATATACAACAGATTATAAAAGTCAGCAAGTTGTCTATATTTTGTACATCTTTTATATAAAATAGTTGATATAACAGAGATTTAGGTGTATGGCATGTTCATTCTCCTAGACATAAAAATTCGAAATCCAGAGTCATCTTAATATTACTCTGTAGGTGTATATGTGGCACAATCCCTTCTTCTTTGTTATCAAATAAGACTTTGTAAGACTTGCTAGAATCTACCTGCATTGATTTGAGGGCTACACGTGTCATTTATCGAAATACTGTGCCGGCAACCTTGGCGAATGGAAATGTTTTATATACCCATAATTCCTAAGACACTTTCTACTTCTTTGTATACTTTACACATACTTCATATTCTAGTTCACCTGAAGTCACGTGATCGATAAGCAGGGAGAAAAGTGTATATTATATAAATCGTAAGGTATTGTATATCAGAATAGGGATAGATGCTCTTTTCAAAACCTTCAAAATAGTAGTGTCACGTTTAACTTGAAAATGGTCTGTATATAAATGCTAAATATATGGTCCACATATACTACATGCACTTTTGTCATGCAATGTTATGGCCCCCCAGATGATTATACTACAGGCGTTTTTTTTTTCTTTAATATTATTATTACAATATCCTCAACTGGAAACCATCCAGCTTCTGTCCATTATCCCTGATGATGGCAAATATTTACAAACACTAAGTGTTGCACAAGTGAGCAGGTATATGAACTGTAAATAAGCATTTATACAGTTAACGAGAAAAATATAACCTTTCTTTGTTATTTCTGGAAATAGGTCTGTATATACACGTGGTATTTCTTATTATTTACACTATCGTGACAATATACCAATATACAAAGTAAATCTGCGTTTATGCTCAGGATTACATTCTCTATGCTCAGGATTACATTCTCTAGTAAGTGTATATCTTGGATCTCGAGTCATTGGAACCATCAATTTTGGCATTTCTAGCGTAAAACGATGGTCCAGTTTAAATAACCCTGTAAGCAAGGCGTGATCAGTTTTTTAATGTACACGTATACTGCTGTGGCTAAAAACACATGAGAATAATTAATATCTCAGCTGCGGAGCTGGCCTTGATGGCTGCGGTCTCATTGGGCGAGCGGAATTGAGCTGGTCGGCTGTCAATACAACAGGGCTTCCCCTGCCGGCGGTTTCAGAAGCTCCGAACATGGTGGTAGTTGCTGGGACTCCTGCCAAAGAGGTTTGTGAAGAACGCTTTTCTTCCATAGCCGCCATAGGTGACCCTGCCATCGCTTGTGGGAAGGGCGAGTAGCTTACATTTTGGGCGGACTTCTCTACCGGAAGTGACGCAGCAGTATATGACGCGTTAGGGTCGGAGCTAGTTGAATTGTTCAGACTGGTCCCCGTTGGCTGTTGGCTGTACGCCTTGGAGGTGGTTTGGTAGTCGTTCCCCCGTGGGTCGGATGACGTACTCTGATTCGGGTACGTCATGCTAAGTCTGTTTGAAGAGGTAACCTGGGACTCTGAATATGGACCTCTGTAACCGCTGAACATTAGCGAGTTGGCACGCTGTACTATAGTTAACTGTCTTCGCCGCTCCTGAAAAATAAAAAGTTAAAATACACGATTAAAAGGACATGCACCAGGTGTTACAAAATATTCATTCATCTTGTCCGAATTAAAATCTTATGTTATGTTAGTTATAAATTTGTATAAAACAGTGTGTTTATAATGAACAGCTTCCAAAATGAATGTGCATCCGTAATGAAATCAACATTGACCTCATTCATCAAACTGGAATCTAAGAATTTAATTAAATACTTCTATATTTAGGATATGTGTTTTCATTGTTCGACAAATATTTTAAACGTAGTAGTTCAATCATTTTATTCAGCCATGCAAACATTAAGTATGGTTTCCAACCATTGTTTATTTAGGGCATATACTAGTGTCTGGTTACCAAACAAAATGACCGACAGATGGCAGTCAAGATATTGAGCACTGATTTGCGTACACGTGTGTGGTAGAAGGATCAGGACCTTTTTCTTGTTTCTTAATGGGTTGTGTTGGCAACAACCTTTCCTGATCGTACATGTGGTGTATAATTAGACGGTGCTCAAGAGAGATATGAACCAGCAGGAGGCTCGAAAATGTTCAACACTAAGACAACGCAAAAGTGTCGTTTAAAAATGCATAAATTGGGACATAATCCACAATCCAATTTTTGTCGTAAAGAATGTAATCTCCAAGAATGTATTCACCAAAGCAGAACAGGATTTGGAAGACCAATTCTTCATCCATTCATACATATCAAAATGGTGTACACACCGTAATATACGTATATACAAACATTTGATTATTTACATTCATGACACCATACAATGGGAAAACATTCCAAATTCTTCAAAGAGTTTATTACGTGCCTTTATTACTTCTCAAGCAAAGAATTGTCCTGCCCAAGCGAGAGTATATTTGTTAATGGCCCTCTCTTATTAGCTGAATCGACTGGGTCAATCCAGGCAAATCAATACGGTAATAAAGAGGCTTGACTATACTATACCCTGTTGAGCAGATTGCTTCATAAATACGTAAACACTTACATAGATTTAGAAGGAATAAATAACATCCACGATAAAAGAATATATAACTCTGTTCAAATGTTTATAGTCTACAAACGTCTCAGCAGAGATGTAAGCACTGATAGTAGACGCAACCTGCGTGTCCAAAAGGTTACTACAAATTGTGCACAACCTGCGTGTCCAAAAAGTTACTACAAATTTAGACCTTCGCTTATGTCCTCAGCATGAACCCTAAAAACCTTAAAGATTTTATAGCCGGATTTTTACATTATTTTAATAACTTAAAAAGTACTGCAAATTGTACATTACCGAATACAAAATTTTAGCCACGTATGGAGAAAACTTGAAAATGGAGAAAAAGTTAGAAGACGGACTGAGGAGTTTCCGGAAATAAGCCGGGGGGGGGGGGGAGAGAGAAATTTGAAGAAGAAAGAATAGTAAGAGATCAGGAAGACTATTACAATTATAGGAAGACTATTGCAATTACAGGAAGACTATTATAATTACAGGAAGACTATTACAAATACTTGACACAACCGTCTATGTCTGAAAATGACAGAATCCTGAAAATGACAAAATTCATTTCTGACCGTTTCCATGACAGTACATGAGAACTTTTTCCAAGTTACGACTCAAATTTACTCAGAATTGTGTGAAACTACATACAATGGACGAAGAAATGTCTTTCATTTAAATATCTATATAACGAACAGGTAGACTTGGCCAGTTATACCAGGTGATGCTGAAGAACTTACCAATCCCTGTTGTGTTCTAATTGTGTGGATCTTGTAACCAAGAAATGCAGAGATGCCCACCATTAAGAAAGAAAACCCCAACATGATTGGTCCCATGGTACGAAACATGGCGTAGTGACTGGAACATAGCAAGAGACTCATTAGGCATTAAAGTTCTTAATGTTTTAATGAACGCACCACTACAGAGGTTAATGAACAAAATATAAAGAAAACATGACAAGGCGTCCATGTTATGTATGGAATGTTACGACACCCAAAGGACTTTGACACAGAAAACAAATTCAAATGGTTTAGGGTTAATTAACTCATCGGGTTTGATGACTACACTTTTAACACATTATGCCAATTAACAGGAACATTTCATCTCTCTGAACCTCACCTTAATGGACGTACACGTTAGTCATTCTGCTCACGCATACCGATGTGTGGCTAAGTTATATTATGAATCGGGGTTGGTTGGTTGATTTAAATAACTTTATTTGAAACATTTCTTTTAAATCATGAATAAAGTAAGCTGAAAATTATAAATCAGGTAAAATATAAAATTTTTAAAATACAAATATTCTCATCCAGGTATATGGGAATTATTGCATCAGTTGAATTCGATAAGGTTAGTTGGCTTTTTCACAGGAAACAGAGATTAACATAAAAAAATTAGGTCAGAAACCATATTGATAAATGCTTTTTTTACAAATAACTGCATTGCAGCTGTTTATTCAACAGGAAAAAAAAATACTACAGTTACTATTAATCAGAGTAAAGAATCATGAATCTAAGAAAAAAAATTGCCAGTATGACAGGTATGTCAAAAGATGTTTGGTGCTGCAGCTTTCAGTGATTATGTAAAAAGAAATCTCATTTTATCGATTCATGCACTCAAAATTCGGGAAAAACCTTAGCATGGCATACGTCTAGAAACTTGTATTTACCAGATGCAAAAATTTTAAATCTAACAAGTGGCCCTTGGGACATGACGCTCAGCTAATTTTGGCTGGGTGCTCATGTTTAATTATGTTATATGTTGTCTGTGAGAATAGCCTATGGGTAAAGTTACAGTGTTGAAAAAATGGACAGAAAATAAAAATTTCAGGATTCATAGAAGACCTGCCCAGGACCCCCCTGGATTTCATAATAGAGGGTTCCGAGGAAAGTAGATAAATTTTTTACCCTGTCTATCTTGGTGCTCAAAATCATGTTTCTGGTCCATTGCTAGTAGAATATAGGTCACTATGATCCAATTTCCAGTTTCCCAGGAGAATTGCTAAGGGTTTCCCTGAATGTCATGTTAGAAGAGTCTAGGGCTAATGAATACAATTTGTGCCTTGTCTGTCTGGGTGCGCAAACCTTTTTTCAGCCCATAGGCCACACAATATATAGGTCACCATGACCTAATTTCAGGTTTCCTAGGAGACTTGACTAGGACCTCTCTTAATTTTATTTTAAAAGATTCTAGGCCTAATGGATACAATTTGTGCCCTGTCTGACTGTCTGGTACTTATATGGCATCTTTTCTGATAGATTGCAAAATATAGGTCATGGTGACCTAATTTCAGTTTTCCAAGGACACTGGCCAAGGACGTCTCAGAATGTTACATTAGAAGATTCTTGGCCTAACAGATACAATTTGCCCTGACTGACCGTCTGGCTGCTCGAAATCATGTTTTCCGCCCGTAGGTCACAAAATATAGGTCACCATTACCTAATTTCAGGTTTCCAAGGATATTTGCCAAGGACCTCCTTGGATGTACAGTTTAAAGTTTCTAGGTCTAAAGGTTACAATTTGTGCCCTGTTAACTGACGGACAGCCGGACGGACGCCGGGCAAAGGGTGATCGCTATAGCTCAGATAACTTACAGTCAGCTGGGGCTTCATTTAAAATATTTTTTCTGTTTTCTTCATTCAACACGGATCAATTTTTATTGTGGGTTGGTGTGGCGGTTGGGGGAACCGGTTTTGTTATTAATTGCTCTTGTCAACGTCCATTCATGGCACTAACACAGATAACAGGAATCATAGAAAAGTGACACATTTTCCCCGCTATATGAGGACAATTCCACACAGGATGGTAGTACCTTGTGAATCCTAAAGCCGTGAAGACGATGCCCATGATGATAAAGAAGAAGGCGAAGAGAGACGTGAAGATGACGATGATCACCGCCTTGTGGACGAACTCAAGCTTCATATCCGCCATCTTGACGGCCTTCTTAATCAGCGTACCTCAAACCTGAAAGTTTTCACGTAATCTGAAAAAAAAATATAATTTTTATTTTAAATCATGCTATTGGTTTACCACAAAATAAACCATTCTATGCAGAAGCAGACACAAAGGTGTGTGTGTGTGGGGGGGGGGGGAGCTTTTAAGTGATCTGCCCAACCCTTCTCCCTTCAGATGTCATATTTTTTTTTTAAATTTTAAGACCAATCTTGCTGCACGAAACCACTTCTTTTCCAAACCTGAAGACCTTTATCATGAGTTTCTCTGATAAGGACCTCTCCTTTTCCAAAATTCTTCATCCGCTCTTGTATCAACCTGCTTTTCCAGCTGATTATACACTATCTTTTTTTAAGAAAGTTCACAAGTTTTGCAGTAATGAAATTGATGGACAGTGCCAAGCAAAGGTCTCTTTACTATTTCCCTGACTTTCATTTTATTTGAGCATGGCGAAGGATTACTCAAGACCACTGACTAAGCAATATATGAGTTAAGGGATGGAATGACGTGATGCAAAAACATGTTAACAAGAAATGGTGTACTTGTGAAAAGAAATAATTTGTATACGGAACAGGCTTGACTAAAATATTATTCCATCTTCACATTAATCAGCTGAATCAAATGTTGTTTTAAATAATTCTAGTGTTCAGACCATAATTTCTGAACACCACCTACACCTTACTGTATGTAGACACTTTTCTGTAGATTTGTTTTGGTAATATAATAACAAAATATATATATATATATAAATCAGAGCCTTTACTCCTTAAAACTATTCAGTATTTGAATTATTTATTTTTAACATGAATGAAGAACGATAATAAAGGCAGCAGTCCGGGATTAGGTCAGTCACACTGGGTTTCCCACCATCTCAAGGTTTCCAATAGCTAAGCGTAAAAATGACAGGTTGGTCAACAGCCAGATCATACTGTTCCACCTGGTTTCATGTATTGTACAGTATAGCATATTACGTCACAATTTAGGTTCAGATTTATAACATGTAAATTGGACGTAAGGCAATGTGATAGGAAATACAGCTTTTTCTCTCTCAAATTTTATGACATAGCTTCTTTGATATATTAACAATGACACATAGGGTTATCACATATACATGGTTCAAACAGACAATAGCACATTCTACATTAAAACGGTGTCTTGACCGACTTAGGCTTACACCTAGCCAGGTAACCCTGTTAGACCGTCTGTAAATAAAGCTCTTCCTGTAACCGCCCGTACCATTCATCAAAGCGACAAACCCTTAAAGCATTAATCTTCCATGTATCTTTGCTGTATACCCATATTATGATTCATATCAGAAACCTAAAGCTTTATCTTTGTGTATGTATGTGACATTTATTTCGTTTTCAATATCAAGTTAATCATTGACCGACCTCCTCCGGCAGAGTGACGTCACCTGAAATGAACGTGGGGGAAGACGCCAGGTCACAGATAACCATAAACCCGGGTCACAAGTGCCGATCAGAGAAGGGAGCAGGTCGCCGGAGTTTATTTGAAGAGTGTATGTGCTTGATGTTTGATAAACCTCGCCTTCTCTGCAGGTTATTCATGTTGCAGATATACGTTAACAATGGGTGTTGGGGTTTTGCTCTCTGGTGCCATTATAAATGCAGCTTTCGGGGGATATCCTTGCACCAGCACAGAAGAAAATGCTATCCATGTTGAAGAGTAGCTATCAGTTATATAATATTAAAAATAATGAATTGATAATAATAATAATAATAATAATAATAATAATAATAATAATGCGAATATTACACAGCCTCGAATATTTTACTACTTGCGTATATATATATATATATATATATATATATATCTGTAAAGTTTATGGTTTGCTTTCAATGGGTCTGCATACAAGGTTTTAGGGTAGAAAACAGATTTATTTTATTTCAAACGATTATAATAATATTAATAATAATAATCATAATAATAATAATAATAAGTAATAATTTCAATAACGCGATCATTACAGCCTGAAACATTTTTTCTGCGTAATCCGTACACGAGGAATGCAGTTATTTTTAAAGTAGCCATTTAAGCTAATATTGTAGATATATGCATAGAATGTAGGAGTTTGATATGATTAGCTTTTTCAACGGATATCCGGATCAGATACAAGTCATGGCCCGAGGACGCGTGTTTCTTTCCCCGTTTCTGTATATTTTGTGCAGGAATCCATTGTAGAAAGGAATAGGCCTATTCGAGTCGGGGTGACTTAAACCGAGCCTCTCGACTGCTGATGTTTGGGGTTTTAAACTTGCTGTATCTCAGATACCGATTTAAAAATGGCACGATTGAACTATTGTGATATGTAGCTACTAATATCACCTGTACATACATGTATATAAATGTGAAGTCAGTCAAATAAACAGCCAAATATGCTCGAAATATATGTACTAGTAAAAAATCAGAAATCACATATTTCATGTTTACTCCTTGATATATAAAGGGCGGGCCGTGTCTCACTGTTTTTATATGAAATTAAAATAGTATTATATTCCAATGCAGTGTTGTCATGGCAACGAGCACTCGAGCCCGAGTCGGGTAATATCTACTCGAGTACTCGCGGTTTTTGGAACAACAGTTACTATTATACTAATTCTGCAATAAAATCAAAGCTATTTCAGTACTTGTTCGACCACAAGCTATGAAGTGAAACTTTGCAAATGTCAAAGATGAGGTATTTGAGTATATGTGCTCTTTCAGATTTAATACCAAGTCCGCTTATTTAACGCAATGGTCTGTCAAGACATTACAGTTGTCAGTGACCCCCCCCCCCCCCCCACCATCAACTAATTTTACTATTTTCTCCTTTCTTCACTGTCACATATAAAATGGATATTTCCATCCCTTTAATGATTTTGCACTTCTATTCGTAGAGTTGAGAGTTCAAATGCATGTACACGAGTATTTCTAATTAGCATGGTCTGCAATATATCTTCTGCTTAAACGTCTTATATATTATTATAATAATAATAATAATAAATATTATTATTATTATTATTATTATTATTATTATTTTTACATGTGGTGTCGATTCAATTTTACTTATTACAAGCAGTACTTGTGAGAAGAAACGATAAACAAGAAGTGTGTTTTATGTGGTTGTGCCCAGGAACCAAATAGAAAAATGATAAATATTATACATATTATTTATATATTATAGATTAACATATTTATGTACGGAAGATAAAGGAGATGGATATATAGAAAGTGTAACATGTTTCGTTGGGACCTGCTTTGAAATATTAATATATTTTCCCCAAAATAGTGTGGCTTAATTAAAAATCCAATAATTTTATATTGATGTGTACATCATAGTTATTCCTGATTTCTCTGTACTGTAGCCTCATTGAGTACCATGAGTGCCATCATTTCTTGCTGCTTCATACATAAATTTTCTTGCTTGTGTTGTTATGTGTGCTCCATTTACAGAGGCAATTTTTGTTATGGTTTAATGCATCATCCCTTAGAGTTATAAGGGTATCTAATGGTGATGTGTTCTTATTTATTTTAGCTTCTGTATGCTATTAGGCTTCATTATATATGTTTCCTTGCGTCGGTTTCTATCCAGGCAAGATATCCCTCTTTTTAATAGAGTTCCTAAGAAAAATAATTAACTAAAGTAAAAACGTTTGTGACAATACCTGTCGTAACATGTATACGTTACGTAACCGTTACGTAATTGGTGCAGGCGTCATTAAGTTGTAATCTACCTATTTTGTACAGCTTTGTAAGCAATCGCAACATTGTTAAATATCATCTCTGATGAGTGAGTTTTACCTGATTACTTGCTTTGAAAGTGAAAATATATCAAGAATTACAAACATACAACAAATATTCCTGCATAATTTTGTTCCCATTTTTACACATCGTATTAATCCCTATTTTAAAAAAGGAAACCATTATCTTCCAAATAATTATATATCAAGTACAGGTTTTGAAAGGAAAGAAAATCCGAATTGATTGACTTGATTTTTATATTTTAATTGAATATTTAAAATCACATTTTTTATTTTATAATATCAGTTAATCAAAGCATAAGATATATTGGAGTAAAATATGTTTGCTTTATAGGGATATTTAGTATATATATATATATATATATATATATATATATATATATATATATATATATATATATATATCATGCATCACGTGTGAAACCATGCATACGTATATAAATTAGTTTAAACATGAACAGGTTATATTGCACATTGTTTGTGCAGATGTACCCTGGGTAATGAAAATATTTTAAATTTTCGCCCACCCTGAGAGATAGAGGGAGCTAGAGGGAGAGAGAGGGAGAAAGAGTATATTAAATATGTGTGTGTGTGTGTGTGTGTGTGTGTGTGTTTAAAGGATGGGTCGGAACTGACAGACTGCTGGTTTAAACAGAACTGTGTTTTTAAACGTTTATATAACAACATTCAACATACGACATCGCTTCATATTTCGGGCTTATCTTACTAGTTCTTGGTGAAATAGATCAGTCTTTCCATGCCTATCATGGTTAGCATTAATTTCACAAGGTAGCTTTATATAGTAAAAAGATATGTATTACCTATAAATATATATCCTTTAGCTATGCTTGGTGATATTCACTTGAAGTGGTCCATGTTATATCCCTGTGCATTATGGCGGCTATATTTACACATATCAACCAGGTCTACCTCAGGTAGGTCAATCAATAGAGTCTCGGCCGCAGGTATATTGAATATATTATGTTAATGTCCTTTCAGCGGCCATGCTCGAGTAACCTCAGTTCAAGTCCAGTTCAAGACACTCAGTGTGTTCTGAAAAGCGAGTAAGCTCCTGTCAAGAGAGAGCTTGCGTCTCGGGGAACTTTCAAATACCCGTGACATATACTCATATAATATGTTCATAACGCACTTACCTGTTCAGGTAACAATAGTCCGTGACACAAATAGGACGATCAGTTCTCCGCCATATCTCTTACAAACAAATGCGGGCACAATTAATTCGCCAGAAACCACTATGATATTGGTTAGTCCGTTTTGGTCAGTGCAGCTGTCACTTCACCCAGACGTTTGGACGTTTCTCTTGGCTAGTTACTAGAAATGCATGTCAGTCTAATTCTCGCGCATTCGCGCGTGTTCACGCGTGATTCTGATTTGACTTACGAACGGCTTGCTCAGGTATATATACAGTCGCAGGAACACACTGTCCACGTTTATCACATTTATTAGGAGATAAGGACATGGTCTGACCTATCTGTACACGGCTGCGCCTCTGTGTACACCTGTATACAATGTATGCTGCTTATTTATACGGATATTTATATCATCGTAGATTCAAAAGGAATTGGTATTTCTGTGCTAATTTACAACATCATTTTATTATTTTTAACAATGATCGTTTAAGCGGTTTCAAGATTAACATTACAGAGTCATTTTTTCCACTAACTATATTAAATTCTTAATGTATTTATTACAAATACTACTACAACTACAAAAACTTCTACTCCTACTACTACAAATAATAATATTTATAATAATAATTATAAAATTAATAATTATTATTATTGTATTTTTTATTTTATTTACCAGCTTGTAACCCATTCATTATTTATCACTTGAAGATCAGTTTAGTTTCCAAACACCATAGATGACGCTTCAAATTCACCCACAAAATACCCGGGAATAGTTTCTGACAGATGGCTCGTCGATGTCATGTTTCTTAGAATTTATGCTAAAATATGGATAACGACCCCGATAGGTCACATTTTGCTTCGTGTCGAGACCAATAGAAATAAGCACTTCCGAGTGCGACCACCGGTCCGTTGTCATATAGATTCATTATTATTATTATTATTATTATTATTATTATTATTATTATAAAAAAATCAATTAATTCATTATCATACCAATTATAGAATGGATGCAAAAGCATCGATCCAACAATGATTGTTTGCTGAGTTATATTAGTGTCATGATAACTGTTGATCGTAAAATTCAATATAAAATTCAAATATGAAATCAGGTTAATACTGCAATAACTAGAAGGATATAAACGGTCGAGAGACAACGTTTAGAATCAATAATATATAGACCATAGCAAAGCTGGACCTTTGAGAGAGAGCGTATACATCTGTATTTGCGATACTCAGCTGAACTACAACATTTGATTGTGATAAGACCTTAACAATTACGTATTATGCCATTCATATTAAATCATGACAAACGGATGACATACCCATGTATATAAACAAAAATACAAAATGAATCTGGGATTTCATCACCAATAAAATTATAAGCTGTCCTGAAATTCAATGATGGATTAAGCTGATGTTGCTGCTAGTAACTCTATTGTCTATCCGAGATTTGAAAGAGGATCAGGGGCGTCTATATAGGGGTGGGGGGGGGGGGGGTTATATACATACAAACACACATACACACACACTTTTGGAAAGAGGGGATGGTCAATGTAATCATCCCTTGCTTCCATTTTTGCGTTTACTGTGAAATATTATGTCTAAACCTGGTTTAGAATTAACGTTTACTGGAAACATAACACCTTAATTTCTTAAACCTTATATTTAATGTACCATATTTGAAATATATTTCAGTAAATATACGCAAAAATATACGCCAAATATTTTGAGTGGGTTGGTGGTGTGTGTGGGGGGGGGGGGGGAGTGTCTGCAAGTCACTTCCTCCCAACCCCCCACTCCCCACCCTCCCATCCACCCATCCTGGAAGATAAATTGACGTCACTGTTGAGGATGCAAGGTCTAAGTGATCATCTTCCCCAAGTATGAAATTTAATACGCTTTTAAATACATCACCAGTGAATCCGCATTTCTGCACGCCTAGTATTTATTTTAAAAACCAGATCATACTCATTTTTATCCTTTTTAGATAAAAAAAAATAAATCCATCGATATCTGTGTAAAAAATAGTGTAAAAAATGCATGGATTACCAAATAATCAATTAACGTTACAACAGTCATAATGAAAATTATTAAATTATTGAAATTTACGTAAAAAAAAACAATTATATCGTCCAGAACATGCGCTCTACTCTGTCATTGCTCTTTATATTTGAAGAAACAAGTCATTGAGAGAGAGGGCCATCTAAGAGAATTCTGCTTGGATGTGGTATTTTTTTTTTTTTTTTTTTTTTTTTTGGGGGGGGGGAGGGGGGCTTTTCCTCAATTTCCCAGGCTTTGTAGAAATAGCGCAGGTATACACAGACGGTCCAAAGGCGCAACGTATATACGTAAGCTGCTGGTCATTTGTTGGCTAATGGTCCATTTAGTGTGCTGTGGTGTTTAGTTTAAACAGATGTGTCTGCTAAATTCATCATTGGAGGTGTATAACGCTTTTAAATTTTTTTAATCAACAGACTTGTTTCTCTCCCATAAAAAAACATGTACAAATTGTCTTTGAATTCTCAATGCTGCCGCCATGATTGATGTATTAAGATAATTAAAAAGATAATATTCCTTACACAACTCGGAAATAGATGTGAATGCGATCCTCATGACTGGTACTGACATCTTGTTTGCTGTGCATGTTTGTGCTGCATTCTGGCGGTAAACTATATAACTAATTCATTCCCCGATTCCCGTCATATATCTGAGACTGATAGATACAGAAGCTTTTATTCAGTGACGTCAACCCAGGCATTATAATACTTTTTTACTTGGCAAATAGTAATACCTAAGACATGTCAGGTCTGTTTTCCCTTTTATTTTGATACTGATCTGTCCTTGCCTTCATTCTCAGGAAATAAAAGAAGAAATACGTAAAATGTTACATTTGGTGATGTAGCCATCATCCTTTTTGTAATCAAATGATATAAATAATCATGGGGAGTTGCCAGTAACGAGCGCCATCTGTAGGCATGTTTGAGAACGTCACGATGAATTACAGCTTACTTTTTCCCAAATGGCCGAGTACTGCAGGCCAATCAGCAGGTGCCAACATATAGTAGACGTCATATATTCCAAAGAGAAAATTCCCAAGAAAATAAATACTGGTCTCAAGTAGATTCATAATGGAATGTTTTTGTTTAGATAGGTCTAAATGAATATCATATCGGACTGACTGGAATTCAGTCAATATGTGTTATTTCACGTTATTGCTGTCCACTAGTGAAATTACATGAAATAATTAAAATCCTTAGTCGTGAAGTAAAGTGACAAGCATCGCAGTCCAGTCTTTATGACGAATGTCTTAAACAAGAAATGTAAACAATACACAACTTGATGGTTTATTACAATGGTTTATTGGACAAGTAATGTTAATAAAAGAAAGTTAGTGTGAACTTTCGTTGATATAATGCACATGACTTTTTTTAATGCTCTGTAGGATTTTTATGGCACCGGCTGTCGCATCTTGTTTTATTGGCATCAGCAAGGGCACACCCAGAAAAATATTGATCTATAAATCAAAGTATAAAGAGGTCGGGCGAATTTTCAATTTTACCGGTCGAGAAATAAAACATGGAATTTAGCCTAGTTTGCCTAGAAAATACAAAAGCAGTTCCAATCATGGTCAACACGAAATTTAGTCCAGTTTCCATACCATAAGAATTTATGTAGAGTATTTCTGCTAATGCACAAATTAGAAAACTTACCAAGGACCTGGATTTTATTTGTGAACAAAATGATCCTCGAAAAATTGTAGCGGAGAAACTGTATTTTTTTGTAACACTATTTTACAAATTTTTCATATGGCCAAATGTCCGACTGGTAGCAATTCTAATTCATTTATAATCTCGATAATGCTGAAAAATTGTTTACTTGATTAAATTACGCTAAAATTGTTCCAATCATCCTCTGTAACTAACAGGGTGAAGACATGCTATGGGGTCCTGCAAAAACAAGCACAACGCTCGAGTTCTCGACTATAACTGCTGATTCAGGTACTCCTATCAGACTTAATAGTGCATACCACATCTCTTCTAAATTCAGCCAGCCTTCTCTGTATGTCCATCAGTGACTACAGAAATTTTCAGACAGAAAACATTTATATCTCGATAAATAGGGCTAATTTCACCCCGACAGACCAAAATATACACGAGCATCTCTGACAAATATCCCAAGGAGAATTTCAGAGAGCAACAGCATGCGCTCCGCTTCCTCGCCTTCATTGACTTCACCAAAGCATTTGATCTTGCTATTAAAAAATTATCTGGTTTATTCCTATTGTTTTCATCTTTTAAAGCTTGGCGCTCTGGACCTGTCTTTAGAGTAGGTATACCTTTGAAGGTAATAGAATATTTATTAGACTGTCATCAGCTGAACCTGGAATCTACTCAGCATGATTAACCGCCATGTCGTTCCCTGTGTATGATTAATAAATGATATTCAACAGCAAGCTGTTCAACGAGTCACAGAATGAGGGTACACTCCCATAACATAAAAAAAATCCAACTAAATCGTAATCAGGGAATTTCAAGTAAAGCCATCTTAGAAATCCGAAGCCCCTGAAATCCAGATTTAAGGAAGTGCGCGTAGCCTGCTTTTAATTATTGTAAATGTAGTCGAGTCATACATTTGTCATTAGCTAGACATTTATCGGTAGACGAGTACAATACTGACCAAGACTATATCAGTGTTTCTGCTAGAGAACTTGTCCATTTGTTTACACAACCAGTTTGATTAGATGTTAAAACCATCACAGGGGCGGATAATGGACTTAAGAAAGGGATGGGGGGGTGGGGTTAATGAAAGCAGGCACTCCCTTCCATACAGACCATAGTGCAGAAATTGTTTATATATATATATATATATATATATATATATATATATATATATATATATATGCTGTAATGTCTCTTTTTTTCAATATCAAGCGCTGGTTTTTTTCTATTCCCAGATTAGTTTGATCGACAAGGGAATGGAAGGGGCCCATTTTAACGTTTAACGCCAAAAGTATCATAGGTTTGTGGGACTTTATTTTCTAAATAACAGAAGAACATATCTAAACAGTTTTATATTGAAGATATTAAATACAAGAAAATGATTGTCAACAAACTTTATTTAATTTGAAGCACAATAATTGTTATGTAGTACAACACTTATTCGGTCTATGTCAAACGTAAATAGGTGTATTTGCAGATACAACATGTCGGGGCCATGCCTTTTAGCAGGATCACCATGCAGTACACGGGATTACATATAAAGTTTTAGGTAATATTAGTGAATAACAATTGACACCTGTGATATATATTTATATACATATAGCACAGTCAGAAACCCACTTGTATATATACATTGATATATACATATTTATATATATATATATATATAAACCCGTAGTGTTTATTATATGTAAGACTATTAAATGAACATTAGAACATTAATAAGTACGAATTCTTGGAAATGGATCCTTTCGTCAAGTCGAACAACATGTATATGCCAAAGTACAGTTTAAGTATATGAAGTTACATAACATACATATTTCTCCGGGCATGTTGCTTATCTAATCTTCCACATTGAAAATTGCTCTTGCCAAACAGTTTGAAACAGTCATGGTTCGTTTGATCAAAACACAAGGCTATAGCTATGCACATTGTTGGGCTACCTTTACTACCTCATCCTCTTCGAAAGAGGGGAACTGTATAAGACACGGGAACCTGTGTACCATACCACATGTAAATATAAACAAGTGGCCCATTGGCCATGATGTTCAGCTGAATTTAAGAAACCTTTAACAATGGTTAAAATGACTCTCAGAGTGCCCAAAATCATGCATTTTGCCAATTATCCTTAGAAATGAGTAAAGTGACCTTATTTAGGCTTTCCTAGAAGATTCTACGAGGAACTCGCTGGTTGCCCATCTGACTAATAGAGTGCTAAAATCAGGTTCTTAACATAGCTAGCAGAATATAGGCCACAGTGACATTAATTCAGGTTTCCAAGAAATGTTCACAGGAACCTCCCTGAATCTTAATCAAATTAGAAGTATCAAGGTCCAACTGTAACCAATCATGTAAATCTCTCCTATAGGATGCCCAGTACATATCTTGTTCTTTCACATATCTTGCAGAATATTCATCACCGTGTCCTAATTTAAGGCTTCCAAAGAGATTTACCCAGGACCTCCCTAAATGTAATGTAAGAAGATTCTAGGCCAAATGGATACAATGTTTGCCCAGTCAACTCACTTGGTGCTCAAAATTATTTTTCGGTCTGTGGTTCTCGAATTATAGGTCACCATGACCTAATTTCAGGTTTCCACGGATATTTGGCTGGGATCTCCCTAGAAGTACAGTTTAAAGTTTCTAGGTCTAACGGTTATGGTGTGTGCCCTGTTAACGGTCGGACTGCTTGATTTGATGGTCTCAAAAATAGATAAAAAATGAAAAAAATACAGGTGGCGCCACCAGTCTTCGGGAACTGATGAAAGTCTCAATGAATAATATGCATGGAAAGAATCAGTGCAATCAATACATTAGTTATTCAGTTACTGGAGCATTTGTATCAATTGTTTAATTATTCAGGGGATTCAATAACAGGCCCGTAACTTAATAACAGGATATTGATCGCAGTGTCCTAATTTCAGGTGTCCAGGAAGAATTTTTAAGGACCTCCATGGATGACAAGTAAGAAAATGCTAGATGCAACAGTAAAGTTTTGTGCCCTGTCTGTCTGGGTGCTTAAAATCACCATTTTTGGCCAGTAGCTCGCTGAATATAGATCATCATGACCTTATCCAGGTTACCATGTAGATTTGCCCAAGATCCCTGGATGTAACGTTAGATGATTCTAGGGCAAGCGGACAATTTGTGTCTGAGAAGGTCTGACTCACTGGTTGCTCAAAATCATGTTTTCGGTCACCATGACCTTCTTTCATGTTTCAAAGGAGATTTGAAAAAGACTTCCCTGGATCTTACGTTAGAAGATTCTAAGGCTAATGGATACAATCTATGCCCCGTCTGACTCACTGGGTGCTCAAAGTCATGTTTTCGGCCCTCAGTTCGCAAAATATAGATCACTGTAACCTAATTTCAGGTTTCCAAAGCGATTTGCGTAAAACCTCCCTGGATGTACAGTTAGAAGTTTCTAGATCTAATAGTTTGTGTCCTATTTACGGCCGGAATGCTTCATTTTAAGGTCTCAAAAAAGAGAAAAAATGTGTAAAAATTAGATAAATTACAGAATGCACCACCAGTTTTCAGGAAATGATGGACCCGATGATCAATATGCATTGAAAGAATCATGGCAATCAATGCATCAGTTATTCAGATATAGGAACTTTTGTATTAATTTTTTAATCATGCTGGGGGTAATTTCGAACCCGAAAATCAGAGGATATAGATTGCAGTGTCTTTATTTCAGATTTCCATGGAGATCTTTTATGTACCTGTATAAGTGTTGAGTTAAAAGGTTCCAGGACCTGCGGTTACGATGTGTGCCTTGTGAACGGACGACCGGACAAAGAGTGATCGCTATAGGTCACATGACTTTCAGTCGGCTGAGACATAAACACATATGTAAGCTTCAATAATTTTTTCCCACGTCACAGCACACTATTATCATAAGCAGGGTTTGATGCTCCAGTGGTAGGCCTACTTGACTCGCTGGTGATATTTGGGCCCGAATATGAATATTCATAAGGTTTAGATCCATCCCGCAAAGATTTCTTGTTTTCCTGTATCTTTTTACAAATGCTATAGATTTCCTGGACAAGTGGAACAATAATGATAAATATACCTCCAATAAACGCCCAAGATTCGGAAAGACGCACCCAATGTCCAAATTCTGCAATATCCATAACCCTCACTGCTATCATTATAAGGGGCCATACTATAATTAACACAATGGACAAGGTTATTCCGAAAGTATAAGATATTATACGAGCTTTCTTGAACAGTTTTCTGATCGACTTCATGGTCGGTCTCTCGTACCCTGCCTGCCCATCTTCTACAAAGTCGTCTGCGTACATCTGTATCCAAGGGTGTAGCGGATTATCAATGTTTCTGGTCTTTTCCCACTCAATTTCCCTCTCCTCGGGCGACTTCCGGTTGGTTACCAAGGACACTATTATGCAAATAAGGCCTCCAGTACCAATAGAAACGCAGTTACCGACCAACATTGGCACCTCCCGGCCTGTGTTGGTTATGAAGTCACCCAGACCGCCGGGGTATGTGGACCCGAGCACCAACCAGCTGATGAGGGCGGCAATGCAGCCAATTACCACACCTGAAATGTGTTCAATAACAATTAAACCTAAACTGTACAACTGACTGAAAAATTACTGTTGGAAAAAAAGAATGTGCTCACAAAGTACCTGTCTTTACCAACTCTGCAAGTACCAAGTCTTCGCTTAACAAAGTAAATTTGAACAAGCCCCTACTGGTCAAGATTATGAGGAATGGCTCAAAGTACTAATATAGTCCACTAGATTGCAGCACAAGTAGTTTTGGGTGAACCTGATCCCGTCTAAATAAAGGTTACATCTAAAATGAAATCAATTGGCCCAGTTGGTTTTCTTGACTGCCATTTTATGACAGCGCCCAAAACCTTTTGTACGGGTAGTGCAATGTGACAGCAAATAATATCACTAATTCAAAGTTCTTGGACCGTCATTCTTGGTTTGAGCTAGCACAGAAGATATTTACCCAGATACGTCTATAAAGGTATGAATGATTGAAATATTAACCTATCTTACACAAGTTGAACAAAAACTTGATGCAAAGAGAAGAGCAGTAAGACATGGATGAAAATAAAACGAGGCCAATTTCATGTTTGGAGGTTAAATGTACTTATCCTCAAGGCAGGCAAGGTTTTATGATGATGTCTTATGAACATTTACTACACAATAGTGATTGTTAATGTATAAAGACAATTTATATGAGCTTGGAAATGTATTGGGTTCAGTAACAATTGACAGTTTTCCACAACATAGATGCACGTGTGGTAGACCTGGATTCTCGCGACTGGAGACCCCTGGCTAGGAAACCTTGATCATGACAAATAAAACTTGTTCTGTTCCTAATATAGCCAATATCAGCAGCATCTTGCCTAAATTGTAACACTTACAGAAATACCTAGGCCATAGTTCCAGTCCTCACCGCCCGTTGCAATTGTATATTGATTAGTTGTACATTAGTTGTTTGCATAAGTAAGCAAATGAAGCCAAAAGAAACATCAGAGGCGAGTGAGTTCAGTAGTTCCACCAATGTGATTTTGAATATTGAATGTGTGGTGATACATTACTTAAGCTTATGCACGACATTTATTTCTATTGCTATAAATTAAATAAAATTATTGATAATTTTTTTTTCAGAAGACCGAAGTAACCAAAATGATGAGGCCCTGGACTGCAGTCATTCATCGCCATACGTAGACTCGGCACAGAGATGGTGCTTGATTCCCCATTGTATTAGGGTACCGTATTACACATGGTCAGCAAAAAGAGGTATATTTCCCATCTCAGCTCATGAAGTTTGTTTAGATTATATTTCAAATCTGGCTAGCAATAAATCTGGCCAGCATCTCGTCCATTTGAAAAATTTGCATTTTTAATTATAAAAGCTTAAATTATCACCATCATACATCATCAGTGTCTCGGTGGTGTTTCCTGCTCTCCTTTGGTATCATATAATTTAACATTTAATTCATTTTCCGCGAGCATGCACGCTGTGAGTGATGGCCGTCCACAGTTTTCGGATGAATTGAGCCAATATCGCAGGTTTTCTTCATGTGAATTTAAAGTAGCTAATACGACATGAAAAATAAGATATAAATACTGCTACTAACATAAGATCCAGCAAAAAGTTAAATTATGAATTTTACTTATATTCTTTTAAAATGTATGATATTTTTTTACAATATACATAGCGTCAGTCGTAGGCGGCAGGTGGCGCGAGGGACATGGAAGGCCTCTGTAACATTGCTGTTTGCATATGATCCTGTTATAACTGTCTGTTCATACACATACTGATATTATGTTTCATGTCAGATTAAATAACCTGCCTTATGTTTTTTTTTTCACACTGTCCTGTAACATGTCCTGCTCGCATCCTGATTCTAGAGTGAGATATTCTAGTCTAGCTGGCGTTTTATGTTTCTCTCGTTCTGCTTGGCAGTGCCTGACAATATACGTGTTGTACCAACCAGCATTAGAGTACAGAAGAAGAAGAAGAAAAAACTTTGCAATCGTTCATCCATAAAATTACTCGCTTGGCGCGTAACCCTTATGTACCAATTTTGGCGTGTGTGTGTGTGTGTGTGTCGGGAACGTGACGTAAATGACACGAAAAATGTGCTCACATTACATCGATGGCTGTCTCATACAACCTTTGTAGCTATATGAGATGAATGCACATTCCCAGTTTTAGCCTGCCGAGGGCCGTGCGTAATGTCGACTTGAATGTGTTCAACTTGGCTGCAATGCATTCGTCACGTTGGCTTGTACTAATTCAGAAGTGTGGTTAAGCTTACAATCAAGCTTTGCCTATTTTCATGGAATTCTCTTTTTTTTTTATTTTGTGTTATAGTTAAAACCAATATGTAGGCAAAAATCGTTTTATAAGGCCTAATATCACATAAACTGTCACAATCTCATGGTCCCTATAATCATTTTATCAGATGAAGGCTTTGATACTGTCGACCCGTCTCACCAGGGGTTCCCTGATTTAATAATTTATTAAGCGCACACCTGATGAGAATCTAAGGCTATTACAATAGCCTGACATTAGCTTGGAACTTAAGATACAAAAAAAAAATAAAACTTCAAGACTTAGGGCACGATTCTGTTCAGACTTAGTCAGATAACTCTGCTGTATTGCTAATTGTAAATTAACTGGTCCAATGCAAATGATATGACGGAATAGATAATACTGTGAGAAATTACGCGTGGCGCCACTTGTGTTAATGAGGCGCTATAAAGATCGACCAGCATAGCAAATTCTAAGTTAATTAATAAAAAGTGTATATATATATATATATATATATATATATATATATATATATATACCAGATCGAATAGAGTATATGTTCTGATGATTAAAAGTATGAATATATCATTGTGCAAGTTGTTTTAAGATATATATTGTACAGCTTAACTGAAGAAGGGTAGTTTAACGATACTAAATCCTTAGAAAAATTAGAACGTTGACACAATGTAATGAGACAGTTCTTAGATCGACCTTAATGCGGCACCAAAAGCAGGACATCTCATATTAGGTCAAACTTCACGGTTCGTATACGAGGACAATAAAGATCACAGAAAAAGACTGAATTTGTGTGTTCAAAAATTGTTAGGTTTGCTGCTTTGGAATTGATAAATTTAAACTACAGATAAATACCATTCTTTGTCGTTAATTATGGCCGCTCTTTTAAATCAGTGACAGTGAAGGGAAGATGTTGAGGGAGTATACATGATAGGCATGAGATTCATACATGAGATATCAAAGAGTTTATAAATAGTTTATTCTGGGAGATTTTAATTATAAAAGGATAAAAGTTATATAAAATGTATGTTGTAGCTATTTGACGAGATAACATATAAATTACTTTTAGATAAAAATAAAAACAGATAATAAATGTTATCTTCAAATGCATAAGTTAAACATTACATTTATTTCATATCATCAATACCGTGGTTGTTTTAATTGTTGGGGCTGGAATTTTGCGATTTCTTCGTTTTGATCGTTTCGCGAGGGTTTGATTTTCGCGGTTGTACCAGTACCTATAAAATATAAGTACAACAGTTGTTGTATTGATTTTAAATGTAGGATGAATCCTACGATACTTCACTCATTTCTGGTTCAGTCATTAACTTAAGTTTGTGTAACAGTCGATATATCCCCTGTGACTACGGCTTGTTGTACAAAACAGTTCAAACATTAATGCTTTTATGTAGTTTCGATACCATGCATATATTAGCTTGCTGATTACGGATTTGGAATGAGGTGCAATTATACATACCTGTTTGCAACTGTATGCAACATCCTCTCTTCATCCTAGTTTATGGGGAACTATATTCCGGAGGGTTTCATTTTCATTATTTCACATTCGTTAATATCACGAAATAAAACCCTTGCGAATAAAAAGGCAACCATAGTATATATGCAAAGTGCTTTCGCTTTTGTGTACATTTCATCGCATGGTATTTGTCTCATAAGCAGTGCACATTATTGACAATATATGCTTGATTACATGACATATATATATTTTTTTTATAATTGAACAATTAAATGTTACATACCGGCAACCATTCCGTACCCATTGACACGGGTCCAGAGAACAGAGAGGCTGATGGGAATGACGGCGCAGCCAATCAGAACGCCCGTAAACAAGTACACCCAGGACAGGTTTAAGTTGGCTACTTTGCATAAAAGCACGATGGGAATTATCGCCATGGTAACCCACACTATGCACCAATTCTTCTTGTGCAGTAGCAACTCCTGGTATTCCTTGTATTTTCCGTGTACTTCGCATTTATAATGGGGTTTGACGGCAAGTTTAGACTGTTTTCTGTCCAACGTGTCTTGTAAGCAGGCAGTACAGCTGACCATCGGCGGGCATTCGCAGTAACCAGTTCCTTTCATATCCTTTAGCTTTTCTGAGCTAGAATTGATTTTCCCACAGTTTTCACAGTCATACCATTCTGTGTCTGGTCTGAAAAAAAACACACGGTCCCATTAATATTTGGTACTATATTTTTTATATTCATATAAGAATACTATAGACAATTTTGTAAAATTTCCGAAAATTCAGTTCTTCATACGAATTTTAATAACAAAATACAACAGGGCTCTTTATTTAAAAAGTCACTGATTCTTTCTTTTATAATAAATGAAACTTGCTCAGCCCGTTTCAATAACACTTCCAAAATATTTATGAACAATGAATCATTAATAAAAAACATACAATGCCCGTTTTAAATAAATATATATCTACCGATCATAGCATTGCAGAGACTGGTCTATAATTTCCTATTTTACATATTTTACTTTTTCAACTTTTATATGGTTTTATATTCTGTGTATTTTGCGAAATAAAGCTGGGCCTCCTGAAGGCTTTTTGTCCTTGGCTAGTGCTCCGTATGTCCTACAGAATAAACGGCTCTGTCGTAGCATTCCCACATGAAAAGTCAGACCTTTACAGTAGGCCTATATATGAACACAATGACTCATCTTATCAATACTGCTATTTTTTTTTTTTTTTAGTTTTTTTTTTAAATATTAATCTAAATATGACATAACGACTTCCTAAAAGATAAAAATAACAATAAACAAATATATTTAGAATAACATTTCAGTCTGATGTAATCATAATCCTCATTTGCTGGTGTACCAAGTCTGGTGTTTCAAATTCATATCAGGCAAAGTTATACAATCGGGGTATATGGTCCCCAATAAACATATAAATTTTTTTTTACCTGAAAGGTTTAATGTGGACTTTGTATATATCATAAATGATGATAGATGACACGGCGATGACCTCGGCTGACCCCGTTGACATGATAGCCTGGAGGAGGAGGATGATGATGATGAATTCCCCAGGACTTCCCAGGAGGCGTTGCGCGATCACCGGAGGAACCAAACCTGAAGAAAACATTTAAAAGAAATTCAGGACAAATCCTTTGAAATTCATCATTATTTGCTTTTTGACCAAGGTTTTCTGCTGAACCATGTCTGATATGAAGATTATCGTTATTATGCAATGACAGGTGATGTACATTGTGAATAAATGCAAAATACTTAAAATAGGGACTTGAATGTGTGAACATAGGAGATAAAGACAGACATTTAAGTGTATATGGCTTAGATTTAAAGATAGACAAAGTGCAAAATTGTCAAGCGGAAAGACTTTCTCAGCTGAATTGCACATATAAAATATAACATATTAGTAATGCCCACCTTTAAAACAAGGCTTTCATATTTAAATACCTTTGAATGAAATAGAGTTCGGAAAACATTTTCAGATTTTTCAATCAAACATTTCCATTACGCATATGAAGAGACCTAAAACAACCATATAACAAAAAGATATTTATTTATAAACATCTCACCTGCGTCTACATCACCGGGGGTTAGGAGTGGTGCACCAATAAATGCAGTGAACGCCAGGTAGGCCAGCCCCATCGTCGTTGCCATGGTGAACGGTATAGCGAACCACGTAAGCCCGCCAGATATGAATCCCCACACACCGTGAATAGGTTTAGCTGCCACACTGCTCTGCCAGTAAGACTGGTCACAAACTACAGTCCCAAAGTTCCCGATGATGTTTATAATCCCAAACATCAATCCTCCACTAGACAAAAAGGTCAAGTAGCTGTTTTCCTCGTTACCGTCCGGACCAATTGTCATGTTCAGATATCTATAAACTTCACTTGAACTCCCGAAAGGATTTTTAGGGTTGTTGAAAGGATTATGGTAGACCTCAGTCACCAGGATCATCAACATGATGAAGATGAGAGTTGTATTGAAGTAAGACACGTAGAAAGTGGCCCCAAGCCCGCCGATCAGGGTGTACGTACCGATCACTACTGTTAGGACGAGGACTGCCAGCTCCATACTTAAGCCTTGAATCAGCCCCGTCAGCACTGCTGTGCCACCAAGCAACAACGATGCTGTCACCACCAGGTTTGTGAAACCAGCAAAGACCACGTACACAATGTGAACTTTTTTCCCAAATCTGGCACGGACCACCTGTGGATGAAGTTAGGATAGAAGATGGAATTACCAACTTTGTCGTCATCAAAACTCAACATCATTGTGATGGCGACATCATTTAAAACATGTTAACAGCACCACGCCACTAATCTATCAATTATCTATATTATGGTTGACGGTGGTAGCTTCAACTTTTGCGACACAACTTATCTGCCCATTTTGGGACAGAACTTTTGGTAACGATGGCAAATGTGTCCTAAGGGGGCCTTTTCACTTATAATGTGACATTGTCTTTCGCGAAGGGGCTTTACAGGGCCATCCATCAGGGATGAACAGAAATATGAACTACACAATGCTAGCTTTAAGTAATTAACAATTAATTATGGAAGAAAGTCGTATGAATGCTGATCATGTCTACAAATTCGTCTACTCCAATATATTTGGGGCAGGAGATCCATAGACAAAATTCAGAATGCAAGAGATACAAATTGGTTATCGTTCATAAGCACAAATGATCTATCTAACCTCGATTTAAATACCTGTCACTCCCTTAAAATGTCACGGTGCAGGAAGCCTCCAGAACAGTGGTCTGACCAGGCCGGAGGTATTACTTGTTATTGTAATAGCTGAATAGTGCCGATCTAAGGAATACTGTGGTTCTCTTTATATCAGCGGGGCTGTATTTTCGCGGTTTGCAATTTTCAAGGTTCCATTTCATATTCCTTCATATTATCCATATTCTGTTATTCAGGTTTGATTTACATTTATCAAAATGTATAATTGCTTCATCCTCACCTGTAAAAATGTTTTTGCTCCTGGGGCCTTGGTTTTCAACTGAATGGACAAAATGGCAAAAAGAATAATCTGGATCGTCGCTCCTGATGCATACCAAAATGGGCCACTTATGCCATACTGAAATGAGAAAATGCGTATCTTGAAATCATAAGAATGACAGAAACATTTAATGATTGTGTACATCATCAGCAGTGTAATTTATCATTAACAATTATTCATATTAAAACTTTATAAATAAACCTTTTTTTAAATTTCAAAATGAAGTACTTCGCAAATGTACAAAATAATAATATATACATTATCTTTGATTTTTACCTTTAAATCGACCTATAATGATACATGAGGGGGGTGGGGTGGAGAGAAATTGTTGCATGGTTCTTTATACTATTGCTGTCCTATTGAAATTTGCTATTATAAGATGTGCATTTTCCGTAGGTTGGTAACAGAGTGAGTCAACCTGAAGTCAAACTGCGTCTTGAAAGCATTCATTACTCTATGGATATATCCCCCTATCCCGATATATAAAGTTTAGATTTGAAAAGTAAGAAAATGACAATGTTTATTCCTGATGTGACAATTTTGTAAGTGACCACTTACTTTGGTGGCCACCGTGGACGCCTGAAGAAGAGCACCCGCCCATGTCCACTGTGACACAATTGTGGAAGCGGTCAAGCCCATGGTCACTTTCCCGCCAGCGTCAAATGCAGTGTCCAAGTTATCCGCGTCATGGTAGACATAGCGACGAACGAGGTCAAAGGTCAAGGCCACAAGAGCAGCGAAAACGCCGAAGCCGAGGATTAGAAGAAGTGCGTAGGTCAAGCTGACCGTCGGCTTGAGACCCTTGTCACTGTAGATCAAAAAAAAATTAAAAGTTATATAAGTAATGTAAGTTTCAAATCTTGTTGAACTAATACACAAGCACTTTGCATACGTCTTATGGGGTTTTAGGAAATGGTATAGATCAGGGAGATTTCATGTATCAAGGATAGAATATTGTCAAAGAATAATTACTAGAAATCAATGCATGCATTGAATGCACAGAAGCGGATACAGCGGGGGGTCCCGGGGGTCCGGACCCATCCTTTTTCATCCGCCGCAAATTTTTTAAAGAGTTTCCCCAACTTTTGCAGCCTGGATCCTCCTTTTTCCGGACCTGGGACCTTTTTAATCGGTTTTTTATTAGTCCTCCTTGGTTGGACTCCTCCTTCTCCTTGATCCGCCTCTGATGCAGCACTAGATTTAGCGAGCACACGATATTGCACTTCTAAAACAGAGCTATAAACAAGGCCTAATGCGAACCTGGGCAATGGGATATACATCAGGTACAAGTCCATGATAACTTGCTTGACCATGATTTGAAAGTAATTTTTAAGTACATGTGTGACCTTTACATGTACAATGCAAGTACTTAACATGTTGAACCCGAGTACAAGCACCAATTACACAAACATCACTCCTGAAAAACTGGCATGGGTGCACACAACACAAAAATGATAGTAGGTGGCACCACGAGTCTTGTGTATGAGAAAGCCATGGAAGATGTATTTAAAAGCGAAATTTCGGGCACATACTTCAAACCTCTGATGAGCTACGTGCACAAATGCATTACACCCAAAATCAGTTGTAGGTGGTGCCACAAGTCTTGTATACAACGACACTATGCGAGATGTATGGACATGCACCATTATAAACTGAAACATCGAAATTCTCAGTCAGGTGCACTTGAATGACCAAGCTCAAATGAGGCAGGCAGTTGCCCCTAAATGAACCGAAACTAATATGCAGGTGCAGCTAATGCACTGACAGAACTCCTGACCTGTCGTCTAATCTGATACAGTTGACAGTCTGCCAAAGCTAAAAATAGATGCAGACTTAAACTTTGTCTGTTGCCAAATTTGTAAAAGTCTGCAGCATACCAAGCTATTTATAGATACAGACAAAATCTTGGCTTCTTGCCAAATTTGTTTACACATACTGAAAGACTTTGGCTACAATACTTTTTTCATGCAGAAATATTCATATGGTTTTTATATTAAAAAAATGTTAAGAATAATAACAGATGCATATTAAAACAAAATCAGAATACAGATATATTTCATTCATGGATTTATTATACACATAAGTTGGAAATGAACACAAATTATTTGCTACTGACTGTCCAGCTCTGCGTATAAACCCACAGAGCTCAGTCTGTTACTACAATAAGTCTTGAGAGATTGTTATGTTAGTATGCTCACTTGGCCAAATGACAAATACCTAAATCTAGATCAAAATTAATCGAACCCGAACCAACTTGAGAGAGCTCATGTCTGGAATCATTTCTGTGATATATTAACAATTTGGCTTAAAGACCGAGTGCCACTATAATTACCAGGGGGCGTTACTGGGCAACATGGAGTTTAACATAATATCTGCAACTGTTCACTTGGGCTCTGACTGTAATCTGAATATTAGCTGGGAAGGAGGATGTTACCAGAGCTGGATTTTGGCAGTCATGTTCCTAGTACTGCAAGTAACTGAAATAAATTATCATTTCTTGGTCAATTTATGTGGTGTCTGCAGGAAAATTGAATTATATGTGTCCATGCCAGTCCCAGTTCAAATTTAGCGGGGGATGTGCACAGCCACAGCAGGAGCCAATCAGTTAGCAGCCATGATGTGTATAAACATTAGCACGTGGCTTTGTGCACAAGCAGGCCTGCCATGTCATTAGTCAGTGACTGTCTGTCTCTGTTCCAAATAATGGTTCTCACCAGAACAAGCTCTGCTGTAACTCCATTGGCCATACAAATCCATATTGGCTTTTAAATGTTAACTTTGTAAGCCCAGTTTAAATCAAGCTTTGTTAGAAATTACACCTTGATGAACAGGATGAGAGTACACACTACACAGTCACATGAACCTGTACACAAAGCTTCTGAGTGAAGCTGTGGCTTGGCTGAATAAAAATTCTGGGTCAGTTTATTGCTAGGCCATGGACAGGACACATGAACCACATTGGGTTACTTCAATAATGTTATGAATTTCTAATTTACCTAGGGAAACAGACAGCAACATTTGTTGAATAGATATTAGTGAGTCAACTTGAGATGAATCTGAAGTATTTTAAAGCCTGTATGAAGGTGAAAAAAACCTTATTTGGAGTAATTGATCACAAAAGAAAACTCAAATTAATAGCAGGCAAAATGAATTTGAAAATTAAATATGCATGAAAAATACATTTAACCACATTATTTTCTTGTGATGCCTCTGAAACATGCTTTCCAGATTCCAGTTTGTATACGTCTTTCAATCAAGCAATTAATCTTGATTTACCCTTGGAGTTCTGAGCTAGCAAAGTGACAGGCACAGGGAGATTTCTGCAATGTGTAATGTCACATACACAGGCAACCTCAGTAAGAGGGTATCTGTTGGTATCTGTTCACTACTATCGATCGTCTTCCTCGGGTTACTCAAAAGCATACATATGATAAAACAGGGTTCATATTTATGTCATGTCCCATGTCATTATTGAAATTATAATACATTTATGGGGACCCAGGGAGACATGAAGATATTAACTGATTAACATCCATACACAGC
The DNA here is from genome assembly GCA_026874595.1 of Sipunculus nudus. Taxonomy (NCBI): domain Eukaryota; kingdom Metazoa; phylum Annelida; class Sipuncula; order Golfingiida; family Sipunculidae; genus Sipunculus; species Sipunculus nudus. Next base: position 22,838,546 of record CM049307.1, read on the forward strand.
TAACCAGCACAGAAGGATACACTACATGTATACATGTCAGCAGTAAGCCACGTGCTCAGGCTGATGTCTGTGTAAAATAAGCTTGCCTCTGGCTGTCAGTCACAGTCACATGACTCCAAAGCAAACCGGATGGTTCAAGAACTCGGCCTTTAATGTTTTCGGAGAAGAATATTTTCAAAGGTATTATGTAAGTCGATGCAGGTTGCACCACAAATGCTCAATACCACAACATTTGACATCCGACTGATTTTTGCATAAGATTATGGGATGCTAGCTCTTGCTATTCCTGCGAAATTATTGGTTAATTTACTGATGACCGATGACCCCCGACAAAAAAGGTCGATGCAGGTGGCGCCACCAATACCTCCATTTCAAACATGACTCATGAGACCAACATTTGCATAAAATTTTGTGATGACAACTCCAGCCGTGTCTTTATTGTAATTTTGGTATGCTGTATTGGCCAAATGACTAAGTTAATCCTCCTGTAACTCGGCCAAAATCACAGAGTCATTCGAACAAACTTAAGATAAATTGTTTCTGGGATTATTTCTATAAAATATTGAACAATTTAACTGGACAGTTTTAGAGAAGAAGATTTTTAAAGTTTTCTTTTTAGCTTTTCTCTATAAAATCTTAGTAAATGCAGATATCCAAAAATTAATCCGATAGAGTTTTTTTATATGACCGATTTTTTGCATAAAATTTGGTGATGCTAGCTCGTACTTTTTTTTAGATAGTATTGGTTAACTTACAGACGACGGACGACAGACGACATATGACGCCAAACCATCGCATAAGCTCATAGGTTCTTTAAAAATGTTCTGAAATTATCATGTGTTTATTTATTTATTAAAGTTTGCCCCCTCCTATAGACATATTCTTCAGTTTACAAAATCAGTTTTGTGTCATATTAAACCGTGCATATAAAAAAAGTTTCAAGTAAAATTAAAGAGGAAAAGAGTATCCGATAAGTATATCTTAATTAAAAATGAAAAACTAATCATCTGATTTTCCACCAGTATTCTGTTTGATACGATGGCTGATTAAGGACACAGAAAAAAATCTTTCATTGAAAAATGTCAGAAGAATATTAAAGTTACAAGCTGATTCTCGACAGAATCTGAACTGTTCTTGGATTTCAATCTGGACTGTTTTACACGGACAAATATGCATACACACACACGCTTATGCACCTTGTCCCCACAGGCATTTTTGCAAGCAGTCAAACCCCCGACCTACCCCCCCCCCCCCCAACACACTCACACACGCCCCGCCTGTCAATCCTAGCTACGCCCTTTGCTCTCTGTGACAAGGACGGGCTTTGAACTCCACCGTTCAAATACAGGTTCTGTTTGGTGTGTTTGTTAACATGAAATACTGTAAAAACACTTTGCCACATTTATTTCGACACCAAGTGAAATCTCTGTCAGGCGTATTATTTGGGTATTCTGTCCGCAATAAAGCATCCTTACTTCTTTTAGTTAGGAATTTCAAGTGCATATGTCTGCCTTGTTGAGCGTAAACATGATCTGGTTCGTTGCGTGCGTATATATTTGATAGATCTGAAGAAAGAAGAGGATGAAAAATACATTCGTATGGTATCTTAAATAAGGATAAAGCATTATTTTGTAATAAATGTTCTTATGACCCAGTTCCCATGACCAGCAGGTCCAATATCTAGACCACCAATCATGTATGCACATATATTTTTATTACAGGCGCTTACACGTTTCGGTACATGGCCTACTTCATGCCTATTGACCGTCACCGAGGTCTAGACGTTCTTCCGCACTGTTACTCATCTAGGTGAAGGTAATCATCTCAGATATTTTTTGTCCTTCAGTTTGTATGAAATGTAAAAAATGTGTGATGGATTCAAATAGGAACTCTTGCTGATAATAAAATTTTAATGAATTTTCGGGACAAAGATGTGAAAACGATGCCAGTTTTAACACTTGTCAGCATCTTATGTACAAAGTAAAGGGGTTTTAGTTATTGAGCACATTATGCTGTTCCACAGAGCCATGGTTTTACATGGTTTACGGGTATTTAATTCTTTTAGCTGGATGTGAAGGGCGTCAATATAAACGTATATATCTACCAATTGAAACCCTAGTAGGAGTCTGTCCGGGACATATTTTGAACTTACCGAAAATTAAACAGGATGGATTTCAGTTAATTTTTTTAATGTTTAGTTTAAGACCAAATAATTATGTTTTTTTATTAAATCTTGATGCGTTTATAATGTAGAGGTATACGGTAGATGAGCAATTAAAACCCACCTGGCGAGTCTACATTTAGTTTAGCCTCACTCTTACTCTTAACCTCGTATGGAATTTGTCATCAAAATATCAAATTAGACTTGTTTAATACTTGATGTCCAAAAGTGTGTTACCCCCAAAAATCAATCGGATATTCTTGTCACCTATCTTTTTTGTTGTCCCTCAAATCGAAGCTACGGAGCTTAGCATTTGTGCTGTATATGTCCGACAATCGCACAGCGAATGATAAAGAAGGTGGGAGTAAAAATTGTTCGAAATATCAAGCCAGTATATGAGATTCCAATTTAATCCGTGTTAGATGCATAGTATAACGCCGATTTTATCGTCCGAAAAAGGCGTTCCTATTGTCGGGCTATTATAAAATAGTTACCGACACGACTTTTACCATTACGCACGACAAAATCGGGGTCGGCATGACATGGACACGTAAAAAAACAGCGTGTATAATAAAGAGAATCGTTGGAATTTGCAAGAAACACCGGGCAAGAATGAGATCTCCCTACTGTCCCGATTTATAACTCCCCATGCTGTCAAAGATCGGCCTAATATGCATCCGGCTTCATGTACAGAATTTATGTCAGGATACGGAGAACGCCGAAAGTCAATGATCCGCCAGATATATGCGCCCGGCTTAGAAGTGTCTGTTAAACTTAAGGTCTGTACCCAGCTAGCACAAAATATTTTTAAAATGTTTTATAAACGTTTGGCAAAATGTTTTGAAAATGTTTTCTCGTGATATTTTTATAACTTTTTTTGTATGTTCGAAAAAACGTTTTTAAAACGTTATGCTAAAACGTTTTAAAAAAATGTTATTTTGATGTTTTAAAAATGTTTTTGTAAAACATTTAAAACGTTTTCATAATATTTTATTAACATTTTGTGAGTTACATTATTTTGATATTTTAAAAATGTTTCCTTCAAAATATCCAAGAAACATTTTTATTATAACATTTTCACATTTATCTATATCCTGAAATATTCCCCACAATCCAATATGTGATATGTTTTGCATGGGCTTATATCATACGTTGTGAAAATATAAGTATTTATTTCATATTTTGAATTGACAGGGTTTCTGTAGTGTGTGCAGGATATGGCAAATTGGTAACCAGCTTTTGTTATACCAACATGGTTAAAAATTCCGCATGAATATAAAGGTAGAAAAACACTTTCCCCATTATTTTATCTAAATTATTATCATATTTGCCAAAAAAATGAATTTAAACCATAGAGTTAATTCATCTCTGTTGAAAATACAGCTGCATATTTTATATCATTTTTGCTTACAACTTCACACCAGATAAACATATTCTCACGTATCAACAAAGAAAAGAGTAACTGGTAAGGCACAGAGGTTTATTTAAAAAACATCAGTCTGAATAAGAGTCTGTGATGGCTTCCACTGGAGCAGGCTCACTTCCTTTCTTTTTCTTCTTTGCCTCTTGTGTCTGTAGAAATAGATATGTACATATTACCATAAATGAAATTCACTAAACAAAAACTTTAAATGGGCAGGTAATCAATTGACAGGAATGTATTTATCCTATTACATACAAGATGTAAATCAATTACTGAATGTCTACTGTATTGTATATTACTATATGATACCTGACAAATCTGATAGGTGAGTACAGTTATTTAATTTATTGATAATACAATCAGTACACTTCTTTAAAAAGTGCATCTAGATGAGACAGAATGTTCCCTTTACTCAGAAAACATAAAGAAAACCACAATATTATTTGCGTTACCAGTTTAAAAATACTTTAATAGTACATTATCTTAAGTACAATACATATCATTTTTCTATATATAATCAAGTGATATCGGCATATTGTTCCAGGGATATCTTAGTTGCCAATACAATATTTTTCTTTTATTATGTATATAAACATAAATATATAATGTATATATTAGTGCTCAGTAGGATATATATATACTATGTATATATATGTCGAGGCCCAGATTAGAATCTGGCCCAATTTAAAACTGGGCCAGCCCAGATCAAAATTTTGATTTGGACCGGCCCAGATCAAAATTCTAATCTGGGCCAGACCAGTTTTAAACTGGGCCAGTCCAGATTAAAATTTTGATCTGGGCCGTCCAGATTAAAATCCTGTGGTGAAGACTTAAGGATTTAAATCTGGTCTGGACTGATTTTAAACTGGGCTGGCCCAGATTATAATTTTGATCTGGGCTGGTTAAGTTTATTATCCTGTGGTGGACTTATTTTAAACTGGGCTGGCCCAGATCAAAATTTTAATCTCGGCTTGTCAAGATTACAATCCTGTGGTGGACTGATTTTAAACTGGGCCTAACCAGATCAGAATCCTAATCTAATCTTAGGCCAGCTTGATTTTTATCATCTTAAATCAGATTTATAATACAGTAAACATTTATTCCAGATGCACCATTTTGAAGGGAATAAAACAGATAATGAACAAGATCATTTAAAATATTTTAGTGACGAAAAAGCTATTGAACAAATGTGATGTGCTTCTTTGGTGTCATCTGTTCTTCAAGCATACAAGTTCACATTTGAACTTCACCTAAACCATCTACCATAATTAATCACAGTTTAGAATATGTGTCAGTTCTGAGACATCTACTTGACTTAATATCAAAATTTTCAACTTAACTGAGATAAATTTCTGTTTTGAATATCAAAATTTCATGTGTAATATTAAATATATACATGCATAATTAAATACCAGCTTTACCCATTTATAAGTGAACAAAAGTAATTTATCAGTCTTGATGCTCATTCTGGTGAGCAGCATGACATTGTGCCCTAACATGGCGCTAGGGAAAGGTTTGTGATACCATTACTGTAATTTTCAATAGCAGAAAATCCACAGCTGAGAAAATGATATGATTGTTGTCATTTGTCAGTCTCAAAAAAAGAGGTGAAAATAAATGAAACTTGGATTTAGAATTTTAATTCAGAATCAGAGGGTGACAAACATGGTGGAGTTTTCACTTTGGAGTTAATAACTTAAAAAAAAACTAATCTATTCACTGATGACTAATGTAAATTGAAGATAGTTCAAAGCTGCAATACAAAAATTCTCTACCTTCAATAGTTAAAATGCTGAGTTGGTGAATATTGTTCCCACTGTTCTATCTAAATAGATGTTTCAGGGCCTTATTTCCTTAATATGTAGTATGTTATAAGTTCTAGGTCCAATGTTACGATAAGGGGGGGGAGATCACAGACAAAAAAACCCAACTTATTTATGATAAATGATAAATAACTTCACATAACAAATAAAAATTTTGAATTTACAGGTCTTGGATCTCAAGCTTTGAGTAACATATATGTTAATTATTATTGATTAAATTTTGTTTTAGTTTGTTGAATTTATGCACATGTTCTGCAAACTATATTTGTAGTTTATAGCTGTAAAGTACCTTTGTTTAACATGATTATCTTATAGTTATATTCTAGACATTCCACATAAGAGGTAAAATTACAAAATGAATATGACAGGATCCAACAAATGATATTTTCATAGAATATGAAATAAATTCATTAAATATTAATTATAATTGACTTACAGTCTTACAATGTTTTACAAATTCTTTGAATTGATGAAAGGCCAGCTAGTTAAATATAGTGTAATTGAAGCCAGCCTAGGAGTAGATTAGGATTTTGATCTGGGCTGGTCCAGTTTAAAATCAGTCCACAACAGGATTGTTAACTTGTCCAGCCCAGATCAAAATTCCAATCTGGGCTGGCCCAGTTTCAAATCAGTCCAGACCAGATTTAAATCCTGAAGGCTTCACCGCTGGATTTTAGTCTGGACCGGCCCAGACCAAAATTTTAATCTGGGCTGGCCCAGTTTTAAACTGGTCTGGCCCAGATTAGAATTTTTATCTGGGCCGGTCCAAATCAAAATTTTGATCTGGGCTGGCCCAGTTTTAAATTGGGCCAGATTCTAATCTGGGCCTCGACATATATATATATATATGATTTTTTTTCACAAATGATCAAGGGAAAAATGTCCAGTGAAACCTGTTTTAGCCTTATGTATAAATATATATATATAGAGAGAGAGAGAGAGGGAGAAAGAGAGGGAGAGAGAGTTTACATAAATATATATAGAGAGTGAGTAAGAGAGAGTTTATATATATATATATATATACATATATATATATATAAATATATATATATATATATATATATAAAGAGAGAGAGAGAGAGAGAGAACACAGCAGACGGTATCATGTGGTCGGTGTATGTCAATTAATTGTACGGGAATGTCACAGATAAAGCTTGGCCTGACAGTGGTGCCCTTTATACTATGGGTAATATGTTGACCCCAAATTTTATTAACTTAAAACAAGTGAATAACCACACACACAATAACAAGATGTATATAAAACAACCAGTCTGAATGAAAATTTAGTAAACTTGATTATAAAAATGACCTGTAAAAAATGCTGATGATGTTGCCATATATGTTTATAAATAATAAATATAAATTATAAATGATCAATTATACATACTGATATAGGCAAAAGAAACATCTTCCTATGAGTATGTGCCTATTCTGTCATTATAACTTCTATACTTTCTACCCTAAATAAATAAATGTGTGTGTGTGTTTGAAATTTCTTGTACAGCAGATTCAGTTGTGATCATGATATGTTGTATACAGGTTGGATGGCTGTCACCCCTCTCCAGCTGAATTGAAACCTTGTTTTAAGCTGCTTGCATTATGGCACAATGAGTTTTAACAAACAAATGTACCAATGGTTCTGCTACTAATTAGCTATTTGGAAATTATAAATTTTGAATATGAATGAAAATTAGGGGAAAAGGTAAATGAAATATACTCACAATAGCTTGAATACTCAGACATTCCACTTCAACTGTTTAGTCTGGTATGCTGAGTTTCCCGCCAAAATGTGGTCTCCACAGGGACACAGTAACTCTAGTCGATCCAATTAAGCCGCAATCCGTAAAAAAAGACATGAGTTCCTTGGAGGGTTATATGATAAGTTACATACTGATAGTTGTAGTGCACTGGACCACATTATCAGCATAATATGAACATGCTGTACTTTTTGACACGTATTGCCCAGTTTTATTCTTGTTTTTTTTTGTAAAGCTTAATTTCTGAATTTATAATTTGATCTGAACGAACTGCCTCCTGGATTTCAGTTTAAATATGGAACGAGAAGCAGAATTTTGTTTTAATATAAAATAATTATTTCACTCTTTTAAACTTCAGATCTGAAGATGCCAATTTTATTAATAAAATATACACTACTGTGATATTTACTATATATATAGAAAGTTCCTTTGTATGTAACATATTTACACAGATAAAAAATGTTTATATTTAAATATATATTAATATTACACAGATTTAATTAATATATATATGTATATATGTATATATGTGTATATATATATATTACATCTTGTACAATTTAAATAAGTCTCATAAATAATTCAAGTAAACATTTTTTATCAAAATTTTTTAATTTTTCTAAACTTTTTTTGTTGTATTTGTTTACATTTTTTCCACATTTTTAACTATTTCATTCACAAGTATACCTAAGGCAGTGACAGATGACGCGGTCACGAAAATCCCTGAAATTGGATTGGGTTATTTAAGTCATATAACATCTTGTACATTTTTAATACATCTCAAAGGTTTAAAGTAAACATATTTCATCAACATTTAAAAAACATTTTTAAAATGTTTTTAAAATGTTAAAAAAAAGTTTTGAGAACCCATTTATGCACTCTATGAGAAAAATATTAAAAAAATGTTTTATAAATGCTTAAAAAAAATGTTTTGTTATAACATTTATGCGCTGTTTTTGAAGATGTTTTAAAAATGTTTTAAAAATGTTTTGATAAAAACGTTCTATTGTAACGTTTATGCGCTCTTAGTAAAAACATTTTAAAAATGTTTTTAAAACATTTTTAAAAGATGTTCTGTTGAAACATTAATGCAACATATTGAAAATGTTTTAAAAATGTTTTGTGCTACCTGGGTAAAAGCTTCGGTCAGACCAACTTTTCCTTTTCAAGCAAGCTTTCAATTTAAGCGTGTTTATTATGAAGGGCCGATTTCATTCATATGGTTGCACGTGCGAAAGGGGTCCAACGTCTCGTTCAACAAAATATATTTCGGGTAATGTACCGACACGTCCAGCAAAGGGATCAGATTGGACGGGGAATTCCACTCAAAAAAGCTTTCCGAAGATCACACGTGTTCACCAAAATGTGAAAGAGAAACCATCTTCGGAAAGATGGAAAAAAACTGATAGACTTATAAAGCAATAAATACAGGAATATGCTTGTCAGGATTCAGCTCATGATTAGGGTGAAATATATCCCATTCATGTAACTGTTTCGAAATAAGCTATATACATATAGTACCGCTGCTATCTAAACCTTTAAATTAACACACTGACGTACTTTCAGATATATTTAATTTAAGCATATAATCGCATTTTTTCATATTAACACACGTTATATTTATTAAAACCGCGACCGCAACCGTGTTGAAGGAATCGAAGCTTTATTAATTTTTCACATTATTATTTTATAATACGAATCTGTAAACCTTGCTCTGTACCAAAGCATTTTATAACCTATTGGCAAACAAGGGATAGGTCTTGAGTGAATTATGCTATAACAGTATCATATAATACGTATAATATGAGAAAGCATTTACTTTGTTCACAGTCAGGAAAAAAAGGAAAAAGAAAATGCATCAAAGAAGATTTAGGTCACTCGGCGACACGTTTTGTAATTTTGTCCAGAAATTGATTCATGCACAAACTACTGGTGTCCGCTTATAAATACAGTACATAGATATTGTGTAAACTTAATTCTGTAAGAGGATTATAAGCATGATAGGCAATAGAAGCAGTGAAACAGCTCAAATGCATGATGGGAAATATGAATATTTTAAGTTTAATATTTTAAGTAACAATTTTTAATAATATTACACTTTTTAATAAATGACATTTCAAATCATAATTTCAGTTACAACCACGGTACTTAAGAATGCAAAACTAATTGATTACATTAGATACTAAAATGTGTCGAATTAAATGTAATTTGGATATATAATGCGTATGTATGGTGTCACTTTACAGACTCTTCTATCTCTTCCCCTACATCGCAGCACATATAGTTGTATGTTATACTGAGACACATTGTGTAATATCTTAACTGTGTTTTAAACAAATTGTGACGAAAAATCATATTTCTGTCGAGCGCCTTGACAGATTTTTTACTTTAGGGTTACCCCTACGCCCAAGTGGTTAATCATGGTAAACGAACATTAACGTCTTTACCGATGAAGGAACGATGGCAAACATGAGAAACAATCCCTTAGATGGTGTACAACTTTTATTGTATCCGCCAAAACGAAGTTTTGCGGGTACTATGTTTTTGACCGTGTACCTCCGCCGCCGCCGCCGCGGCGTTCGTTTCCGGAAAACTCCTCTGAGACTACTGGACGGATTTTTCCTAAACTTACACAAATTATCGGGTCACATGTGAACTGGTGCCTAACCAAGTGGCCTTGACCTCTGAACTTTCCTCTCTGCCCAGCGTCCGTTTGTGCGTCTGTTTCCACACATAAACCCACATATCTCGGGAACCGTTTGACCGATCAGGAAAAAAATTTGTACAAATGTAGCCCTTGGATAGCTTTATAACATACACAAAAAAAGTGGCGCCACCTGCAACCATGTTTGCACAGTGTCCATCTGTTCATCTGCCTTGGGTTAAAATCACTCATATCTCTGCAGTGGTTTGACTAATTCACCTAAAATTCGGCATGCGTATACATCCTGGATAGCTTTCTTGATTTTATGACAGGTAGCGCCAGCTTCATTCACGTTCACGCTGCAGACGTTAATGCTTATATCTCCAGACTCGTTTGACCAATCAGGAAAAACAATTTACACAAATGTAGCCCTTGGATAGCTTTATAACATACACAAAAATGGTGGCGCCACCTGCAGCCATTTTTGCACAGCGTCCATCTGTTTGTCTGCTGTGGGATAAAATGACTCATATCTCTGCAGTGGTTTGACTTTTCCACCTGAAATTTTGCATGTGTATACATCTTGGATAGTTTCGCGTTCAAATAACAGGTAGCGCCACATACAATAATGTTTACGTGGCATAGATCCATTCTAATATGTAACACATGTAACTCTATTTCCCCTTGCCACTCAATCCATCCCTCACTTCACCCGTCCTGTTAGATTTGCCATATTTTTGTTGTTGGAAGCACTTAAAACTATAAGTGACAGTTTAAAAAAAAAGGTAAAGTTTCATAAATTGTATACGCATTTTTTTTGGTAATATTATTGCAAATTGTCAAGAAGGATAACACCATCAAATTTTCTATTCCATTCATATTTTCAACAAAGAAACTTTGTTTAGGTAGAAGTAAAAAAAAATGTCAAAAGTAAGGGAGGACTTACAGAAGTGTCAATTAAAATATAAAACTCTCTTTTCTAATGCTAAATAATTATTAATAATATCCTACTTAAGGGGTTGATGACTTTTGTTTTCGTCCTTGTTTTTTCTTCCGCTCATTTTTTTCCGCTCTGGATCTCCAATACGGCCGATTTTCCAAAACAGACCTTTTTACAATAGTTACAAATGGTAGATTTGCAACAGTTTCAAGTTTTTATACCTACACCTTATTTTCAAGCTCGTTAGGGGAGACATCCTTGCGATTGAAGACCCCTAGTTCAAAATAAATCCGCTGCTTTAAAAGTCAAAGGACAGAGGGATATGCTATTTATAAACAGCTGGGGTTAGGTCTATTTCTAAATTTTGTTTACAGTACTCACTGGATCTATGTGGCTTCCCGGTACACCAGACCCATTACCAGGAAATAAAGTGCAAATTGATTATAAAATGATGTACTTAAATATTCAACCTTTAACCATTTTTATCGAAAGAAAATATTTTCTAAAAAGATGATATCATAATGTCAGCTGAAGCTATTTTTTGGCGAATTTGAGAGAAAATTTTATTTTGGAACGAGCAAATTTCTAAATCATTATGGAAACGATTGCTTTATTTGTTCTTTAAGCTGGTAAGCTGGATTATAAAAGGTGGATATTTGAGCGTGCCTGAAAACAAACCAAATTTGTTGCATTAAAAGGTTAATTTTTTTTTAGTAAAATATTCTACCTTCAAGGTATAACACGAAGCAGAAGGATATGTGGGACAGATATACACCATCGAAAGAAATGGAACTATATTTGTACATTGTATACTAGTGGAGCCACTTATATATAAGAAAAATCAAATTTATTAGAAATTTGAAAATGAGATATATAATATATAACAAACAATCCCGGCCCTTTCACATAAATGACCAACTCTACAGTAAGTTAGTCAGAATCGGCATGGACATTAAAATGTGTTGTCACCAGAAGAATTGTTTTCATGTAAATGTTTGCCATCGTTTCTTCAACCATAAAGACGTAAATGCTCGTATACCATGATTAACCACTTGGGGATAGGGGTAACCTTGAAGTACAAAAGCAATCATATCACTCTACAGAAATATAGTATTTCGTTATTTTTTTCTAGCACAGCTAAGAGATTAGAGAATGCATCGCAGTATAATATAAAACCTCGCCTAAGACCACCTCGGTATAGCGACCACCTTGGAATTACAACCACTTTTTCATGTTCCCACCAGACCAGGAATGTTTGCGTCACGGGTTCATAACTTTTATGAGGCCTGCCATTAATTATATGCGTGATACATAGACCCCTACCTTCAAGAATACATTGGATATGGCAACCACCGTTAAAGACTTTTTGCGTGATCGCGGCTACCATGTCTTGTGGCATGACATTTCTGCGCTGGAGGATAAGCTGCAGGGGTGAGCTGTATACGCCAAGTGTCATAGACGGCAGTTATGTATGGATCGGTTTCTCCGGAAATAGACTTTGTCAGGGCCCTAACGAATGAGTCTGTTTGGTCTTAGATATGTCACGTATAAATATCGTAAAGCATGCATTGCATTTGTTGAAATGTTTTATTAATAATAGAAGTTGTGTTTCCCTTGAGATGTGCTTTGATATGAATTTCTCATTTTTAGGTATTAATAAAATTATACAAAACGTATCGCGTCAATTTCCTGTCTTAATATGCAGATTTAGGTTAAAAACAAAATAAGTAATTCCAGATTATAATGAATAGCTACTAAGATTAAGGACGTACAGACAGACGAGTTATTGTAAGACCCTTATTTGATTGTCAAACCTCACTTATAGGCGACCATCCCGGAAATGTGGCCACATTATCACGGTCCCGCCGGTGGTCGTAATTCCGAAGTTTAACTATAACAAAGTCTAACAAATATATCCTTGGATGAGAGAGGAGTCTGTGAATTTACACAATAAATACAATATTTTTACGAGGAATATATGACCTAAAATCATATATTTATCCAAAATAAATTTAATATGACATTTTTTATAATCAAATTTCATCAAACCATTAGTTTTGCTTACTTTAGTGCCATGCTTGGCATTGTTGTGAGTGAAACGGGGATCTGTAATGTCATCTGTTTCAAAATCTAATATTTTTAAAAATTACGACTCCGGGTATAAGAAAAACGTAAAATGTTTATATTTCCCGTCGGTGAATTTTGTTAGACTTTTAGTCAAACTACACACCCTACGAAAATACATTGTGCAAACAGAAATTTGTTGCATTTTTTCCTTTTGTGTCTATTCTGGCTCATTCTCTTGGCCCATGAGTAAACGTAGAAGTCAAAGAAGTCTCATATACCAATGCTTGAAGACTACGCAGATTTTAGCGCGAACTGAAAAATGTTAAGCTTTATTGAGAATCGCAGCCTGCGGGGCTTATCACATTAAACGGCCGTTTACTCTTGCGAAGTTAATGAATTAAATCCATTTTAGTTACTGCGGCCTTAAGGATGTGCCTTAGAAATCAGATAGTGTTGTCAACTAAATAAAAATGGAATCAATCCGTCTTTTTTATTTATTCTTCAAGTAAATGAAAAACAAATTACAATTACTCCTTACCTCGTGGAATTGGAATTCGCCGCCGCGTCATTACACATAAGAAACAGAAAGAGAGCTGTGAAAAGAAAAGTTGCCATGGCGATAAAAATGTAAGCTCTCTTTGGTCGCCCTGCCACGCGCTTAGTGTATACAGTAGAAGCAGCTATAGGTGTATACCGTGATGAAACCTACTGAGCAGAACGCCAGAAGGCAATGCTCTGTTTAATATTGGCTTCAATACAAGACAGATACTGCCAACACGTCCGATAATTTACTGCTTTTTGAGAATTTCTGTTATATGCGCATGTGGTATCTATCTTTCACGATGCTTCTTGCGTGCATGGACGCTTATGCTGGATATGCATTCCGTTGTCAAGGTTTAGATAATATAACATAAACTTTTATTAATGTATCTGACATCTGACATTTATTCTCGTTTTCTCGAGAACACGAGAGTGCGTAACGATAAATCCGGCTTGTATTGTTGTTAAAGTAATTTAATGATCAACGGTGACACAGGAACAAAAAAATACAGGCAGACCCAAACGTGGACCTAACCCATAACTAGTGGTTTACCCATCATTTCGACAAGCGCCCTGTAACGTCCGGGTTATAGTGTGTAAGAGTAATGGCAGACGTCCGGGTTATAGTGTGTAAGAGTAATGGCAGACCCCATGAGCGGTTTCACGAAATTGTGAGAAATAAACCTGTCAGGTTTCGATAAGACGTGAAAGTACTCCGAGGGCAGCGTCCAGACGAAAATCTATCTGCGAAGAGAGTGTGGTGGCAAGGCGACGCAATCGGCATATAACGCGGAATAACGATTTATGGACCACGCCCAAATTTATAACTCATATAATATGTCTATTTGCTCATCTAACATGCGCATTCATGTGTACATTTATAACTGAATATGTTAGTTTTTTTTAATACAACTTTAATCCGATAAGAAACGAAGTAGCGCCACCTTTAGTGTCTGAATTTCGACGAATTTATATTACTTCTAAGACGGGTATATATATATATCTATAACTCTGGAGAAAATCAACACTGTAAATTCACTACAGTCTGTTTCACGGGATGCGACCCGATCATCAGGTGAATGTTGTTAGAATGAAGCTAACGGCGAGGTTTGAAAAGCCGAGACTTTATGAGATTACGAGATTATGCTTTGTGCGTATTGGGGAGAACATTTAATGACTGGCACTGATCCTATTGTCCTCGGGGGCACAATAGGATTGGGCGGGGTACACGTGTGACACTGGAACATAACAGGGCACAGAGGTATATTGTGGTTTTAATGTTTATAATTAATACAAAGATATTTTACCAGGAAGCCCATTTAGCAAGTAAGCTGATATTTAATAGGGTCCTGGGTACAGTAAAAATTTCAGTAGTATACACATATGATATAAATATAAAATACACATATACTATGAAAATACACAATACAAAAGGCAAATATACAATATAAAAAGCAATATAGAAGGCAAATGTACTATACTCATACCAAGTGGTGCAGGTCTCCTAGCTGCAGGTCATAGAGCCCCTTGGACCAGGATAAAGTAGAACTTTCCTATCATCCAATGGACTCAACGAGCCTGCAGTGAGAGAGCAACTACCTGAATAGATGAGTCTGCCCAGCGGATCCTCGTGGTGGTGGTGGTGGGGGGGGGGGGGGGGGGGATGAGCGGGCACGTAGAAACTAGTATGAATGCTAGGTTTTAAGACATTTCAGAGTGAATTTGCTTTGGTGGCGGCACTTGGAGAGAATTTCAGCTCTTGAGTTCAACAATGTTTTTCTTCAGAGTTATACCGCCATGGCCTTGTCTGTAAGCCATAGAGCACTTTACAATGGAGGGTAACTCTACCTTCTATATATATATATATATATATATATATATATATATATATATATATATATGGGCATATATATATATATATATATGGGCAGCGTCCGTCTGCTTATTATAGTGTCGCTGCAAGATCCACGTACTAAGAGATTATCTCACATGAGTTGGATTCTAGGCATATTTATTGAAGTCAGAGGTCAGAGGTTACCTGGCTTTTTTTGTGGTGTCACAGCAATAAATTATAAGGTATATGATGGATTTTCATGAAATTCCATAGTAATGTTTACTAACATAATATATTGCCTCATTTTGATTCTCGGCAAAATCCTTCCATATTAATTGATGTCAGATAGAGCCTCAGAGATCAACAAACTGTGGTGACTGAGCAAATATTTGATGGATTTTGAATCTGATTATTTATATTTACCAATAGAGTTTCTCACCAATAGAGCTTCTCTGCAAGTTCCACACATATTTAAAGAGGTCAGGGGTCACCAGACTTCTTTTTGGTATGCTGTGAAAACAAAGAATTTGATGGGCTTTGAATACATTTAGTGTGAATGCTTAAATGACCAAATTTCGCCTTGTGATATCTAAAATAAAACAAGCAAATTCGTGAAATTAATGTTCTCCGCTTTGGGCTCTTGTTGTCTTTCATGCTTGATAAGCAACCAAATTATGACGTGGAGAAAATCTTGAGGGCACATGAAACTAAACCGATCCACTGTTACATGTGGAAACATCTGCAGGCGAACATAAAAAATACAAGACATTAAGAAATAGGACCAAAATCCACTATGACATGTCGAGACATCTGCAGGCGAACATATAAACTAAAACACATTGAGAAATTGAACCAAAATAATAATTTTGTCTTTGAGCTGGAGAGAAACATATTTCAGAAAGACACTCCAAAACCTATCCCAACCAAGGTATGCACAAGAGCAATAACTGGCCAACGTTTGAATGAAAGCGGATAATAATTATGAAAGTTATCGCACGGAAACGAACCTGACGGACGGACAAACAGACAGACGGACAGGTAAAGACAGAGGGACAGGCAGACAGAGGGACAGACAGACCAACCAAAATCAATATCCCGCGTTCCGTGGAAGTTGGGGACAAAAACACAGGAACCATATTTCTTTTGGGCAAATTTATAGCAAACGAACCTCGGTAAAGTTATTTTATTCCCCTTGATTATCTATAACTGCAGCATCACGTCTTTGGCATAACTTATAATATCTCAACTTTTAAGATGTTAAAAATTATGAATTTTTATCTCTTTCTTTAATTTTGCATTGAGAGCAGGTAATCTTATGAGGAATTTTCGACTGGGGTACAAAGATTGGTCATTTGTGCCCTCTCTGTTGCTAAAGACGTCTTTATTCTCAGATAATCCCCTACGCAGGGATTATTATCATACAGATCTGTATCACTTGCCACCAGACTTACAAGGGTACTACTAGTACATACATCTCCAACTCAGATTTAGGACTTTGAACTACAGACATATTGACAGATGTTAGAGAACAGATGTTTCGTACCTGTTACTGTCACCACACATACAAACTTTTCTTTTGGATGAGGGCATTTGTCATTTTCTTCTGCTTTTGTTTATGTAACTGGGCTCATTTTAATTCTCACTTTCCCAAATTTCAACATTATGCAAAAGGATAACCTGCATGGATTGGGGGATTAACCATTATTGCATAATGATGTATATAAGACATGGGTGCCAAGGGATCGAGAGTCACATTTGTTTACACTTACAATCATACAAATTTTACGGTGACTGGGTCAAATGTCATGCCAAACATGATTAAGTCCGTAACTGCCAGCAGGGGTTATTCATTGTGTACAAAAAAACCT
Organism: Sipunculus nudus; assembly: GCA_026874595.1. NCBI lineage: Eukaryota > Metazoa > Annelida > Sipuncula > Golfingiida > Sipunculidae > Sipunculus > Sipunculus nudus. The sequence goes on from CM049307.1 coordinate 22,855,603, forward strand.
TATCCCTGCGCGGAGGTTGCATCCTCCCTTCAGGAGTGGCGTCCAATAGCCAGAGGTGCATATCGTAAATAAACTGAATGAGAATCCGTGAAGTCAATCCTCCATGTTACTTATGACCTTGTTACTACCGCAATTGGCAATGCCCGGAAAAGAGTGACGCTGTGAGACACATGCACGTGTCAACTCTGCGTGTAATCACTTTATTTTTATCCCTCCAATGAATCCATCAATGTCTTAGCTCAATAGTTATTTACGCGCTTTTCACTGTGCAAAGAAACCTGAATAACTTGGAACTCTTGATGATGGTGATATTTTAACGATAAGACTGATGCTGCCAGCTTCCGTCAAATCATATAACTAATGCCCCATGGCCGACCAGGCGCATAGTGGTAAGAGCGGGCACTGAGGTACCTGCATTAAATCACTTTTCATTTTACACGTTATGGTAGCAAATATACTCACTAGCATCCTTACAAGGCTATCATACACAATCAGAAAGTCGCAGGCTAGCGAACAACCAATGACCCGTCTTTTATGAATAGTACGGATGGACACGGAACAAGAATTTAGAAGAGGTGGAATAGAAAAAAGTGAAAGTATCTACATACACTGAAATGTTATAAAAAATTCAGCCATTTGCTTGAAAGGTAAATATTTTTAATCATTCCTGATCTGGATTACTCGCATTTCACACGAAATCACGCATTAAACAAGACGGCGCACATCTCTGCCTACGTTTGGATCTTCATCGGCTGCGCCTCAAATCCATTTCATTTCAAATCAGACTGATTATATACAATACTTTGACTGTGGCCATTGGCTATTATAAACAAGATCACCGCAAGTGGTGCATAACACGCAATATTCACGGTTGAATGTGCTGTGACCTCTGACTTCATTAAATATGCGTGAATTAGCTGAGAATGTAATTCAGGTGAGAAATTGTATTGGTTAATACTCATCATGAGTTACATGAAAATTCATCAGATTTGTTGGTAAGTCAGGGTGGTGCCAACAGTATGGTGACCCCTGACCTCATTAAATATGAATAAAGTTTGCTGGAAATAGAATTTAGTGAGATATTTTGATTAATATTTCTATTAAGTTTTATCAAAATCCATCATATTCCTTGTATGTTATCACTGCGACACCACGACTTGGCCTGTAAAAAAGCAGTTCAAACTCTATTGGTAATATGTGAAATGAGTTTTATAAGAATCCATATAATTTTTGGTATGTCAACACGGTGCCTCCATAGTGCGGTGACCTCTGACCTCATTTAATATACATGGATTTTGCAAGGAATCAAACTAAGGCGAGATATTTTATTGATTAACATTTCTATTGAGTTATCTCGGCGACACCACAAAGTAGCCTAGTGACCTTACTAAATATGCGTGGATTTTTTCCAGTAATCGAACTCGGGCGAGATAATCTTTTGGTAAGTAGGCCTAGTTATGGTGAGTTTCGTGAAAACTTTTCCAAGTCCGGTAAGTCATCGCGAAGACACTTAAAGTAAACGGACGGACATATAAAAAGACAAACTTAAAAATATCATGGAATTTGCAAAATGACGGGACACAGAAGAGCAAAGAAGACATATACCAAAACAAACAGTTATTTGGACAGTCAGGTTTATTAATTACTGTATATTCGCCTTGCACCTAGACCAATGAGGCCGTTCGTAATACGACTGTATTTGCCATAAACATATGTGAAACATAGCATGTGAAATAAGTCCAGTGCCAGTATCTACAGACGTCACTGAGTCTAAAACTGATCTCACATGGAGTAAACGAATATAGATGGAGAGTGCACTCTTTGGACATGTCAGATGTCACTTGCGAAATCTCATAAGAAACCATGTATCTAGATGTGAAACCATGCAGATTTGTATGTGCCTTGGTGCCGAGGGACTGCTCACCTCTTCTGTAGGCCAATCGCGGAGCGCCACTTTGTGTTTGTGTAAGAAACTAGGGCACTGCTCTTCTGACGTCAACAATCGCCTTCATGGTACTGATTTGTTAAAAATACAGCCTGGGCCAGTCTAGCAACTGTATATTAAAACATAATGTTGTACAGTCTAGGCACAGTATAGTAAAGCATACAGACTAGTCCAGTCTAATGACTCTTTATTAAAGCACACAGATTGGTCCAGTCATCTGAATCTTTATGCCTATCTATAACACAAACCTACCGAGGTGTTGAATTGACGAGTACCTTATCATCAATAGATAAAACTTGAGTCCGATCCTTCTTGAGTGCAAGCATTCATTGTTTTCAAAAGTCTAGCAAATAACTGTTTGTACAGTATATGATGGTATAATTCTGTTACTGTGATTTTTATTATTGAAACAAGGGATATTAAATTGAATCCTATCGAAAGTATTGTATAGATATATACTTGAGTGTATCTCATAAAAATATTATCATTCAAATATATTACAAGACCTACTCATCATATCAAATGATTATTAAAAGGCTAACATAAACCACTTCATTGATTCTGGTAATAACGTATGGAACTGTAGACCAACTGACAGAGTGAATACAATACTATGTTCAAAGTAAATAATTGTGTAAATTAAATGTAAGACGATAATATGTGTTAAACATTACTGAGTCACTAATTTACATAAATTCTATGATTGTAAAACTTCTTCAAATTACAAATGGAATTTGATAATAAAAAAAGTAAAAGGCATATTCAATCCGATAACAGACATACCTCTATAGGCATTTAATTATTCTTATTGCAATAATTCCATGAGAATCACTATGTCTGGACATCGACCTCCTGTAACACTTTGTTAAAAACTGCAACAAAATGGCGTTAGTAACGAATCAAGGCATGATTGAATGTAAACACGTGTCAGATGTTGAGTACACTGAGTACACTGTTAGTCTAGCATGTTATAGGGCTACATATATTGCCAGGGGTGGACACAGGCTTATAGAAACGGCAGTCTCACCACCCTAGCAGAGGTTAACCAATGTGCCTGGAGTACCAGCAGACAGTAAAGGTAACTCTCGCATGCAAAAGTAGCCTATATGGAAGGTAACTATGAAAAATTGAATGACGTTCTTTAAACCTCACAGTTGACTACTGTCATAACTGCCGTTTGAGGCTCCCTGGGTACCGGTCCCGTTGGCGACCTTTGGGCCGTAATTTAAATATGAAGAAGTCTTGGATCCATGGGATTTCCTATTAGCCTGCATCCTTCTGCAAATGCTATAGATTTCTTGCACAAGTGGAACAGTAATGATAAAAATAGCTGCAATAAATGCCCACGTTTCTGAAAAGCGCACCCAGTGTCCGAACCCTGCATTATCCATAACTCGTACAGCTATCATTACTAGCGGCCATACTATAATTAGTAACACAGATAAGGTTATTCCAACTGTATAAGCTATAATACGAGCTCTCTTGAACAGTTTCCTGATCGACTTCATGGTGGGTCTCTCATTCCCTGCCTGCCCATCTTCTACAAAGTCGTCTGCGTACATCTGTATCCAAGGGTGTAGCGGATTGTCAATGTTTCTGGTCTTTTCCCACTCCATCTCCCGCTCCTCAGGCGACTTCCGGTTAGTTACCAAGGACACGATTATGCAAATGATCCCCCCGACACCTATAGAAACGCAGTTACCGACCAGCATTGGTACTTCCTGGCCAGTGTTGGTTATAAAGTCGGCAAGGCCGCCGGGGTATCGTGACGATAGGACCAACCAGCTGATTATGGCGGATATACAGCCAACTACGACACCTGAAATATATCAAATAAACAAGGTTTAAACTCAGGCTATAAACTATAACGATCTCACAGACATTGTGCCACTTATAAAGATCAATCCACCCATAAATATGAGTGTTATCTCACACAAAGTTAAACAAATGAAACAGATAAAAGACACACATGAATGAAAATGTGAACCTCAATCGGTCTGCGATAACAGTTAAGCATCCCTTAATTTATGCTATATTCAGCTTTCATATCATTGTACATGACGCATTTTATGTTGCAGAAACACTGCTGTTTTATCATATAAATATCGGCTAATCTAACAGTTAGTCTCTAGAATAATTTATTTTGCATTTAAGTCATAGAAGATTTAGTTTGGTCGGGTTTTGTATGATGGATATAGGCCCTTTAAGGCGAATCTAATAAAGTAATCTCCGGCATATCATCTACGGACCCATGATATTGATATTACAATAATCCATGTTTTGGACAGACGAAACGTAAATGATAATAACAGTACATGTAAATACACATGGACTGGGTTGATCCATTACGCTTCATGCGAAAGTTGTGTAACTGAGCTTGTAAAAAGTACGTGTAGTAGGCTATTTAACAGATTTTTTTAACAAGCACATATTCTAATTTTCCAAAGAACCCGGAAATTGTTTTGATCTTAATGCAATTTATCTTTAAAACACCAAACGGACAACGAACAAGGAGTGTGTGTGGGGGGGGGGGGGGGGGGGGGGTACAAAAACATTTAATACCAAAGACATTTAACATTCTAATCTCCATCGTAAGTGCTTGCTTACTCAATTAAGACAAGATAGATGCATGACTGATGATCTGCTGACAGGTGATGGATACCGACATAGTATAGGCCTGTATGTTAAGCAATAGTGAAACATAAAAGGGGTCGAAATAACGCCTTTCCGCCTGTCTCAGACAAGTAAACATGTGCACGGAAGGGCATTTTCATTGAGCATGTACAAATTCGTTGGAAGGTGACCACCTAGATGTTTTCCACATTAGTAGCTGTTAATTAGTAGTAACACGCATCACATGGAAAAAAAACAAATATTTTACTTGTAGTGTTCCACCTACTCCCTATATTACCCTATAAATATGGTCTATAATGTCTTATACTCTGCGGCATTAAGGCCCTCATCTCTTATATTTCCTGCTCAATCGTGTTTCTGATTTAACAGTGTTACTATTGAGAAAAAAAAAACATTCCGTTCTTTTAAGACGCAAGTGTGCATGTAGGAATGCACGTAAGATGGCAGAATCAGATTTACACTGAGGGAACTGTTACTGAAAGTTTGATCTGATGACAGGATGGTTGTCCTGTGCCATGACTGAGAGGGGCTCCGACTCAGTCATGCACGCTACATAAGGGAAATCATCTGCAGTGGGACCCTCAACCAGGGTCAAACAGGACAAGTAGGATACACCTTTAATAAAAGTTTTGTTTTTCTGCGGAAAGCCAAACTTGTATTAATGCCCTTCCGTTGCAAAGGGTAAAATTTCAAAGTATTTCGATCCCTGCATAGCAGTGATTATCGCACTGCGTTTATCGCATCCGTTTATATACAGTAGAGCGCAGTATTTCCGAATGCTGAATTTCTGAAAATTCGATTTTCCGAAATTTAAAATGGGGAACCGAATATTTATTCGTATTTCCGAAATATTTTTAAAGCATATAAACACCTCAAATTGGTTTTTGAAATCACAAGTCACAAAGGCCTGCAGTCAGGTGGTTAAGCCGAGTGGTGACCCGAATTAATTAGTTATGGGCGGATGCTGTCGCCGGGGCAAAGGTGTGATAACTACACCTAGTTGCGCAGCGCTAGGCTCCGTATACCCCTAGTAAGCGGCTGAGCAGTTTATCAAAGAGTGCATTATCTACTATTTCTCGTTTGTACCCAAGCAGGCATGGGCTGGGATGTCAGGCCAAACAACTTAGCAGTTTACTCGCAATAGTATTGGTGAAATATCATTCGCACATCGCTTGTGCTCAAGTAGGTTTAGATGACCGGCCAGGCCATAGCACGCCGGCCTGGCCATACAGTTCATTTCGAGAGAGCAATTGTGTCACTTACTCAAACTTGCCGTTATTCAGCTAATTCATCATTTCAATTTTTCTGTCAAGAAGAACAACAAACGAACCGTTACAGAATTTGTGTTCATCACGCATACGTGATCTGTTTATATTAGGTTCCATAACATAAAATTGGGGGCTCTCGCCGGGATGCTTAATAGTTTTCAAATTTATATGGCCTTGACCTGGACACATTGTTTTACCATACATTGTTTACAAGATTACATATTGTTTACAGTACATTGTTAACAGGATTAATCTCAGTGTTTTTTTGTTATTGTTTTAACATCTTAACATGGCAGATTTCAAACCTGAGACATTTTTTGACGATTCCGACCCTGATCAACTTAAACAGTTGTCAAAAGAACAGTTGTTGCGTTTAGGAAAACACTTAGGGCTATTGAGAAAGCCTGATATCATTGTTAAAATCATGCAAGATCTTATTAGCAAAGGTTTAATTGAAGAGACTGAAGTTGAAACATAAAAAAATGACAGCCTTGCTATGCAATTAGAATTTAAAAAGTTGGAAATACAACATGAGCTAGCATTAAAAGAGAGGGAAGAACGGTTAGAAAGAGACAGACTAGAAAAAGAAAAAGAAATTGAGTTAAAACGACTGGATTGAGAAAGACTTAAACTAGAACATAGTCTACGTGCTGCCCCAACTCACAGTTTTGATGTTACTAAACACATTAGACTTGTCCCACCTTTTCAAGAAAAAGAGGTTGATAAATATTTCTTACACTTTGAGAAGGTAGCTGAAAATTTAAAATGGCCTAAGAAAAATTGGACTATGCTGTTACAAAGTGTATCGACTGGGAAGGCCAGAGAAATGAATACAGAGCTTTCAGTAGAAGCTGCTGCTGACAATGACCTGGTAACACGGTTAAATCTGAAAGGCTATGAGTTAGTTCCAGAGGCTTACCGCGAGAAATTCAGAAATTGGGAAAGCGCAAAGAACAGACCTACGTCGAATTTGCTAGGGCATAAGAGCAGTTGTTTGATCGCTGGTGTTGTTCTAAAAATGTAATGAAAGATTATGACAATTTGCGCCAGTTGATTTTGCTTGAAGAATTTAAGCGCTGCATTAACGCAGATGTTAAAACTTTTCTCGATTAGAAAAGTCCTGAAACACTTGACATTGCTACTCAATTAGCTGATGATTATTCATTAACACACAAAATGTCCTTTACTAACAAATCAAACCAGTCATTCACAAACAAGAATGTAAATCAGTATGGTAAAAAGAAGTTTAAAGCGCAGTCACCCGGTACTAGTAGTCCTGATAGTTCAGCAAAGTCAATTGCTACATCTCAGTCCACGTCCACTGTGTCTAAGTCCAACAAAGACCAGTCATTTTCAAAGAAAATCTGTAATTACTGCAAAAAGGAAAGTCATCTGATATCTGACTGCTGGAAACTTGTGATTAAACCAAATAGCAAACCTTCTGGTTTTGTTTCAAAATCTATGCATAGCATAGTACAAGAGCCAGGTTCTTTTCATGTAAATAAGGGGTATAACTCCTTTGTTGACTCAAAAAAAGGGTTTGATGCTACGGAGGCCCAAGTGCCGTCTAAATCCAAAGAAGAATCCGTAGCTTACGGGGTAAAAACCTCGGTTAATTCCTACAAGGAATTAAATAAGGCTAGGACCTTTCAAGACTCCTGCGAGGAGTGTTCTTTAAATGAGGCTAAGTCCTTTTATGACTCTTGCGAGAGTGTTTCAAATGAGACCAGTTCCTCTTATGGCAAACAGAGGTTTGTTTCTGCTGAGGAAAATTCTTCTTTTGACTCCCATGAGGAGTTTGATGATAAAAAGGATGTAGATTCCTTAGATGACTCTGAAAAGGAGTTTATGACCGACGCCTTCAATGTCAGTTCTTTGTTTGATGAGGTTGAGGTAGTAGATTCCTCTCTTGACGCTGAAATGGAGTTATTTGAGCCATTCATACATGATGGTTTTGTATCACTTTCAAGTGATTTTTCAGATTCTACCCCTATTAGAATTTTGAGGGACACTGGTTCAGGCCAGACTCTCATGTTAGCAAACACTTTGCCATTTTCTAATAGGTCCTTTACTGGTGCACATGCACTTGTTAATGGTGTGTTTTCAGACAGGCACACTTCAGTTGATTTCTTGGAATATTACTGTGGGCATATGAACTACTTTACCCTTTAGGGGAATTCAGTTGCTACTAGCCAATGATGTTGCAGGTGATAAAGTACAGCCTGTACCAATAGTGACAGAAAAGCCGTCACTTGATCAGGACACTGATATGAAAAGTCAGGAAATTCCTGGTTTGTATCTTTCATGTGCTGTAACTAGATATGGCCAAGAAAAACATACATGAGGATAATGGTCCAGATAATAACACTCTTGGAGTCACTAGTGACTCGTCTAACGACTCGCCCGTACAGGATGCAGCATTCTCAAGGTCAGAACTTATCGCGGAACAGCATAAGGACCCTGATATTTCATGTTTGTTTTCCAGGGAGCTGTCACAAAACCCAGTTTGTTTCTATGTTAAAAATGGAGTGCTTATGCGTAAATGGCGACCACCTGATGTATGCGCTGATGATGAGTGGGCCATCAAACATCAAATAGTAATGCCCAAAAGCTTTCGCATGACATTCTAAGTATGGCACATGAGGCTCCTTTGTCTGGTCATTTAGATATAAATAAAACTTATAAGAAATTTAGTACACACTTCTATTGGCCTTGCCTCAGGAAAGATGTTGTACAATATTGTAAATCATGCCATGCATGCCAGATGGTGGGCGGGCCCAATCAGAATCCTCCTAAGGCCCCACTTAGGCCTGTTCCTGCTTTCGAGGAACCATTCAGTAGGATTATTTTTGGTTGTGTTTGACCACTGCTCAAAACCAAACCTGGACATGGGTACTTACTGACAATTATGTGCGCATCTACCAGGTTCCCTGAGGCGGTACTATTGCGCAAGGTTAATGCCAAAAGTATTGTCAAAGCTCTGACCAAGTTTTTTACAACTTTTGGATTACCAAAATCCCTCCAGTCTGACCAAGGGTCTAGTTTTATGTCTAGCTTATTCCAACAAGTTATGCTTGAGCTAGGTATTAAATAGTACAGCTCTTCGCCATACCATCCTGAAAGTCAGGGCGCCCTCGAGCGTTTTCACCAGACATTAAAAGACATGATCCGGACTTATTGCTATGACACACAGAAAGATGAAGGAATCCACCTATTGCTGTTTGCTGTCAGAGAGTCCTTTCAAGAATCCTTGGGTCTCAGTCCCTTTGAACTAATTTTTAGACACTCCGTTCGGGGTCCATTGAAACTTATTAGTGAAAAACTTCTGTGTGGAAGTCCTGATCTCTTGGTTTGCTGCAGTGTCTCAGACTTTCGCACTAAACTGCACAATGCTTGTGAGGTTGCAAAGTCGGGTATAAAATCTGCACAAAGTAGAATGAAAACAGAGTGTGACAAGCACACTGTAAGTGGGGCGTTTGAGCCTGGTGAAGGGGTCCTTGCCTTGCTTCCCATCCCTGGCAGACCTCTGCAAGCTAGGTATTTTGGTCCTTACATTGTTGACGGGGGAGTCAGTGCTTTGAATTACATGCTGTTGACACCAGATCGGCGTAGGGAGAACAACTGTGCCATGTTAACATGTTGAAACCATATTGTGGCAGAAATAGCACGTCAGATGTTGTACAGAGTGTTACTGCTGTTAATTGTGTAAACACTGACCCTGACCAAGTTGGGGTGGATACTGATTGTAAGTGTGATGTGGACATTCAGTGTGGTATTGGTACCATTAAGGGACTCGGACGTGCTTAAAAACCTGGATGCCAAACTGTCACACCTGGCCGCACAAGGGTAACAAGACCTCAAGAACCTGCTGCGGAATTATAAGCATTTGTTTGGTGACATTCCAGCGCGGACTAACATGTTGTGCCATGACGTCGATGTTGGCGAGGCAAGCGCAGTCAAGCAGCGTCCATATAGACTGAATCCAGAAAAGCAAAAGTATCTACAGGATGAGATTCAATATTTGTTGGACAATGATTTTATTGAACCTAGTAACAGTAACTGGATGTTTTCTTGTGCCAAAACCTGATGGAAGTTACCGTATGTGCACGGATTATCGAAAACTGAACTCTGTCACCAAGACTGACACGTTCCTGATTCCGAGGATCGATGATTGTATTGATAGAATCGGTAGCTCCAGATATGTCTCCAAGTTTGACTTGCTATAAGGATTCTGGCAAGTTATGCTGACAGAACGAGCGAAATAAGTGCCGCATTTGTGACGCCGCAAGGACTGTACCAGTTTAAAGTTTGGCATCAAATGCATATGCATTCTTTTTAAAGAAATGAGTCCTGTGACCATGACCTTTGACCGTTGGACCCCAAAATCCACACGGTTCTTACTTTAGTGGTGAGTCATATATAAGTTAAGTTTGAAACCAATATGTCAAACTAAACTGGAGTTATCATCTGGAAATTAATTTGTGAACAGATGGCCCCTGTGACCTTGACCTTTGACCATGTGACTCCAAATTCATTTATGCTCTCCCCATACTGGCAACTCAGCTAAATGCGCAAAATGGAAAGTTTGGAATGAAAAGCTTGGCTTAAAATGCAGCCATAATCTTTTTAAAAAAGAAAGTCCTGTGACCTTGACCTCTGACCTCATGACCCCAAATCATATAGGTTCTTGCTTTAGTGATGGGCCATATGTAAGTCCAGTTTGAAATCCATGTGTCAATACAACCTGGAATCATCATCTGGAAACAAATTTGTGTGGATGGACGGATGGACAGACAGACAGACAAACAGACAGGCAGACAGGGTGATAAGTATATGGCATCCACTTGTGATCAATAAACACACCAGGTTTTGGCACATTAGATGTAATTACAGCCGAGAAACTGACATGATTGTTGTCATTTATAGTAAAAAATAAATAGTTAAAATAACAAAAAAATACAGATGGCGCCACCACCTTTCGGGAACTGACAAAACTAGTCATGGGCAATATTCAAGGCAAGATTTATGACAATCTATGCGTAAATTATCAAGATATTGGAGGTTTTGTATTATATTTTTGATTATTCTGGGGGGGGGGGGTACTTTCAAGCCCCATAGCTCGAAGGATATAGGTCGCAGTGACCTTATTTCAGGTTTCCAAGGAGATTTTTTATTGACCTCCCTGGATATTCACTTAGAGGTTTCTAGGTCCAGCAGTTACGATTTGTGCCCTGCTAACGGACGGCAGGACGGACGACGAACAAAGCGCCATTCCTATACCTCAGTTGTCTTATAGATTTTACATAAGATAAGCCCAATTCCTGGAGGATAAACATTTTTTCTGTCTTTTTTCCACTAAAAAAATTGTGTGATTTGTTCAAAAACTATTGGCACATCTATGAGCACTGTCTCGGCAGTGACGTCACATACTGGGAAATCCCCTGTGACTAAAAATTCTAAATCTCAGTTTAAAAAAAAGCACAGTGTTTCTGCCTCTATCAGTCCCAAAATTTTAGCAGAGAATAAAAACAACATGCATTACTAGATCTGAGTTGTTGATAAAATTCAGTCCATGATGTCACATGTGTACCAGCCAATCAAATCAGGGAAAAGTCTAGATCTGGATGAAATCATCCCATCACACAACAAACCTTGAGACTGCAGATTCATGACGTCAAATATCGCATATACATTTTTCCCGTCGTGTAGTCGTCCTTGAACAGGGCACAAATAGTTACCGAAAATGTCTAACTTGACATCACGAGAGGTCATAAAATACTGCTAAGATACCTAAAATTATGTCACTGCCATGTATATTCTCGGAGTTATGGGACCTGTTTACGCACCCCGTAATAATTATAAATCTGATACGAGTATTTCAGGCTAATCATTAATGCCTGGATTGCCTTGAAATGTGCTTTGCATATCGGTCATGGACAGTTTTATCAACAAGCCCCACAATAGTACTCCCTATTTATTTCGGGCCACCATGTGATGTGCATTTTGCTTTTTTAACGGTAAAGGTGAATTCCAAGACCCTTCAAGACTATAAAGCGGAGAAGTGTAAACATGTATATATTAAACCCTCCTAAGGTACCTGCTTGACGTCACATTGCCCTTTGGAGCAAGGGTAAGCCCAAACCAATATTCATCAACTTTCACGATGCACCATTCTGATGATGGAATTTCCTGAGCATGACCTTCTAATAGTAGAGGACAGCTATAAATCCTGATTGGATGCTTTTATTGCAGTTGTAACGTGTATCACAGTGTGACCTTGAGGTGCACCGAGAAAAAGTGTAGCGCCATATATAACCTTACATGGCAAAATATTAATGCAAATTTAACCCATGCTGATGTTTAGTTGCTTGGAGTACTGACATGTTTTACAGCTGACTTACAGCTGAGGAATATTTGAGATCAGTCAACCTTACAAACCTTAGAATTATTTGAAGGTCATTAGAACTGACTTACAATTGCATCTTCCCTTACTCGAAATCTGAAGTCATCTAGCACCTTGGTGAATATTATCGTTTGTTATAGCACGTATTCGATGTTAACGACAGTCGTGCCTAATGTGTCTATACTTAGTTTACTTGAATCTATGAACAGCCTTGCATACGATTACATCTCTGCCGGAAAGTGTTATTATGTTTTCTGTTCCTTTTAGTGATTTGTCTTTCAGTGACGATATATATATATATATATATATATATATATATATATATATATATATATATATATATATATACAGTTATATATATATCAGGCTATCAGGTATATATATGTGTGTGTGTGTGTGTGTGTGTGTGTGTGTGTTGCTAGCCAAAAGGATACCAGTTCCGCGAGGTGTTCACGGAGCCAATGTTGTTACATTTCGTTTGAGTTGAAGCCGACCGGCCGGACATCCAGTGTGCAAAAGGACCTGTGCCAACCACGCGTTCGGCCGTTCTCTCTGAGCATGTGACCTGTATTCAAACGGTTGCCAGGGCGATGAGCTGTCACTCAAAACGAAATGTAACAACATTGGCTCCGTGCATACCTCGCTTGACTAGTATCTGTTTTACTGGCAGCACGTCCCAATAATTCTTTGTCGCATCAATCGTGTGTCGCATTTCGGGCATTGTTTACTAACAGTCAAGAGGACTACAAACATTTATGGAATCAGTTTCGGGGCTACCTCATACAGAATGGTCTCTTCTACCCCTAAAAGGATTTTGCCAACAGCATTTATAGTTGCTGTAAATCATTTGACCATTTCAGTCAAACATATGGGATGTTACATTCAGCACCGGGTCTCATCTGATGGGGCCAACATACAATGCTCCCCTCTCGTGTAGGGACCCAGAAAACCAGGCCAAACAAACAGCGCTTTAGGTAAAGATAGTAGGCCTATAGGTTATGCGCTGTGTAAAGAGCGTACATTACCTCTCAAACATTCAGGTGGTTTGTTGGTGATGTGCTCTGTCCTTCCTCGATACCTTTTTGGGGCAAAAACCTATCCATTTTAAGGTTAACGAGCCCAACCGAGGCCTTAATTACAGAAAGAAAAACACAGAAAGAGAATTATGATGAATTGCTACACATTTAACTTGGTAAAAACATGCGGGTGACAAGCAAAGTGGCCTAGACGTATGGGCGCCGTTCCATGGACGTGTGATGAATACGAGCGACCGGACTGTTTTTCTTTAATTACACTGAGCTCTCTTTTAAAATTTAGTGACTTAACGTATAAAGAGCTTGACAGAGATAATAAATGCATGTGTTGGATGTTTTTGGGTGGAAAATTCTATTATTGCAAACACTATGTTTTACTACATTTTAATTAAAACATCTACAGCTAATTCAACAGTAGAAGGCAGAAACAACAGTGTCACAAGTCATAAGTGGCAAATTAAGTATACAGGTTGTCTATTTTTATTGTGGTTATCATATGGTTTTATATGATTATGGCTAATATATATTATATTTTTAAGTTACACGAACCTGATGATTGTATATATATATATATATATATATATATATATATATATATATATATAGTATACAGGTCTTCGATCAAATAGGGGAGGGGGGATCCAGGGGATACGAACACAGACCGAAATATTGCACAGAATTGTGGCATAGACTTTGCCAAAGAGTTGCTATCATATCCGCTCTGGTTGGTCTGATTACACCGGTTCTGGCACAGGGACAAGGATCAGACCAACCAGAACAGGTATCGCATGTTTGAGAACTGGATGAACAATTCCATGCCTATTTTTTTTATTGGTTTGATACCAATTCTTTGCTCTGTGGTAGCCCTGGAATCCAGAGAATATTACAACACAAATCAGCGGTGGAAATAGCCCCATCGCTTCGTTTCCCTCTGCTGTGAGAATACCCAAGTAAAAGGTGTTTAAAAACTGGACACATTCCAGTGGGCAACAAAACAATAATATTCCGGCTAAAAACAGTGTCAGATATAAGAATAGAAACATGTTTTTATCATGTGGTAACATAACATACCATTTTAACATATTATGTCCCTTAAAAAATAATCAGGTAGGTTTCTGGTGGGGACTTCCCCCACAAAAACGTCATACCGGTCTTCAACTCTTCAGCATATTGTCAAGATAAGATAAAGGGACCTAATCAGGAACAATATATTGCCTATTATTTCACACATTCATTTCACATTATACAAAAGGTTTCCAGCAAAACCATTCCATCACACAGTCTCATTTCCTCGCATACGGCTGTTTAACACCTAGTTTTTGCCCTGCGTGTTGGTAAACAGTCTGTTTACCATAACAAGGCCGCGTAACCGGAGGTCCGATTAAGAGGGGCAACACGCGGTGTATCAGCCAGCCGGAAAATGTATTACATTTTTAGCCAAGTTAGTCAGGGCATCTCCTGATTGGCACGTGTTATGGCTCCGTGCAGCCCACGGCAACGCACTGTGTTTATGTTGACACCTGCGATCGCGCCCGGTTTACTGTTTTAACATTCGTTTACAGGATTAAGCAAACGGTTTCAAGGCAATATTTTGGCAGTTACAGATGTATTTTAAAGGGAAGAAGATATTGTTCGTGTTAACTCAACATGTTTTAAAGGTTATTGGACCCCTTTTACATTCATGATCAATAATCTGTATAGAAAATGATGCATTATACGCGCCCCCTGGCGATTGTCCCAACTTTAGGAACAATTGTCAGGCTCAGGGAAGCTAAACTTGTAGAGTGACTATGGTTTAGGCACTAAAGTAGGAATTTCAGTGAAATTTCTTGTTCACTCGAATATATGAACATTTTCTGCCCCCGAATGCATTAGTTTTCCTGTTATACACACAATACGGTATTTGATTTTATACGATTTTTTGTCCAGTACTGGATTTACATTCTCTAGTTCACTTGAAGTTTATTTATTAGCGAATTTCTATGGAAATGGATAAATACGCCGCATAAAGGACAAATGCGTAATGGATTTATACTCAGAGTGCTACATACCTGTGACCATCCCGTATCCATTAACACGGGTCCAAAGGACAGAGAGGCTGATGGGAATGACGGAGCAGCCAATCAGAACGCCTGTGAACAAGTACACCCAGGACAGGTTTAAATTGGCTACTTTGCACAAGAGAACAATGGGTATGATCGCCATGGTTACCCAGACGATGCACCAGTTCTTTCTGTGCAGCAACAACTCCATGTATTCTTTATATTTTCCATGCACCTCACACGTGTAATGTGGTTTGATGGCAAGTTTCGACTGCTTTCTGTCTAACGCGTCTTGTATGCAGGCAGCACAGGTGCTCATCGGCGGGCATGAGCAGAAATCAGTTTCCTTCATATTCTCTAGTTTGGCTGTGCGACAGCTGACCTTCCCACAGTTTTCACAGTCGAACCATTGAGTGTTCGGCCTGAAAACAGACAGCCACCCTGTTTAATTTAATATCTCCTCTATTTAACAGCTTATTGGTATCATTATAAAAGCAATAAAATAACAAACTAAAAAAAAACACAAGACGTAAATACAAAATACAAAGTACAGATAAATATTATTAAATGTCGTTAATATTAATAATAAATGTCATTAAATGTCTTTAATAATAACATTTCAGGGGCGGATCTGGATTTAGGTAAAGGAGGGGTCAAACCCAGGAGGGCTAATGAAAAACTTAAAAAATCCCCAGGTCCGGAAAAAAGGGGTACCAGGCCGCAAAAAAATGACCGGAACCCTTTACAAAAGCATTTTGTTCAGATTCAAAATTGACATTCATATCTCTGCGATATAAGCATGTGCATTGATTATCTTAAATATGACAATACTTATTTTGTAGTATCATTTCAGTACAACATTTAACACCTTTGCATTTGGTAAGCTATAACATTTAAAGAATGCATATCGAACTCTGAATACCTGAACGGTTTGATGTGGACTTTGTATATATCATAAATGATGATAGATGCCACGGCAATGACCTCAGCTGACCCCGTTGACATGACAGCCATGAGAATGAGTAAGAGAATGATGAACTCCCCGGGTCTTCCCAGAAGGCGCTGCGCGACGGCCGGAGGAACAAGACCTGAATTTAACATGGGAGCAAAAGTCAGAAAAGGTAGATCAGCAGGTAGAATATCAGTAAATGCTTGTAGCTGGGGAGAGACGTATACGGCTGACGTATTCTGCTTTCAACAGAATTCAAGTATTAAAAATATGAGAATTTTCTAAACTCATAATGATTTTATGGTTGGAATTAGAGGAATCCAAAAGGCATTCAATCTATCCCAAGTTTTCACATGTAGTTATTACAGTGAAACAGATGGAAACTACCATCTAAAACTAAATTACTTGCCCCATATATAAAATTATAATTGCTTACTAATTTTTAAAGAAAGCATTTCATTTCCATAATCTTTGAATAAAATCTACTTAATAAAATAATTTATGTTAACAGTTATTAAAAAACTTTCAATCAAGTCTATGGACTGAGGTAACAACTACTAAAGAAATATTCTAACATTTTCTATACTTCCGCTTACCTGCGTCGACGTCACCGGGAGTAAGGAGGGCGGTACCGTCAAATGCACTGAATGCAAGGTAAGCCAGTCCCATCGTCGTTGCCATGGTGAATGGTATAGCAAACCACGTGAGCCCGCCGGTGATGAAGCCCCACACACCATGGATAGGTTTAGCCGCCACGCTGCTCTGCCAGTAAGATTGGTCACAAAATACAGTCCCAAAGTTCCCGATAATGTTAATAATCCCAAACATCAATCCTCCGCTAGACAAGAACGTCAAATAGCTGTTATCGGCATTACCGTCCGGACCTATTGTCATGTTCAAATATGTGTAGACTTCACTTGAACTTCCGAAAGGATTTTTAGGGTTGTTGAAAGGATTATGGTAGACCTCAGACACCAGGATCATCAACATGATGAAGATGAGAGTTGTATTGAAGTAAGACACGTAGAATGTGGCCCCCAGCCCGCCGATTAGGGTGTACGTACCAACCACTACTGCCAGCACAAGTACAGCCAGCTCCAGACTTAAGCCCTGAACCAGTCCTGTCAACACAGCTGTACCACCCAGCATCAAAGATGCTATCACCACCAGGTTGGTGAAGCCAGCAAAGACCACGTACACGATATGGACCTTCTTCCCAAATCTGGCACGGACCACCTGTGAATAGAATCAAAGTCAAATGGAAATGAATTTAATTAAAATATACTAATTATCACGCACCTAGTCACTTACAGTCAGTGAAACACACTTAATAACAAATGGAATCTGATCTGTGTCATCAAATTCGTTAGTTTCAACATTGTTCTTGCTTTGAAGAATTGTCATTAAAACTAAAGCAAGAAAGTAAATTTGATATTTGTTCCTTAGACAAAATCTGATTATGTTTAAAATATGCCGTCTTTTGAAAAAGGCGATCTAAGAGATAATAGAAGGAAATCAATAGCTATCACATTCAATGTTATTGTAAGAACAAATATATGCAACTTGGAGTATCTATAATAAAACAATGCTCGATCGTTTTGTTCATTTCTACGGATCTAGCTGCTTTGGTTTACCGCCTTTATATGTATACCTGTTATTACTGTATGTAAAATTATTAATCCGCGTCAGTAACAAATGGCATGACCATAATCACAAAAGTGAATAACCGATTTAATTTTCACCTGCAAAAATGTTTTTGCTCCTGGGGCCTTGGTTTTTAACTGAATCGACAAAATGGCAAAAAGAATAATCTGGATCGTAGCTCCTGCAGCATACCAAAAAGGACCGCTAATGCCATACTGAAAAATAATATAAAACAGACTGGATAGATAACACGAAAAAATATATTATAGTCAATATGTTGATGAACATTGTACGAAAATCTGGAGATTTTCATTACTTTGCTGAACAAACATAAGCACAATAGTGCGTGACGCACAATGTGCACCCAAGGGGTGCACTATTATATATAAATACGTTCATTTTAACATTGCTCAGGAATGGTACTCTCGTTTAAAAGATTATAATAAGTAAGACAATGCAATAGTTTCAGTATCTTTAATTAATTTTATAATGCAAGTAAGGTGGTTTCTTACTTTGGTGGCCACCGTGGATGACTGCAGAAGTGTTGCCGCCCATGTCCACTGAGACACAATAGTGGTAGCGGTCAAGCCAATGGTCACTTTCCCGCCAGCGTCAAATGCAGTGTCCAGGTTATCCGCGTCATGGTAGACATAGCGACGAACGAGGTCAAAGGCCAAGGCCACAAGAGCAGCGAAAACGCCGAAGCCGAGGATTAGGAGCAGAGCGTAGGTTAAGCTGATCGACGGCTTGAGACCCGTGTCACTGGAAAGTAAGATAAAAAAACTTATATTAATACAAATGAACACTAAACACTTGCTCTTGGAGAATATGTTATTAATTATGTTCTATACCATTATATTTTTCCATGCTATTTTTTTAACTCTTTTAATACATTTTGAAGAAATATTTTTAAATATAAATGCGATTTGACATTACCAATTTTAAGAGCAAAAAAATATATACATGCATATATATATATATATATATATATATATATATATATATATATATATATATATATATATATGCAAACAACTATTGCCACTGACACCTATTAAAACAGTAACTCAAATTATATCTTAGATCTTTATAAATTAATTCTATGAAAAAGGGTGATATCTGAAATGAAATTTGGAGCCTGGTACATCGGTGCGTAATTCTTTGCCTTGTAGCAAAGCAAATCGGATTATGAACAAGGATATTGGGTTTCTTTATCGTCAATGTTCGTTAATTTAGTCCGTTCCAGCACCCCTGTCCACCTGTTTCTTTTTCGCGATTATTTTTATTTATTTATTTAATTTTTTTTCGAAGGGGCCTGGACAGCTGAGCGGTAAAAAGCCCGGCCTTCTCCGCTGGCGACCCAGGTGATGCGGTTGTAGTGGACCGTCCTAGGTCAGTGGTTCTCTCCGGGTTCTCCGGCTTCCCCCACCTCTCTTACTACGATCTTCAACTCTATCAGTGTCTTCTACTTTCGCCTCGAGTACTTAACTGTAAAACCGACTCAATCTTTCTGTCTTTGCTGAGGGAGCCAGTGGAGGTCAAATTTTTAAGGAGACCTGTGACTGGCTCGAGCGTCGACATCACTTTCGGTCAGTCAGTCAAAGAACGCAAAC
Source organism: Sipunculus nudus (assembly GCA_026874595.1). Classification (NCBI taxonomy): domain Eukaryota; kingdom Metazoa; phylum Annelida; class Sipuncula; order Golfingiida; family Sipunculidae; genus Sipunculus; species Sipunculus nudus. The sequence goes on from CM049307.1 coordinate 22,875,135, forward strand.
ACTTTTTGACCTTAGGACAGAAGGAGGAAATGTGTAATTAACTATAATATAACTTATGTCATCTTCCTGTAAACAATTTAAAACCATTTTATGAATAACTAGTCTATTCTGTAGCGATATCTTGCCAGTAATTTGTGAAATTTGCATGTCAGGGAATAGTGATGACGTCATAATAGACGTGACGTACTAAAGAATCACCAACATTACCGGGACCAATAATCAAGAGCTGCCGACCTCTGTTTTCAACGAGATTGTATTCTCTGCGAGCACGCGCTTCGCTGTTTATACCATTACTTTATATCCATATCCAAGGAGGATAAACATTGGCCAAATATTAGGGACGCCATGAACCACGGATATATATGAGACATATCAGCCAGGCCGTAAAGTAAATAATATTTATATCGTGAGAAGATAAGGTACCAACAATTATAGGGCCTATAATGGAGCAAACTAAAAATGCAGATCCAAATTTATTTCTGTTCACATAAGTTTTGCTCACTTCTTTTGGCAAGTAACTAAGGTTCAGGTGTTACAACAGAGAATGCATGATCATTTACGACAATTTAAGTATATTAACATACACAAGGTGAAGGCTTTTCTGCATAATGTTACGTCGTTTATCGCTCATGACAGCTTAATTACATGTTCTGGCGCGTATGACTGAGCAGCTTTCTGGAGCTAGGGCACAATATAAGTACTCTGTGTCACCTAGCTCTCGGAGCCAAACGAGGTCTCTATTTAGCAGCTTCATGGGGTTTCCTGCGCCCAATGAGGCATAACTTTGGAAAAAGAAATGTTGTTAGGAGTTTGAAGTACACGTCCCGGGGTGTTTGATTTGTTGAGTGTAAACACAATGTCAACTTACTACATAACATAAATATCGATCTATACTGACGCTGAAGTGGTCCAGAGTTTGGACACCTTTTGGAAACGAACATAAAATATAGAGCAATGTATAATTTGTAATAGGCGGCGTATTACCCAGTTTCCACAAGTATAAAACGAACCGTTCAGTATCTATAACTAGAATATCAGCAGAAGCTGACAAAAGCCCTCAGCCAAAAGAACAGTGTTTAGAGGTGGTAACAGTAACAAGTACTAAATATCTGTTCTCACATGGATGTATATCTGTACATGTCTCAGTTATAAACTTAAAATGGAGAGGTATGTACCATGAATACTAAAAATCCACCAAATGCTTCCTGAAAAATAAGCTTCTAAATTTTATTCTATTATAAGCTCTGTGACCTTGAAAAGTAGGTCAAGGTCACCCATCTTCGAATTTGACCGAGATTTTGTTGATATACATCTTCACCAAAGAAATAAAATTCCTATTGTGAATCCTTTTAGAGATAAACCGCTCACAAGGCCAAAGTTGAAAAATCCAAGAAAAATTCATTAAAAATCAGAAATTGTAGGTGGAGCCCCCAATCTTGTGCAGCAGTTACAGAACATCAGTCCCTATGATCATAGTAAGTATTGTGAAAATCCACCCAATGGTTCCTGAGAAATAAGCTTCTAAATGTTTTTTCTATAATCAGCTCGAAAACGTGAAAAATAGGTCAAGGTCACCCATCTTCGAACTTGACCGAGATTTTGTCAATATACATCTTCACTGAAAAAAATAAAATTCCTACGGTGAATCCTTTTAGAGATATCCCGCTCACAAGCCCAAAGTTGAAAAATCCGATAAAAATTAATTAAAAATCAGAAATTTTAGGTGGCGCCACCATACTTGTGTAGCAGGTACAGACTATCAGTCCCAATAATCATAGTAAGTTTTGTGAAAATCCACCAAATGGTTCCTGAGTAATAAGCATCTAAGTGTTTTTCTATAATCAGCTCTAAAATGTAGAAAAATAGGTCAAGGTCACCCATCTTCGAACTTGACCGAGATTTTGTCGATATGCATCTTTACCGAGGAAATGAAATTCTGACGGTGAATCCTTTTCAAGATATCCCGCTCACAAGGTTAAAGTTAACGGACGCCGGACGGACGAACGGACGGACGGACGGAAAGCTTGGGTGACGACAATAGCCCATCAGCCTTAGGGCTGAGGGCTTAAAAACACTGCCAATTGGTATAAAATTATGACGTTGCTCCAATAATTTCATTTCAGACACACGTGAATTCTTTTGATGGTTGAGCTTGAACGCGACAGTCTATATATGACCTCCTTAATGTTTTTTTTTTTTTTAAATATCATCTCAGTCAAGATGCTGAATCAGTTAATTTGTCCTCCCAATATGAATAAAGGTATATTTTGTTATATATATATATATATATATATATATATATATATATATATATATAATGTTACAGGTGCTCTTTTTATTATGTGACACGGGCGTAACTCCTGTTGTGGCGCTCGTGTCTGGCCGCGTATTACATTCTGTGTTTAATCCGTACTAGTTGAACTCTTGTTGTCGTGCTGGCTTGGGTCGAGATCACGTGTACACCATGGTGTGTAAAGGCACGGCGATGTTTTCTATAGAATTCCTGAAACGCGTGTTTACTGTTGAGTAAGGTCCATATAGACTGTTCGAGAAGTTGAAAATTCTCGGCTTGGGATGTGAAGGTATATAAAGGGGCTGTTGTAAGAGGGCAGAGGGAGAGCAGCAGAGCAGATTCCAGCGGACGCACAAGCGTGTGTCAGGACCTTATCCGACGAATGCGGCAATTATAGATTTTCAAAGACTTTCTCCTGGATTTTATGCATTTGGACTTCAGTTTACTTTCTGGTTGTTACAAGAACTTTCCACTGGACTGTCATTCTCCGAGTGTTTACATTTAAAAGGACTTATCGTTGTGATGGTGTTGGTATCCAGGTACTGTGCACATACATTATTTTCTCTGTGATTGTATTGACTTGTTGCTATACCGCTGTTTTACTTTATAATTGTATTGATTTAGTGTATTTTAATGTTGGGGTTGTTTTAAGAATAAATTATAGTTATTTGTTAAAAAAAAACACTGACTTCTTTATTCATTCCCCTAGACATTTCACGCTGCCTAGTGTTACAGAATCTGATTTTTCTCCGTTACAGAATTTGTGTTCATCACGCATACGTGGTCTGTTTTTATTAGGTTCGGTAATATAAAATTGGGGGCTCTTGTCGGGATGCTTAATAGTTTTCAAATTTATTAGGCCTTGACCTGGACATTGTTTTATCATACCCTGTTTATAAAATTACATATTGTTTACAGTTGATTGTTTACAGGATTTATCTCAGTGTTTTTTTATTTTTTATTTTTATTGCTTTGACATCTTAACATGGCAGATTTCAAACCTGAGACATTTGTTGACGATCCCGACCCTGATCAATTTGAACAGTTGTCAAAAGAACAGTTGTTGCGTTTGGGACAACACTTAGGGCTAAGTGTGAAAAAAGCTTTGACAAAGCCTGATATCATTGCTAAAATCATGCAAGATCTTATTACCAAAGGTTTAATTGAAGAGACTGAAGTTGAAACATTAAAAAATGATAGCCTTGCTTTGCAATTGGAAGTAAGAAGTTAGAAATGCAAGATGAGCTAGCATTAAAACAGTTAGAATTAGAAAAAAGAAAAACAGACAGAAGAGAGGGAAGAATATCAAAGGTTAGAAAGAGACAGACTAGAAAAAATTAGAAATTAGAAAAAAAAGTAGAAAAAATACTTGCTAGTATTGACTGGCAAGGCTAGAAAAAATTTTTACAGAGCTTTCAGTAGAAGCTGTTGCTGACTATGACCTGGTAAAACGGTTAATCCTGAAAGGTTATGAGTTAGTTCCAGAGGCTTAACGCCAGAAATTCAGAAATTGGGAAAAGCACACAGAACAGACCTACGTTTAATTTGCTAGGACAAAAGAGCAGTTGTTTGATCGCCGGTGTAGATCAAAAAAAGTAGTGAAAGATTATGACAATTTGCGCCAGTTGATTTTGCTTAAAGAATTTAAGCGCTGCATTAACGCAGATGTTTAAACTTTTTCTCGATGAGAAAAGTCCTGAAACACTTGACATTGCTGCTCAATTAGCTGATGATTATTCATTTACACACAAAATGTCCTTTACTAGCAAATCAATCTATCATTCACAAACAAGATTGTAAATCGGTATGTACAAAAGAAGTTTAAAGCGCAGTCACCCAGTTCAAGTAGTCCTGATAGTTTTACAAAGCCCACAGCTACACCTCTGTCCACGTCCACTGTGTCTAAGTCCAACAAAGATCAGTCACTTTCAAAGAAAATCTGTAATTACTGCAAGAAGGAAGGTCATCTAATATCTGACTGCTGGAAACTTGCGAATAGACCAAATAGCAAACCTTCTGGTTTTGTTTCAAAATCTATGTATAGCATAGTACAAGAGCCAGGCTCTTTTCATGTAAATAAGGGGTACAACTCCTTTGTTGACTCAAATAAATAGTTTGATGCTACGGAGGCCCAAGTGCCGTCTAAATCCAAAGAAGAATCCGAAGCCTGCGGGGTAAAAACCTCAGTTGATTCCTGCGAGGAATTAAATAAGGCTAGGTCCTTTCAAGAATCCTGCGAGAAGTATTCTCTGGATAAAGCTTAGTCCTTTTATGACTCTTGCGAGAGTATTTCAAATGAGGCCAGGTCCTCTTATGACAAACAGAAGTTTGTTTCTGCTGAGGAAAATTCCTCTGTTGACTCCCATGAGGAGTTTGATGATAAAAAGAATGTAGATTCGTTAGATGACTCTGAAACAGAGTTTATGACTGACACCTACAATGTCCGTTCTTTGTTTGACGAGGTTGAGGTAGTAGATTCCTCTCTTGACGCTGAAATGGAATATTTGAGCCATTCATACATGATGGTTATGTATCATTTTCAAGTGATTTTTCAGGTTCTACCCCTATAAGAATTTTGAGCGACACTGGTTCAGGCCAGACTCTCATGTTAGCAAACACTTTGCCATTTTCTAATAGGTCCTTTACTGGTGCACATGCACTTGTTAATGGTGTGTTTTCAGACAGGCACACTTCAGTTCCGCTTCACAGTATCCATTTAAAGTCAGATTTGATTTCTAGGAATATTACTGTGGGCATAAGAACTACTTTACCCTTTATGAGAATTCAGTTGCTACTAGGCAATGATGTTGCAGGTGACAAAGTACAGCCTGTACCAATAGTGACAGAACAGCCGTCACTAGATCAGGACACTGATCCGGAAAGTCAGGAAATTCCTGGTTAGTATCCTTCATGTGCTGTAACTAGATCTATGGCCAAGAAAAACACACATGAGGATAATGGTCCAGATAATAACACTCTGGGAGTCACTAGTGATTCGTCCAACGACTCGCCCGTACAGGATGCAGCATTCTCAAGGTCAGAACTTATCGGGGAACAGCATAAGGACCCTGATATTTCATGTTTGTTTCCCAGGGCAGTTTCTAAAGATGAGCTGTCACAGAACCCAGTTTGTTTCTATGTTAAAAATAGGGTGCTTATGCGTAAATGGCGACCACCTGATGTATGCGCTGATGATGAGTGGGCCATCAAAGATCAAATAGTAATGCCCAAAAGCTTTCGCAGTGAAGTTCTAAGCATTGCACATGAGGCTCCTTTGTCTGGCCATTTAGGTATAAATAAAACTTATCAGAAAGTTAGTACACACTTCTATTGGCCTAACCTCAGGAAAGATGTTGTACTATATTTTAAATCATGCCAGATGGTAGGCAAGCCCAATCAAAATCCTCCTAAGGCCCCACTTAGGCCTGTTCCTGCTTTCGAGGGACCATTCAGTAGGATTATTGGTCATTGTGTACCACCACTGCCCAAAACAAAATCTGGACATGAATACTTGCTGACAATTATATGTGCATCTACCAGCTTCCCTGAGGCAATACCATCGCGCAAAATTAATGCCAAAAGTGTTGTCAAAGCTCTGACCAAGATTTTTACAACTTTTGGATTACCAAAATCCGTCCAGTCTGCCCAAGGGTCTAATTTTATGTCTCGCTTATTCCAAAAAGGTATGCTTGAGCTAGGTATAAAACAGTACAGCTCTTCGCCATACCATCCTGAAAGTCAGGGCACCCTCGAGCGTTTTCATCAGACATTAAACATGATCAGAACTTATTGCTATGACACACAGAAAGACTGGGATGAAGGAATCTACCTATTGCTGTTTGCTGTCAGAGAATCCTTTCAAGAGTCCTTGGGTTTCAGTCCCTTTGAACTAGTTTTTGGACACTCCGTTCGGGGTCCATTGAAACTGCTTAAAGAAAAACTCTTGTGTGAAAATCCTGATTCTCTTAGTTTACTGCAGTATATCTCAGACTTTCGCACTAAACTACACAATGCTTGTGAGATTGTAAAGTCAAATCTAAAATCTGCATAAAAGTAAAATGAAAAAAAAATATGACAAGCACACTGTGAGAAGGACGTTTGAGCCTGGTGAAAAGGTCCTTGCCTTACTTCCCATCCCTGACAGACCTCTGCAAGCTAGGTATTTTGGTCCTTACATTGTTGACAAGAAATTAAAAGATTTAAATTACATACTGTTGACACCAGAAAGACGTAAGAAGAAAATACTGTGCCATGTTAACATGTTGAATGTAACTATGACAGAAATAGCACATCAGATGTTGTACAAAATGTTACTGCTGTTAGTTGTGTAAAAACTGACCCTGGCCCAGTTAAAGTAGATACTGATTGTAAGTGTGATGTAGACATTCAGTGTGGTACAGTACCATTAAAAAACTCAGACGTGCTTAAAAACCTGGATGCCAAAATGTCACGACTAACCGCACAAGAACAACAAGACCTCAAGAAGCTGCTGCGGAACAACAAGACCTCAAGAACCTGCTGCGGAATTATGAAAATTGGTTTAGTGACATTCCAGCATGTTGTGCCATGACGTTGATGTTGGCGAGGCAAGCGCAGTCAAGCAGCGTCCATATAGACTGAATCCAGAAAAGCAAAAGTATCTACAGGATGAGATTCAATATTTGCTGGACAATGATTTTATTGAACCTAGTAACAATAACTGGAGTTCACCATGTATTCTTGTGCCAAAACCTGATGGAAGTTACCGTATGTACACGGATTATCGAAAACTGAACTCTGTCACCAAGACTGACACGTTCCCGATTCCGAGGATCGATGATTGTATTGATAGAGTCGGTAGCTCTAGATATGTCTCCAAGTTTTACTTGCTAAAAGGATTCTGGCAAGTTCCGCTGACAGATCGAGCGAAAGAAGTGTCCTGCTAGTGCTGTGTTGTTACAAGAAGGCAATGATGGCATAGATCATCCAATTTGTTATTTCTCAAGAAAGTTTAATGCAAACCAGAAAAACTACTCCACTATTGAAAAAGAATGTTTGGCTTAGATTTTGGCGTTGCAACATTTTGAAGTTTATGTTATTTCATCAGTCAGGCCTATCATTTTCTTCAGTGATCACAATCCCCTCACGTTCATGAACAGGTTGAAGTGTTAAAATCAAAGATAGTTGAGATGGAGTTTGTTCTTAGAGGATTACAATCTTGATATCATACACTTTAAAGAGAAAGACAATGTACTTGCTGATTGCTTATCGAGTTGTTTATGAAATGTTGTAAACAGGATGTTTATGTAATGTTGTAAATAAGATGATTTTTGAGATGTTGTAAGGATTTAGTGATTGTGATCGCAAAAAGAAAGTTTCCGTGAAAACTTTCTTTTTTCTTGCAGGAGGGGAGTGTTACAGGTGCTCTTTTTATTATGTGACACGGGCGTAACTCCTGTTGTGGCGCTCGTGTCTGGCCGCGTATAATATTCTATTTTTAATCCGTACTGGTTGAACTCTTGTTGTCGTGCTGGCTTGGGGCGAGATCACGTGTACGCAATGGTAAGTAGAGGCACGGCGATGTTTTCTATAGAATTCCTGAAACGCGTGTTTACTATTGATTAAGGTCCTCCTTATAGACTGTTCGAGAAGTGGAAAATTCTCGGCTTGGGGTGTGAAGGTATATAAAGGGGCTGTTTTTTAGAGGGCAGAGGGAGAACAGCAGAGCAGATTCCAGCGGACGCACAAGCATGTGTGAGTACCTTATCCGACGAATGCGGCAATTATAGATTTTCAAAGACTTTCTCCTGGATTTTATGCATTTGGACTTCAGTTTACTTTCTGGTTGTTGCAAGAACTTTCCACTGGACTGTCATTCTCCGAGAGTTAACATTTAAAAGACATCGTTGTGATGGTGTTGGTATCCAGGTACTGTGCACATACATTATTTTCTCTGTGATTGTATTGACTTGTTGCTATACCGCTGTTTTACTGTATAATTGTATTGATTTAGTGCATTGTAATGTTAGGGTTGTTTTAAGAATAAATTATATATTATGTTATTATATATATATATATATATATATATATATATATATATATATATATATAAATATATCTGTCTGTTTGTTTGGCCTCGTTACAAAGCATTAGGATATATATGATGGGTTTCAATTAACGCTTGTGGTGAGTCCAAGAGGGGAGTGTCATGTCTCGTTTCTGCTGGCACGAGGGGACAAATACAAAACGTATACAAATACAGATATTACCGTGTTTAGAGATTTTATGCCTAACTTTAAATACGAGGAAAAACTGCTATACCTGCATAGCAGTGTGGTCTGATATTTTGTCCGTCTGTAAATGAGGAAATACATGTGTCATCCTGTAGGTTCATATTCGAAACACTGTAAAGCAGCCCTTAACATTTTAAGGTATGTCCACCGTCAAATATATAAATATAGACAGACAGATGTAGAGACTGAAAAAACGGTGAAAAATCTCAGTCCACTTTAGTTGGAACACCGTCCCTAAAAGAATCTTGTCAAAAAGAAGGAGTACCGTAACATGGAATGACAATTATTGAACAGTCCGTATGGACAACACACCAATTCTCTCGTAGCGTTGAATCCAAAGATAAATAGACGTGCAATCGCCAAGTGATCGCTGGAAGCCTGCCGCCAGACGTTATAGCAGGGAATCAACTATACAAAGGTACGAGCTTAGTAATAAGGTCAAGGTATAAAATATAAAAACAGATAAATAACTATGGTTTGAAAGAGGATTAATATTCTTCATAAGCTCTTTAAAAAATCAGCCATATTTGAGATCTAATGCAAAAAAGGAAATGCACAAAAAAGGGGCATAATGCTAGAAAATCTGCATTCTACGGAATGCAATCCTCCATGTGCAGGGTCACTATTTTGGGATGCTCCTAAAACCGTGTTGCATTCACTCATTCGTGCATAAGTGATTTTACATTTGTGAGAATTCCTTGATGGTGTTCCTGAATCCGAATCATGTGCCAAATCTACACCAAAAAAATCGATTATTTTTTTCATTTGCTATCTCTCTAAATGCTATGTAATTTGCATGAGATTTCGTTCATTATTGCATGAAGATTTTGTGAACACACACTTTTACACACAAGACCGGGGCTGAACGCATACCCTCCTGGCGGAAGGAAACATTTGAAATCTATGGGTTTACACTCGGAGGGACTTGCGGGTTTATGCTTAACATTCTCATAACAGTTTGTGCAACTACCGGTAGACAAAAAGGCGCAGGTGACTGCTTGCCATTGTTCACGGATTGACCAAAAATCGACCGAAATTCTAAGGTAATCTTTGCTTTAATAATTGAAATTGTTAATCTTCCTGTGAAAGAATGGATGATTCTTTTACTCTAAAGGTACCGCTGGTATTGAAATAATTAAACAAGTAACCAATGGTTCATGAAGATAAGCTGAATTTGACATGTATACGGATGATGCACATTTTAATAATTGATGTAATGATCGAGTAAAAAATATTTGTTGAGGAACCTTGAACAATGGATATAATGAATGGTATTGGGCTCAAAATCATGTATTTTTGCCCATGGTCCTGGGGAAAATGTACCTATAGGTAACAGCATAAAGATTTTACTAGGAACTCCTGAGATGCTAAGTGGGGAGTTCCTACGTCAAACTGCTATGAATTGTGTACATCTGACTTATACGGTACTCAGATCATGTTGTTCCACACAGCTCACAAAATATAATCCACAGTGACGTTATTTTTTTATGTCAAAGGACACATCACAATGACCTCCCTTTATTTTATAACCTAATCTCAGGGTACGGTATGTGCCCTATCAATGTCCAGATTGCTTTATTTGAAGGTCTCAATAACAGATAAAAAATGCAGAAAAGTTAAAAAAATACAGGTGGTGCCACCAGTCTTCAGGAACTAATGAACACAATTTTATCAATATGTATGTAAAAAATCATGTCAATCAATGCATTAGTTATTTAGATATAAGAGCTTTGGTATCAAAGTTATTTTACTTTCTTATACATAAGTTGATGATATTAACGAACAGCAGTGTGATATGTTATATATTCCTACAGCCGTTTGATCAGGCATAACAACTACATCGGATAGACAGGAATATAAGAGATACAAATAAGAAATGGTTATGCAGAAACCCATATAATATATCTGATTTTAAAAATTATGGTATTTAATTTTTACTTTGACCTTATTCCTAAGCTTGTCCACTCCATAGTGGATTCTCTATTATCGCTTAGGCTCGGGGAGGTGTGTGTCGGGGGGGGGGGGGGGGGGGGGGGGGCTTACAGTGATCGCTTCTAGCATACATGAGGTCTAGTTGGGGGCGTTGTAGACGCAGTGTCCATCTCCGTCTACAGAGATTTATTGTTCTGAATTAATAATTGGAAAAAATTAGACACCCAGATAAAGATAAATGTTTGTTTATTGTAAGCTAATTATATGATTTATTTCAGATTCTGAACTCGCAGTTTTTAAGCCTCACATGGAGGCTTACTACGTAGGCTAGGATTATTGGTACACAAACGGAGGAAAATTTAAGTGACCCAAAAAGAGGCAAGGGTTTTAAGTGGAACACGGTGACGATGAGTGGATTGATGAGTGGAACGACAAGTGTATCCCTATTACAAGAAAACTTTTGATAAAAAGCTAAGCAAACATATAAAGGGTTTGTATAGAGCAGCTTTCTGTATGAATGAATTCTAGCGTGAACAGAAAACGATGTGACGTGCCCTCTGGCTTTTTATCCTTTTACTGCAAGGGGTCCGCATGGTTTCTTTAGATATACCAGGATATAGGTTTACCAGTATACCGGCATATTTAGTACATGACACCGTCCTATAATTACTTTCAGATATACATAAATATTTATATGTTACAAAAAAGCATGATAATTATTCATTGAAAAAGACTTTTATTAACCTTTTACAGTAACATGAAAGGCCCGCCCAAGCCACGTATCGAGCCAGTGACCTACAAACGCGAGCCAACAACATCCTCTCAGTATGTGTAACCATGCGGCTTATCATCAAGTAGAAGTTGTCATTCTACAGGTGTGTAAACAAGGGTTCGAAATTTGTAAAATTGTCCACCGGGTATTCGGTGGAAAAAAGGAACCCATTTTTTTTATTGAAAGTCGCTGTTTTAAAAAGTAGCTTGAAACACTAATAAGTGTATTTAAAAAGCCCCTATTCCAAAAGTACGATTGAAATACTAATAAGTGTATTAAACTAGGCACCCATGGGTCTCGACGCGCGGCTGCATTTGTCTATAAGGATATAAGTTTATGAAGTTTTACAAAATATTGGTCCTGCGATCAGTTTGAAGCCAACCTGTCTACCCAAACTGGAGTTATCATCCATATGCTAATTTGTGAATGGATGGGCCCTGTAACCTTAACCTTTGACCTAGTGATCCCAAAATCAAAAGGAAACTTCCCCCATTGGCAGGTGCGACACATGTTGATGATGGAAGTATTGAGATGAAAAGTTTGGCGTAAAATGCATCCACAATATTTCTAAAGTAGTTGGTCCTGCGACCTTGACCTTTGATCTCATGACCCCAGAATCAACAGTTCTTACTTTAGTGGTGGGCCATATATAAGTCAAGTTTGAAACCAATATTTCAAACCAAACTGGTGTTATCATCTGGAAACTAATATGTGGATATGTGGCCCCCATGACTTTGACCTTTGACCTAGTGACCCCAAAATCCATAAGTTACTTCCACTTTTGGCAGGTTGGCAACATCTGGAAGATAGAAGGTTTGGGACAGAAAGTTTGGCTAAAAATACATCAACAGTCTTTTTAAAGAAGTGGGTCCTGTGAGCCCTGTGAGCTTGACCTTTGGCCTTATGACCCCAAAATCAAAAGGATTCTTACATTATTGGTGGGTCATATATAAGTCAAAAGTGAAACCAATATGTCCATCCAACCTGGAGTTATCATCCAGAAACAAATATGTGGACAGATGGGCCCCTGTAACCATTACCTTTGACCTTGTGACCCCCAAATCAATCAGGTTTTTCCCCTATTGGCAACTCAGCTATATGAGCAAGATGGAAGGTTTGGGATGAAAAGTTTTGCTTAAAATGCATCCACAATCTTTCTAAATAAGTGGGTACTGTGACCTTGACCTTTGACCTCATGACCCAAAAATTGAACAGAATCTTCCTTCATTGGCAGCTTATCAATATCTTGAAGATGGAAGGTTTGCGATGAAAAGTTTGTCTTCATATACATAGGCAATCTTTTTAAAGAAATGAGTCCTGTGACCTTGACCTTTGACCGCTGAACCCAAAATTCGACACGGTTCTTACTTCAGTGGCGAGTCATATATAAATTAAGTTCGAAACCAATATGTCGAACTAAACTAGAGTTATCATCTGGAAACTAATTTGTGAACAGATGGCCTTCATGACTTTGACCTTTGACCATGTGACCCCAAATTCATTTATGCTCTCCCCATACTGGCAAGTCAGCTAAATGCACAGAATGGAAAGTTTGGGATGAAAAGCTTGGCTTAAAATGCAGCCATAATCTTTTTAAAAAAGTGAGTCCTGTGACCTTGACCTTTGACCTCATGACCCCAAAATCATATAGGTTCTTGCTTTAGCGATAGGCCATACGTAAGTCAAGTTTGAAATCCATGTGTCAATACAACCTGGAGTTATCATCTGGAAACAAATTTGTGTGGATGGACGGATGGACAGACAGACAGACAAACAAACAGACAGACAGGGTGATTACTATATGGCATCCACCTTTGATTAATACACACACCAGGTTTTGGGACACTGGATGTTATTACAGCTGAGAAACTGACATGATTGTTGTCATTTTATAGTAAAAATAGAGAAAAATATTCGTTGAAATAACAAAAATTACAGGTGGCGCCACCACTTTTCGGGAACTGACAAAACTAGTCATGGTTCATATTCAAGGGAAGATTCATGACAATCCATGCATTAATTATCAAGATATTGGAGGTTTTGTGTTATATTTTCGATTATTCTGGGGGTGTACTTTCAAGCCCCATAGCTCGGCGGATATAGGTCACAGTGACCTAATTTCAGATAATAGCGCCATTCCTTTACCTCAGTTGACTTACAGTCAGCTAAGCTAAAAAAGCCACTGTTCAAAAAGTACGATTGAGGTACTCATATATAGTTAAGTGTGTTAAAAAGCCCAATTCCAAAATTAAGATTGAGATACTAATAAGTGTATTAAAGAGCCCCTGTTGTAAAAAGTAAGAATGAGATACTAATAAGTGTATTAAAAAAGCCCCTGATCCAAAAGTACGATTGCAATAATAATAATTGTATAAAAATTACGCCCCATGTTCAAAAGTACGAATGAAATACTAACAAGTGACCCGTGGGTCATAACGCTCAGCCGACTGACATGTTGATAATGTTCTTGCACAGACAACCAATTAAGATAGGTGGCATCATTCATGCACATTAGCTCAAGTTCATCAAGACCCATAAGCACAACGAATCTGATGACAATCCAACTAGCCTGTGTATAATGTGTATTTTGCTTTATTTCTGGGGTGCTCAAACATACCCATAACTTTGAGAATATAGGTCACTGTGAACCAATTTCAGGTTTTTGGGGAGAACTTTTGAGGAACTCTCAGGATGTCAAGTTAGAAGATTCTGGGCCCCATGGTTATGATTTGTGCCCTACTTTGGTATCAATTTTTCAATTATTCTGGGGGTACTTCTGAGCCTCATAGCTCGGACAATATGGGTGACAGAGACCTAATTTCAGGTTTCCAAGGATACTACTCCATGGTCCTCCCAGCATTCAAAAAAGAAAATTCTAGGTCTAGTCATTACGATTTGTGCCCTATTATCAGATAACGGCATCCTTCAAGGTCTCAAAAATAGAGGAAAATTCGTAAAATAAAAAAAAAATATAGGTGGCGCCACCAGTCGGCAAAAACTAATGTTACACCCCATGAACAATATCCATGCAAAGAATCATGGTGATCAATGCATTAGTTGTTCAGATACTTGAGCTTTTGTATCAAAATTTTTAATTATTCTGGGGGGTACTTCGGAGCCCCTTATAGCTTGAAGAATATGGGTAACAGAGACCTAATTCTAGGTTTTCAAGGAGACTTTTCATGGCCCTATTTGGATGTAAAGTTAGAAGATTTCAGGTCCAGCGGTTATGATTTGTGCCCTGTTAATAGATGACGGAATCTTTTAAGGTCTCAAAATAGAGAAAAAAATTGTAAAAAAAAATTCAGGTGGCGCCACCAGTCTGCAGAAACTGATGAAACACTCCATGATTAATATCTATGCAAAGAATCATGGTGATCAATGCTTTAGTTGTTCAGATACCTGAGCTTATGTATCAAATTTAATTTTCATTATTCCTGGGGGTACTTTGGAGCCCCATAGCTGGAAGATTATGGGTAACAGAGACCAAATTCCAGGTATCCAAGAAGACTTTTCATGGACCTCTATGGATGTAAAGTTAGAAGATTCCAGGTCCAGCGGTTACGATTTGTGCCCTGTTAACAGATGACAGCATCTTTTAAGGCCTAAAATGGAGAAAAAAATATTGTAAAAAATAAAAAATACAGGTGGCGCCACCAGTCTGCAGAAACTGATGAAACACTCCATGATTAATATCCATGCAAAAAAATCATGGTGATCAATACATTAGTTGCTAAAATATTTGAATTTTTGTATCAAATTTTTCATTATTCTGGGGGGTACTTCGGAGTCCCATAGCGTGAAGGATATGAGTAACAGAGACCTCGTTCTAGGTTTTCAAGGAGACTTTTCATGGACCTATCTGGATGTAAAGTAAGAAGATCCCAGGTCCAACAGTTACGATTTGTGCCGTGTTAACAGATGACGGCATCTTAAGAGGTCTCAAAAATAGAGAAAAAAAATCGTAAAAAAATCGAAAAAATACAGGTGGCGCCACCAGTCTGCAGAAACTGATGAAACACTCCATGATCAATACCCATGCAAGGAATGATGGTGATTAATGTATTAGTTGTTCAGATATTTGAGCGTTTGTATCACATTTTTCATTATTCTGGGGGGGGGGGGGACACTTCGGAGCCCCATAGCTTAAAGAATATGGGTAACAGAGACCCAATTCCAGGTTTCAGAGGAGATTGTTTATGGACCCCTCTGGATGTAAAGTTAGAAGATTCCAGGTCAATTGGTTACCATTTGTGCCTTGTTAACGGATGGCTATGGAGTGATCGCTATAGCTCAGATGACTTACAGTCAGCTGAGATAAAAAGTGTATTAAAAAAGCCCCTGTTCCAAAATTTCGATTGAAATACTAATAAGTGTATTAAAAAAAGCCCCTGTTTCAAAAGTGCGAATGTAATACTAATAAGTGTATTTAAAAAAAAAACCCTGTTTAAAAAGTACGTTTGAAATACTAATAAGTGTATTTAAAAAGCCTCTGTTTCAAAAGAACAACTGAAATACAAATAAGTGTATTTAAAAAGCCCATGTTTTAAAAGTACGATTGCGATACTAATACACGGATTAAAAGCCCCTGTTTCAAAAGAACTATTGAAACACCAGTGATGTTGGACTTTTTTAAGAACTCGGTTTTGGACCTAGATTAGGGGGTCCTGGGCTCGAACTTGCACTCGGACTCGGAGGTAAGGACTCGAGAAATCAAACACAGTCCATCTCGAGTCCAGTTGAAAAAAAAAAACACTTTCACAAATTATATTAAATATATGCACACGGGTGAAACCCCTACCGGATAAAACAAAAAATAAGTTATCTTTGCATCAGGGGGTAAACGTAATTAAACATTTAAGTAAATGACACTTGAACTAATATAACATTTGCATGATTATCTCAAATATCCGTTTAAAATTTCCTTAAAGAAGATTTGTATTGGACTCGGACTTGAACTTGAGTTCCTGCTGACTCGAACTCGAAGAAGGTGGACTTGGACTCGAACCTCAAGGACTCGAACCTGCACTCGGACTCGGATATTGTGGACTGGACTACTATGCTGTAAAACACGAATAAGTGTATCACACGCTTTTACACATTATATATTTTGTAATGTTTGTAATCATTATGGGTCTCCCACATGAGAACTCACCAGATGAAGTAGCAAACAAGGGCCTAGCTAGAGGTATGTAACAACCGCCCCCTCCCCCCCCCCCCAAAAAAATTGTTTCTACAAACCTTGGCAAGAACCCCTTTTTAAAATAATAAAAAAACTTGTAAACATCAGTCTGAAAATAATTCTATTCAATATAGTATATTCATTGAAGTCCCTAGCTCCAAGGAATCCTTGCATATCATTTAAAGGCTGAAGTGGTCGTGTAACTGACTGATATGAAGGAAAGTGAAAAAGCACTAAACACAGGTGGTGCAGTCAGTTATAATGTCAGTCATATGCTCAGTAAGTCTGTAAACTTTGTTGAAGAAAGCATCGGGGGTCACAGAGATATGTGGTAAAAGAATGGGACAGGAAGACCAAAGGACGGACAGACGCGAACCAATTTAGTAGTCCGCCCTCCTAACGGCGGTAGTCTAATTAAATATTTGCGTTAATCTCCGCGAAAACATGATCTGGATCAGACTCTAAAAAATTACCGATCAACGGGGCCGGTGCTAACCAAAATTTGACGGACGACCCTTAAAGCCAACCATTCGCCTACGTTTTCTATACATAATTTATGTGATACACTGGCATACACTGTTTACATATAAAATTTATTTGGTAATTCCTGCTGAGAAAAGTTTTTATTATGCCGCTATGACAGAATTAAGTATGAGTTGTTTATCTACAAGTTGTCAGTAAACACAGGAGTGTTAACAAATGGAAAAAAACATCTTATCTAACGTACTTGCTTGCATATATGTGCTGAAGTTAAAAGGTCACTAGTTGCAAAAAGCCTTTGCAAAAGTCTATACCTTGTCTCAGATGTCCACTGTGACGGGCACTCCACACGCCTCTGTGTAGTGGGATCGCCGTTTTCGGGCCCATTTTTATAAAAGGGATTATCTTTAAGTTTTGACGTATGAGATCGGATTAGTCCCCTTAAAACTGTCGGCAAAATTCCGCTTGTCCTGCATTTATTTCGAGCCCTGTAAACCATAATATCACAAAAACCTTGAGATTATCAAGCTGTAGGAACACGAGAGGCAATTTGGATTAAGAGACTGTAATGGATATAGATAAATATCAATGGTTCATAAAAGGTTCAGTGAACACTCTCCGACCTGGCCGCATTTAATGTGCACAGTGTCGATAACACGACTCATACTGAGGAATACTCTTGCACTGTGCTTGCTATCTCCTATAAGAGGGCCGTGCATTCACAAATGGTCTGTATGTCGTAGGTGTGAACACAGAAGGGCAGTGGGTTTTAAATGCCATCTAGCCAACTCGTTATCAAAAATCATACTTCCTTTGTATCTATTTTGCCAGCAAGGCAAAGGAGCTTTATGAAAGCAAGGGACCTCGACAGCTGTGAAGGTCACGCCCCCGCCACCCTTTTGTTTACATGCTGGGGTGGCAGCTTGATAGCTGTGGCAGCCTGTTGCGTGGTCAGCTGACTGTCATTTGACCCTACAAGAATATTCAGCAAATTTTAAAGCCAAACAAAGGCGTGTATACTTTCAGTGCGGACAAGACACTGACCCGTACTGAAGCGAAGGTCAGTACTGACACAGCCTGTTACTGCTGCCTGCTTCACTGTATTTCTGACCCCACCATCCACCTCTTACTCCTCCACTGTATCTGTTTTGATTGTGTATCATGTGCGTATTGTTTCGGGACGGGGTGACATAAAAGCGGACCGAACTGTCTCGCTAGGGAAGCTTGCTTTGCTAGCAAAGCGGTTAATTGGTACGCCGGACTTGTGCGCTACCGTTATGGGTTCGAATCCCGGATCGGCCCAAAATTTTCCCCTGAAAAACTTCTCTTCTGAACAAAATGGGGGCTCCTCCGTGATCGGCCCAGGATTTTTCCCTCAACAATTTTTCTTCGTAACAAAACGGGGGCTTGTCCGACGTGACGAAAAAACTTTATGGCCCAGGGAATAAGCTCACTAAAGTGTGACTCCTGGGGAAAATTAGTCTTGCTCTGTTAGCAGAACGCTCTTAAGAGTGGATGTGTTACGGGGTGACATAAAAGCGGACCGAACTGTCTCGCTAGGGAAGCTTTGCTAGCGAAGTGGTTGGTACGCCGGACTTGTGCGCCACCGTTATGGGTTCGAATCCCGGATCGGTCCATAAATTTCCCCTGAAAAATTTCTATTCGTAACAGTATACATACTGATGGCGGTTTTGACCCCACCATACATGTTTTTTATATCTTATATTACACAATATGTAAATGTTGGGGGGTTAGATCGTTTCTAATAAATCTTGGTCCTTGTGGGCCCATTTTCAGTCAACTGATGTCTTGCTTTTCTTGTATGTCTGGGCCTGAATGTTTCTCCTAAATATCTATTTTGCCAGCAAGGCAAAGGAGCTTTATGAGAGCATGGGGCCCCGACAGCTGTGAAGGTCACGCCCCCGCCACCCTTTTGTTTACATGCTAAAGTGCCATACCCGCGGTAGCGGTGACAGCTTGATAGCTGTGACAGCCTGTTGCGTGGTCAGCTGAATGTCATTTGACCCTGCAAGAATATTCAGCAAATTTCAAGCCAATCAAAGGCGTGTATACTTTCAGTGCGGACAAGACACTGACCCGTACTGAAGCGAAGGTCAGTACTGACACAGCCTCTTACTGCTGCCCGCTTCATTGTATTTCTGTCCCCATCAGCCACCCCTTACTCCTCCATTGTATCTGTTTTAAACGTGTATCATGTGCGTATACATACTGATGGCGGTTTTGACCCCACCATACATGTTTTTTTATATCTTATATTACATAATATGTAAATTTTGAGGGGAGGGATCATTTATAATAAATCTTGGTCCCTGTGGGCCCATTTTCAATCAACTGATGTCTTGCTTTTCTTGTATGTCTGGGCCTGAATATTTCTCATAAAATAATATTTTAGAATTTAAAAAAAGTATCACTATTTCCTCTGCAGGAATAGATTATTTTCTAGGAATAAGTTGATTTCTAGCCATTGTTAGCCATTCGTGCAAATGTAATAATGATATGTAACATGGCATAATACATCTTTCATATATATGATATATGTTTGAAATATGTTAATTTAATATGTGACATAACTTATTTGAAAATTGAACACATTGAGTGTTTTGAGCCCAAAACACATTACTTTTTCCACCTATAGCAAAATTATGAATGCCTGTTTATCATCCAAATCTTGGCTTAACAAAATATGCAAAAGTTCTCACTTAATGTTCATAATACGAATGGTCCCACGGGAGTAATTAAATAATTATCAGAAAAGGATCAAAACGTTTTGTAATGACAATTACCAAACTGTTAAAGGGTTAACCGTTATAGTCTAGTCAATGAACGATTTTTATCAATGGAGGTTGGACAAAAATGTTATCAAAGGTTTCTCACCTGAAATGGATTTATATATGGTGTGTTAGTGCACAAGTAAAACCCCACCCGATTCCACCCATGGCAAAATGTCATTTTCACCTCAAATCCTAGATGGTCGCCATTATAAGGGATAAAATATATGAATGGCCATAATTCCATAACTAACTGACACAGAAACTCATTTAAGGTGTCATTTTCAACTAATATTAGTATGCCTGTTCATTTGATGACACTTCTGAGGTCATAAAAGTTATATTTACGTATAATGGTCGAGGTCAGGATTAAATTTGGCAGAAAAAAGGCCAAACTCGCCATGATATGGCATTTTTTTAACCAAATATTATAAAATCTTATCTGATAGGCAAAGGACAAATTGAAGATGGAAACTGTTCCCCAGAAGCATACATGACAAGGTTAAACCCCAGCGTTTAAATCAGCGGCTGATTCTGACAGGATGCGCGAGATCCTTTGAATAGGAGATGGTCAAACAAATATCTCTGCTGAGTATGTAGAAGGAAATGTCGACAGCTAAATCTGTAGGACGGCGTATTTCTCGGCTAAAGTTCCAAAAATTTCTTGCAGATTGTACTGATGTATTTAAATTACACACATCATGCTGACATCACAGGTAATAGTTTTAACCTATTCATGGTAACAGCAAAACAGTCAGTTTGTATAACTGAACTGAAGAAGCCTCCACAAAATTAATTTACATCTAATTGATGTCCTAAGTGGATGTGATACCCCATCAAGGACACACAGTATACAGGACACAAAAATGTCAGCTGCTAACTTCATGTATCCAAATTACCCAAAAATATTAGAATGGCAAGCATATAGATCAAGGAAGCTCTACCTATGGTATAGAGAAACCCTCCACCAAACCCCACATCTGCTAGAGCTGCAAGGTTTTAACCCAGAGTCTCAACTTCTACAGGGTATATTCTTCCACTGCCATTAACACAAAAACTCAGAGTGTCAACTTCTACAGGTAATGTTCTTCGACTTTCATCAAAAAATGTGCATCATGATTCTTAGGCCTGATAATATATGAGATGACTATGGAAGTCTGACCTTTGTCAATGCCACCTGGGCTTCAGGTGGTATCGCATCTACCGTAAGAATGCAGACGGAGTAGTCATTTCGTGAGGTCAAAATCTAACTACTCTTCCATGTAGTCACACAAACTGTTCGTTTTGATGTTATCATAAACAGGTTTAAACTACATCGTCTTACCTGTGGATCAGTCTGTGTGACAAATGCATCAGCAACCTCTGCATCAACAGATGTTGGTCTTTTAGTAACAGAAATAAAAGTTATGTACGCTGTCGTGCAGATTTTGCATTCTGTATTTCCTTCTGCATGCTCATCAGGAATATTTACTTTTACTTTTTCTTCTGCAAAGCATATCAACGATACCTATCAGAATCTACCCTTGACAATGACTCTTGTTTTAACCCTGTCAAGAATGCATCTAGGGTAAGAATTCAGATGGATATCCATCAGTGGCTTATCCTGACAGATGTTATCTAGGTCCCTCCCCTGGATCTCCTAGCAAATATCATCAGGTACATGCATTCTGTGACAATAACATCCTCCTGAGGTGTGGGGTTTGAAATTATCTCCCATTGCTATTTTGCCTATCAGGGTTACACAACCAGCAGCACCTGAACATATCAAAATAGTAAAGTGCAACTGTGTAGGGGGAACCTGAACTGCTGTGTAAAACAGTAAGTGGCTAATGCTAAGAAATTGCTTGCAAGAATGTAACACCAACTAAGAGAAGGGATACGCTTGAAGAAGATCATGCTGATGGGTCCCAACTTCGTGGAATGTACATGAATTATGCATATATATGGTAAGATAGATTCATATTAAACTGTCTTCCAACGTAATATAACTTGCGCATGTGAAATTTGTTTTCGTTTACGATGATTGGGCATAATCAAAACAGTCACAGTGACAAGTTACAGGCCTACCTACATCTCTTTCATTTTTTCCAAAATGTATCATTTCATACGGAGTTTGGCTTATTTCCCCTTCCAAATTTGATATTAACCTGGAACCTAATGCATGCATGATATGTTCAAATTATTGCCTAAGCAATATCACCAAATGAGTTGGAATTCTATTGTTAGCGGGAAGTGATGCCCTTAATGTTTTTCTATGTCATTTTCTTGCAAAAACTTGTCACATTATCGACAGTTCTAATGTTTTCCTAAGAACATGACCTAATCCTTAATGCATGATATGACCCTTTCCTGGCCTCAGAAGTATCACCATACGAAAGTCCATTCTAAATTTAGATAGAAACACTTTGAATGTTTCTTTGTCATTTCCTTTGACTGTTTTCTTTAGAACTTGACCTTGATCATAATGCATGATAGGAAGCTGTAACTTTCTGGCCTCAGAACTATCACCACATGGGAGTCCACTGTGAAGTTAGATGGAAATGACCCTTTGAATGTTTTATAGGTTGCTTTCATGCAAAAACATGTCATATCATGGACAATGTGCAGTTTTCCTAAGAACTTGACTTTGACCTTAATGCATGAAATGAACCCTTCCTGGCCTCAAAACTAAAACGAATTGAATATGAGCATTTTAAAATCATATGAAAATGACCCTTTATATATGTTTCTATGTCACTTTCCTGCAAACTCATGCTATATAATGGCGGTTGTTACTATTTCCCATCTAAGTTTGGCTTTGACCTTGACCTTATTGCTCGATAGGCACCTTTTATGACCTTAATGTATTAACAAATGAATGGGCATCCTCGGCATCCTAAAAACAAGTGAAAATTACACTTAACACATTCGCTGCCAATGACGTGTATACTCGTCATTTATTATGATTCCCCCAGTGCCAAGCACGTGTATACACGTCATTTATTTATAAGCCATTTTCAGCAGGAATTCTCATAAATTAATCAATAAATTCTTTGCAGATGTGTAGTAGACCATTTATAAAATAGTCTCGCAGTATGAAAATGAATTATTTGTTATTCAACAGTGCGCTGTATCATTCTAAAGCAGGAAAGATGTGTAGATGGTAACAAAATCCACGGCTCCGGTCCATTGCCGTGAACAAACTTTACGACGTGCTTCAGTTTGTTTCTGTAACACGTTGGGAAAAGTACCATACCATTACAAGTGTTGTTTTTTCTACCAGATTTGACTTTGACCTTGATACATTATATATGGATTTTTAGACCTCAGAAGTGCCACCATACGCATGAGCATTATTAAGTTAGTTAGAAATGACAACTTAAATGCATTCCTGTGCCTCTTCTCACAGAAACATGTTATAACATGCCGCTTGTTGCTTTTTCTCTTGGAAGTATGACATTGGCCTTGACCTTAATGCAAGATATGTATCTTTCATTACCTAAGAAGTATCAGCAAATGTATGGGCAGCCTAATATCATATGGAAATATTACTTGAGATATATTTTTAAAATATTTGGTTGAAAAAAATGCCATATCATGGATATTTTTGGGGTTTTTTTCTGCGAAGTTTGACATTGACCTTGACCTAATACCGGACGTGTATGATTTATGACCTCAGAAGTGTCACCAAATGAACAGGCATCCCATTATTAGTTGGAAATGACACCTTTAATGTGTTTCTATGTCTGTTAGTTATGGAATTATAGCGATTTAAATATTTCACCCCTTATAATGGCGGCCATCTTGGATTTGGGGTGAAAATGACACTTTGCCATGGGTGGAATCGGGTGGGGTTTTATTTGTGAACTAAGACACCTTTAATAAATCCATTTCAGGTGAGAAACCTTTGATAACATTTTTGTCCAACCTAAGCCATTCGTTGACTGGACTATTAGGCCTAATGTTGAACGACCGTCTGCTTGTTCATTTACAACTTCCCGGAGAGTGTACTTTTTACGACAATGTTTACGACGGCATGTGAATACGACGACTTGGTACAACGGATAATCGAAATCATTTTATTTGCAAACTCTATGCGACAAGAGTGATAAAAAGTAAGACATTTTAGTGCAATGGGGCCATGGATGAAAGCACCGAGTCATGAAGGCTAGCATAATGAATAAGTAAATTGTTATTCAGTTAGAACTGTTTGTGGTACCTCTCATAAGACACTCTGTGTTATAAAGTGTCCTTCAAAGCAGATTTAATAAAAAGAGCACAAAAGGATGATAAGAAAAGAAAGAAACCTTCTTAAGATAAAGCGAGGCATTGTGACAGGTCGCAAGCGAGGCATTGTGACAGGTCGCACACTCGGATCCATCCAAAATAACTTTCTGTGCGTATGTTAAGAAATCATTGGCCTCATGCATAGGTAATGTTATGCCGGAGCCATATTGATCAGTATATTTTAGCACCACTTTACACCCTTAGACCTTGATCCTATATACAACCGGACTGGTCATATAACCAGACGTGGAGCGAATATATTAATCTCAGGTGTCCTGCAAAGGTCACGACGGTCAGTCCGCGGGTCGGTCAAAACAACGCTCTCTCTCACTTAGTGTAAATATGACTTTTCTTATGTTACGTCTACCCTGCATGATGTTTTGTAATGGTTTTTGTGTTCGCCCTTTTCATTGCAATAAGGGAAATTCTTATGTTACAATTATAAAATTCTGATGACACAACATTAAACGTACAATAGGTGGTAACCCATCCTATATAGCCTGTCGCCATACAAAACGGAGGTGTGCCGTGTATAGTACTACAACTATGTCGCGAGTGTTATCATAGTGCAGTGTACACATTCTCTTAAACGTAGGTAAACAACATTCCGGTCTTTAAGCGTCATGCTTCGTGACTGAACCGAGTGAAGCAGATGAACAAATCGCTTGTGTTCAGCAATGAATATTAAATAGTAATATTTTATATATTGAATATTTGAAAGCTTTTAATGAGATCTTATTATAGATAAAATATTAGTCGTGAAGTAAATCGTGATACACTAATAGATTACATAATCGGCGGAGAGATGCAGCTATATAGCTTATGGAAGGACAGCCGATATTGGAAGGGTTAAAATACGTAAAACAGCTATAAACTTACGTTATATGGTTAAATTATTCATTATAAACAATTTTGCTTCATAACGGATGTGTTTAGAAGTTTAAGCGTTGTCACCCATGACATGCAGGAGATCGAGTGAAGCAGTCTTGTGTCTGTTGCAATGAGGCGACAAAAAGCCATGAAGATAACTTAAGTACTGGGCCATCTGTGTATTACTATGGTCACCATTATTTTAAACAATGGTATTTAAATGTACATCTGCAGGGCTGAAGTCCAGTATTATGTAATTCCATCCCAGCTTTTAAATTTCTATATGTAGTCCGGTAAAATTTAATTGCGCCCCGGCTTTTTAATTCCTATATGTAGTGAAGACCTGAATTTTAATAAAAATCGAGTAAATTATTATTTAGTACGTACCTGGTGGAATTAGAATCTGCTGCTTCGACATTTCCCACAAGTAACAGAGGTAAAGCGGCGTAAGAGAAGGTACCCAGTGCCATTGCGTTGAGACAGTAACCCGTTGTGGACGCCCCACGACCCGATCAGTGTACAGTTGGCGGATGACAGAGCGATATATACCTACCCACGATGGACGTACTCAGGCATAACGTCTGGTGAACATCCAATGGTAGAGCTATCTGACGGCCTGCGAAGGTGCCTTCAATGCGTGTAGCAGTACTCTATTAACGATGGATATGATATATGACGTGTACTTTTCCAATCCATTTCAATTCGAAGTAGTTCTTTTATATATAACCTGGGGATTGCGACTGTTTAATTTAAATGACTGTTCTAGACAGGACTCTCAGTCTTACACTTAATTTTCAAGTTGTTTGTCGTATGTCTTTTTCATCAATTTGACTTATGGGATCCCATTTTCAGTTCCACGTTCTTTGTTTCAAACTGAATCACTTGCCCTGCTGAATAGTGGGCTGAGCCGGGAGGATGCTGAACGTGTAGAAGCCACATGAGCGTTCTAACAGTCAATCCGGCATATTTGTTTTATAAAAAAAAAATCAATAACTGACCAATCCTCCCAGGGGGAGTTACCCTGCTGCAAAAACGGAAAAATATTTATCATTACTTGCCAAATGGATTTGAGTTTGCCAGGGGAGCTCCCGAGAACACTGAATGGTAAGCTCTTGGGAATATTGGTATCTCCTGTGATACCTTGGCCTCCTTGTATGCTAATGGGTCAACACATTGTGTATACAACCTAATATCATGATATGTTGCTAATAATATTTGATTATTTATCTGCACAATTGCCGAAGTCGTGGTATGACCCCTGGAATCAGGATGTTTCCCTTTATCTGGGCCTTGATTATACCAACCTGTGTATACCTGTTTGCAGCTTATTTTATTAAAAAGCTTAATTTTATAAAAAAAAAAATCCCGGAAAGCTGCATATGGAAGTGTAAAATGGCAATCAAGAATTTTAAGATAAATTCCCATTTTGTGTTTCACAACTTTTTGGACTCTTTCCGATGATCTGGCAGATGTGTCACTGCATGAGTAGCCATCATTTTATTAGCTGGTCATATGCAGGGCTGGGTTCAAATGCAACTTGGCGCGTTTAAATGCAAATACAAATGCTTCAAATCAATCAAATTACAAATGCAAATGCAATTAAATCTTTCAAATGAAAATGCAATAAAAATATTAAAAAAATGCAAATGCATTTGCAAATGCACTTACAAATACTTTTGCATTTAAAATCTATTTGGTGACAAATGGAGTCAGCTTTCCTTAAATTTTATTGATATATTCAAAACTAAGTGAATTTCAATAAAAGACTCACCAAATAGTAACACACGCTATTTTAAATTTAGCCTCGAATTTGTATAAATTGTGTATTGTATCAAGATATATTATGGATTGTCGAAAATTCAGCACCAATGTATTATGCCCGAAGGTATTTCCGAATTCACATAACAGCATCAGTAACTATTTACATCCGGTGCCCATCACATCTGGTTTACATCAGCATCTCCAGTTGGCTATCTTTTATTATCAAGTTAAAACATTTTGAGGTAGAACGCCTGTATTACGGTCACCATCGGGACTGGATGAAAGTGGCCTTAATACAGGAGTGGCCGTTATACAGGACTTGACCAGGATAGAGAGGTTAAAATGTAACACGAAACCAAGTTCAAATCTTTATTACAATCAAAAAAATAAACGTATATACAGAGTATTAGAATTATTACTGTTATCAATAAAAAAATAAAATATTTACAATCAAGTTAAATAGTTGTTTCTGATAGGTTAGTGTATATTTTCCATGTTGAAATATAAGCCCAATATTCTCCTGCCCTACATAACCATTTTCCCCTCGATATGTTAATAAAAAAGTTTTAATATATAGAACAGGTTAACAGGTAGTTCGGATGAACACAGGCCGAAAAAAAGGTCACAAGTGTCCACACGGATAGTATAGTTATATAGGCACTGTAGGTTAGGAAATCAAGTGCAATAATACTATCTAGCACGGCGGTAATTAGAAGTATTTTCAGGGGCTTATAATATCCCGTACCGGGTGATTATTTGAGCCTGTTGCATAACTTTTGACATATGTTGCATAATTTATCTGTATACTCTGTGAGACTTCGCATGTCTGCCTTACTTTTGTTACGGGTGACTCGTGCAGTGATTAATGGAGCAACGTGTCGGGCATCTGGGTGTCAGTGTCAGGCTGGTTGACCGGGCCTCGACCCCGTCATACAAGCACGCAGGGCTGCGCCAGCCTCGGCCTCGCACACTTGGTGTCATGTTAAGGTGTCTTTTATAGTATACCGGGCTCCAGGCTGGACGTATGTATATTTACTGAATAAAAGGTTTTAAATGTGAAGAACTCGTCCTATTCCTTACGTTGTAAACAGCAACGTAACACTTTATAGGCTAAAGATGATCCTATTAAAGCTATACAAATCTAACTTCATAGCTTCATCGGTTAATGACAGATTCATATTGGTTTTTTATGTCTACCTACAATTATGGAGTAAGGATTAATATGTATTTCGTACATTAGGGTGCTTTTCCATGTACGCGTTTTGCAAGCGTTTGCGAAAATCCAACCAGTTAAAAAGTCATGTGCTATTTCCATGTATGCGATTGCCGCGCGGCAAACGCACGCGTCAGTTTTGGAATCCAGCAGTGCTGGATTTCGCGGCAAACGCATGGGAATCCCGCCTTAATGACGTCACATTTGGGGGTTTCCCCGTACTCGTGTGTTTAAGTCCGTTCAGTTGTGTCAGGAAGGCATGCGATTGCCGCGCGGCAAACGCATACAAAACGCTCACAGAGAAGAGGACTTGCCCGCGGAAAACGCATGCGTTTGACGCACGGCAGTTTCTGCCAGCACATGGAAAAGGACCCTTACGGGCCACAGAACCATTTACCATGACTGTTCACACGTTTCATTCCCTTGCAAATATACATTGTCTTCAAAACACCGCCTTGGTTAATTAGCCGGACATTCGTGTAAATGAGGATACATATTGTGTAACTTCTGTCTGTTTAATGTGCCACAGATGTTAATTACTACCGGTATGAGACCCCCCATCCCCTCCTCCCCACCCACACACACCATTTCCATCTGGGAATAAGAGATAGACGCGAACAGACCTTCAAAAGACATCTCGTGTGTTATCGTTTAGTTATGAAATAACCTGGAGTATGACTTGAAGTCAAAGACGATCAGTCCAATTTGGGTTAACTGAGCATATTCTTAACACAACTGCCTGAATCCCTATTTTTAAAAATATTGCCGGAAACTTATTTTGTATATAGAATGACAAACTGCTGGAACCTTTATTTGCAACTGCCTTGCATCAATCAAAGGCTGGACCCGCACAGGTTCTTCTTATGCAAGCTTGTGATTAACCAGAAAATACATAGACTGGTCTCCGGCACAATTGTTAATGTCTCACCACACGGTTGTAAATAAACCTGTGCGAGTCTACTCTTATTGGATGTAAACGATACATAAATGAAAATAAAGTTGCAAATGAAGATTCAAGCCTTGTGTCTTTTCATATTAACAAGTAACTGGCAAGCATTTTGTACTTTATTTGCTCAGTGAAGGTCAGAGGATTGTTCATAAAGTTGGCTGAGACTGTTAAGTCGATATTTACACCAACTGGGGTTCAAGCGCTTGTGTTCTGAACAACACCACAACTCAGACTTCACGTCTAATACAAGGTTTACTTGTTGCTCTTTTTATTGTTCTTAATTATTGCTTGTTCTGGAAACCAGATCTCTGAAACTCAGTTGTAGAGGAGCAGCATCGTAATTAAAGGGGTGCAATCACCTATCTGACCTTTAAAAACGAAAGGTAATCCCTTAGAGCTTTTAAAAAAATAGGCCAGAAAAACGTGGATATCATTGTTCATAGGCTGCTTGATCGTTTATATCAAGGTGCTCATAATATATATATGGGCCTGCCAAAATAATTAAACAAATTAAACAAGGGCATCTGGCAGCAAGTCAGATGACCCAGAACTTTGCAAATGGCGTTTTGCAACAAGTGACCATCTGACAGACGCTGCCTGGATGATGATGCGGACGGTGATGCTGGCAATACTTGGCAATCTATAGTTTATACTACCAGCTTAAAACATGTCAATGTTGTTCAAAGCCATCAGAATATGCAAATTATAAACTTAAAGCTTTCAGTCAGCTGAGCTATATAGCGATCACTCTTCGTCCGTCGTCCGTCTGTCCGGCCGTCTGGCCGTCCAGCCGTCCGGCCGTCCAGCCGTACGTCCGTCCGTTAACATGGCACAAATCGTAACCGCGCATCTGGGAAGTCCATAAAAAATCTCCTTGGAAACCTGAAATAAGTTCCTGTTACCCATATTATCCGAGCCATGGGGCTCCAAAGTAACACCCCCCCCCCCCCCCGATAAGGATAATTTGATACAAAAGCTCAAGTATCTGAACAACTAATGCATTGATCACCATGATTTTTTGCATGGATATTGATCATGGTGGGTTTCATTCGTTTCTGCAGACTGGTGGCACCACCTGTATTTTTTTTCAATTTTTCACGATTTTTTCTCTATTTTTGAGACCTCTTAAGATGCGGTCATCTGTTTACAGGGCACAAATCATAACGACTGGACCTAGAATCTTCTCTCTTGACATGCTGGGAGGCCAATAAAAAGTCTCTTTGGAAACCTGAAATTAGGTTTCTGTTACCCATAACCTCTGAGCTATGGGGCTCCGAAGTACCCCCAGAATAATGGACAATTTGATACAAAAGCTCAAGTATCTGAACAACTATTGCATTGATCACCATGTTTCTTTGCATGGATATTGATCATGGAGAGTTTCATCAGTTTCTGCAGACTGGTGGCGCCACCTGTATTTTTTCGATTTTTTAACGATTTTTTTCTCTTTTTTGAGACCTCTTAAGATGCGGTCACTGTTAACAGGGCACAAATCGTAACAAATGGACCTAGAATCTTTTCTCTTGACATGCAAGGAGGCCCATGCAAGGTCTCCTTGGAAACCTGAAATTAGGTCCTTGTTACCCATATTCTTTTAGCTATGGGGCTCCAAAGTACCCCACAGAATAATGGACAATTTGATACAAAAGCTCAAGTAACTGAACAACTATTGCATTGATCACCATGATTTTTTCCATGGATATTGATCATGGAATGTTTCATCAGTTTCTGCAGTCTGGTGGGGCCATCTGTATTTTTTTTATTTTTACGAATTTTTTTCTCTATTTTTGAGACCTCTTAAGATACGGTCATCTGTTAACAGGGCACAACTGGCAACGACTGGACCTAGAATAATCTCTCTTGACATGCTGGGAGGCCCATGGAAATTCCCCTTGGAAACTTGAAATTAGGTCTCTGTTACCCATAACCTCTGAGCTATGGGGGCTCCGAAGTACCCCCCATCCCGAATTATGGAAAATTTGATACAAAAGCTCAAGTATCTGAATAACTATTGCATTGATCACCATGATTCTTTGCATGGATATTGATCATGGAGAATTTCTTCAGTTCCTGCAGACTGGTGGCACCGCCTGTATTTCATGAATTTTCAAGCATTTTTTTTCTATATTTGAGACCATTCAAAAAAAGCATCATCTGTTAACAGGGCACAAATCATCACTGTTTGACCTAGAATCTTTTAACTTATCATCTACAGGGGTCAACGAAAAGTCTTCATCGATACCTGAAATTAGGTCTCTGTTACCCATATCCTCCGAGCTATTGGGCTTGTAAGTACCCCTAGAATAATTAAAAATGTGATACAAAATCTTCTGCATTTGAATATCTAATTCATTAATTGCTATGATTCTTTGCCTGCTTTTTGAGCATGGAGTGCTTCATCAGTTCCTGTAGACTAGTGGCCCAACCTGTTTATTTTTCGAATTATCACGCATTTTTTTCTATTTTCGAGACCTTTAAAAGAAGCAGTCATCTGTTAACAAGGCACCAATTGTCACTGTTTGACCTAGAATCTTCTTACTTGACAACCACGGAGGTCCATGACAAGTCTTCAAGAAACCTGAAATTAGATCTCTGTTACCCATATCATCTGAGCAATGGGGCTCGTAAGTACCCCCAGAATAATTAAAAATAAGATTCAACAACTTCTGTATTGAATAACTAATACATTGATTGCTATGATTCTTTTCATGCTTTTTGATCATGGAGTGCTTCATCAGTTCCTGTAGACTGGTAGCTACCCCCACCCCCCCATGAGGCATGTTGTTTTCAGTGCCATCTTCTGTCATCGTCTTCCTCATCTGTAGGATATCTTGTAAACGCGTTCACTATTCAAGGTCTGCATACTTTCTGCCAAAATTTGAAACACTCAATTGTTCATACGGAGGAGTTTGAAAACCAGTGACCTTGGCCTTCATATTCAAGGTAAAATCTGCCGAAATGCGAACCCCATACCTTTTGAAGTATTCCACATTTTCCCCTCAAATTTGGTACACATTGTTCCTGCCAAGTTCTTGGAAAATCTTGAAAACCGGTGACCTTGACCATCTTCTTCAAGGTCAAATTTATCCAAACTGTAAATTTTTTTTTTAACCCCACAACTTTTGAAGTATTAAACATTTTGTCCTCAAATTTGGTACAGCAATTGTTCATACTAAAATCAAGGACAAGTTAAAAAACTGACCTTGACCTTCATCTTCAAAATCAAATCTGCAGAAATATGACATTTTTGTGAACCCCATAACTTTTGAGGTATTCCACATTTTGTCCTCAGGTTTGGTACACCAATTGTTCCTTCCACGTTCTCGGACAAGTTAAAAACCTGGTGACCTTGACCTTTCTCTTAAAAGCAAAAATTTCCGGTGTGTAACATTTTTATGAACCCCATAAATTTTGTAGTATTTCCAATTTTGTCCTCAAATTTGGTACAACAATTGTTACTACTAAGCTCTCAGATGAGTTTGAAACCTGGTGACCTTAACCAGGAATTTCAAGGTCAAATCTAGTGGAATTATAATTATTGTCTTGTGGACGAGATACCTTTTGAAACACTCGTTGTTCCTACCAAAATCTTGGACGTGATAGAAATCCTGTGACCTTGAACCTTGATCTTCAAGGTCAAAGCATATGCAATTCTAGGCTTATTGTGACCCCAATAACTGTGTAAGTACTGATGATTTTTCTTAAAATTTGACACACCAGTTTTTTTTCTGCCAAAAAAAAAGCAGTTCGAAAAGCAGTGACCTTGACCTTCAAAGTCTAATCTGCTGAAATCTAGATTCATGATTTTGAGATATTGCATATTTTACCCCTTATGATTTGGTATGAACCATAGGGGGGAGACATATATCTCTTTTGCACTGCAAAAACAGAGCCATTCTAGTTTCGACTTTTTTTACACATTTTTATGTCTATTTTTGAGAACTTCAAATGAAGTTGTCCATTAACAAGACAAAAATCATGAGTGTTGGACCTAGAATCTTCTAACTGATATCCTTAGAGTTCCATGAAAAATATCCTTGGAAAATTGAAATTAGGTCATGGTTAACTATATTTTGTAAATAAGGGGAGAAAACATGAGCACTAAGTGAGTCAGGTGGGGCACAAATTGTATCCATTTGGCCTAAAATCCTCATACATGACTTTCCGGGAGGTCCCAAAAAATCTCCTTTGAAACCTGATATGGTTTCACTCTGACCCATTTTCTACAAGCTGTGTGAAAGAACTTGATTTTAACACTAACTTAGTCAGGAGGGCATAAATGGTAGCAGCTGCATGTAGATTAAGGTCACTGTAACCTATATCTAAGGACTATTGGCAAAATACACGATTTTGACTCTGGGAGTCTTTTTGCCCATTGTTCAAGGCTCCTTGAATTCAGCTGAGCGTCATGGCCCATGGGAGACTTTTTTTCATTTTTTTGCCCGACATATTCACATTGATCTGTCAATGTCACATATTGAACAGAAACATTAATATTTCATAAGTAACGCTAGAAACCGATGGGCATCCCATAATGAAACGGTCTTTATCATTCGGTGATGTTACATATATCACCCAATGCTAGTGTGCTAAAGCTATAATTGTCCATACAATCTTATTTCTAGTTATTCGTGAATTTTAAGGTCATTCCAAAATGCACAACAGTGTTGACTTTATTTATCAGTCTGTATTCGCATTGATCATTCAACCTCTTCGCATTTATTTTTATGTGATAAAGTGATTTTAAATAACTATTAATGTAATCAAGTGCATTTCTGTACTCGAGTATAGTTTTTCGGTTCACAGCTGCAAATACTGCATACATGTAATACAGGTGCTCTTTTTGTTGTGTGACACGGGCGTATCTCGTGTTGTTGTTACATTTTATGTTTAATCCGTACTGGTTGAACTCTCGTTGTCATGTGAGCCTTGAGTTTTCACGCCTGGTCGTGGGTCACGTGATTGCCCTGTAATGCGGAGGTACGCACAGCGATGTCTTCTCGATAATTCCTGAAACGCGTGTTGTGCAAGAGCTTATAGACTGTTCGAGAAGTGGAAAATTCCCGGCTTGGGGTGTGAAGGTATATAAAGGGGCTGTTTTTTAGAACCAGAGGGAGACAGCAGAGCAGATTCCAGCAGACGCAGAGGCGTGTGTCAGATTCTAGGACCTTGTCCGACGAATGCGACAATTATACATTTTCAAAGACTTTCTCCTGGATTTTATACATTTGGACTTCAGTTTACTTTCTGTGTTGTTGCAAGAACTTTCCACAGGACTGTCATTCTCCGAGTGTTTACATTTAAAGGACTTATCGTGGTGACTGTATTGGTAACCAGGTACTGTACCATTATCTTGTTGCTATAACGTTGTTTTCCTGTATAATTGTATTGATTTAGTGTATTGTATTGTTAGGGCTGTTTTAAGAATAAATTATAGTTATTTGTTAACAAAAAACCACTGATTTCTTTATTCATTCCCCTAGACATTTCACGCTGCCTTGTGTTACAGAATCTGATTTGTTTTTTATCTCCACTACAAAATTTGGGTTCATCACGCATACGTGTTCTGTTTATATTAGGTTCCGTAACAATAATAATACCTCTTCCAATATATTTATGGATTTTTAATTGAAGTTCTAATTTGCAATGGTTTGTATGCATTAGTTCAGACATATTTATTTCATCTGGTTTGTACAAATAGCGCTTAAGCGCTGATTTAAGTACCCTTCAAACATGAAATAGAGAGATACAGCTTTCGCAAGTCTAACAACTAAAGTGAATTGTGTATATTACTTATATTACATAAATCCGTCATAACAATATATAACAATAAAAATATTTAAAGAATCTTAGTTATATGCAAAAGATGCATTGTAATCTATATACAATGATAAAAGTTTCTGGCAAATGACAATTGAATACACTGTTTTTGCTGTGCTACAACCAGTATGACTAGTATTAGTACATATAAAAGCAGGTGTGATTGCAAATATGTCCAACCCCCCCCCCCCCCTCCCCCCAGCTTTGAATGATAAATTTGTTCCAGCTTCTGCGGGTGACTCAACACATGAAATTCCTCAACTATTCCCCAGTATAAATACCCACCATTGATGCAGAACTCGAGTCCAAGGCATGTGAACGGAGTGACTGTCTATACCAGCAAGGTTGACTGCCTTTCCTTACCAGTGACTATACTTACTGAATAAATCAAATAGGGCGGGGTACTGGGCTGCTTTAGACTAACTATACATAATAGTTGGTGCATAGTCTTAACGCTTTAGGATGACTTTTGAGAAGATGACTGTTGATTTATAAATAATGTATTCATATGTGATCTGTGTTATATAGTCAGGCCAAAAAAAAACCAGAAAAGTCATTTTGTAAAATTCCTGTTTAATTCTGGTATGTATTAAACTTGTATTCTTTTGCCATATAGATAAATAAATATTTTTTAGCGAGCCTGTGAGCTAATGCGATGGTGTCGCGTCGTCCGTCGCCCGTTGTCTATAAAATAAAACCAAACAGTCTGTACGTTAACCCATACTAACTTGAAAACGGCAGGAGCTGGCATGACCCAATATTTTGTAAAAAAAAATATATATATAGACATCTAAAAGATTTTATCGGATTTTGCTTATCTTTTGGCTAACTGAATCTTTTTAAAACTTTATAGGGAAAAAGATAAAAACCCTTTAAAATCTTCTTCTCCTAAACTTTTCTGCCAAATTGTCCAATATTTTTCAGAAATGATCCCTTGGACAATCTCTCTCATGATTTTTCGAATGGAAGTTGAATGTCCAAAAAGCATACTAAAATTGAAGTCATATCTGAAATTTAGGTATTGGTGGCGCCATCTGCATAAACCTTTTTTGTACAGGGTTCATCAGTTATCAGTACATTTACCCAAAATTTATCAGGAAAAGCAGGAGCTAGCATCCCCAAATTTTACACAAAAATCAGTCACATATCAAATATTGTTGGATGTACAGCTTTTTGGTGCCACCTGCATCATTTTACATTTACGGAGAAAAAGCTTGAAAACCTTTTAAAATCTTCTTCCCGGAAACTGATCAGCCAAATTGTCCTATATTTAAGAAATGATTTCATAACAATCCCTCTCAAGTTTGTTTGAATGGTTCAAGTTCGGTGATTTAAAGCCAAGTTTCAGGAAGTTGAACTAAGTCATCTGTCTAAAAAAGCAAACTAAAATTGCAAACTCAGACACGACAGGAGCTAGAATCACTTAGTTTTGTGCAAATGTTGTCAGAATGACTCATTTCACCTTCATCGACCTGTTTATTCTATGGACAAGAACCTTGTTATTTTAGCCCATTTCAGCTTAAAAATGTTTCATGATGAAACTGAAGCTGAATGGTTTTAGTTTTTACAAGAATTTTATAAGTTCTCTCAATAGTGTAAGAACAGATAAGGTTTATTCACAGAAAGCTGAAGTTACTCTTGTAGCCTTTATTAAGTCTTTAGCAATTTTACAGCTGCGAAAAATAAAATAACTGATGTAACATTGCACAAAAATTATTCTTAGGTGGCCTTTGTTCAAGTTTACTTGAATAAATTTTGGTAGAATTATTGGACCTTTAACAATGAAAGGACTGCATATTTTATTTTTCTTAACATTTTGATAAAAAGTCCATATATCAGCTTGTAAAAAAGCATTTCAGCCAAAGTCGTTCAGTATGTGTAAACAAATTATTAACAGACCAAGATTGTGTCTGTATCTTTAAATAGCTTGGCAGCAGACTGCCATCTGTTTAGCAACAGGCCAAAGGTCAGTCTGGGTCTATTTAAAGTTTTTGCAGACTGCCAACTGTATCAGATTATGCAACAGGTCAAGAGTTATATATATATATATATATATATATATATATATGGGTCTGGCTTAAATTAGCACATAAAGGCAGAGTTGCCTAATCTCACTCATACTGATGAGCCAAGCTTAAACAGCGAAATCTTTATTCCTCTTTCAGCAGCCTTCATGCTGCCCATTATATATATATATATATATATATATATATATATATATATATATATATATAAATGTCCGTTACAGCTTTTATTCTGAGCCGTTATTCATATTACGTTTGTTGAAAATGTGGTATATTCGGATAACAATATGTACTTCAGTTTTTATTAAAGTGATTATGTGGACAGAAATATCATTTCATATTCCTTGTGAAATGAACTACAAAAGAGAATTCATATATACATATTTTTTTATTTGCAAATGAGATATGTTTATAACATGAGTTTTAATGAAAACGTCCTCAACAACTGCTACAACGGCTGCTACAACCGACATTTAAATGCAATTTATTAGCATTTTTAAACATAAAACGACAACAAGGCGTATAAACACTTCGTCAAACATGTCTAAATGGGGATATGATCACTTTGTCAACATACAATCAACGTTATGATGAGATATATTAGTTTTCTTCTGTCAATTCGCGTGTAGACTACACTGTAGTACTAGTTGTACAATCAGCGCTGTCAGTCTCTGTCAATGATTCAAAAATAATGTAATTATTCAGGCAAATTTAAGCTAAAAGATTCATACAAGGGAATAATGAGGTTCACATTTCTTTGTATATGTGAGAGGTAACATCAACTTCTTTCGGTGTTTGTGTCACTTGTTGATTTTTCGTGCTTGGTGTGTCCGCCATGTTGCCAGCCCCGAGACACCCTAGGGCGGACGGGTAGACTTGGGTCTAAACATCCACTTGGCATCAAATTAATTTAACTTATTCAATATTTTAATTAAAAACAGACAATGTAAGCTTTCCTTTATATGAAAAAGACCAGATTTCGAATTTATTATACCATTCTGTGACCAAATGTAAATTTAAATTAAGTTTTACAACCCCTTACGGTGAAGTGACCACTGACGGCCATCATTTTAAACAAAGATTCGGATAAAGATAAGATCTAGAGTCAGGTTTCTGAGTGATTTCGACGAATGAGAAACTGCGCGAGCCATCAGAAAACATGTTTTGTAAATCGGTGTTAAGCCACTTGGCCGACGTGCTGTCGCAGGGCTGCTACAGCCTGTTTTTATTTGCTGTCAGAGGCCAAGTGCCACTTTTAATACCAGGGGACATAACTGGGCAACATGGAGTTTACCGTGATATCTGCAACTGTTCCCTTGGGGTCTGACTGTATTCTGAATATTAGCTGAGAAGATGTTATCTGAGCTGGATATTGGCAGACATGTTCCTAGTACTGAAAATAAGCAAAACTAGAGACCATAGGTCAAACGCTTGCCGGATATTGAAAATGAAATAGGTCAAGGTCAAATTATTCTTTTATATTATGAAGAATGAACAGGAGACTAAAATGAGCAACTGTTTATTTCGATGCGACAATTTATAAACAAAAGTTGGAAGTAAATACGATATTTCGGCGTGTTTTTGGTCTTGACATTTGACCTTTGACCCAATTTCGAAAAAAAAAAAAAAAAAAAACAAATAGGCCTGATGTAACAGATATTTACCAACGGTATCAGTTTCAGAGCGATTCAATGAAATGATTCAATGGGGGCTGTGTCAGTTATGAAGTAATCGAAAATTTCTAAGTTCGATAAGTTTTAGCCTTAATTAGGTCAACATGATAATGGCAGAATATGGCCAAATCTCGAAAGGAATAACGCCATCTTTCCTAGTTTCAGATGCAGTAATAAAAATTTTAATATCATTTATAGCTTTGGAGATATTGCACAATAATGATATATTGCAGCGTTGTTAGTGCAGCGTCCCCTGGAG
Source organism: Sipunculus nudus (assembly GCA_026874595.1). Classification (NCBI taxonomy): domain Eukaryota; kingdom Metazoa; phylum Annelida; class Sipuncula; order Golfingiida; family Sipunculidae; genus Sipunculus; species Sipunculus nudus. The sequence goes on from CM049307.1 coordinate 22,913,690, forward strand.
GTCATATACCAAAAATGAAAAATTGTTTTTGAGATAATACTGTAAAACATAATATTTATTAGTTTAAAAATGATTGCTGCAAACCTGAGGCATGTAAGGTGTCATGAAGTGAGATATCGCAAAAAAGGCTCCTGCAGTGCCCCCTGTTGGTCATTTTGCAAAACCTGAAATATAATCTTGTAACACTGATTGAACTCTACGTGATGCGAAAAACCACACCCGTCTAGCTTAAAAAATGACAAAGTTACAAAAAATCAGGTAAAAACGCCAAGAATTTTACTTAAAGTAGGTCACCATGGCAACCGCATAATTAGGTCAAGTTTATCCAGGAATAAGCGTATTGATTATAATTTCAGTTTCTGTAATAAAAATGTTGACATCATTTATAGTTTTGAAGCTATTAGACAAACAACATGCTTAGACCTATTTTAACTGCAGCGCCCTCTGTTGGCTATATTCAAAAAATGAAAAATTCGTTTCGAGATATTTATATTTAACAATATATATTTAACAAATTATATTTAACAAATTATGTTTCAAAGTGATAACTTCAAAATTGGGGCCTCTAGGGCATCATTTATGAAATTTCGCAATATGTCATACAGCGCCCCCTGGTGGCCATGTTCATAAGTCTGCAGAAAATCGAGCAATTCTAAATAAACTCAACATATTGCAAAAGCTAGACCTCCCTAGCTTTAAAAATGACAAAGTTACAAAAATTTTTTTTTTTAATTTGAAATTTCAAGATTTCCCCCCCAAAAAAATCTGTTACCATGGTTACAACAGAATGAAACGGTTTTGGAACAAGAAGAAAGCGCATTTAATGAAAAATTAAATGAGCTATATTTTATGTGGTCACGAGCATTCCTGACAAAGTTAAGTCGAAATAACCTATTATGAGGGGTGCCAATGACCCCTACCTGACCTTTGACCGATTATAACCCAGAACAATAGGCTTATATTCTGGTTGATTATAACCTAAATGTATAAATATCAAAGCGACTTGTTCAAAATTGTAGCCTGTAGAGTGCGAACAAACACCCAAACAGACATACAAACTGATCAACATACTTGCCGAAATCTTTGATTCCGGCAAGCAATAAATTATCTTTCCTTCATAAATGTATGTAGTTTCTGTTAAAAAAAAAGTCACAGCAGGGGTCAATTAGATAACAGTCATGATATGCATAAACAACAGCACGTGGGCAGTTTGTTATTGCGACAAGCAGACTTGCCATGTCATTAGTCAGTGACTGTCTCTGCTCCAAATACTTATGCAGGTACTCACCGGAACAAGCTCTCCTGAAACTCAATTCACTTTGAACATACAATTAAACATGAATCCACAATGGTTTTTAAATATCAACCAAACTGAGAAGCCCAGTTTTAATCCAACTTTGTTAGAAATTACACCTTGATGAGTCAGAATGAGAACCTTGCGTGAAGCTGTGTAGCTACATAGCTGAATAAAATTTCAGGGTCAGTTTATTGCCAGGCCAAGGACAGGAAAAATGAACCACGAAGTTAAATTGGATTAGTTCACTTATAATAATGTTAGGATTTTCCCATTTACTTAGGGTGACAGCTAGAGAGCAAAATTTGTTGAATAGATTTTAGCAAGTCAACCTTAAATGAAGCTTTGCCTAAGTATTTTAAAATTTGAAGGTAAAAACAAAACCTTGTGTAAAGTTATTGTTACACATTGAAATCAATAAAACTCAAAATGCATTGGAAATAAAATATATGAATGATATACACATTAACCACAGAATTTTTTTCATGCTGCCTTTGATATATCTGCCATTCAGCTTGTTTAAATCATTCAATCCGTCCATTAATCTTAGAATTAGTTTTTGCTTTTACACAAAATTAAGTTTAAAAAAAATTGAAAACACTTTCTGTGTATAAACATTACTTGATGAAGAATCACTCTTATCAGTGCTGGGCGGCACTTTTCCACGCTTGCTGCGGCAGCCCTTTGGGTACAAATATGTAGTTCAAACCTACTGGTGGTAGTAACATTATATCCTCTCTTGGTCCTTCCATCAAGTTATTTTATGTTCTAATTAATCCAATGAGTCCTTTGAACATACTAGATCTGTTGAATGTTACTCTTACTTGAGCTCCTTGGCACAGATCTTCATATTTTTATAAGAGCTAAGAAAACACTTTCTTTTCCTAATTTTGCAAAAATTGGCTGCCTTTCCCTCCAAAATCAGTTAAGCCAATCATAGCAGGGTAAGACGGGAAATAGTACAGCATATAAAACTGTAAAGGACTGCGGCTAGCAGCAACCTTCCTGCAAACTTCCAGCGCACAGCATTAAGTTAACTGTATAGGACTAGCAGATTACATGCACTATATGAATGCCCCCCTTATAAGGGTATACTATGCCAAGTGCTACATGGAGGGTTGAAAGACAAAACTTCAGATACTGTATTCTCAATCGCCCAACCACTTGCTAAAACCAAAACTATTTTACAAAACAATTGACAACCAGAAATACCTGCAGGCGCAGGGGCGACAATATTGGGGGTTGGGGTTGGGAAGAGTATATATCCCCCCACCACTTTTTGGTAAGTATTTATATCTTAATGGTTTAGAATTTAAATATACCTTATTTTTTAAAACCTCATACTAATTTATATATATTTGATATGTGTTATAGCTATATATATTACATATATATTATATGTATTATATATATATATATATATATATATATATATATTGTTACAAATGCTCTTTTTATTATGTGACACGGGCGTAACTCGTGTTGTTGTTACATTTTATGTTTAATCTCTCGTTGTCATGTCAGCCTTGAGTTTTCACGCCTAGTCGCGGGTCACGTGATGAGCCTGGTGTGTGGAGATACACAGCGCTGTTCTTTCTAGAGAATTCCTGAACAGCGTGTATACTGTTGAGTAGGGTCCTTATAGACTGTTCGAGAAGTCGAATATTCCCGGCTTGGGGTGTGAAGGTATATAAAGGGGCTGTTTTCTAGAACCAGAGGGCACAGCAGGGCAGATACCAGCGGACGCAGAAGCGTGTGTCAGGACCTTATCCATTAAATGCGGCAATTATAGATTTTCAAGAACTGGATCTGGATTCATCTGGATTTTATACATTTGGACTTTAGTTTACTTTCTGTGTTGTTGCAAGAACTTTCCACTGGACTGTCATTCTCCGAGAGAGTTTACATTTAAAGGACTTATCATGGTGACGGTATTGGTATCCAGGTACTGTACCATTATCTTTCTGTGTGATTATATTGACTTGTTGCTATAACGTTGTTTTACTGTATAATTGTATTGATTTAATGTATAATATTGTTAGGGTTGTTTTAAGAATAAATTATAGTTATTTGTTAACAAAAAAAAACACTGACTTCTTTATTCATTCCCCTTGACATTTCACGCTGCCTAGTGTTACAGAATCTGATTTGTTGTTTTTTTAACTCCATTATAAAATTTGTGTTCATCACGCATACGTGATCTGTTTATATTATGTTCCGTAACAATATATATAAATATATATATATATATTATTATATATATATATATTATTTTGTGTGTTCTTATATCTCTCTGTTTGTTAGGCCTGTATATATATTTGAACAATCAAGCCAACACACAACTAAGGCAACCATTGGTTTCATCATTATATGAATCATCAGGCCAGACCTGAAATATACGTACACTGCACGTAGGTGTACTATGTACTATCCTATATATATATTAATATATATATATATATATATATATATATATATATATATAAACATGTCTGTTTTATCCCAATTTTGATTACCCTCCCATGCCTGTCATCTCCCCACCCTTGAGAGTCATCATCCCACCCTGGGAGTCACCCCCCCCCCTTGAAGATAAACTGGCGCCACTGGACATGGGGATGGTCAATGTAATGATCCCCCCCCCCGCACTATTCAGAGAATAATATTTATATATCAAATGAAATATATAAATAAATAGAATTATACTTTGGTTCCATCTATGAGTTTATTATATATGAAATATTTATGCATGTGCAAAATCTGGAATTCGGCGATCCATGCCTCATAACACACGTAACAGGTCATGGCACTGCAAAATATAAAATCATACGACCATGTAGGATATTAAGACCTTGTAAACACTCTGAATGTAGTTCTCCTTACTTCATAGATTTCAATATAATACAAGCATATCAACCAGTGGTTTTGAATATGTGACCTGGTCAGTCAAACATGTCAATACCAGAACGTGCCTGATACTCATTGAGAATCATGTTCAGCCATTTGGATCACTGGTGTCAAGGTGAAACTTTTAAGTTAAGTCAAGAATATTCAAATGATTAGATATTAAACTGTATGTGTATAAATAAAACAACTAGGCATTACTAGTCAGGTCACACCGGTAGACCATACAACAAGCACCGACGGAAAGTCAGCTACAATAAGGTGTGGTCTCGGCTATTTCATCTAGTGATAATTTGTAATAGTTAACCAGAATAAAACGTCTTACATCATCCCGGAGTGCTTGTTATCGTTAGTGTGCAACGACTGCGGTCTTCAACCAACAACAGCACACGCAGCCACGCAACAATTGCTGGAGAACCATGCAGGGTTATATTCATGTAAAAACAACACCGACTATAAGTCATCTGAGCCAAAAATTAAAAAAAATCTATGTACCAATACTTTATACTATATGTAAAAATGGTAAAGGCATGCTGACATCAGTGATAATATAAAGCATACTTTTTGACAGATAATGTATATGTTTGAATCATGAAATATTCATGCTGAAGATAGAACTGCAAATCTATCAATCTGAAAAAATGTAATTTTTCTAGTTTTCATACTTTCATACTTTAAACTTGTGGTAAAAGCCTTTCACTGAATATTTCATGGGCAACCCTTTATATTTGGGGTTACTGTGTTTTAAACATAAAAAGAAGGATTTTTTATATAATGCTTTTACAGTATGTCTGTTCAATAACAAATTACACCTTGGGTGCAAAAATTAAATAGACATGCTGAATGGCTAATATAGGCATAGCTAATTGGCAGATCAGTTATCCTAGGCAAATTGAGAATCGCTCATAAGACAGGTTAGAAGCTGCCAGCTGCCACAAACAATTAATTAACCCAGGATAAAACAATGTTCACATGCCATAATCAGGAATTAGAAATCAGTATAAAAATAGGAATAACTAAAGATGGGGGTCTCTCAGAGGCAGGATGGGATAAATGTAGGCATTTCTGTTCCAGTAGGACATGATGCAATTATGGTTTAACAGGACGGAAATGACTACAAGCTAGGCATATTACTATACGTTTATGGATCTGCCAATTCAACTAGTAACCAGCAGAGTTATGACCAGAATCAGTGCCACAAAGCTGCCTCCTAAAAACTGCTCTGACAAGGGTTATAATTCTGATGTTCAGCTGTAATATGCAACGTAAGTGTTATTCTGGAACCTGTAATCGTGCTGTGCAGCATTCGACTCGAATATGATGTATAATAGCCGGAATGTGTTCTGTGAATTTCAATGGGAACCGTTATCTGTTCTGTCCAAATGTGTAGCTGTAATGTGATGTCAACCGAATAAAAGATGTAAAGTTAACAAGACTCCTTTCAGACCTTCAGTCAAACTACTAAACAGTTCAACAATAATAATCCCCATGTGACACATATACTCTATCATAACTCTTTGGTCAATAAGTAGGTTATTTTAAAACGGTTACCGAAGTACAAAGTTGACTTTATTCTACTGCTGTGGCTGGCTTCACACACAATGTGTATGTTCCTGCCTTCACTCACAACATAGATATCAACAGCAAATGTGGCTTGCCTCACATATAAAGTGTATGTTCCTATCTTGTCCTCTCTATTAAGATATCAAGAGCAAAAGTGTCAGGCATCCCACACACCATGTATGTGCCTGCCTTCGCTTTTTAGGCCTAATTTTCCCCCCAAGAACATGGCCTACAATTTTGACAAAGGTAGGGGTAATGTTTTTTTTTTTTAATATTTTTTTTTTAATTACCCATCCATCAAACTTATCCCATCACCCATAACATTTCAGTAGAGCAACATTTTGAGGAAAGAGTGAATTCCGATATACTGTCCCTGAAAAATTGCTTTGAAAGCACCAAAAAGGCTGCAAATAGGTAGTGTTGATGTTCAAAAATGCTGTCATCAAATCTGTCAAATTCTGCATGGTCTTCTCTTTTCTACACATCATGCTTTAGGATGCTTAATACAATTTTAGTGTAAAGGTATTTTTAGGATCAGTAGAGTTCAGGGAACACATTTCTTAAGGCCTTTTTAAACATGAGTACCTAAATGGAGTGGGGGTTGTTTTCACACAAAGAAGATCTACAGACCCCCAATGTCTCTCTTAAATACACAGCATATGCAGGTGATTTCATACTCAGCATATTATTATAAGGTGGAGTTTATCTTTAGTAAGTATATAAGATTGTAGGGACCAGTAAAGGTGACCTTGCGTTGTTATACACAGCAGCCGAGATAGATAGTAATTATAGAATGAGATTGACAGAACAGCTGCAAGTGTCCTGGTGATAGCCAGCGGTCAGTTATATTGGGGCGCAAGGTGTTTAAAAATTATGGGTATGACGTCAATCGGCAGCAACCGGCATTCCTTGGTACCAGGTAGCCACTGGCGCACATTTGGCCTTGGTCAAGACTGAAGGTACAAGTGGACTATTCTAATGAAGGGTTGCTAGCATTTTATTGAGAATAAGATTAAAGTATAGATCAAGATAAAATGGAGAAAGGATGTTTGTTGTCATTAGGAATTAAGGTACGTTTTTGTCATTGTGTAATATAAGTAATAATGTATAAATATTGGTATATACTGTAGGTATAGAGTAAACCTCTCACCCATATTTCTTATAATGAGGTGAAAGTAACAGTTCAGGGAAGGCTACCGTAGCATTGTCTTTTTTGTGAAGGTCCAGTAGTTCCCCACATCAACAGAAATTATATAAGCTGTATAGTAAGAGGTTAGAAAAAGATTTTCCTGTGAGCTCCTGAGAGTTCACGCGAGTCTCGCCACAAATTCTTTGACAAGCACTTAGGTTTCCTGGACCGCTCTAAGCCGGGAACCGAGGTCTGGTCATGAAGTGATAATAATGTCGGACCGTCGATTCAACAATAAACTGTGTGTGATCACCAAACTTCGTTCAGGATAGAATGGGAGAATACGCGTAAGGAGAGTGTGTCACCAGGAACGATTCCCCGACCTGGTGATAATATACACTGCTAACAATCCCCCCCTTACACACATCCACTGAAATATTTCCACTGACATATTAGACACCTTGACAACTGGAGTTTAGAGATCTGGCTGCACATTTGAAGTACATATATATAAGGTAAATGTTTACCTTCATTCGCTTGAAATCAATGAATGCCCCATGTGGCTGGCCTCATGCACAATGGGTCTACCCTAACTGCTTCACTTTTAGAAAATAAAAGCAAGTATTAAGGTGTTCTTTTTTTTATTCTGCCGCCTGATATATTATCACACAAAGTTGGAAAACAAGTTAACAACTATTTCTCAATACTGTGTTTCTTTTTCCCTTATTTTGTTTCCTTTAAGGTGGCTGCAGGCGAGCATAAAATGAGACCTCTCTATTATTGTGATTTCAGGCTTTCGTGAAGTCATAGCTATTTTGCTACAGTGACATTTACCTAACAAATAAAATATTTCAAATATGAAGAATAATCCAAACAGAAATTATAGTGAATAAACCTTCCATCATACCCCATCCAACTTAGAAATGGGAATTTTGTTCTTGGCATTCCCTGAACCTCTAAAGGCTAGAAAACATCTTAATCCTTTTGCCATTTAAACGAAGGAAAGTTTAATGTGTGCTAATACGAATGATAGCACCAATAAGAAATTGAAAGGAGAGCGCCTATATGATCATTTATGCACCTGCTACTAATTAATCTCTACTTCTAGAAAGACTTTATACCAAGAAGGTGATTTGAAGACAGTGTAAAGGTAAAACAACTTGCTTCATATGAAACAGGTGACCATTGATCATGACGCTAATTAAAACGTCTTGGCTAACAAGTGGGCGAGCTATTTTTTTTTTTTTTTTTTTGGTTGAGCAAGAGAAAGGGAAATCACCAGGTTATGTTTGAGGCAGATGACAAATAAGATAGAAAAGCTGAACATAATTTTGTAATCAGACCATTAGCTCTCTACAGAAAATAATGAAGTATCAGGAATCATTTAATGTCAAAGGAATTCTTCCCTATGATGTGAAAGCTGAAGTGTATTCACTTGCTTCTCTGGACATATGATAAAGAATACTCAGGACTGCAGTAATTAAATCAACACAGGTGGAGCCACCAGCAGCAGAAAATTTGATGTCAGCCACATGATCAATATACCTGTAAAATTTGATGCAAACAATTGCTACGATCCTCAAATCATCAAATTTGTGAGTGTTAAAATTTGTATTGGCATGAAGAAGTCATGTCGAATAATAAATTATCTCAGGTCATAATAACTTAATTTCCCTTGTTCCAAGAGACATTTCTGTATGATATGAAAGCTAAAGTTTAACATTTTCTGACTGATTCAGTAAAAAAACCAAGTGACCCAGGGGTTATGACGCTCAGCTGAGTAAGAAGACATTCACAAAAGGTATTTTGTCATCTTAATGCCAAATTTGTAAGTGATATCCAAATTAAACTGAATCATAGCTCAGAGGATATGGGTAACAGAGACATAATTTCAGGTATCCGAGGAGATTTTTAATGATGTTAAGATTCTTAGTCCAATAGTAACAATTTGTACCATGTTAACTAACAACTGTTTCTTTGAAAGGCTCAAAAATAGAGAAAGAAAGCGTAAAAATCGAGAGAAAAAAATACAGGTGGTGCCAACAGTCAGCAGGAACTGATGGACTGCTCAATGATCAATATGCATGCAAAGAATCATGGTGATCAAGGCATTATTTGTTCAGAAAGGGAAGCTTTTGTATCAACTTTTTAATTATTCTGGGAAGTACTTTTGAGGCCCATAGCTCAAACGATATGGGTCACAGAGACTTAATTTCAGGTTTCCAAGGAGATTTTTCATGAAACTCCCTGGATGCCATATTTAAAAGATTCTATATCCAGTGGTTACGATTTGTGTCCTGTTAACAGACAACCGCATTTGTGAAAGTCTCAAAAATAGGGGGAAATGCGTAAAATTAGAAAAAAATCCAGGTGGCGCCACCAGTACGCAGAAACTGATGAAACACTCCATGATCAGTATGCGTGCAAAGAATCATGGTGATCAATGCATTAGTTGTTCAGATACGGAAGCTTTTGTATCAATTTTTTCAATCATTCTGGGTGGTACCTCTGAGCCCCATAGTTTGAAAGATATGGGTAACAGAGACTTAATTTCAGGTTTCCAAGGAGAATTTTCCTAGACCTCATTGGATGTAAAGTAAGAAGATTCTAGGTCCAGGGGTTATATTTGTGCCTGGCAGAGTTGGGTCCAAAAGTACTCGTACTCATAGTACTCGTTCTCATGAGTACTTTCTTGAGTACTCAGTACTCGTACTCGAGTACTTTTAAAAAATCACAAAAGTACTCGTACTTGTACTCGTACTTTTGGGTATTTCATTTCTAAATAAACTTTGATCTTAATTTATTATATTAGTTATAGTTTATTATAGTAAGATATATATAATATATAACATATATAATATCATATATACCAGTACTTAAAGTAATCCATCTTTTACTATAACTGAAACTATTACAGCATTAATACCTACTACTATTACTTTGCTTCTAGTACTAAAACTAACACTTTCATTTAATATAAAATATAAATCAATTGAACTATTTTATTATTAATACATTCATGCAATTCATATGTACATGTGTACAGCATTATATATTTCCAGCAAGATAAGAACATAGTGTTCAATAAAACATTAAATAAGTAAATTCATACTGAGTAAAATGTAAGAGAAAAAATCTAATTATTGAAAGATCCCCAAAAAAGTTAAGATTTGCCACAATTCATTAAAAATAAATATACTCAGAACCTGTTCATCATACCATAAATTCGGCAGTGCTCTGGGGCTTGGGCTAATCAAGCTTGAATTGATTTATATATGAAACTAAATGTGAGTGTAGGTTTAGCAGATTTTCAGTGGGAATTGCAGTCTTTGATGAGCTCTGTACACAGTCTGTGGCACAACTAAGAGTCAGCTGTTGACTGTTAACTGACTTACCCATGAAAAGCAGAGACTATCAGACTATACACCCTGTAGCTACAAAAACATAGGCTGCACCATCACATTCTACTATCAGCTGACAATAACTTCCCAACATACTGTGTATGCTCACAATGGACTTCTCCAATGTTAAATGACCAATGAATTAAGATGAGAACCAGGGGTTAACCTCAAGCCAAAGCCTTCTGTCCAGTGCCCTCTGGACCATGAAAGCACACAGCATTAACTAAACACACTACACTGGGCCCTTCATTGTGCTCTATCAACCTAACCAAACAAACACTCAATTCATCAGATGTGTTACCCTAGGGTTGTAATAGAAAAGTAATAGCTATTATTCTATTACTAGGGGTACTATAACCATTACTAGTTCAAATTTATTTTCTATCAATTGTAATATTACTGTTACTAACTTTGAAAACCTGTAATATTCTATTTATATTACACATTACTATCGCCACATTCCTTGTTGTAATAATCACTGACGTAACTGTTTTTAATACTCATAAATGATGAATGACATGGTCAGTCTGTCAGATGTGTTGTTTTATACTATTTTCACATATACCGGTTGTCATTAAATATCTTCATTAGGCTACAGCCATATATTATTCATAAGTTAATATTATATAAATAATGACATATGGTTGTTATTTTTATTATAATTGTTATCATTGTTATTTTTATATGATTACATATTGTTAACATATGGTTATATGCTTGATACAATGTCAGTGAGATTTCCTTTAACAATATAACTTTTATTTATTAACTTTTATGTAACTTTTTATGTTGTAGTTTCTGAACATTCCCACCACTACTTTGAATTTGCATAATACAACATTTAGTAAATTGTTTATCTTGTCCTGGTATATTTTTGAGAACCTACGAGACCAGATGTTTCTTCAATGCAAACCGCCTACATTAATAATTTAATGCGTTGATGTATTTCAACTATATATGGCCTGTTTATATGCCCTAGAGTTTACATTACGCCTCAGTATTTTGATTAAGCATAACACAACATTGTATATATTTTTATTTTTTACTGGGTTTTCATTAATAAAAATAATTTTAACTTTCTGAGAATATATTCAATCTAATAACATCATTAAACAAGTTTGGTTACAAAAAGTACTCATTTAAGTACTCATGAGTACATTTTTAATATTCGTATCTCGTACTCGAGTTCTTTTGAAAAAGTGCAAAAGTACTCATCCTTGTACTCGATTACTTTTAAAGTACTCAGTTCTCGTACTCGAGTACTTTAAAAGTACTCGGACCCAACTCTGGTGCCTGGTTACAGGACAGACATACGGACGGACAGACAAACAGACGGACAAAGAGTGATCGCTATAGCTCAGATGACTTTCAGTCAGCTGGGCAAAAAAAAAAATGAGAAATAACGTTTCACCTCCCAGAAAGTATGTCATATATAGGGAGTGCCATCTGCAGTTGATCATATATCAGTCGCATGATCAATATGCCTGCAAAATTTAGGAATGACAAGTTAAGCTAGATTTTGGTAATACATTTTGCACCATATATGCAAATCATAAAATGCTGTGATCAGCAAAAAAGAAATGTTAGAAAACCCTACTTTGATAATTATTCAAGTTGAATTCTCTTCTTCAAAGAAATGCTTGCATATGATATGTGGGCTTAAAGTTACCTATAAGAATATAATTTATGCCGCAATCAAAATATCCCAACATTTAGGGTAGAGATTTAACTTTCCATCAAATAACTTTACAAAATCCTGATCTAATTTCTGGTGTACACTCTGATTAACTTTAATGTAGTTTTATTCTGGGGGGGGGGATTACTGGCTTCAAACAGTTGACATATCAATTGAGTAAACGTTTTTACTGCTGTTCTGCTCAGAGAACATAATGTTCCAGTTCGTAACTTATACACATTTTGCACGATTAAACTTATTCCAAAAAGGTTCATAGAAAACTTACTTCATGATCTTCATGCCAAATATTGAGGGAATAACACCAATGATTTGAATATTAGGCAGCCTTGAAAGGTTACAACAGGTTTGCAATGCAATGCAGAGGTTTTTCCTTAATTTCTCATAAAAATGTCATTTTTAAATACAAGTCCGTGGGTCCAATGGTTTCAAATTATGCCAGTGTTACGATCGGATGGACGAACAGAGAGACAGACGACAGACCCAGTGATGACTTGTAGTATTATACACATTAGCTGAGTTAAGACACCAATTATTTATAAGCCCCATGCAGCTGCCCTAATATATCCAAAAAAAGCTACTCATCTATTTCTAAGAGCATCTGCTAGCATTGTTATCCCAGTTATTTGACAGTTCTTTAATTTTAAAATTACTTTGAAATCCAAATATCTTTAAGCATGGTGTAATATTACTGGTAAATATTGATAAAAGATGAAAGAAAGATGTTACAGCTTCACACAGCTAACTTATAAGGTAATATGACAAAGTTCAACATCCTATAATTCAGCAAAAATATGTTAATGCAACCATTAAAGGAACTTTAAGAAGACATATTTTGGAAATCATTCTTGAGCAATAAGAATCAATAGGACCTTTTGCTTCAGTGGAGAAACATTTTGCAGGCTGCTACAGTACAAGATTACCTTCCTATAACTCAGCCAAAAATCCCTGAACCGGAAACGTTCGAACAAACTTGAGAGAGCACAACACTAAGATTATATCTGTTAAATATTGTTACGGAACCTAATATAAACAGATCACGTATGCGTGATGAACACAAATTTTGTAACGGAGATAAAAAAAAATCAGATTCTGTAACACTAGGCAGCGTGAAATGTGTAGGGGAACGAATAAAGAAGTCAGTGGTTTTTTGTTAACAGATAACTAAAATTAATTCTTTAAACAACCCTTACAATACAATACACTACATCAATACAATAATACAATAAAACAGCGGTATAGCCACAAGTCAATACAATCACATAGAAAATAATGTGCACAGTACCTGGATACCAACACCATCACAACGATAAGTCCTTTAAATGTAAAATCTCGGAGTATGACAGTCCAGTGGAAAGTTCTTGCAACAACCCAGAAAGTAAACTGAAGTCCAAATGCATAAAATCCAGGAGAAAGTCTTTGAAAATCTATAATTGCCGCATTAGTCGGATAAGGTCCTGACACACGCTTCTGCGTCCGCTGGAATCTGCTCTGCTGCTCTGCCCTTTTTAAAACACAGCCCCTTTATATATCTTCACACCTCAAGCCGAGAATTTTCCACTTCTCGAACAGTCTATAAGATCTTGCACAACACGCGTTTCATGAATTTTCTAGAAAAACAGCGCTGTGTATCTCTACATACCAGGCTCATCACGTGACCCCGGCCAGGCGTGAAAACCCCAGGCTCACATGACAACGAGAGTTCAACCAGTACGGATAAAACAAAGAATGTAATACGCGGCCAAACACGAGTGCCACAACAGGAGTTACGGCTGTGCCACATAATAAAAAGAGCACCTGTAACAATATTAAACAATTTGGTTTGCCAGTTTCAGAGAAGATTTTCAAACATTATTAGCTGAACGAGGGCATTTATGCCATATGACTAAGATCAGATTCCCATAACTCAGCCAAAAATCACCGAACGGGAATCATTTGATCTCACTTTAGAGAGCACAACCCTGGAATAATTTATATGAAACATTTATCAATTTGGCTAGAAAATTTTCGAGTAGAGGTTTTTTAAATGTAAGTGGCTAAAACAGGCCAAAATTACTAGTTTTTCCTCCGTAAGGGATAGATTTATGCGGTTGGTGGCACCTAAACCTAACATTTCTAAAGTTAGTCATGTGACCAAATTTACACAAAATCTGGTGATGCTAGCTCCTTGTATATTATGGGTTAATGTAAAGACGAGGACACCATTTCACCATTGCAACAGCACACAGGTTCCCTAACAAATGCTGCATGTGCAGATGATTCCTCAAACCAGGGCTCTTTGGCCAGACCATGAACTAGAACCATATTTAAACCTAAAGTCAGGCATAGTGCTCTCTGCCAATAAATAGGGATATATGGGTCATGATATTCATCTGAAGTTCTTTATACGGATATTAGCATGAAATCATAAGATATGATGAAAGATGACAGCCTGAGTTATAATATATCAGTTGCCCTGACTTTATTGTAAATATGCATTATTAAAGCTTCCATAAAATTGTAGCCCAGGCAACATTTGCACAACAGGTGCTGTTAAGCAAGATGGATGGGCACAAAAAAAAGTCAATAAACTCTTACGGCCATATCTTACAAATCTGCATAAATAAAAATTTTATGAGGATTAATAAAGATGGTGCAACAAGAGATCCAAACCAACTTGCACACAAGTCATGTTAAGCTGTATATGTGTTGCCAGGCATGGACTTATGCTGATTACACAAAATATATCGAGTAGTTATGTTTAAAATGAAACATGCTTTAATATGGAAATAAAGAACTAACTTTGAAAATTAATGATTGTTGGTTGTGAAATGTAGTAGCAAGTTTCAGTAATAGATGCAAATTATAATGCAAATGCATTTCAGTAATAGACGGGGGAGGGGGGGGGGTCATATCCACAATTTAAAAAAAAATCCTCACAAAGTGTCTGAATTATGTACCTGGCTAAAGGAGTAATATTTCAAATTTAACATAATTCAAAACATAAATTCTGCAACATGGTCAAATTGGAGATGTCCTAAAGTCTTATACAGAATATACATACATTATTTAAGGAAATATAATGATAACATTCTATCAAATGCCAAAATATATTTCAATCTGTCCAGTTCTGGATCGAATACTTCAAAGTGGTTCCATTAAGCTTGCTGGGGACGTTGATCATTAAAACTTTGTGACATAATATGATAAATTGAAGGACGCACTGACAGCTATATGAATCACAGTAGTGTTTTTAATTTTTTTATCATTTTTATCACCTTGTGACAACTGCAAGTTTTTACATACGAATGGGTACATGGTGTGTTCAAATAATGGATTTGCAATGTAAGGAAATTGGGGATATCCTCACAGATAATATCATGCCGTATTATCTGTATGACAAAGGACACTGAGACTATGGAAACATGAAATATGTATGAGACAGCTTTACATGTGGAGGTCTGGAATATTTTTGCATTTTAGATTGGAACAAAATTTCTGCTTTAAATACAGGTAGTAATTCATCAAATCACTCCTCAGATATGTATAGTTAAATGTATGGATTTCACTCAAAGAGTATGCGTGGAGTATGCATGGATGGATACCATGCATAGACCAAATGTCAGAGGTAACACTAAAATATTAGGTCACCAGTGCACTGCATAGTGACCTATAGTTTAAAACAACAAGAAGGGGTCCACATGAACCCAAATGATATATTATTCTAACTTGTATTTTTGTATTCCTAAAGCAATAGGAAGGTAAAGGAATTTTTATGTGCACATTGCAAAATATTGTTCCACGGGGTCCGTTTGGCCGACGTCTTGGCTGGTGGCCATCTTGGCCTTTCGTTAAAACTTATAATCGACTTAACTTATGAACTAGATGTTTTACATATGCACATGGATACATTTTTCCGAGTAATTTGGGCAAGAGGAATCAATTAAAGTACTTCTTTTCATGATCAGAACAAAATGGATACATAAAAGTGTAAGATTATATATGTCAAGGCCCAGATCGCGATCTGGACGGATCTTAGAATCTGTCCAGCCCAAATTGCGATCTCAGTTCAGGCCGGCCCAAACTGCGATCGCAATTCAGGCTGGCCAGATCTTAGATCTGTCCAGCCCAGATTGCGATCGCAGTTTAGTCCGGCCAGATTGTGATCCTGTCTTTCTTGCTTCAGGATCGCAATCTTGGCTGGACAGATCTTAGATCTGTCCAGCCCAGATTACAATCCTAAACTTGACCAGCCCATATTGCGATCCATGCTTTTACTATCACAGGAGTGAAACATTGGATGTTGTACCAACTTATTGGGTATTGTATGGTACCATTTCCCCATAATAAATACATTTATAATACAAAAAGGCACTTTTCACTCCTTCCTATCACAGGAGTGAAACATGAGATGTTTCACCAACGTATTTAGTTTTGCATGGTTCTATTTCTTCATATTAAATACAATTATAGGCCTAATACAAATAGGTTTATGCAAAAAATGCTGCTTGTTGAAAAAGGTAAAATAAAAATTTTAGGCAGTTGCTAAAATGCAAAGCCCATGTAAGTCATCATGCAATCCCAAGTGATTATTTTGAAATTAACCTTTAGGCTATCATCTAAATATTATACTTTCATCCATCACGTATCTTTTAAAAATTCAATATTTTTTATAAACCTTAATAGTATGTATTATATATATTTGTTACCAGTAGTTGTTCTGCTTGACTCATTGGATTTGGTCTGATTAATTAGTTACCTATTCATGGTGCTTGGAATCCTGTGATCTTTCCATGTGCTTAAATAAACTGACTGATATGATTCATAACTATAGCAAGCTATATTAAAATATAAATTGTTGTGTTCTTTGATTCATGTTTTTATAATACATTTCACAAAATTTGTCTACTATAAACATGAAAAACATAATGTGCATAACCATGTAATTTTATGAGTGCATTGGATAATATACAATCAGCGGGTTACATGCAACAAAGTGGCCCAATTTTGTAACTTACTCTTGAAGGGTTATAGACCATTTCATGCTCTTTAATGACAGAAGTCATATTTTAAACTCAAATCATTGAGATACTGTTAGATACCTTATATACCACTTTGTTTAATGCAACCCCTTGTAACATGAATAAACAGTATTTCAGATCCACTCTTACTTCTATAGGTCTGGCAATTGCACTGCATTTTTATGCTACTTTTATTATGCCCTTATTAAAAATGCTTCAAAAATAAGTTCTTTTCCTTGAGATGTTTTTTATCATCCACCTTGTAAGAAGTAGACTCACAGAGTTAATTTTTAAAACATTAAATATTAGCAGAGAAACATGTACAGAGATCCATATTGTTTATTGCTGCCATTGTAGACTTCCAAAGGGGAAAAGTGTGTTGATGGAGCACACTTCAAGCACTGGTACAACCGCCATTTTCAAAACTGAACAGATTGGTGCCAACCAACTACTATTAACTTCCTATGTGTAGTATAATTGTATTTATTATGGGTAAATGGAACCATGCAATACTAAATGAGTTGGTAAAACATTCAATGTTTCACCTCTGTGATAGTAAAAGCATGGATTGCAATATGGGCTGGTCAAGTTTAGAATTGCAATCTCGGCTGGACAGATCTTAGATCTGTCCAGCCCAGATTGCAATCCTGAAGCATCGCAATCTGGCCGGACTAAACTGCGATCGCAACAGGTTTCTGGTTTCTGGTTTCTGTTGCGTCGCCGGCCCACCAAAGGGCTGACTGGGGTTATAGCAAGATAGGATCTGTTACTCTTAGAAAGGAAATTCAATAAAAATATTTCCTTTGATTTTCGCATACCAATGTTCACATTGTGTTGTATTTCGAAAGGCCTGTAATAAAAAATAACCATTCTGGAATGCCTGAAGCACCTGTAACACCAATAACTAATTTATTTGTCCAAAGAGAATTGAACTCTAATGGGCTATACTTTTCCCTGATTAGGTAGCAATGTATAGATTTATCACTAATTAGAAAAAAGGTATGAAAATAACTAATATCATATTCGTTATATACTTAAAACATAACATAGCATAACATGACATGGTAACAAACTTATCTCAGTTTTATGATTTCCGTGGAAGCCCGAGTAGTGCTTAATGTCAATCAAGAATTCAGCACCAATTTAATTCGGCAGCAGATGTATTATTTCAACAGCTCAGTTGTAGCATTTGTCGACAGGTAAAACTTTTAAATGGTTCTCTAGTAATATCCTACAATATATTGTAGTGGTAGTTGTTGCAGCAAGTCCTAGATAAAAAATAAGTCTCTGGAAAACTCAATTTTATCAGATATAATCTTTAGTTTGCCGTTGTGCAAATTTCTGGTCAAGCAAGTCTGTACCTGTTAATTGACAGGAGTATTTTAGCATGAGAGTTCAAATGTATTATCTTGTCATGGTATAATGTCCTCTTTTATGCCTTTTAAGTAAATTTGTTTAACATCAGCCATCAAACAGACTTGTACAGTAACTTAGTAACAAACATAACATGTCGTTCACCTTAAATTTAGTTTCCATTTACGGAAAGTACTGTCCGAGAATATTATAACAACATGAAGGGCTTGCAATGGTGGGGCCTTTTCCATACTGGTTATCAGCTCAGTTCTGTTTGTGATGTATTGAGTAAACAAGCACGCAATATTGCAGAACACACACAGGAGCATGTGACAGTAACAGCAGGTTGACCTGATATATACATTTAATTAATACATCTCATCCTGTGGCCTCCCAGGATGCACTGCGCCGTTTCCGGCGTAGTTAATACCAGGACACCACACTAGTGACCTTTCAACAAGGCCTACAGGCCTAATGCGATCCTCTGCAATGGGATGTACATCAGGTATAATGTTTCCATGCTGGAGTAGGACCGTTACTTTTCATGTACATGTGTGACATGTATATATGTACAATTCTAGCACTTAACATTTTGAATCCGAGTGCATGCACCAAATACACCAACGTCACTGCTGAAATATGTCATGACTCATGGATGCACACAACACAAAAATGATTTTAAGTGGCACCACCAGACTTGTGTACGAGTAAGCCATCAATGATATATGGACATTAATAATTTCAGGCAGATACTTCACATTACTGTTAGGCTTTATGTACAGATGGACGGAACAACTAGAAAACTGAGTCTTTAAGCGACAACATGTCTCCGCTGAAGTCAGAGTGGTACGGGTGAAGCGACGGATGAATTGACATGCCGAATTTCAGACCAACCCTTAGAAAATTGAAAAGTTTGTCCCTGCTTTGCTGCAACCGTGCTGCGAAGCAGCAGAAACCAAAATAGGCTGCCAGAAGAGTGTGCAGAACGGCTGCAGCTGGCAGCATGCTTTTCGCCTCCTACCAAAGGATGCAGGAAAGTGTGCAGCAAATCTGAATTGTGTGCTGGAAATATGCAGGAGGGTTGCGGCTAGCCGCAGTCCTATATAGAGTTGACTGATGGCTGTGCGCAGGAAGGTTGCGGTAGGGTTGAGGCTAGCTGCAGTCTCATAAAGGATCTGAATATACTGTGCGCATGAAGGCTGCAGGAGGGTTGCGGCTAGCCGCAGTCCTATATAGAGTTGACTGAATGCTGTGCGCAGGAAGGTTTCGGGAGGGTTGACGCTAAGGTAATCCATATAGAACTAGACATTTCTTGGCACCGCAGGTGCCAGAGTATCCCCAGACATAGTAGGCCCCCCTCTTTATAAATAGACCCCCATTTTTAGCAGCATATACTGACACTTGGCATATTTATTGTTTCTTCCATCTTACAATCCACAATCTTGTTGAAGATGTTGGTCCTGTGACCTTGATCTTTTTAAAGATGTGTCCCGTGACCTTGACCTTTGACCTCATGACCCCAAAATCAATTCTGGTCTTGCTGTTCCAATGGGACATATACAAGTCAAGTTTGAAATCCATACATCAATAAAAGCAGATATTATCATCCAGAAACTAATTTTTGGACAGATGGCTCCTGGGACCTTCACCTTTGACCTTGTGACCTCAAAACTGATAGGGGTCTTCCACTCTTGGCAGGTGAACTATATGTGCAAGATGAAAGATCTGGGATGAATTGTTTAGCTGAAAATGCATCCACAATCTTTTTAAAGAGGTTTCCGGTGAACTTGACCTTTGACCTCATGACCCCAAAATCAATTCAGGTCTTGCTTTTCCAATGGGTCAAATTCAAGTCAAGTTTGAAATCCATACATCAGTAAAAGAAGGAATTATCATCCAGAAACTAATTTTTTGACAGATGGCTCCTGTGACCTTCACTTTTGACCTTGTGACCTCAAAATTGATAGGGTTATTCCACTCTTGGCAGGTGAACTATATGTGCAAGATGAAAGATCTGAGATGAATTGTTTGGCTGAAAATGCATCCACAATCTTTTTAAAGAGGTTTCCTGTGACCTTGACCTTTGACCTCATGACCCCAAAATCAATTCAGGTCTTGCTTTTCCAATGGGTCAAATACAAGTCAAGTTTGAAATCCATACATCAAAAAGGAAGGAATTATCATCCAGAAACTAATTTTTGGACAGATGGCTCCTGTGACCTTCACTTTTGACCTTGTGACCTCAACATTGATAGGGTTCTTCCACTCTTGGCAGGTGAACTATATGTGCAAGATGAAAGATCTGAGATGAATTTTTTGGCTGAAAATGCATCCACAATCTTTTTAAAGAGGTTTCCTGTGACCTTCACCTTTGACCTTGTGACTTCAAAATTGATAGGTTTCTTCCTCTCTTGGCAGGTGAACTATATGTCCAAGATGAAAGATCTGAGATGAAATGTTTGGCTGAAAATGCATCCACAATCTGTTTAAAGATGTGTCCTGTGACCTTGACCTTTGACCTCATGACCCCTAAAATAAATTGGAGTCTTGCTTTTTCAATGGGACATATATAAGTCAAGTTTGAAATCAATACATCAATAAAAGCAGGAATTATCATCCAGAAACTAATTTTTGGACAGATAGCTTCTGTGACCTTGACCTTTGACCTCATGACCCCAAAATCAATTCTGGTTTGCTTTTCCAATGGGACATATACAAGTCAAGTTTGAAATCCATACATCAATAAAAGCAGATATTATCATCCAGAAACTAATTTTTGGACAGATGGCTCCTGTGACCTTCACCTTTGACCTTGTGACCTCAAAACTGATAGGGGTCTTCCACTCTTGGCAGGTGAACTATATGTGCAAGATGAAAATTCTGGGATGAATTGTTTAGCTGAAAATGCATCCACAATCTTTTTAAAGAGGTTTCCTGTGAACTTGACCTTTTACCTCATGACCCCAAAATCAATTCAGGTCTTGCTTTTCCAATGGGTCAAATTCAAGTCAAGTTTGAAATCCATACATCAGTAAAAGAAGGAATTATCATCCAGAAACTAATTTTTGGACAGATGGCTCCTGTGACCTTCACTTTTGACCTTGTGACCTCAACATTGATAGGGTTCTTCCACTCTTGGCAGGTGAACTATATGTGCAAGATGAAAGATCTGAGATGAATTGTTTGGCTGAAAATGCATCCACAATCTTTTTAAAGAGGTTTCCTGTGACCTTGACCTTTGACCTCATGACCCCAAAATCAATTCAGGTCTTGCTTTTCCAATGGGTCAAATACAAGTCAAGTTTGAAATCCATACATCAATAAGGAAGGAATTATCATCCAGAAACTAATTTTTGGACAGATGGCTCCTGTGACCTTCACTTTTGACCTTGTGACCTCAACATTGATAGGGTTCTTCCACTCTTGGCAGGTGAACTATATGTGCAAGATGAAAGATCTGAGATGAATTGTTTGGCTGAAAATGCATCCACAATCTTTTTAAAGAGGTTTCCTGTGACCTTCATCTTTGACCTTGTGACCTCAAAATTGATAGGTTTCTTCCTCTCTTGGCAGGTGAACTATATGTCCAAGATGAAAGATCTGAGATGAAATGTTTGGCTGAAAATGCATCCACAATCTTTTTAAAGATGTGTCCTGTGACCTTGACCTTTGACCTCATGACCCCTAAAATAAATTGGAGTCTTGCTTTTTCAATGGGACATATATAAGTGAAGTTTGAAATCAATACATCAATAAAAGCAGGAATTATCATCCAGAAACTAATTTTTGGACAGATAGCTTCTGTGGCCTTGACCTTTGACCTTGTGACCCAAAAATTTATATGGATCATCCACTATTGGCAAGTGAGCTATATATTCAAGATGGAAGACCTAGGATGAAAGTTTGGCTTAAAATGCATCCACAGTATCTTTTAAAATGCCAGTCCAGTGACCTTGACCTTTGAAGTCAAGACCCTAGAACCTGTAGGGTTCTTATTTTAGTGGTGGGCCATACATAAGTCATGTTTGAAATCCATATGGCTATCAACACTGGAGATATCATAAGAGGTGCGTGATTTTCACCATATATGGCAATATTCAAGGTCAAGGCCACTATCATAGGAAAGGTCATGACCCCAATTTAAATAAACATCATCCCATAACCCATACCTATGTATATGCATAATATAAAAGAAATCTGTCCATTAGTTTTTGACTTATAATGCTCACAGTACTGTAAGGTGGCAATTTTGGGGGTATTAAACGGCACGAAAACAACTTAAGAATAATAGGTGGCGCCACCAGTTTCTGGAACATGACAACCCTATCCATGATCTTCCAGCAACTTGATTTTGGGATAAATCCATGCAAGATTTCTTGAGATATTAAAGAATTTGTGTGATTTTCCCCAAAATTTGACATATTCAAGGTCAAGGACACTCTCCTAGTAAAGGTCATGACCTCATTTTAAATAGGCGTCGTCCTCTCACCCATATCTATACATATACCAAGTTTGGTAAAGTTCCGTGAAATATTTTTGGGTTATCGCGCCAACAAGATTTATATGCGGCGGCGGCGGCGGGACCGGTATGAAAACATAGTATCCCCCGACTTTGTCTGGGGATACAATTAAAGTAATAATGAATGTAAACATTTCCTTCATTAGCCCCCCCCCCCCCCCCCCCCCAAAATATAATCTACCCCATGCTTTACAGAGAATAATTTTATATATTGGAAATGAATTATATTAATCATTAGAATCATTTATTTTGGTTCTGAGTTTACTATTAAACATAACATATGTAAGCCTGTTTTATAACTAACCTGTACCACAGTCGCTCGAATCCCTATCTGTGGTTGCGTTTTTTTTATCGAGAAATGGACATGGACGAAACTGTGCACTATATAGGAGTACATATTTAGTAGTGCCTTACGTACTTCGTACGGAGATAGCATGTATCACTACAGAGGTGTAATATGCACTATTTCTTCCCATTTCCCCCTGAAATAGGGATTCGAGCGACTGTGCCTGTACTAAAAACATAAAACCTTATTTTTTAAAACTTTATAATTCAGTGTTATTTATTTGAATATTTTTTTTAAATAACCCAACTTTGATTACCATCCCATGTTTTATTTTTTTTTTCTCAAAGCGAACTGAGCTGCACCAAATCAGCTCACTTCGGCTGAATAAAATAAATGCCTTCTGATAAACTCGGCTCGGCATGATCTTAATTCGGCAGGCGGCGCTGGGCTCTAACTGTAGACATTTATATTGAACACAGAAGGCCCACTTGATATGATATCTTCTGACAGTATCAAAAGACTCCTGTATGTCCGAGGTGCCGCTATACGGCTCATAGTATTTTTATATTGATACAATGTCAAGCTGTTGCTAGCTGTGGTTGACTGTGTGCCATGATATCAGATGGCATAAAAATATAGATATACGGTTTCATGTTTATATGAACTCTTTTCATCTTCCATGTTTGAATAAGCATTTTTGGCAAATATTTTGCACATTTGCATACATATAGAGAATATATTATTGCACGTTAGTGGCTTACTGAGCGGGACATTTGGACTTTCGTTTCGTTAAGAACTGTGAGAATTTGGGGACGACAACCACGAAAACTTCATGTAAAACTTATAATCTGATTCCTTAACATTCCTCTGTTAAAACTTCGTCTAAGCTGCCTCTTATTCAATCTGACATGTGGTTCTGGTATAGCTTTTTTTATATTTGGCCTTTTTTATTATGATTCCAGTAATAGTATAGCTTTTATAATGTTTAAAATATATGCAGACTTAAATAAATGGATTGTAAATTTAATTTATATGCCTGCGCATCGATCCAGACACACACATACCCCACTCGGTGAAATGTCCTGAATCCGCCCTTTTTTATTTTTTTTTATCTCTCTCTCTCTCCAGTGGTCCCACTATGTGGATCGTTTTTGGAGGGATAAATATACACATAAAATCAGACAAGAATTCATGCATGGTTCAATAATTCATAGATGAAGACCTAACTGCGAGCACACGTACAAAGGCGCCATCTTGCGTCTTTGTGTGAGACTAGAAAACACTAACACAAAGACTGCTGTTGAAATGCCATGTCCGAATTTGCTCTGAAGATCACATCTGATAAAGTTGGAGCTTCCCGGCACATGCAACTCTTCAAGGCTCAGATTCCATGCAAATTTCATTTCGGTTCCAAAAGCACTGTGGCTACTCTGTACATAGGACTTGAGCAACTAAATCGTTCAAATAAAACATCAAGATTCCATATTTTGTTTATAATTGTTATAAATTATAAATTCTAGCCAGTGTTAAATAAGTGTAAAAGTATTTCGTTTGGTTATATAGCCACATGCTGTATTATGTGACAGTACGATATCCTGAAACACTAACGGTAAAAGGTAGCTTATTATTAATTAAATAAAAACAGTGTTTGAGGGCCAATGTAAAGGCAGTACACTGAAAAAGAATTAGGTGCTGTGATTACTGGGAGCAACCTCCAAGTAGTAGCCTATTCTTTATGTGGCACTCTAAAACTGAATATGAGGTGCCGCTGTATCATCTATATCAAAGTAAGAAGAAAGTATTCCATTCATCGATCGGTGTTAAGGAAAAATTAACTTTGCCGTCATGGTAAGTACTCCAAAATACCTTTTTTGACCGTGGTACTTATGATGCATTTTCCCAAAATACGATAATTATTTCAGGAATGAAAAGTTATCCTGCCACGCGTAAAATGCTATGTACTACTTGTATTAGTTTTTAAGTATCCGAAAATCCACACCATCTTGTCGCCAGAATCATCCTGTAATCGGAAGTAAAAAAGTAAACGTCGCTATCGTTCTTCTATTATCCGATACAGACATGGGTGGGAGTGGCCGGCGTGGAAGGATTCATTTGAACTGATTTTTTTTCTTCATTGGAACATACCTGTTCACTCTTGAAAGAAGACCAAGCACATTGTCAGTAAACACGCGAGGCTGTTACAGGAGCTGCTCAGATTTCTGATGGATGTTATTATGTAGGATCTCCATGGACTTACTATGGGACATCCATACACGTTCTTCCAAACCAAATTCAGATCAGACATCTTCCATAAGAACAAAGCCATGACACATTTATTGACCAAGATAGGCCAGGTAATGTGAAGCATAAGATATTATATATAATTTACATTTGTATATATTCTTATTATTTCATACTATATTAATTTAATGAATACATATTTAGGTTTTAAACAAGGGACCCATGGGTCACGGCGCTCAGCTGATCGTGATTGGACTATAAATGTTTCTCCACTGTGATACTTTTATCGAGTCGATAAAGCTTATGAATATCATGGACATGTTGGGCTATTATAAAGGAATGTAATGTAATATGTGAGTAAATGATAAATGAAATTACCTGACTGATGGATTAATAGAGTCAAATAAAGTGGTTTATTTTTTATTTATTTAGGAGGGGTTGAAAATTGTGATATATTTGAGCAAATATGATAGCAATGACAGCAGTAATAAGCAGTAGTAGAATGATGATAAGGCTCTTTGTTGAAGGATCTAAAGTGTATGGTAGTCTGCAAGCGTTCAATTTGACAGATATGATGTTATGATTAACTATGCTGATGAAGTGATTTATGAATATGTGACTGTATGACACAATATCTCTTTAGTCTTGACAAGGTATATTATTGTGATGCCCACTATGTCTACATATTACACAATATTGACATAATTTCTGGCATGTACATAGGTACCTATGGACGAATAGTTATACAAAATATTAAAGTATGAATATATCTGATTCATCTTGTTCTTGCTTACTGAGGCTAACTTTGGGATGGGGTTCCGAGAAGGGAAAAGTGAGGGCAGCACGAAGGTGGATGTAGAAATATTGTATTGTAATGTTTTTCATTTATATAAGAATATGAAAAGCTAAGAGGAAAGGGGCCCTCCTACTTGGTTATAGTAAAGTTCTAAATATATGATTGCACACTAATACTCTGAAAAGACTGTCATGAAGAAAAACAGTAAAAGTTTTGAGATACTGTGTTGCATACGAAAATTTACAGATGGACAGGCAAGTGGACAGAATGGACTAATACCTTTATTTCACTTTCAAGAGAATAATGCATTTAAGTTTATATATAATCCTATTTTTTTAAGCAGATCCACTTTTTCCATTAAGAAGTTTTTATCTGAATCATTTTTTTATTTACAGGTTTATAAATTTTTCATTAAAAAACCTGAAAATATAAGTTAAAAAATTAGAATTGTTGCAAAAGTTGCAATCATTATATATACAGAGTAAAAAACATTGGGTCATATTATGCATACACATATATTTTATTATTTTTAAATCATAAATGTTTAAACTGATTTTAAAAGAAAATAATGCCACAACATGGCATCTACAAGAATATTCCTTGAATCACTATTAAAAAGTTTTGCACATTGGAGTTTTCAGGACATGCTTAATTTTATTCACCAAAATAAAATAAAAGTAAATTTGATAAAATAAAACATCTTTTCAAATAAAGTATACACACTGTTGGTTGAATGAGGGACAAACAATATCATTGTGCTAATTACTATCCCAGTTTTAATTAATTACTGGAATTAATAGTCAATTTCACACCTGGTGAAGTTTTTACTCTTCTGAAGTAAGGAATTACTTATCTCATGAACATCCACACTTTCACAGCAATACACCACTTTGTGGACACAATTAAATGTACACTTTAATCATTGTAACCCTGGTGGTTCAATTCAAAATCTAAAATGTAGCATGTCCAAGAATAAAATAAAATACAGAAAAATTATAACATTCATCTAGTTTATGCACCAGCTGGGGGGATGAGTGCAGGGCAGAGGGGAAGCCTGCTAGTAGTGGCCAAGCTGGGCCAAGGTAAGCTGCCTGGGGTGGGTTACATAATGCAAGTGAAGGCTGTACTACTAGGTGGGCTAGATGTAAACAACACTTGACATGGTGTATGAAAACATGAATAAAAGCTATTCATTCCAATCAATTTCTTTTGAAAGTTCAGATTTTAAAAGATTAAATCCTTATGCATATATGCTGGGAAAATTAAATCAACAGTGCCAAAGTTGGACAAAATTTAAGGTATTGATTTTTTATTTATGCTAATAACTTGAAAAATTTGCAAAATTCAGATCTAATTTTGGGTAAACAATTGAATCTTGATTAAATAAAGTTATATTCCTGAAAAAAAGTCTCTAGGTTCAGCAATTCTCATGTTAGGTGAGTAAATATATTTCCTGATTTTTTAAAAAATTGCATTATGTTTTGGCCCATAACTTCAAAATAATACCCAATACTGACCTAATTTTTGGTATCTTTATAGAAAATGTATAAAAGAATGTGAATACTAAATACGATCAAAAACAGATCAGTGGTTTTGATATTAGGCAGCCTTGAAGTGTAACAATGGCTTTTTTTATGGAAAACGGAGGTTTTTTCCCTTAATATCTCGAAGGAACAAAGTCCTAATGACCCAATTTTCGGTATGGTAGGAGATATTGGGGACATCTAAAATTATGTCAACAGCCTGGGGAGCATAGAGATGTGCACTGAATGACCTACAGTCATCAAAGTGGACTGCTTGACAATGTAAGGGAATACAACAAGAGCCTCCCAAAAAAATTCAACAACTAGCCTAATTTTGCAGCTTTTATTTTCAAATTTCAGATTTTAACAGATTAAATCCTTATGTATACATGGTGTGAAAATTAAATCCGCAGTACTTACAGGAAAAAAACGTGCCATGGCCAAAGTTGGGCAAAATTTAAGGTACCAATTTTATATTTTTGCCAATATTTAAAAAAATTTAACAGATTTTGATCTAATTTTTGGTATACAATTAAATTTTGATAAATTAAAGTTGTATTACTGGAAAAAAGTCCCTACCTTTAACACTTTTGGTCTTAAGTGACCAAATATCTTCCTGATTTTTTTACAAAGTCCATTATGTTTGGGCCCATAACTTTTTTAAATAATATAATAATGACTTAATATCTGGCATGTACATAGGAACTATATAGAGGAATATTTATGGTAAATATGAAGAAAACTAGATGAGTGGTCTTGATATTAGGCAGTCCTGAAGTGTGAAAATAGATTTCTAATAAAAAATTGAGGTTTTTCCTTAATATCTCAAAGGAACGAAGTCCTATTGACCCAATTTTTTGCATGGTAGGAGATTATGGGGACATCTAACTGTATGCCGAAATTCAGATTCGTAGGTCCAACGGTGTCGAAACGTGCCAGTCTTACGGACGGACATCCAGACGGACAGACAGACAGACGGACGGATGGACGGACGGACAGACAGACGGACGGACGGCGGACAATGGACCATGACTATAGCTCAGATGACTTATAGTCAGCTGAGCTAAAAATCAAAACTAGGCATTACAAGGAATACAGTAATTAAAGAAACTGTTGACGAAATCAACCCTGCAAGAAAATTTGAAATACCAATGCTTATATCATTAACATTTTAAATACTCATGGATTTCACACAATTTTAAGAGTACAAGGAACAAAGGAACAGTATATATATTGATATTTAGTTTACATCTTCCTATACTTTATAAACCTAAGCTAAATAAGAAACTAGAATACGGGTAGTCGACAAGCGACTACGTGTATCCGCCAAAATCAGAGAAGGACTGGTGAAGTAAGGCATGGATTGAGTGGCAAGGGAATATAGAGTTACATGTGTTAAATATTAGAATGGATCTCTGCCACATAAACATGATTGTAGGTGGCGCCACCTGTTATTTGAAACTATCCAAGATATATACACAAGCAAAATTTGATGTGGAAAAGTCAAACCACTGTAGATATACGAGTGATTTTGTCCCACAGCAGACAAACAGATGGACGCTGTGCAAAAATGGCTGCAGGTTGCGCCACCATTTTTGTGTATGTTTTAAAGCTATCCAAGGGCTTCATTTGTGTAAAAAAATTTTCCTGATTGGTTGAATGAGTCCGGAGATATAAGCATGGATGTCTACAGCATGAATGTGAATGTAGGTGGCACCACCTGTCATAAAATCAAGAAAGCTATGCGGGATGTATAAGCATGCTGAATTGCAGGGAATTTGGTCAAACCACTGCAGGGATATGAGTGATTTTAACCAAAGGCAGACAAACAGATGGATGCTGTGTAAAAATGGCTGCAGGTGACGCCACCATTTTTGTGAATGTTATAAAGCTATCCAAGGGCTACATTTGTGTAATTTTTTTTTCCTGATTGGTCAAACGGTTCCCGAGATATGAGCTTGGATGTCTGCAGCGTTAACGTGAATGTAGGTGGCGCCACCTGTCATAAAATCGAGAAAGCTATCTAGGATGTATACGCATGCCGAATTTTAGGTGAATTAGTCAAACCACTGCAGAGATATGAGTGATTTTAACCCCAGGCAGATGAACAGATGGACACTGCAAACATGGTTGCAGGTGGCGCTGCCTTTTGTTGTGTATGTTATAAAGCTATCCCAGGGCTACATTTGTGTAAAATTTTTTTCCGGATCGGTCAACCGGTTCCAGAGATATATGGGTTTATGTGTGGAGCGTTAACGTAAATGTAGGTGGCGCCACCTGTCATAAAATCGAGAAAGCTATCTAGGATGTATACGCATGCCGATTTTTAGGTGGATTAGTCAAACCACTGCAGAGATATGAGTGATTTTAACCCCAGGCAGATGAACAAATGGACACTGTGCAAACATGGTTGCAGGTGGCGCAAACTTTTGTTGTGTATGTTATTAAGCATTCCCAGGGCTACATTTGTGTAAAAAATTTTTCCGGATCGGTCAAACGGTTCCCGAGTTATAAGGGTTTATGTGTGGAGCGTTAACGTGAATGTAGGTGGCGCCACCTGTCATAAAATCGAGAAAGCTATCTAGGATGTATACACATGCCGAATTTTATGTGAATTAGTCAAACCACTGCAGAGATATGAGTGATTTTAACCCCAGGCAGATGAACAGATGGACACTGTGCAAACATGGTTGCAGGTGGCGCCACCTTTTGTTGTGTATGTTATAAAGCTATCCCAGGGCTACATTTGTGTAAAATATTTTTCCGGATCGGTCAATCGGTTCCCGAGATATATGGGTTTATGTGTGGAGCGTTAACGTGAATGTAGGTGGCGCCACCTGTCATAAAATCGAGAAAGCTATCTAGGATGTATACGCATGCCGAATTTTAGGTGAATTAGTCAAACCACTACAGAGATATGAGTGATTTTAACCCCAGGCAGATGAACAGATGGACACTGTGCAAAAATGGTTGCAGGTGGCGCCACCTTTTGTTGTGTATGTTATAAAGCTATCCCAGGGCTACATTTGTGTAAAAATTTTTTCCGGATCGGTCAAACGGTTCCCGAGATATATGGGTTTATGTGTGGAAACAGACGCACAAACGGACGCTGGGCAGAGACGAAAGGTCAGAGGTCAAGGTCACTTGGTTAGGCACCAGTTCACATGTGACCCGATAATTTGTGTAAGTTTCGGAAAAATCTGTCCAGTAGTCTCAGAGGAGTTCTCCGGAAACGAACGCGGCGGCGGCGGCGGCGGCGGCGGCGGCGGAACCCGGTCAAAAACATAGTATCCGCAAAACTTCGTTTTGGCGGATACAATTATAGGACACAAATATGATTACTTTTACAGGGAGGAAAGAGTCGGGAGGAAACTTTCATGAGAAGCAAACAAATGATGTAATACAAAACTCTCTGACCAGTCAAATTAAATTTTAAATGCATTTATTACTGTTCCAATAACAGCAATATATATGGATTTGAATGGCCTTGCAATTTGAACATCAGCAGCAATTAAAGCCGCTAACCTTATAGAAATGACCTCTCAAACAATGTACAAAAATATATTAAGCACCATTACCCCCATCTCACCGGTCCCTTCACATATTTTACAAAAATAAAGTACTAATTTAATCCGTTCCCATCCACCCTTAATATAGCAGTCACATGATAAACATTATTTCACACTTAATATAACAAATGTTAAAAAAATGCACAACTTAACAAACAATTGGAATAAATCTTTTAAAGGAATTTGAATAAACGGCAAACATCTGGAAAAATTTAGATAGTAATGGCACAGAGAATTCTCAGATGTCTATACATGAACAAAATATTTTGAAAAGTTATGTTTTTGACTTATCATCTGAGAATCCTTTGAACATTTGAGAATATTAAGAATGCTACAAAAAATTTCCATATGTCCAAACCATTATTTATGAACAAATTTGCAAAAGAATATTGATGCTGTTGACACCTTGGTGAAACTTAGGCAGTCATGGTTCAGAGATAAGCCTCAGGTGTCCCCCTACACAAAATTACATTTGAGTAAAGCCCTGCAACTGAATTTTGAACAATTTTCACGGATGAAAATAAAACAATCTTGAAAATACAAATTTGCCAATTAAATGAAATGTTCATGAAATGAAGTATTGATCAATAATCACCACAGCATTCCCCCTGGTTATGATCAGAAGGCAAATTCAAAAAAGGTATTAATGTGCAGAACAGCAGCTTATATATGATATTCCACAAGTGTTTAAGTGATAATCTTCCTTGGTAACTCTGATGTAAATTTTCTCCAGGCATGTTCACTCTTTTCCCAGCTCCTTTTTCGCCTCAGCCATGACATACTCGCTGTCATCAGTGCTCATGGACTGCTGCAGGAGGGAAATCTTCATTGGGATTTTATCTTTAACAAACCCGAGGATCTTTGCTCCCACAGTCACACTGACCCAGGTACCAAGGATTACTGTACACAGTCCCACTGACAGGCCACCGACGACCAGGAGAGAGAAACTGAGAACCACCAGGCCCAGAGTCAACATGAAGCCTGAAATTATGAAAGATAAAAACTAATTCTATGCAAGATAAAATGGATGCCCATAGGTAAAATGTGATCATTTGCAATTTTTATACAACATGATTAACAACAGATCTTATACTAAATTATAAAAACATTACAATAAAGATGTTACAAGAGTATTTTAAGGCAAAATAAATCTAGCTCAAACAACCAGCTGGCTTCATTACTGTTTATGTGATTGAAACAACCTATACAGACACATTATAGCTGCTAAATTAAACACCCATAATGAAACAGGCAAGGAAAAATCTCTCATTTGACAGTATCAGAGGGTAAAAAGGGATAAGAGTTTATGACTAAGATACAATCCACATGAACACCTTCCATGTCTGCAGCACAGATCAATGACAATACATTCAGGTACTGTAAAATCATACACATGTAACATTACCAAGACAAATTGATTCCAAACCAGATGTTGGGAGGCTGGCAGAAGTGCTGCACAATCTTTGAAATATTAGCAAATATCTAGGAAGATCTGTCTAGGAAAGGAATTTCGAGCATTTACTTTAGGCAGCGAATAGGGGAAGAGTGACACTAAAAATGCAGCTCTCTTAAAACATATCGAAGGACTACTCAAACGACATTTAAGATCACACAATTGTACTTCATTGGATACAATGGATAACACAGTACAAGGATTATGTATAAATTTATGGATCTAATTTAATAACCATGCTGTGATTAAGGTATCATTTTCGTCAGAAACATATTTAAAATCAATCCCTAAGGTGTGGTTATGTTAATATCAGACCCCATTAAGTATACAGTTTAACCAGGGTACAGTGATCTTTCTGATGGTACACACATTTCTTAACTTCACTCATATTCACATGATACTGTAACATTATAAAATATTTTAAAATTTTAAAAGGTATACTATTTAAAGCACTCAGAAATAAGTCACTTTTCTGAAACATTTTCCTCTATTGTGTGTCTTGTTGAAAATGAATTTTTAATTTTTTATTTAATCAAAATTAAATTCCATTTTTAGGGTGGATAGAAACATGAAAGAGGAAAAAGAAAAAAATCAGATATTGTTATGTAGTGATATATTAGTCAAGAAAAAAGTGGCTTTCTGTTACTGATTGTTTAAAATTGTGTACCTTTAATAAAAATTATTTTCTTTTAATTGTTTCAAAATCTTTTCATGTGAAAAGAAATTAAAAGTTCAATGATATGTATACCATCAGATGGATCATTGTACCAGGTATAAAATAATGTACACTTTATGGGGTCTTATATGAATTTAAAGCAACTTTTGGATTGATTTATATATAGGTCTTTGACAATAATGATACCTTAAATTCAGCCCTCAACCAATTATCACAGCATGATGCATCAAGTAATGGCACAATGTCTACCACCTGGCAGACCACAGCTTCCCTGTTAGGTTCTTACAGATGCTTCAGACAATTAACTCAGTAGATGGTAAATGATATTGCAGTCAGGTGTTTTATTATTAGTCATAGGTATACAAAGTATTACACTGGTTAAATAAACATTAATGATGGCCCACAGCTAAGGTTGTCAGGTTAAAAATCAGTAAATGTATAATTTAATTTATTAATATTTTAGACTGCACCCTGATATTCAGCATATACATTTATGCATCTACTCAGTTCAGGCACTGGAAGTTGAACAAAAACAATTACCACAGCTTGGCTATTTAAATATTTTCATGAACTATATAAAACACACCACTTCCATGGTCAAATAATAAATTCCAAAATGATGTAGAAATTTTTACCTTCAATTATGAGGAGGGCCATGATGGTTGTGAGTAGACTGCCAACAGTGAAGGCCACAAAACAGGTGACTGGAAGGGAGACCAGTGACAACGTGCAGGCAATCATGGTGGCTGCCAGGGGGTGCTCCTGGGCCAGCTGCTTTATGTGGGTCCATTTGTCCAGAAGCTTGAACCGCTCATCCATTTGCTTCCACAGCTCATGCAGCCTCGTGACAGCATTCTCTTTGCAACTGTGGGTTGTTGCTGCCATTTTGTGCTTTAAAAATTTCTGAAATGTGTAACACAGGTAGGTTATAAAATGGGTATAAATACATCACAGATAGGGTACATGTGTTACAGATGTCCGTGTGCAGGGATGTTCCATGTGTTGTTGACATTTGGTTTGTGTAGCACGCACAGCTCGTTGCCATAACAGCATCGCCTGGCTGAGCCAGGCCGGCCCACAAGTGAACAATGATATGTAGAGAAACAGCCATGTTGTTCTAGATGTTTCCTGTAACGCTTGTGTACTGTGTATCATGTTAGGTTCCGTAACATAAAATTGGGGGCTCGTCCGGGATGCTTAAAAGTTTTGAAAATTTATTAGGCCTTGACTTAGATTACATTGTTTACATTACATTGTTTACAGGATTTATCTCAGTGGTTTTTTGTTATTGTTTTAACATCTTTACATGGCAGATTTCAAACCTGAGACATTTGTTGACGATCCTGACCCTGATCAACTTGAACAGTTGACAAAAGAACAGTTGTTGCATTTGGGACAACACTTACATCTAAGTGTGAAAAAAAGTTTTGAGAAAGCCTGAAATCATAGCTTAAATCATGCAAGGTCTAGTTAGCAAAGGTTTAATTGAAGAGAGTGAAGTGGAAACATAAAAAAAGACAGCCTTGCTATGCAATTAGAATTTAAAAAGTTGGAAATGCAACATGAGCTAGCATTAAAAGAGAGGGAAGAACATGAAAGGTTAGAAAGAGAGACTAGAACAAGAAAAAGAAATTAAGTTAAAACAACTGGAGTTAGAAAGAATTAAACTAGAACATAGTCTACATGCTGCCAACATGCTGCCACAACTCACAGTTTTGATGTTGCTAAACACATTAGACTTGTCCCACCTTTTCAAGAAAGAGGGTTGATAAATATTTTTACACTCTGAGAAAGTAGCTGAAAATTTAAAATGGCCTAAGGAAAATTGGACTATGCTATTACAAAGTGTATTGACTGGCAAGGCCAGAGAAATTTATACAGAGCTTTCAGTAGAAGCTGCTGCTGACTATGACTTGGTTAAACAGTTAATATTAAAAGGTTATGGGTTAGTTTGGGAGGCTTACCGCCAGAAATTCAGAAATTGGGAAAAGCACAAAGAACAGACCTACATCAAATTTGCTAGGATAAAAGAGCAGTTGTTTGATCTCTGGTGTAGTTCTAAAAATGTAATGAAATATTATGGCAATTTGTGCCAGTTGATTTTGCTTGAAGAATTTAAGCGCTGCATTAACGCAGAAGCAAAAACTTTTCTTGATTAGAAAAGTCCTGAAACACTTGACATTGCTGCTCAATTAGTTGATGATTATTCGTTAACACACAAAATGTCCTTTACTAGCAAATCAAACCAGTCATTCACAAACAAGAATGTAAATCAGTATGGTCAAAAGAAGTTTAAAGCGTAGTCACTTAGTACTAGTAGTCCTGATTGCTGAACAAAGTCCATTGCTACACCTCAGTCCATGTCCATTGTGTCTAAGTCCTATAAAGACCAGTCATTTGCAAAGAAAATCTGGTCCAGATAATAACACTCTGGGAGTCACTAGTGACTTGTCTAATGACTCGCCCAAACAGGATGCAGCATTTTCAAGGTCAGAACTTATTGAGGAACAGCATAAGGACCCTGATATTTCATGTTTGTTTCCCAGGGCAGTTTCTAAAGATGAACTGTCACAGAACCCAGTTTGTTTCTATGTTAAAAATGTGTGCTTATGCGTAAATGGTGACCACCTGATGTATGCGCTGAGGATGAGTGGGCCATCAAACATCAAATAGTAATGCCCATAAGATATTGCAATGAAATTCTATGCATGGCACATGAGGCTCCTTTATCTGGCCATTTAGGTATATATAAAACTTATCAGAAAATTAGTACACACTTCTATTTGTCTAACCTCAGGAAAGATGTTGTACAAATTGTAAATAATGCCACACATGCCAGATCGTAAGCAAGCCCAATCAGAATCCTCCTGAAGCCCCACTTAGGCCTATTCCTGCTTTCAAGGAACCAATTAGTAGGATTATTGTTGATTGTGTTGGACCACTGCCCAAAACAAAATCTGGACATGAATACTTGCTGACAATTTTGTGCACATCTACCAGGTTCCCTGGGGCAATACATAGTGCAAAATTAATGCCAAAAGTGTTGTCAAGGCTCTGACCAAGTTTTTTACAACTTTTGAATTATCAAAATCTGTCCACTCTGACCAAGGGTCTAATTTTATGTCTGGCTTATTCCAGCAAGTTATGCTTGAGCTAGGTATAAAACAGTACAGCTCTTTGCCATACCATCCTGAAAGTCAGGGTGCCCTCGAGCGTTTTCATCAGACATTAAAAAACATGATTAGGACCTATTGCTATGACACACAGACAGACTGAGATGAAGGAATCCACCTGTTGTTGTTTGCTGTCAGAGAATCCTTTCAAGAGCCCTAGGGTTTCAGTCCCTTTGAACATGTTTTCGGACACTCAGTTCACAGTTTCTTAAAACTGCCTTAAGAAATACTCTTGTGTGAAAATCCTGACTCTCTTAGTTTCTTGCGGTATTCTCAGACTTTCGCACTAAACTACACAATGCTTGCGAGACTGCAAAGTCAAATCTAAAATCTGCACAAAGTAAAATGAAAACAAAGTATGACAAACACACTGTAAGCAGGACGTTTGAACCTGGTGAAAAGGTCCTTGCCTTACTTCCCATCCCTGGCAGACCTCTGCAAGCTAGGTATTTTGGTCCTTACATTGTTGACAAGAAAGTCAGTGATTTAAATTACATACTGTTGACACCAGATAGACGTAAGAAGAAACAACTGTGCCATGTTAACATGTTGAAACCATATTAGGACAGAAATAGCACATCAGATGTTGTACAAAATGTTACTGCTGTTAATTGTGTAAAAACTGACCCTGACCCAGTTAAAGTACATACCGATTTTAAGGGTGATGTAGACATTCAGTGTGGAACAGTACCACACAAAAAACTCAGATGTGCTTAACAACCTGGATGCCAAACTGTCACACCTTACCACACAACAACAACAAGACCTCAAGAACCTGCTGCGGAATTATGAACATTTGTTTAGTGATATACCAATGCGAACTAACATATTATGCCATGACGTTTATGTTGGCGAGGCAAGCGCAATCAAGCAACATCCTTATAGACTGAATCCAGAAAAGCAAAAGTATCTACAGATTGAGATTCAATATTTGTTGAACAATGATTTTATTGAAACCTAGTAACAGTAACTTGTTTTCACCATGTATCTATGTGCACGGATTATCAAAAACTGACCTCTGTCACCAAAAGACATATGTTCCCGATTCTGAGGATCAATGATTGTATTGATAGAGTTGGTAGCTCCAGATATGTCTCCAAGTTTGACTTGCTAAAAGGATTCTTGCAAGTTCCGCTGACAGAATGAGTGAAAGAAGTGTCCGCATTTGTGATGCTGAAAGGACTGTACCAGTATAAAGTATGCCGTTTGGCTAGAGAACTCGCCAGCCACGTTCCAGCGCCTCATCCATATGGTTGTCAAGGACATTCAGGGCTGCGACACATATATTGATGACCTTATCTTGTACAGCGACACCTGGGAGAAACACCTGCAAATTCTTCACGACCTCTTAGAAAGACTCAGTGAAACATGTCTGACCATCAACTTGGTGAAATCTTTGAGATTTTTCATGCACAAGAAACATTTTTGGGGCATATTTGGGCCGGCCCACGTGTGAACCCTAATATGTAGAGACACAGGGATGATGTTCTAGATGTTTCCTGAAACATGTGTGTTCTGTGTATCATGTTAGGTTCTGAAACACATGTTATACACATTTCAGCCCTTTGTAATATTAACTTATTTCCTGATTATACTGTTTGAACAAAAAAAAAGTTAATCATATTCCAGCAGCCTGGTTGTCTATCTATATACATAATAATTTTGTTTACAGCCCTTTTTGGTCATTAACCAAAACTACTATAACAAATTAAGAAAACAAAAACTACCAATCATAATCCCCATGATCCAGTGACCTTCAGTTCTTATGAATTTTAGGTCTTCATAAATAAACCAGGTATAAAAATCTGTAGGATAATTTCAAACTCACGGCTACATGAAAAATTTAATTAATTATACTTATTATATACTTATTATACCAAATTTACCATTAACAGTAGGCCTAATGTTTTGTAAGGAATTATTATTACACTATAGATAAACCCCTCTGTGTCTAAATCATTTGAAGTACATTCACTTCAACCTTTTCACTTATACAGTTACCGATGTTTGTTCATTATAGTATACTTTATATATTCCGGAGTTTCAATTTTTATTTCAAGTTACCTGGGTCCAAGGTTCTTGTGTCGTAAAACTGAATTACTCCTCTCTCTCAGTGTCAGACTGAAGACCCGCGCCTTATGTGTGCGTGTCCCTCAGTTAACAGTGGGTCCAGGATAGTTGTTCAATTAGTGTGTTACGTAATTGCTCTTCGGCAGAGATTAGACGGCTACATGATCACGTGCTCGTCTTTCTCGCTGCTGTCACTTCGTCTTACTTTGGTCAACATCAGTTGTTGTTCCGCGTTTTGACAGCTGTGTACCAAAACAGGGACATACCATAAATATTCCTTCAATTTGTCAATAAGGATAAAATCAGATAAGGTCTTTTTTTTGTGTTTTACAGGAAGACATATTTTTTTAATCATGAACAATATTTAAAATGTATGAGGATATTTAATAAAAATTACTTTATTAGTCGAGCACTTTAAAATAACTTTTTATGTGATTTAGTTCCTTTATGGTACCAACATGGCAGCGTCCATGAGCTGGGCACGCTCTGCTAGGTAACAAATACCCAGCCTTTTATCATGCATGATAAAAGCAATATCAATACTTACAATAACTTTGGCTCTATTATAAATAAAAACACCTTCTCATTCTTGGTTTACCGACTGTCCTCTGTTTTTAGTCAGCTTGGCCATTGTTTGAGCGATAATGGAATGAATTATCGCAAAGTCTCAAGGAGAATTGACAAGCGGTCGGTCTATTTCGTTGTCAAGCGCTACCCCGGTTTGACAGCTGTCGACCGTGTAACCCTCAAGTGCAATTGGGATACATAGCGCTAAGGACTTTCCAACTTACACTACGCTGCGCATTTGATAGCTATCATTATTTGCCATGACCGTTTGCAATAACTTTGTTATTTGTTTAATATTAATTATTATAATAAACCAGTGCAACAATTTATCAAAGAGACTACTATACTCTGTTCCCACACCCCTACCCATCTAATTTTTCGCTACATTTTTCTTTCAAATGAATTTTGTTTGCCACTACAAATTATCTTTTAGCAAGTGCAGTGTGAAGATTTAAATTGATTTAAAGAAAAAAAGAAATAAATATATTTACTTAGTGAAGCTGAGACAGCATTGACCACTTTAGAAAGAGGTGCAAAAATTATGGGGTCAGTTCAAGTGGCCATGTCCCTTTATCTTTGAGATGTAGGAAGTATGTGTGATGTAACAAACATATAATACAAATACCACTTTGATGTCATTAATACAAATTGTCGAGTGGATGTAGATTTGGTCTGTCATCTTAGGTCGTCACTGATATGTCGCAAGACTGTACATATGTTCAGTCATATTACTTCCTGAATTAATCATATGCAATCAATACACGGGAGAATATTATTTTGCTGTTAGATAATCACCACATTTGTCTGATTTACCTCTGAGGTAAATAAAGGTATGATTTGGTGCATTGTATGAAAATTATTTTAAAAAAATGGTGGACAGGGGTGGTGGAATGGAGTATAGTACATATAGCATTATAGCAAGAACAGCAATTTTGTACCCTTACTGTGAGCATACTTTATTTCTGTCCTCCTGTTGATACAGAGGACCTTTCATGAAACAATGTATTTACATTTGAGTCTCTAAATCTCTGAACACTACATTGATATCATGACTTTGATTTCATGCAGACCCCTGCTTAGGTGGGGAAAGCAGGGATTGAGGGAACCCAGGTTCCCTGGACCCTTCCTCCTGTAATATATGGAACTCCATCATAATCAAATAGGGAAATTTCTAAGGAAGATATGATTCATCAGCCTATGTAAGGAAACAAAAATTTATGCAACATCGGTTGCATGCTGACATTGAGGCCTAATTCTGAACAAGTGCCATAATAATTTAATTAATGGTTATGATGTTGGAAATAAGTGCTGCATGTTTGTTGTAAAAATGTATTAATTTGAATCGGGGAAATTTATTACTTGCCATAAATCATCGATTTTCACAAGCATGTTGGTCACTTGCGTAGGTATGTTTGTTTGTGATTGTGTGTTTGTCCCTACACTACTGGCCACAATTTTGTAGCAATCGATCTCAAACTTAGAGGGTTGATTGAAATCCAAAAGTCCTGGAAGCCTTTTGTTACTGGTGAATATAGGTCAAAGGTCAAGTTCATAAAAAAGTCAAAATTTTGTTTTCATAATAACTTAATTCATATTTGTCATATCTTTGCAAACTAAAGCTCATTTAGTTCCTCTAGGCTTTTTCCAATGTGATGGTCTGGTCAAATGTCATCTCAGGTGTCAGGGTGTCAGTATGTCTGTCTGTTTTTCAGTTGTCCTCCATTTCGCCTGTTTGCTGGTTCCTATGCCTTACATATACCATTCTAAAGACCACAGTTTTGCAGGAATCCTTTTGAAACCAGTACATCTTATGTCATACACTAATATCTCAATACTGATTTTTCTTTTTCTTAAAATAGCCTCTAGGGGGTGTTGCATTCTAAGCACTGCAACATTTGATTTTTTGGCCATATCTCCAAAACAATAAACCTTAGCTACATAAACTATAGCTCAATTTGTTCCTCTATGCTTTCCCAAAAGAATGGTCTAGACAACTGTCATCTCTGATGTGTCAATATGTTGGTCTGTTTGTCAGTTGTCATGAAATTTGCCTGTTTGATGGTCCTTGTGACTTACATATATGATTCTACAGGCTATAGTTTCAAAGGAATCCTTTAGAAACTGGTACATCTTATGTATATCTGTATATTTTATCTCAAAACTGGTTTTTTATTTTTGGAAATTAGCCGCTAGGGGGTGCTATTCTTGAAATGCTAAAAGATATCATTTTTTGCCCATATCTCCAAAACTATAAACCTTGGCAATGTTAACTTCAGCTCAATATGTTGCTCTGTTCTTTCCCCAGTTGATGGTCTAGTCATTTGTCATCTCAGATCTCCCAGTGAGTCAGTCTGTGTGTCAGTTGTCATCAAATTTGCCTCCCTGCTTGTTGTTCTTGTATGATATATGTCTTTCCACAGACCAGATTTTATAAACAATCCATCTGAATGTTATACTTTTGATAGAATACCTAAGTTCTAGAAGTTCTGATGTCTTTTAGAGTAAATAATCAGAAGGTAAAGGTCAGGGTCATTATAAAACTACTTCATTTCTTCATCAAAATTCATAGAAGCTGCTTCTATAGAATTCTTCTGATATGTTGCTGTCTAAACCTGCTGTTACCATGGTTATGCATTATTTGGGAAAATTCATAATATCCCAAAATATGGGGTCTCATTGATCTAATATTGTCACTTTTAAGCTACAGAGGTCTTAGGCACCATTAGATCAGTTTTACTGGACTTTATACCAAATCTTGGGAAATCTCATTCCGTTTCTCGTCAAATGGGATATTGCAAGAATTCATTTTTTTTCCACTCTACAGGCCACAAATCTAAAGCAATCGCCCTGAAGTTATACAGTTGATAGAAAAACAAAACTCCTGCCAGTCTTTTGTTTTTAGTGGAGATAGGTCAAATGCCAAGGGCAAAGTCACTAAAAAAAGTACTATTTTGCTCATTACGTTGTCTTAAATTGTCCTTTCTACACAAATTATAGTTCATTTTATTAGTCTTTGCATTCCCCATTCTCTCTGTCTGTCATATTTCAATTTTCTGCAAGCACTTGAATTATGGTCATCTAGTTTACATTTTCATAAAGTTATTTTCATTACTAAGAATAAAAATATGAATTTCAGTATTTACAAAGCAATCTAAACACTACTGATACTGTGATAGTAGAGATGGCAACATTTGTAACAGAACATTGTGAAAGTGAAAGGAAAATTTATTTCTCATGAATCATTCTAAAATTTCTTTTTTTTTTTTTGTTATTTGTTTTTCTATTTCTGATAGTCACAGTGTTAAAATGTTCTTTTCTATCAAAATGTCCATGAATGGTGTCTTGAAACATTGCATCTCATTTGATGTTGATTCAAAATTTTATTAAAAAGTATATATTGTTAATATTAGGCCAGGGAATTGTGTGGGCCCTCAAAAATTGATACAATTATTGATTTGTTACCTTTGATTCAATTCTTATTTAAGTAGTAATTTTTTTCAGGATTTTTAAGAAATAAAAGCAGTTTAGAGCAAAATGAATTATTGTAAATTTCAGTAAATAATAGACAAATGTAGCTCTCATTTTGTTTTTTGTCGCTATATATGTTTCTATGCAAGTTGGCAGTCCACAAGGGAACATTTAAAGTAGATTTACAGCACATATTTGGTAAAGAACTTCATCATCACATACTGTTCTGTCAGATTTGAGTGCTACAGAGGACTTTTGGATGGTACTTGCAAAAAATAATATTTGAAAAATATCATTCAGATGTTAATAATCAATTACAATTTAATAGAGGGAATGCAATTAACTGCATGGATTATTTGATGCTCTGTAACACCCCAAATCAATATATTGTTCTGTTTTCAATATATTTTTAGCAGGAGAATACAGACAGGGATAATTCGTAAATGGTTTTTGAAGGTAGAAAGGAATTATGCCAGCCAGAGCAGAAATATTCTCAAACTTCATGAAAGAGGGCTGTTCCAAAATGTCTTTCCAGAGGAAAGGTAATTGAAATGAAAATTCTCCAAATCCTGTAGTAAATTATTTTTGTAAAAGAGTTATTTTAAAAGAGTTATAAAGTTTATAAGTTCTATGGATTTACTTTTCAATTTCACTGTCGATGTGGGGTTTCCATTTCTGTGGTAATTAATACATTTTTAGCTCAGCTGACTATAAGTCATCTGAGCTATAGTCGTGGTCCATTGTCCGTTGTCTGTCCGTCCGTCTGTCCATAGATGTGGCATGTTTTGAAACCATAAGACCTAGGAATCCAAAATTCGGCATAATGTTAGATGTCCCCAAGATCTCCTACCAAGCCAAAAACTGGGTCTTTGCGACTTCGTTCTTTTGAGAAATTAAGGAAAAACCTCAATTTTTTATGAAAAACCTATTTTCACACTTAGGACATCCTAATATCAAAACCACTTATCTGTTTTTCCTCATATTTACCATAAATATTCCTCTATATAGTTCCTATGTACATGCTAGAAATTAGGTCAGTATTGCAGAATTTTTGAAGTTATAGGCCCAAACATAATGCACCTTGTAAAAAATCAGGATATATATTTACTCACTTAACATAAGAATGGCTGATACTTTTTTCAGGAATATAACATCATTTAATCAAGATTCAATTGTATACGGAAAATTAGATCTGAAATTTGCAATATTTTTCAGTTATTAGCATAAATATAAAATCAGTACCTTAAATTTAGCCCAACTTTGGCCACGGCACTATTTTTCCCTGTAAGTACTGTGGATGTTATTTTCACAGCATGTACACATAAGGATGTAATCTGTTAAAATCTGAAAAATAAAAGCTGCAAAATTAGGCTAGTGATTGAATTTGTTTGGAGGCTCTTGTTGTATTCCCTTACATTGTCAAGCAGTCTACTGAGGTCACTGTAGGTCATTCAGTGCAACTCTCTATGCTCCCCAGGCTGTTATGTAATCCCATCACTCAGGCAAGCCCTCTCTCTTGTTGAGCTTGATCAGGCTGCCAGCATAAATACCACAGGGAGCCTTTCTCTCTCTCTTCACCCCCCCCCCCCCCCCCACCCCATTGTGTTGAGGCCTGTACTTTAAACAAGATGAATCTTATAATTTCACATTTTTTCAGCGATGAACAGTAAAAACAGAGACCCCTCCCTGACCCACCGCTTTGATACACAGGACTAATATACAAGACAAAGCCTATAATTTTAATGTTAAAAAAATTCTTTTTGTTGAGACTTGGACAATTTTGATTTTATTTTTAAAGGAAAAAATGTTCAGGAATTTAATCATAATATTCAAATATGGTAAAATATTAGGACCTATTGTAAGTGCTTACTGACAAGATTTAAGAAGATATAAATTCTTGGTAGCATTTCATTCATATCTCTTAAAGTTGGTGGGGCCTACGTGTGAATAACACTGTTAAATCTAGTTTTTAAAATTATGAATATTGGTCAAACTTAGTGGGATTAATTTTTGACTCATATGGCCATATATTTAACTTTTGAAAACTTAATTACCTTCACACAGTA
Source organism: Sipunculus nudus (assembly GCA_026874595.1). Classification (NCBI taxonomy): domain Eukaryota; kingdom Metazoa; phylum Annelida; class Sipuncula; order Golfingiida; family Sipunculidae; genus Sipunculus; species Sipunculus nudus. The sequence continues at coordinate 22,958,431 of CM049307.1, forward strand.
TTTGTTTATGAAATGGAACTTTTATATGACACTTGCCGTAGGCCCATTTTTTCCCTTGGTGCTTCACTAAATGGTTTCAGGCCAAAGGTTTCATTTATTACACAGTCTGTATGCTTTAGCTCATCTCCATTATTCTATAATTTACAGAGTTTCATTTAAGCTGGGCCATTTTCTCTTAGCTTTGCAAATGGTAATATACATGGAAAAACCATAAGAAATAAAAATATTTTGCAGTTACTAATATTTTCCAAAATTCAGCTGAGCGACGTGACCCATGGGTCCCTTGTTATGTAGTTTCCACAAATAACATCACCACTTACAACATTTTATTGTAGATTATGTGATATTTTTTGTGTATGTTAAAATACATCCTAAAATCTTTGAGTACAGATATGAGTCTGACTTCAGTACTCTGATCTAATAAGGTAAAGAAAATCTCTAAATCTTTTTATCATTGGAAAAACACTACAGGACTCATACTCCTCTGAATCATTTCCATTTTGTCATTTTATTAAGGCTTTCTTGAATAACACGACAGGCCTAAACTTTTTTTTGTATTATAATTTATAGTGTAAAATAAAATGTATACCTTTATAATAGAATTTAAGTTTGGTGTTTGTTCATAAACATAGAAGAATGAATATAAAAAAATCTTTTAATAAGTAAAATGTTTTAAAATAAATTTAAGCAAAACTTTTAATTGTTAATTTCTTGGGAGAAAATGTCATATATGGTTTAAAATTATGCATATTTATTACTTAAAGTGTGAATTTAAAATCTGTCCTTCAAATTCTTTTGTCAGGTGAGTTTAAAATATTTAAATTTATATCATTTTGGAAAATATTTTTATTTATATATTATTTTATTTTGGATCAGTTCTGCAGAATTACTGAGCTTATTGAAGAAATCCCACCAGTGTGTTTACTGTGGATTTGATCCAACAGCTGATAGCCTTCACATTGGTAACCTGCTGGCAATAATGGCTCTGTTGCAGTGTCAAAGGTCAGGTCATGAGGTCATTGCAGTGGTGAGTTAATACATTTAATCACATGATCAGTTAATAGATGTAGCTCTTGAATCTTTAGTTGCAGATATACTAAATGCAGGAAAGTAAAATGTTAATTGAGGTGTTCAGTTACACCTCATTACAGGGATTTCAGAACAAAATGACAATAGGAATTACTAGAAAAAACACTACAGACATAATTATCAATTAAACTAAAATCACTTTTTTTTTGGTTAACATTTCAGGGAGAGTAATGTAATCAGTTTTAAAATTTAGAATAAAAGTACAAAAAGTTTAAGACTTTAACTTCATCCAGAATATCAGAAAAAAAAACAGTTATTATTGGATAAGTAAAGATAAAAAAATATTTGTGTGTCATCTCACTAATGAGGAGAATTAACAAGGCTTGACAGATCTAAAATTTTAAAATATTCCTTTTTTTTTAGATTCTACACTCAATTATTATGTTAGAAAAGCAAAATTAGTTCTAGCATAATTTATGTTTCACCTTATTCATGACAATAGTAACAAGTATTGACAGAAGCTTTCTAAAATGTTCCTTATCTTTTTTAATTCTTCACTTTAACATGTAAGAAAAGCATTATAAGTTCTGGTATGGGTTCTGGCAGTTGAAGAGATTGTTGGTTGGTAACATCTTTATTTCTTTATGACACTTTGTTTTTAATTATGTAATTACCGGGGTATGTTCATTTAGTGAGTATGCACTGGCAAGGGATTCAATCATGATACACTGTATTTTAGAGATAACCTGAGCGTTCAAGACAGAACCTTTTAATACAGACATATCAAGTTTCTCATTAGTTATATTTATGACAGATAGGTGGTGCCACTGCTCAAATAGGAGATCCTAGTGGGAAAACAACAGAGAGAACAGCAATGGAAATAGAAACAGTGGAACATAATATAGCATCAATACAAAAAAGTCTACATAGAATCTTTGACAACCATCAAAGGCATTTATGGAAAGAACATAATGAACTGAAACCAGTGAGGTGAGAATGATCCTTGAAAATTCTTAACAGGTATATGGTGACTTAAAGAACATTCAAAAGTATATTATAAAGAGCACTGCCCCATATACCATATTTTCTTAACAAGTAACCACTCCTTATCAAATTAATTATAATTAATTTTAAGATTAATACCTGCACAGTGCTTACCTGTTTAAGATATAAATATCATCATATTAAATTTGATGAAATCTGTGGTCAGCAAGTTACATTTGTTTTGTTCTGTGTACAGTAAAACGATGCAAACCAACCACCTACATCTAGGGACCACCTCAATATAACAACCACTTGTTCATGGTCCCAAATTTTTTTTTTGCTCCTTAAATAAGACCTCTCTTAAAACGACCACCAAAAAAATTTCACCACTTTATTGAGGTCCTGATGGTGGTCCTGATTTAGAGGTATTACTGTTTATGTATATACCACTTTTTTTATTTTAAATTACAGATTTCTAGATAACCGTGTTTGGTACAGTGAATGGAATGCAGTAGAGTTCCTTTCCCAGGTTGGGAGATATTTTAGGATGGGCACAATGCTCAGCAGACACAGGTAAGGTAGGATGGGTTGCCCAGAAAACTTTGTTTAAAGATATGAAATTGTATTCTCAGAAACCAGTCTGTGCAGCAGTTTTTCCCAGCAAAGAACAGATGGCAAGGTTGGCAAATTTCTGCCATTGCCAGTTTCTGCCATGGCAGAAATCAGTTTGGTAGTTTGGCAGAAACGGCAGAAATAGTATTGTATAGACTGTGTATTGCAACCAAAATTGGCTTTTACTTACTGTCATAATAGAATAATAATTTTACCTCAAATCATTTTATGGTCAGCCTTAGTTGACTGGAGTACAAATCAATCCGGTTGTCCATTGTTACACCCAAACTCTCCTCCCTTCAGGTGTTTACATAACATTTAACACAAAATCTCAACCCCAAATACAGACTTGGAATATTGAATTTACCATTAAGGTGTACATAATCACAATGGATTAGTGATTTATAATTCTAAACTCTTCATTTTTTATGGAAATTTGCCATACTTACATGGCAGTTAGGCTTGTATCTCTCTTTCTCTCTCTCTCTCTTTCTCTTGCTCTCATATTTCCTGAATTCCCATTTCTGTCACTTTCGCCTGCTGTGGCTTATTCAGTTTTCTCCAGAGTTGTTATATTAAATATCCCCCAATGTTGGTACATGCTTGTATCTTAATATAATAAATTACTCTTAATATGTATTTAATCAACCTGTAAACAAAACAAACCATCTTCATATGATTATCTGCATGTTTACTCTAAATACTTTGCCATCATATTTGAATGAATGTTAATGGTCATTTATCAGGAAACTCTAAATTGAAGTCATGAGTTGGTAATCAACCCCTGTGCCTCTGAGAGTCCATGCAACAGTTTTAGTAGACCCTCAGAAATATATTTTTATTCATTTTTGGAGAGTTCATTTTAACTCTCCAGTGTACAGATTTTGGTTTTCTCTTCTACTAGTGTTCAGAGTCGCCTCGAGAGTCCTGAAGGAATGAGTCTCACAGAGTTCACCTACCAGGTATTCCAGGCTTATGACTGGCTGTACTTAAACAGGAAATACAACTGTAATATACAGGTAAGCATAGTCTATTTCTGTGTTAAGAGATTAAAACCATGTTGAAGGAACAGACAGAAAACTTTAACTCATCTAAGTTTTGACATATGTAGGTGTTACTTGAAAATAATTTTACTCAGTTTGCTAAATCATACAGCTTATGACTTATAGACAAGCAAGATGTTGTCTAGAGTGAGTTGAACAAACAAGATTTTCTTTTTGATGAACTGCCTGTACATGGCATGATAAACTGAAAAGTTATCCATTTATATAATAAAATTAAATTAAAAAGTGAGATTGATGATCAGCATTATGTTTGATTTATAGATTGGTGGGAATGACCAATTAGGCAATATGATGTCCGGACAGGAACTGATCCGAAGAACAATAAACAAGCAAGTCTTTGGTGAGTTGTTAATCGGTTTATTTATAGCAATAAGCAACAATCCCCCTGTTAACTTTCTTGTTAATCTTATATTATGTATGTACAAATGTATGCAATGTCCTCAAGCTCCAAAACTGTATTTCATACGTCTAATTTATTCATAGTAATTTTTTACATGTATTTATTTTATCACTCTTTATGCATATATTTATGTTCAAATTTATTTTTCATCTTATTTTTTCTGTATAAGATATTAAGAGGCATACAACTTACATTGATTATTAAAGCACAATGTTTGGTTACATGATTGAAATTTTAATAACAGTCTGTAGGAGTTTATTTGCATTCATTATTTATGTATTTATTCAACAGACATTGGATAACACACTGAAATTACATTTTTATACACTTGTCTCTGACATGACATATTCTGGTATACCCAACATCAATCAATCAATCTGTCTGTTCACTTATAGCGTAACCACAATAACTTATCAGGGCTTTGATGGATTTTCACGAAACTCACCAAAACTATTAACCAATGGATGATCTCGCCCAAGATCAATCATGGGCAAAGTCCATGCATATATAATAATGTCAGAGGTCACTAGGCTACTTTGTGGTGTCCCAGGAATATGATGGATATTTATAAAACTTGATAGAAATGTTAATCAATATAATATCTTGCCTAAGTCTGATTTTCCAGCAAAATCCATGCATATTTAATAAGGTCAGAGGTCACTGCACTTTGGAGGCACCTTGGTGATTTACCAAAAATTCTATGGACTTTCATGAAACTAGTTGTACATATTAACCAATAGAGTTTCTCACCTCAATTAGATCCTAGGCAAAGTTCACACATATTTATTGAGGTCAAAGGTAACCAGGCTGAATTATGCAGGCCAATTTTTAGTGTCACAATGATAATGTCCAGGCATTTAATGAATATAACTTTGAAATAACTCAATAGAAATAATTGTCAGTATATAATATCTCACCTAAGTTCTATTTCCAGCAAAATCCATGCATATTTAATGAGGTCAGACAACACCACACTTTAGTGACACCATCCTGACACACTAATAATAATCTGATGGATTTCCATATACTCTTACTCATCCTGACTAACATTCTCATCAAATTCATGCATATTTAATGAGGTCAGAGGTCACAAAATACGCAATGGGAGTATTATGCACCATTTGTGGTGCTCTTACCCATAGAACTTTAAAAGTAAGGCCATCAAAAATTAGTTATAGGTTTCTCAGGCACCTCTCACGTTTCATGCTGTGGGGTAATATGGTAGCTGGCTCAATCGCTAACATAAAAACTCCTGCATAAGTTAATTGCCCTCTTAATGATACATGGACCATTTTTATCCATGAATATATATCAGTACATTGATAATTCCTCTAACACATTTGACCAATTAGACCTTTAGATCATTTATTATGATTATTATTATCTCATATATCAGAGCTCGTTTTCATTGCCAATGATGTGTCGCCTAGTTTCTCTTAAAACTAATGTGGTTCTTTAAATAATCTGTCAGTCTAATTTTTGTGTGAAAAAAATTGAAATGTAAAATTTCGTCCCATGATTCTTGCATATTTTCACTATTATGAATCCCAACATCATGACTGTCAGCAGGCCCCCATGTTCTGTGGTTCACAGAGAGATTTAGGCAACTGTAGTCCTTTATAATATGCTGTGTATATAAATATGATGTGTAAAAGAAATAAGAATATCATATATTCAAAGGATCCATTCAAACTTTTGACTAATTTGACCTATACATTATTTATTATCTCTTATTTTTATCAGTGGTTGTCATTTCTAGTACAATATAAATAATCATATAATATCCTTGCGTAAATTCTGCCCTCCATTAATATCAGCTCCCGCATTTTGTTTACACCTTCAAAAGTTGATGCAAATTTGTCCACTAAATTTTCTTCATGATGTGATGTCATCACATCATTTCCATTTTTAAGGCTAATTTTATGTTTGCACATCAGGTCTGACTGTACCATTGGTCACAACTCTGGCTGGAGATAAGCTGGGGAAGACAGCAGGCAATGCTGTGTGGCTCAATCCAGAGAAAACATCCCCGTTCGATTTATATCAGGTTTGTCACATACTGGTTACACTGAAATTTGAGGAAAAATACTGTTTTCTCAAACATTAAATTAATTTGAAATTCAGAACACTTCTGGAAAGTACAAATTTGTTTTAACAGTGACACCTGTTCATGCCCATTGAATTTTTAGACTAATATAGATGATCTTACTGTTTGACAGTCAAGTCGATGAAGGACCAAATGTCTAATATGAGTTAGAAACCTCCTGAAAAAAGCGAATATGTAAATTTTACTACCATCTAGTTCTGAACCTTGTTGCAAAAGTGACATTGCGTCTGCCATGTTGCCAGCCTCGCTTTGATAATGTGTTTTTAGAGCATTTATGGTATGAAACAACCAATCAGCAGATTTTAAATGCAGTTGTTTGAGCTTGTAACCAGTGGCCTTGACCTTCCACAATTGGGTAGAAATGTAAAAAAAATAAGACTGTTTTCTCGTTTATTGATTTTATTTCATTACTTATATAGTTTGAAGATATGTTTGTGTCTTCATTTTTTCATTAGGCCTATGCCTCGCTGCGTTATTGCAGCCAAAGTAATTGGCACACCAGTATGGAACAGTTGTAGGTTCATGCATGCCTCATGGACCCCCTCACATGCTATGTTTTAGTGATGATTATCAAGCTTAACCTTGTTCCTTGAAAAATCGTTAATATATTGTTTACGTTTGAAAAATATCAGTCAGATCTGTAACTTTAGAATTGTTATCCATTGTTAGTATTGCAGACAGTTAATCAAAGCTTGGTCTGCCCAACACTGGTTTCAGTATTTTGTTTAAAGTAACACAGACCTATACTGCTGTCTGTGTGTACTAGACTTTGGAACTTTTGTAGAGAATAACTATATACATGGATGATTGAAAACCAGTTTCACTAAAATAATGAAATAAATAGAAAATACAGCTCATCAAGTGTATCAGACATATTGCAGTTTAATTCAAAGAGAATGAACGTTCTCCTAAATCAATGATAACTTGTTTCATAGATAAACTAGAGGCCAAAATTTATCACAGTAAGACTTAAAGCACCTTCATTTGGATAACCCTGGAAAATGTAATTTAATAAAATAATTTCCAAGATCTTGGAATAGTTGAAAGACTTTTTATTATCCTATTGGCCAAGACTTAAGGGTTCCATGCAGGTTCACTGGTCTACAAGGATTCATCATGTAATTCGACCTTTGTTTCCTGAATAGCCTGTTTTTTCTATTTTTTCGTCCTCTTTTGCTTTATTTAAATGTTCATAAGCTTGTTAAATGTGCAGGTTTTTAAAAATATTGTATCATATTGCAGTTCTATATTCGCCTGCCTGATGCAGAAGTTGAGAAATATCTGAAGCTGTTTACCTTTCTACCTCAAGCAGAAATAGAACAACTTGTTAACCAGCACAAAGTGAGTAATTTTGTGATTTATCATGTGTGTCACTGACTTAATATTCATTATCCGGACCCCCCCCCCCCCCTTTTCAGCCGTCAACCTTTTTTAAGGGTATCAGACCAAATGTTGCAGCCTGGACCCCCCCTCCCTTTTCTAGACCTATGGACCCTCTTTTAGGCTTTCTCATTAATCCTCCTCGACTGGACCCTCCCTTTTCACAAAACCTGGATCTGCCCCTGAAGATTAATTTGTTGTAAAATGTCATTAAAAGGTTCTGAAAAAAATTACTGTGCTGAAAGTGAGGGAACCTTGCAAGATATGCAGTTACAGGTAAAATGATTAATACTTGTTTCATTTGTGTATTTCATGATCGGTCAGTAAGGATTACTCCTCAGTTTTATTATCTGTCAATCAATCAATCAATCAATCCCTTGGCCACTCAAGCATGACACTGGCATTGTGACAAGGTAAGAATATACAAGCAAGCACCTGCCCCTACTAATTAACAAATGATCACACTAATCATTGTCCCAAAACTTGGTAGATATTATTAATCAATGCTAGGTATATCTTTCTATTTACCTTTAAAGATTTTAAGCAAATTAGGCTGGGGACAGGCATTACAGTATCAGTATGGGCAGGTCTAGACATGATTCAGCATCATTGCTTGGCTACTGACTGCATATATTTAACCCCATAATTTGTTAATGATCAGAAGTATCTGGTCTTTAGAGGGTTAAGCATGTGGTCAACAAATACCTCATCTTATCCTGGTAGACATTCTATAAGTTCTGTTGAAGGACCCCACATGGCAGGAATCAATGAATTCAGCCGTGAAGATCCAATATGGCACCCTATTGGTGAGCTCTCACCCCTGAGCAGTGCTGACGTAGATGCTGTTTTGGACGTTGATGCCAAGTCAGAGAAACAGTTTGACAGTGTAGGTCTCTCCAGGAACATAGCCGGGTTATCACCCATTTCATCTGGCCACTTTGATGACTTTGCCACCACCAGTTCTGACAACTCGTTTTATGTTTCCACAACAACATCATCACCAAGGGCAAGCTCACCAAAGCTTCACTCTGTTCCTTCATCAGCCAGGTACCCAGGACCTTACGGCTTCCAAACCAGGATTCAGCAGCCAACAAAAAAGTCGACAGGACGATCAGCAAACTGGACCTACTCAGAAGAGTTTAACAAATTATATGTACAGATGGGTGTGTCATGTCCTATTGAGTTTAAAACAGACTTGGAGCCACCCAGAGGAACGCTGATCAGGGCTATGCCAGTGTATGTGAAACCAGAGCACGTCCAGCAGGTTGCTAAGCGATGTCCGAACCACATCCGGATATCACAGCTGACGGAAAGCCATCCAGCTTCATCTCATCTTGTGCGTTGTGAGCATCACTGTGCTCAGTATATAGACGATCCTGTAACAGGGCGGCAGTCTTTAACGATACCTCGTGAGAGTCCCCCAGTGGGGCAGGACTGGGTTCTGAATCTGTTTCAGTTTATGTGTTTTTCTTCCTGTATGGGAGGTATAAACCGTCGGCCACTACTGGTAGTTTTCACACTGGAGCATGCTGGGAAGGTTCTGGGCCGACAGTCAATGGAGGTCCGAATTTGTGCTTGTCCATCTCGAGACCGACGCTCCAATGAAAACAGTGAAAATGGTTCAAGAAAACAACAGAGGAAAAACACAGCCACAAAGAATGATGGGAGTGAACAGAGACTCAGCAAACAAAGGAAAGTCGGTGAGAACGAGGTTTATACAATAACTGTGAATGGGAAGGATAACTATGAGATAATTAAGAAGTTGAGAGATGCTCTTGAATTACAGACAGCCCTCCCTGTAGATCAGGTTCAAAGTATACTCAATCATTAAATATAAATTTCTTGGCAGTGATATATCTATTTTCTAATTATCATCCACCTATATAGTATGTGATATATTATAACGGGGTTGTATACTATCATCATATAAAATATCAGTTTTCATTTCGCAATATTTAAAAATAGGGATATCAGAATACTTATGTTGTTGTAATTTTTCTTTTGGAGTTTCACTTATCTTTTCCTTCTCCGATTAAAAAAACATTGAATATACATATTTGATTGCTTGTTAATGCATGAATTGCAATTTTAACATGTACATATATGGTCAATTGGCATTGGGAAATTGAACCTATAAATATTAAATTGTTGGTCAGTTTATAATAGGAAATTGCTAAAAGAACCTTGAAACAGGTTTAACTAGCATAAATGGTGCTATATGTTTCTTAACCATTATTTATGTTGATATCTTCAAGCGTATCTGATCATAAAAAATATGATACATAATGTTTTTTTAATATAAATGATATATATATTTCTATATGATAAAACAAGATGCTTGTTTCTCATGTTTCTGTGCTGCATATACCTCTCATTTTATTCACTTGGCTTTGTAAGTTAATCATAAATGGTGTCTGACCAATTGGGATTATTAATTTATCATTTTTTTATTGACACTTTTAAGTCACAACACATATCAAAGTAATTATTTCACATAAAGAACCAATTTTACTGGAATTTCCAATTTGTAAATGTTATGGCAGACAGTTGTGTAGGATATTTCTATGTTGATTGTTCTTATCTCAGATATAACTCATGGTGCTGGTATGATTCCCTCTTATATCCATACTTAGAGGTGTTTTCCAAAACATTCTTTAAGTGCTGCTTATTTTCATTAATAGTACAAAATAGGGAATAATGTATTACATGTATTTTTATGTACTGAATCAAATTCATATTTGTTACTTATGCTGTTGTTTTATGACCTGTTATGTTTATTAGATATTTTATAAGATACCATTAGAATGTTAAATTTTATTCTTATGTACCTTTGATACAATCTTATATAGTTGAAGATATAAGACTGCACATTTGAACTCTTTTTTTTTTAATATATTATCATCATAGTCTATCAGTCTTTATATATATATAATTGATTTCATATTGTAAAGCTGTATTCTTGTCAGATTGTCTGAAAAATGTATATATATTATTGTTATTTGTATTAAGTCTTGTTGACCCACTATTATAAATATTGTAATTTCTTGTTATTTGTCATATGAAAACAACAGATAAATTTGTTAATAAAATTTGAAATGTGCGTCAGTGTTTAAAATTTCGTTTATAAAAGGTTAATAAAAGATAAAAAATTCTTAATTTGCCACTCCCTGCTCACAAAGATTTCTTGATACAGTAAAATGACGATGTGTTGGTTATGAATGTGTGTTGAGAGTGAATATCATAGTGTATCAGTTTTGCGTTTCTGTGTTTGATAGTATTGTATGCAGTAATACAGAGTACTCATGGGTCTGTAAATCTTCTTTGGTGTTTTAAGTAACAAATAGTTTACCGACAGTCAGGGTGTGGACATGAAAGATTCCTTATATAATAGGATTCAGGAGCTGAAGTTCCCAGGGTTGAACCACACTGGTTTCACAAGACATGATGATGAAATCTTGATAGAATCTCATCGATTTTTCTCTGATGAGTAAAAGATTTAGAGTTGTATAACCAACCTCCACATATCATTAATAGGTGGATATAAACAAAACAAACTGTCTGTGTGGAGTGGGATGTGCATTTTTTTACTATTTTTTTTAAAGTACCAAAGGTAATATCTTAAGTTAATAGATGTCAAATATCAGAATATGCCCCTTTAAATGCCCCGACTAAAAAGGAGGGGTCCAACCTAGGAAGACAAATGACAAAACCTAAAAAAAGGTCCCCAGGTCCAGGCCTCAAAGTATGAAATATTGGTCTCAAACCCTTTAAAAAGACTGCTGCCTCTGAAAAAGGTGGGGGGGGGGGGGGTCCAGAACCCCTGGACCCCTCCCCTTGATCCACTTCTGGGGATTATGATGCAGGGGTTATTCATGGCCCCATTTATTGATATATAGCCTACAGGAAATATCTGGACACCTTGCTTTTTGGCACACCTCAGTTAATTGCATGTGTCAATCCAGATTCCCATAACCATTACACTAAGACATCTGTTAAATCAGTAATATGGGCATCTCTGTTTTACAGGAAAGAAGACAGCCTGAGCAGTATGTATAATTGTATAAGAGACGTAATCACCTGTAACGTAGGTTGAATTAACAAGAAAAATAGCAGCTTCTCTTTGAAATAAAATGGTATCCATCCATAATATTGCCCTGAAACTGATTGCTTACTCCTGTTAAAAAAATTGATTGGGCAATATCATAGGCATCAACATAAACACAGGGTTTGCATCACCCTTGCCACAACCCCTGTCAGTCAGGAGATGCCTTGACTGATTTGGTCTACAAAATGTAATACATGTTCATGCTGGCTCAGACATCGCCCATTCCGGGAACTGGCTGAGGCGATTGGACCTATTGTACAGATCTGTTACAATATGTTCTGCAGTGAATTCACATTTGGCCCATGGACCGTTATGTCCATCTAGTAGAGATATATCAGAGGACATGAAGTCCTTATTAATATATGGACTAGTTTAGACTAGAACTTGTTTAGGATCTGTTGTGCTTGCGCAAAACCAGACCTCTTGTCACGCTACCTTGTTACGGTAAACAGACTCATGGACTGTGTTTACTCACAAAGCCAACCTTAACAAGGCATTAAACAGCTGTATGGGAGCTACTGAGACTGTATGCTGAAATGGTTTTACTAGGAATCATTTGTTTAAAGCGAACTGAACTGATAGTGTAAAAGAATAGGCATAATATTGCTCCTGATTAAGTCCCTTTGACACACATTGGTTGCTTGATCACTAATCACTCAAATTTCCTGAGATAAACCTTGCACATGAACCAGTGACATGATGACCATAAAGCATCCATGCTTGACAGGATATACCTGTATAAGATGACTGCTATATTACCTCTGCTGTAATCAACATTAGTAATTTATATCTTTGTTTTATATCACAGAAAAATCCTGAACAAAGACGTGCACAAACCAAGGTAGCTGAGGAAGTGACACTACTGGTACATGGAGGTGAGTAGCTTTTACTTTGGATTTAGAATATTCTGTAAACTTGAATTTTCAGGTTTTTATTTTCAAAAATAAGTTGGTGGAATTTTTCATGGTTTTCACATAAATGAGGCCAATACCTGAGCAGCTTATTGATGCCTTACCAGATGTCCAGGTATTATGTTTTCCCCTGGGTTATTCTGTCAGCAACTTCACTCAAAAGGTCATGAACAGATTCTGTGTAGGATTACAGGGACACCCAAAATAAATATCCATTGTAACACCTCCAAGGTTACCTGTGTCACCATATTATATTTCTTATTCAAAAGATTATATACCATTGTGACACAGATCAATTTCTTTGTCCTTTGGCAGAGGCCGCCTCATTCATTGATATGAGGGATAGCATCTATTCAATAGCTAACCAGGTAAACCCATGAAAAGCATTAAAGCTTGATCATGAGATTCCATGTAATCTGCTTCACATGCTATCCTGTAAATTAGATCTCATGTAAAATTTTAGAATGTCAGTGTATCAGGATTTTCCAGTATCAGTCCAGTAAACATCCTTTATTATTATGATGATTTCAGGATACTTTATATTAATAATTATTAAGTTTGTGATTAAATATGGTTAAACAAGGGCCTAGAAGCACAAATTGTCCTCCCCCTTATGTTTAACTAGGAAGTTGTGGCATCAGTGATGGGGCAGGACGGCCGGCCCTACAAGTACAGACCATTTTATATTTTTAGTACTCCTCCCTTCTTATGGTGGGGAACTAATAATGCACATTTACTATGCTTAGTTTATGTATTTTAATTGTGACAGCTCAGTCATACTTTAAATGTTAGCCATTTCTTCCAAATGCTTGTTGCATTCATATATTTGGGGAACTTAATGCCCCATTTCAGTCCACATAAATTAAAAAACATGACCGTAAAGATGTATATTTATGATTCCAGGACTTCACAAGGCTGTAATAACCAAACTAGATTATTTTTTTTTATTTTGAATCATATTCCCTATTTACTTTGATATGAACATTAAGGATTCAGACTACTCATTTTTATCAGTGTAACAAAAAAACTTTGTATTCCAAATGCAGATCAGAACTGAAATTAAAAATTACTATTTTTCTGTTGTATAAAGTCATAAAGATTGTAGCTATTTCATGGTACACTGTTACTGCCACAACAATAGACAGTAACAGCTAGCCACCAGCATAGATTTATACAACATATTGATAAATCATATCAGCATTACAGTGAATTAACGTTCATTTTGTGATTTGTGAAAAAAAAAAAAAAATTATGGATCAAAACCATGAGTGTGTGACTCTATATGTCAGTGCCATTCAGTTTTGAAACCTTACATCTGTGATCAAGTGGAATATATCACAGGGGTGAATCTTAATCTATATTAATTTTGTCTCATATGCTTCATAAAGAAATCAGGGATAGAAATGTTTGGAAATTTGTGGTCGTTCTATGGGACGACCTCAACTTTTCTGAGGTCATCCTAGCGGATTTGAGGTCGTCATAATTGTTTTGCAAAAATATAATGTTTATATTCCATTTTTTATAAATGCATTTATTTAAACATTAAAGTATCCTTGTTTTTGCATGAATCGGTTATGTAACATGTGAATTTGTGTATCCTGCAGGGAATTATAAACTTAAGTGAACTGAACATTTATTCATGTAATATTGTTTGTATTTTGCAAATACATATCTCTTCTTATTTTGTTACAGAAATGGTCGGTAACACTATATCCTTATTGAAAGTCTATATATCATACAACAACTCTTTGTACATCCGACATCCTGTTTCCCGGGCTATACACGCAGTCAATCCTGGGCCCCGGGAACCAGGATTATGTATTCACGGTGTCCTGCCAGTCGGCGCATGGAATCTTTGTTTTCCATGTGTCATTAAAACTGCTTTGTTAAAAGTAACATTAAACATCTTGAAAATTCTTTGGTACCAAACTGACAGATGTAAATGATGTTTTAAAAAATTATAATGATCTTTTCTATATACGTGTGGATTAAATTCGAACAATAAAGTCAAGGAGAAAAATTTTGTTTCATGTTATTTTTTTTTAATATTTAAAGCAACGGTCCTTTTGAATTTTTCATCCCCAACTGATACAATCTGTTTAAAATTCACGGCTTGTTTTGAGATTATCGCGAAGTGGAATTTATATGAGTGTTCACCTGTCTCTAGAACCGATTTCAGGTGTGCCCGCGAAACTGTGTCGGTGGACGGTCATATGCAGGGGGTTCGTCAGATCAGAACGCAGTTCTGCTTATAAGCTTTTTATTCCTTGGGGTTTATAGAAAGTGCATAAATATTAAAAATATTCTAGTTTTACTAGAGAAATAAGAGGCTTCTTCCTGGCTATGAATGTGGCCTCCGCTGCGAATGACTGACATTCGTAACCCTTTATAAGAACTGATCTGAGATCCTTCAAATTAGCCCTATGCCCTGTACATTTGCATTTTCCGTAAGACCTCATTACTGGTCCGCTTGTATGCATGGAAGCTGCTCGGCAATATTCGGAAGAAGTGCCAGCATGAACCAATTATGTCGCATCGTAACTGTCACCTGGTTACCAATTAGGGGACATATGTACTCGTCTGAACTGTCAATTGAACCAGCGCAGGAGTAGAAACGAATGATTAAATGAACAATTGTCGGTCATTTAACAAAGTTTATCACATATTTGGCCGCAACACGTGGCGATCATTCAGTATTTTTAGAGTTTACTATTTTTACAACGGCGGTAAATAATGAGAGCATTTTCACATTGGCGGTTTGCCTTGGTGCAAGGCTGAGAATTACACACCAGGTGACCCGGGCTCCATACTCATTTCAGTTATGAACCCATAACAAATTGGCGGTGTCAAATTCGATACTGGCGGCGTAGGTGTACCTCTTTTGTAAAAGAAACGATGAGTCACGGGGTGTCTGAATCACATACTTTACTGAGAAAATGATGGTGTTTTACCGTATTAACCCTCGCATATTTCATTGTTGTTTCGAGCATGTCGTCAAATAATTATTTGTCTGAGTAAAGGACTTAAGACAGAGTTGGTAGGCATATACTTGTTTTAAAAGACACATTTTTCCAAATCTCCCCTTACAAGAGCTTTTTCTCCGCAGCATGGTGATGCCAGGTCGTCCTGTGGGACGACCTCAACTTGTACTGGGCTCGTCCCAGCCGATTTGAGGTCGTTTTTGACGAGTAAAACCCCATTATTTTGACCGCTGGAAATCATTTGTAAGTTTGACAAAACAGGTCAAAATATAAAATAAAACAACAATAAAAGAATATTGAATATCCTCTTTCTTATGAATGCATTATAAGATTAAATCTTTCATTTGCATTATTAGTCATTAATTAACAAAGAAGTAGGAGTAACATGTGGCCCAAGGTTTACCTGACAATAAAACATGTATAATAAGGATCCAAGTCTAATTAATATATATATATATATATATATATATATATATATATATATATATATATATCTGTTACAGAAGAAGGCCTGGCCTCAGCGCAGCGCTGCACCAGAGCTCTTTACGGAGGCACACCTGATGCTCTCGTACAACTGAACGAGGAAGAGCTGCTGGATTTGTTCAAGAGTGCTTCAACTACATCCCTAATACTTGAGCCTGGAACCACTGTGATCGATGTCTGCATGAAAGCCAGCTGTTTTTCAAGATTAGGTACAGTGATGTAGTCACCTGGACAGTCAAGGTCAAATCAGCCAGAATAGATATTATTTGTGAATGGTATAACTTTTGAACCCCTTAACATATTTTCATGAAATTCAACTTGGGAAATGTCTCTACCAATATCTTGGACAAGTTAAAAAACCAGTGACCTTGACCCACCATCAAGGTCAAATCAGATGAAATATATTTTTTTTGTGAACGCAATGACTTTTGAAGTATCTCATAGTTTTTCCTCAAATTTGAAACACTAATTGTTTTTATCAAGTTCCTTAAGGAGCTCGAACACTGGTGACCTTGACATGAATCTTAAAGGTCAAATCAGCAAGATCAGAAATTATTTGTGAATGCTGTGACTTTTGAAGTGTCTAAATTCCCTTCATGTTTATGCACAACATTAGTTCTCTAAAAAACTATTTCTTGCAAAAACATCCAACATGTCACTGTGTCCTACTGAGTATATTTACAAACCTGCTCTGGGGAGGAGAGACTCAAAAAACGACCCTCCTCTAGTTGTATCCACCAAAAGTTTTGCGGATACTATGTTTTTGACCGGGATCCGCCACCGCCGCTGCGTTCGTTTTCTGGAGGACTCTCTGAGATATCTGGATGGATTTTTCCGAAACTTACACCAATTATCGGGTCACATGTGAACTGGTGCATAACCAATTTGCGTTGACCTCTGACCTTTCCCCTCTGCCCAGCGTCTATTTGTGCGTCTGTTTCCACACATAGACCAACATATCTCGGGAACCATTTGACCAATCAGGAAAAACAATTTGTACAATTGTAGCCCTTGGATAGCTTTATAACATACACAAAAAATGGTGGCACCATCTGCAACCATGTTTGCACGGTGTCCATCTGTTCATCTGCCTTGGGTTAAAATCACTCATATCTCTGCAGTGGTTTGAGAAATTCACCTGAAATTTGGCATGTGTATACATCCTGGAAAGCTTTCTTGATTTTATGACAGGTGGCACCACCTACATTCACTTTCAAGCTGCAGGCATCCATGCTTATATCTCCAGACTGGTTTGACATTTCTTCCTGAAAATTTGCATGTGTAAAGATCTCACATAGCTCTTTACCATATGCAGAACTGGTGGCGCCACCTGCAACCATATTTGCACAGCGTCCGTCTGTTTGTCTGCCGTGGGATAAAATCACTCATATCTGGGCAGTGGTTTCACATATCTGCCTAGAATTTTGCGGGTTTATACATCCTGAACAGCTTTCTTGATTTTATGACAGGTGGCGCCACTTACATTTTAGTTTACACTGCAGACATCCAAGCTCATATCTTAGGAACCGTTTGACTGATTTGGCCAAAATTTGCATGTGTATAGATCTCACATAGCTCTTTATCATATGCAAAACTGGTGGTGCCACCTGCAACCATTTTTGCATTTTTGCACAGCGTCCGTCTGTTTGTCTGCCATGGGATAAAATTACTCATAACTCGGCAGTGGTTTGACATATCAGCCTAAAATTTTGCAGGTTACACATTCGGGACAGCTTTCTTGATTTTATGACAGGTGGCGCCACCTTCATTTTAGTTTACGCTGCAGACATCCAAGCTCAAATCTCGGTAACCGTTTTGACCGATTGGGCCCAAATTTTGCGTGTGTATAGATCTCACATAGCTCTTTATCATACACAAAACTTGATGGGCCACCTGCATCCATTTTTGCACAGCATCTGTCTGTTTGTCTGCCGTGGGCTAAAATCACTCATATCTCAGTAGTGGTTTGACTTATCTGCCTAAAATTTTGCGTGTTTATACATCTTGGTTAGCTTTCTCGATTTCACCTACATACACATTTCGGCTGCAAACATCCATGCTAATATGCAACACACCTCACTCTATTTCCCCTTGCCACTCAATCCAAGCCTCACTTCACCCGTCCACTCTGATTTTGGCGGATACACGTAGTTGCTTGTCGACTACCCGTAATCTAGTTAAATACTTAATGATTATGAATAACTTTTTTTTCCTGTAAGCACTGATGAATTAAATTTTTATACCCTGTATGTATATGCAGAAGTGTTAATTATCAGTTTAATCTATTATTCTCATTCTGTCAAAATTGTATGGATCTACAGCAGACCCATCCAAGGTTTGACACAAATATTTTTTGCATGGGATTGATTTTTATAAACTCAGAGCTGGTTACTTTAATACAAGATACATCTGTAATGAAAGTACATATATGCCAAAAATTTAAAAGAAAAGGTTCCCAGGGCATGATCCAATGTTTTCACTTGAAACTAGTTTTTTATTTAAATTATTTTATTGTCAGCATCAATATATTGTACATAAAGCAGCATACTTTATTGTGATATTGAGGGATTTACAAAAAAACTTCTCCATAAAGTCATTTAAATTTTTAGAACACTCTTTCTTTTGACAGTGAACAACAGATGTGGCTCATTATAAGCAGAGATAAAGTTAATTATATATATACATATATACATTACCATTAATATGTGTTATATTATTCTTATATTAATGTAATAATCCATGAACATATATAATGTACAAAAAATATGTCACCTCTTTCATATTAAACACTATGTATATTTTAGGACATCATATTCCAGTGACATTTTGTCCATTTTTTTTGTATAAATATTGTTTGTCACCATTTTAATCTAAGAATACCCATTTAACTTTACAAGTATGTGCAGTTCCAAGCAGATTTTATCATATTCACTTTTATATATATTTTTCAGTGGATGCTGATCGTATAATCAGGGCTGGTGGGGTGTATATTAACCACAGCAGGGTAACAGAACCAGAATATGTACTACTTCCTAATGAGCACATCCTTCCTAATGGTCTAACCCTCATCAGAGTGGGTAGGTCCTTGTTTCCATGGAAACTGACAATATAAACTGTTTAAGTTCATTCATCAGAGCATATTGATGGGTGGTGATAATATTTATAAACTTAATACACTTTTCACTCTATGATTTAAAAAGTATATTAATTTTAGTATGTCAGCTGTATGAATAGTTATGTATATTTCCAATATTTAACACCAGAATATATTTTGCTGCAATATGCGTAACAGAAGAAATTAGATACACAACAGGTATAAGTGGCCATATTAATGGCTAAACAATAGAATGTTTGATTCCCTGATTTTTTAGCTAATAGATTTTCTGAAGAATGTATTTATTTATATACATGGTTTTGCTGTGCAACCAGAAATTCCAAATGTAGCCTTGACAATTTCCATTAATTTTCTATTAATTTCTGAAAAAAAGTATGTAGTTTAATTTGAAATCATATCAGTTCATCTTTGACATATTGAATGTCCATTTCCAGAGAGGAGTTCTATACATTCACAGTGTTACATCATAAGAACAAGCACATTTTTAGTTTAAATTATTTGATGATTAAAGCAGAGGTTGATAATATAATATTATACAAATCTGTATTTTCTTTTCAGGAAAGAAAAATTACTATGTGATTCAGTGGATGGGCCATCAGCCAGTATAATGATACTCATACACTGACATAGGGTAATCAAATCAAGGATATACTTCAGCTACTTATACATCGGTCTTTCATTTAATTTCTCCATTGATGCCTGTGTCTGCGAATTATATACTAGACAGTTTTCTGTAATTTAACATAAGTAATATATACCTTCTTGTAATTTTCACAGGTTTGTGGAGATTTTCACATGTAATGAAGTACAATATGTAACACGTAGATGCAAATTTTTATCATTTTTGGTGCATTTTTATGTGTACCAGTAGGCCTATTGCAAACTACCCTGAACATTTGTTGGAAAACACACTATTTGACTCTGTTTGAAATCTTGTTTTTTTTTATTTTTTTTTATTTTGCAGTAATTACACCTTGCATCCAATTTAATTATTTATAAGTACCAGTTACGGTGCTGCCTTGAGAAAAAACCAGTGTTCATTGTAAAGCATTTTGTCATGTTGTTTTAATATATTTCTCACTGTACAAAGCCTTGACAAAATAGAAATATGGGTAATTATGTAACAAATTATAAGATTTTCCCTTTTATGCCTATGATGTGCCAACATGTGTGTATGTATAAATATATATATTATTCAGGGTCACATGGTGTCCCATTGCTTGTAACTTAAATACAGTCGAACCTCTCCTTCTGGGCACCTTTGCTCTAAGGGCACCTCCAATTTACGGCCACTTACTCGCAGTCCCTACTTGGGACAGCTCTCTATTCAGGCAAAACATCCGGTCCCGTCAGTGGCCGTAATTCAGAGGGTCTACTGTGAGTGTAGTTATTTATATCCTAGAAAGATCCTAGTGTATTCCTTTCATTTGAAATAAAGGTCATCATTATGTAAGGTTCACATTAATTGGTCTTATATCATGTTAAAGTCATGACATATTCCTTTAACTTGAAATAAATTTCACTCTATCAGTATAAATCATATGTCATAATGTATACTTTTATACTATATGAGTGAGCTGAGTGTTTCTGCTGAGGATTAATTTGGAAATAGGGTTTATTATTGTTATTAAGGAGTCAACACATGGGACAGTATCTAGTTTATGGACTGGAAGTATTTGGAACTATGCAGTGGCACCCATTTATCTTCAGTTGTGTATGTGTGAGTTAGTGTAATGTGTATGATATATGGCTAAAAATAATTTATAACCATCTTTTTATGCTGGTGCATAAATCAGAAAGACAGAAATGGATCCATAGTTAATCATTCTAATTATTATATATTTTTTCAATCTGTAAATCATTTCCTGAACAGTTAATGGGGGGGGGGGGGGGGGGGTTATAATTACATTGACCACTCCCCCTACCACTTGCTAAAAAGTTGGGTCTATATGATCCCGTCCCCTCCCCCTCTATTAGGCCCCTCGAGCTATGGGGATTTGCTAAACACGGCCTTTACTTGAGATAAATGTGTTGCGAATACATTACTGTCAGTTATAATGAGTAAAATATATGAGCCTGCTCAGTCTACATAATTTATTAACTGATTCCCTTTATCCTGTGGTGCTTGAAAGGTAGCCATGAAATCGGGCCAGTCACAGGCATTTTTATATGAACCGATGGGACCTAGGATTTGGATATTGACGTTTCAGTTGTAGACTGGCACTGCCTGAAAGGTTACATACTGGATAACTGCTTGTTTAGACCACTCTGACAGGTGTTTCATCCGGTTATTGCTATATTTTTATATAATAAAAAATAAACAATCCAAGGTTTAGTCGGAATCGCTAGAAAGGTAGTTATTTCCGGAGGATCAAGATTGTGGGGAAATTCTTCATGAAAGGATTCTGACATTCATCCTTTGAGATCCTGTCAATTATACTTTTCATTGTGGTGCAAATACCAACCCTAACCCTTGAAAGCTGGCAGTTAAGCACAGTTTGTCACAAAAATAAGAGGATGCCCCTCACATTCCATCGAATGCGGGGTGGATGTCTGTCAGGGACATGAAGGCCGGCGTTCCCATTTCCCGGGTTTTAATACTGTCATGCGCGCAAACGAACCCGTGTCCGATACACAGACCCAGGGGAAGAGAAGGATGCGGGCAATTCATATATATGCTAGTATATGCTGGATCATCAAGGATATTATTATAACATGCATTATTTACTAATTGTGTGCCAGTTAACCGATTATATCGATGATTGATTGTTTTCTTTCAAACCGATTATATTGGTTTTAGATTTGCATGATTGACCACAAACGATTATTTATGCACATACAAAGTCTAATTATCCAGAAAAAAGTTTAAATCTTTCAGTGATATAAGGTTGCGAACAAATTTAAAACTTACCCATGTGCTGCTAACAAGTGTCAACACTCCGGCCATTACCTTTACCTTTCAGCGAGAAATAGATCTTGTTGAATAAACTCTGTTTATATCTGATGTATAATTATATACTGCAGAATCCACGGAAATATTGAAGGTACATAATAAAAACGATTAATAAACAATCCTCAGACACAATTTTTATTTAACATACAACGCCTCCAGAGACTGAAGTATGGAAACAATCAAGTGTGCAGGTGCGTTGCCTTTGAAGTCTACAGTAAACAATGTCATAACAGGAAACCGACTAGACTAAGACCGGCAAGAACCAAGAACCGAATTACGACTGTACTGAAACAAACATCAAACAAAATACCTAGGTTTTCTAAACCTGCTTTAATTCCCTTGCTAACATCAGTACATAGTAACATGGTAAGTATATTGATACCATCCACAATCCAGATCAAAGCACATGGTGCATTACGTACAAACATAATGTAAAAAGGATTAACTTTAATTGGAGAATTCTGATGGAAAACAGTAATGTCATGTTAATATTTAAAAAAAAAAAATCAAGAATTACAGCTAAAATCTGCTTTGAAGATATTGTCCACAAACTATCCAAACATAAAGAAACATGAAAAAATTAAGTGAACACTGATTATGACAAATGGCTATCATTTCTGTTATTGTTGTTTTTGTTTTTATTATTATTATTATTATTATTATATTATTATTATTATTAGCAAAAGTAGGAGTTGTAGGTGCTTTTGTTTGTTTTTGTTTCAGGTTTATGCTACTCATCTACTTATTGTATTTGTTAAGTTCGTATCTGAAAAATGAAATACCTGCTGGGGGGGGGGGGGGGTGGGGGTGATGTAATTTGAATTTGCTACACATGAGAGGGCCTTTGTCCTCCAATGCACACGAGTTCAACTGGTACATGTATATACACCGCTTGAAATGTAGTGATCAATAAGCTGTGCTTCTATTTTTTTGTTTTCCTGTTACTATAGCAACAGTATAAATAAATGTTGTCTGATGTTTGTCAGATGATAAATCATGTCTAGGTTGCTTCAATCAGCTCGGCCGTTTTATTTGATGACTTACCCGTGTGATTTAATTGGGGAAAACTGTCAGTTATTGTGGGACAGGAATCGGGTCCTCGTTCACGCTCAATATATATTTTAGACTGTTTGTAACATGATCTGTTTAAATGTACCACATGTCTGCCTAAGTGGACCTTTAAGATAATTACATTCAGTCTGGAGTAACTTTAGCGGAATAACAAACATGACCAATTAATCGTCTACTTAAATTGTTCTGAAATGGGACCAAAGATCTGGTTGTCTTGTCAAATGCTGTCAAAGTTTTCAGCTTAAGTTATCCTTGACGTTTATGTTGATATTATGCACCGGAATGTCAGTCTGCCTATACTAATGGCAAAACATACCCTGCAACGTTATTTTAATTTTCATATTCAAAATGTACCAATATTTTATATCATACTTAAAACATTAACTTTGAAACAAATATTTCTGAGGGTGCAATTAAGAATTTTTCTGAAACTCAACCGCGTACACTTACATTCATTGCCTCATTCTAGTCAGGTTCGCGTTCATCGCCGTTCGTGTGTGTGTGTTTGTGTGTGTGTGTGTGTGTGTGTGTGTGTTTGTTCACAACATAACTCACGCAATCATGAACAGAATCTATTGAAATTTTCAGGGCATTTCGGAATGGATAAATAAAGAAACGATTAGATTTTGGTGTGAATACGGCACATGGTCCGGATTCAGAAACATCGTCGAGGAAAATTTACAAACGTACAGTCACTTATGCACGTAGGAACCTGGGAATATTACCGAATAAGTGAATGCAAACACGGTTTTGGGAGCACCCTACAATAATGAGGCTGGTATTCTTTTTTTATATTGAAATGTATGCCAAGCACCAAAATGCTTGACTTTAAATCCTGTTAGTGTGGTAATTTGTTTGCAGCATCTGTATATCAATAGTTTATTTCTCAAGCCTCTATACATCACAGGGTTTCAAGCCCAAGTCTTGAAAGTAACAAAAGTAATTGCTGGTGTTCAATTTTAATGGAGGTCTATGAAGTTGTACATGGATGGTCTGCCTTCACACCCTGACGTGATCGGGCAGGAAGGTGTACCTTCGGGCAACAAATTAGCCGGATATAGTGCTTTTTGGAAACCTTTTACCGTATTACCGTTCAAGCTACTTTTTAGCAGTTTGCTTTTTGTAAAAGATCAGTATGTTGACTAATTAACAGTAGTTTGCTTTGATTGTTTTACACATGCATTTTGATTTAAAGACATAAAGAAAGAGAGACTGTGTAAAATTTGTTAATTATTTTTTATAAAGCAATTTCAGATTCCAATTTTTTAAAAATCTATATATAAGGGAGATTTATCCATTACTGCAAGTTCTGTGTTTTTGCGTTTTATGTTCATACCTATTTACAGAGCTGAAATATTGGAAAGTAAACATGATGCTCACCGGACGGACAAAGCTATAAGGTATACATAGATTTATGAACTGAAAATTAATGATTATGATCAACATGATGACTGGTTATAATTTATTGAGTCATGTGGGGTATTAAAAGCGGTCAGGCGAAATAACAAAGCACTTCATATCCAGAACTCTAATAGACGACGGAAAAATACACTTGTACAAGGCTAAAAACTGAATAATATATTATCGTGTAAATAGTGGGAAGATCGTGTTTGTTGACTTGTTGCTAGAGAGACTGCTGACTTTGTTAATAATAATGACATCACGTGATGTCTCATGGCTCGTTAAAAGCACTCTGTATATGTACATGGGGCGATGGAAGGAATTGTTAAACTATACCCGTTTGTCCAAAGTAATTTGTTTGCCTAGCTGTTTATCCTCGACAGATCTTTTGCATGGCGTCCTAAACAATGGCGCCACTGTTTTTCTGTACATATATACATTTAGAATAAGCAGAGCGCCACTCCATAGAGCTATCTGAAAAACTGCTCCGAGGATTTCCTTGTTTTTTTTCTGATCTAACTGATAGATATTTGAAGATGTCTCCTGACACTCTCAAGTGCAATTATTAAACTAGGTCACCGTTTTTTTATGAGGCCCCCGTCGCAAGAGGATGAGGTGATTAGTATGTTAATAATCAGACTGATTTTAAAGGGCTGCCTGTCTGGTATAACAGGACGAATGACATTATTCCAAGACATGCTTTTACTCAAAAACGTTTTAATTCAAAGGGAGCGTCCTCGCATAAAGACTTCTAAGGTCAGCCCAGGACTAGGGAGACGGGAGCAAGAACAGGGACGCCTCAGTTCGAGGGCACATGTACTAATCTACCTGCCGTTTTTAATCATCAGATTTCATTAGACATTTAGTTTAGACATTGCGTTTACAAAGCTAAATCCACCGAAAACTTTTATTTCTCTCTTTCCTTTTTTTCTCATACATATATAATACAGTAACTTAAAATTATATGAAAAATCTCTATATATACAGCATGTCATATATACGGCTATCAATAAATTTATTACTGATGTCTTTAACAGAAAGTGCATTCTGCAACTAATATCATACTACGCCAATTGCAGAACAAAGAGTCCTACCATGACAGCGACATTTCTGAGGAATACTGAGAGGATATATAGGATAGTAATTTAATTAATATTCAGTTGTATTCATGTATATGGGTACTAAGTGGAAAATATCGCCGAAATTCTCCCCTCCCTGTTTCGTTTTATAAAATCATTGCAACCAAAACAATATTGCCAATATTTTACATAGAGGTCCCTCTACATGCTACTTATACACGGGTTTGTTATTTAAACATTTGATCAGAGCCCGTGATCATCCAAGCAGAACAGGGGAATGTTAGTTCATGTATTTGTAATGAATCAAAGGACGTCGATCGCTCCACCCATCACGATGCGTTTTCCACTCAGATGAGTCGCATTGACGAAACGCCAAAGCAAACACTCAATGCAAACACTCCCCAAGTCTGTTTATATCATTCAGTCACGTGACAACGCTGCCCACGATGTACATCACTTTCAATCCTAACTGGTCCTAATTTTATTGCCATGGATTTTGAATAGTGAAAGACCTTGTTAGTTATTATTTGTACAGTACATGTGATTAATATTTGAAATGGCTTTGCAAAAACTCCATAGTAAATTCCATTTAATATTCCATGGCAACAGACAATCTATCAAATAAAGTACACACTGAAATAGGAGCTATTGCAAAATACAGTGAATCCTCTATAATGTTGGCATCCTTGGGACTGTGCCAAACTGCCAACCTTATAGAGGTGCCCACTATATGGAGGCGAAGAAAGAAACATATATAATAAGAAGGAGAAAAATAACTGGCCTGTCAAAAAGTGCCCACCATATAGAGGTCCCCACTCTGTAAAGATGCCCACTGGGAGAGGTTCCACTCTATCTATCAAAATACATAAGTAGTAAATATATGAAAATAAAAATAAAATGAATCAGTTGATCATGCATTAAAACTATACCCATGGCCCTTGAAATGATTAGTTGTCGAGAATTATAACAATAAATTAACTAAATTTAATGTTCAGGCTTAAGTCGAAAGGCATGTGTGAGTCACTATATGGTAACCATTAGATTACTATGTCATAATTATAAAAAAAAAAATTTAAGTCTGCTCTTGGACTTAGTCTCACAAAATGCTATAGCAACATACCAGAGGTATTGTAGGTAACCCATAGGCTATTTGTGTTCAATATATATTATAAAACCTCGCCTAATGACTACATAGGTTCAGCGACCACCTTAAAACTATGATTACTTTTTCACGGCCCCAGATCTTTTTCTCTCTTTATATCAAACCTTGCTCAGACATCCACCTCGAAAATGCAACCATTTTATCGAGGTCCCGTTGGCGGTGGTAATTTCGAGGATCCACTGTACTATAATTCATAAAACACGAAAGACAAACACAGAGAAACCGTTCCTGGCCGTGGTTGATACAGTCCACTGTTGAAAGTGAAATTCATTGATTAATGAATTATCTATAGCTAGTGAAGCCTAAATTTCAGTTTTGAATAATAATAATAATAAATTAACTTTCATTATTTTAATCTAACGAAAGACGAGGCTGAACCACGTTATTCATGGACTTTTTGACTAATTAAGATTTTTATAAAATGTAACCAATGTAAATCAGAGCGATTCCAGTGTCTAAAAATACCTGAATTAGTGTTAGCATTTCAAAACTTGCAGTGCATTTTGTAACTTTTAAATTCTTTGACCCGATGATCTGTGTTTATTTTGCCATCTAAGTGACTTTTAAGGGAACCTGGCCTTTCAGGTAAAAATAAAAGATATATTCATGTTTGAGTTCCAGCTGACAGAGTGTAAAATAAATGGGTATGTTACATTTTGGTTCTGCAATACAGATGGGTAGTTTATATATTCTGAAGTAAAAATATTAATGTTAGTGCATTTGTCCTAGTTGTGTAGTCTCATTGGGTCCAGGTAATATATTGGTCTTATTAAGCTGCTTTATGGATAGAATTCTACGTTGCCCTTGCTATGTCTCCCAACAGTGACATCACTTTTGTCAAATGGCTCCCGGTTCTATTGTAAATGCTTTGTGATGAAATGTTTTTCAACCTGAATATGTAGGCCAAGTTCCGGTGCATGTTGTTGTCTGTGAACATTTTCAAAGCTGAGCACGTGATATGGGTGTAGTCATCCGGTAGGGTACTTACTTATAAAAGGGCCTGGCTTTCCGCCGAGACCACAAACATAAAGTGACAAACCTATCGATAACATTACATACCTGTGTGCTGTCACCAGAATGATGAAGTGGGCAGCAGTGGTGTGTGTTCTGGCGTTTGTGCTGACATATGTACAAGGTATGTTCACCTAACTCATAGATGACAGATATGGAAGGGGGGGGGGTACCTTGTCTCCTAAATAATGGTGCGTGTGTGTGTACTGTGTGTATGTATATACCTAATAAATGATGAAACCTTCGTCTATGTGTAAGTGTGTGTGAGGAGAGAGAGATGTAACGTAAGTGTGTACTTTTAGGGTGTGTTTCAAGCTGAGGGCGATTAAGATGTTTGCCTGGGGCGTCAATATAGGGGGATGAGGGGTATATATCCCCTTTACTTTTGAGCAAGGTGGGATGATCAATGAAATAATTCCCCTTCTATTTAGAGAAAGAATAGACTTTGGTTCCATTTCTGAGTTTACTATATAAGTGGTTCTGAATAAACATATACTGGAAACATCAAATCTTATTTTTTAAAACCTTAAACTTTTGTAATAAATGTGATATATTTGAAATGTGTATATATATTTACTGTGTTTGCCTTTTTGTTCGCGATGGTTTTAATTTCACGAATTTCGCGAATGTGAAAGTATCGCGCATATGAAACCCTCAGGAAAAAGAAGCCCCATTAAATTCAATAAATAATGATGCATCTGCACAAACAAACTAGTTATCACACATTTGAAAACATGGCTCGTTATCACCAGTCTAATCTGTGCATGGTATCGGTACTGGCCCATGTAAACACACATTAATTAATGTAATGTGTGCAGTCGACTCTGCATAATATAATAACTGTAACAGAAATGAGTGAGGTATTGTGGTATTTATTTTTTATTTATAGTTAACACAAATACTGTCTCACTTAAATTTTATAGGTCCTGGTGCAATCGCGAATATTAAAGACTCGCGAAACGTTCAAAATAAAAGAAATCGCGAAAGTTTAGCCTCGCGAATATAAAGTCAACCACAATATATGTATATATATATATATATATATATATATATGTATATGTGTGTGTTTATAAATATATATGCGTGTTTAATAAAAGTTGTCCCAACTTTGATTACCCCCCCCCCCCCCGAAGATAAATTGATGCCACTGGTGTTTGGTACATCAAATATCCTTAGAGCGAGAGAATTTTAAAACTTTTCTGAGATTTCAGGCTTAGGGTACTGGGGTAAAGTGTCTCTGAAACGCTTTTAGGGATCAGAGTCTCAAACAGTAGACTACCACAAAGTTTTACGAAACATTTCTGTATCGAATAAATAAATAATACAGATTAATTTAAAATTGTATTTTTTTGAGGAAATAACCATTCAGCTTAATGCTGTCATCGGGGTCCTGTTACAAGTGCGCCTATACAATATTACAATAAAAGTGAATATAAAAGATATCCGCGTGGTCGATGAGTTGCGGTGTGTCATACTTCAAATACTATTCGGCTGGTTTTATATAGCGTGCTTTGACAACACACAACCCCCATTGGTAATACTGAGTGAACCGAGCCCGGGGCCCCGCTGTGCAAAATTCTCTGCCTTGCACCAAGGCAAAAGCCCCATCTAACACGTGCCTCCTTCCGCATTTGATGTTTATGGGGACTGCCCTCTGCCAGTTGACACAGGCCGCATTAAACATATATTAAAAAATAATAATCGTGCAGCTTGGTGATTTAAGATTTACACAAAACAGTTTTTCCCAAATGCGATAAAAAAAGATGTTTTAACGTGCTCTGTGTCAAAATTTGTGAGGTGTACGTCTGTAGAGCTGCAAAGTATACGCACACAGACCAATCAACGTGAACTCTTTTCATGCCCGAATTTTAGTTCGCATTGGAGGGATTAAGCGTCCCTCCATCTTTTATATATAGTAACCAGAGAATACACTATATTTTCTGTTAAAACCGGCCAATCTTAATGTATTTACTGTGGGGATCCAGAATTTAGGAAAAGGAAGGGTCCATTCCAGGAGGACTAATGACGCTACCTATAAAAAAGGTCAAAAGGTCCGAAAAAGGGGGGTCCAGGACGCAAAAATTGCCAGTTAGATTCGGTACATCCATGTAGATTTGAAAATCCTATCCCGGTAGCCAATCAAATTCTGTGACACGACGGGTAAAAAGAACAGGCTTTCCAGGACTTTGGCCGTCATCTTCAATCAGTCATTCGAACTGTTGCTGTATTTTGGAACGTCATTGACTTATATTGAACAATGTGATGTAAAGCGATTTTATTCAAGGCATATTCATACCTATGAGGTTATGAATGTATTAATCTATCATAGGTATGGCATATTTATTAAGCATGAATAGCAGCATGGAATTCATACAGACAGGGACAAGGGTATATGCAATTCAGTTTTAGTAAAAGAAAACGTGGCCTGTAACTAGGCAGAAGTGTCTGTCCTTCTATTCAGTTATTTCATATTTTATGCTTGTGTGAATCTGTAAAAGACGGGTTGGGTTCCATTTGTATTAATGTTCAAACAGGGATTAGAAAAGAATTCCTCAACAAGACCAACCCTCTTCTCCTGGCAGTTACACCCCTCTCATTACATTCCATCCACTAATCCAGTTCAATCAACACTGCTAACCCGGGAAACATTTGCCTTAAACTGCTATAAGGTGCTGGCTCGGGGCCAATATTCTTTGACCATTTGCTTTGACCAATAAAATCGAGGAGCTGCGGGGTGTTAGCGATGATTCTGAGCTCCTCATCCATTCATGGACACCAGCGACGGACAAAAATGTAGATATGCAAAAATATTAATATCTCATTTCCCTATCCGACTCAAATACCGGTAAATTATGTGCCCATCAAGGGATCATCAGGAGCTTGATTTTTTTTAACAAAAACCCATTCTTGTGTAGACAATAAGGGGTCTGGATATGAATTATGTATCCGATTACTTACAAAGATATGGGGCAATTTTCGTATACAAATGGTTTTGAGATTCCTAGCAATAAGCAGAACGCAAATATGTACCTGATTTATATTTGTTGTGTGTAGTTGTTTACTATAAAGTATGGTGATGTTTATATCGGTGTCTTGCATGCTGCCATGGCTTTTTAAAGGGTGGGTTAATGTATAAAAGAGATCTAGTGAAGCGTTGAAAACCAATATTCGGCACAATATAACATCGTTTAAATCACAATAAGGCACTGTATACTCCAACGACCAAATTAGGAAAGATTCATCTTGTGATATGTCAAGCCATGGTTTACTGGCTCATTAATACTGATCCTGAACAAATATTGGGTGCGGAATTCAAATACAACAGTTCTCAAGTGTCTTCGGTGATTTTTTATTTCTCTAAATACGTCAGGGGCGTAACTAGGATTTACGGAAGAGGGGTGCACGCGTACTCGTTAGGCAACGAGGATATATATACTTATACAAAAAAAATTGTTTGTGTGAGACAGTCCAGATATAAATACAAAACAGGTAAAGGGGCCTATTCCGATATCTTAGGTCCATTAACTCCAGGTAGTTGGTTAAGCCTTATATAAAAGTAGGTCAGAAAACGCCATTCCCACCACACACATGGTGTTCGTTTTGTTTGTGTTTATAAAATTGGATTGGGGGGGGAGCAAACAAATAAAAAAAAATCAACAAGTGTACGTATACCTGGCGACCATTCAGACGAACTTTGCCATTTTTTTCTTTCTTTTTTTTTGCAAATAGTGACCTTTCAACATCCTCTACTATGTACCAAACATCCGTAGGTTTCATTTTTTGTGTGTCAACATTGGCGCATGTACCGTGTTTACTAATAGCTTGTAGATAAACGAGCTCATACATCCGTCACAGAGGCGTTATAAGAACCTTTTCTTAACAGGTATCACCCACAGTTCATAAATAGTTGTGCAGAATAATCCAGAAATTACATAAATTGAACAGAACCGGTAGGTGGCTTTAATAGGTGGCTTTAAGATTCTGTCAAGAAACAAGTCAAAGCAGTTAGAACATCAATATTCCTGTCACATTTTTAATATTCAAAGAAGAGAAACAGTTGCCACCACATATATAAAAATAAGGAGTGGAGAAAAGTGCCTGTTATCACAATCCTTTTAACTTAGTCATAATATGTATAGGGCGGGGTTAGGGTGTGTGTGTGGGGGGGGGGCATGACACCCTGGCTACGCCCCTGAAGTATTTTATGGAAGAAGCAACTTTACACAATGTGAATATTCATCTTATACTTATTAACTAAAATCAGCTCCCAGTAAACGTCTATGTACGACCAGACAACACTCACATCTCCACCGACTCCACATACTTATCACACCTCCATCATCTCCACATACTTATCCAGACGACATTCCAAATAAATAAGCTGTCTCAATGACGTATCTCAACGTAGTTTTGTAATGCCATATTTCCCTACTAAAGGGACGTCTTTATGGGACTGGTAGATGTTAAAGTAGACAAAAAAATATACCATGCTTGGATTCAGATCACGTTTTCTTTTCACTGGATAAAATCGCTCTCGCTCCTTCTCTTACTTACATTGAAATTCTTTTATTTATTACAGGCCAAGGGAAGGACCCGCGCACAGCTCAGAGAAGACCCCCAAGTGAGTACCATCTTCTTTTCGTCTATATTTGACTGATGGTAATAGGCAGTTCATATTCAAAATGAGAGTGAAAATCTATACTGGACCTCTGTCCTACCTCGTATAATGAAAATGTTCATGAAATGAATTGATGAGGGATTTCTCCCACTCATTGGGTGAACCCCGGCCGGAATACTTTAGCATCATTGAAACTGTATTAGCTGACATAAAATGACTTTAGCCTTTTGAAACCAATATTATTACACACATCCACCCCTTAATTTTCTGCATTCTCCGTTACTGTTGTCTATATTTAGTTTGACCTTCTCCTCTTATTTATGCATAATGCATCTGGCTGAAAGTTTCGCGTTGGAAACCCATCGTAGAATAAAATTAATTAATGTACAACAGCTTATGTATGAACTTCTAATTTCTAAGTGTTAAAGACACCCGACTTCTTTGACTTATATTTTTTTCCTTCATATTTGGTTCCCTGATATCTTATAGTCTTTAATGTGCATTCCTTAGTTTAAATCACCTGATTTGGCCTATGCACTTGTCTTCTCCTTTCATAATAATGTACCTATATTTCTTATCTATTTACTTACAGTATTTGTCCTAAGGTTAAAATTACCTGTTTTTTATATATTTCCGCGCTTTTTCCCATGTTTAACGTATCTAATATTTTTTATCTAATCATATGTCGTTCTCTCTTTTTAAGCTGACCGATTTCTTTGGTCTATCCATGTATCGTTTTCCAGAATAAGGCAGTATATTCCGGTATTAATCTGTTTATGTGTCATTTTCTCAGTTTAAGGCACATGATATCTTTCATCTGTTCATGTGTCATTTTCTCCATTTAAGGCACCTGATTTCTTTCATCTGTTTATTTGCTGATTTCTTTGATATATCCTTGTACCGTTTACTCAAGAAGATTGAGGTACCTAGTTAATTTTATCAGTCCATGTGCCGTTTTCTCAGTGTAAGGCAACTGATATTTTTTCTAATCATATGCCGTTTTCTCAGTATGAGACACCTGATTGATTTGATCTGTTCATATGTCCTTTTCTCAGTTTAAGTCACCTGATTGCTTTAAACTGTTCATGTGTCTTTTTCTCAGTTTAAGCCACCTGATTGCTTTGATCTGTTCATGTGTCATTTTCTCAGTTTAAGGCACCTGATTGCTTTGATCTGTTCATATGTCCTTTTCCCAGTATAAGGCACCTGCATGACATGATCTGTTCATGTATCATTTTCTCAGGTTAAGGCACATGATTTCTTTTAGCTGTTTATTTGCCGTTCCGGATTTCTTGGTTGGTCTCTTTTTGACGTCATTGCCCTGTCGTTGGAAGGCATGTCAGTGTTCTGAACTTATTAGACATTTTAAATGCATTGATTGTTTGAGTCTGAGGGGTGTTCTCTCAGGTTTTCTGCTTTTCTCATTATAATTATTTCGATAATCTGCATGTTCACGTGTCCACGTTTTCTTTTTTTCAGGCTTCTGATGTCTTTAATTTATTCACATATTGTCAGACATCTTCTGTTTCATGCATCTTTAATCTATTTACGGGATTTTCTTATACTCTTTTTTTCAGGCTTCTGATGTCTTTGATTTATTCACATATTGTCAGACATCTTCTGTTTCATGCATCTTTAATCTATTTACGGGATTTTCTTAACCTCTTTTTTTCAGGCTTCTGATGTCTTTGATTTATTCACATATTGTCAGACATCTTCTGTTTCATGCATCTTTAATCTATTTACGGGATTTTCTTAACCTTTTTTTTTCAGGCTTCTGATGTCTTTGATTTATTCACTCGTTATTTCTAAACGTTTCTGTTTCAGGCTCCTAATACAATGATTATGTTTCCGTGTTATTTCTATACGTCTCTATTTCAGGCGTCTGATGAGACGTCTTATACTTTTAATCTGTATCTTACATTTTCTCCTCTTCTCTGTTTGTGATTTTTTTGTACCATCAGTAATCTCGTTCAAACTCACGTTCTACGATGTTTTAAGGTGTCTCTCTCATCTTTTTGCTTTGGCAAGCTTTCGTCGTACAAATTTTTGTAATATCAAAAGAAATTCTATACATTAAGAAAGAAAATACCTGTTGTTTTTTTTTTTTTCATTTCAGCATGTGACCCAAGCCGGATCAGGTAAGTGTATTTTATAGTGTAATCATAGTGTGAAACAAACATTGTTTTTTTTTAACAAAATTCATTTATCACCTTCTTTTCCAGAATACAAAATATTAATGGACTAAATATGTCCATTTATGACATGTCAACAGTACTCAGCAAATGCAGACCACCATGTTCTTCTATTCTATATTATTTGTCTATGTCAAGCAAACCTATTCCAGGTCCCATTATATTAACTTGTAACACTTTGACCCTTCGAAAATTAATTAATATAAATTTTACGTTAACTGAGACCATTTATTGGCAGAAAAATATTTTTTCTATTTATTTTTACACAAAAAAACACAGAGGTTGTGTGATTTGTTCAAGAGCCATCAGCACTGGCATGAACACTGTCAACTCAGCAGTGACGGCAGCCACCGGAAAACCCTTGTGACATGAATTCTAAATCTCAGTAAAAGCGCAGTATTTCTGCCACTGTCAGTCCCAAATTTTCAGGAGAGAATAAAAACAACATGCATTAATAGGTCTGAGTTCCTGATAACAATCTATTCATAATGTCACATCTGTACCAGCCAATCAATTCAGGGCAAAGACTGGGATCTGGACTAAATCCTCCGTTCACACAACAAACGCACGTGGAATAGGTTTACTTTACCTAAATGGATAAATTTGGTCACCAATTACTGAAGTGACAACTTAATAGGGCAATAACACAATTTTTTTTAGTAAATCTCTAGTTTATGTTTCACAAATGGTGTACCTCTTTTGAATGATCTTACAAATCAGATGTGTCCCTGCACGAGAAGCCATCTTTGCTGTTAACATTTCATATTCTTTTATTGGAGTGTTAACATAACATCATCCAATCAGCAGAGCTCTGTAAACTGAGGCGGTTTTTGCATGTGACTAGTGACCTTGACCATCATACGTGGGACGGGAATGTTGTAAAATGTACACTGATTCTTCATATATTTGAATTATTTTGTTCCTTAAAAACTAGTATTGTGTAAATTAAATATATATACCCCTTGTTGAAAAAGAGTTCCTTCTATTTTCTACCATATATTATTTCCATTCTCTCCCTCGAAATATAACTAATAAAACCAGATGATAGAATGGACTATGTTTGCCATATTAACCGTTAATGACCGTTAATATCTCACTCCTCCCTCTGATAACACGCTACGGTTCCCATATATTGTTTTGAATTGATGTCCTTTTATAATTTGATACTTCCCGGAGCGTCTGCGAGTTAGTTATAAAATTAACCGGCAGGTGGCAGCATTATCAGCCCATTTCAGGTACTCCAAAGTGTTCCAATTCACTGGCGCTTTCAGTCTTGCATTTTATGAATGAAGTCATGTGGAGCTTGGAAGGTCTATTTTACTCCAATGCTGTATTGCTTTTACAGAGATACGAACCTGAGAGAAGCTGTGAGGAGTGCCATCAGCGACAACGGGGATGAAGGTCAAGGTGAGACTCTACCACCTTACATCAAGGTGTAACTCTAATCTAAGCTTCCCCATCACTTGTCTCATATAACAATTTGGGATTTAAACATGTTGAGAGATATCTTTAATACTTTTATCCAAATTGATATACTATGTGCATAAGCGTTTTCAAATGTTTTCCTACTAAAATATAATCATTAAATATATGTTCGTACCCTGACCTGTTAATTAAAATTATTTTATGAAATATTTGCGGCCATGTAAAACTACTGCTCTGTGGATTGATTTGTATTGATCATTTGTAATAATACCAAATAAATAAATAAATAAATTATAATAATAATAATAATAATTATACATGGTACCTCGAATACCAAAATGGTTTGGGGAACATTAAATTTGTTCGGATAATTGAGGCTACGGATATGCGAGGTCAGACATTTTTCATGAAGTATATTGCTAGTACATTGGGCATATCATTGTCAACGTTTCATGAATATGTTAATCCTGGCATCAAGCAACGTTATCTCATAAGAACATTTTTAATAATCTTTAATCATATTTCCAGCGAATCTTTAATCGAGGTAAATTTTTTGGTTCCATACTTTAAATTTCGGAAAAAACGAATTTTCGTTAAAAAAGGAGATACGGAAAAACGAGACTCTACTGTTACAATAATAATAATAATAATAATAATAATAATAATAATAATAATATAATTATAATAATAGTAATACAATAAAAATAATAATAACTAATAATAACAGCATTAAAACCTTAAAAATATATTTTTCAATCCGATCACCAAGCAAAACTTGTTATTGAATAATCTCAAAAGGCCCGCATTCTCTCCATTAATCCACACATTTTGCTTTCATTTTACTTGCATATCGTTTATCACGAACATGTGTATATTGTAACAGAAAATCTCTGTTTGATACAAGCTACTACTGTAATGTCTTATATAAGTGGATGATATACATCTGAGGACAACCTAACATCGCTGTTACAAAAATACGAAACAGCGTACAAGAGATGGTGGCCTATATAATTGTTCTTCCTTATTTCAGTTGAATGACTATAACCTCAGTATTAGAATGTTTAATACTAAAATGTATACATAATTGTGACACTTAATGCGTTTATTCTTAAATCTAGTAATGCAAATAGTAGTCTGTATGGTACATGTCGGATGTACTCCATTATGGGCGCTGGTTTTCTTCCCTTGAATATCCCCAGTAGCTGATCAAAAGGATTAGTACCTTAACATCCCCCCCCCCCCAATCACCCCATCCCAACAATTCTCTTTTCCGGCACCCGTAATCTTTCTTAAGGGTTTCAAACCACTGTTATCAGGAATAGAACCCTCCTTTTCCAGGAACGGAGGACCTGTTAAATTTGTTCTCAATAGCCTTCTTGGGTTCGACCCCCTCCCCCCCCCCCCCCCATTTTCAAAAAACCTTTATCCGCCCCTGAACCCTTCCATTATAAGATAGTCAGAACAGTCAGAACTAGAAAAATTTTGCCCACAGAAGCAGTCAAGACGGCGGAGGAGGAACACGCGCAAAAGGTCCTGTCAACTTTTGGATATCAAGGAGAAATGGGTGTCTGGATCCCGTGCGGAGGAATTCAAAGGAAAATAATAATATGGGTTGATAGCTGGCAGTTCTTCAAGATCTAAATTCTCGAGGCAATATCTGACTTCCACCATGGTACACCTACTGGTTTAACTGAACAATACATTTGGCATCTGGAATAGGCGGGGCAACGTTCATGGAATCAGCTGCGGAAGTTAAATAAAAACCACAAGACAGCTAGATTTCACAAGAAACACATAGTAAACTTGTCTTGCCCCACGGTTAACAAATCAGAAAAAAAAAGAATAGTTCAATGAGACGGATAAAGGAAGCTAATATGAAATATCAGTTACAGATAGAGAGAGCGGACCAGAAGATGGACAGTACGGGGCAGGTTATGCTGACGAAGCAAATTAGTTTAACAGACTAACATGAAGTTCCGGAAGCCGGGTATCCTCATTGCGCATACGACATGGCAGTTGATAATAAATATATGGTCTGCCATTGTTGCTGGAGAATACATATATACATATATGTATGTACTTATGTATGTATATGCAAATGTACGTATATATACTATGTATGTATATGTATATACATTTTATCTACGCTCAGGCCAAAGACCCGCCGGTCCTGGTGAATCAGGCGGCGCTGGAGGTGAGGGGACACGTCCCGGCCAACGACCCCCTGGCCCTTCAGGTCCGCAAACACGCCCAGGCCAAAGACCCGCCGGTCCCGGTGAATCAGGCGGTGCTGGAGGTGAGGGGACACGTCCCGGCCAACGACCCCCTGGTTTAGGTCCGCAAACACGCCCAGGCCAAAGACCCGCCGGTCCTGGTGAATCAGGCGGCGCTGGAGGTGAGGGGACACGCCCCGGCCAACGACCCGCCGGTCCAGGTGAATCAGGTGACGCTGGAGGTGAGGGGACACGCCCCGACCAACGACCCGCCGGTCCAGGTGAATCAGGCGACGCTGGAGGTGAGGGGACACGCCCCGACCAACGACCTGGTATCCCAGCCGGCAGTGGAATTAGACCGACACGCCCAGGCCGAAGGCCCACCGGTCAAGGTGAATCCGCCAAGTAGTTTAGTTCTTGATAAAGATGTACCTCCTTCAGTTTGATTACAATATAAAAGGCTGTCGTATACTTGTCCCCTGCCGGGCCTAAAATAATTGAACCCGCACCCAGGCATCATGAACTGTGTAGCCGCAGCCCGCCCCGCAAACAAAGAAGAAAATTCAGCCATCCCCACCCTGTAGTTACTATGATTCTTTCAGCCCGCACTCAACCTGCCCTGCTTTTTGCAAGTCTCAATCGGGCAAGCCAATGAAAACATTGACTGACAGCTTAGCAGCCTGGCAACCCGCGTGCACAGGACCCTGTGCCAGCGGGGTATCGGGCCTTTCTTTGTGAGCCTGTGGCCTATGCACGCGGTTTGCCGGGCGGAGGGCGATTGTACATTCAGTCAATGAAATGAAACAAGACTGGCTCTTGGCCGTTCTCTCTGGGCTCGTATCAATTTAGCTGGCAACGGATACATGGCTGTGATAAAATTATTTCAATGTCAATAAAACTGTCATCGGTTGATGAAGCGGGAACAGAGTGGAAGTGTAATGTGAATCAATATTTAATAAGAGTTATCGGAACATAGCGCCTCAAATTCCTTTTTGCGAAGGTCTGGTCACCACTACGCTCTGTACACAGCGCTTTGCCTATAGGCCTACTACCTATATCGTAAGCGCTGTTTGTTTTGACCTCGTATCCTGAATCGCAACACTAGAGGGGAGCACTGTATTTTGGTCCAATACCCTGTACTGAAAGACACGAACTCCATGGTTGGCTGATATGGTCACATGATTAATAAATAGCAAATATAAATGCTGTTGGCAAAATTTTTGTAGGGGTCGAAGAGGCCATTGTGTATGAGCTAGACCACAAACTTATTCCATAAATGGTTGTGGTCCTCTTGACTGCGTGTAAACAATGCCCAATATGCGACACACAACTGATGCGACAAAGAATCTACATAATTATCAGGCCGTGTTGCCAGCAAGAGGTTTACCAGCCAAGGGAGGAATACACGGAGCAACTGTTGTTACATTTGTTTTTAGTGACAGCTTATCGCCCCGGCAACCGTTGGAATAGGCCACAGTCTGTGGCACAGGCTCAGAGAGAATGACCCGACTCGTGGTTTGCACTGGTCCATGTGCACATATGATACCCGGCCAATGAGTTGTAATTCAAACGAAATGTAACTAAATTGGCTCCGTGCACACCTCGCTGGTTTGCGTTTTGCTGGCAAACGGATAAATGGCTGCGCTAACATAGTCGTAATATCATAATCGAATCGGTCAATGATGCGAGAACGTGGAGGGAGTAATTTAAATTCGACTATTTTTTTACTAAGAGTAACCACTTGAGTGCACTTGAAGCGCACTTAAGCGCAGCCATGGGCGGAGCCATAATGCCTGTTGAATGTTTGTTAACTGGCATTTCGTTGGCTGCCAGACAGACCCACTACCTGGTGTCTAAATGTATCATAAACGGTCAAACCAGGCAGCGGGAAAATCAGTAGCTTCTGTAGAAGCGTAAGATTTCCGCTGCCTCCGGAGCGTAGGTCATCACCGGTTCATCTGTTTATCAAACACTGTTTTACGCGTGAAAGTCTTGAGCTAGTTTTAACATGAAAAAAAAAACACATCTGCCACTATCTTTATATAATAAAAAAGTATACAGTTACGCTCTAAAACACGAAATGCTACCCCAATCGCTTACATTAATATATATTTCTTAACCTATATATAAAGAGTAAAGAATCAACTGTAACCTACGTTAAGATAGTGTCAAAATAAACCCACATGATTTACAAAGTGCTGATAATATCTTAAAGGAACCTGTGCCACATGCGGAACAAGTGCAAATTTGAAACGCATATTCCTTTTCTGTTGCGTTATATATCCCCCTCCCACATCCCACTCTCCCTTTTTAGCAAAGGGGGGGGGGGGGGGGGGTGTTCAATGTTAACACCTCCCCACTGATATTCAGAAAATGATATTTATATATTTGAAATGAAATATATTAATAAATAGAATAAAAGACTTCGGATCCATTTCTGAGTTTACTATAAAATATCATTTAAACCTGGCTTTGAATTAACAAACACATAGAATATTTTATATATCTTAATTTCTAAAGCCTTATACTTAATTGTAATATATATGAAATGTTACACAGACTATTAAAGGTATATATATATATATATATATATATATATATATATATATATATATATATATATATATATATATATATATATATATATGAAAACAATTATCCTTTAAAATAAATTGACGCCACTGGTTTTGGAAGAAATAAAAACTCTTTCTTTTTTATGGGTCAGGTGACACAAGCAGCCAAGGACGTACAGAAAGCCCAGCTGGAGGCCCCGGCCGTCAGAAACGCCAGTCTCCGCCTGAAACTACTGAACGGCCAGGTAGGACGCTCAGTAGCCACCAATGGTGACTAAACTGTTAGATATATCTGATAATGCATTTTAGTCACCATCCCACAAGTGCACTTTTTTGGGGGATTATAAGCTTCATACCATATGTAACTGTAAAAGGGAGAAATACATAACAATCTCTGGTATATCATTTTATTTAGACCCAGTCTAGTCATGGTAAGCTAATTCTTCAAACAGAGTGTAATGACTGATAGATTTATAAAGATTATATCATATGAAAAAAATTCATGACGTTTTGTTGCACATTTTAAATATGGACGGTCTCCTGTGTGCCTGTAGGAATAAAATGTTACTGAATATTTGAATGAATCAATAATGAACTTGAATACCGAGTTTTACCGACACCTTCTTCACTGATGCCTGCGTGGAAGACACCTATGTCACTGATAAATACGTCACTAATACCTACGTCACAACTGGATACCTACGTCACTGATACTTACGTCACTTATGTTTGATGCAATGTTGATTGCTGGGACCTACGTCACTTGTATTAACGTCGTTAATGCCTGCTGCTATGCTGATTTCCGTGAACTACGTCATTAATAGTTACGTCACTGATACCTTCGTCATTGATGCGGGACGATTTTTTTTAATGCCAAGACCTACGTCACTGTTGATTACGTCACCGATACCTACGTAACGGATGCTTGAAACTCTCTCTGAAAAGAACCAGCAGATACACTTAACACAACAATACTTTGTTCATGCACTTTTCTCATGTGTTTTTACGTTTTATGTCCCATCAATGTAACGTTACTGAATCGTTTTATAGTTTCCAGGCATATGTTTTTGACGATTTTCAAAATGTGTACATAATTGCAACGCATTACATTTTAAACCAAATTTTGAGCTACAGCAATGTATTAAACTCTGTCTGATTGTGGTAAAATGTATAATATATTTGCTTTCATAGCATACACTGTTTAAGTTTATTTCTCGGGAAATCACTATATGATGGAGGATTCTACCATTATCAGCACTGATATAGTTTATTACAAAAATTTCCTTGTTTAATTATAGTATAACTGAAAGAAGCGTGTCGTGTGCAGTACACATAAAATGATATAATTTCCAGGTGGTAGTCGTCCATCCCGTCCTATAGCAGGTTTATTGAAGAAAATATTATCAAAGATTGGAAAGGGATCGCCAGGGAAAGGTTTGCTCGATGCACGTGTTTTGGATAATTAGTTGCTTGTATGGAACACTGTAGCGTAATACGTGGACAGTTGTTTAACACTTCATATCACATTAGAGTAATTCCGCAAAGCCAGTGCGCTGATGAGTCCACTCGGTGTGCTTATGTGTTAGTAGGTATTGATTTGTTATTTGTTCTGACATTCTTTGCTGGGATTTTATATCTTTTATCGGCAAGTCTCCAGGGTAGAAGACCTGGCTAAATGTTAACCTTTAGGATTCACCTTTGTTTTATTGATGGATTTACTGAAATTCTGTTTTAG
Source organism: Sipunculus nudus (assembly GCA_026874595.1). Taxonomy (NCBI): domain Eukaryota; kingdom Metazoa; phylum Annelida; class Sipuncula; order Golfingiida; family Sipunculidae; genus Sipunculus; species Sipunculus nudus. The sequence goes on from CM049307.1 coordinate 23,001,038, forward strand.
ACATAAGTCTTAAAATGTAAGGAAGAATGGTTATCTTATAATTCTTGGTGAACTGGTTTTTATTTTGTCACGACTGAGATCCATCTAACACTGCCTATTATCGCCTGTACGAATGAAGAATGCAAGAATGTATCTTTTAAAAGCCTAGAATACTGATTAACACTAGAATACTCAGAGATCTACTTTATATGTTTATTTCCTCGTCAAGGAGAATTTCTTAGGTTTGCTTGTTTATAGTTAACACCAATATTTTAAAAAGATTTAACTTTATTCTGTTGAACCATTGGGTCTGTACGGCCAGAAAAGATACATTAAAATTTACCTTCAACGGAATCCATTTCTCTCCTTAAATCTGCTCAGTCACAGTAAAAAAACTGAAACAATCTCAGTACACATGATCCGATAACCTAGCGACACCTGTCGGCGAAAACCGACACTTGGCGTTCGGGTCTGTAATTTTGGCAGAGAAATGTCATACTTAGACACATATTAAATTATTAAGGAAGCTAACTACCGTATCCTCAACTCAAAGTCTTCAATACTCACAAACCCTAATCAGCATAGTAGTACATTTGTTAGTGCGATTATGCGCAGTGTTGTCTGGCTGACTGGTTAAGGCAAGGTGTTCATTTGATTCGTCAACGAACTCAGGTTTAAAATGGCCTTTTCACTGTCTTTGAGTCATGGATATTTTGCTTTCCGGAGGCGTATGAACTTTATGTAATGCCTTTCTAATCTCGTACTAAAATGAAAAACTAAGTTACAGAGATTATCAGTATTTATATCGCTTAAAGTATGTGCATTAGGATTTATCTGAGTGAAAACCATCTAAAAGAAACACCTTGTTTCTTTTAGCTTTAGACCAGAAATAATAACACTCAGGGTTTTTTAGACCCCTGTATCTTAATAATAACACAATGTAAATGCGACGGTACAGTGACGTAAAGTTGAAGTCCAGATAAAAAATTAAGTTCGCATCTTACTTTAGCTTTGATCCAAAAAGCTGAGCCAAAAAGCTGAAATAATATTGATAATGATTTGTCAAACGTAAGTATGATTTATTGTAATCAATAAAGGCTTATTGCACTTTTTTTGTCTGGCACGCATATATTGCGAATTCTGTTATACTTAGTAAAGATCTTCTATGGGAAAATTGCTGAAATGTATCTATTATAAAATATATTGGGGAGTAAAAACGAAATACCAGTCACTATGTTAGTATGTAAACATACATTAAACCTGGTTCAAACTGCAGTAAGCAAAGAGGTTCGTCGAAATCAAATTTTACTTAAAACTATGAAGGACAAAGACAGGTTACATTTGTCCATATAATTCTGCTTGCCAGGTTCTCAAACACACATTCTTTAATAAGATAATAGTAATATAAAGCTTCAAGCCGCATTGTGTGAATTGCCATCTACATGTCAGATTTATTAATCGTGACTGGTTATGTTCAGAGTCACGCCCTTGTTTTAAGTTATAGGTGTATTCATAACGTGCAAGATCTCGTATCTTTGCCTCGGGTGATACATAACTGTTTAAATTAAGGTGCTCCACCTGCTAATGATACTGATTCTGAAGATAACAGCGACCAAATGGTCAGTCCGACTGAAGCCGCTGACAGTCAAACACGCGATGATGATGACATAGAAGGTACTCAAACTGGCGATGATGATGACGGAACGGAGGGTATTCGAAATGGTGATAATGATGGACAGGATAACCAAGAACCCAGTGATGGTGATGCTGACCAGGAAAGCTCGGTTCAGGGTACTACAATTTTAGCATACAATTCACTGATTTGTAGATTTATGTTAGTAGAATCTCTCTCTCTCTCTCTCTCTCTCTCTCTCTCTCTCTCTCTCTCTCTCATTTTTTTCGATGTTAAGCTGTAGTTCCGTCATGAACAGATAAATGTGGTACCTCGGTATGTCATTATTATGTGTATCCTTTCAGACACAGAAGAATCATCCACAATACTAACACGATTCGGAGATATTCCTGTGTCTTGCAGACAGAGGGTTCAAACTTGGGTAAGTGTCATTCTTAGTTCCAAGAGACATTTGCTTAATTTTAGAAATATTTGATAAAAGATATACACAATACAAAGCTGACAATAAGAGGAAAAACAGTGTTTTCCTTCTGAAAATTCTTTTTTTTTTGGTCCTACTTTCATACAATACCCCTCCCCTGCAGCATTAATCGTTGATCTTCCCTTTTTGTTCCTGTAAATCTACTTGACACGGGCATGCAGGGAGCGATGCCCTCTCCCTCCACGTAATTCGTATGTTTAATGATAAAATAAATTTTCCCATTTACATTTTTACATTATAGGAAACTAACTTGATATCTGCCAGTATAATAAAGTGACACTGTACGTTGAACAGGAAATGATATTTTAAATTTTGTTTGTCAATTATTTTTTCCATATTACAGGAAAATTGTACTGTGTAAATGATATTTCTGGGTGGAACTGTAAAAAATAGTGTTCCATGTGTAATATTGTAAGGTTAATTATTTCAAAGTGAAATAGTTATAATTGAAATGGACTGCTGCATGATGTCGGGTTTTATCTTTTGTAGTTGAGAAACGGCAGGTGCGAGAGAGAAAACGTCCAACAAGCTTTATGTAGGAACCCCGGGGAAGCTCGTGAGCTTTTCAGATGCCTCTCTCAAGCAGATAAATGCGCAGCCATCATCGGAGCACTCAACGCCGAAGACGTGAGTACACACCAATAGGCTATGTTTTACTCAGCCGCTAGCACAGTAGGGATACAACAGATCCTTATCATTCCAGCATCGGCATCTGTTGCCGACGCCTTACACTAAGCGTTTCAGTCCATCACATCGACACAGAAAAAAATGCATTTATTAAATACATTTTTAAAATATAAAAGTAAAAATCTTATCCTTATTTAAAGGTTCCTGTTGGAGTGCTTGGCACGCATCGTTCTTTCATTCAACAAAGACCGCAATGTTAGCCTACAGGACCTGGACACTGTTACGCCCAGTGCGCATGCTCATGATAAGGTCACTGGCAAATATTGTGGCTACTCTTTGTTTGCCTTGCTACTTTATGTAAAAATAAAAACGAGAAATTTGCTAATAATGGCCCTCTTTATCGGAAAACAAAGGAACTATAGATGTAAGACCCGCTGGCGACCCGGGTTCGATTCCCTGCGTGACTATGAGAGTGGGTTGTAGTTGCCCGTCCAAGGTCGGTGGTTTTCTACGGGTCCTCCGGTTTCCTCCACCCTTACCGACCCTTAGCGCCAACATCCGAGCCACGGAGAGTGCTGTATTAGTTATTATAACTAGCTGTACAATCCATGTAAAATAAATAATTAAATAAAGTTTATATTATGTAAGACCCACTCAAAAGATCTTCAGATCAAATCAGATATTTAACTTCCTCTTATAAAGGAAATTTAAACTTACAGATATTACAGTTTTACATTCATATGTCAGTAAATGTGGATATATATATATATATATATATATATATATATATATATATATATATATATATATTTATCCAAGGCAATTTTTTTTTTCAATTAATACATCATTTAAAAACAATTAATTCTCCACACCAAATTCCACCATCGGTCACTCCGCTGTAAAGCGCTATGTACACAAAGAACAGCGGTAGCGACTAGAGCGACCTCTGGTAGAAACTATCTACATATAATAATATCGGCTACATGTCTTCACTGAACTTAAACCGTGTGAGTCTCTTAAATAATAACCCTTTCCGGGTCCTTGACAGCAGTGAAAAACATGGACCCAAACAATTTTTAGAGATCTCGCAAAGTGAAACAGTCAATTGTACCAAATACTTAAGTAATTGGAGCAAATAATCAGTTTAAATTAAAATAAACAGGAAATAAGACAAATTCTAACACCTCAAACGGACGGATGCAGTGTAACACTCATATAAATAAAGGAACTAAAGATCTGGCTATTGATTCTAAACAGAACATATTTTATCAGCGGACAACTAGATAACATGAAACTTTCTAAGTAATCTGATCTCACCATATTTATTCATTATTTTAGTGCATCCCACAGAGACACAAGTGCAGGTTAGGTCGGATGCTTCTGGAACTGAACTGTCAGACAAGTGGAGTTGACGTCAGATATGTGGCGTGTCCAGAATCGGCCCGCCTCCTTAGAAACCTTAATGAACAAGAACTGCGTACAATGTAAGTCTGCGCTAGTGCTGCCGCATTATAGTATTTTAATTTTTATTATTTTCAGGGAATTATCTCATAAACTACACAACCTGTTACAAGTATACATACTTTTCATACATTTTACCTATTTTCCTCCTTTTTCGCCTTTATGGACACTTCAGACATATATTTCAAACCTTGCTGAAACAAGAGTTGTATATTGGAGATAAGAAGAACAAATATCATACCTTTTTTGTAATAAAAAATTATGTTTAAAATTCTTGTATTAATTATAAGAAAAACAACCGTTTAAGCATGTCATTATAATCTATTTGCCTGCGATATTTAGTTCATTAATATATAAAAGACCACTGCAGGTTGACCAGTCTTGGGCGCGCTACTGGGGAGCCGTCAAATTGTGGTGCTGCGCAGGCGCTGGGGGCAGCTCTTGACAGACATTACAGAAGGATAGACACTGCTCAACTGGTGACACAGCTGCGACCAGTGCTGCCATACCTTAGTTCCAGAACCTGTAACAGAATCACGCCCCAAGCCGTAAGTCAACTTTAGCTTTTAAGCAAGATGTCTGAAAATGTATTTTGGATTGAAGTAAAGCAAATAACCAGCCTTTACAAATGACTTTCTGATTTGCCTCTTATCGGGGTCTGCTTACCTAATTTGAGGGATGTAATAGCACATCTTCATTTATAAAAGGTAAAAAAAAAACACGATATTCTATAGCACTCTAAGTAATTTTAAACATTCAAGAACATCTGTTAGATTGAACTGCAGTTTATTTCAGTATTTTACGTTGATAACATTTTCACAGCGATGTATAGGTTTTTACAGTGCGTGGTATATTTTTTATGTATTGAATAGGTTTTGGCGGTAAAAACCAGCCCTGCTTATGGAACGGGGATTTGTGGCCTTTTAACCTATTTATCATCCGGAATGTGACGGGTGTTATTTGTTCTTTAAGCTTGTCGAAAGCCTTGGGATAATGGTAAATTTATCCGGAAAAGTGAACAGAGTTGTTTGTTCTTTCAGCTTATGGCAAGCCTTAGGGAAATAGGAAATCTATCAGAAATAGTGAACAGAGTTATTTATTCTTGCAGCTTGTGGAAAGTCTTGGGGAAATAGGAAATCTACCCTGGGATTGCAGGTCAGAACGAGAACAGAGACAGGCAAGAGAAGGAAGTTCTTCCCAGCGTCACTGTGTCCAGACCTGTGGTCGTGTCATAGCTCAGAAATTAACCGGGGGACAAACGCCAGCAATCTCCACGAGTGACCAGGCGGCTGTACGGAGGTAAATCACGATTAATCAATTATGATTCGAAGTTTTCCATGATCGATCAAATGGGTTGCATGTGCATGTGCGCTGAATTGAATTTGTATGCACATGAGAAGAAATTATAATTTTGTGAGAAAGGTCTTTCACTTCTGGCATTAATTTACAAAAAGTAGGGCAAAATTAGCGACAAAATTTATAGCATCACGTCACATTTTAATAAAAGTATGATTCATCTGGTCTTGATATGATAAACTAGAAATCTGCATTCTTTGCCTCTGCCATGTTTGCATTCACTTATTCGGTCCGTTATCTCAGGTTCATTCAAGTGAGTTGACATTAGTGAATATTCCTTGATGACGTTCCTGTATCCGGACTATGTTCCGGATACACACCAAAATCTATTTGGTTCTACCTAGGCTCATACTCGAAACGCCATAAAAATTTTATGAGATTCCGTTCATGATTACTTGTGTTTTGTTGTGAACAAACACACACACACACACACGCATGAACGGGGATGAAAGCATACCCTCCTGGCGGACGCAAGGACGACGGTAACTATCGTCTGCTAATCCCAATGTACGATAGAAAGGCCCTTGAATTACGAAATACGAAAATACGAAACTGCCAGTGCTGTTAGAGGGGACGAGAGGGCTTTAGATTTATACTCGTACTCGATACTTACTACTCGATAAAAGTACTCGGAATCGAGTACTCGAATACTCATTTCAACAGGAACAAGTCTTTGATATACGATTTCCATTTTGGAAGTTATATGAAGTCTGCTTGCGGTGAATAATTTCTATAGGAAATTTAGATAATGTTTATAAAAAGAAAACTCGCATACATGAGCTTTATTGCGGAGCCCGGGAGACGACATGGTGAAAAATATTTATTAATTTGTGCGCATAAATTACTAATCCGTGGCCACGAATTACTAATCCGTGCGCACGAATTACTAGGTGCAAAAAATATATTTCCAAGGTGGAAAAAAATATTTATTAATTCGTGCGCACGAATTACTAATCCGTGCGCACAAATTACTAATTCGTGGCCACGAATAAGTGACCAATAAGAACAGCTCTCTTATGTTGCTGGCTCAATGCTCATTGGCTACTAATTCGTGCGCACGAGTTATTAATTAGTGCGCACGAATTACTAGCCAATGAGAAGCAAGCACACATCGACTCAGTCTAGGCACAGGCTGGCAGTTTCAGCGGGCACACACGGTTGTCAAAATGAAGCCCAGCGCCTTCCGACAGTTCCGTGACTTCCTACCTTGGAAAATTCGGAACTCTGTATATTGAAAATAGAAAGGGCTTTAAGCGATACTTAAAGAATATAAATATAAAACTCACAGATCCAGTTGCCGTGCATAGTGGAAAATTTCATCGTTCGGGCATAATGGGAACATTATTATAGACAAAGCCGATCAGGCTGAAATTTTTAACAGTTATTTTGCTTCACAAAGTAACTCCAGTTACAGTTCTCAATCGCCATTTGACAGTGATGCTAAATTGAAAATTACGCATAAACTAGGTGAAATGAAATTCACAGAACTTCTCATGTCATATTTGGGATTCGCTTTCTTGACAGGAATACATAAACATGATATGTTTGAAAGCCAATAAGCGTTTGGAAATTTTGAAAAAAATTATAAATTCCTATTCTCTATGAAAGTTTTAGATCGTATGTATAAATCATTAATACATTTAGTACTGGAGTATGGTGTTTTAATATTAAACAATTGTTCTGTCAGACAGTCATACCAACTTGAGAGTAAACAACGGAAAGCATGTTGAACATGTACTGGAGCTTTGGTAAAAGAGCTATAATGGTCAAGTATAAAAATAAGAAGAGAGTTGGCTATACAATCCACATTTTATGAAATGATTAACGGACTAGCACCAGATTATCTGCTTATATATTAACTCAAACTCTGTCTCATGCTTCGCCCTATACAGTCCGCACATATCGCATTTGCTAAAGATACTGAGGTTCAAACGGAAAGACTGTCGCTTTTCTTTCCTTCCAATTTTCTTTTCTTTCCTTTCAATAGCCTGCAAACTTTGGAACAGTGTCATATATTTAAGTCTACTTCAATCGATTCCTTTAAGGAAAATGTTCGTGACTATTTAAACCCTGCCTCTTGAGAAATATACAGTTATTATTGCGACAATCATCGTCAACGTGAAATTATCGGTTACAACTAGGTGCCAGTTACTTAAATCAATACCTATTTTCAATAGGAAAAACTGATGTTTTTAATCTAATTGATATGCTCGATATGGATTGAGACGTACGCCTAACAGTAATAATATATGTATAAGTATCAGTGTATGTGGAATGTCAATTTGTATTAACATATATTATGTATCTATATATATATATATATATATATATATATATATAGATATATATCTTATCGTGTGTGAATTTATGTGCACTTTTCCAATCTGATCATTTAAATATACATATATGCAGTCATGTTAATTTTTCACTTTCTTTTAATTTATATATGCAGGAGAATAGTTGCATTAGCCTTAACGGCTACTTTGTTATCCTATTGAAATAAATATTTTTCCACCTTGGAAATATATTTTTCAAACCTAGTAATTCGTGCGCACGGATTAGTAATTCGTGTGCACGAATTAATAAATATTTTTCACCATGTCGTCTCCCGGGGTCCGTACTGCCGGTATAAAAAAAAATGCTCAGAGAATATAAACAAAGGCTTGTTTTTAATTTGTTTTATTTTTCCCCTACTGGTATTTAAGAAAAATAGCATTACTTATAACTATTATGAATAATGAGTCGTTAATGCATGTAAACATTTGTAGAATGCATCAACCCTACATATTCCCACAGTAACAGGGGCATTCTATTTTGCATCTGTAGAAGCAGATCCAGGAGGTCCGGAAACCCAAAATCCCCTACGCTCTTTACACAGCGCTTTCCCTATAGGCAAACTACCTATATCGTAAGCGCTGTTTGTTTCGACCTCGTATCCTGAATCTCTACACCAGAAGGAAGCACTGTATTTTGGTCAAATCAGATGAGACCCTGTGCTGAAAGACAAAACGGTTTACCAGCCAAGCCAGGAATACACGGAGCTAATGTTGTTCATTTCGTTTTGAGTGACAGCTCATCACCCCGGCAACCGTTTGACCAGGCCACAGGCCCAGAGAGAATGGCCCCACACGTGGTTTCTGGGCTGAGCCTGATGCCTGTCGAGTGTTTGTTGACTGGCATTTGAATGGCTGCTAGCCACATCAGCAGTCTTTCAGCAGACAGGCCTACCACCTGGTGTTTAAGTGCATCATAAACGGTCAAAGCAGGCAGCGGGAAAATCAGTAGCTTCTTTAGAAGCGCAAGATTTCCGCTGCCTCGGGAGCGTAAAAATCCCCTACCCATTTCAGCCGCCGCATTCTTTTAAAGAATTTTAGACCTGTTTTGGCAGCCTGACCCCCCCCCCCCCCCCCCTTTTTTTTTACCTCACCTGGGGACCTTTGTTTTAAGTTCTGCCATAAGTCCTGGTTTGGACCCCTCCTTTTCAGAAATCCTGGATCCGCCTATTTTTATACTTTATACTTTATCTGTTGAGTGCAAGAGGCGTCTTTTCAAGTACAGTGTATTGGATGAGATTTTCATTTAACGTAAGGTTAATCAATGGAACACTCAGGCATAGGTGAAACATTGGTGGGACAAATATATGGACGTGAATATGAGGTATAAAACTCAATGTACACAGTACAACCTCGCTGCGACCACATGAGTTAAGTGACCACCTTAAAATAACGACCATTTGTTGACGGTCCTGATTTTTTTTTGCTCTTCATAAAATACAGGAAAACCTCGCATAACGACAACCTCAGTTTAGCGAAAACCTATAAAATAACAACTACATTTTCACTTTTTTGCTCTTTATATCAGTCCTCGCTTAAACGATTACATCGAAAATGCGACAGTTTTTATCGAGGTCCCGTTGATGGTCGTAATTTCGAGGTAGTACTGTATCTTTTATGTCAAACTTGAAAATGCGACCTCTTTATCGAGGTCCCGTAGGTTGTCGAAATGTCGACTTTTACTATATATATATATATATATATATATATATATATATATATAAAATTATATATATATATATATTTATATATAAAATTATATATATATATATATATATATATATATCGCTGGTCTTATGCTTACTCTTGCAGACTGGGAAGACTATCCCGATGTCTCAGGAGAGACCAGGCAAAAGCCATGGCCAATGCCGGTAACTGCCAAGCTGCCGTCCAAATTGCGGAAAACTCTAACAATCCTCGAGTAAGTTGAGAACCAACAAGAATCTCACGACCAAGTCAATGAAGCAAAGAGTATCCTTTAGAAAGGCTACCTTCACATCCTTGATTTGATTTGACACTTTGGCCTGTTGATGCACCATCTATTTAGTAAAATTTATCGTTACAATGGTTATGATATATTCCTGATTATTACACTGAATTTTAACTGTTATGCAAGGGGATACCCTAAAAAACTGACTGAACATGTTTGATTCAACATTTTATAAGTTAGGTTATTTTACAATCGCTATTGTGATTGTATTAGACTGGCTCAAGTGATGTAGTGGTTAAGACTGCCGTTTACAGGGCCATCAAACTTGCTCTCGCGGTGTCCCAATGCTTAGAAGACGTACCTCATGGCAAAATTTTAAACCAATTTATAGCTCTCTGGCCAACTACAGTGGAACCTCTCCTTGTGGGCAATTCCATAAAGTGGCCACCTTTATGTAATGGGCACTTTTTGTTTTTTTTCTCCTTATTATTTATGTTGCTTTCTTGACCTCCATATAAAGTTGACAGTTTGGCCCAGTCTCAAGTGTGCCCACATTATACAAGTTTTACTGTAATTAGTGATAATAACTGTCAATGAGTTGTGTCTATAGGTACAAGGGATCAGGTTTCATTAGTAGGCATATAGTAGCAAATATAAATACTTAAGCTCTGGCAGGGCTATGGTTGTAGTGGAAGCAAGTAGCGAATACACCTCTGACTGAGACAAGCTCTGTCAGTAATCGAGCTCTATTCTGCCTGACAGTCTTTATCACAAGGTTATAAGTTTTAGCATAGAAGCATTTTTCAAATAACCATGTTCGATGTTATGATTAATATTGTGTAGAGGTTTACAAATGATAACCTACTGGCTGACATCTATGACATCTAACATCTACACAATCTATGAAAAAGCATAATTATTTCTGTATGGACTCTTTATTCATAACCATTTTTTAAGCTCACTGTTTTATTTTGTGACGTTCAGCTGACAGATGCCATCCAGCGAGCATGCCGTCCTCAAAGACAACCAAGCCAATTCACCCAGGAAGACGTCAATGGCCTCGGTACCTTATTTTGCCGCCTGAACTATAGAGATCTGCAGGAAGTACCATCCGCAATATTTTGCAGTCAAGAAACCAAAGACCTTTGTCGTGAGATGAGAAACCCTCCAGGATTCCTGGTAAGTAAGAATGTAACGGACCGACAATTGACAAAATTTAATTGCCAACTTTATCAGTCGATTTTGTGTTTTGAAACAGGGTGTAACGATTTATGATTATCCCCACTTCAGATTACCCCCTAAAATCCAGATTTCCTTTTGGATTTCTGAGATAGGCTGAATCATGGCATATCATGTGTTTTTATTTTTTGTCACGGGCTTTGGTGATATTTAAAAGTAAATATACATATAATGATGTCATTATCTTTTTGCGCAACATTTTCATATTTTGATTCCATCTTGTAAATCTCATATCTTTCGAGGTTTATTGCGTTAACATATTAAGGTTTAAAACCATGAGGGATTTAGGTTAATCAGCCAGCTAGGGGCTTCTTTAAATTCAGTTCAGGCTATCCCTGGGCATAATAGCTTAAGATTACCAGGGTTAACTTTACATGCGGATAGTCTGAAGCCTTTGAGTCCAAGAATATTAACGGGATTCGGATATTTTGGAAACTTCAAGACTAATGCCAAACTTTGGTGATTAGATTATTCATATAACCATCATTGTGAAAAAAATACTCATGTATCAGTATACTCAATGTACAGGTGTCAGATACTCCGGCAGGAACCTTGCGTCTGAATATAGGGTTTTACTGTTATCATTTGAGATATCACCAAATATGTTATCTTTTTGTCTGTGTAACGGACCCGAACACTCAGATTAATTGGGGACTCACAGGTGTCGCCAGTGCTAAGGAAAAGGGCTAACAAACTTATTATTCTGTTGCAGCGTTCTTTGTTTGGTCGACGTTGCCTGCCACAAAGTCTCACGCCCGAGAGCATTGTGGACGTCGGCGGGGCAGCCGCCCTGAGAGCTCGCGCATCTTCCCTTAGAGAACTAGATGATGACACGCTGACAGACAACAGAACAGTACAAGCACTGCGAGATGGCGCAAGAGAACTAAGAGAAAACCGTCGTCGGGGTGCTAGCACTGCTTTGTCGAAAATGGCTCAGAGGGTTGGTGTTTCTTACATTCTACATACAGCACAACACTTATTAGAGTTGGGTTGATATGTTACATGGGTGGCTTTCAAGTTGATTTTCACTCTAGATATCAGATGTTGTCTATTTTATATTTGTCAGTTTATTTTATAAGACTCCTAGTAAAATCCCGCAGAAGGTCTTGGTAAAGACCTCAGTGGTAATATTTCTAACTTTCCATTGTCAATGTGATTAATTTGTTTTTTTTTTTTAATAAAAATAATTACATGCTTATAAAATATAAGTACGTCTATATATTTGTTCCATTATTAGGTTAGTCAAAGAGCAGAGACGTTACGGCTGTATGCCAGCGAACGCAGCATTATCCGAAATGTGGCTCTGGGGGATTTAGAACGAGTTGCAGGCACCGCAGAAGAACTTGCTGAGAGCGAACCAGATCTGTCTCCTGCACAGGTAAAACTGCATATTTTTATATTTTGCTTGCAGGTAACCACCTCCATTTTAGATGCTAAAATAAGTATATGCGTCCGCTGAAATCCTGTTCGGTTTTGACAGTGAAAATTCTCGCCGTTCCACAGTTGAGATTAGAACTCAACACCGGCTTTGTGTTGTGTGCTTTATCAAAAGACCACAGCAGCTGGAGAGATTGGGATAGCCTTGCAGCAAAACTTCTTACTTTCATTTAACTTATTTAGTGTATATGATAAAAATTCTAATTTTACACTAAGATAGCGAACTTTTCCCTCTGGCGCAATATTTTTTTTTTCATTCCTTTCATTTGAATGTTATTTTTATGGCACATGTATCGAAGATGAAAGGCAATACCAAATTTTCTAAATGTTATGCCTGGGGAAAGACAAAATGTAGTAGTTATTTTGTATGGACACGATACTGGTGTGTAGTTGACATAGTATCGTATAAACCCCACATTACCTTTTGAGCAAGAAAAGTCGCTTTTGAGAAGGTAAATGTTTAAGACAACGACTAGTAGAATCGTAGTTCGTATGTTTTTAATGAGAGTTATCGTAGTTCGATGTAAATAATGAGAGTTATATCTTATCTCTGTACCGGTACAGAAAGCACTCAAATGTTCCATGCGAAATGCAGCGCGTTTTGTTTCATCAAAATAATGATCGAATTACCTGATTCCTTCAATGGAAGATGATTTTCGAATTGTACTTATCTTTTTTTGGAAAAATGTCCCTGGAACGATGGGCACCGAGGGGTTGAACAGAGACTACAGAAGGGAATTTAAATGACCAGACAAGTGTCACGTGGTACATTTGGTTTATTTAACACAATCTGCAGAAGAAAACTTGTGAAACAAACGTCCCTTGCAATTGTTTCTTGTCCGCTAGAAAAGCTTTAATACAAGGTATATTTTATTTTGTATTAATATTTTACCTTGAGTGATAACAGAATTAGTCACTTCACTCAGGGGCTTAGCCAATTTGAGCCTTCGAGAGATTCAGCTCCAGCCTCCCCACCCCCTTCCACTCAACCCAAATCTACATGCACCATTGAGGAATTTAGAGCGTTAACGTTATTTTCAAGGCATGTTAACAAGTAGTTTTATTATAACATTCTTTTAAATTAATAAATTAAGTTATAGATCGATCCGTATGAGGTCATTTCTGATTTTTATTTCAGAACCGGCGCATGATGGAACGCAGAGGAGACCCGCCAGCCGCTCGAATGACAGTGGACAATGTTGAGTAGGTCCCTTAAATTTTAATATTAAATATATGCAGTACCATAGAATCACCTCAAGCAACGAAGCTGGCCGAGGGTTGTTTGATCGGCCGAGTACATTTGTGTGTGTGTATCCGAGCATTATTTCCAAATGGTTATCGATGAATGATAGTGGGAGGATGAGCCGCGAGCCTAACAAAAAAAATATGTAATTTCAGTAAGGAGAAATCAATCCATGTTAATTAGACCGCAGTCTTAAAATCAATTGCTCCTGCATACGACAGGTCGGCTTTTGACAGACTTTTCTGTATTGTCAGTGGCATCAGTTTATCTACAAGGGTGGGAGATGACTCATTGGCGTAGGGCGAGGCATTTTTTTTGTAAACCTGTTTGTAGCTGTTACAGGTTACTGTGGTTTGCTTCATATTTGCAGGGTTAAATTTCGCGATTTTCACATTTTCATTGTTTCTGGGCGGATTCCATTTTCGCGATCTCACAATACAAAAGATCTATATCAAGAGAAAAACCATCATATATTAGGCCAGACTTATTTAATTTTTCGATCGTCTAACCCGCCGATCCTAAGTTTTTGCAATTTGGAAAATATATATAACAGTTTCCCTGTCGTTATTTTATTGCCGCCGTTATAAAATGTTTCCATAAGCCGTAATATAAATCCCCTATAAATGTGAACTCGTAGTCCCCTCTCACAAAATGCCACCTACACGGCCGAGTCGGTCATTTTTTAAATCAGCATTTGCCATGGTCACGGAAACATTTCCCCTTGTCTTTCTCATGACCATCTAAAATCTGATGATCTGCGAAGATATCGAAATGAGTCGGAGATTTTCCTGATTTGAAACAGTTCAAACATTTTCCCTCCCATTTTCACGCTTCATCACTATTTCAGTTTTATAGATTAAATAGTTTTTTTCTTGTTATGATGGATAGCGTACTTTTGTAAACATTCAAGATGAAGACTGTAAAATATGATATCAGCGGGGTTTGTAATATTTTCCACAAGATGTCCGAAAATGCCTGTCTTTGAAATGGACCTGCTGAGCCCAGTTTCGGATGCAACCTCCTCGCAGGGTCACGAACTATTGTGACATTCTTGACATCTTGTGGATAATTCCTCTACAGAGAATCTCAGGCTGACGGCGGAAAAAGCTGAATTATTTAAATCTCTTCGTTAAAATGGCTGCGAAAATGACTATGAGGCTGTGAAATCGAAATTCAGAGAGAAATAAGCTACTTTCGGTAATTTGGATATCCGATCGCCGTATGCATGCTTATAGCATCGCATGCGTGAGCACTGGAAACATTGCACACGGACTATTTCCCGCCATGAAGTCACATGAATGAAACTAAACGCGCATGCGCGTAGTATACTATCAATCTCTGATTGCCTCTCTTCTAGCGCTGCTGCAGGGGCGGGCCGGGTCTCTTTCCGCCAATCGCACTGAAACCTTGACAAGTTGTAATATACAAGTATAAACTGTCAATCAAATTGTCCCCAAATGAAAATTTAAAAAATAGCATTGGGTACCTGTATGTTATTTACAGAGAGGCCAATACCGCGTTATACCGCTATTTAAAGGGTTCCGAATCGTTTGTTAAGTGATAGATGTACGAACCTTGTTGCAAGACATACAAAAATGATGTTCATCAGTATATACTTACGTTTGATATATTTGTTTATATTAGCTTGATGATTTCCTTGCAATGGTTTACATTTCTGAGGGGTTCACTTTTACTTCATTTGACATATTTGATAATGCCTTATGGGTATATTTTTAACATATTTAATATTCCGGTGTTTTTTTATATATTGTGTTTCTGAGGTGTTTTTATTTCAATGATTGACAACAGATAGTTCCTGAAGAAGATTTCAGTGATATTTTAAATAAAATGGACTGTTTACATTAATTTTTCTTGACCTCGGATTGAGTGACCCTGATGAACCTTGACATTGTTAAATGTGCGTTTGTGTTTTAAATTGTATATTGCATGGCTATTTTCATTTACCTGAACCTTCCTTTATTTGTTGTAAGCTTTGTATCTGCACTGACCATATAACATACTTCAAAATTAACAGTTAATTTTGCAACCAGTCTCGAATAAAGGTCATTATAAACTTTCGAGCTGTTTTATGAAGAGAGTGGACTGATTGGTTTACAAAAATGTTAATTAAGTGGAATGATTAATTTATTAATAGTTTATTAAAATCAAGAAAATTTTATTAAATAAAAAGAGTAAAAAATCATTTTTTTTTAAGAAAAGTTGATTTTTTACCAACCCTTCCAGAAAAAAAGAAGATATCCTGCAGATACTGAGAATACTTTATTGCATAAGACATTGAAGAAGGGCACATTTAGTTCCTATCTATTCTTTTCATCATTTGTATAATTTTTATGGAAACAAATTGCGCCTCTTAGTTTTTTAACCTTTGAATTACATGTATTTTTAATTCTCTCCCTTCCCAACCAATTTTTCATTTCTTCAAGGGAGAAACTATTTATTAAATATGTAAGGCCTTATTTGCACAAAATCTTATTGACAAAAAATATTGTTCGTTTATTATATGGGAGGATCTGATATTATTAAAATTTCAATTTTTGAATATACAAGATCCATCTTTATTCATGATGTCGGGACCTCTTATCCACGACGGTTTTATTTTCGCTATAAATCTCCTTTCGCAAATATTCAGAATTTGACAGTAACTGACAGTAATTAATGTTAACCAAAAATATTTATTTATCTTCATTGAATGCACCAACACCTGCACCACTCATACTATTTATCGATGGAAGTATTTTCCCCCCATAATCTCAGTTTAATGCCTTATACCTTGCAGGAGACTTAACTCTTTGGTTGGAGGCTTTCAGTGTCGAGAGATCAGGGAACTTGGCAGCGAGTACAGGGAGAACAGACTGGGAATCGCAAAACGATTGTGTCGTTACGATAGATGGAAAGGGAAAGCGGTAAGAGAACGTCCCCGGTTAAAAACAACCCCCCCCCCCGCCATCTCAATCCAAAACCCGAAACTTTTCATGTCATCCACCTGAACCAGGTTTCAGATTACTTGAGTGTTAGTATCATCACCGAGCTTGGTCTACCTAATTTGATACTGTTAAGCTCCCATACAAATTATGTGTTTATTGTATAAATACGTGTGCACGATATGAAAGATTGAAATCAATTTTCAATATACATGTGCCACATGTGCTAAGGTATACAAGGAAAAATGACAATTTAATAATACTTTTATTTGGCCAAAAAAAAGGTATGGATCTCAAGCACTTTTTTTTTAAAGAAACAGTGCGGGCGGGCAGGGATTTTTTTTATTATTTTTGTATGTTTCGATAAAAATGTCATTTGAACAGGGAAAAGCATGATAATAACATAATTTTTAAACAAATCAAAGTACTTCTTAACAAAGGAAATCTGATCAAAATTGTTTTATTTTGTCTTCTTGAAAAATGAAAATCAAAATATTTTTTTTATGCGGGGATTAAAAATGACGCGGGCGATGCCTGAGAGCCATACTTTTATTTTTTTGCCTTATAATTATTATTTTTTAAGGTAGCAAGTGCCTAACATGTGGTAAGAGTCTTTGTCAAATAGTCACCTACACCTGTACCATGTGACATGAGAAAATGATAAACAAAATTACATAAACATACAAAAGAAACTGTCAATGGGAAAGACCTTAGAAGGAAATACAAAAAAATGCCAGTTTTATTTGTGAAAATAGTAACAATGATGGCCATGACTTATACGCAGTAAGCATACATACTGAATGAAAGAGTTAAAAGTCTTTAAAAACAAAGAGTATTACAAAAATGAGTTGGCACATGCATGTAAAAAACAAATACCAGTACAAACGTATAAAATTTACATTTTTATAGGAGTTTTACATCTGTAACTGTAGTAATGAGAAAAAATTTTCAAAAAAATTTAGGTCAATATTACGTTTTTATTACTTTGATGGTGCCACTCCACACGTGTACACATCACACTGTACCAACCACGACTTGAATTTGGTTAACATTTTCTTTACATCTGTTACACAGTATAGGCCTACATGTGTTGGTGAATATTTGTCAAGGACCTCAATAGCATGCAAGGCCATGGACTTCGTGCGACCGAGTTTGACCGTATAAGGCCAAAAATAATATAAGGTATGGTTCTCAGGCACCGCCCGCGTCAGTTTTGCATTCCCCGCCCGATCTTTAAAGAAGATAAAATAATCAATTTTGATCAGATTTCCCTTTGTTATGAAGTGCGTTTGTATGTTTAGCAAAACAATTCTGTTATTTACATGCTTTGGACTGTCAATCTGCATACAAAGCCAACTATTTGTGTGAAACCGCCCTGGTCAAAATAGTGAATGATATACTTTGGGCGATGGAACATAACTACATTGACAGCCATTGACCTTAGTGCAGCATTTGACAGAGTGGACCATACAGTGTTACTTGATGTACTTAGTAATCGGTTTGGTGTTTGTGATACTGCACTAAACTGGGCCAGGACTTATCTCAGCCCAAGGAAGTAAAATGTAGGTATGGAATATTCCAAGGAATACGACCTCACGTTTTCTGTGCCACAAGGTTCCTGCGCCGGTCCCTTCCTTTTTCTGACATATACCAGTACACTAAGGGACATAATTCCGTCATCTGTTGATTTATAGGTTTTGTGGACGATCATGTATTGAAAAATGCGTACGTTGCCGGAAACTATCAAGCAGTGCTGAAAACGCGTCAGGATTATGAGGCTTCGTTTAAGGAAGTAAACAGTTGGATGATGGCAAATATGTTAAAAATGAACAATTCAAAGACAGAATTCTTTGTTTTTGGATCTAGGTAGATGCTTAGTTAATCGAAATGAGACAAAATGCTAACAGTTATATCGATTTAAGGTCTAAATCCGTAAAAAACCTCGGAGTGCAACTAGACACGAGCTGAACTTAAAAAAACACATCGCATATAAGTGTCTGACTGCGATGTTTAATCTCTTAAGAATTAAAAATATTAGATCATATTTAACTATGGAGGCATGTGAAATATTTATGTCTGCCTTAGTATTATCACAAATACTGGATTATGCAAATGCTATTACTAGTGGGTTACCAGAGTGCACCATTGAAAAATTACAAGTAGTACAAAATATTGCCGCCAGGATCACTCTAAATAGAAGTAAATTCTGCAGTGCCACAGAGTGCCTCAAGGACATGCATTGGCTATCCATTAAATAGAGGATACACTACAAAGTGCTGGTACTGGTATTTAAATGTGTTAAGGGAGAAGCACCAGGTTAACTGATAGATTGTTTGCATACATATAAACCATCTAGAGCTGGTTTAAGATCAAGTGTTAGTATTGCCAATGATCTTCTCATTCCGTTTTGTGCCAAGAAGACCCATGCTGAAAGATCATTCAGTGTCGCTGGTCCAAGGCTTTGTAATTCTCTACCAGTGGACATAAGATGTTGTGATACTCTTAATAATTTAAAGAAATGTCTTAAGACACATTTATTTAGTCTTATATGATAGCTGAACTAGACTGCCATACAAACTTTTAACTTTTAAGCTAATGTTTTTCAGTGACACAGGAACTTTTTATTATGACTATTTTAATGTTTTATTTTCAGCTTTGAGATGTTGAACCACAAGTGAAGACTAACGTGTGTTAGGATTTAGCGCTATATAAAATCAATACATTTACATAATATTAATCATTTTAAATTATTTGTGTATTTATTACTGGAAGAATAGTTTTAATTATTACCTACTATTTTTAGTTATATCTCTATCTCTACAGCTGATATGTCTACATAGCCTTATCATGGAAGCACTGAGGGACCAGAACGAGACTCGCCCCATGAGCGCACTGACCCAGGATGATGTTTCTGAATTCCACCCTCGTTGTGTTGTCATGTTCAGGTAGGTTCATTTCGGTCCTCTAACATTACACCAGAAGGATGGGAACGTCCAGGTTCAAACATACTGGCTAAACTCATACATACGTGCAGTCTCCTTTACAGAGAAATTTCTCGTGGCTTCCTGAGACATCGACTTACTTCATTGGTAGACGCTACATCTCAGCTGTCCCCACTGTAACATATACAGAACGGCCCCAAGACTGCTGAAGGTATCATCAGTCTATACCTTACTGGTACGCTGAAACGGGCCCTTGTGCTGAAAGTCCCATGCCACCCCTTATAAATGCTTGCTGACGTCTTCCGGCCAATCATTACCCCAAATTTCAGCAAGAATATTAATAAGGAACCGCCTCTAGCAACAGTTAGTGAGAAAATCCAACTTACACAGGTTCACTTTCTTTGAAATCAATAACAAATACTAGTGATCGCCAAAACGGAAGCGGCTCAGTCTTAATTAAACCGCATTGAAATTAACATCTAACGAGACACGTGTGTCTTTTTTTTTTCTAAACATGATACTCCATATTCATGCACGATAAATTATCAAAACAATCATATGGCTATTATTCCTACTAGGATATGTAACACAATATCAAGTCACAGCTCTCTGGTGGCATCGAAATCATAGATAACATAGGTCATATAAGTTTCAGCTTCTTTAACTTGGTGTGATGGAGGTGAATTCGTCCAAGATTCGTCTTCTAAACCTATGTTTAAAGGTCAATTAGACAAAAAACAAGAGTTATTGTGGATTGAAGGGCGTGTTTCCATCACTAATGTATATTTTTTTTTAATTCAGAGAATGCTGTAAATTAAACAAAAATAGTGAAAACTTCCAGGTGTTGTCTTCATCCATGTATTCGACATTTGGTCCATTCAAAACAATTTGGCCCTCATACAATGATAAGCCCTATTAAAAATACCATTTACGATCACAATATGTTTTCTCTTAAAAACTATCTGTATGTATGTCTTTATGTTTGTCCATCTGTTACATCATATTGGCGAGGAGTAATTACAATCTTTGATTATATTTTGAAATATGTCTACGAAACAACATTTATTATGTACAGATATAAGTGATGATCAAGGTGCAGAGGATATAAAAGATTTTTTATATGTAAAGCCCACAAGGTCATGGAGATTAATGAAATATTAAAAAAAATAATGAATATACTTATATGACAAGCAATGTAAATACAAATGTTTAATTGGATGCATATTATAAAAAAAGTTGAAGCATATTTATTTCATGTTGCCATATGTGACTCATAACAGACACTTACAGTTGTTAATATCGGTATAGACAATAATTAACAACAATCATGTTGATCAATTTTACATAAACTTCAAATAAATTATTATATATTCATATTTTTATATATAATATAAATATTCAATGTATATATATAATCATAATGACATATATATATATATATATATATAAAGACGAGAAGAGATAGAGGCAGCCAGCAGGGAGGTTTGCAGGGACATATGCTCCAAGATAGGTGATTTCGATAGACTTTCGGTAGTCAGTACACCTGCACGTCGAGTCAGGGTCCGGGATGCCTGCCTGCGTTGTCTGGTAAGTTAACAAAAGAAGTCTGAAGGTGGCGCTATTTTCTTAATGATGAAGAAACTCCATTACAAGCCTAAACTAGTTATCAGGTTAACGGGTCTTGGAATAATCAACCTTCTAATTAAAAATCCAGGAAGGTTCATGAAAAAAGTTCTTTGAAACCTGAAACTAGGTCTCTGTTACCCATATCCTTTGAGCTATAGGGCTTTTAAGTACCCCTCGGTATAATAAAAAAAATTGATACAAAACCTCCAGTTTCTGAACAACAAATGCATTCATTGATATGATTCTTTGCGTCCACATTCATCATTGAGTGTTGCATCACTTCCTGCAGACTGGTGGCGCCACCTGTATTTTATCTATTTTTTACGCATTTTCTTTAAATTTATATTTTTAGTACCTCAAAGATGCCGTTGGCCGTTATGAGATAAGAAATTGTTACCATAGCACCTATAATATCTTCTAGCTTGACATCCAGTGAGGTCCATAAAAATATCCTTGGAATCCTGAAATTAGGTCGCTGTCACCCATATCCTCTGAGCTATGCTTCATTTGAATGGGGATACCACCTACAAAATTTGGCATTCAGATGATAACATTCTTTTTTTGAATGTTTTCTCCCAGCTGAGCGTCATGACCCCTGGGTCACTTGTTTTCTGCACTTTTCACCCGAGCTTTAACCTCGATATATGAAATACTTTTGCTAGTGCTTTTATGAAGTTATTACATCGGCTTTTCTGGTAAAACAATGGACACTTTTGATTTCACAATAAAGACTCTTTATATTTAATATATTCATAATGTGTATATATATATATATATATATATATATATATATATATATATATGTAAGTGGACGTGTGTGTTATCAGCTGTATTATAGCCAATGAACAAGGCCTTTACGTAGGATATCTTCATAACAGTCAAGCACATTTTTATTAATATTGCTGTCATTAACTTTTATGAAACGGCAATAATTCTTCAGGGCAAGAGCGGGAACGAGGAACTGAGCGAGGAAGAAGTTGACGTCATGGGAAGACTCCTTGCGGCCGGAGATGGAGAAGCCATAAGGAGAGTGCCGAACGAAGTCCTCCGCTCACGCGCCAGCGTGTTCAGGAGGACTTGTATGAATGCTGCCGCTACTAATGAACTGGCCGGAAGACTAGAAAATGCAGTTGGGTGAGTCATCACTTACACAAGCTATATATATATTCAGTCATACGATCCAAAATAGTTATTCATTTTCCCATTATATTGCTTCATTTGCAACTTTTAAGCCAATAACGCTTGCTTGGTGGTCTAAGCGTAACGAATTCAAGTGTATACCTACCCATTTTAAAATGTTAATTGCACAATATATTACATGTGAACTATTTTGATTAGAAGGAATTTTGTTTGTTCATATTTTAACATACATGACTGTATACAATTGTCCCTCACTACAGTTTTTGGTCTCGCTGTAATGGTTTGAAATATTTTCTCTCAGTCTGATGTCAATTCATATCTCGAGATCCTGTTTGACTGCTTGTTTAACTTTCATATAGAAATCATGCTATCTTAAATAAGTGAATAAGGAAATTACTTTTATAATTAATTATTTCTTTCATGACTGCGCATTTGATTTCAGGAATGCCCCGACTGAAGAGGATATTCAAAATCTAGGCGAACTCTCTTCTCTGTTACCCCAACCAGCTATCGAAGCAGCCTCGGTGAGTCTCAGCTACACACAATGAATTCATTCCACTAAGTGCCTGAATACCTCGAGGGAATACATTGCAAACTAGTCCTGGGGATTCATGAGCAACGACACTCTGTATCATCAAGCTCTATCCACCCATTTAGAGAAACAGTTTACCAGTTCCTTAGTTCCTTTTGAAAAGATAAATTCCAGGTACAAGGTTAATCTAGACCTCTTTAACCTAACCTAATCTGAAACAGCAGGACAATTTAAGACCTGGCCAGATATTATAAAGTACAATTTATATAATAATACCGGTAACTTAAATATATAATAATAATCAATGGCGGGGACATTCAGTCACGAAGCAGCTTGTCTGTAACCACTCGCAAAGTGTGACATAAGGGGCCAATTTTCCATATTTTCCCATACATCCGGAGATATTTAACATTATTTCCTCACATTATATACTGGTCTAATACATATACCATTTGAGAAAATATTTGAAATTCTTTTTTAAGAATAAAACTGTGACAAAAAAATCATTTGATGAACGGTATTTGATGATGTAATTTACGAGCAGCTACATCTGTTTAGCTCTTCGCTTTAGGAAACTTTCCGCACAGTCTATGAATTCGCCACAAACTCAGATACAGACGTATTAGCCATGCAAACCATATAAGGTTGTCACCTCTTAGTGTATAGTTCTCCTTTATATTTAATAAATTTGAATTATTTAATGCAAATTTTCACAATATAGGTGACGAGACAGGGCTAGATGTTTAAAGTTATCAGTTGGTGGAGGATGTTAAAAAATTGCAAGGAAAGTAAATTTAGGGCTTCATTGTTCTATTGTTTTCCTTAACAACCATTAATAAAACCAAGAAGAGGAAATGATATTACACACATTGCATAATTATTTATGTTGCATAATTGGCCCAACTGGCAGTAATCTTCCCTCCAATGATGCGACCACGGCACCCTGTTGGACTGCAAGACTGAGAAGCTGGAAGATTCAGTGAATCTGCGATTACAAACAGTTATAAATATAGATCGTGTCGGTGGGCCAAGGGTCAATACTAGGACCAGTTTTGTTGTTCATAGATTCGTTCCATATGGCAGAACTTTTAAGTCTCGTGTTTATTTCTTTTTTTGGGGGGGGGGGGAGAGGAGGGGGTTGTACTTACTGTGGATATAACGACCAGTCAGCCATGCTGAATTCAAGTACTTTCAGTGCATTATTTTAAATGTTTAATCTTGGACTTCGGGTCTGGATATCTTATACATCTGTGAAAATGAATATGGACCCCTAGCGAAGGGCCTCTAGTTGGCTTAATAACCCGGGGGCGGCTAATACTGTATTATTGTTTCTTTATTATTCACAGACGGCCATCGCGGACAATGCAGATGAAATCGACGGTGACCTGGAGGAGGCTGATGAAGAAGATGATGATGATGATGATGAGAATGAGGAGAGAGCCTGTAGGAACAGTCTGTCGGAGGAGGACCGCAGAGACCGTGACAGACGCCGCAACAACACCCGAACGATGCTGGCCAACAGTATCAGGAACACCAGGACGCAGGAGAGAAGGAGAAAGAGAAGTTAGTCAAAACAGTCAGACACTGCAGACCCTCCCCCTGCTGCCTTCTCATGAGTGAAAAGAGAACTACACTACAATATGCTAAACAACACGATATGTTTTAAAACACTATAATATGGTCAACAACACTATTATATGTTTAACAAAACTATAATATGTTTAACAACACTATTATATGTTTACAAACACAATTTTATATTTGTTAACTTGTTAATTCTAGAAAACTGGATTCCTGATTATCTATTAATCTTAGTAAACCACAGACACTTTATTCTGCTAAGGAAAACTGGGGAATTCTTTGGGGGGGGGGGGGGGGGGGTTAGCGAACCTGTGAGCTTTTGCGATGGTGTGGCGTCGTCCGTACGTCAACCCATACTTTCTCAAAAACGGCAGGCGCTAGCATCACCAAATTTTATGATAAAAAGTCATCTACAAAACTCTATCGGATTTTGCTTATTTTTTCTGCTATTTCCATTTACTTCGATTTTATAAGGAAAAGGCTAAGAAACCTTTAAAAATCTTCTCCGAAACGGTCCAGCCACATTATTCAATATTTTGCGAAAATAATCTTTGAAACTATCTCTCTTATATTTTTTTAAATGGTTTCAGTTCGGTGAATGTTGGCCGAGTTACAGGTAGCTGAACATAGTCATTTGGCCAAAATGTTGCGGAAACAATTGAAAAATGTTAACATTTTCAGATTTTTATGTATGAAATTCATATTATAAAATTTTTCAGCAATGATTGCATGGATTGCAAGCCCTTCAACTGTGGAGGACTGGTTGTACCATCCACATTTTCCTCTTTTTTTATGCGCATGTCCTTATTGTATTTTACTCGTAAATTACGGCTGGCCAGTTGTTATCAAGGCAAAAATTATGACTACTTGACCTTGGTGCATACCAAAAAATAAGGCAAATATGACCAACATTTTGTGAGTTATGCGCGTTTATTTTTTTATTTATTTTTTTTTTTTTACACTCTAAAAATTTAACCATACAGAATGTACAAGTCAGATGAGCGTCATTTGTTTGGCTAACCTCCCTTCCTAGTGTTGTGGACCTTTCTTTGTAGGGTACCACCAGGGTACTTGGCGTGAACTGTAACCCCCCCCCCCCCCCCCCCCCGAAACAATTCACACACACGCGCGAGATCCCGGGTCCGCTCCTGAAGAGATGAGGATATAGATTGATCGGATGGTGATATTTATAGTGTGTACATTTTAATTAGCTGGCCTTAAACCGATACTTATTTATTTATTTGGCCATGGTATTTTGTAATAAATTCCTTCCTTACAGGTACAACAGTCATGTACTGTAGTGACGTTGAGGCCATGGGCTCCAGCGCCTCATCAATGACAGTGGCAGAAATCAACGCAATGGACAACACAGAATTCTCCAACTGTCTTCAGACCTTCTCTGAAATTAGTACCTGGAGTACCGAGCAGAGAAATGCTCTGTTGGAGAAAGTCAAAACAGTAAGTGTAGGCTACTTTAGGGATCATATGAAATATTCACAAAGAGGTTCTGAAAATATCTTCATTATTAATTACGGTCAAACTTCTATTGCATATGCGCCATCTTGTGTTCATTTATTTAAAATAATAACCGTTGAGTAAGACATTAAAACTGGATAATTCCTTTGAATAATCTTGTACATTTGAGTTGACTGCCAACGAGGATGCATAGCGTATCACGGCATTGACCTGAAATATGATTGAAATATAAAGTTTAATCGAAAATATAGGTATCTGAATCATTTAAATCGTTCAAGGTTTGAATACTAGATGGCGCTGAAAAGAAAAAGCGGTAGTTACCGTTAATAATAATAGTCTTCTTTAAGGGTACCCAATTCCTGTAAATTCACAGGGGACATAACTCTCTGTGATGCCATATGATGGTTATAAGGCCAAAACCACAATAAGAATATAATATTTTCTTACTATTTTTACAAAAACAGTATACAACAAATAGTAAAAGATAATTGTTTAAAGTAAAATAAGAAAAATTAAATGTTATGGTTGTTCACACAATTTCTGATGTTTATGAAAATATGAATGTATCTGCAGCAGCAACTTGGCTGATAAAACCATATTTTTTTTCTGTCTTTTCCAAGGCGGTAGGAGCAATCTGCAGTCTGACCGGGACACAGCTTGAAAGTCTCGGAAGTATTGCCCTGGCCATGACAACAAACGACATCCAGTGTCTCAACCTGGAGAACGACATCACAGTTAGTGACCTGGGAAGCATGAAGTCCTGGGCAGAAAACCAGGTGGACACTTCAAATATTATCAGTTATTCAACATAATATGTTGTGTGAATGAAAACTGCCTGAAGATTATTAATGTAGTTATGTCTTCCCACTGGCCAAGCCAATTTTAAACTGGTTTTTAAACTGATTCTCAAATCCTCGTTTCTGGAGAGAATGACTGTGCCTGCCACCAAGTACCCCGTAACCCTCACCTACAGTTACAAACAACCTACATCCAAAAATAGCTTCGGACGAGCATGGCGGCTTGATGATAAGATAATCTCCTAATCTTTCATTTAAGGAGTTGAGACTTGATTTAGATGAATAACCTTAATTCATATGCAGTGATGTGAATGTAAGTGATAACGATTTGAGATGGCTCTTATTTTGTATGCTTTGTGGGTGAAATTTTTTTATGTCCTACATATTTTCTGGCTAAATCAGTATTTTTACTTTTATGGAGAAAACAGTTTGGACTCTTCGTAAAACAAAACTGTAGAACACAAGAATAGACAATAATAGACTTAGTTTTCACGAGGGTGAGCAAAACAGATTTTAGTTTCAGTCCGATATTTAACTTGCAGTTCAATAACTACTCACTTTGTTGCGTTAGTTATCAATGCATCTTTATTGTATTAATTAAGTAGAAATTTGTGAATTGATTTAAAGCAGTCCATCTTTTATATGACTTACTTAAACCTGGATTATTTCTTTTATTATAATAATAATAATAATAATAATAATAATAATTATTATTATTATTATTATTATTATTATTATTATTATTCATTTATTACATTGGATTTCTTTTTAACAGCTCGAAGCCCTGGCTAATCGCTTCATGGCTCTCCGGCCCAGCCTCACTCCCGCCACGCTGACGGCAGACCACATTAGCACCCTGGGATACATCCTGTGTGGGCTGAGTCCAGAAGCGATTCGTCAAATACCCCATGCCGTGTACAGGTAGGGACAAGAGACTGATTTCAAATAACATTGAAAAGTTCTCTGCCCCATACAACATAATACATTGTGTTGACATATAGATGATATGATGAATTATCGAATTTCTGTTATTGAGGCTTTTTTCATACGTGCATCTATCCTATATGAAAACAATCATCCTGCCGTATGTTGAGTTCTCGGTATGCTTGGTGGTAGAAGGCACAGAAGCTTGAGATTCCTTGTTAAAATACACTTTTATTACCTACCAAAACGAACTGAAAACAAACACATACACCAAAATGCAATAAAAAACACCAACATCTTTAACTTCACCAGAAAAACAAGGGCTCATTATCTAAACATTATATGACAAATTTAAGATCCCTTAATTCTTGACTTAAAAGCTTTTTTACTTAGAACATACCCGGTATTTAAAATGAAGTTGTTATAATAAAAATCTGGAACCTGAAATACCGAAGAAGACGGCGTGTTTTTAATTTACCTGTCGCAACAAAAAAAGGGAATTTGCTGACAAGCAGCAGGAGAGATGTAAGATGTGTTGTCTTAACTGGTACATATATACAACGCAACGTTTAGGTAGCTTCCCTTGATGCCTTCGTTTGAATCGGTTGAAGGAATCGCGGACACAGTACCAATCAGCATGACTGCTGAGATCAGCGAGTGATATGAGGGCAGGTCCACCAACACAAAGGCCTTAAGATGCCTCCGCCAGTTGGGGAAGGAATTATGCCTTTCTCTTGGTTTGTTAGTTGGTTGGTTGGACTGTCAGTGACTTGACACAACCTTTTATTTTTATTTTTTAATGAAATTCTAGGAAAAGTTAGTGTAACACCCGAGGAACAATTTTGAATGCAATCTTTATCACCAAAATGTATTTATAATTAAAATGATTATATACCATTGTGACAAAGGGTAATTCCTTTGTCCTTGGAACAGAGGCCGCCCCAATAATTGATAATAGCGGAAGCATGTCACTGAAGTACAACCCAAAAAAGCTTGATTAGTTGATCCTGGCCTTAGTATCAAGTCATTATTTGACTACAGAATCTAGTTCTTAATTTTCAGCAGCTGTATAAAATTAGTACAGAATAAACTAATTAATACACGAAAAATTTTAATTATAGCACCTCGAGCTCTTCTATCGGGTTGTTGAAGACATGCCCGGTGTCAAAACTTCGGGCGTTGAAGGATTTGGCCACCCATTCCTCCGTGTTTGGTCCCGTGCCAAGCTGGCCCGCTTCAACATACTCTGCTGTAGGAATTGTACTGGGTAAGTGACAAGTTGTTCCTCCCCGGTAATATTGAAGTATTTCTCATTTTAAGGATTAAGACATATAAGAGAACTGAGCATGTCTGCATTTTTATTATTTCCCACATGCATTTTTACGGGTTTAATGTCTTATACAAGTCATGAAAAAGCTGCTTGTATATTCATGGTCTTTTCAAAAAAGTAACTCCTGTACATGTTCATTTTCTACTTCTATAGTTCTATGTCACTTGTAATGCTACACAATAATATATTCTTTATGTAATTCAAAGATATATTATATGGTTTTAGGTGGACTGACTGGGGGTGAACTGAGCACAGCTGATCCCGCAGATATTGAAGGATGGCGGACCCATGGAATCGCCCACATCCCGGCGTCTGAGCTGAGGGTAAGGGGAGTTAAGTGAAGGCAGGGCCAGATCCAGAGCGGGGGTTAGGGGTGCAAACCCACCTCAGAGACCGTATCTTGCCACAGAACCATCCCTTACTTTAATTTTCTACAAAGCTTCAAACAGAGTGAAATACATTGATTTCAGTTATACTATAAAATTATAAGTAAATTAATTTTAATTCTATTGTTTGTAATAAAAGGTTTCATGTTCTATTGGCCTTTTTATGATACGGCCCCAGCAACACCACTGCCCCTACCTTCAAAGAAATTGTCCATTTAGCGCGGGTGTACTCGGGTGATTTCAGACATGTACATTCAGAATGAATAAGACAAATTAATTTTTTTGATTATATATTATTAAAAAGATCTCGCTCAGCTGACAGAAGATTTTGGAGTTTCCTCACATACGTTAGTGGTCCCTCCAGGCAAGCATACATAAGTAAAGCACAATGGTAACCGCAGAAGGGCTAGATGTGTCAGATTTGCTACAGTCCGTTTCTTCAACTCATGTCCAGATTTTTTAGCTATGCATTTTTTTATTAGTTACATTATTATTGGATAATGTCATGTATAAACTAAACTAGCTAAACTAAAGATAGCTATACTCATGTAGGAACATATCATATCTGCCAGATCAATGTGAAGAGACTAAAATTTTGTGTAACATAAACAGGAGATATATTGTAAAATTCTAAATTGCCATATATTGTCACTTCCATATGTACTTCTTGCGAAAATTATTGAAAAATATAAATTTTTGACAAACTGGCATTGGCCTTTGATATTATTCAAATGCGTAACTAAATTCTCTTCTTTCTTTTGTTTTTTAACTGTATTCTTAAAAATTAAAATATATTGAAACTCAGTTCCTGATTCAACGACTTAGGCTTTTATGTCAGTGCAGAACAACTGAAATTTGAGTTTTATCAAATCAGCCAGAATCGCACCATTTTCATATATCATAGACTGTGGCAGAGATGTTAATCCAATCTGGCATCTAGTCTCAACGTAGCTATAGTTATATAGATATAAAAATCGGTAGAATGTTCGGATTTTTTTTGTCAGATGTGGGTTATGGCCCGTTGCTCAATGTGTATCTTTATTATCACGCTTTTATATGTATTTCAGCACATGTCTGTCAGTCAGCTGGAGTCTCTGAGCCGTACACAGAGTTTAGCCCTGTCTCACGAGCAGAAGTCGGAGCTGTCTCTGGATCAGAGGAACGCATTGATTAGAGCTGCTGACGGGGAAGACGCCCAGCTGATGACCACCCTCGATAATAATAAGGACGGGGGTAAATACCTGTATTCCGTCATTCCACCATGTCCATCAGCCTCATTATACCTCCACCAGAAAGTATTATATTCCCTTGGTTGGCCTGTTTGTTTGTTAGCACCTTTTCGCAAAAACGGAGTTTTATGAAATTGTATGGAATATTAGGCTAACTTCCATGGGACAATCTCTCTAATTTTATAAGTAATTAGAGTATAATTTTAATTCCAAGGGTTATATACCATTGTCACCTAGGGCGCTTCCTGCGTCCCCAGGTAGAGGCTGCCTCATGCTTTGGTTTTCGGCCAGCATTTTCCAGCAAAAGACTTAAGCATTACACTGTAGATAACGCATGAAAACTTGATTTGGAGATCCTTACGTTTGGTAAGCAGGTAGTCGCCAGACTATACACGTCTAGTTAAACTGTATAGAATACTACACACATATTGAGACTGATCATAGAACAGTAAACGATATTACAGTTGTGAGTAGTCATGTTGCATTTGTAAGTTCTGTTTTCAATGTGGATACACATGATAGGATTGGCACGATATATTAATAAACAAATATATTGATCCATGCAAGACGACAGATTCAATTCTGACAAATGGCTCTGACAAGAATAAACATCATTCAATTACATAAATACAGTATACATGTGAGTTTTCTTTCATTTTCAAATAATGTCAGTGTTAAATTTTTTTCTTGGATGTTAATTCTTGCCAGAAGGTTCACAAAGCATTAATTAAATTCATAAGGATGTTATAATCACGTGGTATTAAAACTTATTATTGCATTGTATTTGTTCCAGCCGGCGCATTTCACATCAGCACCACTTTGCTGATGCTATGTGCTGCCCTCTGGTGGTGGATACAGTAATTAAAACCCGCCAGTGGACGTGACCCGATGACCTTATGGATGGTGGAAAACGTTCAAGGACAATATCCAACTATGAGGCCTTAAACCGTCCTGTCTGAAGACAATTATTCCTAGAATAAAATTTCTTTCGTAAATTATTTAACACCTTGAATATGAGGAGTGAACAGAATGGACCAAATACCCATGCAGTGAGATCGGGTTATTCAAATGTTTCGATTGTTAAAAGTGCCCATTCACCTATCTTTTGGAACAGAATTTATGTGATTCCTGGCACTCTCTGTGTAAATATTAATGATCTAAGGGAATTTAGGTTGTGAAAAGTTCTTATGACACCTTCATGAAGGATGTATGAACTAGTTTATCAACAATATGTTTGTAAACACAGCAATATTGACAAACAGGAAACATGTAACCTTAATCTGGTAGGTTGCATATATGTGGAGGTAGAAAAGTCACTTGTTGCAAAATGCCTTTTGCTCCAAGGGATTACCTTTAGTTTACAAAGGTCAGATAGGTGATTGGGCTTCTTTAAAGAGACAGACTACAGAAATAATATCATTGCCGGCAGTGTTATGTTTCTGAAGATTGTTACTAGACCATAATCTGTCTTACTATGATATCATATTCATACATTTTATTTTTTTTTCAGATTTATCGTTATTTCGTATAAAACTAACATAACTGATTATTATTCCATGTCTTTGTCGGTAAGAACACGTGACCACTGATGAAGTAATGGTTATCGGGATTTGAGATATCATTAAAGTCGCTTTAAATAAATACTTCCACATAAAAGTAACACCATTTACTTTTAAAGTAATTAAATTTTATCAAAGTTATTATAATTAAAATAGCTTGTGGATCCTCATATGATAATATTATATATATGCATGAATATATGCATATATATTATATATATATGAATTAGATCAACATAATTGAGAAAATAATATATTTCTATATATATATATATATATATATATATATATATATATATATATATATATATATATATATATATCCTGATAATCATTTGTTGATTCCAAATTGATAAATTCCTCTTGGGGAAAAAACCTGCATGGTATATTTATTATTTGTTGTGCAGCAATATCATATTCCATGTGTTTTCAAAAGTGTCTTAATTGTTAAACAATTTTGCTGACTATTTCAAATAAGCTCTATTTTTGATACGCACGTATTTAGACTCGCACGCACCCTTTCACAAGTTGGTAGGCACAGTCATTACCCATGCAGTCCTTTCAGAGCCGCACTCCCGCATTGAAATGATTTGTGACTGATGATCATCCTTTGAATAAAGATGTGACTAGTTTTTATTTTCTTGTTGTAATTTATTTCAAGGCTAATTTGTTTAGAACCACAATATGATCATACTGCTCAGTCTGACTACGCTGAAAACTCAGGACACACAAACAAATATTGTTCTACGAACTCTGGGAACCAAAAAAAAAATATAGTTAAAGCGAACCATTTTTTTTTCACTTTTATTTTTCCGGTCGAGACACTATACGTGGACTTTTGTCAGATTGATAAGAAATCAAAAAAATAAATTGTTGAACTGGTGGATATGATAACACAAAGTTTAGTAAAGTATCCATACCTTTAAGAATATCTTAAAGAAATTTAGGCCATAGGACAAATTAGCAACATTACAAAATATCTGTCTTTCTTTGAAAAAAAAATGATTCACGAAAAGGGGAGGGTGAATCCATGGAACAATGATTTTTTTATGACCTTACCATTTTGCTTTTTTTCCCACCTATTCTTTATTGATTATTGTCTTTTGCCAATATTTTAAGGATGTGCGCTTGTGGGTACATGTTAGTGTGTGCTTGTGATTCCTTGTGCGGCTTATTAGAAGTCAAATGTGGCGTATAAGCTCCTGATAAGGTATATTTTTTACCGATCAGGCGTACCTCAAAGTAAACCACATCAGGAAAAAAATTATGTACATAACTAAAAAACAACCGGCTTCTGTTGCTTAGGGGCAGAGTACAGGACTCAAAGATGGGAGGTCGTGAGTTTAAATCTCAGCCCGAGGAGGTGAGACTTTCACTGTCGGCCCCACCCATGCAGGGTGAGCACTCCGCAGGCTTTAAGGGAAGGCTGTGCCCCACAGTTGTGTATCACACACATACGAGTGCGTCTTCGGGGGGGGGGGGTCCTCGGTGTTATGCCCCAGCAATGGGGATGATTACAAAATCAGGATACACAAGTGCGGGAGAAACCGGGCATAGGCGACACCAGGTTACGTAGTCCCAAACCGAAATGGAACTCTGCAGATGTGTATTGTCACCCCTAACTTAACGTGAAAACTTTACAACGGATATATCCTATAAAACCATACGATGGGTTTACGCTCGCCACTTGATTTCACTCATCAAGAAATTAGATCCCGGTCATTACAGGTGACATTTCCAGGTTCTTTTAAGGACGTGTATTAAAATACCAGACAATCATACACCCAGATCAATAGAAACTATGAGACATCAGGTTAAATTCACAAATATAATTCAAGACAATACTTACAGAGACACCAATGTGAGTGTGTGCGTTGATGTGTCAATACGACAGTTCTTCACATTAAAATTACAGGATATTTTACTGAGTCCATGGTTTGTATAAAAAAAACCATAAAGTCCAGTTCCTTCAGAGATCTCTGGTTACTGTTTTGTGTAGAATCTAGCGTATGGTTAGTACCATATAGATCTAGTCTTTCTGAGTTTAGCGATCTTCAACTGATCTTGCTTGTCTGCGACCCGGGTAGGTTTACGTTCACATGCATGCAATAACGCTCTTTGTTTATGTAGAGCTTAGAGTCCTTGACCTTGCTCGTGTAGCAACGGTTTCACGGCTTACGGCGGTTATGTATCTAGGTCAAGCTGAACTAGGCCGGCAGGTGACGAGCGCGCTCTCTCACTTTATCACCAATACGAAGCTCCGTCGGCAGCACGGCTGAGTTCTCATGAGCTGGGTCCTTGCCTCATGTAGAAGCTTGCTTCTATGCCGTTCCTGGCGTTTCAATGTTCCTACTCCCGTTCGTGCGTGCTGCCACCTCAAGCTTCAAGACCCAACTGAAGGCAGCTTCCAGCGTCTCTCCCTGAACTCTGACGTCACAATCGTCGTCACAATACGGCGATCCGGTTCTCTGATTGGCTTATTTCTCAAGTGTCCCATATAAGGATATATGTGACCTAGTTTGACTGTTAGCGTCACCATGGCGACCCACATACCAAATGTAATAATTACACACGATGCGTGACACGGATAAATCAGCTGATAGCCGATGGGATTCCATACAAGAATACACAATATATATATATACAATCAAGACCTGTCAACGCTTTAGGATGACGCTTCACGTCAATATCAATAGAGAACAGACTTCGTTAAACTATGATACAAAACACCGTACATATTGTCACCGATTTCTGGTGACATGTATATTTAGATTAAGAATTAGATATGAGAGCAAAAATATGGAGGCGGTAACCTCCACCCAAAAAAAAACAATATGTTGTATGTAAATTCACGCTGTGGTTTGTAGACGGTCCCCGGTCTAACACAAAAGTAGGTAGTCGGTGACAGGAGTAAGCCAGCATGTGGGCATCCGTGCCTTGTGTGAGTGAAACTGCGGGGGCGCGTGCGCGCTTGTGTGTCGGGTGTGTGGGCGCGAGCGCGTGATGGTGTGTGTGTGTGTGAAACTGAGGCGAGAGTGCTAAATAGAGGCACAAAGGAAATGGGGTTTGTACCAAATTTAGGGAATGACAGTTAATATAGTAATATTTGACATTTTCCTGTTGCTGTGTCTTTGAAATATTGCAACTTACGTGCACTTAATATTGTCGATTTCTACCATTCTTGTTTAATTAGAAAACTGATCGCAGTTGATTTAAATTTGGTAAGGTAAAATTTAATTTCACTCTCTTTCTAAATGTATCATTTATTGTTCCCAAGAAACATAATTATTCAAAGAATTTATACATTGTAATAAATACAAATAAGAAATGGCGAAATATTTCATTTTCTTGTTGCTAACGTCGTGGGTAGTAACAAAATATTGAACGGTCACGTGTCGGACTCAGCTTACCGTGTAAGCTTTTTCCACGAATTAAACTTTCATACTTCACTGCAGGCAAGGTGTTTATTTGACATCCTTCAGTCTATAGACTGTGTGAGAAAATAAAATCCTCTCAATCCCCACGGATCCTTTGGTGAATGTTACATTAAACACCGACAGAGGAAGTATATATTCCTGACTATATATTTCACAAACGATCTACTCTCCTCACTTTTCCGAAGAACAAGGTCATTCATTACATAAAAAGTTCAAGACCTATAAAATATTGCTACATACAATGTAGATCATTTGCTCCCGGTTTATCACAGGTTGTAAAAATCCTTTTATTGTGTCAGACCGACCAAAAAGTTTTTCCGTGAATCTCGTCCCCTAAAAATATGGAAAACACAATATTATACAAATGCTGAATATCATAGTGAAAAATACTCCATTAAATACACCTGCAGGCTTATTTTCATACTTTCTGCACCACCGATGGGGGATACCGTAACATATGCTCCTAACTGGCCCTTCGTGCTCCCCTCTTCCTATATGGCCAAAAGTGCGTTTGAAACGCAAAAGATGAATAATGCAGAAAACATGGTAGATATTTTGTAAGGCCACATACACAAGCGCGCAGAGAGAGAGAGAGAGAGAGAGAGAGAGAGAGAGAGAGAGAGAGAGAGAGAGAGAGAGTTGATCCCCTTTGCGTTAATTTGCTGGGTCATCAATGAAAATATGTTGGTTTCTGGTATAATTCCCTTAATATGTAGAATAATGGCGAGTTTACGGGGAGACTCCCTGCTTAATGAAGTCCAAACAGGTTGTGTCAAACCATTTGCACGCTTGCCTGGTCGCACGACCCGAACA
Source organism: Sipunculus nudus (assembly GCA_026874595.1). Lineage (NCBI taxonomy): Eukaryota > Metazoa > Annelida > Sipuncula > Golfingiida > Sipunculidae > Sipunculus > Sipunculus nudus. The sequence continues at coordinate 23,037,471 of CM049307.1, forward strand.
ATCTACTCGAGGTCAGATTTTACAAGCAAGTGAAATATAGCATGCTCTTTATTCCAATTAACACACTTAGATAATCCCTAGTTGTGCACAGGTGTGTATTTGTTAGAACAGGGGCCCGATTTGTTCAAAAGTTTTAGTACTTGTCAAGACTGCCACGAAGAAGTCCACACCGGTGACAGGGCTTCCAACCTGTGACGTCACACGTTGTTTAACTGCAGGCCACTTGTAAAATGCGGTTGATTATAGCAATCTGGGTTCTGTTTCTAACGGTCAAAACTGCACGTGGTAAGTAAATGTTACATACAAAAAAAGAGAGAACGCTAGAATGGAAATTAGAAAGAAAGGGAAAAAATGAAAGTCAGGGAAAGAATGAAAGAAAACAAGTAAGACTGAGAGTTAGGTAGACAGTAAGTCAGCGAGAATGAAAGGATGATAACACTAAGAAAGGGAAAGGAGAAAGAAATAAAGCCAGAAAGAAATATGTTAAGAAAGAAAAATAACCGAGATAGGAATTATTAAGTAAGCCTTTTAAACAAAAAAAAAACGACCGTGAACAAGTTGAACAATACAGAAGTCAAGATCATATGACGGAGATGGTAAGACATACAAAACGATACACTGCTGGTGAAGGAGTGAGCTGATGAGAGGCTCCTATAAAGATATTCATTTCTTCTTCGTATATCGGGACAACAAATATAGAATTATATGAACCGGTTCATGTTCTAAGTAAATCCTTAGTATGTAAACTGTTTAACAAAATACTTATTCATGTTCATGGTATGGGTTGGGATTGCTGAGATATTTATGAAAGTTCGCAAAATCAATCAATGTATGGTTGTGAATAAATACCTTGTGTGTATGTATTTCATATATATGGCCATGAGATGTAACAAACAAACCAGGGTTAGCGCCCCCCCCCCCCCCCATACTATACAGCTATATAAAGGCAGTCACTGAAATAATAATGAGAACATGAGAACTTCTCACTTATTTCTCTCGATTATGTCCAGTTTTCGTGGTAATTTAGAACCGTACTTATATGAGTATGGTCATTACGCCTACAGGCGTTGTACTGTTTGGTACAGCTTTCTCAGCAAATGTGTTTGTATGCTTTCCCACGCTGGTTAACCACGGGTGATTGCTCAATATTAATAATATAATGCTTTGTTACCTCTTTAGCATTGCTACGCCTCCGTGTTAGAATCCAACTTGTCTAAATATACGTTTTTCTATTTTCTTAGTTATTTTCCAAAGTAATGCCGCACTTTGGGTTAAACTTCCGTTTAAAGTCTTGCATGGACCTCTGTTAACGTCAGTCACTGTTAGTCTAATAAACGATTAAATTAAAAAATGCATGAACAGCATAAAGATAAACACTCGAAATTATTATAATGTTGGTTGGAATGGATGAATCCTATTTTTCATCTAAATCTCCTCTTAATTTCAAAAGTTATATTATCCAATAAAGGGACTGGGATGGAAACTAAACTATTGGATTTTGTCATCATTGTATTCATGTTAATAATATATCTATGCTTGATCTGTAATTCCATTTACGCTTGTCGGACACATATTTTAGCATACAGCTGCAGACAAAAGACAGATATCAACTATATGCATATTTTATATCTTATATGACATTTGTTAATTTACACAAGGCAAGTCAGGGAACAGGATCTGATTTATAGTGACAACTTTCATAACAGTTCTATATAATCAACATACTAAGACAACCAAGTTATATATCAGATACTAATTTAAACAAACTAATTTACTAAATATGTTTCCTATAGCCTCCTGATGAGATTCCATTATTTATGCAGCAAAGGTAGATTCGGACATCTTTAACACATTCTGTAAGGAAGCATAAAACCGGTCCCGCTATCATGTATCGTTTCATTTGGTATGAGAAAACAAAGAGACATATATAGGTACCTTTAGTGGTATATAGCTAATACTTTAACAATCTTAGTAAGGAGGAAGTTTCACCGCTGGATGTCATATTCCATCTCAAATGATCACATCTCACTTTTCATGTACCTGCGGTTATTCTTGTAGTTTTCTAATATTTTTATTATTCTTTTCAGGTGGATGTAACCCCGACAAAATCAGGTAAATAGATATTAAACACAAAAATGCACGCATCTTTGGTGAACACACCACCATATATTATCAAGGTAAAGGCATTACCTCTCTTTAAATGTAAGGGAGAGGGTGTTCTGATCGAGGAATTAAATAGGTCGATGATTAGGACCAGTTAAAGATCCCTCCGCATCCTCTTTTTCCAAATTTTCCACCTTGGGAAAGACTTTTTAAGATCATCGAGAGACGGTCGCTCGATAATCTGCCACCGCTCATGTTGAACGTCCCATTCCAACCTCAGGCGAGGACCCAGTATAGCAGGGAGGGGTCTACGGGTGTAATGCATAAAAATGTCTATGAAAAGGTCGTTGGTTAAGAGCGGGGTGGGGGGGGGGGTCTCGTCCCCCACCCCCTCCCTGGATCCGCGCCTGAACCTTTACATCGTGGCCTCTGTAGTGAAAAACAAATTTATATGAGGACGATGCTGTACAAGAGGAGTACGATGCCAGTATTTAATACAACGACAGTGACGCGATGCCAGCACGATATGACATGAAACTTTTAAGAATGTCCATTCAGTGACTGCGCTACGACGGACGACGCCCCTATGACTCTCCGCGAACTATCTTACTACTTCAATCCTGCTACGCCTTGGCCAAAAAGGTCCATGCCAGTGATTTCACGTGATTATTTGATATCTTACATCCGGATCTGCAACCAAACTAACACTGGTTTGCTAACCATTGTTAGCGCCGCACTGAAGGGGAAGAAACCCAGATGCTTGCCGACAAGGGCTTGACTCGCGACAGAGAAGTGAGAACTCCCGTGTAAGGTCCAGCAGTGGAGATGGGCTCGAGTCTAAATTATATATAACTATATATAACTTTTTTTTCCAGGAATGTGACTCGATAATCAATGAATCGGACTTTCTGAGAATTATCGATCATAACCACTCTGAGACCGCGATCATAATAAATCATAACAAGTACTCTCCCCCAGTGTGACTGTGCCTTATCATGAATCAAATTTTAAGTGCTCCATTTATTACTCCCTACTTTATTAAAGTATTTTACTACATGGTAGGCGATATCAACACATGCAAGAAATTAATTGAATATTTGAATAAATGAACAAGATTTTGGCTTCTATTAGATCTACAGTAACAATAAGGGAGGGGTCACAAGCAAATATAGACACAGCAGATCCCGGTAGCTGGTTGAGCCACAACTATATCAGTGGCTACCAGATCAACATTCTTATCACCCCTCTTTTAAAGGAAATTATAAGATACATAGTGAAAATTGGTGTATATATTGCATATAAATGCGATATTTAATAGGAATGTACGATTTCTTAATGCTGGAGGTTATAAAAAATGTTGCCAGTGAAAATCGTCATATATACTATTGTGCGATATGGAGGGTCTAGAGCTATGTATTTGGTAGGGTTGGGACGGTTACCGGTTTTTCACGATAATTGACAAGTATTGGTTATAGCCCAATGAAATGTTATGCAAGCCGTGTGGTGAGCCTGCCATGATTGACACAAGCCAAGCAAATCAAACGGCTTGCTTTACATTTCTTTGGGCTTTAACTTATTTGTCCCACATGTCCCGCCTCCTTGGTCGAAGGTCATGTGTGTCATTTTATGGCTACGCACCAGTTCTTTGCCATATTTGGAAAGTCGCCATGCAACTCCACTTGCATGGTCACTTTTCATGACCCTGTGATGCATGCAGATTTGGACGTACAGTTAGAACAAAGGAAAATACGTCGCATGTGGGACAACTACGGTTATCATACCGTCAACTTTCCAATTATCGCGATATTACGATATGTATTTATGTCCACGATTTTGGTTCACAAGCAAGCCCTTGAAGTGTATTTTCTGAACAAACTGGCATCATTAGGCTCTGTCCATGTTCAAAATAACATTTATTTTCAAGAATCATACTTATTTTTATAAACCGCATGCATTTGAACACCTGCGTGTGTGTGGAACCGTGTGCTTACCAACTTGGGGATTAGTCGGAAATTTCCGGAAGTAGCAGGACAATCAGAGGGGACAAAAACCGAAGTATTCCAGGAAAAAATAGCATTATAGAGAAGAGCAATAAAAAAACATATTTATCCTTCTAATACATGAAACGAAAATGTCAACGTAAAAGTGTCACCGGATCCAACATTCCTGACGGGTTGCATATTGTCATATAAAATGGAGGCTGGAATATTTAGACATGATGGTTATGACACGCTCTCCGAAAACTCTCCGGGATTCTCCGGTTTTGTAGTTAAAGGAAACATGGTGGAAAGTTCTGACAAACGTACCGGTAATTTGACGATGGGGGCAGGAGATCCCGCACCTCAAGCTCGCACACCTGCAGCGCCCTTATGCAATTAACATCCCTTACTGAGTGATCCTGTGATACTGACACAATAGGCATTACGATATTAATGGTTAAACCCTTGTCTTAAACCAAGACCGTAAAGGTTGCTGTTGGTATTATTATTGATGGCTAGTTAATTACATTATATATTGATAATTATATCGCGATAACGCAGTATATCGCGATAAAATTTAAATAATTATAATGATATCAAAAACTCATATCGTCCCATCACTAGTATCCGATAAATTAGAACTGTGTTATTATATGTAATCTGGCTTGTTCCTTTATGAGGATGGTATATCAGCCCGAGGCTCGTAGGGCCGACGGATGATACGTCTTCCCGACAGCAAACACGAAGGCAATACCCAAGAAGCCGGGTCATAATATTTTTATTAAACGGTCACCAATACAATCAACCGTGTACAGTCACTCTATTTTGACAAATTGCTCAGTAAATAACTTTAGTTCGAACACGCACCGGCACCTTCACACGTTTGGAGACAACTTGTTTCATTTCTGGACAGTGTGTCACAAAGCCTAGTGACGTCACACGCCCAATAATGCTTGTCGATTTCAATCAAGGGCGAAGAGTCACTGTGCACAGTCAGGTCCCACGAATCATTAGGCCTGTCAATTTCATTTTTGGGTACACAAGGATCAATTTTTTAATATTTCGGATATAGAAGTAGACAGTCAGGAAATGATAGATCACCACTTACGTGTAACCCCGAATTAGAAAAAAAAAAACTGACAGAAACCTGTTATTATACAAGTAACTCTTCCCCTTTGGTTTATCACAGTCAGTTTGGTCGAATAAAAATACTTTTAACCCCCTTTTTATTTTATTATTCCAGTCACTTCCTTTACCTTTCATGGCCATTTCAGTCAATTTCTTTACTTTTATGGTCATTTCAATCACTTCCTTTACTGTTATGGAATTTTAGTCACATTAAATACCTTATATTTTCATTTTAACTACTTCCATTACATTTTGTAGTCATTTAAGTCATTTTGAATGCTTTCTTTTTGCTCATATTAGTCACTTCCTATAATTTTCGCGGGCATTTTAGTCATTGACATTCATGGTTATTACAGTCACTTTCTGAACTGCTTATGGTGATGTCAATTACCTGTTTAGGTCACATCAGTCACTTCCTTTACTGTTCATTGTCATTTAAGTGGCTTCCTTTATACTTTACGGTCATTTCTTTCACTTTCTGAACCGCTTATGGGCACGCCAGTCACTTTCTTTACCTTCTTTGATTAACTCAGTCACTTCCTATATTTTAATGATAATGTCAAACACTTACGCTTCCTATATCTTTTTTGGTCATTTCAGTGGTGGATCTAACCTGAAGAATGCCGTCCGGAGCAAACTTAACAAAGCTAAAGAGAAAGGTGAGCATGCATATACAGTGCAACCTCGAAATTACGACCACCAATATGACCTCGATCAAGTGGTTGCATTTTCGAGGTGGACGTTTAAGCGACGTCTCATATAAAGAGGAAAAAAATAATAATTGGGACCGAGAAAAATGGTCGTTATTTGAGGTGGTCGCTAAATAGAATGGGTCGTTAGGTGAGGTTTTACTCTACAAACACAAACTACAGAAGATCAGCTTTATTTAAAAAAAAAAATGTGTTGGGTGCGCTTTCAGTTGGTGGAAGAATCTTTGTATTTTGTTTGCTTTTAACTCACATAATATCCGCACTTAAAATTCGATTAAAAATACATTACGGAAAAACAAGTGAATGGAGGGTGTGTACACAACAAAATGTGTATATCTGTGAAAATTTCTGAATAGTGACATAATTTAAGCCTCCTTTTTAAGCCGAATGTCCGATAAATACTACATCCGCATAGGTAAGATATATAAACAGCGGTAAGGCCACACGCAAAAAAATCAGTAGAACGTCGTTTATACGAACACAGTTTATCCGAACATCGTTTATCCGAAATTGAAAACTGAGAACCGAAATTTATACCGTTAAAGAGTTGTAATAGTTTATTCTGCGGATTTGGTGCTCCCGTTTTCCTTGGATCATGAGGACATGGTCCTTTTTAATTAAAGTTGCGAATTTTTGCTCTTGTCTCGATACCATAATTGTTTCGAAAATTGATTAATCTTTATGTTGATTAAATGAACCATTGAAAGAAAAAAATCTTGCAAAGTTGACTCTCGACACAAAATTTTTAAATTATTACAATTCGCTCACTCGCACCATATATTTTTTGTTTTAGAGTATCTGAAACAAGTTGTGTGGCATACAAGTTTTTTCTCATGATTAAGAATGTTTATTACATGTTACCTGTCTCGTCGCATATTCATAATATGCATACTTTTTTTGCTAAAATGATGTTGTGAAATCTTAAACTTTATTAAATTATTCGAGAATATTAAATTTTCATTGACCGTTTGATCACTACAGATAGGAACAGTAGAGTTTTCGGTGGTATTGGTTAGTTGACTAACAAGCAACTTCGAGTGCATGTATCGTAACAACAGATCATTTGTGCAGATTTTTATAAAGTTGACTATATGAACTTTATTGATAATAATATAAATTCAGGCTCAGAATATAAAACCTGTATCAATAAAGTTAATTATCTACAGGTTCGACCGACAGTGGACTACCAACCTTAGCGCCTCCCGAGAAACCAGCAAACGCTGGTCCTCTGACGGTGGCACCACCTTTAAAGCCCGTCGGAGGTGTTCTGACGGTGGCACCACCTCCACAACCTCCCGGGGGTCTTCTGACGATACCACCACCTAAAAAGCCTGTTCTGACGGTAGCACCACCTCCAAAACCAGTCAACAGATTACCCAAGGTGAAACCATCGAAGAAACCAAGCAAACCACAGAGACCATCAGGTGATATGGTTATAAAACTTTTAATGCAGGGCCATTAAATTTTATATCAAAATATGATACCTGGTTTGTTATAGCAAGACCATCCTTGAGCAGTATACCTTACATCGGCAGGAGATACTCATTCATTTGGCCTCCTTCAAGCGTGTCTTGGAAACTCCACACACAGGAAGGGACATTTTGTATCCATAGTATTATCCGCAACAGCACATTTTCCTATCAGTAATTCATAATAGCGAAATCTTTTCTACAAGATCAACTTCCGTATAATGTCAGTTTCACAATTATCTCTTACGTTATCATTTGGAGTGGTGGTGTCTCCATTTATACTTATAACAGCCGGTCTCTCCCCTTTATCTCCTTACTTCTCTTTTCTGTCTGCATGTTTGTGCATGGTTCATAGTCCATTAACATATTTGCTTTAAACTGGGCTAGCAAGTTTGTAAAGATGGGTGTGAAAGATTACGGATTAATTCATCAAATTATGGAATTTGTCATACATATGTTGTTTTTAGTGAAGGTATGCGCTCTCTGTTTGAGTTTTATTTTTGTCCTTTTTTAACTTCCAGGTAAACCATCATCACCTGGTACATCCGGACGACCGGCGTCCACGGGGGAGACTAGTGATGACGACACCTCCACAGATACAGACGGGTTGCCAGGGTTACCAAAAATAGACACGAAAAAAATCGGCGATGGCTTTAAAGATTTTCTCAATAAAGGTACTGCTGATCTACATAAAAACACCTTCATATAAGTTTTTTTAAGTCACGCTTTGTTTATTAAAAGATGAGAATCATATATTCCATTTAAGGAATTGGGAAAGGCTTCCAGATAAAAAAAGTTACCTAAAGAGAATGTGTGTTATTGTTCCTGAGTGCTTTGATAGAATTTTTTTCACCATTTTTTTCATGATATGTTAACATGTTGCGTGTATCTTGATGCTTATGGTCAAGTGACGTTGATGAATGTTGATGATGTTACTATTTCGTGTCAAAATGACACAACGAATAAGATAAAAACATACATAAAAGTTGTGCAAAAACAACTATCTCTGTTTTTATAAACTGTATTTTAATGTACTTCCCGGGGAAAAACGTCTGCTGAGACTGCAGTTAGGTTCTTGGGTCTTTTTATATTTACATAAAAGACAGGTTTCCATCAAACGTATTCAACTTTTATATTATTTATTATCGTATTATACATGTTCTTCATCATTTTATATTATATTATATAAACCGATATGAACTTATATCAACTTTAAATTTATAAAAAATTATATAACATAATATTAATGTAAACCTATATTATTTTATAATTATTTAAATTATTTTATTTCATGTGCATGCATATATATGTTTATATGTGTGTAATATGTTTTAATTAGTTACATATGGATTTATATTACAGTTCCAGATATCGGTGGGGCGAAAGGGAAAAATCCTGGAGGAACAATTCTTTCCGGCATCGCTAAAGAACGTACGTGAAGGATATAAGTACATTTTCAATAATCCTTTATATCCTAACAATAGATGGATAAATTTAGACAGATTTGGATAAAAAAATTAGGTAGAATGTTAAAAGGCAGGGGAAGTTCAATACGTGTTACAATATTTAAATTGAAAAAAACTATAAAATCTAAAATTAAACATGCAAGGTATATATACCGTGTTTATGTAGTACCATAAAGGAATCATTTTTGAAAAACAAAGCACATGTAGTATCATTACACAAGAGACAGTCTTCATTGTCACCTAGTTAGCGTTTAGTTCTGTATGTATGACATGAAATGTGAACTTAGATACAACATATATGAAACTCATATTCATATGTATATATACAGTAGAACGCCTGTATTACGGTCACCATCGGGACTATATGAAAGTGGCCTTAATACAAGAGTGGCCGTTATACAGGACTTGACCAGTATAGGGGGGTTAAAATGTAACATGAAACCAAGTTCAAATCTTTATTACAATAAAAAGAAATAAACGTATATACAGAGTATAAGTATAATATCTGTTATCAATAAAAAAAATAAAATATTTACAATCACGTCAAAGTGATTGGGACAGAGTATGCGCAAAATTTTATACAAGTAACAATATTTATTTTGCATTCATTATTAATGTATGAGTAAATTTGCGATGTTTGCCGCACTGTTTTCGTTTGATGTACGTGTTGACAAGGACATTAAAGAAAGTTAAAGATCCACAGTTTGCCAAACGTTTTCCTGATGACATAATCATCGGGATCCGCTGGTGGTCATTCGTTAATTAAATGACAAACACCCTGATTAAAATCCGGCTCGCATGACTGATTCCCAAACATACACGCAGGTGGGAACACATGATTTACTTTTGTACATACTAATGAGGCTGAGTGAGGGAGTGCGACGCTTGCTACGTGTCAAACAACTCAGTCACGGTCGAGTGGGTTACCTTTATACAGGCACTCATTAACAGAGGAATATGTGAGAGCGGACACTTGTGTAATGATATTGAGGTCAGAATTGGCCGATCGATTTGTTGAGCCCATGTCACGGAGTCACTGCCCCTGACCGTAATTGAGGCGTTTCCCGGCCTGCGGGACCGAAAGACCCGGCCGTAATACGGAATAGAGGAGTGACCGTTATTGATAACAAAATGATTATGAAAAAAAACTGTCGAAAATTCGGGACCGGGAAATCTGACCGCAATAGACGTATTGACCGTTATTGAGGCGTGGCCGTTAGCAAGCGTTCTACTGTATATATATATATATATATATATATATATATATATATATATATATATATATATATATATGCCCATTCTTCCTGTCGTAAATACAAACTTGAGATGAAAGTGATGTAATTGTAATTTCAGTTGGACAAATTGGTGGTGGATCAGGTAGGTATTTTCCTCCAGATATTTCTTCAATTTAGCTATATTTTCCATAAGGTCATAGTGAGTTCAAGGTGTTACATTTATAAGAAAGATCACAAAATGACTTGACAATCTGGAAAAATTATTATGTTTAAATTTCAGAAGTGATATGTATCTCATGTAATAACAGATAATGTATCGTTTACGCCATGTCTTGATGAAAAATGGTTGAAATAATTTACCTCTTGGCAATTCGCAGTTTATTTATATCCGGGTATACCGCGGCTACCTTACATCATGAAACCAAACAAATGAGAGATGTTATAGTTGTTTTTTTTTACAAATCACTCATTATTATGAGCCGCAGTACTTTACAAAAATAAATTTTAACGTAAAGTTTGATAAGTTTCAAGATTTTCAATTGGGCTTATTTGCTGCGAAAATGTGAGGGTGACAGTCCAGAAGGGTAAGAATAGTAAACCCCCCCCCCCCGCGTCTTCTGAAATTAGGAAACTTTCCCCTAAAAGGAGGAAAAAAGGAATTTTGTCCTTTCACCCTTACAGAAGTTAGGGTGTTGCCCCCTGTCCCTCTTTGAAACAAGGTTCATGTCAAATTTTGATCAACTACATATTGTTTTTCTTGTGTGTTGAAAAACATTAAGAATAATATAGATAAACATGCTACGCATTTAATTTTCTCCAGCATCGAAACGTATAACATAGATCATTTACCCATATACAAAATATCATAGTAGAATCGTATTTTAGTTTTTGAAAATAACATAGTTAATGGAACTCTGATCTTGCATGAGAAGTGGTCCGTAACGGGGCATTGTATTTATAACAGAAAGGCCTTGAACCCGGAGTGTACATTTCCTGGTTTGTCCATACATGAAACACGCCCAATAGGGGGAGCTTTACCAGAGTGAACTATAAGATGTTTCGTCATACAGGCCCATTGAAATATGTTATTATTTGTTTTCTATAAAATGACTGATAAAAAGTAAGCTCAATGAAGTAATGAGCCATAGACATCCAAAATGAAATAGAGTGAAGCCAATCATGAACAATACAAACTGGTTTGAATATGCAATAAAATCAATATCTGAGAGATTTTCCATTGTAAAGTCCAAATCTCTTTCATATTGGTCAAGGTCATTGGTCAAAAGTGTAAAAAAAGGCATAAGTATTTTGGGAAATGAAAGTGTCAGACTTAGGTTGACAACATATGGGATAACGTCTTGTCACTATAGGTCATAAATCAAAAAGAATTATGAATACTTGAACATAAAAATGGGTTTTTCCATTTCCGTTTTAGCTCAATTATGCCTTCTGTTAATCATTTACTTATGTATCAAACATTGTGAATATATTTAAGATATAATGAATATACAAAAAGCTAATTTCAGTGGGTGGAACAGTCAACAATGTCATCCCACTTAAATCTGTTTCATTTTAAGTGTAGTCATGATTGCTATATTGTTATCATTTAACTCATTTAATATTTAGATAACCCCACAATACCTTTTCGCACACATTTTGTTTCTAGGTCGGAGACGTCGACGGTCCACTGACAGTAAGAGTGAAACCAAAACACTTTTGGAAAATTTTGGAGCCCTTCCCGGAACATGTAGGGTGCAGATCGCCGACACGGTATGTAACATTCCTTCAACATTCGCTTGGCCAAACGAAAAACAGGAAGACATGTAGTTAACATATAATCGTTCACTTCCAATAAATATATACGCAAATAGGGTATTTTGGTTTAATCAAGGCCTGGACAGTCTGAAGAGGAGTTTTTTCCCATAGGCAACCTTCCTTCAGAGGTCGTCCCTACTCATAATGAACCTCTTCCAGTTAGACAGTGCAGGACTTATTCCACCATGGTCTTACCACTTAACACCCGTCATTATTTAATTTGTCTTGAAACAATTCTTGTCCAAGGTATCTTAACGAACTGCGTTTCCCTCTTCACTACGCTTATACCTACGCCGCTGGTGTATTTAGACCCGTTGCATTATGGGTGGCATAATTAATTTGATGCCCACAAACCCTGACCAGCAAAGTCGTATTCTTGTGACCTCACCTTAGCCTTTTGCATCCTTATAAGTAAAGTAACAGGCTTAAATTTTTTTCACTAAATTTAATTCATTCCGCATATTAATTTACTGTTTGATTTCTATGCTTCCAAATTGTTTGATGTTAATTTTTATATTTATTTGTAGTTGAAACAAGGAGACTGTGGGAGAGAGGATGCCCGGCGGGCGATGTGTGATGACCCTGACTCCCGGGGGATCACCAACTTTGCTTTACGCTGTCTGAGACATTACGATAAATGTCCCGTCCTGGAGGATGTCGTAAACGACGTGAGTACCGCCAGGTAGTACAGTCATTTTGTAACATGACCTCACACAAATTGCAACAAAAGCTATCTCATTTGTTTTGTATCCCAGAAGGTATCCTTTTGAACATATAAAAAGTCCTAAGATATTCTCCTGGGGGAAAGTAGTATACTATGGGAATGTTCAAAATGGCCGCCAGAAGGCCTAGAATTCATCAAATTTAATTTATCAAAAGGGTATAAATATGTAATACGACATTTTCAGTTTTTTGGGGGGTCGCAGAATCCAATTCTGGTCTTTATTTGTTAATTTAAAAATTCCAAAGACTCATATGTGGGGGTCGATGTGGAAACGGTCTGAAGCATGGGGTGCGGTAGGGGTGGGGTTGTAGCACGACTCAGTTGGCATATATATTGAGCAGGTAACACTAATTTGGTAATGTGCAGCGCTCACCTAACCTTTTGCAATAATATTGTAGTAATTAGATTTTCAACAAACATGAAGAGGGCTTGACCGATATGCTGGGTTAAAACAGAATTGTTCTCGCCAGGTAGGGGTTTTTAGAAAGTATACTAAAACAGTCACGATTGGTCTGGTTTATGTCAAATGACAAGTCGCCTGCTTTTGAAACGCTCCAACAGGTTATTAGAACTGTCAGAGTAACTGCAGCACCATCAGATGCACGTGCAAAAATAATCACATACCTTGTACCCTGGCTATGGCTGTGGTTGATTATCAGGTAGGAAGCCTTTTTTTCATGCCATGAGCCAGCATTCAATAATTTCATACTACATTTTTATTTTCCTTTTAATTAAAGTTTTGTTGTGTCTGTAAGTAAAATCTTATTTCCTTTAGATTATTGTAAACACATGTAAGTTGACAATGCATAACATTGATATACAAGATGTATACATGTAGCACCAACCATTAATGCAAGGCCACCTGTTTCTTAACGGTAATACATAACTAATATAATGTACAAGTAAAACATTTTACACAAGGACATGAATCTGCACAGGTCACAAAGTACAAAGGCAGAACAGAGTGCGGTTACTTTGATCCACTGAAGTCATTTTTTGATATTGTGGGATAAATTTATACACATGATATATGCTTGATAACAGAGTGCATGGATCTTTGAATATTATTAATAATTAATTTTGAATTGTCAATTCCAAACTTCTAGTTTCTTTTGCTTTGCTTTTCAGTTACAATTAAAAAAAAAAACGGTTTGCAGTAGAATGACGTTTTTGAGAAGAAGTTGAATTTGGTGGCTTAGTTTTTTTCCAAGAAAACCAGCTGAAAGTCCGGGAATAGTCTAACAAAACGTTTGCTGATCGGGTATTTTCAACATTTGGACGATCTCTATGGATTGAACTTTCTAATGATGTTAAATGAAGCGAAAATATTAACGACTTTAAAAGAAAATTGAAAACGTACCTTTTTTCGACTTAGATTTTTATTAAATTTTAACTCTTCAGTCATAATATAATTTAGTACTTTTGTAAAGCGCCACTGAATAAAAATATTTATAAAAGTAGGCGCTATTTTAAATAAATAAAGTTTAAATTTAAAAGTCAGAGATTTTTTATCCGAGTTGACTGCTGGAAACCCTGTGCGTAACTGACAACAAACACTTTGTGATAAGAATGGACAAGATGACGTCTGATTTAACATGTGCTCATTACATATCTACATGATTTTATTGATATGGTGATTAAAAAAAAAACTAAAATATAAACTAATAAAGATAACGTCTGAGCGGAAAGGTAGTATAAGCTAGATATTGGTTGATATGATTGATCTGAACTGATAAGTAAAAAAATTGTTGCAAATAATAATTTGTGATCTGACCATGTGTTTTCTAATGGTGAAACTGAAGCATGTGAGCAATTTGTAAACATGAGATCTATACCATTTCCATGATCTGTGGTTGACATGTTGATAAGTTGTTGACAGCTCAGTAGTTGGAACGTTTGTTCAATTAAATCCAAATCTTTTTTTTTCATACCATTTTATACAGTTGCCTTATAATTAACGTCTCCAGTCCACAGGTGCAAGGACTTATGGTGGGGGGGGGGGGGGGATTTTGAGGCGCTGAATAGTGGGAGTTTCAACATCTCTGCATTTACATATGGGATATAAAACTTAATTCAACAGTTCGTACAGGAAAAACAGTAGATGCATAATAACTGAATATTTATAAATCAACAGACAGACAGGTAGACGAACAAATCTGATCACATTATTTCCCATTCTCCTTGGGCAGGAAATTGAGGAACAAAAGTTTGCATTAGTTCCTCACTTTTTATTTTATCATTTTTTTTAAGTTTATAATTTTCATACATTTGAAATATCATATATATTTGGATATACATATAAAAGTCAATTCGAAATTCTAAATATCATCATCATTTATAGCTAATTTTGCTCATATAACATCACATAATGCAAACTGATGGATTTAATCTTATTTCCAAATTATTCAAAAGGAATTAAGAGCCACAATACCACAACATGGCATCTTGTAGATTACATTGGAGATAAAACAGCGTTTCAGTTTTGGAAATACAGTTCAAGCAATAACAATTATTCCCTTACACTTTATGTATATTGCTATGGGGGTAATGGGAGTGATATGAGAATAAATGTGCACCTTCGACAGCTTGGGGGGGGGATTATTGACAATGCAAGTGGATCTTGGCAAAGAAGGGTATACAATAGAGCCCCCCCCCCCCCCAAGTCAAATTTCACCTCGCCTTGTTTGTGAGCTTTGTTTCAAATTTCATATTTTAACCGATTAAATCCTTATGTGTATATGCTGTGAAAATCAAATCAGCAGTGCTTACTAGAATAAAATGTGCCATGGTCAAAGTTGGGCAAAATTTAAGTTACTAATTATACACTCATGCTAATAATTTTAAGAATTTACAAAAGTTGATCTAATTTCTTTCATACAATTAAATCTTTTTAAATAGTTAACTTGAAAAAAATCTTCAACTATAGCAGTTACCATGTTAAGACAAAAAAAATATATTTCTTTATATTTTGATAAGGTATCTTATAAATGCTTTGGTCCATAATTTTTTAAAATTATGTAATATTGACCTTATTTTTGGCCCGTTCATAGGAAATATATAGCGGAAATTTATAAAGGTTTATAAATATGAACAAACACAGACGAGGGGTTTTGATTTTAGGCAGTCATGAAGAGTAACAACAGGTTTCTCCTTAAATTCTCGAAGGACCAAAGTCGCATTAGCCCAATTTTGGGCTTGGCAGGAGAAGTAAGGGAACTTATGGACATCGAATTGTATGTCATATTTTGGATTTGTCGGTCTAATCGTTCAAAAACGTGCCAGTCAAACGGACAGACAGACGGACGGACGGATGGCAGACAATGGATCATAACTATAGCTCAAATGACTTATAAGCGGCTGAACTAAAAATTGTAATGTATATCAACACTTTGGAGATTGATAAGGTTTTCCGGAGATCTTTGGTTATTGTTGCCATTTTCAGATAATGTTGCTCATGTCATGATGTCCCTTTAATTCACAGATTGCTGGTTTTATATCTGTACCATAGTGTCTTATAGTTCATGAAATACACTTTATTTCAAAACTACTCGAACAAGAATAAGCAAGAGGGTATAAGACGATAACCAAGAGATTATTCATACAACACCGTTTGAACGCTGATGTATATATGGTGAAATAAAAGGTATTTTCTACTTTGTCAAATTTGACGATTTTCAAACTTTCCCCCCACACAATTGCTTAGGACTTTTTTTCTTACATTAAGGCCATACTAAGGAATCAAAATCAGTTGCGTTTGCTTTTGTTGCAATTTGTGTGAGGTTGACCACTTATTTCGGGTAAAATGCCTGTAATAAGGGGGTGTTACAGTGGTATTTACGAATCTACAAAAAATGTTAAAGCTGATAAATCTGCGTTATTGTTGATAAACATGCATTAATACCTGATTATCTATCAAAAAGCATGACTCCAGAATTTTTATTAGTAACGTTTTTATCATAATTCTTATCAGGATTAGTCGATCAAAACGAAATGTAAAACACTGACCCTCCGTGGTTCTCACTGGGCTGGTAACCGTTTTGCTGGCAACGGATACCAGGCAACGATAAAAAAAAAGTCTTTAATGTCATAATAGGTCGATGAAGCGGAAACAAGGTGGAAGCGTAATATGACTTATCATTTAATAAGAGGCTCTGCTTCCCGCAGTGTATCCCTGAGGGCCCTGTAAGATGTAGATACGGTAAAAAGATGATGCAACTCGACTGTAATACCGACGAGGTCGACGTCAGAGCCCTGGCCTGTCCGGATAACAAGATCTACCTAAACGACATCGAACTGCCCGAGCTGCGCCGCATGTAAGTGTCTTTACAACCTTGTTTGCTGTTGTTTTTGGTCACATTTACATTTCGCCTGTAAAATCTGCTAAAACCTCAAGTCCTGGTTTACTTTAGATATTTTTACCAACTGATTATGATATACATTAATGATTGCGGGTTTCAGGGGCGAATGTAGGAATAAGGAAAAGGAGAGGGTCCAAATCAGGTCGACTAACAAAAAAAAAAAAAAGGTCCCCACGTCCGAAAAAGGAGGGGGTCAAGGCCACAAATATTGATCTGAGGCCCTTAAAAAAGTTTTTCGGCGGCTGAAATGGGGGGTCAGGATATATTGATATTTTTTTAATCTCCAGGCTGCGGCGGTTGTCTGAGATCGCTGGTCGGGGGAAGGCTACGACATGTGAGGCCGCAGCGTCACTGAAGGGAGCCATCAGTCATCACTTTACATCAATAGATAACCAGGCATTCAGCGACCTGCTGCCCCTCCTGCCGTACCTAGACGAAGATACATGTAGGCTCATCCCAGTCAAAATAGTAAGTACTCTTCATCCTAAAGTGAAGCTACTCATTTTTGTCGGTTAACATCAGTGATGTAGTCGAGTACACACCATCCGAGTCCGAGTGCAAGTCCGGGTCCATACCTCTCCAGTCAAAGTCAAAGTCCAAGTCTGAGTCCTTGAGGTTCGAGTCCAAGTCTACCTTCTTCGAGTGAGAGTCATTTTAAAACCGAGTCCAAGACCGGGCCCGAGTCAAATACAAATATCCGTAAAAAGCATGCACATTTTAGTTCACACATGCGTTTACAATATTGGTTTATTAGATGTATAACTTGTATTAACTACCGATGCTGAGCAGAGCGTGGGATATATAAAGTGTTATTACATTGTACTATTTTCCTAGTAGTTCGCACATGTACGTTAGTGTTTGTAATATTTAACAATTTTTTTTTCTTTTGGACTCAAGATGGATTTTGCCTATTTTCTCGAGTCCTCACCTCCGACTCCGAATACAAGTCAGAGTCTAGACCCCTCTAGTCCAAGTCCGAGTCCCTAAAAAAGTAGTTTAGTTCATTTATTTAAAGCGGGAAAACTGAAAGGTAACCAAATTAACCATTTAATATGATTTTCCAGTCATTGTAGTAACAAATAAAAAGCATGGCGTAAGTACATAAAGTTTTTTTTAAATATCAGCTGAAGTCCCGACTTGAGGAGATCAGCAACTTGGGCTTTGACTGCAGACCAGCTCATGAACAACTGGACGACTTGCTTAAACAGTCAGAAGAGAGGAGCCATCACTACCGATATCACCGAATGCGCTGTGTCCAGAAATGTGGACAAATCCTCGCTAAACGTCTGACGGAAGGAACAAATCCAGCTATCTCTGTCTCCAAAAAGGCCGACGTAGATAGGAAAGTCAAAACAGGACGGAGAGTTAAAAAGAATATACTAAAATTGGAAAATGCTTTCAGAATTTATCTAAAGGAGATATTCAATGGCCGATTTTATAGCCGTGCAAATATAATCCATGTAGCTATGAAATATTATGAAATTATCTTATAAAGTAATTAAATTAACTAAAACCAACTATGTTCTGATCACAGGTAGATATTTTTAAAATAAGTATTTTGCACAAACCTTTCCGTCATGTAGACTACGCTATATTTGCTATAGATTTTAATAAGACTATATGATTGTGAAAACACAGGCTTGGTGATTTGGCCGAGTGTCTGCCTTCTTCAAGCGCTGAGGACTTGGCCAGAAGCGGCAGTTGCAAAGCTGCTAAAAAGGTCGTCGGTGATGACGCAAGGGTATGTCTTTATTCAGCCACGGCTGATGGCTGTCTTCTAACTTCCAAAACCTTGCATGTATTATATACAAAATAACCAATAGATAAATTAACTTATTCACTTAATTAAACTTCTTTATAACAACTTATATTAATTAATTTGCGCTATCAAATACATTATGCATCAAATTAGACAAGTGTTTAACTTAATTTATTATAAACATTTTATTTCTAGCATACGCATAACTTTAGTTATCGTTTAAATGGTACATAATTTATCAGGATTCAGAACTGTTTGACATTACGAACCATTTATCAAATGCATTATCTTCTTGAGTTTTGTTAGACATACCGAATGATACTTTTTCTTGTATCTAAAGAAATCTGATCGAGTGGTTGACTTGTGCCGTCCTGATAAACCACTCGACGAATACACGTCCACTGACGTCAAGGAAATGGGCGACTTGTTCTTCGATATGAAACCTAAATCTCTTGAGAAGGTACCACGTAACGTCCTGTGTGATAAGGAAACACTGGACGCAAACAAGAAAAACAAGGATTCAAAACTGTCAGTGGTGAGATATATGTAATGGCTCTACGATTTGGACTGGCTCAGTTAGTATTTGAATAATTAAATAATTTACCCCTATATGGCAGACTGTTAGGGAATTTTAGTGCTGCCATCTAGCGGCAAACTCAAAACGAATCTCTTTTTTAATAGGCATCGGTCTCAACTGTCAAACTTTACTTAAAATCACAATTTTTTACATTTCAAGAAAACACTATCTGTTTACATTTTACTTAAGCATTGCTTGTAAATATTACATTATTATATTATTATAATATTCTATTTCTCATGTCCTTGTCATAAAAAAACGACATTGTTTATGTTATCTGCCTTGAAACAACTCTAATCCAACATATTTGAACTGACTACATTACCCACTTCACTACATTTTTACTTGCGCCGCTGGTATATATGTAGAAGTCGCGGTGTGCATTGTGACGCCCTAAACCCTAAACAACAGAGTTGTACTCTTGTGAGGCCGAGTCTGCGCAGTGTGTTTCCAATTTGGCACAAATGTGTAGTATTGAGCTTTGTTGAGTAATCGTCTTTCTTGTCAGTTGTACATTATTAAACATTCCTTTTTCACATATCTGGGTTTCAGGATCGTCTGTTCTCGTCGATGTGTGTGGAGGATGGAGAGAAGCTGACAGCCGAGAAGATAAAGGACCTTGGAGGGCCAGTAGTCCTGTCAAGCCCACTGTCCGCTCTCAAAGACCTTGACACAGAGACCCTGAAGGACAACGACATCGCCGATACAATCATAGACGGAGCGAAGAAAATAAGCTCAGAGAAAGGCAGAGACAGCTCCGCTCGGCTCAATAAGCTGGCCGAAAAGGTTCGTGGGCCTTTTCTCTCTTTTTTTAAAGTTGATCTATGGCCTGTAGCTGTCACTGTCCGTCAATAAGGATGAAGTAACCGTACAATAGTAATGATATGCAACTATTAAACGATGTCCCTGGCCCGCCGTATATACCCATTCACCAACGAAAATGAAATGTCGATAGATAAGTCTCCAGGACTGGCCTAAACATTTTTTATTAAGAAACAGAAGCAAAGTCCGAATGAGGAAATCGATTGGTTTGTCCAGGGTTCAACCTAAGCCCATCTAGATTTCAACATGGCTAGGATTAATCCCAGTCAGAGAGAATCGCCGCTGGTCATTTTCTCTTTCCGCGAGAATTAGGTATGGTATCCTCGATTAAGATACTTGAGACTGACCATTTAATGTAAGGGTCAGTGTTTGTCAGTTCCAAATGTTGGGCGCAGCACTTCAGCCATTTTTATTTGTTCATAGGTGAGCCAAGAGAAGGAGACATTAACAAAGTACATGAACGAGAAGTCCATTATGAAGGGGATAAACGCCTTGGACTTTGGCAACATTGTCGGATCTGTCGAGGAAGTAGTAAAAAATGACCCAGATCTTTCTGACGCCCAGGTTAGCCATTTTACTTGCATACTTTATATTTCAACTAGCGCCACCAGTCAGCAACAATGGACATTGAGTATTCGGGTGTGGTGTAATGACAAATACATTTTGTATGTATAACCTGAGAAAATGATGGAAGCTAACTCCTTGTCAAGTCCTCGAAATATAAACGAAATACAATTGGATAGGGGAATCAGCATAGGGATAAAAAAAAGATGTAAAGATGAGAAAAGCAGACTGGTATACCCCGCGAGGCAGCCCACAAAACACAAACACCACAGCTGACAGTTAATAGACCTTTTTGCTGTGTAGTTGTAACAGAAACAAGAAACTCCGGCTGGCTTAAACAACCGCCATTTTATTTATTACCATACATTACCTTGTAAAACTTTAAGTTGACTGCAGTCCGATAGGTGGCAGCAGTGATATACCACATTTCCTCCTGAACTTAGTATTAAAATATTAAATTATCAGTAAATAATATGTATCATAATGAATATATACTGTGAAACTTAAATATGCATACTGTATATTATTCCTATTTACCACATATATGAAAACCATTGTTCGTATATGTGTTCATACACAAAGTTCACTTCAGATATAGTCTTTAAGATACACAGGTGGTTTTACTTCACGTCCTGTTCTAGTAGACTTTGTATTAATAAAATTCTCACTGTTTCCATTCACATTTGAGTTTTTGTCATTTTGATTTTGTACTGGTTTTGCATGCTCAGAACTCAAATTTGGTGCAACATCACTTGAATTCGATTGATTTTCAATAGGAGCAGTTTCAAAGTTTTCAGTATCAACATTAGATGAAAGCATTGCATCTCTGACCAAGTCTGTATCATCCTGAGAGTTCACGTCCACTTTAACTTTGCGAAGATGTTTCACATTGCGAACAAATACTCTACCATTCTGTGTGTTCACTATCTCAAAAGTATCTGGACCCTTTGACTTAATCACATGCTTAGTTGAACCAAACTGTGAATGTAGCTTGTTTTGTACATTATTTGCAACAAATACAAGATCACCAATTTTAAAATCATGAGGTTTTGCTTTTCTCTTATCATCAGTGTAGAGTTTCATATTGTCTATGTACTTATGATAATGTGACTTAACACTATTTTCGGCAACACAGAGTTCAAGATCCAGGCATGGCAACTTGGTGTTGATCTCTCGTCCAAATAACAACTTTGCTGGACTCTGACCTGTCGAGCTTTGTGGTGTTGAACGATATGCCATCAGTATTTTGGGCAATTCAATATTCCTGTCTTTACCATCAGCAACTGCTGCTCTCAGACATTTCTTCAAGTATCTGTGAAATCGCTCAATTTTACCATTTGTGCGAGGATAATATGGCGAAGCATATACATGTTTGATTCCACAAGTTTTGAAAAAGCTTTCTGTCTTTGCACTAACAAACTGATTTCCATTATCTGTAACTGTTACCTTAGGAAAATCTAATCTAGCAAATATGTGCAAGAGACTCTCAATAATAGTATCTGAAGAAATATTCTTCAAAACTACCGCTTCAGGAAATGCTGAATAATAATCCATCACTGTCAACAAATATATTCCACGGATAAATCCAAATATGTCCATACCAACTTTGTACCAAGGTCTTGATGGTAGCTCAGATGGCTGCAGTGGTTGATCAGTTATAAGAGGCTGGTTTAATAATACAAGATTCACACTGTGATACAAGAGTTTCCACATCTTTGTCCATTCCAGTCCAAAAGAACTTATCACGCAAGAACATCTTTGTTCTAACTATGCCTTGATGTGATTCATGTGCAATATTCAAAATATCATTCCTCAAGGATTTAGGAACTATGATACGGCTTCCTCTCAAAACAAGACAGTCATATGTAGAGAGTTCATTCCTGAGTTTGTACAAAGGAAACAATTCACTAGGCATGGTCTTAACATCCCAGTTATCAGTAGAAACCATGTTATGTAATAAAGTCATAGCTTCATCTTTCTGTGTAGCATCTTTTATGTCTTGTAAAGTGATTGCAGTTAGTCCACCAACACAATACTGAGTAATGTGATGAATGTACTCTTCAGCTGTATTATCCGCATCAGTCTGTACAGGTAATGGGAGTCGTGATAATGCATCAGCAGTATTATCCTTCCCCGGAATATGCTGAATTTCATAATCAAAAGCTTGTAATTTCCATAGCATTCTCTGTATCCTAGGTGGTACCATGGTACTTGTATGAGGATTGAACATGTACATCAGAGGTTTGTGGTCGGTCAGGAGTTTGAATTGTACACCCCACAGGTAATTTCTGAAATGTTCTACTGACCATGCACATCCTAAAGCTTCTCTTTCTATCTGAGAATATCTCCGTTCTGTTGTAGTTAAGGATCTACTAGCATATGCTATTGGACGATTGGTTCCATCTGACTGTTGCTGCAGTAAAATAGCACCCAGTCCATATGGACTTGCGTCAGTAATAAGAAAAGTTGGAGCATTTAACTTGTAATAAGCAAGACATGGTTCTTTGCTTAAGCAATCTTTGAGTGTCTGGAATGCATTTTCAGCATCACTGGCCTAATTCCATTTTGTGTCCTTTCTTGTTAAATATCTTAGTGGTTCACAGACATTTGAGTAGTTTGGTATAAATTTCTGCATATAATTTATAGTTCCCAGAAATGAACGCAGTTCAGCAACATTTTTCGGTTGTGGTGCATTCTGTATGACATGTACCTTATCTCTGTCAGGCTTCACACCATCCGCAGATATGGTATGTCCAAGTACACTGATACTGGTGAGACTATGCTGTAGTTTCTTACCATTCAGTTTTAATCCACGTTCACGACATCTCTGGAAAGCTTGTCTCATTCTTGTTTCAAGTTGAGGCAGTGTATCTGCATACACAATTGTATCATCACAGTAACTAACTACACCTTCTAAATTAGCAAATGTAATGTCAGTCATTTTCTGATAAGCTCCACTGGCAGATGCCAACCCAAATGGTACACGTTTAAATCTGAATGTTCCTTCATTACAAATAAAAGTAGTCAAGTATCTTGATTCTTCTGCTAAATCAATTTGCCAAAATCCTTTCCTTGCATCAAATTTTGCAAAATATTTCGCACCTTGCATCTTCTGAATAATATCCTCAACCAATGGAATAGGATGTCTTTCACGAATGACTGCACGATTTGGCTCTCTCAAGTCGACACAAATTCGAAATTCCTCAGTTTCCTTTTTAGGAACCACTATCAGATTTGATACCCATTCAGAGCCTTCATTTAATCTTTCAATGATATTGTCCCTTTCCATTTTCAAAATTTCTGCTCTTGTACGTTCTGTCATGGACAATAGAATTCTGCGTAGTCGTTGTGCCACTGGTTTAACAGATTTATCTACAGTTATTTTGTGCTCATATCCAATCACGTGTCCTTGACCATGAAATAGGTCATCATACTCTTGAATCAGTTTCTCTATGTTTGTTTTCTGTTGTGAAGTCTGGCCTGTTTTCTGTTGTTAGATCTGATTCACATAATTTATTTGGATTAAACCAAGTTTCACACAAGTACTTTTTCCAATTAATGATTCTGCCTTAGTACCTTCAATCACATAAATATCCTCTGTAACTGTATTTCCTCTCTTTGCCAGAACAGCTTTAAAGTGTCCCATACATTTTAATGGTGTGTCTTGTCCATATCCATGGAATTGTTTGTTTGTATATTGTAACTCATATTGACTGAATAGCCTTCTGTATAGTCCAGAACTGATAATATTTCTTTAGATCCTGTATCAGGTAACATTCTGATACGTTGACCATTGACATGTATAGACTGAGTTCCATATTTGGAATGTTTTCCTGTCACAACAAACATGAACTCACTATCACCTTCAGAACTTGAATTTGAATTACTCTCAGTGTTCTCAGTGTCCTCTTGTAATTGTACAGTGTGTATTCTACTTTTCCATTTCTTGTCTTTAGAATGTCTTTGATCTCTTTCTTTCTTTTTATATACACGAGCCAAATGACCAATTTTATGACAATATAAACACTCTGTGGACTTAGCATGACATTCATCAGCTTTATGGCCTTCATTTCCACAACGGATACATGTATAATGTACTTTCTTTGTCTGTAACTTTTCATTGTAATTCTTTTTCTTGTGAGTGTGCTGTACACGAACTCGATTTGTAATTGTCTGTTCCTCAGAGGCACTGGCTGACATAATTTTTGCATCTGCTTGCGCAGTTTCAAATAGACGTGCTATTTTTAAACATTTCTCAAGGTGGAGATTATCTTGTTGTAATAGTTTCTCACGCAGAGTTTTAGAATGACACTTTTCTACAATCTGATCACGCAGCATTTCCTCCTCTATGTCACGGAAGTCACATGTTCGAGCTAAATCACGTAGGGAGGACAGATATGTATCAATGGACTCATCTGAACGCTGAGCTCTAAGACGAAACTTATATCTTTCAGCAACGACATTTCTTTTGGGCATGAAGTATGTATCCAGAGCATCTTTAGCTCTTTTGTAAGTGTTTTTCTCACCTGGCAAAGTGGCGAAAACACGCTGCGTAGCAGTACCAAGACAATGCAGGAATGTCGCTCGTTGTATGGCGTCTGATTTCTTGTTCAGTTCTGTAGCCGTGGCGTAAATTTCGTAACTGTCCGTCCATTGTCTGTATTCCTCTAAAGATCAGATGCCTGAAGGTTTAACGGCTGTGGCGGAGGTAACGTAGGTTCCATTTTTCCAGGTCGTCGCCAAATTATGTTGTGTAGTTGTAACAGAAACAAGAAACTCCGGCTGGCTTAAACAACCGCCATTTTATTTATTACCATACAGTACCTTGTAAAACTTTAAGTTGACTGCAGTCCGATAGGTGGCAGCACTGATATACCACACTTTTCATTGACCATGTGCACTGCCCATAAAGCCGTTTGCAGGGTTCGATTCCAACTGGCCAGCATCACAGATTTTGTCAAATGAAATCATTTACATACCAGAGACTCCGGGAGGAACCTTACTGGTGAAGACAAGGTGTATTTGTTACTAAGAACCATCGGAAATATTATAAAATACGATCTATTTGTCGAAATAAAGGACCCGGATATTCACTCTCAATTGTCACCGACAGGTGTCGCGAGCGTGATAGAAGAGGTCTATAAGTCTGCATGGATAACGAAACCAAGTAATATTAAAAACATGATTTCAGGATCTAATATCATTATGATCAGCTAATTAAAAGTAAAAATGCCTCTTTGCTCTTTTTTTTGAGTATATTAACTTTATTTAACAGTCATTGTTCAAGAAATATATGGTGTTATATTATACATATTAATATATGGGACATGATAGAAGGAAGGAAAGAATACAGAGTATGAGTGATCGTCATAGCTCAGATGCCTTTCAGTCAGGAGAGCTAAACATCAATAAATATTTATACATAATATTTTATATATTCATTCATATTAATAATATAATATGTGAGACTTTTTTTTCTTTTTTTTTAGAACCGTGTGATGATCGATAAGATTAAAAAACAACCCTTCGAGCTGACGGCTAAAGATATTAAGTACGTCCGTCGTAATATATTTATTTTAAGAGAAATATTTTAATTGAACAATTTAGTTGACAATTTAAATATCAAAATAAATCGAAGAAATAGAAAACTTAAGGTAAAAAGAAATAAAGATCAATTTATGTATTAGTCACACGACTCCATGACGAGAAAAAATGGAATATTGTTGTATGAGATCATTTTTAACTGTATCTTTGTAATATTTCATAAATTTTCATTTTCATATGTATTCCTTTAATAGGCCTATTTACTGTTAAAACATTCTACTAATACAATTTTATTCAGTTTCTATCTGTAACTATTGCAGATCGTTATGACCCCCCCCCCCCCCAAAAAAATAAATAAATAAATAAAATAGAATATTTGAGTCCCCTGCCTCAAGATTTAAATGTGGCATTAACGAGTTGCAACATCTGCAGAATCTAACATTGCTGGGTTATACAAGTGTTGTTGCCTCTTTCTTTATTTCATTATAAATTTCGTTTGAAGAGCATTTGTTTTGGATTTCTCTAGGGAACTGAAGAGTCTGTCGAAGGGCTTTACATGTGATGAGGTTAAAGATATGAACCCTGACGAGAGGTTGGACATCGCGTTCGAGCTATGTCGCATTGAAGGCTGGAAAGGCAAAATGGTGTGTGTTACAAAGTTTGAATGTACAAGACGTTGGTCAGTTTATTAATATAGGGGTTGTTGCGATTTATTTCTATATTCATATTTTGGTAGAAAAATTATTTTCTAAAACCATAGATTTCATTTTTTTTCCTTTTCTGTCTTTTCCTATTGGCGCTAGATCTCCAATATGGCTGATTTTCAAGAGCTGAAATTTTGGCACAATAGTTTTCCTAAGACACAAATTTGCACCTGATATTTATTTTTTTATACCTAAACGTTATTCCCAAGCTCGTTTACTTCATAGCCGCTTCCCCATTAACGCTCAGGTGTCGGGGTGGGGGGGGGGGGGGGGGGGGGGGCTTCAATCGATCGCTTTGCGATTTCATACATCTGGTTTGATTTGTATTTTGAGGCCTCAGCTCGAGTTTCCTTATTCGTTAATGTGAGAGAAGGGTAATATGAAATAAAGAGGGGTGCCTGAAATTGGCGATCGCGATGGTTTTAAACAGATCGGCTCCCATATTCGCTTTGGTTACTATTTCCACGCAAAGATAATGTCCAATACGATTTCTCATGCGTTAAACGTACTTTCGCGGGCAAAACTGTTTTTGGAATTAACCTTAAATTTTGTTTATATGTTGATATGATAGGCAGTACACTTTTGATCATTATGTTAATATGTTAAAATTGTAGGAACTATTGATCATTTTTATTTAACAGCCCGGCTGTATTACTGATTTGCTAGAGAAGGGACTGAAGGACATCAACGAGACCAATTACATGAAAAAAATTTCTGTCGATGACGTCAACGGCATGAGCACCGAATGCCTTGTAAAGCTGGAGTAAGTATTTATACATATAGTGTAATTAAATGCTGCCCAACACCCAGACTCATATCTCTCTCTCCCCCTCTCTCTCTCAGTCTGACTTTGTGCCTTTCTGTCTCTCTGTCTGTAAATCAGTTTCTCTGTCTTTGTATCAGTGTCACTCATTCTGTCGGTTTAATGGCCGTAATTGGCTACCTCAGAATAAGTCTTAATTATTAATTACGTTAAAACCGCTTTTACATCTCAGCGCCATCTTGTGTTTATAAAGTGAAACATAACACTTAAGCAAGGCATAAAACCTGAGCAAACCCTCGGCTCTCTCAGCTGTCGACCACTATTCGATCTCTATAAATAATTCTTGATTATTTCAGTGAACTGCCACCGAGAATAAATTAAGTATAACCGCGTTGAGCTAAAATATGATTAAACCTCAAGTTTAATAGAAAAGATAGATATTTAAGACTACTATATCGTTCAACTTTTGAATACTAGATGGCGTTGAGAAGCAAAAGCAGTATTTACCGTAAACATCAATAATCCTGTTCAAAGAAGGTACCCCATCAATAATACAGAGCTGCTGATAGTATACCAGGGGAAATTTATTCCTGGTCAATTCCTTTACCGATGCCGGAAAAATTAATTTAGTCATTTGTTGTGTGTGTTTGACTATATACGATAATATGTAATAGGAGTGAATAATATATATATATATATATATATATATATATATATATATATATATATATATATATATATATATAGAAGGTAGAGTTACCCTCCGTTGTAAAGTGCTCTATGGCCTACAGATTAGGCCAGAGCAGTATAACTCTGAAGAGAAAAACAACACTGTAAATTCACTACAGTCTGTTTCACGGGATGCGACCCGATCATCAGGTGAATGTCAGGGTTGTACCTGTACCTGTACCTGTACCTAGGTACACAATTCAGAGTACCTGTACCTGTACCTGTACCTGGCTATCATGAGTAGGAAGTACCTTGTACCTGTACCTGTACCTGGAACTAAAGTACCTGTACCTGGTATAAGGTACTCCAGGTATAAATTTGATACTTGTACTTAAAATGGACACCAGGTTTGGGTCAATTGCTTGTACAAAGCTTTCGTCCCTGTCAGGGCTGTTACCTTAACCAGGTAAGGGCAGTAACCTATCTTAGGCAGGGGTAATTACAAATCATTCATCCCTGCTGCCTTTGTAGCTAGCTACCTGACAAGCAAGCTGGTCAACCTCTAGCCTCTAAACAGAAAGTTCATTGCAGCATTATATTATCAGCACAAGTATACAGGAACCAACGAAGAATAGATACAGGGGGTTGCCTACATGCATTGCCCATATCTAAAGTTGGCTAGTATGTACACTGAACAGGTTTGGGACCAGGTATTTGGTACCTCTTTCTAGGTACACAATTCAGAGTTATATGAATTACAGGTAAGATACTGGATATGGACATCAGGTTTGGTCAAGTAAGGTACTGAGCTGTTATCCCTGTCAGGGCTGTTACCTAAACCAGGCAGGGGTATTTACTAAGCTTTCAAACCTGCAGCCTTTGGACTTGAGTGGACTTGGGCTAGTAGTATGTTGGCCTATAGCTACCTCCAGCCTCTACACAGGAAGTTCATTGTGGCTTAATCAGATATAAAGGGTACAGAGAAAAGGATATGGACAGTGTTGCTTTTATACCCCATGTAGATATACCTGTTGTCTAGTATATATAAAGAACATTTGTATTGGATAAATTTAGAAGTAAAGAAAATACATATTATATCACTGAACTTTCAACATGAGCCAACCAAAAGCAGAACTTCCCATTTTACAGAAAAAAGGTCCCAGCTCACGCCTTACATGCAGGTGCTCAAAACATCCTCAGTGTGAATTTCTGCCATGAACATGTGTATTGTTACTTTTAATTTTGTATTTATTATTGTCATGAAGTTAATCTATCAAATTTAATTGTAAGATTTTCCCTTTCAGTAAAGTTATCAAGCCTCTTTGCTTTAAAGTGTGGTGCTCCCTGAACTTTTGACTTTAAACCGTTACTCCGAAGCTAAAAACTTGATTTAAAATATAGACACTTTATAAAAGTTTTATATTTCTGTATTAGTACCTTTGTAAACTTTATCAGCTTCATCCATTTATCACATTTACTAAAGGCAATCCTTTACATTTGCCAGGCTTGTATTTTTCCTGATGACATAATGATATCGGCTAATGAATATGTGATGTACAGAGCCAAGGAGCTGGAGGCGGCCGAGCCTGTGGTATGTAAGGGGATCTGCGCCAGGATTGGCCGAGGCGAAAAGTTACCGTGCTTCATGTCACCTCAAAGCCGGACAAGGATCAGAGACACGTGCATTAAATGTCTGGTGAGTGATCAGAGATAATAAACTAGAAAGCAATCACAGAGCGCCAACACTTCCTTGCCCGCCCAAATTTTAATCAATCCAGATCCCACCATTCCACATATATTTAATGATATTCATTGAAACTTAAGATACTGTCACAAACCATAACTTGAAAAAAGGAAACCAGAAAATGCCTATTCTCCATCATTCCACAAATGAAGATTTTCTGTACTGAAAAACGTATTAAGATCGTTTTAGAGAGGTTGTTACTGACAAGTGAAGAATTCAACGAATGGTCAAACTGTGACGTTACTTTGGAGGGGGTTTGTATTCTGAGACCTAAGATATCACAGGAAAAAATTTAAAATTGAGGAAGGCAACAAGGCCGATAAGGGAGCATCCATGCAAACCACCATCAAGGGTCAGCGAGAAAGGATCTTGAATTTCTTAGCCCATGGCTCATCTTTAAAAAAAAATGTCATTATAATACATGGCTCGGACATACACACACTCACGCAGACACATATTTGCAAACTCGGCCTATCACATAACTCCTTGCCGCCTTCCTTATTATTATTATTATTATTATTATTATTATTATTACCTCACTTATTAACCTCACTA
The DNA here is from genome assembly GCA_026874595.1 of Sipunculus nudus. Classification (NCBI taxonomy): domain Eukaryota; kingdom Metazoa; phylum Annelida; class Sipuncula; order Golfingiida; family Sipunculidae; genus Sipunculus; species Sipunculus nudus. Next base: position 23,068,159 of record CM049307.1, read on the forward strand.
TAATTTCAGGATAAGGAGGAGAAGGAACTCGAGGACGATGATGTGCAGACATTAGGCAAACTACTACAAACCGGGCTCGGTGAAGCTATAGACAAGATACCAAACTCGGTGTTCCGTCGCCATGTTGGCCTCTTCCGGCGGGGATGCATGAACACTCCCACCATCAGCAAACTCCAGTCAAAAATCAACAGCGCCATCGGGTACCGTACACGTTACCTTCGCGTTTAAATAAAAAAATGAGAATGAAGCAATTTGATAACAAAGAGCCATGAATGAAATCGGTGTTGCTTCGCCTGTCAGTATGTACTTACCTGCGGGTAGCGTCCGATTCCAGTCCGCCTCAACCCGATCCCTAATAATCATTCTTATATGTCATTATATGTACATAGTCTAACCTGGTAAAGGGTCCCGACCTCCATTAGCAGACAGACGACTTTAGTTTCTTTCACGAGTGGATGTTCGTTGAACTCTTGCAAAACACCGATTGAAAGCATGCAAATGCTTAATTTGTAAAGTTACATGTTTCGGCCCCTGACTGCACTCCGCGCTTTGTTTTGCGCTACTGATCGCGAATGTTGCAAGTTTATTTCCAATCATGTACAGGAGTAAGCAAATGGCTTCTGAAGGAAATATACTGGCAGATACTTTGATATTTAAGGGAATTTACTATACCTCATGTATATTTAACATACCTTAAGTGTTGTTAATGACTATCTTTATGTATATGTAACTGTGATCGTTGTGATTACAGAGATAAGCCCAATGAAGTGGATGTGAGCAAACTTGGAGAACACGTGTCTCTGTTATCCGATGTCGCAAAGAGTGGAGTCGCGGTGAGTCTGAGTGAAAGTTAAGGTTTGGATTCGAAAATGATACCACATGAAAACCCACGTGGTAATATGCTGACCTGACCTTCATGTTGAATACGGCATTGGCAGTCCGCTAACAATACACAAGTCCTGAAGATTTACAGGGATCTTCATAATGCCGTCTTCATAATAACCGTTTATTTCTGTTCATATTATGCTGAGAGTACAACTGCTTAGGTCCCCTGAGTGCAAAACCATCGATTTCAATTGTTCTCCTCTCTTTTCCCTTTATTTTCTTCTTCTTCTTCTTCTTCTTCTCTCTGCCATCTTCTGTTTGCGCTAGATCTCTAATATGACTGATTGTCAATTTGAGCACAATATCAGTCCTAGGTCGCAGATTTTCTCCTAATATTTATTCATATGTCGTATATGCCACAGCCGGTTCCCAATATCGTTTACTTGTGGGCGTCGCGGGGGGTGGGGTATAGCAGTGAACGCTTAGCGTTTGCTTGCATCTGGTTGTGAATATTACAGGAGGAAATAGGAGACCATGCGGCGGATATAGCAGCCGATGTGGAAGCTGGGAGAGACGATGAAGACGAGGATGACGATGAGGGACAGTGTTGCAGGAACGAGATGTCGCTGCCAGATTTAGAATTCATTGACCTGCATCAGGAGGAGACGCTGGAGCTGGCATCTGAGAGCTACATGGCAACCACCGTGGTGGAACGACGAAAACGAAGTAAGACGTTTAATCGAGGCGTCTAATAAAATCTGATAAACCTGTATGAACCCTACGTCCGTAAAAAATATAATTTTGGCTTATTTAGTTCCTTGTAATATATATATATATATATATTACTGAAATAAAGTAAAAATAAACCTTTTATAGTATATGAGTAGAGCACAGGACTCGGGGGGGGGGGGGGGGTTGATCAGAGGAAAGTTTGGGATACAGGTCGTGCGCGCACCTTTTTTTTTACCTAAATTATGAAAAAAAAAATCACGCTTAATTCGCCGGATACTGCATCTTTCAACGTTTCCCCTTTATATCTGCATGCGAGTTTTATTTATATAGTGTCAAGTGGTCAAGATTAGTAACATTATTTCCGAAGAATTGGTTTTAAACACTGGAACACCCAAAGGTTGTGTGCTTTCACCAAAATTGTAGTCTCTATTCGCCTATGACTGTGTCTCTACTTCTTGATGATTGCCGCATTGTAAAATTTGCAGATGACACAACCGTTTCTGGGTTCATCCGGGGAACTAACGATAATGTTTACCGAAATGAAATTAAAACTTTAACTGCATGGTGCTCTGAAAATAATCTAGAGTTAAATGTATGATGATAATTGATCATAGACGGAAGAAAATTGAAATATATATAACCCTTAGTAATTGACGGCTCCGAGGTTGAAATCGTTGACGCTTTTAAATTTTTAGGTATTTTTATTTCTTCTGATTTTAAAATGGGCCGAAATGTTAATTACTGCGTAAAGAGGGCACAACGACGTTTATTCTTTCTTAGGAACCTAAAAGATTTCGGGCTCAGTCTACCGATTCTATTAAAATTTTATCGGGCGGAAATTCAAGGTGTCCTGACATTGCCAGTCACTGTATGGGGAGGCATTATCACTGTCAAGGAAAGGATCCGTCTTTTGAGGATAGTTAGAACAGCTGAGAGGATCGTTGGGGTTCCTTTACCCACTGTTGACTCCATATTTCAAACACGATTGTTGAAGAAAGCAAACGACATTATAGAGGACTATAGTCATCCGACGCACTATTTTAAAAAAAATAAAATCGGGGGTTCGCTATAGGTCGTTATCAGGCAATTCCAAAACAACTCAAACTAGCAAATACGCGTCAGCCGTTCGGCAATATATATATATATATATATATATATATATATATATATATATATATATCACTTGCAGCAGAATAACCTAGTCAAACATTCCTAGTCATACTTCTTTTTATATATACACAATTTTATTTTATTATTTCTTGTTTAATGTATTTGTTTAAGCAAGTCAGTCAAGCCAAATACTATTGTATGTGATGATTTTATTACATATATATAGCAATAAACCATATCTTACCTTATCTTATAAAGTCTACTGGCGTTCTGAACACACTTGTTCACCATGGCAAGGTTGTTGCGTTTTCTCTATGGTTCAGTCCGCTCTCCGCCCCCCCCCCCCCCCCCCCGAAAGATCGTGATTCTAATTTCCTCCGAAGAGATATCGGTCGGTCCCACCAACGGTCAGTGCGCGAAGAGTTTATTTGGAAGGCCGTGATCCATGTTCACGTAAAACTGACAAACAAGTGGCACTTTTGCAGTTTCCTTAGTGTTATGGCCCTGTAATTGAGATGCTTACACCACCAGGACCGAAGGTGCGATAGACACCAAAATATTAGGTTATGTTTTAGAAGATGTTCGAAACTGAAATATCTCACTTTGCCAAGCATTTGATTTCTAGTTTGCCATCGTTACACGTTCCCCAAATCTAGCGACTGGTGTAGAAATCTGTGGCGAACCGTTTTGAAATCTAATTGATTGTGGCTTCTCGGGTAAAAAGAAAAAATTTTGCGTTTTTGTGTTAAGCCAACAAAAAATTCTTCAATGAACATGTTAATCTTCATCATGGTGTCCCTTCCGTTACAGGTACCAGGACACTGTACTGTAATGACGTGGAGAGCATGCGCTCAAGTGTCAGCACCAGGTCGGTTGATGAAATCAGGGCCATGGACAACACCGAGTTCTCTAACTGTCTGCAGACCTTCGCTGCTGTGAAAACATGGAACAAGGAGCAGAGGAAAGCACTACTGGAGAAAGTCAAAGTAGTAAGGGTTTTGTAATGACGTGATATTACGCTAATGAATCTTTTTGTTTACATATAAGCTGTTGTAAAGTGTTAGATTGGATTTAGTATTGAATGACCTATGTAAATGTAGGTTGAGTTTAGGAATATTAATTTAAAACATTACCAACAGCGATAAAGTTAGAGAAGCTTTCGATGTCCATCCGGGTCCTTTGATTACTAGGTAGGCCCGTCCTCACGTGAACCTGAAGTTGGCAGTGGCAGCGGGGAGGGCGTACAGCAGAGGCGTCAATACAGGGTGGCCTGGATATATACCCCCCCCACACACACACACATACACACATACTTTTAGCCAGGGAGGATTATCCATGTAAACGCCCCCTCCCAAAATTCAAAGAATAATATTTATATATTGGAAATGATATATATTAATAATTAGAATTATAGAATTTGGTTCCATTTCTGAATTAACTATGAAATGTTATATATCTAAACCTGATTTAGAATTAACATATACTAGAAACATAATACCTTATTTTTTTAACTTTATCCTTTATTGTAATGTATTTTATATGTGTCACACAAAAAATGAATGATCTCATATGAACCTTTAAAGTTGTAACTAAATGGCTCTAATGATAGCTCCAGGTGTCTGATCTATTCAAACAGTTTGTTTTCATTCATACACGAAAATGTTAACTGAAGGCATATGCAGATGTCTTTTTCCAAAAAGTCATTTTAAGGAGTCAAAGGTTATCCCTATTTTGTCAGTTTCCCATTGAACTATCATTGGTGCAACGGTGTTAGACTTGTGACCGTCAGACTGTGGGTTCAAGTCCCGTTTAGACGGCCTTCGTCGCTAAGATTCCTGGCCAAAGTCTTTACCGCAAGGCTGTCCTCACTCAGCAGTGACATGGTACTGGTCATGGGCGGCATTTAAAATGTTGAACGAAACACATTCTAATGCCTATAACAGCTGCTTTGGTCGTATTCTCACAAGTCCAAGGGGAACTGAGAAAATCGTCAAGAATGTACAGGCTCGAAACACCAGGAATGCAAACGGTTTAGTCAAATAAGACTGACATTGTTGGTGATATTAGATTTTGAACCAAAACTTTAACATAAACAATATAGACCAATTCGTGATATGCCTTGTGTTCCGACCTGGACCAAATAATCTTACCCTCTTTTAGGGCACAATGTCATGGGTCCTAATCCAGGAGAAACAAACGACCCAAATCACCAGACACATGAGGTAAAGCAAAAGTGATCATATTTCCCACCCGATGGGGCAGTTGTCTCATGCAAACCATTTGATAACGCCCACCGCTTTTTCAGTGCTTTAAACGTTGTTTTAGACTTCATACTGAAGCATGTTCTGTGTTTCAGGCTGTAGGTCCACTCTGTGAACTAACCGACAGTCAGCTGCAACAACTGGGAAGTATGGCCCTCGCCATGACAACGAGCGACATTCAGTGTCTCCACCTGGAGAAGGATGGCGCAGTTAGTGATTTGGGGGGAATGAAAAGCTGGTCAGAGGAGCAGGTCAGTCGGCGGGTCACGGTTAAATACTGCTTTTGTTGCTTATGTTAAGGATGGATCGATTAGACACAAGTGAAAACAGAAGCGGATCCAAGGGTCACATCCCTCCTTTTTTCCAGCCGCGGAAACCTTTTTAGGGTTTCAAACCAGTTTTTGCGGCCTGAACCCCCACCCCCCCCTTTCCCGACCTGAAGACCTTTTTATTTTTTACTCAAGTCTTCATGGGTTGGACCCCTCCTTTTCCTAAATCCTGGATCTGCCCCTGGAAAAGAAATACAGATTGACATAATCCAATGTCCTTTTTACGGACAGGAACAGGGATTTAGATTAACAATGAATGCATTTTCTATACTTACTTTAAATTAACTATTCATTAATTATGGCAGAGCGCTCTTTTGTATCAGAGGAGCGACACCATACCATGGGGGAATTTTCTGTTTCAATAAATCCGACAGATCTGTCGATAGGTTCTACGAGAACTGCTTATCACTCAGAAATACTTGGGACGTTTTAGATACTGAATGGTAATCTACAACTGTTAAATCTATTATTACATGCCTTTCTTTATCATAGCTCGAAGCCTTGGCTAACCGCTTCATGGTTCTCCGTCAAAACCTCAAACCCGCTACGCTGACGTCAGACCATATTAGCACCCTGGGATACATCCTGTGCGGTCTGAGTCCAGAAGCCATCCGCCAAATACCCCATGCCGTGTATAGGTACGTGTATACAGCGAGTTATATAGGCCTATGCTAATTCTTGGATTTTCAGTTTTTAATACACATGTGATATATTATTCATGAAAATTGAGGCAGAAAAACGGACTAAACTTTGGTGCGATTTCTTCGGTCTCCGTCGTCCAGATAAGGAAATACAATGCAGGATCATACTTAGTGATGCCAAAAAAAGGCGTCGCTCCTTAATAATTTCTGTTAATCATCGCACGGGATTTGATAACACAATGTAGTTTATTTGAAATCACTTGAACACTAATCTTTATCAGAGAAACATCTCTCTCGAGTGATCTTCGAAAATCTCGAAACTGAGCTTTTATCATAATCTTTTAGGTATTTTTTTTAAAAAATCACAGGTTTAATGAATGGTTAATGTCTGATGAAAAGCTGAACTAAGGTCCCATCAGTTTATTATATTATTTGACAACATAATATTATAAAGCTGTTTTTCATCACTTCATTCTTACAACAAATTAACATTATAAAATTATTTTTTATCACCACATTCTAACAATAAAGTGAAATAACATTGTAAAAGTATGTATTCATGACTACTTTCTACGGTTGGTTACTTTTTCCCCTTAAAATTGCTCTTAAACAGTCAAAGTCTTTGTCTAGTATGCATCCTATGCATTCCACGAATATTGATTTCAGAACCTCGAGCGCCGCTATCGGATTATTAAAGAAGTGTCCGTGTTCCAGACTTCGGGCGCTGAAGGACCTGGCCACCCATTCAAAGGTGTTCGGGCCAGTACCTGGTTGGGGACCAGCAAAATATTCAAACATCGGAATTGTTCTCGGTACGCTGGTCCTGGGTTTATAGTATATATCCAGAATGAAATTTTTAAACAATTTGGTTCCGAAGGCGTTTTAAAAAAAATGTAGATTATTAAATGTGGTAAATGTAGAGAGAGAGTTCAGAATCTGAAACATATATTTTACCTTATGTAAGCTTATTAGTTCTGAGTGAGAGATAGACAGACAGACAGAGAAGACCTGAATAATTATCATATTAGGTTAATATGCGTGTGTTGGCACATTACTGTGCTTGCAGTTCTGTTAATGTTTTAACGGATGAATCCAGCATGAAATATCAGGGGGGGGGGGGGTTGCTCTGAAGGCATGTTTTTTTAAGTAACTAATATGTTTATACTTGGTGGGTACTGATGCGGGAAAGAGAGAGAATGAGATTATCAGTTATAACATAAAGAAGCAGACCAAAAGAAAGTGTATTATAACTTTTTTTTGTATAGCAGTGCAAATATGACTCTTATTGCAGTACAATTATGTTTTTATCAGTATTTACGTTACATATATGTATAAAAAGGTGTGCTGTGTATATTGTTTTTAATATTCTGATCTTATCATTTTTTGTGTAAGGTGGACTGACGGGAGGTGAATTGAGTACAGCCGATACTGCAGACATCGAAGGCTGGAGGGTCCACGGAATATCTCACATTCCAGCGTCCGAACTCAAGGTGAGGTCGGAGGTTTAAAATTAACATGAAATATAAAGCATTATAAACAGGATTTTCATCAAAATATTTTACCTGAATTGGAGACTCCATCAGATATATGCATATTTCATGAGGTATTCAGACTATAAGCCACCAGTGTATACATCAGGTACTCTTGTGGTGTTCTCCTTTTAAACGGCGTAACCTTTCAACCTGAGGAGGCAATGATCTTGCATGTATGTTTAAGTTAGGACTGTATTGATGCATCGTATAGATTATGTTAATTATCATATCTATATCGTCAGATGTCCGTGTATCGATAGATTTACTATATAGGACCATCTAACAAAAAGAGATGCAACTAGCGACCTCTGAAATCAAATAAAAATCAGCCGTCAATCAGATGCAAGGCAAAACATCATTGGACATAAATCAGGTACACGGCATCTGATTGGCAAACTACCGCATAATCAAAGCCACTGATTCATTATTTATTACTCAGGAAGAGATAACACATTTAGGTATGATGTACTTGGTATTTAATTTAACTTCATAAACAATTACGAATAACAGATATAATTACAATAATATTGGTAGTTGATATACTAACAAAGAAGAGCAAGGACCTGAAATCTGAACTCCAATACTACACGATACATTTGTTATATTATGAGTGAAGTATCGCTATACGCAATGTACTGTAAGACTACATATCGCTACAGCACCATTTCTTGTGTGTGTGTTTCGGGAGTGGGGGTTCAGGGGGTGGTTATTCTTCTGAATATATCGTATAGATCAATGAATAGAGCAGCATTAGTTTTACATTTGACTTGTTCTTTACAGCACATGACTGTGAGTCAGCTGCGGTCGTTCAGCCGAGTACAGGCTGGAGCAGTGTGTGCCCAGCAGCGATCACAGCTGTCCCTGGACCAGAAGAACGCCCTTCTGCTGGCCCAGAATGGAGATGACGCCGTGCTGCTGACAGACGGTAACGGTACGTCATGCTTCGAATGTGAAGAAATAGACTGGTCCCCTGGACTATTTCCTTTGTTCCCTTCTCTGGAATACTGACAAGTTATTTACAACGCAGAAACCGATCTAATGATCAAATATAATGGTCAAGCCCCCTTAATATTGTCATATCCCAGATTTGCCAGTAAAACTTTTTTAGGAGAAAACTATTTTTTAATTTATTTTTAATACATAGAAACTGGTTATTGATTAAAAAGCTGTGGACATCTCTATGAGCACTCTCAGTCTGGCAGTGTGCTCAGCCATAGGCTTGGCTTGACAAAAATTTGTGACCTAAACATAGTGTTTCTGACCCTGTCAATGCCAAATATTTAGACGTTACACTTGCGCCAGCCAATCACATCAGGGTCAAGTCCGCATGCAAGGCAATACGTTTACATGACCTTATGAAGCCCCACCTGTGACCTGTGGAAAGCTGACCAATCAGATATCGCCGTTGTAAAGAGGTCTGCTGAAGTGAGAACTTCATAATTTTCACCTTTCACATGATCAAAATGGTTTTATAATTTGTTACTTAAAACCAGTAATTATGTTTATGTGCAGAGTTAAATGTGTTCAACGGGGTATGTTAAGGAGCGTGCTGTGGTATTAGTGACATTGTGTGTAAATACGAGATTTAAACTGCTGAAGCTTCCCTCTTCTTTTGGAAATTACCAATAACATCTTATATATTTAAATGTACATAACGGTTTAGAATAATGTGTTTTTTTTTTACTTCACGCCGTTAGTTTTATTTTGCTGTTTTATACGCCGTTAAAGTTCTCACTGTGAGTAGATATAGTCCATCTGCTTGTCTTAACAAGACTGTGATCGAACTCCCAAAAGAAGAAATATGAAAGAAGAAACACGGAAGAAACACCAGCTGGATTTTAATTTGTGAATTTTCGCGGTACGGCCAAAATATGGCGTGTGCCCTGTTTATCAATTGCAGCTTTGATCAAGCCCATTGCAAGTTTATTTCAATTTAAGCATACAACTTCTGAAAAAAATATTGGTGGACATGTTAATATATTACGAAAACCCTATACTTCCCCTGAATATTAAACATACACCCTTCTCTCAGGCTACATGTACATGAAGATATGATAGTACAGATAAAAGCCTTTCTGGCCCTCATCCCTTTCGCATCACAATAAGCGTTAATCTTAATTCATTCATACAATAACTAAAATATTACTTTCTTCAATGTAAATATATTTTTTTCAGGATCGGTGACAGTGGGCATCAGCACCATTTTGTTGGTGACCTGTGCTGCAGTCTGGCGGTGGATACAGTAACTATAAATGACTGACGACAGCGTCTCGAAAGGATTGCGGATGGTGGGAATGTATATGACTCGAAGACATGGACCATTTAAGGAAATAACACATTGAGTAAAACAAACTGTGGATGTGACACTGACCCTCCGGTAACTGATATACTACTACTGCAGGCAGTGCGGTATATCAGATAATGGGATGTTTAATTTATGGTATTCAACAAATTTGGTTATACCAGGTTTCAAACAAACTTCTTTAAAAAAACATTAATATCTTAGCTGCGTTCTGTGTATCCATGTTTTCTGATCCAAAGTTCATTTTATATAAAGTGTAATCTCATTATACATGTTCCTCCGATGAAGTAAGCCTTATCGAGTGACTGACATATATAGGTTCAAGAATGAATTGTCTTTCAACACTTAGAGAAATACTCAAATGAGAGAAATATTATCATATAATTAGATATGAGCAGAGAAATACTCAAATGAGAGAAAGATTGTCATATGATTAGATATGAGCAAGGACCAGTTTTTACTGAAATCTATGAGGGGAAACAAAGTATTTAGACAGACAAAGGACAAAGCAGTAATATATTTTTAGGATAGTTATTTTTTTTACCTTTGACCTTAAGATGCAAAAAGTTTGATGCAATTTAGAAACAGAGGAAACCTTTGTTATCTTCATCTCATATTATATATTTTATTCAACATATGTTCATGGCCTACATAGGGCAAACGTTTTTGACTGGATAACTAAACGTAATAAGTCTCGCCACATATTTATTTGAACATATACCGGTTGTATTGGTAAGAATGTGTGGACCACACGTCACTATGTTTACACAGTAGAATAAACGCCATATCGCCATAAACGCCTTACACAGAAACAGAAACACGGCTTTCTTTTGGATGACGTTTGCTTGATGATCATCTTGTCAATAAAGATGTGAAACTGTTCTCAAATCGTTGACTTTTCATTTGGACTTTTGACCTGTCACTTCGAGATTGATAGGTTGCCGATGACGAAAAAAACTTGCAAAACTTGCATAACCGGGAAACCTGATTAATACGGTCCAATGGCCGAAACCGCAAGTAAAAGGGCTATGGATCTCGAAGTAGTGTCGTTCACAAGGATCGAGTTCGGCTCTCGAATGACATGGCTGGATCTCCGCTGCTGGGATCGGTGGAGGGAATGTGGGTTGCTTCTGGCTTTGTGGCTGTGGATGCTGTAGCTTTCTAAAAGGACAACGGCTCGGGATAGACGGTGGCGCCCTCTACGGCTCCCTGCTTGGCTTGGAGTGGCACTGCGACTGTTGGCTCGGAGAACATGCTTAAGGAGCGCACAGGGCTGAGGTCTTGACCGCAGCAACCTGTAGCTGCTCGAAGAGCGTGTAGGCCGAGATTTACTTAGTCAAGTACAACAACACAAGAGTGTTTAAGTTGACGGATGTATTGTGTAATGTTCTTGATAAACACTTGTCATATACAAAACGTATCGTAATCCAAGGTTATCGTAACACGGTATCATATGAAGTATGAAGACAGGAGACGTAGAGAAGATGATGAAGAAGAAGGTGAAGAAGGTGGTTGACACCTACAATAGAAAACATATGTCTCAGATCTAACCTTTTGAAATAGAATACATACAAATCCTGGGTTTTTAAAACAGATAAATCATAATCTATTATGACAATAGAAAAATAAACCGTACTGTTACTCAATACCAGATACTTATATTTATACTCAATCATCTCCAAGTAACAATGACTGCTCAAATATATATGTGTGTGTACACATCAGCTTATGGGTATAGCCTACTTTAATAACTACACATAAAATAACATACGCATACTATCTAACATTAAACAAGCGCTTACACATATGATCAAACTTTAACATACAGTCACCTGTTATAGCACAAGATATCAGCTCAATAATAATTAAAACGTATCTGTATTTCAGCTTAGGCTGTAAACACTGAAGTTAGACCAACCTAATTAAAGTTTTACACTGACAGATACCAATTCCCAGTGCTAACACTATATTTACGTGACAAAAACGATATTCCAATACAGATGTAGAAATCATGCATGTAAATAAATATTATAAACCAACGTGGATATGATCCTAACGATCTTCTTCTTCTTCAATCTTCTTCAATCTTAATGTCCTAATGGGCTTTAGCCGTACTGGACAGTGTGCGACGTCACTTCAAGTGCCCATGAACTTTTATACATGATTAAAATAGGTTTTGCAGTGGGTTATAAACAATGTTTCAATTTAGATAAGAGTCCATGTTCCATTGATTCTTGTCCACTGTTTGGTCCTGAACAAGGCTGTGGCTAGTGACTTGAAACTGTCAAGGGTTGTTGTTCCAGCGATGTTATGAGGTAGAAGGTTCCAATTTCAAACAGTTCTTACATAAAAATGATATTTATATGCATCAGAGTGTAGGGCCTGAATGTGTAGATACTTGTTGACATGGCGACGTGATGGCTCAACTGTGGGTGGGAAGCTGATGTTTACCAGGCAATGTTTAATTTTGTAAAATAGAGCAAGGTCATAAGTCGCCCTTCTATTCTGTAGAGTCTGCCATTGTAAAATATGATTTATATCCCTGGTTAGGTTTGCTTCAGGTCCAAAAATGTAATTTTGCAGGACGAATCTTGCAGCTCTCCTTTCAACATTTTCCAATTTAATTATGTTTTGGTGAGTATATGGGCTCCAGGCTGGTGACGCATACTCAAGATGCGGTCGGACGAGAGATTTATATGCCATTTCCTTAATTTCACGGTTAAACATGCTCAGGTTGCGTCTGCAGAGGTTGAGTAGTTTGGTTGCTTTGTTGGTAATTTTATCAACATGTTCATTGAAATTAAGCTTATTGTTTTATCTTTTCCAGGAGAGTGAAACTATTATTAGGTGGCTTTACCTGTAGAATGTCTCTGGCATCTGAAAATACTCTATCATCTATGATTGTAGGTATCCCGGTTGATGATGGGGTGGACATGACATATGAATAATTAATTTTTGTTTTAGTTCTTCTAGTAATTCGCAGGGTTTTGCATTTTTTTACATTGAAGGACATTTGCCATTTGTCTGCCCACTCCTGGAGACAAAACAAGTCTTTTTGTAGTGTGTAGGCGTCTTCTATAGTATTTATTTTCCTAAAGATAGCACCGTCATCAGCAAATAGTCTTATAGTTGAGGACAGCCCTGCCTCTATATCATTAATGTACAGTAAAAAGAGAAGGGGACCTACTACGGTGCCCTGGGGGTACCCCTGAAGTTACATCCCGGGTCTCAGACTGGCTGCCATGAACAACTTGTTGGGTCCTTGAAGTTAAGAAGGCTTGTATCCATGCTTTTGTCTTTCCAGTAATACCATAATGCTGAAGCTTTTGAAGTAGTCTCTGATGCGGGACCATGTCGAAAGCCTTGTTGAAATCTAGCAAAATCTAGCTTCAACAAGTTGTGTTTCACAGGACATACCTGATCTAAACCCATGCCGTTTAGATGTTACAATGCTGTATTTATTAAGATGATGCCACATTTTAGAAACCAACACATGTTCGAATAACTTGCATGGGATTGCTGTTAAAGAAACAGGTCTATAATTTTCTGGTTTAGATTTGGCACCTTTTTTGTAGATAGGGCATACTGTTGCTTTGGTCCAGGATTCTGGTAGGTGACCACCAGAGTATGACTGATTGAAAAGATGTGTGTATACTGGTGCTATTTCTTCAGCTGTATCCTTCAGAAATCTGGCTGGCACCTGGTCCGGCCCCCCTGTCTTTTTTTTAGAATTTTCATAACACCCTCAACTCCAAAGGTAATATCTGGCATGCTGGGATAGGCTTGAGGTAAATCAGGCAAGCTGTCTAGGTCTTCTATGGTGAATACTGAAGAGAACTGGTTTACCAGTGCGTTTGCTTTACTTTTGTCAGTTGCTGAAGGTATGCCACTCGGCGTTTTTAGAGTTGGAATGCCACTATTTTCCTTCCTAGGGATGATATATATGACCAGAAAGGTTTTGGGTTTTCCCTGAGGTTTTCATTGATCATCCCTCTAATGTACTGTTGGTGACTGTCCCGAACAATGCGTTTAGTTTTCTGCCTCTGAGATTTAAACTTGTTCCAAATTTGGGGAGATCTAGTTTTCATGGCCTTAACGTATAATTTATCCCTTTTCTTTTGAGCTCTTTATACCAAGGGTGTGATCCATGGATAACTTTGCTTTGATTTTGATAATTTTGATGGTATTTCCTTATCAATAATATCCTGTATAGCATCCTCTATAAATTTACCATTCTGCTCTACAGTTCTAGTGCCTGGTTTTTGAGCAAAATATTCAGAAGATAATGCTTTTGTGGCTTCTCTGACTTTGTCCCAATCTGCTTTGTTGTATTGGTAAATTTTTCGCTGGGGCAGTTTATTTCTGGTAACATTCAAACTAAATCTGGCTGAAACTATATTGTGATCAGACATGCCAGGGCATGTAGATATATCCTAAAGTAAACCTGGTTTGTTTCTCAGTAACAGATCAATAATTTTACCTGAGGATGGACGTGTTGGGTCCAGACAATGCTGACTAAGGCCAAGGTCATCAAGCAATTCAAAAATATAGTACAAGATTTTATATCATTTGTACTGTACTGGTTATTTGAAACAGTTCCTTCTGTCCAATCTATGCATGTTAAGTTAAAGTCTCCACCTATTATATAAGATGCATTTCTATACTTAGAATAGACATCTCGTTAGTGTGTTTTCAATTCATTCATGTAGTCCACTTTTTAATGTGGTGGCCGGTAAATAGATCCTATGTTAATACAGATCTTTGCAGCTGGAAATAGTAAACTTTGGTAGAAGACTTGATTTCTGTTATCAGAGATGCTCCTGTATCAAACTTCACATCCTGGGCAATGTTTACAAGTGAGTGATAATACCAGTTGTTAAGAGAAACATCGTAAAATACTTGCAGTTTTGCAGTAAAACCCAAGACTATTCCAACTAGAATCACACATCCATTCATATTCATCTCTGCATATAAAAATTTGTTGGAAAATTCGACCGAAGTGCCAAAAATTTGATGAAAGAATTTCCAGATTCGTTCATGTGTGGCAGCTTGAAGTGATCGGTTTAACAGATACAAGTATCTACAGCTTTAATCAAGTGGACGTGAATTTACAGTTCTTTCTGTCCAGATTAATGTCACAATATCTCGGACCTTTTACTGACAAATTTACACATTAATCAACACTATTTTCAGACATGCGCAGTACGCGATCTAATCTTGAATGAAGAAGGAGGCCATTTTTAATAGTGAAACTTTCCAAAGCTTTACCCGGTAAATAAAGTATCTAAAACTTAATGTCATGCAAAAAGAGTTATGGCAAACTAATCCTGGTATACCATATAAACATCTTACATACCGTATCCAGCCGTAATATCTGAAATCCTGGCACAAAACAATTAAATCTGTGTGACATCCAAAATCGTGGCTATCGCCAAAAACAGCGAGAACGAGAAAGAGGCTGACTGAACACGTGATCGCGTGACGTCATATGCAAAAATGCAATGGGCAGCAGGAGAGCCCCTGAAATCGGAACCGATCACCTAAAGTTATAAACTCTCTTTCATTCCAACTTTTCGCAAATACGTACAGCATCTCTAGCACTGCTACAAGCGTATGCCTCTTTTGGCTTGAAACGATAGGTGCGCTTTACAAATTCCTCGTCTTTATCTACTCAAATATTACATAACCCATGACACTAAATATTGTCGTAATCTCATCATGTTTAATTCAATTTGCCATATGAATGTTATATTCTGGCAAAAGGAAAATGCGACTTCATGCTGTCCTTGCCTGTCATGATCAGTTTAATGCTGTTTTCCATTATTCCACATATCGCCATAACCTCAAATGCATATTTATTGGATAAAATATTTTGAGCCGGATCCATTTGACTCCAAATACAAGTCCAGATATTCTGCTGTATTTTGTTCCAGAACTGAAAGAACTAAACTGAAGGCAAACAGAGACTCTGCCTATATGGTAAATATTTTAAAGTCAATGAAATTCAGTGAACGTTCAAATTCATTAAAAATTACTTATCATTTGAGTCCAATAACTATGTGTTATAGTGACGACGAACCTAATGAACATTTTAGGGAAAAGCCTTGGAAAAAAATAAACTTTTCCCGATGATCTTAGACATTTGCGGGTCTATATGTAGTCTTGATAACAACAAAATGACATTAATATTCCAATCAGTTTAATCGAAAAAATTAATTCATTTAATAGATTGAACCAATACTATTTTTGTATACTCCGTGAACTGTGGAAATCGAACATTTGTTATTTGAGGTGATTTTTCTAAAAGCCGTTTTGCTGTATGTCTTTGTGTGTGTTCCTCAAGGTACTTAACCCCCCCCCCCCCTCCCCCCCATAAAAATTTCCACACTGCCTTACAAATTCGGTGATTAGTACGTAACTAGTGATAACTGCATTGGCCATTGAATCTGGCGGGTTTGTAAAAACCCTGATCCGATGGATACAGACAACAAAAATCCACATCGAATCTTTCCATGATTTATGCTATAAATATAATCATAAATATGAAACATTACTAACGATTGAAATAATTTAATGGCATAAATGAATTTCAAATGAAAAGGGGGAGCCCTTAAATTACTTAAACGATTTTAGCATGGGCATTTTGGCCACTCTAAACCTGCCCCTACTATTTCATTTCATTTCTTCTATCCACACAAAGAGTCGCTTTCTCACAAATTAATTATAGCTTATTTCAATAACAATAACCGAACTGCAGTGCGCAAGACAAATATAGAAATCTGCATTCTAAGTGGGGGTTATTATTTTGGGAAGCTCCCAAAGGCGTGCTTGCATTCAATTATTCTGCCCGTATTCCCAGGTCCATTAAGTGCATAAGTGACTTTTCAGAAGATTCCATTCAAGATTCCGTGAGTTATGTTGTAAACAAACACAAATTCACACAAACACATACGAAGGTGGTAACATCAGCGAAATAACACGGGTATCATATAATGGCTAAAACCATTCATATTAGTATACAGAGGAAATCTATTTAAAATAAGTGGTATCCTTTCATTTTCGCAAATTATTATTGTTATTCGAGATCTACAATCAAATTCAGAAGGAGCTAGTTTACACAATGTACCAACAAATAAGGTCTCAGTACTAAAGGTTTAGTTATCCAAAGCAAGTATAGAACTGATAGCTGGCATTCCTCTCCTCATCAAGTCAATGTTCATAAATGTCGTTTCACGTTTTTGTTCAACATTTTAAACATATTTGAGCCGCTGGCTGCAGCCCACTCAGCCACCCTTTTTATACGCCCCTGTTAAACCATGCCAATCCCGTGGTATGATGTACCTAACAAGAGGCATAGGGGTCAAACGTTCAATTTGTGTCAAACTGTGTGTGATGATGGATGATCAAGAAATTAGCAGTGAAAGTGAAAATACAATACAGCAGTAGGCTACCAGAGGTGGCACCATCTATGGCCAACATCTGCTTACAAGACACACAATCAATGGTTGCAGCAATTCCCGTGATATTTGGTGACAGGCATTTCATTATATCTGCAATCAAGTAAAATGATAAAGACAGCATTTTGAAAATAATTCAGCTCATTCTTTCTCTCTGCATCTAATTTCACTTGCTCCAGAAAAGAGCTTATCATAATATGAAAGCAAGAGTATGACTTATTGATAAAAAAAATGGAAAAGTTCGCTTTTCACAACATAGTTCCCACACAGGTAGGACCATCTTCAGCTTAACATCACATAGCAGTCCCATGATTAATGTACAATTGAAATTTGGTGCTAAAGGCTACAGCCTTTCTACGATATCTGATAACAGACATTACATCGCGTATGCAAAGACATCAAACTGTCAGTTTTGTGCTCAACAAAAATTTTATAAAGACACAATCTTCAAACAGATTTGACTACAAACAAGCTCATTTTATTCCTCTTCCTCTTCCTCAAAGGAATTGTTGAAAATGAATTAAAAACCAACTCTTAGAAAAGCGGAAAAAGATAATTTTTAGCCCGGTGAAAGTACGTCAACATAGCTGCAGCCAGCTACAGCTCAAAATCACATAGCATGCAGTCACATGAAAAACATGCCTGTGAAATTGGTGCTGAAGGCTACAGACGTTCCTGCGGTATTTGGTAAATTTCCAATTTTGCTATCGAAAAAATTTGAAGTTCCGTATAGATGCTATCTTGAAAATGATTGGACTGAATTTATATTCATTTTATTGTCCTCCCTCCAAGGAATGGTTGACTAATATATTATAAATATGACTTATTAATATTTTATGAGCAGAAAAGAGCAGTAAGTAGGTCAACATAGGTGGCACCAGCATTATTTTTGCAAGTTCATTAAAAGATCAACAAGTAAAGTTTCATGATGACAGCTTCAGTGTCTGCTGAGCTATTTGTTAACAGATGCTGGACCGTGCACGGTTGACAGTGGACGGTAAGAGCGGAAGCTCGGCCATGGCGTTAGTTCACAGAGTGAATTAAAATTTAGAGTGCTACGTGTTCTCTAACGGACGCAGGGTCACAGCTTCATACATCTTCTAATAAAACTTTTGGACTCGTGTTGCAGAGAGTGTATTATGAAGTATAGAAAATACATTTTTACGTTTTTTTTTACAGAAATGCCCTGACAGTTAGTTAATATGTATGTGGTAAACAATAGTAATATTTATTAAAACATATATACCTTTCCACTTTCTTTTAGTCCAATGTGAATACGTTTTTGAATTACGTGTTCGCATAGAAATTTATGCGATCCTGTTTAGATATGATATTCAACTTTGTACAACTACTTGTATATTGTACAGCCGCGCTATTTAACATCGGATCTGTTCTCACAACTAGACTTTTTAGCCCAACTTTAAGGAATAACACCTCCTATAATGCAAATAACACATTTTAATAAATAAGAAATTATGTTCAGAAGTCAGTATTTCATGAGTTAAAAAGTCTGTTTAAAATATACATTTCTGCGATCTCCACTGCCTAAGAAAGTTTAAGCTTAATCTTGAAAAAACATATTATGGATAATCGAACTTTTTATATCATTGATAACGATTGATCATACGAGTCCGGCGTCCCTAGCCATTCTGTAGAAATGTCCAGCTCTGTCTTGTAGAAGAACACTTGGTGAATCATACTCAACTATTTCTCCCTTGTCTAGAACCATAATCCTGTCAAATTACAGATAACACAATAAATTAAACGGAACAGAATGATCAACGACAGCTCGATTAAGATTTTCTTTTCGTACAAATATAAATATGATAACACATATTTAAGTGATTTTGCTATAAAACATTAACATACGTAGGCAAGACGCATTAAATAGGTAAGTCAAGCATTATACCTTGTTTAAATAATATAATATTAAAACATTGGTGATTTACTTTTTGATATTCTTAATAATATTATTTATAATACAGAATTGTAATCGAATTGGCAACAATTTTAATATGATTAGGTTATGATGTGTCCCATTTAAACACTACAATGTTCAGGTTCATAATTCCTCATGATTTCATCGTCACGTTTGTTAAATATAAACTGGACCCTTCACTTTTTATGTCTGTATTATTATTTTTATTAATGGATAGAAAACAAACATGAGACCTTGTGTTATAACATACCTGTCATAATCCATGACGGTGTTTAATCTGTGCGCTATGGTAACTATTGTGCACTCTTTGAACTCTGTACGGATGGTATTCTGGATGAGGTCATCAGTCACGAGGTCAATTGCCGCCGTGGCCTCATCAAGAACGAGGATTTTTGTTCTACGTAACAAGGCTCTGGCCAGGCAAACAAGCTGTCGCTGGCCGACGCTGAATGGTAGAAAAATATTCATGAAGTTTTATCTCAGATGTCACATATAAATACAAACTGTGTAAAAATAATTAAAGTACAAATATTTATAAAGTTATCAACCATTTCACGAGATACTTTCTAAAAACAGTCATTTTCTATATAGTGTCCGCTTGGCAACTTTCAGATTTCAAATTTAATTTTCAAAAGGCGCCATTGCGATAATGCATTTTTAAGCAGGAGTGGTTCTTTTAAACCTCATATAAACCTCATGGTAAGTGAGAATAGTTGTTATCAGAAAAATACAATAGTTTTGACACAGCAGAAATTTTCTTCGTTGTTGTAACTCTGAATAGCATTTTCGTTTCAGGGTTTGAGGTACGTGTCCAAAACTAGCGGAAAGGGGTCGCATGATATGCGACATAGGGGAGTAGTGTCATAAAATTATTCATCAAATGGAGCAACATTTAAGCACTTTCATTAAATAATCACTACATAATATCATGAGTCAGTGGTAAATATAATTAGATATATATTATGGGTTTTAATATATTAGTTAATATATTTTTCAACTATTTTAACTTATAAGCAAAGCCACAGAATGATCAAGGTTGATATTAGAATCGATAGCAATATTCCAATCCCTTTCAGCCTTTTACATTCATGTAATGCCATACATTTTCCCAGATTAACCCAGTGTTTGACAAGGAGGTATATTGCTTTATAATGATCGTATGATACCTTAGATTTTCACCGCCTTCGCTACATTCATAGTCAAGTCCCTGAGGCAGTGACTGAACGAACATCTCCAGATGTGACTGCTTCAGTGCCGCCCACATCTCGACGTCAGAATGCTTCCCGAACGGGTCAAGGTTCATCCTGAGACTACCAGAGAAAATCACCGGATCCTGTAACAAAAGGCAGACGATTTGTGAGAGAGGTACAAGTCTATTCTATTGGACCTTCCGCTTTGGGTGACATGAAGAACAAAATTACCGTAAATAACGTTTCAACTTCAAGCCACAGACTTGTCAAGCCATTATTCTGCTGATGATAAAACGTGAGGGTTCGAACTAGATTACAAGAAATGAACCTCTTTTATTTCGGGTAATAAGCAACGTAAGTTGGAATATATGTTGGTGTTATAGGAGAAATGGAAGAAGGGGGATGACCTCGTTTTGGCCTCGATAGTACTTTCATTACTATTTGAGGAGATGAATTTGTTGGCTCTGTGATATTGGCACTGGGGCTCAAACTGTTTAAAGTTTATATCTGATGAATTACCTTGTATATAATAATCCATTATGCATTTGAAGATTGTTTGAAGAGTGAGTCTTTAAGTTCCTGGAGTTTTCTATAAAATTATCCCTTTTTCAGATATGGGTAACATAATTAAATAAGCCTTAAGCCGAAAAAAGTCATCCTAAAAAGTACTTTTGAAAAAAGATGGAAAAAAAGAAATTTGATACATATTGATGTATCAGTCCTTCACCTGAGGTATAATTGTGAACTTTGACCTGAGGTCATTCAGTCCCATCCTGCTGATGTGTACGTCATCCACTACAATAGATCCCCCGGCGGCCTCGATAATGCGAAACAAAGCCAAGGTCAAGGACGATTTTCCTGCCCCTGTCCTCCCAACCACAGCTACCTGCATACAAAATTACCAACTAACAACATGTGACCGCTTAACCTATAGCACCATACTTTCATAACTCCAATATAAAAATGTATACATATACAAATGCATAAAAATGCCACTTATATATATATATATATATATATATATATATATATATATATATATAACTACTACTACTACTACTACTACTACCACCATCATGTATTATTAAGACCAAAAATGTATTGTGTATCATGGGAACGATATTTTTAAAACAAGTATTCAAATCCGTTATAACAAAAGAAGTAAGAGTTAACCTTTTCGCCTGATTTGATCTGACAGCTGACACCTTTCAAAACAAGATCAAGGCCGGGCCTGTATCGTGTCATGTACTCTTTGAACTCAACGACTCCCTTCTCTGGCCAATTAGGAGGCGGCCTGTTATCCGGGATCTCCCCTGGTGCCTGAATATGCAACATGAGTATTTAAAATATTTCTGGGTCACATGTCATGATACAGGAAGTCAAGGTAAAGATATCAAAGTGCAGAACAT
The DNA here is from genome assembly GCA_026874595.1 of Sipunculus nudus. Taxonomy (NCBI): domain Eukaryota; kingdom Metazoa; phylum Annelida; class Sipuncula; order Golfingiida; family Sipunculidae; genus Sipunculus; species Sipunculus nudus. Next base: position 23,089,886 of record CM049307.1, read on the forward strand.
TTCAACTATCAATATAATATTGAAGTAAAGTCACCTCATCATGTATATTCTTCGATGACATGTTTAAAATTTATTTGATATCAAATAAAACTTAACTAACTTACTCCGAGTCTAAGGGGCTAAAAACGTACTTTAATTCTTCAATATTGGCATATTGCAGATACTTGCGTTATTTGTTTTTCCATGTACTCTGTCCTACAAAACTGAATAAGGAACAATTGTATCGATAATTGCACCCTCACCTCCTTCGGGCAGCCCATATATTCTTCAATACGTTCAACAGAAACAATATACGTTTCCATGTCGCACATCATCCTGACTAGAAGGTTTAAGCTGTAGGTGATCTAAAACAATTGATTATATAATTGGTATACATGTATATGAAAATTGGGAGATATGTTTAAAAAATACTGCGGTTCACTTCGAGGTATATGTTATTGTTCAAGAATTCGTCGACTCTCTTGAGAGAACATATACAATTCCGAAGCTAGTTGCAGATTTATGCAGCTTCTGTTATATGGGTTTTATATATTTTTGCAGATGATGATTTTCCATACATGCATGGAAATTTCAAATACTTCATGCCATTATCCCCGTATTTGTGGTTTTTCCGACAGAGTCCCTTGCGCGTATATTTAAATGCAAATAGTATAACATTTTCCGGGACCAACACTACGTTTGCCGCGGGTAATACATAAAATATGGGATATTGTCGAATGGACAGATTTGATAGACAAAGTTATTCAGCATGAAACCCTATATCTTCGGTTTATGCGAAGTAGCCGGGACTTATTCGGGGCAAAGAACGAGGGCCAAAGATAGCTGAAGCTTGACTGGTGAAGATTGATTATCATGAGATATCTATCTTCCTCCACAAGAAATCTTTCTCAAATGTAAATATTTACAAACGTATTAAATTTAAAATTATAGTTAATCCATTTGCAGCAGAAAGTGAGTTATCCGCATCTGGGATCCACACAGGTGCGGGACAAAATGCATTTTTTTTAATCTGATGTGTTTTTGCACTAGTGTACCAGACATGAGACTCCGTAAGACGAGGTGTAAAGACTGACCTGTAGAGCATATGTCACGGAGAGGCCCACGTCTCCCCCGCTGATGTTGTCTTTAACATACACAGTCAGTATACCAGACAGGAGACAAAGTAAGACGGCATGTACAGACTAACCTGTAGAGCATATGTCACGGAGAGGCCCACGTCTCCCCAGCTGATGTTTTCTTTAACATACACAGTCAGTATACCAGACAGGAGACAAAGTAAGACGGCATGTAAAGACTAACCTGTAGAGCATATGTCACGGAGAGGCCCACGTCTCCCCCGCTGATGTTGTCTTTAACATACACAGTCAGTATACCAGACAGGAGACAAAGTAAGACGGCATGTACAGACTAACCTGTACAGCATATGTCACGGAGAGGCCCACGTCTCCCCCGCAGATGTTGTCTTTACCATACACAGTCAGTATACCAGACAGGAGACAAAGTAAGACGGCATGTACAGACTAACCTGTAGAGCATATGTCACGGAGAGGCCCACGTCTCCCCCGCTGATGTTGTCTTTACCATACACAGTCAGTATACCAGACAGGAGGCAAAGTAAGACGGCATGTACAGACTAACCTGTAGAGCATATGTCACGGAGAGGCCCACGTCTCCCCCGCTGATGTTGTTTTTACCATACACAGTCAGTATACCAGACAGGAGACAAAGCAAGACGGTATGTACAGACTAACCTGTAGAGCATATGTCACGGAGAGGCCCACGTCTCCCCCGCTGATGTTGTCTCTACCATACACAGTCAGTATACCAGACAGGAGACAAAGTAAGACGGCATGTACAGACTAACCGGTAGAGCATATGTCACGGAGAGGCCCACGTCTCCCCCGCTGATGTTGTCTTTAACATACACAGTCAGTATACCAGACAGGAGACAAAGTAAGACGGCATGTACAGACTAACCTGTAGAGCATATGTCACGGAGAGGCCCACGTCTCCCCCGCTGATGTTGTCTTTACCATACACAGTCAGTATACCAGACAGGAGACAAAGTAAGACGGCATGTACAGACTAACCTGTAGATAATATGTGACGGAGAGGCCCACGTCTCCCCCGCTGATGTTGTCGTTACCATACACAGTCAGTATACCAGACAGGAGACAAAGTAAGACGGCATGTACAGACTAACCTGTATAGCATATGTCACGGAGAGGCCCACGTCTCCCCCGCTGATGTTGTCTCTACCATACACAGTCAGTATACCAGACAGGAGACAAAGAAAGACGGCATGTACAGACTAACCTGTAGAGCATATGTCACGGAGAGGCCCACGTCTCCCCCGCTGATGTTGTCTTTAACATACACAGTCAGTATACCAGACAGGAGACAAAGTAAGACAGCATGTACAGACTAACCTGTAGAGCATATGTCACGGAGAGGCCCACGTCTCCCCCGCTGATGTTATCTTTACCATACACAGTCAGTATACCAGACAGGAGACAGAGTAAGACGGCATGTACAGACTAACCTGTAGAGCATATGTCACGGAGAGGCCCACGTCTCCCCCGCAGATGTTGTCTTTAACATACACAGTCAGTATACCAGACAGGAGACAAAGCAAGACGGCATGTACAGACTAACCTGTAGAGCATATGTCACGGAGAGGCCCACGTCTCCCCCGCTGATGTTATCTTTAACATACACAGTCAGTATACCAGACAGGAGACAAAGCAAGACGGCATGTAAAGACTAACCTGTAGAGCATATGTCACGGAGAGGCCCACGTCTCCCCCGCTGATGTTTTCTTTAACATACACAGTCAGTATACCAGACAGGAGACAAAGCAAGACGGCATGTAAAGACTAACCTGTAGAGCATATGTCACGGAGAGGCCCACGTCTCCCCCGCTGATGTTTTCTTTAACATACACAGTCAGTATACCAGACAGGAGACAAAGCAAGACGGCATGTACAGACTAACCTGTAGAGCATATGTCACGGAGAGGCCCACGTCTCCCCCGCTGATGTTGTCTTTAACATACACAGTCTGTATACCAGACAGGAGACAAAGTAAGACGGCATCTACAGACTAACCTGTAGAGCATATGTCACGGAGAGGCCCACGTCTCCCCCGCTGATGTTGTCTTTAACATACACAGTCAGTATACCAGCTTGAGACAAAGTAAGACAGCATGTACAGACTAACCTGTATAGCATATGTCACGGAGAGGCCCACGTCTCCCCCGCAGATGTTTTCTTTAACATACACAGTCAGTATACCAGACAGGAGACAAAGTAAGACGGCATGTACAGACTAACCTGTAGAGCATATGTCACGGAGAGGCCCACGTCTCCCCCGCTGATGTTTTCTTTAACATACACAGTCAGTATACCAGACAGGAGACAAAGTAAGACGGCATGTACAGACTAACCTGTAGAGCATATGTCACGGAGAGGCCAACGTCTCCCCCGCTGATGTTGTCTTTTCCATACACAGTCAGTATACCAGACAGGAGACAAAGTAAGACGGCATGTAAAGACTAACCTGTAGAGCATATGTCACGGAGAGGCCAACGTCTCCACCGCGGATGTCGTCTCTACCATACACAGTCAGTATACCAGACAGTAGACAAAGCAAGACGGCATGTACAGACTAACCTGTAGAGCATATGTCACGGAGAGGCCCACGTCTCCCCCGCTGATGTTGTCTTTAACATACACAGTCAGTATACCAGACAGGAGACAAAGCAAGACGGCATGTACAGACTAACCTGTAGAGCATATGTCACGGAGAGGCCCACGTCTCCCCCGCTGATGTTGTCTTTAACATACACAGTCAGTATACCAGACAGGAGACAAAGTAAGACGGCATGTACAGACTAACCTGTAGAGCATATGTCAGGGAGAGGCCCACGTCTCCCCCGCTGCTGTTGTCTCTACCATACACAGTCAGTATACCAGACAGGAGACAAAGTAAGACGGCATGTACAGACTAACCTGTAGAGCATATGTCACGGAGAGGCCCACGTCTCCCCCGCAGATGTTTTCTTTAACATACACAGTCAGTATACCAGACAGGAGACAAAGTAAGACGGCATGTACAGACTAACCTGTAGAGCATATGTCACGGAGAGGCCCACGTCTCCCCCGCTGATGTTGTCGTTACTATACACAGTCAGTATACCAGACAGGAGACAAAGTAAGACGGCATGTACAGACTAACCTGTATAGCATATGTCACGGAGAGGCCCACGTCTCCCCCGCTGATGTTGTCTTTTCCATACACAGTCAGTATACCAGACAGGAGACAAAGTAAGACGGCATGTAAAGACTAACCTGTAGAGCATATGTCACGGAGAGGCCAACGTCTCCACCGCGGATGTCGTCTCTACCATACACAGTCAGTATACCAGACAGTAGACAAAGCAAGACGGCATGTACAGACTAACCTGTAGAGCATATGTCACGGAGAGGCCCACGTCTCCCCCGCTGATGTTGTCTTTAACATACACAGTCAGTATACCAGACAGGAGACAAAGCAAGACGGCATGTACAGACTAACCTGTAGAGCATATGTCACGGAGAGGCCCACGTCTCCCCCGCTGATGTTGTCTTTAACATACACAGTCAGTATACCAGACAGGAGACAAAGTAAGACGGCATGTACAGACTAACCTGTAGAGCATATGTCAGGGAGAGGCCCACGTCTCCCCCGCTGCTGTTGTCTCTACCATACACAGTCAGTATACCAGACAGGAGACAAAGTAAGACGGCATGTACAGACTAACCTGTAGAGCATATGTCACGGAGAGGCCCACGTCTCCCCTGCTGATGTTTTCTTTTACATACACAGTCAGTATACCAGACAGGAGACAAAGCAAGACGGCATGTACAGACTAACCTGTATAGCATATGTCACGGAGAGGCCCACGTCTCCCCCGCAGATGTTTTCTTTAACATACACAGTCAGTATACCAGACAGGAGACAAAGTAAGACGGCATGTACAGACTAACCTGTAGAGCATATGTCACGGAGAGGCCCACGTCTCCCCCGCTGATGTTGTCTTTACCATACACAGTCAGTATACCAGACAGGAGACAAAGTAAGACGGCATGTACAGACTAACCTGTACAGCATATGTCACGGAGAGGCCCACGTCTCCCCCGCTGATGTTGTCTCTACCATACACAGTCAGTATACCAGACAGGAGACAAAGTAAGACGGCATGTACAGACTAACCTGTAGAGCATATGTCACGGAGAGGCCCACGTCTCCCCCGCTGATGTTGTCTTTAACCTACACAGTCAGTATACCAGACAGGAGACAAAGTAAGACAGCATGTACAGACTAACCTGTAGAGCATATGTCACGGAGAGGCCCACGTCTCCCCCGCTGATGTTGTCTTTACCATACACAGTCAGTATACCAGACAGGAGACAGAGTAAGACGGCATGTACAGACTAACCTGTAGAGCATATGTCACGGAGAGGCCCACGTCTCCCCCGTTGATGTTGTCTTTAACATACACAGTCAGTATACCAGACAGGAGACAAAGTAAGACGGCATGTACAGACTAACCTGTAGGGCATATGTCACGGAGAGGCCAACGTCTCCCCCGCTGATGTTGTCTTTACCATACACAGTCAGTATACCAGACAGGAGACAAAGTAAGACGGCATGTACAGACTAACCTGTAGGGCATATGTCACGGAGAGGCCCACGTCTCCCCCGCTGATGTTGTCTTTACCATACACAGTCAGTATACCAGACAGGAGACAAAGCAAGACGGCATGTACAGACTAACCTGTAGAGCATATGTCACGGAGAGGCCCACGTCTCCCCCGCTGATGTTGTCTTTACCATACACAGTCAGTATACCAGACAGGAGACAAAGCAAGACGGCATGTACAGACTAACCTGTAGAGCATATGTCACGGAGAGGCCCACGTCTCCCCCGCAGATGTTGTCTTTACCATACACAGTCAGTATACCAGACAGGAGACAAAGCAAGACGGCATGTACAGACTAACCTGTAGAGCATATGTCACGGAGAGGCCCACGTCTCCCCCGCAGATGTTGTCTTTAACATACACAGTCAGTATACCAGACAGGAGACAAAGCAAGACGGCATGTACAGACTAACCTGTAGAGCATATGTCACGGAGAGGCCCACGTCTCCCCCGCTGATGTTGTCTTTAACATACACAGTCAGTATACCAGACAGGAGACAAAGTAAGACGGCATGTACAGACTAACCTGTAGAGCATATGTCAGGGAGAGGCCCACGTCTCCCCCGCTGCTGTTGTCTCTACCATACACAATCAGTATACCAGACAGGAGACAAAGTAAGACGGCATGTACAGACTAACCTGTCGAGCATATGTCACGGAGAGGCCCACGTCTCCCCCGCTGATGTTGTCTTTAACATACACAGTCAGTATACCAGACAGGAGACAAAGTAAGACAGCATGTACAGACTAACCTGTAGAGCATATGTCACGGAGAGGCCCACGTCTCCCCCGCTGATGTTGTCTTTACCATACACAGTCAGTATACAAGACAGGAGACAGAGTAAGACGGCATGTACAGACTAACCTGTAGAGCATATGTCACGGAGAGGCCAACGTCTCCCCCGTTGATGTTGTCTTTAACATACACAGTCAGTATACCAGACAGGAGACAAAGTAAGACGGCATGTACAGACTAACCTGTAGGGCATATGTCACGGAGAGGCCCACGTCTCCCCCGCTGATGTTGTCTTTACCATACACAGTCAGTATACCAGACAGGAGACAAAGCAAGACGGCATGTACAGACTAACCTGTAGAGCATATGTCACGGAGAGGCCCACGTCTCCCCCGCTGATGTTGTCTTTACCATACACAGTCAGTATACCAGACAGGAGACAAAGCAAGACGGCATGTACAGACTAACCTGTAGAGCATATGTCACGGAGAGGCCCACGTCTCCCCCGCTGATGTTGTCTTTACCATACACAGTCAGTATACCAGACAGGAGACAAAGCAAGACGGCATGTACAGACTAACCTGTAGAGCATATGTCACGGAGAGGCCCACGTCTCCCCCGCAGATGTTGTCTTTAACATACACAGTCAGTATACCAGACAGGAGACAAAGCAAGACGGCATGTACAGACTAACCTGTAGAGCATATGTCACGGAGAGGCCCACGTCTCCCCCGCTGATGTTGTCTTTAACATACACAGTCAGTATACCAGACAGGAGACAAAGTAAGACAGCATGTACAGACTAACCTGTAGAGCATATGTCACGGAGAGGCCCACGTCTCCCCCGCTGATGTTGTCTTTACCATACACAGTCAGTATACAAGACAGGAGACAGAGTAAGACGGCATGTACAGACTAACCTGTAGAGCATATGTCACGGAGAGGCCAACGTCTCCCCCGTTGATGTTGTCTTTAACATACACAGTCAGTATACCAGACAGGAGACAAAGTAAGACGGCATGTACAGACTAACCTGTAGGGCATATGTCACGGAGAGGCCCACGTCTCCCCCGCTGATGTTGTCTTTACCATACACAGTCAGTATACCAGACAGGAGACAAAGCAAGACGGCATGTACAGACTAACCTGTAGAGCATATGTCACGGAGAGGCCCACGTCTCCCCCGCTGATGTTGTCTTTACCATACACAGTCAGTATACCAGACAGGAGACAAAGCAAGACGGCATGTACAGACTAACCTGTAGAGCATATGTCACGGAGAGGCCCACGTCTCCCCCGCAGATGTTGTCTTTACCATACACAGTCAGTATACCAGACAGGAGACAAAGCAAGACGGCATGTACAGACTAACCTGTAGAGCATATGTCACGGAGAGGCCCACGTCTCCCCCGCAGATGTTGTCTTTAACATACACAGTCAGTATACCAGACAGGAGACAAAGCAAGACGGCATGTACAGACTAACCTGTAGAGCATATGTCACGGAGAGGCCCACGTCTCCCCCGCAGATGTTGTCTTTAACATACACAGTCAGTATACCAGACAGGAGACAAAGCAAGACGGCATGTACAGACTAACCTGTAGAGCATATGTCACGGAGAGGCCCACGTCTCCCCCGCTGATGTTATCTTTAACATACACAGTCAGTATACCAGACAGGAGACAAAGCAAGACGGCATGTACAGACTAACCTGTAGAGCATATGTCACGGAGAGGCCCACGTCTCCCCCGCTGATGTTTTCTTTAACATACACAGTCAGTATACCAGACAGGAGACAAAGCAAGACGGCATGTACAGACTAACCTGTAGAGCATATGTCACGGAGAGGCCCACGTCTCCCCCGCTGATGTTGTCTTTAACATACACAGTCTGTATACCAGACAGGAGACAAAGTAAGACGGCATGTACAGACTAACCTGTAGGGCATATGTCACGGAGAGGCCCACGTCTCCCCCGCTGATGTTGTCTTTACCATACACAGTCAGTATACCAGACAGGAGACAAAGCAAGACGGCATGTACAGACTAACCTGTAGAGCATATGTCACGGAGAGGCCCACGTCTCCCCCGCTGATGTTGTCTTTACCATACACAGTCAGTATACCAGACAGGAGACAAAGCAAGACGGCATGTACAGACTAACCTGTAGAGCATATGTCACGGAGAGGCCCACGTCTCCCCCGCAGATGTTGTCTTTACCATACACAGTCAGTATACCAGACAGGAGACAAAGCAAGACGGCATGTACAGACTAACCTGTAGAGCATATGTCACGGAGAGGCCCACGTCTCCCCCGCAGATGTTGTCTTTAACATACACAGTCAGTATACCAGACAGGAGACAAAGCAAGACGGCATGTACAGACTAACCTGTAGAGCATATGTCACGGAGAGGCCCACGTCTCCCCCGCTGATGTTGTCTTTAACATACACAGTCAGTATACCAGACAGGAGACAAAGTAAGACGGCATGTACAGACTAACCTGTAGAGCATATGTCAGGGAGAGGCCCACGTCTCCCCCGCTGCTGTTGTCTCTACCATACACAATCAGTATACCAGACAGGAGACAAAGTAAGACGGCATGTACAGACTAACCTGTCGAGCATATGTCACGGAGAGGCCCACGTCTCCCCTGCTGATGTTTTCTTTTACATACACAGTCAGTATACCAGACAGGAGACAAAGCAAGACGGCATGTACAGACTAACCTGTATAGCATATGTCACGGAGAGGCCCACGTCTCCCCCGCAGATGTTTTCTTTAACATACACAGTCAGTATACCAGACAGGAGACAAAGTAAGACGGCATGTACAGACTAACCTGTAGATAATATGTCACGGAGAGGCCCACGTCTCCCCCGCTGATGTTGTCGTTACTATACACAGTCAGTATACCAGACAGGAGACAAAGTAAGACGGCATGTACAGACTAACCTGTACAGCATATGTCACGGAGAGGCCCACGTCTCCCCCGCTGATGTTGTCTCTACCATACACAGTCAGTATACCAGACAGGAGACAAAGTAAGACGGCATGTACAGACTAACCTGTAGAGCATATGTCACGGAGAGGCCCACGTCTCCCCCGCTGATGTTGTCTTTAACATACACAGTCAGTATACCAGACAGGAGACAAAGTAAGACAGCATGTACAGACTAACCTGTAGAGCATATGTCACGGAGAGGCCCACGTCTCCCCCGCTGATGTTGTCTTTACCATACACAGTCAGTATACAAGACAGGAGACAGAGTAAGACGGCATGTACAGACTAACCTGTAGAGCATATGTCACGGAGAGGCCAACGTCTCCCCCGTTGATGTTGTCTTTAACATACACAGTCAGTATACCAGACAGGAGACAAAGTAAGACGGCATGTACAGACTAACCTGTAGGGCATATGTCACGGAGAGGCCCACGTCTCCCCCGCTGATGTTGTCTTTACCATACACAGTCAGTATACCAGACAGGAGACAAAGCAAGACGGCATGTACAGACTAACCTGTAGAGCATATGTCACGGAGAGGCCCACGTCTCCCCCGCTGATGTTGTCTTTACCATACACAGTCAGTATACCAGACAGGAGACAAAGCAAGACGGCATGTACAGACTAACCTGTAGAGCATATGTCACGGAGAGGCCCACGTCTCCCCCGCAGATGTTGTCTTTACCATACACAGTCAGTATACCAGACAGGAGACAAAGCAAGACGGCATGTACAGACTAACCTGTAGAGCATATGTCACGGAGAGGCCCACGTCTCCCCCGCAGATGTTGTCTTTAACATACACAGTCAGTATACCAGACAGGAGACAAAGCAAGACGGCATGTACAGACTAACCTGTAGAGCATATGTCACGGAGAGGCCCACGTCTCCCCCGCAGATGTTGTCTTTAACATACACAGTCAGTATACCAGACAGGAGACAAAGCAAGACGGCATGTACAGACTAACCTGTAGAGCATATGTCACGGAGAGGCCCACGTCTCCCCCGCTGATGTTATCTTTAACATACACAGTCAGTATACCAGACAGGAGACAAAGCAAGACGGCATGTACAGACTAACCTGTAGAGCATATGTCACGGAGAGGCCCACGTCTCCCCCGCTGATGTTTTCTTTAACATACACAGTCAGTATACCAGACAGGAGACAAAGCAAGACGGCATGTACAGACTAACCTGTAGAGCATATGTCACGGAGAGGCCCACGTCTCCCCCGCTGATGTTGTCTTTAACATACACAGTCTGTATACCAGACAGGAGACAAAGTAAGACGGCATGTACAGACTAACCTGTAGAGCATATGTCACGGAGAGGCCCACGTCTCCCCCGCTGATGTTGTCTTTAACATACACAGTCAGTATACCAGCTTGAGACAAAGTAAGACGGCATGTACAGACTAACCTGTATATCATATGTCACGGAGAGGCCCACGTCTCCCCCGCAGATGTTTTCTTTAACATACACAGTCAGTATACCAGACAGGCGACAAAGTAAGACGGCATGTACAGACTAACCTGTAGAGCATATGTCACGTAGAGGCCCACGTCTCCCCCGCTGATGCTGTCTTTAACATACACAGTCAGTATACCAGACAGGAGACAAAGCAAGACGGCATGTACAGACTAACCTGTAGAGCATATGTCACGGAGAGGCCCACGTCTCCCCGCTGATGTTGTCTTTACCATACACAGTCAGTATACCAGACAGGAGACAAAGTAAGACGGCATGTACAGACTAACCTGTAGAGCATATGTCACGGAGAGGCCCACGTCTCCCCCGCTGCTGTTGTCTTTACCATTCACAGTCAGTATACCAGACAGGAGACAAAGTAAGACGGCATGTACAGACTAACCTGTAGAGCATATGTCACGGAGAGGCCCACGTCTCCCCCGCTGATGTTGTCTTTACCATACACAGCCAGTATACCAGACAGGAGGACCACTACGTTCCCAACGTTCTCTAAGTGAAGACCCATCCACCTGTTTTAGAAATAAAAAGTTTGAATAACCAAATATCATGATCTGGTTTTGATCTTCTGCTTTTCAAAGTGAAGGCCAGTCAACCTTGTCCCAACCGTTAATAAGGTGAAATACCTTAATATCCTGAACATATTTCTTGAAACTGAACTTGATAGGCATCACTGTTTATTATTCAAATAATGTTGGGATATATTAAACTAAAATGACTCTTCAGGTTCAAAGTGTTCCGTTTGATTTATCACACTACAAATATAAGAGATCCAAAACATCTAAAACATTGAACTTTACCTGTTAGACATAATGTTTGGAAAGTATGCCATCTGGTTTTCATCCACATAACGGTCAGACAGGTCAACAAACTGGTTTTGCATACGATAAGCCCGGATCGAACTCATGCCAACCACGGTCTCACCAAAATGAGCGAAAATAGGAGATCGCCGAACCGACTCTATGCGTTTCAGCTGGCGGGAAGACCGAATGTAACATCTCTGCAAAAGAGAATTTAACGTAGAAACATGAACAATGAAATGCTTAACATTTAATTAGTTAAGTTCTTTAATCCAATAAGAACTGTGAATTTGTTAAATACAGTCATTTAAAGAACTTAACTAAAGTACCTCGATTTAAGAACAAAGTTATAAAAAATACTACGCTCCTTATGCAGCCGTTATACACTGCAGTTGTCCAAACATTATTTCGTGTAACCGCTGCTTGGTATCACAAGGTTCTCCGGCCAGGAACACCAGGGTGCGCATGGAGCACAGAAACATATATCAGATCAATGAAAGTGTGCAGAGTATTGCATTGTGCATCCAGCCCTAATATTACACATGCGACACTCACTCTCGTTGGTCTGATAACATCCGTTCTGTCATAGGGCCAAAAATCAGCGTAACAAAATACCTTTTTAATATTTTAACCGAATATAGCAGGCGATTGTATTCATTCTAAATGCGCCGAGGAAATTAACTTACAGCTTTAAAATATATGTATAGGTATCGTACCTGTACCAGCCAGTAGATTACGGTAAGCGGTATGGCCAGGGCCAGAAAAATTGGTGTGCTGTAGCTCACCACGATCACAGTCTGCAGTGACGTCACAATCATGGCTGCCAAAATCCGGATTGTGAGTGGCATGTTTACGTCTAATGTATCAATGTCTTTAGAAAACCTAAATAAATACAAATGAAAAAGATGGTTTAGAGCCCCTAACTCTTACTTACTTATAGTGATATACATTTGACACTGACCGTTTGATCTCAATGCAAATATAGTACTTTTTCTTATAGTGACTCACCAAACGTTTTAATATTTTTACCGATTCTAAGCAAGCATTATCTTAATAGATTTTCCTATAAGTTTGCCTCGCTGAATTAATTTTCTGGTATAAATATTAAAAACTTATATGTCACAACATCGAGTCAAGATTTTTCATACGCATGCGTTGACTGACCTGTTGATAAGTCTACCGAGAGGAGTTGTGTCGAAGAAGCTCATTGGCGCTCGCATGATTTCATTGAGCAGACGACCATGTAGACATCGAGCCGCCTCCACACATCCGATAGCTATCATCAACGACTGAACTAACACCACCAGGCCTGAAGAGCCAACCAATAGTAGGGGGTTGGCAATTAATCGATTATATCGATGACTGATCGTCTTCTTTCATAATCGATTAAACAGGTTGCATTTTTACATATTTGATCACAAACGACCATGTGTGCACACGTAAAGAACCGTATTATTTAGGGAAAAATTCTAATCCTGTTAGATATATATAGTAAGACGGGACATTTAGTATAGCGAACAACATTAATACTGAACCTAGCGTAGCGAACAATACACCGCCGTTATATATACCCTGACCTTTCAGCGTGATGTTTAAACCAGACTGAATTTACTTGGACAATATTTTAGGTATAATTCTATAAAAATAATATAGAAGATGCATAAAACAATCGATTGACAAATAATTAGGGACGATCATTATCCGAGATAAGGCTATAGATACCTATACAACTGTAAATTACCTTTTCCGTACCATATGATCAATCACATAAATTCTAAAAGTATTAAAGTTCACGGCAATCGGTATAGTTTTATGAAACCCTTGTGTTGAGTACAGGTTGACCTAGTGCATTAATGGGATAACGTAATCGTGAACGAATGGAGTGAAAGTAAATTAAAATTCTGTCTTAAAAAATTAAACAACAGTGGACGTTCGTTTTGCGGGTCAAAGGGAAACGGTGGTTTGGGGACATAATAAGGAGTCCCCAGGTTCGAGGTACCGGAGAGACCAACCCGTTTTTATTTTAGCCTAATCTATTTGTGTCTGCCGTCGCCAATAGGAGTTCCCAAGGTATCAGTATATGTCTGTTGACATATAGTTTATGACTGTCGTGGCAAGAAATAAATTCAATGTATATTACTGGAAGTGAAAGTTTTATAGTAAGTCACCTTGTATCACTCCGAAAGCCCCGTACACGCCGAGCCTGAGGTCCCGTAGCTCCATTATTTGTGATCCGTTAGCCACTGGGTCGCTTGTCCACTCACTGAGCCAGATATTGGTTCCAACTTGTGTCCCCATAAACAACGTGTAGCACACGGCCGTCAGTATCACACGCCACGTGCCGCAGGCCTGCACATAGGCCTTTAATACATGAGCTCCAATCTACAAGAACAAGTGCCAAAAATCCGGGGTATTTGAGACATTTTTAATGGTTTTCGTATATTTCATGCAGAAAAAAATAGTAGAAATGATATCCATAAGGGGCCAAAGTAAATAAGCCACTGCCCTGTCTTTAACATGTTTTTGTTTCTAAACGTCGTCTGTATTCAGACTAGAATATGATCCGTTCATTATTTTGCTGTTGAAGACCAGTTTTGTTTCTTTACAAATAAGACGGATGGCGACGCAAAGTCTTAGCATAGTGTCTCGTAGACAGCGCTGCCAAAAAAATGTTAAATGTTTAATTTCTCAAGATTTAAGGGACTATATGGAAAAGGAGCCCCTTAGGACACACTAAGCATCGTTTTATGACTGTTCAAGGCCATACAAAAAAGTGGCATTCCTGGGGTGTCGGCAACTTACTCCTCGAATATATTCATTTTCTTGCTTATTCTACCAGTTCATTGATTTTTAACAAAAGACCAGTTTAGTTTCATCCCTTAAGCGACAAGTGACCATCAGTATTATGAAGACTGGCTAAAAAATTTTTCATATTATTAGATAATACAAATCCGTTAAACAACCGGTAAACATTATGTTCGACAGGGCATAGAAATAAAGCCTACAGATAATTGTGAATTGATCAGCAATATATAAGGCAATAGGCAAGTTTGTTTAAAATAATTCTTCCCACGTATTTTATTAAAAGATTCAAATTGTGTTTGTTGATGCTCCAGGAACCCTACGGAGGACCTCAGGCGTTGATTCAGACTAACGAACTGCTTTCTGCTTTGATGCACCATCGTAGTTGCCGATAGATGGCGCTGCGATAGCCCCTTCGAAAAATAATTTGGATATCTTTTGACTTCTAGAGATATAAGGAAAATGGCCCCCTTAAGACATACTTAACTTATCATTCCAGACAGGTCAAAACCGAGAACGTGTATATTCGAGGTGTGGCCTCAGAGGAGTTCCGTGACAAAGGTCCAGTGACACCACCGTCCATTCTAATAAAGATTTACGCACCTCGTAGAGTATGATATGATATTACTCACTGATCCCGTTTCTTGGTATTCCTCTTCCGTTAGCTGTAGTCCTGAGTTCTCCTCTGGTACTATGTCAAGAGATTTACGAGATCTTGTCCCAGTTTTCCGCCTGCACAAAAAAAAAAATTATCACTTCTGATGACTAGTATAAGACATTTTGTTCAAACAAACTGTTCCCTAAGGATGATAAGGATCGTCATACTCGTTAAATTAAAAACTTCTGGGAAAACATATTTTCATTTAAAATGTGTTTCTCGGCATCCTAGATGATAAATACCGATACAAAAGTCCTCACCTCCTAACTTTCCGGCTCTTGCCGGAGTCATAGCCAGCGTCCGTGTCGGTTGATGCCCCTGTATCTGTACCTGATGACAGTGACTGGCGGAGGAATGCGTTCTGCTCTGCCACTGTAATTGTATAAAAGTAAATTTATAATATTATTTGTATATTGATCATCAGATGGACGGTCATAAAGTATTACTATATACCAGTAACATAAATAATTTATTGTAGTTAACCCCGTGCTGTGCTTACGTCTATTTCTCTAATTTATGGACGAAGTCATGCTTGCTGAACATTTTTAAAACGTTCATATTATGGGCAAGGGTTTTGTTTTCTTTTTATTATTTATCTCATAAACTTTTTGTAACAAAGAGCCACGTTTATCAATGACCATAACTTGCATGCAACTACAGTCCGATCAATATTTTAAACGGACAATGCTTTGCTATATTCTGTCCAAATTATCATTATTTAATGGAAGATTGCCAAAGAATTATTTGGCACTCACTCTCCTTGTCCAGTCCCTCTTGGTCCTCCGTTTCTCTCAAATAAGCATGGACGAGCCCCGCGAATCTTTGCTGATTTGAAACCAACTCCTCAAAAGTGCCCATTTCTGCTATCTCACCGTTCTCTAGCACGATAATGTTGTCCACTCTGGGCAGGTAACCCAAAGAATTCGTCACTAAAACACGAGTCTGCAATAAAAGTATGATTCAAAATATATATCGTTTAATATCAAAGAAAAGATGTACGTGAATCACCAAAGAGTGTGCATGCACTAAATCCTGCGATAGACATGAGCCAATGTACAGCGGCCTGTTGTAGAAGATTATAATGATTTTACGGTGTGATCTTAGCCACATGCGCCTAGCCCTGCCTGGACCTTACTGCCGCCTTAGTATTTGCGTTTACTAATAAAATGCTTAAAATAAAACGTGATTCCATATTAGTTATATGATTTGCCGGAAGATGGCAGTACCGATGCTAAGTGCGATACAACAAGGGAACGTTTGATTTCTCTGTCAGAAGCAACAATTAAGTCATAACTATTTCATGGACTGGGCTAGTCTACATGTGCCCAATAACACCTTATCTGAGCCACAGAACCACCCGCTATAAAAAAAGAATGTATTCCATTGGAATGAAAACCGCTTTCTTTATGACTAAATAGGAATACAAGTCCTCCAAATGTCACCCATTGACAAACATCCCCATGCCGCTTTAGTTTCACAGGACAATATAATAATAATAGTTCCTCAAAACATTTATTAATGGTTTTTAAACAATGTAAATTTAATTATTTGACTGTAATTTAATTAAATTAAATTATGAATATTCTGTGAATATGAACACTTACTGAGTTAAAGGTAGTAAAGGATTAAGGTAATATAAAATCGAAAATTTATGTTAACGGCTGAACGCTCCTCTGAACTATCAAAGGGACTGGAAATAAACACTAATATGTGCCGTTTATGAAAAATACCTTCTTTTTCAAAAGTCCCTGAGGTCCTATAACACGATCAAAGATATGTTTCCCGACATGAGAATCCACTGCCGAGAGTGGGTCGTCCAACAGGTAGATGTCGGAGTCCGCATACACAGCTCTCGCGATACTAACGCGTTGTTTCTGGCCTCCACTAAGATTAATACCCTGGAAAAAATGTTTTAAATATATCCATATGTCCAATGATAAATTTCCTTTGATTGCTCAAAGCACATGAAACATAGCTTACCGTTATTTAATGGCATCAATTCAACCAATACCAACTTTAACTTTTTGTAGATTTAAAATGCTTAAACTACACTTAGCATATGTAATAGTTATGAAAGATTTCCATAAATTTACATAAGATTTATAACAGGATGACATTGAACAATTTAACATGCATAATAACAAAAAGCTCCTTTTTTCAGAAACTTAATTCCTACCTTTTCACCTATCTCGGTTAAATCGCCACCAGTCAACATTTTCAGATCAGGAGCTAATGCGCAGGCGTCAATAATTTTCTGATAGCGACGCTGGTCCAGTGTTTTGTAGAACAGGATATTATCCTTCAAGGTGGCGTGTTGGATCCAAGCCTGCTGTGGCACGTACGCCACGCTGCCCTGTAATACATAGCCCAACATTAATATAGATTACCCCTTGTCGATTACGCTGAAGCAGAGTGCTGAGATGTGGATTTTACATGGGCCTTCCAGGAGAGTAAATTATGAAGTCTGCAGGCAAATATAATTTGACAATAGGGTTTTATACATTATAAAATGATAAGAAAGGTTGCTTGAAAGGCTAATTTCTTGCAACAGGCTGGGTGGCGATAAGCCATAGAACATAATACGGTTATTTATTTACTTTTATGGAAAACTTGTAAATAAGATAAAGAGACATGGCCCAAAATATATAATAATAAAGCATACAGGGGATTAACCCTGTTTACGCCTAAATGGACCCATGCAGCTAATGGAGTACATATATTAAATTACCTTCAACATGGTAGCTACTTGGACTAAGAATTAACAGAACTTTACAAATCTGTAGAACTCCTATATAATTACGATTTGGTGTTGCCTGTAGATGCTCTTTTAGAAAAGTAAATAACTGTCTTGTGCGAGTAAGCCAAGTTAAATTCATATCTTTAATTCATCACAAGAAAATGTATATTTATTACAAGCGCCTGTCTATTGAGTAAACGTGAAATCGGTAACATCTCTAATGCGCGTACCATTCTGTTGCGTACAAACCCTCATGCATGTCCCGCCAGTATACACGAGCATGCGCATTGCGTGCAACGAACGCCTACACCCATTGTAATCGCTGTCAACAAGTGTCACCGATGTCATGGGGAAAGTCTTTATTTTATTATTAAGCGAGTAATTTAATAGTTTTACACCCACATTTCATACTAAACCTCACCGACAGAGTGGTGGATCCATGAAACACCTCGAGTTCCCCGAGCATCGCGGATATGAGGGACGACTTGCCGCTTCCAACACCACCAACAACCGCGGTTAGTCCTCCTCTCTTTACAGTAAGGTTGATACTGCGATAGAGGGACAGATAATGTTATATACAGCTAATACCTCACCTGACGACCACCTCGGATTAGCAAATATCTCAGAATAAAGAACACTTATCCTGGGTCCAAATTCTTTTAATGGCCTTATATCAGACCTCGCAATGCAAACACCTCGAAAATACGATCACTTTATCGAGATGGTCGTAATTTCAATATTTCACTTTATATGTAAATTTTATGTTGAAATCAAGGTGTAAAGTTAGCCGTTATATTTAGCTTCTGCTCTTAAAGTTTTAAAAATGGTCGCAATATTTAAACATGAATGTTAATCAATCAATTGAAAAAAATTAAAGATTCAGTTTTCTCCTCAGGTATATTTAAAATGGAAATATCGTTTACAAGTGCAGTATTGATTACCTGGATAGGACAGGTGGCACGTCTTCTCCCCAGGTGAATGTTCCATTTTTAATAGTTATACCTTGCGCTGAAGTAAAAGGTTTATATAAAAAAAATTTGTTATATATCAGGTTATCTGTCCTATATTATGTTTTACAAATATTTCAAATTATGTAAAGATACTTTCACCCCCAATGCATGGATAATTCTTATATATTGTGATGGTGTTTTTTATTTAATATTCTGACTGGGAATGAAAATAAGTTAAAAAGTTGTGCCCACTTTTTTCAATGCATTCTTTAAAAAAGTAGTGTCCATGTATCTGTATTTCATCTAATAAGAAAAATACCGGAACTTACACTTCAGTTAACCTTTGGCATTGTGTTATCTATAAATATAAATTTTATTTACTTAAGGTAAGGATATCAATGGGGTACCTTTGAACAAAATTATTGTTATTCAAGGTACCTGCCGCCATCTGGTATTCAAATGTTGAACCGATTTAGAAGTTTAAAATCCCTATATTTTTGTTTGAATGTGAGATTTAATCATATTTTAGTTATGTATTCTCGTCGGCAATTAACACAAATGTATAAGAATATACAAAGTAATTATACAGTTTTAATGTCTTAATCAAATGGTATGTGTTTTACAAAATGAACACAAGATGGCGCTGAGATGCAATAGCGTTTTTAACCGTAATCAATTATCAAGACATTTTGAGGTACATGTACATCATTCATATTTTCACGCATGCGATGCATTCCTTTGGTAAAATATCTCACCTGCTGATCTGTCCACGTGCACATTGCGGGGGTCAAGTTCCTCCGATTTCAAGAATTTCTCTATGCGATTCAACGAAACAATGGTCTGCAATATTACAAAAATGCATTAAAACCCCTTCTTAAAACCTGTGCGGGTTAATTGACGTTACATTGATTGTCTGGTGGGGTATACCCCTAAATGCACCAGATAATGTTATCAAAAAGGAGTATACGATTGGTGGCTCCATAGTTATATCTCTTTATAAGATACTGTTATTTACGACTGATGGTGCTTCTCTGCATGGTACGTACAAAGAAGATTGTACTTAGCTTCAAATTTATTGATAGCTTCCTGCGATTCAACTTTATCTTATTGTGACGTCATCAAACAATGTAATTATCAAACTGATAAAAGTATTGTATATACTTAATTATTTCTAGTTCTGTTAAAACATGTCAAAAGAAACAAAACTGAGAAAAAGGTGTTCTTGAATACACACTACAAAGTGCTTTTATCAAAAGGATCAAGTATTAAATACCTGTACAGTATAGGCGATCACGGTCGGCAGAATGGCCAAGGGATAGTTCATAATGTTGAACAGCGCCAGCGACACAAAGGCATTGTTTGGAGTAAGAACGTTCTCTGGCGAAATTAACACGTACACGGCAAACGCTCCCAGTGACACCTGGTGAGTGGAAGATGTCGTGCATATAGTATGAATATAAGTATGAATTTAATTCAAATGTTATAATTATGTTTGCAGCCTTCACTAATTGCTAAATATTGTTTATCAATCTTAGGAGCAAAATACAGCAGTAACATCTGAAACACAGTACTCAACTATGAAAGAAATGGCATCTTTCCCTGGGATTTAAATTTCTATTGCAAGAATATAAACTCAAATAGGCCTACAAATTGGTTTTGCATCTGGCTAGATCACTAGCTTTTAAGCTTTCCATATACCAAATAATCTCTTTCGGTTAAGTAAAACATACTAAGGGTATATAGGGAGCTACCATCGACGCTGGATACAGGAAAACACGAACAGGTGATGCCTTCGTAACTGAAAGGATACACCAGAGTTACCAATACATTGGAACTCAGATTAATACCTCTCTTTATAATACCTCTCTTTATAATACCTCTCTTTATAAAACCTCTCTTTATAATACCTCTCTTTATAATACCCCTCTTTATATCTCTCAGATCTAAGTGAATCAGTACTTAACTCTGTGTAAATCTCTCTTTTAAAGAATGACTGACTGGGTTGTCCAGCTTACCAGGTAGGGAGACATGCGCCACGACAGGTTACTAATGGCTAGGTTATAACCTATCCTCTTCAACAAGTCGTTCTCCCTGTTCCGAATGTTCAAAATCTTATCTCGGAAAGGGGACTCCCAAGAATACATTTTCACCACCTGAAATATTCAACCGGGTTTTGCAAATCCGAAGCATTACGCGTTCCATTTTGGATGAAATCTTCAAATATAAATAAGTAAACCGAGTTTAAAATTTGTTTGAATAGAATTCAAGGTTATCGTTCCCAAATAAGTCAGAAAAAAAATTCTCTTCACACGTTTTAATGCAGGGTTGAAGTGTACCACAAGCAATTAGCGTTTATTTAAGGCAGAGTTAAGTATTTATAAATCAAAACCGTCGAATCAAATGGAACTTATGTAATAAGAGTTAGAATTATACTTATTTAAATAATTACTTTAAATACCTTTTGAATATTATTATTATATTTCATGATAAAATTCTCAACTTGTTTGCTATCAGACGTATGTAACGACGTGCTGAGTACACACCCACCTTTATACCGCCCAGGATTTCACTCAGCACTTTGATCCTTAAATCTTTTAGGTCCATCTGTTCCACCTGTACCAATCAAAAACCTTAATTTCAGCATGTTATCATTTGTAGTATCCCTAAATCCTTTAATAGTGTAATCAGTCTTAGTGAAGAGCGACCAAAACCTACCAACATTTATCATTTTTTAAAGGTAAAAAATACCAAATGCATTAAGTTTTGATTTTACTGATTTGAAAATATTTAATATCAATTCAGACCATGTTTTAAAGTGTCCCCTTCAACAGTAGTATCAGTTCCTTCAAGGCACTTTGACACAATTTTAACTTTAAAGTTATTATTATTATATTTGTGTTATATCTTTCCCCTTTTCTTGTGACCAGAAAAATGTACAAATTTTACTTTTTAAAATAGAAAAAAATGTCATGTTATCATGTTTTTTTAATGTCGCCGTTGCCATGAGTTTATTTTTACCTGTAGCTTCCTGTTGACAGCCCCTATGTATGAGTTGACGGGGACCATTAGGACGAGAAGTCCGAACCCAGCCATACAGGAAGGCCCCAGCTCCATCCAAAGGAAGTAGAGGGCGATGGCGATAGTGACGGGAGCTGACCAGAGCATATGGAGGAAGGTGGGGGCATCTTGGAGGTTCTGAGCGTCCACAGACATCAAGTTTACGATCTCACCCACAGTGGCTGACCGACGAGAGGTGTTGTTAAGTCGCAAAGACTGTGGAATATTTGTGAATAGTCACAGAGACTGTGACAAATATGCAAAGACAGTGAAATATACGTAACCATTCACAAAGACTGAGAAATATAAGTAACCAGTCGCAAAGTCCGTGAAATATATGTTACCAACCGCAGCGACTACAAAAAAATGAAGCCAGTCGCATAGACTGCATGTTTAATATATGAAACAAGTCACAAAGACTGTGAATTATACAATAATTTGTCCAATGACCGGGTCCATAACTGTATATTCCCTGCTAATATCACTGCTTCACTAAGCATTTGAATTAGCTGCAATAGAGCCTTCGATATAGTAATAACATCAAGAGATGAACTTCATTTCAGATTTTGGCAAACCTGACAGATATCACGGAAATGTCTTATTTTTAACATGATATGCCTAGAGTTTACTTTACACAGACTCATCACCGAATCAATATTCAATTTCTGAAGATGGCGCCAAAGGCGCAGGACACATTTGTAAAATAAGCACTTAAATGCAGTTTAAACAATAAAGTGATACTTCAAGTGGGATTATTACTTTTCTGTAGATAGCGCCGATGACGCCAGTGCGCAGGCGCATGCCGGTGACGTAGCTGGAGTTCCAGTACGCCTGGCCAACTACTGTCCTGAGGACACAGACCAGGAACAACATGCCAGCCAAGAAGTAACCATGCCACAGTCTGTCACTGTCAGAACCTATAAAGGTGATCAGAGTGCTGAAAATGGAGAACAGAGTTAAACAACCACTGCTTATACAACGGTCTAAATAATAATATACATTCTAGGGATGCATACTGTAATTCACGTAAATACCCTAAAGAGGCATTCTGAAGAACACAGACATGTGCACTTCTACAACGTTGACACTAGTTTGTACTTAACCTGTGCCATTTCTGTCAATAAATTTATGGCTTGGTTAAGGTCAGAAAATTTAATTTATATAAAGTTTGCTTTTTACATTTCAATAAACAGCAACTGATTGGCAAAATCTGGCGTTTTAATCGAGATTGTACCTAGAGTTTCTGCATAACAATAACTCTTTTTGACTCATTATTAAGAGGTACATATGTCTCACCTGAGCAAGGGAGGACATAGGAAAGCAAGCAGATCATAACCCAGCTTGTACGCAGCACACAGCCCGTAATAAGGTCCAAACAGTACTGTGATAACGGAATAAATGGACGCCTTATTCTCTGAGTTCACAGAAGTGTTTCTGTCTTCGCTCTTGTGCGGTTTTAGTTCAAGAGATTTGGGGCGTTTATTTTCCTGCCTGTAAGAAAATGGACGTCTTTATTCCTTCTCCTACTACTTTGTGTCTTATATATATAAGTATAATTATAAAATTAACTTTTCCTAAAGCGAAATAAATTTGTCAGCGACTGAAAATGAATAGTCCATGAGCATCCTTTTGTACTGCTTCGGCTATAGACAGTAAAAACGATGAATAAAAAATATTACTATTTTCTGCATGTCTTAATTTCAAAATGTATTATAATGCCTTTCTTTAATTTTATTTTTTTTCTTTAAAGTTAATATATGTAGAACCTACTAGATCGCTTACAAAAAAAATTATTTATATATCAGATTTTGTATATTCTTGATCATGGTCAAATACCTTTATTTTAAATCAAATTCAAGCTTGCTACATTTAATCAGCAACATTTATGAGTAAGATGCTGTAACATGGAAGTCCTATATCTACACACATGAATATATGAAGAAAAATTAAAATATACTACCATTATATTAAAATTATATTGTGATTAATATTATTCGGTAGGCCATGCTTGTATTGAATGAATAATATTTTTCTACCTGGATATGTCTTTACCAATTTGTTCCTGCCAAAGAGATTCAAAAGCCGGCACGATGGATTTACTTGTATCCCATGGTAACAGCTGGGTAAGATCACTGAACAACAAGGTTTTCCGGTATCCCTTCACAATCAATCTGCACATTTATAAAAAACAATCTTAATTACATACACCTCAGGAGAAGAAATTACAATCAATTTTTCAATGAAAGAGAGCGGTGACCAATTTCAAGCAAAGTAAACTTAATGTTATAATCTCAGCCTAGATTCAAATTTCCAATATCATTTCCATGCGCATGCACAGAAAGGGCAAGCTTAGCTGTGCCATTCAGGGTCCAAAGAGTGCTTTGTTGTTTTTGTCTGCTGGGTGTTTATTTTAGCTGCCTTAATGGCTCACGTGATACTATCACAGGTAGATATATACAAACATTCTCTCCTATACCTGAATATTAAAACGTGTGATCAATATATTGGTTTTTCTTTTCATCGGCCTGAGACTCCTTTTGCGTCCAACAGGGGGAGGCACGGGGATTGCGTATGGGTCTATCATAAATGTCCTACCTCATTAAGCGGTTTCTTACCCTGTTATCCAGATGTATAGTATCCTAGACAGGTAGGAGGCTGTAAACATCGGCGATATTTTATTCTGAAAATATAGCATGACCTCCGGTTTCATTAATATTGTAATACACATACCAGACATATTCTTATAAAATGTCCCGACATTTTCTTAAATACCATGAGAGCATGCTTTAATATACACTCTTAACAAATTCTTAAATATTCTCTACACATATTCTAATATATTCTTCCCTCATTTGCTTGTATACTCTCTAAACGAACTCTTATATATGCTCCTCCGAATGTATGATGATAAATATCTTCTAATTTACTCCCATGATATGGTCATGTATACTCTGAGATACTCTCCCTTTTATATCCTCTAAGAACATGTGCTAAATGTCTCCTTACAAATCCTTATACATGTTTACTCTCTGGACATATTCCTTTTACATTTTCATAACAAAAAGGAATTACGAATCGACCTAATCGTCTTATATATATTTAATCCTTCACTTAGTACTGCTTTGAGTCAACTTTGGCAATCTGCTGGCGCAGATACAACCACAAGCACGAGCAATCATGTTAAGCGGGAAGAAAGCAAATCCATAAATATTCATTACAAAATAGCATTATGTAATTTGCATGCATTCAGCTTAATATATTGAAAAAAAATAATTATCCAAACCATAAAATCCTTTTTTTTATGAAACTATGGGATTATTACCGAAGTATCAAGTTTAGTATCCTGTTTTTTATCTTCTGGAGCCTTGAGTAACGGAGCCTTTTCTTTGGGTAACCGAGTATGAGGATAATGCGCGTCATCGTCTGACCACAGATGTAACAAGAAGGTGACAAACACAAGACAAAACTGCACGATGCAGGTGCTGCCTCTGAATTCGTCTCTCATACCGCCAACCTGCAAAGTTTACAATTATGCCATTGTTAGAAAGAAAAATAAAACCATATTGAAGCAAACCGAAATAAAACCAAGCGAAATCAAGCTTGACAAAAGTAAATAACCATAGATTAAAAAAAAATTAAAAAAAAAGAACACCATAAAAAAATTACGCTCTTAAAACAGCGCTTTACCTATAAGCCTACTGCCTATATCCAAAGCGCTGTTTGTTTTGGCCTGGTTTTCTCGGTCCCTACACGAGAGGGGACATAGTATGTTGGGCCAATCAGATGAGACCCGGTGCTGGAAGTAACATCCTGTATGATTGGCTGAAATAGTTACATGATTGAAAACTAGCAAATATAAATGCTTTCGGCAAATTTTTTTTTCGGGGTTGAAGAGGCCATTGTGTATGAGCTAGACCACAATCTGATTCCATCAATATTTGTTTTCCTCTTGACCGCGTGTAAACAATGCTCAATATGCGACACACAACTGATGCGACAAGGAATCTACATAATTATCAGGACGTGTTGCCAGCAAGAGGTTTACCAGCCAAGCGAGGAATACACGGAGCAACTGTTGTTACATTTCATTTTGAGTTACAGCTCATCGACCCTGCATCCGTTTGAATAGGCCACAGGCTCAGAGAGAATGGCCCGAAACGTGATTTGCATAGGTCCTTGTGCACACAGGATGCCCGGCTGATGAGCTGTAATTCAAAAGAAATGTAACAACTTTGGCTCCGTGCACACCTCGCTGGCTGGTTTCCGTTTTGCCGGCAACGGATACATATCTTAGCTAACACAGTCGTAATTTCATAATCGGTCAATGATGCGATAACGCAGAGGGAGCAATTAAATTCGACTAATTTTTTCTAAGAGTAACCATAAAACTGTCATCAAGCGGCTGCTATGGGCGATCCATGATGCCTGTCGAGTATTTGTTAACTGGCATTTGGTTGGCTGCTAGTCACATCATACGCACAATGTTTCTCAGCAGACAACGACCCACCACCTGGTGTCTAAGTGTATCATAAACGGTCAAACAAGGCAACGGCAACATCAGAAGCTTCTTTAGAAACGCAAATTTCTGCTGCCTCGGAAGCGTATAAATCAATGAGTCACTAAAGTTGTTAAAAGACATCATATTGGATGTAAACATTCTCTATGACAATCGGCCGTCATAAGAGGCTACTCAGTTATTACGGAGATTGGTCACGAAGCCTGGTTTAAAACTGCGTGGTCCTACATATAGTTTACGCTTAGTTGTAAAATAGGAAATTTCTGTACAATATCTGTACAAATAGAATTGAGTCTGCATGGGTCTTTTTTTGAAAACCAAACCTCTTAACAAAATAAAAAGTATCTCCTTGGAGAGTAGTAAGCATGTTACCATGCTCTGGCTGTACTGGTGCCTTGGATTTCAGCTATTCATAAATTTATGCATCAGATCCGCTGAAACAAATCATTATGTAAGCTGTAGCTAACGGAATTCCCCCTGCAGTTAAACACGTGACTTTTTGCGTTATGTGAAGATTGTACTGTTTTTCATACCAATGCTCCCGCGGAGCATAAAGTAAGGACGCTTCACCCATTTTTAATTTCAAACCAGCATTTCAAGTCTTAATTGGGCTTCAGATTAAAAAAACAAAACCTGATCCATATTGTCCATTATGATTGAAAATATGCTCAGATAATATCGGCAATTATATATATTTATTTTAAATTAGACACCAAGCCTGAAAATTTGACCATACATGGACCACAGCCAACAAGACTGATACGCGTGTGTTCAAGGCTAGTTAACCTCTAATAATATTAGTAACACCCAATGACCTATGAAATTTCTAACACAGACCAATTTTTAGATTACGTAGATTGAATTTTAGAGGCAGTTTATTTTCTATGGCGTAGGACCATCTCATATCTCACAGCACCACCTCCCACATGACCTACCAATACCGCCCACGTGACCTACCACAAGATCTCACGTGACCTACCACTACCTCCCACGTGACCTACCACTACCTCCCACGTGACCTACCCTCTGAGACATTAGGAGATAGGATCTGAGAGGGAATATCTGCATCACCAGCACAAGGAGCCAGAACAAGAACATCACGGGTCCTGAGTGTACTCCTTTAATGTACTCGTACGGCGTCCACACACACGCTAATATCTGAAAAAAATTAGAGAGTTTTACATATATATATATATATATATATATATATATATTATATATATATATATATATATATATATATATATATATAAGGCCAAAAAATTAAAAGCTGTGGTTCTAAGGCATCGCCCGCTTTAATTTTAAACCCCCGCATCAAAAATTTTTATTTTTTATTTTCAATAAAAACTTTGCGGTTTTAGCTCCAGCCTCTTGGACATTTCTTTCAAGTAGAAAAAACCATACAATTTTGTTAGATTTCCTTTGTTTTGTAGTGCTTTTACTTGTCTAGTTAAGTAAATCTGTTATTATCATGTTTTCCCTTATCATATGACATTTTTATCAAAACATACAAAACCATTAAACTAAAAAAAAAATAACGCCCGCCCGCATAGATTCTGAAAATAAGTGCCCGAGAAGAAAACCTTACTTTTTTGCCTAATTACATTATTTAAATCCAAAAGCTAAAACAGTTGTCATTTGATGATTATTTTACTCTTAGGTTATAAAAATTAGATAAAAAAAAGTGGCAGACAGATTGTAATAATAATAATAATAAGAAATATATAAGAAGGGAATATCTCCACTATAGATAGGTGGATATAGTGAACATCCGACAATTATAGATCGATCTCAGAGTTTTAATTTCCCTCGATAAATCCAAAGCTGGCAAGAAAGTTCATTTTAAGGACAGAGCACTGTGTATTGAATAACATTGAATGCAAACAAACGTACCTTTTAAATAGCCCCTACTTTAAGGGTTACGGCCCCGCTTATTATATTGGAGTTTAACAGTCCTTTGACTGTTGACTTTTACTGTCTGATGACTTTACCTTCAATCAGTTTAGGGAAAGAACTACAAACCATAGTTGCAGTTGTTATCGCCGGTGTAACGAAGTAGGCCGATGGTGGCGCCACCCCGTGGCGGGCTTCCGATATACTTTTCCATAAATCTAGCGAAGCGATCAGCACCAGGAGAGCACACAACACCTGCAATGGTCAAGGTAACCGTGCCAGATGTTTATTTCCATATTTAGCATTATAGTTTTATTATTTTCATGAAGACATTTATCAAGACATTTTTCGTCAATCATCTTTCATCAATCAGTCTGATGAAAAAGAACAGACAAAATGACCAAAAGACCCAAGGAAATTAACTGTTGTGGAAAGCACATATATTTTGTAATTATATATATATATATATATATATATATATATACTCTCTAATAACACTGTTCAGTACGGATATTTTTTATCAGTTATACTCATAAGGAACTCTCAAGAGAGTACAGTGGCCCGTTGGTGCCACCTAAAAACTACATGTATATAGAAAGTTTGGCACACCACTTAATATTTAGCGACGTTGCGCAAGATTTTTTTTTTCTTGTGGGTGTGAGTTATTAAATCGTGCGCACGACATTTTTAAGAAGTAAAGTAACAGATCACTGAGGGGAGGAACCAGTATATTCCCTGCATGAGCGAAGCGTAAATTACGGGCCAGGCTTTTATGGCAATTAACGCGGGACTCCATCAGTCATCATGTAACTGTAATCAGTGTATGTATGGGGGTTCATTAATGAACTACACATATGTATACACATATGTCGGTAGGTATGAATCACTTTGTATTGCTGCTGGTATCAACGGTTAGCAAGGCGTATATCAGACCAGCTAGGGCCAAGTTCAGCCCCTTTGAGAAATGGTATTCAAATTGATTTAAACTTAATTTATTTTACATTAATCGTTCAAATAGTTATATAATGCACTGTCCATGGTAGAAAAGGGTTAAGATAAGGTCTGATATTTTCGGCGATACCTTCCGGGTCTTTCGGAAGCAAATAATCTGAGCAGCCATTATAGGTACTAGAAAGTTAATCGTTCAACATTTGCCTGCCGCCCAAGAACCCATTCACTCCTGGGTGGAGGGAGCACACCCCTGCTAGATCTTGTTCCATTTGTTATTAAACACGCATTTAATAACAATAGAACAGTATATAGGATAGTAGTGACAATAAGTAACCATGAAACAGAATATCGGTTATACTGCCTCTGACAAATGACCTGTTAAGTTTGTGTGACGAGTCCCTGATATTTTCATATTGACATGTGACAACTGATGAAGACTTTCATTGTCATGTGAAAATTTGTGAAGATTTTATTGCTAATGTAGGACAGCCATAGGTTTTGAAAAGGTGATAATACTCCCAAGAATCACCTCAGTTCTCAAGGACCAAATAAGGTAGCGGTGTTCACACTTTCTCGCCGCCTTATATATACACATATTTTGTTTTTCAAAGCTTGACCGGGACACGGTTGCTACCATGCATGACACTGCATGGTGAATTTCACAGTCAGCTGAATGAGACTTGAAATATGACTGGGACACGGCTACTACCATGATATCGGTGAATTTCATAGCTAAATAAATTAAACATTTTATATTTTCAGACGCGAAACATGTCATAGCAGATATATATTGTGAATAAGGATTGAGGGGGGGGGGGGGCGGGTGTGTTTGTGGGTACGTTTAAGGGTGTTGGTGTGAGTGTTTACCGTTTTGGAGCGGTTCGTCCTGCTAGTAGATCGCCAGGTATGAAGAGACGTTTCATGTCTCAGTAGGACAAAGTATACCGGTACAGACAACCAGAGCCACGCGCACGGTATCCATGCCAACACCGTCACGTTAAAACATCGCGTCAGTTCCGGTACATCTGTATATATGGTCAGCTTAGAATTCTGAAAGTAAACATGCTTTATACACAACGACCATAATATTTTTTTTTAATCATAAGACGTATAAATAAGTTCCCTTGTTGAATACAAAATATTTATATATTATTGAAAAAAGAATAAAAAGGTTCGTACAGTTTATTATTATAGTTTATATTATTATGATTATAATTATAATAATGATAATTAAGATTATCATGATTACATGCATTATTATTATTACTATTATTATTATTATTATTATTATAGAAGTTCATTATGCTACTCAATAGCATATCGTCCCAATCAGATATCAGGTAACTTCGGGCTGAAGGGCTGATATTAATTCCACATTTGAATTGATTTTCTTTTTCCTAATTCATTTTTAGCTCAGTATGCCTTATGCGGCAATTTCAGTCTGAACCTCTCTTATAATTTGTATTTATCAGATCGCACATACACGCTTTTGTGTGTGTACAGATGTGTACATTTCAAACATAGAATAAAATACACTTACCCAAAATAAGTCACGATCATCACGGTTTCCGCAAAAAGAATTCCAAGAAATATTGCTTGACATATTTCCTTAATTTTACGTATTTCACCTGTTTCAATGTGATTAAATTAACATATTCATGTGGTTATACATAACATCGTCACACGGTCCTCGTAAGGGCACTTTATGATAAGAGTGCGCTTCCGGAAATCGTATGTGAATACAATTTTATTGATGGCCCGGCCATTAATGATATATCGTATAGGGGTCACTGCCAGTGTATGTTACATACCGTCATGAGAAAACCACCCGCTTAAAATTTGCCCTCACATTACAAATCATTCTTTTTATATGTCTTTTTAATATATTTTATATAGAATACTATGTGTATATTAATAAAAAATCAAACATTACATATATATATATATATATATATATATATATATAAATCATATACATATATATAATTTATTTCAGTTAGTCATCATAACACTTTCGTAATTTCAGTTGGCTTATTTTATAAACACATGAACACCTGGACCCACATAATTTATTCTGGCCCACTTTATATTTAAGGCCACTCCAATGTAGTTCAAGTATTAAGGTATCACGAACACTATTATATGATGAAAAGTGGATATTTGTGTCGCTGCCACTTTTCGGCATCGGTGTGGTCTTATTGTTTCTGAGTATTACTATCTCATAAATATTTTTGCTTTCACATCAATTGAGTAGAATTTTTTGTCTTTTTATTTGGTTTTACATAATTTAAATTAGTTAATTATTTTGCAACAATCCATCCAATAAGAGCACAATATGACGGACTTCCGTTCATTTTACAGTTAGATTTTACAACAATGATTACTTTTTCACTTAATCTGTGCTAGGAATATCATCAGCTTCTTTTTCCTCAAACTGTATGTTCTTGTTATATAATTGTAATAAAATAGGCCCAATAGACTTCATGTGAATATATATATATATATATATATATATATTTATATGTGTGTGTGTGTTACAGTCAATTTGTAAAATCAATCAATTTGTAAATTGCCTGAAATTTCCAGTCAATTTACAAATTGCCTGTTTCACTCAGGCACTTAAATAATGACTGAAATTTTCAGGCATATTACAAATTGACTGAAAAATCAATGAGTATATACATTGACTGAATTGTAAGAATCGTAAAAAGAATGTAATAAGGTTAAAAAGATTTAAATGACATTTCGTTTATTTCATTTACAAAACATTAATACCTTTTACATCATACTATTTAACAATTTAATTATTTGGTTGACAAAAGCGTCCATCTGGCTTTCGCACTTTCAGAGCGGGTGTGGACGGGGTGTCCCCCTCTCTAAATGAGGAAAAATTGTCACAAATTTATTTCAAACTTTCAGCAATTTTGAAGCACATTTGGTGTGAAATAACTAGAAATATTCTCGCTTCAAATGCAAACAACATAATAAATTCTATGAACTAAAAATACTTAGGGCAGTTCTTGTTTAAACTCTCCAAATCAGCACGGATTATTTAATGTGTGCTTTAATAATGAGGTCCATGCACAATGTCACGGAAAAGAGTGAATCATGCCATGAATTCAATCATTTTTTTAAAGTTAGTTATTAGCTATTTCTGAAAGATATAACACTCTTTATATATTTGAGGGAACAGTTACATATTTTTGTAAATAATTATTTGTATGGCAAAATTACACTTTTAATTTACCAATATGGAGTAATATAGTATGTCCCCTTAGGCCTCCCCCCTCCCCCCCCCCCCCAATCTTCCCGTCCCACCAAATTAAATTGCGCTTCTGTACTGTCTTATTGACTACAGTTGACTACCCATCACTACCAGCTCCATCACAGTTTGGCTCCAATCAAATAATGTGTTTGGCAAACTCATTAAAAGTAACAAATACATTTGGTATAAATGTGATTAGAAACCTACACTTTGTAACTAACTCAAAGATATCTTAATCATGTATTTCACATAAAAAAACATGTAACTGATGTAATCCTTCAACATTCTTAAATCTGCATCATTCATTTCACATCTTATTGACATTTTAATGCGTTTTAATGTTTTATTTAAACAAAAGCTTCCCTTTGACTTGATTCTCGTTCTTACAAAAGGAAAGATGTAGCTATATGATTTGTAAAATATAGTATTCATATTTCATCATGTTATCATATTTCAAATATATGATTCCGGTTACCCCTCACCAGTCGATGTATTTTAGTTTTATTACGTGATCAGGATTCTTCATAAATTGCCTTGAAAGAAGAATAATACATAAAGTTTACCTTAACGTTGGTTTTATTAAAGGACATTGTCTGTTTAATAATAATGAGATATGTGAAACAACAGACCGTTCCATATCAATTTAGTCAATGTGTCAAATAAACTGACAGATTTTTCAGTCAATTTGTAAAATGCCTGAAAATTTCAGTCATTTTATAAAGTGCATGAGTGAATCAGGCAATTGGAAATTGCCTCAAAATTTCAGGAATTTTAAAATTGACTGATTTTACAAATTGACTGTAACATATATATATATATACCTTTGTCCCCTCGGTTCGGCTTATTCATTGCAGATCATGTTAAAATAAAATCATTATTTCCTTAATGTCCACTGAAGATCAGAAGACAGAAAATTTTACAATACTTAAATCACTGACACACATGAACCAGCGGAAAGAATGTCAAGAAAAGGAGCGCCCTCTACCTCCTTGAATCCAATCATAACAACCATAATACCGTTTTACCTGTAACACGTGTGACAAAAGCAAAAACAAACAGAGAAAAATAGACTACTTCATATCAGAATACTTCATATCCAAACAGTGCCATGTCAAAGGAATATACCATCTTAAGTTCTGCTCTGAGATCAGGAGTTAGTCTTCTGAAAGCCTCGAGCTTTATTGCATTTCTTCGAGATTTCATAATATTAAGATAGGTGTTCTGATCCCCGAGACTTATCAGCTGGTCTTTGAGGACTGTATTACAAAATCTGCGCCATTTTTGAGTTGATTGAGGGTTTACCTGAAGCTCCGAAGGAAGATTGGGCACGGGTGCAGATGGGTCCACAATACCGGCGCTTTCCCACGCCCTCCAGTTTTTTGCCAGTGCCACATCAGCAGTCAGGCACGAATTATTGGCTTTCTCATCAACACGAAATTGACAAACGGCGAGGAAAACCCATTTAATTTCTAAATCTCTTGATGGCAACGATGGTAGTGTTGTTTTCGACCTAAGGTAGGCAAAATCCGTCGTAACAGTTTCTAGTTTTATGATTATGTCATACTGAATTTTGCAAGCTTGGCACAAGTGATAGTATGGCAAGCAGTGTGGGTCCGTTAGTTTGCCGAGTGTCACACCATCGATGACGTGCTGCACAAATTCTTCAAAAGTAACATTGTGACCACATTCAACAGAAATTGCTTCTGCATTTGTTCGATACTTTCTTATTATATTGCTACCAAGTTCCACATATTTTGAGTCAGGTCTTACAAGTTTATCGTTGTACGCTGACCACAGCCTATCAAATGGGTGACGGACAGGTATTATTTTTAAATAGTTTTTTATAATCGCATTTTGTTCCGCGACGGAGTAATCTGTTAGTGGTTTTCCTCTCATCTCCAACAAGTTGACATTCCAAAAGGTTGATCCGGCTTTCGGGATTACACAGACAAGGAGTTTTCTCGTCTCATCTACTAAGATACTTCTCCTGTACTCTTGTGGAAGGTCTTTAGTATAGAAATTGTCTTTTTCTTTGCAAACTTTTTTCAGTCTGATAATTCTCTGACGTTGTCCATCAGGTTTGCCATCGGAAGTTTCCTACAGATAAAAAGCAATAGTTAATAAAATAAATGATTCTGCAGAGAGAAGACTTTCTCTGGCTTGTTCCCCATGTAAGAAGATTTGGATTTTATTATTTTATATACATTTCGAGAAAATATACCATATGAAACATTATTTTCCACATTGTATAAAACCTTTTTTTACACTATAATGAAAAGATAATTCTTATATGTGTGATTTATATATCTGTCCATATTAATTTATTGATGTTTGTTTAAATTATTTTATCATTATTATTATTATTATCATTAAGTGGTAGCAGTAGTGATGGTAGTAGTAGTAGTAGTTGTTGTTGATCTAGAAATATAAGATAGGTAATAGTTGTAATAGTAGTATCAAATATTATTATCATTGATAACATGTATTTGTAGCCTATTGGTTTCTGGTAGATTTGGTTCTTAAGATCTCATAAATTTGATGATTTATACGAATAAGCCGCCCTTGGTTTGTAATAAACAGCTGACTGTAAGAGCATTGGTAAAGCACTGGGCAGCTTCAAATTGCTGCCTTTTATCTCTGTCATGCAGCTACCTTTGCTGTAGTATTAACCACGATGACGTCATCTGGCATTTGATGTAACCCCAATACCCTTTGTGAACAAATCCACAGGAGAGGGAGACCCATGCCGCCGATCAAAATTATGAAGAAACATGACTTAAACGTTAATACCGACCTCTCGCCGTCCGCAGTACATCCTGCAAAATAAAGATACTACGGGCAAATCATTTTAAATCGTTTTTCAAGAAAGTTCAGCTCCACACTCTTGCGCATGCAGTGATCACGTTACATTGCACGAACTCATTCCACTGTTCCACTGCTTTAGAAAAAAAAAATTGCCCATGGCCAAGGGCGATCCGACAAATTTGAGTCCTTCAAGTTTTCGACAAAGTTTTTAAAATCCAATTCCCCGAAATCCTTCTCTAATAAGTCGGATCTAGTATATGTCATACATTCTTCAGAAGGTCGGTTATACATAATATATATATATATATATATATATATATATATATATATATATATTATATACAGATATACCGAAATATAAATTTCATGTTAAACACTGGTATCATCTGAAGTAAAACCTGGAGTTAATGCCCTGCATTTAATATATATAAATCATATTATGAATATTTTTGTATATTTAATATAAAAATATCTTAACTTAACGATGATTGTATATATGCCGTACATTTGAAAGGAATGCAGTAAATGGAACTCTTTATTCAGTCTTCATGATATCTGGATTTATGTGCAAAGCAAAAGCGTATGCACAAAATTTTGGCAAGTGGAACAGAAACAGGCGCAAATTTAGCCTGAGATAGCTACAAGAAGCGTTTATTTTACAACAGCTGATATTTTACCTTCTTGAAACGATGCAGACGATTTCACAGGTGTGCTAACACGTTAAAAAACATGCACGCTTAAGATTTAACAGATATAAATACAGGTATTGTAAGGGATACTATAGGAGAGCCGAGCTTCATAAACTGGTACTGACGTGCGCGGCAGTGATCCAGACAACAGATGGCGACACATGTTTTCAGATACTAGTAGGTGTACTTCACAAGCGGCCCACATATTCCGTGTGAAAGCGATATGGCAGGTTTATATGGGACTATGTAGGTACCTAATGCAAGTGTTGAAGCTGTGGGACTTTGAATTCATGTTTTATACATTTTGTGGATAGATCTGAAATTTCATGTAAAGTTCCAACCACCATCAGATGACGAATTCATCGTAAATAATTTTATGACACATATATACTATATTCCTGTAACAGTTTCTCACTACATGTACGCTCCTTTCAAATCTGCTCTAGTAATAATCCGACCATTAAAACTGGTATATATATAGTGGAACCCTGCCTTGCGACCACCCCACAATTTTGAACACCCCTCAATTACTACCACTTTGCATGGTCCCGATTTTTTTTATCTTATTAATGTTTATAAATGACTCAAAATGTCGACGAACCCTTAATTGAGAATTACAACGAGATTTCCTGTTCCAAGCGCGAATGCGATCACGCTAATGAGACCATCGCCGAGAAGTACTGAAACAACAATTGTCTCAGGCGCCTTAACGAAAGATTATAGAGGGTGACAAGGTTTCCCAACCCCAATGTTAATCTGGTCCCGCATATCTTCCTGACTCGGCGTCCGTGCCAAGACTCGTTGAGGCGTAATTGATAGATCAAAGAGGGTTACCCGTAGGCCTGATTATTAATGAACCAGCCTGCCTAACTGACTGCCATTGGGTCTTTGGCCAGCGATGCTAATTACACCTCAGTGATCACCTATAGCTTAAGATTTCTGTACTCATCACATATTGTTCGATTCTCATTGGTCAATTTAACGACCTAGATATGTATTCAGTAGGTTGCTTTCGTTTCGCCTCTTGTGTAATTATGTGTTAATCTTCAGTCAAAACGCATGTGTACATGTATATTAATTTTTATCATGACTAAATAAATAAAAATTGTTTTCTTTTCAGCGACACACAGAAACATTCATAAAAAGGGTCCTCCGCAAAGCAAAACATTTTGAAACAATTCACATTAACGATATGAAATATACACACACTGATACACATTAAACATCGGCATGTTATGTGCGACCAAGGTAAGAGTTTCACAAGTATGACCCTCCCCCCCCCCCCCCCCCCCAATTACGACCACTCTGCTCAGTCCCCAGGGTGGTCGTATTTCTGGTGTTCCACTGTATTTATTTACATATTTACATACCACAGCACATATCGTCTTATTTCCTCAGACTGTGGATTTCCAGAGAAAACAGACCTTTACAGTGAGAACAGGTGTGTGCTTTATTTATGATCTGGTGAAGACATGACGTTTTCACGAGTCGAGTATAAATTGAAATTTGCGGGCCATTATTTAAGTCGTATGGCCCATTGTTCATATTTTGTTGCACGAGCTATACATGATAAGAGGAAGGTAATGAAAATATAATTGAATCATCTGTGTGTCATTCTATAAATGATACCACGGATAACTGTGTTAGGTTGAAACGATATGCTAGTTTTCAGGTGTATAGTATGAATAACTTACCTGGCGTGTTACATACATATATGCCTACATGGCGCGACTAACCTGTATATCTGATATATTTATATATATATATAAATCTTTGACTTATAATTCTTATTCTTATATTATGAAGTACCTCCAGCTATTGTTACATTTGTGTACAACTGATAAGTTTCGAAATGCATCTCTAGTTTCGTACAACGTATTCTTTTATAGGTAGCTGAAAACACTTCTTAGCCACAATAATGTACGAGAACCACAGGCAGAATCTTTGTTCTAGATGTTCTAGCATTGTTAGACATCGAGTTTCAAGGCCTATGAAGACGGGAAGGGAGTAGTGGCGGGTCAGCCTTTTTTCTAATTTTTGCTTCACCTTGTATAATCATATTTTATCCAAAGGGATGAAGGTGGCCATGCATAGAGAACAGGAACGTGCTGGAATTACGGAAGCCATTTGTAAGAAATCTTATCAGTTATATCTAATTCATTGAAACAAGTAGGATCTACTAATGGTAGTTATTTCTTCACATTTTGCTACCAGTATTTCAGTCATAAAAGTATGTGAAAGTGGGGCTTTTATTTACGTATAATATATATTTATGAATAAAAAATACATTACAAAACAATTTTTTTCAAATAATTTATTTTTAAATTTTATTAAATGAATGGACGAGACCGCTTGGACGGGTCCACCCTTCGTACCGGACCGCCAACAGCTGGACGGGACCAGGATACCACTGCTGTTGTTATGGACAGGGGGTGTTCTGGTCCGGTCCGCACCCCTATACAAACCACTGTATATTCACCATAATACACTGCCGGAAGTGGCATGTCAGACAAGTGCCCTTAAGCTCCAATTAAATTCTATGTACCAGAGATCAAGTAATGAATGGATGGCAATGATTCGTTTCCTTACGTTGGTGTTAAAACAAAAATATTTCTCCAAATCTTTAACAGACAAATAAGTTTTCTACTGTTGAAATTTATTAAACGCCAAGACATACTTATACCTCTCTCTCTCTCTCTCTCTCTCTCTCTCTCTCTATATATATATATATATATATATATATATATATATATATATATATATATATATATATATATATAGACACACACAGAGAAATTATAAATGAAGGCCGGTAGTTAAAATGGGTTAACTCTACCAATGGGCGATATTTTAAGTGACAGGTTCATGGGCCGGTCTTTCTATATCTCCCGAGATACGGCATTGTTGGGAGATTCCTTGCATAAAATTAAAAAAAAAAGAACAGGCAGGTAAAAGTGCGAACACCTTTTATTTCAAGGTGTGTCATAATACCCGAAAATTCATTGCAAGTGCTGGGAGATTAATGAAGTCCACTTTAAACGTCACATGCATTCACCTGTTGTGAATCTGCACGAGAACTTGCATAATCAATAATCTCCACGGCTGCAAAGCAAGAAGATCCTAATACCAGGGCGAGGGGATAGCCTCAGACCGGGTTATCAACATTATTCCATCTCACGATAGTTTAAAACAATCGGACAAAAAACTAGGTTACCACCAGATTACCAGTAAAATTTTATAGACTGTTCCTCAGGGATTATTTTAAATTTTATAGACTGTTCCTCAGGGGTTATCTTAATCATCCACAGCAACGACAAAAAAAATATACCTTTCTGCTCTCTGTCATACAAGAGAGGAAACAGAGCGGTATGCCCCTGAATAAATATTTACTACATGTAGTTTGTCTTCAAGGTGAACTATACAGCAGTATTTTTAGTACCACATTCTGTTATTCGCTCTGTAAATTCTTTTTACCTCGAACAGGCTTAGAGAATAATTGTTAGTGCCTTCCTTTTTAATTTGTCTGATATTGTCACCAGGATAGTTGTCCGAGACCACATCTGTACCTCCGCCAAGCGACGATTAATGTGTGTCACTGTTTATCAACTCAGTGATTGGATCACATGTTGGATCTACAATAATGAAGGGTCCTAATTCAAATGGATGGTATCCCTCGACCGCGCAAAAGAATAACTCTTACTGATAATGAGCACATAATAATTTTTTGAGGAGTAAACAAAAATATGGCAGCCAGCAGCGATTTCGAGATACTGGGAGAAAGAACCCTGTCAGGGTTCGGGGATGCGCCACGAAAGTACTCTGAGTACAGCGTCAAGGCGAGAATCTATCTGCGAAGAGAGTGTGGTGGCAAGGGGACGTTTTCAAGCAAAGTTGAGAAAGTATAACCTTTATTTGGACCACGCCCAAATTCTTAAATTATTGTTGATTACACATGTATCGCCATAAGGAACTCCAAGAACATACACGGTTGTCCCAACCAACAGGATGATTTAGCACATAAGAGCCCTTTCACAGACGGAAAAATTCAGGGAGGAGTCGAAGCCATCGTGCCATTCACCGTTTCGAACCACGATTTCCAGGTAATGTTCCTTGCCTCTGCGGTTGTTAGGCTGAACAGCTTCACAGTTTGTGTAGTTGCAGCGCGGCTGGCTGTCCAGACCCACGTATCCTCACTGTCCTTGTCAGAACCCTCGTGTCAAAAATCCGAACCACGTTTCTTTCTTCAGTTCGGCTTGAAAAATAACGAAAGTAAATTATTTATATGTCACTCTTTAAAATGTATTTTCCAGATAATATAGTAAATTAAAATTGTTGGCATGGTTTATTTAAAAAAAAGGTATAGATAGTTAAATTGTACTAATTCTCTTTTTGTTAAGTGATAACGGGTCCAATACATGGTCTTTTATTTTGTAATATTATAAAAACTGATTCCTTTTCATATTAATAAAGTAAAATATTAAAAGTACCAACTCTAATTTTTTATTATATCTGAATTATGCATCAGTAAATGTTTTACGAGGATTCATATTTTTGCCACTCGCAGTGAAAGAAAGGAATCTCTGAACTAAAGGTTGCTTAATGAATAGTTTACCTGCAATGAGTGGGCTGTTGTGATTTGTTATGATTTGGTTCAGGAACGCACTTTCTTCGGCAGTCTCTACACTGACTAGGTCGCCGTTGTACTCTGGTGAAAACTGATTGATAAGTGGGCCAGTAAATTCATTACAGCAAGGCTCTAATTATTCATTAGTCAGCTGACTGTTATTTATTTAAAGTATTTGAGTGCCCCGTAACTATTTGGATAATATCAATTGTTAATATCAGGGAGCATGTTCCAGCTGTGTGCTGGATCTACTTAGATTAGAATATGTATATATTTTTTCTAATAATATTCAAACTTACTTAATGACTTCTTTATTATTGTGCGAACACCAGTATATGATGTGTGGGCGTGTATGTGAGAGTGAATAAATAATTCCCCTAGAATAACTATATACCTTAGGAAATAATATTTCCTTTTGGTTAACTTTAATTAGGTCATCCTGACAAACCATAATAACCTAGATTAATAAATAGTACATGGTTATAGCA
This sequence comes from Sipunculus nudus, assembly GCA_026874595.1. Taxonomy (NCBI): domain Eukaryota; kingdom Metazoa; phylum Annelida; class Sipuncula; order Golfingiida; family Sipunculidae; genus Sipunculus; species Sipunculus nudus. The sequence goes on from CM049307.1 coordinate 23,131,089, forward strand.
GCAGAATGTCTCGGTCCGCCAAGTAAAACCGGCGGGCCTGGCCCGCGACATATGCTACATACCGTCATGAGATCTACGGGAGAGGGCCCTGCTCATATAACACCTGTCGTAAAAACAGGTCTCTCAAGTAAACTTTGTATAGAGTACTATCTGTATATTAATAACAAAAATCAAATTGTCGAAAAAAGAAAAAAATGATTTAATGAGACATTATACCACAACGTTTTTAGACATTTTCTGATTGCAGATACATCCGTATAAAACATATACATATATGTTATTTGTTTCTGTCAGTTATTGTTAACACTTTCGTAAATAAGCTTATTTTATAAACACATGAACCGACATGGACCCACAGAATTCATTCAGTACACTTAATACTTAAGGCCACTCCAGTGTTGTTCAAGTATTACCAATTCGCAAAGATTAACACTATTATATGATGAAAAGTATTTGTGTCGCTGCCACATATCGGCATCGGTATGGTCTTATTGTTTCTGATAAATTTTTTCCTACTAATATTTTTGCTTGAACAGATATATGCTTTAACATCAATTGAGCAGGATTTTTTTGACTTTTTATTTGGTTCTACAGTAATTTAATTTTTTTTGCAACAATCCAATAAGAGCACGATAGAAGGACTTTCGTTCATTTTTAAGTTAGAATTTACAACAATGATCACTAAATCTGTGCTAGAAATATCATCGGTTTCCTTTTCTTCAAACTGTATGTTCTTTTTAAATAATTGTAAAAAAATAGGCCCCACAGACTTAATGTAATTATATATATATATATGATTATGTATGTTAAAATAAAATCATAATGTTCGTATGTAATGAAGATGAGAGACAGAAAATTTTACCATACTAAAATCACACACACACATGAACGAGCAGACAAAATGTCAGAAAAAGGAGGACCTCTGCCTCCTGGAGTCTAACCATAACACTGTCCTTCATGAAACACATGTGACACAAGCAAAACAAACAGAAGAAAGAAAGCACTTCATATATCAGAATACTTCATATCCAAACAGTGCCATGTCAAAGGAATATATCATCTTAAGTTCTGCTCTGAGATCAGGAGTTAGTCTTCTGAAAGCCTCGAGCTTTATTGCATTTCTTCGAGATTTCATAATATTAAGATAGGTGTTCTGATCCCCGAGACTTATCAGCTGGTCTTTGAGGACTGTATTACAAAATCTGCGCCATTTTTGAGTTGCATGTGGGTTTACCTGAAGCTCCATAGGAAGGTGAGGCACGGGTACAGATGGGTCCAAAATACCAGCACTTTCCCACGCCCTCACGTTTTTTGCCAGTGCCACATCAGCAGTCAGGCACGAATCGTTGGCTTTCTCGTCAACACGAAACTGACAAACGGCGAGGAAAACCCATTTAATTTGTAAATCTCTTGATGGCAACGATGGTAGTGTTGTTTTCGACCTAAGGTAGGCAAAATCCGTCGTAACAGTTTCTAGTTTTATGATTATGTCATACTGAATTCTGCAAGCTTGGCACAAGTGATAGTATGGCAAGCAGTGTGGGTCTGTCAGTTTGCCGAGTGTCACACCATCAATGACGTGCTGCACAAATTCTTCATAAGTAACATTATGACCACATTCAACAGAAATTGCTTCTGCATTTTTTCGATACTTCCTAATGATATACCTACCAAGTTCCACATATTTTGAGTCAGGTCTTACAAGTTTATCGTTGTACGCTGACCACAGCCTATCAAATGGGTGACGGACAGTTATTATTTTTAAATAGTCTTTTATAATCATATTTTGTTCCCCGACGGAGTAAGCTGCTAGCGGTTTTCCTCTCTTCTCCAACAAATTGCTTTTCCAAAATGTTGACCCGGCCTTCGGGATTACACAAACAAGAAGTTTTCTCATCTCATCAACTAAGATGCTTGGTCTTCTATACTCGTGTGGAAGGTCCGTAGTATAGTAGCTGTCTTTTTCTTTGCAAGCTTTTTTGAATCTGATAATTCTCTGACGTTGTTCATAAAAATTACCATCAGAAGTTTCCTACAGATAAAAACCTATCGGTAATAAATTAAATGTATCTGCAGAGAAACGGAGAACAGACTTTTTCTTGCTTGTTCATCATGCAAGAAGATTTTAATTTCATTATTTTGTATACGTTTCGAGAAAATAAACCATATGAAACGTTTCTGTTCCAATTTAATAAAACCATTTTTTACTATAATGAAAATATCATTGGAATATGTATGATTTATTTACCTGTCCAAATATTTTAATGGATGTTTGTTTATATTATTATTTTTATTATTTATTATCATCATTATTATTATCATTAAGTGGTAGTAGCAGTAGTGATGGTAGTAGTAGTAGATGAAGTTGTAGTAGAAATATAAGATAGGTAATTTCTTTAATAGTAGTATCAAATAATATTATCATTGATTACATGAATATGTAGCCTGTTGGTTTCTGGTAGATTTGGTTTTTCAGATCTCACAAAATTGATGATTTATACGATTATTCCAACTTGGTTTGGAAATAAACAGCTGACTGTGAGAGCATTGATAGGGCACTAGGCAGCTCCAAATTGCCGCCTTTTATGTCTACCATGCAGCTACCTTTGCTGTGTTTTTCACCACGATGTCGTCATCTGGCATTTGATGTAATTCCAATACCCTTTGTGAAGAAATCCACAGTAGAGGGAGACACACGCCGCCGATCAAAATTATGAAGAAACATGACTTGAACGTTAATACCGACCTCTCGCCGTCCGCAGTACATCCTGCAAAATAAAGATACTACGGGTAAATCATTTTAAATCGTTTTTCAAGAAAGTTTAGCTCCAGACTCTTGCGCATGCAGTGATCACGTTACATTGCACGAACTCATTCCACTGTTCCACTGCTTTAGAAAAAAAATTGCTCAGGGCCAAGGATGATCCGACAAATTAGAGTCCATCAAGTTTTCGACAATGATTTTTAAATCCAAATCCGCAATAACCTTCTCTAATAAGACGGATCTAATATATGCCATACATTCGTCAAAAGATCGTTTAAATACAAATTTGTGTAATTTTTTTTCTTGTGAAAATAGAATTTTAAATTTTCATGTTAAACACTGGTGCATCTGAAGTAAAACCTGGAGATTATGCCCTACATTTAATATATATATATATATATATATATATATATATATATAAATCATATTATTAATATTTTTGTATGTTTAATATGAATATATCTGAACTTGGTGTATGGTTGTTTATATGCCGTACATTTTGAATGAATACAAAAAAAATAACTCTTTATTCAGTCTTCATTCATGGGGTATGAATTTATATGCAAAGCAAAAGTAAAAGCACTGAATTTTGACAGTAAGGGCAGAAACAGGCACAAATTTAGCCAGAGAAAGCTACATGAAGCGTTTACTTTACAACAAACCTTCAATAGGACGATCTGGAGAGCAGCCATATAGTGGTAAGTTTTTCTACCTTCTTGAAACGATACGGACGATTTCACAGGTGTCCTGGCACAGGTATAAACATGCACGCTTAAGGTTTAACAGATATAAATACAGGTATTATAAGGGATACTATAGGAGAGCCGAGCTTCATAAACTAGTGCTGACGTGCTCGGCACGTGATCTAGACAACAGATGGCGACACAGGTTTCCAGACGTGTACTTCACAAGCGGCCCACATTTTCCGTGTGAAAGCGATATGGCAGGTGTATATGGGTTTATGTATGTACCTAATGCAAGTTTTGAAGCTGTCGGACTCTGAATTCATGTTTTTTTTACATTTGTGGAAAGATCTTAGATTATATGTTGTTTCGGAACCTAATAACAACAGATCGCGTAATCGTGATCAGCACAAATTTTGTTACGGAGATAAAAAAAAAAGTCAGATTCTGTAACACTAGGCAGCGTGAAATGTCCAGGGGAATGAATAAAGAAGTCAGTGTTTTTTTGTTAACAAATAATTATAATTTATTCTTAGTACAATCCTTACATTACAATACACTAAATCAATACAAAAACACAGTATAACAATAAAAATGTACAGTACCAGAGTGTCCGGATCCTAGGCTTTGATTTCTGGATACCACACTGTCACAGCTCGGAAGAGCCCTTTAACACCAATAATCCGCGTAAATAGGCAAACTTGAGACAGCCGTATTAAATCTGTATAAGATCCGTTGAATATCTGACACCACTGCAATTATCGGAAAAGGTCCCAAAACTGACGAGAAAGTTACACTCTAAGTGCTCGCTGTTATTTTCCTTTCTGCCGGCTCTAAGCACAGCCCCTATTTGTAGCTTCTCACCCGAAAATTCTAGTAATGGAAAACTCCAAAGAACAATACACACGCACATGAACAGCCCCGAAACATATAGAACAATAAAAGAACGCTGTGTCTCTACGCTTCAGACCCCACACGCGAGCCAGCGCCCAGCAAGCGAGGTTCCCATAGGAACGAACTATGCCTGCGCTACACGAATCAGAATGTCAACAGACACATGTTACACTCCTTCGCACAACAAAACAGATACCTGTAACAATGTGAAGTATGAACCACCATCAGATAACGAATTCATCGTAAAGAATTTTATGATACATATACATGTACTATATTCCAGTAACAGTTTCTCGCTACATGTACGCATCTTTCAAATCTGCTTTGGTAATAATCCGACCATTATTACTTGTATATATATTTATATACATACCACAGCACATGTCGTCTTCTTTCTTAAGACTTTGGATTTTCCAGAGAAACAGACCTTTACAGGGAGAACAGGTGTATACTTTATTTATGATCTGGTGGAGACATAACGATTTTACGAGCCGAGTATAAATTGACAAGTACGAGCCACTATTTCAGACGTACGGCCCATTGTTCATGTTTTGTTGCACGAACTGCCCTTGATAATAGAAAGGTAGTGAAAACATATTGAACTACCTGTGTCTCATTCTCCGTATGTATGTCAAGAATAACTGTGTCTTAGGTTGAAACAATATGCTTGTTTTGAGGTATACAGTATGAATAACTAACCTGAAGAGTTTCATAAATATATGCCTACCTGGCGCGACTAACCTATATATCTGATATATATATATAAACCTTTGACTCATAATTCTTATCCTTATATAATGAAGTACCTCCAGGAGACAAGGGTTGTTTGTTCACCGCCGTTTGTCTGTCTCTCTGCCTGTCTCTGTGCCTGTCTGGCTGTTTATCCATATATCTCAGACAGTCCGGTCCGAGCGGCCCCTTAAGATTGAGCTATTGTTACATTTGTTAATAAATAACTGATTAGTTTCGAAATGCAACCCTAGTTTCGGACAACGTCTTTTATAGGTAGACCCTGAATAAAGACTCTTAAGCACAATAAATGTACGAGAACCACAAGCAGAACTTTTGTTCTAGATGTTTGAGCGTGTTTAGACAGAGTTTGAAGGCCCATGAAGAAGGGAAGGGAGAAGTGGCGGTTCAGCCTTTTGTAAATTATTTGTTTTTGCTTCACCTTGTATAATCTTATTTTATCCAAAAGGCTAAAAGGGCCAATGCCGGCCAGGAGAACATAGAGAAAAGGAACGTGCTGGAGAAACGGAAGCCATTTGGAGGCAATCTTATCAGTTACATGTAATTCATTGAAACAAGTAGGATCTGCCATAATGAGTGTTATTTCTTCACATTATGCTACCAGTATTTCAGTGATTAAAGTATGTGAAAGTGGGACTTTTATTTACGTAAAATACATTTTTAATAATAAAAAAATACATTTCATTTAAATTTTTATTACAATTTATTCAAAATAATTTATTTTCAATATTATTTAATGAATGGACCGGTCCACCCTTAGTCCCGGACCGCCAACAGCTGGACCGGACCACGACCGGACCGTTGTTGTTATTGACCTGGCCACCCCCTGTCCGGTCCGCACCTCCACAACTACTGTATATTCACCATAATACACCGGTCGTTGCAGGTCATAAAAGTTTCCTTAAGCTCTGATTAAATTCAATGTACCATATATCAATTGATAAATGGATGGTCAGTGATTCATTTCCTTATATTTGTGTTAAAAACTACAGGATTTTGCCCACATCTTTTACAAAAAAAATCATTTTCCAACATTAAACATAAATGAAAGCCGGTAGTTAAAATGGGTAAACTCTTCCCAATGGACGAAATTTTAAGTGACATGTTCAAAGGCCGGTCTTTCTATATCTGCCGAGATACGGCATTGTTGGGAGATTCCTTGTATATAATTAAAAAAAGAACAGGCATGTAAAAGTGCGAACACGTTTTATTTCAAGGTGAGTCATACAACCGAAAATTCATTGCAAGTGCTAGGTGATTAATGAAGATATTAAAAGTCCACATTTAACGTCACATGCATTCACCTGTTTTGAATCTGCACAAGAAATTGCATTATCGAAAAACTCCAGAGCTGCAAAGCTAGAAGTTTCTGATACAAGTAGAAGGTTCTGGTCTCAGACCGGAATAAAAACGTTATTCCATCTTACGATAGTTATAAAACATTTGGATAAAAAAATCTAGGTTACAACCAGATAACCTCTAAAACTTGATAGTCTGTTCCTCGGGAGTCCTTTCAGTCATCCACAAAAATTAATTTAAATACTTTCATAATTTTTTAGTAAAGATGTAAACAGACAAACCAATCAACCAAATAAGCAATTGATGAAAAAACTAACAACGACAAAAACATACCTTTCTGCTCTCTGTCATATAAGAGAGGAAACAGAGCGGTTTGCTCCTGCATAAATATTTACTACATTTAGTTTGTCTTCGAAAGGTAAACTACACAGCAGTATTTTTAGTACCACATTCTGTTATACGCTCTGTAAATTCTTTATAACATGCTTAGAGGCTTAGAGATGAATTGTAAGTGCCTTCCTTTGTAATTTGCACAAAAAAGTCTGATATTGTCACATGGATAGTAGTCCGAGACCACATCTTTACCTCCACCAGTTCCGTGCTACAGAGGAAATTGATTCCAAGGGAAGATTAATGTTAGTCACTGTTTACCAACTCAGTGACTGGACCACATGTGAGACCTACAACAATGAAGGCTCCTAATTCAAGTGGATGGTATCCTCCGACCAGGATAAAATATTACTCTACCTGTTCAAGTCACATAATCATTTAATGAGAAAAAATCATCGTGATGCAAATGATGTGAATAAATACAACATTGATGTAAATCTAACCCTCAGCCAATTTTATCCAAATCCTTCACAGCGTTTTGAAAATGATGCTTACAAAGACATGTGTTGTGCAAATAATTTCGACATGAAACCTGTGATATCCGGGGTTTTTTTGTGCCGTAAAATGGCAGTTACAGCGATTTCGAGAAACTGGGAGAAGAAACCTGTCAGACACGAAAGTACTCCGAGTACAGCGTCCAGGAGAACATCTATCTGCGGAGAGAGTGTGGTGGCAAGGGGACGTATATTAACAAAGTTGAGAAAGTATAACCTTTATTTGGACCACGCCCAAATTCTTTAATTATTGTTGATTACACATGTATCGCCATAAGGAACTCCAAGAACATACACGTTTGGCCCAACCAACACAATGAATTAGCACATAAGGGCCCTTTCACAGACGGAAAAATTCAGGGAGGAGTCGAAGCCATCGTGCCATTCACCGTTTCGCACCACGATTTCCAGGTAATGTTCCTTTCCTCTGCGGTTGTTAGGCTGACCAGCCTCCCAGTTGGTGTAGTTGAGGGCGGCGCGGGTGGCTGTCCAGACCCACGTACCCTCACTGTCTTTGTCAGAACCTGATGTCCAAAACCCGAACCAAGTGTCTTTCTCCAGTTGGGCTTGAAAAATAACGTAAGGAAATTATGTATATGTCACTGTGTAAAATGGTTAAGTATTTCCAAAGATAATATAGTGATTTAAAATTGTTGGCATAGTTTATTTCAAAGACAAGGTATAGATAGTTAAATTGTACTATTTGTCTTATTTAAAGTACATGGTATTTTAATTTGTAATATTATAAAAATTGATTCCTTTTAATATGAATATAGTAATATATAAAAAGTACCATCCCTAATTTTTTGTTATACCTGAATTTTTCATCAGTAAATGTTTTGCGAGGATCTACATTTTTGCCACTCGCGGTGAATGAAATTAATCTCAAAACTAAAGGTTGCTTAATGAAAATAGTTTACCTGCAATGAGTGGGCTGTTGTGATTTGCTATGATTTGGTTCAGGAACGCACTTTCTTCGGCAGTCTCTACACTGACTAGGTCGCCGCCCCGGCTTCTACAGTAGGTCCTCGCCTCGTTCCAGTCGCGTAAAACCAGGTCGAATTCGTAGCAGGAGCCACAGTGACCAGCTCCATCTGTGTGGAAGAAGGCTCTCTTCCCACACACCGATTCTGGGAAAATACAAAAATAACTTTTTTTAATACTTGAGATGTGCATAATAGAGAAAGCAATCCTCCGCCATCCGTTTGGATTCACTTATTTGTCCCTATTCTATAGTTACTTTCGAACAATCACACACAAAAACACAGATTCGAAAGAGGATGAATTCATACCCTTTTGACGGAGGCACTTAGTAGAAGAAGACACTCTATCCACCACTAAAATATGTGTAGAGACACAACTGGTGTTTGTTCAGTATAAGTAGAAGGTATGCACTTATTTTAGAGATTCAAATATCGTTTTAGTAGAAGTGTATCTGTAATCTTTAATGTTCCATAAAAACGCCCCTTCCCCCACATACACACACACATACTTTCTTTGTTCCTCACATGCAGACATTCATACACGACGCCCAGCACGAAATATCTGCCTTTAGACCATCCTGGTAGATGGCGCTGCAATAGCCTCTCGCAAAATAATATCAAACTTTCCAGGACTGGTAGGGAAAATGTAGAAAATGGCCCAGTTAAGACACACAAAAGACACACAGTTAAGGCACATTTTCCGTCAATTCAAGGTTAAAACGAACACTCTCGAGCCGTAGCCACTGAGGAATTGCAAGACAATGTCACCACCGTAAATTATAATGTTTACATTTTGATAATTTATTTGTGTACCAACCTGACTGTTTCCGCATCTGTCTGTTTTGCAATTTGGGCTGCTCTTCACCCTGGTTTTCTTTCCCCAAACTCATATTATTAGAACTAGATTTGTCAGTCAGCTTCTGGAGCAGAGTTTCAAATAGCTTCTTCATCTCATCCCGGGCACCAACAGGGGCACTGGGTGCAGGACCGATGACTTGATTCAGAGTCTGCACCAGGAATGTCATGTTTAGTGGCGGGGGGCCTGCTCCCCATGGACCAGCTTGGTTTACTGGCGCCGCTGCTGTCGCTGTATCTGGTTGTATGAGAAGCAGAAGAAACAGACACCAGCAAATCCCAGCCATGATGAAAGTCTAGGCTGCCCGCTGTGTACTGGGGATATACGGAATGATGACTCGGCTTTATGTGAATGTACGTGACAATCATATGTTAATCTCAATAACATCATTAGTATGCAAATGATGTCGTTCCCGTAGAAGTAGGGCATCACATGTATTTTAGATAAGCGAATACGTGTACCAGGATGTACACAGGTTGGCGACAGAGGTTTTTAAAATTTGGGGTATATGATATGTTATCTCCCAAGGTCAAAGCCACCTAAACAACGACAAAAACTTGAAGTAACATTCATTCAAGCCACACAGGAAAATGCAAATTAATCGGCGTACATACATACACTAAACTGTTAACACATGTTTATATAAGTGAAATACATGTGAATTTGAGAGGCTATTAAAATATTTGTATGTTGACAGCAGTAAATGATGAAAGCGGAAAACTTGCTCCAAATATCCATCAGGAGGAAAGCGAATAAAACACACATTGAAAGGCATACTTGCTCGCAACTATGCGAACTGTTTTCTGTATATTCATTTTTACACGCTCTTTTACGTTTAGAAAATGAAACTCTCTCTCTCTCTCTCTCTCTCTCTCTCTCTCTCTCTCTCTCTCTCTCTCTTTTTTTTTTTTTTTATATACATATATGTATATGGTTTATTAAAAAACAACTGACAATATATATATATATATATATATATATATATATATATATATATATATATATATATATATATTTCATTTTCTCATGGCATTTTGTCCTTTAATGTTTCGAGAGAGAAAGAAGTCAAACGACTAGAAATACTTAATTTTCATCCTATAACTGCAGAGAGCATGTGTGCAATGGTAATGTTTTTATAAGATCAGACCCCTTACAGTTAATTCAGCAATTTCACCTCATCATGGTGAGCAAAAATGGAATCCAATTTTATTGAGGTACACATGCATTGTTAAATCCCACGATCGACTGTTGAGATAACTAATGTAAACCCACAGGGTGTCGCGGCCACTAGATGGTGAGGGCTGATTATATTCCTTTAAACACAGTAACCCAAATTATCAAGTCATGATTTATTGTTAATTTTAACCATTATTTTTAATTATTTTATTTTTTTTATTTTTATTATTTATTTTTACCATCTACTCTGAAACCAAACATTGACGGTTTACACTTGCCATTTTCAAACCAACCCTTGCATTTAAAAAAATTCTTTTATCCTGATGTAGGTCATATGACTTGTCCGTTATCCAAATGTTCTTGTTATTCTACACTTCAATGGAGCCTGGTCACCTATAAAGCAAGAACATGAAAAATAGCTTCTTCCCTTAAAATAAATCTGTACCTGCCAAAATATTGCCTTGAAACCGTTTGCTTACCCCTGGAAATGAGTGTTAAAAATAGTGAATCGGGCGCGATCACAGGTGTCAACTTAATCACTGTGCGTGGGGCCGTGTGCATGACTGAGCCGTAACACGTCTCAATCAGGGGATGCCCTAACTGCCCCCAAAAATATGTTATACATGTTCCAAGTTCCAATACTGGCTGAAACACCGCATGTTGCGTCTCACAATCGGTCCTCCGTTGCGCGGCCTTGTTATGGTAAACACATGTTGACTGCGTTACCAACACGTAGAGCTTTAACAAGGTGTTAAACAGCCGTATGCAAAGTACTGAGACTGTGTGCAGGGATAATTTTGCTGGGAAACTCTTGTTTAAAGCAAAACTGAACTAATAGTGTGAAAGAATAGGCATAATATTGCTCCTGCTTATGTTTCCTTAAGGGAAAATGGTTCCTTGTAGAAGAAGAAACGTTCTTTGGTTCTTTTGAGTGGCGCCAGTGGAGATCATTCAAAGAACTTTCCCAATGATTTCTTCAGAGTATGCTGAACTATTACTTTAGGCCTATATAAACTTTTATTTATTTTACATGCATTGTACATTTTTTTATAATAACTAATACGAGGCACTCTCCATGTCTCAAATGGTGGCATTCGGCAGTTTATGGAGGTGGAGGAAACCGGAGTAAACCAACGACCTTGGTCAGGCCACTTCATCCAACTCATAGCCATGCCGGGGATCAAACCCTTTTCTGCCAGGGGAGAAATAGGACGATTAAACCACTTTGCCCAAATCCCGGTTAAAACCAAAAAAATGTTGTTGCCTTAGAGATGATGCCCTTAGGATTAAACAGTGTATTTTTTTTTCACAGATGCTCAATCCATGTATTTTTTTACTTGCACCCCCCCCCCCAAAACCATCTTACGTATTATATTTCAATCTCTACTATTTATCAAATAGATATATAATGATTATTACATATGATGAAAGAAAGTTGAATTTCTTGTTTTTCAACCATCTTTGTTCTGGTTAATCATATTTTTTGAGTGATTACTGCACATCATCCAATTATTCAGCAGCTCTCATCTCTGTTTTGCATGTAACCAGGTTATTGACCTTGACCGATATAAAGTTGGTCTAATATGTAGTATAATGTAGACTGATTTCTCATACTTTTTAATAATCTTTTTTTATAATGTGTTTGGTAGGTGTTTATTTACCTTGTTGAAAATTATGTCTGGTTTAACTCTATATTACCATTTCCTCCCTCAAAATGTAACAAATAAAGATTTTCAGCTAATCGAATCTATGACGAGAGTTTGGGAGGTGGGGCTATATATCCCGCCGATTTTTTAACAATGGTAGTGTTTTAAATATAATCCCCCCCCCCCCCTGTTGTTCAAGGAGTAAGATTTATAATGAAAATACAATATATATTAATGATCAGAATGAGAGACTTTTGTTACATTTTTAGCTCAGCTGACTATAAGTCATCTGAGCTATAGTCGTGGTCCATTGTCCGTCCGTCCGTCCTTCTGCCCTGATGTCCGTCCGTAAGACTGGCACGTTTCGACACCATTGGACCAGCGAATCTGAAATTCGCCATACAGTTAGATGTCCCCAAAATCTCCTACCATGCCGAAAATTTGGTCAATAGGACTTTGTTCCTTCGAGATATTAAGGAAAACCCTCAATTTTTTATTAGAAATCTATTTTCACACTTCAGGACTGCCTAATATCAAAACCACTCATCTGGTTTTCTTCATATTTACCATAAAATTCCTCTATATAGTTCCTATGTACATACCAGAAATTAAGTCAGTATTATTTAATTTTTAAAAGGTTATGGGCCCAAACATAATGGACTTTGTAAAAATATCAGGAAAGATATTTGGTCACTTAAGACCAAAAGTGTTAAAGGTAGGGACTTCTTTTCAGTAATACAACTTTAATTTATACAAATTTAATTGTATACCAAAAATTTGATCAAAATTTGTTAAATTTTTTTAATATTGACAACAATATAAAATTGGTACCTTAAATTTTGCCCAAGTTTGACCATGGCACGTTTTTTTCCTGTAAGTACCGTGGATTTAATTTTCACAGCATGTTTTTGTTAGCATTTTTTCTGTTAACACCAAAAATTTGAAACCAGTTGATCAAAAACTGTAGATTTTATTCAAGTTTTTAAGCACCATGTCACATCAAGTTTACATCAAGCTAGTGTTGTGCAGTTTGCTAGAGCTCAGCTCCCCAGCTACAGCTCTAAGTTCCTTAAATTTAGCATACAGTTAGATGTCTCCAAAATCCCCTACCATGCCAAGAATTTGATCACTAGGACTTAATTCCTTCAAAATATTAATGACAAACTTCATTTTTCCATTAAAAACCCATTGTTACACTGTAAGACTGCCTAATATCAAAACCACTGATCTAACTTTGATCATATATAATATACATATTTTTCTATACATTTGCTATGCACATGCTAGAAATGATGTCAGTATTGCGTAATTGTTTTAAGTTATGGGCCCAAACATAATGCACATTTTAAAAAATCAAGAAATATATATACGCTCTTAACAAGAGGATTGCTGAAGCTAGAGATTTTTTTGTCAGGGATGTAACATTATTTAATCAAGATTCAATTGAATACCAAAAACTAGTTCTGAATTTTTCAAATTTAATAAGTTATTAGTATAAATATAAAATGAGTACCTTAAATTTTGTCCATCTTTGACCATAGCACGTTTGTTTCCTGAGAGCACTGTTGATATAATTTTCATATCATGCACATATAAGGTTTTCATCTTTCTAGTTTAGAAAGCTGAAAGAAAGTGGCCAAATATTGTAGCTTTTATTAATGTTTTTATGAGACCATGTCAGACCCAGGCTTAATCCAGCCCCTCTTCAGTCACCTGTATGTTGAACTTGTTGACCTTTCATCAGATTATGCATGCTTGAGCGAAGCATACACTGGGGCAGCCAGGCAGCTAATGCTCAGCCACAGTTGATCCAGGTGTCCAACCCAACTCATCTAGTAGTTGTTTTGAAAAACAACATAACAATAAACAATAAGTTAATAATTTTTTATTGGATTTTAATAACAAATTAAAGAAGAATTAATAGAAAAGGAATTTGTTAGTTGATGAGTAACAGAAAATTAACTTGCAGTTACTGATGTGTAAGAATCTTGTATGGATGGACAGAATGTCAATATCAATATTCCAAATAACACCATGCAGTCAACTATGGTATTTTTCAGTGAAATTTTAATGATAAAAAAATAAATCATATTATTCATTACTAATCATTGGGATCATATGAAGGAAATTAATGATAGACAAAGATGCAGTTGATAATATTAATCTAGATTCCTACTGTTTCTAGAGTGTAGATTGATGTGAAAGTAGTCAAAAGTGAATATATTACGTTTATCTTTTTTAATATAAATAAAAGCCATAAAAACAGGTACTTATGATCATTATTTAAATTTGTGAATTTTGTAAATTCTGGATTCTCAACATCTTTGTTTGGCTAAAGCTGAATAAATACTAGACATGGTGCGAATGCTTTGCATATGTATTTGAATACGAATATGAATATGTACTGCATTAAAAATTTTATTGCATTAGAATGGGAATTTAGGTTAAAACGAAAGTATTTGAATACCAGTGCAGATACTTTCAAAATGTATTCATGAATGCATTCATGAATATATTCTATAATATTATTTCAATAATCATTTCAGTTATATTTTATTTAAAAAATCATATGATTTTCTTATTATTTTTTTTAATAAAAATTATATTGGCACAATATTTTTTATTAAATTTTAATAAACAGTTAAACTCTTTTATTATATGTGCTGCTTATAAGTTATATGGCCAAGTCAAAATCTGTGTGACAATAGCACTCCATTTGTTAATAAAATAAATGAAATCAATCCTCTTCCCTGTCTCCAAAGATACTATCAAAATTATACATAAGCTAAACACCAACAACTCATAATAAAGCTTATATTTATTACCACACAAAACAAGCATGTGCCTCTTTCCCAAATCATATTTTTTATCATATATAACAGCTGAGCGCCGTGACCCATGGGTCCCTTATTTCTCTTTCTAATTGACCCTGTGTTTTAAACTTTTAATCTCCTTTTTTATTGTAGTATCTCAAATATATTAAGGATCATACGCCTTTTATAAATACACACACACACACACACATATAAATATATATATATATATATATATATATATATATATATATACATATATGGAACAAAAAGACGCTTCAATATTCGTATAGGTTTATAAAATGCTGCTCTAACCTACCAGTTTGGGTCATCCTCCCCCCCCCCCCCCCCGCACTCTTAATTATTGCCCCTTGACACTTAAGCGACTTAGATTCACATGGGTCTATGGCCAGATATAGGGTTTGCACTACCTCATAAACAGTTTAGTGCTTAATCAAGTACATCCGAAAATAAAATATTGTGCCATAAAGAGTTTGTAAAATATAATGACAAAAAAATATTTATATGCACTCCCAGATGATGCCCTAAATATAAAGTCTCAGACAGAGGGCGCTGCTGCTGTAAAGTCACTAGAGATAAACAGCCACCAAATTTGGTATTTACGTCAAATTTGGTAATAAAAAAATGGTATTACGACAATTGTGTAGGACCTACAGCACGTCCGGAGGGACTCAGCCAGTATGTTGTGACGTCGCGATGTCGATCAAAATGCTGACCTTAAAAAGGACGTCATACCCGCAGATGTGAGTCAGAGAGTCCAGTGATTTGTGACACATGATTTAATCAGAAAGCCTTACTCCTTCATCAATCATTACTCCTTTAAATTAGAATACAGAATAATTTGCGCTTAACGAAAAGAGCTGAATTTTGCATGATAAGTTTTTATACTACCCAAGAGTGGGGCATCAGATCCCAAATATCCAAAATATATTATATTTCTACACCGTACACCATGAAAAGGCGCATTCCTCTCCATACTCTCTTCCTTTATATTAACCCCTCGGCACTCTCGAACTCTGAACCGTGCCCTTCTGATTTTTTCAGGAGTCAGCTGAAATAAACAGTGTCCCTACACACTTTCCCAGTTGCAAATCATCCCTATCGCTCATGTAATTAATTATTGAAAAATGTAATGTATCTATCTATATACTATATATACCATACTTTACTATACTTACTACTAAAATATCAAAATTACCTCGTTTGTTTGGCCCACTAAACCACCGTCAGTCAGATGACCTAACTTACAGAATTTTGACCAATCGGGCCCTTACACTTGCACACAATTGAATTCCCAGCAGCCTCACATGTCTTGCACGCAATCACACGGCCATTGATGTCCCACACACATTCAGAACTTCTCGACCGAATCCTTTGGGTTCTAGCCTCGGATTTACATGGGGGCCGCCATGGAAAGTATTCCGGCAAGGTCAAGGCCTGCCATATTCGTTCAAGGTCAAATGGCAGGTCAACCGCATATCTGTTGTGCGCTTTGTAAAAGTAAATCAATATATTTTGTGTACATATACTGCCAGTCCGCAGATATTCTGTCTTTAAAGCTGTAAGACAACACTGATCCAAGAAACAGAGAAAATCCCATGTATACTGATCTGGACCGCTGGAGGATACAGTTCACGCCAGGAAGTCGACCAAAGTTTGCGATGATGTGTGAGGCATTTGTTATAAACTGATTTTTAGTTCACTCTGTGAACTTATGCCATGGCGCAGCGTCCGCCGTCCACCGTCCACTGTCCACTGTCAACTGTCCACCGTCCACCGTCTGTTACCAAATATCTCAACAGCCACATCAGCTACCTTCATGAAACTTTGCAGAATTACTGATCATGGGATGGACATGCAAAAATAAGCTTTTGGTGGCGCCACCTATGTTGACCTACTTTCTGCGGGATTAAATGGTCTTTTCAACTTCTTTCAAGATAAGTCATAAAGTATTAATATTTTGGCCTTCATATCATAGTCAACAGTTCCTTAGAGGAAGGGGAATAATTTGAGTATAAATTCAGTCAAGTCATATTCAAGATGGCGTCTCTACGGAACTTCAAATTCTGTCGATCGTAAAATATGACAGCTTGATGTGTTTCTATGTATACATGATGTATTGTCTTTTACCAAATATCTTAGGCACTGCTGCAGCCTTCAGTTTCAAATTTCACAGGAATATTGATCATGTGACTGTTAAATGATTTTGACCTCCGGGTGGCGCCACCTGTGTGGACCTACTTTCTGTGGGAAGAAATGATCTTTTCCACTTCTTTCAAGATAAGTCACAAAATATTAATAATTTGGCCTTCATATCATAGTCAGCAGTTCCTAAGAGGAAGGGGAATAATTTGTGTGTAAATTCAGTCAAATCATTTTCAAGATGGCATCTCTACAGAACTTCAAATTGTGTGGGTTGCAAAATTTAGCAACTTGATGTGTTTCCATACAGGATGTATTGTCTGTTACCAAATATTTTAGGAACTGCTGCAGCCTTCAGTTTCAAATTTCACAGGAATATTGATCATGTGACTGCTAAATGATTTTGACCTCCAGGTGGCGCCACCTGTGTTGACCTACTTTCTGCGGGAAAAAATGGTCTTTTCCACTTCTTCCAAGATAAGTCATAAAATATTAATAATTTGGCCTTCATATCATAGTCAGCAGTTCCTTAGAGGAAGGGGAATAATTTGTGTGTAAATTCAGTCAAATCATTTTCAAGATGGCATCTCTACAGAACTTCAAATTGTGTGGGTTGCAAAATTTAGCAACTTGATGTGTTTCCATACAGGATGTATTGTCTGTTACCAAATATTTTAGGAACTGCTGCAGCCTTCAGTTTCAAATTTCACAGGAATATTGATCATGTGACTGCCAGATGATTTTGACCTCCAGGTGGCGCTAGCTATGTTGACCTACTTTCTGAGGGACTAAATATTACTTTCCACTTCTTTCAAGATAAGTCATAAAGTAATAAGAGGAAGAGGAATAATTTGAGTATAAATTCAGTCAAGTGATTTTCAAGATGGCATATCTACGGATGTTGATGTGTTTCTATACATGATGTATTGTCTGTTACCAAATATCTTAGGAACTGCTGCAGCCTTCAGTTTCAAATTACACAGGAATATTGATCATGTGACTGCTTAATGATTTTGACCTCCAGGTGGTGCCACCTGTTTAGCTACTTTCAGCAGGCTGTAATTGTGTTTTCTGCTTTTATCCAAAATATGTCATTAAGTATTTATTTGTTATAATCCACAAAAACAGAGTCTCCTCTAGGACCCTTGGACTGATCTTTCCAAAACCTGGCATACTTGTTCCCTCACCTATGTAGTTGAAGGTAACAATGATGGAGAACCTTTCTGTGCAGTACAAACCTGGGTTTCTTTTATATAACAACCCTCAATCTCAGGAGTGGTTCAATGTATTGATGTGAAATTTGTCATGTCTATCCATCTAGGAAAGTTTTCTCGTTAACCAGACAGGTGGCGCAACCTACAATACTTTTTGTGGAGTGTCTAACTGTGCATTTGCCATCTGATCGTCTTAGTGTTTGTTCAGTGTATTGGGTTGAAATTGTGCATGTCCATAGATCTTCGTCACCTCCATCTCGTAAACAAGACTGGTGGCGCCATCTGCAATAATTTTCCTGTGGTGTCCATTCATACATTTGCTTTGGGTGAAAATTGCTCATATCTCAGGAGTATTGGTCTGAAATTTGGCATGTGCAGTCATCTTGGAAAGTTTTCTCATAAACCAGATAGGTGGCGCCACCTACCTTGTGCAATAGGACAATGTCTACTTGGAAAGGAATGAATGGTATTTTCACATTCATTTTTTTAATCACTTGCCAAATTGCACAGTAATTCACAGATTGAACATTAGACCCCTGGGTCTCTTGTTTTAAATTAAATTACCTGGAAAAAGTCTATGTTTAGCAACATATCAAGCCCATGAATACATATGATGCCATTTATGGCATTTATTTAATGGCATTTAATCTATTTTTTGTGGAAACTGTGATCTTTTTCTATAACAAGTCAGTAGAAAAGGCATTCTGGTGGATTTCCGGCGAGCTTTTCCAAAACTGATGGAGTTTCATTGGGCCGTATATACATCCGAGGCTAGAACCCAACGGATTCGGCCGATCAGTTCCGAGTGGACCAACACCTTTCATAAAGACATATTTAATATAATTTTTTATGTATCGACCACCAGGCGTCGCTTCTTTACGGATATAAGGACTTCGCAACCTTTCGGGTCTGGCCACACAATTACGCGGCAATATCCCCTGCCTCTGAAACGGGCCCCAACGGGGATCAATTTTCTAGATGATTTAAATTATTCTCTCAAGACAAACTTATGTTTTGCATACACCCCACGCAGGATTGACATGAAAAGTAAAATTTACAACTCTCTCATATATATATATATATATGTGTGTGTGTGTGTGTGTGTGTGTGTGTGTGTGTGTGTGTTTATTTCTATATATGTTTGAAAGTACTACTGTCAAAAATAACCCTCAATGTTTAACTATATAAACATCGGTATATACACCAGGAGGAAAGACTTTTTGCATAATCAAGATAAAATCTTGCCAATTGGTCACACAATACTATTCAACATTCAAATCACCAGGATGACTGTCATTTATCGTGCAGGACATGCTTTTCACAATGCACATGTATGCATAGAACTGGCCGACTTCCAGCCTTGCTACTTCCTCAAACTCTCTATAGAGAGACCTACACCTCACTTACCGTGTCACACACGCAGGCGGGATAAACTGTTTTTCACTATGGTAACTGTTACCTGCATGAGATTCCTCAACTTCGCTATCCTCTTTGTGTCGGTGATTGTTGCAGCATCACAAAACCAGATGTTAAGTGTAGGGGCGCCCTCTGTGAGTATGAATTTTGTTGTTGACACTAAAAACAAGATCGTAACTGCCGATGGTTTTCCTTATCATCGAGCTCTCGTGGACGTCATGAAGGAATTAGGAGATGTGAGAACAGACCTCAATCTGACATCTACAGACAGACAAAGTCAATGTCAGAGGGTGGTTAACCTGCAGACGAATATGACCAGTAGTTTCCAGGCTTTTGAAGGAGGTATGACCGCACTGTTGGCGAGCCTGAAGCCGCTGTCTGAGATACAGAAGTCTTTGGCCGGTGGACAAGGACGAGGGGCGGGGCAGGGTGTTAAAATCGTGATGAGTGGAGACATGAATATGCTCACTAAGTCAAAACCAGGTATTATAAAATATTATATTAATGTTATATAATTTATCTGAATTGATTTAGCATAAAAATGATTTATATGGTAAAGTTATTCATTAATATACATATACAGATTACAAATCTTTTGTCATATTTATCTCCTTTATGGAATGAAACATATATATATATATATATATATATATATATATATATATATATTATGCTGAGTTAATAATTAATATGTATACAAGATATCTCATAGTAAAAGTAGAACGTAATCTTTCTCCATTTGCAAAGAACACATGGGGGGGAGGTTTAGTAAAATGGCTTGTGTCTAACGGCTTTTCTAACACGGTGACGCTTCTAAGATATAAAGCTAATGGGAGATGCCAGCACGAGCTCAATACGAGCTCCCAAAGTTGAAAGTTGTTTTAATTATTTTTAAATTATATATATTGTTACGGAACCTTATATTATCAGATCGCGTAGTAGTGACGAACATGAATTTTCTAATGGAGATAAAAAAAATCAGATTAAGTAACTCTAGGCAGCTTGAAAGTCTAGGGGAATGAATAAAGAACTCAGTTTTTTTATGTTAACAAATAATTTATTCTTAAAACAACCCTATCATTACAATACACTAAACAATTTTACAGTATAACAACACTACAACAGTAAATCAATACAAGTATCTATATAAAGTGTATAGTGCCTTAATATCATCACTGCCACAGCGACAAAAAGTCCTTTAAAGCATATAATCCAGATGAACAATTCACATAAATCTTCTCAGAGAATAACAGACCAGTTCAATCACAAAATCAATTTGTTGTAATGCAAAAGTGAAATACTAGAAGTGATCCCAAAGGCAAACTGAAGACTATAATTAATATCCGTTCCAAATTTCAAGAAGATCTGTAACTGCCGCAACTATCGGAAAAGGTCCAGAAACTGACACACACTCTTCTGTGTCCGCTCGAATATTTATCTCCTCTTTCTCGGCTCTAAAACACAGCCTCTTAACTAAAACTTTCTACCTCAAGCCGAGAACTTTTCATTTCCCGAACAATCCAAAGAACCCAATAGTACACACGTTACAGGAAACATCTAGAACAACGAACGCTATGTTTCTACATATCAGTTTCACACGTGGGCCGGCTCGGTTCGGCCAGGCGAGAAAACCCCAAACTAGCATGACCGCTCGGCCGGGCTATGCCGCCATAGCAACAGCCAATGCTAGCGCTGCACATACACATGTAAGACTGCTGCAGACAATAAAAGAGACATCTGTAACAAAATTTTGTTTTCAAAATGTGATAATCCCGCTCTCGCATTTAAAGACTTGTTATAAATTTAGAACACGACCCTGCTAACACGACAGTTTAATTGGCGGTAAAGATGGTGGGGCCTGCAGGGTCATCGTGCTGTCCACGTCGTTAAATAGAAGGTTTTCGGTCGTGATGATAGGGTGGTCGCGTTTCAGGGGTGGTGACCAGACAGGTCTTCATCAGTTCACTTGACACTTGTATATTTACAGTTCTGCAGTCCATTTCTCACAAACTAAGCAGTATCTCAGGCTGGGTGGTTGCCGGGGTGTTTGCTGTGCTGTTTCTTGTGACCCTATGTGTCCTCATGTACTGCTACAGGTGGGTGGAAAGTTATTATATTTCAGGCACAAAATAAAATACTGATTAAGGTCAAAGAGAGCGCTGTACTGCGTAATACTGGCTTGGAGGTGACTCAATTTTCCAAACATTATACTATCGATAATACGGCTATCTTTGGGACCAGTAAAGGGTGCCGTGTTAACTAGCGAGATGGTCACGTGAAGTAATTAAAGTGGTGACCATGATAGCCTGATGGTGGTCATTGTTGTAATGTATTGGGCTTTTTTTGTATACAGCCCATGTTTAATATTATAATGATTATTTGATCCCTCGGGCTATTAGATCTTCCCAGAGCAGAGGAGAAAACTCCATAAAAATGATGTTTATGTGCACCTGACTTGCCTGTTAATACTTCACAATTTTTTTTACATTCCAGACGTCACCAGCACCAGACCTCAACATCTGGTGAGTGTGTCTTTTAAATGTCATTAACGATACACCTGTTGTGAGGGTGGTTAGTTTATATATCGTGCACATTTTACTAGAAGGGCTTCTTCTGTCTAGCAGGCAGTTGTAGCGTCATGAGCGGTCAATCATATCAGGTGACTTTAAGTAGCCACAGTCTGGTACACCAACGTGCATAAGCATTTTGTTAATTACATATGTAGTTCACAGGTTTATAATATGTTGTGGTTTTTGTCCAAGAAATCAGTATGATCATATCACAACCGACTTTTTTGGTCAAATGGCAGAACACATGAATTAGACCGGGAAATCGTGAGTTCGAATCTCAACCGAGCTGGTGAGATTTTTCACGGTTAGCCTAACCAAGTACTGCTCCACAAGCTTAATGGGAAGGCTGTTCCACTTACAAACTAGTGCCCCATTCGGGGTTCCTTAGTGGTATGACACAGTAATGGGGACGATCACATGCCCTGGGCCTGTAGGTGCAGTAGTCACCAGACCTGGATACCATAAGGATGTAAAATGAGAGGAAGCGAGGGTTATTACCTTGTCGTGTAGTCCGAAACTGGAATGGAATTCTGCAGAGGTGCAGCCTTAAGGTAGTATTAAAAATGGAGGCGTTTACCTCCAACAACAAAAAATCATTAAGAAATAAAAAATAAATTTCAAAACCGACTTCACATGAAAATCATGTTCTTCTTAATATTACCTATTTATGTGCCAAAAACCACAGTACTGGCTTCAATAATTGAACCCCAGGCAAATCATAAACATACTTGTGGCCAGCTCAGACTCTTCGTAATATTAATACGATGCTGGTACAAGTGAAATTCGATTTGAAGTTGGAAGGGGGTGGATTTCGAGCCGGATATGCAGGGGAGGTGGTTTTTACAGCATTACACAAGGTTTACTTCACTCCAATATTTATGGAGGATCAAAAACCAATGAAAAGGCTAGATATAAGTCATATATCTCATTTTTTAACAATGTGATTAAAGGGAATGGTTGATAAATTACTGTTAATAAAATAGGGTATATCTTTGTAGTTCACCTATTTTAATCGAACAGTGGCACCCTTGAAATTAAAGATCCAGCAAAAGATTTTAAGAAAATTCATAAGTCATTTTACAAAGATTGAGACAGGTAATATTATACGGATTTTTATTCTAATTATAATAATAATAATTATTATTATTAATATTATTATTATTAATATAATTATATAAATAAAAATAATAATATGATTATTATTATTATTATTATTATTATTATTATTAAATCATATAGACATACTGAAAGAATATAATTAGGACATGATTCTTTTTGAAATACATGTATATGAAATCTTACAGTCGCAGCAATAAATTAAAATACAGGGAACAAAAAGTACGTTTTTTCTTGAAGTCTAACCCTAAGTAAATCGGTAGAGAAATTTTTATTCTTATTTCAGAAAGAAAAGCGCGGCAGGACGACACTTACTACGAAATACCACGTGACGGAGACCAAGGTGAGGGCCCTATTTTATTTTTTTTTCTCAGACCTGAATTTTCTGTCACGTGATTAGATTTGTGACAAATACGCAGGGCGAAACTGAATGCATGTGCAAAACATATGTTTCTTCCTGCTGCGAACAAGGGGCGTCAGTAAAGGGGGATGGAGGGTATATATCCCCCACTTTTTAGCAAGGGGGTGGTCAATATAATCATCCCCCCTGATTTTGAGAGAATAATATTCAAAAGCTGGAAATGATATATATTTATAATTAGAATCATAAACTTTGGTTCCTTTTTTTTGAGTTTACTATGAAATAATATATATGTCGTGTATGTTTGTAAAAAAAGTTGTCCAACTTTGATTACCTTCCAACGCTTGCGAGTCACCCCCCCCCCCACCCCCCCCCCCCCCCCACCCCCCTTCCTTCCACCACCGAAGATAAATTGACGCCACTGCTGTATACCCTGTGAAAAAAATCGCCAAGCTAAGTCACGCGGCTGCAGCCGATGAGGTTATGTATTCCTATATACCCACCCAACACATATGTTATTAACTATCAGTTGGTGATTAAGGAGATCATATGAAGTTTTAATGTAAGTGTATGTACATATTTGCCTAAGAATCGCTCATGTAATGTTGTAACTATTTAAGAGCCATATGTCAAAACTGTCAATGAGTGTCCCATGTGCATGTCTTCGAAAATCTTCACTTGGACGATTTTATCTGATCCGGGACACATGAACGCATGAGAAATTATCGGCAAAATGAAGAAAGTCAAGCGTCTTTTTTTGAGAGGCCCGTTAGACCCACTACATGTACCACATCCGTATATGTCCGTTCATGCATATACGCACATACGGTACATACATGCGCTTTGAGGCAATTTCCATGCAGATAACAAGGCATCCTGATAAGTAGAATAGTAGTAAAGTGCGTCAAAATAAAGCACTCATCCCCACTTCTGGTCCAACCTTTATTTTACTATTAAGACTTTCCTTTTTTAAACAGGAACTTAGAAAGCAGGCCTAAACTCAGAAAATATAAACTAAGTCCGTTCACAAGAAGCTTTTTTTTCTATTGTGAACTGTATATGGATACTAATCTCCGAACGTCGCCGCCATAACCTTTTGTTTGTTAAGTGTTATGTGTTTGTGTTTGTCTTGAAAAGATGTATATACGCTATATACACTAACAGCTGTTTAATTTATTACAGAATGCCAATATGAAGAATTGCGTGTGTAGACCAGTTGGATACAAAGAGTGGTAAAGCTTGAAAAGGAGATAGGTGAACTGCTGACAGAGACATTAAGAGATGATAATAACATTCTTTTTATTTGAAGGGACGGAAACACATATATACAAATCCTTTACGTTGATTTGAACTTGAACATGATATATAGATATGTACCTGTATACGTAAAGTCTGAGCTCATTTTTATTGTAATGGATAGTTTTTTTCGATATCTGACAAATTTTCTTAAACTGAAACACAGCGCGCATGCTGTTCGCGTTTTAGAAATAATTATATTGATAGGAACCTGTATTTGGGACGCTTGATGAATAAAACAGAGGGTTGGTGCTTTTTTGCTGCAGCGACTCTTTGACGTGTTTAAAATATTAAATTATTTGGAGTTCTAAGTACCTTCTTCCGAACGGGAACCCATAAAAAATTAAAGTTTAATACGGCGAATTAGTTGGATTATATATCTTAATCTATAAGTTTTATATATACAGTCACATTTTCAATCAGCATCGTTATGACGATGGTAAAATTTGATTTTATTGCTCTTACGTAATAAGTGTATGCATTCTGGATTTGCCATAAAGTGCTCTGTCATTAGACTTTTAGCAAGACAATAATATACAAATTATAGTATATATATATATATATATATATATATATATATAAAGGAGTACCAGCATTGTATCAGCATCTGATGAACGTGAGCTGCTGACATACTGATAACCTTATGTCCATGTTTATATACATACTGGCTTTATGTGATATGTTATTGTTTGTTTAGTCGTTATAAATCTTAACATAAACTTCTTAGTGAACAAGCGTTGTTAAATAAGAGTGGTCTCTTACCCTAGCTGATTGTATTTATTGATGTCTAATGAGTATCAATGGTGACGTAATAAATTGCGTGTCCGTAATTAGCGCGTATGTATTAGCAGGTGGGTATATGTAACTTTGTAATTATAAGGCCTAAACCCAAAGGAGTTTATATACTTACTTAAATAATAAAAAAGGTATATATATATTGTATAATAGAGGCACATATGGTACGTGAACACAACATGTCGATGTCTTTGTATATAATTATAAATAGATGGTTCAATGTGCCATTTTGTATTTTTATGTGACGGTACTTGTGTGTGTGTGTGTGTGTGTATGTGTGTGTGTATGAGGATGAGACTGTGAGAGAGAGCTATTAAGTGTGTGTGTGTGTGTGTAAGTGTAAGTGTGTGTGTGTATTTGGAGGGGAGCTGAATCACATATAGGATGTATATATATCTGATCGATGTGTCATTTTATACATCAAGCCTTTGTTATTACGTCATTCATACATCAGACTGTTTATTTTAATCTCTGTTCATGATATCTAGTGGATAAAGTTTGTGGTCATGTGAACAATGTGTGCGTGTTGTCACGTAACATTGTGATAGTTTCATTTTCACCACTCTAAAAAGAAACCAGTCAAACCGCTGATTCGCGGGAAACTTCTTCATTTTTTTCTAAAGTCTAATCGAGCATAATAATAATGAAGTGTAAAGGTAGGGGTTAAAAGTCTGATATCACCGACGATGTCAGTCTCATCCGACTTTTACACTTTGACTTCATGGTCTTTCCGGCTTGTTTTATTCTTGTAGCTTTTATCGGCTCCCTGGGGAGCATAAAACCACAACAGCCATACCAGGCGCTAGAAAATTATTCGTTCTAAATGGGTCTGCCGCCTATGATTGACCAGAGCCCGTTCACATCTGGGCGAAAAGTGCGCACCCTTGTGGTTAAGAGTCTGGGAGTCTCAGCGCGGAGAACTGTCAGATCGGGAAGCGAAACCCACAGCTTTTCGGGCACGCGTCAAGCGCACCAAAAAATATCGAATACCTAAACAGTCTGAAACACGAATCACCTAAGAAATTATGCAATAATTTGCTTCGACAAACTCTTTTCAAAGTATCAAACTTATTATTCCCTAGATCAGTCTCCGTCCCCCTGGAGATGGGAACTCAGCTTATTATTCTTCTGGAACAAACTTATTGACATCTATATCGGTAACGTTATATGGTTGCTTTTAAATGCCAGCCGTTCATCTGGCCTATCTGTAGAATTTATGGGATTTGTGGCTTACTATGTACATATTAATAAACTGTTGGTGTTTCCGGCTAAGATAGATTCTTATAAACGCTCAATGCGCCCATGTTGACAAACAGAAAAACCATGGAACTGAAAGTGGTTTGTTGCATATTGCGGAAGTACACTTTGTTGTCTGACTTGCCACCAGATGTCCTTGAAAAATATGTTTGGATTATTTTGGTGGACTCCCACATGTTATAAACACCTTGATATAAACAACACGAACAGTTTACACATACCGCGGGATCGGTGTTTTCTTGCCTGTTTTAAAGTTCAAGGGACTATCATCAGTAATTAGATGTAAGACATCGGACTAGGCCCCTTTAAATAGATAAATTTTAACATACAAACAGACAGACCGTGGAGAATACGTATTTGTCTGTACTACATCCGTCTGAACCATTTTGGACATTATAATTTAAGTTGAGCATGACACATATCCCGACAGCGAATATTATTTGCGGTCACCGGATCGGTTGTCGCAGGTATTGAACACTGCTCGATTTTTGCGATGAATGCCCACGGTTAAAGCACATGGGATTCTCTTTAATGACGTAACGTTTGGAAATACCCCACTTCCACCAAGCCAAGTGCACACAAAAAAAACTATCAATAGAAAAGAATGAGTGTTACTTGAATGGATTTCCCGTAAGGAAGCACCCTCATGTCTATAATGCTCGGCATACATCTAGCCATGACACAGAAAAGCGAAGTAGTTCCTTCAATGCAATGAAATGGGATTTTGTTTATCGAGGCTGGAATATTGTTGGTGTCCCCCCCCCCCCCCAATTAATTCCTTTCAAACATTTCATATGTTTCATTTTGGTTTAACTGGTATTAAGGTGTCATGTCACAAACGGATGCAATAATATATAAACGCCAATATGAGTCACCTGCTTTATATTCGACCATGCGGCAACACGTGACACATTCATAGGTCAAACAGCTGCTGACAACTGATGGTTACCTTTTGTAATTTCATATCAAGATGTAAGCCTAAACGATACTTAAGCAAAAATATAACAAACAATTGTTTTAATTAAATCAAGGCCTTTCAGCGCCTAAGCTTAACACTCAGTTTTGTTTCCAGGTTACTTTTTTTATTGCGCAAAGGCTTTGTTGCACTTTTCTGTGTAACTGTAAGGGTGTGCCGAGGACGGTTCCTTTGGTAACTTTGTGAGCGCCCGTGACATAGAGAAAGTGAGGGATTTCCGAATTTTCCGTCCTAAAGTGGAATCTCTAAGTGCTGATGGACGTGTTTATCGGATGCGATGATCGCTGGATGTGTCTACTGTTGAGATGATTCATGCTTTCAAAATTTAGGCCACAATCAAGTCGTTGAAATATTGATACGTACACAGTAGTACAGTCAAACCACGTCTGTTGACCACCAGGTGGCGCTTTTCGAGTGAGCACCTAGGTAAGATCGCCTCTGAAAATTAATCAAGTTATTTGTTCGAAATATCACCCACTAATGTGCATTATTCGTATGAAAGAAGTATATATCATCTGTTTTAAGAACTGACAAACACACATGCTATCTTTAACTGCCGAAAAGGTTATATTTGTCTGGTTTCGGTGTTGTATAATACTTCCTAACAGGGATCGTCTAGCCAAGGTCAATGTTAACACTAAAGACTGAAGGATAATCTGACAAATGTTAACGAATGGCCTCTTTTGTATCTGCGAAAAAGCAAAATAAAGAATAGAAAGGGGTCCTCAGTGATTCATCTAGCTGAAACTCGTTTGAACAAGAAATAAAAGCGTAAAAGAGAGGGAATTATGAGCTCATCCGATGATTACCCGTTATTCACTCTCACTGACCACAAAGACGAATAACCAGTTGTTAAAGGTTAATCAGAAAAATTGACACAATCAGTATACTTTAGATTATTTATGACATCGGAATAAAAGGTATTCATGATTTATACAAACCGAATAGGGATTCTTAGAAATTTTCGGAAATATTTCACCCTGAAAATAAACTCTATAATAAACACCTTATGTTCTGGTATACCATACAGCATGCAGTACCAAAGGAGTGGAAATTAATTCTAAAATCATCGAACACGCGTGATAAAGACCATAAAGACATTTGTTATCTTGTATTGAAAAAAATCAAGTCTTATACTTGGGAAAATTTAAAAATTTTAAAAATTTAATTACTGTAAGGTGTATAGTATAGTTATAAATGACTATACAAGTGAGCTCACTAATAAAATAAATCTTTACTGGAAAGCTTACCTCCAGTTTTTTTTCTGGAAAGATGCAATTGATCCTATATACAGTTCCACTTTGGACATGTTTTGAGGCAGTTTCAATTTAGAATAATCCAAAATATATTCTCTGTGAACGAAAAGCTGTACATGCAGATGGAAATAACTGATACCAACATGTGTTCATATTGTAACAAAGAAACAGAATCAGTCGTACATTTATTCTGTGATTGCTATTTGCTACATCATTTTATAGACAGATTAGTCAGAGTGCGGAACACGCTGGAATAAACATGATTGTACTGACTCCACTTCTTATGTACACAGGGTGTTATAAAGACAGTGTTAATAAAAAAAAAGATTTGTTAATTTTGCTTCATAAATACGTGATTTTTGAAACTAGATAATCGGGTAACATTCCCTCCTTTACCTCATACATATAACATGTTAAGAAATTCGAAGGACTGGAACGAAGGGTGGCTGAAAATATAACAAAATGTACTGTCATAAACAATAGTGGGGCAACCTACTCCATTTTTTTTATAGACTAAAGAATTTTGATTTATTTGCGAATTTGCTGTAGAATATTATTTCGAAATGCGTATAAATATATATGAAAGAGTATATTATATGTATGTATGTATGTATGTATATATATATATATATATTTTTTTTTATAAACTTTGATCAAGTTTGTATGTTATAAACTTTATTTATTTTCCATGGATTGTACAACTAGTTATCATAACTAATACGAGACACTCTCCATGGCTCTGATGTTGGCGCTCGGTAATTGGAAATATATATATATATATATATATATATATATATATATATATATATATATATATGCGTGAATGAGTGTTTATACATATGTGTTTATACATATATGTATATGTACGTATGTTTATATATATATAGATACATATTCGGATCTGGTAAATATATTATATATGATGATATGACCAAACCAGTATAAATCTACAAATAACATTGCTATTCTTATAAAATTAAATATTTGTTTCCAATGATATTGAAGATAAAAAGATATTAGGAAATATGGTTATAATTTGAAGTAAAAAAAATTAACATTTCCTGCACCGATAAATTCAGTTGGTATCCTCTCGGCAGGATTACTTCTGTATGGTCTGTGAGCATGGTCTATATATGTTTGTCTTTAAAAAAATAACTATAACTAGTAACAAAACACGCAATATAACTTTCTTTTGGTTAATTTTCCCCTCGCAACGAAGTTGCGAAGGGGATATAGTAACGCCTCTGTTCGTGCGTGCGTCCGTCTGTCCGTCTACCGTCTGTCCGTCTGTCCGTCCGGAATTGGCTTGTGGATCGATTTCAAGCCAAACCGTTTGACCAAAACCTTCCATCTTGCATATATGGCTCACCCACCCATAGATGAAGAACCTATCGATTTTGAGGGCACGGGGTCAAAGGTTATGGCCACAGGGCCCACTTCTTGAAAAAGCTTGTGGACCCATTTAAAGCAAAACCGTTTGACCAAAACTTTTATCTTGCACATGTGGCTCACCCACCCATAGATGAAGACCCCTTTCGATTTTTGAGGTCATGGGGTCAAAGGTCATGGCCACAGTGCCCACTTCTTGAAAAAGCTTGTGAACCCATTTAAAGCCAAACCGTTTGACCAAAACTTTTATCTTGCACATGTGGCTCACCCACCCATAGATGAAGACCCCTTTCGATTTTTGGGTCGCGGGGTCAAAGGTCACGGCCACAGTGCCCACTTCTTGAAAAAGCTTGTGGACCCATTTTAGGCCAAACCGTTTGACCAACACCTGTCAGTGTCATCTTGCTCACCCATGGATGATGAACCCTATTTAGTTTGAGGTCACAGGAGCAAAGGTCAAGGCCAGAGAGCTGCCCTCCTCATTTTCCCACTGTGTAATACACCCAATCTAATTAAGCCCCATGCGAGGGGATGCTCCGCTTTGCGGTGCCCTTGTTAATTTTGTTTAAACAATTTTTATGTACTTTTTCAGAAAAACTTGAAAATACTGAATTTAAATTTGATCTTGCAATGTTTAAAGTGTTCATGTTTATAA